>CM046305.1:40084065-49242554 GCA_025267735.1 Mactra quadrangularis | reverse complement strand
GTCCGACCCGACCCCCTGAACAGACCCCCACCCCCCTTAGGGGCGGTTTCGTGACGCTAAGTTTTACGCTAAAAAACTGACATTTTCTGCATACGCGGACCTGTCCAACAAGTACAGTTTTAAGCCAGGGTTAAATAAAAGCCTATGAAATCCCCACTTTTGGCCTCGAAACGCCCCGGGAGACAATGACATTGTCATCCCGGGGCGTTTCGAGGCCAAAAGTGGGGATTTCATAGGCGGTTCTGATCCATCTCCAACGGTTATAGCGCGCAAACGCCTGCCTGGCTGGGCTTTCACACCTCTGTGATGAATAGAACTGAGTATCCCTGTTAATTACAGTACTGTAGGAAACCATTGAGAAACATTACCTAGCCTCACGCTTACCCGTTTGACTTGCGAACCCCGGTTATGCGCGTTTCCTTGACCGATTTGTCTTCACCGACCAACCCCCCACCCACCAACCGGCCCTTTTGGCTACTCTGAATCCTCCGCACCAAAATTTGCAATTTCTTTCAATTTTTGGAATTTTCTGCATACGCGGACCTGACGAAAAGTTGAAAATTTCACAAAAATTTTTTTTTTCCAGTTTTGGCCTAAAAAGGTCCAAGCGGGTCCGAATGTAAGTTTCCTCAGCATCCCAGGTGGATTTAAGCCCCAAAAACCTGTTTTAAGGGGGTCAGACAGCTCTCAAGGCAACAGTGCAGAATTTTCATATTTGGGACCCCTGAAACGCAAAATCGAGGCCCCCGCTCTCCTCGCCTCTTTAGGACCCCGGTTACGCGCGTTTCCATGACCGATTTGACTTCACAGACCAACCCCCCCCACCCACCGGCCCTTTTGGCTACTCTGAATCCTCCGCACCAAAATTTGCAATTTCTTGCTTTTTCTGGAATTTTCTGCTTACGCGGACGTGACGAAAAGTTGAAAATTTCACAAAAAAATTTTTTTTCCAGTTTTGGCCTAAAGAGGTCCAAGCGGGTCTGAATGTAAGTTTCCTCAGCATCCCAGGTGGATTTAAGCCCAAAAACCTGTTTTAAGGGGGTCAGACAGCTCTCAAGGCAACAGTGCAGAATTTTCATATTTGGGACCCCTGAAAACGCAAAATCGAGACCCCCGCTATCCGCGCCTCTTTAGGACCCCGGTTACGCGCGTTACCTTGTCCGACCCGACCCCCTGAACAGACCCCACCCCCTTAGGGGCGGTTTCGTGACGCTAAGTTTTACGCTAAAAAACTAACATTTTCTGCATACGCAGACCTGTCCAACAAGTACAGTTTTAAGCCAGGGTTAAATAAAAAGCCTATGAAATCCCCACTTTTGGCCTCGAAACGCCCCGGGATGACAATGTCATTGTCTCCCGGGGCGTTTCGAGGCCAAAAGTGGGGATTTCATAGGCGGTTCTGATCCATCTCCAACGGTTATAGCGCGCAAACGCCTGCCTGGCTGGGCTTTCACACCTCTGTGATGAATAGAACTGAGTATCCCTGTTAATTACAGTACTGTAGGAAACCATTGAGAAACATTACCTGGCCTCACGCTTACCCGTTTGACTTGCGAACCCCGGTTATGCGCGTTTCCTTGACCGATTTGACTTCACCGACCAACCCCCACCCACCAACCGGCCCTTTTGGCTACTCTGAATCCTCCGCACCAAAATTTGCAATTTCTTGCAATTTTTGGAATTTTCTGCATACGCGGACCTGACGAAAAGTTGAAAATTTCACAAAAACTTTTTTTTTCCAGTTTTGGCCTAAAAAGGTCCAAGCGGGTCCGAATGTAAGTTTCCTCAGCATCCCAGGTGGATTTAAGCCCCAAAAACCTGTTTTAAGGGGGTCAGACAGCTCTCAAGGCAACAGTGCAGAATTTTCATATTTGGGACCCCTGAAACGCAAAATCGAGGCCCCCGCTGTCCGCGCCTCTTTAGGACCCCGGTTACGCGCGTTACCTTGTCCGACCCGACCCCCTGAACAGACCCCACCCCCTTAGGGGCGGTTTCGTGACTCTAAGTTTTACGCTAAAAAACTGACATTTTCTGCATACGCGGACCTGTCCAACAAGTACAGTTTTAAGCCAGGGTTAAATAAAAAGCGCTATCCGCGCCTCTTTAGGACCCCGGTTACGCGCGTTACCTTGTCCGACCGACCCCCTGAACAGACCCCACCCCCTTAGGGGCGGTTTCGTGACTCTAAGTTTTACGCTAAAAAAACTGACATTTTCTGCATACGCGGACCTGTCCAACAAGTACAGTTTTAAGCCAGGGTTAAATAAAAAGAGCTATCCGCGCCTCTTTAGGACCCCCGGTTACGCGTGTTACCTTGTCCGACCCGACCCCCTGAACAGACCCCACCCCCCTTAGGGGCGGTTTCGTGACGCTAAGTTTTACGCTAAAAAACTGACATTTTCTGCATACGCGGACCTGTCCAACAAGTACAGTTTTAAGCCAGGGTTAAATAAAAGCCTATGAAATCCCCACTTTTGGCCTCGAAACGCCCCGGGAGACAATGACATTGTCATCCCGGGGCGTTTCGAGGCCAAAAGTGGGGATTTCATAGGCGGTTCTGATCCATCTCCAACGGTTATAGCGCGCAACGCCTGCCTGGCTGGGCTTTCACACCTCTGTGATGAATAGAACTGAGTATCCCTGTTAATTACAGTACTGTAGGAAACCATTGAGAAACATTACCTAGCCTCACGCTTACCCGTTTGACTTGCGAACCCCGGTTATGCGCGTTTCCTTGACCGATTTGTCTTCACCGACCAACCCCCACCCACCAACCGGCCCTTTTGGCTACTCTGAATCCTCCGCACCAAAATTTGCAATTTCTTTCAATTTTTGGAATTTTCTGCATACGCGGACCTGACGAAAAGTTGAAAATTTCACAAAAATTTTTTTTTTCCAGTTTTGGCCTAAAAAGGTCCAAGCGGGTCCGAATGTAAGTTTCCTCAGCATCCCAGGTGGATTTAAGCCCCAAAAACCTGTTTTAAGGGGGTCAGACAGCTCTCAAGGCAACAGTGCAGAATTTTCATATTTGGGACCCCTGAAACGCAAAATCGAGGCCCCCGCTCTCCTCGCCTCTTTAGGACCCCGGTTACGCGCGTTTCCATGACCGATTTGACTTCACAGACCAACCCCCACCCACCAACCGGCCCTTTTGGCTACTCTGAATCCTCCGCACCAAAATTTGCAATTTCTTGCTTTTTCTGGAATTTTCTGCTTACGCGGACGTGACGAAAAGTTGAAAATTTCACAAAAAAATTTTTTTTCCAGTTTTGGCCTAAAGAGGTCCAAGCGGGTCTGAATGTAAGTTTCCTCAGCATCCCAGGTGGATTTAAGCCCCAAAAACCTGTTTTAAGGGGGTCAGACAGCTCTCAAGGCAACAGTGCAGAATTTTCATATTTGGGACCCCTGAAAACGCAAAATCGAGACCCCCGCTATCCGCGCCTCTTTAGGACCCCGGTTACGCGCGTTACCTTGTCCGACCGACCCCCTGAAACAGACCCCACCCCCTTAGGGGCGGTTTCGTGACGCTAAGTTTTACGCTAAAAAACTAACATTTTCTGCATACGCGGACCTGTCCAACAAGTACAGTTTTAAGCCAGGGTTAAATAAAAAGCCTATGAAATCCCCACTTTTGGCCTCGAAACGCCCCGGGATGACAATGTCATTGTCTCCCGGGGCGTTTCGAGGCCAAAAGTGGGGATTTCATAGGCGGTTCTGATCCATCTCCAACGGTTATAGCGCGCAAAACGCCTGCCTGGCTGGGCTTTCACACCTCTGTGATGAATAGAACTGAGTATCCCTGTTAATTACAGTACTGTAGGAAACCATTGAGAAACATTACCTGGCCTCACGCTTACCCGTTTGACTTGCGAACCCCGGTTATGCGCGTTTCCTTGACCGATTTGACTTCACCGACCAACCCCCACCCACCAACCGGCCCTTTTGGCTACTCTGAATCCCTCCGCACCAAAATTTGCAATTTCTTGCAATTTTTGGAATTTTTCTGCATACGCGGACCTGACGAAAAGGTGAAAATTTCACAAAAACTTTTTTTTTCCAGTTTTGGCCTAAAAAGGTCCAAGCGGGTCCGAATGTAAGTTTCCTCAGCATCCCAGGTGGATTTAAGCCCCAAAAACCTGTTTTAAGGGGGTCAGACAGCTCTCAAGGCAACAGTGCAGAATTTTCATATTTGGGACCCCTGAAACGCAAAATCGAGGCCCCCGCTCTCCGCGCCTCTTTAGGACCCCGGTTACGCGCGTTTCCTTGACCGATTTGACTTCACCGACCAACCCCCACCCACCAACCGGCCCTTTTGGCTACTCTGAATCCTCTGCACCAAAATTTGCAATTTCTTGCAATTTTTGGAATTTTCTGCATACGCGGACCTGACGAAAAGTTGAAAATTTCACAAAAATTTTTTTTTTCCAGTTTTGACCTAAAAAGGTCCAAGCCGGTCCGAATGTAAGTTTCCTCAGCATCCCAGGTGGATTTAAGCCCCAAAAACCTGTTTTCAGGGGGTCAGACAGCTCTCAAGGCAACAGTGCAGAATTTTCATATTTGGGACCCCTGAAAACGCCAAATCGGGACCCCCGCTATCCGCGCCTCTTTAGGACCCCGGTTACGCGCGTTACCTTGTCCGACCCGACCCCCTGAACAGACCCCACCCCCTTAGGGGCGGTTTCGTGACGCTAAGTTTTACGCTAAAATACTGACATTTTCTGCATACGCGGACCTGTCCAACAAGTACAGTTTTAAGCCAGGGTTAAATAAAAAGCCTATGAAATCCCCACTTTTGGCCTCGAAACGCCCCGGGAGACAATGACATTGTCATCCCGGGGCGTTTCGAGGCCAAAAGTGGGGGATTTCATAGGCGGTTCTGATCCATCTCCAACGGTTATAGCGCGCAAACGCCTGCCTGGCTGGGCTTTCACACCTCTGTGATGAATAGAACTGAGTATCCCTGTTAATTACAGTACTGTAGGAAACCATTGAGAAACATTACCTGGCCTCACGCTTACCCGTTTGACTTGCGAACCCCGGTTATGCGCGTTTCCTTGATCGATTTGACTTCACCGACCAACCCCCACCCACCAACCGGCCCTTTTGGCTACTCTAAATCCTCGGCACCAAAATTTGCAATTTCTTGCAATTTTTGGAATTTTCTGCATACGCGGACCTGACGAAAAGTTGAAAATTTCACAAAAATTTTTTTTTCCAGTTTTGGCCTAAAAAGGTCCAAGCGGGTCCGAATGTAAGTTTCCTCAGCATCCCAGGTGGATTTAAGCCCCAAAAACCTGTTTTAAGGGGGTCAGACAGCTCTCAAGGCAACAGTGCAGAATTTTCATATTTGGGACCCCTGAAACGCAAAATCGAGGCCCCCGCTCTCCGCGCCTCTTTAGGACCCCGGTTACGCGCGTTTCCATGACCGATTTGACTTCACAGACCAACCCCCACCCACCAACCGGCCCTTTTGGCTACTCTGAATCCTCCGCACCAAAATTTGCAATTTCTTGCTTTTTCTGGAATTTTCTGCATACGCGGACCTGACGAAAAGTTGAAAATTTCACAAAAAATTTTTTTTTCCAGTTTTGGCCTAAAAAGGTCCAAGCGGGTCCGAATGTAAGTTTCCTCAGCATCCAGGTGGATTTAAGCCCCAAAAACCTGTTTTAAGGGGGTCAGACAGCTCTCAAGGCAACAGTGCAGAATTTTCATATTTGGGACCCCTGAAAACACAAAATCGAGACCCCCGCTATCCGCGCCTCTTTAGGACCCCGGTTACGCGCGTTACCTTTTCCGACCCGACCCCCTGAACAGACCCCACCCCCTTAGGGGCGGTTTCGTGACGCTAAGTTTTACGCTAAAAAACTAACATTTTCAGCATACGCGGACCTGTCCAACAAGTACAGTTTTAAGCCAGGGTTAAATAAAAAGGCCTATGAAATCCCCACTTTTGGCCTCGAAACGCCCCGGGAGACAATGACATTGTCATCCCGGGCGTTTCGAGGCCAAAAGTGGGGATTTCATAGGCGGTTCTGATCCATCTCCAACGGTTAT
This sequence comes from Mactra quadrangularis, assembly GCA_025267735.1. Lineage (NCBI taxonomy): Eukaryota > Metazoa > Mollusca > Bivalvia > Venerida > Mactridae > Mactra > Mactra quadrangularis. The sequence continues at coordinate 49,236,500 of CM046305.1, read as the reverse complement.
AGCGCGCAAACGCCTGCCTGGCTGGGCTTTCACACCTCTGTGATGAATAGAACTGAGTATCCCTGTTAATTACAGTACTGTAGGAAACCATTGTGAAACATTACCTGGCCTCACGCTTACCCGTTTGACTTGCGAACCCCGGTTATGCGCGTTTCCTTGACCGATTTGACTTCACCGACCAACCCCCACCCACCAACCGGCCCTTTTGGCTACTCTGAATCCTCCGCACCAAAATTTGCAATTTCTTGCAATTTTTGGAATTTTCTGCATACGCGGACCTGACGAAAAGTTGAAAATTTCACAAAAATTTTTTTTTTTCCAGTTTTGGCCTAAAAGGTCCAAGCGGGTCCGAATGTAAGTTTCCTCAGCATCCCAGGTGGATTTAAGCAAAAAAAAAAAAAAAAAAAAGGGGGTCAGACAGCTCTCAAGGCAACAGTGCAGAATTTTCATATTTGGGACCCCTGAAACGCAAAATCGAGGCCCCCCGCTCTCCGCGCCTCTTTAGGACCCCGGTTACGCGCGTTTCCATGACCGATTTGACTTCACAGACCAACCCCCACCCACCAACCGGCCCTTTTGGCTACTCTGAATCCTCCGCACCAAAATTTGCAATTTCTTGCTTTTTCTGGAATTTTCTGCATACGCGGACCTGACGAAAAGTTGAAAATTTCACAAAAATTTTTTTTTTCCAGTTTTGGCCTAAAGAGGTCCAAGCGTGTCCGAATGTAAGTTTCCTCAGCATCCCAGGTGGATTTAAGCCCCAAAAACCTGTTTTAAGGGGGTCAGACAGCTCTCAAGGCAACAGTGCAGAATTTTCATATTTGGGACCCCTGAAAACGCAAAATCGAGACCCCCGCTATCCGCGCCTCTTTAGGACCCCGGTTACGCGCGTTACCTTGTCCGACCCGACCCCCTGAACAGACCCCACCCCCTTAGGGGCGGTTTCGTGACGCTAAGTTTTACGCTAAAAAACTGACATTTTCTACATACGCGGACCTGTCCAACAAGTACAGTTTTAAGCCAGGGTTAAATAAAAAGCCTATGAAATCCCCACTTTTGGCCTCGAAACGCCCCAGGATGACAATGTCATTGTCTCCTGGGGCGTTTCGAGGCCAAAAGTGGGGATTTCATAGGCGGTTCTGATCCATCTCCAACGGTTATAGCACGCAAACGCCTGCCTGGCTGGGCTTTCACACCTCTGTGATGAATAGAACTGAGTATCCCTGTTAATTACAGTACTGTAGGAAACCATTGAGAAACATTAACTGGCCTCACGCTTACCCGTTTGACTTGCGAACCCCGGTTATACGCGTTTCCTTGACCGATTTGACTTCACCGACCAACCCCCACCCACCAACCGGCCCTTTTGGCTACTCTGAATCCTCTGCACCAAAATTTGCAATTTCTTGCAATTTTTGGAATTTTCTGCATACGCGGACCTGACGAAAAGTTGAAAATTTCACAAAATTTTTTTTTTTCCAGTTTTGGCCTAAAAAGGTCCAAGCGGGTCCGAATGTAAGTTTCCTCAGCATCCCAGGTGGATTTAAGCCCCAAAAACCTGTTTTAAGGGGGTCAGACAGCTCTCAAGGCAACAGTGCAAGATTTTTATATTTGGGACCCCTGAAAACGCAAAATCGAGACCCCCGCTGTCCGCGCCTCTTTAGGACCCCGGTTACGCGCGTTACCTTGTCCGACCCGACCCCCTGAACTGACCCCACCCCCTTAGGGGCGGTTTCGTGACTCTAAGTTTTACGCTAAAAAACTGACATTTTCTGCATACGCGGACCTGTCCAACAAGTACAGTTTTAAGCCAGGGTTAAATAAAAAGCGCTATCCGCGCCTCTTTAGGACCCCGGTTACGCGCGTTACCTTGTCCGACCGACCCCCTGAACAGACCCCACCCCCTTAGGGGCGGTTTCGTGACTCTAAGTTTTACGCTAAAAAACTGACATTTTCTGCATACGCGGACCTGTCCAACAAGTACAGTTTTAAGCCAGGGTTAAATAAAAAGAGCTATCCGCGCCTCTTTAGGACCCCGGTTACGCGCGTTACCTTGTCCGACCCGACCCCCTGAACAGACCCCACCCCCTTAGGGGCGGTTTCGTGACGCTAAGTTTTACGCTAAAAAACTGACATTTTCTGCATACGCGGACCTGTCCAACAAGTACAGTTTTAAGCCAGGGTTAAATAAAAAGCCTATGAAATCCCCACTTTTGGCCTCGAAACGCCCCGGGAGACAATGACATTGTCATCCCGGGGCGTTTCGAGGCCAAAAGTGGGGATTTCATAGGCGGTTCTGATCCATCTCCAACGGTTATAGCGCGCAAACGCCTGCCTGGCTGGGCTTTCACACCTCTGTGATGAATAGAACTGAGTATCCCTGTTAATTACAGTACTGTAGGAAACCATTGAGAAACATTACCTAGCCTCACGCTTACCCGTTTGACTTGCGAACCCCGGTTATGCGCGTTTCCTTGACCGATTTGTCTTCACCGACCAACCCCCACCCACCAACCGGCCCTTTTGGCTACTCTGAATCCTCCGCACCAAAATTTGCAATTTCTTGCAATTTTTGGAATTTTCTGCATACGCGGACCTGACGAAAAGTTGAAAATTTCACAAAAATTTTTTTTTTCCAGTTTTGGCCTAAAAAGGTCCAAGCGGGTCCGAATGTAAGTTTCCTCAGCATCCCAGGTGGATTTAAGCCCCAAAAACCTGTTTTAAGGGGGTCAGACAGCTCTCAAGGCAACAGTGCAGAATTTTCATATTTGGGACCCCTGAAACGCAAAATCGAGGCCCCCGCTCTCCTCGCCTCTTTAGGACCCCGGTTACGCGCGTTTCCATGACCGATTTGACTTCACAGACCAACCCCCACCCACCAACCGGCCCTTTTGGCTACTCTGAATCCTCCGCACCAAAATTTGCAATTTCTTGCTTTTTCTGGAATTTTCTGCTTACGCGGACGTGACGAAAAGTTGAAAATTTCACAAAAAAATTTTTTTTCCAGTTTTGGCCTAAAGAGGTCCAAGCGGGTCTGAATGTAAGTTTCCTCAGCATCCCAGGTGGATTTAAGCCCCAAAAACCTGTTTTAAGGGGGTCAGACAGCTCTCAAGGCAACAGTGCAGAATTTTCATATTTGGGACCCCTGAAAACACAAAATCGAGACCCCCGCTATCCGCGCCTCTTTAGGACCCCGGTTACACGCGTTACCTTGTCCGACCCGACCCCCTGAACAGACCCCACCCCCTTAGGGGCGGTTTCGTGACTCTAAGTTTTACGCTAAAAAACTGACATTTTCTGCATACGCGGACCTGTCCAACAAGTACAGTTTTAAGCCAGGGTTAAATAAAAAGCCTATGAAATCCCCACTTTTGGCCTCGAAACGCCCCGGGAGACAATGACATTGTCATCCCGGGGCGTTTCGAGGCCAAAAGTGGGGATTTCATAGGCGGTTCTGATCCATCTCCAACGTTTATAGCGCGCAAACGCCTGCCTGGCTGGGCTTTCACACCTCTGTGATGAACAGAACTGAGTATCCCTGTTAATTACAGTACTGTAGGAAACCATTAAGAAACATTACCTGGCCTCACGCTTACCCGTTTGACTTGCGAACCCCGGTTATGCGCGTTTCCTTGACCGATTTGACTTCACCGACCAACCCCCACCCACCAACCGGCCCTTTTGGCTACTCTGAATCCTCCGCACCAAAATTTGCAATTTCTTGCAATTTTTGGAATTTTCTGCATACGCGGACCTGACGAAAAGTTGAAAATTTCACAAAATTTTTTTTTTTCCAGTTTTGGCCTAAAAAGGTCCAAGCGGGTCCGAATGTAAGTTTCCTCAGCATCCCAGGTGGATTTAAGCCCCAAAAACCTGTTTTAAGGGGGTCAGACAGCTCTCAAGGCAACAGTGCAAGATTTTTATATTTGGGACCCCTGAAAACGCAAAATCGAGACCCCCGCTGTCCGCGCCTCTTTAGGACCCCGGTTACGCGCGTTACCTTGTCCGACCCGACCCCCTGAACTGACCCCACCCCCTTAGGGGCGGTTTCGTGACTCTAAGTTTTACGCTAAAAAACTGACATTTTCTGCATACGCGGACCTGTCCAACAAGTACAGTTTTAAGCCAGGGTTAAATAAAAAGCGCTATCCGCGCCTCTTTAGGACCCCGGTTACGCGCGTTACCTTGTCCGACCGACCCCCTGAACAGACCCCATCCCCTTAGGGGCGGTTTCGTGACTCTAAGTTTTACGCTAAAAAACTGACATTTTTTGCATACGCGGACCTGTCCAACAAGTACAGTTTTAAGCCAGGGTTAAATAAAAAGAGCTATCCGCGCCTCTTTAGGACCCCGGTTACGCGCGTTACCTTGTCCGACCCGACCCCCTGAACAGACCCCACCCCCTTAGGGGCGGTTTCGTGACGCTAAGTTTTACGCTAAAAAACTGACATTTTCTGCATACGCGGACCTGTCCAACAAGTACAGTTTTAAGCCAGGGTTAAATAAAAAGCCTATGAAATCCCCACTTTTGGCCTCGAAACGCCCTGGGAGACAATGACATTGTCATCCCGGGGCGTTTCGAGGCCAAAAGTGGGGATTTCATAGGCGGTTCTGATCCATCTCCAACGGTTATAGCGCGCAAACGCCTGCCTGGCTGGGCTTTCACACCTCTGTGATGAATAGAACTGAGTATCCCTGTTAATTACAGTACTGTAGGAAACCATTGAGAAACATTACCTAGCCTCACGCTTACCCGTTTGACTTGCGAACCCCGGTTATGCGCGTTTCCTTGACCGATTTGTCTTCACCGACCAACCCCCACCCACCAACCGGCCCTTTTGGCTACTCTGAATCCTCCGCACCAAAATTTGCAATTTCTTGCAATTTTTGGAATTTTCTGCATACGCGGACCTGACGAAAAGTTGAAAATTTCACAAAAATTTTTTTTTTCCAGTTTTGGCCTAAAAAGGTCCAAGCGGGTCCGAATGTAAGTTTCCTCAGCATCCCAGGTGGATTTAAGCCCCAAAAACCTGTTTTAAGGGGGTCAGACAGCTCTCAAGGCAACAGTGCAGAATTTTCATATTTGGGACCCCTGAAACGCAAAATCGAGGCCCCCGCTCTCCTCGCCTCTTTAGGACCCCGGTTACGCGCGTTTCCATGACCGATTTGACTTCACAGACCAACCCCCACCCACCAACCGGCCCTTTTGGCTACTCTGAATCCTCCGCACCAAAATTTGCAATTTCTTGCTTTTTCTGGAATTTTCTGCTTACGCGGACGTGACGAAAAGTTGAAAATTTCACAAAAAATTTTTTTTTCCAGTTTTGGCCTAAAAAGGTCCAAGCGGGTCTGAATGTAAGTTTCCTCAGCATCCCAGGTGGATTTAAGCCCCAAAAACCTGTTTTAAGGGGGTCAGACAGCTCTCAAGGCAACAGTGCAGAATTTTCATATTTGGGACCCCTGAAAACGCAAAATCGAGACCCCCGCTATCCGCGCCTCTTTAGGACCCCGGTTACGCGCGTTACCTTGTCCGACCCGACCCCCTGAACAGACCCCACCCCCTTAGGGGCGGTTTCGTGACGCTAAGTTTTACGCTAAAAAACTAACATTTTCTGCATACGCGGACCTGTCCAACAAGTACAGTTTTAAGCCAGGGTTAAATAAAAAGCCTATGAAATCCCCACTTTTGGCCTCGAAACGCCCCGGGAGACAATGACATTGTCATCCCGGGGCGTTTCGAGGCCAAAAGTGGGGATTTCATAGGCGGTTCTGATCCATCTCCAACGGTTATAGCGCGCAAACGCCTGCCTGGCTGGGCTTTCACACCTCTGTGATGAATAGAACTGAGTATCCCTGTTAATTACAGTACTGTAGGAAACCATTGAGAAACATTACCTGGCCTCACGCTTACCCGTTTGACTTGCGAACCCCGGTTATGCGCGTTTCCTTGACCGATTTGACTTCACCGACCAACCCCCACCCACCAACCGGCCCTTTTGGCTACTCTGAATCCTCCGCACCAAAATTTGCAATTTCTTGCAATTTTTGGAATTTTCTGCATACGCGGACCTGACGAAAAGTTGAAAATTTCACAAAAATTTTTTTTTTCCAGTTTTGGCCTAAAAAGGTCCAAGCGGGTCCGAATGTAAGTTTCCTCAGCATCCCAGGTGGATTTAAGCCCCAAAAACCTGTTTTAAGGGGGTCAGACAGCTCTCAAGGCAACAGTGCAGAATTATCATATTTGGGACCCCTGAAACGCAAAATCGAGGCCCCCGCTCTCCGCGCCTCTTTAGGACCCCGGTTACGCGCGTTTCCATGACCGATTTGACTGCACAGACCAACCCCCACCCACCAACCGGCCCTTTTGGCTACTCTGAATCCTCCGCACCAAAATTTGCAATTTCTTGCTTTTTCTGGAATTTTCTGCATACGCGGACCTGACGAAAAGTTGAAAATTTCACAAAAAATTTTTTTTTCCAGTTTTGGCCTAAAGAGGTCCAAGCGTGTCCGAATGTAAGTTTCCTCAGCATCCCAGGTGGATTTAAGCCCCAAAAACATGTTTTAAGGGGGTCAGACAGCTCTCAAGGCAACAGTGCAGAATTTTCATATTTGGGACCCCAGAAAACGCAAAATCGAGACCCCCGCTATCCGCGCCTCTTTAGAACCCCGGTTACGCGCGTTACCTTGTCCGACCCGACCCCCTGAACAGACCCCACCCCCTTAGGGGCGGTTTCGTGACGCTAAGTTTTACGCTAAAAAACTGACATTTTCTACATACGCGGACCTGTCCAACAAGTACAGTTTTAAGCCAGGGTTAAATAAAAAGCCTATGAAATCCCCACTTTTGGCCTCGAAACGCCCCGGGAGACAATGACATTGTCATCCCGGGGCGTTTCGAGGCCAAAAGTGGGGATTTCATAGGCGGTTCTGATCCATCTCCAACGGTTATAGCGCGCAAACGCCTGCCTGGCTGGGCTTTCACACCTCTGTGATGAATAGAACTGAGTATCCCTGTTAATTACAGTACTGTAGGAAACCATTGAGAAACATTACCTGGCCTCACGCTTACCCGTTTGACTTGCGAACCCCGGTTATGCGCGTTTCCTTGACCGATTTGACTTCACCGACCAACCCCCACCCACCAACCGGCCCTTTTGGCTACTCTGAATCCTCCGCACCAAAATTTGCAATTTCTTGCAATTTTTGGAATTTTCTGCATACGCGGACCTGACGAAAAGTTGAAAATTTTACAAAAATTTTTTTTTTCCAGTTTTGGCCTAAAAAGGTCCAAGCGGGTCCGAATGTAAGTTTCCTCAGCATCCCAGGTGGATTTAAGCCCCAAAAACCTGTTTTAAGGGGGTCAGACAGCTCTCAAGGCAACAGTGCAGAATTTTCATATTTGGGACCCCTGAAACGCAAAATCGAGGCCCCCGCTCTCCGCGCCTCTTTAGGACCCCGGTTACGCGCGTTTCCATGACCGATTTGACTTCACAGACCAACCCCCACCCACCAACCGGCCCTTTTGGCTACTCTGAATCCTCCGCACCAAAATTTGCAATTTCTTGCTTTTTCTGGAATTTTCTGCATACGCGGACCTGACGAAAAGTTGAAAATTTCACAAAAAATTTTTTTTTCCAGTTTTGGCCTAAAAAGGTCCAAGCGGGTCCGAATGTAAGTTTCCTCAGCATCCCAAGTGGATTTAAGCCCCAAAAACCTGTTTTAAGGGGGTCAGACAGCTCTCAAGGCAACAGTGCAGAATTTTCATATTTGGGACCCCTGAAAACGCAAAATCGAGACCCCCGCTATCCGCGCCTCTTTAGGACCCCGGTTACGCGCGTTACCTTGTCCGACCCGACCCCCTGAACAGACCCCACCCCCTTAGGGGCGGTTTCGTGACGCTAAGTTTTACGCTAAAAAACTGACATTTTCTGCATACGCGGACCTGTCCAACAAGTACAGTTTTAAGCCAGGGTTAAATAAAAGGCCTATGAAATCCCCACTTTTGGCCTCGAAACGCCCCGGGATGACAATGTCATTGTCTCCCGGGGCGTTTCGAGGCCAAAAGTGGGGATTTCATAGGCGGTTCTGATCCATCTCCAACGGTTATAGCGCGCAAACGCCTGCCTGGCTGGGCTTTCACACCTCTGTGATGAATAGAACTGAGTATCCCTGTTAATTACAGTACTGTAGGAAACCATTGCGTCGTCTTAATATCAAAACCTCGTATAGAGCAAATTTTCGGAAAATCACTTTTTGATGCCAAGGGAAGCTATTCATACTAGCGCATATTCTGTCAAAATCTCGTACACCTGCGCCAATGACAAATGATAAAAAAAGCCAAATGTTAAATTCTCGTACTTCGATTGGCCCAATTTTATTAAGATCAAAACATCGTATATCATCAATATACTGAGACAGTTGTGAAAATCAAAGCACTGAAAGCACTGAATTTGTTCGGTTATGAAGATGGAAAGAAGAATTAGTGGTGCAACAACGTATACATACAAAGGACAGTTAAATGACACTTGTTTGTAAGGGAAACAAATCATTTGCACAGATAATTGAAGTTTTGAGGACATATTTTGTACTGATTTTTACTCAAATAAAAAAGGGTTTTAGAGATGCGTTATAGATTGAATGACTAGCCCTGTATACAAAAACTCCTAGAATACATAATTATATAGGTATTGAAGCGATGATTATCTCATATTTAAATTGAATTGAGCTACATACACTGTTATGACTATGCTGCCTATTCCTAGTTTTCTACTTATACATTTAAACGTCTTGTACATGTTATGTAACTATCCATATCATCAGGTTTTGTTGAGCAGTACTTTAAGTTAGTTTTCTTTATGTTATGATCAATTGTGCGTTTTATTTTGTTAGAGTAAATACATTTTTAAACAAATGAGAAGGATAATTGATTCTGCATTTTGGAACACTTTGGTGACAGTATAAGTTCTGTTATAAAAGGGTTTATTATCTGGCGTTAAAAAAGTAGTTAACATTGCCCTGGTTCAAAAGACGTGTTTATCATCACGTCGAGATGACCTTTATTTCGACCAATCGGTGTGTAGTTTACATCTAAACGAAACACTTATTATAGCATTTTGATTTCATAATTTCTATTTTTAGACTAAGGTCTGCGAGCTAATTTAACAGTGGTATATTTCACAGTCTGCGATTTGACTGCTCATTTCAAATTGTGCACCGTATACAATGTAAACAAGTTACTAAACTTAAAATTTCGTCATGAATATTACAATGAGAAAAAGTCTCTTGACAGTGACCCTTGTAAGAAAACAGTCAGGTCTAAATTGGCAAGTAGGCGAGCGGAAAATTTTAGAAAGTTTTTTAGTTAACTGTTGGTAAATTAACAAAAACCACTTAACCATTCATTTACTACGATCTTTAAACTGATCCTACAACTACGTACACACACACACCCACACTCACACACCACACAGACAAATTACTCGAACAATTAAATTTACATAAAACGTTGTAACATCTCTACTGACTACAATGATGCTTGTTGAAGCGATACTATTACATAAGACTACGTAAAAATATATACTTAGACGCATTACATATCAGTCGTTATACGTTTGATGGAGATGATATTTGTATGCCAGAGATTATTGCGCCAATCCTAGCAGACAATCTTCTTAAATTTCTCTGTATTTATAACCGAAGGACTACTTCTGGATTCGACAAACATCAAAATCGGCAAGAGTCTGGAATACGGTAAATATATTTGTTCAGGACTGAAGTCCCAAACAAATAAAAACTGCCTATTATGACAGCTTCCTACATGATTACTAGTAATAGTTTTTATTTTCCAATAATTTGTTAGTTCTTACCACATGGCAATACTTCCTGATTAGTCAAGATAGACTGCTTGGAGCATTTATGATAAGACGGTATCTGATTAACTTTGTCTCAGGTATTCCCTCATTTAGCTAAAATAAGAATTGTGTTGAATGTTGATATTGCTGTTATCAATGGGTATCATGGATTACAAAGAGATTTTTAATTGACTATATTTATGCCACACAATAGATATTAACATTACATGATTATAATTGTACTGTCCAACATTTCGTCCATTTTGTGCCAGGCTAACATTTGTTATCCAATAATAAATTTCATTAAGCATGGCTTAAAGTTTTACCGTTTTGACAGAGTAGGTCATGCAATTAAGGTCATTCTTAAAGCGTAATGCTCTTGTTCATAATAAATGCATTTTGTTGCAAAGAGTCTATAGTTATTATATGGACATAACAAGTGTTATGGACATAACAAGTGTTTAAGACAACTGTTGTATTGTTGTTGTCATGTTGTTTGATGTTTAACAAAAAGCGTTTTGGTTTATAAGTTTTTTTTGTTTGAAACTTTGGGTATTATGAAAATGCTTGTCATATTGTAAGTTCCAGCAATGTTTCTTCAGAACCGTAAAGAACGTTATTTTAGTCTATAAAAGATTATAATATTCTTCTTTTAAAATACGTTATCGTAAATGTTACAATGTAGAGGAATTACCTGTTCAAAAATTATTATGGTAACTTGTATGAAAATTTCTTTTTGAACAGAACGAATTTTAATTTACCAACGTCCAGTGTTGTATATCAAGTCATGACGTTTAAACATGTTCTTTGTTTAAATATATTGTCTTTTTATCAGTTTTTAATCACAATTGGCAAAATTTTGTCTTAATCCTACGTTAATTGTTTTTGCATGAATAAAGAAAGTAAATCTGTTAATTGTGGTTTTAGTTTCTATTTAATATAGAAGATTTAAAAGTTTACTTTTGTTGATAAAATAATTTACAAACTGAAATTTAATTAGATAGTTATATGCGTGTAAATGGTCCAATTAATACCATTGATCAATGTGCAAAAAGTCGTATATGATTAAAAAAAATAGAAAAAATCTGTCAAAAGATCGCATATCACAAAACTTCATTATAAAAATAAAATGTCATGTTAAAACACGAAAAACAACATTTGAAATTATGTATAATGATATTTTATCTCTTCCTTGAAAGTTTGGAACCAAAATATCAAAAAGTGTTTTTTGGGGCCAAAAAAATGTTTCTCCTGTAAAATTTGAAAAAGTGTCCATACGAGGTTTTGATATTAAGCCGACGATTGAGAAACATTACCTGGCCTCACGCTTACCCGTTTGACTTGCGAACCCCGGTTATGCGCGTTTCCTTGACTGATTTGACTTCACCGACCAACCCCAACCCACCAACCGGCCCTTTTGGCTACTCTGAATCCTCCGCACCAAAATTTGCAATTTCTTGCAATTTTTGGAAATTTCTGCATACGCGGATCTGACGAAAAGTTGAAAATTTCACAAAATTTTTTTTTTTCCAGTTTTGGCCTAAAAAGGTCCAAGCGGGTCCGAATTGAAGTTTCCTCAGCATCCCAGGTGGATTTAAGCCCCAAAAACCTGTTTTAAGGGGGTCAGACAGCTCTCAAGGCAACAGTGCAGAATTTTCATATTTGGGACCCCTGAAACGCAAAATCGAGGCCCCCGCTCTCCGCGCCTCTTTAGGACCCCGGTTACGCGCGTTTCCATGACCGATTTGACTTCACAGACCAACCCCCACCCACCAACCGGCCCTTTTGGCTACTCTGAATCCTCCGCACCAAAATTTGCAATTTCTTGCTTTTTCTGGAATTTTCTGCATACGCGGACCTGACGAAAAGTTGAAAATTTCACAAAATTTTTTTTTTTCCAGTTTTGGCCTAAAAAGGTCCAAGCGGGTCCGAATTGAAGTTTCCTCAGCATCCCAGGTGGATTTAAGCCCCAAAAACCTGTTTTAAGTGGGTCAGACAGCTCTCAAGGCAACAGTGCAGAATTTTCATATTTGGGACCCCTGAAAACGCAAAATCGAGACCCCCGCTATCCGCGCCTCTTTAGGACCCCGGTTACGCGCGTTACCTTGTCCGACCCGACCCCCTGAACAGACCCCACCCCCTTAGGGGCGGTTTCGTGACGCTAAGTTTTACGCTAAAAAACTGACATTTTCTGCATACGCGGACCTGTCCAACAAGTACAGTTTTAAGCCAGGGTTAAATAAAAAGCCTATGAAATCCCCACTTTTGGCCTCGAAACGCCCCGGGAGACAATGACATTGTCATCCCGGGGCGTTTCGAGGCCAAAAGTGGGGATTTCATAGGCGGTTCTGATCCATCTCCAACGGTTATAGCGCGCAAACGCCTGCCTGGCTGGGCTTTCACACCTCTGTGATGAATAGAACTGAGTATCCCTGTTAATTACAGTACTGTAGGAAACCATTCATTTATATTATCTTAAATAAGATTTAATTGTATTAATGAAAAACCAGATTTTTTACATAAGTGCGATTTTGGATAGCACTGTGTATTGTACAGATGTATAGTGTTTGCGAAAATTATTTAACTAGAGTAACAAATTTTTAGTTAAATTGTATGCCTATTTTACTTTGATACAGTGTTAGTCTGACAATAAAACCAGGGCAAAAGTTTGGTTTATAAGTATTTGTAAATCCAAAAATATCGCAAATTTCAAATTAATGCAAAAAATGCAAAAAATTGCCAGTAGACACCGTACGAGAAGATTAGAGTGACTACAAATGTGTACGTGCGTGCGTGTGTGTGGGGCGGGGTGCGTGTACGTTTGTGCATGATGCGTAAACATGAAATATGAATATGTGATACAAGACTGTGTGTATATTGTAAATGGTTTTTTTATAATAAGAAAGGACTAAAAATAATCAAAGTTGCAATGTCTCGAAAGAAAGAATTTAATTGTATATTAGTCGCGTCATGTGAATGACAAAAGTATATTGCTATCAACACAAAGTTTAAAATACACATTTTTTGCTTGCTTCTCCTCGGTGACAGTACCAAGTGACTATGACATCAAAAATGCCATGGTTTAAAACAGAAAACATTGAACAGTCAGCATCGACTCCAAGTTTTAAAGAGCCGTAAGTCTTTTAATTCTTGTCAGATTTCATTGATACTATCTCGATGCTAAGCAGAAAAGTGAGTATGATTTGCTGCGCATCACATCCCCAACGCAAGTTCCATACTTTTTGCTATCACCATGAAAAACTATTCCTTTTCGGGGTGCTACAGTGACAAGTCGTCGTTTTTTTTTCGAATAGGAAAAATTGTGGTAGGTTTTCTATGGGTGTTTGCAAAAAGTATAAAACTGGCGTTGGAAATGTGATGCGCAGTAAATAGTACATGTATACACTTTTCTGCTAAGCCTCGAGTAGGTATCATGTAAATCTGACAAGAATTGAAATACTTACAGCTCTTTATAACTCCGAGTCGAGCTAGGTGGATTTTTACTGTTTGCTTCTTGAGACCGTATCATTTGTGATGTCATAGGTACATGGTATTGCTACTTTGCCTATGTATATTTTTTTCAATCATCGAAGCCATGAACTAGTAAAAATTGTTTCATGCTGTTAAAAATAACTTATTCTTTATACTAGTAGTCGGGCTAGCTGGTAATGTTGTCCTACGCTATGTATTATGATAAATCGGAATAGTGCTCGAGAAAATTTAAAGCAAAGACCAGAAGTCACAATCCACTTTGGAGACTTGACTTACATCATTGCTGTATTTATTGTACAATTTTATCGAACGAATAAAGGTTGTATTAAACAGGGATTATATATAACATTATGCTTGTGTTTGCTTTTCTTCTTTGTGTTGTTTCACATTGGTAGTTGAAATGTGCCGTCAACGGTGTCCATTCATCTTAGTAATACGACTTTTTGTTGGACTTAAAAAAGAAGGTAGTTGATCGCGGGGTTGAATTCTGCTTACGACCATGTCTTTATAAGTGTATGCAAAAATGATGGTATCAATCGAGAGGTACATATTTAATATGTTATTACACAAAGTACATACAGGTATGATATAACAGGTGTGTGCAATTCTTATGCCCGACATGTCCGACTGGTACATTTATGTCTTCGCACAAGTAATTATCTCTATCCCACTTGCCCGTGGACAAGTAATTTTTTAGTAATACATGTAAATATAATACTATAGCTTGATGTTGACCTTTGCAGAATTTGTACGAAAATGCATGGGTATCATTTCTGTGTCAGTGTTTCGTCTAAGATGTGGTCAATTTATTCAGAAACGAAATACGTTGGTATATTTTAAAATAAGTTTATTACCAATTCTGATGTTGATTAGGAAGAAGAAATGCGTTGTTATCCTTTATACATCTGTGTTGCACCATGATTAAGCAGAAAATGTATGAATATCCGTTGATAGCCTTTCAAATCAGGTTTTTATGTAACTTACGGTTAAACAATACACAATCTGTACGATAATGCATTGATCTTCTTTTTTAATTTGTGTCAGGCAAACTACGCAACAGATATTTCTAAATTATGCAGGAAGTGCATGAAAATGAGTTGATATACATGTACATGTATCCTTCTCTAATCACTGTTACAGCCTACGTGTGGTTGAACTATGCAGAAACTGTACTCGTGCCAAGGATGTTGTTGACATACGGCGTTGAAATAAACAAAAATACATTGTACAATATTTAGTATAGTACAGATTAAGGGTGAGAACTATAGGGAAGTGTAATGGTCAGTAATGCCACACCCCTATGCTATCTAGCTAACCAAGGGATGCGTTTTTTCGTAAACAGTTGGCCAAAGTAGACTGGTAAAGAGTTTTCGAAATGCAAGTAGTCCGGCATTAAGCTCCGCCTACAATCTGTCTACTTTTTTCAAACATACATGAACTCTAAATGATATAGACAGACATAGCAAAATGATAAAACGTGTATTCGGGTGGTCATTCAGTTAAAGCCACGGCGGGCCCCTATTTATGTGGTCTACTAATATCAAGGGACTCAGAGGACCCAAAAACTAAATCAAAATCTGTTTTGTTTCGTGAGCAAAGTTGAAACGCATGCAAAAGCTCGATACAGAATCGTACAGACATTGTGTTTGAAAGGACTGCATAAAAAATTAATATCTAACAAAATATGTTTAATCGTTGGAGTTTTAAGTCTTTCTGGGTCGAAAAAAATGATATGAATGGTACACAGGTATTGAATAAAGTTTTAAGTATAAAAATCAGAATAAAGACCCCGAATGCAGTGTATACAAAAACTCTTTACGAACTTGGACGGAAAATTGCAAATCTGCAATATTTTAGTAAAATTGGTAAAGAGTTTTCGTTTGGCATAAAACAGAATAATTATGGAACTCAGGTTCTAAAAAACGATAAATATTAGAATAATGAGCTTGAATAAAGTGTATACAAAGACTTTTACAAACTTAAACTGAAAATTGCAAATCTGCAATTATTCTAGTAAAATCGGTAAAGAGTTTTCAAATGGCATAAAATGAAATAATTATAGAACCCAGGTACTAAAAGAAAAAACTTTCTAGATGAATATCTATATATAATAAGAAACCAAACTAGATGTGTGCATAAATCCAATACAAAATTCAACAAAAATTGCAACCCCTTTAATGTTAAATCTTAAAGAGTTCTTGTTTGTGTACAACGTTTTTAGTGGACATTTTTTTAGTTAAATGTATGGAACACGTGCACTTAAAATGGTTTGTTCATAAAAATCTGAACTTTGAAACCTAATGAAGATGTATAAAAAACTCTTTACCAATTTCAACTGAAATTGCAAAAAACGACCGCTTTAAGGTTAAATCTACAAAGAGTTTTTGTTCATGTCTATATAGTTATTTCAGTGGACAAAAACTTCGCCCTTGCGGGCCTTAAATTATGTTTTAGACACGGGCACTCAAAAAAGAGGTTTTTACATAAAAATCAGAACAAATGAAGATGTATAAAAATCTCTTGACAAATTTCAACGGAAATTTCAAAAAACGACCGCTTTAAGGTAAACTCTACAAAGAGTTTTTATTCATTTATTAAGTTTTTTTCAGTGGGCAAAAAACTTCGCATCTTTTGAGTTTAATGTCTTTCTGGACCTAAATGATGTGTTTGGGACACGGGTACTTTAAGAATTTTACTTAGAAACCTCGTGAAGATGTTTAAAAAAACTCTTTACAATTTTACACTGAAATTGCCAAAAACTACCTCTGTAAAGTTTAACATGTAAAGAGTTTGTGTTCTTGTCTATTCAGTGGACAAAAAAATAGATCCTTGAGATGAGTGTCTTTCTGTGCCTTGAATTATGTGTTTGGGACATGGGTACTAAAAGAATTTTGCTAAGAAACCTAATGAAAATGTATAAAAAAAACTCTTTATAAATTTCAACTGAAATTGCAAAAAATACCGCTTTAAGGTTGAATCTGTAAAGAGTTTGTGCTCATGTCTTTTCAATGGACAAAAAACTTTTGAACCTTGAAATGATGGGCCTACGCCGGCATTTTAAATTTTAAGCCTGTATAAAATCTAATATTTTGGTAAAATTCGTAAATGTATTCGTAAATGAATAAAGTAAGTTCTCACTGAACAACACAACATCTGATCGTAAGATTTTAAAGCTTTATTAGGGTCTTTTTAATCCATTTCAGTGAAAAAAGAAACAATAATTCTCAAAAGGTGATTAATATAGAAGCGTACTTGGTACATGTAACGCTAAACCGTAACCTTTTATTGTGGCGTATTGATTTCTTGTGGGTGTTCACTAAGCCAAAGGACAATAAATAGTTCTATTTTTAAGGATAAAAATTTTCCTGAAAATAAACATTTCCGGGTTTAAACCCACCATTTTATAATTTAATTTATATTTCCTTGCGAAAATCTATAAAACAGCCTCTCATGCTGATATACACGAACTCTTTACCAGTCAACTTGGATCAACTGTTTACGAAAAAACGCATCCCCTAATGTATGAATTCCGTTTTAATATTCATATCGACAACAGAGACACGGCAGTGCACGATATATAAACATAGGCGGTTGTAGCAGGGAGGGGGTCAGGGGTGTCCGGACCCCCCCCCCCGGAATTACCAATATGTTCCTGTCCATTAGCGTATTTCTTGACTGATAGTCAACTTAAGTAGCATGAAGCAATTTTTCTCGGTGCTTAACATAGAATTAATGGTTATGTAGTTTTCATAATTAATATGTCGCATTATTCTGCAAAATGTGTATAATTTGGGTTGAAAGTTCGGACCCCCCCAAAAAAAAAATAATCCTGGAACCGCCCCTGATCTATCATTCTCGTACCCAGAGTCTAGCAGGATTCTCGAGCTACTCGTTAGATCGAGAATCTTGAAAACCTCGGGGTACGAGAATACTGATGTATATACATGTATTACTCTTTTTGTCGACAACAACTCAACAACTTGACAGGTCTATGCCAGTATAACAGACGCGTATCTAGGTCGTTTTTAGTTTACGCGCAAATGCTAGAGGCGTCCGGGACATACCCCCCGTCAGATTTTTGGCGATATTTTGGCCACCGGTTGTATGCTATTTGAATAGCAAAAATTCCCTTAGATCTATCCTATTTTTATGAAATCTGCAATCCCATACGGGCAAATTAAAGTGAACATTTCGAATTTAATATAACACTGACATGATCGCATTTACAAACAATAGAAACTGTATCAAACATAACAACCTTAGACAAAGTTTAATATGCAGATGAATGACATTAATATTCATGGTTTCGATCAACACATTATTTCCATGTTGTAAACAGTCAAATACTACTCAACATTCAAACATAAAAATTAGCGTAAGACGTCTCTCTTTTATTTGCAAGCGAAGGTATCAATCACTTTATCTGTCAGTAGAAAGTTCCCTGTGAATGGCCATAAGGGCCAAACCGTTCATACGCTCTCTTGTCATTGTAGACTTCAGGTATGTCTTGAGCCGTCGCGTGTTACTAAAAGACCGCTCGGCGGTTGGCGTGATTACCGGCATGGCAAGACGAACATGCAGACATACGGCAGCGTTTGGGTACAAACAAGTGTTAACAACAAGTGTACGTTTTAGTCGGAGCTTCTTCAGAGTTGCATCTTGTCTTCCAGCGATGTATCTCGGCGTCAGATTCATTTCTAACTGATACTGGCAAATCATACACAAACGTGTTATATTTATTATTTATTTTTAATATTTACTCAATTTATAATGCTCATCAGAATGATTTTTAACTCGGTTGAAAATTATATTTTTTATGTGTACGGAACCAAGAATCAGGAAAAGAACCGAAGCATAAGCAAACATAGAATGGATATAATGAACGGTTATAATGTTCCCAATAAGGGCCTTGGATCGTTGAGCAAGTGGCGATCCGATCCGAACCACTATTCATGTATAGCGTTCACGAATCTACCCACGAATCACTTGTTAATGGAGAAGCACACAGGAATTCATGTAATTACAAAAAAGATTGTAAAGAATAAAGAAGCTTTTACTATATGGAAAACCATGCTCTCAAAACATTTCTATTATGGACATTTTCAGAGATAACTTTGTTTGAATTAAATTTATTAAATTTTCGTCAGTAATGCGGCTCGTTTTCAGTATAACAGTATATTAGGTATAAACAAATACTTCTTTTTCTTTAAATTCTCGCTATAATATTTATATTTTACCATATATAATCGAGTATTTAAAGCAGCGGGGCACATGTATGAGCTACTGACAGTTGAATAAAACATTACAAATAAAAACAGACTAATTTTGAGCGACGGCTTGGATTGTAAAAAGAAGTGTGACCAATTGGTTGGAACGAGTGTGTTGAAGTTATTTAACTCAACTAGATTCATTGACGACTCAAAGTAGAGTACATAGAGCGTGAATCACGGGTTTTGTGTGCCTACTAGCTGAATGAGCTAAATCAAGTTGTGTTTAGTTATGTAGCTGTGGAAAACAACCGAATGGAATGGTGAGTTAAGATATTTCTTAATTATTCTTTAATTACTAATTTAATTGTTGTTACTTAACTTTTTATTATAGGAAATATACATATATATTTCGCATGATTAAATAGTCGTAGAATGAGCAAAATATAATGTGTATAGACCAGATTTGTTTTACAGGGTTAGACGACCACGTGCTAAAGTGTATACGATTTGTGTTTTTATTTATATCACGCGAAATCTTCCATTTTTGTTATATACAATCTTGTTAATATGGCATGTTTTTGTATCTTTTAATAACCCGGTCGGTAAAGCAGTTGGTAGCGCGCCTGGATCTCGAATCTAGTGTCCTGAAGGGGGTACGGGTTTGAATCCCACCTGGGGATGTTATACCCTTCCGTGATAATTTGACAATGATGTCAATTTTCCTCCATTGATAAGGTATATGGAAACGTTTCCGGCTTTATGGAAGGGTATGTGAGTACTGGTTGTAGACAAGGATCCAGGAAAGCTAGGTTAAGTGCGCTAGACGCCGTAATATAACCTAAAAATTGTATTGACTAGGTGTAAGTCCACTATATCGTGATGCAGTTCCAGGGTTTTTATTCTTGTGAAAAACAAAATTAATCGTCATGTTGCTCAGTAGATAAGAGAGTGGATATTACTTACTTGTTTTTATATAAGCATTAATGGAATATTTATGAATACATTAATTCTTTCGTGTTTTTGAAAGTAAGATTAGTCTTTTTAAGATTGACATACCAAGTCAAAAAATATTACTTAGAAGATCACCTGATTGAAGATGGTTTCGATCTACCCCAGATAATATTGTCAAACTACTCTAGAACTCAAGTGTAGTCTGTAGGGCTGCGACGAGTGTCCGAGTACTCGGACAATCGCGATCTCTACCAGAAAATCGAGTACGAATATTCGTCATGTTCCAAATCGTCGGATCGCGATCTATTTTTGGAGAAAAAATGAAAGAACATTCCAGCCTAATTATCACTGAAAACGAGTCGCACTACTGATGAAAACGTTAATTTATGTAGGGACCAGATAATCTTGAGTCAAAATTTTGATTTGAAAAAAAATGTTATCTCTGAAAATGCCCATTAAACGTCTGATAGTAATGTTTGAAGTACATGGTTTCTCACTTAGTAAAAGCTTTTTTGTTATGTCATGAATTCCTGTATGCTTTTCCATTAATATGTGATTCGTTGTTCGATTCGTGAATCGCTACAAATAAATCGTGGTTCGGATCGGATCGCCACTTGCTTAACGATCCACAGCCCTAGTAGTCTGGGTATTAGCCAGGTTGAGCATGTTTCACAGGTTGAGCATGTTTCACAATAAACCTGCCTGTCCTGTGTTTTAATTAACTGCTTTAACCATACTTTTTTATACTTTCATTATCTTTTACTAATCCTTTTACTAATATTCTTGTTGGTTGACTTGCCAAAAAGTCTAAAGCCTCACTTGTGGTTTGACTAAATGAAACTATAGGTATAAAGTAGATAGATAATTTAGATTTATCATTATGTTATAAAAATGTGTCGATTTTCGCTAAATTTAATGCTTTGTCCTTCCTATTGTTTATGTAATAAGTATATTCGTTTCATTGAAGGGTATAACTTGATGAGACTTGAACAAGTTATATGTGTGGGCGCTAGATTTGAAATTATGTACGCACTACGCAGCCTACTGTGTTATAGAACCAGGTTGCAGACTTTTCTGGTTATCTTTAAAAACATAGCTCACACTGGTAGCTCAGTTTGTAGCGCACAAGTCTATTAATCGAGGTGTCCTAGGTTCGATTCCTGGACGGGGCAAACGTTCGTGGAGTTTAGTCATGAACAAATTTCAAAGGCAATTCTTCTTTTTACCTCTAATTCTAAAACATGTAGGGTAGTTGTCAATCTCTGACGAAAGTGTGTGCATAGTAACTGATTAGCAACTAAGTCCAGAGATTTAGCATTTCCAGGAACGCTGATTAGGTTGACTGTTCGCCGTGATATGCCATACACACAGTATGTTGCTATGGAGTTATACCCAGAGATATTTATTGCAAGTGAATATTCTACATTGCTAATATTAGTAATGTTTTAGTACAAGTAACATGAATCCATTGGAAAGGTTTAATGAGCAAAAACTGATAGAGCAAATAAATGCTGCGTATTTTATAAAATGTAAATGTTAATTAAGGGGAGTTAATCATGACACGTTAGTACATTCGGAAAAGCATTCGGGTGATTCCGTAAACTGACGATCAGTGTGTTGTACAGCAATCGCCGAGTAGTTCCGAATGGAGTGTGTAAAGCACGGAAATTTTAAATGCCACTATCACTGTTGATACAACACGCACGAGATTTAAATTCTTCTCATCGGTTTAAAACCAGTTTCAAATACAGGGATTATTTTCTTACCACGCCTGTGTTTTTATAACGTGTGTTATAGTCATTGAAGGAGAAATTTAGACAAAATCTAATTTTTACAGTTCGTTTTTAGTGTTTTCACAGTACGTTTTTATAATCTTCATTCATTTATTTATCCAATTCAAATTAGAATGCGTTGTTCAGTGATATGCGACATTGATATAGAAAGACTGTCAATATGATTATTTCTGGAATTTAACAATTATCAGTGAGTGTTTTCATTCTCTTTACTGTGCGTTCGCGTTATCTAAATTGGAATTACTAGTGTGCGTTACTTGTTAGGGTAGTCTTTTAATATGTTCACCTTTTAGGGAGGATTTGTAACCGACCGGAAAGCTCATCTAAGCAGGGCGTCCCAGGTTCGGGTCCCAGTCAGGCAAATTTAATTATCACCCAGTAACAATGACATACAACTTTGGACCGAGACTAAATAGTTGAAAAATGCCTGTAATAATTAATTGCTTCTTAAACTGTCTGGGATTCCGATTTTCTAATTTTTGGGGCATATTGTCACAGTACGTACCTGTTGAAGGGAGAAGTATTTAAAGACGACTCTTAAGCATAGGCAGAACTGCAATCGCCATGTAAATGGAAAAGGGGTCCCGGGTTCGAGTCCCGGTCAGGCCGCATGTTTTTCTCAGCCCGAGACTTACCGAATCATATAATATAAGATATAATGCAATCTTTATACTTTTTATATTTTCTTGAGTGTTTACTTCAGCAGTCCTCAGGTCGATTTTATTTCCGGTCATGGGTGGTTGCCAGGTTACATACTATTCGGAACACCTCGACCCAGCGAGGAGTTCCGAATGGTTGCATACCAATGTTTAGTAATTGTAGGACCTATTGCCTATAAGTATATCGCAACGTAGCGCTTGTTTGCCCTGGTACCCTTCTTACACCAAAACAATGATATAAATTCGAGGGTACCAGGAGGCAAAGCGATACGTGGTGATAGGCTTAAGCCATTCGGAACATCCTCGGCCATTCGCTACAAAAAGATAATCATTCATGAAAGGTCGAGGGTGTTCCGAATGAGGCTTAAGCAACAGACCAATAGACTCGAAATTTAAAAAAAAACACATTTCGTCTGCTTAGAGTACAGTCATTCGGAACACTTCGTTAATTCATTGAATGAATATCATTCCTAGTGAATGGCCGAATAGGATACAGTACGTCTATACCTTTGACCTATCTACGTTTGTCACCTATGAACTTTAACCTCTGGCTATTCTTATTCAAATCAACAACAATCTGAAATCCAATCAAACACGGCCAAAACATTACCGCCATTTTACCATTTTAAATTTGAAATGTGTAATACACTGTAGTTGGAAACAAGGAATTATGAAATTAGAATATATTTTATTTTATCAAATAAGTCGAGGTAATTTGATATATTATACACTATTCAATTTACCATGCTACACAGATCACTGTCTTTCTTCCAACACAGATTGTCTGCGTATTCAAATAAATCAAACATCTAGTTAGGACTTTGATTTTGGTGCACCAGCCAACAAGAATATCATTAAACGATTGGATAATAATTAAATAAGGATTGAAGGCAGGTTCAAAACTGTCTATAAATTTATATTGAAAAAAAATAATTGCAACATTATTTTACTGTTTGCTGTATGGTGATTGCTGGTCACTTCTTAGTTCTTACTGCCTTCCTGTTGGGTTGACCCAACCGCACGCGGTTTTGTGTCTTGCCTGGCACCCTGGAGAACCAAGTTCGATTCCCAGTCAGGGCCTATTCTTTAATCTTCCATTTTACTTTAAGTATTAAGTACCGGTAGTCCATGCTTAATGTTGTTTGGCAACCAATGACTTAACATGCTCAGCCTTGTTACCCTGGTACCCGGACTATTGGATTCTAGCTCTCAATCTCGTTTTAAACCTGTTCTTCTTTTAATGTAATGTCGACAAGTATGTCTGTCACTAGGGCGGGCGGGAAAGCAGACTGGGGGTCCAGAGGGGTGTATGTGCCCACGATGGATCCTGGGCAAAGCCCTAATTAGAGGCCTAGGGGGCGGCGGCCCTAAATGCTCCTGAGTATTGGGCATTTCTAAGAAATTCAGGCACATAACCTCAACCATCCTTTCACATGGTATATACAATATGAATCATCTATATTTATATCATTTAATTTTCTAACAACCGTTGGATCATTTTATAATATTACAAAAATGAGAAGGAATTGCTTTTGAATTATTGTAAATTAGGCAACAACAACTTAATAATGTGTTCTATTGATTCGTTCGCATCTTAATTTTGACGTTACATAAAACATTATTGCACCTTCTTCATCCGCTGAAATGTCTTAAGCAAAAACTCTCGCGGCCATAAACTTTATCTCAGTGTCTATTTTGATCATCTTCTGACCAACTCTCAATTTATTTTTCACCATTAGTTATACTAGTTTAATCAGTGTAACAACAACTATATTATCACGAGAAACTCCCAATAGTTTTACATTATACAAAAAAACTGTAGAATATGTTTGGATAAGATTAACGTTTAAACGTCATTTGCGACGTTTAGCGGCGTTGCGACGTTTAATATTGCGTGAATATTCGAAACTCCTCGTCTTATCACGACTACACTTCTCGTAAAAGTCATATCGTCGTTGTCCAGCCAATACCTCGTAAGCTCGTAACGTCAATTTCGTTTTAAGCTCGACTTTACGAAGTAATGTAGAGCTCTCCTACTCGCCCCGGCGTCGGCGTCCGCGTCCGCGTCCACATTTCTGATTAAAGTTTTTGTGCAGTAAAATACTTTCTTCTATATCTTTGTTATATATATGTTCCTTACTATCAACCACATCTCATGTGACAAGGTCCATAACTCCAAACTCATTTTTGAAGAATTATCTCCCCTTGAACTGATTGAAGTTTTTGTGCATAGATTAAAGTTTTTGTGCAGTAAAATACTTTCTTCTGTATCTTTGTTATTTCTTAAGATATTAACTTCAAACTTTAAATATATGTTCCTTTCTATCAACCACATCTCATGTGACATGGTCCATAACTCTTAATGCATTTTTTTTCAGAATTATCTCCCCTTGAACTTAGAGTTTTCTTTAAAAAATGTTTGTTTTTACTGCAACTGTTTTATTTTCTTTAGGTATTGATTTCAAACTTTAAATATATGTTCCTTATTATCAACCACATCTCATGTGACAAGGTTCATAACTCCGTATACATTTTTTTCAAAGTCAAACTCCCAATAGTTTTACATTATACAAAAATGTAGAATATGTTTGGATAAGATTAACGTTTAACGTCATTTGCGACGTTTAGCGGCGTTGCAACGTTTAATATTGCGTGAATATTCGAAACTCCTCATCTTATCACGACTACACTTCTCGTAAAAGTCATATCGTCGTTGTCCAGCCAATACCTGGTAAGCTCACAACGTCAATTTCTTTTTTAGCTCGACTTTACGAAGTAATGTAGAGCTCTCCTACTCGCCCCGGCGTCGGCATCCGCGTCCGCGTCAACATTTCTGATTAAAGTTTTTGTGCAGTAAAATACTTTCTTCTATATCTTTGTTACTTCTTAAGATATTAACTTCAAACTTTTAATATATGTTCCTTACTATCAACCACATCTCATGTGACAAGGTCCATAACTCCAAACACATTTTTTGAAGAATAATCTCCCCTTGAACTGATTGAAATTTTTGTGCATAGATTAAAGTTTTTGTGCAGTAAAATACTTTCTTCTGTATCTTTGTTATTTCTTAAGATATTAACTTCAAACTTTAAATATATGTTCCTTTCTATCAACCACATCTCATGTGACATGGTCCATAACTCTTAATGCATTTTTTTCAGAATTATCTCCCCTTGAACTTAGAGTTTTCTTTAAAAAATGTTTGTTTTTACTGCAACTGTTTTATTTCTTTAGGTATTGATTTCAAACTTTAAATATATGTTCCTTATTATCAACCACATCTCATGTGACAAGGTTCATAACTCCGTATACATTTTTTTCAAAGTTATCCCCCTTGAACTTATAGTTTTCTTTAATAAATATTTGTTTTTACTGCAACTGTTTTATTTCTTTAGGTATTGACTTTAAATATATGTTCCTTATTATCAACCACATCTCATGTGACAAGGTTCATAACTCAAAATATATTTTTTTCAGAATTATCTCCCCTTGAACTTAGAGTTTTCTTTAAAAAATGTTTATTTTTACTGTAACTGTTTTATTTCTTCAGGTATTGACTTCAAACTTTAGATATACATATGTATGTTCCTTATAATCAACCACATTTCATGTGACAAGATTCATAACTCCTTATACATTTTTAGAGTTCCCCCCCCCCTTGAACTTATAGTTTTCTATTGTTTTATTATTTTTTCTTTGAATTTGTAAGGTTATATTTTCAAATGTTAAAATATGTATGTTCCTTATCATCAACCACATCTCCTGTGACAAACACTTACTAAGTCGAGCATGCTGTCTCCTCTGACAGCTCTTGTTTCTTGTTTTGTTTTTTTAACGTCGTATTCAACACATTTAGGTCTTGTATACGACGACCTGCTCTTCCTACTATAGGTAGGGGGGTTGTTAATTTCATTTTTTAAAGATAGCCATGTGAGACCCTGCTTAAAATATGGTGCCATCAATATGATAATAGAATCAACAACAAAAAACTTTGTGTGACCCCATTAACCCCCCTGTACGTACCCCTTGAAAATCGGACGCGCCCATTTTGCACAAAAATAACATTTTTTTATATCAAGCTGTTATAAATAAATTCTAATAGGCTTTCAATGTATCAATTGATAGGTTTGTTAGGCTGCTGAGTTCAAATATAAAGTCAAAATTTAAATTAAACAACTTCATATGGCAAAAAATTCAAAATGGCTGCCAAAATGACCCAAATTTTGGACATATTTGGGTACTATATTTACTGGGCATTGAATATGTTGAATCATGTCTGCAATATATCAATTTAAAGATATTTTATGGTGCTGAGTACAAATATTAACTCCAAAACTAAATTAAACAAGCAAATATGGCAGAAAAATCAAAATGACCGCCAAAATAAATCATATTTCAGTTATAAACGGCACACTTTAAACATGTTACGCAATTTATTAATTAACTTTTGTTAATGAAATCTTAAAAGAAGACCAAAGTTATGACACTTGATTATATGTGTGTAATTATATTTAATTCATTATATAGCTGACGTAGAGCTCTAGAGGTATGATTTGAGGTTAAGGTCTGAGAGGTCATTTGTTCCAACCTTACTAACGGCACCTTATATGATGTCGTGATTGAAAAATGAAAAATACACAATCGAAGGGTTACAAACATTTGTCGATAAACTTGATAACTATTGTATCAAGTGGGGTATTACTATTAATGTCAACAAAACGGTAGTTATGACTTTTAAATCAGGAACTAGACACGAAAATATCAATATTTCTTTAAAGGGGAAATTGTTAAATGATGTAGATTGTTTTAATTACCTTGGGGTACCGTTGTCATTTAACGGCTCATGTTATAAAACACAAAAGTTATCATCTCAGCAAGCTATGAAAGCACTTTTTTCATTACAATCTTTATTTGATGTATTACCGCTTAAAATTAGTGAGAAACTGAAACTTTTTGACTCAATGGTAGCTCCTGTTTTAAATTATGCGTCTCCATTATGGGGGTTCCATAGAGCTCCGGACATCGAAAGAGTTCATCTTAAGTTTTTAAAAGAATCCTTGGTGTAAAAACGCGAACTCCAAATTGTATCGTCTATGGTGAGGTCGGTAAATTTCCATTTTTAGTACTTCGTAAAATGAATATTATTGAATATTGGGGTAAAATAGTAAATAATAAAGAATCGTTAATACATAAAATATACAAAAATCAAATAAATGAAAATGGAGATATTCCTAACAAAACTTCTTGGACTTATAAGTTAAAAACTCAGCTTTGCGAATTGGGATTTAACTATGTATGGGATAAACAGATAATAGATAATTATGAAATTGAAATAATATGCGAAAGAATTAAAGATCAAAACTTACAAAATTGGCACTCTATCAAAAATAATTCAAACAAGTTATCGTGTTACAATGTTTTTAAAAACAATTTGTATTTGAAAAATATCTTGATTCTATAATTAATGATAAACATAGAATAGCTTTGACACAATTAAGATGTACATCCCATAAATTGAATATTGAGAAATTTAGATATGATAATAGTAATGATCAAACGTTGTTATTATGTAAAAAATGCAATTTAAATCAAATTGAAAATAAATACCATTTAGTACTTGTATGCCCTAAATATCGGGAATTACGATTTAAACATTTACCAAAATATTTCCACAGTTGGCCAACAATAAATAAGTTTGATATTTTAATGCAGTCTAATAAAGAAAGTACTTATAAACAATTAGCTTATTTTATCCATGCAGCATTTAAAAAACGAAATTAGGTATTTAGTATTAATTTTTTATTTGATTTAATTCCATACATTTTCTTATTGCAAGTTTTTTTCCGTCCTTTTTTGTGATAGTTTTATTTATTGTATTTATTTGTGTGTTTCATGTATTTAATTAGCGAGTAGGCGAGAGGAAATTTTAGATCTGGTTTTAATCAGATTGCTTTTCTCTATTCAGCTAAATGAAGCAACAGCGGACAAATTTGATTGTATATAAAATAAATATAGTATCCTAAGTTGGGGCTCTCTGATCAATGAGTGAGTGTCCTCCGTTAGTACTAATGTCATTGCTTTTATGTTTTATTTTAACGACTTATTGTTTTCAGATTGTATGACTTTATGGATTGGATCAACGATATGGAAACACTGCTGTGATAAAATTATCTGCTTGTATATAGATTGGTTAGATGACACCGACTAATGACCTCACTAATATGACAAAGGAAGTATAGTTTCTAATATTTAACATTGAGCTCGTTAAAAGTTAAAGTTTTGTTTATAAGTTTGTTCGTAAGTCAAAAGCAAGATACATTAATAATACACTCATTTTTGGCTTATCAATTCTTAATATTATACAAATTGTGTAAAATTGCGTATACTTTTTTAATATTATAACATTGTAATGATTATTATCCGTCTGACTTTGAAGTGCTAATTTTATGAAACTGACTTACGAAGATTTTTTTCGTGAGAATTTTTGTGAAAAGCGCATTGAATCGGCTTTATATTCTTGACACCCTGTGGATCGAGTTTATCATTGTGTAGGTGACCCTTATAGTTGCTTCCATGTGGATAAAGTGAAGTGTTCTTATATTTTTGTGTTAGAAAACAATAGTTGAGGTCATAGCGCGATTTTGTTATGATAAGTTCAGTAAAGTGTAGTTTGTCGGCATAATTGTTTAGCAAGTTTTCTTTATACTTAAGTAACTAGATTGAATAAAAAAATATTGTCATTTGCCAACTTATCCCTTTAATCTAATATAAGGTTATTAGTTTTTCATCTTTACTTGAACTTTTAATTTTTACTAATAACTTTTTCTTTCTTTTTCAGCTGATGTCAGTTGAGGCGCTTTTGTATTAAGTAATATGAAAGCTGATACATGTATACATGTATTTAAACCCCTGCCATTGAAGGATTTCCGTAGGTTTGAGGTAAATATGAAACATTTTGGTTATGACTGACATGCTGGAAGACATTTCGACTAGGAATCGGTGAGTGTAAATTTACTTTTTATCTTCTAGATATGTCATTTGTTTGTGAACTTAAGTATTTGTTAATCGTTCATCAACGAGATCAAGTCTCAAACTTAGTAGTGCTTAGTTAGCAATCTGTAGACTACCCATCTTTGGCAACAATAAATTGAGAATGTTTTGGCAAATAATTAATTGTCCTAAAATGAATTATATTAGGAATTTTTCAAAATTTGACTCAATTTGGGCTCTAAATCACTCTTTTATGGACGAAGTCACATTCCAGTGTTGCCCATGATGCATCCTTATAAAATGGGCGGACCCTTTTTATATCTATTTTCATTCATTTATAATTGTACATTATTCTTCCATTGGCTATTGAATAAGTCAGTTTCTCTTGCTGTGTGGGTGGGTGAGAAACATAAGTAGTGTGTGCGTGCATGCATGCGTGCGTGGGGTATGTGCGGGTAAGTGTGCTTGCGCATGTGAGCCAGGGTATGTTGGTGTGTGTGTGTGAGTGAGCATGCGTGAGGGTATGTGCGGGCGAGTGTGCGTTTGTTTGTGAACAGTAACTGATTCATTCATTATCCAATTGATGTACGTGTATAGCACTTACTTTGTTTATCAACAAATGACATTTCTAGTTCAGTCAACTTTTAGATTTTGTTGTTGCTTAATTTACTGTGATTCATGTAATTTATTATCAATTATGTTTTGTTTTTCTTTGGTCTCCAGGTCGTCCGTGTCTGATCTGAGATTTGCACCGATATCTCAGGCCCCGCATGCATATCCCAACTGTCCCATCCCCGCCATGGAGAGGGTTCGGTCTGTTGGGGTTTTTAAGAGTCATTGGCTTCATATCCCCCAGCACCAGAGGTTCGAAATACTTTGGTCACCATTATTTGTATTCTTGCTGGCTTGTAGAATTTTCTATCAGTTTTACCTAGTTAAGACAAAGCTATGTCATAGGGGAGGTGGGGGTAGGCGATAGGGTTAATATAGGTAATTTAGGTTGGGGCTCACTTAATTTTGGGAGGGTTTGCATAGGACTCTACTTCGAAGAGAGGAAATTAGTTTGGAACTTTTTAGCAAATGGGAGAATATAATTGGGTATTTTTTCTGCGGAGTTGAGGTGGGCTATTTTGTGGTATAGTTCGTTTTTTTCTCAACTGTCAAAACATGAATAATTTCACGGTGAATGCGTTTGTCAAAATCATCGCCATGATACATTCATGAGTTTCCAAAAGTGGGTTCTATGATCGAGTAAATCTCCTTATGCCCAATGGTATGTTTTAGTCAAGATATATTTAATGACAATTAGGCCACCAGTACAGAAACAGTGCATTCAGTCATCGTGAAATTATTCAAGCTTTGACAGTTGAGAAAAGACGGATACTAGTTCAAGAAATAGAGTAATTGTTTTAGCTATCATAGAAAAGGATTTGAATTTGGATATTATTGTTGTAATTTTATGGTTTAATCGCTTTATGCTACTGCATAAAACGGGGACGTTAATAGATTTCTATGGGGGCTCTATCCAAATGTTTTTGTAACGGCCATGATTAGTTTTTTCTGACATACATGTATAGGTCGTTTGCGTTAATGCTGGACCACTATTTGCCGTAAATATCTTTTAAACTATCACAGCGATTTTGTTAAAAAAATTTAATGCAATCTTATTTTAATTTTTCCTTCTATGATTTAAATTTTCAGAATTTTTAATAGATAAATAAAAAAGTTTTCCATAAGGTTATTGAGGTACAATGCAAAATATTTAGATTTTTTATCAAAAATCCGGCGGGAGGTAAAATAAGCTGTTCTGATTATAACATTGTCATACTTCCAGTATATTTATACAAAGTCCCGTGCGTTTACTGTAAATTTGTCGCTTAAATAAACACTCGACGGTCTACTGAATTGTAAATCAGAGGCCCGTCTTTAAAATCGTACGTGTAGAATATGTATAGATTTTGACGATACAGACATGGATCCTATATTAAAAGGATATGTAACGCCCTATCGTTCAACCAGAGGTGTGTTCAACAATGCGGGCGCTCGCTCGAGCGCCCGCCTCGCGAGTTGTTTTGTTATTGAACGAATGCGAGCGCTCATTCTATAAATAGAAGAAGGTGAAGATATCGGTCAGTCAGACCGTTTGTGTGCAGAATGGCGATATACTAACCAAAGTTTAGATCGATGTAAATCCCTTTGAAATACGATAAATACACAGAAGGCTTGAGATTAAAGCATTGGATATTTCGTATTTGGTTATTTTAAATCTGCTATATTTTTTCAATGTACCGATTTGAGTACCGGTATCAAAACGGAACGGTATTTACCGGAATTTATTTAAAAATTTATAAGCGAAACACCTCTCGAGCTGTATCGCGAGCGCACGCGAGCGCACGCGCGATCGCCCGCGTTCAGAACGCGGGCGCTCGATGTCGCTCCGAGCGCTCGCATTGTTGAACGCACCTCAGATTTTATCGATTTTCACTGTCGTTTCAGTATTGTCTGCTAATTTATCGTAAAGTGTATTAATTGGGGTAAAGAGCGGGTTTATTTAAATCCAAAGTGGCGGTAATCGGCGAAAGGTTCAATTAATTGCGCGATCGCGATTGTAAGTTGTCTTTTTATTTGGAATTCTTCCCGCTCAATTACGACTAATTTTAAATGTAACAAATTCTTAATAGTAATTGATTTTTTTGAGTACCGTGAACTCGACAGTTCCGAGTTATCGACAATTCTGGGTCACTTTTTTACAATAGTACACAGATGATTCCTTAATAATGCAATATTTTGATTATATGATAGTTAAGTCATGTACACTAATTACTTCGCTACTGTAACAAAAATTTTGCATGTTAAAATTTTTCTACCGAAAGTCATAGTCATGAAACACTGAACAGCGTCTTTTCCAACCAAGGCAAAAGTACGAGAACGTTTCGTCCATGCGTTCCAAAAAAACAGTGATTTTTATCCACAATTCGCATAAAATAAGTCCTTATTGTACATTGCTTTGTTGGATATTTGTTGGTGAACACGATTCAACTCATAGATTTGTTTCATCTAATAACTGTATGACAATTATGCAGACAAAGTAAGCACGTGAAAATTTCGGGTCAAAACCTAACCCCTATTATGTATAATCATATATTTCAATTAAAAAGTATTTTTATCATTTAAAATTGATTTTACACATGATTTTATCCCATATGTAAGACATTTGTCCATTAATATTGATTTCTAACCCTGTTGAGACCACTCCGGATAAAAGACACAAGCATCTGTCACGTGACCCGGAATTGGCAAGTACGACCCGTAACTATCGAGTTTGCAACATGCATTTTCGAAAATTGTAGCAAATTATAAGCAAATAAACACAATTGATTTAGTTAAGCATGGTAATGTGGAAGTATTTGCATGTCAATTCATGCAGGTTTGATTCTTGTCTGGTTCCCAGTCGTACTTTGGCAGGTAAAGGTACGTCAGGCAAACCATGATCATGTCCGCGCCTATTTAATGAATTAGATATTTGGTAATTATGTTCCAAATGAGCATTTCTCACTACACAGACTTAAATCAAGGGATCATTGTATTAGAATTACAGTTAGTACCTTTTTTCAGTTGTTTGGTTTCATTTTTACTAAATAAAGTATCCGAAATTCTAAAGAGACTAAGCCACGTTCGAATTGTGTTCAAGTGAGTCTTGTTTGTGTAAATTGTTCGATAAATATACGAGTAATCAGAAAAATCGAAATCGAATGTCCTAAATAGTATCGAACTCTCCTAAAGTAACTATCGTCAGCAAATGATCATGCAAAATCAAGAAAACGTAATACCTGAATAATAACTGAGGAGGCCGCCATAATTACGGCTTGCCTGACCCGATAACGGTAGTAGTAAGTGGCAAGTAATACAGACTACTAATCATTATCCTTTAAAACACAATGAACCGATCCCTGTTTGGTTATCAAAATAGCGCATTAGAACACCTTTGATTGAGGATACAACATTAACTGGGTCTATGATTAAGTTCAATAGTTCTAAAATCAATGTAAAAATCAGCCAGGAAATGGGGTGTTTTAAAGTTGCGTTTTAGGTTTAATCAAGCATATATATGCAAGGAATAGGTTTATTGGATACCATTTTTCAATGTATTTTTTCCACATTAGTAAAAACAAAATGCTGTTCAAACGCGCGTTTGAATGTGAACACTGCTAAATAAAAATGCCCGTAAAGGACTTCAATCCATGAAAATCGTTGTTTTTAACTGAAAATGGCCATATTTGAAGATGAAATTGATTATCAAAGCTAGCTAATTTCGATTTATTAGGTTACCAAGTCAAGTCATTCATCACAGATCTATCGACAAACCCAACTTTAAACATATTTAGTGACCATTTCACTCATACTGCGCTATAGTGCAGCCTATATTTTCGATTGGTCGCCATTTCACACATGTGTCGTGTTTGGGTCGATAATTAATGTCTTAGAATAAACATGAAATTTACCAAAATTGGACAATTTAGTCATAAACGACCAACTTATATATGACTGTTGGGCCTAATTTTCTTAATGAGTACATAAAACATCTTTCGATGGATTAGTTTAAAGTGGATATTCGTGGATAGAAATAGCTCGCCTTTTCGTGAAAATGGTGAATAAAAGTGAATAACACTCTCGCTTCGTCTCGCAACGACCGTGAACTTCCGTGAGTTTCCTTCCGTTACGAATCCTTCTAATATAAGATCCTTGATACAGACGACAGTGATGATGATATCTGAGTTTGTATATACTGTTATACTTAGTTATCAAATAAAATTTCTAACCGGGCCTCATATTTAGCTATTATTTTGTATCTACTATTATGTGGCTGTTCTGATTATGGCACATACTCATTTAACAAATTCGCCTTTTGTCTTCAAAATTTGCATTGCATGTCTATGGGAAGTATGTTATGTAATTATAGAAAAATTCTGAATTTTTGAATTTTGAGAAGGAAAATGCTGGTTATGATCACATACAAAATTTGAGTTAATTCCATCTGAACCCGGGTCGATAGCGCAGTTGGTAGCGCGTCGGGATTTAGATACTCGTGCCCGAGGGGGTGCGGGTTCGAATCCCACCCGGGGAGGTTATACCCTTCCATGAAAAGTTGACAATAATGTCGATTTTCCTCCATTGATTAGATAATATGGAGAAGTTTCCGGCCTTGTGGAAGGGTAGGTGAGTACTGGTTATAGACAATGGTCCAGGAAAGCTAGGTTAGGTGCGCTGGACGCCGTGAAATGACCTAAATTGTGTTGATACGGCGTTAACTCCAATAAATAAATAAATAATTCCATCTGATAGTTATTGAGATATTTCATGGTTTTAGGGGTCCAGCTTTAACGCAAACGACCTATATATGTTTTACAAACAATCTTAATGATATTATTATTACTAAGTCGACTGTATTAGATACAGATATGGCCTACTTGATATAATCCTTAAAGCTTGATTTCATACACATTACAGAGTACTTTTTACGTACAGTTTTAATCAAATGTTTCTGTAATAATGTGCGTAAGACTTTTGGGCTTACATTATTATACCCCCGCTTCGAAGAAGAGGGGGGTATACTGTTTTACCCTTGTCCGTGAGTGCGTGTGTGCGTGCGTCCGTCCGGCCGTCCGTCCGTCCGTCCGTCCGTTACAAAATTTCCGTCGCAGTTTTCTCAGCAACTATATCATGTAGCAGCCTAATACTTCGCATATTGCTTCATCCCATAGTCCCATATGGTGTAAAGCGATTTCATGCTCCTTGCTCATCTACTTCCTGTTTGTCGCATATTTTTAGATTTTGGCGGGGGTATCACTAGTGAGCATTAGCTCACAGATTTACTTGTTTTTATGTGTGTTAGTATGACTTGTTTCATTGGTTGACATATTTAGCCTAGCTAAGGGGTTCAGTGCGGGGTATTGATTTGCTCTTGCTATTCAATTAGTGCTTAACGTTGGCGTTAATTAAGTCTAATATAACTTATTAAAATAGGCAGCAACGGATAATCCAAGCAATTTTTGTGACTTTATAAAAGTCCATTAATTTCCATGTTTGTTGTTAACTGTATTTAGCCTTCTTAATACATTTTAGTTCTGAAATTTTTGTTATAAAAAAAGTTATACATAGTTATAAATATACCTGTGATTGTCTACATTTTAAAGTGAAAAAACAGTGTTATACCCCCGCTTCTTAGAAGAGGGGGGTATACTGTTTTACCCTTGTGCGTCCGTTCGTCCGTGCGTCCGTCCGTTACAAAATTTCCGTCACAGTTTTCTCAGCAACTATAACATGCAGCAGCCTAATACTTTGCATATTGCTTCATCCCATAGTCCCATGTGGTGTAAAGCGATTTCATGCTCCTTGCTCATATACTTCCTGTTTGTCGCATATTTTTAGATTTTTGTGGGGGTATCACTAGTGAGCATTAGCTCACAGATTTACTTGTTTTATCAGAATTTGTATTTGTAATATATACATTGATTTAAATTTAATAAGAATTCTTGTATTATGGCAGCTAATGTTAGATTATCAACTTTTATATTCAAATCATATATTACATTTTTCATCTCGAAAGCGAGATAACAACTCACTCTAAGTAGAAGTTTTTATCAAGTAAATTTATGCAGAAGTAAGCTTTGTATTGGAAATTATCGGGAAAATGACTTTATTATGACACTGATGTGGTATGAATAAATATTTACCGTTGACCGAATTGCGTGCTACTCATTAAGATCTTAAAAATAGCTCTGATAGTTGCGTTTCCAAAAATGTGATAGCAAATATTATTTTAAGACAATAATAATTATTCGTTTTTAAGCCTAGTTTTTGGCTAGTAATTAGCTAACATAGCTCAAAATAGAGAGTATTCTCAACACTGCCTCTTGTTTACTTAATGCCTTAAGTGTGATACTTATGCATTGACTGATTTATTTGGATAGTTTTAGTAATCAAATATAAACTTACACATGTACTTTAGAGTGGCTGAGGAAACACCTTCATGTATGGGCGTACAATATTAACTAAGTTGCGACTTGAGCCTGCCATCCATCAATTTTTGTATGTCATATCAATTGCCAAATAGTCACCATAGCCTGTCACATACTACAATGACGAATTGTCGCTTTTTAGAACTTTTGTGTTTCGTCTATACTATCATACATTACGATAAGCTAGAGCTGTAGCCCCGTTGTTATCGCGCTGGGGGTTTAAATCTAGAATCCCGACCGGGTGGTTATACCCTTCCATGGAAATTTTATAATACATGTAATGTCAATTTTCCTTCATTGATAATGTATTTGGAGAAGTAGCTGACCTTGTTAATAAAGGTCCTCTGTCTGCCGTGAAATAACCTTAATCAATTACCATCATTTCAAAAGGCTCAAATCGAGACCAACTCTGTTTCATATACAAATAGTACTTCGAAAATACAACTAAAGCAATTTAAATAGTAGCATATTTCATTTAATTAACATAGAGTCAAATTTCTGTCAAGCAGTACTTTATTTTTATCAAAATCATTATCATATTTGTGCATTAAATAACATGGACAAATTATTGACACAATAAGACATCCTGGTTTTTTTCTATAAATCATAAACGTTTCTGTCCTTCAATAAGATAATAGACTCACAATAAGAATTTTTTTCTATAAATCATGTAAGTTTATGTCCTTCAATAAGATAATAGACCCACAATAAGACTTGATGTTGTTCCTATGCTCATGTTAGTTTATGTCCTTCAATAAGATAACAGACACACACTAAGACATCCTGTTTTATTCTATGAATCATAAACGTATCTGCCCTTTAAAACGATAACAGACACACAATAAGATTTGCTGTGTTTTCCATGACACAGTTGTGTTTATGTCCTTAATTAGAAAACTAACACAGAAAAGACATGACGTTGTTTCTACTTTTATGAACGTTACTGACCTTCAAAACAATAACAGAAACACAATAAGCATGCCGTTTATTCCATTCATTATAAACGTTTCTGACCTTCAAAAAGATAACAGACACACAATAAGCATGCCGTTTTTTCCATTCATTATGTACGTTACTGACCTTCAAAACGATAACAGACACATAATAAGCATGCTGTTTTTCCAGTTCATAATGTACGTTTCTGACCTTCAAAAAGATAACAGATTCACAATAAGCATGCCGTTTTTTTCCAATTCATTATGTTGTTTCTGACCTTGAAAACGATAACAGACACACAATAAGCATGCCGTTTTTCCCATTCATTATGTTATTTCTGACCTTCAAAACGATAACAGACACACAATAAGCATGCCGTTTTTTCCAATTCATTATGTTGTTTGTGACCTTTAAAACGATAACAGACACACAATAAGCATGCCGTCTTTTCCATTCATTATAAACGTTTCTGACCTTCAAAAAGATAACAGACACACAATAAGCATGCCGTTTTTCCATTCATTATGAACGTTTCTGACCTTAAAAACGATAACAGACACACAATAAGCATGCCGTTTTTTCTATTCATTATAAACGTTTCTGACCTTGAAAACGATAACGAGACACATAATAAGCATGTCGTTTTTTTCATTCATTATGAACGTTTCTGACCTTCAAAACGATGACAGGCTCACAATAAGAATGCCGTTGTTTTTCCAATCATTATAAACCTTTTTGATCCTCAAAACGATAACAGACACACAATAAGCATGTCGTTTTTACATTCATTATGAACGTTTCTGACCTTGAAAACGATAACAGACACACGATAAGCATGCCGTTTTTCCATTCATTATGAACGTTTCTGACCTTGAAAACGATTTCAGGCTCACAATAAGCATGCCGTTGTTTTTCCATTCATTATAAACGTTTTTTGATCCTCAAAACACAATAAGCGTGCCGTTTTTACATTCATTATGAACGTTTCTGACCTTGAAAACGATAACAGACTCACAATAAGCATGCCGTTTTTTCCATTCATTATGAACGTTTCTGACCTTCAAAACAATAACAGACACACAATAATCATGCCGTTTTTTTCCATTCATTATAAACGTTTCTGACCTTGAAAACAATAACAGACACACAATAAGCAAGCCGTTTTTTCCATTCATTTTGTACGTTTCTGACCTTGAAGACGATAACAGACACACAATAAGCATGCCGTTTTTTCCATTCATTATGTACGTTTTTATGCCTTGAAAACGATAACAGACACATAATAAGCATGCCGTTTTTCCAATTTATTATGTACGTTACTGATCTTCAAAACGATAACAGACACACAATAAGCATGCCGTTTTTCCAGTTCATTATGTACGTTTCTGACCTTGAAAACGATAACAGACACACAATAAGCATGCCGTTTTTCCAGTTCATTATGTACGTTTCTGACCTTGAAAACGATAACAGACACACAATAAGCATGCCGTTTTTCCCATTCATTATGTTGTTTCTGACCTTCAAAACAATAAACGGCATTTTTGTCTCATGTAGGTTTTTATATTTAAATGAAAAATCTTAAATACACTTAAACATATCAATATGTCCTTATTTACCGGTATGTATTTGTCTTAAAAAAGAACACATATATGCATGATTGACATCTATTGTCATTCTCAGGTAGGCATTTGACATCTAAGGTCCATTCGCATGTAGATATCTTTAAAAAAGATAACTTAAATTCACTTATATTTTGTTCTTTTTCTCAGGAAGTTATCTGTCCTAAAAAAGAAAACATACTTACACTTTGCCATATTCGGTCCTTATTTACATTCAGGTTTCTATCGTACGATAAAATTACATTGATACTTAATAAAAAAATCAGTATTTCATTCTTATTCGCTGATAAGTTTCTCTAGAATGTAGGTTGAAAATTACCAACTATCTTTTGTGGGGTTGATTGTCCAAAAGTATATGATGCTACAAGTCTAATGTAATTGTTAAACTTTTCTTATTACTGAACTTCTGTCTTAAAAGATATGCCGCGCTATAATAAATAATTAAATGTAAAACAAGATAAAACAGAACAAAAATGTTGTTTTTTTTTAATTACATTTTGTATATAAATTAAATCCGTATGTCAATAAACTTCGAAAACTAAAATATAGCAGTATGACAGTAATATCAGTTTTGTATCTTAGCACATTTCATACATAAATTTAATACGAACACAGGTAATTTTAGGTGACTTCAAGACTCCAGAAATGCAATAGTGCATACTCATTAAGATTCATCTAAAATAGTTATCATTTTTCATTTAAAAAGTTATAAACATTGTTATTATCAACTGCTTTGGGTGCGATATAACCTTTTTTGTTGATGCTATGTAAAATCCAAACAAACATTTAAAAAATGTCTGAGTTATCAAGACAAAATACCACCATGTGGTTAAAACTAAAGATTTTACTCTCCTCTTTCAAATTTCCATTCAAGTTATCACATTCACAGTTTTTAATTAAGATAGAACAGTTGAACTGTCCAACAGCAAAGAGAAATTTGCCATATCACGATAACCATTTTCAATCTCAAAGCAGCTTTGTCCAAATCTAGCCTGTAAATCAACACAGACTTTTGTTTCTTGTGTTGTTGAAAGTTACCCTTTTCAAATTGTGCAATAGATGCAGCACGAATTCTCTCCTTTAACTTTAAGAACTTAATACGTTTCCATACATGAGGATGAGGATAGCCTACTGGGAGTGTAAATCTATTTTTTCAGCCTTCATATTTGTTGTTATTTCTTTGTCCATTGTGTATGGTGACTTCATAAATATCTCATTCATGTGGTTGAAATGTAGTTGGGTTCGAATCATGATCTTTCCATATTTGACTATGTTCCTTTTAAGTACACAAACATAAGTTGCGTTTAAGTAATCAGTAAGTTTTTCAATGTTGGGTGTTTCCAATTTTATTTGAAACATCATCCACATTCTCTTTATAAGTAAGAGTCAGTTCTAATTCCCTAATTTTACGCCAAGTGGCTTGTGACAAATGGTAAAAACATCCTTGTATAAGAGTATTGTTTCCAAACACTGCAGATAAAGCCTTTCTAAAACCTAGTTTAAAGTTTACCATCACAATTAGAGGGCCATGTTGATATCCTATGTGAGAACATGCTTCAGACATAATTAGAAATAGAGTTTCAAGTTGTATGACGTATATCTTGCAAAATTGCAAATGTATGTGGCACAGTGAAATCACCTAGAGAAACATGCATAGCAAATATATGACTAACTTGGGAAATAGCCTTAGCAAAAATACCGCCCATGGAACAAAAACTAACACCCTTGATTCACTATCCACACCACTGTCATCAAACAAAAATGGTTCACCATTTAGGTTGTTGGCCCATTTTCCTTCTGCAGTAAGAAGTCTTAGATTCTCAGGTGCTTTTGGAAATTCTGGAATTATTTTATTCATTATGGTTCTCTTACATGTACTAGCTGATGGTAGTTAACCTAATGCAGCATTGTCAGCTTTAAGGATGCTGGTAGAATACACAGTGACTGAGTTTTCAGTAGTTTTGCTAACTCGTTTCATCATTAAAGCACGACATCTTTTATCTTTCCTATGGCGTGTCTCTATGTTATCCAATGCTGGAAGACGGACTCTTACTCTTACTCTCATAAGTTTGCGATTTGCATTTATGAAACTCAGATAAAGGCACTTTCTGTTATCTATTTGTTGATTGCATACGCTCCTTATTGTTTTTGTCGTTTGTATTTTTAGTTTTCAACTCATTTGGTCTGTGATTATGGGCTATACTTACTTTGATTATTCTGTTATATCAAGATCAATACGAATACTACCACAGAATCCTAAATAACGATTTGTACAATTCCAAACATTTTGATGACTTATCATCCTCATAACATAACATATAAGTCCACATCTATTACTGCGAATTATCATCACTCAAAAAACAATCATATAGATAGCAATAGATTAAGTAAATTGCAATATAGACTTAATGAAGTAAAGTTTAGTATCATTTCTTATACATGCGAAAATGCAGTTTTTACCTTCATTCACTGTAACAGGTCATTTTGTCATTATTCTCAGGTAGGCAGTTGTCTTAAAAAACATACATGCATATTCTATGCCATATTTGGTTCTAATGTTCATATAGGTTTCTATATTGTAACACTAAAACATGTTATTCAGTCAATGTTCTCAGGTAAGTATTTGTCTTAAAAAGAAAACATGCATACATATTGACATATTCTCTCAAAATGTTCACGTAAGTTTCTTTCTTACAATAAGATCTCCTTAATACACATAAACATTAAATGATATCCTTATTCCCATGTAAGTATCTGTGTTAAGAAGATCACTAACATACATAATTTACACCTATTGTCCTTATTTTTATGTAGGTTTCTCTCTTTGAATAAAAAAACTTAGATATACTACAGCTTTGCATTTTGTCATTATTCTTGGTAAAGTATCTGTCTTCATACAAATTGACTTCCTCTGTCAAAATGTTCATGTAGTTTTCTATCTTTGATAGGATTCAGGCAAGTTTCTATCTTACAAAACAAAACTTGCATTTTCTGTCCAAATGTTCATGAAGATTTCTGTCTCTGAAAAAAATCTTTAACACACTACATCATGTCATTCTGTCCTTGCTTTCTGATAAGAATCCGTCTTAGAAATAAACACATGTATACGCCATGACATCCTCTGTTCAAATGTTCTTGTAGGTTTCTATCTCTTTGAATAAAGCAACTTTGATTCACTAAAACATTCTGTCCTTATTATTAGGTAAGTATCTGTCTCAAAAAAGAAAACATACAAACACTATGGTATCTTCTGTCGAAATGTTCATGACGGTTTCTTTAAATAAAACAACTTTGACTCTCTGAAATGACATATTCGGTCCTTATTTCCATGTAGGTTTCATTCTTCGAATAAGATGACTTTAATACACTTTAGCATGTCTTTCTCTCGTAAATATCAAATGGTTGTCTGTTTTTTAATAAGATTTTAAATACACTTTTATGACTTGTCTAAAATTTGTCCTTATTTCTATGTAGATTTCTATCTTTAAGTAAAATATCTTAATGTATACAATGGTTTGTTCCCATTTGAAAGTTTTTTTGTAACAGCATATTCAGCAGTTAAATTACAAATGGTAATATTAATTTGAATTTTTTAAATGAA
Organism: Mactra quadrangularis; assembly: GCA_025267735.1. Lineage (NCBI taxonomy): Eukaryota > Metazoa > Mollusca > Bivalvia > Venerida > Mactridae > Mactra > Mactra quadrangularis. The sequence goes on along the minus strand of CM046305.1, from coordinate 49,194,373 downwards.
TAATACAACACATATCTACATAGTTATCAGTGTATCAGTAAAAGATTGGACAATTTTAAGAACTATATTTACCTTAAATAAATAGATCCGTGAAGTGTTTGAATCTTTTTAAAATCAAATCAGTAGGCATTTTATATTATACTATTTGTTCGGATCTATCGTTGAAATATATTTATAAAATTGTTGTATTCAATGCAAATTAAGATAATAAAAATAATCCAAACTTCAGCATATCATATACATTGTAGTATTGTTTATTACATTCAATGACAATTTGATATTTAGATTATACATAAGAATATAGGAGTTTTGCACAATTGTAAATAATGTCTTACTAAAATCACTAAGTTATTTAAGCTGTTGACTTTGTACCAAATGCACCAATCGTCTGCCACAATACTAACTATATAAACATTCTGTATAATGGTTACACGGTCAGATATTTTTTGAACGTACAGAAATGATCTATACTTATACCCACACACATGCAGTTTTAATAACATATTCATTGTATGTAGAGTATATTGATAACGTTTTCGACCCTTAAAAGAATATAAAAAGCAATAGTTAAATACATGTAATTAGTATTAATGATGCTTGATAACGATGTACTAAACGATAATCGGCTTGATGAAGGTAAAAGAGAGGAACTTGATAGCTATCAGTTAAAAAAATAATGAAAAGTGTCTATAATTCTGAGCAATCTAGTGAAGGACCAGTGTACTGGGGGATAACTAGATCGGAATTATATGTAAAACATAATTCTGAGCAATCTAGTGAAGGGCCCATTTTATGGGAGGATAGCTAGATCGGAATTATAGAGTCAAAACAGATAATTCTGAGCAATCTAGTGAAGGGCCCATTTATGGGAGGATAACTAGATCGGAATTTTTTGTAAACGTAATTCTGAGCAATCTAGTGAAGGACCCATTTCATGGGAGGATAGCTAGATCGGAATTATAGAGTCAAAACAGATAATTCTGAGCAATCTAGTGAAGGGCCCATTTACTGGAGGATAACTAGATCGGAATTACTTTTTAGACTTATTAATAAATACATAGTTCTGAATAATCTAGTGAAGGACCCAATCTATGGGAGGATAGCTAGATCAGACTCTTAAACAAAACAGCAATGATGTACCAAATACTTAAGGTACTAGTTACTATATAGTCGAATGTAAATAGTGTTCATAGTACTAAGTCTTGCTAGGGTGCTGTTACATGTATATTTTTAAAACAAGTTTAAATGAAATACACTGGTGTCCTAAAGTTTCTTTACACATGTTTTTTTCATATTTTCTCTTTCGTTTTTAAAAAACACATTTTGCTTAGTTTTTCTATATTATATTTGGACACCAGTGTATATGTAACATCGACAACCTTTTGTTTCATTGAATTTATTGGTTTTTTAAACAATCTCTATACATTGTATAATGAATTATGTTGTTGGTAACAAGGATGTGAAAGGTATTTTGGTATAGTTCATTTATGTATATAACTTTACTGGATGTTTTACAGATTATAGGTAACTGAATCATTTTGGATATTTTTATAAATACCAGCATAGTGTTATAAATAGCATTGTGAACTGACATTGGTAATTGGTATAAAGCTATATGCCTAATAGCTGATGATTAGAAAGACTTTATTTACTGATATGATTTTGTTATTATATAATACATTCAGAAAGTTTTGTAAATATTTTGTTATCATAATTAATTTGCAACGATATTGTTATATTTGAAATAGCCAGTCAACGTGTGCATAAACTCAGTGTAATTAATCATAAAATCATAGTACATTTAATTATATTTGTTTAAGTAATCATTATAAGGACCTTTAACTATTATATGCACTTTAAGTAAGTTCAATGATCCAATACTGTGTTTTGTTTAAAGTTTATAGGTACATGTACATTCAAGTGAAAACGTTCTTATATTATTCCAATCTTTTCTGACTGATTTTTGCTCTAATTATGATTACAGTTTTTATTGATGTGGTTTCCAATTGATGTTGCACAATTTGTTCAATATGCTGATAAAACTTCAAAAAAAGCAAACTGACCTCTGACATTCTGTCTGGTCACAGTTTCGCACCGTGATATAACTGAGATTTCCTATGAGTCTAAGGATTTTTTTATCTCACCAAGGGTTTCTCTCTTGGATGGATCTTCCCTAACTGATGTAGGGGATTCCAGATGGTAGTCCACATTGTTAGGTTTCACCACGGGCTTCTCACTTTTAGGTCTCACTTAACATGTGTTCGGGATTTCCTCCTCCTTGGGGTCGTTCCTCCTCACCTGATGATATTGAATATATATCGTGGTCTACATATGGTGGGGATCTTTGATGTGTGCCACTACCGGTTGCTGCGTCTTGCACAGACTTCGGGAGACTTTGGGTCCTCAACCTCACATCCTGGCACATAGTAGTTGGAAGGCAATCCTGTACTGGCTTCACCTTATGAACATGCACCCTATTCTTTCCCTTGTCTCGGTGTGATATGTGTTCCAAGATCCAAGAGGCTTCAATATGGACTTTAACCTCTTCCTTCATGTCAATTACCCAACGCCAATTACGCTTAGATTTGGCGAGGGCATATTGATGACATAAATAACTCTTGATGTCATCAGGTTTTAACCCAACTGATGACCCTTTTTGTCTTTGGGTCCCTTGTTGCCCTTATAGCTGCCCAATTGTGTTTGTAACTTTTTATTTTCCTGATGACTTCATCAATAGATCTAACATACAGATTTGACACTTATAATGCTGCATCTTTATCGGGATTACCATGGGTGAACCTCCTAACAATGAATTCATCATGGGACTCTTCAGGTTTTACAGCTGAAGTTTCAACCCTTTCCGCAAACTCTTTCAAAGTTTTCCCATGGTGTTGTCGCATAGTCAACAATTCGACCTTGTATGTTTCGGTTTCTTCTCTACTATTGAACCTCTTTTTCTAATTTATCAACCAATTCCATGAATTCTATGTTAGGATTCCGAAATATTTTTTCTGGCAAACATTTGAAATTTGCTAAAAAAAGCAAACCAGTTACTATTTTCATTGAATACCATAGTTTTTGGTATGTTACCCTTAGATCTCCTACGCAACTTTTCTTCTTCATAATCAAAATTAACGTGTCCTCTACCCATTTTGTTTCTGGATCTGTCCAAGGGCCTGTCGTTCACTAATTCCAAATATTCCGCCGCCCTTGCAGGTCTCCTAGAATCATTGTTCGATGTTCTTCTTTTACCATCTTCCACATATTCTTCGTTGGATCTTCTCCTTCTTGCTGCGTCCCTGTATTGTCTAACCGGAGTGTCCTCTTGTAGGTTCATTCTTGTTAGACGTGGAGTAGTTGCAGTAACTGGTGAACTGCTTCGCATCTTACCGTCAATAATTAGTCAAAGACGATCTCTGATAATATAATCATCCATACCACCACAGGAACGAATTGATGTATCACAACTTATATAGTCCAGAGTACATTGTATAATGTATAATTTTAATATAATATTTATATTGATGATGATAATGATTATAACGGTTACAACAATAAAAGTATAACAACAATATGGTTATTGCCTGCATATACCAGTCATCGCCTCAGCGTGTATTCACTTATTCCGTTTTCACGGCCACCACTCCTTCTTAGGTCTACAAGAATGATACAGATTATATGATAAATTTTATGCATACTGATACATCACATTTTAATTCCCACTACAAAGTAAAAAATCCGTCATTTAAAGTCAGAAGTAGCATGATTGTAATAGTAAGAACTGCGTTTTTTGTTACCTTAGAAGCGACCTCAACAACATGAAACTCAAACAGTGCTCATATATACATGCTATTATCTTGCTGTTTCAATTGTTTTAAAAGGAATCCCATATCTAGGACTGTATTTACTATTTCTATGATAAAAGTTAAAACGTGTTCTCTTTTAGTTCAGAATATGTTTTCAATTTCTGAAATTGGTTACCATGGCAAACAAATACTCACCATTTAAAAAAGTGCTTTCATCATAAGACAACATATAAAACTACATATTAAACAACCAATTTAGAAAAAAACAGTTTAAAGAGAGATCATTATTTCCAAATCAAGCCATTTATTTTGTACTATTGCCATGGGTACAGACTTCACCCAAAATTGTTAAAAAATGTTGAAATTTTAATGTTGAAATGATAATTGATATACTGCCCTGTCATATGACAGAATATGAGTTACTTTTGCTCTATGGTCAAATTTAGGGATAAATGAACATTCTTTTTTGCATCTACTGTATTAAATGTTATATAAATAATATTTTGCTATCACATCATACGCTTTTTCGATGATATCCTTGAAATTAATGAATAGTGATTGAGATTTTCGTACATTAAAGATTATTTAGATCTGTCGCATTAACATTCGAATCAACTGAATTGACTAGTTTATCCATACTATATATGAACTGTCGAGAAAATTTGTATTTAGATTTGACGAATCTCGCCTTGCTGTTGTAGAAGTAACTGTTAAAGATAATCGTTAACATTTTTATAGAAGCGTATAGTTTCTGGTTAAATTTTGTCACACTGTACATGAGTTACCCGTGGATTTCTTTTTCTTAAGAAGAGACGTAAAGTTAGTTATCTATTTTTTCCGGGGTATTGAATATGAATAAAACTTGAATTCCCCAATGTGTTAAAAATCAAGTTCATGAAACCCTCCGACGAATTTAATCTATTCTCCGTATAAGGTGGACACTTTGGGATGTTTAAAAAGGGCCTTTAAGTCCTGATTCGTTTGAGTTTATGTAAAATACACAATAAGAGGAATGTCTTGGTGCAGTTTTATCAATGTTTCAAAACTAATGATTTCTCGGGTGAAACATAGGGTTTATTGCTAAGACCACAGTGATTCATATTTGGTGGGTATAGGATTAGCAATCTCCATAAACAGATATCCTGTACAGCATTGTCCTACAGGATCTCTACTGTCTCCGTGGAAAGTCACATCGAGATGAACTTTGTGTCGACCAATCAATGCGTTGCTTTTATCTAGATGAAAACACTATTAATCACATTTTGATTTCGTAATTTCTATTTTTAGACCAAGGTTGGCAAGCTAATTTAACAGCGGTATTATTCACATTATGCGATTGGACGGCTCATTTCAAATTGCGTGACGTAGACGATGTAAACAATTTACGTATCATAACAATCTCGTCATGAATATTGTGATGAGAGAAGGTAACCTGAAGTGACCTTCGTTTGAAAAAGGCCAGATCTAAATTAGCGAGTAGGCGAGCGGAAAGTTTTAGATCAGGTTTTAATCAGAGTGCAGGATTAGGGATGAACTTTTTTGGATATTGATAAGTTTTGTCTTAACTAGGTAAAATAAGCTTTATTGCAAGTCAGCAATCTTGGAATAATGGTGATCAGAGACTTTCTATAGCCCTGGTGAATAGGTGGGAATGGTAGCGGAAATGACCGCCCTAAACAGACCAGTGAACCCCCATGGTGTAAAAATCCCTGCCCGTGCCCCTCCCTGTACCTTATGCATGCTTGTCCATGCTCCGTGTCCCATGCTAATTTGCTTCTCTTTTTCAGCACATCTTTTGTTATATTTTGTTAATTTCCTTTGGTATAATAAACATGCCAGTTTAAAATACATATTTCTTTCGGGTTTCTCTTCTCGTGTTTTGTCTATTTCAGATTCTGACTAATTTGTATGGATCAAGAAATGTGTACAAGACAATGCTACGAGGTAATTTCCTAATAATCTACACTTTCACGAAAAAAGGACTTATTCCTCAAGTTTATTTTGGACAATCATTTTGCTATTGTAATCAACGTTACAACAAATATATGTGTCATTAGTAAGTCAAATACAGTAGGTTTTTTAACCATGTTATACAAAATAAAACTGACAAACATGTTTGGATAAGATCTAATTCAATTGTTTTAATTTCTGTCAGTTAAAAATCTGTTTAGTTTAGTCTCAAGTGAAATGCGAGTTTGTTGTTTTAAGTTCACACTAAAAACCCATGGTATTTTATCTTGAAATATTTTATGTATTTTCATTATTAAGATCATCTAACAACAGTCATTCCAACTGCAGTGAAACGATATCTATAGTAAAAAACCGCTATAGTCTGTTATTGAGTTCCTTCTTCAGTGTGTTTGTGAAACTTTTGCCTGGTATTTATTTTAATATAGATACAGTACAACCTCTCTTAAACAACACCCATAGAGAGGAACAAAATGTGTTGCTGTTCAGAGGTTGTTGCTCTGCAGAGGTTAGCTTCCATTATAGTTGCATCTAACGTGATTGCAGAAAGCTGTTGTTGCACAGAAGATTTGTTCTGCAGAGGTTATACTGTATTCAGCTTCTAATTGTATACATTTATATATATTATTATTTTATATTTTATTATATTTTAGGTTGCGATGAATGTCCATGGATTTAGCCGAGTAAGAAAAGACAAAATATGGCCATTTTGAGTTGGATGGATGATTAAATGGAAACATCACGTTATGATATAAGCCGCAGTGGTGAGTACTATGAAATTCTCCGAAATTTTATCAAACAATAATAATTTTGTTTATGAACATCAATGAAAATATCGTTGTTAGACTATTGTCGTCACTCTTCATATGAAGAAAATTTACAGGTATTTACAGGTAGCATCTTATAGTATACTTATTCTAACCCGGGTTGGTTGCGCAGCTTGTAGCGCACTGGGATTAGGAATCTCTGTGTGCCGAAGGGGTATTGTTTCGAGTATCATTCGGAGAAGTTATATCCTTCCGCGATAATTTGACAGTTATGTCAATTTTCCTCCATTTATTAGTTATGTAGAGAAGTTACGGCGTGTAAGTACTGGCTATAGACAAGTGTCCAGGATAGCTAGGTTAGGTGCGCTGGACGTTGTAAAGTAACCAAAATGTGTTGACACGGCTTTAAACCCAGTATAAAAAAGTACTTATTCTAATGAGACTTTGATATATAATTTCAGGTTTGTTGCTATGGACACAAAGATTCATGAAACATCTCAAGATATTTCGATGTCTTCAGTCAACTGCTGCAGAAGAACGAACGAATATCAAGATCCGTTTTCATGTTATAATTTGGCCTGTTCATTCCTAACAAGTCGTCTCGGACATTTTGTCCTTGAGATGTTTGTTGCCCAATTTCATGCCCTTGATATAACTTGGCCCACTGATAATTAACAAGTCGTCTCGGACATTTTGTCCTTGAGATGTTTGTTGTCCAAGTACAATTTTCGAATTTTCGGTGTTGCGTTTTACTTAGAACACATTCATAAGTATCACAACCATATCCCCTGGCAACATTTGTTGCACGGAGTCAAACGGCGGATATTTGTGACTACTTGTGCATCTTAGAGTACATGGTTGAATTTTATTTTTCTGTCGGTGCCTCATACATGTACCCTACCTATTTAAATACTCGATAATATTCGTTCTTAATGATCGGTTAATTATTTGTTAACTATCGCAAGTATAGAAATGATTGGAATTCGGCATAAATGTATGCGCCACTGACAGTTGAATACAATTTAACTATGAACGATTCGTCAATATCTGAAGGGAGTTCAGTTACCTCGAACGTTACAGAACGTTCCGTAACGATACATTCGGAACTCCACGGCCATTTGCTGCGAATAATCTCCATATTTAGACGCTATTTAGAAACTACCGGTGTTAAAGTAAACAAATATATGGTCGTGTAGGGAATGAGTGATGTTTTGTCTTTAATCCATTAATTTTGAAACATCACTCATTGCCTTAACGATCGCATATTTGTGTATTAGATTAGATTATTAATGGCCGAGGAGGTCTGAATGTATCGTTATGTAACGTTCTGTAACGTTTTGTTGGATTGAACATGCTACTGGTTGTGTTTAAAAAGTGGTGACATTCGGAACACTTCGACTGTTAATTAAATGTAAGAATAAACAGCCGAAGAGCTCCAAATGTAATTGACACAAGCTGCTGCCTCGGTAACTTTAATCTAGCGGGATCTAGAGTTATGGAAATTCTCTAATCCTAGTTAACTATATCAGGCGAGACTACAGCTACTGAACATCCGTTTTCGTACACGCTCATCTGAGGCGAGGTTTTAGTTACGGAAGTTCCGTCATCCAACATAACTACATGAGACATCACTTCAGTTGCTTCAGAACTTCTGTTATCCTAGACAACTCTTTATAGCTGTACTAGAGAAACGTAACTTCCGTTATCCTAGACAGTTCTATATAGCAGGACTAGAGAAACGTAACTTCCGTTATCCTAGACAGTTCTATATAGCAGGACTAGATTTACGGAATTTTCGTTATCCTAGTCGGCTCTATATAGCAGAGTTACGGAACTTCTGTTATCCTAGACAACTCTTTATAGCTGGATTAGAGAAACGGAACTTCCGTTATCCTAGACAGATCTATATAGCAGGACTAGAGTAACGGAACTTCCGTTATCCTAGATAGCAGGACTCGAGTTACGGAACTTCTGTTATCCTAGACAACTCTTTATAGCTGGACTAGAGAAACGGAACTTCCGTTGTCCTAGACAGATCCAGATAGCAGGACTAGAGTTACGGAACTTCTGTTATCCTAGATAACTCTTTATAGCTGGACTAGAGAAACGGAACTTCCGTTATCCTAGACAGATCTATATAGCAGGACTAGAGTTACGGAATTTTCGTTATCCTAGTCCGCTCTATATAAAGCAGGACTAGAGTTACGGAATTCCATTTTCCTAGTCATCTCTATATAGCAGGACTAGAGTTACGGAACTTCTGTTATCATAGATCTATGTAGCAGCCCTGCGTTCAGTTACCGCGAACGTTCTGTAATGTTCGCTAACAGTCATAATTGAACGACCTGTTAGCGGAAAACGTTTAAGGTCAACAGCTAACGGTTTTAGTATATGGTACGCGAATATGAAACAACCTGAAACAAAGTAGTTCCAGTATATTTTGCAAATTAGTTACTGCCATAGCGAATAGACTATATCCGAAATTCAAATATTTGGGTTTTCCCATCCGGTACAAACAAACGTTCACTGTTTCAATGAAAACGCGTGTAAAACAAAGCAGTAGTATATAATCCATAGTTCGTGCTGTTTAGCAATATTGTGTAGACTACTTTGTTTTTACCGCCTGTGCACGGACGGAAAAACCCATAAATTTAAATTATGGATTAGGTCTAACGAAGTCGGCACTGATACTCCCGTTGATTTAGATCAATACATTTACAAAAAATACATGTAAACAAGTCCTCCTCTCCGAATTCTTCTAGTAACGACTCTCTTGTCCGCCATCTTTAAACGTTCGCACTTCAACGGGTCGTTCAATTAACCGTTCATAACGATAGCTATGTTTGGCTAACGCTAACTGCTAACTGAACGCAGCCCAGGGCTAGAGAAACGGAACTTCCGTTATCCTAGGCAGCTCTATACAGCAGGACTAGAGTTACAAAACATCCGTTATCCTAGACAGCTTTATAGCAGGACTAGAGATACGGAACCTCCGTTACCCTAGACAGCTCTATACAGCAGGACTAGAGTTATGGAACTTGCGTTATCCGAGAAAGCTCTGTAAAGCAGGGCTAGAGTTACGGAATTTCCGTTATCCTAGACATCTTTATATAGCAGGACTAGAGAAACGAAACTTCCGTAATCGTAGTCAGCTCTATATAGCAGGACTAGAATTACGGAATTTCCGTTATCCTAGACAGCTCTATATAGCTGGACTAGAGAAACGGAACTTCCGTTATCCTAGTCAGCTGTATATAGCAGGACTAGAGTTACGGAATTTCCGTTATCCTACACAGCTTTATATAGCTAGACTAGAGAAACGGAACTTCCGTTATCCTAGTCAGCTCCATATAGCAGGACTAGAGGTACAGAATTTCCGTTATCCTAGACATTTCTATATAGAAGGACTAGAGATACGGAACTTCCGTTATCCTAGTCAGCTCTATATAGCAGGACAAAAGTGATGGAACTTCCGTTATCCTAGTCAGCTCTATATAGCAGGACTAGAGTTACGGAACTTCTGTTTTCCTAGACAGATCTATATAGCAGGACTAGAGAAACGAAACTTCTGTTATCCTAGACAAAAATGTATGGCAGGACTAGAGTTACGGAACTTCTGTTATTCTAGACAGCTTTTTATAGCAGGACTAGAGTTACGGAATTTCCGTTATCCTAGACAGCTCTATATAGCTAGACTAGAGAAACGGAACTTCCGTTATCCTAGACAGTTCTATATAGCAGGACTAGAGATACGGAACTTCCGTTATCCTAGTCAGTTCTATATAGCAGGGCTAGAGTTACGGAATTTCCGTTATCCTAGACAGTTCTATATAGCAGGACTGGATATACGGAACTAACGTTATCCTAGTCAGCTTGATATAGCAGGACAAGAGTTATGGAACTTCCGTTATCCTAGTCAGCTCTATATAGCAGGACAAGAGTAACGGAACTTACGTTATCCTAGACAAAAATGTATGGCAGGACTAGAGTTACGGAACTTCCGTTATCCTAGACAAAAATGTATGGCAGGACTAGAGTTACGGAACTTCCATTATTCTAGACAGCTCTATACAGCAGGACTAGAGTTACAAAACTTCCGTTATCCTTGACAGCTCTATACAGCAGGACTAGAGTTACAAAACTTCCGTTATCCTAGACAGCTGTGTATGGCAGGACTAGAGTTACGGAACCTCCGTTAATTTGGACAGCTCTAAACAGCAGGACTAGAGTTTTGTTCCATTATCCTAGACAGCTCTATATAGCAGGTCTAGACTAACGGAACTTCTGTTATCCTAGACAGATCTATATAGCTGGACCAGAGAAACAGAACTTCCATTATCCTAGACAGCTCTATATAGCAGGACTAGAGTAACGGAATTTACGTTGACCTAGACAGATCTATATATCAGGACTAGAGTTATGAAACTTCCGTTGTCCTAAACAGATCTATATAGCAAGACTAGAGTAACGGAACTTCTGTTATCCTAGACAGCTCTATATAGCAGGACTAGAGTTACGGAACTTCCGTTATCTAAGACAGATCTATATAGCAGGACTAGAGAAACGGAACTTCCGAAATCCTAGACAGGTCTATATAGCAGGACTAGAGTTACGGAACTTGCGTTATCCTAGTCAGCTCTATATAGCAGGACTAGAGTTATGGGACCTCCGTTATCCTAGACAGTTCTATATAGCTGGACTAGAGTTACGGGTGCTACTGCACTTAACCGATATGTTGTTATTCACCGGAAATATAAATATAACCCAACTCAGTTATTCTAGACAGCTGTATACAGCAGGACTAGAGTTACGGAACTTCCGTTATCCTAGACAGTTCTATATAGCAGGACTAGAGTAACGAAACTTCCGTTATCCTAGACAGATCTATATAGCAGGACTAGAGATACGGAACTTCCGTTATCCGTTTTCCTCGATAAGTTTATATAGCAAGGCTAGAGTAAAAGAATTTCCATTTTCCTAGACGAGTCTATGTAGCAAGGCTAAAGTAAAAATTTCCATAATCCTAGACAGCTCTTTAGCAAGGCCTGAGTACCAGAATTTCCGTTATGCTACAAAAGTTTAAGTAGAAAGGATAGAGTAACAGAACTTCCATTATCCTAGTCAACTCAGCAACAAGGCTAGAGTAACGGAACTTCCGTTATCCGCTATAAGTTTATATAGCAAGCCTAGAGTAACGGAACTCTCATTATCCAAGAAAACCCAGCAGCAAGGCTAGAGTAACGGAACTTCCGTTATCCTCGATTAGTCTATATAGCAAGCCTAGAGTAACGGAAATTCCATAATCCTAAACAACTCTATAGCGAGGCTAGAGTAACGAAGCTTCCATTATCCTTGACAACTCTATAGCCTGGCTAAAGTTACAAAACTTCCACTTTCCTAGACAACTCTCAACTAAGTTCCCGTTATCATATACGAGTCTATTTAGCAAGGCTACAGTAACAGAACTTCCATTATCCTAGTCAACTCTATAGCAAAGCTAGAAGTTACATAACTTCGATTATCCCAGTTTGGGTAGAGGTATGGAACTTCCGTTACCCTCGATAAGTCTATATAGCTAGACTAGAGTAACGGAACTTCCATTATCCTAGACAGATCTATATAGCTGGACTAGAGAAACGGAACTTCCGTTATCCAAGACAGCTCTATATAGCATGACTAGAGTTATGAAACTTCCGTTATCCTAGACAAATCTATGTAGCAAGGCTAGAGTTACGGAGCTTCCATTATCCTAGACACATCAATAGAAAGGCTAGAATAACGGAACTTCCGTTTTAATTGACAACTCTAGAGCGAAGGTACAAAAACAAAACTTCCATTTTCCTAGACAACTCAGGCCCGGATTTACCGGGGGGCACAGGGGGCACGTGCCCCCCCCCCCCACCTGGCCCCACAGATATTGACTCTCATACAAAGAAAAGGGCACAAAATCGGCACCATCAAAGCAATATCAACTCGACTTTTAGATTAATTTTAATATGCAATCATCCACCCGAGCTATCAAAAAAGATAAAGATCTAAATTGATACATTCAAGCATCTTAGGGTACCCAGATCGGGCCTTATCAAGCGTTCAAATCATTGATCGTGCAAGTGTATGGTCCCTCTATACAGACACATAGATACCAATTGTTTATTGTCTATATTACACATACCGTCACCAGTAAAATTACCATGGTAACTAGCTTACGAGGCCTAAATTTGGTTATTGTGCACTCTCTAATCTTATTTACTAGTGGATATCATCGGCGTTTTCATAACAAGTTAGACAGAGAAAAGACGAGGACAGCTAGTCAAGTGCATTTTATACGTCACTACTATGACACTCGAACTTAGTTAATTTCGAAAACATGCACGATCGTCTGATGATTTTTATGGTATTAAAATTCCGAATAACTTTTAAAAAGTGACCGAGCCTAAACGTAAGTATTTATGGAGGACATCGGCGTTTTTCATATCAAGTAATAGACTGAGAAAAGCCGAGTATAGTCGAATGAATGTTTGTCATTAAAATGAGTTAATTAAAAGTTAGTTAAAATCGGAAAAAAGCGAGCGTTTTATGATGTTGTTTTTTTAGAAAATGTAGGTAAATGAATTAAAGTAACTTTTCAAGAGTGACCTACCCTACAACAAGTTTTCTAACGAAAAAGAAGACAAAAATTAATCAGTGGTTAAACATTTTTTTCATCCAATCATACATTAATAGGCTTGTGTTTCGTTAATTTTTAAATCGTTGCTTTTATTTTATATCATTTTACGTGTTTAAAATACTTGTATTCCTAATGATTTTTTCCAAAGGAATCGAAAAATGTGATTCTTCGAAGGATTTTCACGTTTTGGATCGTCCCAACAACCATTCTTGTAAATCCACTGGAACGTCCGAAAAACTCACAACAACGCAGAATTTCAACACAATAAACTAAGCCTCTTATTTAAAAAAACCGTATCATAAACCGGCTTTTTTTTAATGTTAAATCAGAGAATTTTCTCATTGCATTCGGTGATTTTACCAGTTACCAAGTGTATCTTTTTATAAATTCTCGGCATTTACATGATGAAATTGCTGATTTTTTTTTGTAAATTAGGATTTTATCCATTCTCGTTCCTTGAAAACTTCGGGGTACGAGAATGGGATTTAATAAGCCAACAAATTAAATCTAAACGAACAAAACGGGCACATGCATGAAGGATATCTCAATTATAGCGCTCAATATTTCCTAGGTAGTGCCCAAAAGTGCTTAAAATGTAATGATAATTTACCAAATTTTAGCTTCATTTTATCCTTTTAATGTGTGTTCAAAAGTGCTCAGATTTACACCTTTGACATGCAAAAATTCAAAAATTTTCCACATCTTCGGGAGGGGATACCCCTCCCATACCCACCCCAACCGTACTCCCTAATAACGACTCCTCTTCATCAGGCCCCTGTGATCTAACTCACATGAATGTGTTTTCTTTATTTATGAATATTTATAAAAAGCTTATCAATCACATGATCCGGATTGTTACGCATTGCATCACTTTTCTACAGAAAAAAATGATATGTAACCTAGTTTTAGCTTCATTCAATTTGTTTAAAAGAGCATTTTAAAGTGCTCAGATTTGCCCCTTTGACATGTGAAAAACTCAAAAATTTCTATACCGTCGGGAGGGGTACCCCTCCCGAACCCACCCCCTGTGCCCCCCCCCCCCACTTGCGACCCTTCTGGAGACGGCCCTGCAACTCTATAAAAAGGCTAGACTAACGGTACTTCCATTTTCGTAGACGACTCTATAGCAAGGCTAGAGTAATGGAACTTCCGTTATCCTAGACAACTCTATATGCTTGAAGTTTTTGGAGTAGACGCATATATGGAACTGTATCGAAGGCTTTTGCCAATCTCTCATACAGAGTTGTCGATCCTTACAGTGATCACTGTAAGGATCGACAACTCTGTATGAGAGATTGGGCTTTTGCAACGTCTAGATATAATACAATCCAAGTTATCACCACGCTCCAGTATTTCTGACCAATCTTCAACAACTTCCAAAAGTTGAGTAACACATGAATGTTTTGAACGAAATCCGTGTTGATGCGGAGTTTATGAGTCCTAAAAGTGTCAGTTTTTTCATTTTTGAAATATTTTAAATCTTTTAAGAGTTCTTTTTTTTTAATTGTTTTGATCACCGGGTTATATTGAGTATTCCGAGTAATACCCCACAAATACTTGGTAGGCGGATCGACTAACTTAGGTAGGCGTGGCTACAATGAAATAGTTATTTTTTTCTGTATATTTTAATGTTTTGTTTATTTTGATTATTTATATTCTAAAATGCAATAAGCTTAAAATACTTATTATTTAATTATATTAAATACATAAGCGTCGATTTATCATACAAGGGCGTATTAGATATCTTATACCAATTGTGCGAGTGTATGATCAAAATTTACCGTACAGTAACTAGGAAAAATTGAATCCCTCATAGAAAGCTCTAGCAACGAGAAATAACGAGATTTGTAGTTCAGTAAAAACATGTCGGCGATCAAGTCATTGAATCCAAAAGCTGAAGTCGCTAGGGCTTCCCAAGCCCTTGCGGTCAACATATCTGCCGCTAAAGGACTCCAGGATGTCTTAAAATCTAATTTAGGACCAAAAGGAACCCTTAAGATGTGAGTATAACTGTTATAATTGTTGCCGAACGAATGCGAACTTTCTGGAAAAACACGTGCTTTGCATTTCGTTTGTTAACACTCATTTTAATGTGTTATTTTATATAAATCAACATAGGGTTTCTTGCCATTGGCCTGTACAACAGATTCCCACCCTTGCTGTTAACTACGCTATTTCATGTAGAGTTTCCTTGAACGTGACTCAGTATGAGTGTTCATGTTTTCGGATAGATGCCAAATCGGACGATGGGTTCAACTTTTCTAAATGGTTGCGATCGTATTCGTCCGATTGACGTTTTTTATTTGTTTTAACATAAGCAGGTTATTGTCTGACACATTAAAAATAAACATTGTTACCGTTCTTTTTTATTCTCACAAGCAACTAGTCCTACACATCATACCCGTTGTAACATGTTTTTATTTTGGACATTGATACTGTCAGAGCTTGTCTACTGGCAATATGCGAGTGGATTTTGAAAATAGCGAATAACTTATTATACCCCCGCTTCGAAGAAGGGGGGGGGTATACTGTTTTACCCTTGTGTGTGCGTCCGTCCGTTACAAAATTTCTGTCGCAGTTTTCTCAGCAACTATAACATGCAGCAGCCTAATACTTAGCATATTGCTTCATCCCATAGTCCCATGCGGTGTAAAGCGATTTCATGCTCCTTGCTCATCTACTTCCTGTTTGTCGCATATTTTTACATTTTTGCGGGGGTATCACTAGTGAGCATTAGCTCACAGATTTACTTGTTTTTACTTGCAAGTTTTCGCAAGTTGAAATCACTGCAAAAATATTTCTGTCTTACCCAATGAGTATGTCATCGGCATTGAAACAGCCTGATAGATCGATGGTATAATATGATTAAAGATTCACTGTAAAAACATACTTGTTATTCTTTGCTTATTCCACAGTAATGCACTTGTTCTATCTGTAGTTAAGTATAGTACTAACTTAACTAAGTTGCTTTCATATTGCATGATGTATAGTTACTATGTACATATTATTAAAATTAGAAGGAAAAAATGCAAGTGATTTTTTTTCATTTTGCGAGTTGAAGTAAAATCAACTCGCAAAATTTTGCAAGTCCAAGTTTTTGATAAATTCAAGCAAATGTTAAATGTAAAGAACTTGGCAAAACATGCTCAGATTGTCGAAAAATCAGTTATTATGAATTTCAATCTTAGTTGACCCACTTTGGACACTGATGGTATCGGGAATTTTACTATTAATCTACCATAATAATGTTAGATTTGAAATAGCTAGCCTTAGCCTAGGCAGTAAAAATATTTGTTTGTTTAAATTTTAGGCTTGTTTCTGGATCGGGTGATATCAAGTTAACTAAGGATGGAAATGTTCTTCTTCATGAAATGGTAAATATTCTGTTATGATAAATTTACATAAAGTTTTCATTCAATTGTAATTTTATAATTGTATTTATGTTAGATTCTTTATTATGAACAGCCATCACCTTTACCCTTTAGCCCAAAGTTTGGGACAAATGTATGAAAATTGATTCAGGGTGGCAAAAATTACTTATTTGATACATTTGGGCTTGTTTATCATTTTTACTTTTACTTTATTACACAATAGGCTGGGCTAATGCTGTAGAAAATTTAGGGCAATTACTGTACATTTATATTTGATCAGGTGATTGAAATGTTTAGGATGTACAGAAAATCACTGTATAATTGAGATTAATGTTATTATATATCCTCACTGTAATTATAATATTAAGCTTAGTTTTTCTGGTTTTGTCTAGTGAATGCTGGATTTTGATATAAGTTGGTGTACTTTATACATATAAATAACTTTGAAGTAATGTTGTTATGTGTTTAAATTTACAGCAAATTCAGCATCCAACAGCTTCATTGATCGCTCGTGTAGCTACTGCTCAAGATGATATCACTGGTGATGGTACTACATCCAATGTTCTCATTATTGGTGAACTGTTAAAACAAGCTGATCTTTATATCTCTGAGGTGAGTGAAATAAAATAATATAACTAAACTGTTTAATCATTGATTCATGGGTGGAAGTGTTTAATATTAAAGTTGTGTGACAGTTGTTTCCAACAAGGGCTGTGGATCGTTGAGCTAGTGGCGATCGGATCCAAACCACTATTCATGTGTTTAGTGTAGCAATTCATGAATCTAACCATGAATCACTTGTTAATGAAGAAGAATACAGGAATTCATGTTATAACAAAAATAAGTGAAGAATTATAGAAGCGTTATATGGGCATTTTCAGTGATAACATTTTTGTTTATATATGTATCAAACAAAATTTTGACCCAAGATAATTCTGTTCCAACATGAATTTAAATTTTCATAAGTAATGCGGCTGGTTTTCAGTGTTAATAAAGCTAAAACATTCTTTAATTTTTTTCCTAAAATAGATATCAATCAGACGATTTCGGATGTGACAATTATTCATACTCAGATACTCCCTATTTCCAACATTTGTTTAGTCAGCACCAAAGTACTTGATAGCCATTTCAGCTGTTAGAGTTGTCAGACAAAATAAACTAATGGCACTGTGTATGCAATGCTAGTGTACAAAGGTGTAGCTTGATAACCACAAGATTTATAACCAGCTGTGTTTCAATACCATCCAATATCAATTCTTAACTTCATTTTTCATCTACATACTTAGTACTGTACTTAAGATTGAAAAGGAGACCGAAAAAATGTACTTAACAAGAACAACAGTTGTTGTATGTATGTTGTGTAGACTTTGAATTGCTTAAAATTTCTTAGTGGCTCATGAAGTAACGTGTTCTGCATTACAAGTTTTTATTATCATGTTATATTTTTTAGGGTCTTCATCCACGCTTGATCACAGAGGGTTTTGAATTAGCTCGTAATAAGGCATTACAAGTACTTGAAGATGTGAAAGTAAAATGTGACATTGATAGAGATACATTAATACAAGTAGCTAGAACATCATTGAGAACTAAAGTACATCAAGAACTAGCTGATCTTCTTACTGAGGTATGTGTACTTTTATATGACCCCAGGCTAACCTTAGAGGGGGACTCTTTCATGCAGACAGCCTGTTATAATATGACTTTGACCATACTTTATTAAGTCAGACCTTTAACCATTGTAACCTGTGAATGATAGTGGGCGCAGATGCCAGGTACAATTTTACCTTCTCTTGCTGTCTATACAGAGTAGTATATATTGTATATATAAAGTCTCTAATGCCTGTTCAAAGGTCATAGTTTTCAAGTAGTTAAAGCACTCACAAAAAAAAAAACTGATAGTCAAAGTTATGATATCTGCTTTAGAAATAATTATTCTTAGCAAACCACTTTTGATTGAAGAAAATCAATCTACAATTATTGAAATGGTCAAATATTTTCTCAAAAAATTGTGGGACATTTCTGATGTCAAACAACAAGGCCACTAAAAGATAGAGCAAGAGAGACTCATTGGTCTGTTTCATTTGAATAAAACAAAAAACTTCATAAAATCCACATATTTATTTTATTCTATAAAATCTATGAATATTGTTGAGTATTGAATATTAATGTATTATGTAATATATTTGTAGCATGTTGTTGATGCTGTATTGGCTATCAAATCTGATAAAGAACCTATTGATTTACATATGGTAGAAATTATGGAGATGCAACATAAGACTGACATGGACACTGTGTAAGTTATAACATTATATTATCTGTAAGTTATAACATTATATTATCTCCATCTGGAACTATTTCACAGTAAGTAATGCTGAAAATATTGTACAGGCAAAAGTATACAACTCTAAAACATTATGTAAAGAAATGGCGCAAGTATCAATTAGAAATCATAGAAAATTATTCTACAAAAATTTGTTTACTTCAAACATACGGATTTGTTTACTTCAAACATGTGGCAAAGAAATGTTAATGATCTTCATGGTAAACGTGAAGAGCGGTGATTCAAACTTCAAGAATGCTTATATTTGAAATTTTTTGTTTTGAATTTTGAGTTTCAGTTTGTTTTCATGCAATTCCATTTTTGTGGTTTTAAAATGATTTGTCCATTTATGAGCTACTTTAATTTGATTCAAGTGAGAAATACTAGCTTCTATGGAACAACGTATAAATAAATATGGACATATCAGCTAGTACAAGTTTTTATTTAAATCTAATGTTATTTTATTATTACAGTTTGGTTAAAGGTCTTGTACTAGATCATGGTGCACGTCATCCTGACATGAGGAAGAGATCTGAAGATGCTTTCATCTTAACTTGTAATATTTCTTTGGAGTATGAGAAAACGTGAGTAATCCCTGTAGTTAGTCAACCTACTCATCGTTCCAAATACTAGAGGCATACTTCTGTCAACTTTTAACTGCCCTACATGATTTAGAATCAGTGGTAGAAGTGGGAATGGCCATAGAAATTATTTCATAACTAAGCTGGAAGAAAGTATGCCTGGCCCTTGAATCAAACCCACAACCTCTTGATCAGAAGAATTGTGTACTACTGATTGAGTGATCTGGGCTGGCTTTTGGAATACTTAAGTACCACAATTTTTGAGTTAAACAGCTGGCCAAGTATTGTTTGATGCCCCATAAAACTATGATGAGTAACTTGGTGTTTTTTGTTTTGAACTGTAAAATTCTGACTGTTGTTTAAATCTCCTGGCTAGTTACGTCTTTTATTACTGTTTGATTTAGTTTACAGTTGACTTTAGTGTGAAAAACAAGTTAATATTTTTCTAGAAAGGAAGTTGGTAGTTAAACATTTAACAAAGAGAGTGATACAATGCTTATTCACTGAATGTTTTTAATTTTCAGTGAAGTAAACTCTGGATTTTTCTACAAGAGTGCTGAGGAAAGAGAGAAGTTAGTACAAGCTGAACGTCAATTTATTGATGATCGTGTAAAGAAAATTATTGATTTAAAGAAGAAAGTTTGTGATGACAACAAGAAAGGATTTATTGTGATCAATCAAAAGGTTGGTTAATTGTTATGTTAGGGGTGTTTCTATATCGTTTCAAACATTTCTCATTGGTCCTTGCAATAGAAACATTTGTATCATTTTACAATTATTATTGTTGCATGTTTTTTTAACTTTTTTAGGGCAGGGGGGGGGGGGTGTTTGAAATCCATCCGACAATGCATAATTTTTAAGTGTTTTTTCATGTAAGATTGCTGGGGAAAATTACTGATTTCATTATTATAGTGAAGCAAGTAGACAAATACACTTGTTTCTATAAAACAAAAATTGGGTAAGTATTTGTGAAAAATTTATGGGAATGACCGTTAATAGCCTTGTAAATTTCAAAGACTGATAATATTTCATTTGTTATTTTCAGGGTATTGATCCAATGTCTCTAGATATGTTAGCTAAAGAAGGTATTGTTGGTTTACGTCGTGCTAAGAGACGTAACATGGAACGTCTTACATTAGCATGTGGTGGTATGGCTATGAATTCTGTGGATGATCTTACTCCAGACTGTCTTGGTAGTGCTGGTCTCGTCTATGAACATGTTTTGGTAAGTCACTGAGAATATTTGCCCTCATTGATGTTAGATTGGTTTTTATTTCCATGGGTAAAAATCTTCAGGAGTTTTCCTGAAGTTCGGGTTTTTGGTATGGATTAAGAGTTCAAGCAATATATATATAAATATAAAGTATCAAGCACTGTATCTTGTTTGTAGAATTTGGTTGCCCAACAAAAAATTTTGGTTGCCCAAAAAGTGGTTGTCCAGAGCAATGGGACACCCACTTATTTAGTAGCCTGTATTTGTATTTAATACATGCATTTACTTACCTTTTGTCTATATTATAAACAGGGTGAAGACAAGTTCACATTCATAGAACAATGTCAGAATCCAAAATCTGTAACTTTACTGCTGAAAGGTCCCAATAAACATACATTGACTCAAATGAAAGATGCTATCAGAGATGGTCTGAGAGCTGTCAAGAATGCCATTGAAGATGAATGTGTATTACCTGGGGCTGGAGCCTTTGAGATTGCTGCCTACCAGGAACTGATGAAGTACAAGAATGAGGTTAAAGGTCGTGCAAGATTAGGTTAGTGAAGACTTCCAAATTACATCAAAGTTACTCTTGATATTTCTTAAATGATAATGTCTACTTTCAAAGAATCAAACTCCCTTTATTTTAACTCCATTGAAAGTTATTACAATTCAGATTTTATCACTGGTGTCCACTTCCTGATCTCCCATAACTAAGCTAGTTGTAGCAGGATAAAGTTTCTTGCTCAAGGAAATAACACTAAGTTTTGGATGCGATTTGATTCAACGGTGTTTGCTATCTAATGATTACCAGTCCTACGTCATAACCATTTGACTATGTCCATGTTTGTTAATGTTTGATTTTAAAATTATATCAGATATCCTATAGTCCATTTTTTCTTAACTGTCAAAGTTTGGATAATTTCAGTGATTGAATACACACTAACCCAATATAACAAGTATTAGACAAGGAACACGAAGTCACCGTGATATTATTCATGTTTCGGCAGTTGAGAAAAAACGAACTATCTCAACTTATAATTTCTGTAGACAATATAAGATGTTAACCCAAGTGATTTTTTAACTACTTTCAGGTGTACAAGCATTTGCTGATGCCTTACTTGTTATAATTAAAGTATTAGCTCAGAATTCTGGTCTAGATCCACAAGAAGCTATAGTTAAACTACAAGAAGAATATGTAGGTCCTCAACAAGCTGTCGGTTTAGACATAAAAACTGGTAAGTATGGTAAAGTGATAGTAGTGATTAATCTAGAACTAAGAAATAGGCAAGGAGGAAGAAATATGAGACATGCCACATCAAGGGTGGATGCTTTGTTGTTATTTCTACGTAAGGAAGGGCATAAAAGTGCGGGGTAGTGAGGAAAGAGGATAGGGTGCAGGGCCCTGTTTTGTGTTTTAGAATAATCACTAGTGGTAGTTTATTCTATTTGATCATTTATTTTCTATTCTATTATTTATTGTCTTAACCTACTAGCCAAGGCCTGGGACTGGTGAAAATAGATTTTGGATAGTGAAAATTACTTATTTCATAAGGCTGATGGCAACTCTAGGACATGAGCCGAATGAAAGGCTCTTGAATTTTTGTTCATTTTTTTTTCATAGAAACAACTTTCCAGGCATTAGAATTGACATGAAGAGACATTAGATGTGGCTGTTAAATTTTGAGATATATTGGTTTGGATAAGTTGGCTTTATTTTTTACTGTTCTGAGATGTAGGGATTTTTATCATTTATTTATTTTATATTTATAGGTGAAGCATTAATGCCCATGGATATAGGAATTCTTGATAACTATAGAGTGAAAAAACAACTTTTACACTCATGGTAAGTTTTTGATAGATTGTGTTTTATTTGTCAAGATAATTTTTTAAGTCATTTTCATATCACAACTACTGTGCATATCCCAATTTAGTTATGGTCCATCAATTTCTTGCAGAGTAATGGCCCTTTGATGATTTTCTCAGCACCAAATTTCTTGACAAAGACTTGTTAGGATTGGACTTTATCATTGCACTCAGTGATAGGTCTAGTTCTGACAGTTGTTATAAGAGTTTAATCCGTTTTGCCTCTACACAGGGTTTGTGTTTACTATAGTGGTAGAGCAGTTTTTGGATTTTGTTGGGTTTTAATAGGTCATATAACCACGGTCAACCGTTCAGTTGTGTCAACCGACTCACTGTTCCTGGGAAGGCTTAATCTCTGGATTTAGCTGTTAACCAACTTCTAAGCACATACTTTCAACAGTGACTGACAACTGCCCTACATAATTGAGAATCATTGGTAGGATGGAGAATGGCCATAGAAATAATTTCATGACCAAGCTCACTAAAGTATGTCCTGACCGGGAATGGAACCCATGGCCCCTCAATCTGTAGACTTTCTTGCTACCAACTGAGCTAGCCAGGCGGCTTAGAGCACTTATGTACTAACATGATATTTGCTTGTCACTAATGTTACAATGAAATTTTCATGCACTGAATAGCATGGATGATTTTTATCCAGTTTTTATTATGATTTTCTATCAAAATGTTTTTTTGTATTACATCATCGCAATAGGTTTAATTTCAGCATAAGTTTATCAGACACCCGGCCTGACGTAATAGTAAAGTTTGTTGGACCTAAAAAAATATTTTGGCAATGACAGGCAGACAAACATCGCATAAATAGTCAACTTATGTAAATTATAATGTTTTGTTTTTTCTATATTTTCAGTAATGTGATAGCCACCAATTTATTACTGGTAGATGAAATAATGAGAGCTGGTATGAGTTCACTCAAAGGAGACTAATATTATATACATGTTATATAGGAAACATGATTTTACATGTCTCATGATCCTTTCATTATGTGTGTGTGTGTGATACTGAATTCATTAAATGTGCTTTTTCTACTTTTGTATTTATGATAAGCTTACAAACTACATACTTTTTTTTAGCTTCAGAATTGGTCAAGTTTCATGTAATATAGATAAACATTTGTTTTCCATTGATACTGTATTGAAACAAATTGGCTAAATTTTATGGTAAAATTTATTTGAAATTCTTATTTCGACATTATTAGCAACAAGAGGCATAAATATTTGGTTGTCTTTCTATTCTATATATATTTATGTTTCTTTAAATACAGTGATATTGCAATAATTCAACAAATACAAGCTTTGAGTCTGCATTTAAAACATGATTTCATATTAACTACTTCTGTGTATAACTGAACAAATAAATTATTGATGATATATTTGGTTTTATTATTTATTACTGTAGAAACAAACATAGTCCATTTTTCTCAACAGACTATATCCGGAATTCAAATATTTGGGTTTTCCCCTCCAGTACAAACAAACTCTCACTGTTACAATGAAAACACGTGTAAAAGAACAATAGGATTTAATCCATAGTTCGTGCTGTTTAGCAAAAATGTTTAGAAAACTTTGTTTGTACCGACTGTGCACGGACGGAAAAACCCATAAATTTGAATTCCGGATAAGGTCTATTGTAAAGGTTAGTATAATGTCAAGGTGTTGGAATACATGCTGTCACAATATCACAAGTGTTAGACAAAAGACGAGAAGTCGGTGTGAAATTATTCAGAAAAAAACTATACAAATATGGTCTTTAGAAAGGAAACAAACCAACTTTTCGTCAAATTCTGATAACAGCTAAACAGAATATTCATGTGTATTTTGCCGAAAGCTTCGATAAAGCGCAATTGACAAACGAAGACAAAAATAGACTGTAAATACTGAGTTTAATATATTCTTGCATAAAGGTCAAGCTCAGGTTAATTCTGTTGGACTGTACTAGGGGGCGAAGCATTAGGTAGCAATATCCTTATGAAACATATTAAAACTAGCTATATAAGTGCCATGTTGAAACAAAGATGATTGTTTTATCATTTAATCCAATTTATACCAGGAGAAACGAGTAAATCTGTGAGCTAATGCTCACTAGTGATACCCCCGCCAAAATCTAAAAATATGCGACAAACAGGAAGTAGATGAGCAAGGAGCATGAAATCGCTTTACACCACATGGGACTATAGGATGAAGCAATATGCAAAGTATTGGGCTGCTGCATGTTATAGTTGCTGAGGAAACGGCGACAGAAATTTTGTAACGGACGTAATTCTGAACTCATCTTTTTCAATCCATGCAGTGCAGTACTAAGTACTATGCTAACAATCACGAAACACCTGATAAATCATAATGTTCTTCGTACACAAATTTTAATTGTAATGGTAAAAGTTTGTACAGCAGGGAAAATTCAAATACAAAATGTATTTGAATTGAGATAATTGCCAATAAAAAAAAAAGAGTACTCAAGTTCTTGGAAGCATGTGAATGAGACAATACTCGCATCTGAATATTATAAGGTCTGAAGTCTTTATGGTTGTATTCATATACACTTGACAAAAGTTCTAAACTATCACTTTTCAAATTTTGATTATTTTATTTAGGGCCAATGGATCTTTATTAAATTTTGCAGAGGTAATTTTTGTGTGTGGTTTACACATTTTGACACAAAATGTGCTGAGTGCAGGGAGTATTCAATTTCACTTTGCATAAATCTTTGATACACTGTGTCCTGCTTGAATGCATCAAGTTCTAAACTATCACTTTTCAAATTTTGATTATTTTATATAGGGCCAATGGATCTTTATTAAATTTTGCAGGTAATTTTTGTGTGTGGTTTACACATTTTGACACAAAATGTGCTGAGTGCAGGGAGTATTCAATTTCACTTTGCATAAATCTTTGATACACTGTGTCCTGCTTGAATGCATCAGACTGTATCAAATTATTTTTCTTTCCACAAATTGGTAAAAATGACACAAAAATCACCTCTGCAAAATTAAGTAAGGGTCCATTGGCCCGTTATAAAAAAATCTATATTTGAAAAGTGATTGGTTAAAACTTTTGTTAAGTGTAGAGCATTGACAAAGAAACCATACATAGTTTTGCTTGAAGTAATTGAATGCAGTGGTTCGGTGGTAGGACACATGCCTAGGGATTGAGAGGTCCCTTGTTAAAGCCCCACAAGGGACGTTACTTATTTCCTTGAGCAAGAAATTTACCTACAGTTGTTCCACTCCATCCAGGTGTAATTGGTACTGTAAGGGATCGCCTATCTGAAAATGTTTTCAATGGTCAGAGGATATAGTACATAGTTGTAAAGTCTGCTGAACATGTATATGGAACCAGACTTAAAACTGCATTTTAACTTTTTGAAATGAAATAAGGAAGCATGTTATTTTATCTCTGTAAATGACTGAATATTCTTTAGTACATTAAATTGCCAAAGTTAATAATAATCTGGCTATTATGTTATAAATAACACACAGTGGCATAAATCCTATTCAACGCACTACAATGACAAGTCCTCATCCTTTTTTGTATAGGAAAAACATTTGTAGGTTTTCCAGGGCGTTTGCCAACAGAATAAAACTGGCGTTGGAGATGTGATGTGCACACTTTTCTGCTTGGCCTCCCATATTGTTGAAATCTGGGAAGAATTAAAAGACTTGCAGCTCTTTTAAACTGAGTTGAGGCGGATTTTCACAATTTTCTTCTCATACATAAGTAAAAAACTCTTTATTGAGCTTAAATACAGTGCCATCCTTAACTACCTTTACATTTTAGTAAATGTTTACCAGAAATTTAAAACATCTTTAGATACATGTGCACATATATTAATTACTATAGTATAAAGTATAATTTAATACTCTCCTATGTTATAATCTATTATAAATACAACCTAAACCATATCATACAATTTGATAGGTCAAAAGTGAACACTTGACTTGAAAAAATGTGTTTTCATTTCCTATAAACACAGTTGCCTACAAGAATTCATATATATTCATGACTTTAAATCACGTCATGCCGGTACTAATTTCATGAATGAAAAATCTATTTTATCGCTGTCACACGCAAAACAAAAGCTATGCATGTCAATAAAAGAAGTAAATCATCAAACACATGAAAAATGGTCTGATAATATCATATTGAAACTAAAATAAGAAATAAATGTTAACCGAAATAAGCATTTCAGTTTCACTTTTATTTTTACTATAAATAGCTAGTTGACCTCAACATTGATAAACGCACGAGAAAAGCGTAAAACTTTCAACTTGTTTACACGTTTTTTTAAAGCTACACAATATTGGTTTTCCCTTTTAGTGCTCTTTTTTATACAAATTAAAATCCAATTACTAACATTTCTTTGCATTATTGGTTCTGTTATGACATTAAACCCTTGAAAATTGCATCGAAGCGGAGAACAAAATGGCCGACGGATGGCATGAAAGACCTGTGTACGACCAAGATTATTCCGCACTACAATGCATTCGGCTCTTACACACTAAAATATTCGGCCTTTATGCAAATTAGCTATCACCAAAATGACATTTATTTTTCGGAGAAAGTCAGTTTCTATAAATTCATTCCTTAAATAACTACCATAATGTGGAAATACATCTGAAATAAAATGTAAAAATATTAATGAAAAAAATCAGCTCTTTTACAAATAAAAAGGTAATTTTGGATGGCACTGTACATTCATACTATAATAATAACTAAAACTTCATCTATTTATTGATTATTTATTCACTAACAAATATTACAACACCAATCTTAACTTCTATTTGATAGTTGAACATAATGCCCTTGAACTTTCAAGGTCTTGCTATTTTATCAAAAATGATTTGTTAACCTTTATCAGTAAAATAGCTTGAACATCTGCCTGATTAAAATAAACTTAACTTTGTACTAAAAGCTTTACGTTAACATACACAATGAAATAAATCCAAGCATCTTACAGATAGAAGTTATATTTTGTATAGAATCAGTTGAAATTTACAACTAAATACAGTATTTCTCCTTTCCCAGACCAGTACAGAAAAATTCCACAAAATCTACGGTCTTACGAGCAGAACAGTCCTAACATGGGACTTTCTGTTCGCAAAATAAGCATTTGGGACTTACAATATTACACTGTATTTCCAACCTGTGAGATTGATGAATGAAAATCATTGCCTATATAAACAGATACTCATTGTATTGTAATGTCTAAACCAGGGGCGTGGAACTCCTATGCCTGACTTGTCAGACATGTACATTCATGTCCATGGACAACTAAATATTTCCACCCAACTTATATTTTTAGCAGTAAACATATAGCATTGCACTTCAGGACAAGGAATTTTGATTTTTACATGGGGTTTCCCCATGTTTAGTAGTGGACTGTGGCAAATCCACATCAAAATTTGTCGCGTACGATTACATTCGGTTGAGCGAATGCAAATAAAGGGATAATTGCCACTGCAATTAATATAGTCCGCATTACGCGTTAACAAGCAGACGATAAGAAGCATGTGTATATATTATCTAGTTTATGTAAGGTAAAGGTCCCTTGTATCGCTTGTATATGAGTTGTATACAGCCATATACTCGACCAAAACCCCATGTCTGACAGCGCTATCGGCGCTTTGATTAGATTTCCGTTGACAAGCAGAAAAAAATGAAATTCCATGACCCTGCCTAAACCAATGAAGGTGATCATACAGCTGCTAACTCTCTCTCTGAGATGTATTCTTTCTGACACATGTTTAAATGTTCTACTTCTTTTTTTAAGTATTTCATTCAACTAATAAAAAAGGACATTTATAAACATTATTTCTTCAATAACATATTTCTAAAGTCACTATTACTCATTCCTCCAGGTTTAGCACTATTTTTAGAATCACTCGAGGTCTCTGAGGAGCTTTCCTGTTTATTCTGAGTCACTTGAGAGCTTGATTGTGTTCCTGGTTTCTTAGTAACAGATCTTGGCATCAACATTACCTGTGTTCTTGCCACTCCACGACTAAAAAAGATAGAAATAACAATATATCTTAAGTATTTTTTCTGGGCCTGATCTAAAGTCAACTTTTTCTACTAATACATTCTGGATGAAAATGCCAAAATTTCATATAAGGGAGACAAAATTCCCCAAATTGATAACTGAAATCCCTCAAAACTGGCCGTAAGTTCCCCCAAGAATAAGCATTCAATACAGATTCAAATTTTACATTGATAAAAAAAGAGGATTATTCATATATCAATATATTACTAACAACATAGCTACATAAGTCACTTTACCCATTAATGTTCAATCCAAAACTAGTGCATCTTATCTACAGAATTTCAAGTCTTAAAATATTACTGTTTTCACCCTATATCCTAACAATAAGTTACCATAGCAACCCATGTCATGACATTACCATAGCAACCTGTGCCATGACATTACCATAGCAACATGTCATGACATTACCAAAGCAACACATGTCATGAGATTACCATAGCAACCTGTGTCATGACATTACCACAGCAACCCATTTTATGACATTACCATAGCAACCTGTGTTGTGACATTACCATAGCAACACATGTCATGACATTACCATAGCAACACATGTCATGACATTACTACAGTAACTCATGTCATGGCATTACCATAGCAACCTATGTAATGATGCCACCATAGCAACCCAATTATGCTGAGGCAGAGGATCATAATTAAAGCCACTATATGTAGATATTTTCATTAACAGTAGAACTGAAAACTGTTTAGTTACCATGAAGTTATTAAATTATAACATACATTTAAGACACAATTAACAGTTTAAACCGTTCTGCTTTCTAAATCTGAGTTTGACAAAATGTCAAATTCTTAAAAAAGTGGGGTACTTTTATAAGAGCACACTATATTCATTTATATGCTGATGTTGAATATACCTAATCCAAAATAGTCAAAAAACATTTATGTAATTATGAGTAAGTTTTTTTCTCTAATAAGACTTCATCTTTAAAATACTCTGATCAAAACAAATGTTTCAAGTATTGACAACCAAATTCTACTTTCGGTTTCGATCTACTTTCACTTTGAAATAAACAAATGACATGAACATATCTAAGCAATATTTGCATATATTAAAAAATTCTTGTTCATAAGAGGTGATTGAAATTGATAAATGACTGTTTTCTTTGCAGTCAAAAAAACAGAGTTACTTTTGATATAGGGGCTTTAAGAATAATAATAATTATTTATCATACTAACCTTGCAGTCTCTTTCTTACCACCACCAAGTGTAGGTACAAATGTTGTCTCATCACGAGAGGTTTGAGGCTTTCTAACAGGAGGATTACTGATAGCTACAGATATCTCATGGTCACCTATCAATAATCTATCTGTCTTCATCACTGCTTGGGCTGCACATTGCTTTAAACAAATAAGAAAATGTGAGATTTCTCCTTTCTTTTTTAACAAAAGAAATAAACATAACATGTCAAATTTCGGATCATAGTCTAAAACAGTGAGCAGGATGGATGACAAACTTAGTTAGTAGGAGCAGAGTCTGGTGGTAGGACGCCTGCTTAGGGATCGGGAGGTCCCAGGTTTGAACCCCACAAGGAGCACTACTAATTTTCTTGGCCAAGAAATTTACGATTGTTTCTCTACAACCATAGTTAATTTGGTACCTGCAAGAGTGGTTATTACTACAAATTCGTCACTGTAAAGTTGAACTTTCCTAATGGACTTATATACAATACCATCTATGTAATTGTTTCATTTGCATCAATAACTTTAAACTTGTGCACTCTGGCAATGTTCAAAACTAAATAGATTTGTGTTCTCTTACAGTTTATAGGTAAAAAAAGAGTTTCAAACAATCAATCGAAAGTTGCAACATATATGAACAAAAAAGCAAGAAAGATAACTCTAACTTACTTCATCAACAAATTCCACATATGCTAATCCTTTAGGTGCACCACTTCTGTATGTTACTAAACGTACATCTTTGATTTCACCATGCTGGAAAGTAAGTTTATAAATTACTTAGAGGTAATAAACAGGGCATGTGTGTTTTACGGTTGATATTGGCTTGAGGGCCAAGGGGTAAGTGTGCTGATATCCACATAAGGCACACTAGTCCTGTTTCATAAACTTTTTGTTACAAAATGTTGACTCTTTATGAACATTCCTTTAAAACACAAATAACAAGTAAATCTGTGAGCTAATGCTCACTAGTGATACCCCCACAAAAATCTAAAAATATCAAACAGGAAGTAGATGAGCAAGGAGCATGAAATCGCTTTACACCACATGGGACTATGGGATGAAGCAATATGCAACGTATTAGGCTGCTGCATGTTATAGTTGCTGAGAAAACTGCGACGGAAATTTTGTAACGGACGGACGGACAGATGGACGGACGCACGGACAAGGGTAAAACAGTATACCCCCCTCTTCTTCGAAGCGGGGGTATAATTATCTGATGTAATGCACCTTTTATGTTATAGCTCATTTAGGATAACTTGAGACAAAATACAATGATACCATTTTTATACACAGGTGGATTTAAGTTTAGAACACGTATAATTATCGACTATTATCAGTGTGTTTTTGATGTACGAGAACACACGTTCCACGCATTATGACATGTTTAAAACTTTCATTACACAAATCAGCTGACCTCCCCGTTTTATGTTATACCCGAGTCCCAAATATGTATACAAACTGAGTCTTTTGTCTCAAATTAACTTAAACAAGCTATACATCACTTGTGTTGTTTGTTTATTTCCTGGAAGAATAATCACATAGTAATATTGGATAACATTGAATATTTACTTGTTGCAAAGTACATACCCGGTAACAAATTTCAAATGCAGAAATCCTGTTGTTGTTCAAATAGATGGGAAATGTCCTTTAAATATCGGTGATTGACATCTGCCCCACATTATTTAAAGTCATTGGTAGGAGAAAAAATGACTGTAGAACTTATGTCAAGACCAAGCTCCACAAATGCTGCAAGATTGAAGAATTGAACATATGACCCTTCGATCAGTAGACTTGAGTACTACCTGCCGAGCTACGACCCCTTGACCAGTAGACTTGAGCACTACCAGCTGAGTAAGCCAAGCAGCTGGGATTTTAATCAGATAATGATAATGTTGACCTACCTGAGAGAACAATGTAGTTAAAGCTTCCTTGGTACAAGTAAATGGTAAATTCTTTATAAATAATTTATTCTTCTCTAATGATGTAGCATACTGTAATAAACGAAAACAGTTTGATTAGGGGTGCGTTGCCTAAGCATTTTGCTAGGTATCGCTTCGTAGCAAAATCATAGGAAACGACTTGCTACTAGATATCGCTTCATTTCGCTACGTAGCGAAAAAATCTTCGCTAACCGAGAGCGCTTTAACCAAACAAAAGGGCTGCCTCCGCAGTAAGGTAACTTCCTGTTTGCCGACAATTGGTTTTTATGTTTGACTGACTATAGATGAATTGAAATTAATAAATATTTGTAATTGTTCATATAAACATATTTTTTATGCAATGATTTTATACTTAATGAGACTTATTTAGTTGGTAATCGCCCCGAAAACATGCAATTGCAATAAGCGCAAAAGTGTTACTCGGCACAGGCCGCCATTTTGGTTTGTGACGTAAATAGCAAGCCGTTTTCTAAGAAGAAGAGCTACAAGAAAGTGCTTGTTCATAGCGATACATAGCGAAATCATTAGGCAACGCGCCCTTGGTCTATACACTACAATAGTGGTGTACCAATACAGTAAAAATGTACTGAAATACACAAAAACCGTATTACAATAGATTGCAATACATATTGTTTTTTGCATAGACATGCGAAGTATGAATTTATGCACATGCATCATCTTAATTGGACTAACATAAGGCCTAAACTAAAAAATACTTTGTTTGCCCTTTACCAACCATAAATTTTTGGGCCGGGTCGGTAGGCAGGAAAAATATTATTTTTTTTCAAGAATTACTCTCAATTAGGTAGATCCGGAAAAACAACTTGTTTGTTCATGTATATAATATACAAATTATATTTATCTAATATTCTATGATTTCAACATGTTTCTAAAGCAGAATTATTAGCGTAAAGAAACTACCGGAAAGTAATACAATAAACAGTCATGACCAATAAAAAAAACACCTCATATATTTTTTTAATAAAATTGTTTGAGTCGGTGGCATTTTAAGGGTCGGTCGATAAAGGGCAAACAAACTTAATTTTAATTTAGGCCTAACATAAATTTGTGTATTTTCAAATGATCTATTATACAAATGTTTGAATGACTTGTGTAAAACAAACAATATGTAACAAAAATGCATGTTTATAAAACAGACTTTTGAAGAGAATTCTCTCATTGAGAAAAACTTTAACCTGTTAAAGAACAATAAGATTATTTCAAGTTTTCATTTATTAATTCATTCTAACAGTTTAATTTCAGACAAAAAAATGATTCAGAGAAAATCAAAGTAGTTATAAAACCTTCAGAATTTGTATTGAGGTATTAACTAGTATAATGGGGCGTGTTTGATTCGCGAGATCTGAGTAATCGGAGTACTCCGATCACTGAAAAATTGAATCAAATGTTTCAGATCACACGCGCTCAGAGTACTCAGAATACACCGGCCTTTTAGGAGGAGTAAGCAGAGTATGACGTTATTAAGATGGTGGAAAAGAGACCCATGTTTGAATGAGAGGATTGCAAATGTTGTTTATGACCATATTTTAACATATCTTGTGTCAGATCGTCATCATACTCTTGTGATGAAATGCTGTCAACTAATAAAAAGCATCCTGTAACCTTTTCCACCAATCTTGAGTTTTGCTACAAAATTTGGACATTTGATTCATCAGTGCTCGCAGAGTAGACCGGAGTACTCGGAGTAGACTGAATCAAACACGCCCTTAGTTAATTGTTAACTCCTAGTCTAAAATATATTCTTACTTAGACTCACTCATTCTGATAAGCTTATAAAGTAACTTGTGCTATAGTATAGTGCGTAAATATTGACCCCGACCTGACCTATCACATTTGCATCTAATAATTATCTACACGAAAATCAGAACCACGCCTATTCTACACATCGGCGGCGATTGTAAAATTATATAAGTATGTTTATAAATACACATTATCCTCACGGCCACGGTGTAATTGAACTTAAATACGACATTCGTATTCAATGTAATGAATATTCTTGCATAAAGGTCAGGTCAGGGTCAATTTCTATGCACTATACTTGTTAAATAATTTCACATATCAAATTTGTTCCTATCTTATTCCACAACAAAATATAGACGCTTGTATGATATTCCTGAAATATCATCATATCACGAAAGAAGACATAACTTGACTTTTTAGGCACTAATGAAATGAAATAGTAATTTTACAAGAAACAAATACACAATAATGATGGTATTGTGCGTAAATATTGACCCAGACCTGACCTTCATGCAAGAATATTCATTACATTGAATACGAGTGTAGTATTAATAATCGCTTACACCGTGACCATGACAATTATGAGTTAAAACTTAACACACAAACATACTTCTACAATTTTACGATCACTGCCCAAGTGTAGAATAGGCGTGGTACTGACTTTTGTAGGGATATGTGTAGATAATTATTAGATGCAAATGTGAAGGGTGAGGTCGGGGTCAATATTTACGTGCTATAATAAACTTGAAGTGGTTAAAGATTATTTCACATTTAATTTCTGTCCAATTTTGAAAAAAATATAAGATTTAATGATGAAATATTTTTTCCTAGCAAAGAAAAGTCTTAACATTATTTTTTTGTCATAATAAAAGTTTGCAATATAGTCTGTAGGGCTGTCACGATATACCGGTATATTGCAATACGCAGCTGCGGCAATACGTACCGCACCGGTATTTGACGATATCTTTTATTTCATTGGAAAATTCTTCCCTTCGCGAAATAAAAGTAGTGAAACGTCAGTTTTTCCATTGTTCATTCCATTTAACCTTAAGTTACAAGAACTTAATCGATTGTGGCACATCTAAGTCCTAAATGACCATATATACTTAGATGCATGTAAGATTTGCAATATTTCTGTTAAATTCAGCAGAGGCACAACGTCTCTAAAAGCCCACAATATATTGTGGTTCGTATTGCGATACGATGCGAGCATATTGCAGTATATCGCGATACGCTTCTGTCGTATCATGACAGCCCTAATAGTCTGTTAGTATGTTTACCTTAAAATCAGCTTTTGTTTTATCTTCCCTAGATTCATATCTTGATATATACATTGGTCGACCATCTATAGGTGTTCTATCATAGGTTAATGCATTACTCACAGCTAATTGGTCAGCAAATTGTACATAGGCATAACCTTTTGATCTCCCTTTGAAATTTTTAACCAATCGTATCTCATCAATAGCTCCACACTGAAATATAAAATCATACAATATATGAAATGGCATTTTAAAGCCTAAGTTTTATGCTTGTGCACATTCTCCTACTTTACAGCTATTACCTCTGGTCATTAGGCTACTGGTATCTATCAATTATTCTCCCTGAGGAATCATCTATTCTGCTTAAAGGTACTAGTTCACAGATTTGGTTAAGTTTTTTTCTATATTTTCAAAAGGCCATTCAGTGTCTGTAGTTGAGTCAAAAATTTAATTCCTGATATTTTAAGACAAACTGACCAATAGGCTGCAAAAATATACAATAACAGTCACAAAATTGACTAAAATTGTGTATACTGTGACATACGGGGTAGATTTTTACTACATGAAACACCATCATTTGTAAATGCATGTCAATTTGCACTAAAATTGTCATTATCGAAACACTAATTTCCTGCTTCCAAAATGTTTCCATACAATTTTGATAGTTTCAGAAGAAGTTGATATTTAAGTTGAAATCTGTGTATGAGTACCTTTAATGCAGCCGACAAATTGGCTCAATAGAATCACACAGGTACCTCACAGGTACCTAGTTACACCTGAGTGGAGTGAAACAATCACCGGCAAGTTGTTCAATGACATTAGCAGTGCCCCTTGTGGGGTTCCAAACTGGGACCTCTCGATCCTTATGAGCACATCCAAAAACTTGACTACTACTCCTACATATGTACAAGCATGAAAAAGATATCTGTTCCAAATTATTATCATATCAATGCATATCATAGCTAATCTAAATTGAACCATAAATTAAACAACTATCCAAGCTACTTTAATTAAACAAGTTGTGCCAAGGAACCATTGTTTGTCAGGCTTTCACCACCTGGGCCCTTCAAATGCTATTTTGGCTCACGAAGGGGCCAATCTGCAGCTACTTGGTAACTGGATAATTGGGCTTTTGTGTCACTGACAAGGGTATTGAGTTATATTTCCAAGTTGTACAAACAACAATATAACATAGTATGATGATATACATGAAAATAATGTACATACCTTATTAAAGAATGATTTAATCTGATCTTCGTCTGTATCAAATGCTAAATTACTAACAAATATAGTTAAACTTTCTTTAGTGTCACCAGATGATGGGGATATAGCACTTGTGATATCTGCAAGATAAAGTACATAGAGGATATTCGCCAATTTTGGTGTAAGATCGATTTATATTTCACCGAGTGAGCTTAGAAAACCTATTTTCACGAGTGGCGTAGCCACGAGTGAAAATGTCATTTTCTGAGCTCACAAGGTGAAATATAAATCGATCTTACACCGAAATCGGCGAATTTTCTGTTTCTTTCATGCTGTTCACCTGAAAAATGATGCAAGACTATCTAGATCTACCTGTGCCAGTTCATGGACAGACCGTATGACTCATTATTAATGTGATAGAGCGAAAATAAGTAGTTCCAGTGTGCATAATTTATTGTAATATAATCGTTCATTTCGTAAGACACTACCCATCCAAATTTAATTAATCCATGTTTGTTACATTAAAGAAGTATGAGGGAAAACAATTTTAAACTCGAAAATTGTGTAACAGTTTCCTCACGCGGAAGGAGACAAATGTGTACTGCATGAACAGTCAATGTCAAGGTAAATGTGTTTACGTCTGAGTTGGTCTACGCGAATTTTAAATCAATACAGTTTTTATTGTGATGTCATATTACGCGGTTAAACGGAAGGATTTAAACGATATTATCAAGCGACTGGAAAGTACATGCTTCACAATTATGATATGGATATAAGGATAATGTAAGGAAACACATAGAATCTAGATCTACGCGCTGAAGGGATGTTTCATTGATTTGTCAAAATGGCGAAGACTCAAGAAAGCCGATGATTTTTAGCCAGTTCATTATATCTAATTTATGCACAGATTGGCTTGGATTTATACTAGCCAACCTTTGTATTTACCGTATAATGACTGGATATTCGTCAAATGAATCAACGAATGGAATCCAATGGCAATGCACACGATGCAGCTTTGATACAGTCAACGTTCAGACATGTTTGAGTTTTTCCTCGCTGGATTTGAATGGTGACGTAAGTTATTCTAAGATTTGTAATGAATTTTCTCATGAAAACCTGTATCAGACTATTCATTAAAAGCGCGAAACTCTCGCATTTGACCCCAATTATGTACAAAAATCTCCATTATGCAGTCGCGTGATAATCTGGACTGAGCTGTGTCGACTAAATTTGTAGACTTTCGTTTTAAAAATTAGTTAGCAACAGGATATGTTGGATTTGTTTATATCATCTCCTGCTTTAGCATCAACTAATGCATTTGTCACCATTGAACTCGCTAATATGATGTTTGAAAAAGCTCTAGCTTGTCTGTCTCCCTTGAAAAAAGTAGTCCGTCATTTTTTATATTTTCACCGTAGTGAAAATATAAACCGATATTTTCATCGTTTATTTTCATCGTATAACACAGCATTTCATCGTAAAGCATGAAAGAAATTGTAATCATTGTACACCGAGTTCAACTCTAACAAAGATATCGCTTCATTTCGCCATGTAGCGAAAGCTAGCGTAAAAAATCTGGTTTTTATGTTTAACTGACTATAGATGAATTGAAATTAATAAATATTTGTAATTGTTCATATAAACATATGTTTTTGCAATGATTTTATACTTTTTTAAGACTTATTTAGTTTGAAATCGCCCCAAAAACATGCAATTGCAATAAGTGCAAAAGTGTTTATAGACACAGGCCGCCATCTTGGTTTGTGACATAAATAGCAAGCTGTCTCATAAGAAGAAAGGCTACAAGAAAGCGCTTTTTCAGAGCAATACATAGCGAAATTGTTAGGCAACGCGCCCCTGGAAATCCAAAGATCCAAAAAGCTTAGGAGGAAGCCCAGTAATTCTTAGCTAGGGATTCCGTCAGTATCCCTGATAATTGCCATGAATTGTCTACTACAATTAGTGACTGCAAATCTGTATTCCAAATTTTTATTGGATTAATCCCTAACCTTAAGCAGGAAATTCTGAGAAACTGACAAGAGATTCCTTTGGGATCCCTGGTAAAACGGTTAGTGTCAAACCCTGTATACATACATTCAGCGTCATGTGATCTACAACAACAACTAATATAGTAAACAAACATTTGCATTTGCCAATTTCTCTTCCAAAACAAAATTATTCAGTGACATCAATTAGGGCTTAAAATTACTTCTACCTTTCTTTCCCAAAACATTTCTGTGACTGTTAGCTCAAAACCTCAGCACAAAAACGTAATTGAGCAGTAAACTACATTACGTGAAAAATAATTTGAACAGAGGACTACAAGTATACAATTACAAATAACAGGCTAATGTAGACGTTCAGGATAGGGCTGTCATTGATAGAAAATTTTGTATCGATTTATCAAAA
The DNA here is from genome assembly GCA_025267735.1 of Mactra quadrangularis. Lineage (NCBI taxonomy): Eukaryota > Metazoa > Mollusca > Bivalvia > Venerida > Mactridae > Mactra > Mactra quadrangularis. Next base: position 49,155,995 of record CM046305.1, on the reverse strand, counting down.
GGCAAGTATCAGTGATATATGGATATATTGAGTCAGACAAGGAGTGTTACGGAAGCCACTAGAACTACAGGATATATAAACATGTATACTATAAAATGCTCTCATGATATTATGCATAATGTTAAAAGTTTCAGACATCAAAAACACACTTTTTTCTGTTTTTGATACTTAACTGGAAACATGAAAACTCAGAAATATGTAAAAGTCCTATAGTTACAGTTTTATGAAATACTACATTGTATCGATATTCCAAATTGTGAAATCGATATTCCAAATTGTGAAATCGATATTGGATCGTCTGTCAAGAATCGGTGATACATCGATAACGCGATTTTCGATGACGGCCCAAGTTCAGGAACAAAGAAATCTTTTGTATGCACTATTTGAATGTTTCATTTTTAGCTGCTGCGAGAATTTGACAAAAAAAACATCAGACAAAAGTATCACCTGTCTTAGTTTTTTTCTCAGGAGGTCCTTCCATATCCTCAGCACTTCTCTTGTACCCAGGTGGTGGGAGTACCTTATCACCCTTGTATCCAGGAGGCGGAGCTATCTTTTCACTTTTATCAGAAGGTGGAGTCAATTTTGAATCACTAGAATCTGATTGGTCAACAGGATCGGGTTTATAGCCAGGGGGTGGAGCTACCTTGGATGGTTTATTAGGAACAGAATTTGGAACCTTGAAACCATTGTTTGATGAGTCTTCTGTCTTAGCATTCTAAATTGAATAGAAAGATTAGATTTATTAAAACAAGAACTCTACTTGTTTAACAATATAGACTACTGCATAATTATTGCTATAGGGACCCGGACCACATTGGAAATAAGAGCTTGCCCTTTTTTGTGCAATCCGTGGTGTTGGTGTGCTTGTCATGGTTAATTACAACATGCTGTGATATATGTTAATGTAATTATGCTACGAGTACACTATGCCAAATAAATATTATTATTATAAACGAAATGACAATATCATTGATAGCCGATTACAGTTTGGGTCAGTTAGAATGTGCCTGATCAATATCTGACCATATTACAGCCTGATAAGATTCCCCGCACATAATAAAAATAACCTATAAAACATAACAATGGTCACTAGAAATAATCAATATTCTTTTTATACACTACAAAATATTCAATAGAGTCAGCAAATTTTACATTAGTTGGATATGTTGCCTACTAATAGTGAAGCTGTCAGCAGTTACACCCTAAACAAGCATAAGCTGACAAAATAGGGAAAGTTCCAAACTTCTAGTTATTGCTATGAACATTTGTACCAAGTTTGATGTCTCCTGCAGTGAAGATGTCAAAATTATCTGTTAGACAAGCAAAGGGGACAGCATTGACCCAAGAGACACCTGTATGTCTTTTAGTAAAGAGACATTACAACCATAGTATTGCCAGTATATGATATCCAATATATCTGTAACACAGGCCAATTGCAATTGCTGCTAATTGGCTTAATACTTCCAGTGAATGGGATTTGAAGTGATCACGTTGTCAATCTGCCATTTTGTTTTTTTTTGTTATTTTTCCACATTGACATACTGATTATTGGGACATTATCAAGCATTATGACTTACAATGTAATTTATGTAAAACAAGTTAATCTGTGAGCTAATGCTCACTAGTGATACCCCCGCTGTGAGAAATATGACTATCATAATGTAACTTTCATTTAACAAAATCTAAAAATATGCGACTAACAGGAAGTAGATGAGCAAGGAGCATGAAATCGCTTTACACCACATGGGACTATGGGATGAAGCAATATGCAAAGTATTAGGCTGCTGCATGTTATAGTTGCTGAGAAAACTGCGACGGAAATTTTGTAACGGACGCACGCACGGACAAGGGTAAAACAGTATACCCCCCTCTTCTTCGAAGCGGGGGTATAATAACAAGCAACCATGGTTTAAGTGATCACAAGGGGACAGTAGTATATACCCACCGAGCTAGAAGCACTTGTGATTATGTGCTGAAACATGCAACCAGAATCTAAATTCTTTCTTAATTGATCTTTCAAAATTACTGAGAAGCAAGAAATATGGTCTACAAAGCTTAGCCTAGCTATTTGGACTGAAAATTTCACTAACAATTTATTCATACACATCTGCCTAAACAAAATCTAAACACATACAGTACCCACCAAAAGTTTGGAGACAAATGAACTTTACTACAATTCTTGAATTTTTAAGATTATTTCAGTAGAATCAATATTTTTAATATATTTAAGTATGGTTTGTGATAGAATGAAGAAGAAAAACATGAATGCAACACATCTACAAGATTCAGCATCTGACATCTCAAAAATCTCTAAAACCATGTTTATTGTAATAAGTTTCCAGTATCTAGCTTTTATGCTATTTTTGTAGTATCAGTTATAATTATAATGTTAACCAAATAGAAAAGCAAAACTACAAAGCATTTCCAAATAAACAGTCATCAAATTTTAGATAAAAGCTATTCAGTAGGCTTACTAAGTGAAAATGTCTCCAAACTTTTGGTGGGTACTGTAGTACTTACCTTTCTTTGATATGGTTTGATATGATCAGTATTTTTCTGTTGTTTTGATGAAGTATCATCAGATTTTTGTTGTTTTTGAGATTTTCCTGTGTATTGTTGTTTTTGTGGTTGTTGTTTCCCCCCTTTCTGTTGTTTACCTTTCTGGTTCCCTTTCTTATCTTGTCTCTTCTTGGTGTCTGAACTTTCACCTTCCGTTTGCTTTGAAATAACATAATAATGTCAGTGATTTTTTATCCTAGACTAGGTCAGGATTTCATCAAAAATCTTACGAATGAAAAAATCTTAGTTCGCAATAGAGGGAATTACTTTATATAAGATCTCCCGACATTGCTCAAGAGGTCACTTTAATATGACCTTGATGTCAACCAATAAATGTGTAGATTTCATCGAGCGAAACACTATTGATAGCATCTTGATTCTGTAATTTCTATTTTTAGACTGAGGGTTGTGAGCTTATTTGATAGTAGTTTTAGTCACAAGCTGTGATTGGACTGTGATTGAACTGTTCTTTGCAAATTTCATCTCATAGAAAATATAAACTAGTCACTGAGCACAATGATTTGTCATGAATATTATAAAAGCAAGGGTCAGCTGAACGTGATCCATAATATGAAGTAGCCAAATCCAAGTGTGCGAGCAGATAATTTTAGATCGGGTTTCAATCAGATTGATGCAGCCCCAGCCATTCAAACTGTGAGTTTTATCATTACCATCAAACAAAATTGGGAAAAAAGATTTATGCAAAAATCGTCCAAACAACATTATATAACAATACAAAAATATGCTCCCCTGAACTAACCTTTGACCTCCTTTCATTAATTCTCACCATCTGAGCCTCACATTTACTCAAAGCTTGTTCATATTGTTCTAAGTTACCTGAAATAATCAATTATATAATTTAGATCTAATATCAGTACATGCCTAGATATCAAAATGACATACACTGCCCTCCAAAAAATCCTTCACACATTTACAATTTACATTGTACTCAATGAAGTTTTAAAAAGTTGTGATAGCAAATTATTATTAAATTAATTTTAAGTTTGCTTTTGAAATCAGTACACTTTTCTTTAGATGTTAATTTACAAAAATATCTCAACCTAGATATTTGTTTATTGTGGTACAATGACCATAGTTTTGGAGGCTGATAGATAACGTTTGCTGCAACTGGAAAATTTAATGTAGTACCCATAGAAATGTTGTTTCCATGGCATGAGTAATGAATAAAATAAACAATAATATATTAATTATTCAAATTTGAACTTAGAAAGGGTAACAATTTAATCAATTGTACTGTGAAGAAACTTTTGGAGGGCAGTGTAAGTAAATCAAATAATAGTAGTCATGTGATTAACAACTACATGTATGACGTCACACATATCTGTGATATGTAGTATATAAGCATGTATGTGAGTATTGCGTGTATGTGGAATGACAGGTGGAGAATATGGCACTTGTTATACTTTATGTTTTAAATAAACATTGTACATTTTATGTTGTTGCTGTCACTGTGACATATATTTAAGAAAAAATCTATTCAATTCATATTTCAGTTTTTCCCTTTAATGTTAATAGTAAAGTGTGGTTTGCTTCTATATACATGTTCAGCTGATTTTACAATTTTGTATGATAACCCTTGATCATTGAAATCATCTTCGTGCAGGTGATCCCTCACAGTATGTATTTACGCCTTGATGGAGTGAAACTACTGTTGGTAAATTTCCTGCTCTATGAAACAAGTAAATCTGTGAGCTAATGCTCACTAGTGATACCCCCGCAGTGAGAAATATGACTATCATAATGTAACTTTCATTAACGAAATCTAAAAATATGCGACAAACAGGAAGTAGATGAGCAAGGAGCATGAAATCGCTTTACACCACATGGGACTATGGGATGAAGCAATATGCAAAGTATTAGGCTGCTGCATGTTATAGTTGCTGAGAAAACTGCGACGGAAATTTTGTAACGGACGGACGGATGCACGCACGAACGCACGGACAAGGGTAAAACAGTATACCCCCCTCTTCTTCGAAGCGGGGGTATAATTAGTGGGATTTAAACCTAGGGCTTCTAGGTCCCAAAGTGTGCCTCCTACCACTGGACCACTGCTTTAAAATACTTCAACCAAACAATGTATAGTATCTATGTGACTGCTCCATATCAATAAGGAAATTAGCAGTGTCACTAGTGGGGTTTTAACCCGGGATCTCTTGATCCTAAAGTGTGTGTCCTACCACTGATCCACTGCTTCTACTTACCATTAATTCTTTCAAAATTAATATAAGCATCAACAATAGATTCCGGCCAATCTGTTACAGAATTCAAAGCTTTCTGTAAAACTCTTCTACAATGTTTATTGTCACCATACAACCTACAAAATGTGTTAAAATAGATACTTATAATATTAATAGTTAAAATAAACATGTTTAATTGATTTTCTAGTCACTCACTTAAAGGTAAGTTGGAAAAGGTTCAAATGTCTAGAAAGTTGGTTTTATAGGTCAACTGCTTACACAACCTTAAGCTACAGTCCCATAAACATAAAATAGCTGTGAGGGCACCGTATGGGCGCCGTGCAATCAAGCTACGCAAGGACCCGTACAAACTCTTGCGTACCCATACAGACTATTACATTTTTACCAGGGTCTGTGAGATGAGCCCTGGATACACTTATCAGTTTCAGAGTCAAATCGTGAGCAAAGTAGTGGCCGAGTATAGATTAAACATGCATATCTTCCAGCTACGACTCCGTACGGGTGTGTTGTTTTGTACCATGTGTGTACTGTCACCTAATATGCAAGGCTTCCCACGGCTTACAAATGTCTTCAGATACGGGTCCGTAACAAGCCACGATTGTATGTGACTAAGGCATTACACAAAAAATGCTGGCAAACAGCCCTAAATTAAAAAACAAAAAGATTTCAAGTGTAGTCCCAACTTTGACCACAGGGCTCATCCATTGAGTCAGGGGTGTAGACTTAAAATGCCCAACTTGTCCAACTCGTTTATTTGTCAGCAGACAAGAAAAATAATCAATCCCACTAGTCCATGGACAAGGGAAATTTTATCTGTAAATTTACTAAATTATGTAAATGTCTAAATGTTTTAGTCAAATTCAACAGTGAACTACTGTCTATCATACTTGTATTGTCAATAACTTATTAAATATATCTTATTTCTCAACATGCCTTTTTGAATATTGAACTTCTGGACAAGTGCATTTTGATCTCTGGACAAGTATACTGTAATGCTACAGTCCCATAAACTTAAAATTAGCAGTGAGGGCACCGTACGGGAGCCGTCCGATCAAGCTCCGCAAGGACTCGTACAAACTCTTTCGTACCCGTACGGACTGTTACGGTTTACCAGGGTCCATGAGATGAGCCCAGGATACACGTATCAGTTTCAAAGTCAAATCATGAACAAAATCGAGGCTGATTATGGATTAAACATGCATATCTTTCAGCTACGGCTCCGTACCAGTGTGTTGTTTTGGGTCATGTGCGTACCGTCACCTTAATACGCAAGGCTTCCCACAGCTTACGGCTGTCTGCACATACAGGTCCCCACAAGCCACGATTTTATGGGACTGAGGTATCAGATATCACATGTCCAAGGACAAGTGGAAAAACAACTAGAAATTCAACAACCCTGCATTGAGTAATATCAGCAAGTAAATAACTTAGTATAATACGGAAGAGTAATAAAGGGAGATAATTAAAAATAGTTCTGTAAACTTACTGTTCAAATCTATAATATTCCATCCATAGAGCTGCTTCATTAGCTCTGCCAGCTGCCATTAATTCTAACCATAACTCTCTAGATTTCTCCATATTATTACAAAATTTAGCCTTAAAAATGAAGAAATTTACAAAATTTAGCTTTTTAAGAAGAATTTTACAAAATTTAGCTTTTTAAGAAGAATTTTACAAAATTTAGCCAAAAATCAGAATATTTAGAACAAAAACTTTAAAAAAAAAATTAGAATAAATAATTTTAAAAAGTAAGTTTATAAAATGATCTTATTATGTAGGTTCCACTCCTCACACTCAAAGTAAATTTGGGAAACCGTTTTGAAATCAAAATAATCCAACTGAATCAAGATAACAAATGTTTGGTACCATGTTGTAAATGTATTCATTTGTATTTTGCATGTACCATGTATCTTGGTGTGAGCAAATAAGAAGTGTATGTTCTGTTCTGTTCAACAAGAAACTAGACCTATAACTGAATGGGATATAATTATACTGCCGTCCCCCCCTCCCCACGGGACTTTCGTCAAGAAGTTTGAACCAAATCTGTACAATAGGTGCTGAGAAAATGCACAGACAAGATTTTTCATCGAAAGGTCATAACTCTGTTAATTAACAATTGACCATAACCAAAAAGAAAATGCACATGCCTACATAATACCTAGTCTATGTGTGAAGTTTGAATCAAATCCAAACAGTAGACGCTGAAAAATTTGAGCAGGCAAGTTAAAGCTAGCCTGACCAACAAGCAGATTGACCAACCAACAAGCTGACTCCTATATACCCCAAAACAAAGTTTTTGCAAGGTATAATAACTTTAAGAACATACCTCAATTGTTGCCCATAGTTGTCTCAATGAACCATTAGGATCACCTTCTATACCATAATCTACAATAATAATACATGACAGAGTGTTGAGAGAATATAACATCATAACTGAATTGACATATGTACAGTATAACCTCTGCTATCGGCACCTCTAACGAGCGGCAACCTCCGACGAGCGGCATGTTCGAACTCCCCCCGTCGATTTTGCACTATGTTTTACCTCTAATGAACGACACCTCCGCAGAGCGGTAAACGGCCGTTGAGATAAATTCCCATAATTCATTCTTAACCTCCGTACAGTGACACTAAGTCTAGCAAGTTTAATATCAATAATCGATAATCATCTATGACCGGAAGATTTAAACAATAAGCGATACCCTTAATCGTATAATACTACCCTAAAGTGTCATGTTGTTAAATCATTTGACTTACAGGGGTTAATAAACAAGTGACATATGGTTTCCATGACACCAACGAACGGATCTAAGATGAGGAGCGCTTTGTTTGGTAGGCTGACTTCATCAAGTATCAGTTGTACATACGCCCAGCTAGTTGACGATAGTAAATGAAACTTTATTGTACTTATTATTAAAAACTTCGATGGAATGAATTCTGTTTTTAAGTTAAGTTGAGGTTTAAGAGCCGAATCAGAAATTTACTCCCAAAAAGACGACGGTAATTCATGCTAAATATTATTCGCCATTAGACTGGTATAAAACAATTTTTACGGTACCAGAAACGATTTCTCTAGTGTATTGCTTTCTTTTGCGTAAAACTAACCATCATGTTAGGATTATTTAAAGGTTATAATGATTTATTTAAAAAACTTTGTAATCGTATTAAAACTTTTTACTTTTGTTGATCAGCGCCCGCTAATAACTGTATTTTCATTACAGAATGGATAACAGCCAGTTTTCCATACCGAAAACGGCCGTTTTTCGTGATCGTTAGAAAAAGTCAACCTCTGCAGAGCAACACCTCTGCAGAGCGACACTTTTTTCAAACTCCGCCGAAAGTCGCTCTGCAGAGGTTACACTGTAGTAGTCCTAACTGGCTTTACTGTGGCACAATGGTAATGCACAGTATTTCAAGACTAGAGGTTCTAGGTTTCCAAGAAATTTAGTCATTTAAATCAGTAATAAATACACCACTCATGATTGCATAAAATATATCTATAATGAGTATCAAAGTCAGAAAAGATAAAAGGGATTTGTAACCAGTATTAGAGATTTATTGACCTGTTAAATCAGCATGATTCTTAAAACAATGACCATTGTAAGGAAAACTAAAATGAGAATCATTCAAAAGGTAAAAATAAATTGTATACTTCACAGGTAAAACTAGACCTATCATTGAATGTGATGATATACCCCCATAAAGGTCTATGTCAAGAAGTTGGAATCAAATCTGCACAATAGATGCTGAGAAATTGAGCAGACAATTTTTTCTCAACAGGCAATAACTCTGAACAAAATCAATGGACCATAATCAAAATGGGATGTGCACATGCATGCTTGATACCTGGTTTATGTGTGAAGTTTGAATCTAATTTGTACAATAAGTTCTGAGAGATAGCAGACAAGTAAAAGCTACAGACCAACCAACAAACTGACTTCTATATATGTTTGGGGGGGTACAATCTCCGTAAACAGAGATCCTGTAGAGCGTTGTCGTACTGGATATCTACTTTCTCAATGCAAGGTCACGTCGAGATGAACTTAGTGTCGACCAATCAATGCGTAGCTTTCATCTAGACGAAAACACTATTAATCACATTTTGATTTCGTAATTTCTATTTATAGACCAAGGTTTGTATGCTAATTTAACAGCGGTATTATTCACAGTCTGCGATTGGGTAGGTCATTTCAAATTGCGTGACGTAGACGATGTAAACAAGTTACGTATCATAAAAATTTCGTCATGAATATTATGATGAGAAAAGGTCACCTGAACGTGACCTTCGTTTGAAAAAGGCCAGATCTAAATTAGCGAGTGAAAAAATTTAGATCGGGTTTTAATCAGATTGGGGGGGGGTATAATTTATTTATTTAAATGGGTTTAACACCTTGTCAACACAATTTAGGTCATATTACGGCGTCCAGCACACCTAACCTAGCTTTCCTCGACCCTTGTCTATAACCAGTACTCACCTACCCTTCCACAAGGCCGGAAACTTCTCCATATACCTTATTAATGGAGGAAAATTGACATTATTGTCAAATTTTCATGGAAGGGTATAACCTCCCCGGATGGGATTTGAACCCATATCCCCCTTGGGACACGAGATTCCAAATTCCGGCGCGCTACGAACTGCACTACCAACCCGGGTTGGGGGGTATAATAAAGGTATGATATCATTTACTTACAATCTAACTGTTCTATGGCTTTTTCCATTGATAATCTCAATGTCTCTAAGTCTTCATTATGTTCTGTAGAAAATGATAATAATGAAAATATTTTAACATTGTCACAACTATTGAACACAGTTTCAATAAAATCTACTAACTCACTGACTAATCAAATATAATTCTAAGCTGAATAAAAATTCCCATTAATCATGTCACATATATTTAATGATTATTTTATAAGCGTGTAGTAACTAGTATCATTTGTAACAAAATCATGACTGACAGGACTTGTTATGGTCAGACAGATTTTTTGGCAACTTTAAACCTATATTTTTACCAATAGTTAGATCTACCATACCTGTTTTCCCAATGAAATTTTCTTTCAGTATAGAGAAATGGATAAAATATATAGCGCCACTGTTTTCTACTACAATTCTATGTACTATACCTTCATCCCATTTAATTCTTCTAAGTAAATAATCAATAAATGTAGTCCATATAGCAAGAAATTCTGATCCCTGAGTAAAGCCAGAAGTTAAAGCTGTTTCAAATACACCTGAAATATCATATACAAATTTTACAAAACAGACATCATTCTTGTTGTAGTTCTAATATGACATTCATGCTATTTTTATTACAGCAGTTTCACCTAACTAGCTTTGCTAAACACTCAAATGGTAAGGGACAATATTTTCAAAATGGTGAATTCTAATTTTTTTCAAAAATAATTTTAATAATAACAAAGCAAATAATAAGCATATACAAGAAGTAAATCTGTGAGCTAATGCTCACTAGTGATACCCCCGCCAAAATCTAAAAATATGCGACAAACAGGAAGTAGATGAGCAAGGAGCATGAAATCGCTTTACACCACATGGGACTATGGGATGAAGCAATATGCAAAGTATTAGGCTGCTGCATGTTATAGTTGCTGAGAAAACTGCGACGGAAATTTTGTAACGGACGGACGCTCGGACGCACAAGGGTAAAACAGTATACCCCCCTCTTCTTCGAAGCGGGGTATAATAAAATCAAGTGAATAGGATCTTCATATTGATTGTCAAATTTAGCATTTAGGACTTAAATATTGTCGTAACAGCAATCTATTTGCAGTAACCCCGGTGGTCTTAATAGCAGAACTTAACTGTATACAGAATTAACTTAGATGACATTATAGTTACCTTTGATTTTATCATAAGATTGTTGAGATCGTTCTAATGTTAATACATAATTCTGCCATAGTTGTACACACCACGGACAATTACGTATACTCCTCTCATACACATCAATACTAACTTGAGGTACTTTTAATGTATGATCCTATAAATACATATTAAGTAGATATATAGGTGACCAGCTTGGTTAAGATACAAAAACACTATGTATACATCAGTCTACAAAATTAGGTTATAAAAGAGGAAGTCCTAACAGATCATTTAAGAGCAAGCACTATGGTAGGCCAAAAGAAATTGTTGGTTGCCTGAACTAAAAAGTGGTTGTCCCAGGCAACCAGACACCCACTATTTCATAGACTGTACATACAGCCGATACAGGGTATATTTCTCCGAAAATGGTAGTTTTTATACCCAAATTTAATAAGTGGCCAGTTTCTCCATTACAAATTATTATCTTTTACAGATTTATACAAGCATGCATAGATGAGATAATGCTTTCTTGAATGACACTAATATTTATTTACACCTGTCTGCCTTCACACTGACATTTGAAAACGAAAGTAGAATAAACTGCATGTATATACATAGATACCCATTGAGGTTTTAAATATGGACTGATATTCCTGTAGTTATATGTTGAACTGTATCCAGCACGTAACTAAATCTCAAATTTGTGCGATGAGTTGTGCATCTAAGAATAGAGCGATGTTCACATCGTCATGAATAGAATGTGACATCACTAAAGTAATAAATTTGCATGTGATTTTACAGTATTTAAATCCAACTGCCTCAGTTTGTTAATAAAAGCCAATGCAAATTGACAAAAATACTAATTTTTAACTCTGAGTACACTGAAATGGTAGTAAGGGCACAGTTAAAAAATGTGGAAATGTTATATAGTATAAAATATGGTCAATAAAACATATACAATAAAATATACATACCAGATATTTTGTATAATCTAACCATACACTAGAATTAAGACAATTTTCTTGTAAACATCTTTCATATAAACCTTGTACCCTAGCTGGATCGCCATCTTTTATCTCATAGTTTATATATTCTTTATATTCTTCCAGTCTTGGTGGTGTAGCTAACTCCTAGAGTAGAAAATATAAACAACAAGGGTATACAGTACCATACATAAGTTCTAGGACAAATGACATTTTGATAAAAACAATCATGCATAGGGTTGTAATAACTAATATATAATACATGCAGAACAAGTAAGTCTGTGAGCTAATGCTCACTAGTGATACCCCCGCCAAAATCTAAAAGTATGCGACAAACAGGAAGTAGATGAGCAAAGAGCATGAAATCGCTTTACACCACATGGGACTATAGGATGAAGCAATATGCAAAGTTTCAGGCTGCTGCATGGTATAGTTGCTGAGAAAACTGTGACGGAAATTTTGTAACGGACGGACGGACGGACGGACGCACGCACGCACGCACGCACGGACAAGGGTAAAACAGTATACCCCCCTCTTCTTCGAAGCGGGGGTATAATTAAGAGTTTGCTTTTTGTTTTCTATACTTTTTTAATGGGCAAGGTGTATTGCGTAACTGTTAAATAGGGCTGCGGCGAGTATCTGAGTACTCGGATATTCGCGATCCCGACCAAAATTCATTACGTCCGAAATCGTCGGATCGCGATCTATTTTTGAAAGAACATTTTCAGCTTAACTACCACTGAAAACGAGTCGCACTACTTATGAAAACTTTAATTATGTAGGGACCGAATTATATTGTGTCAAAATTTCGTTTGATACACATATAATCAAAATGTTATCACTGAAAATGCCCATTAAACGTCAGTTAATAAAATGTTTGAAGTATATCATGGTTTTCTATATAGTAAAAGCTTCTGTAATTGTTTACTATTTTGCTATAACATGAATTCCAGTATGCGTCTCCATAAACAAGTGATTCGTGGGATGAATCATGGTTCGGATCGGATCGCCACTTGCTCAACAATCCACAGCCCTACTGTTAAACCTTAAATCCGGATTTTGTTCGAGGACTTTTGGATGGGACTGTATATAAATACTAGGGGTGTATAGTCCAACAGAATTAACCTGAGCTTGACCTTTATGAAAGAATACATTAAACTCAGTATTTACAGTCTATTTTTGTCTTTGTTCGTAAATCGAGCTTTATTGGAAGCTTTCGGCAAAATACACATACTGAACAATTACTTATGTTTTCATAAGAATAAATGCTTTGAAACTGTGCCACAATATTGCCACTTACGTGTTTCCCAAAAACTAATGTGTTCAAAATTAAAAGTACAATAACATGACACTTTTAATAAATTGATTTATAGTCACTCGGTTGTTATAAACACGTGTATAACTGTATACACGCATACGGAAACTCACGATTGAAGTGTGTAATTATTATAATTAGGTAGTTCAAGCTCAGGTTAATTCTGTTGGACTACAACAATACGGTTAAAACTGTATTGCAATATATTCCAATATGCAAAACCCATTCTACAATATATTGCTATACATTATGTATCTTTTTTTTGCGAAGACATGCAAATCATGAATAAATGCATGTGCATCATCTTATTTGGATCAACATTACACACATAAGTGTATTTTCAAATGATCTCTAATCCAAATAATTGATTGACCATAGTAAAATGGACTATATGTTAGAAAATGCATATTTTGAAATGGGCTGTCGAAAAGAATAATTCTCACATTTAAAGAAATATTTAACATTTTAAAGCACAATAAGAATATTTGAAGTTATTAACACAATTTTTACGTTTATTTAAACATTTTAATTTCAGATTCTGAGAAAAAAAACAATCAGTACAGCACATAACTAAAAGAACCGGTTCAAGGAAAAGCAAACTAGTGAAAAAAAACTGTCGGAATTAGTATTGCAATATTAACCGGTATATTGGTTATCCGTTACACCCCTGATAAATACTGATAACTGACAACAAAGTTACATAAGATTGTACAAACCAGTTTATCTTCAAATGGTTTTATTTTCTCTAATTTTATGAGGGCTTTTTTATATAAATGTTTAACATTATTGTCAACTTGTCCATCATTCCATTCTTCAAATTCTTGTAAACATTCTTCAATATCTACAATAACAAAAAAGTCACAATTTTTAGTCAAGTCACTCTGCTTGATGGTATTTTAATTTTAATTTCACAGTAAATCTTTTATAGGACACCAACAACTTGCAGAGCCATCTTTAATATCATAAGTTTAACCTGAATTTATAGGTGGTCACTTGTCTACATGTCTGCCTTAAATTTTCTTGGGTACAAGCCCGAATAATTCTGTTTTATATACATGGGCGTCCAAGAAAGATAAAGGCCGATTTAAAAGCATACAATCTTGAGAACAATGATCCTATAAAAAGGGTTTAGTTTAGATCAAGTATCTGACAATCTAGCCACTTGCTGCCTATCTACCCCATTTCCTAGGATGCCGGCAGCAGATGACAAATCAGGATTTGATTGATGAATGACAATTAATATATAAATGGACAAATTAACTAGCCTTGCCGTACAAAATGGGTAATTTTCACTAGCTACAAAAAATTTCACAAGTCCTGAACTTTGGGCTGGTGAGTTAAGGCAATGACTGGCTGGTCCTTGCATGACAGTGATAAAGTTGTAAAAATGAGCCAAAAACGTGCTAGTGAATGGTCAAGACCAGCTTAGTTGTACTGAACACATAAGACTTGTAAGAAAAGCAAGAATTACAACAAACAGTATAATGACTGTTAAAGTACACATAGTGCAAGAAAAAATGGCCATCAAGATGCAGCAGTTGGGCTCAGGTTCCAAAGTATGTAATAATTCCTAAGGAAGGACGTAGGGCACAATCACTACTGTTGTGTAAAGTTCCTTTCTCAAGGGCACAACAACATGCATTTTGCTTGAAACTTTATCCAATGGGGTGCTTGCAATCCAAAAATTTCTAGACGTATGTAATATCAGCTTCACTGCAATGACACTCATTAATGGCAAATAAATGATCTTACTTAACAATGGTACAGAGAGCTGTCTGGTAAAAATAGATTTTATTTTCTTCTGATGTTCATTAAATTCTTCTATTTCTTTTTCTGTGGCTGAATCTAATGACTTAGGCTGTAAATATAAAATTAAATGATGGACCTGTATAAGATAGTCAAACAGGTAGAAAAAAAAATGCCCATGTTTCATGAAAAATTCAATTTGGTAATTTCTGTTAACTGTTGTTTTTATAGCTCTCTGTACACTTCCTGTATTTCGATCAATTAATATTGCCTTCCACAGTTTACTTGCAGTAAATAAATTGTTAAATTTGTCAGTTCTTTCTTAAAGCTGCTAGTAAAATTCTAAAAAATCAATAGTTTAACATTCAGCCCTCAAACTAACAGTAATCACTCTTATGTCTGCTTCCTGGTCTCCCAGAACTGAGCAATATGGATAGTTTCTTGCTCAAGGATAAAGCAAAATAAAGTAGGTTTATAATGTCAGGCGAAACAACGAAGCCCTGGTTATCCAATTATTACCAGTCTAACACTGAATTTGGCCATGCCTACTTCTTAAATTAGAGAGCTTTGGTTAATACAATATTATTATCATTATTATTATCATAAAGATGATCAATACCACATTTGTATAGCGCTCTTTTTGTAGCCAAAACATGTTCAAAAGCACTTTACAGTTATATGCACAATTCATGAATAAATGATACAAACTAGAGCTGTCAGAGGAGACAGCATGCTCGACTAAATAAGTATTTGCCTCATGGGATGTGGTTGATGATAAGGAACATACATATTTCAAAATTTGAAAATGATACCATAACAAATTTAAAGTAAAATTTTTTATTTTTTTAAACAAAATTTTAAGTTCAATGGAGACAATTTTGAAAAAAAATGTATTTGGAGTTATGAACCTTGTCACATGAGATATGGTTGTCAATAAGGAACATATGTTAAAGTTTGAAGTCGATACCTAAAGAAATAAAACAGTTGCAGTAAAAACAAGCACTTTTTAAAGAAAACTTTAAGTTCAAGGGGGGTTAATTCTGAAAAAAATGTATTTAGAGTTATAAACCTTGTCACATGAGGTGAGGTTGATAATAAGGAACATATATTTTAAGTTTGAAGTCAATACCTAAAGAAACAAGCAAATTCGTAGAATTTATATCCCCCGCCGAATACTTGTTTTTACTAACACAACAACTGGAGACATAAGGCTTTATTAATAAATATATTTATCATGGCATAAACAGTAAAATTCAAAAGCCTGAAGGGCCATAATGGCTACAGCTATCAACACAATCTCTGTTGCGACAAGAATAATTATGTCTATTTTGTAGCTATGTTACCAGTATAGAATCCTTCGCAACTATTTGTGATGCCATGTAATATTCATTCCCACTGGGTTTTGAATTTTTCTCTATATGAACACTGCACAATTAATCAAGGGCAATAACTCTGTGCTGAAAGGTCTGACCGGAACAAGGCAAGGATATGTGCGTCTCCTCTAGATATTGATGATTCCCATATAGTTTCGTTGAATTCCAGCCATTAGTTGCAGAGAGGTAGCGTGGAAACAATTTTTCCTCTTATGCAAACTACATAACTAATCAAGGGCCATAACTCTGAGTTAAAGTGTCTGACCAGAACAAGGCAACAATATGCCCATCTCCTCTTGGTATTGAAGATTCCCATAAAGTTTCGTTGAATTCCAGCCAGTAGTTGCAGAGAAGTAGCGCGGAAACGATTTTTACTCCATATGCATACTGCATAATTAATCAAGGGCCATAACTCAGAGTTAAAGAGTCTGACTAGAACAAGCTGACGATATGCGCATCTCCTCTTGGTATTGAAGGTTCCCATAAATGAATTCCAGCCAGTAGTTGCAGAGAAGTAGCACGGAAACGATTTTTATTCCATATGCATACTGCAAAACTAATCAGCCCCATAACTCTGAGTTAAAGGGTCTGATCCGAAAAAAGCTGACCACATACGCATCTCCTCTTGATATTGATGATTCCCATAAAGTTTCCTTGAATTCCAGCCAGTAGTTGCAGAGAACTACTCCCGAAACGACTTTTACTCTATATGCATACTACATAACTAATCAAGGGCCATAACTCTGAGTTAAAGGGTCTGACCCGAAAAAAGCTGACCACATGCGCATCTCCTCTTGATATTGATGATTCCCATAAAGTTTCGTTGAATTCCAGCCAGTAGTTGCAGAGAGGTAGCGTGGAAACGACTTACTCTATATGCATTCTACATAACTAATCAAGGGCCATAACTTTGAGTTAAAGGGTCTGATCCGAAAAAAGCTGACCACATGCGCATCTCCTCTTGATATTGATGATTCCCATAAAGTTTCTTTGAATTTCAGCCAGTAGTTGCAGAGAACTACTCCGGAAACGACTTTTACTCTATATGCATACTACATAACTAATCAAGGGCCATAACTCTGAGTTAAAGGGTCTGATCCGAAAAAAGCTGACCACATGCGCATCTCCTCTTGATATTGATGATTCCCATAAAGTTTCGTTGAATTCCAGCCAGTAGTTGCAGAGAACTACTCCGGAAACGACTTACTCTATATGCATACTACATAACTAATCAAGGGCCATAACTCTTGAGTTAAAGGGTCTGATCCGAAAAAAGCTGACCACATGCGCATCTCCTCTTGATATTGATGATTCCCATAAAGTTTCGTTGAATTCCAGCCAGTAGTTGCAGAGAACTACTCCCGAAACGACTTTTACTCTATATGCATACTACATAACTAATCAAGGGCCATAACTCTGAGTTAAAGGGTCTGATCCGAAAAAAGCTGACCACATGCGCATCTCCTCTTGATATTGATGATTCCCATAAAGTTTCGTTGAATTCCAGCCAGTAGTTGCAGAGAACTACTCCGGAAACGACTTACTCTATATGCATACTACATAACTAATCAAGGGCCATAACTCTGAGTTAAAGGGTCTGATCCGAAAAAAGCTGACCACATGCGCATCTCCTCTTGATATTGATGATTCCCATAAAGTTTCGTTGAATTCCAGCCAGTAGTTGCAGAGAACTACTCCGGAAACGACTTTTACTCTATATGCATACTACATAACTAATCAAGGGCCATAACTCTGAGTTAAAGGGTCTGATCCGAAAAAAGCTGACCACATGCGCATCTCCTCTTGATATTGATGATTCCCATAAAGTTTCGTTGAATTCCAGCCAGTAGTTGCAGAGAACTACTCCGGAAACGACTTTTACTCTATATGCATACTACATAACTAATCAAGGGCCATAACTCTGAGTTAAAGGGTCTGATCCGAAAAAAGCTGACCACATGCGCATCTCCTCTTGATATTGATGATTCCTATAAAGTTTCGTTGATTCCTGCCAGTAGTTGCAGAGAACTACTCCGGAAACGAAATTCGGACGGACGGATGGACGGACGGAAGGACGGACAGACGGAGGGACAACGCCAAAACTATATCCCCCTCCCGATTCCATCGGCGGGGGATAATAAAACAGTTGCAGTAAAAACAAGCATTTTTTAAAGAAAACTCTAAGTTTAAGGGGAGATAATTCTGAAAATTAAATGTATTTCGAGTTATGAACCTTGTCACGAGAGATGAGGTTGATAATTAGGAACATATATTTAAAGTTTGAAGTCGATACCTCAAGAAATACAAAAGTTATAGTAAAAAATATTTTACTGCACAAAAACTAATAAGAAATGTGGACGCTGACACCGAGGCTAGGGCCAGTAGGAGAGCTCTCCATCACTTTGTAAAGTCGAGCTAAAAATGCTTAAGAGATATTTTTAAAGAATATAAATAAAATAGAATAAATACTGATGAATACTGAGCATCAGTGTTCGATTTAGTGACCATAGTTGTTAAAAAGATGTTCAAAAGGGCTTCACAGTTATATGCATAATTTATGAATAAATGATAAAAAATGTATAAGAGATATTTTATTAAAGAATACAAAGATAATAATACATAAACCTACCAGTTTACTGTAACTCATAGCTATTTCATATTCTCTGTAAGCCTCCCATATCAATGAACCCTGAGTAACATGTAATCCACAAGCAGTAAGTGCAGCATCAAATATAGACTGTAGTTTCTTGTTTCCATCTTCTGTCTTACCTACACCACCAATAGCAAACTGTACATACTCTAACCATATTGGTACAGCTGAAATATTTACATTTTTATCAGAAATAAAGTGACAAATACAGGAAATTCATTGAAAATTCATTGGAAAAAAATGTTTAAATGTACTGAAAACTTGAAATTATCAATAAGCGGAGTTTAGCAATTCCATCAAATAAGTCAAGAGACTGAATCTCAACAAAATTTTATTTCCAAATATGCATTGTTCTTAAATTTAGTCCTTTTAACATACCATTCAAACATTTGTATAAGACATCATTTGAAGGTATGAACATGTTACATTGTATCCCTGGTATTTATCCAATCATGAGCATTAATTTTCGCTTCCCAAAAACAACATGTATTCCAACATGGGTTTGGGCATTGCAATAAATTGCAACACAGGTTTTACTATATTGTTACACCACCTACTGGATTATCATTTCGTCTGCTGCAGGCAGGGTTCGCGCTGCCGATCGCCAAATTCGCCAAATGCGATAAAATTAAATTTCTGGCGCCAATTTTGAAAAATTGGCGAATTTCGTGGCGACAAAAAAATCGGCCGGTATAAATTTTCTTTGATGTAAGTTTTGATATCGTAAGTGGCCAAGTTCATATTCGCGAGTGATAAGATATTGATTTTATTGATAACGACATACGGACCGTTTGTGATGTTCGCCTTTTGATGTAATTGACAAATCCGCTCAGCGGGAGGTGCTGTTAGTATACATGCTTCATAGGCCGATAATTAGTGTCTCGCTGTATATGACATCGATGGCCCCTGATGTTAAATGCTCAGCCATGCGTCAAACAATTATTGACAATTACGTATATTCAATTAATAGGCGGAGCTTAAGCTTAGTGATATGCATCATCAACCAATCGGCGTCCGCTAAAAATCAATAGTGTAACACGTCGGCTCGATAACATTGCTTACGTAATCAAACGGGTGCAATTAACAAACTTGTGACAAACTGTGATATTGCATTAATTTCAGTGGTTTAAACTGTTTAGAGAAGATAATTGTTTTAAATTTGAGCGTGTTTTCAATAGGCGTAATTGGCAGGTTTTTAAGTCAATAAAAGGTGACAATAACAATAATCTCTGATTGAATAATCAAAATCTTTAAATTCCATAAGAAAATTATCGTAAAAACTTTTTTTGTTTTCACTTTTGATAACAAATATAGTTAATAATTATACTTAGTAACTTTATTTCGTAAAAATGAAATCCCTTCAAACATCATGTCATTATGTCACGTATTTTCGCGACCGACGCTATCGCCAATTCGGGTGATTCATTGTTAAATCTACGTTTGTAATTTAATAATACTATTATTTTGAGTAATAGTTCTTCATAATTAAGCAAAAGTAAAAAGAAATCCCCTCTATTTTTCTATCTTGAGAATAAACACAGGTTGGTTTCGACAAATTGAATTATTGAAAATAATAATACGTTTTAGTGACATAATCAACTAAAGTCGTGTAACAGACTCTAAAAATCAATATTAAGTATGCATTGCTACATGAAAAGTAATATTTAAGAAACAAGTATGATAACCAACCAATATGATAAAACATATTTTAACAAAGAAAGGTCAAAATTGAGGACATTGATATTTTCCAAGAAGATATACCTGCAATCATTTAGACTTAACCAGAAAGGAGACATTTTCTATTGAAATGATAAAAAGATTATTTTAGGTTACAGTTTGATACAAAATCACAATGTTCTGAGGAATTTGTGTAAAGTAATTTAACTGAGTAACCAAACATTACGAGTGTATTAATTAATTTTTAATGTAAATTAAATGAATTAATAAGTTTACATTCAAAATCTAATTATTTTGAGTTTTGTTTTGTTGGAATTCTGAGTTATTCGACTTTAATTGTCAGTCATTCTATACGAATCTATTCTATCATTTCGGCATATGCATTTGCGTGACATTGACTGTTCTTGCTTTATTTATGTAAAAAATGAAAAATCTGCAAATTAAAAAATAATACAATAATTAAGATACAAACAAGAGTTCAGGAGAGCTAGACTACAATGAAGGTGTGCTTGCTGTCTTAATACAACAATAATTTGCGTTGATGCACTACAAACTTATTAAACCGTAACAAATTTTGTTGGCTCCAATGGCCCCAAAGTGGCGACAACTTTTTTCATTTGGCGAAAATGTTGGCGACAACTTCTTATGACCCAGCGCCAACCCTGTGCAGGCATCCCACAAACTAGAGAAGACAGAAGGCAGCTCGACTGCCTGATAATTGTAAGCTTAAAATCGTTAGATACTAACATAAATAATCTTTAACTGCTTTTTCAAACAGTTGAATGATTTCATTTCTGTCTGAATCCTCATCCAACAAAGCAATTTCATCTTTAAACCAAGCTAGCCATAACTCTGCAATAAAATAAACTCTGTATTATTCATATTGTTACAATCTAATTATGGGTCTGGGAGAACTTATACCGTTATGAACATAATATATCAAAACCTATACTTTTTTATCAAAATCAAGTTTTCTCAGCATATTTGGAAACAAATGCACAACACTTTCATTTTTTATGCATGTATGACTTCGAGACAATGAAATCAGAAAAACTGTATGTCACAGGGTAAGAAAAATATGCAGCCTACGGGGACTAAAACTTATAGAAAAGAATAAAAAAGAGATAACTAACAGATTAAAGCTTAAACTGGTTGATAATCTGTAACATACAAGCTATTTTGGCAAATGATCATTGACTGAATCATTTGAATTTTTTATTTCTCACACACTTTATACACAAGTGTGAGATGCATGCAACAAATTATGGTTTTACTTTTTTCTTTTCAATGCACATTTTTTTAATGGAACATTATAATAATTCTCTTTTTAATCTAGCTCTGACAGCTGCAACTCTAAAACAGCCATAGCTGTCTATAAAGTGCTAAAAATCTTACCTTCTGTTAAAGGAAAAAGCTCACTCATTCTCTTTCTGGCATCTCTTAGCATATCAAGATCACCTAGTTCACCAAGAGTCTTGATAAGTTGAATATGATTATCATAACCATAGGGATTTTCATTGATCTACAAAATATACATTTATGGAAGCAACAACAAGAATACAGGCTTTGCAAAACTGCCGAAATCTTAGTCTGACATTCGGTTAGACAATCTTTCAATTCTCATCTGACTAAAAGAAAATTTGTCTGACCGAATATTTTTTTCAAATGTTAAAGAAATACCTTTCTTCTTTTTTTTTTTTTGTTAATTAAAGACATTATTCATTAAATAAACAAATTAACTCTGTCTGACATAAGGTACAGAACTCCGAAAAAATAATCAGACCGGTCCGATTTCTGCTGGACATGTCTGACAGGCAACTTTCGCAAAGCCTGAGAATTAGGTGATCGTAGGTGACTATATAGTCACTTCCAACAGCCTTTCTGTTGGGTTTACCCTTTAGCGATGCAATTGAGTGTCTCACCTACCACCCGGGGGAACCAGGTGTCAGGGCGTATGGTTTTTATTCTCCTAATTTACTATAAGAATAATATTCAAACCTTTCCACTGCACTTTGGTCAATAAACATGAGATATTCAACAACAACTTACAAGGTAACAAAAACAAGTTCCTAGCCAATTTCTTTGTCCAGACATTCTGTTGCTGACTGTTAGTGTTATGGCAGGGTCTTATCAAGTCCAGTAAATGTTTAATTGCAAAACACACACAGATTATAAGCGCCTTGGTCATATAAGTGCTTCACTAAACAAATTTTAAACACAAAAGTTATTCGACGACTAATAAATTATAAATATACATTACATGTTATTTTAAAATTCATCTAATTTCGCGACTGGTGAACAAATACCTGTTTTATTAGGGCGTCGCATTCTTTCCTCTTCTCGTTTTCTGCTTCATCATCGTCATCGTTGTCGCTTGAATCGTCATTTTTATCATTTGCATCGCTATCAGAACCTTCCATGTCAACATCATTTTCAATATCACTATTTTTTTCTACTTTCGTTTCGACATCGTTCATGGGCGCCTCCATTTTGGAAACGGTCTAAATCACTGATGCAGACACTGACGAGATATACAAAGAAGGAAATTAATGACGGGGTCTACTGACACCAAAGGTAAAGAAGGATTATAAGACCATGACTGATAGAAATCCTATTATATATTGTATGTAAGATATGTACAAAATATTTTTTTAAGATATAAAGATATTGATATAAAATGGATACATTATCAGAGTGCAGACAGAAAATAAATATACTCACATGATTATTGTTTAAATATAAGATACCGTATGTTAAGTTGCTGTTGGATATCATTTAGATATTCTTTTGTTTTGTAAAATCATAAAAGCAGTTTAGAAAACGTTGTTATAACAGTACTTGTGTGCATGATACATATTGCAATTTACCAAATATTTTAACAAACAATAATCTTTGAACTCATCCATCTATAAATATAAAATCAATCACACAAAGACATACTTTTTTAATATAATAAAAATCACTGATTAATCTACTTACACCAAAGGCAGAGAGGGATCATTGACCTATGTTGATTAATTACAATACATTTCTAAAACACAGTCCAGAATATGTTTGCCATCAGGAAATCTTGCTGACTTTTTTATCATAATTTATAATATTAGGCTACTAATCTATATATTTTAACCAATTAATCACATCTAAGGTTAATCACTGATATATAAACATACCAATGTGTTTATGTACATATTCAGTCTAGTTGAACCATAGGCTATATGAAAGAAACCAACGTTTTTCTGTAAACCTTACCTTTTAAGAACATAAAGGCTGAACCAGTTTCTTTTATTCCCGTCTTCATTTTTGCAGACTCTGGTCTCAGTTAAGTCATTAAATACTTCCTTTCACCTTGGGCAATGCTAGTAGTTTTTTGTTTTTGCACCCAAAGGATGGGTTTAAGTTTTTACTAATTTTGTTATTGCTTTTCTTATCTGCACCTGTTTTTGTGTGAGGTGGGTGTACCCTGGAACCTGATTTAACCCCCAGTAGCAATTATAGTTCGACAATGTTACTTCTAAGGTAGAAGCCCTGAAAGTTCTTGTTTTCGGTTTTAGTTTGTGCCATCCATTGTAAAACAAAAGCATAACCTTATTTGCTTTCTATCTGGGTTGGAGGTCAGTGTTTTATAATCGGTTGCCTATACTGATGTTTTCAAACAACTTTTTACTTTAAAAGGGCTATACTCGAAAGGAGAGTATTTTAAGCAGATAATGCATGGGATAATTCCCTAGTTTATGACTTAGTAGATAATTTTTACTAACTATTCTAACGTAGGCACATGCGTTTTCACTCTGTATTTAACATGACATTGTCTATATCTTAATACTGAACACATACACAACTGTTTTAACTAACCCCCCTTGTTTATAGAACATAATGGTAAATTTATTCTTTTTCTATGTTAGAATCGAAATAACATACAGTTTTTCTATAGTTTGTTGTATAAATAAACATAGACACTTGTTTTAATGTGCTTATTAAATAACTTGTGCTAAAGCACACAATACTTAATTTTTGCACTTCAAAACTCGTGCCTATGTTTTATTCAACAAAAAATGTAGACACCTGTATGTTATTTCTAAATCAACACTCTCCCTGAAACAGGCTTAGTACATACTAAAATAATACACCAAGAAATAATAAAACCAAACACTAATGATTGTGATTCAAAACATTTTATTTTGTCATAAAATATAAGAACAAAATATAAAAAGTCTGAAAAGTGTGATATATTGTGCATGCATACAAACAAGGTGAAATATAAATTCAATTATGCTCCATTCATCAGTCAATAAACAATGTGTGGGTCTACTTTACGATACAATAAAACAAGAAATGAAATGTGGAAACCACAATAAAGCCAGATTTAAAAAAATCCATAATAAAGGCAGGTAGAGTTGTGATTACCGTCTATTTTTGTTCATGACATGGTATGTTATCATAGTATGAAGTTTCAAAAAGATCTGACGATAAATGGCAGAAATATATGGTAAAGAAAAACTTTAACGCAATTGTTAACGACACCAGACGCCCGACTGACTGCCTGTGTTTTCGCCAAACTATAAGCGGAATTTTTTCGTTGAAAAATCCGGCTAATTACCACAACACAATTGAAAACAACATAGTGAAGACAGAATCACAACAAGTACATGCATATAGTAATTTCTATATGTATTATTTTCTCCTTGAGCAAGAATTTTACCTAGTTGTTCCACTCCACCCAGTTGTAAGTGAGTGCTGTGAGGGATCACCTTTCAGAAGGAGATTTCAATTATCAGGAAATGTAGTACAAAATTGTGAAGTCGGCTGAATAGGTATATAGAAGCAGATTTTAAACCAAACTTTAACTTTTAACTTTTTTAACAACAAAAATGAATAACAGATTTAATGAATATATACCGGGTATATTGACTAGCAACATAAATATATATAAAAATACATAAATAAACATAACATATAAGGTATATTATGCATTAAGCAGATTTCCTTCTTCCTCCACAAAGATATTAGGTTCTACAAGGGAATCAAATCCATGACCTATGGGTTTAGAGTCAAACACACTATTGACTGGACTGAACTGAATCTTACCCAGCTATGCAATAATGATTAACATAAGCAAAAATTACATAAACTATATAACTGCATGATATGCTAAAATTAAAGGGACATGATGGCCCTAGTATAGGAGCTCGTATAGCAGTGAGATTACAATGACTGGGAGTCATCGGATAGCTAGCTAAACCTTGCTTAAAATCACATGGCAATTTACCTGTTTCCTCAAGCAAGAAATTTTATCCTATTGGTCAATACAAGGGGACTAAGAAGTGTTCTCAAGAAAGATTTATTCAAGTTGTAAGTATGTATCTTGGGATTAAGCTAAAACAACAAAGTATAAAAATAGTATTAAGTATAAACTAAAATAATAAAAAGTAAAATCAAACAAAAATGGAGGGACTCAATAAAAAACACTGGAAGTAAAAACGTTGACACCACTAAAATTAAAATATATTATATACAGTGAAGTTCTGGGGTAAAAACCACCTTGATTATTGCAAAATTGAGAAATTTGTGACAATTTTATTTGAGTCTCAAATGCTTTATTTGAGAAGAAAAATTCCTAGTACATGTACCTCTACTATTAAAGGTACTCGTTCACAGATTTCTGAACTTAAATATCAACTTTTTCTATAACTATCAAAATTGCATGGAAATATTTTTGGTAGCAGGAAAGTAATGTTCTGATAACTACAATTTTAGTGCAAATTGACATACTACTACAAATGATGGTGTTTCATGTAGAAAATATCTACCCCATATGTCACAGTATAGACACTTTTAAGTGCATTTTTGTGACATGTAGGTCAGTTTGTCTTTAAATAATAAGAATAATGTTTTGGACAAAATTACAGACACTGAATGGTATTTTGAAATTATAGAAAAAATAACCCAAATCTGTGAACTAGTACCTTTAAAACCCTTAATTTTGATGGCCCAAATAGTAGGGTGTAATTGTATAACCATACAAACTTATGATGAATATTAAAATCTGTACAACAAATGAAAAAACAAACATATTATTATATCAAAATATACAGTTAAAACATGCAATTAGGCTATACATGAACATCCCTCATAGCCAGAAAAAAATGGATCATTGAGTGCAGAAAAATGGCACAAGGTAACATAGTGAAAGTACATTGACTTGCACTAAAAACCACATTTTTGGTAAATATAACTGAATGAAATGCAAATTTTGGGTCGAAAAAGACCACAAATTGTAATTTTGCCCCGTTTGCTCCACCCTAGCATTGCTCTGGAAAAGTGTGATCTGGGTTCAAATTGCTTTTTCTAAAGGACAATCAACCAGGGATTAATTTGCACATCTCTCGGTTGATTGATAATGAATAACCCTTTCATGTTAATGAAAAAAATGGCCAATTTTCACCTATATCCAATCCAGTAAACGGTTAAACTGATACTCATGATAAACATTTCATATTGATCCCACAGTAAAAGTCACTTTATGTGTAAAACTATCTTTAGATTTCAAAGAGTTACCACTAGTATGGCGGCTTGAGGCAGAACAACCTTTGGCCTTTCTACCACAAATACATTCACTCGACAACACGTCATTCCTTGCAAAACTTTTCTGATTTGATGTAGGACTATTCAGACTAGAAGACGACCATTGGCTATCAGTTATCAACAATTGGCGTTTAACTAGATTAGCGTACACTCCTCTTTCACTAAGAAGTTGACTATGTGACCCTTGTTCAATCACTACTCCTTTCTCTATCACAATAATTCTGTCAGCCTTTTCTACAGTACTTAATCTATGAGCAATTATAATCACAGTTTTACCACTAAGGTTCTTGTACAAAGCTTGTTGTACCTGAAATTTATATAAAACTTTAATAATATAATTGTACCACCATTGACAATGCTTTAATGGTGTACTAAGGAATAAAGGTTTCAATGAAGAAATAATAGATTAAAGTAAGAAGGTATGAAGAGTCAGTCAAGAAATAATGGCAAATAGACAGATATAAAAGAAGAAAGTACAGAAGAAAGCAAATCAAGCAACCTCTTATCATCATTGCAAGTCCTGTCCAGCAACTGTGTCAGAGCCAGGGAAAGGAATAGAGGGAAAAAATTTGGGAAGAATGTAGACATCTGTAATTCTGATTTATGACTGATCTATACCTGATTTATAAACCATATGCTGATTTACTTTAAATTGAGTTTAAAACATGCTAGCTTTTATACACCACCTTAACATAAATAACATAGTAGCTACAAGCACCATCTCTGCCTAACAATACTTTCTTTAACACTTAATAAAGTAGTTTTATTGGCGAAGCTGTCAAACCCAACTTTTGGTCTGTTTTTTTTTTAACAAATACCTGTGTGTCCAATAAAATTCTCATTTCGTATAGAGACATGGATAAAAGATATGATACTATCTGTTAAATGTGATAAACATGTGCATAGCAGGGACAGTAGTTGCCGACTGTTTACTCTGTGTATTATGGGTAATTCACTATGCTAATTGATCATACATACGTCA
Organism: Mactra quadrangularis; assembly: GCA_025267735.1. Taxonomy (NCBI): domain Eukaryota; kingdom Metazoa; phylum Mollusca; class Bivalvia; order Venerida; family Mactridae; genus Mactra; species Mactra quadrangularis. The sequence goes on along the minus strand of CM046305.1, from coordinate 49,128,088 downwards.
TGGTACGCTCCTGGCAGTATGATTGAACAGTGATTATGACTATTTATACTTCAAACAAAATGAACCATGCATAGAACCAAATACCTTTTAAAGATATCTCTTGTTAAATTTGATTTATCTTGCCCCCTCCCCACTCAGTAACCAATTATTAGAAGTTTCCTATTGCAGCTGCAAGCATATGCAAAATAAGGTTCCTAACAAAATGTAAATTTCTCGACTGTAGTAAGAAATAATTACCAGATATTCTGATTCTGAATCTAAAGCACTGGTTGCTTCATCCAGTAATAACACTTGTGGTCGACGTAGAAGAGCTCTCGCTATAGCAACTCTTTGTTTCTGTCCACCTGTGATACACAATGTACATTTGTTATAATAACAAGTAAATCTGTGAGCTAATGCTCACTAGTGATACCCCCGCAAAAATATAAAAATATGCGACAAACAGGAAGTAGAAGAGCAAGGAGCATGAAATCGCTTTACACAACATGGGACTATGGGATGAAGCAATATGCAAAGTATTAGGCTGCTGCATGTTATAGTTGATGAGAAAACTGCGGCGGAAATTTTGTAACGGACGGACGGACGCACACACGCACGGGCAAGGGTAAAACAGTATACCCCCCTCTTCTTCGAAGCGGGGGTATAATAATAATAATATTAATTTGTAATAGTAATGATAATAATAACAATCATGACAAGAAATATAATGTGGAAACCCCATTAAAGCCAGATTTTCAATAAGATCTAACCATAAATGACAGAGATATCCAACATATTAAAAAGTTTAATGCAAAAATTAATAAGGGAAATAATCCATAATTAAGCCAGGTAGAGTTGAGGTTACATTTTAATTCTGTTCATCACATGGTATGATATCATTGTACGAAGTTTCAAAAAGATCTGACAGTATATGGCAAAAACATAAGTTAAATAAAAGACTTAAACACAATTGTTAATGACACTGGTCATCCGCCCAAGCACCCACCCGCCTGTGTTTCGCAAAACTATAAGCCAAGTTTTTTCGTTGAAAAATCTGGCTAATAATGATAATGGTAATAATGATGATGATAATAAAAAAAATAATAAACTTGCAAAACAGTATTCTTTTTCAGAAAATTACCAATAATAGTCAATATATGCAATAAAAAGGTTATGAAAGGAGGTAAGTGTGCCTTGAGTCTATACGGCCACACTTATCCCGGCATTAGCCCTTGGGCTGAAGTCTTCAGGCTAATACTTCAGCAAGTATGCCGATATCTGCCTTAAAGCACACTTGCCCAGTTTAATAACCCCTAATATAATGACTTATCTTCAACAAAGTGTAAAAATATACATAAAATATATCATACCAGACAACTGAACTCCTTTTTCACCAGCCTGGGTTTTATACCCTTCTTTTAGTTCAGTAATAAACTGATGAGCATTAGCTAGTTTAGCTGCTGTTTCTATAGCTTCAGTATTCCATTCATCGTCATGGAGACCATATCTAATATTCTCTTCTATGGATCTAGCATATAATACAGGCTCTTGTCCCACCAGGGATATCTGTATAAAGAAACACAGAGAATGTTACAGTAACAATTTTAAAGTATAATTTTTTGTAGGGCTGACACCATTACAAAATGTTCCAGATGATTTTTGTTTGTTTGAAATTGATTTTAATAACTTAACCAGCACCATTTTTGATCATACATGCACACATGCAAGTATTATTATTATTATATACCGCATTTGTATAGCGCTCTTTTCATATTGAATAAATGTTCAAAAGCGCTTGTATACACAGTATATACTTATAACCAAATATGCATTTTGCCTTGATAAATCAGTGTTTATTTTTGGTCAATTTTATAGCTGTTTATGGGCTATATTCCCAATCTAAAATCATATCTTTTTTTCCCAAATTTCAATCCAAAATTCCCAATTTAACTTGAATTTAATTTTTTTTGAAAACAATTGTTGTAAGTATGTTTCAGCTTTAAATCATATGTCCCAGTAATATTTCTCATTAATTAAGTAACTAATTTAATGATAAATGAAACTAAAAATCTTGTTAAATCTGCTATTGTTATTAAATTTGCTTGACATTTTATCCCAATTTAAACCAAAATGCCGATAAAATTCCCAATTCTATGGGTATGGGTCTTATTCCCAAATTTTTTGGAAAAAACATTGTAAATATGTTGTCAATTTTAATGATTCAGCAAAATATATTGTAAAATTGTATAAACAATACAGTGAATATAAATTCGAAACAGAATTGTTACATTGTTTTTGTTCATATGTGATATTTCTTACTTATTATATGATTTTTATTGAATTAGAAAATTGGTGACCATAAAAACTTAGTGGACAGTCTGACCACTCACATTTTAAAAGTCAGTGGACCAAAGGTGATTTTGGTGGACTTGATCCACTGGCTTAATTCCAAGACTGAATACAATGGACAAGTTTCCTAAGCATATTGCTAGCTACTGCTTTGCCCCCTGGTACCCTTAATTTGATATAAAATATGTATTCCCTTTGGTGTAAGAAGGGTACCAGTGTGATAAGCTATAGAAACTCACTCAATGTTACCTGTTTATGTAGAAAATGGTGATCATACTGATGTATAGGTATATTATCTAATAATACATCGCCACTATCTGGTTTATAGAAATATTCTAACAAATTAACACATGAGGTTTTGCCGCCACCACTTGGACCAACAAGTGCAACAACTTCTCCAGGCTTAACATGAAAACTGATATTCTGAAATAATAAAATACATATCTCTGTCTTAAAATTTTACACACACTACTATAGAGTTGCATCAAAAGTTAAAGCAGTGTTTGTAAATTTTTTTTTTAAAAATGCAGTCTACAAACTGGCACTCTCCATAAAAAAATATCCTATAGACCACTGTTGTATAGAATCTCCTGACATCGCACAGGGGTTCACGTCGAGATGACCTTTGTGTCGACCAATCAATGCATAGCTTTCATCTAGACTAAACACTAATAACAGCATCGTTATTTTATACTTTTTATTTTTAAACCGAGTTTTGTGAGCTTGTTCAACATTAGAGTTATTCACAGGCGGTGATCAGACAGTTCTTTGCAAATTGCATCACATAATAAGGGACTTTAGTCAGTTATTTCCCTTAGTATACTCTTCAAATGGGTAGGTCCTATTAGTTGGATTACTTGGATTTCACCCTTACTTTTCAATGTCAATTTGCCAAAATTAATCTTTTTTGTAAATTATTTAATTTGTTTGAAATTCAAGCTAAGTATTTTTAGGGTAAAGAACTATCTAAATTTCATCGCTAACGTTAATATCTTAATTCAAAAGAAAGATATTAGATGAAATATTTTGTAATCCTTACATAGGAATTCAATGATAAAATCCGAGAATTCCAACTGTTAGGACCTACTTACCAATTGGATTGCTTCAGATTTTATCAGGGAAAGATAACTGACTAAAGTCCCTAATTGATGTAAACAAGGTACTAAGCACAATGAATATTATAAAAGCAAAGGCCAGCTGAACATGACTCATAATATGTAGTAGCCAGATCCAAAATAAACAAGTACATAAGTTTAGAATGGGTTTTAATCAGATTGATAACCTAGCATCAAGCCCACAAGGCCATGTTTTATTTATATCATAAACTTTCTATCATACAGAAGTTTACAGTTCTAACTTGGATACTGTTCACAACATAATTACATTACATAACATAATTATCATACTTTTAAACCTAAAATAACATGTTGAGATCAAGTTTTGTCACAAATTATTTATTAGTACTGTATAAAAATATGGGTCAAATATCAAATATTCACTGCAAGTTAAGTCACCTGTAGTTAACTATGGCACGATGTCATCTGGTCCACATATACTAGCCTTAAGGAGGATTTCTTGCCTACAGGTTTTATACTTATAGACTAAGTAATGTCCATGTTTAAATTAAGAGGAAGTTATGCAGGGCTTGAATTTAACAAAAAATTGAACTTGCAAATTTTTGTGAGTTGATTTTATTTCAACTTGCAAAAATGAAGAAGATCGCTTGCATTTTTTCTCCAACTTTAAATGGCATACATGGTAACTTTTCATATTAAACTATGCATAGAACAATGCCGTTGTAGTCCGTTATAGTGTGATAGACAAAGAATGTCGAACAAGTTTGTACTGTGAATCTTTAACTAATGCTATCTATCTTTTTGACTGTTTCAATGCTAATTTGAGCCTCATTAGTTTAGACAAAAATATTTTTGCAGCGATTTCAACTTGCGAAAATATGTGAGTTAAAATAAAAGTGACTCACAATTTTCAAAATCCACTCGCATTTTGCGAGTATGCGAGCTTAAATTCTAGCCCTGAAGTTACGGTTTTTGTTCAGTCAAAACCTTGTAACTTCAAGTGAAGTTATGAGAATTTGACTCCACAGGGACGTTAAGCAAATAAGGTGTAATATAAACAGTGATACCTTTAATACTTGTACATCTGGTCTAGAAGGATAAGAGAAACATACATCTTTAAATTCAATATAACCTTGTATTTTATCAGATACTATATTACCATGGTGACTAATGGAAGGTTTTCTATCAATATATTCAAATACTTTCTCTGAGGCACCAACTGCTTGCATTAGTCCTGTGTATACATAACCCATACTCTGAAAAAAAAATACAGTAAAATTCAACTATAGTGCGTAAATATTGACCCCGACCTGACCTTTCACATTTGCATCTAATAATTATCTACACATATCCCGACGAAAGTCAGAACCACACCTATTCTACACTTCCGCAGCGATTGTAAAATTATAGAAGTATGTTTATTTGTTAAATTTCAACACATAATCCTCACGGCCATGGTGTAATCAAGCATTGATACTACATTCATATTTAATGTAATGAATATTCTTGCATAAAGGTCAGGTCGGGGTCAATTTTTACGCACAATACTAGAATCAATAAATCAATGGACATAATAGAAGATTGGGTTTAATAGAAGGGTTTATCTCCATAAACAGAGATCCTGTTCTACTCGCATTGTCGTACTGGATGTCTACTTAGTCAATGCAAGGTCACGTCGAGATGAACTTTGAGTCGACCAATCAATGCGTAGCTTTCATCTAGACGAAAACACTATTAATCACATTTTGATTTCGTAATTTCTATTTTCAGACCAAGGTTTGCATGCAAATTATATTATTCACAGTCTGCGATTGGGTGGCTCATTTCAAATTGCGTGACATAGTCGATGTAAACAAGTTACGTATCATAACAATTTCGTCATGAATATTATGATGAGAAAAGGTCACCTGAACGTGACCTTCGCTTGGAAAAGGCCAGATCTAAATTAGCGAGTTTGCGAGCGGTAAAATTTTAGATCTGGTTTTAATCAGATTGGTCCTTTTTCTTCTTAAAATTAACAATTTCGGACTAAAAAATTATCAAAACTTTGCATTTACCCAGAGTGAATTCTGTAGAGAAACTTCACTGTTTAGACCTACATAGTCAATAAATAGAATTCTTTTTATTTTCCTCTCTACTCAGATTAATGCAGTTTTTTTATAACTGTTTATTTGGTTATTCACATAGATAGACTTGATGGGGGTGATCCAATGATTACAATGTAGTGACAACTAAACAATGTCTTAATTCTTAACCCTCAAATTTAAAACCAAGGCATGAGACTGGAAGGGAAAGAAAAATATCAGAAACTTAAAGGGGGGGGGGGTCTGGCAGTCTTAAGTTCTTAACCAAGTGTATTTTCATCAGAAAGTCACATACCAACACATTTTGTGCACAGGATACATAGTGTTTTCTTCCTTAGAAAATGTGAAATATAGACACAGTGAAATTAAAGCACAATATGAGAATAAGTAATAATACAATGTACATCAGTTTACAAAACTAGCGGGCATCCAGTTGCCCGGGACATCTACTTTTTAGTTTGAGCAATCAAAAATTATTTGTGGGCAACCGAAAATTTACAAACAAGATATAGTGCTTGCTACTAAAATGACCTGCTTGGACAACCACTTTCATATCCTAATTTTGTAGACTGATATATAGAAGAACAGAGGACGTATACTTACATCAACACAATCACCAAGTTGTATTTGATATAATATAAATGATATCAATGTACCACCAGATATTGTACTATCTAACACTAGATGTCCACCATAATATAACACTGATACTGTTAGAGCAAGCTCAAATAACTACAATAGAAAATAGGCTGACACTGTCAGAGCAAGCTCAAATAACTACAATAGAAAATAGGCTGACACTGTTAGAGCAAGCTCAAATAACTACAATAGAAATATACTGATACTGTTAGAGCAAGCTCAAATAACTACAATAGAAAAATATACTATCGTCTTAAAAATTAAACATTGATTTCACACCAAAATTGATGAATAACCTCTATTTTACTGTATGTTTTTTATGCAATAATGCCACAAATAATGACATTAATGTTAATCACATACAATGAAAAAAGGACTATATATGTTTGATTTCAAACTCGTATTTTCAAGTTGAATAAGGTTCGTTTGTACCGAATGCGGCTGTGCAGAATGAAGTTATTTTACACATTATTGTCTAAATGTATGCACCATAGATTATTTTTCTGTGTATACACATTTGTGTTTCATCTTTGTTTCACACAAAGCTTTGTTCCACACTAAGTTTTTCAACTGGAAAAACCATCAAATCTATATAGCCCTCATTTTCATCACAAGTCATCAAATGTAGCAATATTGTATCAAAACATATAGCAAACAAAACAGAGGTTTCTCATTAAAGTGCCTGAACAGCTTCATCTAATGTGAACCTATCATTGACAAATATGATAAAATAACAGAAATTTACATTACTCTGTTAAAATGCCAAGGGTTTGAATCATACGTAGCAAGTTACATGTATGCTGTAAAGTTCCACTATCATGACCATTTAATTCAATGATCTTTGAAGCAAAATGATCTTAACAAATTATAGCCTCCCTTTTCTTTTCATTAAGCATATGAGACTCAAAATCAGACATTGCATACTTTTGCAGTAACCAAAGTGCTCTTTATAGGAAAACTTTACATATAATTTTCTGACATGCACGTCACTTTACACACATGAACTTGTCGTAAACACCACTTATCCCATTAAACCATACAAATCTTTATAACAAGTTTAGTTAATACTTATAATTTTTAGCTCAATTGTGAAACTAAGATCTTACAACTTAGATTAATCACTTGTGAGTACACTTCCCATTCATGCTGGTGAATTCTGGTGTATTCATCAACTTAATTAATAAGAGGGACCACAATGGAAATAAGGATTAAATTCCTTTTTTGTGCCATCCCTATATTTCAATGTATTTGATATGGTCTTAAACAATGCAATTGAGTGCAATGATACTTCTTATATTTCTGAATAAAAATTTGCCTATCAACAATAAATACCTGTTTTAACTATTCTCATCTTACTGTACATGCAATTTTATAGACTGTTTTTATATATATTAAGTAATATTTTATGCATAAATCTTTATTTATCTTTATATTGTAATTTGTACCATCAATTTGCTCACCACACATGTACCATGTCAATGTCATGAAATATAAATGAATATATATATATATAATCCCAGTCCCCAATACTGAGCTAGTAGGATAAATTGTCTCACTCAAGGATAGAGTTGAAGGTTTGGGATTAGATACAGACTATCTGCATGCTATCCTATGACTACCACCAGTCAGGACGTCATTGTAATGACTCGGCCAAACCCGATCTTTAAAACTACTTACCATGTTAGACCAAACAAATCCAGAATACATAATAGCTTGTTTCTTATATAGTTTATATGTTTCATGTAGTTTATCAGCATATCTCAATATCTCGCCATTCTCGTTAGCAAAACTACGTACGGTTCTCATAGTAGAACATGCCTCCTCTGCGACATTGTTTGCCACAGCTAAACTGTCCTGTACTTTCTCTTGTATTTTCTGATAATATACAATAAACAAACCAATCTGATTAAAACAAGATCTAAAATTCTCAGCTTGTTTCCTAGCTTTTTTAAGATCTGGCTATTTTTGATACACGGGTCACTTTCGGGTGACCTTTTTTCATCATAATATTCATGATGCAATCATAAAGTTTAGGAAATTGTTAACATTGTCAACTTCAAGCAATTTGAAAAGAGCCATCCAATCACAATGAATAGCACCATCATCAAATTAGCTCACAAACCTTGGTCTAAAAAAAGAATTGCAAAATCAAGGTTCTATAAATACTTGCAGTGTTTCTTTAGATAAAAGCTACCCATTAATTGGTCGGGGCAAAGGTCATCTCAACATGACTCTTGGAGTGACCATAATACCACAGCAGGCTATAGGATACCTGTTTACAGAGAATGTAACATTCCTGTTTTTGTGCTATTCTTAATAGATGAAAAAATGTCCTTGTACAATAAATGTACAACACTTTTTGTAATCATACTTGTTTTTATATTGATAAATTATACACTGGCAGAGTTCTTACACTTGATAAATATGCACACATATACTTTAATGATATTTTTCAACAAACATTTGTCCTCTTAACATTATCGTGCATAGTTATAACTTATAACTATGCTTTATTGTATATTGAATATAAGATAGTGTATATGTATACACATTGGACTATACTTAGGGATGTACCCATTATTTTATGATATAAGAATATATTTTCACTACAATGAAAATAAAGAAATTTTTATTTTTATCATAGACTTTCATCAAATAACCTGACGTTTCACAGTTAAGCATGAAAGATAAATTTTTACCTTATAATAGTTTCCATATACTTTAGATACAGCTAGTATCAATGGTAGACCAATAAACGTAACAATAGTCAATCTCCATGATAGTTTAAACATAAAGAATAGTACACCTATAGCTTTAATTAAACTACGTAGAAATATATTTATATTTAAACCAAGTGTATCACTCATCGTCGTAGTGTCGGATGTCAGTCGAGATGTAATATCACCTTAAAATAGAAAAATACATTGATGTTCAATAGTCTGTATGGATCTCATTTAACTGAAGGAGTCCAGCATGGGCAGATCCAGCGGGGGGGGGGGGGATCAGGACCCCGTAGAATTTGGGAAATGTCCATTAGTGTTTTTCTTGCTTGTAAGTCATTTTTAAGTAGTATGAAGCAATTTTTCTTGGTGCTTAACATAGATTTAATGGTTATGTAGTTTTTATTATCAATATGTTGCATTTTTTCTGCAAAATGTGTATCATGTGGTTGTGGTTCGAGGTTCAGACCCCCTAGAAAAGTTCAGACCCTCCCTAGAAGAGTTTGGACCCCCCTAGAAAAAAATCCTGGATCCGCCCCTGGTCCAGTGCCACTTATAGACATTAAAGGTTAAAGCATGTGCAGGAATCTAGCCAGTAGTTGGACCAATATCTGAGCAATGATGGATGTTGTACAAATTTTCAGGCCATTATCTTCTTAATCAGGCCGTTCCAAACCTGTGGTAATTTTTTACAAAATATACGAAAAAAATTATCGTAAGTCAATTTAAAAAATCTAAAGTTCAAAACCTAAAAGATATGATATCATATAATGATATGAATTTCAGAAAATATTCATTATTCTACATAATTAAATAATATAATAAATTGTTTGGACAAAGAAAGGTTATCTGCTTTTAACTTGATGTGATTTTTATCATAAGTTTTTTGTGAAAATGACCACTGTTTGATGGGTTTCATAACTGGGGATTACACTGGACATGGCAACATTTGGAACATTGTTGGCCACTGAGAGGTTTTGAGTCAGCCTTGCATCCTAGGGTTGAGTCTAGTCCTGCTGTAAGACAGTGGGCATGTTCAACAAGGTAATCGCTAGCTAGCGCTTTTTGAAAGCCATTTTTTGTAGCATAAGAAATCTATTGAACAGTTTGCTTCAAGCTAGCAAATCCAAGATGGCTACTTTCTCAAACAAAAAGTTCAGAATTGTAACAAATGAAAAATATTAATATGGATTATCACCATGATTATTCTATTTTACCACTTTGACAAAATATATGCATTTAATAAAATATATATCACTATTCTTGGAAAAGAAACACAATCCCACAGGGGGCAGCAATTTTGAAATAAGCTGAAGTGTTCCGAATGATACAGCTAACAAGAAAAAAACTAGCTAGCTAGCGATTTAATTTGCTCAATCGTAGCAGACCATTCTATAGGAAATTGCTACATAGCTCTAGCTAGCGATTGCCTTGTAGAATGTGCCCAGTATCTGGACGGTCAGTCAGGAATGGGAGAACAATCAACTGTAACACCTGGAATAGGTAACATTGTGCAGCTTAATGCCTCAGTCCCATAAAATCGTGGCTTGTTGCGGACCCGTACCTGCAGATAGCCTCAAGTCGTGGGAAGCCTTGCGTGTTAAGGTGACGGTACATACATGGCACAAAACAACACACACGTACGGAGCCGTAGCTGGAAGATATGCATGTTTAATCCTTACTCGGCCACGATTTTGATCGCGATTTGACTCTGAAACTAATACGTGTATCCTGGGCTCATCTCAGGGACCCTGGCAAAAACGTACAAGTCCGTACGAGTACGCAAGAGTTCGTACGGGTCCTTGCGTAGCTTGATCGCACAGCGCCCGTACGGTGCCCTCACAGCTATTTTTATGTTTATGGGACTGTAGCTTAACTGTGACAGAATCCTCCACCATGTTCAAGAAATACAAGTTGTGTTTTCATGATCCAGTATAAATCTGCACAATCCATGATGTTCATCTAACCCAATTCATATCTTCAGCTAATCAAAATTTGGCATAAAGTTTAAGGTAAGTGTTTAGGTAAAAGAAAATGCTATATTTCATGCATAAGCAAGAGTAAAAAGGACAACACAACACAGAAAGGGTTAATTTAGAGTCACCTGTCTGTAATTTATCGAAGAATCCTATATCTTGATTGAGTACAGCAGAAAATAAGACTTTTCTAACTCTAATATTTAATCTATTAGAAACAAGAGTAAAACATCCACCACGGATACCCGCACATATAGCACTGAAATAAATTCAGTACAAAATAACAATACGATAATATTATCAATATTATAGTAGAATTCCCATAATGCTTGTCAAAGTAAGTCATTAGAGGCTCTCACAATCAATGAGACTTAGACCTTGACCTTGAAAAAGTTTGAAACACAATGTGGGGATGACGGGACCAGTTATTATGGTCTGGAAATGAAATTGTTAACAGATGGATGGATGAACAGACAGGTGATGCATATCACAACATAATATGACCTTCCAGGTGTATAATACAGTCTACAGAGCCAGGGCAGCATATTATCAAAAATCTTGAGATAATCATATATTATGGAGGGATTTACGACTAAAATCTGTCTTAAGATGCTTGATAATACAGCCCCCAGTTTCCTATAACCTACATGACCTTGTAAACTCAAGTCTTCCCAATTGGCATTCAATGTTTGACGTCACATAAAGCACATTATGGAAATTCTACCATATTCAAATAAACATATGAGTAACTATTCTAGAGTCTAACCTGTTTGCACAGTATCAAAGAAGCCTACGTCTTGTTTGATAATGGATGAAAATAAAGTATTCCTAATTCGAAGATTAAGTCTTCTATTGGCTATAAATAAACATCCTCCTCTTAAACCTGCTGTTACAGCACTGAAAATTGTCGAAAAAAATCAAATAATTGTTTTTGATAATATTCTATGTCTTTCCTGACAGATTTTTGAAAATACAAAGAGCAGGACACAATTTTTCCTTCTTATTGTATGTCAGTCTACAAAATTTAGTGGGTGACCAGTTGACCACTTTTTAGTTTGGACAACCAACTACATTGTATTTCTTTTGGGCAACCATAAATCTGCATATGAGATTCAGTGCTTGCTCTTTAAATGATCTGTTCAAACAACCACTTTCATATCCTAATTGCATAGACTGGTATATTCACAAGAAGGAAAATTTGCGTAGGACACCTGTGATGAATTTTTTTTACAATAATATAAGACTTTATTGCACATCTTACCAAAAATACTCGTAGTAACAAATTTGCCGGGAAATAGCCTCAATGTTTGCAATATATTCTAGTACTGAGTGAGTGTGCCAAACAATGATATAAGCACACTTCCTCGTTTGCCTAAAACCCATATCGAGGCAACTTTCGGTCATTTGGCATCAGCAGTCAAATAACAGCACACTTTCTGCATGTGAAATTTGTTTCATAATTAAGTAAAATTCATCTTACAAGTGCCAGTCAATAAATAACCAGCCTAATGTATTTCGAGTCAAGATCTACCTTTTACTTTTTAATGTAATGTCCCTCTCGGGTTATGCACTTGGGCCAACGCTGTTCAAGTGCCAACAGCCCAGAAATGAAGAAGCCATGGTCCTTTCCATGAAACCACTCCTCAACTGCGGCCATGACAGCAGATGATTATGTCTTGAACTTCATTGGCCTTGGACATTCTGGCCCTACCCACTGATGACTCTAGGCTTTATTTTCTGGTTCATAATAATGTACCCAAATCTCATCCACAGTAACCAGACACAAAAGGAGATCATCTTTTGACCTCAAACGCTTCAACAAAGCACTGCATTCTGATGCTCTCATAGTCCTTTGCTCATTGCTAAGGGAGTTTGGGACCAAACGGTTTGTAAGCTTGCCCACCCCTACACGATCATGCAAGATTGTTGAAATAGAACCATGTGAAATGCTTAATGCTTGTGCTATTACTTCACCTATTTAAGTATACCAGGTATCTGACTTCATGTCAAAGGGTGGTTATTTTTTGACTCGATCTCATATGTTCCAATGTGATTTTTCTTCCATGAAATACAAAAAATTGCACAAATGGTGTAATGTTAACGAGACAAATGACACATTACATTAGAAAATTCAGTGTGTTTTATTTTAGAAGAATCATAAATAAGAGACGGCATATGCAACAAAAGGATCATGAAACTGGACAAGTGTGCTTTAAGTCGATATCAGCACACCTACCCTGTTTAATAACCAATAAATACAAACCTTCCAGCAGATATAAGTGCCATTATTATAATAGAATGTGTAAATTCAGCCTTTGATTTATCTATAACAATACCATCCACAACACGTCCAGTATAATAAGGTATAAATATCTCACCTAGAAATATAAAACATGAATGTCATGAATGTATACACTCAATGACTCAGGCTTAACTAAAACATTAACAATAATTCAAAGGGATGGGGGATTTCAATCAGATCCACAAGAAACAGGCATGGCCAAGCTGTTACGACATCGGATAGGTAATCATTGGATAGCCAGATTAGCTCTTTTAATCCAATCCAAATCCTACCCTGCTGTTTCCTGGCGGAAGAAAAGTAATCCTATGAGCACTGTACTAGGGAACCAGGAAGCAGACTCGAAAGTGATTATTGTAAGTTGTAATAACTAGTTTCACATTGAAGCTAAAAGTTATAAGTATAAACTAAACTAATTAGATCCACATCAATTGTCAGTTTAACAATAAACTGTTAAACACATCAATTGTCAACAATCATGTATTTAAAGCAAATGGTTAAAATTTATTGAACTCAAGCCTGAACACTAGTCTGAAATATTATGTTTTATAGTGAAGTGCAAAATTACCAACTAGCTTGACTATATTAAATACTGAATAGTCAATTCTCGCTTGTTCTGCTACTAGGTTAAGGCAATGACTGTTACAGTGATTTCAAGACAAAGACTCAGGGCTTAATATTAAAGGTTGCCCCCGACAACATGTAATCAGGTTTAGGCAACTTGTTACTGCTTGTTAACATTTGATTCAGGAAAGTAAAACATAGAAGGTTGTCCAACTAGGTAACCTACTTTAACAATTAACGTTGAGCTCTGCTTATAAAATTGCTTATCTTGGGAGGTAGATCTTGGATAATTAAAACATTAAACTTACAGTCAAAACCAAACATGGCAGACCAACGGACGAATTCTGTAAAAAATTAGAAGGTCCGTCAAGTTCTGCAGATTTACAGGAGAGACTGTCTAGAATTTTATCTCATTCACATGATTTTCAATTCATCGAAATATGTAAAATGTTATGGTCCAGTTAGAATTGATTAATAGGTCCTGTAAAATTTTAGATCTCCGCAAGACCTATTGTACAGTAATAAACTGTTGAGTTTCACAATGACTAAACTTACCAGATGCAGAAAGTGTTAAGAAGATAAAACCAGCGAACACTAATGGTAAATCTGGCTTGGAGAATTTTAACAATCTTAGAACAGTTCCAGCACGTTTACCTTTCTTCTTATCTGGAAACAAATGATAATAATGAAATATAATTTATACAAGCAAAATATGATTTTGTATCAAAAATGTAATTAACAGGGAAACTTCAAATGAATGAGAAAACATGTATGTATGTATCCGGGTCTGTAGAGCATCTGGTAGCGCGCCAGGATTCTAAATCTAGTTTCCGGAAGGGGGTATAGGTTCAAATCCCATCTGGTTTTGCTATGCCCTTCAATGAAAAATTGACAATGTCTGTCAAGCTCAGTCGGTAGTGCACATGACTACTGATCAAGGGGTCATAGGCTCATTTCCTGGGTGGGGCATAATTTCGTGGAGCTTGGTCATGAAATAATTTCTAAGGCCATTCCTCACCATCAATTCTAGTTTATGTAAGACAGTTGTCAGTCACTGATGGAAGTATGCACCTAAAAAAAGGTTAACAGCCATTTCCAGAGATTTAGACATTCCAGGAACAGTGAGTAGGTTGACTGACCCCTATGATATAATCAATACAATGGTTTGCTAGAGCGTAAATCCCAACAACAACTAGAGCTCCAGTAGGCGGGGCATTATATGCCCGTGTGCAGTCCATACTGTGTTCTATCTCATATGAAGTCCGTGTGACCTTAACCAATGACCCCGAGACCTCAGAATAGGTCACATCCTGGAGGCCTATCTAAAGCAAAGATTTTGAGAACCTAGGTAGAGCCGTGGTTGAGTTATCACAGGCACAAAGTTTTCCCATACGAACTTCCAGTGACTTTGACCCCGGGGCCTCAGAACCAAAAGTTCACACCCTTGACCCCAAGAGCATTGATACATAAAATTTGGTGAACCTAGATAAAGTGGTTGTTGAGTTATTCTCTGGACAAGGTTTTTCCTTATGATGTCCTTTTGACCTTGACCTTTAACCCAGGGGCTCAAAACCAAAGGGGCATATGCTAGACATTAAGGCTACCCTTACATAAAAAAATTTCAAAACAGACGTATAAAAAAAAAAAAAAAAAATACCATCTTGACTTTAATCACTCAACATCAACCTTTACCTGAATCTTTATCATTCTCTTTATTTCCTTCACCATCATTTCCAAGTAAAGGCTTAGTCTCTTCATCTTGAACATCACAATTTACTTCAAACTTTAACGATGACGATGATGATGATTTAATCCTTCCTAACACAAACCACTGAATCATCATCAACACAGAACTGACCAGTGTCCAGACAAATAAACACCAGAACCATTTATCCTTCAATATCTCTGATTCCTCGGATACGGACAACAATTTTATCAACGTAAACATCATGTTCAACCCACCAAAGCAAACTGATAGGTAATGCAATGATTTTATTCTTTCAACAGGTATCATAAACTCTGACGTTATAACTACGCCTGCGACTAGACCTAATATCACAGACGACCGCAATATACTTAAACACCATAATTCAAAAACTGATGTTGAAAAATTATAATGATTCAACGAATTTGAGAAATATGTATAAAATAGGTTGCCATGGCAATAGAAGATGGTTGTCAAGACAACATCAATCACAGAGAAAATGGCAACAACAAACGATGATTTTAGTTTCCCCATTATAGAAATATATCACTATTAATATTATGTCCGAAAAGGGGATTTACGAGTATGATATTATATAGTGTGTCCTTTTATGTATATCACAATTATGTTTCAGTCATAACTAATTACTGGATAATGTCTCAAATCTGAGGGAGTTAGGGACTATACAATTTAGTCTCGTTGGCTCTAACAACAAGGGGAATAATCAATGTCCTCATTTAACACCAAAATACAATAAAAAAAATGTTGGCACAAAAATGACAAAATAAAAATAATGTTACAACAAAAACAATGTAAAAAGATAAGCAAATAATGTAAAAATGTCATGAATTTTATTCCTGAAGCAAGTTTAAATGATTATATACTAAAAATCATAGAAGTACATTACACAAAGTAGTGACAGTACAGATCTATTCATATATAATATTAAATGTGAAAAGTGATATACAAAATTATGAGTTCGTAAGTTGAAATATAAAACACACAACAGGTACTTATGATAATCAAATCTAAGGAAAATAAATGCTAGAAGATACTAATTACCGGGTGTGAAAATTAAAAATTTTGGCAACTTAAATACATGAAATTAAAACGGATTGTAAAAAAACAAACAAAAATAACAACACTTGTGAATAACAAACAGGAAATGTAAAAAGCCTGTCTTGAAAATCAAAATGCCAGCTTATCAGATCACAAACTTATAATATAAAACTGAACACAATAAAATCTGAATGAAAATCAGTTAGACTGTCAATTCATATTCATACATTTAAAGAACACAAAAAGTCATATTTCACATCTATCAATCTATGTCTAAATACTGCCTCACATCTCTCACGAGTGTTATAGGCAGGTACATACACACTGGTAACTTTGTCTAAGTCCTTTTTGTCTAAGTCTTAAATAAACTACAATGTAATTTACAGTATATCATTACATGGTATATACTAAAGTATCTACACAATTTTTCGTCTACAATAATCAATTCAAATATAATTGCAAATGAAAAAAAAATCAAATTTTATCAACCCTAGTGAATGATAAACTAAAATTTATAAAACAGTCCATAAACGTATAAGATTTATTTTAAAATAAGGACAGTTTTGAAACTACATTAATATAGATTTTCACTTAAAAGTTTGAACAAAATATTGACACTTAAATAGTAAGCAGTAAGGGACACAATATCCTGCTTATGTAATACAATCATATGATGTAATATTAGCCAGAAATGAAAGACACAAAATTAATAATCTGATTTAACAAATATACACAATTATGCCAAGCTAAGTAAAAGTACAAATATTTTCAGTAATGAATAAACTAAGTACAAAATTCGTCACACAGTTGAAAAACTAAGTACATACATGTATTTTCCTGCTAATAAATAAAACTAAGTACAAATTCTCCAGACTAGATATTAAACTATTCTAATATTGCACAATTACTTGAAAATACATAAAATCAGTAGATATCATGTATCAATAATCTCAACAATGAAAGGTCACAACTTCAAGGTCACTACTTCAAGGTCACCACTTCAAGGTCAAGGTTGATCTATACAGACCATTTACAGTTTCTATAATCTTGTATCATCATATTAATAAATAAAGACATAATAATCAAATTACTTCAAAATGTCATGTCCAATATTATTCCATAGGAAATACACAAGTATATATTATAACTCCTAAAGAAATAGATAGTGTTTCATTTTTTATATGTAATATTTCAAAATGTAAACATGATACGTACAAATTTGTACACTCGAATTTAAATAGAAATATTATTCATTTGCACATACATTCAAAATCCATAATGTGCAAACTAATCAAAGAAACTCTAATGAATATTATTAAAAGATCCGACTGATGGGTTTACAATAACATACTCATCAGAACAATCAATATGATAATCAATATAAACAGGCTGGGATATACAATACAAACTCTCTTGTACAACACCAACTAGGAGAGACTGAAGTGTGTTGCTGTGTAGAGGTTGTTGCTCTGCAGGGGTTAAATTCAATAAAAAATTTGCCTATGGGAAATATCGAAAGATGTTGTTGTGCTGAGGGTTTGTTCTGCAGAGGGCTACTCTGAAGAGGTTGTACTGTATTTGTAGATAAATTATCAATCAAATCAATTTATAAGCTTTTACAAGTGTATGTAGACTACACATCAACCATCAATGGGGTTTTTATTATAACTCTAGTATATAATAAAGTTATATAATAAGCTACAGTAACACCTCTTTAAGTTAAATACAACTACCTATCAATGAAGGAGTCTTACTTAAGCATAGTAACCCCTAGGCAACAAGTTATACTAAAATAGTAAGTATTTAATTAATTAAAAAAGATAAATAATTAAGTTTGTCAAGTTACAGCAAGGAGATGGTCATAATAAAATGTTCAACAATAATTAAAGCTTGTTCTCAAGAAACTAAGTAATACAATTTTTCTTTTGAAAAATATGTTTCATCAACATTTAATATCATATACCGACTACAAGGACATTATAGTATTGATGAATCACTAACTTATTGGTAGTACTTTGTTCAAATGTCAAAGTAAAGCAAATTACCTAATAGGAAAATACAGAAAAACTTGACAAAAGAAAATGTTCAAACAACGTGATGACAGGCAAGAATTTGTACAAGTCTGACAGAGGAATTCTTGTTATAACAAAAAAAAAACACCAGAGTAATATCAGAAGTTCACAAAAAAAAACAACCAAGGATAATTTTCAATGGATAAAAGGCATCACTATCCAAGGGTTACAGGTAACTGAAGAATACAAAACAAGGATAAGAAGGATTTTAACATCACATTCACACAGTTGTTGAAGGTTTATTCAAGATGTCCCCCATCTTTAATCTCGACTCTCTTGGCTAGAAACACAACAACACCTATAGTTGCTACGACAAAAAAGAAGACAAATATGTAGAAAGACTCTTCATCAAATATATCAGTAAAGGTAGGAATGTATCCTGACATTTTCTCCACAATTTTAGCTTTATGTGAATCCTTAGGCAACATTTTGACTGGTAAGGTAGACACAGATGATAAGCAACCTGAAACAGAAAAAGAACATCAACTTTTGTTTTCAGTTATTCACTTATGCTTAGTAAGAACAAGTAAAATACTAAAGAGATTTTTTGCTGAGGACTTTTTCAATATTTGGATAAGGGGCCTGAGACCTTAGTATATATAGGGCTGCGGGGAGTATCCGAGTACTCAGATATTCGTGATCTCGAACGGAAAATTGAGTACGAATATTCGTCACGTCCAAAATCGTCGGATCGCGATCTAGTTTTGAAAAACATGAAAGAACATTGTCAGCTAAATTACCACTGAAAGCGAGTTGCACGACTAATGAAAACTTAAATTTATGTAGGGACCAAATTATCTTGTGTCAAAATTTCGATTGATACACATTTGAAAAAAGTGTTATTACTGAAAATGCCCATAAAACGTCTGATAGTAATGTTTTTTGAGTACATGGTTTCCTATATAGTAAAAGCTTCTGTAATTTTTTCACTTATTTTGTTATTACATGAATTTCTGTATGCTTTTCTATTAACATGTGATTCGTGGTTCGATTCGTGAATCGCTACACATGAATCGTGGTTCGGATCAGATTGCCACTTGCTCAACGATCCACAGACCTTATTATATATAGAATATTTTGGGAATTTTTTATTCCAATTTCATTTATAGTGAAAAGTAAAACGCTATCCCAAAATTTGGGAATGAATTCATGATATCAATGAAATTTCTGTTATGTAAAGAAACAAATCCCTATCTTTGTATGAAAATTATCACCATACAGGACCTGTCCTTGATCCACAACTTAACAATAAAGGTGATTGACCAAGAGGAACTTGAAAATCATTAGATGTGTAAGTATATATATTGTCCAACATTGGGTTGTAATTCATATGTCCTTTAAACATACATGTAACAGTCTGTTAGCTGCTACTTCAGCTAACAGATCTTAAAAGAATAGTACATAAAAAACCAAGGCTTTTGTAAGAGAAAAGATGGGAGAGTATGGAATTAAAAATAGAATTAACATGTTAGAAACCAATAGAGGCTGAGCTAACAATTAGGGCTGCGTATCATGGCCAAGGTCGCGATATGATACGTATCGCGATATATGCCTCGCGATTACGATATTAATCACGATACGATGTAAATTGTAAATTTGGTATGAATGCATAGACAGATTATGATATTATTATCAAACAATCATAAAATTAAAAAAAGCGATAGCGTGGGTCGCGAAAATGTATGACATAACGAAATAGTAATTATCAGCTTATCGGCAAACATAAAAGAAAGTGTTATCTTCCTCAATCAATGTTCACCAAAGTTTGTCACGTGTTTGTTCATTGCAACCGTTTGATTACGTAATCAATTTTATCGAGCCGTCATATATGTAGCACTATTGATTTTTTAGAGGACGCCTTACACATAAGTAAGTCATAAGTCATATTGTCTATGATTGTTACAAGCGTGGAAAACATTTTAATGCGTATTGCGGACTCTCGGCTGGATTTTTAGCGTCCAAATAATAAATTGCTTGTAACTGCAATTTTTATGTTCAATTATCCGTTTTTAGTTATATTGCTATTGAAATTGCTACCAGTTTTCGGTCTTGCAATCCGTATCTTTTTAACGAACCGTCAGCGGTAAAGACGGACTCGGTCCTCGGCCCGGTAGCTAGATTCGAAGACTAAGGTACCCGTTTAATTTAGCAAAATAGATGTAACAAAACTAAATGGCATAGATTATATGAAAAGTTGTCAACTTCGCGATATAGCCATATTTTCGGCGAGTGCGCCAAACGAGTCCAATAGACAATTGATATTGCGCCATTTGCGTTCATAAGGGGCCAATGGTGGGCTCTAGATTGAACACTGATGTAAAGATTGCAATTGCACGATAAATGCTATAGATACAAATGTATATAGTATATTTCGTTTTAACTGTTTTTTGTAAACTAAAAGGCCCTCTGAATCGCGATTTTTTAGGACGTGATTCGATACACCCATATCGGACAGTCGCGAATATGATCTCACGATGCATCGGTGAATCGTTACAGCACTAGTATGTACATTCTAGTACCATAACTCTAGCGACTCAACAAAATGTTAACTAGTTGTAGTAGAAACAAGTTGCCGGAACCAAAATGTTGGCCTTTGTGGGGGGGGGGGGGAAGAATTGAATGGTATACAGACTATTCTCCCTCTAGACGATCCGTCCCCAGTCACATTCGTCCTTGGACGATCCGTCCCCAAAATATCAGAGTTTAGACGATTCGTCCCCATTTTATAAAAGTGTATCACGAATTGATTAATATGAAGATTTATGTACAGATACAGTCCATTCGCGTTCGCTCGAAATCGGACGGGACTTCAAAAAATCGAGTTAACGTATAACAGATCCGCCATCTTGGTTTTTTTTGTAATTTTTCCACATCGTGATATTCACTTTAAAGGCGTTGTCTCATTCGGAACAACCTCGGCGATCTTCTACACATATAAACCTCGAATAACATAAGGTGAAAAAGTAGATCTAGGAATTTTGATTTCTGCGGTAATATAGTCTGAACTACACAGAAATACGACTCGTGAGATATTGTACGAATGAAACGATGTGATAAAGCGTGAAACCATGTTATTATAAAATGTTGACATAAAAGTGACAATCGCCGGACCTTATAACTTAGTTGTAATCCTTCTACGTCTGATTTCCGAGGTATATCTTCGTAGATGATCGCCGAGGTTGTTCCGAATGGCGTCGTCTCACGCTGTCACAATATTAGATGTTGATGTAGATTTGAGTTTGAATAAAAGACATGTAATAATTCAATGGTGTTATTTTTCCTAATTTTAAATGTGTTCTTGTTAAGTGCATTTAATATACATAAAATTGTTCATTTTGTTAAAATTGGTGATGTCAATGTCCTCAATTTTAACCTTTCTTTGTTTTATGTAGAATACATATACATGCACTTTGAAACTCATTTTGTTTTTGCTATCGTCCTTGTTGTGAATAAAACTTTACTTATATGTACGCGATTTTTTGTGAAGAATGTGTAATTTTATCTGGAATTAAAATATAAAAAATACACATTTTGTTCAATCTTGCTTTTATTTAACTAACATTTCTCGACGTACGACATACTCTCATAAGGTTTGATTTAATATGCTGTACCAGTACAGGTAGGTAAGATGTAAAATTCAGTTAATTACACGTAATGACACGTTTAAATTAAACAAGATTAAACAGATCTTGGCTTCTACATTATCACAGTTTGGTTTAATTTGATAAGTTTTCAATGGCGAGTGACACGTCAAACAAAAGGCTATTCATCGGATGTTGCTAAAAATAAAACATCAAACGTAATAAAACAGATTTTTTGTAAATGCATATATTGTTTTTCAAATATGAATCAATTT
Organism: Mactra quadrangularis; assembly: GCA_025267735.1. NCBI lineage: Eukaryota > Metazoa > Mollusca > Bivalvia > Venerida > Mactridae > Mactra > Mactra quadrangularis. The sequence goes on along the minus strand of CM046305.1, from coordinate 49,105,710 downwards.
ATTTTGGTTGAAAACTATAAAAATATTTTGAACAGAACAGAACTCAACATACACCTAATTACACAAGAATACTAAAAACAAACTTTATTTGTTAATATAAATCAATAGTCTATTGTTTACATTTTTATTTTCAATTTGAAACAATGTATTATTTTTGTATTAATCACGTTGATTAAAATACATCTAATATCTCTATAATAATGTAAAAATAAAAGAATAAACACAGAATACACATATCTTATATCAGGTCGTATTGAGGTTCAAGTAAAGTCTTTGTTTGCATTTTAAATAGTAAAATGAAAAATGCTCTAACTCTTTCATACTTCCATCAAGAGCAGTATATTATACATCAATATGTTCCTTATGAAACATGCAATGTGATGCTGGTAATTAATTCAGATGAAAACGTTTACCGAAAGATGCATTTGCAAAATTGATGCTGTAAAACTGAAAATAACTAATTTAACATTAAATCATTTACAGAACATTATAGTTTATATTCCAATGAAGGTACTCCAACATTTAAAACCTAAATAAATGTTAAAACAAAATTAAGGTAAATGAAAAACATTTTGACATATACAAGTGTAATGGGTTTTCACGACCCTGTTTCTACTTTCACTTTAGTTTTTTTAATTGCCTTAGTTTTGTTTTAATATTTATTGAGGTTATAAATATTGCAGTACCTTCATTGGAATGTGTACTATAAGGTTCTGTAAAAGAATTAATGTTAAATTTTGTTGTCAGAAAATTTTAATGTAATTTAGTATTTTTATTTATGCAGCATCAATTTTGCAAATACATCTTTTGCTAAATAGTTTTATCGTAATTGATGACCAGCATCACTTTGTATGTTTCATAAGAAACATTTTGATGTATAAAACAATACTGTTGGTGGAAATATGACAGAATTAGAGCTATTTCTGTTTTACAATTTTTTTAGCAAACCAAGACTTTACATGAACCTTAATAATACTCATTGTCTCATAGTGCTATACATGTACACATAATGGGACGATCATCTCAACATTCTTTAGACGATCCGTCCCCAATTTGGGGAGGGATTGTCCAAGGACGGATCGTTCAAGGACGGATGTGACTGGGGAAGGATCGTCTGACATTCGAATTGAATGACCTTTGACAGAATCTTTCTCAGAGTTAGAGCCTCTGGATTTCTGAATTCTCTGTTCAAGTAAAAAGGAGGGGATAATAAAACAGGCAAAGCAACAGCTAGTCCTAAATATAAGACCCTACGTAACTTTTTTATCATTTGGACATTTTTCTGTTACATACAAAACAGAAGAATATCCGTATGATATAAAAATAGTTATGTAGAGTCTAATATTTAGGACTAAACAACAGCCGATAACACAGTTCTAAAGGGGGAATGTTTTTATTTAAAATAACATTTAGCATATTTCTAGAAAATAATAATTACAGATTTGATAGTGCTAGATAGATCTATGCCTTTACAAAATAAAGGATTTCATCCGAAATTTGGTATCCGAATTATTGTTTTAAATCTAGAATTCCAATAACACAATTTTACACAAAAAGAAAACTTACAGATATAGTAGACAGTGGAGATCGAAACAAGATACAATGTTCAGGTTCTTAAAAGACCAATAAACACCATCCGATGTGGATCTATCGATTAATTGATAAAAGATGACGATTTTACATTGACTCCTGGGAAAAAACTGAGGTATTCCGATTAAATATAAAGACAGTCTAATGCGGGTAGGTATATTTTGCGGACCAGCGGACCAACGGACCAGCGGACCAGTTTAGTATACGGACACAGTATAACAAATATGCGGATCATATAAATAATAAAAGTATTGAAGACGTTCGCAAATATTTTGTTTGGGTATAGTTCAAAGATAAGATTGATAGAGTTTTGGGAAATTACATTTTATAATTTTTCATCTGAAAATATATACATATATAAGTACCAATTTCGAGTTGTTTTTTTTAAATAAACTTTATTTCTACTACAATTGCTTCATAACAAATTGTTACGCGTGTACTGGATATAATATATTTCAACTGTTAGAGACTGTTAGAGACTTCATCATTTGAAAACAATTTAAATTCAATTGATATAGTTTAATGATATACTATGTAAGTCGTTTAAGCGGACTTTGTAAATAAAGAAACATAATCGTGTTTCATTGACTTTTAATTCTTAATTTTGCTGAGTTACGTTTACGATCTCAAACTACGATTAACTGTAGCGGACCACTTACTTATAAGAGCGTTAAAGTGACGGACCAGTTGAAAGATCTAGGAAATGTAGATATAGAGTTTGGTACTATATTGACGGATTATTGATATGAAGTTTCACTGTAGCGGACCAGTTAATATAAAGAGCATAAGAGTAACGGACCACGTGATAGATCTAGAAAATTTAAGATTTTTTTGGCGGACTGAATTAATTATGAATAGTTTCGTACTATATTGACGGACTATTGATAAGAAGTTTCACTGTAGCGGACCACTTAATTTAAAGAGCATAAGAGTAACGGACCAGGTAACAGATCTAGAAAATTTAAGGTGTTTTTTGGCGGACTGATTTAATTATGAAGAGTTTCGTACTATATTGACGAACTATTGATCTGAGTTTTCACTGTAGCGGACCACTTAATTTAAAGAGCAAAAGAGTAACGGACCAGGTGATAGATCTAGAAAATGTAAGATTTTTTGGCGGACTGAATTAATTATGAAGAGTTTCGTACAATATTGACGGACTATTGATCTGAGGTTTTACTGTAGCGGACCACTTAATTTAAAGAGCATTAGGGTAACGGACCAGGTGATAGATCTAGAAAATTTAAGATTTTTTTGGCGGACTGAATTAATTATGAAGAGTTTCGTACAATATTGACGGACTATTGATCGGAAGTTTCACTGTAGCGGACCACTCAATTTAAAGAGCATTAGGGTAACGGACCAGGTGATAGATCTAGAAAATTTAAGATTTTTTTGACGGACTTAATTGTTTCTGTCTGTTTCTTTTGTTCTTTCAAACTGTAAGTATTTGCAACAAAATATATGCGTGTGTTGAATAAAAGTATTGAACTTTTTCTATAGAACTTAATACTTAAAAAAAAAAAAAAAAAAAAAAGTTAGTTTGGCGCGTACTTAATTAATAACTTCAAAGGATTGTAAGTAACAAATAAACCAATTAGAATTTGCTGATATCAATTCTAAGTCTTCTTGTTTGTCATTGAGCAATTATTTTTCTACAGTAATTATGATAGTAACAATAATTATACGACAATTATGTATTTATTTGTTACATTTTAAGAGAAAATACAATAAAAACTAAACGTTTACAATAGCCGTTTGTAATGTTTTATTTTTACTTGCTATGGCAGACTTACCAATCCATCGAAATAGGGTTCTTCATTAAGTAGTTCCGTAGTTATTTATACTAGATAATGAGTGTAGGTTAGTTATACGTATGTCTACTTGGTCATACGCCATTGCTATCATAGAGATTAGATATTTATGTATATTTATGTATGTTTGTTTATAATATTTGTGTATTTGTTCTGTTAAATTTTGCATAATGTTTTAAAAACATGTGAATGATATTAAATATGCTAATCTGTTCAGTTCTCTTTTTTATTGGTTTGGTCCAGATGCAAGTCAATATCTTTATTTGTTATTTTCTTTAAAAATATAATAAATTAAAGATATAATCTTGTAAGTGAACGCCCATACACTAATTATCGACTATTTCTGCCCCAGTTGGACCGTCGTGATGCTTAATTGCTAATAAAGCATTGGATGAAATTATTTTGAAACCCCGCCCACTCTATCCAAGATGCATGGGGATTAATTTGATTATAGACTAAGATAATAAAAAAGTATCACCTTCATTGTGATGTTATCGCACATACACTCGGCGATAGCTTTTTAATTTAATTTAATAATAAGTAATGTTATCTGCGCGACTAATAAGATGTCATGCAGCTTTAACTTCTCTCTTCTTTTTCTCTCTGAAAATTAAGTGGCCCGTTACAGTAATATCCAACTCGTTGGTCCGTAATTTTAACGCTCTTAAAAGTAAGTGGTCCGCTAAATTTAAACAAGATGTAAATCTTGTCAATATAATACGATTAATCTTCTTTATTAATTCAGTACGCAGCAATATTATATCATCAGCTCCGTAATTTCAGTACTCTTCATTATTAATACAATCCGCAAAAATTATCTTATATCTTCTCGATCTATCAGTAAAATTCAGTCATTTTAACTCTTTTAAAATTATCCGGTCCGCTACAGTGAAACCTTTCATCTGCTCGATCTATCAACTGGTCCGTAACTCTTATGCTATTAAAATTAACTGGTCCGCTACAGTTAAACTTTGGCGTTAAATTCCGTCATTTTAACTCTATTAAAATAACTCGGTCCGCTACAGTGATACCTTACATAGTCTCGATCTGTAACCTGGTCCGTAACTCAAACTCTATTAAAAATTAAGTGGTCTGCTATAGTTAAACCTAAGTGTAAAGTCCGTCATTTTAACTCTATTAAAATAACCCGGTCCGCTACAGTGAAAGTTTACATCTGCTCGATCTGTTACCTGGTCCGTTACTCAAACGCTATTAAATTAAGTGGTCCGCTACAGTGACACCTAAGAGTAAAAGTCCGTCATTTAAACTCTCTTAAAATAACTCGGTCCGCTACAGTGATACCTTACATAGTCTCGATCTGTAACCTGGTCCGTAACTCAAACTCTATTAAAAATTAAGTGGTCTGCTATAGTTAAACCTAAGTGTAAAGTCCGTCATTTTAACTCTATTAAAATAACCCGGTCCGCTACAGTGAAAGTTTACATCTGCTCGATCTGTTACCTGGTCCGTTACTCAAACGCTATTAAATTAAGTGGTCCGCTACAGTGACACCTAAGAGTAAAAGTCCGTCATTTAAACTCTCTTAAAATAACCCGGTCCGCTACAGTGATACCTTACATAGTCTCGATCTGTAACCTGGTCCGTAACTCAAACTCTATTAAAAATTAAGTGGTCTGCTATAGTTAAACCTAAGTGTAAAGTCCGTCATTTTAACTCTATTAAAATAACCCGGTCCGCTACAGTGAAAGTTTACATCTGCTCGATCTGTTACCTGGTCCGTTACTCAAACGCTATTAAATTAAGTGGTCCGCTACAGTGACACCTAAGAGTAAAAGTCCGTCATTTAAACTCTCTTAAAATAACCCGGTCCGCTACAGTGATACCTTACATAGTCTCGATCTGTAACCTGGTCCGTAACTCAAACTCTATTAAAAATTAAGTGGTCCGCTACAGTAAAATTCCGTCATTTTAACTCTTTTAAAATTATTCGGTCCGCTACAGTGAAACCTTTTATCTGCTCGATCTATAACCTGGTCCGTAACTCAAACGCTATTAAAATTGAGTGGTCTGGTCCGCTACAGTTAAATTCGTCATTTTTGCTATATAAGAATTATCCGGTCCGCTACAGTGAAACCTTTCATCTGCTCGATCTATAACTTGGTCTGTAATTCAAACGCTTTTAAAATTAAGTGGTCCGCTACAGTTAAACCTAAGTGTAAAGTCCGTCATTTTAACTCTATTAAAATAACCCGGTCCGCTACAGTGAAAGTTTACATCTGCTCGATCTGTTACCTGGTCCGTAACACCAACGCTATTAAAATTAAGTGGTCCGCTACAGTGAAACCTCAGAGCAATAGTTTATCAATTTCGTACGACTCTTCATAATTAATACAGTCCGACACAAATAGTCGTATATCTTCTGGATCTATCAACTGGTCCGTTACTCTTACACTCTTAAAATTAAGTGGTCCGCTACAGTTAAACCTTAAAATTACCTGATCCGTTATAGTGATGTCTCAGATCAATAGTCCATCAATATAGAGAGAAACTCTTCATGATTTAAACAGTCTTCTAAAATAATCTTACATCTGTTCACTCATAACCTGGTCCGTAACTGTTACGCTCTTAAAATTAACTGGTCCGCTACAGTTAATCATAGTTAGAAAAGATCGTAAATTTAACTCAGTATAAGTGAGAATTAAACGTCTATGTTAAACGATTATGTTTCTTTATTTATAAAGTCCGCTAAAAAGACAAAAACGGTTTATTATTAAAATATTACATTTGAATCTTATCAAATTTGTTTTCAAATGATAATGTCTCTAACAGATGAACTATATAATATTTATGTATACGCGTAAAAATATGCAATGAAGCAGGTTTATTTTTAAAAAACAACTCGAATTTGGTAATTATATTTTAAAATATTAATAAATATTAAATGAAATTTCACAAAACTCTATCAATCTTATCTTTTGACCTATACCCAGACCTAATCTTAGCAAACTTCTTTAATAGATTTATTATACAGATATATATGATCCGCATATTTGTTATACTGTGTCCGTATACTAAACTGGTCCGCTGGTCCGTTGGTCCGCTGGTCCGCTGGTCCGCAAAATATACCTACCCGTCTAATGCACTAACGAATTGTCTGTGTTTTGTTTTGTTAGTGTTTTAGACCGTATCGTTGTTCCCGGAAACACGTGAAAATGAGGTAAACAAATTAAATACTAACTTTTCAATTCTGTTGAGTCTCTAGTACTTGAATGATCTTTTAATGCTATATAGTTTATTCATTTTATTTTAAAATGCCTCTTACCTTAAGTAATATTGATGATTAGGCTCGGCTTTGTTATGACAGATGATGTAGTGAAGAGTTTTTCGGATAGCATGTAAATTCGGATACTATTGATAACTTGATATGCCACATGATGGTAGAAGTATCATTTGAGATAGTTTGAATGTATATAACTGGGCATACATTATTTAATTGATATTTCGTTGTCAAATCTAACTCAAATAACATTTGACTCGGATTAATCAAACAAGTCATGTGTGTGTTTTGACATTATTCACATTATCACCCTTAGGCTTAGTCCTATATATAAAACCCTCTGTATCTTATTTTTCATTTGGACATTGCTTCTGTTATGTAACAGAATAATGTCCCAATGTGAAACCAGTTACGGCGGGTCTTATATATAGGACTATATTACATATGTGGAACATGATCTACAAGTTTGGGACATTTACATTGGACATCATCATTTGGGGCATGTTTTCTAGTAGAAATCATAAAGACTAAAAGAGTATGAAATGTCATTACTAGACTAAGTATAAGATCAAGGTAGCTAGTGCAAATAGTGTACTTGTAATGATGTATGCTACTTTAAAGTTATATTAAACCCATGACAGATCTTTTTTTCAAGCTAAATATTTGTTATTACTTGTTACTTTGATTTCACTGTTTCTCGTGATAACTGACTGATATTTTTTCTTCAGTAACGACAATGATACAGGGGATGGGGAACAGACTGGTAGAAGAATATTGACACAATTCAAAAGTGAAACTGGTGAAACTATTGGAAGTGCCTTTGATCTTCCTGTTGATATCACAGTTGATAAATTACAACTGATTTGTAATGCTTTATTACAGAAGGTAATTTGGTGGTTTTTTTTAATCATGAATACATTTTCCTATCATCTCAAAGTTATATTCTGTTCAATTCCACTGATGGTCTTCATCTCTATCTCTTATACATAATTTTGTGTTCATAAGTATGAGCATAACATATAATAAAGGTGGCATTAAAAATTTAAAAACCTTCCAGACTTTAAACTCTTAGTTAATCATTTAATTAGGTGTACAACTATGTTTTCTGCTTTTACTTTTAGTTCAATACAAAATAAACTCTATTCATGTGTTCATTGTCGGAAATTTCAATGTTAGTTATACCAATATAGTACAGTAAAATCTCAATATTAAGACCATCAAAGAGACCGACTGCAAGTGGTTTAGTTATAATGAAAATCTAAGCTGGTATTTCTGTAAATCTTATGATAGAAACTAAACCAGTACTGGATGATGATTCAATGAAGAACTTGATAAAAAGACCACCTCAATAATAAGACCACTTGCAGTCGGTCCCTTTGATGGTCTTAATATTGAGATTTTACTGTACACTGTAAGTATCCAATCATGGTTACATATATATCTATTTCAGGAAGGGAAAGTACCGTATTCATTTTTTGTTAATGATAAAGAGATCTTGGAGAGTTTAGAATCTACATTAGATGAGAAGACATTAGAGGGTTCTGAGGCTGTATTAGATATTATATATCAACCACAAGCTATCTTCAAAGTCAGAGCTGTTACTAGATGTACTAGTTCTATACCTGGTCATGCTGAAGCTGTCATTGCTGCACAGTTTAGTCCAGATGGAAGGTTAGTCAGCTTTTTTTCTGGTCATTTTTTGGAGTCGAAATTGGGCCCTCTCCAAGAAATATGTATTTCCCTTCCTTGAAAGAAAATTCCCCTGTCTGTAAAATTTGGTTCTTTGGTACTGTTTATTTTTATTTTGCCAATTTCTTCAGTATTACTGAAACATTTCTATCATTCTATGGAATATATTGCTTCACTAGTTCAAAAGAAAATTAAATTCAGGGGTGGATTCAGGATTTTTTTCTATGGTGGGTCCGAACTTTTTCGGGGGGGGGGGGGGTCCAAACTTTCGAACCACCACTTTTTGAAGAATAATGCAACATATAAATAATAAAAGCAACATAACCATTAAATCTATGTAAAGCACCGAGAAAAATTGCTTCATGCTACTTTAAAATTACTTAAAGTCAAGAAATACACTTATGGACAGGTACATTTTGGAAATTACAAGGGGGGGTCTGGAATCCCCTGCCCCCTCCCCCCCAGACCCACCTATGAAATTAGAAGACAGATACTTCTTCAAAAATGTTACTCGGTTAGAAGACGTCATCCAAAGGACATGTGTTAAGAGCGACAGAAAACATTTATCCCCTTATGTTATGCTACAGTCCCATAAACATAAAAATAGCCATGAGGGCACCGTACGGTTGCCGCGCGATCATGCTCCGCAAGGACCCGTACAAACTCATGCGTACCCGTACGTACTGTTACGTTTTTACCAGGGTCCGTGAGATGAGTCCAGGATACACGTTTCAGTTTCAAAGACAAATCGTGAACAAAATCGTGGGCGAGTATGGATAAAACTTGCATATCTTCCAGCTACAGTTCCGTACGGGTGTGTTGTTTTATACCATGTGCGTACCGTCACCTTGATATGCAAGGCTTCCCACGGCTTTCGACTGCCTGCACATACGGGTCCGTAACAAGCCATGATTTTATGGGACTGAGACATTACTTAAATTTGTTCATAAAATTAAGAAAATACTTATTTATAAACTTAATTATAAATCTTTCAGCTACGGCTGCGTACAGGACTGGTGTGTTATTTTGTGCCATGTGCGTATCGTCACCTTAATACGCAAGGTTACCCACGACCTACGGCAGTCTGCACATACGGGTCCACAACAAGCCACAATTTTATGGGACTGAGGCATTAGATGCTCAATAATTGATCATAATAAGTGTTGACTCGGCATTTAACCCTTTTAATCAGACATAAATGAATTTAATCTCAGTTGTATACATTACAGATATTTAGCCAGTGGTTCGGGGGATACTACTGTAAGATTTTGGGATGTCAATACAGAGACACCACAGTTTACTTGTAAAGTACATAAACATTGGATATTAGCTATAGCTTGGTCACCTGATGGGAAAAAATTAGCGTCTGGTTGTAAAAATAGTCAGGTTAGTATAATAGTACTGTCTTATAGAAAACTATGGGCACGTTCCGCAAGGCGATCGCTAGCTAGTGCTTCGTCCACTGGTACCCTCAATTCGGTGTCACATACTAAATACTTTTGGTGCAAGAAAGGTACCAGAGGACGAAGCGCTATCTAGCAATTTCTTTGCAGAACGTCCCCGATGTGACCACTTAGTTAGAGAAGCTATACAAGTGCCTATACTCTTTTGGTTAAACCACAGCTGTTGGTATGAAAGAGTCCCGTCCCCCAATTTTTTTTTATTATATACTTTAATATGATAGTATTCTTTCTTTTTGGGAGGGGACTATTACATGCTGGAAGCATGTTGGTTAAACATTTCAATTGATATATTTAAGCATAGCTTGGATAAGTTTGATCATCAGACCAATTTATCTGGAGACATTAAGAGTTATGGCCCTTGAAAAATCTGATTATAATGCGAGTGACTGTATATATTTACTATCAAACGCCATTGTTCAACTGACCTTTTGCTTTTGTAATTTCAACTGGCTATAAATGTTCCAGTTGTTAATATGCCAAGGGGTAGGTAATGATAGAGTAAAGTTTTGTTAATTTGAACATGTCCTTAGCTTTAGGAAAATGATGATTTTTGATGATAGACTGTACATAATTATTGACATTTGATTTTCATATGTATATAACATGTTTTTTCTCAAGTCTACTGCACAAACTCTTGATTTCTTATTCTCTAATGTTCTTATATGCATTAATCATTATGTAGATATTGCATATACTGTGTAATATGTTTGATACTGGCCCACAAGGAATATTGGATATATCCAAATGTGTAGCCTCTTAAAATTAAGTCTTTATTATAATTAGTATTAGTACATTTTGAGTGTAACCACTTCCATGAAACCATGAAGTTATGTTCCTGGAAGAAGAAGAAGGATTAATTTTTAAAAGTTTGATTTTGTACAATTTTTTTTCATTTCTCTCAGGTTTGTGTTTGGGATCCAACAACTGGTAAACAGATTGGTAAAACATTATCATTACATAAACAATGGATAACTTGGTTGGCATGGAAACCATTACATTTGTAAGTATATTACTGACATCACTATTTAGCTGTAAAAGTTGAATAATGTCATAGAAAGGTAGAATTTTCCTAAGGACTACTCCAGGAAAATCTGCTTTAGGGGTCAATCTATTAAACTTTGGTAGGTAGGGGTGGTTCATTAGATAAAATTGTGTTGTTGGGGGTATTTTTGCTGATTTTCACTTAGTTTTAAGGAAGGCGTTTTGCTAATGTTGTTATAACATGTGGCTTAACCCTATTGTTAATGTCAGGTATATTATGTTATTAGTCATTCACTTAGAATACCCTGTATATGAAATTTTACTTGTATTTATGAAACCATTATGCAAATAAAATATCATAAAATTAAATAAAGTATGATTTTGATTTGCAGTTTACATGCATGGAAACCTTAAATTTTGGCGCAACTGTCTAAGCCAACTTTTGACCTGTATTTTTAACCAATACAATTTGCTCTACCATACCTGTTTTGTCCACTGAAATTCCCTTCCAGTATAGAGAAATGGATAAAATATATGATACCATTGGTTATTTGTGATAAACAGGTGCATAGCACGGACAGTAGTTGCTGACTTTTTACTCTGTGTATTATGGTTGACTTACTAAGCTAATTGATAATACATTGGCTGTGGTATAGTTCTATTTTATTGACCTGTCACAACTTGAATAATTACTCAGTTACTGAATCTGTTATTTTTAACTCATTTCGAACTTGTTATTTCCCAGATAATCAAAATCGCCGCATATTTAGTTAGTTTTTCAATAACTTATATGGATCGGTGGCTCCATGGTTAAAAAGAAGTGGAATAATAACACATACAGTGACCGTGTAATTATTCAAGTTGTGACACGTTAATGAAATAGAACTATATGTCTTTGACAGTATGACTGAACAGCATAATTGTATGATTATTTATAATTCAAACAAAACTAAGCCTGCATAGGGCTGAATATCTTTTAAAAGATATTACTTTTTATACGCCCGTTTTGAAAAAACGGTCGTATTATGTTATGCTGTTGTCCGTCTGTCCGTCTGTCCGTCTGTCCGTCCGTGGACAATTGCTTGTCCGGATGATAACTCAAGAAAGGATGAATCTAGGTTCCTCAAATTTTATGTGTTGATAGCCCTTGGGTGGAGGAGGTTCCCTATTGATTTTGAGACCCCAGGGTTAAAGGTCAAGGTCACTGGGACTTAAAATAGGTAAAACTTGACGGACAATATCTGAACCACCAATGTACCTAAGTTCACCAAATTTAATGTAAGAGTAGCCCATGTGTCAAAGATGTTCCCTATCGGTTTTGGGGCCCCTGCGTCAAAGGTCAAGGTCACAGTGGCATCATATGGGAAAAAAACTTGTCCTGACAATAACTTAACAACCAATCTACCTAGGATCACCAAATTTTATGTGAGAGAAGCCCTTGTGTCAAGGATGTTCCCAATCGGTTTTGGGGCCCCTGGGTCAAAGGTCAAGGTCACAGGGACATCAAATTGAAAAACCTTGTCCGGACCATAACTCAACAACGCCTGTACCTAGGTTCACCAAATTTTATGTAAGAGTAGCCCATGTGTCAAAGATGCGCCCTACAGGTTTATGGGGCCCCAGGTTCAAAGGTCAAGGTCACAGGGGCATTATATGGAAAAACTTTGTCCGGACAATAAATGAAACACCAATGTACCTAGGTTCACCAAATTTCATGTGAGAGTAGCCCATGTGTCAAGGATATGCACTATTGATTTTGGGGCCCCTGGGTCAAAGGTCAAGGTCACAGTGGCATCAAATTGAAAAACATTGTCCGGGTAATAACTCACTAATGACTGTACCTAGGTTCACCAAATTTCATGTGAGAGTAGCCCATGTGTCAAGGATGTACCTTATCAGTTTTGGGAAAACAGGGTTAAGTTTAAATCTTAAACCAGAAGATATCAAATTACCAAGCTGTGACTTCAAATGTTCTATCAATATGTTTATAAAGTCAAAACGGCAAACAATGAAACACTTGTCCAGACAATAACTGAACCACCAATGTACCTAGGTTCTCCAAATTTTATGTGAGGGTAGCCCTTGGGTAAAGGTTATGCCCTATTGGTTTTGGGGCTCCTGGGTCAAAGGTCAAGGTCACAGAGGCATCATATTGAAAATCCTTGTTTGGACAATAACTCATCAACTACTGTACCTAGGTTCACAAAATTTTATGTGAAGGTAGCCCTTGTGTCAAGGATGTTCCCAATAGGTTTTTGGGCCCCAGACCCAAAGGTCAAGGTCACAGAGGGATCATATGGAAAAACCTTGTCCAGACAATAACTGAACAACCAATGTACCTAGGTTCACTAAATTTGGCGTGAAAGTAGCCCACGTGTTAAGGTTATGCCCTATTGGTTTTGGGGCACCTTGGTCAAAGGTCAAGGTCACAGGGGCATCATATTGAAAAACATAGTCTGGATAATTACTCAACAATGATTGTACCAAAGTTCACCAAATTTCATGTGAGAGTAGCCCATGTGTCAAGGATGTACCTTATCAGTTTTGGGAAAACAGGGTGAAGTTTAAATCTTAAACCAGAAGATATCAAATTACCAAGCTGTGACTTCAAATGTTCTATCAATATGTTTATAAAGTCAAAACGGCAAACAATGAAACACTTGTCCAGACAATAACTGAACCACCAATGTACCTTGGTTCTCCAAATTTTATGTGAGGGTAGCCCTTGGGTAAAGGTTATGCCCTATTGGTTTTGGGGCTCCTGGGTCAAAGGTCAAGGTCACAGGGGCATCATATTGAAAATCCTTGTTTGGGCAATAACTCATCAACTACTGTACCTAGATTCACAAAATTTTATGTGAGGGTAGCCCTTTTTGTCAAGGATGTTCCCAATAGGTTTTTGGGCCCCAGACCCAAAGGTCAAGGTCACGGAGGCATCATATGGAAAAACCTTGTCCAGACAATAACTGAACAACCAATGTACCTAGGTTCACTAAATTTTATATGAAAGTAGCCCATGTGTCAAGGTTATGCCCTATTGGTTTTGGGGCGCCTTTGTCAAAGGTCAAGGTCACAGGGGCATCACATTGAAAAACATTGTCTGGGTAATTACTCAACAATGACTGTACCTAAGTTCACCTAATATCATGTGACAGTAGACCATTTGTCAAGGATGTGCCTTATCAGTTTTGGGGAAACAGGGTCAAGTATAAACCTTCAACCAGAAGATATCAAATTACCAAGCAGTGACTTCATATGTTCTATCAATATGTTTATAAAGTCAAAATGGCAAACAATGAAACTTTTGTCCAGGCAATAACTGAACCACCAATTTACCTAGGTTCATTAAAGTCTATGTGAGGGTAGCCCTTGTGTCAAGGATATTCCCTTTTGGTTTTGGGGCTCCTGGGTCAAAGGTCAAGGTCACAGAGGCATCATATTGAAAAACCTTGTTTGGACAATAACTCAACAAGGACTGTACCTAGGTTCATAAAATTTTATGTGAATGTAGCCCTTGTGTTAAGGATGTTCCCAATAGGTTTTGGGGCCCCAGACCCAAAGGTCAAGGTCACAGAGGCATCATATGGAAAAACCTTGTCCAGACAATAACTGAACAACCAATGTACCTAGGTTCACTAAATTTTTTTAGGAGAGTAGCCCATGTGTCATGGTTATGTCCTATTGGTTTTAGGGCCCCTGGGTCAAAGGTCAAGGTCACAGGGGCATCATATTGAAAAACATTGTATGTGTAGTAAATCAACAATGACTGCACTTAAGTTCACCAAATTTCATGTGAGAGTAGCCCATGTGTCAAGGATGTTCCCTATTGATTTTGGGGCCCCTGGGTCAAGTTTAAACCATCATCCAGAAGATATCAAATTACCAAGCAGAGACTTCAAATGTTCAATCAATATGTTAACAAAGTCAAAATGGCAGACCATGGAAATAATGCTATATTTAATAAGTAAAATGAATTTAGTTCACCAAATTTTATGTGAGGGTAGCCCATGTGTTAAGGATGTTCCCAATTGGTTTTGGGTCAAAACTGGGTCAAAGATCTAGGTCACAGGGGCATCATATGGACAATCCTTGCTCGGACAATAACTAAACAATGATTGTACCTAGGTTAACCAAATTTTATGTGGATCAGCCCATTTGTCAAGATGTAATGTGTTGATAGCTCTTTGGTATTTGATGTTCTCTTTTGATTTGGAAACCCCAGGGACAAAAGTCAAGGTCACAGGGACTTAATTCATATTGAACCATTTTCCGGACAGTAACTCAATAATAATTGTACCTACATTGTAGGTTTTCCAAATCTTATTTAAGGGTAGCCTTAATGTCTAGCATATGCCCCTTTGGTTTTAGGTCCCTGTGTTAAAGGTTAAAGTCAAAAGAAAAATCATGAGGAAAAACCTTGTCCAACAACCAACTTTACCTAAGATCACCAAATTTTATGTATCAATACTCTTTGGGTCAAGGGCGAGAACTTTTGGTTCTGAGGCCCCAGGGTCAAAGTCACTGGAAGTTTGTATGGGAAAACTTTGTGTCGGTGATAAATCAACCATGGCTGTACCTAGGTTCTCAAAATCTTTGCTTTGGATAGCCCTCCTGTTAAGAATGGGACCTATTCTGAGATCCTGGGGTCATTGGTCAAGGTCACAGGGACTTTATATGAGATAGAACACAGCATGGACTGCACACGGGCGTATAATGCCCCGCCCAGCGGAGCTCTTGTTTATTTATAATAACTATAATTATGTTAATTGTTTCAGAGATCCTGAATGTAGATATTTGGCCAGTGCTTCAAAAGTAAGTAACATATATGTACCATATTGATTTCATAATCTTCTACCAACTAACAAATATCTTTTTAGATAACAGATCATTATGATACCCTACCTGGTGCATTGAAGGAAAATGTCATTTAATTCATGCCCTTTCTTCAAAACTAACCTCTCTATATACACTGGGATCTAAAAGTTTCTTTACACATGTATATTTTTTTAATATTTTCACTGAAAACTTGAACTTTTGTATAGAATTTAATAATTATGAATTAGAGTCATTTTTCATTAAAAACTACATTTTGACAAAAGGGGAGGATGAAGGAACATAATTGAGTGTTCATGTTGAAATGTACATAAGCTGTGAAACTAACAACAACATGTGAAGTATATCTAAATATATTGTAAAATATCAAAAATGAACAAGTGTTAAGAAACTTTTGGACCTCAGTGTATATCTGTCTGTAATTATACCCCTCCCCAACTATGTTTGTGGGTTTTGTTGGAACCAACTTGTTGGTTGGTCTGTAGCTTTTACCTGTCCACTCTTTTCAGCACCCATGTACAGATTTGCTTTAAACTTCACACATAGACTGGGTTTCAAGCAGGCAGGCATGTGCACAACTCCATTTTGGTTTCAATCCATTATTTTTTTGCTGAGTTATAGGGCTCTATATCGGTCAGAATGATTAATACGATATTCGATATATATCGTATACCGGTGTAGAGCCCTACTGAGTTATGGACCTTTGATGGAAAAACTTGTTGGTCATTTTCTCAGCACTTATTGTATGGATTTGATTCCAACTTCTTGAGTGTATATCATCTCATTCAGTGAAAGAATTAGTATAAGTGTTGATCCTGCAATAATCAGGCTACTTGTATTTATACTAAGGATTGTTTTACTCTATTCATTGGGCCACTGACAAATTACAACCTTAACCCTCTGAAGCAGTATTATTATTATTATCATTATATTTATGTACCATTTTTGTATAGCACTCTTTTCATATTGAATATATATGCATTAGATCTGCAGGTTTACAGGACCGACTGTCTGGCAAAGAATTTGATCTCTTTCACTCAGTTTACAATTTATCAAAAAGTGTGAAATCACTTAACTGTCTTCAGTCCTGTAAGAATTGGTTAGGTCCTGTAAAATTTTGATCTTCACAGGACCTACTTTCAAGTTATAAACAGTTGAGTTTTGTGGTAACTGTTATATATTTTCCACATTGTAGGACTCTACTGTACGCATATGGGATACGATATTATCACAATGTACAATATGTATCTCTGGACATTTACAAAGTATAACATGTGTTAAATGGGGAGCTACAGATTTATTATATACAGCCTCACAAGATAGAACTATTAAAGTATGGAAAGGAAGTGACGTAAGTACTACTTTTATAATGGGAACGTTCCACAAGGCAATCGCTAGCTGGCACTTTTGAAAGCGATTTTTTGTAGCATAAAAGGACTATGGAACGATTTGCTTCAAGCTAGCAAATCCAAGATGGCGACTGTCTCAAACAAAAAGTTCAGAATTGTAACAAATGAAAAATATTTAAATCAATTATCACTGATTATTCAATTTGACCTTTTAGAAGAAATATATGCATTTAATAAAATATATATAAGTATTGTTGAAAAAGAAACATGTTCTCACAGGGGGCACTATTTTCAAATAAGCAGAAGTGTTCCGAATGATACAGCTATCAAGCAGAAAAAGACTTGCTACGTATCCCTAGCTAGCGATTCAATTTGCTTGATCATAGCAGACGGTTCTATAGGAAATCACTATGTTGCAATACAAAGCGCTCACCTTGTTGAACATTCCCAATATAACACTAGCTGTTAAGCCATCCAGCTAGCTCAGTTGGTAGTCTACTGATCAAGGGGTTGTTGGTTTGATTCCCTGGGTGGGGCATACTTTTCAAAGCTGGGTATTGCCAGCTAGTTTGTATCACGATAGGTATAATGATAGTTTATATGCTACATGCCAAATGGTTGGAAGGAGAAAAAAGCAATCCATTTTCCAAAATGGTAGTATTATAATAAATGCAAATTTATGTGCCCTTAATAAGAACACCTTTCTAAGGACATTACAGTTCCATTTAAAAACATGATGTTGATAGTTTGTGAGCAATTTTAAAAAATGTTATATAAAATTTTGTTATGTGTTCTTTTCATTAACTTTTCTGGTTTTGTGTATGACATCAAATCCAGGAATTCAGTCATGTTCGATGGATAGTTTTACTGCTTCAGAGTATGATTATATATGTTTTGTATTTATATACATGTACATGGGTTAGGAGATATTTTTGTGGTATACATGTATGTATAATATTTCAGGGAATGTTATGTCGGACATTACAAGGTCATGGACATTGGGTTAATATATTAGCTTTAAGTACAGACTATGTCATGAGAACTGGTGCATTTGATCCCAGAGATCCTGATATGGCTTACAGAGATCAAGATTTACCTGGTATGTAGGAATGTTTTACATGTATATTTATTACCTGGATTTTTCAATGAAAAAATTGGGCTTATAGTTTGGCGAAACACAGGCGGGCGAGTGGGCTGGCGGTTGGGCATGTATCCGGTGTCGTTAACAAATGCGTTAAAGGTTTCAATTTAGCATATATCTTTGCCATTTATAGTCAGATCTTTATGAAACATCATACAATAATAATAAACTATGCGATGAACAGAATAAGGACAGTAACCACATCTCTACCTGGCTTTATTATGGATTATTGCCCTATCTAATTTTTGCGTTAAAGTTTATAAATCCAGCTTCAATGTGGTTTCCTCATTACATTTCTTGTTATTTCTTTATTTTCTTGAAGATTTTTATGGTCCATTTTTCTACTGGACATAATACCTATACATATCTCATTATTCCTCTATTGCTATGGTGAAGAAGGCTTATACCTTAAAAGATTGTGTAACACTAAATAAGATACAAACTATTTTATTTACATGACAGCAAACTATTGTATGACAAAGAATTACAAAATGCATATTCAGAGGTGAACTATGTATAAACAAGTCTTTAAAGGTGCATTTTCAATTTAAGATTTCTAGAACTGTTGCCTGAAACTGCTTTAAGGAAGACTTTCATAAAATTTAAGAGTTAAATGTGTTTGTAATGATGTTATCCAATGTCTTGCTACATTAGATGCTGCTACATTTGATGTCTTCTATCAAATTCCATCAAATAGTATATCAAAATTTCCATTAACATTGTTTACCTGAATGATTATAAACTCTCTGATTTTAATGAATCATGGAATTTTGAAGAAAATTTATGATTTCTTTGTTGTAACCTATGAGAAACAACTTTGCTTGACATGTGACACCAAAATTTTGATATTAGCATTCTGACCGGCATGTTATCATTTAGGCAGACAGGCTTTCTGTCTTCGGTTGACTGATAGATTTTGGCGTCTTCGTCATTGCCTGATTTATACATAGAGGCAGAACTGATGTACAAGTATGACATTTCACTATTATAACAGAGTGAGACATCAGAACTGCATCAACTACCATGAGAAAGATTCCTGATTAGCCATCAGCCATGATTGATGAATGCAATTGTTAATATAAATTACGTGTACCAGAAAATTGGATTGTTGAAAATGTCATTTTTGTTTCATGCTTGAAAAATGTCTTTTATGTCTTTATTTTTTTGTAAGTTCAAAATTACAAATAAAAAACATAGATTAATAAAGGCACCTATAATGTCTTAATGTTTTGTAAGAGTTCAAAAAAATACATATCATTAAAAAATTTATTATAAAAGATACTTAGATTATACATACATTTGACAAGTTACTGATGCTATGATTATTATCAAGAATGGCACTATTCTGATTTTTTGATATGCTATTATACATACACAAAAAGTGAATATGTAGACTATATCAGGAATTCAAAGATTTGGGGTTTCCCCTGTGTGACAGACTTTTGTTTGTACCACCTGCGCACAGATGGAAAAACCCACAAATTTGAATTACGAATAAGGTCATTTGTAGGTACATATTTATAAATTACACATGAAAATGGCACCTTCTTATTTAAATTACTATTGAAGTAGGGTATTAACTGTTTGGTTTTTTTGTATTAGAATTTGATGCTATTTATTATACCCCCGCTTCGAAGAAGAGGGGGGTATACTGTTTTATCCTTGTTTTAAACATTTTTTAATCTAATGAAAGGGTTGATAAACTGCATAAAAATCTGCAATAAAATACCAACTCGCAAAATATTATCATACAAATTCCACAAAAAAAAATCGGCAATAAAGTAGCGTTGGAAGTATCTTCCGTCTTCTTGGTGACCTGATTTATGAACAGTCTAGTGGAATGCTGTCATCATAATGTGGAGCTTTACTGCCACTACTTTCACAATTTGTAAACCCAGTTTTCCAAACTTCACTGACATCTTCCAAATGTTTGGAATGGTAGAACTTTCCAGAAGTACTGGACGTTTGTAAGAGATGTGTGCCTTGGTCGTCTGCTGCTCTGAAATAATGTATTGTTGGCACTTTACTGTCTGTGACATGGTTTTCCAGGTTGTCTGATATCGTAAATGCTGGCGTCTGGCATGATGATCCGCCATCTTGAATTTTAACATTGTAGCTTATATCACCAAATATAAGTTTTGGAATAGAAGGTTTGATGTACCTAAATTTGAAGAAGATTTTCTTCATAGTGGTTGGGGGTGAGCAGGTTGTAGAAAGAGCCACAGCGTCCCCTGTACTTGTTTGAAAACATTCTTTAGAATTGAGAATGGCGCCGGTGGCATCTATGATGACTTTGCTTGGACCCATGATTTGATCATAATAAATTTTGATTTCTTGGTCATGTTTTTGTTGTTTTATGTCATTAATGGACAATAGTTTGATAAGGTTAATGTCTTCCTTCTTAAGGTTTGTTCCGCTATCAAACATTTCATGACTGAAGTATATACTAACATTCTTGAAGTATTTCTGGTCATCATATTCTCCTTCTATTAAACTGTTTGGTATTTTAAAATTCAATGATCCATCGGGGTTGCGTTCTGATTGGGTAAAGAGGAAGACTGCTGTTGCCCCTGCCAACGTTACTATGCATCCAATCATTATAAAACATCTGTATACAACATGGCGACGGGATTCTTCATTGACAGGTGCGCATCTTAAATCAAAGCGAGCGTTTTCTCCACAATATCGAGCCAATAACACTATAAAACGAATTACAGCTCCTATAATTACTAATGATGCCTTAACTAATTGGAAATAGCTGATGGCTTCTTCACGGCATGCAAAGATAAAAACGTTGATGACAACCTGGGGAACTTCTTCGCACCAAACTGTTATGGCCAAAAGTAAGTCAATGTTAATCCATGGATTGTTCCGGAAAACTTCAAACCATAAGTTACTGACTTCAAAAGGAAATGTTACCGACCCAATAACAGAAAATGCCAGTAAAGCATATCTTAGGCGTGCACTTGGTGGACCATATACTAGTCCTTCCTCAGTTGCTGATACATGGTAATACAAAAACCAATCACTGATAACGTCTGCTATTTCAAAAAGAAACACAGCAAGGAAAATGATACATTTGCATCCAAATTTCTCTTGAAGTTTGCCACAGCAAGGTATGTCTATCAGTTTATTTGATACTGGTCGGTAGGCACACATTTCCATTCGTTCCATCCCCATCTTGCCGTCTGCTTGTGAAATTTCAGAACTTTTAGAATTTTTTGTAGATGCTTTATTTTTAGGATCGTTTGATGCACCTACTGAAGTTTCTTTACTGTTCTTTTTGTTTTTTGACTTAACAGAATCAATAAAGTCAGTATCATTTGATTCCGAAACTTTTATATGTTTGGTACCATTTATGGATTGTTTTCGTTTTTCACTATTAGTGTCAATATTGTTTTCATTGACTGTTGTTGCTGTTGTTTTAGGATTTTCTGTTGTTTGTTCTATGTTATTGTCTCCTATTGGTGTGACTTTACTGTTCCTTTCTCCTGCCATTTTGTACTAACACTGTTGTTGGTACAAGAAACTTGATCCTGGAAATAGAAAACAAGATATTAAGAGTAAGCATTGAGTATAAAATGATCATGTTTCTATTATACACCTTTTGAGTTGATTTACAGCAGCATATAAATAAGATATATGGTTAACATAAATGCACTGTCAAAAATAGATTTATACAGTAAAACTCGGATATAAAATACTTGGTTATAACATACACTCGGTTACAACATACCATTTTTTCTGACCCGTTTCTCATCCTGATATATAATATACTTAGTATGCTATATGGATATAACATACCTCGGTTATAACATATCTTTTTTCTATGGCCCAGCGATTATGTTATATCCGAGTTTTACTATAAAATGATCATGTTTTTATTATACACCTTTTGGGTTGATTTACAGCAGCCTAAAAATAAGAATTAACATAAATGCACTGTCAAAAATAGATTTATACAATTTTTGAAAGCATTTATATGACAACTGTCAATCTTTTAACATGTTAAAGCCACTACGGCAAAACTAGCACTCTTCATGGACAGCAAAATTTTGTTATTTATCAGATACAAATGTGTTTTTTTTCATACACCTCTAATGGAAAGTTTGTTTGAATTTAATTATGAAGTGTTTACTTTAATTTTGTTGTGTTATTTATTTCATTTCAAAATGAAAGTAGAACAAAAGAAAAATTTGATTGTCAATACTTTACACAATAGAATTTATCGCAATTCATTTATGAAGAAATCTTGTGATTTGAAAAAAATCCTCGAAATTACATTAATTAAGCTCAAAAACTATTTTGTATCATATACATGTACATTCAATGTTAGGAAAATATGAGTATAAAAGGACTCTGTGCAATTTTTTCGAGAAACTCTGTCAAAACTTAAACTTAGAATGCAAAATGATTTGACATGTTTATTTTGTCTCTAATGTATATTACATTTCATGACTTCACTGTTTCTATATAATTCTCATGTCTGTTGTAAATGAATATATCTTCTTCATAAAGTGGCTTTTGATATGACACTGCCTTGTAAAACAGGCATTAAAATCTAAGCAGATTGTTTCATAAATGTCAGTATAATTTGTATGACCTAATAATTCCATGTACTGGCATACATGTAGTTGCTATTTTGGTTGCATTATTTGTTGTGATTTTATCGTCAATGGTGATTTAATCTAGATTTGACAACCCTTGCAATTTCTTATCTATAAGCATTACTACATTAGATATATTGGTAATTTATACAATTTGATGTCTCTTAAGGGTCAACCCTTAGATTACCTTCTTGTCAAACTAGATACTTATTTCATTATGTAATCAATGTATTTAAGACATGAGATTTGATAAGTGACACAGTTAGGGCTATGTTGCTATGCTTCGTGCTTGATGTTTTCGACTTTGGGTTCAAGATAAATATTGATTTTTATCTTTGGACTTGTTTTTTCTTTTGTTTAAGATTATTCTTGATCAATTCTCATACGGTGTTTGCACTTAAAATTACTGACATGTAATTTTAACATATTCACATGCATTTAGAAAATGCAAAAAGAATTAACATTCTCATGTAGTACGCTGTTATAAATCATGGCTGTTCCCATTTACTCCCCTGTATATTAAAGTGGCTATATGAAGATAGGACAAAGGGAAACCATTTACAATAAAAATTCCTTCATTTATTCATCATGGGCATGTTTGATTTGCGAGATCTGAGTACTCTGAGTACTCCGATCACTAAAATAATTGAATCAAACGGTTCGGATCACGCGCTCGGAGTACTCTGAATACACCTGCCTTTTAGGAGGAGTAAGCGGAGTATGACGTAATTTAAAAGAGATCCATGTTTTAATGCGAGAATTGCAAATGTTTTTACTATATTTTTACATATTTTGTATCATACTCTTTTGATAAACCGCTCTCATCTTACAAAAAGCGTCTTGTAACCTTTTGCATCATTCTTGTGTTTTGCTACAAAATTGGGACATTTGATTCGTCGGTGCACGCAGAGTAAACCGGAGTACTCGGAGTAGACTGAATCAAACACGCCCCATTATATTACTCAACTGGATAAGATATACTACAATAGCACAAACTACATTGTAAGCCTGCATGTCAAAGAGTAAAACATATTACTTTAATTAAAGTAGTAATTATCAATTTAATTGCGTATGTTTTAATTAATGTAATTGTCTGCGGCTGATTGAAATGAATATACTTATGCTACATTCCTTACTGATCATGGCCAAAAACCTATATAAAAAATATTTATGTTGTGAGAGGGTTTACATGGTTTGATGTATCTCAACCTTATCTATAACACTTAGTGTGATTTATCTATAATTTATGATGTTTAATTAGTCTAGTGAGTAGGAATCATCAAAGTAAAATGTTTAATAATATGATTCCAGTAATATATCAATCTACTTGTGCTTCTATTTACTCACTACATGTTTTTGGTTAATTTGGGTTGATATACATTTCGTCGGGTGAATGCTGCACTGCTCTAATACGTTTTACCTGGTTGTTCATTCTCTGTGTGACCTTTTTTTAAATAACAATGCGCTTGCCCATTAACATAATCATGGATTCTTTTCTTAACACATTGGACACACTTGATTGGAATGGTCTGAATGGTCCCAGAATTGAGTTCTGCCCTCTGCATGTTCTACCAAACAAGAGGAACTAAACCAGTTTGATAATATTTGGCTTTATTTTCATGTTAAATAAACTACTTTATTTTCATGTTTAATAAACTGCAAATTATGGCATTCATTTTGCTAAATTTAACAGTTTGCTAAATTTAACAGTTAGTTTGCTTAATTCAACAGTCATTTTGCTAAATTTAATGGTCAGTTTGCTAAATTTAACAGTTAGTTTGCTAAATTTAACAGTCATTTTGCTAAATTTAACAGTTAGTTTGCTAAATTTAACAGTTAGTTTGCTAAATTTAACAGTCATTTTGCTAAATTTAACAGTTAGTTTGCTAAATTTAACAGTTAGTTTGCTAAATTTAACAGTCATTTTGCTAAATTTAACGGTCATTTTGCTAAATTTAACAGTTAGTTTGCTAAATTTAATGGTCAGTTTGCTAAATTTAACAGTTAGTTTGCTAAATTTAACAGTTAGTTTGCTAAATTTAACAGTCAGTTTGCTAAATTTAACAGTTAGTTTGCTAAATTTAACGGTTAGTTTGCTAAATTTAACTGTCATTTTGCTAAATTTAACAGTTAGTTTGCTTAAGATTGTTAAGATGCCAAGATTGTTACACAGTATTGAAAAATACATTACTAACAGTTGAGAAAATCTGCATTTTATCAATAATTGCATGCACAATCTCTGAAAGATTAAGGGTAACCAAATGTAAACATTGAATGATAATAAAACTGAGTACTTGTCACTATTGGAATCACTAAAAGTCTTGTAAGGATTTCTATTTATTGGTTAGGAATCCCTTCTGGAAAAATCTTACCCTGATTTCCTTGTAAACACTTATTGATCTGTCCCTGTGTCAAGTTGGTATTGTGTGTTAATATTGACCCCTACCTGACCTTTATGCAAGAATATTCATTTCATGGAATACAAATGTAGTATTATTGCTCGATTACACCGTGACTGTGAGGATTATGAGTTAAAACTTAACACACAAACATACTTCTATAATTTTACGATAGCTGTCAAAGTGTAGAATAGGCTTGGTACTGACTTTCGCCGGGATATGTGTAGATAATTATAAGATGCAAATGTGAAAGGTCAGGTCGGGGTCAATATTTACGCACTATATTACCGTGTAAAACTAACTGTTCTGTGATCTAAACATTCTATGCATGTATGGTTGTAATCACTTTAACTCTTGCAATTGGTTTCATAAGGATTTTATTCATAGCTCAGGAATGGGAAAATCTTACCATGATTTCCTCGTAAAAACTAACTGATCTGTCTCGGTGACAAGTTAGTAATACCGTGTAAAAAGTAACTGATCAGTGTCAAGTAGGCACATACCTGATACTGTGTGGATTGTTTATCAATATTTCTATAATAAACATACCAGTACAATGTATTCTGTATATGAGAAATATTGTCATAGTTACGAGTTTGTCTTTGTATAAATATTGTCATATAGTGACAGTATGTGTTGTATTAAAGTTGTAAGTTGATCATCATGTAACAATATTCTATATTAATTATTTCTTTGCTACAGTGGAACCTCGGAAATCCTGACTTCCTAAAGACTGAACAAAAAATTGTGATTTGATGCTCATTGATTAGATTATCATATAAGTGTTGCTATGCTAGCTGAGGGAAACACCTGTCTGCTAAAAGTAGTAATCTGCTAACAGAGAACATCCACAATAAAATTTTGACAAATAAAACTCCCCTTCCCATAAGCAACCAAAACAATGCAATGAAAATATGGCATTGCCATAAACATGTTGTATGTTTAGAGCAATGAAGATTGTTGTTGTATTACATTTTTTCAAACCCTAAATTCATTGACAGAATTTCTTGCTTACTGGTTACTTTGTTGTGTAGCTTTAATAATTAATTTTCATTAAACGTTATTTAAAAACCATCAAATATATGCCTTCGGTACACACAACATACATAATATACATAATAATCTATACTATTAAATTTGCGAGTTTCCTGTTTTGTGGAAGAAACTGCGCAGCTTTGAATAAATCTTTTGTTTGTCGCTAGAGCACATATATACCGGCATATCAAGTTGACAATTCTTTTTTTACAAAGCCTCTTGATATTTGCAAAAACTGCCAAAAATCAACAAAACAATTGGGTTTTTTGTGTCTAAAAATAGATAAAACTAAAAATAGACACGTCAAACCAAACTCCCCGCAGCGGTTATCTCCCTTTATCAAATCAATAATTAAGTAGCAAAGCGTGACTTAAGCACTGTGAGGAGTTTGCTAAAGCCCGTGCTTGCACGGGCTCTCATCTAGTTCATATAACATATATAGTAGTAGTAAACACTATGATACCTCAAGCTTTCTTCTGTCTTGACAGATCAAGGTTATAGTTAAACAATAACTATCATAGAAATGACAAGGTATAAACATTAATGTACTAATTACCCTATTATTAATACTACATTAAAATCTACCTAGTATTACTTATATTATTTTACTGATTACATAATAGTGATGTCAAGGCTAATTGATGTCATTATTTACATCCTTAGTGATAATGTGACAGTTTTGTATAGATAGTGCAAATTGACCTGTTATAATAAATAGTATTTTATATCATTTACTTACATATGAGGTCAACATGCATAAGCTATATATAGAAATTATATACATATTTGTAGGGTTAGTTCTATGATAAACTGTATAGATAGTGCAAGTTGACCTGTTATAATAAATAGTATTTTTGTATCATTTACTTACATATGAGGTCAACATGCATAAGCTATATATAGAAATTATATACATATTTTGTAGGGTTAGTTCTATGATAAACTGTATAGATTGAGCAAATTGACCTGAGGTAATAAATACTAGTTTTATATCACTTACTTAAACCTGAAGTCAACATGCATAAGCTACATTGTATTTGCATGCATTTTATCCCCCTCCCCCCAAAAAAAGAAAACTTTATCTAAATTGATCTATACATTTTTAATACCTCAATTGGTTTTAAAATTGTCAAGATGTATTAAGAATAAAACACTGATGACTTTTCTTTATAGTAAAATTGTGTATGCATACATATATTTCACATAGTAATGCATGACCGTAGGCTTAGTTCAATGATAAACTGTATTTGTTTGAATTGTATAAGTGTTTAAATGCATATACCTGTATTTGCATTTGTTGTAACAATGTACATGTTGCGCAAGTTTATATTTAATAAATGTTTGTTCTGTTCTGAACATTATGCCAAGAGTCCTCTTCAATGATTTTGATCTTTTAACTTTGATTGTATAATTAGCATTTAAAATGTACTCATATCATATCATGTATGTACATTTTATTATATGTTATTAAAGTTAAGGTGTGGTTAACTGTCTAATTAGTCATTAATTAATATCAATTAACAAACATTTCATCCAATTGTCCAAGATATCAAATTTCCTCTACTTAATTAAACAAAAATATGAATGAGATTGGTGCATAAAAAAGCTTATTCCCATTGTTGTTTCACATATTTTGTCTTTTAAAATCAACTTCTATATTTTATTGAACACGAATCTGGTTGCTATGGCAACAAATTTATCATTATTATCAGATTTCAGATAAATTTCTGTAAAATGAGATCATCTTACCTTAAATTTATAATAATCCAAAGATATTTATTTATAAACACCAGTATTTTCTTTGTTGTACGACCTGAGTAAACTTTCTTTATTTGATGTATAATTTTACACATACATATACACTAAATGACAGATGACAGTTACATAACGTTAATTGCTAATTAATTCCCTCCTCGTTAGATCAGCGATGTACATTGATGCTTGATCATTTTATAAAACAATCATCCCTATATATAAAAATTATGTCGTGATCATATTTCATCAAGTATAAGCAATGTTTATGGCAACATTTTCACTAATCATCATTTATGTACATTGATGATCAAACCATTTCGCTGATAAAATGTTTGCCGACTGTCAAGTAAAGTCAGTACGCACTGCGAGCTTGTTATATTTACAGTGAAACCTTCCTAATAACTTTCTAATAACGGCTACTTTTAAACTACAGTCACTGTAAATTCATCCCTTTTATGCATACTTCAATGAAAATGACCACCTATATTGATAAGTTGCACAACTATAATTCCTATAAGGCTTATTTAGCAAAGTCATGATAGTGGCTGTTGTAGAGATGTTTTACCTTATTGGGTAATGTGAGAGAATATATCTCGATATTTTACTGATAAATCTCTGTGAGTTCTTTGTTGTCAGATGGATTTTGAACATTTTCAATAAAGATATGTAGGTCATCATTGCATGGGGGATCCAGGTATATTTTCTTAAGGGTGTGCAGCCAATACTCTTCGTCTTGAGTTGTTGAACACTGCTGTTAATCATTTTCCATTGGCCAGAGGGCTTATCAAGGCATTTATCCCTATGCAATTCCCTTTGGTATCAAGTTACCATACATACTTTGCAAAGCATTTTTATGGAAGAAAACATCATATTGCCGTGTTCTTAAATTTTATTTGTCAGTGGCACCGCACATACATTAATACCAATAATGTAAATACTCAATATTTGCTTGATATTCCTTATTTTCTCTTCCATCTTCATACTCATAGATATAGATAACTACTTTTTATCGATTGTGAGTACAGAAATACTGTTGTGTGTATTTAAATCAGTGGGGTAAGTGTATGGGCAGTAGACATTTGAATAAGAATGTTTGCAAATGCTTGTGCCTTCTATTCTAAATTTTCTTACGCCCAAGCTTACAGCTGGTAACTAAAGTAAAGTCTTAACTAAATAATGGTTGTATGTTATCTTTCACCTGATTTATCAGTTTATTGAAGATCTAAGTTTGGACATTACAAGAGAAATATTGTCATTTATAATTGATTTAAAATCTACTTTAAAATATTGATTATCTGTCAGTAAAACCCGGGTTGATAGCGCAGTTGGTAGCGCACCGGGATTTGGAATCTCGTGCACGAGGAGGTGCGGGTTCGAATCCCACCCAGGGATGTTATACCTTTCCATGAAAATTTGACAATAATGTTGATTTTCCTCCATTGATTAGATAATATGGAGAAGTTTCCGGCCTTGTGGAAGGGTAGGTGAGTACTGGTTATAGACAATGGTCCAGGAAAGCTAGGTTAGGTGCGCTGGACGCCATAAAATGACCTAAATTGTGTTGACACGGCGTTAACTCCAATAAATAAAATAAATAAATAAATAAAATCTGTCAATAAGAAATATACTTGCTGTTGGACTCGGCTTATGTTATTGATAGAAACACAAAATAATTAAATATCATCAATTTTGATAGAAATGATGCAGAGTTAATCTCAGGAGCTGGTGTGGCTGAGCGGTTATAATGTTGGACTGGTAATCATTTGAGAGCCAGATTTGCTTGGTAAGAATCCCATCCGAAAACCTAGAAATAAACTTTTTCCTACATGCTCAGTACGAAGCAGACTAGAAAAGGGGTTGATATAAGTTTAAAAACCAGTGTTCTCAATTACATTTTGTTGAATAGGCTCAAATAAAAAAGTTACAGGTTTTCAAGGGCAGTCCAGGGGCAATTTCTTTCGTTCTGTCTTTATTTTTTGCCAATTTTAACAGCCCTTTAATCTTTCTTACCGGCTGTTTAGGTGGGCAGCCGGTTCCTAATGAAAACACTGAAAAACTAGTTTCACAATCAATGTAAAATAAATTAGTATAGATGTTAACATCAGGGTTATATATGACCGAAAATGGTGCAAAATAGTGACAGTACAACATATACTGAACCAAAAAAGAAACTTTCGCCAAGTTTGATTGTAGATATGTTAATTAGTACAGTTTCAATTATTTTGGCTAAAAGCTTACATTTTTGTAAAATAATGTTTTGTGGTTCTTTTAAAATCGTCATTTTGGAGAAAAGGATCAGATTGATTGTTGAATTTCAAATTAAAGTAAGGTAGGGGTCGTTTCTAAAGTTAACAATCAGTAGTGTGTGTGACCGCCGTGGGCGATGATGACAGCCTGACAGCGACTTCGCACAGGTTTGTTAATGTCAGCCTGTGGAATATTATTCCATTCTTCAAGCAATGCAGCTCGAAGGTCGTTGATGTTGTATGGAGGGTTCGGACGTCGACGTACGCATCTATCCAGATTATCCCAAAGATGTTCAATATTGGGTTCAAATCCGGACTTTTTTGAGGGCCAGTCGTTGATAAAATCAACGTCATGATTTTGTAAATACTGTATTATTGACACGAGCAACAGTTTTACAAGCTACTACGTGTATATATGTGTGTACATCTAAGTGGTACCCTTGAACAACTGGCACATACTTTGTGAAAGTTTCTTTTTTGGTTCAGTATATTATTTTTTTCAGCCTCAGAATAGTTCCAAGACTTTGGAAACCTCATTTTGGCAAAATATATCTGAGATCTATAGACAATTGTCCAGTGAATAATTTCACCAAATAGAATCTTTGTCAGTTAATTGATATGTTGAATAATCATGAAGACGGAGAACCTTGAAGTACAAATTGGAGACCAGTTTGCCCATGTACCAACTGGTAAATGGGTTAAAGTTGACAGAAATGTTTAATTTTTTTAAGGAACTTAAAAGACATACTAAATTCGTGCCCATTCATAAAACTTGCTGATAAGTGTATGTTCTACTGCACAATAAAGCTGAACGTTTCAAGAATGGAAAGCTACAATTACACACCTCACCCACCTGCACTAAAACAATATAGTTTTAAACAAAACCACAAACAGTTTGTATTGTATTACCATGACAAGTTTTATGAGGAAAAAAGAACTGAATGAACTGTTTTTTTCCTTCTGTAAAATATGATCGTATTGTATCCTATTACCGGTAGTTAGATATATAGCCTTTGTTATGACTCACACATTGCCATGCGTTAGTCTAAGAAAATGAAAAACGAAAATACCATAATAGAAATATTTAGCAAATAATCTACTTACCATTTTATAAAGCTCCATGTTTGATGCTGTAAAACTAAAATATATTGTTTAACAATGATATATTAATAACTGTGTACAGATGTATAACTCTCTTTGTTTTATACCACTTAAACTTTTATACTACAACTGTGGGATATTCCAGAAACAGGATGAGGGGGCTGATCTCATCTCAAGTATTTTTTGAAAAAGTATGGTGTAGATGTTTTGCCATCACTGTTTTAGTGTACATTAAATCATCTGCATTCCAGTGCAGACTCGAGTTACAATTGTGTTTGTTCATAGTTTTTCCCTTAAATATGTAGTAATTGTTGATTTTTTATTCTAAAGCAGTGATTATCCTCAAAATCATTTCTTAATTAGCTCATATTTTCTCTATTTAAATGTTTATTAAACATTAATGACATTAATATAGAGATGCTCTTTTTCTGAAATATTTGGACTTGATAGTCTAGATAATTTCGTAACCCTCATAAGGAAATTGCCAGATCTGAAAATAGCAATTAGGCGAGTGAAGAATTTTAGATCGGGTTTTAATCAGTTTGTAGTGGTACTTAACTTTAATAGATAGTACTGATATTTAATTAGCAAGGCTTTAATCAATTCAATAAAGTGATTGCAAAGTATAAAGCATCGAAAATAGTGATCCAAAATAACAATAATAATATTAATAGCCGGTAACATTAATTTTATGTTTAATGTCACCACAGATACACCATATTACATTTAGAGTTTTCTGTCAATCAGATGACCTCTTGTTGACCTTGTAACAAAGATTGTAGTGTAATCTACTTGTGAAATATGAAATATGCTGTATGTTGAGATGATTGTATTTCCTGCAGTTTCGGTTTCCCCTTTTCTTACTGGGGTGTATAGACTTGCTGTTGTATCACTGTGGTTAAGGTATTTTGTAATTTGTCGTACTCGCCTTGGGATTTCTGTATAGATCTAGATCAAGTTGTACACTTTGTTATATATCAAGCGAACACTTGATCATTCCTTTGTTTTAATCTCTCTATTAGCAGAAACAACATGGAAGATTTAAATCTTTCTGCTAGCAGACACAGCAGAATAATTGATACTTCTGCTGTTTCTGCTAATATTTTATTAATCCATGAATAACATGCTTTATAAAATTAGATTGCAAAACTTGAAAAAAAGAATAGATGTTCTGAATTTCTGAAAGTTATGTATAGATTGGTTGACAAAGAGGTCATCTGAATGTGACCCTCTGTGAAATGTCAGGAGATCCTTTGAGAGCTCTGGCACCAGAGTCCTCACATTCTTTAAATACCCTCATATATAATATTTTGATAACAAACACAATTAAAAATCACTCCCGTATACATTACCGCGTACGAGTTATAACTATAGGCCTACTTTCATTATAGTGTATTATATTACATATAAGGTAGTGTACATGTATGTATGCACAGAGAACTATAAATAGGGACATACGATCATAAGATATGGACTCTATTGCGAGTGTTTGAGAGCTACGTATTGATTGGTTGACACAGAGGTCATCTGAATGTGACCCTCTGTGAATTGTTAGGAGATCCTATGAAAGCTACATATTGATTGGTTAACACAGAGGTCATCTCGACGTGACCCCCTGAGCGATGTCAGAAGATCCTATATAACAGCAGTCTATAGGATATATGTTTACGAAGACTGTTACCGGTATGAATCTTGATTGATTTGAGTGACTCTCTGTTATTATCTTTATTATAGAAATTGACTAATTCTTATTGTAATTAATAATCATAGTTACAATTTATAGTGAAATTACTCTCTTTTTCTCAACCCGGGTCGATAGCGCAGTTTGTAACGCGCCGGGATTTGGAATCTCGTGCCCGAGTGGGTGCGGGTTTGAATCCCACCCGGGGAGGTTAAACCCTTCCATAAAAATTTGACAATAATGTCGATTTTCCTCCATTGATTAGATAATATGAAGAAGTTTCCAGCCTTGTGGAAGAGTAGGTAAGTACTGGTTATAGACAATGGTCCAGGAAAGCTAGGTTAGGTGCGCTGGACACCGTAAAATGACCTAAATTGTGTTGACAAGGCGTTAACTCCAATAAATAAATGAATAACTCTTTTTCTCATAACTTCATGTATAGTGTTAACCACTTAAACTTATGTTACCAGAAAAAATGTATAATATTAAGTGGGCAGTACTTATGCACCCTTGATAGTCAAGTGTTTTTTGTATTGTGCTATCCGGAAACATTAACACTTGCAACACTTAATACTGTTCACACATATTAGGGAAAAAAATAGTTTGAACATTCTAGCAAAGCAGAAATAGTGTTTTTTTCTCTCGTGATAAAAAAATTAGCTTGGACATTCTAGTAAATTAGAAATAGTGAAATTTTTCCCTTGTGATTTAACTAATAACCAGTTACTATCCAAATTCTGGCTTAGAAGTATAAATTTAGCCCTCATGCATAACTGGAAAATTTTATTTCAAAAACTTGCACAACTCAGTAAAGGAACTAATAGTTCTAATTATTACAGTCTTGAATTTGGCCAGTAGGCCGGAGACCGAGTCCACTGATATCGCTTTCGATCCAGGGACTTTTAGAATGAGATGGGTCCGGCAGTCCATCAACTTTTCATGGCCACATTTTCCTAATTTTGTATGATTAATAAGAAATTTCACACAGGAATAAAAACAGCATAATTATTTGTTAAAAACTATTTGCTATAGATATTTTTTTAGCTTTTTTTTATTTTAATATACATGTATACTGAATATCATACTTAATCATGAAAATGGATGTCATATTTTTACAAATCACTTAGTCTTTGTTCAGTAACAAATTCCATTTTGCTGGACCAAATGTCCAGTGCTAATGAAAGTTAGTCATAATAAATTTTTAGATATTGATAAAGCAAGTACAAATGTAATATATTATGTAGTTGCATGCTTTACTTTATTAGTTAGGTCCCTAAATTATTAATAATTATCAAAGAAAACTAAAGTTTAAATTTAGCAAGGGAGGTAATACAGTATATAACTGTAAGCTATACTACATTTGTTAGCTCCCTTTGTGACTTTTTGATGCAATGGTTACTTCAGCATTAATTGATCTGCATTGTAGGTCCAAGTATTGAAATACATTTTATTCAAACATTTTTTGTTAAACTACATGTAGTTTATAGTTTCTCTATGAAGTCCAGTGCACTGTTTCACAAAAAATTCTTATGTAAAAGGTTATTGTAAGTTTAATACATAATTTTGCAGTTCAAAGTCAGAGGGATATTAAACATAACTATGATATGATATCCAAAAGGTATACAATATTCTACATTGTTTAATAATATATGGAATTGATTGGCCAAAAATTGGCCAAAGATATTATTAATGTTTCTTGCTTTTGACTTACAATGATTTTTATCGTAAGATTGTTTGTGCACAGTGCCACTGAGTCATAGGGCAAGAACTCTGAATTTTTTTTTATTCTTAAGAGTATATTCCCTGTAGACTATGATTTGAACACTGTTCAATGCTTCATTTGTATGTGAGAACACCCAAGATTTGTAAAGGTCCAAATTTTGAGTCAATGATTTTCATGTATATAGTAATTAACTCTACGCTGAAACATGCATTCAAAGTTTTATTTCTATGACCTGTTCATTAAACATTTGATCCTGCCCTCCTCCCTGTTCTGAGCTTGTGGCATGAAGATTCTAGCTCAAAGAAACTAATAAGTAGCTTTGTGATTTAATCCAACTTAGTGATGCTGGTTATCCAATGATAACCAATCTAGCATCATAGCCACTCAGCCAAGCATACTCATTTAATATCATTATTAGGGCTGTCACAATTTATCAGTATACCGGTATATTGCATTATGCAGCTGCGGCAATACGTACTGCGGTACGAAATTAACATACCAGTATTTAGCGATATATATTAATGCATAGAAAAATTCTTCCCTTTCGCTAAATAATAGCAGCGAAATGTCAATTTTCCATGGTTCATTAGATTAAAGTTCAAGTTCAAAAGATTTAACCGATTTGGGTGCTTTCGAAATGTTCCAATAACTCCAAAAATGCCCAGTTTTTCTCTAGTCTGCCACAGGCACTTTCCCTACAAAATGCTTTAACATGCATGTACTTCAATACTGAACAGTTAAATAAATCTTAAAGACAAAAGTATCATGCAGCCGTGTCTTTGGTTTGCAAAGCAATATATTGTGGTACGTGTCGCGATACGGTTCTAGTGCATCACAATATACCGCGATACGCTTCTGGCGTATCGTGACAGCCCTAATCATTATAATTGATTGTAATTACAATATTATCTTTTTTTTAGTGCAAAAAGTTCTAGAATGTTCAATTTCTTATAAACTGGTTTTCAACTGAATGCACTTTCTTGCTTTTTTTAACAATTTCTAAGTTACTAATGATTTATCAAAATAAAAGTATGAAACATTTGGGATCCCTCAGTGGAATCTGCTGTTGTCATCAACTGTTGCTGCTGCATCCTGAGAAAGCTTCCAATGCCAGCTTTTCAATCTAAAACAAATCTCTAAGGCACTTATTATTTGTTTTGGGTAAAAATCAGTACAAAGTGATGGTCTCACTACTTGTTCAATTTGTATATATTTCTCTACCTAACAAACCAGTGTCACTGAACTGTGATTTGTATACTAATGGTGTTGGAGCACTAAAATCTCCTTTGACTTATCAAATCCGAACAAATTCAGCTCCTTCAGCATTTTAAGT
Organism: Mactra quadrangularis; assembly: GCA_025267735.1. Lineage (NCBI taxonomy): Eukaryota > Metazoa > Mollusca > Bivalvia > Venerida > Mactridae > Mactra > Mactra quadrangularis. The sequence continues at coordinate 49,069,732 of CM046305.1, read as the reverse complement.
TAACATGAAAGTATGATTGTATCATCCCTAGAAGGACCATGTTTACCTGTACATTCACACCCATACATTCCTGTGGTCCAAATGTCGTCTGCTGCCATGTAGTAATGATCTGCATCATATGAAAGCTTGTTTGACGTCTGATTGGTCAATTTATTTCTTTGAACCAGTCTATGAGTTGTGGTTAGAATGGTTTCCTGCCTCATGTACATTAGTTTACCTAGAAGTACAGGGGTGTCACCTAGAGAATCAAATATTTTGGTATCATTGGATGTAGTATTGTAGCAAATGGAGTTCTTTATGTGTATTGCATTGTAACCTATATCCCCTAAAATGATTGTTGCCTGAGGCGGACGAAAACTAAATTTGAATATAACTTTCTCGGTTATTCCCTTGATGTAGTTCACATTACATGGATTTTCCATTATGTATTGTTTTGTGTTATTGCTATCTATAGAGAGGGCATAACATTCTCTATAGCGTTCGTCTGTTGTATTGTAACTATTCACTACTAATTTGTTCACTGCATTCCCACTGTTTAGAGTGTACGCCATTTTGACGTTGATATCTTCACTTTCATATAATTCCGCTATTTCTGTGAGTTTAATCCATATTTCATCATCCTTATTTGTTTTCAAATGCCTTATATTGAAATATATTCCAACATTGGTGAAATACTTGTCAAATGCTAATTTTCCCGCCCAAATTTCCTGTGGCAGACGGAATTTAAATTGTTGCTCATCAATTGCAATAACGTGAGTGAATGTAAAAATTGTAACTGATCCACATAAGGCGAGACACAGTCCAACATTTGTGACAAATTTATACACAGATTTTCGGAATGGATTTTTTATTCGTTCTTTGTTATCTTTAGACAAGTATGACCTTATTAACGGGACAAGCATTCTGATGAGTGCAGAAACCGTAACAATCAGTGCTTTCGTCAGCTGAAAATAGCTGACTGGTTCACTATGACATAATGATATTGCAAGGTTTACAGAAATCGTTGGTATTTCTTCCAACCATACGACCAGGGCTGAAACTAGGTCAAGGTCAATCCATGGTGTTCCAGTACAAAAGTCACGCAGTATGTTTAAAATATCAAATATTATCGCTAATGATCCAATAGCGGAACAAAGCAATAAAATCATGACTAGTTCTGGTTGTAATGGTCCATACACTAAACCTTGCTCTAGAAATGATATATCTTTGAGTAGAAATGCATCGTTGGTAATTTCGGCTATATCCAAGGTCAGTATAGTGATGAACATAAATCCATATAAACATGGGTGTGTTGTGAAGATATGGTGAACATGATGACAACATCGACGTTCAGGTGGTTGGCCACTGTCTGGTAACAGTTCAAAATTATCAGAAGTCATCTTCGTGTTGTATTGATTTCTTGTCCTTTGATTTCTTAGTAAGTAAGGTGACTATCGCTGAAAATATAGTTTAGAAAATTGGATTATATGTGTTCCAAGTGTATCTGTTGACATGGATGTTATAAACATGATCACAATTATAAAGAAAAGTATATGTACAGAGAACAATATAATTTAATCTGTATTTCATGCTTTTCAGCAATAATTTATAACAGACTTTGTTTTTTCAACCTGTGCATGGACAGAAAAACCAACAAATTTGAGTTCTAAGACAACTGCCATACATAATTAAGAATCAGCACTGTGGTAGGAAGGAGAATGGCCCTAGAAAATATTTTGTGACCAAACTTCATGAAAATATGCCCTGTCCGAAGTTCTATGTAGAGATAAAAGTAATAAACATACCTAACTATTAGTATTCCAGATATTTTACTGCTTATTGTTTAAAACATTTTTGTCCAACTGACATCAAGTCTTTCTTCTATGATGTATTAATACAGTTTTATATAAGATGGTGACATCTGCTGGATTGATGAATAATTGTTTGTAATGTAGAAATCTACAGTAAAACCCCATTTAATGACCACATCCTAGTATTTTAAACCTCTGAACTACATTCTATCCAGAATCATTCTTGTTATAAGTTTTTTTCATTGGACAGTACTATTTCTACTTCTGTCTCCTCTCTATAGCAAACAATAGAATTTTAGGTCAGCTGTTGGCTGATATGAAGAGGTCAGTCAATGACCACCTTCTAGTATTTGTCACCTCTCAACCAGACATTCCGAAAAAGTGCTGGACCGACAGACCTGACCAGTAAAATTCCAGTCAGTCCAGTAAAAAATCTGTCAAAGCTGGTCCGAATGTCCGGTCAAATTTAATTTATTTCAATTAAAATTAAGACAGCTATCGGCCATTTTATCGTATTTTTTTCGGTAAGAAAAACAAATTAATGACTTACTAGAAAACAGTAATGCATTAAGATGTATTGACTTTCCCTTAGAATTTCAAATAGTAATAAAACATTGTTGCTAATAAAGATGTAAAGATCTGTCATTTAGATGATTTCTTCCGGTCCGTTGAAACCTAATTTGGTCCAGTGATTCTTCCAAGATCACTGGACCAAATCTCCAGTAATGTCAAAACACTTTTCGGAATGTCTGCTCTCAACTACATCTAATGCAACCAGGATCTTTCTTGTTATATGTTTATTTTACTAACATTACTCTTTCTACTAGTATTGGTCACCTCTGAACTTCATCCAATCCAGAATCATTCTTGTTTTGTTTTTTCAATGAACAGTACTATTTCTACTACTGTCACCTCTACAGCAAACAATAGAAAGATTAGGTCAGCTGTTGGCTGATGTAGAGAGGTGTAACTGTATATAATATTATTGTAATAAATTGATTATATATTGATGTTAACAGCTGGGGAGTCTTTTATTTGACTCATGTACATAGTCTTTTTATTTAAATGAATGGTAAATTTTCTTTGTATAATTATGAATTCATTTATGAAGTTGTACATAACATTGTCAATTTATACAGAAATATGGTTTTAATATAATAATATGCTATTTTACCTTACAAACACAAACATATGCATACATACATTTACATGCGTATACCCATGTGCTTATTACACTTTTTAAGAAGTGCAATCCCTTATTTCATTCATAATTTACAATTAATTACTACGAAGATTGTTAATTTTTTGCAATCCATGAAAAAAATGAATGATAAATTGATGGTAAGTCATAATAGATTTTTGACTGTCCATTTTTTATGGTAAGGTTGCATCTCCTACAATATGTATTACATTTTGTCAGACATTTTTCTCGGTCACCACTGAAGTTTACCAGATTTCAGATTTTTTACTAGATTTCATAAATCTCAAAAAAAGTTGCCAACATAGTATTTGTATTAAAAGTTTGGGTTATAATTATATACACCGTCAAAAATCTTTATAACTAATATTATCCACCATTGGTCATACCCTCCAAAACTCTGTTTGGTGCGTATCTAGAAGTCAGTCTGTCAGTCGGAGGGTTGGTCTGTCTGAAGCTTTTACGTTTCCGCTCAGTTTTCAGCACCTATTATACAGATTTGTTTCAAACTTCACACACTGACAGGGTATCAAGCAGACATGTGCATATCCCATTTCAGTAACAATCCATTGATATTTCAATGAGTTATGGCCCTTTGATGAAAAAACTTGTCTGCTCATTTTTCCAGCTCCCAATTTCTTGACAAATGCCCATTTTGGGGTATTTAATCCCATTCAGTGATAGATTTAGGGTTTTCTGTCATACTTCAGTTGTGATATTCTTTTCACGTCCATTCGAAGACATCACTGATGATTTATTAAGAAAAGGTATAGAAACAAGTATATTACACAACTGTAATTGTAACTATTTTATATTTTCTCTATATTTTCAGTTGAAGAAATCAAGAAGAAGGCATTAGAAAGATATACTGAAACTATTGTAAGTTAACATGTTTGTATTAACACTGAAAATATGCTACTATTGATTTAAATTAGCCACACTTTAGGAGTCACTAAATTTTCATTCAAATGAATGTAAAATTGTTAATAAAATTTGTTTTATACTCCCTTAAGATCTAATTTTAAGATGAAAAATCTAGGGTTCTCATGATTATGTTGTTTTTATATAGAAACCACAATGTTATTGTAACATACAGTATAACCTCTGCTAACTGCACCTCTAACGAGCGGCAACCTCCGACATGCGGCATATTAGAATTCCCCCGCCGATTTTGCACTATGAATTACCTCTAATGAACGACACCTCCGCAGAGCGGTAAACGGCTGTTTAGATAAATTCCCATAGTGATTCTTTACCTCTGTACAGCGACACTAAGTCTAGCAAGGTTAATATCAATAATCGATAATTATCTATGACCGTTGATTTAAACAATAAGCGATACCCTTAACCGTATAATACTACCCTAAAGTGTCAAGTTGTTAAATCATTTGACTAACAGGGGTTAATAAACAAGTGACATATGGTTTCCATGACACCAACGAACGGACCTAAGATGAGGAGCGCTTTGTTTGGTAGGCTGACGTCATCAAGTATCAAGTGTACATGAAACTTATTTGTTATTGTACTTATTATTTAAAGCTTCGATGGAATGAATTCTGTTTTAATGTTATTTGAGGTTTAAGAGCCGAATCAGATATTTACTCCCGAAAAGACGACGATAATTCATGCTAAATATTATTCGCCATTAAACAGGTATAAAAACAATTTTGACGGTAACAGAAACGATTTCTCTAGTGTATTGCTTTCTTTTGCGTCAAACTAACCATCATGCTAGCAATTTTTAATGGTTATAATGATTTATTTTAAAAACTTTGTAATCATATTAAAACTTTTTACTTTTGTCGATTAGCGCCCGCTAATATCTGTATTTACATTACAGAACGGATAACGGCCAGTTTTCCTTACCGAAAACGGCCGTTTTTCGTGATCGATAGAGTCTACCTCTGCAGAGCGACACCTCTGCAGAGCGACACTTTTTTCAAACTCCGCTGAAAGTCGCTCTGCAGAGGTTACACTGTAATTGCAGATATTCAACAATTTTGTATTTTCATGGCAAAATATAATTTCCTGGACATATAAGTTGTATCATATACCAAATCTTATTTCTTTCATGTTTTTTTCCTGTGTTTAGTTATGTTATTTTCCATGTTAATAATTCATTGTCTATGTTCACAAAATATCACCACATATTTGTATTATTTATTAAACTGCCAGTAGCACATACATTGACCCCACTCATTTTAATACATGTACTCAATTATTATTTTTTATTAAAATCCATGTTCATAAATAGAGATACATGTATCTATTTTTATCAAAAATATATAGTACTGTAGTGAGTTTTGTATGAATTCTAAAATGTTCCAAGTATTTAAATCAGTGAGATAAATGTATGTGCCACTGACAGTTGAATGCAATTTTTTACCAATACTATAATTGTAATGCATAAAAGAAATAGAGGATGTTTGTTTATTTCGGAGTAAGATCGATTTATATTTCAAGAATGAGCTGAGGATGCAATATTATCCTTAGATCATGAATGAAATAAATAGATCTTACATCGAAATAAACAAACTATCTGCTTCAAACTGGTGTTGTTTATTGTTTAAGTCTGATATGCCTTCAGAACAGGGCAGCCAAAAAGTGAAAGCAACAAATTTATTCTCATTGTTTCAAAATTGTTGAATATCGATTTTTATTTCACCGATAAATCCCAGTATTCCACTGAAAAGCATTTTAATTATTTTAAAAACAATGATACTTTCAGGGTGCTGGACCAGAGCTGTTGGTATCTGGATCAGATGATTTCACACTGTTTCTATGGACACCAGAGAAAGATAAGAAATCATTGGCTAGAATGACTGGACATCAACAATTAATAAATGATGTAAGATTCTCACCAGATGCAAGACTACTAGCTAGTGCTTCATTTGATAAATCTATTAAACTATGGGAAGGTAGAACTGGCAAGTAAGTAAAGTTTTTGTCAAATGTAGGTTGAGGGCTGGACACTAATAGCAGTGATCAGTAGCCCGAACCCAAAAATGGGTAGACAGGGACTATAGGACAACCTTTAATGTCAAGCCCTGAGGTTTGGGGCAATGAAGTCAATTGATTAAAGTGTGATTTTTATGAGATATCTACACATGTTTCATTTGAAAAGGAGGTAAGTATAGGAAACAGTAAGATTCCAATACTAGGAACCTAATGCTTGAGGGTTTGTTGGTTCAATTTCTGGGCAGGGTATACTTCGGTAAAGTTTAGTAATGCTATAATTTCTCTGCCTTTTCTCCCTCCTACCACTAATTCTCAATCATGTAGGGCATGTAGGGCAGTTTTCAGGCATTGACAGAAGAATGCACCTAGTAATTGATTAACAGTCTAATCCAGAGATTTAGTCTTTCCTGGAAGTGAGTAGGTTGACTGACTGCCCTGATATGACCTATTAAATGTGTTGCTTTGGCATTAAACCCAACCAAAATAAAAAACTTTACTTTCAGGTTTCTAGCAACATTACGTGGACATGTAAGTCGAGTATATCAAGTATCTTGGTCAGCTGATAGTAGATTGTTATGTAGCGGAAGTTCAGATTCTACATTAAAAGTATGGGATATAAAAACTAAGAAATTATTATTTGATCTTCCTGGACATGCTGATGAGGTTTGTGTTTTCATGTTTTTTATATTGGGTTTTATGTTTTGTCATCACAATTTAGTTTATTTTACAGCAACCTAGCTCTACTGGACCCTTGTCTACAACCAGTACTCACCTCCCCTTTCATAAGGCCTGAAACTTCTCCATTATATCTTATTATTGGAGGAAAATTGACATATTTGTCTAATATTCATGGAGGGGTATAACAGCCCCTGGTGGGATTCAAACCTGTACCCCCTTCAGGAAACTAGATTTAAAATCCTGTCACACTACCAACTGTACTACAGACCTAGGTCTATGTATTCATTAATTATAATTGTTGTATTCACATTAATTTCAACCTGGATCCATGATGCAGTTAGCTTTGTGTTGGATTTTGAATCTAGTGTCTTGAAGGGATTGCTGGTTTGAACCTTACACTGGCTGGTTTTACCATTCTATGAAAATTTTACAATGATGTTGATTTTATTCATTTAATTAGGTATATGGAGAAGTTGCTGGCTTAGTAGAAGGGTAGTATATACATTGTACTTGTTCAAATGTTGTAGATAAAGGTCCCGGAAAGCTAGGTTTGGTGAGCTAGCTGCTATACAGTGACCATAATTTAGGATGACATGGTTTTTAACCCAAGAAAGTTCTTTCAACTTAACTCAAGCTGTACCAAAGTCTTGAAGTGTTTGTTGTATATACCTCATGGCATTGATCTTGTTCTTTAAGAAAGAACTGTTATTTGTCCAGCCCTTTCTATCAGTAGTAGATGGTATGCGTATATTTGAGCTTGGTTGTAACAATTTTTTTAATTTAAGGAACAGAAACAAGTTTATAAGAAGATTTCTATTTTATTGAAAACTATTTATTTGTTATAAAACATCTTTTTTTCTTTAAAAAACAACAACAACAACAATAAATTTAACTCTTGATAGAATATTAACAATAACAATAAAATAAAATATAAATAATTGCACACTCTGATAGAAGATTTTGCACTCGGTAATATTTCAAATTTTAAATAAAATCTTTTGTATCAAAACACATTTTAGAATAAACATGGAACCAGCTACTAGAAAGGAAAACTGTATTTTGTTCATTTAATATGAACATAATGTAATAGACATCTGGTACAATATTAAAGTCCTGGCACTGAATAACATACAGGGATACAAGAAAGTGCACTCCAAAATTTCTTGGACAAATGAAATTTTAAAACAATGACCATGTCTACAGAAAGTAACTTTAGGCCACAACAAATTGATCATATGTTCTATGGATTCACTCGCACCTTAATTTTGACGGTTTTTACAACAACAAAAAAAATTTATTTCCTCGCTCGCTCATAAAAATTTTGTCAAACCGCTATATAAAGCAACTGAATTAAGATTTTTTTCATTTTTTTTCTTCGCTCGCTCGCCCCATTTTTTTCTAGAAAAATCCGTAGAACATATCATCAACTTGTTGTGGCCTTACTCAATTTCTATTTGATTTCATCTCAAAGACATTGTAAAAAGGGATAGTATCACATAAAATGTTCATTTATAAATTGTTAATTATCCGACCTTGTATAGGTCTTCATACAATAACATGAACATTTAGTGTGAGACATTTATCTTTAACCTTGTTCTGGTAAAGATGCCATCTGTAGGTTAGGGTAAACTAAGGTAAAGACGGACCGTACCAGGGAAATACTTGAAATGAAATCCTGTAGTATCTTAAGTGTAACATTCTATGTCAACTACTAGCAGTGTAGTCTCTAGATTTATACCACTATCAATGTTGTAGGTACTAATCATTATTACTAGATCTGATTCGGAGCTCAAGGTGATGGTTTGTTCCAGAAAAAATTTGCTTGTAACAGATGTACCCATGCAGAACAAAATTTCAATACAAATATTTATACCCAAGACAATAGGATTTGATGTGTGATTTAGTCCATGTTGCATACTTTTCTGCTATAAGGTGTAAAAATATGTTCTGCATGGATGTTTCCGTTACAAACAAACCGTATTCGGCTGGAAAGAAAACATAAAATTGAGTTCAGATTATGAACTATAACTAGTACATAAATGTATCATTCATAAGTCACCATTTTAGTCATTGTAGTATTTGATCACCTGAGCATTTATATTGTGTTTAAGACGAACTGTTTTAACTTTTCTATGTCGGTCAACAACCTTGCATCAATATATAACAGGAATTCTTCTTTTCTCAAACTACATGGATTAAATTACCATATTTGGTATTCAATATTACCTTATGATCATTTACAAAGATTGTTCAAATTATGTTATGAAATTGATCAAGACCCAAAAATAGAGTTTGAGCAAATTGCGATATATATGCAATTTCAAAATGATGATTTGCTTGATGCTTACATGTTCATTGGGTCCAAACAAAAATAAACAAATTTTTACAAATCAAAATGGTGAACAAAAATGGTACATGGTTTTGTCTAATACATTATAATACTGTTTTACAATTTTTCTGTTGCTAGGTTACCCATTGTTGTTTAGTTTAGTAACCATTGGATACCAATCATCACCATAGTAACTAGAATAATACCAGAGCTCTTCATTGTATTACTTTCATTAGTAGTCTCCTGAAATAGAAACACGATATTGCAGTCATGACCTTATAACTCTCTAGCCCAAAGCACAGGAATAGTGAAAATTGATTCGGGCTCAGTCACCGTTAAACTAAACAGTTTATTATAGGACAGTAGGTCGTGTGAAGATCAAAATTTTACTGAACCAAGTCTTACAGGACAGAATACATTTTACATATTTTGATGAATTGAAAACTATGTGAATGAGATCAAATTCTTTGCCGGACATTTGGTTCTGTAAACCTGCAGATCAAGACAGACCTTCTAATTTTTGACAGGATTTGTTTGTCGGTCCCCGAGGTTTGGCTGTGACTGTTTAGGCTTGTGAAAATTACTTTTTTCATATACGGTAGTTCATCCAGTTGATAACTTTGCCTTTTACTATCAGCCTATTAACTAATTTTTGGTGTATTCGAAAGATGTCGATGTCATTAAAAAAAGTAAAGCCTTAACATTGCATCCCTCTATAAATCTGTAAAATACAGTAAGGACATGCCAAATAGGAATTTTTGTTAAGCATCAACTCAAGTTTGACAAACCTAGGTACTTATTCACAAAAACACGCAAAGCGAAAAAAATATTTCTTTTTAATGGAAAAACATCATCATTATGCAAAACAATTGTCTGAAACTCTGAATTACTTATGAAATGACTAGTTTAAACACAGACTTAAAACATATGGTTTGATATAAAATGACCAGTGTTTTTTTACGTAAAATACATACAGGTACTGTTTTAATGGCACAGTTATGATAAATTGCTTACGAAGAATAACAACATTTCTGAACACATTTTCCTCGGAAGAAATTGTTGTTATCAAATCCCTGAACATTGGAATTATTTTAGAAAATTTCACAAACAATTTTATTTTTTGCATTGAGGACTTTAAAACCTTTGCACATGCGGACACTTATCCGGTATGGCATGGCCTTATTTATAATGGAGAAACTGACCACTAACTGAAGTTTGGTAAAAAATCTACCAATTTTTTAGTAATAAACCTTACATGTATAATATTATATGATATAGTGTCTAGGAAACATGAAAACCTCAGATTAACAAAAATATCTACCTCAGCTCCATTTGTTGTGGTTTGTCCAGCTGCATTTGTTGTGGTTGTTCCAGCTGCATTTGTTGTGGTTGTTCCAGCTGCATTTGTTGTGGTTGTTCCAGCTGCATTCGTTGTGGTTGTTCCAGCTGCATTTGTTGTGGTTGTTCCAGCTGCATTCGTTGTGGTTGTTCCAGCTGCATTTGTTGTGGTTGTTCCAGCTGCATTCGTTGTTGTTGGTCCTGCTGCATTCGTTGAAGTGCCAGCTATTGTTTTACCCAATGTTATGGTACCTAGACACAAAATATTAGTTTATAATGTCAGTGAATTGTAGGAAATTATAGCAAATATGTTTTTTTCTGTATGGAATTTAAATTTTATTTACATAAATAATTTTTTTCTTCCCAGTATTCATAAACTTGATAGTATTTATGCTGTATTTAAGAAAGTATATTTATTATTGGAGATTTCCATAGGCCACTGTCAGGCTTCTGTGACATTATATATGAATACAAGAAAATATTGATGCAAAGCATCAAAGAGCGCAAAAATTTATAACACAAGAGTACTGCTTAATATAAGCTTGTAATTCTCTATAAGTGGGACATTATTATTTTTTTTAAATATTGCTTATTTACTGCTAATTAAAGCAATTAAGTATGATTACTGAAACATAAACACCTATATAAATGTAGAAAATATATAATAATAGGGTTATAATAAGTGATGGTCTAATAATCCTTCTTTGTTTGTGGTGCCAGTGTTTTCGCAAGCGGTTTAGACCGTCCCCAAACATGATCTCGAGCGTGTTTTCTATAAATAGACGTCAAAGACCGTGAAAGTCGAGTACACGTGTTAAATTAAACCACAGGTTAGAAGAGAAGCTATTAATTTCTTGTAGAAATTCCTGGTAAAGATCATTTATTAATGCTAAACAAAACAAAAATGTTTACGGAACACGTCAGATAAATAAATGCATTAACTATTTCTGGTCTAGCTGGCTTGCCACATAAAGTAGGTACGCTTTTTAGTCTAACCTTTGCTGAGTTCAATGGTTGCCTTCATGAGTGAGTTAGACAGTAATTAGGCAGTAACAGCTGAAAAGTTCCGCATGCACAGGCATATTCAAAACACATTCCATATAAGAGTGCACACTTCGGTGTGCGCTCAACAAGGTACATGTATATTACAAAAAATATATGGGAAATTTGTTTTGCAATTAGAAAAAAAAGAAAAAAAATTCACAAATTACGCTTGATCGTGTTTGTCCAAAGAAAACACCGCTGACATTATACAGAAGCCAGCGTATTGATATTATGAATGGACTACTTTTCCCTTCCTTTGTATCATGGCAGACCTTGATCGAATTAACAGCTTTGGGTATGGTTATAGCATAAAAAGCACAAACATATTAAAAGTCCATCATCTAATTAATAAAACTTCAAACACAATTTCTATAACCGTTCATCAATGATTTTGTTTCAACGGAATAAACAATACAAGTGATGTAACATCAAGTGAAGCTAACAGTGTGTTAAATTGGAATATTTGTTTTAGAAAGAATTATCATAGGGAGTTAACATTTGAAATAAAAAATATCTGGAGCAGTTTAAGAATACTCTTAGTCCATATTGGCACACTTACTTCTTCATTGGCATGTTGGCTTTCTACCTTATGGCACATTTGCCTTGTTTAACAACTTTTAAGTATTGCACAAAATTTAATACACAACAATTATACATATATATACATGTATATATCAATATATTTTTTGATATGTGATGCTTATTGCAGTCTTTTTAACAATTATTTACAAAGATATATGTACATATTATAAAAAATATCCTATTGCTGTTATCATTATTTTATTTTATTTTATTTTCTAATGGTCTTCACTGACAAAGGTTCCGTCAAATCATCTGATGATCAATAAATAACATCATTTAATTTCTTAAACATGTATATCATTCGTGCAATGTTTTATGTTTTTTCACTTATAAAGTTAACAAGGATTCATGCAAAGTGAAATTTAGTACTCACCACTCTCTGCACAAACATTTCGTGTCAAAATGTGTAAACCCCACCCTGAGTGCCGATTGAGTGCATCGGACCGTATCAAATTATTTTTTTTCCACAAATCGGTAGAAAATGACACAAAAATCACCTCAGCAAAATTTTAAAAGGATCCATTGGCCCGTTATAAAATAATTGAAATTTGAAAAGTGATTGGTTAGAACTTTTGTTCAGTGTAGATTGATAATTAGTTTTTATTTTAATTCAATTATTTATGAAAGTTAGGAACAAATATATGATAAAAAATAAAGAGAAGATAAATTATTAACTAGGGCTGCGGCGAGTATCCGAGTACTCCGATAATCGCCATCTTGACCAGAAAATCAAGTACGAATATTCGTCACGTCCAAAATCATCAGATCTCGATCTAGTTTAGAAATAATGAAAAAGCATTTACCAATGCTTAATGATCACTGAAAACGAGTCGCTCTACAAATGAAAACTTTAATTTATGTACGAACCGAGTTATCGTGTGTCAAGAGTTGATTGATACACATTTGAACAAAAATGTTATCACTGAAAATGCCGATTAAATGTCTGATAGTAATATTTGGAGTACATGGTTTCCCATATAGTAAAATCTTCCGTAATCTTTCACTTATTATGTTATTTCATGAATTCTCGTATGCTTTTCCATTAACATGTGATTCGTGGTTCGATTCTTGAACTGCTACACATGAATCTTGGTTCGGATCTTATCGCGACATGCTCAATATCCACAGCCCTATTATTAACTAGATAAAACTTACCTAGGATGAACAATATAATTGCTGCTTTAGACAGCTCCATGGTTCCAGATAGTAGATGTTTCACATAATCTGCCGGGTCCTGGCCGTCGAGGGTTTATATATCAAGACTTGTATGCATGTAGCAACATGCTGGGTTTTGCTCTGTCAAGATGTTATGAAAATTGCACTAAGTTGAAAAAATGATTTTGAAAGTTCAGACAGACCTTTAGTGGTGAAAAAGGTGATGTTATAGACTTGCTCTTGTTTTTTGTTATGAAGTTTTAATATATGAAAAAAACTGCTTTTGTGATATTTCTCTTATTGATTTTATTGTTGTACATGTATCTAGTTGTTTAAACTATAACCATGAGGCGCTCGGCTAGCTCAGTCAGTAGCTCACAAGTCTACTGATTGAGGGGGTGTAAGTTGATTCCTTGACGGGGCATACTTTCTTGAAGTTTAGTCGTAAAATATTTTTTATGGTCATTTTCCACTGTATTTTAATAATGATGAATGGAATTATGATGGATTGGAAATATGGGCCTAATAGGGTGTTAACAGCTAAAACCAATCTCAAATTTAGCCTTTCCAGGAAAGATGAGCGGACTGATTGACAATCTGATTAAAACCCAATCTAAAATTTTACCACTCGCTAATTTAGATCTGACCTTTTCCAAACGAAGGTCACGTTCAGGTGACCTTTTCTCATCATAATATTCATGACGAAATTGTTATGATACGTAACTTGTTTACATCGTCTACGTCACGCAATTTGAAATGAGCCACCCAATCGCAGACTGTGAATAATACCGCTGTTAAATTTGCATGCAAACCTAGGTCTAAAAATAGAAATTACGAAATCAAAATGTGATTAATAGTATTTTCGTCTAGATGAAAGCTACGCATTGATTGGTCGACACAAAGTTCATCTCGACGTGACCTTGCATTGACTAAGTAGAGATCCAGTACGACAACGCGAGTAGAACAGGATCTCTGTTTACGGAGATTGACTGATTGACTGACTGACTGACTGACTGACTGTCATAATATGTCCTATACAGTGTGTTGTTACCGTCTCAAACCCAACCAAAAAATAGAATAAGCTCTATATGACTGAGAATGTTTGCAAATGGTGGGAGGAAAAACTTGATTAATTTTTTTGTGATTATAAATTTATTGATATGTAGCCAGTCTACTGGGTTTTTATAGTCTACAAAACTTGACTATTGTTATAGCATCCCCCTGACAGCATGGAGTGGAGGCACGTAGGCATTATAGGTGTGTTATCTTATCAAATGGTTGCAATAAAATATGTATTAAACGGGATGGTTGTTTACAAATTTAGAGTTATGCAATAAAAATGATTTTCAAGTTGTTACATAAAGTCAAGACTACAATAAAGTTGCCAAAAAAACTATTTGAACCTTGTAGTATCTTTGTATTGTTTACATTGGTCCACTCCACCTCAAGTATTGACATGACATTCTGATGTACCAGGGTTGGTTTAAGTTGTAATTTAAAGTCATTACTCTTGTAGTGTTTTGATCAAATAGTTGTTAGTATTTTATGAAAGGCTATATAAGTACATTTTTGGCCGGTTGCCTTAGTCTATCGCTTTGTATCGCTTTGTCCTGTGGTACTCTTGATTTGGTTTCACATACTTATTCCTTTTGATGAGGGTACCTAAGTAGCTATATGCGTAGGCAACAGGCCCTTGATGTTGGGATCTGCGCAGTTTATTTTTGTTGACTGTTTTTAGCTGGATTTTTCAACAAAACGCAGCTTATAGATTTACAAAACTTGGACATTTGGTGTCATTAACAGTAACTGTTTTTTTATTTACCTAGTATCACTGCCATTTAAGGTAAGATCTTAATGAAACTTCATACAATGATAACATACCATGTAATTTACTGAATGTTGCAATTGATAACCGTAACTCTACCTGACTTAATTATGTTTATTTTATTTTATTTATTTATTGGATTTAACGCCGTATCAACACAATTTAGGTCATTTCACGGCGTCCAGCGCACCTAACCTAGCTTTCCTGGACCATTGTCTATAACCAGTACTCACCTACCCTTCCATAAGGCCGGAAACTTCTCCATATTATCTAACCAATGGAGGAAAATCGACATTATTGTCAAATTTTCATGGAAGGGTATAACCTCCCCGGGTGGGATTCGAACCCGCACCCCCTCGGGCACGAGTATCCAAATCCCGGCGCGCTACCAACTGCGCTATCGACCCGGGTTACGACTTAATTATGAATTATTGCCTTTTGTAACATCTAAAAATGTATGTTATATAATGTATATGGTGTATTGGAGGTTTTAGGGATTGCCAGTTGAAATTTAAGTTTTTATCAAATATATAGTAAATCTTGTTAGGATGTCACATGTTGGTACAGGAATTATAGGATATTTACTTTTTACGAGAATTTGAGATGGGTTATGTTAACTCAACAACAGGCTTGGTTCAGAAAGGCGTACATTTTGAGAAGATTCTTATGTTTTTACGGTGTAAGCCCCATACTTTATGCCCATTATCACAATTTTGTGGTGTGTCAAGTAGATTTAAGGATATAACACATTAATTTTAAAGACACCAAAAAATGTTTGTATTTTTTAAAATTCACTTCGCTCTCCATTGAAGATGCTTGTACATACTTATTTATTATATAAAAACCAAGTTAAACTTTTTTTAAACGTTTTGGTAAGTATACTTCAAGCATGACAAGTGTGGGTCCTATGGTTACACTTAACTAAGAGTTTAACTTGTGACAATTTTGAAATCAAACCTGATAACACTTAGGGCACGTTGCCTAACGATTTTCGCTACGTATCACTATGAAAATGCGCTTTCTTGTAGCAATTCTTCTTAGGAAACGGCTTGCTATGTACGTCACAAACTAAGATGGCGGCTTTTGCCGAGTAAAACTTTTAGGCTTATTGCAATTGCATGTTTTCGGGACGATTTCAAACTAAATAAGGCTTTAACAAGTATAAAATCACTGCAAAAACATATGTTTATTAGAACAATTACAAATATCAATTAATTTCAATTCATCTTTAGTCTGTCAAACATAAAAAACAAATTGTCGGCAAACAGGAAGTCACATTATTGCGGAGGCAGCCATTTTGATTTGTTAAAGCGCTTTCGGGTAGCGAAGAATTTTTTCGCTACGTAGCAAAATGAAGCGATATCTTGTAGCAAGTCATTTCCTATGATTTTGCTACGAAGCAATACCTAGCGAAATGCTTAAGCAACGCGCCCTTAATACATGTATTTAATGGTGTACAGCACCATTTAACAGGGTTCCCACGGTCAGGGAAAAGTCAGGGAGAAATGAATTTTTTTCAAAGTCAGGGAAAAGTCAGGGAATTCTGAAATTAGTCAGGGAAATTTGAAAAATAAGCAAAAGTCAGGGAAAAGTCATGGAATTTTGTAAGAGAAGAATTTTGGTCAAACAGTAGGAAGCAAAATAAGTAAAGGCTAAGGCAGTTTCTTCTATTTTTTGGGTATTTTATTGGTATATATCATAATGAGTATCTTTATGATTCTTGTTAACATCTTACTCTGAAAATATGCTTATGTCTAAAGATTAGGATACAGTACTAAGTTCTCCAGGATGAAGTTGAAAGGGGTTTAAGCGTTCTTTGCCTTACTGTATTTTGCTTTTTATGTAGCTCTTTCATTACCTGTCTAATTTTTTTTTTGGTTCAATGTTAGTTTACCATTGATTACTATAATAATTATATTCAAGTAAAATGTGTGCCTGTTTTAGTCAATCCTCTAATGTATGCTTAAGAATGTAACATCTTTGAGCATGACATGTGTTATCAAATACTTCTCATTTCGGATAAGTGTATGCATACTTTAAAATGAAAATAAGCAGCTTAAGGGTCATTCCATACCAAATCACCCAAAAAACAAATATTTCCCAGTTCAAGTCTTACATTTTGCTGAAATTTTAACCGTATCAAATTTAACCTTATTAATGGAGAAATCCAAAATTTTAGTATTGTGCTCCAAATAGTTTCTGAGATACGACATTTGAAGTTGGTACGTACTGCACTATTTTTGAAGTTAGAAATTGATCAGTTTTGAGCAATATTTGAGGGCAAAAGTTTCAAAGAAAAAGAGTTCTCAGAGTTCCTTTAGTCCATATATGTACTCACATTTAGGATAATATTTGAGTTTATTAATCATTTAGATTCTTAATTTTTCCTTTTTTGAGCAATATCGATCAGAAAATGGCCCTGCGGCCAATTTGCGCAAAAAGTTATTACAGTGCTGTAAAAGTCTTGATTTATAAATTGCTATATTTTCTTTATTTTTCAAGATATTACTTGATGTGTGTAATAAAATTATTGTCTTAATATATTGTTAATCAATAAAAGAAAAATATTTTTGTATTTTATACAAGGGTACCCCCTCTTTTTACGAAATTAGGGTTTTTTTTTCATAAGTTTGGTGTGGTATACTTTTTTTATTTTTTTTAGGATATTCTTATAAAAATGGGTATAATTTTCTTGATATTGCCCTTAATCATGTAATTGCATTCAAATAAGTTTAAAACTATTTGTCTTGAAGAAAATAGTCTCTAAAAGTGGCCCTAGCATTCAAGTGGCATAAAAAAGTGACACATGCTATCACTTTAAAACTTATTTATTGCATTATCCTACTAAATATCAAAATCATACTAAAACTAGAAAATGCATTCTTATTCCTTCGATAGAAAAATCATGTTTCAAAAAACAGTATTTTTTACCAAATCTAGACTGAATTTCTTGGTCTTTACTAGAATTCAAGTTTAGATTTATGGACATGCATTGTTTGTTAGAATTTGAACTTAATTTCAAGTGAAGAAGAAATGTTAAAAGAATCTTAATTTAGTAAACTGTTGCTTTATATAGAGGTTTGACTAAATTTTTATGAATGAGCAAGGAAATAAGTATATTTTTTTTGTAAAAACCGTCCAAATTAAAGTGCGAGCAAATCCATAGAACGTATAATCAACTTGTTGTGGCCTAAGATGGTGCATCAAATGGCTTGTCAAGGATTATAATGCGCAGCTTGTTTTGGAAATTTTAGAATGGCATTGGATAATTCCTTCCTGCATAATCCCCAAATTGTACAACAGTAATAAATATGTGGAAGGATTTAAGTATTGAACTATACATTTATTGCTCATAGATTGTGAAAACTTGACACTGTTACCGGTCAGGGAAAAAGGATTTTAGTCAGGGAAAAATCAGGGAAAAGTCAGGGAATTTTGATTTCTTATCTTTGTGGGAACCCTGATTTAATAAAACTTTGGGCGAGTTGCCTAAGCATATCTCTACATATCGCCTTGTGCCCTGGTACCCTTAATTTGATGTCACACTTTTGTTGTAAGAAGGGTACCAGGGCGATACGTAGCTTTATTGCATATGTTACTATAAATAGTAACAAAATCGACGAGAAAGTGCGCCAATATAGCCTCAATGTGGGCAATATATTCCAGTATTGAGCAAGTGTGCCAAAATATCGATATTTGGCTCACTTCCTAGTGTGCCAAAAATCGATATTGAGGCAACTTCCGGTCATTACGCACCTGCAGTTTAACAACGGCAGACTTTCCGCACGTGAAATTCGTACGTAATTAGCAACAAGAAGCTATTAAATTTAACGACGTGTGTTTTTTTCATATAAAAATCAATAAGATAATCAACAACCAGACTTACGTTTTATAACAAGCCTTCATTAGATTCCAACGTTTCGGCGTTGAAAACAAAACAATACATGTGACGTAACGTCAACGTGCAAAATAGAGCGTTACGTCGAGAAAAAGTATACTTTCGTTGTAGAAAAATCATCATTACATGCATTGGTCAACTTATGCAATAAAAAGGTTATGAAACAGGGCAAGTGTGCCTTAAGTCGATATCGGCACACTTTCCTCGGCATTAGCCCTCGGGCTAATACCTAAGCAAGTGTGCCGATATCTTCCTTAAGGCACACTTGCCCTGTTTAATAACCTATACATATGCATAGGGAACTGGATATAGGCGTCTCATTTAAGTATAAAAGTGAAATACATTGTATACTGAAATATCACTCTGATAAATTAATACAGTGTAAGTTTAAATGTTCAAACTCGGACTTGTCAAAAATTTTGCCTGTTGGCAATTTTTTTCTTCTATATTATTGCAATAGAAATTTTTGAGTCGAGCAGACTGGTGTCAAACTTTTAAATCAATTTTAACATTCGCTAGTCTATGATTATAAAAAAATTTCTACCAATGTCTTTTGCTATTCTTTAACATTATAAATCCATGATGTATTATCGTACTTATGGACCAGTCTTTGCAATTAATCTCAGGAAAAGATCTGTGGTGCTTTTTACAAAAATTCTTACAATAAAAATCATCATCAATCAAAAGTAGGAAACATTCTTAATACAATCATTTTTCGGCCAATCAATTCCAAATATCAATGAATTATGTTCACATAGAATATTGTAAATGTTTGAATATCATATGATAGTTATGTTTATTATCCTTCTGACTTTCAACTGCAAAATTTATGACATTGTCTTACGATAACTTTTATAGTAAGATCTTTTGTGAATAGGTCAGCTGGTACTGAACAAAGGGAAGTAATTATGTGGAGTTCAGACAAGTTGAGAACATCCTGCTACAATGTACATTAAACATTTTCTTATGAACCATTGAAGCCGCCCGTCTAGCTCAGTCTACTGATTGTGGGTTTGATTCCCCGGCAGGGCATACTTTCGTGGAGCTTGGTCATGAAATTATTTCTACGGCCATCTCCCTCCTACCAATGATTTTTATACGCCCGTTTTGAAAAAACGGTCGTATTATGTTATGATGTTGTCCGTCTGTCCGTCTGTCCGTCCGTGGACAATTGCTTGTCCGGATGATAACTCAAGAAAGGATATACCTAGGTTCCTAAAATTTTATGTGTGGATAGCCCTTGGGTAAAGGAGGTTCCCTATTGATTTTGAGACCCCAGGGTTAAAGGTCAAGGTCACTGGGACTTAAAATAGGTAAAACTTGTCCGGACAATAACTGAACCACCAATGTACCTAAGTTCACCAAACTTAATGTAAGAGTAGCCCATGTTTCAAAGATGTTCCCTATTGGTTTTGGGGCCCCTGCATGAAAGGTCAAGGTCACAGTGGCATCATATGGGGAAAAAACTTGTCCTGACAATAACTTAACAACCAATCTACCTAGGTTCACCAAATTTTATGTGAGAGAAGCCCATGTGTCAAGGATGTTCCTAATGGGTTTTGGGGCCCCTGGGTCAAAGGTCAAGGTCACTGGGACATCAAATTGAAAAACCTTGTCCGGACCATAACTCAACAACGCCTGTACCTAGGTTTACCAAATTTTATGTAAGAGTAGCCCATGTGTCAACGATGTGCCCTATAGGTTTATGGGGCCCCAGGTTCAAAGGTCAAGGTCACAGGGGCATTATATGGAAAAACTTTGTCCAGACAATAACTGAACAACCAATGTACCTAGGTTCACTAAATGTTATGTGAAAGTAGCCCATGTGTCAAGGTTATGCCCTATTGGTTTTGGGGCCCCTGGGTCAAAGGTCAAGGTCACAGTGGCATGATATTGAAAAACATTGTCCGGATAATTACTCAACAATGACTGTACCTAGGTTAACCAAATTTCATGTGAGAGTAGCCCATGTGTCAAGGACGTACCTTATCAGTTTTGGGAAAACAGGGTTAAGTTTAAATCTTAAACCAGAAGATATCAAATTACCAAGCTGTGACTTCAAATGTTCTATCAATATGTTTATAAAGTCAAAACGGCAAACAATGAAACACTTGTCCAGACAATAACTGAACCACCAATATACCTAGGTTCTCCAAATTTTATGTGAGGGTAGCCCTTGGGTAAAGGTTATGCCCTATTGGTTTTGGGGCTCCTGGGTCAAAGGTCAAGGTCACAGGGGCATCATATTGAAAATCCTTGTTTGGACAATAACTCAACAAGGACTGTACCTAGGTTCACAAAATTTTATGTGAAGGTAGCCCTTGTGTCAAGGATGTTCCCATTAGGTTTTTGGGCCCCAGACCCAAAGGTCAAGGTCACAGAGGCATCATATGGAAAAACCTTGTCCAGACAATAACTGAACAACCAATGTACCTAGGTTCACTAAATTTTATGTGAAAGTAGCCCATGTGTCAAGGTTATGCCCTATAGGTTTTGGGGCACCTTGGTCGAAGGTCAAGGTCACAGGGGCATCATATTGAAAAACATTGTCCGGATAATTACTCAACAATGATTGTACCAAAGTTCACCAAATTTCATGTGAGAGTAGCCCATGTGTCAAGGATGTACCTTATCAGTTTTGGGAAAACAGGATTAAGTTTAAATCTTAAACCAGAAGATATCAAATAACCAAGCTGTGACTTCAAATGTTCTATCAATATGTTTATAAAGTCAAAACGGCAAACAATGAAACACTTGTCCAGACAATAACTGAACCACCAATGTACCTAGGTTCTCCAAATTTTATGTGAGGGTAGCCCTTGGGTAAAGGTTATGCCCTATTGGTTTTGGGGCTCCTGGGTCAAAGGTCAAGGTCACAGGGGCATCATATTGAAAATCCTTGTTTGGACAATAACTCATCAACTACTGTACCTAGGTTCACAAAATTTTATGTGAAGGTAGCCCTTTTGTCAAGGATGTTCCCAATAGGTTTTTGGGCCCCAGACCCAAAGGTCAAGGTCACAGAGGCATCATATGGAAAAACCTTGTCCAGACAATAACTGAACAACCAATGTACCTAGGTTCACTAAATTTTATGTGAAAGTAGCCCATGTGTCAAGGTTATGCCCTATTGGTTTTGGGGCGCCTTGGTCAAAGATCAAGGTCACAGGGGCATCATATTAAAAACATTGTCCGTGTAGTAAATCAACAATGACTGCACTTAAGTTCACCAAATTTCATGTGAGAGTAGCCCATGTGTCAAGGATGTTCCCTATTGATTTTGGGGCCCCTGGGTCAAGTTTAAACCATCATCCAGAAGATATCAAATTACCAAGCAGAGACTTCAAATGTTCAATCAATATGTTAATAAAGTCAAAATGGCAAACCATGGAAATAATGCTATATTTAATAAGTGAAATGAATTTAGTTCACCAAATTTTATGTGAGGGTAGCCCATGTGTTAAGGATGATCCCTATTGGTTTTGGGTCAAAACTGGGTCAAAGATCTAGGTCACAGGGGCATCATATGGACAATCCTTGTCCGGACAATAACTAAACAATGATTGTACCTAGGTTAACCAAATTTTATGTGGATCAGCCCATTTGTCAAGATGTAATGTGTTGATAGCTCTTTGGTATTTGATGTTCTCTTTTGATTTGGAAACCCCAGGGACAAAAGTCAAGGTCACAGGGACTTAATTCATATTGAAACATTTTCCGGACAGTAACTCAATAATAATTGTACCTACATTATAGGTTTTCCAAATCTTATTTAAGGGTAGCCTTAATGTCTAGCATATGCCCCTTTGGTTTTAGGTCCCTGTGTTAAAGGTTAAAGTCAAAAGAAAAATCATGAGGAAAAACCTTGTCCAACAACCAACTTTACCTAATATCACCAAATTTTATGTATAAATATTCTTTGGGTCAAGGGCGAGAACTTTTGGTTCTGAGGCCCCAGGGTCAAGGTCACTGGAAGTTTGTATGGGAAAACTTTGTGTCAGTGATAAATCAACCATGGCTGTACCTAGGTTCTCAAAATCTTTGCTTTGGATAGCCCTCCTGTTAAGAATGGGACCTATTCTGAGATCCCGGGGTCATTGGTCAAGGTCACAGGGACTTTATATGAGATAGAACACAGCATGGACTGCACACGGGCGTATAATGCCCCGCCCAGCGGAGCTCTTGTTAATTATGTAGGACAGTTGTCAGTCACTGACAAAAGTATGTGCTTAGTATTTGGTTAACAGCTTAATCCAGAGATTTAGCCTTTCCAGGAGGAGTGAGTAGGTTGACTGACGGCTGTTATATGACCTATAAAATGTGTTCCTACGGCGTTAAACCCAACAAAACAAAACAAAACAAACATGAACCATTGAGTTCCAGCCTTCTTACCTTTGTTAGGTTCTCGTTTTCTTTATTTGTTTGTGGCAAGATGTTTATAATATAAGTTCAAACATCTAAAGAAAATTTTCCTCTGCCTTATGGCTGTGTTGTAGGTCTGTGTTTTTGTCTATTTCTGTTCCTCATACGTTAGCTTACACCATTTCACTATACAAGTATCTTATCATGTACTTTGTATATTTTCAGGTTTATGCTGTAGATTGGAGTCCAGATGGTCAGCGTGTGGTCAGTGGGGGTAAAGACAAAGTTCTAAAAATGTAAGTTCTATATTATAGTCCATTTTTTCTTAACTGTCTAAGTTTGAATTTAACGGTGACTTATTACTCGCCATCGCAATATCCCTATTGTTAGACAACGAACAATTTTTACACACAAAGTCACCGTGAAATTATTAATTTTTTGACAGTTGAGAAAAAAACAGACAATGTACATGCTTTAAAATTATTAGGCCTAAAGATCCATTGTTTGGGGAAACCTGACCCTACCTGCCTTTATAGATTTGACCCATTTCAGAACTCAAATTTATGGGGTTTTCCGTCCCTGCACAAGAGGGTACAAAGATTTCACATTTTTGCTGAAAAGTATGAAACACAGATTAAATGCTATTGTTCTTTGGTCACATATTTTCATTGACAATGAAAGCTTGTTTGTACCACTAAGAAAACCCCTAAATATTTGAATTCCGGATGTAGTCTATCATCTGTGTCTACTTTTTAGCTTGACTTTACGTAGTAATGTAGAGCTCTCCTACTCGCCCCGGCGTCGGCGTCCACATTTCTGATTAAAGTTTTTGTGCAGTAAAATACTTTCTTCTATATCTTTGTTATTTCTTGAGATATTAACTTCAAACTTTAAATATATGTTCCTTACTATCAATCACATCTCATGTGACAAGATTCATAACTCCAAACACATTTTTTCAGAATTATCTCCCCTGGAACTGATTAAAGTTTTTGTGCACAGATTAGTTTTTGTGCAGTTAAATACTTCCTTCTCTATCTTTGTTATTTCTTAAGATATTAACTTCAAACTTTAAATATATGTTCCTTTTTATCAACCACATCTCATGTGACAAGGTTCATAACCCCAAATATATTTCTTTCAGAATTATCTCCCCTTGAACTTAAGAGTTTTTTTAAAAATGTTTGTTTTACTGCAACTGTTTTACCGGTATTTCTTTAGGTATTGACTTCAAACTTTCAATATATGTTCCTTATTATCAACCACATCTCATGTGACAAGGTTCATAACTCCTTATACATTTTTTTTCAGAGTTATCCCCCCTTGAACTTAGAGTTTTCTTTAAAAAATATTTGTTTTTACTGCAACTGTTTTATTTCTTTAGGCATTGACTTCAAACTTTAAATGTATGTTCTTTATTATCAACCACATCTCATATGACAAGGTTCATAACTCCAAATATATTTTTTTCAGAATTATCTCCCCTTGAACTTAGAGTTTTCTTTAAAAAATGGTTGTTTTTACTGCAACAGTTAAAAATGTTTGTTTTACTGCAACTGTTTTACCGGTATTTCTTTAGGTATTGACTTCAAACTTTAAATATATGTCCCTTATTATCAACCACATCTCATGTGACAAGGTTCATAACTCCTTATACATTTTTTTAGAGTTATCCCCATTGAAGTTATAGTTTTATTTATTTATTTATTTACTTTAAATTTGTTGAGGTTATATTTTCAAATGTCAAAATATGTATGTTCCTTATCATCAACCACATCTCCTGTGACAAACACTAACTAAGTCGAGCATGCTGTCTCCTCTGACAGCTCTTGTTCATAATATTATGAAAGCATTTTGGTATTGGCGTTTATTTCTACAGAGATCTATGCTGTTAACTGAACCCCTGTACCCATATGTTAGTTGACTGAACTGTAATCTGTTTTTCACTTTAATTTCAGATGGCGTAGGTGAGAGGACTTGGTGAGAGCATTAGGAACTATTTAACATTGCATTACATCTGATGATTCATGACTGTACAGTGTGGTCCGTGTTTCCTTCCTAAATAGCATGTTCAGATCGTCAGTATAATTTATAGCTGTTCCACATTGACCAAAATAATGACAACATCTGATTATCATGACTGTACAGTGTGGTACATTGGCGCAATGAAAAAGTGCTTTCTTGTAGCTCTTCATCATAGGAAACGGCTTGCTATTTACGTCACAAACCAAGATGGCGGCCTGTGTCAATATATACTTATGCGCTTACTGCAATTGCATGTTTTTGGGGGCAATTTCAAACTAAAAAGTCTTAAAAAAGTATAAAATCATTGCAAAAACATATGTTTATAGGAACAATTACAAATATTTATTAATTGCAATTCATCTATAGTCAGTCAAACATAAAAAACAAATTGTCGGCAAATAGGAAGTCACTTTACTGTGGAGGCAGCCATTTTGATTTGTAACGACGCTCTCGGGTAGCAAAGATTTTTTATGCTAGCTTTCGCTACGTAGCGAAATGAAGTGATATCTTATAGCAAGTCATTTCCTATGATTTTGCTTGTAGCAATACCTAGCGCATGCCTCCAATTTAAACAATAAGTTCATGTTGACCTGAGACAAGAAAATCAATTTCAGAATAATTTATAGCCCTTTCACATTGACCCCAAAACAATGAATTAAATCTGAATTCTGTTTTATGTCTTTTCAAAATAGTGAGGTAATGAATGAATGTAATTTTTCTATCCCAGGTCAATGTGAGTGAAAATATTCCATATGAACACTTGTTCACGATCAAGAAAATCTTTTTTTTATCAGAATAGAAAAACATAATGTTTCATTTTAATTGTTGAATATATGAAATAAATGAATAAAGTGTAAAATGACAGTGTTTGTGTGTTTGTTGATGATTACCATGAGTTTATATGACTTTTTCATGTTAGCCGCTCAACTAGCTCAGTTGGTAGTGCACAAGTCTAATGATCAAGGTCTTAGGTTCGATTTCAGAGTGGGCATACTTTTGTGGAGCTTGGTCATGAAATCATTTCTATGCCCATGCACCTTCCTGCCACCAATTCTAAACCAAGTAGGGCAGTTGTCAGTCACTGATGGAAGTATGTGCCTAGTAACTGGTAAACAGCTAATTCGAGTGATTTAGCCTTTTGCAGAATGATGACTAGATTGACTGACCACAGTTATATACCCCACATCTTGCCACAGCATTAAACCAAACCATTAAAAAATCTTTTCTAGTTGTGAGACGAAGATCATTGGTTTCAAAAGGGTTATTGTAAGCATGGTTAATCTTAAGTCGACTCAAATACGGTGTCATCCAAAATTACCTTTAAATTTGGAAAAGGCTGGTTTTTCATTAATTAAAATGATTTGTTTATGTTTTTACACATTTTGACACTTAAAATAAATAGTAACTTTAAAATGAGAGTTACTTTTTAATTGCACTTTTTTTTAACATCGCATTCAACACATATATAGGTCATATACACGACGACCAGCTCTTCCTACTATAGGTTTCCTGGACACTCTATACCACGAGGCCAACAACTCATGTATAGGGTATGACCTGCCACGACTGGGTTTCGAACCCGCGATCTCCGGATTCGAAGTCAGACATGCTAACCACTACGCCACGGCCGCGGCTTTGTAATTGCTATACATGTATCAAAAGGATATGTTTTAAATTTCTCCAGTATTGGTAAAAACCTTAAAACTAATCACACACTTGCAAAAGTGTTAAGGTAATTGTGGATGGCACTGTATTGTTTTCTGTTTGAAAATCGAGGCTTGCCTGCAAGACTAGTAACTCACTCTTGAATGCTATGAAGTTACTACAGTCTTGCGGCCATCCCTCAAAATGTTCATCTACAGATGAAGTTATTGATTACTGTAGCCATGTCTTAAAATACTCATTCGAAACTATGGATTGTTGAAGCAGTTGTAATCCAACTAGATCAAAACTTATACATCCCACTGGAGCCTGTATTAGAATCCTCTGATCATTTACTGTACCGATTACTTAGCCATCATGCTAGCTCATTTCACAATGGCAATACCATGTGACTATGACATCACAAATGCTACTGTTTCAAGAAGAAAACTAAAATTCTGCCATCACTCAGTTTTAAAGAGCTGTAAGTATTTTGATTCTTGTCAGATTTACATGATACCTACTGGTACTTGATGCTCATCATCAATCGATCAAATCCGACAGGTGGCTAGATCTTCTAACATCTGTCCTCCATGTAATCCTGTCTAGAGGATCGCTGTTGTGCATCTTGTATATTTTCATGTCTGCTTTTACGCACTCCGACCAGGACTTTCTTGGCCGCCCACGTTTGCTAGAGGATGGGATTCTCAGACTTGTAATAGAGTTGATACATCCAGTAGAACGCATCACATGGTCATACCATCTAAGCCTTCTTGTACTGAGGGCATCAGTCACACATCAATTAAGCCTAATTAGGTGTAGAGAGCTTCTGTGGGGGTCTCATAGGGCTTGGTCCCGCATATCCAATGTGTCATCGCCCTGTCATTTCTGCGTAGCCTCTGTAGGTCAGCATCTGTTGTGGCCCAGGTTTCACTACCATAGTTCATACAGCAGCACAGAACGAACATAGTTTTTACCACATACTGTCGGGGATACGGCTTGGAGAAAGCAGAAAAGTGTATACTATTTGATATCACATCTCCAATGCCAGTTTTATACTTTTTGAATACACCCTGGAACCCTACCTACAATTTTTCTATTCAAAAAAGGGCGACAACTTGTCACCGAGGCACCAAAAAAGGGACAAGAAGAGGATATTAATATGAGAGGAAAAAGAAGGGACATAGAACCATCTTATTGTTTGTTTTTTTTGTTGTTTTTTTAACGTCGCATTCAACACATATATAGGTCATATACACCACAGCCAGCTCTTCCTACTATAGGTTTCCTGGACACTTCTATCACCAGTACTAACTTACCCTACCAGGAGGCCCACAACTCATGTATAGGGTATGATCTGCCTCGACTGGGTTTCCAACCCGGAATCTCCGGATTCGAAGTCAGACATGCTAACCACTATGCCACGGCCGGAACCATCTTATTATGACTTTTAAACAAGAACTAAGGCTTTCATAAAATGACGCATTTTAATACAGGCAGATAAAAAACAATACATGTAACTATAAAACAATAAATCAGCACTCCAATGTTTCAATCAATATTAAAAGCGATCTGTGATAATGAAAATTGTTTTCGGACCAAACCATTAAAATTGCAGGCAATATTATATTCTCCTCAGCTTTGTTGGTCTAAACCAATTTTAAGGTTGTTTGATGTAATGAGTAGAATTTCGTAAATGTCATGAGTCTATCTCCTTTTTGTGTTTTTTCTTCTTTTTCTTTGCTTTCTTAGTATGAGTCACATCAGTTTCATTTATATTATTTGTGTTATGTATAGTCTCAATCTTTTCACTTTTACTATCCTTGTCATTTCCACATTTATGTTCAGAACACTTTTCACATATCATACTTTCAGTACCTAAACTATTTTTCTTATCACTAGTAAAACACTGATGTCTGTCATGATCTGATGATTTTATTACAATATCTGGTGGTTTATGATTGTTCGGGTAAGGTTTATCTTTTTGTTTCATTATAAAGTCATGTGACACTGTAGCCTCTGCCAGTCTTTCATCCTCAGAACTAAAAATAAAAAAAATTGTACATGATACACAGTCTTAATGACAAATTTTCATCACCACTGGGCATTCAGTCCAGAAAAACAAATTTTTACTGGGCTGAATGAAAGTTTACTGGACAAAAAACAAGTAAATCTGTGAGCTAATGCTCACTAGTGATACCCCCGCAAAAATCTAAAAATATGCGACAAACAGGAAGTAGATGAGCAAGGAGCATGAAATCGCTTTACACCACATGGGACTATGTGATGAAGCAATATGCAAAGTATTAGGCTGCTGCATGTTATAGTTGCTGAGAAAACTGCGACGGAAATTTTGTAACGGACGGACGCACAGACAAGGGTAAAACAGTATACCCCCCTCTTCTTCGAAGCGGGGGTATAAATATCTTAGCGAAATGTTAAATTATACAGTAGTCAATTTTAATGATATAGAACATTATATCATTGAATTAAATAAACAATATAACAACAAAACACAGTTGCTAAATGAATATGGAAAATGGTTGACCAATATTCTAAAAATTGCAAAATCCACAGAGATTTCCATTGACTCGGTTGATTTTATTATGCAGAGAAAGTAGAATAGTTTCTTACGCAGAGAAATAACAAAAAATTGGGGTTTGAATGTGATTCAAACTTATACCAAGCTAATAGGTAAAAAATAAAAATAATCCTGAAATCCTTGAATTTTATATGATTTCAGCGGCCTTTTTATAGTCCAACAAAATTAACCTGAGCTTGAACTACCTAATTATAATAATTACACACTTCACTTATATAAAATCGTGAGTTACCATATGGGTGTATACGGTTATACACGTGTTTATTACAACCAATGTGAGTATAAATCAGTTTATTAAAAGTGGCATGTTATTGTACTTTTAATTTTGGACACATTAGTTTTTGGGTAAACAAGTAAGTCAGCAGTATTATGGCACAGTTTCAAAGTATTTATTCTTATGAAAACAACATTAATTGTTCAGTATGTGTATTTTGCCGAAAGCTTCTGATATAGCGCAATTTACAAACGAAGACAAAAATAGACTGTAAATACTGAGTTTAATATATTCTTGCATAAAGGTCAAGCTCAGGTTAATTCTGTTGGACTATACATAAGAAAAAAAAACCATTATCAATACCCAAAAATCCTGAACTTCAGGATAAATAATGAAGACTTATATCCCTGCAAACTGGCTAAACTAAGACTTCTAGTCCAAAGTTAATTCATAAGCAACTTTGAAACAACAACCTACCTATTGTCACTACTAGATGGCACTGGACGTTTTCTTACAGGTTTTTTATTATCAGTAACTGTTGATGTTTTGTCCAGAAGACAAGTTGAAGAGTTTGAAAACAATTTTACCACTGAAATTAAAAATATAATATGTTCAACATAGCTTTAATACTTAGATCAAATATTTCAAAAGAAGAGTCTTTTTTTCAGGAAATAAGTTTATCATTTAAATTCTGATATAAAACAACTGACAACAAAAGTTTACGAGAACTCCTCTCCATTCTCACCAATAAGCATCTGCCAATCACTACCAGAGGTCGAGTGTACTCTACCTGTGTGAGAAGTGTCATGCTCTTACGGGTCAGAAGCCTGAGCTGTATCAAAAATTCTGTTAATACCCTTAGACGACTGCAGTGAAATGACAGAGCTATGATAAGATAGACCTGCTATGTCAAATTGGAAGCTCTCTATTCTACTACAGATCACAATATTTGTACAGTAAAACCTGTCATATGTGACCATCTTCTAGCAGCCCATCCAAATAAGGTCAAATATGACAGTGGGTCTTTATATTCAGGTTCAAGTTATAAATTGTTACAAACATTGTATAATCAGCAGAAAGCGTGAAAACCTCACTCAGTTGAGTTGAGTCTTTAAACAGATAAAACCAGTTAAATCTAAGCATGTCTTTCCATGGACTGATCAATTAAGGTCTTTAGTGGCATCAGACAGTGTGTCGCTAAATACAGGGACTATATAAGCATTTGGGTGGTGTCAAATACAGTCACATATGCCAAGGATTCGTTGAATTCAGTGGATCACTCAGGCAGGTTTTACAGTATGTAAATGATAGAATATTACCATTTGTTTCATCCTGTTGTAATTCTGTGTTACTGTAAGTCTGACTGTTATCAGAATACTTCAAATCTCTACAATATAAATATGAGGATAAAATTTATAGTAATCAAGATTGTACCATAAAAATCCCAAACAGTTTGAATGACTTCAGTAATTGTCATTTGGTATAGTTATTTAATGATTTTTCAAATCCAAAGCCCAATTATAAAATAGGCAATCAATTCATTTCGTGACCTCGACTGTCAAGTTAACTTTCAAGGATAAACTTCAAGTGACTTTAAGCCACTAAAAAACCTGTCACTGTTAGTTGAAGTTTCAAGCCAAATCATATATTGGTTAGTTTCAGAAAGTATATTAACATGTAGTTCTTATTTAATTGTCTGACTACAGACAAATACTAATTTATTTTAGCTCAATTGTGGAACAAGTTCTTACAACTTAGATTGATCTTTTTTGAAGTATGATTAAGTTTCTTGCTCAAAGAAACAACAAGAATAGGTTTTGTATACGATTAGAATTGAACCAACACTGAGTTGACTATCATATGATTACCAGTCCAACATTGTAACCACTGCGCCATGCCAGCTCCAACAGACTGACTGTAGAGTTGTAGTGTAAAATAATACACACTACAAGGCACTCAGTTTAATCAGACATAAAGGTTAACTCATAGATCTGTTAGGAAACCTACCTATCAATTGCATCACTAAGTAGTTTAGAAATATGTTTTCTTACACCTGGTGTTGTACCAAGTACATTATAGTTATGTTCTTCAGTATCATCTGTAACTTCTTTATCTGGTCTAAATATGAAAATAACAGAAAACATTTATTATATTATTATTTATTTGGTATGTAAAATGTTAAACAGTGCAGCGTCTTTACAGTAGGTCCTGTAAAGATTAAATTTTACTGGAACAAACTAAGTGTTACAGGACAAGACACATTTTACATGTTTTGATGAATTGAAAACTCGATGATATCAAACCTTTTGCTGGACAGTCGGTCCTGTAAACCAGTAGACCTAGACAGACCTCCTCTTTTTTGCAGGATTTGTCTGTTAGTCCACCATGTTGTGTGGTGACTGATTCTAAAGCACAATGGAAACAGTTTATGTGTAGAATGTTTCGTGGCTAAAAGTTAGTAAAGTGCAGCTCAGTAGAAGTCAACACATTTTTCTATCAATATTTAACCTTGTACAAATGTTTAAAGACTCACAGATATTAACATAATTAGTCACAATGTTTTGATGCCTCGAGGAAGAAGAGGAATGAAAGTTCAATGTAAATTGCAGTTGATCCTTTTGTGATACATACATTTTTTGTGGAAGGACTTACCTTTTTGAAGGAAATTTAACTTCTTTCTTTTTCTTGATGTCACTTTTAACAACTGTGGGGGCTAAAATAATAAATAAGTAAATATGTAGAGTACTTAATCATGTATGTCTATATTTAAAATTGGATGTATACCCATGAGCCTGTATTCAAAGATGATCAGGATTGTTAATGTTGTTCCTACACAATATTTATTGCTCTTTTTTTTTCAATATAACGGGTCTTGATAGAGGTGATTAATTTTTTGTTTTGTAATTTGTTTCTCTCTGAAACCAGCACCTATACCTTATGAATATATAATGAAATGTCTATATATTGTAATCTGATACATGTACTATCTAGCAACTCACTGTTATACTATGTATAAGTTAGATCTATTGTATTCTGTTCTGTTCTGTATTAATAATTCATTATGATCATTTATATTGTACTGACATGTCAATGTACTTGTATTTGCCACTTGGGTCTAAGACCTTCCAGAGTTTATATGAATAAACTTGTAAACTTAATCTACTGCTTTATTGCAATATTTTCATCTATATAACAATTATTAAAATTCAGCAAATAAGTAAAGTGCAAGTATTCATAATAACTTTTTTGGCATGGAAAAATGTTGTTGAGTTATTCTGAATGCAGTAACTAACACGGTGATCTCTCAGGTCTTTTTTATCAGGCCTCTTTCTTAATTACATTAGTACCGGTATGCTCCATTTAGCTTGGAAATTACAGTAAGATAGAGGCATTGACTTCAGTCATACATAAATTTTACTGGAGATACTAAAAACATTGGTGATGTTTTTTTAGACCATTACTTCAGTAAGAAAACAAAGTACTACAAACAACTTAAACTTCAAACAATTCTTTTATTTTTACATTATTTAATATATATATTTTTTAATTTCATACAAAATTAAGACACAAAGATCAGCAATTTTAATTTCATAAACATCATGTACTGGAATGAAGCTCGAGTACTATTCATTGTTGAATAAAGATGTATTTTAATAAACGTGATTAATACAAAAATAATTCATTGTTTCAAATTTTAAAAATAAAAATGTAAGCAATAGACCTTTGATTTATATTTACAAATAATGCTAGTTTCGAATCGAGTATTCTTGTGTAATTAAGTATATGTTCTGTTCCGTTCAATTATATATTTTTTATTATTTTCAACCAAAATAAATGGATTTGTATGTGAAAAACAATAGTCAATATACATTTACACAAATGTAAAATATTCCTTTTTATTACGTTTGATGTTTTATTTTAGCAACTTAATTATAGCAATTATATGAACATGTTACAAATTTAAGATACATGTGTACAATTTAATGAGATTGGTGAATATGAATAAAATAAAATTAATTTTAAAATGTTTGTTTTATTTTCATATTTGTATCACATTATACGCGGAAAACCCGAGCGGGGCCGAAGGCCCGCGAGGGCTTTGAGCGCTTTTAGACAACGTGTATGACGTACGTTAATTCTTTAAAATTGAAAAAAAAACGATAAAATTAATGAAAAATATATAGTCCTATGAGTTTGAAAAACGTCTCCAGTAGTGCCAGTATATGGGGGCCGCCATTTTCATCAATTTTATTAGACGCTTAATCAAACATCTGCTAATCAAGATTAAAGACGCTCTATAGAAAATTGCACAACAAGCGTTCAACGATTCGGATCAATAAATGAAGCAACTGGCGGCTTTTCATTGGATAAAAATATT
The DNA here is from genome assembly GCA_025267735.1 of Mactra quadrangularis. Lineage (NCBI taxonomy): Eukaryota > Metazoa > Mollusca > Bivalvia > Venerida > Mactridae > Mactra > Mactra quadrangularis. The sequence continues at coordinate 49,035,715 of CM046305.1, read as the reverse complement.
GGCAGCTTACTCGTGGCCTTTTCCGCTTACAAAATAATTTCAAATGTGCTTTTTTACGATGCTTATTCCAAGATAACAATCCAAAATATATTTGGTCGTTTTATTCGTTCGTTTCCTCATTAAAGTATTTTTTTATGACTTTTTACATTGGAAATACTTACCAACGCACCGTTCGTGACGTCGCTAAGAGACGTTCATGATAAAACCGGCACGTTTCCGTAACTTAACGTTACGGAAAGAGGAAAACATTTCTATCTTCATAAATGAATGTTTTATCGAGGCTTTTTTATCTTCATCTCTATTCATAAGATAAATAAATGTGTACAATACATTTCTTTCAGAATTGAAATATGATTCCGACATAAAAGAATGAAATATTGTCTGATTTTTCTGAATGCAATAAATTACGCAGTTATCTCCCCTAGCTTATCTAATTAATAGGCCCTCAAACAAAATAAATCCTTTGCAGCGCCGAATATCTTTTCTTTATTTTATTTTGCCAAAGTAACAATCTTATTTTATTATTTTTAAGTAATACATGTAAGTCTGTTTTCCGCGCCATAGGTAGCACCTAAGTTCATATTAGCAATTTTGATATAGAGAGATCTATGTCACGTCCTCTTTGATGAATACTTACATCAAATATGCAGGATTGTATTGAAATAAAACATTAATTGGCAAAATCTAAACAAAAGATGAATATCTGTACATAAATCTTCGTATAAAATCAATTCCCATATACACTTTTATAAAATCGGGACAAATTGTCTAAACTCTGATATTTTGGGGACGGATCGTCCAAGGACGAATGTGACTGTGGACGGGTCGTCTAGAGGGAGAATAGTCTTGGGGACGTATCGTCTGTATACCACATACAACAGGTGATGTTTGAACAGTGCAACTGAGATATTCTCTCAATTAATCATAAATTTCATCAATTTCATTGTCATCAAGGACATTGCAACAGTAAATACCAGACCACAGATTGCCCAGTTACTGTCTGATATGTCCATAAAAAAATACACATCTGAGAATTAATCGCGAAAACTAATGACAAAACAGGAAAAGTGCGATTTTGAACAGTTTAAACAAGAAGTCTCATGAAAAGCATACAGTATTTAATTGAAAAAAATTAACCTGTTGCTATATGTGACGGTGTACTGATGACAGCCTCGCGAAACTTAGCTACAGACTCTTCGTCTTCACTGCTCGAATCACTGGAACTCATGAGCGCCGCCATGACAGTTTAAACATTTATTTTAACGAATTCTTTTATGTTCGTTTTTAGTTATTATGCTAGTAAAGCGTCATATTTTGCATTTTATTATGTTAAAATTTCACAAAAAGTACAAACTGACATATTTATACAGTTTTATTTGAAACTGTCTCAGTATTTATGTTTGTATATTTCGTTCAAAAATATTGGTTGTTTATGAGTGACCCAATAGAACTATTTTGTATTTAAGTACTCTTAATTTTGTCACGAATTATCAAAATCTAGAATATTATGTACTTATTATACATGCAAATAATGTGTATTGAATCTTAATTTATAGTTATTATTTCAAATTTCTTCGATTTAGACTTATGTTTTCATGCTTGGCGCGCATTAATATCCACCGGAAGTTTCGGATACAGCATTGGAATTGAAATTATACTTTGCATGAAACAAATGTGGTGTTTAGTTTATTATTAGTGCAGTAATGTGTTTGGAATGTTTATATTCTGTTTCAATGAACTAAACATTAAAACAATTTGTAATTGTCATTTTGCCTTGACTGCAGATAATGCGGTAATTCGTGGGAAACCACAACCGGTGTCAATGTAAATAATCAAATCTCAAAGACTGAAGTGAAGATCACACAGATAAACCAAAAATGTCGAATATCAATTATATGAACCTGAACAGAGCTCAACTGAGCTACGAGTATCTGCATACTAACTCGTAAGTAAACAATACACACATTCTCATCTCTTGTGTTAATATACAATCAAATGAAAACATCTATTCAACTGCTCTTCTTGGGATATCTTTGGTTGCATCAGTCTATCAGTGTCACTCTGACCTAATACTGGCAATACTCTAATTTAGATTGTTCATCAAATATAGATAATTATATTTGTTTATGTAAACCGTCACTTGAATCAACTGTAAGCTTTGATGCATGTTACTTGTTTGTACACTTGGTTTTAAACATCACTTGACATGCAGTCGGACAAGCGTTACCTTTGAAGTTCATTCTATGTCTATTCTGGTGCCTGTTGGTTAAATGGCAAATCAACTCTGTGACTGTCAACCTACCTTATATCCCGAGATTTCGACAAGTTATTTGTGCAAGTGCCAGCAGACAATATAGGTTGGGTTTAACTATAACTTGTATAAGACTCTATGAAGCAATTAGATTAGAAGCATTCTTGCATTAGGAAGCAGTGTAACTTACTGTATAGTGCTACAAGGTACATGATTTCTTTACGACCTTGATACAGTGTGCCAGGACTGTGGTGGACTACTGAACAATACTACTGTTTTATTACATTCATTTGATGATAGATTATTTTTCAACATGTTCATATTTTTCCATCACTATTTTCAGAACGACCCATGAGTTTTTGTTTGGAGCCCTGGCTGAGTTGGTGGACAATGCAAGGTAATACTACTTACCACTTGATTTCTGAATTCTGATGCAAGGTTTAACTGATTATTCTGCTATATCAATGCTACAACAATTAACAGTACTTGTTCGTAGCCTTTGTTAGAGTGATACAAATGTACAGTTTGTCTTAGGTCTCTTACCCATGGTCGAGGTTTTACTTACACAGATGTTGCATAAATGATGCTTAAATCAATAATGGCCAGATAATCAATTTTGATCAAGTCAGTTGCTTCACGGAATCTACAGATCAACTTGTCCTGGCTCACACTGCATATGCCATGAAGTTAATTATTAAAACGTATACAGCAATGATTCTAGTGGTAATAAGTACATACATGATCTTGAAATAGTTTATTGATAAATATGATTGAAAAACAATGTTGATAGTCACCTACATCATTTTGTTTTATGTCAGTAATTTCTACTGCTGAAACATATAACTTGTCTATGGACAACTTGTGAGCTGGGTTGAAAATATTTACAAACACATCTCAATGATCTGCAAGTCTCATAAATTTGGCACAGAAATTCAACACCCCTGATTATCTGCTAACATGCTAACACTTTTATAACCTGCTGTCAATTACACAATAACTTATTATCGTATAATATCTTTATTTCAGGGACGCCAACTCAACTAAACTGAGTATTTTTACTTGTAAGTATCTTCTTGTTATAAAGATAATTGGCCCTTGAATGTATGCTATTTGAGAATAAACATAACCAACTTTTGTCTTGAATCATTTGAGTTTTAACTAAATTGGTATGATCATAGCTATTTTGACGTTGTAAATGGTCAGATTTACCCAAGAGTGGCAAGTTGACTAATGCTCACTTTAACACTTTAGAAACCTGAGGAGAAAGAATGAGGTTTCCTTAGACAGACCACAATTTTTGGAGGGGGTTAACTGAAACTATTGCATGGGCTGCCAAAGTTGTTATTATAGAAATGGAGCAAGTAGCAGAAAGAATAATGACTTAAAATTATTGGAGTTAGGTATAATACGGTCACTGCGATAATACAGTTTGTTACTGAACTGTAGGTTTGTAAAGATCTAAATTTTATGTGACCAAAACAAGTCTTACATTTACATGTTTTTACTTACATTTTACATTTGATAAATTGAAAACTGTGTGGTTAAGATAAAAATTTTGGCTGGACAGTCAGTTCTGTAAACCCCCAGATTTTGATGGACCATCTATGTTTCTACAGGATTTGTCCTTCGGTCTTCCAAGTTTCACGGTGATTGGTATATTTGATTGTTAAAATATAATATTGATAACCTGTGAGTCAGTGTAATTTTTCTGCTGTAAACTAATGTTACAAATTCATAGATTTTTGTTTTGTTTTTATTTACAGTATATGATGAAACAATTCGTGGAAGTTACATGCTATGTTTTCTAGATGATGGAGAAGGCATGGATCCAAGTAAGTATATCTTTTATTGTCTGTCATAGTACTTTCTACTTTGGTGTATGTTTTATGTTGTACAAGTTTCGTAACTCATATTATATTGCCCAACGAGTCTGCTTGCAGTTCAAGACAACAATGATAAGTTTATTGTTTTAGGAAGCAAGAAGGTAGTAGTTGGATGGGTTAAGATTTATTATTTAATGCTGTACTGGCTGTTCATGGTCTAAAATAACTTATAAGCAATTAATTTAAAGTTATTTACTAGGGTTTTTTTTTGACAGTACAGTTGTCAGGAATTCTAGCAGCACAAAATTGTAAATATCATAAATATACTGGAATATATAATATTTATAATTGTATGTTATGTATTTTTATTTTAGGTGAGACAGCTGATATCATTACATTTGGTAGATCTAATAAACGTAATATTGATGAACATTTGATTGGCATGTATGGTAATGGTCTTAAATCGTGAGTATTTTTATTAAGTACTAACTTTGTCCAATTGAATATGTAAGAAATATAATATTATACTGACTCAAAAACTTGACAAATAAATTGGCAAAAAAGTAGGGAAAAATGTAGATAAATTGACAAAAAGTCGAAAAACTTCATAGGGCGTTGATCATGTAAAAGTGATTCTAAAACATACATGACATGAAAACCCCATGTTGTATGAATAGTTTTTATTTAAATAAAACAAATCTACAGTAAAAGTTCGCTGGCTGCTCGAACTCGAAGGGACGTGGAAGAAAATTTGAGACAGGCAGGTGTTCGACCTGGCGGACATTCGTCCAAGTTTGACGTTATTACTTCCCTTTGTTTTTTAAATTGTTCTTATTCGTTATCTCCCTTTGTTTAATATAAAACCTGAACACACTGTTCGTCCAAGTGTCTTGCGAACGTAGTCAGTACAAATTACAAATTAATTTGCTTATAACTTATTTGTTGTTTGTTAGTTATACATTTATGAACATTATTATGATTTGGGTGAGTAGTAGTATTTGAGATGAACGTCCATGTTAAGTGTTTCATTAAGAATGGTTTGTTGTGATTCACTTGTTGTGCACTAGATTCTACTCATCTCTTTTATTTCTTGTTGTTGTATTAAGAGCTTGTATATTACAGGGCTATACTGTAAATAAGGAATATAAAAGTGAAATAAAATAATAAAAACTAACTTAAATTTTGTTTACGTAATTGTATTTTACCTCGAAACATAAAAGAAGCACTACGCGCTTCATTCATTTGTTTTAGCGAGGCCTTAGTTACTCGTTTTATTCTTGATTTATAATCATACCATGACACTTTATAACTTGTGTCCATCAACAATGTGCAATCTACAAACAATTCTATTGTTAAGCATTTTTGTGCGACAATGTGATCACACAACAAAATGTTTTGACAAATAAAATCAATTAACAAATTTAATGTTGAGCGATTTTCACGCCGTGTTACGCATCACAAACAATACCTACGATTAGACCTTTGTCGCTGATGTGTGAAAATCTATTGTTCGAGAGAGACAATAGTATTATAGTGTATTTGTAAACCACGGGACCGTGATATTGGTTCGAGAGTTCGACCCTGTCCTGTTCGACTCAGAAGAGGTTGTTTTATATAGATATAGAAGGGAAATTGATCGGTGCCAGACAATGTGTTCGACTCAGTCAATTAATTCGAGCTGGTGGTGTTCGACAGAATGAACTTTTACTGTACATGTATATATGTAAGATGTATCATTGTTTAGACTGTAAAACTTATTTATACATTAGTGAACGTTACCAGTATTAATACTGATTTCAGTATTTTGAGCATCATATTTTGTATGTAAATTATATGAATTCTGTCTATTTTAGAATATTTGAAATTAGATTTTCAGTATCAAACTTTCAACTTCCACCCATGTATATATTATATATGCTATATTTCAGTGGATCAATGAGAATTGGTAATGATATGATTATCTTTACAAAGAAGAATTCCACACAAACATGTTTATTCTTGTCTAGAACATTTCATGAAGAAGAAAAAATAGAAGAGGTAAATTAATGTGTCTTTTTGGCTTATATGTAAACATGGGCTGTGTTTTATGTCACTTTCCTTGATATATAGAAAACCTACCAACGTTTTTCCTATTTTATAAAGGACAATGACTTGTCACTGTAGCATGCTGAAAAGGAAGAGTTTTCCAGGATATTGGCATAAAGTATAAATCTGGCAATTGAGATGTGATGCACAGCAAATAGTATACACTTTTCAGCTTAACCTCACATAGATATTATTGGAATCTGTCCAGAATTAAAAGGCTTGCAGCTCCTTAAAACTTTGAGTCAAGGCTGTTTTTTCCCCTTTTTAGCTCGACTTTACGTAGTAATGTAGAGCTCTCCTACTCGGCCCAGCGTCGGCGTCCGCATCCGCGTCCACCTTTCTGATTAAAGTTTTGTGCAGTAAAATACTTTCTTCTATATCTTTATTATTTCTTAAGATATTAACTTCAAACTTTAAATATATGTTCCTTACTATCAACCACATCTCATGTGACAAGGTATATAACTCCAAACACATTTCTTTCAGAATTATCCCCCCTTGAACTGATTAAAGTTTTTGTGCACAGATTAAAGTTTTTGTGCAGTAAAATACTTTCTCCTATATCTTTGTTATTTCTTAAGATATTAACTTCAAACTTTAAATATATGCTTCTTATTATCAACCACATCTCATGTGACAAGGTTCATAACTCTAAATATATTTTTTTTTCCAGAATTATCTCCCCTTGAACTTAGAGTTTTCTTTCAAAAATGTTTGTTTTTACTGCAACTGTTTTATACCTTTAGGTATTGACTTCAAACTTTAAATGTACATTCCTTATTATCAACCACATCTCATGTGACAAGGTGTATAACTCCAAATATATTTTTTCAGAATTATCTCCCCTTGAAATTTAAAAAATGTTTGTTTTTACTGCAACTGTTTTATTTCTTAAGGTATTGACTTCAAACTTTAAATATATGTTTCTTATTATCAACCACATCTCATGTGACTAGGTTTATAACTCCTTATACATATTTTTTACTCCTGTGACAAACACTAACTAAGTCGAGCATGCTGTCTCCTCTGACAGCTCTTGTTTATTGAAACTGTAACATTTGTGATGCCATAGTCTCATGGTATTGCCACTGTGTGTGAATTATAGAAAATAGTTTATCAAAAATTATAACTGAATAGGAAAATAACTTAATGTTAAGAACGAGAACTTCCTTAAGTACATGAATGATAAGGAGAATGCATTTTTAATATGGTAAAATTGAACTCTTCAAATCATTAAAAAGTCAATCTTAAGATATCAATATACCAAGCAGTGACTTCAAATGTTCAATCAACATGTTATTTAAGTCAAAATGGCAAGCAATGCTTTTTTTAATTTTTAATAAGTTACATGACATAAAGCCCACCCTTGATTCATCTTCGTCAATAATATTTGCTAATCGACGAGATCAAATAGTAATTACACGATGTAGAATTGGTCATACCAGATTAACACATTCATACCTTCTCAAAAGAAAGGAAGCACCTAAATGTGACGAGCAATTCAATGTAAAACAGGTTCTCATTGACTGTCAGGATCTTAAATACATCCGTGACAAACATTTGAAGGTTAACTCACTTAAAGAACTTTTTGAGTCAGTACCATCATTTGCAATACTTAACTTTTTGAAGGAAATAAATATATATAACAAAATGTAGTAATTTAGATCATTATTGTCGATTGAATTAATAGTATCATCAAATGTTTTCGGCGCGATATGACCTTTTTGTGTTGGTGCGCAGTAAAGCCCAAACAAACAAAAAGTCGATCTTGGCCGTTATTTTTATTATTTATTTATTTATATTTCTACAGGTTATTGTACCTCTACCATCATTTAAAGCTAATACAAGAAATCCTATAGATGATACAGAGCAAGGTCAAGAAAGGGTAAGTTAGTTTACTGATATAGAAATATAAAGGTTTTATAGTTATTGTAAATGCGTGATTTGTTACTAAATCTTTACCAATATTCAGGAATTTAAGAATATGTTTTTTAGTTCATGCACATGTATTTCAATTACAGTTGTATAAAGTATCATTTCACCCATGTCAAATGTTACTATCTATTATAACAAACCTAACATGAAAAACCAGGTTTTATCAGTGTAAATGTAATCCTTCAGGGTTTTCCATGACTCTGTAGTCTTGCATCATTGTCACAATTTTAGATCAAATGACCATCAAAATAAATTTCAGTGTGTCCACATGGACCCAATTCACGAAATATTTGTTCTTTAATTTTTAAATGGCTAAAGACATTTCCTTAGCTACTGTCAACAGATGGTCTCTGACAAAAATCTGCTTTATTGTTAAGGTTTTTTGCAATGTTTGCCATGAAGTAGTTGAACCAAATGACCCTTAATTTGATAAGTCAGGGGTCCAAATGACCCCCAATTGTCGATAGCACGGGAAAATCCTGGATCCTTGCAAACCATTTTGTATGTTAAATCTTAATTTCATGGGTACAAGTTTTCAGGCATATGCCTGAAGTTCAGGTTTTTTCACAACAAATTAGACAGTGTTTTGCTATTAAATTATGAAGAAAAATGGTTTCAAATTAGAGTTTTCAGGTTTTTCAAAATTTTCATCTTGCACCCATGTAATTTTAATCATCAAAACTTAAACATAAAGGCCTCTCTTCTGCATGAATATGGTAACTTCAGACAAAACAGTCGCCACAAAGCATAGCAGATAACCTTGTAGTTTAGTCATGTCATTCTGTATTAATATAATTAATTGTTGTATATATATATATGTTATACATTGCAGTTTGCAATGGAGATGGATGTTATATTACGTTATTCACCATTTAAAACAGATGATGATTTCTTTGCTCAGTTTGATCGTATTGAAGGTGATAGTGGTACACTAGTCATAGTATATAACATGAAACTATTAGATAGTGGTGATCCAGAGTTAGATATATTATCTGATCCAAGTGATATTGTTCTTACTAATCCTGAATCAGACTTTGATTCCGATGATGGGTAGGTCTTTGTTAAACTTTGTTATAATAGTTAAATTTGCAGTTTGTATTCTGATTTAATGGAGTTTTCATATTAATTTGGTATGCCAAAAGTTGCATACTGAATGCCAATAAAATTATAAAACTGGGTTACTATGGTGATCAGTTATTGTACAATATAAAATGTAGTACAGCCGTGGCGTAGTGGTTAGCATGTCTGACTTCGAATCCGGAGATCGCAGGTTCGAAGCTGGGTCACAGCAGGTCATATCCTATACATGAGTTGTCGGCCTCTTGGTAGGGTAATTTAGTACTGGTAATAGAAAAAATTTCCAGAAAACCTAAAGTAGAAAGAGCTGGCCGTCGTGTACATGACCTGTATGTGTTGAATGCGGTGTTAAAAAATAAAAATAAAATGTAATAATTGTAGTAGTACTATGATATATGTAGAATATCATAACCAAGGTCGGTAGCACAGTTGGTAGTGCCGGGATTTCAAATTTAGTTTCCTGAAGGGGGTACCAGTTCAAATGCCATCCAGGATGGTTATGCGCTTCCATAAAAATTTGACAAAAATGTCCTCCATTAAAAGGTATACGGAGAAGTTGTTTTCGTCCTTGCTGAAGGGTAGATAAGTACTGGTTTAGACTATGTTCAAGGAATTTTGTTACTTTTGTGTTAATTTTAATTATGCTGTATTTGTTTTTGGAAAAAAATTACTTCAGCTTTAAAGTTTAAATTTGAACGAAAAACATGAAAGTAAACCAACAATTCCAGTTTATTTAAAGTGAACATGTTTCATTTTAGTAGCTCAAAAATTGCAAAAAACTGTATTTATCATATTATTTATCATGTAATACTATTTTTCTAATTGTTTGTTTCACAGATTAATGTTGGAAAGGAAATCATTCAGATCTTATGTAGCAGTGTTATATATGGACCCTAGAATGAAAGTGTATATACAAGGGAAGAAAGTTCAGACTAGAAAATTAACATCATGTTTATATAAACCTAGACTTTATAAATATACATCAAATAGATTTAAATCAAGAGCAGAAATTGAAGCAAAGAAAGCCTTAGACGAAGCTAAATCAGCAGAAATGAAAGCCAAAGAGGCACAAAGTAAAGCAAAGGATATAGAAAATAGAACTAAAAATTTATCAAAATCTCAGCTTGTAAGTATTATGTTCTTGTATTTAAAGCAAACATATAGCTGCTTTGTATCTATAATTATATTGTATATTATTGTGGAAAATTTATACATGTAAATACTGTAACCATAGTAGTACTGTACATTCATTGTACTAAAGCTACAGTCCCATAAACATAAAAATAGCCATGAGGGCACTGTACGGGCGCCGTGCGATCAAGCTCTGAAAGGACCCATACAAACTCTTGCGTACCTGTACAGACTGTTATGTTTTTACCAGGGTCCCTGAGATGAGCCCAGGATACACGTATCAGTTCCAGAGTCAAACCGTGAACAAAATCGTGGCAGAGTAAGATTAAACATGCATAACTTCCAGCTACGGCTCAGTACATGTGTGTTGTTTTGTGCCATGTACGTACCGTCACCTTAACACGCAAGGCTTCCCATGACTTACGGTTATCTGCATGTACGGGTCCGCAACAAGCCACGATTTTATGGGACTGGGGCATTATATTTTCATCTATTTGGAAAAGAAATTGTGAATTTTATTGTTTCAAGGAGATCTAGTCTTAGACCTATCCAGGGACTGAGAGTAGAACATGTAACTGCTGTTGTATGAGCAGTCACTGCCAAACATGGCAGACTAATGGACAAATCCTGTAAAATTAGAAATAGATCTGCAGGTTTACAGGACTGACTGTCCGGGAAAGAATTTGATCTCATTCACTAGGTTTTCCTTGCATAAAAATAATGCAAAATCACTAAAATGTCTCTGATCCTGTAAGACTTGGTTTGGTCCAGTAAAATTTTGATCTTCACAGGACCTACTGTCTGGTAATAAAACTGCTAAGTTTCGTGGTGACTGGTATGGGGTATGACTATGATATTGTCAAAAAAGATGCATAAATTACTCTTATCAAACTTGTTATTTATTATCAGACTGAATTAAGAAAAGCACAAAACCATGCAGCAGAATTAAAACGTGAAGCACAAATAAGACGTGATAGTGCTAACAGAAAACAAAAGTAAGTTTGAATTTATTTATCCTTTAAAAGACAGGGATAGTTATGTTATTTGTACAATCTGATTTAAACCCGATCTAAAATTTTCCGCTCGCCTACTTGCTAATGTAGATCTGGCCTTTTCCAAATGAAGGTCACGTTCAGGTGACCTTTTCTCATCATAATATTCATGACAAAATTGTTATGATACGTAACTTGTTTACATTGTCTACGTCACACAATTTGAAATCAGCCGTCCAATCGCAGACTGTGAATTATACCGCTGTTAAATAAGCTTGCAAACCTTTGTCTAAAAATAGAAATTACGAAATCAAAATATTATTAATAGTGTTTCGTCTAGATGAAAGCTACGCATCGACACAAAGTTCATCTAAACGTGACCTTCCATGCAGACAGTAGAGATCCTGTCCTGGACGACAATGCTCTATAGGATATCTGTTTACGGAGATTGGTTATTTGTAGGAAGTGAAAAAAAATTCATATTACAAACTTGTGTGAATTTGATTAATTAATATATAACACTGATTTCACGAGATTATATATTAGGTTCTATAACTTTTCAAAGAAATCACTGAAAACTTGGAAAGTTTACAACCCCAATTATCCTAATTTAGTATTAAAAAGATCATTATCTGTTGTTACATTGTTAACTTAATGTAGAATATGTTATTCTAAATGGTTAAAATGGACAGCATATTTTAACATATCACTTAGATTTTTTTAGTCTAGTAAACTCTTATTATACCCCCACTTCGAAGAAGAGGGGGGTATACTGTTTTACCCTTGTCCGTGTGTGCGTCCGTTACAAAATTTCCGTCGCAGTTTTCTCAGCAACTATAACATGCAGCAGCCTAATACTTAGCATATTGCTTCATCCCATAGTCCCATGTGGTGTAAAGCGATTTCATGCTCCTTGCTCATCTACTTCCTGTTTGTCGCATATTTTTAGATTTTGGCGGGGGTATCACTAGTGAGCATTAGCTCACAGATTTACTTGTTTGATCTAGTAAAAAAATCCATTTCGCTGGACCGATTGTCCTATGCTGATGAAAGTTTGTGTGGAGATGTTATTCATATATCATATATGTAGATAGTCAAATTTATAAATGAATCTAATGTAATTATGTTTTTGTTTTATTTCAGAGCATTAAAAGAACCAAAAACATTAAATTTAATATTTGGTATAAATATAGACCAAAGATCTCATGACGGTGTTTTTGTATATAATTGTAGCCGTCTTATAAAAATGTATGAAAAAGTTGGTCCACAAGTAGATGGGGGAGTGTAAGTACTGTTATGTGTTATGTTGTATATTCTTTATCTATATGAAATTTGAAAAAAATATGCTACATACAACTATCATGATGGCAATACCATGTGACTATGACATCACAAATATGATGATGTATACACGTTTCTGCTTAGCCTCGTGTAGGTATCTTTGAAATCTGACAAAAAATGAAAAGACTTACAGCTCTTTAAAACTTCGAGTAGAGGCTGATTTTGCATTTTTAGCTTGACTTTACAAAGTAAATGGAGAGCTCTCCTACTCGCCCTAGCGCCAGCATCGGCGTCCGCGTCCATATTTCTGATTAAAGTTTTTTAGCAGTAAAATATTTTTTACTATAATTATACCCCTGCTTCGAAGAAGAGGGGGGTATACTGTTTTACCCTTGTCCGTGCGTGTGTTCGTGCGTGCGTCCGTTACAAAATTTTCGTCGCAGTTTTTTCAGCAACTATAACATGCAGCAGCCTAATACTTTGCATATTGCTTCATCCCATAGTCCCATGTGGTGTAAAGCAATTTCATGCTCCTTGCTCATCTACTTCCTGTTTGTCGCATATTTTTAGATTTTGGCGGAGGTATCACTAGTGAGCATTAGCTCACAGATTTACTTGTTTTTTATTTCTAAAAGTATCAACTTGAAACTTTAAATTTATGTTTCTTATTATCAACCACATCTCATGTGACAGGGTTCATAACTCCAAATACATTTTTTTTCAGAATTATCCCCCTTGAACTTCGAGTTTTCTTTAAGAAATATATGTTTTTACTGCACAACTGTTTTTTTTCTTTAGGTATCAACTTCAAACTTTAAATATATGTTCCTTATTATCAACCACATCTAATGTGACAAGGTTCATAACTCTAAATACATTTTTTTTAAATTGTCTCCCATGGACTTAATTTTTTCTTTAAAAAACAAATATTTTTAGCTCGACTTTACGAAGTAATGTAGAGCTCTCCTACTCGCCCCGGCGTCGGCGTCCGCGTCCACACTTCTGATTAAAGTTTTTGTGCAGTAAAATACTTTCTTCTATATCTTTGTTATTTCTTAAGATATTAACTTCAAACTTTAAATATATGTTCCTTACTATCAACCACAACTCATGTGACAAGGTCCATAACTCCAAACACATTTTTTTCAAGAATTATCTCCCCTTGAACTGATTGAAGTTTTTGTGCACAGATTAAAGTTTTTGTGCAGTAAAATACTTTCTTCTGTATCTTTGTTATTTCTTATGATATTAACTTCAAACTTTAAATATATGTTCCTTTCTATCAACCACATCTCATGTGACATGGTCCATAAATCCGAATGCATTTTTTTCAGAATTATCTCCCCTTGAATTTAGAGTTTTCTTTAAAAAATGTTTGTTTTTACTGCAACTGTTTTATTTCTTTAGGTATTGATTTCAAACTTTAAATATATGTTCCTTATTATCAACCACATCTCATGTGACAAGGTTCATAACTCCGTATACATTATTTTCAAAGTTATCCCCCTTGAACTTATAGTTTTCTTTAATAAATATTTGTTTTTACTGCAACTGTTTTATTTCTTTAGGTATTGACTTTAAATATATGTTCCTTATTATCAACCACATCTCATGTGACAAGGTTCATAACTCCAAATATATTTTTTTCAGAATTATCTCCCCTTGAAATTAGAGTTTTCTTTAAAAAATGTTTGTTTTTACTGCAACTGTTTTATTTCTTCAGGTATTGACTTCAAACTTTAGATATATGTTCCTTATTATCAACCACATCTCATGTGACAAGATTCATAACTCCTTATACATTTTTTCAGAGTTATCCCCCTTGAACTTATAGTTTTCTATTTATTTCTTTTTTTTTCTTTGAATTTGTTAAGGTTATATTTTCAAATTTTAAATATGTATGTTCCTTATCATCAACCACATCTCCTGTGACAAACACTTACTAAGTCGAGCATGCTGTCTCCTCTGACAGCTCTTGTTTTTCTTGAAATTTGTTAAGGTTACATTTTCAAATTTTAAAATATGTATGTTCCTTATCATCAACCACATCTCCTGCGACAAATACTTACTTAGTCGAGCATGCTGTCTCTGACAGCTCTGGTTATATAAAAAATATATAAAAAATGAACCTTTGAATTATAAATCTTGAATCAATTAGTTCAAAGCAGGGAATTGATTTTTTTTATTCAACAACAAAAAAATTGCAAGATTGACCAATTACGACAGCTGTAAAGTTTCATCTATTCATGAAACCATGAAATGTTCTTACCAGTCATTGCTTTAAGTTTTCTTGAGCTCTAGTCTGATTTATCATGTTTTACAGTAAAGGGTAAACTTATCAATCTCTGTAAACAGATATCCTGTAGAGCATTGTTGTACAGGATCTCTACTGTCTCCGTAGAAGGTCACCTCAATATGAACTTTGTGTGGACCAATCAATGCGTAGCTTTCATCTAGACGAAACACTATTAATAACATTTTGATTTTGTAATTGCTATTTTTAGACCAAGGTTGGCAAGCTAATTTAACAGCGGTATTATTCACAGTCTGCAATTGGACGGCTCATTTCAAATTGCGTGACATAGACAATTTTAACAAGTTACGTATCATAACAATCTCGTCACAAATATTATGATGAGAAATGGTCACCTGAACTTGACCTTCCTTTCAAAAAGGCCAGATCTAAATTAGTGAGTATGCGAGTGGAAAATTTTAGATCGGGTTTTAATCAGATTGCAAACTTATCAACTAACCTGACTATGTAAAATATGTAATTTGCGCTAGCTTGAATCAGATTTCACTCGCCCTGGGCTTCGGGCTAGTCGGTTAATGCAAAGACTGGTTCTAACTACCTTATCGTTATATTACAGATTTTGTAGTGGTGTTGTAGGTATAGTCAATGTACCATATTATGTATTAGAACCTACGCATAATAAACAAGATTTTGCTGATGCTAAAGAATATAGACATTTAATGAAAGCTATGGGTGAACATATGGTACAGTATTGGAAAGATCTCAACATTGGTAAGTTTTAATTCTTGATGTAGCCGCTTGGCTGCCTCAGTTTGTAGCATGCATAACTTCTAATCAAGGGTTGTGTGTTCGATTCCCAGGTGGGACATACTTATGTAGAGTTTGGTCATGAAATGATTTACATGGCCATTGGTCTTGGGTGTGAATCCCAGGTGGGGCATACTTCCATAGAATTTGGTCTTGAAATAACTTCAACTGTCATTTTTTCTTCCTACCACTGATTCTTAATAATGTAGGGCAGTTGCTGGTCACTGACAGAAGTATGTGCCTAGTAACTAGTTAACAGCTGAATCTAAAGATTTAGCCTTTCTAGGAATGGTTTGTAGGTTGACTGACCACCATGATGTGACCTTTACAATTATACACATCATTCATGACAACTTGACTACTTATAGTACATGTAAGGCTGTGGTTTAGTTGTCATAACACTAGAGATGGAGTGTGCTTTTTATTTCTGAAGTCTAATTATAAAAGATTATTCTCTTTCATGTTGGTTTTCATTTGTATAGGAAAAAATTAGGACCTTGTTAAATAGAGTATAAGTGCTGGTTAAAAAAAGTTCAAGAAGAATAGCTTTAAGTAATTGACAAATGTTGATAAAGTGCTTGAAATCTGAAATAAACGAAACAAATACTTGTAAGTATTGCTGCCTTCCTCAGTATCTGGGACACCCGCAGCAGATGACAAATAAACTCAGGATATGTATGTATGTATGTATGTATGTATGTATGTATGTATGTATGTATGTATTACATGTGTTTTACCCTTGTTACTTGCATTTTGAAATATACTCCTACATTTAATATAAGTTTGGTTTTTTTCATTTCAGCCCAGCAGGGTGTTTTAAAATTCTGGTGAGTTTCTTAATAAATAATTCTGCTTACCTGTTGTTTTGTGATAAAAGTTTGTTTTCTATAAGATTTATAAGTTTCAGGGGTCAGAGTTGGCTGTAAAAATAGGGCAGGCTTCATTTGTACAACTTCTGTGATGTAGGTTTTAACATACATATTTTAGCATTATATCTTTACAGTCTGAACCACAAACCACAATTTTTTTGACGATTAGGTCTGCATGATTGATTTTAATATGATACACATACAACATAATTGTTATTTCGCCAATTGAATAATTAAGAGATTTTGACTTTTAACCATTTAATATATATTGTATTTAATAACAGGGAAAGTTTTGGTTATGTCAGTCAAAGATGGAAAGATCCGCCTTCAGATGATCCTAAATATGTTAGAAAACGTGCTATGCAGATCAATGTTACCTTACAATGTGGTATGTCTCTTTGAAATTATATCTTCTATATTGTTATAATAGGTTATATAGGAGTCAGCTTGTGGGTCTGTCAGTTGGTCCATTGGTCGGTCTCTAGCTTTTACTTGTCGCTCAATATCTCAGCACCTATCTCTAGATTTGATTCAAACTTCACACATCTACCAGTTATGTGCTTATTCTATTTTGGTTATGGTCAATTGAGTTTTTGCAGAGTTATGGCCTTTTGATGAAAAATCTTGTCTGGCACCTATTGTACAGATTTGATTCAAACTTAATGACAAAGACCCATTGGGGGAGGGGTATTCATCACATTAAGTGATAGGTGTAGTTCCAGATAGTTGAAACTTTCTAACTTATGTTTTCTGTATATATGTCACATACCTGTTGGTTTTTGGAAAGAATTATTTCTGTTTAGATGTTGAAATTAAGATGTTAAATTTTTAGTTTTGTTAGGATTATTTGTGTTGTTGTTGGTAATTTAATTCAATGTCTATGGGTACTTACCGCAAGACTATCGCTTGCTAGCGCTTTGTAGCGATTTCCTATGAAATGGTTTGCTACAATCGAGCAAATTAAATCACTAGCTAGCGAAACGTAGCAAGTTCTTTTCTTGCTAGCCTTATCATTCGGAACTCCTCTGCTTATTTCAGAATGGCTGCCCCATGTGGGAATGTGTTTCTTTTTCAAGAATACTGATATATATTTCATTTAATGCATATATTTCGTCATAGTGGTAAAATAGAATATTCATGGGGATAATTGATTTGAATATTTTTCATTTGTTACAATTCTGAACTTTTTGTTTGAGAAAGTCTCCATTTTGTTTTTGCTAGCTTGAAGCAATCCGTTCCGTAGACCTCTTATGCTACAAAAAATCACTTTCAAAAAGCGCTAGCTAGCGATCGCCTTGTGGAACGTGCCCTAAATGTAATATTGTAATTAAAGTATACATTTTAAACTTTAATTTCAGATTCTTGTTTAAAATGGAGATGTCTACCATTTGCTTCAAGTAATGTTGGTAAAGAATTCAGTAATGAATGGCAATGTTCTGATAATTCAGATACTCAACATAATAGGTATAATATATTGATTTTTAGCTCGACTTTTCGAAGAAAATGAGAGCTTATACTGTCACCCAGGCGTTGGCGTTGCAAATCAAGGTTGAAGTTTTTACAAATTCAAATAACTTCAATACTGTCAAAGATATTCAACTCAAACTTGGAATACTCATTCATCATTGCTACCTCCACCTTACTTTAAAGGCCCATAACCCTGGCTCCACTGTTTTAGGAGTTATGCCCCTTTTTTACTTAGAAAGCATCCAAAATCAAGGTTAAAGTTTTTACAAACTTCAATACTATCAAAGATAATCAACTCAAACTTGGAATACTTATTCAACATTACTACTTCCTTCTTACTATTAAAACCCATTCACTGATTAACTGAGAAAATTCGAGCATGCTGTCTTCTCTGACAGCTCTTGTATATTTATATATCAAATGTTCATCTTCTATTGTCTATAAATTGTTCATTTTTATTTTGAGAAAAGCTTAGGACAATTTGAAATTGGGCCTCATAGACATTCACATACAATGAAACTATCAAATTCATATTCTCATCAAATATTTTCATTCAATAACACCACATTTAACTATAAAGCATGATATATGGTGGCTGATATGTGCCATGTCGTATTTTCATTCCTTCGCCACAAAGACACGACAAATCCATAGTTTGTTGTATTTTAGTTTCTTCGCCACAAAGAAACAAAAAGACAAAAATATGACAGATGTAAGGCGAAAACATGACAAATTCATAGTTAGTTGTATCTTTGTATTTTTTTTTCTTCGCCATGAAGAAACGAAAATACGAAGATACGACAGATGAAGGGCGAAAACATGACTAATCCATAGTTTGTCGTATCTTCGTCTTTTCGTTTCTTCGCCACGAAGAAACAAAAAGACGAAGATACGCCAAATGCAAAAACACAACACATTTTATCTGTCGTATTGTTGTTTTTATTTTGTCGTTTCTTCATGGCTAAGAAATGAAAAGGCGAAGATAGGACAAACTATGGATATGTCGTGTCATAAATTAGCCCCCATAATGATAGAAGTTTATTATCATAAATTTTTCAATATTTTGCACAATCAATGTTGAATAGGCATTTGTCTTGGCATCATGACATAAATACACATTTGTTTTAATGTTGGTACCTTCTGAAGAACCTAAGTCATGTGCAAGAATTTGAATGGTTTTAGTACAATTTGAACGAGGACAGTAGGACTATTCTTAAATTGAATATTTTAAAATCAACAATTGAAACATATTTCATTGGTAAATTTATTAGTGTTGTACAATCAAATATTTTTATTACAGATGTAGTGCAGCAGAACAAAAACAGAACATTCCAGAAGGATGGTTAAAAAAAGAAACAAAATCCCACGAAGAAAAACAAAAAGATTTGGAAGCTGACATAAAGAAGAAAATGAAATTACTTGAACAAATGCATGTTAGTATATAAATCTTTACTATATCTAGTGTCCCTACCCCCCCCCCCCCCCCTACCTGGGGAGGTTATACCCTTCAATAAGAAAGTGACAATAATGTAAATTTTCTTCTATTAATAAGGTATATATATGGAGTTTCTGGCCTTGTGGAAGGGCATGTGAGGACTGGTTATAGACAAGGTTCCAGTTTCAAAGCTAGTTTAGGTGTGCTGGACGCTGTGATATGACCTATACGAGTGTTGCTACGGTGTTAAACCCAACAAATAAATAAAAAAATATAAATTATTTTGTTTATAAATATGAACTGTCTGGTAGGCTCAGCTGGGAGCATTTTCAAGTCAGGGATGGTGGTTTGATTCATTGGAGGCTCTCACATGGGGTGTGGTCTTGTAGTATTTTCTACAGCCATTCTCTCTTCAACTTCTGTAACAAGCTGAGCAGCTGACAGCAACCAATAAAAGTCCCTAATACTGGTTATAATTAATATTAGGCTCCAAGGACAGGGAGTCAATTGATGCTTTATATATACTTTTTTTTAGAATACATTTGGTGCATTTGGAACAACTTGACCATTCATTGAATGAATAATCTCAGAAAGATTTGTGGAGATACCACTAATGATACTGGGTTTTTTCTACAAATACGAGGCCAAACACTAACAATTGTTCCACAACAACCAGTTGTAAGTGTATGCTGTGTGGGACCTCCTGCCTGATCAGGGGTTTTGGTACAAAAATTGTTAAGGGGGATTGAACATTGTGTATGAAAGAAGACTTTGAACTGCACTTTAACTTTTTTATGCCTTTTATGTTAATTTTTATATTCATCAGTACTTATATTATGCCTTTTACATGGATGAAAGTTTTCAGTATATATTGATTTCAGTATTTTAAGAATGAATTACTCTGCATTGTTTATATGAAATCTGTCTTTTTGAGTATTTTAAAAGTAGGTTTTTAGTATTCAAAACTTTCAACTTTCCACCCATGTTTTTATGTTTAAATTGGATCTTTATCAATACTTTGCAGAAAAACCGAGTCGTAAATTCATCAAGAGAGTTACAAGAGATGGATAGAAAGAAGGAAGCAGAGGAGAGAAGAATGAAAGAAGAAGAGGAAACTGAGAAAGAGGATAAACGAAGGAAACAAGAAGCTGAAGAAAGAAAGAGACGAAGGGAAGAAGAAGAAAAAAGAAAACAGAAAGAACAAGAAGCTGCAAAGAAACGAAAACAGAAGGTAGGACATTTATAGAATGAAATTGTCATAGTTCATACATTTGGACAATGATAGAATGAAATTGTCATAGTTCATACATTTGGACAATGATAGAATGAAATTGTCATAGTTCATACATTTGGACAATGATAGAATGAAATTGTCATAGTTCATACATTTGGACAATGATAGAATGAAATTGTCATAGTTCATACATTTGGACAATGATAGAATGAAATTGTCATAGTTCATACATTTGGACAATGATAGAATGAAATTGTCATAGTTCATACATTTGGACAATGATAGAATGAAATTGTCATAGTTCATACATTTGGACAATGATAGAATGAAATTGTCATAGTTCATACATTTAGCCTATTTATTTAAGCCTATCTTGTTGGAAATAATACAGACTTAAAAGTTACATAAAAAACTCAATTCAAAATTTTCTTGGAGAGGTAATCATTGGATTGCCAGCTTTGCTTTGGTTCAAATCTCATCCAAAACCTGACTATTGTTTTTTTAACCAAGAATCTTTATCCTATATGTTCAGTACTCTGGAACCAGGAAATAGTTTCTAGAATGAATAATCTTAGTTACTTGTAGGAATTTGTTTCATAATCAAGCTAAAATAAATAAGACTAAACTAAACTAAATGACTAGTATGTTCCCTAGCAGTTATATGAAACACAGAGCACAAAAACTGTAGTTCCTTTTGATTGAAGATAGAATCATTTACCGTTGATTGAATGTCATACAATACAGCTAATTAGGGCTTGACATTAAAGGTCTACCAATATCCTGTGTGACCTAACTTTAGTTTCAGGCAACAAGTTTTTGCTGCTAGTTGTCTGATAGGGCAACCAAAATAAGCTTATAACCTTCAAATTTTGG
Organism: Mactra quadrangularis; assembly: GCA_025267735.1. NCBI lineage: Eukaryota > Metazoa > Mollusca > Bivalvia > Venerida > Mactridae > Mactra > Mactra quadrangularis. The sequence continues at coordinate 49,014,201 of CM046305.1, read as the reverse complement.
AGTATTATTTTGTTTTGGCTGCTAAACACTTGGTATTCGCAAGTAAATTTGGAAGTTGGTTGTCCTACTGGGCAACCTTCTTCAAAAATTAGGAGCAGTGGTCCAGTGGTAGGACCCGCGCTTAGGGATCAAGAGGTCCCAGGTTCGATCCCCACTATGGGGAACTGCTAATTTCCTTGAGCAAGAAATTAACCTACAATTGTTCTATTCCACTTAAGTGTAAATGGGTACTGTGAGGGATCGCCTGCCTGAGGGTGGTTTCAATGATCAGGAGTTATCGTACATAATTGTAAAGTCGGCTGAACATGTATATGGAAGCAGACTTAAAATCGCACTTTAAGCACTTTAAGAAATTATTGTCAAGCAGAGTTGAATTCAAGCTCTGCTTATTTGTGGAAATTGATTATCAGACGACACATCTAACTTGTGGAGTTCTTGTTTTTATGTTAACAGGAGAAAGAGGCTGAAGAAAGAAGACAACGTCGTGAAGCAGAGGAAGAAGAGAGACAAAGAAGAAAAGAACTTGAAGAAAAACGTAAACAGAAAGAACTTGATGATAAAAGAAAGAAAAAACAACAAGAAGAAAAAAGAAAACAGAAAGAAAAGGAAGAGGAAGTCAAAAGAAAAGCTGAAGCTAAAAAGGTAAATATGAAATTTTATTTGCTCTACAGTTGATAATAAAGTATAGTAACTGAAATCTTCTGGCTAAAAAATTAGCTAAATATCACTGAATAACAGCAAGTCAATTAATTCTGACTACATATAGTCTTACTACATAACAAGCCAGCCTAAACAGACAGTATTTATTTTTTCCAAGTATTTATATCACACTAACAACCATAGAACCCAAAGTAATTAAAATGATGTAAAACTCTCCTATAAATGTTAAAGTTTTTTTACCCTCATGTAACGACTGATGTATACCATGTTTTTCATTTTTCATTAAATGTTGATTCTTGCTATATACATAGTAATTATTATATCAGGGCCCTAATTTAAGCTTGCATACTTGCAAAATTAGAGTCAATTTTGAAAATTGCGAGTAACTTAAATTTTTATTCACAAATTTTCGCTAGTTGAAATCGCCACAAAAATATTTCAGTCCAAACTAATGAAGCTCAAATCAGCATTGAATTGGCCAGATAGATCAATAAGATAAGTTACTATGTGCTTAAAATTTGGAGAAAAAAATGCAAGTGATTATTTTATTTTGCGAGTTGTAATTAAATCAACTCACAAAAATTTGCAAGTCTATTTTTTATTAAATTCCAGCCCTGGTTATATGCATGTAATTATATTGTTTTGTTTTACATTGTATTTTATTGTATTGTATTGTATTGTATTGTATTGTATTGTATTGTATTGTATATTTCAGTCAACCCAGAAACGTCGTGCTCCAGTCTCGTCACAAGATGAGGAGGAGGAGTCAGAAGAAGAAACTCCGGTAAAACGTACACGTAACTCACGTACAACTAAACAAGATGAGGTAGAATCTGATAATGAAGATACCACACCTAGACGTAGTGGACGTAGTGGTGTTAAATCTAAACCTGAAGTTAATGGTACTGCTGGAAGTGGAAGAAAAAGGAAAGCTACTCAAGAGGTGAGTCTCACACATTTTGTTATTGAATACAATGTGAGTCTCACACATTTGTTATTGAATACAATGTGAGTCTCACACATTTTGTTACTGAATACAACGTAAGTCTCACTCATTTTGTTCTTGATTATGATTGATAGTTTTCTGGAGTGTTTTTGGAGTTTTTTGAATTTTTGGACACCAGAAATGGGTTTTTTTACTGTATAATTTCTGCTGAAATCACAACATAAAATTGGGATTTTAGGGTACTTTGATTGTCTGTATTGTACAAATTAACTTTTAATTATTCAGAATAGGACTAAGGTATTATATGTGTATTACATGTATATATATGATATATTTGTAGGAATCTGATGAAGAAGTTGGTACACAAGTTGATATGGAGGATGTAGAAGATGATACTGAAGTCACAGAGTCTGAAACACATGGTGAGTTATCTCCCTTATAATGTACATGAGATAACTTCCTTCAATTCACTATAAAGTATGAGTTAACTCCCTTTGTTCATTTTCTATATGAAGTATCGGTTGCCACAAAACATGACGGACTGTAAGACAAAGCCTGTAAAAAAATAGGTCTGTCTAGATCGGGAGGTTTACTGGACTGACTGTCCGGCATAAAATTTGATCTCATTCACACATTTTTCAATTCATCAAATACGTAAAATGTCTCCGGTCCTGTAAGACTTGGTTTTAGTCCTTAAAAAGTTTTGATCTTTGCAGAACCTACTGTCCAGTAATAAACTGTTGAATTTCGTAGTACTTGAAGTACATCAGTTAACTATGTTAGATTGAAATTTGTGTATAATAGCATTGGGAATACTGAGCCTTTTTCTATGCAATTTTACCTTGCACTTCATATGGAGAGAAAATAGTTCTTACACAAATATCATTATAAATTTTGATTTTATTGGATGTGGGTTGTGTGAAAATTTAACCTGAACTACATGGAAACACAATGTTTAGACTTTGTATTAATAACAAAATATTTGAAAATGGGTTTTACAATGTTGATCTTAGCATGTATAAAGTTTACTAAGAAAGTGACAGCTGGTTGTGTTTCCTAGTATTTATCGTATGTCGGCTGCCAAAACCTCGTATCTCAATTTTTCAAGGTTTTCAGGAGAAGGAAAAAACTATTTTATCAAAAAGTCGTGTCTCAAAATTATCCAAAATTAAAATAATTATGTTTTGTTTCAAAATGTCCTAACTCGCATTTGACAGACATACAATTCATGTATTGCAACATTCATCAAAGATAACTGTTTCCCATGCTTGCAAACAATAAAAATGTAATAAATGCATTATTTCTGCTTCTTAATTTGATTGCTAGTGTAGAATACTTGTCATCATTAGCAGGCTGTCAACCAATTCCTATATTCCTATATTATTCCTATATTTTGGGTTTCATTCCTATATTTTCAAAAGTGTCCTATATTTCCTATATTTATACTATATTTTGTCCATCATTCCTTTATTTTTGTAAATCATTCTAATTTGAACATGTCGAGTATGTTTAATTGGTTTTTTTTTCATATATAATTGAGTATTTTGTATCTGTTTCCTCTTATACTGCCTATAAGTTGAATATAGTAAGTGCCTATGATGAGTTGATCTGGGAGGTGGCTGTCAAGTGTCAGTATTCAAGTTGCCCTAACACTTTGCTACTTATGCAACTCTTTTTTAAAAACCCCTCTTGAAAAATTTAGAAGAAATGTTCCTTGTTCAAGTTTTCAAATTGTTCTATTCAACCTAATTTTATTTTGTAGTCAGTGTCACTTATTGCCCATTCACTGCAACCTATAAAATACATTGCTAAATTATACAGTACAAAGTAAAGCAATTGCAAGGGTATTCCAATACCCTACTCTACTTGTAGTTAATTAACGGTACCACTGATGTCTTATAGATCTCTAAATCTGTAGGCATGCATCCTTCCACTCATTCATTGTATTTCATCAAAAATATGGTTACATAGTTATTGAAAGGAAATAAATCAATGAACCTGTTTTTTTTACTGACAGTGCTAGAAATTGTATAGTATGTCCGAACACATTGTCTAGTATTTTCTTAAATGATTGTGAGTGACAAATTTTAGCCTTAGGTTCAAAACTAGCCCTGTTAGGGTATTTTTTCTCTCAATGTTTATAGTGCATCGTAGTTACTACTTTAGTAAAACAGTTAAAAATATCTGATGTAACCATTTAGTCAAGAACCTCCATATTTGGCATGCATGGAAAGATCATTTAAGTGACACATTTGATGCCAAAGGTTACCTCTGTTAAGGCGTACTAATTTTCATAAAGAATTTTTTATAGAAGTCTTAAAAAATATTTTGTAAGTAAATTATATTTAGAACTTTCATATTAGGCTTGCATCATCTACAATGTTCAAAAAGTGAGAGCAAAATTGACAGAATTCACAATCTTAACATAGAACAATTGTTTAAATATTCCAGTATGAAACCATGTGCCCAGAGCTAGTAGAATTTTTATGTAGCATCTTCAAGTGGTGTTTTAGACTACACTGATAATTTAAACATCTTCCCTTTGGGGACACTGATAAAAAAGTTGTATGAAATAAGAAAATTGGAAGTCCTCATTTAGTTACTTTGATGAGTAACTATCATGAATCTTTCATTCAGTTTGCTATGATGTATGATCAGTTGATACACTCTTATCATCAGCTCTGTGGATCAGGAAAGGCTACATCAGCTGCTGTAATAAACAGCATCTTTCTGCTTTTATCAGATCAAATGATAGAAGAATTTATTTTCTCAAGATAGATTTAAAGCCCATATTCCGGGTACCACAATATTTTCATTTATTATACCCAGATAGTATATATAAAACCTGTCTTTAAACAATGAAGTCATTAACATAGAGGGATCGGAGACAAAATAAAATTGTCAAACCATTTTCTTTTAAATTTTACCATTTCTTTAAAAGAATTATTAATTTGTGAAGCATGCATTAACTCCAAGATAGTTTGTAGATATCATTTTTTTCATTTAGAGGTACTTGTAGTTAGGTCCATGATGCATTTAGTCATTTGAAGTAATACACCGATACTGAAACTTGTATTTATTCAGATCATGTACTTATTCAGTCTTTGTATTTATTCTGAACATGTACTTATTCAGTCTTGAGCAAAGATGGTATGCGTAAAGGGACCTGAATGTATTGGAATAATGCTCAAAAGTTCCTATATTTCTACTTGGTTTTCTCTAAAAGTTCCTATATTTTGAAAATTAAATTCCTATATAAATTCCTATATTTTTATCAGTGGTTGGTTGACAGCCTGCATTAGTGGAACAGAATTGACATAAACTATTTTCAATCGTTTTAGTTGAAATTAAAAGTCACAAAATGCAAATCATATAAGATAAACATACAAAATTAAAGTTAAATGAATAAACCGTTGAAATAAAATGTATTTACCTCATAAAAGGAAGAATCCAACTGCATGATCATTTTTTTATCAACAATGGAGTGTTAAGTGTGAGATACGATATTTTGACCGTTGTTAAAATGGAGTTACAATACTATACCGTGTATATTTCGGGTATTGATTTGCTTACAGGTAAGACGTTTTGAGACAAGGTGGGAATCACTTTAGCGTACTTCTTGCAGTCAAAAGGTCATTTTTGTCAAAAAGCATAGTTACGACCATTTGGCAGCCGACCGACTTTTTATTTAATCCTCTGCAAAAATTCTTATTGTTTATAGTGTAGCTCTGTTAATAAGAAGTGATTTCAAAAAAATCTTACGATAAAAATCATTGATAGTGAAAAGCAGAAAACATTTATAATAATATTTATATGGTTGTTATGTTTTGGCAAATCAATTTCAATTATTCTTGAATTATGTAGAATATTGTATTCGTTTGAATATCATATCATAACTATGTTATTATCCTCCGGACTTATAACTGCAAAATTTGACTTATGATAATTTTTATCGTAAGAATTTTTGTGCAAAGGTGCACAGGTTTCTAGTATACTGATTGCTATCTTCTTGTACACAAGATGATATTTTATATTCTCTATTTTACAGAGGATGTAGGTACAAAGGTGGAAGTACAGATCAATAAGAAATGGACACCTGGTAGTGTGGTTAAGGTTAATGTTAAAGATGAACAATGGTTAGTGAAGTTTGATAACAACAAAAGAGACAGAAATGATAAATGGTAGGTGTATACTATGTATAAACCAGGGTTGGACTCTTAACTGTTTTACTAGGGATCTCAAAGGAATCCCTAGTCAAGTTTCCTCCTTAATATAAAGTGATACCTCAAAAAAAAATTGATACCCGGGTGCTGTTGCAAATTGTAATTTATGAACAATTCATTGAAACATAAATTTACTTAAGCACAGTGCAATTTTTTAGCTAAAGTCACAGGGGATCCTCCCAAGTTTTTGGGATCCTCAGAATCGCGGGACACTGTTAGTGTCGAACCCTGGTATAAAGGAATAAAGTTAAACCTGTCATAATTTTATGTGGGGGTCATATTATCAAAAGTCTTGTGATGATTTAGTAAGGTAGTATAGAAAGATTTTTAACTGAAATACATGGAAAGACTGTTAATTATATGAGCATGTGGTTAATAAATCATGGTTTGGGGTTCAGTCATATAGAAAATTCAGTTAGATTATGTACCATCGTGTGTTGTCCATTTAAACTTTTCATGTGGTATTTCCTCTTATCCTATGAAAATCACAGGCCCTGATGGATGTTACCGTTGCTTTGATTGAATGAAGCTTTTTCAGGTTCCTTACAATTTTTCATTACCTTTCTATGTTGGGTTCAGGTTTTATAGAAGTTTAAATGGAACTAAGAAAGTGCTTACAAGTTGAGGGTTGTCTGCAAGACTGTAGCAACTCACTCTTTAACACAGTGCACTTACTGCAGTCTTGCAGACAACCCTTGAAGTTAAATATATCTTCCTTCATTGAATTTTTACTCAAGAACATATTACTGTATTGTTTTCAGTCTTATGTTGGCTTGACTTCTGAAAAGCTTCAATACTTTCTATGAAACTATGTATTGGTTTTACTGATAAAGAAAGACAACTCTGTTGAGTCTAATCTTATTATTGTATTTTGGATGAGTTGCTTCCCTTGAATTATCAGTTTCATTCTTTTTATTATCATTTAATGTTTATGTGACAACACAGTTAGTATATACAATAATTATCTGTTGTATTGTCAGGTAGGTTAAACTTGTCTCATTGTTGTGTGGGTCGAGCCACTTCATAAAATTATTTGGTTTTGTGGTGTAAGAGCATTTTTGATACTTGGGCCACAACAAGTTGATCATATGTTCTATGGATTCGCTTGCACCTTAATTTTGAGGGTTTTTACACAATTTTTTTTTTATTTCCTCGCTCGCTCATAAATATTCGGTCTAACCGCTGTATAAAGCAAGTGAATAAAGACTTTTTTTAAATTTTTTCCTTCGCTCGCTCGCCCCATTTTTTTTTCAGAAAAATCCATAAAACACATGATCAACTTCTTGTGGCCTTATGGTCATTTATGAAAAAAAATTTGGTTCTTGTACTCGTGTTTTACAATTAAACTGGATTTTTGATTTCTTCAAGTATTCAAGGTTTTTAAATTAAAGCAGCAGATTAAAATATATTAGGCAATTAATTGGAGATTTTTTTGGAGGCATTTTTGGATTTTGTTTTTGGGGCATTCAAGCATTATTATCTTTAAATTTTATATTACTGGCCTTATTGAACTAGTATTTCTATTTTTACAAGTAGGTGTGAATTAGATTTGACAATTTTATGATGGATCCTTTAAGTCTGAGGTTTGACCTCAAAGTTTAGAATACTTACTGTATAAAATGATGGAAGTAAATATTGCTGGCTTAGCGCAAAAGGGTGGTAACTTAATTTAAAAAAGAGTGAGTTTTGACCGTTCTGCACTGAGCCCACAATATGTATCATTGTTTACATGTATGTAGGGACATCATGATAATAGGACAAGTATATGACGATGTTTGGTTTTCATGGATGATTGAATTTTACTTGTATCGCATTGTTTGTCTTTTTTAACCTCTCCGTATAAGTACAATTTACTGTTAAGTATAACTTCATCCCTTACCAATTATCTGTGTCCAAATTATGCAGTTGTCTTAGCTAAACTTTTAAAATGTTTTTTTAAACAAAAATCCAATAAAAATATTGTTCCTGAAAAAGTTAAAAATTTCGGAGAAAAAAATAGTATGTATTTTAAGCATGAAATTTTATTTTCTTTAAAACAAAATAGCCATCCAATATGGATCATTATCAAATCTATTTTATCATTGCAGTGCTGTCAGGTGTGAGATTGTTGTAATTTGGTGGTTATTGGCCTTGTTGAAAAAATTGATGATTTTGAATTATTTGAAGTTTTGGATACGGTTATTTAATTTCCCTAACATTATTCCTTTTTTTCAATTATAAGAGTAGTAATAAAAAAATCATTACATAGATATATTGAGACCAATTTGTGATTTTTAAAGATACTTTTGTCTTTTATTTCTGTTTTGTTTCTTCTCTCAAAATTGTCTAGTTATAAAAACACTGGATTTACACAGGTATATTGTAGGGCTGCTGATCGTTGAGCAAGTGGCGATCCAATCTGAACCACGATTCATGTGTTGCGATTCACGAATCGAACCTGTAATAACAAAATAAGTGAAAAATTACAATACTATATGGGAAACCATGTACTCCAAACATTACTATCAGACGTTTTATGGGCATTTTCAGTGATAACATTTTTGTTCAAATGTGTATCAATCGAAATTTTGACTCAAGATAATTCGGTCCCTACATAAATTAAAGTTTTCATTAGTACTGCGACTCGTTTTCAGTGGTAATTAAGCCGAAAATGTTCTTATATTTTTTTCCAAAACTAGATCGCGATCCGACGATTTCGATCATGACGAATATTTGTACTCAATTTTCTGGTTGATCACGATTATCCGAGTACTCGGATACTCGCCTCAGCCCTAGTATATTGTAACAGTCCATGAAATTAGGATATGAAAGTGGTTGCCTGAATTAATCATTTTAAGAGCAAGCTTTATATCTCTTTTGCAGAATTTGGTTACTGAAACTAAAAAGTAGTTGTCCTGGGCAATCCCACACCCACTAATTTCATAGATTATTGTTATCATTTTAATTTTTTGTAAAGCCAGTTGGTTTTTTGCCTTCTGTACAAGGGAATGATTCTATATTCACAATTGGTTACATTTTGTGTATAAAGATAAATGTTTTTGGAATGAAAGCATGTCAATATCTTGTTCTTGAAAATGTCAAATATTTCAATTCTTGAAAAATATTTACATGCTCTAAGGAGTCTGATTTTGTACTAAAAATACTTAACTTTCAAGACAGATTTTATTTTGTACTCGTTTTTACAATACACATAGAGGTTAGACTTAATTGTATGATTTTATAATTTCATTATGTTATTCTGATATGTACGTAACCAAAGTTCATGGGGCAGTTGATAGCACTCTGGGATTTCAAATCTAGCTTCCTGAAGGGTGTATAGGCGCAAATCCCACCTATGATGATTATACCCTGCTATGAAGATTTGACAATCATGTCTATTGTTCTACATTCACATGGGTGAAAGTTTTCAGGACTGATCCTGAAGTTCAGAATTTTTGGAACAGAGAAAGGGTTCTTTCCATATGGTGATGTGGCCTTAAAAACATGAAATTTGGAAATTTCAGGATTTTGAAAATGTTGAACTTTCACCCATGCATTCATTAGATATGTAGAGAAGTTACCAGCCTTGCAGATGGGTAGGTTAGAACTAAGTATAGAGTATAGAACTAAGTATAGACAAGGGTCCGGGAAAGCTAGATTAGGTGCACTGGCCACTATAAAATGACTATAATTGTGTTGACACAGCGTTAAACTTAAAAGAAAACACCAAAAAATATGAGGAGATTACTTAGTATATAAATTTGTCTGTAACTGGAGGCATGTCACTTTATTATCTTGGTATCCACTGTGGTTTGTATGATTTGTTGACTGTACAAGGTTCTTGGTGATTTTTATTTAATGTTTTTTGTTAACTTGAGTGCATACATTTCAAATTCACTTAAAAAGTGGACAAATTTGTATCCATTTTTATCCAATTTAAAAATGCCCCTTGGGTCAACAGTTACTTTTGATTCATGAGTGAATATTAACTTTATCAGCCATGTAGACTTGTAAACGTATTCTTAATATACAGCTACCCGACTAGCTCAGTTGGTTGCACACAAGTCTACTGATCAAGGGGTCCTGGGTTTTATTCCTGGTATACATTCATGGACCTTAGTCATACATGTAATATGATTTCCACTGCCATTCTCCCTCCTACCACTGATTCATAAGGCAGTTGTCAGTTACTGACTAAAGTACATGCATAGTAACTTGTTAACAGCTAAATCAACAGATTTAGCTTTAGCCTTTCCAAGAATGGTGAAAAGGTTGACTGACTGCCTTGACCTATTCAATGTATTGTAATGGCATTAAACCCAACAAAAAAGGACGGTATTTGTAAGATCTTTTTTTTAGTGAGATATAATTTACCAATTTTCTCATATAAAAGCCTGTAATAGTCATTTTGTTATAATTAGAAATTTTATGATGCGTAGATTTCCTATATAATATCATTTTAGTTGAAATTTACTCAAAGTGTTTGGAACAAATTTTGAAAAATATTCTAATTCAGCATACATGCCTTTAAAATGATTAATCTAATTCACTGAGTGTATTTTCTTGCATTAACAAATCATACAATGAGATAAAAGCATGTTAGGTTTTTTCCTTGTATTTTCTCCCTCTTTTTTCTTTCCTCCTATTAAAGTTCTTTGGGTTCTTTTTTTACAAAATGCACTTAAAGTTTTATTGGACGCTAAATAGTCTACATATCATTGGTATAAAGGAAGACAAATGAATCTGATAATTGAAACTGAAGGATTCAATCAACTATTCAAAGTGAGATGTGGAGAGAAAATCTGAACTAATTACTGGAGAAATCAGCATGTATGCTTGACAAAGGCAAATATTCCACCAATCAAATCTGTGTTTTATTACACCTATGATGTATTACTACGCAGTTCAAGTGTGAACTACTTTTTGTATTGTATTGTGACTAGCTCGGCTGGTTTTTGTCACCTTGACGTGTGTAAGAAGTCTGCCTGGAGGCTGTTGGCCGTGTGCACCCTATTGGGGGGCTTGTTCTGACTTCAACACCATTGTGGCTAATATTTGTTAGATTTCATAGGTTATGTGATAGAAAAGTGATATGTACATTTGCTCCTCGGTGATAGAGAATTAATTATATGACAAATTAAAATTGACAGATGGACTCTATGTGGTCAGATTGGTGGTCAGAGGAAATATGTTAAATTGACCTCTGTAGTACCATATACCTTTATTGTATAAAAAATTTCAGTCTTTGCCTTAAATGTTCTTAAGAACTACTTAAGCTGCCTGGCTAGCTCAGTTAGTTGCACGCAAATCTACTGATCGAGGGGTCGTGGGTTCGATTTCCTGGCGGGGCATACTTTCGTGGAGCTTGGTCATGAAATTATTTCTATGGCCATTCTCCTTCCTACCAATGATTTTTAATTATGTAGGGCAGTTGTCAGTCACTGACGAAAGTATGTGCTTAGTAGTCGGTTAACAGCTAAATCCAGAGATTTAGCCTTTCCAGGAGGAGTGAGAAGGTTGACTGACCGCCGTTATATGACCTTATATGTGTTGCTACGGCGATAAACTCAACAAAAACAAACAAACAAAACAAACATTTTAAGAACGAGCCTGATTTATTATTTTATATGGTAAGGAGGGATGATTGTCAACTAGTCTGACTTTGAAGTAAATAATGTTCAATACCCTAAATTTATTTTCACCTGTTAAAGTGTATCATTATAGAACTTTAACTCTAAAATGCATTTGCTTTACTTTCTGATCTTGCTGTTGTAAACAAGCCAGGGGAAGCTTGTGGAGAAAGAAGACTGAAATATATGAAATTATGATACATGTTTCACAATTGGGCTAAAATAGATTAAATTTGAAGTAGTAAGCAAAACCTCTGCTTGAAGTCTATATAATGTAGGATTGTTCTTAATTGTCCTCTCAGACTTGTTAAAAACCTGCATTTTTTGTCTTAAGTAATATAGGACATTTAAAAGTTAAGTATTCTACACATTACAAGTTATAACTGCGTGAGTGATCAATTAAGAAGCAATTATTATCTTGTTAGTATTTTCACCAAGTTTCAGTGTGGAGAAAACTACTAAGTTTCTAAAGTATAGAATTCAATATATATACTTGATACAATAGAACATGAAGTATGTAGGCCCCGGATGGTTCGTGTTGGTGGTATTTTTACATTTCCTACATGCTAATTGGATTAAAAATACCTACCAGCAAAATGCATTTCAAGTGATAAAAAAATTTTGGGCATTTGTCATGCAGAGTAGATGCATTTATTTTCATTAGGTTTCTGTGGGGAGGTTTTCTGCTCTGACTTAATTTCCCTACTGAAATCACCGGCATGAGTTTTTAGATTGTACATCATTGCCGTGTATAATGCAGGTACTTTTAGTTTTGTGGTTTTTCGTACATGATTTGTGACTATTTATGGGTATTGCATGGTTGTATTTTTTTATGTATGTCATTGAACACTGTTTTGTTTGCTTACATTAAGTGGGCTCAGCTGTGGCTGAGAGTCGGTGCCGAGAATGTTAGAATATGAGTCATGTGTTTTAGGTTTGATTCACCATCTCTGTAAGTTACACACTTCCTATATCACATGACTTGTTAAAGTGAAACAGGGTGTTATAACAGTTAAAAATCTGACTGTTTCACTTTACTAAAAAAGTACTGTTTTTTTTCTTATTAATCTGTAACATTTTGCGGGCTTAGCGCAAAACGGTCCTAACTCAATATAAAAAAGAGTGAGTTACAACCATTTTGCGCTAAACCAGTGATTTGTGTTATTTATTAGTAATAGCAGCACTCCATGTTATCCAATGAAAAAAAGTGAAATAGTCAAATGTTAAAGAAAAACTTAGTTACTAACTTGGATATCATTGATATTTTTACCCATAGGGATCACAAACAAATATGTGGTATCTGCAGGGACCAGGAAATTCACCAAAGTCAATTAGTCCAGGGCAATGTAAACTAAGAAAATTAAAGTTTCAAGGTCAATTTTTGTGAGTTTTTCCTAGACCAATTAATTTCAGGCTTTGAAATCTCAATCGGTTGAAGATTGAAAAAACCTGTTTCAGAATGATTTTACTGGTGATTTCCTGGTTCTTGGGTATACCCTCTGTGAGTTATATATTGAACAAAATGTTATTGTATCTCCCTTTATTTTTAAAGGTACTAGTTCCCTGATTTGGTTAAGATTTTTCAATATTTTTTGAAATACCATTCAGTGTATGTAATTGTGTCAAAATTTAGGTTTTAATATTTTAGGACAGACTGACCTATATATTGCAAGAAATATACAATAAAAGTCACAAAAATGCACTAAAATTGTCTATACCGTGACATACGGGGTAGATTTTAACTACTTGAAACACCATCATTTGTACTTGTATGTCAGTTTGCACTAAAATTGTCATTATCAAATCACTAATTTTCTGCTTAAAAATGTTTCCAAACAATTATGATAGTTTCAGAAAAAGTTGATATTTCAGTTGAAATCTGTGAATGAGTGAGTACCTTTAAATAGAGTTACAATAGTGTTTCATTTAGCCTTCGATATATTTCCATGAAAATGTCTTCATTGAATAATAGATTAGAACTGATAAATAGAGTTCTAAGAAATCTAAATAGATGTTTCTGTCTCTGAATGAAATTATGAAACAGAAAAAAATTATTAGGTGGCATAAAATTGTAAAGTACATACACACAGTCTAGTACTAGTTGATTTTTAGCTCACCTAAGTACAAAGTGCTCAAGGTTTGTCTATTTTGGGGGGGGGGTCTGACTAATGTGCGTTAGTGCGTGAGTGTGTGCGTCCGTCATCAACAATTTCTTAAAAAATCCTCTTGTCAAAAACCGTAATGTCTACAGTTATTAAATTCAGCATGTAGCATCACTAGAAGGTGCTTTACAAAGATTGTTCAAATTATGCCCCTTGGGTCAGAATTGGCCCCGCCTTAGGGGTCGCAAGATTTACATAGGGTTATACAAGGAAATGTCAAAAAAACTTCTTCTCTAAAACTTGAAGGCTTTGAGCTTTGATATTTGGCATGTAGCATTATCTTAAGGTTCTGAACTTCTCTACAAAGATTGTTCAAATTATGATCTAGGCATTTAAATTGGCCCTGTCCCGTGGGGGGGGGGGGTTAATAGGATTTACATTAAGTTGTATCAGGAAATGTTAAAAATCTCCTTCTCAAAAACTACAAGGCATAGTACAAATTATGCCCCTGTAAGCCTTAATACACCTTGCCTCAAGAGACACAAAATTTATAACGACTAATATCATAAAATTAAAAAAAAACTTTTTTCAGAAATTGTTTGGTTTGGTTTTACAACATACCAACACTAAAAGGTCATATCATGCCGGAATTTTGCAGAAATGACAAGACCTTCAGCTTTCATATTTAGTATATTATGTCACTTTGAAATTTCTGTACAAAAATTAATCTAATTATGCACCTGGGTTCGAAATAAAATGCCCCAGAGATCACAGTTTTCATCAGCTAAAACTGTTAAAAATATTCTGTCAGCTATTCTAAGCTTCTAATACTCAGGTAAGCGTTCCAGGTTCCTCAGGACCCTCTTGTTGATAATTTTGTCTGTTACAATTGTTTTTCCCTCTTGGAGACCTTGTCGTAAAAAATCTCCAGATGTTGCAATTACAAGGAAATGAAAAAAAATGGTATTTCATTAAATATGGATGAAATCTTCATTTTGTGTAGAATACATGACTTTAATATCATCTCTTCTGAGTTTCATGTGAATAGTGATATGTACAGTATGTCTGACTGCTAGTTCTGATGTTTTATTGTATATGTAAGTGCCATTATTGTACATTGCTTGAATAATAATAATAATAATAGTGATAATAATTATTTGGCAAAGTGTACAACCGAGGTCGATAGCGCAGTTGGTAGGGCGCCGGGATTTGGAATCTCGTGCCTGAGGGTGTGTGGGTTCAAATCCCACCCGGGGAGGTTATACCCTTCCATGAAAATTTGACAATAATGTCGATTTTCCTCCATTAATTAGATAATATGGAGAAGTTTCCGGCCTTGTGGAAGGGTAGGTGAGTACTGGTTATAGACAATGGTCCAGGAAAGCTAGGTTAGGTGCGCTGGACACCGTAAAATGACCTAAATTGTGTTGACACAGCGTTAAATCTAGTAAAAAAAAAGACATAGCAAAATTACAAAGAACAAATATATCACAGACGGTATGTGGTAATTTACTATGACAAACACACCAACAGTACAACACTAGGTGAATTATTACATAAGGATAACATAATGACAGAGGTTGAAAAACGAATGAAAAAATGCCATTAAAATTATCGTTAAAATAATGAAAAATATCTTTGGGTGAGCTGAAAACATCTTAATTTTGTTAGTTTCCTCTTTCAATGGGTTTATTGCTTTGAATATGATCTGTTCTTAATCAATTGTAAATGTAACCAAGTTTAATTTTAAAAAAAAAAGACAGAAATTCTTAATTTTTAAATATTTAACTTGGTTACCTTTAAAAATTTGAAAATAAAATAATTTCCTGTTTTACATATTAAACTTGGTCTCAGTGTCTACAAGAAATATTTCTTTTCTAAAGTTAGTAAGATTGAATACAACAAAACCCAGGTCGATAGCACAGTTGGTAGCGCTCCGGGATTTAGAATCTCGTGCCCAATGGTCCAGGAAAGCTAGGTTAGGTGCGCTGTACGCCGTAAAATGACCTAAATTGTGTTGACACGGCGTTAAATCTATAAAAAATTAAAAAAATGAATACAACAAACATGAATCATAGGGGATGAAGAAAAAACGTCTTTGGTGGCTCAATTATTGTGCTGCACCGCGTAACAACATTTAATTGTATGAAAGCATCAGTACGACCAATACCTTAACAAAACACGACCGGTGAAAGTAGTTCTATATAACGTATAATCAGTGTGGCTTGGAGGATTTCATACGTGTATTGTTTGACTTTCGTCACCAACCGTGTAATGATACGTTCTTGTTCTAACAACAATGTTGACGTTGTTGACAGTTATGTCGTATGAATGTCAAGTTACGTCTCGGATCAATTTTCATGAAGGTAATTGGACACATAAGATGATTCCCTTGGAATGTAAATGACAGGATAGGAGTTTTTTAGATCATAATGAAGAAAAAATGAAGAGAAAAATGTTATCCTTGCTTTCTGTCGGGAGTGAAGAGGAATGCTACACGCACCTGTTCTGACAAATGGGCAAATAGTTTTCGGGGTTTTTGTGTTGTTGATTTTTTACGGTTGTACAGTGGTGGTCATTGATGAATTGAGAGTGACTCAGTATGGTTTTATAATTGCCTGCAATTGGTTACTAATTGACTTTCATTGGGGGGAAAATTGCCATGGTTACAATGACAAATAATTGCCATAGTTATAGCTATATTCAAACATTTGTGATCACCAGAAAATGTGGACTGTCCATCTTAGATTAGTGTATATGATTTGGAATAGGGTTCTATGCCTAGTCCACCAAAATACTGTCCTAAGGTGTAAATTTTGACCAAACGTTAAAAAAAGTTTTGATGTTATTGTCAAATGTAATTTGTACATAAACCATTTGGCTGGTTTAGTGCAATACAGTCGTAACTCATTCTTTTCTTATTTTGAGTTTTGACTGTTTTCTGCTAATAGAAATTTGAATATGATTTTCGATTCTTTTGAAAGTCTTAGCTAAGAATATAAATATTATAAATAAAATAATAAAGTCAGTATTGTCATGATGAGTTTTACTGGTATGCAGCAAAAATAAATCTAGTTGAGTCATTATTGTGACCATACATCTTTTATTAGGAAATGATTATAGTCAATTAAATGATTTTTATATTGCTGTTCAGTAAGGTGGGCCATAATTTTAACTCCGTTTTTGAAGAGTCATTGAATAATATCAGCAATTAGTATTGCTGTGTGAATGGATAGGATACCATTATCTTATAGGTGATCCTTTTCACAGCATGAATATAAAAGGTACCTCAGTTAGGGGCCAGTATGAATATAAAAGGTATTAAGTTAGGGGTCAGGAAATCTTTACTATATTAGACATAATATTAGATAATGTCATGATTGAAGGTCTATAGTCAATAAGTTCTAATTTATTTGAGCTAAATAGTAAAACTGATTGATATATCTTTGATTATTCATTCTTTAGGATGCTCCCTTGTCCCCTATTACTTAACAATTTAGATGAAATCCCCCAGTTCTTAACAATTAAGATGAAATCCCCAAGTTCTTAACAATTTAGATTAACATTTCTTGCAACAGGAAACATCATGGTTCATAGTTTATCACAATGTCTTTAGTCTAAAGTTTTATTTAGGAATTTACTTTTGTTTTAATTGTTTTACTGGTTCTTAAAATAGTGATTATCCTAAACCAGCTTGCATGCTTATGCCTCAGTCCTATAAAACGTGGCTTGTTGCGGACCCGTTCGTGCAGACAGCCGTAGGCTGTGGGAAGCCTTGCGTGCTAAGGTGACGGTACGCACATGGCACAAAACAACACACCCATACGGAGCCGTAGCTGGAAGATTTGCAAGTTTAATTCATACTCGGCCAAGATTGTGTTCATGATTTGACTTTGAAACTGATATGTGTATCCTGGGCTCATCTCACAGACCCTGGTAAAAATGTAACAGTACGTACGGGTACGCAAGAATTCGTAAGGGTCCTTGCGGAGCTTGATCACACGGCGCCCGTACGGTGCCCTCACGGCTATTTTTATTTTAATGGGACTGTAGCTTTTCTTTGGATTTTAATTATTGTCCTAAACTGTTAATTACACCAGAAAACTTGACCAAAAACTTGATTTTGACTTTCAAAAAAAGAAAAGGTCAGCTGTAAAAAACAGGGTTGGTCTGAAAACCAGATACATGTAGTAACTATTTTAGGCCTTATTTGACTTTGAGTTACTTCTATCAAGCATTGTTTTGAAAACAGTATTTTATAAAAACATTATTTTCTGCATATATGCTAATTACGATAGATTAAATAACAGTTAAACTATGAGATGCAGAAATAAATAATTATTCAATTTCACACAACCTTGATAATTATTTATTAGCAAAGAGAGATTAGGATTTCAAAGTTAAAATTGATTTTCCTAATTTCAATTAATTTTCCTCGTGCAGTCTTATTATTTATTTTATAGCATATAACATTTATTGAATGCCTGGAAAGCGATAGTTTAATGTAATTGTTTAAATACTGAATAATATCGTGAATATGCTTAATTCTTATAATATCAAATAATATTGAGAATAGTGGGTGAAATTACTTAAATTAAAGTTTCATATTACCTAATATGGTATTGTCAAGTTTGGACTGTTCCCTTTTAATTTTAAAACATTTTTAACGTTTATTTACATATTTCGTGTTTTGTTACCCTGAGTTTGCTTAGAATCACACCTTCAACTGAGATGAATGACAAAATATTTTCATGTCAGAAATTCCTGTCCCCGCAAGTTAAACATTACTTGATGGGATAATGGTGTTTAAATTTGTTTGTATTTATATCGTAGGGTGTCTTGAATAAATACATTAGTTTGGAGTTTGTATACAATGTTGTATTTGTATTTGAAAAAAAGCCGAGAATATTTCACAGTTTATGTTTGGTTTTTAAGTCATCAATTTAAGCATTACTAATTAATTGTTTATTTTTATTTACATACTGTGTTCATATTGTTACAGAGGTTACAATAGGGAACTTATCAATCTCCGTAAACAGATTACCTGTAAAGCGTTGTCATACAGGATCTCTACTATCTCAATGGAGGGTACGTCGAGATGACCTTTATGTCCACTTATCAATGCGTAGCTTTCATCTAGACAAAACACTATTAAAAACATTTTGATTTCGCAATTTCTGTTTTTAGACCAAGGTTTGCAAGCTAATTTAACTGCGGTATTATTCTAAGTCTGCGATTGGATGGCTCATTTCAAATTCCGTGACATAGGGGATGTCAACAAGTTATGTATCATAACAATTTTGTCATTAATATCATGATGAGAAAAGATCACCTGATCGTGACCCTCTTTTGAAAAAGGCCACATCTAAATTAGCGAGTAGGTGAGCATAAAATTTTAGACTGGGTTTTAATCAGATTGGGAACAAATGTACTGCCTTGCCTTCAAGCTAGCTTTTATGTCTACATGGAAGAGTTTCTGCTTACGATTGGAAAGGTTGTTAATTCAATCCTAGTTTAGACCATAGATTTTTATCAGGCTACATTTGGCACCAAACAAAAATAACCCAATAGGAATTGTGTGGTTGCACACTTAGACAGTCCTATAGACATTGAAGCTACAAGAATATGGGGACATATTCAGGAGGGGTGTATGAAGCAGAGGTTTTTATATGACTCTTGTTCTCCCTTGCCTTCAAACTAGCTTTTAAGATCATGTACCTAGTGGTATTACTATATATCGCATTAATTTTAGTGGTGAAGTAAAGTTTTTTTATAATGGTCATGAATGCACCATACTGTACTTTAAGACAAAGTGTAACAAACAAATAAATAAATAATAGGGAGAAGTACGGAATAAAAGTTTGATTTTACTGTTAATGTCAACATGTGAAAGGATTTCAACACCTCGGACTGTCATTATTTCTTAATTAAATCATTACATGTGTGGAGAGTACCCTGAAACAATAGAATTACCCTGTAAACAATATCGGGCCATACGGCATACTACTATAATTCAACCCAACCCCTTCAATCTCAACTTGTCGTCTCTTTGAATGTGATACTTGGTATTAATCGCTAGACTTCCTTAAGAAAATAAAAATTCCTCCTGTTAATATCTTTAGATGCTGAGCCTATCGTGTAAATGATTATTAAAATTTCATTAACGTCAGCCGAGTCAGTAATTTCATGCTGGGTTCTTTAGACGGGGAAAAGTCTCGAAGATAAACGATATCCCCTTGGATAATACAAAACAATTTACTATTCAAACGCAAAACGGCCTTCACGTTATTAGCAATTAGATTTAAATATTCGTATTGTGTAAATAAAGAGTTGGGCTGTTTGATTGGCAGCCCTTTTGAGAATACTATTAAATAAAGTTGTCGTCACTTCTCGTATAAAGTATGGATACAAATTACCATAGAGGAGTCAGAATGTATCGAGCGAGATGATGTACGCCATTCACGACGTGACAGTTTATGATGTTTACTACGCACAATAATCATGTCTGCCCCAATTATTTGTTATTGTACTCAGCTTTCATACATTGGGCAGACATTTACTGTTGTAATACTGTTTTTTGAAGGGGTAGGGGAAGAGTTATTGCTAGAAAGAATTGAATAAAAAACTCAGAATTTTTTTCTTGATGTTTTAAATAAATTATTCTGCATAAAATATTGAGCTTTTTATGATGTTTGAAAACTGACAATATTATATAAACTATAAAGATGTCATACTCATTTATTTTAATTTTTGTTGAACTTTTTATATAAAAATCTGAACAAACATTTAAAAGTCTTTGGTAATAGTAATTTTTTCTCATTGTAGCAAATAAAAAAAATCAGAATTACTGATAAAAGTTGCGACAGTTTGGTGGGTTGGTCAGGAAACTACAAGTAACACTATTTAGGATGGTCTGAAGTAGATATTTTTTGTCGGCTTCTGTAAGGGTCTTGTTTTATACATGTGACTCATCAAACATATTTGAGGGTATTATGTTTTCAGTGAATATTTATTTCTAGTGTATTGGGTTTTCAATTAATATTCATTTATAGTCCAGTTTTTAGCTAAGTTGTTTTTTATACTGATTCAGCTAAGTTGAGGGAAGGCAAATTTTGTCAATGAATAAAATTAATATTTGTCAGAAATTGTAAAACTTAATATTGAAAATCTGTGATTACATTTTCAATGCATTGGTGAAAGTTTTCAGTATTAATACTAATTTCAGTATTTTAAGAATAAATTTCTCTATGTAATATATATGAAATCTATTTCAGTATTTTGGAAGTAGATTTTCAGTATTTTCAAATCTTTTTACTTCCACCCATGACAATGTAATATAATTGTCAAGTTTACACGTTAGACTAGACTTTAATGTATTTTCTTGTTTTGTCTATTTAATGTATTTCTTGATTCCTCTTATATCGAGTTGTTTTGTACGATGAAATATAGAGAGCTAAAACTACTTGCAGTTTTTACTGACATTTTCTCCTTGTAGTTAGATTGAACATGTTTCTTGATTGGCTGTTTTTTGTTTATCTGAGGTTAATTGCTTGCGGATAATTAACATTTATTGGTAGCACGTTTAAAATAGATGTAAACAAATCATGTTGATTTTATGTTTAATTTCGTGGAATTTCATTTATTTCATTTGTCAAGAACTGTGAGGCACTTTCATTTTCTTGTTTTGAGGTTAATTTGACTCCCATGTTTTTTTACGTGTTTGATCGTGTGATATTGCTCGAGTGATGATATTACCTGATGTCTAGATCACTGTTAACTGTCAACTTGTGACGCTTGTTGCATAATTTTCTCTCGGAATAAAGATGTATACTGAATAAAATGAAATCTCACTTTACAAGTTTGTACAAGTTTTCTTGCACCAGCTGCAAATATATCAGGAATGGATATCTTCAGAACTGTTTTGTTTCTTGCATATTTTATGTTAAAATGTTTTTTTCTATGAAAATGTTAGGTGAAAATTAAAAGCTTTATTATACCCTCTCAAAAGAATTTTAGGGGTGTATTAATTTATAGGAGTCAGCTTGTCGGTCCATTGTTAGGCCTTTTTGTAGCTTTTTCTTGTCTGCTCAATTTCTCAGCACCTATTTTACGGACAAGTAAAATTTTTTAGCTGTAATTATACAGTATTGTACATCTGGACAAGGGCTTTTGATCCAGGACCTAGTTGATTTTTAGATTCCACTTGTCCTTGGACAAGCAAAAAAAACCAGGAAATTTCACACCCCTGACTTACACTGAGGACAATCTTCTATATTATTTGATACGAGACTTCATATTTTTTTCATATTTTCTCTTTTCAGGTATGATAAGAATGCATCCATTATTAGGATAGTTAAGGTAAAATATTTAATAGTCAGTCTGATTTTTTTTCCGAAAAACGCCAGCATATTAAATATGCTAAAAAAAATTATTATTATTATTGCATTACTATGGGTGCCCTAAACATTGTACATAAATACATTACAATGTCCAGTTATATTTGCTGAAGTGTCTAAGTTCCACTGTTTCATGTTTTTTTATGCCACATTTTACCCAATTTTTTTCTTTCCGAATTAGGCATTTTGGACATAAAAATTGTCAAAAATATCATGATTTTGTAATAACTAAGTTGATCTTTATAGCAGAATTGTATTGTTTTGTATAATAAGTCTAAGGAATTAGGATATGAAAGTGGTTGCCTGAACAGGTCATTTTAATAGCAAGCGCTATATCTAGTTTGTAGATTTCGGTTGCCCAAAAGAAATTATTTGTTGCCCAAACAAAAAAGTAGTAGTCCCTGGCAACCAGACACCACTAATTTCGTAGACTTTATACCGCAGGCTTATTGCAAAACAGTTGTAACTCACTCTTTTTTAGCTCGACTTTACGAAGTAATGTAGAGCTCTCCTACTCGCCCCGGCGTCCGCGTCCGCGTCCACACTTCTGATTAAAGTTTTTGTGCAGTAAAATACTTTCTTCTATATCTTTGTTATTTCTTCAGATATTAACTTCAAACTTTAAATATATGTTCCTTACTATCAACCACATCTCATGTGACAAGGTCCATAACTCCAAACACATTTTTTTCAAGAATTATCTCCCCTTGAACTGATTGAAGTTTTTGTGCACAGATTAAAGTTTTTGTGCAGTAAAATACTTTCTTCTGTATTTTTGTTATTTCTTAATATATTAACTTCAAACTTTAAATATATGTTCCTTTCTATCAACCACATCTCACGTGACATGGTCCATAACTCCGAATGCATTTTTTTTCAGAATTATCTCCCCTTGAACTTAGAGTTTTCTTTAAAAAATGTTTGTTTTTACTGCAATTGTTTTATTTCTTTAGGTATTGATTTCAAACTTTAAGTATATGTTCCTTATTATCAACCACATCTCATGTGACAAGGTTCATATCTCTGTATACATTATTTTCAAAGTTATCCCCCTTGAACTTATAGTTTTCTTTAATAAATATTTGTTTTTACTGCAACTGTTTTATTTCTTATGGTATTGACTTTAAATATATGTTCCTTTTTATCAACCACATCTCATGTGACAAGGTTCATAACTCCAAATATATTTTTTTCAGAATTATCTCCCCTTGAAATTAGAGTTTTCTTTAAAAAATGTTTGTTTTTACTGCAACTGTTTTATTTCTTCAGGTATTGACTTCAAACTTTAGATATATGTTCCTTATTATCAACCACATCTCATGCGACAAGATTCATAACTCCTTATACATTTTTTCAGAGTTATCCCCCTTGAACTTATAGTTTTCTATTTATTTCTTTTTTTTTTCTTTGAATTTGTTAAGGTTATATTTTCAAATTTTAAAATATGTATGTTCCTTATCATCAACCACATCTCCTGTGACAAACACTTACTGAGTCGAGCATGCTGTCTCCTCTGACAGCTCTTGTTATATTGAGTGACAACGGTTTTGCGCCAAGGCTGCGATATTAATTGATATGTTCTCTGTTTATAGGATGATAAATTACCATCATCACAATCACCTACATCATTATCATCACAAGATACTGGTGCTGAAGCTCCGTCATCGTCAACTGGTAGTGGTCAACAAGCTCAACTTATAGAAGAAATAGCTAATGGATATAGGTACAGTATTATCTCATTATGATGACTTATCATACCCCCCACCCCCTGGACAAATATTGTGGGGGGACATATAGGAGCTAGCTTGTTGGTTGGTCTGTGGCTTTTTCTTGTCCACTTAATTTTTTCAGCACCTATTTTACAGGTTTTTTCACTAGCCCCTAGCCTGGGACTCTCGAAAGTTATCATTAGTAAAAAAAAACAATGTAAAGAGTTTCGAAGTTTTATTTTAGGGTTGTTTATTACCCTTCTACTGGTTGAAAAATTGAGTTGATTTTTAAGTTGGTTTTAGCATATAATTATTGTTGCATGTTAGAAATATTTATTTTGGGAAAAAAGAAACTTTTTTGTCTGTGAAGAAAAAAAGTTTTTGTGCATTATACTTTGAACTACTGTTTTATATCTATTATGTATATTTTATCCATATATATATCTATATTGTTTTTGTAATGAATGACATTTTGTGTAGAAATATAGATATTAGATCTTATTCACATATGTGACATACCAAAAAACTTTCAAAACAACATATCTGCTTGCACTGCACTATTTCGGAGATAATGTAATTTTCAAGATAGTCAAATTTTTTGTTCTGCTTGAAACCAGATGGCATTTTCGAAAATCTTAAATTCAAATATTAATATTACATTATAAGTTATGCATTCCTTTGTGAACGAATGACTTCAAATGACAATGAAGGAAACTGTTAGTTAAAGACGATTTGCGTATAATTGGTGCACATTTTGTCCTTAAATTTCAATTACTGTAAGTTTTATTCGTTTAGGAATACTTCAGCTAGAGAAATGTTTGATTAAATTGCGAATGTAAAAATTTTCTTCTTAAAAGACTTAAATTTTACTGTTTAAGAAAATTTTCTAAATTTCTGCCTGCTTAACCAATATTTATGTTGCTCGTAAAATCCAATGAATATTAATGGGAAATTAGGGTTTCGTAAAGCTGCATCAAGGGGCCTCTTTTTGGGGATCGCTAAACAATGTGTGTCGTTTCTGTTATTTTGTATGGTTCCCTAGATTATCAGGCTATTAGATTATTAATCTGAAAAAATAACAGTTAGCTTCCATTATGTCTGAGTTAAGCTCCTAGCTAATTTTCCTGAATTTTCTAATTTGCATTAAGAAAGGAGAAGCTTATAATTACCATTTACTATTGAATGCCAAATCGTTTTATAGGGTTGACTAGTGTGTAAGTCAATTAACTTTTGTCATTAAATTAACAACGCAAGGTGTAAAATATTTTAACTAATTTAAATTTACTGTGCTTTGTTTTAATCCCTTTTTTCAATGTCTTTAAGATTGGGGCCACTGAGATCAAACATGTAATAGGAACATGGATAAATGTTTCACACTTTTTAATTGTAACGTAAAATTTTTATTTTAGTAGTGTGAGTTAAGGTTTAATTTTTAAAAGAGTAAAAAATGCATTTTTTCCTCACAGACAATTAATTGACTCCTTGATAACAGATTCATGATTGTTAGGACATGCGTAGGGATCAAGGGGTCCTGGGTTATAACCACACTGGGTGGCACTGTTAATTTCTTTGAGGACAGTTTGCGGAGATTGTGGGCTGCTCTTGACTTAGAATGTTTATGATATTGAATGATTGATATATATTGCGGTTTGGGGACTGTATTGGCTGCTATTTACTTAGAATAATTAAAATATTGAATGAACTGTTTGTTAAATATTTCAGGACATGTTTACGTTATTTTCTACCACCACAATGGGTAATGGATAAAGATTCAATATCTGGTATGACGCCGCAAGAACTTGGTTCATTTCCTTTAAATGATTTCTTTGATCATTATGAGAAAGGTCTTAGAAAGGTAAGTTGTTGGTTTATATTTTTTTATTTTGATTGTGCCTACACAAATTATGGTGATTTTATCATGTGAATTTATTGCATCCTAACTAAGCATTCAAATGAGCCCATATGTAATAGGCTATTCATAGATTACTAGTCTAATGTCCTAATACCTCAGCTACACCTGATTTAAAGTAGAATTTATTGAGACTCAAAATCAAACAAAGGATAGAATTTAGTTTATCATATCAACTATGGAATCAAGTGAACCATATATTTAAAATTAATTATCAAAATTGTAAATAAGTTGATTAACATGTGGTATATTTTCAGGACATTAAAGGTGGTCCTATTGCCCCTGACAACCTGTATTTGGGTTAGAACAACTTGTAACTGCTAGTAACAGACTTGCTATTTGTCTGGCCTGAGTCTGATTTCAGATCTACGTTGTGTATTAGTAAACATAGTGTTTTCAAGTATAAAAGGGACATTTTCAGGCTTATAAGGAAAATCATTTGCAGGCCTGTAGTAAACATTTAATTTGGGCAAGTGAAATATATAGCTGGTTATCTAACCAGCAACTTTCTTTAAGTTATAAAGTCAAGCCTTGATGTTATATTTGTATACATGTATGTTACATTTGGTCCTTGATGTTATATTTGTATATATGTATGTTACATTTGGTCCTTGATGTTATATTTGTATACATGTATATTACATTTGGTCCTTGATGTTATATTTGTATACATGTATATTACATTTGGTCCTTGATGTTATATTTGTATATATGTATGTTACATTTGGTCCTTGATGTTATATTTGTATATATGTATATTACATTTGGTCCTTGATGTTATATTTGTATACATGTATGTTACATTTGATCCTTGATGTTATATTTGTATATATGTATATTACATTTGGTCCTTGATGTTATATTTGTTATATTATATTACAGTTGGTAAACAACTTTCAAACTGAGGCTACTATAAGGAAACAAGAATGTGAAACAGCTAATACTAAATTAAAATCTGTACGTAAAATGATAGCACAGTTATTGAGTTCTAGTAATGAGGTAAGTTTTTATTATTATACATTCAATTATGTGTATTTTTTGTATCTTGTATTGTTAAATTTTAATCAAGTGTCAGCGGCTTTTGGTAAAACAAACCATCAACATTTAAGTGAGCTATTCTCCCTCGACTTTGTAGTTTATTTATTTATTGGAGTTAATGCCGTGTCAACACAATTTAGGTCATTTCACGGCGTCCAGTGCACCTAACCTAGCTTTCCTAGACCATTGTCTATAACCAGTACTCACCTACCCTTCCACAAGGCTGGAAACTTCTCCATATTATCTAATCAATGGAGGAAAATCGACATTATTGTGAAATTTTCATGGAAGGGTTTAACCTCCCCAGGTAGGATTCCAACTCTCAGGCACGAGATATCAAATCCTGGCGCGCTACCAACTACACTATCGACCCGAGTTTGACTTTGTAGTGAGATTACTTGAAAAAAAAATTGTTTTATTTTATAATTATACCAATATACACTTGGGTCCAAAAGTTTCTTTACATATTAAATTTTGATGTTTTGAAATATGCTTTGATATACTTTACATATTGTTTTTAGTTTTATAATTAATATACACTTTAACAAGAACCATCAATTATCTTCATTTTGTATTATAAATATATATTAAAATTGTTATACAAATTATGTTGGCAATAATTTTTTAATAAAAAAATAAGAGATAATATGAAAATATATGTACATGTGTTTAAAAAGAAAATTTTGGACCCATTGTCAACAGTCTCTGATTAAATCTCTGTCTCTTCTCTCTGGTATACTTAGTAAGGTTTCTAGTGAAGATAGGTTGCATGAAAAAATACCAAGTCTGATTATCTGTGTGTTCTAATTTAATCTTTGTAATTTTTTCCTGAAAAAAAAACCAGGTGACAAAGTAAAATGATAATTACTGTGAAGGCTTACTATTGTATAGCTTCAAGTATATTGGTACAGACTCTCTCATAAAATGAACTAAAATAAAACTAGACTAAAAACTACAGCTATAAAACATGAACCATATAAATATGATCAAATCAACACACTCTGTTCTAAAATAAGTGCTTGCTCTTCTCGGAAACTTCGAAAATGATCATTGAATGAATGTACGTCGAGAATGAAATAATGTGGGGGTAATAAACCTCTCCGTTTCTTATCATTTGTCACGGCCGCTCACTGAACACTCACACAAATCATGTAGAAATTGACAGTTTAAAAGGCAAGATGGCAGAGAAAACGATGTAAATGCAGACAGTTTAAAAGCCAACTTAGTATCAATAGAGTTACACCAGTCAAGTCTGTCAAATAATTTCGAAAACAATAATACATGGTAAACAAGAAAAGTGTAATAAAATGTTACACTGACTTAATATCCCCCCTTAGAAATCAATGAAATTTTTTCTAAGTAGGTTGGATGCTTCGTATGTTAAGTAATGTTTTGACGCGAGACAAAATGTTTTTCAATTTTACCGAAATTTATGAATTGTGTTTGTTCCGGTAATGGGAGATTGTATTTACGGGAAATTGTGATATTATCACATAAATTATGTAGTCTTCCATTTGGTTTGATAACCTCCCCTTGTTGAATACGTTCAACTTTATAGTACATTTATTGCTGTTGTATGTTTTTTAAATTATCTGGGAAAACCCTATATTATATACAGTAAAGTTTTATTATGAAGACCATTAAAATTGATGGTCTTCGTAACGAAATGGTCTTAATATAGGGGCCCTTTCCTCTCAAATTAAACATGTGTGACATGAAAATTGTCAACAGTTGCATGATTTTGCAGGTTTTTAAAGGTAGCCTTTATAGGGGAACTTTACTGTGTTTGGCTCACCTTCTCCGATTTTTAGCTATGTGGAGGGGAGGTATGTCTGGCAGTTCTGGCTGTAGGAATTTTACCCAAACATTTATGTCCTGTTTTACCATTGTGTTATTTTTTAATTTTTGTTTTTGCCGCAGCCGTGGCGTCATGGTTAGCATGTCCATAGAATCCAGAGATCGCGGGTTGGAGCCCGGTCGCAGTAGGTCATACCCTATACATGAGTTGTCGGCCTCATGGTAGGGTAAGTTAGTACTGGTGCTAGAAAAGGGTTCAGGAAACCTATAGCAGGAAGAGCTGGTCGTTGTATATATAACCTTAATATGTGTTGATTACTACGTTAAAAAAAGAAGTTATTTTTTCCAATGTAATTCCAAAGGGTGTTATCTATATTCCTGGTCCTAAGGCTGGTCGTACCTGAAGTTTGCCCTTAACAAATTCCTAGTTTCCTGGTGAGCTTTTTTGCAGTAGTATTTACACAGTATGTTTAGCAAGCAAGGTAAACCTTAAAATAAAGGATTAATAACTAAAATACAGCAAGTTAAATCGGTTATTTGTACTTATAATTACCTCATAGTCATGTTCTGGAGATTTTCGTATAATTTCACTGTTATTTCTTAAGGTTTCTTCTCTGGTGCCGGTCAAAACTTAACTGGAGCCAACAAATATTTAACATTTTATAAGTAATCAACATTTGCCTAAAACTTTGATTTCTATTAATTTAGATTTCATATGTAATTTCATACTTTCAATTAAATCATTTTTGCATTTTGATGGAAATGACTTAAACATTAAAATATAAAATTACGCTTTATTTCTCACTTCAGAATTCCTTGGCAATGTTCCAAGTTACCCACAATTCATAATTATTATATTTCTCGTACATAAGATTGGATTACATATAAAAAAAAATATATAAATTCTTAACCAACATCGTGTCTCCGTTTGAATTAAAGAAAAACTCCTTGAGGTATCAATACAAACCTTAGAATGCTAATTTTAATCGTTGTATCGCAGATTCATCTTCATATATTTTGCTTGTTTTGACGTAAGGAATTAGCTGTTAATGTAAATATTCCTCAAAACTTCATGTTATTCGACAGAACGTCTGTGAAACGATGATAGGAAGTTGATTTTTAGATCACATTAGAATATAAAAGTTTCAAATTCATATATTCAAAGGTAATTGCCGCCAATTGACTGCCAAATTGAGGCAAAACGGAGCAAACTGAAACTGTAACTAAGTGAATGTTAACTTCTTATCTATCTGCCATCTCCCTGGACGCTGATTTTCCAATCTTGGTAATCGGAGGAACATTAACACTGCATTTACTGGTGTGAAATCGTTCTCCATTTTCCGACTACCATATGTCAATTAATTCCTGGCGTGCATTTCCCTACAAGAAACTGGCTTTTAGAAACGTCCCGTGGGAATCTTCTCAGATCTCCATTGATAGCTAGAGTTCTAAATGTTCCTTCCTACCCATATATGGTAATGTGGAGGAAATTATGGGGGAGGTTTGTTTGTTGGGTTTTTTTGAAGTATTATTATCGTATAGTTTTGAGTTTGGATATTGATTTTGGTATAAAAGATCGCTTTTATTGTTCTGTACTGTACACTCAATTACTCAATTATTGTTCAATATATTTGTATTGATTAATTGGGGAAAAAAAATATCTGACAATTTTTTTATGACTTGGAATATCCTGTACATTTTCTGCTACTAGTTTTTATAGGTTTTTATAGGCTTATTGGGTCAGCATTTTCTGTATATGTCTGGAAATTTGATTTAAATTACGCTACATGTAGGTTATTTCAAATACATAACAGCCAATATTAGATATTAAATATTTTTTGAATCCTTAAAATTTCAATTAAGTAACACAAGATAAAATAGAGTCTCCAGTTAGGCTCAAATTCAAGACTCCTTATCACGTTTCTGGTCATAATAATCAGTAAAGCGGAAAATGTCTATTGGTAAATTTAAAAACTGAAAGACAATGTTAAATAGGTGTTACCGAAAAGTGACCTAAGTAACAAAAATATTAGCCGCCCGGCTAGCTCAGTTGGTAGCACGCAAGTTTACTGATTGAAGGGTCGTGGGTTCAATTCCCGGGCAGGGCATACTTTCGTGGAGCTTGGTCATGAAATTATTTCTATGGCCATTCTCCCTCCTACCAATGAATTTTAATTATGTAGGGCAGTTGACAGTCACTGACGAAAGTATGCGCTTAGTAGTCGGTTAACAGCTAAATCCAGAGATTTAGCCTTTCCGGGAGGAGTGAGTAGGTTGACTGACCGCCGTTATATCACCTTATATGTGTTGCTACGGCGTTAAACCCAACAAACAAACAAACAAAAATATTACCCAGTACATGACATGGACTATTACTTGTTGAACTATTAAGTCCAGGAGTGTGTTTTATCTATATTACTGGTCCCAAGGCTGATCGTACCTTAAGTTTGCCCTTAACAAATTCCCTGCCACTGAGGTTTATCCGTTTTATCAACATGACCGTAACAGCTTTATCTTGGTAAAGGCCCATCTTTCGGCCGTTGATAAAACATACTGCAGCATTTTATTCATGTACAGCTTATTTACTGAGATAGAGAGAAATGAAATCTTACTATAATCAACCAGTGTTGTTCCGGAGGCTTTTTAACATATTTCATTTTCTGAATTTTAAAATATTTTCAAGTTTGAAACGGGGAAAAAAACAATTTTGAATCATGAGAATTGTTAAAATTCATGAAAATTGGAGTTAATTAGCGCAATATTTGAGATAATTAAATAAATACATCATTTTGTTGCGACCAATTTTTTATTCTTTAACACAGAGACTGTTTCCATTAACACTTATTGCGGAGATTGGTCTCTCCTAATTCATTTTGTATGATTCCACTTTAATGATTTAATGTTTCTGGAGTTAAAATCTCAATGTTTTTGTTTGCTGTTATTGTTTTGCTTGCTGTACTTTGTGAGGAACGTTTTAATTGATTTCTGGGAAACATTATGAAACGTGATTTATAACCATGGTGATGTTTGTGTATTGTATTATTTATATTTATGAAAATTTGTTACTATAGTTTCTCTTTATTTCAACATTGATTTTATTTGTTTTAATCTGACAGGTCTTCAGTTTATTTTGATTATACTAGTGATTATACCCCCACCACCCCTAGTAGTGGGGGCTATAATCCGGTAGGATGCACAGTCCGTTTTTAAGCTAGCTAAATACAAGGATAAGTATTTACGTTGCAAGGTAGCAATTTTAAGCCTTTTAGCTTCGAGTTATGTACATCTTAGCAAGCAGATTTTTCTACTCTTACAACTCCTGCATTTTGTTGCTTAGGGCATGAAGAGAAGACTTCCACCTTGGTGTGCCTCTGGTATACTGTGTGGCAAATCCCCACGACGACCATTGTTGATGGTTCCTTTTCTCGTACCATTTTTTGCCAGCTTTGTATTGGTCAATGAACTTTCCTTTTTCCCAGGTGGTATCCAAGTGAGTGAGATGTATGCAAGTCATCTGATAGTTTCAGACTGGCTGCATGACCAATAGACTTAATTTAGAACTCCAAATTTGTGGGGTTTTCTGTCCATGCCCAGGCGGTACAAACTAATTTTTCTACACATTATTGCTGAAAAGCATGAAATATGGATCTTTTGTTCTTAGTACACATATTTTCATCATGACAGTGAAAAAATGTTTGTACCGCAGGGAAAAAACCCAAATATTTAAATCTTGATATAGTCTATTCATAATAAATTAGTATAAACTTATATATTTAATGTTATATATTTTCAGGAGTTTAATATAGATCCAGAATGTGCTGATGAACAAGTAGATGAGTTTTTACTGGCTTGTTTACAAGCTAGTAACTCTAAATCTGGGTCAGAGGGAACATAGAAACATCTAACAGCGTTCATTGACAATATACTATAGAAACCAGGAAAATTTGATCATCTACCAGCATTCATAGACAAGATACCACTCATTACACCAGGAACATAGGACCTACATCTACCAGTGTTCATAGACAATATACCATAGAAATCAGGAACATTGGATCATTTACCAGCATTCATAGACAAGATACTATACCTGTCATCATCTTCACCGTCTATCCTCATGCCCAGGACCAGTGATAATTGGTTCTGGCTTGTGAAAGTCACTTATTTTATGCAGTTGGGCTAGTTTATAACAATAACCATTACTATAACACATCATAAGTCAGGCTAGTGACTGTGAAAATTTTAGGCCTAGACTGCTATACATTAGATCATTGCATGGGTGAAAGTAACTGTTGTCTTGACTGGTTCTTATGGTCAGGAGTTTTAGACATTGGAAAGAAGTTCTTTTCTTATGTAAATGATGCTAAAATCACAAAATTCAGGATTTTGAAAACTGTGAACTTTTCTTTCATATCATTGTTATCATCATCCAGCTACATTATATTGTAGCATTTACATAGAGACAGTTTACACGACTGTCAGAGACAATTTTCTGGAATCTGGACAACAATTTTCAGGATTCTGGACAACAGTTTTCAGGATTCTGGGCAACAGTTTTCAGGATTCTGGGCAACAGTTTTCTGGATTCTGGACAACAGTTTGCAGGATTCTGGACAACAGTTTGCAGGATTCTGGACAACAGTTTTCAGGATTCTGGACAACAGTTTGCAGGATTCTGGACAACAGTTTGCAGGATTCTGGACAACAGTTTGCAGGAGTCTGGGCTACAGTTTTCTGGAATCATTTTTAACTGTATAAAAGCTGCCAAAATCGTGAAATTGAGGAATTTCAGGATTTTGATAATTGAACTTCAACCATTGTGTGTCAACATAGACTAAAAACATACCCGGTAGTTCATTGTTATTATTGTTGAAGTACATTTACTACAAGACTCATCTGTGTATATATACATATATTCAACTTAGACTTTTGACTTTTTAGATCATAATAAGGCCATTAATTGTTACGGTGGCATGAAATATTCATGCCACCAAGATAACCACATGACTAACAAAATATTTTGGTTAAGTGGTAAACGTGTTAAAAAACTAGTTCACCTCTAAATTAGGGACTTTAGTCAGTTATCTTTCCCTGATTTAATCTGAAGCAATCCAATTTGTAAGTAGGTCCTTACAGTTGGAATCCTCAGATTTTATCATTGAATTCCTTTGTAAGGATTACAAAATATTTCATCTAATATCTTTCTTGTTAATTATGATGTTTACAGAAGTGATGCAATTTAGATAGTTCTTTACCCTAAAAATACTTAGCTTGAATTTCAAACAAATTAAATGATTTTTAAAAAAGTTATAAAAGTGGCAGAAATATGCCACCACTTGTTGTTGATTTGTGTTCAAGACTTGTTTTATCAAGAGGGATAACATTTTGAAATTAAAATTTGAAATTTGATTAGCAAAGTTTCATTTCATTTACATCAGTTGGTCATTTAGTAGAATGTAAAATGACATGTAATGAAAACTGTGTGTTTCAGGAAAAATGATTTTGTAAAATTTAGAATTAAATTGTTCCATTGACAAATGTTTGTTGGAGAAGTTTTGATTTATTTTGTTAAAATATGTTAATAATTCAATATGATCTTTATGTTGTTATCAGTACCATGTAAATATATGTACATATAGTAGTTTTACTTCGGATGAATTCAATTTGAAATACAAATTGCTGTCTTATTTTTGAGTATTATTTTTTATTTCATATTTGATACAATGTAAATACATGTACAAAATTTCTCTGATCATTTAAACCATTTTGATGTCAACCATGATAGGTTTTTGTTTGTCAATATGTTTCTTTCTAAGACTTGATTTTTCTGTACAAGAGTTTCAGCTTTCGTACATAGATTGTGTCTTTTCAGGCTTGGAAGCATTAAGTTTCTATCTACATATTCATGGTAGGGTTAAATTTTATTTAACTGTCAATGGTACATACATTAGCCCTACTGATTTAGATATTTAGATATTAAATTATCGATAATGAGAATGGAAAATGCTGTTGTGAGTATTTAAATCAGTGATGTTAATGTATACGCCAATGGCTGTTGAATAAAATTTAACAATTCATTGTAACAAATTTTCTAAATCTTTTTTTTCCATGTTTGTTTTGTAATGTTGTTACTTTGTTACTATTTCATATTTGACCCATAACTTGCTAAATGTGTAGGTACATACATCATAAGGGTTTTTGCCAAGGATTTATTTCGGAGTTTAGTTGTTTTTTTCTCCTGAGAGTTTACTCACAAAAAGTTTTTACTTTTAGTACATTTGTATATTCAAATATTGTACAGTGAAATAAATAGACTATGCCTGGAATTCAAATAGTTGGGTTTTTTTCTCTGGTACAAACAAACTTTTACTGCCACATTAAAAACATGTGTACAAATAACATAAGGGTTTTGTTCGTTTCAGTATTCATGTAGAAAACTTAGTTTGTGCCGCCTGTGTACAGATTAAAAAACCTATAAATTTGAGTTCCAAATTAGGTCTATTGCCTTGGTACTGGTCAATTCTATTTATGTTCCCATTGACTGTTTTAATGATGTATTAAACTTCTTGTTGAAGCAATGACTATACTATACACTGGGGTCCAAAAGTTTCTTTACACTTGTTCATTTTTGATATTTTACAATATATTTAGATATACTTCACATGTTGTTGTTAGTTTCACAGCTTATGTACATTTCAACATGAACACTCAATTATGTTCCTTCGTCCTCCCCTTTTGTCAAAATGTAGTTATTAATGAAAAATGACTCTAATTCATAATTATTAAATTCTATACAATAGTTCAAGTTTTCAGTGAAAATATGAAAAAATTACTTGTGTAAAGAAACTTAGACCCCAGTGTATATGTATATACTTGTAAGAAAGGATGTATTCAAAGTTCAATAAAACTCATGTGTCATAAAATGATAAAAATAGACTGAATTAATAACCTTGACTTTATTATTAATAATGATCCAATATCTTCCATTGCCAAGATGGAAACTTCTGTTGCTAAGATACAAATTATTTTTGCTGAGAAACTTTCTATGGACATTTTTTGCTGAAAAGTTATTTTTTGCTGCTAAGTGAATATTGTATGTTGCTTTAAATGATTTTTTGTTTCTAAGTTTGGAATATAACAGTAGTATATGTGAAGTTTTGTATTGTTTATAGTTAAGTATAATTTTGTTCCAGTTATTAACTTTGTTGCTTTATACATTGTATTTTACTTTACTATTGTGTATAAACCACATTTTACTGATAGGGCATATTGAAAACTTTTGTAGAAAACCTTTTGTCAGGGTAAATAGAAAACTTTTATAGAAAATCCTTTAATCATGGAACTTATTATGCTTGATGTTTTATGATCATTCATTTGCAGTTCAAGATTATTTTTTTTTAATGAGAGCTTCTTCAGTCACTGTTGTGTCAGTGTCGTAGTATATGGTACGTACGTAAGAGGTCCAAGTTTTCTAAAATCAAGTACATTTTATACTGTTGAAGATAATATGCACGAAAGTATAGAAGAAACAGAAGAGCTATCAATTTTGGAATAAGATTTTATTATTTCATCTTTTGAGCTCAGAATATCACATTTTCACTTCTGGCTATGCTACTCCTGAACCATGAATAATTAGAACCTGACCCCTGAATAGTTAGGACCTGACTCCTTAATAATTAGGACTTGATGCCTGAATGATTAGAACCCTGTTTTTGAAGGTTTTTATAATCATTGCAACATTACAAACATCATTGTATTATATGTAATAAACCATAAACCATCATTGTATTATATCATTCAATATCATTGTATAATATAAAGTTTTCATTAAAACCATTTTACATCTTCTACCATACTCTGTGTATATGTATTAGATATTTTTGAAGTATTTTAACTCAATATGCTTTGTTAACTGTTTTATTTAGTTTGATGTTTCAGTTTTGTCTTCACGAAATGGTTCTTATTTAGGAACCTTTGTCTTCTTAAATTAACCATTTAGAACTTTGACTTTATAATTATCAACAATGTCATGATTTTGCTATAACCAAGCTGTGGTGCTTTTCACAAAAATTCTTCCAAAAAAAACATTCTTAAGTCAAAAGCAAGAAACATTAATAATACGCTCATATTTTGGGTTATCAATTCTAAATATAATACAAATTGTGTAGAATTGTGTATACCTTTTGAATATCATATCATAGTTATGCTTATTATTCGTCTGACTTTAAAGTGCTAAGTATATGAAATTGACTTACGAAGATTTTTTTCATAAGAATTTTTGTGAAAAGCACCACTGGTCTCTAAAGCTGAACTTTACCGTATTTCAAATTCATGATTTGTCAAAGTTTATTAATGACATTTTGTATTTTATAAGCATTGGGAGAAACTATAAATCTTACATTTTCACTTTGTATGCGAGCCTATTTTGTATTGGCTGGCTGTTTTAGAGAGGTTTTGTTATTTTTGTTTCCTATGAGATCTAGATCTTGTTTATCTAACAATGATGAGTAGTATTTTTGTTTTTATACAAATACAGTTGTTTATAGTTACATTTGTTGATTTTTACTATGATGATCATGGTATGTTTGAAGACAGACATGTGTGTGTGTGTGTCTTTGTGAATGTCTTTTAATTTGTAAGTTTTTATGTCAAGCAATAAAAGAAAGAAAAAATAGTGTTGTTTAAGTATACTTTTTATACCCCGCTTCGAAGAAGAGGGGGGTATACTGTTTTACCCTTGTCCGTGCGTGCGTGTGTGCGTGCGTGCATCCGTTACAAAATTTCCGTCGCAGTTTTCTCAGCAACTATAACATGCAGCAGCCTAATACTTTGCATATTGCTTCATCCCATAGTCCCATGTGGTGTAAAGCGATTTCATGCTCCTTGCTCATCTACTTCCTGTTTGTCGCATATTTTTAGATTTTTGCAGGGGTATCACTAGTGAGCATTAGCTCAAAGATTTATTTGTTTTGTTGGTTTTAAAGCCATAGCAAGACATTGAACAGGTGTGATCATGGCCGTCAATCAATTGACCAGTGACTAATTGATCAATGACAATTGCCCTACAAGATTTACAACCAGTGGTAGGAGGGAGATATTATTTCATGACCAAGCTCCATGAAAGTATGCCTTGCCCAGTAATCGACAGCTCTATCAGTAAACTTGTGTGAGGCAAGGGTGTACAAGTGCTGTATTATACCTCTGCTACAATAAGGGTGTCTTTCTATATCATTTATATTATGAACAGTGACATACACTGTAGATAGGTGTCTTTGATTGTGCCCCACACTGATATATATGTACAGTATAACCTGCATTAACAGCCATCTGTAATAAGCTGTCACCTGCTGTAAGTGGCCAATCTGGCTTCCTCCAAGTGAAAATCACTCTTTGGAACCTGTAATAAGCAGCCACCTGCTGTCTGTGGCCAGTGGTCACCTATTTCCTTTAAAATTCACCAATTTACCAGCATTAAGTGGTCGACTAAATTTTAGAATTAACAAAGTGTCACCATCATCTTATAATGACACAGATGGTGAAAACCCACCCAGTTGAGTCTCTAAGCAGTCAAAATTTATCAACGAAGTGTCATTACATAAAGTAAGACTTCTAATTTACAACTGACATCGTCACTTGTGTCCCTTTTTGAAGATCATTTGATAAGAAACTGCATAAATAATTAACTATTCTGATTGGACTAATCAAATCATTTCTATCTGAACCTGGTTTAAGTAGTCACCTGCTGTAAGCAGCCAATCTAGTCACTTCCATTCACTGGCTTCTTAATGCAAGGTTATACTGTACATTCATATGGTATAGGCGTAGTGTTTATGACGCAGTCAGATTCTTCAAACAGTAAGCTTGTCTTCATGAAAGTATTCCATAGAGCTAGTGGTAATTTTGTCACTAGCCATCCTTGCAACGAAGACACATCAATGCAATAGTGGTGAAAAACATAATTAACATGAGAATGATGAAGCAATTTGTTGTGAAAACCTTAACTACTAAATACATGTATGATCTACGTATGTATAAAATTGTGAGCATGTTTTGTATAGACTGTGAATCTTTGCAACTTAGTGAATGCAATAATAGAATGAAAATTTGATATTCTTACCACAAACAATGGAAATATAGTAGCAATCAGTCACAACTAGCAAAACAAAGCAATATTGAAACATCAATACTAGTAAAGGTTGTTACTAAACATAACACACAGACAATACCTCAGTATCTTATTGCAGTCAATTTTGATAAAACCAACTCAGTAAGTTTCACACTTATCATTGTAGATTTGACACTTATTGTCTGTGTCGTGTTGACTTGCACACTTTTTTCTCGTTGAAGATAAGGTTTCCTGGTTGAAATTAAGACAGTACTAAAATTACATTATTTTCCTTCATTTAAATTCTCTCAATAATTTGTCTAGTTTTAATCAGCAATTTTATGAGTCTCATATACATGTATTATGACGAGGAATACTAAAATTGCAGGGTTTATTTTGCTAGTGTTGTTGTTTATGTACATATAACGACCATCGAATGTAGTTTTCTTTATATGGGCACCAATCTGGTTCCGAATTCTAACGAATGTGTTACGAAGATGTACTCCGAAATGTACCGACCGCATCCGAAGATGACGTTTTGCATCATTAGATCGACAGTTGCAGGC
This sequence comes from Mactra quadrangularis, assembly GCA_025267735.1. Taxonomy (NCBI): domain Eukaryota; kingdom Metazoa; phylum Mollusca; class Bivalvia; order Venerida; family Mactridae; genus Mactra; species Mactra quadrangularis. Next base: position 48,975,141 of record CM046305.1, on the reverse strand, counting down.
ATTGACTGAGGTTTTTTTATTAGATTAAACCATGAGAATTCGATAATTAACAATATACAAACGAGATTTATTCATGAAAATTTAAATAGCACGTGATGCACCGACACGTGCAGTCACGGTGACGTCATATAGTAACGTACTTATTTCTTAGACAGATAAGGGTAAATAAAACAGTTCCACAATTATTCGTCTGAAGATTTGATTTTCAAATTCCAGAAATTTGTAGATGATAATCATGATAAAGTCTTAATTATTTATATTTAAAAAGGATGGAAGCTTATCAGGAACGGCAACAATAAAAAACAATGACCTTAAAAACAGCAATAGCCACCCGGCTAGCTCAGTTGGTAGCACGCAAGTCTACTGATCGAGGGGTCGCGGGTTCGATTCCCGGGCGGGGCATACTTTCGTGGAGCTTGGTCATGAAAATATTTCTACGGCCATTCTCCCTCCTATCAATGACTTTTAATTATGTAGGGCAGTTGTCAGTCACTGACGAAAGTATGCGCTTAGTAGTCGGTTAACAGCTAAATCCAGAGATTTAGCCTTTCCAGGAGGATTGAGTAGGTTGACTGACCGCCGTTATATGACCTTATATGTGTTGCTACGGCGTTAAACCCAACAAAAACAAACAAATAAAAACAGCAAAAAAATCAAAGAGGAAGATTGTTTTATTGGGTTTTTTTAATTTTTGTTATACACGTAGAGTGGACACCAAAACAAAAAATCAAAAACAAGAACCTAAGGGACTTCTGCCATGAAACAGGCAGTGGCACTTTATCTTGCGACTGAGAGTTTAAACTAGGTTCTATGGTGTGCCAATCTCATACTTGCCCCCAACAGGTTAAAAAACATGTTTTGGTGAAAAAACTTTAACCCATGCACTCTTCACTCGGCAATGCTGCGTCAGAAACAAATAAAAAAGAAAACAAAACAAAACTAATAGAAATGTCAATGTAGAAGGCAAAGGCAAGTATTGCCTAAGAAATAATATTCAAACATTCAAACCTCTATGGTTGCTTAAAATATACACAACATATCGAATATATTTAAGATAAAACTGCTCAGGATATGGGCGGAAATTCGACATTTACCATCTTAACGCGATAGGGCTATTTTAAGATCATCCAAATTCTTGCCTAATTGACTGACAGAAATGCAACTTGGCCAAATTATTGCAAGGATGATTGTCTTTCAAGAAAGTCATTTGAATCCCGACCCCAGATACCATGTCAACTAGGACTGTGGATCGTTGAGCAAGTGGCGATCCGATCCGAACCACGATTCATTAGTAGCGATTCACGAATCGAACCACGAATCACTTGTTAACGGAGAAGCAAACGGAGTCCATGTAATAAAAAGAGTTAGTAAAGAATTACAAGAGTTTTTACTATAAGGAAGACCATGTACTCTAAACATGTCTATTACCGGACGTTTATGGGCATTTTCAGTGATAATATTTTGTTTAAATGTGTGTCAATCGAATTTTGACACAAGATTGTTCGGCCCCTACATAAATTTAAGTTTACATTAGAAGTGCGACTCGTTTTCAGTTGTAATTTAGCTGAAAAATGTTCTTTCATTTTCCCCAAAATATAGATTGCGATCCGACGATTTCGGACGTGACGAATATTCGTACTCGATTTTCTTGTCGGGATCGCGAATATCCAAGTACATGTACTCGGATACTCGCCGCAGCCCTAATGTCAACGCTAGGGCATGGCTGGGTTTTCGGTCATTTCACTAATTTATTTGTATGATTTGCAAGTTTACTGTTTAAAAGTTTGTTGTAGCATGACATTTTAAGGTATATGTGTGTAATACATAACCAAAACTTTGTTAAATATGGCTACCAACAAATCTACAAATAAGTAGTACTTGTTTACACATTGTATTCGTATTTCTAAATGTTTCACCATTGCAGACTGTTTAATGTCAACCAATACCAAGTATGAGTGTTTACCACTACAGTGGTTTGATTTGATATATTGACCAACACGGACAACACAGAACAGAACAGAACAGAACAGAACATATATTTTGTTTCCGATTTGTACATGATACATCATCAATATACAGTTTAAACAATACTAATATCAATTGTCACATAATCAATTTTTTATTTATTGGATTTAACGCCGTATCAACACATTTTAGGTCAATCCACGGCGTCCAGCGCACCTAACCGAGTTGTCCTGGACTTTTGTCTCCAGTACTCACCTATCCTTCCACAAGGCCGAAAACTTCTCCATATTATCTAATCAATGGAGGACAATTGACATTATTATTTAATTTTCATGGAAGGGTATAACCTCCCCGGGTGGGATTCAATCCCGTACCCCCCTCGAGACACAAGATTTCGAATCCCGGCGCGCTACCAATTGCGCCATCGACAGTCACATAATCAAGATTAGAAGATATGTACATTGTATCATGAATAAGATCAAGAATAAATCAAGAAAAAAAGACATGAAATTCTATTTACGTGATTTAGGCAACAATTTCAATGTACCTCTGATTAGATCTGCTAGTAACTTCTACCAAAAGCAGAGTAGGATATGGGGTAATGCTTTTTACAATTAACTCCATAAAATAGTGAATTGTTTTACTATTGTTTCTGTGTGAAATTTCCACCTAAAAACATTAATAAAGTTACTGTCGACCAGATGACGTATTCCGTGCTACCGCTATAGACTGGTGCACTAAAATCCACAATTTGCTCATAATTTGTACCATATCAAATACCAGTCTGAAACACTTTTCATTATCCTTTTCACACAGGACCACACAGCATTTATTTTGATATCAATACAAATATACACACGTCTCCAAATGAAAGCTATTATCAAAATCTCATAAATTCTCGTTTAATTCGAGAATTAACCACGCGCTAGTGCGCCGCAATTTAGTTACGAACTTCACTGAGAGCGTATTTTCTTACTTAAAGAGAGTGGCAAATAGGAACTTAATTAAAATTACTTGAATATGAGAGGAGATCTAAAGACCCTCAGAAATGTCGCACATATTTAACAAATTCACTTGATCTATTGTTTGTTTCTACATCAGTAAAAATGTATTCCAAGACTTATGGATATACTGGGATGAGAATAATTTATAAAAGCCTACTTACATGCATATATGACAAATTACCGTATACTTTCATTTTGTGACATGATGAATGGCGTCTCTGTTACACCATTAAGTGCATTATACTGCATTCAGAGGAAAATGTTGCTATAAGAAGCAACAATAGATGTACCACTGAAGGTTTATTTATGATTCTGTTGATATCAGATGGCTTTCATATACACCATCTGCACATAATAAATCTTTTCGTTCCAACGCACAATAATTCAAACAAAAGGATGCATAATTGGAGGAAAGAGAGCCAAAAGGTTGTAAGAAAGTGTAGGGACTTAAACAATTTGCTGCGTTCTTGCTCGCTGTTGACATGATACTGTGTACACTATACATATGTTCATACATCTTACCCCCTTAAAATGAATCTTAAATCTGGAGGTATCAAAACTACAAATCTTAAATTATTTCTAAGGAATGAATCATATTGTTTTTAGTGTATAAACCACGTCATCGCGACATTCAGGTGTCGGCACCACCTAGCATCTAAGTGGGCAAAGGTCAGTGACTGATATGTTAGACTTAATTGTCTGAACCCAGAGATACATACTTTTATTTCTGTCATGCGTGGTTTGGAGTTTATGAGTAACCAAATTATTTAGGTAACTATGTTACATTGACTTATTCGATTGATCTAGGTAACTAGGTTACATGGACTTATAATGACCTATATATATTTATAGTGTGACAACATTCAATAGTCACAAACGAGTTATTGAAGGCGTAGCTTTTTTACAATAATTGACGAAAAGTTCAAAATTAGTATTTAAAGTGTGAATTCATGTAAGCCTTATACATGTACTTATATTCATTATTCAATTAGTTCAATTGAACAATGACCTTAAAAATAAAAAATAAATCAGCAAAAAATCAAAGATGAAGATTTTTTTTATTGTTTTTTTTTTTTTTTTAATTTTTTGTTATACATGTAGAAGGGACACCAAAAACAAATAATAAAAACAAGAACCTAAGGGGCTTCTGCCACGAAACAGACAGTGGCACTTTACCTACAAATGACCATATAAGACTTAGAATTCACGATTTCAACTTCATGAATTCACCATTTCAACTTCATGAACTCACGATTTCAAATTCATGAATTCACGATTTCAACTTTACGAATTCAACTTTATGAATTCATGAAGCTGAAATCGTGAATTCGTGAAGTTGAAATCGTGAATTCGTGAATTCCGTATGTTAAAAATGTGAACTCATTAAGATGAAATCGGGAATTCGTGAAGTTGAAATGGCCCAACCAGTCTTTCGTAGTATATGGATATACATTGATTTATATACAGTTAGAAGTTCGAAAGTTCAAACTACGAAGTTCGTAGAAGGTTCGCGACAAATATATTCGAGTGACCTGGATGTTCGAATTTTCCGAATTCTACATTTTTACTGCCATCACCTATATCCTAGCAACCATTAATAAAACTTTACTTACTTACATATATATATCATTTGTTGTCGTATCTAATGATAATAATAATATGATGATATAAATAGAACTGTTTTAAATGGCATTTTCAGACATGAAATCACACTATCATATTTTGGTATTTTAATAAATGTGTTTATTATCTTTGTGGTTACATTGGCAGACACCGATGTTCAATAAGTTTGGTCAAACTCATTGTCCATTCGGAAAGGCCGAGGAGTTCCGCTTAAATCATGGTCTTTAGACTAGTGGTCCGAGATGGTAAATTTGAGAGACAGTGCGCGCTGTTCTAATTTAAAGCTGTATTTTTTCGTTATTATCATTAAAAGAGTATATATTTAAGCGAATTTCAGATAGAATATGTACTTTTCAAATAGTGTCCTTAGTTTACAAAGACATCGCCTCTTGGCGTGCTGCCTAAATTTTGAGAGACCATGGAACCATGCTAACCTATGTTGTATGAAAATGAAAACAGTCGAGATGTTCCCAATCTTATAAGTGCAAATGTACTATGCTCTATTTTTCCCAGCAAAAATTTATTGAATGCATTCGAGTTGTATCAAAATTAAGATGAATCAAAGTTTGGGTGGCCATTATATTATGTGACAATATGACAGTTTCCTATCTGTGCTTTATGAGGAACTGTGAAATAATTTCCACAATACAGAGATCTGTTGATTATTTGTATGCGGTAAATATTTAATGCAGAAGATAAAAAGAAAAATCTCAGCAGGAAATCAGGAAATGCATCAAATTAAATTCCATTGCAAGAAGCTTCACAAAATTGACTTTAAAAGGACCGCCGACCATTAACTGTAAAAGCGCGAAAAACCACGCGCCAAGCGTTACGCGGTTGTCGCAAAAGGTTAGTAAATATTACAATTCTGTGAAGTGTTATTAACTTTTATGTCCTTTTGTCTGTTAAATTTTAACTTTGAGAAAATCGTAGTTATTCTATTCTCAAACAGACGCTTAATTTAAAAATCGTATAAATTTGTTCGACAACGTTTTCCGAATGTCGTAAAAGTGACCCATGTTTGCGTGAACGCACTTGATTTTGGAAAGTTGCCATAGAAAATAGAAAACTGGTAAGAATATAGCTGATCATAATACTATACTATACCCATAAACCATTGCCCCTGGTGTAAATAAAATATATTTAATTTTCTTGCCGCCAAAGATAACGGTATTTTCACCATATTTGGCAAAAATAACAATTTGGTTTTGTAAGGGTTTAATATGATCGCGTTACTTGTTTATGAAGCCATAAAGTGTTCAATTCCCATGGGTAATAATATGGCGTTTCGTTGTTTATCTCTGCTCCTAGATCCATAGCTTACAGATGAAGAATTACGTCGATAATATCGTCTTGTTTTACCAACTATAACTAGTAACTGATTCCTTGTTTTCTTCGCTTAGTATTTTTGTGTAATTCTGGTAAAAAATAACTGAAGTACATGTATTGAGAAGAAATGTTCAGAAGAAGTTTTAAGAAAAAATGTATAACCATGAAATTGTTGATTATAAAACTATAATGAATGGTGTCTATACCATTTCATCTAAGAACGTTTTGTCCCTTTTTTACTGATGAGAAAAAAACAAGCATTTTCATTGGTGTGTCGTGCTGTATTATGGTGCATCGACATATATTGTTCATGCAGCGCACAAATAAATGTTGAAATTCGGTAATAACACTGGTTGATGTAAGAAATCACTTTGAGCTATGAACAAAACAACAAAGCGGGGTAATACACCTATTTACCTTATTTTATTATGGAATAATCATCTTACAATATGTTTGCTTAAGAACTTACGATTTCACAGTTGCTACAAGCCACGTGATTCAACGATATAGTTTCAGTAATAAAAGTACTTGCCGTGCAGTGATTTCAAACATAATCAAATAACAACAAATTGCAATTGATTGTCAGCTGACTTACGTTTTATTTGAGATAATCCCGGATTTTGATACCTACCCGAATAAAGTATAATGTTTGTTTTTATTATGTATGCCTTTGGTCCGCTTTTTTTTAAATCAGCATCAAGTAAACATTTTCAAATGTAATTTAAAAGTAAACTATTCGCCAAACTCGGTAATGGTAACTTGGTAACTCAGAATGTATTGTCTGTTTTAAGTTGTCTTTGATTTGGTGCTTCTGTGATCTTTCTGTGAACGTATTGCTTGTCAGAAAAGAAAATCGAGAAACGTCTTGAGCACTTTCCACTTGAAATAGTAAACATATTATAGATGATTTGGGGTTTACTTATCTATGGGACGATGGACCTGTTTCAAATTATCAATTGAATCTATTAATAACAACTGTATATGACCAATATAAGCAAAATTGGCTATGTCTAGTTCAGGAATCCTCGCGGCTTAAGTCTTATATATTGTACAAACGCGTTTTTGAATTTGAAAATTATCTAAATTTTGTTAAGAATGTAAGTCATAGAATTGCATTGACACGGTTAAGATGTTCTGCTCATAAGTTGTTTGTCGAAGATGGTAGATATAATAATATTCAAAGGAATGAAAGAATCTGTACAAAATGTAACATGAAGTGTGTTGAAAACGAATATCATTTTGTTATTGTATGTCCTTTTTACAGAAATCTTCGACAAGAAATCCTTCCAAAATATTATACTCACTGGCCTACATTAATTAAATTTTAAAATCTTTTTATACATGTATATAGGTGTACCGCAAAATTATTGTAATGGCGACGAACACCAATGTGTTCTGCTAATAAAATGTTCTATTCTGTTCTGTTCACTTGTATGTTACTCTTAACTTACATTGTAGCTTGGTCATTAACACTAGATGACAAATACAAATATTCTTTTGTTTATGGTCGATCCATGTTTTGACGAACTGATCATAATGAGTCAAAATAGGTAGAAAACTGATTGTTGCCGTTAAATGTTTTACTTCATCCATCTTGTTTTGGTATAAACTATTGACAAAATTAAATGATTCTGCGGAATGACATATTGATATGGGTGTGGTGTAATGTATATTTTATTCTGTGTGAGGCATTAGTGGGTGACTCGACTGTGCTATTTCAGAAGAGCAGCTAACCTTTTTTTGGTTTAAATTGAATTTTAATTTCTCCCTGTAATGGATTCCTAGTGAAATGTCTTTACATACCATTTTTACGCCACTTAAACGCTCGTACAACTACAACAAAATATTACAAATTTGTTCGGAGATCCTTTATTACAGATGAAATAAGTTTTCTTTATTGTGTTACAATTCAGTGTTTTTCTCGAAAATGTTATTTTGTTATTCGAATCCCACTTCGACGTTATATGTACATTTTACATGTAGGTTCTTCAAATGAACGGTAGGAGGTGCAGGACCTTGCTGTATCTGCCCCTTGCAATATGTCTGATCCGCCCCCTTCATTCATATTCTGGACGTATCTTCTGATGACGAAAATAAACGTTTATAGATGAAGTTTCTAGTAGACAGAAGTACTAATGGTTCAACATTAAGTCGAGAGAATTGTTTTATGCGTCTGCAAATAAAGTGCTTTTTTGAATTGATAGTAATTGTCGACATTAAATGGAGAACATCAGACAGTGATTGTCCTAGAGTCTTTATGAGATAAACATTTAACGTAAATGTATGCCTGAATATGGTTCCTATTTAAAGTTTTCTAGCGGTACTGCTCACTTGCCATTTTCTCTACGATTTGGACTGATTGCTAGTTTAGTCTACGAAGTACGCCGAAATACATGTATACTGTTTAGTGTACACTTCTGAATGCATTCGGAACACCTCGACCTTTCATGAATGAATAATTCTTTATTCGTAGCAAATGGCCGAGGAGTTCCGAATGTTCTGAATGGTTAAACATTTTATGTTGCTTTTATCGTTTTGTCCTGATCGGACATGTGTGAGGTTGATGCACCCTGGTTTATTCACAGGAACAATTATTTTGCGCTTTTTAATATACCGGGGTATAATCAAGTTAGCTTACGTATATAGACCATCTCCAAGCAATAGTCATTCCCTTACCCAGAGGTTCTCAATATTCTTAATGGAGATTCTTGATTTCCTCTGGGTACGAGAATGAGTTCTTAGTTAGTCGTGTTGGCTTGTGTACATTTCATTCCATAGTAATACAGTGATAAATGTTACAATGAAGCTGATGAGTGACTTTAATCATCTGTTGTGTTAAATAATAAAGATCCGCGTTTTAGTGCATCCATAATACCATACATAGCTGATTGATATATTTGCTAGTGGTATGACCAGACAATTGTCAACATTTTAGCACATCACGAATAATGCCTAATGTGAACAAATAATTGTAGTGTATTGTAACATCAAGGACATCTGTCATATACTCACTTACTAAACGTCCAATGATATACTTTGTACAACTTTTGCCTCTGTTTACAAATATACGATAAGAATCCATGGTCCGATCTGAGATTCGAACCTACGACACCTCTAGTCGTAAGTAGACACTATGCCACGTCGACATAAAAAGCTAGCTTGAAGGCAAGTAAGTACAATTGAATGTCGTATTATACTACTGCTACATTAAGATTATGTTTTGTTCTGATAAATACCAGTTTATTTTTTCTTCCAAGAAAAGGTGATAGGATATGAAACATGATTTAATATGGCAACAATAACATATAGTTGCAGGTACATAATTAAGCCATGCCATATTGGAATTTTGTTAAGCGTCAACTCAAGTTTGACAAACCTAGGTTCACAAAAACACAAACCGAAAACGAGACACAGGCCAATTCTAGCTAGTATTCACACACAAAAGTACTGGGTAGTACATGAATGTTTATGACATTAATCTAATGTGAGATGAAAGTAATTCTATAAAAAAGTATATACGACATACACATGTACATTTTCATTAATCAAAAACACAGAAACAAGGAACTATCAGTATTTCCTGAGAAATATCAGTTATCGAATCCAGGAGCAACAGAATTATTTAAGAAAATTGCACCAACAATTTTGGTTATTTTTGGATTGAGGACTCTAAAACCTACGCGCACGCGGACGCTTAACAAAATTTTGGTATGGCAAGGCCCTATTGTATAATAGTGTTCATGGTAATTCTCCATTAAGGGTCATGTATGATTGTGATGTAAATGGCTTCATCTAAGTATTCCCTTTTACATCTACAAGATTCTGGCTTCGCTGATGATTCTGTAGTCATGTTGTCTAAAATTTGAACCGAGAAATGATTGAAAGTCTGTGAACTCTGGAAATCAGAGACTTTGGATTTCTCTCGTTATACTTTTAACAATAATTCACAATCACCCAATCTGATTAAAACCCGATCTAAAATTTTCCGCTCGCCTACTCGCTAATTTATGCTCTACAAGATATCTGTTTACGGAGATTGACAATCATCTTGCTTGTTCTGAAGCAATACGTCTTACTGACTCCTGTTTGGAATTCATTTGATATAAGGCACTGACTACTGACCCATTGATGAAATGGTATACTTGATTGTCAAATTGTCACAGTCTTGACTTTTTAACCCATGTTTTTTTTTGTAATTGGGCGAACTTTATTCGCTAGATATACCTAATACATTATCACCATACATAACTAATGGGCAAGCCATATAATATGTTCTTCTATTTGACAAAGAATTGATGGGTACAACCACATTTTTTTGAAGCAATCTTTCAGGAAATAAAGAAAATAGATTAAAAATAACCAGAAACTTTTTTTTCAAATTTTATGTTGGTTTGTAACGCTGACGAGTTACGATAAATAAAACTGTACAAAACAATGAAAAATAGACAAAAACAATGGAATGATATACAGAAAAAAATGTAACATAAAATATTCTATGAACATGTAAAAACACTGACAGAGGACACAGATGTAATTTTCTTTTCTCTTTTAAGTTTTCAATGTATTGCATGAACCCTGATATTTAAACTACGAATATTTTACAATAAAATGTCCTATATATACAGACGTACCCTAAAATAAGAAAAAAAACTCGTATTTTGTATCCATGCATACTATTTCTTGACCTGTTATTAAAATACGTTACCATTGGATACTGTTTTTAGAATATTTTTAATGTTAGTAGCATTGTTAAATGTTTTACACAGTCAACAACAAAATATTTATCAGAATAATGAACAGATATATATCCATTACAAAATGTAAGTAATTGGTCCATACAGTATGTACACTATGTAACAAATCGATCTCCAATTTTGAAGAGTCACAAAAAATTACGATTTTTTGTCAAAACGCAAGTTTTTTTACAATCCGTTTTCTGAACATTTGCACTTTAATAAACGTAAATGGCAGCACTTCTAAGTCGCAATTAGCAGCAATCATTCAAAATCCATAGAGTGAATAACACGACACGTGATTTTAAGTGTTTATACGTAACAATATAATGATTCTCACGAAGACACCGGCTACTTCCGGTGAAATCAACTTCCTGTGAAATTCAGCTTCCGGTGAGTCTTAACAGGAAATCCACTCCTGATTATATGAACACATAAATTGAGGATATCGTTTTTTCATTGACCTGAACTATCGTTTCTTTACATTATCGCACTAAGTGTTTAAGCCATGGGTCCAGGAAAGTTCATGTTCATCATGTGTACATTTGGCGCGAGATGAGGGGAATATCCGGTTCCCTGTGTCGTCTGCATATAAGTACATGAAGGTAGCGATGGGTGTTGTGGTGTGGGCGATGCCCTCAGTCCATAATTGGAGGTAGATGACAAATGTGAAGTTTGTCTCAATGCACAGTCTGTGTTAGAGATTGAAGTACCAGGCAGACGACACTGTTGCATTTGATTCATGGACGACAGTGAGTGGAGACTTAGACTAGATGACACTGCAGACTGTGGTTGTAATAAGTTTGGTGATGTTGTGACCGGTAGAAATGACGAGGTATTAGACCTGTCCACTGGTGAGTGATGTGGGTAGTAAGATTGATCGCCATTGACTCCATTTAAACCTCCCATACAAGCCGTACCATAACCTTTACTTAGAGAACTGTTGGACAGTGAACTGTTGTAATTACATACTCCTTGGTTTCCGGATTGTGGCGCCAGTGGTGGGGATTTAGCCTTAACCAACGGAAGATGCATGCCTCCATTTGATCCTGATTTGTTCACGTGACACTGACTAAGATCTGTTTCCGGTAAATCGTCTGACGATCGGTCTGATTTATTCATAGAATCTGATTCCTCTTTTATATCGTTTTTGTTGTTTGGCTTAAGGTCGATAGTGTCATCATCATTCTTCTGTTTCTTTGAGAAATTGCCGTCATCTGTAATAAACAATTCTACCGTTAACAAATGAAAGAGAATACAGGAGTAATGTGACGTGAAACGCTAACTCAAGAGAGAAGATACTTATTTATCACGTATGTTAAATGTCTATTGGAGATGTTGAAAAAAGAATTATTGAAACCGTCGAGATATTCCTAAATCGTGTTTTGTTTACAATAGCTATGTTAACAACGACAGAGCAATCGTGATCATCTCGTAAAATGCCCAATGTAATAAAAAATATTTCTGCTCCTCTTTATTGCGCGAGACGAGAAGTCAAAAAATGGTAGACAACACAGACGCATTCAGATCCGAAAAATAAATCCTAATTTAGTTGGAACCTATCTCTCCTGGAAACATTTTGAGAGCAATCGCAATCATTTTCCAAAGAAAGACTAGTATTAGCTAACGTAATTACTGGGAACGAAGGTGTGAAACGTCGGAACGATACTTCAGCGATCCCCGATGATCTAATTTCGCTGGATCATTAATATTTCAGGAATGACTGAGTAATTGAATCAAGTATGCGGGGATCGAATTTGCCATCTTTCTCAGCGATTACCCTACAAGTAGGTGTGAAGTTAAAATTCACCCTGAGTACACATGGCGATGAATTTGACGGTAGCCGTGGCAATTGAATAGTAGAACTTCAAGGAATTATGTTTCAATATGTTCGAAACTTGACAAGTTTTTCTGTTTGAGGCGAAGAACAATCAAGAAAACTGGGTGATACGCAAAAACGGCCAAATTTGCTAATATGTTGTAACAAAAGCGCAAATGTCGCCAGTAGGTCGTGAAAAGATCTGTTGTTTTGGCACAAAATGTGAATTAGCCAACGCTGTTAAATGAGCGAACATGAAAAATCATGCCCATCGCGATAAACAATCAAGTGAAGTTGCGAATTTTTGCCGTGCTCTTGTTTTATAAAAAATATTCGTTACTTGGGAAACGAGATGTAATCTCCTAAATGTTATTTAACTACAAACACTTTGTGGAATGATGTTTTAAATAGAAATGTTTCTAATAAAGAATTCCTTTGAGAACAGATTTTAGTCAGTGAACATAAAAATCTCAAACCCGCATTTTGATCGTACGACTCGACTGATCGTAAGAGACAATTCACAAGCGTCCCCGCATTGATGTATATCTCTAGTTATTCAATTTTCTGGACTTTTCAATACTTTTAATTACGGCAAACACAGACTTTTGGGTCAAATTCTGACGAAGAACCGTGTTTTAAATTTTCTACTAATGTTATTTTATCTGCTTTCAAACTTGAGAATTTGTCAGTAACTTGGTTTTCCAAATGAACGACCGTCTGAGAATCGTAAATCGTCAGACTTTTAATAATTGAAACTTGTTAACACTATTTGAACAAAGTTATGTGGACGTCCCATAAACTTGCCAGTTTTTGAAAGGTTTGTGACGATATGAGCGCCTTTAACATCGTCTAACTGCCCGCTACGCCTGGCAGTGGTGACTTAAACAAAAATTTAAGAGTTGACAACTTGACTATATCTTGTATATAGAGATAAATAAAAAGACCATAAACTTGGGAAACTACGGGGAAATGTATGGCATGTTGTACAGTATTGTGTTTATACGTTTTTTGATTGAATTTCAGTCTGCAACACAAACATTTGGGTACCAAGAAAATGTAAAATTTATGAATATTGTACTAGTTTTATTTTTAACATTTTTTACAATTTTCTGAGGGTTGTGGACTGCGATGCATGAAATAAAAAATATTTACTGATTAGCTTGTTTATTACCTGCATACTGTTTTTTAGGATAAATTGGATAAAAATAATTTTGCGGTCTAATATTTTTTTAAAAAAATATTTAAGCAAATATTTTGTGTTTTTTAAGATACTGAGGTGAAAATAAACTGCTGAATAAAAACATGCAAGGTGTAAATATAAACAGTATAAATTTTGATCTAGCCATAAATTAAATTTCAACCCAAATTGCACCCAAATTAAATTTAGCCGTTTTACTTAAGCAGATAAAAGCAAAAAAAAAAAAAAAAAAAAAATACTCGTCCATTTTTCAATCGTTAGATCGAAGTTTCACCAACTTTATACTTTAAAACCGCACACGAAAATTACTAAAACCACAAATGGTTAAATGTAAGAAATTGAAATTAAAAAAAAGAAAGAAAGAAAAAAAATATAATTTTCTTTTACCTTTATCAAAGTCTATGATACTGTCGTCAGCTGGTCTTTTTAATGTGAGCCTGTGGTCCCTGAAAAAATATACAAAACTACATTTAAAATTGATTAAAAGAAAATCTTGAAGAAAAATGCATAAAACTCGAAATATAACAATGTGCGAAATACTGAAAACTTGCGATTTAAAAAAATATACATACTTCATGAAATTCTTCGAAATTAAAATTCTTTACTATTCCGTTAATATTGGAGTTAATAAAAAAGATGACAAAAATAGAGTTTAGATTTTTATATAGAACATCAATTTTTACAGTAAATTTTAATTTCTGATATAACAAATGTAAAAATACACGCTGTCCAAATGAGTATTTGCACATCATTATAACCGGCATAGTATATTTGAAATGTAATACATGATTTATTACTAATATTCAATACAAGTAGTTAGTCTTGAATAAAAGACTTGAATCAAATATTCTTTGACATGAAAGAAAAATGGATATACATGTATAATAAAAATTTCAGATTTATTATTATGAAAGCAAAAAAGTTTAAAATATATATTTATTAAAATATCAAAACAAAACAAATATAACTATTTAGATAATTGAATGTGTACTCACATATGAGTATTTACATTATATTAATGAGTGGTATGATACATTACATGTATTTATAACAAAGGTTCAATAGTAAGTCTTAAATAAAATAGCCTATTCTGGGACATTTAAGTTAATATAGAAACAAATAAAGAAAAATGGCTTTGTAAATAGCAAAATTTCAAGAATTTTATTTAAAAAACCAAAACAAATTTAAAATATTAATCAAAACAAAACTTTAAAGAACAGAACAGATAATTTATGAAAAATAAGTGCAATGTACATAATCTTGTTTACATGATTACAATAAACAATACAAATTTTGATATAAATGTAATATAAGAATGTTTACTCACAACACGCACCTTCGACCCATTCCATTGTCCCGGAAACCTTTAGCAAATGGATTGTGATCAATCTTTAATTGTGTAATCTGAAAATAGACGAATAATATAAAAATGTACAAAATTGAATTAAAAATTGGTATAATTTTATTTACAATTTTTATTTCGTTGAAAATGTAATTTGAACATTATTTGGTGAATGGCTTTTACTAGTTGTATCAAATGAAGAAGAAACTGTCGATTTCACCTTGAGCTATTTTTAAAATAATTTTGTATATAACAAAATAAGGGAAAATATTTCAAAATATGATATTATTTTGATAAGGTACTATGTCCTTCAGCCAAACCTTCGCATATTATATCATATTCTGTAACTTTGTCAGCCTTGAGAATGGCATTTGGATTTTGTTTCAAATAATGAAATAAATGAATTTAAAGAAATTTATAATTTCAATCATTTATGTAGACATTTAAAAGGGTGTCTTGACTCGAAGTATACCGGTTCTACTTGGATCCTTTGGTGGTCTTTATAAACGGTGACGTACTGTATATTAAATATGACCTCATAGTTTTTACAGTTTACAGTTTTTTTACAGTATTGTGGAACCTATTAAGGGACGAATGCGAAGATATTATAATACGCGGAAGTAATGGCCGTGTATGATATTGAATACAATGGTCAAGAGACAAAGAAAAAAAGGAAACCTATTGTCTATTTTGTCCACAATATTGACCACAAACTGGACATACCGGACAATCAAATTGGCCTAATTAAATATTTACAATACAATATAACTACGGTCTAATTGGACAATTGAAAATGACTGTAATAAGTTACTAGATGTATTTGGTCAGTTACAACTGTAGAAAAACTTAGATCAATCACTTTTGTCCGATTTCTTTGGTCAGAAAATGAGGAAAATGAACTCCATGTTAGAGTACGGTATAACAGATGTCTCTATAACGGTACTGACCGGAATAGAATGAATAAAATCCGGACCGGGGCGGATTCGATTTACTGGAATGAAATTGCATAGCTTCGAGTGAATAGGGTTTGGATGGTGTAGACTGTAGTTACGAATAAACCGGGTTGGTATGGGAGGGATCTGAGAGAACCGGGTTGCAATGAATTGAACTCGAAAAACTCAGGGTTGGAATGGCATGCATTTAAATGAAACAGATTAGGATTGCATAAAAGTATGCACTAATAGATGTTTTGAAAAAATAATTACCTGTTCGTTTTGATAAGCTGTGACCGCAATAAATGTGGTTTCTTCAAAAGCATATGTATTAAAAGATGTCCATCTCATGCTGAATATATCATTAGCTTGAACAATATGTACTCGTGGTTGATACTTGTGCATGGAATTTAATATTATCTGAAAAGTAAATGAAGAAAATAACATAAGATTTATGGTTGAATGTTAAAACAAGAATTGAAGCCCCGTAGTATCTCAGAAACTCATTCAGTAGACGATAGTAAAGTTCCACTACAGGTATAAGGAACATCAGAATTAATGGTCGTCATAGCGGAGTGGTCGCAGTATAGAGACTCATTTATTCCCCCATTAAGAATTTGGGATTTAAAATTGTCAAAAATCGCAAGGTGGTCTGTATAGTGGAACATTACTGTATATTTTAAATCAGACAGTTTCAGACCTTAAAACCTCAGAATTATGGAATAATATTTGTTTTTTTTGGAATTGTAAAGCAATGCTAGAGCACGAAAAGCAGGCGAATACTTTGAACGAAGTTTTGCTTCTAATAAGTCGGTTGTATATTTTTTCTTTCATAAAAATAATGTCTCAGCCTAAGTAGAGCACAAGAGAAAACTAGCTTATGTTTTAGTTGAATCTTCTGTTGGTATTTCCTTAAGGTATGAATGTATTTTAGTACTGACTGTTGAAATACTTAGACTTATAAAAAAGCTAAAATTCTTTGAAGATTTTTGTTCAGTTTCAGAAGTCACAGAAGCATCATGTGATGACAATGTGCAATTGTTATTGTTACGTACAATATTTTTGGCCCAATGAAGCTTGAATTTGTGTTTAAAATTTGTTCGAGTGATGAATGCGTTTTCAGTAAATGGGACCTATTGTTAAAATGATAGTATGCATCGGTTCTTGCTATTTATAAGAAATATTTTAACTCTAACTATTCTTTGATTCTTATTAATCGTCCAAAGAAAAAAAAACGTTAAAGCCGAGCGTTCTTATTAATGTATTTTATTCCGAATAGGGACTACTTTTTTGAAAAGAATCCGCGGGTGTTTTTATTTCCAAGGTAAAATGGCCTCTGCCCATGATCTTTTTATTTTTTGATGACAAAGGAGGGAACCTTAAAAGACTCAGAATTATTATGAAATAAACAAAAACCGGAACATGATAGATGATAATACTGTCTTTGATTCCTAGCACATCTGTTCTAGGAATTAACCGTTAATCGAACATCAGGGCCGGTCCAGATTTCGTGGAACATGTTCTAGCAATTTTTACCGTTGAAATTAAGAAGGATGTCTTCTGATTATTCCGACCTGCCAAGGGCGAAAACTAGTCTGTAATTATAACGGTTTCAATTGCCAAGAAGAAAGGGGTGGGTGGAGTAACGTTTCGGCAAAATGACAAAGCGACCGTCTTTTGCTAATGGATAATAAATCAAAACAGTTTTTAAAACGCAGTGCGGATGAAAATAACATCAAAGATGGCTTGAAAAGGACCGTTAGATGAAACATGGTATTGAATTCATATTCAATTTATTAGTAATTAACTAGTTTTGCCACGATATGAGTCTTGGGTTAATTAAAAGGTTAAACAAAAGAACGCTACAGCTTCCGGGTTGTAATTGATAACATTAAGTCGACAACGATATCAGAAAATATCGAGTCGTCTGCTTTTTGTGAAACATTTTTGGTCAAAATTTCTTGGAACTCTGATACAGACTCTATGATACCTTTATCAAGAACAAATTGCAGAGTTATATTAAATTAATTCAGAACGAGTGAACGAGTTAATCATTCAGGTTTGTATTCGCGAAATTGGTGGTATAATTACACTTTATTTCCCAGCTCCTGACGAAAATCAGTGAAAAGAAAGCAAGTTTTTGTGAAACGCAAAAAACAACATGCGCAACATATTGATGAAACCCAGACATCGCTTCTAGAAAAGTTGAAACAGAAAATTTTCGAATATTTCAAATGAACCGGTACAGAAAAGTTAGTTCTGCTTTTAGTGAAATTAAGCCAAAATCAAAATATTGAACATTCTGTTTTTGTCAATATTCAAAACAGAAAAAAAGAAAATGGATTAGATAATAAAAAGAAAGTCCATTCCAGTATCTTTAATGCGATACTTTTGACTCGGACCGCAACGGTCATAAAGACAGACTTCAATTTGGTAACTAACCCGTATCACTGTCTCGGTTTACACAGTTAACGACCCCGCTTCACTCAGTTGAAATAATGCTATTCTCAGCGTAAAAGGGACAACTACAGTAAAATATGGTTTAAGATGGATTCAGTTCATTGTATTGTAATTAGGCGAATTAAAACGATACTTTTATCCAACCAGGCGAAATCCCGCGAGAGTTCCGATCAATTAACCTTCGTAAATTTTATTCAACCCAAACAACGTCTCTTTATTATTACTAAATTTTCTTTCTATTAATATGTATGATAAGGGACTTCGTGCATTGTTTGTAAATGAGGCTAGAACAGTCTTCTACACGCTATCTTAAAGTAACATTCTATTTAGTTGTCACGATTTGAGAGACATTTCGCAAAGTTATATCGCAGCGGAGATCGTATCTTAATAGCGAAATGTGCTTCCGTGACGCCATCTTGAAAATAGTCCGTCATATCATGGTTTATCGTTTGAATCGAATAAAAAAATATTGCAACTCTTAAAACGTCATATATGATTTATTATATACATGTAAGGATGATAAAAAGTAAAATATTTATCCTCAATCACAAATTGCCATGAAATAAATTCATGAGTTATGGGAAAAACTGTTCGCCGCGTGGTGCTATTTTATCCACCATTATGAGGCTAAATTTGCAAAAAGCTTTTTAAGAATAACATCAATTTTATCAACCTTCGAAAAAAATCGAGAACTAAATTTGACTAGAATTGTCACGTATTTCATATGCATCTTAAAAATCCAATGGGAATTCTTAAAGTCACAAACGGCTTTGGTTTCCCTGTGCCAATTCATCAATTTATTCTGCGTTCCCCGTTTATATATTTTAATGGGCCTGGAACCGGTCCCAAGGGTTCGGAAGTTTCGAATCGTCTGTTGCGATATGCCTTTTAGCACGTAACAACCCAATTTGTGGCGGCAGGAAAAATGACGTATAAAATGAAAAGAAACTTGATTTGAAGCGCTCAGTAGTGTCATTCCCAATAACAAGGGCATAGTTTAGCAAATAAATGCGTTCCGACGACATTGATTTAGCGAGTTTGGATAGCTAAAGAGTACGTAAGTGCGTGCGAAGGCGCGGAAAGGGTAGAAAACAGCTCTATTCTATATTTATCAATTCACAATGGGACCACAGTGATGTATTACTGTGGATACAGTTTGTGACAATACTATATGTTTCTTATTTTCAGAACATAAACGATCATTGTTACACCAAGCTATTATATGTATTGTTTACTTGTTTTCGGAGACATTCGGTTATTTTCCTTATGAAAATTGTGTTTAAAATGTTGCGATGCTGCAGGTTGCATTCGTCTCAATGTGTTGGAATAGGAAATTCTCAGAACAGTACAGAACTTTAAAAATAACAAACTCAGTGTCAAGGTTTCGACATTGGTATCTAGGTGTTTCACTGTTTTGCGTCAACTAAATTTATTATGACATACGTGTGCATGTATACATAAGTGAAGGTGGTGGGATAGGTTTTTGTTTCATGGGAGATAACAATGAAAATATGAGAAGATTAAATGCTTTCAAGTAAAATTTCAGAGAAGTTTGAGTTTTTTTTTAAAAAAAAGCATAAACAAAAAAGAACCATGTTTAACATTACAAAAATTAAATGTATCTTTGACAAGTGCATCGATAATAATATAAAAACATGGAATAATACTTTAAAAATATATACAAGACAATAATATAAGAACTGCACAATGAAAATTATATCAAAATACACTCAATCAGTAATCATACTTGTAGTGCATAATAATAACAATACAGAAAAGTTCCGCTATTAAAACCTACTTAATTCTTAAAAAATCATGCGATTTTCGACAACATTAAGTCCTAAAATTTAATGCTTAATTTGAGACGCTATCAGTCTTTATATTAAGACCGCCCCGCTATTAAGACCATCGATTTTGATGGTCCTAGTAGTGGAACTTTACTGTACTAAAATTATAAATGTATAGTAATCAAATAATAGAAAATTGAAAATGAAGGAAATGTGTATATATAAAATAAATCAACTTACATGTCCATTCTGATCTAGGTTGTTATTGGTCAGTTTCAGTTTATGAAATGTGACAGGTTGTTTGAGCCAATGTGAGCCAGATGCTGGACTGTCTGGGTGGATGTAGAGTCTACCTGGCATGTGGGGTTCAGCTTTACCTGTGACTACCCATTCAGAGTTATGATACTTGTACCTACAATCATCTAGAGGTACTATATCAACCAGTAGTATATATTTAGAATGAGGGTCTAAGCCTTCTAGACCCACTTTCAAAGTTGGGAACATACGTCTGAAAAAAGAGAGAGAAATTACATAAATTTTGTATCATTATGGCCGAAAATTGATGAAATTTTCTATCAAAGCAACTACGCTGACACAACACGTTGGCTAAATCACATTTAAGAATAATTTGTCAAAGTTGGGCGTACAAATGTTTCCGGTAGCTTAACCTCATTTGTATGATACCGTCAATTTTCTTAGATACCGTTTAGCGAGGCTTTAACACGTGCTGCGTGTCGTCACGTGCTGGTTAATAAGTCATATCGCACGTGCATGTGGTTTGTGCCTTAGAAGGCACGCGTTCCTAATTCAAAATATTAAACCATCTTCTAATTTATTGTATTAATATTGTTCACAGAATGTTTCTTCATTAATTTATCTTATTTACAATCAATGAGGGAATTACGATACTTGTTGTTTCGTTCTATGCGTCAGTAAATCAACAATTGTTTATGTTTTGAACTTGATAACGGAAGCTTTACTATATTTGTATCTTCGTTTTGGAGATTTGATTTTATTGCAGTGAAATTCTTAATTTTTGTGTTTGTTTTTACTTCATGACAAGGAAAGAGGAACTGATTGTTTTTTGTTGTTTTTTTGTGTATGTTAACTTGCATTCAATACATGTATTTTGATTCACTAGAGTTGTTTCAACTTGAAGGGAATACATCACTATAAGAGGTTTTCGGTCGAGATACTTGAAATCGCACTTTTACTATTAGAGGTTTTGATGTTTTATTCAAATTTATACATCAGACTGACCGATTCACCTCAAGGGACACGACATTGTTGATTAAACGATCAAGTGTTCTCAAACAAAGTTGTAACCTCGTGTGTTTAAGTGGTTGTAAAGTGATGTTTAAGGTCTCCGTATTTCAAACAGTTAAAGTTGTTGACTTTATCAACAATTGTTGAATTCAATATGTTTAATTTAGTGGTGTGATACCCGACAGCTAACTACCATAGAGGTAGCACCGACAAACGGTGCCGTGTAAAAACAACACTTAGTATTAAAAATAATGTCCTAACCGCAAACAATTATTTACATTTTTCATCATGAAATTACAAAACTATTTCGACCTCGATTATCGTTTTGTTTTCAACGACGCATGCGCTGTAAGTAAGTTAATCCTACAAATGCAAACATTGCGTTTTGACCATTGTGTCCTTAATTTTACGGAATTTAAAAACGTCGCGACAAGTTTTCGTACTGACAAGTGTATTCAAACCCCAATCATTTTAGGGGCTTATATAAGGGATCAAGTGGATGATCTAAATTGTAACACCAAAGACCTGACAGACAAAATATGTATTCCTAATCATCGATGTCTATGACTTAGTTAATACTAAATTAACTGTCAAACATTTCATCAGAATTAAATGCAACATTATTATTTTTCTTAGGTGAGTATGCTCATGAAAATATGCTTTTTCCATCTCAAGGATTGCCTATTTTTGATAGAACTATTGACCCGCATATCTATTCACCAAATCATTAACTAGAATAATTATCGATAATTCATTTCATGAAATTTAGTGCATAAGTTCAAAAAATCCAATGATAAATTCTTATATGTTTTTAATTTCGAAAGAGTATACATCATTGGTAGCAGAAATATATGTAGAATTTTCAATAAATATTTGAAATTGAGAATAAATAGTTTTAATTTTTTTTACATATATTTCTATTTCTGATTTACGATTATTTTAGTATAAAGATTTTCTTTTTGAAACTGCATGACCAAATATGGTTACCAAAATGTCATATTGTCCTACAAGAAAGTATCATTGGCTTACATTGCTTCTATGCATGTATCATTAATAAATAAATATTCTAAGTATTATTTATAAAATATCTAAAGTGTTGCATTTAACTCAAATACACTATTCTCTAACTCTAACATATATACATTGTATTTTACATATCTTAAGATCTTGATCCCTTTTTCGAGGGAAAGGGGCGTGTACACTACTCATCAATTACAATAATCAATTTATTATTATGTCTAAAATTATTTACATTCATTAAAGATAATATCATTTACATATTTGACTCATATCTGATTTATATACATGTAAAATCATTAGATAAGAATGTATAAACAAAAAAATAAATTACATTTTGTTTTCAAACACAGTTTCTTATCTTAAATTTCAGCGTGAAATCGTCTTAAGAAAGTGATAAGTTGTACAGAAATCTTGTTAAAATCTACAAATGTAAAATTCTCCGCCCATTGTTGATTTGATCTGATAGTATTTTAAATGTTATCATTTTATGCGATTACGACTATTTTCCACTTGTATTATTCCGATCGTTTATTACGTGACTTTAAACAGTGTCCACAGGCTAAACGATCCTCTCCACAAAAGAGATCGTTTTTCGATTACAAATCGAAACTATTTTCTCCCTAATTTCAATTTTTATCGGCAATTAGGTTTTCATTGAGCTATTGTTAGTCCGCATGATAATTTTCTTGTCAATCGGGTCGTAAAAATGTTAATAATTTGATGCAATTTATCCATTTCTTTATAAAATTAACTACAATGTATTTGATATAGCCTCAGGCTGCTTGTTAGCATTATATTGACGAATAAGTCGTTTTCTTTAAATCAATAAAATAAAAATAAATCAAATCAAATCAAATATTTTTTAAATTATGTTATAATTCAAGCATTACAGTTTAGTAGGCAAATTTCTATTATTTTACAAGCAATGTGCATCTCTGAACCCTAATTCCTTTGGTTAAATAAAACATTCTAATTTAATTTTTCGACTATTAATTATTTAAGTTATTTATGCGTCAAACAGTCAAGCCTCTTAAATAAAATAGTTGTGGACATATGTCCCGCTGTTTTAAATGTATTTGTCATATCCGGGGAATTGTTCAACACCATTACAAAATAAGTGACCAAAAAACTGTATTACGAAATCGCGCATCATTTCTCCTTTACTTTAGAGGAGTAGCGGATTATCCTACCGTCCAGGGTGCCTTGAAATTATAGAGAATCGGACCAACTTATGTCACTCAGTTTAAATTAGGTAAAAATCCCTCAGTAACAATCCCCCATGATTTTTCACCTACATCGTTACGTCTCTGGCTGAAGCTGACGAATTGTCACCATATAGTGTTACTTTTACAAGACAAGTTTTTGTGCAGATTTTAGACACGTGGTCTTTTCAAATTAATCATGACAGAAGTCATAGTATTAAGTATTAGGTAAGATAAAAAGATGACAGACTTTTCATTGACTATGAACATTTGTTCACGACTGTAATCATAGATGACAATATCATCAAAGTTAAGCAAGTGAAATAAGATCATTTTGTCTCTACAATGGGTCGCGTGCCAAGACACCTGCTTCAAAATAACAAAGAATTTTCTGACCATATATATTCATAATTAATTATTATTTATAACTTAGAATTTCTGAGGTTTCTAGCACTTGTTCCATTGAGGTTGCAGTATGAGGAATTCACATGAATACAAGTAATTATGTTTGGGTAAATAATACAGGCTGAGTTTGCATTACTTCAATCCGTATTTATAACCGTAAACTTTTTGTCTAACATATATTTAAGAATAGAACAGATCGGCTACTTTATTACAGGGCTTGTGCAATACTCATCACCCGAAGAGCGTTTATGCTCATTGCATAACAACCATGCTCAATTTCTTAATAATTAATATCATAGGGTGTAACTCATCCTCAATATCAGACTCGCCACAAAATTGACACATTTTGAAAATGAAAAAAAACGGACGTAATAATTAATGAAAAGAAAACCATTGTCTGGTTTTATGAAATATTCTACTCAGATATAAATATAGTCAGCAAGAGACAGAGATTGAGCTTGAACATTATCAACAACATTGAATATTTTGCTAATAATTAATTTCTCCGCAGACGATAAGTCTATCGAACGGTTTACGGCAATTTACACTATGTCGTAAAAAGAATACTCGGTCTCGTCTGATCTTTTCGCGGGTTTATTCTAATACCAATTATTAT
Organism: Mactra quadrangularis; assembly: GCA_025267735.1. Classification (NCBI taxonomy): domain Eukaryota; kingdom Metazoa; phylum Mollusca; class Bivalvia; order Venerida; family Mactridae; genus Mactra; species Mactra quadrangularis. The sequence continues at coordinate 48,950,440 of CM046305.1, read as the reverse complement.
TTATAAAAATGTCCTAATTATTTCCGATCAAACAAAATCAAGACGGTCTGGGAAGGGAATTTGCAACGATTATCTATTATGCGAGAATCGCTTCACGTTAAATGGGTCACAATAGAAAATTCTTCGTCAGCCGTCAAACTGTCTGGCGATAAATTTTAGTAAAACGACTAAAACATAACTGTTTCGTGTCTAAACTGAAATATATACCTCTAAATATTAAGTAAGTAAAACTAAGTATGACAAACTTATGTCTTAGTCAATTTTCATTTTTGTTATTTTTCTAAATATTTTTGAGAGAAAAAAACATGACATAATGTCATTATCGCCAATAGAAGCATGTTTTTTTTTATTGAAATTGTAAATCAAACTGAAAGAAGTCATTGCTCGAGACTTCTTAAAGATATATGACTAAGCTAAGAGTTAAGTTTACGTTAAGAAGCAAAGGGTACACGCAATCGCTGTACACGCAATCGCGTATAAATTGAATATTTTTTACCAAAACATATTTTTAAAGACATGATAACCGACTTCGTTTAAAATATACTGTCTTTGTTGAATGGCCAAGTTAAATTAAAGATGACAAAATAAACAATTGTTGCATGTACTCCATTTTACAGTTTCTTTAAAGTTACAATTTTATAATTAAATACATATGGCTGTAGAGGGGAAGCAACTTAAAATATAAAAGGATAACTTGTTACAGATTTAATTTTGCGGGAGTTTTCGTCAACAATGATGCAAATACTAAGAGGTTGATAAATAATACTCGACCAAGGCGCATTGATTTGATTGCGTCTGGTTTCCTTATGATGAAATATAAATTTTTAATATTGAATAAATCATGAAAATGGGAATATCGCTCTTTCCCACGTTTCTTTACTTTGACTGATCCGGCTATCAATTTACCCAACAATAGATGGTCAATTTGTTATATAGTTTCTGAATTAATAAATAATAAGCTATACAGGTTATCCCTCTTGATCGTAAATAGGAAGTCAATCAACAAACGCAATATGCAATAGGATTATCCTAACATTGACATATCCGAATACTATTACACTAATTGAAACATAATGCGAAACAATCCGCAGAAATGGATTAAGTCTAGAACATATATTTTCTCACGAAGATATCAGACATTAAATATTATTTATCGGACGGTATTATTTTGTTTATTATTTCATTATAGTTTTTATTTAATTAATTATATTACATACATTAATAATTGTATTATTATTATATAAATTATTAGATAACTTAATTTTGATTTTCTATTTTAAGCCAATTCATCATTTCTAAGTGTTTTTGTTTCGTTTTTTTTTTAATTTCATATTTAAATCGGGTCTAAAATAGCGATTTGAAAGCTTGAAGTTTTAATTGTGATGCATTGGTTTGCTATATGCATTTGTGTAAGCTATAATATAAACAACAACCAGTTTATTGTTTTATTATTTTCCACTGTTCAATTCCATTGTTATACAAGCTCGACAAAGAGTCAATTTATTAAGTCTTATAGAACTGTAGAATCGTCTATGTTGAACTTATCAAACCCCATGTCACAACAGTCACCCATTGATTTAATTAGTATGATGTAGTGACGAAAAAAGATCGGTAAGGATTTACTTTTCGCACCAAAATTCATAACAAGACCTTTGTTGTTCATGCTCCCTATGAATACAATCACTTTCCATAAAAGGAGCGACACCTTTTTAATACCAATGCATGTTGTTTAGAAAATCGTATTGACAAAATACTGTAAAACTTTCACGCTGTTTTTTATTCAATAATTAAGTCGCTAATTAATCCTTTTTAAGCCAATCACAATCCGCTATTTATTAAGTGCGAAATGATTTGAAATAGACGCTACCGGAAGTGCGTGAATTATTAGCCGCTAGAGAGACTTGTGGGAAATATCGCACTTATATTATGGCAGTAATAAAAATCTATGTTTATATAACTTGTATTAATCATTAATTGCTTTCATCACCTTATGTGGAATTGAGTGAAATACAACACAATATCTGTTGACCATCAAAACAATGTATCGCTAAATCTTTTGATATATCAAAATTTAGCGTAAATTTTGTCAAATAGGAAATATGGCGATCAGGAATTTACATACAATTTAAGACTTAAACAACATAAATCAAACCAAATATTCGGCGATACATTTAAAAGAAACATGACTGAATAAATGTGAAACAGGCCATACAATGATAAACAAAATTATCTGTACAGAAATGTATAAGTTCATTAAAAATTGTACAACATCATCAGCTATAGTTTTCTAAAAGCCTTAAAAGGGGACGGGAATGCAGGCAAATAGCAACAGTGTGCAACAATGGTGTATAGACAATTACTCTGCTGGCGCACATTATATTTGCAGAAACTGGAAAAGGGGGAGGGAGAACGGCGTCCTGCTATTTTGCTTTAGATCATTCAACGGCATTCGCTTGTTTCTCAAAACATTTTTACTTGATAAGTTAGGAAGTTCAAGTTTTGTTTGATGTGTAAAGGAGTTCAAGTTTTTGTAAAGTAAAGTATAAGAGTTAAAAAACTTACCTTCCAGTTTTAGTTATGATCATTTCTGTACCAAGTGAGCTGAACTTTGTCCACAAATCTCTATTTTCAAGAGTTATTTTTAGGTTTTTGTCCATGGCTTCACCTTGTGTTCCACCTAACATTCTTTTATGATCAGAGTGACTTGAGAATGATGGATAACCTCCAAACTGTTGGGATTGACCAACTGAAAGTATAGAGAGTATCAACATATATTTTTTATTACATTCCTCAACTAATAGTGTTCAGAAAAAAATGACTTGTTAATAAATATTTTTTAAATTATTTTAAAATATTTTTAATAGAATTTGGAAATTTGCATACTTAAAAGGAGGACCGCTGCATACAGTGTATCACTGAGCTTAGGCTATGGTCGGACTTGATACATTGTAAATGAAACACCATACCAAATAATCATTTACGTTTTTGAACGTGTATCAATTTAAAAAAAAAACATATTTAAATTACTTCTGTTTAAGACAGTTTTTAATAGACGTTGGCATCAAAAGTAAAGCATTTTAACAACAGAACAATTTTTATGAAAACAATATCAGTATCAATAACTTTCTTTTGTAAAACAAATATTATATAACTAACCGAGGTCATAGTTATAGATTTTATATAAATTCTAAATAAGGTTATTTTCTAATTCAATTATTCTATGACCAAATATATTTGGTAAAAGATGCATTCATATACTAAATTTCAGCTCGATGTCAACACATATACTCGTAATTATTTAATTTCTCCAAGCAACAACAGAAGGAAAACAAGTACTTAATTTTATATCTAAGTTCAAAATGTCAAAATCTTATGTCGCCACAATTAACAATACATTTACTGACAAATAATATAACTAATTAAATTTGTAAATATTTGATGGCGAAGTATATGCGTGAAGTCCAGATGTTAGCATTGTTGATGTTCATAAACATGTCGTAAATTTTTCAGTTTGTCGAAAAATACTCGATACTCAATATAAATAAAGGAAATGAAATTATAAAAAAAATACTTTGTTCGTCAAAGAATTTTACAAAAAATGAAATATTTTCTATTTGGTTAAAAAATCTACAAAAGCGTTCACGGATTGCAGAAACGACTTGGGAAAATTATACTAACAATTTGTAAGGAATGTATTTTGAATAAGAAATTGTTAAACAATAATAAAAATAAATATGACAAAATAAACTTACATGAAGAGAGTCCCATGGGGTCATGAGCTGGATGGACCGGAAATCCAAAAGAGTAAGCTTGTGGGGCTGGTAACATGCCATGACTGAGGGGAAATCCCCTAGCCCCACGTGATATTAAATCTTCTTCGTACATGTGACTTGTTGAATGAGTAGAACCAGAACTGTAGGAGTTAGGATTTGTACTGCTACCACCTCCACTGTAGTTATTTCCCTGTAAAAGCAGCATCTGTAAAACACGTGGTACACGTGAATATATGGTGATCACGTGGTCAGTTTTGTTTTATTTATAGTAACACGCGAATTTGAAATTTAATTTAAGTTTAAGATTTAAAAATGTGAAAATCTAAAAAGATTTACGAAATAGAACATGATGAAAATCAATTTTATTTGTTATTTATTAATTGAATGTAACATTTTGACCCGAAAGTATTCCAAACAATAAATGAATACCGAGTATTTGACTAAATAAATGGGGTGAATTTTCTTGTATCGCTTTTTACTAAAAGTCAAATATTTACATAAACAATATGAAAACTTAAAATATATTAAAGATAATGCATATCAATTTAAAAGTGTGGCGGACTGTCGCGTATATCATCAATATTTTGAAGAATAAAATAGTTTTATCGAAACAACTATTGCATGAAATGCGTTCGTTATTTTCTGAACTTTAAATGATTTCAAAAACTTTCTACAAGGAACACTTTTTAACGCGACAAGTTTTGGTTCTATGGTGTTTTTATATACATCCAATTTTTACGATTTGACTGAAGCAATGCATTTGAAAAAAATGCTTCATCTTGTTTGGAAGCGTGACAGCTCGAACCAAGGCATTTAGCAAAATCTTGCCGCTAAGACAGTTCGTCTTCGGTAAACTCCTTTTACTCAAGAAATATCGAAACCCTTCCAATTATTATCTTATCATGAATATAAAAATCGACATTGTCTTTATTCAGACAATAATAATGATGGGTAACAATAACAATGAATAATTTATAAATATTATATATAAAAATATGACATGATCTCGTTCTAAGAAGTCTACAGACCATAAGAAATTGTATACTTATTATTTATTAATGTTCATATTATTGAATAAAGAAATCGACATAAAACGAACAAGAGAAAAAATCGTAGGTCGTTGTTTGGTTTATAAGTCTATATATTTAACTAAGTTAGTCTGGTTAAAAAATGATTTATATATATAAGTATTGCAAGAAAATGCGGTACAATCTAGGTAAACGAATTTAAATATTATCCCTAATAAAGCAATGTTCAGTTATATGAAAAATAAATTATAAGCGTAATTTTAAATGAATATTTGTATGGCTAAAAAACATATGATGAAAAATTAGGTACAGTTATCAATGTTTGTAGTAATAAAAATACAATATGAATAGAACAGAACAGAACAATTCTTTTTTTGCACAGTTTACAATACAGTGAAAACATGTGAAAATAAACGTATTAATTAAACCGTAGACTTACTGTACGCGAATATTTTGATTCCGTAGTTATAATATGAAAAGTACTTAGTTTCGTAAATCAACAAGTAAACACAGCAATTAATTAACATGACCATATATTGTGCTCTTGAAATTGTCCTATGTTATTCGAACTTATGTTGTTTAAAAAAAACATATTTTAAGTTTCACTCAAAGCCAAATACAAGTACAAAATATTAAACTAACAGAAAGTGATACTTTAAAAATATAGTAGTCCAAATTATACAAGTTTAAAACAATATTCAAAGAAGGTTCAATCACTATTATGAAACAGAACAGAACTTTTATATTTAAAAAACTTACCAGTAAATAATCCAATTAAAACACAAATATAATTAAAAGAATATATATAAAAAATATTAATGTATTTAAGCACTGTTTTTTTTATCTCAACAATAAAGTTTGAAATGTTGTTTCAGAATAAGGAAAGGTACAAAACGCACACTTGTTTTGTTATGAAGGTTGAGAATGTATCGCCCTAAATCAACGCCTTACATCCATGTATGCCTACCTGTGTGTAACTGTCTATCATCACAGATTGTCTATTAATAGAACGCTACAGGAATCTACCTGTATAAAGCCATTTCAGAGAAAGGAAGGCGTGGCTTAGAAACCTTTATTAAACTCATGTAATTTTAGCACTCTCTGTAAACATCACAAAAATTCAGGTGAAGCTTAGTATTATTGTAAATAAATGAATATTTTTACAACCTTAAACGCACGATAATTGATAAAAACAAATGAGATTTTTTTATTTTATGTAGAAATAGTTAATAACGTCGCAATTTTGAAAAAAATCCTTTGCGATTTTAAACGAACTAATAAAACGAAGGTACATATGCAACAAAGAAAAAAGAATTTCAACATTTTTTTTTTACAATTCGTACCTTGTTTTCTTGCGATACTCGCAGTCCTAGCCATAAATGCATTGATTCCTAAAAGTCCACAAAATGTTCACTTATTTCAAGTCGCGCTACGAAACAATATATGAAACGATGATATGACGATGCGAAAATTTCGGTTTACTTTTCATAAGAATTTTTTAGAAGCCGAAAATTGCCAATTTGCTGGCGTTAAAAGTAGATGCATAGCTTTACAATACCTCAACAGCTAAATTGTTGTTATTTTCACTATGCAGAATAATTCCGTGATCAGGGTGTATGTTTCTAACAGATATTGTGTTAAATCACAAAAACAAATCTTCTATTTGAATCCTTTGTGAGGCCACGCCCACCACTCCTTGTGAAAAATCAATTATTGGTTATCAAGTAAACCACGCCAGTAGGCGGGGCTGAAGGCGCGACGCGTGACCAAATACAGAACGATGAATTCTTCACGCTTGGCGATTACATTGTCGTCTTCGAGAGGTCGTGAAGAAATAAATCGGAGAATTGAACGATGAAGATTGGTGAAATGAAATTGCCAAAAAAGTGTTTCTAAAGGCAAAAAGAAGTAGTGTATCGTTGCCATTTTAACTTTGGCAAATATAAGTTCCAATGACCCGAATTCTCATCTCTGACTCCGGAAAACTTAATTACTCTAATACAAAAATATTCGATTAATGGAAAACGTTTTTGGTCTTAAATGACTTTTCCAGATACAGTTGCAATTTACAGTAAATAACAGAGACTAAAGTCTAACTAAAACAGGCACCTTTGCTAAATGAATGAATTTCACTGGAATTAAAGCTTTTATTTGAAATTTCTTTACGATGTCGGAGACGTTGTCGTACGCTCATTTTCATTTATAAATTCATGTAAAAATTACAAAAGACGATGATTTGTAATTTACATTTACTTGTATTGACACTGTTGAAATAAATATATTTACCTTAAATTTATTATATGAATGCAGAGACATAGATAACATAGATAGTGTATCTAATTCCCTGATGAATGGCATTAATATTTCCTTACATTAGTTTTAATTAAAATGAATGAATAGTTACACATTTGAACCATTTTCCATACATTGTCATGTATAATGGCACCATGAAGTTTTTAAAGAATATTTTGATTCAGTCTAATAGTCTTTTACTAATATAATCATATTCTGTGGATATAGTTAAAATAACTCTCACACTCCATCTTAAGACAAAATTGATCGTAAGTTAATTACATAAATTAGTCGCACAAGTTCAGAAGGTCAAAATACAATATTTCTACATCTAACATTCTGAGGATGTATATATTTCTGTGTAGTTTTCTCACAATTTTATTTGGTGTGGTAAAATATCCAAACATTTTATAAACGAAAAAGTAGATTTAGATTTTTCGGTGAATTTTCGTACAGAAGGTATTTTATGATTTTTTTTTATACAATACATATAAACTACTTTGTTAATGTTTCCACTCTAAATAAAATCATTGACTTTGTAGTTTATATTTATATGTATATATGTATGAAATCATAACTATGTACCATGTACACGTTTATCAAATAAAATTCAGTACTGTTCTGTTCTGTTCTATGAAAATTCCTACTGCATGAGATCCATATAGGAAAACTTTGGTGTACATGTACAAGACATGTGAAAACTGACTTGATACAGAACCTATAAATCTCGTCATTACTGGCATATTTACACTGATGAGTTCTATCACTAAACAAATCTTTCGTCGTCTATCTATGAACCGTAGGCTGCGTCAGGTTCAAATCCCATGACGAGACAATGTGCGTGGTCTGAACTTTTTATTAACTTTATGGTCATATACTTTGAATATTAGTATCATGTCATTGTATCATGTAAAAGGACTCTCGGCTCTAACACACATTCAGTTTCATGATAATTTGGTCCTTGGTTTGGATAATCTCGTATGGTCAGTTTTTAGTTGAATCCAAAATTTCTGAAACTGGACCCAAACATTTTTTTAACCTTTGCAGCTACAAACTCAGTCATGGCCTTTGAATTAAAACAACAAAGCAATCATAGAAATATGGATAACTGTTTTTTATTCAGAATTTCAATAAAATTAGCTTAATCACGCTTGTGAAGAAATCGACTGGGACATGAAATTTTCTTTGCATGTAACAATTTTTGTTCAGCATATTTAGATAAGAAAACTTGATACATGTAACCTTTAGTAAACGAAAATGACCAACAATATCATGATTGTTCCAATATCATGATTGTTCCAGGTTTGACCATTATTGACCTAATAGCTTTCATATTTTGTCGTATAAAGTTTGCTGTCGTAACTGAACTAAAACATGGCTAACTTTGATTTTAGAGAAATGGTACCAGTTCAAGCGAACATAATCTAGATTTTAGACAATTATTAAAAGTGATTCTTTACCCAGTTCCAGTTCGTGTTCCTCAAAGTTGTATGTTCTATTATATCCTTTTCATCAACTATAGTATTACAGACTCGGGGTATGTTTAGATGTACATGGAAATTATAAATTACAATGTAACTTAATTATATATCTATGTAAGTTTGTCCTTTTTTGTACGCTTACATTAAATGATGTTTTCTTGTCGCATGTAATTGTATGTATATTGTATTTATTTGGGTGATGAGTATTGCTCATGCCCTGTAATAAAGTATCGGTTGTGTTCTGTATATTACTAAGCATCGTCGGAAACCCACGGTACTCTTACAATTATGAATATTATCGTTGACGTAATACCCTGGGTTACCGAGAGTGATTACTAAGGTGACTTTCATTTATTTGAATTTTTATTGTTTACAACTTAAGTGACTTATAGGTCCATGAGGTCGGGTGCTCTTTTGTATTTGTTATGTGTTTGTATATATACTGAATGTTGCAAATGTCATAGTAATTAGCTATTTACTTACTTAATTATTTCATTGCGAAAACATACGTAAAATTAACAATATATATATATATATATATATATATATATATATATATATATATATATATATATATATATATATATATATATATATATATATACACTACTCACAATAACATCAAATCATGAATACATTAGTACTTGTATTTTATTTAGATTTTAAAGACAATTTGTGATGTTCCGGTATATCATTTTGATAATTTGTTCTTTTCTGTTCTGTACTTAAAGGTGTAATAAATCACATCTGTTAAATGTAATTTCTATGAGACGTGTGAATATTTCGGTCCTTAGAGGTCATCCCAATTAAAAAATTAATTTCCCACGTGACCTGAGCAACAATAAAGAACAACAACAGCCATAAAGAGATACATACATTTTAATTGTTTATTTAATTTGTTTGGTCTACTCGGCGAAGGTTTTGATGAAATTGTTGACATATTGATTAAATATGTGTTAATTACTATCCTAAGATAATTGGACCAATTTAAATGTTTTATATTCCTTTGATTATTTACTTTAAAAGAATACCAACCGACATTCCGCTTGTACAGACAGAAGGTCTGTCGAGGTATTAAGTTTCTTAGAATATACAATTTTAGAATTAAATATTCTGGAAATATGTATTTTAGTATTAATAATAATTGAAGAATAGACTTGATTAGTTAATGTTGTTGTAACGTATATACACACAATTAATACGGAAGGGCCAAATCCATCGCCAGACACCTTTCGACTGATGTACTACAATCGTAAAACACCGGGCGTTTCCGTGCTCTTTGTAAAATACATTTTTAATAGAACAGAACAGAACATAATAGGAAACATAAAAACCCAAGATGATTGTATTGTGATCCAGAGTAGATATATTTGTATTTATGTTAATTTTGTATTCATGACATGGATTGACAAATTAAAACCAAACAATTTGCTGATCAAAATATACGGAACGTTTGTTAAAGAAATTTGTTAACAAAACAAAAGTTATATATTGTTAATGCTAAATATTATTCAACTGTAAGTGGCGCAAAAATCGACCCCACTGAGTTAAATACTCAATATTTGCTCGATACTCTATTACATCAATACAGATATATATTTACATTAATCATGAGTACTGGAGTACTGTAATCAGTATTTAAATCAGCGAGGGTAATGTATATGCCACGCCACTGACAATTGAATAAAATTTAAAAATAATAGAAGAGGTGTATGAAAAAATGTTGATAATGATTGTATCTGAGATTTTGAATTATAATAACTGGACGTATCAGCAACAAGTCCATTTATAAAATCCCCCAAACCTTAAAGTTTATAATTTCAGCATCATTAACAATAGGCAAAATATTACTTATTAAGCCCACAGTATCCTGAATTTCGGGACCAATCCGTATATGTTTGCTAACACCTTTTTGATAAATGGCCACAAAAATTGAATAAAGATAATAGAAATTTTAATAGTTCGCAGATTATTCACCGGTTCATATTAATATTAGCAATACTTTTGTGCGTTCGCTGTAAGATTCAAGTAAAACGGGAGAAAATGTTAAACATAATGATTTTTATATATACATTTTGTACATTTGTATTTTTAAGATTTACATAAAGCGTTCACCCCCAAAAGAAGCAAACCTTATTAAAGAAACAATTTTGGATATACATGTACATACATTGTATATTTGGAACACTGGATTGCATTAGAACCAGACAGCAAGGTGTTCAAAAACATTTACATAACCATAGTGTATATTAGACATAACATGGAAATGTGAAAACACGTTTTACTTTATAGAAAACATGTAAATCTATACCTATTGTGCGTAAATGTTGACCCCGACCTGACCTTTATGCAAGAATATTCATTACATTGAATACGAATGTAGTATTAATGCTCGATTACGCCGTGATCGTGAGGATTATGAGTTAAAACTTAACACACAAACATACTTCTATAATTTTTTCGATCGCTGCCGAAGTGTAGAATAGGCGTGGTACTGACTTTCGTCGGGATATGTGTAGATACTTATTAGATGCAAATGTGAAAGGTCAGGTCGGGGTCAATATTTACGCACTATACTTGTAATCTCATTTTATGTTATTTGTCTTCAAGATCAAGCTGCATTGTACATATTGCTATACGGGCATTTTTTTGTAAGAATGGATGATACACTAAGTTGCGAGAACTTGTGGACAGACCCCTTTAGCACTATTATGTATATTCTATGTTTTTGTCCACTGTGAAATAGTTGTATTTAGTCAATTTATTATGCTTAAACTGCAATAAACTTTTACGGAGTTTCAATAATAATCATTTTACAAGTTCGTTTGCTAGAAACCCACCCATGATTCCCCAGTTTACAGCCATATCAAATCAAGCAACGGAGTGAAGTACGTCACATTGTCAGACTAGAATGTGTACCAAAATCTTACAAAAATAAGTCTTCGCTTCTAGACATAAAATAGGTCTGGATTCCAGACTTTATTTATGCTACATTGTTTGTCGCTGAAAGAAAAACAATTGTAACTTTGTTCACTAGACAAAATAAAATCTTATGGGATACAAGACTCTATTTAATATCCTATTCTACTAAATAAATACAAATATTTTACTGTCTGAGAGCAGACGGACGTATAAATCACGTGTACCATGTCACAAAACACGGAATATGTCTATAAAAATGATTGAAAGTAATATCGCGAAAACTGATGATTATTTTGACATGGTATTCGGCGTCACTCGCCATATTGTCACAAAAGTGACGTTATTAAATGTGGTTCTTGGGAATTTTCTATCAATCGTCTGCAAAGTCATTGATTACTAATGTCAAATAAGAATCTTTTGGCCGACATTTTCTCACTTGATTCTTAAGCAAAGATGCGAAAACAGACGAAAATAGGTGAAATATGATACATTTTTCTGTATTAATTTTATGACGGAGTCGTTTATTTTTTATGTAAAATGATAGAGGAGAAGAAGCTTTGGTATCATTGTAAAATCGTTTAATATGCTAATTGTTAACACATTTCAAACAGTAAGTTGAGGTTTATATCTCGCCTTTGTACACACCTAAAAGGATATAAAATATATATACATTCCAAAGAAAAATGTGTATGCTATAAAGTAACAAACCTTTTTTGTCATTTAGATGAAAATCTGTCCTCGAAGCCAGCATATTACCCTAAAAGAGATTTACCAATTATAAACACTTTCAAAAAATATTCGAATCCCACCCAGGGAGGTTATATCCTTCCATGAAAATTTGACAATAATGTCAATTTTCCTCTATTGATTAGATAATATGGAGAAGTTTCCGGGCTTGTGGAAGGGTAGGTGAGTACTGGTTATAGACAATGGTCCAGGAAAGCTAGGTTAGGTGTGCTGGGCGCCGTAAAATGACATAAATTGTGTTGACACGGCATTAGACCCAGTAAAAATAAAAATGAATAAACAAAACAAATTGGAACACACTCGACGTTTATTATCAGCGCTTTTGAACATATATTCAGTATGAAAAGAGCGCTATAAAATTTTGGTATATGATAATAATAATTATTTCATAGAAAATGTAGTTTAATTTATACTATTTATCATTTATTTTAGGTCGTTTGTGAAACAAATTCTTACACTTTAGATACAAACTTGAGCAAGAAACTTTATCCTACTAGCCCAGTACAGGAAGGACCAGGAAACAAACTCAAGAGTGATTATACTTAATTGTAAGAATTTGTTCAACAATCGAGAAAATTAGTAAACGCTAAATTAATAAACCTAGTTAGAGGAGAAAAGGGTCCCTAATTTGGGATTGCAGCGATTAGTATCGATACATCGAAAATCGATGGAAAGGTCGTCTATTCGATTTTGATTCAGAACCCGCGAATTTCGATTCGATACCGGCCTCAAAACTTGTCTTTAAAAGTTAAAAGGATTTAAGGCTTTTAGTTACAATGATAAACTGCATGTAGTGATAAATAAATCAGTATGAAAATACATTTGCTTCATTGATCTTGTTAGGAAATAAATGTTAAATATTATGTAACCATTTTATTTTATCAATATCGGTTAGTTTTAGCTCAGATAAATGTAAAACTGTACATTTGGAATAAATTTTACTATTAAATGAATCGAATCGAAAAAAAAAATGGTATCGCATCGAATCGACTTTCCAGTGAATCGTTGCAGCCTAAGTTCCAACTTTGAGATCATGTGGCTATTTAGATTGATCATGTGAGACCATCGATTCCAATAGTCATAAAAGCTGAACTTTACTTTATTCACATGTAGGCCTATAATGTCGTATTTGAAAACAGAACATTTGTATAAACATAACAACTTGATTTTTCTAGTCTATGATTTACTTCCGAACATGACTGAATCATGATTGTTTTAAAACCCGGACACAACTATACTGTGTAATTGATCATTAAAAATTATGCTAGCGAACGCTTGAATAATTTCTTAGATTAGTTTTGCGGAGCTTGTTTCGTCCAATTAAAAGTATACATACATGTACATGTATTCTTTGATCTGGGAACTTAACCAATTTTATCATAGTTTACACTTTGGTCCCTAAAGAACAGAACAGAACAGAACAGAACAGAACAGAACGGAACGGAACGGAACGGAACGGAACGGAACGGAACGGAACGGAACGGAACAGAACAGAACAGAACAGAACAGAACAGAACAGAACAGAACAGAACAGAACAGAACAGAACAGAACAGAACAGAACAGAACAGAACAGAACAGAACAGAACAGAACAGAACAGAACAGAACAGAACAGAACAGAACAGAACAGAACAGAACAGAACAGAACAGAACAGAACAGAACAGAACAGAACAGAACAGAACAGAACAGAACAGAACAGAACAGAACAGAACAGATTCTTCATCCAGTAACGCATTAATCATGAGTAATTTTTGAATAAGTTAATAAAATTTCTTAGTAATTATTTCAACCAAACAAGAAGACAATCTCATAAATCGGAGTACATGTACTTCGTAAAAACGTAAAGGTCAAAATGATTCAGATCGGCTGCTTGTTTGACAAATTATTTTTTTGATTGTTACTCAGGTGCACGTACTGAACATTAGTACGCAAGAATGAACTATTTACGACACAATGAGCTGTTTACGAAAGAATGTTCCATGGTAAAATATATCGTTAGATTCCTAATCATTTCTCACGTCTATCGTACGAGACTGATCACCGCTTGACTAGTGGGTCCATTGTGCCAACTTGTATTTTTTCATGACGACAACGATGTACCACTTTTGGTAGATGTTTTAGTCTAAAATTTCTGGGATGATGCTAAAATCCATTATTTGTTATTCCACAGGATAATAAAAGATGAGAAATATACAATTTAATGATATTTAGCCCAAATCGAAGGAATGTGCACATATGTTGTTAGTAGCATTTTTACAGAGACGTCCCGAGAATTGTTTGGATACAAGCAGACGTCACATGGTGTTACTAAGGAACGCTACCTTCTGCAAGGCGTGATATGACGAAATGTGATTATCTACCGCACTGGTGTGATTACATGATGTATGGAACAGACGACATCTATATTTCACTGTTTTGCGTCATGTAAATTGACAATTTTCGACTTAAACATAAGATGCAGTAAGTACGTGTGTCAATATTGCCATTTTTTTCGGTCAGCCACCTGAGTTCTAGTAAAATAATCGTTATAGATTAGTTTCATAAATGAGTCCAACATCGGTGACGAAAATTGTAACATACTTTAGTTGAAATTTTCATCTTGTCAGAAAAATAATCCAAAACGAGGCAGCCCCCGGGAAAAAACTGAAGTTGGATGAGGGAACATAAATTTAATTCTGCGATCGCCCATTGTAAATTAATCAACGTCAATTTTTCTAAGAATTACATATATTATTCATATCAAAAGGTTTCCAATAAATACGAAATTTTCAACAAATTTGTGTAATTGACGTTAATTAAATGAATTGATTTAATGGCGACTGCGTCTCCTGAAGCGATTTTTTGGCACGGTGAAGTTGACACTTCATTGCGTGTTAGATCATATGGTCACGGTGTTCATCTAAGCCCCCCTTTAATTAATTGGGATGAAAAAATATTTATTACTAAAATTATAGTAATTTGATTATGTGTAACATTTAGAAAATTACATCATAGCTTTAACAGAATCATTATTATGTAATTCATCATAAGTAATTAAGAATACGTTTATTATATTAAAAGTGGTAATCATTTTTCGATATCATTGACTTGAAATGGCAAGTTTGTATGTTAATTTCATAGGCTACGATTATTAAATCTCATTTATATAATATCAATTCCATAACATTTAACATTTATTTAAAAGGCTGGCAACGAATATTCAGGCAGGCTGAACTAAAATAAGTTCACACTTAATTTTTAAGCTCTTTATAGTTCCAGTCGCTAATCAAGTAAGTGAAAGACAAAATATTCTATGAAATATCACACAGCAAGGGCACTTTTCACAAACAATCTTAAGTTGAAATCATCGTTAGCCAAAAGCATGAAACAAACATAACACGATCATTTAATGGCCAATCAATTCCAAATATTTTAGAATTATGTAGAATATTGTATATATTTTAAATATCGTATCGTAGGTATTTTTTATTATCCTTCTGACTTTGAAATGCAAATTTATGAAATTGACTTACGATAGATATTTTCGTAAGAGCTTTTGGGAAAAGGCGCACAAGTGTATAGGCCTAAAACATAAACATGAATGATAAAACATAAAAAAGATGTGCGCTAAAGGTAGCGAAAATAGGGAAAATGGTCAACACTATTTCAATCGTTAGCGGTGACCGACTCATGGTCAAGTTTTTCTTGGATTTTTTAAATTAACCATAACAAGATTAATCTTCTACTATAAGATATTGTCTTATACAGTAAGATTCCATTTTTGGGACCATCAACATTGATTATCTAAATAGAAGATTAGTCTAAATATAGCGACAACATCTCTTCTCAAGTTTAGGATTTAAGACTTAAAACTCATTAAAAAAGCATGATTTTGCAATAACCTAGGTGGCCTTTAAAGCAAAACACCATCCATTTGATGAACTAGTAAATTGTCAAACAAATAGAAATGATGAAAAAATCACGTGTTTAATAACTCCAGGATCACCCCTAGTTTAATGGACGGAGCATTTTTATTGCGGTATTTCATTTTCGTTTCGCAAAAAGCGATTGTATGGATTTATAATAAAAACGTGCAAATGAATGAGATATTTCTTGAAGCTATCTTTAATTTTCTACAGCCTTTGAGCAATGCTTCATTGATACCAAAAAACAACATGCATCTTTAAATCTGAATTTGACGAACGAACCATAATTAAAGGGGGATATTTTTTCTCAAAATCAATCAATTAAAGACGGAAACGATTTATCAATTAGTTGTACCGGAAGCACTGGTTTATACCGTTCCATGTAATCGGATACCCTCGCATATGGCCGTTGAGACATAAACTGTTATAAGAGATGGTTTCACTGTCAACGAAGATTGTATAATTTCATTAGAACTGCATAGTGATTGAAGATGGAATGAGAAATGTATTCGAAAATTGGCCCTTGCATGACAATTTGACTGCCAGAGAACGTTGATGTTTGTTTATTAATAGCTCACGAGGGACATGCGCAGAGGAAAGGGCAAGTGACGCAGTAAAAATAATAAGAACGCCCTATTTGATTAGAAAATTGTTACATCTTACAGTTCACTATTTGGACGTTTGATGATCAATTTAAGAAATTGTGGATTTGTGTTTAAAAGTTTCAGAAAGAACTGATTATTTATCAGTTTGAAAATTACTAAAATTACCATAAACTATTGGTCTGTATTGTTAATATATTTATATAATTTAACTTACAGTTTTTGGTTGAGGGTTTCATGTGAGAAACGGAGATCATGCTAATAATAAATACCCGAATAATTAAGACGGCAAACATAATGATGCATGTTTTTACGCCTTCATACAGTCGTTGAAAGCCGCCTGGCTCAGTCAGCTGGAAGCACGCAAGTCTACTGACCGGATGAGTATAGGGTTCGATTCCCGAGCGGGCATTTTTTAATGGAGTGTGGTTACGAAAAGATTTATACGGCTCTTCTCCCTCTTACCACTGATTCTCAATCACATAAGACAGTTATCAATCACCGAAGGAAGTAAGTACCTAGCTGGTTAACACTGAGCTAAATTTAGAGATTGTCCCTTTCCAGGAATGGTGAGTAGGTTGACTAACCTCCATGATATGACCTGTACGTGTTGCTGTGGTGTTACCCCCCCCCCCCCCAAAAAAAAACAACCAGTTGGTGAATTGTGATAACATTTTTACACCATTTAAGGGAAAACATTTTGATGATATTTCAGTGCACATGCAGTCTTGAATAATTCAATATGATTTCTTATAAATCAAGATTGAGATACAAAAATGGTAATATAAATTAAGCTACACTCCAAAACCCCAAATGCTAGGGATTGCATATAATGCAACCGTATGGAGCAGACGAACCCCGGCGAATAACTAAACGCCAAACACAGGAGAAGTTATTTGAATTCAGAAGTCACATTGTGCAGTTACAATGTCTGAATATAATACTTCAATACTTAACCTACAAAATCTCCGTGCTACATACAGTACAATAGTGACAAAGAAAAAAACAGTAAATTTATCTCTTAAAAAGTAACATGTGTTCCGTAATAAAACTATCAACACAGATGTGAAACTCTAGTTTAAAACACGTATCGTATTTTCGTATAAAGAACGCAACATGCGGGTGTCTTTTGACTTTATGGAAGCAATAATTTACACCCTTATCGTGGACAGTCACTGGATTCATAATTTGGATTGAAACAATATGGTAGCTGAAAATTCTTATTAGTTTTATTTTAAAATATTAAATCCGAGTAATTACAGTTACTACGACACGCCCATGGATAGCTAATCCATACTGGGTATTTCGTTTTATTTCAAGAAATTCGGAGACTCATAGTTAAATTTGCGACCAAGCTTTGACTTTTTATTTCATTCCCTTTAGCAGTTCACCAACTTTAAATTCAACTATAGATTATGGTGATTGGTTCACCGAAACATTCTATTGAACTACTTCCTTTTTACAGGGTATGGTCACGTAATTTTCTGAAGATAAACACTAGCTCGTTTTTAGTCAAATTCTTGTACCAGCAAAACACATGTTATAGATAAGCAAACGATAGCGCATAAAATAATTGCTTTTTTAGAATCTTCACAAGAACCTGTTAATTGTTTTTTTTACTCTAAATCTTCTGCACAAAATATTAAAAAAAAATGACTCAAAGACCCAATCTAATCTCATTGGCTATTATATTCATCGCAATATAGCATAAGAAAACATCGCATCATTGAGATAAATACGGAATTGCCCGAGATTCTACGATTGTTAAAGACGACATGTACTGTATTCATTTTTGTGAATCGCATCATATCATATTAAGAAGTATACGGAAATGACCGAAATTCTACGATTGTTAAAGACGACATTTACTGTATTCATATTTGTGAATCGCATCATATCATATTAAGAAGTATACGGAAATGACCGAAATTCTACGTTTGTCAAAGACGACATTTACTGTATTCATTTTTGTGAATCACATCATATCATATTAAGAAGTATACGGAAATGGCCGAGATTCTTCGATTGTTAAAGACGACATTTTTACTGTATTCATATATGTGAATCGCATCATATCATATTAAGCAGTATACGGAAATGACCGAAATTCTACGTTTGTTAAAGACGACATTTACTGTATTCATATTTGTGAATCGCATCATATCATATTAAGAAGTATACGGAAATGACCGAGATTCTTCGATTGTTAAAGACGACAGTTACCGTATTTATTTTTTATGAAAAGATCACTCAACCACGAAAACATCATATCAATTTCCCGCATAATGATGGATGGTAACTAATATGAGATACCAAGTAGAAACAAAAGATCTAATGGTGAAGATGTAATTTTATATGATTGTAAAGATATGACACTCATTGATCACATGTCATTATAGTTTTATTATAGCTCATTATAGCTAATTAGACAACATATGTTTAATTGTTGATATGTGATCTAACCACCATTATGGGATTCGGAACTGCTCGGCGTTTTTCTACCCATAAAAACGTATATAAAACGGGGTTGGTAGCGCATTTGGTAGCGCGTCTGGATTTCGAATCTAGTGTCCTGAATGGGGTACGGGTTCGAATCCCACCCCGGGGTTATACCCTTCCATGAAAATTTCATAATAATGTCAAATTTCCTCCATTAATAAGGAATATAGAGTAAGTTTCGACAATGTGGAAGGGTAGGTGAGTACATGGTTATAGACAAGGGTTCAGGAAAGCTAGGTTAGGTACGCTGAACGCCGTAAAATAACCTAAATAACTGTGTTGACGTGGCTTTTAACCCAGTATAAATAAATATATCTTCGTAGAAAGGTCGTCGTGGTGTTCCGCTTGTCATTTTCGATGGACGACAATCTTTTAACATCGGTTATTTCCGTATTCTCCGTAAAACATTCGGAACACCTCACCTTTCATAAATGAATAATCTCGAAAGGATTCGTGGGGGTCTACCCTGGCGGCTTTGGTTTTTACCACCTAAGCGAGGCGAAGCACATAACGGTCATGCAAAATAGACAAGTTATTGTAGTATTCACACAGATCTTTGTCAAAATATATTTCTATGTTATATATTTAACCAAATATTGTTCAGCTATATAATTGAACGGTGTTATATAAAATTTATGGACTAAAACGAAACATTACGTATCGCATAAACGATCGTGGATTTGTATACTTCAACACCGGTCAAAGCATTTGGAGCAGTTTTTTATATAACAAAACTTCATCTTCAACATACTGTGATCAAAACATTACTATTGTTACAAATATTGACCATCAGTTTCTACTTTCGGTTTCGATCTACTTTCACTTTGAAATGCTATAATTAACATAAACACGGTTAAAAAAATATTGGCATTTAATTAAAAATAAAGTTAATTAGAGGTGTTTGAAATAGATAAATGTCTATTTCCTTTGCAGTCCTAAAACCACAGGGGACCGGCACGGTCCCAAATCAAAAACACTGCTTATATACATGTATATATAACGCTTTTGATTTGAGACCGTTCCGGCCGCTTTGATAATAAAACTTTAAAAGTATAAGATCGTTTACAATCTGAACTCATTGTGTCAAATAGACGCTTTACAGTTCAGACAAATTTGTGATCTTTATCAAGACTAAATTGCTTTACACCAATTGAATTTCTAAACTGAACATTACTGGGAAGTGGAAATAGATATTCCAAGTTCAAAAGAAATGAAAATGTTAGCCTAAGGGTTATTTTTAGATCATTTTAACAAAAACGGAACCTGGAAGATGTTAATTAGACTTTAATGTTAAATCATACGGACTTAAATGAGCATCTCAATTGAATTTTTACAATAAAAAATGTCTCATTACTTGTAACAGAATAAAGTTCGTCGATTATTGTCTAACATTGATATTCAGAGTGTGCGACATATGCCTACTGTAAATACTTGTAAGAAGTTGTTAACAAAATAGCGCCAAAAATGTCGTCTGCTATGTAAAATCCGTCAAAAATTCGCTTACTTTCCCACGTTTTTGAGTTCTAGCAATTTCGAAGGTGTCCCGAATGCAATATTCTTCGCCGACCTATAAACACATTATACAAACAGATGACCCAAGGGTATGATTGTGACATCTTGTATTATTACACCAATACCTCATTTTGATTGGCTGATCGTTTTCTATTTACTGCGGGACTAATTTTCCTTATTTCAAGATAATGCTCTAAATGGCGCTAATAATTTCACCGCCATATTTTACTGTTTTAGAACAGCATAGTAAAATGGCCATTGGCATAAGTCATCATCGAAAATGACTTAAATATACATCTAAACAAGTTACATATAAATGTACAATGTAATTATTTGCGATATCGCTGAACCAATCATAAGGGATTACTTTTTCTGTAGGAGTCCTTGTACAGTTATGATAAACATGTTAGTTGATCTCAATACTATTCAATCACACGGACGAAAATTCCAATCGGTAAATTCCGGCAATTTCCGCCTATGGTCGATAAACAGTCTCGGAAAATAAGGTGTATCAATGACGGCCATTTTTTTATGGAGTTCGATCCCAATTTATAATTGGGTCTTCCGCAGAGACCGATAGCAGTCATATCTTGACACAGTGGAGTTAAGTAGTTAACGGTACGTTCCCGGCATGAGTCGTTTTAGCCTGTATTTTTCGTCACATTTTGTAAAAAAAAACCGGTGCAAATGCCGACGAACGCCAGTAGTTAAACAAACCGTAGTTTTTTCACTTATTTAATAACATAATTTTAGAGTCCCGATGTAATATTTCAAACATTTTTGAAAAATATGAAAAATATCAGGAGCGCAATTAAAGGAAACGTCTATGGCACCTCATCGTACACTGTGAGGCAAAGATGTGAATTGAATTGAAATATAATTTTCCTTTGTTTATTGTAGGTCAAAATAAGCACTAATTTCTGAAAACTGTCTTCATATATATTTAATACATGTATTTACCCCGAGTCTGTTAACGATAAGTTGGAGTAAAAACAATAAAAAAACAATAATTATTCTGTTCAAAAAAGTGTTAGCATTCATATAATATTATTTGTGATAGATTTTTGTCATCTTCAAAAGAACACATGTATATAACAATATGTTGAATATACAGTACCACCTCTCCTGAACAACACCCACTGGGAGGGACTAAAGTGTGTTGCTGTTCAGAGGTTTTAACTCTACAGAGTTTAAGTTCAATGGACCATTCCGACCTTTTTATTTGAGTAGCAATACATTTACCCACAAATATAAGCATGTTCTCTTTTGTTAACACCTTGTTTGTGGGACAAAATGTAACTGTAAACCTTTGTTAAATATGCTAATAGGTAAGGTCATGGAAAAGTCCATTAAAATCCCACCTAAGGGAAATATCAAATGCTGTTTCTAGTTATATTTTGTATTATCATACCTCACGTGATTTGTTTAGCCTACAATGTGACGTCAACGAGTGACAATCTGAAATGTTACTCTCTTGACATCACCAATCGGCCCGCTTGACATCACATATCGACCCGCTTGAAGTGATGGGAGACTACTGCGTTGGAGTTTGCTAATACCCGGATCCGAGTTTTAAGCCATTCAATTTGAGTTACCTCTCTTGTTCAGACGCTTGCTTTCTACGAGACAACAAACTTAATGGTGTAGAAATGTCTCCAAGTTCATAAGTAAATAAAACAGATAAAAGTATTATTGTTTTAAATTATTATTATTATTATTAATTAATCAGGGTCCGTAAGATGAGCCAAGGATAGACGTATCAGTTTCAGAGTCAAATCGTGAACAAAATCATGGCAGAGTATGGATTAAACATGCATATCTTCCAGCTACGGCTCTGTACGGATGTGTTGTTTAGTGCCATGTGCGTACCGTCACCTTGATATGCAAGGCTTCCCACGGCCTACGACTGTCTGTACGGACGGGTCCGTAACAAGCCACGATTTTATGGGACTGAGGCATTACTTTACTTGTCTCGGGTGTTAGCCGAGGTTGACATTAATTGTCAAGGGTTAACATTCCGTTCTATCACCCTCTGTAGGATGTAACATTTATATAATGATTTTTTGCTCTCCTGTAGTTTGGGGTTTTATACTACTAAATTATAGGCTACTAGAGGCATCATCGTCATACAGTATTTCTAAGAATAAAAAACTTTAATTTGTTTGTCGAGAAAAAATACTAATATCGTCGAAGTTGTCAACAATTGGAAGCTGAGAATTTTGTCACCATTCCTGATAGAACGCCCGAGAAAGTAATACCTTCCTGCAACACAGATCTTGACGTATATGACACGGATATATAATATGTGCCATGTGTCATATTGTGCCTAGTGTGACCCATGTTAACACTTCATACAAAATAAGAACGACGTATGAAGTAAGACACACTTTTGTTGTCAAAATAAAATCACGTTTAGTTAGGACACGTGATGGTTCTAAAACTTTAAATTTATTAGTAATGCTACATACGTAAAGTATTCACATGTATTACTTATTTTTTATCGCATGTGATTAATTTAAACTCACTACGTGTGACATAACAGTGACCTCAGAATCTATATTTCTACAAAATGATTCGTCCATATTAGGTGCTATCAGCTTTTACCGTATGGGTAAGTATTAGCTATTTTGAAATTTATCACCATGGCAGACCTGTTGATGATAACAAGTCCGCTCGTATATCAAATGCCCCACCTCACTCCACCCAAGCCCAATGAATTTAGCTTTGTTTCACCATTTTCTGTCTTTTCTTTTGTTTTCAATCGTTCTTTGGAAGCTGTTAGCATTGAGGACAAAAGTACAAGCCTGGTAGAGACCATTGCACTACAAAGACAGTACACCATACAGTAGTACATGCATAGAGAATATAGTCAGGTACAATGTACAAGGCTGGGTTTGTTTGTTGGGTTTAAAGCCGTAGCAACACATTGTATAGGTCATATAACGGCGGTCAGTCAACCTACTCACTCCTCCTGGAAAGTACCAATTAAAGTACCAACTACTAAGCGCATACTTTCGTCAGTGACTGACAACTGACCTACATAATTAAAAATCATTGGTAGGAGGGAGAATGGCCGTAAAAATAGTTTCATGACCAAGCTCCACGAAAGTATGCCCCGCCCGGGAATCGAACCCACGACCCCGGCTGGGTAACGATCAACCTGAGTATCAAAATGAACAATCGTAATCAATTAAAATCTTGTTATGTTCACGGTGACAATACCACGTGACTATGACATCACAAATGCTACGGTTTCAAGAAGGAAACTGTAAAAATCTGCCTCCACTTAGAGTTATAAAGAGCTGTAAGTCTTTTAATTATTGTCAGATTTACACGATACCTACTCGAGGCTAACCAGAAAAGTGTATATATACCATTTGTCGCGCATCACATCTTTAACGTCAGTTTTATGCTTTTTTGCAAACACCCTGATGCACGGTCTGATTTTCGTAAAATTTTATTTTAAGAACTTTTGGACGGTACTGTTTATCTAAACTTTTATTATCATATTATTTGGGATCCCATTGTTGTTTAACTTCGTATTCAATAGTTTAATGAGGAGAATTCAATATAAGTAAAACTGTGTTGAATGCAGTCTATGAAATAAGGATATGAAAGTGGTTGTTTGAACGGGTCATTTACGCAGCAAGCACTATATCTTGCTTGGAGAAGTTTGGATGCCCCCAAAATTTTTTTAGGTTGACCAAACTAAAAAATGGTTGTCCCGGGCAACCGGACGCCCTCTAATTTCGTAGACTGGTTGAATGGCATCATAAATATAGTTCTGATACAAAGAAACAATTCTGTGAATGTTACACCTATCTTGCCATGCACGACAGTGATATTAATTTGTCAGAATCAAATTCACAGGGTGCAATTTAACAAACACAATTTCAACCAATAGCTCACGTGGAGCAAAACCACGTGACATTTGTTTTTTAAATGAAATACATATATAGGAAAAAAATTGTTAGGGTGTTTGAAAAATTGCGACATGACGCCAAGCTTGTTGCGAACTTTCACGCTATGGATGTCGCTTGGTTTACAATTTCGCAATTGAATTCTCGAAATTTGAGTTTTTCTTCTCCAACTGTGTGAAAGTTTATGATTAGGGAGGGAAAAGGTGATACTTTTCATATACACGATGAAAACAATGTCATATTATTTACGCAAAGTCATTAAGTTATGATTAGCAGCGGTGCCTCTGTCTTGTCATGCCTTTGTTATTACATGAATTACCCTTAACGCCCTGTTTTAAACAATCTTAAAAAAGAAAACTCGGCGCGATGTGACCTTTTTGTGTTGGTGCAACGTAAAACCCAAACAAACGAACAAAAAAAACACAATTGTGAAAAATGGATATATATATACATGTACATGTAAATGATACAACGTGGGACGAATTTGTACATTTTCTCATCCATTTAATAAGGGATAGGTAAATGCAAACCATTCTGAAAACTACTCGGGTTATTCCGATAACCATTTGGGAAACCACTCGGGTTATTCCGTAAACTATTTGGAAAACCACTCGGGTTATTCCGTAAACCATTCGGAAGACCACTCGGTTTATTCCGTGAACCATTCGGAAAACCACTCGGGTTATTCCGTAAACCATTCAGAATACCACTCAGGCGATTCTTCTAACGTTTGTAGCGCAGCTACCGCCGAGGTGTTCTAAATGAATGCAAACTACACGAAAGTATGACCTGCCCGAGAATCGAACACTTGTCACCTCGAGCAGGTTAGCCTACTTGTTTGCTACCAACTGAGATAGCCGGGGGGCTGCCTACTATTTATCTGCCATAAAATTGTGTTGTTTTCTACGGTTCCAAGTCAAAACACTACACTAGTACAAGACTTTGAACTGTGCCGGACGCCTATGCATGGTTGCGTACATTCTTCTGATTTATATACAGATTGCAAGTTAAATGTCATTATCCCATCAGAGCCACAGGGAATTATATATAAACGGTATGTTTGAAAAATCAAAGGGAGGCAACATGACAATTCCCTGTGACCAGAGCAACAAGTGACTGTTTGCTGCTTAAACAAATGTGGAACAATGTTCATTCACTTTCTGGTTAAATCGAACTCACCCAGACTTGTCCAATAAAAACAAGTTCATGCCACGGAAATGACCGAATAGCTACGATTCTCTCTGAGTCTGATCATGTGCCATATGAATCACGTGTGAGATAGAAACGTTTGAATAAAGTGATACGGATGGCATTTCTGTAACTGTGATATTATTTCATTCGCCTGATATATGTTACAACACCAGTGGTAACGGTTATTTCGTATTTTGCGAGACTGTCATCACAGATCCACATAAAGTTTGTCTCCATATTTTTAAAAATAGACAAATTGACGATCTTGAATGATGGCTCACGTGAGTGTCCGTAATTGTACCAAGCGTTTTTGTTTTACTTTGCTCACGACAGAGGTGACATTACATTCCTATATGTTGATGCGATACGCCAAGTACAGCCATGAGCACTTTAAGACACGGTGATTTATAAGCGTATTGTTCTTTATGACAATTATAGACACGTTTTGTTGCTTTTCAAGCTCCCACAAGTCTTTATCACATTAGTATTAAAGGTAATGACAATTCAGGGGGTCAAGTCTAGCACTTATTACTATTGTTGGGCAGTGGCTGCAAATATTGTCGCTTAAAAATGGCAATCATCGGTGAATGCTTGAGACACGTGGATCATAAACTCGTGTGTCGAACGATGAATGGTTTGAAGATACACGATATGGTGGTACAAATGTCGGTTCTAGAACGACCAAAGGGACTCTGGTGCGTATCAGCAACAATGGCACTGCGCTTACTAAGTTCAGCAGACCTCGAAACTTTAAAACCTCATTATCAAAAGTAACACTGTTATATATGTTATATTTTGATAACTTCATGGTTGTGAAACAGTTTTCAAGTCAACTGTTGATACATATATCTTCATATAGTGACGTTAATGCTGAAGCATTGAAAATACTTTTACAGTGTATAGAAATACAAGAAATGTATACAAAGTTAGTACAATGATATTAGCAAAATATTTGAGAAACTCTCTTTTTGGCTTTAAAATAGAAACATATCATTTTACTAGTATTCACTGCCATCTAACAGTTCTTTCATGCATTTACAATTTACATTGTACTGAATAGAATTTCACAAAGCTGTTATTATGAAAAGCTTCATTGTTTTGCTTTGAAAATCAGCATATTTGTCTTTAAGGATATGATATTTCAGGAAATGGCTTAACTCTATTTTGTTGCATTAAGTATCAGCCATAGTTTCAGATGCGGAGAAATGACAATAGTTGCAGTGTAGGAATGAATTGTATCTTTAAAATACTGTTTTCATGGAATAGATAATTAATATAATAAACATTGATAGTAAAGATTCTTTAAACCTGAACATGGATGTAATGTCAGTGTAATTCCTTGCCATGTAAAAGGAACGTCTGGATGACAGTGTACGGATCTTTTCCACAGGCGGTCGCTTTGTATCGCTACCTAGCGATTTCCTACGGAACGGTCCGTACGAACTAGCAATTGAATCGCTAGCTAGTGATACGTAGGAAGTTTTTATTCTTTCTAGCCGCATCATTCGGAACACTTCTACTTTTCAAAATGGCTGCCCCCCTGTGGGAATATGTTTTTTTTACAGAATACTGACTTATTTTTTTAAAGCATATATTTCGTCAAAGCAGTCAAAGAAAAAAAATCATGGTGATAATTGATTTGAACATTTTTCATTTGTTACAATTCTGAACTTTTGTTTGTCGATGTCGCCATCTTGGATTTGCTAGCTTGAAGCAAGCCGTTCCGTAGAACTCTTTTGCTAGAAAGAATCGCTTTCAAAAATCGCTAGCTAGCTATCGCTTCATGGAACATGCCCAATATGTTTGCAAATATCTTCCATTTGAAGATTAAACTAAAGCTATTTTTTAAATAGAAATATAATTATTTGTAATGGTTAATCAGACAGATTAGTTAATTAATTAAACTGTATTACTCTTTTACAGAGCCAATCACAACACACATTGATACATGTTGTTATGCTACATATAAACATTCTGCTGGCTCAACTAACAACATTTTTTCAAGACGGTTCACACGTAATCAAACAAACACAACTTCTAAACTTCATTTATCTAACCAAAATTGAATTAAGTATGTATTTTGGACCAAAAACTACCTTTTTAAGAATTCAAGAAAATCTTATAATCAACAAATGATGTTTACTGAAGACCAATTGTAATATATTGGATAGCGTGAGACACGTGGCGTGGTTAACGTATAGAGGAACTTCCTATGAATTCGCATAAATATTTGAAGAAGTCTCAAATTTTCACCGACTTGTGATAATGTTTTAAACATTTATGGACTCTCCGCACCTATTCTGTAATTTCCACGAAATTTGCGTGACAAGCGCCAATCCGTCAGCGACGAAGTGTATATAATTTCGGACATTCTATCTCGGATGGTGTCCGTATTAGGGATTTTAGCTTTTTATTTGGCGCTTTTACTCACTAGAGTATTTCATAACATGATATTCAGATAATATTATCTAGTTATAGGGAGGAAAGATAACGATGATTTATTTGCATGGTTTTGATAGAATGTCGTCTGCTGACAGTGATTTATGACGTCACTTCCGTTATTTTATTGTCATTTCTAGGAAAAACTACTTCACGCTGTAGTAAGATGGTGTTACTGTTGGACAAGATAAATTCCGTCTTAGGAAATCACTTCAAGTTTGATGCACTCACGAAATGATATGTATGCACATTTATGTCATTTCTGATTTTCGAAAAACATAGGAAACGAAATCAGAAAACATGTCAATTACGTACAAACATATTCGACAAGCACCACATGTCTTCATAAAATAACAGAACAGGACCTGAGGCATGGAAGAGGAAACAATTTTAATCTACGTTAATTCTCATAAAACTTTGTATCATGGATGCAAGGGAAATAATTGTGTCAAGTATCTCACAGTTCAAGCAAAATGACTGACAATAATTCTGATTTAAAGTTATTCGTGGTAAGTTTTACACTTGAGTAGTTTACAATAGTTTTTCATCTATGTACGGAGGCCAGTTGTACTAACAAGTTTCATTTTAATTTTAATTGAAAATAAGTATAAAAGTGTGTGTGAACGTAATGTACAAAACGTCAACCATATACGTGTATACGTATGATGCTACCGTCACATAAACGGCGTTTTCTAATGCGTTTTTCTGGCGTTGGAGATGTGATGCGCAGCAAATAGAATACACTTTTCTGCTTAGCTTCCATTAGGTATCATTGAAATCTGGCAATGATTAAAATACTTACATCTTTAAAGTTTTAGGCTTTCTTCTTCAATATACCGTCATTTTCTATAGGACCAAATGACCATCTCTTGTAGAAAGACGTCATTTTTACAGCCTATAGACAATGATTCGTTTAGAATAGAACATTAAAGTAACACAAGTGTTTTATAATCATTGAAAGTCAGTACTTGTTGTTGATGTTGACCACGTGACAGCCAGAGTTTTGTTGTGCTTTGTGAATTGAAATTTTGTTAGAATACCGTTGTATGTTTTAATTCTGACATACTTAACTTATCATTCGAAACTCCTCGGTCATCTACTAGGAATTCAATGAATGGTCGTGGTGCTCCGAATGTAAATTTAATTCGTTAATCAACTAAAAGTCCGTCCCTAGCAGAGGCAGATAAATCGATACTCGGCGATTCGATAGGATAGAATTGCTAACACCCTGGAAAACAATTTTTTCAGCGTGTTACAGTGACAGGTTGTCGTCCTTTTTTTAATGTTTGCAAAAAGTATAAAATTGGAGATGTAGATGTAATGCGGAGCAAATAGTATACACGTTTCTGCTTAGCATCGAGTAGGTATCATGTAAATCTGACAAGAAATTTTTTTCTAAAAGCTCTTAAAATTCTGATTCAATGTGGATTTTTTACTGTTTTCCTCTTGAAGTCGTAGGATTTGTGATGTCATAGTCACGTGGTATTGCCCACCGTATGTGAATATTTATAAAATATGGAGTATCCGCTTTTATGATAGTTTTAACTCTTAACTAAAATCAAGTCTTCATTTTTTCAAGTGTGTTACCTAATTGTTGAAAAATGAAATAAAAAGACGTTTTCATGTTTTAGTACGTGCGTACTCAGTTCACGCCAGCTTATTTTAGTTGAGGACTCGTCTACTGCATACCAAGTACATAATACTACATTTGTATGGATGGCTGATTGATGTTATTACCGAAAATCTGAAAAATGATTTGTTTCATTATGAATTGAAACAACAAAACTAGATCAGTTACGACACGTTACCAAAATATTTCTGAAATTTATAGAGAACAAGCCTTGCCTGCCGGGTGTAGAATTAGTAATTAAAAGTAAATTAACTGATCACTGATTGACTTTTTTAAAATAAAGTTCAAATATTTACTTGCTTGCAAATATGTGCTACATATTTCATTGCATTTAAGGGAACAAACCCAATCACTGAAATTGACTTCCTGAAAGGGATGGAGAGGCTTTTGTACTTGGCTTAACGCCGCGTCAATACAAATGAAGGTCATGTTAAGTCATTTAACTTAACTCATCTAGCCTTCCACAATGCTGGCGATTTCTCCATAAACCATATAAATGGTAGAAATAGATTACATCTTTGTCAAATTTTCATGGAAAGGTATAATTGTTCCGGATTGGATTCGAACCCTTACCTCCTACGGGAAGCTAAAATGTGAGCAGATAATTTTAGTTCAGGTTTTAACTAATTAGATTGATATACATGTACAACCAAATGCATTTTATTTTATTGGCCTAATCCTGAGCACATACTAAACAAAATAAAGGTCATTTTTATTGTTAATAACTAAGTGGGAATTGAGTGAGTGATTTTGTCAGTGGCAACACAGAAACTAAAACCCTCTTTACTGAACAACCGACGGACTATTACAGTTAACATCACCATAAATGGGAACTGTTGGTAATTATCTGCCTGAAGGTGATTTCAATAATCAGGAGTTATCGTACACAAATGTTAAGTCGCCTGAACTTGTATATACATATGGAAGCAGACTTAAAACCGCACTTTAACTTAAATTTAGCCATCTTCATCATTGCCAAAGCTATGTATACAGTACCAACCAAAAGTTTGGAGACCAAAGAAATTTACTACAATTCTAGAATTTTGATGATCATTTTTGTTGAATACTTATAAGTTAATTTGGCTTAAGTTTTAAAATGAAATTCAGCACATCTATAGGAGAGGTATTCAAAAACAAGGGTCTAATAAAATTGCTTTTTTATTTATGTAAGTTTTTATTATATGTTTCTATGCATTAAACTTGATAATGTAATATTATGTACTAATATGATAAAAAATAAATAATAAAAAATATGACAGTGACTGGGTTTGAACCACCAATGTTTGGTATTGAACTTATGTTTATTTATTTTCCATCGCGTTAACCGATTGCGCTATTCTGGGTCCTAGTATTATGCAGGTTAGCTGACATTATATATAATGAAAAGAGTCCCTTTATATTCACTAATTTCCGGTCCCTAGCTATTCATATTGAAATGGGGAACAGTATTTTTCGTGTTTATAAAATGTATAAATGTAACAAGATTAATAAAACTTACTTTTATAATTCTTGTTCATATTATTTAGTGAGAAAATGTTGAAAAATATGTATTGTGATACCTGTAAAAGCCCTAAGGGGCCTTATTAATCATTCTACTGTACACAAATTATAAAGACATGGGAAGATAATTTCTATACACATTTCTTTATACTTTGTGATTGGTACTTAAATCTTTGTTTCGACAATAAGTATTTAAATATAAAAATATATTTTATACAAAATAAAACATATTTATGTTTCCAGAGAAGTTTCAGATACATAAAATGTTTGTTTTTATTTACTAGACATGTTTGAAACTTTAGACGTGTGCTTTTGCTACAAACCAATTTATTGTCATTAATATTGTGTATAAGGATTCAAGGTTCCCATGTAGTAATTCGGTGTAAACCAAAGTGCTTTGATTCCGTTTTTACGTTATTAAGCACATTTTTTGTGTTTGACTTTTGAGTTGAACACCCAGTCCCTATGAGGGACAATTTTGGAAGAGTAGTCTCCCTTTTACTAGGGATCTGCCTTTCGAACTGTTTTAACTCTGTTTTATACGGAGTTAAAACGTATTTTGTGTTCGGCTCACTCGAGTTGAATACCCGTTCCCCTGGGTGGGAAAAGAAGGACGAGTAGTTCTCCCCCTTTGCTGGGTAAGTTCGCTTTCCTGAGCTCCTCAGCTCTGTTGCTGAGGACCTCTAGTCCCCTGTGTGGGACAATGTGGCCCTCGGAGGCTTGCCCTTTGGGAAGGGCTGGTCCTCGAGGCGGGGCTGACCCTCGAGGCGGGGCTGACCCTCGAGGCGGGGCTGACCCTCGAGGCGGGGCTGACCCTCGAGGAGGGGATTGGCCCTTAGGGGGCTGGCCTGGGTGGTGGCCTTGGGATCTGGTCCTGCGGGTGGTCCTCGGGATCTGGCCCTAGGGAATTGATCCTGGGGCTCGTCCTGGCAGGTGACCTTCGGGTGCTGGCCCTGGGGGACTTGTCCTGGGGGCCGCACCTGGGCGGCTGGGCCTGGGTTGGTAGCCCTGGGAAGCTGGTCCTGTGGGCGGCTCTCTGGGGCTAGCCCTGGAAGACTGATCCTGGGGTACTTGTCCTGGGGGTGGTGGCGGCCTTCGGGGGTTGGAACTGGGAGGGGGGGCATGCCCTCCGTGGTTGGGGGGGGGCAATAACATCATTAGTCAAATATACGTGAATTACATACATTAATTCAAATGTCTGCGGCGGTTACATCTACCCGGCTGATTTAAATATTCAGTACCAGTACATTTTTTCTGTAATCACTAACGATAATCGAGTATTTGAATCAGCCATGTTAAAGATGGTAGACCGCGTCTCTTTTTGACATGGGTGTAATCGGTTACAACTAAGTACAATTGCCGTTCCGTATTTTATCTAATACTTTCCGTTTTTTATTTATACTCTTTTAAACGCCCATGTTTGGATTTTTTATTCTCTTTTAAATGCACCCATTTTACAAATGTTCCCGGGCGAGATTTTACGGTAGACGAGCAATTTACATAGAGTTTTTAAGTAAAATAAACAAATCTAGATCAGTTTTATGAATTTAATAAATAACAAACTGTCTTAACTTGAACAGTTATAAAACATCATATCATTACACGTAAAATAACTTTTTTTCCATTTATTAAACAAGATAATGAAATATTTTTTTCAAGTTTTTTTCAAGAGCAACACAGCACTAAATGAATATTCTAACTTCATGCTTTTGAAATCATGTGACAGCTAACAGGTAAATGTTTTTTTCGGAATAATTATTACATTTTTTTTTCGAAATAATTGTGAAAATAAAAAACCATCTCAAACTGTCAGTTTAGGGGCTCTATACAAGCCTTTCAATGTACAATTAGATGAATAATTAAGTTCTACATTCTGTCGAGGTTTTACGTTTTACAATACATGTACAATGCAATTAATCTTGGGTCAATTAATCTATTTTTCTTAGTACAATGTACAATAACAATAGAAGGGAGACAAATCGTTTATGAAGAAGTTGTACAGTTTATATGAATTATCTCCCTTTGAGTTAAATATTAACGGTTTCGATGTATAATGAACTGTTTAACTCGGCATATTTCTTGACTGCGTGTATAAATAGTTGTATAGTGACCATGTTGCTGGATAGGTTTAATTCTATTGTCGTAGTACATGTACTTGTACTTGGAAATATAGATGTAGCTAGATTTAAACACATTGTAGAAAATGTTCACATCTATTTTGATTTGTCCCATTGGTTAGCTAAATGGTACATGCTTACGGGTGAAATAACACTCCATCATATGAAATATATGATATTTGTATTTTTTTTATTGAAGGTCAATTAATCAAAACAATATCACAAAGCACCACATGCTATAAAACAATACACTTATGCAATAAAACGATACACTAATGCAATAAAACGATACACAAGTGCAATAAAACGATACACAAATGCAATAGACGAGACACAAGTGCCATAAAACGATACACATGTGCAATAAAACGATAGAATAATGCAATAAAACGATACACAAATGCAATAAAACAATACACACGTGCAATAGACGAGACACAAGTGCCATAAAACGATACACATGTGCAATAAAACGATACACTAATGCAATAAAACGATACACAAATGCAATAAAACGATACACACGTGCAATAGACGAGACACAAGTGCCATAAAACGATACACATGTGCAATAAAACGATACACAAATGCAATTAAAGATACACAAATGCAGTAAAACGATACACACTAATACCATAAATGATGGTACAATGATTACACAAATGTAATAAAGCAAAACACAAATATTATAAACAATACACAAATGTTGTAAAACGATACACAAATGGAATGAAATTATACATTATTATAAAATAGTACATTTATGCAATAACATTATATATTTATGCAATAAAACGAAACTTAAACGCAATAAAATGATACACAAATTTTAGGAATGATAAATAAATGCAATTTCTGACAAAAATGTAATGTTATGATACAAAAAATGCAATGAAATGATACATAAATGCAATGAAATGATACATAATTGCATTTGTGTCGATACATTCATGCATAAATGCCATGAAATGATTATAAATGCAATAAAATGATACATAAATGCAATGAAATGATTCATAAATGCATTTAAGTGATACATAATTGCATTGAAGTAATACATTAATGCATTGAAATGATACATAAATGCAATGAAGTGATACATAAATGCAATGAAATGATGCATAAATGCAAAGAAATGATACATAAATGCATTGAAATTATGCATAAATGCAATGAAATGATACATAAATGCATTGAAATGATACATTATTGCAATGAAATGATACATAAATGCATTGAAATGATACATTTAAATCTGTAATGTTACCAATTTTCATTTAACTGTATTGGTTTAAATAATTGAAATGTCATCTAAATACATGTACCAGTTACATTGCTAAAGTCAGATGTAAGCATGTCTGTTGTTCACCAGTCTTGAGTCTATTTGCAAAAGCTATTGGAACTACGGTTAGCCTTTGACTTGTTTCCGTTTTGATAAAAAATATTTTGATATGACCCGATTGTGTAGTAGGATAACGATTGTTAACACCTTGTATTTTCATTTTTATAAATATAGGACATCGAGATGCCGAAGAACAAGATGATTAGAATGAGGACAGTGTTATTAGGAAAGCACCTAGTTGCTCGGTACATCACACGTTACCAAGGGTTAGCACATCATTGTCGCTATTTTCTGGATGAACAGCCGAATCACCTTTTTTCTTTGATCTCTTTAGACAGTAAATTGTAAGTCCTACTGCCACTAGAAATAATAGTGACCCGAATCCTGCTGCTAGTATAATACATAAACGACCTGAAATTAAATAAGTATAAATTCAGTAATATTTACACAACATCAGACAAATCGTCTCTCTAATTCTACAGGGACGTAAGTCAATTTTTGGCAATATTGAGCTTTTGGTACCGCTGTGTTCGGTTTTTCAAGCTCTACACGAATGTATGAGTTACATTCCTTGTGGAACTATTTTGCATGGACAGAAATTGAATTGCCCAAAGTGGCAAGTCATGCATAATAATACTATCTGAGGTGTTTTTCTCTCAAAACTATAAAACTGATTCATTGATCGTTTTGGAAATAACGACGATGAAATGTTAAAAGCTTACTATGATGATGATGGTGGTTGTACTTTAAGATAAAATGACTGGATGCCTCTTAATATAACAGAAAACAATGTCATTTAATTCAGACAGGATATAACAACAATATATGAGCATAAAAGGTTGCACAATTTTAACATCATCAATAAATAGTCCACTTGCAGCGTGGTTTATTGCAAACACTATCAGACGTTAAATAACACGTGTTTTATCAAAAGACGGATAGATGCTTTACCATTACATCTATTAACAAGACATTTATAAAACATATTGACATTAAAATCATGTAATATTGTCATCCTGAGCATCCCCTGTAGTGGATTAGTTCATTGTATTGTTCACATTAACAGTGGGTTTTTTGTATGAAGTGTATCTACTAAAGACATGTTTACTGCGTATGCTTTGGTAACGCTGGTTTGTGTTTTAGTAAGGAGGAATTGTTTTCTTTCCTTAGTATATATGATATAGAATGTCAAGCTGCTGTGGTTATTAATTGTGATGTGTCCGTATAAAGGAGTTTCAATGTATTTTTTAAACAACAAATTACCTAATCAGGCTAATGGCTAGTATATACTTACAACTGGAGTCCTTTCCATTGTTATTTTGTGATTGTTCTGGAGTTATACCAAAGTTGATATTAGTTGTAGATGACTCAATGTACTGGCTACCACTAGTTAAAACATAAATAACTCCGGTAGGTTTCGCATTGGTTGGTGAAAATTCTGATGATTGTGAAGATGGTTGTGTAGTTTCTAATGAAGATGTAGAGATCGGAGAAGATATTGATGACGAATCTGTAACAGAAATGGTAGAAAAGTGAACGGTTACATAGTCGACAAATAATTATATTTAATTAAAATTTAGTTATAAAAATGTTGTTATGTCAATGATTTTGAATCCTGTATTAACGACGCTGTGAACCATTTGTTCGCAGCACATCTAGACCCTAACTTGTTTTTCAAAGTATCATTGACTTCCTGAATATCCCGATCTATTCCTTTCTTCCTCTGTCCTATGCATAGTCTTCAACATTAAATACTTTCACCTGCTAGCTACTATATTTGATTATGGATCTTACCTGCAGAATAACTTGTCGAAAGTGTCGTTATTGTAGTGGACATCTCCTTTATTGTAGTGGGCATCTCGTTTGTTGTAGTGGGTTTATCCGTTATTGTAGTGGGCATCTTCGTTATTGTAGTGGGCATCTCCGTTGTTGTAGTGTGCATCTCCTTTGTTGTAGTAGGCATATCCGTTATTGTATTGGGCATCTTCGTTATTGTATTGGGCATATCCGTTATTGCATTGGGCATATCCGTTATTGTATTGGGCATCTCCGTTGTTGTAGTGTGCATCTCCTCTGTTGTAGTAGGCATTTCCTTTATTGTAGTGGGCATCTCCGTTGTTGTAATATGCATCTCCTTTATTGTAGTTAACATCTCCGTTATTGTAGTGGGCATCTCCGTTGTTGTAGTGGGCATGTCCGTTGTTGTAGTGTGCATCTCCTTTATTGTAGTGGGCATCTCCGTTGTTGTAGTGGGCATGTCCGTTGTTGTAGTGGGCATTTCCGTTGTTGTAGTGTGCATCTCCTTTATTGTAGTGGGCATGTCCTTTGTTGTAGTGGGCATCTCCATTGTTGTAGTGTGCACCTCCTTTATTGTAGTTAACATCTCCGTTATTGTAGTGGGCATCTCCGTTGTTGTAGTGGGCATGTCCGTTGTTGTAGTGTGCATCTCCTTTATTGTAGTGGGCATCTCCGTTGTTGTAGTGGGCATGTCTGTCGTTGTAGTGGGCATTTCCGTTGTTGTAGTGGGCATCTCCTTTATTGTAGTGGGCATGTCGTTTGTTGTAGTGGGCATTTCCGTTGTTGTAGTGTGCATCTCCTTTATTGTAGTTGGCATCTCCATTGTTGTAGTGGGCATCTCTGTTATTATAGTGGTCATCTCTGTTGCTGTAGTGGGCATTTCCGTTATTGTAGTGGGCATCTCCATTGTTGTAGTGGGCATCTCCTTTATTGTAGTAGGCATCGCCGTTGTTGTAGAAGGTATCTCCGTTATGGTAGTGAGTGGCGTTGTTTTTGTTGTTGCCGTCGTCGTTGTTGTAGTGGTTATCGTCGTTGTTGTAGATGGCGTCGTCGGTTTTGTTGATTTAGTGGGCGTCGTTGCCATTTTTGTGGCCTCTGAAATCAAACATATCTACTAAGTAAATACTGCATATATACAATTCTATAAAGCTTGATGACATATTCCTTCATGGCATTTGTTGTATATTAGAAATAATTTTTCTTCTTCTCATTGCTGGTGGGAAGATAATATTTATTGTGAATTGATAATTCAAAATTTTATCATATAAACTCAAGCTGTCCAAATACTTCAATGGACACATCTAGATAACCAATGTTATCATTTTCCTTTAACTGGTATATCTATAAGTTTCAACATCGCAAATCGGAATACGAGTGTTAGGTTCGTGCAATTGACCAAAGATATAGAATACTATATCAATAGTATCTTAATTCACGAAATCAATTGGCCAGTAGGGAGTTCAGTTACCGCGAACGTTACAGAACGTTCCGTAACGATACATTCGGAACTCCTCGGCCATTTGCTGCGAATAATCTCGGACATATTTAGACGCTATTTTGAAACTACAGGTGTTGAAGTAAACAAATATACGGTCGTTAGGCATTGAGTGATGTTTCATCTTTAGTCCGTAAATTTTAAAACATCACTCATTGACTTAACGATCGCATATTTGTGTATTAGATTAGGTTATTCACAGCGAATGACCGAGGAGTTCCGAATGCATCGTTATGTAACGTTCTGTAACGTTTGTGTAATTGAACACGCTACAGATTGACATCCATGAACAAGTAAGAATATAACTTAGTTACACGTCAATATGTACAAGCTATTTTAGTATTTATATGTATTTATAAATTATGCATGTAATTGTGATGCGCTTTGAAGATGTTTAAATATAAAAGGAGCGCTATACAAATGTGGTTTATAATAATATTACTGACATACTATTTGAATAAAATGTATAATGTGAAAGGGTTATGAAATTTTAATATCAATTTATCCCTAGAAAAGATTGATATTCACATACTGTTTATATATTTCTATGCAAGAATATTATATTCAATTTCTAGTACTTTGCATTTGACCGATTGAAATCAAGGAACCTGATGTGCGTTCAACAATGCGAGCGCTCGGGGCGACATCGAGCGCTCTCGTTCTGAACGCGAGCGCTCGCAATTCAGCATGAAAGGGGTTTTGCTTAGATATCTAAGATGGCGGCTGGAATTTTTTAAATTTTTATCTCAAAGAATAATCCCTGAAAAGTGGGACGCAAACTTGTGTGTTACTTGTTCTACATAACATAACCACGCTGTGCTGTTTGACACCATCTTGGATTTTACAGCGAGCGCATGCAGTCGTTCAATAGCCAAACAGGCGCTCGCTAGAGCGCTCGCATTGTTGAACGCTCCTCTGACGACAAAGTGTATTGCAATATGAAATGAATTTTATAAAAAGTAAATAAGTATTTTACAAGAAAACCGATGCATGAAAGGTGCTTTATATAGCAAGTTTGTGCCCTCCTTTGCATTTTCTGCTGTCAATTAGAAAATTTTAATCGCCAGGCATTGCTTGCAAACGGTATTACATAATATTTTTTCTTCCTCTCCAAAAACATTCAGAAACTATTTGACATACAAACAATTGTGGCTATTTTCAACCTCCAGACAACTAACAAAATAACCATTTTGCCGAGATTTCGTCAGAGCAGTTGTAGCAGATAATCAGGAAATGATTTTTTATTCATTTGAAACAATTTTAAACTTGTTCACGACGGTCACCACCCACAGGAATCGCAAGTTAAAATTTAACATTTGCGTGGGATTTAGTAAATTTTACTCCGCCTAAGTGCTTAATATTGCAGTAACCCATATACACATATATATCGTGCGTAAAGTTTGACCCCGACCTGACCTTTATGCAAGCATATTCATTACATTGAATACGAATGTAGTATTAATGCTCGATTACACCGTGACCGTGAGGATTATGAGTTAGAACTTAACACACAAACATACTTTTGTAATTTACGATCGCTGCCGAAGTGTAGAATAGGCGTGGTACTGACTTTCGTCGGGATATGTGCAGATAATTATTAGATGCAATTGTGAAAGGTCAGATCGGGGTCAATATTTACGCACTATACATGTATAATTACCGTTTATAAACATAGGTGAAGTTTGGTATCCATCGGGTAACCTTTCTACACATGATCCAATATTACTATCACTCTTATAACAAATGGAACAATTACTATATTGTGTATCACTATGGTCAGTGTAGTTACAGTCCTTTATACAAGAGACAATGTCATTCTTAGACTCCAGTGGACAACAGATTGCCCTCTTTCTGAAAGCAAAGGGTGCCCCACTTCTCTGCCCACAGCACGTACAATCCCAATCCAACCATCGGCTCCAGCCGCATACTCGTTCAATGACAATGTTATATTTTTCAACTGTACACTGTTGAGTATTATATATTGGCACTATTAGTAACATCCATAGTAAAACACATTGAATATGATTGAAGCACAGAAATTTTATATTCCTTGTCATTTTAAACTTAGATCAAACATTACTTACACATCATGACTATTAGAATACCCTGACTTACAATTGTAAAATTACATAATTATTTGAGTACGACCACAGGTGACTGAAATAATGTACCAAACAGACCGCTTATAACGTCTTAATTGAATACTATTATACAACCGGCCGGCGGCTTACAACCTAATATTTGATACTGAGGCAACCTGGCTAGCTTAGTTGGTAGCACGCAAGTCTACTGATCGAGGGATCGTGGGTTCGATTCCGGGTGGGGACATACTTTCATGGAGTTTGGTCATGGAGCGGGGAATAGGGTTAAGTGACTGCCGTGATATGACATAAATAAAGCAATGTTCTGCTACGGCGTTAACCCCCCCAAATGATACTATACGTACAAAACATGCGACTTTTATGACATGATTAGATATAACATGTATAAAAGTATAGAGCTGTACTCATGTCTATGTGCCAAAGAAAGTGGAACACTGTTTTTCGACGATTTTGAATTAAAATCGATTATGGCATAGAGGCAGCTAATTTCCTTGAGCAAGAACTTTACCAACAGTTGTTTCACTCCCTCCATGTGTGAATGGAAGCTATAAGGGAACACATGCCTGAAGGAGATTTCAATGATCAGAAGTTATCGTACAAAATTGTAAAGTAAGTTGCACATGTATAATGATGGAAGCAGACTTATATCCCTACTTTAACTTTATTGTACTTATCTATCTATCTCTGGTTACTGCCAACCCCTCTCTTGACAGTTACATTATTAATACTTATTTCAGTGTTGTATCCATTTCAACAACAGTTGAGTTTTGTTTAAAACTAAAACACTATTTACCCTTACTTTGCTGAAGGTGAACAGCCAAAACCTTTGTTATCAGCATAGATCCCGGCCTTGCAGGCTTTGTGGTGTCTGAACTTGCTTTGTATCGGGGGTTGATTATTTTTGAAACTTTGAACCATGAACTCCATTGAATTGTCAATGGACAATTCCAAATGTAAAACAAGAGGAGTTCATCATTCCAGTTCAGCAGGTTAATGGTAAATATTGCTACATTTACCTGTGAGTACAACTGGTCAACCAGATTCTGAACTCAAGTTGATACAAGGGTACTATATCGTATTTTTATCATTATTTGCTTGGATTCAATCTTGAGGTTACCACTTATAGCCTACTTAAATTGCTTCAAGTTTGTAAAATAAGATAATAGTAATGACAATTGAAATGACCCCTTAAATTATTGTAAAAATGTTCATATGAGAACGACTTAAGAGTAATTCTCGTACCCCGAGGTTATCAAGATTCTCGATCTAGAATCCTGATAGCCTCCTCTGGGAACGAGAATGCTTAAAAGTCGGAAAACAAGCATATAATTCATGTTAAACAAATATACATATACCTCTCCAAGCTGGACAAATAATCCGGTCCCAAGCTTGACCGTTTTAGGGAGGTTTTACAGTACCAGCATTAACAACCATATATAGATCGTATAGTAGGTCAAAGGTATTTATGTACTTTGAGTACTTTGATTGTAACCCGGGTCGGTAGCACAGTCGGTAGCGCACCGGGATTTCGAATCTAGTGTCCCCAGGGGGTACGGGTTGGAATCCCACCCGGGATGGTTATACCCTTCTATGAAAATTTGACAATTATGTCAATTTTCCTCCGCTAATAAGGTATATGGAGAAGTTTCCAGCCGTGTGGAAGGATGAGTGAGTACTGGTTATAGACAAGGGTCCAGGAAAGCTAGGTTAGGTGCTCTGGACGCCGTTTATGAAAGAAACAATGTGTTGCTACGGCGTTAAACCCAACAAAATAAATAAAATAAATACATGTAAGTACTTTGAATACAAGGCTTCTTACTCAATAGGCAAATAAAGTAATACATTTAGACATCATTTTATTGATTTAAATATACCACTTCGACATTAATAAAAATATTACAGTACAACCTCTCCTGAGCAACACCCACTGGGAGGGACTGAAGTGTGTTGCTGTTCAGAGGTTGTTGCTCTGTCGAAGTTAAATTCTTCAAAATTACGCCTAAGGGATAAAAGGCTGTTGTTTTGCAGAGGAGTTGCTCTGTAGAGGGCCGCTCGGTAGAAGTTATACTGTATAATGAA
This sequence comes from Mactra quadrangularis, assembly GCA_025267735.1. Lineage (NCBI taxonomy): Eukaryota > Metazoa > Mollusca > Bivalvia > Venerida > Mactridae > Mactra > Mactra quadrangularis. The sequence continues at coordinate 48,908,067 of CM046305.1, read as the reverse complement.
TAGTGCATAACGTAAATGTCATTCGGAACACCTCGACCATTCATTGAATGAATAATTATAATAATATAAATTGACATATCAATAAATGTTTTTAAACAAACTTAACTAATAAATTGTTAATTGTTTCACAACCGTAAATTGGTTTTTAGTAGAACCGGTCATGTTTATTGTCGCATTGTTCACATGTGCGAGCCATAGTAGGCTTGCCGATCATCAGCAGTCACTTACTATTAGGGTTGTCACGATACGCCAGAAGGGTATCGCGGTATATTGCGATGCACTAGAACCGTATCGCGATACGTACCACGATATATTGCTTTGCAAACCAAAGACACGGCTGAATAATACTTTTGTCTTAAAAAATATTCAACTGTTCAGAAATGAAATATGTTACAGGATTTTGTAGGGAAAGTGCCTGTGGCAGACTGGGGAAAAACTGTGCATTTTTAGAGTTATTGGAACATTTCGAAAGCTCCTAAATCGGTTAAATACTTTGAACTTAAACTTTAATCTAATGAACCATGGAAAATTGACATTTCGCTGCTATCATTTAGCGAAGGGAAGAATTTTCAATGCAATAGAAAATATCGCTAAATACCGGTACGTTAAATTCGTACCGCGGTACGTATTGCCGCAGCTGCATATTGCAATATACCGGTATACCGGTAAATTGTGACAGCCCTACCTACTATGTGCAATCCCCATAACTTACTTCATACATTTATAATCCTTAAAAAAGTTTGGTCATTTTTGTTTGAAACACAGGGTAACCGTTGGTCGCCTTAAGTATCTAACTAAAAAAGAATGTTCTCTGAAGAAGCAACATGCTTGTCAGAATACTGTGGTTAATTAATTCTTCCTTTTTATACTGGGTTAATAGCCGTGTCGACACAATTGAGGTTATCTATGGAGGTCAACATTCAAAACCAGTTTTCATGGACCCTTGTCTATATCCAGGACGGCAACTTTTCCGCGTACCTAAATCATGGAGGAAAATTGACATCAATTGTAAAGTCATTCATCTTCGAAGTAAAAAAGTATTCTCAAAATATGACAAAAATGAAACGACGAGGATGGGATTCGAACCCACGCGGGCAGAGCCCAATGGATTAGCAGTCCATCGCCTTAACCACTCGGCCACCTCGTCAGTTGATACATGAGAGGAATCAGTCACAATATAAACATTGATAAACAGATGTTGTCAACATAATCGTACAATATTAATGTAATCCTTTTAATCTGATTACAGGTCGTACTATAAGTCATGCATGTTGATGTACTTCAACAATGGACTGGTCCACTCAATAGGTGAATAAGCTGATGCAAGTACACCGTTTACTGTTTGAATCATACCTCTTTGACATTCAAAAGTCATTACTAATAGCGCATTTGAACATAGTAAATTTATATGTCAATATGTCAATGACATATGTGTAAATAATCTAAACTTGGTATCATATTTTACTCCCTAAATATTGTCTTTAATAGAACTGTCTATGCTTATATACGCAGTGTTCACATGAAAGACCTGTAGCCTGTTCAATTACCCTAAATAATATAATCAGATAAACAAATATACGATTGTTAAGGCAATGAGTGATGTTTCGTTTTTAGTCCGTAAATTTTGAAACATCACTCATTGTCTTAACGATCGTATATTTGTTTATTAAATTAGATTATTCGCAGCGAATGGCCGAGGAGTTCCCAATGTATCGTTACGGAACGTTTTGGAGCGTTTAGGGTAATTGAACAGGCTACTGTTTCTCTATTAAAATGTTTCACACTTTACAAATGTTACGGAAGTGCACGACATTTTACGATTGGTTATCCTATCATATTATTTATTGACAATTTATCCGAGAAACCAACAATTTCCCCCATAACAGTTACAAAGAGGATATTGAGAGTTTTGTCAAAGTTTTATGGAAAATTATGACCAGTTGTGCCCGTATATAGAACGTATCGTCGGATCTGAAGTCTAGCAGCACGACTGAGACTCTAGATACTCAAAAATTAAAATTACCAAAAATTCACAATGGATATAAATACACATTAGTTTAGTTCGTTAACTTTACATATACATGTACATGGCCAAATGACAGCTTAAATAATTATATCGTGCGAGGGGTGTTTTTTCCTGTCTGTCTAAAGACATTATTGTAAATAACTTGAGATAGAAAGATCTAGTTACCGCAGTCGGTTAGAACGATTGATTCCGAGACTAGGGGCGAGATTTCGATTCCTGGGCGGAACTTATACAGCTCTCTCTCTCTCTAGGGTCAACCTCCCTTCTACCTCTGTACCAAATAGGGAAGTTGTTGGTATTTATGTTTCAGTACTGGTAAAACCTGGGTACAGTGATCAAAGTCTCTCCATGACTAGTGATTGCGACAACCGTGTCTACTGTGATGTGACTAAAAAACCCGGGTCTGTAGCGCAGTTGGTAGTGCACCTGGATTTGGAATATTGTGTCCCGAGGGGGTACGGGTTCGAATCCCACCCGGGGAGGTTATACCCTTCCATGAAAATTTGACAATAATGTACATTTTCCTCCGCTAATAAGGTATGTGGAGAAGTATATGTGGAATGGTCCAGGAAAGCTAGGTTATGTGCACTGGATGCCGTAAATGACCTAAAATGTGTTGACACGGCGTTAACCCAGTACAATAAATAAATAAATAAATGTGACTCAAAAATTGTTGAAGTGTGGCGTAAAGCAATACAATACATTATAGTACATAAAAATGAAAGTTCATACCTGTCGCTGAGGGCTGTAAGATGAAAGTTCCATTAGGAACCTTTTGTGAGCATGACAATTCCCCATAGTCGCTAGCAGTACAGTTTTTGTATTCTGTATCACTGTTTGGTTTATGTGCACACTCTTTTAAACATTCCTGTATGGTGCTTACATGACCAGGACAACAAATAGTTTGTTTTCTGAAAGCAAATGGCTCTGATCTCTCATAATTACAACAAGAATAATCCCAGTCCAGCCATTCTCCCCATGCACACGTGCGATTAAAGGTTGAACTGCCACCAGTATGACAAACATCACAATTGTAATGTTGCCCAGACCAAAGTATAATCACAAAAATATACGAAATGTTACAAAGTAAGAAAATGTTATGTTTCATTTTTACTTTTAACGTGACGTGAGAACCGGAAAGTAATGTAGCGATTTTGCGCCCAGCTTTCTGCTCGACCGACCTTGACCTTCGAGTAAATGTAAATTAAAACACGAGGAGCTCAATATTATTATCTCCCTGACCTATATCAAGTGGGTAATAGTGATAGACTAACGTCAGTATTGTGACCATGAAACATTAAAGAAAATTGAGGCCCGGCTGATGAGTAACTGTTTTAATAGCTATAAGCTACAGCGTATTTTAGATGTTGTGAAAATATACATGATTAATTATGATTTCGATTGATACATTAAGAGATGATTGTTTTGGCTATCGGATAAATATATCATATTTGAAGCAGGATAAATGGTGAATGAGTTGACGTAATTTTAACGTGCCGTAGAAGACACTCATGACGATCAACTGGATACATGTGGGGCGGATTGCCTAAGCATATCGCTACGTATCGCTTTGTGACCTGGTACCCTTAATTTGATATCACATACTTATTCCTTTTGTTGTAAAAAGGGTACCAGGGCACAAAAAGATACCTAGCGATATGCTCAGGCAACTCGCTCCCTAGTCATGCCATGGTGCCGATATTATTCTCTGTGAGCAGAAAGTTGTTCCTTGTGAAAAAGTTAAGCTAGTACTGGTATGAGCAATCTCCGTAAACAGAGATCCTGTAGAGCGTTGTCGTACTGGATCTCTACTTAGTCAATGCAGGGTCACGTCGAGATGAACTTTGTGTCGACCAATCGATGCGTAGCTTTCATCTGGACGAAAACAATATTAATCACATTTTGATTTCGTAATTTCTATTTTTAGACCTATGTTTGCATGCTAATTTAACTGCGGTATTATTCACAGTCTGCGATTGGGTGGCTCATTTCAAATTGCGTGACGTAGATGATGTAAACAAGTTACGTATCATTACAATTTCGTCATGAATATTATGATGAGAAAAGGTCACCTGAACGTGACCTTCGTTTGGAAAAGGCCAGATCTAAATTAGCGAGTATGCGAGCGGTAAAATTTTAGATCGGGTTTTAATCAGATTGTGGTATGAGAAAATTGTCCAGGAAAGCTGTTCAAATAAGATGTCGTCGTACAAAAACTAATAAAAAGTGTAAATATACAAATGTATAGCTTAAAATCTCGGCAAAAAGATAGAGCATGATAACAACATAACAATAGGACCAAATGTTGAAGCTTTTGTGAATCAGAAAAATGAGCATGATTTTTTGTTGGGTTTAACGCCATAGCAACACATTGTATAAGTAATATCACGATTGTCAGTTCACCTATTTACTGTACTTTCGTCAGTGAATAACTATACTGCCCTACATGATTTAGAATCAGAGGTAGAAGGGAGAATGGCCGTAGAAAATAATTTCATGATCAAGCTCCTAGAAAGTATGCCCCGCCCGGGAATCGAACCTACGACCCTTCGATCTGTAAACTGGTGCGCTACCGACTGAGCTAGCCGATCATGATCTAACAATGAACAAAAGAGCAGCTCAATTTTATTGCCAGATTAGTATACCCGATTCCAAACTCTTTACACCGGGTACGCCATACACTTTCACTTACTCCCCGCAGTGGTTATTTCCCTAAAATAGAAAAAGCAACGCCTGACGTAACCGCTAAGAGTAGTTTGGCATTTTCAGTCAGGGTACTTACATTTTTCGGTGATTTCGACGCTAGGCTTTACAAGGGTTTAGATGAACCCATTACGGGCATTGGGTAACAGCTATACTCAACGTCCTTGCATGATCATTACACTTCAGATATTGTATACAGTGCAATAAGTACTCACTTCAAATATAGGTCGGAAACAAAACATGACAAGCTTGAAGGTCATATGAAAATTGTAATGACGTTGAACTCATTGTTGGATGATAGTGGTAGAAGGATGAATAGATCAATTGTATAAAAAGAAGCATGTACTTACTGATAGTCTTTATCAGAAGAAATGTTTTAATTATCATAAAAAGGTACTTACTTGTTAAAAAGACGACTATCATTATCGCCATCATCTATTTCTTCTTTACTTTTTGTTTGAAGTCGTATTGATCAACACAAATTTAGGCCATTTTACGGCGGTCAGCTCCCCTAATCCAGCTTTTTTTTGTACGTTTTTCTATAACTAGTACTATAATTAGGGGTGTAACAATACGGTAAAACCCGTATTGCAATATATTGCAATATTCAAAATCCGTATTGCAATATATTGCAATACGTATCGGTTTTTGCATAGACATGCAATTTATGAATTAATACATGTGCATGTGTCTAAATTGGACCAACAATACACACCTATAAGTATTTTCAAATGATAACTTATCCAAATATTTGAATTTCTTGTGTAAAACGGACTATGAGTAAGAAAAATGCATATTTTGAAAAGGATCGACTTTCTCCAAATTAGACAAAATGTTTAACATTTTAAAACACAATAAGATTATTTCAAGTCTTTAACACATTTCATCATTTGTTCAAACATTTAAATTTCATATTCTAATAAAAATAATCAGTACGGCACACAACTGCAAAAACCGGTTCAGGGAAAAACAAACTGGTTAAAAACCGTCAGAACTTGTATTGCAATATTAACCGTTATATCGTTTAACCGTTACACCCCTAGTACAAATAAAATTGTCACAATAATGGTCTACAGAACATATGGATATGAGAATTTAGAAAAATCACAATTTTCTAGCTAAAACATCAAGGCGGTGAACGTTCTCCAGTGTATCAAAACAAGAAAAATGGCCGCCATACCAAAAAAGGTAGGTTTTTCTTTAATATCTTCTTTAAATGACTTCCTCTGATAAAAACTTATGTACCAGAACACGCTACTCACTTTCTGGAACACATCGATATGTGATTTATTGTATAAAGTCAAATAGTTTTGAAGTTATGCGGAACCTAGGATTCGAATCGACGATATTCTCCCAACTATTCAGAAGATAGACTGGAGATTTTTCTTTAAGTTTTCAATTTTCTCCTAAAATACAAGTCTTTATATGATTATATTTTAGCAGTAGTTGTATTTTTGTATACAAAATATGTCTTATTGCTGCCAGCATCTATCAGAATGTTTTGAACACAAAACTTAATTTTATTTAAAAATGATAGACTGGAGTTACAAAAAAAGATGGATACACTGGAGACCCAATTTTGTATAACGTCTGATTATTATGTTTTCTTGTTTCAGTATCCGTAGGAAGATGTTTTGGAAGACTTATTTGGTCATTTGTAATTAAAATACAAAAGGAAATTGCGAAAAGTAAGATTCTTTTACATGAGTTATAGTTTTACACAAACTACAATGCATATGTAAGCTATTGTGCTGGTCAATCCAGCGTCTATTAAAGCATGTGTGTGCGTCTAATGTCTACAATTTATTATACGGCGTACAAAAAAACAACGTGTTTTGGTAAACATTATAAATGAGACCATTCATTTCAGGGGTAGGCAGTATTGAAAATAAAATTTGTGTAATTCATTATAACAAAATTAGCATGGTTGATAAACCACCACCACTTGGTAAATCATGCTTGTTATTCATGCTGGTAGAAGCTTTCCTTTACACCAACAACTATTACACAAGAAAAATATATCACAATTGTTTATTTTAAAGTCATCCTGAGCATCCCTCGTCGTGGGTTAGTCCATTGTATTGTTATTATATGATTACACACTATCTCAATATCACGAGTGTTAGACAAAGAGCACAAAGTCACCGTGAAATTGTTCATGCTTTGACAGTTGAAAAAAAAAGGAATTTTATATAACTGTTCACTGTTTTTTTTCACTGGGTTTAACGACGTGTCAACACAATTTTAGGTCATTTTACGGCGTCCAGCGCACCCCAGTTACACATATGGTCGGACTTAAATTGGTCCTCAATCGGTTTATAATTTCTCTAATCTGATCGGATGTTATCGGTAACTGCATTTCAGACTCTGCGAGTAACCGGGTATCGGCGATGGAGATCGGTGATAGATCGGTTGTTCGTTTTTTCCATGTTTAGAACGTAACCGACGAACACCGATTTAGCACCGACATATCCGATTAGCTGCCGATTTATCACTTATCAAAAGCTATAGGGGAAAGATGAGTCTCATTGGTGAAAACTTACTGTCTTTTCCTATCGGTGATTCATATTTGTACAACGGTAGTTTATCAGAGGCATATCGGTGATATCGGTCATATACAGCTTGTCAATCGTTTGAAATTTTCTACGATCGAGAATTTTAATCAATTTAAACATCCCAATCGTTTTTTCACCAATGAAACTCGTCTTGTCCATATAAAATGTGTTAGAAATATATCGATCGCTAATCGGAGACGTCGGTACTAAATCGATGTTCTTCGGTTCCTCTATTAACGGGGAAAAACAAAAATCGATCTTCCACCGATCACTATGTGTAACTGGGCCCTTAGGGTCCGATTACACATGGGGATCGGGGAAAGATCGGTTTTTCGTTTTTCCAGTAAAGAACGGAACCAAAGAACACGGATCTATCAACGACGCCTCCTACTTGCCGCCGATTTATCACTTATCACATGCTATTGGGAAAAGATGAGTTTCATCGGTGAAAACTAACCCTCATTTCCTATCGGTGATTCATATTTGTACTTCGGTGGCTTATCAGATGCATATCGGTGAAATCGATCATAGACAGCTTGTCAATCGGTAATTCGTCTGAAATTTTCAACGATCCTGAATTTTAAACATTTTTAACATCCCGTTTTTTTTGCAGACCAAACTCATCTTTTCTCAAAAGCATGTGAGGAGTGATATGTCGGCCACCAATTGGAGATGCCAATGCTTAATCGTTGTTCGTCGGTTCCGTTATTAACGGAGAAAAACAACAAACGATCTTTACGGCCCGATTACACATTTGGATTGGGGATAGATCGGTTCTTCGGTTTTTCCAGAGAGAATGAAACCAACGAACGCCGATCTATCAAAGTTCTACGTCTCTGATTAGCCACAGAATAATCACTCACCACAGCTTTTGGTAAAAGCGAGTTTCATGGTTAAAAACTTACTGATGGGATTTCAAAATGTTTAAAAAAAAATATCGGTGAAAATTCAAACGAATTAACGATTGGCAAGTTGTTCATGACCGATATCTCCGATATATGCCTCTGATAAGATGGAAAAAAATAATAAACAACCATTCTATCGGCGATAACTGGTTACACAAAAATTCTGAAATGCAGTTACCGATGCCAACCGATTAGTTAAAAGACATATTTTACCGATCGAGGACCAATTTAAGTCCGACCTTCGTGTAACCGGGGTGTTAACTAATGAAGGAAAATAACTGAACCTCGGCATTAATGGTAAATGCGTTGGAATAAAGTATCATTTATCTTTTAATAACATTTTCATTTCTTCTGACTTTAATGGATTACCATCAACACAGTGTTTTTTTTTTTTGCATACCCAAGTTTTCCTTTCCTTTTCTTATCTCTATTCTGTGATAAGTATATAAAAGTGTTATTTTTCTACGTTAAATTATTTCAGGATATGAGCAAGACAAGAACATCAAATAGCCGCTTCAGCTGAAAATATACTTTGAGAAAGAAAAATCGACTTAGTGCTGTTTTTGGAAGCTCGATAAGCACTCTACCTGATAATAACAAACGTAAATTTGAAAGAACCCATATAGTCTTCCTACTATCACCTGCATGCAAACGACAGAAAACCCTATTTGAATCATCGCCATCGTTCAGATTTGATAAAGCAGAAAAATCTGACAATTCGGTAACTGATCAATGTGAAGCAGGGATGATTTGAACAATATCAATTCTAGTACCGATTCTGTTGAAGACAATATGACAGATGTAGAATTACAATATGTAATACTGACACGGATTTTGATACTTTTAACATGGCATTCGAAAACAATATCTATTTTCCTCCATGTCGCCCTAAAAAAGAGAACATGCTTGAATTGATTCACTTTGAATTTCTTTCGTGGGAATATAAGTTAGTTCTCTATTCAATCCATCGGGGTAAAATCTGACTTTAATTTGGTTTTCACATTTGTTACTTGTTCATAATTATAAAAAAGACAGGTTTTGTTTTTACATTTTATTCATCTAACAAAATATTCTTAAAATAATTATTTTAATGATTTTTTATATTACATATGTGGATTATATTTTTTTAATTTGAGCCATAATAGTTTACACCTTGATCTAAAAAATATTTATAACGTGGGACCTTTTGTGTGGAAAAGCCATGAACCATACTTAGTACCAAGTCTATAGACTCAATTTTCAACCATTATCTTAAAATCTGTCTTTAGTCTAAAAATATTGCATTACATTTGGCCTGGATATTATTATTATGTTTCTTATTATGCCTTTTTTGTATGCCTATTAACTCCAATAAATAAACACTATTTTAGCGTAAATAGATTTTTTTCATATATGTGAATTAGAGACCAAGTGTTTTAATCAATCTCTAGAACTTGACCTTATTATTTTGATATTGACTGTAAATGGTTTATAGTGAAATGATTTGTGTTCAGTGAGCTGAACAGTAAATACACGTAAAATTATAAGTACACTATAAGACGAGTTGGCCCACAATATTTGGAAGTACATTAGCTTCTCGATGGCAATTCCACGGGATTATAATGTCAAAAATGCCACGGTGTCAAGAAGAAAATAGTAAAGAATCTGCAGCGGTTTGAGTCATATTTCCATTATACTTATTCGAGGCTAAGCAGAAAACTGTGTACTGCTTGATGCACATCTCCAACGCCAGATTTATACTATCTGCAAACTTGCTGGATAACCTCTGTGCTTGTCTGAAACAAGAAACCATAATTATTAGTTGTTGTACAAAATTGTGTCTCCAGTCTATCCATCATTTTTTGCATCTCCAGTCTATCATTTTTAAATAAAAGTAACTTTTGTGTTTAAAACTTCCTGTTAGATGCTGGCAGCTATAAGACATATTTTGTATACAAAAATACAACTATTGCTTAAACAATAATCATCCAAAACCATGAATTCAAAGAGAAAATTGAAAATTAAATTAAAAAACTCCAGTCTATTATAATGAATAGTTGGGAGAATTTCATCAACTCGAATCCTAGGTTCCGCATATTTTCAAAACCATTGGACTATATACAATAAACCACGTACCGCCGTGTTCCGGAAAGTGAGTAGCGTGTTCTGGTACATAAGTTTTTATCAGAGGAAGCCATTTAAAGAAGATATTAAAGAAAAACTTACCTTTTTTGGTTTGGCGCCATTTTTTCTTGTTTTGATACACTGGAGAACGTTCACCGCCTTGAACATGCTTCTAAGCATAACGTGTTTCACTTCTTTAAAACTGAATATATAGAAAGCGAAAACTATTTGTTTTGGTGTGTAACCCAATAAAAAATCATGGTTCGAACTGGGCTTAGATAGAAGCATCGACCTTCTGAGTCTTAACACTTTCTCAAAATAGCATGGTGTTGAATTGTCATGTTAACTGTTAAGGATTTTCAATATTATAATGTAACTTGTTATAAAACGTTTTGCTGTTAATATGTAGAGGAAACTAAAAAATGTAATTACATTTTATAGTCTAAGTTTCATGCTTACGCATGTTCACCGACTTTACAGCAATTACCCCTGGTCACTGGGCTACTGGTATCTATCTATCAATCTCCCTGGGGAGTCTTTTTACTCCGCTTATTAGTGCAGCCGACAAATTGGCGCAACGGAATTATACCACCCTCGCAGGTACCCATTTACACCTGGGTGGAGTGAAGCAATCGCAGGTAAATTTCTTGCTTAAGGAAATTAGCTGTGCCCCTGATGGGATTCGAAATCAGGACCTCTCGATCCCTAAGCGCGCGTCCTACCACTGGACCACTGCTCCTACATAACTAAGAATTTTGCTCACAACAATGAGACATGAATTCTGAACTAAGTTTGATGTTGTGGTAAACACTAACTTACGGACCAAAACATATATGCTGTAACGTATTTGACAGAAGTTACTTATACTGATTTATACTGATGAACATTTTCAGTTCTAATTATCTTTATACCAAAAGTGCTCAACAGTGCTTAAATATCAAACTTACAAGTCGCTTTATGTATGTATGTGAGGTGGAATTTCTTATGAGTGTGAAATTGAAATTATGTGAAAAGTGATTTGAAGCACTTGAGTGTTTGCGTACTTGACAAGCTGACTAAAATATGCTTTTGTTTCCCTAAAATTTGTTTGCATTGTATAATAGAAAAAAGGGCGGAGCAATATTTTACCACAGGTGACAGACTCAAACTTTCCTTTTTATAGTATAAATTTTCCTTATTATAGTAAAATTTTTCCTTATTATAGTAAATATTTTCCTTATTATAGTATTTTTTTTTCCTTATTATAGTATTTTTTTTTCCTTATTATTGTATATACATTTATATATATACTATAATAAGGAAATATTAAGACTGTCACCTGTGTATTTTACTCAAGCACGTTGATAAAATTATGTTCAATTTAATGATTGCAGTATGAAGAAACTATCACCGTTAACATACTTCATCTTAACAAAAATGGTACCTATCATTTAATGAATTTATATCAGATAAAATACGAAATCATTTCATCATGATGTCATAATGAGCAAGCATTTTAACTTCTTTATTTTCATTGTTATCTAAGACAATACTGTTGATACGTAATACTTAAACATGGCTATCATCTTGAGATTTTGTCTAAAATCTACTTGAAAGTCGTCCGTTATCGTACGAAGTACTTAGTCGTAGTATAACTAAATGTACCCACTTTGATATGACCCGAACCCATTGTTTCTATAACCTGTTGTGTATATCAATTTTCAAAAAAGTTAAAGCCCCCATACTTAGACCATCATTGCCAATGAACTCAAACGGAATTTAGTCTTAAATTAGACTCACGTGGGTCAGGTTAGCTAAAAATAGATTAGTGTTAAAATATGCTTTTACTGATGAGAAGAAACTAGAGCTTGTTATAGTGCAACATTAGTATAATTTTATTAAAAAGATGTCATAACCGCCTAAGAATGTTGAAAAGACAAGAAGCGACCTATAACAATGTTGAATTGGACATACATGTATAACAAATCTATAAATAGCTTGAAGATTCCCTCAATATCCTACTTTCGTTTTCAACAATGTGTATGCCATATGTTTTAATTCGTTCAGTTGAATGTTTTAAGTGACAAATATTATTAATAAGTGATTTCTTACGTTCTAATACTGTTTTAAAGACTAAACTTGATTCTATACTTTTGGCACAGTCATTTGCCTGTATATCCCTTTAACGTTTAAATACATTTATATCATGCAGATGTGCTTTAATCAATGTAATATTCTAATTATCAGTTCAAATGATGTATAAGAAACTCATACTTGATAAACTTTACCGTCATCGTGTCAGTTTTGATACTTAACTTCTTCAATAAATAGGCCATAGTATGATAAGGACACGGAGCCCCTAAAGTGAATATTAGAAAGAGATTTTTAAGTTAAGCGCATGCGCTAAACTTATTACTGCCATCTCGACAGTCGTTTCAGATTTAGCCAACCGAAGTCTAAGACAAAATAGTTCTGTTGAACTTTATTTGACCACAACCACGCAGTTGCCCTTTTTTATGCGTACAAATTACATTCCTTGTACGAAATGACATACAAAAATACATCATATGGAACAAGAAATTATTAGTTATAGACCTTCTTAAAGTTTTCCTTGCATATTGTATACGCGCAACAATATCGAACTATTTTATGACGCGGTCCACGTATATACCAGAAATTCTCCAAAAAAACACCAAATCCCCGAAATACCGAAAAACTTTACATTACTGTTTAACTGAAAACGTATGAGTTGTCATGTTTTGAAATACTTAATAATCATTACATATGAAAATTTTGACTAGTTAATAAGCATCAAAGTCGATTAAACAATGAATATAAAGTCATGACAACCAAACATTATGTATACTATAGAGTCATTGTATAGATGATGAGGATTTCATTAATTTAGAGAAATATTTTGAATTTCTTTTCTTCGGCGAAACATGGCAAACTAGTGATCAACCTTTCTGTTTAGATGGATACATACATATGAGCCTGTTTGTATTCCAAGGCCAGAGAGTATAAATGCAAGACGAAAAATGGCTTGACCATATGTGAAACATGTGATAATGGTATAATCTGGGTTAAGTTTGATTCTTTATATTTTGGCCTTGATGATGATCTATTCATATGTTTTACATACATACCACCAAGTAACTCTATATATTTTTCGTCTGATAATATCAATATGTTTAATATTATTGAAACCCATTCAAAAATATAACAATTATGGAAATATTGCAATTGTTGGCGACTTAAATATGCCAGGTGCGGAATGAAAATCTGATATATATATATATATGACGACAATACTGTTATCAATATATACGTCACTTAATTGTTTAACGATGAGTTTGATTATGATGATAATTTACCTAGACGATTTACTATGGATAAAGTTGTGAATTCGTCTGGAAACAAACTTTTAGATATTTGTTTAAATAGCAATCTCCGAATTGTAAATGGTCGAGTAGGAGATGATGCTGGAGGAGGGAGTTATACAGCTATGTCTAATAATGGGAAAATTAGGATTGGTCATCTTATTATGTTAAGAACTTTTTTTTAAACAGCTCGTGTAACCATACATTATTTCCCTTCTCTGTATGAAAAGATTGGTGTTTACGACCAGAGTCATGAACGCTTTTTGAGAATCGAAAGTGATTGAAATATTTAATATGAAAATATTTGTGTTTTTGTTTTCGGTTTGTGTTTTTGTGAATAGGTACCTAGGCTTGTCAAACTATGTTGACGCTTAACAGAATACAAATTTGGCATGGCCTAATCGTATACAAGTCAGGGGCGGTTCCAGGAATTTTTCTAAGAGGGGGGTCGAACTTTTTCTAGGGGGTCCAAACTTTGAACCACAACCACATTATACACTTTTTGCAGAATAGTGCAACATATTAATAATAAAAACTACATTACCATCAAATCTATGTTAAGCACCGAAAAATATTGCTTCATGCTACTTAAAAATGACTTAAGTGAAGAAATACACTAATGGACAGGTACGTTTTGGATATTTCAGAGGGGTCCGGACCCACCGCTAGATCCGCCTATGCAAGTTATAAATAGAAAATAATAAAAAATAAAATTATTATTCACATGGTATTGAACCATTTTTATTTGTTCGGGACGTCAGTCCTGAATAAATATATACACCGTATTTCAGACCCTTTCCCACTTTGAAAATTTACCGAATCCAGAAGTAGTCCCTCAGTATATAAGTATAGAGCAATTCAAAATGATCGTCTGCTATGACAGAAGTAATAATTCCTGAAATACACTTGTTAATCGGTTTATTCTAAGGCGCATGTATTATAGCTTATGATTTAAGCGTCTCAGTTGAGCTCTTTACGTCGTAATATGTAATAGACCAGTCCATTGTTATTATTTTGAAGTCTAAAGATAGTAACTAAATAGTAACAAGTAGCTTATAAATACGGGTAACCATTTGATGGTTGGCAAGAAATGATAGCGAGTAGATAAATGTAAAACATAGTAATTTTAAAATTGCAATTATTAAGTCATTTTTCATCAAAGAATTTAGTATCTTATATCATTAGAAAGGTCTTGAAATTCATATTTTGAATATTTTAAATTATTTGTCAAAACAGAATCGTTTTTTATTTGCGAGTGTTTAAACCTAGTGCTTCAAACCGGCAAGAAGATTGTTCAAAAGACAGGTTTAAATCACCTATAATATTTTTAAATCAAAATTTTGGCAATCTCTTAATTTAAAAAATGTGAATTTTAAAAGCTTTCTATCAATATAAATATCTTGAAAATCGGCCAACAAATAAAAAAAAAGTTATCATAATTTAAAAATTCTGCTGCTATCAAATGTATGTAAACATTGGTTTCTTTCTGCCAACCAGTAAATCAGTAAATATAGGTAGCAGGTGTTTGTGACGTCATCCGTGAACTGGCCTATAGAATAGTAACAACTATTCAGTCATGACCCGTCGTTTGTGCCAGTTGTCAGTAGAGATGTTACATCAATTTATGTAATAGCTGGTTCTAAAGGAAAAGTTTAAAGATCGTAGTAAATGACTTTGAATGGTGTCTGAATAGTGGACTTCATTTATTTTACATACAGATGCAGTAGAATAAATGTGCATGAATAATAACTTATAAGCGGCAGTTATTGAATTGTTTTAAGAATGACCCCTTTGACTTGTGGTGATTGTGTGAAAAAAATCAGTAGTGTGTTCGCCTGTCCGGTTTACCTGTTGTATTTATAGGTCGATTGTATAAAGTGTTTTGAACCTGAACAGTGCTGGTCTACCTATCAAACTAATATCACTGAACTGTTCTTTGTGAACGAATGTTTTGTTGGAATTCCACTTTTCAAACCCGAACAAATTCAGTAGTCCATTCAATACAACTTTTGGCCTAGACAAAATTGCAACAGAAAATATGTTTATACTGTGCGAAAGACCATCAATATAATAACACACACAAAAAAGTTGCACTCCAAATAACGAGGGGAAAGTGATGAAAAATGAATTTAAAATAATGCATTTTCTACTTATATTAAAAGGCACTGCAATGCTTCCTTACTTCTGTCCCGCAGTAAATATAGCTGTTGGGTCACAAAAAGTAATGGATGCCGGTAGTATTTTGATTTTGAGTTGACTTTCTGATGTGAACCTATATATCTACATTTAATTAAATTTATATATGGCAGTAAATTCAATAAAAAACCGTTTTTGGTGACGACCTTGAATAATATAAATATTTTACTACGGTAGCGCGTTAGGACCAAAATTGATCGTGTTTAGTGTTAAATTTCGTGTCACGATATTTTTGTTGTCTGAGCGCTGAGTACGAAACTTTAAACTCACCAAATTAATGTTATCTCTTAGAATTGTTTTAAAAAACGAGATGATAACCAAGTTAAGCTTAATTCACTTGATATATTATTTGTTTTAATAACAACATGAAAATAGCATCACACTATATATTAGAGCTTAAACGATTTCTAACTTTCTTGTGTATGAGTTACATGTAGCAAATTTTCCATCGTCATTATTTGAAAATTATAGACTGTTGTTGGTTTTGTTGTGCCACCGTACTAACCTGTTTGACCAAAACATTGTCTTCAGATCTGACAAAGTAAGGAAAGTCGAGAACGGGACTTTGCTAAATTAAAAAAAAGTCCCAAGCTGTGTTTACTTCTCTCTCTTTCATGCATACCTTAATCGGATGCAAAGCATCTTTAACATCATTAAACGTAGTAAATTCAGTAATACATGTGTTAAAACACCCTAGAACTTACACTGAGTTCAAAGAAGCCATTCAGATATATATAGACAACACAAAGGAAGTAGATATCAAACCTGGCGAGAGATCATAATGCTCTATTATTCATCATGAATTGGCCACACTAACAACCTCCCTTTGCACAAGTTGGTTACAAAAGTAGTCAGTGCAACATCGTGCGTGGAAGTTAAAAGCTTGTATCAAACATATGACGCAACATCATGTCATATACGAAGAGTATATATACAGACACAAATATGGAAGGACAACAAAGTCTTAAATCCATGTGAGTAGGGAAGCGTTTCTGTTAATGGAAATGTATAGCCTGTAAAGACTAAGTTACAGTCTGTCCCTGAAGATATGTTAAAGTGATTCGATGTAGCTGTCGACCGAATTGCATTTCAAGTTGCTGCTCCTGTAATATCACGGACTTGAGCGTTCAATCATTTGCACAGTGTCAAGATCTAGTTTAGCCTTTGATAGCGAAAATGCCGACAGTGATAATGATCAAAAGCTAAACCTCAGGTTATAAAAACGGAACGTAAGTAAGTACATTCTGTAACAAATGTATACTGTTACAAAATTTCATGTGTAAAAACAGTAACAAAAGTAACAAATGACATTTTAAATATTTATTTATGTAATACCTATTATTCATCTGTATTACATACGTGTAGTAGCATGAACTACAACACTTGTTTAGAAGCATATGTTGACTCTTAAATCTGTTTTAGTAATCGATACACGAGAAACTGATTCCAGAAATTCATAGTTTTAGGTATTATGTGAGTACTTATATCACATTTATTCATTAAAGGATAAATTCATATCAATGACATTTGAACCCTTTTTAGACACATTTGTAGTTTAAACTAAAAGTTGTTATCAACCATGATTTTTGAAAAATTGTATACGATCGGATTCCAAAAATCCACAGTTTTAGATATTATTTTAGAACTTTTACCCCAAAACTGAACAGTTCTGTCTATTTATTTATTAAT
This sequence comes from Mactra quadrangularis, assembly GCA_025267735.1. Lineage (NCBI taxonomy): Eukaryota > Metazoa > Mollusca > Bivalvia > Venerida > Mactridae > Mactra > Mactra quadrangularis. The sequence goes on along the minus strand of CM046305.1, from coordinate 48,890,531 downwards.
GTTATACTAATTATAGCACAGGCACATGAAAGATACATGTAAAGCAGATTCCAGATAAATGACTCGTTTACGTGTCATTATTGACACATTTATCAAGAAAATAAAAAATGACCTTTTTGAATTTTGTATTTATAAAGAATTTGAATAATAAGTTGTATTTTTACAATTGTTTTCATTCGTAAATGATAATACGCGGAAAACCCGAGCGGGTTTTGAGCGCTTTTAGATAACGTGTATGGCGTACGTTAATTCTTTAAAATTGAAAAAAACTGATAAAATCAATGAAAAAATGATATACCTATGAGTTTGAAAAACATCTCCAGACCATGGGCGCAGCCATTTTCATCAATTTTATCAGACGCTTAATCAAACATCTGTGAATCAAGATTAAATACGCTCTAAAGAAAATTGCACTACAAGCGTTCAACGATACGGATCAATGAATGAAGCTACTGGCGGCTTTTCATTGGATAAAAATATTTGCAGCTTCCTCGTGACCGCTTACAAAATATTTTCAAACGTGCTTTTTTACGATGTTTTTTCCATGATAACAGTTCAAAATATATTTGGTCGTTTTATTCGTTCATTTCCTCATTTAAATATTTATTTATGACTTTTTACCTCGGAAATACTTACCAACGCACCGTTCGTGACGTCGCTAAGAGACATTCATGATAAAACCGGCACGTTACCGTAACGTAACGTTACCGGGCATTGTTTAAAGAGGAAAACATTTCATTTCTAAAAAATGAATGATTTATCGAGGCTTTTTTACCTTCATCTCTATTTATAAGATAAATAAATATGTACAATACATTTCTTTTAGAATTTAGATATGATTCTGACGTAAAAGAATGACATGTTGTCAAATTTTTCTGAATGCAATAAATTATGCAGTTATCTCCCCTAGCTTATCTAATTAATAGGCCCTCAAACAAAATAAATCCTTCACAGCGCCGAATATCTTTAATTTTATTTTGCCAAAGTCACAATCTTATTTTTTTTTAATTTTTAACTTATTCTAAGTAATACAAATAAGTGTGTTTTCCGCGCCATAGGTAGCACCTAATTTCATATTAGATAGTTATACGCGGAAAACCCGAGCGGGGCCGAAGGCCCGCGAGGGCTTTGAGCGCTTTTAGACAACGTGTATGACGTACGTTAATTCTTTAAAATTGAAAAAAAAACCGATAAATTAATGAAAAATATATAGTTCTATGAGTATGAAAAACGTCTCCAGTATATGGGGGCCGCCATTTTCATCAATTTTATTAGACGCTTAATCAAACATCTGCTAATCAAGATTAAAGACGCTCTATAGAAAATTGCACAACAAGCGTTCAACGATTCGGATCAATAAATGAAGCAACTGGCGGCTTTTCATTGGATAAAAATATTGGCTTTTCCGCTTACAAAATAATTTCAAATGTGTTTTTTTACGATGCTTATTCCAAGATAACAATCCAAAATATATTTGGTCGTTTTATTCGTTCGTTTCCTCATTAAAGTATTTTTTATGACTTTTTACATTGGAAATACTTACCAACGCACCGTTCGTGACGTCGCTAAGAGACGTTCATGATAAAACCGGCACGTTTCCGTAACTTAACGTTACGGAAAGAGGAAAACATTTCTATCTTCATAAAATAAATGAATGTTTTATCGAGGCTTTTTTATCCTCATCTTTATTCATAAGATAAATAAATATGTACAATACATTTCTTTCAGAATTGAAATATGATTCCGACATAAAAGAATGAAATGTTGTCTGATTTTTCTGAATGCAATAAATTACGCAGTTATCTCCCCTAGCTTATCTAATTAATAGGCCCTCAAACAAAATAAATCCTTCACAGCGCCGAATTTCTTTTCTTTATTTTATTTTGCCAAAGTAACAATCTTATCTTATTATTTTTAAGTAATACATGTAAGTCTGTTTTCCGCGCCATAGGTAGCACCTAAGTTCATATTAAAGGGAGCTAATCTAAAATTGTTTTCATTTGTATATGATAATAGATATATAGTTGTAAAGGGAGATAATCCACATTTTTGTTCATGTTAAACGTTTTTGCCAAAAAAAGGACTTTCCCCTCGAATTTTTGAGTGCAACTTTTTTTTGATACTACTATGAATACGAACTTTCACACAGTACAAAAATAAATTCTGTTGCAATTTTGTCTAGGTTAGCCTATTTTTTGAGCTGTATTAAATGGGCTATAGTGCCTTCAGCGCTTTGATTACAGGAGGTACGGTCTGATTGATTATTCATACATTTCGGAATACATTTCTATTTGGATGCAAATATCGGTCTCGATTTACAGATTAAAAATTTCTCCACAAAAATGACAATTCAAAACGTTATATTTGAAACGGTTAACATGAAATTAACTACTATAAAGACCCATTTATTTCATAGCAGCGATTATTGTGATCTAGTGAAAGGTGGACTGTGATTGAAATCACGCTGCACCGTTTGGACACGAAGATGGAAGACGAAAATAAAAGTAAAGATTCTGAGCTAAAAAAGACTATACCAGATGATGTCAACTCTGAAATACAGTCTGTATTACAAGACTGGGATGATCTGGATAAAGATTTTATGCAATTAGAGGTTAGAACATTGGTATTTAAGCCAGATTAAAGTAGACAAATTTCGGATACGGTTGTTTTTCGGACAGAAACGGGTTTTTAACTGTTGATTTTGTGATGTGAGTTACTGAAATAACAATAATCGGTTTTAAACCAAATAATGACATTTATTAAGCAAAAAAAGCAATAGTAGTGTGTGGGTATATAGAAACAATTGGCATAATTATACTGCAGGCCTGTCAAGGATGGCAGGAATCTAAGCGTGAGAAGGGGCTTCTACAGGGCAGTTGCCCCTGGTCGGGTAAACCCAATTAAGGCAACAGTGAATGTGGCTATTGTTGTAATACTGTCAAAATGTTACCATATCTTAGAAAACTTGTTTCATTATTTCAAATGTATTTTTTTTTACTTTCTAGCTTGACAATGAACAATATAAGAAGATCTTAGATGATGTCAAAGTTCTTCAGAAGAAATGTTTAAGTGGTATTGCACATCAGAGATATAGATTGAAGAAAATCACTGAATCTCTTAAGTAATTATATAACAGAAAATCAATTTTTATTTTTATGCATTTTAAGCTCACCGAGCTTTTTTCAGTATTTGGGGAAGGGGCCTGAGGCCTTTTTATATATAGAACATTTGGGGAAGTTTTATCACAATTTTATAGAAAGGGGAACAAAATATCCAAGGTTAACTCAAAATTTGGGGGAAATTGCATGATTTTAAAGAAATTTCAAGAGGGGAAGGCGCCTGTTAATGGCCTCTGTTATATAAGGAAAAAAAGGCCTGGCTCACCTAAGTGCAAAAAGACTTAATTCCAGATGTCCTTAGAATCTAATTCTCAGATGAGCATTCAATTGTGCTAAGTCTCTAATGTGTTAACTTATTAATATCACAATTTATGCTAAATTTTGTAACACATTCTTCCAACTTAAATCAGTCACTCTAGAGCTTCCTGGCCTCCCTGTAATAAGCAAAACGGTAGGAAACGGTTTGTTGCTCAAGGAAGCAACAAGGTTCTATCTCTAGTGAATTAGGTTTTTTGTTTCAATGTGTGTATGTATTAGAAATTATCAATATTTTCAATTTGTCTATTGATTATACTGAAGTGATACTTTTGTGCAGATATTAATAGGCATAATTATATGCACAAGTTAACCATTTAATTTCTTGCTCTTTCTTTCATATTCAAACATTAAATATACTATCAATGTCTGCATGATGTACTACAATGTTGTCATGTATTTGTGTAGTAGGAGCAGTGGTCCAGTTGAACAAGTTTCTATACAGCTATACCACTCCACTCATTTTGTAAATGAATACTGTGAGAGATCATCTGCCTGAAGGTGGTATTGAACTGTTAAAATTGGCTGAATATGTATATGTAGCGGTGCTAGTTTCAAGAACCTTGTAACCAGGGCTCGACATTAAGGCGCAGCCGACAGACATTCACTGGTTCAAGTTAGGTCCTGTCTGGTGGAGTTATCTCGTGGCTACTTAATTTTGATCAAAACTTTAATTACCACAAAAAATCAATCCGATTTCAGTTAACCAATCTCAAATTTAAGGCTACAAAAACTTGTTTACGCTTTATTTACGAGCATCCTAATGCATTTGAAAGTAATCTGGTGCGTATGTGTGTGTTAAATCGAGCCGTCTTGAGGCGTACTAGTCCGGGGATTTCCTTACACACGTTCGATAAAATACGTAAATTCGGTGAAAGTAGGGGTTTTTTTTCTTCAGAAAAATATGAACGGCAAGATTAATGTTTAAACTTTCTCGAAATAAAATGATAAATTAGTGGGCGTCAAAATATATTTTAATAAAGAACATTCAATTTCCCGCGATCCCCGATATTTTTTATTACCGGCCATTTTTAGCGTACTAAGTCAGCAAAAAAATTGGGTCACGCTTGTTTGAAGTTTTAATTCTACATGTAATTAACAATTAAATTAAAGTGGACTCTTTGATAACACAATGCGACATTGCAATTATGGCATTGTTACGCTATCAAACATCGACTAAGTGTTAAAAATACCTACACACATCTTATCTTAAATTGTTTACATCAATATCCGTTTAATATTGCCAACGCACGCTCATCGCCAAACAAAGGATTAATATTGATTTAATTGCTGCAAACAAATGTAGACTCCCCGGGGTACATGACATTGAGTTACGTACATTAAGGCAAGGAAATTAATATGACATACACCCATATACACATAGCATAATTATACTAACAGGATCAACTTATTTTGGAAAATTAAGACTGTCGGCAATGTAATGTTATAGCCGATTATGCGACACATTTGCTCGGCGATTGTAACTATGCACATCTATTTATAACTTTCACGGCGTTTTAAAAGATAGTTTTATTTTTAACAAAAAATGAAAAATGACTTGTCCGGACCTTGGAAAATGTACGACTCGGAAAAATAGGATAGTTGATTTCGTAACCCCCGATATTTTATTGAAGAAATCAAAATATACATTCATTTTATTTTTTTTTATTAGGTTCTTCATGCATATTTAGCATATTTATGCATGGTAGTAATATTTTACCACAATAAATACTATGACTGCTATGAAATGAGACGTATTGTCAATTTAGACGGTAATAATTGAGACAGGAAAAATTGGAATGGTCAGGGCAAGGACCCTATAAATAAGGTCCTTGGTCAGGGCTAGTGAAAAATTGGTCAGGGCTAGTGGATTTGGGCATTTACTAGCCCGTCCGGGCTAGTAAAAAAATAAGTTAATGTAGAGGCCTGGTAACCCGGGCACTTTTTCACCTTACTTGATTAAGTATGTAGAAAATATAGCTTATAATGATTTGATCACAGTTTTTTTAAATGATAATATAAAAGTGTGGGAAAATAGTTTGACAGTTGTCTTGGGGTGATAATCAATCTGATTAAAACCTGATCTAAAATTTTCTGCTTGCCTACTCACTAATTTAGATCTGGCCTTTTTCAAATGAGGATCAGGTTCAGGTGACCTTTTCTCATCATAATATTAATGACAAAATTGTTATGATATGTAACTTGTTTACATTGTCTACGTCACGCAATTTTAAATGAGCCGTCCAATCGCAGACTGTGAATAATACCGCTGTTAAATTAGCTTGCAAACATAGGTCTAAAAATAGAAATTATGAAATCAAAATGTTATTAATAGTGTTTTGTCTAGATGAAAGCTATGCATTGATTAGTCGACATAAAGGTCATCTCGATGTGACCCTCCATTGAAGTAGTAGAGATCCTGTATGACAATGCTCTACAGGATATCTGTTTACCGAGATTGAGGTGATAGTCATCAGAATAGGGTGTGGTTGCTTTGTTAGGTATTCCATGTAGTTGGTAAGTAGAAATTAATTATTCTAGACTTAGCAGGTGTGCTACCTGGCCACACGTAAAATATATAGAATTACATGTAGACCTAAAACACACTTAAACATTTTGGTGTAAATATTTCAGTGCTGTATCCAATCCAACTGCAGCTGATAAAGCATGTGTCAATGAGCTTGAGAAGAAAATGTTGAAGAGGAAAAGTATGTTCAGAGATTTTGAGGATCATTTGCCTCATAAAAATGGGTAATGTTATATACTGCTGTTGTTTAAAAAAAATTCTCTGTTATGTTTTTGGAACTGTCTCTGTATTACTGTCTTTCAATTTAGCAAATACAAATATATATAAATACAAATATATTTATTTCAGCAATTAAGCACATATGTGCTTTTCTGCTGTCAGTTGGCAGCAACAACAATACATACATACATGTAAATTCATATTTATGACAATACATCATAAGGAATATATATGAACAAACATGTATAAGAATAAAGTAATCTTTGAATAATGATACATCATTGAGAAGAGTATGAGTACAGAATGTGAATCTTAAAGCAGTACTTTTACTTGAAAAAAGCAAAGAATCATTAGAAAGTTAGACAAAAAACTTAGACCAAAAAAACCAAGCAAATCAAGATAGCAACAAATTAAATTGTAAACGTATTATGTGTTCACTTGATTTAGTAAAGAAGATCGTTTTTTATGAGAAAGATATATATATTTTGCTAGTTTACAAATTAGACTGGTACTTGTTGAGGACATCAAATTTCGTAATTTTTGGATAGTTGGCCAATGGTTATAATAATGGGATAGGCATTCTTTGCGAATGTTACGGTACATGGGACAGTGGACTGTGGAAAGAGTCCAACAAAATTGCTGTCAGTCCAGTGACTTTTAGAATGTCAGTATTCCGGCGGTCCACCAACGTTTATTGCCACCATTTCTTTAAATAATGAAAATCATTATAGGATATCTTATTCTAAACAGTTAGAATGGACTGTATTTTGTAACATGTAGCTAAGATTTTTTTAGTCTAGAAAATTTTTCATTTGATTCAGTAAAAAATTCACAGGTCTATGGTGTTAACATCCCATCTTTTGATTAATTAACTATTCTGAACTTTCATTATTTAGAATGACAAGGTTGGTATGATAAAAATTCTCTTTAAGTTTACCCATCAAGCAATCAAATCCGATTGAATATTTGTCATCTGCTGCCAGTGTCCCAGGAACTGGGGTAGGTAGCAGTTTGCTAGATCTTCTAACAACTGTCCTCCACTTAACCCTGTCTAAAGGATCACTGTTGCGCAGCTTGTATGTCCTTATATCAGCTTTTATGCACTCAGATCAGGAATTTCTTGGCCGCCCACATTTACCAGAGCTTGCCTCATTTATTAATATGGCCTATTTAAGTTCTACAAAACCTCTCACATTGCTAAATTTCCTGTCTGGTTCCTCTGTATTCAGCATTCAACTATATACTGTCAGACACTTGTCTAAAACTGATGTTAAATAGTCTTCCTAATTGTTAATAGCTGTACAGACTGTGTGTTTTCAGTTATGTTTTAGCCCTAAATAGGGGTTGATATTCTGCCTAATCACGATTGGAAAAATGATGAAAATTCACAATAAGTGTAACTGTAACTATTCTTTGTCTGTTTTTTTTTGTGAAAATAGGGATTGTTCTCAAAATAGGTTTTATGAAAGTTAAGTCTATAAATTAGATTTTTCAAAATTTTGGAAAATAGTTTCCTAAATAAATTTTCATTAATTCAGAAGATTATTGCACGTCAATTCACAATTTGAAAGAAAGACAGGGCTGTAACAAAAAAACAATACTAAAAAAGCCTGAATATACTTGGTCATGCACTCATATGTTATATGTATACTCAAGAAACATATTTTTCATTGTCAATTTAATCACAATTATGGGAATTTTTCTTAATGTTGTTTTTTGCTTTAGTCTAAAATGTCAATTTTAATTTTTCTGTTTCCGTTTTAACAGTAGTGCTGTGCTCATGTTTTTTATACTTGACATCATGCCATGTTTGTATACTACAGTCAATTCGCATTATCTCGACTACTCTTGTGTCGATATTTCGTTGTCTCGATTGAAAATCAAAAGTCCCGATTTTTTTCCTTCTTTATCTATATGAAAAAATCATGTTTGACTCGATCTTTTTTTCTCGACTTTTTCGCTCTCTCGACTATAAATTTGAGTCCCAAATTGTTTTTTTACTATAAAATTATAATGTTTAAGTCGACTAGACAAAAATATTATCGGCGATCCGTTGAGGTGCGAAAAATAACACACGCCCATTGTTTATCGATTAGCGACTGTATAGATAATCTGTTTAAAAGAACGTGTCAAGATTGAATTAACATGTCACTTAAATATACAAACTAATTGACATGACTAAATGAAACCATTGTTAAATAAGTCGAGTGTTAATTGACAGATGTCAAAATTGAGTATAATTTTTTCATTCTAGTGTATAAATTATTCTTGATTTTTAAAAATAAAAAACAAATATTTTTTGTTATTTCTATTATTTTATTTCGTCATTTAAGTTGATATAAATGTACGCCATCTTCTTTTCATGATAATTTAATCACTCGACAGACCTGTTGGAAAAATGTTTACAACTGTTATGGATCGATAATAGAGATATGCTGACATTCTTGTAGTTCAAGTCTATATTTTTTCGTGACGTAATAGTCAAACTTCTCTTCACACACACAACTGGATAATATCAGCAACTACTCAAAATATCAAAGAGAAGTCGACATGCTGGGGTTGTACGAAATAGTATATGACGTCAAACACATACACACACAATTTTTCTGACTGACTTCAAATATTCAGAAGATATACGTTTGGTTAGTCATTACATCGAGAAACAGTCTGTGAAATACAAATGTAGTAGAAACCGAAAGTAGATTTTCGGAAAATACGCGATTTTGTTCAATAACTTGTCGAGAGGGAACTTTGCCAGCGGGAAAAGTGTCACAAAACCTTTAAGGTACAAGTTAATGGTAAAACTCTATTCACAGCTGCAGTAAAGCGATTATTCTAAACTTCACTCTCTGAACAGGTAAAACTGCTACTGAAGACATCGAAATTACCTCCCTTAGAAAATTTCGTTTATATTGTTTGTCTCGATTTTTCATTATCTCGACTATTTTTCGACGGTCCCTACTAAGTCGAGATAACGAGAGTTGACTGTATGTTGTTTTTGTAACAAGATTTAAGGCAGAACTCCCCTTAATGTATTTGACATAGCCTTGTACTTTTTTTATGTTACATGTATGTCTTTAAGTAGGGCTTTAAAACTTGATAGGTTTCTTAAATACTTGATTTTATAAATCAATTTGATGAGTCTACTAATGTTGTACGGCATTTGACAAGGTCACATCAAGGTCAACAATTGAGGCAATAAAAAATATTAGGGGTGTAACGGTTAACAGATATACCGGTTGATATTGCAATATGACTTCTGACGGTTTTTAACCGGTTCGTTTTTCTCTGATCCGGTTTTTCTAGTTATGTTCCAAACTGATTGCTTTTATCAGAATCTGAAATTTAAATGTTTGAATAAATGTTAAAATGTGTTCGGAAACTTGAAACATTTTTTGTTAAGTGAGAAAATGATTATCTTCAAAAAGTCCATTCAAAACTTTTTTCTAAATTTTTCAAATATTTGCATGATACGTGTAGATCATTTCAAAATACAAATATCTATGTACAATGCTAATCAAATTAAGATGATGCACGTGCATTAATTCATGTTATGCAGGTATGAGCAAAGAATAATATGTTTTGCAATATATTGCGATACGGGTTTCATGTATTGCAATATATTGCAATATATTGCAATACGGTTTTTACCGTAGTGTTACACCCCTAACAAATATATATTCAGCTATTCAAGCAATATGTTTTGTACTAATTAATTTCTTTTTTATTTTTAGTTTGTACTTGAATATCATTCTTGGTCAAGTCAACATTTCTCTTCTTAACAAAGAAGACAAGTAAGTTGTTATAGCAACCATTGCCTTAAATATTCTCAAGTACTAGCAAGATTTAGGGCACGTTCTGCAAGGCGATTATTGGCTAGCGCTTTTTGAAAGGAATTTTTTGTAGCATAAGAGACCTATGGAACAGTTTGCTTCAAGCTAGCAAATCCAAGATAGTGACTTTCTCAAATAAAAAGTTCAGAATTGTAACAAACAAAAAATATTCAAATCAATTATCACCATGATTTTTCTATTTAAACGCTTTGACAAAATTTATGCCTTAAATAAGTATTCTTGAAAGAGAAACGAGTTCACAGGGGGCAGCCATTTTGAAAGACAGAAGTGTTCCGAATGATAAGGCTGGCAAGAAAAAATATTGCTCGATCGTAGCTGACCGTATTGTAGGAAATCACTAGGTAGAGATACAAAGCACCTGCCTTGGGGAACGTGCCCTTACAGTTTTATGTCAAAAGGGTAAAATATCAACTAGCCTAAACATATGAAATTAGTCATTTTTACTTGATGAATCAATTTTTTACTTGTATTATTGTTAATTCCGTTTTAACATTTTCGATTAAGAACCGCCATTTATCTGCTGAAATATAGATAACAAGTTATGTAACCTATGACCTGTTTCTGTTCTTTTTGTACATTCAACTGGATCCCTGATGTGCTAAAAATGGACATGCCTGCAATTTTCCACTGTCTAAAAATGGATCATATACCTGTGTGTAGAAAGTCATGATTGATTCGCATTTTTCTGCGGGCGGTATCAGCGTCATGATCCTTCGTTATACAGTTTGTTTGTGAATTTCAGACCCCGCATATCCTCTTTCTAATGACTCCACCAAATTTTGCCCTGTTAAATCCATGTCCGGACAGCTCCATCCGTGCTTTGATTAAAACTTCTAACTTCCACCCATGACTATATAATACTTATATGATTTCAGGTACTTGTACAAGCAAGATTATGAGAGATTTAAGTTAACATTGAGTTATATTGTACTTGGATTATCATTTATCTTAGTGTTTATGCATTATATCGTACAATTCACAACAATCAGGTATTTATCAATTTTCTAATCACTGCATGCTATTGTACTTTCAATTTAGGATTCATCCATTTTTATCAGGGAAACGTATTGTGTAGCAGTTTCAATGTAGTTATTCTTGTGAAAACCAAATAGTGTTGTTCAGTGAATAAGAGTGTATATATTACTCACTTGTTTTTATATACATGTAGATAACATAAGAATATATATCTGAATATATTCATCTATCCTTTTTCTGACAGATAGTCTATTCTTTTGTTAAGAATGTGTCAAGTTAAAAATTTACTGATACAGTTATGTATTTGTTTTGATTGATTTTATCATTTATTGATTTTTTGATCATAGGATTATTAATTAATTGATTGTCACACGCTATTTTTTGACCTTGATAAGTTATAAGTTGTTAAGAAATAAGTTGTTAAAGGAAATTGATGGAGTTTTGATTTGAGAGGTTATATAGTAGAAAAATCATGGATTTTATATGAACTTGTGTACATCATAAAATATGAACTTGTGTACTTAGTAATAGTTAGAACCCTACCTTGATGTTTTCTAAACAAATGGTTAAATGTGAACATGTTGACCCCTGAAAAAATGAGTCTTAGTGCTGGTTCCTATCTGTGAAGATATCTCTTAATTAGTAAACTTTCTTTTGTAGTAACAGATATGAATATGTGTATAGAAAGACATACACTATTGTAACCATAATTCTATTCTATTATATTTATAGATGGGCAGATTCAGTGTTACATTTTCTATTAGTATGGTATTATTGTACATTAACTATTAGAGAACAGATTTTGATTGTTAATGGATCTAGGTAAGTAAAAGTAAAAAAAGTTTATAGTCCATGTTCAATGCTAATGCGCCTTCATTGACTGTTCAGCTAATACCCTTGGTCATTGGGTTACTGGTATCTATCTATCAATCTCCCTTGGGAGTCTTTTACTCCACTTAGCGCAGCCGACAAATTGGCACAACGTAAATATACTACCCTTGCAGGTACCCCATTACACCTGGGTGGAATGAAGCAATCATAGATAAATTTCTGGCAAAAGGAAATTAGCATTGCCCCTAGTGGGCTTTGACCTGGGGACCTCTTGATCCCTAAATGGTGTCCTTTCACTGGACCTCTGCTCCTAAAGTTTATATTTGGATGACTAATGAACATGACTTCATATTATCAAAAATCTTATAACAATATAGCAATAAAATATAGAAAGATCTACTATTGAACACAACAGAACAAACCTTTATTCCTCAAATCATGATACATAAGTAATTAAATGTACAGTTTATAAACAAAAAATAGAAAAAAGAAAAATTATATGTATATTTATAAAAATATTAACACTTCTAAGGGGAGAAAGAGAGAGAGGGGAGAGGGAAGCGATAAGAAAATTAAACATTTGACCTTCAAAGAATGACTACTAAAATGGGTCATTATTTGTTGTTCTTATTGGCTTCAGACATGATAATAACTATTGTCCATTTTTTCTCAACTGTCAAAGTTTGAATAATTTCACGGTGAATGCATACACACTATCTCAATATCATGTGTGTAGGCAAAGAGCACAAAGTCACTGTGAAATTATTCATGTTTTGACGGTTGAGAAAAAACGAACAATAACTTTCATTTAATGTTTTCATTAACTATTTTGCAACAGAATGTTATTTTATAAATCATGTAATCCACGCACAATGATAAACATTAATCAACGTTTACCAGCTTGTAGTAAGTGCATTGGGTTAAAGAGTGAGTTACTACAGTCTTGCGGCCAACCCTCAATTTGTTCTGATTTTGTTTCTGAACATTTTTTATTCCCCGCCGATGGAATCGGGAGGGGGATATAGTTTTGGCGTTGTCCATCCGTCCGTCCGTCCGAATTTCGTTTCCGGAGTAGTTCTCTGCAACTACTGGCTGGAATTCTACGAAACTTTATGGGAATCATCAATATCAAGAGGAGATGCGCATGTGGTCAGCTTTTTTCGGATCAGACCCTTTAACTCAGAGTTAGGGCCCTTGATTAGTTATGTAGTATGCATATAGAGTAAAAGTCGTTTCCGGAGTAGTTCTCTGCAACTACTGGCTGGAATTCAACGAAACTTTATGGGAATCATCAATATCAAGAGGAGATGCACATGTGGTCAGCTTTTTTCGGATCAGACCCTTTAACTCAGAGTTATGGCCCTTGATTAGTTATGTAGTATGCATATAGAGTAAAGTCGTTTCCGGAGTAGTTCTCTGCAACTACTGGCTGGAATTCAACGAAACTTTATGGGAATCATCAATATCAAGAGGAGATGCGCATGTGGTCAGCTTTTTTTTCAGATCAGACCCTTTAACTCAGAGTTATGGCCCTTAATTAGTTATGTAGTATGCATTTAGACTTAAAGTTGTTTCCGCACTACTTCTCTGCAACTAATGGCTGGAATTCAACGAAACTTTATGGGAACCTTCAATACCAAGAGGAGATGCGCATATCGTCCGCTTGTTCTGGTCAGACACTTAAACTTAGAGTTATGGCCCTTGATTAGTTATGCAGTATGCATATGTAGTAAAAATTGTTTCTGCGCTACTTCTCTGCAACTACTGGCTGGAATTCAACGAATTCATATAGAGAAATATTGCTATTTCTTTGCATAGCTGGATTGATTTCAACAAGATTTTATGGAAACCATCAATACAGAAAAGAAATTTGCATCTCATTGGCATGTCCTGATAATTTTTATTAACATGGAGTTATGTATGTTCCCTATTATGGTTTTATGGATTTTTATATTTATTAATAAAGCCTTATGTCTCCAGTTGTTGTGTTAGTAAAAACAAGTACTCGGCGGGGGATATAAATTCAACTAATTTGCTTGTTATCTTGGTTTTAACATTATTGTATTGTGAAGTAAGCCAACATTAATGTGAATAACTTCTAGTAATGACTAGTATCTTGTATATTCTGTTTGACAAAGCTGCCCGGCTAGCTCACTTGGTAGCACTCAAGTCTACTGATCGAGGGGTTATGGGTTCGAATCCTGGGCGGGGCATACTTTCGTGGGATTGGTCATGAAATTATTTCTACGGTCATTCTCCCTCCTACCAATAATTCTCAATTATGTAAGGCAGTTGTCAGTCACTTAGGAAAGTATGTGCTTAGTAGTTGGTTAACAGCTAAATACAGAGATTTAGCCTTTCCAGGAACCGTGAGTAGGTTGACTGACTGGCGTTACTTGACCTATTCAGTGTGTTGCTATGGCGTTTAACCCAACAAAAACAAAAACAAACCAACTCTTTGGCAAAAATTATAATGTGATTACAATTATTGTTTTTTTATTACAGAATTAAAGGTTGGTGGCTATTACATCATTTTGTATCAACTGCATGTTCTGCTATAACTCTAATATGGTAAGTATGTTTTGATTAAAATATACTTTGTCTCTTCCATTAACAACCTGCTTATATGGGGCACGTTCGGCAAGGCGATCCCTAGCTAGTGCTTCGTCCCAGGCCCTGGTACCCTCGATTTGGTGTCACATAGTAAATACTTTTGGTGCAAGAAAGGTACCAGAGGATGAAGCGCTATCTAGGGATTTCCTTGCGGAACGTGCCCATGGTCAAGTGGTTGCAACTGCATATATCAAAGCACCGTTTACTCTCAATTGGCTTTTGCTGAGCTACAGGTTACGTCTATTAGTGTGAGAAAGTGCACAATTGATTACATTTGAGCAGTGGTCCAATGGTTGGATGCCAATTCAAACCTCAGTAGGGCCTCAGTTAATTTCTCTGAGCAAGAATTTTACCTTCAGTTGTTCCACTCGACCCAAGTGTAACTAGGTAGTGTACGAGATCATCTGCCTGAAAATGATTCAATGATTAGGGATTATGGAACAAAATTGCTAAAAGTGTATTTGGAAGTGAACTTTATACTGATTTGAACTTTTTTTATTACATAGAAAAAGAATACTAGTTTATTCTAGGAACAATGATAAAGTTAAATGTCTGTCTCATATAATTGACTGTTGAAAAAGGGCATAAAATTTGTCAATTCACTCACAAGTTATTTGGATCTTTGATGTCAATGAGGATTTTTTGCTTAGTTGAATGTTATTCAATCTTCGTAAACAGATATCCCTGTAGAGCATTGTCGACAGGATCTCTAAGATCTCAATAGAGGGTCATGTCAAGATGACCTTTATGTTGACCAATCAATGCGTAGCTTTCATCTAGACGAAACACTACTACAAAATGTAATAACATTTTAATTTTGTAATTTCTATTTTTAGACCAAGGCTGGTGAGCTAATTAAACAGCGGTATTATTCACAGTCTGCAATTAGACAGCTCATTTCAAATTGCATGACATAGTTGATGTAAACAATTTGCTAATCATAACAATTTCGTCATGAATATAATGATGAAAAATGGTCACATGGATGTCACCCTTGTTTGAAAACAGCCAGATCTAAATCTAGCGAGTAGGCAAGGGGAAAATTTAAGATTGAGTTTTAATCAGATTGAATGTTATTGGAAGAACTATTACTTCGTCAGATAGAGTTAAGATCAATTGATTGTAGAATTTTTCGTCGTAAGTTTTTTAATGGCCAATCATGGTACCATTTGAAGTTTTTTATTAACTAATTGGTTGTAATATTGGACAATTTTTATTTCAGGCCTGATGGTTATTCTTATCAATCATTTAGAACACAATATGGATGGTTTATTCTATATGTTGGTAAGGATTTAAATTAGATCTCTCTTAGTTGTTTTCATTAAATCATTATATTTGTCTATTGTGATATCTTCAGCGTGTTCAGTAACGACTTTTAGCTAACGTTACGGTTATGGGAAAACTCAATCCGAAGACGACTCAACTTGCGGATAACTCAACTCAAAGTTGTGACAACTCAACCTGTTAGTTGAGGATTGAGTTGTCTCGGTTGAGTTGTCTTTGAGACTTCTAAATGCCTTTACTATCAAATTGTGACATACTATTGAAAAAGGTCAGTTCTATGTTTTAACCTTGGCTATTGTCCTTGAAGTCCTTTTGAATTCTGATAAACTAGGTATAAAATAACTAGATTATACATGTATGTTCTCTACTAACTACAAATACTGGATGTAAGTTTTAAGTTTATCAACTATGGATTAATACCCTTACATGTTTTGTTTGTGTTTTATTTCTTAAAACTAGCTATTAAACAGGTTACAGTGATGATTTTTAATTCTGATCTTTAGATACTTGTTTTCTCAAAAGGACATATCAAGTTTTTAATGAATTATTGTGGAAAAGCAATACAGATTGAATACTATTGTTCCTTGTTTACATATGTTAATTTTTGTAGTAAAAATTAGTTATGTAAAAATTTTTAGTTCCCGAATTAAGAAAACAGTTAAGATATGAAAATAAAAAATCATCATCTTATAAGCAGAAAAGTCTTAGTTTAAGGACCATTGGGCCCATTGCCTACAATTTCTCTACAAATTTCGATAAAAAAGCGCTTTCTTGTAGCTATTCTTTGTTCAGGAAATCTTCATTCTGTTTCTTCAGGAAACAGCTTGCTATCTACATCACAAACCAAGATGATGGTTGCATTTTTTTAAGCGATTTAGAGAGACCAAATAAGTCTTTAAAAAGTATAAAATCATTGCAAAAACATACGCTTATATGAACAATTACAAATATTAATTAATTTCAATTCATCTATAGTCAGCCAAACATTAATAACAAATTGTCGGCAAACAGGAAGTTACATTACTGCGGAGGCAGCCATTTTGATTTGTAACAGCGCTCTCGGATAGCGAAGACTTTTTACACAAGCGCTTGTTACCTACATAATGAAGCGATATCTTGAAGCTAGTCGTTTCCAATGATTTTGCTCTGTAGCATTATCTAGTGATATGTTTAGGCAACGGGCCCGTAGTCTTTTTAAATAAACTATTTGGACTTAAAAATTGTCTAAAAATCACATGATTTTTCAATAATCAATGTGGTCATTATAGTGGAACTTGTCTACGTATTAAAAACCACCTCTGGAACTTTTGTTAATACTATCAAGGTGTTTAACAGAGTATCAGGGTATAATGTACACAGTAAACTGCTATTAAGACCATTTTTGTTACTTTAAAATCTTGCGATTTTCGACAATTGTTAAGACCCAAATGCTTAATATATATGTGAAAAAAAGGATCTCTATAATAGGACCTTTTTGCTATTAATAATAATAATAATAATAAAGACTTTATTTATAGAGGCAACACAGTTAGGCAGGGCCCAATCTTCCCTGTGAGCCTCTTAACAAAAACATATTTACATATTATGTACATCAAGCATGATAAACATTGAAATAAAACATTTATAAAATATATACAATGAGAGAAATAGGAAATAAGGAAAACAATAAGAGCTCAAAGATCATTTAAGTTACTTTGGTATTCCACCACAAAGTATATTCATGTTTGAAAGAATGTAAATTTCTGGCTGATTGTACCTCATATGGTAATGCATTCCATAATTTGGGGCCTGAGTAATTTAGAGATTTTTTTGTAAATTCCAGTCTAGGCTTAGGTACATAAAGAAGTTGATTATTATCTGAAGACCTTAGCTGACGGGTACATTCTGTATTATTTTTAATGAATTTTTCACTTAGATATTGAGGACATAAATTGTTTACTGATTTGTACATGATAATTGATTTTTTATAATCAACTCTCTCTTGGAAGTTCATCCATTTTAATGTGGAAAAAAGTTCTTGTGAAGGGGTGTTGTAATCTTTTTCCAGAATAATTCTGGCTGCCCTTTTTTGAAATTTAATGAGAATTTCCATTAGATTATCATTACAGTTTCCCCACACAGAACAACAGTATTCCAAATGGGGAAGTATATATGCATTGTAAAACAGTTTTCTGATACAATACAATACAATACAATATTTCTTTATTTAGCATAATCTATACAGATCATTGCCTTAAACAAGGCAAACATGAATATCAGAGAAGAACATGACAATTCATGAAACTCACAAATGAATACAATAAATAAAACAATCACAAAAAAGGAAGGAAAAAAAGCAACATACAATAAGAAAATGAATGGAATTAAATGAAATCAAAAATAATACTAAATACCTAATTTCGTTCTTTAAATGCTGCATGGATAAAATAAGCTAATTTTTTATAAGTACTTTCTTTATTAGACTGCATTAAAATATTAAACTTATTTATTGTTGGCCAACTGCGGAAATATTTTGGTAAATGTTTAAATCGTAATTCCCGATATTTTGGGCATACAAGTACTAAATGGTATTCATTTTCAATTTGATTTAAATTGCAATTTTTACATAATAACAAAGTTTGATCATTACTATTATCATATCTAAATTTCTCAATATTCAATTTATGGGATGTACATCTTAATTGTGTCAAAGCTATTCTATGTTTATCATTAATAATAGAATCAAGATATTTTTCAAATGCAAAATCTTTTTTAAAAACATTGTAACACGATAACTTGTTTGAATTATTTTTGATAGAGTGCCAATTTTGTAAGTATTGATCTTTAATTCTTTCGCATATTATTTTAATTTCATAATTATCTATTATCTGTTTATCCCATACATAGTTAAATCCCAATTCGCAAAGCAAAGTTTTTAACTTATAAGTCCAAGAAGTTTTGTTAGGAATATCTCCATTTTCATTTATTTGATTTTTGTATATTTTATGTATTAACGATTCTTTATTATTTACTATTTTACCCCAGATAGGTATACTAATGAATTGTTTGATTCTTTGCAGAAGATATAATTTGCTATTGCATTTTTTTATCACAGAATTAATTTGATATTAAGACCATTGATTTAGTTTGTCTTAATAGCGGAATTTTACTGTAGTTATATATTTCAGCATTTGTACAAGTGTTACAATATTACTATCAGAAAGGATGTTTATATAGATTGAAAGCTCTTGGTCAACGTCATGATATGGACATCACTGTTGGTATGTATTTATTTATGGATTTACTTGTACTTAGTTTATTTATGACCAATTTATGACCTTGATATCAATTGAATTCATGTCTGTAGCAGAGGTATAATATGGCTCTGGTATTCCCTTGCCTTCGATCAAGCTTGTATGGCAATGTGGTAGAGTTTCCGCATATGACTTTAGAGGTCATAGGATGAATCTAAGTTGGGACCATGGATTTTACCAGGTAACATTTGGCGCCCAAGGTAAATAACCCTTATTAATTGATACAAATATCTTATAAAAAATGGTCACAAGTGTTATTGCTAATTTATATTGCTCAATTGTGAAACTAGTTCTTACAACTTATATTAATCAATATAAAGTCTGGTTCCCCCAGTACTGAACTCTATGGATAATTTTGTCTGCTCCGCTCAAGAAAACTAAAACTAACTAGGTTAAGGTGTAGTTTGAACCATTGTGGAGCTAGCTATTCAATGATTACCAGTCAAATGTCAAAAGTAGCCGCGGCCGTGGCATAGTGGTTAGCATGTCTGACTTCGAATCTGGTCATACCCTATACATGAGTTGTCGGCCTCGTGGTAGGGTAAGTTAGTACTGGTGATAGAAAAAGTGCCCAGGAAACCTTAAGTAGGAAGAGCTGGCCGACGTATATATGACCTAAATATGTGCTGAATATGACGTTAAAAAAACCCAAAAACAAACAAAAACAAATCAAATGTCAAAACCACTTGGCCACGCCTGCTCCTTTTATTAGCGACTGGTTAGTGAAATGAACTCTTCAATAATCTTTGACAACTTGTTAGGAGATATTTCTCAATGAAGTGTAAATTATCAGATTTTTTAAGGTACTCATTCACAGATTTCAACTTAAATGTCAACTATTTTCTGAAACTATCTAAATTGAATGGAGACATTTTTTGAAGCAGGAAATTAGTGATTTGATAATGTCAATTTTGTGCAAATTGACATACAACTACAAATGATGGTGTTTCAAGTAGTAAAAATATACCCAGTATGTCAGGGTATTGACAATTTTAGTGCATTTTTGTGACTTTTATAGTATATTTCTTGCAATCTTTAGGTCAGTTTGTCTCAAAATATTTTGAAGTATTGTTTGACACAATTACAAACATTGAATTCATGGTATTTTGAAAATATAGAAAAATCTTCACCAAATCTGTGTACTAGTACCTTTAACTTTACTGTAAAAGTCTTATTTGTTCTGTATTACAGAGGGTTTCATGTCCTGGATGTTTAAAGGTCTTGCATTCTTGTTGCCATTCTTATTTGCTGCTTACGTAAGTATTTTCCTGTTGTATATTTGTCAATGTTTTTCTCCACAAATTTGGGAATATGACCCATACCCCCAGAATTGGGAATTTTATCGGCATTTTGGTTAAACTGGGATAAAATGTTAAGCAAATTTAATAACAATAGCAGATTTAACAAAGTTTTTAGTTTCATTTTTCATTAGGTTAGTTAGTTAATTAAAAAGAATGATTACTAGGATGTATAATTTTAAGCTGAAACATACTTACAGCTGTCCTTTTTTAAAAATCTTTCTTTTCAATTTAAATTGGGAATTTTGGATTGAAATTTGGGGAAAAAGACATGATTTTGGATTGGGAATATAGCCCATAAATGGCTATAAAATTGACCAAAAATAAACACTGTTTGTATTGGGTCTATTCTATATCAGGAATTTTATATAACAGGGATTTGCAACAAAGTGCTATTTTGAATATTCATGGTTGTCACTGTCTACTGTTAAGGTGATGAGTGATGTTTCGTTTTAGATTTTAGTCCATAAATTTGAAATAACACAGTTCAATGATATCACTGAACAATATTTAGTTAAATATATAATATAGAAATATGTTTTGACAAAGATCGGTGTGTATACTACAGGAAGTATTTTGTGTAACTGTTACATGCTTTGCCTGTGCTAAGCCTCGCCTAGGTAGTAAAAAAAAAGTCGCTAGGTTAGACCCCCCACAAATCCTTCCGAAATTATTCTTTTATAAAAGGTTGAGGTGTTCCAAATGCAGTTCCTGTAAGTAATCAAATGAACAAAATGATGATAAACAATGTGAAATGAAATAAAGCTATATTTTGTCTGTTCAAAACAGGCTTAGTAGTAATTTAACTTTAACATACCATTTTGTTGAGAAATTGAACTTCTGATGCTATGATTATTAATTATGTATTTATTTATTTTCCAGTTTTTCCAGTTATATAATGCTATCAAGTTGTATCAACTATATACTGATCCAAGGTGCAGTGAGTGGCAGGTATAATGATTTGATTTTGTACTTGGTTCAACGTCTTGTCAACACAATTTAGATTATAGTACAGCATCCAGCGCACCGAACCTTGCTTTCCTGGACCTTTGTCTATAACCACTTCTCACCTACCCTTCCACAAGGCTGGCAGCTTTCCATATACCATATTCCCATATATATTCCATATATATTAATCAGGAAAAATTGAAATTATTGTGAAATTTAATGGAAGGGTATAACTGCCCCTAGTGGGATTTGAACCAGTAACCCCCTTCAGGACACTAGATTCAAAAACCCAGGGTGCTACCAACTAAGCTCAAGACCTGAGTGGTAAAATGATTATAAACTTACAAGTTAGTTTAAATCTATAATCTGCTTCATGACTTTCATAAACATATAATCTTAATAATAATAATAAAAATTATAATGATAATAACGACTTTATTTAATGTGGATAACATATTTGGCTCAAACCAATTTTCAATATGGTCCACACAGAAATGTCACAATGTACATTTGTACATACAGTATGAAAATAGACAACAGGGTTGAGTAAAATAGTACAAAATACATGAAAAAAACATAAAGGTTAAATATAAACAGTAATAACAACCAATGTGATGAAAACATAGTTTGAAATACGTACATGAGACAAATATATAATGTCTATCACAATATATTACAACAATGGGACTACATTATTTACATAGCACTACCAGAGAGTATTTCCATTTTAGATAATTAGTCTTGAATTTCTTGAGAGAATCAGATTGTCGAACTTCTAAAGGTATTGAATTCCAAACCATAGGGCCTGAATAACTGAGTGATTTTCTAAACAATTCCAAGTTAGGTTTTGGGACTGAAATCAAAGCTTGTTTTTCAGATCTAAGAACACGGTCGTGGTTGCAATTTTGAAAGTTGAACATCAAGTTTAAATAATCTGGACCTGTATTACTTAAACAGGGTTCGTACAGACCTTAAAAAGTGCTTAAAAACGATTTTGTGTGCTTAAAAGTGCTTATTTTCATTTGCTACCTTGAAAAGTGCTTGAGAAGTGCTTATTTTTGGTCCAATAGTGCTTGAATATTATAACTAATTTTAATTTAGGCTGGAAAATGAAAGGAGATAGACTGAAAAGTTAGGGACGAAGAATATTACATTTAATCAGTCACATAAAATATAATGAATAATAGTCCTTGAATTTGGCACTTTTGTCCTTGAAAAGTGCTTGAATTTTGTCAAACCCTGTTAAAGAAATCTTAATTGTCTAACATTATTATTACCAATACATAATGAAAGTTGGTAAAATTTGTCTCTGTGATTAAATGGACATAGTTTATCTTGGTTAATATTGAAAGTAAGGTATTTAATGACTCAGAGTATACTTAACAGAAAAAAGTCTGTGAAGTAAAGTCAGGGTACACTGTGTGTCAAATTCCATCTAAAACTTACACTGCTGTTTCCTTGAGCAAGAAATTTTATTCTACTAGCTCAGTACTGGGTGACCAGGAATTGGACTCGAAATTGATAAATCTAAGTTGTATTTATTTATTTATTTCTATTTATTGGAGTTGACGTCGTGTCAACACAATTAAGGTCATTTTACGGCGTCCAGCACACCTAACTTAGCTTTCCTGGACCATTGTCTATAACCAGTACTCACCTACCTTTCCACAAGGCCGGAAACTTCTCCATATTATCTAATCAATGGAGGAAAATCAACATTATTGTCAAATTTTCATGGAAGGGTATAACCTCCCCGGGTGGGATTCGAACCCACACCCCCTCGAGCAAGAGATTCCAAATCCCGGCGCACTACCAACTGCGCTATTGACCCGGGTTCTAAGTTGTAAGAACTTGTTTCACAATTAAGCTGAAAATAAAGACATATAAATTACTTTTTTGTATTGATGTAGCAGGGGTTGTGAGTTCTTGCCTCTTTCACTATGTAGCTTATATTCTGTTTATTTTATTTATTTTAGGTTCCGGTGTTGAGTATAATTCATCTAGTGTTATTCCTTGGTAACATGGCAACAACTTTGAAAGTTATAAAACAGAAATTTACAGAAGACATGATAAAGAACAAGAAATTTTACAAAACCAAATATCGTTTTAATTCCAAACCGAAAACTGTTTAAGAAAACTGTACTTACCATTAATTTGTTTGTTTGTTTGTTTGTTAGTATTACATTGTTGTTATATTGATAGTTATTGTATTTTTGGCTGATTCTTGAATGGGGACTGTAGTTTAAGGAGTCTTAGTTGTTTAATTTTTAAAGTACTGACATAAAACATAAGAAATGGAATTCAAATAATATTGTTGTGGCCAGACTTCCATGGAAAGAACTTTGCTTAATTCTCTGAGTAGTAATATTTAATAGTTTGGTCACCAGGGCTGCATATTATTAGTGCTGCAACGATTCACCAGAAAGTCGATTCGATGCGATTCGATACATTTTCTTTCGATTCAATTTTTTTCGATTCGATTCATTTATTAATATAATTTACTTCAAATATGCATTTATACATTTATTTGAGCTTAAAACTAAATAATGTGGATTAACTAAGAGTGTTACTGAAATTTGATAACATGAAACTCGAAAATCTGCTAAATTTATATTTGCTTTTTTCAAGTACGAAATGGATTGGGTGCAAATGTAAAGTTCGGGAAAATGTATTATAATTGTAATTTCGACTTAAAACGTATAGACAGCATGGAGCATAAATTGTAGAAAGATGCAGTTTTTGATATACTTCCGTACATTTAACATAAACATACGCTTTGTTGGAAATATATTTAAATTTGAATTAACTAACATCGAAACTTGACTGGTAAAATTTAATTCAATCAGACCAACCCAATTTGCGTAGCAAATGGGGGCATGAATAAATATTTGGAACAGAGTTTCCATGCTTGTTAAATCGTATTGGAAGCTTTAGAGAAATGTAACTAAGTTAAACCCAGTTTCACTGTCAGCGTACTTTGTCTTTTAGGTGCGCCTTTGTTTTTATCGTTATAACTTATGTAGACGTGTTTAAAATTCAGTATCGAATCGAAACTCGCAGGTCCCGAATCGAAATCGAATCGGCACCCTCGCAATCGAGTTTCGATGTATCGAATCGAATCGTTGCAGCCCTACATATTATCAAACATTTTTTGATAATTTATCTATACACTGTAGAGGGATTTACGACTAAGATCTGTCGTAAGACACTTGATAATACAGGCCCCAGACTTTTATAATAAGTTCTTTGCTTAATTGTCTGTGAAAAGTAATTCAGGAATTACCATGTTCACAGATTTGGCTAAGTATGTTTTAGGGCTTTTCAGCATTGATGCGATGGGTCCATTTATTAATTGACAGTCTATTATTCTCGTCTAGTTTATTACTGAAACAGCTTCTTTTGTGTATTTCTTGTTGTTTAAAACTAGTAAGTAGACATTATTCAGTCATTTCAATTAGGGCTATTGCATTTAGCTGGTTGATAGATTTAAATTCAATTTTTATTAGAAATCTATTTCAATTGCAGTAGTTGACTTGTTATGAATAGTTTTTACACAGTAACTGTTACGAAAAAAGTTCTTTTGAACAAAGAATACAAAAATATAAGTTTGATAGATTGTAAATTTGTAAATTTGTATTAGTTTAGTACGATTTTGAGTTTGGTATTTTTTTTATTTGGTTACTAGGACATTATAATACACAGGTACATGTATTTCCCCATGTGTTGACCTTGGAATCTAGTCATTACTTATGTTGAGGTTTTTTGTTATGTTTTGTTTTCATCTTGCAATAGGTTTGGTAGTATTTTGTTAGATCAATTTATGATGTGGATTGTATAAAGCTTATGATTTAGACTAGAGGTGTAACTATACGGTAAAAAACGTATTGCAATATATTGCAATATGCAAAACCCGTATTACAATATATTGCAATACGTACCGTTTTTTTGCTTAGACATACATGTATAAGCATGAATTAATGCATGTACCTTGTTCTAATTGGATCAGCATAACACGAATATTGGTACTTCAAATGCTCTCTTATTCAAATGTTTGAATTACTAGTGTAAAATGATCTATATGTTAGAAAAATGTTTGTTTTTTAAACGAATTTCGAAAACATTTTTTTCTCTCATTTGACTTAATGTTCAACCTTTTAAAGCATAGTAGGATTATTTTAAGTACTCAATACATTTTAACATTTTTTTAACATTTAACTTTCAGATTATGATAAAAACAAACAGTTCGACACATAACTGCAAAAACCGGTTCAAGGAAAATTGAAACGGTTAAAAACCGTTAGAATTCCTATTGCAATATTAATTGGTATATCGGTTAACCATTACACCCCTAATTTAGACACATTTTTAGCTCAACTGTTAGGAAACTAGTGGAGCTGTCTTGCTCAGCTGTTGTCAGTGTAATAATTTTTGTTTACTTGTTAGGTAATTTTTTTATATATCTATGAAACTACTTAAGGGATTCTTTTATAACTTCACACATTTCTATGGGGTCACCATTAGAGGTCAAATACAAAGTTCCATAACTCTTTCATGATCTTTTGTCTGGATAATGGTTCTAAGGGGTCACTATTGAAGGATATATACTAGGTTGTAGAGTTCTTTGACTGAATAAGGGGTTTTAGTCAGTTATTTCCCCTTGTATACACTTCAAATAGGTAGGTTCTATTTGTTGGATTACTCGGATTTTCCCATACTTTTTAATGTAAATTTAACAAAATTAATGTTAAATATTTTTTTGTAATTCATTTAATTAGTTTGAAATTCAACCCAAGTATTTTAAGGGTAAAGAACTATCTAAATTTAATCACTTCTTTTAATATCTTAATTAACAAGAAAGATATTAGATGAAATATTTTGTTATCTTTGCATAAGACTTCAATGATAAAATCTGAGGATTCCTACTGATTCCACTTACCAATTGGATTGCTTCAGATTTAATCAGGGAAAGATAACTGACTAAAGTCCCTAATTGTGGTCCTTTTATACTTTGAAATTCTTAGAAATAATGCATACACATTCTAGTGTTTCAACCAAAGAACGCATTTAATTGAAATTATACACATCTCAGTGGGCTCACATATCAGTATTGATATTGTTTACACAAGCGAGCGAGAGTTGTTTGTTTTGAGTCGGACGTATGCCCGAAGGCTTCGTCTGACTATTTAAGACCCTTTTAAAAATTTAATCTATTTTTAAAATGTGTCTAATATTAAAGGAAAAAATGACTTGAATGGCTCTGAAAACGGCCGTACACGTACTTCTCACATGAGAAGCCCTGAAAAGGGCTGTACGTGTACTATTCAAGTCATGTGTCTATCTTAAAAACAAAAATTTAATGAAGTATATATTAATGAATAGCTTTAAAAAAACTATATTGTTACTGTTTACACAATCTTTCTAAAAAGTCAAGCTTGACACAGAATGTGTATATGACAGTCATATTTTAGAATATTCACCTTCTATCGTTTATCTGTGAAATATGCTAGTCTATATAGGATTGCTTGTAGTTCTATTTTCTATGATTAGCTTGTCTTTCTGATGTTTAACTGGATTGATTTAGTTCATTATTGTTTTTACATACAATATAGTGTGGGCTGAATGAACCACTATCATAACTCTATTTAAAAATAAGGGGCATTACAAAAGTGCTTTGTTCAGCCCTCAATGATAATGTTCTATTGCATTATTTACAATTTTCTGTTTTCTAATATTATAATATGATGTATAAGTCATTTATACAGAAGTTATTGCATTGTCTTGCCTTCACAGTACACAATTACGAAACTAAACGGAATGAGATTGATAACCAAGATTTGTATCATCATAAAAGTAACTGTACTGTACTTATTGTTTGTAATAGAAAGAACATAATTAGTGTTATCTTCTTTTAACACGGGAATTACAGTAATCATTAACTATAGACTATATCCGGAATTCAAATATTTGGGGGTTTTCCTTCTTATATCTGGAATTCAAATATTTGGGGTTTTCCCTTCCGGTGCAAACAAACTTTCACTGTTACAATGAAAACATGTAAGAAGAACAATAGGATTTAATCCATAATTTGTGTTATTTAGCAATAATGTGTAACAAGCTTTGTTTGTACCGGCTGTGCACGGACAAAAAAAACCATAAATTTGAATTCAGGATTAGGTCTATTAGCTACCCATGTAATGCTAATTCCATTCATAAACTACTTTTCATATACTGATGTGAACAGGGTTTTTTATTGTTAAATTTTATTCAACATACATTAACCCTATTGACTTGAATACTCACTACGGAACTTCTGTACTCAATGTGGATTAAAATAGATGTCCTTATTAATGGCTGGGCCTATGGGAAATATGAATTTTAATCAAGGGAGTTACTGTGTAAGCCATTGAGAGTTTCATAGAATAACCAGGCACGTAGGAAGCAATTTCAGATTGGGGGGGGGGGTTAATTTAATAATTCAAATTTATTTTAAGGAAAAGAAAACAGTACTTAATGTTACAGTACTTATGTTTAAGTTTAATTTATACTGCATTTGAGCATCTTGTTCCATAAAAAGTGTTTGTAATATTGATTTTGCTGAAAAAGCACAAATGTATCAATCAATTGAGTGTGACTGATTAAATACATATCTTCAAACACTATAACTGCTGTAAATATTAACATATAGCCCCCCCCTGTTCCTATGGGCCTGATTAAACAATACACTACAATAAAAAATTATTTACTCACATCTGATGTTTGATGTGACAGTCAGTTGTAAGTAAATAAGTACATCTAGTAGTGTAAAAAAGTCACATTGACATTTAGATATCCTACCTCTATAAATGGGGTGCGTTGCCTAAGCATTTCGCTATGTATTGCAACGTAGCAAAATCATAGGAAACGACTTGCTACAAGATTTCGCTTCATTTCGCTACGTAGCGAAAGCTAGCGTAAAAAATGTTCGCTACCTGAGAGCACTGTTACAAATTAAAATGGCTGCCTCCACAGTAATGTGACTTCCTGTTTGCCAACAATTTGGTTTTTATGTTTGACTGACTATAGATGAATTTAAATTAATAAATATTTGTAATTGTTCATGTAAACGTATGTTTTTGCAATGATTTTATACTTTTTAAAGACTTATATAGTTTGAAATTGCCCCGAAAACATGCAATTGCCGGGATTTGGAATCTCGTGCCCAAGGGGGTGCGGGTTCAAATCCCACCTGGGGAGGTTATACCCTTCCATGAAAATTTGACAATAATGTCGATTTTCCTCCATTGATTAGATAATATGGAGAAGTTTCCGGCCTTGTGGAAGAGTAGGTGAGTACTGGTTATAGACAATGGTCCAGGAAAGCTAGGTTAGGTGCACTGGACGCCGTACAATGACCTAAATTGTGTTGATATGGCGTTAACTCCAATAAATAAGTATAAATTATACTACAAGTAGAGGTTTAAGATACGGTTCTGTATCTAGTGTGCTGTACTTCAAATGGGTTTAATTTTTTGTGTTAATAAACTTTTTTCAATTATAGCATCTAAATAAATAATTAAAGTGCCATTATGTCCCATAGAAATATTATATTTGTTTAGTATTCACATGTATTTAAGTTTCAAGTGCCATAATGTCCCATAGAAAAACATGTATTATATTTGTTTTGTATCCACATATATTTCAGTGTATCAAACTGTGGAATGTATTAAACATGATTCTAGGGTTGCCTGCAAGAATGTAGTAACTTGCTCTTTTACGCAATGCACTTACTACTGTCTTGCTGGCAACCCTTGGATTGGTCTCACATCTTAATGATTGTAATGTACAGAAATGTTGTAAAATTCTGTCTATTTGATACTATGTACTTGATTGACCATAATATCAGAATAAATGTTGATCTTAATGTTGTTAACTTAATATCATGCTGCACATATTTTTTTAGTTGCTAAGTTTTTGTGAACAGTCATGTGTTATAAAATATGTCTCAATTAGGGATGTATACAAGTACCGGTTTGGGCCTGGGCCTTTTTTCCCAGGGGAAAGATTAGCCACGGGGGCAAAATTGGCCTGTTACACCAGTACCATTTCGTCTCTAACAGTATCCATCCCTAGTTTCAATTTAGGCATTATTTTAATGATTCTTATTATCATATTGAATTGTAAGATTGTAAAATTATACATAATATGTTGAGACTTTTACAATTTAATTGCATAAAAAGTGTTTTCAGCTGTGAATTCTTTGAAAATATTATCTGTCACTTTGTATATTAAGTTTAATAAAACTATAGTATAGTCACACATTATTTATCGTTTTCTTTTGAACCAGATTAACACATTCTTACCTTCTTAAAAGCGAGGAAGCACCTAAATGTATACCATGTGATGAGCATTTCAATGTAAAATATGTTCTCCTTGACTGTCAAGATCTTAAATACATCCGTGACAAACATTTTAAGGTTAACTCACTTGGAGAACTTTATCAGATGGTACCATCATACGCAATACTAAACTATCTGAAGGAAATAAATATTTATCATAAAATATAGGACTTAAAACCATTATAATTCGGTTGCATTGATAGTATCAAAAGATATAACCTTTCTGTGTTGATACGCCGTAAAACCCTAACAAACAAATTTCTTTAGAGCATACACTTGTATTAACAAATTTAATACTATTCTATTCAGTATCTTTGATCTGTAGAGCTGCTTTATAGTGACTGATAAATAGAGAAGTATACATCCAACTATTGAGAGTTGTACTTAATTTATATATTGGAGATAGTTAATATGCTTGGGATGACTACCCAATAGACCTGATTCAGTGCCCCTTTTTACAAAAATTCTTACGAAAAAAGTTTTGCAATTCAAAGTCAGAAGGATAATAAAAATAACTATATGATATGAAATTCAATAGGTATACAATAGTCTACATAATTGAATATTTGGAATTGATTGGCCTAAAAATGACAGTATTATTAATGCTTATTGCTTTTGATTTACGACGATTTTTATCGTAAGATTTTTTGTGAAAAGTGCCACTGATCTCCAATTTATGGGTTATTCCATCCATGCACAGGCAGTACAAACAAAACTTTACACATTAGTGCCGAAAAGCACAAGACAGATTAAATCCTATTTTTCTTTGCACTCATAATTCGGTGTAATGATTAAAATTGATTTGTTCTTTAGAGAAAACCCAAATATTTGAATTCTTGTTGTAGTCATTGCAATCCTCTCTGTGTTCAATATCACTGAGCTTCTATCAACTTTATTATGAAGGCCTATCATATAAATACAGACAATGAGCTAGTCTGTTAGCACAATGCTGTCTGGGGCTGACCCAGCTTTTCTGGGCATATTTGTTTAACCAGTACAAGGAGTTGACAACACTTCCAAATACAGAGTTGACATTGACGAGTTCTTACGGAATGGTGTAAATGGTCATGGATTAGTGGTTGTTGGAACAGATCATTTTAAGAGCAAGCACTATATCTCATTTGCAGAATTTTGGTTGCCTAAAAGAAATTTGTTGGTTGCTCGAACGAGAAAGGGGTTGTCCCGGGCAACCAGGCACCCACTTAATTCGTAGACCGATTATTATTATAATTATAGCTTTTGCCAATTGATGACCTGAGATGCATTTATGTAGTTACATGCTTCAATAACTACATTGGTATTACCTGTATTACCTGATTTAATGAAAGCAAGTCTCATTACTGTTACAATTCTAAGTCTCGTGTCTATATGCTCTTGCTATATCATGGATCAGGAAGTTGTTTATAACACATAGCATTATCTAAAGGTCATCAACTAAGTTGGTTCCTCTATATTGAGTCACAAGTATTATTTTGATATATTTTTTTTGAAATTTTCATCTTCAAAATCTCAACAAGAGCAGTCTAAGGACAATGCGCTCAACTTTTCAATGTTTTGTTCATGGCAAGGCTTATCTTTAAACAAAAGTGCTTTCAAGACATGACTTAGTTTCCTAAAATAAATTACATTGTAATCAGTTAAACAATAATTACAAAGTCATATTTGTTTCATAATTTAATGCACAATTTTATCATGTCAAAAAACATTTTCAATACAGTATCATACAAAATAATATGATGTAACCTGTGTCACTTTCAAACAGATAGTAAATGTGTTGGCTATTTCATGGTCATAATATACCTTGATTTCGGTAAATACCATGACGGTAAAATAAAAGTAGTTCATATGTCAGGGAAAAATTCAAGTCTATAATGCATACACCATCTACTCAGTTGAAGTTCATAATCCACAAGTTCCTGCGATTCAGTAGCTCTTACACGAGAAAAGAAACTTTGCACATCCCAGAATTCCCTATTTTCAGGACCAGTCCTGATAACTTTCATCAGTGATTCTTGAACAATACACTTACACTGTTAATATTGCTTGGGAAAAGCCTGATACTCGTATTCATAATAATTTCAGTTATAAAACAGGCAACAGACTTTTTATTATCGTAAGATGCACCAAATCTATTTTTTTTTAATAAACACCCTCTCATCAGTGTTAAATACTATTTACTGCTGCCACATGCAGTTTCCTAACTCTTTACAAAGTTAACAACTAGTATGTAGCAAATTTTAATGAGTTCTACTCATATCACGTTATTGTTAAATTTTATTCAACTGTCAAACACCCACATGCTAACCCAACTTTTTTAAATACTCAGATATCCATTTTAATCAATACTTATATTGAGTATAGAAAACTGAAGTATTTAAATCAACAGGGTTAATGTATGCACCACTGACAGTTGAATAAATTTTATCAATAATTTTGTTGTACTATGACACAAGTTGTGTTCCTCAAGCACAGATTTATTATACAGATATATATTGACACTATTAACAGTATAATTTAATAAGTTCATCACTGACAGCTGAGGGTGTTAGTACACCAAGATCAGTAAATAATAATGTTATATAGTTAGGTGGAGTATAGTCAACTAATGGGTGCTCCTCATCTAAATTAAGTCCTTTTCTTAAAGTCGATGCTTTATACTGAAAATAAAGAAAATATGTCGCACAGTAAAGTTCCATCTAGGTAACAGCAAAATCATTTAATTTTGACTTTTTTTTAAAGAAAAATATCAAGCCACGGCTGTGGCGTAGTGGTTAGCATGTCTGACTTCAAATCCGGATATCCCGGGTTCGAAACTAGGTCGCGGCAGGTCAAGGAAACCTATAGTAGGAAGAGCTGGTCGTTGTGTATATCACCTATATATGTGTTGAATGCGACGTTAAAAAAAAATATCCATATATTAATACTATTATGCTATTAAAGCCATCTATTTTGATGGTCCAAATAGTGGAATTTAACTCTTTAATAAAAATATATTGTGCATAAATATTGACCCCGATCTGACTTTTATGCAAGAATATTCATTACATTGAATACGAATGTAGTATTAATGCTCGTTTACACTGTGACCGTGAGGATTATGAATTAAAACTTAACACACAAACATACTTCTATAATTTTACGATTGCTGTGGAAATGTAGAATAGGCGTGGTACTGACTTTCTTCGGGATATGTGTAGATAATTATTAGATGTAAATGTGAAAGGTCAGGTCGGGGTCAATATTTACGCACTATACATTTTATTAAAAGTATTTATTGACATTAGGCCAACATTTTTATATTTTTTTATTTACGGGAGCGCCGACCCTAATTTCTGGTGAAATGAAATAAAAATAAAAGAAACAAAATTTTCTTTTATTTCTCTTCTCGCCGCCGAGTTGATGAATTCCCTCCCTTGCAAAAAAAAATTACCCGCGATCTGTCAGAGAAATCGAGTGCGTTACCTAACGATTTCGCTACGTATCGCTATGAAAAAATTAGCGATAATCAATACCTATTGGACAACTCAATAAGTATTGAATATCAAAATCGCCCGTGCGTCAATTTGACCCGCGTATATTTTGCCTTCAAGAGTCATAGTTGAATCAAGATCTCGGATCGACAAAAAGTGGAGCGTATGTTACGTCCGCCTATTTGATGTAATCGACCAATCAGCGGTGCGCACTACGCGGGGGTTGCAGTTAGTAAACACGCTTCAAAAGCCGATAACAAGTAACTCCTTTGTTTATCAATCACCCCTGTGTTTTTTGTCGCCCGATAAGACCAATGGACGTCCGCTCAAAAAATCAATAGTGCTACATGTCGGCCCGATAAGATTGTTTACGTAATCAAACTGTTGCAATTAACAAACATGCGACAAACTGTGATATTGCATTGATTAAAGTAGACAAGCTTTTGGATGCTAGCCGTTAAATTGATAATTGTATTTAATTATGAGCAAATTGTTTCGCAGTTTAAATACCGTAGACGTAATAGCCAGTCAGCAAATTTTTTAAAAAGACTATTGAAATTGACAACAATGATAAACTCTGATTAAATGATAATAATAATAGTTAAATTCCACGTCAAAATAATCATTAATACAAATCATTTTACTACGAATTAAGTTTTTTATTTCGTACTGTCATACATTTTCGCGACCGACGCTATCGCCAATAAAGTGAAACATTGTTCAAATTACGTTGTAATTAAATTATGTTTTATCATTTTGATTTTTAGATTTACTTAATTTAGCAATTCCCTCATTTTATCGATTTCAAGAATAAACATCGGTTGAACATGTGAAAATTTTAAAATATTCGTCACATAATCCATCTGTGTTTTAGACTCTAAAAACAATAATTATTGCTTAAAGCTACAACAACAACATTAAAATCAATGGACAAAAACGCATGAAGTATAGTTTGACCCATGGAAATTTGATTTTGACCCCGGAAAACTTGATTTTGATCACTTCATATACTTTTTATAGCTTTTTATACGCCCGAAGGGTCGTATAATGTTATGGCGCCGCTCGTCCGTCCGTCCGTCCGTCTGTCTGTCTGTTTGTCCGTCCGTCTGTCTGTCCGTCTGTCCGTCCGTCTTCCTTGTGTGGACAACTCCTCCCTCATTTCTTGGCCAATTTTCTTCAAACTCCCTCCGATGATGAACATTGATGCCTAGTTGTGCGTAAAGTGGAGATAATTCAATTTTTTTCATTCGACTTTGAATTACTTCCCCTTTCATATATCTGTGTAAGCAATACAGTTGATTTACGATTTTTCGACACGCGATTTTTCGAAATTTGCGGTAACTCGACATAGATCTACGGTCCCGACATTTTCTCCTATATGTTTAATGTTAAAATTTTGCGATAATTCAACACACGATTTTTCGAAATTTGCGCTAATTCAACAACTTTGAATAGTCCGCTGAACAAAGAATCAGTTAAAAATGTATGCGATAATTCGACACGGATCTCTAGTCGCGTGTTTTTCACACCTCTGACCATCTAACTTTATCGCTATTGTTAGATTTGATAACATGTCATGACGTGTGCTTTTCACGCCCGATCGATAGTCAATTATAGATTATTATTATTGGCTTGTCTTATGAAAACAAAGGTGCAAACATCTATTGTATATCAAGCGTGATATTTCACATTTGTATGCTTGAGTGACAAAAACGTATGACCCTTCGCCTTTTATACTAGGGCCAGTGTTCTATTCATCGAACTTGCTTTATGCATAAGTTCTTATTTAAAGTTCATTGCTAAAATTTATTTACCGTTTACCGTATTTTATCGTAAACAGTCGTTCGAATTTATCCTCGGTAAAACAGTGAAGGGCTCAGGTCATCTGAGAGGATAGCGGAACCTGCATTCTAAAGCTATTGCGCATGCTCGGACGTTGCGTTGTTTACAAATTTATGGACGCCATTTGTTTTCACCCATGCCGTTTTTTTTTATTCCTTTCTTAAATGAATTATTTTCAAGAAATATCTTAAAATGCTTTTTTGTAATTCATTTTACAATATCAGCGGGGGTGTAGGGACAATAGCCCCAATAATAACACAAAATTATCAGCACTTGCCTAGCGCCTCTGTTCATTTTTATATTAACTTCCAGGGTCCGCTAAATAAGATGTGCTCTGACGATAGAATACAAGTATCAAGCTATACAAGAAGTTGTCGCCGGTCCCAAGCCCGTATGAGAAAAGAGGGGGGAGAGATAAAAAACAAACACAAAACTAAATTTTATTTTTAAACATATTTTAAACAATACATACATGTACAATTACAATATTTGTCGTATGATAAGCGTCAATTCACGAAAGACAACTGCGAGCATAAGTAATTATCACGATGCAATTATATTACGGACAACACCGAAAATCACGGTTTTACGATAATTCGAAATCGCGAAAACTCGACATATTTTGCCGTTCCCGAGGTATTTCGAATTATCGTAACTGGACTGTATGTTAATAAAGTCAAAATGGCAAGCAATGAAAAACTTGTCCGGACAATAACTGAACCAGCAATGTACCTAGGTTCACCAAATTTTATGTGAGGGTAGCCCTTGTGTCAAGGATATGCCCTATTGGTTTTGGGGCTCCTGGGTCAAAGGTCAAAGTCACAGGGGCATCATATTGAAAAACCTTGTCCGGACAATAACTCCTCAACGACTGTACCTAGGTTCACAAAATTTTATGTGAAGGTAGCCTTTGTGTCAAGGATATTCCCTTTAGGTTTTTGGGCCCCAGGTTCAAAGGTCAAGGTCACAGAGGCATCATATGGAAAAACTTTGTCCAGACAATAACTGAACCACCAATGTACCTAGGTTCACCAAATTTTATGTGCGAGTAGCCCATGTGTCAAGGGTATACCCAATTGGTTTTGGGGCCCCTGGGTCAAAGGTCAAGGTCACAGGGGCATCATATTGAAAAACCTTGTCCGGACAATAACTCAACAACGACTGTACCTAGGTTCACAAAATTTTATGTGAAGGTAGCCCTTGTGTCAAGGATGTGCCCTATAGGTTTTTGGGCCCCAGGTTCAAAGGTCAAGGTCACAGAGGCATCATATGGAAAAATTTTGTCCACACAATAACTGAACCACCAATGTACCTAGGTTCACCAAATTTTATGTGAAAGTAGCCCATGTGTCAAGGATTTGCCCTATTGGATTTGGGGCCCTACTCACAGGTCAAGGTCACTGGGGCATCATATTGAAAAACATTGTCCGGGTAATAACTCAACAATGACTGCACCTAGGTACACCAAATGTCATGTGAGAGTTGCCCATGTGTCAAGGATGTTCCCTATTGGTTTTGGGGCCCCTGGGTCAAGTTTAAACCATCAACCAGAAGATATCAAATTACCAAGCAGTGACTTCAAATGTTCAATCAATATGTTAATAAAGTCAAAATGGCAAACAATGGAAATAATGCTATATTTAATAAGTAACATGAAATAAGTTCACCAAATTTTATGTGAGGGTAGCCCATGTGTCAAGGATGTTCCCTATTGGTTTTGAGGCCCCTGGGTCAAAGGTCAAGGTCACAGGGGCATCATATGGAAAAACCTTGTCTGGACAATAAATAAACAATGCTTGTACCAAATTTTATGTGGATCAGCCCATTTGTCAAGGAGTAATGTGTTGATAGCTCTTTGGTAGAGGATGTTCCCTTTTGATTCGGAGACCCTAGGGTCTAAAGTCAAAGTCACTGGGACTTAATTTATATTGAAACATTTTCTGGACAATAACTCAATAATGATTGTACCTAGGTTCACCGAATTTTATTTAAGGGTAGCCTTAGAATGTCTAGCATATGCCCCTTTGGTTTTAGGCCCCTGGGTCAAAGGTCAAAGTTACAAGGAAATCATGAGGAAAAACCTTGTCCAACAACCAACTTTATCTAAGATCACCAAATTTTATGTATCAATACTCTTTGGGTCAAGGGTGAGAATTTTTGGTTCTGAGGCCCCAGGGTCAAGGTCACTTGAAG
Organism: Mactra quadrangularis; assembly: GCA_025267735.1. Lineage (NCBI taxonomy): Eukaryota > Metazoa > Mollusca > Bivalvia > Venerida > Mactridae > Mactra > Mactra quadrangularis. Next base: position 48,853,375 of record CM046305.1, on the reverse strand, counting down.
TTTGTATGGGAAAACTTTGTGCCGGAGATAACTCAACCATGGCTGTACCTAGGTTCTCAAAATCTTTGCTTTGGATAGCCCTCCAGTTAAGGATGGGACCTATTCTGATATCCAGGGGTCATTTATCAAGGTCACAGGGACTTCACATGAGATAGAACACAGCATGGACTGCATATGGGCGTATAATGCCCGCCCAGCGGAGCTCTTGTTATATTTGAACTGAAAAAAAACAATAACAAAAAATCTTCCTTTAAATTTATTCTTTGATATATGATATAAAATGCATATTATAACAATAATGATTATATTTACTGAACTTATGTCAATAATATTTGTGATTATAGCAATAAATGTTATCAAAAATAAGTTTTCGGAAAAAATAAAAAAATGCTGACCTTTTTTCAATTTTATTTTGTCGACTCGACCAAAAAGTGGATCTTATTTTTATTTTTATTTAGCCCCCCCGACTCAATTTTTTTGAAAAAATTCCCGTAAAACAAACAATAAAAAATGTTGGCCTTATTATTAAATTATTACAATGGATATTTCCAGTGGTCATTCATCTAATCAACTTTTCAGGATACTACCTTTATATGTGTTTGCTGGACATTAAGCTCCGCAATAAGCCAATAACTTTTTTTACAAATAATAATTATTATTGCAAAATTTTATAGGATGGAATCCTGCCACCACCAAAAATTGTACCACATAAAGTAAAGTATTTTAGCTCTGCTATTATTTTTTTACTTATACAGTAGAAAGTATTTATAAAACAGTCTTAAATAAATAGAAGAAAATAATTGTTTCACAACTTCCGTCCCACTTGGACTAAGATCTTTAAAATAGAAAATGCATACTAGATAAAAGTCAGTTGTTTTGGAACAAGTTCAAATGTATGTCTTTGTCATTGAACAGCTGCAGATGTTTGCTGTACAAATATTAGATTTCACATAATAAAGGTTGCAACAAACACTGTGAATGTTCTATCAAAAATTAATTTATGGGTCAGGGATAAATACTAGCAATAAATCTGAAGTATAATAGCAGGGAGCACCCTGCCTTTTTAAGCCTCCCGGCTTTTTTATCATTCCTATACAGAAACAACCCTCTGAATGTGCCTTGCCCTTTTTTGCTTCCCAGTCCCTTTCCTGAGTTTTAGAATAATCACAAGAATACATACATAATATATTTATGACAATGAATTTATTTTGTAATAGGAGGCCTCCAGCCCATAATACACACACATATTGTTTTACATAATATAGTGACATAATAATTACAACATGAAAATATAATGCAAATAAAAAAAATACAGTAGTATCACAAGTATACAAGTTCAATATTTATGTATAATTATCATAATAATACACTGAATTAATCTTAATCATAAAGTTTCTAGAGTCCTTTCTCGTAATTTAAATGCCTCAAATATATATTTTGAGGTAGAAAAGATTATGTAAAACAATATGTGAGTGTATTATGGGCTGGTGGCCTCCTATTACAAAATAAATACATTGTCATATATACATTACAAACCAAAGTAAAAACCAAACTTACTTTAAATTCATTGGGTAGATCTTGTTGATTTAAAGGAAATAATCTGACAAATTTAAAACTTTCAGCTACAACATATAATGGTTTATTCATTGCCTTGGCTGCTATTGCTATAGAATATGTCCCAATCTGAAAAATATATGAATGAGGGTTGATCAATAAATTCATAGACAACTGCTATGAAGCAGAGGTATAATATGGCACTTGTACTCTTTTGCCTTCAAGCTAGCTTTTATGGCAACATGGCAGAGTGTCTGCATACAACTCAAAAGAGTTAGTTGGTTCAAATCTCAGTTCAAACCATGTTTTTTTCCCAGTTACAGCTATAATAACAACATACAACTCATGATATTTGAAAACTGTATATGTATTTAATTTTGATGTATTGAATATAGATTATGTGAGTTTAGGAATCATTATCTTATTTATTAGCTGTATAAATCACCATGGAGTTAAACATTTGGGAATTTCTATTCTCAACCATAATTGAATTGATGGTAAACTTTATATGAATCTTTATGTATACATACATGTATAGTTAATAATGTAATGGAGCAAACAAAACAAGTGTTCATACCCTAAGCAATAAAATATGTATAACCAAATCAATATTAGTTTATCTAATATTGAAAAGCAGAATAAATTGTTTGTTATATGTGAAAGTAAATACATGGGTGAAAGTTCAAAATCTTCAAATTCCTGAAATTCATCATTTCAGTAGCTATTACATGTACATTGTAAAGGACCTTCTCATGGGCATAAAAATCCTTAAATTAAGGACCAACCCTGAAACATATCACAAATGGGATTATAAATCGAAACACATACACAGTACTATAAGGCATCTTCCATGTATTTACTTCTAAATTCAATGATAAAAGTTTAAGTTACAAACTTTTATTAAGTATAGGATGAAGAACCAATTTCAAAGTAATATATTATATTGGAGAGTATAATGACCTTATTTATAATACCACCACTCTCTACAACACCTTCAGCACCAACTAGAACCATGTCTACTTTCTCCATTATATATCTGTTGAAAAACACACAAAAATGGTAAGAATGATGTGTATCAGGGCTCGAATTTAAGCAAAATGCGAGTGGATTTTGAAAATTGCAAGTAACTTTAATTTCAACTCACAAATTTTTGCGAGTTTAAATTGCCACAAAAATATTTCTATTCAAACAAATGAGGCTCAAATCAGAATTGATGGACGGTATCTATTAATTAAAGATTCACTGTAAAACACGTCAGATATTCATTGTCTATGCCACAATAACGCACTTGTTCTACAAATAGTATAGTATAGTACTATGTTGTTTTTATATAGCATAATTATGAATAGTTACTATGTATGCTATTAAAATTTGGAAACAAAATTCGAGTGATTGTTTTCATTTTGCGAGTTGAAATAAAATCAACAAATAAAAATTTGCAAGTTCAATTTTTTGTTAAATTCGAGCCCTGATGGGTATATAATTTTATTCATAGTACAAATGTCACACATCAAAATAGTTTCTCACTGTATTCAACATACAGTATAAAGTCTGCTTCCATATATACAAGTTCATCAGTTTTACACTATAACCCTTGATCGTTCAAATTACCTTTAAGCAAGTGATCCCTCACAGTACCCATTTACATCAGCAAGGAGTAAAACAGTAAGTTAATATCTAAACTCAGGACCTTTTGATCCCTAAGCACCTCCTACCACTGAACAACAACTCCTACTTCATTTATTTTATTTTATTTATTGATTGGAGTTAACGCCGTGTCAACACAATTGTAGGTCATTTTACGGCATCCAGCGCACCTAACCTTGCTTTCCTGGACCATTGTCTATAACCAGTACTCACCTACCCTTCCCCAAAGCCGGAAACTTCTCCATATTATCTAATCAATGGAGGAAAATCGACATTATTGTCAAATTTTCATGAAAGGGTATAACCTCCCCAGGTGGGATTCGAACCCGCACCCCCTTGGGCACGAGTATCCAAATCCCGGCGCGCTACCAACTGCGCCATCGACCCGGGTTCCTACATTAAGATTACTTTGACATACACTCTATAAGCAATGATTTAAGAACCACAAATCTAGGTGAATTACACTTAATGTGTGGATATTATTAAGTAAAACATAATTTTCTTGAAATCTGTCAATTTACAATTTTTCTTAATTGCCGTTCTTTTTCAGTTTTTGTTAGTCCAATGCTACTTCAATAAATCATAATTCAACTGTTTATATACTAGAGTAAGTGATCCTGCAAATATCATTTGATGAACTTACCCGACAGCAGAATCTAATATCAATGTAGATGGTATACCACATTCTGTAAGTTCTTGATGTGTAGTGACCCTGAAATATGGCAACGTATTACATGATATATAAATATTATTCTGAACACTTGGATCATTCCTTGAATGAATAATCTCAGAAGGATTAGTGGGGAGTTATTCCTAGTGAAGTGCCGAGGAGTTCTGAATGATAAAAATATATCACAATATGAGTCTTTTCTTAATTTTACATAAACTTTATATAAAAATAATGTTTGACAATCATACCAAGGTAGGTTTTAACACATTTGTGTAGTAAAGACTGTTAACCAAAAGAAATTTTATTCCAAACAATGTCATCATAATATAAAAATCAATTTTTTCTCAACTGTCAAAGTCTGAATAATTTTATGGTGATACACACTATCACAAAATCATGAGTGTTAGACAGTAGATATAGAACACAAAGTGACTGAGAAATTATTTATGTTTTGACAAATGAGAAAAAACAAACTATACTATCAGTTTGCAGGACTCTGTATTAATTTTTGAACTATGTTGCCCCATTGTGCAACCAACTACACCTATATGATTACTTGCCCAAACAAAATGTTTAATACTGCTAGCAGTAACAAGTTGCTGAAATCCAAATATAGGTTGTCAGGGGCAAAAAGGTAACCTTTAAAGTAGAGTCTGAGTTTGTCATAATTAAAGCCACTATATGAAGATATATTCATTAACAGTCAACTTGAAAACTAGAAACACAATAAACTGTTCAAACCACTCTGTTTTCTAGGTATAAGTTTGATAAAGTGTCCATTTCTTAAAAAAGTGGGGTACTTTTATAAGAGCACAATATATTAATTTATATGCCAACGTTCAATATACCTGATCCACAATACTTTAAGAGCTTAATTGTGTAATTTGGATTAAGTTCTTTTTCTGTAATATGACTTTATCCTAAACATACTTTGATCAAACTAGTGTTTCAAGTATTGACAACCTAATTCTACTTTGGGTTTCAGTCTACTTTCACTTTGAAATGTAATTAATAACATAAACATATTTAATTAACATTTGCATTTATCTAAAAAAATCTTGTTCATTAGAGGTGTTTAATATACATAAATGTATATTTTATTTGCAGTTCAAAATTTGTTTTACTTTTGATATTGGGGCTTTAAGTGTTTAATACAAATACTATGTACCTACCCAGCATCGTTAGGTCTAGATTCTGTAACAAATACTTCAAATCTTTTATTAGATTTAACAGCTTCCATTAGTACTTGTTGTACAACTCTAGAATGTGAATGTACCAAGATTTTCTGTAATATACATGTACATGTATTAACAATGATAATTACACATGTTACCTCCCTTTACAACCACCTTGATTTTTGATTCATGTTCAATGGTCTCTTGTTGAAAATCTTTGATAGCATTGAAGTTTGTAAAAACTTTAACCTTGATTTTGGATGTTTTCTAAGTAAAAAAATGAGGCAAAACTCCTAAAACAGTGTGCCAGGGTTATGGGCCTTTGTAGTAAGGTGGAGGTAGTGATGATGAATAAGTATTCCAAGTTTGAGTCGAATATCTTTGACAGTATTGAAGTTATTTAAATTTGCAAAAACGAACCTTGATTTGCAACCCCAACATCAACTTCGACGTCCGGGTGACAGTAAAAGCTTTCATTTTCTTCGAAAGTCGAGCTAAAAACCCATGTTCCTATGTTAGAATTTAATATTGTATACTATACTTACTGATCCATCACCTATAAATTTATCAGTTTGTCTAGCTATCTTCCTTCGAGATGAAGCAACTTTCTGTAAGAACATATTACCTCTCTCTACCATTATATGTTGACATTTCTGAAAGTCCTGTAAAACAAGGAAGATATATAGTTAAGAAATACGGTAAAGTTCTCAAAATTGATTAGTTCCCTTAAGCAACAAGTTTTTATACAGTCAATTATAATTCTGCTTTGATAAACTAAACAGGTCCTGTATGTTATCACACATATTTACTATCTGATAACTGTTCAAAACTAGGGGTGACACAATTTGCCCGTCTATTATATTGAGACATTTTGCAATTCCATCGCCTTTTACTCCAGTGTCCTCTCATGTAAGTCAAGTATATTATTCGTCTACTTGTCAAACTCATCTGAACTTTACAGATAATAAACATTCAAACAGAATTTGTTGAAGGTCAGATTAGATCTATTAGCATATAAAAGAGAGTGAACATAACAGATGACGGTACATCAATCCAGCTGGCAACTTCAATCATTGATTTGCACATTATATGACCTGTCTTAAAAAATGAAAGTCTAGATCCGATTCATTTATTCCATGAATATTAAATGGTAAGCTGAACAATGGGCCTAATATGTCTTTTTTGTAGCACTACCTGTGTCCATTGACTACTGCCCATTGACTGGGTGCATAAAAAACTAACCCTTTGTTCTAGTTAATCAAAATATTATTAAACATGTATTAACCATGTTACATTATAGGTAACATGCATCTGACCTCCATGGAAGCTAAACAAGAGCAGTCCACGGACAGCGCACTTGACTATTCCCGGTATTCATGTTTACGACAGCAACAACCAATCAAAACTCATGCTGGAGTTATGCAACTTGGTATTTGACCTTTATTCCTAACCCCGTTGACATACGGTATCTGAAGTTTCAAGTAAATCCCTTCAGTAGTTTCAAAAATAAAATGTTGCACCAAAAATCTTTTCCAAAAAAATTCTAAGTATATGAGGACCATAATCCAGTCAAAAGAGTTATGCAACTTGGTATTTGACATCAATTAGTAACCCTGTAGACATGTGTGAAGTTTCAAGTGAATCCTTTCAGTAGTTGCAAAGATAAAATGTTGCACCTAAAAACCAAGAAATTTTAAAGTATATAAGGGCCATAGTTCAGTCCAAATTCATCCTAGAGTTAATATGTTACTTGGTATTTGAACTCCAATGGTAACCCCATAAACACAAATAAAGTTTTAAGTGAATCCCTCCAGTACTTGCAAAGATAAAAAAGAAACAAAAATGTTGCACCTAAAAACTTAACAAGGAAGTGTTACACCAACACCGACGCACAGCTGAGTAGGATAGCCCCACTGTTCTTCGAATAGTCTAGCTAAAAAACAACTCTGCTTCTGATCTCCTGCAGGTTACCAGACTGTAACTATTTCAGTGTAACAGGTTCACATCTTGATCAAACTTACTCTCGTTGGCCCATACTATAACAAGCTATCAATGATATTGTCATATCCTATATCACTGATACAGGAGTCTTTATAGTTACAATCAGACAGTAGAGATGTAAAACAAAAAAACAACAACTTACTGAATCTTCCAGACTTGTTAATGTAATAAATCTAAGAAACAATTCACATCCTGACGAGATAGATGTAACACTACAATCTGTTTGTGTTAATGTAACTATAGCATCTTTTAATGTAGCACGTAAACCTGCTAATGTTTCCACTGGAAATAATAAAACAGTACTTAACCATAAATCGTAGCCATGCTCTAACAATGCTGTAACTAACAAATTTTATTTTTGGTTAATCGACTTCTAAAGTTCAAATGGTCAAATCTTCGTTGTTTCAATCTGTCTAGACATGAGACTGGGCAGGCACATTAACAATGTATAGAGTCAAGAAACTTTTTTTAGAAGATTGAACAAGGTCATACTATTCACTTGGAATGTTTATCTCAATTTCTTTTTCAAAAATGGAGATGGGACTTTGTTAGATTGAGGTGACAATATGTAATAGTTCTAATATCTTCATTCAGTCCATTTTTTCTCAGCTGTCAAAGTTTGAATAATACCACAATATCTTGAGTGTTAGACAAAGGACACGAATTTACCGTGAAAATATTCATGTTTTAACAGTAAAGTTTAGAAAAAACAAACGTATATGTTTGCAATCAACTGTGCATTAATTTGTTATTTTGTACTCCATATTTTAGTTACTTTATTATACATGGGTGTGGTCCAGAGACCCAGTAACATAAATAAATGTTTCAAATGATTCACATTATTTAAGGTATTAAGAACAATGGTCAATAAGTTTGAAATCTTTGTTTATCATGGGTTAATAATTTGAAGATCAAATCAACAAGACATCATAATAAATGCACTGATTGACAAGGTTTAGTTCATCATTGGAAGACGAATTCAAGTGGATGGTACATTTGTAATTTTCAATTCTCAATATTTAGTTTCTAACTTTATCTAAGTTAAACTTGCATAAGCATATTCTGTTAAGTTTAAGTCTTAAATACTCACATCTGTTGTTTTCTATAAAATGCAGTAAAGTTTTGATGGCAGCAACAGCAGCAGACATATCAGGATGTTCTAAAACAACTTGATTAAAATATTGTAATATACCTGAAATAAAAGTTAATACATGTATAACTATTAACTAACTATTACTAATGAACTATATACATGTACTTACTTACTAACCATAACACATTACTGTTTCAGGTTAGCAGTCATCCTTTGATAATAAACAGAGAAATCTAGGAAAATGTTGATGTTCATTTATGACTACTAACTAACTAACTCTGAATTAACCCAACGTGCAACATGCCAACCCTACAGTGCCCGGTTGAGGGATGCGAGTGGATGTCTCAGGATCTTGGCGCTGAGTTTGCAGCCGCCTTAACTGCCGCCCTGCAGATCCATGACAGAACTGCCCACCCCGCCCAGAACCCTCAAGCACCACCACCAAAACTCAAATTGGACTCACCAAAAATTGGTGCCGGTTGTGACCCTGATCAGTGGTCGGCATTTAAACGACAGTGGGACATGTATAAAGTAGGCATGTCAATTGCCAACAGTGTGCTACCAACCGCTTTATTCTATTGCTGTGACACTGACCTACGTACAAACTTAATGCGCGATCTTCAAGGTGATGTGGCCAACATGGTCGAGGCTGATCTGCTTGCTGCAATCAAACGACTTGCTGTTAGGGACGAAAGCACCCTTGTTCATCGCATCAAACTTAACAGGATGATCCAATCTCCAGGAACAGGCATTAGGACATTTCTAGCTAGCCTCAGAGGTCAAGCAGCCCTCTGTCAGTATAAGGCATCATGCAAAGAGCCAGAGTGCGCCCATGTGTTTGACTATAGTGACGAGATAATAAAGGACAACCTGGTTCGGGGCATAGCTGACCCAGAAATTTTGTCTGACTTACTCGGTGACCCCAAAACAGATAGGACGCTAGAAGAAACTGTGTCATTTATTGCACAGAAAGAGCAGAGCAAGGTGACTAAAAGTGCTGTTGGAGACTCTGTAGGTGCAGTAAGTGCTAGTACTGCTCGCACTCCCCAAAAACCACCTCATCCACGTGGGACTAAGTGCTGGGCATGCGGTGGTGCTGCTCATGCTAACAGGAATGATCGTAAGGCGAGGGCCCGGCTATGTGAAGCCTGGACATTCAAATGTGCTAAATGTTTGGTGAAAGGACACTACACATCATCATGTAGTAAGTGTGTAATTTGTGGCACCTGGGGCCACCGTGACGCGTCATCTCGAAGCTGCCCCCAGAACACGATCCGCACACAACCACAGACAGTTTGTGCTCCTGGCACTTCAACAAACAACGTAGAAAGCAACTCGACTGGTTTTGTATTCGACCAATTGTGTACAACAACAGAGCCATCATACCAATTGCCTGATTCACGCATCTCGCATCATGTGTTTGATGGCCGATGGATTGCCCGACCCTCTAAACCCCACCCCATGATATCAGTTCATGTAACGCCACTGTGTCAGGATCACGCATTGTTAGGGCACCCTATACAGGACACTTCTAAACTCAAATCAGTTACTATGTCCATGGTGGCTGACACTGGATGCCAAAGTACAGTTATGCCCTTGCAATCTGTCGTAAACCTTGGATTGAAAGTGCAGGACCTCATCCCAGTCAAACTTGTGATGCGTGGGGCTATAAAGGAAGACCTAGGGGTCATTGGAGCTGTCGTCGCCAAAGTTGCAACACCAACATCTGACAAATCAACCAGGCTACTCTGTTATGTCTCTGATACTATGGACAAAGCCTTTTTATGCAGGGAAGCTCTGGTCTCGCTTGGCATCATCCACCCTACTTTCCCAAACTGCAGCGTTGAGTCGGTTTCGACAGTCGCATCCTCTACGGACAATTCAGCTGGAATACTTTGTTCATGCCCCAGGCGTCAGAAGGAACCACCCCCAATACCCACTACCCTACCGGTCGGATTGAAGGCCACAGAGGAGCATGTTGAATCCCTGAAGGACTGGCTTCTAGACTATTATGGTGCTACGGTATTCAATGTTTGTGAGCATCAACCATTACCCCTGATGGCTGGTGAACCCCTTCAACTCCACGTCGACCCTAATGCAACGCCTGTCGCGATACACAAGCCAGCCCTAGTCCCGATCCACTGGCAGGAACAAGTTTATGCTGACCTTGAGAGGGACGTTCGAATAGGTGTCCTAGAGCGTGTCAGTCCTAACACGCCAACAACATGGTGTTCCAGGATGGTGGTTACCAGCAAGGCTGATGGCACCCCTAGACGTACCGTAGACTTGCAACCTCTCAACCGATGCTCAGTCCGTCAAACCCACCATGTACCCAGCCCCTTCCACCTCGCTGATCGTGTCCCCCAGGGCACAAAGAAGACTGTGACAGATGCCTGGAACGGCTACCACTCTGTACCTATTCGTGAGGAAGATAGACACTTCACAACATTCATCACACCTTGGGGGCGTTACAGGTACAAGGTGGCCCCGCAGGGATTTTTGGCCAGCGGTGATGCGTACAATCAGCGCTTCGATGCCATTATTACAAACTTCCCCAACAAGGTGAAATGCGTTGATGACACCTGCATGTGGGAGAACTCCATTGAGGCGGCATTCTTTCAGGCTTGTAAGTGGTTTGACACGTGCGTCCGCAACGGAATCACGCTTAATCCAAAAAAATTTCAGTTTGCCTTGGACACTGTGAACTTTGCTGGACTGGAAATCACTCATACAAACATTCGACCCAGTGCCAAATTCCTTGATGCCATACGTAACTTCCCAGTTCCCACAGACATCACTGGTGCCAGAGCCTGGTTTGGACTCATCAATCAGGGTGCATACGCATTTGCCATGACAAAGCAGATGAAGCCTTTCCGTGCTCTCCTCAAACCCTCCACCCAATTCCACTGGACTGAGGAGCTTACCAGTGTTTTTCACCAGTCCAAGGAGGTCATCATACAAGAAATGAGAGATGGTGTGCGCCTGTTTGACCCTACTCGACTGACCTGCCTTGCGACAGATTGGTCCGTTGATGGTATTGGATTTCTCTTAATGCAGAAGTACTGTCAGTGCCTGTTGAGAACTCCTGCTTGCTGCCCTGATGGCTGGAAGTTATGCCTTGTCGGCAGCAGATTCACACACGCAGCTGAAAGCAGATATGCTCCCATCGAAGGTGAGGCTCTGGCAGTTGTGTATGCCCTCCACCAAACTCGGTACTATGTGCTGGGCTGTAAAGATCTGATCGTAGCCACCGACCACAAGCCACTCCTTCAAATACTCAATGACAGGTCCCTAGCAGAGATTGACAACAGGAGGCTGCTGAATCTCAAGGAGAAATCTCTTGGTTACAGGTTTACCATCGTTCATGTGCCTGGCAAGAAGAACCTTGGTCCTGACGCCGCATCCAGATACCCTGCTGGTCAGCCTGATCGTCTATCCTTACCAGGGGAACCACCAGAGCTAAACTCTCTTACAAGCAGAGCTGTACCTCGTCATGACATGTTGGCAAGTTTATGTCAGCACACAGAGGACCACGACACGGCTGACGACACTGCCACAGTAGCAGCTGCTTCCAGCACCTTAAACACGGTCACAAATGTTATCACATGGGACATGGTCCGTGAGGCAACAACATCTGACCCAACATTCCTCAAACTCACCCAGCACCTAATGACAGGGTTCCCCAAAGATTCCAGAGAACTACCTACAGAGCTGCGTCCCTACCATCGCTATGCCGACAGTCTTTGCATTGTGGATGGTGTAATACTCCTTGGTCAGCGAATTGTGATACCACCTGTGCTCCGCAAGCCGGTACTCAATGCCTTGCACGCAGCTCATCAAGGTGTTAGCGCCATGCGTGCACGAGCCTTGGACTCAGTATATTGGCCGGACATAACAGTCGACATTACCAAGGTCAGAGAACAGTGCTTGCAGTGTCACCAGATGGCTAAGTCAAACCCAATGCAACCGCCCTCTGACATCACTCCTCCAGATTATCCATTTCAGATGATCTGTGCTGATTACTTCACTTACAACAACACAGACTATGTTGTGATTGTCGACAGATACTCAAACTGGCCCATGGTGTATCGGTCAGAGTCCGGTGCAGAAGGACTAGTTAAACGTCTGCGTGAGACATTTGTGACATTTGGCATCCCCGAAGAGTTGACATCTGATGGAGGTCCACAGTTCACCGCCGGGAAAACACAAGAGTTTTTAAGGGCTTGGGGTGTTCGACACAGGCTCTCTTCAGTTGCAAATCCACATGCCAACTGTAGGGCTGAGCTCGCCGTCAAAACAGTGAAACGTATGCTTGTGGACAACACATCGCCCACTGGATCTTTGGATGTCGACAGGTTTCAGAAAGCCATGCTGATATATAGAAATTCTATTGACCCAGAAACAAAAGCATCACCAGCATTAATCCTCTTTGGAAGGCCAATCCGTGACGCCATACCTATTCTGATGGGTAGATACAGCCCACATGAGACATGGAACGAGTTGATGTCACATCGAGAAATGGCACTAGCACGGCGGCACACAAGAGAACATGAAAAATGGAATGAACATACTCGGAAATTACCACCATTACAAATTGGAGACCATGTCTTCATCCAGAATTTGACTGGAAACCAACCCAGAAGATGGGAGCGCACCGGAACTGTGGTGGAGGTTCGACAGTATCACCAGTATGTGGTTCGAGTTGATGGAACTGGTCGGGTCACACTTCGCAACCGTCAGCACCTACGCAAATTTACACCCTTCTACACCAAACCCACAGTTGGTACGATTGTGCCCCCTCAAACTGCGGCCCCACCTCCAGTTGTGCCACGAGTCCCTAATACTGTGGCTCCTGTTCTCCAGTCTACCAGTACTCCTGTTCGCATGCTAAGCAGACTCCCTGCTGTCACAGGACAGACTCCAGATGGCTCCCTTGCTAAGTCGACCACAGGGGTCCCTCCGGCACCTTATGACCTGCCCTCAGACCCACCTGATGTTCCCCTGAGCCAACCAGACCTGCAAGACATGCCTGCTCCAGGAGAGACAACCCCAGCACCGACTCCAGACTCGCCTACCTCAACCGGGCTTCCCCGTGCTCTCAGTCGTCTCCAGCCTTATAACAAACCTGGGGCTAAGGAACTTTTAACTTCGCGCAGGACCAGCCGCAACTCGTCTGAGGTCTCAGACTCAAATAAGACCTAACTTTAACCAAGACATTTCCGTGATTTATATACACTTGTTTTTAAAAGTTTCAGTTATTTCTTTTTAAATTTAAAAAAAAAAATCTTGTTGACTTTTCATATGCCAGGAGCTTCAGCAAAAAGACTTGTATTAATCATGTCAGTTTTCTTCGTTACCTCAAAAACTTGTCCCTAAGGAGGGAGATAACTAACTATTACTAATGAACTATATACATGTACTTACTTACTAACCATAACACATTACTGTTTCAGGTTAGCAGTCATCCTTTTCCATACTCCTCCATATAATTTATCATGTAAAATCTCTCAAGCATAGGGGGGGAGAGGATTCCTTGATTTGTTAAACTTCATATTTTGTCTTATAAATATTTTGCTTCGAAATATTTTTGTAAACATGTATTCAAATTGTTATGTCGTCATGATGGAAAAGTATTTCACCCTTTGATAATAAACAGAGAAATCTAGGAAAATGTTGATGTTCATTTAACTATAAGCATAAAAATATGCCAAAGATTTAACTAAGTCCAAAATAAATAAACGCAGAGAATGCAAGATTAGTGCCATATTCTGTATTGAGTTTATCCGGTAAGTTAAAGAATAGATTACATGTATATTCAATATGATTCACCTGTCTTTAATATCCACACCTCTGGGCAACTGCATGGGAATGATTTTTATGTAAAAAAAAAGTAAAAGCTATTGTCATGGTTATAGATGGATACATACTACCCCTGTTTTGTGTAGGGTTGGTATAGTCTTTTAAATATTGAGGACTTCTTCATATGACCAAGGTATTTACCAAGATGAAGATTTTACCACTGGAATGTTTCCCTATGCTGAGGATTTAACCAGGGGTTTAGCTGTGCTCAAAGTGTTGGTCATAGGTAGTTATATAGTCACTTCCAACAGTTTTGCTGTTGGGTTAACACTTTAGCATCACGGTTGAATGTCTTGCCTACCACCTGAGAGAACCAGGTGTGATTCCCATTTAGTGAGTATGGTTTATATCTCGGAATAGGTAACAATTATTTACCTTTTGTCACTAATCCTTGTACCGAAAACCCCTATGATTTCTCATAATTAGTATAATTCCGATTTTCTGTCTCTATATCAGAACCGAAAACCCATGACTGGTTGTTATAATACAACCAATTATTACAACTAGTACCGAAAATAAATAAGGACAATAAAAATATTTAATTAATCTTCATTTGTTACAGTTGATATCGTTAATAATTAGCATACGGAATAACACCATTGTGTACATACTATAAGTAGTGATTGTTTGATGCGACTTTATAGATACTAGATCTAACTGATCGAAATTGATTAAATGTCATTGATATTAAGTATTTTAAAACATTAACACATATAATTATCAGTTTAAACATAATTTAATAGCTCTATACAAGTTAAAAAGGAGTTTTCGGTTATTTCAGGGGGGTTTCATTTTTTTCGGGTTTTGGTAAATACATGGTCCACCATTTGGATATTTATAATAAGCCTACTGGATGTAATGACAGTAGGATAATTCACTAATAATTTGAACAATAAGAATGTTAGCATGTTTTCTGACGTGAAAAGTTGAAACATGTCATTAGACTCCAAAAACTCTAGTCTTTCTTAGTGGGGGTTGTCAAGAGTTACTGCACTCGGAGTCTCCTATAACACTAGACCCCAGGTCTAGAGTTATGGCACTTTAATTCTTAAAGCCACTGCCTTTTATCTCCAAATGAACTTGAGAGTTAATGACAAAAGTGATCAGAGTAATTATTATAATAAATTTCTTGGTTCTGAGTTTGATTGCATCACTGTCATACCTGTTTGATCATTGTTGATGATATTATTCACAGACTGACACACTAAATCAACTTGACATTTGGGTTAAACAGATTAATTTATGCAGAAATCAAATAAATAAATGCAAATAACATACCATCTTTCTGTTTTGCATCCATTTTCACTAATTCACAATATGCTTCTAAAAATGTGTTTTTTTATTTTCACGATGGCTAAATATTATGATGAACACCGTTTAAAACGGAAATGTTAACTTGTTTTTGATTGGTCCACCGTAAAAATTCCACCAATCATAACGCTCGAAATATACTAGCAACGGCATGTAAACAATATGGCGAACAACCTGAAATATTTTCACATTTTTTCTTGATTATTAACGAGTAAGGGTTTCTTTGATAATCAAATGTTGACTTACACCTGAATTAAAATTTCATTGTGTAAGTCGAAGAAGGTAAATACATTTATACTATTGATATATTTATTCACTTGATTATGTTGGAATTTATCCGATACTCTGACTCACAGCTAGGCACCACAGGTGTCCGTCGCATCGGAAATCCAAAAATTTGTTTATTAAAAAATATAAGGTATCCAACTCGATGAAATCCTTCAGAATTTTACTCGGAAGAGATGCGACAGGTCTGCTTTTCAAGACTAAACACTCACTCCCGAACGATTAAGCGCTAAATACTTATAAGGACGTGTTAGACAAACAAAAAATGTAGTACTAGCGTTAATATTAAACTTCTAGCCATGATCCACAAGACTGTATTTCGATCAGTTTACTCGAATCGCTATTGTTTATCTGCCGGCTCAACCATTTTGTGAATGGTGATGTGCGCGCATCACGTTTGTTACGAGTCATTTCATTGGACGGTATTTTTATTCTGTCCAATTAAATGACTCGTAACCAAATTAAGGTCAAATGTGATGCGCGCGCATCCTCATTCAATAAAATGGTCGACTCGGGAGATTAACAAAACCGATCCAAGTAAAATGATCGGTACAATCTTATCAAGGGAGCGAGAAACTTGATATTGATGATGGAAGTCAATTTTTAAGTTATCTAACACGTCCGTATTCGATTTAAGCGCTGAGCCATTGGAAAAGAGGTGTTTAGTCTGGGAAAGCTGACCTGTCACATCTCTTCCGAGTAAAATTCAGAACGATTTCATCGAGTTGGATACCTTATATTTTCTTACAATACAAAATTTTGGCTTTTGGTTGGAACTTTTGTATTTGATGTTTTTATGATAATTAAAGCATGTTTAAGTAAAAATTATCAATTATTTTGGAGTTTTGTAATGCGATGGGCACCTGTGCTAGGCACTACTGCACAGTGCAGTGCAGTCTACGTTCGGTCTGCAAGCACTGATGAATCAAATGCCATTACTCAGATCTTGCGAATCAAACACACCCTTAGTATATGTAGTTATGACCAGGGACCAGGAAATTCGCCGATGTCAATCGGTCCAAGGCCGTCCGAGTACCGGATACGGGTTTTAACGTGTACCGTACAGACCAGACCGTTTACTGTACATTATTCACGACCATGTTAGTATATTTTTTTGCCCTCCTTTATTAAGAGGGCATACGATACATAGGCATTGTTTGATTAAATTTTTACAAAACTTAACTTCTACCTAGCAAGAAAACGTGGTTTCCGAAATTACTCCCCGCAATCGTCGGTCGGTTCAACAAACAGAACTTGAAAAAAGTCTGTCTCATCTAGCTCTAATGTTGTTGGAAAACTCTGTCATTTAGGCAAATTATTTTAACTGCGCATGGGCAAAACGGGTCCAAAGTAAATGCTGCGCATTAAAATATTGTTCGCTAAATAAAGCATGAAAGCTTAGAATTATGATCAGCTTTTTAATTACAGGCGTAGGTATAACGTTTGTCATACGAAGTGACGATCTAGCGTGGGTCGTGAAAATGTATGGCATCTCATCACAATGGTTCAAACAAAAGAATATCAAATTGTGCATAGTACACCTATTTGTATATAAATTAATGACTAAACTGTTCGTTTTGAAAATTATTTTCGATGTCATCAAAGAAGGGAGAAGTGTGGTTGAATTTTGATCATCAAGAAATGTACCTTCGATTAATTGCGTAGATATACAGGCCTTTTTTTCCTTATTTAACGGGGGCCGTTAACAGGCGCCTTCCCCTCTTGAAATTTCTTTAAAATCATGCAGTTTTCCCCAAATTTGGAGTTTACCTTGGATATTTTGTTCCCCTTTCTATGAAATTGTGATAAAATTTCCCCAAATGTTCTATATATAGAAAGGCCCCAGGCCCCTTCCCCAAGTACTGAAAAAAAGCTCTGATATATGTCCTAAGATTATTTCTTATTATTCACACCTCAATTTACGGCGTAAAAAAAAATTATGAATCAAGTCAAACAAATTAAAGATCAAACGAATACAATAGGAATTTACAACAAAAGCTATTAAATTGTTTTCTTTGTAATTGTTCATAAAACATTCTTCATAAAACATTATTGTTTTTACAAGTTTACAGGTTTCAAACTGACCGACTGAAAAAACGAAATTGGTTCGATGGACATGATAAAGAAAGAACATATTCTTCTGCTGTTCTTTAATTTAATCGAGTGCAAATCAAGCGTACCTTGCTGTGCTCGATCAAAAAAAATATCACTGCCTCAACCCCGCATGATACCAGTAACCATGGATATGTTATACAGGGTTCCTTGATGTGTAACCTGTGGACAAGCAGGATATTACTACAATAAACAGTGGGTTTATGCAACTGATAGTTGTTTGATAATATTTTATCGATACGTTTTCTTAAAAATCATGGAAATTAATGGTTTGAGGTAAAAATTAGTGAGCTTTTCCCGGACAGATTTTTTTAAGGATTTTGAAATCTCAATCGGTCCAAAATGAAAAAATCGGTCCGAAAACTGAAAAACCGGCGATTTCCTGGTCCCTGGTTATGACGCATGTAGGAAATTTAGACTGAATACCGTAACAAAATTAGGCCTCAACAAATAAATGACCTCAACTAATATGAATTTAGGTGCTACCTATGGCGCAGAAAACAGACTTATTACTTGAAAATAAAAAAATAAGATTGTTGCTTTGGCAAAATAAAATCAAGAAAAGTAAGTAATACCTATGACTATGAGAATAGGCCTACTGTTAATTGATTTTGTTACAGTTTGAGTTAAATAAAATTGAAAAAAATAAAGGCAAAATAGTAGAACTGTTATTGCTATAAAATAAAAATTGAAAAAATAAAGGAAAAAGGAGAATTGTTATTGTTTTACAATAAAAATTGAAAAAATATGGCCAAAAAAGTGGAACTCTTATTGCTTTACAATAAAAATTGAAAAAGGCAAATAGTAGAACTCTTATTGATTTACAATAAAACAAGAAATATCTATAAAACGTTATTCGGCGCTGTGAAGGAATCATTTTGTTTGAGGGCCTATTAATTAAATAAGCTAGGGGAGATAACTTCATAATTTATTGTATTCAGAAAAATCTGACAACATCACATTCTTTTATGTCAGAATCATATTTCAATTCTGAAAGAAATGTATTGTACATATTTATTTATCTAATGGAGATGAAGATAAAAAAAGCCTCGATAAAAAATTCATTTTTTAAGATAGAAATGTTTTCCTCTTTAAACAATGCCCGGTAACGTTAAGTTATGCAAACGTGCCGGTTTTATTATAAACGTCTCTTAGCGATGTCACGAACGGTGCGTTGGTAAGTATTTCCGATGTAAAAAGTCATAAATAAATATTTTAATGAGGAAATGAACGAATAAAATGACCAAATATATTTTGAACTGTTATCATGGAATAAGCATAGTAAAAAAGCACATTTGAAATTATTTTGTAAGCGGAAAAGGCCACGAGAAAGCTGCAAATATTTTTATCCAATGAAAAGCCGCCAGTAGCTTCATTAATTGATCCGTATCGTTGAACGATTGTAGTGCAATTTTCTATAGAGCGTCTTTAATCTTGATTAGCCGATGTTTGATTAAGCGTCTGATAAAATTGATGAAAATGGCGGCGCCCATGGACTGGAGATATTTTTCAAACTCATTGGTATATCAATTTTTCATTGATTTATCAGTTTTTTCAATTTTAAAGAATTAACGTACGTCATACACGTTATCTAAAAGCGCTCAAAGCCCTTGCGGGGCCTTTGGCCCCGCTCAGGTTTTCCGCGTATAATTATCTTGTTCATTTGTTCATCTTTTACAACATTAATTAATAGCTGAAAGCTATCATAGAAATCGAGAAATTGTGCAAGTGAAGATTTCGAATATGTCTGACATTCAGAGTACAGAGAAATAATGCATTTTAATCGTTTCTATTTTTAATCTTACCCAAATAAAAGTACTCCTCCTATCACGGGATTTTCTTAAAAAAGCGAGAAATAAGGGATGCCAGTCTGACTGTCATATTAAGTTTTTTTCTCTTTGCTTTTTCAGAGTAACAATCAATCATGGCATACTTACTAGGTGCCTCAACTGTTATGGAGAGTTTACAGACAGATGTAAGAGATGTACAATCATGTATAGTTGATATAATATCTAGAGTTGGTCCTGTACAATGTACATCATGGAAGTTTCCTGATAAATTAGCTACAGATTTAGATATAGAAGACTTATTAGATCTATATAGTTACTCGGACGATGAAGAAGAAAGACAAGTTGCTCATATTGCCTTGTATGAACTTGTTATTGATAGGTATGTACATTTTACAGTGTTCTTATTAAGAACCGGTCACCAACACAAACCGCTAAGTACAATTACATGACTGTATATGTATGTAGTTTGTCTTTAGCAACCAACTCCACTATCATTGTGATCATGAGATTGATGCATAGATTGTATATTTTAAAGAATTTCTTTATCCATTATTCTGTGTCTCCAGTTATTGTTTTCTTATATTATTTGCTTTCACTTGATTTTAACTTTCTTTTTTTCATTTGTGAAAAGACAGGATATATACAAAACAATTTACTGATATAGATCATTCCTAATTACTTTTCAAATTTGTATATTTTAAATTTTCACAGATTAGTTTTACTATTACATACAATGGCAAGTTATACAGAAGGAATATCTAAAACAGCTCACATTGATCAGAGATGGAAACATGTTACAGGATCCTCAGTGGGTGTGGTCGCTAAACAGTTTTCTTCAAGATTGTGTGATCTGCAACAAATTGTTAAACAAACTGTTCAAGAGGTAACATTTTGTATAAATTATCAATACTTGGTAAGATTGTATTATCAAGCATCTTGCAACCAATTTTTAGCTCTCCTACTCGCCCCGGCGTCCGCGTCCACATTTCTGATTAAAGTTTTTGTGCACAGATTAAAGTTTTTTGTGCAGTAAAATACTTTTTTCTGTATCTTTGTTATTTCTTAAGATATTAACTTCAAGCTTTAAATATATGTTCCTTACTATCAACCACATCTCATTTGACAAGGTTCATAACTCCAAACACATTTTTTCAGAATTATCTCCCCTTGAACTGATTAAAGTTTTTGTGCACAGATTAAAGTTTTTGTGCAGTAAAATACTTTCTTCTATATCTTTGTTATTTCTTAAGATATTAACTTCAAATTTTAAAATATGTATGTTCCTTATCATCAACCACATCTCATGTGACAAATACTTACTAAGTCGAGCATGCTGTCTCCTCTGACAGCTCTTGTAGTGGTTAATCTTTCTTTATTGTAAGGTTATTGATAATATCTTGCATTGGTCTAATAGTACCAGTTTTGTCCTATATCTGAAATATATTGTAGTATTATCCTAAGGCATTAATTGATAATTTGCTGCCTTCAACCGAAAATCCAATGTTAGACTTTTCAGAGAAAACTGATAGCTAGCCTGTTTTTTTAGTTGAGGTTATTTGTTAAGGATCATCTTAGCCTCTTAAGTAATTCATTTAGAAATGTCACATATGTCTACAGCAGTAGGTCACGTATTAGGCCCCATAACTGCAGCATAATTTTTTACTTATAATGTCTTTTGTTAGACCTAGAAAGTCCCTCCTAATGGTTTTGCATACTTTTTTTATGGCATACTTATAAATTGCATTTGTTTTACTAAGAGACATTTTGGATAGTTGAGAACTCTGGTTGTAGACTACTTATGTTAATCTATCATGTGTTGAAAAAGCAGCGTAGTAGATGGTGAGACCCTTCAATGAAAATTCATCAATGAGGCCTAAATTAAAATTACGTTTGTTTGCCCTTTACCGACCGACCCAAAAAAATGCCGCCAGCTCAAAAAATTTATTCGAAAATTACATGTGGTGTATTTTTATTGTTTACAACTCTTCATTCTATTACTTTCCGCTAGTTTCTTTATGCTAATAAGTCTGATTAAGGAGAAAAATAAAATAGTTCTCCTACCTACCGACCCAACCTAAAATATGAGGGTCGGTAAAGGGCAAACAAACTATTTTTTAGTTTAGGCCATGATGTCTTTTTTTCTCAGTATCAGTAGAAGTATAAGCGAGTTCTAGGAAAAAGAGATTGGTTGTTAGGTGAGCTGGTTGTTTAGAATACCTTAAAACACAGAAAATATAGTTAATACATGTTCAGGCCTTTTTTTCCTTATATAACAGGGGCCGTTAACAGGCGCCTTCCCCTCTAGAAATTTCTTTAAAATCATGCAGTTTTCCCCAAATTTGGAGGTTACCTAGGATATTTTGTTCCCCTTTCTATGAAACTGCGATAAAAATTTCCCCATACATGTATGTTCTATATATAAAAAGGCCCCAGGCCCCTTCCCCAAATACTGAAAAAAAGCTCTGATGTTATAAATTCTATATTTCAGAAGAATACAATGTCACGTAAAGTGATGGAATTAGAAAGTGATGTGAAGAGACTTGATGCTGAGCTAAAACAATCTTATGCCTCTAATAGACCAAAGACTGCTGGATTTGGTGGTCTTATACCTCCTAATAGAGCTGAAATGATAACAGGTATAGATTCTACATGTATACATTCATAATGGTTTTATATAAAATAAGTCTATAGTTTAGATAAGAACTGGAAGGGCACTTAAAAATCATTGATAACGAGGCCAGTTTTACATCAAGACTTTAGCTTATTTCTTGGGTAGTTGGTGAACTGTGTAAAGTGCAACAGAATATTTTACAATAATTTTTTGTGCTATATAAGTGACATGTGCTTGTATAAGGCAGCAAATACACTAAATCAAAACATCCAATATATTGTGATTTTTATTACCCAACAGCTTGGCATATGAAATGCAGTTCTGCTCTAAAAAACACCTTGGTAATTTCAAAATCATGCATTTTTTAACCATTTTTAAGTCTTAAATGCTTAATTTAAGAAGAAAAAAGTGTCAATATTAGGATTGTTCCTCTATTAAGACCATTGATTTTGATGGTTCTATTAGTGGAACTTTACTGTACATTCAATGCTCATGTGATAGTTGCTTTTTTATTTACTCTAACAAGGTTCCAGTTGACTCAATAGACACTCAAGAAGTACAGAATTCTCTTATGTTTTGGCATCCACATATTGTGAGCTAAGTGCAAAATGGTAGTTACTCAATGTACAAAAGAGTGAGTTACAATTGTTTTGAGCTTAGCCCTCAATATACTTACTGCCATATCAATTTGATAACATAAATATTGGAAGAGTGACATGAGTTGTTAGAATGTTATATTGTTGAAAATGGTCATTGATATTTATCGCATAATCATCATCATCATCATATCCTGAGATTATTTGTCACATGCTGCGGGTGTCCCAGATCCCAGCAGGCGGCTTGAACGTCTAACACCAGCTCTCCATCTGTCCCTATTGTGTGGACTGGTATTGCCCATACCACATACACTTAAGTCGGTCTTGATGCAATCAGACCTAGGGCACGTTGCCTAACGAAAATCGCTACGTTTCGCTATGAAAAAGCGCTTTCTTGTAGCGATTCGTCTTAGGAAACGGCTAGCTATTTACCATTTGGAACAACTCGGCGATCATCCCCCAGGTGGTTCCGAATGGCTATTTACGTCACAAACCAAGATGGCGGCCTTTGCCGAGTAAAACTTTTGCGCTCATTGCAATCGCATGTTTTCGGGGCGATTTCAAACTAAATAAGGCTTTAACAAGTACAAAATCACTGCAAAAACATATGTTTAAATGAACAATTACAAATATTTATTGATTTCGATTCATGATTAGTCATTTAAACATAAAAAACATAAATTGTCGGCAAACAGGAAGTTACATTTTGGCAGCCATTTTGATTTGTGAAAGCGCTCTAGGGTAGCGAAGAATTTTTTCGCTAGCTTTCGCTACGTAGCGAAATGAAGTGATATCTTGTAGCAAGTCGTTTCCTAGGATTTCGCTACGAAGCGATACCTAGCGAAATGCTTAAGCAACGCACCCCAAGATTTTCTATGTATTCCACGCCCACGGGCCTTTGGAATATCCATGTTCATAATGGTGTTTGCACAATTGTATCTATCAATTTTTCATGGAAAATAATTCAACTGTAACTTTGAGTTTTAGATTTGATACAATGTCATTAGAACTGAAAGTAGCTTTGGATGGAAAATTATTTATACTGGTACTGCCTTAAATTCTTACAAAAAGATATCATTTGTGTATTTAATGAACTTAAAACATTGATGTTTTCACCTTTTTCAAGAAACAAAAATGTCTCAAATATATTCATGCATGTAATCATTTAAACTAATGCATTCAAAATTTCAGGAATGAGTTTAAATCCATCACAATTGAAAGAATTAAAAGCATGTGGTGTAATATCTAAAGATGAATACAATAAATCATGTCAAACAAGTGAGACAGCTTTCACCCCATGTGACTCTTGCTCAATGGTTCAGAAAAGTTTCCGTCAGTGTGGCGAGCTTGTTGTGTCCATTTGTCAACAGCAACAAGTTCCTTCTTGTTTACAAAAGTTCCGTCCACAGGTGTCTCATTTAGATTGGTTATCTGGGAACGATGTTAGACGTTGGGGTGCGGAAGTACTAAAAGATCTTCAACGTATTAGCAAACTCACTGCAACTATTAAACCTCTAAAAGAAGAGCTCACTGATTGTCGAGACAAAAGTGATAAGCTTGAAAAACGTGTTAAAAACTTTGATCGTGATTTAAAGAAAGAGAAAGATGATAGAACTGCTTTACATAAACAGTATGAAGCTAAGATAAAAGAAATGGAACATCAGCATACTCAGACTCTAGAACTTGAACAACAACAGAAAGACTTGTTGGAGATGAATAAAAAAGAAGTTGAAAGTTTACTAGAGAAATGTAAAACTGAACTACTAGAGAAACAGTCTTCACTGACTGAATTAAGTAAGATATTTTATATTAAGTTGGTATTCCATAGTGTTACAGAAAATGGGTCCATTATTAAAACAAGATTTGAATTGTGGTTGTTTGAAATGAGGTGTTTTAGCCTTCTAACTAGGGCTGGGGCAAGTATCTGAGTACTCGGATAATTGCGATCTGAACCAAAAAATCGAGTTCGAATATTCGTCTCGCCGAAATTGTCAGATCGCAATCTAGGGTAGGAAAAAAATGAAAGAAATTTTCAGCTTAATTACCTCTGAAAACGAGTCGCACTTCTAATGAAAACTTTAACTTATGTAGGGACCGAATTATCTTGTGTCAAAATTACACATTTGAACAAAAAATGTTACCACTGAAAATGCCCATTAAACGTCTGATAGTAATGTTTCGAGTACATGGTTTCCCATATAGTAATTTTTCACTTATTTTGTGTTTTCATGAATTCCTGTATGCTTTTCCATTAACATGTGATTCGTGGTTCAAATGTGAATCGCTACTCATGAATCGTGGTTCGAATCGGATCGCCACTTGCTCAACAATCCACAGACCTATTTTTAACAGCAACTATTTTTGCAGTGCATCTCTATAATTTGACATGTAAAATTTTATTAAGAGTTTTTACTACAGCCCTTGCCGTGAACATTAGCAAGATTTTCTTTCGAACTTTTCAATAAATGTTTGTGGAACTACTATCCAAACTTTTTGAAAAATCTTATTTAAATACTTTACCATCATTTAAAGTTCTACAGGAAATATTCTGATCTTGCTTAAACAGTTAACAGATACTGAACATACACTTTCTATCCCCCAAAACTTGCTAATTGTGAACTTTTGTTTTTTTTTTCATTTTTGTGAATTTTCACCTTCTTTCCTTAATGTAGAAAGGCAGATTATCAACTCAGTTTGGAACAAAATATCACAGAACTATTGTCTTAGTACTGAGCAATTTTGAATTTTTTGTTAAGATTTTGTGAATTTTCATCTTTTTTTGTTGTTGAATAAGTGAAAAAGTAGAATATTGGCCTTAGACTAGGGCAAGAAAACACTGATAAGTAAGGCCATGCCATATCAGAATTTTGTTAAGCGTCCGTGAGCGCGTAGGTTTTAGAGTCCTCGATCAAAATAAAAAACAAAATTGTTGGTAAATTTTTCTTAAATAATTTTTATGTTCCAGATTCGATACGACAATTAATTTCAAGTAAAATTGTGTTCAACGTAAGCAATTTATCAAAACCGCGTCATTAATACAATACATATTTTACGTAAAAAACATTAGTCATTTTATATTAATTCAGACCAAATGTTGTTTCATATTATGAGGATGTTATTCCATCGAAAAAATGATATAATGTAAAAATATTTGTGTTTTCATTTTAGGTTTTTGTGTTTTTGTGAATAGGTACCTAGGTTTGTCAAATTTGAGTTGATGCTTAACAGAATTCCATTTTGGCATGGCCTAAGTGTGTACAATGTTCATTTCAGAGCATACCAAGATAGAGTTGGAGAAAAAATTAAATGGTAAAGAAGTGAACTCTCAAGAAATTATAAGATTAAAAACAGAAGTCAGTAATCTAGAGGATGAATTGACTAGTGTAAAAGAAGAGATGACTCATTCTAGTAAAGAATTACAGAAAGAAGTTGCTAAATGTAAAAGTGTTTCGAAACATAATCAGGTAAGATCAAAGAAAGTTGTTCTGTGTTCTTACATACATGTACATGTATAAATCTTTACAGCTTGAAATAGCTAACATTTTCATGGGTATGACCACTCGAAACTATTGAAAACCTGAATGAAGGACTTGGTTCATGAATATCTTTATATAGAGTAAGATGATCAGTTCTCCCTGATTCTGTTTATATCATCAGTTTATGTAAAAGTGTAAGATTGAAAATGGAAGTTGTAAGATATAAAGACTTGGTTCAAGAATTATTAGTGAAATCTGAAAATTAGTGGAAGTTCAGATTTCAGAGTGCTGGGGTTCAGAAACTAACCATAGGTTGGTTTGTAGTCTTTTACTATTTATTGGACAAGCAGTTCAACTTATCATCATTTCCTGGAAGTCTGAGAACTAGACTGCTCTCGTCTGTAGTATGTATGCAAATTTGGGGTAACTCAAATCTGTGTCCCACTGATTTAGCTTCTTGTGTTCATATAAATGATGTATTTTGATCAAAGTAAAAGCTTTTTAATTACTTTTCTCCCTTTTTATATCTGTGAAAGGTCAAAGTTATCTGAATTTATCAGCTTTAGCTATTCAACAAAGCAGTGATAAGTATTCTTACATTCATGAATACAAATGTATGTATGAAGAAATGTTTCTAAATTTTCTATTTGTATATTGTAGAATTTACAATCTAAACAAGAATCATTGTTGATTAGAATAGAAGTTTTAGATGATGAAAATAAAGAATTAAAAGATCAGCTCTCTGAAATGGAGGAAGAAAAAGATCAATTAGATGAATCTTTGACTGAAAGTAAAAGGGAAACTACTCAATTAACTCAACAGCTGAAAGAAAAACAGGTACATGTAGATGTTATGTCATGTGTGTTTTTGCACTTTAAACAATGAACTTCCCCACTAAATAGGCAAATAAGCTGGTGCACATACATTATTTTATTGATTAAAAGTGACCACTTTGCCATTCAACATTTATTATAAATTGTGCAAATAAACACAATTAATTGTACACTGGGGTCCAAAAGTTTCTCAAAACATGTAATTTTTACATATTTTGTCAGAAAAACTATATTTTGTAGAGAATTTAATAAGTATGCAATAAAACTTATTTTTCACTAAAACCTGCATTTTCACATAAATAGACTTTCTGAAAGAATATAACTGAGGTGTATATTAAAATCTATATTAGTTTTTAGACTAACAGTCACATGTGAAGTATATCTAAGTATTTTCTAAAACATCAAAATTCTACTTGTGTAAAGAAACGTTTGGACCCCAGTGTAAATGTTGACATGCCAATCAAATATGTTTAAACTAACTAAACTATTATATTGTCTTTATATTCCATATTGGTGTGTATTGAAACTGGCTATGTTCATATACGCAATGTTTCTGTGGACGACCTGTAATGTATTCATGTTTATCTCCCACTATTCCACATTAAAGTCTATGTTCTGTCTAAAGTTAAATAAAGTACCATGTTGTTTTCAAATTGCATATATGAATAGTAATTATGTATGCTATTAAAATTTGGAGATAAGAATGAGTTGGAATAGAATCAAAAGCCACCTGACTAGCTCAGTTGGTAGCACTCAAGTTCACTGATCGAGGGGTAGTGGGTTCGATTCCCAGGCGGGGCATTCTTTTGTGGAGATTGGTCATGAAAATATTTCTACGGCCATTCTCCCTCCTACCAATGATTCTTAATTATGTAGGGCAGTTGTCAGTCACTGACGAAAGTATGCACTAAGTAGTTGGTTAACAGCTAAATCCAGAGATTTAGCCTTTCTGGGGGAACAGTGAGTAGGTTGACTGAATGCCGTTATGTGACCTATACAATGTTTTGATACAGCGTTAAACCCAGCAACAACAAAAAAAGGAATAGAATCAACTTGCAAAGATTTGCAAGTCAAACTTTTTGTTAAATTCCAGCCCTGTTGTAATTGTTGTTTTATTATTTCAGAATGATATAGAACATATACTGAATGATAAAGAAAGTTTAGAACAAACAATATCAACATTAGAGACAACTATAGAATCATTAAATGATAAACTAGAGGAAGCTAAAGAAAGAGAAAGACTTATTGTAGAATATCCTGATATAAATGGTCCAGTTAACCCTGATTTATCTGGTAAGTCTTGCCATATATTTGGGAATCAAATCTCATATCACACCCAAAATCCCTTGATTTTCCACGAAATTTTGTACTGTTTCAAATCCATCTCATTTTTTTTTTTTAATGTTGTATTCAACACATATATGGGTCATATATATGACGGTCAGCTCTTCCTACAATAGGATTCCTGGACACTTTTCTATTACCAGTACTAACTTACCCTACCACAAGGGCGACAACTTATGTATAGGGTATGACCTGCCGCAACCTGGTTTCGAACGCGGGATTTCCAGATTCGAAGTCAGACATGCTATCCGCTATGCCACAGCCGTGGCTAAATCCATCTCGTATACAGGGTATTCATGTGCAATGAATAAATTAAATGAATTAAATTACAAGGTCAAAACAATATCTTTTTTTTTTAAAATACATTTTTTAGTGATATACCTTTACATATAGTGTTTTTTATTAGGGACTGTGCCGGCCACCTGTGGTTTAATGCAACATGTAACATTCATCATCTTGTCATACCATTGTGTGTGGGCCTAACTTATCAAAGTATTTGATTTGTGCAAGCGACTAGAATTCTCAATTGAAAATGATTGTTGCATGTATAAAACAACGGACCTTTCCATGCCCTTAACTATTGCATATTTAACAAAGGTTTACAGTTACATTTTGTCCCACCAACAAGATGTTACCAAAGGAACACATGGTTATATTTGTGGGTAAATGTATTGTTATTCAAATAAAAAGATCGCAGTCAAAATGGTCAATAGAAGTTGTTTCACTATAAAACTGATTTTTGTATGCACTTATATATTGTATTAAATTTGAAATATGTATGTTTGCAGGTACAGGAGATATATTATTAGACATGGAGAACCAAGTAAAAGCTAACAATATAAGAATACAGTTACTAGAGACACAGAATAATGGTTTAAGAAATTCTATCATAAAGTTACAATCTATGCAACAACCACATGATGATGGTGATGATGACGATGGTGGCAATGATAAATGGGCTACATATGTAACAGTAAGAATGACTAGATCATTTGTGAGACCTTTTCTACTATAGCCCGTCATGAAATGAAGTTTCTGATGATCATGGGTCTGTCGCCTAAGCATATTGCTAGCTAGCGCTTTGCCCTCTGGTACCCAGGTTTTGATATCACATACTTATTCCTTTTGGTGTAATAAGGGTACCAGGTGACAAAGCGCTAGGCAACTATTTCCTTATGGAACAGGCTCCATGACTCATGGTCTAGATGTCTGTTACAAGGATGTTTTTGTTCAACTGTCTGACAGTGGCACATTCAAAATCCTGCTAATTTAAATATTAACTGCTATACTTCAGTACTCACAATCATTAAAATTAGATTTAATCAGCAGAAGTAATGTATGTGTTGCTGACAGTTGAATAAACTTTAATAGTAACTTTTGCTGTATTGCTGTAACTATTTGTAGCAACAAATATGTTAAATTAAATTTCTTGGAATCTTCATTTAATATGAATCTTTTCAAAATAAAATTCTCAGATGTAATTTTCTAAGTTATGTTCAGTATTATTGTATGACAGCACCATAAACAGCATTTCAAAAGGCTTAGGCCGGGCTTGAAATTTTAAGATTCAACAAGAGGTCACAAACATAGAATCTTCCTTTTAAGAATGACATTCAAGTACAAAAGCACTAGAGAAATTCTACCTACATTCTTACACAAGTCTTACTCCTTCACTTACCATTTTTGTACCACTGTTGACATTTCTTTTTATTTCTGCTATTTTATTTTTTAGAGGGAGAAACCACAGCCCCTATGGAATCCAGACGCTGTGCAGATGCCTAGACATGAACCACATTATACAGAACCTGAGTATTATGAAACTGAAAATTTATACAACCAGTCTGGTGGACCAGGAAAATTCAATAACCAGACTAGTTTGTGTGGAAAGTTCAATAACCAGTCTGGGTCAGGAGTAAAGTTCAATAACCAAGCTATTGAAGTTGGAAAGATTCATAACCAGACTGGTTTCCAGGGTAGTAAACTGACTTCAAAAAAATCGGGAACCAGACCATCTTCTGCTTCTGTAAAGAAACAAGAAGAATTTATTGTTGGGAAGTCAGTGAGACCGGATAGTGCTAAAGTAAAGAGAGAAAATACAGGTTCATCATTAGGTAGAGGTCAGGGGTCAAGTGGAACATTTATGACACCTGTGAGTACTAACAGTATAAGTGCTTATCTGCAACTGAAGAAAGCTGGGAAACTTAATTTACCTAAAAGAAAACCAGGTAATTAAAGTTGATACTGAGATTTGTTAGGATAGGACAATTTAATAACAAAACTGCTTGCCATTTTAACATTGATCAATGTCAAATATATATTTGTCCATCCTGATAGTGTGCTTCTGTCATTAGCTTTAAATGAACCTGAATGAAGACATGCATTTACATTTTTCACTTACAGTCTGCTTCCTTTTTTCTGGTTGCCATGTTAAATGACTTTGCCATTTTCATGAAGCCTTGAAATGAAATTTGCTTTGGGAGTATGAATATTAAAACATGAATAAAAGAAACATGTCAAGCCTTAACACTCTTGAAAAGAAAAGATGTACATAAAAACCTTCATAAATTTTCAAATCCCTGCCACTGTCCTGCTGCTACAGAGATTTAACATTCTTCTAATGTTTCAATATGAGCAGTAGTTCAGTAGTTGGACATGCTTAGAGATCGGAAAGTCCCTGATTTAGACCTGACATGGGGCACTGCTAATTTCCACGCCAAGAATTTTACTTGTGATTGCTTCAATTCACACTGGTGTAGATGGGTATCTGAAAGGATTGTATAACTTGGTTGCACCAATTTGTCTGCTGTATTAACCTGAGTAAAAGACTCCCCATAGGGATTGATAGATAGATACAAGTAGCCCCATGACCAGGGATAATAGCTTTAAAAGTCATAAGCTAAAACATGGACTACAAAATGCCATTACTTTTTTAGCTGGATTTTTCAAAGAAAATGAGAGCTATTGCTATGAATCTTCAACACTATCCAAGTTATTCTATTGAAAGTTGGTATACTTATTAAGTGGTACTATATTAACCATACTGTGAAAGGGGATAACTCTGGATGAATTATTTTTGGAGTTATTGCCCTTTTTATACTAAAAAAATGGCAAAATATGTGGTTAAAGTTTTTCCTATAATGTAGAATATCTTCAATACTGATTAGGATATTTGACTTAAAGATTGTATACTTATTTGTCGGTAGGATATCAACACGACTATGAAGGGACGTAACTGTGGATAAATTATTATCGGAGTAATTGCCCTTTTATATTAAAAAAGGCAAAATATGAGGTTAAAGTTTTTCCAATGTGGAATATCTTCAATACTGACCAAGAGATTTGACTTAAAGTTTGTTTACTTATTTGTCGGTATGATATCTACACGACTATGCAGGGACGTAACTATGAATGAATTATTTTTGGAGTAATTGCCCTTTTATACTTAAAAAACAGTAAAATATAAGGTTAAAATTGTGTCTTTATAGATCATTTTTTAAACTAATCAAGATATTTGACTTCAAATTAGTATACTTAATATTCGGTACCATATCTACACAACTTTAAAGGGAGGTAACTGTGAATGAATTATTTTTGGAGTTATGCCCCTTTATACTTGAACATTTAAGATGATATTTTGTTCTAATGGGATATTTTTAGTACTTTCAAATATATTTGAATGAAAGTAAGAATGCTTTTTCATCAGTTCTATCGGACTATAAAGGGACATAACTCTGGATTACTTTCCGAGTTCTTTTCATTTATACTTTAATTTAAGATTAAAGTTTGCTCAAACTGAATATATTTTATTTGATAGAAAGTTGGTATGTCTTGAAATCATTTTTGTTTAAAGATAAGCCTTGCCATGAACAAAACACCCGAAAAGTCGAGCGCACTGTCCTTGGACTGCTTGTGTTAATGATTAGTTATTGTATATTTCAGAAAGTAGACCTACAACAGCAAAGACTGTGATACCTACATCAGATATAGAGGATGGTTATATCAGAGAAGATAGTTTTAGTTGTCAAAATTGTGATAAAATGTATAATAGACAAAGAGATTTAGATATACATATGTCTTATTGTACTGGGTGATTAAATACCAATTAACATATTGTGGGGTAAGTGCAAAACAGTTGTAACTCAATATAAGAAAAAAGTGAGTTAAGACTGTTTTGTGCTAAACCTGCGAATTATGTTTTATTACATTTTTACTGGATTTAGTTTGTTGAGAAAATATAGGGTTTGACACTTACTGACTTAACCTTGAATCTGGTTGGAAACCTTTTCAGTTATTCAAAGATTTCTCATTAACATTAGGTGTTCCTTTAATAAAAGGCAAACAATTTTGAAAACAGATTTTCAGTGACAAATTGTCATTCATCGAAAATCACTTACACATAAAAGCAAGACAATATATCGAGGGCTGAACAAAACACTATTGTAACTCCCTTTTTGGAACGATGTCCTAAGACATCGTTCCAATGGTAACAAGAAAGTATAAGATTACTCTTTTCACGCTTCAACAATTTTCAACATAGACAAAGAGGCGTAGTTCAAGCGTGAAACTCATTAACATCTCATTTAAATGTAATACAACGCTGGCTTGTGTTGTCGTTCTTGAAACTCTTCAGGAAAAGGGAGGTTACTCTCAGGACATACAAATTTTGCAATGGAGACAGGACAACTCAACCCGTAGACAACTCAAACTGTGACAACTGCAATGATTACTTGTTGGAGTAAAACGGGCCTACGATGTTTTTGACAATGCCTGTTATATGCATAGCATAATTACATCATTTGATAGTAATAAACAATATTAAATGATCGTATTATATTATGATACTTATGTCAATAGGGGATGATTTTGGTAGTTTTTGGGAGCACCGTTCTGTGCATATCTAAAACAAACACGACGTCAACGTTACAAATAAGGCAGTGGCTAGAGTTACGGTACCGTAACTCTAGACCCAGGTTCTAGAGTTATGGAAGTTTCGTAACTGTAGACAACCCTGCCGAGGTTGGCTAGGGTTACGGAAGTCAAATAACATGCGTACATTGTATGTTTCAACTTTTAAACGTCGATAAACTTGTTTAATTTATTATTACTCGAAATAAACAAATATTTACCGACGTGACTTATCTAATTGTTATTACACCCGCCATTTTGGATATGACTAATACACTCACCGGATGTTTAATAATTATATACGGCGGTATGACGTTGTTGTCTTCAAAGTGTCACATTAAAGGTTTACTTGAGCGATTTTAAGTTATAGAGTTTGATCATAATTTGGAATAAATATGTATAATTTTGTACGGAATTTTAAGCAAATATTCATAGGAAATAGACGATTCTTACAGTAATTTTAATTGTGAATAAATTGCAAGTGCAAAACGTTAATTTGACTTAAATTTCGTGAACAAAAATGGGAATGTAGCTTGATGCAAAAGAGCTTAGTACTTGGGGGAAATCCTTAAATGAATTGTTAGAAAGTAGATGTTTTTGTGAAAAAAAATTCAGCTTGTCATTCCACACCAAATCTTTAAAATTTTAACGAAAATATTAACGATCTCGTTAAAAAATACCCACTGATAACCAAAAATGAGAAGTTGTCAGCTATTTGTGGTTAAAGAAAATAGTCCAGAATAATATTTGGTTTGGTGAGATGGCTGCTGTACATGACCCTAAAATGTGTTGATGAAAATTAATTCTTTGACTGGTTTATTTTGTTTGATAAAGTAAGATAACCCTTGCCATGAGCCAACCACTTGAGAAGTCTAGTGTTATCCTTTTGTTAAATTCCGTTAATTGATACTTAATACATTATTTTATAGATAATGTACATAATTAGGGACTTTAGTCATTTATCTTTCCCTGATAAAATCTGAAGCAATCCAATTGGTAAGTAGGTCTTTACAGTTGGAATCCTTGGATTTTATCATTAAATTCCTATGTAAGGGTAACAAAATATTTCATCTAATATCTTTCTTGTAAATGAAGATATTAACAGAAGTGATGAAATTTAGATAGTTCTTTATCTTAAAAATAATTAGCTTGAATTTCAAACAAATCAAATGATTTACAAAAAAGTTATTTAAGATTAAATTCGGCAAATTAACATTGAAAAGTAAGGGTAAAATCCGAGTAATCCAACTAATTAGACCTACCTATTTTGAAAAGTATACAAGGGGAAATAACTGACTAAAGTCCCTTATTATATATTCTTTAATCAAAAAATAAGTTCAGGACATCGTTCCTCCAGCACTCCAGTGCTTTGATTTTCAAATGGAGTTACAATAGTGTTTCGTTCAGCCATCAATATCAAATGTCCTCACTGACTCTCAAGTTAAGAATCATTGGGATTCATCCCAACTTTTTGGAATCTTGCAACACTGTAAGTGTTGAACTCTGAGAGAGATCTTACTACAGATGTATCTACTGTACTTACTCAGTGAAACAACAAAGTTGTTTTAGAGATGAGAATCATTTTCTATTAGTTAGTCCAACATCATTAACCACTAATTGGGGGTTTAGTGCAAAATATTCATAACTCAATATAAGAAAAGAGTGAGTTTTGCGCTAAACCCACAACTTGGTCATGCACACCCCTCAATATGTTATTACTGTGCTTTTTTTTTGACAGCAATATCAATGAATGTAGTTTACCTGCACAGTTAGTTCAGTTGCTGAGTGACTATGAATCCATACTTATTGGTTTGATTCCCAGGGGTGATGGGGGTTCATACCTAAAGTACTGCATATAACATTACTTTATGTTTGTAGTACTCATTAATATATGAATACATTTTAGCTGTTAGCCTGTTGAGTGTCACATCTAGCCCTGCTTTTCTTATATCTATTTAGTTTATTTCATTATACGATAATTTATATAATATATTTACATAGAACTGAATATAGTCATATTATAATGCAGTTAATTACTTCAATATGTCAGAGCTTCTTGGAACATGAAGTTTAAGAATTTCAGGAATTCAAAAATTCAGAAAACTCACTTATGTGAATTTGTTAATATTCATTGAATCTATTTTATGTATTATTGTTTAAGAACAATGTTATTGTGATAATTGCTTCAAATGTACTATTTTGTATTACATTCCCATTCGGAACTACCTCGGCGATCTTCTACGCAGATACACCTCGGATATCATAAGGTGAAAAAGTAGATCTAGGAATTTGGGTTTCTATGGTAATATAGGCTGAACTACACATAGGTACGACGTGTGAGACATTGTACTGATGAAATGATGTGATAAAGCGTGTAACTATTTTATTATTAAGTGTTGACATGAAAATGACAGTCGCCGGACCTTATAACTTGTTTGTATTCCTACTACATCTGATTTCCGAGGTATATCTTTGTAGATATTCGCCGAGGTTGTTCCGAATGTTACATTCCATTGCAAATATATAAAGAATAAAGCTTATATTAAACATGTATATTTGTGTGTGTTATGATTATCTGATGTCATCTAAAATCTTTGTTGATGGACAAACCAATTCAAGAAAGCTTTAGG
The DNA here is from genome assembly GCA_025267735.1 of Mactra quadrangularis. Taxonomy (NCBI): domain Eukaryota; kingdom Metazoa; phylum Mollusca; class Bivalvia; order Venerida; family Mactridae; genus Mactra; species Mactra quadrangularis. The sequence continues at coordinate 48,817,483 of CM046305.1, read as the reverse complement.
TTTTAAACCTTGGCAACTCTTCTTTTGTTCATCAGTGTCAAAGAACTGAAGTTATAAAACTCGAAAATCAAACTCTACTCATAACTAAGTTTTTTATTGAAAACTGTAACTTCAATAACATTAAGATATACATGCAAATTCTAGCTAAAGTGCTCTGAACGATTTTAACCATACTACAAAATATATTTACTTTTTGGAACGATGTTCTGAACATCGATCTAGAGTTAACAAACCGTAATTTCAGCTCCAAGCATTGAATCTAAGCTAAAATCCCGATACACTCCGCATATCATTACTGCAAAATTTGATTCGGATGTTTTCGGCTAGTATATTATCCTGATAATCGCTTGCTACTTATTTCCATAGATTTGATTTTTCATCCGGCAATAGAGGAACATGATACGGTTTACTGCTGGTATGACTAAAACACGCAATAGAAAATTTGGGGCAAAATGGACGAAATGCAGTCAGTAGAGAATAGAGGAACTTGATACGGTTTACTGCAGGTATGACTGAAACACGCAATAGAGAATTAGGGGCAAAATGGACGAAAGCAGTCAGTAGCGAAATGAAGTTATAATTGTTAAATAACTTTTTTGGGCATTAATATATAATCAGCAATAAAACAACAGAATATGATTTAAATACGCAATGGAAAATTCTGCGCAAATGGACGAAATGGAACAGACATTGGCGAATCGGAGGTTTGACTGTATAAATCCAGTGTTCAATCTAAATGGCACCATTGCGCAAATGCACCCTTATGTACGCAAATGACATAATGTCAAACGTCTATTGGGCCCGTCGAGATCACGAAAATATGACTCTTTGCCTATATCAGACCAGGGACTTTATGTTTGTGTCTCTAATCGATCAGGCTTTTGACGACTTTTCGTTTATTCTGTGCCCGTCCGTCTCCTTAAACCCATTTCATTAAATAGTTCTAGAAAGAAAAAGAAATAGTTCTAGTCGTGTTAGAGACAAACATAACTAAATTTCACTTTGTTTGAGCGACTGTGAAGGTATTGAAGACAAAAATGTTCATTTGACATCTAATATTGTACATATGCAATAATTTCAAGATCGATGGTTTTCCAATCGATGGAATGGCAGTAAACGACCACAGCGATTAACTAGTTAACAAAACAATTTAAACGATACATTCGATTGTAAAGTTCCAAAGATTACGCGATGCAGACTGCATGTGTCTCATTAATTTAAGAAAATAAGTTCTCTCGCATTCAATTCACAGGCTGCCGTCACAAAACAGTCCCCACCCCCAAAAATCATTTTTATACACCCACAAACATATTTATAGTAAAGGTATGCTACTGTCAATTCAGAAACCAAGAAAAAAATGACCGATCTTATTCAACGGACTCTAGTGATTTTATTTCTCAGTCGATTTTCAAAAACTTGGTCTTATCTATCAAACAAATGTTTTATTTGTTGATTGCATATAAAAGCTTATTAATGAAAAGCAAATGAAGAAAGTTATCTGACGTTAAAAAGGAGAAAACATATGTACTATGTTGATAAAATTTAGACGATGCTCGTGCATTGATTTATGCTGTGCATGTATACGCAAAGAACAATATGTATTGCAATATAGTTTGTGTACTGGCACCCTAACTGTTATTTAATCTTGACAAAAACTTATCATACAGCATGAGCAGTTTTACTCAATCATAATACATACTTTCGAAAACTCATGGATGTATCACGACGATAATTTTAACAAACGCATTCACCGTGAAATTTTTCATGTTTTGACAATTGAGAAAAAACAAACAAAACGTGTAATAAATCATAGTCAAACGTTTTTAAATATTATTTCTGTGTTATACACTGAACAAAATTTCTAACCGGTCACTTTTCAAATTTTGATTATTTTATAACGAGCCAATGGATCCTTATTAAATTTTGCAGAGGTGATTTTTGTGTCATTTTCTACCGAGTTGTGGGAAAAAAATAATTTGATTCGGTCCGATGCAGTCAATCGGCTCACAGGGTGTGAAAAAACATACAACATTGCACGAACATCAATCCCATCGGCGAGTTGTAACCTTTGTTCTTGGCCATCGGCGTCAGTCAGAAACGATTCCCGCCCCTTTCTACATCGTCTTATGTCGCGATCATCGGAAAGACCTGATTAAAGTGTCATGCAACTTGGAATAGGTATAAACATATTGAGAATAATAGAATTAAAGCATTTTTTCTATTTAAACAATACTTAATCGATATTTTGTAAAGATATTTCCATTTACAACCACTAATCTGTTTGATAGATGCTCCAGCATTCAACATTACATTGTCTACGCCTCGATCCTGCATCGACATTCCTGCAATGTTTTATGTTTTTTTCACTTATAAAGTTATCAAGGGTTCACGCAAAGTGAAATTTAATACTCACCACTCCTCTGGACGAACATTTCATGTCAGAATGTGTAAAACACACCATGTGTGTCGATAGAGTGCATCGGACCGTATCAAATTATTTTTTTCCCAAATATCGGTAGAAAATGACACAAAAATCACCTCTGCAAAATTTAATAAGGATCCATTGGCTCGTTATAAAATAATTAAAATTTGAAAAGTGACCGGTTAGAAATTTTGTTTAGTGTATATCACATATATGAATATTATAAGCTCATCGGTAATAAGTTGTTACTTATTTTTTCATCATCGCCACGAAGAAACGAAAAGACGAAGATACGACAAGTGTAAGGCGAAAACATGACACATTTTATCTGTCGTATTGTTTTATTTATAAAGCGTTTGTTCGTATGGATTTGTCGTGTCCTTGGTGGCTCATACCTAAGTATCCGAACCAGCCGTTATCCTTAGAATAGTTTCAAATGAAAGCTGTCATCAGTAGGTACACGTAGCTTTAAATATTGAACAATTCTAAAATCATACAGTGTCAAATAGTATAAAATTATATAAAATTTTTTTATTTAAGTTAGATACTGTGTGAACTCAAACACCTGACCGAATACCAACATAGCCTGTGCCTCCTGTGCCCGTCTATAACATGCTGCCTGGCATGACAAAGGCCACTGGAAAACACAAAGTTACTCTGAGGCCAGTGGGGAACAAACACAAAGGCCACTGGGAAATACAAAGTTACTCAGAGGCCAGTGGGAAACAAACACAAAGGTCACTGGAAACACAATGTTACTCTGAGGCCAATGGGAAACAAACACATGGGCCATTGGGAAACACAAAGTCACTCTGAAACCAGTGGGAAGAAAACACAAAGGCCACAGGGAAACACAAAGTTACTCTGAGGCCAGTGGGGAACAAACACAAAGGCCACTGAGAGAACAAAGTTACTCTGAGGCCAGTGGGAAACAAACACAAAGGCCACTGGGAAACACAAAGTTACTCTGAGGCCAGTGGGAAACAAACACAAAGGCCACTGGGAAACACAAAGGTACTCTGAGGCCAGTGGGAAACAAACAAAAAGGCCACTGGGAGACACGAAGTTACTCTGAGGCCAGTGGGAAACAATCACAAAGGCCATTGGGAAACACAAAGTCACTCTGAGGCCAGTGGGAAACAAACACAAATGCCATTGGGAAATACAAAGTTACTCTGAGGCTAGTTGGAAACAAACAAAAAGGCCACTGGGAAACACAAAGTTACTCTGAGGCCAGTGGGAAACAAACACAAATGCCACTGGGAAACACAAAGTTACTCTGAGGCAAGTGGGGAACAAACACAAAGGCCACTGAGAAACACAAAGTTACTCTGAGGCCAGTTGAAAACAAACACAAAGGCCATTGGGAAATACAAAGTTACTCTAAGGCCAGTAAAGAACAAACACAAAGGCCATTGGGAAACACAAAGTTACTCTGAGGCCAGTTGGAAACAAACACAAAGGCCACTGGGAAATACAAAGTTACTCAGAGGCCAGTGGGAAACAAACACAAAGGTCACTGGAAACACAATGTTACTCTGAGGCCAATGGGAAACAAACACATGGGCCATTGGGAAATACAAAGTTACTCTAAGGCCAGTAAGGAACAAACACAAAGGCTATTGGGAAATACAAAGTTACTCTGAGGCCAGTTGGAAACAAACACAAAGGCCACTGGGAAATACAAAGTTACTCAGAGGCCAGTGGGAAACAAACACAAAGGTCACTGGAAACACAATGTTACTCTGAGGCCAATGGGAAACAAACACATGGGCCATTGGGAAACACAAAGTCACTCTGAAACCAGTGGGAAGAAAACACAAAGGCCACAGGGAAGCACAAAGTTACTCTGAGGCCAGTGGGGAACAAACACAAAGGCCACTGAGAGAACAAAGTTACTCTGAGGCCAGTGGGAAACAAACACAAAGGCCACTGGGAAACACAAAGTTACTCTGAGGCCACTGGGAAACAAACACAAAGGCCAGTGGGAAACACAAAGTTACTCTGAGGCCAGTGGGAAACAAAACAAAAAGGCCACTGGGAGACACGAAGTTACTCTGAGGCCAGTGGGAAACAATCACAAAGGCCATTGGGAAACACAAAGTCACTCTGAGGCCAGTGGGAAACAAACACAAAGGCCATTGGGAAATACAAAGTTACTCTGAGGCCAGTTGGAAACAAACACAAAGGCCACTGGGAAACACAAAGTTACTCTGAGACCAGTGGGAAACAAACACAAATGCCACTGGGAAACACAAAGTTACTCTGAGGCAAGTGGGGAACAAACACAAAGGCCACTGAGAAACACAAAGTTACTCTGAGGCCAGTTGAAAACAAACACAAAGGCCATTGGGAAATACAAAGTTACTCTAAGGCCAGTAAGGAACAAACACAAAGGCCATTGGGAAACACAAAGTTACTCTGAGGCCAGTGGGGAACAATCACAAAGGCTACTGGGAAACTCAAAGTTACTCTGAGGCCAGTGGGGAACAAACACAAAGGCCACAGGGAAATACAGAGTGACTCTGAGGCCAGTGGGAAAAAACACAAAGGCCACTGGGAAATACAAAGTTAGTCTGAGGCCAGTGGGGAACAAACACAAAGGCCACTGGGAAATACAAAGTTACTCTGAGGCCAGTGGGGAACAGACACAAAGGCCACTGGGAAATACAAAGTTACTCTGAGGCCAGTGGGAAACAAACACAAAGGTCACTGGAAACACAATGTTACTCTGAGGCTAATGGGAAACAAACACATGGGCCATTGGGAAACACAAAGTCACTCTGAAACCAGTGGGAAGAAAACACAAAGGCCACAGGGAAACACAAAGTTACTCTGAGGCCAGTGGGAAACAAACACAAAGGCCACTGAGAGACACAAAGTTACTCTGAGGCCAGTGGGAAACAAACTCAAAGGCCACTGGGAAATTCAAAGTTACTCTGAGGCCAGTGGGGAACAGACACAAAGGCCACTGGGAAACACAAAGTTACTCTGAAGCCAGAGGGAAACAAACACAAACGCCACAAGGAAACACAAAGTTACTCTGAGGCCAGTGGGAAACAAACACAAAGGCCTCTGGGAAACTTAAAATTTGTTTGAAGACCAGTGGGAAACAATGTAGGGTCATATGGAATCATAACAACAAAACACCAACTAAGGCTAGTGGGAAACATAAGATTTATGAAAGGCCAGTGGTAAACAGTGTAGGGCCATGTAGAATCATATTTTCGAAGAAACAAAAATACGACATTGCATAAATCAGGCACCATAGAAGGTCATGAAATCACGTTCATAAACTTGAGGAAATATGCCGAAAAGTGTAGGCATAATTGTAACACAATTAGAACCTACATGTACTTAAATGTTTTACGTGTAATTTTAAACAAATGCTTTATTTGTCGATTGCATATAAAAGCTTATTAATGAAAAGCAAATAAAGAAAGTTATCTGACGTTAAACAGGAGAAAACGTTTAATCGTACCCTATCTGATCTACCAAAAACCCGTTTCCTTCCCGAACGTAACACATAAATGTGCAAGTTGAACTCCGATAAAAATGCACTAAAATAGAGAAAATAAAATTTAATGTCACTAGCCTCTCTCACAGTGGTCTAAGACAAATCATTTGATCACTATCATAAATTTCCTTGGCTTGCCGTGAGTTTTTTTCCGTAAAACGGCAAGAGTTCGGTTTTGGCCTTGACTTCTTTCTCAAAATGGAACAATTGTTTCAATGACATAATCATAAAGTGTCTTGTCAACATGTGCATACTTTAAGTCAATTAAGATATCAAAATAAAAATAGATGTGCTAATTCATTGATGGTACGTTTTCTTAAATTTGAAGGGACGTTACTATGGACTAATGTTATTGCAGTTCTGCTTCTTTTATATTTATATGAATTGGTTTATTATTCTTTGACTGATTTATTTGTTTGATAAAGTAAGATAAACCTTGCAATTAGCAAATTACTCGAAAAGTCTAGTTCTATCCTTGGACTGCTCTTGTTAAATTCTATTAATTGTTACTTCATACATTATTTTATAGATAATATTGCTGCACAAGTTTGATTTTTTACATAATTATATTCTTTATTTATTAAATCAGTTCAGGACATCGTTCCTCCAGCACTCCAGTGCTTTGATTTGGATTGTGGACCCTTACTTTCTTAGATTTTCCTTGAGATTGAAGCTTAGTGGTGACTTTAGAGCATGGTATCTGCACTCAAGTTTTGTAAAATCTGTCTCTGATTCCCACCATTCCCCAGCCAGTTTCTTTACCATATTTAGAAGTTTCTAGAAAAAACTACATTGGCATATATCTAATAATTTGACTGTTAGTTAAAGGTCATGGAAAACAATGAGAGTATAATTTATATTAAATAGGATCTATTGTATTTATATTGTTCGTTTTTTCCAAACTGTCAAAACATGAATAATTTCACGGTGAATGCGTTTATTAATATTTTTGTCTTGATACACCCATGAGTTTCCAAAAGTGTGTATTATGATTGAGTAAAGCTTCTTATGCAGTATTATAAGTTTTAGTCAAGATATTTTTAATAAAAATTAGGCCGCCGGTACAAAAATAAGGCATTCAGTCACCGTGAAATTATTCAAGCTTTGACAGTTGAGAAAAAACGGACAATAGAGATTAGAGAAAAGAGAAAACATCAAGATTACCTTGAGCAGCGGTGTATTGGTAAGACACTTTGGGAATAAGATTTCCTAGGATTGAAGCCCTCTGGAAATTTACCTACAGTTGTTCAGCACTACCCTACACTAGGTGTAAATGAGTACAGCGAAGGATCAACTGCCTGAAGGAGATTTCAATGATTAAGAGTTATTAAACAAAATCATTAAGTGGCTGAACATGTATATGGAATCAAACTTTTACTTTCTTCAGTTTATTCTATATATCTTGAGTAGAGCTGAAAAACCAAGGTGAAGAAATGCCCTTTTTATCTCCTATCATATTACATTTATAACAACTGATAGGTCCATGTCTCTGTTGAATTGATATAGCTGAAATTGATCAGAGAATGTTCGGTAAAATGTGTTGTGTTATCTGCTTTAAATTACCCTCATTGTGAATTGATCTGAAATACTTACATCAGAACTAAAAGACTGACTGATCAAAAATGTTACAAATATCGTACCATGACCACATGACCTGAGGGATACAATATAAGCATGACAAGGGAGATAATAATGAGTCAACTGTAATAAAGCTATACATGTATTTTGATTATCTCCCTCTACCAAATGCTGTAGGCTCATGTCATGTCAGAATCTAGTTGCTGGTAGTTCAGTACTCATTTAAAGGAAAATATACGTTTGGGTAAGAATTACATTATATAATAACTGCATTAATCGGTAATTGTTCTTTGCAGTTTCTCGTACGCACACAATCTGCTACTTTGTGACTTATTCTTGTTATCATTCAAAGATTATTTTCAGTTAACTAATAGAGTTAACTGTACCAATTATCAGTTGTGCCAATCATACACGATGGTCATACGTAAAACAAACTTATTCGCAAAAAATAACATATAACGGAGCCCCTTTTAAACAAAATATTTTTTCGTGAAAATGAAATAATATTATGTTTGAACGAAATAATATTACGTTTAAACGAAATAGTTGTGGAAATAGAAAAAAGTAGTTCAAAATTTCATTTTAAGGGCTTCGTACATAGGCGAATGTTTTATAGGCAGGTACGTCTTTGGTCTATATTTTTGTTTGAAAATTGTTAAAATATCGTTTTATAAGTTTTCATACTAACAGCTTGAATAAATAGAGAAAGTCATGTTTTCTAATGTATTTGTTTTGGTCTCTGTTCTTATATATGTGTAGTGAAAAATTCACAATTATGCTTATTTTGTCTCATATAAGCCAAAAACAATGACACAGCTAGCAGCTCATGTACTGGATTCTCTAAAATAGAATAGCGTTCACTCTCAGACATTCTAAACAGGTACAATACAATACAAACTTAATTTATTTTCGGACAATTTTGTAACAAATACATTTCCACTTTAGCAAAGCTATTCATACTGATATGTGGGCCAGTTATTTTCTTAGACAAATCACAATAAATAATATAATACGACATATTGTGAAAATACAGACATTCTTAGTAACATTATACAAGATCGCGGCTATAAATTCTACACTGTCCATTTGTCTCGAATATTAATACTCGTTCCACACTTGTTTATTATTATAATAGACAATTTTGTGTATCGTAAAATGTAACGTATGTCGTAAAATCTGCATCGAAGAAGAAAATCAATTTCAAGCTAAAATAAGACGCTATATGTACAATATTTTCTTCATTTATCATAACGACTCAAAGAAATGACGTACAATGTCTGACACGTTCACAAAGAAGAAAGAGACAAGTTGGTACGTGAAAGATATCTCCTCATATCAGTAAAATATACTATATCGCCACAATATAACATTGAATTTTGTAGTGTTAAAACTTAATGTATGTTTAATTTTTATTCAATATTGACGATTCATCATCAATAACTCTTGAGTTTTTAAAATAAAATATCGTCAAAGTGGTTTGTACTTGAATAGTGAAATGTCAACGCCGTCTGAAGTTGTAACAACTAAATTGTCGCGTAAACAAGTATGTGTCGATCATAGATAGACTATGTCTGTAGACATATCAAACTAGAATGGCTGTCATATTGACGTATCCGATAGCGCAGTTGGTAGCGTCTGAATTTCGAATCTAGTGTCCAGAAGGGGGTAGGCCTATGGGCTCGAATCTCAGGCGGGGGAGGTTATACCCTTCCATGAGAAATTGACAATAATGCAAATTTTCTTCCAATCATAAGAAGTTTCCGGCCTTGTTGAAGGGTAGGTGAGTACTAGTTAAAGACTAGGGTCCTGGAATGCTAGGCTAGGTGCACTATGGAGCGTCCCTATACGTCAGTTGAGTGAATAACCTCTCTTCAACATCCTTAAAAAATGCAAATTTCAAACCCATTTGATAGTTGTTTAAGAAATCATATATTCAAACTTTTATCTGTGGGTGGAAGGTGGGACACCAACATAAACTTGGGTCTAAATCATTAACTAAGAAATTTCTTCGACAATTTCCGTTTATCGTTATCTCAAAATATCAGTTATACATTTTGTATACGCTTTATCAACATTCTTGTTGTTCCTCTCCTCCTCTTACTCTTAGAACGCTCCCTATTTCTCAAATTTATTTTATATTCGAGTTCATTGATTAAATTGAGCGTTATTAAAACATGCGTGAAATTATTTATGTTTGATGGAGGGTTAGATGCGATTATAATCAACACTGGACTGGTCTGGAACAGAAAGAATTGCCAACAGGAAAGCACTTTATACTAACACACTATACGATGATATCATTCAACATCGTAACCAAGTGCAATCTTCTTAAACATATCGCATAAAAACATTACTTATAGATATGTAGACATGCAGACGACAGGGTAACAATGGTGTATTATAGGTGCATTAATGAATCTGCATTCTTCCACTGCATTGATACACATGAGAACATGACAATCTGAAGTAGCTAGGCTATGACAGACACATTAATCTCGGACTATGATGACAAATTATGAATAAAACACTGGCACTGATAGATATATAGACATGCAGACGATAGGTGAACAATGGTAGGTGTTATCCTGAACCTGCCTCACCTCTGATGTACGAGACAGATAAATCACTAAAATATCAGATATCATAGTTCCAGTACATATTCTTGTCTGAGAAGTTCAATGCACGATTCAGAAACGTATTTCTCACCTTGTCAAAATTAAATCAGACATTTTTTGTCAACCTTCATCGACAAGAAGTTTTTATTGAATATATAGAGACACGACAATTTACTACATAACAAAAAAATGATTTAATCTAAACACGTATGAACTCAAAGGCACTTGTCCCCATGGCAACAGGTTTTTTCTCAAATGTTGTACTTCGCATTAGGCAATAATAGAATATACCATAAAATATACTAAAAAACAAGACAATGACACTCAGAAGCCATTGACCCCTTGGGTAACAGAGCAACAATGAAACTCGGGTCGATGGCGCAGTTGATAGCGCGCCGGGATTTGGAATTTCGTGTCCCGAATGGGGTACGGGTTCGAATCCCACCCTTCCATGAAAATTTGACAATAATGTAAATTTTCCTCCATTGATTAGATGATATCGAGAAGTTTCCGGCCTTGTGAAAGGGTAGGTGAGTATTGGTATAGACAACGGTTCAGGAAAGCTAGGTTAGGTGCGCTGGAGGCCGTAAAATGACCTAAATTGTGTTACCACGGCGTTAAATCCAATAAAAAAGCAAAAAAGCAACAATGATTGCTCTTTGATGAGATATGACGTGACTCTCATATTATAGTTCGAAAACGACCTGTGATTTTCCAAAGGTCGCTCGTACCATTGTTGGAGGTGAGCAGTTTATTAAACAAATCATGTTTATTTAGTATCATTGCAGTTCTCGTTTACTAAATGCATGCTCGATAGTCAACAGGTTACACGTGTGTGGAACATCAATACTCTCACTTTTGTTGTCTGAGGTTCGAATCACACCACATTTTCAACTTCTTATTTCATTTAAATATTATAGATTTCATTTCTTTTTTTCTCTCTCTCAGAATGTGTTTTTGTTTGATTTTTTCTAAATTTTCAAATATATTACATTAAACTACATTGTATGTGTAGACATTTTAAGTATTTATTTGCATCTTTAACACATCGCGCAGCCATACTGACTACATAATTTATCAAATATTTTATTTCAACGTGTAGTTCCATATTTCTTGTAGCAGTTAATGATAAAGATAAAAAATATGGTAAAATTTGAACCTTAACCTCTTGTATCGTAAGCGTTCACTGTGTCACAGATTGACTTGATATGTTTCATATCGTAATCAACAATACGTACATTTATCTAGAGCCGCGGCCGTGACGTAGTGGTTAAAATGTCTGACTTCGAATCCGGAGATCGCGGGTTCGAAACCCGGTCGCGGCAGGTCATGCCCTATATATGAGTTGTCGGCCTCGTGGTAGGGTTAGTTAGTACTGGTGATAGATTTTTCTTTCTAGGAAACCTATAGTAGAAAGAACTGGCCTTCGTGTATATGACCTACATAATTGTGTTGAATGAGACGTAAAAACCCCAAACATCTATAGCAGACCAAGATCCCACATACCAATTGTTTTATAATAACTAGAAATATCCCCTTAAAATGGACCATACCAAATTATAAGTGCAAACACACGTCAATGCTTGTTGTCGAACTATAGTGTAACCATTATTTCGCGGGCTTAGCGCAAAATGGTCGTAACTCACTCTTTATTTGAATTGAGTTACGACCGTTTTGCATTTAGCCCACGATTTAGTTTTCCAATCAATGTTAATATAGTTAAAGCTTATGTATATAGTTACGTGTCCTTCAACGCGCGTAAATGCCATTACGCACTTTACGAACGTGCGTAACCCTGATTCGAGAAATCTAAAAGTACCAAAATCCCTGAGAAATAGGATGCCCAACCCGGGTAAGGCATTATTTCACTCGACTGTGATAACTTTACTCCACAAAAATGTCATATAAAAGGTGCACAAAGAGACAAAATAATGTGTGTATTGCTTTATATGACTCAATGAAATTTCTGAAACGAACCGTAATTGTCGTAATTTACCGGGGAAGGGGCATGCCCCGGACCCCTAGCATTTGTGCGTTATCTCAAAAACGGCCTAGATACGCGTCCGACTTTCAGCATTTATAAACTTTGACCTTGGTATTTTAAATAGTCTTAACCTGTCTAGGTGTATGTATGTTTCAGATGGCTGCAAACATATTGTCATAAAACAGGTGCTTCATCCATATAATAAAAAAAGTTTCAGACCCCTTGTTCACAAGCTGTTATTGATTAATCTACTTTTCATTCTCTACAAGTTATTCAATTCAAATTCCTATGTGTGTCCAATTAAGCGTAAATATCAAATGTCATTGATAGGCAAATTGCTATTCATATGTAAATACTGTAGCCACTAATCCTAGCTAGAATGTCATTAATTCCCAATATTGAATCACAAAATGCTTATAAAGCGTGCAATAAAAAGGATAAAATATACATATTATTGTCTACGTTTTTACTGTTTTGAACGTGTGTATGAAATGAACACATCAATTGAAGCTGTTGTCTCAAGGTAAAACGTGACATTAACAATTGATTTAAGTCTGTACAAGCGGTTTGGAAACCTCGACAAATTCCGACAATTTCCGTCAACTTTCGATAAATTCTAATGAGCGATTTTCATTTTCTATTACCACGTCATGCCCAAATGTTAATGGCAACCACAACATAGCTCATTCATCAAATGCAAGGTCTAAAGTCACTTCCTCATCTAATGAGGTAGTTGTTTAAGTTCTTTTTTCCAAATGAATGACATCTAATGACGCATAAAATAACTGCTATCTTTTCCTCTCTCGAAAAATCACAATTTATTCTGCGAATTTCAAACATAAGCTTCAAAACTTCCGCCAAAATGTGTCGTGTGGTAAACTATGTCGTCTGCTTCAATGCTTTACAGAGGATTTGAGAGTATACAACTACAACTCACATGCCAATCTCCGTATACAGACATCCTGTAGAGCATTGTCGTACAGGATCTCTACTGTCTCCGTGGAAGGTCACGTCGAGATAAACTTTGTGTCGACCAATCAATGCGTAGCTTTCATCTAGACGAAACACTATTAATAACATTTTTCTTTCGTAATATCTATTTTTAGACAAAGGTTTGCAAGCTAATTAAACAGCGGTATTATTCACAGTCTGTGATTGGACGGCTTATTTCAAATTGCGTGACGTAGACGATATTAACAAGTCACGTATCATAACAAATTCGTCATTAATATTATGATGAGAAAAGGTCACCTGAACGTGACCTTCGTTTGAAAAAGGCCAGGTCTAAATTAGCGAGTAGGCGAGCGGAAAATTTTAGATCGGGTTTTAATCAGATTGCTCACATGCTGACGTGGACATTTTTGGACAAAGAAAATTAATGTAAAAGTAATTAAATGCACTATTTAAACCTTTCCTATAGAGCACTGCTGCTAGCATTTGATTTAGATGATGGTTCGCTTTTGATCATATTTTCAATATGAAAAAAGTGCTATACAAATGTGATTATAATAACCATAATGATAACAATAATCTATTAAACTTATATTTGCACGCTGTCAATTCATAAATAGTAATACGGTTTGCCATAGTTAGCTGCTACTGTCTGTGAAGTCTGGCACTGAAGTCTGTTTGACTAGTCAAGCAAAAGTTTGGATAATTGTTTACTAATCTATTTCGTTTTACCAGAACTTTATGACTTTTTTGTTCTCATTTTACGTCTTCCATAACCATAATCAAATAGACGACCTTGTTAATGTGTATATAAAGGTGAAGCAATGCAAATGGATATGGCAACGCTTAAAGTGGGGTAACTCACTAGGGACAAAGTTTAATATTTTTAACATGATTTTGTACATTTTGTCCTATCAAAGCGTGAAGTATTTTCATTTATTATTTGACCCAAGGGTGTTTTTAAAGTTCAGATGGCATGGGAATACGGAACGCATCCTAAATGACATTTGATAACTACTAGTATATTAATATATGTATAGATAATAGACGTTAATGAGATTGGTTGTATGATGAAGTGACTGGCTATTAAATCATTGAATTGGGAAATTAAGTTATCCGAATATGTGATAGTTCATTAACCCAAAGGAAATGGTATTACTAAAAATGTATTAACGGTGTCACTTTAATGTGTCATCTCCGATCGTTATGAATTTTTATTCATTTGTGTAACATCGTTGCTTAATTAAATGTTCTTGCCGCAGGGATACAACAGATTTCATCATTAAAGTGGGGATAGTTAATAACTGGACTTGAAGGAGGTAAGGAAATTGCATCATGCTTTAATAATGTTGTCTTCTTTGAGAAGTTTAAACCAAAGTCCTCGCTAGTGAATTCATTCTATCATAGAAGGTGAAGATATCACTAGGGCTGCGGATCGTTGAGCATGTGGCGATCCGATCCGAATAACGATTCATGTTGAACGATTCACGAATCGAACCACGAGCCACGAAACACTGGTTAATGAAAAATAAATATACAGGAATTCATATATACAACACACATTATATGTATAAATATACATATAAATATAACAAAAATAAGTGAAGAATTACAGAAACTTTTATTGCATTTTCAACATAACCGTCTGCAGCGTCATGTTAGAGGTTCAATGAGGGTTTTCGCGTGTGCTGAAAATGCGCGGTTCACAAATCACGTTAATTAATGTTTTCATACGTAACGCAGCTCTTTTTGATGGTAATTTAGCTATTTTTTCATTTTTTGTAACAATAGATCGCGATCCGACGATTTCGGAAGTGCCGAATACTCGTACTCGGTTTTCTAGTCGGGATCGCGAATATCCGAGTACTCGGATACTCGCAGCAGCCCTAGATATCACCTCTTTTAAGACGCACACATTGTCGCGGTATTCTGCGATTCGGTACGCAACAGAAAATAGTGCGGCATATATGAAGACAAATCGTTGTATATTTTCGATTGTTTGATACAATCATTATTAAACTGTAAAATAAATGATGGCTTATGACTACAGGAATACCAGTCCATAGATACAAAGTACTTTTAAACCAATAGGTACAAATGCACTGTCACATCGTGTATTCTACTTTCGTTTTCAAATGTCTGTGTAAATAATGACGGATGTTAACACGTTAGGATGGAGATTAAGCTACTGCTTTAAAAGTTTAATGTGCATAATTGGTTGGATAGTTAAATTTTATTTAATAGACACAAACACATACTCTACTTGTTCAGTACTGTTGAACAGGGAAATGATTAGAATGTAAACATTGTCACGTGTTTTCAGGTAAATAAATACCCATGATTCATAGCGTCTCCGTACAAAGGTTAGTAAGTAAGGCCGTTCCTGTACTAAACGCTAGTAATTAAATATGGTATATAGTTAATATGCTCTAATTTATGGACAACCTGAGCTACAGTTGCAAATATTATAAGGAAATAATCAAATTGATATTACGCTCTTAAAACATGGCATGTTTTACACCATTTAATGCATATTGTGTTCTGTAACGTAAATTATAGCTTTATGGTCAAGTTTATTGGAACAAAATTGCATAATTATGATTTATGCAAATATGATGCAATTACATTCTTTATACAAAGGCCACTATCAGCCATCAAAAGAATGATTGATAAAAGGAAACTTAGCATATAAATGCCGGTACACATGAAGTTAATGGTGGAATTTGTTAGAGGTGCGCGGTATTACCGGTAAATCGATAACCGTGGTATTTTATCTCGCGGTACAATACCGTGGTATTTTCGGAAATACCGGTATTGAATAACTTAACTACCTTTCTGTTAAGCGACCCGTGATTTTGGTTTTACACTTTACATATGGCACTGCATGGGGTGGCGAAATCAACGGTTGTCCGAGTCGTACGTTGAGTTTTTTCTATAATTTCACTTGTGGACAAGTGAAATCTATTTTAGTTAGTTAAAATAGTTTTGCCTTTGCATAACGTTGTGGATGTTATAAATAGACATGTATGCATATTACCAATCGCCGAGCACAATTGTCTTGTATTCTTTGAGAATGGAACGTAGCCTATTTTACGAAAGTCGCCATTTTCTGTGATAAGTTGATAGTAAAATTAGTTAGTATATGCAATGGGTATTTCGGTATATATCATATTAATTCAAAGCAGTAATCTTGACTTATTACGTCACAAACTGTCAAGTACACCAATAAGTCTATATTTTAATTCGTTTTGATGGAAACGTCATTATTTTTTAAATTTCGCCACACCTGCATAATGTCGTAAAAAAATATTTCGATTTAATTCTTGATTTCGCGATCGGTTTTAAGGCCGTTTTTTGTATGCATGGGTTTCCTTTGACGATTGTTTTACATATTTATTTTTTCTACAAAATGATGTCGTACAAAAATTTATTTCACGGCGTCTCAACGCCGTGATATTGTGATGGGTAGTTTTTTGTAGCAATGGGCAAGTCACGTGACAAAAATCCTTTCGATTTCTACTGCCGACATTTTATTGATTTTTCATGCAATCATTGTACAGCCCATATCCGTTAAAAGTAGAAACATAGAAATAAAAATAGAAACATAAGAAAAGCATCTTTTTCCAAACCATATAAACAATATTTTTATAAACACACGAACTATCAGCGTTTTATATTAACACATTTCCGCGAATCCTTTCGACACACTTGAAAAGCTCCTCAGTTTTTAATTTGTTCGAAAGGATTGTGTTTTCTCGGGTCCGAATAAATCTTTTCACGAGTAAAAATGTCTTTTGAACCTTACATTTCTAAGTTTCTATATCTGCTGGCATGTTAATTGTTCCCTTCTTATAAAATTATGATTTCTATTCGAAATAGCTTGCCGTTTGGCATTAGGCGCATCTTTTCGGAATTGAGATAAATATTAAATCCTTCCGAGTATCGCGCTTCAAAAGTCTTCTGTAGCGTGTTCAATTACACAAAACGTTACAGAACGTTACATAACGATACATTCGGAACTCCTCGGCCATTCGCTGCGAATAAGCTAATCTAATACTCAAATATGAGATCGTTAAGGCAATGAGTGATGTTTCAAAATTTACGGACAAAAAACGAAACATCACTCAATGTCTAAACGATCATATATTTGTTTACTTTAATACCGGTAGTTTCAAAATAGCGTCTAAATATGTCCGAGATTATTCGCAGCGAATGACCGAGGAGTTCCGAATGTATCGTTACGGAACGTTTTGTAACGTTCGCGGTTTTATATCAAATACCACGGTATATATCACATACCACGGTATACCTCAAAGTAACCTAAACTATGTGCAGTAGGGCTATTAATAAAAATACACTTTTAAAAAGACCATTTATTAACTTTTGAAAACACAGCAGTCCTTTTTAAGGGTAATAGCTAATAATCACCCTTGATTTTTTTAAGTTTTTCCCCAATTTAATTGGAAATTTGATGCTTTTTCCGATATTATTTCGTAATCAAAGTTGAAAATAACGAACCTGGGTTAAAACGAACCGGTCCGTCTAAAAGTTGTTTCATGACGCCATACGTGTTGATCATACGAGGCACTCACAATGGTTAAAGCTAAAACTTACTTAAATAAATGGGTAACAAGTAAAAAATTGCTGCGAAATGCAGCAATGTGATTGTCACGGCAAAGAAAAACCAGTTAAGTATAATCTTAAGGTAACTCAAAATAGCATTGTGTTGAATTTTAGCGTAAAATACGTCTGAATATCCTGTCCTCCAGGGTCACACTTCATGGTTTGGGCTCCATGGGTTTTCGAACTCTCTTAAAAACGTCTATAGTAAGTATAATCATTATATGGCTTCTTTGAGGTCACATCCTTCCTTTCAGCCCCAAAGATGGACTTATATGATGTTGCTAATTCGATTGGTATTAGCATAAAATACGTCCTTATACCTGGTCTTCCAGGGTAAAACTTCGCCGTTTGGGCTATACAGGGGTTCTAACCAACTTTAAAACGATTAAAGTACATATTGTACAGCTTATTTGAGGTCAGATCCCCCTTTCAGCCACAAGATGGACTTGTTTGATGTTGCATATTCGTTTGGTATTAGCATAATATTATTAGTTACACAGTCACTGACCCGGTATCACACCGTATCCGGTCAGTAACTGACTGTGTAACGAATTTATCTTACCGAGTACCCCCATCTAAATTTTAGCATCAAAGAACATAGATTGGGCCTCTTCGTCGGTCGTCTGCCCGAATCGTCGCTTGGCTGCCATCTTGTTTATTGACCGAAAGGAACCGAAACGCGACTGTTATTGACGAAAAGGACACACAATATTGACACAGTGAACTCCCCTTATCGATGTAGTTAGTTCGAATTAATTTTGGAGTAGAAAAATAAGGTTTCGTCAGCGCTATCATTTATAAATTTTGTTACTGACTGGATATTAGAATCTACTGACCTAATATGGGATAATACATGGTCAGCACGTGACCGCTCTCGGCCAATGAAAAACGAGTATTCTGTACGAGGTAAGATAAACGTCTATATACCCGGTCTTCCAGGGTCACGCTTTGGGGTTCTACATTGTTTTTTTCGTATTTTAACAGTTCTATGTTTTTATACAGATTTAAAGTCGTACCTAATGAAATCTTTAAACCTGAATCCTTTCAAGACAAAAAAGTTATGAATCATTTATTACCTTGCGAAGTAATTAACGTTATTTCAGCAATATCAATATGCATTTTTTCCGCGTGTAATGTTATTATCCGCTTGAAAATTTAGTGGTGTGTAGCCAGTTTTAACGTCCGCTGCACTAATGTCCGCTACTTATTGTCTGTCAGATTGATTTCAGTAAAATTACCTTTACTTGTTACGGAACAAACTCCCCACAGCGGTTATTTCTCTTCATCATGTTAAAGTAGCAACGCGTGACGTAACCGTTGTGAGAAGTTTGATTACAGCCCTGCGTAGAATGATTCGCTTTGGCGACCTCGCCTCTTTATATACCCCGACAAAAACTGACCAACCGTTTTGGTCACGTGCGTGTTGAGACAACGGTTCTCGGCTATACTATGTAACGCAGAGAACAAAATGTCCATGCTTGGTGTCGAACTATAGTGTCACCATTATTTAGTTTTCCAATCAATGTTAAAATAGTTAAAGCTTAGGTATATAGTAACGTGACCTTCAGCAGGCGCGTAAATGCCATTACGCACTTTACGAACGTGCGTAACCCTGATTCCAGAAATCTGAAAGTGCCAAACAACCATGAGAAATAGGATGCCCAACCCAGGTAATGCATAATTTGACTCGACTGTGATAACTTTACTCCACGAAAATGTCATATAAAAGGATACATATAAAGCAATACACAAATTATTCACTATGCCTCTTTGTGCACATTGAAATTTCTGAAACGAACCGTAGGCTAATTGTCGTAATTTACCGGGGAAGGGACATGCCCCCGGACCCCTAGCATTTGTGCGTTATCTCGAAAACGGCAAAGATACGCGTCTGACCTTCAGCATTTATAAACTTTGACCTTTGTATTTTAAATAGTCTTAACCTGTCTAGGTTTGTGTATGTTTCAGATGGCTGCAAACTTATTGTCATAAAACAGATGCTTCATCAATATAATAAAAAAGTTTCAGACTCCTTGTTCACAAGCTGTTATTGATGAATCTACTTTTCATTCTCTACAAGTTATTCAATTCAAATTCCTATGTGTGTCCAATTAAGCGTAAATATCAAATGTCATTGATAGGCAAATTGCTATTCATATGTAAATACTGTAGCCACTAATCCTAGCTAGAATTGTTTATGTCATTAATTCCCAATATTGAATCACAAAATGCTTATAAAGCGTGCCATAAAAATGATAAAATATACATATTATTGTCTACGTTTTTACTGTTTTGAAATGAACACATCAATTGGTGCTGTTGTCTCAAGGTAAAACATGACATTCACAATTGATATAAGTCTGTACAAGCGGTTTGGAAACCTCGACAAATTCCGTCAATTTTCGATAAATTCTAATGAGCGATTTTCATTTTCTATTACCACGTCATGCCCAAATGTTAATGGCAACCACAACAAAGCTCATTCATCAAATGCAAGGTCTAAAGTCACTTCAGCATCTAATGAGGTATATACAATTATGTTTAAGTTTTTTTTCTCCAAATGAATGACATCTAATGACGCATAAAATAACTGCTATCTTTTCTTCTCTCGAAAAATCACAATTTATTCTGCGAATTTCGATCATAAGCTTCCAAACTTCCGCCAAAATGTATCGTGTGGTAAACTAGGTCGTGTGCTTCATTGCTTTACAGAGGATTTGAGAGTAAACAAATACAACTCACATGCCAATCTCCGTAAACAGATATCCTGTAGAGCATTGTCGTACAGGATCTCTACTGTCTCCGTGGAAGGTCACGTCGAGATGAACTTTGTGTCGACCAATCAATACGTAGCTTTCATCTAGACGAAACACTATTAATAACATTTTTACTTAGTAATTTCTATTTTTAGACCAAGGTTTGTATGCTAATTTAACAGCGGTATTATTAACAGTCTGCGATTGGACGGCTCATTTCAAATTGCGTGACGTAGACGATATAAACAAGTTACGTATCATAACAAATTTGTCATTAATATTATGATGAGAAAAGGTCACCTAAACGTGACATTCGTTTGAAAAAGACCAGATCTAAATGAGCGAGTAGGCGAGCGGAAAATTTTAGATCGGGTTTTAATCAGATTGCTCACATGCTGACGTGGACATTTTTGGACAAAGAAATCGATGGTTTCCCGCAAGACTGTAGTTACTTGCTCTTTAACGCAATGCAACCCTCGAAATGTAAAAGTAATTAAATGCACTATTTAAACCTTTCCTATAGAGCACTGCTGCTAGCATTTGATTTAGATGATGGTTCGCTTTTGATCATATTTTCAATATGAAAAGAGTGCTATACAAATGTGATTATAATAATCATAATGATAATAATAATCTACCAAACTTATATTTGCACGTTGTCAATTCATAAATAGTAAAACGGTAGTTGGCTGCTACTGTTTGTAAAGTCTGATACTGAAGTCTGTTTGACTAGTGAAACAAAAGTTTGGATAATTGTTTACTAATCCATTTCGTTTTACCAGAACTTTATGACTTTTTTGTTCTCATTTTACGTCTTCCATAACCATAATCAAATAGACGACCTTGTTAATGTTTATATAAAGGTGAAGCAATGCAAATGGATATGGCAACGCTTAAAGTGGGGTAACTCACTAGGGACAAAGTTTAATATTTTTAACATGATTTTGTACATTTTGTCCCATCAAAGCGTGAAGTATTTTCATTTATTATTTGACCCAAGGGTGTTTTTAAAGTTCAGATGGCATGGGAATACGGAACGCATCCTAAATGACATTTGATAACTACTAGTATATTAATATATGTATAGATAATAGACGTTAATGAGATTGGTTGTATGATGAAGTGACTGGCTATTAAATCATTGAATTGGGAAATTAAGTTATCCGAAAATGTGATAGTTCATTAACCCAAAGGAAATGGTATTACTAAAAATGTATTAACGGTGTCACTTTAATGTGTCATCTCCGACCAATATGTATTTTATTCATTTGTTCAACATCGTTGCTTAATTAAATGTTCTTGCAGCAGGGATACAAGAGATTTCATCATTAAAGTGGGGATAGTTAATAACTGGACTTGAAGTAGGTAAGGAAATTGCATCATGCTTTTATTAACGTTGTCTTCTTTGAGAAGTTTAAACGAAAGTTCTTGCTAGTGAATTCATTCTATCATAAAAGGTGAAGATATCACTAGGGCTGCGGATCGTTGAGCATGTGGCGATCCGAATAACGATTCGTGTTGAACGATTCACGAATCGAACCACGAGCCACGAATCACTGGTTAATGAAAAATAAATATACAGGAATTCATATATACAACACACATTATATGTATAAATATACATATAAATATAACAAAAATAAGTGAAAAATTACAGAAGCTTTTATTGCATTTTCAACATAACCGTCTGCAGCGTCATGTTAGAGGTTCAATGAGGGTTTTCGCGTGTGCTGAAAATGTGCGGTTCACAAATCACGTTAATTAATGTTTTCATACGTAACGCAGCTCTTTTTGATGGTAATTTAGCTATTTTTTTCATTTTTTTGTAACAATAGATCGCGATCCGACGATTTCGGAAGTGCCGAATATTCGTACTCGGTTTTCTAGTCGGGATCGCGAATATCCGAGTACTCGGATACTCGCAGCAGCCCTAGATATCACCTCTTTTAAGACGCACACATTGTCGCGGTATTCTGCGATTCGGTACGCAACAGAAAATAGTGCGGCATACATGAAGACAAATCGTTGTATATTTTCGATTGTTTGATACAATCATCATTAAACTGTAAAATAGATGATGGCTTATGACTACAGGAATACCAGTCCATAGTACTTTTAAACCAATAGGTACAGATGCACTGTCACATCGTGTATTCTACTTTTGTTTTCAAATGTCTGTGTAAATAATGACGGATGTTAACTCGTTAGGATGGAGATTAAGCTTCTGCTTTAAAAGTTTAATGTGCATAATTGGTTGGATAGTTAAATTTTATTTAATAGACACAGACACATACTCTACTTGTTCAGTACTGTTTAACAGGGAAATGATTAGAATGTAAACATTGTCTCGTGTTTTCAGGTAAATAAATACCCATGATGCATAGCGTCTCCGTACAAAGGTTAGTTATGCCTCAGTCCCATAAAACGTGGCTTGTTACGTGCAGACAGACGTAGGCCGTGGGAAGCCTTGCGTTTTAAGGTGACAGTACGCACATGGCACAAAACAACACACCTGCCCGGAGCTGTAGCTGGAAGATATGCAAGTTTAATCCATACTCGGCCACGATTTTGTTCACAATTTGACTCTGAAACTGATGCACGTGTATCCAGGGCTCATCTCACGGTCCCTGGTAAAAACATAACAGTCCGTACGGATACGCAAGAGTTCGTACGGGTCCTTGCGGAGCTTGATCACACGGCGCCCGTTCGGTCCCCTCGCGGCTATTTTTATGTTTATGGGACTGTAGCTTTAGTAAGGCCGTTCCTGTACAAAACGATAGTAATTAAATACGGTATGTAAAGGATATTAACTGAGTGCGAGGGTTTTCTGAGTTAGAACAACCTGGCCGCGGACTTCTCGTGAAAATCCGAAAACGCGAAGCGTTTGAGGATTTTGAGAAGTCCAAGGCCATGTTGTTTTAACACAGAAAATCCGTAGCACGAGGTTAATATCCGACTTACACAACGATTCAAGTGAATAGTTACACGTGTACATAAATTGGTCATGGACTACATTTTTAGAAACGAATTTGTTTCGAGTGCATCTTTTTCTCTTACGAGCATTTAGTGAATTTGAAACTGTTAATTAACAGATGACTAGCGTGATTTGATTATATATTTTAGCATCCGCGACGGTAAATAATATTTGTTAATTAACAATAAATACAATGTATCAGCCATCAAAAGTATGATTGATAATAAGAAACTTAGCATATAAATACCGGTATACATAAAGTTAATGGTGGAATTTGGTATGTTCGGTATAGTAAGGCTTTAAGTCCAAATTGTAGGTTAACACCCAACGCTAGTTTTAAGACTTACCTTTTCAATTTTTTCAGACTAAACTATATCAGGATCCCTTATCAAATCTTTTGGGTGCGATACCATAAAATTCCTCCGATTTCTTAACATGACATGACATGACATGACATGACATGACATGACATGACATGACATGACATGACATGACATGACATGACATGACATGACATGACATGACACGACACGACACGACACGACACGACACGACATGACATGACATGACATGATTTATTTGGCATCAAATATACTATTTATAGCCAATACAAAAATAATATTACAAATACATAGTACAAGGTGTGTATTACACGCAACAAAAAAAATACAGTCAGAGAAGTTAAGATATAACTTACAACAATGATCATTATTACTTTAGTTATACAGTATACTAAGTTTTATGGTGTTCTTTGCTTAAAAGCAAAATGTAGAAATTTCGAAATGTTAATAATAAGTTTTTTTATTTTTTGTAGACATAACGTTTTCAAATTTTTGTAAAGTAGGCCAAGTGCAAAAATAAGGAGGTAGATATAGTTTTCTTAAACTTACAAGCTTAGGACATAATTAGTATTTGTGAAGCATGTACCGATTATAATAAAATTACAAAAAATAAGCTTTTATGTGGGCTCGAACCCGTAGCCTCTTGATTGTGAGGTGGTACGTTTTACCACTACACCAAGTCCTTATAAGTGTCTCTTTGTGTCCTATTACTAAACCTTAAAGTGATATATTCGTGAATTTACGGAGATTTCATACGGAAATTCACGACTATGCATGTTTAATGTTGCCAAATAATATATAGTGTAATTCATGAATGTAAATATTATTAATGTGCTTATGTACATAATGTGCAGTTAAACAATTATAAAAGATTCAAATTAACAATTACATTTGATAAATAATCACAGTGGTGATTCGTCATAGGAATAATTCTTTATCACAGAACTAAATACTGTTTTGGCTAACCAGGAGCACTATTAAGCTGTAAGTATATGTTATTGTTTTTTATATTTCATCACTTTTTAACATTGTTATAACTAGTAAACGTGTGAACATTCAATTAAGACCATATTTCTCATAAAAATAATGTAAGATAAAAAGTACAAAAAGAAAAATACAGAAAAAGAAAGAAAATAGAACGGTCAAGATTTAAAAAGCATATAGGCCGTACTATTTGTTATTAAAAATTACATTAAATTGACACAAAGGGAGGCAACAATGGCAAGTGCTAAGATCCTATTTAACTCCCTTGCCTATGTAAATCGTATTAGATAATATTAAATATACGCCCCGGGGGCATGTTTATGATTTTAAACATAGGGTATAGGAATATACAAAATATAACGTGTGACTGTATTAAATTTGTTTTTGATTAATTTGAAAAGTCTTCAATATATTTTTGTAATAATATTTAAATATCTAATTAAATAATAAACAAAGAATCTTCAAGCTTAAGTAAGACAGAATTAGAGACCAATTCAATTTAATTGACATAATAAACTGCTTACTTTGACAACTCATTCGTTAGTATTTAATTTGTGTTAGAAAACATCACAGTTTTAATGTGTATATCGTTATTTTGACTTATATGTCATACATATAGCCAAGCGTTCGCCCTTTTAAAGCGAAGCATTTGACTGGCTCTGGTCGTTCTTAAACACTTTGCCATTCCTTTTTCATAGAGAAAGGAAATAATGCATGGTTACCAGAGCTGTTGATGTTTTGCAAGGAGTTGGCTTACGCTGTTGATTTTGGTGTTTGTCTCCGAATGGAGACGAACCGATCTGCATGAGTCGTGCATGTGGTCGCACGATCATGGCGCTTTATTTCCTGTCTCATTTAATTCCCCTCAAAATATCTAAAGTAAAAAGGTATTCTAAATTTATTTAACTATCAGTTAAATAAAACTAGATCCTGTTGTAATGTTAATGACTGTTACAAAATTTCTATAGGTCTTTAATTTATTCAGTTGGAATTTTTTCCAAAATAATTGCCCATTCGAGTTCCTTTCCACAAATGCCTTTCTAACAATCATATCACGAGGGATTTATTAGATAGGAAATGGTGCCAATGCAGTTTCACATTTATATATATCACATAATCTGCAAAATTACGTATATAACATACGTATGCAAACTTCAAACTAGTACGGTCGGTACATGTACAAAATAACATTACGTGTGTTATTGTTTGACAACATTAAACGTGCACTTCATTAGTTTCCGTATCGATTTACGGCTTAGTTCGTATATATTCATCAAGTTTCGTTGCTTTGATGAGTGACAATATATTAATATAAGGTATGGATGAAAAAGTAACGATTGTATTATATCAAACGGTTTGTGGTGCAGAGGTAAAGTACTCTCTTGTCAATCGAAATAACCCGGGTTCTATTCCAGCACAGGTTGATATTTTTGTAATTTCGCAAACACTAGTAACATAGTAGCAACAGTATGACTTACTTATTACTTTTACTAATTGACTGAATATTAATTATATATGATTTAACGACATCTGTTGTCTCTTTATTATCATACTTTTTTTCTTTATTCATATTTTTATAATAAATTTGTGACATGGTTTAAGACTGAAGGACTTGCATAAATGGAAATGCCCATTGTGTGTGTAATACACTTTCGCTTCTAAGGCTTTTTAATAAAAAATCATGGAATCCGTGCGACGTCGGGTTAACAAGTATTTGTAAAGCATATAACGATTATGTTTATGAGGTGGTACGTTTTGCCTCTACACAAAGTCCTAAGATGCCTCATGGTGTCGTATTACTAAGGTTAAAGTAATATATTCGTGAATTTACGGAGATTTCATACGGAAAGTCACGACTATGCATACAGTGCATGGTTAATGTTGCCAAATAATATTGAGTTATCAAACTTGTCTAAACTTGATTTCAATATCTGTTTATGTTTCATTATCATCTGAGTGATGACTGTGTAGCTAACATAAAATATGAATAACTAGATTGACACAGGATCACTTAAAAGCAAAGCTAAAAAAGCAAGGGTTTTTGGAGTCGACAATTAGTATCACTATTCAGTCGACTTTTGACATTAACTCCCCTGATCATCGAGTCAGTGCATGACCCTTATCGGTACCCATTTACACCTTGGTGGAGTGAAGCAATCACAGGTAAATTTCTTGCTTAAGGAAATTAGCAGTGCCCCTAGTGGGATTCGAACCCAGGACCTCTCGATCCCTAAGCGCGCGTCCCACCACTGGACTACTGCTCCTGCATGAATTAGATGTTTCAGATTTGATACCTGGGTCCTGTATGCAAATTTAACTTTTTAATAATACATTTCATCGAAATATTTTCTAGCAACATACTCTAGTGAACCAAAACATTTATTTTTCATTTTATTTCATTGCTCTTGTTTTCAATACAAAACATGTACAACACTGATCTACTTAGATACTTTGAGAGTATTATTCATAATAATGACAGTAACATTTGCTAATGTGAAAATATCTGACTACTCGTATCTTTGTGTCTTTTGTTGCTTTTCGATAATAAACCCATCATAGATTGCATGATTCGGTAAAATGTTTGTGTAAAGTTAGGCCATGCCATATTGGAATTTTGTTAAGCGTCAACTCAAGTTTGACAAACCTAGGTACCTATTCATAAAAAAACACAAACCGAAAACATGCCAATTCTAGCTAGTATTCACACAAATAAGTACTTGGTAGTACATGAATGTTTATGACATTAATGTGAGATGAAAGTAAATCTATAAAAAGTATATACGACATACACTTGTACGTTTTCATTAATCAAATACACAAAAACAAGGAACTATCAGTATTTCTTGAGAAATATCAGTTATCGAATCCTGGAATGTAACAGAATTATTTAAGAAAATTGCACCATCAATTTTTTTTTTGGATTGAGGACTCTAAAACCTACGCGCACGCGGACGCTTAACAAAATCTGGTATGGCATGGCCTAACCCTGTCTTAATGATATAAATGATTTTGAACGGGCGTGATCGATGTTTTACGATGTTGAACTGGAAATCATTGGATTTGCCAGTTTCGCGTTGGTTTAAATCACACACAAAACATTACTCGATGTTTCATCAAGCATAACACTTTATCCTACTATCTCAGTACTGGATGCCGGAAGCGGACTTGAGAGTAATTAGAGAATGATTAAAATGAGTTGAAAAAACTTGTCTCGCAATAATGTCTAAATAAATTAGTATCAAGTAAAAGATACATACTGCATTTTATTCATTTCAAACACAAGTACGTACAACCCATTGACAGTCTGTTTTATTTTATGCAGTTTAAAATCGTTCAATGTAACCGTTTTGGAAAACCTTTCTCTTTTTCATTCGTGTACCTTTGGAAGTCATCGGTTCTGTTCCTCAAACAACATTGCAGTTGGATACATTCGGTCATTTTCCATTTTCGTTTTTATGATTTTAATCATTTGCTACACTGATTCTTCAATTATTGAGCACAGACAGAAGCTGGCGCTCTTTATTATGTAATGGGTTTCGATTTGTTACCTGCATGCGGAACTTCTCGGTTTTTACTGCTCTATGGGGGCCACCATTCTGCGATCATTATTTAATATATTGGATGATATTTTAAATTTGATGTTTTCAGTCACATGACGTGTCACATGAGCTACATATGAAAAGATGGTCGCCATATGTCAAAATATTTAATGTAATATCACAAATGACATTGACATACCTATCAATTTGATTACAATTTTAGTGGTATTTCTTTTACTCATGAGGATCAGGATAATTTTGTACCAAATACCATATCCGTTGACAATGACTATTTTATAGTTGTTATTGGTTTAAAGTGTCATATATTTCATATATTTATATTTGTATTTACGCCGTCTTTTTTATTAGTGCTTTTAAAATTTGCTAATTTAGATAATTGATAAGATTGTTCCATTCGGAAAGGTTTTCTCATTTTTTTGTATGTAAAGTGTATATAGTCTTTAGTATAGCTGGCATTTTATTGGCCATACTCTAACGGCATGATAAAGTCATTTTACAAATAAAGAGGTTTAATAAATAAATATTTGACATTTATAATGTGACTCATGTAGCTGATAAGAACCTACCAGAGCTACATTGGAGACAGTCTGTCCGTGGCCGTGAAGTGAACATTAGCATACTATGCATGTCTACCTTTCCAATTTTATTATCTTAACAGTTAATACGACAATACTGTTTGCGATTGCATCACAATCATGCTATAAACTCGATTTGGTCTTTGTTTTCATTAAAAATTATAATTCAAAATGTCATTCACATTATTTCCTGAAGTTATGCTTGTATTTATAAATCTAGCCAATCAAAATTATTTCTAACGCATATCACTAAACAATAGCACTGAATAACCATCAAATTGTCCCCTTCATAGACAAAAGGCCTATAATTGACGTATATTTCCAATGGAAAATCTGATGTAAACAGTTTTATGCACTTTCAAAGCGTCTGACAACGATGACAAAACGGTTGATGAATGTTGATCTTTTGTGCTGTGAATTAAATAGCAATCATACCTATTATATGATTTGATGTACATAGAATTTAATTGACCTGTCAGTGTGCAGTTTGCATGCGATGTTAGAGGTGATGAATAGGCAATAATTAGGTGGGACAAAAACATATAATATAATATAATATGATATGATATGATATAATATAATATAATATAATATAATATAATATAATATAATATAATATAATATAATATAATATAATATAATATAATATAATATAATATAATATAATATAATATAATATAATATAATATAATATAATATAATATAATATAATATAATATAATATAATATAATATAATATAATATAATATAATATAATATAATATAATATAATATAATATAATATAATATAATATAATATAATATAATATAATATAATATAATATAATATAATATAATATAATATAATATAATATAATATAATATAATATAATATAATATAATATAATATAATATAATATAATATAATATAATATAATATAATATAATATAATATAATATAATATAAAAGTCATTGTATCTTAATTTCTCAACGGTATATAATTTATACCAATAAACACTTGGATACACCAACTTTACCATAAGTAGCAGGCTACTCATCCACCACTCAAGAAGCCAGAACTAGCATATGTGTCACAGGAACGATTGTTAATATAACAGTCTGTCTAATAAGACTTTGACTTATTAAGAACATTATTTGTATAATTGGAAAGTGTTGACCTGGTACAATCACTTAAGATATTAGATCTACAAGTTCAATTTAAATATATACATTTGTTAAGATTGACAACATACTGTTAATAAAATTTAAATTTTGAATACGACATACAACTAATTATCACCACGGTTATTATGTGAAACTATAAGCACTACTGACTCATTATAGACTGAATATATGCTCAGTCTCATTTCAGGAACAATTATTATTGTAACAACGTGCCTTATGTAACTATGAATTTATAAGCGCGTTTAACAACAACAATAAAAACTTATCATTTAAATTGTTTGTTCCAACCGGACAATTTTTTGTCTTATACAAAGACAGCACTAAAGCACCAATAACTATCTCTTCATCTTAGTTAATGTCAGACAATATTTAAACATTTAATCTATATCAAAGCATAACAAAGCAAACGCATATATCTTCCCAGGATATCATCTTCTACTTAAATATCTACATACGCCTATGACAAAATTTGCATGACGATTTAACTTTCTTACTTTTATTGATTACCTAATCATATTACATTTAATCATCAACTTTACAACAATAATATTGACATTCATAATTTTAACGTCAAGCACTTCATAAAAATCTAATACATGTAGTTACAAATCAATGACAAATTCGAGTATAGCTCTCTTCAGTGACCAGCGTGACGTCAAGGTCAAATCAAATTTGAAAAAAATCATACCAAATTAACACATAATAAAACTGTTTATTTCTTACATAATTCACTATATGTTCCTTATAAAATGATGCAAGCAAAAGCCATTTCTGGTATTACAATGTTTTTGTCAATTCAGCAAAATTTGGAATGTTGTCAATTTAGAAATTATTTGAATTATTCAATATTGTCAGAACCACATGGAAGCGGTTCCGAATTTTTTCCACAATTTGGTGAAATTCCAAATATAACATGCGATTCTCATTACTGAAATCTTTCTTACAACGCAATGGAAGTTATAATGAGAATTTCCTGGCATCAGCTATATTTCCCAAACAATTTTAAAATCAACAATGTCCATTTGTCTGGCGAAATATTAATGTTGTTTCTATAGATTTGTGTTATTATAATGGACAATTTTGAGAATCATTGATTACAAAGCTTGTTATGAAGAAGACGACAATCAATTAAAAGCTAAATTTCTTTGAAAAATTAAATTTACTGTATTTTATCATTCTGGAACGACCTCGAAAACAAAATATTATCGTAAAAACTTGAAGATCAGGTACCAGACTAGTTTTTAACCGTAGGGCAACCAATATCAATCTTATATACATTATATATTATCCTAATGCATTTCTTTTTTATCCAATTCAATAATTATAATTCAGTATCAGAATTCAGATAATTAACCAGAGCTGAGAAAATGTCTACCTTATTTGTTATATAGAAAATACGTTTTAGAGACCCTTTTTACTCCCTGTTTATTTTACATAACTGTGTCTGTACTGTTTGAATATTATCAGCTGTAAGAAAAATCCCATGCATCACACGAATATTATAAAAAAGTCAAGACAATGCATAATACATTTCATGTCACAGAAACACCCAAATGCAAATCTCTTATTGTCATTAATCTCAATACACAGAAACTATCAGATAACTTAAACGACAGTCTTTAACCTAACAGCATCGCGCATTGTGTAAAATGTAATTGACAATTGTCATAAAAATCAACAGTTGATATATATATCGATCATCATCTTGCAAGCTTCAATGACTCTATAACGATGACATGCAGTTAATTGTGGTATAATTTTCAGCATACATGAGTCATTAACTCTCGCTGCATTATGAAATACCATCAGGGGAAATTCTTATACATCAAATGTAGCAGCAGCATTGCATTATGTTTTGCATTATGTTTTGTACTCGATACCCTGTTGCAAGAGTACTTGAGTTCTAATATGGCGACGAGGGTTCTAATCTAGGTCAAGACTGAGTATAAAGTTTATAATATATAATTATACGACGATATTATGAATATGGTGTTAATTTATTATTTTAATCATTTCTATTTTAAACTAAGTTGCAAGTCCTAAACAACGATAATCAAACTTGTTTTATAATTGTCTTTGAATGCTGGGTAAACAAACTAATATCTCCATGCAAACAATAATACATGCGCTATGGCGACCCTTCTTAATTCATAAATTGCTATAATCATCACCTTTTAGCATGTCATACTAATTTACTAGATGTCGGTATAACCCGCTCTAAATCATATTAAAATTCTCACTACAATTCTCACATTGGTAGTTATCTAATTGTCATTACTCAAGCGTTTTTGATATTGAAATAAACATATTGAATTTCACTTAAATATCCATCAAGTTTCAATATTCTGAACTGCAATGACATTTTGTGATGTAATATAATGGATTTTGATCAGAGAAGAAAAGATCATGCGCCAAATTGTCTCTTTCTTATTGTGCGTTCGCCTGGTGTTTATATTATCGATAATAGTAGGTATGATAAATGATAAAACTATGGTAGAGTTAGCTGAAAATTAGGATTGAAAATGAATTTCTGATTCTTTGCAGATTTTACAATATACTAGTATATGATACACTTTATGATTTTCAATAATGTTCACCATCATATTAGCATGTGGAATGACAATGGTGTTGTATTTACGACGAAAATTTTCATTGTTCGTTTAATGTTAACTTACTAGCATCAAGTTGTTATCAGTAGTATTAAAATGTTTTTGGAACGATGTTCTGAACATCGTTCCAGAGTTAACAAACCGTAATTTCACCTCCAAGCATTGAATCTAAGCTAAAACCCTGATCCACTCCGCATATCATTACTGCAAAATTTGATTCGGATGTTTTCGGCTAGTATATTATCCTGATAATCGCTTGCTACTTATTTCCATAGATTTGATTTTTCATCCGGCAATAGAGCAACATGATACGGTTTACTGCTGGTATGACTAAAACACGCAATAGAGAATTAGGGGCAAAATGGACGAAAGCAGTCAGTAGCAAATGAAGTTTTAATTGTTAAATAACTTTTTTGGTCGTAAATATATATTCAGCAATAAAACAACAGAATACGACTTAAATACGCAATGGAGAATTCTGCGCAAATGGACGAAATGGAACAGACATTGGCGAATCGGAGATTTAACTGTATAAATCCAGTGTTCAATCTAAATCGCACCATAGCGCAAATGCACCCTTATGTACGCAAATGACATAATGTCAAACGTCTATTGGGCCCGTCGGGCGAACGAAAATATGGCTATTTGCCTATATCAGACCAGGGACTTTATGTTCGTGTCTCTAATCGATCAGGCTTATGACGACTTTTCGTTTATTCTGTGCCCGTC
This sequence comes from Mactra quadrangularis, assembly GCA_025267735.1. Taxonomy (NCBI): domain Eukaryota; kingdom Metazoa; phylum Mollusca; class Bivalvia; order Venerida; family Mactridae; genus Mactra; species Mactra quadrangularis. The sequence goes on along the minus strand of CM046305.1, from coordinate 48,784,100 downwards.
CGTCTCTTTAAACCCATTTCGTTAAATAGTTCTAGAAAGAAGAAAAATTGTTCTAGTCGTGTTAGAGACAAACATAATTAAATTTCACATTGTTTGAGCGACTGTACAGATATTGAAGACAAAAATGTTCATTTGACATCGAATACTGTACATATGCAATAATTTCAAAATCGATAATTTCCAATCGATGGAATGGCAGTAAACGACCACAGCGATTGACTAGTTTACAAAATAATAGATTCGATAGTAAAGTTCCAAAGATTACGCGATGCAGACTGCAGGTGTCCGATTAATTTAAGAAGATAAGTTCTCTCGCATACAATTCACAGGCTGTCGTCAAAAAACAGTCCCCCACCCCAAAAAATCTTTTTTATACACACACACACACACCCCCCCCCCACACACACACACATTTATAGTAAAGGTATGCTACTGGTCAACTCAGAAACCAAGAAAAAAGTGACCGATCTTATTCAACGGGCTCTTGTGTTTTATTTCTTGGTCGAATTTCAAAAACTTGGTCTTATTTATCAAACAAATGCTTAATTTGTCGATTGCATATAAAAGCTTATTAATGAAAAGCAAATGAAGAAAGTTATCTGACGTTAAACAGGAAAAAACGTTTAATCGTACCCTATCTGATCTACCAAAAACCCGTTTCCTTCCCGAACGTAACACATAAATGTGCAAGTGGAACTCCGATAAAAATGAACTAAAACAGAGAAAATATTATTTAAAGTCACTAGCCTCTCTCAAAGTTGTCTAAGACAAATAATTTGATCACTATCATGAATTTCCTTGGTTTGCCGTGAGTTTTTTTTCCATAAAACGGCATGAGTTCGGTTTTAGCCTAGACTTCTTTCTCAAAATGGAACAATTGTTGCAATGACATAATCATAAAGTGTCTAGGTACATGTGCATACTTTAAGTCAATTAAGATATCAAAATGAAAATAGATGTGCTAATTCATTGATGGTACGTCTTCTTAAATTTGAAGGGACGTTACTATGGACTAATGTTATAGCAGTTCTGCCTGTTTTATATTTATATGAATTGGTTTATTATTCTTTGACTGATTTATTTGTTTGATAAAGTAAGATAAACCTTGCAATTAGCAAATTACTCGAAAAGTCTAGTTCTATCCTTGGACTGCTCTTGTTAAATTCTATTAATTGTTACTTCATACATTATTTTATAGATAATATTGCTGCACAAGTTTGATTTTTTACATAATTATAATCTTTATTTATTAAATCAGTTCAGGACATCGTTCCTCCAGCACTACAGTGCTTTGATTTATAATCGTAAAAACGTGACTCCAAATATTGAAATGTGCCGATAAGAAGTTATCAACTGATTTAAATTGTCTTTTTATCCAAAAAGGCTTTAACCTGAAATAAAAAAAATCACAGATGTTGGATGATACCTTTTTTCAGCCATGACTTTATAAATGAGTTATTCAAATTAGCTGTTAATTTTTTTTGTGTGTTTTGTTTAATGCTCTTACATGTATATATGTTGTTTATATTGTTTTGCCTTATTGTTAGATGACCTTCTGGTAGATAAGCCTTGCGCTTAAGGAGTTCTCATCTTTAAATGAAGACATTATTATTATTATTATTATTATTATTATTATTATTATACTATGATCGTCGTAAGGATTGCTATTCTGTAGTAGATGCTTTTGAAAAAACATTATCTTATTTCAACATGTGCTTTGAAAGTGAAAACAAAGTCTTTGATATTGTATCAGATAACAAACTCGTCCTAAGTTAGCTAACCAGACAAGCACAAGTAAAAATAATACCGTACCTTATTTTGTATGACACTATTAATCAATTGTATCGATTCAAATAGTGTATTGTCGAAGGACAATGTATTTCTAGGACAGGCAGTCATAGACATCATTAGCACAAAGAATGTTTATAGTGTTAAAACTATTATATATACCAATACGTATATGTTCAGTGTAGCCCTTTAATTTTGGCTGAACTGAACTATTTACGAATATACATGTATATTAAAATCAATAAAAAGATCATGTGTCCTTGGGTTCGAAGTATATTATTAGTATTGTGTCAATGATAATTTAACATGTAATATACATAATCCTCTGGTGTGATTGGACGTTGATTGTAATATTAATACTGGAACAGAGTGAAAGAGACTAACAACCGTAAATATATTCCCAGCATTCAAGAATGAATAGATGCTGTCATAGATATGTATATTGCTGACAAATAAATCATGGTTCAGATATAATTCTATATGGTCTGAATTGAAAAGCAGCATCAAGAAATCTAAACACTTTTTTGACAAGTATGGTTTCTGAGATGATTCTGTCAAAAGGTGTGATAAAACGAATATGTATGATTAAAAGCTGCATTGATCTTATTTGTTCCTTCAGATTTGACTTCTTGTTCATTAACATACGTCCAACCGTCAGCACTTCTTATTATTAAGCTACAAATAATTTGATATACCATTATCTTTATTATTTTACATTACTAGTTGGACTCCATATTCAACAATTGATATATCAGTCAATCATTATGTTGCAAACTTCAACAAATCTGGCATAATAGCATGCAGTTAAATGGAATGTGATTATCAGCTAGCATGACATTGTGTCATTTACGCTCAATGTGTAATGGAGAAGTGAGATAAAATTGGATATATTCTTTCACAGTGGCATTTAACCTGTCATCATCGGACACTTATAGTTGAGAGAAGCATAAAATCTTCAACTGAAATGACCCTAGTCATGTCATGATTAAATCCTTTTTTTATTTTAGATCCTAATAAATGTGGATGAATTGCCCTGTTGCGTAGAAACTGAATAAATATAATATGTATTTCACTCATGTTTGTCTGAATTGATAAAGTAATCCAACTGTCGTGGTGTAAAGTACGCACATTATGTTTGCCAAAAACAACTCCTGAACAGTTGGTAAACAACAGGGGTACCACCGTCTGTTCAGTTCTTTAATACTGTGTTATTGTTGATGTTTGAGAGTAAAAGAAATGATTTCCATCAGAAAATGATTGAATTGTATTTTTATAGAATAGTAAAGAACATTCCTGACTGTAACATACAGAGAGCAGTGGCAGTGTAAGATAGTAAACTGTCTGGATATAAGAACAGTTGATAACTTCTGGATTGTAGATTGTAGTTAATTTTATCAAATTCTTGTTGATACTTGATTGACTTGCTACTTTGACAGCGAAATGTCAAAAATGACCTTGACGATACCCTTACACGAACAAGTTGCCATTGTTATAGGCCATTTCTACAGATCCTGATAAATTGAATTTGGCTAAATGAATGGATATTCACTTTATGTGTTTATTCAAGAACGGTTTAAAGAAAATTAACTTGGTGAATATATCTTAACAATTTAGCAATGGGTTTCTCCCTTTTCAAACTTCGACACATACACTATTATCAATGAACGAGGTACACTCCATTCGCAGCTCAGTGAATACATTACATTCACCCGCTGCCTTAAAACTAGTCGATTTATGATATTGACCTTTACTCTGAACCTTTGAACGACCAATGAAAGTTTACCAAATTTCAATTTAGCTGAAAAACTTTATACGCATTTTCATTGGTTGAACGGGTACACAACGCCTCATATGGTATGATTATACTAGTGACAAATGCAACCTCATATGACGTCATATATAGCGTGGCTACACTTTGTATTTAAGTTCAATAAGTTGCTCTATGATTACAGTTAAAAATCAGAGATACACTTTCAAAAGATCAATGTTTACTTTCATTTTTGTAAATTTTCCATTATCTAATTAATGCAAAACTATTCAACATCTTTGCATTTCGACATTCTGAAATTACAGGCGTGAGAATTTTTTGCATCTATTTTTAAAAACCACGTGCCATTCATGCGATTTAAATGTTTATGTGTCTCTGTCTAAAAATAGAAATATCAGTTTGTACGTAGTATTTTAGCAGAGGTAGAAAGTGAACAAGTTCGAGTGAATCTTTCGAACCGATGCAATAGAGAGTATGAACGAGGTATTTTAAGCTAGACATTATACTATAAGCGTGTCCTCATGAGAAATATCAATAAAATGCATCCAAAAGGGTGTTTGTGTCAAAGTGTTTCTGATATTATAATTTATTCTCAATATCATGTGTTGTGAATATATTGTCAGAATGCATATCTATTAGCCAAGTTTCTATATAACTGTTATAAATCAGATCATTTGTAGAGATTGGTGTCGCCAGTTAAAGTTCAATGTCTATATCATCTCACCATAGAATATCAATCATGAGTTTTATGTCCTTTGGTTGAAATATAAAGCAAATATATCATTTATTCTATTATACTTAACACACACATTTTACCTAAGCTAATGATGTATGCTAGTCGCACATCATTAAATCAGGACAAATAAAGACCCAAAGATCGTAAAATAGTTTCATAGCAGTCAACAATGAATGGTTTGATGTCATGTAAGCGATCAAAACTCACAAGATGTATGGATTAATCTCGAGTTTTACATGTGTTGTATTGGATACTAGATCAGCAAATTCAGTTATAACATTGTCAATAATACATGTATACATATTTGGCAAGGCTAATGTACAATGATGAAATGGTTAATACTAACAAAGATAATATATCACTCTTGTCATTTTGATTAATATTTTGCCATGTCATAGAAATTCAATTTTAGTCAGAATTACTATATATCTATTGCATACGTAAAAGTTCAACTGTTATTTCTTAGTCAAATAAAACTAAAACATGGTGCAGTATCCAGACGAATACTTGAGCAATCAAACTAATTTTTTAGTCTGACTGAAGTACTATAAATACTCCTGACGAAAGATTTGAGCCGTCGAAAATCGTTGTTTAAGGTAGTTTTTTACCAGCACTTGTTATCTTGAGGACAGAGAAGTTTAACTAATACTGATATTTGACTACATATGGCACTTACTCGCGTGTTTTTAATTATATAGTTTCCAGGAATAATCTGACGTTTGTATTAGTTTAGATTTAAATACGAGTATAACCGTGATTTTTTTGGCAATTTAGTTATCAATTTTTGATTTTATAAATCCAAAGCATCGGTTTATATACTGTCAATATCCATGATTCAAACAATTCTTCGTAAATACTTAATTTCATTTGGAAACATAAAACATTTAAACACTTAAAAAATATCAACACATTTTGAAGTAACATAATACGTTGTGACTTAAGAAGTTCAAAAGTGTGTCTCAAACACAGCTTTGTACATACGTAAAAAATTCTAAATTCCTGTCATTTTAATTTGTCGTTATGATAAATGATGGGAATATTCGTCTCTTTTTACTGAAATACAGAACAAATCAAGCTTTAAATTGATTGTAGCATCGATGCACATTTTACAGCACACGCTAGATTTTATGATATTCAATATTGTTCATCGTAGTAATAAATGAATATGGAACGACAATAATATCGTATTTCTCAAGACAAACGGACGTGGTTGATAAAAAAAACTTAGGAAATAGTGCTGATAGTAGAATTTTCTCGCATATTGAATGGGAATTTCGAAGTTTTTGTAGTTACGAACTTTGAATGTTAAGTTTGGAATAACAACAAGATTTTGTAGAGATATATGCTTTTATCACTTACAAGAGTATGCTTAAGATGTAATTAGTACCTTGTAATCTTTTATTTGCTGTTTTCTAGAAATTAACCCGTCAAAAATGTTGACATTTTAAAATAGATTAAAATCCATCATTGGAATGGAACAAATTCAACATGACAGAACATTCACCGTATTAAAATCATTATACGCTGTTCATTGCAGAGATATGTTTAATTTTGTCATTCATATGTTACTACATGTATATTGATTATTACGACCTGACTGGCACTAAAATCATGTATATCGATATTATTGTTGTAAAGTTAATGATTTAATGTAATACGATTAGGTAATCAATAATAGCAAGAAAGTCAGATCGTCATGCGAAATTTGTCATAAGCGTATGTATATACTTAAATAGAAGGGGATATCGTGGGAAGAGATGGTAATTTGCGTTTGCCTTGTTACCATTTGATATGGTTTGAATTAAATTTTGGATTCCTGGCTCATTGTAGTTTATGTTTTCATATTTTATGTCAGGATAAAAAGCTTTAGCAACAAATACATTTGATCTTTATTGAAAAGGACGGAAATTGTTATATTTGGTGTGATTGGCTTTGTCTGATTGTAAAAAACATAAATAATCACGACACATTAGTGAGAAACTGATAGATAATGAAGTTATGTCATAGAACCTTTTACAATTTCTTTCACTCTATTTCACTTAACAGAATGAGATTTGACACGAGAAATTTATGGAGAGTTATTCCAACTAAGTCATTATGTAGAAATGTTGAAACGCAATAGCTTAATCATATATAATTTTTATGACTTAATCATCAATCTTCTAAGCAAGCACAGTTGATATTTATGTTTTTTTTATCGTTTTTTTTCTGCTATGGTTTTCGTTTTTGCTCCTAGTATTTCTCTGTGTCTGAAAAGTCAACAGTTTCGGGTCAAAATAATTGTTCACATCTGTTAAATATTGACAGCGTGGAATTTTGACAATCTATATTATTAATTGTCAATATTCATAAGATCGACCGTTTTGGACGGATGTATAAAGTGCGTAAAAGTATTCGCATTGGTCTTCATGTGAAATTAACATGTTTTTCTTTCTTTATTTCATGCTATTAAGTATAAAACGTAGATTGAATATATTTGATAAATGAATGTGGATGTTAAGGTGTTTATGAATTGTCTACTTTCATGTACGCGCTCAGACAAGCGCGATATGACCTTTCTGTGTTGGTGCGCCGTAAAACCCAAACAAAGCTCAGACAAACACAATTATCGAGACAGCTCTTACAGAATGCAATCAAACTACAAAGAGATTTTAACCATTGGATTGGCTTCCATTGTTGTGGACAATAAAAAGTTTTACATCTCATGTTATGGTTTCAGTTGTCAGTCTCAATTGCTGGTTTGTTTAGGTACGTGTAAAATAGTTTAATCCGTACGTGTAATCAGACAGAGAGTATCTGCATATTATTCAGAAGACTATGTGGTACTGTCGTCTGACCCGCATTAATCTAAATGGTTAGTTTAAACAATATTTATTTATCAATAAGCAGGTACATATATACATGGAGAATGGTCTACATAATTCTGAGGATTGAAGAAATAGCATTGCTAAATTTATGTTCTCTCCTTGTATATCAAAAAGGTTTTAAAGTGATAGTACCAGTGCGCACAATATGAGCCTACATACACAGATACTAAACAGGATTGATGCAATGGAAATGACACTAAATTATACTAAAAATGAAAAAAACATTAGGTAGACACAATCCAACAAAATAACAATTATTTAAACACCCTTAAATTGCCAATTGAGTTGATTGATGCAATGGAAATGACACCAAAATATCTAAACAAATGTAACAAAAAATTTTAGGGAGACAAAAATCACCAAAATGACAATCATTTAAACACCCTGAAATTACCAATGGACATGGTATTTCTGAGGTAGACATTTTACCTTGCCCTCATGGGAGTTTAGTTAATGTCATTTAATTATAACTTCAACAGTATTATCTGTATGTATGTCAATGTCATTTCTGATATTTTCATTATTTTATGCATTAGTGTCTTCAGCGCTTTGCGACGGAAAACTACAACGTAATATAAAAATATGTGTGTTGAGGCTTGTGTTACAAGCTGATATTGTTGCATGTCATTTCTTAGTGCCTTCTCTATAATACAAGTAACACCATTTTATAAATTGGATCAGTAGGAAATTATTACAATTGTCCTACCCATATTATGTTTTATCACATTCAGATGTCTGTAAATCCACAAATAATATAGCACTCAATCATAACCATTGTAGGCTTCAGTAATTTTCAAAGCGAAGCATGCAGTTAAAGGGGATATAATTATCACCACGAATGAGATTGCTCCACTTACTCTCATTGTAATTTTGTTATGCCACAGAGAAGACAGCTTTTTAGTTAACAGTCTACAAATATTCTGCTTTCCATTTCATTTTGTAATGAACAATTAAATATTCAGCAATCGTGTAATTGTATACTTTTGTTGCTAAAGAAAAAATCCTCTCATTAATCATTGATTAGAGTATATGATTAGATATAGACTGATCTTCATTTTAGGAGCAGTGGTCCAGTGGTAGGACGCGCGCCTTGGGATCGAGAGGTCCTGGGTTCGAATTCCACCAGGGGCACTGCTAATTTCCTTGAGCAAGAAATTTACCTGCGATTGCTTCACTCCACCCAGGTGTAAATGGGCACCTGCGAGGATGGTATAATTCCGTTGCGCCAATTTGTCGGCTGCACTAATAAGCGGAGTAAAAAGTCTCCCCAGGGAGATTGATAGATAGATTCCAGTAGCCCAGTTACCAGGGGAAATAGCTGTAAAGTCGATGAACGTGCGTAAGCATATAACTTAGACTATAGAATGCAATTACATTTTTTTTACATTTTTTTTATTTTGTTGTGATTTTTATTTTTGTATATAACCTTTATTAAACGTATATACAGGTTTGGTATATCAATATTGAGTGTTCTCTTTATTCCAATACGTTTCTTGGACGTTTTTTCCTTTTAGCACTTTCTTTTACGCATTTCATTCTAGAGTGTCTAGTCGATTACCAGACGCGTATCTAGGCCGTTTTTGAGATAACGCACAAATGCTAGGTGTCCGGGGGTATGCCCCTTCCCCGGTAAATTACAACAATTACGGTTCGTTTCAGAAATTTCAATGTGCACAAAGAGACATAGTGAATAATTTGTGTATTGCTTTATATGACTCCTTTTATAAGGCATTTTCGTATAGTAAAGTTATCACAGTCGAGTCGAATAATGCCTTACCCGGGTTGGACATCCTATTTCTCAGGGTTTTTTGGCACTTTTAGATTTCTGGAATCAAGGTTACGCACGTGCGTAAAGTGCGTAATGTCAGATACGCGCTTGGCCAATTACAAAAGAAAATGTTAGTTTGTATTGAAAGCTATGATGAATCAGTACAATATAGAATGATAAACTATCAATTGTCCGCAGTGAAAAATCACACCGTGTCTCATGTTTGACTTTACTGAAATAAATACACACAGTCTTCATTTGATCTCGACACTTGTTGTCGATTTGAAATCAACTCTCAGACTGACTATATTGAAATGCACTTAGATCTCGCAACTGATCTTACAAAAACGATTTTAATCCCAAATGTCATTAAAATGCAATTGGCAATTGTCAAAAAAATCAACAGTTGATATACATATTGATCATCATCTTGCAAGCTTCAATGACTCTATAACGATGACATGCAGTTAATTTTGATATAATTTTCAGCACACATAAGTCATTAACTCTCACTGCATTATGAAATACAATCAGGGGAAATTCTTACACATCAAATGCAACAACAATGTGTATGTTTTGTACTCGATACCCTGTTGTAAGAGTCCTGATACGGCGACCTGGATTCTAATCAAGAATGAGTATAAAGTTATCAAATATTATGAATATGATGATAATTTATAATTTTAATTATCTATATTTTTATACTAAGTTGCTAGTTCTGAACAATGATAATAAAACTTGTTTAAGAATTTTCTTTGAAAATTAGTAGACAAACTATTTCTCCATGTAAAAATTGATACATGCGCTATGGCGACCCTTTTTAATTCCTGAATTGTTGTGATTATTACCATTTTAGCGTATCATACTAGTTTACTAGATGTCGGTTTAATCCGTTCTAAATGATGTTAAAATTCTCACTACAATATTCACATTGGTAGTTATCTAATTGTCATTACTCAAGTCTCTATGATATTGAAATAAAACATATTGAATTTCACTTAAATATTCATCAAGTTTCAATATTATGAACTGCAATGACATTTTGTGATGTAATATAATGGATTTTGATCAGAGAAGAAAAGATCATGCGCCAAATTGTCTCTTTCTTATTGCGCTTTCGCCTGGTGTTTATATTATCGATAATAGTAGGTATGATAAATGATAAAACTATGGTAGAGTTAGCTGAAAATTAGAATTAAAAATAAATTTCTGATTCTATGTAGAATTTACCAGATATATCATGTTATACTTTATGATTTCAATAATGTTCACCATCATATTAGCATGTGGAATGACAATGGTGTTGTATTTACGACGAAAACTTTCATTGTTGGCTTAATGTTAATTTACTAGCATCAAGTTGTTATCAGTAGTACCAAAATGTTTTTATAAAGGTAAAAACGTGACTCAAAATATTGAAATGTGCCGATAAGAAGTTATCAATTGATTTAAATTGTCTTTTTATCCAGGAAGGCTTCAACCTGAAATAAAAAAAATCACAGATGTTGGATGATATCTATTTTTTCAGCCATGACATTATAAATGACTTATTCAAATTAGTGTAGTTGTTAAAAATATAAGATGCTTCATACTATGATCGTTGTAAGGATTGCTATTCCGTAGTATATGCATTGGAAAAAACATCATCTTATTTCAAACTGAGCTTTGAAAGTGGAAAACAAAGTCTTTGATATTGTATCAGATAACAAACTCGTCCTTAGTTAGTTAACCAGACAAGCACAAGTAAAATAATATCGTCTTAGGCATCATTAGCACAAAGAAGATTTATAGTGTTAATACTATTATCTATACCAATACGTATATGTTCAGTGTAGCCCTTAAATTTTGGCTGAACTGAACAATTTACAAATGTATATTAAAATCAAGAAAAAGATCATGTGTCCTTTGTTTGGAAGTATATTATAGGTTTTGTGTCTATGATAATTTAACATGTAATATACATAATCCTCTGGTGTGATTGGACGTTGATTGTAATATTAATATTGGAACAGAGTGAAAGAGACTAACAACCGTAAATATATTCCCAGCATTCAAGAATGAATAGATGCTGTCATAGATATGTATATTGCTGACAAATAAATCATGGTTCAGATATGATTGTATATGGTCTGAATTGAAAAGCAGCATCAAGAAATCTAAACACTTTTTTGACAAGTATGGTTTCGGAGATGATTCTGTCAAAAGGTGTGATAAAACGATTATGTATGATTAAAAGCTGCATTGATCTTACTTGTTCCTTCAGATTTGACTTCTTGTTCATTAACATACGTCCAACCATAAGCACTTCTAATTATTAAGCTGCAAATAATTTGATGTAACATTCTTTAACAATCTTTATTATTTTACATTACTAGTTGGACTCCATATTCAACAGTTAATAAATCAGTCAATCATTATGTTGCAAACTTCAACAAATCTGGCATAATAGCATGCGGTCAAATGGAATGTGATTATCAGCTAGCATGACATTGTGTCATTTACGCTCAATGTATAATGGAAAAGTGAGATAAAATTGGATATACTCTTTCACAGTGGCATTTAACCTGTTATTTATCGGACACTTATAGTTGAGAGAAACATAAAAATCTTCAACTGAAAAGACCCTAGTCACGTCATAAATAAATCCTTTTTTTGGTTTAGATCCTAATAAATGTGGATGAATTGCCCTGTTGCGTAGAAACTGAATAAATATATTATGTATTTCACTTATGTTTGTCTGAATTGATAAAGTAATCCAACTGCCGTGGTGTAAAGTACGCACATTATGTTTGCCAAAAAACAACTCCTGAACAGTTGGTAAACAACAGGGGTACCACCGTCTGTTCAGTTCTTTAATACTGTGTTATTGTTGATGTTTGAGAGAAAAAGAAATGATTTCCATCAGAAAATGATTGAATTGTATTTTTATAGAACAGTAAAGAACATTCCTGACTGTAACATACAGAGAGCGATGACAGTGTAAGATAGTAAACTGTCTGGATGTAAGGAACAGTTCTTGTTGATACTTAATTGATTTGCTACTTTGACAACGAAATGTCAAAAATTGACCTTGACGATACCCTTACATGAAGAAGTCGCCATTGTTACAGGCCAAGTCAATAGATTCTGGTAATTCAAATATAGCTAAATAATGGATGTTCATTTTACCTGTTTGTTTAAGAACGGTTTAAAGAAAATTAACTTGGTGAAAAATATCTTATCAATTTAGCAATGGGTTTCTCCGTTTTCCAACTTCGACACATACACTTATATCAATGGACGTGGTATTTTAAGCTAGACATTATACTAAAAGCGTGTCCTCATGAGAAATATCAATAACATGCATCCAAAATAGTGTTTGTGACAAAGTGTTTTTTGATATTTTAATTTATTCTAAATATTATGTGTTGTGAATATAGTGTCAGAATGCATATCTATTATTCAAGTTTTTATATAACTGGTATAAATCAGATCATTTGTAGAGATTGGTGTCGCCAGATAAAGTTCAATATCTATATCATCTCACCATAGAATATCAATCATGAGTTTTATGTCCTTTGGTTGAAATATAAAGCAAATATATCATTTATTCTATTATACTTAACACACACATTTTACCTAAGCTAATGATGTATGCTAGTCGCACATCATTAAATCAGGACAAATAAAGACTCAAAGATCGTAAAATAGTTTCATAGCAGTCAACAATGAATGGTTTGATGTCATGTAAGCGATCAAAACTCACAAGATGTATGGATTAATCTCGAGTTTTACATGTGTTGTATTGGATACTAGATCAACACATTCAGTCATATCATTGACAAATATACAAACATGTATACATATTTGGCAAGGCTAATGTAGAATGATAAAATGGTTAATACTAACAAAGATAATATATCACTCTTGTCATTTTGATTAATATTTTGCCATGTCATAGAAATTCAATTTTAGTTAGAATAACTATATATCTATTGCATACGTAAAAATTCATCTGTTATTTCTTAGTCAAATAAAACTAAAACATGATGCAGTATGCAGACGAATACTTGAGCAATCAAACTAATTTTTTAGTCTGACTGAAGTACTATAAATACACCTGACGAAAGATTTGAGCCGTCGAAAATCGATGTTTAAGGTAGTTTTATACCAGCACTTGTTATATTTAGGAGAGAGAAGTTTAACTAATACTGATATTTGACTACATATGGCACTTACTCACGTGTTTTTAATTATATAGTTTCCAGGAATAATCTGACGTTTGTATTAGTTTAGATTTAAATATAACCGTGATTTTTTTGGCAATTTAGTTATCAATTTTTGATTTTATAAATCCAAAGCATCGGTTTATATACTGTCAATATCCATGATTCAAACAAATATTCGAAACTACTTAATTTCTTTTGGAAACATAAAACATTCAAACACTTAAAAATAATATCAACACATTTTGAAGTAACATAATACATTGTGACTTAAGAAGTTCAAAAGTGTGCCTCAAACACAGCTTTGTACATACGTAAATCTTTCTAAAATCATGTCAATCTAATTTGTCGTTATGATAAATGATGGAAATATTTGTAAAGTATTGTCTCTTTTTTGCTGAAATACAGAACGAATCAAGCTTTAAATTGATTGTAGCTTCAATGCACATTTTACAGCACGCGATAGATTTTATGATATTCAATATTGTACATCGTAGTAATAAATGCATATGGAATGACAATAATATCGTATTTCTCAAGACAAACGGACGTTGTTGATTAAAAAATCTTAGATAATAGTGCTGATAGTAGAATTTTCTCGCATATTAAATGAGAATTTCGAAGCTTTTGTAGTTATGAACTTTGAATGTTAAGTTTTGAATAACAAGAATATTTAGTAGAAATATGCTTTTATCACTTACAAGGGTATGCTTAAGAATGTAATTAGTGGCTTGTAATATTTTATTTGCTGTTTTCTAGAAATTAACCCGTCAAAAATGTTGACATTTTAAATAGATTAAAATCCGTCATTGAAATGGAACAAATTCAACATGTCAGAACATTCACCCTATTAAAATCATTATACGCTGATCATTGCAGAGAGATGTTTAATTTTGTCATTCATATGTTACTACATGTATATTGATTATTATGACCTGATTGGCAGTAAAATCATATATATCGATATTATTGTTGTAAAGTTAATGATTTAATGTAATACGATTAGGTAATCAATAATAGCAAGAAAGTCAGATCGTCATGCGAAATTTGTCATAAGCGTATGTATATATTTAAGTAGAAGAGGATAACGTGGGAAGAGATGGTAATTTGTGTTTGCCTTGTTACACTTTGATATGGTTTGAATAAAATATTGGATTCCTGGCTCATTGTAGTTTTTTTCATATTTTATGTCAGGATAAAATGCTTTAGCAACAAATACATTTGATCTTTATTGAAAAGGACGGAAATTGTTATATTTGGTGTGATTGGCTTTGTCTGATGGTAAAAGACATGAATAATCACGACACATTAGTGAGAAACTGATAGATAATGAAGTTATGTCTTAGAACCTTTTAAAATATCTTTCACTCTATTTCACTTAACAGAATGAGATTCGACATGAGAATATTATGGAGAGTTATTCCAACTAAGTCATTATGTAGAAATGTTGAAACGCTATAGCTTAATCATATATAATTTTTATGACTTAATCATCAATCTTCTAAGCGAACACAGTTGATATTTATGGATTTTTATCGTTTTTTCTGCTTTAGTTTTTTTTGCTCCTAGTATTTCTCTGTCTCTGAAAAGTGTACAGTTGCAGGTCAAAATAATAGCACACATCTGTTAAATATTGACAGCGTGTAATTTTGACAAGCTATATTATTAATTGTCAATATTCATAAGATCGACCGTTTTGGACGGATGTATAAAGTGCATAAAAGTATTTGCATTGGTCTTCATGTGAAATTAACATGTTTTTCTTTCTTTATTCATGCTATTGCGTGTAAAACGTAGATGGAATATCTTTGATATACTTGATAATTGAATATGGCTGTTAAGGTTTTTCTGAATTGACTACTTTCATACGCGCTCAGACAAACACAACTATCGAGACAGCTCTTATAGAATGCAACCAAACTACTAGGGGATTTTTAATCCACTGGACTGTTATCCATTGTTGTGGACAATGGAATAGTTTCACAACTCTCATTATAGTTTGAGTTGTCGGTCTCGTTTGCTGGTTTGTTTAGGTACGTGTAAAATAGTTTAATCCGTACGTGTAATCAGACAGAGAGTATCTGCATATTATGCAGAAGACTATGCGGTACTGTTGTCTGACCCGCATTAATCTAAATCGTTAGTTTAAACAATATTTATTTATCAATAAGCAAGTACATATACATGGAGAGGTATAAATAATTCTGAGGATTGAAGAAATAGCATTGCTAATTTTATTTTCTCTCCTTGGATATCAAAAAGGTTTTAAAGTGATAGTACCAGTGCGCACAATATGAGTCTACATACACAGATACTAAACAGGATTGATGCAATGGAAATGACCCTAAATTATTCGAATAAATGTAAAAAACACAATCCAACAAAATAACAATTATTTAAACACCCTTAAATTGCCAACTGTCTGGATTGATGTTATGGAAAGGACACCAAAATATTCGAACAAATGTAACAAAAAACATCAGGGAGACAAAATTTACCAAAATGACAATTATTTAAACACCCTTAAATTGCCAATGGACATGGTATTTCTGAGGTAGACAGTTTACCTTGCCCTCATGGGAGTTTAGTTAATGTCATTTAATTATAACTTCAACAGTATCATCTGTATGTATGTCAATGTCATTTCTGATATTTTCATTATTTTATGCATTAGTGTCTGAAGCGCTTTGCGACGAAGAACTACAACGTTATATAAAAATATGTGTGCCGTGGCTTGTATTACAAGCTGATATTGTTGCTTGTCATTTCTTCGTGCCTTCTCTATAATACAAGTAACACCATTTTATAAATTGGATCATTGTAAAATACAATTGTCCGACCTATATTATGTTTTATCACATTCAGATGTCTGTAAATCCACACTGATATAACACTCAATCATAACCATTGCAGGCTTCAGTGATTCTCAAAGAGAAGCATGCAGTTAAAAGTGATATAATTATCACCACGAATGAGATTGCTCCACTTAATCTCATTGTAATTTTGTTATACCACAGAGAATACGGCTTTTTAGTTAACATTCTACAAATATTTTGCTTTCCATTTTATGTTGTAATGAACAATTAAATATTCAGCAATCGTGTAAGTGTATACTTTTGTTGCTAAATAAAAATTCCTCTCAATAATCATTGATTAGAGTATATGATTTGATATTGATGGATCTTCATTTTGTTGTGATTTTTATTTTTGTATATAACATTTACAAGTTTTAAACGTATATACAGGTTTGGTATGTCAATATTGAATGTTCTCTTTATTAGAATACGTCTCTTGGACGTTTTTTTTCCTGTTACCATTTTCTTTTACGCTTTTCATTCCAGAGTGTCTTGTCAATTACAAAAAAATGTTAGTTTGTATTGGAAGCTATGATGAATCAGTGCAATGTAGAATGATAAACTATCGATTGTCCGCAGTGAAAAATCGCACCGTGTCTCATGTTTGACTTTACTGAAATAAATACACAGTGTTCATTTGATCTCGACACTTGTTGTCGATTTGACATCAACTTTCAGACTGAGTATATTGGAATGCACTTAGATCACGCAACTGATCTTACAAATACGATTTTAATCCAAAATGTTATTAAAATGTTATTGACAATTGTCATAAAAATCAACAGTTGATATACATATCGATCATCATCTTGCAAGCTTCAATGACTCTGTAACGATGAAATACAATCAGGGGAAATTCTTACACATTAATTGCAACAACAATGTGTATGTTTTGTACTCGATACCCTGTTGTAAGAGTTCTGATATGGCGACCTGGATTCTTATCAAGAATGAGTATAAAGTTATTAAATATTATGAATATGATGTTAATTTATTATTTTAATTATTTATATTTTTATACTAAGTTGCTAATTCTGAATAATGATAATAAAACTTGTTTAAGAATTTTCTTTAAAAAAAATAGTATACAAACTAATTTCTCCATGTAAAAAATTGATACATGCGCTTTTTAATTCCAGAATTGTTGTGATTATTACCATTTTAGCATATCATACTAGTTTACTAGATGGCGATTTAACCCGTTCTAAATAATATCGAAATTCTCACTACATTTCTCACATTGGTAGTAATCTAATTGTCATTACTCAAGTCTCTATGATATTGAAATAAAACATATTGAATTTCACTTAAATGTTCATCAAGTTTCAATATTCTGAACTGCAATGACATTTTGTAATGTAATATAATGGATTTTGATCAGAGAAGAAAAGATCATGCGCCAAATTGTCTCTTTCTTATTGTGCTTTCGCCTGGTGTTTATATTATCGATAATAGTAGGTAAGATAAATGATAAAACTATGGTAGAGTTAGGATTAAAAATGAATTTCTGATTCTATGAAGAATTTACCAGATATATCATGTTATACTTTATGATTTCAATAATGTTCACCATCATATTAGCATGTGGAATGACAATGGTGTTGTATTTACGACGAAAACTTTCATTGTTGGTTTAATGTTAATTTACTAGCATCAAGTTGTTATCAGTAGTACCAAAATGTTTTTATAATGGTAAAAACGTGACTCCAAATATTGAAATGTGCCGATAAGAAGTTATCAATTGATTTAAATTGTATTTTATCAAAGAAGGCTTCAACCTGAAATAAAAAAATCACAGATGGTGGATGAAACCTATTTTTTTCAGCCATGACTTTATAAATGACTTATTCAAATTAGTGTAGTTGTTAAAAATATTAGATGTTTCATACTATGATCGTTGTAAGGATTGCTATTCCGTAGTATATGCATTGGAAAAAACAGAACTTATTTCAAACTGTGCTTTAAAAGTGAAAACTAAGTCCTTGATATTGTAGCAGATAACAAACTCGTCCTTAGTTAGTTAACCAGACACGCACATGTAAATAAATATCGTCTTAGGCATCATTAGCACAAAGAAGATTTATAGTGTTAATACTATTATCTATACCAATACGTATATGTTCAGTGTAGCCCTTAAATTTTGGCTGAACTGAACAATTTACAAATGTATATTAAAATCAAGAAAAAGATCGTGTGTCCTTGGGTTGGAAGTATATTATAGGTTTTGTGTCTATGATAATTTAACATGTAATATACATAATCCTCTGGTGTGATTGGACGTTGGTTGTAATATTAATATTGGAACAGAGTGAAAGAGACTAACAACCGTAAATATATTCCCAGCATTCAAGAATGAATAGATGCTGTCATAGACATGTATATTGCTGACAAATAAATCATGGTTCAGATATGATTGTATATGGTCTGAATTGAAAAGCAGGATCAAGAAATCTAAACACTTTTATGACAAGTATGGTTTCTGAGATGATTCTGTCAGAAGGTGTGATAGAACGAATATGTAAGATTAAAAGCTACACTGATCTTACTTGTTCCTTCAGATTTGACTTCTTGTTCATTAACAAATGTCCAACCATAAGCACTTCTTATTATTAAGCTGCAAATAATTTGATATACCATTATCTTTATTATTTTTACACTACTAGTTGGACTTTATATTCAACAATTGATATATCAGTCAATCATTATGTTGCAAACTTCAACAAATCTGGCATAATATCGTGCAGTTAAATGGAATGTGATTATCAGCTAGCATGACATTGTGTCATTTACGCTCAATGTATAATGGAAAAGTGAGATAAAACTGGATACATTCTTTCACAGTGGCATTTAACCTATTTTTTTTTTATCGGACACTTATAGTTGAGAGAAGCATAAAAAACCTTCAACTGAAATGACCCAAGTCACGTCATGATTAAATCCTTTTTTTTTAATTTAGATCCTAATAAATGTGGATAAATTGCCCTGTTGCGTAGAAACTGAATACATATTATTATATGTACTAATAATAATATGTATTTTCACATACATATAATAATATGTATTTCACACATGTTTGTTTGAATTGATAAAGTAATCCAACTGTCGTGGTGTAAAGTACACACATTATGTTTGCCAAATACAACTCCTGAACAATGGGGGAAACAACAGGGGTACCACCGTCTGTTCAGTTCTTAACACTCTTTGTTGTTGCTGCTCGAGAGAAAAAGAAATGATTTTCATCAGAAAATGATTGAACGGCATTTTTTATAGAATCGTAAAGAACATTCCTGACTGTAACATACAGAGAGCGATGACAGTGTAAAGCTACAGTCCCATAAACATTAAATAGCCGTGAGGGCACCGTACCGGCGTCGTGCGATCAAGCTCCGCAAGGACCCGTACGAACTCTTCCGTACCCGTACGGTCTGTTACGTTTTTACCAGGGTCCGTGAGATGAGCCCAGGATACACGTATCAGTTTCAGAGTCAAATCGTGAACAAAATCGTGGCCGAGTATGGATTAAACATGCATATCTTCAAGCTACGTCTCCGTACGGGTGTGTTGTTTTGTACCATGTGCGTACCGTCACCTTGATACGCAAGGCTTCTCACGGCCTACGACTCTCTGCACGTAAGGGTCCATAACAAGCCATTATTTAATGGGACTGATGCATTATATAGTAAACTGTCTGGATGTAAGAACAGTTTATAACTTCTGGAATGTTGACAATTGTATCCAATTCTTGTTGATACTTAATTGATTTGCTACTTTGACAGCAAAATGTCAAAAATGACCTTGATGATACCCTTACATGAAAAAGTTGCCATTGTCATAGGCCATTTCTACAGATTCTGATAAATTAAATTTGGCTAAATGTATGGATATTCAGTTTATGTGTTTATTTAAGAACGGTTTAAAGAAAATTAACTTGGTGAATATATCTTAACAATTTAGCAATGGGTTTCTCCCTTTTTAAAACTTCGACAAAAACACTATTATCCATGAACGTGGTATTTTAAGCTAGACATTATACTAAAAGTGTGTCCTCATGAGAAATATCAATAAAATGCATCCAAAATGGTGTTTGTGTCAAAGTGTTTCTGATATTTTAATTTATTCTAAATATCATGTGTTGTGAATATAGTGTCAGAATGCATATCTATTATTCAAGTTTTTATACTCGTATAACTCTTATAAATCAGATCATTTGTAGAGATTAATGTCGCCAGATAAAGTTCAATGTCTATATCATCTCACCATACTGTAGAATATGAATCATGAGTTTTATGTCCTTTGGTTGAAATATAAAGCAAATATATCATTTATTCTATTATACTTAACACACACATTTTACCTAAGCTAATAATGTATGCTAGTCGCACATCATTAAATCAGGACAAACAAAGACTCAAAGATCGTAAAATAGTTTCATAGCAGTCAACAATGAATGGTTTGATGTCATGTAAGCGATCAAAACTCACAAGATGTATAGATTAATCTCAAGTTTTACATGTGTTGTATTGGATACTAGATCAACACATTCAGTCATAACAATGTCAATAATACATGTATACATATTTGGTAAGGCTAATGTACAATGATAAAATGGTTTAACTAACAAAGATAATATATCACTCTTGTCATTTTGATTAATATTTTGCCATGTCATAGAAATTCAATTTTAGTTAGAATAACTATATATCTATTGCATACGTAAAAGTTCATCTGTTATTTCTTAGTCAAATAAAACTAAAACATGATGCAGTATGCAGACGAATACTTGAGCACTCAAAATAATTTTTTAATCTGACTGAAGTACTATAAATACTCCTGACGAAAGATTTGAGCCGTCGAAAATCGATGTTTAAGGTATTTTTTTACCAGCACTTGTTATCTTTAGGACAGAGAAGTTTAACTAATACTGATATTTGACTACATATGGCACTTACTCGCGTGTTTTTGATTATATAATTTCCAGGAGTAATCCGACGTTTGTATTAGTTTAGATTTAAATATAACCGTGATTTTTGGCAATTTAGTTATCAATTTTTGATTTTATAAATCCAAAGCATCGGTTTATATACTGTCAATATCCATGATTCAAACAATTATTCGAAAATACTTAATTTCTTTTGGAAACATAAAACATTCAAACACTTAAAAATAATATCAACACATTTTGAAGTAACATAATACATTGTGACTTAAGAGTTCAAAAGTGTGCCTCAAACACAGCTTTGTACGTACGTAAACCTTTCTAAAATCATGTCAATCTATTTTGTCGTTATGAGAAATGATGGGAATATTCGTAATTTATCGTCTCGTTTTGCTGAAATACAGAACGAATCAAGCTTTAAAATGATTGTAGCTTCAATGCACATTTTACAGCACACGATAGATTTTATGATATTCAATATTGTTCATCGTAGTAATAAATGAATATGGAATGACAATAATATCGTATTTCTCAAGACAAACGGACATTGTTGATTTAAAAAAAGTCTTAGAAAATATTGCTAATATCAGTGATATGAGAATTTTCTCGTATATCAAATGTGAGTTTCGAAGTTTTTGTAGTTATGAACTTCGAGCATTAAGTTTGGGATTACAACAAGATTTAGTAAAAAATAAGCCTTAATCACTAACAAGATTATGCTTATTATGTTATCAATAGTTTGTAATCTTTTATTTGCTGTTTTCTAGAATTTACCATGAAAACTGTGAAGATTTACACTAAGTATTTGAAGTGACATACATTGTGACTTCAGAAGTTCAAAAGTGTGCCTCGTATACCGCTTTGTACATACGTAAACCTTTCTAAACTCATGTCAATCTAATTTGTCGTTATGATAAATGATGAAAATGTTTGTGATTTATTGTCCCTTTTTTTTATTGAAATACAGAACGAATCAAGCTTTAAATTGATTGTAGCTTCAATGCACATTTTACAGCACACGATAGATTTTATGATATTCAATATTGTTCATCGTAGTAATAAATGAATATGGAACGACAATAATATCGTATTTCTCAAGACAAACGGACGTTGTTGATTAAAAAATCTTAAATAATAGTGCTGATAGTAGAATGTTCTCGCATATTAAATGAGAATTTCGAAGCTTTTGTAGTTATGAACTTTGAATGTTAAGTTTTGAATAACAAGAATATTTAATAGAAATATGCTTTTACCACTTACAAGAATATGCTTAAGATGTTATTAGATTAGTACCTTGTAATCTTTTATTTGCTGTTTTCTTGAAATTAACCCGTCAAAAATGTTGACATTTGTAAATAGATTAAAACCCGTCATTGAAATGGAACACATTCAACATGTCAGAACATTCACCCTATTAAAATCATTATACGCTGATCATTGCAGAGAGATGTTTAATTTTGTCATTCATATGTTACTACATGTATATTGATTATTATGACCTGATTGGCAGTAAAATCATATATAGCGATATTATTGTTGTAAAGTTGATGATTTAATGTAATATGAGTAAGTAATCAATAATAGCAAGAAAGTCAGATCGTCATGCGAAATTTGTCATAAGCAAATGTATATATTTAAGTTGAAAAGGAAAGAGATGGTAATTTGCGTTTGCCTTGTTACCATTTGATATGGTTTGAATTAAATATTAGATTTCTGGCTCATTGTAGTTTATTTTTTCATATTTTATGTCAGGATAAAAAGCTTTAGCAACAAATACATTTGATCTTTATTGAAAAGGACGGAAATTGTTATATTTGGTGTGATTGGCTTTGTCTGATTTGTAAAAAACATGAATAATCACGACACATTAGTGAGAAACTGATAGATAATGAAGTTATGTCATAGAATCTTTTACAATATCTTTCACTCTATTTCACTTAACAGAATGAGAATTTTACAAGAGAAATTTATGGAGAGTTATTCCTACTAAGTCATTATGTAGAAATGTTGAAACGCAATAGCTTAATCATATATAATTTTTATGACTTAATCATCAATCTTCTAAGCGAACACAGTTGATATTTATGTTTTTTATCGGTGTTTTTTTCTGCTATGGTTTTCGTTTTTGCTCCTAGTATTTCTCTGTGTCTGAAAAGTGTACAGTTTCAGGTCAAAATAATAGCACACATTTGTTAAATATTGACAGCGTGGAATTTTGACAAACTATATTATTAATTGTCAATATTCATAAGATCGACCGTTTTGGACGGATGTATAAAGTGCATGAAATTATTTGCGTTGGTCTTCATGGGAAATTACCATATGTTTTTCTGCCTTTATTTCATGCTATTGCTTGTGAAACGTAGATAGAATATATTTGATATATTTAATAAATGAATATGGCTGTTAAGGTTTTATGAATTGTCTACTTTCATACTCGCTTAGACAAACACAACTATTGAGACTGATCTTATAGAATGCAACCAAACTACAAAGAGATTGTAACCATTGGACTAGCTTCCATTGTTGTGAAAAAGTTTTACATATCGTGTTATGGTTTGAGTTGTCAGTCTCAATTGCTGGTTTGTTTAGGTACGTGTAAAATAGTTTAATCCGTACGTGTAATTAGACAGAGAGTATATGCATATTATGCAGAAGACGATGTGGTACTCTCTTCTGCATTGCATTAGTCTAAATAGTTAGTTTAAACAATATTTATTTTTCAATAAGCAAGTACATATATACATGGAGAATGGTCTAAATAGAGAAATAGCATTGCTAATTTTATTTTCTCTCCTAGGATATCAAAAAGGCTTTAAAGTGATAGTATCAGTACGCACAATAATGAGTCTACATACACAGATACTAAACAGGATTGATTCAATGGAAATGACACTTAATTATTCGAATAAATGTAAAAAACAAAATCCAACAAAATAACAATTATTTAAAACCTTAAATTGCCAATTGACTGGATTGATGCAATGGAAAGGACCCCAAAATATCTGAACAAATGTAACAAAAATTATTAGGGTGACAAAATCACCCTAATGACAATCATTTAAACACCCTTAAATTGCCAATGGACATGGTATTTCTGTGGTAGACATTTTACCTTGCTCTCATAGGAATTTAGTAAATGTCAGTTTAATTACAATTTCAATAGTATTATCTATATGTATGTCAATGACATTTCTGATATTTTCATTATTTTATGCAAAAGTGTCTGAAGCGCTTTGCGATGGAGAACTACAACGTAATATAAAAATATGTGTGTTGAGGCTTGTGTTACAAACTGACATTGTTGCTTGTCATTTCTTCGTGCCTTCTCTATAATAGAAGTACCACCATTTTATAAATTGGATCAGTAGGAAATAATTACAATTGTCTGCCCTATATTATGTTTTATCACATTCAGATGTCTGTATATCCACAATTGATATAACACTCAATCATAACTATTGCAGGCTTCAGTAATTTTCAAAGAGAAGCATGCAGTTAAGGTGATATAATTACCACCACGTATGAGATTGCTCCACTTACTCTCATTGTAATTTTGTTATACCACAGAGAAGACAGCTTTTTAGTTAACATTCTACAAATATTCTGCTTTCCATTTCATGTTGTAATGAACAATTAAATATTCAACAATCGTGTAATTGTATACTTTTGTTGCTAAAGAAAAAATCCTCTCATTAATCATTGGTTAGAGTATATGATTAGATATAGACTGATCTTCATTTTAGGAGCAGTGGTCCAGTGGTAGGACGCGCGCCTTGGGATCGAGAGGTCCTGGGTTCGAATCCCACCAGGGGCACTGCTAATTTCCTTGAGCAAGAAATTTACCTGCGATTGCTTCACTCTACCCAGGTGTAAATGGGTACCTGCGAGGATGGTATAATTCCGTTGCGCCAATTTGTCGGCTGCACTAATAAGCGGAGTAAAAAGACTTTCTAGGGAGATTGATACATAGATACCAGTAGCCCAGTGACCAGGGGTAATAGCAGTAAATTCGGTGAATGTGCGTAAGCATAAAACTTAGACTATAAAATGCAATTACATTTTTTTTACATTTTTTCATTTTGTTGTAATTTTTTTGTATATAACCTTTACAAGTATTAACTATTAAACGTATATTAACTATGTTCTCTTTCCAATACGTTTCTTGGACGTTTTTTCCTGTTAGCATTTTCTTTACGCATTTCATACTAGAGTGTCTTGTCAATTACAAACATAATGTTAGTTTGTATTGGAAGCTATGATGAATCAGTGCAATGTAGAATGATAAACTATCGATTGTCCGCAGTGAAAAATCGCACCGTGTCTCATGTTTGACTTTACTGAAATAAATACACACAGTCTTCATTTGATCTCGACACTTGTTGTCGATTTGACATCAACTCTCAGACTGACTATATTGAAATGCACTTAGATCTTGCAACTGATCTTACAAATACGATTTTAATCCCAAGTGTCATTAAATTGTAATTGAAATTGTCCTAAAAATCAACAGTTGATATACATATCGATCATCATCATGCATGCTTCAAAGACTCTATAACGATGACATGCTGTTAATTGTGATATAATTTTCAGCACACATGAGTCATTAACTCTCACTGCATTATGAAATACAATCAGGGGAAATTCTTACACATCAAATGCAACAACAATGTGTATGTTTTGTACTCGATACCCAGTTGTATGAGTCCTGATACGGCGACCTGGATTCTAATCAAGAATGAGTATACAGTTATCAAATATTATGAAAATAATGATAATTTATAATTTTAATTATCTATATTTTTATACTAAGTTGCTAGTTCTGAACAATGATAATAAAACTTGTTTAAGAATTTTCTTTGAAAATTAGTAGACAAACTATTTCTCCATGTAAAAATTGATACATGCGCTATGGCGACCCTTTTTAATTCATTCCTGAATTGTTGTGATTATTACCATTTTAGCATATCATACTAGTTTACTAGATGTCGGTTTAATCCGTTCTAAATAATGTTAAAATTCTCACTACAATTCTCACATTGGTAGTTATCTAATTGTCATTACTCAAGTGTTTTTGATATTGAAATAAACATATTGAATTTCACTTAAATATCCATCAAGTTTCAATATTCTGAACTGCAATGACATTTTGTGATGAAATATAATGGATTTTGATCAGAGAAGAAAAGATCATGCGCCAAATTGTCTCTTTCTTATTGTGCTTTTGCCTGGTGTTTATATTATCTATAATAGTAGGTATGATAAATGATAAAACTATGGTAGAGTTAGCTGAAAATTAGAATTAAAAATGAATTTCTGATTCTATGTAGAATTTACCAGATATGTTATACTTTATGATTTCAATAATGTTCACCATCATATTAGCATGTGGAATGACAATGGTGTTGTATTTACGACGAAAACTTTCATTGCTGGTTTAATGTTAACTTACTAGCATCAAGTTGTTATCAGTAGTAACAAAATGTTTTTATAATGGTAAAAACGTGACTCCAAATATTGAAATGTGCCGATAAGAAGTTATCAATTGATTTAAATTGTCTTTTTATCCAAGAAGGCTTCAACCTGAAATAAACAAATCACAGATGTTGGATGATACCTATTTTTTTCCAGCCATGACATTATAAATGACTTATTCAAATTAGTGTAGTTGTTAAAAATATTAGACGCTTCATACTAGGATCGTTGTAAGGATTGATTTTCCGTAGTATATGCATTGGAAAAAAAACATAACTTATTTCAAACTGTGCTTTGAAAGTGAAAACTAAGTCCTTGATATTGTAGCAGATAACAAACTCGTCCTTAGTTAGTTAACCAGACAAGCACAAGTAAAAATAATATCGTCTTAGGCATCATTAGCACAGAGAAGATTTATAGTGTTAATACTATTATCTGTACAAATACGTATATGTTCAGTGTAGCCCTTAAATTTTGGCTGAACTGAACAATTTACAAATGTATATTAAAATCAAGAAAAAGATTACGTGTCCTTGGGTTGGAAGTATATTATAGGTTTTGTGTCTATGATAATTTAACATGTAATATACATAATCCTCTGGTGTGATCTGGACGTTGATTGTAATATGAATATTGGAACAGAGTGAAAGAGACTAACAAACGTAAATATATTCCCAGCATTCAAGAATGAATAGATGCTGTCATAGATATGTATACTGCTGACAAATAAATCATGGTTCAGATATGATTGTATATGGTCTGAATTGAAAAGCAGGATCAAGAAATCTAAACACTTTTATGACAAGTATGGTTTCTGAGATGATTCTGTCAAAAGGTGTGATAAAACGAATTTGTATGATTAAAAGCTGCATTGATCTTACTTGTTCCTTCAGGTTTGACTTCTTGTTCATTAACATACGTCCAACCGTCAGCACTTCTTATTATTAAGCTGCAAATAATTTGATATACCGTTATCTTTATTATTTTACATTACTAGCTGGACTCCATATTCAACATTTTATATATCAGTCAATCATTATGTTGCAAGCATCAACAAATCTGGCATAATATCATGCAGTTAAATGGAATGTGATTATCAGCTAGCATGCCATTGTGTCATTTACGCTCAATGTATAATGGAAAAGTGAGATAAAAATGGATATATTCTTTCACAGTGGCATTTAACCTGTTATTTGTCGGACACTTTTAGTTGAGAGAAGCATAAAAATCTTCAACTGAAATGACCATAGTCACGTTATGATTAAATCCTTTTTTAGTTTAGATCCTAATAAATGTGGATGAATTGCCCTGTTGCGTAGAAACTGAATACATATAATAATATGTATTTCACACATGTTTGTCTGAATTGATAAAGTAATTCAACTGTCGTGGTTTGCCAAATACAACTCCTTAACAATGGGGAAACAACAGGGGTCCCACCGTCTGTTCAGTTCTTAACACTCTGTTGTTGTTGCTGCTCGAGAGAAAAAGAAATGATTTTCATCAGAAAATGATTGAATTGTATTTTTATAGAATCGTAAAGAACATTCATGACTGTAGCATACAGAGAGCGATGACAGTGTAAGATAGTAAACTGTCTGGATGTAAAGAACAGTTTATAACTTCTGGAATGTTGACAATTGTATCCAGCTACTTTGACAGCAAAATGTAAAAAATGACCTTGACGATACCCTTACATGAAAAAGTTGCCATTGTTATAGGCCATTTCTACAGATTCTGATAAATCAAATTTGGCTAAATGAATTGATATTCACTTTATGTGTTTATTTAAGAACGGTGTAAAGAAAATTAACTTGGTGAATATATCTTAACAATTTAGCAATGGGTTTCTCCCTTTTCCAACTTCGACACATACACTTATATCAATGGACGTGGTATTTTAAGCTAGACATTATACTAAAAGCGTGTTTCCGCGAGAAATATCAATAAAATGCATCCAAAATGGTGTTTGTGACAAAGTGTTTCTGATACTTTAATTTATTCTAAATATCATGTGTTGTGAATATAATGTCAGAATGCATATCTATTATTCAAGTTTTTATACTCGTATAACTCTTATAAATCAGATCATTTGTAGAGATTAATGTCGCCAGATAAAGTTCAATGTCTATATCATCTCACCATAGAATATCAATCATGAGTTTTATGTCCTTTGGTTGAAATATAAAGCAAATATATCATTTATTCTATTATACTTAACACACACATTTTACCTAAGCTAATGATGTATTCTAGTCGCACATCATTAAATCAGGACAAATAAAGACTCAAAGATCGTAAAATAGTTTCATAGCAGTCAACAATGAATGGTTTGATGTCATGTAAGCGATCAAAACTCACATGATGTATGGATTAATCTTGAGTTTTACATGTGTTGTATTGGATACTAGATCAACACATTCAGTCATAACATTGTCAATAATACATGTATACATATTTGGCAAGGCTAATGTACAATGATAAAATGGTTAATACTAACAAAAATAATATATCACTAGATTGTTATTTTGATTAATATTTTGCCATGTCATAGAAATTCAATTTCAGTTAGATTAATAAATCTATCGCGTACGTTAGAGATCAACTGTTATATCTTCGTCAACTGAAAATAAACTTCTTGACCATGATCTATAGTACATTTGAGCTATCAAACAAATTTTAATCTGAAGAACTTAACATACCCCTGACGAAAGATTTGAGTTTTGCATGTTATACATGTACTTTCAAATTTCGATGTGTTGAACATTGTTGTTTAAGGTAGTTTTTCAGTAGCACTGTTACTTTTAAGGACAGAGAAGTTCCACCAATACTTATATCTGACTACAAATGGCACTTACTCGCGTGTTTTAATGAATAATGTGATGTTTATATTAGTTAAGATTTAAAAATCACCGTGATTTTTCGGTGATTCAGTTATTAATTTTTGATTTTTTAAATCTCCAAAAAATCGGTTTATATACTGTCAATATCAATGATTCAAACAATTATTCGAAAATACTCAATTTCATTTGGAACCATAAAACATTCAAACACTTAAAAATGATATCAACACATTTTGAAGCAACATAATACGTTGTGACTTAAGAAGTTCAAAAGTGTGCCTCAAATACAGCTTTGTACATACGTAAATCTTTCTAAAATCATGTCAATCTAATTTGTCGTTATGATAAATGATAAAAATATTCGTGATTTATCGTTTCTTTTTGCTGAAATACAGAACGAATCAAGCTTTAAATTGATTGTAGCATCGATGCACATTTTACAGCACACGATAGATTTTATGATATTCAATATTGTACATCGTAGCAATAAATGAATATGGAACGACAATAATATCGTATTTCTCAAGACAAACGGACGTTGTTGATTTGAAAAAAGTCTTAGAAAATATTGCTGATATCAGTGATATGAGAATTTTCTCGTATATCAAATGAGAATTTCGAAGTTTTTGAAGCTAGGAACTTCGAGCATTAAGTTTGGGATTACAACAAGATTTAGTAAAAATTAGCCTTTATCACTAACAAGATTATGCTTATTATGTTATCAGTAGTTTGTAATCTTTTGTTTGCTGTTTTCTAGTATTTACATAATGTACCATGAACACTATGAATATTTACACTAAGTATTTGAAGTGACATACATTGTGACTTCAGAAGTTTAAAAGTATGCCTCATATACTGCTTTGTACATACGTAAAACCTTTCTAAAATTCTGTCATTTTAATTTGTCGTTATGATAAATGATGGGAATATTCGTCACTTTTTACTGAAATACAGAACAAATCAAGCTTTAAATTGATTGTAGCATCGATGCACATTTTACAGCACACGCTAGATTTTATGATATTCAATATTGTTCATCGTAGTAATAAATGAATATGGAACGACAATAATATCGTATTTCTCAAGACAAACGGACGTTGATAAAAAAAATCTTAGGAAATAGTGCTGATAGTAGAATTTTCTCGCATATTGAATGGGAATTTCGAAGTTTTTGTAGTTACGAACTTTGAATGTTAAGTTTGGAATAACAACAAGATTTTGTAGAGATATGCTTTTATCGCTTACAAGAGTATGCTTAAGATGTAATTAGTGGCTTGTAATATTTTATTTGCTGTTTTCTTGAAATTAACCCGTCAAAAATGTTGACATTTTAAAATAGATTAAAATCCAACATTAGAATGGAACAAATTCAACATGTCAGATCATTCACCGTATTAAAATCATTATAAACTGATCATTGCAGAGAGATGTTTAATTTTGTCATTCATATGTTACTACATGTATATTGATTATTTTGACCTGATTGGCAGTAAAATCATGTATATCGATATGATTGTTGTAAAGTTAATGATTTAATGTAATACGATTAGGTAATCAATAATAGCAAGAAAGTCAGATCGTCATGCGAAATTTGTCATAAGCGTATGTATATATTTAAGTAGAAAAGGATATCGTGGGAAGAGATGGTAATTTGCGTTTGCCTTGTTACACTTTGATACGGTTTGAATTGAATATTGGATTCCTGGCTCGTTGTAGTTTTTTTTTTCATATTTTATGTCAGGATAAAAGGCTTTAGCAACAAATACATTTGATCTTTATTGAAAAGGACGGAAATTGTTATATTTGGTGTGATTGGCTTTGTCTGATTTGTAAAAACATGAATAATCACGACACATTAGTGAGAAACTGATAGATAATGAAGTTATGTCTTAGAATCTTTTACAATATCTTTCACTCTATTTCACTTAACAGAATGAGAATTTTACAAGAGACATTTATGGAGAGTTATTCCAACTAAGTCATTATGTAGAAATGTTGAAACGCAGTAGCTTAATCATATATATTTTTTATGACTTAATCATCAATCTTCTAAGCGAACACAGTTGATATTTATGTTTTTTATCGTTTTTTTCTGCTATGGTTTTCTTTTTTGCTCATAGTATTTCTCTGTCTCTGAAAAGTCAACAGTTTCGGGTCAAAATAATTGTTCACATCTGTTAATATTGACGGTGTGGAATCTTGTCGAACAACAATATCAATTGTCAATATTCATACAAGGTCGACCGTTTTGAACGCATGTATAAAGTGCATGAAATTATTAGCATTGGTCTTCATGGGAAATTACCATATGTTTTTCTTCCTTTATTTCATGCTATTGCTTGTGAAACGTATCTTTGATATACTTGATAAATGAATATGGCTGTTAAGGTTTTTCTGAATTGTCTAATTTCATACGCGCTTAAACAAACACAACTATTGAGACTGATCTTATAGAATGCAACCAAACTACAAGGGGATTTTTAATCTACTGGACTGACTTCCATTGTTGTGGACAATGGAATAGTTTCACAACTCTCATTAAAGTTTGAGTTGTCGGTCTCGTTTGCTGGTTTGTTTAGGTACGTGTAAAATAGTTTAATCCGTATGTGTAATTAGGAAGAGAGTATCTGCATATTATGCAGAAGACTATGTGGTACTGTAGTCTGACCCGCATTAATCTAAATCGTTAGTTTAAACAATATTTATTTATCAATAAGAAAGTACATATACATAGAGAGGTATAAATAATTCTGAGGATTGAAGAAATAGCATTGCTAATTTTATTTTCTCTCCTTGGATGTCAAAAAGGTTTTAAAGTGAAAGTACCAGTGCGCACAATATGAGTCTACATACACAGACACTAAACAGGATTGATGCAATGGAAATGACACTAAATTATTCGAATAAATGTAAAAAACACAATTCAACAAAATAACAATTATTTAAACACCCTTAAATTGCCAACTGACTTGATTGATGTTATGGAAAGCGAACAAATGTAACAAAAAACATCAGGGAGACAAAATTCACCAAAATGACAATTATTTAAACACCCTTAAATTGCCAATGGACATGGTATTTCTGAGGTAGACATTTTACCTTGCCCTCATGGGAGTTTAGTTAATGTCATTTAATTATAACTTCAACAGTATCATCTGTATGTATGTCAATGTCATTTCTGATATTTTCATTATTTTATGCATTAGTGTCTTAAGCGCTTTGCGACAGAGAACTACAACGTTATATAAAGATATGTGTGCAGTGGCTTGTATTACAAGCTGATATTGTTGCTTGTCATTTCTTCGTGCCTTCTCTATGATACAAGTACCACCATTTTATGAATTGGATCAGTAGGAAATAATTACAATTGTCCGACCTATATTATGTTTTATCCCATTCAGATGTCTGTAAATCCACAATTGATATAGCACTCAATCATAACCATTGCAGGCTTCGTTAATTTTCAAAGAGAAGCATGCAGTTAAAAGTGATATAATTATCACCACGTATGAGATTGCTCCACTTACTCTCATTGTAATTTTGTTATACCACAGAGAAGACAGCTTTTTAGTTAACATTCTACAAATATTCTGCTTTCCATTTCATATTGTAATGAACAATTAAATATTCAGCAATCCTGTAATTGTATACTTTTGTTGCTAAAGAAAAATTCCTCTCAATAATCATTGATTAGAGTATATGGTTATATATAGATTGATCTTTATTTTGTTGGGATTTTTATTTTTGTATATAACCTTTACAAGTATTAAACGTATGTACAGGTTTGGTATATCAATATTGAATGTTCTCTTTATTGCAGTACGTTTCTTGGACGTTTTTCTCGTGTTAGCATTTTCTTTTACGTATTTCATTCCAAAGAGTCTTGCCAATTACAAAAATAATGTTAGTTTGTATTGGAAGCTATGATGAATCAGTGCAATATAGAATGATAAACTATCGATTGTCCGCAATGAAAAATCGCACCGTGTCTCATGTTTGACTTTACTGAAATAAATACACACAGTATTCATTTGATCTCGACACTTGTTGTCGATTTGACATCAACTCTCAGACTGACTATATTGAAATGCACTTAGATCACGCAACTGATCTTACAAATACGATTTTAATCCCAAATGTCGTTCATTTGTCCATTTTATTGGGAGAGCTATAACGTTAATCATGAGTGGAAAAGAAGCTTTAGGGTTTTTGTGAGATGTGAAATCATATTTTTTTTATGTTTAATACGTTGCTCGTCACAGAACGATGCATTTTTATGTCGACGCGTTACTTCATTACCAAATTTT
Source organism: Mactra quadrangularis (assembly GCA_025267735.1). Taxonomy (NCBI): domain Eukaryota; kingdom Metazoa; phylum Mollusca; class Bivalvia; order Venerida; family Mactridae; genus Mactra; species Mactra quadrangularis. Next base: position 48,750,549 of record CM046305.1, on the reverse strand, counting down.
AAGATTTTTCTGACCGACGTAAAAAAGCAAATATCGATATAACTGTTGTAAAGATTATGATTAAATGAATTATAATTAATTAATTAATGATAGAAAAGATGCATAATCATAGTGTGAAACTCGCTATTGGTGTGTTGAGACAATAGATTATGAGAAATTGGGGAGAGGACGATGTTGCCATGTGCTTGTTGTACGATGCTCATGTATAGTTGAACTAATGTCAGACTACTTGACTCATGGCTATTGTTGCTTTATTTAATATTTTCTGCTACCACTTAAACAATCATTCATAAAGTTCAAATAAATGCTGGAAGCTTATTCTCCTGTTGCCAGCCTCAAGTTAGGAAAATTCTTAAGTCAATTGACTATGAAAACTGGTGATTTTTATGATAAATATTTCAAGTTAGATATTTCAATTAGGATATATATGTAACATCATTCACACAAAAAACCGTCATATTTCAGTCATATTGCAGCGATAGGTTGGCCACCTAGTCTAGATTTAGTAATAAAGTAAAGTAATTGCATTTTATAGTCTAAGTTTCGTGCTTATGCACGCCTACCGACTTTACAGCTTTTACCCCTGATCATCAGGCTACTGGTATCTATGTGTCAATCTTCCTGGAAAGTCTTTTTTCCTCGCTTAGTGTAGCTGACACATTGGCGCAACGGAATTATATCACCCTCGCAAGTACCCATTTACACCTGGGTGAAGTGAAGTAATCGCAGGTAAATTTTTTGCTCAAGGCAATTAGCAGTGCCCCTAGTGGGGTTCGAACCCGGGACTTCTCAATCCCCAAGCGCTTGGCCTATCACTGGACTACTGCTTATACAGAGAGAGTTTGGTTGTTAAATCATTCCGAGACTATCCTCCATAAAGGAGGTAGACCTAATCCGGAATTCGAACTCGCAACCACTGAATTGACAATCGCTACTGACAACTAAAATTGATCTACAACGTCATGGAATCTAGACCATAAAATGTATATTTCTCTTTTGTAAAACTGAAAAGCCAATGAAACGTAAATATCGAATATCAATTAAAGACACATTAAGTTTCAAGATTATAAAATGCAATAGCATTTTGTCATAAATCCAAAGTGATCAGCGAAGATTACGCCATATCGTCTCTTACTTTATTATGCTTTTGTTAGAAAGTTTTTGTCACTTTTACGAGCCGCTTTGATGAATGAAGAAAATATTGTAAATCTATCATCTCCGTTTTCTAAAATATGAACAGAATTAAGCTTTAAATTGATTTTCATCTTCAAAGCATATTATACAACATACGTTATATTTTATGATATACAAATGTGTCTCTCATATTAATAAAACCGATAAGGAACGACTTAAGTGTTGCATTTTACGAGACTAATGGACATTACTTAATTCTGAATTCTCTCGTTAAATATACAATTTCCTACGCATTAATAGCGATGCAATCATAGCACAGATACTGGACTCTAACTAAAGCCTCCAATATAGTCTGAATAAAGACAAAAATGACCTTGCACGAAACGATGCCGATAGTGTTATTGCATTTTTGATAGACATGGTCTAAATGACTCTATATTTTGTTGATGTCATGTTGGCACCCTTGGGCAACTTTCAGAATCCAAGATGGCGATCAAGATGGCGGCGAAGACGGTGGTAAAGATGGCGCCTTATGGCTGCCAATATGGCGGTTAAGATGGCAGATAACATCTGCAAAGCCTGTTTACTTGAATTTTTTGTTCCTCCTTTGTGAGGTTTTAAGAATTTTATATGGCTGTCAAAATTGTAGATTAAAGATAAATGTCGGTTCACAAGGCTTACTTTGGCTGTAACATCAACGGAAGGTTGTCGGAATTAATCATATTATTTGTTGTTCCTAAAATAACTGAGCCTATTTCTTTATGAAGACTTTTTGTTTAGTAGAGTTTCAATCAAGTCTAGAGGTAACCTCACTAAATATTTCTATATTTCGCCTGGCTTATAACGTAACGCACAAGCATAGAGATAGACAACCTATACTAAAGAGAGTTGAAATACAGATGTTATATACTTCGGGCTTTCACGATACGCCAGAAGCGTATCGCGATATATTGCAATACGCTGACATCGTATCGCGATTCGTACCACGATATATTGTGGGCTTTTAGATTTGTTGTGCCTCCGCTGTATTTAACAGAAACATTGCAAATCTTACATGCAGCTACTGATAGAATCTAGCCCCTTTGAGTATTGACGGTCATTTAAGACTGTAACTCGCCCAAATCGGTTAAATTAATTCATGTAACTTAAGGATAGATGAAATGAACAATGGAAAACTGACGTTTCGCTTCTTTTATTTCGCGAAAGGATAAATTTTCCAATGTAAAAAAAAATATCGCCAAATACCGGTACGTTAAATTTGTAACGCGGTACGTATTGCTGCAGCTGCGTATTGCAATACACCGGTATACCGGTATATCGTGACAGCCCTATATATACTTCAAAATTTTGTTCCATTGAAACACATATCTTCGAATCAAATGAAAGAGTTGAAGGTCCTGCTAACTTATACAAATATTAGACAGGCAGTATATCGAGTAAAAATCGAACTGTTGTATGAAGGTTTTACATATTCTGTAATGTCGACAGGAATATTATAGATATTGTAATTCAATACCAGTAAATATCTCTGCTTGATTGGATACACTGTACCTGATAAGCATTGTGATATGAACCGTCTAATTATATTCCTTTTTTTCTTTTTTCAGACGCGGATAAAATGCTCAGCATGACTTATTTCAAGCCATACAATATTGGTAAATGTTCACGGCGAGTCGCAATATATTCACACCATTCAATGAGCTAGAGTGTTTGGGATCATTTCAATAGATACAGAAATAGGTTTTTAAATTATAGCATCAACGAATGCATTAGATTGGAAATTGGAAGCAATCAGACAAACTTAATTGGTATAAAGCTGGGGATTTTATAATACAAATAGATTTATATGAAATCAACACGATGTGCATTTTTTCTATAAAAAAATTGAAGGTCGTCAGATGTAAGGTAACGTGTTAGAAAGTTATAGAAATTAAGTGCTGCTGTTATGTCATAGTAAATATAAAATTTCTCGGCTTTGTTGTACAGAGGAGGGTTTTGGAGTTAAACATGTTTCACGCACGCTCGGTTGAAATGGAAGATGACGTGGAAGAAGTCAAAGATCTTGACAAAGACAATGGTTTACCATCATTGATACAAACTCTGGTGGATGGCTCGACAGTAGCTGCCAGTATAGCCGAGCCAGAGGAGTTTGTGGAAGATTTCTGTGGAGAAAAACGTCGACTACGACGTAATCCAAAGTTACGTCATAAACAAATGTTTCGTCAGAAAGCTGCTAGCTGTATGAAAAGGTTTTGTGTTTATATGTTATCTTATGTTGGACTTACCTGCACTGTGGTCGCGTACTCGATCCTTGGAGGCGTGGTTTTCCTGGAATTGGAGCGAACCAATGAAGGCCGCGTTCATGACAAAGCAAAAGATTTAGTTACTAGTTTTTCTAAGGAGATAGATACTAACAGATACCAAGCTGTTAAGGATTTAAGAAAATTTGCTGATCAACAAATTAAAACTTTAGAGGAACTAAACTCACGGATTATATCTCTACATGAAAACAAAACTAACTTGTTTGGAGGAATCGGTGTCTTAAGAAGCTACATTCGCAAAAGACTCAACGAAACTAAGGAAGGTGAATTAAAATTTCCTCCTCCTACTAAAAACTTAGATGATATTCAACCATCTAAAACCACAACTGAAAAAGTAAAAACTTTTCAAATTAGTACATACAATCTAGTTAATAAGGAAGGTTGGTCTGGGGATTATGATGGTGCCAAAGATAGATGGACTTTTGCTGGAAGTTTATTATATTCTGTGACGGTTATTACCACTATAGGTAAGATGAAGTTTGGTGTTTTCTCTTTTATCTACATTGAAAAACGAATGATTTTATATTCAGCTAACTTTCTCTGTATGAAGACCACCGTAGTAATTGCAAATTTATGTCAATTTTACGATTGTTTTAATTTTTATTATCTATTTTATTATATATTTTTTATATTATATCTATCATTTTTAATGCTTAATTTGAGAAAAAATGGCCCTATATTAAGGCTTCTCCGCTATTAAGACCATCGATTTTAATTGTCCTGATATTGGGACTTTACTATAAAGTTCCACTTTTGGAACCTTCATGACAGTAAAAAGCCGCCCGGCTAGCTCAGTTGGTAGCACGCAAGTCTACTGATCGAGGGGTTGTGGGTTCGATTCCTGGGCAGGCATACTTTCGTGGAGTTTGGTCATACAATTATTTCTACGACCATTCTCCCTCCTACCAATGATTTTTAATTATGTAGGGCAGTTGTCAGTCACTGACGAAAGAATGTGTTTAGTAGTTGGTTAACAGCTGAATCCAGAGATTTAACCTTTCCATGAGGAGCATATTGATATTGATTCGATGGGCACCAAACAGAAACATGTGTCCATTATAAAAGTACATTTCTTGTACGCAGTCGTGTAACTAGATTTCTCAGAGCACCAAGGGTAATCTGGTTAGATAATCTATTTGAAGCCACAATAGATAATGATGTAGACGTACGTTAATTAACATAATCAGACTCCCACCAGAGACAAACAATTTTACAACATTTGCAGCAGTACGTCTTATAATCAAATTTTGATAAATATAGCAGACGAAATATATTAAAATGTTTTGATTTATGATAAAAGTAACCAATCATTTTATCAACATATACAGTGAAATTCATTGCTAGTATTAGAACGATCAAAATCGATGGTCGTAATAAGAGGATGGTTTTAATAATAGTAGCCTCTTGCTTCTCAAATTAAGCTAATTCTCTTTAACAATTATAGTAAAGTTTCTTTATCATCAGGATCACAGCCTAGATTCACTTGCAAAATATTTAAACTTTTTACCGTCAAATATTTTTTTTATAATTATATATTATTTTTTTTTTTTGAAAATTGAGTAATGTGTAAGAATCACACTATGAATTTGAAGGGGTATATGTCTTTTAAATGTAAAAATGAATTAAATAATCAAATTATTTTCAAAAATGATGTTTAATAATATCGGGACTTTTTTCAAATTGGCCTTAAATCGTCGAAAATCGCATGATTTTGAAATAACCAATGAGGTCTGAATAATAGAACTTTATAGAACAGAAATTATTAGACATGCATCTCTCTTTTACACTTTTTTCAAATTTTCTAAGAAAAGCTTTTTCTAGTTCATACATTGATCCTGTTTCTCGTTTATCTTACTTATTGAACACTAAACTCAACTGACATGATTTATTTTTCTAAATGAACATTAAGTCAAGCAAAGAGATACAGTATCTGATTGATCATATTTAAGAAGTTTCCCAATATAAAACTACAGAAAAATATCTAATAGCGAATGTGTTTCTTAACTTTTTACCATGACATTCTTTCAATTTTGTAATCACATAGTTTGCATGGACTTATTATGAATTATTCTTTTGTTCCAATCATATTCAAAGAATGTTTCAACTTTATCAATTATTGCCAATTAAATATTTTGCATTGATATGAATATTCTGAGAAATAGATGTGTTTATTCTGAACTACGAATAATTGCACTGTTTATATACATGAAAGGGTGACAATACATTTCCATTAAAGTAATTTTGTCAATAGTTATATAGTAGTCTGTTGTTTCGTGAATCTAGTCAATGGAAAAAGAATACACTTGGAGTAAGAGTGAAACAATGTTTTCTAAGCACACGTCACAAGTTATCATTTCTGACTGTGATTGCCATTAGAAGGTTTTCTATCTTAAATATAAACACTAGTTTGTTTCCGGATTGAGTAGTATACGCCTGTTGATGCTTTCTTCTGTCAATCAATTTAACCAATGGACAAATGGTTGTAAATTAAATTATTGTGAAAACTTACGATTATAAATGAGAAATTTGACTAATTCATTTTTAATAGTATGGGTTTGCAAGTTTACTTTAGTTTAGCTGCCTAAGGCAAACTTGCAAGCCAACACTTGGTCCTTCGGGTTTTTTTTTAATTTTCATGTTGTTGGTTCACACTGCTTTTACATGTTTTAATTAGTTATCGCAATTATACTCTAATTTGAAGAGTAAGGCCTTTAAATGAGATGACGATGGTCGTGATTCATTTTGTACTTTTCTAAATAAAAGCACACATCCATCCATTCACTGTTTTAATACGAGCAATTATTGACCCGACTGTAACTTATTGCGTGCAAGCCGCTGCATCCTTGAATTTTAAGCTTCACATTATTACGTGAAGTGTATGTTTGCGTAAAAACATGAATTAATCATTCAAGGTAGTACATAACGCGTCTATTTTGTGACTAGTGTTAATTAAGATGTGTAAATTATTGCAATCTTTGATGCAGTATCAACTTTGTCAAGTGAACTGTATCGCTAATTAGCAAACTCTTGCTTTCTATATTAATCTGCACGTTGATTTTAGTCATGTTTTTTACCAATTATATTATTGATTTTTGACATGGGTTGCTCACAACACAGGTCTTAGACACCACACTTTTTGATACGCATCACAAAAATGTCGCGGACAATTACATTCGGTCATGCGCAGTCAGATTTAGCGCATCGATATGAAGTTAGGTTAGTACCTACGCGTGAAAAAATAGTCTCTATGTTAACAATATTTTAGATTTTGCCATTTTTGACCCATAACCGGACAGCGCTATTAGTGCTTTGATTAAACACTATTATTTGGGATAGAATCATGACTTCTTGTATTTACGTTGTATAGTAATGATCCGCTATGAAGACCACATTGGTTATTGCATAATCATGTGATAGTTTTTATTATTTAAGTCTAAATGCTTAATTTGAGAAGAAAAGATGTCCTAATATTCAGTCAATTCCTCTATTGTGACCATCGATTTTGATGATCTTCATAGTGGAACTTGTTTGTTTGTTTGTTGGGTTTAACGCCGTAGCAACACATTTTATATGTCATATAACGGCGGTCAGTGAACCTACTCACGCCTCCTGGAAAGGCTAAATCTCTGGGTTTAGCTGTTAACCAACTACTAAGCACATCGTCAGTGACTGACAACTGCCCTACATAATTAAAGATCATTGGTAGGAGGGAGAATGGCCGTAGAAATAATTTCATGACCAGACCAAGCTCCGCGAAAGTATGCCCCGCCCGGAAATCGAACCCACGACCCCTCTATCCGTAGACTTGCGTGCTATCAACTGAGCTAGTCGGGCGGCTTATAATGGAACTTGACCGTATGACGGCGATGACCTATATGTATATCAATCCTTGAGAGTGCCGTAGTTGTGTTTATATATATACAAACATATATGTTCTTAAAACCATTTGCAAACCATAGGACCTTACCTCTGTCGTTGAGTTTCAACCTTAATATGGCTTTAATAAAACTATTCAGTTAATTTTAGTTTCCAGCTCATGTTCCCCAAGCATTCTTCAGAATCAAAAACAGCCTGCTCGACTTTTCCAGTAACTGTACGATTGCAAATATTGCAAAACTGACGAAATGTGTTCCAAAAAATCGTCTTTCACGGATATATTCAGCTTCGATAAGTTAAGCGCCTCGTTTCTATGACAAATTTTAGGAATCTCGGCGTATCAATGATATCAAATATTACCACACTGTGACATATGACTGAATAATATTAAACCAGATCTCATTATCAATGCAAATATATGCAAATTTATGCAAATTGAATATCGTAATAGTAACAACATTAAAGTTACGACAAAAACAATAACAATGATGACACTAACGACATAATTATTTTACATACATGTAGTTCTATACACATTGAAAATGGTGTCACCAACAAAGATAACAAATAAAGTCCCCCATTAAAAAAGTGAAAAGCATTAAATGGCAACATCTACTACAAACTAATTATACCTATAAATTACTGTTGTACACGTGTCCTCCATTCAAGCTATGTTGTCACATGCTGTCAATCGATCAAATGTTAGTTAATATTCTATATAATATCTATAAATTATATCGGTATCATTGTGTTGTTTTTATACATTATATCAAAGATACACGCTCGATTGAATATTAATCACAAAACCGCAATAAAATCATGTTTATACCGATACTTACCTTGCTAGGGCTTTACATATGGCATTGTCGTCTTTTCCTGCTGCATGTCCTCTGAAATTGTCATTATCAGAAAACTAGTTTACTGCTTCCAAAATACTTCTGTACTGTTTTGAGGATTTGTTGATATTTAAGTTGAAAACTGTGATCGAACTGCTTTAATAGCTGTTGTTTGGGCCTAAACATTGCGTGGGTCTGGTTATGTTGTTGTTATTGTACTTCATGTTGTTTTTGACGTCATAGTCACGTGACATACCAAGTGTTGTCAATGACAACTAATAAATCCCTAATGGTTTTATGTATTTAATATTCACAAGTCAATCCTATATGACATAAAGTACAGAGATCAGATTTGATTCGATAAGTCACTATGGCCATTACGACATTATTGTTGTGATTAGAACCACTATAATTATCATAGGCGGATCTAGCGGGGGGGGGGGTCAGGGGGGTCCGGAGCCTTCCCCCTAGAATTTAATAATGAACATATCAATTAACTTTTTGTCAGAAAAAAATGTGAAATTATTAAAGCTCCTATAAATACTTAATACGCTTTATTATTGCTAACTACCATGCCTTGGCATAAAACTGATGCAAACGTTCCAAAATTAAGCGTCTCACATGTACAAATAGCACAAGTATTTCCTCTTGTAATTCACGCTATTATCATTTTGAAGTTCTCGAGTCAAACCGAAAGTAAACTTATTAACTCCTATATACTCGTATTCTTTTATAATACCATTGCACTGTATTGTTTATTTTTCAGGTTATGGTACAATTACACCTAAAACGACAGCGGGACGAGCAGTGACCATATTGTATGCTCTAATCGGAATACCTTTGACCGTTCTGTGTATATCAAACATAGGCCGAGCAATGGCTTCCTTGTTCCGTGCTTTATACGGCGGCACATTCTGTGCTGAATGTCGACAGCAGTTCTTCCGGACAATGCATCACCGTAGGACTGAAAGTATTGTAATGAATGATTTAGATAATGATATTGATAAAGTCGATTTAGAGTACGACACGTCTGAAGAAGTGATAGAACATAAGCACGCTGATGTGCCTATAGTGATAAGTCTTATACTCGTTGTATGGTATATAGTGTTTGGTGCAACCATGTTTAAAATATGGGAAGCCAACTGGACCATCTTTGAAGGCGCTTACTTTTGTTTTATTACACTTAGCACCATTGGTTTCGGTGACTTTGTTCCTGGATTCTCTCACAAAGATTGGGACAATCAAGCCAAGCAAGTTGCTTGCTCACTGTACTTGTTACTGGGGTTATCTACATTAGCAATGTGTTTTGATCTTATACAGCAACGTGGTACCGCTATAGCAAACAAGTTTGGAAAATTTATAGGACTTGTCAAAGACGATAAAAAATAGAATAGTTAGGACGTTAGCGTAGTGACAAATACTAAAGTGTTCATAGATTTAAACAAAGCGATACTGATCTTTGATAACGGTGGTGATTTATTTCAATGTCAGTATCGAAAAAAAAACTAAAACAAGACATTGTGATTATTTTAGACTGTTTTATTAAATTGGTATAACGTATTCGTTCAAAAAAGGTGATTACTGAACATAATTATATTTGCAATGGTCAGAGCTTGTTCATATTGAATAGGGCTGCGGATCGTTAAGCATGTGGCGATCCGATCCGAACCACGGTTCATGTTGAACGATTCACGAATCGAACCACGAATCACTGGTTAATGAAAAAACTATACAGGAATTCATATATACAACACACATTATATGTATGAATATACATATAAATATAACAAAAATAAGTGAAGAATTACAGAAGTTTTTATTGCATTTTCAACATAACCGTCTGCAGCGTCATGTTAGAGGTTCAATGAGGGTTTTCGCGTGTGCTGAAAATGCGCGGTTCACAAATCACGTTAATTAATGTTTTCATACGAAACGCAGCTCATTTTCGATGGTAATTTAGCTATTTTTTCATTTTTTTGTAACAATAAATCGCGATCCGACGATTTCGGAAGTGCTGAATATTCGTACTCGGTTTTCTAGTCGGGATCGCGAATATTCGAGTACTCAGATACTCGCAGCAGCCCTAATATTGAATTAAGGCTAATGTAGGATGGTTACGTTGTGTTCCTTGTATTTAGTTTATACTGACAAGCTAGGACGTGAGTCCATGTCATATTGAAATTTTGTTAAGCGTCAACTCAAGTTTGACAAACCTAGGTACCTATTCACAAAAACACACAAACCGAAAACGAAAACACATGCCAATTCTAGCTAGTATTCACACAAATAAGTACTGGGTAGTACATGAATGTTTATGACATTAATGTGAGATGAAAGTAATTCTATAAAAAAGTATATACGACATACACCGGTATATTTTCATTAATCAAATACACAGAAACAAGGAACTATCAGTATTTCCTGAGAAATATCAGTAATCGAAACCTGGAACAACAGAATTATTTAAGAAAATTTCACCAACAATTTGTTTTTGATTGACGACTCTAAAACCTACGCGGACGCTTAACAAAATTCTGGTATGGCAAGGCCTAATTTTAACCATTGGTCTGCGTATGAACATTCCGAAATGGCTGGCTTAGACTTGGTCATAAACATGTAGGGTTTTTAGCGTTCCTACGTTAATATATTACTTCATTCGACATTCATATTTGGCTGATGCATTGTAGTTACACTTAACAACTTTTCTAAGTATACACCTATATATTCGGTTATAACTGGATTGATAAGTAAGCTAATGATATAAAATTTGTATAAAATGCTCATTAAATAGTATTTCATTTATTAGCAAAACGAAGAATAAATTAAAAATTACAGACGTCTTATAAGCAGTAGAAATATTGGCACCAACAAAGTACAAATTCACATCAATAACGAGTATGACCACCTTCAGCTCGTATAACTGCAAGAAACCTTGCTCGCAATGAGATTATGTAGTTCTGAATGATACCCTAGGGTATCATAGCACATTCTAGCTGTCTTGTCGTCATACGACGTCTTCTCTGGCTTGGCAGGTCTTTAACACTTCCGGTTTGCTCAAACTTTCTTAAAAGTGTCATCACATTCAAAGGGTTACGCTTGAAAGTATGGGCAACCTGAAAAATGGGTTCACTTTGTCACGATTGTTGAAGGTTTCTGCATTACAGCTATGCTTAGAATGTCTCAGTGATGAGTATGATGCGAGCAAGATATGAGATAGCAATTCAATTCACCTTTCGTACTTATGAGCCAGCATGTATCGTTTCGATAGCCTTTAGCCTTTAGCGTTCAAAACTAAAAACAAGATGCTTAAGAAAGCAACCTCAAATTTTCCCCGATTCTAATTATGTTATTACTATACAAAACCACTTTGAAATTCCACAAGTTAACCCGACTTCGTCAAATGTGGCCCAAGTTTTGCTCGGTTTGGTATCAGTGTTTCCAATGTATAAAAATTATGTAACAAAATTAAAACGATTTTGCTAGCTGGTGCTACAGTGTAGCAATCTGTTAAGTAGGAACTCCCTATGGAGCGCTAGATTGCAATGCTTCTTAATTACTAGCTCATGAAAAATTCATATTGCAAGTAAGAGTATAATCATTTCGAACCAATCAGATTAGACAGATATAAAAATATTTCAAATTATAACAAATATTATAACTTTCAAGAATAATTAATTCTAGCCTATTTAGATTGATCCGATGAAGTTAATACCAAGCAATATTGTAAATAGTTAATTTAGAACAATCTATCAATCAACGGCTTGCTAGATAAGAAGTTTCTGAACTAGTAGACGGATTGTCACGTGATTTGGAATCCAGTTACGTTGACAAAAGTTTAGATTCGTCATGTTGTGCTGATAATACGTGACGTCAATACTGCCGAAGCTTTCATCTTTTAGAATAAAACCACCCGGTCTAAGTCATTCTTAATCGTATTAAGTCATAAAAGACATTTACAACCTAATCCGTTCTGGAAAATAAATAAATCCTAAAGTATAAGGGGTTATGTCAAACTACATGTATTTCTGGACTGTCATTTAACCCTTCACTTGTTGCGACATGGGTGAAAAGTGGTCATTTTTTTCCCCTGAACGCGCCGATGCTATTTCAAGATGCTATTAATTGACTTACAGATATGCAACTTGGCCAAGTTATTCCCTGGACAACTGTCTTCCAGTTGAGCCCCGATCCATCCCACTTACCATAGCAACGCTAGGGCGGATCAAAAGGGCAAAAAGCCTTGTTGCTAGTTTTCAACACATAATTTGCATTTCATTCAATAATATTTTCACAAAATGAGGTCTAAAGTGCCGGTACTTTTCAGAGACTGAAAACATGTTTTCTTATAATTTATCAGCATTTTGCGGCAATTTGCAGCACCCCTTATGGAATCCCCCGAAACATCTTTGATGGGGCCACTTTCCCAAAAAAAAATCCCAAGTTTTTTCGTAAGTTTAGACTTACGCTTGGACTTAAGTGAAAAGTTATGATGAGCTAAAGTTTTTACTAAGCCAGTTTTTCGAAAAAACTTAATACAGTCTTATCTGTTCCTGACTTGAGTCTGGTCTTAAGTATTGACCATATCAATATTTCATTGCTACGCTGTTAAATCTGTCAATTTTAAACCGGCAATGTGTAAATCATCCATAGCATTATGTAATACAATCTTTTAGCAATTACTTACACATCACACAATTTAATACACAAACGCAATTTAATATCAATGCACGATGTATTCGTGCTACCCCTGACCAAGCGGGGAAAGAAACTTCAGCGGAAAGAGGTTGATGTAGTATATATTGTTCGAAAAAACAACATAAAAGCACCGAGCACACAAATTTTAACTAATAATTTGTAAGCAGACGAAAGACAGGATTTAAGGACTATCACTGAGAAGGTAAATCAATATTTTCATATTTAAGTTCTGCATTTCGTTTCTTCAATGCTGTTTTCGGCTTCATGTGCTCAGATCGAACGCACATCCGAGCGCTTCGTCTTATACGAGAAGAGGCGTATTTTTGTTTTTGAAATTTCGAGCTTTTATGATTACTTTTGCATTTAGGGTTCACGTAGAATGACCATTGTGGTACATAGAATTTCAATGATTAATGAGAAACTTAACATTTAGGCTATATAAAACGCTGTTATAAGGTATTTTAGACATTTTTCTACAGTAATACATGCCTTCTTCGATTGTCATAACTAATATATTGAGACCCCCTCCAAATCAAACGATTGTATATTTCACATGTCACTTCGGATTAGGTTGTAAACGTGTATCACCTACAGAAACTATTAAGATTTAGGCGGTGTTCACATGTGTACGCATCCACCACCCGCGTACGTCACCCGCTTCCGTCATCCGCGCAGTGTGTTCACATGTACAAGCGTCTGTCATCCGTTAAATGTATTTTATATATGAAATTTCTTGATGAGAAATGAATAAAGTGGTCAAATCAGCAGAACAGAGTTAATCATGCCACTTATAGCATAATAAATTGAATTACTTACATGAAACATCAATTTCAATAGCCTCCACTCTTGACTCCCAAGTATTTTTGTTATATCGGCGTCTTCGTATTCTTTTAGACTTGGTTTGAACAAATATTCACGTTGACGCACCAATTATATTATCTTCTCGCTTACTTTTTAGAAATTAGCTTTTGCTGTGACATGTTGTTCTGCCAATCTACTATCCGCGTCTGTCCGCGTACACGTAAAAAGACGTGCAGTGAGCGATCCAAAGCAGACGCGGATGAAGGACGCGGAAGGCGGATGAAGGACGCGTACACATCTGAACACTTCTAGAAAAAGTAATGAGAGCGTTTTTTTGTCAATTTCTGGACGCGGATGACGTGTGCGGACGCGGATGACGTGTGCGTACACATGTGAACATCGCCTTAAAATGGAACACACAAGAGCTGTTTTATAATATATACTATGATAGGCTTACAATTAGCAGCTGGAAGTTTTACAACATCAGACTCACCTCGGTTTACGTGAGGACTCATTTGATTTGGCTAGTCAACACCGCTGAAAATATTTTCAGATTTAGGCTTAAGACCTGCTAGTGATTTTACTCGGATAGACCTGTTGAAATTTTCAGACTATGTGTTATAAATCTGGAATAAAATAAATCTATTAGCCATTTATCTTTCGAAATTAAATTTATTTTCTCGTATTTGGTTTCATCACGGAGATTTCCGTGGTTTCATGCCGTTTTATGAATTCATCTTACTCAAAAACAATATTTTCTATCGTTGTTACAATGCTGCACAATCGTAAAATGAAAACATTAGCAATGCTAAAAACAATTATTTATAAATTAATCTGCCTCTATCTTTCATAATATATGCATGAATGAATGAGTCATAGTTCTGTATGAACGCGTTTTATGACAGAATATTATTTATTTATACTTTGTTATTAAATTGCTGAAATGTATATTTTATAGTGTGACAGCACATGTGTGCAAATTCATTGATACTGTGAAAAAATGTTTGAAATATTGTAATATTGTTTTTTTCTTCAAAAGTATGTTTTTAAAAGGTATGTTTCAAAAGTATATTTTTGTTCAATTAAGACTAAATGCACGTTATATAGCAATGTATATACACCATTAGTAACTATTCCAAAGCAGAATAGCAGGGAGCTGCACCCTGCAATTTTTCTCTCCACCCTGCCCTTTGTAGCCTCTTTCTATGCAGAAATAGTACATTTAAGACATTTACCCTCAGATATACCCTGCCCCTTTTTCCTTCCTCCCTGTCCTTTTCTAAGTTCTGGAATAATTACTATACACCATAAACGTTGCTTCCTCAAATTTATGCAGTACCAATGTCTTTATATGAAGCCAAAAAGTCCGTTAATTTGAGAGATGTTTATTGAATCTACTTTAAACTGGAGCATGGACACCTCTTTATTGAAATGACTCGCCACTCTTTGCTCGTCTAGTACTTTCACGTGTAGGCGGTTGACACGGTTCCGAGTGAAAAGCACTACATATATTGTGTTAATGAGTTGGAACCGTGCTGGCCACCTATGTTAATACCAAAGCTAAGTACAGTTTATTTCATAATATTGTCTTTCTACATTGTGGTCCGTTCTCGTCTATGTATATTTCCATTTACCGTACCTTAGAATCTTGCTATGGCTGCTGGCATAGTCTTTTAGTTCTAGTATACATTGAATATATGGAGGATATAAAATTGAATTAAATGTGGTGATTAATCACATTCATAACAACGATAAGTAGTCTGATACGTGTGCGAATAGGCGTGGCTATAGTCCTTAATTATACTTCTATACAAGATTGTACCAATCATTGTCTTATTATTAAATGTTTTGTGTTATTTTAAAATATTTTGCATTATAATCACATCTATATCGCGGACTTAGCCCAAAACGATCGTAACTCAATTTAATTTTTTTGTGCTAAGCCCATGATGTGTCCGTATTATTCCAAAAAAAACTTAGTTACAATAAAGCAAAACTGTTACAAAAGTAAAGTTTGTTACGATACATGTACGTGGGCGTAGATTCCATCCAATTTAACAGTAAAAAATGTTGATAAAAAATTCGTCCCTCATGAGACAGTTGATTAATACACCTCTGTCAGTTCTACCATTTTTAAGGCAGAAAATTTTCCTATTATGGTCTTATCAATGATAAATCACAGAACTTCATATTGCTTTATATTCTCCAAAAGTGATAAATGATGCAATTTCGATTTTGTGAAGAGAAAAAATTATGAGTTTTTATAAGTTATTGACGTTAACTTGTATGAAAAAAATCTTAAATGTTACAGACTCTGCTATACGCATTCTGTTTCAATATTGAAGATGGATAGATAGTTTATTCCAAGATATTAGGCCATTGGTCTTTGATTTTACATACATATGAAGATGTAAGATGCTTTTTTAACGTCGTATTCAACACATATTTAGGTCATATATACGACGACCAGCTCTTCCTACTATAGGTTTCCTGGACACTTTTCTATTACCAGTACTAACTTACCCTACCACGAGGCCGACAACTCATGTATATGGTATGACCTACTTGCGATCTCCGGATTCGAAGTCAGACATGCTAACCACTACGCCACTGCCGCGGCTCGTGCAAGATGCTTACATATATGATTCATTGCTGTAAATATTTAAGGTATACATACACTTACCCTGTTTAGTTTTTAATTTTAAGACATTTTTATTTACACGTGTTTACTTTTAATGCACACTATTGTAAGCTTTTAAGAGTATATTGAACAGTGATGTTTAGCACAAATTAAAGGAACGAGATTAACATACCTAAAATATACGTTTATTGTATACTTTTGTTCAACTGTCAGTGACGCGTTCATTAACCCCGCTTAAGGTTTTTGAGCGCACGTTGTTCACTAATGTTTTGGTGAAGTATTTTTTTAAAAGTTGTCCGGGCATGCATGCGTTGAACATTTTTATCAATACATTAATCATTAATCATTAACACAATGCAACGATTATTTGCACGACCATAACTTGCCACTTTTATATTTATTATCAATGCTGTGTGAAAGTTTAATCATTATTCACCAATGCTCTGTGAGTGCTTCATTTAATAGAGAGAATTAGATTAATGTGATAGTTGATTTAATTATTTTTTTATCATTGATCTATTAATCTCTGGATTTTCATTTACATAAGCTTAACCAAACTACAGCGAGCACATGTTTGAATGGTACTGATTTATATTTACAGCAAACCATCGACCATCTTGATCATTGTGAAATCATGCTATTTCTGATGTCTCAAATGCTTTCTGATGTCCCAAATGCTCAGTCTGGGAGTAAAAAGATCCCCATACTAAAACCATTCCACTAGGGAGACCATCGATTTGATGGTCTAAAACGTGAAACATAACCGTATTAGGATTTGGAATACGCTTTTCGAGCATATGTATGATTTGTAATTAAAAGTTTAAAATAATAACAATGTCAAAAACTTCTGTTAACAATTTGTCATTTATTTATCTCTTATATAAGCGAATAAAAAACTTCATATGAAAGCATAACCATTCAAAAACACAATGCCAATGGCGAACACCTCGTCGAAAACAGACGATAATTTTTTTATGTAACAAGTCAAAAATCACGCGAATCCGGGTCGATAGCGCAGTTGATAGCGCGCCGGGATTTGGATACTCGTGCCCGATGGGTGCGGAGTCGAATCCCACCCGGAGAGGTTATACCCTTCATTGAAAATTTGACAATAATGTCGATTTCCTCCATTGATTAGATAATATGGAGAAGTTTCCGGCCTTGTGGAAGGGTAGGTGAGTACTGGTTATAGACAATGGTCTAGGAAAGCTAGGTTAGGTGCGCTGGACGCCGTAAAATGACCTAAAATTGTGTTGACACGGCGTTAACTCCAATAAATAAATAAAGAAATCACGAGACATTCCAATCATGTAATTAAAGATCAATTGATTTTGTACAACTGTATTTATGTTACACAATAGTATGATCCGTTTCTCGAATGGAGAGCAATTATGACAATGAAAGTAATGCATGAAATGCAGAGTTTAAATCTTGCCACTTGCTGTGCGTATCAGAACATGTCTATCTACATAATGTCTTGCTTTTAATCATCCATTGTGATATTACGTGTACATAACAATGTTTTATAATTGTTTCAATTGTTTGTTTGATGATAGTATCGATATGTCTTTGATTTATTTGATTGGATGAGTATTGTAGTGCATTATCTAGATTTGAACAACATTAAACCATTGCTCCGAGCTGTCATGTGTTGATAATACATTGTAGATCGATCATGGATACCTTTTATTTGTTGATTTCAAGTTGAATGTACAAGTGATGGACTGATGATCGTTTGTAATCAAAAGTCAGTTATTACGATCCGACTTTTTATTGCGATTTTCAATTTACCAATAACTCTATAGATTCTAGATTGTAGTTTGTTTTTGATTGCTGGTGTTTTAGATTACGTACAATTGAGAACAAGTCATTTGTATGGGTTACTTTGTTTAATGTCTATTAGATAGTGTTTTAGAATGTTCTTTTTTGTACGCTTTTAAGCACAAATGCACTTTACGTTTTGGTTAAAACATATAAAATTGAGACTAACTGCAAAGTTATCAAATTGTTAACCAACTTAATAGGCAAAATTACAATATTATTACAAAATAAAAATATGTGGTCGATGGTTTGGGTAGGTCCTTTGATCAAATCGAATGATTAATGGTGGGCACACACCGACTAGTATATCAGTGGCTATACAGGTTACATACCATTAAATGTTCACCGGAAGCGGTAATTTGCCGGAAAAAGTAAGTGTGACATGCCGCATATTCATTATTTGAGAGCACCTGGTGTCCTCATTTGGGGTGCATTTTTATATTGAAGAGTATGTATGTCTTTGGCAATGCTTTTTCTATGAAACTATGCAAAAAACCAATGGATCTATTTTGTTTGCTCGCGTAGAGTAGTTCGCTGATATTCAATAAGACGGGACAATTAAGATTTGAAAAATGCAAAAAATAAAGTTCTGTCAATTTTTGTTTTGACTGATTTTACAAGTTGCTGTATGTATGAGGCTTGATATTATGCAAGGGTTTGAACAATCTCGGACTAAATAAAATTTTACACATATTTGAATACAAGCACATATTTTCTATAGTAACGTATGTTTCTTTACGGAACACGCTAATAAAACGCATATTCTTGGTCTGGTTTTGTATGTTTGTCTATGATTTAAGCAATTATAAGAAGGCAAGGGGATGGTACTTGAAATACATACTTCAAAACGATAAATTCAGAACACAAAATTGCTCAAATATGTCTTAAATCTTTGAACAACGTATGCAAATTACAAAACTAGATTAATGACCCTTGATACAATGACTTTCCAACTTGGAACAAAGTTCAAAGAGAACTAAAGTACAATGGCCGTAAAAAATCAACATTACTGAATACATTTTAATAGTTTGTATACTTTACTCACTGAAAAATTCATATACATGAACGTCTAAAGAAATAACTAGTTAGTAACGTATGTTACAACAACACTGTTTAAACTATCATATCCCAGTGTTATCAGTCACATCCAGTACAACAGTTTAAAAATTTAAATGGTAACACTTACTATTTTCTATGTACTATGTCATATCTATATAATGTTAATAGGTTTGCCTTCAAAATTAAGTAAAAACAAATTTAAGATTAAGAGGTAAAAAGGTTACGAATTAGTCTCAAAAAATCAAAACAGTTAAATCGTATTTAAAGTTCACATAGTAATTCACTTAAATATACAATTGAAATAAACATTGCAACATTCTCCCAGACATTCCATTAGGTATTGGCACACTTATTTCATAAAACAAATCATTTGTCACCCAAATTACAGCCTCATAGGTTTGCCATTGGATGAGAGGTTGGCGCTGTTTCATGATCGATGTGTTTGCTTCCTTATCATTATCGATTTGTAGCAATGTGCCATGTTCCCTTAAATAGTTCTGCAACAAAATCTTCCGCGACGTATTCTAGTTCATCTTTGACAAAAAATGAATTCTGATATATGTTGTCTGTGTCGTCAGGAATTACAACAGCCTGTGGTAACGTATGTTTATAAAGGTTTTTTCGCTGCTGTTGAATTTGACTGACGTCCTGTGTTCCTTTACACTTAAAGACAGGATATAAAAGAAACAATCAGGACTTGAACGTTCGGAGTTTCAAAAAATAAGCGAAACATAGTGAAACAAGTAAACTAACAATCATCAACTAAGATACATTTCATATGAAACATACGTTACCAAACGTAACGTATGTTTCAATTCACAAAACCATGTCTTATTGAAAAAGAAGCGAAAAAGGACGAAAAAATCAGATTTGTTAACATCTAGTAAGTATTGAAGTAGCAAATAATTTGCAAAAAGCATTTATTTGAGTATTGCTATGTAGGATTTTATGCTTACATTGCATGCAATGGTTAAAAAATCTTCAGACTCATTAATTTGTCAACGCCATTGAGAGGCACGCAATTTCAAGTTTTTTTTCAGCTTGGTTGATGATGTCGTATATTTTGCAATGAGATAATGTCATCGTTTAACCCTTTGCCACATTGTAAGATCGGTTTATCATTTTAACGGTAACGTATGTTACATCACGTATGTTACATTTGATACTTTAGACAGCAGTATCTCTAGACGATCCTGAGCAATGACAAAAGTAGTTATCATAAAATGAAGAGTTCATTAGAGTGACTAATTAGAAAATATTAATTCAACTAAGATATTTACCATTAGTTGAAAAACCATGGTCACGTATGTTTCATTCTTAAAAGTCTACCCGAAAATTTTGGTAAAATGTGATGATTATTGAAATGCCTGTGAATACTTAATGACAATCGTTTCTATTTCATGTATATTCATATCTGATCTTATGATTTTATATATTTTACAATTATAATATCGTTTTGAAATTTTTAAAAAATGGACCTTTTTCACGGTCACGTATGTTACCACACTCTTGGCGACAAAGTTTAAGAGCTGTGTGTAAGTTTATATTTCTGAGGAGCAAGATAAAAATCTTATTCTTACATACAGGAACGTTGTATGTGTTAAAAAACAAGTGCATTAAGACTACCCTATGTGCCTATTCTTCGTAGTCTGCGCTCAAAGTCAGAAAATTGAGATGGCGACACTAACGTATGTTACATTTTGGGGTACTTATGAGACCAGTATGAACACATACTTGTGTATATTTCAAAAATCTTTTTTGTCCCAAATGGCCACACACAGCATACAACTTTTGCATTTTAATTCAATTCACAGTCTATTCGTATTTACTCAGTAACTCATGGAACATTAAATGTTCCATCTTATTGAATATGAGCGAGTTAAAAGGGGAGGTAACTCTGTACAGCTTGTGATGAATGAAAAACATGGATGTTTTCATGGTAGGAACTTTCAATCTAATTTTATTTTCTTATAAGTGACGTAACTTTTTTTCTGATACTGATCATTTTGTGCGGAATAGGTAGATCTTTCAACCTATATATAGTTTGGGGTATCTAACATCCCTGGGTCATACTGTAATTTAACATTGAAAATGAGATTTTTTATATACAACAAAGAAGGATTTTATTTAGTGGTGTGTAACCTATACAACCAACTTGGTATGATAATTGTATTAACAGTTGCAGAGAGCTTACACTGAAACCCACAGTGCTTGTTTCATTAAGGAATCAAAGAGGGTCGATTCACTGTTAATTCATTTAATTATGTCAGTAGATTTTTTTTCACAAAATATTGTTACACAATCTTCGATAATCCATTTCATACTTTTGTCAAACTAAGCCTAAATAACAGAACAGAACTATTCTGTTCTGTTCTGTTTTGCACCTAAATAAGAGTTTTATATGATAAGATGTTAAAAGTTACAGTTAAAGCAAGGGTTTTTGAGTCTACAATTAGTATCACTATTCAGTCGACTCTTGACACTAACTTCCCTGATCATCGAGTCACACACCAACTGTTAACACATGGCGCAGATTGCAGCCACAGCATACACTGCATGATCCTTACGGGTACCCATATACACCTGGGTGGAGTGAAGCAATCAGAGGTAAATTTGTTGCTCAAGGAAATTAGCAGTGCCCGTAGTGGGATTCGAACCCAGGACCTCTTGATCCTTAAGCGCGCGTCCCACCACTGGACTACTGCTACTGTTCAGAATATAATACATTATATATAATTTATGCAAGTATTTAACACAGACAATAACCAATGAACTTTATTAATTGTGTTACATTTTATTGTAATGTTTTTGTGGTATATTTTAAGTGTGACAATACTCACTAGTCATAGAGATGTATAATAATGCTGTATGGTTTACGTTCTATGTCTGTGTGATTACAACCTACATAGCTTTACTGATGAATGTTATTTTTACTTATTTTAGAACACATTTTAATAAAGTGATATGCATATATATATATAACATTGTTGTTTTGAACTGTATGTGTGTTTGTTTATTTTGAACTTTTGAAAATTCTATTTTTCTGGGTTAAACGCCTTGTCAACGCAATTTAATGTTATATTACGGCAGCCAGCGAACCAAACCTAGCTTTCTTGGACCCATTTCTATAGCCAGTACTCATATACCCTTCCACATGGCCGGCGACTATGATGTGAAGTTAACAATATCACCAGGAAAAGCAGTAACATCCGTCTTAATGCTGTACTGCTATGTAAAATTACAGCTGTAAGATCTATGTTACTGCTTTACCGCCAGCAGTTAGATGAAAACTACAGAAGTAAGATCTATCTTGTTTGTTTGTTTGTTTTGTTGGGTTTAACGCCGTAGCAACACATTTTATCGGTCATATAACGGCAGTCAGTCAACCTACTCACTCCTGGAAAGGCTAAATCTCTGGATTTAGCTGTTAACCAACTACTAAGCACATACTTTCGTCAGTGACTGACAACTGCCTTACATAATCAAAAATCATTGGTAGGAGGGAGAATGGCCGTAGAAATAACTGAGCTAGCCGGGCGGCTTACATGATCTATCTTACTGTTGTTCCTAGTTGCAGATAGGTCGAAAGTACAATGTATGGGTAAGATACTACACCCATTGTTCACATTGCCTCAATGTTTCTGTTGTTACTGCTGTTACTGCTAACTTCACTTCCATGATTAAATCTATAATTTCTGAACAGACCAAAATGTTCCCTTTTATGTAATATGACATTTTACAGATTGCCTTAATGACCGGAGGGAACTGGTTAGCGTCCGAAGACAAGATGCACAGGAAAAAAAAGGTTCTTACTTAAATTGATGAGAAATACTAATGACATCACTGAGAGAAAATGTTGAAGTAATAATCAAATATATCACCAATAACAAGGAGACGAATATCAACGAATTACGCCTACTTGTACTCTGAACAATGAGAAAAATATTGGAGCTTACAGGTCGTCTACGTAAACATTTCGTACATAGCCTGTTTCATTACACACCAAAATTGAGGGGTGAATTATTTTTACAATTGTATAGTTTAATTATTTACACTTATTTTATAGACATATCATTATATAACATTTTCAATGTGCATACGCACTATTTAAAATAAATGTTACACATCAAAATGGCCTGTTTAAATCAGTAAAATGCTGTTTATGCATTAGCTTATTCACCTATTTAGTGGGCAAGTCCATTATTTAGAGAACAAAAACACGCATGACCTAGAATACGATCTGTACGTGATATGAATATGAGTGTTGGAATAAAATCAAATGTAAATTGAGTCTGATATGAAAATATAAACGATAAATCCAGGCAATATTTTTATATGGATATTGTAATGGAGCAGCTCCAGTTGGAATGGGGGCAAGGGGATCTGGGAATTCTCTTTTTATGGTCGAAATACATGAATGTATACAATCGAAAACAGGATTTAAAATTTATAAGTTTGAAGAATTAGCATCTCCAGGAAAAATATCCACTTGAACACCCAAATGGACACGTGTCTATAACCAGTACTGACATACCCTTCCGCAAGGCGGGTAACCTCTGCATACTTCTCAATAAGTTAGGGTAATTCGACATTATTTGGATGGATATAACTAACCCGGGAAGGTCTCGAATCAGCGACCACCTCAGGACGCTAGAGTAGAAATCCTGTGCCTAGTCTAATGAACAACGGACCCGGCAAATGGAGTTGTAGAGTATATCGAAGGCACACACAAAATTCATTAGCATTTTCATAACAGTTATAAATAATTACTTTATATCTAAAATCAAAAGCATCATTCAATATGGAATTTGGTGGTTTTCCAAACCTTCGAAAATCCCGTCCCTTGATCTCCTACAAAATAAATTTAAACGTCTGGAGCCGCCACTGTTATAAATAGAGTTGAATGTACTGCAGATATAAAAGACTGTCAATATATACTTTGTATGTAAATTCTATTGTGATAGAAGTGATGTCAATTAGGTATCAGTAATTTTTGTATTGATGTAAGTTCTGATATCAATTTATAAGGAACACAAAGACAGACAAAGACAAGTACAGACAATACAAAAACCTCCTCTGTTTTTTCTTATAAAGTTACACAACGCTTGATTGAATCGTTATCATAATCAACAAGAGGACCAAGATGAATAAATGATGTTTCTTAAACTTATGTCTGTGGGAAGTAGACAGTTTCGAGTCTTAAATCAAAACAAAGGCACGTATGTTTTTGTCTTGATAAAATAATCCTGCCATTTACAATGTATTCATGTTCAATGAACGACAGCATAGACGATTGTTTCTTTATTTTTTGCGTAAATTAGGGAAATAAACAAATTCAGTTCATCGGTGCTTTAATTCCATAATCCATCACAACACTGATATGATATGTATCAGAGCAATCTTTAGTGTATATCAAAATGACCAATTAAACCACTAAACCTTTGTGTTACCATTAGCCTTACTCTAAACGTTCCAAAGCGTTCCGTAACGATATATTCGGAACTCCTCGGCCTTATGCTGCGAATAATCTCGGATATATTTAGACGCTATTTTGAAATACCGGTGTTAGAGTAAACAAATATACGATCGTTTAGGCAATGAGTGATGTTTCGTTTTTAGTCCGTAAATTTTGAAACATCACTCATTGCCTTAACGATCGTATATTTGTTAGATTAGCCCAGATTATTCGCAGCGAATGGCCGAGGAGTTCCGAATGTGTCGTTACGGAACGTTTTGGAACAATTAGGGTAATTGTAAATTGAACAGGCTACATATGTTGTAGTCCTATATATTATAAGACCCTCCGTAACTCATTTCATATTGGGACATTATTCTGTTACGGCTACCATATGTAGCTGTCTCAAACAGAAAGCACTCTCTAGTAGATTAATGTACAAGTCAGCTATACAATTGAATGTTGTGCCAATGGGATTTTCTTTAATGAGATTATACGCAGACATTTCCTCTGCAGATATGATATACAATTATATAGTGTAAGAGCATGATGACGTCATATATAGAATAAACTATGTAAGTTATTGAACTCATTTGCTTATATCATCCTCGGTAACCCAGGGTATTACGTCAACGATAATATTCATAATGTATGAGTACCGTGGGTTTCCGACGATGGCTTATATTGGATGGTGACAAAATAGTCAGTAAATATTCATGTATGTACATGTATGTATTGAAAAAATAAACTTTTACAAGACATATAATGTGGAAACCCCATTAAAGCCGGCTTTTAAAGATCTGACCCTTATTGAAAACTTTAACACAAAAAATACAAAGAGAAATAATCCATTATTAAGCCAAATAGAGTTGCGGTTACTTTCTAATTCTGTTTTTATCACATGGTATGTTATCATTGTATGAACTTTCATGAAGATCTGAAATAAATGGCAGAAATATATGGTAAATAATAAACTTTAACGCAATTTTTTACGACACCGGACGCCCGTCCGCCCAACCGCTCGGCTGTCCGCCCGGCCGCCCAACAGCCCGTCTGGATATCGCCTAACTATATTCCATATTTTTCGTTGAAAAAAAACGGCTATTTGGGAAATTTCAGGGCGTGTCTGGACCCCCCTGACCCCCACTGGATCCGCCTATGCACGATGATTTTTGTAAAAAAAATATTGATTTGATTGAATACACCTATCAATCAAACGATCCAGTTATAATTTGTTTCATGTAAATGATTATATACACTATAGTGTATCATTCATCATGTACTTTTTATTTTATAATTATTCCACAGTTTCCATTCAGTTAAATAACAAGCTCTATAATGACAGCCCGAGATGAAAGAATAGAAATCGAATTAGAACATGGCTTCGTTTGTGAGAGAGGGTGCACTAAGTGGGATAATCCAATACACGAAAAGATTGATTTCCTCCGTGTCAATCTTGTCCGGTTTTTTGTCCACTTTCTTAATCGGTTTATTTTGATTGTCAATTTTGTAATCAATTTTGAACTGCTTGATTAAAACAATGATAAATGTGTTTACGTTTTTATTTAATTAATGGCATGGAATTTCACCCTAGGGCATTGTAGTCTTCAACTTTCCAGGTCAAAAAAAGATCTCCGCAACTGATGATGGACATACCTGCCATCTTCGACAAAAATAATCAATTTTTTATAGACTGAGTGTTCAATAACACAATAATATTCTCACAAATCGTAACATCTCGACCGCCTCCATGAATGCCTCCATTTTGCTAGTTAATCTGCTTACTTAAATTATTTCGCAATATATTAGTCCAAGAGCCGAGGCCGTTTATTTTCAATTTCGGGGCATGCTCTGGTTTTGATAAATGTTGTTCTACATTGAATGTAGTTTTCGAAATGGGGCAATAAAATTGTCGTGTCCTGGCAATGCTATGTGAAATTCAAGATGGCGTCCAAGATGGCCGCTAAAATATCTAGAAAAGCTATGACTATATTGTCACCATTTAACATCTAGCATACAGAAGTATTCAAGGTTTTACGATTGCCTAGCTGTTTGTTTTATGGAAGTTAGTGGAAATTTAATCGTAATGCGTCAGCACAGAACAAAATTGTCATGTGTTCCTAAGAAAGAATTCATCGATTCATAATCGCATCAATCCAAATATTTGTATTTTTAGAGCTTTTTTAAAAATGTTTTATTAAAGTTTGAAATTCAACTTCGCAAGAACGGTATAAAAACATTTTATCTTGATCAGAGCATAAACAACATTTCAAAAACACACAAGATTTAAATACTCATAAATAACTCTGTACAACGAAAAGCAATATGTAATCATTCAATTATATTTTAAATTAATAAAAACTAATCCACAGAAATAATTTGCTGCGCTTCTACGATGAGTGATACGCCAACCAAAAAACGTGTAACATGGGGAATTTCATGTTTTTTGTCTTATAACAAGAAACCCAAACGTCACATCAATTAATTCTAAATGTAGCAAAAACAGTTCCTACAAAACTTTCATAGAATTTCTGTTATTGGAGTTACATGAGGAAATCCTGTTTGTAAAATAAATATATCTTGTTCTGCGAGCTTACAAACTATTTTCAATGATGCCATTTGTAAACACCGTGAAAAACAAACAATTATTTTCCATACGCTAAGTTTTTGATGAAAATGACGACTTGTGACTGTACAGCGCCGAGGTTTTCCAGGGTGGTTTCAAAGAGTATAAAAGTGGCATTAGAGATGTGATGCACATCGAGTAGTACACAGTTTTTATGCTTATCCTCGCGCAATCTCCGTAAACAGATCTATATCCTGTAGAGCATTGTCGTACAGGATCTCTACTGTCTCCGTGGAAGGTCACGTCGAGATGAACTTTGTGTCGACCAATCGATGCGTAGCTTTCATCTAGACGAAACACTATTAATAACATTTTGATTTCGTAATTTCTATTTTTAGACCAAGGTTGGCAAGCTAATTTAACAGCGGTATTATTCACAGTTTGCGATTGGATGGCTCATTACAAATTGCGTGACGTAAACGATGTAAGCAAGTTTCGTATCATAACAATTTCGTCATGGATATTATGATGAGAAAATGTCGCCTGGACGTGACCTTCGTTTGAAAAAGGCCAGATCTAAATTAGCGAGTAGGCGAGCGGAAAATTTTAGATCGGGTTTTAATCATATTGATCCTCGCGTAGGTATCATCGAAATCTGACTCAAAATATCCATAGCTCTTCAAATATTTGAGTCGAGGTGGTATCCGTAACACCGTAGCATTTGTGACGTTATAATCACGTGGTATTGCCAGTTGCTAAATTTCATTGATTATAATGATTTCATTTTCTGCTGAATAATGTATAAATACATTATTAAATACATTATTCAGCAGAAAATGATTTAAATCATTAAAATGAGTATAGCTCGTACACAATAACAAAACGTGTTTGTGTAAACATTAAAAATGAAACAATCCATTTCAGAGGTTGGGAGTATTGAAAAAAAGTTTATTAAACAAAATTCGTGTGGCGGATAAACCATCAAACCTTATTTAATCATGCTTGTAGTGGTAGACCGCTTGACCATTACACCAACAAGACACTCATAAAACATATTTTATTGTCATCCTGAGCATCCCCTGTCCTCCATTAGTTCATTTATTTTTTATATAAACCGTATTTTTTTTGGTTCTAACTACCACACTTGTAGTTGTTATGTGTTTGAGATCGTATCCGACTTACAAGCTATCAGCTAACATGTTTGGAGCTAGCGTCTCGTATATTGACATGAAGTTAACCCTGTCCCATTCTTGTTCCCAGAGTCTAGTAGGAGTCTCAATACTATACTAGCTACTTGAGAATCCTACTAGACTCTGGGAACGAGAATGACCCTGTTCAGGAAAGCTAGTTAGATGAGCTGGCCGTGCGCAGTAAATATTAAATAGGAATTGCTTATAAACAGTAAAATCCTAATTAAACAATGAATTAATCGTTTTGACTGGGTTTGGTGATGTCGGATGAAAGCTGTATGCTTGACTTTTATTAGAATGCTAAGCGCAGATGCTTGACAAGGAAGGTCACATAATACTATGCGCTGCTTTATTTTGTGGAATGCCAGGGATTTTATATGTCATATAAAATCCATGATTTTACTGACTGTAAACTAGAGTGATAATATTCATGTTCCCGTGCAAAAACGTACAAAACAGGGGCGTGTTCAGTTACTGCGAACGTTACAGAACGTTACATAACAATACATTCGGAACTCCTCGGCCATGTATTTGTTAGATCTAGTATTGTTTAATATTTGACAAGCTTGAAATTGTTTGGACATCAATTTTACCCCTTATTAAAATAACATTTTATTCAGACTATTTACGTCACAAAATCTAAGATACGACACCGGCCCAATATACGAAAAATGCCGACCCTTTCCGAGTGCGCTACACACATTTATACATATACAATGTAAACAATATGACCCGTTCGTGTACACAAATTAAATGACGCTACGCATGACTTATTTGATCGAGTTCTTTACCGTTGCTCTATGTGCAATGTTTTCCTCCATTGGTAGCTTGGTAACCGCGCAAATCCCGTGTTTTACATACCTGAGCGATCACGTGGTATACAGGACTTAATCTGATTGGCTGGATCATTGTCGCTCAATAAATCTTGCCTGAGGTGAGGTGTTGAATATTTGGATTAATCGGTGGCGTGGTTGAAATAAATTTAAAGTTCTTACGTTGTTGTGCTTCACTTTGGATAGATATTTTTGGAATTTTGGTAAGTTTTTTTCCTGTTTATCCATTATTTATCTGACACATCTGTAAGTAATTGCATTTTTACCATGCTGTGTAAATTGTAATCACATCCGGGGGAGATGAGTTTACACAGAATGGTTAATGTGCGATTATAGTGGTGGGGGACCAGTGCTACTATCAACGGCGAATCCAGGATGTCCAGTTTCGGGGGGGGGGGGCGGAAATTCAAGTTACGGGGAAGGAAAATGAACTAGCAGACTGGGGGTCCAAGGGCCTTATTTAGGTAATCAGGGTAAAGCCCTTCACCAAAAGCAAAGACTTGTAGTGTAATATGGTATTATTGTACGTTGTTCAACATTGCTTTTCTCACCTTTGTTCAAATGTATATTATTATTGTGTATGTCTAGAATATTACAAACATGTATTGTGTTATTTTATTTTAATAAAGACTTGTAGTGAGGGTTAAGTAGAACTCTAGGACAGGGGCAGGTACCCTCTCATGGTTTCTCAAAATCAGTTTAAATCTAGAAAATCTTTAAACTTTCTCAACTGAACACTTCAAAAACTATAAAATCCTAACTCGTTAGTTAACTCGTTTCACATTAGAACAGACTATACATTAAAAATAGCCAACCCAGGGGCGTAGCAAGAGCTTTTTAATGTGTACGCAGAATCCTAGGGGGTCAAGGGCATGCCACTCCGAATTTGTTTTTCTGTAGATCATTGCAGGAGCTTTTTGGCAACTATTAGAAAAGAGTTTGTATGATTCATTCCGGGCAAAAATATAGAAAGACAACATTCGGACCAATCAGCATTTCCGCCAAGCGTTTAAAGAATTATATAGACTGGAGTCAAAGACAAACAAGGAATTTAAACCGTAACTCGACTCGCAAAAGACAAGTCCCATTGAAACGTAATTTGACATAAGGTTACTATTAGCAGAATTATAATGCGTATGATAATACTTTAGGTAACACACTCGAAACAACAAATCCGCGTTGACGACGCACACGAAATCTCACTAACATAATACTTTGCGAAAAATAACTCGGTTTTGTGTCACGCACCCCTACCCCCGTCAGCCTTAAGTTTTTTGCATTTTTGGCGTTTGTAATTTTACCACTTGCCTGGACCAATGTGAACGCAGCTGCGTACTCTGCGTACTGGTAGCAACGTGCCTGCAACCGAAACCAAGAGGGGGGGCTTCTTCTCTTTGGACAGTCTGTAAGGGTCCGGTACAACTCAACCCCAAGACAACTCAACCCAAAGTTGGGACAAGTGAACCTGAAGTTGGGACAACTGAACCCGTAAGTTGGGACAACTCAACCCGTGGACAACTCAACCCCTGGACAACTAAACCTGTATAATATATTTTGATATATAAGCTAATTAGTTATTCATCATAGAAATATGTATTAACAATGAGAAGTGAAAATAAATGTATTTCTATCGAAAATGGAAGATATTTGTGAATAAAGTATAAGTAATGTATGTTATTTAGAGATTGTGTAAATATTGTGTCAATTGTATTGTATGTATTGTAATTCAAGCTTTGACAGTGGAGAAAAAAAACCGGACAATACAACAACTACACAACTATAAAGGGACATAACTGTTGACAAATTATTTTTGGAGTTATGCTCCTTTATACTTTAATGTTTAGTATTAAAATTTGTTCCAATTGAAATATTTTTAGTACTAATAAAGATATTTAAATAAAATAATAAAAACCTGGTATGCTTATTCATTGATACTACATCTACACAACTATGAATGGACAGTACTTTGGATGTATGATTTTTATACCCCCGCTTCGAAGAAGAGGGGGGTATACTGTTTTACCCTTGTCCGTCCGTCCAGCCGTCCATTACAAAATTTCCGTCGCAGTTTTCTCAGCAACTATATCATGCAGCAGCCTAATACTTTGCATATTGCTTCATCCCATAGTCCCATGTGGTGTAAAGCGATTTCATGCTCCTTGCTCATCTACTTCCTGTTTGTCGCATATTTTTAGATTTTGGCGGGGGTATCACTAGTGAGCATTAGCTCACAGATTTACTTGTTTAGTTATGCCCCTTTCATATTTTACAAATATGACTTAGTAATATTTGTTTGA
The DNA here is from genome assembly GCA_025267735.1 of Mactra quadrangularis. Lineage (NCBI taxonomy): Eukaryota > Metazoa > Mollusca > Bivalvia > Venerida > Mactridae > Mactra > Mactra quadrangularis. The sequence goes on along the minus strand of CM046305.1, from coordinate 48,719,024 downwards.
CTGATTTAATTTCTTTAAGTCCTGTCTTAACAGTACTCTTGTTTAAAGACTTTACTTGAGTTAATGATCAGCTCTTTAGCTGGATTTTCAACAAAAAAATTTGGCTTATAGTTAGGGGAAACATGGGGAGGCAGGCGGTTAGGCAGGCGGTTAGGCAGGCGGTTGGGTGGGCGGGCATCCGGTGTCATTAACAATTGCGTTAAAGTTTTCAATTTAGCATATATTTCTGCCATTTATTGTCAGATCTTTATGAAACTTAATACAATGATAACATACCATGTGATGAACAGAATTAGACAGTAACCACAACTCTACATGGCTTATTATGGATAATTCCCCTTTGTATTTTTGCGTTAAAGATTTTCAATCCGGCTTTAATGTGATTTCTTCATTACATTTCCTGTTTAAATACATGTAATTTCATTAGCACCAACCAATCGGTACTTTGATATATTATTTCAGATACACAATATGCATGGAAGATGTTTTAGATGATTGTAAAAAAGGAATTGTATGGTCATCAGAAAGAAGTTAAGTGCAGTTATTTTATTTTATTTTTACAAATAATTATATTAGGCCACAACAAGATGATCATGTTCTATGGATTCACTTGCACCTTAATTTTGACAGTTTTTACAAATAATATTTTTATTTCCTAGCTCGCTCATAAAAATTTGATCAAACCGCTTTATAATGCAACTGCATTAAGACTTTTTTTTCTTCGCTCACTCATTTTTCCTAAAAAATCTGTAGAACACATGATCAACTTGTTGTGGCCTTATAACTCTTTTATAGTTTGAATGTTAAACTGAGTGCATAATTATATTTACATACTTCAGATATATAAAGCTGATGTGAACCATTTGATGCTGGAATTCACTAGTATAAGAATTGCATCCTTTTTTATCTAGGGGGGTCTGAACTTTTCTAGGGGGGGGGGGGGTCCGAACCTCGAACCACCAGCACTTACCCATTTTGCAGGAAAAGTGCAACATATTGATAATAAAAACTACATAACCATTAAATCTATGTTAAGCACCGAAACAATTTCTCCATGCTACTTAAAATGACTTAAAGGCAAGAAATACACTAATGGACATGCGATAGTATATGGAAAAAAACATAGTCAATAAAAAAGTTCATGTGACAGTATGCAGTAAACATTTGAACAATCTTGAAATGTACAAACTCTTTCTATTTCTTTGAATCTTTTCTATCTTTCTATCTTGCCATGTGATAGTGTACAGAAAAAACATAGTCAATATAAAAGGTCATGTGGCAGTATGCAGTAAACATTAAATCTATCTTATATTTCTTTAAATCTTTTACTAGTTTTCTCTCTTTACATGCAATAGTATACAGAAAAAAACATACCAAGTAGTCAATATAAAAATTCATGTGGCAATGTGTATTTAGCATTCGATCTTTTGTAAAATGTACCTATTCTATTCCTTTGAATCCATTTCTTTCTTTTAATGTGATAGTACATGTACAATGGTATCTACTGAAACATTGTTCAACAAAAACATTATTTCAGTAACAATTTATTCAATTTTCCGAAAAAATTGTGAAAAAGATGGAATGCATTTTATAGTATTTACAAATAATGGACAGAACTCACGTATGAAACTCAAGTTTCTTTAATTGTGAGCAACATTCAAATTGATTACAAAAATATTTTTTATCTCAAATTTTCACACAAAAAAACTTAAGTAAACTCTAGCAACAGTATGAATATAGACTATATTATAACCTCATGATAGATCTCGACCAGCCATTCATTAAAATTGAAAACATCAGAATTACAAAACCTCAGAAAACATATCTTTTTCTTTGGTCCAAAGGGTGTTTGGTTTTCTGAGGTTCCACTCTATACACAAACATATATAATCTTTACAAAAATTCATCTTTCAAATAAACACATCCATTCTTACTTTTTCTTTGTATATTTATTCTATATTTCTATATTGTCATTGGAACCTCTACAATAAACATTCAATGTAAGAAAAACAAGCGGCAATATGCAGATCATGTGGTATAAGTGAAGTCTTTAACCTGGCCCATCAGTCTAAAAATAGAAGAGTATTTATCAAAAACAGGGTTGAACAAATATATTTAGAAATTTTCTATTATAATATACATGTAATATATAAAAACCCCTGAGTAATAACAACACTTATATCAACTGAAGCACAGATACTGAGAAGTTAATTTTGGTTTCATAATCATACTTTAAAACTGCACCACAACATTTCAAATTTACATGTTTTCTCCATGAACGGATGACTCTAAAATTAAAAGTACAATAACATAGTATGTTTACAAAAAAACATTGAAGTATTAGGACACTTAAAAGCATAATAATTAATATTATAAGGACTTGGTGTAGTGGTGAGGTGTACAAGCTGTCAATCTAAAGGTTACAGGATCGCTTTCTCAAAAAACCTTTTTTTGCTATTAAAACATGATAGGTCCACGCTTTACAAATACTTGTGTCCACGTCTGCACACCAATTCCACAATAGTTTTAAATCAAAGCGCTGGAGGCACTGAATTTGTTTGGGTTTGAAAAGTGGAATTTGATTTCCGGCTCCAACAAAACATTTGTATACAAAGAGCAGTTCAATGATATTAGTTTGATGGGTAGACCAGCACTGTTCCGGTTCAAAACACTTTATTCAATCAACCTATAAATACTACAGGTAAACCTGACAGGCGAACACACTACTGAGTTTTTTTTACACAATCATCACAAGTCAAAGGGGTCATTCTTGAAAGTTGAAACAATTCAATAACTGCCGCTTATAAATTATCATTCGTGCACATTTATTCTACTGCATGCATCTGTATGTAAAGTAAATGAAGTTCACTATTCATAATTTAAAGTCATTTACTACGATCTTTAAACTTTTCCTATGGAACCATTCTATTACATAAGATGATGTAACATCTCTACTGACAACAGGACTGACGTCCCGAACAAATAAAAATACCTGCTGCAAAATGTATTACTCATATATGGCGTTTTCATTTATCAAAGACATTCAGTCTATAATATGTTACAAATTAGGACTTAGAAGAAATCAAATATTACTTAAATTAATTGATACAAAAATATCATGAAAATATTCTGTCAATTAGATAAATATAATAAATAAGGTATTGTACAGCTGATTATGTTACTGGTGTTTGCAAAATTACAAAACCCTGAGGAGGAATCAAACACTGGGTATTTCGATTGTCAAGTCAGTACTTTACCTCGATCAGCACTACAAATATTTTGCCATAATCCAATTGTTACTTTTCTATCCATATTTTACTAGTTACTCATTGAAACAGCAAAACTTGACAGTTGTGTTCGAGCTTAGCCGTAAATCATTACTGATACTAATGAATTTCATGTTTGATAATGCTAAATACATGTAATACAATTATTTAGTGTCAGCTTAACGCTTATTTATTTTTGTGGTATTTTCATAATTAAGAAAATTAACTTATCATCACTTCCCTGTTTTTCACAGAATTTTGAAATAAGCTGACACATTAACAGATATATTGTTTATATTGTTGTTCAAATACATATATTACTCTCATTCTTTATGTTTTAAGTCTAGATCTATAGCCCTTTTTAACATCTTATTTTTTGTTCGCAACAATTTTAATTATTGTTCATATTGCATTTCAAAGTTGCTAATGACTCTTCAAAAAGTTCAAACAGTGACAATAATTATGGCGCAGTCATCTGATTCTTCAGTATTAATATGGATTTCGTGATGTGCTTGATGAACCTGCATATTTTCTGCATTTTTACTTTTATGTTTTTTCATTTTATTTTTGTAGTATTTTTTTTTAAATTTTGTAATTGACTGGTTTACAAATTTTCTGCTTAACTTCTGTATGTTAAAGTCAATTAAAGGATTTTGTTTTTTACTTTTTTCTGACTCTGACTGAAAGTTTTGTTTCTGATTTTTTTGGTTTATTTTTGTTATTGTAAGCATATAGATTTTTAATATAGGTATTTTTGTTATTTTTTTTTTCAAAATATTTCAGGTTTCACATGCTATAAACACTAAGACACTGGTCAAATGGAGATGGTCGATATGACTTGGTCATGGAGTCTTACCTCTCCAATTGATATATACAGAGTTCATGATGTGTTGGCATGTTTTTTTCTATTTTTACTTTGAATTTTACATTTTTGTTGTTTTAAACATTTTTTTCTAGTAGTTATTTTTCTATTTTCACTTTGAATTTTTCATTTTTCTTGTTTTAAACAATATTTTTTCTAATAGTTTCTTTTTTCTTTTTTCAATTAGAGTTTTTAATTTTTGTTGTTTTAAACAATAATTTTTGGTAGTTTCTTTTTCCTTTTTTTTACTTTGAATTTTTCATTTTTGTTGTTTAAAACAATTTTTTTCTGGTAGTTTATTTTTTCCATTTTAGATTTTTGCTTGTGAGTTTTTTTTTGCCGTTGATGTAAGTTATTTATTACCAATTCAAGGTAATCATGCCGTTAACACTAGGCACTGGTCAAATGGAGATGGTCGATATGACTTGGTCACTGAAGTCTTACCTCTCCAATTGATATATACAGAGTTCATGATGTGTTGGCATGTTTTTCCTGTTTTGTTTTTTTACTTTGAATTGCCATTTTTGTTTCTTTTTTCTTTTTTTAACAATAATTTTGCTAGTAGGTTATTTTTCTATTTTTACTTTTTATATTTATTTTTTGTTGTTTAAAGCAATCTTTTTCTGGTAGTTATTTTTTTTTCTATTTTTACTTTTTTGGTGTTTAAAATAATGTTTTTACTGGTAGTTTATTTTGTATTTTTACTTTAAATTTTTATTTTTTGGTGTTTTAAACAATATTTTTCGGGTAGTATGTTTTTTTTATTTTCAATTTGAATTTTACATTTTTGTTGTTTAAAACAATCTTTTTCTAGTAGTTTATTTTTTCCATTTTAGATTTTTGCTTGTGAGTTTTTTTCCTGTTGATGTAAGTTATGTATTGGCAATTCAAGGTAATCATGCCGTTAACACTAGGCACTGGTCAAATGGAGATGGTCGATATGACTTGGTCACTGAAGTCTTACCTCTCCAATTGATATATACGGAGTTCATGATGTGTTGGCATGTTTTTTTCTGTTTTTTTTTTTTAATTGCTTTTTTTGTTTCTTTTTTCTTTTTTTAACAATAATTTTTCTAGTAGGTTATTTTGCTATTTTTACTTTGAATTTTTCATTTTTGTTGTTTTAAATAATATTTTTCGGGTAGTTTTTTTTCTATTTTTACTTTTAATATTTAATTTTTGTTGTTTAAAACAATTTTTTTCTGGTAGTTTATTTTTTCTATTTTTACTTTGAATTTTACATTTTTGTTGTTTTAAACAATATTTTTCTGGTTGTTTATTTTTTCTAATGTTAGATTTTTGCTTGTTTTTTTTTGCTGTTGATGTAAGTTATTTATTAACAATCAAGGTAATCATGCCGTTAACACTAGGCACTGGTCAAATGGAGATGGTCGATATGACTTGGTCACTGAAGTCTTACCTCTCCAATTGATATATACGGAGTTCATGATGTGTTGGCATGTTTTTTCCTGCATTTTTTTACTTTGAATTTGTCCTTTTTGTTTTCTTTTTTTAACAATAATTTTGCTAGTAGGTTATTTTTTCAATCCTAGAATTTTGCTAGTAAGTTATTTCTTACAATTGATGTAGGTTATTTTTTGTACAACAATTTATTGATTTTTTTCTTATATTCAAGAGTAGTTACTGTTTTATGATAAATGATAATATTATAATTTAGTAAACTAATGTTTTTTTGTAGTGAACGGTTTTGTGAGTGAACGACATTGCACGGACATGTTGACACATTGCGCCAGGAAAGCACCTGTCATTGTTCTGGACACTCAATTTTTTGGAGTGGCCAGTAGGTCTTATGCCTCCTTGTTGCTCATTGCAGTTATTGGGAGGTATATTTTTTGCCGGTCAGCATGACTAAGACAGTACTGGTTACAGTGCAGTGCATTTAGGTACTGTACTGTAGGTTGACTTGTCTTGTCAATCACTAACAAAGTCATTTTGTTTTTGTTTTGAACTCTCATAATACTTAGTTAATTTGTTTTTCTTTTTTTCAATGGATTTATTTCAATCTTTAATTTATTTAGACTTGGTAATCAGCACATCCACTTCTACTTATTTCTTGTATTTTTGAAGTTGGTTGATAATATTTCTTGGAGCATTGATTGTTTCAATGTTTCTTTGTGTTTTTATAATAGGATTGGAGCAATTTATGTATTATTAAATTTCTATTTTATATAGGTTTATTTTGATTAAATTTTATTTTTGAAAGTACATTTTTGTACATGTATATCAAACTGAAATTCAAAGGTTTCATGGCTAATTACTTATATAGGGTTTAGCATTTGTACACTTTGTTCTGTACATATTCACTTCAAAATACATAGTCAGCATCTTTTTTTGTTTTAACAACAGTAACCTAAATTATTGTTTGAACTTAGGTTAACAATATAGAGCCTACGCTTCCCTCGCAGCTCAGTGAGTACATTACATTCATGCGCTGCCTTAAAACGTGTCGATTTATGATATTGACCTTTACTATGAACCCATGAACCACCAATGAAAGTTAACCAAATTTCAATTTAGCCAAAAAAAACTTTATACACATTTTCATTGGTTGTTACGGTCACCTGACAAAGTAAACGGGTAAACAACATGTTATACGGTATGATCATACTAGTAACGAATGCAACCGTGTATGACATCATATATGCCATGGCTACACTTTGTACTGAAGTTAAATAAGTTGCTCTGTGTTTACAGATAAAATATCAAAAATAGACATTTAAAATGATCAGTGTTTACTGTTATTTTTATTAATTTTCCATTATCTAACTAATGCAAAACTGTCCAACATCTTTGCATTTCGATATTTTGAAATTACATGTTTGAGAATATTTTGCATCTGTTTTTAAAAACCATGTGATATTCAACTCAAACTTGGAATACTTATTCATCCTCACTACCTCAACCTTACTTCAATACTGTCATTGATATTCAACTCAAACTTGGAATACTTATTCATCATCACTACCTCCACCTTACTATCAATGCCCATAGCACTGGCTCCACTTTTTTAGGAGTTATGCCCCTTTTTTACTTAGAAAAAATAAAAAATCAAGGTTAAAATTTTTACAAATTAAACAAACATCAATTCTGTCCAAGATATTCAACTCAAACTTGGAATTTTTATTCATCATTACTACTTCCTCCTTACTATTAAAACCCATTCACTGATTGACTGAGAAAAGTCAAGCATGCTGTCTCCTCTGACAGCTCTTTTTGTTGGAATTCTCTCTTTTTACCTTCAAAATTATAGTTCTGAAAATTGGTCCCAACTCCTGGTGTAAGCATTCTAGTTTATTATACACTATTGAATATACCCAATAGATATGATTGTTTCCTTTTCCAGGGAATCTCCATCAGGGAAGTATATGTTACTCTTACTCTTATACACATACACATGTGACTGGTGCACAAATTCTTTCTTCCGAAAATACACAAAATCAGTTCTTCTGCCATACCAGTTAACTTCTTTGCTAACATACACTACATGTACCAAGCCACACCCTATCTTACCCTACATCAAGAAAAGCTATTTCTGAGAATTAAGCATACTATCCTTGTTATTTTTTACGTTCATTTGTTTGACTCAATTAGCAAATACACTTGTACACTTAAAAACACTTTAGAATAATTGTAGGCTCAACAAAGTCATTTTGCTTGTACAAAAACATGCCAGAATAACAAACAAAATGTGATGTATATACAGATCCACTATGCATGGGCGAATCCAGCAGGGGTTCAGAGGGGTCCAGACCCCCCCCCTAGAATTTGGAAAATGTACATGTCCATTAGTGTATTTCTTGCTTGTAAGTCATTTTTAAGTAGTATGAAGCAATTTTTCTCGGTGCTTAATGTAGGTTTAATGGTTATGTAGATTTTATTATCAATAGGTTGCATTTTTCTGCAAAATGTGTAGTGTTGTTTGAGGTTTGGACCCCCCCCCCCTAGAAAAGTTTGCACCACCCCCTAGAAAAGTTCGGACCCCCCTAGAAAAAATCCTGTATCGGCCCCTGCTATGTTAACTCACTTGGTAGATCATACATGTATAAGATCACAGGATTGTGGGTTAAATTCCCAGCAGGACCAACATGCACTTGTGGAGTAACACATGAAAATGTTTTCTACTATTCAGAATTCCACAGCAATCTTCTAACAGATAATCCCATTGATTCTCTACAATTATATAAGTAACATACATTTTGTGCCATATGAATTTATTGGTGATTTATAGATCTACAAAATTGAGTGTTCAATTGTAAAAACATTGTTATTGTCAAGTGTCTGTTATATTATCATAATTCATGTCATGAACATATGACCCCAAAAAAATCATGTTTCTGGCTTCATCTTCCTAAAATTGGAGTAAGTAGGTATTCATTCTTTTAATTTTAACTTAACAAGAAACTGTTCTTTTTGGTTTTTTCTTCGCTGTTTTTATTTGTTTCAGGTTGAAATTATGACTTGAGGTATGCGTTACTGATGTCTGTAGTCTGCGCAGGGTTGGATTGCTTTTGTCTATTTCGAAGAAACTAGATGATTTGTAATACTGTCAAATGTCTCCAGGACAAAAAACAGTAAGATTGAATGTATTGCTGTAATTTTGATCTTAATGCTGCATAGGCGGATCCAGCAGGGGGGGGGTCAGGGGGGTCCAGACTCCCCCTAGAATTTGGAAAACGTATTTGTCCATTAGTGTATTTTTTGACTGTAAGTCATTTTTAAGTATCATGAAGCAATTTTTCTCGATGATTAATATAGATTTAAAGGTTGTGTAGTTTCTATAACTAATGTATTGCATTTTTTCGGCAAAATGTGTATTATGTGGTTGTGGTTCGAAAGTTCAGACCCCCCCTAGAAAAGTTCGCCCTCCCCCCGCCCCCCCCCCTCCCGTAGAAAAAAATCCTGGATCCGCCCCTGTGCTACATTACTAGAGTAAGAGTATAATTACTGCTGTTACAGTTTAGGGTTGGGCAAATCACCAACTTTTTTTTGAAACAGGTGTTTTTTATGGCCAAATGATGCACTGAATCCAAATATGACCTTTATTCAAAATGGCCGCCAAAATGGCCGATTTTGGTTATGTGGAACTATTTTATATTTTCACCATAGCTTGTAATATATCATTTTGTAGGTTTTTAAGGATGATAAACATGTTTTTGAGGTTAAAAATAACAAAATATGTATGGGAAGCTATATTTATTGATAATTTATACAATATTTCAGCCAAAATCACAAAATTTTGTAGAATAATATCTACTTTTGAATTAAATCAATTTTCTATACATCTTTCCATAGGCTATTCAGCTTGCATATTACTATCGTCATTCTTATTTCTGCTTTTAATTATATTAATGATTCTTAGAATGAATTTTTATCACCTTTATTAAGTATACACATAGTAGCTTTAATAGCAATAACCAAATTGCATTCATTGAGCTATGCCGCTCTTTCTGTTTTATTGTATAATGACTTTAAACTGTTATTAATAATTAAAAAACAAACCATCTACTGGTTTTAAATGCTACTGTTTATAGATTTTGATGCATTGCAGATATTAAAAATGTTTTCCTTAATCATAAAAAGTTAATTTTGAAATTATTATATAAAGTTGAAGATTACAACTTGAACTAGCTAGTACTAGCTGTATCTGTACATTTATACATGTATATGAAGTCTTTATTTCATAGTTTGTATAAAACGTTATGAACCTTTAGACAAATATATTCCTTTTCCATGAATGGATATGTTAGAATTAATAATGACGGAGGTGAAAATAGCATAGTTAGCATATATAACTTTGATATCGAAGCCAAAATTGACCCTGAGATCTCACTTGAACGAAAAAGTTCTAACGTAACATGATGCAAGGTCATTAGAAGGACTTCAGACATGATTCTTCTAACTTTAATTGATCGTCTAGGGAGACGTTAGGAGCACAGTTCCGGTTGCTCTAATGGAGTTATCAAGGCCACTCTATCAGTACAATTTTGAACCCGTTGCAGTTTTTGATTTGGTAGACTGGTAGTACAATGTTTAAACCATGCCAAAGTTATTGTGGGAGTTGAGTGTACAAGACCATGCACAAATACTTCCATTGATTACATGTACCTTGTCAAGTGCCTATGTATTATAAGTCTTAAGATATGTAATTGCTCTTGTGAAAGCTGGTACTCCTTTGTGATGTAAGGTTAAGGTGAAGTGATCTGGCCATAATAACACAAAGGTATTGCTCATTGTTCACCTTTCATGCTATATAAGGTCCATTTAGACATTGTTGTGTAGTTTTATACACAATTATTTCCTTCTAAAAAGGTTCCTTTTCATCTTTAAAGTTGCCATTCAATTTACAATATCATTAAGCATCTATCAAGTTGTTGAGATTTGCTTTAGTTTGATGTATTCTAAGCTGTATATTGAAGATTATCCTGTTGTAGTCTGCATGGACTTATAGATATGCTTGTTATCTGTTGAGTTGATTTATGTAACATGTAAAAAGTAATGGTCCATCACAGGAGCCTTCTAAGATTAAAAATTTTACAATGATAATTTTGCTAAACTTGCAAAGAGAGGCAATCACTATAGAAGCTAACATAGTTAAGATATGCTACATGCACACATACTTGATGCAGTGATAAAAACAAAAGAAAGATATCTAGTTGCTGATTTATATTTTGAACAAACTAATATTGGTCCATTTACATTGAAATCAGTTGATTCGCTAAAGATTCACAAACAGAAAAACGATTGATATGTGAAGTAAGATATCTAAGAGCCACAAATGTGTCGCATTTACTCCAAATGCGACACATAAAAAAGATAGTACATGTAAACTCAAAATGAAAATACTCCAAGAAAACAAATTAAACCAAAAACATAAAACCAGAAAATGATGTTTTGCTTAATATAGACAGTGTTTTAAAGCAAACTCTTTGATCATGTAGCATATTTTGTAATTGTCTTACAGAATAATCGAAAATATGTATTGTCTTGCCGAAATATTGTATAAATTATCAATAAAAATAGCTTCCACTACTTATTTTTGGTATTTTAATATCAAAAACGTGTTTATCAACCATAAAAACCTATAAAATGATATATTACAAGCTATAGTGACAACATTATATTGTCCCGCATAACCAAAATCGGCCATTTTGGCGGCCATTTTGAATTTTCGCAAAAAGTGAACCTAAAACGTCATCGTAGAAAATTTTAATTGTGATATTCAGACTCAGCACATAATTTGGCCATAAAAAACACCCGTTTGGTATGCACCTTTTAAAAAAAGTTAATATTTGCCCAACCCTACTGTTACTGCTAACTTCACTTACATACCGTAAGGATTCTTTCTTCAATCGTATTTTGCCAATATCCAAACCAGTTTAAGCCATGTGCAGTGACTTGGGACAGAAGTGGCTATTTCGATTTAGAATAAACCATCTGTGCACTAAGTTTAGGGCTGTAACGATTCACCGATGCATCGTGAGATCGTATTCGCGACTGTCCGATACGGGTGTATCGAATCGCGTCCTAAAAAAATCGCGATTCAGGGGGTCTATTAGTTTACAAGAAATCAGTTAAAACAAAATATACTATATACATTTGTATCTATAGCATTTAACTTGCAATTGCAATATTTACTAAGTGTCCAGTCTAGAGCGCGCCATTGGCCCCTCATGAACGCAAATGGCGCAATATCAATCATCTATTGGGCTCGTCGGGCGCACTCGCGGAAAATATGGCTATATAACTAATTTGACAACTTTTCGTATATTCTATGCCATTTGGTTTCGTTACATCCATTTTGCTAAATTAAACGGGTACCTCAGTCTTCGAATCTAGCTACCGGGCCGAAGACCGAGTCCGTCTTAAACGCCGACGGTTCGTTAGAAAGATACTTCGCAAGACCGAATGTCTGGTAGCAATTTCAATAGCAATATTACTATCAATGGATAATTGAACATAAAAATTGCCGTTACAAGCAATTTATTATTTGGACGCTAAAAATCCAGCCGAGAGTCCGCAATACGCATTTAATTTTTATCCACGCTTGTAACAATCATAGACAATATTACTTATGTGTAAGGCGTCCTCTAAAAAATCAATAGTGCTACATATATGACGGCTCGATAAAATTGATTACGTAATCAAACGGTTGCAATTAACAAACACGTGACAAACTTTGGTGAACATTGATTGAGGAAGATAACACTTTCTTCTATGTTTGCCGATAAGCTGATAATTGTTATTAATTATTAGCGTGTTGTGTGGCAGTTTAAATAGACATAATTAGTTGATTTTTAAATGAACTAATTCGTTAAATTCCACTAGAAACAAACAACTTTGCCATTATTTTACAACAAATAAAGTTACTTGTATTTTATTATTCATAATGTGGTATTCCATTTCGTAAAAATAAAATTCCTCCAATCATTATTTCGTTATGTCATACATTTTCGCGACCCACGCTATCGCTTTTTTAATTTTATGATTGTTTGATAAGCATATCATAATTTGTCTATGCATTCATACCAAATTTACAATCTACATCGTATCGCGATTAATATCGTAATCGGGAGGCATATATTGCGAAACGTATCATATCGCGACCTTGGCCACGATACGCAGCCCTAACTAAGTTACACATGATTTTGTCTTCATTCCATTTTTTATAGAAAAGCACAAACATTTAGGGAGTGTCACTTGAAGAATGGGCTATTGCAGTTAGAATGATAGAAGCTGGTACCTCTGTATAAGGTAGGTATGTCAATTATCAATCGTTCATTTGCATTGTTATCATTAAAAAGAATTCAAATTGAGTTTTATTTAATATCCTTGTTTGTGCTTTTGATTCTGGTTGTAAGGAACATTATTTACTTGTATGTTACAAAAGAAAACAAATTATTTCCAAATTATTTACTTATAGAATATAGCCATATATCTAGTGGCGGTTTTAAACTTTTGAGTTGCGTATATGCCAAGTCAATCTGATTAAAACCTGATCTAAAATTTTCTGCTCGCCCACTCGCTAATTTAGATCTGGCCTTTTTTAAACGAGAGTCACATTCAGGTGACCTTTTCGCATCATAATATTAATGATGAAATTGTTATGATACGTAACTTGTTTACATCGTCTACGTCACGCAATTTGAAATGAGCCCTCCAATCGCAGACTGTGAATAATACCGCTGTTAAATTAACTTGCAAACCTTGGTCTAAAAATTGGAAAAATTACGAAATCAAAATGTTATGAATAGTGTTTCGGCTAGATGAAAGCTATGCATTGATTAGACGACATAAAGGTCATCTTGACGTGACCATCCATTGAGAGAGTAGAGATTCTATACGACAATGCTCTACAGGATATCTGTTTATGGAGATTGATGCCAAGTTAGCAAATATGAGCCAAAGTAGTCTCTTGGTTCAATCTTAATAAAATCTGATGTAAAATTTTCCCCTCACAAACTCAATTATTTTACCTATGACAGCCGTTTATAGGATTTCTGTTAACTGAGTTTTTCTGTTGAGTTGACTTAATGTAAAATACAGGTCTTTACACTAAAATCATCTGATTGCCCCTGAAAACCTATTGTAACATTTAACAGTTAATTTAATATTTGATTTGGGCAAGTAAAGCATGTACTAGTCCGCCTGGCTAGCTTAGTCGGTAGCTCACAAGTCTACTGATCGAGGGGTCGTTGGTTTGATTCCCAGGCAGTGCATACTTTTGTAAAGCTTGGTCAAAAAATGTTTTAATGCCATTCTCCCTCCTACCACTGATTCTAAATCATCTAGGGCAGTAGTCAGTCATTGACAGAAGTATGCGCCTTGTAGTTGGTTAACAGCTAAACCCAAAGATTTAGCCTTTCCAGGAGCAGTGAGTAGGTGGACTGACTATACAATGTGTTGCTATGGCGTTAAACTCCTTCCCCCAAGTGTAAATATTTGATTAGGGCAGGTAAAACATACACTTGTAGCTGGTTGCCCTGCTTTGGAAATTAATGTTGAGCCCTGACAAAAGATCATTGAATTTGAAAGAAAATGTTGATATAATTAATTTTAAGTTTTCTTTTTCAGATCTGAAACATTTTAACAAAGATATGACCATTGATCTGCTATAAATGTATCCAAAATAAATGGTAGATAGTAACTTCTTTTGGTATCTATGTACTGGTTTACATGCAACGTAGTCTTAGTCTTATGTGAGAATTTTTTTCATTTTGATTACTTGTTCATGATTGATTATAGTTTCAAGTAAATTATTCTACAAAATCTACTTTTCGTATGCATACATGGAATATAAAATTCATGTTCAGTTAGTAAAGTATAGCTGCCAACTCACCTAACCAGGTTTCCTAGATACTCTTTAACCAGTACTTGCTTAACATTTTACCTTAATTTTGCATATAGCATCATAAAATCACGTATGACTGATGAACCAGTGTTATTTATCCTATAATTGAATAAACAACATACATGCAGAGAATATATCTACAGTAGACAGTTTCGTAACAAATTATTTAGCTGCTTTTTATTCATATTGTGAAATACCTTGTTAACTTTATGATTATTTATAAAGTAGGTTAATGGTGGCATCACAAAGTTAGTCGACCATTGGATTCTCTCAAATTGTAAAAGTTACTGTACGAGGGTGATTTTAGTGGGCTTGGTCCAAGGTCCACTGGTTAAATTTGAAGACCGCATGCATTATTATAACCTTTTTCAGATGTTGATGAAGATAAAGTGAGATTGATTATAAAAGTGTATATATATGGTGACCAAGTGCTTGACAAACTGGATATCATATATTATTATATATATGCAAGAATTTCTACTGGGATCCTTTACAAGGCAAGAAAATAGTAAGCCATACATGTATTATGCATTTATTATTTATTCCTATTTTCCAAGTTGCTGAAATTGATTTGAGTAAATTTTCATTTGTGTACAGAGGATGTCATTCTAGTACTGGTGCTTCCCAGGAAATACTGCTTTGGTGAATTGTCAACCTTACATTTCTCTGACACTGATGCAAGTGCAAAGAACTAACTCACTAAGGGCGCGTTGCCTAAGCATGTCGCTAGGTATTGCTTCGTAGCAAAATCATAGGACATGACTTGCTACAAGATAACGCTTCATTTCGCTATGTAGCGAAAGTTAGCGAAAAATTTCTTCGCTACTCGAGAGCCCTTTAACTAATCAAAATGGCTGCCTCCACAGTAATGTGAATTCCTGTTTGCTTACAATTTGGTTTTTATGTTTGACTGACTATAGATGAATTGAAATTAATAAATATTTGTAATTGTTCATATAAACATGTGTTTTTGCAATTATTTTATACTCATTAAAGACTTATTTAGTTGGAAATCGCCCCGAAAACATGCAATTGCAATAAGCGAAAGCGTTACTCGGCACAGGCTGCCATCTTGGTTTGTGACGTAAATAGCAAGCCGTTTCCTAAGAAGAAGAGCTACAAGAAAGCACTTTTTCATAGCAATACGTAGCAAAATCATTAGGCAACGTGCCCTTTATTTGTAGTCATGTACAAAGGGAGATAATTTAGTGATGATAATTTACATTTGGAAGTACCTCAGTGATCTTCTATGCAGATAAACCTCGGATATCATAAGGTGAAAAAGTAAATCTTACAAAATAGATCATACATAGATTCTGTAGAAAGCGTGAATTTGATGGAATTTTGTTTTCCGTGGTAATATTGTCTGCACAGTACTACACAGAAATATGACATGTGAGACATTGTAGTGATTAAATATTTTGATAAAGCGTGTAACAATGTTATTATTAAGTGTTGTATATGAAAATGACCGGTGGTTGTGTTTCATATTATATGGAGACAATCCATAGCCATTTGCTATGATTAAGACTTCTGAATGTTGTTTTGTAGCTAATTAGTAGGATAGCATGCATATTGTTAGATAATTTTGATAATAAACAATAATAGAACTACTTGCCAGGGAGTTAATCACCTGACTTAATAACCTGGTTTTATTCCTACTACGTCTGATTTCCGAAGTATATCTTCGTAGATGATCACTGAGGTTGTTCTGAATGGATGATTTATGTTGTTCCAAGTCAATTTGACAAACTTATTTTAGTCAATTTGTATTGATACTGAACCCCTACAGTTAGTAATTAATTATCTATTAATAACAACACATATCAAATTAATAAAAACCTCTTTTTTGCATCTAAATTACATTGCATTGTCTATAGAAAGTATTTTTAAAGATATTGTAGAAAATTCAGAATTTTTGGATTTGAGAAGGAAATTGCTAGTTATGATGGTATACAATTTTTAGCTTATACAACCAGATAGTTATATAAATATTTCATTTTTAGAGGTCCAGGTTCAAAGCAAACTACCTATACATGTAGACTTGTTTATAATAAATATAGTATGTGTCAAATGAGTGAAGGCTAATTAAGTAGACTGCTATATTGCTATATTGGCTTCGGAACTCACAAGGAATAACTTAAGACATATTTAGATGCCATTTTGGAACTACCTTTGCGTCACATGCCAAAACAAAATACTTTAACTGGTGTTGATGTAAATAAATTCATGATAGTTTAGGTGGCGATAAATGTCCATAACTTCAAAATGCATGTTACAATGATATTCCCTGAACAATAAATAGTCAAATATATGATTCTGAATAAGAAGTGTATTCACAAAGCCTTATGTGTTTACAACCGTTCTGTGCTTCGCATGTGCTTCGCCTTGCGTATGTAGTAAAAAACCCAGTATTAGTGGACAACCCCCACTAACCCTTCAGAGATTATTCATTCAATGAATGGTCGCGGTGTTCTGAATGCTATATTAATTGTAAGGGAGTTAACTCAATGTAAAACATTTGCTACTATACAGTTACCTTACAGCATTAGCTCCCTTGAAGATATCTGATCTTAAATCACTGCTTTGTGATCATTTATACCTTCTCTATTTTGAATTAAAATGTACTGTTACACAATTGTTGCATATTTCAGAGTTTTACTGATGATGTGACCAACTGATGATGTGACTAACTGATGATGTGACTAACTGATGATGTGACTAACTGATGATGTTGCTAACTGATGATGTTAATTACTGATAATGTTTACTGTTTGGTTGTGAACAAGTGATGTAAGTGTTACAGCTAAGTACCATCTTTGTTTTATTTGGCTTAACGCTGTGCTGCTCTTTCTTAGAGCTGTAATTGATTGGACTCAAAGCGTATTGACAATATCAATGTATCGAGAAATTAATATGTTATACCTTTAGTAGTTGGTAAAAAGGATTTGCATTGATTATTAATTACTAAAAAGATCTAAATCAAATAAATTGTTTACAGTCAGATCTCGATACAACGACATCGTTCGTTTGCAAGAAATGTGTCGTTATAACGCATATGTCAGTGTAATGAATTCTTCCAACCATGTACATGTTGGTATTGGTTCCCATAAAATATGTGAGTATAACGAGAATGTCGTTGTAACGGATGTCGTTGTATCGAGATCTGACTGTATCATCCATTCCTATTATGACAGCGCTCCTGTTTCCACTCAAGGTTGGTCTTGCTAAGTTTGACACTTTTATTTATTTACCTATATAGGCTTTATCATTAATATTTCCAAATTCATATCGATTATTGATAGGAAAAAATATATCGATGTTACATCAATATCGTTTATGGCTCTTCTCCAACTTGTTTTGTTTAAAAAAGTCAATCTTTTTGCAAAAACAACACTTGAAATAGATTTGAAATTCTAAAAATAAAAGGGGTTTATTGGAATTTTGGTCTAAGGTTACATACCACTAAATGGTAACCGGAAGTGAGCATTTACCGGAAGTAGAAAGTGTGACATGGTCCTTATTTATTTTTTGAGAGTGCATGGATACCTCATTTGTGGTGCTTTTTAATATTGAAGAGTATGTATGTCTTTGACAATGCTTTTCCTATGAAAGTATGCAAAAATTCAATGGATCTGGTTTGTTTAGTCGCGAAAACTGGTTAAAAGGGGAGATGACTCTGTACGGCTGGTGAAGAGTTAAAAACCAGGACATTTTCAGGGTAGGAACTTTCAATCGAAATTTATTTTCTTATAAGTAACGTAACTTTTTTTCTAATACTGATCATTTTGAGGGGAATAGATAGATCTTTCAGCCTATATGGTTTGGGGTATCTTACGTACCTTGGTCATAGTGTAATTTGTCATTGAAAATGAGACTTTTTATATACAACAAAGAAGGATTTTATTTAGTGGTATGTAACCTCTAACTAAAAAAAAGACATGTTTTTTTATGGACATGTGAGGCCTCTTGAGTTTAAATGACAGAGTTAGTTCAGAGTTACATTAAGGCACTGGTTCCAGTTTCACAAAAAACTCAACTTTGTACTAAAACTCAATTTTTATTTTGATCATTAATTTTGCTAATTACCCCTGCTTCGAAGAAGAGGGGGGTATACTGTTTTACCCTTGTCCGTGCGTCCATCCGTGCGTCCGTCCGTTACAAAATTTCCGTCGCAGTTTTCTCAGCAACTATATCATGCAGCAGCCTAATACTTTGCATATCGCTTCATCCCATAGTCCCATGTGGTGTAAAGCGATTTCATGCTCCTTGCTCATCTACTTTCTGTTTGTCGTATATTTTTAGATTTTGGCGGGGGTATCACTAGTGAGCATTAGCTCACAGATTTACTTGTTTATTCTATGTTACAACAAACATAAGAACATTAATACATGTAGTCCAAAAGTTGGTTATAAGGCTTTTTATACAAAAAGAAACCGAGAAACATGTTTGAATAAGGTTTAAATCAATTGTATTGACTTGAGTCTGTTATTTAACTGTTGAGTTTAGTCTCAAATGAAATTTGAGATTGTGGTTTAAAGTTTATGATAAAACCCATGACATTTCATATTAAAACATTTTATGTATTTTCATAATTGTGATCATCTAATAACAGGCATTCCAACTAAATTTACATGCTATTTAGAGACAAAAAAACATTTGAGTCTGTTATTGAGTTTGTACTTAAGTTTGTTTGTGAAACTGGGGCCTGGTATGTCTTACTTCTAGTTAAATTTCTATTTACCTATTTGTACATTGAAGCCATCATACAGTACCCACATAAAGTTGGGAGACAAAAGAAATTTTATAATCTTGAAAGACTATTATACTATTTTTGTAAAATCATTATTTTTAATGTATTTAAGTATGAATTGTAATAAAATGAAAACAAACTTCATGAATGCAACACACTTTAAAAGATTTCGCATCTGACTTCCTAAAGCCTCCCAAACCATGTTTACTGTAATTATTGTCATTCTTCTATGCTCTTTTGTAGTGAAAAGTTATCATATTTTAATTAATAGCTTTTCAATAGGCATACAATGTGAAAATGTCTCCAAAGTTTTGATGGGTACTGTATATATCATCAACATCTTTATAATGTACTGGACCAGTACCAGTTTCAGACATTTTTAAGGATTAAATAAACACTGAACATATAGTATTTAAACACAAAACTAGTGTACTGGCCATAATTATACATAAAATAGCTCTAATCACTGATTTTATTGTTTGCTCAGATTATTATCTTAAGGTGACTCAAATATCAAGCTCTAAAATGTGTTCTTTTTCTTATTATCAATTCCGACTTTCATTTTATTTAGAAGCAGACTCTTCCCCTTACGCTAATGAAAAGTCAATATCTATTAACCAGGGTCAATAGGGCAATTGGTAGCGCACCGGGATTCGGAATCTAGTGTCCCGAAGGGGGTACGGGTTCGAATCCCACCTGGGGAGATTATACCCTTCCATGAAAATTAGACAATAATGTCAATTTTCCTCCATTGATTAGATAATATGGAGAAGTTTCTGGCCTTGTGGAAGGGTAGGTGAGTTCTGGTTATAGACAAAGGTCCAGGAAAGCTAGGTTAGGTGCACTGATCGCAGTGAAATGACCTAAAAATGTGTTGATATGGCGTTAAATCCAATAAATAAAATAAATAAATAAAACAATATCTACTACAATCTTCGTAATTGGATACCTTGTAGAGCACTGTCGTACAGCATCTCTATGGTTCATTAAGGAGGGTCACGTCAAGATCAGACCAATCAATGCCTATGTTTCATCTAGACAAAACACTTATTATAGCATTTTGATTATGTAAAAATCTATTTTAGACCAAGGTACACAAGCTTATTTGACAGTGGTGTTATTCGCAGGCTGTGATTGGACAGCTTATTTCAAATTGCCTGACATAGACGATGTAAACAAGTTCCTAAACATAACGATTGCATCATGAATTTTGTAAGGAGAAAAGGTTACCTGAACATGACCCTCTTAACAAATCTAAGTTACCAAGTAGGAGAGCAGAAAATTTTAGATCAAGTTTTAATCAGATTATATATATTACAAATTTTCTATTAACTTTGTTGTTGTTTTCAGATGATTCAACTCAAGGATCCTGATGTTGCCAACCTTCTATAAGTTTAATATTTGAACCAACATGTTAGTCATCAAATATTGTGTTTGTGCAAACATTTCAATGTATAAACTATAATTTCTGGTAAGTATATCAAAAGATATCATATTCTTTAACTTGCCTAAATTCTGTTGTTCCTTTTGCTCTTTTTTGGTTGGGTTAAACACTGTTGCAACACATTGTATTGGTCACATTAGAAGGGTCAATTAACTTACTCACTGTTCCTTGAAAGGCTGAATCTCTGGATTAAGCTGTTTACCTGTTACTTGGTGCATATTTCCATCAGTGACTGACAACTGCCCTACATGATTTAGAATTTGTGGGTTGGAGAGAGAATGGTGGTAGAAATTATTTCCCGCCCAGATTTTTTCATGACCAAGCTCTTCAAAAGTTTACACCGTCAGGGAATCATACTACATGCAACACTTGGAACAGTAGACTTGTGCGCTTCCAACTGAACTGCTCAGGTGGCTTCCCTTATACTCTTAAAGTCTTATGATAAAATCATTATGATAGCTTCAAACTTTGTATTTATAAGACATAAACTGTATCAGGGTTTCAAAAATCGGAATAAAAATCATAATTTTTAAATAATTAAATAATCTGACAACCCTTTTCAATCAATTGTCAATTATATAATCCAAACATTTACTCAGGATTTTCATTTAGGATTTCCGAAAATATATAATAATACGTTAAAATGGTTTAAGTGATTTTGTTTCATGTAAAAATCAATTTTCGGACTTTTCAGTACCCATACCGTATGGAAAAGTGGCTATATATTAATGGCAATTTCCATGTCGCTGACCCAACTAATCAACACTGATCACAATGATTTACAATAACACAGTAGAAGTAAAAATGTATCCATCATGGTTTAATTAAGAAGTGTTTTATTTCTTTGAAATGTTTTTCTTTAGTAACATTAATTAATTAAAACTAGAATGTCTCATAGTCAATAAAAATGAATGATCAATATTAGCAATAATTGATTATGAAACTTCATAATTGATTGTCTCCCACTTCTAATGAAACGATCAATTATCAATTATAATTCATCATTATTTAATCCCTAGTCTGTATATGTACCTTTGCCATATTAAGTACCAGTATTCTTATTGAAGAATTAACATGGGGAGGACCATAACTACATTGTCAGATATCCCACAATACATTACTCTGCTACGCTGCGTTATATACCGTGGGCCATTTGGTTAGGAAAATCTCGTTATCATGAATAATTTATGAGGCAGTTTCATTTTGTTCCTCAAGGAAACCACTGCTGAAAACTTGCCAATGAAATTATGCAACCATTTTTTGAAAATAAACATGTTCGTTGGTTTCTATATTACACACGTGTAAGTGGGAAAAACCAGTATAACGTCATTTTAAGTGAGTATTTAATTGCAACATGCGATTTCATAGGAAGAAGATTGGTCTCCCTTGCCTCATACATATTCATGAAAACGAGATTTTGCCAGTCAAATTTCCCACGGTACGTATGGAGTGTAACGTTAGAAAGTACTGTGGTTGCCGACGATGCATAAATATAAGTATAACCATAAGTAGGGTGATTTGCGTTTCAACCCAATTCTCATTGTTATTATTATTTACTTATGTAATAGCAAAACTCTAAATAGAGGTCAATGATAATATTTTTCAATCAAATGAAGAACAAATAATTCTATGAGACATATTTTATTAGTACATGTATATTGAATATAAAATACTACCAACACGTAATATGTTTCTTATTGTTTACTTAAAGTTTTACAATGTTTTGCCATTTGAGGCTTCTTCAGGTTTATATATTCTTGAGGTTTTTTTTCACATATTTTATTATAAATTCTTTGATTTCAGGATGTTAACTATATGATGTCATATCAAGCTGTGTACAATCTTTTGAAGGAATATAATCAATTCACTTGATTACATGAAGGAAAGATTTGGATGGACTTGGACCAGCGCAGTGACAGAAAACATGGTAAGATCTTTACATTTACTTACAGTTTTTGCCAAGTTAATGCTGTCTCTATATAGTGATATCATTCTGTTGACCCTTTTTTTCATAATGGTTACTTTACTATATTCAAATGATAGTTGAGATATATAAGGTGATCATTTCCCCTACAAATCTGACTTCATTGAATATCTGTTTGCCATATTTTACTATTACGATACATGCATATGGTAAATTTGCAGGTTATGGTACTAGAGTTATTATCTACTTGTGTAAATCTATACAAAAATGTATAGGTTTAAGGTAATGGCTCAAGAGCACTTGTTATTGTTGCATGTTTTTCTGGTTTGGTGTGAAACTGGCAAGCTTTCTTTTTTATTGAAGTCTGGTAGTTGGCTAGATTAGTAGGCAATAGTTATGACCAGGACATTTCTCTATTCATTTCTTACAGTTCAAAAATCATGATTTTTACCATGAACAAACACTTGAAAAGTCAAGCACTCTGTCCTTGGACTGCTCTTGTTATTAACTGTTGTAAATCACATGACATGACATGACATGACGGGCTCTACACCGGTATACGATATATATTGAATACCGGTATTGTAGGTTTGATAGATATATCAGATCGAACGTCTCCGTCTCAATGAAATATCGATCAAAGATGGTCATACAAATGAAATCCATGACCTGCAAATCAAATGATATTTTGTATCACCAAATCAACATTCTACTGGTTCCAGTACGGTATGAACTAATCTGTGGGCGAACAATCTCATAATATGACGACATTCCATTAAGCAAATGTCTTACACCGATTATGTCATGTTTAAAATTTGCTCTTTTCAATCAAAGGGAAGTAACTGTTGTGGTTAGAAAGTTTTTTATGTGTATTATACTTTCGTTTTCAATTAGTCAGGAAACCAGCCTGTTCAATTACCCCGGATGTTCCGTAACGTTAGGTTCGGAACAACTCAACCCAAAGACAACTCAACCGAGACAACTCAATCCCCTGCTAATGGGTTGAGTTGTCCCAACTTTGAGTTGAGTTATCCACGGGTTGAGTTGTCTTCGGGTTAAGTTGTCCCGTACCTGTAATGGTCCCTAACAGTCATTACTGAGCATGCTGCAGATCAATTCTGGGAACCAGTAAGCACTCGGTTTTGTTCGTGCAGATCCGCAATGTAAAGAGAACTTGATTGTACAGAAGTGATATGTCATGTTGATAGCTTAAGTTCTGAAAGAGTATGTTCTTTTCATTTGCCGAATCTAAACCAACACTTACTGGATGCAATGCTACACCTTTAAAAGTTTGCAAACGTCAAAGATTTTATTATTTAGATATTAAAGAGACCGTGCATTTATTAGTATGGTGCTTCTACAATAAATTAAATGAATAAAACAACACTGTTTTGCTGTTTTATAAAAATTATATGTATTATTAAAATATCATATGATATATCGAATATCGATCATTTCGTATCGATACGAATATCGTATCGATCATTCTGACCGATATAGAGCCGATATAGGTTTTTCGATTCGATTCATCAAAAATGGGTTCTGAGGGTGCCGATTTGATTGGGATTTGTGTACAATGATTTTGATTGGATACCAGCTTTAAAACTTGTCTATAAAAGTTATTAGGATTTAACACTTTTAGTTACAATGATGAACTAGTGATACATAAATTAGTATGAAAATTTGTTAAGGCTGAAATAAATGTTAATGATTTTAGTAACACTTTTATTCTATCAGAATTAAGTATAAGCTCAATGAATGAATTGATGTGCATTTGGATTGAACCATACAATTCAATAAATCGAATTGAAATAAATCAAATCGAAAGAAAACAGTTGAATCGCATCGAATAAACTTTCCACGGAATGGTTGCAGCCATAGATTACAGACCCTGTAAAAATAATGAAATTTGTTTCAACTTGTATGTACATAATTATAAAGGGTCTTTGGTACATTAGTTAGGATATTCAATTTATCAATGTCTGCTTTCAGGGTGTTTTGACCAATGACAAGGTACAATATACATGTAGTCAAATGTATCCTAGCTCAGCGTCTGTGGTCATGTGATCACAACAACAACTTACGAGGTAAACAAAAAATTAGTTTTACTTTCATTTTCCTTACTGACAAATTATTGAATGACATCAAATAGTGCATACAATAACAACTGTCTATTTTCCTTCTTAAAATTCCAGTTGATCCTATTAGTTTTGATTGTTTGTTCCAAAGCTCTGCTCAAAAACTGAATCAAATTGCAAAGAATGTCATATGCAAAAATATTTGAGCAAATAGTTCAACCTAAATTATTCAAACACACAAGCTAATGTAGACTTAAGACTCTACAATATTTATTTTTGCATTATTGGTATCTTTCCTTTCTTGGTTTTTGCAAGAATTTGGCGAAAAACGATTGTTTGTTTACATTCTGTAGACCATGTGACTAAACAAGGTATTGTATGATTATATTAAACAGTCAGATTGCATAAATTAAAACATCATATGGCATGGTATATTTAATGCTCAGTTAAACTTTGGTAGTTCACATAGAGCATGTTGAACAGTCAGATTGCATAAATTAAAACATCATATGGCATGGTATATTTAATGCTCGGTTAAACTTGGGTAGTTCACATACAGCATATTGTTAGCACATAACACTTATGTATTGTATCTTAATTATTTGCAATTTGTATCGTAGTTAGTGTGGCTGAGTGGTGAGATGGTCAGTCTGAAAACTCGAATCCTGATAGAAACTTATTTTATCTCTTTTTCTCGTTTAAATCATTGACAGATTATAAAAAACATGTTACCCCTGTCCATCATGAAACTTGTAGAAGCATTGGTTATGTATTTGGTGGCATCTCTTTAAGTAATGGTGACAGTAGCATAACCGACAGTGCCAGTAAAAATGATTGATTTTTACATTGTTTTGTAGCATTTTATTTCTATTTTCAAAAAATTACTGAATAAGGTAGATCTAAAACAAATATGTTCCCTAGCATTGCACTTGAACCATACAACTATTCAGCCATATGTGATATCTACTCTAAATTAACCTACACATCCTAATTTTTACTGCAAAATGCTATACATGTATGGGCTAGTTAAAAAAAAAGGCAAGTGAAATGAAAAAAATGTTCAAAAAATAAAGTTCATAAATGTGTACATGGGTCATAATTTTATGTTGTACAGTCATTCAAGTTTTCAAAATCATTGATGTGCCAATCATTCATAACATATTACCATTTTTTTTCTCAGCTTTATTGTTTAATAACAAGCAAAAAAAGTGAAACTGACAGGCAGATCTATTTACCCACTTACTAACACTTGTATGTTATTTTAGTGATTTAATAGTTATTTTTTGTTAGAATATATGTTTAAGTATTCAAAATAAGTGCTTAAAGCTTTAAATTTATTACTAAATTGGAAAATTTCAAATATTTACTGTTTTTTTACTACAGGATTTCACTTCTAGAGTGGTTTAAATTAATTGTATGGATACAACAGTACATAAAAAATGATAAGAAATACATATTATGGTAGTTTAAAGGATGTTGATTAACAACAAAGCAAACTTTTTTGTAAATCCTAACATGAAACCATGACGGAACGAAATCCAAAAGTGCCCCCAAATTTCATGAAAATGTCACACTCCTGACACAAATAATATCTTGTCTTAAATCAAAATCTAAAATGAATATCAATTAACAATCAAAATCAACTTAACAATCTGACCATTGTCAACAACATGTAACACATTTTTAACAACTTTTTATCTTCATAACAACATTATTGGCTATATTTACTTGGCACAGTAAGGAAAATGGATTTTATTTGTATCTGCTGTATCTTGACATAAGATTAATGTATTATATTTTTTATAGATTTTTTAGCTTTGTTCTAAACCTTTCTTGAATTCTAAATCCCAATTCTTAATGTTGTTCCTATAAAAGTTCCAACTGGTAAAAACTACGAAGCTACTCTGAATAAGTAACATGTGTCACACTCCTGACTTCACAATGAATAAGTAATTTAAGCAATTCTGGTGTAAGTTCCAACTGCTCTATTACAAATTTCATTTTCAGTCCACAACCAGAAAGTAGGATAGGGGTGGATAACTTCTGATGAATATCATTTCGAGACTGCCAGGTCTTTAAAATTGTCACACTTTAATGTCACACTCCTGACATTTAAGGGCCATCATTTTAGTATATTTTTTTAAACTGATGGTTCAATTATAATAAAACTTCACAAAACATTTGAAAACACTATGCATAATGTAGATTTTATGTATGTTTCTGATATATATACCATATAAACCTAAAGACAGTAAGTTTTCAAGAAAATTTCAGAACAAACATTGCAGAAATTATTTAAATATCACTGGAAATTAGAATAGCATTACCTGTAACAATAAGATATACTGAGAAAAAGAATGAATAATGAAACATGCTTTTAAACAGAGTGAATAAGACACATGTTGAAATGCCAAAATTTGTGTTTCACTCCTGACATCACTTTTTATCATATATGTAATGAAGACATGATAAATGAGATAGAGATTCCTCTCACTTAAGATCACTATTGGACATGCTTTCCAGAAAAATAAAACAAAAGGTTGTAATATGTATATTTATGATAAAGAAAGTTCCTTAAATGTAGATTGTTGTACTTCTTACATTTTTTAGTCATTGCAAAGTCTAGTTTTTTTCATGCTCTTATAAAAGTTCTAATTGATTTTTTTCCATTTTAAAGAAGAGTATTACCTTAAAAACAATCATATGCACACAAAACAACATGTTTATGATGCATATGTCAGGATTGCAACTTTTTTACTTGGTAAATAGTACAAAAAGGGATTATCTGCTGTTTATTTTATTGAGATGAGAGACAACTGAAACTTCTTGCTTGCACTTAATAGACATTAATTAGACATTAATAGACTGCTTAATTACATGAATTCATTTTACTTTCTGTTAATATTCTGCATCTTTTAGAAAAACATTTTGGTAAGGGTTCAGAAATTCAAAAAGCAACATATTTTTGTACAGAAAGGCTATTTTTTAAATGATCAAAATAATATTATGACCCATTCATCATTCTTTTATTTAACAGACACAACTTACACAAACCATAAAAGAAAACATTAGTGTTTACATTTAGGAAATTATCTTTTTTGGTTTTAAATGTGTATTTCTCTATTTTTCAGCCAAAAAGGTTAATTCAAACATCAATAACATGAAAGTAGGATCAATTACAGAAGGAACAAATACATGTACACAAACTAAAAATGCAATCATAAGAGAAAGTTTCTGGTACAAATTTAAAGGAAACTGACTAGATTGAATTTTGACCTCCATGTCATGCTTTGGAGTCATTATTTTTGCTCCTATCCTCATATGTATGCCTTATTAAATCTGTTTTTTCTATTCAAATCATTATTTAAGCTCAAACAATATGTAATGGTGTAGAAAAAATATTAATTCAATGATGTTACAGTAAAACTGAAAATCGTGTCACACTCCTGACATTCACATATATGCCATGTGCTCATAAACAGTTCATTTGTGCCACTCATGATCATCACTCTTGATCAAAACATGACATATGCTTCCAGGAAAAGATATAGTGGATTATACATGTATGATGAAATTGACAGCATTTTACTATTAACACCAGATGTCACACTCCTGACCAAATTAAGTGACTTTCTTTCAAAGGGTGTGGAAAAAATATATTCACAATAAAGATAATCTTTATGTTATTACTGAGACTAGAAACATAACACATAATAATAGCAGTATTATTTCCTTTAATAGCTAACTGTTTAAGATACCATAAACTTTTATAGAAAAAAATATACATTTTCAGTCAGCTTTTTTTTTGACGACCATGTATTAACTTTTTACATAAAATGTGATGAGTTTAAGCACTAGGTGCTAAATTTTAGCATTTGGTGAAGCCCAAGAGATACAGCTTTCACTGAAATAACATAACATTGTGCCTGTCATTCAGCATTTATAGATAACATTGTCTGAACAAACAGGATCTTTAAAATTGTCACACTTTTTTGTCACACTCCTGACATTTTTGGCCCATTATTTTGGAATATTTTTTAAAATGATGGTTCAATTTAGATGAAACTTTACAAAACATTAGAAAACACTAGGAGACACCTCTGAAGAACAAAAAGAAGATTCTAAACTCTGTTGCAAATGTTTTATTCATAAAAAACTGAAACTAGCCTTTTTTTTTAACTAGCCCGTATACAGAACACGAAAATTAATGTATACAGTGTGCAAAAACTGTGTAATTATGCAATCAGCCAGTTCAATATAATCATACTATACAGTACCCACCAAATTATTGGATACATATTCATTTTGTAGGCCAATTAGATAGCTTTTAACAAAGATTTGATAACTGATTATTTTGATGTGCATGTTAGTTTTGCTTTATTTTTTTGTTTATCATTTTAATTACAAGTGTGACTACAAAAATAGAATAAAAGCTGTGCTATGGAATGTAATTACAATAAACATAGTTCTAGAGGCTTTAGTATGTCAATCTTATAGATGTGATGCTTTTATGAAATTTGTTTTCATTTTATCACCAACCATACTTATATGAATTAAAAATAATGATTCTACAACAATAATTATCAAAATTCAAGAAGTTTAGTAAATTTATTTTGTCTCCAAACTTTTGATGGGTACTGTACATAATTGCTTGATCTTCAGAATGTTAACAATCTGATTATAACAGTGCATGAAGTAACTATAAGATTTCTATGGCTGAAAATGCACATGCTAGTCTGTAAATTTTAATTGCCTACTTAAAATCATTGCACAAATAAATTGTACAAACTATCTTGTTAAGGGCCTACTGTTTGATTCAATTTTTGTGCAGTGGCTATTTAGCTTACGAGCAAGTTTTATGGAACCATGGAACCAATTGGGTATTTTTTTTGGGGGGGGGGGGGGAGAGAAAGGTAGTAGTTATTTTATGCACTATATGATTTCATTCAATTATTTGTTTGCTAGGGAAATTGAAGAACATGTATAGTATAGACCTACAGTTGAATTACTATTTTTTAAAGTGACATCTCACTGGTATAAAAATGAAATCTTAAGATTGAGAAAAAAGTGATTTTAAAAATGAAGTGATTTAAAAATTAAATATATAAGAAAATATGATAGTACAGTATAACCTCTGCTAACGGCACCTCTAACGAGCGGCAACCTCCGATGAGCGGCACATTAGAATTCCCCCCATCGATTTTGCACTATGAATTACCTCTAATGAACGACACCTCCGCATAGCGGTAAACGGCTGTCCCATTGTTCATTCTTTACCTCTGTACAGCGACACTAAGTCTAGCAAGGATAATATCAATAATCGATACTTATCTATGACCGGAAGGTTTAAACAATAAGCAATACCCTTAATCGTATAATACTAACCTAAAGTGTCATTTTGTTTAATCAGTTTACTAACAGGGGTTAATAAACAAGTGACATATGGTTTCCATGACACCAACGAACGGATCTAAAATCAGGAGCGCTTTGTTTGGTAGGCTGACGTCATCAAATAGCAGTTGTACATACGTCCAGCTAGTTGACGATAGTAGATCTAAATGAAACTTATTTGTTATTGTACTTATTATTAAAAGCTTCGATGGAATGAATTCTGATTTAAGTTAATTCGAGGTTTAAGAGCAGAATCCGATATTTACTCCCGAAAAAAACGACGATAATTCATGCTAAATATTATTTGCCATTTGACGGTACCAGAAACGATTTCTTTAGTGTATTGCTTTCTTTTGCATAAAACCATCATGCTAGGAAATGGTTAGGCCTATAATAATTTATTTTAAAAACTTAGTGATCATATCAAAACTTTTTACTTTTGTCGATCAGCGCCCGCTAATAACTGTATTTACATTACGGAACGGATAACGGCCAGTTTTCCATACCGAAAACGGCCGTTTTTCGTGATCGGTAGAAAAAGTCTACCTCTGCAGAGCGACACCTCTGCAGAGCGACACTTTTTTTCAAACTCCGCCGAAAGTCGCTCTGCAGAGGTAACACTGTACTATAAATCTATTTTGAATTTTCTCAAATATCAAAGAATTGTTATTCAACTTTACTTATAATTATATGGATGCAAGGCAACTCGTCAAACTGATAACATTTAGTGTAATAAGTATACAGGAGGAATGGGGGTAGTTGTCTCCTATGGTTTAGATAAAACTTTAGTTAATTTATTTGAATAAAATTTTAGATAAAGTTTACACTGCCTTCCAAAAGTTCCTTCACAGTACTGTTAATTGAATTGCTACAATTTCCATGTTCAGTTTTCAAGAATTATTATATTATTGTTTTTATTTAGTGTATTATTCATGCAATGGAAGCAGAATTTCTCCGGGTACATCTATTTTTTTGAGTTGCAGCAAAATTTATCTCTCAGCCTCCAAAACTACGGTCAATGTATCACAATGAACTAACATCAAGTTTGAAATATTGTAGTCAGTGCATTGCATTAAAGAGCAAGTTACTGTAGTCTTGAGGGCAACCCTCAATATTATGTGACACAATTAATTGGAACAACTCACGAATCAAGGATAACAAACTAAAAATTCTATCCAAGCACTGAAACATACTGGTTAAGGAAATTAATCATCACTGTCATTTTATGCTGCTATTATGTGCTTCTATTTAGTTCAATCTTGTATAATAATTGAGAATTAATTTATTTATTTATGTTTCATACATCAATTATTAAATTCTAAATAGATTTATATATTTTTTATAAAATAAAGTAACTAATATAGAATCACAATATGGGTTTTAAGTGGCATGATAGATATATTTTATTTCTTTAAAAAATAATATTGAACTTACAATATATGCGCTATTTTTTATTAAGATTTTTTGTGAAAATGGCCTCTGGTTTTGATACCATCTATACACAAGTCTTCTATTCATTGTTTTGTTACTGTATGTGTCATTTATCATCTCTATGGCCTTTATAGGAGAATTTCCCAACTTGTAACAAAAATGCATATCTGCGCATTGTGGCGTTTTTCAGAAATTGACATTTTTTCTTTAGCATTAAAAAGCATAGGCACCTCTTTGTGATCTTGAACCTGCAATGATGTCAATAAAGTTTAAACGAAAGAGAACAGTAGATACATCAATGTTGGTAAAATTTCATCTCAATTGGCTGGTTATTTTGCATATTATATATTAAATAACGATTAAATATTGACTTCATATGAGTATGAAACTAATGTAATTTTAGTGTGCTGCAACATAGCAGGGATGGTATTTATTGAAAGCTTGTGACTTTTTAACTAAAACGTTTTAAATTTTTTTAATGTATCTAATCAGAGTTGAATTAGTGAACATTTTTATATCACTTTCATAACAATACATTGCAAACTAAATGTGTGATGGGCACAGTACTCTGGATCAACCCTCGCATAAAATCACAAAATAATGTAACTTAAATTGCATGATAATAGTAATGTTCCCACCTTAGTGTTGTACTAAATCAATTAAATTCAATAATTAAAACTGCCGTAAGTTTTTCACACAGTTTTACACTATATTTTGTCAAGTTTGTCAAGTTTGGCTAATGGTTATGGGATAAATTAAGTTTGACGATTTGGTTGTTTTAATGAGTTGACTGTTCTGTTCTGTAATCCATGGATATTAGTCTACACCTAAAATGGTTGTTTTTTTACCTAAGTTTAATAAGTGACCTGTTACTCCATTATAAAGCCTGTCCCGCTAGCTCAGTTGGTAACACACAAGTCTACTGATTGAGGAGTTTAGGTTCAATTCTCGGGTGGGGCATACTTTTGTGGAATTTGGTCGTGAAATAATTTCTACGGCCATTCTCCCTCCTACCACTGATTCTTAATAATGTAGGGCAGTAGTCGGTCAGTGACTGAAGTATGTACCTAGTAGTTGGTTAACAGCTAAATGCAGAGATTTAGCCTTTCCAGGTACAGTAAGTAGGTGGACTGACTGCCGTGATATAAACTATCAGTATACAAGGTGTTGCTACGACATTAAACAAAAACAAAAAACTCCATAAATTTGATTGACCCCAACATCTTATGCACTCACCAAAAAATAAGTTCATTTCAAGCGCTTCTATCAAAGCACATTTAGCTACATGTAAGCAGGGCTCTTGACAACTTTTGGGGACAGGTGACCATACCCTCAGGAAGGGGAATTTTACGTCGTTTACATCGTTGGGGAAATTTCAGTCAACTCATAAATATGTACAGTTGTGATTTTTACCAGTCACATTTAGGGATGGATACCGTCAGGGATGAAACGATACTGGTACCAATAAAACGATACAGTATTTTTAATGATACCGATACCGATACCATTATGCAGCCGTAATACATATTACAATGTTTAAATACAAATAACAAAGAAATACATGTATATCGATGTTAGATTATGAACCTATCAGCTTTTGGCGGATCGAGGGGTACTCTTTCCTAGTTTATTGTGTCACCAACCCACGAAAACACACGATCACTGGACACACTTGTACCCAAGCCAGAGAAATATTTCAATGCAAGCTCTGCAATTTATACTGTTATTGTGCTATTCTGTTTGCTAAATGTTTTAGGGCTTTAACGAATGTCCGAACTCTCGAGAGTTCGTGAACCATGATTGAAATTCGGACAGGAATATTCGCCTTACCAAAGTTCGGGTGGTTTGCGAATATTGTATGCATTTCAAACAACAATTAATTGAATAAGTTAACTCACGAAAACAACTAAAACTTGCATATGTAATCATACCAGTTGATCAAATTTTCGTGTTCAAATTATTTCTATATCCGAACGCATGTTTGTGCATACTAACACCGGTTGCCGCGAAAATATTTCCATAAAGGTTATCTTCAAAATAAAGTAAATAATAAATGCAAGTTTGTTCAAATCAACTTTCATGCTTGCCATGCCGAGTGTTAATTCCTACCGGTTTGACGAGTAAAGATTGCTTAAAACTTGTCCGATCGGGTGAGTAGGATTTTCGAATCCAATAGGATTATCATCTGTTCTAATAAGTAAATAACACATCAAAATACTGTGTCCTATCATTGACCACTTCAAGGACCCTTTATTACATGTTATATAGGGTCCTTGACCGCTTTAAGTAAGGTAAATATCATTTTAATATCAAAAAGTAATCATCATTAAATACCCTCCAAGCACAGAAAATTAGGTATCATCTGTCTCTGGCCAAATAGGTAGGAACACTCGCCATGGCCAGTGGGCGAGTTGTATTTTACACCCCTGGATCATAATCAAAATTTTGAACACAAAACAGTTCATTTTTAGTTTCTATTAAAATTAAAAATGTTCTGTAGGATAGTTTTGATAGATTTTAATATTCATGTTAAGATCGGAGATACATGAGTGAAATTAAGGTGAAGTATACACTAGCAAGTTAAACATGCATTAAGTAGCAAAGGTTCGCGAATCGATCTGTGTATTGCTTTACCGTATCGTGAACCAGTTCGTCTCGCGACAGGGTCCACAAACCCAAGCCCTAAAATGTTTAGTAGAAAAATACGAATAAATATATAACCAAGGGTTAGAAAAAATCATTCTGCGTGTGACATTCGTACTGAATATTTTCATACCAAAACTGCCCAGTAGACAATAATAAGTCGTTTATTTCTGAGTTTAATCCTATGCATTTTTAAACAGATAAACATAGATGTTCGTCAGAAAAATAACACATTGTTCATGTGACAGTTTACTCATGCAGAATTTATAATCAAAAGACAATATTACAGAACAACAAATATTATTGTGCATGTTAATGTAAGCGTGCATATGACACATGTGTAACAATTTAGAGAGACCTTTCAGACATTGACATCGTCGGCGAATAGGGCACGTTCCGCAGAGCGAGCGCTTTTTTATCGCTACCTAGCGATTTCCTATGGAATGGTCTGCTGCGATCGAGAGAATTGAATCGCTAGCTAGCGATACGTAGCAAGTTTTTTCTTGCTAGCCGTATAATTCTGAAAACTTCTGCATTTTTTTTTAAAATGGCTGCCCCCTTGGAAACGTGTTTCTTTTTTAAGAATACTGATATAGGTTTTATTTAATTCATATATTTCGTTAAAGCGGTCAAAGGAATAATCATGGTGATAATTGATTTAAATATTTTTCATTCGTTATAATTCTGAACATTTTGTTTGAGAAAACTGCCATCTTGGATTTGCTAGCTTGAAACATACCGTTCCGTAGACCTTTTACGCTACAAAAAATCGCTTTTAAAAAGCGCTAGCTAGCGATCGCTTTGCGGAACGTGCCCTTAGACTTTAAAAAATTAATGTATAAGTAGCATGCTAATTTCCTCCAACACTGTGTCATTACTTAAATAATTATTTCAATTTGTATCTTAAATCTGCTCTATTTTGTTCAAAGTACCGATTTGAGTACCGGTACCAAAACGAAACGGTATTTACCGGAAATTTTTTAAACGATACCGATACTGGTACCGGTACTTGGTACCGGTGTAACAGGCCAGTTTTTCCCCCAGTCAGTTTTTTCCCCCGGGGAAGAACTGGGCCGGCCCAGTTTTTCCCCCGGGGAAAGAACTGACTAGTCAGTTTCTTTCCCCCCCAGTCAGTTTTTTCCCCCACACAAGTAAAAATGTTCTTCACAATTTTTTTATAACTTCTCTAAATATACCCTTATGTCAATGATTTATGTTACAATAACAGTTTATAATGCCTTTGAACTTATTTATTTTTCATACCCCACTTAATTTTAATTCTTCAACCAACCTCTTGAACCTCTTTCACCTGATTTTGTTTTATTAATTACATTTCCAACATAAAATTACTAACCTATACTGCCCATTCATTAGTTTAAATGAATTTTTTGGACATTAAATTCATTGGACTTCCATAGCCAGGTGGGGGAAAAACCAGGCTGACCCAGTCAGTTTTTTCCCCCACCCTAGTCCAGTTTTTCCCTATGTCTTTTTTTCTACAAGGAGGTTAGTCTTGTTTTAAATGTCATTTTATCTTAACAAGTTACTTTATTAATACCTTATCATGGGTTTAAATGAATTTATATGATATTTAATATACATGTATTGGATTTCCATAGCCAGGTGGGGGGAAAAACCAGGCCGACCCAGTCAGTTTTTTCCCCCACCTTAGACCAGATTTCCCCGCATATCTTTTTTTCTACAAGGAGGTTAGTCTAGTTTTAAATGTCATTTTATCTTAACATTTCACTTAAAAATGCTCTTTCATAGGTTAAAATGAATTCCTTGGACATTTAATTCATTAACCTTCCACAGCCAGGTGGGGAAAAACCAGGCCGACCCAGTCAGTTTTTTCCCCCACCCTAGTCCAGTTTTTCCCTTGGGTCTTTTTTTCTACAAGGAGGTTATTCTAGTTTTAAACGTCATTTTATCTTAACATTTCACTTTTAAAATGCTTTTTCATAGCTTTAAATGAATTATGGCTATGGAAGGTAAATAAATTAAATTCTAAGGACTTCATTTTAACCAATGAATAAGCATTTTAAAAGTGAAATGTTAAGATAAAATGACATTTAAAACTAGAATAACCTCCGTTTAGAAAAAAAGAAATGGGGGGAAACTGGTCTAGGGTGGGGGAAAAAACTGACTGGGTCGGCCTGGTTTTTCCCCCACCTGGCTATAGAAGGTAAATAAATTAAATTCCAAGGAATTCATTTTAACCAATGAATAAGCATTTTAAAGTGAAATGTTAAGATAAAATGACATTAAAACTGGAATAACCTGCTTGTAGAAAAAAAGACATGGGGGGGAAAACTGGTCTAGGGTAGGGGAAAACCGACTGGGTCAGCCTGGTTTTCCCCCCACCTGGCTATGAAATGTCAATGAATTAAATGTCCAAAGAATTCATTTTAACCTATGAAAAAATTTTAAACGTGAAATAGTAAGTGAAATGACATTTAAAACTAGGCTAACCTCCTTGTAGAAAAAAACACATGGGGGAAAAACTGGTCTAGGGTGGGGGGAAAAAACTGACTGGGTCGGCCTGGTTTTTCCCCCACCTGGCTATGGAAGGTCAATGAATTAAATGTCTAAGGAATTCATTTGAAGCTATGAAAAAGCATTTTAAAAGTGACATTTTAAGATAAAATGACATTTAAAACTAGAATAAACTCCTTGTAGAAAAAAAGACATGGGGGAAAAACTGGTCTAGGGTGGGGGAAAAAACTGACTGGGTTGGCCTGGTTTTTCCCTCACCTGGCTATGAAATGTCAATGAATTAAATGTCAAAGGAATTCATTTTAACCTATGAAAGAACATTTTAAAAGTCCTTAGTGAAATGTTAAGATAAAATGACATTTAAAACTAGAATAACCTCCTTGTAGAAAAAAAGACATTGGGGAAAAATGGACTAGGGTGGGTGAAAAAACCGACTGGGTCAGCCTGGTTTTTCCCCCACCTAGCTATGGGAATCCAATATATTCAATATCATATAGATTCATTTAAAACCCATGATAAGGTATTCATAAAGTGAAATGTTAAGATAAAATGACATTTAAAACAAGACTAACCTCCTTGTAGAAAAAAAGACATAGGAAGACTAACCTCCTTGTAGAAAAAAAGACATAGGGGAAGAACTGGACTAGGGTGGGGGGAAAAAACTGACTGGGTAGGCCTGGTTTTTCCCCCACCTGCCCCTGTGAAATGACCATTGTCAAAACATGGTTGACCATGTTTTAAACATGGTCAACCATGTTTTTAATACATGGTTGACCATGTTTTGACCATGAATAATCCATGGTCAACCATGTTTCATGCCGTGGTTTATTGCCGCCCTGGTGACCATGGTCGACCATGTTCTTTTATAGACCATGGTTAAACTTGTTTCATGGTCTAGTAAAATGACCATGGTCAACCATGTTTCATCGTCCACGTGGTTTATTGCCGCCCTAGTAACATGGTCAACCATGGTTTGACCATGTTCTTAAATTCCTGAAAATTACCATGGTCAACCATGTTTCATTTTCTACATGGGTTATTGCCAGCCTTGTGAACATGGTCCACCATGGTCAACCATGTTTCACAGTACTGGTTATACCCAGGACATTTTTTGGACTCATCTCTATAAGCCTCTGGCTTTTGACACAAATGAGCTTAAGTAACACATCTAAAATCAAGTAAAGTAGGACATAAACCAACAAACAACGGCTGGGCAGAGACCATTGTCTGATCCTCCTTTACAAGATCTAGATCAAGTAGTAGACATTATACTTCCCCAACCATGCCCCTCACTAACGGCCCTCTGTATCCGGCCCTGGCAAGTAATGCAAAATAAAAATATAAAAGCAAACACTGTAACTATTGAAAATTTAAAACACATACAGAGTCATAAGAACAGTTTATACATTAAAGCAATATGGTTATCCAAAAATTGTTATCCGAAAATATGTACACTTATGCTTACTTGTTTTCATCATTTTTGTCATGCTGCAGATTTTCTAAATCAAATATAAGATTTCCATATTGTCTTTGCATCTTTTATAAGTTGATTATGACAATAGATGCCTAAATAACAACTAAACTTTTAGTAAAAATCTTCTTTTTTGAAATTGGCGGTAAAGCACTTTTCAGCCATCTTTGAATTCACAAGTTTAGTTTAAAAACCAGTACCTGGTATATTCATTAAGTTAATACACAGTAGTCTCCCCTGAATTTAGGAATAACGAAACTTTAGGCCTCCCGATGATAACTCAAGATAGGATGTACCTAGGTTCCTAAAATTTTATATTTGGATAGCCCTTGGATAGAGGGGCTTCACTATTGATTTTGAGACCCCAGGGTCAAAGGTCAAGGTCACTGGGACTTGAAATATGAAAACCTTGTCCAAACAATAACTCCAGAATTACTGAACCTAGCTTCACCAAATTTTATGTATTTATTATCTGTTTTGAAGTGAAAAACTGTAAATTGTTTTATGTCAAATATGTGAAATATTTATAGTCGACAGTGACTTATTGTCTAGAAATAACTGTTGACCTTGAATCATGGTCTGACAAAGACACATGACCATGAATCATTGTCAGTCATGAACAATACATAAAGTGTACACAATCACATGCTAAACTGCATAGAAATCTAAATCATTGCATTTAAAGTAAGAGACATACACTAGTGTTACAATGCAATGTTCATCATCAAATGAGTTAAAAGTTGTATGATTGACAGTGTTTCATGGTCTAGAAAACATGATATTTTAACACAGTCAGACCAAAGTCAAATCATAGTCAATCATGGTCATAATTGACCAGAGTCAAAGTCTGAGCAAACAACATAGTCAACCAGGTTTTGACCATGGTCAACCATGGTCAAACTTGATTCATGGTTAACATTTCACAGGGGTGGCTATTGAAGTCCAATTAATTCAATGTTCAAGGAATTTATTTAAACCAATGATATGGTATTTTTATAGTTTAATGGTTAGTTAAAATGACTATGAAACAAAACAAAAAAGAATACCTTAGGCAAGTGGAAAAACTGGACTTGGGTGTGGGGGGGGGGAAACTGACTGGGTCGGTCTTTTTCCCCCCTGTCTGACTGTCACCATGTTTATGGTTTTATGTCTTACTTATTGATTAAAACCCTTGATGAGTAATATTTGCTTTTAATTATCATTTGTAGCTAGTTTTATATTAAAATGAGGAAATATAATGATGGAAATAGGTTAAGAGGTGTTGTGAAATATTGGAATTCAGTGAAGCATGAAAAAGACTAAATTAGCAGTCCCGAGACAGTAAAAAACTGATTTAATAACATAAATATTTATTATAAATATATTATTTTAGAAAAGATGAAAAAATTATGTAGACAAAATTTTAACTTGGGTGGGGGAAAAACTGACTGGGGGGGGAAGAAACTGACTAGTCAGTTCTTTCCCCGGGGGAAAAACCAGGCCGGCCCAGTTCTTCCCCGGGGGAAAAACCAGGCCGGCCCATTTCTTCCCCGGGGGAAAAACTGGGCGGGGAAAAAACTGACTATTACACCGGTATACATCCCTAGTCACATTTACTCTGAACATTTTTCTATCATTGATTTAAATAGCTAGTATAGATTGTTACTTCAGAACAACAAATAAAACAAATGACCTGAAGCTGTTCCTAAACCATCCTTATTCTTCATACTCAAAAATGATATTGAACTAGTAATATTGATAACAAACATAGTTTAGTGAGTCATTTTCATATTTTCTTAAATTTCAAAGGGAATTTGTATCTTAGATAGGGGAAAAAACATGATTTTAAGAGGGGAATAGGGTCCATATTCAGCCCCAAAATATGCCAAACAAGTGCCCAAGCGAAGTGATACTGTTTAAAGCAAGTTTACTCAGAGCTTTGACATTAGTATTACTCTACACAATCTGTCATCTTTTTTGCAGCTTTTGTGTTGACTTAACAAAATCTTCATTGGTTGTGATGTTTAAAATTGGCCTACTTATTTATTATATGGTGTATGCAAAAGAAGTTGATGTCATTCAAAAGAGGCAAGTCTTAGCTATAAGTGTATGTTTAAAACTTAACAAACTAATATACCAGGGACATTTCAGAAGTAATGAGACTAACGTGATAAATCCAGAACTGTTCGTGGAATACACATGAAAATTATTAGTGCTGCAACGATTCACAGGAAAGTCGATTCGATGCGATTCGATACTTTTTCTTTCGATTCGATTTTTTTCGATTCGATTCATTTATTAATATAATTTACTTCAAATATGCATTTATACATTAATTTGAGCTTAAAACTAAATAATATGGACTAACTAAAAGTGTTACTGAAATTTGATAACACGAAACTCGAAAATCTGCTAAATTAATATTTGCTTTTTTCAAGTACGAAATGGTTTGGGTACGAATGTAAAGTTCGCGAAAATGTATTATAATTGTAATTTCGACTAAAAAAGTATAAACAACATGGAGCATAAATTGTAGACAGATGCAGTTCTTGATATACTACTGTACATTTAACATAAACCTACGCTTTGTAGGCAAATATATTGAAATTTGAATTAACTAACATCAAAACTTGACCGGTAAAATTCAATCACACCGACCCAATTTGCGTAGCGTTGGGGCATATACTGTAAATAAATATTTGGAACA
Source organism: Mactra quadrangularis (assembly GCA_025267735.1). Lineage (NCBI taxonomy): Eukaryota > Metazoa > Mollusca > Bivalvia > Venerida > Mactridae > Mactra > Mactra quadrangularis. The sequence continues at coordinate 48,678,210 of CM046305.1, read as the reverse complement.
GAGTTTCCATGCTACTTAAATCGTGATGGAAACTTTAGAAAAATGTAACAAAGTTAACCCCAGTTTCACTGTCAACGTACTTTGTCTTTTAGGTGAGCCTTTGCTTTTATCGTTATAACTTATGTAAACATGTTCAAAGTCAGTATCGAATCGAAACTCGCGGGTCCCGAATCGAAATCGAATCGGCGCCCTTGCAATCGAGTTTCGATGTATCGAATCGAATCGTTGCAGCCCTAAAAATTATAACAGTTGTGTGAAAAGTAGTTTTCTATATGCATGTGAAAAATCATGCATGTGTGTATTCTAAATAATTTATTTGTCTGGTTCCCAGTCGTACTTTGGCAGGTAAAAGTACGTCAGGCAAACCATGATCATGGCCGCGCCCCTATGTAATGAATTAGATATTGGATAATTATTTTTTCAAATAAGCATTTCTCACTACACAGGCTTAAATCAAAGGATCATTGTACAACAATTGCAGTGGGTACCTTTTTTAGTTGTTTGGTTACATTAATTTATGCAAAATAAAGTATCCGAAATTCTAACGAGACTAATCCACGACCGAATTGTGTTCACTTAAGACATGTTTTTGTTAATCGTCGGCTTAATATACGTGTAATCTGAAAAATCGAACTCGAATGTCCTATATAGTACCGAACTCCTACTAAAGTAACTATCGTCAGCAAATAATCATACAAGATTAAAAAAACGTTATACCTGTATAATAACTGAGGAGGCCGCCATGATTCCCATTTGCCTGGCTTGATAACGATAGTGGTAAGGGGCAGGTAATCCAGGCTAAATAATTTATGTCCGATCAATAATGAAAATGTGTATATGACCAAACCGCCTGTATGCATGGTTTTCATGCTTATGTATCGATGCATAACTGGTTTTGTTGTGCATGTGTTGAAAAGCGGAAGTAGGCGCTTGCTTCTCATGCAAAAATCCCACGTGATCAGTTTTGGTGAAAAACATTAGTGTGTTGATAATTATGCACAATGACAAATCAAGAAATTACTCAAATGCCTCTACAAAAATGGGGAATTGCCATATGTCTTTATCATTGCTGTGCGTCACTTGCAGAGATGAAATTTCTAATTGCTTATATGTTAAAACTCTGTTAAAGCTAAAAAAATCTTCTTATGCCATACATGCCTAACAAAATGGGATTTGCAACAATAAAGAAGCATGAAAACCAAGCAGATGACAGTATGGTTCTATACACATTTTTGTTATCAATCGGACATTAATGATGAAATAAAAAATTTCCTACAATAAAGAATTAAATTGGGGTACTTAAAATACCCTCCAAAAATTCCTTCACTGAATTACTGTAAATTAAAAGTTCAAGCTTGAAGAATTATTCAATCATTTTTTGTTTTATTTATTATTCAAGCAAGGAAACTAAATTTTGATTGATACATTTCTTTTTCTGAGTTGCATCAGCCTCCAAAACTATGGTCAATGTATCTCAATGAACCAATATCAAGTTTGAGATTTTTTTGTAATTTCTTATCCATAAGGAAAATCTACTGATTTCAGTGACAGATTTCAGTAGTACAAAATTGAAAATCATTTAACAATAATCTGGTTTTACAACTTTTGAAACTCCCATATTATACAAAGTAAATCATGAATGTGCGAAGGAACTTAAGGACAGCAGTGTATGATAAACTATTCTGTAAATTGTAAGTTTTTTAACCAAAGTAATGGACCAGTTCCTTCACCGTAAATTAAATGAATAAGGGTTATTCAGTCTACAAAATTTGTGGGTGTCTGGTTCATAATTTTTTTTTGGGGGCTACCAAATTTCTACAAACAAGATATACTGCTAGCTGCTAAAATGATCTGTTTGGGCAACCACTTTCATATCTTAATTTCGTAGGCTGTATACAACACCAATAATGGTAGATATTACCCATGTTTGATTAGTGGCCAGTTTCTTCACTATAAGCACAACCCACAGGTATACATGTACTCCTAGCTTAAACTTTGTTATAGCTCCACTATTCGAAGAATAGTGGAGCTATCCTACTCAACTGTGTGTCGGCGTCGGTGTCGGCGTAACTTTTCTTGGTTAAGTTTTCAGATGCAACATTTTTTGTATTTTTTATATCTTTGCAAGTACTGGAGAGATTCACTTAAAAAGTTATTTGTGTTTACGGGGTTACCATTGGAGGTCAAATACCAAGTTACATAACTCTAGGATGAATTTGGACTGAATTATGGCCCTTATATACTTAGAAATTTCTTGGTTAAGTTTTTAGGTGCAACATTTTTTCTTTGCAACTACTTCAGGGATTCACTTGAAACTTCACACATGTCAATGGGGTTACTAATTGATGTCAAATACCAAGTTGCATTTCTCTAGGATGAATTTTGACTGGATTATGGTCTTCTAATACTTAGATTTTTTTTGGTTAAGTTTTTGGTGCTACATTTTATTTTTGAAACTCCTGAAGGGATTTACTTGAAACTTCACACATGTCAATGGGGTTAGGAATGAAGGTCCAATACCTAGTTGCATAACTATAGCATGAGTTTTGATTGGTTGTTGCTGTCGTTTACACAATTACCCCAAATAGTCGTGCGCGCTGTCCGTGGATTGCTCTTGTTATAATACCCAGTACTGTTTCCATACATCAAATAACAAAGTTTAAGGTCAAACCTGAACCTCTAAGATCAATGTTAATTTTGTTTAGGGTATATAGTCCTCAGTTTGTAATGTGGCGAAGCAGAAGTAGTACAGCTACTATTATGGCTCACATGTTCGTAGTGGCTATGCCACTGTAAACAAGTTTTTGGTTTTAGTAAAGTTAATGCGAAAGCTAAAGAATAGAAAAGATTCAAGTAGCTTATGAAATAAACATCACATTTCTTGTCTGAAATTAGCCTGTGAGATTTTACTGTTTACTCTGAATCTTCCACACAAATTATTTTTCTACATGATTCAGTTTTCTGCTTGACTTAATTTGAACATGGAGGATTTAGAGCTAATGGTTAAAACTCATAGGATCAATTTGAATTGTTGAGGGCAAGAACAAGGCATGTATTTTATGCACTGATTGATTGTCATTAAATTTTCTGTGTGGAAAGAGAAATCAGCGAAAAAAAATTCATTTTTAATGTTTTTAGTTGTAGTTGTAGATGACAATGACTATAGACCCTTTTGTGTAGTCCAAGAAAAAGTGTTAGTATCAATGACATTGTAGATTTCAAATTTTGTGGCGACAAATCTGTTTAATGAGATTTAGGGAGATCTAGGATCTATACATCATCAGTAACCACAGTATTCTTCCGTTACACTTCATATGTACCATGGGCATTTTTAACTGGCAAAATCTTGTTTTCATTAATATGCGTGAGGCAGGGGAGACAAATCTTCTTCCAATGAAATTGCATGGTACAATCAAATACTTAAAATAGAAACCAACAGGCATGTTTATTTTCTCATTTTGAATGGTAAACCAAACCTTAGATATAAAAGGTAATTTAATTGGCTAGTTTTCCGCAGTGGTTTCCCTGTGGAACTGCCTTAACAATTATTCATGATTACAAGATTTTCCTAACCAAATGACCCATGGTACATTAAGCAGCATAGCGGATAAATGTATTGACAATGGGATCTATAAAATAGTTATCCATTTCTAAGTAAATTAGCAGAGTTAATGTATGCGTCACTGACAGTTGAATAAAACTCAACTATACGTGTTGGTGTCCATATAAAAAAACAAGAAAGTAAATCACTGTGTTAATTTGTTTTGCTTTCTTTACAGAATCATCCTGGAAGGTCTGCTGCATATAGTATATCGCTGATCTTAGTCTACAGTCAAACTTGAAACATCATGGATCATGTGTGTGTTATATAGACAAGATAGAAAGACATGTAAAGGTATATTTTCTTATTGTTAGATCATTAAACATTTGATTCTCAGCTGTTCTTGTACAACTCAACTCATGGACAACTCAACTCTAAGGAGGGACAAATTTAAGATGGTCAAATACCTTAAGGGTTTAACAAATTTAATTAAACCAGATGACTCTATAATCATATACTAATTATCAAACCTTGAATAATTTATAACAAGGGAAACAACTGTAGTAATATTAAAAAATAACTTAAACAAGACAGCCAAAATTATCTCCCTTGTAAAACAAAACTATTAAACTGAGTTAGACCCTGTTATAATATTAACCTGAGCTTGAACCACCTTATTATAATAATTACATGTTTCAATTACATTCAATTTTGAGTTTCTGTTTGCTTGTTTATGATTACACACTTGTTTATAACAAACAATGTGACTATAAACCAGTTTTGTATATTTGCATATACCAGGGAATTTTATATAACGGATTTGTAAGGAACTTTTTTTAAATTTTCTCGGTTGTCGCTGTCTATAACTGGCTGAAGCAGGCTGTACAAACTATTTCAGGGTTTAAAAACTTGATTAATGCTTTTGTACATGTCTTCCATGCAACTTGTGAATGTTTCTGAAGTTTTTGACAAAAATTGTTGCAATTATGACTGAAAATATGACTTTAGGTGATGTAAAATGTAGCTAAAAATGGCAGATCGGCGGGAAAATGCATAATTTTGTGAAACAGTCTGTGAGTGTAACTTACCTCAAAATCATCTAGAATCACATTTTCCCAACATTTATGTCAATTTGAATGGTACTGCATGGCACAAAATTTCATGTGAATATCTTTATTTAAACTTGTTATACTTGTTTTCCGTATTGGCCGATATAATAGCGACGACAGGGAAATTTGATAAAATCTATTACATTTACTTATCGTTACAAATCCCTTGATGTAAAATCCCTGCATATACATGGCATATTATTGTACTTTCAATTTTGGACTCATTCGTATATGGGGAAAAAGGTAGGTCTGCAATATTGTTGCATTGTTTTGAAGTATCTTTTTTCTATTAAAATGAAAACAAATAAACAAAAGCTTCCGATAATGGGTGATTTACAAACAAAGACAAAAATGGACTGTAAATACTGAGTTTAATATATTCTTGCATAAGGTCAAGCTCAGGTTAATATTGTTGAACTATACAATGTGTTATTAATTATTTGAGTCACTAAAATCATCTTTTAGTTCTCACTTAACTTTAAAACATAAGTTCATCATGTGAAAATATTCATGAAATAAAAACAATGATTTGCCCTTTTTGCTCCACTGCAGTGTAGCCATGGATACTGGGATAAGGACTCAACTTGGTTTTTCTGAAAGTATGTCACCTAGGGAATAACTTGCAGGGCTCTAATTTTACAAAAAAATGGACTTGCAAATTTTTGCGAGTTGATTTGAGTTCAACTCGCAAAATGAAAATAAATCACCCCCATTCTTTTCTCAAATTTTAATAGCATAAATAATTGCTATTCATAAGTGCAATATAAGACAACTTAATACTGTATTTCACTGTAGATAGAACAAGGGCGTTGTTGTGGGATAGGCAAAGACTATCGATCATTTTTAAGATGAATCTTTAATCAATGCTCCCGATCTATCTGGCCATTTCAATGCTGATTTGAGCCTTTAGAGTTTAGACAGTAATATAAAGTAGTAGAAGTAATATTATTGTCAAATTCAACTCGCAGAAATTGTCGAGTTGAAATAAAAGTTACTTGCAATATTTAAAATCCACTCGCATTTTGCGAGTATGCGAGCTTAAATTCGAGCCCTGAACTTGGCTAAGTTGCATATTTATCTGTCAATTATTAATAAAATTATTAATAAAACTGTTTTCACCAGGGTGTAAATGTTACTCGTTCTCTTATTATTGCATTATTTACATTTTTGCTTATAATAAAACTCATTATTTATTTAATCATTTCTCAGTTTTCAAGAGCTTTGTGTTTTGTGTTTCTTACGCTCTTTTATCCAAAATGCCAACACTTAAGTGTGTTCAAATTTTAGAAATATCTCGTTTACTCGGAATTGGAAACAATTACTAGGAAGATTTTCTTGTTAGAAAACAGTTTTGTGCTTTTTTATGCTATTGTATCCCTTATAAGACAAATCAAAGCCGATCGAGTTTTAAATATGAAAACAATGACAAATGTTTTTACTATATTCACTATGTTAACAAAAAAAAATACATTTTTTTTACTCTCCTGAAAGTTGTACAAATCATTATACGAGATATTTGAAGAAAAGAGATGATATATTAAAATATAATTTAAATACGAACTTCAACTGTCAACAGTAAGGTTCTTGTAGTTATATTGTTGATTTAAGCTTCTAGATTTTGTTCATTAAAATACAATTGAAAAAAAATTAATTTAATTGAATCAATTGAGAAACTTCAAAGATAACTTGTAATAAAATGTGATTATTAAGATAGAATTTCCCTAATACAACACTATTATTTTAACCACAGTGAATTTTTCACAAAGCTTGTATCTAAATTGTCGCCTCAGTCTAACAATGTCCTAACTACCAAATTTTTATTTTTGGGAAATCGACTTCAAAAGTTCTAATGGTGATATCTTCGTTGTTTCATTATGTATTGACATGAAACTTGGCAGGCACATTTACAATGTGTTTTAATACATTCATGAGGAATATGATTAAAATATAATGAATAATAATATAAAAAATTGCAATTATGTGTTTGGAGATAGATAAAAATTTGCTTATTTTGGTTGATGCATCTCTGTCTAACATTGCGCTATCTCCAAGATGATAATTCAACGGTATTTTCATTTTTCTGAAATTATGAGTTTGTAACACTGCCTATATGGCAGCATACATATTTATACAGGTATACGAAGTGAATCAATGTCATTGGAGAACAAAAAACACGATAACTATATATTGTACTCCGACTGGACAAAACGAGATAGAGCAATGTTCGAACGAGCTTCTATGGACTTAGAGCATTGTTAGAGTCAATTAGGGCATTAAACCAGAGACAAACCTGTCATTTTGATCGGATAACAGTATTTTCAGCCTGAAAATTGACCTATGTCCTTGACATAGAGCAATGTGTATGCTGTGAGCAGAGAAAAATGTGGAGGTAGGATAATGTACGATTAGCGGGTTGCGCTATTTGACATGATAAAGTCAAGAAACTATTTTTAGAAGATAGAGCAAGGTCATATTAATCGCTTGGGATGTTTATCTCATTTTGTTCAAAAATGTAGATAGGACTTTGTTAGATTGAGGCGACGAATTGTATTTTTACTTATACATTGTATCACCATGTCATATATTTGAATTTTATAAACTAATAATTTCTCAAGATGAATTAAAAATTGCACTATTTTCATATCAAAGGGAGATAATTACTCATTTTCATCAAAAGTTAAATTAATAAATTTTGTAACTCAGAGTAATGTTTCATGAATCTAATCCATCTTTAATATTAAAATAATATAATGACTTAAAATTATTATGATTTGTAAACATTTATGATAGCTTTCAAATATACACTGGGGTCCAAAAGTTTCTTTACATATAATAGATTTTAATGTTTTGAAGTATATTTTGATATACATGTACTTTGCATGTAGTTATAAGTTTCACTACTAATATACAATTTTACACAAACCAGCAATTATGTTCCTTTTTTTATTATAAATATAAAATGAAAATACTTAACAAAATGTGTCTGCAATATTTTCTCTATGAAAAAAAAAATTTTTTTTGTTTGTTTGGTTTAATGCCGTAGCAACTCTTTGTATAGGTCATATAACGGCAATCAGTCAACCTACTCCCTCCTCATGGAAAGGCTAAATCTCTGGATTTAGCTGTTGACCTACTACTAAGTGCATACTTTTGTCAGTGACTGACAACTGCTCTACATAATTAAAAATCATTGGTAGGATGGAGAATGGCCGTAGAAATAATTTCATGACCAAGCTCCATGAAAGAATGCCCCGCCTGGGAATAGAACCCACGACCCCTCAAGCAGTAGACTTGCGTGCTACCAACTGAGCTTAAGCCAGGCAGCTTCTATGAAAAATAACAGAAAATATGAAAATCTTGAATGTGAAAAGAAACTTTTGAACGCCAATGTTTTAATAACTGTAAGTTGGTATTATAGGAATTCTACCTTAGCACTTAGCCAGTGTTAGCAAAACAATTGTGGTATAAATAATGAATATCTACACTACATGATAATCTTTCATTTAGTAACAAAATAAATTTGAAAGATAATTTTACTTCGATGACTTATAATAATATGATCATTGTTGAGTGTCCATGGGTTTAGTTGTCCACAGGTTGGGTTTTCTGTACTTATGTGTTGAGTTGTCCCTTTTATGAGCTGAGTTGTCTTTGGGTTGGGTTTGTCTGACCCTTATCATCTTAGATAAAAAGTTTGATGTTTGCAGTTCTCAACATACATGTAGACAAGCATATATATACAGTACCCACCAAAAGTTAATAGACAAAGGAAATTAATAAAAACAAATTAATTCAATTGATTGGTTTCAATAGAATCATTGTTTTTTTATTTATTTGATGTGATTGATGATGAAATGAAAACATATTTCTTGAATGCATCACATTTATAAGATTCAGCATCTGATATCTTAAAGCCTCCAAAACCAAATTTAATGAAATTCTTTTATACAACATAGAGTTTAAGCTACTTTGGTAGTCTTAACTACATATGGTACCATAACAAAAAAATAAAGCAAAACTAAAAAGTTTAAAAATAAATGGTGATCAAGGTTTTGATAAAACCTAAGTAGTACATAGGCTTACAAAGTGAAAATGTCTACAAACTTTTGGTGGGTATTGTATTATTGTGACAATACTACTCTGATACGACATCACAAATGTTGTAGCAGGCTGTAAAAACTTGTGTAGGAGATGTGATGCACAGCAAATAGTAAACACTTTCTGCTTAGGCTTGCATAGGTATCATGGAAATGTGACTAATGGCCAGTTTCTTAAGCAAATCACTAGCTAGTGCTTCATCCCCTGGTACCCTGGATTTGATATCACATACTTAGAACTTTTGGTGTAAGAAGGGTACCAGAGTCAAAGCACCAGCTAGCGATATGCTTAGGAAACTGGTATTGAAATTAAAGCACAGTATTTACAGCTCTTCATAATAATATTAAATAATAATAATAATAATAATAATAATAACGACTTTATTTATTGTGGATAACATATTTGGTGTAAACCAATTTTCAATATGGTCCACACAGACATTTACAATGTACATACATAATAACAATAATAGAGAAACAAAATAATACATACTGAAATTTACATGCAAATTAGAGTTCAAATATATAAACATACAAGAGAGGTAATTTAGTATCATATTAATAGAAATTTCATGAAATATGTGAATTTATCATTTCATTTGAAATGTCAATTATAACAAGTACTTTTTTGAAAATTGATATACACTTGTATACCATTGTGGTGCACAAGTTAAATATGGAGTTTAATATAATTACATATATACAAACATAAGTTAGTAATGATAAAAGCAAACAAACAAAACAACAACATATATTTACATAGCACTACCAGAGTACTTCCACCTAAGATAGTTAGTCTTAAACTTACTTAGAGAGTCTGACTGTCGAACATTTAAAGGAATGGAATTCCAAATCACAGGGCCAGAATAAATAAGGGATTTACGAAAAAATTCGAGCTTAGGTTTTGGGACAGAAAGCATTGCTTGGTCATTTGATCTTAGAGTATGGCCATGTTTTGGGTTTTGAGAGTGGAACATGGAGTTTAGATACTCTGGACCACTATCATTTAGGGATTTAAACATATCTCTGAGTCTTGAAGGATTCTTTACTTTTTTGCTTCTTGAAACTGTAGCATTTGTGACATCAAAGTCATGTGGTATTGTCACCATGGTAACTGTGCCATCCAAAAGTATAGTCCAACAGAATTAACCTGAGCTCGAACTACCTAATTATAATAATTACACACTTCACTTACATAAAATCGTGAGTTTCAATATGCGTGTATACGGTTATACACATGTTTATAACAACCGATGTGAGTATAAATCAATTTATTAAAAGTTACGGGCATGTTATTGTATTATTAATTTTGGACACATTAGTTTTTGGGGAAACAAGTAAGTCTGCAGTATTATGGCACAGTTTCAAAGCATTTATTCTTATGAAAACAGCATTAATTGTTCAGTATGTGTATTTTGCTGAAAGCTTCCGATAAAGCGCGATTTACAAACGAAGACATAGATAGACTGTATTTACTGAGTTTAATATATTCTTGCTTAAAGATCAAGCTCAGGTTAATTCTGTTGGACTATACAATGTACCTTTGCACTTAAAAAATGCTTAATTTTCATTATAACAATTAAATTTTATTTCATATGTACATGTATTTAAATATTATGATATTGATAGTAGAAACATTTTAAAAGGGTTGAGTAATGATATTGTACGATTATATTGAACTGTCTGATTGCATAAATTAAAACGTCACATAACTATAACAAGGAGTATTTAATGCTTGGGTATACTTTGGTTATTCAGGTAGAGCATATTGTTTGCACATAACACTGATGTTTTATATTTCATTTGCAATGTGTATTGTAGTTACGTGTGGCCGAGTGGTTGGATGGTCTGTCTTTCAACCTTTAAGCCAAGGGTTCGAATCCCCATAGATATTTATTTTTTATCTCATTTTCTTGTTAAAATTATGGACAGATTGGGTAAAACACAATGCCTCCACGCATCATGAAAATAATAATTGTCTTAGTTAGTTTTTGCCACCAAAATTTGACACTATAAAAAAGACTATACACCCAGTAGTGCAAACAATACTGCTTAGGTAAATTGAATAATATTTGACATTGTTTGTTTGGTTGTGTTTTATTTATATTTTAATAAGATACTTTATAAAATAAAATAAAATATTCAGAAAAAAATGTTACCCATACAAAGAATTAAAAAAAAATCAGCATTTTTAGATTCAAACTTGCGTCCTTTCCACTTTAAAGGTAGACTATTCAGCCAGATGAGATATCGACACTAAATTAACATAATCATTGTACTTTTACTTCAAAATTCAATATTTAGAAGGCGGAAAATAATAGATAAAATATGCAATAACATGCTTGTTTAAACTGTGGTGTCTATTTTGTGGCACTCATATAGAAATAGAGTAAAAAGTGCAGTGCTTATCCGATAAGCGCTGCACTTTTTACTCTATTTCTATTTGAGTGCCTTATGATAAGGCTTATGTAGATATAGTATAGAAAAGTGTGGCGCCCATATAGATAAAGAACAAAACTTTGCGGCTCTCATATACATGTAGATATAGAATAGGATAGTGCAGTGCTCATATAGACAAAGAACAAATTTTGCGGCACTTATATTGATATAGAGTAAATTAAATATAACTTTAAAGTATGCAGTGGTGGATCCAGGATTTTCTAGGGAGTCCAAACTTTTTCTAGGGGGGGATCAAATTTTCGCGCCACAATCATATTATACACTGTTTGCAGAACAACGTAACATATTGGTTATGAAAACTACATATCCATTACATCTATCTAAAGCACAAAGGCAAGCGAAGCGAGCATGAGAAAATATGCTTCATGTTACTTACAAATGGCTTACAGTTAAAAAATATACTCATGGGCAGGTACATTTGGAAATTTCAGGAGAGGTCTGGACCCCTCAGACCCCCCTCTGCTAGATCTGCCTTTGATGTGCTTTAATTTAATTATATAACATGATATTATCTATATTATTTGTAGTGTTCAATGTAGTGTAATATGAATAAGGATGTATTTAGATTCCATTTCAAGGTAATATTTGTATTTATGAGAAAAAGTTACTAATTGTAGTTTTATAAAATGGAATCCAAATTATTTTTTATTTTTATTTTTGAAGCAGTTGATCTTTGAAGCAGTTGATCTTTGAAGCAGTTATTTAAATCTAGTTACATTTGAGGCGCATCTACAGAAAATATGTTGTATTTTATTTGATTTATGAGGTATGATATGTAAAAGATAATCCAGTCATTTTTATTGTGTCATACACATGCCATCAACAATAACAGGGGTGATGTCATAGGCGGATCCAGCACGGGAGGGGGTCAGAGGTGTCTGGCCCCCCCCCGCCCCCTCCTGAAATTTCCGAAATGTACCTGTCCATGAGTGAATTTCTTTAACTGTAAGCCATTTAAGTTGCAAAAAGCAATTTTCTCTTTTACGCCTTTGTGTTTAATATAGATCTAATGGTTATAATTATAGTTTTTATTATTAATTTGTTGTGTTATTCTGCAAACAATGTATTATGTGGTTGTAGTTTGAAAGTTGGACCCTCCTAGAAAAAGTTTGAATCCCCCTAGAAAAAAATCCTGGATCCACCTCTGGGTGTGATAACAATTAACTTTAATAACACTGTGTCATACAATACAGATGGATTAATTATAATTAAATCAAGTCGATGGTAAATTGTTAGTTTGAAAATTTATATGTTGTAACATAAATTTTAAAATGAAAGAAGTCAAGTATTATTACAGTGCCACCCAAAAGTTCTCGGACGTATGTAACTTTGAGAAAGTCTTATCATGGAGTCGCAAAAAATTTTACTACTTGTATACATTTGTAATTAAATCTTAATTATGAAAGATGGTTTGATTCATATATTGATAAACTAATAAATGACAACTTACTTTTACTCTAGCTCTACATAAGTGCAACTTTTTACTAAAATATATCTATATACAAGTGCAGTTCTTTCACTCTAGCTCTATTTAAGTGCCGCTTTTCCTAAACTATATCAATATACAAGCGCAGCCCTTTTACTCTAGCTCTATATTAGTGCCACTTTTTACTCTAGCATTTAAGTGCCGCTTTTTCCTAAACTATATCCATATACAAGCGCAGCCCTTTTACTCTAGCTCTATATAAGTGCCGCTTTTCGTAAACTGTTGCTATATACCAGCACCTCTCTGTTACTCTAGCTCTATATAAGTGCCGCTTTTTCCTAAACTGTTGCTATATACCAGCACCTCTCTGTTACTCTAGCTCTATATAAGTGCCACTTTTTCCTAAACTGTTGCTATATACCAGCACCTCTGTTACTCTAGCTCTATATAAGTGCCACTTTTTCCTAAACTGTTGCTATATACAAGCACCTCTGTTACTCTGGCTCTATATAAGTGCCGCTTTTTCCTAAACTGTTGCTATATACCAGCACCTCTGTTACTCTGGCTCTATATAAGTGCCGCTTTTTCCTAAACTGTTGCTATATACCAGCACCTCTGTTACTCTAGCTCTATATAAGTGCTACTGTTGCTATATACCAGCACCTCTGTTACTCTAGCTCTATATAAGTGCTACTGTTGCTATATACCAGCACCTCTGTTACTCTAGCTCTATATAAGTGCTACTGTTGCTATATACCAGCACCTCTGTTACTCTAGCTCTATATAAGTGCTACTGTTGCTATATACCAGCACCTCTGTTACTCTAGCTCTATATAAGTGCTACTGTTGCTATATACCAGCACCTCTGTTACTCTAGCTCTATATAAGTGCTACTGTTGCTATATACCAGCACCTCTGTTACTCTAGCTCTATATAAGTGCTGATTTTTCCTAAACTGTTGCTATATACCAGCACCTCTCTGTTACTCTAGCTCTATATAAGTGCTGATTTTTTCTAAACTGTTGCTATATACCAGCACCTCTCTGTTACTCTAGCTCTATATAAGTGCTGATTTTTCCTAAACTGTTGCTATATACCAGCACCTCTGTTACTCTAGCTCTATATAAGTGCTGATTTTTTCTAAACTGTTGCTATATACCAGCACCAGTCCTCTCTGTTACTCTAGCTCTATATAAGTGCCGCTTTTTTCTAAACTATATCTACAGTACTCACCAAAAGTTTGGAGACAATTTCTGATTGTATGCCTACTGAATAGCTTTCTATATTTCAAGGGTTGTCTTGTGGGCAACCCTCGATTTGTACAACTGTTTATTTTGAAATGCTTTGTAGTTTTGCTTTATTTTTGGTACTTATCATAATTATAACTGAGACTACAAAAATAGCATAAAGGCTATGTTATGGAACATAATTAATTAATAGTAAACATGGCTTTGGAGACTTTAGGATGTCGGATGCTGAATCTCATAAATGTGTGGGATTCATTAAATTTATTTTCATTTTATTACAAACCATACTTAAATGTATTAAAAATGATGATTCTACAAAAATCTCATCAAAATTCAAGAATTGTAGTAACTTTCTTTTGTCTCCAAACTTTTGGTGGGTACTGTATATATATGAGCGCTGCTCTTTTACTCTAGTTCTCTATTAGGGCCATAGAATACTATACATGTTCAATTTCAATGAGGGATATTAGTCAGTTATTCTTCCTTGATAAAGTCTGAAGTGATCCAAAGGTTGATCCTATCAGTTGGAATCCTCAGACTTTATCTTTAAAGTCGTATGTAAGGATAATAAAATATTTCATCAAATATCTTTCTTGTTAACCCTTTACTGGTTGCGACATGTGTGAAAAGTAGCCATTTTTTCCCCATTACGCGCTAGGGCTATTTCAAGATGCTCTAATTTCATTACTAATTATCATACAGTTATGCAACTTGGCCAAGTTATTCCCTGGATAAATGTCTTTCAGAAAAACCAAGTTGAGCCCCGATCCCCGTTACCATGGCAACGCTGGGGCGGAGCAGAAACGGCAAAAAATGCAATTTTCGCTCTTTTTCCACCCCACGTTTGCACTTCAAACAGTAATATTTTCCGAAATTGAGGTCTAAAGTGCCAGGTCTTTTCAGATACTGAAAACATGTTTTCTTATCAGCATTTGGCGCCATTTCTCTGCACTCAATGACCCCGATTTTTTTTCTGGCGATGAGGGGCGCTGCGCCCCCTTCAAACCCCAGCAACAAAGGGGGGCACATCCCCCCTTCAGAATCCCCCTGAAACATCAATTGATGGGGGAGGCGCGCGAAAACGAGCTCATTTTTTTGGGACAACTATCCTTTAGTGAAATTCGCTTAATCCAGTTAAAAAACACCATTTTCAAGGCTGTGGCAGCCATTTTGGAGGGGGGGGATCTAGACACGTAAAAATGCGGGATTGAGCGGTTAAGGGTTAATTAAGATATTAACAAGAGTGATGAAATTTTGATAGTTCTTTAACAAAACAATACTTGGTTTGATTTTCAAACAAATGATTTACAAAAAACGTTTTAAGATTGATTGTGTCAAATTGACATTGAAAATAAGGATAAAATCTGAGTAATTAAACTGATTGGACCTAGCTATTTGAAGAGTATGCAAAGGGAAATAACTGACTAAAGTCCCTTATTGTGATATGCATCTATCTTTCCATTACCATTTATTTGCACTCCCAGATTTCGGGGGTACGGGTTCGAATCCTACCTGGGGAGGATATACCTATACATTTCATGAAATGATTAATATGGGAAAACACTACAAATTACATAGCTCTACATATTTTTATAATACATACTTAAATTATATCATAAGTTATCTTTAATATGTAAAATTGTATCCTATTTCTATATGAGTGCCGCAAAATTTGTTCTTTATATAATATAAGCGCAGCACTTTCCTACTCTATATCTATATGAGCGCCACAAAGTTTGTTCTTTATCATATGCCCGAAAGAATTTTGGGGTCACAAGGTCAAAGGTCAAGGTCACTATTACCTTAAAACTGAAAACAGATCTTTTTTCTCTACTTTGTTTTCCACAATTATTCATAATATGATATTCATATGAAATATTCTCATGTCTTACAAATGCTTCATCTTAACTAAAAAAAACAACACTTTCGGGAATATAATGCTCCACCTAGTTATCTATATGTGTGCCACACTTTCTACACTATATCTATTTGAGCACCACACTTTTAACTGTAATTTTTATATGAGCAGTGAAATAGGCAGTGCAGTTTAAACGTGTTCTGCAATAACCGTGTAATTATGCCATCGGACAGTTCAATAAAATTATACAATACTTTATAAAAATGTTATTGTTATCATATAAACCAGAATTAGTATGGACAAACTTAAAATTACACAATTTTCATATCAAAGGGAGATAATTATTCACATTGATTAAAAACAAACTCCTGCAGCAGTTATCTCCCTTTATCAAATCAATAACCACTGCCACCACAAGTAAATTTGTCCCTCAGAGAGCCGAAAAACTTTTTTCTCTTTTTTTTTTACTTTTCAATATTTTCAATAAATTTCTTCTTCTTTTAGTAAAATATGATGTTCAGGAAAAAAATAAATAGTATGAATAAATAATTAGTAAAAAAACTAAGATTAATTTTACCCTGACACCGGTTACCTAAAGTGCGTAAAATTGCATGAATAACAAAATGTTATGCAAAGTAAATATTAAATGGATAATTGTACTTATTTTAGTCATTTAATATATAAATGTTATTTTATTCAGTATCATATACTTATAATTTTATCATAAATACTTAAGATTTCTCACCAAAAGCATCATATAAGTTGCATGAGTTGGACCAAGGACCCTAAACGCAGCTCATTCCTGACCTTGCTCACTTTCCGGTGTAATTTATTCATGAATTAAACAATTTTGGTACATACTGATATATTTCTATTTAATTTATCTTATTTCTTTGGCAGTACTTGTAAATTAACCACATTTTTTATCATTCAATGTTATTTTTCACTACATTACGCCTAACACATTTTAGGCTTACTGTTATTGCTCATTTAAATTTAAACATTTGTCACATGGTACTACTTGCATCAAGTGATTCATATGAAGGCAGTGGTTAATGTAGCAATGCGTGACGTAACCGCTGTGAGGAGTTTGGATTAAAAAATGTTATCACTAACTTTTAATTAGCAACAGAATTTTGTTTGATGAATCAAACTCATGCTAAGTTATAAACATGATATTACAGACTATGCGCAGAATGGCCATAACTCTAGTTAAAAAAAGTGAGTTACGACCACTTTGCGATAAGACCGTGATATATTAAATGAATTCTACCTTATTATATATGGTTTGTATTTTCAAAACATTAATAATTTAATGGTGACATTGTTTGTGTGTTAAAATATTGTCATCTTCTTACACTCTGGATTTCCCAGTGGTGTGTTTCATGATGTGATTGACTTTTCATGTTGTATATTAAGCTTTTAGCCAAGATATTTCAGTTAGGCGTGGATATATATATACAATTATCTCATTTAGTCACTGTTAAATTATTCAAGCTTTGACAGTTTTAAAAATTGAACTGTAAATACATGGAATTAGAAATTATTGTTCAACTTTATTCAACTTTCAGTAGCACTATTATATTCACTACAGTTCTTCTGTACTCTTGATTGATAAAATTAGATTTAAATCAAGGGGGTAAATGTATACACATTCTCGTTCCCAGAGTCTAGTAGGATTCTCAATACTAGTTAGTATTAAGAATCCTACTAGACTCTGGGTACGAGAATGATGTATACATCACTGACAGTTGAAATAAAATTGAACATTACATGTACTTTAATATAATGCTAACTATGTTTTTCATTACATTGATAGTTATCTCCATTTGTTATTTCAGAACTAGAATGTAGTCTGGATTACCTGCCCCTACCACTATCGTTTTTGGGTCAGGCAAGCGGCAATAATGGCTGCCCCCGCAGTTTTTATTCAGGTAACAATATTTCTTTGACATTTTCTTAATCTTGCATGATCATTTGCTGATGGTAGTAACTTTAGTAGAAGTTAGGTACCATATCGGTCATTTGATTTCGATTTTTCTGTTGGCATGTGTATTTAGTGAACGATTCTGTCTCATCATAAAGTAGGGACAACCACTCAACCTGTGGACAACTCAACATGTATCATTTATCATTTTAAAGATTTTTTTGTGTATGAAAGATATCGAGGACTAAAATTAATGACTATTTGATATTTACAGTTCTTAAAAAAGGAAGAATGTCATTTTAAATCAAATTTGATTTAAAATTATCTTTTGTTTCAATCAAATAAATAATGATATATGAGATGGGTTGAGTTGTTCATGGGTTGAGTCGTTCGTGGGTTGAGTTGTCAATATCCACAGCATGAGCTGTCTTCAGTTAAATTGTTTAGTGTTTTGTGTTGCCCTGATCTAGTTTTGTTCAATTGCCGCCAGAATGGTCTGAGGTCAAAGACAGTACATGTATATATACAGTGGCAACCAAATGTTTGGCGACTTTTTCACTTAGTAGGCTTTGTAGATAGCTTTTATTGAAAATTAGAAAATCTTTTATTTTAAAATGATTTAGCTATCATTTACTTATAGTTAAGTCTACAAAAGTGATATATAAACATTTGTTTATAAGAAAAAGCATTACATTGATCATTGTCTTGGAGGCTTTGTTATGTCAGATACTTATGAATGTGATGCAATTATAAAATTTGTTTTCATTTTATTACTAACCGTACAAAATGTACTTAAAGTAATGTTTCTACAAAATGAAATTAAAGAATTTTAGCTGTAAATTTCCTTTGTCTCCAAACTTTTGGTAGGCTTTGTACACATGATACAGTGTATAACAAGTTTTTATACCCAAGTGCAATTTTGTTGCTAGTTTCTCCACTATAAATGATTAGGGACTTCAGTCAATTATCTTTCCCTGATAAAATCTGAAGCAATCCAATTGGTAAGTATGTCCTTACAGTTGGAATCTTCGGATTTTATCATTGAATTCCTATGTAAGGATAACAAAAATATTTCATCTATTATCTCTCTTGTTAATCAAGATATTAACAGAAATGATTAAATAGTTCTTTACCCTAAAAATACTTAGGTTGAATTTCAAATAAATTAAATGATATACAAAAAAGTTATTTAAGATTAATTTTGGCAAATTGACATTGATAAGGATAAAATCCGAGTAATCCAACTAACAGGACCTACCTATTTGAAGAGTATACAAGGAGAAATAACTGACTAAAGTCCTTTATTGATACTATTACATGTGTAACCAAGTTAAATATTTGAAGACTTGACTATGTGAAGTCAGCAGTAACTTCAGTAACTTCATTAACTTGATTGCTAGAAATTTCAGCAGTACAGCAGTAAAACTTTTGAAAATGGCAGTTGTATTGCTCCAACTTTTATTATTAATGGTAATGGTTATGACTGCAATGATGTTAGTTCAGTTAAAACATTGAAAATATTATCACATAAATCGACTTTGAAGAAATAAATTCAACAGAATGTAAATTGCAATTTTGAATGTTACTGTTGACTTCACCTAGCTGTAATGTTATACATGAAAAGGACGAACATAGCAACATTTAACTGACAGAAAACAAGAGAAATGAGATGCATATTTATTAGGGGTGTAACAATACGGTAAATGTTCAATATGCAGAACCCGTATTGCAATATATTGCAATACATACTGGTTTTTCGCTTAGACATGCAAAGCATTGATTAATGCATGTACCTTGTCCTAATTGGATCAGCATAGCATGCATATGGGTATTTTCAAATGATCTCTTTTTCAAATGTTTGAATTACAAATGTAAAATGGTCTATATCAGTATATATTAGAAAAATTCATGGTTTGTAACAGACTCTTGAAGATATTTTTTTTTCAATTGACTAAATGTTTAACCTTTAAAAGCACAGTAGGAGTATTTCAAGTATTCAATTCATTTTAACATTTGTTTAAACATTGAACTATCAGATTCTGATAAAAACATATAGTACGGCACATAACTGCAAAAACCGGTTCAAGGAAAAACGAACCGGTTAAAAACCGTTAGAACTCGTATTGCAATATTAACCGGTATATCGGTTAACCGTTACACCCCTAATATTTATAATTGTAGCTAAGTTTTAATGTTTTACTGCTAGCGTTACTGCTGATTTCACATTCATTAAAATAATGTCAAGATAATTAAGTTACAATTCTAATAAGCTTAAAAAATTAGTATTTATTAAACATGTAATAATTTATGAGTCAAATATTACTGTTTCACCTTGGATATCTTATGTCAATATCACTCTTAATGAACTTGGTCTTTCATATTATTTTGAATCTCAGCATGTTGATAATTTTAGCCATTTTAAGAACATGGTAAAGTGTAGATTTAAAGATCAGTTTTTGCAAAATTGGCAAGCTATTTTAACAGATTCTCCCAAATGTTTAGTATATAAACTGTTTAAAAAAGAATTTGGTTTTGAGAAATATTTCGATATTTTGCCTGGAAATTTGTGTAAGATACTATGTAAGTATAGAACAACTAATCACATGCTACCCATTGAAAAGGGCAGACATTTGCATATTGAAGGAAATCAAAGAACATGTCACAAGTGTGTCAGGCAATCTCTTGGAGATGAATTTCATTACCTGTTTGAATGTGGATTTTTCAAAGAATCACTAAAGAAATTTATTGATAATCATTTCACTTCTCATCCAAATATATTTCCACTTGAGAAACTGATGAACAGTAATAATTACCATACTCTGTTAAGATTAGCTTTATTTTGTAAGACTATAATGTCAAAATTTAAATAACTCATTCTCCCCAAACAGTACACAGCCTTAACCCTAAACATCTATTGTATTTGTTTGTATATGTATTATAATTCTTATGATCTCAGCTGTTGTTTAATTGTATGCTTGAAGATTCTCCAACTATCACTGACACTAAATAAGGGACTTTAGTCAGTTATTTCCCCTTGTAAACTCTTCAAATAGGTAGGTCCAATTAGTTGGATACTCGGATTTTACCCTTACTTTTCAATGTCAATTTGCCAAAATTAATCTTTTATAACATTTTTTAAATCATTTAATTTGTTTAAAAATTCAAGCTAAGTATTTTTAAGATAAAGAACTATCTAAATTTCATCACTTCTGATAATATTATCATTTACAAGAAAGATATTAGATGAAATATTTTGTTATCCTTAAATAGGACTTCAATGATAAAATCCAAGGATTCCAACTGTAAGGACCTATTACTAATTGGATTGCTTCAGATTTTATCAGGGAAAGATAACTGACTAAAGTCCCTAATTACAGATATAGTGTTTATTACTAGGCAAGGGAGACAATTACGTACATATATTAATCAAATTCAAGGTCCACATCACAAGTAGTCTCCCTTGGAATATTCCTGATATTTTTTTCTCTGCTAAATCATTGACATTATTTTGTCAGGACTTTAAGGACTTACTTGGTTTATAATTTTGGATGTTAGTGATACACAGTGATGGTTGGATCATCTTGAATTGTCACTTTCCGTGTTGCCATATTTGTTTGTTTTGTTTGTTTGTTCTTGTTTTACCTGATGCATATTACATGCCTAGGTTGAAATAAAAACTTGAAACTATTTTTCAAGATAAAACCTATTTACTTATGCATGGGTGTCAATTATTATGACTAAAATTATGACTTAGTCATTTGAATATGCGAAAGGTGTTGTATCATTTGAACGAATAAAGTCATAGGCCTAGTTTAAATCTCAACATCAGCGTTGAATTTGTATAGTCCAAAGAAAAGCAGTTGAATGTTCACTGAAGATGTAAGGCCACAACAAATTGATTATATGTTCTATGGATTCGCTCACACCTTAATTTTGACGGTTTTTACAAAAAATATTTTTATTTCCTCGCTCGCTCATAAAAATTTGGTCAAACCGCTATATAAAGCAAGTGAATAAAGACTTTTTTATATTTTTTTCTTCGCTCACTCGCCCCATTTTTTCCCCAGAAAAATCTGTAGAACATATGATCAACTTGTTGTGGCCTAAGCTTTGATCTGAAAGATATGTTAAAGCATTATATAATTGTAAATGAATTAAAAAATGTTGTAGTTGGTTACCGTACTCAACTATGTTAAAAAGGATTGTTTTACATTTCTCTTCGAAAAAAACTTGCAATAATTACAAGGGGGAGTTTAAACATTCTTTGGTTAATGCATTGAATATGTACACATGTATATGCTTTTATTGTATACTTAATTTATTTGAAAGTTTGGGACAAGCTTTGCTGTAGACTTTGTAATTTATCATGATGAAGATTTTTGAATTTTAATTGGACTAAACAAAATGGACTAAACAAAATCAACGTTGATTGTTGAGAAAGTGTGTTTGATGTTTTTATACAGAAATCTGTGCTTTTGTAGTTAAGTCTGTCAAAATATTGCACTTTAGTAAAAGTTTCTTGTTTGTTTTATTTCAGAATGCTATGAACAGAAGTACTCATGAGGCATTTTAAACTGGTGAATATGGAACTCAACAGTAGAATAATCAACCCATTGAATTTTATGTACAGTTGGTCCGTTATGTCTAACAAGTCGTCTCGGACTTTTTGTCCTTGAGATGCTTGTTGTCCAATTTCATGTACTTGATAAAATTTGGCCTGCTGATGAGATTTAACAAGTCATCTCGGACTCTTTGTCCTTGAGATGTTTGTTGTCCAATTAAATTCATTAAATTGTGTTGTTGTTTTATTATTCAAGAGGATTTGATTGCACGATTCTAATATAAATCAAGGATTAGTCCCCAAAAATTCGTACCAATGAAATTTTATTACAAAAATTTGGTACGTCATTTCTTGGGGACACATCAGAATGTAAACAGATTCGTCCCCAAAAATTTCAAAACAATAACGTTGGTACGAAAGTTCTCGTGGACGAATCAAAATGTAAACAAAGATTCATCCCTAATATTTTTGTAACCATAAAATAAGTTGGTACGAAATATCTCTGGACCAAATCAAAATGTAAGCAAAGGTTCGTTCACAAATATTTTCGTACTTAGAAAAATGGTGGTTCTAAATATCTCTGGGACGAATCAAATGTAAACAAAGATATGTCCTCAAATTTTTCGTAACTAGAAAAAAGTCGTTTAGAAATTTTTGAAACGTTTTAAAATGTAAACAAAAATTCGTCCCAAATTATTTTCGTAACCAAATAGACTGGTACGAATTATCTCGGGGACGAATCAAAAAGTTAACAAAGATTCGTCCCCAAATGTTTTCTTACTTAGAAAAATGTTGGTTTGAAATTTCTCGGGACGAATCAAAATGTAAACGAATATTCGTCCCCAAATATTTTCGTATCAAAGAAAATGTTGGTGCGAAATTTCTCGGAACAAATCAAAAAGTCTACACAAATTCGTGCTCAAAAATTTTCGTTACCAAAAATTGTTTGGTACGAAATATATCGGGGACGAATCGAAATGGAAACAAAGTTTCGTCCCCAAAAAAAAAGTTCGATACGAAATATCTCGGGGACGAACGAAATGTAAACAAAGATATGTCCCCAATTATTTTCGTAACCAGAAAAAAATTTGGTACGAAATATGTCTGGGACGAATCAAAATGTAAACAAAGATTCGTTCCCAAATATTTTCGTTACCAGAAAAGTTTGGTACGAAATATTTGGGGGACGAATCAAAATACATACAGATTCGTCACCAAATATGTTCGTAACCAGAGAAAAAGTGCGAAATATCTCTGGGACGAATCAAAATGGAAACAGAGATTCGTCCCCAAATATTTTCGTGCCAAGAAAAAAAGTAAGTACATGTACGAAATATCTTTGGGACGAATCAAAATGTAAACAAAGATTTGTCCCCAAATATTTTCGTACAAAGAAAAAAGTAAGTACGAAATATCTCTGGGACGAATCAAAATGTAAACAAAGATTCTTCCCCAAATATTTTCGTTCCAAGAAAAAGTTTGGTACGAAATATTACGGGGACGAATCAAAATGTAAACAAAGATTCGTCCCTAAATATTTTCGTACCAAGAAAAAAATAAGTACGAAATATCTCTGGGACGAATCAAAATGTAAACAAAGATTCGTCCCCAAATATATTCGTACCAAGAAAAAGTTTGGTACGAAATATTACGGGGACGAAACAAAATGTAAACAAAAATTCGTCCCCAAATATTTTCGTACCAAAAACAAGTAAGTACGAAATATCTCTGGGACGAATCAATATGTAAACAAAGATTCGTCCCCAAATATTTTCGTACCAAGAAAGTTTGTTACGAAATATTACGGGGACGAATCAAAATGTAAACATAGATTCGTCCCCAAATATTTTCGTACCAAGAAAAAGTTTGGTACGAAATATTACGGGGACGAATCAAAATGTAAACATAGATTCGTCCCCAAATATTTTCGTACCAAGAAAAAGTTTGGTATGAAATATTACGGGGACGAATCAAAATGTAAACAAAGATTCGTCCCCAAATATTTTCGTACCAAGAAAAAAGTAAGTACGAAATATCTCTGGGACGAATCAAAATGTAAACAAAGATTCGTCCCCAAATATTTTCGTACCAAGAAAAAGTTTGGTACGAAATATTACGGGGACGAATCAAAATGTAAACAAAGATTCGTCCCCAAATATTTTCGTACCAAGAAAAAAAGTAAGTACGAAATATCTCTGGGACGAATCAAAATGTAAACAAAGATTCGTCCCCAAATATTTTCGTACCAAGAAAAAGTTTGGTACGAAATATTACGGGGACGAATCAAAATGTAAACAAAGATTCGTCCCCAAATATTTTCGTACCAAGAAAAAGTTTGGTACGAAATATTACGGGGACGAATCAAAATGTAAACAAAGATTCGTCCCCAAATATTTTCGTACCAAGAAAAAGTTTGGTACGAAATATTACGGGGACGAATCAAAATGTAAACATAGATTCGTCCCCAAATATTTTCATACCAAGAAAAAAAGTAAGTACGAAATATCTCTGGGACGAATCAAAATGTAAACAAAGATTCGTCCCCAAATATTTTCGTACCAAGAAAAAGTTTGGTACGAAATATTACGGGGACGAATCAAAATGTAAACAAAGATTCGTCCCCAAATATTTTCGTACCAAGAAAAAAGTAAGTACGAAATATCTCTGGGACGAATCAAAATGTAAACAAAGATTCGTCCCCAAATATTTTCGTACCAAGAAAAAGTTTGGTACGAAATATTACGGGGACGAATCAAAATGTAAACATAGATTCGTCCCCAAATATTTTCGTACCAAGAAAAAGTTTGGTACGAAATATTACGGGGACGAATCAAAATGTAAACAAAGATTCGTCCCCAAATATTTTCGTACCAAGAAAAAAGTAAGTACGAAATATCTCTGGGACGAATCAAAATGTAAACAAAGATTCGTCCCCAAATATTTTCGTACCAAGAAAAAGTTTGGTACGAAATATTACGGGGACGAATCAAAATGTAAACATAGATTCGTCCCCAAATATTTTCGTACCAAGAAAAAGTTTGGTACGAAATATTACGGGGACGAATCAAAATGTAAACAAAGATTCGTCCCCAAATATTTTCGTACCAAGAAAAAGTTTGGTACGAAATATTACGGGGACGAATCAAAATGTAAACTTAGATTCGTCCCCAAATATTTTCATACCAAGAAAAAAAGTAAGTACGAAATATCTCTGGGACGAATCAAAATGTAAACAAAGATTCGTCCCCAAATATTTTCGTACCAAGAAAAAGTTTGGTACGAAATATTACCGGGACGAAACAAAATGTAAACAAAGATTCGTCCCCAAATATTTTCGTACCAAGAAAAAAGTAAGTACGAAATATCTCTGGGACGAATCAAAATGTAAACAAAGATTCGTCCCCAAATATATTCGTACCAAGCAAAAGTTTGGTACGAAATATTACGGGGACGAATCAAAATGTAAACAAAGATTCGTCCCCAAATATTTTCGTACCAAGAAAAAGTTTGGTACGAAATATTACGGGGACGAATCAAAATGTAAACATAGATTCGTCCCCAAATATTTTCATACCAAGAAAAAAAGTAAGTACGAAATATCTCTGGGACGAATCAAAATGTAAACAAAGATTCGTCCCCAAATATTTTCGTACCAAGAAAAAGTTTGGTACGAAATATTACGGGGACGAATCAAAATGTAAACAAAGATTCGTCCCCAAATATTTTCGTACCAAGAAAAAGTTTGGTACGAAATATTACGGGGACGAATCAAAATGTAAACAAAGATTCGTCCCCAAATATTTTCGTACCAAAAAAAAGTTTGGTACGAAATATTACGGGGACGAATCAAAATGTAAACAAAGATTCGTCCCCAAATATTTTCGTACCAAGAAAAAGTTTGGTACGAAATATTACGGGGACGAATCAAAATGTAAACATAGATTGGTCCCCAAATATTTTCGTACCAAGAAAAAAGTAAGTACGAAATATCTCTGGGACGAATCAAAATGTAAACAAAGATTCGTCCCCAAATATTTTCGTACCAAGAAAAAGTTTGGTACGAAATATTACGGGGACGAATCAAAATGTAAACAAAGATTCGTCCCCAAATATTTTCGTACCAGGAAAAACTTTGGTACGAAATATTACGGGGACGAATCAAAATGTAAACATAGATTCGTCCCCAAGTATTTTCATACCAAGAAAAAAAGTAAGTACGAAATATCTCTGGGACGAATCAAAATGTAAACAAAGATTCGTCCCCAAATATTTTCGTACCAAGAAAAAGTTTGGTACGAAATATTACGGGGACGAATCAAAATGTAAACAAAGATTCGTCCCCAAATATTTTCGTACCAAGAAAAAAAGTAAGTACGAAATATCTCTGGGACGAATCAAAATGTAAACAAAGATTCGTCCCCAAATATTTTCGTACCAAGAAAAAGTTTGGTACGAAATATTACGGGGACGAATCAAAATGTAAACAAAGATTCGTCCCCAAATATTTTCGTACCAAGAAAAAGTTTGGTACGAAATATTACGGGGACGAATCAAAATGTAAACAAAGATTCGTCCCCAAATATTTTCGTACCAAGAAAAAGTTTGGTACGAAATATTACGGGGACGAATCAAAATGTAAACATAGATTCGTCCCCAAATATTTTCATACCAAGAAAAAAAGTAAGTACGAAATATCTCTGGGACGAATCAAAATGTAAACAAAGATTCGTCCCCAAATATTTTCGTACCAAGAAAAAGTTTGGTACGAAATATTACGGGGACGAATCAAAATGTAAACAAAGATTCGTCCCCAAATATTTTCGTACCAAGAAAAAAGTAAGTACGAAATATCTCTGGGACGAATCAAAATGTAAACAAAGATTCGTCCCCAAATTTTTTCGTACCAAGAAAAAGTTTGGTACGAAATATTACGGGGACGAATCAAAATGTAAACATAGATTCGTCCCCAAATATTTTCGTACCAAGAAAAAGTTTGGTACGAAATATTACGGGGACGAATCAAAATGTAAACAAAGATTCGTCCCCAAATATTTTCGTACCAAGAAAAAAGTAAGTACGAAATATCTCTGGGACGAATCAAAATGTAAACAAAGATTCGTCCCCAAATATTTTCGTACCAAGAAAAAGTTTGGTACGAAATATTACGGGGACGAATCAAAATGTAAACATAGATTCGTCCCCAAATATTTTCGTACCAAGAAAAAGTTTGGTACGAAATATTACGGGGACGAATCAAAATGTAAACAAAGATTCGTCCCCAAATATTTTCGTACCAAGAAAAAGTTTGGTACGAAATATTACGGGGACGAATCAAAATGTAAACTTAGATTCGTCCCCAAATATTTTCATACCAAGAAAAAAAGTAAGTACGAAATATCTCTGGGACGAATCAAAATGTAAACAAAGATTCGTCCCCAAATATTTTCGTACCAAGAAAAAGTTTGGTACGAAATATTACCGGGACGAAACAAAATGTAAACAAAGATTCGTCCCCAAATATTTTCGTACCAAGAAAAAAGTAAGTACGAAATATCTCTGGGACGAATCAAAATGTAAACAAAGATTCGTCCCCAAATATATTCGTACCAAGCAAAAGTTTGGTACGAAATATTACGGGGACGAATCAAAATGTAAACAAAGATTCGTCCCCAAATATTTTCGTACCAAGAAAAAGTTTGGTACGAAATATTACGGGGACGAATCAAAATGTAAACATAGATTCGTCCCCAAATATTTTCATACCAAGAAAAAAAGTAAGTACGAAATATCTCTGGGACGAATCAAAATGTAAACAAAGATTCGTCCCCAAATATTTTCGTACCAAGAAAAAGTTTGGTACGAAATATTACGGGGACGAATCAAAATGTAAACAAAGATTCGTCCCCAAATATTTTCGTACCAAGAAAAAGTTTGGTACGAAATATTACGGGGACGAATCAAAATGTAAACAAAGATTCGTCCCCAAATATTTTCGTACCAAAAAAAAGTTTGGTACGAAATATTACGGGGACGAATCAAAATGTAAACAAAGATTCGTCCCCAAATATTTTCGTACCAAGAAAAAGTTTGGTACGAAATATTACGGGGACGAATCAAAATGTAAACATAGATTGGTCCCCAAATATTTTCGTACCAAGAAAAAAGTAAGTACGAAATATCTCTGGGACGAATCAAAATGTAAACAAAGATTCGTCCCCAAATATTTTCGTACCAAGAAAAAGTTTGGTACGAAATATTACGGGGACGAATCAAAATGTAAACAAAGATTCGTCCCCAAATATTTTCGTACCAGGAAAAACTTTGGTACGAAATATTACGGGGACGAATCAAAATGTAAACATAGATTCGTCCCCAAGTATTTTCATACCAAGAAAAAAAGTAAGTACGAAATATCTCTGGGACGAATCAAAATGTAAACAAAGATTCGTCCCCAAATATTTTCGTACCAAGAAAAAGTTTGGTACGAAATATTACGGGGACGAATCAAAATGTAAACAAAATTTCGTCCCCAAATATTTTCGTACCAAAAAAAAAGTAAGTACGAAATATCTCAGGGACGAATCAAAATGTAAACAAAGATTCGTCCCCAAATATTTTCGAACCAAGAAAAAAATAAGTACGAAATATCTCTGGGACGAATCAAAATGTAAACAAAGATTCGTCCCCAAATTTTTTCGTACCAAGAAAAAGTTTGGTACGAAATATTACGGGGACGAATCAAAATGTAAACAAAGATTCGTCCCCAAATATTTTCGTACCAAGAAAAAGTTTGGTACGAAATATTACGGGGACGAATCAAAATGTAAACATAGATTCGTCCCCAAATATTTTCATACCAAGAAAAAAAGTAAGTACGAAATATCTCTGGGACGAATCAAAATGTAAACAAAGATTCGTCCCCAAATATTTTCGTACCAAGAAAAAGTTTGGTACGAAATATTACGGGGACGAATCAAAATGTAAACAAAGATTCGTCCCCAAATATTTTCGTACCAAGAAAAAAGTAAGTACGAAATATCTCTGGGACGAATCAAAATGTAAACAAAGATTCGTCCCCAAATTTTTTCGTACCAAGAAAAAGTTTGGTACGAAATATTACGGGGACGAATCAAAATGTAAACATAGATTCGTCCCCAAATATTTTCGTACCAAGAAAAAGTTTGGTACGAAATATTACGGGGACGAATCAAAATGTAAACAAAGATTCGTCCCCAAATATTTTCGTACCAAGAAAAAAGTAAGTACGAAATATCTCTGGGACGAATCAAAATGTAAACAAAGATTCGTCCCCAAATATTTTCGTACCAAGAAAAAGTTTGGTACGAAATATTACGGGGACGAATCAAAATGTAAACATAGATTCGTCCCCAAATATTTTCGTACCAAGAAAAAAGTAAGTACGAAATATCTCTGGGACGAATCAAAATGTAAACAAAGATTCGTCCCCAAATATTTTCGTACCAAGAAAAAGTTTGGTACGAAATATTACGGGGACGAATCAAAATGTAAACAAAGATTCGTCCCCAAATATTTTCGTACCAGGAAAAACTTTGGTACGAAATATTACGGGGACGAATCAAAATGTAAACATAGATTCGTCCCCAAGTATTTTCATACCAAGAAAAAAAGTAAGTACGAAATATCTCTGGGACGAATCAAAATGTAAACAAAGATTCGTCCCCAAATATTTTCGTACCAAGAAAAAGTTTGGTACGAAATATTACGGGGACGAATCAAAATGTAAACAAAGATTCGTCCCCAAATATTTTCGTACCAGGAAAAACTTTGGTACGAAATATTACGGGGACGAATCAAAATGTAAACATAGATTCGTCCCCAAGTATTTTCATACCAAGAAAAAAAGTAAGTACGAAATATCTCTGGGACGAATCAAAATGTAAACAAAGATTCGTCCCCAAATATTTTCGTACCAAGAAAAAGTTTGGTACGAAATATTACGGGGACGAATCAAAATGTAAACAAAGATTCGTCCTCAAATATTTTCGTACCAAGAAAAAAGTAAGTACGAAATATCTCTGGGACGAATCAAAATGTAAACAAAGATTCGTCCCCAAATATTTTCGTACCAAGAAAAAGTTTGGTACGAAATATTACGGGGACGAATCAAAATGTAAACATAGATTCGTCCCCAAATATTTTCGTACCAAGAAAGTTTGGTACGAAATATTACGGGGACGAATCAAAATGTAAACATAGATTCGTCCCCAAATATTTTCGTACCAAGAAAAAGTTTGGTACGAAATATTACGGGGACGAATCAAAATGTAAACAAAGATTCGTCCCCAAATATTTTCGTACCAAAAAAAGTTTGGTACGAAATATTACGGGGACGAATCAAAATGTAAACAAAGATTCGTCCCCAAATATTTTCGTACCAAGAAAAAGTTTGGTACGAAATATTACGGGGACGAATCAAAATGTAAACATAGATTCGTCCCCAAATATTTTCGTACCAAGAAAAAAGTAAGTACGAAATATCTCTGGGACGAATCAAAATGTAAACAAAGATTCGTCCCCAAATATTTTCGTACCAAGAAAAAGTTTGGTACGAAATATTACGGGGACGAATCAAAATGTAAACATAGATTCGTCCCCAAATATTTTCGTACCAAGAAAAAGTTTGGTACGAAATATTACGGGGACGAATCAAAATGTAAACAAAATTTCGTCCCCAAATATTTTCGTACCAAAAAAAAAGTAAGTACGAAATATCTCAGGGACGAATCAAAATGTAAACAAAGATTCGTCCCCAAATATTTTCGTACCAAGAAAAAAATAAGTACGAAATATCTCTGGGACGAATCAAAATGTAAACAAAGATTCGTCCCCAAATATATTCGTACCAAGAAAAAGTTTGGTACGAAATATTACGGGGACGAATCAAAATGTAAACAAAGATTCGTCCCCAAATATTTTCGTACCACGGAAAAAGTAAGAACGAAATATCTCTGGGACGAATCAAAATGTAAACAAAGATTCGTCCCCAAATATTTTCGCACCAAGAAAAAGTTTCGTACGAAATATTTCGGGGACGAATCAAAATGTTAACATAGATTCGTCCCCAAATATTTTCGTACCAAGAAAAAAAGTAAGTACGAAATATTACGGGGACGAATCAAAATGTAAACAAAGATTCGTCCCCAAATATTTTCGTACCAAGAAAAAGTTTGGTACGAAATATTACGGGGACGAATCAAAATGTAAACAAAGATTCGTCCCCAAATATTTTCGTACCAAGAAAAAGTTTGGTACGAAATATTACGGGGACGAAACAAAATGTAAACAAAGATTCGTCCCCAAATATTTTCGTACCAAGAAAAAAGTAAGTACGAAATATCTCTGGGACGAATCAAAATGATTTTCCCCCAAATATTTTCGTAACCAAAAATAGAAGTTGGTGCAAAATATTCGGAGACAAATCATCTCACCATCATTACATATTATTTATATCTGCAATCAATTAAACACTTAACTTATGTTGATAACTCATTTAGTCTGCACCCTTGTTTAAATTTAGAATTCAAAAATACATTTTATAGGCAAGTCATATATACCATCGCCTAATCAAAGTTCTACTTTTGTTCAGATAACTTGGTGGCTTGGCTATCAAAATAAGTGTTGATGAAAACACCTTTCTGAAATATATTATCCTTTTTAAGCCCAGTATTTATCATAGGGTGTAATGGTAGATATTACAATACAAATTACAATGTATGCCGGTTTTAATCATTTTAATTTTTCTTGAATATATACTCCATTTTACACAATTCAATCAAACATTTACAGTATAAAAGAGCATTTATATATAGCTAGCAGACTAACAGGACAACTCTTAACATTAGAGAATGTTCATTAAAGTACAAGAAAGTTTTTAAAAGTTATAGAGGTTTAAAGTCTGCTTCCATATACATATACATGTGTTCTGCCTACTTTACACTTTTGTATGATAACCTCTGATCACAGAAATCACCTGCTTGAAAGTGATCCCTCACAGTTTCCAATTACATCAGGGTGGAGTGGAACAACCTTAGATAAATTTCTTGCTCAAGGAAATTAGCAGTGCCCTGAGTTTAGTTTGAACCCAGTACCTCTCGAGCCCTAAGCACACATCCTACCACTGAACAACTGCTTCAACAGTATGTACGAGAATTGTACTTGGTTGTGCATACATGATACATATTGGGCTATGTTTTTGTAACCTTAACAAGTTACAATAAAAAAATACTTAAGTAACTAATGATAAAGTGTAAAATACATACCTTTATACTAGAAAAATAACTCAACATAGTTTTCTTAATAATTTTATTTTTCAAAATTCATGTCTTAAATATTCACAAAATATAGTAATTTCACTTGTTTGTTAGATTAAATATTACAAAAAACTGTTGCCTCTTGCAAAAGGCAAAATCAGATATCAAAATAAATGAAACTGACACAGGAAGCCTTATTCTTGAGTTCATGTTTAGAAACATTTTTTCTAAAATTAACATGGATGATGGGAGGAGTTGCCTAAGGATATCGCTTTGCCCCCTGGTACCCTTAATTTCTCATACATATTCCTTTTGGTGTAAGAAGGAAACCAGGGCACAAAGCGCAAGCTAGCAATATGCTTAAGCAGCTCACCCATTGTCAAAGAAAAGAACGACAAATCTGCACAAAATTTGTATTTTAATATGATGTCAACAGGAATAAGGGACTTTTGTCAGTTATTTCCCATTGTATACTCTTCAAATAGGTAGGTTCAATGAGTTGGATTACTTGGATTTTCCCCTTACTTATCAATATCAATTTGCCAAAATTAATCTTTAATAACTTTTTTGTAAATCATTTAATTTGTTTGAAATTCAAGATAAATATTTTAAAGGTAAAGAACTATCTTAATTTCATCACTTCTGTTAATATCTTCATTACCAAGAAAGATATTACATGGAATATTTTGTTATCCTTACATAGGAATTCAATGATAAATTGTGAGGATTCCAACTGTAAGGACCTACTTACCAATTGGATTATTTCAGATTTTATCAGTGAAAGATAACTAATTGTTCCTCTAACATACCATTCGTAATACTCCCCAATGCAAGGTACTTACAAGTATAAGTAGTGTCATGTTTCTAACCTTAAATAACAAACATCTACATCCTGAGCATAAATATACAATTATGATTGTCGACAATAAAATATAAGCCAGAAGGAATCAAAATCATCCAAAAAACTTGGACAGAAATCATGAAAGCCTTTAAAATCGATCACATAATGACTAAAAAGATGGAAAATAACATGTACATAAACAATAAAGGTTACTTGTTGGCTTTTAACCTATGTCCTCATTTCTTACATAGTCCTTATAATATATTAGTTCAAATGTATATTGAATTTAATGAATAAATACAGTTAAACTAAACAAACATTATTACTACAGTATCTAAAACAAGTAAATCTGTGAGCTAATGCTCACTAGTGATACCCCCGCAAAAATCTAAAAATATGCGACAAACAGGAAGTAGATGAGCAAGGAGCATGAAATCGCTTTACACCACATGGGACTATGGGATGAAGCAATATGCAAAGTATTAGGCTGCTGCATGTTATAGTTGCTTGGAAAACTGCGACGGAAATTTTGTAACGGACAGACGGACGGACGCACACACGCACGCACGGACAAGGGTAAAACAGTTTACCCCCCTCTTCTTCGAAGCGGGGGTATAATAAAATGTAAGTACATGTATTGCTTTCAAAATTAAGAAAATAGCTAATACAAAAACAAAAACATCTATAAAAAACTGGTTAGTAAAAAACAACATAAAAAATAAATAATATTATATAATTTCTGCAGACTATAACCATCCAACTACCATACATGTCCAATATCTTACTTGCATTTCTTTGTAATAAAGTCAACTAACTAATACATTGAAACAGTCAACGAAATTAGGATATGAAAGCAGTTGCCCAAACAGGTTGATTAAGCAGCCAGCACTAACTATTGTTTGTAGAATTTTGGTTGCCATAACCAAAAAGTGCTTGACCCGGGCAACCAGACAGCCACTAATTTTGTAGACTGTTGAAAGTTGAAATTACTATAATTAAAGTTTTATTTTATAAAAGCATCAGTTGGTAAACAAATGAGCTTTACAACAATACATTGTAACATATTAAATATACAAGTTTCATGTATACATGCAAGTGGACACGATGAGCAACTCAGACCCCATTTTAAAGGGATTTTTAAACAAAACGTACACCTAATGTTAATGATAATTAACTTTTTTTAAATTTTTTTGTTCCTAATCCTGTTTTTAAGGTGGGTCGGTACCTTACTCGGAGGGAAAAACGAAAAAAATATTTTGTTCACCGATCATAATAAAAGTTGGCAGACAGATACCTTCATGCTTCTTGTTTGTTTTTCTGGTAACCTTAGCGACGTTGTCGTTTTTTTCACGACGTCATGGACGTCAAAATGGTTCGCGCTAAAAATAGGCATGCAAGTACATTAAACCCACGTATTTGAGATATTGAATGTCCGAGGTCAATGATATAATGTTTCTGAAATATTGTTGCATACAATCATTTTGTTCCGATTATCCAAATATCACGTCAGTCGTAAAGATTGTACATTTCATCACTGAATTAAGGATTTTCACGTCTAAAAGGTTTCACTAATTGCCGAGTTATAATGGTTATTTTCAAATTAATGCAGAACGGTGGTCAAATTCTTATCGCGATTTTTGAAATCTACGCACTTTTTGTGTCATTTTAATGAAATAAAAAAGGAAAGTGAACGTTCTCAGTTTTTCAAAATATTGTGTTCAAAGTAAAATTACCTTAATTACAACGATTTTAATATAACGTTACGCTGACGTTGTGCATGATTAAAGCATTTTTTGTAAAAATAAGTAGAAGCGGATTTTTACTGACTTATGTTAAATTAATTTTGAACAAGTCAGATGCTGAGTGTCAGAAAAAATTAATTAAGATCTGGAAAGAGACTACAAAAATGAATTTACAAGAAAATTACATACATAACCCAAAATCACAACGTCAGCGCAA
This sequence comes from Mactra quadrangularis, assembly GCA_025267735.1. Classification (NCBI taxonomy): domain Eukaryota; kingdom Metazoa; phylum Mollusca; class Bivalvia; order Venerida; family Mactridae; genus Mactra; species Mactra quadrangularis. The sequence continues at coordinate 48,642,892 of CM046305.1, read as the reverse complement.
CGTAATATTAACGTCGTTGTTTTGAAGGTAATTTTACTTCGAAAGCAATATTGTGAAAAACTGAGAACGTTCACTACCCATTTTTATTTCATTAAAATTACACAAAAAGTGTGTAGTTTTCAAAAATTGCGATAAGAATTTGACCACCGTGCTGCTTTAATTTGAAAATAAACGTTATAACTCGGCAATTGGTGAAAACTTTTAGACGTGAAAACCCTAACTTTAGTGATGAAATGTACAATCTTTACGACAGACGTGATATTTAGACAATCGGAACAAGATATTTGTATGCAACAACATTTCAGATACATTTTGGTATAATTATCTTTGTCCTCGGACATTCAATACTTTAAATATATGGGTTTAATGTACTTGCATGCCTGTTATTAGCGCGAACCATTGTGACGTCCGTGACGTCGTGAAAAAAAACGACAACGTCGCTAAGGTAACCAGAAAAACAAACAAGAAGCATGAAGGTTTCTGCCTGCCAACTTTTATCAAAATCGGTGAACATTATATTTTTTTCGTTTTTCCCGCCGAGTAAGGTACCGACCCACCTTAAGGTTTTACTTAATATGTGGAACCATGCAAACAATGAAACTGGAAACTTGTAGTTTAGTCCAACAGAATTAACCTGAGCTTGACCTTTATGCAAGAATATATTAAACTCAGTATTTACAGTTTATTTTTGTCTCCATTTGTAAATCGCACTTATCGGAAGCTTTTGGCAAAATACGCATACTGAAAATTAATTTTGTTTTCATAAGAATAAATACTTTGAAACTGTGCCATAATATTGCTGACTTACTCGTTTCACCAAAAATCAGTATGTCCAAAATTAAAAATACAATAACATGCCACTTTTAATGAATTGATTTATAGTCACATCGGTTGGTATAAACATTTGTATAACCGTTTACACTCATTCGGAAACTCACGATTTAATGTAAGCGAAGTGTGTAATTATTATAATAAGGTAGTTCAAGCTCAGGTTAATTCTGTTTGACTATACAACAAGTTAATTAAAAGTCCAAAACAAATCCATAAGAGGTAATGGAAGATGCTTAAATACTATGTCAGAGCTGAATGTTACAGAGTGCAAGGCACAAGCAAACTAGAAGGAAACCTTATATACTTTAAAATATCTTAAGGTTAAAGGTCAAGGTCAAGGTCAATTCTAAAGGTCAAACATCAGTGTTCAAGGTCATCATACAGCTCATAATATAGTTAGTTTTCATGCAGTTTTCAGTCTGGACAGATCATATAAAACACATACATATAAGTCTAATAATAAAATCAATAGCAAAAAATAGCAGTTCATAATTTAAAATCAGCATAAAAATCAGTTAATACAGTCACTTTTCAACAGCAATATAAATATAATAAGCATCCATGTTTCCATGAATGACTCCATCCATTTCATACAGACGCTTATTAAAATATAATTGTGAGATCACTAACTGATTAAAACATTACCAGAGTAAAATAATAGCAAACACGGGAAGTAAAGCATAGATGTTTTAACAAAGTTTTATAGGTACAAAATAACATGTATATAAAATAATTTTTTACAAAAACATAAATTTTAATAAAAAAGTCAAAAACACATATTTTGGGTACAAAAAGTACCAGAAAGTTGAGTAGAATGACATACATGAGCAATAATTAATAAACATGTCAAGAGTTAACAAATTTCAACAACTAAGACTTAGAATATCTCCTTTATGCCTCAGTCCCATAAAATCTTGGCTTGTTACGGACCCGTACGGGAAGACAGTCATAGGTCGTGGGAAGCCTTGCATACCAAGGTGAGGGTACGCACATGGTACAAAACAACACACCCGTATGGAGCCGTAGCTGGAAGATACGGATGTTTAATCCATACTCGGCCACAACTTTGTTCATTATTTGACTCTGAAACTGATACATGTATCCTGGGCTCATTTCACGGACCCTGGTAAAAACGTAACAGTCCGTACGGGTACGCAAAAGTTCGTACGGGTCCTTGCGGAGCTTGATTGCACAGCGCCCGTACGGTGCCCTCACGGCTATTTTTATGTTTATGGGACTGTAGCTTTATGAAAACATGAGCTATTTACATAGAATATCTTCTGGATTTATATCAAGTTTCCCTGAACTACCTACATCTTTACATTTATACATTTATAATGATATGTTAAGTGGATTATTCTAAAGAACTTCTCAGCAGAAATATAAATATAATAAGCATCCATGTTTCCATGAATATTTGTAATCATTTCATACAGACGCTTATTAAAATATCATTAAAATATAAATATAATAAGCATCCATGTTTCCATGAATATTTGTAATCATTTCATACAGAAGCTTATTAAAATATCACTGTGATGTAACTAAATGATTTCATACAGACGCTTATTAAAATATCACTGTGATGTAACTAAATGATTTCATACAGACGCTTATTAAAATATCACTGTGATGTAACTAAATGATTTCATACAGACGCTTATTAAAATATCACTGTGATGTAACTAAATCATTTCATACAGACGCTTATTAAAATATCACTGTGATGTAACTAAATGATTTAAACATTATAATAATATAAAACTATTTTTTGTTTCTTCATATCGATAAAGATATTTTGAGTTTAAGTTTACAGCACTTTTTTTCACAATAAATATAATAGATTATACTTGACCGCATTGAAATGTTTAAATGAATATCATTCAATGCTGTAAATACTCTCATCCAATAGACAATAGTGTATGAATATACATTGTTGTTACTGTAAATACCTAAGTGGTGATGGAACTGTTTTCTTCTGTTTATCGTGAAATACTCTTAATTGCCGTGAATATATGAAGTGTGTGAAGGAGATTTTTATTCCCAATTAACAGGGGAGTGCACCAATACTAGTGATGGGAACTACAAGACAAGAAGACGACATTGTAACAATTGTTACAAGGCTGATCTAGAACTTTAAGTACATTACTTCTAAACATCTTGCTAAAGTAATATTGCATAAAATATATAAATGGCACATTAACATGGGTAGAAGTTAGGGGTGTAACAATACGGTAAAAACCATATTGCAATATATTGCAATACACGAAGCCCGTATTGCAATATATTGCAATACATACTGTTCTTTGCGAATACATGCATAGCATAAATTAATGCACCTGCATCTTCTTAATTTTATCAACATTGTACATAGATATTTGTATTTTCAAATGATCTATACATATTACGCAAATGTTTGAATACGTTAGAAAAGAGGTTTTGAATGAACTTTCAAAGATAATTATTCTCTCACTTTACGAAAAACATTTCAAGTTTCCGAACACATTTTACCAATAATTCAAACATTTAAATTTCAGACTCTGATAAAAACAATCAGTATGGAACATAACTAGAAAAACTTGTTCAGAGAAAAACGAACCAATTAAAAACCGCCATAAGTCCTATTGCAATATTAGCTGGTATATTGGTTAACCGTTACACCCCTAGTAGAAGTACAAAAATATATCAAAAATATATCAAAATAGCAATAATAGGTTATGGGCTTTAAAATATTAGAAATTCATTTTCTTTAAAACAATTACAGACATTAAGAGGACATTTTTAAAAATGTAAAAAATGATCAAATATGAGAGGGAGTGGCTTTAATACTGGTAGAAAATATAATTGCCATCCTGTTTAAAATTCGTCCAACTTGAAGATAAAATCAATAAGCAGATCATCATGAGAGACACAAAGTCCACTGAAATCAAGATGAACTCATAGGCGGATCCAGCGGGGGGTCAGGGGGGTCTGGACCCCCCCACTAGAATTTTGAAAATGTACCTGCCCATTGGTGTATTTCTTGCCTGAAAGTTATTTATAAGTAGCATGAAGCAATTTTTCTCAGACAGTGCTTAACATACATTTAATGGTTATGTAGTTTTTATTATCAATATGTTGCATTTTTTCTGCAAAATGTGTATAATGTGATTGTGGTTCAAGGTTCGGACCCCCCCCCAGAAAAAATCCTGGATTTTCCTCTGGAACTGTTGATATAGTTGTATCAATGTTCACATACGATACATTTTATATGATGTCAATATATGAGTTAAACCAAACTGTTGATAAAGTTGTATCAATGTTCACATACGATACATTTTATATGATGTCAATATATGAGTTAAACCAAACTGTAAACTATAACACATTCCTGTGGCATGCATTATCAGATGATGACTGACTTTCTCTCCTATAAATGTCCAGGTACCTTTGTTTGTTACTAAACAAAACACAACCTGTAAAATATAGGATATAACATTATTACAGTAATCTATAAAATAATTTACACTACTACTACAAGTAGTAGTAAGCATGTCTGACTTCGAATCCAGAGATCGCGGGTTCGAAACCCGGTCGCGGCAGGTCATATCCTATATATGAGTTGTTGGCCTCGTGGTAGGGTAAGTTAGTACTGGTGATAGAAAATTGTCCAGGAAACCTATATATAAATATAGTCTGTAAGTAATTGTTTAATGAAATTGTCATTGTCTCGGGACAGTCATATTGGCTCTTGGCCTTCAGCCTAAGGTCAATTTGACTGCCTTTGGAAAAAAACCAGGGCCTACATGTATATTAAACACTTATTTAATAACAAAAACAATAATACATATTAATAATGAGGATGCGCCGTTTTGCACGTTGACGTTACGTCACATGAATTGTTTTGTTTTTTTCAATGCTGAAACGTTGGAATCTAATAAACGTTTCTTATAAAACGTAAGTCTTGTTGTTGATAATCTTATTTCACTACGAAAAAAACACACTGCGTAAAATTGAATAGCTTCTTGTTGCTAATAATGAAACGAATTTCACATGCGTAATGTCTGTTGTTGTCGGACTGCAGGTGCATAATGACCGGAAGTTGTCTCAATATCGTTTTTTGGCACACTAGGAAGTGAGCCAAATATCGATATTTTGGCCTACTTGCTCAATACTGGAATATATTGCCAACATTGAGCATTGAGGCTATATTGGCACACTTCCACGTCAATTTTGTTACTATTTATAGTAACATATGCAATAAAGGTATGTATTAAAAGTACAGAATTTCATGATAAACCCTGAAAACTTTCACCCATGTAATAATAGAGCAAATATAAAATAAATCACTTACCATATTGATAAAAGTTGACATTATAAATACAATAAGACTATGATTTCTTAAAGATGTATATGTAGCCAAGTTTGCTGCACGCATAAAACAAAAGGTTATCATCGCAGATATGGTTAACTGAAAATACATTCAACATTTTAAGGAAACCTTTAGTGTGGGAATTAGATTCAATATTTCACAAGAAAATATACATTATATTCCAATATTTCAACTGAATAAATGTTAAAATGTTTTGAAAACTTAAAAGGATCTTATTGTGCTTTAGTATAGTTAAAATTTTTCATCAATAAGAGAATAATTCTCTTCCATATTGAAAATATGCATTTTCCAACATATAGTCCATTTTTCATAAATTATATGTGTCTTAATTGCAGCATTGTTACACTGCTAACAATTATCACATCTCAATAAAATTTATACAGGGCTTCACATAACACTTTTATTTAGGTTGCCCAGTTGGACAACCAGTTATATGTTTTACTTGCCCAAACCAAATGTTTACTAGCAGTAACAAGTTACTTGAACAAAAGTAAAGGATGTCAGAGGCAAAAGGACAAATTTTAATGTCAATCCCTGTTTTATAGGAGCAGTGGTCCAGTGGTAGGGCGCGCTTAGGGATCGAGAGGTCCCGGGTTCAATCCCCACTAGGGGAACTGCTAATTTCCTTGAGCAAGAAATTAACCTACAATTGTTCCACTCCACCCAGGTGTAAATGGGTACTGTGAGGGATCGCCTGCCTGAGGGTGATTTCAGTGATCAGGAGTTATCATACAAGATTGAAAAGTCGGCTGAACATGTATATGGAAGCAGACTTTAAACTGCACTTTAACTGTTTACAAGCTATGATCTTGGGAGGTTAAGTCTGCTGAAATATGAGATCATTCTCACAAGATTGGCAGACATTTTTATTTCTTTTTCTCATTCAGCATACATGTACTTTATATCACTGTGACAATATAACGAAAAAATGCTTAAAAATGAAAGAAATGTGTGGAAAATGTCTTTAAAAATAAATAAATAAATAAAGACTACATACCTTGAAGACAACTAGGATTCCCATGATTGGAGGATTGTGGGTAGTGAAGAAACAAAACACAACTTGTACATCAAAACTAGAAAATATCAAACACAATACAAGATTGAAATAAAACATCATTTTAATGGGTTCTTTTTAACATTAATGTAAAATAGATGCCTTTAAAGTCAATCTACTAACTGTTCCAGGATAGGTTAAATCTCTGGATTTAGCAAATTAGTTGTCAATTAGATATCATAACATCAGATCCAATAGGTACGAGGTTTAATCTTGGATATTTATTTAGTATTCAGTATAATTAGCTTATTTACTCTACAAGGGCTTCTAACTTTTCTCTATCCACATCAATGATTTTTTTTCAAGTAGTTTTGGCATGAAGGCTTACTGCAGCTAGCATTTGAACTTGACTGTTGATCCAATAGTTTTTTCCAGATTTTTCCAGCCTTAAATGGTTTGTACCTGATGTGTCCTTGAAGAATGAATCTATTTTACATTATTTTACTATTTGCTACAAGGCATGCAGCACAAATTAAATCTTTTTGTTCTGTGTACACACATCTTTATTTCAACTTAGTAATGCACACATATATCCTGTACCAGCTCTAAATCAAATCAATTCAACCTCATGCATACTTTGTTCCGCGACTACAATGTAGGGAGGGCCCTGATTAAGATAGTATGAGACAAAAAGTATACAATGTACAAACCTGTTAATACTCATGATATGTCCTGCTGCAAGAAGACCAGACATACAGAAAACAATTGTAGCTAAACCACGTCTTAAGTCACCAGTAGTTACGGATCTTTTACAATAATGATCTGTCTCAGTTTTACTTACAAAATCTAACTTTCTCCACTATAATATAAGAGATCAAGAAATTTAAAAGTGACAATCAGCTAAGCAAAAGCTTTTAACAATGAATGAGTAAGCTTGGGGAATTTCAATCTCAAATTGAAATTCATCTAACAAACTGAAAATCCACCCAAAACTAAAATTCATCTAACAAACTGAAAATCAACCCAAAACTAAAATTCATCTAACAAACTGAAAATCAACCCAAAACTAATTGTGATGCTGATTTGATGACATAGGATCCGGTAAGTAGGAGAATGAACAATATGTGATATTATGTGATATCATCATGGGTGAAAGTTGTGAAAACTGAAAATACTGAAGAAAATGCTGGGGGCCAGGGGGCCGCTAGGACCCCCGGTGGGTCCAGGGCAACGCCTGGGGGGGGGGTTCAGGGGGCCAGAGGCCCCCGAAAGCTGACAGTGTAGAAGCAAAATAAAGCAGTAAAATCAAGCATTCATGGAAGCTAGCAGGAACTTTCAGGACCTCTGAGTAAAATATCTATGTACATATATTAAGCATTTTGGTACTCATGAGTACTTCATAAGTTCTTAACTTGAAAAAAAATTGTATGGTATATAACTATCTTCATTCTTAAACATGCCATCAAATAATTTAAAGTTAGTGTATAAGACCAAGCTGAATGTACACAGAAAATATTTTCAATCCACTTTGCAAGTGAAATTGATAGATAAGTCTTTTTTGGCAGCAGGTATATCTTCATTGAAGAATGATCTAGTTGCTTTCTGATTGCATGTAAAATATTTTTTTCCCAGACCAATGTCATGCTTATTTTGCACTAAGAACAGAACAAGAGCTGTCAGAGACAGCATGCTCGACTTAGTAAGTATTTGTCACAGGAGATGATGTTGATGATAAGGAACATACATATTTTAAAATATAACCTTAACAAATTTAAAGTAAATAAATTAATAAAAAAAATAAGTTCTAGCAGCTTCTATTACACTCCTTATCTGACTTGATAATTTGATGTATCACCAATAACTACTGTTCAATATATTGCTACAAATTTTTTTATCAATGACAGCTCTTTTGGCAAACAGACCCAAGTATTAAATTACATACACATTGGTAATGCCTATGTTGTTACTCAAATCTTATTTTACATGTTGTCCAGCTGACAAAATGACACCTGAGTTCCAAGACTCACAATATTAGAAAGGTTGAATGTAAACAAATTTGTCTATTTAATCTATACATATGCTGTTCATACAAAATGAACATTCAATTTAAAACTTCCAAGATTACTGTATAAATTTAGAATCAGTTCTGCTAACATCATCATGGACCAAACGTGTTAACTTTGGTGTATAAGTAAAGTCTCAATGTTATTGGGTAAATTATAAAGAGATAGGCTCAACAACATACAACTGCTCAATATAATTAAGTCATCCAAAGTGTGTAACAGCATCCCTATAAAATATTAATGGACCAGTCCTGTTGACTTTTTTGGAGTATAAATAAAGTTAAAATATTATTTGTGAAATACGGGATTGACTCAACAAAAAACAACCACTCAGAGTACTTAAGTCATCATGAATGAGGATTTTATAGTCAGCACCCCTATAAAATAATAATGGACCAAATCTGTTGACTTTTGAGTGCATAAATACGGGTTTGTCATTTGGGCAAATTATGCTATAGACTAAACAAGAAAGAACTGCAACATGCTAATATACCTAAGTTATCCAGAAGATTGCAATTAGAATCTGCTCACCCCTTAAACGAAAATGGACTTAACCTTTTGGTGTTATGCAAAATACAGCTTTAATTTAAATGAGACTGTTTGAGTATTTTGGGGTATTAACAGTAGAATGTGAAATCTTCTTCCCTGTCTTAATTACCTGTTTGTCATTAGTAGTAGTGTTAACACAGCAGGGGAACATATGACGTCACATACACAGAGCTGTGTAGAGTTGATGCAGACACTAAGTCTACGTCACTGTTCAACTGAGTCTGATTTTAAATCAATTTAAGGTGTATCGTGTGTTAAACTCGGTGTTTAAGTTAAAGTGCATTGCATTTACGTATTCATTTTGTAATTAAATATAAACTAGATAGAATTTCTAGGATTAAAAAGAACAAAGGAACAGAGGCTTGTGTCTTTATCATTGCTTATGACGTATGTTAACATGACTGTTTTGTTACAATTTTAGTTAAGTTATAGTGATAAATGTTGATATTTAGACATCAAATTATTGAATTACTCCATAAAACTTCTTGGTCGAGTGCCAAAAAATTGTCTTTGAAAAAATGTTTGTTTCGACGATTATTTTTCTGGGGCATTTTATTATTTTGTTTACTCTCAAAGTAGAGTAAGTGTTTTTTCCACAAATCGGTCTGGTTTTTTTTCATTTTCGTCGATTTTTTGGTCGGTAGGAACAAGAAGTGGTGGCCTTAATATGTAGTAAACATTACTATATCTGTGTTTCTGCAATCTTTACAAAACTTAAGAGTCATTTTTACCCCTATTTTTATTTTTTCGAGGGTCATTTGAAGTTTTTCAAGGGTTAGTGTTATAACTAACTTATATGACTATCTAACCCATTTATATCAAATATGAGCTGCATTATAAAAATGTTGGTTTGTTTTGCACATGGTCATAATTGAACAAAAATCAACTATTTACAAATTTAACATGGCTTTGTCCACCACACGATTACTTAAAAAAAAAAAGATTTCGTACGTAAATTTGCCGATTTTTTAAAAAAAAGTGCACATGGAAACGTGTTGAAAATAGTCGTTTTTTAAGAATTAATTCTGCAAATTTACATCAGGAAATCGCTGATTTACAAATATTTTGTGTATCCTAAATGTCTCAGTTCAAGGGTTTGAAATAATTCAATAAAAATCGCAGACATTTCTGAAGTAATCGCTGAGCGTTAAGTTGTATAAAATAACCAATTTAAACTGCTTAAAAATAAACAATTTATAAAGACAGTGCTATTTTAAAAGTAGGTGAATGTAAACAAATGAACATGCCGATCTGCATTAGCCAATATTTGTTTTAATCGATCATTTTCTTTTGATCATTATAATCTAGCGGACAATTAAAAAAACTAGGTCATTCTTGTTTTAAGCATAACTAATTATATTAACAATTAAATCAAACTTAACGCTATGATGACACACTGAGACGTTGCATTTAAGACATTGCTGTGTAATAAAACATCAAAGAGTGTGAAAAAGCCGACAGGACACACATCTTAACAATGTCAAACATGTGTAAATTTGTAACCAAACAAAGGATTAAATTGAATTCAATCGCTGGTTAATAATGAAATATAAAGACGATTTGAGACAAATAGTAAAGTAATAAGACAAGATCACTATTTTAAATTGATACCTCGTAACCAAATGCCTGCGTCGTATGCAATATAAAAGTCGTATTTAGTGATCTACTGATCACCGAAAATGACTTGTAATTCCGTCAAAGTTATTTTTAGCAGCATATATTTGTGTACAAAGTTACGTCAAATGACGCATGCTATTAGATACATTTTACGTGTCACTGACATTGGTAAATTCCGTATTTCCGTCAAAATTACATCCCTTTTTCGTGATTACGATCGCCAAACACCGATTTTGACACCCTCACCCCCTACCCCCCCCCCCCCTCAAATTTCTCAACGGATTTACATGAATTGGAGAATGGCCTTGGCGGCCGTCGAAAATACGGAATTCCGTCAAAATACGGAAAACTTTCACCCATGTATCATTATTGAATAAGGAATTTCTAAGAGATAGTGCTTCTTTAATACACATTGAGTTATAGTTCTTGTACACTGCACTTCTCCACAATAAGATCTATCTACCTGTGATGTTCCAAGTCAGTAGCCTGAATAGAATTGGACTTATGCTCCCAACAGAAAATACAAAAGAAGCATTAACTCCAAAATTATGAAGCAAAGAGTTTTGATTTTTTTTTCATTACATTTCTTCACTATGAGATCTATCCACCAGTGAAGTTTCAAGTCAGTAGGTTCAATAGTAATGAACTTACACTCAAGCTAACAGGAGATGTCACCCCTGCCAAATATAGCCCCTATATGTCTTCTTTTCAGGCCACAAAAAAGTAGAAATAGTTCTTACCTCAGACACGGTAGACTGTAACATCAATATATCATTAGATCTAGTATGTTTATGTTGTTTTATATTACTATGTCCATTTGTTACATGTTTACTGTTCTCATTTCTATCTCTTGTAGATGTCCTAGGTAAGAAGATTGGCTGGGATTCTATAAGATGACTTTCTACTTCAACAAATAATCCTAGAGCTAGTATCATGAAGATATAGGCTAGGGGCTCTTGTCTGAATGTTAAAGTTAAGTCTATAATATATTACAAGAAGTCAAACTTCTAAACATTATTTATCTATCTAAACAATGTTTCGACCATAGGCCTTCATCAAATTGACAATAAAATTATGTCTTCACCATATAATTACAGTGAAGTTCCACAATAAAGACCACTTCGGTGAATGCAAAATCATCTCTTGTTTGATGACAATCTGATTAAAACCCGATCTAAAATTTTACCGCTCGCATACTCACTAATTTAGATCTGGCCTTTTCCAAACGAAGGTCACGTTCAGGTGACCTTTTCTCATCATAATATTCATGACGAAATTGTTATGATACGTAACTTGATTACATCATCTACGTCACGCAATATGAAATGAGCCGCCCAATCGCAGACAGTGAATAATACCGCTGTTATAAATTAGCATGCAAAACTTGGTCTAAAAATAGAAAATACGAAATCAAAATGTGATTAATAGTGTTTTCGTCTAGATGAAAGCTACGCATTGATTGGTCGACACAAAGTTCATCTCGACGTGACCTTGCATTGACTAAGTAGAGAACCAGTACGACAACGCGAGTAGAACAGGATCTCTGTTTACGGAGATTGGTTTGATGATTTTTAAGTCCAAGTTCAACATGTTTAATTTTAGAACAGAAAAGTATATATTATTAAGACTATTCTACTATTAAACTTGTTCATTAACTGCTCTACATACTTTAAAACCTGTAATAAGAGGGAAAATGGCCATAGAAATTATTTCATGACCAAGCTCCATAAAAGTATGCCCTACCAAGGAATAGAACCTACAATTCATTGATCATTACAATTGTGAGCTACTGACTGAGCTAGACAGGCAGGCTATCTGGAATGTACCACATATGTTACTTGGTGAGTAGTGTGTTAATTAATACATATAATTAGGGCTGACACGGTATACCGGTATATTGCAATACGCAGCTGCGGCAATACAAACTGCGTTATGATTTTAACGTACTCGTATTTGGCGATATCTTTTATTTCATTAGAAAATTCTTCCCTAAGCGAAATAAAAGTAGCAAAGCGTCAGTTTTTCCATTGTTTATTTAATTTAACCTTAAGTTACAAAATTTACCAATTTTGGCGCGTCACAGTCCTAAATGACCGTAAATACTTAAAGAGGCTATATTCTATCAGTAGCTGCATGTTAAATTTGCATTGTTTTTGTTAAATACAGCAGAGGCACAACAAATTTAAAAGCCCACAATATATCGCGATACATTGCCAGCGTATTGCAATATATCGCGATACGCTTATGGCGTATTGTGACAGACCTACATATAATACAATGAAATATGTAACAATAAAGGATACCCTATACTTATCAGTATATATGGTGCTGCCACACCCAGTGATATTGCAGTTAGGCGACTCTGTACATCTGTTTTAACAAACGTTGGTTCAATATGGGAAATAACTGCAAATATATTAAAATAGGTATAAAACAAGTTAATATTGTTAAATTTTAATCAAATCTCAGTGGCGCATATGTTAACCCAGCTGATTTAAATATTCACTTCAGTACTTTTGTACTCATAACTGATTTAAGCAAGTGAAGTTTGATTTAAATCAGAGGGGTTAACGTAAGAACAGTTGAAATAAAAACTAACAATAAAATTAGGTATTGGTAAATATCATCTGACCAAAAACATAACTAATTTTGAGATATAGTTTAACTACAGCAAATGTTAACACATTAGTCCCAATATTTAGTTTAACCTAACATGGACATACATTGAACATTACATGTATAAAATAGATGAAGGAACTGAATGACTTATTGTAATTCTATCGTTTTGATAAATCAGTTTTAGATAACACTGACTTACAGCACTACCACTAATATTAAAACTTCATCAGGTTTTATGACCAGTTTCTGTATCAAAGTGAAATAGACTTAAAAATAAACTGAAAACATGTCATTAAATTAACCAGCTCAATTTACTTATAGTGATTATGTGACTTGATAGAAACTTGAAAATTGCAGCAAACAGTATATTTATTTACTTATACTGGGTTTAACGCCATGACGACACAATTTGTCAGATTATTTTACGGTGTGCAGCACACCTAACCTAACCTAGCTTTTCTGGACCGCTTGTCCATGGCCAGTACTCACCTATCCTTCCACAAGGCTGGAAACTTCTCCCTATACCTTATTAATAGAGGAAAATTGACATTAAAGTCAAATTTTCATGGAAAGGTATAACCTCTCCCTGGGAAGGATTCCAACCCATAACCCCTTTCAGGACACTAGAATCGAAATACCAACTGCGCTACCAACCTGGCTTCAGCAAACAATATGAAGTATAAATATGATACGAAGCTGTAGTACTTACTGGTTCAGCAAACAATATGAAGTATAAATATGATACGAAGTTGTAGTACTTACTGGTTCAGCAAACAATATGAAGTATAAATATGATACGAAGTTGTAGTACTTACTGGTTCAGCAAACAATATGAAGTATAAATATGATACGAAGTTGTAGTACTTACTGGTTCAGCAAACAATATGAAGTATAAATATGATACAAAGCTGTAGTACTTACTGGTCCAGCAAACAATATGAAGTATAAATATGATACAAAGCTGTAGTACTTACTGGTCCAGCAAACAATATAAAGTATAAATATGATACAAAGCTGTAGTACTTACTGGTCCAGCAAACAATATAAAGTATAAATATGATACAAAGCTGTAGTACTTACTGGTCCAGCAAACAATATAAAGTATAAATATGATACGAAGCTGTAGTACTTACTAAGTATAATCCAACAAGGTACTTGTACAATTAAAGGTGTTCTAATATCATGTAATGTTAGATATGATGAATGTGCTAATATTAATGTAGATATACCAATCTTACATATCTGTAAATATAAATAATTTATACATGTATAATATATATAGTCCAACAGAATTAACCTGAGCTTGACCTTAATGCAAGAATATATTAAACTCAGTATTTACAGTCTATTTTTGTCTTCGTTTGTAAATCACGCTATATCAGAAGCTTTCGGCAAAATACACATACTGAACAATTAATGTTGTTTTCATAAGAATAAATACTTTGAAACTGTGCCATAATACTGCTTACTTATTTACCCAAAAACTAATGTGTCCAAAATTAAAAGTACAATAACATGCCACTTTTAAAAAATTGATTTATACTCACATCGGTTGTTATAAACACGTGTATAACCGTATACATGCATACGGAAACTCACAATTTTATGTAAGTGAAGTGTGTAATTATTATAATAAGGTAGTTCAAGCTCAGGTTAATTCTGTTGGACTATATATGAAGCGTGAAAAAATATAAGATTCTTCTGACTTCTGACAGCCAACAATAAAAGAAGTACAAGTATATTCCAAAATGATGGAATCTGTACTACAATCTGTAGTCTCAAGTAGAAAGATTATGATGTAGATTTTTAAATCTCTGTTATAAAAAGATTTTCACAAACAAATCACAAAAACAAAAGAACCTAAGGAGTTTCTGCCTTGGAACAGACAGTGCCAAAATAATTGCAACTAAGGGTTTAAACAAGTAAACAAGATTCTAGGTTCCACCAACCTCACACTGGCCCCCAACAGGTTCATTTAAGAACAAACAATAACAAATTGTCTTGATGAAACATACTATCTTGTTATTTAGAAGTTTAAATACAGCAGACATTGCAGGGGCGGATCCAGGATTTTTTCTTGGGGGGGTCTGGGGGGTCCGAACTTTTTCTAGGGGGGGGTCCAATATTTGGCACCACAATCACATTATACAAATTTTGCAGAAAAATGCAACAAATTTATAGTACAAACTACATAACCATTAAATCTATGTTATGCAACGAGAAAAATTGCTTAATGCTACTTAAAAATGACTTACAGTCAAGAAATACACTAATGGACAGGTACATTTTGGAAATTCTAGGGGGGGGGGGGTCTGGACCCCCTGATCCCCTCGCTGGATCCGCCTATGCATTGCCATCTCAAGTATAGGTCACAAAGTTATGTCCTGGACCAATGAAAGAGGCACAATATGATACAATTATGTAAGAGTCATATTTAGTTGCAAAATTAACATTTGGCAAAGTTGTGAGATATAAAATATAATATCATATGACATATACGAGACTTACCTGATATACACCAAATCTGTAACCAAAGTGACGTAGATAGGTTCCCTGTACAGCTGACCAATCTAATTGTCTGTACAAATATAATACAGAATAATATTAAAATAATTACAGTTCTCAGAGTCTCAAGAACATTTAGTGGGTTTAAGCAAAATGGTTGTAACTCACTCTTTTTTAAAATTGAGTTACAACCATTTTGCACTTAGCTCATGATTTATCCTTCAGCAAATTACTATACAACTAAAGTACATGTAATTCCTTAAACAAATGATCATTGTGTTACAAATAATCATGATATGTCACTAAAAGTATACTCTTGTAGAAAATGTAGAATTTGGAAATAATGATCTCACTTAATACCTGCATCAAAAACTGGAGTCAACTGATTAACAAAGTTACAGGAACCAATGACATACAATGTAACTGTCAACAAAGCTCAACTGTCATCTTAGATCAATATTGGTCCTTTATCAAAGAGAGACAAATTTTGTCATGGTTAGATAAAAAAAATTTAACATCGTATTCAACACATATATAGGTCATATACACGATGGCCAGCTCTTTCTACTATAGGTTTCATTGACACTTTTCTATCACCAGTACTAACTTACCCTACCACGAGGCCGACAACTCATGTATAGGGTATGACCTGCCATAATCGAGTTTTGAACCCGCGATCTCCGGATTCGAAGTCAGACACCCTAACCACTATGCCACGGCCGCGGCTCGGTTAGATAATACATAATCCTAATCCTAAAATATGTAGATAAAACTTGAGCTTATGATGAAGTTATCATTACTTGATGCCATAACACTCAATGGCTTTATGGTAGAGATTACTTTTGTTAATTTTATATTTGTTTGACCATGCCTCTAGATTTACACTCTAAAATATCTTAGAATTTTGGTAATATTGTTGCACTGGATATTATCATGAAAGGATTTTTTTCTTATGATGATATATTGAATGAAGATTGAATGAAACATGTCATTCTAAGAATTTCAGGAAAGAAATAAAATGATATTTTGATGAAAATTATGAATTCTCAAGTCTGGGTTTTCACATAATATAAGAAAATAAAGTAAAAAATATTTACAACATTTTACAGATTTATTAAAAATAGTCATGTATGACGTAATGAGCAGACGTAAATATTTATTCAGTAATTATCTTATTAACGAACAGTAGTTTATGTTAATCACTCTATTACGATCGTATCTATATTTCCCAGACAGAAATTAATATGTTGCTTACAAATATGGAAGTTGCACTCGAGCTATTAGATCATATATTTATGCAAACATGTCTTAGCTAAATGATGTACTCTTTCAATTATTGTTAATTATGATATACATCTTATAAATTAATGCATTCATTATCACTGATGGGCATCATATTTCTTGTAAGATTGGGTTCATCAGTGGAACCCAATATAAACCATGTTAAGCGGGTCATTAGGGGAGGTTATTGTTAGGAGTTCAGTCAGAGTAATGTTACGGCTGTGTGAGCGCCTTTGCGCATAAGGGTGGAGTAGAACAACTGCAGGTAATTTCCTTCATGGAAATTAGCAGTGCTCCTATTGGGATTTGAACCCAGGACCTCTCAATCCCTAAGTGTGCATCCTACCATAATGGACATTAGTTAAACTTCTGACACAACATTCAAAGCAATAAAAGGATATTATTTACATTCAAACTTACTTGTGTACAAGACCAGCAAATATTGTAAGTAAGGATCCACCAGCTAATCTGTAATAGAAAATTAACAAATTGCTTATTGTTATTAACACTTAAAGAACGTTTAAGTACCCCAATTTCCATGTTGAAGGAAATTTTTATTTTTCAACATTTATGTCTGATCTATAAAGGAAATGTGTATAAGACCATCCTGCTATCTGCTTTTATGGTTTTCATGCTTTTTTATCAATGCAATACCAGTTTGCATCAGGTTTAATGCTGTAGCAACACTTTGTATAAGTCAAATCACATATGTCAGTCAAACTACTTACTGTTCCCAAAAAGACTAAATCTCTGGATTAACCAGTAACTAGGCACATACCTTGTTAGTGACTAACAACTGCCCTACATGATTTAGAATCAGAAATAGGAGGAAGAATGTCCAAAGAAATATTTATTGCCAAGCATTAAACCAGTGACCCCTCGATCAATAGACTTGGATGCAATCTCCGTAAACAGATATCCTGTGACGCATTGTCGTACAGGATCTCTACTGTCTCCGTGGAAGGTCAAGTCGAGATGAACTTTGTGTCGACCAATCAATGCATAGCTTTCATCTAGACGAAAACACTATTAATCACATTTTGATTTCGTAATTTCTATTTTTAGACCAAGGTTTGCATGCTAATTTAACAGCGGTATTATTCACAGTCTGCGATTGGGTGGCTCCTTTCAAATTGTGTGACGTAGACCACGTAAACAAGTTACGTATCATAACAATTTCGCCATTGATATTATGATGAGAAAAGGTCACCTGAACGTGACCTTTGTTTGAAAAAGGCCAGATCTAAATTAGCGAGTAGGCGAGCAAAAAGTGTTAGATCGAGTCTTAATCAGATTGACCTGGATGCTACCAATTGAGCTAGCCATGCGGATTTCTGACAGCTTTAATTTTTGTACCTAAAACACAAGAAGTGTCGGACCTCTTTATTCTAGAAACCTAAATCAACCAGAATTATTTCTTAGCACCAAGCAAGTCTTGTACATAGGGTTTTAATCATAATAGTTGTTTTATAAGTAATTATACAGTATAACCTCTGCTAACAGCACCTCTAACGAGCGGCAACCTCAGACGAGCAGCATAGTAGAATTCCCCCCGTCGATTTTGCACAATGATTTACCTCTAAGGAATGACAACCTTCGCAGAGCGGTAAACGGCCTTTGTGATAAATTCCTTTTTTTCATCATTTACCTCCGTACAGCGGAGAGGCAACCTCTGCAGAGCGACACTTTTTTCGAACTCCGCCGAAAGTCGCGTTACAGAGGTTACACTGTATAAATAGACAATAAATACATACGCAAGATTATAATGTAGATCTCTATCACCTGGAGGTTTACTTATTATAAAACCAAATGCTACCATAACACCAATATAGTACTTCATTAAATCCTAGAAAACATAGAAATATATAAAATATAGTACATAAACTATAGCACTTAAACTTAGCACTACTATTAACTAAAAATTAATATAAGCTATAGACATTGGTTCCTTCTAATAAATTTGTTGCAAATGCATTTGACACCTATTTCTTACACAAAATAAAACATGGAAATAAACACATTTTTATTTTACCCACAAGAGAACTAGAGTAAGCCAATTGGCTTTAAGCTACCTCACTTTCAATACATAGAAAATATTAGTAAATCTATAAAAATATTACAAAAAATAAGCATTAGGTAGCCAAACAATAAGTAAGAAATAATGTTGACTTAATCAGCCGCACTCTTTAGTCATAATAATGAAAAACTAAGTACAGAATGCTAAATTTGACCAGTCACTATGCATCTACCTCAAGAAATCTGAAGACAGACAAGATACTTGCACTTCAAATTTCTTTCCTTTTATTTCAGGCTCACATTACTTTTTTTCATTTAACTTTTATCTTGATAATTCATGTGTTTCATAGGCGGATCCAAGGAAGGGGGGTTTAGGGGGGTCCGAACCCCCCCCTAGAATTTGGAAAATGTACCTGTCTATTAGAGTATTTCTTGCCTGTAAGTCATTTCGAGGGCTGAACGAAACACTATTGTAACTCAATTTGAAAATAACAGGAGTTACAATAGTGTTTCGTTCAGCCCTCGATTTTAAAGTAGCATGAAGCAATTCTTTTTGGTGCTTAACATAGACTTGATGGTTATGTAGTTTTTATTATCAATATGTTGCATTTTTTTGGTATAATGTGGTTGTGGTTCGAGGTTCGGACCCCCTCTAGAAAAGTTCGGACCCCCCCCCCTAGAAAAGTTTGGACCCCTCCTGGAAAAAACCCCTGGAATCACCCCTGTGTTTGTCTATGTAAATATAATAGTTAAAATAACTTGTTCCATATTTTTATCAGTATTCCACAATCTAAGATTGAATTAGTCCAAATGAGTAGTCTCCTTATACAAGGTGGCAATACCACGTGACTATGACATCAAATATTCCATGTTTTTAAGAAGAAAACATTAAAAAGTCAGCCTTGACCCAAAGTTTCAAAGAAATTTAAGTCTTTCAATTCTTGTCAGACTTTAATGATACCTTCACTAGGCTAAGCAGAAAAGTGTATACTATTAGCTGCACCTTACATCTCCAATGCCAGTTTTATACTTTTTGCTACCCCCTCCCCCCCCCAGTAAATAGTATAGCCCCCGTGTTATATAAAATCATTATTTTAATCTTTTAATGCAGTTTCCAAGCTTTAGTACATGTATAGTTTGAGCTGACTCTGTAGTTCTGGCAAAGGTCATACTGTTCTGCCATGTTTTTCATGGTATATGGGTAAAACATGAAATTATAAACATGTGTACTTACTTTGTCTAGTTTATCTTTTTTAAAATGATAAACCCATAAAGCAGCCAAAACATATAATGATCCCATGACAGCACGATAATATATACCTACAATCTGTAACATATATCATATATATACATGTATATACAGTAATAATATAATGTTAATAGTTAAGTGTTTTCATAATGGTCTTGCTATTTGGCTGAAGACAGTCATATAAAGCTACAGTTCCATAAACAAAAAAATAGCCGTAAGGGCGCCGTGCGATCAAGCTCCGCAAGGACTCGTAGGAACTCTTGCGTACCCGTATGGACTGTTACGTTTTTAGCTCAGCAAGGACTCGTAGGAACTAATGCGTACCCGTACGGACTGTTATGTTTTTACCAGGGTCCGTGGAATGAGCCAAGGATACACATATCAGTTTCAAAGTCTAATCATGAACACAAATGTGGCCGAGTATAGATTAAACTTGCATATCTTCCAGCTATGGCTCTGTATGGGTATGTTGTTTTGTGCCATGTGTGTACCGTCACTTTAATACGCTAGGCTTCCCACGGCTTACGGCTGTCTGCACGTACGGGTCCCCAACAGGCCACAATTTTATGGGACTGAGGCATTAGCCTCTGGCTGCAGGCCTAAGGTTAATTTGACTGTCTGAAGCCAAATAAAAAGGCCAACATGAAAACACTTAATTATTGATAATTTTATTAATTAACTATACAATTTGTGAAAAAGTATAATAGATAAAGGATATCACTAAAGGGTTAACAATTTATTTATCAGATTGTACCAACATTTAAAATGACATCTTTTTTTCTATGGAAAGAAAAATCATGGCCTTTATGATGCCATAGTGAACATCAAATCAGACCTGAATTTGAAGTCCAATACCGTAGTTAATCAATTATCTCATATAATTGACACTCCTCATAAAAGCTAAAACTCCCTCAAAAATTTGGTTAATATTTTTTTTAATTTTTGAATGACCTTAAGTGTGTGTTATTGAGTTAAGAAAATGAATATGAAATATTTTTAGCGCAAATTGACATATAAGTTATCAAACATTAACGGTAAATTATCTATACTGTTACTAATGGGGTAGGTTTTAAACATAAAATCACCATTTTTACAGTTGTATGTTTATTCCAGGGCTCGAATTTAACAAAAAAATTGACTCGCAAACTTTTGCGAGTTGAATTTATTTTAACTCGCAAAATGAAGAAAAATCACAGGCATTTTTTTCTAAACTTTAATAGCATACGTAATTACTATTCTTACATGTATATGCAATATAAAAACAACATAGTATTATATTTAACTGTATATGGGGCGTTATTAAGGGATAGACAAAGAATACCGAACATTTTCTTATAGTAAATCTTTAATTAATACTATAGATCTATCTGGCCGTTTCAATGCTGATCTGTGCCTCATTAGTTTTGACAGTAATGTTTTTTTCGTTGATTTCAACTCGCGAAAATTTGCGAGTCAAAATAAAAGTTACTTGCAATTTTCAAAATCAACTCGCATTTTGCAAGTATGCGAGCTTAAATTCGAGCCCTGGTTTATTAGTACTTAAATTCTTAAATTGTCAGCATCAGAACACTGCTTTACTGCTTTCAAAACTTTTCAATACATTTTTAGAATTTTTCAATACAATTTTATAGAAAATATATTTAAGTTGAAATCCAACTTTTAAGTTATAAGTCATATGTCACGGCACTTACCTGTTCACATTATTGGAAGAAGGATGTGTAAGCGGCCGGATAGCTCAGTCGGGAGAGCACTCGCCCTGTAAGCAAGGGGTCCTGGGTTCGAGTCCCGGTCAGGCTGCATATTTTTCTTACCCTGTGACATAAGCTAGATATTCAACCAGCTGTATCAAATATATCTTCATACTCAAATACATCTTTATATACTTACATATAAACACAATCCTACAACACAAATACCAGTCATTGAAGCTAATTCTGACATCTTTTTAATTGCTGGTACTAAACCATCAATCTCAAACCATCTAGAAAAGGTATTAAAACAATTTAAGAAAATACAGAAAAAAATATATTCAATACAACATGCGTAAATGAAATTTCATTTGAATTATCTGACACTATCAAATAAAAAAGATCTAACGCTATTTACTGATAAAAATCTTAAGCCTAATTGTTTTAATGACTAAAAATCATCATTTCATATCTTAAACATTTGCATGTTTGATTTATTAACTTAATTAACTGTTTACACAATAAAATGATAACTACAAGTGGGTGTCCAGTAGCCTGTTCAATTACCCTTAACGTTCCAAAATGTTCTGTAACGGTACATTCAGAACTCCTCGGCCATTCGCTGCGAATAATATAATCTAATAAACAAATATACTATTGTTAAGGCAATGAGTGATGTTTCACAATTTACGGACTAAAAACGAAACATCACTCATCGCCTAAACGATCTTATATTTGTTTACTTCAACACGGGTAGTTTCAAAATAGCGTGTAAATATGTCTGAGATTATTCATAGCGAATGGTCGAGAAGTTCCAAATGTATCGTTACGGAACGCTTTGGAACGTTTAGGGTATTGAACGGCTACGGTTGCCCCACACAACCACTTATACTTTGGGTAACCAAATATTTCTTTTAGGCAACCAAAATTTTACAAACAAGATTATGGTGCTTGATGCTAAATGAACGTGTTCGGGCAACCACTTTAAAATCCTAATTTCATAGACTGGTAACTATTGTAGTAGGTAAGTGTCACTGTACTTAACACTTCACATTAGGAGGACAAGGTTATGTAAGCGACTGAATAGCTCAGTTACTAGAGCACTTGCCTTGTAAGCGAAGGGTCGTGGTTTTGAGTCCTGGTCAGGCTGCATATTTTTCTTACCCTGTGACATAAGCTTAGCTATTTTTTGTGAAAAACCCGGGTCGATAGCGCAGATGGTAGCGCCTCTCGTGCCTGAGGGGGTGCAGGTTCGAATCCCACCCGGGAAGGTTATACCCTTCCATGAAAATTTGACAATAATGTCGATTTTCCTCCATTGATTAGATAATATGGAGAAGTTTCCGGCCTTGTGGAAGGGTAGGTGAGTACTGGTTATAGACAATGGTCAAGGAAAGCTAGGTTAGGTGCGCTGGACGCCGTAAAATTACCTAAATTGTGTTGACACGGCGTTAACTCCAATAGATAAATAAAAAATTTTGTGAAAATACAACAGGATAAGGAAGTTCTTGTTGCATGATGGGTAGGCTCACATGATCTATACCTAGAACCTGACCAAAGGAGATTTTTTTTGGGAGGGGGAGGGTTAACACTGTAGCAACACATTTTATAGGTCATATAATGGCTGTCAGTCAACCTACTTACTGTTCCTGGAATGGCTCAATATCTTGATTTAGCTGTTAACCAACTACTAGGGGCATACTTTCATGAGAGACTGAAAACTGCCCTACATGGTTAAGAAACATTGGTAGGAGGGAAAATGGCCATACAAATAATATCAGGACCAATCTCGACGAAAGTATGCACTGCATGGGCATTGAACCCATGACCCCTCAATCAGTAAACTTGCATACAACCAACTACGCTAGCTGGGTGGTGGAGAACTTTTAACGTATCAAAATGAATCTAACATCAAAAGTAAATACATGTACAGTACAATGCACAATTTTATTTTATTAGTGTAGAATACATGTGGTTGAAACTAGCACATTGATTGTAAGTCAAATTCTAAAAGACAGACACAGGTTTTTCTATATAAGAGTCAAAACTGCATGCAAATATTAATTTGATAATGAAGTATAATTGTGGGTACTTACTTCATTATAATACATGTCCAAATTGGTATAGGTAATAGAAAATGCAAATAGTTTGTAAACTTAGTTGACATAGCTGAAATATTACAATAGAAAACAAGTAAATCTGTGAGCTAATGCTCACTAGTGATACCCCCGCCAAAATCTAAAAATATGCGACAAACAGGAAGTAGATGAGCAAGGAGCATGAAATCGCTTTACACCATATGGGACTATGGGATGAAGCAATATGCAAAGTATTAGGCTGCTGCATGATATAGTTGCTGAGAAAACTGCGACGGAAATTTTGTAACGGACGGACGCACGCACGCACACACGGACAAGGGTAAAACAGTATACCCCCCTCTTCTTCGAATATTAATATTTGTTCCCATACAAGTACTGTATGTTTTAATCAGTTCTTCATTTAGTATGACATTGTTGTGGAGTCAAAAAATCTTGTAACTTCAATTTAAAATAGTGAAGTTACATTAGGATTTGACTTGACAGCATCAATGAATACAATCTCATCAAAAGTATTATTAAAACAGAATGATCATTCAAATTAGCTTAATTGTGAACATTTTCTTACAAATTATCATTCAATTATCAATCACTCTTAAGTTCACTTCCTTGTTCTTCAAATACTATGAATAAATTTTTCTTGCTCAAGAAAACAATAATTTTGGCAATTGCAGAATAGTGTATCATACAGAATTGACCTAGATTCCAAAATCATTCTTGATTATTCTATCACACTTGAGATTGTGAACAGGGCAAAGCACCTTTGCTTATGCACATGACTTATATTCACTTTAATAGTAAAGATAAATCAAAGCACTAATAGCGCTGTCCAACATGAGGTTTTGATAGAATGGATAAATACAGGATTATATAACAAACAGAAGCGATACGATGGATATTCCCCTCACATAATCTGAATAAGACATACTTCAATTGCACAAATAGAATGTTGTCAGCTCGTTAACGCATATTGAAGACTACATGTATTTTAATTGAAGTAGTACTTATCAATTTAATTGTGCACACGCAGCCCAATGTAATTGTCCACTACAAATTTTAATGAGGATTTGTTACAGTCTTTCACTAAACATGGAGAACCTTATGTAAAAACACTCATAGAAAATGTCACCACTTAGGTCATTGAATCAATTAGGGACTTTAGTCAGTTATCTTTCCCTGATAATATCTGAAGAAATCCAATTGGTAAGTAGGTCCTCACAGTTGGAATCCTCAGATTTTATCATTTAATTCCTATGTAAGGGTAACAAAATATTTCATCTTATATCTTTCTTGTTAATGTAGATATTAACAGAAGTGATAAAATTTAGATAGTTCTTTAACTTAAAAATAATTAGCTAGAATTTCAAAAAAAAAATGATATACAAAAAAAATAATTAGCTTGAATTTCAAAAAAAAAATAAATGATATACAAAAAAGTTATTTAAGATGAAATTTGGCAAATTAACATTGAAAAGTAAGGGCAAAATCTGATTAATCCAACTTTTTAGACCTACCTATTTTGAAGAGTATCCAAGGGGAAATAACTGAATGAAGTCCCTTATTCTATTTATTCAGCACAAACATGTATGTAATCTTTACATTGAAATGGGCTTCAAAAAGAATTACAAAAAATTCACTTAGATACAACTAAAAAGTTGCCATCAGAATTGTAAAAAATAAAAGTATGCTTACAATAAAGTAAAATGACATCAATTATAAATACTATAACACTAGATTGTAATATTATAGTCTTAGTATTGGAGACTAATGGTGTTGCTATCCTAATATCTTCAGCATTTATATGTTGTTGTATTAAACACATTATACATAAACAAAACCAACCAAATAAACTAGAAAATGTTGCTATCCTGAAAATAAATAGAGCTTGCTTAATTTGGAAGTATTGTTATATAAATATCAACCCGGGTCAATAGCGCAGTAGGTAGTGCGCCGGAATTTGGAATCTCATGCCCAAGGGGGTGTGGGTTTGAATTCTTCCCGGGGAGGTTATACCCTTCCATGAAAATTTGACAATAATGTCGATTTTCCTCCATTGATTAGATAATATGGAGAAGTTTCCGGCCTTGTGGAAGGGTAGGTAAGTACTGGTTATAGACAATGGTCAAGGAAAGCTAGGTTAGGTGCACTGGACGCCATAAAATGACCTAAATTGTGTTGACACGGCGTTAACTCCAATAAATAAATAAATAAATAAAAGATATAAATATCATATACAAAAGAGGGTGATAAAATGGATGTTTACCCCAGACAAGTATTGTCAACTGAGGCAATTCAATATACACAGTTGATAATGCCATAAGGATAAACCTCTATTTTTCATCTATAAATATCTAAAACATACTGTGATCAAAACTATTGTTTCAAATATTGACAATGATATTCCACTTTTGGTTTAGATTTGATTTCACTTTGAAATGTAATACATAAGATGAACATATTTTAGCCCTGTAAAGTCAATATGAAACATTATAAAACGTACCATAAAGGAACTTGACTATATAATCTATAGTGTTGTATCCCTTCTACAGCTACCATTGTCTTCTCTCTTAACATTTTAATACCTTGTGAGTAACTCTTGCCATCACGGAAAGCATCTAGATCAGTCTTTAAAGACCACTGAAATAATCTTGCAACTTACATTCTTGTCAAAATATTATAGCTCTCAAATAGTGAAACTAAGTTATAACTAAAGTTAAAATGTGGTTTAAAGTCTGCTTACGTATAAATGTTCAGCCAACTTTACAATGTTGTATAACTTTAGATCATTAAAATCTCTTTCCGGCAGGGGATCCCTCACAGTATCCAGTTACATTTGTATGGAATGGAACAACTGTAGCCTATGGTTGTTCCATTTCATACACCTACAGTTAAATTTCTTGCAATTGCAAAAGCTACTATGCGATTTAAAAGTCTGCTTCCATATACATGTTCAGTCAAATTTTCAAATGTTGTATGATAACTCTTGATCATTTCAGGCAAGTGATCCCACACAGTACCCATTTACACTCAGATGGAATGGAATAAAAAAGGTTAATTTCTGGCTATTGCTATTGTCAGTATAATACACTAGTTGTTAGAGTTATGCTTATTTTTTCTAGTAAATATATCATAAAGCTGCACAGCTAACTTAAGTGATAGCATGCAAGTCTACTGATTGAGGGGTTGTGGGTTGAATTCCAGGGCGAGGCGTACTTTCGAGGAGCTTTGTCATGAAATTATTTTTATGGCCATTCTCCCTTCTATTAATCATTCTTAATCATGTAGGGCAGTTGTCAGTCACTGATTTAAGTATGCACCTAGTAGTTGATTAACAGCTAAATCCAGAGATTAGCTGAGCCGTTCCAGGAACAGTGAGTAGGTTGACATAATGCCATTAAGTGACCTGTACAATATGTTGCTACGGCATTAAACCCAACAAAAAAAAAAATATAAATGACAGTAAAATACTTACAAGAAAGGGAGTGGTTAATTTGCTGAAAATAAGAATAATAGAGTATGAAGATATATTTGATTTAGCTGATTGAATATCTAGCTTATTTTGTCAATTTATTGGTAAACTCCATAAAAAGAATTCAAAAGTCATGCTATATTCACTAAGTAAAAATGATAATAAACTATTTTCTAATAATCCAAGACAAAATACCAGTTTAAGAAAAACAGCTCGATTTCAAAGACATTTCAGAAGGGGCTGATAAAAATCCCCTATTATATAAGAAAACGTAGCCCTGAGAACTCTTGCAATGGACATTGTATACCAACAAAATATCAGTGATTTATATATCAATTCTATAACCAACAAAGTAATTCAATATAAACAAGTACAAATTACTCACTGATATTTTCTGAAATCAAAAGCTAGTAGACCAGTATGAGTATTCCATTCTATAGCTAGATAGTTATCTAATAATTGTCTAAAATTAGCATACATTATTTCAAACATTTCTTCCTCTGGTAAATCTAGAAATCCCTCAGGAAATGGATACTGAAACAAGAAAGGTAACACTAACATACTTTAAATCAGACTGTGGTCCAGGGATGGTAAGAAAGGCCTTGGCCCTTTTTTCCACAGGAAAAGATAGGCTTTGACCCATTTTTCCCCAGGGAAAGATTAGCCAGGGGCAGAATTGGCCTGTTACACCCGTAACTTAACTATACAAATAAAATATTTCATTTAATTCTATTGAGTTAAAGTGTTATATCATTAAAACTACCCAGCTAGCTCAGTTTGTAGTGCACAGGTTTACTGATTGATTAGTCGATAGCACAGTTGGTAGCACACCGGGATTTGGAATCTCGTGCCCGAGGGGGTGCCGGTTTGAATCCCACCCTGGGAGGTTATACCCTTCCATGAAAATTTGACAATAATGTCGATTTTCCTCCATTGAATATATAATATGGAGAAGTTTCCGGCCTTGTGGAAGGGTAGGTGAGTACTGGTTATAGACAATGGTCCATGAAAGCTAGGTTAGGTGCGCTGGATGCTGTAAAATGACCTAAATTGTATTAACACCGCGTTAACTCCAATAAATAAATACATAAAATGATTGATCAGTCATAGGTTTTGATTCTCAGACACATGGCTGGACATTAAAAATCATTCTATTGCCCTGCATGACAACCTACATTTGGGTTAAGACAACATGTTTCTAGAACAAAGCATTGGTTTGAACAAGTAAAATACTGTATGTATGTATATGTAGATGTAAATGCTGGTGAAAATTTCAACATAATAATATTACTATACATGTATCTCTTATATCCAGAGGTCCACATGGAAGATTGGATTTATCCAATTGTGTAGCCTCGTTAAATAAAGTCTTTATCATTATTAAAACAGGGCTTTTTCAGCCTATCTCACAGGGCCGAATATGGGCCCCATTCCCAATGCCAAAAAATAACAATTTTCCCCAATTTCAAGAAAAAAATTCCCAATCTTGTTAAATAATTCCCTTTGAACATGATTTCAATAAAAACATGAGAATTTGCAGTAAAAGCCTAACTGAACTGTGACAACAAACTCTTTAATAGCACTGCAACACTCAGAGATACCAAAGAAAGGCATAAACAGATGCAGAAACATTAATGATGAAATTTCCAAATAGGACTGATTTGTCAGTATTTTTTCCTAAATCAGACTATTTACTGTGTTAAGAATTCCCAATTCGGGCAGGGACCTTTTTCCCAAAACCATATGAAAAAGCCCTGTATTATTATACTTACTACAGCATTCTTAGGGAATGTTACTCCAATAATTGCTGCCATCAGTGGAGCAAGGCTTGGCTGTAAAGGAAAAAATCACATTTCATTGAAGTATGAAATAAAATACTTCTTCAAGTATGCTTACCGTAGAAGGCATGACATTCTTAATATATTATAAGTAGAGAACTAGGTACAAACTGTTGTCAATAATCATAGTTTCATATAATCTGATGTTATAGCATTTACATGTATATAAAACTATTTAATATGTAATGTGTCAGAGGCCGGTGGCCTATATCTCAATAAACTTATTTGTATTTTGTATTTGTACTTCTTAAAGCATTACAAAATATACTTAGGTATCATACAACAATTGTCCAGACTGTTAGAGCAAAACTAGTTTAACTTGACAATAAAGAACAATGTAGACAAGTTTTCCACTGAGCCATTGATACAAAGCTACAAAGTTTGAGTTAAAAAGTATATTATATACATGTAGAAGTCTCAACAACAGTCATTGCCTAGAATTTTAATCGCAAAGGTCTAAATTTTTATGTTAGATCTTTAATGAGGACCTTAGTCAGTTATTTCCCCTTGTATACTCTTCAAATAGGTAGGTCCTATTATTTATAGATATATACTCTTTATTTCCACTTTTCAGTGCTTTATAAACATATACACATTTTTACATAAATATTAAATGTACAAAACAACATATGAAAGAAACAATTCATACACATAGTCATATAGTATCTTTCTGTACAATAACTTAAATAAAGAAAAATACAACATAGATAGAACAGATGTAAGACTGCGTACATACATATATTTGTGAGTAGTGGCACATGAGATGTAGTTGATAATAAGGAACATACGAGGGTTGATCCAAAAGTTCGTATAATGGCTTTAAAAATTATTGATAGTGGTAGATATAAAAACAAAAACTATGCAGTAAATAAATTTAACATGTGTGTCATATACTTATAAAAAATTAATGTAAATATTTAAAGTTTGAAGTTGATACCTAAAGAAATAAAACAGTTGCAGTAAAAACAAACATTTTTTAAAGAAAACTCTAAGTTCAAGGGGGGATAATTCTGAAAAAAATGTATTTGGAGTTATGAACCTTGTCACATGAGATGTGGTTTATTATAAGGAACTTATATTTAAAGTTAGAAGTAAAACCTTAAGAAATAAAAAAAAGTTATAGTGAAAATATTTTACAGCACAAAAACATTAATCAGAAATATAGACCAAATACTAGTGTACATGAGATATTATATGAAAATATCAAACCTGTTCAATATTTGTTCGTTTCCATTTTGTCAAGGACCAATCTGTAAAATGATAATAAATCTTTAACTATATTTTAGATATAACTAATAAGTAGCAACAATTTACAAAATAAAATAAAGAAAGATCACAAATTTTATATTAAATACAGCCATGGTTTGGCTCATGGGACATTACTCTAGAGTCCTTGTGTCAATTGTTCTAGTTATCAAACTCATGGTAGCTATTCTGATGACAAACATACTGACAGTATTTGACAAAGTTTGTATGAGACTGAGAGTTGACAGCAATACCAATCTGATTAAAACCTGATCTAAAATTTTCCGCTCGCCTACTCGCTAATTTAGATCAGGCCTTTTTCAAACGAAGGTCACGTTCAGGTGACCTTTTCTCATCATAATATTCATGACGAAATTGTCATGATATGTAACTTGTTTACATCGTCTACGTCACACAATATTTAAACGAGCCGTCCAATCGCAGACTGTCAATAATACCGCTGTTAAATTAGCTTGCCAACCTTGGTTTTAAAAAAAAGTTACGAAATCAAAATGTTATTAATAGCGTTTCGTCTAGATGAAAGCTACGCATTGATTGGTCGACACAAAGTTCATCTCGACCAGTAGAGATCCTGTACGACAATGCTGTACAGGATATCTGTTTACAGAGATTGCAGCAATACCTGACATCCTTTGTATTGCCAAGACACATGGTTGCCAAGTCTGCCATTGAATTAACATATTTCATAGGTACATTGCAAATCAATCATCATCAATCAAATTCTTATTTTATTTTCATCTGCTGTAAGCATCCCTGGGCTGCCTGGTTAAACAACTTGCTATATATTTCATTTGCCTGATCTAAATGTTTACTAGCAGTAAAAAGTTGCCGAAACACTAGTAATATAGGTGATCAGGGGCAATAGGACACCCCTTAATGTCAAGCACTAAGTATAATACAAATAAACACATCAAAATATAAACAAACCTTGTGATAGTGTATCAGGATAATCATTTAAATTATCTTCTGGTATAGGCTTTCTAATTCCAGATCCCCAAACTATAAGAGGACAATGTATTTCATCTGGCATTCCTTCACCATGAGCACCTAAATAGGGGGAAAACAAGTTATGTAGATTTTTAAAAAACTAGAAATCCATAAGCAGGGCTCGAATTTAACAAAAAATTGGACTTGCAAATTTTTGCGAGTTGATTTGATTTCAACTCACAAAATGAAAAAAATCACCCCCATTCTTTTCTCAAATTTAAATAGCATAAATAATTACTATTCAAACATGCAATATAAGACAACATAATACTGTAGATAGAACAAGGGCGTTGTTGTGGGATAGGCAAAGAATATCGAACATTTTTAAGTTGAATCTTTAATCAATACTACAGATCTATCTGGCTATTTCAATGCTGATTTGAGCCTTTAGACAGTAACATTATCGTCAAATTCAATTTGCAAAAATTGGCGAGTTGAAATAAAAGTTACTTGCAATTTTCAAAATCCACTCGCATTTTGCGAGTATGCGAGCTTAAATTCGAGCCCTGCCATAAGTCAGATATGTGGCCTTTAAAAGTTAACCTTCTTGTGCACTACTCTTCTCTTCTATGAGATCTATCCACTTTTTAAGTTTTTAGTCAGTGGCTGGAATATTATTGGATTAATGCTCCTTATACGAAAATGCAACAAAGGGCATTATTACTTCAAAATTATGAAGCAGAGTTTTTGGTTCATCACTCGATCTGCAGTTCTTCCCAATGACATCTTTTCAGTTGACACAGTAAAATATGTATGGCGCATTACACTGAATTATGAATTTTTAAAGTCATTTTCAGTGGTCAGTAGTCCTATTTACAGTACCTAGTTTGTTTGTTTGTTGGGTTTTAACGCCGTAGCAACACATTATAGGTTATATCACGGCGGTCAGCCCACCTACTCACTGTTCCTGGAAAAGCTAAATCTCTGTATTTAGCTGTTAACCAACTACTGAGCGTATACTTTTGCCTATGACTGACTACTGCCCTGGATGATTTAGAATCAGTGGTAGGAGGGTGAATGGCCATAGAAATAATTCCATGACCAAGCTCCACGTTAGTAAGCCCAGGAATCGAACCCACGACCCCCTAGATCAGTAGACTTGCATGCTACCGACTGAGCAAGCCTGGTGGCTTACAGTACCTAGGCTGGCCTAGATCTCTAGAACCAAGTCCATATTATTGTCCCCTGAATTACTTAGATAAAGTTTTAAGTTCAACAAAACAATGAGGTGGGTTTTTGAATGTGATTGGAACCATTAATGATCTTGTGTGCAAGAACTGAATGTGATTTGAGTCAACACTGTCTTTATGTTAAAAAAGTCTAGCCTTGTGGCCAGATCTGCTCCTATGCAGAACTTACCCCAGTTTGTCATCCCATGATCAGATGTAAATACATAAGCAGTTTTTCCATCATTATCAAAAAAGTCTTCAAATTGTTTAACTATATCTTTAATACCATCATCCAGGTATCTTAGATGCTGTAGATAACGTCTGAAATAAAAACAAAACAAAAACATGTCCAGTACTTCCACTATGTTTTTAAAGTAGGTTGCCCATGCAGTTGGACATTCAGCTAAATATTTTCTGGGCTTGAACCAAGGATTTACATCAAATTTTACTGTCAGGGCTATTATTTCGGCTCATACATATAACAAGTATTACACATTTAAATAAAGATATTCACATGAAATTTTGTACCAGTACCTTTCAAATTAACATAAAGGTTAGGAAAAATGTGTTTCTAGATGTTTTTGAGGTAAATTGCGCTCACACACAAAATTAAGCACTTTTCTGCCAATCCGCCATCTTCAGCCATATCAGATTTCAAGTTACAGCAACTTTTTTGAGGATAGTCACATCTCATAAAGTCTTTGCTTTCAAATGCTTTTGATATTATTATTATTATTTCAAATACCGCCTGTTGCTTAGTTGCTCTAGAACCTGGTTTAAACCACCTGTGACAATTATTATAAAAATCTAAAAATTCTCTTGCTTTGCTTCTTGGTTGTGAAGTAGGTCATGGGCGGATTCAGCGGGGGGGGGGGGGGGTCAGGGGGTCCGATACCCCCCATTAGAATTTGGAAAATGTATATGTCCATTAGTGTATTTCTGGCTTGTAAGTAATTTTTATGTAGTATGAAGCAATTTTTCTCGGTGCTTAACATAGATTTAATGGCTATGTAGTTTTTATTATCAATATGTTGCATTTTTTCTGCAAAATGTGTATAATGTGGTTGTAGTTCGAGGTTTGGACCCTCTCCCCCTAGAAAAGTTCGGACCCCCCCCCTAGAAAAGTTTGGACCCCACCTAGTAAAAAATCCTGGATCGGCACCTGTAGGTCTTTGTTTTTACTGTTGCTGTTTGCTTTCACATTTATTTTTTGCTTATAGGATAACATAAGATTTTTATTATTATACGGTGGTAAACAATATTTATAAAAAGAAGATAAAAAACATACTGAGAGTTAGGTCTGACAATATATCCAGCATGGTCTATACCTCCTAAATGTAGGAAAAACAATACTTTATCTTGAGACATTTTCTCTTTAAGGTGTCTATCTTCTTTAGCTTGATTTATAAAATTCTGAAATATCAAAACAGTTATATCATATAAAATAAGTTATCTAAAATATCAGATTGGCATTTCTTTATCAAATTAATTGTTTAATACTTGTAATAATCGTGTTGCAAAGTTGTAGGTTCGAATTTTTGGTGTGGTATATTTTCCATGGAGCTTGGTCATGAAATAACTTTTATAACCATTCTCCCTCCTACCACTGATTATAAATTATGGAAGGTAGTAGTCAGTCAGTGACAGATGTAGGTGTCTAGTAACAGTTAACAGTTAAATCAAGATTCTTAGCCTTTTCCAGTGACATTGAGTAAATTTACTGACTGCTGAAATATATATCCTATGTGATGTGTTGCTGCAGCATTAAACTCAACCAAAAAAAATGTCCACAGAATATCTCTATCATCAAAATTTACCATCTTAATAGTAAAGTAGCGTTAACATAAGAACAATTTTCTTCTCTGATAATAAATCTGGTACTTAAAAAAAAACATTCAGAATCACATGTTAAATAATGTGATTCTTAACCAAAATGGTCTTGATGGTGAAACTGTAATACAAAAGTGAACAAAAAAAACCACCTGATACATAAAAATACTTGAAATTAACATCAACCAAGACAACGTATCATGGACCTTCTAAGTTAGCAGGGAAAAACTGTCCAGTACAAATCTATTCTGACACTAAAACTTAGGAAAACAATAGTATCCCTGGCGTGGTTCAAATCAGGGACTTCTCAATCCTTAAACGCTTGTCCATGCCCATGACCACTGCCCCTATTTATCATTACTATTACTAATACAGACCATACTTACTGTAACTTCAGTAAATACCCAGCTATCCATGTCTTTAGGATCTATACCAGACAAATATTTCCTGGCTCCTGGAAATTTCTTTGAAAATACTTTATCTGGATGTGCTAAAATAATAAAACCAAAGTAATTTTATTTATACTGAGTTTAACGCCATGTTTTTAGGTTATAATACAGTGTTCACATTGATTTATTTCAACTCGCCAAATGAAAAAAATCTTTCATATTTTTTCTCCAAATTTTAATAGCAAACAAAGTACTAGTAACTATCCATATATGCAATATAAAACAACATTCTACTACATTTAATTAACTATAGATACAACGAGGGCGTAATTGTGGAATAGACAAAGAATATCAAACATGTATTGACTCTGATTTAATTATTACTATCGATCTATCTAACTGTTTCAATGCTGATTTGAGCCTCATTAGTATTTTGCTGCGATTTCAACTTGCGAAAATTAGCGAGTTAAAATAAAAGTTACTCGCAATTTTCTTAATCCACTCGCATTTTGCGAGTATGAGAGCTTATATTCGACCCATGATACTATCAATCACTTACCTAAGGCAACTTTATCCAGTACTTCAGGCGAGTCCCATGACCATGTATATGTAGTATCTTGAAAAACATCATCAAAACTCAGAGATGCACCACCAATATCTGGAGAGATAAAATATCTTAGTGTACAATATACAAGGGTACTCATACTCTTAAAATAGTTTTTGTGTTTGAACTTCAATTAGAATACAGGTGGCACAATGAACAAACCCTTGGTTTTGTATTTAAACAATAAACTTGCCTCTATATTTGGTAACTCATCTATGTATCTATGTACACAGTGAATATGAGTAAATTAAACATCATGTCCCTTTTAATAAGTGTTATGGAATAGACTTAGGAAAAGAAATCACATTATGATCTAATAAAATAAACTGTAATGTTACCAGTGTTTTTTTTTCAGGCCATTTTGGGGCCGAAATTGGGCCCCATTCCCCTCTCCAAAAAGTATATATTTTTCCCCTACTCAGGTAAAACATTCCCCTGTCAGTATCCTAAAACTTTTGCACTTTTTTATAGCATTTTTACCCAATCTTCAAGCATTACAGTGAAATCACAGATGAATATATGGGTTCAATTGTTAAAAATTTACATCGGAAGACAGAAATGATACTCTGTAAGAGGATCCATGTTATCTTAAGTATTGACAATAAAGGAAAAAAAATTCCCCAAATTTGGTTTTTGTCGCTATTCTCCCCTCAAAAAGGGCCCTGCCACCTTTCCCCTAAGAGTGAAAATAAACACTGGTTACACTATTAAAATAAATTTGAACACAATTTTAAAGCACCAAAATACTATAAACGCATGGTATTTGATTTACATGAGATACTTTTTTCCAGTTTTAAATTATAAGTGTGTATAAAATGTATTAAATCAAATGTCATTCTGTAAAGCACTTTTGAGCATAGTTTAAACATGAATAAAAATGTAATGTAAATTTGGCAAAATGAAGACGATCTTTACATGAACAATAGTCTAGCACATAGGCAACTAAGTCACAAAATCAATAGTATGTCGGCCCAGTTGAGAAAAGCGTCTAAAAAAGTGGTTCGCTGTACTCATAGGTATATCAGCAATATTTTGAAGTTTTTTTATAGAAAAAAGTGTGCTCTTTACATGGTATGGTCAAAACTTCCGTGCATTCGATTTTTTAAAAAATAATTTAGAACATAGCATAAATGACGTTTGAAACTTATACCTCGGAAAATGGTAATAATGTGACGTAATCGCTTGTTTTGATGATCAGTGCTTCCAGTACCTGATTATTTTCAAAACATTTACAAAATCTTATAGACGAAGCATATCGTAATTTAGAACCAAAATTATTTGTTCGAAACATGAAAAATAAGCGCGCAATGCGTTTTTAAAGTTTAAAGACGATTTTTTAGAAATTAGTGACGTCATCGGTTTTTGGCCAATAGCATCTTCCTGCCCCAAAATTTGAAAAATCACCTGGCAGATTCGTAAAGAGCACACTTTTTTCTATAAAAAAACATCAAAATATTGCTGATATACCGATGAGTACAGCGAACCACTTTTTTTAGCCTTGGGCCGACATACTACAATAAATTGCATCTTAGCCTACTATATTATACAAACAACCTTTCCTGTGATCACTGATCAAGTGAAGATTTGCTTTCAATATGTGGAGTTCATGACACAAGTGTCATTTTGAGTCATTTTAACAGTCTTGACCTCCTAAATTACTACAAAGTGTAACATATTAATGTCTCTAGTAGTCCAAGCATTATGTGAACCACTAATTTTTCGAATGAATAAAATAACTTCAACAGAAGCAATACCTTTAGCGACAGATGTAGGGTCTTCATAAAAACCTGCTGTCATGGCAACATGACCTGGTCTGGTAGCAGTTGGAATACCTGCTGTAGACACACCCCATGCCCCTGTTGTCTCTGCAATTGATCTGAAAATATAAGATCAATAATGTAATCATCCATACGATAAGAAGGAAAACTTGACTGGAGAAGGTCTGTGATTTACAGTGAACATCCATCGACAAACTATTTCATTATTTTCGAATAAGTTTGCAAACAAAGGTGCCCGTTGCATCCAAAAGCCAAAATTTGTTTGAAAAAAAAAATAAATATAAAAATAATTTTTTATAAAACAAAAGTTTGGCTTTTGGCTGGAACTTTTGTAGCTTAAGGTCTTCAGAGAACCCGTGTTTATACTGTCAATGAACGCATCTGACGAAAATCAAAATGTTAAAAAAGCGGCTTATAAAGTTTTGGATGCCTGAACAAGCATGTTCAAGTAAAAAAAAACAAATATTAAGGGTTTTGTAATGCAATGTGCACCAGTGTTTGTAAATAACAAAATTTATAAGACAAATAACATTGATTCTGTTTACACACAGGAGTAATAAGACTTATTGCCCAATATACAAATTTGTTACAAGATCGCGAAAATATGTGACGTATGCAATCAACAGACTGGTTTATTCATACATATCAATATAATTATTCACTAAACAACTAACCATTAATGAGAGTTTATTTATTTTCATAGATATAAAACATAACAACAATAAATTGAGCGATAAGCGCCGCTTTAATTATAAAATTTTTAAAATATGACAGTTGACAGTTGCAGACTTAACAATACTGCGGCCCAATTAAGAGCGGGGGGGGATGCGGTCTCACAAGATACTTTCAAAGGGCCCAAATCTTTACATAGTACCGTGAGAAGCAGTTTGGTTGACATCTTGTCTTCTACCAAACAGACATTGTATTTGATCAACACATCTGATGACTCTCTGAAGTCGAACATACTTTCTATAGAGCAGTATTTTATTCGAGAGGTCTACATGTTTATTTCTGCTAAATGTAATACTAATAATAATAATCCTAATAATAATAATGATGATAATAATAATAATAATAATAATAATAATAATAATAATAATAATAATAATAATAATAATAATAATAATAATAATAATAATAAAATAATAATAATCACGACTTTATTTAACATTTGGACAAGTCCAATCTTCCATGTGGGCCTCAAAATGTATGCATGTTTATACTTCAGTCATTATATATACATTATAAAATTTACCCTCAAACAAAAACAACTTTATACAGTTAAATATTTAAGTGATTTCCCAGGATTCGACCCTGACTATTTTTACCAGGGATTCCCAAGGAATGCCACGTCTGTTATTCAGAGATCCCTTCTTACTTGGTTTGCTCGAAATGTCCGGATTGCTCAAACCATGATGAGTCCTATACATTACTGTAGCGTCCTATTGGCACACAAGGCACGTGCCTACACATCTTTTTAAAAATTCGAAAAAAGAAATTCCAAAAATGCAATAAAAATCGAAGGCTAGTAGTTGTGTTAGTTACGATGTTCACTTTATGACAAAACTTCAAGACTGAAGAAGACTACAAGAAGTGTTGTGATTTCTTTTTACATATAACAGGTAAAAATGCTAACAAATGACCTGAAATACTCTAGAATGCAGCTACTGACATGTAGAATTTAAAACATTTCCAGGGGAGCATGCCCCCGGACTCTCCTAGGTTACCTGTGCCTACACATTTATTTTGGGCAAGCTACACCCCTGCTATATACAGTCCTTAGACAAACATTTCACTTGGCACTAATTTGTTACACCCGTTTTTACGAACATCCCAGAATACCCGTAAGAAACAATGTGCGGGAATGCATGTCGAATACGGAGAAGTCAAGGAAATTAGCCCCTAGTGCCCCTAGTAGAGTTTGAATCCTGGACTCTTCGATCCTTTAAGCGCCCGTTCTAAGGCTCCTGATTTACCTTTTAATTTATATATATGATGTGAAAATAACTACCTTAGAAATGGTGCCGCTGATGTCCCATCCGGTTGAAGCATCAAAGTTTTATCAGCCCTAAGCCCATCAGCTACAATGAATACCAGACGTTTTGCTGGCGGTGGTAACTCAGATTTCTTTGGTGACACACCATCTTCGAGTGGTGTGTTGAAATAGATGTCAAATATACTGATAAATACAATGGCATTGACAACAAAGCCAGCTAAAATCAACGCCCATGTCTGCATGTCCTAAAATAGGCTGATCTCCTGAAAGTGCCTTCCTTAATATACAGATGCGATGTTTATAAGTTAGCTCCAAGATCGCTTTAAATCTGTAAGATAAAAAGATAAAATGATAAAATATATATAGAACTACAAAATCGATGGCGTTAATATTGGAATAGCCTTAATATAGGAACTTTTTAATTTAATTTTGATTTGTTTTTATGTATATGTTACAGGGAATGTGTGTAATCAGGGATTTCATGAAATCCCTGAAATTTAGGGATTTCATGTAATCCCCAACCATGTAAAATTCTGTCAGGGATTACATGTAAACCCTGAAATTTTCTAGGGATTTCACGTATTCCCTGATTTTTTTTTCAATTTTTACACATATTCCCTGACCACAAAATTATCAATATTTAAATGTAAAATATGATTCATTGTGCTGCAAGGTTTTACTTTTTAGATTATTTCACTGTTATGCATTGATACTTTTGTTATGTGAATGCAATAAAAGTATTATAGCTTGGATTTTCAAAGAAACGGTATAAACCTATTTGGTCGTGATTTACGTGAATTATAAGTCGGTTTTAAAAGCTCTTCAGAGCTTGTGTTTTTGTATCATGAACATGCTCCCCGACTTTATAAATAATTATTAATTACTTACTTACTTTATTTCTCAAATTGAACATTCTTAGAATTAAATTTCGTACAAAAAACGCACGATTTTGATATAACTAAAGCTTGTCTTTAGAGTGTACCTTTACCCATTCTCGTACCCAGGAAGGTATCAAGATTTTCGATTTTTATAGCCTCTGGGTACGAGACCGACCTTACCGTACATAATGATTTTCACGCTTTCGACAGTTTTATGTATAAAAAGTATTAAAAGTACTAGTTATGTAAGGTATCATCATATCCGTGCCTAACAAATGATGAAAAAGCCAAAACGGTTCACTTAACAAAACTTATAAGTATACATGTATATTTTGGCTCATATCTAAGTAAATGTTTGTCCGATTTAAATAAAATTTTGAACAAACATAGTCTAAAGATTGAACAACATTATAATATTTATTTCATTATATAGAACAAAAGATTTAATAAATAATTACAAAAACATAACAGTGTGTGAAAAAGTCAAAGTAGCAAATGAAGATTGCGATCTCCGTAACTAAGTTTACAA
This sequence comes from Mactra quadrangularis, assembly GCA_025267735.1. Classification (NCBI taxonomy): domain Eukaryota; kingdom Metazoa; phylum Mollusca; class Bivalvia; order Venerida; family Mactridae; genus Mactra; species Mactra quadrangularis. The sequence continues at coordinate 48,602,279 of CM046305.1, read as the reverse complement.
ATGTAAAACGATAATCGCTTTCGGGTAAATGTGTCTACGATTCTCTCTTTAATAAAGACTGTGACCTCCATGGCTGTTGAGAACCGATCGGCATCGCGACCTCATGGATCTCAAACACTGATAGAAGTAATTCTGACGTATACCTGCCCACTCGCATACAGTCCTTCCGCTTAACTCAGCTAGGAGTTGGGCTGCAACACCACGTCGTACACGGTGGTTCAATTTATCCCATACGTGTTCTTTTATGTTTAATTAGAGATTTCGGCGACGTGCACATCAGCGTGATGTGGTTGTCATGTAGTAATTTTGTTGTCGCTCTTGCTGTGTGGGCTTGCGGGCAATCCATTTAAATAACTCAATAGCTAATTCTAGCTATCTATCGTTAACCGGCTTTTTTATGTTTTTTGGATGTGTGGGTCGTAGCTACTATCCACAGCGACTATGTGCAATTTTGATTCGTGCCAGTCACGATTTCGTCGTGCATTTAGTGAATTTCATCGATTCACGGTTCAACGCAACAGTTAGATTACTTTTCGAAAACGTGACTACGCAGCAATAATTGTTATATAGTCAATAGCAGATGCACAAAATTTCGTTAAAGAATATTTGTTCGTAAAAAAGTTATACGCAATTGAAATATGTATACTTAAAAGTTTTGTTAAGTGTACAATTACTAATATTGCAATCAAGGTTATCATGCACAAATACTTGTTTCAAGTGTAATGAATACTTCTCTATCTGGTTGGTTTGAACCACGTACCAAGCTTAAACCTTACTCCACAGGTATTCTACCATATATACTTATATATAAAATGTTTTAATTTTAATCGTGAAATATTACCAAACGTGATTTCTTCAGATTTTATCAAGGAAAGATAATTGACAAAAGTCCCTGATTGGATTCATACCAAACAATGAACTTTTTTCTTTCCACACGAACACAACTTGATATATTTGCTTAAACCATTAAACCCGACGCATTAAATATTGACATAACAATTAAACATTCAGTTTTTGTATATTCAAGTAGTGATCTACATATAAAGTCATATACTGATGTGTCGGCAGATCGTGTCTAAGCTGTCATAGATCTTCATGAATTGTGAGCGTTCTTGTTTTGTTTTTGTTTGTTTTGTTTTGTTTTCGTTGAGTTTAACGCCGTAGCAACACATTTTATAGGTCATATAACGGCGGTCAGTCAACCTACCCACTCCTCCTGGAAAGGCTAAATCTCTGGATTTAGCTGTTAACCAACTACTAAGCGCATACTTTCGTCAGTGACTGACAACTGCCCTACATGATTAAAAATCATTGGTAGGAGGGAGAATGGCCGTAGAAATAATTTCATGACCAAGCTCCACGAAAGTATGCCCCGCTCGGGAATCGAACCCACGACCCCTCGATCAGTAGACTTGCGTGCTACCAATTGAGCTAGCCGGGCGGCTTGTGAGCGTTCTACTAAATGATATAGGGGACATTGGCGTAGATCTAAGATTGATTTTTATTTAACCGAGTGAGCTCAAAAATTATATTTTCAAAAATGATGAATTCACAAGTGAAAAGACGATATGATCTATATCCACAACTACTGGAATATAACCACTGTAACAAGCTTGTCAACCTTACAGGTCGTCCATGCAGCTTGTTCTGATAGTACATGGAATAATAAACTTGACAAAGGCCAAATTAAATGGCGACTCTGTCATATATTATCCATAGTTTTAAATGACGCATATAACTGTTGCTAGTAGGGGTGTAACAATACGGTAAAACCCGTATTGCAATATATTGCAATATGCAGAACCTGTATTGCAATATATTGCAATACGTACCGGTTTTTCGCTTAGACATGCAAAGCATTAATTAATGCATGTACCTCGTTCTAATTGGATCAGCATAGCACGCATATGAGTATTTTCAAATGATCTCTTATCCAAATGTTTGAATTACAAATGTCAAATTGTCTATATGTTAGAAAAATGCGTGGTTTGAAACAGACTCTTGAAGATATTTTTCTTTCAATTGACTAAATGTTTAACCTTTAAAAGCACAGTAAGAGTATTTCAAGTATTCAATTCATTTTAACATTTGTTTAAACATTTAACTATCAAATTCTGATAAAAGCAAGCAGTATGACACTTAACTACAAAAACCGGTTCAAGGAAAAACGAACCGGTTAAAAACCGTTAGAACTCGTATTGCAATATTAACCGGTATATCGGTTAACCGTTACACCCCTAGTTGCTAGCACATTACATGTACAGTAAAACATGATATGAATATTTACATAGCTGAGAGAAGCAAATTTATTCCCCCTTCAAACAACATGATCAGATCTTTATGTATTGGTGTGCCTTACATCCAAAGCAAACAATGTATTAAGTTTATACGAATTTATTTGAGTTACGGTGTGAAACAAGTGTTTTTAACAGTTACTTAAAAGTTAATAAGTCGAGTCCGCTTCCAGTAGCCTGTTCAATTACCCTAAACGTTCCAAAACGTTCCGTATCGATACATTCGGAACTCCTCGGCCATTCGCTGCGAATAGTCTCGGACATATTTAGACGCTATTTTGAAACTACCGGTGTTGAACATGTTGAAGTAATCAAATATACGATCGTTTAGGCAATGAGTGATGTTTCATTTTTAGTCCGTAAATTTTGAAACATCACTCATTGCCTTAACGATCGTATATTTGTTTATAAGATTAGATTATTCGCAGCGAATGGCCGAGGAGTTCCGAATGTATCGTTACGGAACGTTTTGGAACGTTTATGATAATTGAACAGGCTACTGGTCTCCCAGTACTGAGCTAGAAAACAGATGTAGGGTGAAGTTTCATTCTAAGGAAAACAATACGAATTATTTTGGATGTGATTTGAACCTTTGCATTGCTGGATGTCCGATAATTATCAATCCAACGTCGTAACTACTCTACGAAAGACCGGTAGTGCCATTTCAACTTCCAGATTTCCCGACTTCATCTTCAAGAATTGACATTTTTAACGTCGTGAATTCACGTTTTCATTATACGGAATTCATGAATTCACGATTTCAACTTCATGAATTCACGATTTCAGCTTCATTTTGTTGAAATCGAGAGTTCTAGAAGTTGAAATCGTGAATTCATGAAGTTGAATTCCTGAAGTTGAAATCATGAATTCGTGAAGTTGAAATCGTGAATTCGTGAAATCCGTATGTTGAAAATGTGAATTCATGAAGATGAAATCGGGAATTTGTGAAGTTGAAATGGCCCTAGTCCGGTCTTTCGTACTATTCATCCACACTGACTCCTTTTAATTCAAGATTTCAAGCACTGGCATGTACAACCTCATTCTCGTAAACCCAGAGGTTATCAAGATTCACAGGGTACGAGAATAGTACTATCTTACAATGAGCACAATGATTGTATATAAATAACATGATTTACATGAAATATCACGCGTAATTCCTTTTTTTTTTGGATATTATATTTCACTTTTCATATTTGAGCTGAACAATCAATACAGAAATATAAAATATGACTTGAAGTACGCGTCCCTTCGCAGCTCAGTGATACTCTACGTAAGAAAGTGAACGAGTCATGGGCGGATCTAGCGGGAGTCAGGGGTTCCGGACCCCCCTAGAGTTTCCAAAATGTACCGGTCCATTTGTGTATTTCTTGACCGTAAATCATTTTGAAGTAGCACGAAACATTTTTAATGGATAGATGGATACATTTAATGGTTATGTAGTTTTTATTTTTAATATGTTGCATTATTCTGCAAAAATTGTGTAATAAGGCTGTGGTTCGAAAGTTTGGACCCCCCTAGAAAAAGTTTGAACCCCCTAGAAAAAGTTTGGACACCCCCCTTTGAAACAAATCCTGGATCCGCCCTTGCGAGTAAATAATTCGAACCGATACACAAGAGAGTAGACTTGAAGCTAATGTTTATGATTTGATAACTAGTTATTCCTTCATTCACAAATCGGACACTGACCAATGATAATGTTAAGTACTTTTTCAATGCACAATTTTTCATGATACTTTTATAACCGGTAGCTAGCAAGTTCAAGTCTACGTACCTGTGATAGAGGGGTTACGAATCCTATTAATTTAATATAAGTTTCAAAGTTTATTGAATAAATACCAGAAGACTGTAAGCTCAAAGCGGCAAACATATTATCAATCGTGTTTATGAAATAGAAGCTCAATTTAAGTATACCTGTCTCAAAATTATAATCGGGGTAATATAACAAATGATCTATCGGAAAGCTATTCTTTTGAACAAAAGAGATTGTGCATTTTGTGTATTCCATGTTATATGATACATTTCATATTCAAATATTTAGGTATTTATGGCGGACAAAAAATAACTATAATTGATCACTAATCTTGGTAATGGAGATAACAAATATAAACACATTCGGAACTACCTCGGCGATCTTCTACGCAGATAAACCTCGGATATCATATGTCGAAAAAGTAGATCTAGGAATTTAGTTTCTGTGGTAATATAGTCTGAACTACATAGAAGTACTACGTATAAGACATTGTACTGATGAAATGATGTGATAAAGCGTTTAACAATGTCATTATTAAATGTTGATATAAAAATGACAGCCGTCAGACTTCATAACCTGTGGTGCTTTTCACAAGAATTCTTACGAAAAAAATCTTCGTAAGTCAAAAGCAAGATACATTAATAATACGCTCATTTTTTGGCTTATCAATTATAAATATTTTAGAATTGTGTAGCATATTGTATACCTTTTTAATAACATATCATAGTTATGCTTTTTATCCTTCTGACTTTGAACTGCTAATTATATGAACTGACTTACGATAATTCTTTTCGTAAGAATTTTTGTGAAAAGGAGCACTGGTTCCTACTACGTCTAGGTATATCTCAACAGCAATTATCTTAGTGTATACATATAATACAATCTCCCATTTGTAGGCAAAACGAACAAATAGGAATATACTGATACTATAATTGCATTCTCATGACAAAAATATCAATTCATAACAGCAAAAACATTTAACTACTAAAACCTTGAAGCACAATGAATCATAGTTTACATTTAAAACATGATAATTTTGTGGCCAGGGAATATGTGTAAAAATTGAAAAAAAAAATCAGGGAATTCGTGAAATTCCTAGAAAATTTCAGGAATTACGACATGTATTCCCTGACAGAATTTTAAGTCGCTGGGGATTACATGAATCCCTGGTTACTCACATTTCCTGTAACATATATATTAGTGTTTTTCAGGATTCGGAACCGTGCCGACCGCCAATGATTATGCAAGTCAATTCGTATTTTGAAGTAAACGTTTACTAAGTCTATAGAAGTCATGTTTAGTTAACTCAACGAAAACAACACTTAATCAAACTATTCAAAATCAAGGCGCTTATAGGGCTGTCGGGCATATGGGGTTTGATTGAATATATAAACTCAGGATTATATTACAATCGGAAGCTATACAAGGGAGCTATTCGTTACATAAGCCGGATTTTATACACTTCATATCGTCTGCTTATTAACGCGTAAAACCCTGGTCGATAGCGCAGTTGGTAGCGCGCCGGGATTTGGAATCTCGTGCCCGAGGGTGTGCGGGTTCGAATCCCACCCGGGGAGGTTATACCCTTCCATGAAAATTTGACAATAATGTCGATTTTCCTCCAATGATTAGATAATATGAAGAAGTTTCTGGTCTTGTGGAAGGGTAGGTGAGTACTGGTTATAGACAATGGTCCAGGAAAGCTAGGTTAGGTGCGCTGGACTCGGCGTTAAATCTAATAAATAAATATTAACGCGTAATGCGCACTATACTAATTAAAGTAGTAATTATCTCTTGAATTGCGCACGCACTGACTAATATAATCGTCCGCGACAAATTTTAATGAGGATTTGATACAGTCCGCTACAAAACATGGGGAAACCCCACGTAAAACTCTATAATGCATTCTTTATTGTTATAGATTTATATGACAAATATATCTATACATTTAGTAACATTACGTAACATTCGGAACTCCTCGGACATTCACTACGAATACCAATGAATGAGTCGAGGCATTCCGGACGTTGACGTCGGTGAATGGTTAAATGTTTTATCCGATTTTCGTGCCATTTTTGTAAGTTGACAACTTGGTGATTTGCACTTTAGTATTCACGTCACTGTTTAGCCCTACATAAAATCAGCATAAAACATAGAATTTTTAGCAAATAATAAAACATATGTCAGAAAAATAAGAGAAAAAAAGCTATTTAATGCACTTTTTCAGAAACATAGAGACCCTGTTATCTACATGTATGATCTATGACTTTTTCAAGTCTAACTGAAGTAATATGTTAACAATTCCATTTCTTTTTTTTACATGAAAAAGTCATTTCATATCTTATAAGACAGACAGAGAGTATAAAAAAGTATGTAAAGGATTTTTTATATAAACTCAAGAAATTATAATTACCTGTAATTCTTGTTCACTTTATAAATTCCTGATTTTGACTTTTATATTTCCTCCGTAACTTTTAACTTTCAAATTTGGTAATAATTTATACATATACTTAGTCTAAAAGGTATAGTTTTCCTTTCAAATGATTTTTCCAAATTTTAGTATTTTTTCAAAGAGCTAAAATATTCAGAATAAAGTCACGTGTTTGGAATTTTTAAGCTATGTCTCAACATGAAGAATGGTTTAATCTTCACAGATAAATTGGCATAACTATGATTATTCATATAGGTTTGGGTAAAAGAGGGTACACGTATACAAACTGAAACATGATAGTCCTTCGTTTGGGACTTATTATTTTAAGTTAAGGCCATGAACAAAATGTATGTTTTTTCTGCTCCGATCGAATTTCAAAATAATCACCGCTTATTAAAATTGAATGTTATTTTATGCTTAATTTACGTATAAGAATATTTTCGGCATATATTTTAAGCAATTATCTTTATACATGTACAATGAAGATTATGTTCTGTTCTGTTCTGTTAGCAATAGTTGAAAACTAGTCTAGCCGACTTTGGTTTCTGCATGTGCATTAAAGAGTTAAACGTCTATGATTTTAATTATGTAGGGCAGTTGTCAGTCACTGACGAAAGTATGCGCTTTGTAGTTTGTTAACAGCTAAATCTAGAGATTTAGCCTTTCCAGGTGGAGTGAGAAGGTTGACTGACCGCCGTTATATGACCTATACAATGTATTGCTACGACGTTAAACCCAACAAAACAAACCCAACAAAAACATATCTCAGAGACGGTATACAATTAGTCAGTTATGATTATATGTGTGTCCTCAACGTATCGATGACTAGTATACCGTTTGTTTATTTGAAATCATTATGTGTAAAAGTCGTGACAATACAATGTATTCCACGATAGATCAAAAATCTTTGATAATATTGTCTTAAACTACACAATGTACTTCTATTATACTAAATGGCGATTTTGCCGTAACTACTTTATTTATTCATTTTATTTATTTTTTGGAGTTAACGCCGTGTCAACACAATTTAGGTCATTTGACGGCGTCCAGCGCACCTAACCTAGCTTTCCTGGATTATTGTCTATAACCAGTACTCACCTACCCTTCCACAAGGCCGGAAACTTCTCCATATTATCTAATCAATGGAGGAAAATCGACATTATTGTCAAATTTTCATGGAAGGGTATAACCTCCCCGTAACTACATAATACTTGTTTATTACTGAATGTTTTAATCGTGTCCTAATTAGGACTGAATGATTGTCATACATATTGAACTGTATGTTTTAGTCACGAACAATGTATTAATAAGTACTGAATGTTAGTCACGGTTACAGTAAATTTCCGCGCACTGGCACCAGGGTCCTCACACTCGTTAAATACGCACACATATAATATTTGTCAACAAACGCAATTAAAAATCGGTCCCGTATACATTACCGTGTACGAGTTATAACTATACTTTCATTATAATATTCATATATATGTATGCACAGGGAACTATATATAGGGACGTACGCATTATTTATAAGATATGGACTCTTGTGCCAGTGGTTCCGCTATAAATAACACTTTTGATATTGCAAAACCATGTGATTTTTGACATTTTCTAAGTCCCAAATTTGAGAAGGATCGCCTATATATATTAAGACAGTTTCGCTATAAAACTTAAGACTATCAATTAGATGACTGATGTAAGTTCTTGTAACCATGGTGACTATCACTCAGTTGATGTTGTTATAAAAGTTAATAAATGTACACCAGACGGTGATTCATTGAATGACGATAATAATGATTATACTATTTATGATGGTGATATTGATCAAGATACTGAAGTAATATTATGCCTCAGTCCAATAAAATCGTGGCTTGTTATGGACCCGTTCGTGCAGACTGTCGTAGGCCGTGGGAAGCCTTGCGTATTAAGGTGACGGTACGCACATGGTACAAAACAACACACCCGTACGGAGCCGTAGCTGGAAGATATGCGTGTTTAATCCATACTCAGCCACGATTTTGTCCACGATTTGACTCTGAAACTGATACTTGTCCTGGGCTTATCTCAGGGACCCTGGTTGAAACGTAACAGTCCTTACGGGTATGCAAGAGTTCGTACGGGTCCTTGCGGAGCTTGATCGCACGGCGCCCGTACGGTGCCCTCACGGATATTTTTATGTTTATGGGACTGTAGCTTTAGTTCTATAAACCATGGTGATATACATTCAGTTGATTTTGATATAATAGTTAGTACTTGTACTCCTGACAGTGGCTCATAATGACAATAATGATGATAATAATCGCATTTTAGTCTCTTAATGCAAAGAACGGTAAAGTGCTAGTTGCCTGGGTAGCGCCTGAGTACTCCATCTCTCTGAATAGAGTGTAATTAGGGACTTTATGCCTAGGTCACATTTAACCCGGCGCCCGGCCGGCGTTCCCGATTTTTAGGAATCGACCGGCATGGTGAGATCGGATTCAGATCGGCCGGCAAAATAAAATCCTTCATACTAGAAAGATACCCGTCAGATGCCCGTACGGGATACGGAAGATGACCGCACGGCAATCGTCCGATTTCATGATTTTCTTACCCCGACTTTCTAACAGATGCCCGTCCGATATCCGCACGATGTTTTTACGACGCCCATGCGATACTCGCCCGGGTATCGCCCGATTCTTCCGAGTCGCACGATGTCAGTCTGGTGCCAGCAGCTGCGATGATTCCAGCTCTAATAGTGTATATTAAAGTTTCTGCAGTTAAAAAGCTCGTGGTTGAATCTCGGGTGCAGGCGCTTGCTGCCCGTCCTGCCCTCCACGCTGGTACACCGTGCCCTGGTACTCTTGACCGAGTCTCTCGTCCGGCCGGAATGTTTACATTGAAGAAATTAGAGTGCTCAAAGCAGGCCTAAACTACGCCTGGATAATGTTGCATAGTATACATATAATGGAATAGGATATTTTGTTGGTTTCAGGAGCGCGAGGTAATGGTCTGTAGGGACTGACAGGGGCATCCGTATTGCGGCGGATACTACAACAGTATCTGATCCCCTTCAAACCTCTGAATTTTGTTCTTGATTAGTGAAAACATGCTTGGCAAATGCTTTCGTAGTAGTGCGTCTTGCGACGGTCCAAGAATTTCACCTCTAACATGAAATTCTTGGTCCGTCGCAAGACGCACTACTACGAAAGCATTTGCCAAGCATGTTTTCACTAATCAAGAACAAAATTCAGAGGTTTGAAGGGGATCAGATACTGTTGTAGTTCTGATCCTAAACGATGCCAACTCTCGATCAGCAATAGTTGCTTCAACTATGACCTCGCCGTTAGTCCCCGGAAACCAAAATCTTTGGGTTCCGGGCGCAGTATGGTTGCAAAGCTGAAACTTAAAGGAATTGACGGAAGGGCGCTTGTGTCTTAATTTGACTCAACACGGGAAATTTCACCCTGTCCGGACACCTTTTGTGATAATTCAAGAAGTAAAGCGTTTTTCTTTGACTTAATTGTTTTGTCTGCTAATGTTATGTTGTAGAACATACGATGATCCTCGAAAAATTAGGTCCTTTTCTTGGGGGTCAGATAATTTTGATTTTATTTAACTTCTTCCACATTGCCGACTGGAACAACGCTCTCTTCTCCTTGAGCAATTATATCTTGCTCTTGTTGGGTGGTGCTCAGACCTTTCCCCTTATAGACTTTTTTACATTTTACGTCTGCACGGCGCCCGGCCGGCGTCCGGTAAATATATGGATACACATAGCGGCCTATATTTATTCGCACCCGGACGATGTGTCCGAAGCTCGGCCGATGGCCGGTCGGATATCGGCCGGACGTCGGCCGATTCGAATCACATGACTTTCAGAGGTCCGACGTCGGGAGAGATTTTAACTGCGAGTTAAAAATGAACCCGGCGCCCGGCCGACGTCTAAAAATGTCAAAATTTTCTCCGGAGCCCGGCAGATGTCTGGCCGGTGCCCGGTCGATATTGTCTTCAAACACGTCGGAAACTAATCGGAAACACATCGGGGCTTAATTGTGACTGGGGTATTAGTCAGTTTGTCAATTTGCCAAAATCTATTTTAAATAACTATTTTTGCAAATCATTTAATTTGTTTGAAATTCAAGCTATGACTTTTAAGGATAAAGAACTATCTAAATTTAACCACTTCTGTTAATATCTTCATTAACAAGGAAAATATTAGATGAAATATTTTGTTATCCTTACATAGGACTTCAATGATAAAATCCGAGGATTCCAACTGTATTGACCTACTTACCAATCATTCTCGTTCCCAGAGTCTAGTAGGATCCTCAATACTAGCTATAGTATTGATAATCCTACTAGTCTCTGGGAACGAAAATGCTTACCAATCGGATTGCTTAAGATTTTATCAGGGAAAGATATTTTGGAAAAGCATTTTAAAGACACAAATATAGTCTATTATTTCAAATCTAAATATATACCAGCTATTTGTAGCTTGTATCCCCACACAAAGGACAATGCAGGGAAGAGGAGTAGTGTTGTTTTTTAAGTTTCCATTCACTGCTTGGTGACTGCAGATAAATTGTTTTGCACAAAATATGATAACAATAGCTGTATTTATAGCTGTATACTGCCTGCGTTTTTACATCTGTTATGCCTCAGTCCTATAAAATCGTGCTTGTTGCAGACCCGTACGTACAGGCAGTCGTAGGCCGTGGGAAGCCTTGCGTTTTAAAGTGACGGTATGCACATTGCACACAATAACTCACCCGTACGGAGCTGTAGCTGGAAGATGTGAAAGTTGGAACCATACTCGGCTGAGATTTTGTTCACTGTTAGACTTTAAAACTGTTACGTGTATCCACGGCTCATCTCAAGGACCCTGGTAAAAACGTACAGGTACGCAAGAGTTCGTACGAGTCCTTGCGGAGCTTGATCGCTAATGGATTGATGTTAATGGGACTGTAGCATTACTGTTTGTACTGGTTTCACCTAAGTATTTCCTTGAGTTGCATAGGGTCTTATATGTACAACAAGTGTTAAATACTGTGTCCAATCTTCATAGTGGGTATTAGCTGGGATGTTGTAGCAGGACAGGGGTATTCACCAGGAATTTTGCATCATGATGTCTCCACAGAGCTAGGATTTTACCAGGGGTGTAAATGGCTTTCATTGTACGAGTTATTAAGCCCAAAACACCTTTGTAAAACCAAAATAAACATATCATTATTACTTAAATACAAATTAGTGGCTCGAATTATCAAGTGTCTTACGACTGATTTTAATCGTAAATTCCACTTAATTGGATTGATAAAGTATCGTAATATTTTTGATAATATGCTGCTGATGTATACTTCAACTAAGGCTCAAAAGTCCAAATCTCAATTGTAAGTATCAGGCCCCAGTTTCACAAAAAAAACAACAACAAAGAAACTTAAGTAAGAACTCAGTAACAGACTCAAGTGTTTTTAGTCTCTCAAAAGCGTGTAAATGTAGTTGGAATGGCTATTATTAGATGATCATAATAATGAAAATATATAAAATGTTTTAATATAAAGTATCATGGGTTTGATTATAAAATCAAAGTCACAAACTTAATTTTAACTTGAGACTAAACTCAACAGTTCATAAACAGACTCAAATCAGAACAATTAAATTAAACCTTATATCCAAGCATGCAAGTCAGTTTTATTTTATATAATACAGTTTTTAAATCACTATTTGGGTTTCTTATGATGCTACATTTGTTGTGAGATTGATTAAATAAGTAAAATTAATGATCAAAACATAAGATTGAGTTTGAGTTCAAAGTTGAGTTTTTTTCGTGAATCTGGGGCCTGTTTATCAATGTGATGTTCTATTGCATCACATTAAAACATAATACATTGTCATATAGATTGAATAATAAATCACTAACTCGCTGATACTGTAATTATATATGCATTAAAATATCATAAAGCTAGTGACATGTGAATAGAATTATGATTTAGTTTCACATGAATTTAGCTTATGAGCAAACACCTTTGTTAAAGGAGGCACCAACCTCTAAGAAACAAGCAACAAAACAAACTAAGTTTTGACGTTTTATTATTTGGATACATTTTATTGTGCTAGTAAAATTAACTAACAATATTTTGGAACTTGAATATTGACTATAAAATTACTATTCTACAATATAATCCAATGCCTGTGGTCTACAAACTGCAAAGATTCAAAACTCCATCACGTATATGCATAATATTCATTTACATTCTTCTGAACGTTAAACCATTTCAGATTTCATAATGATATTAAAAGCAGGGACTAATTGCATTTTATATAGACTTTAATTAGAATATTATCATACAAAGGGAGGTAATTTGTCAAAAGTTTCAATTGAATAGAAATTGCACGTGTCTGATTCCAGTGAAAGAAAAATACATTGAAATAATAAAATAGAGAATGTGAATTATTACACTTGTCAGTAGAGGCTTTCATCAACAAAGCTAGTCATAGACCATAAGAACAATATTTAAGAGAGTATATATGAACAAATCAAAGAAATATCTTGTGTTTCTATGTGGTGAATCAAACAGATCTATTCAAGATCATTTCAACATTTATATCTTAAGCCTTCACATAGGCAATACATGGTTTGGCACCATTGCCAAAGTCACGTGTCTGAAACATACAAAAATATACATTTAGAAAATAAAATGAATGAAAAGTGATGTACTGACTTACACAAATGATGTCACTCAATGTTAATGATTTATTAGTTAAGTTTTTTCACCAGATCTGTCCATTCAATATGGTTGCATTATTTAGAGCTGCAACGATTCACAGGAAAGTCGATTCGATTCGATATTTTTTCTTTCGATTCGATATTTTTCGATCCGATTCATTTATTAGTATAATTTACTTCAAATATGCATTTATACATTTATTTGAGTTTAAAACTATTTATTCTTGATAAAATAAAAGAGTTACTCAAATGAAATTCACATGGAACCCGAAAATCTGCTAAATTAAGTACGAAATGGACTGGGTACGAATATATAGGTCATGAATATCAACTAAAACGTATCTATATATACGACATGAAACATGAATTGTATCAGAATATACAGCTCTTAATATACTGCAGATAACGCCTTGCTACTTGATTTAACAAAGGGAAATAACTGCTGCGAGGAGTTAGTGTCTTTAAGGTGCGCATATGCTTTTACGCTTATAACTTATGTAGATACGTTTAAAGGTCAGCATCGAATCGAAATTCGTGGGTCCCGAATCGAAATCGAATCGGCGCCCTCGCAGTCGAATTTGATGTATCGAATCGAATCGTTGCAGCTCTAGCATTATTCAGACCTGGCTAGAACAGAAACGTTTAAGTTAAGTGTATAGTAGTGACATACGAGTACAGTATCTTGGGCAGATCTTCTTCTGCTTGATACGAAGACAGCAGCGGACATCACCATAATTTCTCAACCAGACTTAAGACAGGATACCTAATGATGATATCATTCAATTGGGTTGGATATTTTAAGTAAAACATATATCGCAATAAGACAATATAAACAGACTAGGTGAGATTTTGAATGAAATATGATTAATCAGGGATTTTATATAACATGTTATATAGAATGCCTGGATTAATGTAGCCAGAGATATATTAACCAGACGATAACCAAATTAATCACTTCGCAATCTAAGGCCATGCCATATCGGCATTTTGTTAAGCGTCCGCGTGCGCGTAGGTTTTAGAGTCCTCTATCTAAAAAAAAACCCACAAAATTGTTGGTGAATTTTTCTCAAATAATTATGTTTTTCCGGGATTCAATAACTGATTTTTTCAGGAAAAACCTAGGTTTGTCAAACGTCAGTTGACTCTTGACAAAATTCCAATTTGGCATGGCTTTATTATATTACATGGTAACCTCATTCAAATACCACGGGATGCAACCGTGGTGTTTTGTATCCTAGACTAGATTGTCTCCCTTGCATATATATTTATACGAACAGATACTCTTTTGTATATATTTCAATTAAATGCCCTAAGGGCATAAATATGATATCGTTTAAATATACTGCATAAAATTTTAGAGGGAAAATGGAAATAATTTTGAAGTGTATATTAATTTTGAAATATTGATCTAATGGGTTATTTAGGTCCTTAATTGACATAAAAATTGTGCGACTTGTTAAATTATTAACACTGAACATACCATCTTAAAATTACGTGTACTAAAGTCAAATTGAATTTAATAGACATGGTTATCTAAAAAGTTCGTAAACCGTTGAATAGTTTTTTACCTGTAATACAAAAAATGACACTACGCAATGAAGGATTGTACTTTTGACGTTCAGTCATACACACTACCAAGCGTTTGCCATCTTTAGGTGAAGCATATTATGGCTCAGGTCGTTCCAAAACACCACGCCAATCCTTTCTCATATAGAGAAGGGAAATAAGGCATGGTTACCAGAGCTGTCGATGTTTTGCTAGGGGCTGTGCTTACGCTGTTGTTATTCGTTTGTCTTCGTGAGAAGACGAACAACCTGCATGAGTCGTGCATAAGGTCGCACGATCATGTCGCGCTACACTGTGTTCCCCTCTATATATCTAAGTATAAACATTTAGTAAAATTAAACACCACTATAGGCAACTTGATTTTAGGCAAACCATATTTAAATTAACTTTGGCTTTATATCAAATATGCATTTTGTCTTGCTTCACTCAAAGAATCATTTTGGTTGAAAGGTAACTTTATCTACAAACCTTTTAGGAAACCTACATGTATAATGTTAAATTTATATATATAAAAAATGAAAAGAGATATGCAATAATAATGACTAAAACGTTTGTAGATAAAGGTACTTTTCAACCAAAATGACTCTGAGTGAGAATTTTTGATATAGAGCCAAAGTAAATTTAAAAAGAGGTGTTAAATTTACTAAATGTTTTCTACTATAAGAGGGTAAACAGGACCATGCGCCATGATCGTGCGATCTTATGTACGACTCGTGCAGAATGTTCGTCTTCTCACAAAGACAAACGCAAACAACAGCGTAATCCCAACCCCCAGCAAAACATAAACAGCTCTTGTAACCATACATTATTTCCCTTCTCTGTATGAAAAAGGATTGGTGTGGTGTTTTGGAACGCCCAAAGTCATGAACGCTTTTTGAGAATCGAAAGTGATTGAAATATCTAATATGTAAATATATGTGTTTTTGTTTTCGGTTTGTGTGTTTTTGTGAATAGGTACCTAGGTTTGTCAAACTTTAGTTGACGCTTAACATTAACAGAATTCCAATTCGGCATGGCCTAATGAAATGGATGTGATACATAGTTTTCCTTCCATAGGCGGATCCAGAATTTTAAGTTAGGGGGAGGGAATGAACAAGCTTCCGAGTTTTAGTAATTTCTAAGGGATTCAAGCACATATTTAGAACCTCAACTATCCTTTCTCCGAGTGTACAATAAAATATACGAGAGATCTAACCTTCTGTGTGCTTAAGGCATGAATCAAACGGAAAAAATCTTTTGCAAAATATATAATTATTTTGAATGTTTGCGTGTTTCCCACTTGATGCGTTCATGTTCGTTTACTTACTTTACTCTATCTAGATACATGTATATTATATCATTTTCTAACAGCCGTTGGATCATGATAAAATCTTATAAATATGAGAAGGAATTGTTTGTGAATTTATGTTATGTCAATGTTATAATGAACTCCCCTTCTCACACTTTTTTGACACTTATATATATACTCCTAAAAAAGATATTTCATGGTAGAAAAAAGCCTTTGCTTGGGCAATTTTATGGGGAGGGCGTACGCCAGAACCGTCCCCGCTCCTGGATCCGCCTATGCCTTTAGTTCTATAATACAAAGATATGTATCGCTCACCTGGTCAAGTCTGTTGTTGCGACACTGTAATGTTGTTGTTGATTTTACTTTTCCTTCCATTGTGTCTGCAACCATAGTGTTTCCATCCATTCTTACAGCACCCTGAATAATGATACACGTGAAGTTAACAGTAACAAAATAAGTTACATATCAGGCGGGTAGGAACGATCTGAATATTGGGGCCGCAGATGGGGTGGGTACCCGCCTGTCGAAATTTTTTGTGAGTGTAAGCCACTAAAACTCGATTTCCAGCACTTCCAGTACCCCTGTTTAATAACAAATCTTTGTGTCATGAAAAATTAACTCGCGGCTCCATCGCCGCTGCTTGCTAGAATATTGGGGCCACAGCCGCGGCCCCTGCGGCCCCAGCTCCTACGCGCCTGCATATATAACAATAGCGAACATCACCAATCATGCAATGAGTGAGCTGGTTTGAGTTTACATGTCCATACTATAACATAGGATATTGAAACTGTAATATTGACATCAGTGATTCCATACAAATTCGTACTTAGTTCTTAACTTTTAATATATTTAGAAAGGCTCGACTTCTACGGTATGCATGCCACAGATACATGGCAAGATTAATTATAAGTCTATCAGAAGTACTGTTGTCGTTACAATGTATAGCTGTTGGGGGTTATTACTGCTATAACTGATGTGACTAATGATATCGACATTTTCAAATATACATGAATTATAAACAAGAAGTATCTTTAAAAAAGATATTCGGCGCTATGCAGGGTTCATTTTGTTTAAACAATAAATAATCATATTCGCTGTTCAGTAATACGGCCAGGACTGGAGCGTATCATGGCGAATGTATTATCAATTAGCAAGTAGATAGTGAGTCACCAATAATACAAAGAGTAAATAGTCAGCAACTTCTTCCATGCTACGCACCTGTCTATCATAAATAACCAATGGTGCCATTTCATTTATCCATTTCTCTTCACCGGGGACTTATAAAAGTACATGAATGATCATTCTCGTACCCAGAGTCTAGTAGGATTTTCGATACTACTTAGATCGAGAATCTTGATAACCTCGGGGTACGAGAATGATGAGTAATAAGGTGAGTCGATTTTCCAAATGGTAACATTGAACGATTTAAAAGTTCAGTTACGTACTTACCTTGATTTTTTCACCTAGCCAGTTGGTGGTCTCAAACTCCTGACCAGGTTTGAAGGTTTGATCAGAGACAACGACACTAGCAACATGTTTAACAACGTACTCATCTCCGTGTTTAGATATTTCTAGCTGTAGACCAATATCCTTTGCTATTTTTAAATAGCATGCTGGGAGTCCTGAAAATATTCCATACAAATTTCATTTTAGTTTTATTCTAAGGACAACATAATTTTATTATCAAAAATCTTATCATAATATACATTCTAACCATACAATATAGATGGAGTTACGACTAAAATTAGTTGTAAGTTGTAACACTGTTGATAATATGCGACCCTGTCCAATAAATACGCATTATCTTACGAGCACAATCCATCACACAAGTTGCGCCACTCGGACGATCAAAACTGATGATCTTTATGCGGAATGGTCTTAATATAGAGGCCATTTTATATCTTATTTACATATTAAGCATTTTGGACTAAAAATCGCATGATCTTGAACAACCAAGATAGTCTCTATAGCGGAAATTTACTGTACTATTATTTTAGTTGGTGATCGGCCATTAACTAGGAATATTAAATGATTGAGGTGTTCCGAATGGGTATAAACCGTGCAATGAAATGCTGACCAAATATTAACTCTTAATTAACAATTAATTCTGAACAAAGTACGCAAAATTAGTAAATATCAATGAATTTTTATGTATATGTCATATTGCGATAATACATCAGTTTTAATTTTAGTCAAAATGTCAGTGGCGGATACATTAACACATCTGATTTAAATACTCACTACAGTACTTGTGCACTCACGATCCATAATAATAGTTATCCATATCTATATACGACAAATATCGAACGAATATCTGACAGTTGAAAATTTTTTTAACGATATTTAACGATTTTTAGAACAGATACCAAAATGTGCTATTTTTACCTCTCGTACGTCACGCTGTTTATTTATGAAACAAGTTAGTATGTCTATTTTGTGCATGCGACGATAATCCAAAACAACATGGCCATGCTAAATTGCAATTTTGTTAAGCGTCAACTCAAGTTTGACAAACCTAGGTACCTATTCGCAAAAACACACAAACCGAAAACGAAAAAACACATGTCCATTCTAGCTAGTATTCACACAAATAAGTACTTGGTAGTACATGAATGTTTATGTCATTAATGTGAGATTAAAGTAATTCTTTAAAAAAAGTATATACAACATACACATGTACAGTTTCATTAATCAGATACACAGAAACAAGGAACTATCAGTTTCCTAGAAAAACAACTGTTATAATCGAATCCTAGAACAACATAACTATTTCAGAAAATTCCACATACAATTTTATTTTTTATTGGATTGAGGACTCTAAATCCTACGCGCACGCGGACGCTTAACAAAATTCCGATATGGCATGGCCTAACAGAATTTCTGACAGTTTTGAAAATATGAATTTTACCTCCTTTGTGCAAGTATAATGTACTTGCATTTTGCTGGAAAGTCTGAATGAAGCGCCAGCTAAATTGACACATTGAAAATTATTATCTGATTTAAATGTCGTAAAAACATTCCTAAGAAAATAATTAAAACTATTCTAGAAAAGCATATTCTATCGACAATGTCTTTCTAAAAAAATAAAAATAAATAAATAACGAGTAATAGATTATAAGGTAACGAAATTAATTTGTTAATTTGTTTTATTACCTTAGAATCAAAAACAAATTCGTTGAGTCCATGACACTTGCTAATCATAAGAATCAAAATTTAAAAACCGAGTGCCTCCAAAAGAATAATTTTTTGATAGAATGCTCGTGTGATTGTGGCACTCATTATATATGTATAATATCAGTATTGCAATTAATCAGTTAACATTAAAATATGATGAATATAACACATATTATATAAAATTAAACTTATAAATGCATGCAATGATTAAGTCAGCGAAAAAAAAACCCAACACACTGACAGGTAAAGTTTTCTAAAATGATACATACCTATTTCTTTAATACAAGTTGTCAAATCATCTTTCTCTGTCGACCAAACACCGAGGAAAGCCATTGTGAAAAAATATTGTCAGAATGAAGAACACATCACAATTCCCGCTTTTTATAACAGGAGTTACCACTCAGTGGAATTATATATTAACCACACTTGTAAACACTCAAACAAAATTATTAATTAACATGCATTTTCTCAGCGTCCTTAGTCGTTTGTTCATAACTTTTTATTGGTTGCACTAAGCTTAGGTTTGCTATTAGAAGTCAAGCACACTTGAAGACATCAGATACGGCAAAATTACGTAAAAACAACCATTAATATAGTCATATAAACAGTAATCATAAGTACTTTCTGTTACGTAATTAAATTCTTTCTAGTGAGATTCGTTTGAAATCTAGCATCTTGCAAGTTGTAATAAAAAAGTTATTAAGTTTCTTTTTGTTGACTAGCAGAGATATCCCGCAAGGCAAAATGAAACACGCACTTATTAATTACTTATTAATTAAGCGTTCTCAAAGTGCGTGTTTATGTAAGCAAAAAAACACTATAGCATAGTTACTTAATTACTTCGCATGAGGCCTAGAAAGCAGATCCATATGAATGTTCAAAATGACCAGCATCATCATCTTCTTTATAACCATTGCCATTATTACAAAAGTTGAAACAATACAATTATGTTCCGCTGTTAAGACCAGCAAAATCGATGGTCTTAATAGCGAAGCGGTCTTATTATAGAGACTCTTTTGTTCACAAATTTGGCATTTGGGTCTTGATTATTGTCAAAAATCGCGTGATTTTAAAATAAAAAAGTGGTTTTAATAGCGGAACTTTACTGTATAACCATAATTCTCTAAAGCTTACTGCTGTTCTGTTGAAATTGCCAGCAGTAAAGATTTACTAGTGTAGTATTGAAATGTCTAGAGGTAAAAAGCAAATGGTGTACTGCCAAAATGTCCAGCAGCAAATGGTGTACTGCCGAAATGTCTAGCAGCAAATGGTGTACTGCCGAAATGTCTAGCAGCAAATGGTGCACTGCCGAAATGCCTAGCAGCAAATGGTGTACTGCCAAAATGTCTAGCAGCAAATGGTGTACTGCCAAAATGTCTAGCAGCAAATGGTGTACTTCCGAAATGTCTAGCAGCAAAGGTTCTGTATTGCTGAAATCTAGCAGTATTGGTGTAGTGCGGAAAATAGCAATAAAGATTTACTGGTTTATTGCCAAAATGTTTAACAGTAAAGTTTTATTGGTGTACTGCCGAAATGTCCAGCTCTAAAGATTTACTGCTCTACTGCTGTGCTTCTTAATGTCAAGCAGTAAATGTTAACAGCTCCATTGCTGTATTGCTAAAAATCTAGCTGATTTACTGCTGCACTACTGTAGTTGCTGGTTTACCGCTTACTTTCACATCGATAGTTTTATTGTGCGATCCCCGTTACTTTTTTGGTCATCCGATCAACATGAACTGAAATGAGACAAGCACAAATCGTGTACCAAATAATCATTATATGCAATGTAGTCAAATTTAATTCTGTTAAATCCATTCCCGATGATTTTCGGCTACATTCATTTGGAGGTTATTGCAAGCCACATTTCAAAATGCGCTGCTAAGGAACTTATTCGCTCTTACTTCTATATATGCCCGACTGTGCAGAAACAAAGCTAGGGCCTCTAAAACTGTCGTACGATTGATCAAAGAGGAGTACATTTCGTTTAATGAGTATTATTTTCTTTTATTATGAAAGCCGAGCAAATAATCTAATCTAATCTAATAAGATGTAGATACCGTAATTAACGCTTCTATCACAGTGTATACGCTTTAGGGCAATTATGACTTTATAGCAAATTAATATTATCTGTGTTAAGTAAAAAAAACTGCTTACTATAAAACATACGATCTGGTGTTTTATGAAAATATTATTTACGCCGATAGAGCCTTTATTTCATCTGTATTAGATTGTTTATATACATCAATGCTTCGTCATGGAAACGTTCCCAATGAGCTAAAAAGTGATTTCATAACAACATTGCATAAAGGTGGAATAAAACCAAAGAACAATCATAACAGCTACAGAGCGATCACGTTATCTTCGACTATTCTAAAACTATTCTTCTAGATCGATGTAAAACAACTATTCTTTCTCAGATCAGTAAACAACCAGGTGGATTCCAGGAACAACTTGGTTGCTTAATGACTTCATTTATGTTACGTGAATGTCTACGTTATTATCGAGAATTTAACTCCTAAGTACAGAATGTATTTGTATGTTTTCTTGACGGGAGACAAGCTTTTGATTATGCTTGGCATGATGGGTTATTTTACCGGTTATTGGAATGTAATATTGGCGTTACAAAAGAAATACGTTAGAAAAGTCACCCATTGGAAGTAGGTTATGAATATTGGAATGGTTCAATTACTCAAAAGCTGTACTGGAGTTGCTTTTCTATTTTTGCAACTTTGAGAATCACTGTAAAACTATCAACTCTTCTATTACAAAAATGGCATACATTGGTGACTTGACGTGGGTTAAATAAAGTTTTTATACATATTGAAATCAATATGGCACACTTCATTAGTTGGGGGTTTGATACAAATGTACGAAAACAAAAAATGGCTATATTGCTACATTCCTTTTATTCGGAGTATCCGCTGTTTAACTAAGTCTGTCTATGCGCCTAATGATTCGGTCGATGTAATTTGCACTAAATGTACTGGTTCAGAATTCATACATGTGCTTTACAGTATACTATACATGTAAAGTGCACAAGTACCCAGGAAAGTCTAAATCCAGTGCACGTGTTACATGTGGTTTCCTATAAATGAAGACATTCAACTTGTGAAAGGC
Organism: Mactra quadrangularis; assembly: GCA_025267735.1. Classification (NCBI taxonomy): domain Eukaryota; kingdom Metazoa; phylum Mollusca; class Bivalvia; order Venerida; family Mactridae; genus Mactra; species Mactra quadrangularis. The sequence continues at coordinate 48,579,959 of CM046305.1, read as the reverse complement.
TGCCTTAGGGTTATGACAGCTATAAACATATTTACTTTTTTGACTTCTTGTAAAACGTTTGCATCTTGGATTAATTACATCTTCAAAGTAAAAAACATGCTTTTATTAACTATGTACTTAAATGTGTTCCACATTACGCTAAACATTTCAGTGTGATTGCATTAGCACTCAGACAACCTTGTCAAAAAAGAGCTCTAGTCAGTATGATAGGTACGACTGCACTAGTGCCAGTTTATCTCTCGAATATTGCAAAGAAAGTAATGGCATTTTATAGCCTATGTCCAATGCTTTTGCATGTTCACGACTTCACAACAATTATCATTGGTCATCAGGCTACTGGTGTATCATTCACTCTGGGAAGTATTTTACTCCATTAAGTGCAGACGACTTATTGGCGCAACGGAATTATACCACACTAGCAGGTACCCATTTGCTCTTGGGTGGTGAGAAACAATCGCAGGTCTTGCTCAATGAATTTAGCAGTGTCCCTAAAGGCACCCCACCACTGGACTGCTGCGGTCCAAAGTAAATTATCAGTAATAAAGCTGTCATCGACTCATTCGGTACTCCTAGCTAGGTTATCAAGAGGCACCGACTTCAAGGGTATACGTCTATATATTTTCATTTTACAATTTTCAAAGTAACTATCTCTTTTATATTCTATGAGAATCTTGTTAAAAATAGTATCAAATTTGTCACAAATTGTGAATATTTTCTGCTTGAAATGTCACATATTGTGAATATTTTCTGCTTGGAATGTCACATATTGTGAATATTTTCTGCTTGGAATGTCACATATTGTGAATATTTTCTGTTTGGGATGTCACATATTGTGAATGGGTCTGCTTGATATGTCACATATTGTGAATGGTTTCGGCTTGGAATGTCACATATTGTGAATGGGTCTGCTTGGAATGTCACATATTGTGAATGGTTTCTGCTCGATATGTCACATATTGTGAATGGTTCTGCTTGGAATGTCACATATTGTGAAAGGTTTCTGCTTGGAATGTCACACATTGTGAATGGTTTCTGCTTTGAATGTCACACATTGTTAATGATTGTGCTTGGAATGTCATATATTGTGAATGTTTTCTGCTTGATACGTCACACATTGTGAATGGTTTCTGATTGGAATGTCAAATATTGTGTATGCCACAAGAGACACGAATTTATATGATATAGAAATTTTGAATTGAAAGTTAATTAGTTATAATTAATTTCGATAACAATGGCTAGCGATTCAATATTATGCTAATATTATACCTCATTTGCATATGCCCTTCTTTATTTATTATGACGTCATCCAGTTCATTAATCACATATTGGCCAGCTACCGAGTCCATAATTCTTAAAACATGGAATTGATGGCCTCAGCTGCGCTTCAGGCCATATACCTTCCTCAGTCTGACCAATCAGTCCGTAAACTTGCATATTGCCCTCAATGCCATGATTTATTTGTTAGATATAGGATATTTCAAAACAGCCTCTGTCGTATACATATTATTTCAAAATGCTGCACCGAATGGTCACCGAATTATTATAAAGCGTATAAAGTACATGTACATGTTTTATTTTCTGTTGTTTCTGAAGCCATTCATGTATGTCATTTATTGACCTTTAGGGTAGCCTATCATTTCATCTGCATAGTCAAATATTGTAATGTATCTAAAACGAGTGTTTATCAATACACCATCACAAAGACCCTCGTCATTTGATAACCTGGTAAATGACCACACCATCCCATATCATAACCTTGAAATTTAAAGTACTTTTATGTCTGTCTTAAGGTTTGTTTAACATCTTAACAACACCACTGAAGGCAGTATAGAGGCGCTTTTCATAAAACTTCTTACGATAACAATCATCGTAAGTCAAAGTATGAACCATTCATAAAACAGTCCTTTTTTGTTAATCAATGTCAAATAATGTTAAATTGTGTAGAATATTGTACACCTTGGAATATCATATCATAGTTATGTTTATTATTCTTCTAACTTGGGACTGCAAAATTTATGAAATCGACTACGATTATTTTTTTCGTAAGATTTTGTGAATTATCTACAGATTGAGACCACTAAAAACACCCTTCGGAAACTAAATAAAGGTTTCCAATTAACCTTTGGGTGGCATATTTTCTTACATCTTATGATAATTGAACAAAACAACAAGATATATTTACTATCATATATTATTACATTCTCGTTCCCAGAGTCTAGTAGGATTCTCAATACTAGCTAGTATTGAGTGTCTTACTAGACACTGGGAATGAGAATGATATTATTATAGAATAATTATGTAAACAAATACAATTTCTTCTTCTGATATGCGTTTAGTTTTTTACCAGGATCCGTCCACACCAAAGTAGGTGCACTATGTGCAGACACTGGTTACATGTAAAATTAAAACATAACTTAGACGTCTAGAAAGACCATACATAGCAAACTTAACAAAGTCACTCTATTAGCCTAATACGAAAGACCGGTAGGGCCATTTCAACTTCACGAATTCCCGATTTCATCTTCATGAATTCACATTTACAACATACGGAATTCATGAATTCACGATTTCAACTTCACGAATTCACGATTTCAACTTCACAAATTCACGATTTCAACTTCACGAATTCACGATTTCAACTTCACGAAGTCAACTTCGGGAATTCAGCTTCACGAATCATCACGATTTCAACTTCATGAATTCACGATTTCAACAGAATTCGTGAAGTTAAAATCGTGAATTCACAAAGTTGAATTCGTGAAGTTGAAATCGTGAATTCATGAGGTTGAAATCGTGAATTCATGTAGTTAAAAATGTGAATTCTTGAAGATAAAGCCGTGAAATCATGAAGTTGAAATGGCACTACCGGTCTTTCGTAGCCTACTTACGACAGTACCTAACAAGCTATTTCGAATAGAAATCATAATTTTATAAGAAAGAAAAAATAACATGCAGCAAATATAGAAACTTAGAAATGTAAGGTTCAAAAGACATTTTACACGTGAAAAGATTTACTCGGACACGAGAAAACATAATCAATTCGAACAAATTGAAAACTGGCGAGCTTTTCAAGTGTGTCGAAAGGATTTGCGAAAATGCGTTAATATAAAACGCTGATATTTCGTGTTTTGATAAAAATACATGTATTGTTTATAGGGTTTTGGAAAAAAAGCTTTTTCGATGTAACTTTTAACGGAAATGGGCTGTACAATAATTGCATAAAAAACAAATAAAATGTCAGCAGTAGATATCGAAAGGATTTTGTCACGTGGCTTTTGCCCATTGCTGCCAAAAACTACCCATCACAAGACGCCGTGAAATAAATGAGACCGACACGGCCCAGGACCCAAAACACTTACATTGCGGACTGTGCTGTTCGCCTATTGTACCAAAAGATTCTTTTACATCCGAGGTGTATTTTTTATGCTTCCCGGACCTTTATTTACTTTAAATGTACAAAACTACTACCAAATGATATGATTTAAAATATGCGATGTCAACGTTTATGTCCATTTACATACAGTATCTAATGGTGTGTTCTATTCCGCCTAATTGACTCTGTTTTACATACACACCCTTTCCTTTACAGACGAGGAGTGTCCGGTCATCATTAGTTCAACTTTTACGTCAACTTCGCGCATTTAATCTGATTTGATCAGGCCGATGGCACGCGTACTTTCTTTCCAAATCAAATTGACCGTTTTGCGGTTACATTAACTTTAAAGTACGTGCGATTTCAGCAGCTTGGGTTACTTACGTGGGTGTTTATTCCAGAGTAAAAGGGTATAAAATGGGTGCCATGGCCGACAGAGTTTATGAGGATAGCAGTTTTCCACAGGACACATTTCTCTCGTCGAAAAGGTAATTTTTTTATAAATTGTTTGTTTTTGAATATTGAAATTATTTTTACCAAAATTGGGTTTCTTTAATTTTCGAAAGGAAAAATCCTGCCATTATTGTACTTGATTTTGATTGCTTTTATCATAACATTAAGTACTTGTCTTGGACTAGTGCATTTGAGTGCATTAGAGAACATTTATCAAGGACTTAAGCTATAGTGACCCAACATTAACAACGACACTTGCTAAATAACCAAGTATTTAAGCATACTGTATAGTGGGCACCTCTTTGTGGCAAAGAAACGAAAAGACGAAGATACGACAGATGTAAGGCGAAAACACGACACATTTTATCTGTCGTATTGATGCATTTATTTTGTTGTGTGTTCGTTTCTTCGCGGCGAAGAAACGTAAAGACGAAGATAGACATGGACTTGTCGTTTCTTCGTCTTTTCGTTTCTTCGTTTCTTCGCGGCGAAGAAACGAAAATACATGGCGTAAATCAGCCACCATAGCACTACTGTTGTAAGTACACATAAATCTGTGTTCCTTTCTACAAAAATCTTACGATAAAAGTTATTGTAAGTAAAATTGTTAATTTTGCAATTCAAAGTCAGAGGTACATGCGCAAAGAGCTAAACTATGGTATGATATCCAAAATGTGTGCACTATTCTACATAATTCAATAATATGGAATTGATAGGCAATTAATGAATAATTTATGTTTCTTGCTTTTGACTTACGCTGATTTTTATCGTAAGATTTTTTTTGTGAAGAGCGCCACAGATCTAATGGAATATCAGAATAAGATCTTGTGTTTACATGAAAATCAATTCTGCGATCTATAATTTTATTTATAACACATGCTACTACGAATAACTTTGTTAATGGAAAGTAAATATTTTATAAAACTTTTCAACACTTAAATAGTATTTCTATTTATTGCAACATTGTGCATCTTCTATACTATAATAGATTTATTACATAATAATGTTCAACAATGTATTTGATCTTAGATCGTCGTTCTATACGTAGATCAAAGGACGGCTTTCTGTAGTAACTTGAGAATTGCACTTACGCCGAATTATGTCGCAACACTCAGCAAATGAATTAATAGATCAAAAATCTAATGACTACTGGTTTATTTCTTTACAATTATACAGTTTATTACTTTGGCAATGAATTTTCTCTGCTGGGGAGGCTATTATCAAAGGCCTCACGATAATATTGCAACATAATATAGAAGGATTTACGACTAAGATCGTACGATCGTGATATCGTTGATTATACGAGACTAGCCCGGCTAGCTCAGTTGGTAGCACACACGTCTACTGATCGAGGGGTCATGGGTTCGATACCCGGGCGGGGCATACTTTCGTGGAGTTTGGTCATGAAATTATTTCTACGGCAATTCTCCCTCCTACCAATGATTTTTAATTATGTAGGGCAGTTGTCACTGACAAAAAGTATGTGCTTAGTAGTTGGTTAACAGCTAAATCCAGAGAGTAAGCCTTTCCAGGAGGAGTGAGTAGGTTGACTGACCGCCGTTATATGACCTATAATTGTGTTGCTACGGCGTTAAACCCAACAAACAAACAAACAAACAAAATAATACGAGACTAGTTCTATTATACCATTCTTCTATTTCAGACGTACATGTATTTATTTCTATGAAATTTATATCAATTCTCGTACTTGCAGGTCTTATCAAGATGTATTTACTTAATACATTATTAATTGTGACATGTGCTTACAGTCATGTGTCTACATTATTAACAGAAGATGAAGGTAAGTAGGGACAATAGTCTATTGGTAGGACGCGCGCTTAGGAATCGAGAGGTCCTGGGTTCGAATCCCACTAGGGGAACTGCTAATATCCTTCAGCAAGAAATTTACCTGTGATTGCTTTACTTCACCCAGGTGTAAATGGGAACCTGCGAAGGTGGTATAACTTCGTTCCGCCAATTTGTCGGCTGCACTAATGAGCGGAGTAAAAGACTCCCCAGCCGGGAGATTGATACGGATAGATACATGTACCAGTAGCCTGATGACCAAGGATAAAAGCTGTGAAGTATGGAAAGCCTTGACTGTCTTATACGCACATTCACAAACGTTGTTATGTTGAAATAACATTATATTAAGTAGTTTGTTCATTATATTGAGTGCTCTCTTCATTATACTCGGTGGTTTGTTCATTATATGAAGTGATTATTTCAATATATAAAGTGGTTTGATCATTATACCCGGTGGTTTGATTATCACATTGAGTGTTTTCATTATACTCGGTGGTTTGATAATTATATAAAGTACATTCTTCATTATACTGGGTGGTTTGATCATTATATAGAGTGCATTCTTCATTATACTCGGTGGTTTGATCATTATACTGAGTGCATTCTTCATTATACTCGGTGGTTTAATCATTATATAAAGTGCAATCTTCATTATATTCGGTGGTTTGATCATTATATTGAGTACATTCTTCATTATACTCGGTGGTTTGATCATTATATAAAGTACATTCTTCATTATATTCGGTGGTTTGATCATTTTACTGAGTACATTCGTCATTATATTCGGTGGTTTGATCATTATATGAAGTACATTCTTCATATTCTCGGTGGTTTGATCATTATATTGGGTGCTTTCTTCATTATACTCGGTGGTTTAATCATTATATAAAGTGCATTCTTCATTATACTCGGTCGTTTGATCATTATATAAAGTGCAATCTTCATTATACTCGGTGGTTTGATCATTATACTGAGTACATTCTTCATTATACTCGGTGATTTTATCATTATATAAAGTGCATTCTTCATTTTATTCGGTGGTTTGATCATTATGCTGAGTACATTCGTCATTATATTCGGTGGTTTTATCATTATACTGAGTACATTCTTCATTATACTCGGTGATTTGATCATTATATAAAGTGTATTCTTCATTATATTCGGTGGTTTGGTCATTATACTGAGTACATTCTTCATTATACTCGGTGGTTTGATCATTATACTGAGTGCATTCTTCATTATACTCGGTGGTTTGATCATTATACTGAGTACATTCTTCATTATACTCGGTGATTTGATCATTATATAAAGTGTATTCTTCATTATATTCTGTGGTTTGGTCATTATACTGAGTACATTTTTCATTATACTCGGTGGTTTGATCATTATATGAAATGCATTTCTCATTATACTCTGTGGTTTGATCATTATATAAAGTACATTCTATATTATATTCGGTGGTTTGAACATTATATGAAGTGCTTTCTTCATTATATTGACAGGACCAAATTTTTTTATTGTGCACCGTCATGCCTCGCAAGCGCGCCAGTGTTCGATCGGGAAATCTTCTAAAGTAAAGTCACGATATCCGGAGTAATCTTTTGTTCTTTAAACAACGTTATTTTATCCATTCCGAAACCACATTTTTCTAAGATTTTTTGCATTTTGTTGGTTTTTAAATGTGAAAGTTGCACTCGCCAGTTTCTTGAGAACATTATAGCATACATAAAAGCAACTAAATCGCACTTTAGTGTTTTATAAGGACAGTTTTACATAATATAATCCTCAATTCACATCATATAAAGAAATCTTGACTAAGCATAGGGTACCATCGACACAATATAATGACCAAACCACAGAATATAATAAAGAATGCACCTTATATAATGCTCAAACCACCGAGTAAAATGTAGAAAGTACTCAATATATTGACCAAACCACCCAGTATAATGAAGAATGCACTCAGTATAATGTTCAAACCACCGAGTATAATAAAGAAAGCACTCAATATAATGTTCAAACCACCGAGTATAATGAAGAATGCACTCAGAATAATGACGAAACCACCGAGTATAATGAAGAATGCACTCAGTATAATGATCAAACCACCGAGTATAATGAAGAAAGCACTCAATATAATGATCGAACCACCGAGTATAATAAAGAATGCACTTTATATAATGATCAAACCACCAAGTATAATGACGAATGCACTTTATATAATGATCAAACCACCGAGTATAATAAAAAAAGCACTCAGTATAATGACAAAACCACCCAGTATAATGAAAAATCCACCTTATATAATGACCAATCCACCGAGTATAATAAAGAATGCACTTAATATAATGATGAAACAACCGAGTATAATGAAGAAAGCACTCAGTATAATGACGAAACCACCCAGTATAATGAAAAATCCACCTTATATAATGACCAAACCACCGAGTATAATAAAGAATGCACTTTATATAATGATCAAACCACCGAGTATAATGAAGAAAGCACTCAGTATAATGACAAAACCACCCAGTATAATGAAAAATCCACCTTATATAATGACCAACCCACAGAGTATAATGAAGAATGTACTCAATATAATGACCAAAGCACCGAATATAATAAAGAAAGCACTCAATATAATGAACAATCTACTTAATATAATGCTATTTTAACACAACAACGTTCGTAAATGTACATATCAGACAGTCAAGGCTTTCCATAGTGAAGACTAAAGTCGGTGAACGTGCGTAAGCATGAAACTTAGACTATAAATGCCATTACAAGTATATATTAGTATTCTGAACGTTGTATTTGTCACTAAGTTGTTACTGTACTTACTCATAAATGATTATGTAAACTAATTTTACATACTGAGCAAGGTTCAATTAATTCCCCTGTATGTCAATCTATTAGCAATTCATCTATAATGATTATGCAAATTTTTGTAAAACGTCTGAGGTTTATCCCATTGAAGTACAACCATTGGAAATGACCATTGATTGGTTGCTCTTGGTCTTCTTTAGAAACTATTTCATTGGGTACATGTACATGTATGGCCATTTTTAGAGTAAAACAGGCAGAGTGTCCTATTATTATACTACAAAAAACAAACGTGTTTTGGTAAACATTAAAAATGAGACAATTCATTTCAGGGGTAGGCAGTATTGAAATAAAATTTGTGTAATTAATTATAACAAAATTAGCATGGGTGATAAACCACCACCACTTGGTAAATCATTCTTGTTATGGTAGAACGCTTTCCATTACACCAACAACTAAGACTCAAGTAAAACATATCACAATTGTTTATTTTAAAGTCATCCTGGGCATCCCTCGTCGTGGGTTATTTCAGTGTATTGTTATTATAAACAGTGTTGTTTTTTTTGTTCGAACTATACATGTGTACTGTATTTATGTATCTAGAAGTCTTTTTCCTTCAGGAAATGTTACATGTATTATAATTTATAACAATCATACATTCAGTATATATACATACATGTGTATATATAGAAATGTTTAGTTCAAACAAAAAAAAACAAAAAAAAACTGTTTAAAATAACAATACAATTAACTTATCCGCAACGAGGGATGTTCTGGATGACAATAACATAAATATTATTGTCTTAGTTGTTGGTATAATGGAAAAGCGTTCTACCATTACTAGCATGATTTACCAAGTGGTGGTGGTTTATCCGCCATGCTTATATTGTTAAAATGAATTACACAATTTATTTTTCTATACTGCCTACCCCTGAAATGGATATGCTCATTTTCAATGTTTACCTTAACGCGTTTTGTTATTTTGTACGCACTATTATATTGTTTTCTTTCAGAAAATGTTATGGTTCGTCGACTATCGACACATTATGATAGATATAAACGATCTACTGAATGTGATTTCCCGCCACTTATTCGTTTTGAATTTGATGTAAATGATGTTCACATAGTTTTAAATCTGGAGAAAAATACACACATACCACATAATGTACCAATCTATGTTCCTGGAGAAGATGGACAAATCGTTAGAGAGGATATCGACGATACCGAGGTAAATATTTTAATGACGTGGTGATGTCACCGAATTTAATTTGGCGCTTAGCAACTTGGTGCGTCTTTTAAATTGTAGGTAAAAATGTATTTTTAACTTTATTTCAGTCAATTTAAATGTGCATAATTATTTTGTTATTTGCGTTTCCTTTGGCATATATTGTATGTCATAACTTACTAAAATGCAATACAGTTTAACTATATGTAAGTTAAATTAGCAGATCTGTGTCTATACAGTTACTGCTGGGATAAAGATTCTTTCTGCCAATTTAACAATTTTCTGCAAACAATTAGGGACTTTAGTCAGTTATCTTTCCCTGATAAAATCTGGAGCAATCCAGTTGGTAAGTAGGTCCTTACAGTTGGAATCCTCGGATTTTATCATTGAATTCCTATGTAAGGATAACAAAATATTTCATCTGATATCTTTCTTGTTAATGAAGATATTAACAGAAGTGGTGAAGATAGTTTTCACCATGAAAATTCTTAGCTTGAATTTCAAGCAAATTAAATAACTTACAAAAAGTTATCTAAGATTAATTTTTGCCGACTGACATTGAAAAGTAAGGGTAAAATCGGAGTAATTTAACTTATTGGACCAATCTATTTAAAGAGTAATCAAGAGAAAATAACTGACTAAGGTCCCTTAGGTTATATTGCTCACTTTAGGTAACCTAATACACTTATATCTGAGATAAATATAAAACTTTTTCAATTATAATACTAATATTTTTCACTCTAGCTGTTCATAAAAGAAATACAAATGAACCATATTGATGTTTTCATTGTTTCCTCTTCATTTTGTAAATTCAGAAATATTCCTTATATCAAGATTTAGTTCATGGAAGTGCTATGTTAGTATCCTGTGAGGAAGATACTTCATATAAACTGGTGAGTGTAATCTTTGAAATATTTTACATCAATATTCATGTTTTTTGTTGTTGTTTTTTTACTAGATTTAACGCCGTGTCAACACAATTTAGGTCATTTTACGGCATCCAGCGCACCTAACCTAGCTTTCCTGGACCATTGTCTATAACCGGTACTCACATACCTTTTCATAAGGCCGGAAACTTCTCCATATTATCTAATCAATGGAGGAAAATCGACATTATTGTCAAATTTTCATGGAAGGGTACAACCTCCCCGGATGGGATTTAAACTCGCACCCCTCGGGCACGAGATTCCAAATCCCGGCGCGCTACCAACTGCGCTATTGAACCGGGTTTCATTTTTCATGTACAGCGTAAACTATGATATATTGAGGACATAAGTTTGTTTGGTTTTAGGGGTTAATCTGTTCCATTTTAGTGTCTGAAGTAGTGTTGCAATGGTTATTCTGATTTCTAAGAATTTCAGATTTCTAAAGCAGTACATATATAATTTAATTTAATATATGTTTTGATGACAAGACCAGCGACACATTGCATATTTTCATACGTTGAATATATATCTTTTTTTATACACCAATCGCACTTGATACATGTACATTTCTCTTACTTTCAGCATGGTTCATTTCGCTATGAAGGTATTTTATATCACATGACCCCATCTAATACACCAGAGGTCAACACAGATCATACTATCCATGCAGAACACTACACTAAACTGGAATATGGAATTGATGCAATCGACTCTGCAAACGTGAACTCAAATAGTAAGTTTGAAAATACATACACCATTAGCCTGTTCAATTACCCTAAACGCTCCAAAACGTTCCGTAACGATACATTCGGAACTCCTCGGCCATTCGCTGCGAATAATCTATTCTAATAAACGAATATACGATCGTTAAGGCAATGAGTGATGTTGCAAAATTAGTGGACTAAAAACGAAACGTCACTCATTGCCTAAACGATCGTATATTTTTTTACTTTAACCGATATTTTCAAAATAGCGTCTAAATATGTCCGACATTATTCGCAGCAAATTATCGAGGAGTTCGGAATGTATCGTTACGGAACGTTTTGTCACGTTTAGGGTAATTGAACAGGCTAATTGTCATAACTATTTAACTGTACATTTCTGCCAGTTTCTGTTATAGTTGACGCATTGAAAGGTGTTAATTAATTGTTAGTATGCTTAAAATTATGGATGATGGCACTAGAAAGTAAACGGTTCATTTCCATATGAATCTAGTTTTTTGTGTGTGTCTGTTGTGCTGCTTCGGTTTGCGGGAAGTTTATTACATTGGACTAGTTAAAGTTAAGTAAGGAATCAAACCTATGAGCATCAGTAGCGTGTTCAATTACCCTACACTCCAAAACGTTCCGTAACGTTACATTCGGAACTCCTCGGCCATTCGCTGCGAATAATCTTATCTTATAAAAAATATACGATCGTTAAGGCAATGAGTGATGTTTCAAAATTTACGGACTTAAAACAAACATCACTCATTGCCTAAACGATCGTATATTTGTTTACTTCAACGCCGGTAGTTTCAAAATAGCGTCTAAATATGTCCGAGATTATTCGCAGCGAATGGCCGAGGAGTTTCGAATGTATCGTTACGGAACGTTTTGGAACGTTTAGGGTAATTGAACAGGCTACAGTTTTTAAGGCCAGTGACCTTATTTGTTTACCACAGCTGTGCGATATTAGTAAACGCACGAACTTGTACAACCCTAGCTTTATGTACTTTGACCATATAATTTAGTCTTTCATTTCATATATTCTTTTTGCTAATTTATATTACTATAATATGAATTTCGTTAGTCAGTTTGAATAGATAAATGCGTAGATTATTTAAATTTAACGTTGTTCATGTACAATGTAACAATACTTTTTTCAGATCTAGTTAACAATACAAGCCGTCAGAAACGTGCCACTATTCCATCAGGCAATGTTGTTGAGATGGTGTTTGCAATTGATTATTATACATACAACTAGTAAGTATGATTTTATAATTCTGAACATGAACTCGACATTGGTGTCAAGTTCCTCAAATTAAAGGTCCATGGAAAAATTGTCGGCCTTATAGAAGGGTGAGTATTTGTTACAGACAAAGGTCCAGTGAAACTAGTTCAGGTTGACTGTTCTCCGTTAACGATCATACTTAGTGTTGAAACCACGTTTAATCAAACAAATTTGACAGAATGGCAATAAAACAACATATATGTTTTACTAATTTCAGCGAATAATTTGAATATTTGATATGCCCATTAATAATTTAATATACAGACATACCTATAATTACAGTTATCTAACTGATCAAGGTACATCGGCTGCTGCTGAAGATGCTCTAAGAAGACATATTACATTATTAGCTAACGAGGCAAGTATTCGTTTAAGACTAACTCTTTTGTGAAGTCGACGTTGTTGCCCAATCTCGATTTTCCATTTGTACAGTGAGAAGTTCTTGGCACACTATTACATAAAAGCTTTTATGATTAGCCGACTGTTGAACAATGATAGACATATAATTACCTACTTTGTGCAGAGAAAAGAAATAAATCTTTATTTTCTAAAATTGGAATTGGAACAATTTAATAGAATGGTACTATTTTTTTCATTATTCTGACTATTCCATGAACGTGTGTTGTCAATCAAATTACATTCGCTATTATTTACGAAAGACCGGTAGTGCCATTTCAACTTCACGATTTCCCGACTTTATCTTCAAGAATTCACAGTTTTAACTTGTTTTCAACATACGGAATTCACGAATTCCCGATTTCAGCTTCATGAATTCACGATTTCAACTTCATGAATTCACGATTTCAACTTCACGAATTCAACATTGTGAATTCACGATATCAGCTTCACGAATTCACGATTTCAGTTCATGAATTCATGATTTCAGCTTCTTGAATTCACGATTTCAGCTTCATGAATTCATGAATTTGAAATCGTGAATTCGTGAAGTTGAATTCCTGAAGATGACTTCGTGAAGTTTAAATCGTGAATTCATGAAGTTAAAAGCGTGAATTCGTGAAGTTTAAATCGTGAATTCATGAAGTTGAAATCGTTTATTCATGAAGCTGAAATCGGGAATTCGTGAAGTTGAAATTGCCCTACCGGTCTTTCGTAATTATCACATTTGGCTTTGCTACTACGTACTGTACTAAGGATAAAGAATTATCAGGTATTTAACTCTATATTTTATTATTTGTATATTACAGATGGATTTATATTATGCTGGTATACCATCAGTTGATTCTAGTGTTGATATCAGAATTTATGTATCAGGAATTTATATAAATACAGTAAGTATATAATTTGTTTCTGAATAAGCTTTGTTAGTACTCAAATTCTAAAAGTCATTTCTCAAAGTGAAATCACTAGAATTCTCAAAGTGAAATCACTTGAATTCTCATAGTGAAATCACTATAACTCTTAAAGTGAAATCACTTGAATTTTCATAGTGAAATCACCATAACTCTTAAAGTGAAATCACTTGAATTCTCATAGTGAAATCACCATAACTCTTAAAGTGAAATCACTTGAATTCTCATAGTGAAATCACCATAACTCTTAAAGTGAAATCACTTGAATTCTCATAGTGAAATCACCATAACTCTTAAAGTGAAATCACTGTAATTGTCAAAGTGAAATCACTGTAATTCTCAAAGTGAAATCACTGTAATTCTCAAAGTGAAATCACTGTAATTCTCAAAGTGAAATCACTGTAATTCTTAAAGTGAAATCACTGTAATTCTCAAAGTGAAATCATTAATTCTCAAAGTGAAATCACTGTAATTGTCAAAGTGAAATCACTGTAATTTTCAAAGTGAAATCACTGTAATTCTCAAAGTGAAATCACTGTAATTCTCAAAGTGAAATCACTGTAATTCTCAAAGTGAAATCACTGTAATTCTCAAAGTGAAATCACCATAACTCTTAACGTGAATTCACTGGTTTTTGTTAATTCTCGAAGTGAAATCACTTGTTTTTGTTTCTCAAAGTAATATCACTTGAATACCAAAATAAAATAACTGATTTTTGTAAATTCTCAAAAGTATTATCACTAGAATTTGAGTGTAAGAACGTAAGTTTGCCTAAATTACAAAGAGATATATTGTAAATGTGGGAGGATGACAACGTCTGCTTTAAATAGTTCTTTCATTGAAATATTTACCGTTACTAAATATATACATGTATTTTCAAATAATGCTTCCGTATTATTTTCTTTCAGAATCCATCTCTCTCGGACTGGTCATCTGACAGTCAAGTTACAGTGAATGGTGTTACATATTTACCCTTCGATAATGTAGTTAATAATTTACAAAGTTGGCTATTGGCCCAGACTGGATTTCCATCACATGACCACGTGATGACAATGTCGGTGTAAGTCATGTTAAGAATTTTAATTTGCAACGTAGCAAACCTATAAATATACACAGTAACAACTGCAGCAGTAAATATAAATGCATTAACAAAGAAAAGACTAGCAAATAATGATAAGAGCCAAAATTGTTATATATTATTCATAATTTAGAGTTTAATCCTTCTGGATAAACCGTATCAAGCTTATGGATCCAATATGTTCTTTCATAAGTCTATCCATAGTATTATGCACAACATCAATAGGCATGAAACGAAAAGCATTTAAACTATGATTTTGTTCATTAAAGTGTGAAGCAATATTCGTAGAAAATGCTGGGTCAACAAAATTATTACTTTATTGTTAATCACCTGAAGAAGACTAATAAATAGTCGAAACGTGTTGTGAAGTTTAATTGGAATTTGTTTTCTTTATCAACAGAATTTGCATCGTACATGTATGCACTCTCTTTTACTGCTCATCCCTAACCTAGGGGCGGATCCAGGATTTTTTTCTGGGGGGGGTCCGAACTTTTCTAGGGGGTTCCGAACTTTTCTAGGGGGGGGGATCCGAACCTCGAACCACAACCACATTATACACATTTTGCAGAAAAATTGCAACATTTTGATAATAAAAACTACATAACCATTAAATTCATGCTACTTAAAAATGACTTACAGGCAAGAAATATTCTAATGAACTGGTAGATTTTCCAAATTCTAAGGAGGGTCCGGACCCCCCTGACACCCCCCGCTGGATCCGCCTATGCTTACCTAACGAATGGTCATCATGATGGGACAAAATCGTGTATCGATGCTTCACACCAAACAAGAACAGATATTCAGATCATATTCTTATGTAATCGTGACATTTGTATTGTTCTTCATCTTTTAGCCATGTGAACTAATCATATTTTTAAAGGCGCCTCTTATTAGAAAATTTAGAACAGAACAGAATAGAACAGAACAAACTTTTATTTCTCAAATTACGAAACATGATTTATGAGCAATGATGTGTATACAGTTTATAGACAAAATACAAAAAGAGCAAAATTACATGTATATAAACTATTAATACCTTCAAGGTACCATGTAAATCTAACTATAACTATCACGATTGTTCAAGCTCTTTATAACAGAGTTAATGACGCACTGAATACTATCTTACATTCGAACTGGCAGTTTTTTAACTGAACAGAATATGTGTGAAGACAACAATAACGCAGTAACAGGGCCGATTCCATTTGTTTAGAACTGCAAAATAAATTACAACTATCGTTTTAAATGATCCCCACATTGTGATCTTGTGGATTATAGTTTTATGTTTTTCATTTACAGTGTAGAATTTGCTGATGTTACTAATGGTGTTGTATCAAATACTGGATATACTGGAGTCGCTTTTGTTGGAACAGTGTGTGATCCATCATCGGTGAGTTAGATTTAATGTATTGTTCGCGCTAAATAACATTGTGTGTGTATGTAAACATAAAAATAAACCATTTCATTCCAAAGGTAGGACAGTATTGAAAATGAATGTTGTTTAGTATATTTTAAGGAAATTTGTGTGGCGGATAAACCAATACCCCCGTATAGTGCGTACAAAATAACAAAACGTGTTTTGGTAAACATTAAAATGAGACAATTCATTTCAGGTGTAGGCAGTATTGAAAATAAAATTTGTGTAATTCATTTTAACAAAATTAGCATGGCGGATAAACCACAACCACTTGGTAAATCATGCTTGCAATGGTAGAATGCGTTCCATTACACCAACAATTAAGACACTCGTAAAACATATCACAATTGTTTATTTTAAAGTCATCATGGGCATCCCTCTTCGCGGGTTAGTTCATTGTATTGTTATTATAAACAGTGTTTTGTTTTATTTGTTCGAACTATAGTCACTCATGATTGTAGCGGTAGAACACTTCACTATAACTACCAGAAACTCATAAAATCATATAAAAGTTAAAAATGAATAATGTTATATCGTCATTCTGAGCATCTACTTTTGTGGATTGATTCATTGTACTGTTTACATAAACAGGCGTTTTTTTTCTGTACCAGCTGTAGCTTTTCTTTGAAATTTATAATTCTTTCGTGATATACAATGTACTTGATAATGGAATAGTGTTACTGCAAATAGTAACACGTTTGCATCCTTTTCGGACGACTATGATCCAGTTTAGAACATAATTATCTGACTTCGACAGGTCAATGCTTGTACGATGCTCGTCCATGCCTGGTATGCATGTTTGTATTATAATTATAATGTACGTAGGAGGATAATATAAGATCAATAATAAGAACATTGTCTTCAACACATTTTTGTATACAACACTGTTGTCAATGAACATTCTATCTTTCAAAAAAGTGCGAGCAGATTCTGACATTTCCCAAATATCGTCTCAAAATGCCCACAGATAAACTTGTCTAGTTGGATTTCTCATGTTTTGTCGTCTTTTTACGTACCATATTAATCTTAACTGTAGTGTATATGTCATTTAATGTATCTATTGCAGGTATCATTCACGCAGCTTGAATATCATGGACGGACAGCTCAAACAATGGCACATGAACTTGGCCACGCCCTTAATTCTCAACATGACGGAACTAGCAACAGTTGCCAGGCAACAGGTTACAATGTAATGACATCTACGTTCTACGTCACCACGTCACCAGAGAACGCTGAGACACAATGGACATTCTCCTCATGTAGTGTTGGTTATTTCAAGAATTACATAGATGGGTTAGTAGATTACTTTAACGATGTTAAAACATAACGGGCATCCTCTTCAGATGGTTTAGTCATCATTTCAAGAATTACATAAATGGGTAATGCTACAGTCCCATAAACATAGAAATAGCCATGAGGGCACCGTACGGGCGCCGTGCGATCAAGCTCCGCAAGGACCCGCACGAACTCTTGCTTACCCGTACGGACTGTTACGTTTTTTCTAGGGTCTGTGAGATGAGCCATGGATACACTTATCAATTTCTAAGTCAAATCGTGAACACAATCGTGGCCGTGTATGGATTAAACTTGCATATCTTCCAGCTAAGGCTCCGTACGGGTGTGTTGTTTTGTGTCATGTGCGTACTGTCACTTTAAAACGCAAGGCTTCCCACGGCCTACGGCTGTTTGCACGTACGGGTCCGCAACAAGCCACGATTTTATGGGACTGAGGCATAAGTAGATTCTGATATACCTGGAAATAGAAGGGAAGTTACTATTATCATCATAAATAAAAGTAATTATTTGTCGGTGCAAGGACACATTTGGAATAAAATCAAAGCCAACTTGTTATTCCTATAGCTAAGTACACGTTTTAAGAAGACTCGGACTCGGATGTGCTTAATAAAAGCATTAAGCACCTGTTTCACAACAATATCATATCCAACATGAGAAAGTTAACATACAATCGTAAATATCTAACGAATATTTTTTACATTTATATGATCTTGTTAATCTTATTGTTTACAGGTTGTCTTCTAATTGCATGCAGTCTCATTCGTTTTCCCAGTCTGATTACAATAGTATGAAAAGCTATGGTTTACCAGGACAATATTATTCAACAACTGAGCAATGTGCTATGTATGAAGGTCCTTCATCGGTGCCTTGTTCAATTACGGATGTAAGTATATTGTACATGTATGTACATAGCTGTTTTCCTTTGTAACTCACTTATACATCTCTGGTATTAGGTCAAGATTTTTTAAGACCATACCATGTCCCTTTGCATGCCCCGATGAATAGCATTTAAATGGCTTTCTAAAGAAGAATGATGCGCCTTATAGTCAAATACAACAAGCAAATTCTATACATACATGTGTATAACCCTTTAGTAAATAAATATGTGTTATTTGCCCTGTAAAGTGCCAAATTCATTGCACAAAACTGCAAAACCTGTTTTATAAAACTGAAAACAGGGCCGAAATCTGTTACATGGCCAATAACACTTATTGGCCTTGGTCTAATATCATTTTTTTTGCGCTAAAAGAGAGCCAATATAAAAAACTTGTCTGTAAGTAGTTCTTTAATAAAATTGTCATTATATTGGCGCTTGCCCTTCGGCCTCCGTCAAATACGACTGTCTTCGGAAAAATAACTGGACCTATAGCCATGCCAGACAGGCTGTGTACATTGCTAAAACCGATGCTGAAAAAGTTGCTTTCCAAGATATCAACCCAAAGACAGGTAGCATCTACAAGCTGGCTAAACAAATGCGCCGCGAAAACCAGGATGTGGTAGGTGAAAAACCCATCAAGAACGATAAGGGTGAACTCGCCTTGGATGAAGAGTCCAAGAAATCAGCATGGAAGCAGCACTATGAGCAGCTCCTAAATGTCGAATTCCCCTGGAGCCACGAGGACCTCTCAGACGAACCACCCATAGAGGGCCCTAGTATACCAATCACGTCTGAGATGATTGAAAAGGCTATCGGCAAGATGCACATGGGCAAAGCAGCAGGACCATTAGGAGTAGTTGGAGAGATGCTCAAGCCCACAGGCAAGGTTGGAGTAGCCCTAATAAGAGACCTTGTGGAAGCTATTGTATACGAGGGCCGCATACCCACAGACTGGGAAGAAAGTTACATTGTAAGCATCTACAAAGGGAAAGGTGACGCACTGAACAGGAGCAACTACAGAGGACTCAATCTGATTGATCAGACCATGAAAGTACTAGAGAGAGTTGTCAACCAACTCATCAGACAACAGGTGCACATTGATGAGACGCAATTCGGTTTTATGCCTGGGAGGGGTACCACTGACGCCATCTTCATCATCAGGCAACTCCAAGAAAAGCATTTAGCTGTAAACAAACCACTTTATATGGCATTTGTAGACCTGGAGAAGGCCTTCGACCGTGTGACAAGGGAAGTCATATGGTGGTCAATGCGAAAAGTTTGTGTTGAAGAATGGCTCGTACGTACAGTTCAGTCAATGTATGCAGGTGCCAGGAGCCGGGTTCGAGTAGGAGACGAATACAGTGAAGAATTTGATGTGAAGGTGGGCGTACATCAGGGATCAGTACTAAGCCCATTACTCTTCATCATTGTACTAGAAGCTCTATCTCGTGAATTCCGCACTAGTTGCCCCTGGGAGATCCTCTACGCTGATGACCTCGCTATCACTGATACCTCATTGGAGTCTCTAATAGAAAGACTGACCAACTGGAAAAAAGGTATGGAAGGAATAGGTCTCAGGGTTAACATGAGCAAAACCAAAGTGATGATCTCTGGCCCTAATCTCAACTCCCCCAAGAAGTCTGGAAAGTACCCCTGCGCAGTGTGTCTCAGTGGAACTGCTAGCAACGCCATACTATGCACAAACTGCTCCTGTTGGGTTCATAAGAAGTGCAGTGGAATCAAGGGTCCACTCAGATCAGACCCTAATTACAGATGTCCTTGATGCACAGGCTCAGCAAGACCCATCGATGGTAGGCCAGTGAAAGCTATTCAAGTGGAAGATGAGACCCTCCAAGTTGTAACAGACTTCTGTTACCTAGGAGACTCTCTATCTGCAGGAGGGGGGTGTGAATCTGCAACCATAACACGCTGCAACTCTGCATGGACGAAATTCAGAGAACTCCTTCCCATACTCACCAACAAGCATCTGCCAATCACTACCAGAGGTCGCGTGTACTCAACCTGTGTGAGAAGCGTCATGCTTCATGGGTCAGAAACTTGGGCTGTTTCTGCAAACATCCTTAAAAGACTGCAGCGAAATGACCGAGCCATGATAAGATGGACCTGCTGTGTCAAACCAGATGATGATGTCCCCTTGGAGGATCTCCTGTCTCAGCTTAAAATCAGAGATATTGCTGACGTTCTCCAAACAAACAGACTGAGATGGTTTGGCCACGTAGAACGTAGCACAAGCTGGATCTCCCAAGTCAGGAATTTGAACGTCACTGCACACCGGGGCCAAGGCAGACCAAAGCTAACATGGGAAGACCTGGTTAAGCGTGACCGGCTTGCGCTGAAAATGGATGGAATCAACCCTGAAGATCACCAATCATGGAGAGGAAGACTTCGTTCAAGACCAGACACACAGGCCCCACCCTTACCAAAGGAATAATCAACGGCCTGTTTAAAATAAACCGGATGATGATGATGATGATATATCAAATCACTTATTTAATATCATATAATATTCTACATCAAATCTTTTCACTGTACTTTTCCTGTCCTGATGCCCTGTCAATATGATCTTCAACATTTTCCTTTGTTCTTGTTATTCAGATTGTGACGTCATCAGATTGTTACGATGGATATCAATGCTCAGATCCTACACTTGGTTGCAGTTTGTCAAGAACTCTTTATCCAATGGCTGGTACAAAATGTGGAAACTCGTCACTCGATTATGTAAGCTTAATAGTTCATACAAATATAATTGCAAAGTCATGGTCGTGGTAAATTTGCTTGAGTTTGAATCAAACTGTTAAGGGTCAAGGACCAGACAAGTAATTAACTTTCTTCACCAATTATGCTGATTAACCTCGGTATATAGAAAAGTTGTCGACTCTGATAGAATAGTACGGTTGTATGAGTATCTTGTGTACAGAATTAATTTTGCTATTTTGCTATTAATAAAAGTAAGGTACATTTAATTTAAAAGGCAACGGAAGCTAACCGGTTGGGTAACATTTCTTTCTTTTTTTACTAAATTTAACGCCGTGTCAACACAATTTAGGTCATTTTACGGCGTCCAGCGCACCAGCTTTCCAGGATCATTGTCCATAACCAGTACTCACCAACAACATTTTCTTTGTCAATAAAGGTGGCCAATTATATAACTTGGTTGAATGAAGCCAAGGGCATACACTTGCTGTTGACATTTGTGAAAGGTATAGGTTTAACCCATCTAATTAAAGCAATTTAAAGTTGCAATCATATAACAACTTTTGGGCATGTGTTAATTTAATAAAATACGTGTATTCTAGCAGGTTATTGACGGTTTATGTAACATATCTGTCTGTATATTTTAAATATACTAACAATAACTGATTTGTCCCTTCACCAAAGTCCTATCTGATTTTACAGATATGCTTCAGAGGTCAATGCGTAGATAAAACAGTTATTATAACCACAACGACTTCAACATCTACAACACCAAGTACTACTACAACATCAAGCACTACGTCTACTAGTACTACGTCAACAACGTCAAGCACAACGTCTACGACACCAAGCACGACCTCCACGACGTCAAGCACTACTTCTACTAGTACAACGTCAACAACATCAAGCACAACATCCACGACTCCAAGCACGACTTCCACAACATCAAGTACTACTTCCACTACACCCAGCTCAACGACAAGCACTACCACCACAACTCCAAGCACGACTTCCACGACGTCAAGCACTACGTCTTCTAGTACTACGTCAACGACACCAACAACTACGTCAACAACGTCAAGCACAACATCCACGACACCAAGCACGACTTCCACAACATCAAGTACTACTTCGACGACACCCAGCACAACGACAAGCACTACCTCCACAACACCAAGTACTACTTCTACAACGTCAAGCACTTCATCTACCACACCAAGCACATCAACGACATCTACGTCAACAACGACTACTCCTACATCTATAACGACTAAGTCACCATGTAATGAAAAGGAGAAATGTTGTGTCAGAGTTCGTATTGGTGGAAAAATGAAGAAAAAGTGTTGTAAGGGTCTAAAGTGTTGTAAGAAACCAAAGTGGTATTCAGGTACTGAATGTTACAGGAAGTGTTGTCAAGTAGACACAACTACCTCAACCACTTCGACTGTCACTACACCTACATCGTCAACTTCAACTACCTCTAGCACTTCAACTGTCCCTACAACTACAACTTCAACATCGATCGCTTCAACCACCTCAACTGTGTCTTCACCTACCACATCGACAACAACTTTATCAACAACCACTACATCTGGACCAGTTTGTACTTTGTTACCGATTTGTTGTGTACGTAGAGGATTTTTCTTCAGTTGTTGTTTTGGACCATTCTGTTGTAATAGAAGTTGGGCTACTACAACTGTTTGTTACCAGAACTGTTGCGTTGCCAACAATGGTGGCCCTGAGGAGATCGGTGAAACTGAAGAGGCTGATGATAGTGATGAGACTGACGACTAAATGTTTAACTAACCAATGCTGGCAAAGAAGTGGTCGACTTATGTTTCTGGATAAGACATCACGTGACTTGTCAATCGCAACTTTGTGTTCTGCATATCGCGGGCTTATCGCAAAACGGTCGTAATTCAAATTACAAAAGAGTTTTGCGCTAAACCCATAATATGTAGTCTTTGTTTACGAGATTTGTTTTTTTTTCATTTTGATGCAACTTACATTGCATGTGAGTGATGTAGTTTTTACTGAATAATTTTATACGCTTTAGTTAAATGAAAAGATATAATGATACAGTATTAAAATGGCTTTCATTAATGATTTATATTATTAGATTTTATAAACAGAACAACGCTTTTATTTCTAAAATTACATATAATAATAACAGGATGAATTTGTATAAATATTGTACTTACTTGACTATTGATGATCTGTATTCATGGGCGGATCCAGCGGGGGAGTCAGGGGCGTCCGGACCCCTCCTATAATTTGGAAACTGTACATGTCCATTAGTGTAGTTCTTGCTTGTAAGTCATTTTTAAGTAGTATGAAGCATTTTTCTCGGTGCTTAACATGATTAACATAGATGGTTATGTAGTTTTTATTATCAATATGTTGCATTTTTTTCTACAAAATGTGTATATAATGTGGTTGTGGTTCGAGGTTTGGACACCCCCCACACTAGAAAAGTTCGGACACCCCCTTGAAAAAAGATCCTGGATCCGCCCCTGTGTATTTACATACATCAGCTTGGACATGGGCATGCTATAATACCCTAATACAGGATAAGACGCAGGCGGTCGGCACGGTCCCGAATCAAAAACACTATACATGTACATACTAGATGTATATAGAGTGTTTTAGATTCGGTACTTAGACAGCCGCCTGTGGGATAACATTAGCGGAGACCAAACTGACCATCACGTGTGCCTTGGCCTTGTTCTTTTCAGCCAATAAAAATGTAAAGTGCTGTAATATAGTGCGTAAATATTGACCCCGACCTTACCTTTCACATTTGCATCTAATAATTATCTACCCATATCCCGACGAAAGTCAGTACCACGCCTATTCTACACTTCGACAGCAATTGTAAAATTATAGAAGTATGTTTGTGTGTTAAGTTTTAACTCATTATCCTCACGGTCACGGTGTAATCGAGCATTAGTACTACATTCGTATTCAATGTAATGAATATTCTTGCATAAAGGTCAGGTCGGGGTCAATATTTACACACAATATATAAGTAACTGTATTATTTTATCCATATCTTCATATTTGACAATGCATTTACAGTAAAGTTTCACTGATTAGACCATTAAAATTGATGGTCTCTAAAGCAAAATGGTCTTCAAAAAGGGACATATTTCTTCCCAAAATTAAGCATTTAAGACGTTAAGTCGTCAAACCTTGCATGAATTTGCTGAAACTAAGGGATCATTATTGAGAAACTTTACTGTTATGTATTTCTATTATACATCTTATAGATGTAACATATACTTGTATATTGATGTTGTTAAAATTATGTTTTTATTCAAAGATTAAAATCACATTATCATTCCACAAAGATATTTCTAGTATATATATTACGACGATAAAAATCTCTATTGCTCGTAATGTTCGTTTCGACGCTGCGGTGAGTCGTTTTCAATATAAGTAAGAGTTCATAGACCACACAAAGTAGTTCAGTAATTTTACAGTTTAATCCATTATTCATTAATAAACAGTTTTCACAAAGTTATTATAGTTCGCAATAAACCAATATTTACTAGATTACTAAGTCACAAAGAACATATAACACACAGATCAACAAATGATTCTTTTTTTTCTTAACTAATAAAACTTAAGGTGATATTAATGATAAATAACAAAAGTGACTATCGCGTCCAATACCTAAGAACATATGAACTAGACATATATGTTTACAGTGTTATGACATACCAAAAAATGCAATTTAAAAACTGAAAATCTTCGTTTTTATATATACCAGCAATGCCCACCAAAAGTTTGGAGACATTGTCACTTTGAGGCTTACTAAATAACTTTTATCTAAAATTTGGTAACTGGTTATTTTGTAATGCCTTTTAGCTCTGCTTTTTGGGTAATTATTATTATCATAGCTGAGAATAAAAAATAGCATAAAAACTATGTTATGGAAAATAATTATAGGTTATTATACAGTTTACTGTACAATACGGAAATATATTTGGACGAGTACACAGTTTAAAATGACATATTAACTATTTAAGATTTGTAGTTCATGTAAAAACCTTGTGTATAACGTTATTTTATTTAGTACAGACCATTATTACGGTTTATTTGCTCACTCATGCCAAAGAAAAACAGTTTCGAACGGTTGAAAAATGGCGGAAATAATTTATGAATTAGCATCGTTTAGTGCACATGTACTCAACCGTCCATTGCGAAAATAATATTTTATTTTTGGATCCAATACGGAAATATATTGGACGGTCACGTGGTCCAAATGCAGATTGTCGATTGGTTAGATTTATTAGATATATAATAATTACATGTACAATAAACATGGTTTTAGAGGCTTTAGGATGTCAGATGCTGAATCTAACAAATGTGTTGCATTGATGAAATTTTAGTTCAGTTTATCACAAACCATACCCAACTACATGTATATAAAAATAACTACTCTACAAAAATAATCATAACAATTCAAGAATAATAGTAAATTTCATTTGTTACCCAACTGTTGGTGGTACTGTACGAGATATTTGAAATAAAAAATGTAGTATATTTATGAATAGAACAAATATATATGTACATGTATTGCAAATATTAATCAAGCAAAATTTGACTGGTGAAAGGGAAAAGACCTGTGTGCTTTAACAATATCCTACATCTGAAAATGTAATAACATTAAAGCCACTATATGAAGATATATTCATCAACAGTAAACTTGAATACTCTTTTACAAACATGAAGTTATCAGAACATAACATGCATTAGAGACACAATAAATAATACGAAACAATTTGTGTTCAAAACAAATTATCCCATGACATAATTACAGTACAGCCATACATGTACGTGCACAAATTACGATAAAGTTCCATTCTAATTACCATTCGGAACTACCTTGGCATTCTTCTACGCAGATACACCTCGGATATCATAAGGTAAAAAAGAAGATCTAGGAATTTTGGTTTCTGTGGTAATATAGTCTGAACTACACAGAAATACGACGTGTGAGACATTGTACAGATGAAATGATGTGATAAAGCGTGTAACAATGTTTTAATTAAATGTTGACTTAAAAATGACAGTCGCCGGACCTAATAACCTGGTTGTATTTCTACTACGTCTGATTTCCGAGGTATATCTTCGTAGATGATCGCCTTGGTTGTTCCGAATGTCTAATTACATCAAAACAATGGTTATTATAGTAGATTGGTTCACTTCATACAGGTACGTTTTTCTTCTTACCATTAGCAGTCTACGAAATTACTTGGTGTCCGGTTGCTCGGGACAACCAATTTTTAGCTCGGGGCAACCATAACTTTCTTTTGAGCAACCAAATTCTACTAACAAAAGATAATGCTTGCTGCTAAATGGACCTGTTGGGGCAACCACTTTCATATTTTGTAAACTGCCCAAAGCATTATTGTCAAATTGTCATGATTTTGCGATAACCTCGTTAATTGGTCCTTACAGCGGAACTAAACTGTTATACATTCTATAATGTGATATAAGCGATAAACAGAAATAATTGAGTACAATTAACTCTTCAAATCAATCTTAAGAAGTAAACATAAATCAGTAACCTGTTCAATTACCCTAAACGTTCCAAAATGTCCCGTAACGAAACATTCGGAACTACTCGGTCATTCGCTGCGAATAATCTAGAATCTAATAAACAAATATAAGATCGTTAAGGCAATGAGTAATGTTTCAAAATTTATGGACTAAAAACGAAACATCACTTATTGACTTAACGATCGTATATATGTTAACTTAAACACCGGTAGTTTCATAATATCGTCTAAATATGTCCGAGATTATACGCAGCGAATGGCCGAGGAGTTCCGAATGTATCGTTACGGAACGTTTTGGAACGTTTAGGGTAATTGAACAGGCTACAGATCTGATAAAAAATTGTTTAGTCATGTTTACTATTCTACGATACTTAACCTAAATAAAATTGAGATAGATCTTGAACCCATTTCAAGTAAGATGTTCTAAATACCGAATAAATATATGTAAACATCGTACGATGAGTTTAATCTTGGCCCCTGTTTACTATAAGGAAAAGAATACCGTCACGACAGGAAAGTAAAATCTAGACCTATTTGTTAGACATATTTGTTTCACTGTCAAATATAGATCAAATGGGGCGTATAATTGCTTCGTAGCTCTAACACTACTAAACAATACAGTAGCAGTACTTGTTCTACATGAAATTAGAATGAAACAAATGGTCCACCTGCAAAGAGCCCGCCCAATGTCGTTGTTCACATGTACTTTAGCACAATAGTCCTGTGCACCATTTCACAAAAATTCTTACAAAAACATATCGTAAGTCAATTTTATAAATTTTGCAGTTCAAAGTCAAGAGGATAATAAACATAGCTAAAAGGTATACAACATTCTACACAACTGAATAACAATTGTAATTGATAAGCCAAAAGGACCGTATTATTAATGTTCTTGCTTTTGACTTACGATGATGTTTATGTAAGATTTTTTTGTGAGAAGCGCATCTGTTTCGTGCATTATAGTCCACAAATAATAATCGCTCCGAATTTGTGACAAACCAGTGTATAATTGACAAACAGTCATTTTTTTTTTTGGGGGGGGGGGGTATAACATTATCACTGAAAACCATGCTGTAGATGCAAAGAACGACCGACTAGACATGTCTGTGACAAGTATTTGAAATTAAAAAGTTTAAAAGGTTAAAGTGTAGGGTTAAAGTCAGCTTCCACATACATGTTTACATTTATAAAATAACCCATAATTATTGAAATCACCTTCAAACAGGCGATCCCTCACAGTACATATTTACGCCTTGGTAGAATGGAATAACTGTATACATGTATAGGCAAATTTCTTGCTCAAGGATATTAGCTGTGCCCCTAATGGGTTTCCAACCCGAGACCTGTCGATCCCTAAGCGCGCGTCCTACTTCTAAACCACTACTCCTAGGTTAATGAGTTTCATTCATATCTTTTAATGATAAGGTAGCCGCAGCCGTGGCGTAGTGGTTAGCATGTCTGACTTCGAATCCGGAGATCTCGAGTTCGAAACCCGGTCGCGGCAGGTCATACCCTATACATGAGTTGTCGGCCTCGTGGAAGGTTAAGTTAGTACTGGTGATAGATAAGTGTCCAGGAAACCTATAGTAGGAAGAGCTGGCCGTCGTATCAATGACCTATATATGTGTTGAATACGACTTTAAAAAAATTAATGATAAGCAAATTTTTAATTCATAGAATCAAACAAGGTTGACGTAGTTATGTTATCTAAGTTTTTATTTCATCCAACATTATCTATGTCAAGGATAGTTCAGAAAGTTTACCATTCATGAATCGTCTACATTTTGTTATCAGTCATAAATACGTCATTATTTAATTGTAAATCATCGGTATACAGACTTATGGTGGCATATTTCTGCCACCAGATAATTAACTTGTTAATTAGGAACTTTAGTCAGTTATCTTTCCCTGATAAAATCTGAAGCAATCCAATTGGCAAGTAGGTCCTTACAGTTGGTATCCTCGGATTTTATCATTGAATTCATATGTAAGGGTGAAAAATTATTTCATCTAATATCTTTCTTGTTAATGAAGATATTAACAGAAGTAATGGAATTTAGATAGTTCTTTAACTTAAAAAATAATTAGCTTGAATTTCAAACAAAGTAATGATATACAAAAAAGTTATTCAAGGTCAAATTGGCAAATTAGCATTGAAAAGTAAGGGTAAAATCCGAGTAATCCAACTAATTAGACCTACATATTTTGAAGAGTATACAAGGGGAAATAACTGACTAAAGTCCCTTATTAAGTGGTTATCTACTTGAAGCCTCATTATCTTTAAAAAGTAACACTGTTTTTGGACTACAAAGAAAATAGGCATTTATCTATTTCAAACACCTTTAATGAACAAGATTTTCTAATAAAATGCAATTTCTGCTTAAATATATGTTCATGTTTTATTGCATTTAAAAGTGAAAGTAGATCGAAGCCGAAAGTAGATTTTGGATGTCAATACTTGAAACAATAGTTGGATCACAGTATTTTTAATGTGAAGTTTCGTTTAGAAAAGAATCTGCTTCAAATAACATAATTAAGCTCTAAAACTATTTTGAATCAGGTATATTGAATAGTAGCGTATAATTGAATACACGTAGTGTGCTCTTATAAAAGTTCCTCGCATTTTTTTAAGAAATGAACACTTAGTTAAATTCAAATTTAGAAAGCGGAATGGTTTGAAAAGTTTACTGTGTTTTTAATGTACTTTATATTCTATATGATAACTTCATGTTTGTAAAACAATTTTCAAGTCTTCTGTTGATGAATATATCTTCATATACAGGTCGTCCACGTAACATTGCGTAATAAACATAGCCAGTTTCATTACACATCAATTTTAGGGGTGAATTATAATTACAATTTTATAGTTTAATTAGTTTACACATATTTTATAAACATATCATTATATAAAACTTACAGTGGGCATACATACTATTTAAAATAAATGTTGCACATAAAAATGGCCTGTTTAAATCGGTAAAATGCTGTTCAAGCATTGCTTATTTCACCTTTTTAGTGGGCAAGTCCATTGTTTAAAGTAAAAAACACGCATGACCTAGAATACTACCTGTAGTGGCTTTAACGTAGCTAGATAACCAATTACCAGTTGGAGATATTTTGTATAAGTGGTAAGTGGTTAACTAGTTACATAACTAGTTAATCTGTTATCATTTATCTATAATAAAGCATTGTTTTGTTCCATTGTATTGAAACGCAGTCACACTTTAGTCAAAACAGATAGCCGCCCGGCTAGCTCAATTGGTAGCACGCAAGTCTTACTGATCGAGGGGTCGTGGGTTCGATTCCCGGGCGGGGCATACTTTCGTGGAGCTTGGTCATGAAATAATTTCTACGGCCATTCTGCCTCCTACCAAAGATTCTTAATTATGTAGGGCAATTGTCAGTCACTGACGAAAGTATGTGCTTAGTAGTTGGTTAACATCTACAGTAAATCCAGAAAGCCTTTCCAGGAACAGTGAGTAGGTTGACTGACCGCCGTTATATGACTTATACAATGTGTTGCTACAGTGTTAAACCCAACAAACAAACAAACAAACAAACAAACAAACAAACAAACAAACAAACAGAGCAGACATTTGTTAACTATATAGTTCTCAGATGGCAGAAATATGCCACCATACAAAATGAATAAAGGTGTTTCTACTTTAACACAGTATCTGGTTAGTGCACTATGACTGCATGCCCAAGGTCATAAACAATGTACTAGGGTCCAAAAGTTTCCTTAAATATTTTCAATTTCGATGGTTTAGAAAATAGTTAGATATACATTATAATGATGTTGTTAGTTTCACAACTAATATGCAATATTCATGTTTAGTCAAAATGTAGATTTTACTGAAAAGTGACTTTTACTGCATACCTATATAGTAGCGTGTTCAATTACACAAAACGTTACAGAACGTTACATAACGATACATTCGGAACTCCTCGGCCATTCGCTGCGAATCACCTAATCTAATACACAAATATGAAATCGTTAAGGCAATGAGTGATGTTTCAAAAATTTACGGACTAAAAAACGAAATATCACTCAATGCCTAAACGATCATATATTTGTTTACGTTAACACCGGTAGCGTCTAAATGTCCGAGAGATTATTCGCAGCGAATGGCCGAGGAGTTCCGAATGTATCGTTACGGAACGTTTTGTAACGTTCGAGGTAACTGAACGCATGGCTATTTGAATGACTACAAAAGTTCAAGGTTTCAGGGAAAATATAAACAAATACATGAGTAATGAAACTTTTGGACCCCAGGGTAAAATGTATATGCAAGCAGCAGACAAACCTTAAAAGTTCTTTACTTTAATGCAATGACAATAATTTAGCACCTCACTCGTTTAGCTTAGTTGCACAAATTAGCAAGCAACCATTTCTCAAGATCAAGGAATATATGAATTCCACATAGAAAACTAAAGTTCAATATCTATGGAGTTCAAAAATTATGATAACTATTTATGATGTCTGAGTGCATATAAGTGTAACACTTGACCTGATTTACTTGTTTCTATTAAGTTTGACAATCGAAATATTTTCGAATTTTCATCTTTTTAGGTCGCGGCGGAAAATTCTGAAGATGTTTAAATCGCTAGTCTTAAGACATGTACGAAAGAGTTTAATTTAGATTGACGGTAAAAACTTTTTGAGTAGATCTAGAATATCTTGGCATGGTATACTAATGTTTGTAAAATTCGACATTGACATACTTATCTGTGACATTCAAAAAAGACGATGGTATTTAATATGACACTTAGCTTACGTCATTGATAAAAAAACTGAAACCATTCAAATATAGAGTAAAATGAAAGTAGACAGTTAATCGGACACATATATTGACATTGATGGAACACTTGGATAGATTGATAAACAAGTTCCATCGATTAATTAGCGGAAAAAAGTCTTAATTTTGAAAAATAATAATTTAACAGCGTATTTGCATATATGGATTTACTTACACCGACCTATGGGAAGGTTATTGATCACGTGGTAAATCGGTACACGGTTCTTGTCACTGGAGGCTCGGGATTCTTGGGGCAGCACGTGGTCGGATTGCTGCAATCACGTGCTCATCACGTGACCAATATTCGAGTTTTGGATATTATCAATTATGAGAACAAAACTGGTTTGTATAATATACATGTATATAATGTCTTTTAAAATCTTCAAACTTAAAGAAAACGTAAATATTCTTTGACTATGCATTTTGTGCATAAAACCTCAGGCAGCCTGAACAAGTCTGAGTCAAAAACAAGAAGCATTCATAATTCAGTCATATTTTGGCCAATCAATTCCAAAAAAATGTTGAATTATGTAGTATGTATACCCTTTGAATATCATAACATAGTAATGTTTATAATCTTCCTGACTTTTAACTGCAAAATTTATGAAATTGACTTACGATAACATCGTAAGATATTTTGTGAAAAGGTGCACTGCATTATGCCTCAGTCCCATAAAATCGTAGCTTGTTGCGGACCCGTACGTGCGGACAGCCGTAGTCCGTGGGAAGCATTGCGTATTAAGGTGACGGTACGCACATGGAACAAAACAACACACCCGTACATAGCCGTAGCAGGAATATAATTATGCAAGTTTAATCAATACTTAGCCAAGATTTGGTTCACGATTTTACTTTGAAAGTGATACTTGTATCCAAGGCTCATATCAAGGACCCTGGTACAAATGTAAAAACGTAACAGTCCGTACGGGTACGCAAGAGTTCGTACGAGTCCTTGCGGAGCTTGATCGCACGGCGCCCGTACGTTGCCCTCACGGCTATTTTTATTTTCATGGGATCACGAAAAACCCCCCTCCCCCAGATAAAAATACTTCCTATACCATGTCAATTTGATTAAAACCCGATCTAAAATTTTCCGCTCGCCTACTCGCTAATTTAACTTGTTTACATCGTCGACGTGACGCAATTTGAAAAGAGCCGTCCAATGACAGACTTTGAATAATACCGCTGCTAAATTAGCTTGCAAACCTTGGTCTAAAATAGAAATTACGAAATCAAAATGCTATTAATAGTGTTTCGTCTGGATGAAAGCTACGCATTAACTGGTCGACACAAAGGTCATCTCGACGTGACCTTCCACGGAGACAGTAGAGATCCTGTACGACAATGCTCTACAGGATATCTGTTTACGGATATTGATACTATGTAAACTTACCAATGTGTATTTTGTTTCAGATTATATATGTAAAAAACCAGTAGAAATGTTTACCGGTGATATATTAGATGAAGATTTAGTTATGAAAGCTTGTAGTAATGTAGACTGTGTGATACATCTAGCAAGTATTATAGATATATCATTGTTTGCTGACTATCAACGTAGTTATAACATAAATATACTAGGTGAGACTTGATCATATTCAAATATATTTCATAGAATATTTGTTTATTATTTTTATTATCTATTTATTGGATTTAACGCCGTGTCAACACAATTTAGATCATTTTACGGCGTCCAGCGCACCTAACCTAGCTTTCTTGGACCCTTGTCTATAACCAGTACTCACCTACCCTTCAACAAAGCCGGAAACTATACATATTATATTATCAATGGAGGAAAATTGACATTATTGTAAAATTTTCATGGAAGGGTATAACCTCCCTGGGTGGGATTCGAACCCGATCCCCATCGGGCACGAAATTCCAAATCCCGGCGCGCTACCAACTGCGCTATCGTCCCGGGTTATAGAAAATTTGATTAGGTTATACATTGTATAGGTTATATCACAGCGGTATGTCAACCTACGACTCATTCATGAAAAGTCTAAATACTTGGACTTAGCTGTTTACCAGTTACTAGGCGCATACATTCGTTAGTAACTGACAAATAGCCTTCATTTTAAAAAAACAGTGGTAGGAGGAAGAATAGCCGCAGATTTTTTATGATCGAACTCAACGGAAGTATGCCATGCCTAGGAATTGAACACAGGACTTGCGTGCTACCGCTTGAGACGGTTTTCCTCCATTATTAAGGTATATAGAATATTTAGGGGTCTTGTGGAAGGATGGGTCAGTAAAGCTATTGGCAAAGGTTTAGGAAAGCTAGGTTTGGTGAGCTGACCGCTATAGAATAACCACAATTCATGTTGACACGGCGATAAACCCAATACAAATATGCTTTATAACGAGCACGATAAAATTAGGATCAAGTAAAAGTGCTCAAATACATTTTTATCATACATACGATTATATAAATAAAACGTCATTTCTATGAGTTTCTCGGCAATTTAGGGTTATTTAAAAGATCAACAAACTTTTTTGCTACGAAGGTTGGTTCAATATTAGCATTACAAGAGTTCTGCGATAAAGTAGGACTCGATATCAATACCAAAAGTCTTCCAATATGCACAGGCTGCCGACATAAAACATTCAGGGTAATGGTTAGGGTCCAAACAACTATTGTATATACACATATACTAACCCTTAACAGCTCAATCCCGCATTTTTACGTGTCTAGACCCCCCCCAAAATGGCCGCCACAGCCTTGAAAATGGTGCTTTTTAACTACATTTAGTGAATTTCACTAAAGGATAGTTGCCCCCCCCCCAAAATAAGCTGTTTTTCGCGCGCCTCTCCTATCAAAAGATGTCTCAGGGGGGTTCCGAAGGGGGATGTGCCCCCTTTGTTTCTGGGGTTTGAAGGGGGCGCAGCGCCCCTCATCGCCAGAAAAAAAATCGATGTCATTGAGTGCAGAGAAATGGCGCCAAATACTGATAAAAAAATATGTTTTCAGTCTCTGAAAAGACCTGGCACTTTGGACCTCAATTTTGGAAAATATAACTGTTTAATAACTTGGCCAAGTTGCATATCTGTATGATAATTAGTAATGAAATTACAACATCTTGAAATAGCCCTAGCGCGTAATGGCTACTTTTCACACATGTCGCAACCAGTGAAGGGTTAATTATATGTGTATACAACATTTTTAGGGGGAATGTTTTATGCCGGCAGCCTGTGCCAATGTGAAGAATAGTTAAGTGAAAGTATAATAAGTATAATAATGCGATGAAGTGGGGCTTATTGTCAGTAATATTTGTCCTGTGGCAATGTAATGCTCTTCTATGTAAACAGTATGTTTTGCCAAGGGGGTTAATAGTGATTTGCTTTTAGAAAAAAATGAAATAAATTAACTTGGTTACTTCCCTTTTATATCGTCATTGCCTAGGTATTGTTTGTGAAAATTGAACTGAGTATTTACTAACTAGGCAACTACACTCTAACATTTACTTGAGATAGTCGGACCTTTGCAGCCCTGCAATTAAACAATGGTATTATTAATTCTAACTTTCGACGAAAACAACCGATGAATTCCGAGTGTTTAAAATGTTTGTTTCCGGCAATTTCTGTAATTTGACAAATGTTTTCATCGGACAAATTTGGTCAAGAGTGAAATGATTGTTTTTTTATTATAATAATAGAAAAATAGCTTATGTAAATTGTGTTCTTCTCGGCAAATCGAAACTGAATTTCACTTCCTTGTATGTTGTCCAAAATATTCTGATAATCGAAAAATGTCCCCTGACATTCTTTAAATAAATTCAACATTATAAATTATTACATACTGTATTAACATTAAGAAATAAAAAAATTCTGTAAATACTCGCTTTATTTTTTTTACATTGAAATAACTGAATAATTGAAGTAACCTCTTGTGTACTGTATCGTAATGTAGTGACTTGTATTGTTTTTGTACTCTATTGTCCGTTATTCTCAACTGTCAAAGCTTGAATAATTTCACGGTGACCACATCCATTGTTTTTGTACTGGCGGCCTAATTGTTATTAAAACTTTATAGACTAAAACTTATCATACGGCATAAGAAGCTTTACTCTATCATAATACACACTTTCGGAAACTCATGAATGTATTACGACAATAATTGTAACAAATGCATTCACCGTGAAATTATTCATGTTTTGACAATTGAGAAAAAACGAACAAAATGTGTAAATACATGTATTTATGTCATATTTTGTGTATTGTCCGTTTTTTCTCAACTGTCAAAGCTTGAATAATTACACGGTGACTGATTGCATTGTTTTTGTACTGGCGGCCTGATTGTTATTAAAAATATCTTGACTAAAACATATCATACGGCATAAACAGCTTTACTCTATCATAATACTCACTTTCGGAAACTCATGGATGTATTACGACAATAATTTTAACAAATGCATTCACCGTGAAATTATTCGTGTTTTGACAGTTGAGAAAAAACGAACAATACCAAAGGCAAGTATTTGCAGATTTGTAAATAAAGTTCTGGTATTCTTGATATTTAAAGGAACGAAGAATATAATAGAAGCATGCAAGAAAACAGGTGTGAAGAGATTGATCTATTGTAGTTCAGCTAGTGTGGTCTATGGTCCATATGATATAATAAATGGTCATGAGGATGAACTAGTTTACCCAGAGGAACCTATGTTACCAGTATATGCTGCAACTAAACAACAAGCAGAAACATTAGTACTTCAATCTAATAGTAAGTGATAGGAGTGTAACAATACGGTCAATCTCCGTAAACAGATATCCTGTAGAGCGTTGTTGTACAGGTAAATTAGCGAGTATGCGAGCGGAAAATTTTAGATCGGATTTTAATCAGATTGCAATGCGGTAAACCCCGTATTGTAATATAGTGCAATACACGAAATCCATATTGCAATATATTGCAATACGTTTCGGGTTTTGCGAATACAAGCAAAAAAGAAATTAATGAATAAACAGCACATACGTATGTATATTTTTTAGCTATCTCTGATAGATGCGTTTGAATAGTTAGTGAAAAATAGACTCTGTTATACAATGTATACTTTGAAACAGATTTTCGAAGAAAAATACTTATTGGTCGAAATATTAACCTACAAAAGCAGAATACGATTATTTTCAACCCATTTTAAGAGTTTTCGAATCTTTGAATTTCATATTGTGATAAAAACAATCAGCATGGCACGTAACAGAAAACCGGTTCAGGGAAATCGAACCGGTTAAAAACCGTCAGAATTCGTATTGCAATATTAACCGGTATATCGGTTAACCGTTAAACCCCTAGTAATGTGATAACGTTGCTACCTATTATTTGAGTGTATTAGCAAACGTGATGAGTTAAGTTTTTTTTATTAAGGAAACAACCAAGATAACCACTTGGTTTTTAAGCGAAACTCGATTGGATACACAAAGACAACCAGTCAAATATCGTTCTTTCTCGGCGAGACCATTCTCGTACAAATGTACCAGGAGGTTATCTAATTCTCGAGAATCTTGATAACCTCTGGGTACGAGAATACCCGCCGTCTACTTAATCGCATTCTCGTACCCAGAGGTTATTAAGATCTCGATAACCTTTGCATGGGTACGACAATGACTTAACGTTATTTTATATTTTATATTTGACAGGTGACACTCTACAGACAGTTTCATTGCGTCCAGTATCACTGTACGGTGACCAAGACTTCAAGTACCTTGCACCATTCTTTATAAACAAATTCACCAGATCAACTGGTTATCTTCTTAAATTTGAGTTTGGATCAACCAAAACTTCTCAAGCTTACGTTGGAAATGTTGCCTGGGCGTTTATTCAAGCCGATAACGCCCTGCGTGAGTCTAAAAATCCGGACGCCGCTGGTTTAAGTTACTTTATTCGGGACGAAACTCCAAATACAACTCGGTTAGAGTATGACAATGAGGTTTTAAAGGAAACGAACATAAAACTGTTTCCATGCCCGCCACCTGTATGGTTTCAAAGTTTACTTTTACGTCTTATATTCTTTATTTTGTACTTGATATCACCTATACGTAAGTTCAATTTTCCAATCGGTGATTGGGCTTTAAGTATACGCTCAACGACGTGGTTGTTTAGTTACAATAAAGCACAGTGCCAGCTTGGTTTTCAGCCAATTTACAGTCCAGAGGAATCTAAGGAAAGACTTATAAAGTTTATCAATTCTACTCTAAGAGATAAAAATAACAATTGATCTGGACGGTAGCAATGTGTTTGTCGTCATATATTTTCAATTATTATTACATGTAGTACACAATTAATTGTCAGGGTGTTTCACTTAACTTCAATAAAAAGGAATGAATTTATGTTTTCTTTTCACTTGTAAGCAGACAGTTAGCTATCAACGCGCGTTGCCATATAAAAGCTCATACTCGGAACTTAAACTGATTTTGTCCAGCAACATAAGGTATGTTTGTACTGGATGCATATGTGCAAAATGTAATTATTTTACACATTATTGTTCATAAGTATGTAGGCCAATTACATATTTATAGGTTATTACACTGCAATGAAGTTCATTTCACTGTACAATACTGAAATATATTTAGACGAGTATACAGCTTGAAAAGTCATGTCAAGCTGTGTACGGGTCCAAATATATGCCGTATTGTACAGTAAAATGTATAATAACCTTTTTATTATATATCTTTTGTTTACTTTGAAATAATCATCATCGCTATCATCCCCAACAAAGCAATCACAGGCATTCTTATCACAACGTTTAGTGCACATGTACCCAACCGTCCAATACGAAAATAATATATATTTTTTGGATTCAATACGGGAATATATTGGGCGGTCACGTGGTACAAATGCAGGTTGTCGATTGGTTAGATTTATTAGATATATAATAAAATATCC
Source organism: Mactra quadrangularis (assembly GCA_025267735.1). Classification (NCBI taxonomy): domain Eukaryota; kingdom Metazoa; phylum Mollusca; class Bivalvia; order Venerida; family Mactridae; genus Mactra; species Mactra quadrangularis. Next base: position 48,541,431 of record CM046305.1, on the reverse strand, counting down.
TATTGTTTTGTGTACACTCACGTTTTTTCAACTTTATTCCGTGTGGATACATCCAGAACAAAAAGGATTCTCTGCTGGAAATCACTTTAAGTTCCGAATAAAATCTATTATGAATGGTGCACATTGAACGATGGTTCTATACTGAGCAGGGTTACAAAGGTCTAATAGTTCACTGCCTTTCCTACGTGTTTGATTGTTAACTGAATTGCAACAGTCGTTATCTGAGAAATTCAACTCAGAATACATTCAATACATGTTTTAATACCGTACTAAAGAACTTCAGCTGGATATATTCTGCAAGAAGTCATGCTTTATTGATGGATGCTCCACTGTGTGAAAAAAAACAACAAGATAAATCTAGTTTTGTCATCTGACGATTTACATAATCCAACAGTTTATATAGTGCGTAAATATTGACCCCGACCTGACCTTTCACATTTGCATCTAATAATTATCTACACATATCCCGACGAAAGTCAGAACCACGCCTATTCTACACTTCGGCAGCGATCATAAAATTATGGAAGTATGTTTGTGTGTTAAGTTTTAACTAATAATCCTCACGGTCACGGTGTAATCGAGCATTAAAACAACATTCGTATTCAATGTAATGAATATTCTTGCATAAAGGTCAGGCCGGGTAAATATTTACGCACAATACTGTCACTTATTGTTCATATAATCCATGGCGGGGTTTTAGAGTGTTATGTTTCTGTTATGATTTTGTATTGTAAATTGCTGAAGAAAATGGTTTCGAACTATCCAGCGAAATTTTTGTATTTGTCTCTCGTGACTTACTCCATTCTCGGACTCAGAGGCTATCAAGATTATCGATCTAACCAATATCGCGAATCTTGATGATAGCCTCAGGGAACGAGAATAGACTTACTCGCGCTAGCCTAACAGGCTTATCGATAGAAATAGTTACACAATGGGCATTTTTTCATCTATATTGAATAAAGAATTTGATTGAACAAAATTTACTAGTATTAGATACCCCCTGATAAACGACATTGAAACAAAAATGATAAATAATTCAACTAAATAAAACAATATTCTCAATTAAAACAACATTAGTTCATAGGATATTATCTAAAGATTTCACTTTACATGATGTCTTTAGAACACAAATGGCTTTTTATAACTTACAATCCTAAAGCTGTCTTTAAGGGTTCACAGTCTATTGTCAGGCATGCGATCAATAAAACAAGTGAATACGATGTTTGATTTTCAGAAAAGTTCTGCTACATTCAAACAATCTTATTCGATGGTCTTAATAGCAGAGCGGTCTTGAAAGGAACAGTTTTCTTCTCCAATCAAGCATTTGGGAATTAAAACTGACAGAAATCCGTATGGTTTCGCAATTACCTTGGAGGTTTACATAGCAGAACTTTACTGCATTCATATTGTTTACCGTGTTTGAACAGATTAGACCAATCTGATTAAAACCCGATCTAAAATTTTCCGCTCGCTAATGTAAATCTGGACTTTTTCAAACGAGGGTCACGTTCAGGTGACCTTTTCTCATCATAATATTAATGACGAAATTTTTATGATACGTATGTTGAACCTCATTTTTCACAACCCGTGTTTTTCACAACTTGTGATAAACACGTACGCATTTTTCACAACTTGTGTGAAAAACACGTTAGCATACAAAATTCATACAAGCATAGAAACGCATTTTTCACAACTTCAAATGTGACGAAAAAAGTGATTGAAAAACTTGAGTTTTTTGGTATTAACGCATTTTTCACACATGTAATTTTTTAGTAGTAGTTTTTTTTTAAATGAGGTTCAAAGTTTGTTACAACCCGTTTTTGTAATAATAACCCGAAATGAAGTGTCTAGTTGTATTAGTTTGATTATAAAATATAGTTTAATACTTTAAATTAATAGTAAAGAAAGAAAATAATGCTAAACGAGCAAACATTAATTCTCAAATAGACAAAATACTTACATTTTGCCATGTTAATTTGAAGATTTTGACAGAAAAACAAGTTGTCATATTTTATTGCAAACGAGTTACATGTATTCCAAAATTGGCTCAACTTACCAACCCGTTAATAATAAATCTTTAATATAATTAGGGTTTTTATAACAAAACAGGTTGTAATAAACGTGGAAAAAACCACGATCGTAATTTTTACAGGTTGTGAAAAACACGGTTTGTGAAAAATGAGGTTCAACAATGCTTCCATAACGAGCATAGGGCAGTTGCTAGCGACAATATAGGTGTTTTTACATCGAATTGTTGTTTGCCACTGTACATTGGTGTGATCAAGTGCAAGTTACGCGCACAATTATTGTTACTTCTATATTTATTGAGGGAAACTCTTACGAAACCCCTGTGCTCCGTAACGGCTATTTTGCGTGACAAGTATTTCACATGCTATATGATATAATTTATGGAAGAAACAAACTGTTTTTGTTTTCGATATTCCTCTTTTGATCGCTTGAGCATGTTAAGAGCAAAATTAGGCCTTAGCACTAACAGTTACGGTATGTGTGTAAGAAAAACATATTTTAGTGCAGGTACAGGATGAAGCATAAATCTGAAAAATTTGTGATGGATGACTTTCAGATTTTTCAATTTTACAATTAATCTTACTTCCATTGACTCATTTATTTAAGTGGAAAGAAAAATGTTGATGTCTCTTTCATTAAGAATGAAAATTCATTTCGTTACGGAGCATAGTGAGCTTGTTACGGAACATGAATTGAAATAATAACGATTTACGAGATCACTGAATTAATTTGAATGCATTTCACATTATCACAATACTTTTACTACATAAACAGACTAACTGAACGTTTTCCAGGCTTATACATGTATGATGAAAATTGATGAAAATTGTTGGGTCCGTGAAGATTTACATATTGACACACCTGAATGTGTTTCAAATTCATAACAAAACAATACTAGTGAAACTAATTTCTACAAAATTATGATCATAACAACAATACAGAACATATAATCTATTTATTTCCAGAGTTGCCCGCAAGACTGAAGTAAGATATTTGGATTAAAGAGCGAGTTACTACAGTCTTGAGAGCAACCCTCCTTTTGTATGATATACTTTAATGTAATTATGTACCTTTCATGTTTTATCAACTAAACTATTCTACGATCTTTATTCCGCCTACTACAACATAAAATTAGGCTTCATTCAGCCATTGGTAGAATCAAAGTATTGATGGTTTAAAGTTATATCTCCATAAAAAATTCGTTATAAAGTAATGTACGGTCTAATACATGTACAGCTTTAAGTAACCATAATAAACGTAAACATAACACTATTCATTTTAAAATATTCATAAGATTATTTATCTCAATATGTCAATGCTACCTCTTAATACGTAAATATGTATAATATAAAATAAAGATATATATTAAAAAATAAAATATAAAAATAAAAATTTATGCATTTGCTAGGTTTCGAACCAGCCACCTCTTGAACTTTTCATGTCATATGCTTATTTCCGTTACTTCCCTTTAGCCGACTGAGCTATTTGGGTCCTAAAAAACAGAGCATGTAACAATCGTTAAATACTGTAAAAAGGACATTAAATATGGGGAAGATAATTTTGAAAGATGAATCCTAAATTTAGTGAGTTGTTATCAAATACAAATAAACTGCACTATCAAATTAAACAAGCAATTAAATTGTGATTGGTAAAAAACGTATTAATGATAGTTATGAAATTTCAAGTAAAATAATCCCATGTACGATTTATTTGACATACTAATTAATTATGCTCAGCGCTATATTTAACTGAAAACCTTGTAATTAACATTTTGTATATAGACCCATAGACGTTCTTGTAAGAAACAGAACAGTTTTGCCTGTTCACTTTGTCAAGCGTTTTTTGGCGAAGCATTTTACTGGCTCTGGTCGTTCCCAATCACCAAGTCATTCCTTTTTCTTAGAGAATGGAAATTTGGCATGGTTACCAGAGCTGTTGATGTTTTGCTAGTACTTGGTCAAACGCTTTGTTTTCTGCGTTCGTCATCGTGAGATGACGAAACAACCTGCATGAGTCGTGTATGTGGTCGCACGATCATGGCGCTCTATCCTGTCTCGCCACCCTATATTTAATGAAATAACTATATTGAAAACGATTTAATATTTCTTTCATCTTGAAAAAAATATTAATGAATACATGTACACTTTAAAATGGATTAATTTGCTATGTCCATTTCATACAATTCTGTACTTATTACCCTTTCGAAAAATTCATAATGTTTTAAATCCAACCTTCTATAATCGAAGACAGGAAGAGTGCCATGGTCAAAATGCAGTATTATGATAAACAAAAATATATTCAAAAATACATAAAATGAATTTCTACGAACCCGGGTCACGTCAGTTTAATGCATTGCTTCTCATATTTAAAATATGCAAACAATATGAAACCATTTAAATAGTTTCGTCGGAAAAATATTGGCATTTTGAGAGAGGTCGATCGAGGAAGTTATAACTTTACCATCGGACTTACCTCGGCGATCTTCTATGCAGATAAATCTCGGATATCATAAGGTGAAAAAGTAGATCTACGAAGTTAGTTTCTGTAGTAATGTAGTCTGAACTACACAGAAATAAGACGTGTGAGACATTGTTCTGATGTGATGATGAGATAAACGTGTAACAAGGTTATTATTAAATGCTGACATGCAAATGACAATTGGACGTGTTTCTATGTATATAGAGACAGTCCAGGGCCATTTGCTATGACTTCTGAATGTTGTTTGTATAGCTAATTAGTAATCTAGCATACACATTTTTAATAATATTGATTTTACACGTCGATGTATAAACAACTTGCCAGGGAGTCAATCGTCGGACCTTATAGACTGGTAGTATTTCTACAACGTCTGATTTCCGAGGTATATCTTCGTAGATGATCGCCGAGGTTGTTCCAAATGATAACTTAGTCAAAAATTTCAAATATTATCGGTCGTTTTCAGTTCCTCTGTTCGGTTAACATGTGGTATTGTATTTTATTTCGTATTCACGGTTCCATGTTCTAACAGAAACCGACATCTTATTATAGTTTATAATAATACTTTTTAATATATCATGCTTGTTTGTTTGATTGTTTGTTGGTCTTAACGCCGTGGCAACACATTGTATAGGTCATATGACGACGGTCAGTCAACCTACTCACTCCTCATGGAAAGGTTAAATCTCTGGATTTAGCTTTTAACCAACTACTAAGTACACACATCGTCAGAAACTGACAACTGCCCTACATAATTAAAAATCATTGGTAGGAGGGAGAATAGCCGTATAAAGGCTTGGTCTAGCTATTTAGGGGCGCGTGTCTATTTCAGAGACATGACTTGTTATCCATTGTTGTTCACTGTCCAAACAATGCAGTTTTGGCTGCTCAACTAATATTGTTTTACCTGAGTTCCTACGAATTGTGAGAAAATAGGTTGAATTATATTCTGCGGAAATAAGGAATATATTAAATGAAAAAGAATGACTTTCTATCATTATTGTTTTAGGCTACAACAAATTGATCATATGTTCTATGGATTTTGTCCGAAAAAAATTGGAGCGAGCGAGCGAAAAAAAAAATAATATTTTTTCCCACATTTTGCATTTTGAGGAGCGAGCGAAAAGCGAAAAATAAAAAAAAATTCTATTTTTATGAATATTCATTTACTTAAAGTCAAAATGCACTTAAAATATGGACTTTTTGCAGAATTCTTTTTAATAAATAGCATTCTGTATTATTTCAAAGTGCATATAAGCCACAATAATCTCTTAAATTATAGTTGTGGATATAGACATGCTTATTTAAATATTCATGGATTGATACTGTACTACTATGGATTTATTCTATTTTTCTTACATGATACAATTTTAAAAGCACTGTATATTTAATATTTTTCCCTTCATTATAGTTTCATATTTAGTCTTTTAACTCCTTGGGTTTTATTATCTTGACCTTGAATTACAAGGAAATGTCAGTTTAGCTCTGATACTCTTGTAGTTTGTTGTAAGAAAGATTACTTGTTGTTAATATTCATAAAATTAATGCTTTTAATATGATACATACAAAATAAATGCCTGTATTTTGTTCCATTTGCATTTAGATGAACTGTACTATATTATCATACTGTAAAATATACTGATTTCATTCAATATTGAACTTCAAAACTTCCTAAATCATTGTAAAAATTTAGAACCAGCACTGCTAAAATTATAAAGGACCAAACCTGGTGACTTTTTATGTAAAATAAATCCCTATATTAACCAAATAAATAAGAGATGGATTCAACAACAAACAGCTACTCAGCAAATTTAAATCCTCCTGAATGAAAATTTTAGGCCCTGCACCCCTATAAAATGATGGACCAAACCTGTTGACTTTTGGTGTATAAATAAAGTCTTAATATTATTCCAGTAAATAAAGGATTGGCTCAAAAACATAAAAATTATATATACATGTAGTTATATTCATATATTCCTGAATGAGAATTTTAGAATCAGCACCCCTATAAAATGATAATGAACAAAACCTGTTAACTTTTAAGTGCATAAATACAGTCTTATTAATTAGGAAGAATAAGAAGATTATTAATTAACCAAATTATGCTACAGACTAAACAACATACAACTGCTAAGTATACCTAAGTAATCCTGAAGGAAAAATAGAATCAGCACCCCTATAAAATTAAATGGACTATACGTTTTGGTGTCGAAAGTATAGCTTTTTGGTAAATGAAACAAAATACAACTTCATTTTAAATCAGTCTGTTCGAATATCTCCCCAGCATGAACATAATTAGAAAAGGAAATCTTCTATCCTGTCCTACCTCAATTCATAAGACATGAGTCGACCTCTATTGTAAATTATTTTTACACAGAAGGTGAACATATGACGTCACACATCCAGATCATATTTGTAGGGTTGATGGAGCCGCTCTGTCTACGTCACTGTTCAACTTCTGTGTGTATCAATAGTTAAAGTTTATTGAAGTTAAGCATTGCATTTATTACGTATAAATTTAGTATACATGTGTTAAAACGTGTACTAAATATAATTTAGGATTTAGAAAAACAAAGGAACAAAGGATCGACACGATCATCATAGTGACGTATGTAAACGTGAATACTTGACTGTTTTGTTACAAATATAGCAATGTCATGGTGATAAGCTTTGATATTTAGACCAAAAATTATTGATTTTCTCCGTAAAACTTCTTGGTTGAGTGCCAAAAAAAAATTGACTTCAAAAAATCTTGATGCGGTAAAAATTTTGAAGTGCGGGAGCATAAAAAAAAAAATATTTTTTTTCCATTTTCGGATTTTTAGGTGCGGGAAATCCGACGAACAAAAGATCAATTTGTTGTGGCCTTATCATTATATTTATAATGTAGATCTACAATGTTATAAAGATATCTTACGTTTATATAAAAAATGTCCTCTTTATCAGTATGATTGTAGGTTTATTTCCTGAGTTGCCCGCAAGACTGAAGTAAGAGCTTTGGATTAAAGAGCGAGTTACTACAGTCTTGAGAGCAACCCACCTTTTATATGATATACTTAAATGTAATTATGTACCTTTCATGTTTTATGAACTAAAATGTTCTACGATCTTTATTCCGCCTACTACAGCATAAAATTAGGCATCGTTCAGCCATTGGTAAAATCCAAGTATTGATGGTTTAAAGTTATATCTCCATAAAACTTTCGTAATAAAGTAATGTACGGTCTAATACATGTACAGCTTAAAGTAACCATAATAAAAGTAAGCATAACACTATACATTTTAAAATATTCATAAGATTATATATCTCAATATGTCCATGCTACCTCTTAATACGTAAATACATGTATGTATAATATTAAATAAAAATATATAATAAAAAATAAAATATAAAAATAAAAATTTATGCATTTGCTAGGTTTCGAACCAGCGACCTCTTGAACTTTTCATGTCATATGCTTATTTCCGTTCCTTCCCTTTAGCCGACTGAGCTATTTGGGTCCTAAAGTTCAGAGCCTGTAACAATCGTTAAATACTGTAAAAAGGACATTAAATATGGGGAAGATAATTTTGGAAGATGAATCCTCAATTTAGTGAGTTGTTATCAAATACAAATAAACTGCACTATCAAATTAAAAAAAGCAATTAAATTGTGATTGGTAAAAAACGTATTAATGATAGTTATGAAATTTCAAGTAAAATAATCCCATGTACGATTTATTTGACATACTAATTAATTATGCACAGCGCTATTATTTAACTGAAAACCTTGTAATTAATATTTTGTATATAGACCCATAGACGTTCTTGTAAGAAACAGAACAGTTTTGCCTGTTCACTTTGTCAAGCGTTTTTTGGCGAAGCATTTTACTGGCTCTGGTCGTTCCCAAACACCAAGTCATTCCTTTTTCTTAGAGAAGGGAAATTTGGCATGGTTACCAGAGCTGTTGATGTTTTGCTAGTACTTGGTCAAACGCTTTGTTTTCTGCGTTCGTCATCGTGAGATGACGAAACGACCTGCATGAGTCGTGTATGTGGTCGCACGATCATGGCGCTCTATCCTGTCTCGCCACCCTATATTTAATGAAATAACTATATTGAAAACGATTTAATATTTCTTTCATCTTGAAAAAAATATTAATGAATACATGTACACTTTAAAATGGATTAATTTGCTATGTCCATTTCATACAATTCTGTACTTATTACCCTTTCGAAAAGTTCATAATGTTTTAAATCCAACCTTCTATAATCGAAGACAGGAAGAGTGCCATGGTCAAAATGCAGTATTATGATAAACAAAAATATATTCAAAAATACATAAAATGAATTTCTACGAACCCGGGTCACGTCAGTTTAATGCATTGCTTCTCATATTTAAAATATGCAAACAATATGAAACCATTTAAATAGTTTCGTCGGAAAAATATTAGCATTTTGAGAGAGGTCGATCGAGGAAGTTATAACTTTACCATCGGACTTACCTCGGCGATCTTCTTTGCATATAAATCTCGGATATCATAAGGTGAAAAAGTAGATATACGAAGTTAGTTTCTGTAGTAATGTAGTCTGAACTGCACAGAAATACGACGTGTGAGAAGTTGTTCTGATGTAATGATAAGATAAACGTGTAACAAGGTTATTATTAAATGCTGACATGCAAATGACAATTGGACGTGTTTCTATGTATATAGAGACAGTCCAGGGCCATTTGCTATGACTTCTGAATGTTGTTTGTATAGCTAATTAGTAATCTAGCATACACATTTTTTAATAATATTGATTTTACACGTCGATGTATAAACAACTTGCCAGGGAGTCAATCGTCGGACCTTATACACTGGTAGTATTTCTACAACGTCTGATTTCCGAGGTATATCTTCGTAGATGATCGCCAAGGTTGTTCCAAATGATAACTTAGTAAAAAATTTCAAATATTATCGGTCGTTTTCAGTTCCTCTGTTCGGTTAACATGTGGTATTGTATTTTATTTCATATTCATGGTTCCATGTTCTAACAGAAACCAACATCTTATTATAGTTTATAATAATACTTTTTAATATATCATGCTTGTTTGTTTGATTGTTTGTTGGTTTTAACGCCGTGGCAACACATTGTATAGGTCATATGACGACGGTCAGTCAACCTACTCACTCCTCCTGGAAAGGTTAAATCTCTGGATTTAGCTTTTAACCAACTACTAAGTACACACATCGTCAGAAACTGACAACTGCCTTACATAATTAAAAATCACTGGTAGGAGGGAGAATATTCGTAGAAAGGCTTGGGCTAGCTATTTAGGGGCGCTTGTCTATTTCAGAGACATGACTTGTTATCCATTGTTGTTCACTGTCCAAACAATGCAGTTTTGGCTGCTCAACTAATATTGTTTTACCTGAGTTCCTACGAATTGTGAGAAAATCGGTTGAATTACATTCTGTGGAAATGAGGAATATTTTAAATGAAAAAGAATGACTTTTTATCATTATTGTTTTATCATTATATTTATAATGTAGATCTACAATGTTATAAAGATATCTTACGTTTATATAAAAAATGGCCTCTTAATCAGTATGATTGTAGGTTTATTTCCTGAGTTGCCCGCAAGACTGAAGTAAGAACTTTGGATTAAAGAGCGAGTTACTACAGTCTCGAGAGCAACCCACCTTTTATATGATATACTTTAATGTAATTATGTACCTTTCATGTTTTATGAACTAAAATTTTCTACGATCTTTATTCCGCCTACTACAGCATAAAATTAGGCATCGTTCAGCCATTGGTAAAATCCAAGTATTGCTGGTTTAAAGTTATATCTCCATAAAAATTTCGTTATAAAGTAATGTACGGTCTAATACATGTACAGCTTAAAGTAACCATAATAAACGTAAACATAGCACTATTCATTTTAAAATATTCATAAGATTATTTATCTCAATATGTCAATGCTACCTCTTAATACGTAAATATGTATAATATAAAATATAGATATATAATAAAAAATAAAATATAAAAATAAAAATTTATGCATTTGCTAGGTTTCGAACCAGCGACCTCTTGAACTTTTCATGTCATATGCTTATTTCCGTTCCTTCCCTTTAGCCGACTGAGCTATTTGGGTCCTAAAAAACAGAGCATGTAACAATCGTTAAATACTGTAAAAAGGACATTAAATATGGGGAAAATAATTTTGGAAGATGAATCCTCAATTTAGTGAGTTGTTATCAAATACAAATAAACTGCACTATCAAATTAAAAAAAAGCAATTAAATCGTGATTGGTAAAAAACGTATTAATGATAGTTATGAAATTTCAAGTAAAATAATCCCATGTACGATTTATTTGACATACTAATTAATTATGCACAGCGCTATTATTTAACTGAAAACCTTGTAATTAATATTTTGTATATAGACCCATAGACGTTCTTGTAACAAACAGAACAGAATTCCCTGTTCACTTTGTCAAGCGTTTTTTGGCGAAGCATTTTACTGGCTCTGGTCGTTCCCAAACACCAAGTCATTCCTTTTTCTTGGAGAAGGGAAATTTGGCATGGTTACCAGAGCTGTTGATGTTTTGCTAGTACTTGGTCAAACGCTTTGTTTTCTGCGTTCGTCATCGTGAGATGACGAAACGACCTGCATGAGTCGTGTATGTGGTCGCACGATCATGGCGCTCTATCCTGTCTCGCCACCCTATATTTAATGAAATAACTATATTGAAAACGATTTAATATTTCTTTCATCTTGAAAAAAATATTAATGAATACATGTACACTTTAAAATGGATTAATTTGCTATGTCCATTTCATACAATTCTGTACTTATTACCCTTTCGAAAAGTTCATAATGTTTTAAATCCAACCTTCTATAATCGAAGACAGGAAGAGTGCCATGGTCAAAATGCAGTATTATGATAAACAAAAATATATTCAAAAATACATAAAATGAATTTCTACGAACCCGGGTCACGTCAGTTTAATGCATTGCTTCTCATATTTAAAATATGCAAACAATATGAAACCATTTAAATAGTTTCGTCGGAAAAATATTAGCATTTTGAGAGAGGTCGATCGAGGAAGTTATAACTTTACCATCGGACTTACCTCGGCGATCTTCTTTGCATATAAATCTCGGATATCATAAGGTGAAAAAGTAGATATACGAAGTTAGTTTCTGTAGTAATGTAGTCTGAACTGCACAGAAATACGACGTGTGAGAAGTTGTTCTGATGTAATGATAAGATAAACGTGTAACAAGGTTATTATTAAATGCTGACATGCAAATGACAATTGGACGTGTTTCTATGTATATAGAGACAGTCCAGGGCCATTTGCTATGACTTCTGAATGTTGTTTGTATAGCTAATTAGTAATCTAGCATACACATTTTTTAATAATATTGATTTTACACGTCGATGTATAAACAACTTGCCAGGGAGTCAATCGTCGGACCTTATACACTGGTAGTATTTCTACAACGTCTGATTTCCGAGGTATATCTTCGTAGATGATCGCCAAGGTTGTTCCAAATGATAACTTAGTAAAAAATTTCAAATATTATCGGTCGTTTTCAGTTCCTCTGTTCGGTTAACATGTGGTATTGTATTTTATTTCATATTCATGGTTCCATGTTCTAACAGAAACCAACATCTTATTATAGTTTATAATAATACTTTTTAATATATCATGCTTGTTTGTTTGATTGTTTGTTGGTTTTAACGCCGTGGCAACACATTGTATAGGTCATATGACGACGGTCAGTCAACCTACTCACTCCTCCTGGAAAGGTTAAATCTCTGGATTTAGCTTTTAACCAACTACTAAGTACACACATCGTCAGAAACTGACAACTGCCTTACATAATTAAAAATCACTGGTAGGAGGGAGAATATTCGTAGAAAGGCTTGGGCTAGCTATTTAGGGGCGCTTGTCTATTTCAGAGACATGACTTGTTATCCATTGTTGTTCACTGTCCAAACAATGCAGTTTTGGCTGCTCAACTAATATTGTTTTACCTGAGTTCCTACGAATTGTGAGAAAATCGGTTGAATTACATTCTGTGGAAATGAGGAATATTTTAAATGAAAAAGAATGACTTTTTATCATTATTGTTTTATCATTATATTTATAATGTAGATCTACAATGTTATAAAGATATCTTACGTTTATATAAAAAATGGCCTCTTAATCAGTATGATTGTAGGTTTATTTCCTGAGTTGCCCGCAAGACTGAAGTAAGAACTTTGGATTAAAGAGCGAGTTACTACAGTCTCGAGAGCAACCCACCTTTTATATGATATACTTTAATGTAATTATGTACCTTTCATGTTTTATGAACTAAAATTTTCTACGATCTTTATTCCGCCTACTACAGCATAAAATTAGGCATCGTTCAGCCATTGGTAAAATCCAAGTATTGCTGGTTTAAAGTTATATCTCCATAAAAATTTCGTTATAAAGTAATGTACGGTCTAATACATGTACAGCTTAAAGTAACCATAATAAACGTAAACATAGCACTATTCATTTTAAAATATTCATAAGATTATTTATCTCAATATGTCAATGCTACCTCTTAATACGTAAATATGTATAATATAAAATATAGATATATAATAAAAAATAAAATATAAAAATAAAAATTTATGCATTTGCTAGGTTTCGAACCAGCGACCTCTTGAACTTTTCATGTCATATGCTTATTTCCGTTCCTTCCCTTTAGCCGACTGAGCTATTTGGGTCCTAAAAAACAGAGCATGTAACAATCGTTAAATACTGTAAAAAGGACATTAAATATGGGGAAAATAATTTTGGAAGATGAATCCTCAATTTAGTGAGTTGTTATCAAATACAAATAAACTGCACTATCAAATTAAAAAAAAGCAATTAAATCGTGATTGGTAAAAAACGTATTAATGATAGTTATGAAATTTCAAGTAAAATAATCCCATGTACGATTTATTTGACATACTAATTAATTATGCACAGCGCTATTATTTAACTGAAAACCTTGTAATTAATATTTTGTATATAGACCCATAGACGTTCTTGTAACAAACAGAACAGAATTCCCTGTTCACTTTGTCAAGCGTTTTTTGGCGAAGCATTTTACTGGCTCTGGTCGTTCCCAAACACCAAGTCATTCCTTTTTCTTGGAGAAGGGAAATTTGGCATGGTTACCAGAGCTGTTGATGTTTTGCTAGTACTTGATCAAACGCTTTGTTTTCTGCGTTCGTCATCGTGAGATGACGAAACAACCTGCATGAGTCGTGTATGTGGTCGCACGATCATGGCACTCTATCCTGTCTCGCCACCCTATATTTAATGAAATAACTATATTGAAAACGATTTAATATTTCTTTCATCTTGAAAAAAATATTAAGGAATACATGTACACTTTAAATTGGATTAATTTGCTATGTCCATTTCATACAATTCTGTACTTATTACCCTTTCGAAAAATTCATAATGTTTTAAATCCAACCTCCTATAATCGAAGACAGGAAGAGTGCCATGGTCAAAATGCAGTATTATGATAAACAAAAAAATATTCAAAAATACATAAAATGAATTTCAACGCACCCGGGTCACGTCAGTTCAATGCATTGCATCTCATATTTAAAAATATGCAAACAATATGAAACCATTAAAATAGTTTTGTTGGAAAAATATTGGCATTTTGAGAGAGGTCGATCGAGGAAGTTATAACTTTACCATCGGACTTACCTTGGCCTTTTTCTATGACTTCTGAATGTTGTTTTTTAGCTAATTAGTAAACAACAGGTCGTATTCTAGGTCATGCGTGTTATTGTACTTTAAATAATGGACTTTTCTACTATATAGGTGAATACGTTGATGCATGAACAGCATTTTGCTGATTTAAACACACCACTTTGATATTCAATGTTTATTTTAAATATTGTATATCTTCTTTGTAAATGTTTTATAAACATGTGTATTAAAACAAGTGTAAACAAACCAAACTATAAAATTGTATAAATAATTCACCCCTAATTATTGGTGTGTAATTAAACTGGCCATACTTATATACGCAATGTTTACGTGGACGACCTGTAGCATACAATTTTTTTAGATAATATTGATTTTACACGTCGATGTATAAACAATAATAGTACTACTTGCCAGGGAGTTAATCACCGGACCTTATAACCTGGTTGTATTTCTACTACGTCTGATTTCCGAGGTATATCTTCGTAGATGATCGACGAGGTTGTTCCAAATGATACTCTAGATGTGGTCAATGTTTTGTTGTAGACCCCAATGACGTCATTTTTACAATAATAATAGTAATGAGCGCCATAAGCGCTCGTTACAACATAAATGTGATTATTATTCTATCTTTTATACGTTCAAAATATCGTTTTGTACAGATCGTTAAATATGTAGAGGTTATTTAACAGGGCAATCGTGCCTTAAGGAAGGTATCGGCACACTTGCTTAGGTATTGGCCCGAGGGCTTTAGCCCGAGAGCTAATGCCGAGGAAAGTGTGCCGATATCGACTTAAGGCACACTTGCCTTGTTTCATAACCTTTTTGTTGCATATGTTGACCAATGCATGTAATGATGATTTTTCTACAACAAAAATACAAATTTTTCTCGACGTAACGCGCTATTTTGCACGTTGACGTTACGTCACATGTATTGTTTGTTTTTCCAAAGCCGAAACGTTGGAATCTAATGAATGCTTGTTATAAAACGTAAGTCTGGTTGCTGATTATCTCATTAATTTTCAATATGAAAAAAAACAAACGTCGTAGAATTGAATAGCTTCTTGTTGAGAATTTCACGTGCGGAAAGTCTGCGGTTGTATAACTGCAGCATTCGGAACGACCTCGGCGATCATCTACGAAAATCGCCGAGGTAGTTTCGAATGTAACTGCAGTTGCGTATTGACCAGAAGTTGCCTCAATATCGATTTTTGGCACACTAGGAAGTGAGCCAAATATCGATATTTTGGCACACTTGCTCAATACTGGAATGTATTGCCTACATTGAGACTATATTGGCGCAGTTTCTCGTCGATTTTGTTACTATTTATAGTAACATATGCAATAAGTATAGGTTATTAAACAGGGCAAGTGTGCCTTAAGGAAGATATCGGCATACTTGCTTAGGTATTGGCCCGAGGGCTTTAGCCCGAGGGCCAATGCCGGTGAAAGTGTGCCGATATCGACTTAAGGCACATTTGCCCTGTTTCATAACCTGTTTATTGCATATGTTGACCAATTCATGAAACGACGACTTTTCTACAACAAAAATACATTTTCTCGATGTACCGCGCTATTTTGCACGTTGACGTTACGTCACATGTATTGTTTTGTTTATTCAACGTCGAAACGTCGGAATCTTATGAACGCTTGTTATAAAACGTAAGTCTTGATAAATTGTTAATTATCTTATTTATTTTCACTTTGAAAAAAACACACGTCGTAAAATTGAATATTATAGCTTTTTGTTGCTAATTACGCACGAATTTCACGTGCGGAAAGTCTGCGGTTGTTGGACTGCAGGTGCGTAATGACCGGAAGTTGCCTCAATATCGATTTTTGGCACACTAGGAAGTGGGCCAAATATCGATATTTTGGCACACTTGCTCAATACCGGAATGTATTGCCCACATTGATGCTATATTGGCGCACTTCCACGTCGATTTTGTTACTATTTATAGTAACATATGCAATAATGGAATATATTGACCGCCTCGAGGTTTTATCGGCACACTTTCACAGCATTTTTGTTACTATCCATGCAAAATATAAATTCCAGTATTAAGCGAAAATTAAAAATCTGACAATGAAATCTGCACCTCTGAAATTGACCACTGTGTTACAATTCACAAGATATAACTCACTAATATCAAATGTTTGCATAATAAAGATACAATGACCTTTACTTTTATATATCAATTATCTATGCTGTAATCATATTTATTTAAGTTTAATATGCATGCATCTTCCCAACATTAAGCTTTTTTACCAAAGGTACATGTATATCTCACCAAAATATGAAATACTGTAGAATTTTCATGTTGCCATCGTTGCATAATAAATGAATATTAGTGTCAGGGCGGATAATGGGTTGTGTGCTTCATGCTTCGTCCCCCAAGGAGTCGCTTGTTTGAATCCCTCTCCTCCACTTAAACGACCAAGGCTCGACAGAATTTGCTATGGACATAAATGTTACCATGGATATTCGTGCTGTGCTTGGGCAGCTGATACAAACCTTGTGAATACGGACATTATAACAGTACCATGGGATGTATGTGCTTACTATGTACCTTAAGGTGGCTTCTCTATGTTCTAAAGTGGTTGCTTGTACGTAAAGGTAGTAAAATAAGGTACAATACTGGCTTGTTGATCACCTTAGGGTAGTTGGGACATCTTGTACTCATGTTGCGATGTAAACCATTTAAATAAAATATTTGAAAAAAATGAAACATTATTTTGTTTATTATATACTTGAAAATATACTATGATATTGACCCATGTTGTGAAAATTGCGTTAGGACTAAAAATCGAAAAAATGTCTAACGTAATTTTCACATTGCTCATTTGTGAAAAACGCGTACGCAATTTTCACAACTTGTGAAAGTTAATAACGTGTTTTTCACAAGTTGTGAAAATTGCGTACGCGTTTTTCACACGTTGTGAAAAACACGGGTTGTGAAAAATGAAGTTCAACATACGTAACTTGTTTACATCGTCTACGTCACGCAATTTGAAATGAGCCGTCCAATTGCAGACTGTGAATAATACCGCTGCAAAATTATCTTGCAAACCTTGGTCTAAAAATAGAAATTACGAAATCAAAATGTGATTAATAGTGTTTTGTCTAGATGAAAGCTACGCATTGATTAGACAACATAAAGGTCATCTCGACTTGACCCTCCGTTTAGACAGTAGAGATCCTGTACGATAATGCTCTACAGGATATCTGTTTACGGAGATTAAGATTAGACGGACTCCCTTACATACTGAAAGTACTGTTGGAAGGAATTTTTGAACAATTTTAGGAGTTCAAGTTACTATTTCGATATCCTACATAATTTCTTTTTCATTCATAACCAAATGCGTTTCATATTTCATTTTACATGCACATTATTCTACTGATCGAGAAGTTGTATGTTTTGATTCACGGGCAGGACATACTTTCGTGGAGCTATGTCATGGAATACTTTCTAGTGTCATTCTCCCTCCTACCACTGATTTTAAATCATTTTAATACGGCAGTGTTCAGTCACTGAATTGCATCTAGTAGTAATCCAGAGATTGAGTCTTTTCAGGAACAGTGATAGGTGGATTGATGGTCACGATGTAACCTAAACAATGTGTTGCCATGGAGTTAAGGTCACAACAAATTGATCACATGTTCTATGTGTTTTGTTCCAAAGAATGGAGCTAAAGAGCAAATAATATTTTTTTCCATATTTTGAATTTTGAGAAGCGAGCAAAAGCGAAGAATAAATTTGTGCGGTTTCTAAGACATTTATTTACCATAAGTTAAAACGAGCATAAAAAGTATGGACTTTCTTATAAAGCATATAACCATATATCTATAGACTATAGTGTATTCACGTAATAAGAAGTTCTATGATATATAAAGCAAGTTAACAATTACTCCAGATGAAAATTCAATTGAATTTAAAACTAGTTAGAAGTAGGGTAGAAGAGGTTTACACCTTTATGAGTTCATACGTAAAAGATAACTTCATTTTTCTTTGGTATTACTTTTATTAATACTAGATAACTAGGAAGCACAGATTACCAATTAACAGCGCCACACTTATCTTATAATGGACCAGCCTGGTTCACTTTTTGTGTATACAATGTAATTAGATTTTGGTAAATTATGCTAATGTCTAATAATACCACTAGAATTAAATCAAGCCTGATATGTTATTTTGGGACATCAAAATTGTAGGAATGTAAAATTTTCTCCCTGTCCTACCTGCTCTCTATGGACCAATCTTCATATTTTACATTACAAGTGAAATTAGCAAGCATCTTATTCTATTTTGCTCAGCATTTGATATGATAAGGCGCAAAATGT
This sequence comes from Mactra quadrangularis, assembly GCA_025267735.1. Lineage (NCBI taxonomy): Eukaryota > Metazoa > Mollusca > Bivalvia > Venerida > Mactridae > Mactra > Mactra quadrangularis. Next base: position 48,522,856 of record CM046305.1, on the reverse strand, counting down.
GGTCAAGTTTTATAAAACTCTTTGATAATGATGGACTACAAACATTCTTTTGTCAGGATGCTGACAGCCAAATTATTGAGATGTTCTCAGGTTTCCCGTCACTAAATCTCTCTGACAGTGATAGAAGTGCTTTATTTGAAACATTTGTAAGAACATTGAACTACATGTGCTAAGACAGCCTCTATTCAACAAACAATGACATTAAATAAATCTATGTAATACTGTTACCGAAATTCGGAAAGTTATTATGAACTCTTATTTGGGGTGTAATTCGTGATATACACCAATGTACATATTTCATGTTTTCTTGACGTTCTACTATCTCTTATATGCATTTTATTCATGTTTCTGTCTAAATTTAATGTACTTTGTATGTTATTTTCACTTATAACTGTAACTCTCCACCTTGGAGGAAATACAGAAATATATATCAAGACAAGGTGTGTAGAGAGAGTAAATGTTCAGTTTACGGTCTAAGACAGAGTGCAGTTATCATATTTCTGAACAAAGGAATATGTCATTGTAATTTCTAATGACGTATGTTAGCAAGAATTCGTTACTGCTTTACCGTGACAGTGAAATTATGCTGATTTATATTGCTATTTAGAACTCAAATTACTAATTTTCAGTTCATTTCTACTAGGCCGAGTGTCAAAACTTTTCATTTTACGATATTTATGACGCGTTAATTTCATTTTTTTTATTTTCGGATCTTAAGGTGCGAGAAATCAGACGAACATAACGATTAATTTGTTGTGGTCTAATAAAATAATAAAAAAAAACATTTACGAAATTCGCTTCGCGCTATCATTAAACCTCTACGAACACCTATCCAAAGATTAACCCTACATTACGTTGCTTAACTTCGATAAATATCCAGCGCTTTACGCTGTCAAAGTAAACTCCTGCTGTGAAAACCAGTCGTTAAAATTGTACTTATATACAAGCGTGTGGTAGATACTAATGCGCAATAATACAATAAAACTTCTCTCCGTGCACAGTTAGAATGTTGTTTGATTAATGTGTAAAAAATCATTAAATATCATAATTTTAAGTACATGTACGTGTATTTGTTTAAATTTTATTTTTTCAACTTATCTACTTTTGATAGTACACATATTTTTTCTGCTGCACTATTTCTTGGTCGCATTGACTCATTGATTTCTATTGAGCTGAGGGTGTTGTTCGTTCTTTTTCAAATCTTGCAGAGCGCTGACATAGAAAGGAATTGTTTGAAAACAATTCCTTCCAAAAAGGATGACGACTTGTCACTGTAGCACGCTGAAAAAGGAAAAGCTTTCCAGAGTGTTTGCTAAAAATACATTGTATAAAACTGACTTTGGAGATGTGATGTAAAAGGTGGAAACTGAATTACTTGTTTGGGGCATTTATTTATTTACCTTTTCCGGTAGTTTATGGATTTCCATAGAATCTGAATTTAAAATACCGTTTGAATATTAATTGCAACTATTAGACTATAATTGATTGTTTCAATGTTTGGGTTCTCTAATGCTCTAATCGGAGAGACTGGTATTTTAATAAGCTATACTAACCATCACAGTCTTAATGAATTGTGAATCCCATTTCATTTATTTTAGATTTTGCAGACTGATATCTAACAAAGCAATATGATGAGCCAACCAATCGGAAAATTAAAAGCCGAATAAAAGACGTCTTTTCTTATCAGTCCATGAAACCATGGTGTTTTTTTCTGCTTCCGTTTTCTTCAAATTATTCTTGGCGTGATTGTTTGACAGTGTTGTAAATCAAGCAGCAAACTTTCAAGAAGGCAATTACAATGGGTTTGAAATACGTGTATATGATTTTCTCATGAAAACAGAATTCTTCATGCATGCACATCAAGATCACGTTGGTTTCTATTAAGCTGTAGAGAGTTTTTGGTTAGGTGCAAAATTCACTCCCTGAATGCTCGCAAACTGGTCGTAAACACATTGTAAATAACGAAAAGTTTTGAATAGAAAAAGAAGAATATTCTAAGAGATCATTTTATCTATCTTGGTAAGGTTGCAATCTGATAAATATGGTGGCATATTTCTGCCATCAGATAACCACATCCACTAACAACTTAAACACGTGATAAACTGGTAGAGCCACTTGTAACAGAAACGTATCAGGGCCTCCACTTAAGTTTCTCGTCAAGTCAACTAAGTATTGTTCTTTCTCGATTTGACCAAAAAACATCACCTAAAGATGATTATTGCGTAATACGTTGAAGTTTTAGATTTTTTTGACTAGATGTTTGTCGAAAAAACAAAAGCATTAAGCATATCGAGAAAAGCTAGTCACTTGTAATGTTATTCTCGAAAAACTCGAGGTGTAACATTTTTCGACTAGATTTTCGTAGACGAAACTGTAGAGTCAAGCATATCGAGAAAAGTTAAGTTGCAATACCTAAAAACGTTTCATCTTAGTCTGTAAATTTTGTTCAGATGTGCAAAAACATCTTGTCAATGCGAATAAAAATAAGTCGACTTAGCGCAAATCATTTTATCAACTGCAGGCCCTGATGCATTTCGTTACTTGTTTATCACTTACCAGTCAGCAATTTTAGATAAATAGTAAGTGATTAACCATTTACGTTATCAGACAATCGTGAAGTAGTAAGTGATTAACTAGTTAAGTAGCGAGATATAATAACTAATTTACATGTTAATTTTCGTAAGTCAAAAGCAAGAAACATTAATAATACGGTCTTTATGGCTAACCAATTCCAAATCTTATTGAATTATGTAGAATATTTTATACCTTCTGAATATCATACCATAGTTATGTTTATTATCCTTCTGACTTTGAACAGCAAAATAATGAAATTGACTTACGATAACTTTTTTCGTAAGATTTTTGTGAACATGTGCACTGGTTAACTACAAACCAGTAAAAGATAGTGGATAAGTGGTCAGTGATTAAATAGATACGTAACCAGTTTTTCACCGAATACACTTAATAGCTATGTAGTTTCTTGGTGGCAGAAACACGCCACCATAGATGAACGTCGTTATAACTAGTTATCTTCTTGATTTTCTAGTCTCCGAATTCTCAGTATTTGCATATTGTAAGTTAAGGCGGATTTACTATTAATGGAAAACTGCCGTAAACAAATGATTAGTTAAGACCATATTGTACATCTAGACTCCGGAATCACATTAACTATCAGACTTTGGATTCTAATTTGAATTAATTGTATAATTAACCATGAAACTCAAACTGGTTTTTCTATGCACATCGTATTTTAGATCGATTTTTTTATTTTTTCTTGCGCAATATAGAATCGGCTATTTTGGCATACACAATGTTTTATTGTGGTTAGTTGGTTAGTTTGTTTTCTGTTGTTTTTTTTTTTGTTTTTTTTGGGGGGGGAGGAGGGAATGTTAAACATAGGCCATATATACAGTCGTAGGCGACCTATGCATACCTTTTTTGTGTCTGAAATACAATGTGCAGTTTGTAATATATCAAAGTTTATTCATGCTTATAACGAAAGCTCGTAGACCCCAGCGGCAAATGTAGAAAATATTACGATTACCATTAGTTGTCATTTCAGAATAAAATCATATGTCAAAAGTAAGCGTAAGTTTGTTGCATAAATTTACATGAACACGCTTTTAAAAAAGATTAGAATCAATATGTTTGATGAATAATCAGAAAGTTTGCAGTAAACTGCTTAATTTTATATTTTTATGATATTGAAGGGAAAGCTACTTACCATTTGATCAATGTTTTCGGAATTGACTTACAATATTTTTGTCGTAAAATAAATTAAATGTTCACGTTGACTAAGGTCGTATACAATGAAATGTCCTCTGAGTTTTGTATGATAAGTAAAGTCATAGAAGCTATCATAATTATTATTTTAGAATTAATGTAAATATCTATAATCGAAACAGTAAAACGAGTTACAATTTCTTTGATCATTTCGGAGGGAAAAACGAGCTTTTGAATTTTTTTTTTTTGTAATTATCTATTACTTTGAAAAGCATACACATACATACAGTACACACCAAAAGTTTGGAGACAAAAGAAAATTAATACAAATTTTGAATTTTGATAATTATTTTTGTGGAATCATTATTTTTAATAAATTTAATTATGGTTTGTGGTAAAATGTTCACAAATTTCATGAATGCAACACATTAGAAAGATTCAGCATCTGACATCCTACCATGTTCATTGTAATAATTTTCAATAACATAGTTTTTATGCTATTTTTGTAGTCTCAGATATAATTATAATGATCACCAAAAAAATAATGCTAAACTGAAAAGCCTTTCAAAATAAACAGTTATCAAATTTTAGATAAAAGCTATTCAGTAGGCCTACAATCTGAAAATGTCTCCAAACTTTTGGTGGGTACTGTATATATTTACACATATATCTAAGTTCAATTGCAAAATTACAAAATTAACATCTGTGAGCACTGTAATAACATATAATGTCAAAAAGGTAAGTTACAAGAATTAAGAGACAAAGTACAATATAGAAGACTTTCAAAATATTAGAATTGCAGTGGTGTTTTGTTAAACTTTTCAATTATATTCGATTTTAAAATTTATAACACCGACAAGTTTTTTTCTGTGCAGTCTAACTCATAACCACAATCGAACTTCTGGTTGTTAACGTCACTACACTAAGGTATATTCCTTTACAGCAGATAAGGTCTTACAGCCCTTGAATTATTTTATTGACATCAACACAATGCTACTGGTCAAAAACGTGTTTACAAATAAATAAACATACATTTTCATTATCACCTTTCGTTGCCAGCGTTCATTTCATAAACAGATTTCCTTTTTACATAGTGTAAAATGGATTGACAGTGAATAAAAATTTACCACACAACACAAAATCGTATTAAAATTAATGATATACTTTCATCTATTAAATTATCTTACATGTACGTGGGTTTCCATATCAATACTAATCATATTACTTACGTTTCCATGGAAACAGCTTTAAAACTAAGACCATGAAATGTCTCATCATTATGGAGCCCCTAAAGTGACATTTTGAAATACTTTTTTATGATCACAACTATTTCGTTTAAACGTAATATTATTTCGTTTTTACGAATTGTTTTTCGTTTATTCGAAATATTATTTCGATTTAACATAATACTATTACGTTTAAACGAAATAATTATTTCGTTTTTTCGAACTAATTATTTCGCTTATACGAGACATTATTTCGTTTAAACGTAATATTATTTCGTTAAATCGAAATAATATTTCGAATAAACGAAATATTATTTCGTAAAAACGAAATAATATTTCGTAAAAAACGAAATAAAATTACGTTTAAACGAAATAGTTGTGATAATAAAAAAAGTATTTCAAAATGTCACTTTAGGGGCTCCGTACATCATTGACCGTGTTGTTTTTGTAGGTTTGTTTTTGACATTTAACTCTAATATCTAATGTTATATGTTTATTCGTCAAACTTATGATCTACAGTGTACTCTATAATCTTTATTTATAGATGTTTGATCAATGTGTTAACTTACTAGATATTTTCATCCTTTATTTATTGAACGAAGTTTTATTCCAATGACGTCAAGGACGAGGCAATGACGTAAAACTAGCTTACACATGGTTCACTGATTTACATCAGAAAAGTCAGTTATTTATCAGTATATTTCTCATGTTTGCTAGGTTTATTCTAGCAAACAGAATCTCTATGTAAAAACAATCAGGACAGTTTTAGAGTATTTATTGGTTCCATATTGAATAAAAATACAGATACAGTATAACCTACATTAACAGCCATTTGTTATAAGCGGTCACTTGCTGTTAGTAGCCAATCTGGTTTCCTCCCAATGAAAATCGCCAAATTTGGAATCTCTTATAAGCAGCAACCTGCTATTGTGACCCGTGGTCACATATTTCCTTACAAAGTCACCAATTTACCTGTATTAAGTGGCCATAGTCAATCAAATTTTAGCCTAAATTATTAAAGTGTCACTATTGTGAAAACCAACCACTTGAGTCTTTAAATAGTTAAAACTTATAAAAAAGTACTAATCACATCAAGTAAGACTTCCAATTTAGGACTGGCAATGTCACTTGTACCCTTTTTGAAGATCATTTAATAGAAAAATGCATTAATAATTATCTCCAATGCATTAACAATGAATTTTTCGAAGCATTTTTTTATCTAAACTAAGTTTAAGTAGTCACTTGCTGCAGGCAGACAATCTAGTCACTTGTCCTCTCTGGCTGCTAAATGCATGTTGTACTGTAATAAAAATATATTTATACCAAGCCTAAGCCTCCAGCAGAATGTAGGCGTCCCCTTTTAAGCATTAACTGATTTTTGTCTGGTTTGTTTCATCAAAATGTAAAGTGATTCGCAATTGCATTGATTTTTGTATCATTTCAAGGGTATCATTTCAGCAAATATGCGAAATAATAAGCATATAAAACACTTTACACAGAAACCCTTTTTTCAAGTCGGACGAAAGTCAAATATAGTATTTGCGTAAAGAAACATATTCATTATGGAATCATTGTTTTATACAAATACTGTAGAGTAGTAATGACTTGTTGTCCATATAAAAACAGATAAACAATGGTGTTATTACTTTCTAATATTAATTGTACAATGAATATTTACATAGTAAATGGAAAGTAAAGGCAGGAACGCTCAAACATATGGCCAAATGTGATGAAATGTTGGTTTGCTGTCTATTCATCAATTTATCTGCAATTTTTCACGAACATCAGATACGGTTTCAGGATTTTTTTCAAGAGGGTCCAAACTTTCGAACCTCGTCCACAGTACATTGTATACTGTTTGCAGATTTATTATTTATTATAAAAATTACATATTGTAACCATTAGATCTATGTTAAACACAAAAGCGAGCGATTCAACCCCGAGAAAAGTTGTTTCATGCTACTTAAATATGGTTCACAGTAAAAAACACACTAATGAACGGGTATATTTTGAAATTTCAGGGGGTCCGGCCGGACCCCCCCCCGACCCACCGCTAGATCCGCCTCTGAACATGGTCATACTTACATGTCTTTAGATGCAATTAATCTGATGCTTACGAAATCTTTCTCTGAAATTGGTGATCTTAGTAAAACGCTGGTTTTGTTTTAATTCATGGGTGAAAGCAACTTTGTTATTTTGACGTATTGTTTTACCCATAGCCAAGCGTTTGTCATTTTTTTTTGAAGCATGTTATGGATCTGGTCGTTTCTGAACACTACGTCATTCCTTTCTCATATAAAACAGGAAATAAGGCATGGTTACCAGAGCTATTGTGTTTCGCTGAGAGTTGAGCTTACGCTGTTAGTTTTCCGTTTGTCTTCGTGAGATTACGTACAATCTGCATGAGTCGTGCATAAACAGGTCGCACGTTCAGGGCGCACTACCCAGTCTTTCCCCTTATGTCTAAGTATTAACACATTTCAACAAAATTGAACACACTTTCTAATTTACTTTAAATTTAGCTTTAGATTATAATTCAATTTGCTTTTACTCAAGAAATCATTTTAGTTGAAAAAGTGAATTTCTACTATTTAAGGCAACTTGAATTTCGGAATTAAAATGTAATTAATCCATATTTGTTTTCTGAACTTTTGGCAATCCAAACTAATTTGTAAATGCTTTAAATTCAAACATTGCAATTAAATGCACATTACTTTTTGAAAAATAAATTCTGTATTCAAAAGACAGAGAGAGTGCCCATGTGCAGCTTTCTATAAAAATTATTATATCATTTAACAATAAAATAACTAAAATTTTGAGCGGACTTACAAAGCGTCCCTTTACCATTCTTAGATATATAAATTTCAAAACCACCAGACAGTTATTTAAGAAATCATATAGTCAAAAGTTCTATTTTCTGTGGGTAGATGGGAGTGGGATCAACATGAACTTGGGTCTGAATCATGAACTAAAAGAACTCTTCGGCAATTTCCGTTTATTTTTATCTGAAAATATCATTTATATACGTTTTATCTACATTCTTGGTGTTCCTCTCCTTAAAAACATTTTTCTTTACCTAATTTTCATCCTCCTCTCACTCTTAGAACGCTCCTTATTCCTCACATTATATTTTTTTCGAGTTCAATGACTCAGTTAAATTGAGCATTATTCAAACATGCGTCCAATTATTCCTGTTTGATTGTATATCAAGATGGAGGTTAGATGCGGTTATAACCAAGACTGTACTAGTCTTGAGCAGAAAGAAGTGTTTCAAGAAAAAAACTCTATACATGTACTTACAGACCGTCGGCTATACGATGATATCATCCAACATCGTAACCAATTGCCATCTTCTTAAACATATCGCTAGCTAGCGTATTGCCCCCCCCCCCCTGGTACCCACGATTTGATATCACATACTTATTATTTTTGGTGCGAGAAGGGTACCAGTGGACATTTGAAGCGCTAAATAGCGATTTCTTTGGGGAAGTGATCACAGGGTTCAGACAGGGTTCCCCTGTCTCTACTACTAAGCTAGCAGGGTAAAGTTTCTTGCTCAAGGAAACAACGCTTTTGGATGGGATTCAAACCAACATGTAGCTGACTATCCAATTGTAACCACTCGTCCACGAGAGGTTACTGAATACGGTATAGGTTTGTTTCCATGGAATACTACAAAAAACACAGAATGAGACTCTGCCACTAAAACAATCATGAATGTGCTCATTTGGTGTCATTCAACATTAGCTTACGTGATACACCGTGCAAACGTATTTAAAGTTCTTACAATAAATAACAGCAAAGGTGTACTTTTATCTTTCTTGGTAAAATAAATCAAGCGATGCTGGGTGTATGAATATAAATTACTTATCATAAGAAAAAGACACTTTATGGTGCTTTCGTGCAGCGAACATTGTTGTATTTATGTTATAAGCAGCCAGTTACAAACGAGAGATCTCAATCTTCATCCATTATGCATAGAGTTGCATTTTCTAACTGTCTGGAAATCAGTTCTTTCTGATGAGAAATATCAAACTCAGTGGAACAACTGCTAAATATATTAGTAACCATGTCAGCTATTTTCTATATGCACAAAATATTATCAACCCTTATTAATACCAAGGACCCTATATAACATAGGGTCCTTGTTATCACTTAAAATATATATTTCTATCCTAGTTCTTTATTTCTTTTTGAGTATCGAATGTCTGGACAAGTGCATTTTGAATCCGGGCAAGTTAATTTTCAGACTGCACTTGTCCATGGACATTTGGAAAAAAATGAAATTCCACACCACTGGTTGGGTGAAGCGATTGCAGGTACATATGGGTGCAGTTGTGTCAGAAGAGAAATTTAGTATCACGAGTCAAACACACGTGTTCTATCGCTAGGCTACTTCCACTACAATGTTTGTACCATTGGGAAGACCACTCGATTGATGTGATTCTATGTATAGTTCGAACAAAAAACAAAACATTGTTTATAATAACAATACAATGAACTTATCCACGACGAGGGATGTTTTGGATTACATCAACATAAACAATTGTGATATATTTTACCAGTGGCTTAGTTGTTGGTGTAATGGAAAAGCGTTCTACCATTACAAGCATGATTTACAAAGTGGAGGTGGTTTATCCGCCATGCTAATATTGTTAAAATGAATTATACATTTGTTTCAATACTGCCTACCCCTGAAATGGATTGTCTTATTTTTAATGTTTACCCAAACACGTTTTGTTATTTTGTACGCACTATACTTACACGTGTATATCACAGCTATTGCCGAGGTGTTCCGAATTTTGTTTACAAACACCCTGTTATGATACTTAGCACCACAAACACATGTTAATTAAACAATAGCCTTGTATTGGAAATTTCAGAATAACAAAATGTTCTATTCTCAGTATTATGGGAATCAAGGATGAAAAAAGACAGAGGACGTTATTGGTCTATTGATAGGAAACCACTGTGAAGGACTATCTCTGAATATTGACATTTAGTCTTCAGTAGAATGGAAAGAGATAATAAAGGGTTAGACCGAGTCTATTTCTAAACCAATGTCGAGGAGTTGAAGACTGCAGAGAAGTGGTGATTTTTATATCTAGATATTGGTAAACAATATATTCATAATTACATTGAGGAGGAAATATATTAGAGTATGAAAAGTGTTTATTTTTGTTCATATGTAAGTAAATCTTTATTTCACTTTAGTCGCGATCCGATTTCTTCGTAAATTTTATCTAATATTATTTTTTTTTTTTTAACTTATTTTAAGTTTGAATATTTATGATATTTATTAGGGCTGCTGGGAGTATCCGAGTACTCGGATACTTGCGATCCAGACCAGAAAATCGAGTTCGAATATTCGCCACGTCCGAAATCGTCGGATCGCGATCTATTTTTTTTGGGAAAAAAATTAGCTTACTTCCACTGAAAACGAGCCGCATTACTATAGTAAACTCAAATATTTGATTGATTCAAATTTAAACAAAAATAAATTCAATGAAAATGCCCATTTAACGTCTGGTAATAGTAATGTTTGGAGAAGATGGTTTTCCATTTAGTAAAAGCTAATATAATTCGTCGCTTATTTTTGTTGTTACGTGAAATTCTGTACGCTTCTCTATTAACAAGTGATTCTTGGTTCGATTCGTGAATCGCTACACATGAATCGTGTGGTTCGGATTGGATCGCCACTTGCTCAACGATCCACAGTCCTAATATTTACAATGTTGATTATGTTTTACTGGCTACTCAGGATGTCATTGACATTTAATCAAAGGTACTGGGTTTGATTTTAAATGAATTTTCGAAATGAATTCAAATTTACAATGTTTTACTAAAACCATGTATGAGTATTATTATTTTAATAATAATGTCATTGTATGTATATATACATGTTTACATGTATGTGTAATTGCGTATATGTATATACAATGTATCGGTATATGTAGATATATATGTTTTAGTAATTGTATTAACATTTGTAATGATTATTATTACTATGTAAACAAGATTATGCACTATGTACTTATCTGAAATAAATTATATGTTCTGTTCTGTTTATTCACCACACTAATTATATAAATTTATGATAAAACAAAAAAGCTTTTATTTTCAAGACTGCCCTACCTTTGAAATGAATTGGTTTATTTTAAAGTTTCCACAAACACATAATGTTATTTTGTACGACCTGTGATAAACAATAATATTAATATAATTAATATTTACTAATTAGTTTCATATTGTAATAATAAATACGACCCATGAATCGTATTAATGTAGTCTTCAGTGTATGTATAAGGAAAAGTTTGGAAAACCACTCGAAGGATTCCGTGAACAGATTTTTGTGAAAAGGATCTTACGATCATACGATAAAATCTTCGTAAATAAAAAGCAAGAAGCGTCAATGATACCGTCATTTTTGCGAATCAATTTCAAATATCATTAAATTACGTATATTTGTCAATATCATACCATACAATGTAGTTATGTTTATCATCCTTCTGACTTTGAACTGCAAAAGTATGAATTTTACTTAAAACAACTTTTTCATTAGAAATGTTGCGAAAAGGTGCACCGGCCACCAAATGATTACTCGTACTAGACCAACGTCTTGACCACTCGACCCTCGCCTTATGTCATAATATGTTTTATTTAGATCTTTGTATAATGATATTCTTATGACATTCAAAAGTATATTTTCCACCAGCTTTAAAACGTCGTAACAAATATATGGGCACATTATTTATTCTGTAAGGACCAGAATACACCTCTGTTTGTTTTGTAAAAACAGTTTCAGCATAATGTATACACTGGGGTCCAAAAGTTCCTTTACACATGTATTTTTTCTCTGAAAACTTGAAATTTTAAAATAAGTAAAATAAAATACATTTTGAGAAACAATGAGATCGTATGAAAGAATTTGATTGAGGATTCATGTTAAAATTAGGGCTGTGGATAGTTGAGCTAGTGGCGATCCGATCCGAACCACGATTCATATCTAGCGATTCACAAATCGAACCACGAGTCACTTGTTAATGGGGAAGCATACTGGAATTACTGTTATAATAAAAACATGTGAAGAATTACAGAAGCTTTCTTCTACATGGCAAACCATGTATTCCAAACATTTTTATTACCAGACGTTTTATGGGCATTTTCAGTGATAACATTTTTGTGTGTATCAGTCGAAATTTTGACACAATACAATTCTGTCCCTGCATAAATTAAAATTTTCATAAGTAGTGCGGTTCGTTTTTAGTGTTAATTAAGCTAAAAATCTTATTTCAGTTTTTTTTTAAAAATAGATCGCGATCCGACGATTTCTGACGTGACGAATATTCGTTCTCAATTTTCTGGACGAGATCGCAAATATCCGAGTACTCAGATACTCGACAAAGCCCTAATTAGTTGTGAAACTAACAACAGCATATGAAGTTTATCTAAGAATATTATACTACATCAAAATTCGACTTGCGTAAAGGACATTTTGAAATCCGGTGTATTCTTCTCCATTTTGTATAGTTTTTATTTACGCTGAATTCATATAAGAAATAATTAATCAAGTAACATCACGTACTATATATATTAGGTTGATGTTTTCTTTAAAAGAAAAAAAAACGACAAACAAAATAATGTTGAACTATTTGCTGCGTTTCATTTGTCATCGAATATCATAAGTTTTCTAAAAAATATTTTTTCATCATTGCTTTCAATGGTCTTTGATTGAAAGTACAATGAACTCTTGAAGATGATGTTTTTTATTACATTTTGTCCGAGCGAACATTTAACTCATTGTCATGTTATTGACCATAGTTATACAGTACCCACCAAAAGCAATTAGGGACTTTAGTCAGTTATCTTTCCCTGATAAAATCTGAAGCAATCCAATTGGTAAGTAGGTTCTTACAATTGGAATCCTCTGATTTTATCATTGAATTCCTATGTAAGGATAACGAAATATTTCATCTATAATCTTTCTTGTTAGTTAAGATATTAACAGAAGTGGTGAATTTTAGATAGTTCTTTACCCTAAAAATACTAAGCTTGAATTTCAAAAAAATTAAACGATTTACAAAAAAAGTTATTTAAGATTAAATTTGGCAAATTGACATTAAAAAGTAAGGATATAATCCGAGTAATCCAACTAATAGGACCTACCTATTTGAAGAGTATAAAAGGGGAAATAACTGACTAAAGTCCCCTATTACCTACAAGTTTTGAATGATAGTTTGATATAAAATAAAAAATTCATGAATACAGCTCATATATATTATTATAAGATTCAGCATCTGATATCCTTAAACCCTCAAAACCATGCTTATTGTAATTATTTTCCATTATATAGCTTTGAATGCTATTTTCGTAGTCTCAGTTATAATTGTAATGATAAGCAAATACTTAAGCAAAACTAAAAAACATTTAATAAAAACAGTTTTCAAATTTTAGATAAAGGCTGTTCAGTAGGCCTACAAAGTGAGAAGGTCTCCTAACTTTTGGTGGGTACTGTACCTGTAATATCAATTTAGTATATTTAGACAAATGTCCTCACGATAGAACGTATAACTTTCCTTATATGGACAATCAAAATAATAGTTTCCTTTTTTCATTTCAGACTTGAATACACCTTCATGTTTCCATTTATCAAAGATCGTTAGGCGTGATCGTTAGGCGTGATCGTTAGGCTTGATTCATCAATGTGCGGTTTTTGTGTGATGTGTGATTCGTGTTGCTAATGAAGTACATAAAATGTTCATTTTTACGACTAGTATTATGTTGTATTGGACATAGTGACCTTTGAATAACAACATTTACATGAAAGATGCCGGAAAGTCTCTATTAAAAAACATCGATCGAGTACATGTCGTCTCTGTTGCTTGGACTTAATTATTAAAGGAACTGTTTAGTTCTGTGTTGTATAATCGAATATAGATCGAACAAATATAAAAGTAATTTGATCAGAGTATCAGTTGTTTCACAATATATAAAAAGTTGAATTAGTAAACTACAAAGATGAAGTCTCTATCTTGGAAAGGATGGATGTGCTCTATTCCAATAATTCTTGCAGAATTGATATTTTTTCTCTACAAAACTGGCGAGTCAATGTTAGATGCCACAACTCGGCCATACATTATACGTGTGGTGTGTCATACTAAATTTCCATCAAATGAATCAGTATGCAGCAATCTGGACAAATATCCAAACCTTGAAGACGATGTCCAATCGGAAGCTGGAACTTATCTTATATACTACAGAATGTTGGTCAATTTTCCCGCCATTTTATTGGGACTATTTTGTGGCGCGTGGAGTGATAAATATGGCCGAAAAATTCCCATGATGCTTCCTAGTCTAGGTAGTGTTTTGTCGGTGTTGCTTTACATGATGAGTATAGCTTATAAGCAACATGCAATTGTTTTGATATTGTTTGGAGCTTTCATTCAAGGAATATTCGGGAAAAGCGCAGTTATAACAATGGCCGTCAATAGCTATGCGTCTGATATAACGGATAAAGACGACAGGACAAGAAAGTTAGGTAAATTACTAGCCATGAATTTCTTTGGATTATTTGCCGGAGCTCTTTTAGCGGGGATATTTCAAGATACATCAGACCTCCCAGCGACTTTCTGCACAATTGTATTGCTACATGCAATGGTTGTTATCATAGCTGTCGTTTTCATGCCGGAAACCGTTCCACTTCCGGTTGAACGGCCAGATTACGACATTCAAAAACAAGATGACCGACTGTGTTTGTGTGCAAACATGAAAGATTCACTTTCTGTACTTGTACGAAAAAGAGCTAACAATGCACGAAAGCTGGTTTTGATACTGTTTTTAATTTCTTTAATGAATCAAACATGTAAAGTCGGAGAGACTGATATCACATTGCTTTTTGTTACCCACAGTCCTTTGAGCTGGCCGAAATCGTGGTACGGTTATTTATTGTCTTTAGACTACGCCGTGATGGGTGTTTGTCTTCTGCTAGTTTTACCAATTTTGTCGAATATTCTGAAATTACCGGACGGTGGTATCGTAATAATTGGATTAATTTGTAAAATAATCCGTTTATTTTGGGCGGCATTTATTCGTGAATCTTGGATGGTATATGTGTCAGTTATCATCGGCTCGTTCGCTGGAATGATTACTTCTGCAATACGATCTTTAATGAGTAAAGCTGTTGAAGAAAACGAGATGGGAAAAATGTTTTCACTATTAGCAAGTGCTGAAACGGCCTCCAAACTGTTAGGAACTGTAATATTTGTTTCACTTTATGGAGCTACTGCATACTTCTTTCCTGGTTTTGCATTTGTCGTTGAAGCCATCATGTATATTGTGATGTTGATGATAATGATTCTTATGTACAAAGATTTAAAGTCTGTTGGAACATATGACCTTATATCAGCATTTAATGATCACCGGATATATGCCAATGAAAATAATAGACTGCTACCCAAACGACAATTAGAAATCGTAGATGAATTAGAAGAGAACCCGTCCATACCTACCCCACTTCCGGCTAACACTCCGTGATATGAACAGCTATGATTTAGAAATTATTGACGCAATACGAAATTTGCATCCAACTTTTCCAACACTATTGGCCAGCGATATTGAAACAACATTTTATAATCAAGAGGAGTAGACCTATGTTTTGTTTTTAAGCCGTTTCTAAACATATTTTTTTCAAATATTTAAATCACCTGCTCACCAAACCTGCGCCCGTAAAGCATTTTCTTTATAAGTCTTAATGTACTATTACACAAATATCTGACCATATTTGGAAGAAGATCGATGATTTGGTCAAACTGTTATCGAAGGTTCTTTCAGATACCTCTTCAAGGAATATTAAAAAATCGTCAGCGAATGCAAACTCCATGATAATTAATTCTGAGCTACTAGTATAGCAGCATCTGGTTTGTTCTAACTTTAAATGGTGTTAATTTCTATTAATGACTAGAACATTCTTTTTAGAACAGTGACTTCTCAGTTGTACACATGTACTAAGTACAAATGAACTTTAAACTTCTTATGCCTCAGTCCCATAAAATCGTGGCTTGTTACGGACCCGTACGTGCAGACAATCGTAGGCCGTGGAAAGCCTTGCGTATCAAGTTGACGGTACGCACATGGTACGAAACAACACACCCGTACGGAGCCGTAGCTGGAAGATATGCAAGTTTAATTCATACTCGGCCACGATAGTTGTTGATATATTAGGAGACACATTCATTCAGAACACCTTGACCATTCATTGCCTGGTTAATCTCGGAAGGATTCGTGGGGGCTCCACCAAGAATACAAATGTATAGGGGTTTTACAGCCTTTGCGAGGCGAAGCACGAAACATTTATGCAAAACAGTTCTTGTTTATTGTTCAGTAGATATCATACATTTCATATTTATGTACAAAATACGCCTAAACGATCGTATATTTATTTACTTCAACACAAGTTAAAGTATTTTGATTGGGCACGTGACGCAAATATAGTTCCATAATGTCGTCTAAATATGTCCGAGGTTATTACTAATGAATGACTGAGAAGGTCCAACTGGAGACACGTTGTCGCTCTTCTATATAATACTTAAACTGGCAATTACGATCCATGTATTAATTAAATTGTCTAAAAACTTTATGTTAGTCTCGGAAAGTAAGTTTTTTTGTAAAAGAACTTTGCGTACGCGGATGTCAAGTTCACAACCCATGGATCTTGAATTGGAAGCGAATTATCCTAGTATTAGATGTGAACTTTTGTTATTTAAAACAAAAACTAACGAAACCCACCGCGCATGTAATTATTGTTCTGACTTTAAAAGAATCTTAATTTAACAAATAGTATTCAATGTTACAGTAATTAGAGAAACAACGAAAGCGAAACCATTGTAGAATCGTAATATCACATTTTCGTACCCAGAGGTTATCAATAATTTAGTATCGAGAATCCTAATAGCCTCTATGTACGAGAATGATAGTATCTTATAACGGTAGCAAGAACTTGTTAAAACAAATACAACATAAGTAATTTGGTTAAGATGTTCGTAATTAACTACTGAACTATGGACTGAATAATCGAACGTGAGTTATGCAAATATGGAAATACAAAAGTAACTATTGGACAATTATCACTATGTGTCATATGTCACTCACTATGTGTAAGTTGTTCTCATTGTTGATGAAATATATATCTTTGCAAGAACAATGTATCTTGTCATTATTTTTTACTTTTTGTATTAGAATAGGAACGGACGTGGTCGAGCGGTAACGACGTTGGACTGGTAATCATTGGATCACCAGCTCCGCGTTGGTTCAAATCCCATCCAAAAGTTCAAAACCTACCCCGTTGCTTTCTTGAGCAAGAAACTTTATCCTGCTAGGTCAGTACTTGGGGACCAGGAAGCGGACTCGAAAGTAATAAATCTAAGTTGTAAGAACTTGTTTCGCGATCTAGCGAAAATAAATTAGTAGTATGAATTCGATCATTTTCTTATGTACTTACTTATCAATTATTCATTTAGAAGAGAGTGTGAACTATTGATCAGGTTAATGATATCATGTATGACATGACATAGTGTTATAGCATTGTTGACTTAGTCTCCTATACTTTGAATTAATTATTTGAACTTTTATCAATATTGCTGAGCCTGCTGAAAAAACAGATGCAAAAATGACCAGAAAAACTGAAGTTCGGTCATGCCGTGTGCATGCACAAAGCGAAATACATGTAATTGATTCAGTAAACATATGTATCTATATATTTGCTTAGAAATAACTCGTATACTTTTAAAACAGATCGAAAATATATCGCCGTATATAGAAAGTGTGATGTTTCAAACACAAGTGTCAATATATGTATGTAGAAATAACGCTTAATACATGTAGTGTCATTTCAAATCCAAAACCAAAACTTATCAAGGGCGGATCCAGGAATTTTTTTCAAGGGGGGGGGGGTCCGAACTTTTCTAGAGGAGGGGGGGCCGAACTTTTCTAGGGGGGTCCGAACCTCGAACCACAAGCTCATTATACACATTTTGCAGAAAAATACATATTGATAATAAAAACTACATAACCATCAAAACTATGTTAAGCACCGAAAAAAAGTGCTTCATGCTACTTTAATATGACTTACAGGCAAAACATACACTAATGGACAGGTACATTTTCCGAATTCTAGGGGGTCCGGACCCCCCTGATCCCCCGCTGGATCCGCCTATGCTTATGGTCTCATTTCACTGTTTTTTAATGTTGTGTAGTAGCAAAACGTCGAGTTATAAAGAATAACAGATAGTCTCGATGAAATGGACATCTTTATGTATGAACAAGTATCTAATCTAAATATTGTGCTAAACTTAGCAGCCCCTGCTTACCGAAGTATTCCATTGATAACTAAAGGTACCACATGTGAAACAGACAATGTATAAATCGAACATTCGGAACTCCTCGACGATAGCTGCGCTGTACACTCATGGTCGTCAGTTTACGGAATCACCCGAGTGGTTTCCAAACGATAAATCATATATGCAGTTGGTAGCGCACCTGGATTTCGAATCTAGTGTCCTGAATGGGATACGGGTTTGAATCCCACCCATGAAGGTTATACCCTTCCATGAAAATTTGACAATAATGTCAATTTTCTTCCATTTATAAGGTATATGGAGAAGTTTCTGACCGTGTTGAAGAGCAAGTGAGTACTGGTTATACACAAGGGTCCAAGAAAGCTAGGTTAGGTGCGGTGGGCGCCGTAAAATGACCTACAGTTATGTTGACACGGCGTTAAACCCAGTATAAATAAGATAAATCAAATATCTATTCGTTCAGACAGTCTATGATATGTTAGCTAAATGCATTCACTCGCGTTTGTTTACTATATTACTTCTTTCATTGATATGAAAAAATCAACGTTCTGTGATTTTGTCTATTAGAAGTATTGTAATGTATAACACTGGACGTTAATCCTACCACTTAGACAATATTCCCTATGATTGATTTTATAAATGTTCTCTCTCTTGTCAATATTAGTGATTGGATTCCAATAACATAAGGAAAACAATGTTCTGTTCAATCATAGAGCATCAAAATTGTCCACAATCACTTCAAATAGGAATCTAATAGAACAAGGCAATATACGAAAACTCAAATCAGTACTTTGAGCGCAAATGACGAAACATCCAAGGTCAGAATTATGATAATGTTGAATAAATAGTTTATTGACGCAACATTTAAACAAGAAATATCTTTAAAAAGATATTCGACGCTATGCAGGGTTTATTTTGTTTGAAGTACAAATAGTCATATTCAATGTTCCGTCATACCGCCAGGAGCGCACCACGACGCATATAATCAATTTGCATAGTGAGACACCCATCATACACAGAGTAAATAATGAGCAACTACTATCCGTGCTACGCACCTGTTTATCACAAATAAACAATGGTATCATATATTTTATCCATTTCTCTATACCGAAATAGAATTTCATCGGACAAACAGTAATGGTAAGGCAAATTGTATTGGTTAAAAATATGGCTTAAAATGACTAAATTAAGCATTATATTTAAAGGTATTGCTTATCAACTGAACTGATAACTAATCTAATTCTAGTACAAATGTTGGGTCATTAGTATTTTAATGAGCAAACTACACGTGATCGTTGATAAGCTATAAGTAAACATATTTATTTTATTTATTTATTGGAGTTAACGCCGTAACTACACAATTAAGGTCATTTCACGGCGTCCAGCGCACCTAACCTAGCTTTCCTGGACCATTGTCTATAACCAATACTCACCTACCCTTCCACAAGGCCGGAAACTTCTCCATATTATCTAATCAATGGAGGAAAATCGAAATTATTGTCAAATTTTCATGGAAGGGTATAACCTCCCCGGGTGGGATTCGAACCCGAACCCCCTCGGGCACGAGTATCCAAATCCCGGCGCGCTAGTAAACATATCAATACCAGCACCAGTAAAAACACAAACCTACCACAAAGCCAAAAGGCTCAAGGGACGACACACACAAACATCGAAAACAATACCCTACGAAGTTTCCGTCTGGGAACGGAGGCACATGTGGCACCAAGAGTAAATTGTTAGTTTTTTTTTTGGTGTTGGTATAGCAAAAATATCAAAAGATTGTACATAACACTCACAATTAAAAGAGATTTCAACGACCGTACTTAGATATCATTGATCGTATGATGATAACCATAATTCACACTTTGGTACAACGGTGGTAGACATACCATGCATAAGTCTATATTCGACTTGTTATTTTATAATTGGCATATGATGTGATTTCCTTGAAGTGTTTGCACACACAGGAGAATGGCAGGTCTAATAACTTGGCACAACATTCGATGTTCGATATTCGATATTCAATATCGAACATCGAACCAGTTCGACGTTCGACATTAGCATAATGTGCGAATATCGAACTGAAATTGAATATCGAACCAGCTCGACGTTCGACATTCGCCAAAATTATCCAAATATCGAACTGAGATTGAATATCGAACCAGCTCGACGTTCGACATTCGAATATCGAAATGAAATGGAATATCGAACCAGTTCGACGTTCGACATTCATTTATAATAGCCCGAATGTAGTTCTGAGGTTGAATATCGAACCAGCTCGACGTTCAACATTCGAATATCGAAATGAAATGGAATATCGAACCAGTTCGACGTTCGACATTCATTTATAATAGCCCGAATGTAGTACTGAGGTTGAATATCGAACCAGCTCGACGTTCGACATTCATTATTAACAATAATGCGAATGTCGTTCTGTGGTTGAATATCGAACCAGCTCGACGTTCGACATTCATTAATAATAGTCTGAATGTAGTTCTGAGGTTGAATATCGAACCAGCTCGACGTTCGACATTCATTAATAATAGCCCGAATGTAGTTCTGTGTTTGAATATCGAACCAGCTCGACGTTCGACATTCATTAATAACAATAATGCGAATGTAGTTCTGTGGTTGAATATCGAACCAGATCGACGTTCGACATTCATTCATAATAGCCCGAATGTAGTTCTGTGGTTGAATATCGAACCAGCTCGACGTTCGACATTCATTAATAATAGCCCGAATGTAGTTCTGTGGTTGAATATCGAACCAGCTCGACGTTCGACATTCAATAATAATAGCCCGAATGTAGTTCTGTGGTTGAATATCGAACCAGCTCGACGTTCGACAGTCATTAGCCCGAATGTAGTTCTGAGGTTGAATATCGAACCAGCTCGACGTTCGACATTCATTAATAATAGTCCGAATGTAGTTCTAAGGTTGAATATCGAACCAGTTCGACGTTCGACATTCATTAATGATAATGATGCGAATGTAGTTCTGAGATTGAATATCGAACCAGCTCGACGTTCGACATTCATAAAAGATAGTCCGAATGTAGTTTTGAGTTTGAATATCGAACTAGCTCGACGTTCGACATTCATTAATAATAGTCCGAATGTAGTTCTGAGGTTGAATATCGAACCAGCTCGACGTTCGACATTCATTAATAAAAGTCTGAATGTAGTTCTGAAGTTGAATATCGAACCAGCTCGACGTTCGACATTCATTAATAATACTAATGCGAATGTAGTTCTGAGGATGAATATCGAACCAGTTCGACGTTCGACATTCATTAATAATAGTCCGAATGTAGTTCTGAGGTTGAATATCGAACCAGCTCGACGTTCGACATTCATTAATAATAGTCCGAATGTAGTTCTGAAGTTGAATATCGAACCAGCTCGACGTTCGACATTCATTAATAATAGTCCGAATGTAGTTCTGAGGCTGAATATTGAACCAGTTCGACGTTCGACATTCATTCATGATAATAATGCGAATGCAGTTCTGAGGTTGAATATCGAACTAGTTCGACGTTAGACATTCATTAATAACAATAATGCGAATGTAGTTCTGATGTTGAATATCGAACCAGCTCGACGTTCGATATTCATTGATAATAATCCGAATTTTGTTCTGCGGTTGAATATCGAACCAGGTCGACGTTCGACATTCATTAATAATAGTCAGAAAGTAGTTCTGAAGTTCAATATCGAACCAGCTTGATGTTCGACATTCATTAATTATAGTCCGAATATAGTTCTGAGGTTGAATATCGAACCAGTTCGACGTTCGACATTCATTAACAATAATGATGCGAAGCCTATACTGGGCACTAGGCCGCGCATGAATCAGCGGAGCACGGCTTGTTTCAGCGAGGAAACCTCGGCTGTGCTCTGGGCGGCGCTAGAATCAGCGGCAGGCGGCCTGGATAAGCGGGGGAACCTCGGCTGGGCACCCGGTCGGGGCTTCAGCGGGCTCTGCGGGCTTCTACCGGGGTCTACGCGGCCTGCCGATGATACGCGCCTGTCTGGCTTGATTTCAGCAGAGGCAAGCAAGGGACACCGGGGTTTACCTCGGCTGCAAGCCAGGCGCGCTTGAATCAGCGGCGGACGGCTTGATTTGGCGGGGAAACATCGGCTGGGGCCTTGGTCGCGCTTGAATCAGCGGAGCACGGCTTGTTTCAGCGGGGAAAGCCCGGCTGGGCATTCGGCCGCGCTTGAATCAGCGGCGGACGGCTTGTTTCAGCGGGGATACCTCGGCTGGATCCTTGGCCGCGCTTGAATCAGCGGAGCACGGCTTGTTTCAGCGGGGAAAGCCCAGCTTGTCCCTTGGCAGCGCTTGAATCAGCGGCGGACGGCTTGGATCAGCGGGGAAACCTCGGCTGGGCCCTTGGCCGCGTTGAATCAGCGCCAGGCGCTCTTGAATCCGCGGCGGACGGCTTATTCCAGCGGGGAACCCTCGGATGGGCCCTTGGCCGTGCTTAAATCAAAGGCAGGCGGCTTCGATCAGCGGGGAAACCTCGGCTGGGCACTCTGCCGGGGCTTTATCGGGCTCCGCGGGCCTTTAACGAGGGTCTATGCGGCCTGCTACCGATATCGGTCTGGCGCGTTTGATTTCAGCGGAGGCAAGGACGGGACACTAGGGTTTACCTCGGCTGCAAGCCAGGGGCGCTTGAATCAGCATCAGACGGCTTGTTTCAGCGGGGAAACATCGGCTGGGCCCTTGGCCGCGCTTGAATCAGCGGAGCACGGCCTCTTTCAGCGGGTAAACCTCGGCTGGGCCCTTGGCCGCGCTTGAACCAGCGGCAGGCGGCTTGGATCAACGGGGGAACATCGGCTGGGTACTCGGCCGGGGCTTCATCGGGCTTTGCGGGTCCGTTACTGGGGTCTACGCGGATTGTCGCTGATATCGGCCTGGCTCGCCTGATTTAAGCGGGGTTAAGCACGGGACACCGAATATACCTCCTCTGTTGGTCGCAACCCGTTTCGGCGACTAAAAAAGTGCAGTTAATTATTCATTGTTCTTTTATTTACACCATTGATGCACGATTGATGATCGCTCTCGTGCAGCACAGCGACGCTTCATATAAAAAGGCTTTTTTCAGAACTCCAAATTATGGGTTTCGTGCACAGGCGGTACAAAATCGGAATAAATCCAATTGTTCTCTGTACATACTTTCATTGTAACGGTAAAAGTTAGTTCGCCCGCCCGGCTAGCTCAGTCGGTAGCGAACAAGTCTTCTGATCGAGGTGTCGTGAGTTCGATTCATGGGCGGGGCATACTGTCGTGAAGCTTGGTCATGAAATAATTTCTATTGTCATTCTCCCTTCTACCACTGATTCAAAATCATGTACGGCAGTTGTCAGTCACTGACGGAAGTAGCGCCTAGTAACTGGTTAACAGCTAAATCCAGAGATTTAGGCTTTCCAGGAACGGTGAGTAGGTTGACTGACTGCCATGATATGACCTATACAATGTGTTGCTGCGGCGTTTAATCCAATAAAACAAACACGCAACTAACACAAAAATTTGTTTGTACCACAAGTATTGTTCGTTTTTTCTCAACTGTCAGAACATGAATAATTTCACGGTGAATGCGTTTATTAAAATCATTGTTGTAAAACATCCATGAGTTTCCGAAAGTGTGTATTATGATCAAGTTAAGCTGTTTATGCCGTATGATATGTTTCAGTCGAGATATTTTTAATAACAATTAGGCCGCCAGTACAAAAACAATGCATTCAGTCACCGTGAAATTATTCAAGCTTTGACAGTTGAGAAAAAACGGACAATAAAACCCCAAAAATTTGAATTCCGGATATAGTCTATTCATGTGATTGACTATATAATTTGTTAGCTAGATGTCTTAATATTGTGTCAACAAAAATATTAAAAACAAATATTGCATGAATAAAAGTACTTCGATCCAAAGAAATTAAGTCAACAACCAATGTGCTAAATATTGAAAAAAATACATACGTCTAATATTATTAACGAATGTCAAATATCGAGCTGGTTCGATATTGAACCTTAGAACTACATTCGGACTATCATGAATGAATGTCGAACGTCGAACTGGTTCGATATTCAACCTCAGAACTACATTCTCATTATTATTATTAATGAATGTCAAACGTCGAGCTGGTTCGATATTCAACTTCAGAACTACATTCGGACTATTATTAATGAATGTCGAACGTCGAGCTGGTTCGATATTCAACTTCAGAACTAAATTCGGACTATTATTAATGAATGTCGAACGTCGAGCTGGTTCGATATTCAATCTCAGAACTACAATCGGATTATTATTAATGAATGTCGAACGTCGAGCTGGTTCGATATTCAACTTCAGAACTACATTCGGACTATTATTAATGAATGTCGAACGTCGAGCTGGTTCGATATTCAACCTCAAAACTAGATTCGGACTATTATTAATGAATGTCGAACGTCGAGCTGGTTCGATATTCAACTTCAGAACTACATTCGGACTATAATGAATGAATGTCGAACGTCGAGCTGGTTCGATATTCAACCTCAGAACTACATTCGGACTATTATTAATGAATGTCACATTTCGAGCTGGTTCGATATTCAACCTCAGAACTACATTCGGACTATTATTAATGAATGTCGAACGTCGACCTGGTTCGATATTCAACTTCAGAACTACATTCGCATCAACGTCGAGCAGAGCCCAGCCGAGATTCCCCGCTGATCCAAGCCGCCTGCCGCTGATTCCAGCGCCGCCCAGGGCCCAGCCGAGGTTGCCCCGCTGAAACAGGCCGTGCTCCGCTGATTCAAGCGCGGCCAAGGGTCCAGCCGAGGTTTCCCCGCTGAAACAAGCCGTCCGCCGCTGATTCAAGCGCGGCCGAAGGTCTAGCCGGGCATTCCCCGCTGAAACAAGCCGTGCTCCGCTGATTCAAGTGCGACCAAGGGCCCAGCCGATGTTTCCCCGCCGAATCAAGCCGTCCGCCGCTGATACAAGCGCGCCTGGCTTGCAGCCGAGGTAAACCCCGGTGTCCCTTGCTTGCCTCCGCTAAAATCAAGCCAACCAGGCAGGTATTAGCGGCAGGCCGCGTAGACCCCGGTAGAAGGCCCACAAAGCCAGCTGAAGCCCCGTCCGAGTGCCCAGCCGAGGTTCCCCCGCTGATCCAAGCCGCATGCCGCTGATTCGAGCGCCGCCCAGGGCCAAGACGAGGTTTTCCCCGCAGAAACAGGCCGTGCTCCACTGATTCAAGCGCGGCCAAGGGTCCAATCGAGGTATCCCCGCTGAAACAAGTCGTCCGAACGTCGGACTGGTTCGATATTCAACCAGAGAACTAAATTCGGACTATTATTAATGAATGTCGAACGTCGAACTGGTTCGATATTCAATTTTAGAACTACATTCGCATCATTATTGCTAATGAATGTCGAACTTAGAGCTGGTTCGATATTCAACATCAGAACTACATTCGGACTATTATTAATGAATGTCGAACGTCGAGCTGGTTCGATATTCAACCTCAGAGCTACATTCGGACTATTATTAATGAATGTCGAACGTCGAGCTGGTTCGATATTCAACCTCAGAGCTACATTCGGACTATTATTAATGAATGTCGAACGTCGAGCTGGTTCGATATTCAACCTCAAAACTACATTCGGACTATTATTAATGAATGTCGAACGTCGAACTGGTTCGATATTCAACATCAGAACTACATTCGGACTATTATTAATGAATGTCGAACGTCGAGCTGGTTCGATATTCAATTTCAGAACTACATTCAGACTTTTATTAATGAATGTCGAACGTCGAGCTGGTTCGATATTCAACCTCAGAACTACATTCGGAATATTATTAATGAATGTCGAACGTCGAACTGGTTCGATATTCAACCTCAGAACTACATTCGGACTATCTTTTATGAATGTCGAACGTCGAGCTGGTTCGATATTCAATCTCGAACTACATTCGCATCATTATCATTAATGAATGTCGAACGTCGAACTGGTTCGATATTCAACCTCAAAACTACATTCGGACTATTATTAATGAATGTCGAACGTCGAACTGGTTCGATATTCAACCTCAGAACTACATTCCCATTAGTATTATTAATGAATGTCGAACGTCGAGCTGGTTCGATATTCAATCTCAGAACTACATTCGCATCATTATCATTAATGAATGTCGAACGTCGAACTGGTTCGATATTCAACCTTAGAACTACATTCGGACTATTATTAATGAATGTCGAACGTCGAGCTAGTTCGATATTCAAACTCAAAACTACATTTGGACTTTTATTAATGAATGTCGAACGTCGAGCTGGTTCGATATTCAACCTCAGAACTACATTTGCATTAGTATTATTAATGAATGTCGAACGTCGAGCTGGTTCGATATTCAACATCAGAACTACATTCGGATTATTATTAATGAATGTCGAACGTCGAACTGGTTCGATATTCAACCTCAGAACTACATTCGGACTATCTTTTATGAATGTCGAACGTCGAGCTGGTTCGATATTCAATCTCGAACAACATTCGCATCATTATCATTAATGAATGTCGAACGTCGAACTGGTTCGATATTCAACCTTAGAACTACATTCGGACTATTATTAATGAATGTCGAACGTCGAACTGGTTCGATATTTAACCTTAGAACTACATTCGGACAATTATTAATGAATGTCGAACGTCGAACTGGTTCGATATTCAACCTCAAAACTACATTCGGACTATTATTAATGAATGTCGAACGTCGAACTGGTTCGATATTCAACCTCAGAACTACATTCGCATTAGTATTATTAATGAATGTCGAACGTCGAGCTGGTTCGATATTCAACCTCAGAACTACATTCGGACTATTATTAATGAATGTCGAACGTCGAGCTGGTTCGACATTCAACTTCAGAACTACATTCAGACTTTTATTAATGAATGTCGAACGTCGAGCTGGTTCGATATTCAACCTCAGAACTACATTCGGACTATTAGTAATGAATGTCGAACGTCGAACTGGTTCGATATTCAACCTCAGAACTACATTCGGACTATCTTTTATGAATGTCGAACGTCGAACTGGTTCGATATTCAACCTTAGAACTACATTCGGACTATTATTAATGAATGTCGAACGTCGAACTGGTTCGATATTCAACCTCAAAACTACATTCGGACTATTATTAATGAATGTCGAACGTCGAACTGGTTCGATATTCAACCTCAGAACTACATTCCCATTAGTATTATTAATGAATGTCGAACGTCGAGCTGGTTCGATATTCAATCTCAGAACTACATTCGCATCATTATCATTAATGAATGTCGAACGTCGAACTGGTTCGATATTCAACCTTAGAACTACATTCGGACTTTTATTAATGAATGTCGAACGTCGAACTGGTTCGATATTTAACCTCAAAACTACATTCGGACTATTATTAATGAATGTCGAACGTCGAACTGGTTCGATATTCAACCTCAGAACTACATTCCCATTAGTATTATTAATGAATGTCGAACGTCGAGCTGGTTCGATATTCAACCTCAGAACTACATTCGGACTATTATTAATGAATGTCGAACGTCGAGCTGGTTCGATATTCAACTTCTGTTCGATATTGGCACATTATGCAAATGTCGAACGTCGAACTGGTTCGATATTCGATATTGAATATCGAATCTCGAACGTCGAATGTTGTGCTAAGTTATTGGAGCTGAGAATGGCACCATTTCTAACCATCGACGATATTAAATACAGTGTATACTATACATATTCTCTATAGTAATGTATGTCCGATGTGTTTCACAAGAGATGATGCACAAGAATCTTTTGTTTTGTGTTTATAAATTGTCCTTTTTTACCTGACTTTGTTCCAGCTCCAAATGAATTAGTTCACGTTTAACAAGCCGCGTAGAAGTATAGGCAAAAAGATAAAAACAATTTGGTGTTAAAGCTTGCATATGCCGTTTTACAATTTAAATTCTGCTTTTATTAATAAAGTTATGATTTTGTTTAAATGTTGGACTTTAAAGGTGTATGTCAAGCCGAACTACATGATTCATACAAATGTCACATGACTGAGACAATTCGGAACGATACAAGAGCATAATATAATATTGGTAACATGCTTTTTGTATGAAAATTTTTACATGCCAATAAAGTAATGATCTACTATTCATCAAAATAGATAGTCTTAATATCGGGGTCTTATTACAGGAACCCTTTTTCCCAAATTAATAGGTCCGGGAAAAATTCGAATCGAACATTCGAATCGTCACCAAATATTCGGATATTGAAAAAAAAACGAATACGAATATTCGAAATTCTCAGCATAAAATGGACTTTTTCATTTTTTGCTGCACGAAGTTGCTAGTAAAATCGCAGTTTAAGGAGCCTGTCTAAAATGTGCATGTTTGTTTAACACTTGTCAATTAAGTTATGGTTATGATCCCTAATTAACTGTCCAAAACCTTGGTTAAAGACAGATCCTGAAGGATAAATTCAAGATTCATTAAAACTCCAGATATTGTTAATTCTATTCAAACCGAAGTGGCCTAGCATTCAGATAAACAAAATTAGACACGAAAATCGTAATATGAGGCACTTACTTACTTGGAATCTTTTTTAGCTTTATAAAAACGAATATTAGAATATATTCGAATATCAAAAACGAATTTTCAAACATCAAAATTTAAATTCGTTCCCAGCCCTATAAATTTAGCATTTGGTACATAAGAATCGTCAAAAACCCCGCTTGATTTTGCAATAAACCAGGTGGTCTTTACAGCCGAACTTAACTGTATTCTTTTGTCAAGAAACACGGTTGGATGTATCAAATCGTCTACAAGACTCTGATAGTATTTTTGTTTTTCTATTGATATTCTTAACTTCCGTGATAACTTAACGCGTTTAAATAATTGCTGGAAAAACATTGTTCACAGATTATAAATTAAAGTCATAAAGATTCACTGGAGTTGAAAATCAATTTCCTCTGTCTGTATTTACCATGGGAGTACATGTATTACTATATCACATAAACTTATTACAGTCATGGTAAACATTTTGGTAACAGAAGGAAACAGAGTAAGAATAAATGTTTACTATTGTCAGAGATGTCACTCTAACACTAATTTTCATTGTTTAAATGGGCGGAGATCCGACTACAAATATCTTAGAAAGCCAGAGAGAGATTATTAATATATTACAAGCCTGCGATAATCAATATGATAGTATGATTTATTTTGGTTTTAATACCAGTGTTATAATGCTTCTAACATAAGCATCTTTAAAAATGAAAATTAGAAAGTTATTTGATCATTGTGGAGCAAATGATTATATAGATTGATGATAGATCTTGCTGATCATATCAAATGATTTGTTCCAGCGTATCACTATGATTCAATTGTTAACATTTGATCTTACTTAAAATGGTACATATACTACTTTAGAGATCATATTTGCAATAGCCCAGCTCTTAGTTTATACCTATTTATTTATCGTATATAAATTGCATAACATATACTACATAATAAGTATAAAATATTATTTTATTTATTTATTTATTGGAGTTAACGCCGTATCAACACAATTAAGGTCATTTCACGGCGTCCAGCGCACCTAACCTAGCTTTCCTGGACCATTGTCTATAACCAGTACTCACCTACCCTTCCACAAGGTCGGAAACTTCTCCATATTATCTAATCAATGAAGGAAAATCGACATTATTGTCAAATTTTCATGGAAGGGTATAACCTCCCCGGGTGGGATTCGAACCCGCACCCCCTCGGGCACGAGTATCCAAATCCCGGCGCGCTACCAACTGCGCTAATAAAATATTATCAAGTATGTTTGACATAAGGTCTTTTCATTCATTTGTGATCGAGCTAGATGTCATGAATATCTTAGTACATGTTATTGTCTCTTTGAGAAGTAAAGCTATAAAATAGGCATTGATTTATCAAAATGTCCTACATCTAGTTGCAGTATATCATCATTACGCTTTTGTTTTGTCTTAACGTGAACAGTCACCAACAAAGAAATAATTGGCTTGCAAACTGCAGTGAAAGGCGGTAGTACATTTATACAATAATTTACGAAAAAAGATCATTTGTGTCTATTTTAATATCAATATAATATAGAAACTCTGGGAATAGATATTAAAGGTATTTGCTAAACACATTAGTAGAAAAATAGTTGTTGACATTTTTAGCTTATAAACTAATTTCTGAAACATGTAGTTATTTAAGCCTCATTATCAAAAGTAACACTGTTTTTGGACCGCATAGAAAATAGACATTTATCTATTTCAAACACCTCTAATGTACAAGATTTTAGTTAAATGTTAAGTTAATTGTTGCATTATCAAAGTGAATGTAGATCAAAACCGAAAATAAAATATAGTTGTTATTATTATTATTATTATTATTATATACCGCATTTGTATAGCACTCTTTTCATATTGAATATATGTTCAAAAGCGCTTCACAATCATATGCATAATAAGAAATACGAGCTTAAAAGAAATCGAAAATGAAAATTGAAAAAGATTAAGAGATGATAAAATATTAAAACATAAACTGAAGACTAATATAAAACTAAGAATTAGTGATCAATAAAGTGCTCATAGTAGTTTAAAAACAACAACGACAATTTAACAAGTGGATTTTTAACTGTAAAAGATAGTGAATGAGTGATAATGGATTGTTGGTAGAACGGCAGCCAAATGGTCGATGGGGAATCAGGCCGAATGCCACGAAAATCCAGTTGTCAATACTTAAAATAATAGCTTTGATCACAGTATGTTTAAGATGAAGTCCTGTTATAGAAAAAAAAACTGTTTCAAATTACATAATTTAGCTCTAAAATTATCTTGGATTCGGTATATCTAACATTAGCGCATGAATAAATAGAGCGTGCTTTTATAAAAAAACCCATTTTTTGTTTTTGTGTCTCTTTTGCATTTATATTTTGATAACTTAATGTTTGTAAAACAGTTTCCAAGTCTACTCTTAATGAATATATCTTATATAGTGGCTTTAAGACGTAATTTGATTATATTAATCAATTCCTCCCTATAATTTATTTATTTATTGGAGTTAACGCCGTGTCAACACAATTAAGGTCATTTCACGGCGTCCAGCGCACCTAACCTAGCTTTCCTGGACCATTGTCTATAACCAGTACTCACCTATCATTCCACAAGGCCGGAAACTTCTCCATATTATCTAATCAATGGAGGAAAATCGACATTATTGTCAAATTTTCATGGAAGGGTATAACCTCCCCGGGCGGGATTCGAACCCGCACCCCCTCGGGCACGAGTATCCAAATCCCGGCGCGCTACCAACTGCGCTATCGACCCGGGTTCTCCCTATAATCATCACATGCCAACAAATATAGATAGTTCATGTCTGAATATGTATTTACAAGAACTAGTGATTGGGAATGTTGTTAAGCCATTGAACAGTACTTCTGTTACATTAAAGTATGCAGTCACAAAGGAATTAAAATGTGAAATTGACCAACATTGCTACTATTTAGGATACGACTTATTTTAAAAGAAACATAACATTAAGTGCTAAGCAAGAAAGACAAGAACCTATCGAGGAATACGTGAAACATGCAAGACATCAGAAAGTTGTATCAGAAGACATGATTCGATGTAAAAGTCATTGTGTCAGAGACATAATTTATACGTATATGTTATCTATGTCTCTGATTGTGTGTATACATTGATGTTCTCATCTTACGAATATATCATGCCTCTTCTTTCTTCCCAAGGAAATTTTTTGTTAAAGATCCTATTAATCCCCTTTTTAATCAAAATTTATAGCAAGAAACTCATCCCAAGAAAACAGGATTGTTATCAATAGCATATAAGAATGTTTCTCGTAAATGATAAAAAGAAAAACTGAAAAGACAAGTGTGAGTGAAACAGACTTTTTGGACATTTACAGAACTTGAAACAATAAAAATTACCAATTCTAGAACGAAAGCAATCTGATTAAAACCCGATCTAAAATTTCCCGCTCGCATACTCGCTAATTTAGATCTGGCCTTTTTCAAACCAAGGTCACGTTCAGGCGACCTTTTCTCATCATAATATTCATGACGAAATTGTTATGATACGTAACTTGTTTACATCATCTACTAGTGTTTCGTCTAGATGAATGCTACGCATTGATTGGTCGAAACAAAGTTCATCTCGACGTGACCTTCCACGGAGAAAGTAGAGATCCCGTACGACAACGCTCTACAGGATATCTGTTTACGGAGATTGGAACAAAAGATAAACCAAGTTTCATATGAAAGTTTTTGTACAGAGAATCATTACATGTACCAGCGAATGTTGTGCTAGTACTCTTTATAAAAAAGAAATTATAGCAGAGATATAATACGGCACTTGTACTCCTTTGCCTTCAAGCGATGTGTAAAATGCCCAATTACGACTCAAGAGGTAGTAGGTTCGAATCTCAGTCCAGACCATGGCTTCATATCGAGTTACAAAATCATTTAAAAACTTTTGTATCATAATTAAATGGCATTGACTCTCATTCATACTCGATCAACAGATTCATTTGAATAGGCATGATTGGTTGTTTAAGATGGCGAACTTGGCGTTTAATCTGTATTATTTCAAGAGTCTGTCAAACATGATATATAAATGGACCCAAATAGGTGGAAAGACATTGTCAAGAGCGTATTGGAAATGATCCAATAATAACATGATAAGTAGTTCTTGATATTAATGTTGCATTATTTTTAATGAAAATATTGAGCATTAGAGCGTCTGTTTTTGTCTTCAAGTAGTTCTGCTTAAATGGTTGATCAATCGATAGAATGGCATTGCGTAATGTTATATTTTGTTTATTCACATTTACTTTGACACGATTAAAATATACATGGAAGATAGAAGAAGATATTGCTCTTTTAAATGACAAGGCGAAACATTTTTGTGGTGATTTTATAAGGGTTATTATTGTCATTAAGATCGATTCTAATGTGTAGAGAAATGAACGGTTCAAGGAAATGCATACTTAAAGTATAATACAATATCGAGTGCAGAACTTTTTCATTATTACGGTATTTCTAAATGTTCCAAAATACATGAATGCAAAAGTAAGGCCATGCCATATTGGAAGTTTGTTAAGCGTCAACTCAAGTTTGACAAACCTAGGTACCTATTCGCAAAACACACAAACCAAAAATGAAACGCATGCCAATTCTAGCTAGTATTCACACAAAGAAGTACTGGGTAGTACATGAATGTTTATGACATTAATGTGAGATGAAAGTAATTCTATAAAAAAGTATAATTATACGACATACACATGTACATTTTCATTAATCAAATACACAGAAACAATAAACTAGCATTATTTCCTGAGAAATATCAGTTATCGAATCCTAGAACAACATAATTATTTAAGAAAATTGCACCAACAATTTTGGTTATTTTTGGATTGACTCAAAAACCTACGCGCACGCGGACGCTTAACAAAATTATGATATGGCAAGGCCTTAAGTCACAGCTCAGAGACGCAAATGTGAGTGCACCAAATTGTCTGTAGAAGAAGTAATATTGTTTTTCTACATATTCTAAAATTCAGCAATACAAAATCCACAGAATTAGAAGCTGAGAGTAACCCTGTTTATAGATTATAAATTAAAGAATAATTAAGATAAATAAAGATGCACCGAAGTTGAAAATCAATTTCCTCTGTCTGGATTTACTTTGGAAGTACCATGATCTAATATAAAATCCATTTCTTAATTACTGGACGTCGTAGTTACGAAAATAGTGAACGAAATGAAACTTTAGTTGACTGAGATATCACCGGAACACCAATTATCATTGTTTAAATTGTTGGTTCAGGAGTAGTAATACAAATATCTAATATATGATTTATCTATACTGGGTTTAACGCCGTGTCAACACAATATTTTAGGTTATTTTACGGCATCCAGCACACCTAACCTAGCTTTCAAGCACCATTGTCTACAACCAGTACTCACCTACCCTTCCACTAGGCCGGAAACTTCTCCATATACCTTATTAATGTAGAAAAATTGACAATATTGTCAAATTTTCATGAAAAGGTATAACCTCCCAGGGTGGGATTCGAACCCCTCCCCCCTCCCCCCTTCGGGACACTAGATTCGGATAAGGTTTGTATGTATTTAAAGTCTGTGATAGAAAATATGTTATTCCGAATTTAGTATTATCTTTTAGTACAAGTATTCGTTCCACCGGTGCATTATCCATCACGTATGAGTGTTATGCTTCTTTCTTGACTCGTCCACTTATATTTCAAGGCCGTAATCTCTTAAAGTTAATTTGTTTTGGAGTTTCCCTTTGGTTTAATCTGAATAGTTATTTCGCATTACAATCATGATAATTGGTACAAATTACATGACTATTTGATGTCTTGGAGGTAAACATATCTTATACGCCAATGAAATATTTTGACATGGGTGTAGGCGTAAATTACTTATCACCGATTTTAAGTTAATAAAATATTTGATACAACTTATATTATTCTACACTTCTTGATTTGTTTAGTAAAACTAAATGTCACGACTATCCCCGCTAGTGTCCTTTGGAAGCATGGACTCAATTCAAACATTAGATCACCGAAATGTTCTATATTGAACGCAATTTATCACCATTACGCCTCCGTATTGCGTAAAAAGTCAGGAGCAAAATAATCTTATACAGATAGATATATACATATTTACCCCTGATGGCGTATTATTTAATGAAGAAACTATTGGAAGCGTAATGTTAGTATATTAATTGAACTGATTGAATGATTCAAATGTCTGCAAGTTCTCCGTCAATTGCATTCGAAAACATGATTTATTTCTATCAACTCCAAAATAAATAAAAGATATATAATTTAAACAATGTATTTCTTGGAAATCATAATACAGTAAACTTCTACAAGTTTGACCGTCAAAGTCACTGGTCGTATTTGCGAAATTGTTTAACCAAGAAGTATTTTCGTTCAGAAATTATGTACAATGTCTTTATTTGTTTGTTGGGTTTTACGCCGTAGCAACACTATTATAGGTCATATTACGGCGGTCAAGCAACCTACTCACTCCTCCTGGAAAGGCTAAATCTCTGGATTTAGCTGTTAACCAACTACTAAGCACATACTTTCGTCAGTGACTGACAACTGCCCTACATAATTAAAAATCATTGGTAGGAGGGAGAATGGTCGTAGAAATAATTTCATGACCATGCTCCACCAAAGTTTGCCTTGTACTATGTCATGTATCTGAGATTTAGAAATAGTCAAAACATCACATGCGTTTTGCACAAAAAAACATAGATGGTCTTGGAACTTGATACAGTATTATAATTGATTTCTTTATGTAAGATTCTTAGTTATGAAACTGTCATGAATTGTACATTGTATCATCAATACTATTCAACACGCAATTGGTGTTTCACGAAACAGATTATGTGTGATAATAGGCACGTCATGACTTGCATTGATATTTCTACAGCGACTTGTACTTTGTAAAATAGTTGTGAAATGTCATTTTTTGTGTTTCATAAGGCAAACACATGGATCGTATTCCATGGAAAAATGTTGGTGGGGTTTTCAAAGTGTTATCAAAAAGGAAAATACGTTATTTTTACACATTCGTGAAAATTACTTGTTCCGGTCAATTGACAGTTATACTGACCGCTATACGACGCAAATCGGTCCGCTAGTGACCCCTGACCGCGTTGTAGAGGGTCACGCTATACAAAGGGTCAAATAAGAACAAAACTGTTCGGGAGGACCCTGAACTGACCGTAATGGACAGGGTCACGCTATATAGAGGTGACCGTTAATACAGGTTTCACTGTACTGACGTTTGAGAAAGAATGTGCAGCAAATAGTATACATTTTTCTCCTTAGCTTTGAGTAAGTCTCCTGTAAATCTTACAAGAATGAAAATACTTCCAGCTCTTTAAGATTCTTAAAGATAAGGCGGATTTTTACTGTTTTCCTCTTGAAACCGTAGCATTGTGATGTCATAGTCACGTGGTATTGCCATCGTGTTCACGCTGACGAATATAAATGTCCACGTTGGTTTTGTTAGGAATGAGATCTGTCTGTTAAATAAATGAGATGGTGGTCTTTTAAATGTCAAGATAATACATGATTGCACTATTTTGGTCATATCTTAAAAAGCAAGTTTAGTCAAAATCGATTTCTGGGTACAAGAGTGTTTTGCTTCCTTCGAGAGATGTAAATTGCCCAGCTTGACTGTGGAAGGAATAAACAACATTTGTTCATTTAAAGCAAGACTAATTTGTTGTAAAAAAAGCAGTTATATCTTTTTGTAAAGTGTGATAATCGCCAGATTATTTAAAACTGTGAGGGTTTTGAGAATATCACTTAATTCCATTTATTTTCTGTGTGAAAATACATTATATCTGTGTAAAAGGTACTCTCTATAATAATTTGCAAACATAACACAACAAATACACACACCTTTTTTAGCAAACTTAAGACCACCGTACTTTAATTTGGCGCGCCATTGCTAAAATATTTTGACTAACCGAGTGACATACTAGTGTTTTTGCATTAAGGGTAGTATTCAGCATTTTAGGGGTTTATTAATATTAACAAAGAAAACCTGCTGTTATTTACACCCTTCATTTTGTGTCCTCTCCATTTGTTAGTAACAATCACAACTTCATTGCTTTTGTCTATGCTACTAAAACATCTCCCTCTTTACTTTTTTCTGTTAGGTAAGTTTTTGTTTTTTGTTTGTTAGATAGGTTTTTGTTTTTTTCTGTTATATTTTTTGTTTGTCTGTGAAGTAGTTTTTTATGTTAGGTAGGTTTTTTGTCTGTTAGGTAGATGTTTGCTTTTTGTCTGTTAGGTAGTTTTTCTGTTAGGTAGTGTTTTGTTTTTTGCCTGTAAGGTAGGTTTTTGCTTTTTGTCTGTTAGGTAAGTGTTTGTTTTTGTCTGTTGTGTAGGTTTTTGCTTTTTGTCTGTTAGGTAAGTGTTTGTTTTGTCTGTTAGGTAGGTTTTTGTTTTTGTCTGTTAGGTAGTGTTTTGTTATGTATGTTAGGTAACTTTTTGGTTTTTGTCTGTTAGGTAGGTTTTTTGTTTTTTGTCTGTTAGGTAGGTTTTTGTTTTTTGTCTATTACATAGGTTTTTGTTTTTTGTCTGTTAGGTAGGTGTTTGTTTTTGTCTGTCAGGTAAGTTTTTGATTTTTGTCTGTTAGGTAGGTTTTTTGTTAATGCCGGTTAGGTAGATTTTGCTTTTTGTCTGTAAGGGAGGTTTTTGCTTTTTGTCAATTAGGTAGGTTTTTTTCTGTTAGGTAGGTTTTTTGTCTGTTAGGTAGGTGATTGTTTTTGGCTGTTAGGTAGGTTTTCGTTTTTGGTCTGTTATGTAGGTTTTTGCTTGTGGACTGTTGTTATACCTGATACTTTGCTAAATGCATTTTAGAATATGAAATTATTTGTAGATTAATTCTATTAAACTGTTTACCCTTAAACATCGAGAGATGCTTGCAAGACTGTAGTAAGTACATTACATTAAGGAGCGTGTTACTACAGTCTTGCCGGGCAGCCCTCGACATGTATGCGTCAAAACTTGAAAGTTTTCAACACTGCCAAAGTAGGAATTTTATAATCAATCATTGTTTTCTGGGTCCGTTTGGGGACAATAGTAATAAAAAAGACTTATTATTTATTTTGCCTATATGCATGGATACCAAGTTCCAGACTATATCGGTAGTACATTTAAGGAGTTATATATTCATGATCTTATGTATTATGTATTCATTGAAATCAAACCTTATCGGACAGGATTTATGTAAATGAAAACATTGTTAGACAACATCAATCTGTACAACGTCTACATACCGGTATTATGTCTTAAGAAATTAATCATTGACTTTCCAGGCGAGTAGTTTTGGCAGACATATAATGCGTAGGCAAAATATGCATGGTCAATGAGAACGATAAGGTGTAACGCCCTGCAGAAAATATCTGAACTTTAGGCGCGATCTTGTAAATTGTATTTATATATACTGAAGGAGAAATATGTTGATTTTCTTAGTTGTATGAAAAGTATGATGAATGAGAAAGTAAACAGAATGATCTACAGGTCGTTCACGTAAACATTGCGTATATAAACATAGCCAGTTTCATTAAACACCAATATATAGGGGTGTATTATTTTTTCTGTTTTAAAGTTTAGTTATTCTACACTTATTCCATAAATATACCACTATATAAAATTTAAAATGTGCAAATAAAGCATTTGAAATAAACGTTAATTATCAAAGTTGTATGTTTTAATGCGTAAAGTGCTTATTCACCAATTCAGTGGACAAGTCCAATGTTTAAAGTACAAAAACACGCATGACCTAGAAAACGTCCTGTACTGTTTGTAGTTGACTGGCCATCTGTTTATGACTAAACAATGCGTAATTCGGTTCCTGTCCATTGCCGATCTACTGAACGCAACACACCGTATTTTGTGTCTGTTAGATGACGCATGGCTTTCGGTTGTGTATCAGCAATAGATTTATCGTCATAACCTTTGTATGCAGGCCGAAGGACATTACTTTGAGAAGCAGTAACGGTCATTGACTGTGTAACGTTGAAGTACAAGTTGTACATTATCATGACGTTGACGTCAATATCATTTAGGAGTGCTCCGCTGTCACCGACACGTTTTTAAGTAAAATGTAATAATATTGCAATAGAAGAAGCTACTAGCTTGATTTTTTCGTGTATATTTGTTAATAATTCTTCAAACCAGTGTATGAATTTTAAATCAATATCTCAATTATTATTTTACGCAACAAAAAAGTCCACAATTATTTGGGTTACCCATCGTATGCATGTAAAACACCTTTAAGAGCTGCAAAAACTCGAAGGGTAGACCAAGCTAGCTGACTTTTTTGTCTAATAATTAAACAAACGGCGAAAATAGATATAAATATATTAGAAATTGGGTAAAACAAAAAGTGAAAGCTTCTATAATTGAACAATTGCTACAATGCTCAATGATCACTTATTTTTTAGTTGAGTGTTTAATTCAAATATAAGTGTTTTAACTTATCAAAGACAAGCATGCAATCAGTTTATCATCTTCCAAAGAACAAAGCCGTGTATCATTATTGTATAACTGCAAAATTGCATTTTAATACTAACAATATCTGGACATTTACTATTTGATTAAGAACATCAGTCCAATCACTTAGAATACATACTAGGAGGTACTCTCGTAATAATATTCCTAGAAATGAAAGATATTGTCAGATATGTAACTTTCTAGATATTGAAGATGAATGCAATCTTGTTATTACCTGTCTAACGTATCTCAATATTCGTAAACTGTACATTAAACCATGTTTTTTTAATAGACCTAGCATATCGAACTTATTTTAGTCGCGTAATAAAGATATTTTACTTAATCTTGCTTTATGCTATAAGAAAGCAATCTACTGTATAAACACTATCTAAAATCTTCCAGGTTGAATGTATGTATTCTTTCAATTATTTTCCAAACATTTATATATTTATATACATTTATATGTTAATTACCTTATATAGGGATCCATTCCTGATTATAAATAGAAATATTGACAATGAACTTTATATTTATATGTATTTTTTTATATGTACATATGTACGATATCATAACTATTTACTATATACACGTTTTGCCGCCCGGCTAGTTCAGTTGTTAGCACGCAAGTCTACTGATCGAGGTGTCGTTGGTTGGATTCCCGGGCTGGGCATACTTTCGTGGAGCATGGTCATGAAATTATTTCTACGGCCATTCTCCCTCCTACAAATGATTTTTAATTATGTAGGGCAGTTGTCAGACACTGACGAAAGTATGCGCTTAGTAGTCGGTTAACAGCTAAATCCAGTGATTTAGCCTTTCCGGGAGGAGTGAGTAGGTTGACTGACCTCCGTTATATGACCTTATATGTGTTGCTACGGCGTTAAACCCAACACAAACAAAAACAAACACATATACACGTTTACCAAATAAAATACTGTTCTGATCTGTTCTGTCATACTTTTTATGTGCGAAATAGAGGTTAATGTACAAACATTCTACGAAAGAGTTTGATAGTTTCCAGTGACTTAAAATCTCAGAATATTCGTGTTTTCTCAAGTCTATATACAGTTCTGTAGTATCATTATCTAAGTATATAAGTTTGACAAGACTTGATATGAACTTAGTGGAACACAACCAAAATTGTGTTACGTTTTGAATTATATTTACTTGTGCTTTGTATTTGTAAATATCGTATAATCAATATTGTAGCTAAGCATGCTAATAGTGCTAAAAGACAATGCAAAATAAGTTATTAAAGAAACACGATTCACAGAATTTTAATAACCACATTGTGTATTATATAATTAAGATAATTATACTAAATAATAATGCAACGAAATAGAAAATCAATTTTCTCTGTCCGGATTTACCATTGTAGTGTTAATATCTCAAAAAATTCATTACTATCATAGTAAACACTGCTCTGATAGAAGAAGCAGACTTAGAATAATAGTTAGGCATTGTCTGCGATGTCACTGGAACACCAATTATCATAGTTAAAATTGGTGGTATCCTGTGTGTATCTTAGACAGTGTACTTTATATTAGCAGTTTGTTTGTCTGATACAGTTTTATTGTCTTTCATGATAGAATATCTTTAGAGTAAAGCTATCAACTTCAATGTATTGTAAGAAACTTTAAAAAACATATACATGTACATAGAATATGTAACAAAGGACATAACAACGATTATTTCCTTAGTAAAACTTCGTTAAAATATATTTCGATTAAATTTAATTAATACTCTTATGTAACCACCGTTTTAAACCATGTTTTACATAATTTGTTCATTCATGGTATCAAGTATACACATTGTAAATTGTTTTATGCAATACATTGTAATATGTCGTGTCGTGTATTATCGTATCGTATCGTATCGTATCGTATCGTATCGAATGGTATAATCCGTCATATTGATATGGTTACATATTTGAATGCTAAGAAAATGGTTTTATCTGTTATTTTATTGCTTGTAAAACCCTTTACTGAATGTTATTTAGTTAGGTTCTCTAATAAGACTATCTTAGTTATTGCATAATCATGCAATTTTGACGATTTATAAACCTCAAAAGCTTAATTTAAAAAAAATAATGTTCCCATACTAAGATCATTCCTCAATTTAGACCATCTTTCACATGTATTATATTGTACAAGAAAATATTCAACATACAAAGTCAGTTCAGTGCATGCTTTAGGTATCATTTGTTGGTAAACCCTGTCTGTATCTTCCACGATTGATTCGATTGCATGATGCCATTACAATCAGTAAGACTTTTCCTTGGAAATGGACCTTTCCAAGACTTTACCTATTAACATACTTAACAAAGGTTTACAGTTATGTTTTGTCCCACAAACAAGGTGTTAACAAAGGAGCAAATGGCTTTTTTTGAGTAAATGTTTCATATTTAAATAAAAAATGTTTAAACCAAGAATGATCATACTTCTGAAATACATACGATCGTGTTGCTTTTTCTTAAAATTTTGCTTAATTTCCCCAAGAACAGTATTTTGCTACGTTCATCTTTGAAACAAAACTTTTTACTTGCTTTATTCCACAGAACATAAAATATTTGAATAGATTGTCTTCAGTTAGACATTCACGTGAGGAGCATGTCATAAAACAGTGAATACAAAAGTAGGATGATGTTATCAATTCTAAATCACGCACTTGGTAATTAGTGAACAAGAAAAGGTTCGAAATGTGTATCTCTCATTGACACGACAAGGTTAGCTGTGATAAAATTACACTGAATATCAAAGCTAGCGCAGCAATAATAGAACTTGTATAGTTCGTACAAAAAAAACAAAACCCAGCTAAAGTAAACAATATATAAATTAGAAAGTCCATGTCGACTCATACTAATAATTCGACGACTTGAAAATAGAAAAGAAAACTGAATAAGGAATAAGTATGATAACAGACGGCGTGACGCATGTATACATTATTCGGAATTCCTCGGCCATTCACTAGGAATAATTATTCATTAAATGAATGGCCAAGTTCCGAATGATGCATACATTTGTATTTAGTGTATGTTTCGATAATTATGTTCGAAGTACTCTAGTGTTGAGCACATCGTAACAAATTGATGAAATTGTACCTCACAAGATTTGAGTGCTGCGTTAACAGTGGAATTTAGTGTACATTGAAATGTGAAGTTGAGTTGAAACTACTTTAGAAAGTTTTATTTCCGAAAATACATTAGATGTTATTTGTATCTTACATGAGCACATGTTGTGTGATCTGGTTTATCAACACCACCATCTTCTACAACGATAAAATACCACAGACGTAAAATGGTCAATAATGATAATAAAATGGCTTGTACACGAAATGCATAATAGAAATCAGACTTTTTCAAACTGTCGTAAATAATGGGATTGTTATATAGCAACTGACGCCCACCTCGTTTTCTAAATATCTATTACTAACTTATAAGTATTGGCATTAAGTAGACACCACATTCGGAACTACCTCGGTGATCTTCTACGAGGTATATCTTCGTAGATGATCGCCGAGGTTGTTTCGAATGTAGACACTAGCCACTATGGGCCACTTTATACATTACAGTGGACCACTATCTACCGTGGTCCCCGATATAATGTGCCCTGCAGTAATGATTTGGTTCCCTTATACAGTGCTTGTACCCATGCCCCATGTTCAAGCATGCGTGTTTCAACCTATCTAATTTTGGAAATATCTAAAAATTGATTTTGTCCGGACTGGTTTAATTGACCAATAATTTAAGTAAATATTTGATGTTTACTAAAGATAGTAAAATGAATGGCCCCATTATATTACAGGGATGCCATTTGATAATAAAATTATTTCTACGGCCTTTCTCCCTCCTACCAATGATTTTTAATTATGTAGGACAGTTGTCAGTCACTGACGAAAGTATGTGCTAAGTAGTTGGTTGACAGCTTAATCCACAAATTTAATGAGTAAGCAGGTTGACTGATCGCCGTTATATAACCATTGTGTTGCTACAGCGTTAAACCCAACAAAAACAAACAAAACAAACAAAACAGGGATGCTATGTCTTTGTTAGTATATTATATAAATCAGTACATGAAAATCGCGTCTTGAATGTATTTGCTAGTTAAACTAATATTTTCGATATTATCCCATTTTCGAGTCTAGTATGTATCATCCTTAAATACGTATTTTTTTTAGATATGGAATTTCAGGTTTTTTCTTCTGTCTCATGACCTCTCATATCAATTTTATTCATCTTTTAGTTTTCATTAACACGTAAATTGTACATCACATCCTTATTTTCATGAAGGCATGAAAGGCATTATGTAACTGATTCATGCATGTAAATAACTTAATTCATTTTACCATTTTACATGGCTTACGACGCCTTTAAATGGAAGTGAAGCATTCTTGCGCTCAATAATCAATTTTGAATCAAATTAAGTATCTTTAATAACAGGCCTCAATAATGTTTTATCTTGGCTTTCAAAGCGACCAGCATCTCATCTATTTTTACCAGACAGAATTAATTCCTGACAAAACAACGTGTGCATAAGCAGGCTTAAACGAAATGAATTTCTCTCCCATCAATCAATCAAGTACAAAACTTCCACAGACAAAAACATATGGCTTGGTATTCAATAGTTCCATTAAAACTCGGCTAGTTTTACGATTGAATTAATAAATATAATCTTATGTTTGATTTTTTGCCATTTGATTTTTCCCAATATGTCACTTTCAGCTTTTGTTAGTCTCTGGTTCCATTTACGTGTTATGTTTGCCTGATTGTAGAATTTATACAGACTAAACGCCAAGTTTGCTATCGTCCTAAATAACAATTAAGCGTATTCAAATGAATCTGTTTACCGAGTATAAATAAGAGTCGATGCCATATGAGTGGGATTCCCATTTTTGTCAATATTTTCATTATAACAATGGTACACTTTTCGCTGGTATTGATATTCTATAAAACAACTTTCATTCAATTTTGAAATGGAAACAACTTTCAATATTTATTTTTTCTAGTCGATGATATTACTAGTGTTTACTGTAATAAATATCTACACGATATTGGGGTTTATCTAATTATTTTCATTATTCTATGACATCCAAGTTAAGTGGCTGTACTTTACAAGTATTGTTTAATGCAACATTCAGATTATTGTACATGCTTCAATGTGATTCGATTAAAATTTCTAGCCTGATAAAATCAAACAACATTTGTATTTGAATTGCAATAACTGGCCTTATATATATAGAACTCGGATACTCACAGCAGCGCTAATTTCTTCATTGGTGACTTTTAATGTTAAGACAAAACGAATGCGTGATATACTGCAACTCTGGATGTAGGACATTTTGATAAACCAATGTTTATTTTATAGTTATACTTCTCAAAGACACAA
The DNA here is from genome assembly GCA_025267735.1 of Mactra quadrangularis. Classification (NCBI taxonomy): domain Eukaryota; kingdom Metazoa; phylum Mollusca; class Bivalvia; order Venerida; family Mactridae; genus Mactra; species Mactra quadrangularis. The sequence continues at coordinate 48,478,060 of CM046305.1, read as the reverse complement.
AAACATTTACTTAACTAGATATCAAATATTTAGCTAGACTCGGCGAATTATGACCTTATTACATTGTATCATAAAATCTTGGAAATATTTTATACTTATTATTTGTATAATTATGTTATAGCAGATCAATTTTCAAGTTATAGTTACAAAGGATGTGTTATCTTATACTTTCAAAAATCATGCTTCCTAAAAAATGTGTTATAGTTGATAAATGCACTCATGGACGGGTACATTTTAAAAATTCAGGGGGGTTCAGACCCCCTGACCCCCCTCTCTTGATCTGCCGATGTGTATTCATGAAATTTAGTTCGACCTCTCAAGTCAAGAGGCAAATTATGATTCGTTCATGAATATTACTTTTTGCACCGAACGTCAGTAAGTAGTACGCGTTCATATTCGGGACAATATGTAACGTAAGAATTCTGATAACTTTTCATTGAATTGTCTAGCAAGATCGCAAGTTAAAAATTAAACCAAGAAGATGCTTTGATACAAGTCATTTGATATGATTAACTAGATCCTATATCTATCTTCAAAATCACATTCTGCAACAGTAAGCAAATACCATTTTAATGTTGATAAATAAAGAAAAGCCAAATTGGTCTGAGAAAGTAAATAAAAGTGAAAAAGAATGGGACATGTTTAAAAATGTAGAATTCGCAATTCAAAACAAAAAGCTATCACGAAATGTCAAATGTGAAAAATGACAAAACAAAACAACGGGTCAAACCGGTATATTACATATACATGAATACGATACTTACAATGTTCATGACAGAAGCATTATAAAACACACACAATTTCGGTCCAACATATTAATTTTATAATCACAGATTTGAAATATATAATATTATCCTTCTAAAATTCTAAGATATTTGTTTTCGGATCTCCGCTAATTTAAACATTGGTGTTGATGTGACATTTCGGACAATAGTTTATCGTTTGTTTGTTTGCTTCTTATCCACGAAATACCAAATGTAAAAATTGACATAACAAAACAAAGGTTTCATCAAACCACATTACATATACATATAAAAGTCACCGACAATGCTCATGTCAGAAGTATTATAACACTGGTATTAAAACCAAAATAAATCAGACTATCATATTGATTATCACAGGCTTGTAATATATTAATAATCTCTCTCTGGCTTTCTAAGATATATATATTCGGATCTCCGCCCATTTAAACAATGAAATTTGGTGTTGGGGTGACATCTCAGACAATAGTAAACCTTTATTCTTACTCTGTTCCTTTCTGTTACTAAAATGTTTACTAGAACTGTAATAAGTTTATGTGATATAGTACTACATGTAATCCCATGGTAAATACAGACAGAGGAAATTGATTTTCAACTCCAGTGAATCTTTATGAGTTTAATCTTAATACTTTAATTTATAATCTGTGAACAATGTTTCTCTAAGTAACATATTCGGCGGATTTTATTAGCTTCATCTATTAACTGGTTTGTTTTTTCAGAGTATTGATTTTACAATACTATCATATTGTTTGGAATACTTTTCAATTCATTTTATTGTGGATCCAGTGGCTGTTTTTACACTTCGTTTTATAATAACTGTAATGTCTAGTAGTTACTTAAGTTTGACATTTTGTTTTACGTCTCAAGACTACCGTGTTAGGGATTTATATTCCGGGCGGACAAATCACTACATTCATGTAGTTCCCAATTCAAATTATTTTCGATATAAATTATTATTTACATCCATTACAATAGAACATGTAATATTTGATGGCATTACTATTAGGAATATTGAATTGAGAAACAATAAAATATTATTTGTTATACATGTACAACATTTGTATTAGTACGTGAATGCCAATGGATAGAGCAGAAAACAATTATAGAATCAATTAAGGAAATGTTTGTGTTCACTGTAGAGATGTTTGATGTTTTGTCAATGGAAAGAATGTACATTTGCTCTTCTTATTTGAAAAGAATTCAATCACTAATATTGACAAGAGAGAGAACAATTATAAAATCAATCATAGGGAATATTGTCTAAGTGGTAGGATTTACGTCCAGTGTTATACATTACAATACTTCTAATAGACAAAATCACAGAACGTTGATTGTTTTTATATCAATGCAAGAAGTAACATTGAGTCAATAAACTATTTATTCAACATTACCATAACTCTGACCTTGGATGTCTCGTCATTTGCGCTCGAAGTACTGATGTGAGTTTTTGTATATTGCCTTGTATTATTAGATTCCTATTTGAAGTGATTGTGGACAATTTTGATGCTCTATGACTGAACAGAACATTGTTTTCCTTATGTTATTGAAATTCAATCGCTAATATTGACAAGAGAGAGAACAATTATAAAATCAATCATAGGAAATATTGTCTATAAGTAAGGAATTACGATCGTACTTCTGGTAGACAAAATGACAGAACGTTGATTGTTTTGTATTATTATACCACACGTGATTTGTTCACTACATAGCCTAATGTGACGTCACCGGATGACAATTCGTAATGTTACCCTCTGGACATCACCTATCGGTCCGCTTGACATCACCTTTCGGTCCGCTTAACGCAATCGGAGACTACTACGTTGAAGTTTTCTAAAGCCGTGGTTGACATTACTTGTCAAGGGTGAGCATTCCGTTATATCGCCCTCTGTAGGATGTGGTGATATTTATATATTAACGCGCTCACAAAAGCAAGAAATAATATCAATAATAATTATATCTAATGAGGCAACTCAGTTGAGAGCCTCCCTGAGAGCCTCAACAATATTTACGACGATAAAGACAATATCATATAATAATGAATTTGAAAAAAATGAGCAAATATCATGAAAACGTAGTAAAACAGGTACATACATTTGTGCATATAAACAAGTAAGAACGAAAAGACAAAGAACAAAAATAAGAATCATGTGCTTAAAGTATTCCCACCAGAGTAGAACAAAGTTTAATGTTTTTTTTTTAAAGAATGGGGACTATTTGATTGACGTACATGGAGTGATATGTTATTCCAGAATTAACTGAACGAATTAAAACATGTGAAATACACATTGTTGAAAACAAAAGTAGGATACTGAGGGAGCCACCAAACTATTTTATAGATTTTTATATATCGTACTGGCTGAAATTAAACATTTTCATTGGTCGCTTCTTGTCTTTTTAACATTATTACGCGGTCAGGACATCTTTTTAACAGAAGTGCTTTTGATTCGGGATCGTGCTGACCGCCTATGGTTTTATCTTACCTGCGCTTCATATAATTATTGTCTGGTCTTAACCACAGGGAATTGTCATGTTACCTCCCTTATATACATGTATATAAACGGTACATTTGAAAAAATCAAAGGGAGGTTACATGACAATTCCCTGTAGTCTTAACTCTATATTAAATTTGTTTTTTATTACCTTTGCATACGCACTGTCAAAGCATTTTTATTTTTACTTTATTGTTTGACGTGACAAGTAATCTCATTTAATGATATAAATGCAATTGTTGTCGAAATATCATCATTGATCACTACTTTATGAAATTTTATTGAAAAGTTCCTGCAATTAAGATGTTTACAGCTATAACTTACGACAATTCCATGTGACTTACGTTTGAGAAGCGTGGTTTATGATATAGCATTATATTTGATCAATAATAGCATGCATTGTATAACATTATAAGTCATGAAACTTAAACAACTTTTCTATGGCATGAAGTTCTGAATACTAAATATACTAAATATATATCAAACCTTTGCATAATGTTTTATGATGTAAGCCACGTTGTCACAATGTATATCAAAATAAATATAATGACTATTGGCTAATATATTTAAGTTTAATAATACAACACCTAAAGTTAAGCGTGTTTGAAAGTCTACTTCCATATACATGTATTATATACATATACAGCTGACTTCATAATTTTTGTACTGTAATCCTAGATCATTGAAATCACCTTCAAGCAGGTGATCACTTACAGAACCCATTTACAACTGGATGGAGTGGAACAACTGTAGGTTAATTTCTTGCTCAAGAAAATAAGCAGTGCCCCTAGTGGGGTTCGAACCCGATACATCTCAATCCCTAAGGGCGCGTCCTACCATTTGGCCTCTGCTACACTGAACATTTGCTTAACAAGATGGACCTTAATGACAAACTATTAGAGAGAAAGAGTAAATAAAACCTAGTGACATAGAAGCTCATCAAATAAAAAATTAAGATAACCAGTAAAAACATAGTATGTAAAACATTTATGTCTCTGTTTTTATGGAATTTTACGCCACATTTAGCTTTCAATTTTGGGATGTCTCAATGAACTAATATATATTTCTGTATTCTTTTTACTATATGGTTGTATTGTTTTCCTCATTATCGTTTCAACTAATTTGTTGTAGCTCGACTGTGAAACAAGTTCTTACAACTTATATTTAACACTTTCCAGTCTGCTTCCTGGTCCCCCAGTACTGAGCTAGTAGGAAACAATTTATTGCTTAAAGAAACAACGAGGTATGTGATGGATGGGATTTAAACCAACGCAAAGCGGGCTATCCAGTGATTACCAGTCCCACGTTTTAACCGCTCGACCATCCCGCTCCCATAATCGTTATTATAGCGAGTACCTTTAGGACTTTACCAATTGTCTTTGGATTGTGTATCCATTCATAAAATAGTAACTTGTTTTCACGATTCAGCATAACCTTGCTCTCACATTTTTAAAATTGATGAAAGTTGCTATACGTAGGCATACCAATATGAAGAAAAGTTGATAGTTCCTATAACAAACTCCATGACATGTTAATTTCACGCAGATCGAATGTAAATAGGACTGCATGCACGCCCCGTCAATTCCATTAAATATCTCATGATTTTACTTAAATGTTTAACATTTATGAAATGTGCCTAGAAATCACGCGCTTCTAAAAGCACGCTTAAATCCTAACGATATTTCACAAAAAACATCACACAAAATGTAAGTGGTGTTACTCAAGTTAGAATCTTCTGTAATTTTATTCCTATAAACAACTAGCTATGGTATTTAACTACATGGACTGAGTTCATTGGCGCAAAACAGGGTCATTCTGAAATCGTTTTTGCCAAATACAAAACACTTCATTGCTTAATTTAACAATGGGGATTTGTCATTTTAGAAGTAATTTGTTTGTTATGATAATCATTCAGCGATTGTCATTTCACGGTGTCCAATCAGAAGTTCACATTCAACAAAAAGTGTAAACAATGTGTAATCGCATTTTGTTTTTATAATACTTTAAATACGCATGACTGAATCACTTTATTTGTTGTAAAACATTTTACTGGACATTTTGTGAAGAATAAAATCAGAACCTGGCAATATGCATATATTTCTTGACAAAAATATTGCAGCATGCATGTTTTATATTCATTTTTACCAACTTGTAATTCAGAAAAGTATTCTTTCACCATTTTTAATGGTTACATGTAACATACGTGGGTAGTTGTCTATTTGTAAAGCCGACAGCGCCAAATCACTTACCCTTCACCTCGGCGCGCAATATTAAAAAAAACAAAACATCAGCAGTTCATAATTATGGTCTATGATAGCCGCCTTTCCGATAAGGTCAATCTTTATTTTTACAGAGATGCACAAGTGTACGTTATCAGTTTAACTTTTATTTCCTAATACAGTAACAAGGACATACTTAAAGATAAAGAAGTAGGTCTATAACTACCCAACTACTAGCTAGTAATTCAAATAATACCTATGCTGGTGTATCTGGGACGAACTACAAGTTGAATACCCAACTACAAGCCAGTTGTTCAAAAAATGCCTATGCTGGTGTGTATGGGCTGAACTACAAGTTAAATACCCAACTATTAGCTAGTAATTCAAAAATAACGTATGTTGCATTATTTTTGAGAACTACAAGTTGAATACCCAACTACTAGCGAGTAGTTCAAATAATACATTTGCTGGTGTGTCCGGGCCGAACTACAAGTTGAATACCCAACTACTAGCTAGTATCATGTATGGTGATGTATCTGGACCGAACTACAAGTGAAATACCCAACTACTAGCTAATAATTCAAATATAACGTATGTCGATGTATTTTATGTGAACTACAAGTTGAATACCCAACTACTAGCTAGTAGTTCAAATAATACATTTGCTGGTGTGTCCGGACCGAACTACAAGTTGAATACCCAACTACTAGCTAGCTCGTAATTCAAATATTATGTATGGTGATGTATCTGGGCCGAACTACAAGTGAAATACCCAACTACTAGCTAATAATTCAAATATAACGTATGTCGATGTATTTTTTGAGAACTACAAGTTGAAAACCCAACTACTAGCTAGTAGTTCAAATAATACATTTGCTGGTGTATATGGGCCGAACTAAGAGTTGAATACCCAACTACTAGCTAGTAATTCATTGAATATTATGTATGGTGATGTATCTTGGCTGAACTACAAGATGAATACCCATCTACTAGCTAGTAGTTGGCGAACTACAATTTGAATACCCAACTACTAGCTAGTAATTCAAATAATACCTATGCTGGTGTACCTGTGCCGAACTACAAGTTGAATACCCAACTACTAGCTAGCTAGTAACTGGCGATCTACAAGTTGAATTACAATGTACAATGTACAAGCCAACTTCACATACCTAAGTTATTAGATTAACTCAAAGTATAATACTGACCTAACTTATCAAAGAACCAATTCTAAATTTACATCTAGTTAAGGCGGCAAAATTACTAACTGATGTCTTTGAAGACAAAGACTGAACTGACCAGAAAATGAGAGGGTTAAATACCTTTACAGTTCAATGATTTCATTTAAAACCAGATATCTTCATTCAAATTGATTATTTAACATTTGAAATAATGTAGAGCAAGGGAGACAACTGCAGTTAATCTTACCACTAATTTTAACAAGACTGACAGATTTACCTCCCTTTTACAAACAAACTAACAGAATTTGACCCTGTTACATCTATTTTTTAAGAAACATCAATTTCATTGCAGAATCCCGTTATTTCAGTATAAAATTAAAGAGTTGAGTAAATATAGGTTTATAATTAAGCCTTTTGTAGTTGATGTCAAACCAAGTTTGACCACAAACACATCTCATTTACCAATAAACCAAGTTTGACCACAAACACATCTCATCTACCAATAAACCAAGTTTGACCACAAACACATCTCATCTACCAATAAACCAAGTTTGACCACAAACACATCTCATCTACCAATAAACCAAGTTTGACCACAAACACATCTCATCTACCAATAAACCAAGTTTGACCACAAACACATCTCATCCACCAATAAACCAAGTTTGACCACAAACACATCTCATCCACCAATAAACCAAGTTTGACCACAAACACATCTCATCTACAAATAAACCAAGTTTGACCACAAACACATCTCATCCACCAATAAACCAAGTTTGACCACAAACACATCTTATCCACCAATAAACCAAGTTTGACCACAAACACATCAGATCAACCAATCCACTGAGACTTCTTCCATAATGTGATTCTTTTTTTCTGGTTGAAGCAGCTCGTAACCCTGAGAAGGGAGGCAATTTCAGGTGCTGACCCTTGCCTTAGGGGAGACTGGAGGCAACTGTGGTAAAGGGTAGCCTCACATTCCCACATTCACATTGGAATGCCACATATGGATGCAGTTTAAAGTCATGCCCAAAACTATTAGAACACAATATAACACTGCAAAACATAAAAATACAAAATTAAAATGCAGTTAATACAATTAACTCCATAAAGTATCTTTACTTCATCACATCAACTCTCAAATTTTCATTCAAGCAAATTACTGCCCCAGGTGGGATTTCAACCCGTACCTCTTTTGGGAAACGGGATTTGCAACCCCAGCGCGCTACCAACTCGCTACAGACCGGATTTCACAGATTAGTATGGCTATCAAATCATGGAGATGTAATTTTACAAGAAATCTTTGCATAGAGAAATTTAGAATGTGATACTAATAAAGACCTAGAACCAGGGTAAGTACTACATGGAGTACAGGTTGGAATCCAACCCCAGGAGGTTATACCCTTACAAGAAAATTTAACAATAATGTCGCCAAACTTGTATTTTAAATAATACAGCGTAAGTTAGTTAGTGAGTTGCACATATTGATCGTAGAGAAACTAGGTCATCATTTTGTTAACCACTAATTATAATGCTTTATATAAAGGTTGTAATAGTTAATATATATGTGTGTGTGTGTTATGGTTTTACACATAACTATTACAACCCCGATATTGTAATGTTAATAGTTTACAATTCCATTATGTATAAAATTTAAACGCTTTTCCTCAATTTATTTCATCTTTGAATCGACAAGCTTTGTCATAGACAACAAGTAACAAGGCATTAAAGGCGGAGTCTATGGTGGAGAAAGAAGGCCGGTTATTAAAGCATTAAGAGCGCCATCTAGCGAAATTCGATTACAGGCAAACAGAAGTCACTTTCTGAAAGTTATTGTATGGCAATTTAAGTCTATACTCATGGAAGTTTTTGCTACAATGTATCAGGTATGAGATTTATCATGACCTGTCTGTTTTTATAGTACATGTAATTGATATAAATTGACTTTGTAAGTAAAAGACACAACAGAGTTAACGGGCGTAAATTGTACAACATTGTTATACAGTAATTAGAAAACTCGAAGCCATCGTAAGACGTACTTATAACACTTATTGTACGCCCACTGAAATAATCCATTTGATGTACTGGAACCCTCACTATGTTAATTGATGGGGAAGGTTACATTTTTGATACCCTATACCAGTATCTGTAACCTTAAATGACATTTAAATCAAATTAAAAATATCCGATTAGCATAAACAAAGTTCATTGCTTAGAAAAATTTTGGCGGTGCTTTACTGAGTTTAAGACAATGCACATCAGGCAAACAAAATCACTAAGTGTACAAAACAATATATGGTGTCAACCACAAACCAAATCTTCGTATTACTACAATAAACCAACAACATTTACAAAAGAAAAGATCAGTTAAATACTACCTTTCTAGTAAATAGTTCAAATTGACCATAAATATATATTTGACTTGGTTGTTTTGTGATAAATGATAAATTTTTATGTGTTTGAGCACCACAAAATATTGACCAAGCATATACAGTACCCACCAAAAGTTTGGAGACATTTTCACTTTGTAGGCCAACTGAATAGTTATTATCTAAAATCTGATCTCTGTTTATTTTGAAATGCTTTTTATTTTTGCTTCAATTTTTTTGGTTACGAATATAATTATGACTGAGACTACAAAAACAGCATAAAAACTATGTTACAGAAAATATTTACAATAAACCTAGTTACAGAGGCTTTAAGATGTCAAATGATGAATCTTATGAATGTGTTGCATTCATGAAATATGTTTTAAATTATCACAAACCATACTTGAATGTACCAAAAATAATGTTTCTACAAAAATATTTCTCAAAATTTAAGAATTACAGTCAATTTCTTTTGTCTCTAAACTTTTGGTGGGTACTGTATAATGTAGTGAAATAAATGGTTATTATGTTTTATTATGAACCTGAAACATGGGAGATAACCCAAACTTGCTTTAACCATGTATTGTACTGGTAAATGTTTTCAGCTACTGTTGTATATAGATGTGTCTTACAGAGTATCAGGCCCGGATTTACTTGGCACTTACTGAAATATTCCTTGTATGATACTTATCATACAAGGAATATTTCAGTAAGTGCCAAGACATAAGTTGTCAACCGAATTGAAACTGTAGGTTTTGCAATCTTGACTGGTAGGCAATCAGATTTGGCTATAAGGGAGGTGGACATGTGAAACTAACAAGTCATACACAAATTGTAAAGGCAAAATTATTGTTGTAAATGACTAATATTTAATTATACTGTGTTTAGTGCTGTGTCAACAGAAGTTTATAGGTTATTTAACAGCTTCAAGAGCACCTAACCTAGCTTTCCTGGACCCTTGTATATAACCAGTACTCACCTTCCCTTCCACAAGGCCGGAAACATCTCCATATACCTTATTAATGAAGGAAAATTGACATTTTCAAATGTTAACATATAAACGTGTATAATTCTAAATGTAATTCATTTAGAGTTACATTCCTTTACATCATATAGTTGTTGTACTGATGAATAAGCTAATCACATTTCAATCAAATGTATGATTTAGTACTAAAGACATTTCAGTTCGAACAAATTTTAGTTTTAGAGTAAAAAGGTACATAACTGTAAAATAATTTGTCCAGAATTTCCTCCCCTAAAAGTCATGTAGATGTAGTAATGATAAATAAATATCAAATATCTTTATAAGCACTAATGATATCTCAATTTTTTAACACATTTTAATCTAAAAAAATATTAAGTTCTAAAGGGACATAACTTCAAAAATAATACATCTAGCTATACAGGTGTACATGTAGTACCGACAAATAATTCTGCAAACTTTCACATAAATGTCTTGATTAGTATTGAAGAAACTTTATTCAGAAAAAAAACGTTAACCTCAAATTTTGCAATTTTATAGAAAAAAAAGTTTAATTACACAAAAACATCATCCAAAGTTAAGTCCCTTCACAGTATAGTTGATATAAGAACCTACGTAATAGAAAAATGTCCAAATGATAAAAAGTTTACTTAGCGTCTTACATTTAGGACTTGTTATTTCATATGGCCCAAAATAATACGCATCATAAATTCATGGTCCAAACTATGATTCAAACCCATCTTCTGCTGAGTCAGAAACCAACACTCGACCACGTCGCCATAAAAGCTAGCTTGAAGGCATAAGAGAACAGGAGCCATATCATACCTCTGCTATAATAAGGATGTTTAAAATACTTAAACTTCTTCATTTGATTACATGCATATTTCTATATTACATATTCAATGGCGTTGTACAAAAAGATTAATAATAACAATAAAAAATAAGTAAAAAGCCCTCCACCATAAATATATACAATAACACAATACAAAATAGAATTTATCACACATGATGTTATATAGTGTGATTGTGAACTTTGTTTTTCATATTTCAAGTTTATAGGACCTACATTAATCTTAGTTCATGATGCGACTTTATTTTTACATTTGTTTTTATTAATTTGATATTGAAAGTTGTTGTCTTGAACAATATAACATAATACTACTGTTAACCGAACTTGTCCTGAACAGTGTAACATAACGCCACTGTTAACCAGACAATTCCCTAAAGGTGTCGAAACATCACCTTTAAAGGGCCCTTAATACATCCCCAAAGGTGTCGAAGCATCACCTTTAAAGGGACCCCTTAATTTAAGCAGTAATGCAGTCATATAAAACAAAGTATGTTTTGACACAGAGAGAGGCAGTCCTCTCATCCCACGTGAGTCGGACTCACTATTTCTCAAAAAAAATTTTTTTAGAGACTTTGTCACATTCAAATTTTGAAAGCAGAGTGGTTTGAATAGTTTATTGTGTCTCTAATGTATGTTATAGTCTGACAACTTCATGTTTGTAAAACAGCTTTATAGTCTACTGATGATGAATATATCTTTATATAGTGGCTTTAAGCCGATGACGACATTATCTCATTATCCGCAGAGAAGTTATAAGAGTGAAATATTTATGCAGTTATCATTGATATCAAGGCGACACAAAACCTTCTTTCCTCTGCATTTATCAAGTTTGTTGAATATTTATAAGGCCACGACTCTTCATTAAATACAAATACCATTTATCATGATTAAGATATTATGTAAATGTACATATCAACATGATATAGGGAGAGAAATCAATTCATGATAAACCTACGTCTAGCTGTTTCGATAATTTCGAATAAATAATCAACTTAGTTTAATATTCCATTACTTTTCACTTTTTACACTGAACACTACTAATTTTGAAGCACATATATACGAGTACATTTACAGGTATTTCCGTATACATTACTTATATCAGCAGGTGATAACAACAGCAACAAAAACAAATAACGACAAAATTAAAACTGATTATATATCAAAAACAATTAATTAACAATAAAAATACATGCTATATATTGGTTATAGTATCAGTATAATGTGATTTGACGCACCGTTCCATTGTTACCGGTATTAGTATAATGTGATATGACGTAACCTTCTATTAGTACCTGTATCAGTATAAAGTTATATGACGTACCCTTTCCTTAGTACCGGTATCAGTTTAATGTTATATGACGTACCCTTTCATTAGTACAGGTATCAGTTTAATGTTATATGACGTACCCTTTCATTAGTACCGGTATCAGTATTATTAGTTACACAGTCAGTTACTGACCGGGTACGGTGTGATACCGGGTCAGTAAATTAATATAAGGTGAGAGCGTAGCTCGAGCCCAATATTTATTCACTGACCCGGTATCACACCGTATCCGGTCAGTAACTGACTGTGTAACGAATTTATCTTACCGAGTAGCATCAAAGAACACGGACAAGAGATTCTGCCCGAATCGTCGCTTGGCTGCCATCTTGTTTATTGACCGAAAGGAACCGAAACGCGACTGTTATTGACGAAAAGGACACACAATATTGACACAGTGAACTCCCCTTATCGATGTAGTTAGTTCGAATTAATTTTGGAGTAGAAAAATAAGGTTTCGTCAGCGCTATCATTTATAAATTTTGTTACTGACTGGATATTAGAATCTACTGACCTAATATGGGATAATACATGGTCAGCACGTGACCGCTCTCGGCCAATGAAAAACGAGTATTCTGTACGAGGTAAGATAAAATGTTATATGACGTACCCTTCCATTGGTACCGGTATCAGTAAAATGTTATATGACGTACCCTTCCATTGGATCCGGTATCAGTATAATGATATATGACGTAACCTTTCATTGGTTGTTATATGACGTAACCTTTCATTGGTACCAGTATCAGTATAATGTTATATGACGTACCCTTTCATTGGTACCAGTATCATTAAAATGTCATATGACGTAACCTCTATTGATACAGGTATCATTATAATGTTATATGACGTAACCTACATTGGTATCTGTATCAATATAATGTTTTATGACGTACCATTTTATTTCTACCGGTATCTGTATAAGGTAATATGCAAACCCTTTCATGGGTATTCGTATCTGTATAATGCGGTATGACGTACCATTTTGTTGCTACCGGTATCTGTATAATGCGATATGGCGTACCGTTCCATTTGTACCAGTATCAGTATACTAGGATATGACGTACCGTTTTATTGGTACCGTTATCGTACTGGTTCGTTACTTACGGTAACAAACCCTATATATAACCCTGACTATTGAAATAAACGGAAAACAAAAACAAATTAAATCAAGCAAAAACTTATTTATCACATTTATCAATGAATCATACCACGTTCTTGTCATTAGTGAATTCCTAAGCGTATATCCGTCTAGACTTGTTATTTGTTAACACTTTCAGAATACCCATGGTAATCCTAAGATATGTCCTTGATTAATAATATTTACTTAATCATTTCTATACAGCTTTGTGAATATTGCAACTTTGTCAAGCATTATACTCATTTTCGACAGCTAAATGATTGACCTGGTCTAACTTTTCACAGTTTGTTACTTTACGAAAATACTACTTGTACTTAGAGAAAAAAAGCTTTCGAGAAACTATTTGTCATTGCTTCGAACGGAAAATTGCAACAATTGACTTGATGATTTCACCAGTGTTTGTAGAGTATTTCAATAATATTGACTCAATCCATAGGCGGTTCCAGCGGGGGTCAGGGGGGTCCGGACCCCCCCCCCCCCCTAGAATTTGGAAAATGTACCTGTCCATTAGTGTATTTCTTGCCTGTAAGTCATTTTTAAGTAGTATTAAGTAATTTTTCTCGGTGTTTAACATAGATTTAATAATTATCTAGCCTTTATTATCAATAAGTTTCATTTTTCTGCAAAATGTGTATAATGTGGTTGTGGTTCGAGGTTCGGACCCCCTAGAAAAGTTTGGACCCCCCAGAAATAATCCTGCACCCGCCCCTGCAATCCTTATATACAAAACAACATTGATCTTAGGAAGGCAAATCCAGGAGAAGAAAACCATTTCTACGGGAAGGTCATTATATTCAAGTAAAAAACAAAACGATTCCACGTGCGTGAAACAAAAACAATTTAAGTAAACTCACCAAAAACAATTTCATGGAAGTGAGAAAACAAACAAATATAAATTCTAGAAAAAACACTTAGCTAGAGTTGTTTTTGAAAACCAACCAGCACGTTGACTGATGTCCTGACAATATTTGAGGATATAAATAATCTATGTATGTTTTTAAGACTTCGGTGTCAAAATACAATTCACATAGGAAAATATTCGTGTTGAAAGCTTTCCATTAAACATAAATAATACGTTTACTAATCGACCCAAAAATGAAGCTAGACAAAAGATAGAAAAAGACGTATATTTGTCAAGATTTACGATGTATACAATACAACGTATGTATTATTTATATAAATTTTTAAGAAGTTTGTTTTCAGTTTTTATTTTGTTAATTTTACAACATAGACTTACTAGCTTTATTGAACAGTTTTCTAGATCAGTAATAGCGGAACCAATTACTTCTCTCTATTAGGAGAAAGGACATCATTGTTGATGTAAGCTAGATCAGTCAAAGAGGAACCAACTACTTCTTTCTATTAGGAGAAAGGACATCATTGTTAATGTAAGCTAGATCAGTCAAAGAGAAACCAACTACTTCTTTCTATTAGGAGAAAGGACATCATTGTTGATATAAGCTAGATCAGTCAAAGAGGAACCAACTACTTCTCTCTATTAGAAGAAAGGACACCATCGTTGATATGAGCTAGATCAGTCATAGCAGAACCAACTACTTCTCTCTATTAGGAGAAAGGACATCATTGTTGATATAAGCTAGATCTTGATGCTTGACTTTAAACTGTAGATCCGTTGTAAATAAAGATTTTGTAATAGGTCAATATTTGAGGGAAGAAAGAATAGATTTTGCCTTATTAACAGAAACTTGGTCTTCAGATGATAAAAAACATTTAATCGATACCTCTGATTTAAACCAAATTAGGTACAGATTAACAGTATCCAATAGACAAAATAAAGTCGGAGGGGGGGATAGCTATAGCCAGTCGCATTGCAATTGATATTAATAAAATTAAGAGCGGGAGTACAAGAAGCTTTGAATATGGTATATGGAAATTAATTTTCAAAAATATTGCCCTTCATTGTATTGGAATTTACAGACCCCCAGCATTAGCCACTGTTTCTCAGTTTGTAGAAGACTTCAATCAATTTATTGAAGATTTAATTCCTAACTACAACTACTCTAACCTGTTAATTATGGGAGACTTCAATTTACATCTTGAAGATAGATCCACGGCTGTGTCTGAATTTCTTAATTGTATCCATTCCTTTGGTTTAGAACAGCATGTAAATTTTAAAACACATATTGGTGGTAACATGTTAGATCTTGTATTTACTGAAGCAGTGAATGGTATACATGTTAAGAAATGTGATCAGGGACCTTTTTTATCAGATCATTGTGTAGTTAAGTCACTAATAAATGTTGAAAAAGAAAATATTGTGAGCAAATCTGTAAAATTCCGCAATCTTAAAAAAATCAACCATGAAAATTTTGCTTCTGATTTGAAAGACATTATTATTGAGTGTGAAGATGTTGACTCTTATGTAAATATTTTGGAGTCAAAGCTTCAAACTACTCTTGACAAACATGCTCCATTAGTAGAAAAAACTAAAATTCAAAGAACTCCAAAACCATGGTTTACTGATAATCTTGTCTTACTTAAAAGTTCAATGAGAAAAATAGAAAGATTATGGAGACAATATGGAAAGCCTGAACAATTAGAAGCTTTCAAGGTTATGCGCAACCGTTATCATTATGAATTAAATGAAGAAAAGGTCAAATCACTAAGTCAAAAAGTTCTTGATGCTAAAGGTGATACAAAACAATTGTATAAATTTGTTGCTGAAATGACTGGAGTAAGATCTGAGAATCCAATGCCGAAAGGCGATTCTGACCACTCCATAGCTGAAAATTTTGCATATTATTTCTTAAATCAAATTTCAAAAATTAGGGAATCCTTGTTACAATTTCCAACTTATTCACCGCAACAAAAGGATGTACCTAGTCTTGATCATTTTACAATAGAAGAGGTCAGAGATCTTATAAGTGACTTGAATACCAAATCGTCTGAGTTATTGCCAACAAAAGTGCTAAAAGTTTATCTAAAAGAATTATTACCTCTAATTACTCATTTAATAAATGTATCATAGAAACATGGTGTATTCCCTTCCAAGTGGAAAGAGGCAATTGTTAAGCCTCTTCTTAAGAAGGTGGGTCTGGATCTGGAATATGCTAATTATAGACCAGTTAGCAATTTGTCTTTCTTATCCAGGGTAATAGAAAAGGCTGCCTTAAATAGATTGAATACTCATGTTGATAAGAATAATCTTCTTCCAAAAAATCAGTCTGCATATAGACGTTTTCACTCATGTGAGTCAGCCCTACTTAGATTGGTTAATGATCTACTGTGTGGTATGGAGAAATTCGAAGTAACTGCATAAATAGCTATTGATCTGAGTGCTGCATTTGATACTGTTGATCATGACATTTTATTAGAAGTACTTAATAATCAATATGGACTACAGAATAGTACACTCCGCTGGATTGATTCATATCTTCGCCCACGGGCATGTCGAGTCAATGTCAATATCTTATTTGATGTCATTCCATCTGATATATCAGTGCATGGTTTTGCTGATGACCACACTGCTAATAAAAGATTCGGTCCTAATAATCAGAATGAAGAAGCAAATGCCCTTTCTGATCTTGAAGATTGTGCCCTAACAATAAATTCGTGGATGAATGAAAATAAATTAAAAATGAACAACTCAAAGACGGAGTTTTTCATGTTTGGAAGCGGAGCACAGTTGAAAAAATGCTTCACCCAGTCAATCAATATTGCTGGTGAAACTGTAAAATCTGTGAAGACAATTCGATATTTAGGGGCCTTTCTTGATGAAAACTTAAGCTTTAAAGATCACATCAAAACAAAAAGTAGAACTGCCATGTTCAACTATTTACGTATCAAAAGTATTAGAAAATATTTGGACAAGGAAGCAACAGAAACACTAATCCTATCTTTGGTCATGTCCCACATTGATTACTGTAATCTAATCTTGTATGGAATCTCAAAATGTGATCTTAACAAATTTCAGCGAATTCAAAACATGTGTGCCAAACTAGTACTAAGGTTAAAGAAATCGGACAGTTCAAAGGATGCTTTGTACTCACTGCACTGGTTACCAGTCAAAGCAAGAATCAACTTTAAAATATGTACTTTCATGTACAACTGTTTTTCTGGAACTGCACCCGCATACCTGACTGAAATTCTTCAAAAGCTTGTACAAAGCAGATCTGGTCTTAGATCTGCAAAATCCAAAGACCTCAATTATTTGATACCAATAAATAAGAAAAAAACATTTAGTGACAGAAGCTTTAGTACAGTTGGTCCCATGCTCTGGAATAAGCTACCAGATGATATCAAATTATCACCTACTTTGGATGTATTCAAAAAACGATTGAAAACTCATTGTTTCTCTACTTTCTATAATCTATTCTAAAACTGATATGGCTTGCTAATGCCTCACCTTACAATTACGGTAAATATACTAAGTGATTGAGTGAGTGCATTGTGACATGGGAATGATGATTGCCTCGCTCTCAGTCATTTTATACCTTGTTTCATATGTCTGCAATGACAACCTAAATAAATTGTCCCTTTAAAGGTGATGTTTCGACACCTTTGGGGATGTATTAAGGGCCCTTTAAAGGTGATGTTTCGACACCTTTAGGGAAATGTCTGGTTAACAGTGGCGTTATGTTACACTGTTCAGGACATGTCCAGTTAACAGTAGCATCATGTAATACTGTTCAGGACACCAATTTTCAATGTAAAATAAATAGAAATAAATAAGAAATTAGTGATAAATATAAAATTAGGTGGAATCATGAACTGTAAAGGATGTAGGTCCAAAAATAATTATGAATTATGTAGGCTTTTTTTTTATTTGTGTTATTGTATATTCATATGTTTTTTATGGTGGAGGGTTTTTACTTACATGTATTTATTTTTTTTATAACATTTTTGTACAACGCCATTGAATATGCAACATAGAAATAGGCGTTTAATCAAATGAAAAAGTTTAAGTTTTAAGTTTAAGATCAGTCATAGCAGAACCAACTACTTCTCCCTATTAGGAGAAAGGACATCATTGTTGATATAAGCTAGATCAGTCATAGCGGAACCAACTACTTCTCTCTATTAGGAGAAAGGACACCACTGTTGATATAAGCTAGATCAGTCATAGCGGAACCAACTACTTCTCTCTATTAGGAGAAAGGACACCATTGTTGATATAAGCTAGATCAGTCATAGCGGAACCAACTACTTCTCTCTATTAGGAGATAGGACATCATTGTTGATATAAGCTAGATCAGTCATAACGGAACCAACTACTTCTCTCTATTAGGAGAAAGGACATCATTGTTGATATCAGCTAGATCAGTCATAACGGAACCAACTACTTCTCTCTATTAGGAGAAAGGACATCATTGTTGATATCAGCTAGATCAGTCATAACGGAACCAACTACTTCTCTCTATTAGGAGAAAGGACATCATTGTTGATATAAGCTAGATCAGTCATAGCGGAACCAACTACTTCTCTCTATTAGAAGAAAGGACACCATTGTTGATATAAGCTAGATCAGTCATAGAGGAACCAACTACTTCTCTCTATTAAGAGAAAGGACACCATTGTTGATATACGCTAGATCAGTCATAGCGGAACCAACTACTTCTCTCTATTAGAAGAAAGGACACCATTGTTGATATAAGCTAGATCAGTCATAGAGGAACCAACTACTTCTTTCTATTAGGAGAATGGACACCATTGTTGATATAAGCTAGATCAGTCATAGCGGAACCAACTACTTCTCTCTATTAGAAGAAAGGACACCATTGTTGATATAAGCTAGATCAGTCATAGCGGAACCAACTACTTCTCTCTATTATGAGAAAGGACACCATTGTTGATATAAGCTAGATCAGTCATAGAGGAACCAACTACTTCTCTCTATTAGGAGAAAGGACACCATTGTTGATATAAGTACAGACGTGCAGGGTTTGTTGTTGTTGAAGAATCAAAGCCAGGTGGACAGATCAGAGCGCGCGCGGGAAACAGTCAAAACTATTTACGGGCCAACAATTTACTCAGAAAACAGTTAAAATTTCGAATACACTTATATAAGCAATCAGTAGCGTGTTCAATTACACAAAAGGTTACAGAACGTTACATAACGATACAATCGGAACTCCTCGGCCATTCACTGCGAATAACCTAATCTAATATACAAATATGAGATCGATAAGGCAATGAGTGATGTTTCAAAATTTACGGACGAAAATCGAAACATCACTCAATGCCTAAACGATCATATATTTGTTTACTTTAACACCGGTAGTTTTAGAATAGCGTCTAAATATGTCCGATATTATTCGCAGCGAATGGCCGAGGAGTTCCGAATCTATCGTTACAGAACGTTTTGTAACGTTCGCGGTAACTGATCGCAGGGCAGGTATTAAAATAAAAAAAAACCAATGTATATGTATAACATATAATATGGTTAAAGTTAGTCTGTTATAATTCATTACACATGTATCTTTATCCACATGCGGTCGGCACGATTCTGAATCAAAAATACTATACATACATATCAGATAAATAACTAAATACTGGTTCGTTTTAACAAAGTTTAAATACAGAGGAGTTAAATGATTTTTTTCACATATTAATTCATGCACGCGTTTGCTAAGGCTTTGCTCTTTCGACACCAGCATCTATTTCAAACAATATTTATAATGGATTAACTGTGGTGCTTTTCACAAAAATTCTTACGAAAAAAACTTCGTAAGTTCAATTTCATATTTTTAGCAGTTCAAAGTCAGATGGATAATAAGTCTAACTATGATATGATATTCAAAAGGTATACACTATTCTAGACAAATTCTATAATATTTGGAATAGATAAACCAAAAAATGAGCGTATTATTAATGTTTCTTGCCTTTGAATTACGAAGATTTTTTGTAAGAATTTTTGTGAAAAGCACCACTGGTCTCTAAATCGGCCGGCTGTGTCTTTATCAACAATAGATAGAATGGAGGTAGGAATAATGACTTGCATACGGAAAATAGTATTTTAGTCTATCTCATGTAGAATTGTCAGGCTAACTTTTCACTTTATCATTATGTCACTGGTATCTAAAATAGGATATTAAAACTAAAACACTGAGAGCTAAACTTTTTTCTTTGATCAGAGACACTGGGAGTTGAAACAACCTTCATGTATGTTACTTCAAATACAAATAAATCATACATGTTATATATTTTAACATTCAAGGCAGTAAAATCCTGAATTTCACACAATACTGAATGAATCAGACATGA
The DNA here is from genome assembly GCA_025267735.1 of Mactra quadrangularis. Taxonomy (NCBI): domain Eukaryota; kingdom Metazoa; phylum Mollusca; class Bivalvia; order Venerida; family Mactridae; genus Mactra; species Mactra quadrangularis. The sequence goes on along the minus strand of CM046305.1, from coordinate 48,457,523 downwards.
TGAATATTTATGAAGCATTCATCTGCCTGGAAGTACAATGAGATATGTTGATTCTGAACACATGACACCGTATTTAAGTAATTCGGCAATATATCTCAATATATACCTTTTTACAAATCAATATAAACATGGTAGTGATATATTTCGTCATATCCCAGATTTTTTTCTGACAAGTCTGTAAATGATATATTGCGTATTCTTCACTAGTCCGTGTGAGCAGACATAATATATCATGAAAATCTGATATCGTCCATTTACAATTCCTTTTGCTTGATTACACTCAATTTTCCCACCATCAGCCATTACTATGAAGTGAATCAGTCTACTGTAAAGGCAGCAAGTTTGTAACGGTATACAAATTAATCATACATGTTATCTATTTGAATATTCAAGACGTAAAACCTTTATTTTCACACAAAATCTAACAATGAATACTGATTTATTCAGACATGATCAATATTTATGAAGCATTCATCTGCCAGGAAATACAATGTAATATGTATTTACCAAGTTGATTGAGGACACTTGACGCAGAACAAAGTTATATTCTAAATAAGGAAGTCACGTGTAGATTGTAACGATTGAAGTCTGAACACCATTGTGATCATTTGCACATTTCAGAGTTTCACATGTTTTCATTTCTGAAAGGAATTGCAAGGCAAAAGTTATAACTCCATTTTTCCTGATTTTATTTTGCAACATAACACAATATATACACAATTACGCTGCTGTTGTTGCAACAGAGAAACTGATATATTTGTATATTATTTCTCTTAATATTTTGGATGTTTTCTAACTCGACCCATATGGGTCAGGTTAGCTAAAAAAGATTAGTGTTTAAAATACTCGTTCATTGATGAGAAAGATACTAGTGCTTATTATTGCACAACATTAGTATAATTCAATTACAAAGATACCCTAATCGCCTCACAATATTAAAAAGAAGAGAAGCTAGTGTTAGAAATGCTTAATTTCAACAAGTACGACGTATAACAAAACATTTATAAATATATATTATAAATAAATAGCGTGGTGTTTTTCTCGGTATCCTACTTTTGTTTTCGAAAACGTGTATGTCACGTTTTAATTAGTTCAGGTAATACGAGTAATTATTGACAAATGTTATTTGTATATACATGTATGTGATTTCTTAATGTACTTTACATTGCTTTAACTACTAAACTTAGTTCTGTACTTTAGCCCAGTTATTTTCCTGTATATACCTTAAATGGTTGATTTGCATTCATATATTGTCTATTTGTTTGGAATTAAAAGTTGCCAGAATTTTTCAGAGTTTATATTAAACATGTTTTCTGTATATCACTACGCGACAATAAATTTAGCAAATATTGGCGGTTATATATTTATGACATGGGTAGATTTGTCCATAAACGCACACATGATCGTCATACATGTATCACAGTTCGTCTGAACTGTAATATGATGATCATGAGTGCATTTATAGCATTGTTTTAGATACATAAAACTATTTATATATGCTTATTTTGTACACCAGACATGATAATAGTGTTTTTATTAATGCAGGAAAATATTTCATACTAATAGGATGTTAGGAAATCAGATCTAACATAATGCAATGTTGCTTCATTGTGAAAACATTTGTTATCTCACAATATGTCAACAGTATGTCCTCAATTATTTATGTTAGCCTGCTCTGTTACAATTCTTTACATCGTAACCCACTTTGTATCAATTAACCATATTTTGAGCCATTCTTTCGAACGTGCACAGATAGTCATTTGACACTTTAATTTGTCATTCCCTAACCTCTTGAAGCTAAATAGTCAACATATAGTCAATATAATGTCTATAATGTAAAGATTTTGGTTTATTTAAAGTGTTCTTAAAATTCCCTTTTTGCTGAAAAGTTCAATTCCTTACCGTGAAAACTGGTTTGCCAACAAATATAACTATGTTAACATCATAACTTTTTTTAAGTTCAAGGTGTTGATTAAATTCTTTTTAAAAAATCGAAATGTTACAATTTTTGACTTCGTAACCCACTTTGTATCAAGTTACTACATTTCGGGTTATTACTACAAAACGGGTTGTGACACTGCTCACCTAACAAGCTTTTCATGTCTATTTTCTACGCTAGCACTTGATTATAACTTATCTATAAAGAAAACGATTTTATAAAAACTATAATATTACTGTGACTTAATTGAATATCAAACCCAGACCTCAGGGTCAACATACTGTTACATTTAGATCAGTGCCGTGACGTCATTACTTTATACCAATCTAAAGATATAGCCAGTGAGAAGTATATTTTTTTCATTTAAAAGAACATCAACACGATATTATATACTTTATTATTGTATGGCATGACAAACGTTGCAATATTCCAAACAGAAAAATTAATGTGTGCTAAAAAAGTATTTGTTTGGTAATAAATAATTTTGTGTTACAAAAAACATATTGTTTTGTATTAAACAATATATACCACAGGTCACTGAAATACCTGGCTTAATATACAAAAAGACTATAATACAGTATTTAATAAAAACATTACAAGGGGTATTTTTATGAATGTTCAAAACATTAACATGTGCATCTAAAGCATGGTTAGTTAAACGTTGCAGGTGAATATCTAATTGCAGTGAGAACAAAAAAAACCCCATAAAAAGCTTACTTCCTGTTTGGTTAATTGTAGAGTTTGCATTCATACGCTTAAAGTCTTGTTCTCTATTGAAGAGAGACGGATGGAAGAAAAACACAAATAAACGATAGTCTCCGCAACAACATTTTGAGGGTTTAGAGCAAAACGGTTCAATTCAAATGTCCTCGTTAAATCCAAGATAAGTTATTCTTCAATCAATACAATACTAGTGTGTGAACATTGCAAACGTCTTATTTCGTCTGAACATTCGGTATATATAGACAGTTTGGTAAGACGCGTTTTGTTGTAGATCCCTTAAAATGTTCAAAATAAACACAAATGGTTTCATACAAAGATATACTGGACGAGATAAACTGATTGTCAAGATTTAAGGTTTTATACAATTTGACTTGAACACTTGATCATTGCTACCACATTTACATCTGAGGTCGACCACATTCTATTATTTACTGGAAGTCCTTCCGATGACATATGAGAGCATTGCTTACAGAACAATAGTACAATAGTATACAGTAGTTATTTTTGCGGTTATTCTTTCATGACACTTTTGAACTCCAATAACCAAAATCTAAAAACATAGATTATAATTTTTTTATAATATGCCGTCCTCAAATGTAACAATGGTAGGATTGATTGAGTACTTGAGTCTAATTGAAGTCTTTGAGCAAACGTCATTTGCTATACCAAGTATATCGTCGATTTACACCTACGTACAAATGGGAACAGAAAGTTATCCGGATGGAACTGGTTGTTCACCTTTCAACTTAAAACTTTTGACATCATTAATGATGTAAATCAATCTCAATATCGTCGTGGTCACTTGAAAATGCCGGAACTACGAAAAGCTAAGTTTTCAGGAGACGAAAAAACAGTATTCCGTGAAGAATACAAATGAAAGGAAACTCATTTTTGCATAATTTTACATCAGATAAATATCTTTAAGTGCAGATATGCAATCGTATCGAAACTATTTATATCTACTAAAATAACTGTAGCTTCTTACAAAAAACGAAAAATCGAAATTTTGTAGTTCCGGGATTTTCAAGTGACCACGACGATATATGACAATATACTTTACATGCTAAGTAACCACATCTACTGGAGCTATCCCAATGATTGCATCAAAGTCTAATTTTGTATTCGATGGAACTAATTTTCATCTAGAGCTCCCTGGTTGAGTTCACGTAACGGAGCTACAATTATAATCCATGTGATATTTTCTTTTCAATTGTGGTGTTAAATAAAAATTTAAAATGAGACAATGAGAGCTTATTACTATCACTCAAGTGTCGGCATCTGATGTCTCGCCATTTGTTTTGACATGCTTTAATAATCACTTCCATTGTATCAAATATTTTAACTTAAGTTTACTCAAAACAGCAAAAATTGTAGTCCATTAGGACATGTTAGTTTTTTGCTATTCCGAATATCGGATACATAGATTCATTTATGTAAACGCTACATTTGAACTGGGTTCATGGACTCATTGCAGGGCCTCAATGATTGTATCCATTCACCGTGACATACAGAGATTTTACCGTTATATCTCGCCACTAAAAAGCATGCAATACTCGTTTCAAAATCTGTGATAAGTTGTGTCTTTAATGAAATTATTTTTATTGCTTTATGCAGACGATATTGTTATTTTTGCTGATAATGAAACTTATCTTCGGGAAGGTATAAACATTTTATGGGAATATTGTGAACAATGGAAAATGGTTGGTAATGTCTAAAAGACAAAAGTTTTAATTGTTAAGAAGGGAAGAAAGATAACTAATGTAAGCTTTACATATAATAATAATATTGTTGAAATAGTCAACCAATTTACTTACCTTGGTATTGTTTTTACCACTACTGGATCTTTTGAGAACACGTTTGACGCATTAAGCGGACATGCCTTGAAATCTATTTTTAAAATGAAAGTGTACTTGAATACATTTCATAATATAAGTGTCAGTCACTCTCTCGAACTTTTTGATATATTAATTGTACCTGTTCTTAACTACGGTTCGTAGATATGTGGTTTTTCAGAAGCTAAGAAACTAGAAAATATTCATTTACAATTTTGCAAACAACTTCTTGGGGTTAAAAGACAAACTCAAAATAATTTTATCTATGGTGAACTTGGTTAAGTACCTTTAAAAACACGAATATTAGTTTCTATTATACGTTTTTGGTTAAAACTTATGCGATGCGACAACAGAAAATTAATTAAAAAAACTTACAATCTTTTATTACATGATATTGAAGAAAAACCACATATAGTTAATTGGGTTTCTAAAGTTAAGTGTTTATTGCAGTCAACTGGTATTTATTATGCATGGTTAAATCAAGGAGTTGAGAATTATAAATTATAGAGTTAATGATATATATATAAAAAAACTGGAATGCAGAAATAAATGAATCTTCTCGTGCTAGCACATATTGTTTGTTCGCTAAATTTGAGTTTAAACTATATTTTAACATTATTAACATACAGAAATATAGATTTTCCTTTACTAGATTATTATTGTCAGCCATAGATTAGAAGTTGAAGTAGGACGTTGGAATAAAGTACCTCGAGACGAACGTAAATGTAAATTTTGTGGAAATTTAGAAGACGAATTTCATTTTATATTAGAATGTTCATTGTATTTAAGTTTAAAAAATATATATATATATATATAGATTGTTACTTCTGAAAACGTCCAAATATTCCAAAATGCATACAACTGTTTACATCTATCGATTCTAATACTATTCAAAACTTAGCTGTTTATATATTCAAAAGTTTTAAATTACGAGACAGTGTTTAGCTCTCCAATATTGGAGGAAATAAAGTTATATATATGTTTAAATATTTCTCAATAATCTACCATTTAACGTATTTATACCATATATATATTTACTTCTGTGTTGTATTTATGTTGTAATATTTGCATAACTTGTAAACTGTTGGGCGTCAAGCCTTATGTTTATTGAATAAAGTATCTATCTATATTTATGATTTATAAGTAGATATGTCCATTATATTAAGACGAACTGTGATATGACGATCATGAGTGAATTTATAGCATTGTATTAGATACATAAATCTATCTATATATGCTGATTGTGTACACCAGACATAGTAATAGGGTTTTTATTAATGCAATAAGATATATAATCGGATGTAAGGAAGTCAGATCTAACATAATGCAATGTTGCTTCATCGTAAATAAATTTGTTATCTCACAATATGTCAACAATATGTCCTCAATTATTTATGTTAACCTGCTCACCGGTCAAGCTTGTCATGTCTATTTTCTACACCAGCACTTGATTATAACTTATTTATAAAGAAAACATGGAAAATCGACATCATTTACGATTTTATATAAACTATTAAATTAATAAGACTCAATTAAATATCAAACCAAGACCTCAGTGTCAACATACTGTTGATACATTTACATCAGCACCGTGACGTCATTACTTTATACCATTCTAAAGAAACATTCTATAAATAGAAGGTGAAGATATCACCTCTATACTAAGACGTACAACGCTTCCCAGAATTTGGCGTTTTGGTACGCAACATAATATAGTGCGGCGGATGAAGACAAAATCTTTGGATTTTTCGATTTTTGACAAAATCATGACTAAAATGTAAAATAAATGATCCCTTGTAGCTACAGGAATATAAATCCATGTATACAAAGTACTTTTAAACCTCTAAAGGTATAGATGCATAGTTAAATCGTGTATTCTACTTTCGATTTCAAATGTCTGTGTTAAGAATGACAGATGTAAACACGTAATGATGGAGGTTTAACTACCGGTTAAAAGTTTAATTTAATGAGGATAGTTGGTTGGTTAGTTGAAGTTTATAGAGTTGACACAAAATACATACTCTATTTGTTCAGTAAACTTGAAGGGGCAAATTATTAGAATGTAAACATTGCCACGTGTTTTCAAGTAAATAAACAGTTTTACCCATGATGCTCGGCGTCTCCATACAAAGGTCAGTCAGACCGTTTGTGTACAGAATGCTAAAGATATAGCCAGTGAGAAGTTTTCATTTAAAAGAACATCATCATGATATTATATATTTTATTATTGTATGGCATGACAAACGTTGATTTTTTATAAACAGCAAAATGTATGTGTGCTAAAAAAGTATTTGTTGGGTAATAAAAAATTGTGTTACAAAAACATATTGTTTTGTATTAAACGATATATACCACAGGCTATTGAAATACCTGGCCTTATAAACAAAAATACTATAATACAGTATTTAATTATAACATTACAAGGGGTATTCTATAAATGTTCTAAACATTAACATGTGCATCTAAAGCATGGTTAGTTAAACGTTACAATTGATTATCTAATTGCCGTGAAAACAAAAAACATTAAAAGCTTACATCCTGTTTTGTTGATTATAGAGTTTGCATCCATACGCTTAAAGTCTTGTTCTCTATTGAAGAGAGGTGGATGGAACAAAAACACAAATAAACGATAGTCTCGTCACCAACGTTTTGAGGGTTTAGAGCAAAACGGTTCAATCCAAATGTCCTCGTTAAATCCAAGACAACTTATTCTTCAAATCTATACAATACTAGTGTGTGAACATTGCAAACGTCTTATTTCGTCTGAACATTCGGTATATATATAGACAGTTTGGTAAGAAGCGTTTTGTTGTAGATCCCTTAAAATGTTCAAAATATACACAAATGGTTTCATACAAAGATATACTGGACGAGATAAACTGATTGTCAAGATTTAAGGTTTTATACAAATTGACTTGAACACTTGATCATTGCTACCACATTTACATCTGAGGTCGATCACATTCTATTATTTACTAGATCCTTCCGATGACATATGAGAGCACTGCTTACAGGACAATAGTACAATAGTTATACAGTTTTTATTTTTGCGGTTATTCTCTCATGACACGTTTGAATTCCAATAACCAAACTCTAAAATAGATCATGATTTTATTTATAATATGCCGTCTTCAGATGTAAGAATGGTAGGATTGATTGAGTACTTGAGTCAAATTGAAGTTTTTGAGCAAACGTCATTTGCTATACCAGGTATCGTCGATTTACACCTATGTACAAATGGGCACAGAAAATTATCCGGATGGAACTGGTTGTTTACCTTTCAACTTTTAACATAATTAATAATGTAAAACAATCTCAATATAAGACAATATACTTTACATGCTAAGTACCCACATCTACTGGAGTTATTCCAATGATTGCACCAAAGTCTAATTTTGTGTTCGATGGAACTAACTTTCATCTAGAGCTCCCTGGTTGAGTTCACTTACAATTATAATCCATGTGATATTTTCTTTGCCATTTTGGTGTTAAATGAAAAATTAAAATGTATTAAAATCACGACAGTGTACAATTTTGCTTTCTTTCCGGAAATATTTAATCATGAGACCGGTGTATATTGACGAATCCGACACAATCTTGAAGAAAGCAAATTACGTTTGCTCGAGTGAATAAACTTCTATACAATTAAGAGTGATGTCCCTTGATGTGTTTAGAAGTTTTATGACGACATATAAGTACAGGTACATCTGAATGATGTAGACAGTAATCACTAACACTGCCTACAAATGTCCTACGAACCAAACCCATACCACGTGTACCTAGTATTAACATTGTAACTCCTTCTTCTCTTGATGCTTCAATGATTGCCTCCCCTGGTTTACCACATTGTTGTTTTACGTGACCACTCATCTGAAAAAATAAACAAAATACAGAAATATTGAAAATTGTATTGTAATGAGTATTGTATAGTGCGTACGAAAAACAAAACACTGTTTATAATAACAATACAATGAACTAACCCACGACGAGGGATGCCCAGGATGACTTTAAAATAAACAATTGTGATATGTCTTAGTTGTTGGTGTAATGAAAAGCGTTCTACCATAACAAGCATGATTTACCAAGTGGTGGTGGTTTATCAATCATGCTAATTTTGTTAAAATGAATTACACAAATTTTATTTTCATTACTGCCTACCCCTGAAATGAATTGTCTCATTTTTAATGTTTACCGAAACACGTTTTTTTTTTTGTACGCACTATACAATCTACAGGTCGTCCACGTAAACAATGCGTATATAAACATAGCCAGTTTCATCACACACCAATATTTAGGGGTGAGTTATATTTTACGATTTTATAGTTTAGTTTGTTTAAACATTTTTACACACATATCACCATATACAATTTACAATATGTATACTCATTTCTTAAAATAAATGTTAAATATCAAAGTGGTATGTTTAAAATGCTTTTCAGGCATCATCTTATTCACCTGTCCAGCGGGCAAGTCAATTGTTAAAAGTACAAAAAATACGACCTGTATGTTGCATTGTGTTTTGTCTTGTATATACTATATGGAACAGTGTTATATCGTATTGATTTGTATCATTAAACATTGTAGTATCTAACATGTGACATATGTGCGTATGATAGCATTTCGTGTACATGCAGTAAAATACTTCATCTTAAACTCAAACTTATTTACCTATAACTACAAACACAATTTTACAATTACATTGAACTGTATATATATGTTACAGGCAATCTGTAAATTTAGGTAATTTGTAAAATGCCTAAAAATTTAGGCAATTTGTAAATTGCCTAAATGTGTCAGGCATTTTGTAAAATGTCTAAGAATATCTAGGCATTAACAAAAATGCCTAAATTTCCAGAGCTTTTTTTACAGATTACCTAAAATGTCAAGTGAAATAATTACATTATTAAATGTTTATTTTTATAAACAATGATTGATTGAAACAAAAATATAATAATAATGCTTACTGTGAAGAACTTGAAAGTCATACATGTTAATCAAAGAAGTGAATCACACATACTATATTGCCGTCTGAAACTTTAAAAACAAATTTGCCTGTTTTTGGCCTGATAAGTGCCAGTAAAAATATACTATAAATGTGAATAATACACCATTTTGAATATTAATATTCTCATTTGCGGATCTTATTTAAACATTATGTGGATCAAAAGGAATACAATCATCAAATCTCATGACCAGAAACTATACTTAGGCAATTTGTAAAATATTAAGCCAAATTTTCAGGCATTTTGCTTACATATTTTAGTCAATTTACAAAATGCCTAAAATGACCAGGCAATTTACAAAATGCTTAAAAATTTCAGGCATTTTACAAATTGCCAAAATTAACAAATTGCCTGTAACATATATAAAGTACTACAGATTGATTTCTTGAATCTTGTGATTTTCAGCAATAATGTGTGAAAAAATCTTTGTTTACACCTCGCAAGTGCGGTGGAAAACCCAACATTTCTAGATATCATCATTGCGTATGAAAGCGCTTTGATACACGCAGTAACTTCATGAGCACCAGTTAAAACTATCGTTTATACGCTTGTATGAATTTCAAGTTGTGTTCACACATATACTCTTTTGTCTACACTCAACGTTATCAGCACACAATGGTCAGCCATTGTGTCAAAGTGCAACAAAATGTCTCTATAATCAAACAATTGTGAGTTTTAAATGCATAACATTGTAGCTAGTTTTGTGTGATATTTCTAAATTATTTAACTGGACACTGGAGACATTAACGTCGAGGAAACAGTTAATATTTCTCATTGCTCAGTGTCAGTTTTTTTTAAAGATTTTCTAGTTCAATTTGTTAGAAATTTCCTTAAACGTCGATACGAGAGGAAACATATTTTTATGAGCTTTTATTTCATTTCCTGTGTCATCAAATTTCCATTTCAAAGAGAAACTGATGGAAAATAATTCTCTATTTATAAAACAATAAATGTCACTAAATTGAAACCATAACATCGATTTCACTATTCAGAGAGTTTTCCTGTTAATATTCTATTTTATCAGTTTACTGAGCGTTAAAACACCACTGAACAAATACGTGAAGTTCCTCATGTGTTCCGTGAGCTGTCAGTTATAATCAAAATAAATGATTGGAAACTAATTAGTTTGTCACTAAGTAAAAACATTTCTTAGTAATGTTAATCACGTGATCAAGTGTTTACAACGTCTTCAATTTTGTAAACACATTCATGAACAAATACTCTCAAGAGACTCTTTACAGAAATGTGATGAAAAGAAATGTATCTGCCTAAAACATGCGATTGCTTTTGGGCATTTAAGATAGAATTACCTTATTTAGTATGCTTTACACAAATATTATGTAAGATACGTATAGTTCGAACAAAAACAAAACACTGTTTATAATAACAATACAATGAACTAACCTACGACGAGGGATGCCGTGGATGACTTTAAAATAAACAATTGTTATTGTTAACAATAAACCGATGTTTAAAGATTGCAGCATAATTATGTAATTATATCTAAAAAAAATTAAAGTATTTTAAAGACAAACAATCGATAAAGAAAGTATCGTTCTTCTAAGCAGAAAAATAATTTTAGATAATCTTTAACAGTGTGTATTAAATTACCGACGCAGCCGTGGCGTAATGGTTAGCATGTCTGACTTCGAATCCGGAGATCGTGGGTTCGAAACCCGATCGCGGCAGGTCATACTCTATACATGAGTTGTCGACCTCGTGGTAGGGTAAGTTAGTACTGGTGATAGAAAAGTGTCCAGAAAATATATAGTAGGAAGAGCTGGCCGTCGTATAAATGACCTATATATGTGTTAAATATGATGTTAAAAAATTCGATTGCTGAAACAGAATCATATTTATTGATGCTGTGGTCAATATAATATGAGACATAAAAGGTTTCATACATCGTGTTGTATAATCTGTCAGCTGTTACATTATACACTTGAAATGATACAGATGAATTATAAATTATTTGAAATTATGATTTATAGAGAATATGGTACATAGATTATAATTGATATTATGTTATTGTTTAAGAAATAACTTACATTCGTCTATATTTTATCGTATAATAAAACATAGGCACGAGGTTTGATGCGCGTAGGAATTAAATCACGAGTGCTTTAGCACGAGTGATTTAATAAGCGCATCAAACGAGTGCCTATGTTTTATTATACGATAAAATATAGACGAATGTAAGTTATTTCGATTCTAATATTGCAATTTTTTCCTCTTTGCTCGCTTTTGTGGGAACTACTTTCTTGACCGATTTACACCAACTCAGGCTGTTCTATCCCCCCTGTGTACAAAACAAATTACAAGTCTCGTTTAACAGATATAAGACCAGATTTATTCAAATATCGGGAATAAAAACATGAAATATATATATTTTATGAAAACAACAACAAAAATATAGATTTGAGGGTGTTTCAGGAAAACACGGCTCAAGTCTTGCAAATGACAACCGAAACTAGGTCAACTGACAACAAAATACAGTTTAACGAAGGAATGCGAACACATGTTCTCTGAAAGAACTGTTAATATTTGGATTATTCATGGCGAATGTGACAAATTTTAAGTTATATAGAATCTGGTGGTGATTAACAATCTTAGTTGGATTTATCATGATTGTAGAAATTTACATTTATGGTTTGTGCTTGTACAGATCCAGAAAATAATCTAATTTCGCGACCTGCCATGTGTAGAGAATTTGACGACATTTGAATGTTTTGACCCCGTTTCTCTGACTCAACATCGACCGTGAGTAGACCTGTGTCGTTTGCAGGTGGTAGCTGGACTTGTAAATTCTGAGAGTCGTTTGCTGCGGGTACTTGGACAGGAGAATTGGATGATTTCGTGTAAGCTAGTGCATTACTTACACTAAGTTTCTCATCATCATGAGGTTTAACATATGAGCATAAACTTTGGACATTTCTGTGGCCAGTAACGGACATGATAGCATCATTTCCAAAGCCTTTACGGTGCAACTGTGTAGCAACAAAGGCTCTAATACAATGGTTAGTGTACCTTTGAGACAGTGCTGCCTCACTTGACAACCTTGCCATGAAAGAATTGATTCTATTTAGGCCAAGTGGACTGTTTTCATACCAAACATCCAGATTGTAATTAAACTTTCTACATGGCCGTTGAAAAAGACGGTCGCACATGGAATTTAATTTGGATAAGTATAACTCAAAACTCTTTAACGGACAGAAATCTCCACCAGATTCATACATTCGAGGTTCTTTTGAAATTTCCCTTGAATCAACACCATGATGGGTCTTGTCGGCCTCATTGAATGACATGGTGAGAAAACGACGACCTTTACTGTCCTGCTTGACACAGAATGAATTTTTCCTGAGTAGATGAAGACCTTCTCTGCCTCGCCTACCAAATTGAGCGATAATCTCATAAAGAACTTTGTTTTGCAAGGTGGTTGCAGTTTTTTCACTGAATACCCCACATTCATATAACTTTTTATGATCTTCTTCTGAAATGGGGTCTTTATGTTTTGATAAATCATTACCATCACGTTTGAGACCTTTTATTAAGCCAGTAAGTACTTGGTTTGATGTCATAAAATCACGGTCATTCATAATATTCAGTAGCCTTGAGTATGGAGGTGATGTTAAATGACGGTTTAAGCCTGATCGAATTCCAACAAGAGCTGATTTTGAGTAGTTTTCACCTTTCTGGGTCTGAAGACTTGCGTAGAATTGTTCCAAGAAGTTATTTAATGATGTTGTTTCAAGTTGTTCAAAGGACTGCTCATAAGTATTTTCAGCCAACCACGCTGAAATAAAAAATATGGGTCAAGTTCATGTAACCACTTACAAGTAAGTTAATTTTATATGCATGTCTGTTGAGTTTCATTGATAACTGTTGAAACATCAAATGGAATTAAATTTAACGGTTTCGATTATTTAATGCTATTTTGTGTCTTCTTTTTGTATGTATGTTTTTATTTCAATTTGTTGCACTGTATTTTCAATCTTAGTCAACAAGCAGACATATTGTCATATTATAAATGATGTAATTTATTTACTTTACTGTTGACTGTAATCATTAAGTATCAATTCATTAAGTCACACAGATTAAATTTAGTATAATGATGAAACATTCTATGAAAAACAGTCAACATTTTTATGCATGTTTTTTTTTTACTAAATTTCATTTGACCAATAATGTTTGCTCGGTACTGTATGCGGTCTACAACATTCTTCTGAAAACTACTAGTTCTAAGTGATTTTGTACATAAAATGATCAATAGGTATTAGGATATAATTATATAATAGGATATAATTTCCATGATAGTTAGTGAGAGAAGCAAAATGTCAATAATTCTTCCTCAATAAGCATAGCTTGTACTAAGGGATAAACATTTTGAAATGAAATAGGTTTTTATATGATATCACTGGTACAAAAGTATGGAACTTTAACTAGATTTATTGGCCGTTGGACTCCTAACTTTTTTAGTAAGAGAGTCCTGGTTTCCAACTTTTTAAATCCTAGTTGAGAACCCTGTAAATGTACTTAGTACAACAATAAGTATAACAATCTTGGCCAACATGCAAATGGATTGATTATTTTTCTTGAGCTAATGATTTTAACCGAGTGATATAGCTACAGATATTTTTGTTATTAAGTTGATAAATTACCCACATTATGGATTGGTTAATAGCTATATCTTGGATGCTATGTAATGATAAATATTTATATGAGTATAATGTCAAAAACTTACTTCTAAATAGGCCTACTGCCCACTTAGTACTGGTATCAGTAGTTTTCTCAGTGTTCTGTTTTTTCAGTTGGTTGATTTTGTCATTGGTTGTATCTTTAAATCTCTTAGGTTTACTACATTCAGGCTTATCTAATTGATCTTCAGCATAATCCATGAATAGAAAATCGAAATTTTCATTTGTGTCTATACCTGCTAGCCTTTTTAGATTCTTGGATACATCAGTGTATGAATTGTCACTGTGTTTTATGTTGAGCTCAAAATTGAACCTGTGTGTTATTTCCCCACTAAATCTCGATCTTAAGGTTATTTTATTGACTAAGCCATCATATACACTGCCTATAATAACCCAATCGTCATCCGACCCTCTAATTTTGCAGACCACTCCGGGTTTGTAAAGCGAGTTGTTCATTTCAGTGTTTATCTTTATTACAGACGACAAAATTTGTTGTTGTTGTAGTCCGCTAATGTTTATATACTTCAAAACGAGGCAATTTTACTACAATGTTTACCGTAGTAAAAACCTGGTGACGTCATTCCATTCATAAAAACGGACTACTTTCGGCTGATCTTTAAACGGGGGAGGGATAGAACAGCCGTATTCAACTGTGTATGTGTTCACTAATAAAGCACAGATGACGTCACGTTAAATATAGAGAGAAAACGCACGCGCCTATATTAGAATTAAACTTAAAGCCCCATTACTAAATTGAACGCTGATAATTGTAAAGTATCATGTTTTTGCTTTAAACTTATGCAAACATTACATAAATATATAAAACGCATCCTAGGCACAAAAATCTCAAGTATTTTCTTCAGAATTTATACTAAATTCGCGATTAAAACTGAAAGTGAAGACTCTACGGAAAATAACGGAACACAACGAATGAGATCGGAATATCCCGCTAAAAATAAAAAAATGGCTAAAAATAACCATAACTTCAAATTGGAAGTAAACAAACTTTCTGCTTTGATAAATACACGTTTTGTACAGTGAATTTCGTGCGAAAGCTAATTAAACCGCACGAAACTCATGTAAATAGTTTTATGAAATCATACAAAAGCATATACTGACGAGAAAAAGGAACGCATTAATTATATCTTTAGATATACAGAAACGTTTGCTGATAGGCCACGTTCATGTAAAACGCGTGCAACGTAGGTAAGACAAGACAACTACAAAATTTATGTACAACGTCATTCGCGTAATAGATTTTCACGACTGTATCTACGTCACGTATAGTGAAAGGGTAACCGTGTACGCCAAATAACTTAACAATGGGAAAACTACTTGAGACTAGTTCTAAAGTTATGCCACCGTCACCGACGTCTATCTCTATCCTCGTATTATCGCGGGCATTGTGTTGGGAGAATGTAGTGTTCAGTGATTAGTCGTGTTTCGACTTATGTAAACGAGTTTCAGTCACAAATCATTGTTTGCCAAGGTAATCTCGTGGACTCATCACACTGACCAGCTATTATGTCCTGCGAGTGACAGACCTCTTGCATGTTGCACACGTCACTATTGACTTCTTACTGGCTAACAACATTAAAGTATTTCTCTTGTTATTCTGAATCACAAACATTATGTACCAAGTTGAAAAGAGCGTTTCATTTTTTTGCATCGGTTTAGATATTTGCGTACTCAAAACGTGCACGCACTGGTTTCTCGAGTAAATCACTTGAAAAAAAGGATATGATATCAAAACTTTACATTTTCGTGTAAGTTTTATCAAACACTTTACAAGCAATTTGATTGGCTGAGAGAGTATCTTCGTAGTCTAATTTAAATGTTATAAAAGTACCCCACTTTTATAAGAAACTGATATTTTGAAGAACTTGACCCATACAGGGGAACCCGCTAGAGAGAGTTATTATAACCCCAAGCCAGTTATATTTTAATGTTATATGACGTAACCTTTTATTCGTATCTGTATCAGTTTAATGTTATATCACGTACCCTTTCATTGGTATCTTAATCGGTATAATGTTATATGACGTAACCTTTTATTGGTACCGGTATCAGTATAATATTATATATGACGTAACCTTTCATTGGTACCGGTATCAGTATAAAGTTATATGACGTAACCTCCATTGGGTATAGTTTCAGTATAATGTTATATGACGTACCATTTTGTTGCTACCGGTATCTGTATAATGCGATATGGCGTACCGTTCTATTTGTTCCAGTATCAGTATACTAGGATATGACGTACCGTTTTTTGGTACAGTTATCGTACCGGTTCGTCATTAACGGTAACCAACCCTATACATGTATATAACCCTGACTTATGAAATAAATGAAAAACAAAATCAAACTAAAGCAAGCAAAAACTTATTTATCACATTTGTCAATGAATCATACCACGTTCTTGTCATTAGTGAATTCTTATGCGTATATCCGTCTAGACTTGTTACTTGTTAACACTTTTAGAATGTCCATGGTAATCTCAAGCTATGCCCTTGATTAAAAATATTTACTTAATCATATCTATACAGCTTTGTGAATATTGCAACTTCGTCAAGCATTATACTCATTTTAGACATCTAAATGGTTGACTTGGTATACCTTTTCATAGTTTGTTACTTTACGAAAATACTACTTGTACTTGGAAAAAAAGCTTTCGAGAAATTATTTGTCATTGCTTCGGAAGGAAAATTGCAACAATTGACTTGATAATTTCACCAGTTTTTGTAGAGTATTTCAATAATATTGACTTAATCCTAATATACAAAATGAAATTTATCTTAGGACGGCAAATCCAGGAGAAGAAAACATTTCTACGGAAAGGTCATTATATTCAAGTAAAAAACGATTCCTCGTCTGTGAAACAAAAACAATTTAAAGCCCCATTATCAAAAGTAACACTGTTTTTGACTGCAAAAAAGACATTTATCTATTTCAAACACCTCTTATGCACAAGATTTTTTTATTAAATGCAAATATTGCTTAAATAATTTATTGCATTTAAAAAGTGTAAGTAGATCGAAACCGAAAGTAGAATTTGGTTGTCTGTACCTTAAAGGATAGTTTTGATCTCAGTATGTTTATAATGAAGTCTTGTTATAGAAAAAAAGACTGCTCCAAATTACATAATTAAGCTCTAAATCTAATTTGGATCAGGTATATTGAACATTAGCATATAAATAAATATAGTGAGCTCTGATAAAAGTACCCTTCTTTTTAAGAAATGGACATTTAGTCAATCTCAAATTTAGAAAGCAGAATGGTTTGAAAAGTTTATTGTGTCTCTACTACATATTATATTCTGGCAACTTCATGTTTGTAAAACAGTTTTCAAGTCTAGTGTTGATGATATAGAGGCTTTAAGTAAACTCACCAAAACAATTCCGTGGAAGTGAGAAAACAAACAAATATAAATTCCAGGAAAAACACTTAGCTAGAATTGTTTTTGAAAACCAACCAACACGTTGACTGATGTCCTGACAATATTTGAGGATATAAATCATCTATGTATGTTTTTTTAGACAACTTAGGTGTCAAAATACAATTCACATAGGAAAGTATTCGTGTTGAAAGCTTTCCATTAAACATAGATAATACGTTTATTAATCGACCCAAAAATGAAGCTAGACAAAAGATAGAAAAAGACGTATATTTGTCTAGATTTACAAACCATACAATACAATGTATGTATTTCTATAAAAGTTTTTAAGAAGTTTGTTTTCAGTTTTATTTTGTTAATTTTACGACGTAGACTTACAAGCATTATTGAACAGTTTTCTAGATCAGTCATAGCGGAACCAACTACTTCTCTCTATTAGGAGAAAGGACATCATTGTTGATATAAGCTAGATCAGTCATAGCGGAACCAACTACTTATCTCTATTAGGAGAAAGGGCACCATTGTTGATGTAATACAGAAGTGCAGGATTTGTTGTTGTTGAAGAATCAAAGCCAGGCAGACTGATCAGAGCGCGCGCGGGAAATAGTCAAAACTATTTACGGGCCAACAATTTACTCAGAAAACAGTTACACTTTCGAATCGATTATATAAGCAATCAGGAATTAAAATGAAATAAACAATGTACATGTATAACATAATTATAATATAGTTAATGTTGGTCTGTTAGAATTTATTACACATAGAACATATATATTTATCCACATGCGGCACGGTTCCGAATCTAAAACACTATACATACATATCAGATAAATAACTAAATACTGGTTGTTTTTAAAAAAGTTTAATTACAGACCAGTTGAATAATTTTATTTCACATATTAATACATGCACGCGTTTGCTAAGGCTTTGCTCTTTCGACACCAACATTTTTTTCTAACATTACTTATAATGGATTAACTAGTCTCTAAATCGGTCGACTGTGTCTTTATCAACAATAGATATAACGGAGGTAGGAATAATGACTTGCACACGGGGAATAGTATTTTAGCTTATCTCATGTAGAATTGTCAGGCTAACTATTCACTGTATCATTATGTCACTGGTATTTAAACAAGAGCAGTCCACGGGCAGCGCGCTCGACTATTCGGGGTATATTATATATACCATTCGTGTAAACGGCAGCAACAACCAATCAAAACTCATGCTGGAGTTATGCAACTTGGTATTCGACCTTCATTCCTAATCCCATGGACATGTGTGAAGTTTCAAGTAAATCCCTTCAGTAGTTTCAAAAATAAAATGTTTCACCAAAAGATTCTAAGTTAAAAGGGCCATAATCCAGTCAAAATTCATGCTAGAGTTATGCAGCTTGGTATTTGACGTCAATTAGTAACCCGGTAGACATGTGTGAAGTTTCAAGTGAATTCCTTAAGTTGATGCAAAAAAAAATGTTCCACCTAAAACTTAACCAAGACATTTCTAAGTATAAAAGGGCCATAATTCAGTCCAAATTCATCCTAGAGTTATGAAACTTGGTATTTGACCTCCAATGGTAACCCCGTAAGCACGAGTAAAGTTGTAATTGATTCCCTTTAGCACTTGCAAAGATATAAAAGAAACAAAAATGTTGCACCTAAAATCTTAACCAAGAAGTGTTACGCTAACGCCAACGCCGTCGCCGACGCACACCTGAGTAGGATAGCCCCACTATTCATCGAATAGTCGAGCTAAAAAGGATATTAAAAGTAATAAATAACCTTAGAGCTAAACGTACTTCTTTAATCTAGGACACTGGGAGTTGAAAAACTTCATGTATCAAACTTATACGTGTACGTTACTTAATACAAATAAATCATAAGTCCTAATTTTCACACAATACTGAATGCATCAGACATGATTAATATTTATGAAGCATTCATCTGCCTGAAAGTACAATGAGATATGTTGATTCTGAACACATGACACCGCATTTAAATAATTCGGCAATATATCTCAATATACCTTTTTTCAAATCAATATAAACATGGTAGTGATACATTTTGTGTATATTTCGTCATATCCCAGATTTTTTGTGACAAGTCTGTAAATGATAAGTTGCGTATTCATCACTAGTCCGTGAGAGCAGACATAATACGTATATCATGAAAACCTGATATCGTCCATTTACAATTCCTTTTGCATGATTACACCCAATTTTCCCACCATCAGCCATTACTATGAAGTGAATAAGTCTACTGTAAAGGCAGCAAGTTTGTAACGGTATACAAATAAATCATACATGTTATCTATTTGAATATTCAAGACGTAAAATCCTTTTTTCACACAAAATCTAACAATGAATACTGATTTATTTAGTATTGATCAATATTTATGAAGCATTCATCTGCCAGGAAATACAATGTAGTATGTATTTACCAAGTTGATTGAGGACACTTAACGCAGGACAAAGTTATATTGAAAACTAGGAAGTCACGTGTAGATTGTAACGATTGAAGTCTGAACACCATTGTGATCATTTGAACAGAGTTTCACATGTTTTCATTTCTGAAAGGAATTGCAAGGCAAAAGTTATAAATTCGTTTTTCTTGATTTTATTAGGCAATATAACACAATATATACACAATTATGCTGTTGTGGTTGCAACAGACAAACTGATATATTTTTATATTATTTTCTCTAAATATTTTGGATGTTTTCTAACTTGACCAATATTTCCCTTGGACTTACCCCCTTGTGCATATTGACAAGTAATTTGCTGAAATTAATAAATATTGAAGAAACTTTCGGTATAATTGGATTAAATGGACATTTAAGAAAATTGAAATGCAGAAATAACAATACAAATGGTTTATTTAGTTTTAATGTTTGATGTTTACAATTAAGTAGATCGATACAACGAGATTCCAGGCTATATACCTTTTTTTTACGATTGATTTGCATTCATATATTGTCATTTGTTTGAAATTAAAAGTTGCCAGAATTTCTTAGAGTTTATATCAAAAATGTTTTTGTACATCACTATGCGACAATGAATAAATCAAATATTGGCGGTAATATATTTATGACAAGAGTAGATTTGTCCATAAACGCACACACGATCGTCATACATGTATCACAGTTCGTCTGAACTGTAATATGACGATCGTGAGTGCATTTATAGCATTGTTTTAGATACATAAAACTATTTACATACGCTTATTTTGTACACCAGACATGATAATAGTGTTTTTATTAATGCAGGATGATACA
Source organism: Mactra quadrangularis (assembly GCA_025267735.1). Classification (NCBI taxonomy): domain Eukaryota; kingdom Metazoa; phylum Mollusca; class Bivalvia; order Venerida; family Mactridae; genus Mactra; species Mactra quadrangularis. The sequence continues at coordinate 48,436,668 of CM046305.1, read as the reverse complement.
ATAGGATGTAAGGAAGTCAGATTTAACATAATGCAATGTTGCTTCATCGTAAATAAATTTGTTATCTCACAATATGTCAGCAATATGTCCTCAGTTATTTATGCTAGCCTGCTCACCTAAAAAGCTTTTTCATGTCTATTTTCTACACCAGCACTTGATTATAACTTATCTATAAAGAAAACATAAAAAAATCGACATCATTTTCGATATTATAAAAAACTATAATATTAATGTGACTCAATTGAATATCAAACCCAGACCTCAGGGTCAACATACTGTTACATTTAGATCAGCACCGTGACGTCATTACTTTATACCAGTCTAAAGATATAACCAGTGAGAAGTATATTTTTGCATTTAAAAGAACATCAACACGATATTATATACTTTATTATTGTATGGCATGACAAACGTTGCAATATTCTAAACGGAAAAAATTGTGTGTGCTAAAAAATATTTGTTGGGTAATAAAAAGTTGTGTTACAAAAAATATTATTTTGTATTAACCAATATACATGCATACCACATGTTACTGAAATACCTGGCTTAATATACAAAAAACTATAATACAGTATTAAATAATAACATTACAAGGGGTATTTTTATGTATGTTCTAAACATTACCATGTGTATCTAAAGCATTGTTAGTTAAACGTTACAAGTGAATATCTAATGCAGTGAGAACAAAAAGCATTAAAAGCTTACATCCTGTTTTGTTGATTATAGAGTTTGCATCCATACGCTTAAAGTCTTGTTCTCTATTGAAGAGAGATGGATGGAACAAAAACACAAATAAACGATAGTCTCCGCAACAACGTATTGAGGGTTTAGAGCAAAACGGTTCAATCCAAATGTCCTCGTTAAATCCAAGACAACTTATTCTCCAATCTATACAATACTAGTGTGTGAACATTACAAACGTCTTCTTTTGTCTGAACATTCGGTATATATAGACAGTTTGGTAAGAAGCGTTTTGTTGTAGATCCCTTAACATGTATCTCTATTGACGAGAGGTTTAAAATATACACAAATTGTTTCATACAAAGATATACTGGACGAGATAAACTGATTGTCAAGATTTAAGGTTTTTTACAATTTGACTTGAACACTTGATCATTGCTACCATATTTACATCTGAGGTTGACCACATTCTATTATTTACTGGAAGTCCCTCCGATGACATATGAGAGCACTGCTTACAGGACAATAGTACAATAGTTATATAGTAGTTATTTTTGCGGTTATTCTTTCAAAACACTTTTGAACTCCAATAACCAAAATCTAAAATAGATTATGATTTTTTTATAATATGCCGTCTTCAGGTGTAACAATGGTAGGATTGATTGAATACTTGAGTCTAATTAAAGTCTTTGAGCAAACGTCATTTGCTATTCCAGGTATCGTCGATTTACACCTATGTACAAATAGGCACAGACAATTTTCCTGATGGAACTGGTTGTTCACCTTTCAACTTTTCACTTTTAACATAATTAATGATGTAAAACAATCTCAATATAAGACAATATACTTTACATGCTAAGTAACCACATCTATTGGAGCTATCCCAATGATTGCATCAAAGTCTAATTTTGTATTCGATGGAACTAACTTTCATCTAGAGCTCCCTGGTTGAGTTCACTTACAATTATAATCCATGTAATATTTTCTTTGCCATTGTGGTGTTAAATAAAAAATTAAAATGTATTAAAATCACGACAGTATACAATTTTGCTTCCTTTCCGGAAATATTTAATCATGTGACCGGTGTGTATTGATGAATCCGACACAATCTTGAAGAAAGCAAATTACGTTTGCTCGAGTGAATAAAATTCTATACATTTAAGAGCGATGTCCCTTGATGTGTTTAGATGTTTTATGACGACATATAAGTACAGGTACATCTGAATGATGTAGACAGTAATCACTAACACTGCCTACAAATGTCCTACGAACCAAACCCATACCACGTGTACCTAGTATTAACATTGTAACACCTTCTTCTCTTGATGCTTCAATGATTGCCTCCCCTGGTTTACCACATTGTTGTTTTACGTGACCACTCATCTAAAAAAATAAACAAAATACTCATTTATTTATTGGAGTTAACGCCGTATCAACAAAATTTAGGTCATTTCATGGTGTCCAGCGCACTTACCTAGCTTTCCTGGACCTTTGTCTATAATCAGTACTCACCTACCCTTCCACAAGGCCGGAAACTTCTCACATAATCAATGGAAGAAAATTGACATTATTGTCTAATTTCCATGGAAGGGTATAACCTCCCCGGGTGGAATTCGAACCCGTACCCCCCTCGGGACACGAGATTCCGAATCCCGGCGCGCTACCAATTGCGCTATCGACCCGGATTAAACAAAATTCAGAAATATTGAAAATTGTATCGTAATGAGTATTGTACAATCTATGTTGTATTGTGTTTTGCCTTGTATATACTCTATGGAATAGTGTTATATCATATTGATTTGTATCATTAAACATTGTAGTATCTAACATGTGACATATGTGCGTATGATAGCATTTCGTGTATATGCAGTAAAAGACTTCATCTTGAACTCAAACTTTTTTTACCTACTTTACAAACAAATTTTACAATTACATTGAACTGTATGTATATGTTACAGGCAATTTGTAAATTTAGGCAATTTGTAAAATGCCAAAAATTTCAGACAATTTGTAAATTGCCTAAATGTGTCAGGCATTTTGTAAAATGTGTAAGAATATCTAGGCATTTACAAAATGCATAAAATTTCAAGAGCTTTTTTTCAGATTGCCTAAAATGTCAAGTGAAACAATTACATCATTGAATGTTAATCTTTATAAACAATGATTGATCAAAAAATATTTTAATGGGAAAATAACAATGCTTACTGTGAAGAACTTAATAGTCATACATGTTAATTGAAGTAAATCACACGTACTATATTGCCGACTAAAACTTTAAAAAAATATGCCTGTTTATTGCCTGATAAGTGCCAGTACATTTATACCATAATTGTAAATAATACATCATTTTGAATACATGTATCAATATTCTCATTTGCGGATCTTATTTAAACACTATGTGGATCATAATGAATGCAATCCTCAAATCTCATGACCAGACACTATATTTAGGCAATTTGTAAAATATTAAGCAAATTTTTCAGGCATTTTGTAAAATGCTTAAATATTTTAGTCAATTTACAAAATGCCTAAAATGACCAGGCAATTTATAAAATGCCTAAAAATTTCAGGCATTTTACAAATTGCCTAAATTTACAAATTGCCTGTAACATATATAAAGTACTACAGATTGATTTCTTGAATCTTGGGATTTTCAGCAATAATGTGTGAAAAAGCTTTGTTAACACCTCGCCAGTGCAGGTGGAAAACCCAACATTTGATTTCTGGATATCATCCCTGCGTATGAAATCACTATCGATACACGCAGTATCTATATGAGCACCAGTTAAAACTATCGTTTATACGCTTGTATGAATTTAAAGTTGTGTTCACACATATACTCTATTGTCTACACACACAGCGTTATCAGCACACTTTAGCTAGCTATTGTGTCAAAATGCAACAAAATGTCTCTCTAATCAAACAATTGTGAGTTTCGAATGCATAACAATGTAGCTAGTCTTGTCTGATATTTCTAAAATATTTAACTGGACACTGGAGACATTAACGTTGAACTAAAAAGTTAATATTTCTCATTGCCATTTTCTTAAATTGTCAGTTGTTTTTTTAATGATTTTCGTATTCAATTTGTTAGAAATTTCCTTTAACGTCCATACAAGAGGAAACATATTTTTATGAGCTTTTATTTTATTTCCTGTGTCATCAAATTTACATTTCAAAGAGAAACTGATGGAAAATAACTCTCTATTTACAAAACAATAAATGTCACTAAATTGAAACCATAACATCGATTTCACTATTCAGATAGTTTTCCTGTTATTACTCTATTTTATCAATTTACTGAGCGTTAAAACACCACTGAACAAATACGTGAAGTTCCTCATGTGTTCCGTGAGCTGTCAGTTATAATCAAAATAAATGATTGGAAACTAATTAGTTTGTCACTAAGTGAAAACATTTCTTGGTAATATTCATCACGTGATCAAGTGTTTAAAACGTCTTCAATTTTGTAAACACATTCATGGTGTCACTTACATAGCAAATCTTAACTCGCTTGGGTGTGTCCAGTGAAAATTTGAACAAATACTCTCAAGAGACTCTTTACAAAAAATTGATGAAAAGAAATGTAATTGACTTAAACATGCGATTGCTTTTAGGCTTTTAAAATAGGATTACATTAGCTAGTATGCTTTACACAAATGTTATGTAGGATACGTTCATAACCGATATTATGTTATTATATTTAAATATATTAAAGTATTTTAAAAACAAACAATCGATAACGAAATTATCATTCTTCTAAGCAGAAAAATAATTTTTAATTAATATTTAACAGTGTGTATTAAATTGCTGAAACAGAATAATATTTATTGATGCTGTGGTCAACACAGTACTCACCAAAAGTCTGGAGACTTATTCACTTTGTAAGCCTACTACATAGGGTTTATCAAAAATGTGATTACCATTTATTTTGAAATGCTTTTTAATTTTGCTTATTTTTGTTTGTTTTGGTAATATTTGTAGTTCAGACTACCAAAGTGACTTCAAATTTATGTCATAGAAAATGATTACATTGGATTTGGTGTTGGAGGCTTTTGTATATCAGATGCTGAATCTTACGTATTTGATGCATTTAAGAAATTTGTTTTCATTTATGATCACCCATATAAATTATATTGAAAATAATAATTCAACAGAAAACAATCAATGATTTTTTTAAAAGAAATTTCATTTGTTTCCAAACTTTTGGTGGGTACGATATTATATGAGACATACAATGTTTCATACATCATGTTGTATAATCTGTCAGCTGTAACTTTATACACTTGAAATTAATACAGATGAATTATCAATTATTTGAAACTATGATTTATAGAGAATATGGTACATAGATTAGAATTTTTATTATGTTATTTCTACGGGACACATCTTTACTTGTTGTGTATAATATCAACATTATGTATCTACATCAACATATCACGCGACTCCTCTTTCATGTACGTAGTATGTTCTTATATGTATTTCCATGTATTATTTTATATATGTTTATGTAACTATGTCGTCGACAGGCTTACAGGATATTTGAACAATAGGGTTATACATGCTATTTTCAAATTAAATCGGTCAAAGCAGAGACATATATAACATATCTAATTCCCTTGGGTCAACGAAACTTAATCAAAGCACTGAAAGCACAGAAATACTTTTGGGCACCTTAGATCTAAACAGACTCAAGGCTAATGTACTTATGTTTAAGTAACTGGACATCCTAAACGTGTTAGCGTGAGACATAAAGTGCAGGCGACTTTTACAAATAACAGTAACCTAAATTAAATTAAAGCGCTGAAAGAAAGACTGGGCTTATTCGTACGCATGACTGCATTTCTGTGTTTTGTTAAATAGTTCTCATTTTTCAACAGACCTTTGTAATTCTGCCATCAATATGCATTGTACATGTATATTATAAAATTACATGAACCGGTACACTGAACTGATTCAACATCAAAAATAGCCATTGTCATCTCACACAAAATCATAGTTATACACCAGTCATTTTGCTAAAGCTTAAGCCAGGTCTCATTTACTTTATCTTTGTAAGGTATTAAACTGAAACTTCAGGTAAATGTTTCCTTATTGAAAAAAAAGTTTCAAAGATTCAGGATCTACAAACTGAAATGAATTCATGATAACCATTTATCATCAAGTTGGTCACGTGACTACAGATCCTCATGTACAATTATTTCATTCATAATTTTTCATGTATTTTTTTAAATTGCTCCATGGAGTTTGAGGATGTAACTGTACTGAGAACGTTTTATTTCAAGGGTTAGATTTATGAAGTAAGTTTAAGTAGGTCTATAATTGATAGTAACCGATAAATGTCAGATGATTGACGGAACTACTTTTTAACGCGTTAAAACTGACCGGGTGATAAATAAGTGATAAGCCAATTATACGAGGGCTGATCAATGAGTATATTGCTAATATTGAAAGTTGTGTATGAAGTTTAACAACTTAACATATACAGTGTGTTTATTGCTTAAGAATGATACTCTTCAGCGTGTTCAGTTACCTTGAACGTTCCAAAACGTTCCGTAACGGAAGTGTTGGAACAACTCAACCCATAGACAACTCAAATCGAGACAACCCAATCTCCTACTAACGGATTGAGTTGTCCCAACTTTAAGTTGAGTATTGCACGGGTTGAGTTGTCTTCGGGTTGAGTTCTCTCGTATTCGTAACGTTATCTGACAGTAGTTACTGAACGCGGGGCTGATGTATGCAATAATACAATAAGGTATGTGTCTTAACTTACAGTGTTACATCATCCAATTGTGATGTATTTAGAGATACTGAATACATAGTTGTATGCCGATTCGACTAAGAAAACGCATTCAATTAGACATTTTGTCAAATTAAAAATGGCGTACATTTGACGGTTGATACTCGGCAGGGGCGGATCCAGGATTTTTTTCTAGGGGGATGCGAAATTTTGGGACCCCGTTAGATCCGCCTATGTACTTAATCATATATATACAGCTGTGTGAATATTGCAACTTCGTCAATCTTTATACTCATTTTAGACTGCTAAATGGTTGACTTGGTTTTACTTTTCATAGTTTGTTACTTTACGAAAATACTACTTGTATTTGGAAAAAAAAGCTTTCGAGAAATTATTTGTCATTGCTCCGAAAGGAAAATTGCAACAATTGACTTGAAAATTTCACCAATTTTTTGTAGAGTATTTCAATAATATCGACTCAATCCATAGGCGATTCTAGCGGGGGGATCAGGGGGTCCGGACCCACCCCTTAAAAATGTGCCTGTTTATTAGTGTATTTCTTGCCTGTAAGTCATTTTTAAGTAGTATGCAGTAATTTTTTCACGGTGTTTAACATAGTTTAAATGATTATCTAGCTTTTATTATCAATATATTGCTTTTTTTCTGCAAAGTGTGTATAATGTGGTTGTGGTTTGAGGTTCGGACCCCCCCCTAGAAAGGTTTGGACCCCACTAGAAAAATTCCTGGATCCGCCCCTGCAATCCTAATATACAAAACAACATTTATCTTAGGACAGCAAATCCAGGAGAAGAAAAACATTTCTACGGAAAGGTCATTATATTCAAGTGAAAAAACAACGATTCCTCGTGCGTGAAACAAAAACAATTTAAGAAAACTCACCAAAAACAATTCCATGGAAGTGAGAAAACAAACAAATATAAATTCTAGGAAAAACACTTAGCTAGAATTGTTTTTGAAAACAAACCAGCACGTTGACTGATGTCCTGACAATATTTGAGGATATAAATCATCAATGTATGTTTTTTAGACAACTTCGTTGTCGAAAAACAATTCACATAGGAAAATGTTCGTGTTGAAAGCTTTCCATTATACATAAATAATACGTTTACTAATCGACCCAAAAATGAAGCTAGCCAAAGGATAGAAAAAGACGTATATTTGTCAAGATTCACAATGTATACAATATCATGTATGTATCTTTTATCTTTTTTAAGAAGTTTGTTTTCAGTTTTTATTTTGTTAATTTTACAACGTAGACTTACTAGCATTATTGAACAGTTTTCTAGATCATCATACTGGAACCAACTACTTCTCCCTATTAGGAGAAAGGACATCATTGTTGATATAAATACAGAAGTGCAGGATTTGTTGTTGAAGCATCAAAGCCAGGCAGACAGATCAGAGCGCACGCGGGAAATAGTCAAAACTATTGACGCGCCAACAATTAACTCAGAAAACAGTTCTTTAAATTTTGAATTACACTTATATCAGCAATCAGGAATTAAAATAAGATAAAAAATATGCATGTATAATATATATTATAGTTAAAGTTGGTCTGTTATAATTCATTACACATAGAACATATATCTTCATCCACATGCGGCCGGCACGGTTCCGAATCAAAAACACTATACATATATATCAGATAAATAACTAAATACTAGTTGTTTTTAACAAAGTTTTAATACAGACGAGTTAAATGATTTTATTTCACATATTGATACATGGCTTTGCTCTTTCGACACCAACATCTTTTTCTAACAATATACATAATGGATTAACTGGTCTCTAAACCGGCCGGCCGGCTGTGTCTTCATCAACAATAGATAGAACGGATGTAGGAATAATGACTTGCATACGGAGAATAGTATTTTAGCCTATCTCATGTAGAAATGTCAGGCAAACGATTCACTTTATCATTTTGTCACTGATATTTAAAACAAGATATTAAAACTAAAAAACTAAGAGCTAAACTTATTTCTTTGATCAGAGACACTGGGAGTTGAAACAACCTTCATGTATGTTACTTCAAATACAAATAAATCATACATGTTATATATTTTAACATTCAAGGCAGTAAAATCCTGAATTTCACACAATACTGAATGAATCAGACATGATGAATATTTATGAAGCATCCATCTGCCTGGAAGTACAATGAGATATGTTGATTCTGAACACATGACACCGTATTTAAGTAATTCGGCAATATATCTCAATATATACCTTTTTACAAATCAATATAAACATGGTAGTGATATATTTCGTCATATCCCAGATTTTTTTCTGACAAGTCTGTAAATGATATATTGCGTATTCTTCACTAGTCCGTGTGAGCAGACATAATATATCATGAAAATCTGATATCGTCCATTTACAATTCCTTTTGCTTGATTACACTCAATTTTCCCACCATCAGCCATTACTATGAAGTGAATGAGTCTACTGTAAAGGCAGCAAGTTTGTAACGGTATACAAATTAATCATACATGTTATCTATTTGAATATTCAAGACGTAAAACCCTTATTTTCACACAAAATCTAACAATGAATACTGATTTATTCAGACATGATCAATATTTATGAAGCATTCATCTGCCAGGAAATACAATGTAATATGTATTTACCAAGTTGATTGAGGACACTTGACGCAGAACAAAGTTACATTGTAAACAAGGAAGTCACGTGTAGATTGTAACGATTGAAGTCTGAACACCATTGTGATCATTTGCACATTTCAGAGTTTCACATGTTTTCATTTCTGAAAGGAATTGCAAGGCAAAAGTTATAACTCCATTTTTCCTGATTTTATTTTGCAATATAACACAATATATACACAATTACGCTGCTGTTGTTGCAACAGACAAACTGATATATTTGTATATTATTTCTCTTAATATTTTGGATGTTTTCTAACTTGACCCATATGGGTCAGGTTAGCTAAAATAGATTAGTGTTAAAATACTCGTTCATTGATGAGAAAAATACTAGTGCTTATTATTGCACAACATTAGTATAATTCAATTACAAAGATACCCTAATTGCCTCACATAATTAAAAAGACAAAACGATAGTGGTAGAAATGCTTAATTTCAACAAGTACGACGTATAACAAAACATATATAAATATATATAAATAAATAGCGTGGTGTTTTTCTCGGTATTCTTCTTTTGTTTTCGAAAACGTGTATGACACGTTTTAATTAGTTCAGTTAATACGAGTAATTAGTGACAATTTTTTTGTATATATGTGATTTCTTATGTACTTTACAATGCTTTAATGACTTAACTTAGTTCTGTACTTTAGCCCAGTTATTTTCTTGTATATACCTTTTATGGTTGATTTGCATTCATATATTGTCTATTTGCTTGGAATTAAAAGTTGCCAGAATTTCTCAGAGTTTATATTAAACATGTTTTCTGTATATCACTATGCGACAATGAATATAGCAAATATAGGCGGTTATATGTTTATGACATAAGTAGATTTGTCCATAAACGCGCTCATGATCGTCATACATGTATCACAGTTCGTCTGAACTGTAGTATGACGATCATGAGTGCATTTATAGCATTGTTTTAGATACATAAAAGTATTAATATATGCTGATTTTGTACACCAGACATGACAATAGTGTTTTTATTAATGCAGGAATATATATTATACTAATAGGATGTAAGGAAATCAGATATAACATAACGCAATGTTGCTTCATCGTGAAAAAATTTGTTATCTTACAATATGTCAACAATATGTCCTCAATTATTTATGTTAGCCTGCTTAGCTAACAAGATTTTCATGTCTATTTTCTACACCAGCACTTGATTATAACTTATCTATAAAGAAAACATAGAAAATCGACATCATGTGACTCAATTGAATATCAAACCCAGACCTCAGGGTCAACATACTGTAGTTACATTTAGATCAGCACCGTGACATCATTACTTTAAACCAGTCTAAAGATACATTCTATAAATAGAAGGTGAAGAAATCACCTCTATACTAAGACGCACAACGCTTCCCAGAATTTGGCGTTTTGGTACGCAACATAATATAGTGCGGCGGATGAAGACAAAATCGTTGGATTTTTTCGATTTTTGACAAAATCATGGCTAAAATGTGATATGAATGATCACTTATAGCTACAGGAATATAAATTCATAGATACAATGTACTTTTAAACCTCTAAAGGTCTAGATGCATTGTTAAACCGTGTATTCTACTTTCGATTTCAAATGTCTGTGTTAAGAATGGCAGATGTAAACACGTAATGATGGAGGTTTAACTACCGGTTTAAAAGTTAATTTCATGAAGATAGTTGGTTGGATAGTTAAAGTTTATTGAGTAGACACAAAATACATACTCTATTTGTTCAGTATACTTGAAGGGGGGATTTATTAGAATGTAAACATTGCCACGTGTTTTCATGTAAATAAACAGTTGTATCCATGATGCTCGGCGTCTCCGTCAGTCAGACCGTTTGTGTACAGAAAGCTAAAGATATAGCCAGTGAGAAGTATATTCTTTCATTTAAAAGAACATCAACACGATATTATAAACTTTATTATTGTATGGCATGACAAACGTTGCAACATTCTAAACGGAAAAGTTTATGTGTGCTAAAAATATTTGTAGGGTAATAAAAAATTGTGTTACAAAAAACATATTTTTTTGTAGTAAACAAATTGTTTTGTTAGTATACAAAAAAACTATACAAAAAATTACAAGGGGTAGTTTTATCAATGTTCTAAACATTAACATGTGCATCTAAAGCATGGTTAGTTAAATGTTGCAAGTGAATATCTAATTGCAGTGAGAACAAAAAGCATTAAAAGCTTTCATCCTGTTTTGTTAATTATAGAGTTTGCATCCATACGCTTAAAGTCTTGTTCTCTATTGAAGAGAAGTGGATGGAACAAAAACACAAATAAACGATAGTCTCCGCAACAACGTTTTGAGGGTTTAGAGCAAAACGGTTCAATCCAAATGTCCTCGTTAAATCCAAGACAACTTATTCTTCAAATCTATACAATACTAGTGTGTGAACATAGCAAACGTCTTATTTCGTCTGAACATTCGGTATATATATATAGACAGTTTGGTAAGAAGCGTTTTGTTGTAGATCCCTTAAAATGTTCAAAATATACACAAATAGTTTCATACAAAGATATACTGGACGAGATAAACTGATTGTCAAGATTTAAGGTTTTATACAATTTGACTTGAACACTTGATCATTCCTACTACATTTACATCTGAGGTTGACCACATTCTATTATTTACTGGAAGTCCTTCCGATGACATATGAGAGCACTGCTTACAGTCCGACAATAGTACAATAGTTATATAGTAGTTCGATTATTCATTCCAACAGGTTTAAACTCCAATATCCAAAATCTAAAGTAGATTATGATTTTTTTATAATATGCCGTCTTCAGTTGTAACAATGGTAGGATTGATTGAGTACTTGAGTCAAATTGAAGTCTTTAAGCAAATGGCATTTGCTATACCATGAATTGTCGATTTACACCTATGTACAAATAGGCACAGAAAATAATCCGGATGGAACTGGTTGTTCATCTTTCAACTTTTAACATAATTAATGATGTAAAACAATCTCAATATAAGACAATATGCTTTACATGCTAAGTACCCACATCTACTGGAGTTATTCCAATGATTGCATCAAAGTCTAATTTTGTATTCGATGGAACTAACTTTCATCTAGAGCTCCCTGGTTGAGTTCACTTACAATTATAATCCATGTGATATTTTCTTTGCCATTGTGGTGTTAAATAAAAATTTAAAATGTATTGAAATCACTACAGTATACAATTTTGCTTCCTTTCCGGAAATATTTAATCATATGACCGGTGTGTATTGTTGAATCCGACACAATCTTGAAGAAAGCAAATTACGTTTGCTCGAGTGAATAAACTTCTATACATTTAAGAGTGATGTCCCTTGATGTGTTTAGATGTTTTATGACGACATATAAGTACAGGTACATCTGAATGATGTAGACAGTAATCACTAACACTGCCTACAAATGTCCTACGAACCAAACCCATACCACGTGTACCTAGAATTAACATTGTAACACCTTCTTCTCTTGATGCTTCAATGATTGCCTCCCCTGGTTTACCACATTGTTGTTTTACGTGACCACTCATCTGAAAAAATAATCAAAATACAGAAATATTGAAAATTGTATTGTACAGGTCGTATTCTATGTCATGCTTGTTTTTGTTCTTATAACAATGGACTTGCCCACTGAATAGGTGAAATAGCTGATGCATGAACAGCGATTTACTGATTTAAACATACCATTTTGATAGTTAACATTTATTGTAAATAGTGTATATGCATATTGTAAATTTGATATTATAATATGTTCAAAAAATAAGAGAAAACTAAGTAACTATAACATTGTAAAAATAGTTCACCCCTAAAAATTGGTGTGTAATAAAACTGGCTGTGTTTTCATACGCAATGTTTACGTAGACGATCTGTAATGAGTATTATACAATCTATGTTGTATTGTGTTTTGTCTTGTATATACTATGAAAAATGCTCTTGAAATTTTAGGCATTTTTGTTAATGCCTAGATATTCTTAGACATTTTACAAAATGCCTGACACATTTAGGCAATTTACAAAATGCCTATAAATTTAAGACATTTTACAAACTGCCTAAATTTACAAATTGCCTGTAACATATATGAAGTACTTTCAGATTGATTTCTTGCATCTTGTGATTTTCAGCAATAATGTGTGAAAAAGGTTTGTTTACACCTCGCCAGTGCAGGTGGAAAACCCAACACTTTGATTTCTGGATATCATCCTTGCCTATGAAAGCACTGTCGATACACACAGTAACTTCATGAGCACCAGTTAAAACTATCGTTTTTACGCATGTATGAATTTAAAGTTGTATTCACACATATACTCTATTGTCTAAAACACAACGTTATCAGCACACAATGGTTAGTCATTGTGTCAAAGTGCAACAAAATGTCTCTATAATCAAACAATTGTAAGTTTTGAATGCATAACAATGTAGCTAGTCTTGTCTGATATTTCTAAAATATTTAACTGGGCCCTAAAGACATTTACGTTGAGAAAAAAGTTAATATTTCTCATTGTCATTTTCTTAAATTGTTAGTGTTTTTAAGATTATCATATTCAATTTGTTAGAAATATCCTTTAACGTCCATACGAGAGGAAACATATTTTTAAGAGCTTTTATTTTATTTCCTGTGTCATCAAATTTACATTTCAAAGAGAAACTGATGGAAAATAATTCTCTATTTACAAAACAATAAATGTCACTAAATTGAAACCATAACATCGATTTCACTATTCAGATGGTTTTCCTGTTATTATTCTATTTCATTAGTTTACTGAGCGTTAAAACACCACTGAACAAATACGGGAAGTTCCTCATGTGTTCCGTGAGCTGTCATTTATAATCAAAATAAATTATTGGAAACTAATTAGTTTGTCACTACGTAAAAACATTTCTTTGTAATGTTAATCACGTGATCAAGTGTTTACAACGTCTTCAATTTACATAGCAAATCTTAACTAGCTTGGGTCTGTCCAGTGAAAATTTGAACAAATACTGTCAGGTTACAGAAATTTGATGAAAAGAAACGTATCGATAGATTTCGAGCTGTGGTATAACTTAAGATTTACTAGCGAAAATCGCCAAAAAGTCTAAAAAGGGGCTCCGTTGTCGTTGCGACAAGAAATTATTTAGTAGCGATATTTCTATTATGTCAGAGATGTTCATACATAACACCATAGTACATTTCTTTATATAATGCACCAAATTCTTACACAGTCACGTGCGCCTGTTATATTCAAGTGGGACAAAGCAAATCATACAAAGTAACATAATTCATTGATAAATGATAGTTTTACGATGCTAGAATTGAAATAACTTACACAGAATATTAGTGTTTTATCGTTAGATTAAATACAGCACTCTCTTTCATTTTAAAACTGTCAATATATTCTACGACAGAGCACGGACAATAGTAAGCAGTTTCCAAATAAACCAGCCAACAAGTTGTGTGATTGATTCAGGGATTTGCTTCGTGTTTTTTCCTTCTTAAGTTACGGTTACTGATGGGTGGGTGTCGTCTAAAGAACAGAATGAGTACCACGAACACATATGTACACCAAATATTCAAATTTTTAACTTACTTCTTCCATTATTGATAAAATTTCACTGAGTTATAATTAGTTTGGAAGTTGGAAAGATGAATTTAAAATGCTTACGTTGTGCTCTCTCATTTTTGTAGAATATTTTTCTACAATCTCTCGGGTCCTTTCTTCCATATCCTTCAGTAATTCTGATACAATATTAGGATCAGTCAACAACGAAGCTGAAATATTTAAACTAGCCTTATAAAAAATGAAAACCAGCTCATACGTTCAATGTACGAAGATGTGAAGTTACAGTTTCAAGAACTTTCTTTATTCACACTTATTTCCTTTAAACGAAATATTTTTTGAAAAACAAATAGTTGTATAAGTTGTACTGAAAATAAAGACATAATTTTACTTTTTAATTTAAGCAAGCTCAACGGTACTTAACTTTTAAAACAATATGTACGTGATTAATATATTAAAAGGTTCTTACAACGAGGTCAAATAATAAAAAGTTAGATCATCAGGTGAAATAATACATTTAGAACTAAAACCTGTAGCCTGTTCAATTTTCCTAAACGTTCAAAAACATTCCATAACGATACATTCGGAACTCCTCGGCCATTCGCTGCGAATAATTTACACAGGAATTCAGAACAAAACAAGAGTTAAATCACTGAGGCTTTAGTACTAATAACAGGTTTGAAAATATGAAAAATAAACCAGCAGTAATTTTTGCTTATTTTTTAAAAATATGCTTCATATAATATAATCACTTACCTGGTCCGACTGATGCATGCATGAGAAAATAATTATAACAATTATTGTGATGTTTTAGTCATGTAATATCAGAAAGGGACATAACAAATTTAGTTAACTGTTTTGATCATTGAAAGTACGATTCATCATGTAAATTGCTAATTGAATGCACTCATACAGTATTTTCATCTCCTTTTCAACTTGCGTGTCACCAATGGTAAGCCCTTGGAACTCAAAACCATCTGTAAGTCTTAGGACATAACCACTGGATCATGGAGGTTGGTATATGAAGATGTAGCTTGGCACACCATGAGTTTCACAATCAGCAACATTATTAACATTGTTGAAACTAATATAGAATTTACATTATACAATACGATGATTATAACCATGTAATATGTCTTTCTACGGAAAGAACGGAAAGAAGTTTTTACTGACCACGATAATCGAAGATGTGCTTGCTCATTAGTTCTATTCAAATAAATATTCCTACAAATTGGCAAGGTTTATTACCAGGAATTATAAAAGCAGGCTAATTTGCAGACTGTTTATTCAATGCATCATCGTGGAGATTGTTGGGCTTATTTTTCTTGATATCCGTTGTTTAAGTACAAAATTCTTAGTGATTTTATTTATATTCTAAATCCACTTTCATTACACTTTGTAAACAAAAAAATATAAAACACTATTCTAGGAAGGGTTAAGGTTTTACACCACACCTATCAAAAAGTGTTCACCATGAATAGGGGTGGAATTGATCTAGCACATGATAATTATTATTTATTTATATCATATTAAATTTTATACATCGCCTTATTCATACATATACGCTCAAAAGTGCTTTACATAGGCAAAGCTTATATATCTACACACAATAAACCTTAATTAGTAAAAAAGAAACCATTGTAAAATCAACATATGACAGATATCAAAGAGAATATATTCTAAAACTGTAAATGACAAACAGACATGTGATGTGTTATGTACAGTTGCTTCTATCCTATGTTCTAAATATGTTACAACTAATAGCTATATAACCTTGTATTGTCTATTTTTTCTCAACTGTCAAAGTTTGAATAATTTCAAGGTGATTGATTACACACTATCACAATACCATGGGTGTAAAATAAAGAGCACGAAGTCACCGTGAAATTATTCATGTTTTGGCAGTTGAGAAAAAACGAACAATAATGGATGTTAAAATTAAGTATACATTAATATTAGAGTTTTCCCAAGGTTTCAAGAAAAAAATCAGATCGCAAATAAACAATAGTTTGAAAATGTTGAGTGTTAGGTTTTGGCTGTCTTAATTGTATACATGTAATTGGTGTTGTGTAAGACTCAGAAAACACAGGTTACTATTTTATAGAAATAAAAGATAATAAACTTACATGTATTTAGTATATTACTGTACTCTGGTACATGAACAAGTACTATTTTATCATCAGGTTTATATATATGATCCACATAAACTGAAATACAAACAGAAAAAATACATCGTCAAGTTTATAAGTATTCAGATGTTTCACATAAACTGAAATACAAACATAAAAAAACGTAGTTAAGTTTATAAACCGCTTAGAAAGTAATCTAGCTGAACCAGCTACATGAACCACATCAGTCAGCATATCGTAAATATCATTCAACAGAGACAGCATTGCTGAAAGTTAAAAATGATATATTAACTTCCTTGGACAATAACAATATTGCTGTTCTTGTTATGCTAGACTTGTCAGCTGCCTTCAATATAATAGAACACGAGAAACTTCTTAATCGGCTTCGCTCCCTTTATGGTATCGCGGATGATTCTCTTTTGTGGATCTCATCTTACTTCAATGATCGTATTCAAACAGCTTATATAAATAGTGACTTTACTGAACGTGTTTCTGTTAAATATGGTATTACACAGGGATCTGTTTTAGGCTCAAAGTTCTTTACAATGTATACTAAGTCTATTGGAGACATTTGTAGGAAACATGGTCTTTTAGATCATGTTTATGCCGACAACTCACAACCTCACGACGACTTAAACCTGTAGACAATATGTCCAAAACTGAAGCTTTGTATCGATTTGAAAACTGTTTAAATGAAGTCATTCTATAGATGAACGACAACATGCTAAAATTGAACACTGATAAGACTGAAGTTGCTTTTTTCATCAAAACACAACACTAAACATGTTGACAGAGTAGAAATCAATGTTGGTGTTTCTCTGATCAAATCTACATGTTGTGTAAAGAATCTTGGAACGTACTTTACATCACACATGGACATAGAGTGCCAAGTAAATCATGTGATTAAAACTGCATACATTAATCTTTAAAAAATTAGTCGAAAAAGGAAATATATGTCCATGGATGCTACCAAAACCCTTGTAAATTCATTGGTCACATCTCGATTGGATTACTGCTATGCTTTTCTTATTGGAATCTCAGATTCATGTTTAAAATCTCTTTAGTTGTACCAAACGTTAAAACAGCTACAATTGGTAAATATATTTTAGCTGGGCGGCACCTCATTACTGGATTAATCTTCCATTAGAAATAAAACAAGCACAGTCTTAGTAAAGTTTTAAGAAACTTAAATTTTAAATAAGAATCATCTCATCATAAATGCTTCAAGTAAAATGGTAAACGGACTGCCTAGCTCAGTTAGTAGCATGCAAGGTTATTGATCGAGAGGTCGTGGGCGGTTCGGGACATAATTTCATTCAGTTTGATCATATAAAATTTCTGCGACCTTTGTCCTTCCTATTACTTATTCTAAATAACGTAGGGCAATTAATTGTTTATAACTGACGGAAGTAACTGGTTATTAGATACTCTATGCCAGAGATTTAGTCTTTCCAAGAACGGTTGACTGACCCTTGTGATATGATGCCACAACTAGTCAAACACATAGATCTATAACCTACGTATATCTAGATCTATTTCAATATTAATTTATAATATGTCTTAAATCAAATTGGGATTAGTGACAAAGAGTTTCTGGAAAAGTTCTTTGCGTGATTATCGATTTATTCTAGGCTAGGCTAAGTCGTTGCCGAGCTTAAATCTGAGACACAAAGAAACACTCCTTCCCACTTAAATAAGTATGATCAAGGTATTGAAATACAGAAAGACTTTGGTGTACATTGAAACTCAAAAAAGAAGTGTTTATTCTACCCTGTACTAATGCCAAATATTATAAAGATTTTATTTTCCTCTTTTTGCCAGCCAAAATCTTGAAGTACAGTTTTCCCATGTACACTTTGCATACAAATTATGTAGATTCATTAGTGATCGTTTAATGAATCATATTATTGAAGTTGATGTAAAATGTAATAACGATATTCATTTAGTATTATGTAGCGACATGAATGCTCGCACACCAGACTGTCCAGATTTTGTTATTGATGAAAATAACATGCATTTTGATCATTTGCCAGAAGATTATTTTAATGATATTTATTTTAAAAGAAATTCTCTTGATAAAGGTAATATTAATGGTAACGACAGAATTTTATTTGATTTTTGTAAACAGTCTGGCATGAGAATTTTGAATGGTCTGTTTGATCATGATAGCCGCCCGGCTAGCTCAGTTGGTAGCACACAAGACTACTGATCGAGGGGTCAGGGTTCGATTCCCGGGCGGGGCATACCTTCGTGGAGCTTGGTCATGAAATCATTTCTACGGCCATTCTCCCTCCAACCAATGATTTTTAATTATGTAGGGCAGTTGTCAGTCACTGACGAAAGTATGCGCTTAGTAGTTGGTTAACAGCTCAATCCAGATATTTGGCTTTTCCAGGAGGTGTGAGTAGGTTGACTGGCCGCCGCTATATGACCTATACAATAAGTTGCAACGGCGTTAAACCCAACAAAACAAACAAACTTAAGTCTATGTATGCAAATATAAAATATAGAGTTAAATATTGTCATAAATTAAGTGAAACTTACGATTGTTTTTTAGGTGTAAGACAAGGTGAATGTTTATCACCATTTTTATTTTCAATGCTTTAAATGACATAGAAAACATTTATATTAAAAAAGCTTTACCTGGTATTAATTAAGACATGTTTAAAGTATTATTAATCCTTAATGCTGACGACATTGTTTTATTACTAGTAGTAGTACTGAATCGCAATCTTGTTTAGATAGCTTATTTACTTATTGTCAGCGTTGGAAGTTAGTTGTTAATACAGACAAGACTAAAATCATGATTTTTAGAAAAGCTGGGAGAAATCCATATAACCTCCAGTTTTTATATGATGGTAAAAATATTTCAATTGTAAATAAATTTAATTATCTTGGTGTCGTTTTTTCTACGGGCGGTTCATTTTCAAAAGCACAAGATACACTTTCTGGACAGGCACTCAAGGCAATGTTTAGACTAACAAGTGTCTTTTTAAATTTACTGATATTTCAATAAAACATAGACTTGATTTATTTGACAAGTTGATATCTCCCATTTTGAATTATGCTAGCGAAGTTTTGGGGTTTGTACATGGGAATAGTATTGAAATAGTACATTTACAATTCTGTAAGAATATTTTGGGGGTTAAGCGGAGTACGCAAAATGATTTTATATACGGAGAATTAGGTCGAGTCAATTTTAAATGTATGCAACATTTTAATATAATGAAATATTGGGTTAAACTTTTACTTACCACTAAAAATAAATTTAGTAAGAAAGTTTATCTTATCCTAGATAGTGAAAAATACCCGACTAACGTTAATTGGTGCACCTTATTGATTCAATTATTAGAGAATTTTGGTTTTTATGAAGTCTGGCTTTTCACCGTAAAGCATGAAAGACAATCGGTTGTTTCTGCACTTCTACCGCAATAAGATTGAAAAGAAATTTAAATACGGCGTTAAGCAACATAAAGTTGAATACATCTATTTGTCTTTGTGGATGTAGTACTCTCCATAACTTAAATATGTAGAAAGGCATTCTTTAAAGAACTGAAGGACAGAAAAAAACAACCCAAAAACATCGATATGACAGAGTGAGAATCAGTTTCGAAGCATTACTAAATAACTAAAGTTTGTTTTTACAGTTCTATTATATGTCCATATCGTATCGCAAACTAACTGGTGGAAATATCAACCAGACGTGAGGTTTGTGTTTAATTAAACATAAAATCTATTAACAAATAGTCAAATCTCACCAGTAAATTTAAGTGCTGTTAAACTAAGTTTTGGAATAATTAGTCTGTTTACATTATTCATTATTGATATACATCTTTCTTAAATTTATAACCTATAGTTTGACGACTTTATTGTCGCAATGTAAGATGTTAGTGGACAAAAAGAATAGAAAGAATTTTAAACTTTTAAAATCCAAAACTCAATTATTCTGTATCAACAATATTGCTCAAAATGTCACACATCGTAATCAAATTAACTTCACCGCAGTATATTATACATGTACTTGTAAATTTGGCAAGCTATTTTGAGCTCTTATATTATGGGTAAATATATAGCTTTGATGAATGGCTGAATTATGAACAATGTAACTGTATCTGGTAGCCATTCTATATTCACAAATACTTCACTACACAAAAGTACATGGGCCATAGGTTTCATTTTATTTTTAACTAACATTATAATTGGTTAATGAGATCAGTGGAAGGTGGAAATAGGAATTCTAAATTCTGTGAATGAAAGACAAGAAAATTCTAAGAAATTGATCAGAAGCTTTGAGGCATGGGAAGCAGTGATAAGCTCTATAAAGTAACTTATCTCATATTTATATAGGAAGGTACGACATATTAATCAAGTTTGTAATTTAGCTTAAAATAAAACAAAGCTTTCTACAAAGGATGTATACTTGTATCATTACACACACGGTTGTTTCTACAATTTTCTACACAATTCCATGATTCTAAGTACTTATAAATCATGTTATTTGTGGACCTCGTGGAGTATGGCTATAACTTAATTAAAACGGCCATTACCTCGCCTACCATTGTATCAAGGACAGTTGTCATTCACTGTCAAGAGAATAGAGTTAAAAAGCTTGGATTATCTAGAACCAAGCAGGACAACTGGCTGCCGCAATATGATTGAAAAATAAAATAAATATACGGTGTTAAGCAACACAATGTTTAATACATTATTTTGTCTTTGTGGATGACTAACTCTCCATAACTTAGGTATGCAGAAAATCATTTCTTACAGAATAGAAAGAAAGAAAAAAACATCGATATGACAGAGTGATAATCAGTTTCGAATAATTACTAAATAACAAAATTTTGATTTTACAGTTCTATTATATGTTCTTATAGTATCGCACACTGACTGGTGGAAATATCAACTAGACGTGGTGTTTGTGTTTGATTAAACATACAATTAATTAACAAATAGTCAAATCTCACCAGTAAATTTAAGTGCTGTTAAACTAAGTTTTGGAATAATTAGTCTGTTTATGTTATTTATTATTGATGTACATCTTACTCAATTTATAAACTGTAGTTTGACGACTTTATTGAAGGTGTCAGTAAAGAAAAGGAATAGAAAGGATATCGGGCAATGATGAAATTGCTCAACGATATATAATGGCTTGTCCGTTTATATCAAATTAAATGTAAACTTACAGTTTTACTGGTAATGTGAATAGAATGTATAATAGAGGAATAACACACATATCGGCTTCACACTTACCCTTATTATCATTAGTCATCAGGCTAATAGAATTTGTATCAGCCCATCCTTTATTGAGATAATTTTACTATAAAAAAACCAAACCTAACCAATTATCACAAGTAACAATTTATACCTCGTGGACAAGATGAAGAAACTGCAAGATACTTATCTAAATGTGATTTTAAATTTGTCTTCAGATAACGTAATTAATTGGTCTTAGTCAGCGTGACAGTGATTTGTTAGCTGTGAAAACCAGTTTATTGGAAGTAATTGACAAATCTCGTGCATGGTCTGATGTAATTGATTAAGTTTATTCTGCACGTCCTGGTGCAAACAATTTTCTTAAAACAAAAAGACTGATGGAAGAGTGTGTGTGTTTCATCATGTAATACTTTCACTTTAATGACAATACGTGATTCCATACATCAACATGATACATGTGTTGTCTTCAATCATACTTAATTCTATGTTTAAGTCCTTTTGTTATATAGCATAACATGTTATGTTTTGTTATATAGCAAATATGACATAAAGTTATGTACGTTCTTCAAATCTCGCAAAAACTCGTTTGTTCATGAAAGTCTACAGTTGTAAAAATGTTTGCTTTTAGGAATTGTTTGTCTTACTTGTCGTAGTTTAAGACTGTTGAGATAAATACAAGAGAAAATAGCAAGATGTATTAGTAATAAAATGACAGAACCAGTAATGAAAGAAACACATTAACATGGAAAATGATGGCAATTCAGAAGAGGATTTTACTATAAATGTATTTACATGTTAAATAGATGAAGCAACATATCTCCAGAGACATATCACCTCAGTCAAGGACAATTTGTTTAGACACTTTAAGTTATCATTATGATACATATATAACTAATGGCCTGGACTGTTAGATACTGGTACTCAATAACGAAGAAGATTTCTGTGTAGATTCAATATTCTTTTAACCATAAAAAAGATATTTGTAACGTTTTGCATTTAACAAACCTGACTCAAACTGTACAATGTATATTTACTTGTATGCGAAATATTCAAAATATAATCATTTTTAAACTCATGAGTTGAATAATAAAACGACCTTATTTTAAAGTGACTTCTTTAATATTATATTTCTCTGTTGATTGAAGTTTGTACGCAATTTGATATTTGTATTTAATAACACAAAATTGAATTTTGACATTCGTTTGTTTTGGATTATCATTCATAATGTCCTCATTGACAATGTACAGTATAATCTGCATTAAGCCAGATTGGCCAATTACAGCAGGTGACTACTTATAGCAGGTGACTGTTAATGCAGACTATACTGTATATATTATAATGTTTCGTGCTATCATCAAATACTCAAGATCTGCACAATGAGTGCTGTATCTCATCTCTAAAGTTACATTTAAACTCTGAAACACACGACAGTGGAGATATATAAAGTTTTTTATGGAATCATAATGACGGTTTTTGTACTTCAACAGTTCTCATTTCATTACTATTATCAGTTCATTAATATGTCAGCGATTCTGTGTAAATAACAATCATGTATTTAATGTTAGCACTGTCATTCACACTATACTGAATTATGGTAAGTTTGTTGAATTCGTGTTTGTTTTGTAACTTTCTGGCACACAAAACACTAAATCGGAATCAATAAGCTAAACGAACAAAGACTATTATTAAAACATTACAATAAGAATTTATCGATCAAATGAGTTCATTACAAGAATTAAGTCTAATTGAGAAAAGCAAACGTTGCGTGTCATATCTAAAATAGTTATATTGGCAGATTATGCAACTATTACTAACGCACGTATATGTCGAGAGTTGATCTAATACTGTAATATTATTACATTGAAATGTAAAATTATAGTACATTATACTTTATAGAGAATAACTTTTAGCCAATTCTGAATAATATTCTCATAATATCTTGGAAACGTTAAAATCATCTATGTAGCATTTATAAAGTTTTGGTTTTTGTGAGTTCTCGATCAATTAAACAAAATTAGGTACGTATTTACACGCATGCCCCAGAAATATAATTACTTCCTTAAAAAACCAAAATCTGACCCATCTTACGTTCGTTTTAGTTTCCATGAAATCTGCTCGTTTACATATTTAAAGTCTTATCTCACTTTTTCTAATATAGTAGAGCTTGCAGAAACGTTTTGAAATGAGAATGATATAAAACCAACATATAAAAGTTCTAAGTGCTGATTTTATATCAAAAATATTACCCTGTTAATAATGATATAGATGCCTTTTGAACAATTTTGGTCATATGTATTTGACCACAATTATTACGTAAATACATGTCATTTAACATCGTATTGTAAACAAACGAAAGTCATTCGAAAATTGCAAATTTTTGTATGCAGTCAGAACGAACTGTTTGACGCAGATTAATTTAACATCGTTTAAGCGGTCACCTGCTGTAAGCAGCCAAACCGGCCACTTCCCGTCACTGGCCGCTTAATGCAGGTTACACGTAGGGAATAAATCAGGACGCTTCAGCACATCAAACAAGTGTCTATGATATTTTATTACGCCATACAATTTTAGTTATCCGATTCTTACATATATCTTCTCTTGTAATATATTTTGCTATTGATATGTAAGAATCGAATAACTAAAATTGTATTACGCGCATCAAAACCCATATCTATATTTTATTATGCAGTTATTTCATATGTTATTTGGAAACAGTCAAACTATTGGCCCGAGGTGGAGGGAATAGTGTTTTGAACTGTTTCCCGAAGCCGTAGGAATGGAGCCGACTTAATTTTGGGGTTTGGCTTTGTTAAATAACGAATAAACAAACAACGTTAACGTCGAGCGTGCATGGCGTTCTAGAAAAAGACGGAAGAGTGACAATGCGCGTAGGTGTTTCATTCGAGTTATAGGACAATTTAGAGATTTCTTATACAAGAAATACACTTCAAATGTATATAGTTACCAATACTAACTTATTTAGAGGTAACATTTGTAGACAAAATTTAAAGATATCTGATGATAAACAGCTTATCATTAGGGTATAAACTATAAAATCTTGTTGCAATAATAACATTGATGACGTCGTTGTATAAAATTTGGCTTACCTTGTGTTGTATTTTTGTGTATTGTGCTAGTAATATACTTGATAGAAATATAATTTTATTGCTCTTTATTGCTAAATAAATGGCCTTTCTTGCGATATATATTTTAAGTATGTGCAGTACAATTTGTTAACGCTGCATCAGCAGTCCGGTTATTTCTGGATCATCCCTCGTATAAGCAATCAGGTAATAATATACGATAAAACATAGACAATTTTAAGTTACGTGATAGATCCAAATTCAGTAAGGGAATGTCTGTTATTCTAAAGCATCCAATATAAGCATTAAGAATTCAGTACAATCTGTTATCATAGAGCATCAACAGTTCTTTTCGTTCTTGATACTTAAATAAACCAACAACTAAGTATTAGCATCGAGCGATTAGCTCTAGATGGTTTTCAGTAGGTAATTGAAATTGATATGTAGTTATGACTCTGTAGAAAATATTTAAATTACATGTTTGTACATCTGATATGATACCTGTAGGCAGCATATGATAATAACAAGCTAATGGAATACAAACTTAATTTCTTATTTGGAAACAGGAGCCAAATGTTTATAGTACGTGGAGATAATTACAATGTATCTACGTTTGACTTAACTAGATGTGGTGGCAATATGAAATATCCGATTGAGATATACTAGATTCTTATTTATTGTAAAATCAATTTTCATGCCAAACCATTATATTGTATTACTTTTAGAACCTGTTTAATGCTGCTTGGAACAATTATATAGTTAAAGTAAAATAGTCAGTTAGTCCTTCTATGTATTGTATAGAATATGTGAATATTTGCATACCAAATGCGATAGTTATGGGTTCATTGTATATTGCCACTATACAGTGACAATCATTTGTTCTTCATTAACGGTTTTGACCATCCATAATCGGTTGACGTTTGAAATTGATTATCAGCAAAATTAATGTCATATTCACGGCTAGAGTAAGACTTGTTCGTTTATAGCTGCGCTAAGCAGGGAAAGAAAATCTGCACCAATTAGTTGTTCTCTAAACAACAGAATATAACAATACTTATAGGTTATTATACATTTTACTGTCCAATACGGAAATATATTTGGACGAGTACACAACTTGAAAAGCCATATTGGACGAGCCGATAGGCGAGTCCAATATGACTTTTCAAGCTGTGTACGAGTCCAAATATATTCCGTATTGGACAGTAAAATGTATAATAACCTTTTTATTATATATCGTTTACATTAAAATAATTATCATCCCCAACAAAGCAATCACAGCAATTCTTATCAACCACAATCAACATCACCACCAAAAACACTACCACAATCACCATTTTCTATATAAGCTCAGTCATTTTTTGAAAAGAAAAGGTATTAATTTATAAATGTAGCGGCGAATAAATGTCAATGCAATTTTTCCTGAGTGCGAATGTAGACTTGTGACGTAGTGTATTTACTGTATTATCCAAACTCCTCACAGTACTTACGTCACGCTTTGCCACTTATTAAATGTAATAAAGGGAAATAACCGCTGCGGGGCTTGCGTATTATCGTGATGTCATTTTGTCGACCATTTTATGACGTGTTTGTAGCCTACTCATACCATACTTACACAGGTAGGCGGAGCTCCCTCGCCTATTGGAAAATTAATTCTCTCAAGTATCGATGTAAATACCTTGCCGTAGAGTTTACTAAGTTTACATGATGATGTCATTCAAATGTCACTTAAACTTAAACATCATGGAGGATTTAAAAGATTGGAAAGCACAGGGTTCCATAAAATCTATTCATAAAGATAAACTACACACGGATAATAGGAACGGACAAACTAATTGTAGGAAACACACTCGCTGACGGGATGAACTTTTATGGCAAGATGGACATGCCACATAGACGGTTTTCCGAAAATGAAGTCTGGAAATTACTTTTATGAGAAAGATCGTTTTGAAAGCCAGATTCATTATTTATACCTAATGCATTGCTTGGCTTGGATTAAACACAAGTCAACCTTTGTATTAATTGCATAATGTCTGGATAATTCGTCACACAGTCACAGAATGGATACGAAAGTTTTGCTGTGTAATTGAATGATTGATCGGAAATCGTCAGAATTTGGCTCCTTGATTTAGCGTATTGTAAGTAAAAAATTCGTAATTTATATGACTAACCTTGTTTATTACGTTATTTTATTTAGTACAGACCATTATTTTGGTTTATTTCCTCATTCATGCCTAGACTACCAAGAAAAACAGTTTCGAACCGATGAAAAAAATGGCGGACATAAATTATGAATAAGCATCGTTTAGTGCACATGTCCCCAATCGTCCAATACGAAAATAATATATTATTTTTGGATCCAATACGGGAATATATTGGACGATCACGTGGTACAAATGCAGATTGTTGATTGGTTAGATTTTCTTAGCTATATAATAAATGTATCATATAATATCATGTTATCAGTATAAAAAATTGAATGTCGTCATAACATTTGTTTTGCATGGGTTGTAGCACTTCTCTCATAACTACAAAAAAACTTACTTGCAGACAAAATTTGATTTATGCAGTTAACCTGCATTTTCAGATAGTTTTCTGATATTTGATGTTACATTTTGTATACTTATATTTATTGGTTAATACTCGTATGTGCAAATGTTAACTTCTATCAAAAGAAAGTTATTGTGTTTGTTATATATGTTTGTGTGTTGTACATTGTCGACTGAAGGACAGTTTGAAGATTACTTACCAAGACAATTTGTTATTGTTTCTCTTACATACACACTTGAGATCTAACTGCAAACGCTCACAGACGATGATTAAAAAGAATTGTTTTCGGCCCAGTTTTCGGCTACGGTCCGGTGTCTACTAAAGCATGTAAAAGTAGTCGCCTTTATGTATGTAAATGAGTAGACCATCGGTATTCTAGTATTTCGCATTCGGACTAGAATACTTATTGTTGGTCAAGTCATATACTACATTATCAATATAAATGAATTTATACTTTACTTATTTTATGTTAATATGTAATTTATTTTCTAATATTTGTCACATTTATGTACATGTTGACCTTCCGGTGTGTATATTAATAAACTTGTTAAACTCGTTAAAATTTGATATAAACAAGTAAGGATGCTGCGTTTTAGAACATGATTTAAACCCTAGTGGCAATTATTATCCCACATTCCGATTCAATGGGGGAAATTCATGTTTTTGTTAATTGTTAGAGGTGTCATGTTTATAACAAAAACCTTTTTTGCTTTTTTGCAGACTTTATTGGCTGTCCGTGTTTATTGACAGACCTTCGCTAATATTCCTTAAAACGTTTTACTCCAAGCTAAAATGTATTCGTCGTGAGAATAGTCTGATCTTCTTTTAGAGTTAATACAGGACAAAATTCTGTATAAAATGTCAAACTGCATGTTCAGTATAATCAAATGATTTAAAATATGTATCCACATGAAATTATTACATCACTATTGGTTTAATAGTCTAAATAGAGCATTCGGTGGAAGCGAATCGTCCTGGCAGCATTCGCAATTACATTAAGATATAGACTTTTACATTTAAAATATACTCAATAATCATTTCTTCTAGATTCGCCTTCGATTCATTTTCGAATTAGAAATTGAACTTCTATGACAATATATACAATATTCCAACATTTGATGTAAATAAATCTGATAGTTCGTACTTTTTATGTTTAAAAAAATCTATGCAAAGAGCTTGTTTAATAATCTAATTTGCTAAATTTATTTTGCTCAAGTTTGTAGATTGGGGATTTTGTTTTGGACAATAGACTTAGAAAACTCGATACATCGCGCAATCATAAAATAGATGACACAGTTACGACTGAATCAAAGTATACATTTCAATTTTTACAAACATAATTTGTTTCAGTACTCATAGTAGGCCATATTCATATAAAGACTCCTAAAGAAAAGATAGAGAACTTGACGTAAGCCAGTGTGACAGTGATATGTTTACCCTGTAAACATTTCATTGGAAGTCATTGACAATGATAGTGTGTTATCTCAAGTGATTGATAAGTTTATACTGTATGTCCTGGTGGAAACAATGTAAACCACCATTTATTTTTATTCTTAAAATGTTAAAATTAGACTTATTGCTTTTTATATTTAAGGATGGAATGACAGAATAAAAGAGTCAAGTAGAGCCTCATTTTATAAACATATTGCTAATTTAAATTTTCAACCACATTTAAATACTTGTCATATTACTAAATTTAGGTACACTTTAACAAAATTACGTGTTTCTTCTCATTAAGTCCTTCATTTGTCATATTTTCACCGTAGTGAAAATATAAACCGATATTTTCATCGTTTATTTTAATGGAATAACATAGCATTTCACCGTTAAGCATGAAAGACAATCGGTTGTTTCTACACTTCTACCGCAATATCATTAAAAAGAAATTTAAATACGACGTTAAGCAACATAAAGTTTAATACATTACGTTGTCTTTGTGGATGTAGTACTCTCCATAACTTAAATATGTAGAAAGGCGTTTCTTAAAGAATTGAAGGACAGAAAATAAAACCAAAACATCGATATGACAGAGTGAGAATCAGTTTCGAATCATTACTAAATAACTAAATTTTGTTTTTACAGTTCTATTATAATTATGTTCTTATCGTATCGCAAACTAACGGGTATCAACTATCAAATATCAACTAGACGTGGTGTTTATGTTTAATAAAACATAAAATCTATCAACAAATAGTCAAATCTTGTAAATTTAAGTGCTGTTAAACTAAGTTTTGGAATAATTAGTCTGTTTACATTATTCATTATTGATATACATCTTACTTAAATATATAACCTATAGTTTGACGACTTTTTTGTCGCAATGTAAGATATTAGTGTACAAAAAAAGAATGGAAAGAGTTTCATACTTTTAAAATTAAAAACTCAATTATTCTGTGTCAACAATATGGCTCAGAATGTCACACATCGTTATCAAATTAACTTCACCGCAGTATATTATATTTGTAAATATTATATAATAATAATATAATAATATAATATATAATAATAATATAATATAATAATAATGGCAAGCTATTTTGAACTCTTATATTATGGTTAAATATATAACTTCGATGAATGGCTGAATTATGAACAATGTAACAGTATCTGGTAGACATTCTATATTCACAAATACTTCACTACACAAATCTTCATGGGCCATAGGTTTCATTTTATTTTTTAACTAACATTATAGTTGGTTAATGAGATCAGTGGGAGATGGAAATAGGAATTCTGAATTCTGTGAATGAAAGACAATACAATTCTAAGAAATTAATCAGAAGCTTTGAGTCATGGGAAGCAGTGATAAGCTCTATAAAGTAACTTATCTCATATTTATATAGGAATGTACGACATATTAATCAAGTTTGTAATTTAGCTTAAAATAAAACATAGCTTTCTACAAAGGATATATACTTGTATCATTACAGACACTCGGTTGTTTCAACAATTTCTACACAATTCCATGATTCTCTGTACTTATAAATCATGTTATTTATGGACCTCGCGGAGTATGGCTATAACATAATTAAAACGGCCATTACCTCGCCTATCATTGTATCAAGGACAGTTGTCATTCACTGGCAAGAGAATAAAGTTAAAAAGCTTGGATTTTCTAGAATCATTCAGAGACAACTGGCTGCCGCAATATGATTGAAAAGAAATTTAAAATACGGCGTTAATCAACACAATGATTAATACGTACATAAATTTGTCTTTGTGAATGTAGTACTCTTCATAACTTAAATATGCAGAAAATCATTTCTTGAAGAATTGAAGGACAGAAAATAAAACAACATCGACATGACAATGTGAGAATCAGTTTTAAATATTACTAAATAACAAAATTTTGTTTTTACAGTTCTATAATATGTTCTTATCGTATCGCAAACTAACTGGTAGAAATATCAACTAGACGTGGTGTTAGTGTTTAATTAAACATACAATCCATTGACAAGTAGTCAAATTTCACCAGTAAATTTAAGTGCTGTTAAACTATGTTTTGGAATAATTAGTCTGTTCATGTTATTTATTATTGATATACATCTTACTAAATTTATAAACTGTAGTTTGACAAATTTATTGAAGATGTCAGTAAAGAAAAGGAATAGAAAGGATATCTGGCAATGATGAAATTGCTCAACGATATATAATGGCTTGTCTGTTTATATCAAATTAAATGTAAAATTACAGTTTTACTGGTAATGTGAATAGAACGTATAATAGAGGAATTACACACACATCGGCTTTACCATTATTATCATTAGTCATCAGGCTACTAGAATTTGTATCTGTCCATCTTCTATGGAGATAATTTTACTATAAAAAACAAAACTAAACAATTATCACAAGTAACAATTTATACCTCGTGGACAAGATGAAGAAACTGCAAGATACTTATCTAAAAGTGATCTTAAAGCAAATTTGTTTTCAGATAACGTAATTAATTGGTCTTAGTCAGCGTGACAGTGATTTGTTAGCTGTGAAAACCAGTTTATTGGAAGAAATTGACAAATCTCGTGCGTGGTCTGATGTGATTGATTAAGTTTATTCTGCATGTCCTGGTGCAAAACGATTTTCTTAAAACAAAAAGACTGATGGAATAGTGTGTGTGTTTCATCACGTAATACTATCACATTAATGACAATACGTGATTCCATACATCAACATGATACATGTGTTGTCTTCAATCATACTTAATTCTATGTTTTAAGTCCTTTTGTTATATAGCATAACATGTTATGTTTTGTTATATAGCAAATATGACATAAAGTTATGTACGTTCTTCAAATCTCGCCAAAACTCATTTGTTCATGAATGTCTACAGTTGTAAAAATGTTTGCTTTTAGGAATTGTTGGTCTTACTTGTCGTAGTTTAAGACTGTTGAGATAAATACAAGACAAAAAATAGCAAGATGTATTAGTAATAAAATGACAGAACCAGTAATGAAAGAAGCACATTAACAGAGAAAATGATAGCAATTCAGAAGAGGATTTTACTATAAATGTATTTATATGTTAAATAGATGAAGCAATACATCTCCAGAGATATATCACCTCAGTCAAGGACAATTTGTTTAGACACTTTAAGTTATCATTATGATACATATATAACTAATGGCCTGGACTTCTAGATACTGGTACTCAATAACGATTTCTGTGTAGATTCAATATTCTTTTAACCATAGTGAAGATATTTGTAACGTTTTGCATATTTTCTCATTTAACATACCTGACTCAAACTGTACAGTGTATATTTGCTTGTAAGCGAAATATTCAAAATATAATCATTTTTTAAACTCATGAGTTGAATAATAAAACGACCTTATTTTCTTTTGGATTATGATTCATAATGTCCTCATTGACTATGTACAGTTTAACCTGCATTAAGCCAGACTGGCCAATTACAGCAGATGACTACTTATAGCAGGTGGCTGTTAATGCAGGTTATACTGTATATATTATAATGTTTCGTGCTATCATCATATTCTCAAGATCTGCACAATGGGTGCTGTATCTCATCACTAAAGGTACATTTAAACTCTCAAACACAAGACAGTGGATATATATATATATAGTTTTGATGGTTTATGTACTTCAACAGTTCTCATTTCACCACTATTATAAGTTCATTAATATGTCAAACGATTCTGTGATAATGTATATAACATGTATATAATGTTAGCACTGTCATTCACACTATACTGAATTATGGTAAGTTTGTTGAATTCGTGTTTGTTTTGTAACTTTCTGGCTAACAAAAAAACTAAATCGGAATCAATAAGCTAAACTAACAAAGACTATTATTAAAACATCGCAATAAGAATTTATCGATCAAATGAGTTCATTACAAGAATTAAGTCTGTTTGAGAAAAGCAAAAGTTGCGTGTCATATCTAAAATAGTTTTATTGGAAGAGTATGCAACTATTACTAACGCCGGTATATGTCGAGAGTTGATCTAATATTTCCATTATTATTACATTAAAATGTAAAATTATAGTACCTTATTCTTTATAGAAAATCATTTTTAGCAAATTCTGAATAATATACACATAATATCTTGGAAACGTTAAAATCATCTTTGTAGCATTTGTAAAGGTTTGGTTTTTGTGAGTTCTCGATCAATTAAACAAAGTTAGATACGTATTTACACGCATGCCCCATAAATATAATTACTTCCTTAAAAAAGCAAAATCTGACCCATTTTACGTTCGTTTACATATTTAAAGTCTAATCTCACCTTTTCTAATATAGTAGAGCGTGTAGAAACATTTTGAAATTTCTGAGAATGATCTAAAAACAACATATAAAAGTAGTAAGTGCTGATTTTATATATAACATATTACCCTGTTAATAATGATATAGATGCTTTTTAAACAATTTTGTGAGTTTAATTTACTTTTTCCTAGAATCTATAGGTCATTTTGGATTGAACTATCAAAAATCCAAAGCGGTTAACGAATAACAGAAATGATTGACGGTTAAACATTCCATTAGTCTCTTCAATTCATAATAAACACATTCTGTTTTTTTTTTTGGTTCTTAAATCAATACTATTACACATAGTTTACTTGCACACATTATGGTCTTCACGCTCTTCTCAAACAAGCTCTAACAAAACA
The DNA here is from genome assembly GCA_025267735.1 of Mactra quadrangularis. NCBI lineage: Eukaryota > Metazoa > Mollusca > Bivalvia > Venerida > Mactridae > Mactra > Mactra quadrangularis. The sequence goes on along the minus strand of CM046305.1, from coordinate 48,402,940 downwards.
CAAACACGAATAACAGAAATGATTGACGGTTAAACATTCCATTAGTCTCTTCAATTCATAATAAACACATTCTGTTTTTTTTTTGGTTCTTAAATCAATACTATTACACATAGTTTACTTGCACACATTATGGTCTTCACGCTCTTCTCAAACAAGCTCTAACAAAACACAAACATACAATCAAATGCAAATTCACTGTGATCGCTGTCATCTATTGCTATCATTATTGTGCTTTCGTCAAAAACATCTGGTTAAGTCGTAAAGTAAATAAGTCAAATAGTTTTACAAATATATCTTCACTTGTAATATATTTTGCTATTGCTATGTAAGAATCAAATAACTAAAATTGTATGGAGTAATAAAATATCATAGACACTTGTTTGATGTGCTAAAGCACTTCTGATTTATTCTCTACGCGCACCAAAACCCATATCTATATTTCATTATACAGTTATTTCTTATGTGATTTGAGAACAGTCAAACTGTTGGCCCGAGGTGGAGGGGAGGGAATAGTGTTTTGAACTGTTTTCCGAGGCCGCAGGCCGAGGGAAGCAGTTTCAAACACTATTCCTGACATCGAGATTGACTGTTCCCAAATCACACATAAAATAACTGTTTAATTACCTGATCAATTACTATTTTAACAGTACTTGACATGTTTAAAGCGTTTGGTAAAGCCTTAAAAGCCGTAGTAGCTACTTCCCTTTATATAAGTAAGTAACAGTTCGTGACGTCATTACGTGACGTCAGAGCACGCACGGGAAACAGTCAAAACTATTGACCGGTCAACAGTTCACTCAGAAAACAGTTAAAATATCGAATTTCACTTTTATAAGCAATCAGGTAATAATATACTATAAAACACAGACAATTTAAGTTACGTGATAGATCCAAATTCAGTAAGAGAATGTCTGGTCTTCTAAAGCATCCAATATAAGCATTTAGAATTCAGTACAATCTGTTATCATAAAGCATCAACAGTTCTGTTCGTTCTTGATACTTAAATTAACCAACAACTAAGTATTAGCATCGAGCGATTAGCTCTAGACGGTTTTCAGTAGGTAATTGAAATTTATATGTAGTTTTGACTCTGTAGAAAATATTTAAATTACATGTTTGTACATCTGATATGCTACCTGTAGACAGCATATGATAATAACAAGCTAATGGAATAAACAAACTTAATAATATTTTATTAGGAAACAGGAGCCAAATGTTTATAGTACGTTGAGATAATTACAATATATCTAGGTATGACTTAACTAGATGTGGTGGCAATATGGAATTTCCGATTGAGATATACTAGAATCTTATGTATTGTAAAAATCAATTTTCATGCCAAAACATTATATTGTATTACTGTTAGAACCTGTTTTATGCTGCTTGAAACAATTCTATAGTTAAAGTATAATAGTCAGTTAGTCCTTCTATGCATTGTATAAAATATGTGTATATTTGTAGGGAAAAGACGAAAGGTATCGCTAAAGATTTTGGCGGATTAATTTCAATTTACTACATTGTATATACTATCCAAACTGAATTTTGTGTCGATCACTTCCGTTTTTTTGTTACCTCCCTTTGATTCCCTCTATAATTCATATACCAAAGGCGATAGTTACGGGTTCATTGTATATATTGCCACCATACAGTGACAATCATTTGTTCTTCATTGAAGGTTTTGACCATCCATAATTGGTTGACGGTTGAAATTGATTATCAGCAAATGTCATATTCACGGCTAAAGTTGTTCGTTAAGCAGGGAAAGAAAATCTGCACCAATTAGTAGTTCTCCAAACAACAGAATATAACAATCTATGTATCATATAATATCATGTCATCAACAAAAACACACGTAAAATGAAACATTTTTTCAAATTGAATGTCGTCATAACATTTGTTTTGCACTTTCCTCATAACTACAAAAAACTCACTTGCAGAAAAAATTTGATTTATGCAGTCAACCTTCATTTTCAGATAGTTTTCTGATATTTGATGTTACATTTTGTATTGGTTAATATGTGCAAATTTTAACTTCTATCAAAAGAAACTGAGCTATTTTGTTTGTTTTATATGTTTGTGGTGTGTACATCGTCGACTGAAGGATAGTTTGAAGTTTACTTATCAAGACAATTTGTTATTGTTTCTCTTACATACACACTTGAGGTCTTACTGCAAACGCTCACAGACGATGATTAAAACGAATTGTTTTCGGCCCAGTTTTCGGCTACAGTCCGGTGTCTACTAAAGCATGTAAAAGTAGTTGCCCTCTATGAATGTAAATGAGTTGACCATCGGTATTCTAGTATTTCGCATTCGGACTAGAATACTAAATGTTGGTCAAGTCATATACTACATTATCAATATACATGTATTTATACTTTACTTATTTTATGTTAATATATAATTTATTTTATAATATTTGTCACATTTATGAAATTTTACATAAATGTAAATTTTGTGGAAATTTAGAGGACGAATTTCATTTTATATTAGAATGTTCATTGTACTTAAGTTTAAGAAAAAAATATATAGATTGTTACTTTTTAAAACGTCCAATTATACCAAAATTCATACAAATGTTTACATCTATCGATTCTAATACTATTCAAAACTTAGCTGTTTATATTTACAAAAGTTTAAAATTACGAGACAGTGTTGTATATGTTTAAATATTTCTCAATAATCTTCTCGATCTGATCATTGTTAAAATGTGTTTTGCACTTTCCTCATCATAACTGTATTTGTATTTATACTTATACACCATTACCGATTTATACAATTTAACGTATTTATACCAAATATATATATTTACTTCTGTTTTGTATTTATGTTGTAATACTTGCATGACTTGTAAACTGTTGGGCGTCATGCCTTATGTTTATTGAATAAAGTATCTATCTATCTATGTACATGTTGACCGCATGGGTCTATGACCTTCCGGTGTGTATAATTTTATTAATAAACTTGTTAAAATTTGTTATAAACGTGTCAGGTTGCTGTACTCTAGAATATTGTTTAAACCCTAGTAGCAATTATTATCCCACATTCCGTTCCAATGGGGGAAATTCATGTTTTGTTAATTGTTTGAGGTGTCATGTTTATATCAAAAACCTTTTTGCTTTTTTGCAGACTAGATTAACTGTCTGTGTTTATTGACAGACCTTTGGTAATATTCCTTAAAACGTTTTACTCCTAACTGAAATTTATTCTTCATGAGAATATTCTGATCATCTTTTATAGCTAATACAGGACAAAATTCTATATAAAATGTCAAACTGCATGTTCAGTATAATCAAATAATTTAAAATATGTATCCATCCACATAAAATTATAACATCACTATTGGTATAATAATCTAAATAGAGCATTCGGTGGAAGTGAATCGTCCTGGCAGCATTCGCAATTACATGAGATATAGACTTAGACATTTAAATTATACTCAATAATCATTTCTTCTAGATTCGCCTTCGATTCATTTTCGAATTAGAAATTGTACTTCTATGAAAATATATACAATATTCCAACATTTGATGTTAATAAATCCGATTGTTCGTACATTATATGTTTTAAAAATCTATGCAAAGAGTTCGTTTAATAATTTATTTTGCTAAATTTATTTTGCTCAAGTTTGTAGATTGGTGATTTTGTTTTGGACAATAGACTTAGAAAACTCGATACATCGCGCAATCATAAAATAAATGACACAGTTACGACTGAATCAAAGGATACATTTTAATCTTTACAAGCATTTAACTATTTATATATAAATCTGAAATTATTATATTTGTTCCCAAGCCAAACATAATTTGTTTCAGTACTCATTCCATAGTATTCATATAAAGACTCCTAAAGAAAAGATAGAGAACTTGACGTAAGCCAGTGTGACAGTGATATTTACCCTGAAAATATTTGTTTGGAAGTCATTGACAATTATAGTGTGTTATCTGATGTGATTGATAAGTTTATACTGTATGTCCTGGTGGAAACAATGTAAATCAAATATTTTATTCAACATAAGTTGTGTTAATCACGTAATCCACTAACATATATAATCATTACTTAATATATCTATATTTTAGAATTACGTAATAAATTATTCAATAAAAATGTTCAAATTATCTATTCCATTCAGAGAGTAGAATTAAAGAAACAATGCGTATAAATAAGGAGTTTTCATTTTGTACTTAAATTGCAAAAGGAAGTCATTTAAATTGATGACAAGGAAATGATTCAATTGTATAACATGAAACCTTGTAACTTTCAATGATAGCCTACACATGTTAAATTAAGGCTATGGTTAGAATGAAACCTTCGAAAACGAGGTTAATTATTTATTAATAACACTTACAATAATGACAGTAATACATTATGAATAACTTAAACAACCATTGTATCCTTAGAGGATTGTCCTGACTGTTGCTATATGTCGATATCTATTATCTAAGGTAATGATAATTTGTTTTGATATTTCATTTGAACACAAGTATTACATGTGACCTTCAATGGATACTTTTGGATATAATACAAATGCTCATTTATACATTTACAAGTTGAGATAATTTACATTTGGGAAATGCTCTTCAGCTAGCACATGAACTTGTTATTCATACATATCACCATGCGATCAGAAATTCCTTAAAACTACTGTATAAGTCAAGAATGAAAGTATTCGTTCTGACACAATATTCATAAAATACATTTAAGTTAAAACCTAAAAAATTTACATTCATTTTTGCAGTGTCTTGTAGTGAAATAGTACGTATGTTTGACCGCTTTCTTCATCTCAGTTTTTATTTTGTATTAAGTGAATACTGATAATGTATTATGATAATAATGATGAATAAGAATGTATTACACCATCTGTCACTGGAAGCACCACATTGATCAGATACATCGAAAAGATACACTTTGTTTTATGACGAAAAGTGCAGTAATGAAATTAAATTGGTAAACAATATTTTAATATTTTGAATTTTAATATTTCCTCAACAAGTCAAGTTATTTGATTCTGTGAATGTACAAGTATCGAAATGGCCTATCACTGAAGATTTCAACATAAGAACGATATTTATCTTCATGGAATTTTAATTATAGTTTCTACACTGGCACAGTTTAGCTTTTACATTGCTTAGGTAACATAAATTTGATGTGTTTACACTGGTCAATTACATTAACAAGAAATATGGTTTCAAGTTTCTTGAAATTAAGTTGTTTTTTCAAACTTAATTATAGGCTAGAACAATTAGAATCATTGCATGGAAAGGACAATTGTTTAACTACCAGGAGTGTAATTTATTGATCAATAATATTAAGTACTATGTTTATTTAGTTTGTAGAATTGATTTAAACCATATGTTGAAACAGGTTTCTTCATTTTATCTTTACCGAATGTGCATCTTACCTCAAAACGTTTAGGATAAACTTTATGCTCAGGAATACTACCAGCTTTAGCGGGATCAAAGACAGCGGTCAGCTTTATCAAACCGAGTACAATCCTTACCATTCAAAGATTACCAACAAACACTCTATCAAAGTAATTAACTGTCAGTACATGTAGGATAAGAAATGTCTAAACACATTAAAGTAATACCAAATTTACATTTGTGTTATATATTAACGAACATTGTAACGCAGCTAAATCTGTGATACTTAAGAGATTAGACTACAATAATAATTTAAAGTCGTATTTTAGATATTTACCATGTAATACATGTATCAAATTTAGGAGTTTTCAAACACCTACATGATTTATCTTCACATTTCATTTTGTAACACGTATTAAGGTCCTTTATAGGTCCGTTTATACAGAGCGCGAACACGAACCCGAACGCGGTTTTTCGTCCTGGAATAGTTTTGTTAGTTATAGAGAAACTGTTCAAATAGAGCGCGAACGCGAACAAATAAGAGCGTATTGTCAGATGATTGCGCGGCTTTTTTGCTATCAACCAATCAGCAAGTACTTCCCTGGCATTTTTATGTACATCTGACCGTTTCCATAAATAATTTGACACTTTTTAGTCTGCATTACTTCAAAATGGACGAGACAAAAGCCATGATCATAGAAATCGAACAAAACAATGTACTATTTGAAAAGTCACAAAGATATTACAAGAACACAGACAACAAAGGAGACATTTGGAAATCTATCTATGTAAAAGTTCAAGCAAAGAAACACGTATCTTTCTACGTTTTTTTGTACAAGTACAACATTACAAGTTTTTTAGTGTCGAACTCCATGATTCCAAATGGTTAAATTTTATATTTCTAAACAGGGAAAAATGAGTCGCTTCTGTATAACGGATCTTTAGATACTGAAAAATCATAACGTTAATAAGGAACCAAAGATTTATGAACAAAACATGGAACAATAACAATGAATAATAACGGAATTTGACATTTCTTTAGGTTTTAGATTATGGGTGGAAATAACTCTATAATGTTTTCGAAATATTGGAATTTTGTAAACAAGTACCATTATAACCATACTCGTTCCCAGAGTCTAGTAGGATTCTCAATACTAGCTAGTATTGAGAATCCAACTAGACTCTGGAAACGAGAATGCATTATAACTAACAGATCTGAAGTAATACTATACATACAGTTAAGTTCCGCTATTAAGACCACTTTTGTTATTTCAAAATAATGCAATTTTTTGACAATTATTAAGACCTAAATGCTTAATTTGTGAACAAAAGAGTCTCTATAATAAGACCGTTTCGCTATTAAGACCATCGATTTTGCTGGTCTTAATAGCGAAACTTAACTGTATTATATTTACTGTTCTTTTTCTAACAAACTAACATCGTATTATAATTACAAAATATTATGTTGTAAATTTTGATAATATGGTTTAATCTGTTAGTTTAATGAAAGAAGATAAAACCTCGTAGATGCTCTCTGATGGTGAGGTAATATGATACAATGTTTTGTACATCAAAAACTCGGTATACCACCTTAAGTCATGAAATTCAGATCTCTTACATAATTATATAATATCTGATAAAAAAAGTTTAATATTGGCAGTGGTGACAACATTATGACTGGTTAGCTGGAAACATTTTACAATTTGGCAATGTAACATAATTTGTTATATAATAAAGTTCTGTTATCACTATTTCTGGTTTGTATGTTATACGCCACTTGCCAGATTCTGCAGTAATATCATAGCAGTTGGTTAATCTAATATTTTATATCTTTGTTATCACTTACATTAACGTTCCTTCTAGTTTGTCTATTGTTATGAAAACATGAAAAGTACACTTAACATCTTTTCTAAGTATACACCTTATATTTGGTCATAACTTGGTTGATACGTAAGCTATTGATATGGAATTTGTGGAAAATGTTCATCAAAATAGTATTTTCTTTATTAGCAAAACGAAGAATAAATTTAATTTAAAAATAACTGACTTATTACAAGCAGTAACACTATTGGCACTACCGAAGTAATAATTCACATCAATAACGCTTACTGCCACCTTCTGCTCGTATAACTGCAAGACACATTGCTCCCATTTAGATTACATAGTTCTGAATGATACCCTGAGGTATCATAGCCTATATATGCCTTCTTGCCGTCAAACGAAGTCTTCTCTGTCTTGAACAATCTTAAACACTTCCGGTTTGATCGAACTTTCTTAAAAGTTTCATCACAGTCAAATGTTAACGCTTGAAAGAACAGATAACCTGAAAAATAGTTTCACTTTGTCACGATTGTGATAGTTTTTTGCAATTGCAGCTATACTTAGACAGTCTCAGTGATGAATATGATGCGAGCTAGACGTAAGATAGCAATTCAATTCAATTTACCTCTCATACTGATTAGCCAGCATGTATCATTCCGATAGCATGGCCTCTTTCTTCCAAGCTTATTCGTTTCATACTTATGACTTGTGAAAGTTAAGATGTTCTTTTTAAGTTCAAATTGCTATAGATATCGACATGTACAAAATAAACGTGTAATTGTATTGTTCGTTTTTTTCTAAACTGTCAAAGTTTGAATAATTTCACGGTGACTGAATACACACTATCTCAATATCTCAAGTGTTAGACAAAGAGCACGAAGTCACCGTGAAATTATTCATGTTTTGACAGTTGAGAAAAAACGAACAATAAACTAATTTGCTTATTAATAAAAAGTACGAATTGCACGTGTACCTTGGAAGTCGGTAACTACACGGTGGAGTTTAACGTATTTAATGTCACATGAAAGATATAGTTTCACATAGTTGACTCACGAAATTTCGTTAAAATATTTTAACAACTGTTGAAATTATCTGCAGGAGAAATGAGTATACTTAAAAAAGTTGTTAAGTGTAGAATAATTCAATCAATAATATCAATGGGTTTTTTTCTCTAGTTTTGTCAGAATATTATGCATTGTTTTCATACTACAAGTGCACGTGCAAAATACTTTGTAGTGTTTATTAAACTTGTTGTTTATATATATTTTATGAATGATCTTGAGTATCATCCTAAAGCCAATTTATTTTACGATCCTTTTTTTGAGGTAAATCTTCAAATACAACAATTAATTTATAGTTGTCTTCATCTATATAGTCCAACAGAATTAACCTGAGCTTGACCTTTATGCAAGAATATATTAAACTCTGTATTTACAGTCTATTTTTGTCTTCGTTTGTAAATCGCGCTATATTGGAAGCTTTCGGCAAAATACACCTACTGAACAATTAATGTTGTTTTCATAAGGATAAATACTTTGAAACTGTGTCATAATACTATAAATTTCACGCGTTTCGAAGTATAGCGTGAAATATCTGTATACGCGTTACATATACACTACAGTGATGTTCAGTGTTTCGCGGTATATGGTTTTGTGTATAGAAATCTGGTTTTTGGTCATTCTTCCAGACGATTTTGTGCAGTAGACACGTTAAAGTTTTATACTTTATACTTTTAACACGAGGCAGCAAACGAAATGGACGAACAGAATGTTTTATTGTCAAGATTGGAGAATCTCATTGACAGCAAGCTAGTCTCTTTTGGGGAACGCATGACTTCATCACAAAGAGAAACATCTAGTTCGCAAATTAACGCTATTCAAAACTGTTTGGCATCGAAAGATAATGACCAATTCAAGTTGAAAGGACACGAGTGTCAGTTTCAGCACAACGCTAAAATTATGGAAAAAATGAAACAAGCAGACGACTGCATTATAGATGAAGACACGACAGGAGCAAGAAGCAAGATAGCGGAAGGTATAAATCTTATATCTCATCGTCAAAAGCTTGTCAAGCTTGCTGACTCTTCTGTGTTTGGATGGAAGGTGGTAGAAGAGTACGAGGCGCATCCATTAGCTGACGACTCCAATGATGAAAAGAAGATTTACCGAGCTCAAATGCAAGCCAGTCGCAAGGTCAGATCACAGAAAAGATTCCGGGTGAGAAGATACAACCCCTACAGAGAACATAACAAAAAGCACATCGCAACTATCTACTGAACAACAGCAAAGACTTCAAACTAAGAAACCTGGTACATGCTTTCGATGTGGGAAAGCTTGGCATTGGAGGTCCGACTGTAAAATGGTAGCAACAGATGACAAAAAAATTAGGCTAATCAGATAAGTACTAGTTGTTTAACTAAAAGCCGAAGGAAAAGCCGCAACAGGTCAGCAGTCTGCTTTTAAACGTGGCTAATTCATTTACTAATAATTGCGAGAGATTGGTCATTGATAAGCTTACGCCAGTAGATAGGCTGAAACAGTACATTAACCATTGGAGCGCAGCTGGCGCAAACGATTATATTTTAGATGTAATAAGTAATGGCTATAAGCTTCCGTTTAGAAACATCCCTAATTTTATTGAAATGAAAAATGATTGGTCTGCTTTAGACAACAGGGATTTTGTATTAGATGAAATTGAGAAATTGTTGAAATAGGTTGCATAACTGAGGTAAAATTATCGCCTAAATTTATTAATCCGTTGACTGTGGCATTTAACAGAGACCGTAAATCAAGGTTGGTTTTGGATTGTCGGCATATTAATTTAGAATTAATTAATTACAAATGTTGCTTTGAAAATCACTCGATAGCCAGTCGACTATTTTTTCATTCTGGACTATTTTTTTCATTCGATATAAGGAGTGCATATCATCATGTCATGATTTTTCAGAACCATCGTACATATTTAGGGTTTGCTGGGCAAGATAATACTAGATTTAGGTATATTTTAACAAGATTACGTGTTTATTCTCATCAAGTCCGTCATTTTTTTATATTTTCACAGTAGTGAAAACATAAACCAATAATATCATCGTTTATTTTCATCAAATAACACAGAATTTCACCGTAAAACATGAAAGACAATCGGTTGTTTCTACACTTCAACCGCAATATGATTGAAAAGTAAGTTAAATACGGCGTTAAGCAACGTAAATGTTACTACATTTATTTGTCTTTGTGGATGTAGTACTCTCCATAACTTAAATATGCAGAAAATCATTTCTTAAATAATTGAAGGACAGAAGAACAAAAACCAAAAAGATCGATATCACAAAGTGAGAATCAGTTTCAAATAATTACTAAATAACAAAATTTTGTTTTTACAGTTCTATTATATGTTCTTATCGTATCGCACACTTGCTGGTGGAAATATAAACTAGACGTTGGGGTTTGTGTTTTATTAGACATACAATCCATTACCAAATAGTCAAATCTCACTAGTAAATTTAAGTGCTGTTAAACTAAGTTTTGGAATAATTAGTCTGTTTATATTATTAATTATTTATATACATCTTTCTTAAATTTATAACCTGTAGTTTGACGACTTTATTGTCGTGATTTAAGATGTTAGTTGACAAAAAGAATAGAAAGAGTTTCAAACTTTTAAAATTCAAAACTCAATTATTCTGTTTCAACAATATGGCTCAGAATGTCACACATCGTAATCAAATTAACTTCACCGCAGAATATTGTATTTGTTAATTCAGCAAGCTATTTTGAACTCTTATATTATGGGTAAATATAATAGCTTTGATGAATGGCTGAATTATGAACAATGTAACTGTATCTGGTAGCCATTCTATATTCACAAATACTTCACTACACAAATCTTCATGGGCCATAGGTTTCATTTTATTTTTTAACTAACATTATAATTGGTTAATGAGATCAGTGGAAGATGGAAATAGGAATTCTGAATTCTGTGAATGAAAGACAAGACAATTCTAAGAAATTGATCAGAAGCTTTGAGTCATGGGAAGCAGTGATAAGCTCTATAAAGTAACTTATCTCATTTTTATATAGGAATGTACGACCTATTAATCAAGTTTGTAATTTAGCTAAAAATAAAACATAGCTTTCTACAAAGGATGTTTACTTGTATCATTACAGACACTCGGTTGTTTCTACAGTTTCTACACAATTCCATGATTCTATGTACATATAAATCATGTTATTTGTGGACCTTGTGGAGTTTGACTATAACTTAATTAAAACGGCCATTACCTCGCCTATCATTGTATCAAGGACAGTTGTCTTTCACTAGCAAGATATTAAAGTAAAAAAGCTTGGATTTTCTAGAACCATGCAGAGACAACTGGCTGCCGCAATATGATTAAAAAGAATTTTAAAATACGGCGTAAGCAACACAATGTTACATTAACTTGTCTTTGTGGATGTAGTACTCTCCATAACTTAAATATGTAGAAAGGCATTTCTTAGAGAATTGAACGACAGAAAATAAAACAAAATCGACATGACAATGTGAGAATCAGTTTCGAATAATTACTAAATAGCTAAATTTTGTTTTTACACTTCTATTATATGTTCTTATCGTATCGCAAACTAACTGGTGGAAATATTAACTAGACGTGGTGTTTGTGTTTAATTAAACATACAATCCATTAACAAATAGTCAAATCTCACCAGTAAATTTAAATGCTGTTAAACTACGTTTTGGAATAATTAGTCTGTTCATGTTATTTATTATTGATATACATCTTACTAAATTTATAAACTGTAGTGTGATGACTTTAGTAAAGATGTCAGTAAAGAAAAGGAATAGAAAGGATATCAGGCAATGATGAAATTGCTCAACCATACATTTTAGCTTGTCATTTTATATCAAATTAAATGTAAATTTACAGTTTAACTGGTAATGTGAGTAGAATGTATAATAGAGGAATTACACACATATCGGCTTTACACTTATAATCATTGGTCATCAGACTACATCAGAATTTGTATCAGTCCATCGTCTATTGAAATAATTTTACTATAAAAAACAAAACTAATAAATTATCACAAGTAACCATTTATACCACGTGGACAAGATGAAGAAACTGCGGGATACTTATCTAAAAGTGATCTTAAAACAAATTTGTCTTCAGATAACGTAATTAATTGGTCTTAGTCAGCGTGACAGTGATTTGTTAGCTGTGAAAACCAGTTTATTGGAAGTAATTGACAAATCTCGTGCGTGGTCTGATGTGATTGATTAGGTTTATTCTGCATGTCCTGGTGCAAACAATTTTCTTAAAACAAAAAGACTGATGGAATAGTGTGTGTGTTTCATCATGTAATACTATCACATTAATGACAATACGTGATTCCATACATCAACATGATACATGTGTTGTCTTCAATCATACTTAATTCTATGTTTAAGTCCTTTTGTTATATAACATAACATGCTATGTTTTGTTATATAGCAAATACGACATAAAGTTATGTACGTTCTTCAAATCTCGCCAAAACTCGTATGTTCATGAAAGTCTACAGTTGTAAAAAATGTTTGCTTTTAGGAATTGTTTGTCTTACTTGTCGTAGTTTAAGACTGTTGATATAAATACAAGAGAAAATAGCAAGATGTATTAGTAATAAAATGACAGAACCAGTAATGAAAGAAGCACAATAACAGAGAAAATGATAGCAATTCAGAAGAGGATTTTACTTTAAATGTATTTATATGTTAAATAGATGAAGCAATACATCTCCAGAGACATATCACATCAGTCAAGGACAATTTGTTCAGACACTTTAAGTTATCATTATGATACATATATAACTAATGGCCTGGACTTCTAGATACTGGTACTCAATAACGAAAAGAGATTTCTGATTAGATTCAATATTCTTTTAGCCATAGAAAAGATATTTGTAACGTTTTGCATATTTTCTAATTTAACATACCTGACTCAAACTGTACAGTGTATAGTTACTTGTAAGCGAAATATTCAAAATATAATCATTCTTAAACTCATGAGTTGAATAATAAAACGACCTTATTTTAAAGTGACTTCTTTAATATAATGTTTCTCTGTAGATTGAAGTTTGTACGCAATTTGATATTTGTATTTAATAACACAAAATTGAACATCGACATTCGTTTGTTTTGGATTATCATTCATAATGTCCTCATTGACTAGTCTATGTACAGTTTAACCTGCATTAAGCCAGATTGGCCAATTACAGCAGGTGACTACATATAGCAGGTGACTGTTAATGCAGGTTATACTGTATATATTATAATGTTTCGTGCTATCATCAAATACTCAAGATCTGCACAATGAGTGCTGTATCTCATCTCTAAAGTTACATTTAAACTCTGAAACACACGACAGTGGAGATATATAAAGTTTTTTTATGGAATCATAATGACGGTTTTTGTACTTCAACAGTTCTCATTTCATTACTATTATCAGTTCATTAATATGTCAGCGATTCTGTGTAAATAACAATCATGTATTTAATGTTAGCACTGTCATTCACACTATACTGAATTATGGTAAGTTTGTTGAATTCGTGTTTGTTTTGTAACTTTCTGGCACACAAAACACTAAATCGGAATCAATAAGCTAAACGAACAAAGACTATTATTAAAACATCACAATAAGAATTTATCGATCAAATGAGTTCATTACATGAATTAAGTCTGTTTGAGAAAAGCAAAAGTTGCGTGTCATATCTAAAATAGTTATATTGGCAGATTATGCAACTATTACTAACGCACGTATATGTCGAGAGCTGATCTAATACTGTAATATTATTACATTGAAATGTAAAATTATAGTACATTATACTTTATAGAGAATCACTTTTAGCCAGTTCTGAGTAATATTCTCATAATATCTTGGAAACGTTAAAAGCATCTTTGTAGCATTTGTTAAGTTTTGTTTTTGTGAGTTCTCGATCAATTAAACAAAGTTAGGTACATATTTGCACGCATGCCCCAGAAATATAATTACTTCCTTAAAAAAAATCTGACCCATCTTACGTTCGTTTTAGTTTCCATTAAATCTGCTCGTTTACATATTTAAAGTCTAATCTCACTTTTTATAATATAGTAGAGCGTGTAGAAACATTTTAAAATTTCTGAGAATGATCTAAAACCAACATATAAAAGTACTAAGTGCTGATTTTATATATAAAATATTACCCTTTTAGTAATGATATAGATGCTTTTTGAACAATTTTGTGACTTTAATTTGTTATTTCTTAGAATTATTGCTATGTAAGAATGGAATAACTAAAACTGTATGGAATAATAAAGTATTATAGACACTTGTTTGATGTGCTGCAGCACTCCTGAGTTATTCCCTATGCTCATCAAAACCCATATCTATATTTTATTATACAGTTATTTCAAATGTGATTTGGGAACCGTCAAACTGTTGGCCCGATGTGGAGGGAATAGTATTCCTGACATCGAGGGGCAACCGTTTGACTGTTCCCAAATCACGCATAAAATAACTGTTTTATTACCTGATCAATTACTATTTTAACAGTACTTGACATGTTTAAAGCTTCTGATAAAGCCTAAAATCCCGTAGCAGTTACTTCGTTTTAATATAGAAGTTCAGTAACAGTTCGTGACGTCATTACGTGACGCCAGAGCACGCACTGGAAACAGTCAAAACTATTGCTCGGTCAACAGTTCACTCAGAAAACAGTTACAAAATATCGAATTACACTTATAAAAGCAATCAGATAATAATAGACGATAAAACATAGACACTCTTAAGTTACGTGATAGATCCAAATTCAGTAAGAGAATGTCTGGGATTCTTAAGCATTCAATATAAGCATTTAAAATTCAATACAATCTGCTATCATAGAGTATTAACAGTTCTTTTCGTTCTTGATAAGTAAATTAACCAACAAATAAATATTAGCATCGAGCGATTAGCTCTAGATGGTTTTCAGTAGGTAATTGAAATTGATATGTAGTTTTGACCTTCCAGAAAATATTTAAATAACATGTTTGTACATCTGATATGCTACCTGTAGAAAGCATATGATAACTAACAAGCTAATGGAATACAAACTTAATATCTTATTTGGAAACAGGAGCCAAATGATTATAGAACGTGGAGATAATTGCAATGTATCTACTTATGACTTAACTAGATGTGGTGGCAATATGAAATATCTGATTGAGATATACGAGGATCTTATTTATTGATAAAATCAATTTTCATGCCAGAACATTATATTGTATTACTTTTAGAACCTGTTTTATGCTGCTTGAAATTATTATATAGTTTAAGTATAATAGTCAGTTAGTCCTTCTATGGATTATATAAAATATGTGAATATTTGCGTACCAAAGGCGATAGTTATGGGTTCATTGTATATATTGCCACCATACAATGACAATCATTTGTTCTTCATAAAAGGTTTTGACAATCCATAATCGGTTGACGGTTGAAATGGATTATCAGCAAATGTCATATTCACGGCTAGAGTAAGACATGTTCGTTCATAGCTGCGCTAAGCAGGGAAACAAAATCTGCACCAATTTCTCTTACCAAAGAATATTACAATACTGTATCGTATAATATCATGTTATCTATAAATAACACACGTAAAATGAAACATTTTTTTTTAAATTGGATGTCGTCATAATATTTGTTTTGCGTGGGTTGTAGCACTTCTCTCATCTTTCTCTCATAACTACAAAAAACTTACTTGCAGACAGAATTTTATTTATGCAGTCAACCTGTATTTTCAGATAGTTTTCTGATATATGATGTTACATTTTGTGTACTTATATTTATTGGTTAATATGTGCAAATGTTACCATTTATCAAAAGAAAGTTATTTTGTTTGTTTAATATGTTTGTGTGTTGTACATTGTCGACTGAAGGACAGTTTGAAGTATTATTGTTTCTCTTACGTACATAGCGAACACGAACGCAGTTTTTCGTCCTGGAAAAGTTTTGTTTCCTATAGAGAAACTGTTGAAATAGAGCGCGAACGCGAACAAATAAGAGCGTATTGTCAGATGTTTGCGCGGCTTTTTTTGCTATCAACCAATCAGCAAGTACTTCCCTGGCATTTTTCTGACATCTGACCGTTTCCATAAATAATTTGCCACTTTTTAGTCTACATTGCTTCAAAATGGACAAAACAAAAGTCATGATCATCGAAATCGAAAAAACAACAATGTACTATTTGACAAGTCACAAAGAGATTACAAGAATACAGACAACAAAGGAGACATTTAGAAATATATCTATGTAAAAGTTCAAGCACAGAAACACGTCTCTTTCTACGTTTTTTGTACAAGTATAACAATACAAGTTTTTTAGTGTCGGACTCCATGATTCCAAATGGTTAAATTTTATATCTCAAAACAGGGAAAAACGAGTCGCTTCTGTAAAAACAAATCTTTAGATACTGAAAAATCATAATGTTAATAAGGAACCGAAGATTTATGAACAAAAAATGTATTTACAATAACGGAATTTGACATTTCCTTAGGGTTTTAGATTATGGGTGGAAATAACTATATATGTTTTCGAAATATTGGAATTTTGTAAACAAGTACCATTATAACCATTCTCGTTCCCAGAGTCTAGTAGGATTCTCAATACTAGCTAGTATTGAGAATCCTACTAGACTCTGGGTACGAGAATGCATTATAACTAACAGATCTGACGTAATACTATACATATTATATTTACTGTTCTTTTTCTAAAAAACTAACATGGTATTATTACAAAAGATTATGTTGTAAATTTTGATAATATGGTTTAATCTGTTAGTTTAAGGAAAAAGACAAAACCTCGTAGAAGCTCTCTGATGGTGAGGTAATATGGTACCATGTTTTGTGCATAAAAATCTCGGTATACCACCTTAAGTCATGCAATTATGGGCTGCGTTTCATTAACGATCCTAGGACGAAATTTGGTCCTAGGATCAAGAAAAAATCCTAAAAGCGTATCATTAAAATTCCTAAATAAAATCCTAAGACGAAATCGCTCCTAACTTTAGGAGTGGTCATGGGCAGTCCTAGGAGCGTTTTTAATCCTAACTGCATTGAATTATGGGATAAAAATGCGATAGACTCAACAATGGCCGCTCTTGCTCTCGATATAATTCACTTTTGATCGAATAATGTGGTCTGATCTTGTTGTGACCCTAAAAAATTAGAATATTTACAGATAATTTTTGAAAGGGAAGTAACCGATACTACATTCCGGTAGATTAAATCAACTTGAATGACGTAATCACTCATGAGATATTGCATCATCTTGAAAACAGACTCGTGTTGACAACGATAGTTTATTAAAGTATAAACAGACTGCTGGATATAAATCATTCAATCCCTGTACAAGGTAAGTGTTCTATCATTCTTTGTTGCATATTCACTGTAGAGTTTTCATTGGAAAGGCGATTTTTAAAAAAAATAGTCCTCGTCATAATGCATCGTCTGTTGACATTGTCTTTCAATGAATTTCATAACCTCGATTCTCTTTCTTCCAAAAAGCAGCTTCATTGCTAACAACAGGGTATTTAGGGAATATTAAACAAACTAAAATGATGAACTTGCTGCAAAATCGTAGCAAAATGTGCAAGGAGTAAAGAGAATGATTTCCCGAAAATTTGATTTACGACATTCGTACCCTTGCCTATTCGTACTTGAGTACCTATCCGAAAATTTCCCTCTGCACCAAGATCGTTCGATGTAAAACTGTTCTGTCATATCTTTAAAATATGCAGCATGAAACTAATTATTTTATGTAGAATCCTTGTTAAATTAGTTTTTATCTGAAGAATTTATCTAGTGTTATAATATTTTCAGGTTATTTGTGGTGGGAGTATGAAGAATATTTGTGAAAAACTTGTGAAATGACATTGCATCATGATTAGATCAGCATATGTTGCTATTGTTTACTGGTATTACCTTGAGTTGATTGTTTTATTACTGGCTATTGACTAACTGTTCATTTAAACTTAATTTGTAGTAAAACATACATGTTAATGGTTCAAATGAAATACTCTGTATGCTGCTGTATATTTATGTTGTAATATTCACCCTTGAATGCAGGCTGTTTTTGAATTAAGTCACTTTTAAAAATGATTTATCAAAGTTGTCTTTGAGTGCCCTGATGCCGAGGGATTAAATTTAAGCTCAAACGATAAAAAATGCTACTGTTATGGTTATTCTTTATTAAATGATGACTTTATTGAGATTAATATGACATTGATATTATAAACCAATTTCACCAAGACAATTATCCACTAGTAATATATGTTTTCTTTCTGTATTAAAAGGAGTTGGTATCCTTTTTCTCAAGCATTAAAATGAGATTTTCTACATGTACCTTTGTTGTATATTTCAGGTGATGATAAGAAGTAGTGAATTATGACAATATATGTGAGAAGTGCAAACCTCCAGTAAAAAGCCCCATCATTGTAGCATTTTAATTATAATATGTGTTGTAATGTACTCTATACATGTGATTTTTATGCAATAAACGATAAATCAAAGTATATAACATTGTTGCTTTCACTTTCCACTATTGTTCAAAGGTTTTATTTCCATGTAGAATTTGTACACCTAAGACAATCAAGTACATGTATGACCAACTACTAGCATGACTGAGGTTTCAACTGGAAACATGTATTAAGAGATCTTGTACAAGAGACATTACAGTTTAAACAAGTGTATATTAAACAGTAAATTATGGAGATTTAGTACCTGTGAAGTTGTAGATTCTGAACGTTTCATATAATGTCCAGACACCAATATTATCATTATTAACGCAGAAAAACATGAATACGTTAATATATAAAAGAAATGTTGTTTCTTTCCTTATAAAACCTTCATTTGATGGTTGGGAAAAAGTAAAGGTAGGTTTATAGCACCTTAAAAAGTTAAGTGAAAATTGGGATATTCAAGGATTATTTAATGAAAGAAGTTTCTATAATATGATGCTCAGTATGTCTAGTCTGTTGGCCACAGATTGAACCAGTATATCAAGTTCCTCTTTCACCAAGTTGGATTTCCTTTCAAAGCATCTGTCTTCTCCATTTATGCAACCGCCAATAGCACATACTCATCACAGTGCTTACGTCACGCTTTGCTACTTCACCACTGCCAACACGTAAATCACTAGATGCTGATGATACAATATATTAATAAAATGCCCACAGCTTACGTCACACTTTATCTTTACATTATTATTAATTGAAACCTTTTTTTTATCTTTTATGTACTTCGAACATCATAATTAACTACAAGAAGACTCAATTTGTACAAAATATTACATTGTAACAGAAAAGATGATAAAATATTCGACTCTCTGAGGGAAGAATTTACTTGTGGTGACATTGGTTATTGATTTAATAAAGGGAAATAACTGCTGCGGGGAGTTTAGCAATAGCCACTTTGACCGGATGTTCGCTTTTTATGTACCGACATCACCTCCATTTGAAGAGTAGCTCCTAGGATTATTTTCGTCCTAGGACTTTTTGTTGAAACGCACCTAAGACAAATCCTAGGATTGTCTTAGGACCGCTCCTAGGAGCATATCCTAGGATTTTTTAATGAAACGCAGCCCAGGCCTCTTACATATTATATTATATCTGATAAAAAAGTTTAATATTGGCATTGGTGACAACATTTGACTGGTTAGCTGGAAACATATTACAAGTTGGCAATGTAACATAATTTGTTATGTGATAAAGTTCCGTTATCATTATTTCTGGAGAGTATGTTATACGTCACTTGCCAGATTCTGCAGTTATATCATAACAGTTGGTTAATATAATATTTCATATCTTTGTTATCACTTACATTAACGTTCCTTCCAGTTTGTCTATTGTTATGAAAACATAAAAAGTAGAATAATACATTAAAGGGATAAACAGGCAAATGACTGTGCCAAAAGTAAAGAACCAAGTTTCGTCTTTACAACAGTTTTAAGAACGTAAGAATCACCAATAAATAACATTTGTCACTAATAACATTCAACTAAACGAATAAAAACATGTTGCATACACATTGTTGAAAACAAAAGTAGGATACTGAGGGAATCACAAAGCTGTTTATAGATTTGTTATATGTCGTACTTGCTGAAATTAAACATTTTCATTGATCGCTTCTTGTCTTTTCAACATTCTTAGGCGGTTAGGATATCTTTTTAATAGAATTATACTAATGTTGCACAATAACAAGCTCTAGTATCTTCTCATCAGTAAATACATATTTTAACACTTATCTATTTTAGCTAACCTGACCCACGTGGGTCTAGTAAGACAGCACCCCAAATATTACGAGAAAATAAAGAAAAATTTTGCCAAGTAATATAATAGTATGTCTATTACATTCACAGTTATAAAAAATATAATTCAAAATCAGGAAATATGAAGTTGAACTTGTTCCTGTATATCCCTTTAATATCATTTTTTTATTCTCTAGCTTTGTCAGAATATTATGCATTGTTTTCATACTACAAGTGAACGTGTAAAATACTTTGTAGTGTTAAGTGTTTATTAAACTTGTTGTTTATATATGTTTTATGAATGATCTTGAGTATCTTCCTAAAGCCAGTTTAACTACCCTATTTTTGAAGTAAAACTTTACATACAACAATTAATTGATAGTTTTCCTCATCTATATGTTTTAAAACATTTCTGTGAGAGTGTTAACTGTTACAGGTCGTCTGCGTAAACATTGCGTATATAAACACAGCCAGTTTAATTACACATCAATATTTAGGGGTGATTTATTTATACAATTTTATAATTTAGTTCGTTTACACTAACTTTATGAACATGTCAATATATATAATTTACAATGTGCGTATGCATTGTCTGAAATAAAAGTTCAATATCAAAGTGGTATGTTTGAATCAGTAAAATGTTGCTTATGCATTAGCTTAATCACCTATTTAGCGGACAAGTCCATTGTTTAAAGTACAAAAACACGTATGACCTAGAATACGACCTGTATCTGTTGATGGTATTATTGCTTTTACTGACATCTGTAAACATAAATATGAAACACATGTTGCTCGCGCACCTTTCACAGTTCATCTTTAGAAGCTAAATTCATTGTTTGTGTTCTATTTCTTTGAAACAACATTATTTTTCTTATCACAACTATTCTAGTCCTGAACAGGAAAATATCTGGCATGTTTTCTAAGACTTTCTAAGACCAATTTAAGACTGGTTTTAAAAGTACTCGAAGTTGTAAATTTTGAACAGATTTTGATGTTTAATAAAGTGAAGTATCCATATTTATCATAACTACAGCATTTGTATTACTTGTTATAGAAAAATAAATCAAAACACAATAATTATGCATTGTATATTGTATACAAAGTTATGGAATGATCTTCCAAGTTCTCTCAAAAACATTCAATGTGAAGCATTATTTAGAGCTCAACTCAAAACACACCTGTTCCACCAGTTCCATAATTGATCTGTTAATTTTGACATTCCAAGTCTCACCGTGTTTAGATACTGTATTTTTTAACTCTGTACATAGTGCTGTGTTTTAATAATATTTGACATTGGAAGGACTTTTGTAAAGCGCAATAGAATATGTCTACATAATTTTTGCGCTATATAAATGCATTATTCATTCATTCATTCATATTAAATACAAGTATAAAATTCCAAACTTTAAATTACCAGTAAATCCCTTCCTTTGTGAATTTTTGACTTGTATCAATCTTGATTAGTATTTTTACTTTATTTCATCATATGATAAATAACAGAAGCTGGTAAATGGTGATAATGTGTAGGTACTAATATTGTAAAACATCATTTATAACACAAGTTGTGCAACAAATGAATGTACCTCCTATTTATAGACAAACTTTTATGCGATTTAGAAATTTCACCGCATGGTACTTGTGTAGGATCCATTCAAACTGGAAACCCTACTCTAGCAGACGATCTTACCCTGATTTCCCCATCTCTGTCCTCATTACAATCACAAATAATCAGAGTAACCAATTATGCTCATAAATGGTGCTATGCACTTAACGAAAGCAAATGTAAACTGGTTGTTTTCCAAAAACAGTTAAACCCTAACTACGCCATAAATATAACTCACACAACTCTATGTGCTAGTGACTGTGCAACACATGTGGGCATCAAACTGCATCATACATTGAAACCTAAGTACCACTTATAGCTGAAGTTAACAAACGCAAGCTATCATTCTTCCACAAACTATGTATTATGCCTTCAAATCTAATTGCGCGGAAAATATTTGACTTAACATTTTTTCTTTTTATTAAACGTGGTTATACTGGTCAAACAGGATTTATTCCAGATATCTACTCTATCTTAAATAATCTTAAATACATACTGGAACGTCTACTTAGACACTGCTGAATTACCTACTAAACATGTATGGAAGCATATTATTAATAAAGCTGTAAGACAATACATGTATCATAGTTCTACATGGTTAGCAAAAATTTCTAGTGATGCTGAATTTACGCGTCTAAAAATATCCAGCTAGATATCACCCCATCTATTATATGGTCAAGTGCCATAAGTAAGACAGACATTATACATGCAATAAAAACAGTGAAATTCTTGACATTCGCCTACAATCGTAGAGATATTCAAAATTGTACACTGTGTCATTTATCAATCACAGATATGCAAATACATTTAGTAGCAGAGTGCTCTCAAGTTCAAATTATGAGACTGCAATTCTTAAGTTATGTACATAGACATTTTTCAATTAATCTTTGTCAGCTTTGAGTTATTTATCCGGTGAAAATGTCATAGAGACTCTATTTAACATCAATATTGTAAATCATTTTATAAGTGATACCAATTTACAATATTTATATATAAGACAATTGTGCAAATTTATTTACACAGTGTTAAAACATTATAAATTATGAATGGTCTACATACAGACAAAGTTACAATTGTGACATTCTGTCTAAACATAACATCATATACAAACATGTAGTTTATTTGTTCATTTCCTGTTTACATTTTGTTTATCTGTGTATTAGTTTAAACATGAACATTGTATTTTGTATGTTTATAATAATGCATATCACCTTAATGGTGGAAATAAAGAGTATATATACACAAAACGAGACAAATATCTCCAGATAACGCAATGAATTGGTCTAAGTTAGAGTGACAGTGGTTTGTTTGCAAAGACATGATGTTATAACATTATTATAAGTAATATTGACGTCAATCGTGTATTCTGTTGTGATTGATTTTCTATTGTGTATTCTGTTGTGATTGGTTGTCTATTGTGTATTCTGTTGTGATTGGTTGTCTATCGTGTATTCTGTTGTGATTGGTTGTCTATCGTGTATTCTGTTGTGATTGGTTGTCTATCGTGTATTCTGTTGTGATTGGTTGTCTATCGTGTATTCTGTTGTGATTGGTTGTCTATCGTGTATTCTGTTGTGATTGGTTGTCTATCGTGTATTCTGTTGTGATTGGTTGTCTATCGTGTATTCTGTTGTGATTGGTTGTCTATCGTGTATTCTGTTGTGATTGGTTGTCTATCGTGTATTCTGTTGTGATTGGTTGTCTATCGTGTATTCTGTTGTGATTGGTTGTCTATCGTGTATTCTGTTGTGATTGGTTGTCTATCGTGTATTCTGTTGTGATTGGTTGTCTATTGTGTATTCTGTTGTGATTGGTTGTCTATCGTGTATTCTGTTGTGATTGGTTGTCTATCGTGTATTCTGTTGTGATTGGTTGTCTATTGTGTATTCTGTTGTGATTGGTTGTCTATTGTGTAGTCTGTTGTGATTGGTTGTCTATCGTGTATTCTGTTGTGATTGGTTGTCTATTGTGTATTCTGTTGTGATTTGTTGTTTTATAATGCAGACCCTTGTGTATTAACTGTTCATAAATCAAAACCCGGGTCGATAGCGCAGTTGGTAGCGCGCCGAGATTTGGAATCTTGTGCCCGAGGGGGTGAGGGTTCTAAACCAACTCGGGGAGGTTATACCCTACCATGAAAATTTGACAATAATGTTGATTTTCCTCCATTAATTAGATAATATGGAGAAGTTTCCGGCCTTGTGGACGGTTAGGTGAGAACTGGTTATGGACAAGGGTCGAGAAAAGCTAGGTTAGGTGCGCTGGACGCCGTAAAATGACCTAAATTGTGTTGACACGACATTAAATTTAGTAAAAAAAATGTTCATAAATTAAGGTACGTTATCGAGTACAGTCTGTATTTATAATGTTACATTACTTAATTAGTGACTAAATTTAATGTCACATATGTAATGCATTTGAATATATTTACACTTACAATAATTATCAATTTCCTTTTTTTTTCTGGCACGGACTTTACATATGTTACTATATATGTTTTGGAGGATCAACAGAATTGGGAATTTTTATATTACTAAGGAAGGGTAGTTAAGTACTGCTTAGACTGAAGTAAATGGAAATTTGTAAGATGAATGAGCAATAAATTGACAGTAACAATATTAAATACATCTTATTACAAGAAACGTGTATAGATATATCATCTCGAGAGGATTGTTCTCAAGTCTGTTATACATCTATCTATATGTTAAATAGAACAAGTAATAAATCTCTAAAGACATATCATCTCAGTCAGGGACTAATCGTATTGATACTTAAAGTCATCATTTGAGTACTCGTATTCTTGATAGCTTTGATTGAATAATATGAACTCCTGCTGGATCTCAATTATGAAAGTTGAAGTTTGTGTATTGAGAAGATAGATAAAGCAATGTTGTAAAAGTTTTTATAGAAATATCTGTCTAAGGAATCGTTGAACATCATTTATATTGGAATATCCACATTACAGGCCTACACAGTGGCATAAATATTTATTGTATAAGTTAAACAGTTGAAATGCCATCTTAATGCTCTAAACTAAACAAATACTTCGTTTCTTGATAATTTCTTACTGGAGTGAATTTAGTATTCATTATTTAACCTTTGAATTGAATAATGTCTGTATCACATTCAACAAAACAACGTATTACAACATTTGTTTGTTAGTGTCTAAAACACATTGCAGCACTGGCTCTATTGGGATATATTTCAACGATGTAAGAAAAAAAACGTTTCAAATAGAATAAAATGTAAACTTGTCATCCATTACCTGTGTCATAGGCAGTTCAGACGTACGAAGTATTATTTTATGACATTGTCAAACATGACTCACTCAGTGCCGTTTAATCTCTATTACCATCCTTGCACTCGCATTTACAAGACATTAGTAGTATCTGACATTTTCGAGTGGAATCTTTTTAACGATTCCTATTAAGTCACAGTTGTCATAAAATCACTATTATCAGTTCATTAATCTGTCCAACAGGTCTGTGTTTACTTTGTCTTAACAAATCGTAGTATTATTTGGCCACATTGAACATGAACTGTATGCAAAGTCGTGAATTTCCGTTCATAAATCAAGGTACGTTATCGAGTACAGTCTGTATTTATAATGTTACATCACTTTATTAGTGACTAAATCTAATATCACATATGTAATGCATTTGAATATATTTACACTTACAATAATTATCAATTTCCTTTTTTTTTTCTGGCATGGACTTTACCTATGTTACTACAAAATTTGGAATTTTTATGTTACTAAGGAAGGGTAGTCAAGTACTGCTTAGACTGAAGTAAATGGAAATTTGTAAGATGAATGAGCAATAAATTGACGGTAACAATATTAAATATATCTTATTACAAGAAACGTGTATAGATATATCATCTCGAGAGGATTGTTCTCAAGTCTGTTAAACATCTATCTATATGTTAAATAGAACAAGTAACAAATCTCTAGTGACATATCATCTCAGTCAGGGACTAATCGTATTGGTACTTAAAGTCATCATTTGAGCACTCGTATTCTTGATAGCTTTGATTGAATAATTTGAACTCCTGCTGCATCTCAATCATGAAAGTTGAAGGTTGTGTAGTGAGAAGATAGATAAACCAATATTGTAAAGGTTTTTTATAAAGAATATCTGTCTAAGGAACCGCTAAACATCATTTATATTGGAACGTCCACATTACAGGCCTACACAGTGGCATAAATATTTATTGTATAATTTCAACAGTTAAAATGCCCTGTTATTGCTCTAAACTAGACAAATACTTCTTTTTCTTGATAATTTCTTACTGAAGTGGATTTAGTATTCATTATTTAACCTCTGACTTGAATAATGTCTGTATCACATGCAACAAAACAACGTATTACAACATTTGTTTGTTTGTGTTTAAAACACATTGCAGCACTAGCTATATTGTAATATAGTTCAACGATGTAAGAAAAAAACCTGTTTCAAATAGAATAAAATGTAAACTTGTCATCCATTACCTGTGTCATAGGCAGTTCAGACGTACAAAGTATTATTTTATGACATTATGCACTCGCATTTACAAGACATTAGTAGTATCTGACATTTTCGAGTGGAATCTTTTTTTACGATTCCTAATAACTCACAGTTGTCATAAAATCACTATTATCAGTTCATTAATCTGTCCAACAGTTCTGTGTTTACTTTGTCTTAACAAAACGTAGTATTATTTGGCCACATTAAACATTCACTGTATGCAAAGTCGTGAATTTCCGTATGATATCTCCGTAAATTTACGAATATATTACTTAAAGGTTTAGTAATAGGAATTAAGAGGTATGTAAGGACTTGGTGTAATGGTGTAAAACGCACCACCTAACAATCAAGAGGCTATGGGTTCGATTCCACATAAAACGTTATTTTTTGCACTTTAAATAATCGGTACGTGCTTTACATATATAGTTCATACTTTTTTACACGAAGGCGCACGGATTCCATGATTTACAAAAAACCTGCTGCGAAATTGTATTACACACATAATGGGCGTTTTCATTTATGAAAGTCCTTCAGTCTTTAATCATGTCACAAATTGTAATGAAAATATGAATAAAGAAATAAGTATGATAATAAAGAGACAACAAATGTTGTAAAATGATATATAATTAATATTCAGTCAATTAGATAAAAGTAATAAGTAAACCATTATGTTGCTACTAAGTTACTAGTGTTTGCGAAATTACAAAAAAGACCTGTGTCGTAATCGAACCCTTTGTATTTCGATTGACAAGTCATTACTTTACCTCTGCACTACAAACCGTTTGATATAATACAATCGTTACTTTTTCATCAATACGTTATATTATCACTCATTAAAGCAACGAAACTTGAGAATTTATACGAACTAAGCCGTAAATCGATACGGAAACTAATGAAGTGCATGTTTAATGTTGTCAAATAATAGAATTTAATGTGTTTACTCTGTCATTCACAATAAACTGAGTTCACAAACGTTTTTAAAATCATTGTTTATTTTGTAACCTAAATTTCAGAAACACAAAGCGCTAAATCGAATTCTTACTGTAAAAAGAGATGTTTTGCAATTTTAATAGTTTCTTGAGTTACTCCAAAATGCAACAACAGTTAAAGAAAATTAGGTTAATGTAAAAGACATACATGCTTTCATTACCCAAGTGCTTAACATTCATGATTCTTTTTTCCAAATTTGGAATAAATTCATTTCTTTCTGAAAGGAAACAATTTTGAGTTTTGATTGGATAACAAACAATTAAAAGCTTATGTCTTACTTCATCAAACTTATACTGACAAAACATAAACATACTTACAATCAAATGCAAATTCACTATGATCGCTGTCATCTATTGCTATCATGATTGTTCTTTTGTCGTTTGCCATTGTAGAAATTATTACTTGCACCCTTTTTGATTTATTTAATTTTCTTCAATATTTTTAATTAAACTTTATACTTTATATCTCAATTAAAACGTTGATTAGTTTATATATTACTGAAGCACACATCAACTTTTTATTATCTGAGTCAAGTTCGTTTTTTTTTAATTGGAAATCACAGAAACCATAAAAACATATAATCCGTCCAAACAAAATATTCTATTTGAAAACAATCAATAGTCATCGGATATCCAATGCAATGCACGTAATTACTATAATCCAATTTCTAAAATAATTTGCACAAATAATTATATAGCCATATGTTATCGAATTTATCTCAATTCAATAGCAGAGTAATTTATAAACTGTCTTATAAATCATCCAATGTAAGAACTCTTCTACGACCTAGTCTCTTTGAAAATCAACAGTTCACTGATGAAAATTTTACGCTACTATACTATTTATGTTATTGGTATTTTTCTACAGTCTAGGTACGATAATTAAGTACTAGTAGAGCACTATCTCTAACGTTTAGATACTAGATCTAGATAACTGGTTTCCAGTAGCTAGTTCAAGATGATCAAGTGAATCAGAACAGGAAGTCAGTTGAAAATAATTATACAAAAATGTACAGGTAAATTTTTCATCATAATTAAGTGAGGGTATTGTTGATAAATGGTATAAAATCCCAACTTACCAGAAATAAAACATTAAATATTTCTGTGCGAAAATTGAACATTGCATATGGCTACAGGTCGTCTACGTAAACATTGCGTATATAAAACAGAACAGAACAGAACAGAACAGAACTTTATTTTATCAAATTACAATGTAATACATGAGAACAAAAAATGATGGTATAAACAAACATATGAATATAATATATAAAGTAACAAAAAAAGCGTTCGCGGATATATGTAATAAACAGTTTATATACATGTATAGTTCGTTTCTTTCCCAACGGTCAAACCATGAACAATCCCACGGTGATTTCGTGTTCTTTATTTAATACTCATAATATTATGATAGTGCGTATTCAATCACCGTGGGCGTGCTCGATTGGAAATTCCGACTGTTAGAACTGGCAGAACTCCAATCGAGTCGTCGGAACTGTGTTCTGTCAGCGTTCTACCCATTCCATCGAAATAGGTGGTGTGAACGGAATCGGTTGCGGTTTATTCATACCCAAGATGGCGGCGGCATCACTGCAAACATGTGATTTTGATGTTTGAAAGCGAATGTTGTTAAAACAAGTATTAGCATTTCTAAAAATGCTTGAAATCGTTGGTTAGCCATGAATGACATCTCCTTTAATAAAGCATTCAAGAAATATATGTGTCAGAGTTTAACAATTCCGTCATGTTTCGGCCGAGCACGTACAATACAAACGCATTTAAGAGGTAGGCTTTACAATTCACCCGTCCTTTTGGCAAGAAACTTTATTTATTGATAAGCAAACCAGATTATTCTATTCAAGACCATGTTCTGTCCCATATACTGACGGCTAATCGAGCGTAGATTATATTTATTTACGAGAAAATATTGACGCAAAGCATCAAAGAGCCCAAACTATTACTAACACGGAAATACTGCTATATATTGATAATGATATTGATAATGATATTTTTCTGGTAATACAAACAGGTAACCGGATAATATACGTCGAAGACGAGTTCATGCACGCACCCCTATTTTGACTGTTTGACGTTATTTTTTTCATCACGTGACCTCAAATGCATCGTTCTGATTGGCTAAAGGCAACCGGTGTCGACACAAAAATGCTCAAATCTTGATAATTGTTATTATCGTCGGTCAGGTACCGACGATAATTATACTTTTGAACGATTGTTTACGATAACAATTTTACTATTTTCTGTAAATAAATTAAGAACCGAGTATATTTCCTATGGATTTTGCCTTGTGATTCAGTTCCGACATCCAATTTCACTCGTTTGGCAGATTCTGTGGAAGAGTCGGAATTTGATTCTGGCACAGTTCCGACAGCCCAATCGAGCACGCCCTTCACATTAATCAAACTTTGTCAGTGGGGAAAAAAAGGACTACAGATAATTAATTAAAATAGACTATAGATAAGGCAAGAGGAATGTGAGATTTGCTCACGTGGAATGCGTGGTAATATACTTGTGTAAGCGGTGTATTTGAGTTCACTTAAACATATAGGTAAGAGTATGGATTTTTTGTTAATAATATAACTTAAAAGTGTTTTATTAGAAACTTAAGAAGGGTAAATTTAAAGTGTTTTATCGGATTACAATATTACAAGGTTACAAAAATAAAGTTTTGGATGTGTCAGGTAAGCTGTTTATATGATAAGCTTATTATTTATGTGCATATACAAAAATTAGTGACTACAGGTCGTATTCTAGGTCATGCGTGTTTTTGTACTTTAAACATTGGACTTGTCCACTGAATATGTGAATAAGTTGATCCATGAACAGTATTTTACGGATTTAAACATACAACTTTGATATTTAACATTCATTTTAAATACTGTATATGCACATACTGTAGTAAATTTCATATAGTGGTATGTTTATAAATAAGTGTTAAATAACAAAATCATAAAACTGTTAAATAATACACCCCTAAATATTGATGTGTAATGAAACTGGCTATGTTTATATACGCAATGTTTACGTGGACGACCTGTAATTCTTCCTAGCAATGTATACATAGTTATATTTAAACCACAGCTGTGACGTCATCCCATTGTATTCATAGTACCGTATATCTAATAATGTACAGGTAACCGTCCAATATTAAGATTACTCGTCCATTATTTGGTGTGTTGGGACATTATCTAACGTGTAAGTCTAATATTGGACTACACGCTAGATATTGTCCAGACACACCAGATAATGAACGCGTAACGTCGATAGCGAACGATTACCTTTTCAATGTATTTCATAAAAAAGCAAAGAAAGGAATGAAGTTGGTTTTTATTTATTGAACAAAAATTTACAAATATACTCAAAATTGCACTTTTTTACTTTGCCCCTTCGAAATGAAGTCATCAATTTCAACCATGTAATTCCTATTTACATTTTGTCAACGTTGCGCTGTCGTTTCCTGAAAATTGAGAAGAAATACCTAAGTTTAGCATGGTTATACTTAGACCCGAACTAGATTTTAACAACATTTTGATACATAATCTGTCCAACACAGTAAGCCATTCCTTGCCAATGGTTCAACATATAAAGTTTTGTCTTCTTATATGAGAACGCGTGATAAGAACAAAATATAGGGTTATTTAAAATAATTGCTGAACGAAATTCGTCATCAAGCCAAAAATGCTTTATTTTAAATAAAAAACATTGCATTTAGTATGCTGTGATCCTGGCGTCCCCTTTGTGTCTTATTGAGCAATGCCATAGACAATATTATGGCAGAGATAGGTAATTCTTGTACTAGACCGCAGAAACATTGAGGCCAATGCCTAAACTTCCAGCGTTACCAAAATGACATTAAAACATCATCAACCATCAATAATATGAAATTATTACTGTCGGAAATAATGACCATTTGCATAACGACCTCTCCACGTGATAAAACGATGATAGGTTTGAGCCACGAACCGAACATAGATTGATACGTAAAAAGAAGGACAAACGTGTTGCATACGAAGGATGTATGAATAAACAGGGCAACACTAATTATTTGATGCACGCATGGCCCAGGATCACCATTTGGCTTCACTATAATTGTTAACCTAATATAAATTTGCATTGATATTTTTAACTTACCATTACCCTGTTCCTCTAAAATAAGTATCTCATCAAGTTCATTGGAAATGAGCCATGTGTCAGGCTGTTGAGCACTAATATCGTTTCTTGGACATGACTGGAATCAGTTGATAATCCTCCAAAAACATCACATTTTGTACACATTGCAACCATATTAATGTATGTATCTCCGAACGAATGTATTCCTAGTTGTAAACAGTATATCCAAAAGAAAACACCAACTTAATTCCAAAGATAATTTAGATCTTTCAAACATGTTACACGTATATAAAATATCCGACTAAACGAAGAACAGAAACGAAATAAACGACCACGGTCTTAACTACACTTAAGTTTTTATGTGAAAGATTCTGCACGAAAATCTCGTGAACATACATTCATTAAATTGTCGGACTAGAGGGGCACCATATGGGAAAAAATTAATATTTTCTATATTTATTCAAATTTGATAAACATAATATTTAAATGTATAATTCTGAAATAGTTATCTGCAATAGGTGTAAAGTAAAAATGATTTTGTATCAATATCATAATTATTATGTTGGTGAGCTCTGATTTAAGTAAGATATACCCCTCGAGCAGCCCAATATGTTAGACATTGGATACGCTTCGGCGCTAACGCGCCTCAGCTATCCAATATATAACATATTGGACAGCTCTCGTGGTATATCCCTTACATATGGTGAATAAAATAAATAGATAATTGTTCAATATGGGGTTATAGGGGTTTAACATTTGCGAGTAGTATTTTAACAAAAGAACATAGTTTCTTGAGCTCGCGTTGATTCGAGTTAGTTAATAATTTGTTATACTTGATTTGGGTAGGCATTTCATAGTAGTATCTATCGATATATTTTCTTCTGTCTATCATAAAATGTTGGCATTTAAATAAATAATGAAACTCATTAGCTCTTTCTTTTGAATTGCATAAATTACAAGTCCTATTATTTATATCAATATTTTGCCACCTACCAGTTTCTATTGGAAAATAATGGTTACCAGTTCTAAACTTAATTAAATTAATTGAGTCTTGTCTGTTTAGTCCTAATATATACTTTTCTAACTTAATGTTATCTTTGATTAGTGAGTAATCTCTACCTTTGTTGGAACTATTTAAAGAATTATGCCAATTTTGAGAATTTTGATCAATAAGAGTTTGTTTTATGATATATTTTAGATTGTATGGTGTGTTGATGTAGCCACATTTCGGTTTTTCCTGTCTAATTTAAAATTGATTTTATTTTGTTGATCCATTTTGATTCGAAATTTGGTATGTTACACATGTATTTATAAATTGTGTACGATAGTTTTTCACCATTTCCTGTAATAAGTTTATTCCAGAAACCAATCAGTCTGCATTTAATTTCACGGCGTCTCAACGCCGTGATATTGTGGTGGGTAGATTTTGATAGCAATGGGCAAAAGTCACGTGATAAAAAATGATAAAAATCCTTTCGATTTCCACTGCCGACAAATTTATTGTTTTTAATGCAGTCATAGTACAGCCCATTTCCGTTAAAAGTTAAATAGAAAAATCATTTTTGGGGGAATCCATATAAACAATTTTTCTTGCAACAATGCAACACACGAAAAATCAGCGTTTTATATCAACACATTTCCGCAAATCCTTTCGAATCACACGAAAAGGGGTAGGTATAAATTGCGAACCAACCGGACCAGGAGACCAGTTTAGTATACGGATACAGTTTAACAAATATGCGTATCATAATGTGTGTATAGTACATATATTATTGATATTTGCCAATATTTTATTCGAAAAGATAAGACACCAATATCGAAATTATATTTTAAGAAATAACTTTGCAGACTTTAACTATTAAAAGAATCGTCGATTGCTTCATCACATATTGTTGTAAATATTATATATTTCAACTGTTAGAGCTTTTGTCATTTGAAAACTAATTTGATATGGTTCATATATTTTAATAATATACCTTTTTTTTATTAGGCGACTTTATAAATAAAGAAGCGTAATCGTGTAACATTGACTCTTAATTCTTACTCTAACTGAGCTCTATTGGCGATCTTTTCTAACTATGATTAAGTGCAGCGGACCAGTTAATTTTAAGAGCATAAGAGTTACGGACCAGGGTTGAGTTCAGTAACTGCGAACTTTATAGAACGTTCCGCAACGATACATTCGGAAGTCCTCGTCCATTTGCTGCGAATAATCTCGGACATATTTGGACGCTATTTTGAAATGTCCGGCGTTAAAGTAAACAAATGTATGACCGAGGAGTTCCGAATGCATCGTTATGTAACGTACTGTAGCGTTTTGTGTAATTAAACTTGCTTCTGGTTATAGATCGAGCAGATGTAAGATTATTTTTGCAGACTTTTTTTAATTATGAAAAGTTTGGTACTATATTGACGGACTATTGACCAGACGGACCAGGTAATTTTAAGAGAGTTAAAATGACGGACATTTACATCTAGGTGAAAAGCTCGCCAGTTTTTAATTTGTTCGAATGGAGTATGTTTTCTCGAGTCCGAGTGAATTCATTATTAAGAAAAATGATTTCTATTCGAAATAGCTTGCCTTTTGTATTTAAGTGCATCTTTTCGGAATTAAAATACATGTTAAATCCTTTCGTGTATCCGGCAACAAAATTCTTCCGTAACAAGTAAAGGTATGACTACTCTCTAATACACTGGTTTGAAAGATTCACTCGCTGACTCTCTACCTCTGCTTAAATACTATGCGCAAACTGATATTTCTATTTCAAGGCAAAGACACACACATTTAGATTGCATGACTGTCTCGTGATTAAAAAATAAATGCAACAAATGTTCCCGCCTGTAAAATCAAAATGTCGAAATTCAAAGATGCTGGACAGTTATGCATTAGTTAGATGATTGGTTACACGGATTGGTAAGAACAGATCCGCAATGTGAGGAGTACTTGACTAAACAGAAGCGATAAGTCATGTAAATAGCTTCTGTTCTGAAGAACTATGTTTTCCCTTCTGCCGATCTTTTTAAGCGTCATGCAAATATGAATTACTGGAAATAAATCCAACTAAAACCAAACATCCTGTCGGCATAAAGATGGTGTCTAGATCCAGACCATTCGCGTACTCCAAATTTGTCAAGATTCTCAATCTAACTAGTATCGAGAATCTTACTAGGCTTTTGGAACGAGATTGTTACATTTGAACAGAAAAACGTTTTATGACAAGTTACCTTTTAATTACTGAAAAACCTTAACATGACAATTCAATATAATGCTCTTTTGAGTTACCTTTAGATTATACTTAATCATTCTTTTTTGTTTGCCGTGACAATCCCTTTGCTGCATTTAGCAGCAATTTTTTACTTGTTGTTATTTCCATTGGGTATCGACCGGATTCACCATAGAGCATATATAAAGCATATATATATTTTCTAGCTTGTGTTGTTAATTGTTTTATACAAGTTGTAAATTTACCAGATTTTTCAAAAAGGGTACCTAGGTATTTGTAGGATCTTACAGTTTTAATGGTGGTCTCTCCAATTTTAAAAATATACCTGTCATCATTTCTTGATCCTAACATTAAGATTTTAGTTTTATTTATATTTATGTTAAGTTTCCAAATTTTGCAGTACTGAATAAAATCGTCTAAACACTTTTGAAGTGTTACTGGGTCATCAGCCAGTATAATCGTGTCGTCTGCATATAAAAGTACCAGTAGTTGTAAGAATATATCAATTTCATTGTCATAGTTTTGTAATTGAATACCTATGTTACCATTTGTTTCAAGAAAATTTTCTAGATCATTTAAGTATAATGAAAATAAAACTGGTGAGAGGTTTTCGCCTTGTCTCACACCACAGTTACAATTAAATAAGGAAGATTTTTCACCATTTCTAGGAATGCATGATTTTATATTAGAGTACATATTTCTTATTCATCGAAAAAACTTTCCGTTTATATTATTCTTATATAAACATAGCCAGTTTCAGTACACACCATTATTTAGCGGTGTATTATTTTTCAGTTTTATAGTTTAGTTATTTGACACTTATTTTATAAACATACCACTACATAAAATTTAAAACGTCCATATTCAGTGTTAAAACTAAATGTTAAAAGTGAAATTGTATGTTTTAACCTGTAAAATGCTGTTCATTCGCTAGCTTATTCACCTTTTTCAGTGGACAAGTCCAATGTTTAAAGTACAAAAACACGCATGACCTAAAATACGACCTGTACGTTACCCAGCTATTGATAACAAAAATGTGTTGGAATACAAAACAAATAATGATTTAAGGAAACAAGGAACCAATGTATTAACAGTAGTTAGTTACTTGAGGTATTTGAAACGTGTAGCTGGTTAATGGTGTTAACATTTCAATTTTGTATTGTCACGTAAATTGCATATGCTTAGCAGGGATAACATCATTTAATGCATCTTCAAAGATTGCATTGTATGTACATTACTTGTGTTTCACGTCGCTTGTCACGTATTTACATTTATCAGTTTTACATAGTGGGCGATCCTCCTACATGTTGTTTAGTGGGAAATTATTTAACAATGAGTTACACTTAATTCCTGGGAGCGTCATGAAATTCACTAAATGCTAAAAAAAGAAAACTTGTAGAATTGTGAAGAAGGCATGTCTAACGTATCAGAAAGATATCCAGACAAAAAATAACCCACATAATTCCACAAGTCTTTATCGTTTTTGAATAAACACATATAGTTGAATTGGTAAAATATACAGACCGGCTCATTACTCAGTAATTGACAGATTAGCAGTGCGTCTAAGAGTCTCTGGATCGACGCTAGGCGGGACTAACTCTTTTCTGTGAGATTTAGACATGACTGCAAGTTTTCTTCTGTCTTTCTTCTTCTTAAACTTTATTAGGAATACAGTTGTCAGTAACTGACATGGAAATACTTTGAACCTATTTAAAACTCAAGTTATTCATGCGTGTCCAATGATACTTTGTTAGACTACTGACAACAACAATATGAACGAATCATTAAAGATGTAGAATCATTTCAATATGGAGTAAAACATCCTATATAACGTGTTGTTCATTGATGTTTATTGTTAATGCCTCAGTCTAATGAAATCGTGGCTTGTTGCGGACCCGTACGTACAGACAGCCATAGGTCGTGGGAAGCCTTGCATAAAAAGATGACGGTACGCACATGGCACAAAACAACACACTCGTACGGAGCCGTAGCTGGAAGATATGCAAGTTAAATCCATACTCGGCCACGATTTTGTTTACGATTTGACTTTGCAACTGATACGTGTATCCATGGCTCATCTCAAGGACCCTGGTTAAAACGTAACAGTCCATTCGGGGACGCAATAGTTCGTACGGGTCCTTGCGGAGCTTGATCACACGGCGCTCGTACGGTGCCTTCACGGCTATTTTTATGTTTATGGGACTGTAGCATAATGTATGTCTTATGTATGATATTGTACATTCATGTTATTCAGAATTTGAAATAAAACCAATACTATATATCATAATTAGAAATAAAAAGTTCACCTTCAATAATTGCTTTCAACATTATACATTTTTGACTTGCACCGTCCAAACAATAGTAATAAACCATGTATGTGGATGTTAAATGGTAAATATTGGTACAGGTCGTATTCTAGGTCATGCGTGTTATTGTACTTTAAACAATGAACTTGTCCACTAAATAGGTGAATAAGCTGATGCATGATTATTATTTTACTGATTAAAACATACCACTTTGTTATTTAACGTTATTTTTAAAAAGTTTTTAAAAACATTTTAAATTTCGTATAATGATATGATTATAAAATAAGAGTAAACTAAATAAACTATAAAATCGTAAAAAATATCCACCCCTAAATATTGGTGTGTAATGAAACTGGCTTTGTTAATATACGCAATGTTTACTTGGACGACCTGTAGTAACATGGATCAGTACAGATTACATATAATATACATAACACATGTAACACCTGCACCTGTAAAGTTTTATGTTAGTTCTTTATAGTTAATATCAGACACAATTATAAACATCCCTTATATTTGGTATGTGTATCAATCTCATAAAAATCAGTTCCTATCTAATCTACTCTAGTACTATGAATTTGGGAAGAATTGTAGAGAGTTCTGTTGTCGGATGGAACAAGTATTAGGTTACACCCCACTAAATAAAATCTTTCTTTGTTGTATATAAAAAGTCTCATTTTCAATGTCAAATTACAGTATGCCCATGGGGTGTTAGATACCCCAAACCATATAAAATGGCTGAAAGATCTATATAGTTCGCACAAAATGATCAGTATTAGAAAAAAGTTACTTACCTATAAGAAAATAAAATTCGATTAAAAGTTCCTACCGTGAAAACATCCATGTTTTTCTTTTGTAACAAGCCGTACATAGTTACCTCCCCTGTTAATCACTCTTCGCGAGCAAACAAAGATGATCCATTGATGTTTTGCATAGTTTCATAGAAAAAGCATTGCAAAAGACATACTCTTCAATATAAATAATCACCCCAAATGAGGACACCAGGTACTCTCAAATAATGAATGAATGGTGATATCCCTGCTAAGCATATGCAATTTACGTGACAATACAAAATTGAAATGTTGACACTATTAACCAGCTCATGTCCATCTTTTAGGCCCATACATAATCCCAAGTTGACATCCGATTTTCAATAGAAATGTATAGGGGAAAATTCTTTGAACGGTCATAACTCTTTTATTTTTAAAGATATCAATTTTGTGCAAATGATGCAAAAAAGTTTAAACTGTCTTCTTTCATATGATTGTTTTTATTTTTTTGTAAAATTGTAAAGTTTTGGTCCCATTTAAGGTTTTATTTGATTACTCACGTTACTATAAGGGAAGGGAAATAAATACCCATACTGATATAAGTTGAAAAATAAAGTATTTTTGGTTCTTTGATCAAATTTGTGCAAATGACATGAAAAGGTCGTATGTTTCTAGTTTTCGGAGCACTTTTTAAATTTAAAATAACTTAATGAAGTTTTGGTCCCATTTGCACTTTTTTCCAAAAGTTTTGCATTTTTTAAAAAAAAATTTTCTTAAATTTATAGTGTGCGCTATCGGATTTATGGACCCCTGGTGTGATTGTATAACACTGCGCATAGCAAGGCACAGCGGGTACACTTTTATGACAGGATTACCTTCCTGTCTCTGTTTTATTGATAACTATTTGTATATATACATGTAGTTGTATCTGTCAAATGATTTTTTTCTGAAATAATTATAATGAAAGTGTTAAGATTCTAGGCAGGTTAGAAAATACATAAATGTAATTTATCTATTCATTAATAGAATTATTGTTCGGGAAGATTTACTCGACTATACGTTTTACAGAAAATAGTATAATAAACATATTACTTTATTCTTGCGGCATAAGGATAAATGATAGACATCAATTGTTTTTAGTTTACCTCTACAATTATATTAATTAAAACGTTAATACATTGAAAACTTTGTATTTACTAGTTTACAAGTAATGGTAGAACGATTGTATTAAAAAGGTGAAATATTAAGATAAATAAATAATACAATTATACAAATTAACGCATGGGCAATTTAGTCCAAGTAAAATAAAGCGGCTTAACGATAACGATGATGTTTGAATATTGTTTTAAAACTATTCATTTAAATTTAAAGCTTTCATAACAATACATATAAAGCATATCTAAATTAACGGATGGGAAATTAATAAATTTAAATGGTAGATGAGTAATAATTATCATTTCTAACATAATTTGACCATCGAAAAGTTATTTCAATCATCATTTTTGTTTTATCTGACTGTATTGTATACAAAATGTCACCTTAAAAGTTGTGAAACATTTATCTGTTAATTTACACTTGTTGCACAATGGACAATATAAAACATTTGTCTACAACCGATTTAATTAATCCCCTGATATGACTTGAAATCGTGACCTATATGATCCTTATCTTATCTCATCGATCACAACATGGGGTCACGACTTGTACATTATATCATCGCAAAACAGACGTATCTACGATCAGAGCTATATGGCTGTATCATAAAGCAAAAATCTTGATGGGTATAAAAGTTGGATATGTACACGTTTCAAATACCTCTAGTCACTAACTACTGTTTATACATTGGTTCCTTGTTTCCTTAAATCATTATTTGTTTTGTATTCCATCACAATTTTGTTATCAATAGCTTTTCGCACAGAAATATTTAATGTTTGATTACTGGTAAGTTGGGATTTTATACCTTTTATCAGCAATACCATCACTTAATTATGATAATTTACCTGTACATTTTTGTATAATTATATTCAACTGACTTCCTGTACTGATTCACTTGATCATTTTGAACCTTAGCTACTGGAAGCCAGTTATCTAGATCTAGTATCTAAACATTAGAGATAGTGCTCTACTAGTACTCAAAAATACGAAACTTGACAATTATCAGCGATCATTTAGTAATGGGGCTTTAAGCTACAATCTTGGTAGAAATAGGCATAATGTAAACCAGCATATTTTTATCTGAACTTTAAATGGTCGTCTTCACGAAGTGATAATTCAATTTACTGTTTATAATTTAGAACTAAAACTTCTGATTGTCAATCTAGATAGTTCTCATACAATTACTAAAGTTTTAGTCACAAGTATTGTTTGTTTGTTTGTTGGGTTTAACGCCGTAGCAACACATTTTATAGGTCATATAACGGCGGTCAGTCAACCTACTCACTCCTCCTGGAAAGGCTAAATTTCTGGATTTAGCTGTTAACCAACTACTAAGCACATACTTTCGTCAGTGACTGACAACTGCCCTTCATAATTAAGAATCATTGGTAGGAGGGAGAATGGCCTTAGAAATAATTTCATGGCCAAGCTCCACGAACGTATGCCCCACCCAGGAATCAAACCCTTGACCCCTCGATCAGTAGACTTGCGTGCTACCAACTGAGCTAGCCGGGCAGCCTTAAACAAGTAACTCTGTCAATATACAACTTACTAGCTCCAATAATCAAACGACTGCTGAAACCGATTAACAATAGCAATTAGAATTTATGAACGAGGACAAAAACACGCGTCAAAATACATTAGTTAGTTTGATTATTTCATGGTGCCCAGTGTATTATAATGCGTTTATATTACACAAATGAATATAATATCTTTGTTTGCATAGGACTGGTGCTTTTAATTTTTAAAATGCCTGTATCCGATAACACCAGATTGTAAAACTGAATTGAAAAATAAAATAGTTATTATAACATAACAATAGAAAATTTTATATCAAGTTAAT
The DNA here is from genome assembly GCA_025267735.1 of Mactra quadrangularis. Classification (NCBI taxonomy): domain Eukaryota; kingdom Metazoa; phylum Mollusca; class Bivalvia; order Venerida; family Mactridae; genus Mactra; species Mactra quadrangularis. Next base: position 48,361,945 of record CM046305.1, on the reverse strand, counting down.
TATGCATAATAAAAACTGATCATTCAGTTTTAAATTTAATATTTAACAATTTTTCGAGGGATATTTTTAATTTCGATAAACAGCAGTGGGCTTAGATTTTATTGACATCAATAAGGTCTAAACACACTTTTATCATGATTTTCATGTGAAGATGCGTTTATACTTGTATCAACTTGAAGATAGATATTAAGTTTTGTATATGATAGTGAAGTGACGATTGTAAGTTTCAAAAGTCAAATATATTGGTATAAAAACTTTCATGTATTATAGTATAACCCAATCTAATTAAAACCCGATCTAAAATTTTATTTTCCGCTCGCATACTCGCTAATTTAGAAATGGCCTTTTCAAACGAAGGTCACGATCAGACGACCTTTTCTCATCATATTATTCATGACGAAATTGTTATGATACGTAACTTGTTTACATCGTCTACGTCACGCAATTTGAAATGAGCCGCCCAATCGCAGACTGTGAATAATATCGCTGTTAAATTAGCATGCAAAACTTGGTCTAAAATAGAAATTACGAAATCAAAATGTGATAAGTAGTGTATTGGTCTAAATGAAAGCTTCGCATTGATTGGTCGAAACAAAGTTCATCTCGACGTGACCTTCCACGGAGACAGTAGAGATCCTGTACGACAACGCTCTACAGGATATCTGTTTACGGAGATTTGGTATAACCCTTAGGAGCAAATTACCACTGACAATAAAAACTATCTCAAACATAAATTTATTAAAATAGCTGTTAAATCTATCTGACTGTGATAACACTTAGTAACTGTGATAACTTAGGACTTATGTGATAACCTATACATTTTATCAGCATTAGTATATGGTTTTTAATTGTGATAATGCTCATTTACTCAATTCTTAAATATACATCATATAACTTTTATACTTTATCTTTCATGTCTGTCTAGGTCAAACCGTGCAATAGTCTTGGACCACAAAGGGAATAAAAGTTTCCCTTTTTTGTGTTATTCAGGTTATTTATGTACTTTGACATAGATCTTTGCTTTTTCATGATTGGGGATGTATTAAGCACTGGCACCAGAGTCCATATCTTATGATCATAAAATAATGCATATGTTCCTATATATAGTACCCTGTGCATACATAAATCGTCGCCTCAATCTAACAATGCCCTAACTACCAAATTTTTATTTTTGGGAAATCGACTTCAAAAGTTCAAATGATTATATCTTCGTTGTTTCAGTCTGTATAGACATGAGACTTGGAGGGCACATTTACAATGTTATTCCACACATACATGAAGAATATAATTGAAATATTATGAATAATAATGCTGAAAATTGCAAAAATGTGTTTGGAGGTAGATCAAAATTCGCTTATTTTGGTTGATGCATCTTGTTCTAACATTGCGCTATCTCCAAGAAGACATTATAATGATGTATATGCACATTTTTTATAATTTTGAGTTTGTAACACTGCCTATGTTGCAGCATACATATTTATGTTGGTATACACCATAAATATGATGTCACTGGAGAGCAAAAACAAGATAATCAAGTTGTGTATTCCGACTGGACGAAAGGAGATAGAGCAATGTTCGAACGAGCTTATATGGACTTAGAGCATTGTTAGGGTCAATTAAAACATAAAACGAGTGACGAAGACTTCATTTTGATCGGATAACAATATTTTCAGCCCAAACATTGATCTATGTCCTGGACATAGAGCAATGTTTACGCTGTAAGCAGAGAAAATGTGTAGAGATAGGATAATGTACGATTGGCGAGTTGGGCTGTTTGATATGATAGAGTCTCAAAACCTTTTTTAGAAGATAGAACAAGGTCATACAAGTCACTTGGTATGTTTATCTAATTTTTTTTCAAAAATAGAGATAGGACATTGTTAGATTGAGGCGACAAAATGCACACTACCTTAAAATTATATAATATTATAATACAATGTATATAAATAATTAAAGTATAGTTGTAACTCGTACACGGTAATGTATACGGGACCAAATTTAATAGTGTTTGTTGACAAAATATTATATATGTGTGCGTATTTAACGAGTGTGAGGAATCTGGTGCCAGTGGCATTAAGGGCCCTTTAAAGGTGATGTTTCGACACCTTTAGGGAAATGTATAGTTAACAGTGGCGTAATGTTACACTGTTCAGGACATGTCCGGTTAACAGAAGCATCTGCCTGCCTGCCTGCCTGCCCGTCCGTCCGTCCGTCCGTCCGTCCGTCCGTCCGTCCGTCCGTCCGTCTGTCTGTCTGTCTGTCTGTCTGTCTGTCTGTCTGTCTGTCTGTCTGTCTGTCTGTCTGTCATTAAACTATTATATAAGAATGACATTAGAACCTGACTAATTTAGTGTATTTTATACATGTATTGGTACAGTATCATTTGTATTAATTTAATATAGACTAGTGTAGAGGAGAAAACATCTTTAAGGAGGACTACGTAAGTTTGAATATCAGTATACTTAGAGTTTTTATGTATTTTTTATACATTTTGTATTACATTGATATTTTTCAACATGCATATGGTTAATATTCTAGTTGTATTATTCTGACAATGAAAACAAATTCATAATAAACACTAGCATTAAGTTGACTAATTTGACATAAGAATCATTGACCACAGGTATTATACTTTTTACGCTTTCCACTTTGATAATTATGACAACAACTTTAAATATCAAATTAATAAAAACAAATGCAAAAATAAAGTCAAATCATGAACTTAGATTAATATAGGTCTTATAAACTTGATATATGAAAACCAAATGCATAATCACACTATATAACATCATGCGTAATGAATTTTATTTTGTTCTGTGTTATTTTATATATTTATGGTGGAGGGTTTTTACTTATTTACTTATTTAGTTTTTATGATTTATCTTTTGTACAACGCCATTGAATATGTAATATAGAAATAGGCCTTTAATCAAATGAAGAAGTTTAAGTTTAATTAAGATTCTATTAATGTGGGTCACAGACGTAAAACAAAAATACCCAAGTAAGGTCACAAAGGTAAAATTTAACTATTACAGTTCATAGACCATCTGTTTATCACTGAGCTAGACTAGGTCATTTTCACTGTCGAAGGTCAACTAAATCTAAAATATTTAATTTACAATCTTAGGATAGGACAACAATTGGAATTAACCTATATTAAGGACTTTTATACTAAAAGGTAATTATAATCTCCCTATATCGTTAATCAGTCGTGAGGGGCCGATTTAATTTTTATTCGGGACCCATGTTTCGATTTAATGCAGCTGCGTGTTCAGTGTAGAATGTTAGCTAACGTTACGGGTACGGGACAACTCAACCCGAAGAGAACTCAACCCGTGCATAACTCAACCCAAAGTTGGGAAAACTGTATCCGTTAGTAGGGGATTGAGTTGTCTCGGGTTGAGTTGTCTTTGGATTGAGTTGTTCCGACACTTCCGTTATGGAACGTTTTGGAACGTTCAAGGTAACTGAACACGCTGCTGGTCTCTAACGTGTCTAAAATATTACGATAGAAGCAGATATGCACCTAATAAACAAGGAATGTTGACAGCGAGACGTGACATAGTCTCAGTCACAAGGTTTTTAATTACTGAATACAAAACAAAACTAATTAAAAGTTGTCAAAGTCTATTAAATTCATGAAAATGATCGTATAGTTTTCTATAATAATTACATTATTAACTTCTAAACTTTCTATTCCTTTTTCTCTCCTTCTTATTCTCGCGTACACTCTCGCTCCTATATTTATAACAATCTTGAAATGTTGTTACTTTCGGTGGGTGTCTAAAATGAACATTGAAATCAAAGATAACAACTTTGATTATCAAATTATTTTTTATTAAACACCTTTAAGGGAAAATCCTAAATGACCCTTGCCAATTGCGTAGTGGCATGTTTACTGGACTCTGCCAAAATGAACATAAAAGCTTACTTTAGTGTCATTTTCTTAAACACTTTAATTTATTATTATTATAATCTTGACAAGCATTTTGGAATAACATGAAGTGCATCATCCTCGTAAACATCACATGATCTTGGCTTGATCAAATATTACTGACTTGTTTCAGAGCCAATGTACATGAGTATAGAAATTTGGTTAATTTTGAAACTTATACTAACGACATTCCAGAATTAGCTACATGTATTGAGACCACTATGTTACGTTCCTCCCCTACTAAAAAAAATTTTTCGAGGTACAAACAATTTAAATATGAACATAGTGCTCTCGTTACTACAATACATAGTAAAAGACAACAATTACAACACATGTAATTAAACGCGACGCGAATACAACAGAATCGCGACAAAATACATTTGAATTAATAAAAGGTGACATCAACGCGAATTTAACATAATTACTAAACATGATCAGGATTTTAAAATATTTACACAAAATTTGACCTGGATCATATTTAAATCCATCAAATTTATAACAATATACGCATAAAACATGCTTGACCAGGATTATACATGCAAAACATATCTAATCACGATTCCGACTAGAATATATACTTGCAACAAATGACTTGTATCAAAACATTTTAAAACATGATTCATTGTTAACCTTCACTTAGTGACTAGGATAGTGAGCTAAGCCCAACTCTTCACAAAACATGTGTGATAACGATTATATTAAAATACAAATATAATCAAAAATCCTCTACAGGTTATCACAAACTTGATTAACCACGTGACACATGCTATGACAACTTAAATAATACGAATAACGCGATAACAACACAAACAAAGCACAACAACGAGGTAAGACCTCCATAATCATAACATAAAATATAATGTCACAAAGTCCCAATACTTTTCTACTTTCTCTGTCTAATGTTTAGTTCCCCAGTATTAGAACGTCTCTCAGTAACACTTTACATAAAGTAACTGTCCACAAACAAAAACATAAAAATTAATAGTCATAATATTGTTTATGATCACGTGATTTTGTTTTGGATTTTTCTTCATAATAAAGTTAAAATTTTTACGCGATATGTTCTCATGTTCTCATATTAAATCAAATCACATGCACACTAAATCACTTTGCATGCACACACTAAAAAATTGAAAATATATATCCACACATATAGGTAACATCTACTTCTCTTCATAATATGTCTGTATCGGTTTAACATCGTTTTAGATTGATTGATCATCTTTGGATTTTGTGGCAACTTCATCTTTTTCTGAGGATAATGAGTATTTAATTAACTTATACTCATTATATTTATAATGACCATCTACTTCAGGGTTCAAAGTTCCTATCAATCGTTCATCTTCAAAAATTTATATAGATGACGTCATTATCATCATCTGACATCTCATCTTCAGTGTTGATGTCGTTGACCTCATCAGTGTCAATTAATTTCAGTAAGTCTTCAAACGACTTCGACACTTCCTTTGACATCTGTAATTTTATCTTTTTTATATTTTATCTTGAGAGAGCATTTAATTTATAGTAAGATTAATTAAGTTGTCTTGGCCTTGAAACACTTTGAGAGTAATCCCAAGGACTTGCAATAATAAATATGTTGACCTAACTTAGAATTATTTTTACTTTTCACGGAGTTGTTTTGAGAAAGAATCCCCGAACGAATATTGTTTGGTATCTTGAGTATCTTTTCCACTAGTAATCCCGTCATCGCAACACTTAGCCAACCTCCTAAACCTTAACATAATTACTTTATTTTTACAACATACTAAAGTTAAAATTAAAATAATAAAGAGGATCCCGACTATCAGTGTTATGTAATTGAATAAAGACAATGATTTTGAATTATTCTTAATCTTCCTATTATTTTTAACATGTAGGATAAATGAACTCATAGGAATCTCTTTTAAATGACTCAAAGTCTGAGGAACTTCTAACTTAGTAATATTTGGAAATTCATTACTAAAGTTCTGCCATAACCTAACGTGTGTTATTTCATAAATTGAAATAAAGGTATCATATGGGCTACTTCCTTTATAAGTCATTTCATTTTTACCATGAGATATTAACTGTATTCTATCATTGGATGCTTTGCATCCCGAACCTAAGTTTAATAAACTAACAGGGGGTTTAACTGTTGTAGTCCTAACATTATTTTTACACATAATTATAAATTTCAAATGAATGTCAGTGCCAATTACCCATACATTCGAATACAAGTATTTTGCATATAGTAACTTGGTATTAAAAACAACATTCCTACTACAATACACGTCAATGTTCTGGCAATGTGACAAAAGCAATGTAATAACACAGGACGTGCTTTATATTTACTGGATAAACAACTCTCTGCTTGTTACAATACTTTAACTTATGACTATTACATTGTTCATAATCATCCTTTGTTATAAATTAGTACTTTGTTATTGTCTTATCAATAATTAATGAACTACTCTCTAATTTATAATTGGCTACCATATTCAATTGATTATCATGGATTATTGATGTATTCTTCAACGGATAAGGTAAGTTTTTTTTTGTTATATATCTCATAATGTTCTGTAACCTCAATCAATGGTACTGATAAAACTACATTACTGTACTATTATTTTATTCCTATCTAGATAGGCGTCACATGTTAATGTTTCATAAATGTACCAAATATTTGTCATAGGATTTACAGTAATCTTGAAGTTTCAGGTAATTTACTTTGAATATTCCTCAACAAAAGTCTTAAATCTTTTGGTAATATAGTCAACGGACTTAATTTTCTAAGTGACAACATATTAACTTCACTTTTTAAATTAGTCAAGAAAAATAACGCATCCTGACTAGCTTGTTTAAGTTCCTCAACAATTAACTTAAATTGTAAATAAGTACTCAAGAAATGCTTAAGATTAGTAATCTCCTTAGTTACTCTATCTCTGATTTCTAATATCTTGGAATCTAATTTTTGAATCGATATAATTAAATCTATCATAGCTCTTCGATTTCCAATCAATTGACTTCTCGTTAAATTTAATAATGTTATACTTTCTTCTAAATCATGAACTACGTTTTCTTGATTTTTAGACAAAATCTCTATATTCCTATTTATATTCTCTAAATCTGTTTCTGATACAGTTCCGAATAAAAAAGAGGACAACTGTCTTATAACCGGCAATAAAGAACATTTATTACGCCTTTCAACATTTATTGTCATATAATCATCAAAACTAATCCTAATTTTGATCAAAGTATCATTAATTATATGTACCTCTTTAGATAAACTGTTATAGGTATAATTCAAACCTACTTCATTATTGTGATCATAATTATCTATCACATTCCGCATAATACTACGCGTAAGAAGTAAATCATGTTCTATTTTACTCAAAAACACATCATAAGGTCCTTAATTATAAACAAACGCGATCAACCATTTTGAATCAATAAATTTAATGTCGTTCACCTTATTAAAAACAACATTCTCGCTAATTTTAACTTCAAATGCTTGGCTTAAGTTAACAATGACCAAGATAAACATCAACATTTTGAATATCTTCTGAAAATACACACAAACATACTTCGTTTAGTATACATTCTCTTAATCCATAAATTTTCATACTCTTTCATACAAAATAATATAAAATGAAGCAGAGTGAACGATGTGGCTACACTAAACTATTTCTATGAACAATATGCGATTATACTTAAAGCCGATGATTTGAAGATTATTTACACCCATATTTAACAAGCTGTTAAATAGGACTAGGCTCAAAGCTTAAAATGTGTCTCATTCACGTGATACACACACGTTCACGTACATCAACATGTACACGGTATCAGAACCTTAAATATCAAATCATCGTAAACATACGCTACAGCGTAGCGAGTATTTTAATACTAAAATACAGTTTAACAACTCTTATCACTACATAGTAAAACATAAAACATTTACTATAACATATCGGCAATAGCCTTATTGTTATCATCACACACCTCATCATTGTTTTCTATTACAGAGTTATCATTATCTGTTAAATGTTCGACCTTTCTAGATTTTAATCCCTTCGATAACTCCATTAAGGGTATGTTATCTTCACTATCTGAATTTGACCTTTCATCCCTATATCTCTGCGCCAAATTATTAAGGGGTACATCTACCTCAGAATCAGTCGTCTGCTCTGAATCTGACGCAGAAGGGGGAACGACATATTGACTTTTTCTGATTGGTCTCTCGCTTTCTAACTTTGAGATTTCCCAATCGTCAATATTCGCTAATCTAAGGGCTTAAGCATGTACTCGACTCGTAGATCCGTCTAATTGATTCTTAATTACATACGAAAGTGTTTCTCTATAATGCGATAATAAGGCTTTCATTTAACATCTAGCTTACCTTTTTGTGATTATTCTTATAATATACTGGGTCATTCACTTTAAATTCTACTAATTTAGCGCTACTATCTGCATATTTAGCTTGTCGCTTTTTAGCTTTCTTAAGATTTCTAGAAACGATTTTAAATGCTTGTGTTGTTCTTGCATGGCAATTTGGTGTAGCTCTTCCCCTTGATATTTTCTTCGAGGCTTAAGTATGATATCAATAGGTAACACCACATCTCTATTATAAAGTAAAAAGAAAGGTGAAAACTTCGACGACTCACTAACATCTAACCTAACTGCTGCTAATGTTTAATTTAAGTGCATATCCCAAAATTGTACATTATCCTTTAACTTTTTGGACAGGGCATCATGCAAAGTACGATGGAATCTTTCTACGTTTGCATTACTTTGAGGGTGATTAACACTAGTGAACACGTGATTTATGTTTAACCTACTAAACACTTCTTTCATAGTGTTATTAACATTCTCAGACCCATTGTCTGTAACTATCTGTAACGGACATCCAAATCGAGAAAAAACATTCTCAATTAATAAGTGCGCAACAGTACCTGCACTTTTATCTGGCACGGCAAACGCTTCTGGCCATCCACTAAACCAATCTACAAAAGCGATTATGTACTTATTTCCTCACATAGACGTAGGATACGGACCAGATACGTCTAAACTAAGTTTAGCCATAGGATATGGTGGTATGTCAGTATCTTGCAAAGGCGGTCTTACTTTCTGTAACGATCTCGTCTGACATGTCATACACAAAGATACATAATTATGAATATCTTTAAACAAGTTTGAGCAATAATATTCACTTTTGATCGAATCATATGTCTTCTGAATACCCATGTGACCATTGTCATCATGGTATTGCCTAATAACCAATGACCTTAAATGATTGGGAACAACCAATCTTTAATCTTGTTATTATCATGATCACTTATAAAATATAACATATCGTCATTGACAATAAACTTTTGCAACTCTTTTTTACCTTCACCCGTCAAGTAAGCATCAATCAATTTTAAAAGGTCAACATCTTTGCTTTGTTCTAAAATTATATCAAAACCAGGTAATACATTCTGAGGTTTTTCCATAGAATCTTCATTCTAAAGACTCAAACTAGCATACTGTTTTGGATCAAAATGAGTAGAATCAATCACATTTATCTCTAAAACATTATCGTTGACCTCAATACAGGACCCATTATCATCCGAATCATCAGCTTTACTATTTACTTTATCACTTGGAATTCGTGACAATAAATCTGACACAGTATTTGTTGTACCAGGTATATACTCTATACTACAATTATAACCAGAAATACCTAAGGCCCAAAGCTGTACTTTCTTGTTTTGCATAGGGGACTCTAACAAGTACTTAAGCGTCTTATGGTCAGTTTTAATTGTAAACTCTGCATTATGCAAATAATAGTCTAACTTCTGGAGAGCAAAATGAATGGCATATGCTTCCTTTTCTACAGTAGACCATTTACACTGTGACCTACTTAGCTTGTGAGACAAAAAATAAATTGGCTTCTCGTTTATGACATTTGGGATGACCTATTCATTGTCATCTGACATTTGAGTGAGACAAGCACCGATACAAGTATCACTTGCATCAGTATACAAGGTATAAGGTTTATTTGGATCAGGGTAAGCTAGCAAAGGTACCACACTCAAACTATCCTTGATATACTCAAATGCTTTTCGATGTACTTCAGTCCATTTAAATCTTGAGTTCTTTCTAGTCAATGCTACTATAGGCTCAGCTGTTTGTGAGAATTTGGGTATAAACCTCCTATAATACGAACACATCCCCACAAAAGACCTAATTCCACGGACAGAACTTGGTGCAGGTAAAGATTTAATGCACTCTACATTTTTCGGATCAGGCTTAACTCTATTTTTGTCAATTATAAAACCTAAATAATTAGTTTCTTAATGTAAGAAACTGCATTTCTTAAGTTTCAACTTTAATTTATGCCTCATATGTTCATCTAAACTACCACTGAATATAAAAATATCATCAAGATAAGCTGTTGCAAATTCATTACAATCTTCCAACACAATAGCCATCAATTCTTGAAATACAGCAGGCCCATTTGTCAAACCAAACAGTAGGACATTGAACTCAAACAAGCCCCTATGACACGTGAAACTGACCTTTTCACGGTCCATTGGCGAAACCAAAACTTGCCAATATCCTGACTTTAAATCCAGTGAACTGAAAAATCTTGCTTTACCTAACAAAGCCAAAATATCGTCTATCAACGGAAGCGGATATGAATTTTTCTTGGTTATCTTATTTAATTTTCTAAAATCAACGTAAAACCTTTTGCTACCATCCTTTTTATTTACTATAACAACTGGAAAACTCCAGGGTGACCTAGACCTACTAATTATTTTTGATTCTAACATCTCATTGATTGCATCATCAATAATTTTTCTATTGTGTATAGGCGTACGATACGGTCTTAATTTAATTGGATAATGTCCATTAGTGTCTATCTGCATCATAACAGTATCTGTGTGTCCTAACTCAGCATCTGTATTTGCGAATAAATCTTTTTTCTTCTGAATTATCTCCTCTATTTTGCCCCTGAATTCTTCTGGTACTATCAAGTCTGATAAATGCAAATTACATTCTTGGCTATTATTCTGAATAACTGCGTTTATACTTTTAACAGGCTGTTCTAATTTATTCAGTTTACCTATGACTGCATGTCTCTCTATCCTAATAGTATTGTTGGTATTATTAGTAAACATACAAGCTATGCTATTATTCCTCCTTAATTGACTGACACAATTTACTAATGTCAAACCTGGCTCATCATTCATAAAACTTTTTCTGTCATTAAAATCTCATAGTCTTTATTATAGTTAAAATCAGGGCTTTTCTTAACTTTACCTAAACAAATGTTTGCTGTTTGTGGTTTTTCAAACTAAATCATAGTTTGTCCTAATTACCGATGATATATGAATATCTTCCTCTTAGTTAACATAGGTCTTCTCACCTATCCTAATACAACCTAGATCAAAATAAATTCGAACTCCATTTTTCTTCAAAAATCTGTGTCCCAAATCATGTTTCTATTCAAATTTCTCACAACGTAAAACAATTGTGTCATATCGGTACCACCGATTTTAAACGATATCTCAACACAATCATCTATCTTCAGCGGATTTCCACCGGCAGTCTGAAGAACTACATTTTTACGTTGTAACCTTGGTTTATGTTTTAATGAGTCATATACCCTTCTATGCATCAATGAAACTTCCGCACCTGTATCAACAAGAGTCATGAACTTATTTGTACCTATTGTAATTGAACAACTATTTGGGTTTCCAGAAATATTAATAATAAATTTATTCATTTTATTTTCATCTTGTTTGGACTGAGATTTAAATTTATTAGAACCTAACTTTGATTTACCAAATAATTTATGATTCCTAAAATTATGTTTCTGATGATTTAATTTACAGTTTTTTTGTCGGTTCTGTCACAAAAAGAACCTCCTAATTTAAAGGCTTACCATGCCCGTTGCCTGGCTTAACCTCTTTATTAAATTTACAAAATTTACTCACGTGGCCTTCCTTGCCACAATTCCAGCATCTTAATACCTTAGCGATCTGTGCTACACTTTTGCATGTTTTTGCCACATGGCCATACTTATTGCATTTAAAACATTTTAACCTTTTGGAGTGGTCAATCTCCATTGGATCCTAGATTCTACTACTATTTCTAAAACCTACTTGTATTCCAGGGCTTCCAGAACTAATCCTTTGCTTTAAATTAAATTCGGTCGTTGCAATATTAATTGCCTCCTGCAACGCCCGCGGGGTTTCTACGTAAAATGGTTAATTTCAGGACCTCATTATTTAACCCATCTACGAATAAGTCAACTACTTGACGCTCAATAACCGGACCAAGTACCCCTTCTAATGCAATTTCAGCTAGATACATCAATTGTTTAGCGTACAATTGAATGTTCTCGCTACGTGCCTGTTTAATACTACGTAACATGGAATTGGCAGAGCTAGCATCTGTGACGTCAGAAAATTTCACAGCTAATTCTCTTTTTAATGCCACCCACGTACAACCAACATTTGCTTGTGTATATCGACAAATAAACCCGGCCACTGCACCTCTTGAGGTCTGCAATGCCACATTTATAATGTTTTCGTCATTTAAATTACATAACTGGGCATACCTATCAATTGAGGCTACCCAATCACGGTACTTCTTGTTAGTACCATCGAAAGGTTGAATGACCTGTGAGGCTCTCTGCGCATTTAAAGCAGATGCTACACCTCGGAATTCCCTAGTCATTTGAGTCAAAATATCACGGAAAGGATCAAATTCACCACCTTCAGCCATAATTAAATTATCAAAAATCAAAAATTAAAATTGAATTAATCCCTAAATACAATGATTTTATTTATCTGAAAATTAAATTATTAATTTATTGTATTATTTAATTTCCACAATTTATCTAATTCAAATTAAAATTCATTTTAACAGTACAACACATGATTGGCATCAGCATTACGAATAGTGAATTACCAACAAAAAATTACTAACAATCATTGCTGTACATAGTGTTGTGTCCGATCTAACAAAGATCCACAGGCATCGGCACCAAATCACTCTTGTGATATAGTCTCAGTCACAAGTTTTTAATTACTGAATACTAAACAAAACTAATTAAAAGTTTTCAAAGTCTATTTAATTCATGAAAATGATCGTATAGTTTTCTAGAATAATTACATTATTTATTTCTAAACTTTTACGCTTTCGGTCGTTTTATTCCTTTTTGTCTCTCCTTCTTATTCTCTCACACACTATCCTATATTTATGACAATCTTGAAATGTCGTTACTTTCGGTGGCCGTCTAAAATGACCCATTGAAATCAAAGATAACAACTTCGATTATCTAATCAAATTATTTCTTATTAAACACCTTTAAGGGAAAATCCTAAATAACCCTTGCCAATTGCGTAGTTGCATGATTACTGGACTCTGCCAAAAATGAACAAAAAAGCTTACTTTAGTGTCATTTTCTTGGACACTTTAATTTAATTATTATTATAATCTTGACGAGCATTTTGGAATAACATGAAGTGCATCATCCTCGTAAACACCACATGATCTTGGCTTGGTAAAATATTACTGACTCATATCAGAGCCAATGTACATGAGTATAGAAATTTGGTTAATTTTGAAACTTATACTAACGACTTTCCAGAATTAGCTACATGTATTGAGACCACTATGTTACAGAGACCGTGTTTCACTTTGTAAACATTCTCTTAAGTTTAATTTATGATTTCAGTATTGTTCTTATCGGTTTCAGTTTTAGAATTTCAGCTTTCATGAAAAACTATTGATAAATAAATCAGTATGATGACTTATTTGCTCTGCTTATTTAGCTCTAGAGTTCAAGTAACTTGTCTATGAATACTGAATAGTTTTAAGCTCAAATGAATGAGCTAATATAATTTTGAAATTAAGTATACTGTAAGCCACTTGGCTACGTGTGGATCTAGACTCGTTGTTGTGTTGTTCAGTCTAGATTTCTAGGTCTAATAAGTTGTAACCACTTCGCTCATTTGTCAGGATGGGCGAAAAGAACACATAAAAAAAAAAAGAGAATATAAGACAAAATCGATTTTAGGTTGATAATAGGTTTTCTGTATTTTTCATGGATCTTTCAAGAATATATATATGCACATGTAATGACGAATACAATCTACACGCCCTAAAAGTACGGCTGGTCCACCGCGGCTCGGGGCTATTTATGAATAAACTATAGTTTTAGAGAAAAATACGATCAGGATGTTGAGTATTAAGCGGTAAAAACGTTTTTGAGGTGCTCCTTACCGATTATGAAGACTGATTTGCAATACAATTTCAGATGTTGATAGAGCTAGTAGTACGAGCCTGATGGCAGTTGTGGACCAAGATTTTGAACCAGCCGCTCTTATATAGGGTGAAATGCTGGCAAATCCTGATTGACCAATCAGAATTAGCCAGCATTCTACAAACCTGGTACAATTTACAAAATAGTTCCTACTTCTAGCAATGAAAATAAGTAAACTTAACAATTCACTTGTCAGACAGTTAACTATAACTGCAAATATATTAATAATCTTATTATAAAGAGGCAAAGGGATAATTTTAATGCGCTACAAATAATAAATAAGCAGATTTACTACGTTAAAAGGCTGATGAGCAAATATTGCATCATCGTCAGCAAATAGTTCTAATGCTGGCGAGCTACGATCCTTAAAATAAGTATGTAAATCACTTGGTACCTATTCAAACATCTTAGCAAAACATAAAACAACATATATTTAACAAGAAAGCACATAATAAACATAAAATATAAAATCCAGCAATGTATAAAACTTTCCTACGCGATGACGCGGCAAAATACTATACGTGACGTCATCATGTATGCGTATGTATAACATAGACGAAGGAACGGTCCGCTCAGATTTAATAACAAACACGTATGTATGCATTATATCAACAATTAAACTATTCTATTCTGTAATTATTATTAAATATGCTATTTATACGCTATAAACTTCGTATACAGGTCCGATTCTATAAAGGATATGAACTCTACATGTTTTATATGAAAAATGATGAAATAATAGTATAGTTTTCGGATAGTTACAATTTCGGACATGTCAGACAGCCATTACAATACTAAGCAATGAATCGAACCAAATTCGAATTGGAAGAAAAAGTCTAATTGTACGAAATCTACTTTCCAGTGAATCGTAGTATAACCAAACCTTTATTATCAGTATGGGCTTTGAAAAACTATCGATTAATATTTTGTTAGTGGCATGCATTGCATGTTCTGTCGTAATATTAACGTCGTTGTTTTGAAGGTTATTTTACTTTGAAAGCGATATTGTGAAAAACTGAGAACGTTCACTTTCCTTTTTTATTTTATTAAAATGACACAAAAAGCGTGTTTTTTTCAAAAATCGCGATAAGAATTTGACCACCGTTCTGCTTTAATTTGAAAATAAACGTTATAACTCGGCAATTTGTGAAACCTTTTAGACGTGAAAACCCTAAATTTAGTGATGCAATGTACAATCTTTACGACTGACGTGATATACATGTAGATAATCGGAACAAAATATTTGTATGCAACATTTCAGAAACATTTTGGTATAATTATCTTAGTCCTCGGACATTCAATACTTTAAATATATGGGTTTAATGTACTTGCATGCCTGTTTTTAGCGCGAACCATTGTGACGTCCGTGACGTCGTGAAAAAAAACGCGAGTCGCCAAGGTTGCCAGAAAAGCAAACAAGAAGCATGAAGGTAACTGCTTGTCAACTTTTATCATGATAGGTGAACATAATATTTTTTTCGTTTTTCCCTCCGAGTAAGGTACCGACCCACCTTAAAATGACTTTAAATACTTATGTAGTCAGATATTTCTTTGATATGATTCTTTAGATATAACGTACAAGATAAAGGCGTTACTTAATGTTCATGTTCAAACAAAAACTTGATGATTTCAATTTATTGCGGTGATATCATGGAATGCAGTTTATTATATAAAGTACATATAGTTTAAGTAGGTCAAATATTCATGTCCATAGATTTATGTCCAAGTTTATTAAACTAATGATATAACCCGGGTCGATAGCGCAGTTGGTAGCGCACCGGAATTTGGAATCTCGTGTCCAGGGGGTGCGGGTTTGAATCCCACCCGGGGAGGTTATACCCTTCCATGAAAATTTGACAATAATTTCGATTTTCCTCCATTGATTAGATAATATGGAGAAGTTTCCGGCCTTGTGGAAGGGTATGTGAGTACTGGTTATTGACAATGGTCTAGGAAAGCTAGATTAGGTGCGCTGGACTCCGAAAATTACCTAAATTAATGTCTGACTAACATGTTAATGTAAATGTCTGACAAACATATACATGTATATTTTTAATGTCTGACTTACATGTATATGTATATTTTTAATGTCTGACTTACATGTATATGTTTATTTTTGATGTCTGACTTACATGTATATGTATATTTTTAATGTCTGACTTACATGTATATGTTTAATGTCTGACTTGCATGTATATGTTTAATGTCTGACTTACATATATATGTTTAATGTCTGACTTACATGTATATGTTTAATGTCTGAATTACATATATATGTTTAATGTCTGACTTACATATATATGTTTAATGTCTGACTTACATGTATATGTTTAATGTCTTACTTACATATATATGTTTAATGTCTGACTTACATATATATGTTTAATGTCTGACTTACATGTATATGTTTAATGTCTGACTTACATGTATATGTTTAATGTCTTACTTACATATATATGTTTAATGTTCCATCTGATCTAACAACCATTGATATTAATGCAGAATTTTTTTTTTATTTCGTTACCGAACATATTAATATACCAATATACGGAACATTAATTTTAATGATATTGAAAAAAGTGATCATTGAACTTTAATTATGTATTTCTACTTAAAATAAGTATAATCGATTGCATGGGCAGATATTTCTTCACAAAAATCATCAGTTAAACATACGAAGGGAATACTACACACAATGTTTTAACTCAATCCAAAATAAAATCTTACTTAGAAATTTAATTGTTGTAAACTCATCGTATGCAGTAAATTGTAGTAATCATTTTATTCGTACAAATATTGCGTGTATAATTATGTCACAGTATACGAGTTTTGTCAGGCGTCTTTGATATTGTAACATAATTATACAACTGTAATCCAAATAAATGACAATTTAGTATAAGCTAAATTATACATAAAACCACAAACCTACTCGCGCTTATCAAAATACATGTAGACATTGACACCATAAAAATGTGAAAGTTAATAGAATTAAGGCAAGTAAAGTTTTCCTACATACAAGTCGCTCCTCGTTCAAGTGTTCATTAATATAGACGTTAACTTCAACAATTACAGTCTTCAATGTGTCTGGATTAATTTCGAGGTAAACTGGAGTAAAAGATAAATAAAAAAATCGTCGAACAAATCGCGGTATGTTTTATATTGCATATTTTTGTTCTTTCAGACTCATCCGTATATGGGGGAAACACATAAGTCCGCGATATTGTGGTGCAGTTTCAAAGTATTTTTTCCTATGAAAACGAAGTTAATTATTCAGTACGAGGGGTATTCATTAAATAGTGCACGCACCACGCGAACTATGTACTCAATTTTCTTGTGAAACTTGTACAGTAGAGTAGATGTGTTCTTGACATTTAAATTGAAACAAAATTCATTGTAATTCGTGAAGTATTTATGGTTTTATTCGAGCTTAGAAGGGAACTTATTGTATACACTGGATAAAACTATGGCCTCAGATAAGGAGCTGTATGAAAACTCGTTATTTACCGAATAATAATGCACAAACATATAGTGCGTAAATATTGACCCCGACCTGACCTTTCACATTTGCATCTAATAATTATCTACACATATCCCGACGATAGACAGTAACACGCCTATTCTACACTACGGCAGCGATCGAAAAATTATCGAGGTATGTTTGTGTGTTAAGTTTTAACTCATAATGCTTACGGTCACGGTGTAATGAGCATTATTACTACATTCGTTTTCAATGTAATGAATATTCCTGCATAAAGGTCAGGTCGGGGTTAATATTTTCGCACTATACTTAATAAAATTTGTCAGGGTTTTGGCGGTAAAAAGTTTTTAGATGCCTCTGTTACTCGATAGTTTAAATTTTCAGAATAGCTTTACGTCAGTTGAAGATATGCCCCTCCACGAACAGGGCGGGTAATCACGTGTTTTTTACGATAACATTGGGTCAACTTTAATGGCGGCGATCACAATTTTTAAGATATTTGCCATTGTGCAGGTTGCCATTCATTGTGGTAAAATTATACAGGTTGCCATTCTGTGTTGTAAAACTGAACAGGTTGCCATTCTTTGTGGTAAAAAACTACAGGGATAAACCTCTACTAGTTCCTTCTCCTTGTGGTAAAACTGTACAGGTTGATATTCTGTGTGAAAAAACTATACAGGTTGCATTCCTTTGTAGTAAAACTGTATACTTTGCCATTTTTGTGACAAAACTGTACAGGTTGCCATTTTTTTGTGGCAACACTTTACAGGTTGTTTTTTTGTGGTAAAACTGTACAGGTTGCTTTACAGAAATAGACCTATTCGAAACTCAAATACGTGAGTTTTCCGTCCGTGCGCAAAGTGTGTTACATATTATTGCTGAAAACACAAAATACGGATTAAATCCTATTGTTCTTTGTATTCTTATTGTGACGGTGAATGTTCATTTATATCTCAGGGGACAACCCTAAATGTTTGATTTCCGGATATAGTCTATAGCAAGGCTGTGTTTATATGTCTTATCTCTATCATTTCATTCACATAGCAACAAAATGGTACTTCAAGGTTTAACACATTGGGAAGATCTTACAGTTGTTGGTGTTTATTTGGTATCTGTTATTGCCGTTGGAATATGGGTGAGTAGTCATCGTATCAATCATATCTTTGTACTTCATTTAAATGTCATTTGTAAATGACAGGAATATTGTTAATAAATATATCTTGACTAAAACATACCATACGGCATAAGAGCATAAGAAGCTTCACTCGATCATCACACACACTTTCGGAAAGTCATGAATGTATCATGACTATAATTTTAACAAACGCATTGACCGTGAAATTATTCATGTTTTGACAGTTGAGAAAAAACGAACTATATTATCAATACAAATCCTTGAAACCAACTTCTTAGATGTCAGTTTAATTCAGGATACCAAGATATTGTACGATTATATTGAACAGTCCGATTGCATAAATTAAAACGTCACATTACACAGTATATTTAATACTCGGTTAATTTCGGTATTTCACGTAGGGCATAGTGTTAGCGCATAACACTTATGTATTATATCTTATTTGCAACACGTATCGTAGTTTGTGTGGCCGAGTGGGGAGACGGTCAGACTACAAATCTTGTTATTGCGGGTTCGAATCCCGACAGAAACTTATTTTTGTCTTTTTTTCTTATTTAAATCATGGGCGGATTGCGTAAAACTCATATTGTCCCCCGTGCATCATAAAACTTGCAGAAGCCGTTGTTATAAATTAAGAGGCATCTCTTTAAGTGATGATGACAATAGCGTAACCGACACATTCAGTATAATTGAGTGAGTGTTACATTGTTTGTTTTAAAGTGTTTTATTTCTATGTCCAAAATTACTGAACAAAATAGATGTAAAACAAAAAAAAATACAAAACGAAGAACAAAAAAAAATAAAAATAAAATGGCATATATAGCTTCAGACTGGCACTTCTTTCGAAAATCAATGTTTGGTACCATTGCACTTCAACCGTACGACCATTCAGCCAGATGAGATATCGACATTAAATTAACCTACACTTCGTAATGCAAATTTCTATTTATAGAACGCGGAAAATAATATATACAGTGTGCGATAACCGTGTAATTATGCAATCGGACAGTTCAATATAATCGTACAATATAACATCATGACAAATATACATCTATTATGAGTTTATCAAAAATGGTCTTTAAAGTACAGCAGTGCATGCATCGATATTATATATCGTCCACATTCATTTATCGATCTATCGTTATCGTCGATACGCTTTGAACCCAATCAATAAGGGACTTTAGTCAGTTATCTTTTCCTGATAAAATCAGAAGCAATCCAATTGGTTAGTAGGTCCTTACATTTGGAATCCTCGGATTTTATCATTGAATTTCTTTGTAAGGATAACAAAATATTTCATCTAATATCTTTCTTGTAAATTAAGTTATTAACATAAGTGATGTAATTTAGATAGTTCTTTACCCTAAAAATACTCAGCTTGAATTTCAAACAAATTAAATGACTTACTAAAAAAGTTGTTTAAGATTAATTTTAGCAAATTGATACTGAAAAGTAAGTGTAAAATCCGAGTAATCCAACTAATTGGACCTACCTATTTAAAGAGTATACAAGGGGTAATAACTGAATAACGTCCCATATGACAGCTCTAGTTTGAGTGTTTGAGTAAAATATATATTTTTAGTATTAAATATCAATAGAAAAAAATCTGGTAAAATTTGAACCTTCAGCCTCTTGTATCGTAGGCATTCATTTTACCACTGCACCACATATTGACTTTAGCCGCGGCCGTGGCGTAGTGGTTAGCATGTCTGACTTCGAATCTGGAGATTGTGGGTTCGAAACCCGGTCGCGGCAGGTCATACCCTATACACGAGTTGTCGGCCTCGTGGTAGGGTAAGTTAGTACTGGTGATAGATAAGTGTCCATGAAACCTACAAGAATTTACTTATGGTAACCTTAGATGTCGCCTCTAAATGTATCATACCAAATTTAGAAATGTCGACACGTGTCAATGCTCGAACTAATACACGTGGTTGTTGTAGTAGATCACGTGACTAAAGTTCACGGTTGTATGGTCACACTTATATTGTGTAAACATTGTATTTGTTTTACAGAGCATGATAAGACAAAGACGAGGAACAATTCGTAGTTTCTTCTTGGCAGGTCGCTCTATGTCGTGGATACCGGTAAGAGAGGATTGTTTCCATACTCACCATGTCTCTATCTTTACTTGTTGTTTTATTATGTTTCTTGTAATATATTGTAATAATTAATATAATTATAACTGACATTCTGAAAACTAACGTTATTTTTACAAGATGTTTCATTATTTTTTATTTTACCACAACAAACAACGAACGAACGAACGAACGAACGAACGAACGAACGAACGAACGGACGGACGGACGGACAATCGACTTTTATCGACGTTTTAACTTTTGGCTAAGTCGGGACCCAAAGTCTTTTCTAAGGTCTACATCCTTACTGTATTGCCACTTATTTGGTTGTCCACGTTGTTACAAACGATAATGCTCATATAAAATATAGTCTCTGATATTTCTATTTAGAAAGGATTGCATGTTGATATTAGTTTAAGTTTTTTTTTTATCTGTATAGTGTATAAATGTTTTAATTGTATTATACTGTGTAACATGCAATGTGAGACTTTAATAATTAAAATGATATAAACATAGGTCTTTGAACACCAACATGCACATTCTCGTACTAAGATATCGGAATTCACGATTAATTAATTCCGATATTTAGGTAGGAAAATGCATAAAAGCATCAATCAAGTATATGTTTGATTTGGGAACTGTAGACCCCCTAACAAACTTTGTTCTTATAGCATTGTTCTGTTTTTCAAATATTAGATTTCCTGTAATCCACTAGTGTCTCTTAAACGAATTTATTGCTTCTTTTGTATTTTTGCACTTTGTACCTTATATGTTTCCGATGTGAAGGTAAGAAAACATAATTAAATACTTTCTCAGGTTGGTGCTTCCCTGTTTTCAAGTAATGTCGGTAGTGAACATTTTGTTGGTTTGGCTGGTACCGGTGCAGCAAGTGGATTTGCTATTATAATATACGAATGGCTGGTGAGTAAAATATTTTATATCTTATTTTATCATACTTCTTATCTTAATCGGCCAGAAGTACAGTAGCACCAAGGCTGAAGAACTTAAAACAGATAGTGATTGTGAGATGAAATGGGTCAATCTGTCTATGATTGGAGTGAGCAGCCTCTACGTTGGAGCCTTCTACCGTCCCCCGAATATGGACAAACCTGAATACAGGTCTCATCTCGACACATGCCTAGCCCGTATACCAGAAGGAGCACACATCTGGCTTGGTGGTGATATCGATTGGGACTCGAATAGTGTTGTACCATCATCAGCAAAGCCAAAACTCAGCCAACAATTACTTGACATTACCAATGAAAGACACTTAGGACAGCAAGTTAATGAACGTACTCGAATTACAGACCACTCCAGTAATATTCTAGATCTTTTGTTCACTAACAATAGCTCACTTGTAAATTCAACCAAAGTTATACCCGGCATCTCGGACCATGAGGCTGTTTATGTTGAGGCAAGTCTCCGACCTCACAGGGTACCAACTCTGAAACGACAAGTCTCTAGCTACAGCAGAGCTGACCATGATGGTCTTGAACAAGAACTCAACAACTTCTGCTCTGAGTTATCCAGCATCAAAGAGTCCCCTGTCGACACACTATGGTTGAAGTTCAAGCATAAACTGACCAGCCTTATGGACAAATACATCCCAACAAAGATAGTCAAAGATGGGCACAAGGAAAAACCCCGGATAACACGAAGGGTAAAAGCTGCTATGAGAAGGTCGAAGTTGTATAGCAAAATGAAGAAAACCTGTAAAGAGTTAGACATCAGGAAATATCGTAACTGTAAATCACAAACACAAAATCTGGAAAGATCATCATACCACTCCTACAACAACAACATTATTGAAATTGACACTTCAGACCCTAAAAAACAATGAAACAAAAGAAATTCTAGACCTATATAAAATCATTACGTAAAAATAATACTGACGTAACTCCATTCAAAGACAATGGCAAATTATTCAACTCTTTAAAGGACAAAGCCAATATTCTAATCAAACAGTAGATGTCAGTCTTCACGCAAAAAAACATCTAATGGCATTCCAACCCCATCTGGTACCCCGTACCCGGATATGGAAAGCTTTGAGGTACAGGAACAAGGCATCATTACGCTTCTGTAGAACCTAAATCCAAAGAAAGCTACTGGCCCAGACAGCATCCCTGCCCGTATCCTCAAGGACTTCGCCACATCACTGGCTCCTATTCTGACCATAATCTTCAACAGATCATTGGAAGATAGGAAAGTCCCGGATGACTGGTGCCAGGCAAATGTCGCGGCAATCTTCAAGAAGGGCTCAAGACAAGACCCTGCGAACTACCGCCCTGTGTCGCTTACAAGCATTTGTTGTAAACTTCTAGAACACGTCATTGTCAGCCAGACCCTTAGCCATCCTGAAAAGCACGACATCCTGCATGACTGTCAGCACGGTTTCCGTGCAAAGAGAAGCTGCGAAACCCAGCTACTCACCCTTGCTCATGAACTCGCGCAGTCACTAGAGAAAAGAATATAGACGGACATGATCTTACTCGATTTTAGTAAGGCTTTTGACTGTGTATCCGACCCACGGCTCCTCAAGAAGATCCACCACTATGGCGTCAGAGGTCAGACACAAAAATGGATCACTTCATTCCTACTAGACCGGACCTAGAAAGTTTTAGTCGAAGGAAAATTCTGTGAAGTTACTCCTGTAGTCAGTGGCGTCTCCCGGGGCTCTATTCTTGACCCTCTTCTACTCTCCTCTTCATTAATGATCTACCTGAAGGCCTTCACTCTAGTACTCGCCTCTTTGCGGACGACTGTATCCTGTACTGCCAGATCAAGACAGCTCATGACCAGTACCTCCTTTAAGAAGACCTACATACACTTGAAAAGTAGGAAGCCACCTGGGGCATGGATTTTCATCCACAGAAATGCAGTATTCTTAAGAGTCACAAGGTCAAGGTCACCCTTCCTTGTTGACTATTTTCTGAAGATAATTAAACTCTGCACTTAGCGCTGCTCCAAGTGTCTCGGCGTTGACTTTTTGCAGATCTTTCATAGAAAACCCAAATAGACAGAGTGACAAAAAGCGGACAACATGCTCGGCTTCTTGCGCTGCAACCTCAGGAACACCAAGGAGGACACTAAAACCAAGGCTTATACATCCATGGTCCGTTCAAATATTGAGTATTGCTCTACAATATGGAATTCTTATCACAAATACCAGATCCAAAAGGTTGAAATGGAATAAAGGAGAGCAGCTCGTTTTGCCACCAGTCGCTACCATAACACCAGTAGTGTATCAGACATGCTATCTGAACTCAAATGGGACACACTTGAACACCGCCGCATCAAACAACAGTTAACAATGATCTACCGCCGGAATTACAAACAAGTTTGTAGACATCTCTCTTGAAACATACCACAAGCCATTAAAGATAATGTCAAGGTCATCTCATAATCTTCAATACTTATACGGTACTCAACGTCGACAGACACCTTCAAGTATAGCTTTTTTCCACGGACAATCCCTCTCTGGAAATCTCTTCCAGCATCTGTTGCTGAGGCCTCCTTGGTATCCTTCAAGAGGGGGCTAGAAACCCTGACCTTCTAGGGGACTGCTGTTCTCCTAGCTGCTTAGTACAAAAAGCAACTGGGTCTATCATTCTTTTTTCTATGTTTCTTCTCTCTTACAATGTTTTATACTTTTACTGCAAAACCTGTTTAATAAAACTGTAAAAAGGGCAAAAATATGTTATAGGGCCAATGACACTTACTAGCCCTGGTCCAATAACACATTTCTGCGCTCTGATTGGTTGATAAAACAGAGCCAATATCAAATTATGGTCCATAAGTGGTTATAATTGTCATTTAATAAGTGATTTGATATAGGCCTTGTTATTTTTCCTGGGGACAGCCATATTAGCCCTTGACATTTTTACCATCCTTATTTTATCATTGATATATCATGTTACAGGGCATGCCACTTGTTATACTGCTGGGCTGGGTGTTTGTACCAGTGTATGTTTCTGCCGGGGTAAGCATCAAGTTTTCGGATAAATTTTCTATAATTTTCGGGAATGTTCCATGAAGTAAGACTGTTTTTGACAATCTTTGTTGACTTTGGTAATCGTCTTACAATTGCTATAATGAAAGATTATTTTTTCATTTTAATTTTAAGTCATTCATCAACATTTTGATTTTTAAAATTATATACAACGACCATCTTGTCTACAAGTATTTCTTGTTGTCAATGAATGCTGAGTTGTTACGTTTTTTTATTTATAATGACGTATCATAACAGAATAATTAATTAAGTGCTGAATGTCTATCAGATGTAAGTAAATTGTTCATATTTTATTCAGTTAGGTAATGTATGTTAAAAAGTGAAATTCTTCTAATAAATAAAAGTATAATATATTGGTTTCTCTTTTGAATGCTATTGTTAATGTAGGTGTACACTATGCCAGAGTATATGGAGAAAAGATTTGGTGGACAAAGAATAAGAATTTATTTAAGTGCGTTGTCACTTGTATTATACATTATAGTAAAACTATCGGTGAGTATAGGATAGAATATCTTAGCAATCTGATATAAGTGAGTTAATATATCATAACAAACTGTCATCTGCATTCTGTCTGACTTACAGGTCGTCCACGTAAACATTGCATATATAAACATGGCCAGTTTCATTACACACCAATATTTAGGGATGAATTATTTTTACAATTTTACAGTTTGTTAGTTAACACTTATTTTAAACAAATATATCTTGATATAAATGTACAATGTGCTTATACGTTATTTATAATGAATATTAAATGTCAAAGCGGTATGTTTAAATCAGTAAAATGCTGTTCATGCATCTGCTTATTCACCTAATTAGTGGGCAAGTCCATTGTTTAAAGTACAAAAACACGCATGGCCGAGAATACGGCCTGTAGTTTTTGGCATGTTTTTGTAATTAAGTAATAGACTCATCCGTTTATTTGGGTATAGGTAAGTCCAAGATGTTGTTACACATCTTCAAAGTATTAAATTCTGATGAAAATAAACACAAGTTTCAGTATAATTCATCGCCCTATCTCATCTAATTTTATATTAAAGATATAGTAGATCACTTTTGAAAATCTTTAACAATCCATGTTTTGACAAGTAAACTACAAAGTCGTATTCTAGGTCATGCGTGTTTTCGTACTTTAAACAATGGACTTGCCAACTGAAAAGGTGAATTAGCTGATGCATGAACAGCAATTTACGGATTAAAACATACAACTTTGATATTTAACATTTATTTTTAAATGATGTATATGCACATTTTAAATTTTATAAAGTGGTATGTTTATAAAAAAAGGTGTCAAATCACTTAACTATAAATTAAACTGAAAAAAAATTCACCCCTAAAAATCGGTGTGTAATGAAACTGGCTATGTTTATATACGCAATGTTTACGTGGACGACCTGTATAATTTTGTAACATCGACACTCCAAATAAAACAATCAACTATAGAGGTCGTCCACGTACACATTGCGTATATAAACATAGCCAGTTTCATTACACACATTTATTTAGGGGTGTATTATTTTTATTGTTTATTAGTTTAGTTATTTGACACTAATTTTATAAACATACCACTATATAAAATTTAAAATGTCCATAATGTTTAATTCGTAAAATGCTGTTCATGCATTAGCTTATTCACCTTTTCAGTGGACAAGTCCAATGTTTTAAGTACACGCATGATCCGACCTGTACTTATAAATAACTAGTTTGTTGTAGCATATTTATTCTTTTTCTCACGTGTTTATACAATTTTTGAATAAAGATATGTAGATATAATGTCGGATAATATAATACTAAACTAGATGGGAGCCCGTGGCTTTAGGTAATGACAGTTACAAAGATGAAAAAAATATTCGGCTCTCTGAGGGACAAATTTACTTGTGGTGGCAGTGGTTATTGATTTAATAAAGGGAAAAAACCGCTCCGGGGAGTTTGGTCTATTTTTAGTTTTATCTAGAACTATTTTTAGACACAAAAAACCCCACTTTTTTTGTTGATTTTTGGCAGTTTTTGCAAATATCAAGAGGCTTTGTCAAAAAAGAATTGTCAACTTGATATGCCGGTATATAGGTGCTCCAGCGACAAACAAAAGATTTATTCAAAGCTGCGAAGTTTCTTCCACAAAACAGGAACATCATTTTATTTTGTATTATCATGTAAAATATCAATGCATAATAAAACAATCAGTTTTTTATTCATCATTAGAAGGTTCCCTTGTCTTGGTATCTTACTCTCTATTTAAGGTAGACCGTCACTGTTCAGTATGTATATGACTTAGTATCCATGTATATTTTCACCGTCATTGTTCAGTATGTATATGACTTAGTATCCATGTATATTTTCACCGTCATTGTTCAGTATGTATATGACTTAGTATCCATGTATATTTTCACCGTCACTGTTCAGTATGTATATGACTTAGTATCCATGTATATTTTCACCGTCACTGTTCAGTATGTATATGACTTAGTATCCATGTATATTTTCACTGTCACTATTCAGTACATGATTGTACTTAACTTGGTATCCATGTATATTTTCACCGTCACTATTCAGTACATGATTGTACTTAACTTGGTATCCATGTATATTTTCACCGTCACTATTCAGTACATGATTGTACTTAACTTGGTATCCATGTATATTTTCACCGTCACTATTTAGTACATGTTTGTACATTACTTAGTATCCATGTTCATTTTCAACGTCACTATTCAGTACATGTTTGTACATTACTTAGTATCCATGTTTATTTTCACCGTCACTATTCAGTACATGTTTGTACATTACTTAGTATCCATGTTTATTTTCACCGTCACTATTCAGTATGTACATAACTTGGTATCCATGTATATTTTCACCGTCACTATTCAGTATGTACATAACTTGGTATCCGTGTATGTTTTCACCGTCACTATTTAGTACATGTTTGTACATTACTTAGTATTCATGTATATTTTCACCGTCACTATTCAGTACATGTTTGTACATTACTTAGTATTCATGTATATTTTCACCGTCACTATTCAGTACATGTTTGTACATTACTTAATATCCATGTATATTTTCACCGTCACTATTCAGTACATGTTTGTACATTACTTAGTATCCATGTATATTTTCACCGTCACTATTCAGTACATGTTTGTACATTACTTAATATCCATGTATATTTTCACCGTCACCATTCAGTACATGTTTGTACATTACTTAGTATCCATGTATACTTTCATGGTCACTACTCAGTACAAGTTTGTACATTACTTAATATCCATGTATATTTTCACCGTCACTAATCAGTACATGTTTGTACATTACTTAATATCCATGTATATTTTCACCGTCACTATTCAGTACATATTTGTACTTAACTTGGTATCCATGTATATTTTCACCGTTACTATTCAGTATGTACATAACTTGGTATCCATGTATATTTTCACCGTCACTATTCAGTATGTACATAGCTTGGTATCAATGTATATTTTCACCGTCACTATTCAGTAAGTACAAAACTTGGTATCCATGTATATTTTCACCGTCACTATTCAGTATGTACATAACTTGGTATCCATGTATATTTTCACCGTCACTATTCAGTACATGTTTGTACTTAACTTGGTATCCGTGTATATTTTCACCGTCACTATTCAGTATGTACATAACTTGGTATCCATGTATATTTTCACCGTCACTATTCAGTATGTACATGACTTGGTATCCATGTATATTTTCACCGTCACTATTCAGTATGTACATAACTTGGTATCCATGTATATTTTCTACCGTCACTATTCAGTATGTACATGACTTGGTATCCATGTATATTTTCACCGTCACTATTCAAAACATGTTTGTACATTACTTAGTATCCTTGATATTTTCACCGTCACTATTAAGTACATGTTTGTACTTAACTTGGTATCCATGTATATTTTCACCGTCCCTATTCAGTATGTACATAACTTCGTATCCGTGTATATTTTCACCGTCACTATTCAGTACATGTTTGTACATTACTTAGTATCCATGTATATTTTCACCGTCACTATTCAGTACATGTTTGTACATTACTTGGTATCCGTGTATATTTTCACCGTCACTATTCAGTATGTACAAAACTTGGTATCCATGTATATTTTCACCGTCACTATTCAGTACATGTTTGTACTTAACTTGGTATCCATGTATATTTTCACCGTCACTATTCAGTACATGTTTGTACTTAACTTGGTAACCATGTATATTTTCACCGTCACTATTCAGTATGTACAAAACTTGGTATCCATGTATAATTTCACCGTCACTATTCAGTTCATGTTTGTACATTACTTGGTATCCATGTATATTTTCACCGTCACTATTAAGTACATGTTTGTACTTAACTTGGTATCCATGTATATTTTCGCCGTCCCTATTCAGTATGTACATAACTTGGTATCCGTGTATATTTTCACCGTCACTATTCAGTACATGTTTGTACATTACTTAGTACCCATGTATATTTTCACCGTCACTATTCAGTACATGTTTGTACATTACTTGGTATCCATGTATATTTTCACCGTCACTATTCAGTATGTACATAACTTGGTATCCATGTATATTTTCACCGTCACTATTCAGTACATGTTTGTACTTAACTTGGTATCCATGTATATTTTCACCGTCACTATTTAGTACATGTTTGTACTTAACTTGGTATCCATGTATATTTTCACCGTCACTATTCAGTACATGTTTGTACTTAACTTGGTATCCATGTATATTTTCACCGTCACTATTTAGTACATGTTTGTACATTACTTAGTATCCATGTATATTTTTACCGTCACTATTCAGTACATGTTTGTACATTACTTAGTATCCATGTATATTTTCACCGTCACTATTCAGTACATGTTTGTACATTACTTAGTATCCATGTTTATTTTCACCGTCACTATTCAGTACATGTTTGTACTTAATTTGGTATCCATGTATATTTTCACCGTCACTATTCAGTTTGTACTTAACTTGGTATCCATGTATATTTTCATCGTCACTATTCAGTATGTACATAACTTGGTATCCATGTATATTTTCACCGTCACTATTCAGTACATGTTTGTACTTAATTTGGTATCCATGTATATTTTCACCGTCACTATTCAGTATGTACTTAACTTGGTATCCATGTATATTTTCACCGTCACTATTCAGTACATGTTTGTACTTAATTTGGTATCCATGTATATTTTCACCGTCACTATTCAGTATGTACATGACTTTGTATCCAGGTATATTTTCATCGTCACTATTCAGTATGTACATAACTTGGTATCCATGTATATTTTCACCGTCACTATTCAGTATGTACATAACTTGGTATCCATGTATATTTTCACCGTCACTATTCAGTATGTACATAACTTGGTATCCATGCATATTTTCACCGTCACTATTCAACACATGTTTGTACATTACTTAGTATCCATGTATAGTTTCACCGACACTATTCAATACATGTTTGTACATTACTTAATATCCATGTATATTCTAGCCGTCACTATTAAGTTTTTACGTGACTAGTTGTCCATGTATGTTTACACCGTCACTATTTAGTATGTAAATGACTTAGTGTCAATATATATTTTCAGGTTAGCATATTTGCTGGTTCATTATTTATACAGTTAGCTATGGGATGGAATGTTTATGTATCTATAGCTGTTCTTTTACTGATTACAGCTGTTTTCACAATGCTAGGTACTAATACTGTTGTATCTATATAAATGGCAATATTTTTCTCATTAATTATACATGTAATCATAACTACAGGATTTCCGATCAGACACATTTTGACTTCAACAAGCATATTCTTTATAATATATCAAAGTTTCTCAGTCGTATCTTGATGGCCTTCCTCATGATCAAAGTAGAGAATATGATATCTAAAGTTCTGTTTTGACCGGTATAATCCACATACCTTCGCCAGTATGAGTGTAACGGTTAATGGATGTACCGGTTAAAAGAACATAATAAACTTAAACGGTTTAAACGGTTCGTTTTTCTTGAACCGATTTTCAAAATTATGTGCCATACAGATTTTTTTATCAGAATCTGAAATTGAAATTTTTAAATAAATGTTGAAATATGTTGAAAACTTGAAATTATCTTACTGTGATATAATACTCAAATAAGAGAATAGTTCTCCTATCATATGGTCCATTTTACACAAATCATTCAAACATTTTGAATAAGACACTATTTGAAAATACATTATTGTTATATGTTTGTAGTGTTGATCCAATTAAGACGATGCGTGCGCATTAATTCGTGCTTCGAATGTCTATTCAAAAAGCAATATGTATTGTTATATATTGCAATTCGGTTTTTTACCGTTTTGTTTCACCTCTTTCTGTCAGTGTGTGATAACTAAACCATATGCCACGTCGGTAAGGAGAGACCGAAGACGCTAATTTCATTAACAAACGGAGGTAAAAAAGGTCATCCCTGGGAATTAACCCCAGAACAAATGAATGAACAATATCATGTACAGCCGACTAAGCCAACCGAACGTTCGCGAACATTGTTTAAATATGTTTGCTGCAGAAGCATACAATACCTTTATGTATTATTAAACTACTTTTATTTACTACATATAACCAGGTGGACTGACTGCTGTAATCTACACAGACACATTCCAAACTGCAGTTATGATGGTTGGAGCAATTACTATGGCTGCAATTAGTGAGTATTGCATTCATTATCTTTATCTAAAACAAATTAACTTGTTGTCAGAACTTGCTTTACAATCGTGCTACATAAATTAGTATAAACTTTAAGTGTATATGAAAATTGAACGATACAATATTTAACTAAATAGATATTCATATTATTTTTCAATCATTTCATTTGACCAAAAGTAAGATGTTCGTGTCACATCAGTTACATCTTTATACTCTTATCTTTTTCGTTAAAGATCGTCAATGTCTTGTTGATCAAGTTATTCGAGTAAGACATAAATGTACACGGCATTCATAGCAATATTTGCAGATAATTAAATCAAAGAGATATGGCAAAATATCTGCCTATGATGGATTTTCTTAAACAAATAGCAACACTACGTCATGTAAATCTTTACTGGTAAACTTTAATGTTGGTAGTCAAAATATTGAGCAAGCGTTTTGTTTTTGTTAGAATTACATGGTCAAGTTGGTAATTTTCAGGTTTTTATAAGGTCGGTGGTTATGAAAGCTTTCAGACTCAATATCATAATGCCACACCTTCTGTTCGTGACGTTAACACTACGTGTGGTCTACCCAGGGATGATGCCTTTAATATACTCAGAGATCCAGTAAACTCTGACCTACCATGGATTGGTATTGTATTACATATGTTGTTTGGTTGTATTTGGTATTGGTGCAATGATCAGGTTAGTTATTGTCCATTGTTTCTCAATTGTCAAAGTTTGAATAATTTCAGGGTGAATGATAACACAATATCTCATTATCACGAGTGTTAGACGAGGAGCACCGTGAAATTATTCATGTTTTGACAGTTGCGAAAAAACGAACAATAAAATAACACCTTTACACTTTACACGTCACTTCTATTCCCTGAAAGGAACGCAGATAAAGGAGTTGTTGCTTAAGATAGAAGTTGTTGACTGAACATTTTACTTGAAACGTATATTGTGTCTCCAAAGAATATAAATATATGTAAATGTTTGACCAAACTGTCTCTGTAATTCACATACACAGGGAACATTCTAGATAATATATTGATTTTCTCAAGATACTAAGCATCAAAATAGAACTTTATATTTTTGATTGCAATATCTATCTTCCTTTTTAAGTAGATTGAGGATGTAAAGTTTTTTGCATTTGCTGGCTTCCAAGTACAATTGAAATGGAGTGCTGGAGGATCAATATCGATACACACCAGATGCACCAAGATGCTCTTCATGAGCTTTTTGGGATCCTGGAAAAAATCTAGACTGTATCCACCTCTAACAAGTCTATGACATTTAAAAATAACCTGACCAAACTGTTCGTTTATCTATTTCCTCCATTACTGAAGAGCATATCAAATATTTACAATTCATATGTACAAATACAAAAATTTACAATCACACATTACATTATCATACATAAACATGTATATAATACTATAAATGTAATCAAAAGTCATGTTACATGTAGTACATGAATTACAATGACTCTATACATGTAAACATATGTCGGTGAATATTTGATTAGGTGCAATTTTCTGTCCGTATCAATTTATTTGTTAATTTATAAGTATTTTTATACAATTTTGATAAAGATGTTATTGTGGCAGTTCTAATCAATATGAATCACAAATTAACATTTCTGTTTTAAAAAAAAGATAAACAATTATCTTTCTTCTCCTGTTGTTTACTACACCTGACCAATATTTCGTAACGGAGCCGTTGTCCGAAGATGACACTCATATTTTAAAAGCATTATCACTTATTTAAAACGGTTTCAATTCAAAAAAAGCCATCCCTTATGTTGTTGCTTTGTATTGTCAAAATTATGTCCGGCTTTTTTTCAATGTCATCACCGTTACGACATAAATCAACTCTATTATCAAACGTCCGTGATAAAAAAATCATGTATTTCCACAATAATATTTACGTCAGCGCCTTAATGTAAATACCACACAATGACAGATATGTATATTTTAACATAGTTAGGTTTATTAATTGTCAAAAAAGTTCATGGAATATATCGCATAGTTTAAAATCATCATTAAAAAGGTTAATAAATAAAACAAACGATATGGAATGAAACTAGCGTTGTGTAGATTGGTTCTACTTGTTTCTATGGTAAAATAATCACAATAAATAAGTTTTTTTCCACACCGTTACAGTCCACACCGTTACAAAAAACAGTCCCCATCGTTACAAAACACGATGTTGACAACTTTGTAACGGTGTTGAAAAAACGTGTGTCTTTACAGTTTTTATCTTTATGAATGTACTTTAACAACCTGTTTTTTTTTAGTAAAATTAGATTGATGTAACCAATTATGAAAAATGTTTGGTCTTCTTGAATAACAGCGCTAGAGCTTGGATTGTGAAGTTTGATTGTATTAATTCATTTTGTCCTTTCCGTTACATAAGTGTGGCATAATTGGAGACACCGTTACAGAAAACCCATTATTTGTGATTTATTTTTCATTAAAATCATTAATTTAACTAAATGTTAGAGTTATCTTCTAGGTTTAATGGTATTGGTCCTATTGGACGTTTGATAAAGTTTGGACAATATTAAATAGTAATTTCTTTGTAATACAATAAAAAGAAAGTACATAATTATGAAAAATTTAGATATTTCACACCGTTACGCTTATTTTGCAGGCTAAATGAAGACTAATGAAGGCTTCATTGATTATTTTGTCTATTTATTGTCATAAATACAACTCATTTACATTCTGCAGGTTGATTTTTGAAGCATGCCCAAAATATCATTTGATACCAGTTCTTTTTTACACATCTGTCCGTAACGGAGTAATCTAAAATCATAAGACACATATGCTACAGTTGTTGCCATAGCAACCATTCCATAGGTAAAACAACTCGGCCAAACATAAGAAATGACGGCCAATGCTTTAACTTTTCATTGATAAAATACATAGTCGCAAAAATGTCTTTTCACTTTATATGATTCCATAAATTGCATCTAGTCAAACATCATCCCATTTATATTTGACAACATTAAACTATATAAATACACTGTATATTAAGCTTTTGATGATCTTGGAATAATCTAGACTGTAGCCATCAACAGGTCTATAACATTTCAAAAACCCTGACCAGGCTGTGCTGCTGTATACTCTAAAGCTACAGTCCCATAAACATAAAAATAGCCGTGAGGGCACCGTACGGGCGCCGTGCGATCAAGCTCCGCAAGGACTCGTACGAACTCTTGCGTACCCGTCCTGACTGTTACGTTTTTACCAGGGTCCATGAGATGAGCCATCATGGATACACGTATCAGTTTTAAAGTCTAATCGTGAACACAATCGTGGCCGAGTATGGATTATCTTCCAGCTACAGCTCCGAACGGGAGTGTTGTTCTGTGCCATGTGCGTACCGTCTCCTTAATACGCAAGGCTTCCCACGGCCTACGGCTGTTTGCACGTACGGGTCCGCAACAAGCCACGATTTTATGGGACTGAGGCTTTAATCGGGCAGAAGAAAACAATATATTTAAAATCGGAGTTTGTTTCTTAATAATATTGACTCTATTACATGCCACTACATTCATAATTGCCTGTCGAATATAAACGTATTGCAAAATGTTTATATTGTCTACAATGTACAATCATGTCTTTATTTGTAGGTCATTGTTCAGAGATCTCTAGCAGCAAAGACATTACAACATGCTAAAGGAGGTTCTCTCGTGGCAGGATATTTAAAAATACTTACTATGTTTGTAATGTTAATGCCAGGAATGATAAGTCGAGTCTTGTACCCTGGTATGTATAGTGATATAATTATAGGTTATTATACATTTTACTGTATAGTGCGTAAATGTTGACCCCGACTTGACCTTTATGCAAGAATATTCATTACATTGAATACGAATGTAGTATTAATGCTCGATTACACTGTGACCGTGAGGATTATGAGTTAAAACTTCACTCACAGACATTCTTCTATAATTTTACGATCGCTGTCGAAGTGTAGAATAGGCGTGGTACTGACTTTCGTCGGGATATGTGTAGATAATTATTAGATGCAAATGTGAAAGGTCAGGTCGGCGTCAATATTTACGCACTATACAATACGAAAATATATTGGACGTTCATGTGGTACAAATACAGATTGTCGATTGGTTAGATTTATTAGATATATAATAATAGATAGTATTATTATTCTTTCTGTGATATATGTATCACGGTGGCGTAACACAAGACCAAAACTGAAAGAAAACATGGCGGTTTTTCGGCTTGTCTAAATCCATATTCTTAAATATTAATCGCACTTTCCATATTTTGCCAAAATATTCAAATAGCCTATCATATGCTTTTTAATTTCCGAAGTATTTTAAAATATTTGTTTTGTTAATCCATGTAGAAAATTCAATTAACACTACTTAAGTTCGTAGTTTATGAACATCAACACATGTTAATGGTTAAAAAATAAATAAACTTGACAAGCTGAGGTGTTCTACTTAACATTAAAACCAAGAAACAAGATAAAGGTTAAAATTCAATTTAAAATCAACCGCCATAATGATAGGGTACATTTCTTATGGAACAAAAATCAAGAAATTTTAAAGATTTAGGAACAGCCTGGTTAAGACGAGACACAACCCCGGTCAATAGCGCAGTTGGTAGCACGCCGGGATTTGGTACTCGTGCCCGAGGGGGTGCGGGTTCGAATCCCCCCGGGGAGGTTATACCCTTCCATGAAAATTTGACAATAATGTCGATTTTCCTCCATTGATTAGATAATGTGGAGAAGTGTCCGGCCTTGTGGAAGGGTAGGTGAGTACTGGTTATAGACAATGGTCCAGGAAGCTAGGTTAGGTGCGCTGGACGCCGTGAAATGACCTAAATTGTGTTGATACGGTGTTAACTCCAATAAAAAAATATAAATAAGACGAGACACCACCATTTTGATCTAGAGCTATTTTGAACACGTTTTGTACCACCCTGTGTAATGTGATTTAAGTCCGACATCATTAACCATTAACCTTGATCAAGTCAAACTCATTTAAGTACGATAACATCCATACGACCTTTTCCGTAATTTACAACCTTGCATCAGAAAGTAGTGAATGTTGTAAACACGGGTGGCATAGCAGCTGTCTTATGATATTAAAACTCTTGATAAAACCGCTGTGAGACTATTTTGAATAACGGCTGAGTATTAGCATTTTTGTCTATACAAAACTACTAGCTAAAAAAAATGTTGTTATAAATTATGTTTTTTTTTGTTTATTCTAAAGATAATGGTACCTCAAGTTATGCAAAATGGCGTGCATTTGTTTTAAAACTCGTTACCGGCATAACTGATTGCTGTATTGCACATAATGCAATCCTTGTCGATTACGACGATAAGACACCAGCGAGTAAGGGAAATAAGACGAATGACATAACTTGACTCTCGCAATTTTATGCATGGTTAAATTGCATGTTATTACACACAATTGAGTTAATAAACCTCCGATACTTTACAAATGAATGCGTTAACTGGCGCATCTTAATCATACTGGCGCATGCTTAGCAATCATTATAAATTACAAATTGTTATAAATTTAAAACGTCATTCATTATGTTATCTTTATATTTCAAGATCAAGTAGCTTGTGTTGATCCTGTGGAATGTGAGAAATACTGTGGTAACCCTGGTGGATGTTCAAATCTAGCTTATCCGTTGTTAGTGTTTGGTTTGTTACCTACAGGTAAATACTTAAACGTTCAAATCTTGTTTATCACTTGTTAGTCTTTGGTTTGTCACCTACAGGTAAATAGTTAAACGTTCAAATCTTGTTTATTAGTGTTTAGTTTAAAACCTTTAGATAAATACTTCAATGTTCAAATCTAGTTTATCACTTGTTAGTGTTTGGTTTGTTACCTTCAGGTAAAAACTTCAATGTTCAAACCTAGTTTATTACTTGTTAGTGTTTGGTTTGTTACCTTCAGATAAACATATCAATGTTCAAATCTAGCTTATCGTTTGTTAGTGTTTGGTTTGTTGCCTACAGGTAAATAATTTAATGTGTAATTTTTGCTTATCGACCTTGGATTTTTTTACCGATTCTTAAAACATTAGTTTTTTATACTTAATGTGAAATTGGAATGAAGTTAACAAACTTTTTTTTCGGAACTCAATATAATTGGTTTTCCCATCTGCGCACAGGTGGTACAAACAAAGTTATTCACATTTTATAACTTTAAAGCACGAAACATATGTTAAATCCTATTTTTCTGAGAACACATGTTTTGATTGTGTCTGTGAACGTTTGTTTGTACCACAAGGAAAAACACAAATATTTGAATTTGGGATATAGTCTATTGTAGCGCTTATTTCGGCAGCATTGAATGTTTTAATAAACTAAGTAATCAATCTTGATTAATTTTACCTTACGTATGTAGCGTATTTTTACATACATACGTTCATATCGGTTTGTGACAAAATATCTCAAATGAAAACAAGTAAAATATTTATTCTTTGTGAACATTGTCATTTGACTGTAATTGTGTTCTTTGAAATAGACCGCTAATTACCAAATTGATTCTATATGAAAGTTATAATTTTGAAAATTTGACAATGTGGAACTCGTAGTTAAGTGTCTTGTAAATTTATAGGTTTAAAGGGATTGCTTGTGGCTGTCATGCTGTCAGCCATTATAAGTTCTCTCACATCGATATTCAACAGTTCAAGTACTTTGTTTACAATGGATCTCTGGCCAAGAATACACAAATCGGCCAGTGAGAGAGAAAAGCTTATTGTTGGAAGGTAATGGCTTTGATATATGTATAGAACAATGTGTTTACTTTGATATATGTATAGAACAATGTGTTCAGTTTGATATATGTATAGAACAATGTGTTTACTTTGATATATGTATAGAACAATGTGTTCAGTTTGATATATGTATAGAACAATGTGTTTACTTTGATATATGTATAGAACAATGTGTTTACTTTGATATATGTATAGAACAATGTGTTCACTTTGATATATGTATAGCACAATGTGTTCACTTTGATATATGTATAGAACAATGTGTTTAAGAATTATGAACAATTGTTACAGTGGTACAAGTATTAGCATTTCCAAAAATGCTTGAAATCGTCGGTTAGCCATGAATGACATATCCTTTAATAAAGCATTCAAGAAATATATGTGTCAGAGTTTAACAATTTCGTCATGTTTCGACCGAGCACGTACAAACGCATTTTAGAGGTAGGCTTTACAATTCACCAGTCCTTTTGGCTAGAAACTTTATTTATTGATAAGCAAACCAGATTATTCTATTCAAGACCATGTTCTGTCCCATATTCCGACGGCTAATCGAGCGTAGATTATATTAATTACAAGAAAATATTGACGCAAAGCATCAAGGAGCCCAAACTATTACTAACACGGAAATACTGCTTCAGCCAGTTTATCTATAATTGAGGCATTAAAATTATTTTATAAAGGTTTATTAGCCGCTAATTAAACCAACTATGTTTGATAATTCAATAAATAAATGTACAATATATAAAAGGATCATTAGCCCTTCAGTGATGGTCTGATAACCCTTCTTTGTTTATGGTGTCAGTGTCTTCGTCAGTGGTTTAGACTGTGACTTTCTATAAATAGACCGCGAAGGCCGTCGAGTGTACATGTTTCGTTTGAACCACAGTTTAGAAGAGAAAATATAAATTTCTTGGAGAAATTCGCGTTAAAGATAATTTACATATGCTAAACAAAATGTTAGCAGAAACATGGAACGTATTACACTTTATTAATAATTTACAAATTTAAAGCTTGGTACATTTTGTATATAGCCATGCCTCTGATCCGGCTGTATGATGTCAAAGTAGACGTTTGTGTTTTAGTCTTAACGTTATAAACTCTCCCGGAAGTAGGGAAGATAGGTTTGCTTTTTTCAACAAATGCATTTTTTTTTCAAGAAATGAACATGTAACAATTAGTTATGCATGTGTTTTTTGTTTTATATTGCAACTTCCTTGAAACTGGTACGCGTTCATATATTGATAATGATATTTTTCTGGTAATACAAACATGTAACCGGATGATATACGTCGAAGACGAGTCCATGCACGCACCCCTATTTTGACTGTTTGACGTCATTTTTTCATATCGTGACCTCAAAAACATCGTTCTGATTAGCTTAAGGCAACCGGTGTCGACACAAAAATGCTCAAATCTTGATAATTGTTATTATCGTCGGTCAGGTACCGACGATAATTATGTCTTTGTATGCAACTGAATCAAATTACTACGACATTAAAACGGATTATTTGTAAATGTTTACAAAAATAGGTATTTTTTTTTGGTGAAGAGTTCATATTACCATTAAGAACAAAAGATGTAAATAACAGCATTTATGAAGATAATTTTCATTATCTTTCTTGGAGCAAATCTTAATTATTAAGTGCACGTTTAACATAGGGGGATTTAACGCCATATCAACACATTATACTGGTTATATATCACGACGGTCAGTCCACCTACTCACTGTTCCTGGAAAGATAAATATCTGGATTTAGCTGTTAACATCTCCTAGGCGCATACTTCCGTCAGTGATTGACAACTGTCCGACATGATTTAGAATCAGTGGTAGGAGAGAATATAGAAATAATTTCATGACCAAGCTCCACGAAAGTATGCCCCGCCCGGATATCGAACCCACGACCACTCGATCAGTAGACTTGTGCGCTACCGACTGAGCTAGCCAGGCGGGCGACACATGTTTAATACTCACATTTAAAACAGATCACTGAATGCTTCCCTTGGCAGTTCTGCCACTGTTTTGCTATTGTGTATTATCTCAAATATTTCTTAAACAAAATTAATGCTCATAAGGCAAAAACTGTTCTTTGAGTGTGTATACTTAAATATTTGTTTTGTTCTTTCTGTGGTTACAATTTATCCTTCAATTCTATCGTTTATTTTAACATGCTCTATTTCCAGATTGTTTATAGGAATCATGTGTGTTATAAGTATATTATGGACACCTATTGTACGATCATCTCAAGGTGGACAATTATTTCTATATCTAAATGCTATACAAGGTTACTTGGCAACACCAATTGGTCCAATGTTCTTGTTTGCTGCTTTATGGAAACGAACAACTGAACCGGTAAGAAATTCATCAATTTGTCATCAATCAATCTCCGTAAACAGAGATCCTGTTCTACTCGCGTTGTCGTACTGGATCTCTACTTAGTCAATGCAAGGTCACGTCGAGATGAACTTTGTGTAAACCAATCAATGCGTAGCTTTCATCTAGACGAAAACACTATTAATCACATTTTGATTTCGTAATTTCTATTTTTATACCAAGGTTTGCAAGCTAATTTAACAGCGGTATTATTCACAGTCTGCGATTGGCTGGCTCATTTCAAATTGTGTGACGTAGACGATGTAAACAAGTTACTTATCATAACAATTTCGTCATGAATATTATGATGAGAAAAGGTCACCTGAACGTGACCTTCGTTTGGAAAAGGCCAGATCTAAATTAGCGAGTATGCGAGCGGTAAAATTTTAG
Source organism: Mactra quadrangularis (assembly GCA_025267735.1). Taxonomy (NCBI): domain Eukaryota; kingdom Metazoa; phylum Mollusca; class Bivalvia; order Venerida; family Mactridae; genus Mactra; species Mactra quadrangularis. The sequence continues at coordinate 48,320,771 of CM046305.1, read as the reverse complement.
ATCGGGTTTTAATCAGATTGGTCATCAATAGGACACAATATACAGTACCCACCAAAAGTTTGGAGACAAAAGAAATCCACTACAATTCTTCAATTTTGATGATCATTTTTTGTAAAATAATTACTTTTAATATATGTAAGTATGGTTTGTGATAAATTGAAAACAAACTTCATGAATGCAACACATAAGAAAATTCAGCATCTGACACCCTAAAGCCACCAAAATCGTGCTCATTGTAATTTTTTTCAATAACATAGCTTTTGTGCTATTTTTGTAGTCTCAGTTATAATTATAATGATAACTAAAAATTAAAGCAAAACTAAAAAGCATTTCAAAATAAACAGTTATCAAATTTTAGATGAACTCTATTCAGTTGACCTAAAAAGTGAAAATGTCTCCAAACTTTTGGTGGGTATTGTAGAAAACAATCAATTACAGGCTGTGATTAGTTTCACACTTGCAAACTAGTTTAACAGAAGAGTTGAAAGATTTTGATGCATGGACTTTTCACTACAAAACTTATATTTACATTTAAAATGGTATTAAAAATAAAGATACATATAATGGTAAGATAGGTTTAAACCTGATCTGTATTGGTTATGATATGTTTGTTGGACATCTTAAACGGACTTAAATCCTAGCTGAAGTTAAAAATTAATATATAGATAGATATGATGTATTTAATAATGAAAAATAGATATATTTATATATAATGATTAATAACAATGAAAACATTCAATGTAAATTCTGTAAGTATTTTTTACTAGATTTAACGCCGTGTCAACACAATTTTGGTCATTTTACGGCGTCCTGCGCACCTAACCTAGCTTTCCTGGACCATTGTCTATAACCAGTACTCACCTACCCTTCCACAAGGCCGGAAAATTGTCCATATGTTCTAATCAATAGAGGAAAATGAACATTATTGTCAAATTTTAATGGAAGGGTATAACCTCCCAGGGTGGGATTCGAACCGGCACCCCTCGGGCACGAGATTCTAAATTCCGGCGCGCTACCAACTGCGCTATCGACCCGGATGAAATACTGTAAGTATAGTACATTCATTGTTTAGGTCATATTTACATTTGTATATAGGATACTAGTAGCACAAAAAAGTAATGTGAATTACCTTGTTTTCATTGTAGTCCTTTAATTATTTATAAATTTATCTTTTAACATATACTTATCGTAAACATCAGGGAGGTTTTAGTGCTCTTATTTATGTATAGTCGGTGTTTAGGTATAGTGCGTACAAAAAAACAAAACTTGTTTTGGTAAACATTAAAAATGAGACAATTCATTTCAGGGGTAGGCAGTAATGAAAATAAAAAATGTGTAATTCATTTTAACAAAATTAGCATGGTTGATAAACCACCACCACTTGGTAAATCATGCTTGTTATGTTATGGTAGAACGCCTTCCATTACACCAACAACTAAGACACAAGTAAAACATATCACAATTGTTTATTTTAAAGTCATCCTGGGCATCCCTCGTCGTGGGATAGTTCATTGTATTGTTATTATAAACAGTGTCTTGTTTTTTGTACGCACTATAGAACCTGTTATGTTATTGTTCGTTTTTTCTCAACTGTCGAAGCATGAATAATTTCACGGTGAATGATTACACACTATCTCAATATCACGGGTGTTAGACAAAGAGCACGAAGTCACCGTGAAATTATTCATGCTTTGACAGTTGAGAAAAAACGAACAATACTAAGACATAAGAGGAATATGTGTTGACAACACTTCAGATGACTTTAGATTACCTGTAACTAGATATGTTTAGTTTAAGGGTGTATCAGGATTTGAAATTGAAAAAAATCTATTAAATTAAAGTTCTTTTTTCATAAATCCAAATGTCGATATAGGCTGTCCATGTAACATATTACAATGTCTTAAGGTGAATTACACAAAAAGTATTTCCAAAATGTAAATTTCATAATTCATCTTCACACAACCATTACACGTTTTAAATTACAGTTTACACACAAGTGCCCAGTGCAATTTTCCCTCATATTGTATGTTCTATGTATGTGATAAGAAGGAAAAATCCATCTGGCTCCTGTGGTAAAATTGTAAATAAAATCGTGTAATCATGTGTTGTGATGAATTATAAAATTTACATTTTGGAAATACTTTTTGTTTGATTCACTCTAAGACATTGTCAAATGTTATGTGGACATTCTATATAACATCATTTGGAATTATGAAAAAAGAACTATAATTAGTGTTTGGACTGACGTTCGGAAGGCCAATTCAAGGTTAGGATAAATATTTTCATTTTTTTCTAAATGTCTTATTTGTTGAGTTTTATTTTTATTTTTCACTGTCACATCTATACACTTAATGCATCACTTACAAAATATATAAAAAATATTTAGAATTTATGGATATTTTGATATGATAAGTTACCCCACCCACTTGATAGATTTTTTCAATTTCAACAATTGATGAACCCTTAAATACTAAAATAGCACTGTTTTCTGTATGTGCTATACCTTTTCTACATGCTTGAGGTTTTATTCTTTTTGTTTCAGGCTGCGTTTTGGTCATTGGTTCTTACACAACTATGCGGCGTGATTCGTCTTGTATTAGATTTTGTTATGCCAGCTCCAGTGTGCGGGGAACCAGAGACACGACCAGCCATCTTATATAGAGTACATTATACATATTTTGCTGTGATATCTTTAGTTATATCATCTCTTCTTCTTACTGTCATCAGCCTGTTCACAAAACCAAAGGAAAACATTGATGTAAGTAAGGAAAGTGATTGTTTTTTATTTCTCTTTCTTAAACACTAGAATAAACCAGCCGCGGTCAGAGTGTAGTAAAAGCACACACTACTTTGAATCCAGAGATCCGCTTTGTAATCCCGGCAACATGCGTTTTGAATTCCAACTGCGCTGGTTTCAACCATTAAAAGTCGCGTAGTGTCGGTAGTGAAGTACTGGTCAAACAAAGAAGACAGAATTGCTGGTTAGGTAAGCGGTCGTTGGACGTACCCGGATGATTTGTTGATAAAGGATGTAAACACAAAATAAATAGATTTAGTTAACTAGTCTCACTATCAGTCATCTAACCTTATAGCGTTATCTGTAGCCTGTTCAATTACCCTAAACGTTCCAAAAAGTTCCGTAACGATACATTCGAAACTCCTCGGCCATTCGCTGCAAATAATCTCGGACATATTTAGACGCTTTTTTGAAACTACCGGTGTTGAAGTAAACAAATATACGATCGTTTAGACAATGAGTGATGTTTCGTTTTTAGTCCATAAATTTTGAATCATCACTCATTGCCTAAACGATTGTATATTTGTTCATTAGATAATATTATTCGCAGCGAATGGCCGAAGAGTTCCGAATGTATCTTTACGGAACGTTTTCGGTAATTGAACAGGCTACTGTTGATACATGTGTATGGTTTTCAGTTAATGAGCTAAAACATCTTCAGAAGTTATTGACCATTTAGACATTCTGATCACTCTTTATATATAAATTGTATTTTGTTTATCAAAGGGTATGACATTCTGGACAGTGAAGTATACTACAAACATGAATGAAGAAATGAATGGTGGTCACCTAGAACTACAAGAAAATCCAGTGTCTAAACAAATGAAAACTAGTAAGATAATATTAATAATCATTAATTTGTTATTTATTGTTGTATAAATCTGTAATCCTGTTAGAAGTAGTTCTGATAAAGTTCAATACGCTTACATTTTTGCATTAACATCCCGTATGCATCAATTGACGGTAAAACATAAACTTTTGATATAATAGTAAATGTATTGTTTGCGCCAAGTTACTTAAGAAAAAAGCCGCCCGGCTAGCTCAATTGGTAGCACGCAAGTCTACTGATCGAGGGGTCGTGGGTCGATTCCCGGACGGGGTATACTTTCGTGGAGTTTGGTCATGAAATTATTTCTACGGCCATTCTCCCTCCTACCAATGAATTTTAATTATGTAGGACAGTTGTCAGTCAGTGACGAAAGTATGTGCTTAGTAGTTGGTTAACAGCTTAATCCAGAGATTTAGCCTTTCCAGGAGGAGTGAGTAGGTTGACTGACAGCCGTTATATGACCTATAAAATGTGTTGCTTTGGCGTTAAACCCAACAAAACAAAATAAAACAAAACAAACAAACTTAAAGACACAACTTATCATAAATTTTGACACTTGAAGTGCATGCTTTTTCGTGGCTAGATATAACAGTAGAATTTCAGTGTGTCACGTAGATTGGATATGATAATTGAGGCCCTGCAATGAGTGCATGAACCTAGTTCAAATTTAGCGTTTATATAAATGGATCTTTGTATCGAACAGCAAAAAACTTACATGTCCCTAGTTGACTACAATTTTTTTGTTGTTTGAGTTTAAGTTAAACCTTGATACAACTGAATTGATCAAAGTCTGCCCAAACGGTGAGACATCGGATACCGACACCCGAGTGACAGTAATAAGCTCCCATTCTCTTTGAAAATCCATATGTGACCCATATATGGAAAGAGCATTTGGTACACTACGGCACTTGATGACAATACTTCTGGTTTTTTTTTTGAAATCCATTGACAAATATAGATGATATTGTGAATAGAAAAAATATTTCCCTAATCAGTGCACATGTATTATCGTTGACCATGCTACGGAGAAAACTGTCGTCTGCTTAATTAAATGTTGTCTGCTAAATTCATCTTTTATCCAATGTTTAAAAAAATGATGGAAATACTGTCTGAATGACAAACAGTTTGGAACCAGGCGCCACAAAAACATTTTACTCATTCAATTTTGTCAGAGATTTTCATAAATACAGTACTAGTAACGTTATCAACAACTATGCATGGGCCTCAATTAATTTCACTTGCTAGCAAACACGAAAAAGTCATGAAACATGTAATACTTGAAATTTTCACCTCTATAATGATGTAACCACTATACTACAATTTTCTTTTGATGTCCAAGATTTATAAGTTGTGTCTTTAAGATAAATGTGATATACTCACAAACTGCCATATTGACCTGTGTAAAGATGTTGCACATTCAAGAATGTAAAAGACTAGAACTACCAAAATAACCGAAGCAGCCTTTATCTATTAACCTCGGCATATGAAACCAGTCTCTGTATTCCATTTTCACGGCATCATAGCAGGGTTTGATGTAATTCTGGGGAATTTTTCATTAATCTACAGAGGAGAAAACTAGAGTATTAAACAACTTTGATACTAGATAGTTCAGTAGAAAATGAAGCATGATACAAATACAAATATGTTTCATAAACTTTTTAACATGGAATGTAAACCTTTGATTTAACGTATACTGCTTAGTGTATTATTGAGCCCCTTCCACACGCTTATCAATATAAGTAAATACCCGTCGCTGACCTGTGATGACAGAACTATTTTTATCGCCTAGAAATTGACTGCTTAGTAAATCACGAAACATGTATCACTCCGCAGGTTAAAATGGTCAGGCATTTTCGTCGATAGTTTTCGATCAGTTGTATAACTTAAGCCTTTTGGCGAAATCGCCGGAAGTCAAAAAAATTATATATTATATATAGATTTACCTAAACATTGAGTATTCTATGAATATGACTTGTGGTCCTGGTACATTAAAGTGAGATAGGAACAATAATTTTTTAACTATTTTTCTTTTAAAGTCCTGCGTAGTTCAAATGCAACAAATAAATATCTTAAAATATTATAAATATCATCATCAGCTTGACCCATATTGTTTTACCAGCACTGTCCAGGTCACGTAACAATTTGTAACACTGGCCATGATATCTATGGATTGGCATACGGGTTAATTTAATATAGATTATAGACTTAGGTAAACGACCACACCCAGATAAAGCTAAAGAACTTACATTCATTTCTATTTAAACCACTAATTCTTTTTCAAAAGTACGCTTGAACATTTTCAATATTGGTGTAACGATACTATCAAATAATTTAAATGCTTCCTTGGCGTGAAAAATCCAAAGTACTTTTGCATTTTAAGAATGTTGATGCAAGCTTTCATATCTTGTTGGTCTAACATCTGTTTAGTCTTTGTCCATCAAAGTCTGGATGCAAAATATGAGCCAAGATATTTGTAATATGGTGCAACCTCAAGTTTTTCACCTTTACAGTTTCATGTCTCGTTTGGTCTTAAAGTACCACCATTTCAAAACACTACATTGTACAATTTTTGATTTATCAGCATTTGATTTCATACCAGTATTGTCACAAAAACTGGCTATTAGGTTAATTTGCATTTGTAAATTTCTCACCGAATCTGCCACCTCAGATACATCGTCTGCGAACATACATTGGTAAATACAAATACATCCTCTAGATCATTAGTTACAAAAATACCATTGCTCAAAGTTGGGCTATGCCAAATTGGAATTTTGTTAAGCGTCAACTCAAGTTTAACAATCCTAGATACCTATTCACAAAAACACACAAACCGAAAACGAAAACACATGTCTATTCTAGCTAGTATTCACACAAATAAGTACTTGGTAGTACATGAATGTTTATAACATTAATGTGAGATTAAAGTAATTCTACTAAAAAGTATATGCAACATACACATGTACATTTTCAATAATCAAATATATAGAAACAAACAAGGAAATATAAGTATTTCCTGAGAAAATCAGTTATCGAATCCTGGAACAACAGAATTATTTAAGAAAATTCCACCAACAATTTTGTTAGATTTTTAGTATGAGGACTCTAAAACCTACGCGCACGCGGACGCTTAACAAAATTTTGGTATGGCATTGCCTTGATTTCAGGTAGTTGACTAGATCGTTCATGAATATACTGTATCATAACCCCTGTTAGCATGTGTTTATTTATTCACAACAAAAATGTTTCAACTTCAAATATTTAATAAACTTTTAAATTATCGTGATCTTATAGTTTTACATATTTTACAAAGTTTAAACTTTTCAAAGTTTTACAATTTAAATTAAATTAAATTCATTATTTAATTTTAACAACTATCAAGCGTACTTAAGTGCTTCTTCAAGCACAACAACCCAACAACACACACTTACGAATGGTGTTCCCTGGTTTTATGGACAATGTTGAAATGATGCAACAAGTAGGCGTTGCCTAAATAGACTAATGAGATTAATTTTAACACCTCATTCTAACCATTCAGTATAACTTTGACAAAACATGCTTTTGGAGAATTCCAACGAAACACGTATCAAAGTGGTATTTTACCATGCCAATTTTCTGTATATCTGTTCACACCAAATGTCACTTTTTGATATAATGTACTTAAAAATATCGCTGCCACGTTTGCCAACACTTGTCAAAAAACAACGACATTAAAATTATTATTTAACAAACATCTCACCAACATCCGTGAGATCAAGAGGTTATTGATTTGTTTCAGTGCCAAATGTAAATAATCATGTATGTAAGTTTTAATTCAGTCAATTTTGAAACTTATACTTGTCTAAACATTCCAACATTTCCATGTTTAATGAATTTGAATATAATCATTTAAATCGATGTTACAAATCATCAATCAAAGTACAGTATGAGTCCACTATGTTACAATACTGAATATAATCGGTGACGAAATACATTCTTGTTTCGTACATATCTGACATGGATAAAAATCAGTCAGACCGTGATTTACCTTAACACGTGATTTTAAGTGACTGTACATCGGCTTAAAAATGTTTAGGAACTTTCCATCGATTCCATTCCTTTGCATGTATTGAAGAGGTTTTTTGATGGGGACAACTGTCAAATGTGTTTCGAAAATCAATATAAAACACGTAGAATCTTCCACCCTTTTTACGAAAGACCGGTAGAGCCATTTCAACTTCACGAATTCCCGATTTCAACTTCATGAATTCACATTTTCAACATAGTTACGGAATTCACGAATTCACGATTTCAACTTCACGAATTCACGATTTCATGAAGCTGATATCGTGAATTCGTGAATTCCGTATGTTGAAAACGTGATTTCACGAAGTTTAAAATGTAAATTCTTGAAGATTCAGTCAGGAAACCATGAAGTTGAAATGGCACTACCGGTCTTTCGTACTTTTTACATAAGTATGTCTGAATCACAGATTGTAAAGTAGTTTGCCCTAAATCCAGCCAGCGATTCATGAATATACGCTTTTCTTCGCACCAATCAGTTAATAAAAATTTTACTTATACTATACTATATGATGTAGATACATGATATATAAGGAAACAATCTCCGTAAACAGAGATCCTGTTCTACTCGCGTTGTCGTACTGGATCTCTACTTAGTCAATGCAAGGTCACGTCGAGATGAACTTTGTGTCGACCAATCAATGCGTAGCTTTCATCTAGACGAAAACACTATTAATCACATTTTGATTTCGTAATTTCTATTTTTCTGCGATTGGGTGGCTCATTTCAAATTGCGTGACGTAGACGATGTAAACAAGTTACGTATCATAACAATTTCGTCATGAATATTATGATGAGAAAAGGTCACCTGAACGTGACCTTCGTTTGGAAAAGGCCAGATCTAAATTAGCGAGTATGCGAGCGGTAAAATTTTAGATCGGGTTTTAATCAGATTGATAAGGAAAGTGTGTAAATCAAAGTGAATGTCTCTATAACTGTAGGGCGTTCAGTTACCGCGAACGTTCTATAACTTTCTGTAACGTTACATTTGGAGCTCCTCGGCCATTCGTTGGGAAAAATCTCGGACTTATTTAGACGCTATTTGGAAACTACCGGTGTTGAAGTATACAAATATATGATCGTTTAGGCAATGGATGGTTTTTCGTTTTTAGTCCGTAAATTTTGAAACATCACTCATTGCCTTAACGATCGCATATTTGTTTATTAGATAAGATTATTCGCAGCGAATGGCCGAGGAGTTCCGAATGTATCGTTATGTAACGTTCTGTAACGTTTTGTGTAATTGAACACGCTACTGATACTGTTATATTTACGTTACATTTAAGGTACTGAAGAAGTAGTTGATACTGACAACCAAGAAGATGCTCCTGACGATATTGGTAAAGTTAGAACATGTATTTATAGAATATGTGGAATTCCTCTTACAACTCCTAAAACAGTCAATACTGAACAACTGGAAACCATATTTAAACAGAAATTTCTACAAGAAGATCCATTTTGGAAAAAAGTTTTAGATATCAACGCCGTTATTGGACTTCTTGTCGTTGTATTTTTAATTGGTTATTTTCATTAAGTTTCTCATAGAAACTTGGCTATCATAGCACTTCACATTGAAGTACTATAACAAGCATTATTTGGTTTAATTCCATTTTCTATTGACATAATACTTTAATACTATATGATTTGTTTGTTTAAGGAGTCGTTCGGAAGTCAGACAATGTATATTACAAATAGTCTTCAATAAATTGTTGGCTATGATGCGTATTATAAGATGTCGTCGCCTCAATCTAACAATGTCCTATCTCCACTTTTGAAAAAAATGAGATAAACATCCCAAGCGACTTGTATGACCTTGTTCTATCTCCTAAAAAACATTTTGAGACTCTATCATGTCAAACAGCCCAATCCCCCAATCGTACATTATTCTATCTCCACACATTTTCTCTGCTCACAGCCCAAACATTGCCCTATGTCCAGGACATAGATCAATGTTTGGGCTGAAATACTGTTATCCGATCAAAATGAAGTCTTCGTCACTCGTTTTATATCCTAATTGACTCTAACAATGCTCCAAGTCCATAGAAGCTCGTTCGAACATTGATCTATCTCCTTTCGTCCAGTCGGAGTACACAACTTGATTATCTTGTTTTTGCTCTCCAGTGTATACCAAAATAAATATGTATGCTGCAACATAGGCAGTGTTACAAACCCAAAACTATAGAAAATGTGCACAAATACCATTATATTGTCTTCTTGGAGATAGCGCAATGTTAGAACGAGATGCATCAACGAAGTTAAGCGAATTTTGATCTAACTCCAAACACATTTTTGCAATTTCCAGCATTACTATTTATAATATTTCAATCATATTCCTCATGTATGTGTTGAATAACATTGTTAATGTGCCTACCAAGTCTCCTGTCTATACAGACTGAAACCACGAAGCTATAACCTTTCGAACTTTTGAAGTCGATTTCCCAAAAATGAAAATTTGGTATAGTTAGGGCATTGTTAGATTGAGGCGACGATGTGATTAAAGATGGAACACACAAGCAAAATAAATCAAGTATTAAAGATGTACTATTATAAATATATATTATATTAATATATTATTATAAGATATAGTAAACTGTTATGTAGGTTTGTTATACACTTTGTAAATTAAAGGTATGTATACCATATGTTCATGAGTAACTTGTCTTAAACCCTTAACCGCTCAATCCCGCATTTTTACGTGTCTAGACCACCCTCCAAAATGGCCGCCACAGCCTTGAAAATGGTGCTTTTTAACTAGATTTAGTGAATTTTTACTAAAGGATAGTTGTCCTCAAAAAATGAGCTTTTTTCGCCCCCCTCCCCATCAAATTATGTCTCAGGGGGGTTCCGAAGGGGAATGCATTTTTTGCCGTTTTTGTTCCGTCCCAGCGTTGCCATGGTAACTGGGATCGGGGCTTAACTTGGTTTTTCTGGAAGGCATTTACCCGGGGAACAACTTAGCCAAGTTGCATATCTGTATTATTATTAGTAATGGAATTAGAGCATCTTGAAATAGCCCTAGCGCGTAATGGTGAAAAATGGCTACTTTTCGCACATGTCGCAACCAGTAAAGGGTTAAATCGCATGTATTAAACTGCCCATTTACAGTTTCTCTAAAAACCATACTACTGTACTAGTTTATGTAAAAAAAGTAGGAGCTGTAGTCCAGTGGTAGGACGCACGTTAAGGAATAGAGGTCCTGGGTTCGATTCCCGCTAGGGGCACTGTTAATTTTCCTTAAGCAAGAATTTTACCTGCGATTGCTTCACTCCACCCAGGTTTAAATGGGTACCTGCGAAGGTAGTAAAATTCCGTTGCGCCAATTTGTCGGCTGCACTAATAAGCGGAGTAAAAAGACTCCCCAGGGAGATTGATAAATAGGTGTAGCTGTAAAGTCGGTGAACTCTTGCTTAAGCATGAAACTCGGACAGTAAAATGACATTTCATTTTAGTATATGTATCACATACAATTTGGGTGCAGAGTTGTTCCTAAAAGTATTTAAATCAGCGAGTGAAAGTATTTACTTTTCTGAGCATGTAATATGAGAATTCTAAAACTTTGAAAAATGGAAAACAAAAACATGCTAAGAAAAACATGAAATAATTAAGAGAGATATAAGAATTAAAACAATCATGTCAAAACTTTAAGATATGGGGATGACACAAAACAATCCGATCTTTATTGCCATTGTGAGCACGTTTCCCAAGGCGATCACTAGCTAGCGCTTTTAAAAGCTTTTTTTAGCATAAGAGGTCTATGGAACGGTTTGCTTCAAGCTAGCAAATCCAAAATGGCGACTTTCTCAAACAAGAATTGTAACAAATGAAAAAGATTCATATACATTATCACTACGATTATTATATTTTACCGCTTTGACGAAATATATGCATCAAATAAAATAGATATCAGTGTTCTTGAAAAAGGAACAAGTTCCCACAGAGGTGACAGCTATTATGAAAAAAACAGTACTGTTCCGAATGATACAGCTAGCAAGAAAAAAAACTTGCTACGTATCGCTAGGTAGCGATTCAATTTGCTCGATAGTAGCAGATTGTTCCATAGGATATCGCTAGGTAGCGATACAAAGCGCTCGCCTTGCGGAACGTGCCCTGTGATTCTGTATGCATTTATACCAGTTCTTGTCATAACAATGACATTCATCAGTTTACATCGTTAGAAATCTCATCACATAATTTACTGACAAAAACAATTTAAAATACTCATTCATCTATCGATCATATTGTGTTATACAATTAGCCATAGTGTCATTAATGGCACTTTCTGTAGAAATGAACGGAAATCTAGACATTATGTCTGACAGTCTTATATTAAAAGATACATCATTCATTATTACAATATCTCGTGCAAACATTCCATATTACATTTGACTAACTGTACACTAAGTGCTGTTTTCTCACGTAAAATACAGATGTAAGTTAATTACTAATGATAATGGTTGAAAACGTGCATTAAGAGCATTAAGTTTACATTACTTAACTTTTTACAATTAGAATTTACTTAAATTGCTTTTTTAGAAATTATTGTAGGGCTCTCGCAACTATTATATTTGTCTGGTTCCCAGTCGTACTTAGACATGTAAAAGTATGCAGGAAAACCATGATCATGGCCGCGTCCTATGCAATGAATGTGATATTGGATAATTATGTTTTTGAATGAGCATTTCTCACTACACAGGCTTAAAACAAAGGATCATTGTACTAGAACTGCAGCGGATGCTTGTTTTAGTTGTTCGGTTACATCAATTTATGCAAAATAAAGTATCCGGAATTCTTACGAGACTAATCCAAGTCCGAATTGTGTTCACTTGAGACATGTTTTTGTTAATCGTCCGCTAAATATACGTGTAATCTGAAAAATCGAAATCGAATGTCCTATATAGTACCGAACTCCTCCTAAAGTAACTATCGTCAGCAAATGATCATGCAAGATTAAGAAAACGTAATACCTGTATAATAACTGAGGAGGCCGCCATGATTCCCGTTTGCAGGACCCGATAACGATAGTGGTAAGGGGCAGGTAATCCAGACTACTATTATATTACAATTTTTCAAAATTCGGAGAGTTAGAAGTAGATCTAAGAATCCTACATTTTCTCCTATGATTTATATTCGATGTAAAAATCATGCAAATTTTCTACATATTCTTGCATACTAAAACTGAAATCACCCATGCGTTCAGTAAGCATTTAACGTTATCCAATCACCGATACCATTATGAACGGTTAATTGAACGATCCGTTGAAGTGTGAACGTTTAAAGATGGCGGACAAGAAAGTCGTTACTTCTATTTTATTAGAAGAATTCGGAGAAGAGAACTTATTTTCTTGTTTACTTGTTTTTTTAAATGTATTGATCTTAATTAACGGGAGTAACACCGCCGACTTCGTCGTACTGGAACTATTTTGTTTCAGGTTTTTTCATACTCGCGTACTATATACTAAAACCGTTAGTTGTTGGCCTTAAACGTTTTCCGCTAACAGGCCGTTCAATAATGACTGTAAGTGAACGTCACGGAACGTTACGAAAGGTTCGCGGTAACTGAACGCCCTACAGTTAGTCGTTTGCTTCAAATCGATAAGACTTTCTGTTAATCAACCAGTGTTTGTCCAATCCCCTTACCGGTTGACACATATCGTCATAACTCTTATCTGTAAATTGACAAACCTATTGCCATAAAGCCATTGATTATCGTATCACGGTTTTAAAACTGCACCTGAGATTTAACATGTGTCACGTCAGATATAATTTAATGTTAAGAAATAATGCCATTCTTAAAAGCTATAGCCCATTCGGAACAACCTCGGCGATCATCTACGAAGATATACCTCAGAAATCAGACGTAGTAGGAATACAACTAGGTTATTATGTCCGGCGACTGTTATTTTCATTTCAACATTCAATAATTTTATTGTTATACGCTTTATCACATCATTTCACCAGTACAATGTCCCACACGTCGTACTTCTGTGTAGTTCAGACTATTTTACCACAGAAACCAAATTCCTATAGATCTATTTATTCACCTTATTATATCGAGGTAGTTCTGATTGGGCTATAGCCTTTAGTAAGCTTATAGTATTGCCTTTAGCTATAGAAACCGGTAACCATTTTATTAAATATTTAATAAAATGGTTACCGGTTTCTTGTTAGTATATTATATCCAAGTACCACCTAGTTGTATAGAACTACTAGAATCGAGTTAGTGAAGCTTTTCTCATTTTTCAACGAAATGTAGAAAGGTCGTCCGAACCTTTTGAATCTCTCTACATCCGCCGGTGCTGTATAGTTTGTAAATGAATGCAGTCCAGTGTATGTTGTCTTGACGTTATTAATATTACACCAGTAGCCTGTTCAATTACCCTGAACGTTCCAAAACGTTCCAAAACGTTCCGTAACGATACATTCGGAACTCCTCGGCCATCCGCTGCGAATAATCAATCTAATAAACAAATATACGACCTTTGAGGCAATGAGTGATGTTTAAAAATTTATGGACTAAAAACGAAACATCACTAATTGCCTAAATGATCGTATATTTGTTTACTTCAACATCGGTAGTTTCAAAATAGCGTCCAAATATGTCCGAGGTTATTCGCAGCGAATGGCTAAGGAGTTCCGAATGTATCATTACGGAACGTTTTGGAACGTTTAGGATAATTGAACAGGCTACTGAGGCATAATCTATGGTGGCATATTTCTGCCATCAGATAACCACATAACTAACTAGTTAATTAAGAGGTAACGGTAACTATTTAATCACTTAACTTAATTAACTTAAAAGGTTAACTAGTTACCGTAACTACTTAACCTCTTAATTAACTAGTTAGTTATGTGGTTATCTGATGGCAGAAATATGCCACCATAATAATCCTTGGTTTAACGTCTTATCTCTACACCTTAACTATATGTATTATATAAATACATGTATACATAAAGACAGTCATTTTACTACTGACCTGAACTTGTACCATCTTTTACTATATATAGTAAAACCTTACAACACGGACCAGATGTCTGTTCAATTACCCTAAACGTTCCAAAACGTTCCGTAACGTTACATTCGGAACTCTTTGGCCATTCGCCAGAGGTGACTTGTACACATGAAGTATGAAACTGTTAAAGAGAGTTGACTGGTACACATAAAATATGAGAATGTTAAATAGAGGTGACTGGTGCACATGAAGTATGGGACTGTTAAAGAGAGGTGACTGGTGCACATGAAGTATGAGACTGTTAAAGAGAGGTGACTGGTGCACATGAAGTATGAGACTGTTAAAGAGAGGTGACTAGTACACATGAAGTATGAGACTGTTAAAGAGAGGTGACTGGTGCAAATGAAGTATGAGACTGTTAAAGAGAGGTGACTTGTGCACATGAAGTATGGAACTGTTAAAGAGAGGTGACTGGTACACATGAAGTATGGAACTGTTAAAGAGAGGTGACTGGTACACATTAAGTATGGAACTGTTAAAGAGAGGTGACTGGTGCACATGAAGTATGAGACTGTTAAAGAGAGGTGACTTGTGCACATGAAGAATGGAACTGTTAAAGAGAGGTGACTGGTACACATGAAGTATGAGACTGTTAAAGAGAGGTGACTGGTACACATGAAGTATGAGACTGTTAAAGAGAGGTGACTGGTACACATGAAGTATGAGACTGTTAAAGAGAGGTGACTGGTGCACATGAAGTATGAGACTGTTAAAGAGAGGTGACTTGTGCACATGAAGTATGGAACTGTTAAAGAGAGGTGACTGGTACACATGAAGTATGGAACTGTTAAAGAGAGGTGACTGGTACACATTAAGTATGGAACTGTTAAAGAGAGGTGACTGGTACACATGAAGAATGGAACTGTTAAAGAGAGGTGACTGGTACACATGAAGAATGGAACTGTTAAAGAGAGGTGACTGGTACACATGAAGAATGGAACTGTTAAAGAGAGGTGACTGGTACACATGAAGTATGGAACTGTTAAAGAGAGGTGACTGGTACACATGAAGAATGGAACTGTTAAAGAGAGGTGACTGGTACACATGAAGTATGAGACTGTTAAAGAGAGGTGACTGGTGCACATGAAGTATGAGACTGTTAAAGAGAGGTGACTTGTGCACATGAAGTATGGAACTGTTAAAGAGAGGTGACTGGTACACATGAAGTATGGAACTGTTAAAGAGAGGTGACTGGTACACATGAAGAATGGAACTGTTAAAGAGAGGTGACTGGTACACATGAAGTATGAGACTGTTAAAGAGAGGTGACTGGTGCACATGAAGTATGAGACTGTTAAAGAGAGGTGACTTGTGCACATGAAGTATGGAACTGTTAAAGAGAGGTGACTGGTACACATGAAGTATGGAACTGTTAAAGAGAGGTGACTGGTACACATTAAGTATGGAACTGTTAAAGAGAGGTGACTGGTGCACATGAAGTATGAGACTGTTAAAGAGAGGTGACTTGTGCACATGAAGAATGGAACTGTTAAAGAGAGGTGACTGGTACACATGAAGTATGGAACTGTTAAAGAGAGGTGACTGGTACACATGAAGTATGAGACAAATTTTATTATTTAAAAGCTATACAAAAATGATGGAAATCTGGTTGTCTGCTGTTGAGCAATCTGATTAAAATCCGATATAAAATGTTCCGCTCGCCTACTCGCTAATTTAGATCTGGCCTTTTCCAAACGATAGTCACGTTCAGGTGACCTTTTCTCATCATAATATTTATGACGAAATTGTTATGATACGTAACTTGTTTACATCGTCTACGTCACGCAATTTGAAATGAGCCGTTCAATCGAGGACTGTGAATTTTACCCCAGTTAAATAAACTTGCAAACCTTGGTCTTAAAATAGAAATTACGAAATCAAAATGTGATTAATAGTGTTTCGTCTAGATGAAGGCTACGCATGGATTGGTCGACACAAAGTTCATCTCGACGTAACCTTCCACGGAGACAGTAGAGATCCTGTACGACAATGCTCTACAGGATATCTGTTTACGGAAATTGGCTGTTGAGAAATGACTGATCAAATCGATGAACGTTAATGGTAGGTTTCCCCGTACACTTATCATGTTTAAAAGGTATCATTTTACAAGGTTTTTAAATACATCGTTATTTAATTGGAATATTTTATGTGATAGTTAAAAATTATAAAATAGAACAATTACTATATGAAGTTTGTAAGGTAAGTTTATTTTTATATGGCTTTGTTTTAACATTAAGTAAATGTGTAGTTTCAAAGTTCCTTATTTATAGAAAATCATGTTACATTGTAACCAAGTTAAAGAAGTTTCACAACAGGTCGTATTCTAGGTCATGCGTGTTTTTGTACTTTAAACAATGGACTTGCCAACTAAATAGGTGAATAAGCAATGCATGAACAGCATTTTACTGATTTAAACAGGCCGTTTTTATGTGTAACATTTATTTAAAATAATGTATATGCGCATTGTAAATTTTATACAATGATATATTTATAAGATATGTGAAAACTAATTAAACTATAAAATTGTAAAAAATGTTCACCCCTAAATATTGGTGTGTAATGAAACTGGCTATATTTATATACGCAATGGTTACATAGATGACCTGTAGTGAGGCTAGTTCTTGGTCAACAACATTATAGCTACATTGTAAACTCCTCAAGGATGAAAGAAACCAGGGGCGGATCCAGGATTTTTTATAGGGGGAGGGGAGGTCCAAACTCTTTCTAGGATGGGGTTTAAACTTTCGAACCACAACCACATTATGCAATGTTTGCAGAATAACGCAACATATTAATAATCAAAGAACTGAAAGTACTGTTGGGAGGAATTTTTGAAGGATTTTATCATTTTAGAGTTCAAAGATACTATTTCGATATCCATTTTTATCTCTTTATCAATCATAGTCAAGTGTGTTTCATATTTTATTTTACATGCACATTATTCTACTGATCGAGGGTTCGTAGGTTCGATTCCCGGGCGGGGCATACTTTCGTGGAGCTTAGTCATAAAATAATTTCTACGGACTTAGGTTTCTAGGTTTAAGAAATGTGAACTTGTGACTCAAATTGTGATTGGATCGGTGACTTCTTTGGTGACATGACTGTGGATTGATGCAGATAAAGCAAATGCAAACGGATATTTGAAACTTTTATCATCAAAAATACAAAAGTTATAATTGTTAAGAATGATGTCATTTTCAGCTAAAAATCCCAAATAAGTCAGAACGTTGTCAAAAAGCTGTATATTGAGACAAAATGACGATCAAAATTTTCTGAAAACAAACGAAGGTGTGCATGTTTTGAATAATAAATCCACAAAACAGACAGCGACAAAGAGCAGTAAGATTGCTCTACTGATTTCTCAAAATTGGTGTATATGGTTGTTCTTCGAACAACTAAAAATAGGACTGGATATTGTAAACAATAAAAAATATATAATTATGTAAGTTTGAAAAACAAAAATATGTTATTTGTTAATGCTTGGCGTCTTAATTTAGTTATGCATTGCCCAAAGAACCGACAGATCAAAAGTTTTGAACCCGTTTTATTGTGCTTCCATTGTTGAAATATTCAAACAAAATCGTGCTCTTATAGCAGTCATCAATGTGATCATATATTTCGGTTAGGGCAATGCTCTTAAGCATTCCATTTTCCACGTTCAAATAAAAAGTCAACAACAAAATCCAGCAGCCTGTTGTCAGCCCAATAAGTGAAACTAATTAATATAATTATCCCAAGATTTCAATTATACTAGGTTTTACGCCGTGTCAACATATTTTTATGTCATTTTACAGCGTCCAGCGCACCTAACCTAGCTTTTCTGGACCTTTGTCTATAATCAGTTTTTACGTACCCTTTCACAAGGACTTCTCCATGTACCTTAATAATGGGGGGAAATTTATATTATTGTCAAATGTTCATGGAAGGGTTTAACCTCCCCAAGTGGGATTCGAACCCGTACCCCCTTAGATTTCATGCTACGTGATAATATGTAACCATTATTTCTTTACAGGTTGATCTGAAAAAGTATGAAAAAGGAACACAACAAAAAATTAGTAAAATTTGGATGTTATTGTTTATTGTTTATAATAATAGCAAGTATATCTACAATTATTGGTGTAAATATTGTGTATAATATGACTGGACATTGGTCAATGCCGGCAATCATTCCAACGACATTTCAAAAAGCTAAATCCATGGTGACATCAGAGCGTGTTGTGATTTCAATTACAAACACTCTACCAAAACGTACGCTAGTGGATGTAGTTGAAGGTTTGAAAGAAGAAAATGACTCGGATGATATTGGTAATGAATCAAATAAAACTATTGAGATATTATGGTTTAACAAACCAGTTTGGATCAATCTTGGTTTTGCTAATCAAGTACTGCGTACACAATGTACACATTCTAATTGTCATATGACAGACGATACGACAGATTTACAACGTTTTGATAGCATTATTTACTGTCTGACGTCACCATTGTCGTCACAACCGCCGATAGCTAAAGAGGAGCGAAATCCAGATCAAGTTTGGGTTTACTTTGGGCTCGAGTCTCCGATGAATTATAATAGGTTTTCTTACAGACATAAACAATGGCGGAATACCATGAACTGGTCTATGACGTATGAAACCGATGCTGACATATTCTTTCCTTATGGAATGTTGGAATCCCGGGATAAGGAAATAAGTAAAGACTATAACTCGCTGTTTAAAAGAAAAACAAAGATGGCGGCTTGGTTTGTAAGTAACTGTGGTGCCCCTAGCGGACGAGATAAATATGTTTCTGAACTAGAGCGTAACGGTATCGATGTGGACGTGTTTGGTCGTTGCCAAGACAATGTTTTTCATGAAAGAAATGAATTAACTCAAAATGTAAATGATATTTATAAATTCTACCTCAGTTTTGAAAATAGCCTTTGTGTAGATTACATCACAGAGAAGTTTTTCCGGTATTATAATTTAAACGTGGTACTGGTTGTCCGAGGTGGTGGCGCCTATGATAGCTTGCTTCCAAATGGAACATTTATCAACAGTGCTCATTTTGAAAGCGCCAAGCACCTAGCGACATACCTTTTAAAAGTCGGCTCGTCTGAAGAGCTTTATAGATCTTATCTCAAAAGGAAAGATATGTATATCGCTAAGGAACTATTCACCATGCCGACTAGTTATTGCTCGTTGTGTCATAAACTGAATCACGTGGATGACTACCGGAAGTCATATGTTGATCACGTGGCTAAAATTCATGAAAACACGTGCTGGAGTCCTCGTGACGTACCACTAACTCGGACAACGTATTGGACACTCCTTGTCGTGATGGTTGTATTAATTGCATCAATATTTACTGTGGTATTTATAAAAAGAAATCAGATCCATTTTTACTTCACTCGATGTTTTCAGAAATGGAAGTGATAGTTTGTTGGATTAGTTACCTTCATTTTTTACGGATCTCATGCAGATACATTCCTTTTTACTCATCTCGATATGTTGGTCATGCCTGTTTTTGTACTTTTAACAATGGACTTGTCCACTAAATAGGTGAATAAGCTAATGCATGAACAGCATTTTACTGATTTAAACAGAGCATTTTTATGTGTAACATTTATTTCAAATTGTGTGTATGCACATTGTTGAATCTATATAATGATATGCTTATAAAATAAATGTAAACTAATTAAACTATAAGATTGTAAAAAAATATTCACCCCTAAATATTGATGTGTAATGGAACTGGCTATGTTTATATACGCAATGTTTATGCGGTCGACCTGTACTTAAAGTGCGTACAAAAAACAAAACGTGTTTTGGTAAACATTAAAATTGAGACAATTCATTTCAGGGGTAGGCAGTAGTGAAAATAAAATTTGTGTAATTCATTTTAACAAAATTAGCATGGTTGATAAACCACCACCACTGTAAATCATGCTTGTTATGGTAGAACGCTTTCCATTACACCAACAACTAAGACACTTGTAATACATATCACAATTGTTTATTTTAAAGTCATTCTGGGCATCCCTTGTCGAGTGTTAGTTCACTGTATTGTTATTATAAACAGTGTTTTGTTTTTTTGTACTCACTACAGGTCGTATTCTAGGTCATGCTTGTTTTTGTACTTTAAACAATGGATTTGTCCACTACATAGGTGAATAAGCTTATGCATGAAACAGCATTTTAATGATTTAAATATTTCACTTTGATATTAAACCATTATTTTAAGTAGTGTTTATGCACATCATAAATTCCATATAATGATGTGTTTGTAAAATAAGCATAAACTAATTAACCATAAATTTGTAAAAATAATTCACCCTTTAATATCAGTGTGTAATGAAACCGGCAATGTTTGTATACGCAATATTTACGTGGACGACCTGTATATGTATTGTTCGTTTTTTGAAAGCTTGAATAATTTCACGGGGACTGAATGCATTGTTTTTGTACTGGTGGCCTAATTGTTATTAAAAATATCTTGACTAAAACATACCATACGGCATAAACAGCTTTACTCAATCATACTACACACTTTCGAAAACTCATGGATGTATTACGGCAATAATTTGAACAAACGCTTTCACCGTGAAATTATTCATGTTTTGACAGGTGAGAAAAAACGAACAATGTAGTTCGAACAACAAAAAAACACTGTTTATAATAACAATATTGTTCGTTTTTCTCAACTGTCAAAACATGAATAATTTCACAGTGACTTCGTGCTCTTTGTTTAACACTCGTGATATTGAGATAGTGTGTAATCATCCACCGTGAAATTATTCAAACTTTGACAGTTTAGAAAAAACGAACAATACCATGAACTAATCCGCGACGAGGGATGCTCAGGATGACAATAACATAAACAATTGTGATATGTTTTCCGAGTGTCTTAGTTGTAGGTGTAATGGAAAAGCGTTTTACCATTACAAGCATGATTTACCAAGTGATGGTGGTTTATCCGCCATGCTAATTGTGTTAAAATTAATTACACAATTTTTACTGCCTATCCCTGAAATGGATTGCCTCATTTTTAATGTTTACCTAAACAAGTTTTGTTATTTTGTACGATTTTTACTGCCTACCCCTGAAATGGATTGTCTCATTTTTAATGTTTACCTAAGGGCCCCGTTACACCAAACTAGTTCCCAGAACGTTCGACCCCGTTCTAAAAATATCGCGAAACTGGTTGTGAACGAGCTAGGACGTGCCGTTTAAGACGGAAAATGTCAGCTATACGATCGTAGTCCGTTCAGAACCAGTTCCAAATACGTGCATTTCGTTTTTATCCCGTCTGTAGTCCGTTTGTATCGGGATCAGATCGGGTAAAATTGCTCGTTCTCGTCACGAGACACCGTCTCCAACTAGTCCAAACCGTTCGCAGTCAGTTTTAATCCGTTCATAACTAGTTCCTATAAGCTTGTTTACTATTGACCATCCCGTTTAAGACAGTTCAACTCGTTCTAAGTACGTTCCCATCTCGTTCTTAAAGCGTTCTGAACGTAATGACATCACGTTCTGATCCGATTGCTATGAATATCCAGGACGTTTCTACCCGTTGGCACTCTCGTTCCGCGGTACAAGCTGTGAGGACACAATTTGTCAAGCATCGCTGTGACCATCATGCCTCCAAAAAAAAAGTAGAGCCAGACAGGCGGCGCGTGTTAAGACAATCGCGTCCAAAAATCACCTGCTTAGATGAAGCTTTTGAAGACCAGCCTCATGTGAAGCCTCGGGATTCTGAGCCTCCTGAGCCAGTCAATGAAAAAGAGGGTGTTGTATCTCCTGCTTCTTCTAATGACTCAGACAGCCAGGTTTCGGGAGAAGATGTGGGGCAGAGTCAGAAGCCAGAAAAAAAGAAGAAAACTAAGACATACACCCATCTCTTGGTGAGAAATGGTCTGTATTTATACCGAACATTGCTAGATCGTACTGTAGACGTTATTGTGTTGTACGAACTGCATACGAACGCAATAAACTTACTAAAAACGAGTAGAACGTACCAAAAACCTACTGCAAACTTTAAGAACTGTGTGTAAACGTGTTGCAAACTGGTTCAGAACTTTATAATTTGTTTTCATACATTTAGACGGGATAACAACGCACTGCGGACGTAATCAAGTCGAGTTAAGTCTGTGTGCAAACGGAATGAACCGAGTTACAAACGGAACTGGTCGGTGTGTAAACGTACTGCAAATTGAGGCCTGATCGAACTACGACAAGTCACGTCCCGAGTACGATGCTAGTACGGCAATTTCGTTCGCAGTACGTTCATTCCGTTGCCAGTACGTTGTTACTCAGTCTAATTGCAGAACTGGGTGGTCGAAGAAAATTTTTGAGTCGACTTAAAGTTCTGAAACCCCATTCCCGTTCAACCCCGTCCAAGCTCGTCCATCACGTTTGTACACAGACCGTAGAAAGTTGCTACTACGTCCAGTCCGTTTTCACACAGTTGGAACTCGTTCGGTCAATTTTTTCCAGAACGTAGTGAGAACGAGTTTGGTGTAACGGGGGTATAAGGGCCCCGTTACACCAAACTAGTTCCCGGAACGTTCGACCACTCCTAAAAATATCGCGAAACTGGTTGTGAACGAGCTAGGACGTGCCGTTTAAGTCGAAAAATATCAGCTATACGATCATAGTTCGTTCAGAACCAGTTCTCGTTGCGTGCATTTCGTTTTTATCCCGTTTGTAGTCAGTTTTAACCCGTTCATAACTAGTTCTTCTAAACTTCTTTATATTGACCATCCCGTTTAAGACAGTTCGACTCGTTCTAAGTACGTTCTTTTCTCAATCTTAATGCGTTTTGAACGAAAAAACGTCACGTTCTGACCCGATTGCTTTAAACATCCAGGACGTTTCTTCCCGTTTTCATTCTCGTTCCGCGCTTCAAGCTTTGAGGACACAATTCGTCAAGCATCACTGTGACCATCGGCCTCCAAAAAAGAGTAGAATCTGACAGACCGTGCGTGTTAAGGCAATCGCTTCCAAACGATTCAAAATCACTTGCACATGTGAAGCTCTTGAAGACCAGCCTCAAGATAAGCCACAAGATACTAAGCCTCCTGAGCCAGTTATTAAAAATGAGGAAGTTTCTCCTCTACCATGTAATTGTATTCTTGCTCCACTTCTATAAAAAAGAGTACAAAGCCAACATTCAAAGCATTAACGACTTCCATGGTTCTAGGCAAAGAGCTTGGGCCGAGATGATAACTTGGTGAGAAATGGTCTGTATTTGTATCAAACCTTGTCAGATCGTACTGTAGACGTTATAGACGTGGTACGAACTTCAAACGAACGCAACAGACTTACTAACAACGAGTAGAACGTACCGAGAACCTTCTGCGAACTTTAAGAACTGTGTGTAAACGTGTTGCAAACTGGTTCAGAACTTCGTATTTTGTTTTTGTGCATTTAGACGGGATTACAACGCACTATGGACGTAATTAAGTCGAGTTAAGTCTGTGTGCAAACGGAATGAACGAGTTACAAACGGAACAGGTCGGGGTGTAAACGTACTGCAAATTGTGGCCCGATCGAACTACGACAAGGCACGTCCCTAGTACGATGCTAGTACGGCAATTCCGTTCGCAGTACGTTCTTTCCGTTGTCAGTACGTTGTCATTCAGACTAATTGTAGAACGGAGTGGCCGCAAAAATATTTTGAGTCGACTCAAAGTTCTGAAACCCCATTCCCGTTCAACCCCGTCCGAGCTCGTCCATAACGTTCGAACACAGACCGTAGAAAGTTGGAACTACGTTCAGTCCGTTTGCACACAGTTGATGCTCGTTCGGTCCAATTTTTTCAGAACGTAGTGAGAACGAGTTTGGTGTTACGGGGGTATAAACAAGTTTTGTTATTTTGTACGCACTATTTATAGAGTTGTTGTTTTTTAATTCGGGGCCGTGCCGCCCACCTGTGAGTTTACCCTTCCAGTGAGCTTAGTCAGTAGCTCGTTTGACAAAGAATCCTGTGGTCATATGATATCAAAATTCTTGGACAAACAAACTTACGTTCGTGTATATAGGGCAGTTGTCAACCACTGACGAGGGCATGTGCTTAGTTCAAAGTAAAAATCTTGGTTCCACATATTTAAGCCTATCCCTGGACCGTGAGAGGGACAACTGGTCACCAGGGTTTTATGGCTCATTGAGTGTTTGTGGCCTTATTTGATCTTGATATTCCATTTTAACTCTCAAATGTATGTCAATGAAAGGAAAATACATGCACAACGTTTGCTAATGTATTGAGGTAAACTGATATGCAATCTTGGTAATAATGGTTCAAAATACGTTTGTTTCAAAGTCAAGTATACTTATCCGGTATATAAACTACAAAAATCGACTGAACCTTGCATGGAAGGATGTAGAAAACGTTTTTCCATTTTCTTAAAGCTGAGACACTGTAGTTTACGAAACTGGATGATGCCTTTTTGGTACTCTTGGGCAACTTCCAAAATTCAAGATGGCGGACAAAATGGCGGATGAGAGCTGATAAGTGTAATATTAATCCAACTTGGTCAAAGTCTGATAATTTAAAATGCTAATTTAAGTCTGACATTATCTGCAATTTCATTTCATGCAATTTTGGCAACCTTTGTTTATTCTCAAATCCAAGATGGCGGACACAATGGCTGATTAAAGCTATGTTGAACCTCATTTTTCACAACCCGTGTTTTTCACAACTTGTGAAAATCGCGTACGTATTTTTTCACATCTTGTGTGAAAAACACGTTAGCATACAAATTTCATACGAGCATAGAACGCATTTTTCACAACTTTAAATGTGACGTAAAAAGTTTTGAAAAATTTGAGTTTTTTTGGTACTAACGCATTTTTCACACTTGTGATATTTTTAGTTGCTAGCTGTAAGTTAGTAAGTAAGTAAGTATTTTTTTTTTCGTGACATGTTTTATGACAATATTACAAACATGAAAACAACATGAAAAGTATTTACAGATAAACATGAGACCCAGTGGGTGTAAGAACCACACTTGCAAAAAGATTTTTTGCGAAAAACGAGGTTTAAAGTTTGTTTCAACCCGTTTTGTAATAAAAGCCCGCATTGTTTTAATTATTACAAAACGGGTTATTACAAAAGTAATTGAACATACAAACGCAATTTGTGATCAAATCCCGAAATGTAATTAAATGTCTAGTTATATTAATTTTATCATAAAATATAGTACGATACTTTGATTCATTGGTAAGGAAAGAAAATAATGTTTAACAAGCAATCTTAAATTATCAAATAGACAAATTACTTACATTCGTCATATTAATTTGAAGATTTCGTCAGAAAAACAAGTTGACATATTATATTGAAAAACGAGTATTTGAAAAGTGGTTGAACTTACCAACCCGTTTATTATAAATAATTATTACAATTCGGGGTTTTATCACAAAACGGACAAACGTTGAAAAAAACCACGAGCGTAATTTTTACAGGTTGTGAAAAACACGGTGTGTGAAAAATGAGGTTCAACGTTTGAACCTCATTTTTCACAGGACACGTTTTTCACAACCTATGAAGAGCACGTTAATTTTGTGAAAAACGAGGATCAACATGGCAAACTTGCTCAATACCGGAATATGTTGTCGGCCTCGAGGTTTTATCGGCACCCTTTCTCAGCAATTTTGTTACCAATTCCAATATTGAGCGACGGTAAAAAATCTGACAATTAAATCTGTACCTCTGAAATTGACCACTGTGTAACAATTCACAAAATATAAAGCACAATTATCAAAAGTTTAAAAAATACGATGTCCTTTACTTTAAATATCCATGCATCTTTCCAACATGTAAACCTTTTTTACCAACTGTATATCTTACCAAAATAAGAAATAATTTAGAATCTTCATGTTGCAAGCTATGCACAATACATGTATATAAATATTAGTGTCAGGGTGGATAATGGGTTATATGCTTCATGCCCCAAGAGTCGCTAGTTTGAACTTAAACGACAAAAGCTAGATAGAAGTTGCAATGGGCATAAATGTTACCATGGATATTTGTGCTGTTTCTAGGGACCGTAACATAGGATGCTAGGACCTAAATGTTTGCTAGAAACATTAACGTAATTACTATGGGCAATGAAAATATTGCAATGAGAGTGTGCTTGAGCAACTGCTATGGATTTCAAGGCGGTCGCTTTGGATGCAATTCTTGTTAATACGAACATTTTAACAGTACCATGGGGCATGTGTGCTTACTATGTACCATAAGATGTTTTTTCTATGCGCGTAAGTGGTTGCTTGCACGTAAAGGTGGTTAAATAAGGCACAAATCTGGCTGGTGGAAGACCTTGGGTGATTGCGACATCATGCTTCCATGTGCAAAATTAACCATCAAAATGATATATTAAAAAAAACTGAAATATTAATTTTGTTTATCATAATATACTTTTAAATTTACTTTGATATTGACTCATGTTGTGAAAATTGCGTTAGGACTAAAAATCGAAAAATATGTCTAACGTAATTTTCACATTGCTCATTTGTGAAAAACGCGTACGCAATTTTCACAACTTGTGAAAATTGCGTACGCGTTTTTCACATTGCTCAGTTGTGAAAAACACGGGTTGTGAAAAATGAGGTTCAACAGAGGTTTAACAAAGCTACATTTGTCGGGTACGTCAACTACAATGAGCAGAATCGTACACTGTGGAGTTTAATAAATGTTTAAAGAAGTTTAATGCATTTTTTAGTTATAATTCTTAAGTTTTGTTTATAAAACTGGTTAATGCCACACTGGCATAATTGGGCAATTCACAAAATCCAAGATGGCGGCTAGAATGGCGTAAATTACTAGGAATAGCTTTCGGGTATATATCTACCACAATGAGCTAAGTCATAAACTGGGATATACCAAATAATTTAAATGCATTTTATTTTGTAGTTAATCCACTTTAGTTTATGTGACCGAGTGATGTCATACTGGTATTCTTGAATAACTTTAAGAATCCAAGATGGTAGTCAAAAGAAATGATAAGAGCTGGAAATTTAAAATTCAAGTCACATAAATTGACATATCTCCTCTCTAATGGGTATACAGCAACATGTTTAGATTTTTTACATCTCTTGGTCTTGCTAATATTGAATCATTGATACTAGTTTGTCGGTTGACTCGAGAACTAGAAGCAAATTGTTTCTAAGATGGCAATTTAGAGACACTTTTCTGAAAATCTTTTATTTATTAAACAACATAGGTTGAGATACGATATTCATATCCTTAGAATATAATTATAGAATATATTTCAAGGTATTCTAAGAGTATATTGATGCCAAAGCAATCGATAGAAACGCTGTTGACATTGTAACACATTTTGATAGTAAAAAGAGACATTGCAATAGGATTTCAAGTATGATCTTGACATCAGATATCACAACTGTGTCATAAGTGTTCTTTATTTTATTGTAAACGACTCCATCCATCGATCAAAAGGAGAAATATCAAAAGCACATTTCCATCAAAAGTTTGTAGTAGATTCATTCCCGCTAAGAATGTACATTTGATGTCTCCAACGTTTATCATGTTTCCAGGAATTTAACTTACAGAATTTATGTAAATGAAATGCATATTTACAAGTGATAATGCTATAGTAAAAGTATAAACGACATATTTCGTGAGGAAAACTTCGATTTTTTCAAAATATTGTCTCTTAATTAAGCTAGGGTGTAGAAAATCCCTATGTCTCCAATGACAAATTCTTAAAGTAAGCTTCAAATTGTTAAAAAAATCAGACAGATTTCCAATAAAATATATATTTAATATGTCAATTTTAACTAAATCCTTCAGAAAAACACATATTATAATGTAAATTCAAAAATAATTTTTCACACCTCATACAACAAACGTTGTCTCCAAACTCCGATAACGTACGGGACATTCATTTAAAGGCTTCATTAAGCTCACAGCTTTGCACTCTTTACACTCTTTTTCTGCGTAAGTAAAGTTCATAAAGTTATATTCTAATGATAAGATATTCATTTTAGCTGACATTTTATTGGTATCGGTAATTTATGAGCTCGTTTATTAAAAAATGAATCGTAATTTTCACCACGTAACGAACGGGACAATTAGTAAAATCAAATTATCTGACAAACCTTTTCAAATAGATATATAAATTTTTCTTTGAACTGATCTTCAATGATTAAATACAAAGTTTATAAAGTGTTTTTATAAATTATCTAAGGTGCATATTTGTGACACACAAAAAACAGTAAATACAAAATGAAAAATAACGTACGAGTCCGTAACGTACGGGACAAAATGTGACACAATAATTGATAATTATCTGAATATTTATGATAAATTGCTTTTGTAAGGTTCCTTAACATGCATTAAATCTTCACAGACGAAAATATTATGGGAACGACAATTACAATGAAATTGATGATGCTCAAAAGTAAGTAACAAGAGTGACGGGAAAATAAGTTACAGTACATATTATTTGCCATAAATGATGAATACTTTGCATTGTTCTTAATTGAATACCATCTAGCTTTGAAATGATAAATTAAAACAATGCCTTGTTTGATCAAATTATAACTTTAGAATCATTTTAGCGCACACTGCAATAATTTGATTAGGTTCATACATTATCTTACTTATTTAATAACGTACGGGACACTGTAGAATTGTCTAAACATGCATTTGCCGGATGATTTGATGGTTGTAAGTCACATGTTACCCCACTACTAAATAGCTTTTATTAGTTTATACGTTAGTCTGCTATGTGTCTTTGTTAAACTTGTCTCAAAATTGTTGAATGTTGTTCTCTTGGAAAAATGATAATGGTTCGCGTAACCATTGTAATTGAGAGATATTATTGTAGTTTTATATGTAAAACACAAGTACATTGAATTGTAAAACAAAGTACGCAACAATGTAAGTTGTATTCTTGCAGTTTAACTTAGTTATCAATAGTTCCGATGACCAAACTGAAGTATATAACGTACGAGCCAATTTTGCTAACGTACGGGACAACAATTATACTCTTTATTGGTTGTTTTGTGGTGGTTCACATGCACACAACGTTTTGTTATAACACTAAGACAGTGGTATCTAACTATTTTAAACAGTTTCATTCTATATCAAACTTGTTTGTATCGTTCTGGACCAATTGATATGAATGACATTTTTAAAACAAATAAAACTAATGAAAATAGCGTATTCAATATTTATGTTTTTTCTGAAAGTATCTGTCTTACTCTTCAGTCTTCATCATTTATTCCAAAACATAATACGTTATAGAATGCAACCGTATTGAATTTCTCAACAGTTTGACCATTACTACTTTTAAATAAGTGAAATTTACAGCACATGTTCGATTTTCATAAGCAAATTTATTAATGCTAGGTGTAACCTTTCACCAGCCGATATCTAAAGAAGTATACTAGCCCAGCTGAAAAGATTTTTATACTGTGTACAGAACATGTCTACAATGCCTTTAATTGATTTAAAACTCTTATTTGATGACATGAAAAAAATGAACAAAAAATATGCCCATATGTCCACCTTAATTGGGATTGAGTCAGTATAACTTGTTTTTATTTACAAGGATAGGGAGCAATTACGTCGCGTAGATGCCAATTTTATAGCGTATACACTGCTGTGTGAACCCAGTGTCTAGCTCTTGATTAAGTGTTACCCTGTGCAAGTAGGTAGTTTTGAGGGATTCATCAATAAGAGACCTAGTCAGTTATTTCCCTTGTATACTCTTCAAATGGGTAGGTCCAATTAGTTTGAGTACTCGGATTTTACCCTTACTTTTCAATGTCAATTTGCCAAAATTAATCTCTTATAACAATTTTGTAAAACATTGAATTCGTTTGAAATTCAAGCTAAGTATTTTAGAGTAAAGAACTATCTAAATTTCATCACTTCTTTTAATATCTTCATTAACAAGGAAGATACTAGATGAAATATTTTGTTATCCTTATATAGCACTTCAATGATAAAATCCGAGGATTCCAAGTAACCAATTGGATTGCTTCAGATTTAATTAAGGAGAGATAATTAACTAAAGTCCCCAACTACAAAACATGGCCAAGTAGAAAATTTAGAAATGTTTTGTATCATTGAAGTCTAAATATCTTAAAAGAACACGTAACAGGTCTGATGCATCAGTGTCAAAAGTTTATAAACAGTTCTGATATCTAAACACATTTGGAGTATATTTACTCTCAACTACAGAAACTCACCCAAAGAAGGATGGTACGCTGAGACAACTTGACGATCTTGTACGTTCAAATATGTTCCACTCCAAACGTGACGATGCATTGCAAGATATAGTGATTCTTCATTTTATCGGTAACATTACATATAAAATTATGTTTAATCGCATTAACCTTTAAGACTTGGTACGAGAAGCGTAGTCAACAAAATTGTACAATAAATGATCATTGTTGCTGCAATTTGCTGAGCACCAAAAATATCTGACGACGTTGGTGTGCTGATACTTATTTTGAAATATCTTTCTTGTACGAGTGACACTATAAAATGGGTTCAACTGACATTCGTCCATATGTAATGTAACAAGTCAGTCAGTAATTGACAATGTAAAGAGTGTACACTAGTAGCATGGGTATAAAATATGCTTTTAAATCTGGTTCACCTTTCCTACATCAAAAGTGAAGACAGTTATGCTATCTTTTGGTCATAAGCTAGTACCCATTTGGATACTTTCTAAAGATGATAATCATTAATACGTTAAGTTTACCATTGCATATGAAGTGTTTAGGGTGTTGAGTACAAAATATTCTGTAAACAGTAATTTGTGTCGTCACTTGAACATGTTGCTATCACCAAACAAAACCGACCAGAAATTGAAATAGTGCTATCGTTATGTAAAATTAGACTAAAACAAATATAAACATTTAAGTACATATTTTAATTATTCTAGTTTAGTAAAGTCAGACTGTATCATTGTTTGTGTAATGATAATAATAGAGCGCAGTCAATTAGTTTATCCCTCATTTTTGGCACATGCTTATTTTGCTATTTATATGTTTCACCTAATTTTTACTGAGATTCAGACATTTTGATCGGTTTTGAATCTCATAATGACCGAGTTTTCTCATGAAGGCTGTATTTTTTGTTTCGGAAAAAGCCGCCATTTTGAATGTTGGTACAATCTGAGTGTTTTTAATAAGGACCCTGACTGCGACGATGGTGAACTAAGTGTTTTCATAATGGCCTGTTATTTGGCTGAAGACAGTCATTATTGCCTGAGGTCACAGGTTGAAGGCTAATGTGACTGCCTTCAGCCAAAAGACTTGGCCATTATGAAAACATTGCATTATTTACATTACATTATTGCTCAAAAATTATAACTGGTTGAATTTCTTTCGTAACCGTAATCTTGGACTCCACCTTGAAACTTGGGTTTCTAATAGATAATCAGGTGGGGTTAACTAGTTTTACAAACTTTAGAGTTTCAAACAGATTCAGAAAAAAAAACCGTTGAAACTTAAACCCACACATGTTTGTTTTCGTCCATGTATGTAATATTTTATACTGAACTATTAGATAATATCCGCCATGTCAGCCGCCATTTTTGATTTGTAATTGTTTATAATAACTTATAACTTTGTAAAAACAATCGTCGTATTAATTTCTAAACTTTTCTATAAGTAAATAAATTTCTACACCAATCAGTCTCTTTCAGCCAGTTTGCTATTTACATACTAGGCTAATAGCCTTTATCCGCAATTTAACGCCTTTTTGACCACCAGTTTGAATTTAAAGTTTTTTATATGAATAATAAAATTCAACCTGCTGGATCTGCTGGTGTTTTAATCACTTTTGTCCTTCATTTTAAGAACATTATGTGCAAAAATACATTTTGCATGAACAATTTATCCTCTAGCCGCCATCTTGGTCGCCATCTTGGATTTTAGGAGTTGCCCAAGGATGACAAATGGCATTAATCTAATTTGGAATCAGTAAGACCATGTCTACCAATTAATTGAATAACATTTTCTACATCCTTTCGTGCAAGGTCATCTTAGATGTTGGCCGGACTATACATATGCCGCAGTTTATCAAAAACGGTCAGTCAAACGTGAACTGACAAAAGGGAGGTAATTGTGTAAATGCTATTAATATAACATATTATGTTGTCTCCCTTGGACTTAATGCTGTACTTTATCATTTCGATGTCACTTATTTCTTACTTTATAATTTATATGATAAATAATAATGTGACTGGTTAGTTTGTATCATATGATCTTATATGACAATTCAAACAGTACTGATGATCTGGTCTTCCAATATATAATGAAACCAGGGCTTGAATTTAACAAAAATTCGACTTGCACAGTTTGACGAGTGAATATTATTTCAACTCGCAAATTTAAAACTTCACTGGTATTTTTTTCTCCAATTTTAATAGCATATATAATTACTATTCAGACACGCATATGCGATATAAAAACAACATAGTACTTTATTTAACTGTTGATAGAACAAGGGTGTTATTGTGGGATAGACAAAGAATATCAAACATTTTCTTATAGTGAATTTTTATTTATTATCAGTTAATACTATCTGATCTATATGGCCGTTTCAATGCTGATTAGTGTCTCATTAGTTTATACAGTAATGATTTTCGTCGGTTATAACGAAAATTTGCGAGTTAAAATTAAAGTTACTCGCAATTTTCAAAATCCACTCGCATTTTGCCAGTATGCGAGCTTAAATTCGAGCCCTGCTGAAACTGAAATGTATGGTGCCGATTCACTCGTATTTTGAACATACAAGGCAAGTAGTTGGGGTTATAGATAAAGAATCAAATTAACATATAACCTCAAATTTAAAGTTTTGATAGTTATTTATAAACAACAACCCATGATGAAATCATTGTAAAGGTTGTTATTATCGAATAACAATAAAACTTTCATCTTATTTGAACACTGTATAATATGGTGGCTGATTTATGCCATGTCGTATTTTCGTTTCTTCGCCACGAAGAAATGGAAATACAACAGATGTTAGGCGAAAACACGACACATATTATCTGTCGTATTGTTGTATTTATTTTGTCGTGAGTTCGTTTATGAAACGAAGAAACGAAAAGACGAAGATACGACAAACTATTGATTTGCCGTGTCTTCGTGTTTTCGTTTTTTCGTTTCATCGCGGCGAAGAAACGAAAATACGACTTGGCATAAATCAGCCACCATAGTGTAATAATATTATGGCTTTGAAAAGAAAATTCTATGGTTAGAGACCATTTTTCATGAAGAATCGTAGAAGTTTCATAATTTACACTTATGAAGCTAAAAAAACTATTTTGTTGTTATTTTGGCAAATATGTTTAGATTATTTACACTTGGCCATAAATTTTCATCTTAACTTACAAATATATGTGAAGAATTTGAAGTATTTTACACCCAGGAAGTTAACAATATCAGAGATGATATATTTGTATGAATTTACACATCACTAGACATGTAGTTCAACCATAAACAAGCTTACATTTTGTGTCTATGCTTTTTGTATGAAAATAAATAAAGATTATTACAGCCCGCTTGTTAGTTAAAAGTAGGGTGGTCAAAGGTACTTTGGATTATTGTAACTGACTCTGTGAAACTATGGTTAACTTTGTCTGATACAATATCTGACAGTTTTAGATATTGATGACAGAAACTATCAATGGTTAACTTTGATACAATATCTGACAGTTTTAGATATTGATGTCTGAAACTATGGTTAAATTTGTCTGATACAATATTCGACAGTTTTAGATATTGATGTCTGAAACTATGGTTAAATTTGTCTGATACAATATTCGACAGTTTTAGATATTGATGTCTGAAACTATGGTTAACTTTGTCTGATACAATAACTGACAGTTATAGATATTGATGTCTGAAACTATGGTTAACTCTGATACAATATCTGACAGTTTTAGATATTGATGTCTGAAACTATGGTTAACTTTGACTGATACAATATCTGACAGTTTTAGATATTGATGTCTGTAAGTATGGTTAACTCTGATACAATATCTGACAGTTTTAGATATTGATGTCTGAAACTATGGTTAACTTTGTCTGATACAATATCTGACAGTTTTAGATATTGATGTCTGAAACTATGGTTAACTCTGATACAATATCTGACAGTTTTAGATATTGATGTCTGAAACTATGGTTAAATTTGTCTGATACAATATCTGACAGTTTTAGATATTGATGTCTGTAAGTATGGTTAACTTTGTCTGATACAATATCTGACAGTTTTAGATATTGATGTCTGAAACTATGGTAAACTCTGATACAATATCTGACAGTTTTAGATATTGATGTCTGAAACTATGGTTAACTCTGATATAATATCTGACAGTTTTAGATATTGATGTCTGAAACTATGGTTAACTCTGATACAATATCTGACAGTTTTAGATATTGATGTCTGAAACTATGGTTAACTTTGTCTGATACAATATCTGACAGTTTTAGATATTGATGTCTGAAACTATAGTTAACTTTGTCTGATACAATATCTGACAGTTTTAGATATTGATGTCTGTAAGTATGGTTAACTTTGTCTGATACAATATCTGACAGTTTTAGATATTGATGTCTGAAACTATGGTTAACTTTGTCTGATACAATATCTGACAGTTTTAGATATTGATGTCTGAAACTATGGTTAACTTTGTCTGATACAATATCTGACAGTTTTAGATATTGATGTCTGAAACTATGGTTAACTTTGTCTGATACAATATCTGACAGTTTTAGATATTGATGTCTGTAAGTATGGTTAACTCTGATACAATATCTGACAGTTTTAGATATTGATGTCTGAAACTATGGTTAACTTTGTCTGATACAATATCTGACAGTTTTAGATATTGATGTCTGAAACTATGGTTAACTCTGATACAATATCTGACAGTTTTAGATATTGATGTCTGAAACTATGGTTAAATTTGTCTGATACAATATCTGACAGTTTTAGATATTGATGTCTGTAAGTATGGTTAACTTTGTCTGATACAATATCTGACAGTTTTAGATATTGATGTCTGAAACTATGGTAAACTCTGATACAATATCTGACAGTTTTAGATATTGATGTCTGAAACTATGGTTAACTCTGATACAATATCTGACAGTTTTAGATATTGATGTCTGAAACTATGGTTAACTCTGATACAATATCTGACAGTTTTAGATATTGATGTCTGAAACTATGGTTAACTTTGTCTGATACAATATCTGACAGTTTTAGATATTGATGTCTGAAACTATAGTTAACTTTGTCTGATACAATATCTGACAGTTTTAGATATTGATGTCTGTAAGTATGGTTAACTTTGTCTGATACAATATCTGACAGTTTTAGATATTGATGTCTGAAACTATGGTTAACTTTGTCTGATACAATATCTGACAGTTTTAGATATTGATGTCTGTAAGTATGGTTAACTTTGCCTGATACAATATTCGACAGTTTTAGATATTAATGTCTGAAACTATGGTTAACTTTGCCTGATACAATATTCGACAGTTTTAGATATTAATGTCTGAAACTATGGTTAACTTTGCCTGAAACAATATTTGACAGTTTTAGATATTGATGTCTGAAACTATGGTTAACTTTGCCTGATACAATATTTGACAGTTTTAGATATTGATGTCTGAAACTATGGTTAACTTTGTCTGATACAATATTTGACAGTTTTAGATATTGATGTCTGAAACTATGGTTAACTTTGCCTGATACAATATTTGACAGTTTTAGATATTGATGTCTGAAACTATGGTTAAATTTGTCTGATACAAGGTCTGACAGTTTTAGATATTGTGTCTGAAACTATGGTGGTTTTTACCTCATGAACTTTTCTCTGAAAGCTGGTATGTGCTTGCACATTGTATTATTTTTTCGTTTTGTCATGTTAATTGTTTAATTACAAATGTATATTCACTCTGATTGGGGATTGAATTTAAACTCACACTATGTTCACATCAAGGGAGGGATACTTACCCGTATTATAAGTTTTATTTATATGTTTGCAATGTACATAGTGCCGTTGTATAAATTTAATATATGCAAACTGATAAATATGATGAAATAAAAAATCTTGAGTTTTTGGTATCACTTATTATGGTAAGAAGACTAAGTGCTTTTTCATTTCATTAAGACACATACAGTTCTTCTGTCCTAATTACTTTTGTAACAAAAAAAAAACATTGTTTAAAAATGCTTTACACTAGTTGTTTATTGCAGAAAATGATCAATAAAACACCTTGGACGTTAATGTTTTTATCCGATATTTTGGGATATGTATTTTTTTGGTAAACTCCAACCCAAAAGATCTCTAAGAGGTATGGCCCTCTTTGGAAGAGCTCCTTAGTTAGTGGGAAAGGGTCTCGGAGGGGTGGAAGAAACCTTTCAAAGAGAAAGAGAATGACTCGGCGCTTTTGATAATTAGTCGGCAATGTGTTTACTGAAATATTGATTTCAGTTTAATTAGAACAATTTATAAATTATCACGTGATTAGTACGACTTTCAAACCGAGAGGTTTATTTGTCTAATAGAACTATGGACTGGGTTCGATCTCTCGCCATATCACAAAGCTAAGTTAAAACTCCCCATTTACATCGAAATCTCGGCCAGTTGTATGTTGAACAATGTAACGCAGCGATTTGGTTAATCCCATTTGAACTTTGTTAATTACGCATTCCACTAATGGCTCTCATTATTTTTACTAAGTCATTTGTAAAAGCCGTTCCATACCGTTCCTACTTAATTCGGGATTATCGCCTTACCTGCATAACGGAGATATTTCAACGAGGCTAATGATCTTACATATCTGCGTGATTTAAGTACGAAGGTCAAACTAATCTTAAGATATATACTCGTATTATACATGTATGCAGAATATCAACCCTGTTTATGAACACTAAAATTCTACGCAACAGTTAAATGTGTTGTTGTGCCAATACTTCCCTGCTTACGTGATGTGACGCCGCGACCGTAGCTCACTAATAGTGCATTGTATTTTAAATCTCAAGGAACCGGGTTCGACTGCTGACCGAAGTCTGCTTTTACTCATCCTTGAAAATAAAACACATGAATTTAATATTGATTTTTCTCTGTAAGGGTAGAAACAGCCGGCTCAATGAGGAAGGGTAAGCGAGTATATGGTATAGAAAATGTCTAAGAAACCTGGATGTGTAAGTAACGCAGATCTGAGGTTCTATCCTGCATGTATAGAGCCAACAACAGACTTCCTGTACGTGACTACGTCTAGCTCTTTGAAATCAAGGATTGCTATGAACAACACATCTCAAGTTACAATAGATTGAAACTGTTTATCTGTATCATGTGACCTTTCTAAACGTGTGTTACAGATCGTCAGTATTCGAATTGTTAAATAAAATTATGTTTGAGGTGAATGTGCTTACACAACACTTGATACCTTCTAATTCCTGGTTATTAACATAGAAATATACTTTTCTCTTGCTTTGTCAAGCTAGCAGCTCACATTTCTCCACAGAACGAACCATTCACTACAAGTTTGTAGGGGTGTAACAATACGGTACAAAGTGTATTGCAATATATTTGCAATACACAAAACCCGTATTGCAATATATTGCAACACGTACCGGTTTTTTGAGTAGACGTGCTAAGCATGAATTCATCGACTTTATTGGATCAACATTACACACATATGAGTATTTTCAGATAATCTCAAATCAAAAGATTGAATGTCTTGTGTAAAATGGGCTACATGATACAAAAATGCATATTTGAACTGGACTTTTGGATTTGACTTAATGATGAATTGTATAAAGCACAGTAAGATTATTTCAAGTTTTCAACACATTATAACAATTGTACAAACATTCAAATTTCAGATTCTTATAAAAAATTAGAATATACATGTAACTACGAAAACCGGTTCAAGGAAAAACGAACTGGTTAAAAACCGTCAGAATTCGTATTGCAATATTAACCGGTATATCGGTTAACCGTTACACCCCTACAAGTTTGGCTAATACATTTGTATATTCAAATTCACGATGGAATGTGATAGTATATTGGATAACAAGAAATGTCTTTAAAAAGACAAGCAGTGTAGAATTAGGAGACAAGCATGATTTGTCAAAGTGAATTATTGAATATCTGCATCACATGCAATTAATTATTGCATTTCACAGAAAGTTTGTTTAAGTGAGCAATTTAGAAGATAACTTACTAATGACCACATCGCATTTTCCGGTTTTCCATAGATATGCCCTATACGAAATGGTTCAATATCATCTTTATGAAGGCAGAATTCCCATAATAGCTGCTGTCAAACTTCGGGAGATATCGGGTCATGTCGACATATTACGAGAGCGGTTTTCGTCGACGTCGTTAAAAATCGATTCAGATCATATTTTATTGGGTAAATGCTTCCCTTTTTATCAAAATTTAATTAATATTATCCTTATATTAACTGTTTGTTTGTTTGTTTTGTTGGGTTTAACGCCGTAGCAACACATTTTATAGGTCATTTAACGGCGGTCAGTCAACCTATTCAGTGTTCCAGGAAAGGCTAAAACTCCGGAATTTCAATTCTTACAATAAAGCAGTTTGTTGTTAAAGACTGGTTAAAGCAAGCTGATCGTTCATAGTTGTCAACAAAAACAACAACATTTCTGAAACCATTAAAAACTGTACAGAAACATGTCGAAAGCTGTAAACTAATATTCTTATACTGACTAGTGTAATCTGATATACAACTATACAAAATGGTGACTTTATGTATAAGACATACCTTGCAAGTAACGGTATAGATGCTGGTAGTGCCTTTGTTACTTTTATTAAATGTTTCTCACAATGTATAGGTTAGTTTGCCTTAAAATATTTATTTCTTAAGAAAATTACAGACTTTGACAGGTAATTTTGAAGTTTTATATCAAAATAACAAAATCTGTGAACGAATAGCTGCTGTCAGTATTAAAACCTACAATCTATGCTAGAAAAGATGGCCTTAAAATTTGAATATTGCAGAGATAGTCCATTGCATTAGATAACACTTGTTTATTTTATTTTTTTGTCGTTGGGTTTAACGCCGTAGCAACACTTTGTATAGGTCACATTTCAGTGCTCAACTAATTAGCGCACACTTTCGTCAGTGACTGACAACTGCCCTACATAATTAAGAATCATTGGTCGGAGGGAGAATGGCTGTAGAAACAAATTCATGACAAAGCTCCACGAATGTATGCCCCACCCGGGAATAGAACCCACGACCCCTCGATCAGTAGACTTGCGTGCTACCGGGCGGCTATTGGATAACACATGTATGCCAATGGTGATTTAGACGAGATTGGTGTTTCTTAAGAGACAGCCAATGAGTAAGTTCATTGTATGCATAATGGGAGGTATTAGGGACTTTAGTAAGTTATCTTTCCCTGATAAAGTCTAAAGCAATCCAATTGGTAAGTAGGTCCTTACAGTTGGAATCCTCGGATTTTATCATTGAAGTCCTATATATTGACAACAAAATATTTCATCTAATATCTTTCTTGTTAATGATGATATTAACAGAAGTAATGAAATTTAGATAATTTTTTACCCTAAAAATACTTAGCTTGAAAATCAAACAAATAAAATGATTTACAATAAAGTTATTTTAGAATAATTGTGACAAATTAATTGGACCTACCTATTTGAAGAGTATACAAGGGGAATTAACTGACTAAAGTCCCTTATTTGCGAATTACTAGATATTGAAAGTCTTATCTTGTCAATGAATGAAGACCATGTGATATTTAATACATCACCTGATCATTTCATCACACCATGCTACCATCAGAGGGATAAAGGACATGTATACTTGAATAGAAATATTACATAAGCTTGTACTTTAGGCCAGTAAACCACTGACCTAATTCTTAAGGTCAGCGTTTGTCGAGTGAAAGTAGCCGCTAGCAAATTTGAAGCGTTCTAATTAGCGGAATATATTCTTTTAATCCGGGTTTATTCACACATGGACACTCCTGTCAATACTTATATAAATTTGACAATTAAAATTGATAATATTACAAAACGTGTGAACGAATCTTGAACTTGGTCCGACCATGTTCCAATTACATACACATTTTGATGTATAAATAAAGAAAAAGTTTTTTTGCTAGGTGCCACCAGCGACAAATTTTCAGTCCAACAATGAAGTGTTGAACTTGGAATGAATCGAGACAATTTTATTTCATACAGCAATTGGTTTATATTCATGTTTTAGAAGTTTTAAATCTATATATAATTTACTTGTAATTCCCACGCCAGCCTCGCCTTATGTATTCATGTAATGCCTCAGACACATGAAATCGTGGCTTGTTGTGGACCCGTACGTGCAGACAGCCGTAGGCCGTGGGAAGCCTTGCGTATTAAGGTGACGGTACGCACATGGCACAAAACAAAACACCCATACGGAGCCGTAGCTGGAAGATATACAAGTTTAATCCATACTCGGTCACGATTGTATTCACAATTTGACTTTGAAACTAATACGTGTATTCATGGCTCATCTCACGGACCCTGGTAAA
The DNA here is from genome assembly GCA_025267735.1 of Mactra quadrangularis. Classification (NCBI taxonomy): domain Eukaryota; kingdom Metazoa; phylum Mollusca; class Bivalvia; order Venerida; family Mactridae; genus Mactra; species Mactra quadrangularis. The sequence continues at coordinate 48,279,526 of CM046305.1, read as the reverse complement.
AACGTAACAGTCCGTACGGGTACGCAATAGTTCGTACGAGTCCTTGCGGAGTTTGATCGCACGGCACCCGTGCGATGCCATCACGGCTAATTTTATGTTTATGGGACTCTAGCATTAGACGTGGATGTCTATCAGATTAAAAATAATTCATTTATAAATATTTAGATTCTGAGTGATGTAGAACTCATTGGATAATTTCCATTGGTTACATACGAGGTACTGGATACACGAAAGCGCCTGCAACATATATAATGTTTTACATATGTCAGATCTGCATATATATTCGCAAAAAAAACGTCACCATTTAAAGATGAATAAACAAAGGAAATTGCTGAGGAATAAAATATATCCAGGATTCAAATAATTGGGGTTTCCCCTCCGGTACAAACAAACTTGTCGTGAAACACTCAACATATTTAATCTGATTTTATTAAATTATTAAAAGGGGCTGTGTGACATTAGAATCATAAAATTTACATTAAGTATAAAAATGAAAATTAAATAAAAACATCTGAGCCAATTCCAAAATCAGCATTTGTTATCTTTTAGGTGCAAGCAATCGCCTTAGTTTAAGCAACAATTACATATACCTACATGTAACACACCGTCAAAACACAACGAGTGAGATTCTTAAAGATTTTTATATTTTGTTGTAAAAGGGACGTCACAAACTAATAACAAAACAAGAACTTAAGAGATTTCCTACTTGGAACTGACAGTGGCAAAATAATTGCCACGGGGGTTTAAACAAGGTTCAAGAGTGAATCAATCTCACATTCGCCTTAAAAGGAACAATATGTGATCAAAGCTATGTTTACACGAGTAAGCATTAATTACATTACCCACCAAAAGTTTAGAGACAAAAGAAATTTACTACAATTCTTTAATGTTGATGGTTATTTTTGTAGAATCATTATTTTTAATACATTTAAGAATGGTTTGTGATAAAATGGAAAGAAACTTCATGAATGCAACACAATAATATAATTCAGCAACTGATATCCTGAAGCCTCCAAAACCATGTTCATTATAGTTATTTTCCAAAACATAGCTTTTATGCTTTTTTGTAGCCTCTGTTAAAATAGTAATTTGTAGCCTCTGTTAAAATAGTAATGATAACCAAAAATGAAGCAAAACTAAAAGACATTTCAAAATAAACAGTTATCAAATTTTAGATAAAAGCTATTCAGTAGAGCTACAAAATGAAATTCCCGGGCGGGGCATACTTTCGTGGAGTTTGGTCATGAAATTATTTCTACGGCCATTCTCCCTCCTACCAATGATTTTTAATTATGTAGGGCAGTTGTCAGTCACTGACGAAAGTATGTGCTTGGTGGTTGGTTAACAGCTAAATCCAGAGTTTTAGCCTTTCCAAGAGGAGTGAGACGGTTGACTGACCGCCGTTATATGACCTATAAAATATGTTGCTACGGCGTTAAACCAAACAAAACAAACAAACAAACAAAACAAATGAAAATGTCTCCAAACTTTGGGTGGGTACTGTATATATTAACATTTACTAGTGGTATACATGATCATTAGAGCAAGAACTTTTTTATAGTTCCTATACTGGAAGAGACCGGACAGAAATCTTAAAGCTGATCTAGAGATATAAAAATATTTGATATTTTTATTAAAGATTTATTTGAGACCAAAATTAGACTGTAGACATTCCAAATATAAGTCTGAACAATAGAAAATCTATTGAAAAACCCGGTTACAATAACATTTGTATTAATATCTGTGAATGTTATCTTGTAGTTTTAGCCTTTAAAAATCCTCTGTCAACAGACAATATTGTTAACTTAAGTATACTAGATTATTAAATATATAAATCAACAATGATGTGTGAACTTCTATTTAAGTTGTCATTTTTAAAATACCATGAAAGATCAGAGAGAGAGAGGGTCGTAGAAATATGTTATTATAAACAATGTTCTACGTACGAAAGACCGATAGTGCCATTTCAACTTCACGAATTCCCGACTTCATCTTCAAAAATTCACATTTTTTAACTTCGTGAATTCACGTTTTTAACATACGGAATTCACGATTTCAACTTCGTAAATTCACGATTTCAACTTCATGAATTCACGATTTCAACTTCATGAAATCGTGAATTCGTGAAGTTAAAATCGTGAATTCGTGAAGATGAAATCGTGAATTCGTGAATTCCGTATGTTGAAAATGTGAATTCATGAAGATAAAATCGGGAATTCGTGATGTTGAAATGGCCCTACTGGTCTTTCGTATCTACGACATTACGTTATTTTACTATTGATACATGTATTATCATGTGAATGTCTACATTAGAATTAACATGTCTTGGAAAATTAATCATATTTTATATGTATAAGGTAGGTTTCTTATGTGTTTATGTGACCATTTAACGATTTTATAGCAATAACTGATGGTCATTAGGTCACTAGTATTTCTATATTCCCGAGGAGAAGAAACTCCGTATGATGAAATTTGCAACCCGGGTCGAAATCTTGTGCCCGAGGGGGTGCGGGTTCAAATTCCACCCGGTGAGGTTATATCCTTCTATGAACATTTGACAATAATGTCGATTTTCCTCCATTGATAAGATAATATGGAGAAGTTTCCGGCCTTGTGGAAGGGAAGGTGAGTACTGGTTATAGACAATGGTCCAGGAAAGCTAGGTTAGGTGGCTGGACGCCGTAAAATGACCTAAATTGTGTTGACACGGCGTTAACTCTAATATATAAATAAAAAAGATAAAATTTGCTGGCCACAAATCTTGATGGACATTTGATTTCATAGTGTTCGCTTACTTGATAACATAACATTATACAGCACACTTAGAATCAACGCAGCCGAAGTATAGGCATACCGTTAAGAAAACTTAAAATTATTATCTGTCATACCTAAAGTATGTAAATGTAGCAGATACAACGCATATTGATAAGTTAGTGTATCTGTACAAAGCAGCAGTAGCCCGTTCAATTAACCTAAACGTTCCAAAACGTTCCGTAACGATACATTCGGAACTCCTCGGCCATATGCTGCGAATAATCTCGGATATATTTAGACGCTATTTTGAAATACCGGTGTTAAAGTAAACACATATACGATCGTTTAGGCAATGAGTGATGTTTCGTTTTTAGTCCGTAAATTTTGAAACATCACTTATTGCCTTAACGATCGTATATTTGTTTATTAGATTAGATTATTCGCAGCGAATGGCCGATGAGTTCCGAATGTATCGTTACGGAACGTTTTGGAACGTTTAGGGCAATTGAACAGGCTAAAGGTAAACTACCATGAAAAGGTTCTAGTTTTAGATCACGTGCTTTCATTCATTTTCATTCTATCAACCTCAACAAGACAATTATCAAATGCAGGGATTTTATATAACAGGAATTTGTAACAATACGTAAATGTAATTATATTTTCATCAAATTTCACTGTCGTCGCTATTACTTCGGCCAATACGGAAAACAAGTATTACAAGTTTAAATAAAGGCATGCACATGAAATTTTGTACCAGTACCATTCAAAGTGACACAAATGTTTGGAAAAATGTGTTTCTAGATGATTTTGAAGTAAATTACGCTGACAGACTGTTTCACAAAATAATGCATTTTCCCGCCGATCTGCCATTTTTAGCCCCATTTTACATCACCTAAAAGTCATATTTTCGGTCATAATTGCAACAATTGTTTTGTCAAAAACTTCAGAAACATTTACAAGTTGCATGGAAGACATGTACAAAAACATAAATCAAGTTTTTAAACTCTGGAATAGTTTGTACAGCCTGCTTCAGCCAATTATAGACAGTGACGACCAAGAAAATTTAAAAAGCACTTCGTTACAAATCCCTGTTATATAGAATCCTTGTCATATGTGAACAGTGTATAAGGGTATATATCACCAAACGACAACATGAACACTTTAACGTATCATACTGTGTTAGTAAGGTCAAATCTCCCTATAAATTGAAATTTTCAAAAGTATATATCATATAACAGCAGGTATCGAGAATTTTATGACAAAAATATTACAAAATATTTACATGTATATACAATGTATACAGGGTTGTTGAAGCGATAAGTTAATAGCAAAGTGAATGATTAAATAATATATAAAAATACAGAAGTTACGTAAAAAACCCTTACAATATTTGCAATGAATAATCTCGGAAGGATTCGTGGGGGTCTTCCCTGGATTTTTAGGATTTTACTACCTAAGCGTAGCTAGCACGTAACGGTTACGCAAAATAGTTCTTGTAGTTTACACACAGATCTTTGTATAAACATATTTCTTTTTTATAAATTGAACCAAATATTGTTCATCGATATCATTGAACTGTTTCATTTCAAATTTTCGGACTAAAAACGAAACTTCTGTCATCGCCTAAACGATCGTGTATTTGTTTACTTCAACACCGTTTTTTTTCAAAAAATGGCGTCTAAATATGTCCGAGGTTATTCGTAGCGAATGGCCGAGGAGTTCCGAATGAAAGTGTTCATGACTATTTAATATCTTCCGAAACAAAAGAAGATTAAGAAAACACATTGGTGTTTGTGTCGACATACGTTAAACTTAAAGGTCTGTCTGGACAGCCTTCCACATCGGGTTTCTGGAGTAAAATGCTCCCATGATACATTTACTTACCAGTCAAAAACAAGACATAATTATGTATGACACCTTCCAAAAACTACCAATGACGTGTTCTTATAAAGGACACCCCGCTTAAAATAGAAATGAACATTCTGTTAACCTTGAACTTAGTAAAAATCAAAATGATTAAACATGTCTACTGTGTATGTAATACATGTTATATTTTTAAAACTTCGAAGTTTTAAGACATTTCTTAATGTTTGCTATAAATAAATATATCTTCATATTGTGATTTTAAAGTTTATTGTTAAGTTGTACCTAAAGTCTACAAACCTTTGGTAAATTCTTACGAAAAAAATCTCCGTAAGTCAAAAGTAAGAAACATTAATAATACGCTAATTTTTGGCTCATCAATTCTAAATATTATACAAATTGTGTAGAATTGTGTAAACCTTTTGAATATCATATCATTGTTATGCTTATTATCCGTCTTACTTTGAAATGCTTATTTTATGAAACTGACTTACGAAGATATTTTTCGTAAGAATTTTTGTGAAAAGCACCCCTTGATTACAGTGTCTCATTATTAAGAACTACTTTTTTAGCAAACGCCTCATGGCACACATTGTTCACTATTGCACAACAAAAACTTACGCAATCAAAACATTCGCATACCGAACATTAACAAAACGGAGGGAATCTTTAGAACTTCTTGATTTTTGTCCGTATTTATTTTTAGAATAAAACAAAGAAATTTGTAATAAAAGAACTGTTCCATTGACCTTTTTGATATGTTCATAATATCTTTTGTTTTAAAATGTTACAATGAACCGTCTTAAAACAATAGCGTGACTGAAATTCAAACCACGTTGTATACATACCGAGTTCTCTGTCCTAAAATTTTGTTATAAATTATTCAACTGTTAGCCATGCTCCGATTCAGTCAAACAATGATTGTATTTTATATATCTTGTATAACTTGTCATCGCCGAATCTGGATAAAATCTGTCACTAAAATATGACTCTATTTTTAAGTTCTTCTTTAATTCTATGCATAAATAGTCACAGTGACTTTGATAGAGCGATAAGCCTTGAATGAAGTGTTGGGTTTTGTAAACTATCTTTAAAAAAATCTTCTAACGATAGCAAAATATGATAAATTATACAGATTACTACAGAATCCAGAACGTGCCATAAACGCTGATATTCAATAAGATGGAACATTTAATGTTCCATGAGTTACTGAGTAAATACGAATAGACTGTGAATTGAATTAAAATGCAAAAGTTGTATGCTGTGTGTGGGCATTTGGGACAAAAAATATTTTTGAAATATACACAAGTATGTGTTCATACTGGTCTCATAAGTACCCCAAAATGTAACATACGTTACTGTCGCCATCTCAATTTTCTGACTTTGAGCGCAGACTACGAAGAATAGGCACATAAGGTAGTCTTAAGGTGGGTCGGTACCTTACTTGGAGAAGAAAACGAAGAAAATATTTTATTCACCGATTATGATAAAAGTTGGCAGGCAGATACCTTCATGCCTCTTGTTTGTTTTTCTGGTAACCTTAGCGACGTTGTCGTTTATTTTCACGACGTTATGGACGTCACAATGGTTCGCGCTAAAATAGGCATGCAAGTACATTAAAACCCCATATTTAAGATATTGAATGTCTGAGTTCAATGATTATTATACCAAAATGTTTTTGAAATGTTGTTGCATACAAATATTTTGTTCCGATTATCTAAATATCACGTCAGTCGTAAAGATTGTACATTTCATCACTGAATTTAGGGTTTTCACGTCTAAAAGGTTTCACCAATTGCCGAGTTATAATGTTTATATTCATATTAAAGAAGAACGGTGGTCAAATTCTTATCGCGATTTTTGAAAACTACATACTTTTTGTGTCATTTTTATGAAATAAAAAATAAAAGTGAACGTTCTCAGTTTTTCACAATATTGCGTTCAAAGTAAAATTACCTTCAAAACAACGAAGTTAATATAGCGTTACGCTACGTTGTGATTAAAGCATTTGTTGCAAAAATAAGTACAAGCGGACTTATGTTAAATCAATTTTGAAAAGATCAGATGCTGAGTTTCACTAGAAATTAATTAAGAAATGGAAAGAAACTACAAAATTAAATTTACAAGAAATTTACATACATAACACAAAATCACAACGTCAGCGCAACGTAATATTAACGTCGTTGTTTTGAAGGTAATTTTACTTTGAAAGCGATATTTTGAAAAACTGAGAACGTTCACTTTCCATTTTTATTTCATAAAAATGATACAAAAAGTGTGTAGTTTTCAAAAATCGCGATAAGAATTTGGCCACCGTTCTGCATTAATTTGAAAATAAACGTTATAACTCGGCAATTGGTGAAATCCTTTACACGTGAAAACCCTAAATTCAGTGATGAAATGTACAATCTTTAAGATTGACATGATATTAAGATAATCGGAACAAAATATTTGTTTGCAACAACATTTCAGAAACATGTTGGTGTAGTTATCTTTGTCCTCGGACATACAATACTTTAAAATATGGGATTAATGTGCTTACATGCCTGTTTTTAGCGCGAACCATTGTGACGTCCATGACGTCGTGAAAGAAACGACAACGTCGCTAAGGTTACCAGCAAAACAAACAAGAAGCATGAAGGTATCTGCTTGCTAACTTTTATCATAATCGGTGAACATGATATTTTTTTCATTTTTCCCTCCGAGTAAGGTACCGACCCACCTTAATGCACTTGTTTTTTAACATATACAACGTTCCTGTATGTAAGAATAAGTTTTTTATCTTGCTCCTCAGAAATATAAACTTACACACAGCTCTTAAACTTTGTCGCCAAGAGTGTGGTAACATACGTGACCGTGAAAAAAGTCCATTTTTTTTAAAATTTCGAAACGATATTATAATTGTAAAATATATAAAATCATAAGATCAGATATGAATATACATGAAATAGAAACGATTGTCATTAAGTATTCACAGGCATTTCAATAATCATCACATTTTACCAAAATTTTCGGGTAGACTTTTCAGAAGGAAACATACGTGACCATGGTTTTTCAACTAATGGTAAAAATCTTAGTTTAATTAATGTTTTCTAATTAATTATTCTTATGAACTCTTCATTTTATGATAACTACTTTTGTCATTCCTAAGGATCGTCTAGAGATACTGCTGTCTAAAGTATCAAATGTAACATACGTGAAGTAACATACGTTACCGTTAAAATGATAAACCGATCTTACAATGTGGCAAAGGGTTGAACGATGACATTATCTCATTGCAAAATATACGACATCATCAACCAAGCTGAAAAAAACTTGAAATTGCGTGCCTCTCAATGGCGTTGACAAATTAATGAGTCTGAAGATTTTTTTAACCATTGCATGCAATGTAAGCATTAAATCCTACGTAGCAATACTCAAATAAATGCTTTTTGCAAATTATTTGCTACTTCAATACTTACAAGATGTTAACAAATCTGATTTATTCGTCCTTTTTTGCTTCTTTTTCAATAAGACATGGTTTTGTGAATTGAAACATACGTTACGTTTGGTAACGTATGTTTCATATGAAATGTATCTTAGTTGATGATTGTTTGTTTACTTGTTTCACTATGTTTCGCTTAATTTTTGAAACTCCAAACGTTCAAGTCCTGATTGTTTCTTTTACATCCTGTCTTTAAGTGTAAAGGAACACAGGACGTCAGTCAAATTCAACAGCAGCGAAAAAACCTTTATAAACATACGTTACCACAGGCTGTTGTAATTCCTGACGACACAGACAACATATATCAGAATTCATTTTTTGTCAAAGATGAACTAGAATACGTCGCGGAAGATTTTGTTTCAGAACTATTTAAGGGAACATGGCACATTGCTACAAATCGATAATGATAAGGAAGCAAGCACATCGATCATGAAACAGCGCCAAGCTCTCATCCAATGGCAAACCTATGAGGCTGTAATTTTGGTGACAAATGATTTGTGTTATGAAATAAGTGTGCTAATACCTCATGGAATGTCTGGGAGAATGTTGCAATGTTTACTTCAATTGTATATTTAAGTGAATTACTATGTGAACTTTGAATACGATTTAACTGTTTTGATTTTTTGAGACTAATTCGTAACATTTTTACCTCTTAATTTTAAATTTGTTTTTACTTAATTTTGAAGGCAAACCTATTAACTTTATATAGATATGACATAGTACATAGAAAATAGTTAGTGCTACCATTTAGATTTTTAAACTGTTGTACTGGGTGTGACTGATAACACTGGGATATGATAGTTTAAACAGTGTTGTTGTAACATACGTTACTAACTAGTTATTTCTTTAGACGTTCTTGATTATGAATTTTTCAGTGAGTAAAGTATACAAACTATTTAAATGTATTCAGTAATGTTGATTTTTTACGGCCATTGTACTTTAGGTCTCTTTGAACTTTGTTCCAAGTTGGAAAGTCATTGTATCAAGGGTCATTAATCTATTTTTTGTAATTTGCATACGTTGATCTAAGATTTAAGTCATATTTGAGCAATTTTGTGTTCTGAATTTATCGTTTTGAAGTATGTATTTCAAGTACCAACCCCTTGCCATCTTAAAATTGCTTAAATCATAGACAAACATACAAAACCAGACCAAGAATATGCGTTTTATTAGTGTGTTCCGTAAAGAAACATACGTTACTATAGAAAATATGTGCTTGTACTCAAATATGTGTAAAATTTTATTTAGTCCGAGATTGTTCAAACCCTTGCATAATATCAAGCCTCATACGTACAGCAACTTGTAAAATCAGTCAAAACAAAAATAGACAGAACTTTATTTTTTGCATTTTTCAAATCTTAATCGTCCCATCTTATTGAATATCAGCGAAAATGCTATGTGACGTCGACACATGATAATGCAACACGACAGCATGACATAGCGATGATTTGACAACGTAATTACGATGTCATCGTCGGCAACCACAGTACTTCCTTCCGTTACACTCCATACGTAACATGTGCAATTTGACTGGCGAAATCTCGTTTTCATGAATATGCATGAGGCAGGGGAGACCAATAAAATCGCATGTTACAATTAAATACTCTTCAATAACAATGACGTCATACTAGGATTTTCTTTTGAATGGTAAACCAAACCTTACATATTAAACGTAATTTCATTGGCTAGTTTTCCGCAACGGTTTCCTTGCGGATCCAATGAAACTGCCACATTAATTATTCATGATTACGAGATTTTCCTAACCAAATGGCCAACGGTACGTAACGCAGCACAGCGGAATAATGTATCGCGGGATAACCGACGATGTTACGATGTTGGAATTTGGACGTTCAGCAATTCGTTGCCACGCAGAATAGTTTCGTTATGTAATTGCCATAATTACAAATGTTGTATCTTCAAAAAAACTTTTCAAGAGAAGCAAAACAATATTGTTTTATAGTTTTATTTCCAATGCATTCTTTGATATACATTCTATTAATACATGTACACGATAAACATTTTTTTACAATATCGTTCACTATGGTATTATTTTACTGAACTTTACGCATTAAATCACTACAACGTACTTTAATTCACATAGTACAGTCTAGACGTAAATTGTCGAGCGTCGTATCTTTACGCCAGGACCACGACAGAATATTATATCAAGGTACGTCACTTACCAAATATGACGATCACTACTTACATCGTGTGTCGATACTACAGATGGCACTTTAAGGATTATGTAGTTTACATACCTTTCATATACAAAGGTTTATTACCATATTATCGTACCCATTCAAAAATCCGTATTTTTATACAACAATGATGGCATAGATTGAGCACATTATATTACAAATAAATTTAGCTTCTTTTTTATATACATGCAAATTGTTTACTATTGTGCTATTCATTCCAGCTTACAACTGCATTAATAACACAAATGACACCTTGTCCCTGCTTGAACATAACTGCTTTGTGTATATTATTCATGTATTGTAATATTATATGAGAACGACATATGAACCAGACTGAATTGGTGTATTTTATAATCATCTTTTATTCATTTATTTATTTATTTGAGTTAACGCCGTGTCAACACAATTTAGGTCATTTTACGGCGTCCAGCGCACCTAACCTAGCTTTCCTGGGCCATTGTCTATAACCAGTACCCACCAACCCTTTCACAATGGAGGAAAATCGACATTATTGTCAAATTTTCATGGAAGGGTATAACCTCCCCGGGAGGGATTCGAACCCGCACCCCCATCGGGCACGAGTATTTAAATCCCGGCGCGCTACCAAGTGCGCTATCGACCCGGGTTTTTATAATCATCAATATGTCCCAGGTTGACATACAAAACATAGCTGTCTTAATAGGTAAAATATGAATTCATAATTTTCTCCATACGGTTGTTTAAAAAAATGTTACGACCAAAGTCAGCGTATTTGTATTACGCGAATTGGCGGGTTTAATAATTTGATTTTTAGGTAGATCATATTTTTCATTTGAAATATGACAGTAATGTGGAATAACTTTGTAAATAAATGAATCTCCATGCCATTATGTAGTATGATTTTTGGAACGATGCTAATTTAGCATCGTTCCAATGGTAACAAGAAAGTATAAGATTACTCTTTTCACGCTTCAACAATTTTCAACATAGACAAAGAGGCGTAGTTCAAGCGTTAAACTCATTAACATCTCATTTAAATGTAATACAACGCTGGTTGGTGTTGTCGTTCTTGAAACTCTTCAGGAAAAGGGAGGTTACTCTCAGGACATATAAATTTTGCAATCGAGACGGGACAACTCAACCCGTAGACAACTCAACCCGTGACAACTGCAATGATTACTTGTTGGAGTAAAAAGGGCCTACGATGTTTTTGACAATGCCTGTTATATGCGTAACATAATTACATCATTCGATAGTAATAAACAATATTAAATGATCGTATTATATTAAGCAGTGGCTTGAGTTACGGTACCGTAACTCTTGACCAAGGTTCTAGAGTTACGGAAGTTCCGTAACTGTAGACAACCCTGGCAGGGTTGGCTAGAGTTACGGAAGTCAAATAACATGCGTATGTGTCAACTTTAAAACGTCGAAAAACTTGTTTAAATTCATTATTACTCGAAATAAATAAATATTTACCGATGTGACTTATCCAATTGTTATTACACCCGCCATTTTGGATACGACTAATACACTTACCGGACGTTTAATACACGGCGATATGACGTTGTCGTCTTCAAAGTGTCACATTAAAAGTTTACTTGAGCGATTTTAAGTTATAGAGTTTGATTATATTTTGGAATGAATATGTATAAGTGTGTACGGAATTTAAAACAAATATTTATAGGAAATAGACGATTCTTAGGGTAATTTTAATTGTGAATAAATTGCAATTGCAAAACGTTAATTTGACTTAAAATTCGTGAACAAATATGGGAATGTAGTTTGATGCAAAAGAGCTTAGTACTTGTGGGAAAACCTTAAATGAATTGTTAGAAAGTCGATGTTTTCGTGAAAAAAATGCAGCTTGTCATTCCACACCAAATCTTTAAAATTTTAACGAAAATATTAACGAGCTCGTTAAAAAATACCCATTGATAACCAAAAATGAAAAGTTGTCAGCTCCTTTTGGTTAAAGAAAATAGTCCAGAATCATCTTTTGTTTGGTGAGATCGCTGCTGTACATGACCCTAAAATGTGTTGATGAAAATTGATTCTTTGGCTGGTTTATTTTGTTTGATAAAGTAAGATAAACCTTGCCATGAGCAAACCACTTGAGAAGTCTAGTGCTATCCTTTTGTTAAATTCTGTAAATTGATACTTAATACATTATTTTATAGATAATATACATAATGATATATTCTTTAATCAAAAAATAAGTTCAGGACATCGTTCCTCCAGCACTCCAGTGCTTTGATTTAGAACTGGTGAGGTAAAGAGACCTGAAAAGCAGGTTAGGAGAGTCAATGGTCGTAAATAACAGATTACTATTAGAAAACAACAAAGAAAAAAACGACAGGTGAGGGGTTTCTTAAAACTGTCATTATTAAATTGTCTGATTGACTGCCAAGGTAAATAAAGCAATACAAAAGGAATGACCACGGACAAATATTTTTAATGTATTTATTTAAATGAGGTCCCTAGTTTCAAAGACAGATACTTTTCTATGTGAGCCGACCACGCGAGTCACATAGGACAAAACTCGCACTATCTGTTAGTCATAAAATTGCTCTTATGTCGCACATTGTATATTGTTGTCACAATATAGTTTACAGATACATATATGTCAAATTTATGATGTTTATGAAACACTGACATTAACCTAGATGTAACTTTAAACTTTGCTATATTTGGTACTCCATCTTTTATTTCTATAGAATATTTTTCACGCTCTACAATTTAATGACTGCTTTTTAAACGATTGCATTGACAATATACTGTGACAACATCCTTGACACTTTGATGTAGGAACATACCATAATTTATTCTAAATAATTTCATTTCACACTTTCAAGAAAAAAAATCTAATTCATGCATTGGAGCTTCTTTTCACCAGTTGGCTTCGAAAAGCAGTCACAGTGCAGCAAAAAAAACTATTAACAAAAGTAAACTCGCAACTTAAGTCACTTCACAAAACCAGTCGCCTCGCAACAAAAATCAACTTCCAATATCAGTCTTTTCTAACACCAACCTTCCAATGACAGTCATCTCTAACACCAACCTTCCAATAACAGTCATCTCTAACACCAACCTTCCAATAACAATCATCACTAACACCAACCTTCCAATAACAATCATCTCTAACACCAACCTTCCAATAACAGTCATCTCTAACACCAACCTTCCAATAACAGTCACCTCTAACACCAACCTTCCAATAACAATCATCTCTAACACCAACCTTCCAATAACAGTCATCTCTAACACCAACCTTCCAATAACAGTCATCTCTAACACCAACCTTCCAATAACAATCATCTCTAACACCAACCTTCCAATAACAGCCATCTCTAACACCAACCTTCCAATAACAGTCATCTCTAACACAAACCTTCCAATAACAGTCATCTCTAACACCAACCTTCCAATAACAGCCATCTCTAACACCAACTTTCCAATAACAGTCATCTCTAACACCAACCTTCCAATATCAGTCATCTCTAACACAAACCTTCCAATATCAGTCATCTCTAACACCAACCTTCCAATAACAGTCATCTCTAACACTAACCTTCCAATAACAGTCATCTCTAACATTAACCTTCCAATAACAGTCATCTCTAACACCAACCTTCCAATAACAGTCATCTCTAACACCAACCTTCCAATACCATTCTAACACCAACCTTCCAATAACAGCCATCTCTAACACCAACCATCCAATAACCGTCATCTCTGACACCAACCTTCCAATAACAGTCATCTCTAACACCAACCTTCCAATAACAGTCATCTCTAACACCAACCTTCCAATAACCGTCATCTCTGACACCAACCTTCCAATAACAGTCATCTCTAACACCAACCTTCCAATAACAGTCATCTCTAACACCAACCTTCCAATAACAGTCATCTCTAACACTGCCTTCCAATAACAGTTATCTCTAACACTAACCTTCCAATAACAGTCATCTCTAACACCAACCTTCCAATAACAGTCATCTCTAACACCAACATTCCAATAACAGTCATCTCTAACACCAACCTTCCAATAACAGTCATCTCTAACACCAACCTTCCAATATCAGTCATCTCTAACACTGCCTTCCAATAACAGCCATCTCTAACACCAACCTTCCAATAACAGTCATCTCAAGCACCAACCTTCCAATAACCGTCATCTCTAACACTAACCTTCCAATATCAGTCATCTCTAACACCAACCTTCCAATAACCGTCATCTCTAACACCAACCTTCCAATAACAGCCATCTCTAACACTAACCTTCCAATATCAGTCATCTCTAACACCAACCTTCCAATAACCGTCATCTCTAACACCAACCTTCCAATAACAGTCATCTCTAACACTGCCTTCCAATAACAGTTATCTCTAACACCAACCTTCCAATAACAGTCATCTCTAACACTGCCTTCCAATAACAGTTATCTCTAACACTAACCTTCCAATAACAGTCATCTCTTACACCAACCTTCCAATAACAGTCATCTTCAACACCAACCTTCCAATAACAGTTATCTCTAACACCAACCTTCCAATAACAGTCATCTCTAACACTGCCTTCCAATAACAGTTATCTCTAACACCAACCTTCCAATAACAGCCATCTCTAACACCAACCTTCCAATAACAGTCATCTCTAACACCAACCTTCCAATAACAGCCATCTCTAACACTAACCTTCCAATATCAGTCATCTCTAACACAAACCTTCCAATATCAGTCATCTCTAACACTGCCTTCCAATAACA
Organism: Mactra quadrangularis; assembly: GCA_025267735.1. Taxonomy (NCBI): domain Eukaryota; kingdom Metazoa; phylum Mollusca; class Bivalvia; order Venerida; family Mactridae; genus Mactra; species Mactra quadrangularis. The sequence goes on along the minus strand of CM046305.1, from coordinate 48,264,476 downwards.
GCCATCTCTAACACCAACCTTCCAATAACAGCCATCTCTAACACCAACCTTCCAATAACAGTCATCTCTAACACTGCCTTCCAATAACAGCCATCTCTAACACCAACCTTCCAATAACAGCCATCTCTAACACCAACCTTCCAATAACAGTCATCTCTAACACCAACCCTCCAATATATGTCATCTCTAACACCAACCTTCCAATAACAGTTATCTCTAACACTGCCTTCCAATAACAGCCATCTCTAACACCAACCTTCCAATAACAGCCATCTCTAACACCAACCTTCCAATAACAGTCATCTCTAAAACCAACCTTCCAATAACAGTCATCTCTAACACCAACCTTCCAATAACAGCCATCTCTAACACCAACCTTCCAATAACAGTTATCTCTAACACTAACCTTCCAATAACAGTCATCTCTTACACCAACCTTCCAATAACAGTCATCTTCAACACCAACCCTCCAATATATGTCATCTCTAACACCAACCTTCCAATAACAGTTATCTCTAACACTAACCTTCCAATAACAGTCATCTCTAACACCAACCTACCAATATATGTCATCTCTAACACTAACCTTCCAATAACAGTCATCTCTAACACCAACCTTCCAATAACAGCCATCTCTAACACCAACCTTCCAATAACAGCCATCTCTAACATTAACCTTCCAATAACAGTCATCTCTAACACCAACCTTCTAATAACAGCCATCTCTAACACTAACCTTCCAATAACAGTCATCTCTAACATTAACCTTCCAATAACAGTCATCTCTAACACCAACCTTCCAATAACAGTCATCTCTAACACCAACCTTCCAATAACAGTCATCTCTAACACCAACCTTCCAATAACAGTCATCTCTAACACTGCCTTCCAATAACAGTTATCTCTAACACCAACCTTCCAATAACAGTCATCTCTAACACTAACCTTCCAATAACAGTCATCTCTAACACCAACCTTCCAATAACAGTCATCTCTAACACCAACCTTCTAACAACAGACATCTCTAACACTAACCTTCCAATAACAGTCATCTCTAACACTAACCTTCCAATAACAGTCATCTCTAACACCAACCTTCCAATAACAGTCATCTCTAACACTAAACTTCCAATAACAGTCATCTCTAACACTAAACTTCCAATAACAGTCATCTCTAACACTAACCTTCCAATAACAGTTATCTCTAACACTAAACTTCCAATAACAGTCATCTCTAACACTAAACTTCCAATAACAGTCATCTCTAACACAAACCTTCCAATAACAGTCATCTCTAACACTAAACTTCCAATAACAGTCATCTCTAACACTAAACTTCCAATAACAGTCATCTCTAACACTAACCTTCCAATAAGACTCATCTCTAACACTAACCTTCCAATAAGACTCATCTCTAACACTAACCTTCCAATAACAGTCTGCTCTAACACCAACTTTCCAATAACAGTCATCTCTCACACCATCTTTCCAATAACAGTCATCTCTAACACCAACCTTCCAATAACAGTCATCTCTAACATTAACCTTCCAATAACAGTCATCTCTAACACTAACCTTCCAATAACAGTCATCTCTAACACCAACCTTCCAATAACAGTCATCTCTAACATCAACCTTCTAATAACAATCATCTCTAACAGTAACCTTCCAATAACAGGCATATCTAACACCAACCTTCCAAAAACAGTCATTGCTTACACCAACCTTCAAATAACAGTCATCTCTAACACCAACCTTCCAATATATGTCATCTCTAACACCAACCTTCTAATAACAGTCATCTCTAACACCAACCTTCCAATAACAGTCATCTCTAACACCAACCTTTCAATAACAGTCATCTCTAACACCAACCTTCCAATATATGTCATCTCTAACACCAACCTTCCAATATATGTCATCTCTAACACCAACCTTCAAATAACAGTCATCTCTAACACCAACCTTCCAATAACAGTCATCTCTAACACCAACCTTCCAATATATGTCATCTCTAACACCAACCTTCCAATAACAGTCATCTCTAACACCAACCTTCCAATAACAGTCATCTCTAACACCAACCTTCCAATAACAGTCATCTCTAACACTAACCTTCCAATAACAGTCATCTCTAACACCAACCTTCAACTAACAGTCATCTCTAACACTAACCTTCCAAAAAGACTCATCTCTAACACCAACCTTCAAATAACAGTCATCTCTTATACCAACCTTCCAATAACAGTCATCTCTAACACCAACCTTCAAATAACTGTCTTCTCTAACACCAACCTTCCAATAACAGTCATCTCTAACACCAACCTTCCAATAACAATCATCTCTAACAGTAACCTTCCAATAACAGTCATCTCTAACACTAACCTTCCAATAAAAGTTATCTCTAACACTAACCTTCCAATAAAAGTTATCTCTAACACCAACCTTCCAATAACAGTCATCTCTAAAACTAACCTTCCAATAACAGTCATCTCTAACACCAACCCTCCAATAACAGTCATCTTTAACACTAACCATCCAATATCAGTCATCTCTAACACCAACCTTCCAATAAAAGTTATCTCTAACACCAACAATCCAGTAACAGTCATCTCTAACACCAACCTTCAAATAACTGTCTTCTCTAACACCAACCTTCAAATAACTGTCTTCTCTAACACCAACCTTCCAATAACAGTCATCTCTAACACCAACCTTCCAATAACAGTCATCTCTAACACCAACCTTCCAATAACAGTCATCTCTAACACCAACCTTCAAATAACTGTCATCTCTACCACCAACCTTCCAATAACAGTCATCTCTACCACCAACCTTCCAATAACAATCATCTCTAACACCAACCTTCCAATAACAGTCATCTCTAAAACTAACCTTCCAATAACAGTCATCTCTAACACCAACCTTCCAATAACAGTCATCTCTAACACCAACCTTCCAATATATGTCATCTCTAACACCAACCTTCCAATAACAGTCATCTCTAACACTAACCTTCCAATAACAGTCATCTCTAACACCAAACATTCCAATAACAGTCATCTCTAACACCTACCTTCCAATAACAGTCATCTCTAACACCAACCTTCCAATAACAGTCATCTTCATCACTAACCATCCAATATCAGTCATCTCTAACACCAACCTTCCAATAAAAGTTATCTCTAACACCAACCCTCCAATAACAGTCATCTTCAACACTAACCATCCAATATCAGTCATCTCTAACACCAACCTTCCAATAAAAGTTATCTCTAACACCAACAATCCAGTAACAGTCATCTCTAACACCAACCTTCAAATAACTGTCTTCTCTAACACCAACCTTCAAATAACTGTCTTCTCTAACACCAACCTTCCAATAACAGTCATCTCTAACACCAACCTTCCAATAACAGTCATCTCTAACACAAACCTTCCAATAACAGTCATCTCTAACACCAACCTTCAAATAACTGTCATCTCTACCACCAACCTTCCAATAACAGTCATCTCTACCACCAACCTTCCAATAACAATCATCTCTAACACCAACCTTCCAATAACAGTCATCTCTAAAACTAACCTTCCAATAACAGTCATCTCTAACACCAACCTTCCAATAACAGTCATCTCTAACACCAACCTTCCAATATATGTCATCTCTAACACCAACCTTCCAATAACAGTCATCTCTAACACTAACCTTCCAATAACAGTCATCTCTAACACCAAACATTCCAATAACAGTCATCTCTAACACCTACCTTCCAATAACAGTCATCTCTAACACCTACCTTCCAATAACAGTCATCTCTAACACCAACCTTCCAATAACAGTCATCTCTAACACCAACCTTCCAATATATGTCATCTCTAACACCAACCTTCCAATAACAGTCATCTCTAACACTAACCTTCCAAAAAGACTCATCTCTAACACCAACCTTCCAATAACAGCCATCTCTAACACTAACCTTCCAATATCAGTCATCTCTAACACAAACCTTCCAATATCAGTCATCTCTAACACTGCCTTCCAATAACAGCCATCTCTAACACCAACCTTCCAATAACAGCCATCTCTAACACCAACCTTCCAATAACAGTCATCTCTAACACTGCCTTCCAATAACAGCCATCTCTAACACCAACCTTCCAATAACAGCCATCTCTAACACCAACCTTCCAATAACAGTCATCTCTAACACCAACCCTCCAATATATGTCATCTCTAACACCAACCTTCCAATAACAGTTATCTCTAACACTGCCTTCCAATAACAGCCATCTCTAACACCAACCTTCCAATAACAGCCATCTCTAACACCAACCTTCCAATAACAGTCATCTCTAACACCAACCTTCCAATAACAGTCATCTCTAACACCAACCTTCCAATAACAGCCATCTCTAACACCAACCTTCCAATAACAGTTATCTCTAACACTAACCTTCCAATAACAGTCATCTCTTACACCAACCTTCCAATAACAGTCATCTTCAACACCAACCCTCCAATATATGTCATCTCTAACACCAACCTTCCAATAACAGTTATCTCTAACACTAACCTTCCAATAACAGTCATCTCTAACACCAACCTACCAATATATGTCATCTCTAACACTAACCTTCCAATAACAGTCATCTCTAACACCAACCTTCCAATAACAGCCATCTCTAACACCAACCTTCCAATAACAGCCATCTCTAACATTAACCTTCCAATAACAGTCATCTCTAACACCAACCTTCCAATAACAGCCATCTCTAACACTAACCTTCCAATAACAGTCATCTCTAACATTAACCTTCCAATAACAGTCATCTCTAACACCAACCTTCCAATAACAGTCATCTCTAACACCAACCTTCCAATAACAGTCATCTCTAACACCAACCTTCCAATAACAGTCATCTCTAACACTGCCTTCCAATAACAGTTATCTCTAACACCAACCTTCCAATAACAGTCATCTCTAACACTAACCTTCCAATAACAGTCATCTCTAACACCAACCTTCCAATAACAGTCATCTCTAACACCAACCTTCTAACAACAGACATCTCTAACACTAACCTTCCAATAACAGTCATCTCTAACACTAACCTTCCAATAACAGTCATCTCTAACACCAACCTTCCAATAACAGTCATCTCTAACACTAAACTTCCAATAACAGTCATCTCTAACACTAAACTTCCAATAACAGTCATCTCTAACACTAACCTTCCAATAACAGTTATCTCTAACACTAAACTTCCAATAACAGTCATCTGTAACACTAAACTTCCAATAACAGTCATCTCTAACACCAACCTTCCAATAACAGTCATCTCTAACACTAAACTTCCAATAACAGTCATCTCTAACACTAAACTTCCAATAACAGTCATCTCTAACACTAACCTTCCAATAAGACTCATCTCTAACACTAACCTTCCAATAAGACTCATCTCTAACACTAACCTTCCAATAACAGTCTGCTCTAACACCAACTTTCCAATAACAGTCATCTCTCACACCATCTTTCCAATAACAGTCATCTCTAACACCAACCTTCCAATAACAGTCATCTCTAACATTAACCTTCCAATAACAGTCATCTCTAACACTAACCTTCCAATAACAGTCATCTCTAACACCAACCTTCCAATAACAGTCATCTCTAACATCAACCTTCTAATAACAATCATCTCTAACAGTAACCTTCCAATAACAGGCATATCTAACACCAACCTTCCAAAAACAGTCATCGCTTACACCAACCTTCAAATAACAGTCATCTCTAACACCAACCTTCCAATATATGTCATCTCTAACACCAACCTTCTAATAACAGTCATCTCTAACACCAACCTTCCAATAACAGTCATCTCTAACACCAACCTTTCAATAACAGTCATCTCTAACACCAACCTTCCAATATATGTCATCTCTAACACCAACCTTCAAATATATGTCATCTCTAACACCAACCTTCAAATAACAGTCATCTCTAACACCAACCTTCCAATAACAGTCATCTCTAACACCAACCTTCCAATAACAGTCATCTCTAACACCAACCTTCCAATAACAGTCATCTCTAACACCAACCTTCCAATAACAGTCATCTCTAACACCAACCTTCCAATAACAGTCATCTCTAACACTAACCTTCCAATAACAGTCATCTCTAACACCAACCTTCAAATAACAGTCATCTCTAACACTAACCTTCCAAAAAGACTCATCTCTAACACCAACCTTCAAATAACAGTCATCTCTTATACCAACCTTCCAATAACAGTCATCTCTAACACCAACCTTCAAATAACTGTCTTCTCTAACACCAACCTTCCAATAACAGTCATCTCTAACACCAACCTTCCAATAACAATCATCTCTAACAGTAACCTTCCAATAACAGTCATCTCTAACACTAACCTTCCAATAAAAGTTATCTCTAACACTAACCTTCCAATAAAAGTTATCTCTAACACCAACCTTCCAATAACAGTCATCTCTAAAACTAACCTTCCAATAACAGTCATCTCTAACACCAACCCTCCAATAACAGTCATCTTCAACACTAACCATCCAATATCAGTCATCTCTAACACCAACCTTCCAATAAAAGTTATCTCTAACACCAACAATCCAGTAACAGTCATCTCTAACACCAACCTTCAAATAACTGTCTTCTCTAACACCAACCTTCAAATAACTGTCTTCTCTAACACCAACCTTCCAATAACAGTCATCTCTAACACCAACCTTCCAATAACAGTCATCTCTAACACCAACCTTCCAATAACAGTCATCTCTAACACCAACCTTCAAATAACTGTCATCTCTACCACCAACCTTCCAATAACAGTCATCTCTACCACCAACCTTCCAATAACAATCATCTCTAACACCAACCTTCCAATAACAGTCATCTCTAAAACTAACCTTCCAATAACAGTCATCTCTAACACCAACCTTCCAATAACAGTCATCTCTAACACCAACCTTCCAATATATGTCATCTCTAACACCAACCTTCCAATAACAGTCATCTCTAACACTAACCTTCCAATAACAGTCATCTCTAACACCAAACATTCCAATAACAGTCATCTCTAACACCTACCTTCCAATAACAGTCATCTCTAACACCAACCTTCCAATAACAGTCATCTTCATCACTAACCATCCAATATCAGTCATCTCTAACACCAACCTTCCAATAAAAGTTATCTCTAACACCAACCCTCCAATAACAGTCATCTTCAACACTAACCATCCAATATCAGTCATCTCTAACACCAACCTTCCAATAAAAGTTATCTCTAACACCAACAATCCAGTAACAGTCATCTCTAACACCAACCTTCAAATAACTGTCTTCTCTAACACCAACCTTCAAATAACTGTCTTCTCTAACACCAACCTTCCAATAACAGTCATCTCTAACACCAACCTTCCAATAACAGTCATCTCTAACACCAACCTTCCAATAACAGTCATCTCTAACACCAACCTTCAAATAACTGTCATCTCTACCACCAACCTTCCAATAACAGTCATCTCTACCACCAACCTTCCAATAACAATCATCTCTAACACCAACCTTCCAATAACAGTCATCTCTAAAACTAACCTTCCAATAACAGTCATCTCTAACACCAACCTTCCAATAACAGTCATCTCTAACACCAACCTTCCAATATATGTCATCTCTAACACCAACCTTCCAATAACAGTCATCTCTAACACTAACCTTCCAATAACAGTCATCTCTAACACCAAACATTCCAATAACAGTCATCTCTAACACCTACCTTCCAATAACAGTCATCTCTAACACCTACCTTCCAATAACAGTCATCTCTAACACCAACCTTCCAATAACAGTCATCTCTAACACCAACCTTCCAATATATGTCATCTCTAACACCAACCTTCCAATAACAGTCATCTCTAACACTAACCTTCCAATAACAGTCATCTCTAACACCAAACATTCCAATAACAGTCATCTCTAACACCAACAATCCAGTAACAGTCATCTCTAACACCAACCTTCAAATAACTGTCATCTCTAACACCAACCTTCTAATAACAGTCATCTCTAACACCAACCTTCTAATAACAGTCATCTCTAACACCAACCTTCTAATAACAGTCATCTCTAACACCAACCTTCTAATAACAGTCATCTCTAACACCAACCTTCAAATAACAGTCATCTCTAACACCAACCTTCTAATAACAGTCATCTCTAACACCAACCATCCAATAACAGTCATCTCTAACACTAACCTTCAAATAACAGTCATCTCTAACACCAACCTTCAAATAACAGTCATCTCTAACACCAACCTTCTAATAACAGTTATCTCTAGAACCAACCTTCCAATAACAGTCATCTCTAACACCAACCTTCCAAAAACAGTCATCTCTAACACCAACCTTCTAATAACAGTCATCTCTAACACCAACCTTCCAATAACAGTCATCTCTAACATCAACCTTCTAATAACAATCATCTCTAACAGTAACCTTCCAATAACAGTCATCTCTAACACCAACCTTCCAATAACAGTCATCTCTAACAAAAACCTTCCAATAACAATCATCTCTAACACTAACCTTCCAATAACAGGCATATCTAACACCAACCTTCCAATAACAGGCATATCTAACACCAACCTTCCAATAACAGTCATCTCTAACACCAACCTTCAAATAACAATCATCTCTAACACCAACCTTCCAATAACAGTCATCTCTAACACCAACCTTCCAATAACAGGCATCTCTAACACCAACCTTCTAATAACAGTCATCTCTAACACCAACCTTCTAATAACAGTCTTCTCTAACACCAACCTTCTAATAACAGTCATCTCTAACACCAACCTTCTAATAACAGTCTCCTCTTATACCTTCCAATAACAGTCATCTCTAATACTAACAAAATCAAAGCACTGGAGTGCTGGAGGAACGATGTCCTGAACTTATTTTTTATCAAAGAATATATTATTATGTATATTATCTATAAAATAATGTATCAAGTATCAATTAACAGAATTTAACAAAAGGATAGCACTAGACTTCTCAAGTGGTTTGCTCATGGCAAGGTTTATCTTACGTTATCAAACAAAATAAACCAGTCACAGAATTATTTTTCATCAACACATTTTAGGGTCATGTACAGCAGCCATCTCACCAAACCAAAGATTATTCTGGACTATTTTCTTTAACCAAAAGGAGCTGACAACTTCTCATTTTTGGTTATCAATGGGTATTTTTTAACGAGATCGTTAATATTTTCGTTAAAATTTTAAAGATTTGGTGTGGAATGACAAGCTGCATTTTTGCACAAAAACATCGACTTTCTAACAATTCATTTAAGGTTTTCCCAGTAGTACTAAGCTCTTTTGCATCAAGCTACATTCCCATTTTTGTTCACGAGTTTTAAGTCAAATTAACGTTTTGCACTTGCAATTTATTCACAATTAAAATTACTCTAAGAATCGGCTATTTCCTATAAATATTTGTTTAAAATTCCGTACACACTTATACATATTCATTCCAAATTATAATCAAACTCTATAACTTAAAATCGCTCAAGTAAACTTTTAATGTGACACTTTGAAGACGACAACGTCATATCGCCGTATATTAAACATCCGGTAAGTGTACTAGTCATATCCAAAATGGCGGGTGTAATAAGTCACGTCGGTAAATATTTGTTTATTTCGAGTAATAATGAATTTAAACAAGTTTTTCGACGTTATAAGATGAAACATACGCATGTTATTTGACTTCCGTAACTCTAGCCAACCTTGGTCTAGAGTTACGGTACCGTAACTCAAGCCACTGCTTTATATAATACGATCATTTAATATTGTTTATTACTATCGAATGATGTAATTATGTTACGCATATAACAGACATTGTCAAAAACATCGTAGGCCCTTTTTACTCCAACAAGTAATCATTGCAATTGTCGAGGGTTGAGTTGTCTACGGGTTGAGTTGTCCCGTCTCCATTGCAAAATTTATATGTCCTGAGAGTAACCTCCCTTTTTCTGAAGAGTTTCAAGAACGACAACACAAGCTAGCGTTGTATTACATTAAAATGAGATGTTAATGAGTTTCACGCTTGAACTACGCCTCCTCTTTGTCTATGTTGAAAATTGTTGAAGCGTGAAAAGAGTAATCTTATACTCTCTTGTTACCATTGGAACGATGCTAAATTAGCATCGTTCCAAAAACGGTCATCTCTAACGCCTACCTTCCAATAACAGTCATCTCAAGCACCAACATTCCAGTAACAGTCAATTTATGGTCACATGGTCAGATTAGTTTACGTTCATTTGATGTATATGTACTTCACTTCTTCATAAACGAATGTCTACTTTCTTACATAAAACTCATCTTTCGTAGCTTGGCTTGAACTTATGACTGTACATCAATGACATGTTACAGCTTTTTTATGCCAGCTACCTTAAAATCGATCGACTACAAAAGCAATGTGACGAAAAGAAGTACATAAGCCAGGTATGGTCAGATCCTGATATTCCGTTGAGTTTGTGTTTATGATATTAAAGACGATAGTTGAGCAGTTAAACAAAAATTAGGGTCTACTAACTAACCTTTTAAACTCTTTGTTTATTCTTTTTTTTCAAATTATTTATTGTATAAGTTTTTAGAGTTAATTCGTTTGTTTATTACATCGGGCTGATAGTGTGTCTAAAATAATGATATTGTAGTATCAATTTACGTTCGTAAAGGCAGTGGACACACCCATTTTAGACACACCCTTGTTAATAAGTACGGTGTAGGTCTATACTTAGCTGTAACTGAACTATGTGTTGTTAACTTAGACAAATCAGATAGATAGCTTAATACTATAACTTATAGCAATAAACATACAACGTGTAATTTTGTAAGAATATCTTTTCAACAATAAATCTGCGCCGTGTTCAATAGCTACTGTTAGCTAACGTTACGAGTACGGGAGAACCCTTCAAACCCCAGCAAGAAAGGGCGCACACACACCCTTCAAAACCCCCATAGACATCTTTTGATGGGGGAGGCGCGCGAAAAACAGCTCATTTTTGGGGACAACTATCCTTTAGTGAAATTCACTAAATCTAGTTAAAAAGCAACATTTTCAAGGCTGTGGCGGCCATTTTGGTGGGGGGTCTAGACACTTAAAAATGCGAGATTGAGCGGTTTTAAGGGTTAATAATAATTTGACCTTTCTGTGTTGGTGCGCCGTAAAACTAAAACTAAACGTAACCAACAAAATCTGTTCTCCTCGCTTATTATCCGTAAGTACATTTCTTACTTTTAAACATTCTTTTGGACGCCCGTTGATGCTTTGCATCAATGCTTTTCTCGTAATTGATTTATAATGCATTGACATTTTGATCAGTTAGGGCGTGGACAGTAAAGATGCAATCAACTGTATTCATGCATGTCTTTATTCTTGTAATGGCTAAGTTACCATATTTCATGGGTATTATTTCAATTCAAATTAAAAACAAACGATCCAATACGTGTAAACAACTTGTTGGTTTGAAGTTTTGATTGCAGGAATGACAAGTAATAGCATTTCCAAAAAATGCTTGAAATCGTCGTTTAGCCGTGTAGGCCCTATTCTCCTCTGAGTACTAAGATTCAAGCAATATGCAAATCAAACAGTGCATGCCTATACAGTAGAGGGCTTTAAATCAGCCCTTCAGAAGCTCGACTAGAGCGCCTCCATCCCCGTCGGATATAAATACCAGCAGTGGTCATCTGACGTATTACCACAGATTTAGATATTCGTCAGTGCTTTAAACCGTCCCAAGTCTATTTACAGACAACAGAGCGTATGATTAATTCTACACACAGTAAGGCCAGATAAAAACCATCGAATTACAATGTGCTGTCCTGACATATTCCGACCGCACACGTACAAAATCATTATTATGGTAGAATTCACAATTCACCTGTCCATTTTACATAAAGAAGCTATATTTCATTGATAAGCAAACCGGATTATTCGTTTCAAGAACATCTTCTGCCCATATTCCGCCAGCTAATCGAACGTTCATATTTTTACTAATAAACTCGCTCGGAAGTAGGGAAGATAGGTTTGCTTTTTTCAACAAATGCGATTTTTTCCAAGAAATGAACATGCTACAATTAGTTATGCATGTTTTTTTGGTTTTATATTGCAACTTCTTTGAAACTAGTACTCGTTCATATATCGATAATGATATTTTCTGGTGATACAAACAGGTAACCGGATAGTACACGTGTTCGACGAGTCTATACATGCACCCCTATTTTGACTACTTGACGTCATTTTTTTCATCACGTGACCTCAAATGCATCGTTCTGATTGGCTAACGGTAACCGGTGTCGACACAAAAATGCTCAAATCTTGATAATTGTATAAATCGTCGGTACAGGACCGACGATAATAATAATCATACGTTATTAAGAACTCCAATAATCTCAAATATTGGCAATAAGGGACTTTAGTCAGTTATTTCCCCTTGTATACTCTTTAAATAGGTAGGTCCTATTTGTTGGATTACTCGGATTTTACCCTTACTTTTTAATGTGAATTTGCCAAAATCAATATTAAATAAGTTTTTTGTAAATCATTTAATTTGTTTAAAATTAAGCTTAGTATTTTAAAGGTAAATCACTTTAGTTAATATCTTAATTAACAAGAAAGATATTACATGAAATATTTTGTTATCCTAACATAGAAATTCAATGATAAAATCAGAGGACTCCAACTGTAAAACCTACTTACCAATTGGATTGCTTCAGATTTTATCAGGGAAAGATAACTGACTAAAGTCCCTAATTAAATTGTAGCGTGGTAATCCTGGTATCGTTTCCTACAAAAAAACAGAATTCACATCACCTTCTATGTACCAAGTCGCAAGCAACGAATGGATTTATATGCAAATTGTAAAGAGTTATCTTAAGTGATTTTATATAAATGAAGTTCATCTGATAAACCCCTATTATACAATACTACTATAAAGGTGAAAATGATTTCATGTCTATTTGCAAAATATTGTGGAACACGTCTTTTCATTGATTCTACATCACCAAACGTGTTTGATCAACGTTTGTTACTGGTGGTGGACAGTCCTTCCAAAATCTATTAACCTCCAGAGAAAAACTGTACTCTGTCATATTTGGCACATACAAATGTATTCAAAGATACAGTTACATAGAACTTAATTTTTACTTTCGGCGTTATACGCAACCATTCTATCTAAATACCGTTACATGTGAGACAAATACTTAAACTTACAAAACATTTTTATTCAATCTCAGAAATAAATGGAAACTATCATCATTAAGATCATATTTGACAGAGTAGTTAACACAAATATTTGACAGAAAGTTTTAGAACATAAGTTGTATGAACGTATCTCTAGCTCAGCCTTAGAGTGCAGATATTCCAATCTTAAGGTCTAATGTTCGGTGGTATGGTAACGGTGATTCGGGTTCAACTGGCATTTTCTGTCAGACAACCACCCAAAGAATATTTGTACCAAGTTGCAAATCTGTCAGTAATTTAGTTTTGAAATAAGAGCATCTTGAAATGACCCTTTTGCGTTATTGTGAAAAAATGTCAAATTTTCGCCCTATGTGGCAACAAGTAAAGGGTATTCAGTTATTACCTGACTATAAAAAACATTTAATAGCATTTTTTGTGTTAGTCTTCATATATGACCATAGCAATATTCTAAATGGTCTTGATTTTAATTATATTCTTGTTTTAAAACCGAAGCGGCATTTGTTGGTCTTCAAATACCCCATTCGTTACTTAAACACAAGTTTGACCTTGTTATGACCTTGACCTTGACCTCATTATATTCTTTCTAAAATTTACTTGCATCAAGTATTTCTACCAAAATTATTGCAAAGCATACTTATATGTAAAATATAACAAGAAGATACAGACAACTTGTATATAGGTGAAATAACCATTTTTCCGTAACAGTTGAAGCTAAGCTTCCTGTTTATATTGACTTCCCATTTCATTATTTTTCAATTTAGAAATATAAAATCATATTTTTAAATAGAAAATAGAATACCAGAAAAGAAAATACAACTTTTAAGTGATTTTGGTGAATAAATTCTCACATGGCAACAAAAATGAGTGGTAAAAACATGATTTTTCTGCCCTTTTTATGTTTTGACCTTGATTTGACCTTGACCTTGACCCACAATGACCTTGAAAGACACATCAGTGGAAAGGTTCATGTCTGTACATTAATAAGCAAGCATTAATTTATTAACTACAGAAGACTTTTTGAAGTAATACATTGTAATTGTGTGAAAAATACAAGCCATAGTGTATAACATAGTATCCATCTTGGACGCCATCTTGGTTTCCATGGTAACTGCCATGATTTCAGATGTCCACCCTCGCTAAAATTTAACTTCAGACATCCTTCTATCCAAAAATGCAAAGAACAGCTCTGGACAAAAAATTCAAAAAAATTGCCTCAGGTGCTGTACTATATGTTATATTGTCTCAATTGTCAGCAATGAAATCAATCGGAATGATATTCATACATTTTAATCAGACATTTCTCAAAGATTCACCGGCACTTTCTATCTGAATGAAAATAGTAAGCAGTTACCACTTCCCAGTTAAAATCAAAGCACAGAAGGCGCTGAATTTGTTTGGGTCACGGAATATAAGAAAGGTGAAGGTTGTGTGGAAACAATGAGATATAAATGTAGTACAGATACTACAGATGCTATGAATTCAAAGAACAATGCCACAGGGTTATAAATTTATATTTTAATGAACTGAAAATAATGTGGTCCCCGATCAGTGGGGTGCCTCAATTGAGTTGCCCTCAATTCATGATTTTGCAATTTTAGGCGAGAACAAAGGAGCCGTGACCTTATTCCGACTTCTGTGTGATTTCGCGCACATTTATTACTGTCACATACTAGTGTTTGTTGCAAATGAATTCTACGGTCATATTTCATTTAAAAAAAAGTTACAACATTACCGCAGCATCTTATAACTTCTTCAAATGAAAATCTCATCCACATTAAATATCCAATATGGCGTCGCTTAAAACGTAAATAAACAGAGGAACTGTGACCTACTTAAAATATATGCGCTTTAATCAAAGTTGTCACTGTCACAAACCTGTTCGTTTTGTGGAAAAATTATTCAGGCAGCTTCTTAAACTGAAAATCACATCCACACGATCCAAATTATTTGGCGTCGCTTTATAATGATAGGCCTATTTAAGTAAACAAAGGACCTGTGTCTGTGCCCAACAAAAAATTGAATCTGTATGCGCTTTAATCAATATTATCACTGTCACTAATTGGTTTGTTATGTGAAATCAACTTTACATATATTTCTTGTTTATAAATAATACCAACAAACGATATGTATAATAAATATTGCATGAAATTTTATTTACAAATCTTCTTTCTTTCTTCTCCGTGGGTTGTTCTGTTGACTCTTCAGCGTGGTTTGATCACGTGACAAATTGAATTTGTTATATAAACTAACCCATAGGCGAACACCTTTTAATTGAAGAGTTCAAAATTGACGTGCGTTTAATCAAAATTATTTCAATATATTACCAGTAATTTGCGGAAATGTTACAGAATTGCACAATATTAGAAATCTTCGACCAATCGGGAACTATATTGTCTTCCATGATCAGGTTTGAAAATTAATGCGCCTGTTATTTGACAATTAATCTGGTTCCCTGTCCTATTATAGTTCGCAGGGGACCAGTCCATTTGACAATCTTCACGCAGTGATCTCCCCTGATTTTTTCGGCGTTAATGTCCATGTAAAGGGAAGTAACCGCTTCAAAAAAGCGGACTACTTTCGGTATTTGCAATTAACAGCATTCGGGTCTGAAATTTCGCTACCATTATTTGTTTGGTCTGACGACCCAAACAAATAAAAATAACCCGTCATATAAACTGGTATGTTGATTAATAAATGTGTTACGTATTACAACACAGTATGACGTTTGAATGCATAACTTTTATACATTTCTGCCGCCAGATAACTACATAACTAACAATTCAATTAGATGTTAATTAGAGCTGCTGCGAGTATCCGAGTTCTCGGATATTCGCGATCCCGACTAGAAAACCGAGTACGAACATTCGGCGCTTCCGAAAACGTCGGATCGCGATCTATTGTTACAAAAAAAGAAAAACAAATCAGCTAAATACCATCGAAAATGAGCTGCGCTACGTATAAAAACATTAATTTACGTGATTTGTGCAACGCGCATTTTCAGCGCACGTGAAAACTCTCATTGAACCTCTAACATTACGCTGCAGACGGTTATGTTGAAAATGCAATAAAAGCATCTGTAATTCTTCACTATTTTTGTTACATTTATATGTATATTCATACATATAATGTGTGTTGTATATATGAATTCCTGTATGTTTTTTTTTCATTAACCGGTGCTTCGTGGTACGTGGTTCGATTCGTGAATTGTTTTACATGAATCGTGGTTCGGATCGGATCGCCACATGCTCAACGATCCGAACATTTAACTAACTTGGTAATTTCTTAATTATCTGGTGGCAGAAATCTGACATTAAATCTTTTGAATCAAAACTGGTACGTGAAGTTGTAAGTATCCAATTTTTTATGA
Source organism: Mactra quadrangularis (assembly GCA_025267735.1). Classification (NCBI taxonomy): domain Eukaryota; kingdom Metazoa; phylum Mollusca; class Bivalvia; order Venerida; family Mactridae; genus Mactra; species Mactra quadrangularis. The sequence continues at coordinate 48,247,806 of CM046305.1, read as the reverse complement.
CAATTTAACTGGAAACTTGGAATTGTTAACTTTACAGACGTGCGTATATTTGACTTATACAAACTATATGAATGATTCAGTCTATAGAATAAAGCTACCTTTTTTGCATGGGCGAATCCAGCGGGGGGGTCAAGGGGTCCGTCCCGCCCTAGAATTTAAAAAATGTGCATGTCCATTAGTGAATTTCTTGCTTGTAAGTCATTTTTAAGTAGTATTAGGCAATTTTTCTCGGTGCTTAACATAGATTTAATGGTTATGTAATTTTTATTATTTTTTCTGCAAAATGTGTATAATGTGGTTGTGGTTCGGAGCCCCCCCCCTAGAAAAGTTCGGACCCCCCCCCCTAGAAAAATCCTGGACCCGCCCCTGTTTTTGACAATAATTGTCTTCAATTAATTGTTCGTAACAGTATACATGTGGTATTTTTAAACAAACTTAAATACCTACATAGTACATAGGAGATAACTGACTTTGAATAAATCTTTTGAAGGACATCTTAAGAGCGAGGGTTTCAATTAAAAAATGTGGAAGAGGGAGGGGAAAAAATAAATAAGATTTTAGAATGAAATTAACACAAACTCTCAAACGTCTTTCGTTAACAAATAAAATAGACGGAATAAACTTTAGTAATAAAATTCAATCAATTGAACCTTTGATGATCTTGTTTTTTCTACGTTCCCTTTGATCGCATTATTATTGAAAGCAACCCCCATTTAAGTTTGCTTTACTATACCTTCATTCAATGAAAGAAAAATCATTAACATTTTCTTTTTTATTAACTCCTTTACGTATTTCGTACCAATTTAGCAATATATATTTTTTTCTATCCGCTCTCTCACAGTGAAATGAATGAGTAACCTGTATCAATTAAAGTTGTTTATTTGATAATACTTGATTTCATTTCTATTTTTCCTTTCCAGACTTTTCAAAAGGTGTAAATAAGCAATTTGGTTGCACAGCAGGATGTTAAACGATGTAATAAGAAAAATATCTAAAAGGATCTTATAGTATGGTACAGTTTAAAAACCAGATTGAACGAGCTTTGTCATTTCAATGATTTTTAGCAAGACTGTGAAACAGGCGAAGCTATAAGCGGCATTTCAGAATTGCGATATTGAGTAGTGGTCCAGTTTTCCGCATGCCAGCAAATAGTTCAATATTAAAAACTCGATACATAACTGCCTTTATCTTGCATTCACACATATTTCATAAAATTCATTGCGACATCAAATCTCTTCAATTTTGTGAACAATTAAACTATGTTAGAAAAGTAATAACTCGACTGGTTACCGCGGATGTATACATGTACATCGATTTCATTCATGAAAAATTATGAATGAAAATATTTTACTCGTCCCCGTATCAAGCACTATAGTCACGTGATTAACAATTCAATAACCCTGGAAAGACTCGATCAAACGCTATACTTTGAATTTGTAAGAACGGTTAAATTTCACAATAATATAAACAGTGGAGTAAATGTTTTATTTCTGTGTAAAAAAATAAACAAATATTGAATGACACAATATATGCTAGTTGTGAAGTAGTCTATACGCCGTGCAAATTCGTTCCTTTTAGACTGTACAGCGTAGGAATAAATTCCCAGAGTTAGATGTAAACATGACAGGAACGCTGACATTTAGACAAAATGTGCTCGTAACAAAATTGATAAAAACTTGCGTTAAAACTGGATTTAAACATTAACATTCAGCAAAAGTGTACGGAATTAACTAATTCACATCTAGGATTAGGATTTAACATCGGAGGATACAAATTTACTGGAATGTAGAGGATCAAAATATGCGAACGTCGCGAAAACTGGTTACGAAACATACTGGATAAACAAATATTGATTTGAGCTCAGAATCCTAGTTCATAACCTACATATATGTGCTAATGTGTTCTGTGTGTTGCCCAGAACACTAGTCATTGTGTGCTTTATGGCTAGAGACATGCATCATGCTCACTAAACAGGAAACATGGAACGCAGAAAAATTAAACATGAATTACAAGGTAACTTCTGATTTAAACTGTAGTTATTATGTGTAATATACCCCGGCCCGTTTCAATATTAGCTGGGGAGGGGGGGGGGCTATTGCATTTACCGGTACGTAGTAATTCACCTGAACTAGAAATACCAGTATTAGAATTTTCAAAAATGTTTTACTGTGTATTCACAACGTATCCAAACCGTCCAAAGTTTATTTATAGAAGACAAGACTTAACATGCCCTGATAATATGTAAGACCATTGAGTCTATTTTTAGAATTCCAGGAATTAGCACGCTTTGTTTACAATTGGAGTAAATGAATTGAAGTAATATCCCTCAACGTTTAAAGCCGTGCCGAGTCTATTTAGAGAATATCAAGATTTGCGTGACACGTGAATGATACCTAACATTTAGACCTTTTTTGATTCATTTTATGGAACTTTCTGGGCTGATGAAAGTACACCGAAAAAACAGGTGTTGTCCAGGATTTGTTCGGACTACGAACATAAAACAGCATTATTATGGTAGACTCTAGAACTGTTCCTGTCTATTTGACATATAGGGACTAGCCCCAATCTTTGAGCAAACCGAAATATTCCTATATAAATAAGAAGGGTGTTAAGCTAACAGCTATGTTTATGAGGGGCATGACTTAAATCTGTCTCAGTGGATACTGGTTACGTCTCTCGGCTGATTGGATACAGATAATCTTGGTTTACGATAAACCCGATCCAAAATTCCTAGCTGGAGTAATCGCTTATAAATTGCTATCGCTTATAAATATGTAGCAAATCTGTTCACAAAGATGTGCGTGAAATATATCAGTACGTGTGGTTTTTAGCATGAACCACAATTTAGGAGAGCATCTATTTTGCAATGTATTAAGAAATAAATTAATGAAAATAATGCACTTAAAGTGCCCATCAATGGCAGAATTTTTATTGCAATACTATAAAATTAAAAATTATTACAATTTAATTAGCTCTGTCAGCATTTGTAAATAAAAAAGGAGGACGCAAGTAAAAGAAATCATGAACTGCTTCTACCATCAGATTCTGACGACTCCAATGTGTAAATAAGTGATCTTATTTTAAGTTCATGATATTTTGTCTTTTATCGGGGCTACTGTCCCCGAACACCCGCTTTTTCATGGTCATCGTCAATACCGACACGTTGAAGACACAGGGATTCATAACGATAACCATTTATACCTATATCCATGGCTGCCCTAATTGTGGCATGTACCCATTAAATAAAACCCTCTTTTGGCTTCAAAGTTTGCATTGCATGTCTATGGAAAGTATGTTATGAATTTTAAAAAAAATCAGAATTTTTGGATTTGCGGAGGTTAAAATCTATGCTATTTTAAAATCACAAACAAAATTTGAGTAAATTCCATCCGATAGTTATTTAGATATTTCATTGGGTCCAGCTTTATGGCAAAATACCTATAAAATGAAAACATTTTGTATTTTTAATGTGTATTTCACAATTCATGTTGTTTCATTTCAATTGGTGATATTGTTCTCTACCTCATGCTGTTGCGTTGTCCTTTTTTTCAAAAATGTACATACTGCAGGCTGATCCAACAATTGTTATCAACTTCATTTATGATAATTTCTACAGCATACCTTAAAAGTAACTCATATTAGCAGAACAGTTCTGTTCTGTTTATGATAGCTATGAAAGTAAGATTACAAAAACAAGAATTATTTGAAATTTCTTTTTTCCATTTTTGAATCATCTAGCTTGTGAATTATGATTTTAATTTTTTCTTCACGTGTTCAACATGATTTTGATATTTTACTTGAAGTACAATATTTTGTTATTATAGACAGGATGTATGAAATCATTGTGTTGACATTACTGAAAATCATCATTTCTAATGAATGAGGAAATAAGACTTCTCACAGCTCTTCATCAACTAGTAATTATACAAGTCCATTGATCAGTGAGTTATAAGAAAATGTATGCCAATCTTTCTTAAAAAGCTCTTAATCATCAGATTTGATTTATACCTAAATTAATGACTGGTTATACGTGAGACGAAACTAAAGCTTGAACTATTGATGGTTGTTTGAGCCTTCAACACAGTCTTGCTTCAGTGCTTTTCAGCACTTTGATTTTTAAACGAGGGGAGTTGTGCATGTGTTAATTTAAATATCTGTTGTAAAGACAATATACTACAAGCAAACTCGTATTTTTATAAACACCCGAGAGCGCTAATTTCAAAATATTACAAAAACAATGCTGTCAGCGTACTCTTACTATGAATAACAATTGCGTGAGAACTGTCCCGTGTTCAGTAACTACTGTTAGCTAACGTTACGAGTACGGGACAACTCAACCCGTAGACAACTCAACCTGTGCATAACTCAACTCAAAGTTGGGACAACTCAATCCGTTAGTAGGGAATTGAGTTGTCTTGGGTTGAGTTGTCTTTGGGTTGAGTTGTTCCGACATTTCCGTTACGGAACGTTTTGGAACGATCAGGGTAACTGAACACGCTGCTGATTAAAAATGTTTCAAACATAATGTTATAGGCCATGCCAAGTTGGAATTTTGTTAAGCGTCAACTCAAGTTTGACAAACCTAGGTACCTATTCACAAAAACACTCAAACCGAAAAAAAACACACATATTTTACGACAAAAATTATGCATTATATAGGCCTATATATATTTTTAATAGAAAAACATAACCATAATATGAAACAATGGCCTGAATTACTTATGAAATGACTATGTTAAGTATACAGACTTAAAACATATGGTTTAATACAAAATGACCAGTGTTGTTTTTTTTCAAGTAAAATAAATATTGTATTAACGGCACGGTTATGCTTACGAAGAATAACGTCGTTGCCAAACACATTTTCCCCCAAACGAAGTTGTCGTTATCGAATCCCGGAACATTGGAATTATGGAAGAAAATTTCATCGACAATTTTTTTAAGGACTCAAAAACCTACGCGCACCCGGACGCTTAACAAAATTCCAGTATGACATGGCCTTATCATACGTATCATGAAAAAAGCTGTAGCGTGTTGATTTGAATATACTGAAAAGTCAATTCTGCCATCCTTAGACAATGTATATTAGAATATTTATAGAATATCGTTTATATTTGCCTCAAGTTATCCTTAACAAGCTATATTATTTCACAGTTGTGAAAACTCTAATTTGAAAATGTTGCAAACTAGCTGTTCATATAAGTAAGAAACTATCATAATGTTTTATAACTAGGACTCGTTATATTCAAATTTCATTTTTGTTGTATTTGAATTTACTAATTCTTAAGATAAGCCTCTCCAGGAACAGTCAGTTTGACGACTGCCCGCTGCGAGATATGGCCGAAAATTGTTGAATTAAAAAAAAACATTAACTATAATGCTATTCATATTCACTATTTTGTATATATTGAGCATATTTTTGACATTACATGAAGAAAGTTTTACAATATCCTAGTACGATAAAATCGTCAAAAAAAGTCGAAGTTTAGATATTCACTAAATGTTTGATTTTTCTTGTCTACTGTAAAAAAAGCCTGTTTTTATAAAACATACCCTTTAAAAACACAGTTTATGTGAACAATTTATGAAATGGGTATACGATGATTTTATCGTAAGATTGTTTGTGTGACAAAACTCTGATCTTGATGATGTTACTGTAAACTTCAAAGTCAAAGTAACAATAGAACGCTGATCATTTCATCTATTTGAAGTTACATATTATGAAATAATATTTCAGTCTTAAATTTTACAAATTTTAGGGGTTTTGTCGGTTTGGTAAAAAAATCAAATCCTGTTCATATTATAAAACGCACTGTTTGTTTGTTTGAATTTAACCAATGGCAACCCGAATGTAGCTTTACGCCATCGCTTAGGATTGAATACCGTTTTGTTGGGGTGGGTGGAACGGGTTTTATACGTAACTCCCCATTTCATTTAAATGCGCACAATTTCAATTTGATCATTATTATTTTCCAATTATTTTTTGTAGTTTTTGAAACCAATATTTATCTGGTGTACAATATTTAGTGCCTAATGTAATGAATAGGAAAATAACTACATTGTAATTAATGTTTTGTTTTAAATAACAAAACCTATTTATCATCTACGAATCATTAACTGTTGTTTATTAAATGTTAAACATACAGTATAACTTCCATTTACAGCCTGCTCCAAATAAAAATTTACCTTTCAACGCGAGTCAATCAAATTTATTTTTTGCTTTCGTATTAATTTTGTTTTATGTATCCTGCAACAGTCAGAGTTATATGTTGCAATTTATCATCGTTCCTCAGACTCATCAGTAGGGCTGTGGGTCGTTGAGCAAGTGGCGATCCGATCCGAGCCACGATTCATGTGTAGCGATTCACGAATCGAACCACGAATCACTTGTTGACGTCAGAACTCATGTGATAAAAAAGTGTTTGTGCCCCCGGAGAATTACAGGAATTTTTACTATAAAGAAAACCATGTATTCCAAATATGTCTATTGCCAGACGTTTTATGGGCATTTTCAGTGATAACATTTTGTTTAAATGTGTATCAATCAAATTTTGACACAAGATTGTTCGAAAAATTTAAGTCTACATTAGATGTGCGAGTCGTTTTCAGTTGTAATTAAGCTGAAAATGTTCTTTCATTTTTCAAAAAAAAAAAAAGATCGCGATCCGACGATTTTGGACATGACGAATATTTGTACTCGATTTTTTTGGTCGGGATCGCGAGTATCCGAATACTCGGATACTCGCCGCAGCTCTACTCATCAGTACAAGAATCCAATCTTCCACATCAGCCAATGTCGTATTTCTGACTTGGCTGTCCCTCCAAAGTCACTCTTGCATTGTGTTGCATATAAACAAGATCATCCTTAGAACAGCAACTTTCAGAAACGAGACGAATGTGTATATTTCTACTGTTTTTTGTAGTGAAGTGACACTGTAAGATATGTTGATGTAAAAAAGGCTCGATGAATCATCTTAACTCATGTTCAAAGTAAAAGGTTAAAATGTAACGTATTTATGAATGAATAGTTCATACTACATGTAATTCATTATTTAAATAACTAGTATATATATATATAATATAGTAGGGATTTTTATGTGTGTGTGTTATATTTTACTAGATTTAACGCCGTGTCAACACAATTTAGGTCATTTTACGGCGTCCAGCGCACCTAACCTAGCTTTTCTGGACCATTGTCTATAACCAATACTCACCTACCCTTTCACAAGGCCGGAAACTTTTCCATATTATCCTTATTATCAATGGAGGAAAATTGACATTATTGTCAAATTTTCATGGAAGGGTATAACCTCTCCGGGTGGTTTTCGAACCCGCACCCCTCGGGCACGAGATTCCAAATCCCGGCGCGCTACCAACTACGCTATCGATCCGAGTTAATATAGTAGTAAAAGTTTTACAGAAGTTTTAAACAACACCTGGCTGACTTGAACAGCAAAATGTTGGAAGGTTTCTTAATTTTAGAATAGCTTGCCTTTTCAAGTACTAGTAAGAGAAAGTTTGTGAGTGAATTAGAAATTGTTTTTGGTTACGTCTGAATCATTGCGCATGCGCTCTAATAAAAATTGATATGTTTCTGTACACTCTATTTGCCTCGTTCTGGACTTTATAGAGTATTTCACCATTTGGTAAATGATTATCCAGAAATTGAGTATGGCAATGTGTTTAGGGTCCTATCAGATATATTTAAATTTGCAATTGCTGATGCGGGGTTAATGGCATTGGAGTGTGGAACGTTGTAGAACATAAGTCAGATTGATGTAGGAACATATTAATACACCATTGTATTAAATATGGTCATATCGCTTTGTACATTTTAAGAAAATCTATATCTTTATATCTGTCTTTTTTTGTTTGTTCCAAGCATTGAATAAGGACAATGGGTTGGAAACTTTAACATGTTATTGTTGTGTTTTATTTAGTGTCGCATTGATACAACAAGGTCGTTGAGCGATCATCAGTTTGATGTAGGATGTCCCATGCACTTATTATGATATTGTGTGTTTTCGCTTATTGTAAGATGTATAAAAGTGGCTCTAATGATGAAACAATAAGTTGGTTCTGCTAAAGTTATTTTATGTTATGCTATGCTATGCTATGCTATGCTATGCTATTTGATATGTTATGCTATTTGATACGTTTTTTAAAAACGATGAATATTGTGTATAAGTCTTTCATCCGTCCAAGGTTTGTTGACTCATGTATAGAATAAGGACATCGCTAAATTTATCACACCCAATATGAGACTTACATAATTACATAAAGGTACTTAGTTTAGTTACTTAGTCAGGTGAAGGACGACTTAGGATATGTTCAATATAAAATTACAGCAACTTGCACAAGTTACCGTCAATGGTAATCATATAGGGCTTGTTCAATTGGAACATGATTTCTGTCCCAAAAAACTGATTTTTTTGCATACTGCAAGTATAGTTTCTACTTACAATGAAATATACCATTAAACATACTAGTTTACATGAACTTTTGTTCAAAGTGTTTAAGATTTATAAATGTTTGTTATATGAACCGAAGCGAGACGTCATTAAACATTTTAAGATAAATCTAGAGTTGATATCCATATTCACTGATTGCTTTAATTAAGGGGAAAATTACTACTTTAACTTGAGAAATTTTTATATTCAATTAAATAACACTTGATTACCGAAACGTTTTATAAGATGTTTGTTTCACTCTGGCAGACGGTTATCCAACCAGTGACAATCTTGGTTACCTATATGCTCTTAAAAATAAGAGGGATGCTTTCCTCTGACAGGCGCTTATATTTGAAGGGCGGTAAAAAAGTCAAACGTTATAAATAAGTAAGAATATTCATATGGAGCAGAGGTATATTACGACACTTGAACTCTTCAAGCTAGCTTTTATAGCGATGTGGTAGAGTGCCCGCTTACGACTCGAGAGGTCATGGGTTCGGAACATAGATTTGATCGGGTTACACATTTATTAATTAGTTTGAGCTATAAAAAAGTAATTTGCTATATGATAAAGAGAAGTGAGATATGACAACATCGTGATGATATATTTGTAATGTACTGTACTGTTCGCCTCATGTCAACAATTAAGTTATATCGCTATCATCATGTTCTATAGGTCTATAGACAAGCTAAGCTCTGTTGACGGAAGTTTTGAACCTATTACTAAGTACATACAATCGACAGTGGCAGACAGCGACCCTTCTTTTATTACAAAAGTTCACGAATGCATGTAAGTCCATCCAAAGAAATATGCTCGTGAATTCTGAATTGGTAACCAGAAGCGCTATCAACTGAGCAAACCGAGCGATCGCTAATGATTTAAGGTTTAATAGAATGAAATGGTTATGCTTTATAGTTAAGTACTTTGTGTTTTTCTCCTATCGTTCACCCTTTTTATTTGTTTTAGTAGACTAACTAGTCTATCTCGTCAAACAAGCTACTGTTTTTTTTGCCTATTGATCTTACCATCACTCGCTTACACTTCCAAATGGTATCGCGTCTTCTCCTTGTACGAGTGTTTATCAAGACAATTGTTGGTCTTTTCATGAATCAGAATGTCCGAGCTATATAATTCACACTCATAAATACTACACCTATGGATTTGACCATCATAGTGATTTTGTAACTAACCCGTGATGTGAACATACATATATGCCAACAAACAGATCTTCTTATCTAAGATTCAGTCATGGGACGACTGGTATCCAACAGTAAACCAATTTGAATCACATGCTCGACGTATATGCAAGATTTAAGAAAACTCAATCCTGTCCCCTGCTGGAATCTCTACTGTCCCACTTCGTTTGTCATAAATTTCATTTGATTTACATGTTAGGATGTTAAAATATATCAAAAGACTAATGATATAAACTACTAGCTTCACTGACACAAATGATAATTTATTTATTAGGAATACCTCTGATGTTGTCCATTAAAATTTCATATCGTTTCTTTTATGTTGATTGATAACTAAGTTGCGAATCAACTACCAAAAATGGCGGGACGTCAAAAAATCAAAGCGTCGAAAATTCACGATGAAAAACAAATTACATAAATAGTTATGCTTGATCTATCTAACCTGAATTTCGTCTGGTATTTAAAAAAAAAACATTTTGTTAACCAACTTCAAATCACAATATCTACACCTGCGATAAAAGATGTAAGTTTTATTACGTTGCCCGGTTTACAATATCCACGGGATATGTCTAAACTGCGTATGAAAGTATCAAATATCGTTGTCATCCATCCTTCGTGGAAAGTACACCATATTTTGCCTGTAATTGGGTAACTTTGCTTGCAGTTGTTTTGTACAGTTTTCCTTTACATGATCGTGTCTATCCTATATCAAATTTACCAAGTATTCGGTTAACTACATTACAAACAAATTACTTGATGAGGTTGATCGACTGCTGTGCTATATATCGTAATATGATGAGATGAAATGTGTACTTTGTACTTCCCATTGCACGAAAACATGATATCAGGGCTAATACCTTTTATTTCATGAAATACGAAATGAAAACCACTTGCTATTTCCGATTATCTCTTACATTTCATGACAAAAAATATATTTGCGATATAAACTTGGGATTAATATTTAGCTTACATGTAGCAATGATAAAACCTCGAAGTTTTTATTACGTCTTTAAACTAGTCTGGATTACCTGCCCCTTATCTCTATCGTTATTGGGCCAGACGAAGCGCATTAATGGCGGCGCTCACCTGGGCATCTTCAGGTTACAAAATTGACGTACGATGCACGGTGCACGAAGCACAACAAAGATTGATCACATTAGCTCACATTGAGCACTTCGTGTTCAGGTAAGCTAAAACTACACAAACTTTAAATTCTACATGCCTGTAGCCTGTTCAATTAACCTAAACGTTCCAAAACGTACCGTAACGATACATTCGGAACTCTTCGGCCATTCGCTGCGATTAATCTCGGACATATTTAGACGCTATTTTGAAACTACCGGTGTTGAAGTAAACAAATATACGATCGTTTAGGCAATGAGTGATGTTTCATATTAAGTTCGTAAATTTTGAAACATCACTCATTGCCTTAACGATCGTATATTTGTTTATTAGATTAGATTATTCGCAGCGAATGGCCGAGGAGTTCCGAATGTATCGTTACGGAACGTTTTGGAACGTTTAGGGTAATTGAATAGGCTACTGTTGAAATGTTTATAAATACGATAAACTATCAAAATTTATATTTGTATATATTCATTGACTAAAGCTATTGTTTTGTAAAAGCGATGTTAAACCTAAAATGTCACAATTGTTTTTATTCGCTCTGTTTCTCTCTTATTGCCTTCCGTCAATGGTGATGGATTGAATCATGTTTCAAACAGTTATCATTAACGGATCGTATGTCTTTTAACAAATGAGTTTGACAAACATGTTTTCATATAAGATGAAAACGACGTCAGTTTATTTATGAATACAATGAGTCATGAGTCACGACTTTAACTTAATGCTAGTTAGTTTTATAGAGATACACGTGTGTACCGCCGCAATATGTCGCAACGCCACATTGTGTCGCACTTGAAGCAAAATGTCGCAATGTCGACGCATTATGTCGCAATCGACGCAATACAAAACCTGAGACTGAATCTAGCTATCTATCCATCCATTGATTACAAGTCCAGCAATGTAACCATTTGACCCATTGCTTTCTTTAGATAATTATAACTTGTTATGTGATATGTTTGCCAATCATTTAAAGGAGTCATATTTGGACGGAATTTAGACGACTGTCTTTAGCTTTTTATTGGAAAGTATTCTAGGCCAAACCAAACCACTAGGTTGAAATCATGTTTTGATAAAATTTTAAACAGGGAAATTAACCAGGGTAGTTTTTAAACCAGGGTTAATTTAACCAACGTTTATACAATCGGCTGCTGTAGTTAAGCATTTAATTAAAATGATAATGAAAAAATAGCCATCATTTCGCATATAGTGCTAATTCAAAACTAAAAAAATGTATTCTCATATTTACATGTTTCATGTTCAAAATGTTTGTACTACTTTGGCTGTAAGAGTATCACAACGCTAGATGTAGGACATAAGCTTAGTGATTTGACAGTAGTCTTATATAGATACTCTACTTACTATAGTGGTAGGCTTCCGGCTAGCCACCCGGCTTGCTCAGTTGGTAGCATGCAAGTCAACTAATCGAGAGGTCCTGGGTTCGATTCCCAGGCGGGTACATGTAATACATTCTCGGAGCTTGGTCATGGAATTATTTCTACGGTCATTCTCCCTCCTACCAATGATTCTAAATTATGCAGGGCACTTGTCAGTCACTGACGTAAGTATGCGCTTAGTAGTTGGTTAACACCTAAATCCATAGATATAGTCTTTCCATGAACAGTGAGTAGGTGGACTGATCGCCGATATATGACATATACAATATGTTGCTTAGAGGTTAACCCCAACAAAAACAAACAAATTTGGCTTAAGTAGTTTCTTGTTTAAGCGAATTCTAGTTGGAACAGCTGCCTACTATCATTGGTGGTGTTTTGGGCGTCATCTTCTCATTTCCCGTATCATCTTCCTAATTGTTGGCACTAGAAAGACTACGTTCGTTTTGTCCTTCCAGTCTCTTAACATTGCTTGTCAAAGTATGTTTACTTCGGTATACATCCATATATAAATAATATCAATACTAACATAATATTATCTTGATTTAAAGATGGAACAATTGAAAGTGAAAAAAGTTTAAGAGCGGTTTGAAGGCAACTTCTGTATACATATACAGCCGACTTAACAATTGTGTAAGATAACTCCTGATCATTGAAATCTCCTTCAGGCAGGTGATCCCTCACAGTACCTATTTACACCTGGGTGGAATGAAACAATTGTAGATTAATTTCTTTCTCCCTTAAGCACAACCATAAAGTGCCAGACGACTATCTATCGTTGAAACGATAATTTAACACAAATATGGACAGTCTAAAAACAAAGCAAAATACAAGATTAAAGGGTAAACGACTGCAATTTGAATTAAAACAAATATATTTCAGTTACGCAAGACTTCATTTCAATTTGAGATATCGGACCGTATAATATGACATTGTGTTACATGTAAAATAATGTCTAACTTAAATTTCCTTTTTACTCTTAAATACCAATGACAAAAAATTAAGTTGTAATATAATTGTTATAGGTTCAAAGGTTACTTTGCTGACATGGTTTACATTACATAAAACAAAATGATATACAAACACATGATATCAAATTATGTTTAAATTCAACTTGAAACATTTCTCAACCGACCAGTAGCGTGTTCAGTAACGACTGTTAACGAACGTAATGGATAGGAAACAACTCAACCCGAAGACAACTCAATCCGTGGATAACTCAACCCAAAGTTGTGACGACTCAATCTGTTAGTATAGAGGATTAAGTTGTTTCGGGTTGAGTTGTTGAACAGTAATTGAACAGGCTACAGTAAAACATAACATGGACACTATAACGTTCCGTAACGGAAGTGTCGGAACAACTCATCCCATAGACAACTCAACCCGAGACAACTAAATATCCTACTAACGGATTGAGTTGTCACAACTTTGAGTTGAGTATTGCACGGGTTGAGTTGTCTTCGGGTTGAGTTTTCCCGCATCTATTAACGTTAGCTAACAGTAGTAATTACTGAACACGGAGCTGTTGTTAAGAGAACTAACAACAGACCCTTTATATAAAAAACACTTTTACATCATTATTATAAGAACAATTGCCAGTGACTAAAACAACGAAATTATTTGGAACAAAAGCATTTTGTTGCAGAAAATTTTACAAACAAATGTGTTTAGACTTCAGATAATTTCAGCTTACACATGCAGGTTGTACGTCAAGTGTATTTTGATATATACATAGAGCCTCGACCCCTCTGAGATACATACTGTATTAACATTTATGTGTAATATGACTGAGTAATTCAGGGGCGGATCCAGGATTTTTTCTAGGGGGGTCCGACCTTTTCTATAGGGGGGGGCGAACTTTTCTAAGGGGGGGTCTGAACCTCGAACCACAACCACATTATACACGTTTTGCAGAAAAAAAATGCAACATATCGATAATAAAAACTACATAACTATTAAATCCTGCCCCCCCCCCCCCCCGCTGGATCCGCCTATGTAATTTCTTTGTACTCACACGGACATACCAACAAAATACTTTTTTTATTGTCCAGACTCACACGAGGTCTCCCAAGATGTCTGTGTGACTAATCAAAGATTGCTTAACCTTAAATCATAAATGAGTGCTTGCAATTATGATTTGAAAATCCATTCGGTGATATAAATAAAACACGATATACAGTTATTGACAACCTAGCTGGTTCATTTTGTCAATTCATTCATATGAATTTACAGCGGGGATTACAAAATAAATGAAAATATTAAAGAAATAGATTTTAATTCATAAAAACTTTATTTGAAAATACCATGCCTTATCTAAAGTTGAAAATGATTAATACCCCCTGCAGGAAGAAATGAATGATTTAGTTATTGATAAGAACTCATCAAACTTAATGGTCAATATACCTCTACAAAAACATAACATCTGAAGGGTTGGGACAGGCTGTAATTATCTGTAATTGGCATCGATATTAGACAACCAATATAAGAATATCTAAACATGACATTGCAACTATTACAAGTATGGTATTGGTAGGGAATAATATGTACGAGGTTTGTCCCAGTAAAAGTGGGACTTTTTATATAACTTGCAAATGCGATGTCTGATCGATACAAACATTACACAGTTTTTTCAACATGCAACACTGTTTGGCATACATTTTACATCAAAACAATGTTTTGTGCGTAATATTACATGAATACGCATGCGCGTATATGTTATTAAATAAGTGATTAGATATAGGCCCTGTTATTTTTACTCGGGGCAGTCATATTGGCCCTTGGCCTTCGGCTTCGGGCTAATACGACTGCCCTTGCAATAATAACAGGGTCTATATCAAATCAATTATTTAATGACAATGTTAACCATTTACGGACCATATTTTGATATTGGCTCTGTTTTATCAACCAATAAGAACGTAAAAATGTGTTATTGGACCAGGACAAATAAGTGTTATTGGCCCTATAACAGATTATGGCCCTGTTTTCAGTTTTATTAAACAGGTTTGGCAGTAATGTGCAGTAAGTTTGGCACTTTACAGGGAAAATAAACTTAGTTATTTAATAAGTATATGAAATGGAGATATAATATAGTAAAATAACCTTAAGTTCAGAAACTGTGACAATAATGTGCCTACAGACTGGTTTACATAGTATATGTATGGAACGGAGAATAAACTAAATGCTTAGACTAAGATACGATTTTAACAATTTATTTCGTAAATAAGAGATCAAATTTAAAACGAAAACCCCTGTTACATTTAAAAGAAATGTTCAAATTTTATATCTGAAACAATAAACATTGTTTTATATTACAGTGGTACAGTAAAGTTCCGCTATTAAGACCACTTATGTTATTTCAAAATCATGCGATTTTTGACAATAGTTAAGACCCTAATGCTTAATTTGTGAACAAAAGGGTCTCTATAATAAGACCGTTTCGCTATTAAAACCATTGATTTTGCTGGTCTTAATAGGGGAACTTTACTGTATAATACTTTTGAAAATTAAGGTTTTGAGCAGAGAGTTTGAACTTAATTGTTGTAATTATGAGCTGTGAGTGACTTGTGAACAGATCTTAGAGTATGTTTTCCTTTAATATTCTTCTAAATAAGGGCTCATTCTTGATATATTCAAATTTATTACTGATTTGTTAAGTGTAGCATCTGTACTATAATGAAATAATTCATAACTTTGATCTCTAACAAGGAATTTGAGACTCAACCTCAAAAATGAAAAAAAATGCGTTCAAAATCACAAAATGCTTATAAAAGTCTTTAGTTGATATTTTCTAAAGTGTCCTTTTTGAATATGACTAAAGTGTGGGTTTAATAATCTTGTTTGAATTTACGTTTTGTGAGGTGTAAAGGAATGTGTATCAAAATTCAACAATAGAATCCCCACAATTCTTTTATACAAACCTTAGCCATAAAATATAAAACCATCGAGAAGATGTATTATTTGTTTGTCAGTGCATGAGCACTTACTCAATTGGAATGCAAACACGTTGCAGTGTCACTCGAAAAATCTTAACATGTATTTGAAACAAATACATTGGAAACTACGGGTCAATCTTTCTCTGTGTTGATTTTGCATTTGAATATTCGAAAGTTGCCAAAATATCGTTTGGAAATCCGGTAATTTCATTTGTCTAAGATTTCGATATCTAAGTGGATGATATAACAAATCTAATGTACTATTTATTTACATAAGGATATGTTCACGTGCAATAACTCATATTTGCAACCAATGTATTACAACATATACATGTATTTACTTAAAATATTTAATAAAGGAATGTAACCTTTAACTCTATGACAAAACAAAACAATTTATAACTATATTCGGTATATAACTATACTCGGTATATAAATGATGTCTATGATTTGTTCATGATATATACATTATACTTTGGGTCCATTTGTTCTGTCTAACTTTAACATACAGTCATTCTTTCTGACTCACTGTTTCTTTATTTTATTATCTAGAATATTACCTGTTTATCAAGACTTTAATGCAATATGCAGCGGTTGGCTCACCTAACAACTTTTCTTGAATACTTTTTTAACCAGTACTAGCCAACACTTTATCAACTTTCCCATCTACGAAACAACCTCGATACTAAATATCGAATTTTCCTAGACGGGTATTACTTGTCCGTGGTCTAGAATAGAACCCGAGACGTTCGGATTGGACATCCTTCGCTCTAGCAAAGCGCTAAGTCCACGGCTTCTTACGTGTTACATCAACCTTAAGGATGGGTGACACTGACATATAACATAGGTACGATGTTCGTCATGGTGTAGTGAACGCTCTGAAATATACATGTTAATGGAAGCAAGTTTATTTTCCTCTAGTTACACACGACAATCCTAGTCCTGACAAAAGCAATATACTCCTTACCGAGTATATATTTATTTATTTATTGGAGTTAACGCCGTGTCAACACAATTTAGGTCATTTTACGGCGTTCAACTCACCTAACCTAGCTTTCATGGACCATTGTCTATAACCAGTACTCCCCTGCCCTTCCACAAGGACGGAAACTTCTCCATATTATCTAATCAATAGAGGAAAATCGACATTATTGTCAAATTGGATTCGAACCCGCATCCCCTCAGGCACGAGTTTCCAAATCCCGGTGCGCTACCAACTGCG
The DNA here is from genome assembly GCA_025267735.1 of Mactra quadrangularis. Taxonomy (NCBI): domain Eukaryota; kingdom Metazoa; phylum Mollusca; class Bivalvia; order Venerida; family Mactridae; genus Mactra; species Mactra quadrangularis. Next base: position 48,230,489 of record CM046305.1, on the reverse strand, counting down.
CTATCGACCCGGGTTACTGAGTATAAGAAAGGTTTTAAACGTGATATTTTCAATCTATATTAAATGTAGTTTCCCTGATACATGTACCATATTTATCAATTGTTTTTCCGCATCGGACAATGTGTTTGTTTCTATTTATCATCAATTTAACCAAGTAATTGTTTGACCGAAGTCAAAGCTTAATGATCAACTGTACGCAGTGAACCTCTAATGTTTAATTCATATTGACAATTGTTTACTATGTGTGCGTATTTAACTTTGAAAAATAACCCAGATTACTCACACTTGGGGCTGAAATTAATTATAGGGCCGTGATGGCCCTTTATCGCTCGCTTTACTATAGAAGGCTGTGTGACTTAGTAGTTGACCCCAAGTGACCTATATTTGATATTGAGCTAGAAATAATCAAAACAGACTTTCAAACCGATTTCCAGGGTTTTTGGATCAAAACAGTAGCCATTAAGTGTTAAAAATGTTTCTATTTTAGCTCCCGTGACCTAGTTATTTTATCCGAGATGACCAATGTTCGAGCAATTACCTAGACAAGCATACATTCAAAGTTTGATGATAATTGAGGCAAAAATGGGACCACTATTGTGTCCACAAACGCTGGACATTGAACGATCCTAAAAGCTCACCCTAAGCTACCACAGGTGAAGTAAAATTTAACATTTCATATGCGTAACATGTGCTTTAATGTAATTTGCTGGTATTTTATGTCAATAAATGGGTGTGTAAATTCTTTACTATGTGACAGACTAAAGTGTTCCCTGCATGTGGTAATACAAATTGTCTAAAATCTACATAGCTAACTTGACAATGTTGGGATCTTATCTAAAACCTAAACTATCTGGGCTGTCACTATATTACAACGGTCTATATGTCTTGGTATTTCATTCATATATGAAAATTATGATCGATTAAGTTTAATATAAAGAGAGAAATAGGTTAATATGTTTAAATTATTGACGGTAGTTTTTGTATGATCATTAAATGTTTGAATGAGAAATGTAAATATATATCTACGGTAAGGTGATATGTAAAAAATATCTGGGCACTAGGACCGCGGCGAGTATCCGAGTACTCGGATATTCGCGATCTCGACCAGAAAATTGAGTACGAATATTCGACACGTCCGAAATCGTCGGATCGCGATCTAGTTTTGGGGAAAAAAATGAAAGAAGATTTTCAAGTTAATTACCACTGAACACGAGTCTTACAACTGATAAAAACTATATTTTATGTTGGGACCTAATTATCTGGTGTCAAAATTTCGATTGATACACATGCATGTGAACAAAAATGTTATCACTGAAAAATGCCCATAAAACGTCTGATAGTAATGTTTGGAGTACATGGTTTCCCATACAGTAGAAGCTTCTGTATTTTTTCAATTATTTTGTTATTAAATGAATTCCTTGTATGTTTTTCCATTAACATGTGATTCGTAGTTTGATTCGTGAATCGCTACGCATGAATCGTGGTTCGGATCGGATCGCCACTTGCTCAACGATCCACAGCCCTACTGGGCACGTCGGGTGTTGTTTACTGTTTATGTACCGTATTAAAAGCGATGATTCAGATAAACCTTGCAGTCGCGTCTATGATACAATTGGTAACACGCCAAGCTTTCAATTCAGCGTACCAATTCATGAAAATTCGGCAAAAATGACGATATTACTCCCTATTGTGGAAGTTTGTCAACCTCTTGTAAAATGGATGAAAAATAAATTATTTTTTATAAAAATAAATGTAGTTCAAGAATACTGATTAGATAATCCGAGCATGGTTAATTACCAACTATAAGAAAAAACAATTTTATGGTGTAAAACAGCAATAGAATGTTGGGGAGTCTTTCTTATGTAAGATTAGTATTTAATTGAAACAAATAAATACACGATATGATACATGTACATGTAGAGATATATTCAAGTTATAATTAGTCTGGATTACCTGCCTCTTTACCACTATCGTTATTGGGTCAGGCAAACGGGAATCATGGCGGCCTCCTCATTTATTTTACAGATATTACGTTTTCTTGATCTTGCATGATCATTTGCTGACGATAGTTACTCTAGTAGGAGTTCGGTACTATATAGGACATTCGATTTCGATTTTTTCAGATTTCAAGTATATTTAGCCGACGATTACCAAAAACATGTCTCGAATGAACACAATTCGGATGTGGATTAGTCTCGTAAGAATTTCGGATACTTTATTTTGCATAAATTAATGTAACCGAACAACGAACAACTAAAAAAGGTATCCACTGCAATTCTTGTACAATGATCCTTTGATTTAAGCCTGTGTATTGAGAAATGCTCATTTGGAAACATTATTATCCAATATCTAATTCATCACATAAGGCGCGGCCATGATCATGGTTTGCCTGACGTACTTATACCTGCCAAAGTACGACTGGGAACCAGACAAAGTCATAATATGACTCGTAGACTGGTTGTATTGTATCAATATATCAATACTGTTCAACCTACGCATGTAATATAGACAATTATCTATCAAGTATTATATAAAACATTATTGTTTGTTTGTTAGTTGACACTTACAACTTAGAAATCGATTAACAGAACAGAACAGCAGCGTGTTCAGTTACCCTGAACGCTCCAAAACGTTCCGTAATGGAAGTGTCGGAACAACTCAGCCCATAGACAACTCAACCCGAGACAACTCAATATCCTACTAACGGATTGACTTGTCCCAACTTTAAGTGATTATTGCACGGGTTGAGTTGTCTTCGGGTTGAGTTGTCCCGTATCCGTAACGTTAGCTAACAGTAGTTACTGAACACGGGGCTGAACTTAATACGATGAATACCAACTGAACTAGACAGAACGAAATAGAATAGAACAGAACTGATTTAAACTAAATTAAAAAAGACTTGAAATAAACTAAGCTGAATTGAACAGAATAAAACGGTACTGAACAGAAAAGGAGACAAAATAACAAAACAGCATTATTCAATTCTTTCACTTAAGTATTGATAATTGTAATTAAAACAAATCGGTATTTTTGTATTTCAAAAACACCAACTTTGATAGTAGCAATTTTCAATTAATTATATATACTTAGGATTGTACAGGAGTGTCCATATTTGGTATCAATTGTCACTTATGTTTGTTGAGATGATACAGAGTGGTTTCCAACGATACAAATAGGACCTGTCTGCTCGTCTATATAACATACTCGTACTTTCTTTTAATGGTCATACTTAACCTATTATAGTAGATTACTATAAGCCCAACTTTTCAATTCTATTCAAAAAGTTGACCTACTAAAAACCGGACCACAGATTTTTTGAATGAAAAACATTTCGTTAAAAGATTAAAATGTGGTTTACTACTGAATCAACATTTGTTGAACAAATTCTACTTGCTTCAAGGTTGTATTTAAAATGTATGGAACCACATACGTGACTTTTGTATTATTTATTTTTAAAATTTAACTTCGTTTATAACAATTACTTTGTCTATATTTATTATTTTGTAAAAAATAACCAATCATTGATATGAATGTTTTATTTTTATCATTTTAAAGGTACTAGTTCACAGATTTGGTTTATTTTTTCTATATTTTCAAAATATCATTCAGTGTCTGTAATTGTACCTATAGGATTCAAGAAATATACAATAAAAGTCACAAAAATGCACTAAAAGTGGCTATACCGTGACATACGGGGTAGATATTTACTACATGAAACACCATCATTTGAAGTTATATGTCAACTTGCTCTGAAATTGTCATTATCAGAACACTACTCTCGTGCTTAAAAAATGTTTCCATACAATTTTGATAGTTTAAGAAAAAGTTGATATTTGAGTTGAAATCGGTAAATGAGTACCTTTAATTGAGAACATGAGTTTCTGGCGATATCATTGTCATAGTCATGTATATAACCCGCCTATATAAAATATAAAACATCATAAAACACAATATCTGCATTCGTACATATACAGTATTTTGTTAAAATGAATTACTTAGGCCAAAAAATCTGTTTCTCAAGCCCCTCTCCCCGAAATTCGTTTCAGATACATTCCCATCCAAACGTTTTTTAATTCAAATATCTGGTCAATATTTTCGTTCAACTAGACCTAGCCGTGGATTGTTCGTTGCGTGTAACGTCTAGACTATCAAGAATACAAATGGCTCCTTGCATATACATATAGGTGAACTGTTCGCCTGTATGTTTGTTAAATTTGTTTGGCGTAATTTGTTTTTAAAAGTGTATTTTATTTTAGTTGATATTGTTTTAACTTAATCTATTAAAGACAATGTAAAATAATTCTACATAATAAGCATTGCTGTCTACTGAGAAATAAGGAATACAACAATCTGACACAATAAAATATCGCCCTCTCGAGTTCGTTTTTAAAAGGTGCTTGAGAAACTGAAAATATTGTTACGGCCTTATACGTAAAAATGAAAGATTAAGTTGTTTATGATGAAAAAGTCTTTCCAAAAACGAAATAAAATTGAAAAAGGTATGTCACTGAACGTGTTCCGTACATAAGTGATTTAACACAATGTATAGAACTTGCTATTCTATATTAAATTGTCGTAAAGGCAATTTCCCAAGCCATTCACAAAATAGTTTATATAAAACATTCTTTCGTCCATTATGATTTGAAGAATTGTTGATAAAACAAATTAAACTGAATATAAGAAATTTTTCATTGAAGGTATTTGGTTTCTCATTCAGATTTAATATTTTGAATATGTGAATTAGAAACTAATGTGTGAATATTACGTATTCTAATGCTTACAATTAGAGCATTGTGTATTGGTAGAATGTTTGGTACAGAGAAACTTGGGTCACTGGGCAGCATATTATCAAACATCGTACGATAATTTATCAATATATTGTAGAGGGAATTACGACTAAAACCGGTCGTAAGACGTTTGACAATACGGGCCCTGGAACATTGAGAAATGGGGTATTTTCGAATGCCAAACGGTTTGCTTCGTCCCGGAGTCGGATACCCGAACTCACATAGTTTTGATGAATTTACAAGACATATTCTACGAAAAGCATGCTCTCTACAAATGTCAAACATTCAAATACAAAGATACCTTAGCACGACAGCATCCTTTGTATTTTGAACAGTTTGGTCCGTCATTTTTTTTCTAAAATGATTTTATACAAACATCTTAGAAATCCGGAAGCCTTTAAAATCCGAACATTTTATAGAGTCTAAACGATGTAGTGATTTTCACAGGGTGATCTGTATATTTGATCGAATTTAGCGTGTTTAGGATCACAGCTTTGACCTTTTATCTTTTAAAATGATTGAAATCTAGGTTAGTTAGATCTATAGTATACAATACATTATACATTGTATATCGTCTTGAAGTATTGTTATATACTATTCCAGTGCTACTAAATGTAAGCTAATGGGGGTACTTGTGATAAATATGTTTATAATATATGACATGCTGATAAGCCGCTGGTCCAGGGAATCTAGGTCTCTCACTGGTACATAATTTTATAGCAGAAGAAACATATAGGAAATTAAACAAAGTTAATTAAAATGGATATACACTAAGAAATGACCATCCGAGTCGGTAGAGCAGTTGGTAGTGCGCCGGGATTTGAAATATAGTGTCCCGAAGGGGTGAAGGTAAGAATCCCACCGCGGAGGTTATACCCTTCCATGAACATTCTTCAATAATGTCAATTGGCCGCCATTAATAAGGTATAGGGAGAAGTTTCCGGCCTTATGGAAGGGTTGGTGAGTACTGGTTATAGACAAGGGTTCAGGAAAGCCAGGTTAGGTGAACTGGGCGTCGTAAAAATGCCAAACATTTGTGTTGAGACGGCGTTAAATCCAGTATAAAAAGGAAATAACAAATAACCATTTCAGAGAGCAGAACTTATCAATGCTGAATTCATCCACGAACATAATTTCAGTGTGATGTTATAGAACACAAACAGAGCAAATAGTAATGGCGAAGTTCCATCATACGTGAGAACTGACATAAGCGCTATTTTGGATCAGTGCGAACCTAAATAACACAAAGTCCAATGGTTTAATGTTCAGCGATATTCCAACCATAAGTTCAACCTGCGACTTCAGACTGATCACATTGGTACTAAAGTGATTATTTACCCTCGCTCATATGCCATAATGGCTTCAGGCGAGCATCCATCACATTGGTTACATAACGATATACAATATATCTCCTAGTCTTAAGTTAATAACTGAAAAATAATGAGTATACTTGTGTGGAAAAAAATCAATTTTTATTTGAAGTTATATTAAAAGTTATATAAAGCAATGAGTTCTAATTCTAATTCATTTACACGACAAAGTATAGGATTCGCAGTAAATTATTGATATAAGTGTAAATTGGGTCTTATACTTTTGTCATGTACATGCAGTTGGTTAACACATATCACATAAATATACGAAATAACACCATCTCCGTAAACAGATATCCTGTAGAGCGTTGTCGGACAGGATCACTACTTTCTCCATGGAAGGTCACGTCGAGATGAACTTTGTGTCGAGCAATCAATGCGTAGCTTTCATCGAAACGAAAACACTATCAATCACATTTTGATGTCGTAATTTTTATTTTTAGACCAAGTTTTGCATGCTAATTTAACAGCGGTATCATTCACAGTCTGCGATTGGGCGGATCATTTCAAATTGTGTGACGTAGACGATGTAAACAAGTTACGTATCATAACAATTTCGTCATGAATATTATGATGAGAAAAGGTTGCCTGAACGTGACCTTCGTTTGAAAAAGCCCAGATCTAAATTAGCGAGTATGCGAGCGGAAAATTTTAGATCGGGTTTTAATCAGATTGGAAATAACAAAGCAATCCCATAAAGTACTTCAAATAATTCGAGTAACTACAAATCTCAGCAATGTTTAAGTATAAAGGTATTCTTGGATAGTTTAGCTTTTCAGATATACAAACCACATGGAAGTTTTCTTGTAAAACAAAATTCCTTCAATGTTAAGGACACTTACATACAATGAGAAATTGTTCTGTTCCTTATCAAAGCACTTAAGATTAAGACCCCCTCTTCTATAATCAATTGAAAATACAAGATCTTTATTTTTTGAACAATCCAAATAGTTACCTTAATAACGAGACCATAGTTTCGTATTATATCTTCATACCTTTCTTCAGATATAAAAATAACATACGTTCTTAATACATAAAAAATGAAATTATAAATGCACATTTCATGTTATTTTTATGAATTTATAAATTAGTAATATTTCAAAACCAAGGGTCAATGCAATACATGCAATAAACACGAATAAACTATAGAATTGATCACGTGTCACATGTATGCATTTCTAAGTGCTTAAGTACTCATATTTTGTACTTACTATTTGAGAAGGATTAGGTTATATGCCAGTAATAGGATATATTAAATAATGTTTTTATGTAACACTAATATATAGCGACAGTAGAGTTTGACTTCAGTCCAGATTGTAGAAATGATATTTTGTGCACTTTGGATTCTTTCTGAGGGCATGCGGGTAAATCTAACGTAGAACACCGAGTGTAAAAACACTTTGACTTTTTGTATTGCAACTTTAGATTGACTCAAACGCATTCATGTTCAAAATATTCTAAGGCGTATTTTGGCATGTTTCACTTTTGTCTATGAAAAGCGATGTATACTAGTAACTGGTGCTGAATTGTTAAGCTACAGTCTTATAATAAACACTTAGTCTTTTCTATCTTCATTCGATCATTTGAAACGATTTCTTGTTTAATTTAAAAGCTATTAGAAAGAAATATATAGATTTATACTCGATGATAAGGTTTTATTATTTGTTGCTTGCCTTCAGTTAAAAACTTATTTCAAACGCTATCACCGAGGATTTTGCCACGAAAACAGCACACTTCAACAATTTACTGTTGTCCGAAGTAAAAGTATTTGTCCATTTATTATTGAAGTGTGCTGTTGAAGTGTGTTTTTCACCGTCTCGATTGCCTTTTCGGTTAATGGAAACGCAATCTGCGTAAACACATATCCAGTAGACCACGGTCGTACTGGATCTGTACTTTTTCCCTTTGAGGTCACGTCGAGATGAACTTTGTGTCGACCAATCAATGCGTAGCTTTCATCTAGACGAAAACACTATTAATCACATTTTGATTTCGTAATTTCTATTTTTAGACCAAGTTTTGCTTGCTAATTTAACCGCGGTAATATTCACAGGCTGCGATTGGGCGGCTCATTTCAAATTTCGTGACGTAGACGATGTAAACAAATTACGTATCATAACAATTTCGTCATGAATATTATGATGAGAAAAGGTCACCTGAACGTGACCTTCGTTTGGAAAAGGCCAGATCTACATTAGCGAGTATGCGAGCGGTAAAATTGTAGATCGGGTTTTAATCAGATTGATGGAAACGCATTCTTTCTTCAAAATATAAGTATAAATAAATTGAAATGTTAGGTCTGATGCAATTCTTCATATCAATAAAGTACAGGTTCATTTTAGAACTTTGACTTCAGTACACCAAATGTTAAACATTCGGCCATGACCTGAAGAAAGAAACGTGGGTGTTTTAATATTTTCATTACGTTTGTATGTACATTTGTAAGAATAAAGTACTATATAGAAAACTGTAATCAATTATCGATGGTGAATTCTTGAGAAATCCCTTACATTGTGTTTGTATGAAACTTTATTGACATTATCTTAGTTCACCTAGATATTATATACTGGTTATCAATATTTCAAAATCTCTGTCAAACGACGCAATCAACGCAAAACTACTTGAAATTCCTGGACTAATAGGCGGTAACCATACAAACAGTGTTCAAATTCTACGCAGTTGATTTAACAATTAGGTTCAAAGATGAACTATCAGTATTATATCTCGAAGGATTGGTCAATTATGTCAAAATGATGGTAAAATATGGGAAACGGCCTTTTCAACAGTTATTATAGAGTTTTGTGAGTTATTGTCTATTTCAGTGTGAATTTTGGTCAATTCATAGTGATAAGTTTACAGATAAACTTTGATATACTACCTTAAATATAGTATTACAATTCTGTTGTATTCTTTCTAAGCCTACGTACATCAAACACACCTTGATTAAGTCAAAGAAACCAACTATGGAAAATGACCGAAAGTATCCAACTGTAATAATGCTTATGGATCAGAGCCGAGGACTTTTACAAGTACAAGAATGATAAGCACTAAGCAGGGTAGATTTCTAAAACACTTACGTTGTACTCTTTCTAATCGTGTCCAATATCGACCTTTTTCTTATTTATTTACATCGTTCATCTCACATAACAAGCCAACTCCTCACAGTGCTTACGTCACGCTTTGCTACCTAATCACTGCCAACACGTAAATCACGTGACGCTAGTTATACCATCTATTTATAGAATGCCCATACTCGTCACAGTGCTTACGTCACGCTTTGTTATTTTTACAAATTATTAATTAAACCTATTTTTTATCTTAATGTACTTTGAACATCATAATTTACTACAAGAAGACTCAATTTCAAGAAAATATTGAATTGTAACAGGAAAGATGAAAAAAATATTCGGCTCTCTGAGGGACGAATTTAGGCCTACTTGTGGTGGCAGTGGCTATTGATTTAATAAAGGGAAATAACCGCTGCGGGGAGTTTGATAACAAGCTTTGTGTAGACTATCAACTATTTAACAGTCAGAGTTATACATGTATGAGGCGGACAGTTCATCTAACCATTGTTCCTAAGATGGACTAGTATACTCAATCAAAAACTTATCATCAACCATCCTCGTACCCAGAGATTATCAAGATTCTCAACCTGACATCAACCATTCTCGTACCCAGAGATTATCAAGATTCTCAACCAGACATCAACCATTCTCGTACCCAGAGATTATCAAGATTCTCAACCTGACATCAACCATTCTCGTACCCAGAGATTATCAAGATTCTCAACCTGACATCAACCATTCTCGTACCCAGAGATTATCAAGATTCTCAACCTGACATCAACCATTCTCGTACCCAGAGATTATCAAGATTCTCTCCCTGACATCAACCATTCTCGTACCCAGAGATTATCAAGATTCTCAACCTGACATCAACCATTCTCGTACCCAGAGATTATCAAGATTCTCAACCTGACATCAACCATTCTCGTACCCAGAGATTATCAAGATTCTTCACCTGACATCAACCATTCTCGTACCCAGAGATTATCAAGATTCTCGATCTAACATCTTGTTATGATAATCCTACGAAGATCTGTTTTAGAAAAGACAATTGCTGCAAAAGAAAATATATTTGTCTCGGAAAGAAACAAGATTCTAAGTGAATTTTATTATCAGTTTTTAGAACTAGAAACAATCTACCACACAGTTCTAGATTTAAAATTTCGTGCCAATAGTAAACTAGTAACAGATAGATAATTTTCACATTTTATAAACCCGTTCTAAATTAACTAACAAAATCATCCTAGGAACATAAACGGCGTCATGCACAATTTCTGAAGCTGCTTTAGTACAACTTATGAAAGCATAAGTGATTTGAAGACTCAATGTTATGTAATGTAATCATTAATGTTTTACGCCACATTTCCAGATTTTGTTCAATCTGATTAAAACCCGATCTAAAATTTCCCGCTCGCCTACTCGCTAATTTAGATCTGGCCTTTTTCAAACGAAGGTCACGTTCAGGTTACATTTTCTCATCATAATATTCATGACGAAATTGTTATGATACGTAACTTGTTTACATCGTCTACGTCACGCAATTTGAAATGAGCCGTCCAATCGCAGAATGTGAACAATACCGCTGTTAAATTAGCTTGCTAGAAATTACGAAATCAAAATGTTATTAATAGTGTTTTCGTCTAGATGAAAGCTACGCATTGATTGGTCGACACAAAGTTCATCTCGACGTGACCTTCCACGGAGACAGTAGAGATCCTGTACGACAATGCTCTATAGGATATCTGTTTACGGAGATTGCTTCATGACAAAACTCCACGAAGGTAAAGGCTCAAAGTGAACACATTCCAAGAGAAAAATGCTTTGAAATGAGTAAAACAAATTTACGGTGGATGTATAGGGATAATGTTTTTTCAGCTTGTCATGGTAATTTATTTTAATGCATATTGATAAGAATAATTTATTACGAAATCTGAATAACTTTAGAGACATATATAGCTACGTACTTAATATCATTGAGATTATAATTTATGTCTATATAAATCTAAAATTTGTGACAATATGTAAAATATACAAACGTACGAGACATAGTGGACGACGTCTGTCATATTCAGTATGAGTTTTAGATTTATTTGTTTAGTATGTTGAAGCAGTTTACTAAGTTTTAGTAGGCAATACATTTTAGAACCATGATGTTTATGTATTTGAACTAACACTCTATTTAATCAAAGCGCTAAAGGCACTGGAGTTGTTCGACAGAGAAAACATGTTGTGCTTCGGTCACTTAATGTGCTCAAAAATGTGACAAAATATGTAGAATAAGATTTCGTTTCTTGAAACATAAACTGCAGAGCTTTCGTTGTATGAAATATATCTTCAAAATGGTGCCATTTGTACATGAAAATCCAATTTTAATTCGATTATCAAAAATACCGATATCCCAATGTTCAGGTAAATCTAATTTAGAAATTTATTACAATGCATACTCCTATAATTGCACAGGTATAATAACCATAGGCATAGAGGAGTACAGGGAAATACAATTGAATGTTCATACAAATTAATTGTATATATTACTAATATGTATATATGGATAAGTATTCCTGTAGTTATAAGCCAGCATTTTTTACAATTTAATCATAATGATTTTATCTTTTAAAAAAAAACATACAACGGTTTTATATTCATGTATACGCCGCACTACTTCCTGCGCGTTGTTGTTGCGCGATATGAGTTAAGCGTCTGAGCCAAGATATGTTTTATCGTCTACGTATAGAATGAGAGATTAATGCGTCACGCCCTTTCAAATTTGGATTTACCACAGGGAATCTTCGAATAATTGATGAAAACTCTGCATATCATAGGTTTGAAGAGTTGAGCCCCGTCGTGTACCTCAAGAAAGTAGAATCCGTAGTAAGGTTGCTACACCGATTTCTCAAATTGGCGTATATAGTTGTTCGACAAGCGAACAACTTAAAACGTTAGGTGAAATATTGGTCTTTCATACAGGCGTGCATCCGTCATCTAGATCTTCTGTATACATGTATTGGCCTACTAGTTCTTTTATGTCTTACCTTTTCGACAAGAAACTAACAGTTTGATACTAAAATAATGAATTCAACAAACAATAAGATTTTAATTGACAATGGTATTTTCTCATTAAATGACATAAATAAGTACAGTATATAATAGTCAACCAAAACATTGAAACCATAAACAATATATATAGACATGAAATCTCTTTTTTAGTATCAAATATTGTGGGGTGTCAACAATACGCCTCTGTGGACACTGTAATTGTGATAACAATTTTCTTTTATTAAAACAAAGTATTTGCATTTTGTTGCTAAAGACAGTTCTCAATTCAATTGTTATTTCATATTTGTGCCAAAAAAGACGCCAAGGTTCCTAGTAAGATAATGGTGTTACCATTATAATAAAATGCACTGTGCACATTTTCACAAATATCCTTACGAAAAAAGTTATCGTAAGTCAATTTCATAAATTTTGCAGTACAAAGTCAGAAGGATGATAAAAATAACTATGATATGATATTCAAATGGTATACAATATTTTACATAATTCAGTAATATTTGGAAGTGACTGACTAAAAATAACCGTATGAGCTATTATTTCTTTTTTTTATTTAAGAATATTTTTATCGTAAGAATTTTTTGTCAAAAGCGTTTAGATTGCCGTAAGTAAGCCATGTTGTATGATAAGGTATAACAGTCGGAATAGATATACCACGTGATCGGGTGCTAGAGTCGGAACGGATATACCACGTGATTGGGTGCTACAGTCGGGATGGATATACCACGTGATCGGGTGCTACAGTCCGGATGGATATACCACGTGATCGGGTGCTACAGTCTGGATGGATATACCACGTGATCGGGTGCTACAGTCCGGATGGATATACCACGTGATCGGATGCTACAGTCGGGATGGATTTACCACGTGATCGGGTGCTACAGTCGGGATGGATATACCACGTGATCGGGTGCTACAGTCGGGATGGATATACCACGTGGTCGGGTGCTACAGTCGGTATGGATATACCACGTGATCGGGTGCTACAGTCGGAATAGATATCCCACATGATCGGGTGCTACAGTCGGAATAGATATACCACGTGATCGGGTGCTACAGTCGGGATGGATATACCACGTGATCGGGTGCTACAGTCGGGATGGATATACCACGTGATCGGGTGCTACAAATCCGAGTAAACAAGTTAATGAGTCGTCTCCACTAAAATAAAATAATGCAGGCAATTATCTTATATCTTTATCGTTAAAACAATGGAATTTTTACAAGAAAGAAAGAAAGTGTAAGTTTTTCTATGAAATGTTCACCACGTGATATCAGAAACCACAAAAACTAGACTGATGATCCAAACTTACAGTGTTTGCTTGTACAACAGAAAAAGCTTCAGTGAATTAGAAGTCACTTACGACCAGATAAAAAGGACTTGCATATTGTACATGACTAGAAAATTCATTTTTATAAGACCTTCAGATCGCCAAGCTGTGCCGTACATAATATTATAAATAATAATTCATACTTATTTAAATAAATAATAAATACTATTATAAGAGATTCTTTCATTTTAAGATTGACATGTTTTCATGCCGTAGCATTTTGAATCGTTCCATGGTTTAATTTATACGGAACCTGGGTCGATAGCGCAGTTGGTAAGGCGCCGGGATTTGGAATTTCGTGCCCGAGGGGGTGCGGGTTCGAATCCACCCAGGGAGGTTATACCCTTTCATGAAAATTTGACAATAATGTCGATTTTCCTCCATTGATTAGATAATATGGAGAAGTTTCCGGCCTTGTGGAAGGGTAGGTGAGTACTGGTTATAGACAAGGGTCCAGGAAAGCTAGGTTAGGTGAGCTGGACGCCGTAAAAGGACCTAAATTGTGTTGACCCGGCGTTAAATCTAGTAAAAAAATATATACGGAACGATTTCTTAAAAGATTTTTATAATACATGTAGATACAATACTGAATATAAATCGTGTTTATTGAATACAAAATGTTTATCGTTTCAGAACAGCTGATTTATGGTTCAATAAAATAAAGTATAAATAACGTGTACTATTCTATTATACTAAATTATTTACTCGACGTTTTTACGATACACTTCATGTTATGCAATGTGCGCGTGTTGTGCGCATGCGTAGTTGAACATGAATAATAACGGCCTGTATATTATCTTCATGAAGTTGTTTAATATCGTAAAGAAGTTTTTGCTAGGCCATCGTATATTTCTACGCCAGTAGTTGTCAATAAACATAGGCGGTACCAGCGGGGGGGGGTCAGGCGGGTCCGGATCCCCCTAGAATTTGGAAATTTACCTGTCCATTAGTGTATTTCTTGCCTGTAAGTCATTTTTAAGTAGCATAAAGCAATTTTTCTCGGTGCTTAACATAGATTTAATGGTTATGTTGTTTTCATTATCAATATGTTTTTGTTTGCAAAATGTGTATAATGTGGTTGTGGTTGGAGGTTCGGACCCACCCCCCTCCCTAGAAAAGTTCGGACCCCTCCAAGAAAAAAATCCTGGATCCGCCCCTGATAAAATGGCATGTGAGTTTAAGATAAAACACAATTTATAGACCCATTGATTGTGTTCTACAAAGAAAATATTAGTCAGCATGTTGCATAATCATCGTTATAAATTTTCTGTTCAGTTTTTACGCCTTTATGAAAACGTCGAGTTGTTGTTAGGAAATGAATGCTGTCTTAGCTGCCTTGTTTTCTGGACACTCTTCCCTTTGTTAGTACTGGTTTATATTTCCACAAGAAGCCAACATCCTTTACTTATAAAGGAAAAACTTGCGGCGGCCTAGAATCGCCAGATTTGAATTCGAATGTGCTTATAATAGCAGCACAACCATTGCTGATCTCATGTATAAATGGTTTAATTATATTTAAGATAATATAAGGACAGGGGGGAGGGGTAATGTGTTAGACACCTAAGAGCTTATTATCTTATTTATTATTATCTATATTTATGTATGTGAGTCAAACCTACTGTATTCTAGTTATTTTCTTATGTACAATTTTCAATGTATATAATTGTGGACACTTCATAATAAATAAAGAATGTCAAAGAGGTATTTTTACTAGTAAATTAGTAAAAAGATGAACGTGCATCATTTTATGTATTCATTTTATTGAGTGAGAAATTTCATTATTAAAGTACATAAATACCTATGTTTTATTGTACAACCTTTATAATCAATACCTATGTCCTATTGTACAACCTTTATAATCAATATCTATGTCCTATTGTACATCCTATATAATCAATACCTATGTCCTATTGTACAACCTATATAAACAATATCTATGTCCTATTGTACATCCTATATAATCAATACCTATGTCCTATTGTACAACCTATATAAACAATACCTATGTCCTATTGTACAACCTATATAATCAATACCTATTTCCTATTGTACAACCTATATAATTAATACCTATTTCCTATTGTACAACCTATTATAAACAATACCTATGTCCTATTGTACAACCTATATAAACAATATCTATGTCCTATTGTACATCCTATATAAACAATACCTATGTCCTATTGTACAAACTATATAATTAATACCTATTTCCTATTGTACAACCTATATAAACAATATCTATGTCCTATTGTACATCCTATATAAACAATATATATGTCCTATTGTACAACCTATATAAACAATATCTATGTCCCATTGTACATCCTATATAAACAATACCTATTTCCTATTGTACAACCTATATAATCAATACCTATGTTCTATTGTACATCCTATATAAACAATACCTATGTTCTATTGTACATCCTATATAATCAATACCTATGTCCTATTGTACAACCTCTATAATCAATACCTATTTCCTATTGTACAACCTATATAAACAATACCTATGTCCTATTGTACATTCTATATAATCAATATCTATGTCCTATTGTACATCCTATATAATCAATATCTATTTCCTATTGTACATCCTATATAATCAATGATCGACAAATCCCTTGAGGACACTAAGTCGCAGTTTACTTGTACGAGTATATAAGTTAAAAAGTTAATAAAAGTCACAGGTGTGAGTCTGTCATTGAATATTTGAATTATATGACCTCAGATGTCAATCATTTTGATATTATAGTTTTATTATTTGTTTTAACACAAATGTTTTATTCAAAGAGACAGGTAGGTCATAAAATAATAGCGTTTTTGAACATTTAAAGTCATAGTGTATTTAAATTAGAACACAAACGATTTCTGTGTTTTATTCATCTGTACTATAAAAAGTTAGAGAGAACCAGTTGTGTCGGTGTTTTATCTCCTTACAATCTGATTAAAACCCGATCTAAAATTTTCCGCTCGCATTCTCGCTAATTTAGATCTGGCCTTTTTCAAACTAAGGTCACGTTCAGGTGACCTTTTCTCATCATTATATTCATGACGAAATTGTTATGATACGTAACTTGTTTACATCGTCTACGTCACGCAATTTGAAATGAGCCACCCAATCGCAGACTGTGAATAATACCGCTGTTAAATTAGCTTGCCAACCTTGGTCTAAAAATAGAAATTACGAAATCAAAATGTTATTAATAGTGTTTCGTCTAGATGGAAGCTGCGCATTGATTGGTCGACACAAAGTTCATCTCGACGTGACTTTCCACGGAGACAGTAGAGATCCTGTACGACAACGCTCAACAGGATATCTGTTTACGGAGATTGAGCGAACCTATATTGTATACAGATTTTACTATTATAGTCTGACTGCAAATTGCGTGACGTAGACGATGTAAACAAGTTACTAATCATAACAATTTCGTCATGAATATTATAATGAGAAAAGGTCACCTGAACGTGACCTTCGTTTGAAAAAAGGCCAGATCTAAATTAGCGAGTAGGCGAGCGGAAAATTTTAGATCGGGTTTTAATCAGATTGAGGTTCGCCAGAAAGATCATCTTGGTAAATGCAAAATCATGTGATTTTTTACGATTTTCAAGTCTCAAATGCTTAATTTGAGAAGAACAAAGTCTCTAAATTAAGACCGTTCTGCTATCTAAACCACCGATTGTACTGGTCGTATGGCGAAATTTTACTGTACATAAAATAGTTGATTAAAACACCAGATATTGAACTGGTTAATATAATAACATCACTCAATAAAACACATGTTGAAATCTTCAAGGTTCTGTCAAGACAGCACCAGGTTATAAAAATCAAGGAAGTAATTTAAGGGTCATAGTGTAGCAACAACATCAGTCATCATCCATCACAACAAATTAGTGTAGGTTCATTAAACTTTATCTTTTTATCTATATTTCTACCATGTAATCATTTAAAACATTACATTCATCAATAATACCATCAAATGTAAACATGATAAAAAACAGCACACTCTGTTTCAATACTTTTTGCTGGTTAGCACTAGCCTGGTAGGCTCTAAACAAAATGTCCAGAATATGGCGCTCAACCATGCGAAGAGATCTCAAGTTGCGATTCTTCATAGCCACAATTGAGTATATTCTGTTGTATGGCTGTGAGAGATGGACACTAACAGACGCCCCGGAGAAGTCACTAAATGGAACCTATACACGCAGGCTTCGTAAGGTTTTAGACATTAACTGGTCAAGCCACACCCCAAACGAGATTCTATATGGGAACCTGCCTATGGTCAGTGACAAGATCACCTCCAGGAGGATGCAGTTAGCTGGATATTGCTTCCGTCATCCAGAGCTCAGCGCACAACCGCTTGTACTATGGGAGCCAATCACGGACATCGTGGAAAAGGATTACCCAAGGTCACCTTTTTGGACACACTTTAACGTGACAAAGATGCAATGGACGCAACAGAACTAGCCTCCCTTATGTCTGATGAAATGGTGTGGGCATGATGTTGTAAGTAAGTAAGTAAGTAAGTAAGTAAGTAAGTAAGTAAGTAAGTAAGTAAGTAAGTAAGTAAGTAAGTAAGTAAGTAAGTAAGTAAGTAAGTAAGTAAGTAAGTAAGTAAGTAAGTAAGTAAGTAAGTAAGTAAGTAAGTAAGTAAGTAAGTAAGTAAGTAAGTAAGTAAGTAAGTAAGTAAGTAAGTAAGTAAGTAAGTAAGTAAGTAAGTAAGTAAGTAAGTAAGTAAGTAAGTAAGTAAGTAAGTAAGTAAGTAAGTAAGTAAGCAAGCAAGCAAGCAAGCAAGCAAGCAAGCAAGCAAGCAAGCAAGCAAGCAAGCAAGCAAGCAAGCAAGCAAGCAAGCAAGCAAGCAAGTAAGTAAGTAAGCAGGCAAGTAAGTAAGTAAGTATGTAGGTAAGTAAGTAAGTAGGTAACTAGGCAAGTAGGCAAGCTGGTTAGTGACTGGTACTTCTAAATCCGAGAACGAACTCCGTGTTCAAAAACAAACTTGGTCTCAAGCTATTTCATTAGTACTGCAGTATACATGTACATGTATATCTATGAAATAAATCATAGTGATCGATATGAACCACAAAATTTTGTTTCAAAAACATTTACATAATAGTTTTCTTAGATCGTTCCTTATTTACAAATAAGTTTCCTGTGAACGCATCTGAGTTTTGATCTAGAAGCCTGATTTCGCTTTCTTGACATGACAGGTTAAAACGGTCCACAAAATTTGACAAAAATATTAAATTTGGAATTTTTCCCTCCATATTTGGAGAAGTTGAAGGCTCCGTGTAGAATGGTAGGGGGATATTATATAAGAAAAACAGTATTCAGAGCTGATTAGGTAAGCTAGTAGCCATAAATAACTAAAAATAGTTGACTCATGACACGACCCCCACCCCCAACCAAAAAAAATCCCAATTTACATTCATTTTCCAGAAATCATAATCCAAAAAACACGTAAATTTCGAAACTTATTATTAGATTGCTAATTTTATAGCCAAGTCATACTCAGTGGAAAAGTAAATAAGGGAATGACGCAAGCAAATTTAAAACGTAGTTTGGGGAATGTAAAACCGATCAGGCGTTTCTATAATTATTTCGTTTAAATGCATGTTTGAGATAAATCGATAGAACAGAAAATATAAATCTTAAGACCAGGAAGAGTTTGTTGAAAAGTGAATAAATAGCGAGGATTTGTTTACTTGTGTAAAATTTTATTATTCAATTGCGGGTGTACATAATTGTATACAAAAACCAGTGTCCTATGTTATGAAATATGAGAATGAACTCCGTGCTCAAATATTTAGTTTTGTTCGCAAAGTACTTGTATGTTTTGGGAGTTTAGTGCCTTGTCAACACATATTAAGGTCATTTGACAGCGGCCAGCTCACCTAACCTAATTTTCCTTTACCTTTGTCTGTAACCATAACTCACCTATGCACTCTTCCACAAGGCCTGCGACTTTTGAATGTATGTATATCTTATTTATGAAGGGAAATCGACATAATTGTCAAAATATGTAAATGATACTTTAATGTTTTAATACTACAATGTACGGTTGAAGAATAAGTTAATAGTTACACTACATGTAGGGAACTCATATTAGAGAAATACAATGTTTTGAATGTGAAATACATTGTAATTTCTTATAAACTCGGAAATTGGTGGACATCTGTCTTGAGCAGCTACGGAAAAATATCTTCATTTTGTTCTTTGTAACAATAATGTCACAGATATCCAATCTCTAGAGGCCTTTAAGACTGCACTCCACGCCAGGATCGCAGCCCTGCCTCCATCCCTCGCGTAGACAGTTCACGGGTGTAAATAGTTTTAATCTGTAAATACCATGCTAATTTTCAAATGTAAATATATACTTCGAGTGGTGACTGTCTTGTTTAACCTCCCGCGGGACTAATTACAATCCAGATTGGATTCCTGTCCCTAACTAGGAAGATGAAATGATGAATAAGGGACCTTAGTCAGTTATTTCCCCTTGTATACTTTTCAAACAGGTAGGTTCAATTAGTTGGATTAGTCGGATTTTACCCTTACTTTTCAATGTCAATTTGCCAAAATTAATCTTAAATAACTTTTTTTGTAAACCATTTAATTTGTTTGAAAATCAAGCTAAGTATTTTTAGGGCAAAGAACTATCTTAATTTTATCACTTCTGTAGATATCTTCATTAACAAGAAAGATATTAGAGGAAATATTTTGTTATCCTTACATAGGACTTCAACGATAAAATCTGAGGATTCCAACTCTAAGGACCTACTTGCCAATTGGATTGCTTCAGATTTTATCAGGGAAAGACAACTGACTAAAGATCCTAATTGAGTTTAAAACGCCACCTGTCTGAATTTAACATTCGCGTACTTTGCTGACCACTTAAAGCATATATGAGTGATGCTAAAATAATGATATACATGTACGTGTATAAGTAAAAAAATCATTTATGAATTCAAAATTTAATGACCACAGCGTAAAGAAATTTGAAACATAAATTTTTGTAAATTTTAATACCCACAGTTGACTATGTCATATAAATTACAATCATAATATTTTTATTTAAAGATCCTGAAGGCTTATCTACATGTACCAGGAGGCCATTGAAAAATATCACAAGTATAAAATTGCACACATGAATACAAACATTATAAAAAATATTTTTTTTTAAAAATTACAATAAAAAAAGAAATTAAATACAAAAATACAAGATTAAAAGAGTAACACTGTTTATCAAAGACTTATATGCAGCGTGACATAATATTATACTACTCATTTAAAATAATAAAAAAAATATTCGAAACTATGGTGGCATATTTCTGCCATCAGATAACCACATTACTAACTAGTTTTTAACAGGTTAACTAGTTATGGTAACTACTTAACCTCTTAAGTTAATTAAGTTAAGTGGTTAACTAGTTACCGTAACTAGTTTACCACTTAATTAACTGGTCAGTTATGTGGTTATCAAATGGCAGAAATATGCCACCATACGAAACATTGCCCATAACTTGTATTATTATGAGTATAAAGTATTTTGACTTGTAAACTAATGGGGGACTTCGGTGCATGCGTAAAATAAATTACCATTTAATTGTGTTTTATTTAGTCTAAAATATTATCATTTGACCGATGTTTTCTATGTTAAGAAATAATTAACAATTCAAATCAGAATGCGAAGTCACGAATTACGAATTTAAAACAAAGTTAACAAGGCATGTTTAATAATACAAGTTCAGTGAACAGCACAGTAAAAGTTCACATTGAATAAATATTTTCATTAAAAAACTTTAATTATTCACCCTTTGTGTTTGTAGTTACACCGGGATCCGACGTTTAGTGGCGTTGCAAGAATAAGGCTCTATAGTGTATAATAATAATCTAACCCAACTTAATTAAGGGTTGCAGGGGCGGATCCAGGAAATTTTTCTAGGAGGGGTCCGAACTTTTCTAGAGGGGTCCGAACTTTTCTAGGGGGGGGGTCTGAACCTCGAACTACAACCACATTATACACATTTTGCAGGAAAATGCAACATATTGATAATAAAAACTACATAACCATTAAATCTATGTTAAGCACCGAAAAAATGTTTCATGCTACTTAAAAATGACTTACAGGCAAGAAATACACTAATGGACATGTACATTTTCCAAATTCTAGGGGGGGGTCCGGACCCCCCCTTGACACCCCCGCTGGATCCGCCTATGATATAGTAGCATTGCTGTATTAAAACAATGGTAACACTGTACGCTTCAGATCACTCTGTCTAAAAATAAATGTAAACAATCTGGCCCAAAAATAAATAAATCTGCCACAAGAATGGTTTTTATTATATATGGTTGGATTATGTGGTTAGAATATGGACTTTTTAGAAGAGATAAGAAGAGTGTTGCAAGTTATGCTAACACATACTTCTCACATGACATAGTCATTCTTACATGTTCAGGAACAAAATGTTTATGTTTTTATTTTCGTTTGTAAAAGAAGAAGTCGTCGGTTCCTTTTGGAAGGTGATTGGGTACAGGTAAACTAGAGTCCAAGAAAGCTTGTAACCTGTTCAATTACACAAAACGTTACAGAACGTACCGTAACGATACATTCGGAACACCTCGGTCATTCGCTGCAAATAATCTCATCTAATACACAAATATGCGATCGTTAAGGCAATGAGTGATGTCTCAAAATTTACGAACTAAAAACGAAACATCACTAATTGCCTAAACGATCCTATATGTGTTTACTTCAACACCGGTAGTTTTAAAATAGCGTCTAAATATGTAGTGAATGGCCGAGGAGTTCCTAATGTATCGTTACAGAACGTTCTGTAACGTTTTGTGTAATTGAACAGGCTACTGGACTAACTAAGTGAAACGTTCGCTGCAAGTATATAATTAAAAATGCTTCCAATCCGAAAGGAACAAGTGGCGTAGTTTTGTAGAAAGCGCGTCCATGGGCCTTAACGCCGTCTATACATGATTGTACATATATAATCGTATATTGTGTAACCCGATAAAAATCCATGGTCCGATCTGAGATTCGAACCCACGATCTCTCGAGTCGTAAGCAGACACTCTACCACGTCGCCATGAAAGGTAGCTTGAAGGCAAGGGAGCACAAGTGCCGTATTATACCTCATTCGGAACACCTCGACCTTTCATGAATGAATAATCTCGGAAGGATTCATGGGGAGGTCTTCACTGGATTTTTGTGATTTTACTACCTACGCGAGGCGAAGCACGTAACGGTTACACAAAATAGCTCTTGTAGTATACACACAGATCTTTGTCTAAACATATTTATTTGTTTTAAATTGAACCAAATATTGTTCATCGGTATAATTGAAATGTGTAATTTCAAATTTACGGACTAAAAACGAAACTTCAGTCATCGCCATCGTGTATTTGTTTACTTCAACACCGGGTTTTCCAAAATGGCGTCTAAATATGTCCGAGGTTATTCGTACCGAATGGCCGAGGAATTCCGAATGTATTATACCTCTGCAGCAATTGAAATTAATTTTATTCAGAGTCACGCATGATATTGGACAAATGTGCATTCTTAAGTCACAGTTTTATTTCTTTACAGAGTTAATCATTATTTAGTAGATTTAATGCTTCTATAAATGAATAACACGTAAATTCTTTACATTAGATTTGATTGACAATCAAAACCGATAATATCAGATAATACATTATTATAAATATACAACCTAATATATAAATATTAATACAAAATATAATAAATAACTATGTAATTATTACGTTTTATATGATATAAATATTTTAATCTTGCTTTGATTGACCCATACTGAATGGATTATGTCACATTAAAGTTGATTACAAATCTAATACATATTCTAGATTAAATTGATAATAGACTTACATTGTGTGGGATTTATTATTTCTTATAATATTGAGAAGGAATGCATAAAAACTATTTGATATATTTTATTATTGATAAATAAATGATTAAATAAGCTGCCAAAATGACATGTAAGCTTTTTGTGACAGTAGCGTGGTCTGACGTAATGCATAGCAGAAAAGCTGACCTTTTTCCTAAAGACACATGTCGCTAGCCTTTGTCTAAATACACATTTACGCTTGTATTTGTTAAGACACCAAGTACAAAACTTGTAAGTTAGCTCTAAGTCCCAGGACCTAACTTGCAATGTTTTAAAGATATAAAAAACATCAATTAAACTGTTTATGAAAAACATTTCAATTTAAAATGCAAAATTCAAATACGGGGGGACAGATTTAAAATAAGATTTTGGAATTCATCCCTAATGGGAATAAAGTGTCCAAACGATGTATCCAGGAAGTCTCTTTTAATAACCTGTTCCAATCATTTTATACCGTATTTGCATAAATTGCATCAATTGGCATAAAAGAAATCCTGGATAGTATGACCTTGGGAATTACAATGTTCTGAGACTGAAGTGATAGTGTCCGAATAGTGCATTATATCAAACTTGTGTCTATTCATTCTTTGCGAACATTGTTGAGTGGTTTGGCCAACATACTGTTTAGAACATTTAAAGACAAAATGCACGGCCGTGGTACAGTCAATTGCTGTCTTGACTTTATAGTTGGGGATGTAGTTAATATGGTTCGATGGAAACTTGATAATACGGTTGTCTTTCCTCAGTACAAGTTAGATGTGTCTATTCCTAGTGAAATGATTAGTGCGTACTGGTAAAGAAATAGTCCAGGAAAGCAGCTGGTCATACAATTTCTTGGAGATACTCCTTTTAAACATAAAATTGCTAAACCAAATTTAAATGAAATGTTTACAAAACATGCCAGATATAACAATTCATTAACCTAAAACTTCGCGTCTAGCTGTACTGTCACAAATAGTACGTACCCGCTTTAGTCTATTCTTCATTATCTTCAATGGCGGTCTCCATGAGAAAAGTGGATTTGGTAGTATTTAGGTAGTACCAGCCGAAAGTTCCGCATGCAGCGACATTATCAAAACTCACTACATGTCGAGCGTAACGCTGAGGCGTTGTGCTCAATTAATGAAGACCAAAAACGAATGAGTCAAACAAGACTTATACCACAGGTCATTTATGTGTTGTAAATATACCTTGTCGGAAATCATCGGTTAATATCGCTAACTTTCGGTCTGGGTTTCTACAGAGACAAGTGAGCTTATGCTACAGTCCCATAAACTTAAAAATAGCCATGAGGGCATCGTACGGGCGCCGTGCGATCAAGCTCCGCAAGGATCCGTACGAACTCTTGCGTACCCGTACAAACGGTTACGTTTTAATCAGGGTCCGTGAGAAGAGCACAGGATACACGTATCAGTTTCAAAGTCAAATCGTGAACAAAATCATGGCGAGTGTGGATTAAACATGCACATCTTCCAGATACGGCCCCGTACGGGTGTGTTTTATGTGCCATGTGCGTACTGTCACCTTAATACGCAAGGCTTCCCACGGCCTACAGCTGCCTGCACGTACGGGTCTGCAACGAGCCACGATTTTATGGGACTGAGGCATTTGTTAAATGTATTCATCGTGATAATAAAATAGCATTATATCTACACTGTATATCGTGACTTCTTTAAATAAAGATAATGTTCACGTATAGGTCTGTGAAGTTAGCTATCTATTGTCTATTCTCTATTCAAAAGTCTATTCGCACAATAGACAGCTATGTATTGAGAAATCTATTCATTCAGAAGTCTATTCGCATATACTGTATACATAAATATAGGTAAGTTCAAATATCTGTACAAAAATCTGTTCACAAAATGCCGAAAAGACAGCTGTCTATTCGGAAGTCTATTCAGAAGTCTATTCGAAAAAAAGTCAGTAGTGCAAACAGATTTAAAAGTCTTTTCATGGAATACGTAAAGAGAAAAAATGTCCATTCAAAAGACTTTTCAGAAGTTTATTCGCAAAAACATAGTAGTGCAATCTGAATGAGCAAGGTTTCTATTCCAAGAATGCAAGCGACAAATGTCCATTCAAAAGTCTTTTCAGATCTCTATTCGCAAAATCATATATATGCTTTAAGAATGTGTCTGTAGTCTATTATAAAGTTTCCAATAGAGAGCTGTCCATTCAAAAGTCTATTCAGAAGTCTATTTGCAAAATCATATATATGCATTAAGAATGTGTCTAAAGTCTACCATAAGTTGCGAATAGACAGATGTCCATTCAAATGTCTATTCAGAAGTCTATTCGCAAAATCATGTAAATGCATTCAGAATGAGTCAGAAGTCTTTTATAGAGTTTCGAATAGAGAGCTGTGCATTCAAAAGTCTATTCAGAAGTCTATTCGCAAAATCATATATATGCATTAAGAATGTGTCTAAAGTCTACCATATAGTTGCGAATAGACAAATGTCCATTCAAATGTCTTTTCAGAAGTCTATTCGCAAAATCATGTAAATGCATTCAGAATGAGTAGGAAGTCTTTTAATGCGTTTCGAATAGAGAGATGTCCATTCAAAAGTCTATTCAGAAATCTATTCGCGAAATCTGGTAAATGCTTGCAGAATGAGTCAGAAGTCTTTTATTGAGTTTCGAATAGAGAGCTGTCCATTCAAATGTCTATTCAGAAGTCTATTCCAAAAGACTCAGTAATGTAATGCAATTTAAACAGATTGAAAGTCTTTTCGCGGAACATGAAAAGAGTCAAATGTCCATTCAAAAGTCTATTCAGAAGTCTATTCGCAAATTATATATATGCATTAAAAATGTGTCTAAAGTGTACTATAAAGTTGCGAATAGACAGATGTCCATTCAAATGTCTTTTCAGAAGTCTATTCGCAAAAATCATGTATATGCATTCAGAATGAGTCAGAAGTCTTTAATAGAGTTTCGAATAGAGAGATGTCCATTCAAAAGTCTATTCAGAAGTCTTTTCGCGAAATCTGGTTAATGCGTTCAGAATGAGTCAGAAGTCTATCATACAGTAGCGAATGCACAGCTGTCCATTCAAAAGTCTATTCAGAAGTCTATTCGCAAAATCATACATATGCATTTAAAATGTGTCAAAAGTCTATTCAAAGAGTAGCAAATGGATAATTGTCCATTCAAATGTCTATTCAGAAGTCTATTTGCGAAATCATGTATATGCATTCAGAATGAGTCAGAAGTCTTTTATAGAGTTTCGAATAGATAGATGTCCATTCAAAAGTCTATTCAGAAGTCTATTCGCAAAATCATATATATGCATTAAATATGTGTCTAAAGTCTACTATAAAGTTGCGAATAGACAAATGTCCATTCAAATGTCTTTTCAGAAGTCTATTCGCAAAATCATGTAAATGCATTCAGAATGAGTAGGAAGTCTTTTAATGAGTTTCGAATAGAGAGATGTCCATTCAAAAGTTTATTCAGAAGTCTATTTGCGAAATCTGGTAAATGCGTGCAGAATGAGTCAGAAGTCTTTTATAGAGTTTCGAATAGAGAGATGTCCATTCAAAGGTCTATTCAGAAGTCTATTCGCGAAATCTGGTTAATGCGTTCAGAATGAGTCAGAAGTCTATCATACAGTAGCGAATGCACAGCTGTCCATTCAAATGTCAATTCAGAAGTCTATTCGCAAAATCATACATATGCATTTAAAATGTGTCAAAAGTCTATTCAAAGAGTAGCAAATAGATAGCCGTCCATTCAAATGTCTATTCAGAAGTCTATTTGCGAAATCATGTATATGCATTCAGAATGAGTCAGAAGTCTTTTATAGAGTTTCGAATAGATAGCTGTCCATTCAAAAGTCTATTCAGAAGTCTATTAGCAAAATCATATATATGCATTAAGAATGTGCCTAAAGTCTACCATAAAGTTGCGAATAGACAAATGTCCATTCAAATGTCTTTTCAGAAGTCTATTCGCAAAATCATGTAAATGCATTCAGAATGAGTAGGAAGTCTTTTAATGAGTTTCGAATAGAGAGATGTCCATTCAAATGTCTATTCAGAAGTCTATTCGCGAAATCTGGTAAACGCTTGCAGAATGAGTCAGAAGTCTTTTATAGAGTTTCGAAAAGAGAGCTGTCCATTCAAATGTCTATTCAGAAGTCTATTCCAAAAGACTCAGTAATGTAATGCAATCAAACAGATTGAAAGTCTTTTCGC
The DNA here is from genome assembly GCA_025267735.1 of Mactra quadrangularis. Lineage (NCBI taxonomy): Eukaryota > Metazoa > Mollusca > Bivalvia > Venerida > Mactridae > Mactra > Mactra quadrangularis. The sequence continues at coordinate 48,202,771 of CM046305.1, read as the reverse complement.
AGAACATGAAAAGAGTCAAATGTCCATTCAAAAGTCTATTCAGAAGTATATTTGCAAATTTCATATATGCATAAAAAATGTGTTTAAAGTGTACTATAAAGTTGCAAATAGACAGATGTCCATTCAAATGTCTTTTCAGAAGTCTATTCGCAAAATTATGTACATGCATTCAGAATGAGTCAGAAGTCTTTAATAGAGTTTCGAATAGAGAGATGTCCATTCAAATGTCTATTCAGAAGTCTATTCGCGAAATCTGGTTAATGCATTCAGAATGAGTCAGAAGTCTATCATACAGTAGCGAATGCACAGCTGTCCATTCAAATGTCTATTCAGAATTCTATTCGCAAAATCATACATATGCATTTAAAATGTGTCAAAAGTCTATTCAAAGAGTAGCAAATAGATAGCTGTCCATTCAAATGTCTATTCAGAAGTCTATTTGCGAAATCATGTATATGCATTCAGAATGAGTCAGAAGTCTTTTATAGAGTTTCGAATAGATAGCTGTCCATTCAAAAGTCTATTCAGAAGTCTATTCGCAAATTATATAAATGCATTAAAAATGTGTCTAAAGTGTATTATAAAGTTGCGAATAGACAGATGTCCATTCCAATGTCTTTTCAGAAGTCTATTCGCAAAAATCATGTATATGCATTCAGAATGAGTCAGAAGTCTTTTAATAGAGTTTCGAATAGAGAGATGTCCATTCAAAAGTCTATTCAGAAGTCTATTCGCGAAATCTGGTTAATGCGTTCAGAATGAGTCAGAAGTCTTTAATAGAGTTTCGAATAGAGAGATGTCCATTCAAATGTCTATTCAGAAGTCTATTCGCGAAATCTGGTTAATGCATTCAGAATGAGTCAGAAGTCTATCATACAGTAGCGAATGCACAGCTGTCCATTCAAAAGTCTATTCTGAAGTCTATTTGCAAACTCATACATATGCATTTAAAATGTGTCAAAAGTCTATTCAAAGAGTAGCAAATGGATAGCTGTCCATTCAAATGTCTATTCAGAAGTCTATTTGCGAAATCATGTATATGCATTCAGAATGAGTCAGAAGTCTTTTATAGAGTTTCGAATAGATAGCTGTCCATTCAAAAGTCTATTCAGAAGTCTATTCGCAAAATCATATATATGCATTAAGAATGTGCCTAAAGTCTACCATAAAGTTGCGAATAGACAAATGTCCATTCAAATGTCTTTTCAGAAGTCTATTCGCAAAATCATGTAAATGCATTCAGAATGAGTAGGAAGTCTTTTAATGAGTTTCGAATAGAGAGATGTCCATTCAAAAGTCTATTCAGAAGTCTATTCGCGAAATCTGGTAAATGCGTGCAGAATGAGTCAGAAGTCTTTTATAGAGTTTCGAATAGATAGCTGTCCATTCAAAAGTCTATTCAGAAGTCTATTCGCAAAATCATATATATGCATTAAGAATGTGTCTTAAGTCTACTATAAAGTTGCGAATAGACAAATGTCCATTCAAATGTCTTTTCAGAAGTCTATTCGCAAAATCATGTATATGCATTCAGAATGAGTCAGAAGTCTTTAATAGAGTTTCGAATAGAAAGATGTCTATTCAAAAGTCTATTCAGAAGTCTATTCGCAAAATCTGGTTAATGCGTTCAGAATGAGCCAGAAGTCTATCATACAGTAGCGAATGCACAGCTGTCCATTCAAATGTCTATTCAGAAGTCTATTCGCAAAATCATATATAAACATTAAGAATGTCTGAAATCTATTATAAAGTAGCGAATAGACAGATGTCCATTCAAATGTCTATTCAGAAGTCTATTCGCAAAATTACGTATATACATTCAGAATGAGTTAGAAGTCTTTATAAAGTAGCGAAAGGCAGCTGTCCATTCAAAAGTCTATTCAGATGTCAATTCGCCAAATCGTATATATGCAGTTAAAATGTGGCAGAAGTCTATTTAAAGAGTAGCAAATAGACAATAATTTTTGCAAATGTCTTTTCAGAATTCTATTTGCAAAATCATACATATGCATTTAAAATGTGTCAAAAGTCTATTCAAAGAGTAGCAAATAGATAGCTGTGCATTCAAATGTCTATTCAGAAGTCTATTTGCGAAATCATGTATATGCATTCAGAATGAGTCAGAAGTCTTTTATAGAGTTTCGAATAGATAGCTGTCCATTCAAAAGTCTATTCAGAAGTCTATTCGCAAAATCATATATATTCATTAAGAATGTGTCTAAAGTCTACCATAAAGTTGCGAATAGACAGATGTCCATTCAAATGTCTTTTCAGAAGTCTATTTGCAAAATCATGTATATGCATTCAGAATGGGTAGGAAGTATTTTATAGAGCTTCAAATAGAGAGCTGTCCATTCAAAAGTCTATTCAGAAGTCTATTCGCAAAATCTGGTAAATGCGTTCAGAATGAGTCAGAAGTCTTTTATACAGAAGTAAATACACAGCAGTCCATTCAAATATCTATTCAGAAGTCTATTTGCAAAATCATATATATGTATTAAGAATGTGTCAGATGTTTTTTATATAGTTGCGGATAGAGAGATGTCCATTTAAATGTCTATTTAGAAGTCTATTCCAAAAAAGTCAGTAATGCAATCAAACAGATTTAAAAGTCTTTTCGTGGTATACGTAAAAAGACAAATGTCTATTCGAAGTGTATTCAGAAGTCTATTCGCAAAATCATATATATATGCATTAAGAATGTGTCTAAAGTGTACTATAAAGTTGCGAATAGACAGATGTCCATTCAAATGTCTATTCAGAAGTCTATTCGCAAAATCATGTATATGCATTCAGAATGAATCAGAAGTCTTTCATAGAGTTTCGAATAGAAAGATGTTCATTCTAAAGTCTATTCAGATGTCCATTCGCGAAATCTGGTAAATGCGTTCAGAATGAGTCAGAAGTCTTTTATAGAGTTTCGAATAGACAGATGTCCATTCAAATGTCTATTCAGAAGTCTATTTGCCAAAAAACTCAGTAATGTAATCAAACAGATTGAAAGTCTTTTCGCGGAATATGAAAAGAGGCAAATGTCCATTCAAAAGTCTATTCAGAAGTCTATTCGCAAATTATATATGCATTCAAATGTGTCCTAAGTCTATTATAAAGTTAGAATAGACAGCTGCCCATTGAAATGTCTTTTCAGAAGTCTATTTGGAAACTTATGTTAATCGATTCAGAATGTGTCAGGTGTAATTGTGATAGACCTGCCAAGTTTATTGAAGTTTGCGTGCTTTGCCTGAATTAAGTAAGTTTCTTAACTCTCGTAAACATAAATGAATCTCCCGAATATTTCGGCAATTGTAGGTGAAGGTCGAATTTGCCTTTTCATATCGTCGTAATTTTGCCGTTTCTGTAAACCAAATCGAGCCGGTAAATCTGGTTCAAACATGGTCACTGTACCGTAGATTACACAAGTGCAAATTCAAATACGGTAACCAGTGCTGGTTTTATTCGAGGAAGCGCCATTGTTTGAGACATGCTTATATTTCGAAGTTTGTAGGTAGAAACCTTTGAATTTCATATTAAATCGTAAACAAAGTGTTATTATCCACAAGAAAAATAAGCGCCAAAAGTAACTACTTTACATTTACATTTAAGTGATTGAGCCTGTAAAAATGATTATTTTTGTTTTATAAGAAACACAATTTTACGCCATTTTGTTAAGTTCTTTTGTCGGTGCAACAGCGTGACGTCAATCGTGGTGTTTTCTCACAGGTCCGTGCTTGTTGTATATATATATATATAATGTCATTCGGAACTACCTCGGCGATTTTCCACGCAAATACAAATTCGTAGATGATCGCCGAGGTCGTTCCGAATGATATAATGTATTCATCTTGTAACCGAAATGAAAAGGGTAGACAAAAACCAATTAGAAGTATTAATCTCATGCCAATAGTTGTTTTTAAAAGTCCGTAAGACCTGATTACAAAAAAAGACTTACTACCAGGAGAAAAATAGAAATCTTGCTTTGAATAGAAAAAAGTAGACCTTCTTCAAAGAGCATGTCTATTCACAAACCCAGCAAATAATTCTGACACATTAAAAATGCATATGAATGATTTTGTTAAAGGACTTCTAACAAATAATTTGAATATGTTTATTTATCACTTTTCAAAAAGAAACTTCTGCTACATTCTGAATGCGAACTACTGTTTGCATATAGGACAGCAGTCTATTCCTAACCCTACCTTTGACTTGTGACACATTCTTTATGCATATAAAAGATTTTGCAAATCGACTTCGGAATAGACATTTGAATGGACAGCTCTCTATTCGCAACTTTTTAATATACTTCAGACACATTCTGGAATATTCTAACTGCATATATATAATTTTGCGAATAGACTTCCGAAAAGACATTTGTATGGACAGCTCTCTATTCGCAACTTTATAATAGACTTCAGACTCATTCTGAATGCAAATACATGATGTTACGAAAAGACTTTTGAATAGACATTTGAATGGACATCTGTCTATTCGCAACTTTATAATAGACTTCAGTCACATTCTTAAGGCATATATATAATTTTGCGAATAGACTTCTGAATAGACATTTGAATGGACATCTGTCTATTCGCAACTTTATAATAGACTTCAGTCACATTCTTAAGGCATATATATAATTTTGCGAATAGACTTCTGAATAGACATTTGAATGGACAGCTCTCTATTCGCAACTTTATCACAGACTTCAGTCACATTCTGAATGCATATATATGATTTTGCGAATAGACTTCTGAATAGACTTTTGAATGGACAGCTCTCTATTCGAAACTCTATAATAGGCTTTAGACTCATTCTGAAGGTATATACATGATTTTGCGAATAGACTTCTGAATAGACATTTGAATAGACATCTGTCTATTCGCAACTTTATCATAGACTTCAGTCACATTCTTAATGCATATATATGATTTTGCGAATAGACTTCTGAATAGACATTTGAATGGACATCTGTCTATTCGCAACTTTATTATAGACTTCAGTCTCATTCCTAAGGCATATATATAGTTTTGCGAATAGACTTCTGAATAGACATTTGAATGGACAGCTCTCTATTCGCAACTTTATAATAGACTTCAGTCACATTCTGAATGCATATATATGATTTTGCGAATAGACTTCTGAATAGACATTTGAATGGACATCTGTCTATTTGCAACTTTATAATAGACTTCTGACTCATTTTGAATGCATATATATGATTTTGCGAATAGACTTCTGAATAGACTTTTGAATGGACAGCTCTCTATTCGAAACTCTATAATAGGCTTTAGACTCATTCTGAAGGTATATACATGATTTTGCGAATAGACTTCTGAATAGACTTTTGAATGGACAGCTCTCTATTCGAAACTCTATAAAAGACTTCTGACTAATTCTAAATGCATATACATGATTTTGCGAATAGACTTCTGAATAGACTTCTGAATAGACATTTGAATGGACATTTGTCTATTCACAACTTTATAATACACTTCAGACACATTCTTAATAATTTTGCGAATAGACTTCTAAATAGACTTTTGAATGGACAGCTCTCTATTCGAAACTCTATAAACGATATCAGACTCATTCTGCAGGCATATACATGATTTTGCGAATAGACTTCTGAATAGACATTTGAATGGACATCTGTCTATTTGCAACTTATAATAGACTTCTGACTCATTTTGAATGCATATATATGATTTTGCGAATAGACTTCTGAATAGACTTTTGAATGGACAGCTCTCTATTCGAAACTCTATAATAGGCTTTAGACTCATTCTGAAGGTATATACATGATTTTGCGAATAGTCTACTGAATAGACATTTGAATAGACATCTGTCTATTCACAACTTTATCATAGACTTCAGTCACATTCTTAATGCATATATATGATTCTGCGAATAGACTTCTGAATAGACATTTGAATGGACAGCTCTCTATTCGCAACTTTATAATAGACTTCAGTCACATGCTTAATGCATATATATAATTTTGCGAATAGACTTCTGAATAGACTTTTGAATGGACAGCTCTCTATTCGTAACTCTTTATAAAAGACTTCTGACTCATTCTGAACTCATTTACCAGGTTTTGCGAATAGACTTCTGAATAGACTTTTGAATGGGCAGCTTTCTATTCGAAACTCTATAAAAGACTTCTGACTCAATCTGAATGCATATACATAATTTAGCGAATAGACTTCTGAATGGACATTTGAATGGACATCTTTTTATTTGCAACTTCATGATAGACTTCAGACACATTCTCAATGCAAATATATTATTTTTCGAATAGACTTCTGAATAGACATTTGAATGGACAGCTCTCTATTCAAAACTCTATAAAAGACTTCTGACTAATTCTGAATGCATATACATGATTTTGCGAATAGACTTCTGAATAGACTTCTGAATAGACATTTGAATGGATATTTGTCTATTCGCAACTTTATAATACACTTCAGACACATTCTTAATAATTTTGCGAATAGACTTCTAAATAGACTTTTGAATGGACAGCTCTCTATTCGAAACTCTATAAACGATATCAGACTCATTCTGCAGGCATATACATAATTTTGCGAATAGACTTCTGAATAGACATTTGAATGGACATCTGTCTATTTGCAACTTTACAATAGCCTACAGACACATTCTTATATATATATATGATTTTGCGAATAAACTTCTGAATAGACTTTTGAATGGACAGCTCTCTATTCGAAACTCTATAATAGACTTCTGCCTCATTCTGAACGCATTTACCGATTTTTTCGAATAGACTTTTGAATAGACTTTGAATGGACATCTTTCTATTCGCTACTTTAAAATAGACGTCAGACACATTCTAAATGCGTTTTTGCATATGATGTTGCGAATAGACTTCTGAATAGACATTTGAATGGACAGCTGTGTATTTGCTACTGTTTGTTAGTTTGACTCATTCTGAACGCATTCACCAAAGTTTGCGAATAGATTTCTGAATAGACTTTTGAATGGACAGCTCTCTATTCGAACTCTATAATAGATTTCTGACCCATTCTGGACGCATTCACCAGATTTTGCGAATAGACTTCTGAATAGACATTTAAATGGACATCTGTCTATTTGCAACTTTAAAATAGACTACAGACAAATTCTTTATGCATATATATGAATTTGCGAATAGACTTCTGAATAGACTTTTGAATGGACAGCTGTCTATTTGAAAATCTATAATAGAATTCTGACTCATTCCGAATGCATTCACCAGATATTGCAAATAGTCTTTTGAATAGACATTTGAATGGATATCTATCAATTCCCAACTTAATAATAGACTTCAGACACAGTCTTAAGGCACATATATGATTTTGCGAATAGATATCCGAAAAGACATTTGAATGGACATTTGTCCCTGGATTTTTGGGAATAGACATCTTGATCATTAAGATTTCATTACTATGTTTTTGCGAATAAACTTCTGAATAGACTTTTGAATGGACATTTGTCTATTTATGTATTCTATGAAAAGACTTTTAAATCTGTTTGATTGCATTACTGGTTTTTTTCGAATAGACTTCTGAATAGATTTCCGAATAGACAGCTGTCTTTTCGGCATTTTGTGTACAGATTTTTGTACAGATATTTGAACTTTCCTATATCAATGTATACAGTAAATGCGAATAGATTTCTGCATGAATAGATTTCTCAATACATAGCTGTCCATTGAGCGAATAGACTTTTGAATAGAGAATAGACAATAGATCGCTAACTTCACAGACCTTCACGTATCCTGTGTGGGTGTGTTACAGTCTACCTGAAATATCCGTACACCCAGGTGTTTAGATTATAGATGACTCTTGATTACTCAAGATTTTGTTTCATTGTATTGGAAAACTTAAGACACTGTAAAATGTCTGCTAAGAAACGTTTAGATTAAAAGAAAATGTTTTTTATTCAATTTTCACAGTAACACGAGTCACAAGTCTTATGTTGATAAGTTAGCAATCGAATCATCAAAGTTTATATAATCCTCCGTCAATAGGAATATTCTAATATCCCTGATTCTCAAGTCTTATTGTTTTTTAGACTTTCGGCGATTTCGCCGAAAGGCTTAAGTTATACCAGTGATCGAAAGCTATCGACGAAAATGCCTGACCAGTTAACCTGCGGAGAGATGCATGTGTCTATGATTTACTACGCAGTCAATTTCTAGGCGATAAAAGTAGTTCCGTCATCACTGGTCAGGAAATGTTATTAATAGTGTTTTGTCTAGATGAAAGCTACACGTTGATTGGTCGACACAAAGTTCATCTCGACGTGACCTTCCACGGAGACAGTAGAGATCCTGTATGACAATGCTGTACAGGCTATCTGTTTACGGAGATTGAATGGTTAGATAAAATCCCATTGATATGCCGCAATATTTCCGAAAAAAGGTCATTCGGAATTTAGAAAGTCCGAGGTTCTGAGGGCTAAAGAATTTACAATAAAGACACCGAGTAATTTCTCAACCGATAAGTGTTGGTAATTAACATTATTCCGGAAAGCTCAAGGTTCGTTCTTCTCGTGTTATACTGTAGTGTGATCAAATACCAGGAGATAGATGAAGTCATATCTAACATGTATGTATTTGTCAACAGCTCGAAGCAGAATGGCGTTTAGTTAACACTGTTAAATATATCATAGCTGATGATTATGACTAAAGCCTTGTTGCTATAGGCACAACACTTGACGTTTGAATAACTGGTTGTCGTGAGTTTTGCATTTTTGCAATGAGCCGAGACATATTAAGTCACATGTTTAAAGTTTTAGTCTAAGTAATGTTGCTATTCTAGATGTAAGGGTGGACAAAAGATTGAGATTTGTCTAACTTTGTGCAATTGAAATGTCAATGGCATCGCTTGAAACCAACGTTTTTCATTTTGATATTTATATGTGAAACTAATACCTGGTTGAATTAGGATTGCCCTTTCTATTTATCAGTTAGCTAACAACATAATTATCGTCAGTATACAAAACTTGTTTTTTTTATTTGCATTTCTATGTCAGAAAGAAACACGGTTCTGTGGTGCTTTTCACAAAAATTCTTACGAAAAAGATCTTCGTAAGTCAGTTTCATATAAATAGCACTTCAAAGTCAGACGGATAATAAGCATAATTATTTTATGATATTAAAAAGGTATACACAATACTACACAATTTGTATTATATTTAAAATCGATAAGCCAAAAAATGAGCGTATTATTAATAAATCTTGCTTTTGACTTACATAATATACGAAGATTTATTTCGTAAGAATTTTTGTGAAAAGCACCACTGAAGATCATACACCAACCAGTGGTAGTGGGATCAAGTGTTTTAGTAGCAGTAGTTGAATCCGATTCGAATGGCATTGTGATCCGTATTTACAAGCAATTCATTAGGAGGCGTGTTTTACGTTTGTTATACAGGACTGTATGAAGTATTACATTCATGATGCATGGGCGGATCTAGCTGGGGGGGGGTCAGGGGGTCCGGACCCCCCTAGATTTAGAAAATGTACTTGTCCATAAATGTATTTCTTGCCTGTAAGTCATTTGTAAGTAGCATGAACCAATTTTTCTCGGTTCTTAACCAAGATTTAATGGTTATGTAGTTTTTATTATCAATATGTTGCATTTTTTCTGCAAAATGTGTATAATGTGATTGTGGTTCGAGGTTTGGACCCCCCTAGAAAAGTTAGGACCCCCCCCCCCCTAGAAAAGTTCGGACCCCCCTAGAAAAAAATCCTGGATCCGCCCCTGTGATGATACTCTCATAATAAACACGTTCCTTCTTGATCATTATGTTATAATACACAAAGAAATGTCTGCTGGGGTTCTGTAATATTATGTTTATCATATATAAGCCTAAATCTGCTAATTAGATTCGACATCTGATGGCAGTGGAAGACATCCCAATCAAGACAATCCGACACTGTTGACTATTTTTCTTCGTAATATATATTGAGATATCAGCTTCTTCTGGAGAGTTAAACAAGATATTGTTTAGAATTTATTCTTGATAAGCTGGCTAGGCGAGCTATCTCTCATATTAGCTTTAAAATGTTTCTATGCTCAGTTTTAACATTGAAAGGGAAACGGTTTACTTAACCAACGTATCTGATATACACCAGCATTCGGAACTACCTCGGTGATCTTCTACGCAGATAAACCTCGGATATCATCCGGTGAAAAAGTAAATCTAGGAATTTGGTTTCTGTGGTAATATAGTCTGAACTACACAGAAATACGACGTGTGTGACATTGTACTGATGAAATGATGTGATTAAGCGTGTATCAATGTCATTATTAAATGTTGACATGAAAATGACAGTCGCCGGAACTAATAACCTGGTTGTATTCTTACTACGTCTGATTTCCGAGGTATATCTTCGTAGATGATCGCCGAGGTAGTTCAATATGATACACCAGTCCAAGACTCCCTTCTTGGAAACAATCTCCAACTCTTGCACAATGCTCCAACTCTTGAACAATGCTCCAACTCTTGGACAATGCTCCAACTCTTGGACAATACTCCAACTCTTGGACAATGCTCCAACTCTTGGACAATACTCCAACTCTTGGACAATGCTCCAACTCTTGGACAATACTCAAACTCTAGGACAATGCTCCAACGCTTGGACAATACTCCAACTCTTGGACAATGCTCCAACTCTTGGACAATGCTCCAACTCTTGGACAATACTCCAACTCTTGGACAATGCTCCAACTTTTGGCTTTCCAACGAGAGATCCCATTATATCAAGTCAATGACATAAACTATTTAAGTTGAGTAAAATATAACAAGTATTGGTTTTGGTTATATTTAACGTTTTATTATAAAATATAGTTTTAACAATGAACGGTTTTGATTAACACATTTACATTTTTTGACACAAACTTTAAACCGTATAAAAAAACAAAGACAAATGAACATTAGATAAATATAAATATTTGTGTGTACTATCAAGCATATATAATACAGCTTTTTGTCGAGAAGTATATTAGTGGATCACGCGGACACACCGACAGACAGGAATTTAGTCACAACCACGAACAGAGTAAATGCCGTACTCGTGAACGGCTTGGTACGTGCATCTAGCTATGACAATTCACTGTACAAATTCACAAGTGACATAAACAGACAAAAATGGAAGACAAACAAGATATGTGCTTGTTAAGTAATGTTAAATCTTATCGGTGATATCTGCATGGGAAAGTGGTTACGGTATTTTATGGTAGGTATAACTTTTCGCAAATCCCGGCTACTGATCTTGAATTTAAGAGACGTATTACACTCCCCCCAACCCTATCAAATTCCAACTTGAAAAGTAAAACTTTGGCGTATTTCCAGAGAGACATTTTAATGAGCGTTATAACTTACACTTAAAGTATTCTAACAGTGTTTGCTCTTCCGTGTGACCGAAGTGGATTTTAATCCTTAACAGCCGAATATAGAAGCATAGAGGTATATAATGATTCGTTCTGCAAACATAAAAATGTCTTGGTCGTTTACAAATATTTGGTATTTACTTACGACCGTATCAAAATATATTCAAAAAGGTTCCATATTTACTTTGTAAGTCCAAACTGTTTGTAACGTTTTTACAATTTGAATAAATCCTCTTAAATTTTAAGGTCACGCTGTTAACGTAAATTAAACAATTTGTACGTAGCACCATTAAGAAAAATATTTTAGTACAAGATTTTGCTAATTGTTAAAATTTCTTTTTTACAAGAATGGTTTGACAATTATTTGTACTCTCAGTTACGCTATAAAACAAACATTTTTATTTCTTTTACGGTCGATAATGTACTTTAAATTAACACCGGTGTGTTTGTCTATTCAAACTTATCTTGAATAACAGAACATCAAGTCAAGTATTTTTTTGAAGTGCATGTACTTAGCTATTGACCTTAATTTAAGTTAAGACTTCAAAACTGTCCAGGTCTTAAGTTCATAAACGCAGGTGACAGTATAATACAATACATGTTTAAGACAATGGAATCGTTTTACGAAAGTAAGGATATGTCTAAAACACTGACAATCTGCCAACAAACTCTGACAATGTTCCAAGTCTTAAAGACGGATCAAAATTCCTGTGTGCAAAATAAAATTCCTCGTGGTTTTAATGATTTTATAGCATGAACATGATATTGTACAAAATATATAGCTAATTTAACTATAAAATTCACACAATTGTTAATATCTCGATTGACATCTCATGAATCGTGTCAGTGGGTCGAACAGCTGAAATGGACCATTAAAACTTATTACATAGTTCAATGTAAATATTGATGCAAATAAAATTTTATTGCTCAATCATAAAACTATGTTTATTGTACTATTAATACATCTAGATCAGCTTGCATTAGCCATTGTTATCACACCGCCATCAGTGTTACATATTAAATCACCAATTTTATTACCACTTATTTTGAAATGAAGTTCCACAAAAATTTAAGTATTTTGATTTATTTAAAAAAACTTTTATTCTTATAACATGTCAATTTTATATATGAAACCAAAGGCGAAAAAAAACAGAAACAATTTTAAAAAAAATAAAAATATTTGCGCCGAGTATGATACTTAAGTTTTTTATTAATTTACTATGTACGCGCTTTATTTTTGCACACACAACTAATGCTTTTTATGCTATGCATAAAAACATTTTGCATAAAACTTGCAAACAATGCAATTTAAAAATCTATATAGCTATGGGCAACATGTATACCCAGGGACCTTATATCACTTTTATAAATTATATAAGAACCCAGATATATCGTATATCATTTTTATATAATTGATTTCAAAGACTTATACATATGAAGTGAATTTAATATGCGAGCGAAATTGATACACAAACTCTATATAAAAAACATTTAAACATAATATATCATTTTTCAAACAGCTATAACAACTGTCTGACTGATACGTTGATTCAAAAAATTTCTTTTGTGTATCGTTTCGCAATGTCCTTATTGTAAGAGGGACAATCCCCAGTCATATATACATGTACGTGCTGTATTGTGCTGTCAACACCTGGTTTAAAACTTAAGTTTTTTAACAATTTTATCGCTATTTATTTAAAACAAAACAATTGATTTACAATCTTTACAACTTAAGCTATCAGATTGCGGTGAAAAAAAATCTTCTTTTGTTTTAAACATTGTCGAAATTTGCTTTTCTGTTACCAGAAACCAAGGCGCGTAAGTTACTTGACTGTTAAAAATATTCAAAATATTTTGTGTTTTCTCGAGCGACAAGAAAAATGTTTAATTGTGACTGTAGTTATCAATTTTCATCAGGTTCGATACGGAACGCTTAACATCTTTTCATACAAACTATTTTAGTATTTTATTTGAAAATTTCAACAGCCCAAAAACCAGTTTTGTGCGCTTTAACTACTTTCGTATAAACTAAAAGATCATTGATACGGTTTGTTGTGAAACAAATTTAAAGTGTAAAATAATTGTAGAAATTTGATGACTTTAATGTTGAGATGCGAATGAGTGAAAACACTAAATAACATTTTACGAAAAGTAAAAGAGCTAAGTATGCCCCGAACATTCAAAGTGTAAACATAATTCAAATTTTGTATCATTACTCAAAAACTCAAGCGACAGAAATCTTGCAAGGAGATGGCTTAACACCATTCAACGAAACAACAAACCGTGTAACAAAAGTCATAAATTACGCAGTCGGTAACAACAGCGCGTTTATGCGTTTCGTAAATTTACATACGTGCAAGTTTGCGTGAGAAAATTCAAACAGAAACAGAAGACATTTTAAATTTGATATTAAAATGTTGTCAGCTACAGTGAAGAGTATGTGCGGTGATATCTGGATACATTTGTCGTGAAAAATTAACAATAGTAACAAAAAATATTAACAAATATATACAAAAAAAAGAATTGCACAAATTCGTGACATTAAAAATGTCACATTACATAAATATATATACAAAACTAATGATATGTTCAAAGTATATGAAACAGTTTGAAAATCTCATAGAAATTAGATCCTTAAAAGACTCCACTACTTTCCGCTACAGTGGTAGAAGAGTATAAAGGATCTGATTTTTATGAAATTGGTTTCTTCGCAAAATTTTCTCAACTATGTAAAATGTTTAAAACAAATAAAGTATGGCCAAAGCTGCATGAGTCGGTGAACCAATGGATTTGTCACCTTAAAACAAGCACAGTGTTAACTAAAAAATCCGAATCTCGAAGACTCAGAACAATCTGGAATCCTCTGAACTCCGAACATTTTCAACGATTCCACTTTAAATACCCGAATGCAACAACAACCCTGAGAAATCTTGTAACTTGTACCAGAGATCAATGTCTCTGCTTGTACAATCTAATTTTTGTTCGTTTGTTAAGGTGTTCTGACTTCTATGTTAACAATGTGTATGTTTTTGATGAAATGGATGCTTACAAAATGAAGACGTGATCCAATTAATTAGTAATGACAAGATAGATACCGGTTATATATGTATAATATATGTGTAAAGTAAGCATTTTGTCTGGTTTTATAACGAACATCTACTTTGAAATTATTGGTCCAATTACGAGTACATGTATAATTTAAGTTGACAAATATAAAGGTCACAGGCAAACATTCTAGAGTCAATGTTTCAGGCGATATTATCACCATTGTTATTACGCTAGTCAAAGTCGAGTCGGCAAACTGTCAAAAATTAGTAAGAAAACCATTAACAATGTACCCCACCCGCTATTATCTTCGGCCAAGGTGTTTCCTTTAACATATCCTGCGGCATTTTATGGTTGTCGTAAAATAGTTTCACTTACAACACTTTTACGACATCAATTTCGTTGTTTCTAAGGACAGTAAGGTCATGTTGCAACATTTAACTGCAGTATCTGACAGTACAACACGTGTTATACTAATTGTAGCGTTTAAAATAGAATTAGTTCATGTCATACAGCGTGCAGAATTATTGCATTACATTGGCTACGATCACCTTCATAATATCCATCGCTACAGTGTCAATATCCATCGCAACAGTGTCAACAAGTAAATAATGTGCTTTTTAATAGTCTTGCTTTTCTTATGTACACATCACAGCTTTGTAGCTTTTTGGAGCTTCATTTTGGTTGAGCAACGAGCCACATCAGTGATGCCGAATCTTGCACAGAAAGCCTATGTACATGGCATACAATAGAAGCAAAGCGACTAAGGTACATACAACTATAGTCATTTGCAAGGTCTTTGAGTCCTAGGCATTATTTAGCAGAGGTCACTTCATCTGTACATGGAATTCACTCGACGTACAACGCCACCACGATGTTCACTATAGTCCATGTCCACCCTAGGTGACATTAATGGCTCGTTATAACTTTTACGGCTATTGTTTCTACTTAAAGCCCTTTTTGGCACAACCGCGTATCCGTAGTCTATTTCTTTTTGAAGCATTGAAGCTGGCATACTTTGTGTTAGATCTCTGTGTGAGTACATGCCAGTTTTCTGACGTAAAATAGGAGCGTCGTTGTACTGGTCATAATCCGCGGGAGGTACGTCAGTGATGTGTTGTACGTCATCATAGAAACCACGTGGTCCGCCGATTGATGGACTTCCTGGATAGTTTCCTGATGAGCGGTTGCTATTAACACCGGAAGATGAGGACATTGGTCTGGATTTCCTTGAATATTGGTCGAAGCCTTGTGAACTACGTGGAGTCATAGGACTTCTTGCTGATTTAGGACTTCTTGGTGGGTAAATATCGTAGTTTGAACCTGGTGTCGTTGGTGGAGTGGATATACCATTTGAGAGACCTGAGTTAGATATCTTTTCAGCGGACATATCCATAGAATTAGCTTTGCCTTCTGAACTAGTTGGTGAAGGAACTTCAATACCACTTTCGTCAGAACCATTTCTATTTCTGTTACCAACTATTGGTATTTGTAAACATTTCCTTTTATTGGCTTTATCAAGATCTCCATGACGTCTAACAACAGTATCATAGTCTTTAGGGGGAAGTAAAAGAGGTGCTGCACCTTTGGTTTCTGTGAGACGTAATCGTGTTTTCAATTCATCTGTAACTGAATCAAATGGTACAGCGTCTTTAAGACTTTGTAAATCAGGTTCAATGTCGTCACTGCCTGATGGGAATCCTTCATCACTGAATGATCCAGAGTCTGCACCAGAGTCTTCATAGAAGGCACGGTCACTCATACCATCAGAGGAGTCGAACCTGTTACTGGAGTTGTGAGTATGTGTGTGTACGTTGACATGCATGGGTGGAACTCTGTCTCCTAGATCGTCAATGTGACCTTGTCTTATCAATTGTTGTTCTATGTCGGCCGTACGATCACTATGCATTGAAATAATCTGGTTCAAGAAACGCACGAATGTTGTAGCAGTCTCTGAAGAGTCAAATCTGTAGACATGTACATGGACATATCTGAAATAAGAAATAGTAAGATCTACGTTAGAATATAGGTTATAGGGCTGTCACGATACGCCAGAAGCGTACCGCGATATATTGCAATACGCCGTCATCGTAACGCGATACGTACCACGATATATTGCAGGTTTTTAGATTTGTTGTTCCTCCGCTATATTTAACAGAAAAAGTGCAAATCGTATATGCAGCTACTGATAGAATCTAGCCTCTTTAAGTATTTACGGTCATTTAGAACTGTGACGCGCCCCATTCAGTTAAATTCTTGCAACTTCAGGTAAGATGGAATGAACAATGGAAAAACTGACGTTTCGCTACTTTTATTTCGCGAAGGCAAGAATTTTCCAATGAAATAAAAAAATATTGCCAAATATCGGTACATTAAAATCGTACCGCGGTACGTATTGCTGCAGCTGCAATTTACCGGTATACCGGTATATCGTGACAGCCCTAACAGGTTAGCCATCAACTAGATTAAGAAACACCCTGTATTCAAGGCAACACGAAGTCCCAATCTGAATCTACCGGTTTGTACATTAAAAACAACACAGATATCTAAATCATTATGTTGTTTCAGGCGATTGGTTCATTGGGTCATTTTTACGATCAAGTTAAATTGCAAGAGTTATACATAACTACATAACTACATAAAGTTAAATTCTGGCGTAAGTCTATAAATATATATAATCGTAATTCACAATGACGGTATCCCAAGGACAAACCCGCAATTATATCATATCTAAAATAGTTGTCTTGTTCAAATACAATTTCATGGATTTAAAATTTTCTAAAGGTTAACAAAAGAAAGGGTGAATCAAGTCTATTCGGCAGTGAGAGGAAAAAGTATTGTGAGGTTTATGAAATTTTACGCGATCAATAACGATGTTTTTTGTCGTAAGATTTCTGTGTAATGCTGACAAACACTCTCTTGGTCAGTTGCTGTTTATTACTGTCAAATTAATGACAAGTATACAATAAATGATATTATCAGTGCAAAACTTTCGAACGATAAGCGACGCATCTTAGATACGCCAAACATGTCGCAAGATTAAAACCCCGGTATTCAAGTGCTTTGTTTACCAAGACATTAAAATTTAAATCAAAACAATCAAATAAAGGCCGCGACCATGTATATGAAATTATTACTATTTTAATTAGTTTGGTTTGGTTTACACCGACTTTTGAACAGTCAGAGTTTTATGAGATGTTCTATTTCAATACATATGAAATTTGAAGTATGGGCGATCAACTACTTAACCTATTTATTCATTTGTGAACACAAATATAATAAATAACAAAGATGCATGCTAGCTAACACGTACATACAAAACGTCCATACATTGAAATTGAGCTTATTACTTATAAATTCATAAATCACTTCATGAATTTGAATGTCATTGAACAGTCTTTTATTTGAGGGTTTGTGGGGTTTTTTATATATTGATTTTATTGAATCCTAACTAAAAAGACGGTCTTTCAGCAAAAACTGAACAAAATGTAATAAAAGGCCTACGCTTTAAAAGGTTTCATAAATAATGAAGTGTTTCATATTTACTAAAAAAGAACTTCAAAGATATAATCTTTATTCGTGCATAAATGCCTTTATATGTTTTGTCTACGTTTTTTTAGAGTGGTAATTTGTCTACAATTTTTATTGAGGGCGGTAACACATACTGCAGTATTTCAATCTTAATTACTTTTAATTACAATATCAATTATCGTTGTCAATGCAAATAACAACAATTGTGGTATAAATGTGAAATTACAGAAAATATAGTTTAACTTGTATGGGCAGCACAATGCAAAGAAAGACACTCCTACTGCCGTCACATTACGGTTTCTCTATTACATGTATATGTAGATATATGAAGATCCACTATTCCAAAATAGAAATAAAATGCTTAAATTTCCAACAAGTTTTTGAAACGACAAACAGGACTGCAGTCTATATATTTTTTTCAAACTTTCTACCAGCTACAGACAGGCTGTAGATCAGAAAGAAATATTATATGAATTAATACAGATGCTATTTTTCTAAAATGGTGGCAATTTCGCTATGAATACTTACTAATATAATTATCAACCAAAACGCCAAATTCATCATTTATTTATTCAGTTGTACATGTACGAAAAAGCCAAGATGTGTTATGACAGCCAAGTAGAGTTTGTTTGTTGGGTTTAACGCCGTAGCAACACATTATATAAGTCATATAACGGCGGTCAGTCAATCTACTCAATCCTCCTGGAAAGGCTAAATCTCTGGATTTAACTGTTAACCAACTACTAAGCGCATACATTCGTCAGTGACTGGCAACTGCCCTACATAATTAAAAATCATTGGTAGGAGGGAGAATGGCCGTAGAAATAAGTTCATAACCAAGCTCCACGAAAGTATGCCCCGCTCGGGAATCGAACCCGCGACCCCTCGATCAGTAGACTTGCGTGCTACCAACTGAGCTAACCAGGCGGAACACCAAGTAGAGTAACTGGAACCAAAGACATTGCTGGTTCTCTGCTTGAACTTAATACCTTGATGCAATGTATGTAAATTGGGAAATAAAATAAAACCAAACCTACCTCTGCGTTCTTGGAACATATCCTAAGTATATACAAGCAACAACGTCGTCAGGTTGACCATCAAGTGGATTCCTTGCTTGTACAGCATATGTAATATCTCTAGAAGGTATGATAGGAAATTTAATGGTCTTAATCTTCTTTCCTTTCTTCTTTTCATCTTGTATGTCTTGAGTTATTTTCATTTCTTTCTTACCAACTTGTAAAGTTAGTTTTGGAGCATACTTCCATTTCTTTGCTTTACGTCGTAAATCATTTATAACAGGTTCCGTGTATTGAGGTCCTCGCAGACCTGTCGTTTCCACCCAGCCTAAGAACTGTACGTAAAACTGATGTTTCTTTCCTCCAAGCATTTTGAATTTAATTCAAAGAAATAAATTCCAATTTAAATAATTGTCCACGCAAAAATTGCAAAATTATTTCAATAAACTTAATTTCTCTATGTTCACACAACTGTCATTCAAAATAATTAAAATGTTTATTTTTTATTCCAAAAAAACTATATCTCTCGACGTCGACTGATCACCGCTATAAACTAGACTGATGTTGACATACGCCAGTAATGTCTCTTAAATACCAGTTAACTACTAGTTTCTTACACCTGTCACGGTAATATAACTCTTTATCAATGAAAATATTGTCTACCTGCGCGTAGGAATACAAATACTATACATATACGGTTGGTAGTAAAGCGGTTTTATTATATTACTGCGCGCTCCGTCTCAAATGGTTGAATTCATTAGGTCCAGGATTAGGTTACAAAAAATCGGCATTCATTTGCGATTAAACCTATTGTTGTGAAGAATTTAAGCTTAAAATTAATAATAGGGCTTGACAATTAGCTGAAATAGGGCGGATCAACACTGATTATCGGCAATCATTTTGAAAAAATACTGAGATTTTGTTGAAAAGAAATATTAACACCCGTTTTTCATTGTGATAATTTGGATAAAGACACCAAGCCCAGTTTCAACCAAATATGTATTATACAATCAAGCCCGTTAATGTAGGAGCCACTGTTGGTCAATTCGGTGTTGTCCTTTTCTATATTACGTGCATTTGTGATTAGCGACACAACCCTCATATTTAGAAATATTACCTACCAGTCCTATGATCAGCTCCGATAATAAATTGGGATGGGACAAAAATCATTTACTTTATTAGTATAGTAAAAGTATTTTAATTAAGCGATGTTGAAACGACATATTTTACCAAAGATCCGTGTTATATAAATAAAAATTCCCATCATAGCTGAGATGCACACTACTTTGAAACCAAGCCCACGTTTAACAGGATTGTTTCAAAATGTTCATGGTGACAATACAATAATCACGTCCGGCCATTTACCCCCGAATAACCACTAAGTACGAGTGTATCTAAGTTAAACTGTTTTAATGATAATGAGTTTACTTTCTAATTTCTTTTATTCAATACAAAGACTGAAAATTATAATAACTTAGTCTGATCACATCTTCCTCTTCTCGACAGGTACAAGGCCACTCCCTGGCGTACATTGTCGTACCGTGCGAGATTATGTACTCCAGATACAAAATAGCGCAATTAAAAAGTTTGAGTCCTCTAAAGGAACTGGACGGCCTGTAACCTAGATCTGAATGTGTCTAGGGAGATGTTATCAACAATTCTCGTTGCTGTGGGAGAAAGTTCCAAAGTCTTTCTCATTCTGGAAAAATGAAGTACTGGTATATACGAGTTCTGGCGAATAGTAGCAACAACTTCTGAAAATAGCCTCGCTGGGTAGGGACTTGGAAGATATCTACCATAGGGATGTCTACTAATTGTTGAACTATTCAGTACATCATGACATTCTATGATTGAGCTCTCCCATCTTGTAGAGTAGTCCTGCTAGGTCATTGTATCTTGTGAAGCATCTTTCATACTTCCAGTCTTGTAATGATCGCTAGTAACATACCAAGATGATCTTCACTACACCAAGTTTATCATTAAAGTTAGATAAGTTAAAGTGCGGTTTAAAGTCTGCTTCCATATACATGTTCAGCCGACTTTACAATCTTGTACAATAACTCCTGATCATTAACAATCACCCTCAGGCAAGCGATCCCTCACAGTACCCATTTACACCTTGGTGGAGTGGAACAATTGTAGGTTAATTTCTTGCTCAAAGAAATTAGCAGTGCCCTAAGCGGGGATCGAAACCGGGACCTCTTAATCCATAAGCGCGCGTCCTACCACTGGACCACTGCTCCTACCTCCTTCATCAGCCAAGACTGGTCGTATTCTAAACTTGCACCAGCTTTCATTGGATAACCACAATTGGAATCCATTTGACTCAAGTATACACTGCACCGTGGTTCACTGGCTGAGGTCGCTGTCTTCAAATCATCTTAGCACCCCATTAATAGATGGTTCGATCATAGCTATCGACAATAACTAATGCTACATGTAAAAGGTTGGCAGATATTACCGGAGGATAGAAGTCTTGTATTAAGGCATCCCAGTAACTATGGTTAGGTGAAACGTCGTCTCTTTATAATAATTATATTTATAATTTTGTATTAATTTCATAACACGTTGTACCAGTTGCTAAATGTTAAATTTATATTGTAATCATCAGGGCAGCATATTATCTTTAGTTTTACTACAATATAACTTGACAATATTGAAAAAAATCCTACATGTAACAGATCCATAGGTAACGTGAAAAGCCGCCCGGCTAGCTCAGTTAGTAGCACGCAAGTCTACTGATCGAGGGGTGGTAGGTTCGATTCCCGGTCGGGGCATACTTTCGTAGAGCTCGGTCATGAAATTATTTCTACGGCCATTCTCCCTCCTACCAATGATTTTTAATTATGTAGGACAGTTGTCAGTCACTGACGAAAGTATGCGCTTAGTAGTTGGTTAACAGCTAAATCCAGAGATTTTCCTTTTCGGGAGGAGTGAGTAGGTTGACTGACCGCCGTTATATGACCTATACTATGTGTTGCTACGGCGTTAAACCCAACAAAAACAAACACTCCTAGATGGAATGCTACAATGCTAGCAGACAGTAAGCCAGTACGACCAATATATCTTTAGACAGTACGATATTACAGATCAGACAATAATTTACATACAAGCAACATTTATCGTAGGATGTTAATCAGTTGTTGCAGTTTACATTTATTATTTATCAATTTTCTTTTCAGATAATATTGATCCTTTATCCACATTGATCTATTTTGGTTCGGTTGCGATGCAAGTGATCTAGCCTCTACTGATTGACTTAAAACAGATAATAAGATTACGCTTCTTTATGTACTATACCAGTCAATTGTAACATCTTCCCTAACCACCGGAGCAGAGCGAGAGATAGCTAAGGAAAAAGTTGTGTTTTACATTCCAGTTTCATCCGCACTGCTAGGGAAACTGCAGGGAAATTGCTTTCGTGACAAAACTAGTAGAAACTATTACCAGTCGCTGGTGATTTACAGATCAAGGGTATTACCGCAGATTTTATTATTCGGGTGTCCTGACCTGACTGTATTTATATCAAGGGTTTGCTGGGCTCTAAATCCGGCGAGGAAATTTGAGTTACTATTGACTAGTTCACTGTACGTTTATATTTTTAGAACCTGTTTAATCAAACTATCATTGGTGGCCATTTAAATTAAATAAATTATGTTACTTTGGCTACCTTCAGCAATGTAGGAACCTAATCAAAAGTCAATGTATATTTCAATGATTCTATACTTGGAGGTTTCCTTTGACGATATGTACGAGCTGACCCCCTGACAGAAACATCAGTAGCCTGTTCAATTACCCTAAACGTTCCAAAACGTTCCGTAACGATACATTCGGAACTCCTCGGCCATTCGCTGCGAATAATCTTATCTAATAAACAAATATACGATCGTTAAGGCAATGAGTGATGTTTTGAAATTTATGGTCTAAAAACGAAACAGCACTCATTGCTAAAACGATCGTAAATGTGTTTATTTAACACCGGTAGTTTCAAAATAGCGTCTACGTATGTTCGAGATTATTCGCAGCGAATGGCCGAGGAGTTCCGAATGTATCGTTACGAAACGTTTTGGAACGTTTAGGGTAATTGAACAGGCTACTGATGTATGTTTTAAATGTCCACGTTCTTTACCAATGAATGTCGTATAATACGTTTATATCTCGCACTAACTTCATTTCACTAATGACAATAACCTGTACATTTATGGTAGTATCAGCGGCTATCCAGGCGCGTATCTACCATTACGCACTTTACGCACGTGCGTAACCTCGATTCCAGAAATCGAAAATTTAAAAGTTCCAAAAACAATGAAAAATTGGATGCCCAACCCAGGGCATTATTTGACACGAATGTGATAACTTTTCCCCATGAAAATGTCATATTAAAGGAGTCATACAAAGCAATACACAAATTAATCACTATGGATCTTTGTGCACATTGAAACTTCTGAAACGAACTGCGAGTGTCGTAATTTACCGGGTAAGGGACATGCCCCCAACCCCTAGCATTTGTGCGTAATCACTAAAACGGCCTAGATACGCGTCTGCGGCTATCAACTTCAAAAGAGAGAAAACAAAAACCGCCATTACAACTGAAATAGTTGTAAAAGTCATGTCATAGTTGCAACGATATAATTGATACCTCGGACACTTACAGTCATTGATACATCTACAGCTTCCGGATCAAACATACTTTTTACTGATTCAAGTATCAATGATCTTTAATATCCAAGGTAACTACGTCCTACGGTAACTACGGAGGAGGGGGCGAATGTCCGCATGGTTAAAACGGCGGAGCAAATGTCCGGGGGCAAATACCCGAATCCCTTATATTATATATACAATTAACTGCATATGTTATATAGTTTATGAATATAAGTTAGTTTGTTTTTTGCCAAATTAAAATCTGTTAAGTGTAAACCCTGGACAATTGCAAAATGTAGCCGGGCCAAATATATCGATAAGTGAAACAAAAAATACCGGTTTTGTCTAGAAAATTTAAAAGATTTGTTTAAGTTATCCAATAAATGGGTTAAGGTAAAAAAAACAAGTTGTCTACGTTCAAAACAAGGAAAATGTTTCTTACAAAAAAAAACTGTTTTCAATGAAAATATTTTCCTCAAGGGTAAAAATGATTTATCGAACGTAAGACAAATCGTTTATAAAGCCAATGAATGAAAAATTGTAATGTTTTTTTATGTTTTTACAGTTTCATTCAGTCAATGATTACATCACACTGTGCCTCATTTACATTTAAATTATAATTGTACTTTACGTACCCATCCTTGTATCAAGTGATTGAGTGTGGTTCGGCCAAACTGTTGTTTTTTTCTTGTCATTTTTTTCCGGCTTCTTTGTTGTTGTTCAACTTTATAGTCGGTTAAAAAGCTTTTATAGTCGGTTAAAAAGCTTTCATAGTCGGTAAAAAGCTTTTATAGCTTATGTTTCTTGGTATTATATCTTGCCGACTGTAAATAAAATTTACTTACTTACTTACTAACTTTATCAATCCAGTCACAAACGTTCATGAAGTATTGTACATGTAGCTTTTGTACAAGATGAGTGTTTTCTAGTTTTTTACACCAACAAGATGAGTGTTTTCTACTTTTTTACACCAACAAGATGAGTGTTTTCTAGATTTTTACACCAACAAGATGAGTGTTTTCTACTTTTTTACACCAACACGATGGGTATTTTCTACATGTTTACACCAACAAGATGGGTATTTTCTACATTTTTACACCAACAAGATGGGTATTTTCTACATTTTTACACCAACAAGATGGGTATTTTCTACATTTTTACACCAACAAGATGAGTATTTTCTACATTTTTACACCAACAAGATGGGTATTTTCTACATTTTTACACCAACAAGATGAGTATTTTCTACATTTTTACACCAACACGATGGGTATTTTCTACATGTTTACACCAACAAGATGGGTATTTTCTACATTTTTACACCAACAAGATGAGTGTTTTCTACATTTTTACACCAACAAGATGAGTGTTTTCTACATTTTTACACCACTATTGAAGTGGAAAATTAATACAGGTCTGTAAGTTTAATTGAAGCAATAGAATAATACATGTAAGTTCAATACCCTGTGTCGTAAAATTTGGACAGTCGCAGTCAATTAGGGATTTTAATCAGTTATCTTTCCCTGATAAGATCTGAAGCAATCCAATAGGTAAGTAGGTCCTTACAGTTGGAATCCTCGGATTTTATCATTGAATTTCTATGTAAGGATAACAAAATATTTCATCTGATATCTTTCTTGTTAATTAAGATATTAACAGAAGTGATGAAATTTAGATCGTTCTTTACCCTAAAAATACTAAGCTTGAATTTCAAACAAATTAAATTTTTAACAAAAAAGTTATTAAAGATCAATTTTGGCAAATTGACATTAAGAAGTAAGGGTAAAATCCGAGTAATCCAACTAGTGAGACCTACCTGTTTAAAGAGTATACAAGGGGAAATAACTGACTAAAGTCCCTTATTGCAATAAGAAGATGTTGTTTTTCAGCTCCCTTGCATTGACGCAGAACCTTATGGGATGTTTTGAGCATGGCGTCATGTGTAAGTACATGTATCTAGTCATGTAAGTGCATGTATCTTGGCATACAAGGGTATGTTTATATAGCTAGCGTTTCTGGAAAGTGTACAATATCTAGATTTATATCATTTGTGTCATGCTCACAAAAAAGGACTCGAACTCATCGTTCTATCAGGTAAATACAGTGTATGTTAATATAGTTCTACATTATTACATATAACACCAACAATTATTGAACTATTATTTAGCATGGCCTATAAGCTATCAACACCAAACTATAATTGACTGCTATGGTGGTAATGTTTAGGTAACAGACACGCTATGTAACAAACATATGTTACAATCCTACTTTAATTATAAAACTATTTTCATCAACCTAGCTAACAGTGTATATTGTAGACATCAATGTTTACGTTCATCTATGTTGATATCATCTAGATGATCATGTGATCATCATGGATGTCGCAAACATCTTAATTACAAAAATATAGTGTACAAATATGTTGTTTTTTTTCATTATGAGGGATGAGATCGATGGAGGGATGAAGATATGTTATTGAATGGTATGTAAATAAGATCAAATAATAATTATACTGAACCAAAAAAGAAACTTTCGCAAAGTATGTGCCAATGGTTCAAGGGTACCACTTAGATGTACACACATATATACATGTAGTAGCTTGTAAAACTGTTGCTCGTGTCAATAATACAGTATTTACAAAATCATAACATTGATTTCATCGACGACTGGCACTCAAAAAGTCCGGATTTGAACCCAATATTGAACATCTTTGGGATAATCTGGATAGACGTGTACGTCGACGTCCGAACCCTCCAAACAACACCAACGACCATCGAGCTGCATTGCTTGAAGAATGGAATAATATTCCACAGGCTGACATTAACAAACTAAGTCGTGTGCGACGTCGCTGTCAGGCAGTCAGCATCGCCCACGGCGGCCACACACGCTACTGATTGTTAACTTTAGAAATGACCCCTACCTTATTTTAATTTGAAATTCAACAATCAATCTGATCCTTTCCTCCAAAATGACGATTTTTAAAGAACCACAATACATTATTTTACAAAAATGTAAGCTTTAAGCCAAAAGGATTGAAACTGTACTAACATATCTACAATCAAACTTGGCGAAAGTTTCTTTTTTGGTTCAGTATAGTTCAGTGTCCTACGTTCTGACATCAGTGAGTGTTTTCATAAAGCTGGACCCTCAGAATGAAACTTCTCTTAACATTAGGGCTGTCACGATACTCCAGAATCGTATCGCGATATATTGCAATACGCTGACATCGTATCGCGATACGTACCACGATTTATTGTAGGCTTTTAGATTCGCTGTGCCTCCGCTGTTATTAACAGAAACATTGCAAATCTTACACTAGCTACCGGTAGAATCTAGCCTCTTTAAGTATTTACGGTCATTTAGGACTGTGAAGCGCCCCAATCGGTTAAATTCTTGTAACTTAAGGTTAGGTGGAAGGAACAATGGAAAAACTGATGTTTCGCTACTTTTATTTCGCGAAGGTAAGAACTTTCCAATGAAATAAAAAAATATCGTAAAATACAGGTACATTAAATTCGTACCGCGACACGTATTGCTGCAGCGGAGTATTGCAATATACCGGTTTACCGGTATATCGTGACAGCCCTACTTAACATGTACCAGTGGACTTTCATTTACCGACCAATTTCTGTCAATAAACAACCTATCAACAATGTACATATCATAGTTAATAAGGACTGTTTCTTTATTTTTACTGTGAATTATCTCTTACAGGCCATCTACTTATATATACAGTTACCTATCTACAACTCCTATAGCAATGTCACCCGTGTAATCCAGTTTCAAATAAGATTTACTTCTGTAGAACTATCTATTTTATTTTGCAATGTCCTACAACTGGTTGTGGTAAACAGGTTACACTGTATTTTGTCATTAGTATTTATTAAATAGTAATAAATAAAATGGTATGTTTTTGAATTAGTAGAGTAATACCCGTAAGTTCAGTGTTCTTGGTGGTGACATTGGGACATATAATTATATGGTAAGTAATGAAAAGAATCATTTTTATTGGCATCTGTTCATGTAAGAGGTACATTTGGTATTTTATATCAAATATTGGCAATATATGTAAAATATGAGGATCAGAGATGTCCAACGGTATGGCGAAATATTTGGGCCACCAGATGCCTGATGGTAATAACTCAGTCCCATAAAATCGTGGCTTGTTGCGACCCGTACGTGCAGACAGCCGTAGGCCGTGGGAAGCCTTGCATAATAAAGTGACAGTACGCACTTGGCACAAAACAACACACCCGTACGGAACCGTAGCTGGAAGAGATGCAAGTTAAATCGATACTCGGCCACGATTTTGTTCCCAATTTAACTTTGAAACTGATACGTGTATCCACGGCTCATCTCACAGACCCTGGTAAAAACGAAACAGGCCCTACGGGTACGCAAGAGTTTGTACAAGTCCTTGCCGAGCTTGATCGCACGGCGCCCGTACGGTGCCCTCATGGCTATTTTCATGTTTATGGGACTGAAGCATAACAGTATCAAATTTCACTGCTTACATATTTATCGCGATTTTTTTATATGTTTTGTACGACAAATGCATGACAACTTTATTTTGATTCAGTCACGTGAGATATAGTCCTTGTAAATGCTACCTTCTAGAAAGTTCACTGTATTATCATTATCAAAGTGTTGGCTTTCAAACGTTATTACCAGCCCTAAACCGTTATTTATCAAATACGTATTCAAAAGTCTTGTTATATTAACATATTTGGCTTCTGATTTCATTGACTAAAAGTTTACTTCAAAGAAATTCTTTCATCAATAAAACACATTCACTTTTTAGTCACTGAGCAATGTATCTTAGCAAGAATAAAGTAAATCACAATGACAAAATGAACATTATGATGATGGGCTATGACCGGTATGCTTTGATCTGATTATCATACCTATTGACAAGTAAAACCCTTCAGTTTTGAAACTAGAAAAAAAACTTTAGTGTTATCGCCTAGCAACATTTCAACTTGTACTGATTTTGGTGAGTCAACCGTGTGTTCCTACAAGAACTTTAATTCCAAGAGATTATAAACATTTTTCATACCAAACATTTGTCTATGTTTAACGCTTTCAAAACGCCATAGTGATATTTCCATTTTAACCCTAACACATAAATTCAAGTTAAAATGTGTGTTATTTTCGGTATAGCATATTTATTGACCATGTGTTGATTTCCTTAGTGGAGCCGTATTAAATATCATAAAATATCCAGTATGCTTTTTACAAAAAAAAATTACGATAAATATTATCGTAAATCAAATGCAGGAAACATTCATAATATGGTAGGGGTGTAACAATACGGTAAAAACCGTATTGCAATATATTGCGATACATATTGTTCTTTGAGCATACATGCATAGCATGAATTAATGCACGTGCACCGTCTTAATTTGATAAACATTGTACATAGATATTTGTATTTTCAAATGATCTACACGAATTATGCTAATGTTTGAATAAGTTAGAAAAAAGGTTTTTAATGGAATTTCTAAGATAATTATTCTCTTACTTTACGAAAAATATTTCAAGTTTCCGAACACATTTAAACGTCTATTCAAACAGTTAAATTTCATACTCTGATAAAAAAACAATCAGTATGGAACATAACTAGAAAAACCGGTTCAGAGAAAAACGAACCGGTTAAAAACCGCCAGAAGTCGTATTGCAATATTAACCGATATATTGGTTAACCGTTACACCCCTATAATATGGTCATTTCTAGGCCAATCAATTCCAAATATCGTTGAATTATGTAGAATATTGTAAACCTTTTGAATATCATATCATAGTTATGTTTATTATCCATCTGACTTTGAACTGCAAAATTTATGAAATTAACTTACGATAATATTTATTTCATAAGAATTTTCGTGAAAAGGTGCACAGATTAAGAAGTATGACTAAAGTTTACCATCTTAACTCAGTAGGTATATATCAACTCTCTAGTCCAGGCTGACATCAAGCCAAGCAACGCGTTCAGGACTTTTACAAATTAGGCCATCTTATGATTTTCAGGGAAGCCTGAAATTTTCTATTATCTTTTAGTTTTAATTTAAATTTTCATCGAATTTTACAACTGTTTGAATATTCCGCGCCTCAGGGGCACGAAGAAACACTATTGGTTCCACTTGGTGGCGTCATACAAGAAAACAAACAACGGCATCTGGTTCTTTCCCTGATTAAGAAACTATTTCTCCGACCAATAAACATACTGGAATTAACAAGAATAGTGTGGGAAGGATATAAAACCCAGATGTAATACCGTACAATATATAATACTTGTTATATAGTTCAATACACAATGTCTTTATAATATTACTTCATTATAACCTATAAAGACTTGGTATTACTCATGTCAGCAACATTTAAAACATGTGACTTATTTACATTGACATACAAGACCGTGTTTACAATAACTTTACATTTAGACGATACAAATTGAAATTGAAAAAAACTAGATGGGACAACCCCTTGGCATAGTTTTCATTCATTTTATCTTTTTTGTAATCCTTGTGGTTTCAAAATCTCATCAAAAATATTTTACAAGTTTGTATAGTGTGGTAAACAACGTATGTGTTGTTATGTCAATATACAATTGATCAATGGATGTTCTTATTTCATCACTATTTCTGAATAGAGTTTGAAAATTAAAAATGTTGTAATTGTATTTTATTCTTGAGGCGTCTTTGAGGTTGACATAGAATATATGACCATGAATTTAGCTCGATTTTAACAAGTTCAAATATTAAAACTTAGATAAATCGCCCTAGAGCCTCCTGTCTGGTTCTAAGTTTTTAGCAAGTTTCTTGATCAAGGAAACGAAACAAGTTTTATAGCGATTTCAATGATCGCCAGTCCAAAGATCCAGAACGATCTTTCATCAAAGGACTAGAGGAAACATCTTTATTCTGAATCAGACTAAAGAATATAGAATCCATTGAGGTCAATTCACACATGTTTTATCAAAGGAACGTACAAAACTTGTTCGCCTACTCTACTCGTGGCCTAGTTTATGGTCATATTGAAATTTCACATCAATACAATAAGTTCTTAAATGTGCGAAATTCCTGCTATACAGTAAAACTTATAAAATATATCGCACCTTCTTTGCTTTGTCCACCCTTACATATTTTCCAATGATTTATAATCGGTCAGACAAAATTTACGCCGATCGTTTGACTAAATTGGTTGGCAACGTTTTCTTGACAAACACTCGTTACAGCTATAAACTAAACAGGTTTTAAACATGAATATTGCATGGGTTTTTGTATTTATTGTGTTCATTTTCATTTTGCTTTCTTATGTGTTGGTATGGTTGTAAATACAATTTCATTTTAAAACAAGAAATATCTTTAAAAAAGATATTCGGCGCTCTGCTGGGTTTATTTCCAATGGTTTGAAGTATAAATGTTGGTCATGTACGGTGTACATGTATTAACTATAGGTCAAATGTATTTTGGCCGAAATTGCAATTCAGTCTCAACTGACAATTTGTGTCCGAATATATTGCAATTTTGCTGATTTGTCAATTATGAAAATCTGTCCGATTCTAAAATGAAAAACATCTTTAATAACAATGCCATGATTTTCGATAAAAAATCACTTCTTCCCAAAATGACCAAACGATTTATATGTTACTTTCTGGCAAACATAAAAAAAATTGATAAAAAATGCTCAATGGCGGCCCACATATGACAAAATGAAAACCCGTTTCGAGCGTGCGCTGAGTCATACATGTATTCGCAGTTTAGTTTTACCGCAGGGGGCGTACCACGACGATTGTATGATCAATTAGCATAGTGAACCACTCATAATACACAGAGTAAATAGTCGCAGCTACTGCACGTGCTACGCACCTGTTTATCACAAATAGCCAATGGTGTCATGTGTTTTATCCATTTCTCTATACCGTAAAAGAATTTCATTGGACAAACAGCTATGGTAGAGCAAATTGCATTGGTTAAAATATAGGTCAAAAGTTGGCTTAGACAGCTGCGCCGAAAAATGATCTTACATCTATTATTGATTGCTCAGAACGCAAAAAGAAAGTTAAGTTAGTAAAATGCCTTGGTTAGGAGAATGCTGCAATGATGTCAGTAGCTCAATGATTATATGTGATAGCTCAGACTATGCTGTAAAGTCGGTGAGGATGTAACAACAGGAAATACTAGTCAATGAAATGAAATGTTTCCACTTTTTGTCCAAGTTTAAAAATGCTGATAAAGTGCATTCCTTTAATGAGTGATTGAAGTCATCAAGTAACACCGTTTAATTCCTCGACCAATCAACAGGCGTAAAGAGTGACTAATTCTAATTCTACTACAAACAAATAAATATATTTAGCATAAAATCCGGACATAATGTTCCATAATTACATGGGTGTCAAAAACAAACATTCGGATTATATACTTTAAATAAAAATAGCAATACACAAAATTTGATAAAATCTGATTGGTTAGAGTTATTGTGTGACGTAGTGTGACGTAGTGTGACGTAGTCATGGTTATGCAAGATTCCAAAGATAGTCACTTTTTTGTTTGATCTTCGCCGGATTTATAACTTTCTTCAAAATGTACTTAAAAGAACTTATAAATAGTTTTATTGGCGGTTTGAAAGACGGACGTCACAGATTTTAACCATGGAATTTCATTGGTTAATTGTTTTGTTGGGAATCAATAAATCTAAAATAAACCTGTTTACTCTCCAAATGTCCACTATTTATTGTTTAGCTCAACGATTTACGGATATATTTAATGCAAATTGATTATTCTCAATTATTTTGTAACCTTTTGAATACGTCTTGGTTTTTCGTATGTAAACGAAAGGTATGCGTCTTTAGCACGCATTGACTATTTCCGTGTGGTCAAAAGTCATAAAGTAGTCCGTCAGGCATAAAATTTTACTGTTTTGCAAAATTAACATGGTCGGCGATAATCGGAACATTACTAATAATAGGGGTGTAACGATTTACCGATATACCGATTAATATCGCAATATGAATTCTGACGGTTTTTAACCGGTTCCATTTTCCCTGAACCGGTTTTTGTATGCAGTTATCTGCCATGCTGATTCTTACAGACTCTTAAATTTAAACGTTTGAACAAATAAATGTTTGAAAACTTGAAAATTATTTTATTGTGCTTTATTAGGTTAAACATTTTGTCAAATGATAGTAATTCTCTTTGAAAGTCTGTTTCAAGCTATGCATTTTTTACGTATAATCCATTGTACACAACTAATTCAAACGTGTGTATAAGAAAGCGTTTAAAATGCATGAGGACATGAAATGTGTTTTAATTACTGCTTCTTTTGTCTACGCAAAAACGCGTTATGCATTACAATATATTGCGATATGGATTTTGTTTACTGCAATTTATATTGCAATACGGTTTTTACCGTATTGTTACACCCCTATTTGATATAGATTCATGTCAAATATAAAATATGAACCCTGTAGCCTGTTCAATTATCCTAAACGTTCCAAAACGTTCCGTAACGATACATTTGGAACTCCTCGGCCATTCGCTGCAAATAATCTAATCTTATAAACAAATATATGGTCTCAAAATTCATTGACTAAAAACGAAGCATCACTCATTGCCTAAACGATCGTATATTTGTTTTATTTAACACCGGTAGTTTCAAAATAGCGTCTATGTGTCCGAGATTATTCGCAGCGAATGGCCGAGGAGTTCAAAATGTATCGTTACGGAACGTTTTGGAACGTTAAGGGTAACTGAACAGGCTACTGATATAATTTATGTAAACAGTAACTACTGTAAACATGACTTACAACTGTAGCCGTTATTTAGAGATCTGACATTCTACTCACCAGACGATGGCTGTTGAAAAGTACTTGTAGAGTTACGGCTTATCATAGTAATTCCGGATTTTTCCTTTTATGGTTTTACTGTTAGTGACTGTTTACCCTCTTTTAACAGTTATTATAAGGAAAGCAGTTGTCCCAAGATGCATCAGTACTTTACCTCTATATTTCGTTGGCAACTGTTACTGTTTTTACATGCAGAGTCATGAAGTAACTGGGATTTAACCTACTGCCATCTAACTCTCTGAAGCCGCCAAGCTATTTCAGTTGGTAGCACGCAAGTCTACTGATCGAGGGGTCGTGGGTTCGATTCCCGGGCGGGGCATACTTTCGTGGAGCTTGGTCATGAAATTATTCCTACGGCCATTTTCCCTCCTACCAACGATTTTTAATTATGTAGAGCAGTTGTCAGTCACTGACGAAAGTATGCGCTTAGTTGTTGGTTAACAGGTAAATCCAGAGATTTAACCTTTCCAGGAGGAGTGAGTAGGTTGACTGACCGCCGTAAATATGACCTATAAAATGTGTTGCTACGGCGTTAAACCCAACAAAAACAAAAACAAATCTAACTCTCTATCAGTGAGGTTCACTCTTGACCATAGTGGTGAAATTTAAAATGTTTCAGCGTTAACAATAATTTTATTATATTATAATGGTTTCATAAAAACTAAATCTAACTAAAGTAGTTCGTTTGTGACGTCATTCGCGTGGTTCTAGTGTAAAAAGGTTATGTAATTTTGGTCGAAAGTACAATCGTTAAACATCGGGTGTCTCCGTATCTTCTGTAACTCTTTTATTAGAGGATAAAGACCAAGGAGATCAGTTTGGGTGACATTTGTATAGATTTGACCCTATGGGGTGACAGAATATATCAAAGTTGTGGATTCATTTCTTGTTAATGCCAACAACAATAGTCTTTTTTGTTACATTGCGCAATAATATCGATAAATTTTTCGCACATTTTAGAAAAAAACGTAGCGGTTATACATGTATAGTGCGGCTCATCCGAACTAATAAATAAATCTTGCCAAAATACTTAAGTAGAAGATAATAGATAGGGACAAAACCCTTTTTAAAGTTGACAAATGTTCGATAATTTGATAGTTTTAGAACATGACGTCAGATAAACAGGTTATGTTAAGAACGATTGTATTAGGTATATAATATTATTGAAAATATCATAAGGAGACAATGTTTAGGTCATTGTCATATCCAGATTAAAAACTATTTACAAATGTACATGTACGGGTATTGTGCATATAATATTTTACAAGTGAAACCTGATTCTCAATTAAAGATATATTTATCATATTATATCACGTTCAATTGTCATTCGGAACTCCTCGGCCATTTGCTATTCATTTATGAAAGGTCGAGGTGTTCCGAATGGTTCAATTGTATGACTTATTTTTACAAATTCCATTCTGCTGTGGTCATTAGAATGTGATACCAATATAATTCATGCGCATTACACTTGCAAATGTATATTACATGTATCTCACCATGCTGATATTGGTATCATGTGGAAAGTAGATTTTGTTTGTTTGTTTGTTGGGTTCAACGCCGTAGCCACACATTATATTGGTTATATCACGGCGGTCAGTCAACCTACTCACTCCTCCTGGAAAGGCAAAATCTCTGGAAGTACTAAGCGCATACTTTCGTCAGTAACTGACAACTGCCTTACATAATTAGAAATCATTGGTAGGAGGGAGAATGGCCGTAGAAATAATTTCATGACTAAGCTATGTGGAAAGTAGAACTTACACACATATGTTCAAACACTTATTTTAAATTTCTATCATATTTGGTTATAGATTATTAGTGAACATTGATATTTCCATTCGGAACGACCTCGGCGATCATCTACGAAGATACACCTCGGATATCAATCGTAGTAGATATACAACAAAGTTATGAGGTCAGGCGATTAACCTCATAGGTTAAGTAGTGCCGATGTAAACGATCAACATGGCAGATCATTTTGCAGAAAGTATCGACTACACAAAAATGTTTGAGGATCAACTTTGATTTGAGTGAATATCAGTTACAGGCATTGAAGAGCTTTAACTGCCCATAATCGTCCGTCATTTTTGGTGTGTGCCAGCGTTCCAAACGTCGGGAACGAGGCTAGATTCTATGATGGAACTATTTTCGCTCCTCGTGATATCCGAGGTGTATTTGCGTGGAAAATCGCCGAGGTAGTTCCGAATGTGATATTTCAGTAATGACGGTGTGAATTATGCAAACTGATCATGGGTGGCATGGTGACATCAATTAATCAGTTGTACCTTTGTTAAATTTATCCAGATCGAAACAGAATACAAGAACATTGCACATCTATAGATACTAAACTTCATGATGTCTAAATCTTACATCTTATAATGTATTTTGTATATTTTCGCTGCAAGTTTTTATATTACCACCTACACAAACTGTACCAACCTAATGCTACCATTTTTCATAATATGAATATTATTCATATCTAATATGTACAAAATTAGCGTAACATAACCACATTTCACTCAAATTATCGCTGTAAAAATCAAGGACATTGATTTGTAAAGAAAATCCACATATTGCATCGCGTAAAATATCCAATTTGCATAAATTTGCACCTTTAAATCACCCTCAAGCTCAAATTTGTACCGTGTGATAGACAGAAACTAAAAACATGGGTATAAATATCTATTTTAAATTTCTATCATAGTTGATTTTTGTGTAACGGAATTTCGATAATGATGGGCGTATTTTGCATGTTGTGCAAATAACCTATGTGTGATAGGAAGTCATTCCTCCGATTCTTGTTCTGTACTATTCAAACATAAAAAACAGCCAAGAAACACACTTTGTGGCGACTCAAGTGCACGGTTCCACCCCATAAACTGCAGAACTAACTCTTTTTTAAATAATTTCATTTTGAAAATTAATGTGGAACTGGCCATTGAGAGCTGAATACGTGTAGCTTTGTCAGTAGGGCTGTCAAGATATACCGGTATACCGGTAAATTGCAATTCGCAGCAGCGGCAATACGTACCGCGGTACGATTTTAACGTACTGGTATTTGGCCATATTTTTTATTTCATTGGAAAATTCTTCCTTTCGCGAAATAAAAGTAGCAGAGCGTCAGTTTTTCCATTGTTTATTCAATTTAACATTAAGTTACAAAATTTTAACCGATTTTGGCACGTCACAGTCCTAAATGACCGTAAATACCTAAAGAGGCTAGATTCTATCAGTAGCTGCATGTTAAATTTGCATTGTTTTTGTTAAATACAGCGGAGGCACAATGAATTTAAAAGCCCATAATATATCGTAGTACGTATCGCGATACAATGTACGTTGCCAGCGTATTGCAATATATCGCGATACGCTTATGGCGTATCGTGACAGCCCTATTAGTCAGCATGCGTAAATGACTAAAGTAAGACACGGCGTATAATCTGAACCAACAAAATGTATCTTCAATTATATCTGACAGATGTCCAAACTATTTTATTATATTGACACTCCTAAAACTCTAATTAGTAAAACACCCACTTTTAAATTCAATTAAAACATTTACACATGTGCATTAATGGGCCATTAAATTACAAAGTGTTGTTTACCGTCATAAATAGTTTGTTGTTAATGTTAAAATACAGATTTTTACTCAAGATAACCGGCCATGTTTCAATTAAGAAATATATATCTAGCCTTAAGGTTTAACTGTTAGGTCACGTCACAAAGTTAACCTAACTTTCCACGTTAAAGATACAGAATTGTAAAATTTAATGTTTCAATTATTGATAAGCGAGCAAATTGCCATCGATTATTAAATTATACTATTTTTGTATTGTACAAACTTTACTTCGATTTAATGGATAGTAGTTTTGAAACCTTGGGGTATTTTTTGGTAACATGTAAACAATTGGTACGATCAAGACGCTAGAAACAAGATAAATATATTGTTTTGTATTTTATGTAATATGTATAGTGCGTACAAAAACAAAACGTGTTTGGGTAAACATTAGAAATGAGACAATCCATTTCTGGGGGAGGCAGTAATGAAAATAAAACGTGAGTAATTCATTTAAACAAAATTTGCATGATAGATACTACCATTTGTTGGTAAATCATGCTTGTAATGGTAAAAATCTTTTCCATTACACTAACAACTAAGACAATCGTAAAACATAGCACATGTTTATGTTATTGTCATCGTGAGCGTCCCTCGTCGTGGATTAGTTTATTCTATTGTTATTATAAACAGTGTTTTGTTTTTTGTTTGAACTTTATGTACAGAGATGTTATTGTTTCTATCGTACATAAAAGTCATGTTTACAGCTTATTGTTTTGAATATTACGTCAAATTAAGTAAAGTAGGTTTATGATAAGGTAAACAAAAATTGAAACTTTACTTGACGTAAATTAAGTATAACTAAATTACTACAGGTTATCGTAGAAACACTGCATGAGATAACTGAAATGTTTGATGGAAAATTATTTCCTACCTGCTGGTTCAAATCCTAACTTGCGTATAACCTGGGTGTCTGTAAGTCATTTGGTTGCCTGAAGTATAGGTACTGGCAAACGACCACTGACCACCTACTTGTTGGATGCCTAAAGTATAGGTACTGGCAAACGACCACTGACCACCTACTTGTTGGATGCCTAAAGTATAGGTACTGGCAAACGACCACTGACCACCTACTTGTTGGATGCCTAAAGTATAGGTACTGGCAAACGACCACTGACCACCTACTTGTTGGATGCCTAAAGTATAGGTACTGGCAAACGACCACTGGCCACCTACTTGTTGGATGCCTAAAGTATAGGTACTGGCAAACGACCACTGGCCACCTACTTGTTGGATGCCTAAAGTATAGGTACTGGCAAACGACCACTGACCACCTACTTGTTGGATGCCTAAAGTATAGGTACTGGCAAACGACCACTGGCCACCTACTTGTTGGATGCCTAAAGTATAGGTACTGGCAAACGACCACTGGCCACCTACTTGTTGGATGCCTAAAGTATAGGTACTGGCAAACGACCACTGGCCACCTACTTGTTGGATGCCTAAAGTATAGGTACTGGCAAACGACCACTGGCCACCTACTTGTTGGATGCCTAAAGTATAGGTACTGGCAAACGACCACTGACCACCTACTTGTTGGATGCCTAAAGTATAGGTACTGGCAAACGACCACTGGCCACCTACTTGTTGGATGCCTAAAGTATAGGTACTGGCAAACGACCACTGGCCACCTACTTGTTGGATGCCTAAAGTATAGGTACTGGCAAACGACCACTGACCACCTACTTGTTGGTTGCCTGAAGTATAGGTACTGGCAAACGACCACTGACCACCTACTTGTTGGATGCCTAAAGTATAGGTACTGGCAAACGACCACTGGCCACCTACTTGTTGGATGCCTTAGTATAGGTACTGGCAAACAACCACTGGCCACCTACTTGTTGGATGCCTTAGTATAGGTACTGGCAAACGACCACTGGCCACCGACTTGTTGTATGCCTAAAGTATAGGTACTGGCAAACGACAACTGGCCACCGACTTGTTGGATGCCTAAAGTATAGGTACTGGCAAACGACCACTGGCCACCGACTTCTTGGATGCCTAAAGTATAGGTACGGGCAAACGACCACTGGCCATCAATTTGTTGGATGCCTAAAGTATAGGTACTAGCAAACGACCACTGGCCATCAACTTGTATGATGCCTAAAGTATAGGTACTGGCAAATGACCACTGGCCAACCATTTAGTGAATGCCTAAAGTATAGGTACTGGCAAACGACCACTGACCACCTACTTGTTGGATGCCTAAAGTATAGGTACTGGCAAACGACCACTGACCACCTACTTGTTGGATGCCTAAAGTATAGGTACTGGCAAACGACCACTGACCACCTACTTGTTGGATGCCTAAAGTATAGGTACTGGCAAACGACCTCTGGCCACCTACTTGTTGGATGCCTAAAGTATAGGTACTGGCAAACGACCACTGGCCACCTACTTGTTGGATGCCTTAGTATAGGTACTGGCAAACGACCTCTGGCCACCTACTTGTTGGATGCCTAAAGTATAGGTACTGGCAAACGACAACTGGCCAACCATTTGTTAGATGCCTAAAGTATAGGTACTGGCAAACGACAACTGGCCAACCATTTGTTGGATGCCTAAAGTATAGGTACTGGCAAACGACCGCTGGCCAACTATTTGTTAGATGCCAAAAGTATAGTTACTGGCAAACGACCACTGGCCAACCATTTGTCAATCTTAATTCCAATATGTCTGACTCCATATTCTACATTTAAAATTCTTATAATTATATTAGTGTGTACTATTGTATGTATGTATATTTGAATTTGTTGTGACATTGAAAGATAATCTAAGTGGAAAAGTTGATAGAAAATGTCTTAAAACAGTTATATCAACATTTTTAATTAACAGTAGCAATTACATCGACTATTACACGGCCTTTAAATTATTACTAACTTTTAAATGACATCAAACATCTCGTGGTAAAATTAATAAATACTTCAAAGAGTCAAGATCAAATTAACATGACAAGCTAACTGTTACATAAATACAATAAAATACTATAAAAACGACATAAAAACTATTAAAATACTCCACATTAATTTGACATAAATCAATTTGCATATTTAATTAGATCTCATTAATATTCATGATATGTAAATGTGATGTCATAATGTTGTCAGACTGTGTCAGAGTCATGGAGTTTACAAGAAAAAATGGTTGGACGTTGTTCTAAGAAACCAGGCCAATGTCTATAGACAAACCTCG
This sequence comes from Mactra quadrangularis, assembly GCA_025267735.1. Taxonomy (NCBI): domain Eukaryota; kingdom Metazoa; phylum Mollusca; class Bivalvia; order Venerida; family Mactridae; genus Mactra; species Mactra quadrangularis. The sequence goes on along the minus strand of CM046305.1, from coordinate 48,162,493 downwards.
ATGACACAGTCATGTATGTCTGTAGTCATATACCAGTTGGGCTGTCACGATATACCGGTATATTGCAATACGCAGCTGCAGCAATACGTACCGCGGTACGATTTTAATGTACCAATATTTGGCAATATTTTTTATTTCATTGGAAAATTCTTCCCTTCGCGAAATAAAAGTAGCGAAACGTCAGTTTTTCCATTGTTCATTCCATCTAACCTGAAGTTGCAAGAATTTAACTGATTGGGGGTGTCTCAGTCCTAAATGACCGTAAATTATTAAAGAGGCTAGATTCTATTAGTAGCTGCATATACATTTGCACTTTTTCTGTTGAATACAGCGGAGGAACAACGAATCTAACAGCCCGCAATATATCGTGGTACGTATCGCGATACGATGACAGCGTATTGTAATATATCGTGGTACGCTTTTGGTGTATCGTGACAGCCCTATATACCATATTGGGTGTTTTAACGCAAAGACTCGCCTCTGGTGAAATAATTAAGATCGTCTACTTCAATGCATTGTAACATCTCACTGATAGGCGTATCGTTGTAGAATTCTATCTACCGATCGTGTCTCTTATTGTGTGAGATTAGATAGTTGCTTCTAGATGATGAGAGTCATTTTTATTTTGTCCAATTTTGTTGTTGTTTCTTTTTACTTTTTTACAGAGCTTTGTATGTCTAAACACTTTGTGTAAATCTACAGAATGTCTACACTCACACGTATGGAATGTCGAAAGGCGATATATTACATCATAAATTACTTGTACTTAAATGTTTAAAAAAATAAAATAACATTATGTACTATTATATTGTGAAGCACATGATGAGTGGGTAAGTGACCTGAGTTCTATATAGACGCTTTCGCAATCATGTGATTACTGGGTAAGTCTTTAAACGCTTTAAAATCTTCTTTAAAATGTAGATCAAGGTTTTCATCTAAAGTGATCCAGACAGGTCAATGATACACGGTGATGAGTTACCTATTGTACGAACAAATTATCCTGGACGGTGATCACGATTAGATAACTCAATTGAATAGTGAAAGTTTTATTTACGCTTATATTGTTAAGACCAGGCTGTGAAACAGTTTAATACAAACATAATCTGTCGACCACCCGAGGATCTTCAGTGTTCACCATTGTTATATTAAATCACTAAGCTTTAGGGATAAATCATTCACATTTCAAAATATTGTTATAAGATTTAGCAACGGATTGTTTGTTTTCACCATATAGTGGGTGACCTAGTAGCCCATCCATACAACACATGTACAATGTGTCACTATTCTAAAATATACATGTATAATGTGGTCCATCCATACAACACATGTACAATGTGTCACTATTCTATAATATACACGTATAATGTGGTCCATCCATACAACACATGTACAATGTGTCACTATTCTATAATATACATGTATAATGTGGTCCATCCATACAACACCTGTACAATGTGTCACTATTCTATACTATACATGTATAATGGTGTCCATCCATACAACACATGTACAATGTGTCACTATTCTATAATATACATGTATAATGGTGTCCATCCATACAACACATGTACAATGTGTCACTATTCTATAATATACATGTAGAATGGTGTCCATCCATACAACACATGTACAATGTGTCACTATTCTATACTATACATGTATAATGGTGTCCATCCATACAACACATGTACAATGTGTCACTATTCTATACTATACATGTATAATGGTGCCCATCCATACAACACATGTACAATGTGTCACTATTCTATACTATACATGTATAATGGTGTCAATCCATACAACACATGTACAATGTGTCACTATTCTATAATATACATGTATAATGTGGTTCATCAACACAACACATGTACAATGTGATCCATCTATACGACACATGTACAATGTGTCATATAATATTGTAATGCTCTGGACAGTAAAACTGTTTGTCTACGAGTGACCTAGTTCCAGGTCTTGATAGGATATTTTTGTAGCGTGGTCTTGTCATGCAATGACACCACTTTTAAATAAATTCATTTTGAGGTTTTGCAACAATTTCAACTGTAATTATCATTTGTTAACTCGGTTTAACGCCATAATCTTTATCAGTTTGAGTCCTATGTTTACATATGCCACATCGGCCGCCATGTTGGATGCTGAGTTACGCTAGGCATGATGGGTATTTTCCCTAGCGACCGTTGCTAGTTTGATGTAAATAAAAGAGCGCAAAGTGGTTGTCAAACACTTTTAACACCATGACAAAACTGTTTCACTCTAATAAAAGGAAAACTGAGGTTACTATTCATTAAAATATTCATTTAACTTCCAAATTATATATAATTTACCGAGTTTCTATGCTTAATGTTTGATTTATTCAACTTTCTTTATGGGCACTACATTCATTCCACAGTCGTTGCGTGGTTCACAGTTTTTTGTGTGGAACGCAGGTTCACGTATTTGATTGCGGAGTTCACATTCCCCTGCTTTAAATGTGAATTCACGGTTTTGAATGTGAACTCCACACATTTTCGTGTGTACTTCACAGGGGTATAAAAACCCTTGTGAACTCACAATCTAGGTTCACAATCATTTTGGCTGTCTCGCTAGCAGTACATCTACTTTGAAAACCTAATACTTAGAAGTCATTTTCGTCACTCTCAAAAGGTTAGGCATTAGTAAATTTCTACATTATATCATCAATTTCGCTTGGCAGATAGTTAGTTGTTTGCGTCCTAAAGATTCCTTTCGTACTTGAACAGCGTTTTACTGGTCTAGAGAACGACATACATTGTTGTATAATCAGTAGTAGACTTACGTATAACTGTTGTTTATTTATTTAAATATACCAGATGATATTAAACTTTAAAATCAAATCATAAAAGTTTTGCTTGACTATCTTTTTATAACCACAACCTGTTAGCAGCTGTGAACCCTGCCCCCTGAAACATCCAAGCAGCCAAACCGGGCACTAGGCCTACTCAGATTACATCTTTGGTGTTGAAGATTAAGAGCTCAGCTTTCAAGAGTATTCTACTTGAATCGCAATTTGTCAGCAATATAGTGAACCACATGAAGTATCATAGCCAGAACGCTACAATATACCAGTCTGTATGACTTGTTTTAATACATGTATAATGTAACCCAAACTGATTAAAACCAGATCTAAAATTTTCCGCTCGCATACTCGCTAATTTAGATCTGGCCTTTGTGAAACGAAGGTCACGTTCAGGCGACCTTTTCTCATCGTAATATTCATGACGAAATTGTTATGATACGTAACTTGTTTACATCGTCTACGTCACGCAGTTTGAAATGAGCCGCCCAATCGCAGACTGTGAATAATACCGCTGTTAAATTAACATGCAAAACTTGGTCTAAAAATAGAAATTACGACATCAAAATGTGATTAATAGTGTTTTTGTCTAGATGAAACCTACGCATTGATTGGTCGACACAAAGTTCATCTCGACGTGACCTTCCATGGAGAAGGTAGAGATCCTGTACGACAACGCTCTACAGGATATCTGTTTACGGAGATTGAATGTGACCACACATAATTCATTCGACCTTCATGTAGGTAGATTGTCTTTTTGTATCAACATGTACATGCACATTTTTGGTAGATATCCAAGGGTTAGGGACTTCACGTACTTATCCTTTCTAAAGGAACACACAAGTATCAATGTATAGAACAAAATGTCTCAAAAATTTAACTTCATTTCTGTAGAAGGGTATAACCTGCCGTAATGATCCATTGATCACTCGATTCCAAGTCTAACGTTAATTTAAAGTGTACACGTTTCGTTTCATTTCTATTATTTTAAAGTTAAAACTGTAAACTTTATTTCCAAACTGTTTCTTGTCAAATGACTTCTTCAATGCAATAAAATATTGTAAACGCAGAACAAATGCACAAAAAAGCATACTGTTTGTCGCCGTACCAGTACAATCATCAAGACTTGAGCATTTTGTAGTCGACACCGGTTGCCTTAAGCCAATCAAAACAATTCATTTGAGGTCACGTGATAAGAAAATGGCTGTCAAAGTGTCCAAAAAGGGGTGCGTGAATGAACTCGTCTCCGCCATGAACAAGTCGTTGACTGAAATCAAGCTGGCGCACAGTCAAAAGCGGGCATGCCGCAGAGGTTTAGGAAGGTTACACACAACTAAATATTATAGCAGACATCAAGATTTCACGCCACTACTTTCGATCGGAAAAAAGTAAAAAAAATACAAAGATGATTAATTAATTGTACATAGACTTGTTAATTGGAATGCAATGTGTTTTTTCTATTCATAACTTCATCCACGTTACAAATGAATATTAACCAAAAAATATTTACATCAATAGAAAAGACATCAAACACGGCTGAACGACGATTAGAAGCATTTTTGGAAATGCTAATACAATGAAATTGTTATTAGTAAAATTTACTGACTTTAACTACATGTGTATAGTAGGTTATAAAACCTATACAAAGTCATGAATATAAGTATAATTTATAGACTTTTTGTTGTAATAAACTTTATTTTATCTTACATTTATCTCTGTGATCATGCATGCAGAGTTCTAAAATATACAACATAAAAAGTAGTTTGGTGTGCAAATGCATATACATGCGTGTATTAGTTCACTTGCATCTTGACGCAAACAATAATCATTATTTTTACCAATTTACCTTATAAAGAAAAGACACGTATGCATCCAAGCCATGCATCGGCATTAGATCGTATGTATAACTACATATCAGATCACACTGAATCGACGATGTAGGTAATTGTAAATTCTTAAAAAATAAAATTTTCAACGCTTAATTGACTTCGCTTTAGAATCCCTGGCCCGTGTGCAATGTGAATGTATAATGACATTGAAATGTATATTTGACGCAAAAATACCTTTGAACGATTGCAATGATTTCAAATTTAAATAAAATTGCAAGTTATTGTACAATAAAAGTTATTCATGCATGATCGCTTGACTGGTTGAGATTTATCTATACATTATAAGCCCTATTCACACTGTTCCTGTTTGGTACCCTGGTAGTACTCGGTTTTCAACTGCATGTGGAAATCTCAGGGCACGGCCGTAGCGACGAGGCCAATACCGCAGAGGAATGGGGGTCCATCTTCCAATGACTGGCGGTCCCAACTGTGTTTATGATGTTTATATGTAACTAGCATTGAACGTAGAGCGTCAACCAAGGACTGCACTCTATATCGTTGACGTCTAGAGCTATTGCTCTACCGGACAATTAAGGTGCAAGTCGAGAATTCTTCGGCGACGTGTGTCATCAGGATTCACCCCCTTCAACCCGTAAACTTTTAGGAATGGATTGTGGTCAGATTGTTTGCATATGCTTTTAACAAACCGGACTGTGTCTATGTATTATATTACAAAAATATGTGAATAATAAATCATTGCAGTTTTTTTTTCAAATCATCGCCACAAACTATGCCGGTTACCCGGTAATTTGATCAAAGGAGATGAACCAAAGACACCTTTAGAGTGTAACGTGATAGTGTGGATATGTAAACTGGACTTCACTTATTTATACGGATACTTTTTATACTTGTAATTTTGCTACCAGTTAGTGTATTTGACTATTGCATGCTATGATATCATTACTAAAACAAAACGTGATATTTGCGAGCATTATCTACTTAAATCCTAGAACGGTAGCTGTCCAATTATAGTACTTTTAAACAAGTGGGTTCCCTTTTTATAATATAGTATAAGATAAATGTATTTCTTTACAATGTTTAATTTTTTAGTTATAATACACTGAACGGTATTTGAACTCAGTAAAATAGCTGTCAAATATATACTATATATAAATTATTCACAAAAATGAACGCGAACTTCTTTTTTAAGACAAAATTATGTCATATGGTACACGGGGAACAAAAATGGTAAATGCTGAGCAATGTGTTTGAGCATTGAGGCGACAACTACAAGCGACGAAACAAGTCTAAGCCTAACTCAGATCACCACGGATGATGGCTTCAGTCGTGAACTTACGGAATATCCCGGTTGTTTTCCGATTGGTTCAAGACAATCGTTTTATAGACTGGCATATGCAGAACACAAGAACAGTATACACTGTGGTCCAAAAGTTTCTTTACACATGTTCAAGTTTGATGTTTTAGAATATACATGTATTTATAGAATATACTTCACATGTTGTTGTTAGTTTCACAATTAATACACATATTGACATGAACCCTCGTTTATTTCATTTCATATTATCTCCTTTTAGTCAAAATCAAGGTGCCTGTCGCATCCAAAAGCCAAAAATTTGTTTTTTAAGAAACAAAATTTTGGCTTTTGGCTGGAACTTTTGTATTTGGTGTTTTTATTAACCATTATTTGGAGTTTTGTAAAGGGATGGGCACGTGTAGTCAAAATGAAGTTTGATGAAAAATAACTTTTATAACATACTTATTACTTGCTCCACAAAAATTAAAGTTTTCAGAGAAAATATAAAAACATTACATGTGTAAAGAAACTATTGGCTCCCAGAATGCCTGTGGTAAGATATTAACACGCTGTACAAGAAAATCAAGGTTTTAGGCCAGACCCTGTGTCCACTACATTCACCATTCGGAACTCCTCGGCCATTCGCTACGAATAACATGAAAGGTCGAGGTGTTCCGAATGTACATTCACAATAATCATGTTTGGGTTTGAAAGCCATGGACACATGTTTTGTATGAAGCATTGTCTTCCAAAGTCACAAAATTTGACATTTCTCTAATTGTGAACCCTAATATACCAGCGTGTTCTCGAAGACAACGTCTGGATTTAGTCCTAGCATTTAGGGTAAGCAAACGTAGATGTCATCATTTCAGGCCTACAAGAGACTTGACTAAAATTTTAATGCAAAGTTAATGTGGATGCAAGCTTGAGTACCTTAATTAGTAGGTTAACGGCTCGTCGTACAGGGGCATCATTAACTTGTGTCTAAATGCATAGGCGGATCCAGCGGGGGGGGTCCGTATCCCCCCCCCTAGAATTTCCAAAATGTATCTGTCCATGAGTGTATTTCTTGACTGTAAGTAATATGAAGCAATATTTGGGGGCATTTAACATAGATTTAATAGTTATGTAGTTTTTATTATTAATATGTGGCATTATTCTGCAAAATGTGAATAATGTGGTTGTGGTTCGAAAGTTTGAACCCCCTAGAAAAAGTTCGGACCCCCCGCCCCTAGAAAAGTCGGGACACCCCCCCCCGATCCGCCCCTGAATTGAAAATTTGTTCAACGGACTGTAAATTCTCATACTTACATAAAACGTGAAAGTAAAAGTTATAATTCAAGCATGTAGCAACCAATATATGTATAGCTAATCCATTTGAATATTTTTAATTTAGAAATATACATTTATATATAGAATATTTAAGTGAGCTACCATGTGGTGTAATCTAGGGGCATCATTTTATACCACGCACTCATAAATATTTTATTTCATGTTTTGTTTAGAATAAAAAAAGAATATACATAAGTATAGTCTATATACAGTCAGATCTCGATACAACGACATCCGTTACAACGACATTCTCGTTATACTGACATATTAAAATATGAGAACCGATACCAACATGTACATTGTCGGAAGTATTCATTACACTGACATATACGTTATAACGACTCTTTTCCCACAAACGAACGATGTCATTGTATCGAGATCTGACTGGTTGTATATATCGGGTTTTATCGACACTGGTTAGAAGACTACCTGGGGAAATTTTCTATGAAATCCATTCAAAAGATTGTAAAAATTTCATATTTTCTTCCTTTTATTCAATTGAGGTTGCTTCGTTTTCTCTTCCTCCTTCATGCAGCCCGCTACAGATGTTCAATAAATCCTCCTTTAAACGACCACTCCGTAATAAAAGCCACTTCTATAACGACCGTCTCGAATGTATACCTTCTATGATTTTGTCACACAGAGTGGCCCTTCCTACAACAGACACCTCTAGATAACAGTCAGCTTCATTCGGAACACCTCGACCTTTCATGAATGAATAAAAGCGAATGGTCGAGGAGTTCCGAATGAGTCAGTTTAGCATTGACTGTTCACAGGTTGTTATACAGAGAGGTACCAGGGTATCACATAACATCACTTGCTTAAAAAATGTACATAAAGTGTTTAAGATATATTATTGTTAAAGTAACAGCGCGTGACGTAACCGGTATGAATAGTGGTTTACTAACTTTTACTAAGAATACATTCGGAAAAACCTCGGCGATCATCTACGAAGATCTGCGAAGAAGATCGCCGAGGTAGTTCCGAATGCTAAGCTTAAGAATACAGCGAATTATCGGTCGATCATGGTTTCACCATTGACCTTTGTACAAGCCGTAATTCATTGACAGATTCCAATGTACTGTGATAATTATGATTATTGAAATACAAATGTAGTGATAAAATGATAATATTAATCACCACACATGATAAACATGTAATATTGTTGTCTGTTTATTTATTCTTCATCAAGCATTTCGAACAAAGTACTCCATCAGTTATCATTATTGCTGAAATAATGGTATAAAAACTAGGTTGTGATTGTAATAACTATTATTATATGATATGCCTGATTGGATTTTTTTGTAGGCATTTCATATTTTTTATTGATATAAGTTGATGTCATGATCGTTTTGAATCTCCAAACAAACTTCAATGAAGCCATGTGGTTGCGATATTTCAACTTGGTGTTAGTACTCGCTGTCAACCTGTCAATGCCATAACTTGTAAAATAAAACATGAATAAAAAATGCTATGTACAGCAGAATATATAAGTGTCTATTTCAAAGGTAAGTACAATGTCCATGTTATACAAATATTAACTTACTATATAGAATTTTAAATACTTAAACTATTTGATAATAGAGTCACTCCTAGTTAGTCTAGATTACAAGGTTGTATGTTCATTGAGAAAATAAAATAAAGTAGCCACAAGAATGTGTTTAACTTAAAAAACAAGGTCATTAACATAAAGATTTTTTAAACGCCTTCACAAAATAGATTTATTTTAAAAGAACATTTATAAATCTCATATAAAATAGTAATGGACGTATTTATTATATCTTATATTTATGTTACAGTGTAACTGGGGAAATCTGAACAACTTTAGTAGAGTTTGATACTTCAAGTCTATAGGGACACTTTTTTATCAGACAAAGCCCGGCACTTCAAATGAGTAGTTCACCTTACAATTGTTCCTGTGATTGGCCTGTGGTGCTTTTCACAAAAATTCTTACGAAAAATGTAATAGTAAGTCAATTTCATGTAATTAGCAGTTCAAAGTCAGATGGATAATAAGCAATACTATGATATGATATTCAGAAGGTATACACAATTCTACACAATTCTATGATATTTAGAATTGATAAGCAAAAAAATGAGCCTATTATTAATATTAATGTTTCTTGCTTCTGACTTACGAAGATTTTTTTCGTAAGAATTTTTGTGAAAAGCACCTCTGATCTTGACGTCAATATTCTATAAAACTATCCACTTATATAGACTATGACGATAGATAGTACTCAACCTATGACCGTCTACCAGTGAGGTCATAGAGTGATTTGACGTCAGCACTTTTAACCCCTCGACCATGGCTACGGATCAAATATTAAGAACCAAATATATTTATTTTTCAGGTTATTTTTCATTCGAATATGCAAAAAAAATGACCCAGAAATTAATTCGGAATTTCAGAGGATCCCGGATTCTCGGCAGGTTTCGGATATATTTTCGTACATAACTCTCAAAGAAACGGAATAACTCAATGTGTTGACAACTCGAAACATCTCAAGCTGAAGTATGGCATATCAAGACGCGTAAGTAGAAACAACTCAACACTAAGAATACGCACCCGCGGACATATCAGGCTCAGCTTGAAGTTCGGGCGATTCAATACGTAAGTCGGACGGAAAACTTAACGGGTGGACAATTCAACCTAAAGTTGAGAAACTATTTTGATGGACAACAAACCGGTGGTCAACTCAACTGGTAATATCTAAACAAATGTATTTTGAGTTGTACATCTAATGCCTCAGTCCCATAAAATCGTGGCTTGTTACGGACCCGTACTCGCGGACAGTCGTAGGTCGTGAGAAGCCTTGCGTATTAAGGTTACGGTACGCACATGGTACAAAACAACACACCCGTGCGGAGCCGTAGCTGGAAGATATGCATGTTTAATCCATACTCGGCCACGATTTTGTTCACGATTTGACTCTGAAACTAATACATGTATCATGGGCTCATCTCACGGACCCTGGTAAAAACGTTACAGTTCGTACGGGTCCTTGCGGAGCTTGATCGCACGGCGCCCGTACGGAGCCCTCACGGTTATTTTTATGTTTATGGGACTGTAGCTTTACGGGATGAGTTACCTCGAGAAGTCTTCGTGATGCGTTGATTCGGTGGAGTTGTTATGTTTATCATCACAGGTTATACTGTATATATAAAATGATAAATCTTAAATGATATGCTAATAATGTAAAGTCTGCAAATTGATTATAAAATGAGTTCTTAAGTCAATATACAAATGACCTTCTTAAGCTTCTTTGATCGTTTACATATTCATTCATGAATGCCGTATTTTTTATTGAACTCATTCAATATAAAAACGCTTATATGACAGAAAACTACACGTTCTATTGAAAACCTTCAGTCAATAACTTTGATATCAGGGTTCATTTTAGGGTAATCCAGAATATATATAGCTCTTCTAATTAACTAATACAAGTACACGAAAATGAATAAACCCATAATTGAACATTATTTTTTCCCACTTAAATTCAAATTATCCTAAACTTTACCGGGATTATACTCTAACGCTCACTATATATCTGTGATTTCATACATATGATTGTTCCAGACAAAAATCCATTCATCAGGAACTTGCTATAGTACATGTCGATAGCATCCCTTGGGTGACAGATACAAGATGTATGCATAGAATGAAATAAATGATGCTACTCGTAGCAGACCAACTGACTAAAGTTTCACAGTCACTAAGGATAAAATCATGCTTAAATTTTGATATAACTGTAACCAAGCATCGCCTTGATGTGTATAATGACCTTGTCATTTTTTGATATATTTAAAACTATTATAATACTTAATATTACTGATTTAATCTCTATAAGTTCAGTGTAACTGAACCAGAGACTTAGATATCGTTGTCTCTGAACTGAGCATACAAACAATAGCATTTTACAACCAGTGTTAGGACTTGATAGTACTTGGTTCAACACAAGGTACACTACAGTATATACACTAGGGGTGTAACGGTTAACCGATATACCGGTTAATATTGTAATACGAGTTCTAACGGTTTTTAACCGGTTTGTTTTTCCTTGGACCGGTTTTGTAGCTATGTATCATACTGTTTGTTTTATCAAAATCTGATAGTTAAATGTTTAAATAAATATTAAAATGTATTGAATACGTGAAATAATCTTACTAATATAGTTACTATGCTTTTAAAGGTTAAACATTTAGTCAGTTGATAGAAAAAAATCTTCAAGAGTCTGTTTCAAACCATGCATCTTTCTAACAAATAGACCATTTTAACACTAGTAATTCAAACATTTGGATAAGAGATCATTTGAAAATACCCGTATGCCTGCTATGCTGATCCAATTAGGACGAGGTACATGCATTAATTAATGCTTTGCATGTCTAAGCGAAAAACCGGTTCGTATTGCAATATATTGCAATACGGGTTTTGCATATTGCAATATATTGCAATACGGTTTTTACCGTATTGTTACACCCCTAATATACACCGATAAATACCACGATATCTTATAAATATCGTGATATCATTTGTACTGCCTATACCCAGCCCTATATATACTGTTTGTGTTGTATATAGGGACCCAGGGCATTGTTCAAAACTGCAGTTAAATGTCGTAGAGCTTCCGTTATTGAACAGTAATTGGGTGATTTAATACTGACACATTAACGGTCGTTAAAAGTAACAATTGATTAAATTAATGTCAACATTTTTGTATAATTATTGAAAAATAATTGATTTTGCATGTTATACTAAAATATCTCAATAGCTATCGGGTGGAATTTACTATTTTATATGTGTTCATAACTAGCATTTTCCTTATCAAATAAAACAATCAGAATTTTTCTTCAATTACATAACATACTTTCCATAGACATGCTCGGTTTTGTTAATTGGGTACGTACCATAATCAGAACAGCAATATAACAGTTGATACAAACTTATAGCTAAATATGAGGCCCCGACATTGAATTAATTGTTTATTCAATGAACTTAAACTGTACTTAAAACTTTACTCATGTTTTATCACTAGTATAATTCAAAAGACGGTCCTCCACTTTACAACTACTTTCTAGGCTTTATTGATATATATCAAACAGGGCCGGATCCAGAAGGGTCGTAAGTGGGGGGGGGGCACATGGGGTGGATTCGGGAGGGGTACCCCCTCCTGACGGTATAGAAATTTTTGAGCTTTTTACATGTCAAAGGTGCAAATCTGAGCACTTTAAAATGCTCTTTTAAACAAATTGAATGAAGCTAAAACTAGGTTATTTTTTTTTTCTGTAGAAAAGTGATGCAATGCATTACAATTCAGAATCATGTGATTGATAAGCTTTTAATAAATATCCGTAAATAAAAAAATGCATTCATGTGAGTTAGATCACAGGGCCTGATACAGAGGGGTCGTTAGTGGGGAGTACGGTAGGGGTGGGTACGGGAGGGGAATCCCCTCCCGAAGATGTGGAAAAATTTTGAATTTTTGCATGTCAAAGATGTAAATCTGAGCACTTTTGAACACACTTTAAAAGGATACAATGAAGCTAAAGTTTGGTAAATTATCATTACATTTTAAACACTTTTGGGCACTACCAAGGAAATATTGAGCGCTATAATTGAGGTATCCTTCATGCATGTGCCCGTTTTGTTCGTTTAGAATTAATGTGTTGGCTTATTAAATCCCATTCTCGTACCCCGAGGTTTTCAAAGAACGAGAATGGATAAAATCCTGATTTACAAAAAAATCAGCAATTTCATCATGTAAATGCCGAGAATTTATAAAAAATACACTTGGTAACTTGTATAAAATTTTCCGATTTAACATCCAAAAAGCTGGTTTATGATACTTTTTTTAAATAAGAGGCTTAGTTTATTGTGTTGAAATTCAGCGTTGTTGTGAGTTTTTCGGACGTTTCAGTGGATTTACAAGAATGGTTGTTGGGACGATCCAAAACGTGGAAATCCGCCGAAGATTCCTTTGGAAAGAATCATTAGGAATAAAAGTATTTTACACACGTAAAATGATATAAAATAAAAGCAGCGATTTAAAAATTAACGAAACACAAGCCTATTAATTTTTGATTGGATGAAAAAAATGTTTAACCACTGATTAATTTTAGTCTTGTTTTTCGTAAGAAAACTTGTTGTAGGGTGGTAGGTCACTATTGAAAAGTTAGTTGAAAGTTTAATTCATTTACCTACATTTTCTAAAAAACAACAACAACATAAAATGCTCTCTTTTTCCGATTTTAACGTTTAATTAACTCATTTTAATGATAAACATTTATACGACTATACTCGGCTTTTCTTAGTCTATTACTTCATATGAAAAACGCCGATGTCCTCCATAAATACTTAATTTATGTTTAGGCTCGGTCACTTTTTAAAAGTTATTCGGAATTTTAATACCATAAAAAATCATCAGACGATCGTGCATGTTTTCGAAATAAACTAAGTTCGAGTGTCATAGTAGTGACGTATAAAATGCACTCCACTAGCTGTCCTCGTCTTTTCTCTAACTTGCTATGAAAACGCCGATGATTTCCACTAGTAAATAAGATTACAGAGTGCACAATAACCAAATTTAGGCCTCGTAAGCTAGTTACCATGGTAATTTCACTGGTGACAGACATAAATACACTGTTGAGGCATGTGTTATATAGACAATGAACATAGCAATTGGTATCTATGTGTCTGTATAGAGGGACCATACACTTGCATAATCAATGATTTGAACGCTTAATAAGGCCCGATCTGGGTACCTTGAGATGCTTGAATCCATCAATTGAGATCATAATCTATTTTAATAGATCGGATCAGAGACATACATGAATGATTTCATATTAAAATGAATCTAAAAGTCGAGTTGATATTGCTTTGATGGTGCCGATTTTGTGCCCTTTTCTTTGTATGAGAGTCAATATCTGTGGGGCCAGGCGGGGGGCACGTGCCCCCTGTGCCCCCCGGTAAATCCGGGCCTGTCAAAGCAGACTGTCAAATGTTTATGTAAGCGACAGTAAGCGCACGAGATTTTGTGCAAAAACATCGTAAGAATGTCAATGTTATAATCAGAACAGCCTATTATCCCTCCCGCCGGATTTTTGATGAAAATTGCAAATATTTTGCATTGCATCCTAAGGGAAAGATTTTTATTTATCATTTAAAAATTCTAAAAATCATAATCCTAGAAGGAAAAGTTGAAATAATATTGTTAGCAAAACTTTAACAAAATCAATGTTGTAGTTTTGTAGATATTTACGGTTTATAGGGGTCCAGGTTCAATGCAAACTACTTAAACATGTACACATGTATGATCTCAAAAAATCATGTAGGAGATTTTATAATGCAAGGTAGACTACTGCTTAAATAGTCCAGAATATATGTCGCTTTACCTCCCCTTTCCATTTTATTGCTTAATAAGTATGGCATAGGTTTTTATAAATTGCAAGAAACTACTCTGAACTTTTTGAATACAGATTTTTGTCAGATTTTCTATAGTAAATAAAATGCATCACTTGTTATATAACTATTTAAATTATAATTTATAAGTGTTATTTTATGTGAAAATGCGTTCCGTTTTGTAAGCAAAAGATACAAATTGGTGGTTTATTTCCTACTTTGCATTGGATGGTTGGTGTCAAGAACTCCCAGTGAATAGAAAACAATGTATCCTAGTGAATAATAATTCTCACGTCAAATCTTTAAAATCGTAGGTAGGCACATAGTTAGAGATTTTTCAATCGTATGATACTGATTCCTTGCTTTCTGTCTTTTAATTCTATAGTAAGTAAACGTAATCAAATCTCGTATGACCCGTGTAATTGAAATTATCATAAGTGTAGGTCAGTTCGGATATGTAACTACAATACGGAAACCGTCATCATAATAAAGTTTAGTATTATTATAAATCATTTATAGCTGATAGTGATATTATCTTTTGCTCCAATTATTGTTAGTTCTTATTGATTGATTTATGTCGAAGATATGTAATGGAAACTATACAAAAATACAAAATACAAATACAAATTTTATTTACTGTCGGTTTGTACATACAATGATAAACATAAGCTATGTATAGCTTTTGACCGACTAACACAGAGGAATATTACATATTAATACACTTACATAAACTAAACATAAGCTACTAGTACTAACACAGAGAAAATTACATATTATAAAAACATATATATATATATATATCTAAAACAAACACAATTAAAAGGATTTTAAGACAAATACCATTTAAATCTTAGATAATCACAAGTTAAAAGTACACATATATATAGCTTTAAGTTAAATTTTTAAGCCTAGTTTTATTCTTATCATAATTTAAAATATATAAATTATTGATTAAATATATCACAGTTTTTAATTTGTTACATAGATGTAAGTTTAACAGTTTAAAAATTTCAGAAAAATAAAATTTAATATAAGTATCTTACTTTGAAAATTGATAAAATATAACTAGTTAATCACAGTGAGCTACTCAAATGCAAAGAAGACAATTATGTTGTTTTATTTGTGCATAAAATTGAACAACAAAAAATAATAGAATAGTTGACAATAATAAATAACAATGAAAATGAAGGGACAGACTATCTGTCAGATTTAAATTAAATTCTTACAAAGCAAGTAAAATGGTAAGTAAATTATTGAGTATTTAAGCAAAGTTTTAGATTAATATTACATGTAAAAGTATCAAAGCTACAAGTATCTGTAAACATATATAATATAAGCTATCTTCTAAAGCAATTAATAAATAAGTAATCTCAAAACATGCTATAACTATGGTACCATCATTTAATAGTAGCTATGTACAAAAAGAACAAGAACAGCTATCTCCATCCCATGCATCGACTAAACTTTTAAATTGGCTAAAGTTTGCTTCACTTCTAAAGTGTTGTGGTAATGAATTCCACAGCTTAGGTGCATGTGAACTATAATATACAGTGAACTCGACAGTTCCGGGTCATCGACAATTCCGGGTCACTTTTTTAAAATAGTACAGATGATTCCTTAATAATTCAAAATTTTGATTATATGATAGTTAAGTCATGTACACTAACCACTTAGGTACCGTTACATAAACTTTCCATGTTGACATTTCTCTACCGGAAGTCATAGTCATGAAACACTAAACAGCGTCTTTTCCAACCAATGCGAAAGTATGTGAACGTTTCGTCCATGCGTTCCAAAAAAACAGCGATTTATATCCACAATTTAGATAAAATAAGTCCTTATTGCACATCATTTTGCTGGAAATTTATCGGTGACCACGATTTAACTCATAGATTTGTTTCATCTAATTACTGCTTGACAATAATGCAGACAATTTGACCTGGTAAGCACGTGACAATTTCGGGTCAAAACTTAACCCGTATTATATATAATCATTTATTTTAATTAAAAAGTATTTGTTTAACATTTAAAATTGATTTTATACATAATTTTATCCCATATGTAAGATATTTGTCAATTAAATACAATTATTGTTTGATATTTTGAGTTTTACTTTTTATACGCAACTAAATGTATTTATGGTACTTGTTTTTATATGCAATAGGTAATTGCAAGAGACATGATTAGATCTTTAATTTACGAGCTTTATTTTTGTTTGACTTGGAAGAAAATATGAGATAAAGTCTTTATTGACAAAAAGTCGGCTGTTTTATTGATTTTAACTCTGTTGAGACCACTCCGGATTAAAGAGACAAGCATCTGTCACGTGACCCGGAATTGGCAAGTGCGACCCGTAACTATCGAGTTTGAAACATGCAATTTCGAAAATTGTAGGAAATTACAAGCAAATAAACACGATTAATTTATTATAGCATGGTAAGGTGGAAGTATTTGTTTATCAATTTATGAAGGTTTGATTCCCACAACTTTCGTTTTGCAGAGACACGCATCGTTTGTTTCGTTACTGACCCGGAACTGTCGAGTTCACTGTATTGACAGCGTTTTTTTCCATCTTAAAATTGGTCCGGAAAACGGACCCATTCCTAATAACGACCGGACCCTTCCTAATCATGCAGATATTTTACAATTTCTGTATTTAAACACTTGCTTATTGATATTCCCATTTTATTCTAAGTTGTGCGTGATTTTCCCAATTTTTCCCATTTCACGACTAAAAGTAAAAAATTCCCTAGCGGAGGGGTACAGGACCCATTCCCATTTTAACTCCCATGCATGGCCATTATATTCAGAATTGAATGTTTGCCATTATAATAGATGATGATGATGATGGGTGAAAAAAATGCTGAATATTGTTAAATTTGCTTGAAGGATCAGCTATCCTCCAGTCATATGTTTTGACGCTCATAAGTTTCGACGCCATATTTGTTTTGTTCATACAAGTTACGAATGAAATCTCGTATGATGTCAATGATAGTGTGTAGGGCCGTCACGATACGCCATAAGAGTATCGCGATATATTGCAATACGCTGGCAACGTATCACGATATGTACCACGATATATTGTGGGCTTTTAAATTTATTGTGCCTCCGCTGTATTTAACAGAAACAATGCAAATTTAACATGCAGCTGCTGATAGAATCTAGCCTCTTTAAGTATTTATGGTCATTTAGGAGGACTGTGACGCGCCAAAATCGGTTAAAATTTTGTAACTTAAGGTTAAATTGATAACAATGGAAAAACTGATGCTTTGCTACTTTTATATCGCGAAGGGAAGAATTTTCCAATGAAATAAAAAATATCGCTATATACCGGTATGTTGAAATCATACCACCGTACGTATTGCCGCAGCTGCATATTGCAATATACCTGTATACAGGTATATCGTGACAGCCCTAATAGTGGCTACACTTTGCATTTAAGATGAATGTGCTTAATGTTTAAAATTTAAAAAAAGAGATGCACTTATAAAAATATCAAAGTTTACTTCTATTGTGGTTAATTTTCCATTATTTTACTAATGCAAAATTGTCCAACATCTTTGCATATTGTTTTTTTTAATTTTAAGTGTGGGAATTTTTTCATTCTCTCAGTGGATTACACACATCTATTTTTAGAAACCATGCCATAGGCATGCGATTAAAATGTGTTTCACAGTAAAAAATTCACCATTTAGTAAGCTTTACTTGTTTTATTGTCCACGAACGCTAATCAGATTTTAATTACTTGACCGTCATAAATATGTTCATTTGATTCAATGCTTTTAAAATATTGTGTTATTCAAAATTTTCCTTTATTAAAGCCATATACATGTATGTCTTTTAGACATCAGAGATTTAGATTATACAAAAATTGTTAGCTTTCTTAATTATCTTGTTATCCAATTTTGATTAGTACTGGGTTCATTTTTCAGAAGGAAAAAAAAATATTGACACGCATTTTTTTTCATTTGTCCAAAGTAGTATTTAGATATTTTTGCATGAAAAGGACTGAGTGCTCACAGTAATAAATTTGCTTTGTCCTTGTTTCATTACAGTTGATTTTTTATTAATGGCCGACTAAAAGCAGACACATGGATCCAAACATGGATGCTGCCATGGCCCATTGGTTACAATCAAAATTTAACCATTTTCGACAAGTGTTAAGTTCTTGAAAATGTTTAAAATTGCACAAAAGGAATGAAACCATCGATTTTAGTTGTAATTTGCGGTCTTTTCTTTGAAATCACATGATACTTACGTTTTGTTGTGTAAGTGCGTCAAAACTAATGACACAAGGATAATATTAATTTAATGACATATCTATAATGACAGTTTAATCACTGTAGAAAAATAGTCAGTGGCTAGAGTTACGAGAGTTTTAAATATGGTAGTAATTATTTCAAAGCAGAATAGCAGGTCGCTGCACCCTGCCCTTTTTCTCTCCTCCCTGCCCTTTTTAGCCACTTTCTATGCAGTAACAGTGCATTTGAGTCATTTAACCTCAGATATGCCTGCCCCTTTTTTCTGCCTCCCTGCCCTTTTCTGAGTTCTGGAATAATCACTATATATGGATATGTTTCAACTTTTAAACATAAAATATTTGTTATTATTCAAAAGAACGACATATTCGTAGTTGTGACTTAACCAACTGTCATGAAGTACACCATTTTTGATATTGATAATAAACTAAGCGAATGTTTGATAAACAGCTAAATAAAGTTGTTGTCTTCGATGTGTCACATTCTTGTTTTTTTTTTCAGACTTAACTATGAATCCAAATTTCCGAAATCAGGGGTTTCGACAGCAAGGTATGCCTGGACATATGATGATGCCCACTGGACCCATGATGCCACAAGGACAGTTCATGAATCCTGGTCAAGGTCAGTTTATGGGACAACCAGGTGGACATATGATGATGGGACAGCCTGTAAGTTTACTTAAATTAATAGATTGTATTTGTTTAGAATAAAATATATAACCAAACACATAGCTGATAAGGGGTGCTGCATTATGGTAAAATCCACATTGCAGTGTATTGCAGTATTGTATGTACAGTTTTTTGTGTAGATAAGTGAAGCAAAAACTAATGCACACACATAGTCCTAAATGTACCAAACTTATGTTTTATATGCATGTATTTTAAAATGATCTTTTACACAAATGTTTGAAGCATTTATTGAAAATGAATGCATGTGAATTTTTAGCCGCATTTTTCAACAACAAAATTCGGCTTATAGTTTGGCGAAACCCGGGCGTGCGGCGCGCATCCAGTGTCTTTTACAATTGCTTTAAAAATTTTCTTTACCATATATATATATCTGCCATTGCAGTTTTTATTTGTTCGATGCGTCAGTCCTGAACAAATATATTTACCGTATTTCAGACCCTTTCCCAATTTGAAAATTTACCGAATCCAAAAGTAGTCCCTCAGTATATAAATATAGAGCAATTCAAAATGATCGTCTGCTTTGACAGGCGGAATAATTCCTGAAATACACTTGTTAATCGGTTTATACTCGATTGTTTGAAGTGTTTACGGAACAATGCTGTTCTACCTATCAAACTAATATCACTGAACTGTTCTTTGTTGGAGCCGGAAATCTGATTTTATTTTTTAAACCCGAACAAATTCAGTATCTTCAGCGCTTTGATTTCTAAATATTATGATAATGATTTCTAATGATGGTTGTACTTACAGATGATGGGTATGAGGATGAGACCTTCTGGTGCACCTCCCAGTTATAATCAAGCTTTAAATCAAAGTACACATCAAAGACCAAGGTAATTGTCTTATAATACTTAGATAGATAGATAGAGTTTATTCAATAAATGAAACTAATACTTGGATGTATTCCCTAATCAAATATGTATGAACCTCAATAAGTAGAGATTTAGACTTTTTAGGGATGGTGAGTAGGTCTACTGACTGCCACAATATAGCCTATACAATGTCAACTGACTGCCATAATATAACATATACAATGTCAACTGACTGCCACGATAAAACATATACAATGTCAACTGACTGCCACGATAAAACATATACAATGTCAACTGACTGCCACGGTATAACATATACAATGTCAACTGACTGCCACGATATAACATATACAATGTCAACTGACTGCCATAATATAACATATACAATGTCAACTGACTGCCACGATATAACATATACAATGTCAACTGACTGCCATAATATAACATATACAATGTCAACTGACTGCCATAATATAACATATACAATGTCAACTGACTGCCACGATATAACATATACAATGTCAACTGACTGCCACGATATAACAATATGTAGGAACAGCAATGAACCCAAAAGTGATAGTGTGTAATCAAGCTGTTACAATATTGGATTTAAGCTCTGTAACTCATTTTATTAATTCATTCATTACTTTCACTTATTAAATAAATGTTTAACAATTTGCAAGCCATTTTTGCTATCAAGTCCAACCCAATATCTCTAATGGCTTATAAACATATAACTGTCTAGTTTTAACAATGAGGGACCTTAGTCAGTTATTTCCCCTTGTATACTCTTCAACTAGGTATGTCCAATTAGTTGGATTAGTCGGATTTTACCCTTATTTTTCAATGTCAATTTGCCAAAATTAATCTTAAATATTTTTTTTTGTAAATCATTTAATTTGTTTGAAATTCAAGCTTAGTTTTTTTAGGTAAAGAACTGTTTAAATTTCATTACTTCTGTTAATATCTTCATTAACAAGAAAGATATTGGATGAAATATTTTGTTATCCTTACATAATACTTCAATGATAAAGTCCAAGGATTCCTACTGTAAGGACCTACTTACCAATTGGATTGCTTCAGATTTTATCAGGGAAAGATAACTGACTAAAGTCCCTAATCTATTACAATATTATAGTCCAACAGAATTAACCTGAGCTTGACCTTTATGCAAGAATATATTAAAGATAGTATTTACAGTCTAGTTTTGTCTTCGTTTGTAAATTGAGCTTTATCGGAAGCTTTCGGCAAAATACAGGTACTGAACAATTAATGTTGTTTTCATAAGAATAGATAGTTTGAAACTGTGCCATAATACTGCTGACTTACTTGTTTACCCAAAAACTAATGTGTCCAAAATTAAACGTACAATAACATGCCACTTTTAATAAATTGATTTATAGTCACATCGGTTGTTATAAACACGTGTATAACCGTATACACGCATACGGAAACTCACGATTTAATGTAAGTGAAGTGTGTAATTATTATAATTAGGTAGTTCAAGCTCAGGTTAATTCTGTTGGACTATAACATTTTGTTATTGCTTCTCTTTATTTTTCTAGAGGTCAAGTCATGAATCCAAATGCTGGAAAAACTGAAGAACAAATTCTTAAAGAAAAACATTATCATGAACAAAAGGCTAAATTAAAACAATTTGGTAAAACAGGGGCCTCAACTCTTGATCCTAACAAACTTGTTGATTCTATTTTTGGTAGCAGTCAACCTTCTTCAAAACCAAAGCCACAACAACAAGGTTAGTGCATTTTGTTTAATTTCTTGATCAGGAAATATTTTTATGAGAACATATGTATTTTTGAGCACTGTGTAGTTGTTTAGTGGTAAAAGGAGTCAATTTGAATAGCTACAATTTATAGATAGTTTAATTTTACCCCCGCTTCGAAGAAGAGAGGGGTATACTGTTTTACCCTTGTCCGTCCGTCCGTCGCAGTTTTCTTAGCAACTATAACATGCAGCAGCCTAATACTTTGCATATTGCTTCATCCCATAGTCCCATGTGGTGTAAAGCGATTTCATGCTCCTTGCTCATCTACTTCCTGTTTGTCGCATATTTTTAGATTTTTGCGGGGGTATCACTAGTGAGCATTAGCTCACAGATTTACTTGTTTAATTATAATGAGTGAGCTATTAAATAAATTGGGTAGCAACAGGTTAACATGACAACATGCTTGGTTTATATACCTAATTTTTTATTGTGATTTTGAACATAATGTTTAAACATATTGATAATTGGATCCTAACTATTGTTTAGTATTTTAATAAATGACATTTTTAATTGCGTTCATGAGTAGAGCTGGAGAGTAATGAAAAAGTTTCATCATGTTGTAATGATTTTTCTCTTGTTATTAAATCATTGGCATGGGCGGATCCAGCGAGGGAGGGGGGGTCTGGAACCCCCTAGAATTTTGAAAATGTACCTGTCCATAAGATATTTCTTGCCTGTAAGTCATTTTTAAGTAGCATGAAGCAATTTTTCTCGGTGCTTAACAAAGATTTAATGGTTATGTTACTGTGATGTAGTTTTTATTATCAATATGTTGCATTTTTTCTGCAAAATGTGTATAATGTGGTTCGAGGTTTGGACCCCCCTAGAAAAGTTCAGACCCCCCCCCCCCCTAGAAAAGTTCGGACCCCCCCCCTAGAAAAAAATCCTGGATCCGCTCCTGATTTGCGCTTAAGTTAACAGGTAAAACTGATGACTGACAGAATTTTAAGATGACAAATTTAATTTCTATATGACAAAAATGTAGTACATTATACCTATATTATTCCTGTTACAGTACCACAACTTCAACCACAGTCACCTGCTAATGATGCTGATGATGGTTTTGGTGATTTTCTAAGTAGTTCTACTATAAGTTCTACACCAGTCCAACATACACAGATGTCAGCAACTAATCCTAGTATACAACCTAACCAAGCTAGTATGAACCCTCCTACTGATGATAACACTCTGACTAGTCAACCTATCAACATGGCTTCCCAGATACCTGTGGATAGTGAGAAAAAAGGTTAGTATAGTGCGTAAAATATTGACCCCGACCTGACCTTTCACATTTACATCTAATAATTATCTACACATATCCTGACGAAAGTCAGTACCACCTCTATTCTACACTTTGGCAGCAATCGTAAAATTATAGAAATATGTTTGTGTGTTAAGTTTTAGCTCATAATCCTCACGGTCACGGTGTAACCGAGCATTAATACTACATTAGTATTCAATGCAATGAATTATTCTTGCATAAAGGTCAGGTCGGGGTCAATATTTACGCACAATACAAGTTAGTTTTCAATGTATGGTCTTACAGACTATACGGAGCTGAGTATATATCGTGGGTTTAGCGAAAAAAACGGTTCTAACTGAATATAAGAAAAAAATGTGTTACATGTACAACCGTATTGTGCTAAGCCCGGGATTTCTTTAATATTCTTGCATATTCTGTTCCTGGCTAATAGACATAATTTGGAACTCCAATTTATGATTTGTTATCATCTGTGCACAGGTGGTACTAACAAAGCTTTTTACATTTTATTGCTGAAAAATAGAATCTCTGATTTATTTATCTTCTTGTTCTGTGTACACATATTTTCATTTTGATGGTCAAAGTTTGTTTGTACCTCAGGAAAAACTCAAATATATAAATTCCTGATACGGTCTATTTACAACCTTATAATCTAGTATATGTAACATGATTTTTTTAATTGTCCCCTCCTTGTAACATGTATTCCTACTTCAGATCTGGGATTTGGAATCTCATGCCCGAGGGGGTGCGGGTTCGAATCCCTCCCGGGGAGGTTATACTCTTCCATGAAAATTTGACAATTATGTCAATTATCCTCCATTGATTATAAAATATGGAGAAGTTTCCGGCCTTGTGGAAGGGTAGGTGAGTACTGGTTATAGACAATGGTCCAGGAAAGCTAGGTTAGGTGCGCTGAACGACATAAAATGACCTAAATTGTGTTTACACGGCGTTATCTCAAATAAATAAATAAATAATTACTTCAAATATAATCTACATTAATTTTGTTTTCTTTTATGGTACAGAAATGGAATAATAAAAACAATGCATCTATTAAAGCATGGCATAATTATTGTCCGTTTTTTCTCAACTGTCCAAACTTGAATAAATTCACGGTGACTGAATGCATTGTTTTTGTACTGGCGGCCTAATTGTTATTAAAAATATCTTAATTAAAACATATTAAACGGCATAAGCAGCTTTACTTGATCATAATACACACTTTCGGAAACTTATGGATGTATTACTACAATAATTTTAACAAACGCATTCACCGTGAAATTATTCATGTTTTGACAGTTGAGAAAAAAAACGAATTACATGTATACTATCTATATATCATTATATTACAGATATAACAAAGATGATGATGGAAAGTTGTGATTTAACAGCTCCACAGAAAGCTAAATTATTTCATAAACCATCTTTAAAGGTATGATGTTGTATTTGTAAATAATTCTTCGAAGAAGAGGGGGGTATACTGTTTTACCCTTGTCCGTGCATGCGTCCGTCCGTTACAAAATTTCCGTCGCAGTTTTCTCAGCAACTATAACATGCAGCAGCCTAATACTTTGCATATTGCTTCATCCCATAGTCCCATGTGGTGTAAAGAGATTTCATGCTCCTTGCTCATCTACTTCCTGTTTGTAGTCATATTTCTCACAGCGGGGTTATCACTAGTGGGCATTAGCTCACAGATTTACTTGTTAATATTATTACCATAACTTTATAAGCATTGAATGTTTGCACAGTGTGGAACAAAATTACAAGTATTAAGATATCAGCCTTAGCTGTTCGCTACGAAACTAGGCAAAAAACCCCAAACTCATGGTTGAATAAACTTCCTAAGTTAGCAGTATTAAAGTACTAAGTTAGCAGTATTAAAGTCCTAAGTTAGCAGTATTAAAGTCCTAAGTTAGCAGTATTAAACTCCTAAGTTAGCAGTATTAAAGTCCTAAGTTAGCAGTATTAAAGCTGTTGGTAACCTGTCAGGAAGTACAAGCCTCAGCTCACCAGGGATCTTCAATGTATATCAACCAATAAAATGCAGTTTCACTTTTCACTCCCAGGAGGTTACACCCTTTATGACAAGTTGATGATAATGTTGAGACATGTATTTCTATGTAGGGGAAAATGTTGATGGTTCTTTCTGCAAGATGATAGTAGTGAAAAGTTAGCCTGGTAAACAGGTTATTGTTTATAACCAATATAAATTGCCCACTCCATTGTATGTGTACTAAGCCCAAATAAATCTTATGTTTTACATTGGATTATTATATATACGTACATTTCTCTAGGAAATCAATCCTACACACACACCTGTGTCAGTACATCATACCAGTCATAATGCAAGAAGATGGACACAAAGTGAAGAATTATCACAATTATTTCTACAAGAAGGTAACTTTATCTTCACTATCACTTTACTGATAACTTATTATAGATAACATGTTCATTTATTTGAAAACCAACTAGGTTGGAAGCATGGATTTTGCTTGTAAAGAATTTTTTTTTTGCAATTTGTGTTTGATCTTTTTGTCACAACCTTCTTTTATTCTTAGTTTCAATGATTTATTACTTGTTGTAAATAATGCTATAGTTTGTAGGGCTCTACACCGGTATATGATATATATAGAATACCAGTATTGTAGGTACGATAGATATATCGGATCAAACGTTTCGGTATCTAACAAAATATCGATCAATGACGGCCATACAAGTAAACCCATGGCCTGCAAATCATTTGATATTTTGTATTGCCAAATCAACATTGTACTCAAAGACGTCATTGGTTCTACTGCTTATGGTTCTGTATGGACTAAGCTGTGGACGAACAATCTCATAATATGACATACCTTTACGCAATCGTATTACACCGGTTACGTCATGTTTTGTTTTTTTTTCAATCAAAAGGAAGAAATTGTTGCTGTTAGAATGTCCTTTGAAAGTTTACATAGACATGCTAAACATCATTATCATTTGCGTTTAAAAAGAAATCAGGAATAGACTCCTACATTTGTGCATATTAGCTGCTTAATATTTGGTTGCTCATGGCTCATGCCATTTCTGTAGCTTCTGAACGGAAAATTTCAACCTCGGGAGATATCCTGTCAACCGGAAGATCATGTCTAAACTCAGACTCATTTGATGCAATGATATTTTTTAAAAACATGCAAACCTCATATTGTTTTATATTATAACATTTAAAGTATTGATAAGACAGTGCATTTAGTAGTATGATGCTACTACAATTAAAATTAATGATTAAAACAACACTATATATTATTAAAATACCATATTATATATCGAATATCGATCATTTTGTATCGATACAAACATCGTATCGATCATTCTGACCGATATAGAGCCCTAATAGTTTGTGATATACATCATTAAACACATTAACTCAAATATCTTACTTTCAGCTGTAAAAGATGAGTCAACTATTCCAAAGAAACCAGTGAAGCATATAAGTCCTACAAGTAAACATCCACCAAAACCTCCACCATGGTTTAATGATACATCACTGATTCCTGGTGTATACAAACAAGTATATGAAGCTTGTTTAGTGTAAGTAGACATTACTGATACCTAGTGTATACAAACAAGTATATGAAGCTTGTTTAGTGTAAGTAGACATTACTGATACCTAGTGTATATAAACAAGTATATGAAGCTTGTTTAGTGTAAGTATGCATCACTGATACCTTGTGTATACAAACAAGTATATGAAGCTTGTTTAGTGTAAGTATAAATTACTGATACCTTGTGTATACAAACAAGTATATGAAGCTTGTTTAGTGTAAGTAGACATTACTGATACCTAGTGTATATAAACAAGTATATGAAGCTTGTTTAGTGTAAGTATGCATCACTGATACCTTGTGTATATAAACAAGTATATGAAGCTATTATTACACTGATACCTGGTGTATATAAACAAGTATATGAAGCTTGTTTAGTGTAAGTAGACATCACTGATACCTTGTGTATATAAACAAGTATATGAAGCTAGTTTAGTGTCAGTAGACATCACTGATACCTGGTGTATATAAACAAGTATATGTAGCTTGTTTAGTGTAAGTAGAGATCACTGATACTTGGTGTATATAAACAAGTATATGAAGCTTGTTTAGTGTAAGAATACATTACTGATACCTGGTGTATATAAACAAGTATATGAAGCTTGTTTAGTGTAAGTAGACATCACTGATACCTGGTGTATATAAACAAGTATATGAAGCTTGTTTAGTGTAAGTAGACATCACTGATACCTGGTGTATATAAACAAGTATATGAAGCTTGTTTAGTGTAAGTAGACATCACTGATACCTGGTGTATATAAACAAGTATATGAAGCTTGTTTAGTGTAAGAATACATTTCTGATACCTGGTGTATACAAACAAGTATATGAAGCTTGTTTAGTGTAAGAATACATTACTGATACCTGGTGTATATAAACAAGTATATGAAGCTTGTTTAGTGTAAGAATACATTACTGATATCTGGTGTATATAAACAAGTATATGAAGCTTGTAAGGGGGGTCCGGACCCCCTGGAATTTCCAAAATGTATCTGTCCATAAGAGTTTTTCTTGACTGTGAGTCATTTTTTAGTAGTTAGAAGCAAATTTTCTCAGTACATGACATAGATTTAATGGTTATTTAGTCTTTATTATTAATATGTTGCGTTATTCTGCAAACAATGTATACACGTAATGTGGTTTGAAAACCACAGAAAAGTTCGGACCCCACCTAGAAAAGTTAGGACCCCCCCCCCTAAAAAAATCTGCCCCTGTTTACATTGACTAAATTCATGATTGTAGCTATCTATAAGTATCCATATTGGACTAGTGTTGTGTTAGACTAGTGATCATTGTTGTTGAATCATATTGACAATAAAACATTACATATTTCAGAGGTAACCAGATATCCACTGAGAGATTATATCCTATATTAATGTTAAGTGGTTTACCTAAAGAAGTTATGGGACAGTTATGGTCACTATGTAACAAAACTACACCAGGACAACTTATAGAGAAAGAATTATATCAATTATTAGCAGTTATAGCCCTCACACAGGTATGTATTTATTTTATTATTTAAATGATATTATTATACCTCACATGATTTATGTGATGTCACCAGGTGACAATCTGTGATGGCACTCTCTTAACATTACCTATCGGCCCCTTAAGCGATGGGAGACCACTGCCTTGGATACTGCTAAAAACCTGGTCCCAAGTTTTAGTCATTCATTTTGAGTGACCTCCCTTGCCCTGACGCTTGATTTTTACCAAACAACAAACTTGAATGGTGTGAAAATGTCTTCAAGTTCAGTAACAAATAAAACAGATAAAGTTAAACAGTGTGTGTCTATTAAATTGTTAACAATTTCTGATTTTTGTTGTTCAATATAGTAAAAAATATCACATCCTACAGAGGGTAATAGAACAGAAGCCTCAGTTGACATTACTAGTCTCGGGTGAACATTCTGTTCTATCACCCTCTGTAGGATGTGATATTTATATAATAATATGGTTGCTCATGACCTTGATCAGTATTATGTTAGTTTGCCTTGTACCAGCTATATTGAACATTTCACTAGAAAAAAATACTGAGCAGAACATTTCATTGCATTGAAGAGAAAATATTTCATGTAAAACCTTACTCATTTCAAATGTTTCTGTAGTTTAGTATTAGAAGTCAATATTTATTAAATTATATTAAAATAAAGTAAAACATATTATAATGACATAAAACAAATATGCTACTTATCATAAAAACTCAGTTTAGGTATTTTGAAATTATTTAAATATCATATCGTCTCTGTGTACTTAAAGCTTAATGAGCATGACAAAGAAATCTGTTAACTTAAAGTATAAGTTGAACTTTTGTTAAATGTTTACATCTTTTTGTTTTTTTTACAGAATAATTTCCGAGTAGAGACATTAGATATTTTATGTAGATGTCCAAAAGCTCCTGTACCATTTCTAGCCCCAGCAGGCAGCACTGTTCCTCCACAATCACCTATACAGATGATTCCTACATCTCCTACGCTGAGTACTGGGGAGACATCTCCTAATATAGTCACTGGAGTGTCACCACCTCAGATACCCGGGCAATCTATCGCTTCTGGAGTGTCACCACCTCAGATACCCGGGCAATCTATCGCTCAAATACCTGTACAGACCATTGGGCAACCAGCATTTGTCCCAGGTGTTAGCCAGGTTCCTCTTCAGACTGGATTAAACCACGGAGTTCAGTCACCTGGACCAGCCCCAGTCCCAATGACACTTGGACCTGTTCCGCATCCAATGCAAATAGCAGCACCTGGAAATTTTCCACTTGGTTCACAGTCTACCCAGAATGCCATTCCTAATGTTAGTCACATGACTGGTAACCAAGCAACTCATATGATATCATCACCTGCAACATTAGCAGTCACTCAGTTACCCCCTGCAGGTGAGTGTGTTTGAAATTTTTTCTCTAGCTATGTAAACATACAAATACTGATATAAAAGTATTTTATCACGATCCAGATTACAATACAAAACTTGATTTTTCTTATGTGCTAGAGAGCTTTGTATCTCCATTTCAACCACTTTTTTTAATGTGGATAACATTTTGGTGTAAACCAATTTTTAATATGGTCCACTCAGTAATATATTTCATATACATGTATAATATATGTTTTATATTATTCATAGTTTGGTTGTGAAAAAAAATATTTTACACTTTTATTTTGACTTGACAGTATTTTTAATATCCAATATTTATTCATGTTTTCTTCACTTTAGGCATGACTTCAGGCAGTATAAGTAATGTTACAAGTAATATAAATAATGATGATGATGATGATTTTGCTGATTTTCAAACAGCATCAATGTCTCCACCAAAACAAGGTATGTTCTCTTGTTCACATACTTAGCTTAAAGTTTACAATTTCTTGAAAAAGTCATTTTGTCATTCTTATTAACAATTGCAGAATCTGACTTAGCACCTTGCAATCATGGATTTTTAGCCAGATTTTTCAATGAAAATAGTTTGGCGAAACACAGGCTCGCTGTCAGGGGGTCGGTGTTGTTAACAATTGCGTTCAAGTTTTTCCTTTACCATATATTTCTGCTATTCATTGTCAAAACTTTATGAAACTTTATACAATAAAAATACCATGTGATGAACAGAATTAGAAAGTAACCACAACTCTACCTGCCTTTATTATGGATTATTTCCCTTTGTAATTTTTGCGTTAAAGTTTTTAAATCTGGCTTTAATTTGGTTTCCACATTACATTTCTTGTCCAGTGTGTCTTACCAGATTCCCCATGTACAATGGGGACTACCAGTAGTCCATTTTATTCTTAATTCACTATCATTATTATCTGGTCTATAATTTCTGTTTTGATAGGTATTGTTTGTTGTATGGTCTATAATTTCTGTTTTGATAGGTATTGATTGTTGTATGGTCTATAATTTCTGTTTTGATAGGTGTTGATTGTTGTATGGTCTATAATTTCTGTTTTGATAGGTATTGATTGTTGTATGGTCTATAATTTCTGTTTTGATAGGTATTGATTGTTGTCTGATCTATAATTTCAGTTTTGATAGGTATTGATTGTTGTATGGTCTATAATTTCAGTTTTGATAGGTATTGATTGTTGTATGGTCTATAATTTCAGTTTTGATAGGTATTGATTGTTGTATGATCTATAATTTCAGTTTTGATAGGTATTGATTGTTGTATGGTCTATAATTTCAGTTTTGATAGGTATTGATTGTTGTATGGTCTATAATTTCTGTTTGATCTGGGTTGGCTAATAAAAGTATGTTAGTGCTCTGCAAGTTCTTAAAGATCTGTAAATTCTGCATTGTGACATGGATATATAGAAGTTTCTGGAATTTATATCATTATAATATGATTGTACTATTTTAATTATAATTTTTTATTTTTGTCTGTTTCCATAGCAACCAGTGTACAACAGAACATAGGAGAAGTAAAGCAATTATCTCAGAGGAATACAAACCAGTAAGTACAAGAAATGTTAGACTATATTAGATTATAGTCTGGTAGAATTAGGGTCAAATTACCTCAACTTTGATTTGTAGGACACAGAAAAAATGTTTTCAGTATTTTTGGGTGCTGAGATATGAAAGTACATATTTTACTATTATACCCAGTTGACAAAAATGTACATGTTATGGATGCTTTGATATGTTAACTATAAGGGACTTTAGTCAGTTATTTCCCCTTGTATACTCTTCAAAAAGGAAGGTCCAATTAGTTGGATTACTATGATTTTACCCTTACTTTTCAATGTCAATTTGCCAACATTAGTCTTTAATAACTTTTTTATCATTTAATTTGTTTGAAATTCAAGGTAAGTATTTTGAAGGTAAAGATCTATCTAAATTTCATCACTTCTGTTAATATCTTCATTAACAAGAAAGATATTAGATGAAATATTTTGTTATCCTTAAATAGGAATTCATTGATAAAATCCGAGGATTCCAACTGTAAGGACCTACTTACCAATTGGATTGCTTCAGATTTTATCAGGGAAAGATAACTGACTAAAGTCCCTCATTGTATCTAGTGATACCTTTAAAATTGCCATATGTGTTTCTTGGTCACTATCTTGAAATCTTATAATTTCTCAAAGGTGATAATAAGTTTAAACAACAACAACACATACAGTTTTTCAAATATTACATGTAGTACATTGTATTTCGTCATCAACACATTTCGAAGATAGAGAAATACCACCAGTTTACAAATCTACAACTTTTCATCTTACAAAATCTTAAAAAAACCATTTTCTGTGTTATTTAAAACTACATTAAGTTATTATTCTGCCTGTAGGACAGTTTGCATTAATACTTACTACTTGATTGGCAAGCAGAACCTCATTAGAACAGTTAACAATGCATGCATCAGAATATTATACATATAATGAAAGTTTGCATCGCCCATGAATTGAACCCACGACCTCTCGATCAGTAGACTTGCATGCTTTTAACTGAGCTTGCCAGATGGACCATACAGGTATATATTCTATGTTTTCAGATCTGACATAGTATATGGTGACAGTCCAAACAAGTTATCTAATGATTTAAAACATTCTACTGTAGAGAATTTCTTTGGAAGTGATGATTCCTCTGGTTGTAAGTATCTAGTAAATAATATTTCTTTCTCACAAATTTTTAAGACAAAAATCAATGGAAGTCAATACTTAAAACCATTCACAAAATATTGTTCACTTTTTCTTATTTTTACAGAACAGAACAAACCTTTATTTCTCAAATCATGATACATGAGTAATCATATGTACAGTTTATAAATAGAAATATAAGAAAAGAAAAATTACATGTATATATATTAAAAAATATTAACACTTCTAGAGGGAGAAAGAGATGTAAAATTACTGTGAACATTTTACACTTTCTGCAAGACTTTTTATTAAAAAATATGTTTTTTGGTCCTAGCTTCTGGAATTTCTGAAAAAATGTTTTATTGACTTTCAAAGATTTTTATCATCTAAGTTTTTGTAAAAAGACTTGCTGCAATATTAATATTTTGTAAATAAGTTTCACTACATGTGTGAAAGTTTTCAGATTTAGATTTTAGATGTTTGGCTGTGTTATGTCTTTGAAAGAATTTCTAATATAATCTCCAGAGTTATTGCATTGCATACTTTTATAGTTTATAAACTTGGGCTCAATGGTTCTGTTTTGTCAAAATATGTCACACGTTACAAAACGTTCCGTAGCGATACATTCGGAACTCCTCGGCCATTCCCTTCGAATAATCTCGGACATGTTTAAACGCTATTTTGAGACTATCTGTGTTAAAGTAAACAAATATATGATCGTTTAGGCATTGAGTGATGTTTCGTTTTTAGTCCGTAAATTTTGAAACATCACTCATTGCCTTAACGATCTCATATTTGTGTATTAGATTAGGTTATTCGCAGCGAATGGCCGAGGAGTTCTGAATGTATCGTTATGTAACATTCTGTAACATTTTGTGTAATTGAACACGCTACTGGTATTTTCACATTAGTTTCAATTTTGCAGTAAATCTATATTTGGATAGCAACAATTTGCAGAGTGGGTCAACTTTGAAATGACATGATTTATTAGTCAGCTACTGTTTTAAACTGATATAGATGGAACAATAAAATGAAAACATTTTAGTGAATTGTCTAGCCAAGTTTATTCTTTTTACTTCAAGGGCTGAATGAAACATTATAGTAAATCCATTTTACGGGAGTTACAAATATGTTTTGTTCAGCCATGAACTTGTTAGTAACAAGAAATCTGCAGCTAACTATGTAATACTATTCCATTACTACATTGTAACTAACTGTTCAATTTATCTAACATTTTAAACTTTCACCCGTGTAAATAAATATAGTTATTGTAGAGTATGCTAGTTAAGGTTCATGTAAAGTCTTGGTTTGCCAAAAAAATAGTAAAACAGAAATAGCTCTAATTCTGTCATATTTCCGCCAACAGTATTGTTTTATACATCAAAATGTTTCTTATGAAACATACAAAGTGATGCTGATCATCAATTATGATAAAAATATTTAGCAAAAGATGTATTTGCAAAATTGATGCTGCATGAATAAAAATACAAAACTACATTAAAATTTTCTTACAACAAAATTTAACATTAATTCCTTTACAGAACCTTATAGTACACATTCCAATGAAGGTACTGCAATATTTATAACCTCAATAAATATTAAAACAAAACTAAGGCAATTGAAAAACTAAAGTGAAAGTAGAAACAGGGTTGTGAAAACCCATTACACTTGTATCTGTCAAAATGTTTTTCATTTACCTTAATTTTGTTTTAACATTTATTTAGGTTATTAATATTGGAGTACCTTCATTGGAATATGAACTTTAATGTTCTATAAATGATTTAATGTTAAATTAGTTTGTAAAAAATTCTTAATGTCTTCTAGTATTTTCAGTTTTACAGCATCAATTTTGCAAATGCATCTTTCGGTTAACGTTTTCATCTGAATTAATTACCAGCATCACATTGTATGTTTCATAAGGAACATGTTGATGTATAACACACTGCTCTTGATGGAAGTATAAAAGAGTTAGAGCATTTTTCATTTTACTATTTTTAATGCAAACAAAGACTTTACTTGAACCTTAATCCAAAATTTTGAGTTTTTAAACACAGTTGTAATAATTACTTTACAAAACTCACCATTCCATGTTTATATTAACTGTTAATCATAAAATGTTTTGCTCTAATAAGTTATAGGTCAGAGACTGTTTCTGTTTGGGCTTAAAATTAATGTATATAATAAAATATAGGGCTTAAGATCATTAATATCGACTGAATTACTAGTATCATTCTTTGCTTTCGGCGCAATAATTATGACCTTTCTGTGTTGGTGCGCCGTAAAACCAAGACAAACAAACAAACTGTTTGGGCTTGGTAAGTGTGGAATTAAAATGTCTCTTATTGGAACATTTTGACTGCCAACTTTATAAATTGTTATGTATTTGTATCATAACACTTTCTTTAAAGATATATTTTTCTTTCAGCAGTTAATTTATTAATGTGTGAATGTCTGTTCTCTGCTAATTACAATTTTCTATTAGTTTTTTTATAAAACATCATCAATATCTTTACTAGATTTAAAATATAACATGGGTCAATAGCGCAGTTGGTAGCCCTTCGGGATTTGGATACTCGTGCCTAAGGGGGTGCAGGTTCGAATCCCACCCGGGGAGGTTATACCCTTCCATGAAAATTTGACAATAATGTCGATTTTCCTCCATTGATTAGATCATATGGGGAAGTTTCCGGCCTTGTGGAAGAGTAGGTGAGTACTGGTTATAGCCAAGGGTCCAGGAAAGCTAGGTTAGGTGCACTGGACGCCGTAAAATGACCTAAAATTGTGTTGTACTCCAATAAATAAATAAAATAAGATTTAAAATATAAGGATTTTTAATCAGATACTACAAGGTATATCTAAAAGTGATCTTAATTAGATTGATTCAGGTGAATGAATTTAAATCAAAGTGACTAAAACCTCTCAGCAAAGAAAGGTTGCAGGTTGAAGCCCAGTTATCAAACATGGCTCTATAAACCAGAAAATAGACAGGAACCTGCAAGGCTTGAGTCTAGAGTTGAATCATTCCAGAATAGATGGTTAGGTGAGCTGTGCTATGACTCTGTCTGGAAAAAAAGGCAAAACTTACAAACCAAAGTAAAACCTTTATAAAAATTATATATTGCTTAAATGGCTTTTACATTTGATTAGGTTTTCAAACCCATTGGTTTTCATTGTACCTTCAGTTTCAAGCCATGGTGATAAAAGACAACTCAAAGGTACCATACAAACTGTTTACTGTTTAATATACAATTATAGTTACTTTGCTTGATGGGGAATTTGTACTATCTCACCATTGATTACATTTTTAGCTCAACTATTTGTAAAATAGAGGGGGATCTCTCAGTTTTTTTCAGTGTAGTGCTTGATACAGTAACAGTTTTGCATAATAAAATTTTGTCTCATTGACCCCTTTAGAGATTCACTTGAAACTTCATGTATGCCTACAGTGTTACAATTAGTAATAGAACTTGGTATTTGACCTACAATTATTGTTGGTACAAAAAGAAAATTCTGTTACTTTTTGATGTATTGACTTATGCCCTATCTAGGCTAAGAGTATTCATAGTGACGGTTGCACTTCTTTACCATGGCAAATGTCCTCACAAACATTGCTTTTTATTTTGGTTTTAGTTTAAGATAAAAATTATGCATTTTTATTGCAAAACCCTAAAACACTGGATGGGTTTGCTTTAAAGTTAAATTTTTGGGCTTTTGTAGCAGAACTGTTTTAATTATTATTAAACATTGATAATAGTCAAGACTGTTGTCTGTGGATTTTGCTTGTTCTTTTAGTATGATGTTCCATCTGTTTTGTATTCAGAAAATGAAACAATCATTAATAATTTGTTTATTAAACAATATATTTAATAATCCATTCGAACAAATCAAAACTGGCGAGCTTTTCAAGTTTGTCGAAAGGATTTGCCAAAATGTGTTAATATATAAAGCTGATATTTCGTGTGTTGATAAAAATATTGTTTATATGGTGTTTTTAAAAAAAAAATGCTTTTTCTGTGTAACTTTTAACGAAAATGGGCTGTACAATGATAGCATTAAAAACTAATAAAATGTCGGCAGTAGAAATCGAAAGGATTTTTGTCACGTGACTTTTGCCCATTGCTACCAAAGTCTACCCATCACAATATCAATGCGTTGAGACGCCGTGAAATAACAAAACATCATAGTGATTAATGAGAGTCCATATTATGTAACATAGTGTAAACACCAAAACATTGCACCATGATAAAAAAACCTATACACTCACATTGGGTGGATCTTTTGGTCCGAAGGTGAAGGTTTCAGTCAGTTGGAGGAGTTTATGGTCACTTGTTTAATGGTCACTATCTTAAATTGGTCTATTCACAACCTTAATTTTCTGTAAGGATGCATTCTCTTTGCTTATACATGGTGCATACAGTCTGCATGTAAGTGACAAATCATAGCAGTTAACTTAGTGGTGAAAGAAAACTTTAACATGTTTATAATGATAAATGAAACCACACTCTATAGTCTGACATTTGGGAACTTACAGACATGACTACAATAATAAATATAAACTATAACATTTACCTAGTACTAACATGTAATAAATATCTACTAAAACCTATATTTAACACAGTTGAATTTACATTGGGCACATTCTGCAAGGCGATCGCTAGCAAGGGCTTTGTAGCGATTCCCTATGGAACGGTTTGCTACGATCAAGCAAATTGAATCGCTAGCTAGTGAAACGTAGCAAGTTTTTTTCTTGCAAGCCGTATCATTTGGAACGTTTCTGCCTTTTTTAAAATGGCTGCCCCCTGTGGGAACGTGTTTCTTTTTCAAGAATACTGATAAATATTTCATTTAATGCATACATTTCGTCAAAGCGGATAAATAGAATAACCATGGTGATAATTGATTTGAATATTTTTCATTTGTTACAATTCTGAACTTTATGTTTGAGAAAGTCGCCATTTTGGATTTGCTAGCTTGAAGAAAACCTTCCGTAGACCTCTTATGCTACATGAGATGCCGTGAAATAATTATTTGTCATTGGCCATTCATTATCATCTGCATCACTGTTTGGTACAATTAGACATCATTTTTTTGGGAAAAATATTTTAGCTGTTTCATACCCTTGACACTTGGTTTCATTTAAATGTTGCTTATTATATTATAGTACATAATAATACAGTGAACACTAGATAGACCAACCACCATTTTTATCCATATTGCTAGTTGAGATGTTTAACCTTCTTTATACAATGTTTAGCTGCCAGGCTAGCTCAGTTGGTAGCACGCAAGTCTACTTATCGAGGGGCCATGGATTTAATTCCCGGGCGGGGCATACTTTCGTGGAGTTTGGTCATGAAATAATTTCTACGGCCATTCTCCCTCCTACCAATGATTTTTAATTTTGCAGAGCAGTTGTCAGTCACTGACAAAAGTATGTGCTTAGTAGTTGGTTAACAGCTAAATCCAGAGATTTAGCCTTTCCAGGAGGAGTGGGTAGGTTGACTGACTGCCATTATATGACCTATAATATGTGTTGCTACGGCGTTAAACCCAACAAAACAAACAAACAAACAAACAATAAAGTATTTTATACAGATCAGGTCTAAAAAAAGACAAAGAC
Source organism: Mactra quadrangularis (assembly GCA_025267735.1). Lineage (NCBI taxonomy): Eukaryota > Metazoa > Mollusca > Bivalvia > Venerida > Mactridae > Mactra > Mactra quadrangularis. The sequence goes on along the minus strand of CM046305.1, from coordinate 48,124,213 downwards.
CTTATTCACGACTATAGACAAACATGCGAGAATTTTGTTTGGTTGTTACAACAAATTGTATTATAAGACTCTCTAGAGTTTGGAAAACTTATGCCATTTGTTCAACGATCAATCAAACTTAGCGGAACTCAAGTATTTTTTCAAACAAAACATTCACATTTAATGACGATTCTTATCACTTGATTAAACTTGTTTCCATCAATACATCATCATAGAAACTGACAATCTGCTGTGTAAGCCTTGGTTTAGCACATGTCCGCTAAGATTATGCAACTTTGGTGACACATTGTTAATTCAAAAATTTGAAAAATCACTGTTGGTAGTGACTGCATATAAAAGGAAACTGACAGTTTTTAGTGGAAATGACAGAGTTATGTACCTTTGACTATCTTGTACCTGGAGGTAAAAAATTGGCGCTCCATGTAATTTTCACCAATATTGAGCATCGCCAATACAAAACTCTCTGTTTTTGCCCCGCAGAAATAACCTGCTATACAGTATCACAATGTTACTGTTAACCAGACTTGTCCTGAACAGTGTAACATGAGGCCACAGTTAACCAGACTTGTCCTGAACAGTGTAACATGACACCACAGTTAACCAGACTTGTCCTGAACAGTGTAACATGACACCACAGTTAACCAGACTTGTCCTGAACAGTGTAACATGACGCCACAGTTAACCAGACTTGTCCTAAAAGGTGTAACATGACGCCACAGTTAACCAGACTTGTCCTGAACAGTGTGACATAATGCCTCAGTTAACCAGACTTGTCCTAAAAGGTGTAACATGATGCCACAGTTAACCAGACTTGTCCTGAACAGTGGAACATAACGCCACAGTTAACCAGACTTGTCCTGAACAGTGTAACATAACGCCACAGTTTTTAACCAGACTTGTCCTGAACAGTGTAACATAATGCCACAGTTAACCAGACTTGTCCTGAACAGTGTAACATACGCCACAGTTAACCAGATTTGTCCTGAACAGTGTAACATAATGCCACAGTTAACCAGACTTGTCCTGAACAGTGTAACATACGCCACTGTTAACCAGACTTGTCCTGAACAGTGTAACATAATGCCACAGTTAACCAGACTTGTCCTGAACAGTGTAACATACGCCACAGTTAACCAGACTTGTCCTGAACAGTGTAACATAATGCCACAGTTAACCAGACTTGTCCTGAACAGTGTAACATAATGCCACAGTTAACCAGACCTTTCCCCAATGGTGTTCAAACATGATATTGTGTCATTTTCTTGTGACAATATGTCATATTTTGTTACTGGTCACTCAGTACAGAATTTGTGTAACACAACAACTACTGTATTCTGGTTTATTTGAGAAACAAGTTCTTCAAACCACAGCTAGTTAGTCTTTTACCTTGTCACCCAGTACTTACAAGATGTCAATGATTTGTCTTGCTAATGATTGAATTGTTGATGTTTCTACACCAATATGACTATTTGAAATATCAACTGATGATCATATATCAATAACCTCTTGAAGCATTAACAAACAATACGTAACACAATAAAAATACATGGTCCGAACTGAGTTTTGAACCCACAACCTATTGAGTCTTAAGTGGACACTCAACCATGTCACCATAAAAGCTGGCATAAAGGCAAGGTAGTACAAGTGTGGTATTATATCTCTGCTTCATACGCCCCCTCCATAATGGAATTTGTCCTCAAATTCTTGGAGCTTGATTGTCTATGGGGCAATTTTAAGATAAAAATACAAGGTCCAAACTGAATTTCGAACCCAAGACCTCTCAATTCTTAAGGGGACACTCTTCCATGTCGCCATTAAAGCTAGCTTAAAGGCAAGGGAGTACAAGTGTGGTATTATACCTCTGCTACAAATATAATAATTTAAACATACCTGGTAATATTAGCTATGGTGATTCTGAGGTTAGTTATAGTCAGGTGAAACCTACTCACTAATTGGACTTAAAACCTTTTGATGACAAAACATCAATGAAAAGTAATATGATCTTACATGTATTGCAATTATGTGTACATACAATCACAAGAGCTTGACATTCTGTATCGTAGTTTGAAAATTTCCCTCCTTCTTATAATAAAAACTACTATTGGAATGCAAGGCTTCAATAGCCCTACTGCGGTAGTAGTTGTCAAACGTGCTCCATAACATAACGGAAAAAAAGCCTTATGATAAACATGACATTAGTGTACATGTAACAATCAATGATTCTCATGTCCACTTTTCTATCCTGTGATACAATCTTATTTTAATGACAAAAGCCGCCCGGCTAGCTGAGTTGGTAACACGCAAGTCTAATGATCGAGGGGTCGTGGGTTCAAATCCCGGTCGGGGCATACTTTTGTGGAGCTTGGTCATGAAATTATTTGTACGGCCATTCTCCCTCCTACCAATGATTTTTTACTATGTAGGGCAGTTGTAGTAGTTAGTAGTTGATTAACAGCTAAATCCAGAGATTTAGCCTTTCCAGGAGGAGTGAGTAGGTTGACTGACCACCATTATATGACCTATAAAATGTGTTGCTATGGTGTTACCCCCCCCCCCTAAAAAATTTTTTTAATAACAATGTACTCGCATGAAATCAGTTACTAATGATGCAGATGAAAATGGAGTTGAGCTAACTTGTAGTGACAAAGAACATGAAAACAACACTATAATTAAATCATGTGCCTATGTTTTAAACTTCATTATGGTATGCATGTAAAAACTACCTGCATTAAGAGGTTTAATAGAAGTATTCACTTTTTATAATTATTTTATGGTGCTATGAAAAAGAAAATTAACATTTCACAAAGGTTTGATTCATTACTAACCTAACTTACTTCAATCTTGTTTTCTATTTGTATATAATTTTAGATCAACTCACTTATTATACCCCTGCTTCGAAGAAGAGGGGGGTATACTTTTTTACCCTTGTCCGTGCGTCCGTCCGTTACAAAATTTCTGTTGCAGTTTTCTCAGCAACTATAGCATGCAGCAGCCTAATACTTTGCATATTGCTTCATTCCATAGTCCCATGTGGTGTAAAGCGATTTCATGCTCCTTGCTCATCTACTTCCTGTTTGTCGCATATTTTTAGATTTTTGTTTGGTATGCTCAACTAAGCTCTTGGGTTGAGTAGTAATGGCTTGTTTTACTTGAAATCACTGTTAACTTACACTGATAGAATGTTGTAGGTTCTAGTCAAGCTATAAACTTGGTCCAATGTAAGAAAGTGGGAAGTTACTTACAACACTTATAGTCTAGTGCTGGTGTACCTATGTAACAATGGTTAGGTGAACTGTCCATCTTATATCACTCTCTGTCTGACTATATAAATCAAACAGGTACTAATTAGGTTGTAGAAAATATTTTCTCATTTAAACATACTAATATAATTTTGACTGAGGCTAGATTTCAGGTCAGAGCTTTTTTTCAGTACCTGGGGAAGGGGCCTAGGGCCTTTTTATATATAGAACATTTGGGGAAATTTTATCACAATTTTATGGAAAGGGGAACAAAATATCCAAGGTAAACTCCAAATTTGGGGAAAACTGCATGATTTTAAAGAAATTTCAAGATGGGAAGACACCTGTTAATGGCCCCTGTTATATAAGGAAAAAAAGGCCTGCAAGTTTTTATGTCAAGACGTGATTTTGCTTTGTGTATGTTAAAAATATGTCCCGGCTTTAAATCTACACCTAATAAGGCCAATACCACATTAAAATAATGGTTTAAGTTTTAACACAGTTAAATTGGATTTTGCTGTTTAGATGATGGTATTATAATTTTATTACTTTAATATTCTATATCATATGTACATAATTAAATGTATCTTTTAAAACTGGTCAAACATTTATAAATTTCCCATTGAATCACATCCCTTCACATTTATGTTTATTGCCATGCTATATCTCTGACTTATCTACTATTTCTTGCTAGTTCATGTCTTCATACATAAAACATACTGGGGCGGATCCAGGATTTTTTTCCTGGGGGAGTCCGAACTATTCTAGGTGGGGTCCAAACTTTTCTAGGGGGGGGGTCCAAACTTTCGAACCACAACTACATTATACATTGTTTGCAGAAAAAATGCAACATATTGATAATAAAACAACATAACCATTAAATCTATATTAAGCACCGAGAAAAATTGCTTTATGCTTCTTAAAAATGACTTACAGGCAAGAAATACACTAATGGACAGGTACATTCTCCAAATTCTTGGGGAGCCGGACCCCCCTGACCGCCCTGCTGGATCCACCTATGACATAAGACTTGTATGCTGAGTCTGCTTGTATAATATCAGCCTTCTACATATTTCAGACCAATTACCTATTTATGCTTGTTCTCCATTCCTTTGAATTAGTCAACATAAATTGCTTGCCATTATAATTATGGTCATTATAGGATATATTTATCAATAGCTTATTTATGATATTTTGCTTATTTTGTATGATTTACTGGGTGTTACATACTATCTATTTTTATTCCAATGAAAATATTTTAATTACTCACTAATACATTGTACATGTGTATTAACTAAATTTAAAAATTGTGGATTGGTGCAATTTGTTTGGCAATTTAGGATTTAAAAACTAAAGTAATTTTCAAATTAGCCCTTTGCTATACTTTTTGTAATGTATCAATTGCCTTACATATTTGCAGGGTTCGTTCAGACCTTGAAAAGTGCTTGAATTTTAAGGTCTGCCTTGAAAAGTGCTTAAAAAACCATTTTGAGTGCTTAAAAGTACTTATTTTCATTTGCAACCTGGAAAAGTGCTTGAGAAGTGCTTATTTTCGATCCAATAGTGCTTGAATATTATAATTAAATTATAATTTTAGGCTGGAAAATGAAAGGAGATAGTCTGAAAATTTTGGGACGAAGAATATTACATTTAATCAGTCACATAAAATATAATGAATAATAGTCCTTGAATTTGGCACTTTTGTCCTTGAAAAGTGCTTGAAAAGTGCTTAAATTTTGTCACTAAAATTCTGTACGAACCCTGTTTTGTTGTCCAAAGTAAAAAGAGGTTGTCCTAGACAACAAGACTAATATTAAGTTCACATACTTATTCTATGATAATTGATATACAAACAACAATTTTAAACAATATTACTGAGTATCACTTTACATTAAAATAATAAAATTTGTATACATGAATACTTGTCATTGTAACTGGTCATGTTTGTTTGTTGGGGGAAAACCCTTAATTTTGATTTCGGAATTGAAGTACAAGTATGTTGTATCAGTAATTAAGTTACATGTCTGTACAGAATATCTCAAATAGACTAACTTGGGTTTTCAAATTAAATTGTTTAATCAACAGTTATTATTCTTTTTCTTTTGTTGATTTTTTTCAGAATTTTGGAAATTTTAAGAGACTGAAAATAGTTTAGTTGTAATATAATTATTTTCTTATACTTGCAGCCAACAGTCCAGATGATGATTTTTATGATGGTTACAAATCAGCAGACAGTAAACCTTCTGATAGTACAAGTCAATTTAGTACAGACCAATCTGAAGGTGAAGATTTTAAAAACTTTGAAAACTACCTGGATGAGTTTCAGAGGAAGAAAGACATGCAAGACAAAGAAAGCCCTCTACACAGACCTGTGTCAAAATTCCTAGGTAAAACCAAAACTCCATCACCAACTATAGTTAATGTCCAGTACCAGAAACAACCTGAATCGATAAAAAGACTACCTTTCCCAGCACAAACCAAAGTACCTGTCACTCTTATAAACCCATCATCCGATGAATTTTCTGATTTTGCTGATTTTCAGTCTGCCCCTGTGGCAGCTTCTTCTACAAACAATAAGACAACATCTGGATCAGACTTAATGAAAGCTTCTGGTTCAGCTATTGATTTAATCGGTGATGAAGATAAATATGCAGCACTCAGAAGTCTTGATTTCTCTACTGCTCCGGAGGAACAGGAGCCAGATCTTCTAGGTGAAGCTGATGTCAAGCCTCAGACTGATTCAGAGGACAACTGGGCTGACTTTCAAACTGCTGGAAATGATGAAAATGCACCAAAGATTGAGAACCAATCAGTTCCTTTGGAAAATAAGAATTTCAACAGCACAGAGAAGATGTCAACTGTTCCTGACATTGAAGACTCTGATTGGGCAGCTTTTGAAAGTAATGCTGGGAAGATGGATCAAGGTGTAGGGTTGTCTGGGTTACAGGGAGCTCCTGTTGGTAAAACCTCTTTGTTTAATGCTAGTAATGTTATAACTGGTACTGTTGCTATTAGTGACATAAATGAGCCAGATGATGATGATGACTGGGCAAACTTTCAAGATGGCGCTGATAATGAGTTTGCTGAATTCCAAAGTACTCCACAAGATGCTAATCCCCAGTCTAGTGAAAACAACACAGGAGTCGTTAATATAAAGAGAGATAAACTAGGTGCTAGTGATATAATGGGTTTATTTAAAGTTAAAACAGATATAAAACCTTCGGTATTTAGTCGTGATGATGAAGATGATGTTCTACCTCTGTCTAAACCAAACATCTCATTGTCAGCTTCTATGAATGCAGCACACGGCATCAACACTTTACAGAATGATAGTGAGAAAACTCCAATACCAGAAAATGTCAAACCAAAACATATGAGTGAAGATGATGATTTTATGAAGCCTCCACCTTTAGATAACTTTGAAGATGACCATGATGAGTTTAGTTCTTATTCAAGAGGCTATGATGACTTAGATGACATACTTGCTCCAAAAATACCAGAAAAGAAGAAAACTTACGGAATATATGGAGTGAATGAAAACTTTGTTGTTCATGGACACAAGGAACGTAGTAGTGGTGAATCTAATGATATAAAGAATATAACAATTGAAGTTACTAAGGATTCTGATGGTGACACTGATAGTGTTTCATCTAAAGATAATGAAATGTTTAGAGATAAATTTGGACTTAAGAATGTGGCTGCTGAAGACTCACAGTCTATTGCTAGTCTTGAACTTGTTACTAATAAAAGTTTACAAAATGTCCGAGACCAAGAAGGCAATGACACACAGTCTGTGTCTAGTAATGAATTTGGTACTTTTGAGATAGGTATAAATAAAGATATACTTGCAGAGTCTAAGTCATTAGATAGTTTAGATTTAAGACAAGAAGATGGTGTTGACACTGGTAGTAGTCTTGATAATTCTGATAAAGATTCTAAAGAAGAAAGTCCACCCAGAGAGGAAGGTGAGTCTAATTTATACAGGACTCCACACTTGTCCATAAACAAGTGAAAGGTAATAAACTTGTAGGGGGGCTGAATGTCTTTAATCAAAAGTTTCAGTATTCAAACTATTAAATGATACCTCATTAAAAACTACAGAAAGGTCATCCTTACATATTTTAGTCAGAAGATAGAATGCCTTTAAAATGTAAATAAATGGAATTGTCATAATGTGAAATCAATAAAAATTGTCCTGCTAGTACATGTATGTATTAGTGGGCATCCAAAAATCAAGGAATCAGAGGAGTCAAAATTTTATATGCTTGCTTTTGATGTTCATAAATTGTTGTTAAAAAGGACCACTACTTCTAGTGATAGCCCCAACTGTAGTTTTTGCATACGATTGACTTGTAGTTTCTTGTTGCTGAGCATTGAAATGTTAAAATGTATATTAATCTTTTACACATGGTTTTCAGACCAAGTGGTATGGTCACTTACTTCATATCACTGGAACCTAGGGCTGTCACGATACGCCAGAAGCGTACCCCAATATACTGCAATACAATGGCGTCGTATCGCGATACGTACCACAATATATTGTGGACTTATAGATTCGTTGTGCCTCCGCTGTATTTAACAGAAACATTTCACATCTAACATGCAGCTACTGATAGAATATAGCCTCTAAGTATATACGGTCATTTAGGATTGTGACGCGCCCCAATCGGCTTAATTCTGGTAATTTAAGGTTAGATGGAATGAACAATAAAAAAACTAAGGTTTAGCTACTGTTAAATCACCAAAGGTAGAATTTTCTAATGAAATAAAAACTATCGCAAAATACCGGTACGCTAAAATCGTACTGCGGTACGTACTGATGCAGCTGCGTATTGCAATGTACCAGTGTACCGGTATATCGTGACAACCCTACTGGAACCTCTCATTGATGAAGGCTCAAAAGTCTCAAAGATTCAAGGAGCTTCTTCCCATGACTCATCATGTGAGAGAGTACATTGTTGTTTTTGTTAGAGTCCATTATAAGTCATTTGTAACTGATGTATCCCAGGAATTATGGTCAAGTGACCTCTGCCTCATACGATTCTATTGACAAGAGCCTTTGTAAAATAGTTCATGAAACTTGAGTATCATTTGTTTATTACAGAATATAACAAACCAGTATTTGATATACCTACAAGTGTTGGTTTACCTATTATAGGAGACAGATATAGTGTAATAATGCATGATGTACAGGTATGTATTGTTTTCATTATGTCTTTATTTACCTGACTAAGGCTAATTGTGGCTAGATAAGTGTTCTAGGATGTTGCCAACAGTTACTACATGTAGTTAATATGTCAATTTCCCTCCATTAATAAGGTATATGGAAAAGTTTCCGGCCTTGTGGAAGGATAGGTGATTACTGGTTATAGACAAGGGTCCAGGAAAGCAAGGTTAAGTGTGCTGGACGCTGCTATATGACCTAAACAATGTGTTGCTATGGCAAAAACAATCTAGGGGCATTTTGCCCCCCCCCCCATATTGATCTTCCATATGAATAGTATTTATCATTTTAGGTAAGTATAAACTTATTTTCTGGTCTTTGAAAATGTCTATTGTCTGTTTGTCTGTTTTTACAGTGTGAATATGTCATTCTAATTATTATAGTAATAGTTTTGTCTTAACAGCGCTTACTAACATTTCATTGAGCTGATGAACTGCTCTCTTTAATATTGAAGAAAATTTACTTTTCTTGTCAAGTTTTATCAGTTTTATATATTATAAGGGTTTAGCCTGCTGCAAACAGGATTAGGGTTTGACCTGCTGCAAACAGGATAAGGGTTTAGCCTGCAGCAAACAGGATAAGGGTTAAGCCTGCTGCAAACAGGATAAGGGTTTGACCTGCTGCAAACAGGATAAGGGTTTTGACCTGCTGAAAAAAGGATAAGGGTTTGACCTGCTGCAAACAGAATAAGGGATTTAACCTGCTGCAAACAGGATAAGGGTTTGACCTGCTGAATACAGTATAAGGGTTTGACCTGCTGAATACAGGATGAGGGTTTGACCTGCTGCAAACAGGATAAGGGCTGACATGCTGAAAACAGGATAAGGGCTGACATGCTGAATACAGGATAAGGGTTTGACCTGTTGCAAACAGGATAAGGGCTGTCATGCTGAAAATAGGATAAGGGTTTGACCTGCTGAATACAGAATAAGGGCTTACATGCTGAAAACAGGATAAGGGCTGACATGCTGAATACAGGATAAGGGTTTGACCTGCTGCAAACAGGATAAGGGCTGACATGCTGAATACAGGATAAGGGTTTGACCTGCTGCAAACAGGATAAGGGCTGACATGCTGAAAACAGGATAAGGGTTTGACCTGCTGAATACAGGATAAGGGCTGACATGCTGAAAACAGGATAAGGGTTTGACCTGCTGAAAACAGGATAAGGGTTTGACCTGCTGAATACAGGATAAGGGTTTGACCTGCTGAAAACAGCATTAGGGTTCGACCTGCTGAAAACAGGTTAAGGGTTTGACCTGCTGCAAACAGGAATGGTGCTATGATGATGATTACTGTATGGATAGACACCAGACCATTGCTTCATGTAGTTATGTTATGTATACTTTCAGGGAAGTGATAAACATGCTACAGAGTGGGAGAAATGTTTAAATCAATGTTGTAGAATGATACAAGATGCAAATAATACATTTAATTCTATCAGCAAGTCTAGTGTATGTAATGAAGTCATTAATTCATCACAGGGGTCTGTGTATATACAAGGTATGTAATCTTTTATGCCATTGTTATGCCTTTGGAAAAAACAAAGTACATGTATCATGCATAGAATATTGCTTAGGTTTTTTGTAACGCATGTTGTATACGTCACTGGTTATGTTGGAACTAGGAAATAATTTACATTTGGCTTGTTATGCGTTGAAAAGAAATTGAAATGAAGTATCACAATTAAATGGAGATGTTAATTACAGTTTTGTCCAGTTGAAAAATATGTAAATTGGGAAATAGGAATTTTGCTACCAAGAACAATTGGATATAGTTTAATGGAATTGATTCAATTGAGCATTTTTATGCTGCACAATGAAAGGTGGTGTTCTTCAATAAAAATATGTTGTGAAAATATGAAATCTACCACTACAAGTTCGTGTACTTAATAATTTCATGTACTTACATGTATAATGTATAAAAAGAGAAAATAGTCCTAAATTATAATCAAACCCAGGGTCTTGCATCATAAGTGGATTCTCTTCAATTAAAGTTAGTCCAGAATACACGGCCGTACTTGTGATAGTACCAATGCTATATATGAAATAGTACACACACACCACTGGGGCCTCCTGGTCTAATAGTGACTGACCGGTCAGCTGTGCCCTATAACATATAGAAGACTGAAGCAGAAGGCTGAGGTCTACCATAGGTTAGTGGGCTGACTGGAAGGTCACTGTTAGACCAGCAGGCCTTCAGTGGTGTGTACTATTTCTTAGATACATATATTATGCCACACATTTTTAACACTTGATTTTTTTTGCAAAAGCCAATGAATTAACATTGTTATTCATTTAATTGGTAAAAACTTATCTATTAGCATAAACTTTGTTTACATGGTGCTGAATTTTTTTGCTTTGTGCAAATAACATCGTGGGTTACATGCCACTTAACAAGCGTTTAATGATATTGACTAGGATATGACATCAGCGAGCCACTATCATATCAGCAGGCCACTATCACATAAAGGCCTGCTGCTAAAATATGGTGAAATAATACTCCCTATGTTTTATTAACATAAAGAAGAAGTACTTTTATGTAAGGTATGATATATGTATATATATGTTCTGTATATTTGTAGGTGTGATAGAGATCTATAAGATTGTATGTAAAATATCTGTTACTTTGAACAAATCAGGTAAATACATACTTTTATACCTTTATTTATTGGAGTTAACGCCATATCAACACAATTTAGGTCATTTCACCGCGTCCAGCACACCTAACCTAGCTTTCCTGGACCATTGTCTATAACCAGTACTCACCTACTCTTCCACAAGGCCGGAAACTTCTCCATATTATCTAATCAATGGAGGAAAATCGACATTATTGTCAAATTTTCATGGAAGGGTATTACCTCCCCAGGTGGTAACAAAGGGTTACTTATTATCTCACATTATGATCATATGTTTCAAGTCTTGGTATTGTGACTTTAACAAATCTAGTTTGTTTTAAGTAAATAAAGGATGTTGTCTTAAGAGAAGTGTTTTCCCAATATTTTCCAGATTTAATGTTACTTGTTATATAAATCCCTGTATTTTCTCAGGAAAACTCTTGTTAAGATAAAGTAAGCATTTGTACAAATTTCGATTATTTATCTATTTTTAATCGATTGATTACATTCGATTCAATTCGATTATTGATTATGATTTTTGTTCGATTCTCCACCACTAATACGTATAATTACATGTATATATTGTCATTTTACAGGTATCCATAGTGATAAACTTACAGTTCTATTAAAAGATATAGATCTAGCTTGGAATAATTTAACAGCATTTTTAGTTGGTGGTGGTGTAATGGTAGGTCATCTTTCTGTACCTTATTATAACTACATATTGTCCACCCTGGTACCAGAGTTTCAACTACTAAAGCCTCAGTCCCATAAAATCGTAGCTTGTTACGGACCCTTACGTGCACACAGTCGTAGACCGTGAGAAGCCTTGTGTATCAAGGTGACGGTACGCACATGGTACAAAACTACACACCCGTACGTAGCCGTAGCTTGAAGATATGTATGTTTTATCCATACTCAGCCACGATTTTGTTCACGATCTGACTCTGAAGCTGATACGTGTATCTTGGGCTCATCTCACGGACCCTGGTAAAAACGTAACAGTCTGTACGAGTACACAAGAGTTTGTACGGGTCCTTGCGGAGCTTGATCGTACGATGCCCGTACGGTGCTCTCATGGCTATTTTTATGTTAATGGGACTGTAGCTTTAAACTAGACTTAAACTAAACAAAACATCTTTATAACTTTTGCCCTTAAATTGTGGAACACCAGAGTACCTATATTAGTTCGCTGAGCAAGATCTTTAAATTTCTTCAAACATTTTTATTTTTTATTCTTTGTCACTGTGATGGAATACTATGTAATCTTGAATTTTGATTAACAGTTAATCAAAATTCAAGATTACATAGTATTAATATAATGTTGTTTTTTTTAATCTATAAAATGATTTTATGATTCAATAATGGCAACAATGCAGCAATAATTACAACAGTGCAGCAGTTTGCATATTCTACTTGAGTTTGGTTATCTAGACTTGATTTCTGTATGTAGAAGTTTAAAAGTTATCATTAAAGAATATTTGTAGAATTAGGGACTTTAGTCAGTTATCTTCCTCTGATAAAATCTGAAGCAATCCAATTGGTAAGTAGGTCCTTACAGTTGGAATCCTCAGATTTTATCATTGAATTCCTATGTAAGGATAACAAAATATTTCATCTAATATCTTTGGTTATGAAGTTATTTACAGAAGTTATGAAATTTGGATAGTTCTTTACCTTAAAAATACTTAGCTTGAATTTCAAACAAATTAAATGATTCACAAAAAAGTTATTAAAGATTAATTTTGGCAAATTGACATTGAAAAGTAAGGGTAAAATCCGAGTAATCCAACTAATTGGACCTACCTATTTGTAGAGTATACATGGGGAAATAACTGACTAAAGTCCCTAATTATATTGACTTTCTTCTAAACAGAAGTGAACAGAACAATTCTTTTATTTGCACGTGAAATATAGAGTAAAATCATGTGCTGAAATAATAATTGATCACATAAAAACGGTTATCGTGGTGTTATGGGGACAGTGGTTAACATTAATATTATGTGAAGAAATTGAATAATAACATTTGTATGGCTGAATATGTTCTTGATAGAAGAAATTATCAGCTCTGTGTTGACACAATATGATGATAAGACAAATCTTGCACAATCTGATTAAAACCCGATCTATTTTTTTCCGCTCGCCTACTCGCTAATTTAAATCTGGCCATTTTCAATCAAAGGTCTCATCATATTATTCAGAACGAAATTGTTATGATTAGTAACTTGTTAGCATTGTCTATATCACGCAATTTGAAATGAACTGTCCAATTGCAGACTATGAATAATACTGCTGTTAAATTAGCTCGCAAATGTTGGTCTAAAAATAGAAATTACGAAATCAAAATGTTATTATGTTTAGTCTAGATGAAAGCTATGCATTGATTGGTTCATATAAAGGTCATCTCGACACGACCCTCCATGAGAATCTTAGAGATCCTGTACGACAACGCTCTACAGGATATCTGTTTACAGAGATTGAATCTTGCAGGAAAAGCTTTGTTACCTGAGCTTAGGACTGTAAATAACTTAATAAGAGTTTATTTTTAATAGATGATATAGGTATCCAAATACACTGTAACAGTTAGACAGATTGATAGGGCTGTCACTATACGCCGTAAGCATATCGTGATATACTGCAATACGCTGGCAACATATCAAGATATGTACCAGGATATATTGTGGGCTTTTAGATCCCTTGTGCCGCCGCCGTATTTAACAGAAACAAAGAAAATTTTACATGCAGCTACTGATAGAATCTAGCATCTTTAAGTATAAACAGTCATTGAGGACTGTGACGCGCCCAAATCAGTTAAATTTTTTAACTTAAAATTAAATTAGTGAACAATGGAAAAACTGATGTTTCGCTACTTTTATTTCGCGAAGGGAAGAATTTTCCAATAAAATGAAAAATATCGCCAAAAATATGGTATGTTAAAATTGTACGTATTGCCACAACTGCGTATTGCAATATGCCGGTATATAATGACAGCCCTACAGATTGGGCTGTGAAAAATGAAATAAAGTGAAAGTTAAAGAACTGGTTCTAAAGTTGTAGATTTGTAGAACTTAGGGCTTTATTCTCCTGTGTAAAACCTACTGAAATCATGAATTTCAGAAATTTGAACTTTCCCCTATGACAATATAATCTGACATTTTTGTCTTTGATAACTTTCAGCCTGAAGAAGACAGTCTTATATTTGATGAAGGTACCTTGTCATCTGATGATACAAGTTCACAATACCTGGCATGTGGTGTATGTTTACTGAATGTAGAAATGACGTCTGCTACTGATATAGACAATGTCAATGCTAAACTCACATACGGTGGAAGACAATATCATGCTTCATGTGCTAACTTCTGGATCAATTGTGTTGACTCTACTTTACCTGCATTAAAACTACCGGAATTGTTGTGAATTTCATTTGGCAAGTTTTGAGTGGAAATGGCAATTTGGTTTGATACCAAAATTTTAGTTAATTGCTTTACAAATCATAATGTAAAACTTAGACTCAGTAAAGCTATAAATACACTTATATGGACAAATTATCTCAAACCAAAATAGTCAACTTAGAAGTTTAGTGTGACAGATTAAAATAAAGTACCCAACAAAAGTTTGGTGACATTTTCTCTTTGTAAGCCAATTGCATAGGTTTTATCAAAAATTTGATAACTATTTATTATGAAATGCTTTTAGTTTCGTTACTTTTTTATTTCTTTTGCTATGGTACAATTTGTAGTTGAGAATACCGAAGTAGCTAAAAATCTATGTTATAGAAAGAATTAAATTGAACTTTGTTTTGGAGGCTTTGGGATGCTAAATCTTATAAATGTGATGCATTCAAGAAATTTGTTTTCAATTTATCACCAACTATATTAAATATTGTTAAAATAATGGTTTTATCAAAAACTATCATTGAAATTGTAGAATTTTATAGAATTTCATTTGTCTCCAATCTTTTGGTGGGTACTGTTCAGTGAAGTTAAATTACATGAGTCTTGATTATGTTAAAATAATCTTCATATCTAAGACTCTATATTTTCTATGTTATTCATTCTGTTGTATGTTATAGGGTCAAAAGTAATAAAATTTGAGATGGTACTAATTTCTGTAATCTCAACTTCATTCTCAATGGATTCCTTTGTCAATATGGTACTCATTTTTACAATTTTTCATTCCTTTTTGAGTATTTTTAATAATATTTCTTGGCTACTATGAATTGGTTGTTTTTTCAAAAATTTGTCTTGATAATTACAAAAGAGTTTTGAGTATGTTCTTCAGCTCACTTGAGACTCGGTGTGCCATTTTATAAAAAATCTTACATTATATAATAATGTACTATAGAAGGCTTTACTGTAATAATCTGTATTTATTTATTTATTGGAGTTAACGCGGTGTCAACACAATTTAGGTCATTTTGCGGCGTCCATTGCACCTAACCTAGCTTTCCTGGACCATTGTCTATAACCAGTACTCACCTACCCTTCCACAAGACCGGAAACTTCTCCATATTATCTAATCAATGGAGGAAAATCGACATTATTGTCAAATTTTCATGGAAGGGTATAACCTCCCTGGGTGGGATTCAAACCCCTCACCCTCTCGGGCACGAGATTCCAAATCCCAGCGCGCTACCAACTGCGCTATTGACCCAGGTTGTAATAATTTGTCATAGGACCTTTGATAATACTGGCAGAGATGTATATGTTCAATTTTTATATTTAATATTCTATTATTATATTTCATATGCTTTGCTAGTATTTTAAAACAAGTGCAATAATTTTAGAATGTATCTATATGTTGATATTTTCTATTGTTTGTCAAACTGTCATAGTTTGAATATTATGTTTTGTATCAATGGACGAATGTTTTCCCACTTAAAGCTTTCCACTGTTTCTCCTGATCAAAATATGCAGCAAATCATCGTTGGTAACCCACCGTACTCGTATGTTATTGTTGGCGAATAATACCCTGGGTTACCGAGGATGGCAGCAAATAGACTAGACCTCAAATATTTGGGTTTTCCACTGCGGTTCAAACAAACTTTTACTGTTACAATGAAAACATGTGTACAAAGAACAATAAGATTTAATCTGTATTTTGTGCTTTTCAACAATAATGTGTAATAAACTTTGTTTGTACTGCCTGTGCACGGACGGATAAACCCACAAGTTGAGTTCTGAATTGTTTCTATTAAAACCAAACATTGAAAACAAAAGTTGCAGTATGTCTTGCCTTTTTATTTTGTTAAGCTGTACAACTGTGAAACAAACTAAGAAACTCAAAAATCTGATACCATACTATGACTATTTAACGAACTCCTCAAACTGTAATTCTTTGCCCATTTTGTGATGTTATAGCCAACCGGGAAATGTAGGGGGTTTACCAAAATGGGTCATACTGTCCAAAATCTATCTGATACATAATTGTGTGACTGTGACTTTAATATTAATTTTGTTTGTCATGTTATGTTATGTATACATGTATGTTTTGTTGATGTATAGTATCAGGGCTCGGATTGTACATTAGAAATTGGACTTGCTAATTTTGCAAGTTGTTTTTATTTTTGCAAATTGATTTCATTTTTGCAAATTGGTTTTATTTCAACTCGCAAAATGATAAAAATCACTTGCTTTTCTTTCTCAAAATTTTAATAGCATACATAGTACAAGCTATTCATATATGCAATATAAAGTCAATTTAGTACTTATTTTAACTATAGATAGATAGCTTTTTATCTCACGGGTATTTACTGAGAGTATTTAATTAAAACTATCAGTATGGGAGCTTAAATTCGAGCCCTGAGTAACATGTTTTGCTTTGTAATTGTCAGAAATTATCGTTATTTCATTTTCCCATATCTGCCTTGCTTTGTATCACAAACGTTACTAGTCTCCTGTGTTGTCTTGATAGCAAAACTAACATTACAAATATTAACAAAAACAATGGGCACGTTCGCAGGGTGATCGCTAGATAGCGCTTTTTGAAAGCGATTTTTTGTAGCATAAGAGGTCTATGGAAGGGTTTGCTTCAAGCTAGCAAATCCAAGATGGCGACTTTCTCAAACATAAAGTTCAGAATTGTATCAAATGAAAAATATTCAAATCCGTTATCACCATGGTTATTCTATTTATCCGCTTTGATGAAATATATGCATTAAATGAAATATTTATCAGTATTCTTGAAAAAGAAACATATTCCCACAGGGGGCAGCCATTTTGAAAAAGGCAGAAACGTTCCGAATGATACAGCTAGCAAGAAAAAAACTTGCTACATTTCACTAGCTAGCGATTCAATTTGCTTGATCATAGCAAACCATTCCGTAGGAAATTGCTACAAAGCGCTAGCTAGCGATCGCCTTGCAGAACTTGCCCAATGTAAAGTCTACTGTGTTAAATATAGGTTTTAGTAGATATTTATTACATGTTAGTACTAGGTAAATGTTATTGTTTATATTTATTATTGTAGTCATGTCTATAAGTTCCCACATGTCAGACTACAGACTGTGGTTTCATTTATCATTATAAACATGTTAGAGCTTTTTTTCACCACTAAGGATTGGTCACTTACATACAGAATGTATGCACCATGTAAAAGCAAAGAGAATGCATCCTTACAGAAAATTAAGGTTGTGAATAGACCAAATTAAGAAAGTGACCATTAAACAAGTGACCATAAACTCCTCCAACTGACTGAAAGCTTCACCTTCGGACCAAAAGCTCCACCCAATGTGATTGTATAGGTTTTTTATACCCCCGCTTCGAAGAAGGGGGGTATACTGTTTTACCCTTGTTTATCATGGTGCAATGTTTTGGTGTTTACACTATGATACATGATATGGACTCTCATTAATCACTATGATAGGTTTTGTTATTTCATGGCGTCTCAACGCTGTGATATTGTGATGGGTAGATTTTGGTAGCAATGGGCAAAAGTCACGTGACATAAATCCTTTCAATTTCTACTGCCGACATTTTATTGTTTTTTTAATGCAATCATTGTAAAGCCCATTTCCGTTAAAAGTTACTTAGAAAAAAAGCTTTTTTTGTAAACCATATAAACAATATTTCTATCAACAGTGCATTACACGAAAAATCAGCGCTTTAATTGACACATTTCTGCAAATCCTTTCGACACACTTGAAAAGCTCGCCAGTTTTTAATTTGTTCGAATAGATTATGTTTTCTCGTTGACTATATTGTTGTAGTAATTTATTTACCTACCTGTGTAGACATCATGCACATTGTTATACGTGTAGGTAACTCAAAGGATGCTTATATCTACGGAGTATACTGTTGATAGCTTACACATGTATACTGTCAGTTATTATTGCAGTGTGTAGCATTACAGTCTATATTTTTTTTTGTGAACAAAACATTTTATTTGCAGAACACATTGGCATTTGTTGCCATTACAATAATTTGGCGGTACACCCATATATAAATACATAGATATTAAAGAAGAAAGATAAATAAGCAAATAAAAGGAAAGTGTGAGTAATATTATACATATGGTTAGTAGTTACCGGTAGTACAATGTAACAATGTTTGAGTATATAGATATGATGCAATATTTACAAATTGAAAGAATTCAGAATTGATATGAATGATATCAACCTCTTAACAACATAGCTTTGTGGATAAATTTTGCTAATTTAATTGTTATGGTTTTATAATTGCATTACAAAAGATTTTCAAATTTTATTAACGTAGGCCAGTGAGTATAGTATTTTGGAAGAATGTCTTGTCTAAGACTTAAGTAAAAAGGACATACAATAACAAAATGTTATTCATTTTCAATACATTTCATGTTACATTTTGTACAAATTCTTTCATTTATTTGAACATTATTATACCTACATTCTTCAACAAACATTTTGTTTATACTGGTAATAAATTATACAGTTCATATTAAAAGTTTTAATTGATTATTTGAAATAGGATCATGAAACATGTATAACAGGGGGATTTTGGGTCACCTCATCAATTTTATCATTAAGGATTGTTATGAAAGGTTTTTATTGCATATTCATGTTTGGGCACATCATCACCTGCATTGTATCAGGGTTCGTACAGACCTTGAAAAGTGCTTGAATTTTAAGGTCTACTTTGAAAAGTGCTTAAAACGATTTCGAGTGCTTAAAAGTGCTTATTTTCATTTGCAACCTTGAAAAGTGCTTATTTTTCGGTCCAATAGTGCTTGAATATTATAACTAATTATAATTTTAGGCTGGAAAATGAAAGGTGATAGACTGGAAAGTTAGGGACGAAGAATATTACATTTAATCAGTCACATAAAATATAATGAATAATAGTCCTTGAATTTGGCACTTTTGTCCTTGAAAAGTGCTTGAAAAGTGCTTAAAATTTGTCACTTAAATTCTTACAGACTGTCAAGATATAAGGATTTAGATATAATGTTGTTTTAGATCTTAGTTTGCCCAAATATCATGATAATATAACAAAGACATCCAGAGGTGTATGTTTTCCCTCCAAATAGTTTCCAAGAACTGTCTCATCCCCTGAAAATGTTTCCTCCAGGCCTGCAGTCTATAGTTAGTATTATTACCTGATTGCTTATATAAGTGTAATTCGATATTTTTAACTGTTTTCTGAGTGAACTTTGACCGGTCAATAGTTTTGACTGTTTCCTGCGCGTGCTCTGACGTCACGTAATGATGTCACGTAATGTCGTCACAAACTGTTACTGTACTTATATAAAGGGAAGTAACTGCTATGGGATTTAAGACTTTACCAGACCCTTTAAACATGTCAAGTACTGTTAAAATACTAATTGATCAGGTAGTAAAACAGTTATTTTACGTGTGATTTGGGAACAGTCAAACGGTTGTCCCTCGATGTCAGGAATAGTGCTTTAAACTGTTTCCCTCGGCCTACCGCCTTGGGAAACAGTTCAAAACACTATTCCCTCCACCTCGGGCCAACAGTTTGACTGTTCCCAAATCACATATGAAATAACTGTATACTGTAATACTAATGATAAGTTTTTATTTTCACTGCCAGCCATACTACCAATGTTATATAATAGGTTTATTACTGGTACCAACTGTTTCTATAATAAACTCTATACTACCTGTATACTGTTACCTTGGTTACCTGAAATTACTTACTGATATCTACTTTTATCTTGTTTTCACAAAAAAAAAACTGGTATTGAACATGAAGATTTAAGATCTATTTTTGAATGTTTTATATTTTTAAAACTTGATAGGTTAGGAAGATTTTTTATAAAACTTAAGGGAGGGGCTTTAATGTTTTGTGTTTTGTGTATATGAGTTTAATGTGTTAGTAGATCTTTGGTACAATACATGTATATTTGTAATATTAATTTATTTCTGTCAATATTATTTTTTTGAAAGAGGGAAACCCCAGCAACCCCCCCCCCCCCTCCTTACTTCAGCTTCAGATATGTCTGGTGTCCATTGTGTTAACTAGATATAAGGGGCAAGTATTTATTCTAATGGGCATATATGATTTCATCATGATAGTTAGCTTTTTTCTGTACTCTCCCTTCCATTGTTAACTCTATAAGTGACAGTCAATCCATCTGTTAGGCATATTCTATATTATTGTCAGTATTTTTACAATTACCACTCTTACTTTAACCCCTTACAGAATTTTACAAAATGCTAGTAATTATTTGCCCCTACTGGATTAAAAATTATACTTAGTATTTGAGTTTATGTCCATACTCAGTACAATTTTATAAGGAACAATTTTGATGTAGAAGTTACTTATCATGTGTATTGATTTGTCTGATCAGTTAGATTTTTTTTCAACCTTAAATACTGAAGCATGATTTATTTGATGCTTTATGATTGTAAAGTCAAACCTGTTCAAGATAATTTTCATATTACATTTTACTTGGAGCATCAGCTCTCACTTACTATTATATATTGAATGTAAGACTGTATTGTAAACCCATGTAATGTAGTGCAATTTACTTTAATACATTAAATAATGTACACATACTATAAAATGGCTAAACACCCCTAAATTAGTTTCAGAATTATTTCTGAAAAAGAAAATTTGCACCATTAGTTTTTTAATTCAGCATACTTTAAATTAACTACATTATAATTGGTGAAAAATATTCTTGTAAAAATTCCAACTTGAGAAAATGTCTTTAAGCATTATTTTCAAGAAAACACAATAAGTGACTACTGTAGATAATATTGTATCACATATACCAAGTTGATTTATAATTTATTTGATATATTGTTCATACATTCCATTGTTAAGCTCTTAATTCCATTTTTATATGCCCAAAAGAATTTCGGGCATATTATGTTATACCCCCTGGCATCCGTCTGTCCGTTCGTCCGTCTGTTAGCAATTTGGTTTCCGGAGCATAACTTAAGTTCCATTTGACCCACAATATTCAAACTTCATAGGATGATTGTCCATATCAGGTAGAAGACCCCTATCGATTTTGGGGTCACAAGGTCAAAATGTAGGTGTTATTTTATAATGTCAGTTTTGTAGGACTATTCATTGAGTGTTGTCTTATGAAGTTTTAGTAGGTTTCACTTTTGATTGAATATTCAAACTTGTGATTTCCACCTGCCATTGAGTAGATTATCATCTTTTACTTGTCTTTAGATAAGTATGGGAAATTTTGAATTTCCACACACCTGTATAAATGAATAAATATATAAAATATGTTATATTTTTCATCCTACCTGTTCTTAATGTAAACATGTACTGGTATTTATTGTTATTTTATTATTTTTGGTTGTGATATTTGTTACTTACTATAATAATATTGTAATGAATTATTTCTTGATTTGTTGGGGAAAATAAATTACACATATCATAATGTTGTTTTCTTCTTATCTAACTTTTCATCTTTGATAAATCTAAGCAGGGATTTTATATAACAGGGATTTGTAACGATAAGTAAATGTAATAGATTTTCATCAAATTTCACTGTCGTCGCTATTATTTTGGCCAGTACAGAAAACAAGTATAACAAGTTTAAATAAAGATATTCACATGAAATTTTGTACCAGCACCATTCAAATTGACATAAATGTCAGGAAAAATGTGTTACTAGATCATTTTGAGGTAAATTACGCTCACAGACTGTTTCACAAATTAATGCATTTTTCACTGATCTGCCATTTTTAGCCTCATTTTGCATCACCTAAAGTCATATTTTTGGTCATAATTATACCCCCGCTTCGAAGAAGAGGGGGGTATACTGTTTTACCCTTGTCCGTGCGTGTGTGCGTCCGTCCGTCCGTCCGTCCGTTACAAAATTTCCGTCACAGTTTTCTCAGCAACTATACCATGCAGCAGCCTGAAACTTTGCATATTGCTTCATCCTATAGTCCCATGTGGTGTAAAGCGATTTCATGCTCCTTACTCATCTACTTCCTGTTTGTCGCATATTTTTAGATTTTGGCGGGGGTATCACTAGTGAGCATTAGCTCACAGATTTACTTGTTGTAACATTTTTTTGTCAAAAACTTCAGAAACATTCACAAGTTGCATGGAAGACATGTACAAAAACATAAATCAAGTTTTTTGACACTGGAATAGTTTGTACAGCCTGCTTCAGCCAGCTATAGACAGTGACGACCGAGAAAATTCAAAAAAGCACTTCGTTACCAATCCCTGTTATATAATATCCCTGATCTAATGTAAGGTAAGCTAATTCTCCATTCAACGAAATATGGTCTGCTTCAAAATAATATGGGACACGTCCATTTTTATTATGTTATTGTGCATCTGTCTGTCTGTCTGTCTGTCTGTCTGTCTGTCTGTCTGTCTGTCTGTCTGTCTGTCTGTCTGTCTGTCTGTCTGCCTGCCTGCCTGCCTGCCTGCCTGCCTGCCTGCCTGCCTGCCTGCCTGCCTGCCTGCCTGCCTGCCTGCCTGCCTGCCTGCCTGCCTGCCTGCCTGCCTGCCTGCCTGCCTGCCTGCCTGCCTGCCTGCCTGCCTGCCTGCCTGCCTGCCTGCCTGCCTGCCTGCCTGCCTGCCTGCCTGCCTGCCTGCCTGCCTGCCTGCCTGCCTGCCTGCCTGCCTGCCTGCCTGCCTGCCTGCCTGCCTGCCTGCCTGCCTGCCTGCCTGCCTGCCTGCCTGCCTGCCTGCCTGCCTGCCTGCCTGCCTGCCTGCCTGCCTGCCCTGCCTGCCTGCCTGCCTGCCTGCCTGTCTGCCTGTCTGCCTGTCTGCCTGTCTGTCTGTCATTAGCTAAGTCTTGTCCATACATTAACTTCAAATTTATTTCTTCTAGGTAAAGGTTTCTTGGCACCATGGATTGCTATGAACCCTTTTGATTTTGGGGTCAAAGGTCAAGGTTACTGTGACCTGGAGCAATCCATTATGTATAATGAGGTAGGTTAAAAATTAATAATGACTGTTGAAAGTTCTATACGTAAATAGACCATCTTACAATTAACCCTTGTCATCTATGTATAGATTGATCTGAAACTTACGGTGGCTTAGGTCAGTACAAAATATTTCAAATGTCCAATCTCACTGAATTCAGACTTCTTTACACTCCACACATTCCCACTACAGTAGATGATTTTCATTGATATAAATATGTTCATTTGAATTTCCAGTCACATTTAGCTATATTTATATCCCTTTAAGTCGTGGCTTGGCACAATGGTTTCACTTTAATCATTGAATTAAAAGGTACTGGTATAATCATTTTATTCTCAGTCACAACATGGAATACATTACCACGAAATTTCTGTATGCAATATAGATTTATTCTTTATCTGTGTCATTCCCGGTATTGATATGCATGGCATATGGCATTATACATTCTGGGTTACTCACTTTTTGTATGTCATTGATACCGAAATAAAATTATTATTATCTATGTTGTGGGAAACACAGTGGGAAAATTGTTGGCTTCTTTTGAAAGGGTAAGCAAGTCAAGTACTTATAAGTTTAAAAAATGTTAAGGAAAGCTGGTTTGATGACTCCATCACCAATCATAAACTAATAAAAAGTTGAAAAATCACATCCAACCCGAAGCACATAACCTGCTAAGGATCACCATTTGAAGTAGTGGCCTTATCTAATGTTAAAACTGTTTACTGTTTCTGTGGTCCTAACGTCACAGCCAGGTTGTTGATAAAGACACATGTTGGTAAATGGTAAATGCATAACAAACAATGTAATTTAGTCAATATTACCAAGATGAAGTGAGTCAACACAGACATTTCATTAGAAAACAAACAAGATTCTATCAACATGGAAACCAATGTCTATTCAATCTTCAAAAAGATCTCTAATCAATAATTCAATAGTTGATGCATTATACAAAACACAAAGGAGAGATTCAACTTCTATGGGGTTCAAATGATACTGTACATGCAACTATATACAATGTACATGTATAAATTATAGGCCTACTTCTTGAAATATAAATGATGTGGTAGGCTCGTCCAATAAGCACGAAAGAGTCTCTCCTTCTAATATAGGGGAAACTGATAAAAATTTGGATAGTTTGTACCCATGTTCTTTACATTAAAACAAATGTGTAAAATCGTAGCTCTTTGGAAACTCTCAAACACGCCGTGAATAAACGAAAGCGCCCAACTTAGTCAAATAAAACAATTTCTACGGTTACGGAAATTACCAAGTAGTTCCGATTACAGCTTTATATCAATCTGACTTTGAAGAGGTAGAAAACTAATTAAAACTAAAGATTCCACTTGTAAACTTTTGATGAATCTTCTAAGAAAGCTCTCATGTTTCTACAGTTTAAAGTCTACATGTTTTCCACACCTATTATAAAGTTGATGTAGACATCCAACTGAGCGTTTGGAACTATTCCATTACAATGTCATATAACTGCAAGATTTAATCTGCTACATTCCAACAACTTCAACATTCAACGTCTTATGTAAGATTTTATCATCACTTAGGAAACCTTTTCAAACTTTCTACAGTTAAACTTTACTCACGTTCAATGCCAAGTACAGCTGTACGATTTAAAACACACCGGTATGCACAATTTCATAATCGTTAAAAATTATTGTATTAACGTTCACCGACTTAACAGCTATTACACTGGTCAACAGGTATCTCCTTTGGGAGCAATCTGATTAAAACCCGATCTAAAATTTTCCGCTCGCCTACTCGCTAATTTAGATCGGGCCTTTTTCAAACGAAGGTCGCGTTCAGGTGACCTTTTCTCATCATAATATTCATGACGAAATTGTTATGATACGTAACTTGTTTACATCGTCTACGTCACGCAATTTGAAATGAGCCGTCCAATCACACACTGTGAATAATACCGCTGTTAAATTATCTAAAAATAGCAATTATGAAATAAAAATGTGATTAATAGTGTTTTCGTCTAGATGAAAGCTACGCATTGATTGGTCGACACAAAGTCATCTCGACGTGACCTTCCAAGGAGACAGTAAAGATCCTGTACGACAACGCTCTACAGGATATCTGTTTACGGAGATTGCTTTGGGAGATTGCTACTCCGCTCATGAGCAGCCTGGCGCAATGGAATAATATCACCCACAAGAACCCATTTACACCTAGGTAGTAAAGCAATCGTTGGTAGATTTCTTCCTTTAGTATATCAACAGTGCTTCTGGTGGGATTTGAACCCAGAAACTCTCAATGACTATGCCATTATGATGCCTCTTTAAAATGACTGTAAGCAAACGTATTTTTTTATCATGTAATTGAGCACAGGTCGCTAGCTCATTGATACTCGAATTTATATAAAATATATATAATATACGAATTAGAGTATCATCCTGCTGGAGACCTGTGTAATTGAGGTGAAGATGCAGATAGATTAAAAGCGTGACGTAACGGGTATGAGGAGTTGTATTAAATACCACTGGCACCAGAGTCCATATCTTATGATCATAAAATAATACGTAGGCCTACATCCTTATATATAGATCCCTGTGCATACATACATGCACACTACGTTATATTATGAATATTACATAATGAAAGTATAGTTTTAACTCGTACACGGTAATGTATACGGGACCGATTTTTAAAAGTGTTTGTTGACAAAATATTATATGTGCGCGTATTTAATGAGTTTGAGGACTCTGGTGCCAGAGTTAAATACATGTAATATTGCCTGTATTTCTCGGAGTCACAGCTGTACACTTCAGTGGAGTTCTACTGTATTTTTGCTATAACGTTCTCTTCCGTTATTTTCGTAGACTATAATACGCCGCTCAATTTCAACTGAAAAGCGGCACATGGTTGAAAGTTCAAACAATATTCTTGTACGCATAATTGCAAATGCAGATCCTGTTGGGACAACAACGGGAGTCTACCCTCACCCCCACTCGAAAGTGTATTTAAAATGTCTTTGACTGCCATGAAGTGAGAAGAAAATGAATTCATTTCATGTTGATTTGTCTATTACTCCCAAGTTCCACAATTTTAATCGTTAATGTTTACTCCCCACACGCCAATACAAGTTAGAGAACATTTGAAAGTTGGAGCATATCCTCACCCTGATGAATATATCCTCATCCTTCCATGTATGTAAGTGAGGATATATTGTTTATGAGACATGACAGGTGTGTTTACTTCAACAATCATTTTATTCTATTATATTGTAAACTAATCCTTTCATGATATTATCATAAAGTGTTAAAGACTACATAGACTCTGTTAGAAAGGTTGTTATACAGTATGTATCATGTACAACTCGTATAAAAGGTGAAATATGGCGCTTTAACAACATCCTGATATCAACTTTAGGAAAATACTATGTACATGTACAGTTGAATTACGAATTTTTCAGTAGCATCGGACAGACAAAATCATCGAAAAAATCGAAACCACAGGAAACTGTGAAATATAAGATTTCGAGAAAATTCCTTTATCGTTACCACACTTGAGAAAATGTCGTTTCAAAAATTCGCGTAATTTTAACATAAAGAGTATCACTATCAGAGAATGTCGGAATCGTAGATCTTCTTCGAATTTTATTAAACTGTAAATCAACTGTGTATTAAAGTTATAAAGAAATACTATAGACAATATTGGACATAAGAAATGTAGGCCAATGTCCATGCACAGGAGCTTGACATTTTATATCATACTACGAAAATTCCCCTCTTACATATAATAAAAACATTTATATGTAAGAGGGGAATTTTCGTAGTATGATATAAAATGTCAAGCTCCTGTGGTCCATGTGAGAACAAATATACATTGTTTGATTGTTTGAAATCACTTCCTACTGATTGTTTTCATTATAACACAAAGCGACCATGCTTCTTTTTTTCTTCTTAGTTATATAACAACGTAACCAGTTTTAATTTTAAAAGTTAGTTTGTGAGTTTACGATTGGCTTTTTGAAGGGGTTGTGCCTCGTCAAAATGCATTTTAAGTGAAGTATAGTTACCATGAAATACATTGTTTTACCAAAGGCGGTCGCCAATACCCCCGAACCAAATTCACATTTATTTATATGTATCAGTGATATATCGGTAACGTGCCTGTCGACTTTATACAAGCGTATGATATTACGAGTCAAGTCTATTGTCGTACATGAAATGTTTATTGTTCCAGAACTTCTGTCCGACCAAGTCGACTTCAAATGACTTAACAAACACAGGGATCTTTGGATTGTAACCAAACTCTTGTTTTTCATCAAATTCTCACAACAATCAGAAAATATGATACTAAGATTCTAATAGCATATAAAATAACTATAATATTGATATTTCCCAAAATACCAATGATAGCCTGATTTTTTAATCTGAATCTTCTGCACAAAAAATTCTTACAAATGACCTAGTTTACCGTTCGATTCATTTGTGTGCGCAGAATTTGCATGTGACCATTTGGGAAAGAAAGGTTATTTTATGCACTACATTATGTCATTGGATGGAATGTCTGGAAAGAGAAATCGGCGAGAAGCATGTGCTTGTTTATCTGATAAGTAACTGTTGTAGATCACGTGACCATAGGCCCTGATAAATAAAATGTGAATTTTAACAATCGTTACTTGGAATTCAGTGTTGACCATGACAATCTCTGTTAACAAAAACATTTATATAAGAATGATGAGATTCTGTTGCTATACCAGGACAATGACAATATGTACTGTTGTTGAACAGGGACGTGAAACATATACCTACCAACCAGCAAACCAAGCAATCACTAGAAATAGAGAAAATACAAGTATAAAAGATAGTGTAAGCTATAAATATCGACTACACTTTATATAAGATATGTATGACATCTTTATCAAAGCATAGCATGAAAGAACAACTGTCTAAAATAATAAGATATCATCAGAAGATGAGATCACGTGATTACCTGAAGACTTGAAGACATCTTGTGTCGTTTAGAAGATGTTAATATCAGACATGTTTGTAACAGGCATCAGAGATCAAAGAATTAGATGAAAACATGAAAATATATGTATTTAGAGTATTTTTTATAAAGCAGTATAATTCTTATAACACTAATAAGCGCTATAGAAATATTATATAAATATCACATCTTACAGAGTGTGATAGAACGGAATGGTCACCTGAGACAAGTAATGTCAACCGAGGCTTTAGCATTACGTTCTATCACCCTCTGTAGGATTTGATATTTATTTTATTTATTTTATTATACTGAACAACAAAAATCAGAATTGTTATCTGTTTCATTTGCTTCTGAATTTTAAAGGTTGTCGTTTGGTAAAAAAGTAAGTGTCTGCGCTAGGGAGGTAATTCAAATTGAATGGCTAAAAATCGGGTCGCGGTAATCAGAAACTCCAACGCAGTGGTCTCCCATCGCTTTAAGCGGGCTGATAGGTTACGTCAAGCGGGCCGATATGTGATGTCAAGAGACTATTACGGAGTGTCACCCTGTGACGTCACATTAGTCTATATAGTAAACATATCATGTGGGGTTATAATAAAAGTAATTATATCAAGTTTACAATAATTATTCGATGTAAAATCTGACTCTCATTTCTATCAGTGAGAGTTTATAAATAGAGCTATGTTGAACCTCATTTTTCACAACCCGTGTTTTTCACAACTTGTGATAAACACGTACGCATTTTTCACAACTTGTGTGAAAAACACGTTAGTATTATAATTTTATACGAGCATAGAAACGCATTTTTCACAACTTCAAATGTGACGAAAAAAGTGATTGAAAACTTGAGTTTTTTGGTATTAACGCATTTTTCACACATGCAATTTTTTAGTAGTAGTTTTTTTTTAATGAGGTTCAAAGTTTGTTACAACCCGTTTTGTAATAATAACCCGAATTGTAATAATTATTACATAACGGGTTATTACAAACATACAGACACATTTTGTATAAAACCCGAAATGTAATAAAGTGTCTAGTTGTATTAGTTTGATTATAAAATATAGTTTAATACTTTAAATTGATAGTAAAGAAAGAAAATAATGCTTAACGAGCAAACATTAATTCTCAAATAGACAAAATACTTACATTTTGCCATGTTAATTTGAAGATTTCGACAGAAAAACAAGTTGTCATATTTTATTGCAAACGAGTTATTCCAAAATTGGCTCAACTTACCAACCCGTTAATAATAAATCTTTAATATAATCAGGGTTTTTATAACAAAACAGGTTGTAATAAACGTGGAAAAAACCACTATCGTAATTTTTACAGGTTTGCGAAAAACACGGTTGAACCTCATTTTTCACAGAACGCGTTTTTCACAACCTGTGAAAAACACGTTTGTGAAAAACGAGGTTCAAAATGGCAACTTTGCTCAATATGTATAGGTTATTAAACAGGGCAAGTGTGCCTTAAGGAAGATATCGGCACACTTGCTTAGGTATTGGCCCGAGGGCTTTAGCAAGTTTCACAAGTTGTGAAAAACACGGGTTGTGAAAAATGAGGTTCAACAATGCTTCCATAACAAGCATAGGGCAGTTGCTAGCGACACTATAGGTGTTTTTTTTCATCGAATTGTTGTTTGCCACTGTACATTGGTGTGATCAAGTGCAAGTTACGCGCACATTTATTGTTACTTCTATATTTATTGAGGGAAACTCTTACGAAACCCCTGTGCTCCGTAACGGCTATTTTGCGTAACAAGTATTTCACATGCTATATGATATAATTTATGGAAGCAACAAACTGTTTTTGTTTTCGATATTCCCCTTTTGATCGCTTGAACATGTTAAAAGCAAAATTAGGCCTTAGCACTAACAGTTACGGTATGTGTGTAAGAAAAACATATTTTAGTGCAGGTACAGGATGAAGCATAAATCTGAAAAATTTGTGATGGATGACTTTCAGATTTTCAATTTTACAATTAATCTTACTCCCATTTAATCATTTATTTAAGTGGAAAGAAAAATGTTGATGTCTCTTTCATTAAGAATGAAAATTCATTTCGTTACGGAGCATAGTGAGCTTGTTACGGAACATAAATTGAAATAATAACGATTTACGTGATCACTGAATTAATTTGAATGCATTTCACATTATCACAATACTTTTACTACATAAACAGACTAACTGAACGTTTTCCAGGCTTATACATGTATGATGAAAATTGATGAAAATTGTTGGGTCCGTGAAGCTTTACATATTTGACACACCTGAATGTGCTTCAAATTCATAACAAAACAATACTTGTGAAACTAATTTATACAAAATTATGATCATAACAACAATACAGAACATATAATCTATTTATTTCAAGAGTTGCCCGCAAGACTGAAGTAAGATATTTGGATTAAAGAGCGAGTTACTACAGTCTTGAGAGCAACCCTCCTTTTATATGATATACTTTAATGTAATTATGTACCTTTCATGTTTTATGAACACAAATTTTCTACGATCTTTATTCCGCCTGCTACAGCATAAAATTAGGCATCGTTCAGCCATTGGTAAAATCCAAGTATTGATGGTTTAAAGTTATATCTCCATAAAAATTTCGTTATAAAGTAATGTACGGTCTAATACATGTACAGCTTAAAGTAACCATAATAAACGTAAACATAACACTATTCATTTTAAAATATTCATAAGATTATATATCTCAATATGTCAATGCTACCTCTTAATACGTAAATATGTATAATATAAAATATAGATATATAATAAAAAATAAAATATAAAAATAAAAATTTATGCATTTGCTAGGTTTCGAACCAGCGACCTCTTGAACTTTTCATGTCATATGCTTATTTCCGTTCCTTCCCTTTAGCCGACTGAGCTATTTGGGTACTAATATACAGAGCATGTAACAATCGTTAAATACTGTAAAAAGGACATTAAATATGGGGAAGATAATTTTGAAAAATGAATCCTAAATTTAGTGAGTTGTTATCAAGTACAAATAAACTGCACTATCAAATTAAAAAAAGCAATTAAATTGTGATTGGTAAAAAACGTATTAATGATAGGTATGAAATTTCAAGTAAAATAATCCCATGTACGATTTATTTGACATACTAATTAATCATGCACAGCGCTATTATTTAACTGAAAACCTTGTAATTAATATTTTGTATATAGACCCATAGACGTTCTTGTAAGAAACAGAACAGTTTTGCCTGTTCACTTTGTCAAGCGTTTTTTGGCGAAGCATTTTACTGGCTCTGGTCGTTCCCAAACACCAAGTCATTCCTTTTTCTTAGAGAAAGGAAATTTGGCATGGTTACCAGAGCTGTTGATGTTTTGCTAGTACTTGGCCAAACGCTTTGTTTTCTGCGTTCGTCATCGTGAGATGACGAAACAACCTGCATGAGTCGTGTATGTGGTCGCACGATCATGGCGCTCTATCCTGTCTCGCCACCCTATATTTAATGAAATAACTATATTGAAAACGATTTAATATTTCTTTCATCTTGAAAAAAATAATAATGAATACATGTACACTTTAAAATGGATTAATTTGCTATGTCCTTTTCATACAATTCTGTACTTATTACCCTTTCGAAAATTCATAATGTTTTAAATCCAACCTCCTATAATCGAAGACAGGAAGAGTGCCATGGTCAAAATGCAGTTTATGATAAACAAAAATATATTCAAAAATACATAAAATGAATTTCTACGAACCCGGGTCACGTCAGTCTAATGCATTGCTTCTCATATTTAAAATATGCAAACAATATGAAACCATTAAAATAGTTTTGTCGGAAAAATATTGGCATTTTGAGAGAGGTCGATCGAGGAAGTTATAACTTTACCATCGGACTTACCTCGGCGATCTTCTATGCAGATAAATCTCGGATATCATAAGGTGAAAAAGTAGATCTACGAAGTTAGTTTCTGTAGTAATGTAGTCTGAACTGCACAGAAATACGACGTGTGAGACGTTGTTCTGATGTGATGATGAGATAAACGTGTAACAAGTTTATTATTAAATGCTGACATGAAAATGACAATTGGACGTGTTTCTATGTATATAGAGGCAGACCAGGGCCATTTGCTATGACTTCTGAATGTTGTTTGTATAGCTAATTAGTAATCTAGCATACACATTTTTTAATAATATTGATTTTACACGTCGATGTATAAACAACTTGCCAGGGAGTTAATCGTCGGACCTTATAGACTGGTAGTATTTCTACAACGTCTGATTTCCGAGGTATATCTTCGTAGATGATCGCCGAGGTTGTTCCAAATGATAACTTAGTCAAAAATTTCAAATATTATCGGTCGTTTTCAGTTCCTCTGTTCGGTTAACATGTGGTATTGTATTTTATTTCGTATTCACGGTTCCATGTTCTAACAGAAACCAACATCTTATTATAGTTTATAATAATACTTTTTAATATATCATGCTTGTTTGTTTGATTGTTTGTTGGTTTTAACGCCGTGGCAACACATTGTATAGGTCATATGACGACGGTCAGTCAACCTACTCACTCCTGCTGGAAAGGTTAAATCTCTGGATTTAGCTTTTAACCAACTACTAAGTACACACATCGTCAGTAACTGACAACTGCCCTAAATAATTAAAAATCATTGGTAGGAGGGAGAAAGCCGTAGAAAGGCTTGGGCTAGCTATTTAGGGGCGCTTGTCTATTTCAGAGACATGGCTTGTTATCCATTGTTGTTCACTGTCCAAACAATGCAGTTTTGGCTGCTCAACTAATATTGTTTTATCTGAGTTCCTACGAATTGTGAGAAAATAGGTTGAATTATATTCTGTGGAAATAAGGAATATACTAAATGAAAAAGAATGACTTTTTATCATTATTGTTTTATCATTATATTTATAATATAAATCTACAATGTTATAAAGATATCTTACGTTTATATAAAAAATGTCCTTTTTATCAGTATGATTGTAGGTTTATTTCCTGGGTGTCCCGCAAGACTGAAGTAAGAGCTTTGGATTAAAGAGCGAGTTACTTCAGTCTTGAGAGCAACCCACCTTTTATATGATATACTTTAATGTAATTATGTACCTTTCATGTTTTATGAACAAAAATTTTCTACGATCTTTATTCCGCCTACTACAGCATAAAATTAGGCATCGTTCAGCCATTGGTAAAATCCAAGTATTGATGGTTTAAAGTTATATCTCCATAAAAATTTCGTTACAAAGTAATGTACGGTCTAATACATGTACAGCTTAAAGTAACCATAATAAACGTAAACATAACACTATTCATTTTAAAATATTCATAAGATTATATATCTCAACATGTCAATGTTACCTCTTAATACGTAAATATGTATAATATAAAATATAGATATATAATAAAAAATAAAATATAAAAATAAAAATTTATGCATTTGCTAGGTTTCGAACCAGCGACCTCTTGAACTTTTCATGTCATATGCTTATTTCCCTTCCTTCCCTTTAGCCGACTGAGCTATTTGGGCCCTAATAAACAGAGCATGTAACAATCGTTAAATACTGTAAAAAGGACATTAAATATGGGAAAGATAATTTTGAAAAATGAATCCTAAATTTAGTGAGTTGTTATCAAGTACAAATAAACTGCACTATCAAATTAAAAAAAGCAATTTAATTGTGATTGGTAAAAAACGTATTAATGATAGGTATGAAATTTCAAGTAAAATAATCCCATGTACGATTTATTTGACATACTAATTAATCATGCACAGCGCTATTATTTAACTGAAAACCTTGTAATTAATATTTTGTATATAGACCCATAGACGTTCTTGTAAGAAACAGAACAGTTTTGCCTGTTCACTTTGTCAAGCGTTTTTTGGCGAAGCATTTTACTGGCTCTGGTCGTTCCCAAACACCAAGTCATTCCTTTTTCTTAGAGAAAGGAAATTTGGCATGGTTACCAGAGCTGTTGATGTTTTGCTAGTACTTGGCCAAACGCTTTGTTTTCTGCGTTCGTCATCGTGAGATGACGAAACAACCTGCATGAGTCGTGTATGTGGTCGCACGATCATGGCGCTCTATCCTGTCTCGCCACCCTATATTTAATGAAATAACTATATTGAAAACGATTTAATATTTCTTTCATCTTGAAAAAAATATTAATGAATACATGTACACTTTAAAATGGATTAATTTGCTATGTCCATTTCATACAATTCTGTACTTATTACCCTTTCGAAAAATTCATAATGTTTTAAATCCAACCTCCTATAATCGAAGACAGGAAGAGTGCCATGGTCAAAATGCAGTATTATGATAAACAAAAATATATTCACCAAATACATAAAATGAATTTCTACGAACCCGGGTCACGTCAGTCTAATGCATTGCTTCTCATATTTAAAATATGCAAACAATATGAAACCATTAAAATAGTTTTGTCGGAAATATATTGGCATTTTGAGAGAGGTCGATCGAGGAAGTTATAACTTTACCATCGGACTTACCTCGGCGATCTTCTATGCAGATAAATCTCGGATATCATAAGGTGAAAAAGTAGATCTACGAAGTTAGTTTCTGTAGTAATGTAGTCTGAACTGCACAGAAATACGACGTGTGAGACGTTGTTCTGATGTGATGATGAGATAAACGTGTAACAAGTTTATTATTAAATGTTGACATGAAAATGATAAATGGACGTGTTTCTATGTATATAAAGACAGTCCAGGGCCATTTGCTATGACTTCTGAATGTTGTTTTTTAGCTAATTAGTAAACAACCAGTCGTATTCTAGGTCATGCGTGTTATTGTACTTTAAATAATGGACTTTTCTACTATATAGGTGAATACGTTGATGCATGAACAGCATTTTGCTGATTTAAACACACCACTTTGATATTCAATGTTTATTTTAAATATTGTATATCTTCTTTGTAAATGTTTTATAAACATGTGTATTAAAACAAGTGTAAACAAACCAAACTATAAAATTGTATAAATAATTCACCCCTTATTATTTGTGTGTAATTAAACTGGCCATACTTATATACGCAATGTTTAAGTGGACGACCTGTAGCATACAATTTTTTTAGATAATATTGATTTCACACGTCGATGTATAAACAATAATAGTACTACTTGCCAGGGAGTTAATCGCCGGACCTTATAACCTGGTTGTATTTCTACTACGTCTGATTTCCGAGGTACATCTTCGTAGATGATCGACGAGGTTGTTCCGATGATACTCTACATGTGGTCAATGTTTTGTTGTAGACCCCAATGACGTCATTTTTACAATAATAATAGTAATGAGCGCAATAAGCGCTCGTTCTATCTTTTATACGTTCAAAATATCGTTTTGTACAGATCGTTAAATATGTAGAGGTTATTAAACAGGGCAAGTGTGCCTTAAGGAAGATATCGGCACACTTGCTTAGGTATTGGCCCGAGGGCTTTAGCCCGAGGGTTAATGGCGGGGAAAGTGTGCCGATATCGACTTAAGGCACACTTGCCCTGTTTCATAACCTTTTTATTGCATATGTTGACCAATGCATGTAATGACGATTTTTCTACAAAAAAGTACACTTTTTCTCGACGTAACGCGCTATTTTGCACGTTGACGTTACGTCACATGTATTGTTTTGTTTTTTCAACGCCGAAACGTTGGAATCTAATGAACGCTTGTTATAAAACGTAAGTCTGGTTGTTGATTATCTTATTAATTTTCAATATGAAAAAAACACACGTCGTAGAATTGAATAGCTTCTTATTGCTAATTACGTACGAATTTCACGTGCGGAAAGTCTGCCGTTGTTAAACTGCAGGTGCGTAATGAGCGGAAGTTGCCTCAGTATTGCTTTTTGGCACACTAGGAAGTGAGCCAAATTTCGATATTTTGGCACACTTGCTTAATACCGGAATGTATTGCCCACATTGAGGCTATATTGGCGCACTTTCTCGTCGATTTTGTTACTATTTATAGTAACATATGCAATAAGTAGAGGTTATTTAACAGGGCAATCGTGCCTTAAGGAAGATATCGGCACACTTGCTTAGGTATTGGCCCGAGGGCTTTAGCCCGAGAGCTAATGCCGAGGAAAGTGTGCCGATATCGACTTAAGGCACACTTGCCTTGTTTCATAACCTTTTTATTGCATATGTTGACCAATGCATGTAATGACGATTTTTCTACAACAAAAATACAAATTTTTCTCGACGTAACGCGCTATTTTGCACGTTGACGTAACGTCACATGTATTGTTTGTTTTTCCAAAGCCGAAACGTTGGAATCTAATGAATGCTTGTTATAAAACGTAAATCTGGTTGTTGATTATCTCATTAATTTTCAATATGAAAAAAACAAACGTCGTAGAATTGAATAGCTTCTTGTTGAGAATTTCACGAGCGGAAAGTCTGCGGTTGTATAACTGCAGGTGCGTAATGACCGGAAGTTGCCTCAATATCAATTTTTGGCACACTAGGAGGTGAGCCAAATATCGATATTTTGGCACACTTGCTCAATACGTAGAGGTTATTAAACAGGGCAAGTGTGCCTTAAGGAAGATATCGGCACACTTGCTTAGGTATTGGCCCGATGGCTAATGCCGAGGAAAGTGTGCCGATATCGACTTAAGGCACACTTGCCCTGTTTCATAACCTTTTTATTGCATATGTTGATAAATGCATGTAATGACGATTTTTCTACAACAAAAGTAGATCTACACTAGCTTTTACTCGGCGTAACGCGCTATTTTGCACGTTGACGTTACGTCACATGTTTTGTTTTTTCAACGCCGAAACGTTGAAATCTAATGAACGCTTGTTATAAAACGTAATTCTGGTTGTTGATTATCTCATTCATTTTTTATATGAAACAACACACGTCGTAAAATTGAATAGCTTCTTGTTGCTAATTACGTACGAATTTAACGTGCGGAAAGTCTGTCGTTGTTAAACTGCAGGTGCGTATTGACCAGAAGTTGCCTCAATATCGAATTTTGGCACACTAGGAAGTGAGCCAAATATCGATTTTTTGGCACACTTGCTCAATACTGGAATGTATTGCCTACATTGAGACTATATTGGCGCAGTTTCTCGTCGATTTTGCTACTATTTATAGTAACATATGCAATAATGGAATATATTGACCGCCTCGAGGTTTTATCGGCACACTTTCACAGCATTTTTGTTACTATCCATGCAAAATATAAATTCCAGTATTAAGCGAAAATAAAAAATCTGACAATGAAATCTGTACCTCTGAAATTGACCACTGTGTTACAATTCACAAGATATAACTCACTAATATCAATGTTTGCATAATAAAGATACAATGACCTTTACTTTTATATATCAGTTATCTATGCTGTAATCATATTTATTTAAGTTTAATATGCATGCATCTTCCCAACATAAAGCTTTTTTACCAAAGGTACATTTTGTATATCTCACCAAAATATGAAATACTGTAGAATTTTCATGTTGCCATCGATGCATAATAAATGAATATTAGTGTCAGGGCGTACAATGGGTTGTGTGCTTCATGCTTCGTCCCCCAAGGAGTCGCTAGTTTGAATCCCTCTCCTCCACTTAAACGACCAAGGCTCGACAGAATTTGCTATGGACATAAATGTTACCATGGATATTCGTGCTGTG
Source organism: Mactra quadrangularis (assembly GCA_025267735.1). Lineage (NCBI taxonomy): Eukaryota > Metazoa > Mollusca > Bivalvia > Venerida > Mactridae > Mactra > Mactra quadrangularis. The sequence goes on along the minus strand of CM046305.1, from coordinate 48,086,178 downwards.
CTTGGGCAGCTGATACAAACCTTGTGAATACGGACATTATAACAGTACCATGGGATGTATGTGCTTACTATGTACCTTAAGGTGGCTTCTCTATGTTCTAAAGTGGTTGCTTGTACGTAAAGGTAGTAAAATAAGGTACAATACTGGCTTGTTGAACACCTTAGGGTAGTTGGGACATCTTGCACTCATGTTGCGATGTAAACCATTTAAATAAAATATTTGAAAAAAATGAAACATTAATTTTGTTTATTATATACTTGAAAATATACTATGATATTGACCAATGTTGTGAAAATTGCGTTAGGACTAAAAATCGAAAAAATGTCTAACGTAATTTTCACATTGCTCATTTGTGAAAAACGCGTACGCAATTTTCACAACTTGTGAAAGTTACTAACGTGTTTTTCACAAGTTGTGAAAATTGCGTACGCGTTTTTCACACGTTGTGAAAAACACGGGTTGTGAAAAATGAGGTTCAACAGAGCTACATTACGATGTACTTATTACTCATATTTATAGAAAAGGTATAGATCTATTACTTTAGTTCATACCACACATATATTATCAATTGTATAAACATTGCTTGATCTAACATTTCTAGCAACCTTGTATGATCTAACATTTCTAGCAACCTTGTTGATCTAACATTTCTAGCAACCTTGTTTGATCTAACATTTCTAGCAACCTTGTTGATCTAACATTTCTAGCAACCTTGTTTGATCTAACATTTCTAGCAACCTTGTTTGATCTAACATTTCTAGCAACCTTGTTGATCTAACATTTCTAGCAACCTTGTTTGATCTAACATTTCTAGCAACCTTGTATGATCTAACATTTCTAGCAACTTTGTTTGATCTAACATTTCTAGCAACCTCGTTTGATCTAACATTTCTAGCAACCTCGTTTGATCTAGCGTTCCCAGCAACCTCGTTTGATCTAACATTTCTAGCAACTTTGTTTGATATAACATTTCTAGCAACCTTGTTTGATCTAACATTTCTAGCAACCTCGTTTGATCTAACATTTCTAGCAACCTCGTTTGATCTAACGTTCCCAGCAACATCGTTTGATCTAACATTTCTAGCAACTTCGTTTGATATAACATTTCTAGCAACCTTGTTTGATCTAACATTTCCAGCAACCTTGTATGATCTAACATTTCAAGCAACCTTGTTTGATCTAACATTTCTAGCAACCTTGTTTGATCTAACATTTCAAGCAACCTTGTTTGATCTAACATTTCCAGCAACCTTGTATGATCTAACATTTCAAGCAACCTTGTTTGATCTAACATTTCTAGCAACCTTGTATTATCTAACATTTCCAGCAACCTTGTTTGATCTAACATTTCTAGCAACCTTGTATGATCTAACATTTCAAGCAACCTTGTTTGATCTAACATTTCCAGCAACCTTGTTGATCTTACATTTCCAGCAACCTTGTTTGATCTAACATTTCTAGCAACCTTGTTTGATCTAACATTTCTAGCAACTTTGTTTGATCTAACATTTCTAACAACCTCGTTTGATCTAACGTTTCCAGCAACCTCGTTTGATCTAACATTTCTAGCAACCTTGTTTGATCTAACATTTCTAGCAACTTTGTTTGATCTAACATTTCTAACAACCTCGTTTGATCTAACGTTTCCAGCAACCTCGTTTGATCTAACGTTTCCAGCAACCTCGTTTGATCTAACATTTCTAGCAACCTTGTATTATCTAACATTTCAAGCAACCTTGTTTGATCTAACATTTCCAGCAACCTTGTTGATCTAACATTTCCAGCAACCTTGTTTGATCTAACATTTCTAGCAACCTTGTTTGATCTAACATTTCTAGCAACTTTGTTTGATCTAACATTTCTAACAACCTCGTTTGATCTAACGTTTCCAGCAACCTCGTTTGATCTAACATTTCTAACAACCTCGTTTAATCTAACATTTCTAGCAACCTCGTTTAATCTAACATTTCTAGCAACTTCGTTTAATCTAACATTTCTAACAACCTCGTTTGATCTAACATTTCTAGCAACCTCGTTTGATCTAACATTTCCAGCAACCTTGTTTGATCTAACATTTCTAGCAACCTTGTATGATCTAACATTTCTAGCAACCTCGTTTAATCTAACATTTCTAGCAACCTCGTTTAATCTAACATTTCTAACAACCTCGTTTGATCTAACATTTCTAGCAACCTCGTTTGATCTAACATTTCCAGCAACCTTGTTTGATCTAACATTTCTAGCAACCTTGTATGATCTAACATTTCTAGCAACCTCGTTTGATCTAACATTTCTAGCAACCTTGTTTGATCTAACATTTCTAGCAACCTTGTATGATCTAACATTTCTAGCAACCTCGTTTAATCTAACATTTCTAGCAACCTCGTTTAATCTAACATTTCTAGCAACCACGTTTAATCTAACATTTCTAACAACCTCGTTTGATCTAACATTTCTAGCAACCTTGTTTGATCTAACATTTCTTGCAACCTCGTTTGATCTAACATTTCCAGCAACCTTGTTGATCTAACATTTCTAGCAACCTTGTTTGATCTAACATTTCTAGCAACCTTGTTTGATCTAACATTTCTTGCAACCTCGTTTGATCTAACATTTCTAGCAACCTCGTTTAATCTAACATTTCTAGCAACCTTGTTTGATCTAACATTTCTTGCAACCTCGTTTGATCTAACATTTCTAGCAACCTTGTTTGATCTAACATTTCTTGCAACCTCGTTTGATCTAACATTTCTAGCAACCTCGTTTAATCTAACATTTCTAGCAACCTCGTTTGATCTAACGTTCCCAGCAACCTCGTTTGATCTAACATTTCTAGCAACTTCGTTTGATATAACATTTCTAGCAACCATGTTTGATCTAACATTTCTTGCATTCTTGTTTGATCAAACATTTCTAGCAACCTTGTTTGATCAAACATTTCTAGCAACCTCGTTTGATCTAACATTTCTAGCAACTTCGTTTGATATAACATTTCTAGCAACCATGTATGATCTAACATTTCTAGCAACCTTGTTTGATCTAACATTTCCAGCAACCTTGTTTGATCTAACATTTCCAGCAACCTTGTTTGATCTAACATTTCCAGCAACCTTGTTGATCTAACATTTCCAGCAACCTTGTTTGATCTAACAGTTCTAGCAACCTTGTTTGATCTAACATTTCTAGCAACTTTGTTTGATCTAACATTTCTAACAACCTCGTTTGATCTAACGTTTCCAGCAACCTCGTTTGATCTAACATTTCTTGCAACCTCGTTTGATCTAACATTTCTAGCAACCTCGTTTAATCTAACATTTCTAGCAACCTTGTTTGATCTAACATTTCTAGCAACCTTGTTTGATCTAACATTTCTAGCAACTTTGTTTGATCTAACATTTCTAACAACCTCGTTTGATCTAACGTTTCCAGCAACCTCGTTTAATCTAACATTTCTAACAACCTCGTTTGATCTAACGTTTCCAGCAACCTTGTTTGATCTAACATTTCTAGCAACCTTGTTTGATCTAACATTTCTAACAACCTCGTTTGATCTAACGTTTCCAGCAACCTCGTTTGATCTAACATTTCTTGCAACCTCGTTTGATCTAACGTTTCCAGCAACCTTGTTTGATCTAACATTTCTAGCAACTTTGTTTGATCTAACATTTCTAACAACCTCGTTTGATCTAACGTTTCCAGCAACCTCGTTTGATCTAACATTTCTAACAACCTCGTTTGATCTAACGTTTCCAGCAACCTCGTTTGATCTAACATTTCTAACAACCTCGTTTGATCTAACGTTTCCAGCAACCTCGTTTGATCTAACGTTTCCAGCAACCTCGTTTGATCTAACATTTCTAACAACCTCGTTTGATCTAACGTTTCTAACAACCTCGTTTGATCTAACGTTTCCAGCAACCTTGTTTGATCTAACATTTCTAGCAACTTTGTTTGATCTAACATTTCTAACAACCTCGTTTGATCTAACATTTCTAACAACCTCGTTTGATCTAACGTTTCCAGCAACCTTGTTTGATCTAACATTTCTAGCAACTTTGTTTGATCTAACATTTCTAACAACCTCGTTTGATCTAACATTTCTTGCAGCCTTGTTTGATCTTACAATCCATGTGCAAAATTAATTTGCGTAGTATCCCTAGAATGTTAAGAATGACATTTCTTTAGCTATAGTTTCTACATAACATTCCCCTCAAAGACTAGAGTTCTATAATTATGTCGTTCGAATAAAAATGACCCTTAATACAACATTTACGTCTCTATAAGAAACAATATAACTATACTCTGCTATAATACTGTAGCCTGTTCAATTACCCTAAACGTTCCATTCGGAACTCCTCGGCCATTCGCTGCGAATAATTTAATATAATGAATAAATATACGATCGTAGAGGCAATGAGTGATGTTTCAAAATTTACGGACTAAAATCGAAACATCACTCATTGCCTAAACGATCGTATATTTGTTTACTACAACACCGGTTGTTTCAAAATAGCGTCTAAATATGTCCGAGAATATTCGCAGCGAATGGCCGAGGGTGCCGAATGTATCGTTACGGAATGTTTTGGAACGTTTAGGGTAATTGAACAGGCTACAGTCTGGTCTTTGTAATGTATATATTCAAACTTTGATAATAAATAAATATATGAGCACTGTGTCCCGTCTTTACTGTAACAAGTAGCAGGGTTATATTGAATTGACTGATATAGAGAGTGATGTTATAGAGAGACACGTTATTATTGGAGAAAGAACTAGAGGTGGGTGAAAGTACTGTCCAGAAGATGGTCAATACTCTTGGCGAAAGCTGAGGTGATTGACACTTGTAAATAGTGTCATAGGTGAATCGGGACCATACATCACAGTTGTGAGTTCGAAGTTGGGTAAGTTGTTGATACGTTCTGTTAGATGGTTGATCAAGGCAAGTATCACTGTAAATGATCTGTGGTGACAGTTGTTGATTAGTTCTGTTAGATGGTTGATCAAGGCAAGTATCACTGTAAATGATCTGTGGTGACAGTTGTTGATTAGTTCTGTTAGATGGTCGATCAAGGCAGGTTTCACTGTAAATGATCTGTGGTGACAGTTGTTGATTAGTTCTGTTAGATGGTTGATCAAGGCAAGTATCACTGTAAATGATCTGTGGTGACAGTTGTTGATACGTTCTGTTAGATGGTTGATCAAGGCAAGTATCACTGTAAATGATCTGTGGTGGCAGTTGTTGATTAGTTCTGTTAGATGGTCGATCAAGGCAGGTTTCACTGTAAATGATCTGTGGTGACAGTTGTTGATTAGTTCTGTTAGATGGTCGATCAAGGCAAGTTTCACTGTAAATGATCTGTGGTGACAGTTGTTGATTAGTTTTGTTAGATAGTCGATCAAGGCAGGTTTCACTGTAAATGATCTGTGGTGACAGTTGTTGATTAGTTCTGTTAGATGGTCGATCAAGGCAGGTTTCACTGTAAATGATCTGTGGTGACAGTTGTTGGTTAGTTCTGTTAGATGGTTTATCAAGGCAGGTTTCACTGTAAATGATCTGTGGTGACAGTTGTTGATTAGTTCTGTTAGATGGTCGATCAAGGCAAGTATCACTGTAAATGATCTGTGGTGACAGTTGTTGATTAGTTCTGTTAGATGGTCTATCAAGGCAGGTTTCACTGTAAATGATCTGTGGTGACAGTTGTTGATTAGTTCTGTTAGATGGTCTATCAAGGCAAGTATCACTGTAAATGATCTGTGGTGATAGTTGTTGATTAGTTCTGTTAGATGGTCGATCAAGGCAAGAATCACTGTAAATGATCTGTGGTGACAGTTGTTGATTAGTTCTGTTAGATGGTCTATCAAGGCAGGTTTAACTGTAAATGATCTGTGGTGATAGTTGTTGATTAGTTCTGTTAGATGGTCGATCAAGGCAGGTTTCACTGTAAATGATCTGTGGTGATAGTTGTTGATTAGTTCTGTTCGATGGTCTATCAAGGCAGGTTTCACTGTAAATGATCTGTGGTGACAGTTGTTGATTAGTTCTGTTGGATGGTCTATCAAGGCAAGTATCACTGTAAATGATCTGTGGTGACAGTTGTTGATACGTTCTGTTAGATGGTCGATCAAGGCAGGTTTCACTGTAAATGATCTGTGGCGACAGTTGTTGATTAGTTATGCTAGATGGTCTATCAAGGCAGGTTTCACTGTAAATGATCTGTGGCGACAGTTGTTGATTAGTTCTGTTAGATGGTCTATCAAGGCAAATTTCACTGTAAATGATCTGTGGCGACAGTTGTTGATTAGTTCTGTTATATGGTCGATCAAGGCAAGTTTCACTGTAAATGATCTGTGGCGACAGTTGTTGATTAGTTCTGTTAGATGGTCGATCAAGGCAGGTTTAACTGTAAATGATCTGTGGTGACAGTTGTTGATTAGTTCTGCTAGATGGTCTATCAAGGCAGGTTTCACTGTAAATGATCTGTGGTGACAGTTGTTGATAAGTTCTGCTAGATGGTCGATCAAGGCAGGTTTCACTGTAAATGATCTGTGGTGACAATTGATGATTAGTTCTGTTAGATTGTCGATCAAGGCAGGTTTCACTGTAAATGATCTATGGTGACAGTTGTAGATTTGTTCTGCTAGATGGTCGATCAAGGCAGGTTTCACTGTAAATTATCTGTGGTGTTCTGCTAGATGGTCGATCAAGGCAGGTTTCACTGTAAATGATCTATTAGTTTTAACCTAATGTATGTCAAACAAAACTTCAAGTGGACGCCATCCAGGCTTGTTTAACTATAATATTTGTGTATGTTTAACAAGTAAAACTAGTATTTGAACGAGAAGTGTATACAATTGTATGTTAATATTAATTAATTCCCTGACCTCTTCACTCTAGCCACTTTTTTTTGACGCTATCTAATGTTTGGACCGATATCAACTATAGAATTTTCTATCTTATATCAACTCGTTGTAACAATATCGTAAATTTTTGTCGTACTATAAACGAAGAACGAGGTCGAAAGATTGTGAAAGTGAAAGCTAAATACTCTACTCCCGGGGCTTCGTTGATAACGATAAAAAAATCTCAAGTGAATTATTATCCACTACCGCGTCAACTGTGGTCGCGTATAAAACCCGTCAGTTCACGGAGGTAATTTGTTTTCGACAAAATTTCGGATTTTCTGTTGTTGTTTTTCTGTTGCATCTGAAGAGATTCTGCATGGATATTAAATAAGCTTTCAAAGGTAATGTTTATAAATAAGAGTAGCTACTATGTTGGTTTACGTTCTAAAAAGTAAAAATAAAAATAAATTACAAAATTTCAAAATGTTACAACTTGTGTTTCATAAACATTGGATATAAATTTGTTATTTTGTAGATTTTTGTGTCAGTGATACTTGAAGTGTTTTGTATTTATCTATTTTTGGAAAAGTTCAACAGACCTTGTCGGATTGTTATCACAGCGTTGGTTAGATCTAAACTCATACATAATGCAAATTTAAGCTTTAATTTGTTGATCACATAGTCAGTTAAATGACTTTTATCACTTTGAAATTTATACAATAAACATACTTAAGTGTCAGATCTTTATTTAATTAAGTTTTATTTTATAAATACATCGTACATAAAAGTTGTGAGAATATTCAACGACCCTACATGTTGTTTCTATTGGGGGAGGGTGATTCGGTTTCCATTCGATAGGCGAATACTTGATGGTTCTGTAAGGAGTTCTGGAAAACTGGTTAGGTGGTCTGACCGCTGAAGGAAATGTTTACAAATGGCGTAAGATTTATTTAAAACGGAACAAACTTTGAAAAGATTTATCAGTGTAGTGCTTACACTCGTATATATTTATTGAACGAACTTGTATATCGTATTATATTCCGGCTTTAAATCTATACGATCATCGTAATTGACAGTACAAGTTTGATAATCTGAACGTGAAAACAATCTTATTTAGAATAATGCCTCAGTCCCATTAAATCGTGGCTTGTTGTGGACCCGTAAGTGCAGGCAGTCGTAGGCCGTGGGAAGCCTTGCGTATTAAGATGACGGTACGCACATGGTACAAAACAACCCACCCATACGGAGCCGTAGCTGGAAGATATGCATGTTTAATCCATCTGGTCACGATTTTATTTACGATTTGACTCTGAAACTGATACGTGTATCCTGGGCTCATATTACGGACCCCGGTAAAAACGTAACCGTCCGTAAGGACACGCAAGAGTTCGTACGGGTCCTTGCGGAGCTTGATGGCACCGTGCCCGTACGGTGCCTCACGGCTATTTTTATGTTTATGGGACTGTAGCTTTATTATGATAAATTAGTTTATATCATAAGATGATTATTACAAAAAGGATATTTTTACAGGAAATTGTATAACTCATGCATATATTGCTGAAAGGTGGTTGTTTTGTTAAGATGGCTGAAAATAACAATCTCTGCTAAAAAACTAATTCAAATTTAAGTTACATGTATTCTGATCAACAGCCAAATAAAAAATCCGTTATACTTATTAATAATTATATCACTATTGAATGAATTATATATTTGATGTTTTTAATGCCTTTTTGAAAAAAAAACTTAATTTATTATATCCAGGTGAGTACCATATATCAACGTCAAAATCAAGCTTCACTGTGATAATCAATATGTATGAGAGTATGGCAAGCCTTGACTGCCTTAGATGTACCTTAACAAACACTGTCATGTTGAAATATCATTATATTAAGTAGGGCTGTCACGATATACCGGTATAACGGTATATTGCAATACGCAGCTGCGGCAATACGTACCGCGGTACGATTTTAACGTACCGGTATTTGGCGATATTTTTATTTCATTATAAAATTCTTCCCTTCGCGAAATAAAAGTAGCAAAGCGTCAGTTTTTTCCACTGTTTATTCAATTTAACCTTAAGTTACAAATTTTTAACCGATTTGGGCGCCTCACAGTTCTTAATGACCGTGAATACTTGAAGAGGCTAGATTCTATCAGTAGCTGCATGTTAAATTTGCATTTTTTGTTAAATACAGCGGAGGCACAACAAATTTAAAAGCCCACAATATATCGTGGTACGTATTGCGATACGTTGCCAGCGTATTGCAATATATCGCGATACGCTTATGGCGTATCGTGACAGCCCTAATATTAAGTACTTTGTTTATTATAAAATGATCAAATCACTGAGTATAATGAAGAAAGCACTCAATATAATGAACAAACCACCGACTATAATAGTTTTTAACACAACAACGGTAGTAAATGAACGTATAAGACAGTCAAGGCTTTTCATATGAGAGTATAAACGTGGGATGTTACAGTGATATTTGTGAATACCGAACACTTAAATGACTAGATGAAATATTCTGATTTTACAAGTTCCTGGATCTTTCTGTGATTACCTTTGTATTCATGTAGATGTTAAAAATGAAAACCACCAAAATTGTTCTAAATTCAATAAAGTTCAGTGGTTCAGTCTGTATCCATATACTCAACTGGTCCGCTGGTCCGCTGGTCCGCAAAATATACTTACTTAAGGAACATATTTCTCAGGTCACGTTGTATTGAAACGTTGTTTAAAATTATACATAAATTTATACATAAATATTCAATTTAGCATAAGATGTAAAAGTCTCGCCCGGTAGGATTTTTGGGTCATCTTGAATACTTGAAGTATCTCATACTTTTCAATTTTTAAATATTTAAAAATCCAATATAAAATACGTGAACCAATACATCATGTATACTGAGTTTGTGTACAGCCTTTTTTAAACATGAAAAAAACTTTGTCAACGAAATAGTTGTGATATTTTTACTGTAGAACGGAATGTTATTTTTATCCATGACTTGGTTTTGTTCTCAATGTAGTTATTTTTGCAAATTAGTAACTGTTTTAGATTTTATTTAGTGAAACAAGTCTGAGAAAACCGTTCTAAGTTAGAACTAGGACTGTCCCCATATACCGGTATACTGGTATATTGCAATACTCAGCTGCAGCAATACGTACCGTGGTACGATTTTAATGTACCCGTATTTTACGATATCTTTTATTTCATTGGAAAATTCTTCCCTTCCCGAAATAAAAGTAGCGAAACATCAGTTTTCCCATTGTTCATTCTATCTAACCTTAAGTTACAAGAATTTAACCGATTGGGGCGCTTAACAGTCCGAAATGAGCGTAAATACTTAAAGAGGCTAGATTCTATCGATAGCTGCATGTAAGATTTGCAATGTTTCTGTTAATAACAGCGGAGGCACAACGAATCTAAAAGCTTACAATATAATCGTGGTACGTATCGCGATACGATGCCAGCGTATTGCAATATATCGCGATAAAATTCTGGCGTATATGTTTTTTTATGTTTTTGTATTTATTCTACAATTGCATAGTACATCGATAATTAAGTATTTTTCGTGTGAATAAAGTTGATCGTAAGTAATAAATATTTAATATGCGATCAAGATTTATTAAATGAATATTTATTAAGTTTTAATGAAATAGTCACTGACGCATTTCGTTTATAGAATGCATCTTACGTTTTTGCACTTTGTAGACAAAACCTACTCTGAAACGCACGCCAGAGTTTAGACTTTTAACTTCAAATTTAAAAACGTAGACCCGTCCGTAGTTTTTTATGTAAAGATCAATATGGAGAATGTTATATGTAAAACCGACATGAGAGTTAAAGGGGAGTTTAAGTCAGAAAAAACAACTTTAGATCACGAAAGCATAAACAATTAAACACAGGAGTTTCAGATTTTTTGCTTTAATCGACTAGAAAAGATACTGACATTTTTATCAAATTCAAGAAAAAGTATACCATGTAATTAAAAACATGACAATCTATTGAAATATTTAGCATCTTTTACTATGTCAGTTACATATTCAGTACAATAAATTAGTTACAGAGTTCTATGGTATATATACAAAACAATTGACATAAATATTAAAAGACTGAGGATTTCAACTATGGTCTGTTAGTTTTGGTTCGAACCGTACACTTCATCGACCAATAACCCTTTTCATCTACAACATAGTGTGTCCAAATAGCACAACCCAGACTGAGTATGAATGCTACATTATAAATACATTTAGATCATGTTGATACGCGGGCTGTAAGATCTTTGAAAGAATAGACTATAGATCTACAATGGTTTCTGAACGCATTCTTGCCTTATGCTGAATCTATATCATAGTCGTCAATTCGATTCAAAGGGCTGCAACAATGCCTCTATTATTTTTTCTATAATAAGCAAATTTCAAATCTGTATGCTAGTTACTTAAGAAAATCAATATGAAATCTATTTTCTGCGTAGATAGGTAGGGAACATACACTAACAGAGATGTGAATCATTATCTTGAATGTTTCATTCAGTCCTATTACTTGTGTACGTTTATTTCTGGAAAAAAATAGAATTTTATTTGGCGTGTTCTAAATCTAAAAAAGTATATTTACGACACAAAATTTACTGAAAGTTAATCAAGTCAGTCATGAGTGAATGACACTCGGAACCATTCATGAATAAATAATCTCAAAAGGATTCGTAGAGGGTCTGCCCTGGCGGCTTGGGGTTTTTACTACCTACGCAAGGCGAAGCACAGGCGAAGCGCGTAACGGTTATGCAAAATAGTTCTTGTAGTATACACACAAATCTTTGTCAAAACATTCTATGCAATATGTTTAACTAAATATTATTTAGAGATATCATTGAACTGTGTTATTTAAAATTATGGACTTAAACGAAGCATCACTCATCGCCTAAACGATTGTGAATTTGTTTACTTCAACCGTGACCGGTCAAAGCATTTTGTTTGGGAATGTGACGAGAAATGGCGTCTAAATATGTTCGAGGTTATTCGTAGCGAATGGCCAAGGATTACTGAATGGAGTGAGAGATAGAGGTCGCTTTATCCGGACAACTCTGACATCAATTATAAAATAATCAAAAAGCTTCAATGTTTCTAATCAATTTCTTATCGATTTCAAACACTATGACCTGAGTTGATGAAATACAAATGTTATCACCAGTAACTTGTCTATGAGATAATGATTTGTCTGATTGCATTGTTTCCATACCAACTTTCATCTTTTCATGTATCATTAAAAACGTATTAATCATTTATTCTCTTTTTTCAGTGAAGTAGAAAAAAACTGAATTCACTCACTCAGCCAGTCAGGCAATCAGTCTCTGTTGTCTACTTCACTTGAGAAATCAACAATAGGAAAAAACATGATTCACTCGCCCAGCCAGACAAACAGCATCTCTTGATGGTTTGTTATCAACTAATGTCTTCAAGTAAGAAAATTCATTAACACAGCTTGGTCTGGTCAAAAACACTACCAGACATTAAGAAATGAAAAATAAATCAACCATTCCAACATAGACTTCACAAACTAGGAAACAAACAATGCTTTGAAAACTCTGCAGCTCTTAGAAGTTTTAGACTGAGTTTTAAATCACCCTTTGTTATGAGAAGACGAGGTAAAATGATCAGAAATTCAACAACAATATTAGCATCACACTAGCATAGCAGCACAAGTTGTAATTTCAGAATGTATGTTCACTGAACACTGTACACATATGAAAACAATGATAATAAAATTGTTACAACAGTTCCTCGAGCATGCGAGAGAGAATTTATGATTCTTTAGATAGAATGTGCAAACATTCTCCGGCATTAAATAGGAACTGGTTTCCCAGAATTCAACTGTTTCAGGAATACAGCTGAGTGTTGGTGAGTGTAGCTGATCTACAGGTGGAAGACGTAGAGATGTAAACCTCTGGAGAGTTGGTTGACGGTTTATAAAACTTGCTTTGAAGTAAAAGTATTTTACTGCGAATTCTGCTACACAACACTTGGCGATGAATTTCTAAGCCTTATGGGTTTAGGTGATAACATAAACTGGTGCGAGTGATTTTCCAGGATTTATGTTTGTAGATTTTACTTAGAATTTACTGGATTTTATGTGAAAAGGTTACAAATATGTGATTGCTAGTTTAAACAAAAGAATCTTGGAGTGGATATTTGATTGGAAACCAGAGGATTATTGTTTGAGTTAAGGAGTTGATTGTTTTTCCCGCCCTTATTTGTAGTAGCTTATATAGAAGACCTTATTCAAGATGAAGCAGATGTCTACCAGGCTGGCATCACACCAGTTCCATAAATGGCTGATTCCAGAGAAAACTGTGATGATAATATTATCTCTGGGGATTATTTTAGTATTCGTCGGTGCTGTTTTACTTGCTGTGGCCAGTGTTTCATCAGGGTAAGTTACCATAAAGTCTCAGTTAGTCTTATAGCCAAAACTCTACGATAAAAATCATCGTAAGTCAATTATATAAAATTGTCGTAGGATGTACTAGAGCTTATAGCAAATGATTTTAATAGAATATTTATGAGAAATAAAATACTCTGTATAAATTAAATGTACTTGTATTTAGTAGGACGAACTATGGAACAATTTACGATTGATTCTGCTGTGGACTTACGATGATTTTTGTCGTATATAAGCTTTTATGAATAAGGTTCAAATACGCATTGGTCATTGTTGCACATCAATTTAAAATGAACTTTGAAACGTTTGATTGCTTCGATATAACCTTGGGCAACAGATTGAATACATATACATATTGCATTAAGTTGTAATTTCAGCAACTGTTTCAGGCTTTCAGCTGTTCATTGAAGTCTGTACCATATACTTTCATGTATACTGTATATAACTTTTCAAACTAATGTTAAAGTAGAAGTGGGAAAGAGGTTAAAAAAGTATGAATTTGACTGTTCAAAAAATAAAAAATAAAAAATATTAATATAAAGTCAGCAGATACGATTTAAAATAGGGGTATAGTTTGGCGTATATTGACTCGAGGCATATGGATAATTCACTAATTACACTAAGCTAAATGCTGTAATGAATGAAAATGAAATGTTAATGTTATGCATTGTCTCAGGTCATTGTTCACCAGCTAAAATCTTGATGTTTGATACTAAGTCTACCCCTCAATATAACATTGTATGCTAATGTAATTAGATCATAGACAATTTAATATGTTTATGAGTTAGATTTATCGAATCGGATGCCTTTGGGCTTATTATGTGTACTAGAGTACATGTGGTATACGTATATAGTACAGAGTATGCACTATGCATGTTAGCTAAGATATTATACTGCTATTGCATACATGTAGCCCTAAGACTATATACATGTACATTGCACGCTAGTCTGTTGACTTATTGATTCATATGTACAACATACTAGCTCTATAACTTCGTTTTTGTGGTTGAAAAAAGACTGAATTTAGAATTTCATTAGATGTATGTAACATATTATACATTTATCTGTAATTTATTGATAAACTTGTCCTTATCAATTATGTACTATTTATTGCTCGGATGAGTTATTCTTATACACTTTGCTATTTACGATATGTACAGTAAACCGCCGATTATAGACCACTTCACTTATACATCCACCCCAACAACAGTCATTTCTAAATAATAGACAATCATATCAAAACAACAGACACTTTTTAACAACGACTATCTCCAAACATCATCGAAATCTAAAAACTTACGTCATCTCCAAAAACAATCACTACCTCCAAACAACACTCACCTCTAAAGCAATCTTTAAACAATAGCCACATCTCTAATACAGTCAACTCTCAGCAATAATAACCTCTGAATAACATCCACCTATTAACAACAGTCAACCTTCTTCAACCCACCCCCTCAACAACGCTCGTTATACGTGTTTTCCATAAATATATGACTCGTCATCCATACAACCGTCACCTTTTAGACATAACCATGTTAGTGCATTTCTACTACTGTCTCTGTCCGCTCGCCTACTCGCTAATTTAGATATGGCAGTTTTCAAACCAGGATCACATTCAGGTGTCCTTTTTTCATTATAATATTCATGACGAAATTGTTATGTTAAATTACTTGTTTACGTCGTCTACAAAGCCTGTGATTAATACCGCTTTCAAATTAGTTCACAGACCATGGTCTAAAAATAGAAATTACGAAATCAAAATGCTATTAATAGTATATTAATAATAATAATGTTTCGTCTAGATGAATGCTACGCATTGATTGGTCGACATAAAAGTCATCTCGACGTGACCCTCCATTGAGATCTTAGAGATCCTGTGCGACAACTTTCTACAGGATATCTGTTTACGGAGATTGTGCTTTATTGTATTATTTATGTATGAGGTTTGGAATTTTGTCTTCAATAAGTGAATTATTTTGGCATGTTGACGTACTCAATAAAATGGTAATCATTGTTATAAAAAAAATAATGGTTACGCCCACAGGTAAATTGTATACCTGTATCTTCTAGCAAGGTTGCCAAGTTAGTTCTTTATGAAGGTTGGATCCCTGGTAGAAGCGTGTATTACTCTTATTCAAATGTCCACATTCAAATGTCAACGAAACTGCAATTTTAATAGTTTAAATGTTCAAATTTGGTAAACAACAACGTCATGGTCACTTTTATTGCACTTCAACTTTTTTACTTGGGACCAAGATACAAAATAGTTCATTTTTCGCCACCATTGAAAATATACCGGACTTTTCTCTAATGGATATCTAGGACTGAAGTATATGCTGCTACAGTAAAAGTCTTTCTGGTAAGCTGAACTAGGCCTGAGTTTATATAGGTTGGGATTGAACTCAATTTTAGACTAAGTTTTTTCGCACGCTCTTTGTAAACGTGAGTATAAAACACTATTCGAAAATATTAATCTACATGTAAAGTGAACAGAGTTCTGTTAATCTTCTTCACTACCAGGAAGTTTCACATCAGTAATCTATTATACAATAAGGGACTTTAGTCAGTTATTTCCCCTTGTATACTCTTCAAATAGGTAGGTCCAATTAATTGGATTACTCGGATTTTACCCTTACTTTTCAATGTCAATTTGCCAAAATTAATCTTAATTTTTTTTGAAATTCATTTAATTTGTTTGAAATTCAAGCTAAGTATTTTTAGGGTAAAGAACTGTCTACATTTTACCACTTCTGTAAATATCTCCATTAACAAGAAAGATATTACATTTAAACGGAAAACGAATTTTATTTTAGAATGATGTTTTTATCATGTTCCATAACCCCCGGTCGTGTTAAAAAATAAAAAATATAAAAAGGTAAAACGGCAACGTGAAGATACTGTATATCAAAGTGTTACTGTATGTGAGTTAGGGATATAAATGCTAGAATAATTTGGCACAATTCCTTAAGATTATCACATAGGTTATAAGAGATAATAGTTGTTGTAGAAAGCATTTAATTATTATACCACATTTCTCACTGGTAACATAAGATAACTTCATATATAATCTCTCTGTATTACCTGGCTAGTCCTCCATTGTAGTCGTAAAATTACACTTTACTGGTATTAATGTACAAATCAATGTTTAACATGAGAGGCCCGGTCATCTTGGGACCTTCAGATTGATCTGTAGTTTGTATTTAAACATTCTGATTGATATTATCTTCTAATGATCGGTATCAGTGTTTGTATGTGTGGCGTGGTCGAGTGGAGATGATGTTGTCTAGTTTAGTGTTTGTATGTGTGGCGTGGTCGAGTGGAGTTGATGTTGTCCAGATCAGTGTTTGTATGTGTGGCGTGGTCGAGTGGAGATGATGTTGTCTAGATCAGTGTTTGTATGTGTGGAGTGGTCGAGTGGAGATGATGTTGTCTAGTTTAGTGTTTGTATGTGTGGCGTGGTCGAGTGGAGTTGATGTTGTCCAGATCAGTGTTTGTATGTGTGGCGTGGTCGAGTGGAGTTGATGTTGTCCATTCAGTGTTTGTATATTGGCGTGGTCGAGTGGAGATGATGTTGTCCATTCAGTGTTTGTATGTGTGGCGTGGTCGAGTGGAGATGATGTTGTCCAGATCAGTGTTTGTATGTGTGGCGTGGTCGAGTGGAGTTGATGTTGTCTAGATCAGTGTTTGTATGTTGGCGTGGTCGTGTGGAGATGATGTTGTCCATTCAGTGTTTGTATGTGTGGCGTGGTCGAGTGGAGTTGATGTTGTCCAGATCAGTGTTTGTATGTGTGGCGTGGTCGAGTGGAGTTGATGTTGTCCATTCAGTGTTTGTATATTGGCGTGGTCGAGTGGAGATGATGTTGTCCATTCAGTGTTTGTATGTGTGGCGTGGTCGTGTGGAGATGATGTTGTCCAGATCAGTGTTTGTATGTGTGGCGTGGTCGAGTGGAGTTGATGTTGTCTAGTTCAGTGTTTGTATGTGTGGCGTGGTCGAGTGGAGTTGATGTTGTCTAGTTCAGTGTTTGTATGTGTGGCGTGGTCGAGTGGAGTTGATGTTGTCTAGTTCAGTGTTTGTATGTGTGGTGTGGTCGAGTGCAGATGATGTTGTCCAGAACAGTGTTTGTATGTTGGCGTGGTCGAGTTGAGTTGATGTTGTCCATACTTGTAAACTTTGAATAGCCAGTTCTGCATTGGTTCGAATCCCATCCAAAACATACCTCTTTGTTTATATGAGCAAGAAACGTAATGTTATTAGCTCAGTATTTGGGGACTAGAAAACTGATTCGGAAGTGAATAATCAAAGTTGTGAGAACTTATTCTACAAATTCTAAATAGGACCGACAGCTGTGTGCTTGGAGTATAAAGGATTACGGTAGGGTTCATAATACTCAAGTAAAATGTCAAGAACAATACGATACATGATGTGAGGTCTTTTTTTACTACAGCTTATAGTTGGGCTATGTTAATTTGACTGTTAGTGAAATATGGCTATTATTTGAAGAATCTTTTGCATTCTAAAATTGGTGTAACTGTTGTTGAAAAGTGACATTTGATCATGTAGTAGAATTGTAGATGTTTGATAGTGTTTAGTAGCCAATAAACTCTCAATAAATCTTGATTTAAGTGAATATGGTTATGTTGATTCATATTATTATAATACAAGTTATTTCCTTTGCAGAACTTCTTATACATTGTATTCTAGGGGCTACTAAGTACTTACCTTTCAATCTGATTAAAACCCGATCTAAAATTTTCCGCTCGCATACTCGCTAATTTAGATTTGGCCTTTTTCAAACAAAGGTCACGTTCAGGCGACCTCTTCTCATCATAATATTCATGACGAAATTGTTATAATACGTAACTTGTTTACACCGTCTACGTCACGCAATTTGAAATGAGCCGCCCAATCGCAGACTGTGAATAATAATGCTGTTAAATTAGCATGCAAAACTTGGTCTAAAAATAGAAATTACGAAATCAAAATGTGATTGATAGTGTTTTCGTCTAGATGAAAGCTACGCATTGATTGGTCGAAACAAAGTTCATCTCGACGTGACCTTCCACGGAGAAAGTAGAGATCCTGTACGACAACGCTCTACAGGATATCTGTTTACGGAGATTGCTTACCTTTCTGACCCAATTAAACTCATCACTTAACCTTTTGTAATGCCACTTCATTGTTTCATGCTATCTACGTAGTATCAAATACTATCTAAAATACTATACATGCGTGTCAAGAAAAGAAACACATGTATACATGGCAGATCAACAAACATTGCTACAAGCTCACTGCACAAAGAGAATGTATGTTAAACATTAAGATGAAGAAATTACTGTCAATTATCATATTGATTTGTTTCTAGCTAACGTCAATAAAGATTAGAGATTGTGGCGAGCAGACGATAAAACAAAGATTGTTAAACATCGGGTATTTACGTTTCTTTCGTAAAACCCATATCGTGAAACATCTGGTATTTACGTATCTTTCGTAAAACACAAATCGTGAAACATCGGGTATTTTCGTAACTTTCGTAAAACACAATTGTTGAACATCGGGGATTTTCGTAACTTTTTTCATACCCAATGTGATCACCTCAGATTTAATGTTTTACAATATATTTTTTACGACTGACACGAAAATACTCGAAAATGATTTCTGAAACTTTGTATTATGTATATCACGAATGATACGAAACTACCCGATGCTTTACGATTGTTTAATACCTGGGAATATATTGACACTAGCTAACATAAGATACTATAAGAATGTCGGATGCAATACTTGTTTAATTTGATATAATTTCTTATGACAAGACTTGTCTAAACGTCTATATTATTTATCGTTTTCAATCAAGTAATTTTGCTTTTTTACTGAATTTTTGTATTAATCACAAATCACGTGATCATTATAAATGAATTTGACCAACCGATTCAATAACCTTTTTTTCAGTTTATATTCTAAGATTATTTCAATGACAACAAAATCAGGTCAATTAGGGACTTTAGTCAGTTATCTTTCCCTGATAAAATCTAAAGCAATCCAATTGGTAAGTAGGTCCTTACAATTGGAATCCTCGGAGTTTATCATTAAAGTCCTATGTAAGGATAACAAAATATTTCATCTAATATCTTTCTTGTTAATGAAGATATTAACAGAAGTGATGAAATTTAGATATTTCTTTACCCTAAAAATACTTAGCTAGAATTTCTAGTAAAATAAATGATTTATAAAAAGTTATGTTAGATTAATTATTGCAAATTGACATTGAAAAGTAAGGGTAAAGTCCGAGTAATCCAACTAATTTGACCTACCTATTTAAAGAATATACAAGGGGAAATAACTGACTGAAGTCCCTTATTCTGAATTTTGAACATGACACTGAAAGTTCCATGTAAAAAATCATGTTAAAGTTTGATAATAGACTATTGGTAAATAATGACAAAAACTAGGTCACCAGGTCAACTAACAGAACAAGACGACAAGAAGTTTCGCTGTTTTCACATTAAGTTAGATTTAACATATGTATATGTAATTAGGTGAGCGATCTGGGGCCATCTTGACCATCTTGTATGACACAAGACAATTCAGTGACCTATCATCCTCTGGTCATCTGTAATATGTTAATGAAAGGATATATAGATCTATGACAATATATTTCAAACATATTTTCACTAAACTAAAGACTTATTAATATGTATAATTAAACAAATTTATTTATTTAACTTTTGTAATACTTCATTGCAAATATTTGCTTACAATCATAAAATAAATAATATACATCAACAAAACTTTTAAGAAATTAAATCTTGCGAAAAAAAATTTTTTCACTCAACTAAGTTTACGCATCATTTTCCATCGGAATATTTCTTCAATTTTGCTTTATTTTTTTAACCTGGTCATAATTAAAAACAGAAATATTGAAAATTATTATAACAATTTTTGATGCAACCTTGATACTACTTATTAATTGAATTGTACATGTATACAGTGGACACTGTCCACTAGAGCAGGGATTTTATATAACAGGGATTTGTAACGATAAGTAAATGTAATAGATTTTCATCAAATTTCACTGTTGTCGCTATTATTTCGGCCAAAACGGAAAACAAGTATAACAAGTTTAAATAAAGATATTCACATGAAATTTTGTACCAGTACCATTCATATTGACATTAATGTAAGGGGAAATGTGTTGTTAGATTATTATGAGGTAAATTTCACAAATAAATTTCGCCGATCTGCCATTTTTAGCCCCATTTACATCACCTAAAGTCTTATTTTCGGTCATAATTGCAACATTTTTTGTCAAAAACTTCAGAAACATTCACAAGTTGCATGGAAGAAATGTACAAAAACATAAATCAAGCTTTTAAACTCTGGAATAGTTTGTACAGCCTGCTTCAGTCAGTTATAGACAGTGACGACCGAGAAAATTAAAAAAGCACTTCGTTACAAATCCCTGTTATATAGAATCCCTAACAAGAGCCAGTAACAGGACTGTGGTAATTTGGTTGTTAAATAGAGGGGTCTGATATATAGAGGTTATATTCAATATACATCACATGAAGGAGCTGATTTTAGATTATAGTCGATGAAATGTGATATTTATTTAGAGGAACCCGTTCAGGGAGATTTGCACTGTAGTTCGTTTTATACTTTATAAAGAATGCATTCTTTTGTTAAAATCTGATAGAGAATTTAAGCATGCCTGTAAATTGTTGAAAGTATTTACATGCATGTTGTTGTTATTTTTTGTTCATGTGTTTCATTGGATTGGTTTTTACACATTTTTTAAACATTTGTTAAATGATTTACGGCAGTGAAAGTACATAATCAGCTTTCAATAAACTATTTTCTTTGCCAGTATTTATTTGCTTTTTTCTATATCAAGTCAACCAAACGAGGAAAAAAAGAAAAAGTCGCCAACCTCTTACCCGACATAATTATTTTGATAATTGTAGGATTATATTGTACATAATTGACTCATGGTGATTCTAACACGATTATACAAATTACCACAACACCGTTTATTAGGATTGCATTTTTCTGCTTGTAAAATACAGTTTAACTTGGCTTTTAAGGCCTTCGAAATATACGTTATTAAATCTTGTGAGTGACATGAAAATGGTGACTGCTTAAGAAAGGTAGCTGTCTAAGTGATGTGTAAATCAGAATAGAATTCAAACTTTGTGATATATTTCTGCTTAAATGTGAACTGGTTGGGTTAATTGAGCACCACAATTTATATGAAACATTTATGATGAATGCGGCGAAAGTCACTACAGAGCTATTAAGGGGTATTAGTGGGTGGTCATATTGTTGTACAATTAATTGACAAGATAAAATGCAGAATAGTTATGCGAGGAAAACAGTTAAAAAATATTACCAACTGATTATTTATAATTTATTTAACAAGGCAAAACATTCTGATTGTTTGTGCTTGCAAGGACTATATGTTGAGGTTTTACCGTTCTCAGAATGTTTATAATGTATACCACCAGGAATTAGCAACTTTAAACTATAAATGATGAAGGTGATTACCCTCGAGTTCATTCACACTGGTGTTGCTACCATCAATGTTTATAACTAAACAACCTTCTAACAAACATTTCTCTATCGTTATAACTTCAAAGTGCTTCTGGTCTCATTACCGTCAGAATACATTAGTTTATATTATATCATACTGTAGCCAGGAACCATTGCCACCCTCGAGTCATTCTACAGTCTACACTGTAGTCTGGAACCATTGCTTAGCCGCCCGGCTAGCTCAGTTGGTAGAACGCATGTCTACTAATCGAGGGGTCGTGGGTTCGATTTCCGGGCTGGGCATACTTTCGTGGAGCTTGGTCATGGAATTATTTCTATGGCCATTCTCCCTCCTACCAATGATTTTAATTATGTAGGGGTGTTGTCAGTCACTGACGAAAGTATGCGCTTAGTAGTTGGTTAACAGCTAAATCCTGAGAGATTTAGCATTTCCAGGAGGAGTGAGTAGGTTGACAGACCGCCGTGATATAACCTATATAATGTGTTGCTACGGCGTTAAACCCAACAAACAAACAAACCATTGCTATCCTCGAGTTATTCTACAGTCTGCAATGTAGCCTGGAACCATTGCTACCCTCCAGTTATTCTACTGTCTAACAATGAGTAACCTGGCACATAGTCAGTTTTGAGAGAAAATTGCATTGTTAACAGTGCTGCCAATTTTCAGTTGATTTTATTTCTTCTGAACAGAATACAAAAAAGTGTACCAGAGGCCTTGAAATATCAAAATCAGAAATATATACAAAATGTAGTGCTATTTGACAAATGTTATGTAAATTAATTGGATAGAGTGAGCAAATGAGGACCTAAATTGACATGTTGTTTTAGAAGTGATTGACCCTTTTTCAGCTGATTTCATGATCCCATATTAGCAGTCCTGATTGTAACATGTAAACAATTAAACAGTTCGAAGTATTGAGGATTCCAGAATTCTAATAATAATGACTTTGCAGGCTTCACTGTATCCTGTTTTAAGCAGTCAAGAGAAAATAAATCCAAAAATAAATTTAGTGCTAATGGTATACACGTAAGATGTATGCTGTTATGTACTTATGTTCCTTGGTATCTTTCTTTGTACCTTTTTTCTCATTTTTTTCCACACAATTTTAGTCGTGATCTGTATTAGTTCATTGTTGTATTTGTATATGCTTGTACATGTATTTATTTGTACTCTTCACATTTGGAGGTAATGAAGAGTATCCATTTACCTTCTTTAAGCGACCACCTGTCTTAACACAGACGTATTTTGGAACTTTTCTTGACTGGCTGCTTAACACAGAATTAACTTAACAATGTATTTACATGCTAAAATAAACACTACACATTTAACCTTAAAATTAATACTGTAAAAGGTAGGTTAATAATTTCTCGAGGGAAAATGACCCAGGCAATGGTTTTATTTAAAATATTACATTGAGCTGTGGTATCTGTATATTTGTATTTACAAGATAGGCGGTCACCTGTTGGACCATCCATGTGGTCTCTGGCGCAAATGTGACACAATATTAATTCACTCATTGATCTTTCTGGCAAACGTGACACAATATTAATTCACACCAGCTTGCAGATGTTTTTAGTTCTGGCGCCAAAACCTTGTAGCTATACACGTGATAACGTATGAATCATGCATAATAACACAACACAATTATATTATAACAATTGTTTGATGTCGAGTCTGTCACATGTAATATCTAAATGTATCTTCGCTCTAGTGATCAAATGAATTGGTATTAATATTTTATTACTGTCTGTGGCACATTGGTTCTCATAATCAATGACGTAATATAAAGTGTATACATGGAGGCATCATACAATGTTATTAATACTGGGGCGCTGTAAGGAGCCATCCTATTTTCAGAAGTTTTTCCAAGATCACTGTGCTGCACTGCACCGTGCTGCGCCCTACGCACCGCATCACACCACACACAAACGCTTTGCACCTCACTACATCGCATCCGATAGAACAGCACCGTTCTTTTTTTGTATCGTTGAAAAAACATCGGTCTGTCTGAACGATCAAATTCTACTGACCAACCGGGCATCCTACTGACGTTTTTTTTTCTTTTAGTCTATTATTCTAATTGAATACTTTTCTATATTTCACAAAGCTATCTCGTCGTTCATATGTTAGCCTTACAAGATAATTACTAGGGCTGCTGCGAGTATCCGAGTACTCGGATATTCGCGATCCCGACCAGAAAATCGAGTACGAATATTCGTCAAGTCCGAAATCGTCAGATCGCGATCTATTTTTGGAAATAATGAAAGAACATTTTCAGCTTAATTACCACTAAAAAACGAAACGCACTACTAATGATTTTTTTATTTTAATTCAACATTCGTTTGATATACATTTAAACAAAAAGGTTCTCACTGAAAATGCCCATAAAACACCTGGTTATAGAAATGTTTGGAGTACATGGTTTTCCATTTAGCTTCTGTAATTCTTCACTTATTTTTGTTATTACATAAATTCTGTATGCTTCTGCTTTAACTAGTGATTCGTGGTTCGATTCGTGAATCGCTACACATGAATCGTGGTTCGGATCCGATCGCCACTTGCTCAACGATCCACAGCCCTAATAATTACATACCCATGGGATATCTATATGATATCATGTAAATAGTTTCACTGAGTCAGAGCACCTGTTCTATTAAATCATCATACATCATGAAGTGTGTATTCTCCTTTGATCACAGATTAAGAAGAAGCTTTCTTCCCACCTTCTCTTCCTCTCTTCTTGTTGGATGATTTTAACAATATAATTATACAATTACATGGATTTGTTTTCACTGATTGCAACCATATGTCTTTTGTACGGTACTGAGAGGAGCAATTAGGTCTAATAAATGCTTGTTTTGTTTGTAAACAACGTAAGATTACGGTTGATTAATGACCGTGGAGCATCAA
Organism: Mactra quadrangularis; assembly: GCA_025267735.1. Taxonomy (NCBI): domain Eukaryota; kingdom Metazoa; phylum Mollusca; class Bivalvia; order Venerida; family Mactridae; genus Mactra; species Mactra quadrangularis. The sequence continues at coordinate 48,061,436 of CM046305.1, read as the reverse complement.
TCTCTCAGGCTTGCAAGATATAACATGACACAGTTAGCTGCTCTTTGAGCATGAATCGTAGGAGCAGTTGTTCAGTGGTGGGACGCGCACTTTTAAGGATCGAGATGTCCTGGATTCGAATCCCACTATGGGGGCACTGCTAATTTCCATGAGCAAGAAATTTGCCCGCGATTGCTTCACTCCACCCAGGTGTAAATGGGTACTTGTTTGGATCATGCACTGTATGCTATGGCTGCAATCTGTGCCGTATGTTAACAGTTGGTGCGTGACTCGAAGTTATTGTGAAGAGTCGACTGAAAAGTGATACTAGAAGTAGACTTCAAAAAGCTTGCTTTAACTTTTAAGCTTTCTTTATTCTTTTCCCTGTAAGTGACCCTATGCGGTTAACCCTGATGTTTCTAGGTCGGCCTGTAAAACAGACTAAACTTGTGGTTGGACCATCATGACCATAGCCGAATACCACGATACATTTGGCACGCTACGCGTAAATGTTCACGATTAGAAAGTAAAACGTAAGTAAGCAGTGTGGTTGCCGACGATTTAATTTGGTTTGTTCCTATCGATGTCCCATTTGTACTTAGATCTTGATTTTTTGAGTCTGGAACCTTAGCCATTGTGAAGATTAGTGTCTACATTGCCTGGGTTGTTCTGTATTTTTATTGCCTTCCCTATTCCTCTTTATTTACCTAGGGATGGACCAATCTTATTTTTTTCTAAATAGTATTTTTTCTATTGCCATTTAGTGCATTGAGAACAAATTCGGTAAAAATTTCAAAAATATTTTTTGATTTCGGTTGGAACAGTCCATTTTTTTCAAAATGGCCGACAAAAAAGGATAAAAATTGACATATGTCATTATAATAGTAAAATTCTTCAAACAGAGTGTAGATTTATATGCATTTATTGATTTTACAAATACAAATGGCATATTTGAAACATATTTTAGTGCTTTTTATTTAGTTCAGATGTGTCATTTAACCCTTTACTGGTTGCGACATGTGTGAAAAGTAGCCATTTTTTCACCATTACGCGCAAGGACTATTTCAAGATGCTCTAGTTTCATTACTAATTGTCATACAGATATGCAACTTGGCCAAGTTATTACCTGGGTGAATGTCTTTCAAAAAAACCAAGTTGAGCCCCGATCCCCGTTACCATGGTAACGCTGGGGCGGAGCAAAAACGGCAAAAAATGCAATTTTCGCTCTTTTTCCACCCCACATTTGCACTTCAGACGGTAATATTTTTTTAGTGTACCTAGTCTTGAGTCTTGACCATTTTAAGGATTTCACCATAGTGAATAGACGAGGTCAGAGATCTTATATGTGATTTAAATGCCAAATCATCTGAGCTAGACATATTGCCAACGAAATAGTTTTTATTTATGTGATTATGAAAAATGATGTCCTGAACAGACTAACATGATGCTACTGTTAACCGGACTTGTCCTGAACAGTGTAACATAAAGCCACTGTTAACTAAACATTTCCCTAAGGTGTCGAAACATTAGCTTTAAAGAGATCCATTATTTTAAGCAGTAGTGCTTAAACACATTCAAAGTAAATTTGACACTATCTGGTAGCTTATTCCACAGCATGGGGCCCACTGTACTAAAACTTCTGTCACTTTAAATGTTTTTTTTCTTATTTAGTAGGACCACAAAATTCAGGTCTTTGGATTTTGCAGATCTAAGACCAGATCTACATTGTACAGGCTTTTGGAGAATTTCAATTGGATATGCAGGTGCAATTTCAGTAAAACAGTTGTACATGAAAATACATATTGTAAAGTTGATTCTTGCTTTGACTGATGTCCGTGCAGTGAGTACAGAGTTTCTTTTGAACTGTCTGATTTTTAAGAAAAAGATCGGACTAGTGTTTCTGTTGCATCTTTATCCAAATATTTTATTATAATTATGATACGTAAATAAGGGAACATGGCAGTTCTACTTTTTGTATTGACATAATTTTTAAAGTCGGAAGTTTCACCCAGAAAGGCCCCTAAATAGCGAATAGTCTTCACAGATTTTATAGTTAAAACAGCAATAATGATTGACTGGGTTAAACATTTTTTCAACTGTGCTTTGCTTCCAAACATGAAAAACTCAATCTTTGAGTCGTTCATTTTTAATTTATTTTCATTCATCCATGAATTTATCATTATAGCACACTCCTCTAGATCAAAAATGGCATTTGCTTCTTCATTCTAATTGTTTAGAAAAGAATCTTTTATTGGCAGTGTTGTCATCTGCAAAACCATGTACTGATATATCAGATGGAATGACATCAAATTAGGTTCCAGCATGAGTAAGATAAAACCACGGACCCTGACAACTACCTTGTAGAACACTGCAATCTAATGGACGAACAGTTGATAAACTAGTATTGACATTGACTCGACTAGCACGTGGACGAAGACATGAGTCAATCTAGTGAAATGTACTATTACCTATGCCATGTTAATTGTTAAGTACTTCCAATAAAATCTCATGATCAACAGTGTCAAATGCAGCAGTCAAATCAATAGGTTTTAACGCTGTTACTTCAAGTTTCTCTACACCACCCAGTATGCCATTAATTAATCTAAGAAGACTCACATTCATCAGTGAAAAGGTCTACATGCAGATACATATTTTGGAAGAAGATTATTTTAATCAACATGAGAATTCAATCTATTCAAAGCGGTCTTTTCAATCACTTTAGATACGAAGGACAGATAGCTAGTCAGTCTATAGTTAGCATATCCCACATCCAGACCCACCATCTTGCAAGGAGGCTTAACAATTGCCTCTTTTTACTTGTATGGAAATACACAATTTTTCTGTAATATATTTATTAAATGAGTAATCAGAAGAAATAATTATTGTAGATAACATTTAAGCTATTTTGTTGGCAATATGTCTAGCTCAGATGATTTGGCATTTAAATCACATATAAGATCTCTGACCTCTTCCGTTCACTATGGTAAAATCCTTAAAATGGTCAAGACTAGGTACATCCTTGGGGTGATTAAGTTGGAAACTGCAGCAAGGATTCTCTAATGTTTTAAATGTTATTTAAGAAAAAGTCAGCAAAATTCTCTGCTACTTGTTTTCAGTAAAAATGGTGATTTTCTAGTATTTTGGGGGATATTTTACTTAACCACGTGTCTATATCCCCCTCCAAAATGGCTGCCACAGCCTTGAAAATGATGTTTTTAACTGGAATAAGTGAATTTGTCTTAAGGGTAGTTGTCCCCAAAAAATGAGCTTTTTTTCGCGCCCCCCCCCCACAAAAAGATGTCTCAGGGGGGTTCCGAAAGGGGATGTGCCCCCTTTGTTGCTGGGGTTTGAAGGGGGCGCAGCGCCCCTCATCGCCAGAAAAAAAAATCGGGGTCATTGAGTGCAGAGAAATGGCGCCAAATGCTGATAAGAAAACATGTTTTCAGTATCTGACCGTCTGAAGTGCAAATGTGGGGTGGAAAAAGAGCGAAAATTGCATTTTTTGCCGTTTTTACTTCGCCCCAGCGTTGCCATGGTAACGGGGATCGGGGCTCAACTTGGTTTTTCTGAAAGACATTCACCCAGGTAATAACTTGGTCAAGTTGCAAATCTGTATGATTATTAGTAATGAAACTAGAGCATATTGAAATAGCCCTTGCGCGTAATGGTGAAAAAATGGCTACTTTTCACACATGTCGCAACCAGTAAAGGGTTAAATGACACATCTGAACTAAATAAAAAGCACTAAAATATGTTTCAAATATGCCCTTTGTATTTGTAAAATCAATAAATGCATATAAATCTACACTCTGTTTGAAGAATTTTACTATTATAATGACATGTGTCATATTTTTCTTCTTTTTTGGCAGCCATTTTGAAAATAATGGACTGTTCCAACCGAAATACTTATTTTGAATTCCTGATCTTACCATATTTAATCAATATGAACCTATTGGCAATAAAAAAATACTATTTACAATGATTTTTAAGAAAAAGTATATATTGGCCCACCCCTATTTTACCAATCATCTTTCTATGCCTCTCCTCATCAACAAACTCTACTGTTCAAGAAATAGCAGAACAATTATTGAACCAAAATTATTTAGTAATGTGAAATTTTTTATACATTTCAAATAACAAACAGGACTATTTGGTACAGTCATACGAAACTGAACTTGTTTACATAACAAATAAAGCGGGAAGTTTTTGACATCAAAAGGCGCGCGTGTTAGCAACTTAACCCAATGTTTAATGAAAGCAATTTGAAGCTAAATAAAGCAAATATGTTAGACCTCAGTTGATATTAAATACATAGATCAATGATATCTATGATTGTATAATACCTCTAAGTGGTAACAATTTTACGTACAATTTGCCAATTTTCCGCTTGATAAATATACGATTAACTTTTCTGACTTTAGTTCCCCGCTGGGGGGGGGGGGGGGGGGAGAGCTCGCAGTCTGTTTGAAAATAGTTCTCGTTTAATTATAAAACAAACTGAAAAATCTTTCAACTTTTTTTCTGGATAGGTTCCAACATAAATCTATAACAGAATGATTCTATTTATATTTGTTTATGCTGAATAAATTCTACATAATTGAGCTAATTAAAACATTGACTACAGTTTCGACGAAGATACGTTATAATACATATACCAGCATACCTGTTACCTTGGTAAAAATGTTCAACATTGTAGAGATAACTGAATGATATTATAATTTTAATTTATTTTTCGAAATAAGTTTAAAATATGAAGAATGTAAACAACATTTCTAGGGGTTCACTCTGTTTCTGTTATTGACATGTACATGTACAAAAATATTATAGAGGTATCAGATAGTCTTTGTTATAATTAATAAATCACTGTTAAGTTAATTATTGAAATGAATATGTAGAGGTTAGTTAACAGGGCCAGTGTGCCATAAGGAAGGTATCGACACACTTGCTTAGGTATTGGCCCGTGGGCTTCAGCCCCGACTGAAGCCCACGGGCCAATACCTAAGCAAGTGTGCCGATATCGACTTAAGGCACACTTGCCTGTTTACTAACCTCTACAATATTTATCACTTGCCTGTTTCATAACCTTTTATTGCATACATGTATGTTGATTCTTATATGTAATTAAGATTTTTGTATCTTTTTTCTGCTTTAGTTATTTCTGATAAATTCTTTGTTTTGTCTTACTGAACAATGTATGTATTTATTCTATCAAGAGCCCAACAAACCTAGTGTTTGGCTCAGAACTATATGAAGTATGTGAACTATGTGTATCATACTTTTTTACAACCATTGTTATATTATATGAAGGAGCGGGCGTGGCCGAGCGGCTGGGACGTTGGACTGGTAATCATTATATTGCCAGCACGCGTTGGTTCGAATCCCATCCAAAACCTACCCCGTTGTTTTTGTTTCTGATTGAGCTAAAATAAATTAGAATAAACGCATAGTTACATATAGACTAGGCCTTTTGCATACTGGCCAAAGTTCTGTCCGGTATCATCCCTATCATGTAAATACACCTTTCAAGTTTCTACTCGCGGTACACAGACCTAGTTTCAAGTTACTCAACATCTGTTTTCAAAAGTTTCATTCGATAGACTCATCAAAGACCTTGATCTGTGAACTTTTCGTGTTGTTCTATATGGTTGGATTTTGTTATTTTAGCTGCATACACAAGCAAAGTCATGATTTTTGCATTCTAGAAAGCAAATATGTTATTTGAGAAATACTTCAGAATTTCAAAGTTTACAAGTCCGGACTCTTCTGGTTCTGTTTTCTGGTTAATCTGACTATGTCAAAATATTGTATTATTTACTTTATAAGCATTATTAACTAGAATATACTGTAGTATTATGCACAGGAGCTTGACATTTTAGTTACATCATACAACAAGAAATGTCTTTAAAAAAGACAAACGGCGTCGATTTAAAAACAAGAGGGCCCAAAGGGCCCTGGGTGCTCACCTGAGGAAAAGGTCAAAGGTCACAGAAGAGCCATTTACAGAGGACCACTAATGTTAAAACCTATTTTTTTGACCCAGTGACCTACTTATCCAACCAATCAGACCTATTTGAACAATTTTGGTAGGAAACCACCCACGGACCATTCCTGTTGAGTTTGGGCAAATTATCATAAGCGGTTCAAGAGAAGATGTTGTTTGAACTTTTCCTTATATAATTCAATGTAATATTGTGATTCATGGGGTGGGGTCAATTTTGACCCAGGGGCATAATTTGAACAACTGTGATGGAGGACCTCTAGATGATGTTATATACCAAATATGAAAGCTCTAGGCCTTGTAGTTTCAGACAAGAAGATTTTTGATAATTGCATTGTGAAAACCTATTTTTTGATTCCGTGACCTCCGTTAGTATTTGCTCATACAAGTTGTGACCACGCATCATCACTTCATCAACAACATTTGCAGACCAGTTTCGCAGACTTGGCACATGATTGCCTACCGTAAACAATATAACAGCCAATGCAATTGCCGTACACTGATAACCTGCAGCTTGTGAGCATATCTGACCTTGGTGAAATCGACCGTTAATAATCCTTACCATTGTTTTGATCTCCGTTGCCCGTTCAATGTTGTTTAGAGTCAGCTACCTATGCTCGGTCACCCCTAGCAAATTTCGATTAATAAAAAAAGGGGACCTCGCGTATTGTTTCTAATTTTAGTCATACCTGTCAAACGCTCGCGGAAAACCCCAAATCATGATCATCTAGACGCTTATCTGTTTATGCAGACGAGAGATACGAGCGCACCTGCTGTTTTCCGCTAGAAAATCCTAGAGGCTAGAAAATCGAATTTGGACAGCCTTGTCTTTTTCACATATAATTATTATAATAATTCAAGAAGTATTATGATTTATTTAAATTTATAATATTTATACAATAATCTATCAATTGTAAATAAAAATCTCACATATTTATGTATATTCTAAGTAAAACAAGGTGACCGAGCACTGGTCCGAAATTTTCCAAAAATACCGTGTTTTACGTATTACACTCCGCCAATCTCTCATACAGAGTTGTCGATCCTTACAGTGATCTATATCTCTGTAAACGTCTCGGGTTTTACAAGATTCTTGTAAAACAGTAATATAATTTAGATTTTGTATCTAAAGCGTAATTCGTCTTTTATATATATTATCTCAAATTTTTACGTGAAATATAATTTTATTACGGGCGAAATCCAATTTTTAAAGAGTTATATTTACAAGAACTATTTTCTTGTGAAACGTCTTCCTATTCTGAGTAATTTGGCTTTTTTACTCATCCGCAAAAAATGTCAACAATAGATGATATTGCTAAAAATTATGACCAAAATTTAGTGCCAAGGGACTGTCAACGACAAGCCTTTGAACATCTACAAGACAAGAAAGGTGATCTGTTATTTAGTTTGTCTGTTGCGTTTGGACAAAATTCAAAAATTGTCACATGATCGTTTTAAACGATCACGTGTTTGGGACTACTTTCGAGACGTTAACAGAGATAAAGATCACTGTAAGGATCGAAAACTCTGTATGAGAGATTGACACTCCGCGCCGATTTTATCCAATAATCGGGATCGTCAGACGCTTGTTTTTCTGTAAACGGAAGTAGGTCAACATGTAGACGATAATGCGTAATGAATTTGACATGAATTGACAGAATACCGTTAACCCGCTTCGATTTTGATATAAATGTGACCGAACAAAAATTATGAATTTATTCTTAAAAGTTACGTACCAATAACTCTGCGGATTAATAAATATATGTGGAGCTGTGACTCTCAAAGTGTAAACCCCGGAAACTGGACGTAGTGAGGCTAACTTAATAATTATTGGGTAATATGTCAGACTTTTTACTAGAAACCGGTTCACATCTGGAGACGTAATTCATTTTACCCATAAAATATTGTGTTTGACACGTAACTTTTTATTGTTACAATATAATAAAACACTTTGGAAAGCAATAGAAGTCTACCCAAAAAAAAAATCTACGAACGAAGCAAAATTTCGTAAAACACTGCATTACAATAGTGTGGCCTTTATTTTTTCGCGCGTGTCAGGGCCATCCAATCGAAGAGGGGATTTTCTCTGTTTCCCCCGTACGTCATTTTCAGTGCTTATAAAATCATCCAATAGAACGGCGGATTTCCGAAATTCCCAGACATACGTCATTATACAGAAATGTAGGTCAAAATCCAGCTTAGACAGCTACGCCGAAAAAGTCCCCTCCTACATATAATGAAAACTTTATTATATGTAGGAGGGGAATTTTCGTATGAAATAAAATGTCAAGCTCCTGTGATATTATGTAACATAAAACAAATTACAAAATCAAAGTTATCCGTTTAAACGGAAGCTCTATTACTCTAACTTATAAGTTGACCAAGCAATGGGGCTATAGGGATTCCGAAACCCTTTTAGTTTCTGATAAAGTCTTTGATCACACAATTAAGTAAACATTACGTTATAATTTTTTTATATTCATTCGTTTTTGCTGCAATATGTCATTAAATCGTTTTCTGTTTTTCCGGCCCCATTATAGTATTCTTCAAAATTGAAACACCAAAAAGTTAAAGTTTTGAACCCCTGAGAAAACCCCTCTTTCTCCACACCTTCATTTTCCAGTCATAACTTTGTGACTATCAACTGTGACCAACTTTGATAAATAAAGAGATCAAATAGAATATCGCTGTCAATTAAAGGTGCTTGGTTTAAAATTCCTGGGTCAAGTTTGATTGTAGAATACTCAATGTTCATGGTAACCTAGGAATGATACGTTAAAATAAACAAAGTTCTCATGAATGGCTATACAGTAATGAAGATTACATTCTTGTATGGGAAAACATGGTTTACTATAATCTAAGATTAACTACAGGTCGTCTATGTGAATATATACCTTTATAAATATAGCTAGTTTCAATAAGAACCAACATCATAGGCGGATCCAGCGAGAGGGTTAGGGGGGTCAGGACCCCCCTAGAATTTGGAAAATTTACCAGTCCATTAGTGTATTTCTTGCCTGTAAGTCATTTTTAAGTAGCATGAAGCATTTTTTTTTCCGGTGCTTAACATAGATTTAATGGTTATGTAGTTTTTATTATCAATATGTTGCATTTTTTCTGCAAGATATGTATAATGTGGTTGTGGTTCGAGGTTCGACCCCCCCCTAGAAAAGTTCGCCCCCCTAGAAAAGTTCGCCCCCCCCCCCCTAGAAAAAAATCCTGTATCCACCCCTGAACATTTAGGAATAAAACATTGTAACAATTTATTAATTTAGTCAGTTTAAACATACTTAATTGCCATATCAACATATTAAATTACTATGTACATTATTATTATGCATTATTAATAATTATTAATTTATTGTTCGATATTGGGCTTCAAATTCAGGGCTAATATAGCGTTCACTACGACATTATAACCTAATACTCGGCCATTTTGGGAAGAACACGGCCTTTATGAAATACCTCGGCTATTATGAGATTCGGGCATTTTGATTGGATCCGATTTTAATAATGGCTGAGTTTTCTAATAAAGGACGTTTTTATCTATCCTCAGAAAAAATGTCGCCATTTTGAATGTTGGTACAATCTGAGTGTTTTTGATTAATGATACCCTTCATCTATTGTACTTTTTCACCATTTGTATAGTTAATTAATAAATTTGTCAATAATTAAATGTTTTCATAATGGCCTTGTTGTTTGGCTGAAGACCGTCTAGCCTAGTTATTTGGCATCAGGTCAATATGACGGTCTTCAACCAAATAACTAGGCCATTATGAAAACACTTAATTATTAACATTGAATAATGTCCCTTTGAGTTAAAGAAAAACTGCTTAATGGTCGATTCATACAGAGAAACTTTTTTGGACGTAACTGTATGTTATTTCTTAAATAATGATGGACAGATTTATTCAATTCTACAAAATAAAATGTAATCCTATCAGGTGAGTCTTGTATGTTCAGACTTCATAAATTACTTTTATAACATAAATCTGGTATATATCAATGATATCATAGTATATAAGTTTTGACAGAAACATGAGTTTTTTTTTTATCATAATCTTCGTCTCTCTACCAGGGATTATGTTTTATTTCATTTTAAACTGTTCTCTAACTACAACAGTATCATAAAACTAGGTCATTTTACGACTAGTTGTACGCTAAAATTAAAAATATTCTTGTCGTACGATTATTTATGAAAATTGCAAGTTTTCCGTATTTAACTTCGTCGAATTGTTTTAAACACAAAATTTTGGTAAAATAGCTTCAGATACAAGCATCATGTCCGATGTATATTTTATAATATTTACATAGAAAATCGCCAAGGAGGTCAACAAAGAATGTACCGACATGAACCCTAGTCTGTAGAAAGCAATTTGTTTTTACTTAACTTTAAGTATTATAAGAAAGATAAACATATTAATTTATGAAAAGTTTTACTGTTCTGTCATAATGCTCAATTAATTATATTTCATTAATCCAATCCACCTTTCTTGATACGTTTAACCTTACTTAATAGCCATTTATGAACATCAATTAACTGACAACTGACCTGATGACAGTAGATTCACCATGTGACCTTTTCAAACATAATTATACATAATTATACATAGTGGTATGGAGTTTAATGCCATTGACCTCAAGTTTTTTACATTTTGCAGTATAAACATCTGTTTTTTTGGTGACACGGCTTGAATAGCTGTTTCTGTTGAAAATCATGCAAACTGTTGCAAAGCTAATAATTAGAAATTGCATTAGTGTTAAAAGAATCGTCTACCCTAGCTGTTTTGTGTTGGGTTTTTGTCTCTCATGGAAATATCTCTGGATTTATATTTTGTTCAAGCTGGTATTTTGATTCGTGGACTTCTCATCAACGTAGAATAATGTTTTTCTTGAAGTTTTCTATGGTGGCTGATTTATGCCATGTCGTATTTTCGTTTCTTCGCCGCGAAGAAACGAAAACACGACAAATCCATAGTTTGTCGTATCTTCGTCTTTTCGTTTCTTCGCCACGAAGAAACGAAAAGACGAAGATACGACAGATGTAAGGCGAAAACACGACACATTTTATCTGTCGTATTGTTGTATTCATTTTGTCGTGTGTTCGTTTCTTCGTGGCGAAGAAACGAAAAGACGAAGATACGACAAACTATGGATTTGTCGTGTATTCGTGTTTTCGTTTCTTCGTTTCTTCGCGGCGAAGAAACGAAAATACGACATGGCATAAATCAGCCACCATAGTTTTCCCATAGTACGCCACACACATACTGAGTAATATCCCAACATAACAGAAAACACATGTTTCCATACTGTACACAATGGTATTCTACATTGTTTACTATAATCAAAGTACTGTAGGTCAAGTGTATAACCTTGCCTCATTAAAATACTATCATTTAACAATAGAACAGGGCAGCAAGTAGTTGATAAGCCATTAGGCTTATCTATAGCCTGGAATGCCATAGATATTGTATTGAATGCACAATAGGTTGATTTCACCCTTGATAAGATAGTATTGTTTTTCAACGGCTTGATTAGTGTCAAACATGTGCCTTCTGATGCAGCACGATATATGTACATAATTTGTGTTAAAGTGTCAAAATAATTAGATAACAAGAAAACAGCATAAACATTAATTTCAGATAATTAATGGGAGAATTTTATTGCTAACTATAATTCAAGTCGACAATCACTTAAGTAGAAATGTTCGATTTTTCAATCACAAAATGTACGACATCCCGTGGTGGACACCTTATAACAACAACCACCTCTTAACAGCACCCACCACTTGTTCGTATTTATTATTTACAATAACTACGTAAGTACCCGATGCTTCATAAATGTAGCCTGTTCAATTACCCTAAACGTTACAAAACGTTCCCTGACGATACATTGGGAACTCCTCGGCCATTCGCTGCGAATAATCTCGGCCATATTTAGACGCTATTTTGAAACTACCGGTGTTGAAGTAAACAAATACACGATCGTTTAGGCAATGAGTGATGTTTCATTTTTAGTCCGTAAATTTTGAAACACCACTAATTGCCTTAACGATCGTATATTTGTTTATTGGATTAGATTATTTGCAGCGAATGACCGTGTAGTTCCGAATGTATCGTTACGGAACGTTTTGTAACGTTAAGGGTAATTGAACAGGCTACTGATCACTTCATCAGTTATACATCACAATAGTTTATTATGACGATGATTACAGTAAAACACGATGTTTTACGACTGATTACTTCGGCTAACATGCTCATCAATAGTTTATTTTTACGTGGATTACGAACATTTCCGATATGTCACGATTGTTATACAGATAAAACATATTGATACACATCTATACAATGTTCATGTAACAGATAATACTAGTTGAACAAGAACTGTTTATAACTTTCTTATCTTTTCTGCCCCTGGGATAAGACATTTTAGTCGAGGTCATGAAGTACGAGGTTTGATCAATATGAATGATGCCACTGTTTTTTTCTAGAAATTGTGGTATACTTTTAATATATCAGTCATATTATATATCAGACGTGCATGAATATGGTATTATATTATGTTTAGATGCAAGGCTGGTGCATTTTATTTCAATTTTTAGAGTAAAAGTCCAAAAAGAAGGAGAATCCCGGCAAACCTCATTCTGAACACGACCTCGTTCTGAAACTGTTTTTGTCATTTTAATAATTGCATTGTCGGAGCAAACAAAACTATGGCTAACATTTTGTTCTTGTAGTACAAATTAAACAGTGTGTGATAAACTTTAGTACGTTAGAACAGTACTGTGACCATCACCCTACGATCTGCGTTTCTATTTCCACGATAGTTACATGTATTTGGCAATAATGTCAATTTTTCCATATAAATAAAGTAAATAGGGAAGATGTCGGCCTTGTGGAAGTTTAGATGAGTACTGGTCATAGACAAGGGTCCAGTAAAGTTATGTTTGGTTTCTCTGGCCGTCGTAAATTAAACTAAATTGTGTTGAAACGGCGTTGCACTTAGTATAAAAATAATTGTTGTCGGTGTTCACAAGTTTTACTCTACTTCACTAGATCATCAACAACTTTGCTACATGAAGCAACATTCCAACATTAAAACAAGTATTTTCTTGCTGATGCAAGTTGTTGATTCTAGTGATATAAGAAATTTGGCACTCGTTTCTAAAGTCTGGGAAACATTACAGAATCTATTTTTTATATGTTTTCATATTTACAACAACAATTCATAGTCATGATATAAGCGGCATTCTCGATGTATCACGTGATGCTAGACACGTAAATCACGTGACGGTATGTTGTTTGTACATCGTCTGCAGCTAATTTTGCATTAATTTCCTGTGTAATTTCCGTAACTTGCTTATTTATCAGGACGTTTTTATGATGTGCTTATATTACATCTGGCGGGATAATTAGCAACTCAAAATATTACAGATGAAAAACGCTGCCCAGTGTTACATGCATTGCATGTACTGTGTAGCTCTTTGCAGACTGTAATTCCATGTTTGTAACTACCTCTAGTCGCTGTTGTGTCCAAGTGGGGAATGATCAGATTAATTTTTGTTGTATTCGATTCCTGATCGTGGTAGATCAATTTCTTCCAACACTGTACGACAGTAATATTGAATTGTCGTCGTTGACAGAGAGAGATTGTGAAGCTTTGAAGCAAAATATATTTGGTAGTCGACTGTCAATCGTTTCCATAAAAAATGAAATAAAGTAATAAAACAAGTAGATAAACGACATAGAATCCGAAAAAAACTACAATAAAACTCGCTATGTTTTTCTGTCGAAGTAATTATTTATAATTAAAATGTTCTAAACATTATTTTTATAGCAAAAATCCTGATTTTATTTAATATGCTTTGGGAATAAGTACATACATGTATATACAATGAGGTTTTGTGTTATATCAGTTATATTTTATCCAGAGACATAGCTAACACGGTATCTATGTTTCTGATTTTATCATAAATGTTGTATTCTGTTTTATCATAACTAAAGTAAACATTAGATCTTATTCATTCTCTCACAATTATGTTCCAGCGGAAAATCAGTGGAGTCCGATTTTAATGAGATCGGTTGTATCAGGCATCGACCTCCAGTAAAAAATTTTTAAAAAGCATCATTAATGCCTCAGTCCCATAAAATCGCGGCTTGTTGCGGACCTGTACGTGCAGACAGCCGTAGACCGTGGGAAGCCTTGCGTGCTAAGGTGACGGTACGCTCATGGCACAAAACAACACACCCATACGGAGCCGTAGCTGGAAGATTTGCAAGTTTAATTCATACTCGGCCACGATTGTGTTCACGATTTGACTTTGAACTGATACGTGAATCCTGGGCTCATCTCACAGACCATGGTAAAAACGTAACAGTACGTACGGGTACGCAAGAGTTCGTATGGGTCCTTACGGAGCTTGATCGCACGGCGCCCGTACGGTGCTCTCACGGCTATTTCTATGTTTATGGGACTGTAGCTTTAAATATATAACTAACGGTCTTGTATCATAGTATGGTGGCATATTTCTGCCATCAGATAACCACATAACTAACTAGTTAATTCAGAGATTAACTAGTAACGGTAGCTAGTTAACCTCTTAAGTTAATTAAGTTAGGTGCTTAACTAGTTACCGTAACTAGTTAACCAACTTATTAACTAGTTAGTATGTGGTTATCAAATGGCAGAAATATGCCACCATATCATAGAGATATGAAAATAAACTAGTTTCATTTCTCGAAACAAGTTCCAACCTTGAAGGTTTTATTACTTTCAAAATATATTATACTATTTAATGAGAAACACAGAACTATTCTGTGGAATGCTGAAAACTACGATTTTTCATGTAACTGTTTAGATGATTTGAACTAGTTGCTAGGAGACATAACTCATTATGTTTGCTGTACATCTGTCACAAATGCCAAAACAATTATAAACTAAATATCATTCAAGGTTTGATAGTGATCGCAAGCTATGTTATTATTTTAACAAAGCTCCAACTTGATCTAGGAACATTATAAAAACAAGAAATGTCTTTAAAAAAGACAAACGGCGTCGATTTAAAAACAAGAGGGCCCAAAGGGCCCTGGGTGCTCACCTAAGGAAAAGGTCAAAGGTCACAGAAGAGCCATTTACATAAGACCACTAATGTTAAAACCTATTTTTTGACGTGGTGATGGATTGCCAGATTCCGTTAGTATTTGCTCATACAAGTTGTGACCACGCATCATCACTTCATATCAACATTTGCAGACCAGTTTCGCAGACTTGGCACATGATTGCCTACCGTAAACAATATGACAGCCAATGCAATTGCCGTACACTGATAACCACAGGGAATTGTCAAGTTACCTCCCTTTGATTTGTCCAACATACCTTTAATATACTTATATACAAGGGGTACAACTGCGTTTACTAGACCGATTCATCTAGATTTCTTATTTTGTGGCTCACAAAAAATACTGATACCCTAGTAGCACTTTAACCGCACGATTAAATTGATTAAACATATCTCTTCGAGCTATGAATATTAAATGTTTCATAGGGCAGATCATTAAAACACTCGCCAACAAAAACAATTCTTTTTGACAAATAATTTTTAGATATTCAAAATATGAATTTCAAGACCTTTCTAGTGATATAATATGCAAAATTGTTTGATGAAAAATGACTTAGTAATTGCAATTTTAAAATTACTGTGTTTTCATTGTATTTACTCGCTATCATTTCTTGCCAACCAGCGAACGGTTACCTGTAGTCTTTATCAGCTCCTTGTTACTATTTATAGACATCATAACAATAACAATGAACTGGTCTATATGAGGAGCTGTGACTCTCAAAGTGTAAACCCCGGAAACTGGACGTAGTGAGGCTAATTTAATAATTATTGGGTAATATGTCAGACTTTTTACTAGAAACCGGTTCACATCTGGAGACGTAATTCATTTTACCCATAAAATATTGTGTTTGACACGTAACTTTTTATTGTTACAAAATAAAAAAACACTTTGGAAAGCAATAGAAGTCTACCAAAAAAAAATAATCTACGAACGAAGCAAAATTTCGTAAAACACTGCATTACAATAGTGTGGCCTTTATTTTTTCGCGCGTGTCAGGGCCATCCAATCGAAGAGGGGGTTTTCTCTGTTTCCCCCGTACGTCATTCTCAGTGCTTATAAAATCATCCAATAGAACGGCGGATTTCCGAAATCCCAGAGACGTCATTATACAGAAATGTAGATCAAAATCCAGCTTAGACAGCTACGCCGAATAACCATTGAATACTGTTGAAAACTCCAACTAGGAAACGCTTAGAAGCGTTTAGAAAATATACCTATCAAGTGTTCTTTATGTTATTTATTGAAATTCTCAATTACGACCACCTCTCAATATCAACCGTATTTCACCAACAGTCAAATTCAAGTAGAAGCCATATTTCAAAATCTCATTAAAAACTGACAACTCGCTACTTAATTTTATGCAGTCTATATATTTTCAATGGAATTAACACTCACAGATGCGTTCTTTAACAGCCAAGTTACCGCTGTCTTTAGTAAAGACGTAACCCGGGTCGATAGCGCAGTTGGTAGCGCGCCGGGATTTGGAATCTCGTGCCCGAGGGGATGCTGGTTCGAATCCCACCCGGGGAGGTTATACCCTTCAATGAAAATTTGACAATATAGTCGATTTTCCTCCATTGATTAGATAATATGGAGACGTTTCTGGCCATGTCATGATGTGGAAGGGTAGGTGAGTACTAGTTATAAACAATGGTCCAGGAAAGCTAGATTAGGTGCGCTGGACGCCGTAAAATGACCTAAATTGTGCGGACATGGCGTTAAATCTAGTAAAAACAGTAAACATTAGTATAGACGTATTGTTTTTCGTCAAATTCTTGCAGCATCTAGATAAGGAAATATTCAAATTGTGCATAAAATAACAAAAAAATAAAAACGTTTTGTATAACCCAATAGTTATTGTATTAGATCACGTGACTACATGTACATATCCTGTATGAGGTGGAACTGTAAGACATATCTTCAAGCTGAAGATCTACTGATTCCATTGATAAGTAAAATGTTATTTATATTGTTGATATTTTTGTATTTTCAGAGCTTTAGCCGTAGTTGGAGGAATTCTATTTGGTCTTGGTATAGTGTTGCTTCTGATATGTGCATGTCTTTGTGCGCATGCGTGCTGTGTATGGTATGTACGTGACGAGGGCACACAGACTCTTGAAACGGTAACTGTATATATATGTTTTTATAAGTATCTCTTCCCTGTTGAATAATAATAATAACAAGTATTAGCATTTCCAAAAATACTTGAAATCGCCGTTTAGCAGTGTTTGGCGTCTTCTTCATTGAGTAAAAGCCATTACAAATATTGCTTTCCTGCAAATCAGTCTACGCATAATTAATCAACTTTTGGTATGCCCTGTTTGCAATATCCTCTGCTTATATTGCAGTTCCTTCAAACTGGTACTCGTTCATATATTGATTATGGTATTTTCAAGTAATACAAACAGGTAATTTGACAAAAACATGACGGACGAAGAGTCCATTCACGCACCCTTTATTTGACCTTTTAACAACCATTTTCTTATCATGTGATCTAAAAACGGTGTCTACTACAAAATGATTAAATCTTGATGATTGTACATGTATATGTCGCCGTACAGGAACGGCGACAATAACGACTTTATTTAATGGGGATAACATATTTGGCTAAAACCAATTTTCAATATGGTCCACGATGCTGCCAGGACTGTGCTCCGAAACAAACAAAAATCAATTTTTATTGTATTCATTGTTTTTAACAATGAATACTCTGTTACTAATAGCGGTATTCCGATCGGAGTCCTATACTGACCTATTGACCTATATATCTAATCAACAAAACCGAACAGCATCCGGAAAATTCCGCTTCAATAAAATAGTTCGCAAATAGTTCTTTTGTTTCATCGATCATCTGTGTATTCCTACGCGTCAATTTAATTACGCATTTAACTCGATCTACATCAAACCTTTCTTCGAAGTGACACCGAGTATTGACAAATTTGTGAACAATTGAACAATGGTAGACAAATTATTACGTAACTGATAATCGCGGATGTATACATCGATTTCATTCATGAAAAATTATGAATGAAACTACGTTTCCGTATCAAGCGCTATAGTCACGTGACTACAAATATGCATTTGCTGACAGACATCGGAAGACAAAGGAATTGAAGGAAAGTACTCGAAACTAAATCAGTTTCTCTTAATGCAGTTTACAGTCATTCACATTATTGGAAGGAATTGTTTGCAAACAATTCCTTTCTATGTCAGCGCTCCCAGAAATGAGAAAAAGAACGAACAACACATAATTGAACTCTGTTGCGACCCAAAAAATAATATAGCAACAGAAAAATGTGTATACTCGAGTACTATCAATTGCAGACGAGTTGAAAAAAATACAAATTTAAACTAATAGTACTTAAAATTATGATATTCAATGTTTTCACATTAATAAAACTTTATTCTATCTGTGTACGGAGAAAAGTTATTTTGTGCATTGCGCATTTTGATATGTCATGCATTTGTATATGTATATAAATTTAGCACAACAATTAGCGTCGTGTCTGTGGCCTAGTGGATAGCATGTCAGACTACCAATCATGAGGTCGCGAGTTCGAATCCTAGGCGCGTAACATTAATTTTCATTAATTTTTTTTTTGGTTTAGGCTACAAAAAATTTATCATGTTCGTCAGATTTACGCACTTAAAATTCAGAAAATGGAAAAAATTTTTTTGCTCTAGTTACTTTTCACTTATAAAATGAAAACATCAATTATGCAACCATGTTTGATCATCAGTTGAACACTGACGTAAACTTGATGTTTTCATCAACTCTACACTGCTCTAGTTATGTGACGTCATGTCCCCCTGCTGTGTTATTTACGACAAGCAGGTAAGACGGGGTAGAATATTTAACATTATAATTGTTAATGCCCCAAAATACTCGACTGACTTATTTTGAAATAAATTTTGCATAACGTACCCCAAGACTATATTTATATACCTAAAGGTTTAGTCAATTTTTATTTTAGAAGGGTTCTGATGTAATTGTTTTCTTTCACATAATTTATGACAAGCCTCTATTTATTCACTTTAAAGTTTTCCAGTTTGGTCCATTTTCATTTTATAGGGATGCTGACTCTAAAATCCTCATACATGATGGCTTAAATAATCTTAGTAGTTGTTTGTTGTTGAGTTGTTCCCATATCATCCAAATAATATAACTTTATTTATACTCAAAAAGTCAACAAGACTCGTCCATTTATATTTACGGGGGTGCTCAACTGGTACTCATTCTGGATTACTAAATTATATTGAGCAGTTTTATGTTGTTGAGTCATTCTCTTATTTACCCAATAACATTAAGACTTTACTAAAACACCAACATCAACAGGTTTGATCTATCATGATGTTAGCCGAGCTTATTCTAAATTGTACAGAAATATTGGAAGTATTTAATTAAAGGTTAATATTGAATGAATTCACTTAGTGTATTAGCTATGCAGTATAGTAAATGCAAATGGAACAAAATACAGTTAATTATGACGTATGTACCTTATGAAAAGCATTTATGTATGTTAACAGCAAATAATCTTTCTTACAACAACCTGCAAAATAATCAAAACTATATGCCCTGTACCCCAATATCAAAATAATATGGTTCAAGTTAGAAAGATTTTGACATATTTCATCTTTGAATGTACATGATTGTATCATATCAATATGCTGAATAAATGACCAACTGGTATAAACACTAAAAAGTTACTTATTATGCTTTTTCTGAACTACATGCTATAATGTGATTTTCTGTATAATGTTCATATTTAACATGTATTTTTCCATTTGTATAAAAATTCTCATGAAAATATCACACATTTATTCCTCGCCTTTCGATCGCTTCTCAAAATGTTTTTTTTTTCGCTGGCCAGCTCTATTTTTTGAGACAAAATTCATAGAACATATGATCAATTCATTGAGGCCTTAACGCCATAGCAACACATATTGTATAGGTTATATCACGGAGATCAGTCCATCCACTCACTGTTCCTGAAAAGGCAAAATCTCTGGATCTAGCTGTTAACCAAAAAGAAATCACATCAATGACTGAGTGGTAGGAGGGAGAATTACCGTAAAAATTATTTCATAACTAAGCTCAACGAAAGTATGCCCGCCCATGAATAAAACCTACGACCCCTCGATCAGTAGAATAATGGGCCTGTAAAATGAAATATGAAACACAGTTGACTATGAATGATAAGAAGGTAATGAGTGATATCGAAATAGTATCTTTGAACTCGTTGAAGTCATCAACATAATTAATGTTTGGAACATATATCACCTTTTCTAGTTTGTGTGTACTAATGAACTCGGGTATTAAATCTTAGCATAACACTTTGAATCTTAACATTTGTTTATTTTCTTACATAATATAGATAATTTGTGCATATAAAACACTTTCAACTATTTTGCAAAAAATAACCCCATTCACTTGACGACATTAACCTCTTTGTTAAATCAGTTCATCGAATGAAAAAAAGAAATTTATCATACAATTAATTCTTAATAATATTTGTAAATCTTAACCTTCATCATTAAACACCATCAGTGCAGGTAAAATTAATTTCTAAGACCTTTATGATAAGCAGAAATGGGGGTTAAATACATTACTTTCTATTCAGTTACTATATAAATCATAGAATAGCAGCAGGGTGTTAGTCCAACTTTACTAAAAAATGTGCACTACGTAGCACACATAACACACAACATAGTTTTAAATCTCTCCTATATTAGATTTTTTGACACACAGACTAATTAAATAATGTGATAGTCATATTGTAACAGTTAATAGCATTGACTAATTACAACAGTAGTCATAGTAATACGTAAATTCAATCGTTCAATATTGTAAATGACTCAAGCAGATTTTTATTGTGAAGAGAGTTTGATAAAAAATGTAATCACCAGCATTAATAATATCTACGGTCATTCTGTCCCCTTCCCCTGATTCTAAGTCATGTAGGACAGTCGTCAGTCACTGACAAAGTATGCACCCAGTAGTTTGTTAACAGCAAAATCCTGAGATAAAGCTTCTTCAGGAACAGTGAGTAGGTGGACTGACCGCTGTGATATAATCTATATAAGGTGTTGCCACAGCATAAAACCCAACAAAAATTGAATAAATCTAAACACAATGAATACCCCAGTACTTTCAGTGCTTTGATTTGAATTATGTCAGTCGATTTTCTCTGAATGTGCTTTGTCATGCACTTAGCATTTTTTTTCATTTTTAAAACGCACGACTTAGATACATATGTATTAAGGTAAAAGTACCCAACTTTTTGTATGTGAATACAGACTACTAACAATTTAAGCGCTGAAATAGAGAATATTAGGTTAGTGCCAATCTGTATCTAGTTTATCCGGCAAGTTGGAGAAAGGTTTATTCGGCGAGGCTTGCCGAGTCGAATAAACCTTTTGGAGACGAGCCGGATAAACTAAGTACAGATTGACACTAACCTAATATTCTATTTATCCTACTCGCATTTGCTTGAATGACTAATTTAAAATCCGAAAATTCTGCGTTTAACATGCTTTAAATTCAGATCATGGCCGAATTGTTCATAGCGCAGTAATTGTGTAAAACGGTCTTTTAACTGTTTGCGCGTCAAGAAATAATTCCGATGATTGACTCCATTATATATTAGTAAAGGTAATATTTTAAATGAAAGAAGCGAAAATACTAAATAAACTCGGTTTAGAAATAAACAAGGAAAAAATCATTTTTGGACGAATAAATCACTTGCGAATTTTCCGAGGACGAATCAGTTTTTATGACGTCATGTAAGCGAAGTCTGTTGTCAACATGGCGGTCGTATTTAGGAGCGTTTGTAGGATTCGTCATTTGACGCGTTTACTATTATTTATCATGGATTTAACCAATATTATCAGGATAATTTGTTATTCAAACTTTAAATAGACGATAGGATATATGGATGAAAGGATTATTAAGGGAAATACACTCGCAGTGAGCCAGCGACGCTGAAAGATGTCAACCATTTTCAGAAAATGGCCAGGACGGTCTGTGTCGTGGATGATTTTTGAAGCCAGTTTATTATATTTAATTTATGCGTGGCTTGGCTTTGGTAAAACAATAGTCAACCTATGTATTTACTGTATAATGGCTGGATATTCGTCAAAATATACACCGAAAGGAATTCATAGCAAAATTTGGAGTTTGGCACTGTACAGCGTCAACGATTGAGTTTTTGTAAAATTTGAATGATGAAGTAAGTGATTTAATTAAAGATTTAAATTAAAATTGTTTGTAAAAGCCCGTATTTGATTATTTTGTGTAAAATGTATTTGTTAAGTTGTCGTTAAAAGAATGAAACGCGGCCGCTTTTGATGCCCAATGTTATGATTATGTAGAAAAGTAGTCCGTCAATGCATAGTCACGTGACTGCCGAATAAAGCAACGCTGCCGAATAAAGATAGGTTTATTTGGTCAATAGGTTTTCCTTCTAAAAGATCACTTTGGGGTAGGATAAATAGTCATATTGGTTTTGTGACTTCAAAAAGGATTCTTTGCCTATCAAAATTAATATGAAAAGTCAATGGAATGAAATACTAAATTTGTTTGGGATTATATATGATTGAGAAATTATTATAGATAATATTGTTATAAGTTATAACAGACGATCTGTTTGCTATTTATATACAGCCAGAATTACTGGCAGATTCCTCATCTACTGATAGATAGTCCGAAATAACAGCAGATTTCAGCCTGAAACAAACAACACCGATGACACAAAATTCAGTAAATTCAAGATTTTAAAAGAACAACCACCTGCATATTGTAAATATTTCGTATTGCAAGTCATGTCTGCATTTAATAATATGAAATAGAGTTGTGGTCCTTAAAGACAAAACACAACAAGTACTAATGATCCAATATTTCTGTTACTACATGTAAACGCACAGGCGGCCGGCACGGTCCCTAATTAAAACACTACATGTATATACATAGTGCTTTTGATTCGAGACCGTGCCGGTCGCCTGTGTGTACACATATATGTATCTGGGTTGTCTCTCAAGGATATTCTAATATGTCTTTCCTTGTCTGGAACATTAACTAAGAACTTAGGGGGTATTTAACGCACGAGGGTCCCCTTTTCTTTTGATAAACTCCTCACATCGTTCAAGCGTCGCGATGCTACTTTTACTCGTTAGCCTTTCGATAAAGGGAAGTAGATTCAGCCTCTCAGTTGTTGAATTTCCGGGTGACGCCGTATTATAGACACTACAAAGTGCCATGGGCTTGTTTATAATCATGAACATGATTTTTTAGAATACCTCTATGTCTATAGAACCAAACTGGTTCAGTAAAGTTTGTCTATTAAGACCACATTGGTTCTTCCAAAAACATGAACTTTATATGTTCCAAATGTTTAACTTGAGAAGACAAGGGTCTCTTTCGCTTTTGATATAGATGGTCTTAAAAGTGAAATTTTACTATATTACTAAACTACAACAAACATGTGTCATCATATTGTTATTCATATATTGTAGACTGTAATCGGTGGAGATCAGACAGATGGTGAATGGTACGCGACGTATGGTCTACCAGCAGACAAACGTGCTCCAAATGGTGTACTTAGAGATGGTCGACAATCCAATACCTTGCCTAAGAAACATGTCACTATTTCACCTACTTCTAATGACAGTTTTTCATCGAGTGGTTACACTTCTGGTCGACCAGCTGACTCTTTGAGATCGAATGGTGTTCGATCACAGACTTCAATGAGATCTGAACCTGGCTCTGCAAACTCTGATTTGTCAACTCTCGCCTCATTTGCATATCTAAATGACCCATCTCTCGCCACGCCTTATAGTTCATTAAATCAAAGGAGGCAGGTACAAGGAGGAGGAGTTCAAGTTCCAGTAAACGTTCAAGGAAATTACGGAACTGCGCAGAGAAGTTCAGATATGGGACGTACTGCGCAAGTGCGGCCATACCATAGTGAAGGACAGGTTCGTTCTAATGTAATGCCTACTAGACGTCACTCTGATGACGATTACGATAATGCTGCTGATGTCACTGCCTTATTGCCTCATCAGACGTATCAACAATCACCATGGCAACAAAGTTCACAAACGTCACCATGGCAATATCAGCAGCAGCAACAACAACATCAACACAATCAGCAACATCAACAAAACATGTACAACCAGCAATGGCAAAGCAATCAGCCTCCGCCTCAACAAACAGTTTGGCAGTATCAGAACAACCCTGGCAACCAATCAAATTGGCAACAGGCTAGCACCGGCTATGAAGACCCGCCTCCTCCTCAACCATTGGTGCAGCCTTCCCAAAGGCGACCAATGACATTTGAACAAATTTCCTCGTCTAAAGTAAGTTTATATGACAATATGCAAATGAATAGAATGGATGATGAGGAATAGAAAGTTGCAAATTATCAACAACCTAAGTGTTCAGACGTGAATTGTGATCACACATGGAAATAATTAAATGGTTATTGCTTGACCTCAATCATTGGCGCCAGTAAATTAACGTTTGATGACAATATAGGAAGCAATATTTAATGCTTTTCTTGGATTCGTCCTTTTTTCTGTTGTTGTGATCAGTTTCTAGGAAGAAATTTGATCGGCTTTATGCAATACGCCGCTATTGTTGATTTGGAGTTACCTGCCATCGACACTATTTTAGTGTCAGGAAAGGCAGAGAAGCAGACTATGCGCTTATCTGCATGTAAACGTAAAAGCAATGATCTGTTCGACATCGCTTTAGAAAGAAGGTGAGTAACTCTTACAAGTAGATAGTCGACAGTTTGACAGAGTTGTTAGCCTTAGGTGACTCTGCGTTGAATTTGTATGAAATGGTGCTATTTGATAAATTAGAAAATTCTAGTTTGTGAGAAAATATGTAACAGTGTATAAACCTTTGTTCTACAGTTATTTTTGTATTTTACTACAATATATAGTACGTTGTAGCGTTGCTGAAGTATTTTTGGAACGAGAATGTATAATGTTCGGTACGGACAAATGACTTGACCATTCGTTCTGAACCGTTCTGTTTTTGTTGTGTTATTGA
Organism: Mactra quadrangularis; assembly: GCA_025267735.1. Taxonomy (NCBI): domain Eukaryota; kingdom Metazoa; phylum Mollusca; class Bivalvia; order Venerida; family Mactridae; genus Mactra; species Mactra quadrangularis. Next base: position 48,036,286 of record CM046305.1, on the reverse strand, counting down.
AACCTATTGAATGCTTTCAAGATATTTTTCTACAGCTATTTGAATATGTACATTTATTTGACTACTTGAAGAAATCTTAAAAGAAAATGAAAGATTTTCACTTTAGATAAAATCTTTCGTGATTTAATTATGGTTACCAAATGATACCCACGAGTTTCTATTAGTGATTATAAATTCTATTTTTAATTCTAAAAAAATAATTCATTATAAAAGTCCTATCTGAGCTTTGCACGATTGTCACGAGTTGCCTCGGTACACTGTGATTGTCCCATTTCTCATTTACTATTGTTTATGTAAGTAAATGATTATAATAAGGCAATACTTAATTTAGCTTACTTGAGCAAATGTTCAATGTGAGCTTTTGTGATGTGATTTGAACATTGTCCGGAGTCAGGTGTTTACTGAAATATTCTTCTACGTAATTGTTGGATCAAGAACTTATATTCCGGTGTGGCCGTTCGTTCATAACTTTATGAAATATTCTCCTTTTAGTTTTAATTTTATGAACACGTTTCATATACGAGTAACATCGTTTTATAGTCTTCCATGCGTCTACCAAGTCTTTTGTACCTATGTCATGGGTAACTTTACTTTGGCGCCACTAATAAACATATACTTAATGGGGGAATATTAACAAGTTATCTCTACAGTGTACCAGGTGGGCGATCCAGGGTGACCTTCACCTTCATGTTTTTTTTGCTGTTGTGTGAGTATATTGTACCTATATACATTGTTGATATATTCTAATATCATATTAAATGTTATGTTACTGTAGAACTTCTTTTTTACCTGTCCCTTCTTTTCCTTTAACTGAAGCTCGTCTCCATCGAGCATGTCAAATGTCAACAGGTTTACGGAAATTTCCGAGAAGTTACGATTGCTTCTAGTTAATAACGAAATGAATGGCTTAAATTACCAATTGTCTCCTCCAATTAGAACAATGACATATTTTCACGTCATTAATTTCAGCATAAAAATGACAGCTCAGTGTAGCGCCGTTAAAGTCGCAACGCCGCTAAACGTCGTAACTGACGTTAAACGTCGCAACACTAACGATAAACGTCGCAACCGCCGCTAAACGTCGCGATCGCCCTGCTGTTAAACGTCGCAACGCTGACGGTAAACGTCGCAAAAAATCGAATGCCGTTAAACGTCGCAACCTTGCCGCTAAACGTCGCACTTAGTAGGAAGGTATAGTATCGAGACTAATCAACACACAAAAATTACATAGGACTAATATGACTTCAAAGCAGCCACTCTTAGACTCATAGCAACCATCAACATATCCTTAGTAACCACCCCTTGGTCCATAGCAACCACCTTTACACCGTATGCCAATTGCCTTAAGGCCAAAAGTATCCATTATACTTTCCATAGCAACCGATTTGAGTTCCATAGCAACCGTAATTGCACCTTTAATATCCATTTAAATATCAAATGGAATAACTCTCACGGCCAAACTGTATCTCAGTGTCTATTTTGATCATCTTCAGATCAACTTTCAAATTTGGCCAAGTTGAGTTAGATCTAGATAGGCAAGCGCTATATAGACCTTATTCTTGCTTTATCGGTGATGCGACGTTTAGCGGTGAGTGTAGCGCCGCTAAACGTCGCAACGCCGCTAAACGTCGCAATTGACAAATGTTTTTTGTATTTCGATGAATTGAAGATCATGTTTTATACTGGGTCATGCAGGATAAAATATAGATCAGAAGGTAAAAAAATATTTTTTCAAGCTACAGCCTGCAATTTCTAACCACATGTAGCTCAGTACAAATACAAGGAAGTGAGAAAAATATTTTTCTCAACTTTAAAGGTCTAGAGCTTTCATTTTTTGTATTATTTTTATTTTTGTTCGTTTACAATATCAAAGCATATATGTGCGTATTTTTACGAATATTATGGACTTTGGTACCAGTGTTTAAATAATATGTTTGTAAATGAATACAAATAGTTAATCACCATTGTCATGTTAATGGTTATAGCCAATCGAACTTTCTTAAGCTGAGTTATTTTTTTATTTCCTGATTTAAATACCAGGAATCAATTAAAGTAGATTAAAATGTTTCACCTGGCCGTTCTATTTGCGCATGCGTCGGCAGGAACCTATGGCATGCGCAAACGACGCCTTGAACTGCGCAATATGTCGTTGCAAGAGTGGTTGCTATGGACCTAAATCGATTGTCAGTGGTGCTGAAATGGTTGCTATTGTTGCTCTGGGCAGATAATCTCATAGGTTGTCTTCATATGGCTGTATATTTACAACCCAGATTCCAACAGTACAACATAGTCAGTTTACAAGTTTATAGTTTATTCTAACACCACATATATGTATATCAAAATGCTATGATTTTAACGAAGTCAAACATAAGTTCTACAATCCACGGTTCATCAGTCCTTAGCTTTGAGTCCAAGTACCCAGTTTCTGGCTTCCGAAAGTGTGCCAAGACATTTGGATGCCGTACTGGGTCTAGGAACAAACTTCAATCTATGGTACCTAAGACAAAGCATTGTATCTAGTGTGGACTAGAGGTTCTTTTAAGTACAAACTGTCATGTAATTGCATACATAGTGTCTGAAAGTGTATTATGTAGTTTGATGAATTGATGGTTTGAAACTGGATCGTGTAGGATAAACACACATATATCTGTACAAATATGCCAGAAACAATTGTCATTACATCAAGTATGACGTTAAGCGTTGATTGCGACGTTTAGCGGCGTTGCGACGTTCAGCGGCGCTACACTCACCGCTAAACGTCGCAACATCGCTATAGCAAGAATAAGGTCTCTATAGCGCTTGCCTATCTAGATCTAACTCAACTTGACCAAGTTTGAAAGATGATCCGAAGATGATCAAAATAGACACTGAGATAAAGTTTATGGCCGCGAGAGTCATTCCATTTGATATTTAAATGGATATTAAAGGTGCAATTACGGTTGCTATGGAACTCAAATCGGTTGCTATGGACAGTATAGTGGATACTTTCGGCCTTAAGGCGATTGGCATAAGGTGTAAGAGTGGTTGCTATGGATATGTTGATGGTTGCTATGAGTCTAAGAGTGGCTGCTTTGAAGTCATATTTGTCTTATGTAATATTTGTGTGTTGATTAGGCTCGATACTATACCTTCCTACTATGTGCGACGTTTAGCGGCAAGGTTGCGACGTTTAACGGCATTCGATTTTTTGGCGACGTTTACCGTCAACGTTGCGACGTTTAACGGCAGGGCGATTGCGACGTTTAGCGGCGGTTGCGACGTTTAGCGTTAGTGTTGCGACGTTTAACGTCAGTTGCGACGTTTAGCGGCGTTGCGACGTTTAACGGTGCTACACATGTAATCACATCAATCAAGTGGATATTGGGATACGACATATTTATTCATTGCTTCATTGCTTTCTTCTTAATTACTTATTCATTTTAGATACATAGAAACATAATCTTATATTTCTCATATTATCAAATTCATACACCGATTTTTTTATTAAATATCATAACGAGTTATGCAGTCCGCAAGTCGTGATGAAAGTTATCATGCTTGGCAATATTTTACTTGCGAGCTGATTTTCAACAGTGTTTGTCTCCTATATTTTCTGATTTGAACTGCTCATTTTTATGTAATTTATTTTAAGTTATATAATCCAATATGTCGATATCATTGGCGTTCAGAACGTTAGAAACAGTAGCCTGTTCAATTATCCTAAACGTTCCAAAACGTTCCGTAACGATACATTCGGAACTCCTCGGCCATTCACTGCGAATAATCTAATATAATAAACAAATATACGATCGTTAAGGCAATGAGTGGTGTTTCAAAATTCATGGACTAAAAACGAAACATCACCCATTGCCTAAACGATCGTATATTTGTTTACTTTAACACCGGTAGTTTCAAAATAGCGTTTAAATATGTCCGAGATAATTCGCAGCGAATGGGCGAGGAAAAAGTATTATGAACATATATTTAAAGAGATACTGAAAATCACACTGATTTTGAAAAATCTCACTTTCAAAATACATAATGTAATATATAGCGTGGACACACCGCTTCTCGAACCTCTAAGGACTCAAAAAGCCATTTTTAATCAATACAACAATATTTTTGGAAAAATACATTTAAAGCACACCTTTTAACCTGTATTCCACTTTTCTATCATATATTTGTTGATATTTTACATTTGAAATAAATCCAAATCCTTCCAGAAAAAAACAATACCACTCTCTGAAAACTGTCATGGCGGCTAAAAATAGATGACCTAATTTCGAACCTCTACCGTATTGAGTTATTTGTGAGGTTATACTTAGCTGTCACATGACTTTATGAGCAGAAGACAGGAATGGCTACCTGCCATGTGCTTCTTTTGCAATAACATACTTTTAAACAGTATTTGATGGATTGTACTGACAGAGCGGAAAATGGTAATAAGGATTTACTGAAAAATATTCACCATCACAAAATATTCATTCTAATTACCTGTTTCTTGCGCATTATTCTCGTCTGACAGTTGTAGTGGCGTTGATTGTTTACTTAACATTTGTGCACACGAGTTGATGACGTCATACGCAATTATGTAGCAAAGATATACAACATTTTTATGATAGGTTCGAGATCAGGTGAAGTTCAAGAACAGGTGTTTGTAAGATATATATAAACACAATAAATACTCCAGCACTTCAGTGCTTTGATTATCAAGTTAATTACACTGGCAGCAGAGTCCTTAGATACGCAAAATTACATGTTTTCGTCACTTTCCGAAAAGACTTCTATAATATTCTAAATGGATAGCTATGTGTTTGCGAATAAACTTCTGAATAGACTTTTGTCTCTTCACATATTCCACGAGTAGACTTTTGAATCATTTTGATTGCATTACTGGGTTTTTGCGAATAGACTTCTAAATAGACTTCCGAATAGACAGCTGTCTATTCTCAACCCACGAATAAACTTCAGGAACAATCTGAATGCATAGCTATATTTTCGCGAAAGATTTCTTGATAGACTTTTGAATTGACAGCTGTCTTTTCGGCATTTTGTGAATAGATTTCCGAACATATATTTTTGAACGTACATTTGTTTGTATATCTTTGCATACAATGAATGCGAATGGACTTCTGAATGAATAGAGTTCTCAATTAATAGCTGTTTATTGTGCGAATAAACATCTGAATAGTGAATAGACAATAGATAGCTAATTCACGGACATGCACAAATGTGTGGTTAGATGGTTCAGTGAATATAATATTCTGATTTAAAAGAAGTGGAAAGAAAAACAGATCAAGCATATACTTTTTATTGTATTCAACATATTACATTCAATATGTAAGGCGTGGCCTAGTTTGAAGTGTTTGTTGGAACTGGGGTTGCTGTATCACAATTAGCAGTTCCTTTAATTCTTGTAGATTCATCAATAACTCCAGTGAGTACATCTACACAGAAACATTCACCTGCAATCACAGAACGTTCTCATTAAGTTCAGTTGCAAGAAATAATTTAATCCAAATAAACTCATGCAATATTACACTCCACTATTTGTACGCTACATGCAATATAAATCAGATGTTTTCATTTACCAGGTCATATTTAGTTGATATTTTGTTCCATGATAGCGATGACACATTTAAATATATTAGGGTTGTAACAATTAACCGATATACCGGTTAATATTGCAATACGAATTCAGACGGTTTTTAACCGGTTCATTTTTCCTTCAACCGGATTTTGCAGTAATGAGTCGTATTGTTAGTTTTTATCATCATCTGAAAGTTTTGAAGTATTGAATTTGAAAATTTACTGTGCTTTAAAAGGTTTAACATTGAGTCAATTGAGACAAAAAAATCTTCATAAGTCCGTTTTAAAACACACAAGACAAGACAAGACAAGACGAGACGAGACGAGACGAGACGAGACGAGACGATACGATACGATACGATACGATACGATACGATACGATACGATACGATACGATACGATACGATACGATACGATACGATACGATACGATACGATACGATACGATACAATACAATACAATACAATACAATACAATACAATACAATACAATACAATACAATACAATACTGCTGATCCAATTGGGACACATGAAGTAATTCATGCTTTGCATGGTATCCAAAAAACCGATACATATTGCAATATATTATACCTCATTTTCATAACGTCCTCTATATTTGATGTGACGTCATCCGGTCCATAAATCGCATATTGACCGGCTAGCCAGTCCATAATTTTTATATTGGCCGTTTATGACGTCATCCAGTCTTATTTAACGCGACCTTCATGTTGTGCTAATTACACAGCAACACACAGAGACGAAATGGCTTTTCGATTAACAGAAATGAAATATAACAAGAAGAACATGTTATCTTGCTATGTTGTGTGAAAATGAAAGTCAGACTGGGGTTTTAGATATTTGACATACTGATGAATAAAATAATTATTTGAAAACACATTATCATACTGAGTCTCGTAGTAAAATGTCAGCAACATGAGTGGTGAAAGGATTTAAATTCGGTATAATATAACAAATAACACGTGGCCTTACGGGCAATATGCAAGTTTACGGACTGGTTGTTCAGACCTCGGAAGCTATATGGCCCTCAGCTGCGCTTCGGGCCATATACCTTCCTCAGTCTGACCAACCTGTCCGTAAACCTGCATATTGCCCTCATGGCCATGTATTATTTGTTAAATATTGTAATACAGGTTTTGAATATTGCAATATATTGCAATACGGTTTTTACCGTATTGTTACACCCCTAAAATATATAGATCTAGCCAAATAGGCAAATTCATCACTATTTATATCCTTATCACGTTTTTATATTGATGAATATCAGAAAGTGCTGCCTTCACCTGGATCAGAGGTATTCATAACAATATCTTACGGAAAAATGCCGTAAGTCTATTTCATAACTGGTAAAATGTGTGTGCTAGGACATGTGTTCAATTATTTAAGGACCGCTACTGAAACAAGAAGTTATCATGATGCATTTCCTTCTGTGCCATTCTTATTAAAAATGGCATATGTCATAGTGCAAAATATGCAACAACTGCAGTACATGTATCTATATTTTATGCTTTTGTAGTTCTTAATCATTCCTGTACATAATTATTTATATATTTTTTTTTTCATTACTGACGTGAACTTTAACTTTGACACGGGATGTAGAGCTGCGACTGTTAGATTAAAGAGTAGACAACACGATAGATTACATGGTTCTGTATTCAGTGAGTCTATTTTGAATTGATGAGAGAAGTGAACTTTATCTTAAATGTTTCGTGTTATGACCTACGATGGTTTTTGTCGTAAGATAAAACTTTACATAACATACCTATATTGTTACATTGCTGAGGATAGAAGTTTCCCTCAGAATCACAACGTGGGAACCATTGACCTTGGTAAACTATCATTGATATCATAGATTGTATACGTTTCTGTTGACATACTGTACGCTCTGTTGATCTCACTGGAAAAAACAACAACAACAGTGTGTACTACAACAACAGGTGAACGATGAGCCACTATACCTCTAACCACGGTAAAGACCGCTTTTATTATAAGCCGTTAGGATAAATTGAAACAAATTTAACCGAAATTTTATGTAAACAATGTCCCATGCCAACCTTAACTTGTACATTCCACTGTATGCCACAATAAAACTTCACTTGTGGTACCTGGTACCAACTCACTACAAAATTGGATGAATTGCTCGGCAGTCCATTTCTACAATGTCTTTAATGCCATTCATTAAGAAATCATTTGTTCAGTAACTTGTTTACATCGTCTACATCACGCAATTTAAAAAGAGCCATCAAATCACAGCTTATGAATAATACCACATTCAGCTCGCAACCCTCCGTCAATAATAGAGATAACGAAATCAAGATGTTATTTAAGCTTCAAATCACACAAAATAAACTAATAAGACTTGAATCCAGAGCACACAATGGTCCACAGCAATTCAAATCTGTCGGCTGGTTACCAGTATCTGTGAGAGTTGAACACATTATGTGGTCTCAAGTTTTTAAAGTGAAACATGGGTTAGCTCCCCTCGACTTAAAAAACAGTTTTTGCCACAAAGTAATCTTCATTCTTACAGTACAAAGCTCAGTCAAAAAGGTGCATGTGCTTTACCTACTGTTAAAAGCTATGGTAAAAATCTTTTATTTATTTGGGTGCTAAACTATGGAATAGTCTACCACCTTATCTAATAGAATTAAATAAAGTTTAATCCTTTTAAATATTCTGTCAAAGAATACCTTTAAGTAATTTGTAATAATTCAAGTTTGTGTACCTTTTGTTTTATGAGTCTTTTTAAACCCATATATTATAGTATACAATTTTAATTGAAATGAAATTTTATATCTCATTGTTATTTTTATAATGCCCCTGGGTCATTCCATTTCAAATCAACCAACTTTTAGAAATTTTCCCAGGTCACCATCTCAGATCTGCTTGAAACTTTCAACATGTATTTGTACATCCAATTCATGGACAAAAATGAAATATTTAGTCAGTATTTTCAGTACTTTGGAAAAAAATGGCTTTTTAAGTAAAGGGGGGTAATTTTGCAATTTCTAAATTTCGTCCTGAGGCCATGTTTAGACACTTATATCTTTTCAAGTATTATTTCTTTACTTCTGAAAGTGAAATATATTATGAACTTTACCTGTAGAGTACAAAAATTGTGCTTAATCAAGTGTAAAATTGTTACTTTTTTGTCTATAGACCTCCAAAAATCGAAAAATCTTAAATTTGTCATAAAATTTCCCAAATTTGAACATTGTTTTTTTCATAACCATTAAATATTTAGAGCTCAAATTTATTTTACAATTATTTACATCTTGTAAGATTATTTTAAAGCAAATTTGAATCAAAAATCTCATTTCCAGAATTCACAATCTGAGTTTAAATTAAGCAAGGTCTCAAAATTTTATGAAAATTGCCTATGTTTGAACACCAAAATGGCCATGTCAAGAGTTCCCAATCTTTTTCAAATTTTGTACATGAAATCTACCACATGTAAAGATGACTTAATCAAAAATTTGTTTTGTTAATGAGCTTCTCCATGGAGTTTGACGTAATTTAAGAAGTATTGAATTTTCAGTTCTCGGGGGCTAAATTACGGTATATTTTGAAGTTGGTTATGTCCCGGGATGAGACTGTATATGCTTGGAATAGACTTAAAAGTCCTCATATTATGTATGGAAATAACATTAGAATATTAATTTGCATTATAATATCAATATTTCAACAAAAATTAAATTTTACTTTATAAAAATTTATTTTGTTGGTTACCTCGGTGCTCAAGTTCATCATTGGTGACTGTATTAAACTGAATGTCTCAGGGTCCATATTCTTTTAGAAATGATAAGATGTTTGCAGGCAAAAACTTTTTGAGTTACATGTACATAAATATTTTAGTTATATAAAAGCTTCTTTCTAGAATAAAAAATAGTTTCTTCGTGGAATCTTGGGTGCTAAAGAGGTATTGAACTATAAGTAACCATTGGGGTTATTACAGTATGGGCTTTAAATCGTAATATCCCTCATGTTATGCATGGATTTAATATTTTATCATTTAATTGTATTATGCACCAAACTATTTAAGCAAAAATAAATTTTGTGATTAAACTTCTCCATTGAGTTGTAAGGCACTTTAACATGATATAAATTTTCAGTTCTTGTAGATAATTTGAACATGTTTTACACTGAAAGCAAAGTGCATTGAATAAAATGATTCCAAATTTAATTAGAAATGATTTGTTAATTAGGGATACAAAGATTATGGATCTTTTGTAAATTTGATGTTTTCAAAAACATTTTTTTCAGATAAATATATTCTTCACCTTAAAATATTTAATGCACATTCTCTATACTGTCACCTAATTCATTATGATAAAACTGCCAGAATCAACATCATATAAAAACCTTAATAAAAACTTGATTATATACTTATAAGCTAAATACTTTTCAGTATTTTCTTTAGATCATAAATTAATTGATTTTATTCAAAAAAGCCTCCGGTGATTCAGATATTGAGGTTTTACTGTATTATACTTTTTTCTTGATCAAGACACACTGAACCTTTTTTTTATAAATACCAGTACTATTTCAGGCCTGCCATTGACCACATTTCGCCAAGCCTGAAATGTCCCTCTTTAACCTGTTAACTAATACACAATGAAGACAACAGATGAAATCAAAACCCTGAAATCAGGTCCAGGTCTGAAATATAGCAGGCCTGTATTTTAATTTAGACATTCATAAATCTGGTTCTTGGGAAAAATATATTTCAATCATTACCGTAAAATCTCTATAAGAGTGCTGTCAATCATGAAAGAAAAAATAACTTTGCCAGTCTTACTTAACCAGTTTTGGTGGACACAATCTCCAGTGCAGGGCCATACCATTCTAAACACGTGGGTAAGTGGAAGTCCAGACTTTTCTAGGGGGGTCCCAACTTTCGAACCACAACCACATTATACATTATACACATTTTGCAGAATAAAGTAACATATTAATAATAGTAAATACATAACCATTAAATATATGTTAAGCACCGAGAAAAATGCTTTATGCTACTTAAAAACGACTTAGTCAGAAAATACACTAATGGACTGGTACATTTTGGAAATTCCAGGAGGTCCGGACCCAGACCCCCCCCCCCCCTTACACTGTATGTAGAGAAACTGGCCTACAATGAAGTACAGTGGACAGTTTTCTTGACAAAGTTTTAACTTAGCTTTTAATAAAAGGGAACAATAGCTTCTCTCAACTTTTAATTTTCACGGTTCTATTCTAAGATCAAGGCATGTCACAACCAAGACATTCAAAATGTCCACTCTGAATTTATGTCTAGGGGTGCAAAAAAGTTGTCTTCACTGGACTTTTGAGCATATGAAAAGATATAGTTATCTGTAATTGGGACACAAATTAACTCTAGGTATTACAGAGTGACATTGTTTACAGGGACATTTCAGATGCTATCAGTACTCTGAAGATAACGTCATTTGTGGGCCTACATGATAAAATGTCTTAGTGAGATTCCCTGTACTGAACACTTGGTAAAAAGTGATAAAACTCATGTGTTTTTTGTTTGATCACAGATAGATAGTTTCACTGTACTAACACAAAGGGGGATAACTATAAATTGTTACCAAGACATTAGGAGTGCATGTACATTGTTTAAGAAAATTATAACATTGGTTTTATGCTTCTTTCATGCATACTAAAAATCAATTCAAATTATCTTCATATAAAATTGTAGAACTTATGGAAATTCATATCAATTTTTTAATTGTTGATTTATGTTCAAATTACATCAAATGTTCAGTTGTAATATTGTGAAAAGTGAAGAATTATATTATTAAAATAAAATTTTCAAATTTAATATAAAAAGATTAATTAGTTAACTATGAATTGTATTTGCTAATAGAAACCTCTACTAGCAGACTAAAGTAGAAGCGAAAAAAAGGTGTTTAATTTTCTACTACAAGTACTTACATGCTTAAAGTTAATAACTAAAACTGTTTCCATGTAAATAAAAAATAATAAGCATTTAAACACCTAAACATTACTAAAAGAATATGGACCCTGAGACATTCAGTTTAATACAGTCACCAATGATGACTTGAGCACCGAGGTAACCAACAAAATAAATTTTTAAAGTTAAAGTAAAATTCAATTTTTGTTGAAATATTGATATTATGATGCAAATTAATATTCAATGTTATTTCCATACATAATATGAGGACTTTTAAGTCTATTCCAAGCATATACAGTCTCATCCCGGGACATAACCAACTTCAAAATATACCGTAATAGCCCCCGAGAACTGAAAATTCAATACCTCTTAAATTACGTCAAACTCCATGGAGAAGCTCATTAACAAAACAAATTTTTGATTAAGTCATCTTTACATGTGGTAGATTTCATGTACAAAATTTGAAAAAGATTGGGAACTCTTGACATGGCCATTTTGGTGTTCAAACATAGGCAATTTTCATAAAATTTTGAGACCTTGCTTAATTTAAACGCAGATTGTGAATTCTGGAAATGAGATTTTTGATTCAAATTTGCTTTAAAATAATCTTACAAGTTGTAAATAAATGTAAAATAAATTTGAGCTCTAAATATGAAATGGTTTTGAAAAAAACAATGTTCAAATTTGGGAAATTTTATGACAAATTTAAGATTTTTCGATTTTTGGAGGTCTATAGACAAAAAAGTAACAATTTTACATTTGATTAAGCACCATTTTTGTTCTCTACAGGTAAAAGTTCATAATATATTTCACTTTCAGAAGTTTAGAAATAATACTTGAAGAGATATAAGTGTCTAAACACGGCCTCAGGACGAAATTCAGAAATTGCAAAATTACCCCCCTTTACTTAAAAAGCCATTTTTTTCCTAAGTACTGAAGTTACTGACTAAATATTTCATTTTTGTCCATGAATTTTATGTACAAATACATGTTGAAAGTTTCAAGCAGATCTGAGAGGGTGACCTGGGAAGCATTGGTTGATTTGAGATGGAATGACCCCCTCTTTGTCACGCCACCGGCACATAGGGACCACAAAGGAAATAAGGGTTTGCCCTTTTTTGTGTAATCCCCGGTGTTGATGTGCTTGACTTGTAAATTACAACTTGATGTCTGTGATATATTTGTTCTATGCAATTTTACTATGTGTACACTATGCCAAATAAATATAATTAAAATAAAACTAGGTCATCTTGACGTGACCCAATGAGTGACGTCAAGGGATCCTATATGACAGCGGTGTAAAGGTTATCTGTTTACGGAGATTGAAGATATATGAAATAATACAAACCAGTATTAGTAGTGGTGTTAAGTTTCACACATTCACCAGCTCCTATGATCATATGTGGTTGATGTTTACATACCAGACCTGTATCACATGTACCTAATGGTAGTCTACCACGTATCATTTCTGCTTGACATCGTTCTCCTTCTTGCTGAAACAATTTACAATCCACATAAAGATTTACCCGGTTAGCTAAGTCACCAGGGCAGCATACATTGTGTATTATCAAAAATCTTACGATAATTTAACCATACAGAATAGAAGGATTTACGACCGAAATCAGTCGTAAGACGCTTGATAATACGGGTCCCAGCTGCCGGACAAGACCTACATGCATTTGTAAAATTTTCTCTTGAAATACTTTATATGGCACTTCTGTCGCCTACCGCTGTATCAATTTACATGTATGGAAGTTGCCAGTCATTGGCAAAGGTAAGTGCTAAGAACTGATGACAGGACAATTCACAAAAAAGTGAACCAAATATAATCTACACTGAGAAAACTTGAAACGCATTGATTACATGACAAATGTCGCTGTAACAACTTTTTTCGTTTTTTTTGTTAATTAGACTGTCAGTTTTAATTAGAAATGCTCGTATCCGGAAATGCAACCTAGCGTTTAAACTAGTCGCCATTTTCTGAGCAGTAGACCTGTTACAATGTTACAATGTTAAAAAGAGTATTTTGTTAAAATAAATGCGTAAAATAAACACACCAAAGCAGCTTATGTCCAGAGGAACTGGGACGTTGTGTGGAAGACATATCTGACTGGATTTGACGCCGTGTCCATCTGCAGAAGATCTGAGAGAATGCACACTTACCTTGGCACACGTATCATAGCAACCGCAGATTCCTCCATTTTTTATAACAGACCCAGCACATTTGTCATGAACCCTCTTAGGTAAGTGATCACAAATCCCATGAAAACAGACCATAGCATCACAACCTATCCATACTGTAGCTAATAATATCAAGACTCTTAACATTATTGTTTCGATATATGCTAATATTGTTATGTTTGAATGGAAAATGGTGGAAATAAGTGGAGGCACTCTGATTTAAAGTGAGTGTCACATATTTAGGCTAGACAGATAAGATTATGTTGTTTTTCTGAATACAGCTGGTCGTCACATTCCAACTTATAAAATACTCGTACCTCTTTAACGGGACGTTTTGAATTTCGCAAGGTTCCAGAATGACTTTTTTTTATCTAGATTACGGATTTATCATGGATTTAGATTTCTTATAGTTTCGGATTTCAGAAACCCGAGTTGTCAGTCTCCTGGAATCTATTACGTATTCAAAACTCACTGTTCCCGATTTTCGAGGATCTGGACATTGCAGGATTCTAAAATTATCTGGGTTCGTCAATTGCAGATATTACTGTATATGTCAATACAATTATTTCAGTACGTATGACCTGAATTACAAGTGTACAAAATATATACATGTATAATAAACACAATGTCACTCTTTGGACAAACCTATACAAATTTGTAGATAAGAATGTCACGATTTTTTTGTCATTTTAAGTACAAGCGAGTGAATGTTCTAAATATTATAAGAAGTCATTGTAAAGTTGAGCTTATTTCATTGAGGTAAAAAATTAAAGAGAAATCGTGAAACACAACAAATAAGGGACTTTAGTCAGTTATTTCCCCTTGTATACTCTTAAAATAGGTAGGTCCAATTAGTTGGATTACTCGGATTTTACCCTTACTTTTCAATGTCAATTTGCCAAAATTATTCCTAAATAACTTTTTTGTAAACCATTTAATTTATTTGAAATTCAAGCTAAGAATTTTGAGGGTAAAGAACTATCTACATTTTATCACTTCTATTAATATCTCTATTAACAAGAAAGATACTAGTAGATGAAATATTTTGTGATCCTTACATAGGAATTCAAAGATAAACTCCGAGGATTCCAACTGTAAGGACCTACTAACCAATTGGGTTGCTTCAGATTTTATCAGAGAAAGATAACTGACTAAAGTCCCTAATTGTAAATACCGATTTGTGAATATTCGTGAATACAAAATGTCTTTAAATTAGTTTAGTTCTCACTCTTCTATTTAAGGTCGATTGTGAAAAGTTCTTCCAAATTATACTAATCTTCAGTCTACTTTCTGGTCACCAGAACTGGGCTAGTAAAAAAACAATTTCTCTCAAAACTAAAAAACAACGAAGTAGGTTTAAGATATGGTTTGAACCAACTTGGAATTGGCTACATAAATTTATTGTTACTGTTTCAAACAGAATGGTTTAGCCTTTGACATTACCTGTTTCTAGGCATTGGTCAATTTTTACCAGTTCAACGTTGTAACTACTCGGTCACGACTGCTCTAGGTTCGAGAATGAATATTGTCTGTCATGTTTACGTTCATACTGAACATAAGCGTTCGGTACGGTGCTAATCTTCCAAGGGCGCTACACAAAATGTGTCCGGTATATCGGCACCGTACAATCAGTCTTTGTTACTGTAATTGAGTATATCTCACCACAAATAAAGTGATGTGTTTATCTCATGAACACATGTTTGAACCAATTTTAGATAAATCTGTATCAATTGGAACACACAATGTAAGACAGTGACCAACCATAGTCCTTGGACAAATGTTTTTAGGATAAATTGGTTCACATTCACCAATGAAAAAGTAACAATAGAGTCAAAGTATGTCGACTGCACATAAATGAAGTAAAAGACATACTTGGGAGATAGATATATAGAATTTATTCTAGAAGTCCGTTGACTAATAGCTGTTAAGCCAGTGAGCGTGCTTCAGCTTCAACTTATGATTGCCACTATCTGTTACAAGTTAAGTATATCAAATGACAATAAGAGTAATGCCTCAGTCCCATAAAATCGTGGCTTTTTGAGGACCCGTACGTGCAGACAGTCGTATGCCATGGGAAGCCTTGCGACGGTATGCAAATGGTACAAAATATCACACCCGTACGGAGCCATAGCTGGAATATTTGCATGTTTAATCTGTACTCGGCCATGATTTTGTTCATGATTCAACTTTGAAACTGATACGATTTTTTGTAAAAAGGTACACATTGCACTTGCAGAAAAAATATTTTAAATTTCGTTTCTTGATTTAAATACTTTCTTTTCAGTTGTGAATATGAGAAAGCTAGATGTACACACATAAATCTACATGTAGCTCATCTAGGAGATTGTTCAGTTTTAATGTATAGATAAAGCCTATGTGATTGTTATATTAAATTGTGACTTTTTATGTTCATTTACATCCATTTATTTTAAACAGCATTCTTTTAATAAAATAAACACTAACTGTTTTATTCATTTGTTGTTCATAAGTATTCAAGCCATAATGATTTTAAACATATTAATCCTTCCATAACGAGCCTTATTCCATCCTACATGTATGTTTTCATTTTCGCTGCGTATTAACATTTTGCTGGTTATTCAGACAACCAGCACTATTTGCCACCTTAACTAACCTGTTTATTATATCTTCTTTTGCTGACTATTTCACATTGAACCGATTCCTTCGTTTGTTTAGTTTGACATTTATCAGCATTACATCAGTTTATTCATCGTCGGCAACCACAGTACTTTCTTCCATTACACCCCGTACGTACCATGGTAAATTAGACTGGCAAAATCTTGTTTTCATGTATATGCATGTTGCAGGGGAGACATATCTTCAACCAATGAAATAGCATGTTACAATAGAACACTTTTCAATAACAATGACGTCATACTGGGATTTTGATACTTGAAATAGAAACCAACGCACATGTTCATTGTTTTCAAAGTGGTTGCGTAGTTTCATTGGCTAGATTTCCGCATTGGTTTCCTTGCAGAGCCAATGAAACTCTCATTAATTATTAAGAAAGTTTCCTAACCAAATGACCAATGGTACACAACGCAGCAAGGCGGAGTATTTTTTGTGGGATTACTGAAGATGCAGTTAATTAGGACAACCAGCGAATTTGTCTGTCTTTCATTGCCAGTGTTTTTATTTTCTACAAGAAGTTAAACAATTTGTATATAGAAGAAACGACGTCTGGTCATAACTTCACTGAGGAATTGTTGCACAGTTTGAAACTTTACTGATTATTTTGACTTAATACTCAGCCATGTTTTATGGATATATTTCTTAAACACCATGTAGACTATCAGAAACAATTCATATATTATCATGAAACTTACTAAATCAACACAATAATAATAATTTTATAATTAGCTTAATATTCACATGAACGAGCATTCAATATATGTCCGTAGATCTTCGATTAGTCCCGAAGGGGTAACGGGTTCGAATCCGTCTGGGTAGGTTATAACCTTCCATGAAAATTTGACAATAATGTAAATTTTCCTCCAATTATAAGGTATATGTAGAAGGTTTTGGCATTGTGGAAGGGTAGGTGAACACTTGTTATTAACAAGGTCAAGGAAAGCTAAGTTAGGTGCACTGGACGTCGTAAAAAAATCTAAAAAAAATTGTTGACGTTGCGTTTAAACCAGTATAAATAAAGATCTTCAATAAGGGACCTTAGTCAGTTATTTCCCCTTGTATACTCCTTAAATAGGTAGGTCCAATCAGTTGGATTACTCGGATTTTACCCTTACTTTTCAATGTCAATTTGCCACAATTAATCTTAAATAGCATTTTTGTAAATCAATTAATTGAAAATCTAGCAAAGTATCATTAGGGTAAAGAACCATCTAAATTTCATCACTCCTGTTGTTATCTCAACCAACAAGAAAGATCCTTGCATAGGACTTCAATTAAATGATGAAATCCGAGGTTTCCAACTGATAGGACCTACATACCAAAATGAATTGCTTCAGATTTTATCAAGGAAAGATAACTGACAAAAGTCCACTATCATGCATACCGATAAATCATACTTTAGATTTCTGTAGTCGACTGTTTTGTTGTTTTCATGATCAAGAGTGCAGCCATTATTGTTCTAGTGGTCGTTATGGTAACTATTAGGGACTTTTGTCAGTTATCTTTCCCTGATAAAATCTACATACTACATTTGAAAATCACATGTAAGCATCACGTGAATACGTAAGGTTCAGTTTTACATAAGTACAGAATTTTGAAATCAACATCTATATATAGGTCAAAAGAGAGGAGTTATGGTAACATGGTCACGTGGTAGAAGATTAAATACAGTCAAATCTATTGATCTGTTGTACTGGTCGTGGGTTAGATTTCCTAGCGGGACCTATACAAACAATCGAATACTTTAGTTACGAACACTTTTTACCAATGTCTTATACCTTTGTTAGTATGTGGTCAGCCGTTTGCGAGAGTATGTGTTCAGTTAGTTTCGATCTAATTGATCCAGGCTAGCTCAAAGACATCACGAGTAAGACCAATCTGATTAAAACCCGATCTAAAATGTTACGCTCGCATGCTTGCTAATTTAGATCTGGCTTTTTCCAAACGAATGTCACGTTCAGGTGACCTTTTCTCATCAAAATATTCATGACGAAATTGTTATGATACGTAACTTGTTTACATCTTCTACGTAACGCAATTTGAAATGAGCCGCCCAATCGCAGACTATGAATATTACCGCGGTTAAACTAGCAAGAAAAACTTGGTCTAAAAGTAGAAATTACGATATCAAAATGTGATTAATAGTGTTTTCGTCTAAATGAAAGCTACGCATTGATTGGTCGACACAAAGTTCATCTCGACGTGACCCTGCATTGAGAAAGTAGAGATCCTGTACGACAACGCTCTACAGGATATCTGTTTACGGAGATTGGAGTAAGACGATCGCGATACAATCTGATGAAAACCCGACATAAAATTTTCCGCTCGCTTATTTTAGATCAGGCTACTTCATATCACTGGTCACATTCAGCTAACCTTTGCTTTTATGATATTCATGACGAAATCATTTTGTTCAGTGGCTTGTTTACATCGTCTACGTACCACAATTTGAAAAGAGCTTTCCAATCACAGCCTGTAAATAACATGGCCGTCAAGTTTGCTCGCAAAGCTACGTCTAAAAATACAATTTACGAATTCAAGATGCTATTAATATAGTGTTTTATCTAGATAAAAGCTATGTTTTTTATTGGTTAACACTAAGGTCATCTCGACGTGACCTCTTGGACGATGACAAGAGATCAGCAGTCTATTAGATATTTGTTAATGGAGATTAATCGCGATGCGGCTGAAAAATATTGTAATGCGGTGTGAAGCACAAAACGTGAAACTACTTGTTTTACTATGCTCATATCTATTTGTCAGAATACATCTTTATGAATTTAAAGATATATGCAACTTAAACATTCCCCTTTGTTAGAAAAGAACGAAATATTATTCTTATAACATGCTTCTCATTTCGCTAACATGTTCTAAGGTTTATAAATCTTTTCGATGTCCTGAGAAAATGAATAAAAAAGAAAAGCAAAATGATTAAACAGAACAACTTTTTTGCCTAATGTTGATATTGGTGTATACAGTTAATTAGATAGATAAATTTATTTCGCTATAAAATTTGACGATACACTTGGCAATTTCATTACAACATACATGATATTATATAACAACACATACATGGATTAATACAGCCATGTCAACCAACATTATATAGGAAGGATGAAACGAAAGAGAGAAAAATACATTGTACCTTTACTTCCATTCTTTATTGATCCTTTGATACAATGTCGTGTGACATAGGAAGAATTATAGAATTAGGATGAGTAGTTACATGTATAAATAATGAAACATTACGACGTAGGAAATATGCATGTGGAAGAAATATAATTGAAGTAGAAGTCTGACGTTACAGTAAAACTATATAGCCTGAAAGCATAGCAGTTGACATCGTCAGTTATCCCACGATACATTACTCTGCTATGCTGCGTTATGTATCTCGGTTCATTTGGTTATGAAAATCTCGTAATCATGAATAATTAATGAGGCAGTTTAATTGGTTCCGCAAGGAAACTACTACGGAAAAACTAGCCAATGAAAATACGTTTTATATTTAAGCTTTGGTTTACCATTCAAAATGGCGGCCTAAATGAGTGATTTTTCTAGAGCGGCGAAAAAAATCCCAGTATGGCGTTATTGTTATTGAAGAGTATTTTTAAAATTGTAACATGCGATTTCATTTGAAGAAGATTGGTCTCCCCTGCCTCATGCATATTCATGAAAATTGTCCCAGGTACGTATGAAGTATAACGGAAGAAAGTACTGTGGTTGCCGACGATAAGAAGTTGACTGCTAACAATGGTTTGACTGTACATGTACTTTTATGTAGAGATAAGACAATCAATGTGTCAATGTTTAATCTTTCACCTTGTATTGTTCACATCTGATCAGAGTTAACTTGCCAGTCTATAACAATGAGAACAATAGTTTGTCTTACAGTTTTAATTGCCGGTAAGTTATTATATTGTATGTTACATTTTATTTATACCCTCAAACGTAGTAACATATCTATGATGGGGATGGCACTAACATTTATAAGTAAGATTCAAAATATCGACACATGGCGAAATTAGCTGATGGAGATATTGTCAGTGACGAAAATATCAAATGATTTTACCGTTGTTAATATGAACCTAGCAAGTATAGTTTGTGTAAGTCATTGTTAGAAATGCTTGAAATACATTTTACTATACTTTGAATATTATTTTAGCGGCCCGGCTAGATCAGTTTGTAGCACGCTAGTCTACTGATCGAGGGGTTCGTGGGTTCATATCCCGAGCAGGCCATACTCACGCGACGTTTGGTCAAGAAATGATTTCTACCAATGATTCTAAATTATGTAGGACAGTTGTCAGTCACTGACGGAAGAATGTGTCTCGTAAATGGTTAACAGCTAATTCCAGAGATTTTGTATTTCAAGGAACGGTGAATGGGTAGTCTGACCGCCGGGCTATGACCTTTATTTATAATGTGTTGCCACAAATCAAAAAAAGGGAATGTCTTTGGGGCTTGCTCAAAGACGTAAAATTAAATTATTGTGTTACGTTATGTCTGTCAAAAGCATGTTTTCTTTCATGCTTTACGGTGAAACGTCGCGTTATTCGATGAAAATAAACGATGAAAATATAAATTTTATATTTTCATCGTAGGCCTAGTGAAAATATAACCTTATATTTTCATCGTTCATGACGTCATATTAGAAGATAAATGACGTCATCTTGGAGTAGAAATGACGTCACGTTATAATTTATGTGTAATACATCAAATAAAACACAAAAGTTAGCATGAAAGAAACAGAATATTCGTCAACTTTGGTGTAAGATCTTTTTTATTTCAACTCGTGAATTCAGAAAATGACATTTCCACTCGTGGCTATGCCACTCGTGAAAATATGTTTTCTGAGCTCACTCGGTGAAATAAAAATCGATCTTGCACCAAAGTTGACGAATATCCTCTATTAATTTGTTTATAAATGTTTTATAAGTGAACGAAACGAAACTTCTTGAACGTCAATCCTGTAAAATGAGTTTTTGATGCAGTCCAGTGAATAAATATAATTATATTGTTTTTAGTTTGCAATAAAAATCTCAAACAAACTTCGTTCTATATCATCATTTACCAATTCCTGAAAATTGCATAGGAAAAATTAAACCATCTATCACTTAATTGTAGAAGTTGTATATTTTGAAAACCAACTTAATGAAATATTTTTGCTTAGTTCACACGAGTTCATCAAATTCCCCTTATATGAAAGAAAGTCGATACTATTGCCATGCTAATCATTGACCCTCTTCAATTTATGTCCCGCATATAAGTACCCGTATGAGGCCAGTAATCATTATGACGTCATAAATATGATGCAATAATCTATATCATTGTTTATGTTTATATGTAAATTTTGTTTCAGCTGCATGCGGTCAGACTTTTAATGGTGGAGATGCAAACTGGTACTGTGGTATTCTGGGTAACGAAGATTGTAGTACCCATCATTTAGAGGAACTTTGTGGTACTGATGGAAAAACCTACAGAAATATGTAAGTTAATTGTCAGGAATTTTACAAGTAATTTCTAATAAAATGATAAAGTCACAACAATAACGCGTAAAATATCATTCTATTTTTCCAACGTTTCGGCAAATGAATGTCTTTTTCAAGGTAAATAAATATTGTTTTTACAAGTAATTTCTGTGTTTGTTTGTCGTTTAGTTTTAACCAGTGTCCGTCCGTCCGCTCCTTCTGGATGCATAATGTGCAGACCCTGGCTAGAAACTTAACTCCAAAGTGAGGTGTCTAGAACTTGTAGAAGATATTCGGTTGAGAAGTACTTCTTTTTCCGCCGGGCTGTGGTTCTTACTACAACATTTTCTGTGGGGTTGTTGTCCTCCATTTTTCAACCGAGCTTGGAACCGGCTATACGGCTGGAATCTATCAATCCCCAGCTATATCAATATTTTCAACAAATATACATATGCACGTTCACGTTACACGTGACCAAAATCGGCTCGTCAAACCCCATATTTTCAGATATTTATCACATTTTCGTATTTTTCATAAGATTGATATAGCCTATCAAACGCTTACACGTTTCCGACGTATCTTAATATATTTGCATAGTTCATTCATGTAGACAATTCTATAAACATTTCTTAACTTCGTAGTTTGTGAACATCAACAAACTAACAGTTGAAAAATAAACAAACTTGTCAAGTGTTCTAATAAACAATAAAACACAAATTCAAGAAAGGGTTATCAAATCCAAAACCAACCGCTATACATTTCGTATGGAACAAAAATCAAGAAAGTACATTAATACCTGAGAAAAACTGGTTAAGACGTGGGTGGAAAAATCCGCCATTTTGAATTATTTTGGTCACATGTTACGCCACCGTAAACGAATATATATTATATACATACATATTTACTCATATACATCCACTTAAATCTATTATTCTATAAATAATAATTAATCATCAAGTTTAAACTTATAGAAAAGTTTTTTTTCCATTTATTTATAAATGATTGCATAGTTCGTTTTTTCTCAGCTGTCAAGACATGAATAATTTCACGGTGTCACCAAACGAAGTCGGACTTCATGTTCTTTGTCTTACACGTGATATTGTGATAGTGTGGTTATCACCGTGAAATTATTCAAACTTTGACAGTTGAGAAAAAATGGACTAGTTTGTTTGTTTGTTGGGTTTAACGCCGTAGCAACACATTGTATAGGTCATATAACGGCGGTCAGTCAACCTACTCACTCTCCTGGAAAGGCTAAATCTCTGAATTAGGCTGTTAACCAACTACTAAGCACATACTTTCGTCAGTGACTGACAACTGACTTACATAATTAAAAATCATTGGTGAGAGGGAGAATGGCCGTAGAAATAATTTCATGACCACGCTCCACGAAATTATGCTCCGCCCGGGAATCGAACCCACGACCCCTCGATCAGTAGACTTGCATGCTACCAACTGAGCTAGCCGGGCGGCTAAAAAAATGGACTTGTAGTTGAACATATCATCATGCAAATTGACTAGCCCATTTGTTTACATGTTTCAGGTGTGCACTTGGCCAAGCTCATTGTGTTGTCAACACAATCAATAAACAACATGATGGTGCTTGTGCTACCGCGGCAACCACTACAAAAAGCCCACAAGAAGTTGTTCATGGAAGTGAGGTTAGAACCATTCATCTACATATCTTGAGTGGGCATCACGTGACTCCTGTCTGAATAGTTTAATTATCAAGTGAAGATTATTAATATATTGATAAGATAGGAGCTTTAGTCCAGTGGTGGGACGCACATTTGGGGATCGAGAGGTACTGGGTTGGAATTCCACAAGGGGCACTGCTATATTCATTGAGCAAGAAATTTACCTGCAATTGCTTCAATTCACTCCGGTGTAAATGGGCACCTGTTAGTTCATGCACTGTATGCAGTGGCTGCAATCTGCACGTATGTTAACAGTTGGTCTGTGACTCGATGATCGGGAAGTTTATGTCAAGAGTCGACTGAATAGTTATACTAAAAGTAGACTTCAAAAACCTTGCCAAGGCTTTTTAAGGCCAATCTAATTTGGACGAGTCTAAAACCTAATTCCCTGAGGAGGAGTTTTGTTGAGATGGTCATGCTGGAGTTCTTTGTCAAGTGGTAGGAATTTCCTCTTCATCGGAATGTGCCTACACCTTCAGAAACGGTCCTTACCTAAGTTTATCTTTGACCGATCAATCGAAGGCAAGAAAACCCTTTAAGGATAAATAACTCGAACATATCTTAAATGTTATGTGTTTGTCCACTGAAAGTTCTCTCAATTCTGTATAAATAACACAATGCATTCCTAGAGAGGTGGTTCCATATGGATAGGGCTTCCCCGCGGCAACAGCCTAGAAATTGTGGTCCCAGTAAGAATGGTGTCCTTTTCGGGCAGGCCCACCTGGTGCAAGGGATCAACTACATTTATCACTTTGCCATGTTGCATTTTACACTTGAAACAATTCTTATAAGGGACCCTATATTGAAATAGATTATTGTGCTTTCTTTGGCGTAAATTTGACGGTTCTAAACACTTGCTGCTAAAACATTTTGCACGAACATAGGTCAGTAAATTTCATGGTCTTAGATGTTAAGTGATGGAATCATAAACACAATAAGGTGGCATAGTAGTACTTAGATTGGGCACTTATGGACACTTAGTTTAAGGAGAGATGACAATTTATGATCCAATTTAAATTACTGACAAACGTTTCTTTTTGAAAATAAACAACCTATGCTTGATTTGAAAATCCCATTGAAAGCGTGTATGTAGATTATCCTAAATTAGGATTGTCCCAATTTTCATGATCTCAAATCAAATTAGTAATATGTATACTAAACAGCCAACTCAGCACTCTTGTTAAATAGTTATATTCAGTTAAAAGCCACTATCATTGAAATGAATATAAACGCTAATTAAAATTCTGTTTTTCAGATAGTCTTGGATTTTCAATGTGTTATGTTGAGTCACAGAGATTGTTTTGATGTTGTTGGTGAAAAGATTTGTGGAACAGATGGAATAACTTACCCAACATTGTTAGTAGACATTAGACATTGTTAGCTATTGTTTGTGTGTGGGGGGTGTTTGTGGTGTGGGGGTGCGGGGGTGTGTGTGAGTGTGGGGGTGTGAGAGTGTGTGTGTTTAATTTATTATTGTTTGTGTGTTTTGTTTAATGCTCTTACATGTACATATGTTGTTTGTATTGTTTTGCATTATTGTTAGATGACCTTCTAGTAGATAAGCCTTGCGCTTAAGGAGTTTTCATCTTTAAATAAAGACATTATTATTATTATTGTTACATAGATTACTAGGATTGTGACAATAAAAACGTCATTAATATACGTGACACTTTCAGTTATGGACTTTGATAACTATAAAGTCAGCGGTATCGACCAATCTGAACAAACTGTTTTTATCTGGTACATTTTGTGGGGTTTTTTTCGCTAGAGCCATTTTCCGCTTACTGATGGAACGGTTTGATAAGTTTTGACCGCACTCTAAACAAAGAATGATTCTGGTATGGTCGGGGTTTTATTAATAGCCACAAATATCGTTTAAAGGGATTAGTTGGCAAATTTTTCAGTTCCTATTTTCCTAGTTTTGCATTTTATTATTTAATTATTATATTTATAATTGCGGTTGAAACAGACACACACATACAATTATTTCAAAATATTTCTAAAACTTCTTTTTACATTTGGGGTGTTTTCTAACCCCCATGAGTCAGCTTAGCTAAAAATAAATTATGTGTTAAAATAAGTATTTACGGATATAAAGCTACAAGCGTTAATTATTGTGCAACATAAGAATAATTATGCCCACAAATATATCCAAACCGGTCCAAAATGATAACATGACAAAAATCGATTAATTGAAATGTCTTAGGTCAAGAAATATAACAAAAACACATCTATAAAAAAAACTTGGGAATTCCCTCAGTATCCATTCTCGTTCCCAGAGTCAAGTAGTATTCTCATTACTCGCTAGTATTGAGAATCCTACTAGACTCTGGGTACGAGAATGTCAGTATCCTTCTTTCGTTTTCAAAACAGTGTGTGCCATAATTATGTTATGATTAGTTCAGTTATGTGTAATCAGTCACCAAGACTATTTATATATTAGATTTATATTAGAGTAATTAGAATGAATAAAAACATTTTATTGTTACTTGTTTCAAATGTATCTGTAGTTAAGTCGGACTACACAATGTGTTTTGTATTATTATTTTCCCAACTAAAGCCTTTAAAATTGATCCCTGTAAAAACCAGAAACACATTTATCAAATTATTTATAATTAGATGAAGTTTTTACTAAGTTAACTTTATGATTCTACTTTCAGTTGTGAATATGAGAAATCCAGATGTACTCACAGAAATCTACATGTAGCTCATCTAGGAGATTGTTCTGTTTAATTGTATCTCTGATAACAATAAATTACATCATATAAGTATTTGATGTTAGTGACGACTGGTACTGTGCTTACATTTTTATTTATATCTCAATATTACCCCCTTGCAATGTTCACATGGATCTACAATGTGATCACAATAAATACATGGGCGGATCTAGCGGGGGGGGGGGTCAGGGGGGGGGGTCCGGACCCCCCCTAGAATTTGGAAAATGTACATGTCCATTAGTGTATTTCAAGCAAAGTTTGCTTGTAAGTCATTTTTAAGTAGTATGAAGCAATTTTTCTCGGTGCTTTACCTAGATTTAATGGTTATGTAGTTTTTATTATCAATATGTTGCATTTTTTCTGCAAAATGTGTATAATGTGGTTGTGGTTCGAGGTTCGGACCCCCCCTTTGAAAAGTTCAGACCCCCCTAGAAAAAAATCCTGGATTCGCCCCTGAAATACCATACTTGTGGTCTGAAGGAATATCATACTTGTGGTCTGAAGGAATATAATACTTGTGGTCTGAAGGAATATCATACTTGTGGTCTGAAGGAATATCATACTTGTGGTCTGAAGGAATATCATACTTGTGGTCTGAAGGAATATAATACTTGTGGTCTGAAGGAATATCATACTTGTGGTCTGAAGGAATATAATACTTGTGGTCTGAAGGAATATCATACTTGTGGTCTGAAGGAATATAATACTTGTGGTCTGAAGGAATATCATACTTGTGGTCTGAAGGAATATAATACTTGTGGTCTGAAGGAATATCATACTTGTGGTCTGAAGGAATATAATACTTGTGGTCTGAAGGAATATCATACTTGTGGTCTGAAGGAATATAATACTTGTGGTCTGAAGGAATATCATACTTGTGGTCTGAAGGAATATAATACTTGTGGTCTGAAGGAATATCATACTTGTGGTCTGAAGGAATATAATACTTGTGGTCTGAAGGAATATCATACTTGTGGTCTGAAGGAATATAATACTTGTGGTCTGAAGGAATATCATACTTGTGGTCTGAAGGAATATAATACTTGTGTAAAAGATATTGTTTTACAAAATATGCACATGTGACGCCATATGCTAATTTTAAACACAACTATGACGTTACTTCATTGTATCTACTGAATTGTATATCGGCGTACTGTTTGTATATAGTCACGTGGTATTCAGAATGAGAACATACTTTGTTTTTCGTCAAATTCCTGCAGCTGCCAAAAAAAGTTCAAAAATTGTATAAAAAGAATATCACATGTTTTATCTGAGAAAGTCTGCCCACGTTAGACTGTGAGCTGTACATTTATAAATTATTGTTTACTCTGTACACATCATTTTGCACATGGCCTAGTTTACCACACGAATCAATTTTTGTGCGGAAGCTTTTCAGTGAACTAACGATTAAAACGCACTTGATCAATTGGGATTTATTAAAGTTATTTAATGCGCTGTATGAGGTCATTCATTTATTTCTGTGGAAAAAAGAAATCGGCGGGAAACAATGTTGTGTTTACCTCTTTAGTTGAGATGCTGTTCATCACGTGACTATATACCTTAGTACTGTAGCGTGCTCAATTATCCCGAACGTTTCGAAACGTTCCGCAACGTTAGGGTCGGGACAACTCAACCCAAAGACAACTCAGCCCGAGAAAACTCATGTACATTTACCCAACACAACCATAGACAATATAAAACACTGATTTTGTGTGTGTTGCACTATTGATAGAAATATTGTTTTTATGTTTTATAAAAAATGCTTTTTTCTTTGTAACTTTTAACGGAAATGGGCTGTACAATGATTGCATTAAAAAGAAAAAAAAATGTCGGCAGTAGAAATCGAAAGGATTTATGTCACGTGACTTTTGCCCATTGCTACCAAAATCTACCCATCACAATATCACGGCGTTGAGACGCCGTGAAATAAAATATTTTATTATCCCTATATAGAAATTCAATAATAAAATCCGAGGATTCCAACTGATAGATCTACTTACCTATTGGATCTCTTCAGACTATCAAGGAAAGATAACTGACCTATACCCCTAATTGAACTTGCGTAAATAAACTATAATGTTCTGAGTAATATATCTTACATGCACATACATGTAGAGTGACGTTTTTATACAAGAACGTCAATGAGCAGAGGTGACAAGTGTAATAATAGACTAAACACTAGATATTGTCCGTGTAGGAACGATAAATATTTCATTATTCGAATGATAACAACAGAGTGAGGCCATGCCATACCGGAATTTTGTTAAGCGCCCGCGTGCGCGTAGGTTTTAGAGTCCTCAATCAAGATAAAAAACAAAATTGTTGGTTAAATTTTCTTAAATAATTCCGATGTTCGAGAATTCAATACGACAATCTAATTCAGGGAAAATTGTGTTCGGCAACGACGTTTTTCATCATAAGCAATTTTTCATAACCGCATCATTATTACAATATATATTCTTTGTGAATTTTTTTATATATTATATTCAGACCATTGTTTCATATTATGAGGATGTTGTTTTATTGAAAAATAAATATAATGCATTGTCTTTTGTCGTAAAAAATATTTGTGTTTTCATTTTCGGTTTGTGTGTTTTTAGAATAGGTACCTAGGTTTGTCAAATTTGAGTTGACGCTTAACAGAATTCCGATTTGGTATGGCCTGAGTTTAAAACCATGTTTTCCATGTTCTAATAAAGACAGACAGGGACAGTTGGAGTATATCATCTTATTTGACTTCAACCAGGCCGGTATATGTTTTCCCCTATGATTCGTTAATAGATACACGAAAGTACGACAAAAATCTCTTTTTGTCGCATCATCGTTCCGAAAGGCGACTTGCAATCATGCAACATTTTAATTTGTCGTGCTTTTGCCTGAGGAAGCGCAAAGCGAGCTCATATTTATACGACAAAACTTTTACAAAAGTTCGACACCTTTGTTCGTGCTTATTTGTTCCTTAATTTCTATTGAAAGTGTAGAAACTTTAATTTCGTCAGCAATAATATTGAATTTGTCCATTTTGTAGGGGCGGAATGGAGCACGAAATGAAGATTTTATTACAGAAGAGATTGAGATGGAGATTATTATATTTTTAACAGGATTGGTATCATCATTCTTCTTGTTTTTACAGAATAAGAAAGAACAACATTATTATAAATATATATATAAATATTAACAACAAAATTATTACGTAATGACAAAAATATCAGTAATAATTAAAAGATTTTACAATCTAATTCATAAAGCAACCAAATAATATCTCTATTTAGCTGAACGTTTAAATAGGAAAGTGAGGCTTCATATTTAAATAAATAATTAATGAATTCAGGACCTCGTTCCTCCAGCTCTTCAATGCTTTGATATGTATTGTTCGTTTTTTCTCTACTGTCAAAACATTAACAATTTCATGGTGAATGCGTTTGTTAAAATTATTATCGTAATACATCCATGAGTTTCCGGAAGTGTGTATTGTAATTGAGTAAACTTCTTTTGCCGTATGATAAGTTTTAGTCAACATATTTTTAATTACAATTAGGCCCCCAGTACAAAAACAATACATTCAGTCACCGTGAAATTATTCAAGCTTTGACAGTTGAGAAAAAAACGGACAATATTTATGGTGAACTGAGATTTAAGTAAGATTTACCCCTCGTGATGTATAATATAAAAACAACCACAGAGTGTTTTGTATTTGGTTCATGAAAATTTCATAAGCATCACATTGGCATACGTCCCGTTTAATCTCGAAGACAAATACGACACTTAACAATTGCGCCGAAAATGGCTTTTATTGTTTTGATCAAGAACTTTAAGGAAGTTTACACTTTTCACTGTAGAACATTTTTGAATTATGGCAGTTGACAAAAGAATTACTTTTTATAATTTTGATTTTGATTTCAATGACAAATAGCATACGAATAAATTGTCGTCGGTCAAAGCAGAAAACGTCCATGAAATATTCAATACATTGTTCTGTTTATTCTCAACAAACCTAACTTACGCTAATATCGTACACCTTCAGAAAATCCTCTTATGCATTCCATTAAAACTGATCGTTCAAAGATTTCAACCAACATCATCTTTTCTAAAATTCTCAAAATTGTTCCTAAACATATAAGCAGTAAAGCAGTGTTCCAGATAATGAAAATTCTTTTGCAAATTGACATAAAATTGGGAAAGAGTGTGAATATATGTAGAACAACCTATGCTGTTAGTAACTGTACTATTGATTAGTGCGTATCTTGTGACTTTTACATTATATTTCTTATATGGTATGTTTGTCGTAAAATATTAACACGCATGTACATTTCCAATCTCCGTAAACATATATCCTGTAATCCTGTAGAGCATTGTCGTACAGGATCTCTACTGTCTCTGTGGAAGGTCACGTCGAGATGAACTTAGTGTCGACCAATCAATACGCAGCTTTCATCTAGACAAACCACTATTAATAACATTTTGATTTCGTAATTTCTATTTTAGACCATTAGTAGAGCAGCAGAAGTCTAATTTTTCTACCAAAGGTCGCCCAAAAAGGTAACAAGCTACAACATATACCAAAAAGTTCAGAAGACATTGTAGTTTTATGAAACCCATATAAAAAGTGCTGACCTTGGGTGCAACCTTTTCAAAAATTAAGGTCAAGGTCACACTATTATGTATTTGAAGACACTATGAAGAGTTATATAAATCATAATTTACTACTGAACCAATTGACTGATTTACAAAAAGTTGTAATATAATAATTGTTAATAGAATGAACTTTAATTATAATTACTTTTAGCAGAAGAATATGTCAAGGTCAAGGTCATTTCAAGGTCAAATCATATAATTTTTGTGAAAAAATCTAAATTTTGCCGATGTTTATGTCTGTAATTATTCAATAGTTGATCAAATTTACTCACAAGTTTTATTTATTAGCACAAATTTTACTAATCTGTCTTTTGGTATCAAACATGTTGATATTTTATTAAAAAGAATGCGAAAAAAGCCGGAAACAGTAGAACAGGTATTCTGATTTTCATCTTTGAAAACACTATCTGCTCAGGAAAGTGTCAATTCCTGTCAAATTACATTGTAATAACATATTTCTTTAATAGCAATAAGGTAAATAATTAATATAAAAACAACATAATCATATATCTTATCATATAAGCCATATTTAAAAACATCATAGGATGGATTGTCAGAGGAGATTCTTGTAGTAACACCTAAAAGTAATCAGGTAGGAAAATTTTAAAATGCAATGATGCTGTTCTAGGAATATTTATGTTGATTTAGCTTTCCATTTCCATTTAATTATTTCCATTTTTAAAGAATTGCATTTTTAAAAATAATTTTATCATTTAAATGCTGAATTTAAATCGTGTGTGTTAAATTCTTTAAAACATAACCAGTTTTCGGATAATACATTTCGGATGATTGTCGAATACAGCCATTGCAGCTTCCTTTTTTAAGCACATTCAATCACTATCCGCGAATTATTACTTACGTTTATATATATGTCCATTTAGAAATTATTGCAGTATATATATTTCCATTTAGAAATTATTGCAGTATCACTCTTTTCGGATAAAGTATTTCGGATAAATGATAACATTTGTTTTCAAACTGGCTGTTTTGGTATGTTTGCTTTGTTGTTGTTACTTTTCAAAAACTATGATGTTAATTTAATTTTGACCAAATTTTTAGCATTTTTACTAAAACATTTTCATTCTTATTCTTTCTAGTCAGACTTTCCAGCTAAATTATTAAGACTTAAAAATCTTCTGTATAACTTTGTAAAATTAGGCATGTTTTGTGATAACATATATATGGGTACATGGAGTGTTTACCATTCCAAGACCACGTCTAATGTTCTCAATGAAAAAATCAGATATTGATATATCCTAATTCTTTTAGCACAGCTTACAAATTATGATACCGTATACACAACACTAAGCGTTGTAAAGAGCAGCTTAATGCATTGGGTCAACAATTTTGTCCCATCGTCTTTGATATGGGTCTTTTGACCAAAGCCATTGAAATTCTTTGGGCACGTCCCACTAAATTACAGGGCATTATTCCACTTGATGGGGGAATGCATTTGTTAATGTACCTTGTGCTGGTATAGGTCATGTGTATGGTGATATGAGTCTCAAAGCTCTTCTTTCTGACTCTGAGACATTTGCATCTAAAACATAACGTTCTAGCAGGTAAAGATTTTGACCGAGGACTTTTTTGATGATCGATGAAGTTCTTTCTTTCAGAAGTTGGTGTGATGTAAATGGCCACACATTGTTCTTTGACAATCATTCTATACTAGATAATGACAATGGTATACAATTTCTTGACAATACTGTGATACCCTTGCTAACAGAGTTCGGCAACCTCACTAACATTTGCCTTTTGGGATGATTATTTAGAGAATGTGTCATTGCCTTTTAAGATTTATCTTAGTGCTTCTAGACATACTATATATGTTATGTATATGAGTACAGTCAGTCTCTTTTTGTCTTTCTTTTTTTGTATCTAACCGATCAGCATATTATGCTCGATACATGCCTTATTTGGTGTCTCCCATGCATTGTTCGAGAAAGCTTCGATAGTGGTAATTTTATGGCTAAAATTTCAAAAGGCGCATTCAGTTCTGTTTTGGATAGATTATTTCTTAGAAGTCACAGAAAACCAAGCTCTTAAATCAAATGGTGTATTATAGGACTGACTTATCGTGAGGGAGCCTTAAGTAGACGGTTTATGTCTTGACCAATTTCTGCTAAATTTTGTAAGTCTTTTATAAACATAGATGATACAGATAAGGACTTATCCCATCATTCAGATAACAGTACATATCGTACAATGATGGTATAAATAAAATGTTAGGTAAGTTCAATCATACATTTATCGACCCGTTCTCTTTGAAACTAATCAATTTTTCGACAGGAGTTTCTGTTTCTCCAGAATCTGATGCCGTTCTTTTGAATTGTCATAGTAGAGGTAGATCTTTTCTTAAGTCCTTTGTTGCAGAACGTTTTGTTATTCCAGTGGGTAATGACCAGCCAGTTAAGAGATTTTATGATCCCATTCGAAGAACATATTCGAACTACAAAATATCCACTAAACGTAAATCCAGCGTTAGTGATTTCAAAATGGATGGGGAAGAATTATATATGAGATTGTTGGCTATTAACACATTTAAGAAGGTGTCATTCCAAATAGTTTTGAGTTTTGAGAATGCTCATGTACCTCTAAATCCTTTTACTAATGATGGGGAAATGTTGAGTGGCAATAAGGCAGCCATGCTTCATTGCCTTGAAAGCTTAGCAGTTTCAAAACTTGAAATTAATTCGGGTGCTTGTCTTTTTATAGATGCAATGGCCATTATTCATATGCTAGCTCCAAATTCAACAAACTCCTTGTACAAAGATATAGAGTCATTTTGGGCGTATATTATCTTCAAAGGAAGAGATGCAACTGTCATTCATGTCATGTTTGATATAAGTGTATCAGTGATATAAGGTATTTTGATATAAGTGCTAAGGTATCAACACGAATGATAAGAAGCAAAACAGAGACATCAAAGAGAACATATGTAATACATAAGACTGGAAGCCTGCATTGGCCCAAGCTTCCTTTAAGAAATCTTTATCAGAATACTATAGTTTGTTCATTGCCGAGAATTATGTTTCACTATTACAACGTGGTATTGAAACTGTTGTCATTGGTGGTCTTGGAAAGAATGTTTTTAAGATAACAAGTAATGCAGCACATATTTTATCTGATCTGGTCACAGAACACGAAGAAGCTGATACTGTAATGGTATTTCACGCTAATTATGCTTGCCTCAAAGGAAGTCATATTATTTGCGTCTTGAGTCCTGAAACTGACGTCCTTGTTTTGCTTCTTTATCATTTTCATGCACTTGGTTGTTCTGACTTATATTTCCAGACAGGCAGAAAACAGTTCACACTAACAATGAACGCTTTATTCCTGTACATAATATCGTTTCAGCACTTACAGTTACGCAAGTCAATCTTCTCCCTGTATTTTATTGCATATCTGGCTGTGATACTACCAGCTTTATTTTTGGCATTGGTTAAAAGTCAGCGTTTAAAATCCTGATAAACGACCCTATGAAAAATTCAGATATGGCTAGCATTGGTAATTCACCTGATCTGACTTGTGTCCAAACTGCAGCTTCTACAAAATTTGTTGGTACTTTGTATGGGGATCAAGAATGTAAATCATTGAATAAATGAAGAGCTCAAAACATTTTACAAAATAAACATTTCAAGTCAAAGCGTTAACCACCTACAGATGATAGTTTAGTTCTTCATCTTCGACATTGTTTACTCCAGCCGTTGGTTTGGAAAAACGCACTGATTACAACTTTAACATCCTGTAGTATCAGATTATGGTTACTCTGTTAACGAGAAATCAGGGTTATTATGTGCCATTATGATGCAACAAACTGTAGCAGCCCGTGAATTGCTGAGTGATGTTGCTTGTAATTGTAATGATATGTGTGACAACAACTGTGCTTGTGAATCAATTCAGCAACCATGCACTGTAGCCTGTTGTTGCAAAGCTAGCTCAAGTAACCTGCAATGCTGCAGGAACATATACACTGCACTTTCAATCACTGAATAAGTATGTTGGTGTATAAACAAAGTATGTAAGTCCTTCAATAAGCATCGGATTATTGACACAGTGTTGTAAAATTATGACAACCATATATTGTTTATAAAAATAATATAACTATTATAAAACGTTTTACTATAATTTACATATTGGTGTCATTTTTGAAGTTCAAATAAGTTTTCATTTTTCAAAATGATCTTGCTGTCTTTCTTTGTTTCCTCCTGGTGGTGCTGATTTTACAGGCTTGATTGCAAAAAACAAAAGCCCAGGTTGGCTATTGGGCAACAATCACAAAACAAGCAACACATCATTACCCCGGTATAAGTAAAGTAGGTCAACAGCTAAAAGTAGATAAAAGTAGGTAATGACCCAATTTACCCACACACGAGCACACTCAACACACAACCTACAAAAACCAAACAGCACTCAAACATACTCAGGCATATGAAACAATTCATCAAGTTAACAAAGCCTAGAGTAAGCTAAATATTCTTATGAGGAAAATCCCCAAACTTTAGGTGCTGAATTAGCAAAATAGGGGATTACCTTTCTTTGGCACACTAAATTATAACATCTTTGGCAAAGTAATCACTTAACCCAATATGAATTATATTGGGTCTCTTACAAAATTTGACCTATAATTTCGGTCTCAAAAACAATCTTTAAGGGGTGACAGGTCACACCCCGGGGTCTGCACATAATGCATCCTTATGGAGCGGACGGACCCTTATAAAACTATAATCATTCATTTGATCTTATATTACAGTTGTTCATCTATCAGAAATGTCAGTCTAAGATGATTAACACATCTTATTTCTAGTATTATAGATATGTACATGTATGTATTTTTACATATAAATACTTAAAAAGATTGAGTATTCATAAATGTACACATCATACAGAAGGAACAAATTTATCATGTTACAGGTAATCAGTACGTTGGCGACATATCTTTCTGTCTATTTTAATAATTACAATCATCTAAAAACATAACTTATGACAATTGTTTCATACAATCTGGTAATTATTGGTTGTTGTAATGAAATTATTTAAATATTATTGGTATGTTATCATCTTATCAATTGATTGTTGCATAATTGTTTTTGTAAACAGAAATAAAAATTCAAAAACGACAATTTTATCTACTTTTGCGGTTTTGACCTTGAAATGACCTTGACATTGACCTAGTTTTATATGAGCATTTTAATGATGCTATAACTTGAATACTTGTATATAAAAATATTAAGTTATATTATGATGCTACAAATGTTTGAGAAACAAGACAATGAAACAAAAAAAACATGCCATTGCAAAGCTCATTAGTTGTCCATCACTTGACCGTAATAGAATAATTACTGTAGTACTGCTTCCACTTTACAGCACACACTTTATTTTATTAGATAAAGTAATATTTGATATCAAATACAGCTTATGAAAAACTGTACTAATAATTAATCTTTGTGTTCAAATCTGATCAACAATGGATTATTAGGAGGCATAAACATTGGCTAAATCATGATTTTTCATTAAAATTATACAATTTGACCTTGAAATGACCTTGACATTGACCTAGTTTTATATGAGCATTCTAATGATACTATAACTTGAATACTTATATACAAAAATAAAAAGTTATATTATGATGCTACAAATGTTTGAGAAACAAGATAATGAAACAACAAAACATGCCATTGCAAAGCTCATCACTTGACCTTAATTGAAATATTACTGTGGTACTGTTTCCAAATTAAAAGCACACTGTATTTTATAAAATATGGTCATATTTGATATCAAAACACAGCTTATGAAAAAAATGGACTTACAAATAAAACTTGTCAGTAAATTTGATCAACAATTGAATAATTACAGACATAAACATCGGCAAAATTTAGATTTTTTCACAAAAATTATATGATTTGACCTTGAAATGACCTTGACCTTGACATATTCTTCTGCTAAAAGTAATTATAATTAAAGTTCATTCTATTAACAATTATTATATTACAACTTTTTGTAAATCAGTCAATTGGTTCAGTAGTAAATTATGATTTATATAACTCGTTATAGTGTCTTCAAATACATAATAGTGTGACCTTGACCTTAATTTTTGAAAAGGTTGCACCCAAGGTCAGCACTTTTTATATGGGTTTCATAAAACTTCAATGTCTTCTGAACATTTTGGTATATGTTGTAGCTTGTTACCTTTTTGGGCGACCTAACTCCTTAAATAAGCCACTTTTTAGGCTTCTGCTGCTCTACTACATGGTTTGCAAGCTAATTTAACAGCGGTATTATTCACAGTCTGCGATTGGACGGCTCATTTTAACTCGCGTGACGTAGACGATGTAAACAAGTTACGTATCATAACAATTTCGTCATGAATATTATGATGAGAAAAGGCTACCAGGTCGTCACCCTCGTTTGAAAAAGGCCAGATCTAAATTAGCGAGTAGGCGAGCGGAAAATTTTAGATCGGGTTTTAATCAGATTGACATTTACCTAACACCAATATCAATATCAATTCTAACACTGTCAAAATTATAAAGTAACATTTTATAAGCAGTAAAACAGTGTTCCCGATAATGACAATTCTTGTGCTAATTGACATAAAATTGTGAAAGATTATAATGTAGAATTACCCAGCTGTTAGTAAGTGTACTGTAGCGTGTTCAATTACACTAAACGTTACAGAACGTTCCATAACGATACATTCGGAACTCCTCGGCCATTCGCTGCGAATAATCTAATCTAATGCACAAATACGCGATCGTTAAGGCGATGAGTGATGTTTCAAACTTACGGACTAAAAACGAAACATCACTCAATGCCTAAACGATCAAATATTTGTTTACTTCAACACCGGTAGTTTCAAAATAGCGTCTAAATATGTCCGAAATTAATCGCAACGAATGGCTGAGGAGTTCCAAATGTATCGTTACGGAACGTTTTGTAACGTTCGTGGTAACTGAACGCAGGGCTGTTGATTATTGCGTATTTTGTGATTTTTACATTATATTAATAATATGGTCCGTTTGTGTTAAAATATGAACACACATGTACATTAACCTAACACAACCAAAGACATTGACATGTCATTTTGAAACATCAAAACTATATCTGTAAGCTAGTAACTTTGACTTTCACACTTTCTGCGACAAATTATGAAAATGATTTACGATGATTCTTGTCGTATGATTTCGTGACAATGTCTTAACTTTCACTATAATTCTTAGTTGCCATGTAATATTGATGTAACAAAGACAAGATAAGTTCCTTATCTGAATATTTACTTAACTTTTTATAACTGAATTCAATGTCACTGTTCAAAGAGTTAAAGTCTTTAACCGATATAATATTTATTTATTATCTCTCAACACTATGAAGCTCTTAGTTTGTTTTACAGTTTTAATCGCTAGTAAGTTCATGTTTATTTATTTGTATATATTATCATTACACATATGTATCTCAACTGTAAATTTTGAATAACTTCCGGATGACTTAATTCGTTTTCTTAATCAAATACGAAGGCGATATTGAATCAGCAAAAACGCCTTAAACCGTTTAGTATTTCGCTTATTCTATTCGATTTTAGAACAAAGAGTCGGAATATCACGATTGTTGGATGTCGAACAATTTAACATACGAAGACATTGTACAATTCATGTTTTGACATATGAGAAAAAAATACAATATATGTCTAAATATAGTTTAACCACATTCGCTAGTCCCATACGGGAACTTATAAGGGTTATTGTAATATTGACAACACTATACCAAAGAAATAATTGTGTCAATTTTAAGAGTTAAAACTGCTCGTTCCAAGATTTCAACCAAAATGTCCACTTTTCTGTGGATCTTGGATAATTTTGAAGTGTCATTTTGAAGACAGTAAAGCAATGTTTTATGATGACAATTTAAGTACAAACTTAACATAAACATACGCCTGTAAAAATGGTGATTGTATGTATAACAAGAGGACCATGATGGAACTTTATCGCTCGACTGAGTACCACTGGTATACATGAAACACAGAGAAAAAATAAAAACCTTTCAAACCAATCTGACACTACCGTGTTCACCTAGTTTTTGACCCCAAGTGACCCATGTTCAAACTCATACAAACAATTACCTAGACATCCAATCTTACCAAGTTTGATG
Organism: Mactra quadrangularis; assembly: GCA_025267735.1. Taxonomy (NCBI): domain Eukaryota; kingdom Metazoa; phylum Mollusca; class Bivalvia; order Venerida; family Mactridae; genus Mactra; species Mactra quadrangularis. The sequence goes on along the minus strand of CM046305.1, from coordinate 47,997,288 downwards.
AAAATTGAGACGGACGGACAGACGGACAAAAAGCGATCACAAAAACTAATTCTGTCACTACGTGACAGGTGAGCTAAAAATACTTTTTGAGCTAATTAACATATAACAATGCAAATGTTTTAACAATTTATACGTAGATTTAACACTTTAACATTCTCAAAGTTATATGGTTGTACAGAAATTGATTAGTTTAAATATGACCTGTTTAACAAAAATTTTGTTATGTAAACAATTACGCGATTTTTTTATCAATTATGTAAACACGGCATGTTTTAAATTTTGAACTCATTCTTTTATTAGAGAAACACCGAAGTGTGAGATAATGAGAACTTGTATTACGTCGGTCAGTCTTCGTTTACATTGTTCTTGTATAGGTTAGATAAGGCTCCCCTCGCAGCCCAGTGAATATACTACATTCACACGCGGCCTTATTGAGTGTCGAATTACGATATTGACATGTACTGGAAACTTTGAACGACCAATTTCACCGAAAAACTTTATACGCATTTTCATTGGTTAAATCGATCATCAAACTTAAATAAGTATCAATAGACGGGTAAACAATGCCATATTTGGTTTGATCATACTAGTGACGAATGCAACCGCGCATGACGTCATAAATATCAATTTTCCATTATTTTACTTATGCAAAACTGTCCAACATCTTTGCATATCGACTTTTTGAAATTATTGGCGTGAGAATGTTTTTGCATTCTAGTAGTCGATCACATTTCTATTTAAAAACCCACGTGACGGCCATGCGATTAAACCCTGTTTGTGTCTCTGTCTAAAAATAGAAATATCAGTTTGGCAGAGGTAAAAAAGTGAACGAGTGAAACTATTGAGCGATGCAAAGTAGAGTAAGGTTATTCTCTGGATCATAATACTTACCCTGACTAAGTACTTATGACATATCTTCGGCCGTGGCAGACAACTGTCCTGCTTAACACAGAAGTAGGCAAGGGGAAATTGGACGTAGACAATATTTCATGACCAAAGCTTACGGACGTATGTAGATTCCAACCGGGCGTGGAATTCTCGATTGTTGTACTCGTAGTCAGATACAGTATACACACTGAGCTCAGAGGGTGGTTCTGATTATAACTTGTACAATCGTCATAATTAAAGTGTCCTTATCATCATCGTTAATTTCATCATTTTCGTCGTTATCATTAGTAGTCATTCGTGTATCACCATCGTCATCTTCAACATCTGCATCAACAATATCATAATCATTTCATTTATTTTATCTCGTTTTATCGAGTTTCTATTCACGTTACATCGTCAGTTATCCCACGATACACTACTCCGCTATGCTACGTATGGAGTGTAACGGAAGAAAGTACTGTGGTTGCCGGCGATGTTCACGTTATTACAAGATAGTTATAATGTTTTACGACATAGTATCTTTTTTTATTTTTTGAGACATTATTCGACTGTCGAAAAACTCGTACATTACTACTTCATCATTTGATGAAGTAGTAAAGTACGAGTTCATCATTTGATGCGAGTTGCATTAGTTCATGGTATTCTATTTATAGTGTTGTTTTTTTCTCCCGATTAACTTTGACGTATCATTAGAATATTTCTTTATGTTGTGATTATTAGATTGTTGGGCCACAAAAAAGATTTACACTTTTTGAATGCATTAGTCTTCAGATCTAGATTTATTCACTTTACTGTTTAACTGCTTGTATGAACATACCTCATTCCTACAGAACTAAAATTATCAGTCAATTAACTGTTGTAGACAGTTTTTATCAATCAATTCTGTGACATGTGTTATTCAGTTTACCTTTGATTTCAGATACAACAGTTCTCACACAGGTTATTTTTCGTCACGAGATTTTGACAGAAACCGCTGTAGGAAGTTTGTCAGGCTAAATGTCACATTTTGAAGCAAATGAATATCTTTTCCCATCGGCTTGTTTAGGAATATACATGTACTAACTTAGAGGCCACTAGGATTTGCCTCAAAATCCATACTTATGTATTATTATGCTGAACAGATTGTTGAAATATGCTGTTATTTTTTTATTTAAGCCGTCGTCAGTCAGAACTTTAACGGTGGTGATGCCAGCTGGTATTGTAACCTAATAGCCAATGAAGATTGTCATACCCATAATTTAGAACCTAAATGTGGTACAAACAATGTAACTTATCGAAATATGTAAGTACAATAAAATAATGATCTCTCTGAATAGTCGTCTATCAACTAAATAGCAGTAATGGTAAAACGCAGGTCCGGTACAATACCTACTTAGGATACTGCTAATTAAACTGTAAACCAAATAAGATAATAACCAGGACTCGAATTTAAGCTCGCATACTCGCAAAATGCGAGTGGATTTTTAACATTGCGAGTGACTTTTGTTTTCCCTCGCAAATTTTCACGAGTTGAAATTGAATAGAGGTTCATGTGCTGTCGAACAGTTTGTCCCCAAACCGGCAGTGTGCTGGTAGTGGGAAGGTGGGGGAAAGGGTGAAAAGGTCAAATAGTATACCGAACTTAATGCCTAAGAAAACCCGATAGTTACCGCGACAGCGTCACCAACTTCACGAGCATTTAAGAAGTGTTGTACTTTTAAAGTATATTCCACAATAACCTTGACAATGACCTTGACCTTGTTTTATCTACTGTTGTTTTATAAGTATTGCATATTTGAATAGTAACGCTATGAATACTTGGAGAAAAAAATACAAGTGTTTTTTATCATTTAGCAAGTTCAAGTAAAATAATTATATTGGTAAAAATTGCAAGTCCAAGATTTGTAAAATTCCAGCCCTTAATAATAACATTTACTGTCGGTTGCGTCATTCAAACCAGATATACATTGGATTATGGGAATTGTTTGCCTCATTTACTTGAAGATAGTTAATGTCAATGATCAGAGGTTATCATACACGGTTATTAAGCCAAATATATACATGTATATGGGAGGAGACGTCTCCGTATAACAACGTATGCACAGTAACTGAAATAACACACCGTTTTCTTTGTTAAGCCTGGGCTGATAAGTGTTTAATCAATATAAAAAAACAACAAACTATTTTATTTATACGTATAATCATAGACGGTCAGATTGTGCTGAAATATCTTTGCTTTTAATTAATTCATTATTAATAAAAATATAACTTGTAATTTTTGATTTTGAAAATTATCCTATCAACTAGCAACAGAACAATTTAGTTATAGTTATCAGGGGGGTTATTTTTCATGGACTTTACATTACATTTACTATACAGGTGTGCCCTTGGTCAAGCTCATTGTTTTGATAGTTCTATAAGTCAACAACATGAAGGATCTTGTGTTACCATAGTAACAACGACAAAAAGTCCTCAAGAAGTAATTCATGGAAGTGAGGTAGGTTGACGAAAACGCAGGGTAACTGCCGCTTTCCGGTCAATTCCGTATTTTAGATCGTATATGTTAGGAATCGAGTTTATAATAGGCAGGCAGGCAGGCAGGCAGGCAGGCATTCTACTTTCGTTTTTTAAATACAAATGTATGTTTTAAGGAAATCACTTAATAAATCAAAACCATTTTTGAGAATACGTACTGAAGATAGATGGGCATGGAAGGTTAAATTTCTCCCAATTTAATAACCAGCAACACACAAACACCAAGGATTACAAAAATACTTAGTATTTGTTTAAGGTCTATGGACAGTTTGTATGTCAAAATAGTAATATAACTGTTTCGCTTCTAAGATTATAAATTATATTGTATTTTTTTTATATTTGTTTTTTTTTAGTTCTACATTATCGTCTTGTTTCTTTAAGGTAATATTGGACTACTCGTGTATAATGTTAAGTCACAGAGATTGTGTTGATGCTGTTGGTGAGAAGATTTGTGGAACAGACGGTATAACTTACCCAACATTGTAAGTATTGTTTTATTGACAACACCGTAAAGAGGTGTTTTTTTGTAAATTTGTCTCTGTGGTTAAATGCACATAGTTGATCTCAACATAAAAACAAACACTTAAATCATCAAAAACCTGACTGTGTTAAATTACATAAAATACTTACATTTAAAGTTACGTGTATTATAAAGTCAGAGCTCATCGTATGTATTATTTGTGGGCATGTCTCGATTAAAGCCTTTAGAAATGAATGTTACTTTTATACGAATATTAACCTTGTCGTGTATAATGTCATAGAATAGACCTTAACTGGTTGATAATTGTCATCAAAGCCTAATTAGTAACTTTAGTCAGTTATCTTTCCTTGATAAAATTTAAAGCAAACCAATTGGTAAATAGGTCCTTACAGTTGGAATACTTGGATTTTATCATTGAAGTCCCATGTAAGGATAACAAAATATTTCATCTAATATATTTCTTGTTAATTAAGATAAAAACAGAAGCGATGAAATTTAGATAGTTATTTACCCTAAAATACTTAGCTTGATTTTCAAACAAATTAAATGATTTACAAAAAAGTTATTTAAGATTAATTTTGGCAAAATGACATGGAAAAGTAAGGGTAAAGTCCGAGTAATCCAACTAATTGGACCTACCTATTTGAAGAGTATACAAGGAGAAATAACTAACTAAGGTCCCTTATTCAGCATATAATCTCACAAGATTTGATATTTTCATGTCTTGTTTTGTGTCAGAAGTTTCGTTTAAGCTACATTAAGCGACTGACTCAAATATAAATTCAAACGCATTTCTGATCAATAAGTTTTACTGAAATGGCCGAGGGTAACCGACTACAGGTCTTGAAAATTGTCTTATGTTCTATTAAATATAGCATGGATTCTATTTTCAGTTGTGAATATGAGAAAGCCAGATGTACTCACAGAAATCTACATGTAGCTCATCTAGGAGATTGTGCTGTTTAATTGAGGACCTGTTTATAAAACTTTGATAATCTTATATTCATTGTTAACAAAACCTAATAAAAATATAGCATTTATTGCGTTTGGTCTTTTTACTACTATCCACAACGGCCCTTTTTATATAGGTATATTAGTCCCCGTACTTTTTGTTTATAACGTTCGTTCACAAAATTATTTAGAAAAGAATTTCGTAAACAAATACTTTTTTAGTAAGAGCGGATTATTAGTAGGACTGAGTGTTTCCAAGATAGTTAGCGATAAGGTCTGGCCTTTAACAAGACCACCTGCACAATGCAATCAATGCCATGCATATAAGGCCGCTTTTTGATGGTCCCTAGTCACTCAATGTAAACATAATGGCGACCCCATTGTCCCATTGGTAACTCATGGTGTCATGGTGATTAATTCATGTATTATACACATGCACTATGCACCTAATTTATGCTCCGTCTTAAAGATAAGAAAATGTAATGATAAAGGCGTTTATTGTGCAATTTAAGTTTTCTGCACACGTAGTACGGTAGCCATACTCTTTTACGTTCTTTTTAAATCCAAATAAGCAATGAAACTTGTTATATGTCTGGCGATTTGTGTCACTGGTAAGTTTGTGTTTATTTTAATATTTCACTATTTAATCCAGTGCTTTATAAGTTATGTTCACATCTCACGAGAAGACAACTCAACGCTTTAAAACTACATTTGTATCATAAAACCTGCTATAAGTCTCGTTGTGTCGCGAGCTCTGATTTATATGAGCACGTTTTGAATCGAATTCTTGGAAATTAAGTTGATAAAATCCTTTTCCAATTATCTTCTAGTTACAAGTTCTAAAAAATAAGGATCACATGTCCCACTGAAGGACACATGGGTTTTTTTTTTTTGGGAGGGGGTTCGGATGAATAACAACAAATGTATGTTGGGCCACAACAAGTTGATCATATGTTCTATGGATTTTTCTGGAAAAAAAATGGAGCGAGCGAGCGAAGAAAAAAACAAAGTCTTTATTCACTTGCTTTATACAGTGGTTTGACCAAATTTTTATGAGCGAGCGAGGAAATAAAAATATTTTTTGTAAAAACCGCCAAAATTAAGGTGCGAGCGAATCCGTAGAACATATGATCAATTTGTTGTGGCCTTGGCTTCATCTGAACGATTTATTAGTGCAGGTTCCTGTATTACCTGAGCAAGTTTGCACATAGAAACAAACATCTTGAGACGACAACTCGTTAACCCTCACTCATATAGTATGTTATCATTACATTTAACAAATGTTACAATGCTGTTTCTCTGCATTGGCTTCACCAACTTGTCCCAATACTTTGATTGACGTTTCCTATAGTTAGAATAAGAAGATATTTGTGTTAACATACCTTTTCTCATTTATTCAAAAGATTCATTTCATATAAAGCATTTCATATCATACATTCAAAAGAAAACAAAAATAATAATACAATTAAGACTATACATTAAGTGAGTTGACAAAATATCTTTCAGAAATCTTTCTAATTAATGCACAAGTACAATTTTGTATGTATGATAGGAATTGTCAAAACACACTCACTAACTGTTTCACTCACTCACTACCTGATTCACTCACTCACTAACTGCTTCACTCAATCACTAACTGATTCACTAACTGATTCACTAACTGATTCACTAACTGATTCACTAACTGATTCACTCAGTCACTCAGTCACTCACTCAGTCACTCACTCAGTCACTCACTCAGTCACTCACTCAGTCACTCAGTCAGTCAGTCAGTCAGTCAGTCAGTCAGTCAGTCACTCACTCACTCACTCACTCACTCACTCACTCACTCACTCACTCACTCACTCACTCACTCACTCACTCACTCACTCACTCACTCACTCACTCACTCACTCACTCACTCACTCACTCACTCACTCACTCACTCACTCACTCACTCACTCACTCACTCACTCACTCACTCACTCACTCACTCACTCACTCACTCACTCACTCACTCACTCACTCACTCACTCACTCACTCACTCACTCACTCACTCACTCACTCACTCACTCACTCACTCACTCACTCACTCACTCACTCACTCACTCACTCACTCACTCACTCACTCACTCACTCACTCACTCACTCACTCACTCACTCACTCACTCACTCACTCACTCACTCACTCACTCACTCACTCACTCACTCACTCACTCACTCACTCACTCACTCACTCACTCACTCACTCACTCACTCACTCACTCACTCACTCACTCACTCACTCACTCACTCACTCACTCACTCACTCACTCACTCACTCACTCACTCACTCACTCACTCACTCACTCACTCACTCACTCACTCACTCACTCACTCACTCACTCACTCACTCACTCACTCACTCACTCACTCACTCACTCACTCACTCACTCACTCACTCACTCACTCACTCACTCACTCACTCACTCACTCACTCACTCACTCACTCACTCACTCACTCACTCACTCACTCACTCACTCACTCACTCACTCACTGATTCACTCACTGATTCACTCACTGATTCACTCACTCATTATAACATACCTATATTTCTACTGATGTCGTTTCTGTAGCCTTTTAGTTTATCTGTTAACGAGTTAACATTATTATTCAAAGCATAAATGATTTCATTTACGACATTAGTGATCGCTTGTATGAGGCATGCTTTTATCAACTATGTGTATTAACGATAGTCTGGATTACCTGCCCCTAACCACTGTCGTTATCGGGTCAGGCAAATCGTAATAATGGCTGCCCCCTTAGTTACTATTCAGAAAACAAATTTTTTGCTTACGTTTTCTTATTCTTGCATGCTCATTTGCAGACGATTCTTTGCTGGGAATATACTTAAGTAGGAGTTCGGTAATATATAGGTCATTCGATATTCTGATTGCACGTATATTTAGCGCACGACCAACAATTCGGACGCGGGTTAATGTCGTAAAAATTTGGGATACTTAATTTATCATAAATGTAACCGAACAACTAAAACGATATCCACTGTAATTCTTGTACAATGATCCTTTGATTTAAACCTTTTTGGTAAGAAATATTAATTTGAAAACATAATTATCCAAAACCTAATTATTACATCGGGCGAGGCCATTATAATGCTATGCCTGACGTGCTTTTATCTGTCAAAGTACGACTGGGAACCAGACAATATGAACGACTGAAACATCGGTAGGTAAGTTTTATTTAATACATTCTCGTTCCCAGAAGTTATTAAAGCTCTCGATCGAGAATCTTTACAGCATCTGTTGACGAGAATGGTTCATATAGAATGTGTCTGTTTTGTTTTGTTAAAATTGCTAGGTGTGTCTGGTCAACATTTTAATGGAGGCGATGCAGGTTGGTATTGTAATATACTAGGTAGTGAAGATTGCAGTCATCATCATCTAGACCCAAGATGTGGTACCAATGGTGTCACCTACAGAAATATGTAAGTATATATCTTTAGCACTTGATACACGTGCTTAATTATCTAGATTTAGATTTTCTGTACCATGATGGGAAACGCCATTTTTGACAAATTTATTGCTGTCATATCTAAAAAAAAAATGATAATGTTAAACTTTTGTTTTGAAATGGTTTGGAATTGGTTAATGGACGTCAATTTGAATTTATACTTTCATAGATAATAAATCCTAATTCTAAATAAATCTACAAAAATGAGTAACACGCAGGTGATTTCTGATACATGTACAAATGCATTGTAAACCAGGTTAAATATGTCACATAATATATTTACTAGTTTATAATTCAGTTATATAGAATGAATAGTTTCTCTACTTGCTGTTGTTATAATGTTAAACAACAAAGGGACAAATTGCGATTTTCAAACTTTGTCTGGTTACTTTGTTGATGAACGATTTTCCGATTCGTAAAACGTGAGCACAAGCTTTATAGAAAATAACAAAACATTTTAGATCGATCGATAGATAGATTTATTTCAGCATAGTATACATACGATGGTACAAGACATTAAAACATATAAATTAAAGTTTTCATAACATGAATTTATTGTCCATGATATGAACATCAACGCCAAGGATAACATATCGACAAGAAAGAGAAACTCTTATTTCCATTGTGGTCCTTAGGTTGGCAGCTTGACATAGAGAGGCATATAATCAAAATACATGTAGTATGATAGTGTAGTTGTTAAAACTTAATTAATATAGAACAGGACAGAACAGAACAGAACATATATTTTATTAATAAGGACTTAAATATGTACATATTTATCATCCATACACAAATTTTACATCTACATTTACATATAAAGTTAAATACATATGTATTACAAGAAAAAAGAAAGAAGGTGAACAAACAACAACATAATACGTATATCATAATAATAGACTGTCTAGATTTCATGATTTATAATATTTTTTCTGATTTATAGATGTGTCATTTATTCGAAAATAAATGAAAACTTTTGTAAATAACATAATTAAAAAAATACATATCACAGTTTTAATTCCTGAGAAAGCTAAATATTATCACAGACAATGGGAACAATTAGTACATGTACTAAGGCAGTGCAAAGTTAAAATTTCATTTAAATTAAGAAATATATACTTGCCGAAACATCATCAGTTATAAAATTGGTTTAAAAAGACTCATCAAACAAAAGATACACTAACTTAAACTATTCAAAATTACTTAATACCTGACAGAATATTTAAAAGAATAAAAATAAATTTAATTATATTAATAAAGTTGGTAGACTGTTCCATAATTTGGGTGCCAAATTAATAAAGGGTTTTACCATAATTTTTAACAGTAGATAAAGCATATGCACCTTTTTTAACGAGCCTTGTACTGTAAGAATGAAGATAACTTTGTGGCAAAATCTATTTTGTAAGTAGAGGAGAGCTAACCCATGTTTCACTTTAAAAACTTTAGACAACATAATGTGCATTCGGAACATCCTCGCCATTCGCTACGAATAACCTCGGACATATTTAGGCGCCATTTTGAAACTATGTAAACAAGTACACGATCGTTTAGGCGATGACTGAAGTTTCGTTTTTAGTCAGTAAATTTGAAATTACTCATTTCATTGGTACCGATGAACAATATTTGGTGCAATTTAGAACAAATAAATATGTTTAGACAAAGATCTGTGTGTATACTACAAGAACTATTTTGTGTAACCGTTACGTGCTTCGCCTCGCGTAGGTAGAAAAATCACCAAAATCCAGTGAAGACCCCCCACGAATCCTTCCGAGAGTATTCATTCATGAAAGGTCGAGGGTGTTCCGAATGCATAATGTGTTCAACTCTCATACATACTGGCAACCAGCCGACAGACTTGAAATGCTGTGGACCAATGTGTGCTTTGGATTCAAGTTCTAAAACAAATCATTTTAGTTTATTTTGTGTGATTTGAAGTTTTTTTTGTAAAGAACTAGTTAAGATATGATATCAAATAGTGCATGCACAGTCAAAATGACACTGAGTTAAGGATGAAACGAGAAGGTTTTTTGTGCGTTCAGCGATATAATCTTTTTTTCTATAAAGAAACATTAAACGAGAATTTGTTTGTTTTTTAAATAGTATGTGTCATTTCATCAAAAGATAAACTTTGGTGTGAGGTTGCTCCAAGATTTTTAACGAAAGAAGTACTTTTAATTTCAGAGCCATTACAAGTAATATTAAAGTTAGGATTTGGCTTGATTTTAAATTTAGATCCAAAAAATAATTGATACTGTTTTTCCTAAATGTAATGATAATTTGTTGTCAATAAGCCATTGATTTACATAAGCAAAATCTTCAGACAATAATTGTTCAACTTTTGATTCATCCTTATCTGACACTAAAATTGCTGAATTGTCTGCATATAATAAAAGTTTGTTCTTAACTACCATAGCCATGTCATTAACATAAATTTAAAAAGGAGAGGGACAAGAATAGAACCCTGAGGCACACCACAAATGATAGGAGAATATGTAGAATAAGTTAAAAAAACATCAACTAAATATTATTGTGGTAGATTTTAACACTAATGTTTCTAGTACTGGCAATTGTTCTCATGTTAAAGCATTGTTTTCTTTTATTGAAATGTTTCATTTTAAACAATTGATTCAAGATTTACTAGAGGAGTCACACCTCATCATCAATTATTGATTTAATCTTAGTGTCTGACAAAGACAAAATTTCACAGTCTGGTGTAGTTGCCACTTCTATAAGTGACTATTTTCTTACATTTTGTACAAGAAAAAACAATAAAATCCAAATTTGGTACCCATAATACAGTTAAATTGAGATCTTTGAAGAACTACAGTAAAGAAATTTTTCAAGCAAATTTATTGTCTTTTGACTTGGGTGCTGTTCTTTTATCTGATAATTTGTCTGAAGCATGGACAATTTTTAAAAGTCTTTTACATCTGTAATTAATAATATTGCATCAATCTAGCAAGTAAGAATTAAACAAAGGACTGAGCCTTGGATAGATGGTGAAATTCTTTTAGCTATTATGGAACGTGATGAAGCTTTTTACAGATATAGTCAACTGAAAGCTGATGAAGGTTTTGATAATTTTAAGTTTGTAAGAAATAAAGCTAGATCTTTGATTGATAATGCAAAGATTTCTTTACAGAAACTCTTGATAATAATAAGCATGACTCTAAGTCTCTTTGGAAAACTCTCAAAAGTCTTGGTACTTCCTCTAAAAAAGAGTCATCTTCTTCTAGTGCTAATATTTGTCTGAATATTGATGGTAAACTTGTTTTGATAAAATAACTATTGTTAACGTTTTTAATGCTTTTTATACCACAGTTGCACAGTAAGCTTGTTGAAAAGCTTCCCACTAGTTTAAATAAATTTGGGTCTGATTTGTATGCCATTTTAAAAAGTTTTTCCTAATAATTGTTTATTTACATTAGTAACTGAGAACAAAGTTCTTAAATATTTGACTAAATTAAGTGCCAAAAAGTCCACGGGGTTAGATGGCATTCTATCTCGTTTTGTAAGGGATGGTGCTTCTGTTATTGTTCAATCCTTAACTCATATTATTATTCTTTCTTTAATTCAGGGTGTTATACCCGATGATTTAAAACCAGCAAGCGTTGTGCCACTTTCTTTTAAAAAGATAAAACCTGTGTTGGTTAATATCGTCCTGTTTCAATTTAAAATATACATTGTAGTTTCTAAAATATTTGAAAAATTGATTATGACCAAATTGATTTTTAATTTCACTCTGGGTTAGAAGTGGTTTCTCTACTGCCTCATGTTTGACTCATTTAACCGATTTTAAAAGATTTGAAATGAATAACGGAAATGTAGTAGGCATGGTTGTGTTAGATCTACGAAAGGCTTTTGATACTGTTGACCACTCCATTCTTCTTATGAAATTTTAAACATGTGGCTTCAGTAATGACATAGTAATGTGGTTTAACTCTTATCTTACTGACATACAACAGTATTGAATTAAGTACCAAAAAGGCTACAGGGTTAGATGAAAATCCATATAAAATCCCTTATAAAGATATATAATCAGTTAAATGAGTAAAACCTGAGGCAGTAGAGAAACCACTTCTAAAACCAGATTGAAATCCAATATTGTTATAATAATCTATTGTCATAAATCGTCACTAATAAAGAACCAACTGTTTGAAACGTCTACTTCGATAATGAAACCATTTTTATACAGGTGTGCTCTTGGTCAAGCTCATTGCGTAGACTCTTCAATCCATCAACAACATAATGGAACTTGTGTTTCCATGTTAACGACAACAAGAAGTCCACAACAAGTGATACATGGAAGTGAGGTATGCTCCAATAGAGACAAAACCTAATTCTGTATATGCTTTATTTTTTGCTTCGAAAACAAGCGTCTTGAATTGTTTGATTCGTTCATTTATGTGTGCCAGCAAGTAAATATATCCATTCAAGTAAAATGTTAAAATGTAAACATTCAAATATACCTACACTTAATGATATAGATGTCTGTAATGGCCTCAATTTTCAATCATATCTAACAGTAAACACATGTATAACAGATAAACATTTACTTTGTTACGTTATGTTTAAACTTGACAATTGGTTTTGCCACTTTTCCTTTGGAAATCCATTAGGTTCTTGATTCTCATATTTATTTGTGTTGTCCTTTTTACAACAAAAGTTTTAAATCGAAAATCACCCCCGTCCTTCTTCTTATCTTTGTGAGAGGTCTGTTTTTATATGACTGTTGATGTTCCTGGTATGCTTTCCAATTCCTTCACATTTCCGACTGCTTTAGACTTTCAATATGTTATGTTACTTGATTTATCAGATAGTTTATACTTTGTTATACATGAATTATGTTTTAACTTGATATTTTAGACTGTTTTAGACTTTCAATATGTTATGTTAGGATGAAACTTGGTATATCAGATAGTTTCATACTTTAAACTTTGTTATACAGGAATTAGGTTTAAACTGGGTATTTCAGATTGTTTTAGACTTTCAATGTGTTATGTTAAGTCATAGAGATTGTTATCAAGCAAGTAATGAAGTAATTTGTGGTACAGACGGCATTACCTACCCTACCTTGTAAGTATGGTTCTCATTATGACATTATTCTCTACTTTTAAAAGAGCTTCTACCTTGTTATAAATGGACACAAGAACTATTAAAGCTGTGCATGTATATCCTAGATAATTGGAATTGCACCCTTCTTATTGTTTACTTATCTCTATCTCTCGGGTAATGTGCTGGACTCTTCTTAGAGCAATGTCGCACAATTGTGAACTATTTACATTTGTGAAGGGAAGTAAAAACAGGTTAAAACAGGCTAAAAACATATTGCTCTAGAGTTGATTGTACAGCTCACCCATCCTGGTCTTGAAGACATCTATAGATGGGGAGACGATCACCACTTCTGGGAGGTTGTTCCAAAGTCGTATGCCAGTTGGAAAGAAAGATGCACGGTAGGTATTGACGCTGGTGAAGGGTACCAGAAAACGACATGCATGGCCTCTTGTGTGAACCCCTGCAGGTATAAGTAGTCTGCAGGTGTCAAGATTAACCAGGTGGTTCACGATCCTGTACATCATGGTGGCTTTGGCTTGTTGACGTCTGGATTCTAAGGATTCCCAGCCGAGATTCTTCATCATTTCGGTGACGCTGCTGGTGTATCTGTAATCACCAGTACAAAAGCGTGCTGACCTACGTTGGACCTTCTCTAGTTTGTTGATGTTGGATTTGGTATTTGGATCCCAGACACTTGCTGCATACTCCAACTGGGGTCTAACGAGTGACTTGTATGCCTTTGACTTGATGTTGGTTGGGCAGGTTCCAATATTTCTTTGAAGAAAGGCTGATGTCGAGGTTGCCTTCTTAGTCGTGATGTCAATGTGGCTGTTCCAGTTCAGTTTGCTGTCTATTGTCACCCCAAGGTACTTGGCTTTGTCAGTTTGTTTCAGTGTTTGGCCATGGATCGTGTAAGTACCTGATATAATGTTGCGCTTGTTGGTTATACGGATTGTCTCACATTTGTCAGGGTTGAATGCCATAAGCCATTCCTGCTCCCACTCTTGTAGTCTATCTAGATCATGTTGAAGTGCCTTGGTATCTTCGTTGGACTTGATGGTTCTGTAAAGTAGACAGTCATCAGCAAAGAGGCGTGCAGTTGATGATACCTTGTCTGGTAGGTCATTGATGTAGACTAGGAACAAGAGTGGTCCTAAGACAGTACCTTGGGGTACGCCTGATGTCACAGGAGATGGCGATGAGATCTTCCTATCAAGTATGACCTGTTGTTGTCTGTCGCCAAGGAAACTGTTAATCCATCCTAACGTCTTGCCCCGTATACCGTAGTGCTGGAGCTTGGCAGATAGACGTCGGTGTGGAACCTTGTCAAAGGCCTTAGAAAAATCCAGAAGGATACAATCTACCTGCTGTTTGTTGTTCAAACCTGTTGCAAGATCCTGTACTGTACTGATGAGTTGTGTCTCGCATGATCTTCTCTTCCTGAAACCATGTTGGTGGTCAGAAAGGAGATTGTTGGTATCGAGGAACTTCATCAGATGGCTGTGGACTATGTGTTCCATGGTCTTACAACAGATTGAGGTTAGGGAGACTGGTCGATAGTTGGAGGCCTTGCTCTTGTCTCCTTTCTTAAAGAGTGGCGTGACATGTGCATTCTTCCAGTCAGTTGGAACTTGGCTTTGGTCGTGAGAAGCCTGGAAGATGAGAGTAAGTGCTGGGGCTATTACTTCAGACATCTCCTTCAGAAATCTCGATGAGATCTGGTCTGGCCCAGTTGCTTTATGAGGATTTAAAGCGTCCAGTAGTTTCTTCACACCGTTGACATGGAAGGTAAGTGGAGGAGCTTCAGCTGGTAGGTCTGGACCAAGATCTGGCATGGCCTCATCACCTTCCTGGGTAAATACTGAGGAGAATTGGTCATTCAGGATCTCTGCCTTGGTGGAAGTATCTGAGTATGTTGAGCCATCTTTCTTGAGAGGGGCGACACCTGAACTGTCACTTTTCATGGTTTTTACATAAGCGTAAAGTTTCTTGTTGTTATTGCCCGGTTCATTAATCATGTTGTTAACAAATTCATTCCTGGTGTTTCTACATAGTTTCTGATTTTCTTTCTGTATTTGTCTATACACGTTCCAGTCTGATTGATCTTTTGTTCTTCTAGCTCTTCTGTATGCCCTCTTCTTCCTTTTAGATAATCTTCTTATTTTTCTGTTACACCATGGTTGGTTGAATCTTGATGATGTTAGCTTGGATGGTACATGTGAGTCAATAGCTTCAACACATTTATTCTTGAATTGTTCCCATAGATCATTGATTGGTGTTGAGGGGCTATTCTCTTCAGTGAACTTTCTATTGAAGTTATCAAGGTCTTCCTTCATGGCAGATGTATTGGCCTGTCTCCATAAGTAGATGCGGCGCTTGACAGGTTTTTGTCGTCGTGGGATGATGTTAGTACATTTGTATCCACAAGTACTGTGTCGTGGTCACTAATACCAGGTAGTGGTGTGCATCTGTCTACTAAGGTAGGACGATTTGTGCAGAATATGTCAAGTGTATTCTCAAGTCTGGTTGGAAAGCGTATCATCTGTTCACAACCAATGACATTGATGGTGTCTATGAAGGACTGGTTGATGGGTATAGAGTACTGATGACCCTGAATGTTGTCTGATGTCCAGTCTATATCCGGTAGATTAGCATCGCCACCCAGTCAAATGATACTTCCATGGAATTTAGTGAAAAGGTTCTTGATTTCTTGGCATAAAATAGTTGAGTAGTCAGCATCGTTGTTAGTAGGTCTGTACAGGCAGCCAACAATGAGGGGCTTTTTAGTACTTGTAGTGTTGAAAGACGCAGCTAGAAATTCAGAGGACTGACTATTCACAACTTCTGTACCTTCCATGTCTCGCCTTGCAATGATGGCTACTCCACCATATGTGCTATTTGGTCGGTCTCTGCGGGCAACAAAGCAGTAGTTGTCAGGTAGTACTTCTCTTTCAGCAATGCCTGGGTAGAGCCATGTTTCAGTAGCCAAAATGATGTCTGGGTCTACTTGCTCCAGGAGGGCCCAAAATGATTCTCTTTTTGCCCGAATGCTTTGGAAGTTTATAACTAGGACTCGTAGTGCCTTCTTGGATGTGGGTTGTTTTTGTCTTGGAGGTTTGGGTGAAGATGTAAACCTAGGCGAACCAAAGTCGGAACATTCGTTTGACATAAAAGAAGTAGAAGTTGGTGTAGAGCAGGTAGTTGAGGCTTCAAAATCTGCAAATAGGCTTGAGCTAAACTTGGGCAAGCCACACTGGCAGCTGTACCATGAGTCGTCATTCCCTTCCAGGGCCTCATAAACAACAGTGACATATAAGAATGTATAGGGACACCAATAAATGACCTACGTTTAGGCACACACAGGGAAGATAACATCAACATAATTGCTTAGAGATAAGCAAACAGGACATATACTTTGAGCTGGTTATGATGTATAGTTCATGTATAATGCCTTAAATTGTTTTAATAATTTTATATAAATCACACTAAGTGAACTCGACAGAGGTTGATATATATATTACCTGTTGAACTATGAACCAAAATAATTGGTATTTGATTACACGAACGGCTATTACTTGAACAGGAAACGAATGCAATTCTAATTATTGTAATTACATATTTCACATTCGAAATAAAATGTTAAGTACACATTTTGTCTATAAATTTCGAATAGATAATCCCATTAAGTTCTTGTTTAAACTCACATGCCATGAATGTCAATAATTACTTTATTGAAACCGTTGATACATTTTATTGAGTCTCTAAATTATTCATATGCCTATTTATCCACTTTGGCCGATTCAATTATATTCCATTGTTAAAGCACAACAAAATAATTCCTTTAATCATGTACTGTATGATTATGAATCACTGATTATCGATGTTGTTTGTTTTTTACATTTTTATTGTATTTAACCAGTTCTCATTACAAGGATGCATCACCCTTACATTGATGGAGTCCACATTATTATCGAGTTTTGAAATAAATACAAGATCAATCTCGATGCGTTTAATCATTCGTTTTACAAAATTGTATTCTATACATTAAATGAACATTAACAAAATGACTTTTAATTTTTTATCATTTCAGTTGTGAATATGAGAAAGCTAGATGTACTCACAGGAATCTACATGTTGCAAATCTTGGTCATTGTGCTGCATAAATAATGTCATATATTGAATTGGTTGTAATCGTAATAAATCAAACTGATACAAATATCCAACGTCTTTTTTTCTGTGACACATTTTAAACTGGATGAAAATATAATAATAAATGAGAGCTACGTATCATATGTTAATAAAATAATTTTTGGTTCAAATGTCTTACAAAAGTTTCTTTGCCTCACTTGCAATAAACAACATAAAACACTAAATATTACGTTAAACGACTAATACAACAACTAAATCAAACATATTAAACCATAAATATACACTAAATAAGTGAACTTAAGTCTTGGTTAAGCCTGTTAAACACATTTTGGTACCAAAAAATTAAATCGGCACTTAATTTGAAATACAACGACTAATACAAGAGCTTATATAAACATAAAAATAAAACCATAACTACACACTTCGATTACAAGATAATAGAGCAGACAAACGCATTTTGCTATAAATTATGTCTTAATTATTCATCATGATATAAATCAGCTTGTTTGTTTTGTTGGGTTTAACGCCGTAGCAACACATTTTATAGGTCATATCACGGCGGTCAGTCAACCTACTCACTCCTCCTGGAAAGGCTAAATTTCTGGGTTTAGCTGTTAACCAAATACTAAGCACATAGTTACGTCAGTGACTGACAACTGCCCTACATAATTAAAAATCATTGGTAGGAGGGAGAATGGCCGTAGAAATAATTTCATGACCAAACTCCACGAAAGTATGCCCCGCCCGGGAATCTAACCCACGACCCCTCGATCAGTAGACTTGCGTGCTACCAACTGAGCTAGCCGGGCGGCTTTTTAAATTAGCAGTATTATTTAACCCTGGTTAAGACATAAAAGAAAGTGGCCATTTTTTTCACCTAAACCGACTACGGCTATTTCAAGATGCCTTTTTCATAACTTATTGACTGACAGTTATGCAACTTGGCAAAGTTTATCCCTGTGTGGATGTCTTCTAAAAAATGCCAACCAATCCAACCCTGATCCAAGTTACACTGGGGCAATTTGCATTTCGTCCAGTAATATTTTCCCAAAGTAAGGTCTAAATTGCTAGTACTTTTCAGAAACTGAAAACCTGTTTCTTATCAGCATTTTGTGCTATTTTTCTGCGCTCAATGACTCAGAATTTTTCTGGTCATTAGGGACGCTACATCCCCTTTAAACCCAAGCGACAAAGGGGAACACACCCCCTTTGGGATTACCTGAGACAACTTTTGATAGGGGAGGCGTGCGAAGAAAAGGTTATATTTATGACAACTTTTTCCTTAAGTGCAATTCACTTAATACAGTTAAAACGGCAATTTCAAGGTCTGTGGTGGCCATTTTGAAGAGGGTGGGTCTTCAGACATGTACAAAATAACTGATTAATCAGTTAAGGTTTAAGGTTATTTAAGAAAATGAATTTCTAGTGGCTTTGTTATCAAAATAGAATATCTGGAATTTTTATTGCGTTTAGTAAGTAATTGAAGTGTATCCACAACAATATCCAATGATAAATATATATATTAAAACTGTTTGACAATCACACGCGTGTTTCTCATTATTTGTATTTGAGCTTATTTTTTTTGAAAAAGTCAAACAATCAAATATACTCGCTAACATGAAATATCTGTCATGATCAATAAAAACATAATTTAAAAGTGTACTGATGTACAGTGAAAAAAATCTGGATGTTAATCTTTTATCTTTTAATTAAAGCAACCAGAACCATGCCAAATAATATAATATTCCAAACTACAATCAGCCAGAAAAATAAAGTATCAAAACGTTTAGATAATGTTTTGTAATCTATGTTCTTCCTACTAATTTGCGAGCTATTGATCGTTTTAGGATTTGTTAATGTCGATGAATCCGATACATCTTCACCTACGTCCTGATAAGAGCAGCATAACTTAGACAATACACGATGTTTCCATGTTGGACGCTCGCTGTTGTTGGTGAAATACACATTGACAACTAAGCATGTACACGCAATTGATAAAACACTGCCGATCATTTGAAGTAACAAATACAAAACAAGTATTGATACTCCGTTTGAGTTTCTTGGTAGTGTCTCACTAATTATTGTAAGAAAAACAGCTAATGTCAAAAATACAGATATGTTCAGTGTAATTCTTTCTCCGCTTTCTACTGGTAACATGAAAACTAAACAATTTAAACCTGAGGTAATCACAACCGGTAATATCATATTTATAGCTGGATATAACCATCTCCTGCGTATATAGAAGTCCCATTTTATTGTAGAATACAGTACATCAAAGTGATTTTCAGTTTTCTTACTTTCATATCTTACCATTTCCCATTCACTGTTTTCTTGGTACGAAACTAAACAACTTTGTTCTGGATTATGTAACAAGATTAATTCGTTGATATTCTCTGTCCATGGGTATACTTCAATCTGAAATTTTTGCGTATCAAATGGAAAATACCGAATGTCTGGAATAATTGGTAAAGTTGTAGATATATACGGCCAACCTTGAACAGATCCGTTTCTGTAAACATGCATATTTCCATACGCGTCTTGTGTCTTTGTTCCAAAATCTGCGTATGTTCCAATACGTATATCTGGTAGCCATATCATATCAGATTCAATAGGAAGTTTATTCAATTCTGTCTCACTCCATTCTTTAAGACAAGGAATTAAATAATCAGTCCATGAGAAACTAAAAAAATAATTTAATGACACTGACTGTTTTGTCAAATCAACATCCTTTATTGAAACGAAAAACAGTTCAGCCTGTAACTCTAAAGTATCATTTCCTGATTTCAAAGGTATTATATTTTTATTGTATGTTTTATTAACGTCTGTTAAACAAGTATCAATCTTGGCATAAATTTTACTAATTGTAAGAAGTATAACAAACACTAAATATTCCATTTTAAGCATTTCGTATTATCAAAATATTCTACAAATTGTCATAGATCACAATATCAATGTATTTTTACACGTATATCATTGTGAACTGATTTGATGTTTCACACTTTTATCACGTTTTGCTCATTTTCACTTTCCCACTGTACAATTTTAATCTAAAATTCATGTGATCAGTTTTTTATTTAATACAAATGATTTTACCAGAAACCCGTGTCGTTCGGCTAAATTACTGAAATAATGTTTGTTTTGTCCACTATATATATATAAAAACTGGTTGCTACTTAAAAGTTAAAAATCAATAAGAATTATGGACCAAATATCAAATCTAAAACGTCCATTAACACAAATTAAAAAAGACAATGAAATCTATGTAAAATGAGATTGTTTTATCTGAGTGTTCACACTAACATTGATTAAACGACAAGCGAATCACAATTGGATAATTATCGAGTTTATTACCTTTTAACTGTTCAAATAATTTTAACAAACTGTGTGTAAAATAGAAGACTATATATACAATGGAACCCCTCTAAATCGGAAACCCTCCAAACCGGAATTCTCTCCAAACCGGAATTTTTTTCAAGTCCGGAATATTTCTCCTCTTTGTTCATATAACAAAAACCTCCTCTATTCCGGAAAACCCTGTATTCCGGAAACCGGACAAGTTTTAGCCTAAACTTCATATTTCGTCATGCAAAATGACCCCTGTATATCGGAAGTCGAAAGGTGAGAATTGATAACGGCGAGCTGGATATACGACTATCGAGAAGGTGATTGTTTCCTTTGTTTAACAGGTGTGCATGAAATTGACTATTCGTGATAATCGCTATGTAAACATTGAAAGATGTCTTATTGAATGGGTGTGAAAACTATCAAATGTAAAGTAGGCGTTTGCATGTTTTTAGCGATAATTACGCTGGTGGATGGAACATTTAATTGATAATTAAGGATTTAATTCGTTCACTAATTGCATTTTGATCTAAAATGAACCAACCTGTGGTAAACTTTGATTGTAGAAAATGATTTGAAAGACGTATGTAATCGATCAATTACGGCGGTGTTTAATTGATATACGATTGACCAAAATTAATTGTTCTATGTTTGAGTCGTAAAAATGACCAATTAAACATATTTATTCACGAATTTACAGGTTTGAGTAAAATTATCATGTATTAGTCATAATTAAAGCTTTGTGTATTATATCTGTTTTCTGTTATCTTTCTTTTTATCATATTTTATATTGATGTATCCAGATTTCCTCACTATAACTTGCATATAATGATGCAATGTGGAATGGTACAATAACAATGAGTTCTACGAAGTTGTTATCAGCATAATGATAAAGAGCTATAGTTTATGGTGCTATACTTGTTTAGCTTGATTATTCAAAAGTTGTTGTAACAACTTACAACCTTCCAGCCAGCATCTTGTCTCTCAGTACTAAGCAATAAGATAGAATATAGGTTGTATTTAATAGAAACAATGATGCCTATTATGGCAAGGATGTAAACCACTCTGTAGATGGCTTTCCAATGAAAAATAGTCATATATTCACTGACTCAGTCATGCCTACAAAGATTTCTAGTATGCATATAAGACATATTAATCTACGAATATAACTACAGCACAATACTACATCTTGGAATACAGATTGAACTTGTATCAATAGTTAAATATCACAAACACTTAATACAAGATCAACACAGAGTGCCAACGAACACACATGTTAAATATTATAGTCAGAATGTAAAACCCCTCTATTCCGGAAACCTCTCCAAACCGGAATTTTTGCCCGGTCCGGAGCACTTCCGGTTTAGAGGGGTTTTACTGTATTAGTATTTCGTGTGCGTATCACTGTTTAGTGTTTTAGTGTTACATTTAATCTTAAGGAGTTCACTACAAATGTCACCCATGTATACAGGGCTACATTTGTTGGCGAACTATCAAATTGCATATCTCTAATATAAGTTTGAATGAATTATTGTCATTTTATGATATATTTCTTAGTTAGAACGTTAGAGTTTCAACCATATTGATATTATTCAAATTAATGTTTTCTTATTTCAATTGCCTAGTGCATCAGCGCACCGAATTGTCGAACGTGTGCTACACAACAAACACTAGTTAATCAAGCGTGATACATTAAAACCAATTCTAGTCTCAAACTAGACTGGGGACTATGTGTCAAATTGATAAAAGAATTCATTCAAACGCAGTTAAAATGAAACATGCTGCTGTATGCCTGTATATTCTCCGAAGTTGCAATTATTATCTAATTACTTTAGCTACTGTCTCTATGGCTTTGAATATTCTCTTTTTACGATAACTTGTTCATCCTAAGTCATATTATGTACAACAAATGATCTGGATTTGTTATCGACTTTATCTAGAACCATTTTATCTAAATATCAATGTAATATGACTATATTGTGATTGATTGGAATACTGAAACATATAATCACCGAGTTATCTTAACGCGACCTCATTATCCTAATGGGCTATGCTAACAATGTACAAATATATACAATATTTATATGTAAATAAGTATTCAAATTGAAACGATATCTATCAATATACATATATATAAGATGATGTATTGAAACTGGAAATTTCATTCTGGAAATATTCTGGAATTAGAATCCAAATGTGATGCATTTGATTAACTGTTGAATGAACGTACAGACAGATATGAGGCAGTTCAGGTTTTTATCTGTAGGCTTTAATAAATGCTTGTTTATTGTTATCAAAGGAAAATACGTCTGATTAAAGCAGAGGAGTATAAGAAGAGTTTCAAAACATAAATGGATTAATGTGTTGTTAGTGGGATTACAGTAAAGAATAAGATGGCTAGCACATTATTTTATATATTTGTATGTGTTACTGGTACTCTTGCAAACATGGAGACGTGTTTGACTGATAAAACTAAGACATACAATAAATATATAATGCCAATCAACTCTAAAAATGAACCAATATATTTAAATACAGAGTTATACTTAATTTCTATACGAAAAGTTGATTTAACGAGCCAGTTAGTCTCGCTGAGGCTGATATTAAGCTTGTCATGGACGGACTGTTTCGTGCCATGTCTAAAGGAATGGAACGATACAACTTTAGAGAGATTATCTATCACGTCTGATCTTATATGGCTGCCAGATATACGCATTGGAACACCAACAGATTTTGGAATGCCTATAAATGGGGATGTGTACGGGCATATAAATATTTATAGAGATGGAAAGATACAAGGATGGCCATATATGGATACAGACATGGCTTTCATCCCAAATATTAAGTACTTTCCATTTGACACCCAAGAAATAAGTATTAGAATATACCCATGGACAGAGTCAATGGACGAATTATACTTTGTTTATGACGATACTGTTAGTCCAGTGAGAGATTTTCAAGAAAACAGTGAGTGGGAAATAATGAGACATAGCATACAGAATGGAATCATCACGTGGGAGGATGCCCCCCAAAACTTTTCTAAAATCCAGTTTGAGTTAGTACTTCGTAGAAAATGGTTATATCCAGCTATAAATATGATATTACCGGTTGTGATTACCTCAGGTTTAAATTGTCTTGTATTTATATTACCAGTAGAAAGCGGAGAAAGAATAACACTGAACATTTCTGTATTTTTGACATTAGCTGTTTTTCTTACAATAATAAACGACACACTACCAAGAAACTCAAACGGAATATCATTACTCGTGTTGTATTTGTTACTTCAATTGATCGGCAGTGTTTTATCAATTGCTTTTACATGCTTAGTTGTCAATATGTATTTCACCAACAATAGTGAACGTCCAACATGGAAACATCGTGTATTGTCTAAGTTATGCTGCTCTAATCAAAAGGTAGAAGAGGACTTGGCGGAGTCATCAACAATGAAGAATGATGAAAAGGAGCCTGTACCTCAAACAAAGAAAATGATATTAGATTACAAAGCGATGTCTATGAAGTTTGATATATTCCTATTCTGGTTATCTGTAGCTTGGAATGTAGTTTTATTTGTGACAATTATAACTGCTGTAAGTATCCAAGAGTAACAATAATGATATGAAATATGGTGTAATTTAGAGGAATATATTTTACGAAACTGTTGATACAGATTCGACTTTAAGTAAAATATCTGTCATTATCAGACTGTATATCTGATATCAAATCATTTTAGAATACCCGGCATTCGAAATTTTATCGCTGTTATCTGTTTGTGACAATGATTACATTTACCACATGACAGCATATATTGTGTAGAAAGCTTTTTTTTTAAAAAATTATAGCGAGCAACTGAAAATTTGAGGAATTTTATAAGCCTGTCACTGCTCAGACACAAGACAATATCTGTTTGAATATTAGAGGTGCTAAGTCCTTTTGAGAGGGCTTAAGAGCTGCTGAAAATGTAAAAATGAAAAACTACAAATTTATTGACACGAATATTGCGAAATATTGATCATTAATTTACAATTAGAATATGTTTTATATTTACTTTTATGTTTTTTATCTGATATACTGCTATTGTCATATCTATGTGTTTGTTTGTTGTATTTATTTAATCTACCAGAGTAGAAGGGCTGTCATGATACGACAGAAACGTATTGCGATATATTGCAATACATGTACGCTAGCATTGTATCGCGATACGTACCACGATATATATTAGGGTTTTAGATTCGCTAATTTATCAGAAACATTGCAATTCTTACATGCAGCTACTGATAGAATCTAGCCTCTTTAGGTCTTTACGCTTATTTAGGACTGTGATATGTGTTTTGCATATAAAAAGATGCTTAAATTGAAGAAAACTATCACCCCCTTAGCTTCAGAACCTCTTAGAAATCAAGCTCCTAGACACCATGCTTCATGTCCCGATGTATTCGATTCTATGACATGTTTTTCAACAGTTCCGTTCAGGGGTGTAACAATACGGTAAAAATCGTATTGCAATATATTGCAATATGCAAAACCCGTATTGCCGTACCGGTTTTTCGCTTAGACATGCAAAGCATTAATTAATGCATGTACCTTGTCCTAATTGGATCAGCATAGCACACATATGCGTATTTTCAAATGATCTCTAAGCAAATGTTTAAATCGTGTAAAATGGTCTACATGTTAGAAAAATGCAAGGTTTGAAACAGAGTTTTGAAAATATTTCTATCAACTGACTAAAGTTCTAACCTTTAAGAGCTAAGTAAGATTATTTCAAGTATTCAATACATTTTAACATTTATTTAAATATTTAAACGATTAAAACCGTTACAACTCGTTTTGCAATATTAGCCGGTATATCGGAAAATCGTTACACCCCTAGTTCCGTTCAACCAACCTAACGCGCCTCAATCAGTTAAATTATTGTAACTTAAGCTTAGATTGAATGAACAATGGAAACACTGACGTTTCGCTACTTTCAATTCGCGAAGAGAAGATTTGTTTCCCAATGAAATAACAAATATCGCCAAATACCGGTGCGATTAATTCGTACCACGCTACGCAATGTCGTTGCTGCTTGTTGCAATATACCGGAGCCGCTCGGCTAGCTCAGTTTGTAGCACGCAAGTCTACTGATCGAGGGGTCGTGGGTTCGATTCCCGGGCGGGTCATACTTTCGTGGAGATTAGTCATGAAATTAATTCTGCGGCCATTCTCTCTCCTACTAATGATTTTTAATTATGTAGGGCAGTAGTCAGTCACTGACGAAAGTATGCGCTTAGTAGTTGGTTAACAGCTAAATCCAGAGATTTAGCCTTTCAAGGAGGAGTGAGTAGGTTGACTGGCCGCCGATATATGACCTATACATTGTGTTGCAACGGCGTTAAACCCAACAAAAACAAACAAACAAAGCAATATAGGCCTACCGATATATCATGACAGCCCTACAGAGTAGCTCTTTTGACGGCTATGGACCAAGAATTCGTGGGTTAGATTCCTATATCAATATCTATAATACTTATAGTATAAAACTTACTGTGGCATTTCATTTAGGTCCAGAGCTTTTCGTCTATCTAGGACAGATAAATGTAGGTTTAAGTGATGTAAGAGATTTCTGTCAATCTAGGGCAGATAAATGTAGGTTTAAGTGATGTAAGAGATTTTCGTCTATCTAGTGGCAGAAAATGTAGGTTTAAGTGATGTAAGAGATTTTTTCGTCTATCTAGGGCAGATAAATGTAGGTTTAAGTGATGTAAGAGATTTTCGTCTGTCTAAGGACAGATAAATGTAGGTTTAAGCGATGTAAGAGATTTTCGTCTATCTAGGGACAGATAAATGTAGGTTTAAGTTATGTAAGAGATTTTCGTCTATCTAGGGACATATAAATGTATGTTTAAGTTATGTAAGAGATTTTCGTCTGTCTAGTGGCAGATAAATGTAGGTTTAAGTTATGTTAGAGATTTTCGTCTATCTAGGGACAGATAAATATAGGTTTAAGTGATGTAAGAGATTTTCGTCTATCTAGTGGCAGATAAATGTAGGTTTAAGTGATGTAAGAGATTTTCGTCTATCTAGGGACAGGTAAATGTAGGTTTAAGTGATGTAAGAGATTTTCGTCTATCTAGGACAGATAAATGTAGGTTTAAGTGATGTAAGAGATTTTCGTCTATCTAGGGCAGATAAATGTAGGTTTAAGTGATGTAAGGGATTTTCGTCTATCTAGGACAGATAAATGTAGGTTTAAGTGATGTAAGAGATTTTCGTCTATCTAGGACAGATAAATGTAGGTTTAAGTGATGTAAGAGCTTTTCGTCTATCTAGGGACAGATAAATGTAGGTTTAAGTGATGTATGAGATTTTCGTCTATCTAGGACAGATAAATGTAGGTTTAAGTGATGTAAGAGATTTTCGTTTGTCTAGGGACAGATAAATGTAGGTTTAAGTGATGTAAGAGATTTTCGTCTATCTAGGGCAGATAAATGTAGGTTTAAGTGATGTAAGAGATTTTCGTCTATCTATGGACAGATAAATGTAGGTTTAAGTGATGTAAGAGATTTTCGTCTATCTAGGGACAGATAAATGTAGGTTTAAGTGATGTAAGAGATTTTCGTCTACCTAGGGACAAATAAATGTAGGTTTAAGTGATGTAAGAGATTTTCGTCTATCTAGGGGCAGATAAATGTAGGTTTAAGTGATGTAAGAGATTTTCGTCTATCTTGGGACAGATAAATGTAGGTTTAAGTGATGTAAAAGATTTTGTCTATCTAAGGACAGATAAATGTAGGTTTAAGTGATGTAAGAGATTTTCGTCTATCTAAGGACCGATAAATGTATGTTGAAGTGATGTAAGAGATTTTAGTCTATCTAGGGACAAATAAATGAAGGTTTAAGTGATGTAAGAGATTTTCGTCTATCTAGGGACAGATAAATGTAGGTTTAAGTGATGTAACACACCATAGGCGCACCTCATTTTTGTCACTCATGTATAAATTAAACTAAGAGTATGCTGTAACTCCAATATTTAATTCAATATATACATTCGTAGTGAATATGCGCTGATCAGCAAAACGTACACACTAACTGACATAGCATTGGGTTAGTAAATGTAACGTTGAAATCTGACAATAAGATCAATTAGTTGTGAAATCTTTCTTGGCGATGGCAGCTAGTTGACATGTGGTACTGCTACTGTAATGTTCAAAACAACCAATGAGTAGAGAGACTTCGCACAGTTAATTCCGATGGTGGGTTGCGTACAGTAAGGTTAAAAAGCCAACGACTTAATGGCGAACATTTGATGTCACTTTGATAAGATGAAAGTTTGGCTCGATACAATAATAATGATAACATAAAAAACATCAAGAATTTCATTGTTGGCAAATAATCGATGGGTTCAATAATTCTGATTTTAAAAACAAATATGAGTTACATTTTGTCACAAATGACTATATGACTTAAATTTCGATCTCACATCAGTCTGTTGCAACTTGAACTTTCCTTCATATAGTCCTCACAACATTAATGATAATGTAAAAATTCATCTACCGCCAGTCAATGTTTACAATCTAACCGATCACAATATCAGAAAGACGTCTGCGAAAGAATTGGCAGATTTTTCTCCTGAATTTTAATCGTACCTGTCTGTGTCCGTCCAACGTTCGATTACCAAATCAAAGTCAATATGTTGATCATGCGACACTCTGTTAACGACGATAACCATTGAATAGTTATCGGTTTAACATTCATCGAATTATATCTACATGTATATATCAATTTCGCAATGAATGTCAAGATCTCTGGACTTTTAAGATTGAAGATGCTCACAGAAATCTTAGATCACTAGATATCAAATTTACGTTGCGGTTATCATAGGCTAGACGCCGCACAGGCCTTGTAAGTGCTATGTGAGATATACTAACAGCAGTTTGAATTTAATACATCGACTTTTAGCAAACGTCAATCTGATCTTTAAAAATCGTTTTAATGGTTCGATAAACAGTTTTATTTCGAGCATTAACCAATGCAAATATTCTGATCATGAAAGATTGATGCGGTTATTTCCGATAGTGATTAATCACTGGGATAAGAACAAATAGTTTTACAATAAAACAAATAAAGTATAGCTCATTAGTGTTATCTTATGACATATTAGGTTTGAAATATAATACAATAATAGTATAAGTCAATTCATCATTGTATAATTTGACACTTACATTATCTTAGTGATTTAGGTTACACTAAATATAACACATATTGTACTAAACCATTATTCTTTTATGTCACTCAATGCCGTATGTTTGTGTGTGCTTGTGTGAGTGTCACAGGGGAGAATGCAGAGAAGTACACTGTATTCAGTCTATTAGTTCACTACGATGTGCGCTTATAACAAAACGAGAACTATAGAATCACGTCATTTGTTTCCAGGGGTGTGTTTTTTAACACGAATCCGAATCTGGATCACCGATCATGATTGGGATTCAGTCGGGTTTTTTTAACTACAATCTCAAATCATACTAATCAAGCTCCAAGCTCGATTAAAATGCAATCAAAGATGGCGGATCTGACACTGACAGCATTCGGAACTTCCTCGGCAATCTTCTAAGCAGATAAACTTATACACGTATCTTCGTAGATGTTCGCAGGTAGTTTCGAATGCACTGACAGCAGAACCTTCGCATGTTGACACCATTACGGTACGCGAAAATCCTCGAAGAACTTAAAAACCCCAAAGAGGCCCCTAACAACTTAGAAACCATAAAATAAAGCATACAAAACTCTTTAAATCCAAGGATTAACTATAGATAGGCATTGAAAATGAAAATTGCTAAATTTTGTAATTATGTGAAGTAGGTTGAAAATAATGAAGATGAAAAATTGACTGTGAGCCAGAAAACCTATTTCTGTGATTCATTTTTCTTAAAAGATATGTTTGGTGTTTCGACGGACCGGCGGATCGGCTCTGGAACTCAAGGAACTGCCATGCACTCGCGATAAGTATTTTCTCTTCCTTCTGCCACAGAAATGTAAGTAGCCATATTTTAAGCAACAAGCCATATCAAGATATTTTATTATCATCAATATCATGATTAAGACTGTATTCCTAATCAGAATCATGATTTCAGAAATAAAACACATCCCAGGATAATCCGAAAACATGATCCGACAAACACTGATAACGCTGGTTTCTCTGGAGCGTCGAGCCGGCGACAGGCGATTCATTCTAAATATCTCTGAATTTGTAACACAATCACTTATGTTCTTAATGTAATTCGGTATTTTACAATATTTCACTGGTATGCTTTTTTGCAGCAGTACGGTACTTAGTCCGCCGCGGGCTGTAAAAAAAATGGGACAAACCAAAAGCTGTGAATGTTGTAAGCTTGTTGTGAATTTATCTGGATATTTTGTGATACCATTGAATGATGCGTGTACTTGTACATTATATATCAATAAGTACAATACGCTATGCACATATCCTGAACGATAACCAAGTTTAGAACAGCAAATTACTGCTAAAAAAGAAATTATCGGTATAGTATAACAAAGAAAACTTGGCTGAGGTTGTGGTACGCTTGTTTATGGACTGATGATATGGATGGAAGATTGTATATGAACAGCAGGGCAGATTAGTCATATATGATGGAGAATTTACATAATCCTGCACGATTGTAACTTGTAAGGTGATTCGTCCGCACTGATAGTTGAAAGTGACGCGTTAAAATAGGACGTAGACAAATATATGATTACAAAATAGTCAACAATATATACGAGGATGACAATTTTCACAATAATCACGATGTGGTTTAAAATAGATTTAAGAGTTCACTTGACTTGATAACAGAGTTCGTGATTTGACATATAAAACAGATGGTTTCTTTCTCAACGATAGATTACTTATACAAAACAAAATATATAGTAGAGTTGATAATTTCTTGCAAGACGAACACTTGGATACAATAAACAATGAAACTTTTTATTCTAGCAATCGTTTTAGGTAGGTTTGACCTTTAGTTGCTATTTAACTTTCTATTTAAGATTCAATGTTATGACCATTTAGATGTCATGTCGTTCCATATTTACGGAACCCGGGTCATCCGTGCCGAAGTTGTTAGCTCACCGGGAATTTCTAATATAGTTTCCCGGCGGTTATATCCTTCCATAAAAGTTGACAATAATGTCTATGTTTCTGCTTTAGTAACGTATCTAGATATTTTTAAGTAGTTGGCCTTGTGGAAGTGTACAAGAGTACTGGCTTTAGACAAGGGTCCAGTTAGGTTATGTGCGCTGATTGCTGTATAATGACCATAATTGTGTTTGACACATCGTAATATCGGTAAAAATAAATATAAACAATTCACAGACGTTTGTACCGAATAGGTACGGAGTAAAATATCACGAAGATATCATGGTACATCCACGCCTATCTATAAAGATCCTTAAGCCAAGAGATCAAAGTCTCTTCCTACAGTTGAAAAGACGAATTACTACCGCGACATAATTTAACAAAATTATAAATTTATGAAGGTCACATGTCTGTCGTCGGAGAGGAAACGGAAGCTACAAAATTAATAGTATTCTCCTTTTTATCCCGGCAAACAAAAATACGGGACGCAGTAAATTGTACAAGTAATTTTATTGAAATATTTGTACATAAGCATGCTGACAGAGCCATATTAGGTTTCCGGCAAGTTGCCTCGGTAACGACAACAATTTAAATGAGGTGATTACGCCACGATGATGATTATTACAAGTCAATTTTCAGTTCAAAACGCCATTTAATTCCGTAAATCGCTATACAACTAGCGCATGTACAGAAACTAATATAATATAATTCATTTCAGTTGGTGTGTTCAGTGAGAAGCCAGAATATGGTACTGAACATTGTCGAAATATTCTAGCTACTGATTGTAGTGGATACCCTGATGAACCTGTCTGTACTTATGATGGAACTGCTTATGTAACCTACATGAATAGGTAGAATAAAAACTATAGTTCATACAAAACCCTCTGTACGTAAACAATACAATGAACTACTCCGCGACAGGGGATGTTCAGGATGACAATACAATATAATTTTAATAGTTTTATAAGTGTCATGTTTGGGTAATGACAATGCTTTTTTACCATTACAAGCATGATTGACTAAGAGAATGGCGGTTTATCTGCCACACTTATTTTGTAAAAATGAACTATTCAAATTTTGTTTTCAATACTGACTTACCTCTGGAATAGATTGGTTAATTTTTAATGTTAACACAATCATGTAATGTTATTTTGTGCGTAATGTTAATACAAACATGCATTGTTATTTTGTGCGAACTAAACTGGACGTCCACGTAAACAATGCGTGTATAAACATAGCCAGTTTCATCACATACTGATATTTAGGGCTGATTTAATTTTACAAATTTGTAGTTTAGTTAGTTTACACTTATTTTACAAACATATCATTATACAAAATTTAAATGTGCACAAACACTATTTTAAATATATGTTTACTATCAAACTGGTATGTTTAGATCAGAAAATTGCTGTTCATGCATCAGCTTTTTCGCCTATTTAGTGGGCAAGCCCATTGTTTAAAGTAAAAAAAAAACACGCATGACCTAGAATACGACCTGTAGTCTTATTTGTTTTGAGATAGGCCTCTATATAAAAAGAAATACCGTGCTAAAATATCATACAAAGAACTTAAAATCTAAAGTTGAAGTTGTTACTTCACTTAAATGATTATTAGATGTTTTCTAACTATGTGCGGTAGATCATGATAATGTTTGAATGAAAATGCTTGTAACTATAAGCAGGGATTTTATATAACAGGGATTTGTAACGATAAGTAAATGTAATAGATTTTCATCAAATTTCACTGTCGTCGCTATTATTTCGGCCAATAGGGAAAACAAGTATAACAAGTTTAAATAAAGATATTCACATGAAATTTTGTACCAGTACTATTCAAATTGACATTAATTATAGGAAAAATGTGTTTCTAGATGATTTTGAAGTAAATTACGCTCACAGACTGTTTCACAAAATAATGCATTTTCCGCCGATCTGGCATTTTTAGCAACATTTTACATACCTAAAGTCATATTTTCGGTCATAATTGCAACAATTTTTTGTCAAAAACTTCAGAAACATTCACATGTACAAAAACATAAATCAAGTTTTTAAACTCTGGAATAGTTTGTACAGCCTGCTTCAGCCAGTTATAGACAGTGACGACCGAGAAAATTCAAAAAAGCACTTCGTTACAAATCCCTGTTATATAGAATCCCTGCTATAAGTATTTACATAGTCAAGTTCCGCTATATAGTTCACTTCAGTTATTGTAAACCCTTGTAATTTCTGACGATTTTTAAGTCCAAAATAATTGATCTAAAAAGAAAATGGTCCTTGTATTATGACCATTCAGTTATTAAATATTTGAACTTTTCTATTATAATGTTCTTCCATGGTATATTTTAGATTATACAAAGATTGGTAGTTCATGTGTTTGTAATATTCCACTTAAGTACTTAGTGGAAGATTCTAACACATTAAAATCCACATCTTTGAATAATGGACACTATACCTTGGCTAAACTTATTTTAATTGGTTCCTAATTGCATTGTTCTTTACATTGCCGCGTCCTTGGTGCACTTATAGAGCTTAGGATTTCAAATCCCAAGGTCTTGAGTTCAATTTCGGCCCATGACAGTTTTAATTTCCAATGCAAGTTCGATATCTAGTATTGATTAAGCTTGAATTACCTAAATGTGTAGATAGAATAAACGTTTGTCAAAAGCAGAAAATCTTGATAAAATGCTTAAACCTTTGTCCTATAAGTTCAAAAATGTTTCACTATATGTATTTGTTTTAAAAAAGAAATTTCTATAAAAAATCAATTTCGTCGTTTGCACTTCTAAGCCAAATACTAGTATGAAAGCTTTAATATTTTTTAACAGATTAAGTGGCAAAAATTGTAAAATCTGCAACCCCCACACGTTCAATTATGCAGAACATCGTAATTGAATTGGCTTGTGATGATTTAATGAATAGACTTTTGTAGACATAATTTACTAACATGAGCATTTGTTTCCAAATAAAAATAATCAAATGTTTAAGTCAATCAAAATTTGTTATGCAATTTGCTTTCTAAGTTAATAACGTAGGATGTATCACATGCTTTTGTCACCATGTTTACATGTACATGATCGTCTTGTTATTTTATATTGTAGTTGTGAGTTCGCCCATGGAATATGTAAACACCATGGACACAGTCTTCATGCTTACCATGATGGACCATGTGAAGCCATAACCACACCCACACCTTAATTTGTTTCCATGACATGTTTAAAATGATAATAAAACTATAAACCACAATAATGTTTCAATTTATTTTATGATTAAGTAATGTTACCATTCATGTGACCTCTGATCACCTTGAAACTGGATTAGTTCACGAAAAATACTGAAAGAGTCGTTGTTTACGGTTTTCAATCGTCTAGTTAAGTTAAAGCATACATGTATTCTATTGCCCATATTTGATTAAATATGCACAAACACAGATATACATAAATAGAGATGATTATAAATTAAACATATAATGTTCATACGACAAAAGGGTTGAGCCACAAGCTCGTATAACTGAGCAACCCGTTACGCCCCCAATGATCAGTGGCAATCATTGAAATGAAATCTGGGGCAAGCGGGAGTAGAACAGCCTCATGAGATTCAGAAAGAAACAAAATATTTTATTTATATTTTTGTAGGGTTTAACGCCGTAGCTACACATTGTATAGGTCATATAACGGCGGCCAGTCAGCCTACTCACTCCTCCTGGAAAGGCTAAATCTCTGGATTTAGCTGTTAACCAACCAACTACTAAGCACATACTTTCGTCAGTGACAGACAACTGCCCCACAAAATTAAGAATCATTGGTAGGAGGGAAAATGGCCGCAGACATTATTTCATAACTAAAATCCACGAAAGAATGCCCCACCCGGGAATCGAACCCACGACCCTCGATCAGTATTAGGAAATGTTCTTGAAAGTAAACGTAAGGGTTAGGTAAATAGCAATAGTATGGTACTGCTGTAATCTTAATTAATTATTTTTTATTTATACTGGGTTTAACGCCGTGTCAACACATTTTGGTTATTTTACAACGCTCAACGCACCTAAGCTAGCTTTCATGGGTCTTTGTCTATAACCAGTACTCACACACTCTTCCACAAGGCCGGAAACTTCTCAATACACTTTATTAATTAAGGAGTATTGACATAATTGTCAAATTTTCATGGAGGCTTATAACATCGCAGGATGGCATTTGAACCAGTACCCCCCCCCCCCCTCGGGACACTAGACTCGAAATTCCGGGGCGCTACCATCGGTGCTACCGACCCGGGTTTGTAAACTCAATGGACTAGACATAATACTGTCTTCAGAACGTTTTGTATTTTTTTATAAATTCTTGAACTGCAAGAACAAAATAAATATAGTTTAATTACTCTTTGTTACGAAACTAATCACCAGTGTTTATTCTAACAAATAAGTCTGTATTCCAGCAATGAAATTCATTTCATGTATTCTAAATTGACTATTTAAAACACGTGAGTCTCGTTGATGGCTCTAACTAGACCACCAAACCAAGAAAGATAAACCTGCTTAATTTGTATAAAAATATATTAATTGTCCCTCTTAATATGAAACGTTAGGCGGTATACAGTCCAGTCATTATATGCAATAAGTTGCTGTAGGAACTATTTTTGATGAACTGAGTCAAAGTGGTGTGAATAGCAAGAGGAACTAAGCAGTTATGTATCCCGGTACCAGTATCGTACCTTTTGAAGTACCTTATTATACCATTGGTACCGGTATCAGTATCGTACCGTTTAAAGTACCTTATTATACCATTGGTACCGGTATCAGTATCGTACCGTTTAAAGTACCTTATTATACCATTGGTACCGGTATCAGTATCGTACCTTTTGAAGTACCTTATTATACCATTGGTACCGGTATCAGTATCGTACCGTTTAAAGTACCTTATTATACCATTGGTACCGGTATCAGTATCGTACTGTTTGAAGTACCTTATTATACCATTGGTACCGGTACCGGTACCAGTATCGTACCGTTTGAAGTATCTCATTAATTCACTTGTTCCGGTACCAGTATCGTACCCTTAGAAGTACCTTACAAGTCCATTTGTACCGGTACCAGTATCGTACCGTTTGAAGTACCTTATTAGTTCACGGGTACCGATACCAGTATCGTACCGTTTGAAGTACCTTATTTAACCACTCGTCCCGGTACCAATATAGTACCGTTTGAAGTACCTTCTTATATTATTGGTACCGGTACTAGTATCGTACCGTTTGAAGTACGTTATTAGTCCACGGGTACCGGTTCCAGTATCGTACCGTTTGAAGTACCTTATTAAACCTTTGGTACCGGTTCCAGTATCGTACTGTTTGAAGTACCTTATTATACCTTTGGTACCGGTTCCAGTATCGTACTGTTTGAAGTACCTTATTATACCATTGGTACCGGTACCAGTATCGTACCGTTTGAAGTACCTTATTAGTCCATTGGTACCGGTTCCAGTATCGTACTGTTTGAAGTACCTTATTAGTCCATTGGTACCGGTTCCAGTATCGTACCGTTTGAAGTACCTCATTAAACCTTTGGTACCGGTTCCAGTATCGTACTGTTTGAAGTACCTCATTTATTCACTTGTACCAGTATCATGCCGTTTCGTTCTTCATGGTTTTTAATTCTTATTATCACCTTTCTCGACATCAAATGTTACAGTAATGTATGAAAGGACAAAGATTATAATTTAATTTGGCTTTCTTTATATCACGATATTTTTTCATTCACTAGTTTTTGTTCATTACAGATTGATAAGACAATTAGACAACAGCATGTGTTTTCTTAGGTTCTAGTCCCGCACATTTATCTCTCGTTGTCCCTTGAAAATAATGTTTTATTTTTATTGCAGAAGAAAGATTTTCCAAACAGTTTTAGACATCTAAGTTTTTATTTTTAGAAAATAAAAATGATAGATGTTTATAACATAACCATGTTTAAAGGATAGGCCATATCCGGCACACATCTCACATTAACTGTATTTATGCTAGTTTTTTTAATCAAATATAATAAATCATTTAACTGCTCGACCGCCCTATCTTTTAAACTCCGGATGATAAACTTACAATTAAATTTTCTCCGTTCTTGCAGATATCTTAACATCTGACATTTTCTCAGGCAAAAGATTGTTTAGTTACATATAATATCCTTACAAGAGATCTTTTATTCGACGAAGGAGAAAGGATTTTAACAAACCATGAAGATATTTGTCTTAGCCTTAACTTTGGGTATGTGTATTAAGTTTTTTGTATTTCATCGCATGGTACCTATTGTCTTGTAAAGCCGTGGTCCATGGTAGGGCGTCGGATTATGAATCCGAAGGTTCTAGGTTCGAATCCAAGCTCTGACAGGTTTTAACATTCTATAAAAGGTCTATTTCTTTTTTGGACGCCTCTCTGTAGAGGAAAACCTTGTCAACTCCCTGTGGAAAAATAGTCGTGTACTCGTTTCCGGACCATGTAAAATGTCAAAGAAAGTTAAATAAGTGCGCGGTTTTTAACCCAATGAAAATGTGTAGACACAGAAAAAAATCTAATAAAAAAATTAGTTGTAAAATGTTGAAGCGTTTGAATTTCGATTGGTTTTCTATTCCTGTTTTGGTAGAAATGTTACCATGATTCTTCAAACTTGTTACCATGGTTACTTTGCTCACCTCATATCATAACCAAACCTTGACCCTGCTGCCATTTTTATCCACGAAAAAAAAACGTTAATGATGGAATATCACAGACCGAAAAAGCTGTGATGTGTCATCACATTGGTTAAGTTTAAAAAACGATATATCAGAACTTCCGCTGCAAACGATATAGGCGACTGGTCAACACAGTAAATTTAACAATACAAAACAACAAAATAAAACGCATTGCAAACAGTACGTTATTTTGTTTAAACAATATTCACAAGTGCGATCGTTCCAGAATGCATTACATCTAAATTGACAGCATTCCTATCAATCCGTGATTGTGGTTTGTGTTTTCTACAACACTGCTATTTTAAAATTG
Organism: Mactra quadrangularis; assembly: GCA_025267735.1. NCBI lineage: Eukaryota > Metazoa > Mollusca > Bivalvia > Venerida > Mactridae > Mactra > Mactra quadrangularis. Next base: position 47,959,293 of record CM046305.1, on the reverse strand, counting down.
ATGGATACCCCTGTGAAATAAACACTTCCAGTTCATGACCATTTCATGAAATATTCATTCTTATTCTTGAACTGAATTCATGAATGGTTCATGGGATTGGCGTGAACATAAAATGACACAAATTCTTGAACAGTTCAGAAGAAATTTATTTCAAGAACTATCCAAGGTTCTTAAACAGTTCATGAATCACAAATACAGAACAGTTCATGAACTATTCACGGGGGACAATGAGGTGTTCATGAACTGTTCAGTTCCTGTAAGATGATGAACTGTTCGTGAACTTTTTCTCTGCATGAACTTTTCAAGAACATTTTCCAGTGTAAATTCATTGTGCCATTTTATCTTTACGAACAGCACAAGAACAGTTCATGAACTTAAGTTCATGAACAGTTCTTAAACTAGTGTTGACCCAGTCATTTTATCTTCATGAAAAGTGCTTCATGATTGGAACATGTTCAGTCATGTTTGTCCTTGTTCTGAACCACAGTCAACATGACCAAATAATAACTGAAGGCCATTTCGATATTATTTTTTGAAAAATAAGTAAAACTGATTTTTTTCTTTATACATGATCTTATTTACAAAATGCATTATAAACTGATATATTGAGTAATGTGAGATGAATTGAGTTTCACTGGTATTCCACTTTGAATGGTATTTTGTCTAGTTTCAATGTAATTCTGAAATTTCTGATATCAAGCTTTCTGCTCTTGATTGCAAGTAATGCAAAATGAAAATAAAAAAGCCACCACTGTTACTATTGAAAATTTAAAAGACATACAGAGTCAAACATTCCATCATAAGAACAGTTTTTAAAAGCAATATGGTTATTCAAAAATTGTTAATCGAAAATATGCACACTTATACTTACTTGCTTTTATCAATTGTGTCATGCTGCAGATTTTTTTTTAATCAAATAAAAGATGTCCATATTGTCTTTGCATCTTTTATAAGTTGATGATGCCTATTAACAGTTCAACTTTTAGTAAAAAAATCTTCTTTTTTGAAATTGGCGGTAAAGCACTTTCGGCCATATTTAAATTTAAAAGTTGGGGTTAAAACCCAGTATATTCATAAAGTTAATACACAGTAGTCTCCCCTGATTTTAGGAAAAATGAAACTTTAGACCTCTAAGTAATATTTTTCAAGGATCATAATACTACTTGACAATGGATAGATTATCCTGCTGTTTTATTATTTTTTTGTTTGGATTAAAGCCATAGCAATATTCCACAATATGCTGGTAATTCAGTGTCAAAAAGTTTGACTGTTTTTGAATTGTTCAAGAACACATCATGAACAAATGATCTTCATTAAAAGTTCATAAATAATTCATGATCTTAGTTCATGAACTTTTGAAGAATTTGGTTTGTTCTTGTTTTGCTCTTGAACAGTTCATGAACATGCTTTAAGAACAGTTCATGGACAAAAGTTCTTGAACTTTTGTTAAGAACTGTTAATATACAGTTCATGAACTATTCATAAATGTATTGAAAGGTTCATGATTTCATGAACAACATTTCGCAGGGGCAGTCTAACATCCAGCAACATCCGATCCATTTTTGTCCGGGTACACCTGATTCCATTATATTTGTATATATGACCATGGACCATGTACACCTGATAACATTATATTTGTATATGTGTCCAACCTAATACCATTACCTATGTATATATGACCATGGACCATGTACACGTGATACCTTGATCTTTGTTTATATGACCATGATCCGGGTACGCCTCATACCATCATCTATGTATATATCACCATGGACCATGTACACCTGATACCATCATCTTTCTCTATGTTTCCATGGTCCATGTTCATCTGGTACCATTATATATGCATATATGCCAATTTTCCTTGTACACCTAATACCATACAATCATGTATGTTGTGTTCATGGTCCGTATACACCTGCTTCAATCTTCTTTGTATATGTGTCCATGGTCCGTAAACATCTGATACCATTGTTTATGTATATGTGTTCATGGTCTTCGAACACCTGATACCATGATCTTTGTTTATGTGACCATGGTCCATGTACACCTGATATCATCATTTATGTATATATGACCATGGTTCATGTACACCTGATACTATCATTTATGTGTATGTGACCATGGTCCATCTACAACTGATACCATCGTTTATGTGTATGTGACCATGGTCCATGTACACATGATACCATCGTTTATGTGTATGTGACCATGGTCCATGTACACATGATACCATCGTCTATGTGTGTGTAACCATGGTCCATGTACACATGATACCATCGTCTATGTGTGTGTAACTATGGTCCATGTACACCTGATACCATCGTCTATGTGTGTGTAACCATGGTCCATGTACACATGATACCATCGTCTATGTGTGTAACCTTGGTCCGTGTACGCCTGATACTATTATCTATGTTTTGTGATTATGGTCTATGTACACCTAATACCATAATCTAAGTTTTTGTGACAATGGGTCATGTACACCTGTTACCACCATCTATCTATATATGACCAAGGTCCAGGTTCACCCGATACCATGATCTTTGTATATGTGTCAATGACCCGTGTCAACCTGATACCATGGTCTTTGTGTATGAAACCATGGTCCATGTTCACCTGTTACCATTATCTAATATATTTGACTATGGCATACACGATATTTGTGCACTTCTGTAGAAAAAGTATAAAACTGCCATCAATGTTATTATCTGTTTGATACTTTAACTTCTGGTCGAAATTAATTTGTTGTCAGACGAGTGGCGTCTACATTGTGAAGTATAGACAAAGTAGAAATATGCAAACATCTTAGTGAAGGTACTGAAGATGCTGATAGGTTCTGATAAAAACAGAAAACATATGTTAACAAACGTATAATAAACCTAGTATCAGTAAAAGTTCAATTAAATTTTACATAATCAGGCATGACTAGAACAAGACAAAGAATTTTGACGGCATGTCAATTTAGGTTAAATTCTAGATATATACAGAGATAATACAAACATTCTATAGCCTTTTATAGATAGCATAAGAATCTAACATACATGTATTAAACATGTAGACATACAATATATTATATAGATTAAAATCTTAGCCTTAATACTTGAGTGAATTCACATTTTAAGGGAAATTCAGACACCAAACACTTAAGTGTAATTATGGCGCTTCATAAAGAACCACATCGGTGAAAGAACTTTTGTTTTTGCTTGATTATAAAGGAAATTGTTAACAATTAAAAGATCCAATAAATTGAAAAAATAGACTAGTCTTTAAATCAATAAGGAATGGTGATAAATACTGAGTAAAGAGATTTGTTCAATTATTGGCAACATGTCTAAATCATGTCGTACATACATCAGTACTGACATTATACTGATCTTGTATACTTATCCCATTTGTATATTTTTGTATGGTATTTTGATTGTTCGGTCTTCTTACTTTGAATGAATATTCTTTGATAAAAACGACTTAACTTAAGATAAATAATATTTTACAAACTATCTCAAATGTGACAAATCTTTTTAGGGGGCCCGAACCTCGAAACACAACCACATTATACACATTTTGCAGAAAATATGCAACAGATTGATAATAAAAACTACATTACCATTAAATCTATGTTAAGCGCTGAGAAAAATTGCTTCATGCTTCTTAAAAATGACTAACAGACAAGAAATACAAAAATGGACAGGTACATTTTCCAAATTCTAGGGGGTCCGGACCCCCCTGACCCCTGACCCCCCCCGCTGGATCCGCCTATGTCATGAATGAATATTTAATACTTGCTCATGAATCTTAATTAGGGCTGTCACGATATACCGGTATGCCGGTATATTGCAATACGCAGCTGCGGCAATACGTACCGCGATACGAATTTAACGTACCGGTATTTAGCGATATTTTTTTTCAATACAAAATATTTCCCATCGCGAAATGAAAATAGCGAAACATCAATTTTCCATTGTTTATTCAATTTAAGCTTATGTTACAAGAATTTAACGGATGGGGTGCGTTTGATCGGTTGTGCAAAACATGTTCTTGAATCGAATACTCCGGGACAGGAAGTTGTAAAACTAGCATGGCGTCCAGGAGCTTGATTGCTTTCAAGAACGTTCTGCAGCTAAGGGGGTGGTTGATTCTTTCAACTTAAGCATCTTTTTATGCAAAAATGCATCACAGTCCTAAATCACCGTATAGACTTAAATAGGCTAGATTCTATCAGTAGCTGCAGGTAAGATATGCAATGATTCTGTTAAATACAGCGGTTGCACAACGAAATTAAAACCCCTCAATATATCTTAGTACGTATCGCGGTACGATGCTAGCTTATTGCAATATATCGCGGTATGCTTCTGGCGTATCGTGGCAGCCCTAATCATAATGTAATGGGCTTGTCCCAAAGGTGGTCAGGGTTCTCATGTTATTGTGAATAGGTTCCGAAAACTGTTGATGTTTTTGGTCACTTTGATATTCCTAAACAAATGTTGAAAGTATCCAAAGTCGTTGATTTTTTTGTATCGTGTCTTTTAAATCAATCATGTATATGGTCTGTGCTTTGAAACTACGACTCGTATAATTGAAGAGTAATATTTAATCTATTTAATGGTGTGGTTTCAGTGCCAACGGGGTATTAGTATTTTCGTGTGTCACATCATAACGAATCTTCATTAAGTGGTCGACTAAACGCGGTTTTACCTCTTAGATATATATGTATATATACGGTATGTTTGCAATTCAGAGACAGGTCACGTGACATGTCCCTGTTGTTGAAAGAAGGATAGAAACAAAGGCGACCGGCACGGTCCGGATATCTGTATATATTGTCTTTGGTCGATCGGGACCGTGTCAGTTGCCTATGAGTAAAAACCACACCAAAGTGCTATTAACTGCTGCTTATGTGTTTGAATTGTCTTTCATTTCAGTTTGTGTTTTTGGAGAAAAGCCAGAATATGGAACAGAGCATTGTCAAAATGTGCTAGCTGTAGATTGTAGTGGTTATCCTGATGAACCTGTCTGTGTTCATGATGGAAGTGCCTACAAAACTATCATGAATAGGTAATTTTAAATGTATGGTGACTGATTTACGCCATGTCGTATTTTCGTTTCTGCTCCGCGAAAAAACAAAGGCATGACAAATCCACTGTTTGTCGTAGTTTCGTATTTTCTAATCTTTGCGGCGAATGAACGAACACACGACAAAATAAATGCAACAATACGACAAATAAATTGTGTTGTGTTTTCGCCTTTCATCTGTCCATCTGTCGTATCTTCGTTGGTGTTTTTCGTTTCTTCGCAACGAAAAAACGAACGCACGACAAGTTCAGTTTGTTGTATCACCGCATTTTCGTTTTTTCTAATCTTTGCGGTGGAGAAACGAACACACTACAAAATAAATACAACAATACAACACGACACATTAATGTGTCGTATTGTTGCATTTATTTTCTCGTGTGTTCGTTTTCGCCGTAGTACTATTTACATATACATTGTATAACATACACTTTTTTCTTTTGTTTCAGTTGTGAGTTCGCTCATGAAATCTGTAAGCATCACGGACACAGTTTACATGCAGTACATGATGGATATTGCTTTGTGACAACACCAACACCCTGAACTCTGTATATTGTATCATTAATAGTCAGAGAATAAAAATCATAGCTCAAAACATTGTTAGTTCTATGATCTGCTTTTGTTATTTGCTCTTCAATCGTTTCTTGGTTCATGGATCTTTAAACTCATACTTGTTCAACATATCTTTGCATATACTGTTTCAATCTTGTATCTCTGACAGACTTGTGTCAGAGAATTAGAACAAAAGATAATGTTACCACAGTATGCCAAGTGCGACTATAATGGAGAATTTAGGAATCCGCTAAATCTGGAAGAAATTTCGCGACCATTTCGAAGATCTAAATATAAAAACATTCAATGCCGTGATGAATTCGGACAACTTCAGTCAAACTACTAACTGTATAGACTGAAAATTCTTAACCTTACACAACCTGGAATCCAAATACTCTGAACAAAATTTCTTCTAGAAAGACACAGTTCCTTTTGTTTTAAATAAAACAGAATGAAACCTTTGATTCCGTAACATCCTTTTTTAGAACACTTTGTAGGGATATATCGTGTCCTTTTAATGTTATTACACATGTAAGAAATGTAAATACTGCACAGCCCTCTAAAGTTGAATGACGGATATTATCTGTGTGGCAAACGTATGTCAATAGGTTGAACATAGCATTCATTTGGCTCGTTTTCGTGTGAAGATTTTAACATAAATATAATCATTTCTAAAACTTTCAAAATTGTATAGAAACATTTTGGAAGCAGTAAAGAAGTGTTCCTATAATGACAAGTTTATTGTAAAATGGCATACAGCTGTAAAAGGTGTTGCTTTTATGTGATACTATAAAACACTCCCTGCTGGTTATGGTAAAGTGTTAATGTATTGTTTACAAGTGACTTTCATTTGTTTGTCTCACAGTATAAATAAATTGCAGATAATTTTAGACAAATTTAGCTTTTTAAATTATCAGACTGTGATAAAAATGAACTTATTATACATTAATCAGCTCTCATCCGCCATTTTGTCCACCATCTTGAATTTTGAGAGTTGCCCAATAGTGCCGAAGTGGCATCATCCAGTTTCGGAAACTACAGTGTCTTAGCTTCAAGAAAATGTAAAAACATTTTCTACATCCTTCCATGCACGGTTCTGTCGACTTTTGTAGTTTATATACCGAACTTATAGGCCAGTTTGCCCAGAAATATGAAGAGTTCGATTTTAACACAATTACAAACCCTGTTAGGTTATTTCAATAATATATTAAAAACTGTTTACAGTGACCTTCGATGGGAGAAAAGAAAAAAAGGTCACTATAGACAGGGAGTCACTGTTAACAGTCTCTACATAATTTGATTATATGAACATATTTTACCACTATTTTGTTGAAGAGCAGGATAGTACCATACTTAGGGTTTATTTACGTAGGTAAGAAAAAAATACTTGTAGCCTACATGCATACACAATAAATTAAAACAAATAAGTGTTCAAACACAATTCAAGAACATGTGTTTATTTTTATTTCTAGTGATTCATTCATAGGCTAAGAACACTGGGTCTCGCCATTTCGCAATTAATGCATTCAATAAACCACGAAATCAGTAAAGTTTTTTTTATTTTCCAAATGAATACTCTGTTACCGGTGCAATGTCGACGTTGTTTTGTTGACAAATGTACATTGTTCTCCACATCAGTCATGACCTCAGCTTTTCGTTTACGTAAGTTTTGAATCTGCGTTTTTCCAACGCCAGCTGTTTAGAAACTTTATATGCCAGCGTGCTATTATCAAGTAATTTAATGGCATTACATTTCTCCTCTTAGGATAGAAATTTTCTTTCGGTCGCCATTTTAACCCACAATGCAATTCGCACAGGAGGAATAACTCCAACAATACAATACAAAAGGTTTATTCGAGTTGCTCCCTTTGCAAAAGTCGCTGTGCACGGCCTATATACCGTAATGGGAGACACTAAATCATGGTCGTTGTACGGACTAGACAGGGAGTACATACAGGCCATTTATATCGTAAAAACTGTTCGGCGCACATAACAATGGTCACTAAAGACAGAACGTCGCTATAAACAGGGGGTCACTAAGACAGTCTCTACTGTATATCAAAATATAACGATTAAATCTGTGACCTTTAACTTGTCTTTCATAGTTGAAGTATAGTTGAAGTTTTACCAGGGTGCACCAGTCTAACAAAAGGAGAGTCTAGGTGTAAAAAACGGGGATTGATGGATATATTCAGAATTTTTTTATAATTATCTATATAAAAACTAGTGATTAATATCCACACGATTAATCTGTAATACAATAATGAGACACAAATAATTGTTTTGTGTTCATAAGAATAAATACTATGAAACTGCAGCACAGTATTTTGGACTTAAGTGTTTCCTCATTAATGGAAGAGTCCAAAATTAAAAAGTACAATAACATGTTTTGTTTACAAAATTGATTTATACCTGTGTAACAATAATATTCATCATACTGTATAAACAGCTTTAGTATACGTATAAATTGAAAACCATTAATCAATTTTACTTAAATTGACTCTCCAAATTACAAAATCATCGGGTATCTATCAAAGAATTTCTGATAACACTTGTAGAAACTAATGTCACTTTTTTATGTAAATCTGTATTCTGAGTATGTAAACTAAATGATAAAAACATGATACCGATCTATTTACAAGATCTCAATCTATTACGAAAGAGGTAATTGACGCGTTAATTGCTGTAGCAGTGTTTTACATTGTGTGCAAGAATTATAGTAAGGGAGGTAATTCTTCCGTGTATCCTATATATCGGTTTTATGACCTGTGGATTTATCTCCCTTATATATTAGAAGAGTCCCAAGTGAACAATCATTAAAATAATTGTTAAATACACTATCATTGTTCAACTTGTAAACTTTTTGTACGAATATGACTATTAGAAAGAGAAAAATACCAATGTGATCACCGCTGAACAAAGTTTTTAGGGCACTAGTAAGAGTATCTTAGTTTTTCAATTCTGGTTCTCTGGAATCAAAGGGCTGAACGCCCTGGTATTAAATTGCAGTTAATTTTCGGTTAGGGCCGGGAGTATTATGTAAGATGAAAATCATACTATATACATTTTGATAGAGAATATGCATTATATTTGCATGGATTTACTTGGATCTAATGTCAACATTTACTCTAGGGTAGAAAATTAATAATTATTTCATGATAAAATTTCTTAGATTTATCTTTTGTCCTATGGTCATTGTGCTATTATTTTTTATACGGACTTTGATTGCTTCATTCAAGACTCGAACTCGTGACATGTTGTCCTTAAAAACTATTGGATTCTTTGTCTTATACGTATATCTGAAACTAAAAATGAGTTTCGTATTTATACATATAGACGTTTATGACTCATGGAATTTTGTAAAAGACTAAAAGCAGCAATATAATTGTATGGTCTAAATAGAGAAAAAAATATGGAACGCTTCACGAATTTGCGTGTCATCCTTGCGCAGGGGCCATGCTAATCTTCTCTGTATCGTTCCAATTTTAGTATATGTACTGCCGAAGCAAGTACATTTAAGACTTCTTTTGGTTGGATTTTGTACTAAGCCCAAGATTAATGTCCCTTCATGGGCCTTTAAACATCGTATTTATAACCAACACGACAACTATGCCTTTAAAATGCAGAAATTTTGCCTATATGATCAGATTCATAAATTTATGAATTAAGTTTTATCTACCACAGATATATATGACAAAATAATTATATAGTTATACAAAACACACCTTATATGGTCATAATCTTATTATAACAAAACATGTTTTAATTTATTATGTCCCCCTTCAAGGTATTTGAAATTAATCCCCAATAAAACTTATGTCATTTATACGAGTAAAGTTTTTACATGTGGAGAAATAGCACAGTGAGATAACTGCTAGTCCATCAAACATATCAAATACAGGGTCACAGGTTCAAACCCTGTCATAATATACATTTTTTAAAAAAAAACTGGAAACACGTTTTTTTACAAAATAAAAAAAACACATTTAAAGTTAAATACACAATTTTACTTTAATTTGCCATATGAACTTATGTATAGTCCCGCAGTATTTATTTATCTTAAAACAACCTTATTATAACATTTACTCGCTTTACTCACATTGAATCCTGATTTTCATTATGATTGTATACGATTATACACGTGTTTATAACAACCCACGTGATATAATATTTATAAAAAATAACGTAAACGTATGAGTCAATAGCTCAGTATTAAAGTGTACCATTATTGCAGTTTGCAGTTTATCTTTATTTTGTCTGTTCGTGTATCTATCTTAACAGAAAATTTTATCTAATGTTTTCCTTTTTTGACTTCACTACTTGTACAGTCCAGGCTTTATAAGATGGACCGAATTATAGTTGCTAGGACACAGTAGCACTCTCAGCCATTGTAAGCAACAGTTTATTGGCTTTCTTTTAAATAATGGGCTCTAGCTTAACTAATTATCATTTCAAGATAGTAAAAATTTACATTTTATAATGTAGTAACATAGAGGTGGTAGCTTTGTATCAAATACAATGCTAATTTCCTTAACGGCCATCTCCTAGAAAGGTCACATCCCAATAAAAAAACAACTCTCACTACATTCTTATCCTAAAAATAACCATTTAAATCTTAAAAACGACTTACTGTCGATAACGATCACATTACAATATTCACTAACTCCTTGTTCAAAACGTCCAACTCTAAATACAGCCTCACCACAATCGCAAACAATTGTGGCTATATCAAATAAAGACCAACACCTAAAAAGTTCATAAATCGCAATATCAACTAATTCTCATTAGTGACCTTCTAAGGTCTAACATCTTCAAGTAAAGAGCAACTCCTACATAGCGATCATCTTAATATAACAACCAACTCCAGATAGCTCTGGTTGTTAGAAAAATGAAGGACTTTTTACAGAACAGAACAGAACAGATCAGAACATATTCTTTATTATAATAAACACAGGTTACATTTATATAAAGTAACAACATGTGAGATAATTGTTAATGGTTTAACAGAATACAATATTGATATAGAGTTATAGATCGAGTTACGGGGAATTACAATGTATAATAAAAAGAGTAGGTATATATATATAAATATAACTACACTGTTTTATGTATAATGATTATCTATTCATTTTCTAAGTTCCAAAACGATAAGATAAACAATGTAATAAATGAATGGGAATATAGTTTTAACTTTAAACTTTATGAAAATATCGGATGGGTGATTACGCATTGTACAAATTTACTAAGGTTAATAAGCGTGGCTTCTTCTTCTACAACAATTGAAGGTAATGTCCTTTAAATTCTGTCATAACAGGAACATTTACAGGGCTCGAATTTAAGCTCGCATACTCGCAAAATGCGACTGGATATTGAAAATTGCGAGTAACTTTAATTTTAACTCGCAAATTTTCGCAATTTGAAATCACCGCAAAAATAATACTCTCTTACCTAATGAGGCTGTAATCAGCATTGAAACGGCCAGATAGATCGATGGTGTAATATAGTTAAAGACTCACCGTAAAAACATATTTGATATTGTTTGCTTATTCCACAGTAACGCACGTGTTCTATCTGTAGTTAAGTAAAGTACTAAGTTGCTTTCATATTACATATTATACGAATAGCTACTATGTATGCTATTAAAATTTGGAGAAAAAATGCGAGTGTTTTTTTTTTCATTTTGCGAGTTGAAGTAAAATGAACTCGCAAAATTTTGCGAGTCCAATTTTTCGTTAAATTCGAGCCTTGCATTTATGTACTATATGTGACCCAATATAACGTTTCAACAAATAAAACTTGACAACAAATAGTAAAAGATTCATTATTTCCTATATCTTTTGTATGTTTATATTAAAAAAAATGTTTTCATTTCGCTTTTAATTGTATATCTATGCATATTGTAATTATTTGGGTGATGAGTATTGCTCAAGTCCTGTAATCAAGTATCTGTTCTGTTCTGTTCTATTCTGTTCTGTTCTGTTCTGTTCTGATAAAACTATGTATATGTATGTAAGTCGTGATGAGTAAACTATGGCAAGCTTAAAATTATGAAGAGAATGAATGATTTTTTTCGAAATAAATAGTGGATAATGGCCTTTAAACGGTGACTTTGTTATAACTTATAAGGAAAATTGCTCAATTAATTTATATTTTTGAAATGACCAAAATACCATTTCAGTAAATAAAACTTAAGCCACATTGTCAAAAGTAACAATGCAATTTTACTGCAAATAAAATAGACATTTATCTATTTCAAATATCTCTAATGTACAGCTTTTTGATAAATGCAAATATTGCTTGCATGTTTATGTTATTCATTGCATTTCAAATTAAAGGAAAGTCGAACATTTTGTCAAACTTAAATTTAGAAAGCAGAATGGTTTGAACTGTTTATTGTGTCTTTAATGCATGTTATAGTTCGATAACTTCATGTTATTAAATTGTTTTCAAGTCTACTGTTAATGAAAATAATAATCTTCATATAGTGACTTTAAAATCAAATGATAAAAGCTTCATGTCAGTTTTCTCTGGTTATTTGTGTATAATGTTGAATTACTGTAAAATTTACTGTTAAAAAAATATTTAAAAAATATGTATATTTATTTAGTTGCTTAAAAGGCATTGAAGTTAAGTCAAAGTATCATAGGAGCAGTGTTTATGTAAGCTGTATGTCGAATGTGACTGTGACTGATGAAATGGGAGATAAGAAAAGAAACATTTTCAAATGTAATCTGTTATATTATTATGTAAATTCTGAAAAAATTAGAATTTTGCGATAAAGGTAAACAAATGTAAATAAATAAAAAATGTACAATCTTTTTTTTAAGTATATTCTGCTTGGATTTGAACCTGCGACCCTATGCTTGACATGATTTATAGTGAAAGGTTTACCTTACTGCGCTATCGAGACAGATGTAATTTCTGATGATCTCTTATAATACATTGTGATTCTTTCGGGATTAATTTCAAATGCCTTGAAGGGGGACTTAATAAATTAAAACATATTTTGTTATAATAACATTATGACCATATAAGGTGTGTTTTGGGTAAATATTTAATTATTTTGTCATATATATCTGTGGTAGATAAAAGTTAATTCATAAATTTATGAATCTGATCATATAGGCAAAATTTCTACATTTTAAAGGCATAGTTGTCGGGTTGGTTATAAATACGATGTTTAAAGGCCACTGAAGGGACATTAATCTTGGGTTTAGTACAAAATCCAACCAAAAGAAGTCTTAAATGTACTTGCTTCGGCAGTACATATACTAAAATTGGAACGATACAGAGAAGATTAGCATGGCCCCTGCGCAAGGATGACACGCAAATTCGTGAAGCGTTCCATATTTTTTTCTCTATTTTGACCATATTTGTCTATATATTACGTCTTTTACAATTTCTATCCAATATAGAGCAATGAACGTACGTGCAATAATTTGTAGATGTCCCAGATGTCCGAAAGATATCTTACATCGAAGTGTAACTGTTAATCACCACATGCAGGTCGTGAGTTCAAGACCTGGGTGGAGCATTTTGGGCCCTTGTCAAAAGAGATTGGCTATGGGTGATATTTAGCCAGTCAAATTCCAAATGGTCTTAAAATAAAAAAAATCAATTTCCTACTCTAATGTACTTGGAGGGTTTAATTAATTGAAAATCGGTACTATCTAAAAGGTTTTCAGAGATAAAAACTGCAGTTTAAAAGGTTATACCTAATATAATATACTGAGCTTAAATTACAAATCATCCGCAATGCAAGCAGTCGCGTTAGTACTTTGATTCACTATTGCCTGAATTGTCCGAACAGTGTGTTTACTTTTGCAGTTAAACTTTGCACAGTGGTGACCGCGATTGTATTTCTCCCATTCATTAAGTCTGATCTTAAATCAAATTCAACAAATAAATCGAACAATAAGTAAAAACAACCATACTTTAAATAACCATTTTTAAAGATTTACAGGAGACCATGTTAACTGACAAGCGAGACAACTCTGTAAGTCTTAATACAGATAAATAGAGTGCGATAAGGTGTTACTTCCCTTACCACAATGCATTCTGTAGCTGTACTTACATCAAACCCGTTTCTTTGTTTGTTTGTTTGTTTGTTTGTTGTTTGTTGGGTTTAACGCCGTAGCAACACATTGTATGGGTCATATAACGGCGGTCAGTCAACCTACTCACTCCTCCTGGAAAGGCTAAATCTCTGGATTTAGCTGTTATCCCAACTACTAAACACATACTTTCGCCTGTGACTGACAACTACCCTACATAATTAAGAATCATTGGTAGGAGGGAGAATGGCCGTAGTAATAATTGCATGACCAAGCTCCACGAAAGTATGCCCCGCCTGGGAATCGAACCCACGACCCGCCATCAGTAGACTAGCGTGCTACCAACTGAGCTAGCAGGGCGGCTCATAAAATCTGTACGTAATGCGAACAAGTTATAATAAACAGGGTCTACCAACGATTCAATATAGTTTGTTTTTATCGCTGTAATCGTTTGTCATATAACCTACACGAATGATATTTTCTTTGTAATACACATGTATTTTCTATTTACAAAAAAAACTCCATACATTTCACATTTTCGTATTATTGTACTTGTTTCATCTTCATTCTTATCATTTCTCATCGTGAATTAACTGAAAATAAGTACATGTGTGTATAGTGTACAGAATATTATTTTAGTTATCTTCATATAACTTCTTTAAAAACAACTAATTTTTAGCAGAAAGAAAAAAAGACAAATTCAACATAACTAAAGCTTAAGAGTTATTGTTCAAAACAATCAGGGACTTTAGTCAGTTATTTCTCCTTGTATACTCTTCAAATAGGTAGGTCCTATTAGTTGGATTACTCAGATTTTACCCTTACTTTTCAATGTTAATTTTCCAAAATTAGTCTTAGATAACTTTTTGTAAATCATTAAATGTGTTTGAAATTCTGCTAAGTGTTTTTAGGGTAAAGTGGGTAAAGAACTATCTATATGTCATCACTTTTGCTAATATCTTCATTAACGAGAAAGATATTAGATGAAATATTTTGTAATCCTTACATAGGAATTTATGATAAAATCCGAGGTTTCCAACTGTAAGGACCTACGTACCAATTGGATTGCTTCAGATTTTATCAGGGAAAGATAACTGACTAAAGTCCCTAATTTTACCAGGATTAGTGTAAAATCAAAGTACTCACAGTACCGATGGGGCGATGCTACAGAAATTGTAAAACACTGAACATGATATTTATAGGAAGTCTTTAAGAAACTAAAAACAAAATAAAAGTATTCTAAACTAATAAAGAACATGTTTACTATAATATGCATGGCATATGCTCACTAAGAATTGTTAAGTTTGATGTTGAAGTTTAAATTCAATATGCATGTCTACATCTTAATTGAGGGCTATCACATTATAATTGACAAGTGGATAGGTTATTGATGCAATGGAAACTATCATTTTTAATGAATTTACGATATTCAAACATACATAGTTCTGACATTAATTTGATTCTGAATTTAATAACATTTACCACTTATGCTAAAATAATGCGTTTACAATGACTGGATTACTCGATGCTAAGGTTGTTACTTAGGCTGCAAATATCCCAGTTCTTAAGAACTACAAACATGTCAAGGGAGGATTTTAAGCAAATTCGTCAAAATAAAAAATAGCACTGATGTAAAAAGAGCTCAATAGCTATATAAAATCAGTATAGCTCGTTTATGATAACTTGAGACAAACGACTCAGTTTGTTTACATATTTGGGACTCGGGTATTACAAATAACAGGGAGGTCAGCTTTTTGTGTAATGAAAGTATTAAACATTCTTAATGCGTGGAATGTGTGTTCTTGTATGAAATTAAATATATCTAAAACACATTGATAATAGTCGATAATTACGTGTGCTAAGGTTAACTCTTATGTTCATATGTACCTGCTTTTATACAGACAGAATTGTATATTCTTGTTTAATCATTTGTAATATCACTTTTTTGTAATACATCTCGATCACAGATATATTTTCATTCAACATTTTGAAAAATTCTGTCATAATTATCTCTCCTAATACGTACGTTCATAATAAAGACTAGGTATAAGTTTTATATTTTTCATCTTGTTTCATATAATAACTCTGACCTTCTAGGTATTAGTTTTATGGACATTTATATAACTTAAGTTTCTTCTTGTATGGTTTCTTCTTGTATGGTTTCTTCTTGTATGGTTTCTTCTTGTATGGTTTCTTCTTGTATGGTTTCTTCTTGTATGGTTTCTTCTTGTATGGTTTCTTCTTGTATGGTTTCTTCTTGTATGGTTTCTTCTTGTATGGTTCAATTGATTTCTGGTTGTTTTGGTTATTCGATTATCAACCAATAATGACAGTGATTTATTTATTCATTTTATGTATTTATTGGAGTTCACGCCGTGTCAACACAATTTAGGTTATTTTACGGCGTCCAGCGCACCTAACCTAGCTTTCCTGGACCATTTTCTATAACCAGTACTCACCTACCCTTCCACAAGGCCGGAAACTTCTCCATAGTATCTAATCAATGGAGGAAAATCGACATTATTGTCAAATTTTCATGGAAGGGTATAACCTCCCCGGGTGTGATTCGAACCCGCACCCCCTCGGGCACGAGATTCCAAATCCCGGCGCGCTACCAACTGCGCTATCGACCCGGATTGACAGTGATTTAAACTCATCGGGTAAAATACACAATAACATCACTTATGTCCAGTTTCTTTATACGTGTATTATCAAAGATATATTAAAACTGCTCGTGCGTTTAATTTAACTTCGAAAAAGTCTTGAGATTTTAGCACCCATTGCTTCTAAATGCTTGTTAACGATCACTTGATTGTGTTTACTCTAATTTCAGCAGCCTATATAGCAGAAATCTCAAGGCAACCAAATCATTAAATAAGAGGGTGAAGATGCATACTGCTGAATTTTTCACATTTTAAACACGTTTAACTCTATCTGCTTCAGAATTTAAGACTTCACAATTTTGATTATGTGTATTGTATCTACTGTAATTCCCATGTAAATTGTGTTATCAATTGTATAAGATTTCTTTTGATGAAAGAGTTTAGATTCTAGTGATACTAGTCCAGGGAACAGGGGGTGATACACTTGCATAGAACATTGACCGAAGAATTTGCCGAATGCTATCGCAAACAGAAAATGCCTCGTAGTCTAATTGCCATGGTAATTTAATTTGTGACAGTCTAAAATATACAATCTGACTGTCTGAAGAATGTGTTACTGTAATGAAGACGGTGCATCAACTTGCATCATCAACGTTTTGTACGCTTGATAAAGCCTGATCAGGGTACCTTGAGATGCTTTAATGTATAAATATAGATTTTTTCTCCTTCTTCCAACACTGTACATAACTCTCTCTAGGGCATTAACGTACATGGTGTATGTTCCAAGGGATGTGAGGCGTATAAAAGCAAGTTATAAAGAACAGGATGAAAATTGAATCAACTCATATAGGACTCCAAGACTAGACTACCCTTGAAATCCTCAAAGCTGAATGCTGTGGTTAGGTGAACAGGCGGATGGCAGAGGGTACTAAGAATAGTTTTATGGTGTCGGTTCTGCAGTACGGGATGTGGTATCTCTGTCCATAGCCATGGCCACCAAGTGTTTGGGGGTAGAAGTATTGTGCAGCTGGGATGGCTATGAGGTTACAGGGGCGGATCCAGGATTTTTTTCGGGGGGGGGTCCGAAATTGTTCTGGGGGTACAAACTTTCAAACCACTAGATGGGAGCCCGTGCAAGCACGGGCTTTAGGTAATGACAGTTCTCGAAACTATTGCTCGAAACAGGCATGTTTAAAAAGCATGGGTGAGTAAGCCGTTTATGGGTATTATTTCGAGAACAAAGAACGCATGCTTGGTGAATATCAAAAAAATTGCAAGAAGGTTGCACGTATTCTGGGCGATTCCCCATGATAATACAGCAGTTACAGTCATGTGACAGATCAGAAATATTTTACTTCACGTCGAGATTCAAACTCGATTTTCTGGTTTGACGTCAAACTCCTCACAGTGCTTACGTCACGCTTTGCTAGTTATTGATTTGATAAAGGGAGATAACCGCTGCGGGGAGTTTGGTTTGACGTGTTTATTTTTAGTTTTATCTAGAACTATTTTTAGACACAAAAAAACCCCACTATTTTTGTTGTTTTTTTGGCAGTTTTTGCAAATATCAAGAGGCTTTGTCATAAAAGAATTGTCAACTTGATATGCCGGTATATAGGTGCTCCAGCGACAAACAAAAGATTTATTCAAAGCTGCGCAGTTTCTTCCACAAAACAGGAAACTCGCAAATTTGATAGTATAGATAACCCCATTATTCACATTCTGCAAAATTTAATGCAACATATTGACAATAAAACTACAAAATCATTAAATCTATGTTAAGTAACGAGAAAAAAAATTTCATGTTACTTTAAAATGACTTAAAGTCATAAAGTACACTTATGGACAGGTACAATTTGGAATTCTAGGGGTCCGGACCCCCCTGACCCCCCCGCTAGATCCGCCAATGGGTTGTGTGTGATTCTGTAGACCATCACTAGCTTTACATTTGAGCGGCGAAGCTGTAGTGTTGGCCAGCCTTTCTCTGTACTATTTGCCAGTCTAGGACTGTGCTGCATACCAATGTGAGTGAGATGGGCCCGCAATTGGCGGGGTAGTCGCGGTCACCTTTCTTGAAGATAAGTGATCAATACGTTTGCCTTCTCTCATGCTGAAGGCGTCGATTTTTGTTGCAGAGAGGCATTGAACGAGATTATTAGAACCGGAGTAGTCTCTTCAGCATCAGAAATTGGGTCGGTATATTGTCGGGACCAGAGGTCTTGCTGCGGTCGAGTTTGGGAGAAGCTTTTTGACGCCCACTGCTCCTGTTTTGAAGTGAGGCATGTCTTGATATCTGTTTCCATCCATAACTGGTACGTCTGCTGTGTCCGCAGTATTGAATACCTCTGTGACCTGTTTGTTCAGTAAATTACGTGGCCTTCTTACTTGGGTCATTGTGAGTCATACCATCACACTTTAGTCGAGAGTTACCCTTGCTGTCAGACCGTCTATCTTTGCTGAAATAGCAAAGCTTCTTTGGGTTTTCTTTAATCGTGTCTCTTTATAAGCTTAATTAGTCTTCCGACATTCATTGTGGTTCTTTTTTTTGAAGATCTTTGTACCGTTATATATTTTCTGTTGTCCCTGAGCACTGGACTTTCTTTGATGCTCTCCCCTTTTTTTCTGGAAAGGCGCTTGATCTTTCATGTGACCCAGAGCTGTTTGCCGTGCCTTTTCAAATGTGTACCAGTATTTCTTGAACCAGATATGGTCCACGTGCCCACTTATCTCCCCTCCAATTGACACCGGTCCTACATAAATATTATTATTATTAGCTGTCTACATGTATTGTTTTTTCAAAGGCGGATCTAGCGGGGGGGATCCCGGACCCCTATGGAATTTCTAAAATGTACAAGTCCATGACTGCGTGTATTTTTAACTGTAAGTCATTACATGTATAAAGAAGCATGAAGCAAATTTTCACTACGCTTAACATATATCTAATGGTTAAGTAGTTTTTATTTGTTCGGGACTTCAGTCCTGAACAAATGTATGTACCATAATTCAGACCCTTGCCGATTTTGAAAGTTACCCAATCCAGAAGTAGCCCCTAAGTATATCAGTACAGAACAATTCAAACAAGAAATATCTTTAAAAAATATATTCGGCGCTGTGAAGGATTCATTTTGTTTGAAGTATGAATGTGTATAGTATCATCTTGATTTATTTTAATTCCCAAATAAGTAAAATAATTTTTTCGAGATCCACCTATTGAATTTTTGGGACCTTAAACTTTTTCTAGACCCGCATATTGAAAATCTGTAACCGTATACTAAACGTTCTTTTCGGGTCTGCATACTGAAAGTTTGGATCCGTACACTAAACTTTCTTAATGGGACCTGCATATCGAAAACGTTTAACCTATATTATTATTTGGGCCCGCATATTGTAAAAAAAAATAATGAGATGCGGATTTTTTTTAATTTTTCACAATGTTTTCGCGACCAAAATGCAACAAAGGAAGGTAACCAAGGAACCAAACAATCATATATTATTACTAATTCGAAGAATAAATACATTGTAAAATTAATATAATTAATACATAGCTCGAATTTAGGAAGAAGTTTTGTAGGAATCAAGTTGATTTTTGCCCTTGGTGACCTTTTGACACAAATGCCGGTCTCAGTGTGACATAAAACTGTACAAACACATTTCATATGGATTTGGACTATTAACATAAATATTTCTCATATCATTTGCAATGATAAGTGGGTAAATTGAAGTCTTTACATGTTTTGCGACTTCAATGATCCGAAGGGAAGTAATCGTGCAATAAACCAAACGTTTAATTCGAGACCGCACATTGAACATATGGGATCCCGATTACTAAATTTTTTTTTGGGACAACGAATAGTATCAAATATTTTATTCACTTCTCTCTACCGAGAAGAATTTCATTGGACAAACAGGAATAGTAAAGCAAATTGATTTGGTTAAAAATGTAGGTCAAAAGTTGGCTTAGACAGCTGCGCCGAAAAAGATCGTCTGCTATGACAGGCGCAATTTAATTCCAGAAATACACCAGTTAAACGGTCTACATTGAAGTGTATGTACATAAAGGTTACTAAATGTGTCTCAGTAGAGATCTTTTCGTCGTCAAGTATGTAATAGACATTCTCGTTCCCAGAGTCTAGTAGGATTCTCAATAGCTAGTATTGATAATCCTACTAGACTCTGGGAACGAGGATGGTAATAGAATGGTTACAAAGATTTCAGTCGGGATTCAGTCACGACCTGTTCTTTATGCCAATTGTCAGTAAAGATGTTATGTGCAATTGTACATCATCTTATGTGATAGAATGGTGCTTTAGAAAAGTTTTCGTAGTTTATGACTTTGGATGATGCCTGTATAGTGGGCTTGTGTTTATTATTTTACTACAGTTGCAGTAAAATATGATTGTTCATGGATCATAACTTTCAACTGACAGCTATTGGATTGTTCTATGAATTATGGTTATTGTGCGAAAAGAAAACAATAGTGTGTTCGCCTGTCCTGTCTACTTACTGTATTTGTAGGCCGATTGTGTAATGAGTTTTGAGTCGGAACAATGCTGTTCTACCTATCAAACTAGTATCATTGAACTCTTTTTTGTGAACAAACGTTGTTGGAGTCCTAAATCTAATTTCCCGTTTCAAACCGAAACAAATTCAATACCTTCAGCGCTTTGGTATAGTATTGATATGTTATGTAATTATGCAGGATTTTATATATAGCAAACAGTGTATCATGACTGTGGTCGCACGTGGTTTGAAGTTTGGACCCCCTCTCCCCCCCTCCCCCTAGAAAAAAGTTTGTACCCCCTCTCGAAAAAAATCACTTTAAATCAGTGAATAAACCTAACGTACATCCGCAATTTTATATTACGGGACTAGTAATAAAGAATAATAAAGAATAAAGAACGATAAGTCTGGATAAAATTTTTATGTAACTGCACCCATTTAAAATCATATACATTGTACAGTATGCTATGTGATTGTATCGATAAGGAATCAGACGTCCAGTTTGTACACAAATGGTCATGGTCCATAAACTTTTACCAAAATCAATTCATGAACATTTTCATTATTTATATTCATGAATTATTTATGTCAACTATACAAGAAATAGACTCTGGGCGGGGTCTGCATAAATGGTTGATATCGTGTAAGCTCGAATGGTTGATATTACCGGATTAGTACAGAAGGGAGGAAGTAGCTAGACTAGACTAAGTTGGTATAACCTATTTTGGAGACATGAAATTAGATCTACTGTGTAGCTATGGTACGTATGTTATAAATGTGTTGAGTTTGTCATCTGTTCTCTGTACAATAGGTTATTCTGATTTGGTTTAATGTTTTTTATTAACTCTATTTGTGCTTCGGAGATCAAGATTTAGATTACTCGAAAACTTTTTTTAATTTCTACTTTCGTTTTCACCTCAATGATTCATGTCGGATTTTTCTAGACTCTAGCTTTAGAATAGATGTAAGAATACTTTGGTGAGACTCTACTAAGTGCTTTGACTTGTGGCATTACTTTGATAAACTTGTAAGAAAGCATTGACTTTTTTATAATATATCATTAATGAATATTTGGACATAGTTCTTTTTGCCCTCTACTTGCTAGCTAGGTTTTCACGCTAACAGCTTTAGCTAGCCATCATTGAGTTCACATTTTTAAGTTGAATTTAGACAGGAAACCAGCAAAATTACCAAAATTAACTTTGTTAAAATGGCAAGACAAATCTGATCATGAAAAAGATATTCCTCTCAAAAATTTTCTTAAATACAAAACTCAAAACAAAAGAGTAGACTTTTTGCTATCAACTGATGGCAAATTAATTTTACCAAAGATTTCGGCAGTTGCTAAAAAACCTGGACAAATAAAATTGAACAATCTAAGACTACAACCATTAAAAAAGTATAAAAATGATTCATTATCAACATGAATATGATTTTTTACTTGTAAATAATTTAACCTGTGCATAGTTTTAAAAAATGGCCTCACTATTAAATTATCTCAACATTCTCCATAGACTGATTCTTGTGTTCAGTGCATTAAAAGCATGATGTCTTGACGCACTGTACACATTATATCATTTTAACCACTCGATCGTTTCTTGTTGGTTATTCCCAATCTATGACTTCTTGACAGCAAATCGCAATCAAGGCTTAATAGCCTCTATCATTATGTATTTACAATGATTAAAGTTTCTTTAGTATAAATAAAGTATAATTTTTGATATCTTAACCTATTACAAAGTAACTTTAGAAGAAATATCTTATAAGCAATAATCACTTATCATAGCTACTAGTGTATAGTATGTAAATCCTCTTGACAGTTTTCTCGCGTATTCGGTATAAATTTCTTGTCGGTGGTCATAAATTCATTTTTCCTCATGAAAATAACATCTGAGTCATGACAAATATTATACAAAAGTTAACATTATGGCAATTTTATTGTGCTATTTTAATAAATTAACAAGCACTTTCGAACATATATTCAATATGAAAAGAGAGCTATACAAATGCGGTATATATATAATATAAAAATTATTAATCTTGATGGTTCTTGACGTTTCTTGTCGGTAATTAGGGAGACCCCTCGACTATGGTTAAGTAAATGTGTGTCTGCATGTAATGTGTTGATATGTTTTTTACTTTCAAAAAGATTTCAGATAGACTGTACACAAGTCATACGTAGCCTAAAACCCACCCATTTGTAATGGTAATATTCAAATATTGGAGCGAATTTAAAAGTTTTGAAAAAAATATTTTATAATAAAACATAAATATTTTAACTTGTTAATATCATTGGATTTTATTGAGTAAATCACTTTTACATGTATGTACAACTAAGGCCAGAATGACCTCTTACTGTGCGATTTATCCCACAACATGATCTCCAATAGACTATATCCTGAATTCAAATATTTGGGTTTTCCCCTGCGGTACAAACAAACTTTCACCGTTACAATGAAAACATGTGTTCAAAGAACAATAGGATTTAATCCATAGTTCATGCTATTAAGCAATAATGTGTAGAAAACTATGTTTGTACCGCCTGTGCACGGACGGAAAAACCCATAAATTAAAATTCCGGATTAGGTCTATTCAGAACAATTACACTTTGGATATACATGTATTTGTTTATCATCTTCATTATCACCTATTCTGTTTACACTATTGAGCATTGTTGTCATGTATAAATGTGATTAGATAAAATAATCCTTGAAAATTGTGATAACAACTTGTATGATTGTTTAATTTATCTTTAACAATTACTACACTCACAATTATTATAAAAGCTTAATTTTAGATACACTATGTACTTTTGATGGTAGGTATTTTGTTAGCTGGGTTTTTCAAAGAAAAAAATAAGATTATAGATTGGCAAAATCCAGGCGGGTGGTTAACCTAGGGCGGGCGGGCGTGCATCCCGTATTGTTTACAATAGCATTTAAGTTTTTATTTACCATATATCTCTGCCAATTATCGCTCATCTTGATGAAAATTTATAAAATGATAACATACCATGTGATGAATGGAATAAAAAAGTAACCACAACTCTACGGGGGTAGACTACCTGGCTTAATAATGAATTATTTCCCTACAGCAGTTGGTATTGTACGGGGTTCACTCTCCGTAAACAGATATCTTGTAGAGCGTTGTGGTACAGGCTCTCTACTTTCTCCGTGGAAGGTCACGTCGAGATGAACTTTGTGTCGACCAATCAATGTGTAGCTTTCATCTAGACGAAAACACTATTAAACACATTTTGATTTCGTAATTTCTATTTTTAGACCAAGGTTTGCATGCTTATTTAACAGCAGTATTATTTACAGTCTGTGATTGGTCGGCTCATTTCAAATTGCGTGACATAGATGATGTAAACAAGTTACGTATCATATAAACAATTTCGTCATGAATATTATGATGAGAAAAGGTCACCTGAAAATGACCTTCGATGGAAAAGGCCAGATCTAAATTAGCGAGTATGCGAGTGTAAAATTTTAGATTCGGTTTTAATCAGATTGTACAGGGTTTAGCTAAGTATTTGCCAGGGTTAAGAGTATTTTCAAACTTACATTGAAAGTCTCATTATGTATATATTACAGTGTTGAGTCTTTGAAATATCTATTTACTGGAATGTCCTACATGGCTGGTATTTATCAGGGTTTTAACCATCCGAATACCCTTCAAGGAAGGAGACATCCTGTCAGCAATAAATGATATAAATAATATTGTTATTGTAATCACTATCAATTAATGTTATTGAACAATTAAATATACTTGTTTATAATTGTAATGTATTATGTACAATTTATAATTAACGTCCTAATTTTTATTGCACTGTCTTTTGTAATTTATGCTTACCATAAACAATACAACAAACACTACTGTTTGGGCGTGAGCAAGACACGTTTATTGTACAGAAATATACATGTATTCGCAATACTCATCTGCTTATTACATTAACAATAAATTTTAATAAATATATAATACATATAAAGGTATGTGAGTTAATAAGAATAGTATAACATAATAATTTATTTTTAACTTATTTCAAAATATATAAATTAACATAACGTTGAATGACGTATACATATAAGGTAAATATCAGAAAAGACTGCTAGCCGGCTGCCCTGACACAAACCTTTTTAAAAGGAAGTGGAGGTAGAAGATAACCAAAACTCAGTCAGGATTCCCTCAAGAATAAACTTATTTAACAATATTCCTTGTAAGGTTTCCTGTAAAAAGACCTAATCCAAACATATAGACCCTCCCGTCCATGCACAGGCTGGAAAATTAGTTACATTAATACTGAATTGCACGCACTATAGACCAAATTCATCTTTTTCCATGTGTGTGTGTGTATTTTCATTGTAACGGCGTAAGTTTGTTTGTACCGGGGAGGAAAATCCAAATGTTTGAATTTCGTATATAGTCTTAACCAAGGGCTGCAAACAGTCCAGTGTATCTTACCACTGTCTGACATTTATTATTGTAATAAAGATTTTTATGAAGTGTACTATACTGAAAACAAAATATTACTGATGCACAAGTGAGTTCGCTTTGTAGAATGATTCGCTTTGGCGCCCTCGCCTCTATATATACCCGGACAAAAACTAACCAACCGTTTTGGTCACGTGTGTGTTGAAACAACGGTTCTTGGCTATACTATGTAACGCAGAGAACAAAATATCTATAGCATTTAACTTGCAATTGCAATCTTTTACTTCTTATTCTCATTTGTCATTAAACAAAGATAACATTTGTTTTGTTGAATTTATTTTGTGCCAAGTAATTAATAACTTTGCTAATTTTATGATTGTTTGATAAAAATATCATAATTTGTCAATGCATTCAGACCAAATTTACAATTTATATCATATCGCGATCAATATTGTAATCGCGAGGCATATATCGTGTTACTCATTGTATCGGGACCTTGGCCAAGATACGCAGCCCTAATTGTATTTCATTTTGCTACTATAAATGTCACTATTACTGCATCATAATCATCATTTTAAAGGTTTGCTGCAAATTGCTATCCAGAACAGTTTTACTGTAACACTAAAATTAACAGGAAAGTACCAGCAGGCACTGTATAAGTCACATTGTATAGTTTATAGAATTTTTTATAGAATATGTTGTTGTTTCGTTTCAGAACATGAAGCATAGCATATATCCATCAATTATTGTCTAGTTTGTTATGAGGAATAATTTTTTTTTGAGGCTCAATGGCTTCAAAAATCGGTAAATATTTTTATACTTATATTTTTTTGGTCTTTTTCTTCTAGTATTTAGACTAAGGTACTTTTAATGTTTGTCTGGACAATAACAACCAATGTACCAGGCTTACCGAATTTTATCTGAAAGTAGCCCATGTGTCAAGGATGTTTCTTGAAGGTTATGGGTCCACTGGGTCACCAAATTTTATGTATCGATACTCTTTGGGTCAAGGGTGTGAACTTTTGGTTCTGAGGCCCCAGGGTCAATGTCACTGGAAGTTCATTTGGGGACATTTTGTGCTGGTGATGACTCAACCATTGTTGTACCTAGGTTCTCAAAATCTTTGCTTTGGATAGCCCTCCAGTTAAGGATGTAACCTATTCTGAAATTTCGGGGTCATTGGTCAAGGTCACAGGGACTTCACAAGGGCACATTATGCCCGCCCAGCAGAACTCTTGTTGTTTTTGTAATGGCACTAATTGTAAATGTGTCTACCAAAGGAGCATAAATATTTGGATTTAATGTAAATACTATATTTAAAATGTCATACTTGATGAATTAATTTATCCAATTGAATAATGTTTTTATAATGGGTAGGATACTAATACTTGCTTTCAAGGTGTTATCACGTAATTTGCTATTTGTGCATCTCCATTTTAGATTGGAAACAAGTCAAACAAATTATTCAGAAGAATTGGACAAAATTGTTAATAGATCTTCAACCTGATGATTTACTTGATGTGTTGTATCAAGAACAGTTTCTGTCAGAATTGCAGCGTAGAGATATCTCTGTAAGTTATTTAATAATGTTATCTCTGTCAGTTATATTACCTGTACAAAGATATCTCAGTTATTTATTTTACCTGTACACAGGTGTCTTAGTTAGTTATATTAGCTGTATAAAGGTATATCAGTTAGTTATATTACCTGTACAAAGATGCCTCAGTTCTATTACTGGTTCATAGTTATCTCAGTTAGTTAAATAACCTGTACAAAACTATCTCAGTTATATTACCTATACAAAGATATCTCAGTAATATTACTTATACAAATATATCTCTTTTAGTTAAATTTCCTTTTAAAAGATATTTCAGTTAGTTATATTACCTGTACAAAGATATCTCAGTAAGTTACATAACCTGTACAGAATATCTAAGTTAGTTACGTTACCTGTACAAAGGTATCTTAGTTAATTAAATTACCTGTACAAAGATATCTCTGTTCTATTACCTGTACTAAGATATTTCAGTGAGTTTTATCATCTTTATGAAAGTATCTCAGTAAGTTATATTACCTGTACAAAGATATATCAGTTCTATTACATGTACAAAGATATTTCTGTTTGTTATATTACATGATCTAAAGTTAGTTATGTTACTTTTACAAATGTATCTTTAGTCAGTTCTATTACCTGTACAAAGATATTTTAGTTTGTTATATTTCCTGTACAAAAATTACTCAGTTAGTTATATTACCTGTACAGAATATCTTAGTTAGTTATATTACCTGAACAAAGATATCTTGATTAGTTATATTTCCTGTACAAAGATATATCAGTAAGCTATATTACCTGTACAAAGATATCTCAGTAAGCTATATTACCTGTACAAAGATATCTCAGTAAGCTATATTACCTGTACAAAGATATCTCAGTAAGCTATATTACCTGTACAAAGATATCTCAGTAAGCTATATTACCTGTACAAAGATATCTCAGTTAGTTATATTTCCTGTACAAAGATTTCTCGGTTATTTATATTACATGTACGTAGATATCTTAGTTGTTATATTTCATGTACAAAGATTTTTCTGTTATATTTCCTGTACGAAATATTTCTTTTAGTTATATTTCCTGTACATAGATATCTTAGTTAGTTATATTACCTTTTTGGAGATATCTCTGTAAGTTATATTACCTGTACGTAGATATCTCTGTAAGTTATGTTACCTTTCCAAAGATATCTGTGTTAGTTATATTACCTGAACGAAATATTTCAGTTAGTTATATTACCTGTTTGAAGATATCTCAGTAAGTTATATTACCTGTACAGAAAATATCTC
Source organism: Mactra quadrangularis (assembly GCA_025267735.1). NCBI lineage: Eukaryota > Metazoa > Mollusca > Bivalvia > Venerida > Mactridae > Mactra > Mactra quadrangularis. The sequence continues at coordinate 47,931,239 of CM046305.1, read as the reverse complement.
AGTTAGTTATATTACCAGTTAAGTCTGACAATATTGGTATTATAAAGAGTAACCCAAACTGCACATGATTCCACAGTGAATGTTAATGTAAAATGTATAGAATTATAAGAATATGTAAATGGATTTGATTTTATTCCAATTAATTCTTTGAATTTCTTAACTCTGAAGAAAATGATGAATTTATAAACATTTAGGGTGAACTTTTATCAGACTTGTTAATTAAATCATGCACATATAAATTTAAAGTGATATGTACAGTTTTTTTCTTTTTAATTTTGACTTGAGGTTCTCATTAGTTCTTCTTGAGTGGTTCCCAAAGACTGACTGGGATCAAACTGATCATTGATGATAAAGTAACTAGAGTTTAGATGATAGGAAATAATCATAATTTACTGTAAGATATCCATGATCACACTAATTATTTCGCATTGCAAGAAGGAAGCATATGTATATGATTTTATTTGTCGATAAATTCAGGAGTTACAGTTAACATCTGAAAAAAATAGGCAAATCCTCGATCTAGCTACAAAGAAGGGAGTCAAGGGATATACACTTTTCAAACAGTGTCTTAGGAAGACCGGCCATGAACACTTGGCTGATCTGCTAGATTCCACAGAAACAGAATTGAGGAAAAAACAGGAAGCAATTCCAAAGAAAGTTGTTGTTCCAACGAGACCTGTTGCCACAAGTAAACCAGTTGAAAGAAGAAGAAGTGAACTCAATAAAGGTAATGCTACTGCCAGGGTTACCAATAAATCAGATGAAGGTGAAACACTGTATAGAAGACAAACACAAGATATGTCTCAGGAAACAAATAACCAAAAAGAAAGTCCAACCTCATCTGGTGGTAAATAAATAATTTTCTACAATTTGATACTTTGCTCGGACAGATTCAAATTATTTATGTAACTGAATAAGTCTTTGTTTCTGGATACGTTTCTTTTATCCGTACTTATTTACCATTCTACACAGACCTGTATGCCCATCTCAAATGAAGAAATATCAGCATTATTGTCTAATTTTGGATAAAAGGTATGATTTGCTGGGACTGGGAATTAAACTGTACTCGCTTGATTTAAAGTATCTTATCACTGTACATAATTGGCTTCCTGTGAATACATGTACACAGTTTTTTGCAAGCTACAATTAAACAAGTTTGCTTTAAACCCTTCCCTAAAGGAATGTATTTTTATCATGGTTGAATTCCTGTCTCATTAAAAATTTTGATTGTACAGCCAATTTTGATTTTTGATTTTTTTAGCATCCTGAAAAAATCTTCAAGGTGTATTTTTCTTGTATTCTAATGGTTGTGACATACGATGTTTTGTACAATATGTCTCTGTAATTTAATGCCCATACTTGATCATTGCATAACCATAAAGTTATAGTTTTGCTGCAGCCAATAGAATATGTGAGTTTCAAACATTGCATAAGCTTATTATCTATTCGGGGAGAGGCAGCAGTTACTAGTTTTTTTGTCATTTAATCCATCGAATGGAAAGAGAAATGGGCTAGTAGCAAACTTTATAACTTTTAAGCTGTTGTAGCTAACATACCTAGACCATGAAAGCAACCCTAAACTGTTTTTTACTAAAGTTTAAAAAAACTATAGCTTTGTACACTTTAAAAAATCCCTCAAAAAGTGAAAATTAAGTTTGGTTAAAAATGTTACAGATGGTGACACTGGACATAGAGGGATTCTCACAGAATCTGATTTGATGACCATAGCAACTGATGATGTGTTAGGTGATGATTGGGAGAATTTGACTCAATATTTGGACATAACATCTGGAACTAAACAAGAAATTATTGTTAACAACAAGGACGATAGAGTTCAACAGATTTTTCAAGTTCTTTTGGTGTGGGCACGTAGCACGGATTCTCCAGTTACCTGGCAACAGTTAGAAAACTGTTTTAGTCGTGCTAATACCGATGTGAAAATTAATTGGAGAAGGTTTAATGGTATGCTATTGTTATTTTATTCTCCTATTAGTATCTCGTTTGCATTGGTTATATTTTAATTGCTGAAGACAATCTTGCCTTTAAGATGATGTATTTTACTCAATTTATTAACAATTGTGTCCTTTTCTTTACATTTGCTGTCAAACAAAACAAACCAGCTTTTCTGAACATTATCTACTTTAACTTGACTAGGTTGGAAATAATGTAAGACTTGCACCTAAACATTTACCATTGATTGCATTATTATAATAGTTTTGACAAAAAGCGTAAATTCTTGTGTATATGCATATGTTTTCATACTCGCATTGCAAGCTGTCAACCAGTTCCTATATTCCTATATTTTCCTATATTTTGGGTTTCATTCCTTTATTTTCAATAGTGTCCTATATTTCCTATATTTATGCTATAATTTGTCCATCAGTCCTATATTTTTATAAATCATTTTAATTTGAACATGTCCAGTATGTTTAATTGTTTTTTCATATATAATTGAGTATTTTGTATCTGTTTTCTCTTTTACTTCCTATGATGAGTTGTTCTTGTAGGTGGCTGTCAAGTGTCAGTATTCAAGTTGCCCTAACACTTTGCTTCATAAACTACTCTTTAATCATCCCTCTTGATAAATCTAGAAGAAATGTTCTTTGTTGAAACAACAAGTGTTGTGTTCTACATGATTGTACATGTATTTTGTATTCCATGTCACTTATTGCCCATTCACTGCAACCTATAAAATATTTTGCTAAATTATATCACATTTAGGTGAAGTAAAATAAATGCAAGGGAATACCATGATATCCTACTCAATTTGTAGTGAGTTAACGGCCCCATTGGTGCGTTTAGATATATCTCAATCCATTGGCATGCATCCTTGCACTCATTGTATTTCGTCAGAAATAAAGTTACATTGTTATTTAAAGGAAATAAATCAATAAACCTGTTTTTCATTACTGACAGTGCTAGAAATTGTATAGTAGGTCTGAAAACAGGGCCAAGTATTGCCCTTAAATGATTTTGAGTGACAAATTTAGGCTCAGGTTTAAAACTAGCTCTATTCTCTCTCAATGTATATACATGTATTGTAGTACATTGCAGTTATTACTATAGTTAAAAATATCTCCAGTAACCATTAAGTCAAGAACCTCCATATTGTGTATGCATAGAAAGATCATTCAAATAACACATTTGATGCCAAATGTAACCTCTATTCAGGAGTACTAATTTTCATATAGATTTATTTATAGAAGTTAATATTTACAACTTTCGTGTAAGGCATACATCATCTACAATATTCAAAAATTGAGAGCAAAATTGACAGGATTTACTATCTTAACATTGAAAAATAGTTAAAATCATCCTGATTGAAATCATGTGACCCAGAGCCAGAAGATTTATTTGATAGCATCATCTAGGGGGTATTCTTGACTACACTGATTATTAAAACATCTTCCATTTAGGGTCACATATAAAAATGTTGAGAAAATTGGAAGCCTTCTTTTAGTTAGTTTGATGAGTAACTATCATGAATCTTTCATTCAGTTTGTTATGAATGCATGATGCGTTACCAGTTAATACACTCTGATCATCAGCTCTGTGGATCAGAAGAGGCTACATCAGCTGCTGTAATAAACAGCATGTTTCTGCTTGTATCATATCAAATGATGGAAGAGTTTAAATTTCTCAAGATATATTGAAAACCCATATTCTGGGTACAAAAATACATTTGTATAGTCATTTTTCATACTCAATATTTATGAAACATGTCTTTAAACAATGAAGTCATTAAAATAGATGGATAGGGGACACAATAAAATTGTCAAACCATGTTCTTTTAAAATTAAACTATTCCTGTAAAAGATTTTGTTTTGTATAAGATCATAGTGTAATTATTATTTTGTAAAACACAAAATAAAAATATTTTGGAAAATGCATTAACTCCAAGATAGGTTGTAGATCTTAATTATTTCATTTAGAGGTACTGTATATGTGGTTTGGTGCATTATTTGTTTTGTTTAAGTCATTTAAAGTAATACACTAGTAACTGAAACTTGTGTTTATTCAGAACATGTTCTTATTCAGTCTTTGAGCAAAGATAGTTTACGTAATAGGACCTTAATGTATAGGAATACCGCTCAAACGTTCCTATATTTCTACTTGGTTTTATTTATAAGTTCCAATATTTTGAAAAAAAAATCCTATATAAATTCTTATTTTTTATCAGTTGTTGGTTGACAGCCTGACATCGGAAGTTTTTCGTACATATTTATTAGCGATTAACTCAATTAATTGAGTCTGTAGCTTGTCTGACTAAGAATCCAGGGATAAGAAGCTAAGAATACTGCACAACAACAATGACATATCTAGAGTATGTAGTCATGTGATTGAATGATGTATACATTTCTCTATAGAGCTTCATTCCTGGGTGGGACTTATTAAGCTTTCGTGAGTTTTGTAATAAAATATTTTCCTTTGTCATTCTTCCACCCTCATTAAAATGTAAGGTACATATTACCACATGTTGTTATAATTGATCAGTATACAACATTTTCCTTTTAGATTTGAAGAATGGTAGACATGCTGAATCAAGGTAAGATACTGAAAACAATCTTCTATTTATCCCTGAAACATTAAATGCAACATCATGTAAATGCTACATAAATTTATAAACTATGTTTGCTTCAGTTGCATGAGTATATATGTCCATATATTGGGCTTTTTTTTCTTTAAAAAGTGATAATATGAAAGATAATAGGTATGATTGAGTTAACTTAATGCATGAACAGGCTATATAAATCAGTTTTAGACTACATTATTTGTACTGACAACACAAGGTGGATCCAAAAATATGGACGAATATCCTTGGATCATGAATTTAAGCGGAAAACAATTAAATAATTCTAATAGAACTCGAGCTAACATGAACTGATTCCGGGTCTTTGCAATGGCGGCCCTATCTGGATATAAGTTAAATGTGTGTTTGAAGCTTATAAAATCATCTAATTTTTTACTATTATGGCTTTTGTATCCTCGAAATTCGAGGGCGCTAAGTCACGTTTCACGAACTTGATATTTAACAGTATAATTCTTTGATCACGGACTGTCGCACTATATGTTAGTTATGTATAATCATGCTACCGAATGGTGATTGATTCATCCAGAAACTAGAACTGAAATTTATACAAACCAGAAATGCTTCTGATGATCTATTGAAGTGCCTAAGAGACATACGATCATGTAATATACTAAATGGAATCCATCTATTCCTGAAACCTCTGATTATGAGGAATCGACTCTGAATTGATTGTACATCAAATTAATTTAAACTGTACTTCAAAAATTCATACATATTCTATCACTAGTATAATTCAATGCTATATTCAGAACAGCCTATCACTCCTCCCGACAGATTTTTTATGAACAATTGCAAACTTTTTGTTTTGGTTGTTTTACTCAACATTAAAGAAAAATAAAGATCATAATCCTAGAAGGAAAAGTTAAAAACAAAATTGTATGCAAAATTTTAGCAAAATCAATGTTGTAGTTTTATAGATTTTTTCGATTTACAAGGGGTCTACGTTAAGCGCAAACTACCTATAATAATTTCTTTCTTGAATATTTGTGATTATTGTTAATAACTTAACGAATGAAAATTAATCGCAAAAATGTGTTTACAATGAAATTAAATGATTAAAATCCTTGCGCAATGTTAATTAAAAAGCATTTTAACAAAACTTTATGTATGCATCTTTTGTGAACAAGTTTATAACGGACATTCTCAATACGAAGGCCCATCGGACAAAGTGTACATAACTCCTTGCTTGTTAGTAAGAAAAAAATGAGTGTTTTGTCCATTTCCTAGTAGATGTCCAGTGATTGTGTAAATATGACAAAAATCGGACTGTGGTAATAAAATCTTTACCGCCATTTTAGATCCTTATTTTAAATTCCTGTTTCTGTCTACCCCTTTGTTGTTTGCAATACAATTGCAGAAAACACGATCACTGGAAGAGTTTAATTTGCATGCATATGCATTGGTAAACAATTGAAATTTGTATTTAAAAGGCTCCATAAAACAATAAGTCAGACATTTTTAAAATATCTAATGCAAAGTGCATGTCGCCAGACTGTATACTTTTCATATAATATCCGATACCGTATCTGCTACAGATAGATTGAAAAGCAAAATATCAACACAGAATATTAAGACACGCCTAAAGGTTATCTTAGTTTCATTGATTATTAAACAAATTTACAAAACCCTGGGGTATATATAATAAATGAAAATATTTGAATGACAAATGTGAAAGGGGTCAACAAAAAGTAAATAAGCAAAATTTACGTTTTCGATACTACTGAAAATGTCTGCTATATTGAAACGGTATAATGGCAACAGATACATCAATTGACTATTACTATTTATGGATGGTCGAATAATTCTTCGTTTGTTACTGTGTAGAGCTCAAACCGCTCAAAATACTTTAATTTTGAAGATGTTTAAAAGTTGACAGTTCTTTTATTACTTGCGATATAAGTTATGTGTTAAACTGTGCACTAGTAAGTTATAGGACAAATATACTAGGACGAAAAAGAAACGCCGGGTAACCTATAATGATTGTTTTAAGGGATAAATTGTATTATTGGATTATTATATTTATTTTTGTATGAAATGTCATCTGTATGGAACCAGCTGTTGAAGTTTCAATCGATTTTCGATGCTGATTATGTGAAAAAATACCCCCTTTTAACGATGACCCTTCTTGTTTTGCGAAACACGGCCGGACATGTGTTGCATATTTTATGTACCCGGCGTTTCTTTTTCGTCCTAGTATATGTCTATAAATTCAAATATTGATTTACTTCAAGAAATAATTGAAATACGACTGACTGTGATTATAAGTGTTTCAAATTTTTGTTACTATATGGTAACAGATATTTTTTTTTATTTTTGTCAGTAACAAAACAGCATTGTACGTTAAAAATGATTTCAAGTCAATACTATTTTTACCTAAGGGTAATAACAGACACGTATTAGTCTCTTGCAAGTACACCAAGTACCATAAGACATTGGTGTTTAGCAGATTTTTATATTAGAGTTCACCTGAGCTAGAACATATCTGTTCAATGTGATCATTTCTGATTGATGTTTGTCCGTTGTCGGCTACAAATCTCTTAACATTGTATTGAAAATTATTTAAAGCCTTAAGTTGTCGACTTTTGCACGATGCGTTTTATAAAGGTCAGCCCCCTTTCTTCACATTTGCATTTTTGCATTGCAAATTCAAGGTCACAGTTTTATGCAAATAAATATAAATGTATCAATAGATTTTGTGTCAGATGCCCTTACAATCTATTTCTCATGTTAGTGGCCTAGACTTCTCGGGACCCTCTCCAAGTCCTCTTTATATCAGTTTACTGAATTAAGAAATAGGAAAATATCAAAATCTGTAAAATGTATGTTGTTTTTGCGGATAAGCGTTGCATGACCGAGTTTAGTTTTGATCTTGCTCATTCTGAATCAGTGTCTTATTTTTATGCTTCAACTGAACCACATCATCTGTTTGAACAAAAGCATTCAAGTTTTCAAATTTATAATGTGTTTGTTATACAAGTCGTAGTTTTTATCACGTATAGAACATATGATATAAAAACAATTTGTTGTATTTATGTAAGCTATTTGACTTAGAAATAAAATTCAACTATAAAGTAACACATTTTGTTAGTTAAATTAAAGACTTGATGGGTTCGACTATGTTATAAACCTATATTATGAATATAAAAATTTCCGTTACCATTGCACCTGTTCTTTATACATACACGTGCCTTTAAGTATGCAGCTTATCACAAGTAATATGTACACTTTTTGTGTCCGCAATGACCAAAGTGAAGTATAAGAAACAGCAGATTATCAATGTGACGTCTACAAGTAAAGGAAGCTATCAGTTTGTCACCAATTATTACAAAATTGATTTTACCCTTAGCATTGAAAAGTGTTCCTCAAGTTCAGTATGGTCCATAGTCATATAAATGTTTATGGTAATGACGTAATAAAAAAGTCATTGTAGTCGAATTTTTCCTTTTTAGACAAGGACATGTATAATTGTTGAAACCAAGACGGAAGTTGATATTTGTATGTACGCCTTTTCTGTCAAAAATGGAGGTACAAACTCGGATGTTAAAAGTGAATATTCAAATGTTTACACCTTACCCTCTTTATATGGCCATAGTTATGCAAAAAGATAATTATTCATTCAGAAACTATGCATCCGTAATAATGACATCATTTTCATCTGATTATTTTAAAGTTGATTTTTTTTGTATATTTACATTCCCAGATGGACCTTCGTATTAGACTTGTGCGGGTTAAAACCCGACGTGAACATGAACAGTGGTTATGAGAAAAGAATTGGGGATTTTCTCAAAGGAATACTATACATATTCTTATTAAACCACAATTCAAAGGCTACGCTTATTAACCATGTGGCATTTATGTAGACAACGGTGTTGTCCCTCAGCCAATTAAAGCGCTTAACAAGTGTAAAGATAAATCGCACACTACACGGTTAAAGTGATGGATACATCACATCGTTTTCCCGTAATAAACTCGAGAAACCAGCGCGTGAAAGTCTAGGGACTTCACACAGGATTAAACTAATGGAAAAAAAACTCCTCTTATAACTCATAAATATTTTCATAGTTAGAGTTAAATGACAACACGAAATTCCGCTTGCAAGTTATATCTATACTATTAAATTTGCGATTTTCCTGTTTTGTGGAAGAAACTGCGCAGCTTTGAATAAATCTTTTGTTTGTCGCTGGAGCACCTATATACCGGCATATCAAGTTGACAATTCTTTTTTGACAAAGCCTCTTGATATTTGCAAAAACTGCCAAAAATCAACAAAAAAAAATGGGTATTTTTTGTGTCTAAAAATAGTTCTAGATAAAACTAAAAATAGACCAAACTCCCCACAGCGGTTATTTCCCTTTATTAAATCAATAACCACTGCCACCACAAGTAAATTCGTCCCTCAGAGAGCCGAATATTTTTTTCATCTTTTCTGTTACATTTCAATAATTTCTACAAGTTTAGCCTTTTTGTTGTAAATTATGATGTTCAAAGTACAGGTCGTCCACGTAAATATTGCGTATACAAACATTGCCGGTTTCATTACACAATAATATTTACCTAAAGCCCGTGCTTGCACGGCCTCCCATCTAGTTATCTAAAAACAATACGTGGTCATTATAAGAATATTTTAATGTCACAATTTATAAAGACAATACAAATTGCTTAACATGCAGATATCGTTAGATCCTATCTCAATCCACTTCCTGAAAGTCAGCTGTTGTCGACGTAACCGCCGTTTAAGTTAGATCCACATGTGTTCAATCAAATTGTAAAAATAGATAATGTTAGCTTGTGGTCACTTAGATTATGGTCGCTCGATGTCATTTAGACAAAGTCATTGCCAAAATATAGAGGCAATCACAGGACGTAATAGCTGGCCGACGTAACGTCTATCACACATTGACCAGACCACAATGTCCATAATTTAACTCTGCCACCACTTTAATAAGGATTTTTCCTCGAAAGTTTATGACATCGATACCGGTACGTCCGTTGACGTTCCATAAGCCGACATTCTGCCGACGCTAGCTGAGATTGTAACGAGCCCACATAAATTGTTCTAATTTTAGATGGTAACCAACATTTAGAACAAGTACGAGGTACGGCATACACCAGACAATTCGCCGTTCTCGAAATTAATTTATTTGGCGTTCACTGTTACCATTTTATCACACGTCACAGTGATATATCTATTACGCTAATGAAGTTGGCGTAAATATTTCTCTGGACGTACCAATAATAAACGCAGTCTGTCTGAACGTGGACAATTAGCAATCGTTTCTGTATCTCTTAGCATTTGATGAGTCGTTTCTTTTTCTTGTCAGTGTGTATTTATGTATAAAACTATCTACGCGTAATTATGAGTTTTATAAATTTTCGCACGATATTCACTACACAAAACTGTATGATTTAGGCTAAATCATTATATCTTGAGTTTTACATTACCTTATAATCGTTATTGTGTAAATATGTGATAAAATAAAATAATGTTTATTGGATTTAACGCCGTGTCAACCCAATTTAGGCCATTTTACGGCCCCCAGCGCACCAAACTAGCTTTCCTGGACCCTTTTTATAACCAGTACTCACTTACCCTTCCACAAGACCGAAAACTTCTCCATGTTATCTAATCAATGGAGGAAAATTGACATTATTGTCAAATTTTCATGGAAGGGTATAATCTCCCCGGGTGGGATTCGAACCCGTACCCCCTTCGGTACACGAGGTTCCGAATCCTGGCGCGGTACCAACTGCGCTATTGACCCGGGTTTAAATAAGTAAACAGTAGGCGTAATTAACAAATAGTTTTATTCAATTCGCCCGTTGTCAAAATCGGATAGAAAAAATCGCGCGGATAAAGACGTACAAATGTAAAAGAAGTATTTTGGAGGCATCCGCGTGGCATACTATCCGTATGGTATTTGTGTTGCACTAGTATGCAGACGAAAGGATATGGGACGTAATTATTGGTAGTATTGCAAATAATTTAACATAAGTGTCATTTTGTATTTTTCCATAAAGATAGTAGTATGTCTACTGATATTGTTTATGTAGTTATAACTTTTTTGATGTTTTAAACGAACGCCTCGCAAAATTAATAACCCTACAGCTGATTAACTGACATTTATGTCATTTTGTATGTAAAAATATTTTTGAGATGCCCCCTCATAAATCTTCGGAATCAACTGTCCATGTTCACACTCCACCTTCGTCCGCACAAGTCTATTGAGAATTGTCGATAAATTAAAAAGACGTTAATTCATGGCACAGTTTGTCTAAAAGTCGATATTTGTTCTAATATGATTTATAGAGCCAATATGAGATCTCTATTAGATATAAATCAATTTAATTAACTGGTCAAAACTCGTCTGTTAAGTAAGTGTATTTAAGACATTAAAACACAAATGAGGAGGGCCTGATAGTGCTTTATCAATGAATAATGTCTTTGAGATGATGTTCTCGGGTCACTATTCATTACTCTGCCATAGATTGACCTCTAATTATTACGTTAGTATTTATTATTTACTTCGTTTACTTTTGCCCCCGTGTTGAGCTATCTGTGAACAGCTCTTTTTCTTTGAACTTTCTTTAATTTATAACTAGATAAAAGTATTGTGATATTACAGCCAACATGAAAGAATGGTTAGTGAATTCCAGGGGTCTAACAAGTCAGAAAGTGACGTATCACAGATGATGGAAAGTGTATCTTTAGTGGATACACCCATGGGACATACTCTTAGGCAGGGTGTGGATGCTAGTAATTCCTTTAGAATCGACCAATCTCAACTAAGTGGTCATGAATCAGCACAAAGCAACAACGAAGTTGACATTGTGGATGCAAAATTAGACACTGTTCCCACGTATCCAAATCGAATGAATCAGCTTCCTGCATCACAAGCTGATGACTTAGTTAGAAATATGGAACATAATTTAAAAAGTTTGAAAAATGTGTTGAAGATTCAGCCTACATATTTAAGTCACTCAGATATTTCTCTTCCTCCATCAAATTTACCTCAAAATGTACCAAGATCACGTCCAGCTGTTCCACTATCAAATGAAGCTGCTCCTAGTGTTGAAGGTTCTGATATACCTGATAGTATAAGTGGCTGGTTTAGGAATACTACTGAAGAAAAGGGACGAATGAAAGTATTAACTGAAGAAGAAATTAAAAGGTTTAAACAGAGATGTTATTTACCTTTAGTACCTGGAGCCTATGGAAAGGTATATCGATGTAAGTATGATTTATACGTGGAAAGATATATCGATGTAAGTATGATTTATACATGGAAATATATATCGATGTAAGTATGATTTATACGTGGAAAGATATATCGATGTAAGTATGACATATGCATGTAAAGGTATATCGATGTAAGTATGACATATACATAGAAAGATAAATCGATATAAGTATGATTTATACATGGATAGAAATATCAATATATATATGATTTATACATGGAAAGATATATCGATGTAAGTATGACAAGTACATGGATAGAAATATCGATGTAAGTATGATTTATACGTGGAAAGTTATGTCGATGTAAGTATTACTTATATATTATCAACAGCTTCACACATATACTAAAGAGAATATACCATATTGTAGTGATTTGTTATTCTGGTGAATTACTGTCACGGTATTATGTTGTCATTGTCTTGAAGTTCAGTGTTCGCATTCAATGACATGAATAACTTGTGTGGAGCTCGAGGGTTATGAAATTTTATTTTAATTTGTTGTCGTCATATTTGCTAATCAGGCCTCCTAGTGAAACCTTTAAAACCTTTAAAAACCTTTTATTTCAGAGCAAACCTTTAAAACCTTTACATTTCCCCAGAAAACCTTTAAAACGCCAAAATAGCCTGTAATTCTCACTCAAAACCTTTATATTTGCTCTGGTTGCGGTGCTAGCTTAAAGCAAGTAATGGATTTTGTTCTGCATTTTCCTTTCACTGTAAAACAGGAGCTATGTATGATATAAATATGCAGAGAAAATAGGTATACACATAAAATAAGGTATGTATTATATTGCATAATTCAAACGGTATATAACATCAAAAAATGACTTTGGTATGACTGTGGGTTTAATAAAGAAATGAGAACTTTGACGAAAATAGCCTTTATTTACTCTTTATTTTTTCATATCTTACACTAAAAGGCCTTTATTTTCATACATTGGAGCCTTTATAAAAACCTTTATTTTTGTTTTGGCCTGCTAGGAGGCCTGGCTAATGCTCCTCATTACTATAGAGCATAATAAAATATGCTAGTGTTTTTTAGAATTTAAAACAATGATTGTGTTAGATTGAAAATGATAGTAAATTCGTCTTGATTATCTTCGAATAAACCTTTGTCTGTTATAAAAAATAGCACGTAAGCTTTCGTTCTTGATGATTTCATGACTTGCCAAATTATTCACTGCAAATTATCTGTTGAAATGGTATCTAATTTATTTATATCTATTCCTTGAAATATAAGATGTGAGTAAAAACATTTCAGCAGGGTCCAAATCTCTGATGTTTCAATATTTTCTTATTTCTGTGGACAACATTTCTACGGTCTACGAATTTTCCAATAAATGGTAGATTTTTTACTACGTAAAAATGCCATAAAGGTCTGTGGATAAAAATGCTAAGTGTGAACTTTTCAGACGTGCTATTGCTGTTGTATTAGAAGTCAGTATTGTTTAATAGAATAATATGGAATATTTTGTATTATAGAAAAATACATGTGGACTTCAAATATACATTGAACATATTCATATTCTCATTGTTTACAAATTTTAACCACTTTTACAGATTTTTATGTTTGTTATGTTTTTATTTACCTTCGATAACAATTTGTTCAATTTCAGAATTCATTCATTGTTGACAAAATGTGACTGCTATAAATGAACATTTGTAATAAAATGATTGATTATCAACGTCGTACTTGTCAATTGGCATGATTTCAAAGTTATTTAAAGATATGTATTAAGTAATTTTTAGACACTAATGTATCAAGAAAAGACAGAAAAACATATTGTTTAGTGTTGGTAAATTGACTTAGCCTTTTTTATTTGTTAATATTTCTATTGCAGCTTATGATCCTATTCCTGGACTGAACATGAAAGTAGTCATGAAACACATTACAATTGAAAAGGAAGGCGATGTTGAAAAGATGAGATCTATTACTAATGTATGTATGTTTATATATATGAAAGGGATAGTAATTACATGTAAAGCAGAAACATGGCACAGTGGCTGAGCCTTGGATTGATCTGAATATTCCTATTCTATTCCTTACAACTTCAGTTGAAGCAAACCTGAGCACCATGTGTGATTGTTGGGGGTCTGACTAATTTGCGATAGTGCGCACGATGATGCGTGACAGCGAGCGTGTGTGCATGCTGTGCCAGTCAATCCGTTGTCAACAATTTCTTTAAAAATTGTCTCGTCAAAAACAATAATGTCTACTTTAACTATACAAGGGATATATGCATAGGAACAATACAATATAAAATAGAGGAACAAGAATTTAAAAAGAATTCTACATATGAGAGCAATACTTTAAAGTAGAAAACTACGTATAGGAACTATACAATATAAAATAGAGGAACAATACAATTTAAAAAAGAATTCTATGTATAGAAGCATTACTATATAAAATAGAGTTCTTCATTCGGGTACTCTTCTTATAGGAACAATAAATTTTAGAATAGAATTCTACGTTTAGGAATTATACAATATAAAATAGACTTCTACATTATAGGAACAATACAATGTAAAATAGAATTCAGCTTTTTGGCATGTAGCAACACAAGAATATGTTGAAAAGATTGAGTTAATATATACCCCTGTAGTCAAAATTGACCCCGCCCCTGGGATCACAATATTGACTTAGAGTTATATAAGGAAAATATAAAGAAAAGCTTTGATAATTTGCCTGTATGGTCATATGCTGTTCTCTACAAAGTTAATTCAAATTTTGCCCTGGGAATCAAAATAAAGAAATGTTTAAAAATCTTTTTTACTAAAAAACAATGCATAGAGCTTTCATATTTGATTAGTTGTATTATCTTTAGGTCTTCTACGTAGAGTGTTGAAATAATGCTACTGGATTCGAAATTTGTCGCTCCCAAGGATCACTGTTTTTATCAGCTAAAACTGATTAACAATATTTTGTCAGATGCCCCAAGCATCCAGGGTCCTCAAGACCCAATTGACGTTTTAATCAATTATTTAATCAATGTTATCAAAAAATGTTACTGAACTAAAATTTGTGATTTCAGAGAAGTTTACATGTAGCACAAAGCTAGAATTGTAAAGCATTGGCTTGATTTTTTATCTTCAATGTACATTTTTTTTTCAGGAAAAGCTTGCATCAAGGACAATGCATTTTGGAATAGTACCATTGCTCATGTACGGATCTGATAGTAGTGATGAAAGTAAAAGGTAAGTATAATTTCTGTGACATTTTCAGTCCCCTGGTAGCTAAGTCAGCAAAGTCTCAACTAGGAGGTATATTTAGTGGCCTATGGTTCTGATTTTTAGGAAAAGTCTCAAAGAGTCAGTGTAACTATTGGGTATCTTGAGAATCTAAGGTAATTTCTGGTCGAGCTGTTCAGCCAACTGCTATCCAATAGCTTCAACAGACCCTCTTTGAGGAGTGGCATCAAATTCCTGTAAATGCCATGTGTAGGCTATATTGAGATCATCTTTGCACATTTCTACTTTAACCAATGCCTTTGAATATAAAAAGCCAACATTATCGGGATCACACTGTTATCACTATTCAATGATTAATTAGCTGATAAAAACACAAAAATACACCTCTGTATATCACTTCGAATTAGGCCGATAAAAATATGTATACATTGTAATTGAATTAGTGATCCTTGTCATATTTAGATTTGTATATACATTTCGTGGACCATGATCACGCTATTTCAATCAGGTCCATGTATCTTGTTTATACTTTCAGATCATTTTACTTCATTACACCCTTTATGGAGAATGGTAACTTATATGAGGTGATTCAAAATGACAAAAAAGCGACAGTGAGTGAGAAAAAACTAACTCTTGATATCAGATTAAAGATACTTTATCATATTGCTTCTGCTATTCATTTTTTACATACACCAGTAGATAAATTCAGGTATGCTTATTTCAGTTTTTTAAGTCAACTATTGTTTGTTTTCTTTTATCTAAATTGCTTTCGTAACATAAGAGTACTTATCAAGGCATACACAATATTAATAATCTTGAATTAAACCTGTTCTTCTGTGACTGAATTGCTTCCCGTTTAGATATGTGACGACAACATTGCTTTAAACCACTGGTAGCTATTTGGCAGAAAAAGCTGTCTACCTAACTGTGTTATGAAATAGTACTGCCTGCCTGCAAATTATTCTCTGGGCCTTAAACTTGTTTTACTACTGTTTATTCCGAGGTATGTCTGTGTAAAGAATCAGTGTATTAAATTTTATACGCCCGTTTTGAAAAATCGGTCGTATTATGTGATGATTTTGTCCGTCTGTCAGTCCGTCTGGCCGCCTGACTATCTGTCTGTGCGAGGACAATTGCTTGTCTGGGTGATATCTCAAGAAAGGATGTACTTAGATTCCTCAAATTTTATGTGTGGAAAGCCCTTGGGAAGAAGAGCTTCCCTAATGATTTTGAGATCCTTGGGTCAAAGGTCAAGGTCACTGGAACTTAAAATAGGGAAACTATGTCCGGAGGATAACTCAAGAATTACTTAAGCTCTTTTGATCGGATAATAAGGAGAAGTTTCTGGCCTTGTAAAGGGTAGATGAGTACTGGTTATAGACAATGGTTCAAGAAAGCTAGGTTAAAAGCGCTGGACTCCGTTAAATGACCTTAAATTATGTTGACATGGCGTTTACTCCAATTAATAAATTAACAATGTACAGTTGATTGACGATTTTCGTCTCGCGATTTTTCGAAGTTCGCAGTAACTCGACATAGATCTACGGTCACAACATTTTCTGTTATATGTTCAATGTGAAAATTTCGCGATAGTTCAGCACACGATTTTTCCAAATTTGCTTTAATTAAACAACTTTTCATAGTCAGCTAAACAGAAAATAAGGTAAAAAGTTATGCGATAATTCCACAAGGGTCTCTGGTCGCGAGTTTTTTCATACATCTGACCATCTAACTTAATCGGTATTGTTAGATAATAATTACATGTCTCGTGTGCTTTTCATGCCCGTGATCGTTAGTCAATTATGGATAACATTATCGGCTTGCTTTTGAAAACAAAGATGCAAACATCCATAGTATAACAAGCTTGATATGTCTTATTTGTTTGCTTGAGTGACAAAAACGTTTGACATTCGTCCTTATATACTGTACACAGTATTATATAAATTTATAGATTCTGATGAGGTGCTCAATGCTATAAAAAATTTACTGTTCACAATTTATCATTAACTTTCGTTCAAATTATCCTAAGTAATTAAGCGAAGGGTTCATGTCAGCTGAGAAGACTGCGGAATCTGCATTCTAAAGCTGTTGTGCATGCTCGGACTTTGAGTTGTTTACAAAATTTTGGACTCAATACTTTCCCAATGTCTTTCTGAAATGAATTATTTTTAAGAAATACTTTTAAATGCTTTTTTGTTATAACCATTACACTATCAGCGGGGTGTAAGGGCAGCAGCCCACGTAATACTCAGGTGTGTAAGGAACAAAATATGGTCGAATTGTGCAAGTTGTGATAAAAGCACCAAACTTTCAGGAAATCAACTTAAAGGTGTGAACTTCAGAAAAAAGCCAGGAGACAACCATGAGAGGCCCTGTGAACAAAAATATGGGGCCCTAAAAGGATTTACCCGTAACAATTGATATTATTGCATAGTACTGTGTAAAAATCCTTAATTTATATATCAACTGAATGTATTAAATTTCTTTTGCTCAAGATGAGAACATCTAAGTTAGTTGATGGTTTTGTAAATATTTAACATGATAATTATAATCGGTATTGAGGCCCCATAAAGGGAGTTTTTGGTCCACAAATAGTAAAAGACCACTTACAACCAGTACAGTTTTTATTTTTATTTTTTCACTTTTTAAAGAATTTTTTTATGGGTAATTTTGAGTGGCTAGATGTGGTGTCTTTTCATTTGAATAAATTGCTAAACAAAGTATGATCAAAAGAGGCCAACGCAAGGGGAATCTTATGAAATAATATTGAATATCTAATTTTCTGTTGTGATTACTTAGTATTTAGAAATTGTATCGGTAACATTTAATCTATTATGTACAGTTTAAATAACATAATGATAAAACTTTTTTTATTCTTCATATCATTTTGAGTGATGCACCTCAGAAAACCCCAAGGAGACAACCATGAGAGGCCCTACTAACAAAATTGTGGGGCCATGAAATGGGTCACCCATTAGAAGTATAAGCAATGCATAGTTTAGTGTAAATATTTATCTATCATTAAATAATTATCTATCAAGTAAATAAAATAAATTTTCTTCACTCATGATGAGTACAATCATGTCAAAGTCACTGGGACTTAATTTATATTAAAACATTTTCCGGACAATAACTCAATTATGACTCTACCTAGGTTCACCAAATTTTATGTTGGTTTGTAGGCCCTGGGTCAAAGGTCAGGGTCATGAGGAAAACCTTGTCCAACTACCAACTTTATCAAAGATCACCAATTTTTGTATCGATGTATACCGCACTATAATAATACAATAAAAATTGTATACCGCATTCATGCTCGTTTATTTCACCTTCGCAGGATATACTTTCATTTTCATTGAGATTTTTTATATTATCATTTGGAAAGGCGTTATTAGTGTATTCAATATCATCCTGATAATTCGTTTCGCTATAAAGTTTTTTGTAGAAGTCATATTCCGCTTTCAACACGTCATGTTTTCCGTTTATGTATTGTTCACCTATTTGAAGCTTATGTATTGTTTTTTGTTCTGCTTTACGATTTTCCATATAAGCAAAATAAGACGAATTTTTCTCGCTGTTTTCTACATGAATCGCTTTGGAGCTCATAAGTTTACCATTAATTTTTTTATCTATAATTTATCTAGGTCTTGCTTTTTTATTAAAATGTTTAGTCTTATTTCATTTGTGTTATTTGTAGTTTGATCTTGAAATTTACTTTTCAGGTATGATATTTTTCTATACAGTTTTGATTCTTCAAGTTTCATCTCTTTATTTTTATGTGTAATATATTTAATTGTTTCGTTTCTAATGGTACCTTTGATGATTTCCCAAAGAGTATTTGGATTACATTCTGCATTTATTTCAGTAACTTCGTATTATTTTTGATTGGTAGCCCTTATCCAATAAGATGGACTCATTGATTTTAAAGTACCCTGGCCCTTTTTCCATAAGAATTTCATCGATAGTAATCATTATCATAGAATGGTCCGTTTTATACCCGTGGCTGATTTTACATTTTTTATAATGTTACTTAGTGAATTAGATATTAAAAAATAATCCAGCCTGCAGTATATAGGCGGGTTTGGGTTCGAGTGCGAAGTGAATTGTATTTTATCTTTGTACTTGTTACGCCATATATCATTTAGCTCGCAATTTTCAATAAGTTCGTTTATTTTGGCTCTACATTTTTATGTGTTTCTTTATTTCCATTTTTTGTCTAAGTTTGTATCAATTATGGTGTTAAAATCTCCACCAATGACAAAATGTTTGTCGTTATTTTGTAAAATATAAGTTTCAAGATCATTGAAAATGTTAATGTCGTCTTTATTAGGACCATATATTTTTATAAGCGTTATATGTTTGTTTTGAACGGTTATATCACATGCTATTAATCTTCCTTTTACTATTTCAGTTTCATTTTCAATTTCTATCGTTTTATTTGGATGCATTAAAATGCCAACGCCTTCACTATTGGTTTTATCACCGCTAAAAAGTAATTGCCTTTCCATTCATTTTTCAATTAAGCTATTAGTAGAATGAGTTTCTTGTAACATGTATATTGATGCATTTGCATGTTTTAACCATTCGAATACTTGCAACTTTTGGTTTTTACCTAAACCTCTAACGTTCATAGATTCTATTGACGTTTCCATTTGATTGTTTTATATGCATTAAAACTCTCAACAAAGGTCAGATTGATGTAAAAACGAGATACTTTGTACATAATTAGGGAGTGATTCTTGTCACACACGTATCCACTGACATTTTATTTGATATAAATCATACTTTGCTTATTATTATCAATTCTCTAGAATAACTTCAGAATTTTAAAAGGAGCTTAATGGATTACAATGTTTGAACAGGTGAAAGAATAGAAGTGTAAGAATATATTTTGCAAAAAAGGGGAAAAAGATAATCAATTTAAGGTCAAAGAATAAAAGTATTACAATGTATACATTTAATGAATTCATGGAGCACATTATTATAGTAATTTTCAATGCTTAAACCATTTTCCCAATTTGCCGCTTTGAAGGAAACATGTCATACAACAGTTACTGTACTGGTAGCATAACATAAATGTTATATCAGTCATACATGTTATTATGAATTAATAACCATAACCATATTAAGTTAAATGCTAACAAACAAACAACAGACATTTTTGTTAAGTAGTCTTGTGATAGATTATGTTTCAGTATAATTTACACAAAAACACTATAGTCACCTATAATATCTCTTTCACTACTTACAGTAAGTGACATCGGCTATTGAGTAAAATGACATGTTGGTCCCCAGCAATTATCTTTAACATGTATATATTAGAATTATTTTTACCATTGTTCTCATAGTTCACAGTATTACATCTATCCAGTAGAATAAAAAAGCACTCACATTAAGTATCGTAATTATGCAAGAAGTGTATACAGTATGATAAACCTTATCATTGAAAGGGATACATAGTAAGATAAATAATTTAACTAAAAGTCATATTATGTATCATCTATGGGTTTACCTCATACATAGCATTACATATAACTCCAATAATAATTCATACGGAATTTTACAATCACGAGTCAATGACATAACACATGGCCGAGTGTCCGTCTTAATATCAGGGTTCCCACGGTCAGGGAAAAGTCAGGGAGAAATGATTTTTTCAAGGTCAGTGAAAAGTCAGGGAATTCTGAAATTTGTCAGGGAAATTAGAAAAATAAGCAAAAGTCAGGGAAAAGTCAGGGAATTTTGTAAGAGAAGAATTTTGGTCAAACAATAGGAAGCAAAATAAATAAAGGCTAAGGCAGTTTCTTCTATTTTTTATATATTTTATAGATGTTTATCATAATGAGTATCTTTATGATTCTTGTTAACATCTTACTCTGAAAACATGCTTATATCTAAAGATTATGATACAGTACTAAGTTCTCCAGGAAGAAGTTGAAAGGGGTTTAAGCGTTCTTTGCCTTACTGTATTTTGCTTTTTATGTAGCTCTTTAATTACCTGTCTTATTTTTTTTGGTTCAATGTTAGTTTACCATTGTTTACTATAATATTTATATTCAAGTAAAATGTGTGCCTGTTTAAGTAAATCCTCTAATGTATGTTGAAGAATGTAACATCTTTTAGCATGACATGTGTTATCAAATACTTCTCATTTCGGATAAGTGTATGCATACTAAATGAAAATGAGCAACTTAAGGGTCATTCCTTACCAAATCACCCAAAATACAAAAATTTTCCCAGTTCAAGTCTTAGATTTTGCTGAAATTTTAACCACATCAAATTAACCTTATTCATGGAGAAATCCAAAATTAGTATTGTGCTCCAAATAGTTTCTGAGATACAGACATTTGGAGTTGGTACGTACTGCACTGTTATTGAAGTTAGAAGTTAATCAGTTTTGAGCAATATTTGAGGGCAAAAGTTTTAAAGAAAAAGAGTTCTCAGAGCCCCTTAAGTCCATATATGTACTCACATTTAGGGTAATATTTAAGTTTATTAATCATTTAGATTCTTATTTTTTCCTTTTTTGAGCAATATCTATCAGAAAATGGCCCTGCGGCCAATTTGTGCAAAAAGTTATTACAGTGCTGTAAAAGTCTTGATTTATAAATTGCTATATTTTCTTTATTTTTCAAGATATTACTTTAAAAATTTCAAGGGAATGGTCTTATAATCATTATTGATGTGTATAATGAAATTATTGTCTTAATATATTGTTTATCAATAAAAGAAAAATATTTTTGTATTTTGTACAAGGGTACCCCCTCTTTTTTAAATAAATTAGTTTTTTTACATAAGTTTGGTGTGCTATACTTTTTTATTTTTAGGATATTCTTATAGAAATGGGTATACTTTTCTTGATATTGCCCTTAATCATGTAATTGCATTCAAATAAGTTTAAAACTATTTGTCTTGAAGAAAATTGTCTCTAAAAGTGGCCCTAGCATTCAAGTGGCATAAAAAAGTGACACATGCTATCACTTTGAAACTTTTTAATTGCATTATCCTACTAAATATATTTATCATACTAGAAATAGAAAATGCCTTCTTATTCCTTCGATTGAAAAATCATGTTTCAAAAAACGGTCTTTTTTACCAAATCCAGACTGAATTTCTTGGTCTTTACTAGAATCAAAGTTTAGATTTATGGACGTGCAATTGTTTATTAGAATTTGAACTTAATTTCTAGCAAAAAAAGTTAAAAGAATCTTAATTTAGTGAACTGTTGCTTCATATAGAGGTTTGGCCAAATTTTTATGAGTGAGCAAGGAAATAAATATATTTTTTGTGAAAACCGTCAAAATTAAAGTGCAAGCAAATCCACAAAACGCATAATCAACTTGTTTTGGCCTAAGATTGTGCATCAAATGGCTTGTCGAGGATTATATTGCGCAGCTTTTTTTGGCATTGGATAATTACTTCCAGCATAATCCCCAAATTGTACGACAGTAATCAATATGTGGAAGGATTTCAGTATTGAACTATACATTTATTGCTCAAAGATTGTGAAAACTTGACACTGTTACTGGTCAGGGAAAAAGGATTTTGGTCAGGGAAAAATCAGGGAAAAGGCAGGGAATTTTGATTTCTTATCTTTGTGGGAACCCTGAATATGTTTCATGATGCATAGCAAATAGTTTTGCATCACAGATTTAATGAAATCAACTTAATTGTTCCCCATATTGATATACTCAGTTTCTAATTGTGACGTTTGATGTATGGTAAATTCATACTATACCTACAGAATGAATAACATCATGTTAGTAGATTTCCACTAGACAGTTTGGGACAATATAATACCTAGATAAACATGTTCACAATGCTTTACGATCATGAATAAAGTATGTGTTTGTGAATTATATTACCACTTTTACATAATACTGTGAGTGACATCTACAATTGTGTCCTGTATTACGACATGTTGACCCTTAGCAAATCTTGTTGACAGATATTTATAAGCTTTTTGGAACGATTTATCGTTCCAGAGACATGACAAATCTTAAAACCATTCTGACTCATAAATATTCATATTTCCACGTCTATCATAAAAGACAAAGAAGGCATACTGGCTCATTATCATGTAACTATACGGAGATAGGTTGTCTCCCCTACACACGGAAATTATCGAACAACTCCGAAACGACGCAAACTAGTCAATCGTAATTATACTCATTAATTCCTGTTGTGTATATAAATACATAAATATTTCATACGAACTATATCCCGACCTGATTATTTATTCTATACCGTTGGTTCCCGACTCATTCCGCTTGTGAGCTACCAAAAAAGACAAAAGCAGGGTACTAAACTTTACAAAATGGCTACTTCCGTTTGTAAACTGACTCGCCAGTTAAGACCTCGAAAAAAAGTTTTGTTTTGACAACATATATTTCTTTTGACAGCATAAAAATGACTTTGCACAACATTGCATATGTATAGACTGGGAATGATGTATAGTACTAATCGTGAAAATGTCTTTATCTCAAAGCAGAAGAATGACCTAGTTTCGGAAAGGTAGCGAACGATTCGCACCGAGTTACATTCGCTCGTGGCCTGCAGACGATTCGCTCGCACAATAGGGGCGGTTCGTCTCCATTTATTTAACCAGTAATTGTGACTATAGCGAAGTAAATCCATTAGTTTTTGCACTGTTGTATTGGAAAAGCACTGTCAAGACGTACATACTTATCATCATTTTAAAGGCGGCGGCCCAGGCCTTTTTTCATCCTTTACGTGACGCCGTTAAACGGCGTCTTCCCCAAGCAAAATAAGTTTCTTTTTTCCCCATAACAAACCAATTTTTCCCATCAACAGCCATTTTCCCCTTCAAAATTTCTTAAAACGTTTTATACATCGAAAATACGGCAAAAGAGAAACGGGAAATCTCGCAAGATTTAATTATCGAAACGGTTATTTATCGAAACTCTTTTACACGAACGGGACATGGTCATTTCGTTAAATAAGTTTATCAAAAATATAAATAATCAAGCCCGCGAGGCCTTCAAATTACACGTTTGGTAAATTCTTGCTAATAATTCGTCCTCAATCACATTCCCCCATCACTATTCGCACCTAAACCGGCAACGAAATATTTCTTTTGTTTTTCCCGACGCACGTGGTATGTCTTTCGGAGCATGTTGCGATCGTTGGGTTAGTTACGGAATTTGCGCAATTATACAAAAAATCGAAAAAATGACACCTTTAAAGCTACTAAATCTCCACCTAACAAACATGAACAATAATTGTGTAAATGAATTATGATAATAAGAATTAAACATAGATAAAAATAGTCTAGTTTTATTTTCCTCCATTTTCTAATTATCGCGCGCCATTTTTCCCGTGTAAAAGGCTACTGGCTACTTCCCCAACACATGGAAAAGGCCTGAAAGCACCCCGAATATGGACCACAGACTTTCACAATTGAGTAATTAACGGCATGTTACATTTTTTTTCGACAATTAAAACCGCTTCCAAAGGGACAAAACGTTTCACGCCTTCAAATCTATGCGTGAAATAAAGGACTAATGACTTTTAAGTAACATGCGCAATTTCATGAAACAATGTACCTTGATAAATACAGCATTTTGGCGATACCACTGATTCTCAAAAAAGAGCTTTTTTTAAGCATTTTTTTTGAAAATTTTGTTTTTTAAAATGGTTAATTTTTCACACAAATTGATGGTATCAATCACTAAATCTCGATGAAAAAGTGACCGAAAAGGACAAAAAATCACCAAAATATTTTTTCATATTTTTAGGCTCAAACACCACTGGACAATATGTGCCGGACAAAATTGCCTTTCTGATGTCAAAATAACATGTGCTGGGGATTTTGTTAATAACTACGTGTTGTACTAGATTATAAACTTCTAAAATGGTTCACTTTGCAGATAGCATTTTTACTTTAAGCCACAGAAAGTTTTGTTCGCATATACAAATGAATGGGTCAAATGGAAGACTAACGGGTTTAAAAAAATATGCGGTATTTCATGAATCAAGATGACTACCTCAATATATACAGCATTTGAGTCGATACCACTGATTATCAGAAAAGTGCTACATTTTAAGGCATTTTTCGGAAAATGATGATTCATTAAAAATGTGACTTTCACACAAATTGATGATGATTTTTAATGTCAAACTAAGGTATGATCCAGGAGTGTATGGTACCTTAAACCATACATCAACTAAACTAACTTATTTTTTTTCTCTTTAAAATGATCAGTTTAAGAGAAAGATACGTAACTTATGAGGAAAAAAAAACTTCGATTGAAAATACCAACCATTTATTGATCCAACTACTTATTATTTGTGTTAATTATCAAGTTATATCTTAGACATGGTACCTACATGCTTTCAAGAATCGTTCCTACAGCACTTTCAGTGCTTTGATTTTACTACTGTTCCCATAATACACAGTATTACAAAAATCCAGTTATATAAACAAAATTCACATCAAGAATCATATATAAAAGTGGTTACAGTATGATGTACACTATCATTAAAAGGTACATATTGTATGACACATCAACGTAAAACTGCATAAAATGTATATTTTTTGACCAATAGTATGATTAACATCATACCAAGTAGCATATAATGCGTAGATATTATATAATATAGTGCGTACAATTTGACCCCGACCTCATCTTTCACATTTGCATCTAATTATCATCTTAACATATCCCGGTGAAAATCAATACCACGCCTACTCTACACTTCGACTCGTTACGTATTTAAAGTATAATTTAACATGTGTAGAGTATACACAGCCCGCATGTATAACAACTAACGATTCAAATGCATTCAAACGGGTAACTCGTGTTCTTACATTTTTGATAACAATTAATAATAAATGGTTGTGGGGATGGTGATTGTAGGGCTAAAACCAACAACCTTTGAATTGGTAGCTAGCCTCATCGTACAATCTTCTAGTCTGGCCTATGTGCAATAGACACTCGTTGTACGCTTTAAATGTTCTTTAAAATTAATCCCTGTGTTAAAATTAAATTCGAGCCTTGTCGATAAAATCCGATTGTTATCGAGAATTAATACTACATTCGTATTCAGTGTAATGAATATTCTTGCATAAAGGTCAGGTCGGGGTCAATGTGTCCGCACTATACTGAAGACGTATTATATAATGTATAGTATAAGTTTTACATCATTAGGTAACTGATGTCGATTGTATGTTGCACAACATTGCTATACAAAGTTCATATTATGACATTTTCGTATGACGTCATCATAACATGATACACTATTTTAACAGTTTTATATGTAGAGTGACGACTAACTTACAAGGATATGTCAATGTGTACATAATAGTATCAATCCAATGATAAAAATAATAAAAATAGTATGACAATCTTCTTACGGTTATATGACTCGTAGTTGAGTACAGTTAAACATTGTAGCATTTATATTTAACAAAATAAAATATAACTATGTTGCACTGCATTGCTATACAAAGTTCATATTTTGACATTTTCGTGTGACGTCAGCATAACATGATACACCATTTTAAAGTAGAACTCAACACGCTGTCAAACATGCCTATGTTTTTTACTAATTCAATAAAAATGACAATTCTAAGATATATGACGCATGCATTTTGGTCAGGAAACGTTTGGTAACGACACATGGGGCCGTTAAAAGTCGTTCTTTTAGCGTTGCTAAGTGTGTTACCTGCCCTTGATTTTGGAGTTACCTCCCTTTGCACGTACAACCCGTGCATTCCCATAATGCATCGGTAACTCGTCTCGGCCACATTGTAGTTCGTCCTCATTATGCACGAAAACCACGCTTGCACTAAATGCATTTTATTAGCTACTGTATCCGCGGGTTTTATCAAAATAAAATTTGAATACCTTTTTTTTCTTTTTAATGACTGCAAATTTTACCTTGAAAAGAAAACTTTTGCTAAACGCCAAGAGAAATAATCAATATTACTCCTCGTGAAGTTATAGTGGTGTCTGTCCTGCATGACCTAATTTACGTTTTCCAAAAATAACTTCTACAATGATGACGACATTTTGCTTTCGTTTGTAAACATCACTTCCTGGTGAAGAAATTCAGTCATTCATGGTTAGTATAGTAATTCTTTGTCATTTTTATAGTAAGATAAAGCTTATCAAACGAATGGAAACGCCATTATTTGACAGAAAACGTGCTTTATTTTCGCTGACATAAACTAGCTTGCATTTCGTCATGTCGGCGTCTGTTCCCAGACCCGGTATTCATTTGGAGTGTAGAATAGGAAATTTCGGAAAATTGAAGCCTTGTGAATGATACTTGTTTCTGAGGAATAACTAGCTTAACATACACATTGGGTCATACTATGCTTTTGTACTTGATATTGTATTTTATTGTGATAACACTGAACCATCACCTTTGGAAAATCAACGGGGTGTCCCGATACTAAATTAAGTGAAATATTTCAAGGGCGGGTCCTTCAGGTAGACAAACATCCGTGTTCCCCCTCCTGTTTATTTTATTTTCAAAACATTGAAATGAAAGTAAATGTGATACATTCGCTTACCAACTACCAGAATAAAGCAGTTATAAGATTATATTACAGGATTTTTAGTTATTTTTCTGTTTTTTTTTTCAGAATTCCTGACAGAAACTAGATCTAATGCAATTTGTGTACCATAATGCAATGCCAAGTATGACAAAAAATCTGCTTCAGCTCAATCAGGTAAATCTATGTTTTTGATGGTTAAAAACTAAATTTTAGACTTCTTCAAAACACTTCTCTGTCATACATTGAAAGCCCACTTTACTAACCAAGTATCATTTTTTGTATTTTAACATGTAATTGTTGCACAATAAGTTGAATATTGACCAGATCTACTTGCAGGGAAATCATATTGTAATTATTTTTTACATATGTCAAGGAACTTATGACTGGAAAGCAACCTCAGCTTTCAGAGTCAAAAGTCATTAGATCTATACCTCCCAGTATTAGTAGAAGGCTTTCTATGTTAAGTGCATTGAATACATGTCAAGGATGAGTAATAAATGTAACTTGAATAATTTGGATTTACAATGTAGTTCCAAGGGCTCATATTTTCAAACATTTCACTAATTTTAGGCAATCTTATGTTGTATTTGTTGACTTAATTATTACAAATGCATATATGCATATTATTAAAAGAAATCACAAGTACAAAACAAAACAAAAAGCTTCATATTAGTATTTTATTATCAAAATAGAAAAATGACACATGTAGGATTATAATAAACATGGTTTTGCTTGGAAAGTTGGAAGAATAATCTGTTCTAAGTTGAATGAAAGTTAATGAAAATACAAAAAAGACTCCAGCAGAACTTCTGATCTTTTAAATCTTTTATATGAATGCTGTGCCTTCATTATATAATTTTCTTACTGTAACACAAAGTATCTGATATTTGTTGAATATGCATATCCTGAAATGACATGAAATATAAATTATTCTTAATATGATATGATATTACATAGTGAAAATAAAGTTTATGTTCATTTTCTCTTTTCAGCCATACTATTTTCAAACAAGTTAAATGAGCTGATAGAGTAAAAAATAACATTTGGGACAAACAGTTCTCTACAAATCAAGTAACAACTTTTTGGTGACAAAAACAATGATATACATGTAATATAAACTGATTCTGGAATGTTAGTCAACTTCAAGTGATGATAAAATATTATATCTGTGTGAATTATTTCAATTATAATTTGTATGAAGTATTGTAAGAATTTGTGTAACCAAATACATTTTTCAAAACTTACTTGTGTTTTTCATATTTAAAGTTAATAAATGATGATAAAATTCATTTTGTCTTGTGATTTAGAGGGTCCATTAGATAGTCATTTCTTTTATCATTGAAGAGATATCAAAGTTCCTCATTATATTTAGAAAAAAGCACATATATGTGCCTCACAACTTGATTGAAAGCAAACAAGATAAACATGTTCAGACTAAAAAAATTCAGTATGTATCTGGACCTATGATTAATCAATCTTAATGCTGAAATTACCTGTTAGATAGATGCAACACTGCTCTTAACTTTTTTTCAACAAAAATAACTCATGCATTGAAATGTGAGTTTCATGGTAAAGATAAAATTGAAAGTGTTTATTGATAACTGACAATACTACCTGATTCATATTTTCAATCAAGAGCAAAATGTAAACACATTATGTATATTTTTCAAGCCTCTTGAATAATTTTGTCAATTTTATTTAGAGCAGTGTTGCATAGATCAGACAATAAAACTTACATGAATGAAAAATGCAGCTGAATATAAACCCCACCAACTGTTACACAAGATGAGCTATATCTTGCTGCCAGGATTATGCATGCTATTGACATCTTACTCCTACAAAAGTAACAATGATATTTAATTATTTATTTAGTGGTTTTAACGCCGTATCAACACAATTTAGGTCATTTCACGGCGTCCAGCGCACCTAACCTAGCTTTCCTGGACCATTGTCTATAACCAGTACTCACCTACCCTTCCATAAGGCCGGAAACTTCTCCATATTATCTAACTAATGGAGGAAAATCAAAATCGACATTATTGTCAAATTTTCATGGAAGGGTATAACTTCCCCGGGTGGGATTCGAAACCGCACCCCCTCGGGCACGAGTATCCAAATCCTGACGCGCTACCAACTGCGCTATCGACCAGTTACAATGAACAAAATAAACAAATTATTCAATCAATCTTACAACCATATTAACTTTATGAAATATTATCATTGAACCTGAATGGAATTGAAGATGTCACTTTCAAAGAGAATGCACAAATAATGACGTTAAAAAATATGTGCAAGTTTGGTTCATGAAAGTCCCACCCCCTTGTTGTTACATAATGAGAGATAGAGCTATATACATCAGTGACAGTTAATGTTTACTTTTTTGTACTGTGATTACAACCAAACATATCTAGATCAGATGATCTTGACTTCAAATAAACTTATTATTGTTAAAATAAAGTATGTTTCATAATAAAATCATAACAGACAGTACCCCTCTAGGCTCCACCCCATCAGTATGAACGTGATTCATACGGAACAATCGAGGTATCAATCATGTGAAACATCAATATTATGGAAGCAGTTTTATAGAAAACTTTGTGCTGGTGTAACTCAACCATGGCTGTATCTAGCCTAGGTATTCAAAATCTTGCTTTAGATAGCACTACAGTTAAGGGTGTAACCTCTTCTGAGATTCGGGAGTCATTGGTCTAGGTCACAGGGACTTCATAGGAGATAGAACGCAGCAACGACTGCACACTGGCGTTTAAAGCCACGCCCATTGGAGATAATCATCCTTTAAGATATCATCAATTTGATGTTATTTTATCTCTACAAAAATATAGTATTATATTTTCATCTAAAAAATTCATTAAAAAAAACACTATATTTTTTTGTTAAACATAATCTTATCAATTAAAATATAGATAAGGTAAAAATATCATTTCAGAGGTGTAGTATGTCATATGGATATAAAGACTTTGAACATTGTTTTGGATAAGTATTATAATGCTCGGCTTATTGACTTTGGACTTGCTAGAGAAATGGCCGAGGGAGATGTCTCAGCCGGTACAGCTCTCACAACAATTCCTGGCACAGAAGGTTATTTCCCAACAAAAACATTCAAACAATACAATAGATTTTCTGACTACTACAGCTTTGGTGTAGGTGAGTATGCTGCCATTTTTCTTAACTACATATTAAGCATTAAGATTTACCAAGTTATATAGTAAAACCAAATGATCAAATAACCCAACCATATATAAAAAAAGTAATTTTGAAATCAATTTTACTGCCCTTGTTGAGCTACTTTCAGCTATGGTGATAAATGAAAACTTGGTTTCATGGCTATTTGCATGTCTATATACTGATCAAACATACGAGTGTTTAACATGGACAGGTGAAAGTGCTGCTGACGTCCAGTCAACATTCATTGTCTGATGTATATTTTGGCAGCAAAACGTTGATCCATACGTTGTCAATGGAGAGACCCATTTGTTGTATCAAACTATTGAACCAATATTAACTTATATTCATGATTGGCATACATCATTAGTCAAATCAATCACTGGGATAGTAGTACGTTGATCCCCTTTAAATTCTAATTATACCCCCGCAAACGAAGTTTTCGGGGGAATACTGGAATCACCCTGGTGGTTGGTTGGTTGGTTGGTTGGTTGGTTAGATATGTGGTCTGTCCCAAAAAATTAATACATCTGTAGTGTGTTTATTTCTTAATGTATTTGAATAGAAGCTGTTATATACCATGATTTATTGGTGTATACAAAACTCATGTAACTATGGAAACATATCTCACTTGTTTAAAATATTTAATTGTGTTATATATTTTAAATATAATGAGATAACTGTATAGTTTGCTTTTTTCTCAATAGATTTTTTTCTTATCTTATTTTATAGAATTTGCACAGGCGTTTACAGTTGATGTTAATATGCATGTTATATCAATTCCAATTCAAAATGGCCGACTTGCGGCCATCTTGTATTCTTTTTAATTTAGTTTAATAACTGTATGCTTATTTCTCAACTGATTTTTTCTTAACTAATTTAAATAGAATTTTGCACAGGCGTTCACAGTTGATGTGTACATACACTTTAACTCAATTCCAATTCAAAATGGCGGACAGGCTGTCATCCTTTTTTCAAAATTAATACAGTCTTATATTTACTTATTACCATACATATTTTGAAAAGAAATTGCATACAAGGTCTCACTGATACAGTTGATCAGTATGACTATTCTTCATCAATTTATATTCAATATGGCTGACTGGCAGCCATTTTGAATTTTTATTTAAGTTACTGTATAGTACGTGTATGTGTTTTTTTTACTCAATTTTTGCCTAATTTCGCTCCAAAGTATTTATTGATGTGGTTGACTCGTACATGGATTTACTCTGGATAAAAATTCATTATGGCAGACTTGCAGCCATTTTGACTTTGTTTAAATAACTGTATAGTAAGCTTATTTCATTAACAATTTCTTCTTGCTGAAGACTGATAGTTTATTGATTGATTAATTGGATTTTACGGCTTATTAATGCAAAAAGGTCATATTACGCCGAAAACAATTGATGATACTATTACTTCAATAGATAATGAAGATTTTACGTCCTATATTTTATGATAAACATTCATTTCCTTCAGGTTTGGTTTTGTTTTGGTTTTACGGCGCACTAACACAAAAAGGTCATATCGCGCCGAAAGCAATCAATGACACTATTTATTAACATTTAAATGAAACGACATTTATTTCCTTCAAAAAGTTAAGTATCGCATATGATGGTACAGACTCAAAAAGTTCTTTAAGTGAGTTAACTTAAAAATGTTTGTCACGGATGTCTTTAAGATCCTGACCGTCAAGGAGAACGTGTTTGACATAGAAATGTTCGTCACAGGGTTTACATTTAGGTGCTTCCTCTCTTTTGAGAAGGTATGAACGTGTTAATCTGGTATGACCAATTCTCGGCGATTAGAAAATATGATGGTAAAGACTCAATAAGTTCTTTAAGTGAGTTAACTTTGAAATGTTTGTCACGGATGTATTTAAGATCCTGGCAGTCAAGGAGAACGTATTTGACATTAAAATGCTCGTCACATGGTATACATTTAGGTGCTTTCTTTCTTTTGAGAAGGTATGAATGTGTTAATATAGTATGACCAATTCGACATCTCGTAGTAACTATTTATCTCATTGATTAGCAAATATTATTGACGAAGATGAATCAAGGGTTTATGGCTTTATGTCATGTAACTTATTAAATATAGCATTATTCCACATTGTTTGCCATTTGGAATTGCTGAAGTCTATTATGTATTGCTATTTTTATCAAATTCTTATTTTTGAACTTTTTTTTTGATGTATTGATATTTTATCAAATTCATAATGGCTGATTGGCAGCCATTCTGAGTTTTTCTTTTTAAAAAGCAAATGATTTGATTTTTTTTGTACAGACTTTGAGAAAGTTAGGAATTGTTTTAGTTGATGTGCTTGGCATTTTCTTAAGTGGAATTCAAAATGGCTGACTGGCAGCCATGTTGAATTTTCTAATATCTTGTACAGCAAACATCTTTTTTTCTCACCTCATTTTGATAAAACTTTGCTGACAAATTCTTGTTGATGAAATTTTTATATGTATTATCTTTTTATGTATTTCAATGGACCAACTAATAGCCATCTAGATTTTTTCTGTAATGTTGAGAAGAAAACATCTTATTTCGTTATAGCTACATGAGATTTTAGATATTATTTTAACTTCACTACTGTGAAAATAATGATCGGTAATTTAAGCTTTCTTATGGGGTATTTGTGAAATTCTTGATACAAGATATTGTAAATACTAATTGTTTCATTTATATTGTGTACATTGCTGACTACATTTTTTACAATTGCCTTATTTTTTACTTATTTATCAAAAATTACAAACACATTCTACATTTTGCTCATCTGGTTACAACATACTCATGATGAGTTTAAATGTGATCACTCTTTGTCTGTTGTTCCACTTTACATTCATAATGACCAAATGGTGTTCATTTTCATGTAAAAATCATTTGAAATATGACAACTCTGTTCATTTTGCTTTTTCATAAATCTATAGTGAATTACACTGTAATTTGCTGTTTATTTCCAATTTGATATTTGCATCCTATTCTTTTTATGGTTTTTATTCTTTTACTACATTTACCCTTTTGGACTTCCACAATGTTGACTTGCTTTTATCTTGAAATGTTGCTGTTGCGGGGGTATTTTCGCCACTAGTGGCAGTTCTAGTTTGTATTACTATCTTTGCTTCTTCATTTTGATAGAAAATAAGAGCATGAAGTAAGTTTAGTCCATTTTTTCTCAACTGTCTTAATTTTAATGATATCACGGTGATTGCGTACACACTATCACGATATTACATGTGTTAAAAAAGAACAAGAATTCACGGTGAAATTATGTATGCTTTGACAGTTGAGTAAAAACTTACACTATGCCCACTTTAATTATTACATGTACATTATTAATTTGTTTCAGTAATCTTGGAGCTTCTGACTGGTATAAAGCCTGTTGATGGAAAAAGCCAACTCAAATCTTACAACGAGTTCAGAATAAAGATGAGTCTGGAGGTATTTGTTTAATACATTCAGCTGGTGTTGTTCGTTTTTAAAGATGAGATCGTTAAATTGTTTAAGGGAATAACTCTATGTCTTTATCGATCTAGCACCCTTTTGAACATTATTTTATAGACTTAAGGTAAACATTACCACTGCTATTGTTGACACATGGTACAAAGATTGTTCTAATTATGCTCCTGTGTCAATTTTGGCCCTAAGGTCTCACCAGGTTTACAGGGAGTTATTTAAGGGAAATTTAAAACTGTTTTTCCCTAAATTTGTCAGGTTCAAGAGCATTATGTACGTATGCGGCAAGTAGCATCACCTACGGTTTTCTACCAAGATTGTTATAGTTATGCCTCTTGAATCCAACTTGGCTCTGTCTCTAGGGTCGTGCTTTTTTCATAATTGTTATTATTATTATTATTATATACTGCATTTGTATAGCGCTTTTTTCATATTGAGTATAAAAGCGCTTCACAATCATATGATAATAACGTATATCTAGGAAATAACGTGCTAAATGAAAACGAAAATCATACGTAACTGAATCTTTGAATCCTGGAGTTTCCAAATTTGGCCATGTGTCAATACTTTTTTTTAACCCAATTACTTGAAATTTTGAATGGTCAGATTTATTCAAGTTATACTTTTTGTTAAAAGGCTTATATATAAATAGGGGAATCTTCTAACTCAATTTTACTAAATGTTTCACATTTGGCATTGAAATATAATATAGTAGTGTATCAGCATACTTTCTCACAAAATAAGTCATTTTTGATATTCTCCATGGATAGAGACATATTTGGTTGTTTGGATATATATACACACTGAACTTAAAGTTCAAATTTTCTGGTTGCAATTCTTTAATTTTCAAAAAATATAGATAATTATAAAATATTATCCAAAATTTCGCGAACTTTGGTCATCAAACAACGGCGCAATACGAATTTTAACTCTTGGGCGTAACACACCTGCATCAAGTTATGCATGAGTTATCGTTCGTGACCGGAATCGGTATGACGTCATCGTAGTCCTACATCCTGAAAGCGTTTATTAGAAACACAGGTGCAAGATACTATGTGTCCCAATTATAGAATATATAGAGAAGATATAGATCGATTTTCTTCAAATAAAAAGTATTTTATGTAGAATAATCCTTTCTAGATCGAATAGCGAAAGAATTTTGACGATTGCGCATTATTTGTGAATGTGGTGATTATGACCGTGAAACAGGTGTTTGAGACTTTTTTGAGAGTATAAGTATATATTATAGTAAGGAAAATTTGTGTCTTGTGCTTGTAATTAGAAATAAATGCTAATTAAATAATTGTTATTTACAACTTAGTTTGTAATTCTTTCATGATATCAATTTAAGTAAATTTGAAGTATTAGTTCGGAGCCCATGTTCTTATGAAGATGAGAATTTGATACTTACCTTTTGATCATGGTGTTTCAGATTTCTTCAGCACCAGTTTTGAATTATTTTCACAGAGTGTTAAAACATTAATTCCGATGCAACTTATGTTTTAAAGAACTTTAAACTGTAATGGTTTATAAGAATTTCATCTTTGTTCGAGGGACTGCACTCACTATGGTTTCAAAATAGATTAAGATAACTTGTTCAAAACAACGACAACTCGGCGACGAAGTAAATAGTTTCATATCGTATCTTTATCGTGTTTTGAATAGGTCTTAATAATTCCATTTTTTGTATTTAGATGCTTTTCCGTAATTCCCTATTAGAATTTAAGTTTCAAAAAAATCACAAATTTCTCCTTGGTAAATTCAACTGTTTATGTATTTGTCTAACAAACTAGTAAAAAATAGATTTTTTAGCGCGAAATGACTTCCTTGAAAAACAATATCAACTCCGATTCAAAAGATTATTTCTAACATCATTATTCAGACCAATATTAACTATAATTAAATAGTATATAATTAGCGACTACCTTTTGACAGGTCATGTGTAACTAATGCAATTTGTTGGCGGTGATATCTTAGTCTACATTAAGGACCCCAATATATAGAGGCTCACCGCGGGACTTTTTTGTCATCTTGTACGAATTTTATTGTTCCCCGTGGGGAATCTCACAAACTTAATTAACATATTTAAAGTTAGGGGTACATCAAAATAATTTATCAATTACTCTTTTGTGTCATCAAATTATTGATACTATTGGGTATGTTTCCATGGACACAGACTCTCAAATCCTAACACGTGTTGGCTATCACTCTGCCGTCGACATTAATATACAATGTACGTATCACACCCTCAATCAATTTCAACATTGTCTAACAGCCGTCATGCTGTGAATTTAAAAGAAATTTTTAATCCGCTCACTTATGTTACGCGATATATTGGAGATATGGTAAATGTTAGCAGATGACCGGTCGCGATCAAGTTCATATCATGCATTTAAATATTTTTTTGTGCAAAATAGCGAAGTTTAGAATGCCGGTCTCATCATTTTATATAATCGCACAACCAGCGATATAAAGATATAAATATTTTAATGTTTAATCAATTTTCATTCCATGATTTTTAGATGCGAATTTTAGATAAATTAATTTTTATACTTATTTTTCAAAACTTATATTTACTGCACCCAACATTACGAAACAATTTGAGTAGTATTTTCTGCACAAGATTGCTGTCACCTGATTTTCCTTTTTCACCTTCGGTTCCTTGAGAAAAAAACACGAGGTACACTATTTTCTTTTCAAAAAGGAAATTAAATAGCGTTTTCTGCACGAAGATTATATTTTTAGCAAGTATGTGTCAAAATATGACGAAATCATAACATTACGTAGTCTAAGTTATTTCTGCCGAGTTTTTTTCAATCTTTCCACTTTCACTCGGTCATCATACAGAAATAAAAACACGCGCTTGCTCTTAACCAGTTTAAGACTCATTCAATGTAATAACGTATTCTATTAAATTTCTTTTTGAACTTTTTTCACGCAAATAAAAAGTACATCACAAAACACTACTAATATCATGTAATTGTCGATGAATGCAATCAAATATTAAACATATAAGCCTAGTCATTAAACTGATTTATATAAATAAAAAAATCATGTAGGAAATGTAATTATTAATAAAAAAATGCAAATTTAATTCCAAAATGTTTTTGCGACTGATTAATTGACAGGCGTGTATATATTACAATCCATTGACTGTTACAACAGGTTTTAATCGATAGGACTACGATGACGTCACACACGGTAGATAAGCGATGCTGTAATATCGGCTTAATTGTTACAGGTTTACATCAGAGTTAAATATCTCGATATACACATTGTTTACATGCGTTAAGCGTGAGTATATGCTGAGATACCATAGAAATACGTAATATTTTGATGTTTAATCGTTTTTTGTGTCCAACGATAAATTTGACCTTTAAGTTCTAATCTATCACTTTTCAAATCTTGTTTATTTTATAACAGGCCAATGGATTCTTATTGAATTTTGCAGAGGTGAATTTTGTGTCATTTTTACCGAAATTTGGTACGGTCCGATGCACCTGAATTTCCTCAAATTCATTTCAGCTTTGTTTCAAAATGTCTCATTTTGCCACAATAAAATCATTTATAGTCCGAAACTGTCGGGTTAGAAATTATTGGGTACGAATGCTTTACAATTTATTCTGAGTGACGATTAAATCTACTGTTGGTTTATTTCAACGATTGTTTCCAAAACCCTTTTTTGCCATTATTTTTTTAGTTTTGACTACTTGAGCCGTTTTTTTTTATTAGGGAAATGTCAGCAAAAGGGACTAATGGGAATGGTCCATTGACACCATAGGGAAGGTCCATTGACATGATTATGAAATACTAAGTAGTCCGAATGTCATTTGGAATGGGTCTGTTTTCAAGAAGAAAAAAACGCTGCTAACCTGTAAAACATGTGATTCATGGGTAAAATTTTGAGCATTAATGCTTGGTTAACGTTCTTTACTGTTCCATTTGCTACAACAAATGTGATATGGAATTTCTTAAGTATAAGTCAGGTATAGAACCCTATGTTCCTTGTTTGTTTTTGTAAGCATTAATTTATTGGGTCTTTTTCAGAGTATGTGGAAAAGTGAAGATAAAAAGAAAAAACATATTGATGCTGTACAAGAGTTGTATACGTTATCTGTACGATGTCGTAACAGTTTTAAGAAAGAAAATACAAATATAGAACCAATTAAGTCATCTAAAGATATAGTAGACATAATCCATGTAAGACATTTTATCATTTTTATACGCCCAAAGTAAAGTTCGGACGTATTATTATTGGGCTTAGTCTGTTACCAACATCATGTCTGCTCAAAATCTTGATCAGTTTCTGAGTGACATTCATGGTACTTGGTTTGTAGATCGGTCACTCAGTAGATGAACCCTATGCATTTTAGGGCCACAAGGTTAAATATCAAGGTCACAGTAGCATTGAATGCAAAAACCGCCCCGCTCAATGTCTTAGAATAAGAAAAATCTTGTCCGGAGTATAACTGAAAAAAGACTGTACCTAGGTTCACCAAATGTTAATAATGAATAGCCCTTTGGTCATGGATGGATCTTATTTATTTTTAGACCCCAAGGTCAAAGGTAAAGGTCACCGGGACCTAATATCAGGAAAAACCTTTGTCCGTAATATAACTCTACAACAGATTCACTTACAAAGGTCAGGGTCACTGGGACTTTAAATTTGAAAATTTTGTCTGGACGATAGCCCAACAAAGACTGTAGTTAGGTTCACCATATTTTATTTGTTGATAGCCTTGGGTCAAGGATGTGCCCTATTGGTTTTGAAACCCCAGAGTCAAAGTCAAGATCTTCGGGCCGTAAAATATGAAAACTTTGTCCGTACAATAACTCAACAAGGACTGTACTTATGTACAAATTTTAGCTATGGTTAGATCTTTTGTCAATGATGTGCTCTATAGATTTTGAGACCTCAAGGTCAAAGATCAAGGTCACTGGTAAAGATATGACTTTTTCCAGTGAATTTCTTAACAGCAACTTCACTTAGGTTCATCAATTTTTTGTGTAGATAGCCTTTGTGTAAAGTGTCCTTCTGGTCCGGGAGCTCGGAGTCAAAGGTCAAGGTCCCTGGGATTCATGATAAGAATTTTTTTCGGACTATAACTTCACAACATATACTCTTAGGTTTACCAAATTTTTATGTGTGGATAGCCTGTGTGAAATGGTGTGCCCTTTTGGTTCTTAGTTTCCGGGGTCAAAGATCATGGTGGCTTAGACTTATTACGGAAAAATATTGTCTAGACGATAACTCAACAACTGATTTACTTAGGTTTGCCAAATTTTAAATGTGTATATCCAATGTGTCAAGTATGGGCTATAATGAATCTGTGACCCAGGGGTCAAAGTTTAAGGCCTCTGAGACAGAAAATAGACCCAATATTTTGGTCAATAACTAAACAACCGTTTCATTCCATTTCACCAAATTTTATGTGTGGATAGTTCTTGGGTCAGGGATATCATATACCCTATTGGCTCTGAGACCCTGGTTTCAAAGGTCAAGATCATTGGAAGATCATGTTTGAAACTTAATGTCGGTTGTAATTTGCTAACGGCTGTACCTACGTGAATGAAATATTTGCTTTGGATAGCCCACCAGTCAAAGATGCGACCTATTCATTTCGAGTCCCAAGAGTCAAAGGCAAAGTTCACTGATACTTCGGTCGAATAATGTCCCACCCAGCGGCGGAGCTCTTGTTAATTCATTTAACCCGAGCATAATCTGTCTGCCAGTTGATTGTCTTGCTTTATGACTTGAGGTCAGGTATTCCTGGTTGACCTACATTCTTTCATGGAGTATGACTATAGAATTCAA
Source organism: Mactra quadrangularis (assembly GCA_025267735.1). Classification (NCBI taxonomy): domain Eukaryota; kingdom Metazoa; phylum Mollusca; class Bivalvia; order Venerida; family Mactridae; genus Mactra; species Mactra quadrangularis. The sequence goes on along the minus strand of CM046305.1, from coordinate 47,891,240 downwards.
TTAAGAGCGTTTCACCCTGTCTACCTCTGATACAAGCTTATCATCTTTCAATAACTGGCTAAGGTATGTGCTTTGTACTGCTTGTAGGGTACAACAACTCCAAAAGGCATCTCTTAAGATCAACATATTCGAATTCCTCCTCGATTTTGCTCTATGTTTCACTTCTGACGAACAACACCTCTGCAGTGTGGTAAACGGCTGTTGAGATTCATTTTACTGTAACTGGTGTTATGATGTCATTAGATAGATAACATTGGAGAAATTGACCGAGTCCAATTCTGTCTAATTATGATCAATTTACTAAATGAGTGTTTTCACTATTACGTCAGTTAGCCTTTGACATGTAGAATAAAACCTTATTGTTTAGGATAAATAATTATTAAGATGTTTGAGCACTGTAAGTGGCTTAAACATATAAGTTAAAAAAAACTGCTGGACATATAAGTTATTAAATTAGATTTAGAACTTTATTAAGTATGTCTGTAAACAATAACGATCACAGACCATTATTAAATGTCATATACCAACTTGTGTTGTTGTAAACTGTATCCTAAGTATTAATTTTGGTACAGTAAACCTGAGACATTATACATTCTTTAGTATGGCAACATACTGTAGTATACCGCTACGCCACATCATTCCTTTATTCATCTTTTACCTCAATATAGCGAGTCTTAGTCTTGTAAGGTTAATTTCTATATCTGCCACCTGGAGATTTAAACAACAGGCGGTACCCCTAATCGTGTAATAGCCCTTGGTTATGTGTTGGCAAGGTTTTCTTAAACGTTGTAAAGCATCTTTTTTCTTACATTAACGTCGCATTCAACACATTTATAGGTCATATACACGAGGGTCAGCTCTTCCTACTATAGGTTGCCTGGACACTTATCTAACACCAGTATTAACTTACCCAACCACGAGGCTGAGTCGGCTGACAACTCTTGTATAGGGTATGACTTCCTGCGACCGGGAGATCGCGGATTCGAAGTCAGACATGCTAACCACTAAGCGACGGCTTCGGCTACTTAAAAACCATCATTACGGAAGTAAAGCACGTTTTGTTTTCCAACAAATGGATTGAATGGATTTATTGCATGTAAATAAATTAAATCACAAAACACAAGCATTTGACCTTTTTATACGCCCGTTTTGAAAAAACGGTCGTATTATGTTATGCTGTTGTCCGTCTGTCCGTCTGTCCGTCTGTCCGTCTGTCCGTCCGTGGACAATTGCTTGTCCGGATGATAACTCAAGAAAGGATGAACCTAGGTTCCTCAAATTTTATGTGTTGATAGCCCTTGGGTGGAGGAGGTTCCCTATTGATTTTGAGACCCCAGGGTTAAAGGTCAAGGTCACTGGGACTTAAAATAGGTAAAACTTGTCCGGACAATATCTGAACCACCAATGTACCTAAGTTCACCAAATTTAATGTAAGAGTAGCCCATGTGTCAAAGATGTTCCCTATCGGTTTTGGGGCCCCTGCGTCAAAGGTCAAGGTCACAGTGGCATCATATGGGAAAAAAACTTGTCCTGACAATAACTTAACAACCAATCTACCTAGGATCACCAAATTTTATGTGAGAGAAGCCCATGTGTCAAGGATGTTCCCAATCGGTTTTGGGGCCCCTGGGTCAAAGGTCAAGGTCACAGGGACATCAAATTGAAAAACCTTGTCCGGACCATAACTTAACAACGCCTGTACCTAGGTTCACCAAATTTTATGTAAGAGTAGCCCATGTGTCAAAGATGCGCCCTATAGGTTTATGGGGCCCCAGGTTCAAAGGTCAAGGTCACAGGGGCATTATATGGAAAAACTTTGTCCGGACAATAAATGAAACACCAATGTACCTAGGTTCACCAAATTTCATGTGAGAGTAGCCCATGTGTCAAGGATATGCACTATTGATTTTGGGGCCCCTGGGTCAAAGGTCAAGGTCACAGTGGCATCAAATTGAAAAACATTGTCCGGGTAATAACTCACTAATGACTGTACCTAGGTTCACCAAATTTCATGTGAGAGTAGCCCATGTGTCAAGGATGTACCTTATCAGTTTTGGGAAAACAGGGTTAAGTTTAAATCTTAAACCAGAAGATATCAAATTACCAAGCTGTGACTTCAAATGTTCTATCAATATGTTTATAAAGTCAAAACGGCAAACAATGAAACACTTGTCCAGACAATAACTGAACCACCAATGTACCTAGGTTCTCCAAATTTTATGTGAGGGTAGCCCTTGGGTAAAGGTTATGCCCTATTGGTTTTGGGGTTCCTGGGTCAAAGGTCAAGGTCACAGAGGCATCATATTGAAAATCCTTGTTTGGACAATAACTCATCAACTACTGTACCTAGGTTCACAAAATTTTATGTGAAGGTAGCCCTTGTGTCAAGGATGTTCCCAATAGCTTTTTGGGCCCCAGACCCAAAGGTCAAGGTCACAGAGGGATCATATGGAAAAACCTTGTCCAGACAATAACTGAACAACCAATGTACCTAGGTTCACTAAATTTGGCGTGAAAGTAGCCTATGTGTCATGGTTATGCCCTATTGGTTTTGGGGCACCTTGGTCAAAGGTCAAGGTCACAGGGGCATCATATTGAAAAACATTGTCTGGATAATTACTCAACAATGATTGTACCAAAGTTCACCAAATTTCATGTGAGAGTAGCCCATGTGTCAAGGATGTACCTTATCAGTTTTGGGAAAACAGGGTTAAGTTTAAATCTTAAACCAGAAGATATCAAATTACCAAGCTGTGACTTCAAATGTTCTATCAATATGTTTATAAAGTCCAAACGGCAAACAATGAAACACTTGTCCAGACAATAACTGAACCACCAATGTACCTTGGTTCTCCAAATTTTATGTGAGGGTAGCCCTTGGGTAAAGGTTATGCCCTATTGGTTTTGGGGCTCCTGGGTCAAAGGTCAAGGTCACAGGGGCATCATATTGAAAATCCTTGTTTGGGCAATAACTCATCAACTACTGTACCTAGATTCACAAAATTTTATGTGAAGGTAGCCCTTTTGTCAAGGATGTTCCCAATAGGTTTTTGGGCCCCAGACCCAAAGGTCAAGGTCACGGAGGCATCATATGGAAAAACCTTGTCCAGACAATAACTGAACAACCAATGTACCTAGGTTCACTAAATTTTATATGAAAGTAGCCCATGTGTCAAGGTTATGCCCTATTGGTTTTGGGGCTCCTGGGTCAAAGGTCAAGGTCACAGAGGCATCATATTGAAAAACCTTGTTTGGACAATAACTCAACAAGGACTGTACCTAGGTTCATAAAATTTTATGTGAATGTAGCCCTTGTGTTAAGGATGTTCCCAATAGGTTTTGGGGCCCCAGACCCAAAGGTCAAGGTCACAGAGGCATCATATGGAAAAACCTTGTCCAGACAATAACTGAACAACCAATGTACCTAGGTTCACTAAATTTTTTTAGGAGAGTAGCCCATGTGTCATGGTTATGTCCTATTGGTTTTAGGGCCCCTGGGTCAAAGGTCAAGGTCACAGGGGCATCATATTGAAAAACATTGTATGTGTAGTAAATCAACAATGACTGCACTTAAGTTCACCAAATTTCATGTGAGAGTAGCCCATGTGTCAAGGATGTTCCCTATTGGTTTTGGGTCAAAACTGGGTCAAAGATCTAGGTCACAGGGGCATCATATGGACAATCCTTGTTCGGACAATAACTAAACAATGATTGTACCTAGGTTAACCAAATTTTATGTGGATCAGCCCATTTGTCAAGATGTAATGTGTTGATAGCTCTTTGGTATTTGATGTTCTCTTTTGATTTGGAAACCCCAGGGACAAAAGTCAAGGTCACAGGGACTTAATTCATATTGAAACATTTTCCGGACAGTAACTAAATAATAATTGTACCTACATTGTAGGTTTTCCAAATCTTATTTAAGGGTAGCCTTAATGTCTAGCATATGCCCCTTTGGTTTTAGGTCCCTGTGTTAAAGGTTAAAGTCAAAAGAAAAATCATGAAGAAAAACCTTGTCCAACAACCAACTTTACCTAAGATCACCAAATTTTATGTATCAATACTCTTTGGGTCAAGGGCGAGAACTTTTGGTTCTGAGGCCCCAGGGTCAAAGTCACTGGAAGTTTGTATGGGAAAACTTTGTGTCGGTGATAAATCAACCATGGCTGTACCTAGGTTCTCAAAATCTTTGCTTTGGATAGCCCTCCTGTTAAGAATGGGACCTATTCTGAGATCCTGGGGTCATTGGTCAAGGTCACAGGGACTTTATATGAGATAGAACACAGCATGGACTGCACACGGGCGTATAATGCCCCGCCCAGCGGAGCTCTTGTTGATCCTGGGATCCATACGTCATATACATAAATTATTTTAACTTTATTTTTGTCACTTTAGGCCCAACTTGAGTATTATAATAAGCCGAAGTGGTATGTTGGTTCGGATGAACCAACAAAATGTGATTTTTGCATGCTGTATGATGCTGGTAAGCTTTTTCTATTGGTAACTTTTCTTTCATTAATGAGGACTTTCCTAGCAAGCTTTCCGCTAGGAATATGTACATATGTTCCGAATCGTCAAAGTAGATTGACATAAGTAACAAATATTTGTAGAGTGTTATGTCATCGTTTCAAACATTTGAACTGTGATGATGTTTCATATTAAAAATAGATTCCGAACATTTAAAATAATTGCTTTGTATTTGTACATTCTCATTATGGTGTCTTGTGTGAATTTTGTCTGTTTCTAGCCCCTGACCGGTGTTCACACTGGATAAAAATATAAGATAGCCCTCTATTTATATGTCAGTCTGTCCGGTCAAACATGGATTCTACAATTTCGAGAAGAGACACTCAGAATTGACGAAACTTGGTGAGTGAATTGGTTCCAATCTTGATAATTCTCATCTAAGTGTTTTTAATCAGAGTTGTTGCTGCATATACATTTTATTCGTATCGATTTCATATTGTAATCAGTTCTTCAAATTATGTTTCAGTTTCCCATGATGTCCTTCAACATGATCGCAGCTGTAAAATAAAAATATGTGTCTCATGCATGAGAAATTCATATTGTAACCCATTATGGTGTCATTCATGCAGAAAAGAAATAATTCCAAATATTGGTAAGCAATTTTGTGAGCAGATTATCAGATATGTATTATTGTGTTAACTTTCTGATATATGCAATGAATCAATAGGTATAAGTATAATGTATGGTATAAATGCATATATAATTGATTTATTAATATGATGATTATTCTTTTTTAATGAAATTTTTTGCATTTATTAATATCCTTTTCATACGTCCATTGGAAAGTGGGACGTAATATGTTATGATATTGTTCGTCTTTCAGTGGAAAATTACTAGTCCGGATATTGACTCAGAAATGATGTAACTATGTGTGTGAATAGCTATGGGGAAGAGGGTTCCCTATCGATCTTGAGTTCCAGGGTCAAACGACTAGGTCCCTTGAACTTAAAATATAAAAAATATAGAAACTTAGTTCGGAAAATAACTCAATACAGACTGTACCTAGGTTTACCAAATTTTAATTGTGGACCACGTGGTAAAATGTGTATAGCTATTGGCTCAGGTATGTGGCCAATTGAATCTGACCCAGGGGCCAAAGGTCAAGCTCACTTGGACATCATATAAAAAACTGTTAGGTCGATAACTCTTCGCCCATGTTCTTCAAATTTTATGTGTGGATAGCCCATGGGTGGAGTTATGCCCTATTGGTTCTCAGGCCCTTGTGTAAAAGGTCAATGTCTCAGGAAGTTCATATTGGAAACTGTGTGCCAGTGATAACTCGCCAACGGCTGTAATTAGGTTAATGAAATCTTTGAGTTGGATAGCCCAGTAAATGATGCGATCAATTTATTTGAGTCTCTGGGTGTATAATGTCCCGCCAAGCTCTTGTTAACTCCATCGCGTGAGGATTTAGTATAAAAATGCCACTGCGATTCATAAACACGATTGGCGTTAAAATAATATAAAAAGTTACCACGGAAATGTATTTATTGACACGAATTACGTGAGCGGTTTCATCGAAGTTGTTAGAAAACGATAAGGAAGTACTTATTTTTTTTAAAAAAGTTATTAATATTGTTAGTATTGATGAAAAGATTATTTATTTCCACAATTATTTGAGGAATTTGATATAACTCGTTTATTAGTTTAAAAATGGTTTTAAATGCGTTTTAAACAATTGACTAATGATTTTTCCTCTTACAAAGTTTACATCTCACAAATTTTTATTATGTTATGATGTTGTCCGTCTGTCCGTCCGTCCGTCTGTCCGTCCGTGGACAATTGCTTGTCCGGATGATAACTCAAGAAAGGATATACCTAGGTTCCTAAAATTTTATGTGTGGATAGCCCTTGGGTAAAGGAGGTTCCCTATTGATTTTGAGACCCCAGGGTTAAAGGTCAAGGTCACTGGGACTTAAAATAGGTAAAACTTGTCCGGACAATAACTGAACCACCAATGTACCTAAGTTCACCAAATGTAATGTAAGAGTAGCCCATGTGTCAAAGATGTTCCCTATTGGTTTTGGGGCCCCTGCATGAAAGGTCAAGGTCACAGTGGCATCATATGGGGAAAAACTTGTCCTGACAATAACTTAACAACCCATCTACCTAGGTTCACCAAATTTTATGTGAGAGAAGCCCATGTGTCAAGGATGTTCCCAATCGGTTTTGGGGCCTCTGGGTCAATGGTCAAGGTCACTGGGACATCAAATTGAAAAACCATGTCCGGACCATAACTCAACAATGCCTGTACCTAGGTTCACCAAATTTTATGTAAGAGTAGCCCATGTGTCAAAGATGTGCCCTATCGGTTTATGGGGCCCCAGGTTCAAAGGTCAAGGTCACAGGGGCATTATATGGAAAAACTTTGTCCAGACAATAACTGAAACACCAATGTACCTAGGTTCACCAAATTTGATGTAAGAGTACCCCATGTGTCAAGAATATGCCCTATTGATTTTGGGGCCCCTGGGTCAAAGTTCAAGGTCACAGTGGCATCATATTGAAAAACGTTGTCCGGGTAATAACTCAACAATGACTGTAACTAGGTTCACCAAATTTCATGTGAGAGTAGCCCATGTGTCAAGGATGTACCTTATCAGTTTTGGGAAAACAGGATTAAGTTTAAATCTTTAACCAGAAGATATCAAATTACCAAGCTGTGACTTCAAATGTTCTATCATTATGTTTATAAAGTCAAAACGGCAAACAATGAAACACTTGTCCAGACAATAACTGAACCACCAATGTACCTAGGTTCTCCAAATTTTATGTGAGGGTAGCCCTTGGGTAAAGGTTATGCCCTATTGGTTTTGGGGCTCCTGGGTCAAAGGTCAAGGTCACAGGGGCATCATATTGAAAATCCTTGTTTGGACAATAACGCATCAACTACTGTACCTAGGTTCACAAAATTTTATGTGAAGGTAGCCCTTGTGTCAAAGATGTTCCCAAAACGTTTTGGGGCCCCAGACCCAAAGGTTAAGGTCACAGAGGCATCATATGGAAAAACCTTGTCCAGACAATAACTGAACAACCAATGTACCTAGGTTCACTAAATTTGGCGTGAAAGTAGCCCATGTGTCATGGTTATGCCCTATTGGTTTTGGGGCACCTTTGTCAAAGTCAAGGTCACTGGGGCATCATATTGAAAAACATTGTCCGGATAATTACTCAACAATGATTGTACCAAAGTTCACCAAATTTCATGTGAGAGTAGCCCATGTGTCAAGGATGTACCTTATCAGTTTTGGGAAAACAGGATTAAGTTTAAATCTTTAACCAGAAGATATCAAATTACCAAGCTGTGACTTCAAATGTTCTATCATTATGTTTATAAAGTCAAAACGGCAAACAATGAAACACTTGTCCAGACAATAACTGAACCACCAATGTACCTAGGTTCTCCAAATTTTATGTGAGGGTAGCCCTTGGGTAAAGGTTATGCCCTATTGGTTTTGGGGCTCCTGGGTCAAAGGTCAAGGTCACAGAGGCATCATATTGAAAAACCTTGTTTGGACAATAACTCAACAAGGACTGTACCTAGGTTCACAAAATTTTATGTGAATGTAGCCCTTGTGTCAAGGATGTTCCCAATAGGTTTGGGGCCCCAGACCCAAAGGTCAAGATCACAGAGGCATCATATGGAAAAACCTTGTCCAGACAATAACTGAACAACCAATGTACCTAGGTTCACTAAATTTTTTGTGAGAGTAGCCCATGTGTCATGGTTATGTCCTATTGGTTTTAGGGCCCCTGAGTCAAAGGTCAAGGTCACAGGGGCATCATATTGAAAAACATTGTCCGTGTAGTAAATCAACAATGACTGCACTTAAGTTCACCAAATTTCATGTGAGAGTAGCCCATGTGTCAAGGATGTTCCCTATTGATTTTAGGGCCCCTGGGTCAACTTTAAACCATCATCCAGAAGATATCAAATTACCAAGCAGAGACTTCAAATGTTCAATCAATATGTTAACAAAGTCAAAATGGCAAACCATTGAAATAATGCTATATTTAATAAGTAACTAGATGGGAGCCCGTGCAAGCACGGGCTTTAGGTATTGACAATAAAGGGAAATAACCGCTGCGGGGAGTTTGGTCTATTTTTAGGTTTATCTAGAACTTTTTTTAGACACAAAAAACCCAATATTTTTGTTGATTTTGGCAGTTTTTGCAAATATCAAGAGGCTTTGTCAAAAAAAATTGTCAACTTGATATGCCTGTATTTAGGTGCTCCAGCGACAAACAAAAGATTTATTCAAAGCTGCGCAGTTTCTTCCACAAAACAGGAAACTCGCAAATTTAATAATATAGAAATGAATTTAGTTCACCAAATTTCATGTGAGAGTAGCCCATGTGTCAAGGATGTTCCCTATTGATTTTAGGGCCCCTGGGTCAACTTTAAACCATCATCCAGAAGATATCAAATTACCAAGCAGAGACTTCAAATGTTCAATCAATATGTTAACAAAGTCAAAAATATAGAAATGAATTTAGTTCACCAAATTATATGTGAGGGTAGCCCATGTGTTAAGGATGTTCCCAATTGGTTTTGGGTCAAAACTGGGTCAAAGATCTAGGTCACAGGGGCATCATATGGACAACCCTTGTCCGGACAATAACTAAACAATGATTGTACCTAGGTTAACCAAATTTTATGTGGATCAGCCCATTTGTCAAGATGTAATGTGTTGATAGCTCTTTGGTATTTGATGTTCTCTTTTGATTTGGAAACCCCAGGGACAAAAGTCAAGGTCACAGGGACTTAATTCATATTGAAACATTTTCCGGACAGTAACTCAATAATAATTGTACCTACATTGTAGGTTTTCCAAATCTTATTTAGGGGTAGCCTTAATGTCTAGCATATGCCTCTTTGGTTTTAGGTCCCTGGGTTAAAGATTAAAGTCAAAAGAAAAATCATGAGGAAAAACCTTGTCCAACAACCAACTTGACCTAAGATCACCAAATTTTGTGTATCAATACTCTTTGGGTCAAGGGCGAGAACTTTTGGTTTTGAGGCCCCAGGGTCAAGGTCACTGGAAGTTTGTATGGGAAAACTTTGTGTCGGTGATAAATCAACCATGGCTGTACCTAGGTTCTCAAAATCTTTGCTTTGGATAGCCCTCCAGTTAAGGAAGGGACCTATTCTGAGATCCCGGGGTCATTGGTCAAGGTCACAGGGACTTTATATGAGATAGATCACAGCATGGACTGCACACGGGCGTATGATGCCCCGCCCAGCGGAGCTCTTGTTAATCAATAGACTTTTTTGATATAAATGAATTAAGTGCGTTATATCTTATATCTTTAAATAGTCAATACTGGCATAAAATGATGCAATATTTCTGTAAAAAGTGTTTATTTTATTTTATACATTTTTATGAATGGTGAAAAACTCATTCATTTTTTCTTTATTGCCACCATGTTCTATAAGGTTAATTATTAAATCGTTAACTTGAGCGCGGTTATTGATTTCTTAGTCAAACGATACTGATATGTGGTTTTTAAGACTGCAAAATTGTCACGGTTTTTTGGTGTTTCCCAATGATAATTATACCCCCGCAAACGAAGTTTTCGGGGGTATACTGGAATCACCCTGGTGGTTGGTTGGTTGGTTGGTTGGTTGGTTGGTTGGTTGGTTTGTTGGTTGGTTGGTTGGTTGGATATGTGGTCTGTCCCAAAAAATTAATACATTTGTAGTATGTTTATTTCTTAATGTATTAGATTAGAAGCTGTTATATACCATGATTATACCCCCGCAAACGAAGTTTTCGGGGGTATACTGGAATCACCCTGGTGGTTGGTTGGTTGGTTGGTTTGTTGGTTGGTTGGTTGGTTGGTTGGTTGGATATGTGGTCTGTCCCAAAAAATTAATACATTTGTAGTATGTTTATTTCTTAATGTATTTTAATAGAAGCTGTTATATACCATGATTTAATGGTGTATACAAAACTCATGTAACTATGGAAACATATCTCACTTGTTTAAAATATTTAATGGTGTTATATATTTTAAATCTAATTTGATAACTGTATAGTATGCTTTTTTCTCAATGGATTTTTTTCTTATCTTATTTTATAGAATTTGCACAGGCGTTTACAGTTGATGTTTATATGCATGTTATATCAATTCCAATTCAAAATGGCCGACTTGCGGCCATCTTGATTTTTTTTATTTAATTTAATAACTGCATGCTTATTTCTCAACAGATTTTTTATTTTTTTTATTTTATAGAATTTTGCACAGGCGTTTACAGTTGATGTGTACATACACTTTATATCAATTCCAAATTCAAAATGGCCGACTTGCGGCCATCTTGAATTCTTTTTAATTTCGTTTAATTACTGTATGCTTATTTCTCAACTAATTTAGATAGAATTTTGCACAGGCGTTCACAGTTGATGTGTACATACACTTTAACTCAATTCCAATTCAAAATGGCGGACTGGCTGTCATCCTTTTTTCAAAATTAATACAGTCTTATATTGACATATTACCATACATATTTTGAAAAGAAATTGCATACAAGGTCTTACTAATACAGTTGATGAGGATGACTATTCTTCATCAATTTATATTCAATATGGCTGACTGGCAGCCATCTTGAATTTTTATCTAAATTACTGTATAGTACATGTATGTGTTTTTTTACTCAATTTTATCCAAATTTCGCTCCAAAGTCTTTATTGATGTAGTTGACTTGTACATGGATTTACTTAGGATACAAATTCATTATGGCAGACTGGCAGCCATTTTGACTTTGTTTAAATAACTGTATAGTAAGCTTATTTCATTACCAATTTCTTCTTGCTGAAGTCTGATTGATTTATTGATTGATTAATTGGATTTTACGGCTTATTAATGCAAAAAGGTCTTATTACGCCGAAAACAATTGATGATACTATTACTTCAATAGATAATGAAGATTTTACGTCCTATATTCTATGATAAACATTTATTTCCTTCAAGTATTGTTTGGTTTTGTTTTGGTTTTACGGCGCACCAACACAAAAAGGTCATATCACGTCAAAAGCAATCAATGATACTATTTATTAAATCGATATTAATGATGTAAAGCTCTATATCTTATTATATACATTTATTTCCTTCAAAAAGTTAAGTATCGCATATGATGGTACAGACTAAAAAAGTTCTTTAAGTGAGTTAACTTTAAAATATTTGTCACGGATGTCTTTAAGATCCTGACAGTCAAGGAGAACGTGTTTGACATAGAAATGCTCGTCACAGGGTATATACTTAGGTGCTTCCTCTCTTTTGAGAAGGTATGAATGTGTTAATCTGGTATGACCAATTCTACATTGCGAAATCACTATTTGATCTCGGCGATTAGAAAATATGACGGTACAGACTCAAAAAGTTCTTTATGTGAGTTAACTTTAAAATGTTTGTCACGGATGTATTTAAGATCCTGGCAGTCAAGGAGAACGTATTTGACATTGAAATGCTCGTCACATGGTATACATTTAGGTGCTTTCTTTCTTTTGAGAAGGTATGAATGTGTTAATATAGCATGACCAATTCTACATCTCATAGTAACTATTTATCTCATTGATTAGCAAAAATTATTGACGAAGATGAATCAAGGGTTTATGGCTTTATGTCATGTAACTTATTAAATGTAGCATTATTCCACATTGTTTGCCATTTTGACTTGCTGAAGTCTATTATGTACTGCTATTTTTATCAAATTCTTATTGTTGAACTTTTTTTTGATGTATTGATATTTTATCAAATTCATAATGGCTGATTGGCAGCCATTCTGAGTTTTTCTTTTCAGAAAAGCAAATGATTTGATAATTTTTGTACAGACTTTGAGAAAGTAAGCAATTGTTTAAGTTAATGTGCTTGGCATTTTCTTTAGTGGAATTCAAAATGGCTGACTGGCAGCCATGTTGAATTTTCTAATATCTTGTACAGCAAACATCTTTTTTTCTCACCTCATTTTGATAAAATTGTGCTGACAAATTCTTGTTGATGAAATTTTTATATGTATTTATTTTTTTATGTATTTCAATGGACCAACTAATAGCCACCTTGATTTTTTCTGTAATGTTGTGAAGAAAACATCTTATTTCGTTATAGCTACATGAGATTTTAGATATTATTTTAACTTTACTTCTGTGAAAATAATGATCGGTAATTTAAGCTTTCTTATGGGGTATTTGTGAAATTCTTGATACAAGATATTGTAAATACTAATTGTTTGATTTAAATTGTGTACATTGCTGACTACCATTTTTGCAATTGCCTTATTTTTTACTTATTTATCAAAAAATTACAAACACATTCTACATTTTGCTCTTCTGGTTACAACATACTCATGATGAGTTTAAATGTGATCACTCTTTGTCTGTTGTTCCACTTTACATTCAAAATGACCAAATGCTGTTCATTTTCATGTAAAAAATCATTTGACATATGACAACTCTGTTTATTTTGCTTTTTCATAAATCTATAGTGAATTACACTGTAATTTGCTGTTTATTTCCAATTTGATATTTGCATCCTATTCTTTTTATGGTTTTTATGCTTCTTACAACATTTACCCTTTTGGACTTCCACAATGTTGACTTGCTTTTATCTTGAAATGTTGCTGTTGCGGGGGTATTTTCGCCACTGGTGGCAGTTCTAGTTTAATGGTGTATACAAAACTCATGTAACTATGGAAACATATCTCACTTGTTTAAAATATTTAATTGTGTTATATATTTTAAATCTAATTAGATAACTGTATAGTTTGCTTTTTTTCTCAATAGATTTTTTCTTATCTTATTTTATAGAATTTGCACAGGCGTTTACAGTTGATGTTTATATGCATGTTATATCAATTCCAATTCAAAATGGCCGACTTGCGGCCATCTTGAATTCTTTTTGATTTATGTTAATTACTGTATGCTTATTTCTCAACAGATTTTTTCTTAACTAATTTAGATAGAATTTTGCACAGGCGTTCACAGTTGATGTGTACATACACTTTAACTCAATTCCAATTCAAAATGGCGGACTGGCTGTCATCCTTTTTTCAAAATTAATACAGTCTTTTATTGACTTATTACCATACATATTTTGAAAAGAAATTGCATACAAGGTCTCACTGATACAGTTGATCAGTATGACTATTCTTCATCAATTTATATTCAATATGGCTGACTGGCAGCCATTTTGAATTTTTATTTAAATTACTGTATAGTACGTGTATGTGTTTTTTTACTCAATTTTAGCCAAATTTCGCTCCAAAGTCTTTATTGATGTAGTTGACTCGTACATGGATTTACTCTGGATACAAATTCATTATGGCAGACTGGCAGCCATTTTGACTTTGTTTAAATAACTGTATAGTAAGCTTATTTCATTACCAATTTCTTCTTGCTGAAGTCTGATTGATTTATTGATTGATTAATTGGATTTTACGGCTTATTAATGCAAAAACTTTAAAATGTTTGTCACCGATGTATTTAAGATCCTGGCAGTCAAGGTGCTTTCTTTCTTTTGAGAAGGTATGAATGTGTTAATATAGTATGACCAATTCTACATCTCGTAGTAACTATTTATCTCATTGATTAGCAAATATTATTGACGAAGATGAATCAAGGGTTTATGGCTTTATGTCATGTAACTTATTGAATATAGCATTATTCCTGATTGTTTGCCATTTAGAATTGCTGAAGTCTATTATGTACTGCTATTTTTATCAAATTCTTATTTTTGAACTTTTTTTTTATGTATTGATATTTTATCAAATTCAAAATGGCTGATTGGCAGCCATTCTGAGTTTTTCTTTTTAAAAAGCAAATGATTTGATCATTTTTGTACAGAATTTGAGAAAGTTAGCAATTGTTTAAGTTGATGTGCTTGGCATTTTCTTAAGTGGAATTCAAACTGGCTGACTGGCAGCCATGTTGAATTTTCTAATATCTTGTTCAGCAAACATCTTTTTTTCTCACCTCATTTTGATAAAATTGTGCTGACAAATTCTTGTTTATGAAATTTTTATATGTATTATTTTTTTATGTATTTCAATGGACCAACTAATAGCCATCTTGATTTTTTCTGTAATGTTGAGAAGAAAACATCTTATTTCGTTATAGCTACATGAGATTTTAGATATTATTTTAACTTTTCTACTGTGAAAATAATGATCGGCAATTTAAGCTTTCTTATGGGGTATTTGTGAAATTCTTGATACAAGATATTGTAAATACTAATTGTTTGATTTATGTTGTGTACATTGCTGACTACCATTTTTACAATTGCCTTATTTTATACTTATTTATCAAAAAATTACAAACACATTCTACATTTTGCTCATCTGGTTACAACATACTCATGATGAGTTTAAATGTGATCACTCTTTGTCTGTTGTTCCACTTTACATTCATAATGACCAAATGGTGTTCATTTTCATGTAAAAAATCATTTGAAATATGACAACTCTGTTCATTTTGCTTTTTTATAAATCTATAGTGAATTACACTGTAATTTGCTGTTTATTTCCAATTTGATATTTGCATCCTATTCTTTTTATGGTTTTTATGCTTTTTACAACATTTACCCTTTTGGACTTCCACAATGTTGACTTGCTTTTATCTTGAAATGTTGCTGTTGCGGGGGTATTTTCGCCACTGGTGGCAGTTCTAGTTTAATATGATGGAAGAAATAACCATGTAATGTTTTATTGAATTTGAATTATTGTGATTTCTTAAAACCAGCTTGATTATTGAATTGTACTTTTTTATAACAGAAACCCTCTCAAATGTGTAGTGTGACTGTTATTCATTTATCCTTTTTTAAATTAAATCTTATAAAAAGATATTTATAGATAGAAAAATAAATTTTTAGCTCGACTTTTCGAAGATGATGATAAAAAAAACTTACTTACTGAATGAGGAAATTCTACCTTTCTTGATCAAACCGACCAAACAAAGGTTATTATGAACTGATATTTTATAACCAGGCAAATCCTCGAATTCCCATGATATCAATATTATACATCATATTTTGTTTTCTAATTCATCTTGAATTGGATAAAACCCGGGTCGATAGCGCAGTTGGTAGCGCGCCGGGATTCGGATACTCGTGCCCGAGGGGGTGCGGGTTCGAATCCCACCCGGGGAGGTTATACCCTTGCATGAAAATTTGACAATAATGTCGATTTTCCTCAATTGATTAGATAATATGGAGAAGTTTCCGGCCTTGTGGAAGGGTAGGTGAGTACTGGTTATAGACAATGGTCCAGGAAAGCTAGGTTAGGTGCGCTGGACGCCGTGAAATGACCTAAATTGTGTTGATACGGCGTTAACTCCAATAATTAAATTAAATTAAATTGTATTGGATAAGAAAACTTCTAAAATTTGCTTGAATTGTACATTTGGTGTTATCTTCAATCGTAAATTAAAAATGACTGTGTAATCTACGGCGTTCTGCAATTCGTTCTAGAAATAGAGTGTTCAATATGTCAGACATTTATCTATAATGCTATTATACAATGGTGACAGGTAAAACGTTCAAACTTTGATCTATTTTGAGAGTTTGAACCAAAAACTTCACTTTGTTTTTACTTATGTCATTTTTTTCCGCCAGGGCGTAATTGGGTTGGCATGATATTAGCAGGTAATGATACAAAAATTGAGACATTAGCTAAAGTATTCACAGAAGATGGAGAAAAAATAAAAACAGTGGTAACTTCAAAATGTCCACTTGTAATGGGAATAAGGTAAGGAAATTGAAGTCTATTCTTGTACTTGGGAATGACTATCATGTGAATCAATATTTAAGTTTTTCCCAAATACAGTGTGCCAATTTTAATTGAAAGACACAACACCCGTTTTTTACGTTACGATTTGCATCATGCGTCAGTCTTTAATGCCCGTTTTGAAAAAAAACGTTTTATGTTATGATGTTGTCCGTCCCTCCGTCTGTCCGTCCGTGGACAATTGCTTGTCCGGATGACAACTCAAGAAAAAAATGTACGTTGGTTCCTGAATTTTATGTGTGGATAGTCCTTGGATGGATTTTGAGACCCCCTGGATCAAAGGTCAAGGTCACTGGGACTTAAAATAGGTAATACTTGTCCGGACACTAAGTGAACAGCAAATGTACCTAGGTTCACCAAATTGTTTGTGAGAGTAGCCCTTGTTTGAAGGATTTGCCTGATTGGTTTTGGGGCCCCTGGGTCAAAGGTCAAGGTCACAGGGGCATCATATTGAAAAAAATTGTCCGGGTAAAAACTCAACAATGACTGTACCTAGGCTTACCAAATTTCATGTGAGAGTAGCCTATGTGACAAGGATGTGCCATATCAGTTTTGGGGAGACAGGGTCAAGTTTAAACCTTCAACCAGAATCAATCAAAATACCAAGGAGTGACTTCAAATGTTCAATCAATATGTTTATAAAGTCAAAATGGCATGCAATAAAAATTTTGTGCGGACAATAACTGAACCACCAATGTACCTAGGGTTCACTAAATTTTATGTGAGAGTAGCCAATGTATCAAGGTTTTGCCTTATTGGTTTCGTGGGCCCTGGGTCAAAGTTCAAGGTCACAGTGGCATCATATTGAAAAACATTGTCCAGGTATATGTTGATAACTCAACATTGCCTTCACCAAATTTTATGTGATAGTAGCCCATGTGCCAAAAATGTTTCCTTACGGTTTAGGGCCCCTGAGTCTAGTTTAAACCTTCAACAAGAAGATATCAAATTACCAAGCTGTGACTTCAAATATTCAATCAATATGTTAATAAAGTCAAAATGGCAAACAATAGAAATAATGCTTTATTTAATTAGTAACATGAAATTAGTCCACCAAATTTTATGTGAGAGTAGCCCATGTGTCAAGGATGCTCCCTATTGGTTTTGAGGCCCTGGAACAAAGGTCAAGGTCGTAGGGGCATCATATTGAAATACCTTGTCAGGAAAATAGCTAAACGATGCTTGTACCGAGGGTAACTAAATTTTATGTGGATCAGCCCATTTGTCAAGGAGTAATGTGCTGATAGGTCTTTGGTAGAGGATGTTTCCTTTCGATTTGGAGACACCAGGGTCAAAAGTCTAAGTCACTGGAACGAAATTTACATTAAAACATTTTCCGGACAATAACTATAATGATTGTACCTAGGTTCACCGAATTTTATTTAAGGGTAGCCTATGTGTCTAGCATATGTCCCTTTGGTTTTAGGCCCCTGGGTCTTAGGTCAAAGTCACAAGGAAATCTGGGGAAAAACCTTGTCCAACAACTATATCTAAGATCACCAAATTTTATGTATCAGTAATCTTTGGGTCAAGGGTAAAAACTTTTGGTTCCGATGCCCCAGGTTAAGGTCACTGGGAACCCGGGTCGATAGCGCAATTGGTAGCGCGCCGGGATTTGGATACTCGTGCCCGAGGGGGTGCGGGTTCGAATCCCACCGGGGAGGTTATACCCTTCCATGAAAATTAGACAATAATGTCAATTTTTCTCCATTAATTAGATAATATGGAGAAGTGTCCGGCCTTGTGGAAGGGTAGGTGAGTACTGGTTATAGACAGATGTCCAGGAAAGCTAGGTTAGGTGAGCTGGACGCCGTGAAATGACTTAAATTGTGTTGATACGGCGTTAAATCCAATACATAGATAAATAAATACAAGGTCACTGGAAGTTTGTATGGGAAAACTTTGTGCCGGTAATAACTCAACCGTGGCTGTACCTAGGTTCTCAAAATCTTTGCTTTGGATAGCCCTCCAGTTAAGGAAGGGACCTATACTGATATCCGGGGGTCATTGGTCAAGGTCATAGGGACTTCATATGAGATAGAACGCAGCATGGACAGCAAACGGGCGTATGTTTTCATTTAAAAAGTATTTTATGTAGAATAATCCTCTCTAGATCTTACAGCGCAAAAATTTTGACGATCACACATTATTTGTGAATCTGGTGAAGATTAAAAATTATGACTGTAAAACAGGTGTTTGAGACATTTTTCTCTATATATTAAAATATGGAAAAAATTGTGTCGCATATTATTATCATCATTATCATCTAATTTCTAAAAATCCTCAGCCAGTGTATTCAACCCGTTGTGATTTATTAAAAAAGTACCTCACACATAAGACTAATCAAAGAAACGCCCCTTAAATTTGAGGGGTTGTCCCTAGGACCCGACTTGTAAATAGAACTCTCTTGTTAGTCCCTTACCGGTTTTTTTTACCGGAGAGGACTTTAGGTTTGCGTTCCGTCCGTCTATTCGTCTGTCTGTCTGTCAGCTTTAATCCCGCGATATCGATAAAAGTATCCAAGCTATTTTGCCGAAACTTGTTATGTGAATACATGTAGATAATGCATGTCATTGTCTTTCCTTTTTATCCCCCGACGATCGAATCGGGAGGGGATATAGTTTTGGCGTAGTCCGTCCGTCCTTCCTTCTGTCCGTCCATCCGTCCGTCCGAATTTCGTTTCCGGAGTAGTTCTCTGCAACTACTGGCTAGAATTCAACGAAATTTTATAAGAATCATCAATATCAAGAGGACATGCGCATATCGTCAGCTTGTTCCGGTCAGACACTTTAACTCAGAGTCATGGCCCTTCATTAGTTATGCAGTATGCATATGGAGTAAAAATCGTTTCCGCGCTAATTCTCTGCAACTACTGGCTGGAATTCAACGAAACTTTATGGGAATCTTCAATACCAAGAGAAGATGCGCATATCGTCGCCTTGTTCCGGTCAGACCTTTCAGCACAGAGTTATTGTCTTTGATTAATGGTGCAGTGTTCATATAGAGAAATATTGCTATTTCGTTGCAACAGCTGGATTGATTTCAACAAGATTTTATGGAAACTAAAGAAATTTGCATGTCATTGGCACGTCCTGATAACTTTATTAAACACGGAGTTATGTATGGTTCCTGTTATATCTACAACAATGAACCAATGAACCACTCCAAGGATGTATTTATTTAAAATTTGCAAATTCAGTTGTTGGCAAAGAATTGAAAATACAAGCCCGTGTGGATTGAAACATTTAGTTCCAATAAAACCAGTTTCTTCTACATTTTTCATCACTGACAAGAAGACTGTACCAGTTTAAAGAAAATGTGTCCTGGTGTACTTGCTTATGCACTCACAGTCCACAAAGCCGCATATATATTTAATCACTTCCTTCAAAAGAGTGGTTTACATGAGCATATACATCTACACCAACTCATATCCTAGGTGATGTACTTGACCCTATTATAAGCCAGGTACCAAACCAGATAAGAACCCTCCAAAATTAAATCATCCTTGGGGATTTAAATCAAACCGGAAATACTGAGATATTTCATCACTTCCTACAAAAGAATGGTTAACATCAGTATATAACAACGTCCACTCACAGCCTAGGTTGTGTACTTGAACTTATCATAAGCCAGATTCCAAAAAATGCAGACATTTACATAGATAGTCCCTTACAGACCATATTTTCATTGCAGTAAAGCTCTTTGGAATTCAGACAGAGTGATCAGTAACACAGGTAAAGACGTCAAATTCTTATATTTTGGTTATCCGAGGTAGCAGCAGATTCTTTATTTATGGTTACAAAAAAACATTGACACATCAGACCATCAAGTCAATGAAGTGATTGGCACCATACACCACATCGATATCCCTTCGGACAAATCACGCTAAAGATGCATTTACAATAGATCTTCAGTAAGTCAAAGTTGAAAGAACTTACAACTTCGTCACATCGGGACTTTGACTCATTAATACTGGTCTCAATGTAATAACAAAATTTCGAGACGTTGATGTATACAAGCAAGTTACTTTGACACATCGAAAAGTTCACAAATAAAATTTCGACTCATATGTAGGTTTTATAAAGAATTCATAGGGAAAAAATCTTGACTTTCATTTTACTACGGCACTGCGAGGAAATCGACTAATCGATTGAAACATAGTTTGAAACATAGAATATCTATTGTATTTAAAATTTGCTCATTCACTTGTTGGCAAAAAGTTAGAGAAAACAAGCAAATCTGGTTTGATACAGTTAGTTCCAATATAACCAGTTTCTTCCACATTTTTCATCACTGACAAGAAGACTGTACCAGTTGAAATAAAATGTGTCCTGGTGTATTCGCTTATGCACTCACAGTCCACAAGGCGGCATATATATTTCATCACTTCCTTCAAAAGAGTGGTTTACATCAGTATATATTAACACCAACTCACAGCCTAGGTGATGTACTTGACCCTATTATAAGCCTGATACCAAACCAGACATGTACAAAGCCAGTCCCTTACACAGACCACCATTATATTGCAGTCTTTACGGCAAATATTCACTATTTCTTAACATGGGCGACACTAAATAGTTCTCTTCAAATGTTGTAAAGTTAACAATATGTGGTTAAAAAAATGTTTTTAGTTAGATGATATTTTTGTGTTTGTACAATATCACTTTTATATGCCCGAAAAAATTTGGCACATATTATGCTATACCTTCTGGCGTCCGTCTGTCCGTCCGTCCGTTCGTCCGTCCGTTAGCAATTATGTTTCCGGAGCATAACTTAAGTTCTATTTGGCCCACAATATTCATACTTCATAGGATGATTGCCCATATCGGGTAGAAGACCCCTATTGTTTTTTGGGTCACAAGGTCACAAAGGTCAAGGTCACTATAACCATTGAACTGAAAACAGTTTCTGGAGCATAACTGAAGTTCCATTTGGCCGCATTATTCAAACTTCATATGATGATTGTCCATATCGGGTAGATGACCCATATCGGTTTTGGGATTACATGGTCAGACGTCAAGGTCACTATTACCTTAAAACTGAAAACAGTTTCCGGAGCATAACTTAAGTTCCATTTGGCCCACAATATTAAAACTTCATACAATGATTTTTCATATCGGGTAGATGACCCCTATCGATTTTGGGGTCAAAGGTCAAGGTCACTTTTACCTTAAATCTGATATAATTTCCAGAGCATAACTTTAGTTCCATTTGATCAACATTATTCCAACTTTATACGATGATTGTCCATATAGGGTAGAAGACCCCATTTGATTTTGGGTTCACAAGGTCAAATGTCAAGGTCACTATTACCTTTAAACTGAAAACAGTTTCCGGAGAATAACTTAAGTTCCATTTTGGTCCACAATATTCAAACTTCATACAATGATTGTCCATATCGGGTAGAAGACCCCCTATCGGTTTTTGGGTCACAAGGTCAGGTTAATTATTACCTTAAAAAAAATTCTACTTTGTTTTCCACAATTATTCATAATATGATATTCATCTGAAATATTCTCATGTCTTACTAATGCTTCATCTTAACTCAAAAAAATAAAATTTTCGGGCATATAATGCTCCGCCCAACGATGCTCTTGTTGTTATTGTAACTGATATAAATTATTTTTTTCAATTTGAATAAACTCAAAACCCAGTGGGATTAAATATTACATGGCATCACAAATAGAATGCGAAGGATTCTATAGCTGGTAACATAGCTACAAAATAGACATATTCTTGTCGCAATAGAGATCGTGTTGATAGTTGTAGCCATTATGGCTCTTCAGGCTTTTGAATTTTACTGTTTATGCCATGATAAATATATTTATCAATAAAGCCTTATGTCTCCAGTTGTTGTGTTAGAAAAAACAGGTACTCGGCGGGGGATATAAATTCAACGAATTCGCTTGTTCTGACCAAAATTTGGGTTTGAAATGGTTTAAGTTCGATCAAAAATACCACTTTCAACTTTGTATACTGATGTATTTTAAATTTTATCCAAGCTATATCGATGAAATTTGGTATGTGAATGAATGACAATGAGTTTATTTTGCATGCCATTGTCTTTAATTTTCTGACCAAAAATCTGGTTGCTATTGATATGGAAATATTCTTAATTTGCACATAAAGCTTGTATTCCTATGTAACACATACTCTGTCCAACTTATTTCAATGAAACTGTTTTTATTAGGTTGCAATTAGTAGTAATGCACGTACTTGCATTTTCTATTTCTGGTAAAAAGTCTGGTTGCTATACATACAGAAAAGTCACAATTTGATAAAAATGCTTGTAATAAGGGGTAATTCAAAATCTATTTAAGTTATATTTATAAAACTTAGTATATGAATATGTTGCAATGCGTATCATTGACTTATCATTTCCTGTTCACATTTCTTGTTGTTATGGTTTCGGAATTAGTTGAGATTTACCAGAACAGATGCATCATAGTGTAACTTAGATTGCATGTCCGGATGATAACTCTAACGCTGTACCTAATTTCACCAAATTTTATGTGTGAATAGCCCTAGGGTAAAGGGTATTTCTTTTAGGTTCTTAGACCCGCGGGTCAAAGGTCAAGTTCATATTGCAAAACTTTGTCCACGACATTATTTTAACCAGAAGTGTACCTAGGGTTACCAAGATTTATGTGGATAGCCCTTGGTTCAAGGGATTGCGCTATTGGTTTTTAGGCCCCGGAGTAAAGGTCACCAGATCTTTACTGTGGATAGCCATCCATCTCTTACTGTCTCTGGCTTTAACAGCACACAGGTGTATAATGACTGCCCATTGGAAGAATTGTTTCTCTTTTGGTTTGATGTCAAGGTCATGCTGCTTTTCTTAAATTAGTCATAGATTACCGGTAGGGAACTTAAGTATTGCCTGCAATAAACACTGACACTTGTTACTATTGTACTTGTTGTAATCTTCAGTAAGGAGAAACTGGTAATGGTGAAACCTGCCTGCCCTGGAGAAAAAGAAAATATGATTGACAAGTTGAAAGTGGCGTTTGAAGGTGTGAAAGACCTGCTTGGCAAAACAACAGACGAAACACAAAAGACTCTATTTTTCTACTACTCCGGACATTACACTGCTACAAAAGGATTTCAACTGGGCCATGTTGATGAATGCCTCACATTAAATGAACTTCAATCATGTCTTACAAACACCGTAGGTTCATCAGACAATGTACGTATGATTGTTATTCTGGACTGCTGCAATGCTCCTAGTATTCCTAAGTTTAAACAACAACAACAACAAAATATAACATTGATTCAGATCAATTGTTGTGCACCTGACGAGTGCTTTAATACTGATAAAGGAGGGAGTATTTTCCAAAGATTATTTACTCAGGCTTTAACTGGGCAATCACTTTTATTTAAATGCAATGATATTACAGAAAGTAGAAGTGCTTGTGTAGATTGCAAAATAGATGGAGACTTTGTTACTATAGAAAAATTACTGGCATTTATTGATAAGCATTATAATGCATGTTCTATAATAGTTGACAAGCGGCCAAGTATAGAAGTGCAGAATGCTGGGATCCATGATGTGAGAATAGGATATGTAGTAAACTTCCATATTGAAATGAGTATAAACTTCGAGTGGAGAGACAAAACACACAGTATTCCTATTCTGCCAAGAACATTCTATAGTATAGATGAACTTAAAACTATATTATTTGATGAAGTTTTAAGTACGTATACTTATTTATTTTAAATGCTTATTGTATTTATTTAAATGCTTATTAATTAATTGGATTTGTACGTAAAACCTCCAGTTCCAATTTTCTGGTTTTGTATTTTGTTACGAGAATCGTTACGTACAAATGTGGTTGTATAAAAGATACACTGATAGATTGCTCTTCAATAAAATCAACGGATTTCTCTTATTTCTTTTAGCAGCCCGGCTAGCTCAGTTGGTAGCAGGTTTACAGCTAAATCCAGAGATTTAGCATTTCCAGGAACCGTAAGTTGGTTGACTGGCCGCCGTGATATGACTTATTCAATGTTTTGCTACGGTGTTTAACCCAAGAAAAACAAACAAACATCAAATTTCTATAAGTGTTTAGGATGTATTGTAGCATGACCAACGTGGGTCAGGTTGGCTAGGATAGATTTATTTTTAAAATAAAAAAATACTGATGAAGTTAAATATTTAGGCATTTATTAATGTGGATCAAAAACGAATTTTGCCATAAATATATCCAAACCGTTGCAGAATGATAAAAGGACAAAAGTCTATCAACGTAAATGTCTTAAGTCAAACATCAATTAAGTTACTAACCAATTAATAGCTTGGTAATTTCCTCAGAATCATATTTTGTTTTGAATGTAGTTATGCCGTGATGAATTTATGTTCATTTAAGCGTAATTAATCACCATTACTATTCAGAAGCGGGATAAAACCTTTCAGTGTTGATGTGCAGTAAAATTCAAACAAGTACTGTGTATAATTGGGCTTTCTTCATTCTACAGTAAAGAGAATGAATACAAAAATATTGTCAATTGCCGAATTGTCGGTAACCACTATTCTTTCTTCCGTTACACTCCTTTCGTACCGTGGACAATACCCTGGCAAAAGCTCAGTTTTATTGGGTTTGCATGAGGCAGGGTGGACCAATTTCCTTTTATTGAAATCGCAAATTATAAAATAATCTTCAATAAGAATGACGCCAGCCCATACATCAAAGTCATACATCGCCCTCTTTAGGGAAATTTGAATGGGGAATCAAATTTTAGATATTAAACGTAATTTCATTGGTTAGTTTACCGCAGTGGTTTCCTTGTGGATTCAATAAACTGCTACATTATTCAGTTATTATTAATGACTACGAGATTTTTTTCTAACTAAAAGCCCACGGTACATGATGCAGCATGAGCATCAAAATAATTTTAAGACTCAT
The DNA here is from genome assembly GCA_025267735.1 of Mactra quadrangularis. Lineage (NCBI taxonomy): Eukaryota > Metazoa > Mollusca > Bivalvia > Venerida > Mactridae > Mactra > Mactra quadrangularis. Next base: position 47,866,034 of record CM046305.1, on the reverse strand, counting down.
GAAATATAAAAATGAACCACCGTAAATATTTAGAATGAAGCAATTCATATTTAAATAAGACAATTCGTTGTTCACTTATCTGCATGGTTCATATAAAATAAAATTATTTAATTCATGATAGCCAGTCCTTTAACAAAATGAACCTTGTACTTATGTAATGATAAATTACTGTGACTTTTGAAGTTATGTTTGTTGATAGGATGTTTGTTTTTATTTCTATAGATTTTTTACCATCTGCTGAAGGACCACGGTTAAGTACTGTGATATTTAAGGATATCTTGCTCATATACACCACAAAAGGTCCTGATTCTAGTAGTATAAGACATAGAAATGAGTTAGATACAATGGAAAAAGTCAACATGGCATGGGAAAGCAAACGACAACTGTATGTGACTTTGCGTAATGCAGCAAATGCCGAAGATGGATTAGTGGCTGTTTTCAGTGATGGCTTGTCCGATATAATCGATGATTTATTGAAAAGAAAGGTGAAGAATAATATATTGCCTTTTATATTAGCCGGATTTGTAAAATGAACATTTTATTGTGCGGAGGAAAATCCACATTATTGCCGAGTTTTATTTAATGGAATGATTTACCACAGCTGGGAATGTTAGCAATACTGCATGCTTCGAAGTGAATTATGCAACTTCTTTACCTAAATTGTTGTTATCTAGTTTTCTAATATATTGATGTATAAATTAAGGTTTGGGTGTTAATGAATTTAAATAAATTATGTTCCGAGATATCAGTCTTAACAACTTGAAGTATATGTACTGTAGTTTCAGTTTCTATCATTCTTTATTCACATAATCCCAAAAAAGTTTCAGCAATATATAATTTACAACTCAAAACATGCTATGCTATGACAAGCAAAATAATTTTTAGCTCGAGTTTTTGGATATTAGTGCGACTATCCTACCTAATGGCGCGTCGGGGTAACACTATATGTAGTTGAGACTTTTGGTGCAACATCTTATATCTTTGAAACTACCCAAAGTGATTTCTTGAAAATTTATGTATTTCTACAGGGTTACCATTGGAGGTCAAATACCAAATTACATGACTCTAGCATGACTTTTGACTTCATTGTGTCCCTTTTATCCATAGAAATTTCTGGATTAAGGTTTTGGTCTTACATTTCGTCTTTAAAACTACTTAGGGAATTCGCTTGAAAATTCACACATGTCTCATGCATACCAATGGAGGAAGTCCGAGTATGGGTTGTTGGCTTTGAATTACCTTCTATAAGTAAAAGACCGCTTCTTTTGGAAAAAAAGAAATTTATAAATAAAATCCTATAAAATTACAGTTTAAAACGTGCAAGTTTAGTGCTTCAGTGCTTTGAATTTTATGTTATTGTCCTGGGCGAAATTAACTGTTTTATAATATAAAAGCATGTATACATGCATTTTACCTGCCAAGCGTAGTTTTGTCAATTGTTTTAAAGTGTCGCGCACTGGGTACAGTGATTGGGAAAATAACGGAAGATTAAGTTTCTGTACTTGACCCAGCTTGTGTATTCGGTTCCTTTCTTGGAATGGACACTTACTCCTGATTTGGTGTTAAGCACGCTAATAATTGTGATTACCTTTTTATTTTATGAAAAAATAGTATGGTTTATTTTGACAGAAGCCGAAAACGTGTGATGCCACTACGATTGAAGTCACAGTTGAGTGTCAATCTTTTCTTGAGCATGTTTGTGAGAATTATGAAAGGGACTTACCCCAGCTAGCAAAAGTGGCAATGGATTTACATAGTGAACAGCATGACCTGAACGAAAAAGGAAAGGTATGTTGATAGTTACATGTAATATTAATGTTGATATATACTTAATCTCTATATTTGAAATATTTTTAACAATTTAAAACAATAACAATGTGAACATTATGAAAGTTAAAAATGTTAAAAAGACATATGCATCAATATAAATATAAAGCTTGTTGGACAATTATCCTTAACGCCAATATTTACACCTATCCTTTTCATGTTAAGCTAACACATGTTGATTAATATGTGCACTGACATCAATTGCATCATGAAGTAGATTCAATGTTTAAAATCGCATGATGTTGATATTTCATGAAAACCAGTGAAAACACGTTTTGTACTAAAATGTTATTTTCTTTGTAGAATGTGACTCAACTGAATGTGAAAATTCCATATGAAGAGGGAAGTAATCCCAAGTACAGAAAGGATTTCTTGTGTTTTAATCTAGTGATAGACAATCAAGCCGGTAGTGGATAAATAATTGACATTAAATGATGTAACATATTATCATAACCTTGAAACTCTACATATACTTAACAAAACTTATAAGTATATATGTATATTTGGGCTCATATCTAAGTATACTTTTGTCCGATTTTAGACAAATTTTCAACAAATATAGTTTAAAGATGGAAAAACAATATTATGTTTATTTGATTACACAGAACAAAGTATTTAACTAATAATATCATGATCATCTCAGTGTGTTAAAAAGTCAAAATATGGATGGTTATCTTTGTGACCAAGCAAATGTATGTAAAATGATAGTGGTATCCGGGTAATTGACTTGCGACTTTATATCTAATTAAGAGTGAGGCCTTTATGACTGTTTGGCATCGCGTTGGAAGCGATTCTGACGTATACCCACTCGTGTACAACCCTCCTGCGTAGCTCAGCTAGGGGTGTGGCTTCAACGCCATGGCGTGCACGGCGGTTTAATTCATACGTGTTTTGTTATGTATAGCTATTGATTTCAACGGTTTTCACATCAACCTGATGTTGTTGTCGTGTATTAATTCTGTTTTGATTCGCACTCGTCAAGATTACCTTGTGCATTTAATGAATTTCGTCGATTAACGGTTCGCACAGATAATTACTTTTAAAAAAATGACTACGCAGTAATAATTGATATACAGTAAAGTCAATCGCAGATACACCAAGTTTCATAAAGAAATATCAATTCATAAAAAGTTAATTGCAATTGAAATATGTATACTTATAGGTTTTGTTAAGTTACATTGATGTGTACTCTTTCTCAATTTTGACATAAAATATGACTGTTACAGTGTAGCTCATCTGAGCCTTTGTTAAGGGTAACCTCTCCTGACAGTTTGACGTCAGTCCGGTGTCAGACATTATTCAACTCATTGTGAACTAGATAGAGGTCACATAATTGCTCAATTTGTTTATCAAATTTGATCAGTGGCGTTGTATTCACGTAACCTCAAACGGGATTTGATAATGAGTCATGTATGGTGAAATGCTAGGTCACTTGGTCAAGTCATGTTCGAACATAGTCACAGAGACTTAGTCAATTACATGTTTGATGGACTCGGGTGAGAGATCTCTTTTTCATGTATGATATACATGTTAATATATACATATGTACCTTAAAAGTACCAAATGATGTGCCTTAAAAACCCGGGTCGATAGCGCAGATGGTAGCGCGCCGGTGTTTGGAATTTCGTGCCCGAAGGGGTGCGGGTTCGAATCCCGCCCGGGGAGGTTATATCCTTCCATGAAAATTTGACAACAATGTCGATTTTCCTCCATTGATAAGATAATATGGAGACGTTTCTGGCCTTTTGGAAGGGTAGGTGAGTACTGGTTATAGACAATGGTCCAGGAAAGCTAGGTTAGGTGCGCTGGACGCCGTACAATGACCTAAATTGTGTTGACACGGCGTTAACTCAAATAAATAAATAATTAAGATGTGCCTTGAATAACTCACTCTCCAGTTTAAGTGATAAAAATGAATTGATTTATTTACATGTATCTTATCTTATACGTAGTAAAATAAATAATAGTTTGATACATTGTGTATTCTTTTCTATACTAATTTATTTTAGCTCGATCGTGAAACAAATTCTTACAACTTAGATTAATCACTTTCGGATATTCTTTTCTCCAACCCACCTATGTATTTAGTAATGGTACAATTTATGTATACCTACATGATGACAGAATTCACTAAATACAAAAATATGTTTATGATATGAACTGACAGGTTTTTCCCGTGCTCGCGATTCTTAATTTGAACTGCAGGATGAATACTATGGTACGACTTGTATTACCGTTCACTAAAACTTAATAAGAAACAACCAATATATCAATCCGATGAATTTGATTAGCCTGTCAAATGTTTAACATCAGATCATTAAGATTGGCATAAGGCTAGGTTATGATGAAGAAATTTATCAAAAGCTTTTGTAAGAAAAACTTAAGAACGGCTTATCATTGAAAATGCTGTAGTATTGAGTGATCATAGAGGAAGTGGAGTTATTCAGAGAAATCAAGTACCAACGCTGTCTTTCGAATTTGACCACTTTAATACATGATGGGAACTTTGGCGAATGCTAGACATAAAGAAATGTTCTATGGTCTTCATTTTACTATTGATATGTATGAAGGTGAGTAGCGATAACGTCTTTCAATTATTGAGACACACTTTGACAACGATGTATTTCAAGTAGCGAGTGTTGTGGACGCCCTGATACAGACATCTTTGCAATTATTTACACTGCATTTTTGATGTGTTATTTGAAACGATCATTCCATCCATCTTTAACCAGAATGCCTTGTGCATAGAATAAAATAGAATATTTCCTTTTTAGTCGGAAAAATACAGAAAAAACGTAAGCTTTAGTAAACTTTTTAACCAACTATTAAATAACAATTTATAAAATAAACAATTTTCAAAATACCTGTAAAATGTGAAATAATGATTAGTTCAATACGTAGTATTAAAGTCATTACATTTTTGACAGAAAACGGCAATTTGTCTTTAAGCTCTCCCGAGATGACTTAGCGGTGAGCTATCAAGATAAATGAATGTCCGAAATACGTTGTCTGTCCACACTTATTTCGTTAGCACGCTAGCGGTCACACGTTAGCTTCGATTGTCACGATACTTGGCCAGGACGTATGTCCCAGTTATTACTAGGACGAGTTTGAATATGGGTCATATGTGGTTAAATACTAGGTCACATATTCTAAAAAATCATGTCTATTCTGAAATTTGTTATTGGATTTCGAAACAACTTGTTAATTTAAATGTTCACCATATCAAGACGTTTGATAACATACAACACCCATGTCTGTAGGTCCAATGTCACTGTTACTAAATTAGAAATTTCTTGTCTGGGCTAAAACTTCATTATGAGTGGAGTGATTTCAATGAAACTTGGCAGAAATGTTCACCAGGACAAGACGGTGTGTCACGTACAATAGACAATCCCAGAAATGAGAATTAGACCTCCGCCATATTGTGGTCACGTGATCCGCCCGCTATTAAGGTGCTGAATTTTCCTTCTGCAGCTAAAATAGATAAGGCCTGTTGCACAGTATTTGTCCCATTTTTAAGACATAAATTGAAAAATAAAAACTGAAATGGTAAAAACAAACTTTTAAATTACAAAGACTTAATGTTATAGGTGTGTCAAAAAAAAGTCACTAGAGGTTTAAGAGTTTTGTTCATTTTTAGTGTCAAAAAATGGTCATTTTTGTGTGTAATGCATAAGAATCAGTTATTACCTTTTTCGAAATGCAGTATTTGGGAGCAATTAAACTTTAATAAAATCTTATATCAACCTTGTTTAGAAAAGTTAATGTTTTAAAACATTGCTTAAAACAATTTACAGTAAAAAAGTGGGGTTTTTTTTTATTTAAAGTAAATGAAATGGTACGTATTTAACGGTCTTATTGATTATAAAAAAAACATGTACTTTAGTAACTAAATTTTGTATAAACTTCTGTTAATATCATTCAATTATGGCACAAGTACAAAATGTCCTGACTTCTTGTGGTATTGAAATAAATTAATGTAAAATTTGTTATTTCCATAATTTCCCAAAAAAAGTCGAAAAAGTGTCTTGTCCATCCCCCGCCTCCTATAATTGCTATTTATTCGGAAAAAATAAAACCTACGCATATTGATCAATGAATTTATGTGACAATATAGTAAATAAACCAAAACATAAAAAAAGATAAACTAAAAATGAAAAGTAGCAAGAAAGATAAGTTTTGTAATGTCTGACATCCTGCTTAAAATTGCTATTTTCCAAACTTTTCTAAATATTTGGCAGAACTTAATGTATTTATGTGAAATAACATCAGATAAACAAAAAAAATACTTAATTACATTTTAAAAGAGTTTAACATTAGTTGAAACAAAAAATATCCGTGATAGATAGATCTTATATATATCTTTAAAGAACTATAACAAAGACATTTTTCAGCAGCATTTATTAAGTATTGATTGGTCGGATGTAATGATGTCCGATAATGTTAACAAAGCTTGGGATATTTTTAAATCATTATTTTTAAAATCCATCAATAAATTCGCTCCTGTTAAAGAAATAAGATTGAAACAAAGAACTGAAAAATGGATTACTTCAGATGTATAAACTTGTATTAAAGAGAGAAATAGAGCTTTAGAGATGAGTAAAAATTAAACACATATTTACTGCCAAAAATATTTTTGAAAAATGGTAATTTTTCAACTAGTTTTTGAGCTACAGTAGTGGAAAAAAGTATTAAATTGTTCTCCTACTTTTAATTTGTCAAAACAAATTTCATCTCCAATTTTCAAGGCAAGATTACCTCTAGTTTGATCCTTTTTTGAAGGCAACTCCAACGATTTTAAACTATTCCAAAGAGACTTGGAATCAGACTTATCAGACACCCTCAAAACAAATTATTTCTCTTTTCTTATTGTTTTGGAAAGTAAAATATTTAAATATTTAGTGTCTCTCAATCCGAAAAAAGCCACCGGGCTTGACGGTATCCCTGCTCGTTTTGTCCGAGACGCTGCTCCCATTATTTCTTCCCCACTAAGGCACTAACCCACATTATTAATTTGTCTATTATTCAAGGTTCAGTGCCAGATGATCTTAAGTCTGCACGGGGTGTCCCCTTTTATAAGAAAAATGATAAGACAGACGTGGGCAACTACCGCCCGGTTTTAATTATGTGTTTTCTTTCCAAAATTATGGAAAATGTTATTTTTGACCAATTGGAAACTTATCTCACCGGCAAAAATCTTTTAGCAATCTGGTTTTAGGCAAGGTTTTTCTACTTACACTTGTCTTATTAATCTTTCAGATTTTATTAGGTTTCAAATGGACAAAGGTCACCTTGTAGGTATGGTTTTACCGGATTTGCAGGAAGCATTTGATACTGTTAATCATGCTATTCTGATAATGAATCTTAAGGCTATTGGTCTATCTGAAATTGCAGTGCAGTGGTTTAATCATATCTTACTGATAGGAACCAGTCAGTTGATATAACTGAAATTCAATCCTCTCCAGCAGGTATTTCTTGTGGTGTTCCACAGGGCTCTATACTTGGCCATCTCTGGTGCGGTCAAGAATAAGTTATCACTATATGCTGATGATTCAGCCATTTTGGTGTCTGGAAAAAATCAGTCAGACATAGAATCAGTTCTAAGCTCAGAAATGGAAACTCTTAGTCAATGGTTAATTTGTATCAAGTTATCTCTCCATCTAGGTAAGACTGAATAGGTATTATTTGGTTCCAAACAAAGGTTAAAATCACAAGCAAGTTTAAATGTAAGGTGCAATGGTCAACATATTGAAGCCAAAGAATCTGTCAAATATCTTGGTGCTACTCTTGACCAGAATCTTTCTTTTGATTCAATGGCCAGGTCAATCATATCAAAAGCTTATTCTATACTGAAGTTCTTGTATAGAAACAATTGTTTGTCTCAGGAACTTAGGAATAAGTTACAGGTCACTCAGAACAAAATGATCAGATTTGTGTTAGGACTGTATGCAAGGACTCACCTTGACCATTTTGTTAAACTCAACTAGTTACCCATATCAAAAAGGGTGAATCAAATAATCTTAGGTCATGTATTTAAGATTCAATGTGGGATAGCACCACGTTACCTCAAAGAGCATTTCATTCCTACTAGTTCTATTCACAGCTATCCCACAAGGCAAAGAATTTTTTTGTAATGGGTTTGGAACTATTTTCTCAGAAACAGGCAGGTTTAGCCTACCGAAGGTCAATTTCTTTTTTGTGCCATCCCTATTTTTCAATGTATTCGATATGGTCAATCTAACAGTGTGATTAAGCGCAATGATAATTCTTACATTTCTGTATAAAAATACATGTTTTAACCATTTCTCAGTTTACCAAAAATGCAATTTTATAGTCTGTTTTTATATATATTAAGCAATATTTTATGCATAAATTTTTATTTATCCTTATATGGTGCCATCATTTTGCTCACCATATATGTACCATGCCAATGTCATGAAATAAATAAATAAAAATCTAAAGTGATCCATGGAAAGAAGTCTTTTGTCTTGGCTGTTTTTGTGAGGAGTGTGTTTTATTAACGATTTTTTTTGAGATTGGTTTGGAAGTTTGTCCATAGTGAGTTGATATTTTCTTAATAATGGGCAATGTAACTGTATTGAGCATATGACTCATGTCTTCTCTGATACCGTCCCATCTAGCCCTTTTGTATAGTGGTATCTGTCGAGGAGTTTGCTTATGGGCATCAGGTCGCATGTCAAGTTCTATGAGTACTGTATCATGGTCAGATATTCCTGGTATAACATTGGTTCAAAGGACTTTGAAAGGTAGATTGGTGATTAGTAGGTCTTAGGTGTTTTTTGTTTCTTGTAGGCTCTTCCACTAGTTGTGTGAGGCAGTTTTCATCAAGGCAGTCAGAGAGCATATAGTGTAGTTTGGAATGTTGCGTGTTTGGAAAAAGACATTTTCCCCTCCAATTTCACCCTGGAAGGTTGAAGTCTCCACCAACGACAATTACTGAGTCTTTTAAATATAGACTATGCCCTGCAGATCGATTCCTCAAATTTTTGCAGATTATCTCATCACTAACCCTAGGAGTATAAAAAGAACATAAATAAGCTTTGGAGCCAACCAGATTGATATTGGCCCACACTATCTCGCAGCCCGTTTGATTTTCTGGTACATCACTGCAGAGAATTGTGTTCTTGATTGCGAGCAGTACCCCGCTTCCTGGACCAGATTTTCTATCTCTTCGCATGAGTTTGTAATTTGAAGGAAATTCTTGGTTATCTGTGATGAACAGATCAAGCCATGTATCAGTTGCTATGACAACTTCAGGTTTTGTACATTCAAGAATGTTTTCAATGCCGTCTTGTTTCTTTTTAATTGTTTGTTTAAATCAAGAATTCGCAAGGGTGGTCGATTGCTGGTACTTTTCTTTGGAGTATGTTTTCGTTCTGGAATCGAGGCATATTGAGGTTTTATTTGATGGCCAGTGCCTGAACTAGGTAGGCTACTAGTACTGATTGAAAGTACGCTGTAGGGATTTTCTGAGGCAATAGAATGAATGTCAAAACGGAAGGAGCTAAACTTTGGACATTTGTATCCAAAGTAATGCCATCTGATTGCGCTGTCTTCATTGAGTAGGCTATATGTGCCAATGTGTACATTTTGGCAATCAGTGTGATACCATTGACCACATGTTTCACATACTATAGCTCGATGATCCTTTGTGACAGGCTTGTCACAGGTACCACAAGGATAGACAGAACTGTTGTTGAGGGAAGCTGGACCTGGATTGGACTCTACATCATGAGAGATGGCCAGCAGGAGCATAACTATGTAAAGGAGCAGAAGATTGGTTCTAAACTGGTACTTTATTTACCTTTTAATATCTTGAAGAGTGGAAACATGTCTTTTCCGAGGTTTATCATTACTGTGCCATGCATTAAATGTAGGTTTCCCTGGCTTGAGGATGACATGATTTGGGCAGACATTTTTGAAGATGGTGAAAATTATAGCAAAATACAGAATTAGAGCCATAGTACCTTGGTTTTAGTTGAGTTTTCCTCTTACCGGAAGTGTTGATATTTGTCAACCGGCAGTTGCTAGTCCACTTTGTCTCGCAAAACTATCGGTGAAAAGTGTTAATGACGAAAATTACAGCTTGCAAGTACCTTCCGTTAATTTGGAATGTTGAATGGTTCTGTTTCTGTCATTTTACTGCATACCAGTGTATCAGAGAGAGAGAGAAATAAAAGAAAAAGAAAAAATATTTCGGTCCGGTAGAAGAAAGTAAACCGTCAGATCGCGCATGCGCAACCAATTCCTGGTTTTTTTAGTTTATTGCTATAATCGTTTGACATAATTGCTACTCGAATGTAATTTTCTTAGTCTTAACCATTTTCTTTTAATATTTTCCTAATATGCCTATGATTGTGATAAGCCTATGATAAGCGCTTTTGAACATATATTCAATATGAAACTAACACTTTACAAATTTGGTATATAATAATGATAATAATAATCTTATTATTTACAGAAAATAAACATATATTTTATGTAAAAAACTCAATATAGCAAATTAATTATTTCTTATTAATTATAGCAAATGTTACATCTTCTGTCTGGTAATTTCTCATCTTGGATTAACTGGAAATGTTTACAGAGTACAGAATATTTATTTCAGTTTATTCCAATTTATTCCAATATCTTCATATTACTGCTTTATAAAAAACTAATTAGTAGAAAGAAAAAAATATAATGTAAAATAACTATAGCTTAAGAGTTATTGTTCAAAACAATACAAGATAAGTGGTAAAAAACAATAAACATATAATAAAAGATGACTTTTTATTCGAGTGTCAGAATAATAGTATGTTGTTTTGGACGGCGAGAATTGTTCTAGTTTCTTAGCTTTTATTGAAATATCAGTTCATAAACAAGTATAAGAATTGTAAATGGCCCGAGGAAGGGATCGAGTAATCAAAATATTGCAACGTTTGAATGTAAACTAGTATAAACCTAAATAATATGTTTGAATATATGTCGTTTAGAATAACATGAGACAAATCTTAACAATATCCTATGCCAACAATGACTTAGATTATTCTAAAAGAGCTGTACGAATTAATCGATCATACATACATTACATAGTTGATTCTGGTTGAAGGATTACTCCGGTAACACCAGCTCTAAATCTTCAGGGTCTTCATCATTATTTGAGACTGCTTTACATTGAATTCAATATCATTATCACATCATAATTTGTTACGTCTTGATTCAAATGAACGTACTGATTTAACGATGATTGGTGGTAAATTGTTCCTCATATCCACTCCTTGATAACAGAATGAATATTTTTAAATGTTCAAATGTGCCCGTCTTTTACATAAACATAATTGTATCTTATTGTTTAATCATTTGTTATATCACTTCTCTTTTGTAATAAATATCGATCACAGATAAGTTTTCATTCAAAAGTTTGAACGATTCTATCATAATTATCTCTCCTAATACGTTCATAATAAAGACTAGGTAAGTTTTATATTTTTCATCTTGTTTCATATAAAAACTCTGACCTTCTAGGTATTAGTTTTGTAGCTCTTTATAGACATTTTGAATTACTATTGTTTAGTAACATTTTTCATGTAAGGTTCAATTGACCGCTAGTATTAAAAGGTTGTCAATTTCAGCAGCCGAATATCCTAGATATCTTCAGACAACCTAAACAATATATAAGAGGGTGAAGATCGTTACTCCGTATCTCGATATTAAACAAATTCACTCATTATCTTGTAACCTGAAGCCAGTAACATTATTCGCGCAAGTGACAGCCGGACCATAGGAGCCAAGACACAATTCGTTCCTTATACAAAGTTCTCTCTCTACAATACACCATTTTTTCCAAGAACAGTCCAGGACTGGAAAAACTTTCCAACCTCCATCACAGACATCCAATTTCTAGAGGCCTTCAAGACTTCACTCCATACCAGAATTGCAGCCCTGTCTCCATCCCTCGCGTAGATAGTTAATGTAAATATCAAACTGTTTTACCTTTAAATATACACTTCGAGCTGTGACAGTCTTACTTAACCTCCCGAGGGACTTATTACAATCCAGATTAGATTGAGAAAGGAAGGTAAGATGATTATGCATACTATTTAAACTTATTAAACTTAAACACATATTGACTCTATCTGCTTCAAAATTAGACAAAACGTATGGCAATTTTGATAATGTGTACTGTTACAGTACTGGCCCGGATTCACCGGGGCGGAACAAGGGGCACTACCCCCCACCGGCCCCACAGATATTGACTCCCATAAAAAGAAAAGGGCACAAAATCGGCACCATCCAAGCAATATCAACTCGACTTTCAGATTAATTTTACTGTAAAGTCATTCATCCGATCATTTTAAATATATAATAATTTAAATTGATACATTCAAGCATCGCAAGGTACCCAGATCGGGCCTTATCAAGCGTTCAAATCATTGATCGTGCAAGTAATTGGTCCTTCTTTACAGACACATAGATACCAATAGCTATGTATATTGTCTATATTTCACATACCTCAACAGTATATTTCAGACCGTCAACAATGAAATTACCATGGTTACTAGCCTACGAGGCCTAAATTTGGTTATTGTGCACTGTGTTTTTTTAACTAGTGGAAGTCACCGGCGTTTTTATAGCAAGTTAGACGGCGAAAAGACGAGGACAGCTACACTAGTCGAGTGCATTTTTACGTCACTATTATGACACTCGAACTTTATTTAATTAAAAAAACATACACGATTGTCTGATGTTTTTTTTTAATTTATGGTACATTAAAGTTCCGCTATTAAGGCCAGCAAAATCAATGGTCTTAATAGCGAAACGGTCTTATTATAGAAACCCCTTTGTTCACAAATTAAGCATTTGGGTCTGAATAATTGTCAAAAATCGCATGATTTTGAAATAACGAAAGTTGTCTTAATAGCGGAACTTTACTGTGTTAAATTCCAAATAACTTTTAAAATGTGACCGAGCCTAAACATAAATTAATTATTTACGGAGGACATCGGCGTTTTTCATAGCAATCTAGACTGAGAAAAGCCGAGTACATCCGAATAAATTTTTTCGTCATTAAAATGATGAACGACTTTTGTTATTATTGACAAAAGCGAGTGTTTTATGTTGGTTTTTTTTAGAAAATAAAGGTAAATGAATTCAAATTTCAAGTAACTTTTCAAGAGTGACCTACCCTACAACAAGTTCTCTTACGAAAAACAAGACTAAACTATATACAGTAGAACTTGGTTATAACATACTCGGTTATAACATACACCCGGTTATAACATACCATTTTTCCTGGCCCAGTTTTCATATTTTGTATATAACATACTTAGTATGCTATATTTATATAACATACCTCGGTTATAACATACCTTTTTTCTTTGGCCCAGCGATTATGTTATATCCAAGTTTTACTGTATATGGTTAAACATTTTTTTTTCATCCAATGATAAATTCATAGGCTTGTGTTTCGTTAACTCTTAAATCCTTGCTTTTTATTTTATATCAATTCGTGTTTTAAATATTTGTATTCCTATTGATTTTTTCCAAAGGTATTCAAAAATGTGATTCTTCGGCGGATTTCCACGTTTTGTATCGTCCCAGCAGCCATTCTTGTGAATCCACTGAAAACGTCCGAAAAACTCAAAATAACGCTGATTTTCAACACAATAAACTTAGCCTCTTTATTAAAAAAATTGTATCTGAAAAAGGCGATTTTTCGATATTGAATTGGTGAATTTTTTCATTGCATTCCATTTGGTGATTTTATACAAGTTACTAAGTGTATTATTTATAACATTCTCGGCATTTAATATGACGAAATTGCTGATTTTTGTGAATCAGGATTTTATCCGTTCTCGTTCCTTGAAAACATCGGGGTACGAGAATGGTATTTATCAAGCCAACACATTAAATCTAAACGAACAAAACGGGCACATGGAAGAATGGCACCCCAATTATAGCGCTCAAATTTTCCTTAGTAGTGCCCAAAAGTGCTCAAATTTGCTTTGTTGACATCATTGTTTTCGTCAGGAGGGATACCCCTCCCGAACCACCCAATTCAACAACTCAGTCGTTCCCATTAGAATGCTTGAGGGGAGCGGTATTAAATGTGACTAATGTGTTTTTAATTTAACTCTGGGTTTAGCCAAAAACCGGATTTACATCATAGTTTTATACGGGCAGGCTTTGACATTTTTGTTAAAGTGTAATGATAATTTACGAAATTTTAGCTTCATTTATCCTTTAATAGAGTGTTTAAAAGAGCTCAGATTTGCACCTTTAACATGTAAAAAATCATTCCCGCCCTAACCGTGCTCTCCACTAACGACCCCTCTTGACCAGGCCCTGTGATCTAACTCACATGCATGCATTTCCTTTATTTATGAGTATTTAGAAAGTTAATCATTGACATGATCTAAATCGCTATGGATTGCATCACTTTTCTTCAGAAGAAAATGATGATTAACCTAGTTTTAGCTCATTCAATTTGTTTAAAAGAGCATTTTAAAGTGCTTAGATTTGCACTTATGACATGTGAAAATTAAAAAAGCCCCACCCCTTGTACCCCCCCACTTACGTCCCTTCTAAATCCGGCCCTGTCAGACTACTGTACATAAATTTCTCAAATGAATAATTGGGGAGCCGGGCAACTGGTCCCATAGACAACTGGTCCCATGTAAATTTTTGACAGTGGTGGACAACTGGTCCCATGTAGTTTTGCCATTCTGGACATCTGGAACAATCTCAGTTTGACAGGGGTGGACAACTGGTCCGATCTCAATTTTACAGGGTGGACAACTGGTCCCATCTCAATTTCGTGCTTTTTTCTAATGGGTTCCGGTAACTCTTGAACCAGGTAGGGTACACGTGACCCCTTGTTATCCCGATTGAGACCGGTTCTACATTACTATTATCCGTTTAGACGTATATTTTGTATCCACTATTTATTTTACAGTCCTACGAATAATTAAGAACGATAACTCTGGATAAAAAATTAACATAACCACGCACATTTCAAATCACTTCTACTGTATGTGATTGTGACGATAGGAAATCAGATTATCTCTACAGGTCAATAAACGTTTACCAAAATTAAGTCATGAACATTTTCATTATTTATATTCATGAATTACTTATGTCAACTATACAAGTAATAGACTCTGGGCGGGGTCTGCATAAATGGTTGATATCGTGTAAGCTCGAATGGTTGGTATTATCTGATTGAATTGAAGGTAAGAAGTGGGTTTTATAAGTTTGTTCATAACCATAATTGGATCTGTCTATGGTACGTAAAACATCGTTGAGTTAGTCATCTGTTCTCTGTACAATAGTTTATTCTGATTTGTTTTAATGTTTATTTGTTATAAAATAATGTGTGCTTGCTTCGTAGTTTTATTAAAGATTACTCGAAAACTTCTACTTTCGTTTTCAACTCGATCATCGATGTTTACTCAAACAAGTATTAGTATACAAAAATGCTTGGAATCGCTGTTTAGCCGTGTGTTTTCGGCGTATCAAACCGTCCCAAGTCTATTTATAGAATTCCAGGAATTAGCACGCCCTGGTAACGATATGTAAAACCATTGATTTAGTTCCGCACCACAGTTAGCAAGGACAAGGTAATTTGTAAAGTACCACAGAGGTACAAGTGTCATACATCATTTGAAAGGTCTTATTGAGAAGAGTTCGAATCTGTTTGGATTTTGCAAATTGGACAATTATAACTAGAGTTATCGCCCTTTAAAGTTTTTGAAATCGGAGGATTTTCTGATATGCTTCCGGGATTTTTCAAACTCCTCAAAAAAGTACACATATATAACCAAACACTTACTTCCTATATATCATTGGAAAGGCCTTATAAACAGGTCTTCAAAACTGTATAAATGTTGCATTTTGGACAATTTGTACTGGAGTTGTGGCCCTTTAAACTTTATAAAAACTGCGGATTTTCGGATAAATCCTTCGATTTCCCCGAAGTATCTGAAACAGAGCAACTATTTATCCAAACACTAAGTTTCTACATGCCATTGGAAAGATCTTAAAGAAGGGAATTCTGAACTGATCTTTTTAATTTTACATCTATTAAGAGAGTTATTGCCCCTGAATGTAACTGCTCGCACCTCTTCGGCTTATTCTTATTGATAGTGGACATATTCAACAACAAATAAGAATGCTAAATAAAGAAACTGTAACATCAACATGAATTTATTCTTGTAATCTTACTGAATAATTATGCACAATTTATTATCTAAGCTTCAGTCAAGATCTCAACGTCTTTGGCTTGGTAATGGTCAGGGAGGTTGTCAGAGTACACGGCAGGGTCATTATCATACAAAATGCTGAACCATCTCGGGAATCCAGGCACCTGAAATGAATACAGAAAACAGAATGTTAGCACATATGCAAAAAATTCATTACAAATAATACATAGAAATTGTATTTTAATCACTACAGAATTACCTGAGAGATTACTTTTCCTTGTGACCAAAATGCATTACCAGATTCGTCTAAGAACTTTTGCCTCACCCGTTTCCAGGGATGGGGTCAATTACTTGCAAAGTAATTAATTATAATTACCATTATTCTCAACCCCCAGTAATTATAATTAATTGTTAATTACCCTAAGTAAGGACAATAATTAATTACAATTACCATTATTTACATAAACAATTAATTATTAATTAATTATTTCAATGACGTATTTAGGCAAAAAATGAAATTCCAGTTACTGACATGTATTAATTCAGTGATTTTTTTACCAACTCATCAGTGTGGGTCCTAGGACTTGCTGGGCTATAAATCTATGAGTCCCAAAACTAAGCCGACTAATCCAAGTTACAAGGCTTAATATTGCTTTGGTGATATGAAAGGTATATTAACTATGGAATGAAGAAAAAATGAATTTGATTTCTACATTAATTACAATGCTTCTGATACTGAAATTATTAAAAACTGTCAAATAAATTTAATAAGTTTATTTTCATAAATTTAGTTTGAGATTAATCAAAACTTCTTTTTCCTTAATATTTTTATGCTTATCTATAGTAAAGCACATTATCATTTCTATCTGTAGAAGACTTGCAGACCTAGAATATGATTGACATAACTTGAACACAATTTGGTATTTACATGCATTACCAAATTCCTGTCAGACAGGACTCCATACTCAGAAAAAGTATGCATCCAAAAGATGCACATTTTATTTTGAAACTTTGCATCCACAGCAAATTAAATGAGTCCTGGACTAAGGATGCAGAGGTAAAAAATCACTGTTAATTATTGTCCTTACCTTAAAAACACTAAATAGAAGATAAGACAAGTAAAAAATTGCTGCGAAATGCAGCAAAATGATTGTCACGGCAAACAAAATGAATTATTAAGTATAATCTAAAGGTAACTCAAAAAAGCATTATATTGAATTGTCATGTTAAGGTTTTTCAGTAATAAAAAAGGAAACTTGTTATAAATAGTTTTCCTGTTCATATGTAACATTCTCGTTTCTAGAGCCTAGTAAGATTCTCGATACTAGTTAGATCGAGAATCTTGATAACCTTGGGGAACGGGAATGGTCTGGATCTAGACACCATTTTTATGCCAACAGGATGTTTGGTTTCAGTTGGATTTATTTCCAGTAATTCATATTTGCTTGACGCTTAAAAAGATCGGCAAAAGGGAAAACATAGTCTTTCAGAACAGAAGCTATTTACATGATTTATCGCTTCTGTTCAGTCAGTACTCCTTACATTGCGGATCTGTCCTTACCAATCTGTGTGACTATTGGTTTCCAAAAGTGACTTGTATAATCAGGAGCGATTGTTGGTCTCCAGGCAAAATGAAAATCAAAGTACATAAAAAGGGACCTTTTAACCGCAACAGCTACTTTCGAAGAACAGAACATGACGTAACCGGTTTAAGATGTAAAGATATGTCATAATAATACTTTGAAAAGATCGTCAATAGAACTCAGTAAAAGTAAGAATTAAAAGTCTATGTTACGCGATAAGGCTTCTTTATTTATACAGTCCGCTAAAAAGGACAAAAAGGTATATTACTAAAATATAACATTTGAATCCTATCAAATTTGTTTTTAAATGATTAAGTCTCTAACAGTTGAAGTATTTACAACAATATGTAATGAAGCAATCGACGATTCTTTTTACAGTTGAAATCTGCAAACTTATTTCTTAAAGAACTTATTTCGATATTGGTATTTTTGTATTTACATTTGAAAAAAAAACATGAAATGTAATTCCCCAGAACCCTATCAATATTATCTTTGCAAATAAAATATTGGCAAATCTCAATTATATATCTACTATAGCCTACACACAATATGATATGCATATTTGTTATACTTTATCCGTGTACTAAACTGGTCCGCTGGTCCGGAAAATATACCTACCCCTTTTCATGTGAGTCGAAAGGATTTGCAAAAATGTGTTGATATAATACTCTGATTTTTCGTTCGTTGCACTGTTGATAAAAATATTGTTTATATAGTTTCCCCCTAAAATGCTTTTTCTATGTAACTTTTAACGGAAATGGGCTGTACTAAGACTGCATTAAAAAAACAATGAATTTGTCGGCAGTAGAAATCGAAAGGATTTATGTCACGTGACTTTTGCCCATTGCTATCAAAATCTACCCATCACAATATCACGGCATTGAGACGCCGTGAAATAACTCATATTGCAGTATACATGTACTTGATACTTTATTTTCTTCCAATAATTCTTAGTTATGTTTTATATATACAATGTACATCATATCAACAGAAAAAATGTGAAACGTTTACCATTATTATCACCCCAATGCTCAACTGTCAGTGACCAGTCAGACAATTGAATCTTTTACTGTAACACCATGCAGGGTTATCAATCAATTAGCTATAGATTTCATATTACAAACACTATTGTTATGATAGTAAAGAACCCATTCATCAGGTGTGAAAGGTGTGAAAAACAGAAAAGAGGAGGCCAGTTTGGAAACTAAGTCGCATTTAATGAAACATATGCAAATGTATCATGAAGTAATTGAAAAATAATTGAAATCAATTAATTATTGCCTAAATTTCCTAAGTAATTAATTATAATTACCATTGTTTTCCATTTTTTGATAAAATAATTAATTACAATTACCATTGTTTTTCACACAGTAATTAATTGGCAATTAATAGTTCAGAGCAATTAATTGGCCCCATCCCTGCCCGTTTCCCTACCAACAACGATCCACTTATATCATGGTTAGAAGTTTGAATTTCAAAATTAAATGATTCTCGTACAAGTTTCGCAACATTCGCTTTTAATTCATCAACACTTAAATTAACCCTTTTACCATCAACTACCTTGCTAAATGCATATACACTACTGTCTGCTTTCTGTTCAAATACATGTTTTCTGAAACGCAACTGTGCCTTAAGAGCCTCCACTTTTTCTTTATCTGATTTTATTAACTGAAGTTCTGAGGAAATTTGCTCCATGCTTTGCCATAGGCCATAAAATTGCATATCAAGAGTATCTTTTTCAAGTCTTTCAATACGTTTTCTTTCTTGTCTGGCTTTCACTTCAAATAGTATTCTCTGATTTTCCAACCTTTTCTCTCTAATTGACTTCTCCCGAATTTTGAATCTTTCACGTTCCTTCTTAACTTCTTTTCTACTTTCCAAAATGAGTTGTTGTGTTTCAGCTGGTGTTTTGCTGGTTAGCCATTTGTCTGTTTTATTCAGCGAAAATGTTATTTGTGATTCAAGAGCGAGTGATGATTTGTTTGGTTTTTGAGCTAGCAGGTAATCCACGTACGCAAACACCCTTTCTGGATACTTGTTGTGTTTGTCTGAGCTTTTGGTAACCTCTTTATCAACATTCTCATGAACACCACCTGGGAGATGGTCACCAAACTCATGTTGCACCAGCTTTGATAAGGCGGGCAAAAGCACACTCAGTATAGTCACAGTATGGTCATCAAGTTGGTCATCGTGTTTAATCAGCCGTTCAAATACTTTGTCTTTTTTCACCGGCACATCTGGATAGAGTATTGCTTCACCACTGATAAAATCTTCAATGTTGTTGACAGTGTTGTCCAGGAACAGCTTAAGATCTAAGTATCTCTTGGCCATATCACTGATGGAAATGTCCTTGCTTTCTATGACATGCCAGAGTGGAGTAGTGATTATTTTTGATATTAAGCCAAGGGCTTTCAATCCAGCAATGAAGAAGTCTTGCTGTAGATCATGGAGTACCGACTGCAAAAGGCCATTGAGGTTTGGTGTATTTTTTAGAAACTCAAGCAATTGTTCTTTAAAGAAGAAAATGTGCCCAGCATTTACAAAAAGCATATTAAAGCGGTTTCCTTTCAGTGGTTGCAGTGGTAGGGAAAGAAATCCCATTTCAATCAAAAACGGCTTTACAAATGTTAAAAAATTACCATGACAACCATTTTTCTGGTCTCCACGGCGGGCAAACGCTTTACAAGCAGTAAACAGAAGACGAACAGTGCCTGACTGACCAGGTTTTAAAAAGAGTTTGTTCTGAATAGGAATATCACTCTGAAAATGTGCATTTTCTACTTCATAGATTGCCTTCTGTGCAGTCTCAGCCATGTGCACCAAGGAGTGAAGGCCACAGAAAAAATTGTTCATATGACTGATAGCCATCTGTGATTCAATATTAAGTTTATTAAAATTTTCCATTATTTCAGGTAGAATTTCATCCCTATATTCCCTTAAAATATCATTGAATTTCTTTTCGGTACTTGCCTTATCACTCATAGTATTTTTAATATTTACTAAAATTTCTTTTCCAGCTTTTTCATTTTCAGATGCTGCATCAATATCACTAATTATTTCTTTAAATGTGTCTAATGTGTCATGTGATGATTTGGTTGCCATATCACGCATTCCTAGAAGTAGGTAATTTCCATCGGAATCACGACTTGCGAAGGACCCCCATTTCTGCCCGTACTTACTACTTTCATCACTGTATAAAGTCAAATTTTCATTACCTGATAGCTCACTAATTTGCTTTCTAGCTAGAAAGTTTCTCTCTAAAGCCCAATTTTTTATAGTACTTTTACTAGGTAATTTATTTGCTTTTTTATCTACTAATTTTAGCACACTCTCTATAACACAGCTAACATGTTCAGTGCCAACATGATTGTTTAACAGTGTATATACACAGGCATGTAATTCTGATATATACTCATTTTTAGCTTCATTGTATAAAAAAACTGTATCACTCTGTAAATGTGTCAATCTATCAATTTCATTATGTAAAAAACTTATTTCACATTTGAGACTTTCTATTTCCTCTTGATATTTGACATTTTTTGAGGTCAACAGCTCGAGTTGAGCACTAAGATCTTCATTACCACACACATCAATATTCTCAACATTTTCAATTTTTTCCTCTAACTTGGAACATTTTTCTCGCCAATAATTTTCTCTAGACACAGTTCTCTTAAGATTACGCTTTTGATATTCTAATTTATTTTTTGCTTCCTCAAAACTAGTGTCCAATTTTATTAACTGTTCTTTTACTTTTTCTGACTCTTTTAATTCTTTTTTTGTTTCATGTAATTCATTACATATTTTTTCTGCTACTGATTTATATATAGGTTTCTATTTCAAAATTTGAACTATCTTTCACATTAAATGTTGATACTGGTGATGGTGTTGATGATATTTTAGTAATAGGGAATGCATATTTTATGTTATAGAACTCTTCAATAGCTTTTACACCTTTATCTCTTGTCTTATCTTTTAAGAGACGCTTATGTTTCTTCACAAGGCGGTCAATTTGGGTGTATAGAATCTTTCTGTCACATTTACCTGGGCAAAGAGTCAACAGTCTAGTGATAGTGTTATGTAAACCAATTTCTTCGACTAGATTTAAAACACTTTTGTTGTCTGTTATTGACATGGTGATTTAACTGAAATAATAATAATAATATTTGCATACTTACATTAAGATATTTAAGGCGACTGATATTTTAGATGACTGTCGTTGTTATAACCCCGATAAGAAAATAAAGTCAAACTAACTAAAGAAAATCTGAAAATAAATTAAACAAAATATAAAAATAACAAAAGGAAATCAAATAAAATGAAAATTAACAAAAGAAAATTAGTGAAATAAATCTTCCTGAGAATCATAACCATTTCAGACACACAGTCAGATAAAGAATATACATCAGGAACATAATCCAGTTCTGGATCCGGGGGCAGAGTATCATCAGAGTTCGACTCTAAAGTGAGCTGCCTTGTTGACCCAGAGTGGGCTGACACAGAACTAGAAAATGATGTATCTGATTGTATATCATCATCAAATCGGTTATTGTA
Organism: Mactra quadrangularis; assembly: GCA_025267735.1. Classification (NCBI taxonomy): domain Eukaryota; kingdom Metazoa; phylum Mollusca; class Bivalvia; order Venerida; family Mactridae; genus Mactra; species Mactra quadrangularis. The sequence goes on along the minus strand of CM046305.1, from coordinate 47,843,866 downwards.
CTCGAAATACCAGTAAGGGTCTTGGGCTTGTGGCACGGAAAAATTCTCCGGCTCTGGCTCAGGAGGAAACAAAGCAGACAATAAATAAGGATCAACAGAAATTTGTAAAGGAATGTCAGTAAGGAAACGAAATAAAAGTCCCATCCGAGCATCATGAAAAACTAAATAGCCATGGCATACATGAGAAAAATAAAAATGAAAGTTGTTCCCAAAGTAAGGTAAAATGTGAGCGGGGTCAACAAACTCAGGATCATAATGCAACAAATAGACAAAAAATAGGCTGTCAGGTGTCACAGTTGTACGTGCCATAATCAATGATTTAGTTTCTATTTCAATCTCTTTCTGACACAAAAAATCCTGTAATTAATTTAAGAGAAAAAAGAAGATATTTCTTTCATCTACTCATAATAATCTCAATCTATAATTCCTTATCAGCCAATAAAATTGGATAAAAATTACCGTGTAACATTCCAAGATTTCCATTGTATATTATTGAAGATTTTGTTATTTACAAGGAAATCCACAATAAATTCGAATAAAAATCACTAAAATGCAAAATATGTTAACTGTGCTAATATCTAATTAATATTTATAAAACCATTTCTATTCTAGAAAATACCTTCAAAGATAAATTGAAAACTGTTGCAAGTTTGACAGCTATTTGTTTACATCCGAAATTATCCGAATTTGACTTCCGGTTTTACGGGTCACGACACCGGCCTCACTATATGCAAATGCGCTACAATGCGCAAAGATATTTTGGCGCGGTTTTTGATTGGTTCACTTGAGAAATGACTAAATTACAATAAACTCTTTGATGCATTAGTGTGCTTACAACAGTTTTCAAGTAAAATACATTTTTTCTACCTCGACAGCTATTTTTTATATTTAAAACAAACAGGGATAACGGGTGAAAACAAAAATTTACACTAAGGTCACTGAGGCATAAAACTAGGTTATGGCGTCGTCTATTACCCACAGTGCAATATTAAACGTGAGAATCTCACCTTTTCCGAGAGTTGAAAATGTTTACAAAATGGCCGCCGTCGAACGCAGAAGTTGACAATTCTGAACTTCCAACAAAAATTGCGAAGCGATATTAACAATTAATTACGTAAAATCACAAACCAATCAAATACAGCTTTTTCTTTCATTTTCAACCAAACTGTGTGTAATTTATGGGTTTAAATGACATTAAATACATATGACAACACAGTCACTTTTACATTGGGCAGAATAGGCCAATCGGGTGCGAGCAGGTGCGCTGACGTCGCTACCACAGTGGGGAAGATAGGTTTTCATTTTTTCAACAAATGCGATTTTTAAAAGAAAAACACGTTTTACAATTAGCTATGCATATTTTTCTGGTGTTATATAGCAACTTTCTTGAAATAGTGCGTATGTAATGGTTTGATTTTCTGTTTGGTCTCTGCCCTGATGGTCGAGTGGTAGTGGTAGAGTGATTTAGGTTATCTAAGTCATTATTATGAGTTGATTGGGACCTGTAGATGGTGCTAGGTCCAAGACTCTGCATTCTCGTTCCCGGAGTCTAGAGTAGGATTCTCAATTCTATCCTTAGGTGCCACACGGATAATTTCAGGAATGAAACGTCATAATTGTGGTCGATATCGACCAATCAGAATGCTTTGGCGAAAAGTTTCGCGACAAACGTCATCTGACGATAAACCTATCTGTATCAGCCAATATAACTGTCGCTTATATAGCGCCTGTGTCTAAAGTTTAAGATAATGTTAGTTATTTCAGTTTGTAACTCAGGTGACACTTAATCTAGGGTCTATCGCCTATCGGCTCGTCCAATATGACTTTTCAAGCTGTGTAACCACCACTGTACCTGGCTTAATTATGGATTATTTTCCTGTTTTAATAGCAGTTGGTATTGTACAGGGTTTAGCCAAGTATTTGCCAGGGTTAAGAGTATTTTCAAACTTACATTGAAAGTCTCATTATGTAAATATTACAGCGTCGAGTCTTTGAAATAACTATTGACTGGAATGTCCTACATGGCTGGTATTTATCAGGATTTTTACTATCCGAAAACCTTTCAAGGAAGGAATTGTACTACTTATTGTTTGCTGGAATAATAGACGCCAATATTCCCTGGGCTGAAGGGGTGTATGAGAGGTTTTGGTCAAATCACCGATCAAAAGTAAACAAACAATCCATGAAAGTTAAACTCTTGTGGTTTCTTTTTTAAAGGTAAATGGAATTCTGTACAAAGGGAATAATTCAACGAGATTGGGAATTTGTTTCCTGAAATTGGGAAAAATGGTTGCTATTTGGCATTTAGTATGTATGATCCTACAAACATGTATGTTTATTTCATTTTATGCCTGCATTGTATTTCATTTTGCTACAATAAATGCCACTATTACTGCATCATAATCATCATTTTAAAGGTTTGCTGCAAATTGCTATCCAAAACAGATTTACTGTAACACTAGAATTAAGAGGAAAGTACCAGCAGGCACTGTATAAGTCACATTGTATAGTTTTTTATAGAATATGTTGTTGTCTTGTTTCAGAACATGAAGCATAGCTTATATTCATCAATAATTGTCTAGTTTGTAGTGAATGTTCTTTCTTGAGGTTCAATGGCTTATAGGGTCTCAGAAATTGGTAAATATTTTTATATTTATATCTATTGGTCTTTTTCTTGTAGTATTAAGACAACGTGATTTTTTAATATCTTCAAATGTTTGGATATTGTTAAGAGTGGTAGTTTGGTCATATGGAACGTTTACAGAATTAAAGATTAGTATTTCTGTGAAATAAAAATTAGGGCTGTCATGGCATACCGGTATATTGCAATGTGCAGCTATGGCAAACCCCTTATGCTGTACAAATTATATGTTCCATATTTAGCAATATTTATTTCTTTGGAAAATCTTACCTTTCCAAATGAATGTCGCGAAACATCAGTTTTCCATGGTTCATTTGGTTTAAATTTAAGTACCAAGATTTAACAGATTGGGGCACGTTCGATTGGTTGTACGGAACTTGTGCAGAACATGTGTTAGAATCAAATCCTTGAGGCAGGAAATAGTGAAACATGCCTGGTAACCTGGAGCTTGATTGCTTGGATTTTCTGATGCTAAGAGAGTGATTGTTTCTTCCAATGAAAGCATCTTTTATATGCAAATCATATATTACCATCTAAATGACTAGATTCTATCATGAATCATTTTTTAATAATATGCACTTCATAATTGTAAAGGAAACTCATTTTTACAAGTTACCTCTGTAACCTTCCGTATATAGGATAATTTTATCATAATTATGTGTTATTCAGTTCCCCAGACGTCAGTGGTCTTGCTATACGACCTCTTTGTCTGCCAAATAAGAACATGCCCGGACAGTGTTCCTGGTTAATCAATTTGTCCCTCTCTTAGTGCATTTTAGCACAGATGGGATTTTATGACTTTCCAGAGAGCAGGTTTGTTGTCAAATAATGACGATAGAAGATTTTACTTTTTTAGACAATTCAACTATGATTGTTGTGTGTTTCACAAAATATGCTAGCCATGGTAATCCCTGTATCTCATGATGTAAAGTTACTTGTCAAATGTTTATTTACCTTACAATGCTTTACTATATATCGTAGACCATATAATACGCAGTCCCTATATCATTAAAATAATGCAGATTTTGCTACTTTGATCCTCGTGATTTAATCTATACAGTGTGTTGCTATGGTGTTTTCCCCAATAAAAACAACATTATAACTTAAGTTAAACTGTTTACAACATTCACCATCAATATATTGTATTTTATGTACATGTATATTTAAACAAAAATATTTCCCATCTTTATTGTGTTTTTAATTTTCTCAGAAATCGATCAGTATTAAGAATATAACCAGTGATCAGTGAACATCTAGAAACCATTCATCCCGCCCGGCTAGCTCAGTTGGTAGCACACAAGTCTACTGATCGAGGGGTTGTAGGTTAGATTCCCCGGCGGGGCATACTTACGTGGAGCTTTGTCATGAAATACTTTTCTACAGCCATTCTCTACTGACGGAAGTATGCGCCTAGTCTAATGGTCTTGACATGAAGATGTTTTGTACAATATGTCTCTGTAACTTAATGCCCATACTTGATCATTGCATAACCGTAAAGTTGAAATTTATAGGCAGAGGAAAATGGAAACAAACACTTGTTTTTCTTCATAGTCTTGCAGCAGCCAATAGAATATGTGAGTTTCAAACATTGCATAAGCTTATTATCTATTCGGGGAACAGCAGTAGTTACTAGTTTTATTTTATGCCATTTAATCCATCGAATGGAAGAGAAATGGGCCAGTAGCAAACTTTATATCTTTTAAGCTGTTGTAGCTAACATGCTCAGACCCTGAAAGCAATCCTAAAGTGATTTTTACTAAAAGTTTAAAAAGTTGGAAAAAGCTATAGCTTTGTACACTTTAAAAACAGTCCCTCCAAAAGTGAGAATTAAGTTTGGTTCATTAATGTTATAGATGGTGACACTGGACGCCCATGGATTCTTACAGAATATGATTTGATGACCATAGCAACTAACGTGTCAGAAGATGATTGGGAGATTTTGACTCAATATTTGGCCATACCATCTGGAAAAAAACATGAAATTATTGCTAACTACAAGGATGATAGATTTCAACAGATTTTTCAAGTTCTTTTGCTGTGGAAACATAGCGTGGGTTCTAAAGCTACCTGGCAACAATTACAAAACTGTTTTAGTCGTGCTTATACCGATGTGACTATTAATTGGAGAAAGTTTAATGGTATGCTTGTGTTATTTTATTCTCATATTAGTATTCTCGTTTGCATTGTGGTATTTTAATTGCTGAAGACAATCTGGATTTTAGATTATGTATGTTACTCAATCGTATTACCATTTGTTTCCATTTACTTGCATCAGCTGACAAACAAAACCAGCTTTTCTGAACATTATCTGCTTATAACTCGACTACGTAATAAATAATTAAGACTTTCACCTAAGCAATAACCATTGATGACATTATTATTGTAATTTTGACAAAAAAAGTAAATTCTTGTGTATATGCATATGATATGATACGCATTGGAAATTTGTCGTACATATTTATTAGCGATTAACCCATTTAATTCAGTCTTTAGCTCGTCTGACTAAGAATCAAGAGATTAGAAGTTAATGAAACTACACAGCAACAATGGCATATCCTGAGTATATAGTCATGTGATTGAATGATGTATACATTTCTTTATAGTGCTTCATTCCTGGGTGAGACTAATCAAGCTTTGACATAGGTACATAATACCACATGTTCTTATAATTTACTAGTATGGAACATTGTCTTTTTAGGTTTGAAGAATGGTAGATACGCTAAATCAAGGTAAGTTATTACTAACTTTTTCCTTCTCAAATCCGAAAAAAAGGAATTTTTCTGCACCTGCCATAGACATGCTGCTCAAAGTTTGAAGTCAAAAAGAGGGGTTTGTTACATGGTACCATAAGCAGAACAGTCGTATAACAGCAGATACAAAATTATAGCGAAATATGAGGCCTCGATACTGAATTGATTGTACCTCAAATAAATTTAAACTGTACTTTAAAGCTTATGCACACATATTCTATCATTAGTATAATTCAAAACGTGTGCCCCCATTTAACAATTTAGCTCACCGTCAAATGTTTTAAGCTACAAATTTACAGTAAGTGCACGGGATTTTGTACAAAAACATTGTAAGTATGTCAATGTTATATTCAGAACAGCCTATCATCCCCTTAGCCAGATTTTTTATGAACAATTGCAAATTTTTGCATTACATATAATGGGAAAGTTGTTTTACTCAACATTTAAAAAATTATAATCCTAGAAGGAAAAGTTAAAAACAAAATTGTATGCAAAATTTTAGCAAAATCAATGTCGTAGTTGTATAGATATTTTCGGTTTACAGGGGTCCACGCAAACAACCTATGATTATTTCTTTCCTGATTTGACTATAAGTGATTATTGGTAATAACCTAACGAATGAAAATTGATTGCTTAAATGTGGTATGATTGTGTTTACAATGGATTTAAATGATTAAAATCATTTCACAATGTTAATAAATATAAGCATTTGAACTAGACTTAATGCACTTGTATGTATCTTTATGGAACAAGTCTATAAAAAACGTTAATTCATGGCACAGTTTGTCCAAAAGTCGATAGTTGTTCTGGTAAGATTTAAAGAATCCAATATGAGATATCTATTAGAAACAATTCAATTTGTTCAACTGGTCAATCACCACTATACGAAAGGTAAAACTCTTCAGTTAACGGCTAAGCCAAGATAAAGGGTACCTCTTCAGTCTCACATAGGCCAATTTTCAGACCCCATCAGAGTGCAGATTCTTTTATAGTAATATACAGACATGTCTATTAGGCACTAATTTCCAAAATATCTTGGATGGAACATGTAGAACAAAAAAGTTAAGAACGGTTGAATAGATGTACCCAATGGGCCTACGGACTCTACATGGTAATTTATATCACCCCACGAAAAATTAGAAAGATGTATATTTCTTATAAAAAATTTGTTATTTAGTTTTATAAACATGTACTTTAAAATTTTCAAGAGAATCCAGGCCAACTCTCTCCTTGTCTGCAACATTTACCAAGGTCAAAAGTGCAAATACCCCAAATACACAGGAAATGTTAAGTTTCAATTTGCATATAGATGAGAAAAAAGAAACAAAACTGATTTTTTATATTTGAAAGTATTCGAAGATGTAGACAACACATTTAGAACATGTTTGATATGAATGATATAGTTTTGCTGGCCCTAAAAAGAATATTATATACATTTGTAATTGGAAACCAGGGCTACGGACTCTACACGGTAATTTATATCACCACTAGAAAATTTAGAAAGATGTATATTTCTTATAAATGATTTATAAATCAGTTTTATATTTTTTTTTATCAATTTGGAAATGAATCTACACTGACTCTCATTGTTTGCAACATTTACCAGGATCAACAGAGCAAATACCCAAAATACACAGGGAATGTAAAATTTCAATTAACATCTAAATGAGAAAAAAGAAACAAAACTGAAGTTTTTTATATTTGAAAGTATTCGAAGATGTACACAACATATAAAGAACAAGTTTGATTTGAATAATCATATGTTTCTTGACCAAATAAAGAAAATCATAAAATGGATAGGGTTGTAGCAATATGGTAAAACCGTATTGCAATATATTGCAATACACGAAACCCGTATTGCAATATATTGTAATATTGCAATACATATTGTTCTTTGCGCATACATGCATAGCCTAAATTAATGCATGTGCATCGTCTTAATTTTAACAACATTGTACATAGATATTTGTATTTTCAAATGATCTACACGTATTACGCAAATGTTTGAATAAGTTAGAAAAAAGGTTTTGAATGGACTTTCAAAGATTATTATTCTCTAATTTACCAAAAATATTTCAAGTTTTCGAACACATTTTAACATTAATTCAATCATTAAAATTCAGACTCTGATAAAAACAATCAGTATGGTACATAACTAGAAAAACCGGTTCTGAGAAAAACGAACGGTTAAAACCCGTCAGAAGTCGTATTGCAATATTAACCGATATATCGGTTAACCGTTACACCCCTAAAAATGGATATCAGGGGCTACGGACTCTACATACTGACTTTATTGTATTTAGTAGATTGAAGAAAGTAGTTTGATGTAAATTGACCTGTGGAATAATAGAATTATTCTTTTGATACAGTATTAATTTTCTGACTTTTGAAAAAACGAGCAATAATATGAAGAAACAATTCCTTTACTTTACTTGAGAAAACACGAAAAATGTATGTTTCTTAATATTATATAAAATGTCAAAACAAAACAAAGTCCTGAATTTCTACCTGTTTCTATGTATATTTCATCAACAAAAATCTATCGAATAAGTTATCTCTATACATATACATGGGTATAAGTTTGGGAGCAAAAAATACAAAAGAATGAATATGTGAAATTTAACATGGGGCTACGGACTCTACACCACACCAGTATCTGTTTCTATCACATATTTAAAGCTGTTTGTTTGGTTTTAAGTGTAATTATCCTTTAAAAAACAATAAACTTTAACTTACAAACACTACAAATATATATTTAAGTATCTTCTGAAATGTCTAATGTATCAGTTTGACCATTAAAGCAATCTATCAGAAAATTTATAAATTACGTCAAATTTAACATTATTTTCAACAGAATGAAGATTGTCAAGACATACAGTATTTAGATGCATAGCTAGTCAGCACAAGTACGAAACTAAGAAAATTAAAAAAGTTTTATAATTTTCCTGCGTGAAAAAAGATATAAATATATCAGGGGCTACGGACTCTACAGGGCTACGGACAGCACTTATTTGTCTTTAGATTTTTTTTGTTCTTCTACTCATTTAATTCCTTTCCTGCATTACCTACATGGCACAACCAAAAACAGAAAACGTAATAAAACAGCAGCTATGTTTCTTTATATTAAGTCAGCACACAGTTTAAAACAGGGGCTACGGACTCTACATAAAAGTTACAATGTTCAGTAGTTATTTTCCAAAAAGAAAATGCATATGCTCTGAAAAACTTCATTTGGGTTAGATAAAAATAATTATAAACTATAATAGTAAAAAGGTGATACAAGTGAAATAAAGCAGTAACATTGTTTTAAAGTCTATCAAAGATGGTAACGTAAAACCCTAACTTGCGTTACTAGGGTACATGTTTACTATTTCATGAATATTTTCTTAAATATTGATTATAAATAAATTTCGTAAATAACACCGTATACCTGTATGTCAGTCAGAGATAGAAAACACATCAAAATAACTGTAACCAACAAACACTTTTCAAAACAACTGATGAAAAAAGAACAAAACCTCAGTGAGACTCAAAAACAGTGTAAAAACAGGGTTTTTAGGGAATATAATCCTAAATAATTAAAAAAAATGGCAATAGAACATATATCAAACTATACATCATCAGAAAGCTCTCAAGATAACGTGTTGGAAAAAAATACTCTTCATTTAATTTAAAATGAACTTTTCTGAATATTTCAATGTAACATTGGAAAAATCAAAAGGTCCCATTTATCTTGGCTTAGCCGTTAAGCTAGTGTGCTAGTGTGTTAAAGACATTGATACACAGATGAAGAGGGTCTGGTGGTGCTTTTCGGCCTACAATGAATAATGCCCTTCAGGTGAAGCTCTCGGGTTACTATTCATCCCTCTGCCATAGATTGACCTCTAATATATTATTACCTTTGTATTTATTATTTACTTTCGTTAACTTGTGCAACCGAAATAGTCGGTTGAGCTGTCTGTTCTTTTAACTTTTTTGATGAAAATATTTTGATATTACAGCCAACGTGGAAGTACATTAAAGGGGTCACATAGTTCAAATAAACCAGCTCCAAGTGTTGACGGTAATGATAGTATAAGTGACTGGTTTAAGGATATTACTAAAGAAAAGGGACGAATGAAAGTGTTAACTAGCGAACAAATTGAATGGTTTAAACATAGATGTAAAGTATTTATAGGATCGGGAGGATTTGGAAATACATATCGATGTAAGTATGACATATACATGGAAAGATATATCGATGTAAGTATGACGTATACATAGAAAGATACATCAATGTAAGTATGACTTATACATGGAAAGATATATCGATGTAAGTAAGACGTATACATGGAAAGATATATCAAAGTAAGTATGACGTATACATGGAAAGATATATCGATGTATGTATGATTTATACGTGGAAAGATATATCGATGTATGTATGACATATACATGGAAAGATATATCGAAGTAAGTATGACGTATACATGGAAAGATACATCGATGTAAGTATGATTTATACGTGGAAAGATATATCGATGTATGTATGACATATACATGGAAATATATATCGATGTAAGTATGACATATACATAAAAGATATATTGATGTAAGTATGACATATACATGGAAAGATATATCGATGTATGTATGACATATACATGGAAAGATTATATCGATGTAAGTATGACTTATACATTATCAACAGCTTCACGCATATACTATAGAGAAAATAACATATTGTTGAGATTTGTTATTCTGGTGAATTACTGTCACGTTATTATGTTGTCATTTTCTTGAAATTCAGTGTTCGCAGTCATTGACATAACCCACTAGTGTGAAGCTCGAGGCTAATGAAAATCATTTGGCTTGTGAAAATTGCTTATTGCGTGTTGTTGGCCTAGTTGTTTATCATCTCCATTACTATACAATGTATGTATTGTGCTAATGTTCTTGAAAATTAAAGACACTGATTGTGTAAGAATCAAAATAATATTAAATTCATCATGATTATCATCGAATAAACGTTTGTTTGTAATATATATGAGAGATAACACTCAAGCCTTCGTTCTTGATGTTTTCATGACTTGTCAATTATTCACTGGCACATCATGTGTTGAAATGGTATTTAATTTCTAAAACTCGTTACTGTCCTCGTAATATAAGGTGTAAGTGGAAATTTCAGCAGCGTCCAAATTCTCTGACGTTTCAATATTTTCGTATTTTTGTGGACAAAAGTTCTACGGTTTACGAATTTTCCATTAAATGGTAGATTTTTACACCATTAAAATGCCATAAAAATGTCAGTTGATGAAAAATGCTGAGTGTGAACATTTCAGACGTGCCATTACTGTTGTATTAAAAGTCGGCATTGTTAAGTAAAATAATATGGAATATTTTGTATTGTAGAAAAATATCATGTAGACTTAGAATATACATTTGACGTATTTTTATTGTTTACAAATTGTAATCACTAATACAAATTTTGATGTTTTTTTTATGTTTTTACCTAAGATAAGAATATATTCAATTTCAGAATTCATTTCTCATAGACAAAATATGACAGTTATAGGTAAACATTTGTAATAAAATGTAAAATGATTGATTGTCAACATTGTATTTTTCAATTGGCATGACTACAAAGTTATACAAAGATTTGTATCAAGTAAATATTTTATACATTATCGTATAAAAAAAGACCGAAAACATATTGCTTAGTGTTGGTTAATTGACTTAGCCTATCTTAATTGGTTAATATTTTTCATTGCAGCCAGTGATCTTATTCCTGAACTAAACATGAAAGTAGTCATGAAACACATTACAGTTCAAAAGGATGGCGATGTTGAAAAGATGAGATCTATTACAAATGTATGTATGATTATTTATATGAAAAGAATAATATTTGCAGTACCCATCATATGTTTTGAGACAAAATAAATTAACTAAAGTTTTTGAATGTGTATGATTATTAATGTGGAATTATCATTTTTAATTCATTTAAGCATATGTGACAAAATGAAAACAAATTTCATGAATTCAACATATTTATAAGATTCAGCATCTGACTATCTTATGCCTCCAAAACCATTTTTATTACTTTCCATAACATAATTTTATGCTATTTTGTATTCTCAAATATAATTCTAATGATAACAAGAAATAAAACAAAACTTAAAGGTATAGTTGAGTCGCCAGTAACGGATCACTACGGTAATAAAGACTTATTTCTTTTTATTTATTAAAGATACTCATTATGTGTATATATATTTGTGATTATTATTAGTACCTCTAGTTAATAAATGTTACAATAATTAAAAAGTTTTTCTGTCAAGAAATCTTTCGTTTCATTTTCAACCATTTCTGATTACCCAGTAGCGGATCAACTTCTCAAGTAAAGAGTTACGTGACATTGAAATATAGGGACTTTCTCAAAACAGGCAATATTAATTGAATACAACTTTTTTTTATGAAAACCAACATACAAATTGACATTTGGCAAAACACATTAAAAAACTCTTGGTTTCACACATTTGATATAAGATACAGTATAAGTTCATTAACTCGAACACCACCGGGTCGAATTAATTGGCCGAATCGAACACATTGTCTGGCAACGATCAATTTCCCTTCTATATCTATATTAGTCAACCTCTGTTGGGTCGAACAGGACTGAGTCGAACTCTCGAACCAATATCATGGTCCCGTGGTTTACAAATACTCTCTAATACTATTGTCTCTCTCGAAAAATAGATTTTCACACACCGGCCTTAAAATCTTGACCGTTGTCATTGTTTTTGACGCGTGATAATTACACGGTGTGAAAATCGCTTAACAATAGATATTGATAATTGATGTTTATTTGCCCAAAACATTGTGATGAGTAAATATTGCATAAAAATTGCTTAAAAATAGAATTGTTTGTTGACTGCAATTTGTAGAAGGGCCCATAAAATGCCATGGTATGATTAAAAATAAAGGATAAAACGAGTAACTTAGGTATCGCTAAAAATAATTAGTTAGCGCATTAAGCAGCGTGTATGTTAGTTTTTTTTCTTTATAAAAACGTATTAAAAAAGTTTGTGCAATTTCGGTAAAATAAGTCCAAATTTAGGATCAAAATGTTAGAACAGAATATACACACATATACAACGGGGGGGAGGAACTTACAGGAGGACACGGTCACATCGAACTTTTCTCACTTAACCACATAAAAGAAATGATCATTTCATCTGCTACTTCTCACCTATATCGTAGTTATGTTCATAAATGTAAAAATAACGCACAACAAATTATTTTGCAGTTATTACTAACTACGGATACATGACACATGAATGGACCATGTGTTCGGGTAATATACTAAACCAAGGGAGATAACATATATAAAAACAATTACGAAATAAGGGGAAGTAATAACGTCGTACTTGGACAAAATTCGGCCGGGTTGAACACATGGTTTCTCGAATCTTTTTTCATGTCCCCTCGAGTTCGACCCAGCGAACTTTTACTGTAGTTATTGTCCTCTGTATTTGTTAATAAGACATGTATTTGTGATTTAAACAAATTGTCTACATTGTAATATTCTTAATCATCTGACATAAATTCCATAATTTGCCTTCAGTTATCGTATCAAAACATTCCTTATGTTTAATAAAACATACATTAATATTAATACTTGAAAATATGTAATTATGCAGGGTAAAACAACGCCACCGTGACGCATATCTTTGATGTCATTGACCATTAGATATTTAGTATTGATTTTCTTCCATAAAGGTAAATTGTTAACTTCTTGTTGAAGGGTAGGCTTGTACATTTATGTACATGTAATCATGATTCCTGAAAAGCTGTTAAGTGTTGATAAACAGTTGATTAAACAATACTATTTTATCTTTAATTTGATTATCTTTGGTGTTCTAGAACAATCAAGACATACCAATGTCATCAACTTCTGCATTAAAAAGTGCAAATTAAGACAAACTTTTCCTAACTCAGCATTTTCTTGTCATTTCTAGATCATAAAGTTAATATTGAACTAAATATTGCATTTAATTAAGACAAATACTATATTTTTAAAAACAAATATGAACGTTTTTTATAATCAAAAAGTACTTGTCCACCAATTAAATCAATATAACTGATTACCAAATAACTATCGTCTCTAAATGATTTTGGTTAAACTATTGTACATATGCCAGTTTTGTAATTTTGTAACTGTTGTACCGAACCTGAGCACCAAGTGCTCAAGTTGGGCGATTGTTGGGCGTCTGACTAATTTACGATAGTGGGCACGATGATTCGTGACAGCGAGCGTGTGTGCATGCCTGTGTCAGTCCATTCGTTGTCAACAATTTCTTTAAAAATCGTCTCGTCAAAAACCAATTTGTCTACAATTAGACAATTAGCAAAACAGTAATTGTTTTGTATTGCTTATCACCGTACCCAGTCAAGTTTGCTTTTATTATTCAAGTAATTGGCGAACAGTTTAAAAGACAAATTCATTAATAATTCCTTTTATATTTGAGAAATTTAGTTTTGCCAGTTTTTTTCTATTTTTTGACATCCTAATTTTTGCTCTCCATTTTTCCACCGATTTTCAATATGCTGCAAGAACTGTCCAGTATACATTTAGGTACAATAAAATATAAAAAAAATTCTATATACGGGAACTCTAAATATAGGAACAAGAAAATTAAATATAGAATTCTATGTATAGGAACAATACAATATAAAATAGAATTCTACATACGGGAAAAATTAATTTTAAAATAGAATTCTACGTATAGGAACAATACAATAAAAAAGAGGAACAATACAATTTAAAATATAATTCTACGTATGGGAACAATACAATATAAAATAGAGGAACAATACAAGTTTAAATATAATTCTACGTATAGGAGCAATACCATATAAAATAGAATTCGTCATGCGGGCACTCTACATATAGGAACAATACAATTAAAAATATAATTCTAGGTATAGGAAGTACACAATATAAAAAAGAGGAACAATACAATATAAAATAGACTTCTACATTATAGGAACAATAAAATGTAAAGTAGAATTGAGCTTTTGGCATGTAGCAACACTAGAATATGCTTGAAAAAGATTGGCTCTATATTTGCCCCTGGAGTCAAAATTGACCCCGCTCTAGGGATCACAATATTGACTTAGAAGTTAGAGTTATATAGGAAAATGTAAAGAAGAGCTTGATAATTGGCATGTATGCTCATATTAAGGTTCTCTACAAAGTTTGTTCAAATTTTGCTCTGGGGATCAAAATTGGCCCCGCTCAGGGATCACTAGATTTACGTAAAGAAAACTTTAAAAAATCTTTTTTTCTTAAAACGACATGGCATAGAGCTTTTATATTTGATAAGTTGTTTTATCTTTAGGTCTTCTACATAGAGTGTTGAAATAATGCTACTGGGTTAAAAATTTGTCCCTCCCCAGGGATCACTGTTTTCATCAGCTGAAACTGTTAAACAATATTTTGTCAGATGCCCTAAGCATCCAGTTCTCAGGTGAGCGGTCCAGGGTCCTCAGGACCCAATTGACGTTTTTATCAATTATATTATCAATGTTATCAAAAATGTTATTGAACTAAAATTTGTGATTCAGAGTAGTTTACATGTAGCACAAAGCTAGAATTGTAAAGCATGGGCTTGATTTTTTATCATCATTATACATTTTTTCAGGAAAAGATTGCATCAAGGACAATGCATTTTGGAATAGTACCGTTGCTCATGTATGGATCTGATAGTAAAGATGAAGGTAAAAGGTTAGTATAGTTTCTGTGACATTTTCTGTCCCCTGGTAGCTAAGTCAGTAAAGTCTCAACTAGGAATTAAGGGGCCCATGGTTCTGATTTTTAGAGAAAACCTCATAGAGCCAGTGTAACTATTGGGTATTTTGAGAATCTAAGGTAATTTCAGGTCGAGCTGTTCAGCCAACTGATATCCAATAGCTTTAACAGACCCTCTTAGAGGAGTGGGATCAAATTCCTGTAGACGCCATATGTAGGCTATATTGAGATCATCTTTGCACATTTCTCCATTATCACCAATGCCCTTGAACCTAAAAGCCATCATTTTCGGGATCACACTGTTGTCACGATGCAACGATTAATTAGCTCATAAAAAAGCACAAAAATACACCTATGTATATCACTATAAATGTTGTATACCGATAAAAATATGTATACACTGTAATTGAATAAGTGATCCTTATCATATTTAGAGTTGTATGTACATTACAAGTACTTACTTAACGTTGACCATGATCACACTATTTCAATCAGGTCCATGTATCTTGTTTATACTTTCAGATCATTTTACTTCATTACACCCTACATGGAGAATGGTAACTTATATGATGCGATTAAAAATGACAAAAAAACGACAGTGAAAAAACTTATTCTTGGTATTAGATTAAAGATACTTTATCATATTGCTTCTGCTATTCATTTTTTACATACACCAGTAGATAAATTCAGGTATGCTTATTTCGTTTTTTATGTCAGCTATTGTTTGTTTTCTCTTATTTAACTTGCTTTCTTAACATGAGAGTACTTATCAAGGCATACACATTATTTTGAATTAAACATGTTTTTCTGTGACTGAATTGCTTCCCGTTTACTAATGTGACGGCAACATTGCTTTAAACCACTTGTAGCTAGTTGGCAGAAAAAGCTGTCTACCTAACTGTAGTATAAAATAGCACTGCTTGCCTGCAAATTATTCTCTGGGCCTTAAACTTGTTTTACTACTATTTTTTCGAGGTATGTCTGTGTAGAGAATCTGTGTACTAAATGTTTATATCATCAAGTGAGAATATTCTGTATCTTAATAATTTATAAGTTGTGTCAGGGATATTGCTTACTTTAATATAACACAGCATCATTTTTGCTCATATAATAGATGACATTAATCATTTTTAAAGATGTCATCATTTTGATGTTATATTTTCTCTACAAAAATATAGGATTATATTTTCATTATATAAATTCATTGAAAAAACCACTATTCTTCTTTGATAAACATAATCCTATCATGAGAAAGATCAATAAAATAAGAATACTGTTTCAGAGGTGTAGTATGTCATATGGATATAAAGACTTTGAACATTGTTTTGGATAAGTATTATAATGCTCGGCTTATTGACTTTGGTCTTGCTAGAGAAATGGCCGAGGGAGATGACTCAACCAGTACAACTCACACAATTCCTGGCACAGAAGGATATTTCCCAACACAAACATTCAAGAAATACACTAGATTTTCTGACTATTATAGCTTTGGTGTAGGTGAGTATGCTGACATTTTTCTTATTAAGCTTTAAGAATTATCATGTTATATAGTAAAAACCTAAATGATCAAATAACCCAACCGTTTATAAAAGAAGTAATTTTCATATCAATTTTTACTTTTCCTGCCCTTGCTGCCCTTGTGAGCTAATTTCAGCTATGGCGATAAATGAAAACTTAGCTTCAGGGCTATTTGCAAGTTTATATACTGTATTTTACATGGACAGGTGAAAATGCTGCGGACGTCCAGTTAACATTCATTGACTGAGGTATATTCTGGCAACAAAAAGTTGATTTATAAAGTGTCAATGGGGAGACCCATTTTTTGTATCAAACTATTGAACCAATATTAAACTATATTCACGATTGGCATACAACATTAGTAAAAATCAATCACTAGGATAATACTACGCTGATCCCCTTTAAAATCTTATTTTTATTACTAACTTTGCTACACCATTTTGATGAAAAAATAAGGACATGAAGTAAGTTTAGTCCATTTTTTCTCAACTGTCTAAATTTTAATAATTTCACGGTGATTGAATACACACTATCACGATATTACGTGTGTTAAAAAAAGAACAAGAAATCACGGTTAAATTATGTATGCTTTGACAGTTGAGTAAAAAATGTACATATTTATTATGTTTCAGTAATATTGGAGCTTCTAACCGGTATAAAGCCTGTTGATGGAACAAGATACCTAAATAAATACACCAAGGACCAAATTGAGATGAATCTTGAGGTATTTGTTTAATACATTCAGTTGGTGTTGTTTGTTTTTAAAAATAAGATCGTTCAATTGTTTAAGGGCATAACTCTATATCTATATTGGTCTAGCATACTATTGGACATTTTTATAGACTATAGGTAATCATTACCACTGCTATTGTTGACACATGATACAACGAGGTGGTCAAATTTTGGTTTTCGCTCAATAACTTTAGTTTGCTTTGGCCTATTGACACCAAACTTGGTGTATGGGTAGCTTATATCAAGAGGCAGCTTGGGTTTGCTACCCAGGTGTCTGTGATCAAGGTCAAGGTCACTGACACTAAAAATAGAAATTCAGTTTCCGCTCAATAACTTTAGTTTGTTTTGACCTATTGACACCAAACTTGGTGCATGGGTAGCTTATATCAAGAGGCAGCTTGGGATTGCTACCCAGTTGTCTGTGATCAAGGTCAAGGTCACTGTTGCTAAAATAGAAATTCAGTTTCCACGTAATTGCTTCATTTCGCACGTATTGATTTTGTTGCTTTCAAATGAATCATTCCTGTCACATCAAAACGTGGTCGTTGAAAACCTGGTTTCGTCGCATTGTGGCCCTTCTTGTTCACTAAATATGTCAGGTTCAAGAGCATTATATAGTTATTGGCATGTAGCATCACCTATAGTTTTCAACAAAGATTGTTTAAGTTATGCCTCTGGGATCAAACTTTAAGTTATACCTCTTGTTCAAAAAGGCTTATAGGTGAATAGGTGAATCTTATAACTCAATTTTACTTAATTTTTCACATTTGGCATTGAAATATAATATAGTTGTGAATTAGCATACTTGCTAACCAAATAAGTCGTTTTTTAACATTCTCCATGGATAGAGACATATTCAGTTGTTCGGATATATATAGGGTTATTGTTACAAAATACTGCATGTAATATCATCTTACATTTCTTAGTCAAATGTGTACATGTACACATTTTCCAATAATTATCTTTTGTTTCAATTCAGGAAGAGTAAACACTGGTTGTGTATTTTAATCCTATACTGGTCAGGGAATGGAAAAAATTGTCAATTTTTATCTTAACGAGATAGGGCTTATAACAAGTGTTTAAATACAGAAATTGTAAACTATCTGCATCATTCTGCCTTTTAACAGTAACATTTTACTAGATTTTGTTTTTTGAGACATGCAGAGGTTAATTACACAGATATAGGAACTTTAGAATTCGGCCGCCCATATCATGACCCCTAGAATTTGGATACTTCAAACAACAATAAGTGTCATCGTTAATAGGCCTAAAAATGAAGAGGGTATGCGCGAGTCAGGTTATGAGACAAGCTGTTTATCCTTACTTCTGGGAAATGCCAATAAATATTATTTTCAGTCACATTATCTACTCTAGCTTGATGCAAATGTGTTCAAAGTTACCATCAACTGATCTTCTTATGTAATATACGTAACTAAGATAAGATAAGATAATCTTTATTTAGAGTCGGTTATAATCAACCACATATAACACTGGCTTAAAGCTATTGTCCGACAAAACAAGACTATCCAATAAAAATCAAACAAACTAACTAAAATGAAAACCATTACATTAAAACTACAATCAATACATTACATATATCAAGTCACAAATAAAAATATATGTTTAAATTATCACATTGATTTAAGGAAAGATAATTGAATTAAAATAAAGAAATATAGCATATATTTTCATGAACAATTATACAATATAAAACATAGTTAAACATTTATGAGGTAACTGTTGATTTTGGCCAAGGCCTAAAACTGCCATAAGATAGAAAATAGATAAAATAATGATGATGTAAAGGAACACAAAAGTGTGAAAAATAAGAAATATTTTAAATGAGAAGAATTCCGTCCAAATTAGATTTGAAGAGAACTGATCAACAATTATCTCATAACTACACAAAAATACGTGATTTACCCGGTTAGCCTGCTCTAACTTATCTGTTTCAAAATAAACTTTAAACATAAATCTAAGAAATATGTTTATCACGGTAATAAAACTAGTTAAAACAGTTAGAGCAGCCTGCTCATGGTAAAATACAGAAAAAATAAAACATTAACATTCTAAGAAAAATACAAGTAGAGTTTTAAAGATGTATCACAATATATACAGGATAAGTTAAGTATTTAAAAATAGTATGGAAATTATCAAGTATCATTACATAATATATATTACACCTTGCACCTAGAAATACATAGAACATTTACATTTGTAGCCACTTCAGGTCCGGATCAACTTTCTGAACTCGCCAAAATCTGTGGTTGTTCCACTTGTGTTAGGAAGGCTGTTCCACACCTGGGTGGTTTCATATCGAAAACGTTTCTTGCCATAAGTGATGGTGTTATATCTTGGCACTTCCAGTGTGTTAGTTAACCTACAAGCATAATGATTAGATCTTACTGATATAAGTTCTTGGACATATACAGGAGACAAGTTATTTAAACATTTGAACACTTCAGTTGCTATCTGCCTTAATCGGCCTGTCTGTAGTGTAGGCATGTTGACGCGCTCTAATAAATCTGTATAACTTGAGGTAAATCTCTATAAACAAGTCTTATTGCTCTGTATTGTATTTTGTCTAGTTTTTCAGCATTTGTTTGACTACACAAATGCCATACTAAAGGGCAATAATTAAAATTAGATCTAGCAAAACATTTGTAAATCAACAATTTAGTATTTAAGTTAAGGTATCTGTATAACCTTGCCAGTACATTAACTTGCCTTGCAGCTTTTTTACAAACATTAGAAACATGAATATCAAAGTTTAAAAGGGAGTCAATTTCAATACCAAGGAGCTTAACACTAGGATCACAGTTAATGTATACGTTATCAATTTTAAAAGATTTTATTTGTTCAGTAGTTTTCTTACCAATACAGATTGACTAGAACTTATCAGGATTGGCTTGCATGTGATTGTTTTCAAACCATGAGATAAAAACTGAACTTTCATGTTCTAAAACCATTTTTAGTTCATTAATATCTTTGTTCCAGTATGTGAGCGTGTTATCATCTGCGTAATTAAAAACAGATTTTTCAATAAAATAAAAAATATCGTTTAAAAATGTATTAAAAATAAGGGGTTCAAGTATTGATCCTTGGGGAACTCCTTTATTGATATTCATCCATTGACTATGGTAATCACCCAGTCTAACGCATTGCTGACGGTTTTTTTTAATTTTTAAGAAGGCCAGCTGCGGAAGATGAGAGTCCATAGGCTAAAAGCTTATGTACAATCAGATCATGTGGTAGACAGTCAAATGCCTTGGACAGGTCCATGAGTATGGCTGCTTCATACTCATGTCTGTCTAAGGCAGCTTTCCAGTCCTCCACCAGTCTAATTAGGGTGGTTTGTCATCCATATGAAGATCTGAAAGCAGACAGATATTTGTTAAAAAATATTTTTATCAAAATATGACGTAAGTTGATCAGACACTGATTGTTCAAGCACTTTAGATATAGTGGGCAGAATACTCACTGGGCAATAGTTTTTCTTAATGAAGGGGTCGTCCTTTTTAACAATGGGCGTAACTTGAGCTTTTTTGAGGGTAGTGGGGAAACAGGCATTGTCAAAGCAAGTATTAACAAGTTTTGTTAGTGGACCTTCCAGTGATTCAGCTCCAGCTTTTATCAATCTAGGTGGTATATTATCTACCCCAGTAGCATTTTTGGGATCAATGGACTTCATTAACTTATTTACATAAGGAGTATTTACATGTTCAAAATGAAATTGTTCAGAACTTACATTCTTACTTTTTATAGTTTGTACACTTGGATGCTTATCATCAATATCAACAGAGCTATTTATGCCTATATTGTTTGCAATATTTACATAGAAATCATTTAATACATTGCATACAGTACTTTGGTCAGTGATTAAGGTTTCATTTTCGTTAAGAATAATTTTTTCCATCAGATTTATGAGTACTTTTACTTGACAGAAAAGGTTTAATAGTTGGCACAAAAATGTTTTGATTTAGGCCCCCAACCACATCTTTCCCCGAAATATACATGCATAGATTCTCTTTTCATTGCAACTACAAGGTAACGTTGTTTTCTAAAAGCATTCCAATTTCGATCAGATTTACATTCGAAATATCTATTATGTAACATTTTTTCTTATATATTGCTTTCCGTAACTCACTATTCATGAAGGGAGATGATTTTCTTTTGACTTTGCGTTGTTTTAATGGGAATGTTCATCAACGATTTCCTTTAAAAGGTATTCACTGGCCCAATAAATATCATCAACTTCGTCAAAAATGTGAGCAACATGAAATGGGGCATTTGCTGTTGCATTATTAAATGACTCATTATCAAAATTTTTATACGATCTAAAGTTTACATACCTAGGTTTTGTGGATTCACAATCTTCTCTTATGCTGGTAGCAAAAAAGTTGTGACAATCACTGATACCAGAATTAAGATTCATGGTGTTAAATATATATTATTTACAGTTGGTTAGAATAACATCCAGAGAATAAGGTATTGAGTTTTTCATACAACAAGTTGGACCATTTATTACTTTACATAGATTATATGAGTCAAGAGGTTTGCATTTTTCTGTTATATTCATATCAAAATTTAGGTCACCAAGAGCTATACCATGATCGTATTTTAAAAACAGTTTGTCGAGTGACACCGATATATCTTCAATAAATGTTGAGTCTTTCATACTAGGAGGTTTATACATGCTTATATAGCCCACTTTCTCTTATACAAAGATAGTTCATAACACATACATTCAATACTAGAACATTCCAATTCATCTCTCCTTCTGAAAGGAAGATCGTCCCTTACAAACACTAAAAGTCCGCCACCATATCGATTTCTATCTTTTCTGTCCATCTTATATTCAGGAAAGTTAAAAATATTACTATTAAAAGAGTCATCAATCTTAGTCTCTGCTAGAATCAACATATCTACTAACTTTTCACTTAGAATCTCATGAACATCAGAAAATTTGCTTTTAAGACTGTTTATGTTTAGATAACTAATGATAGGTCTTTTTCTATTACCTTGTCGGAGATGTCTTAGCTCTTGTAGATAATCCTCAGGGTCTGTCTGATAGACCACAACATACTTTAGAAATAAGGAGGCCACCAGTATTTCAGTGTCTTACTCACTTTATAGATCTGTTATGATCAGTTATATTGAATAACCTTTCTTACAGTTTTTACTAAAATCTTTTTGAAAATCATTTCAGCCTAGTTTTAAAATGTGTCATTTAAAATCATTAAAAAAATCATTTAAAGTCCGAAACTGTCGGGTTAGAATTATTAGGTACGAATGCTTTACACTTTACTCTGAGTGACGATTTAAACTACTGTTGGCTTATTTCAACGATTGCTTAATTATTGAGAAAATTATTGAGAAATCATCATGACATTAACAGCTTTCAATTTCTACGCTTAATGGCAGCTAGTTTCATAAAAAATCGTACAATCACGGGTCCGTGAGAAATTACTATATGTAATGACCTTGACCGGAAATAAAACTTAAGCACAATTTTACGCGGTAGGACAAAGGAGTTTGTTCGTGAACATTGAATTTTACATCATTAGTTTGATTGTAAAACTAATGAAGCGAATCAAATAATGTGTAAAAGAGTGATTACACAAAACTCTCAGATGATAGTTTTACAAGATGACGCTATTTACCAACATTAACGGATTAGCGATGTCGTAAAGAACGGCATGAATAAAGATTCTTACTTATTTTAATTGGTGATAAGTGATACTGATTTTTGAAATTTGCCGACTCTTGCCCATTTAAGTGATAATTGACGTACGGTCATTAAATAACTGTCAGTTACGATACTTGGGCAAATAAGCAAAAGTAAAATTTTATTATTTCCAAAACCCGTTTTTGCCGATTTCTTTAATTTTGACTACTTATGACTGTTTTAGTTGTTCGACGAAGTCAGGCAACTATATACGCCAATTTTGAGAAATCAGTATAGCAAGTTTACTACATATTCTACTTTTTTAGGTTAATGAAGGGACTCAACATTTCAAATATGTGTATTACAGAGAAAGGTTTGAATAAAAATAATGTGATAATTACATATAACAAAATAGTAAAAAAATACTGTATATGGAAGTTAAGATGCGCCGCAAAATACAATGATTTCGGAAATCAAAGTCAAAGAACCCCTTTCAAATAGTTCCACATCGTATTGTTCTATTAGACTGTAAAATGTTATTAGATGTAAAAAATTGAAACGTTCTGTTACAAATTGACACACATTAAATATAAATCAAACAACTACTGTCAGTTGTTATTTTAAGTTTAATACAATGAATACTAATATAAATTGTATATTTCTACGCAGTGAACTACTGCACAACGCCATTGTGCTGAAATAGACGCAACTGGAAATTCCCGGTGTCTAAAAATAGAGCATATTGATATTGTTCGTTTTTTCTCAACTGTCAAAACATGAATAATTTCACGGTGACTTCGTGCTCTTTGTTTAACACTCGTGATATTGAGATAGTGTGTAATCCTCCACCGCGAAATTATTCAAACTTACACAGTTGAGAAAAAACGAACAATAGTGGGGAATATAATAGGGATCGCTTAACATCTGCCGAGATTTGGATGACGTAACGCACACCTGCTAAAGCATCGATCTTTGGACTGGAAAAAAATCGATCGCTACTGTTATTGACAAGCTAGATTTGAAACGGACAGTAATTGTCGTTTTGTTCAGTGACTTTGTCGAGAGCAGTTTCTCTTGTATACTAGATCGTTTTTGATCAATTTCTTTAATAATCAGAATATATGGCCTTGATGAATTATCTCCCTTTAATAAAATTGAAAGTTTTTCTTAATTTTCTACTTCTCTAATATGTTTAAAATTGTGATACGTTTTTATTATCTAAAATTATGTAGCATTTAACCATTTAAACTATTCACTTTGAATTATAAGTGAAAGCCATACCTTCATGTTATCATTTGAAATCTACGTATAGCATTGAGTATGAGCAGTTAGTGAAACATGAAAAAATTACATTAATCAAGCTCGGACTAACATCGACTTAAATCACATACGCTATCGCTTGGCTGACTGCTTTGCGCCCAGCGGACATAATATAGATTTACAGAGTGTGATGATTTATATTAAGACTTTCGTATTCAACTTTCTTAACGTAAACGGTACTGTTGAACAGCTAAGACAATGAGCTACTTAAAAATATAAACAAACTAAAAATCTGACTGCGATAAATGTTGAATATGACTATTTTTTCATTGACATTTTACCAAGGATTCCAAGGACCCAACCCCTTAACTTTTTTATTTCTCAACATACTTACGCAAACTTGAAAACATTTAAAGATAATGAAATGTAGTTTTTGCGTATGTGTTTTCCTTTAAAGGATTTATACGTACGTTCAAAATTAGATATATTCTTTGATAAATTTTGCGCATAAATTATTTTGATGGGGCAAATGGACCACCTTTAATTGTATCATATTGTATTATTCATTACTGGATATTCATAAAATAATAAATTATATCATTTGAAAGTTATGACAATGCCATTTTCAGAAAGGTTAGTAAGATAAGCTAAATCGGATTTGCAGTAATTGATTAGCATGCATTTAAACACAATTATGTCCATTGTATGAGAACATACATCTTGCACACGTGTAAGATCTATTGAACATGTGGGCAAATGATACTCTTATATGCCATTTATCATAAATGTAATGTGATAAGATGATTTGTAGAGAATTAAATTCTCTTAAATGGTGTCTCTTTTACAAATTGTAATTAAAATGGTAAGAAAGGTATGGTAATTATAAAATGAAATTTTAAACTTTTCTATCTAATAATTTTATTAATATCATGCCTTATAATCTGTTCATAGCAATATTTTGATTATTATCATTAAAATGTGAATGGGATAATATGATTGTGTAAAAACACACATTTTGTTATCATTTTTTTAATTTCACGGCGTCTCAACGCCGTGATATTGTGGTGGGTAGATTTTGATAGCAATGGGCAAAAGTCACGTCACATAAATCCTTTCGATTTCCACTGCCGACTAATTTATTGTTTTTTAATTCTGTCATAGTACAGCCCATTTCCGTCAAAAGATTCATAGAAAAAGCATTTTATGGGGAAACCATGTAAGCCATAATTCTATAACAATGCAACACACAAATAATCAGCGTTTAACATCAACACATTTCTGCAAATCCTTTCGACTCACATGAAAAGGGGTAGGTATAATTTGCGGACCGACCGGACCAGCGGACCAGTTTAGTATACGGTTACAGTATAACAAATATGCGTATCATAACGTGTGTATAGTAGATAATTATATAATTGAGATTTGCCAATATTTTATTTGAAAAGATAAGATTGATAGAGTTTTCAGAAATTACTCAAATGTAAATATATATAAATACCAACATCGAAATTATTTTTTAAGATATAAGCTTGCAGATTTAAACTATAAAAAGAATCATCGCTTGCTTCATTACATATTACTGTAAATATTAAATATTTCAACTGTTAGAGCTTTTTTCATTTGAAAACAAATTTGATAGAATTCAAATGTAATATTTTAATAATATACCTTTTTGTCCTTTTGGGCGGACTTTATAAATAAAGAAGCCTAATCGTTTAACATTGACTTTTAATTCTTTCTTTAACTGAGTTCTAATAACGATCTTTTCAAACTATGATTAAGTTTAGTGGACCAGTTAATTTTTAGAGCGTAAGAGTTACGGACCAGGGCTGAGTTCAGTTACCGCGAACGTTACAGAACGTTCCGTAACGATACCTTCGGAACGCCTCGTCTATTTACTGCGAATAATCTCGGACATATTTAGACGCTGTTTTGAATTTTCCGGTGTTAAAATAAACAAATGTACGGCCGAGGAGTTCCGAATATATCGTTATGTAACGTTCTGTAGCGTTTTGTGTAATTGAACTAGCTACTGGTTATAGATCGCGAAAATGTAAGATTATTTTGGCAGACTTTTTTAATTATGAAGAGATTCGTTCTATATTGACGGACTATTGACCTGAGGTATCACTGCAGCGGACCAGGTAATTTCTAGAGAGTTAAAATGGCGGACATTTACACCTAAGTGAAAAGCTCGCCAGTTATTAATTTGTTCGAATGGATTATGTTTTCTCGTGTCGGAGTAAATTTTTTCACGTGTGAAAATCGTTGGACCGGCGATATAGACAATTGTCAAGCTTTGAGCAATTTGTAGTCAACACCGGTTGCTTAAAGCCAATTAAAACGATGCTTTTGATGTCACTTTATGAAAAAATGGACGTCGAAAAGTCAAATTAGGGGTACGTGAATGGGCTCATCGAAGCCATGTTTTGTTGGGTTACTTGCTTGAATTAATTACCGAAAATACCTATATCAATATATAAACGTGTGCCAGTTAATTGACAGTGGCAATGTAAGATCAAGAAAAAATGCTTAACTCTATGTAACATGTTTTATTCTTTCTAAAACTCGCATTTGTTGAAAAAATGCAAACCTTACTTCCCTACTTCGAGGCGAATCTAAATCAATGAATTAACATAGGGCGCACTAATTCCTGGTAATCTATAAAAAGACTCACTGGTTTTACATATCTTTACCAGCCCCGTGTTCAGTAACTACTGTTAGCTAACTTTAAGGATACGGGCGAACTCAACCCGAAGCCAAGTCAACCTGTGGAATACTCAACACAAAGTTGGGACAACTCAATCCGTTAGTATGATATTGAGTTGTCTCGGGTTAAGCAGTCAATTTGTTAAGTTGTTCCGATTCTACCGTTACGGAATGTTCAAGATAACTGAACACGCTACTGGGCATGCTAATTATTGTA
Organism: Mactra quadrangularis; assembly: GCA_025267735.1. Classification (NCBI taxonomy): domain Eukaryota; kingdom Metazoa; phylum Mollusca; class Bivalvia; order Venerida; family Mactridae; genus Mactra; species Mactra quadrangularis. The sequence continues at coordinate 47,816,584 of CM046305.1, read as the reverse complement.
TTCTAAAATAAATATACTTAAGACGGTATAATACCCTTGCGCATATTGCTTGAATGTTTTTACTCTGTAGAGTATACACGGCTAACGGCATTTTTTGGAAATGCTTATACTTGTAATTCAAAACGCTTTAAAGCAGCGAATGAATGAAGTGTGTTCATTGAGCTGCGAGGAGAGCGTAAGGAATCACCCAAGTATACGATATATATCGAATACTGGTATTGTAGGTTCTAAAGATATATTGGATCGACCGTTTCCGTATCAAACAAGTTATCGATCAATGACAGTAATGCTTTTGTATAATTCAAAATCCTGGTGTGCAAATCGGTTGAAATCTGTAACTAACTGTTCCTGCCAAAACTACTTGTCAGGATCTTTTAACTTTTTCTGTATTTATCACTTTCCGACGTGCACTTAATCCTGCCTGTAACACTCGAGAGAGGGGTTGGAAGTATAAAGACATAAAATATTTTGTATAGCAAATCAACATCATATTGCTTTTAGACAGTTTGGTATAGGCTAATCTGTGGACGAACTTTCTAATGATTATTATGACACATCTTTACATGTAGGTCTTTAACCAGTTGCGTCATGTTTTGTTCTTGGGAAGTAGCTGTTGCGGTAAAAAGGCCTCTTTTTATGTACTTTGTTTTTCATTTTGCCCGGAGAACAACGATCGTCGCTTATTAAACAGATCACTTTTGGGAACCTTTATTCACACCGATTGACAGGAAGAGTAATGCAAGGAGCACTTGACTGAACAGAAGCGATAAGTCATGTAAATAGCTTCTGTTTTGAAAGGCTATATTTTCCCTTTTGCCGATCTTTTTAAGCGTCATGCAAATATGAATTACTGGAAATAAATCCAACTGAAACCAAACATCCTGTCGGCATAAAGATGGTGTCTAGATCAAGACCATTCTCGTACTCCAAGGTTATCAAGATTCTCGATGTAACTAGTATCGAGAATCTTTCTGGGCTCTGGGAACGAGAATGTTACATTTGAACAGGAAAACGTTTTATAACAAGTTACCTTTTTATTACTGAAAAATATTTACATGACAATTCAATATAATGATTTTTTAGTTACCTTTATATTATACTTAGTAATTCTTTGTTTGTTTGCCGTGACATTCACTTTGATGCATTTCGCAGCAATTTTTTACTTGTTCATTAAGTTGGTTAGTTGATTTTATACAAGCCTCTTATTTAAATGATTGGTTAAAAAATATGTCCAGTCAAGATTGATTGAATGTTGTATAAATCAAAGAGTGGATATTACATTCTGCCATGCTTGTTCACATATTAAGGCATGTTTTCAAAAGATGTATTATAATTACTGAAAGAGAAACATTATATGACAACTTAAAGATAAAATGGGAAATCATGAGTTCTTTTTAAGGATCTTTGCCCAGCACTACAATTATCTTTCATTTTTTTTATTATCTGAGGTAATTTTATGTAAATGGTCAAGGTGTTCAGAATGTTTTAATTTAACTGATGAACTGAAAGTAACTTTGGTGAAACTATTAAAGAGTATATCAGAAATTCAGTTCTTATAAGGAAGGTTCACTCATGTGGGTTCAGACTGTAAAATTGTTATAGTTTCAATGAAAATATTGTTCAATTTCATTTAACTGTCAGTGGCAGTGATTTAAATACTCTTTTTAGTACTTTTGTTTTCACTATTGATAAAAAAGTTACCAATATCCATGTTTGGGATTTTCAAGCAAATAATGAATATTTCAATCAGTGGGTTATAATATGCCACTGACAGTTGAATAAAATTTAACAATAGGGTCATATTAATGTTAACTATTTTGAAATTGTATTTATTGTCCAAGTAAAATGTGACAAAGCTATTCTTCGATTCAATTAGCTTTGAAAATCCACCATCTTCATAATCATATAACAATGCATTATGATCATAATAACTTTTGATATCTCCAGGTTTAACACAGTTTTAGTACTTCTGAATACTGATAAAGGGGTCACAGGTTTGATTTTGAGCAGGACCTACCTTCCTTCATTGAGTTTTGTAGTAAAGAAATATCTTTACCGGGGTTGGCATATTGACTGGTCAATTGTGAATATGTGTTTCTTTTCAATTTAACATAGTGACTTATAGGCCAATAGGACCGGGTGTATTTTGTATTTATCAGGGATGTGGAAGATCAACTTGTCCAGGGATCAATATGCACTTGCCCAGAGGTTGAACACTCAAAAGAAATATAGTGAACTATGATAGAAAATGCATATTATGAGTAACAATTTAGACATTATGTAATTGAATGAAATAGTTCAATGCTGAATATGTTTTAAACATTTATATCACTTTGTTCTTTATATATGATGCACTGTATCTTGCACATTTAATAAAAATGTTACTTACTTAAAATGTTGTTTTTTTTAATGCCTTTTTAATATTGCTAGTTCTTGCATGAATAAATAAGAACGTTTTTCACATTTATGATAGTTTTTGAAATGATACTTAGTTGATGCAACAACATTAGTAGCTTCAAAAAGGTACAACAATTAATTATGCCAAAAGAAACAAATATATTGAAATTAAATAGAATAAATAGTATTGACATCCCAATTGACCAGTATTGACTTGTATCGACTACTTTGGGGAGTATTTGGTTTTTTCATTAAATCATTTAAAATTTCGTGTGGAAACACCAAATGAATTTGGTTTGTAGTTTTCAATCAAATTTTCATTGGTTTCATACTTTCATACTTAAGATTGTATGTTTTTCTGATATTCCAATAAATATTGTATTCTCATGTAAAGAAAGCAAGTACAAAAGGCACACTTTTGACGGTACATTTCATACAATAAGAGTTCTGCGGTCTATGTTTAAAGTAACTTAATCTTATTCTACATACAATGTACTCAAATTTCATTTTCAGAGTCCAAGTGACCAAAGCAATACATTTATGTAAATGTTTTCTTTGTCGAACATCTCCAATGCTTTCAGCGCTATGATTTTTCTCTTGATTTGGGAAATGTCAGCAAAAAGAAAACGATTGGGCGGGTCCGTTGACACAATTGGGAAGGTCCGTTAACATGATTGGAAAGAGTCCGGTTGTCATTGGGAATGGGTCCGTTTTCTGGACCCTTTTTAAGAGGAAAAAAACCGCTGCTGACATGTAAAAACACGTGATTCACAAGTAAAAGATTGAGCATTAATGCTTGCTAAAAGTTCTTTACTGTTCCATTGGCTGCAACAAATTGGAGATCGAATTTCTTAAGTAAAAGTCTGGCATAGAACCCTATGTTCCTCTTGTTTGTTTCTGTAAGCAATAATTTTATTGGTTGTTCTTTTAAAAGAGTATGTGGAAAAAAGAAGATGAAAAGAAAAAACCTATTGATGCTGCAAAAGAGTTGTATGAGTTATCTGTGCGATGTCTTAACGAGGAAGAAGATAAAAAAGAAAAACCAATTAATTCTGAATATATAGTAGACACAATCCGTGTAAGACATGTTATCATTTTAATTCATTTAACCCGATCATTACGTCTGTCAGTAGATTGTCTTTCTTTATGACTTGAGGTCAGGTATCCTTGGTTGACCTACATACTTTCATGGCGTATGACTATAAAATACATTTAAGAACGTTTCCCCCTTCCTACCTCTGATACAAGCTTAGCATCTTTCAATAATTAGCTAAGGTATGTGCTTTGTACTATTTGTAGGGTTGCAACCTCTCCAAACGGCACTTCTAAAGAGCAGCATATTTGAATTCCCTCGTCGATTTTGCTCTATGTTTCAATTCTGACAAACAACACCTCCGCAGAGCGGTAAACGGCTGGCGAGATTCATTCCCTTTATTCATATTTTACCTCCGTACAGCGACACTTAGTCCTAGTAAGGTTAATATCAATGATCGATAATTATCTACGACCTCGAGATCTAAACAATAGGCGATACCCCTAATCGTATAATAGCCCATGGTTATATGTTGTTTAATTATTTGACTAACAAGGGTTTATAGATGAAAGACACATGGTTTCAATGCCACCAATGAACGAATTAAGACGAGGAAAGCTTTGTTTGGTAGACTAACGTCATCAAATATCAGTCGAACACACGTTCTGCTCGTTAATGATAGCAACTGAAATGTATTTATTATTGTACTTTTTATTATAAACTACGATGGAATAAATTCTGATTCAAGTGAATTCGAGGTTAAAGAGATGATTCAGACACTAACTACCGAAAAGATGGAACTAAATCATGCTAAGTATAATGCGCCGCTAGACATATGTAAAGAACACATTTTCACGGTATTGAAAAGTTTTTCCATGTGTATTGCTTTCTTCGGAGTTAAACTAACCATCGTGCAACGAATTTTTGAACTGTGTTAAACACTGATCTGAATGATTTTATAGATATTCTGAGACGCCTTACTTTTGTCGATATATCTAAAAGTCTAAATGTGACACTTTTTCAATATCCGCCAGTTGTTGCTCTGCTGAGGTAGAATTGTTGTTCTTTAAGTTAAATTCATAACCTTAAGTTACTAATACTAATGGCTCAGTATTGAGAGACAAGGAGCTCCCTAGAGATTGATTTGATTAGTATTAGATGTAATAACTTGTTACTCGAGCTAAAATGAATTAGTATCAACCAAAGGTATACTTTGTAATGTTCTTGGCAAATGATAAGACCCTCTAAAGGGATAAATATGAAGACGGACCCAATATCGATGTTTAATGACTAACATACTTATTCTGTAACTTGAGTAAAACAAAAGTAATAATAATCCTCAGCCGTGGCGTTGTGGTTAGCATGTCTGACTTCGAATCCGAAGATCGCGGGTTCGAGTCCGAATGCGGTAGGTCATACCCTATACATGAGTTGTCGGCCTCGAGGTAGAGTAAATTAGCACTGGTTGTAGAAAAGTGTCCAGGACACATATAGTAGAAAGCGCTGGCCGTCGTATATGTGACCTAAATGCGACGTTAAATCCAATTAAAACAACAATGATAATAATCATACAGATCATATTATACTATTTCAATATAACATGCATGCAGTAAGTACTATTAGCCTACCATGTAGTGTGAGGCGTGGTTTCATGTTTCACTGACCACTACGCTAGTAGGACAGCAGCTTGTTGTCTGGAATATTTGTAGTAGCTGTCTAAGCTGTCTTTGGGGACACTCAATAAAATCTCATTCTATTTGAAAATGCAAAAAGACGCACTGGAAAGTAGGGAAACCGTCCTTCTAATGATTGGAAGAAGTACAAGATTTTAAATCGGTGTTCCTACATGTTCTTTAAGTTTGATTTTAAAAAAAAATCCGGCGTGGTTTTCTTAAACGTAATAAAGCGTCATTAAGGAAGTAAAGCACGTTTTGTTTTCCTACATGGATAAAATTTATTAAATGTAAATAATTTAAATCGCAAAACATAAGCATTATTTGACCTTTTTGATCCTGGGATCCATACATCATATACATAAATTATATTAATTTTATTTTGGTCACTTCAGACCCAACTTGAGAATTACTTTAAGCCGAAGTGGTGTGCTGGTCCCGTAAAATGTGATTTTTGCATGCTGTATGATGCTGGTAAGCATTCCTATTAGTATCTTTTTTCTGTCAACATTGAGGACTTTCCTAGCAAGCTTTCCGCTAGAAATATGTATATATGTTTTACCAGTACTGTCTTGAAGTGTTCCGAATCGTCAAAGTAGATAGACATAATTAACAAATATTTATAGAGTGTTATGTCATATCGTTTCAGAGATTTGAACTGTGATGATCTTTTATATTAATTATTGATTCCGGAAATTTAAAATAATTGCTATGTATTTGTTCATTCTCATTATGGTGTGTTACGTGAATTACGTGTGTCCGTTTCTAGTCCCCGATCGGTGTTCACACTGGATAGAACTATAAGATTGCCCTCTGTTTATATGTCTGTCTGTCCGCTCAAACATGGATTCTACAATTTCGAGAAGAGACACTCAGAATTGATGAAACTTGGTGAGTGAATTGGTTGTAATCTTGATAATTCTCATCTTAGTATTTTCTAATCAAAGTTGTTGCTGCATATATATTTTATTCGTATAGATTTCATATTGTAATCAGTTCTTCAAATTATGTTTCAGTTTCTAATGATGTCCTTCAACATAATCTTAGCTGTAAAATAAATGTATGTGTCTCATGCATGAGAAATTCATATTGTAACCCAGTATGGTGTCATTCTTGCGGAGAAGAAATCATTCCAAATATTGGTAAGCAATTTTATGAGCAGATTAGCAGACATGAATTATTGTGTTACATTTCTGATCTATGCAGTGAACCAATAGGTATAAGTGTAATGTAGGGTATAAATACATGTATAATTGATTTGTTAATATGATGGTTATTCTTTTTGAATTAAACTATTTTACATTTATTGATATCCTTTTTATACGCCCGTTTGAAAAACGGGACGTATTATGTTATGATGTTGTTCGTCTGTCCGTGGACAATTGCTTGTCCGGATAATAACTCAAGAAATGATGTACCTAGGTTCTTCCAATTGTGTATGTAGATAGCCCTTGGGTAGAGGGGGTTCCATATCGAACTTGAGACCCCAGGGTCAAAAGTCTAGGTCACTGATTTTTAAAATATAAAAACTTACGGAAATAACTCAATACAGACTGTACCTAGGTTTACCACATACTTGACACAAGGGCTATACACATTTAAAATTTAATTTTAAATGTGTATAGCCCTTGTGTCAAGTATGTGCCCAATTGAATCTGTGGCCAAGGGGTCAAAGGTCAAGGTCACTGGGACATCATAAAAAACTGTTGGGTCGATTACTCTTCAACAGCTTCGCCCAGGTTAACCAAATTTTATGTGTGGATAGCCCATGAGTCAGGGATTTGCCCTATTGGTTCTGAGGCCTTGGTGTCAAAGGTCAAGGTGTCTGGAGGTTCATATTGGAAACTGTGTGCCGGTGGTAACTCGCCAACGTCTGTATCTAGGTTCATGAAATCTTTGCATTGGATAGCCCTCCAGTCAATGATGCGACCTATTTATTTTGAGTCACCGGTACTTCATATGAGACAGAACACAGTACATGTATGTCAGCACACGGGTGTATAATGCCCCGCCAAGCTTTTGTTAACTCCATCGTATGAGGATTTTGTATAAAAATGTCACTGTGATTTATTAGACACAATTGGCAGTTTAAAATAATTAAACAATTGTCGACATAAATGCAGCTATGTATTGACACGAATTACGTGAGCAGTTTCATCAAAGACGTTAAAATCGATAAGGATGTACCTTCTTACTGTGTGAATATTTCTTTTTTTTCAAAAGTTAATAATATTGTTAGTATTGATTAAAAGATTATTAATTCCCACAATTATTTGAGAAATTTGATATAACTCGTTTTAAAAGTTTAATACTGGATTGTATGAATCCATTTTAAACAATTGACAAATGATTCGTCCTCTAACAAAGTTAACCCCTCACAAATTTATAAATAAATTGGCTTATTTGTTGAAAATTGATTAAGAGCGTTATACCTTTTTATCTTTAAAAAGTCAATACTAGCGTAAAATGCTGTAATATTTCTGTAAAAAGTATTTATTTCATTTTAGAAAAATCACTGCAAGTATTACATTTTTTTATGAATTGGGGTCGATGTATTCAAATGACACTTTTGAATTAGCTTTGGTGAAAAACTCTTTCATTTTTTTCTTTATTGCCACCATATGCTATAAGGTTAATTATTAAATCGTTAACTTGGAGCGCGGTTATTGTTTTCTCAGTCAAATGATAATGATATGTTAAGACTGCAAAATTGTCACATTTTCTGTTGGGTCTCCAAATGATTAATTTAATATATTCGAAGAAATATCCATGTAATGTTTTTAATTGAATTTGCATTCGTGGAATTATTTGAATTTCTTAAAACCACAACTTGATTATTGAATTTTTCATTTTTATGACAAATACCCCCTCAAATGTGTAGTGCGACTGTTACTCATTTATCCATTTTTCAATTAAATGTTATAAAAAGTTATTTTAGATAGAAAGTTAAATTTTTATCTCGACTTTTCGAAGAAAATGAGAGCTATTGCTATTTTTTTTGCGTCGGCGTTAACATTGGCGTTGGTTTTCAGGTTAAAGTATTTTAAAACTCTTATATCTTCAACACAATCCAAGTTTTTATATTGAAAATTTGTCTGTACCTTATATACATGACTATGAAGGGACGTAACTGTGGATGAATTATTTTGGAGTAATTGCCCTTTTAAACTTAAAACAGGACAAAATGTTAAAGGTTAAAGTTTTGCTCGTATGGAATATCTTCAATACTGATAAAGATATTTGAATTTAAGTTAGTGTACTTAATTATCAGTACCATATCGACACGACTACAATTATGAAAGGACGTAACTGTGGATGAATTATTAATGGAGTTATGCCCCTTTATTCTTTAACATTTATGATTTAACATTAGTTCTAATGGGATAAATTTAGTACTTACAAATATATTTAAATGAAAGTTGGTGTGCTTATTCATCAGTTCTTCATCTATCGGACTATTAAGGGACAAATGAGTTACTTTCGAAGTTATGTGTTCAATGTTTAAATTGGTTTAAACTGAATATATTTAGTTTGATTGATAGCTAGTATGCTTATTCATAAGCACTAAATCTACTCGACTTCAAAGGAATGTATCTCTTGACGAATTGTTTTGGGTTGTACCTCTTTTCAACTTTTTATTAAGGGTTAAAGTACTTTGAAGTGAAATATTTTCAATACTCACCAAGATGTTTAATTTTTATGACAGGTAGTATGCTAATTCATCAGTACTATATCTACACGACTACAAATGAACATAATTCTTGATAATTTTTTTGCAGTTCTACCCCTTTACTTAAATATTGATTTTTTTCAAATCGAAATATGTTTAATTCCTTATAAAGATATTTAAATGAAAGTAGGCATGCTTATTCATTGATACTATGTCTACTTAACCATGAAGGGACATTACTATGGATGAATGTTTATTTTTATGGAATAGTGCCCCTTTTAAATTTTACAAATATGAATTGGTATTGATTGTTTGACTGATTTATTTCCTTTAAAAATTAAGTCCGGTCTTGAAATCATTTTTCTTTAAAGATAAGCCTTGCCATGAACAAAACACCTGAAAAGTCGAGCGCGCTTTCCTTGGACTGCTCTTGTTTTTCTTGTGTTTCTAGACTGTAATTCTGATGATAAAAAGAAACTTGTAACTATTTATTGCTTGCGGAAATTCTACCTATCGTGATCAACCCGATCAAACAAAGGAAATCATGAACTGATATTTTATGTACAGACAAATCCTCAAATTTCCATGGTACAAATATTATACATCGTAGTTTGTTTTCTAACTCATCTTGTTTTAGATCAGAAAACTTTAAAAGTTTGCTTGAATAGTACATTTGGTGTTACAGATCTCGGATCGTGTAACATGAGATCGCTCATCGTGTAAATACACGGTAAAAACCGGTCCGAGATATTGTGATTTTGCGTTTTATTATCGTGTACCGTGTGCCCGAGATATTGACAAATCCATACGTATAAATGTATTAAATACTTATGCACTAGATGGGAGCACGTACAAGCACGGGCTTTAGGTAATGACAGTTCTCGAAACTGTTCCTCGAAACAGGCATGTTTAAAAGCCATATGAAACTTATTAATCTCATAAGAGATTGCAAAATATGTGTAGGAAGTTTGAAATTGATAATTGTGTAGTATCGGAGATATGATTTTGCAAGTATAAGTTTAATCTGGGTTTGTCAAGTTCTAAAAGGACTGAACACTGTGAAAATGTAACATGGAGTTATGAAACTTGGTCACCCGAGCTTGTATTTTCATTTTAAAAGTGAATTCTCGATATTTAATCCCTTTCGACATGAAACCTGAAAATAAACATGAATAATGTTGATCTGTCTAACAACTGTGTCCAATCATTACAGACCGTTGGGTCAACGTATATTGAGCTTGCTTGTGAAAAATGGACCGAGAATATGTTCTCCCATATTACACCGCGTACCTTCGGTAGAAAGCGTGACCAGACACGTATAAATTTTAACCTATGTCTCTGATAGCTCTCTTGAAAGAGATACTTTGTGGTGCAGTAATTTCTATAAGAATCTAATTATTGTAACTAACAATTTGTCACCGTTCTTCGCAGTATCTCTCGAAATTAAATGTGAAGTACGTGAAGTGTTTTATTCTGCTTAATGTAAAATATAAGAATTGGGTGAGTATGCCGTTTATGGGTATTATTTCGAGAACAAAGAACGCATGCTTGGTGAATATTCAAAAAATGGCAAGAAGGTTGCACGTATTCTGGGTGATTCCCCATGATAATACAGCAGTTACAGTCATGTGACAGAGGCATTACATTCGATTCAGTAAAGATCAGAAATATTTTACTTCACGTCGAGAATCAAACTCGATTTTCCGGCTTGACGTGTCTATTTTTAGTTTTATCTAGAACTATTTTAAGACACAAAAAAACCCACTATTTTTGTTGATTTTTGGCAGTTTTTGCAAATATCAAGAGGCTTTGTCAAAAAAGAATTGTCAACTTGATATGCCGGTATATAGGTGCTCCAGCGACAAACAAAAGATTTATTCAAAGCTGCGCAGTTTCTTCCACAAAACAGGAAACTCGCAAATTTAATAGTATAGATTGTCGACAAATCATCATCCATAAACAAAACGAAAAACCGCGATTCATTTAGTGGAGTTTAAAATAAATCCATACGTATAAATGTATTAAATACTTATGCATTGTCGACAACTCATCATCCATAAAAAAAGAAAAACCGCGATTCATGGAGTTTAAAATAAATGTTGACTTGGTTAAAACCGGAAATTCCTATTTAAAATGCCGTACGTCGATAAACTGCGGCTCATACCGGACCAATCTGCGGTCAATTTAATTACGGCCCAACCGAAATGTTGTTACTAAATTAAAATGATCGATATAGTATTATTATATTAAAAATGTAAACGCATGCTTGCATTTATATTAATCATCAAGCATTTTTTCTTCGTTTGTCGGTGGCTAAAGCGTTTAGTAAACAAACTGTTATAAATGACATCTCACGTCGATAAACTGCGGCTCATACCGGACCAATCTGCGGTCAATTTAATTACGGCCCAACCGAAATGTTGTTACTAAATTAAAATGATCGATATAGTATTATTATATTAAAAATGTAAACGCAAGCTTGCATTTATATTAATCATCAAGCATTTTTTCTTCGTTTGTCGGTGGCTAAAGCGTTTAGTAAACAAACTGTTATAAATGACATCTCACTTGGTCAAGAACTCGTTGATCACGACTCAATATGATTAAAAAATCATTATTATTTTAATTCTTAAAGTAAATTAAATAATTTAGTTTTTACAGTTTATTCGTATTATTCACGCATATGCGCGTATTTATATGCAAAACTTTATATATCGATTTTTAATCGGCATAAAATTAAAAAAATTAACACGCTGTGTGTGTACTGTCTTATAACCCCGTCTTCACGCAAGCACTACATGTAAACGTTTATATCTAGTAAACATACTACTAAAAAGGCGAGCATTATACAATATGACTTGCTTATATTTTTTAAAATCACGCTAAGACTGTGTTTTGAAAAATATACTTATTCAAAGTATCTTTTCACCATGAATGGCTTGAAAATAAAACAGAGAAAAAACTTGAAACGAGTATTTCTTTTTCTATCGTGTGATTTTCGCCGGCTATCGTGTGTGTAGTTTTAAATCTGATTAAAACCTACAAAGAATGACATTAATTTTTTTGACAGCAATGCTATTCTTTATTCAGCAGTTTGTATTTTTGTTATACACCAAGTACTTATATAATTTGTCTGGTAAATATTATCAATCTTGTTCTTCTTTGTCTATGGTGTAATGACTGCTCGCCTATTGTGTACCTTAGTTTCTTCTTAAAATGTCGATATTCAATAAAATAATCTGTACCATATGACTTGCTTATATTTTTACAATCAAATTAAGACTGTGTTTTGAAACATACACACATACGAATTATAACATCTTATCTCCATAAATGGCTTGAAGAAAACAAAGGAAAAAAACTTAAAACGTGTATTTTTTTATCAATCGTGTGAGTTGATTGGTTTTGCGTGGTTTTTAATTCGATTAAAACCAACTTACTAAGAATGAAATTAAATTATTTTGACAGTAATGTTATTCTTTATTATACAGTTTGTATTTTTGTTGTATACCATGTACTAATATAATTTTTATACAAAACATTATCTATCGTGTTCGTTTTTGATTATCGTGTATTGTCTGCCCGCCTATCGTGTACCTTAATTTCTACTTAAAATGTCGATATTCAATAAATTTATTGATACGTAGAGGTTATTAAACAGGACAAGTGTGCCTTAAGGAAGATATCGGCACACTTTCTTAGGGCTAATGCTGAGGAAAGTGTGCCGATATCGACTTAAGGCACACTTGCCCTGTTTCATAAACTTTTTATTGCATATGTTGACTTTTGCATGAAATGATGATTTTTCTAAAACAAAAATACATTTTTTCTCGACGTAACGCGTCATTTTGAACGTTGACGTTACGTCACATGTATTGTTTTGTTTTTTCAATGCCGAAACGTTGGAATCTAATAAACTTTTCTTTTAAAACGTAAGTCTTGTTGTTGACAATCTTATTTCACGACGAAAAAAACACACTGCGTAAAATTGAATAGCTTCTTGTTGCTAGTAACGTAACGAATTTCACGTGCGTAAAGTCTATCGTTGTCGGAATGCAGGTGCGTAATGACCGGAAGTTGCCTCAATATCGATTTTTGGCACACTAGGAAGTGAGCCAAATATCGATATTTTGGCACACTTGCTCAATACTGGAATATATTGCCCACATTGAGGCTATATTGGCGCACTTCCACGTCAATTTTGTTACTATTTATAGTAACATATGCAATAAACTATTATATTTTACAATCACACTAAACTGTGTAATGAACCAGGTACAAATTATTATCTTTTCTCCGTGAACGGGTTGAAAAAAGACTATGTAACATATTTAAATGTTTATTTCTTTATCTATCGTGTGATTTCGAAGTTGACAATTCTGTGCGTGAATTTAAATTCGATTAAAGCCAATTTTCAAAATTTAGTTTTAGAGAATTTGTGCGGTAAACTCGATATTCAATTAATTTAACAAAACTTATATTGTTTAGTTACATATTGACGACGAAATAGAAGAATATTTTTTTGTTTTCAATCTGAGACGCGTTTAACCTGTCGTCAATGAAACGTTTTTCTTAGGGCGAAAAAAGCCGAGGATTCCGAACAATCGTGTTAAACGTGTATCGAGACACGGAATCGTGTATTTTACCGCAAATCAAGCTATCTAACGAGTTCGTGTAACGTGTAACGTGCAATCCGTGTTCGTGCAACGTGCGTGTACAGTCCGTACCGTGTGACAACTTGCACTTTCCGATATCTGTTATGTTCAATCATAAATAAAAATGACCTTATAATCTGCAGCGTTCTACAATTGGTTCTAGAAATAGTTTCCACACTAGAGTGTTCAATATGTTTATCTATAAAGAAATTATAAAATGGTGACAGGTAAAGTGTTCAAACTTCGACCTACTGGAGAGTTTGAGCCAATAAGTTTGACTTTGTTTTAACTTATGACCATTTTTTCCGCCAGGGCGTAATTGGGTTGGCATGATATTAGCAGGAAATGATTCAGAAAACGAGACATTAGCTAAAGTATTTACAGAAGATGGAGAAAAAATAAAAACAGTGGTAACTTCAAAATGTCCACTTGTAATGGGAATAAGGTAGGAAAATTGAAGTCTCTTCTTGTACTTTTTTAAGTGAAAGGATACATGGAAATGACTATCGTGTGAATCAATATTTAAGTTTTCCCAAAATATATTGTGCCAATTTTAATTGAAAGACACAACACCTTTGTTTTACGTTATGATTTGCATCGTACGTCCGTCTTTTTGCAATTTCGTGTGAGGACCTTATTTCTGTTCTAATACCTCTCATGAGTTATTTTAATCACTTGTTAGGAATCATTCCCATGGTAAGACGATGTGCCTCGCAATTTTGAAGGACAAATTGGCTACTAACTAACTAAATCTGACTGGCTTGCCTGTGCTTTTAAAGAAAATACAATGTGTGATAAAAATATTGATTTGTATATTTAGTTCTTAGGCTCAATGATTCCAAATTTGATTACTCTTAGCCTTTAGCTATTCCTTCGTATCTTTATACTTTGAATGTGTTCATTGACATAGTAGTTTGGTTTATAACTTTATTTCCATGTACAACAAAATTGTGAAATATCCTGTTAAAATAATTTAACATCATGTCCCTTGTATTAAAGACAAAATGATATTTAATAAATCCTTATGAAAGCATCTAGCAATTCAGAGTTACATATCGTTATAAAAAAGCCCGCTGATATATGTTAACAAATTGTATATATCAGGGTGACCACGGACTCTGGAAAACAGGGAAAATGCCAAAATAGAATTCCCTGCATGGAAAAATCAGGGAATAATCAGGGAATTTCACAACCAATTGAAAAAGAAATGCTTTTTAGCTTGTTGGTTTTGTCTTTGATTAAGTTTATTTCATGTGCTGAACTTGTATCAATTGTCATATACAATTCAGTTATTAGTTTTCTATTACATTCATCATGGAAAAAAAGAAAACTGTTGTTTTGAATAACTTTTGACAAACTAGATGGCAAGTAAATGAAGGAAGTGACTTTATTTTCAAATGTTCTGAAAAAATGCATTATTTAAATGAAATTCATCCATCACCTATAAGGGTAAATAAGTCACAGGTTATGTATAAAACAGGACTGGAAACACTAGGAACAGTTGTCTTGTCACATGATATGTACATTGCATCTTATGTATTTAATTTGAATGTCAATATAGTTCTCTAAAAAACTCATTCAGGGAGCATATATTTTAAATAGCAAATTTACAGTTAAAATTATAAACTGTTAAAGTATGACTATCATTCTAAAATTCATGGTATATGTATTTTAGTCAAAATGTAACTTATGATATGCCTTTCGAATAATGAATGCTTCCAATCAAAGTTTTAAACAGAAGCTATGCAACATATTTTCGTAATACACGAAAATGTATAATACATATACGATAAAAAATTCATTTGCATATTTGTGCCTTGCCAAAAAACAATTAGATATCAGTAGGTAAACATGTTGGGACATGAAGAAATATGTGTTTCGCTCATTAGCATTTTCCAGAATAAAGCATGCCTGATTGTTAACATATTTATCGTATTAGGGGGAGGTATCTTCACAATCACATCATAGATTGACTATATAGCTAAAATGTTCATATCAACCTTTTTTATTTACAAGGGAAGTTCAATAAATAGTAAATAAATACCAAGTGTTGAAAGTTTAACTATGTAGGGGTAATTAATATATAACTAACAGTACAAGTATACCTTGCAAATATCAGGGAATAATACCGTTACATCGGGTAAAAACAGGGAATTATCAGGGAATTTCATTTTTTTAGAATTTCCGAGGCCACCCTGTAATATGTATTGGTAGCTCTTGGTCTAGAATGATTCTGTTGAATAGTTTCTCCCTGGGTTTTACGTCCTTGTTGTTGGACTTTAAATTTGAGTGTGTAATAGCACTTTTTGTGTGTCCTCTTGATTCAACTTATATTAGATGTTGCTTTGATTATATTTCTTTTTGAAAAAAATGCCCCAATTCAACATTTTTACCAATACAAAAAACATAACACATGCACAATAATAGTTATCAATATTTTGTGAACGAATAAAGCAATATTTTTAATTTAATCCAGGTTTGTAATTTACAGTGAATTATTCTCTGTTTAAATTTTTTTGAAAATAAGTTTACATCACCAATTATTTGGCTAAGCCAAACAAACGAAAAACCCTATGTTTATAACATTTGTTTTACGATAGAAGCCCAGTTGTTCCTTCCAATATTATCTTGCCTAATTAACATTTATAGGAAACCTATGTAAAACCTCTGGCATACAAAGAAGTTTACATCAATATTTAATTACTTTTATATGATGATCAATACATAATGGTTACCTTCAAAAATATAAACTTTACAGGAAATATTCGTATTTAATAATCCGATATCTATTGTGTCGTTTTTTATGTTTTTGATGATTTGTTTGGCATGAATTGTTCAACATACTTCGTTTTTTGCGCTAACATGGGCGTGACTTTATTGTATAATTACAAGGCACGTCCATTGATTTTGCTTACTATCTTTTTACCTTGAAAAAGGCATCCATCAGCCGAAACGTCAGATAGATTTAACCATCGAATCAAATAGTCTTAAATACTCAGTATGTTAAACTCCCCAAAACTTCTTTGATAAGATTATATGGCATAAATAGATTTCTTCGGTTATGTGGCCAGTTTATTTTTCGCTTTTGTCCATGATAATTTTTTAGTAAAAAGCAGATCCATATATCTATATATTGATGTGACATTTACTGAATTGTGGTTATAAAACCATTTTGCATATGATCTAAGATGTCCCCCATTTCTAAAAACAATTATTTCAGTTTTATTTTCGTTTATGGATATTCCTGTATTATTACAGAATTCCGAAATTGAATTTAATTGTGATTGTATTTCGATGGCAGTGTCGGTGCAGTCAGCGAATAGAATGCATACGATATCAGGAATTTGATAAGTAATGAATAATACCTCTATTTCCCTTACTACATAAGAAGTGTGATCATTAATTTATTAACAAATTTAACATGATCGTACAAGTGATATCACCTTGTCGTGTACCTAAATTACAATTAAACTTTTGAGTAGTTCTGTTACTGCTAACTTGCTCGCAGCGACGAGATTAGAATACATTGATAAAGAACACGAAACAAAATCCCTCTTACAACTGATTTATTTATGACAGTTAAGAAATTATGATGAATCAGTCCATCAAACGCTTTTTTAAAATCTACATAGCCGCGGCCATGGCATAGTGGTTAGTCATTCGGAACCTCGACCTTTCATGAATGAATAATCTCAGAAGGATTCGTGGGGGATTTTCACTGGATTTTTGTGATTTTACTACCTATGCGAGGCGAAGCACGTAACGGTTATACAACATAGTTCTTGCAGTATACACACAGATATTTGTCAAAGCTTATTTCTTTGTTTTGAATTGAACTTAATATTGTTCATCGATATCATTGAACTACGTTATTTCAAATTTACGGACAAAAAGCCAAAATTCAGTCATCGCCTTAACGAACGTATATTTGTTTACTTCAACACCGCTTTTTCCAAAATGGCGTCTAAATATGTCCGAGGTTATTCGTAGCGAATGGCCGATGAGTTCCGAATGAGTGGTTAGCATGCCTGACTTCGAATCCGGAGATCGCGGGTTCGGGCCTGGTCGCTGTAGGTCATACTCTATACATGAGTTGTCGGCCTCGTGGAAGGTTAAGTTTGTACTGGTGATAAAAAAAGTCGAGGAAACCTATAGTAGGAAGAGCTGGCCAACGTATATATGACCTAAATATGTGTTGAATACGATTTTTAAAAAATCTATAAATAAAACATAAAATCTTCAATCTGGTTTACAAGTTTACTTTTGTACCATCTTTGTAATGTAAATATACTGAACCAAACAAGAAACCTGACAGTATGTTTATTATTAAATTTCTGAACATGTGATCGGGATTGAGTCCAACCAAAGATGGGACATTATACTGCAATGTCTTCCTGAAGAATTTATACTATGTTTTTTCTAGGGCATGCGTCAAAACGTTAAATGACATCGAATGCAATGTAGGGGTCAAAACACATTTTGGCATATTAAAGCTTTTGCCATTTAGATAATTTTCAGTGGGGATAATTTGAAATTTCTTGCGAGTTTGTCTGATAATCGAAGTTCTAATACTCCCTAGTACCTGTTATGGCCACCTCTGGCTCTAATGAATGCTTCAATACATTTTCACGTCAAGTTTACGTATTGTTGTACCAGCTGATAAGGGAGATTGTTCCACTCCCTGATAAGGACATTTTCTAGCTCGTTTACAGTGCGAGGTGCGTGACGTTCGTCCCAACTTTGCTGCACTGGATTCATGTCCGCAGAATTTGCTGGCCAATGCATGACGTTTACGTTAGCCGCTTCAAGGCGAGCTTGCGTGATCCTTGCAACATGCGGGCATGCATTGTCCTGGTAATACACAACTGGAGCATTCATTGCATGAACGAAACGGCTTCTGCATTCAAAACTTTATTAATATACCTTTGGGCACTTGAGTTGCCTCAAATGACTAAGAGTCTAGTCTTTTGTCCCCCATAATACCACTCCAAACCATAATTCCCCCACCCTCGAAACGATCATGTTCTCTGAAACAAACAGGTGTAAATCTTTCACACTGTCTACGATTGACACGTTGACGACCATTGGCGTTACTCAATTTGAATTTATCTTAAAACAAGACCCTGTTCCAGTCTCGTCTACGCAAACGACGATGTAAACGCGCCAAGCGTAAAAGTGCCTGCCGATGATATAATGTCAAAATACAGCCTGTGTATGGACGCCGCGCTCTAATCGGGCGATTTTGTTCACGTAGCCGATTTATAATTGTTTTTGGCCACACATTGTACGCTGGTGCCGTCAACGTCGCAGGTTGGAATCTGCGACGTAAGTGCTTCAAAACGATGTACCGATTGTTCCGTTGGCTTGTTGCTCTTGGTATACCTGACCTAGGACGATCATGCACATCACCTGTCAACCTAAAGCGCCTGACAAGCTCATGCACTGTGCTGCATCTGTAGTTTAATGCCCTGCGACGTCAACGACAGATACGCCAGCTTGAAGCATACCAATAGCCCAATTTCTTTCAGCCTGTGATAAACGTGGCATTTTGTAACCATCAAATGTCAATGGTGATTTATACTGTGTAATCTCTTGGTGAATGTATAGCGCTTTTGTTCACATTCTATTGCGTTCCATTAATTTAGCACGGGCGTTACGTGCGAAAGCGGCTATTAGAAGATTACCCAATTTCAATTAGTATCAAGCTAGCTAGAGTTGTGTATCGAAAATCTACAGATATTAGATAAATATGTTTGTATTAGATGCCCATGTTAAAAAGATATTGCAACATAAAAAGTGTACGGTTTCTTTTCTGGTTGAGTATATATTATCTATTGTCAAGTACCCGGCTCTAAACCCAGCCTGTGACTCATCTAATTTCTCAAAATCCTCAACCCATGTATTCAAGCCGTTATGAATTATACTACAAAATATCTTATACATAATATTATTCAAAGGACCCGACTTGTAAATAGAACCCTCTTGTTAGTCCCCTACCGGTGTTTACACCGGAGAGGACTATAGGTTTGCGCTCTGTCTGTCTGTCTGTCTGTCTGTCTGTCTGTCTGTCTGTCTGTCTGTCTGTCTGTCTGTCTGTCTGTCTGTCTGTCTGTCTGTCTGTCTGTCTGTCTGTCTGTCTGTCTGTCCGTCCGTCCGTCCGTCCGTCCGTCCGTCCGTCCGTCCGTCCGTCCGTCCGTCCGTCCGTCCGTCCGTCCGTCCGTCCGTCCGTCCGTCCGTCCGTCCGTCCGTCCGCTTAAATCGGGATCCCGCGATATCGAAAAAAGTATCCAAGCTATTTTGCTGAAACTTGGTATGTGAATACTTGTAGATTATGCACGTCATTGTCTTTTCTATTTCTGACCAAAATTCTGGTTGCTATGGATATGAAATAGTTAAAATTTTATCAAAAAGCTTGTTTTCCTATGTAACACATACTCTTTCCAAACTATTTCAATGAAACTTTTTTTACTATATTGCAATTAGTAGATTATGCACATACTTACATTTTCTATTTCAGGTTAAAAGTCTAGTTATTATAGATACAGAAATAATCGCAATTTAATCAAAAAGCTTGTAATTATGGGTAATTCAAAATCTATTCAAGTTATATTGATAAAACTTAGTATGTGAATATGTTGCAATGACTAGATTATGCTTATCATTGCCTTATCTTTTTCTGTTCAAATTTTGGGTTGTTATGGTTACGGAAAAAGTTAAGATTTCACCAAAACAGTTGCATCACAGTGTAACTTAGATTACAATACAATACAATACAATACAATATTTCTTTATTTAGCATAATCTATACAGATCATTGCCTTAAACAAGGCGAACATGAATATCAGAGAAGAACATGACAATACATGAAACACACAAATAAATACAATAAATAAAACAATCACAAAAAAGGAAGGAAAAAAAACAACAACATGCAATAAGAAAATGAATGGAATTAAATGAAATCAAAAATAATACTAAATACCTAATTTCGTTCTTTAAATGCTGCATGGATAAAATAAGCTAACTTTTTATAAGTACTTTCTTTATTAGACTGCATTAAAATATTAAACTTATTTATTGTTGGCCAACTGTGGAAATATTTTGGTAAATGTTTAAATCGTAATTCCCGATATTTTGGGCATACAAGTACTAAATGGTATTCATTTTCAATTTGATTTAAATTGCAATTTTTACATAATAACAAAGTTTGATCATTACTATTATCATATCTAAATTTCTCAATATTCAATTTATGGGATGTACATCTTAATTGTGTCAAAGATATTCTATGTTTATCATTAATAATAGAATCAAGATATTTTTCAAATGCAAAATCTTTTTTAAAAACATTGTAACACGATAACTTGTTTGAATTATTTTTGATAGAGTGCCAATTTTGTAAGTATTGATCTTTAATTCTTTCGCATATTATTTTAATTTCATAATTATCGATTATCTGTTTATCCCATACATAGTTAAATCCCAATTCGCAAAGCAAAGTTTTTAACTTATAAGTCCAAGAAGTTTTGTTAGGAATATCTCCATTTTCATTTATTTGATTTTTGTATATTTTATGTATTAACGATTCTTTATTATTTACTATTTTACCCCAATATTTAATAATATTTATTTTACGAAGTACTAAAAATGGAAATCTACCGACCTCACCATAGACGATACAATTTGGTGTTCGCGTTTTTACACCAAGGATTCTTTTTAAAAACTTAAGATGAACTCTTTCGATGTCCGGAGCACTATGGAACCCCCATAATGGAGACGCATAATTTAAAATAGGAGCCACCATTGAGTCAAAAAGTTTCAGTTTCTCACTAATTTTAAGCGGTAATACATCAAATAAAGATTGTAATGAAAAAAGTGCTTTCATAGCTTGCTGAGATAATAACTTTTGTGTTTTATAAAATGAGCCGTTAAATGACAACGGTACCCCAAGGTAATTAAAACAATCTACATTATTTAACAATTTCCCCTTAAAGAAACATTGATATTTTCATGTCTAGTTCCTGATTTAAAAGTCATAACTACCGTTTTGTTGACATTAATAGTAATACCCCACTTAAGACAATAGTTATCAAGTTTATCGACGAGAGTTTGTAACCCTTCGATTGTGTATGAAAACAAAACGGTGTCATCAGCGAATAAAAGCAAAAATATTTGTAATTCGTCAATATTTATAACATTTGTTTGTAAATTATCACTATTTATTGTATCATACATATCATTAATAAAGAATAAAAATAACAACGGAGATAACGATTCTCCTTGTTTAACACCCGTGTAACTATCAAAAAAGTCACTTAATGACCCATGTGCTTTAACACATGACTTAACACTAGAATACATGGACTTTAACATATTTACAATTTTAGAAGAACAGCCAATTTCCAATAACTTATACCAAATTCCGTTCCGATAGACCGTATCAAAGGCTTTTTGGAAATCAACGAAGCAACAGTACATTTTTTTCTTTTCATACTTAATAACTTTATTTAGTAATGTGTGAAGAATGTAAACACAATCAACGGTACTACGTTTGGCGCGAAACCCAAATTGAAAATCAGATAAAAGATTATTATTCTCTGCCCAGTATCTTAATCTCGTGTCAAGCAAAGACGAAAATATTTTAGCAAAAATGCTCGTAATTGATAAACCCCGGTAATCATTTACGTCATTCAAGTTACCTTTTTTAGGTATAGGTACGATAAAACTTTTGAACCATGCTTCAGGGTACAACGAATTATCAAACATAAAATTGAATAAATTACATATAATGGGTGTTAAAACATCCGTTCCGTAAATAAATATTTCAGGGATTAAATTATCAATTCCCGCACATTTCCCCAGTTTAAGAGATAAAATTGCTTTTTTAACTTCATCATGCGTGAATGGTCGATCTAGCTGATCAACTTGACTACTGGACAAGTTATCTCCCTTTAATTCATTTTCTACAGTCAAATTAGAAAAATTATCAACGGATGAAAACAAATCTTTGAAATGATTAAAAAATTCTATATTCTCGATATCACCTTCCTTTTTCTTAGAGCCGCGCATTTTACGCACCTCTTGCCAGAATTTACGAGGATTAGATTTTGAAATATTATGTAGGTATTCTTTTTGTTTATTTTTTAATACAAATTTTGCCCTTCGTTTTACTGAACGATATTTTCTTCTACAGTTTATAAGATTTTCACGGGTATGATGTGACCTGTGTTTGTTGTATGATTTATTTGCTCTATTAAGTTGTGCACGAGCTAGCCTACATTCATTGTTAAACCATTCATTATTTTTACTACAACGGGTAGAGGAATTAAAATTGTTGCGTGTATTTGAATTAGATGGATTGTGAACTGAGCGTGTAATATTGTACAGGGTGTCAGCAAAAGTATTAAAACCTTGATCGAAATCAATTTTTTCATCTTTAATATCGTCAACTAATAATGACAAATGATTAGAATTATCACTTAAGATGTCATTAAATAAAGAACATTTTGCATGATTCCATCTGATTTTAGAGTCATTGACAATACTTTCTTTTACATGTTTTTTATAATTCAAACATAAAGTTAACTGAATAGGTCTATGTGGAGAAAAAGAACATAGATCATGTACAATAAAATCATGTATCAATGGAAAACAACATTGTGATAATAAAGCATAGTCTATTACACTACTACCAGTAGATGATATATAGGTATAATCGCCTACACCAGCGTCATTACCAAATCTACCATTTAAAATTCTAAGATCACTACAATGACAAATGTCTAATAATTTGATACCAGAAGAATTATGTATCTTGTCCATAGATGAACGTTGAGGTAAATCACTAACATCATTAACCTCCAAATCATCAACAGAATTAATGAAATTACAAATATTGTGTGTTTGCTCAAGATAATCGTTTTGGACACCACTTCTTGCATTCAGATCTCCTAATATGGCTAAATTACCAAGTTCAGAGTATTTACGAATACCCTGCTCTATCAGGTCAAAATGACTATCATCATAAGCATTAAAATATATAGAATTACATGGTGGAATATAAGAAAAGCATACATATAAATCATTTTCAATATTAAAGAATGATTTAGATGATTTCACCCATATAATACCACATACATTTGTATCAACAACATGAATACCAGGTAAAACTGAATCTTTGATAAAAAGGCATATTCCTCCATGACCTCTTTTAGTACAATTTAAACTTTCAGGTCTAGGAATATCAATACATTTATACCCTGGAATAAAGTCATCAAATTCATGAGATATCTTTTGCCATGTTTCTGACAGAAAAATAAGGTCAAAATTTGTCACTATATTTTGAAATTCAACATCATCTCTACAACTTTTTAAGCCTTCAATGTTCCATGAACCGATAGCTATAACACATTCTTCTCCTGTATATTATTTATCAGAGTCAGTGTATAGTACATTGTTGATATATAACTTGTCTTGGACCATCACAGCACGTTTACCACTTTCCCTGGCTTGTTTCATGATAGGATACAACAATTTACGTTTTTCTTGAACAGCTGGGGGATATTGATCAAATACAGCATAAGGCGTTGATTTTAAGTTGACCGATCTAAGTGCATTCTTGACAGCTAGTTTAGAATTAGTATTCATAAATTTAACAATGATAGGTCTAGGTTTGCCAGTCGAGCGAGATCCAGTACGATGAGCCCTATCAATAGACACATTATTATCAACGTCTTGTATTTTGAGTACAGATTTACAAAAGTCCATGATTAAACTAGTACAGTCCTCGGATCCTCTAGTGACATCTGTGTATGTAGGGCGTATAGCTGGCCCGGGTGTTGTACTTGAAGTAGTATGTATATCATGGCTGAATCCAGAACAACCTTCAGGTATACCCAGAAAAACTAAATTGTCACGCATTGACCTGCATTGTAGGTCAAGAAGATTGTCATTTAATTTAGTATTATCAAGTTTTAGGTCAGAATTCATGGAAGACAATTTTTTGACTTCACCCTGTACTTTGTGTAATTCATCCTTAGTGTGTTGAAGGTCGACCTTCACCTTGTCATATTCATTTGTTATAAAGGACTGACTACGTTCAATTTCACAAAGTTTTTTCATTGTGTCGTCAATGGATATTTTGTGATCATAAACAGAAGTTTCTAGTTTATCCAACCTGGATAATATATTTTGTTGCTGATTCTCAATAATGTTGAGTTTAGCAAGTTTTGTTTCAATTGATTCAATTTTGGATACTTTAGCCATTATAAATTCAAGTTTGGATGTTAAGTCAGTGATAAATTCAGGTTGTTGAGTTAATACCGACGATGCCTGTGAAAGAACTGGCGATGCTGGATTCTGTACACATTGCTGGGTGGGGTAAGTCAGTTCTTGTGAAATTGAATTGTTCATTGATAAATCACTTGCCTGTTTATCTTGTAATTTAGTTGATTGACTGGATGGAAGCTGTGATGAATTCATTACAGCCTCCCTCTTAGACTTCGGCTGATTACTTGGTGGCGAGTCTTTATCTTTTTTCCGTTTTTCCGGATTGCATGTCCGGATAATAACTCTACATAGGATGTACCTGAGTTCACCAAATTTATGTTTGGATATCCCTAGGGTAAAGAGTATTTCATTTAGGTTCTTAGACCCCGGGGTCAAAGGTCAAGTTCACTCAGACTTCATATTGGAAAACTTTGTCCTGGACATAATTTTAACCAGAAGTGTACGTAGGTTCACCAAATTTTTTATGTGGATAGCCCTTAGTTCAAGGGATTGCGCTATTGGTTTTTAGGCCCCGGAGTAAAAGGTCACCAGATCTTTACTGTGGATAGCCATCCATCTCTTACTGTCTCTGGTTTTATACAGCACACAGGTGTATAATGACTGCCCATTGAAGGAATTGTTTTTCTTTTGGTCTGATGTCAAGGTCATGCTGCTGTTCTTAAGTTAGTCATAGATTACCGGTAGGGAACTCAAGTATTGCCTGCAATACACACTGACACTTGTTATTATTGTACTTGTTGTAATTTTCAGTAAGGAGAAACTGGTAATGGTGAAACCTGCCTGCCCTGGAGAAAAAGAAAATATGATTGACAAGTTGAAAGTGGCATTTGAAGGTGTGAAAGACCTGCTTGGCAAAACAACAGACGAAACACAAAAGACTCTATTTTTCTACTACTCCGGACATTACACTACTACAAAAGGATTTCAACTGGGCCATGTTGATGAATGCCTCACATTAAATGAACTTCAATCATGTCTTACAAACACCGTAGGTTCATCAGACAATGTACGTATGATTGTTATTCTGGACTGCTGCAATGCTCCTTGTATTCCTAAGTTTAAACAACAACAACAACAAAATATAACATTAATTCAGATCAATTGTTGTGCACCTGACCAGTGCTTCAATACTGATAAAGGAGGGAGTATTTTCCAAAGATTATTTACTCAGGCTTTAACTGGACAATCACTTTTATTTAAATGCAAAGATATAACAGACAGTAGAAGGCCTTGTGTAGATTGCAAAATAGATGGAGACTTTGTTACTATAGAAAAATTACTGGCATTTATTGATAAGCATTATAATGCATGTTCTGTAATAGTAGACAAGCGGCCAAGTATAGATGTGCAGAATGCTGGGATCAATGATGTGAGGATAGGATATGTAGTAAACTTCCATATTGAAATGGACATAAACTTCGAGTGGAGAGACAAAACACATAGTATTCCTATTCTGCCAAGAACATTTTATAGTATAGATGAACTTAAAACTATATTATTTGATGAAGTTTTACGTACGTATACTTATTTATTTTAAATGCTTATTGTATTTTTAAATGCTTATTAATTAATGGGATTTGTAGGTAAAACTTCCAGTTCCAATTTTCTGGTTTTGTATTTTAATTGTTACGAGAATTGTTACGTACAATTGTGGTTGTATTAAAGATACACTGATAGATTGCTCTTCAACAAAATCAACAGATTTCTCTTATTTCTTTTAGCAGCCCGGCTAGCTCAGTTGGTAGCAGGTTTACAGCTAAATCCAGAGATTTAGCATTTCCAGGAACCGTAAGTTGGTTGACTGACCGCCGTGATATGACTTATTCAATGTTTTGCTACGGTGTTAAAACCAAGAAAAACAAACAAACATCAAATTTCTATAATTGTTTAGAATGTCTTGTAGCATGACCAACGTGGATCAGGTTGGCTAAGATAGATCTATTGTTAAAATAAAAAAATACTGATGTAGTTATATATTTAGGCATTTATTAATGTGGATCATAAACATAATTTTGCCATAAATATATCCAAACCGTTGCAGAATGATAAAAGGACAAAAATCTATCAACGTAAATGTCTTAGGTCAAACATCAATTAAGTTACTAACCCATTAATAGCTTGGTAATATCCTCAGAATCCTATTTTGTTTTGAATGTAGTTATGCCGTATGGAATTTATGTTCATTTATGTGTAATTAATAACCATTACTATTCAGAAGCGGGATAAAACCTTTCAGTGTTGATGTGCCGTAAAATTCAAACAAGTACTCTGTATAATTGGGCTTTCTTCATTCTAGAGTAATGAGAATGAATATAAAAATATTGTCAATTGCCGAATTGTCGGCAACCACAATACTTTCTTCCGTTACACTCCTTTCGTACCGTGGACAATTAGACTGGCAAATTTCAGTTTTCATGAGTTTACATGAGGCAGGGTGGACCAATTTCCTTTAAATGAAATCGCAAATTATGAAATAATCTTCAATAAGAATGACGCCAGCCCATACATCAAAGTCATACATCACCCTCTTTAGGGAATTTTGAATGGGGAATCAAATCTTAGATATAAAACGTAATTTCATTGGTTAGTTTACCGCAGTGGTTTCCTTGCGGATTCAATAAACTGCCACATTATTCATTAATTATTAATGACTACGAGATTTTTCTAGCTAAAAAGCCCACGGTACATGATGCATCATGAGCATCAAAGTAATTTCAAGACTCATGAAATATAAAAATGAACCACCCAAAATATTTAGAATGAAGCAATTCATATCTAAATAAGACAATTCGTTGTTCATTTATCTGCATGGTTCATATAAAATAAAATTATTTAATTCATGATAGTCAGTCCTTTAAAGGTACTCATTCACAGATTTCAACTTGAATATCAACTTTTTATGAAACTACCTAAATTGTATGAAAACATTTTTGATGCAGGAAGTATGGGGTTTTGATATTGAAAAGTTTAGTGCAAATGGACTTACAACTACAAATGATGGTGTTTTTAGTAGTAAAAATCTACCCCGTATGTAACGGTATAGACAATTTTAGTGCATTTTTGTGACTTTTATTGTATATTTCTTGGAATCCATGGGTCGGTTTGTCTTGAAATTATAAGAATTTTTGTATTGACACAATTTCAGACACTGAATGGTATTTTAAAAATATAGAAAAATCTCAACCAACTCTGTGAACTAGTACCTATTCCTTTGATGTTTGATGTTATGTTTGTTGATAGGATGTTTATTTTTATTTCTATAGAGTATTTACCATCTGCTGAAGGACCACGGATAAGTACTGTGATATTTAAGGATATCTTGCTCATATATACCACAAAAGGTCCTGATTCTAGTAATTCAAGACATAGAAATGAGTTAGATACTATGGAAAAAGTCAACATGGCATGGGAAAGCAGACGACAACTGTATGTGACTTTGCGTAATGCATCAAATGCCGAAGATAGATTAGTGGGTGTTTTCAGTGATGGCATGTCCCAAATAATTGATGATTTATTGAAAGGAAAGGTGAAGAATAGTACATTGCCTTTTATACTAGCCCTTTGTTTCAACGAAACATTTTATTGTGTGGTGGAAAATTCACATTATTGCCGAGTTTTATTTAATGGTATGATTTACCACGGCTTTGAATGTTAGCCATACTGCATGATTCGAATTGAATTATGCAACTACTTAACCTAAATAGTTGTTATCCAGTTTTCTAATATATTGATGTATAAATTAAGGTTTGGGTGTTAATGTATTAAAAGAAATTATGTTCCGAGGTATCAGTCTTAACAATTTGATGTATAAGTACTGTAATTTCAGTTTTTATCATTCTTTAATCACAGAATCCCAAAAAAGTTTCAGCCATATATAAATAACAACTCAAATCATGCTATGCTATGACAAGCAAAATAATTTTAGCTCGACTTTTCGGATATTAGTGCGGCTATCCTACTCAGTTGTGCGTTGGGGTAACACTATATGTAGTTGAGATATTTGGTACAACATTTTATATCTTTGAAACGACCCAAGGTGATTTCTTGAAAATTCAACTCCAAATTACATGACTCTAGTATGACTTTTGGCCTGATTATGTCCCTTCTATACTCCCTTCTATACTTAGAACTGTCTGGGTTTGATTGTGTCCCCTTTCTACTTAGTAATTATGATTTTGGTGTTACATTTCATCTTTAAAAGTACTTGAGGAAATCGCTTGAAACATAACACATGTCTCATGCTTACCCATAGAGGTTAAATACTTAGTTGCACAACTCGAGCATTAATTTGGCTGTTGTTGCTGTTGTATACGAATAATTGAAATAGTCGAGTGCTTTGTCCCTGGACTTCTTTAATTCCTTTTAAACACCGGAAAATATAACCTATTCCTCTAGGAAGCAAATGGTCCTAGGAAAGATATTTGCATGGTAATATGTAATGCAATTAACTTATACTCTGGACAGTAAAAGTCCGTGTATGGGTTGATGGCTTTGAATAACCTCTAAAACAATGTGTTTCGATTGTTATTTTAAGCCAACATACATGGAAAATAAAATGTGCTTTAACAGTAACTATACACATAGGGCCACTTAACGGCACTAAGAATGACCCATTTTGCTTATGGCTACCAAAGAAAAAGGTCACTTCTTTTGAATTAAAAAAAGAAATCTTTAAAAAAAATCCTATAAAATGGCAGTCTAATACGTGCAAGTTTAGTGATTCAGTGCTTTGAATTTTATGTTATTGACCTGGGCAAAATTTCCTTTTTATGATATAAAAGCATGTATACATGCAATATTCCTGACAAGCTTAGTTTTTGTCAATTGTTTTAAAGTGTCGCACTGTGTACAGTGATTGGGAAAATGACGGAAGATTACGTTTCTGTACTTGATCCAGCATGTGCATTCAGTTCCTTTCTTGGAATGGACACTTACTCCTGATTTGGTGTTAAGCACGCTAATAATTGTGATTACCTTTTTATTTTATGAAAAAATATTATGGTTTATTTTGACAGAATCAGAGAATGTGTGATGCCACTACGATTGAAGTCACAGTTGAGTGTAAATCCTTTCTTGAGGATGTTTATAGAAAGTCTGAAAGTAACTTACCCCAGCTAGCAAAAGTGGCAATTGATTTACTTAGTGAACAGCGTGACCTGAACAAAAAAGGAAAGGTATGTTGATAGTTACATGTGATATTACTGCTGATATATACTTAATCTCTATATTTGAAATATTTTTAACAATTTAAAACAATAACAATGAGAACATTATGAAAGTTAAAAATGTTAAAGAGACATATGCATCAATATAAAAATAAAGCTTGTTGGACAATTATCCTTAACGCCAATATTTACACCACATCCTTTTCATGTTAAGCTAACGCATGTTGATTAATATGTGCACTGACATCAATTGCATCATGAAGTAGATTCAATGTTTAAACTCGCATGATGTTAATATTTCATGAAAACTTGTGAAAACACATCTTATGCTAAATATTATTTTCTTTGTAGAATGTGACTAAACTGAATGTGAAATTCCCATATGAAGAGGGAAGTAAACCCAAGTACAGAAAGGATTTCTTGTGCTTTAATCTAGTGATAGACAATCAAGCCGGTAGTGGATAAATAATTGACATTAAATGATGTAACATATTATCATTATCTTGAAACTCTACATATACTTAACAAAACTTATAAGTGTATATGTATATTTGGGCTCATATCTAAGTAAACGTTTGTCCGATTTCAGACATATTTTCAACAAATACACTTTTAAGATGGAAAAACAATATTATGTTTATTTCATTACAAAGAACATAGTATTTAAATAAGGATATCATACTCATCTCAGTGTGTTAAAAAGTCAAAATATGGATGGTTATCTTCGTGACCAAGCAAATGTACGTAAAATGATAGTGGTATCCGGGTAATTGACTTGCGACTTAATATTCAATTAAGAATGAGGCCTTTATGACTGCTTGGCATCGCGTTGGAAGCGATTCTGACGTATACCCACTCATGTACAACCTTCCCGCGTAGCTCAGCTAGGGTTTGGGCTTCAACGCCATGGCATGCACGGCAGTTTAATTCATACGTGTTTTGATATGTATATAGCTATTGCTTTCAACAGTTTTCACATCAGCATGATGTTGTTGTGGTGTATTAATTCTGTTTTGATTCGCACTAGTCAAGATTACCTTGTGCATTTAATGAATGAATTTCATCGATTAACGGTTCGCACAGGTAAGATTACTTTAAAAACAAAGACTCCACAGTAATAATTGATACAAAGTCAATCGCAGATACACCAAGTTTCATAAAAAATATCAATTCATAAAAAGTTAATCGCAATTGAAATATTTATACTAATAAGTTTTGCTTAGTTATATTAATATATACTCATTCTCATGAATCATTCTCAATTTTGATATAAATTATGACTTCTACAGTGTAGCTCATCTGAGCCTTTGTTAAGGGTAACCTCTCCAGACAGTTTTATGTCAGTCATCATTCAACACATTGTGAACTAGATAGAGGTCACATAATCGCTCAATTTGTTTATCAAAATTGGTCAGTAGCGTTGTATTCACGTAACCTCAAACGGGATTTGATAATGAGTCATGTATGGTGAAATGCTAGGTCACTTGGTCAAGTCATGTTCGAACATAGTCAGAGACTTAGTCAATTACATGTTTGATGGACTCAGATGAGAGATCTCTTTTTCATGTATGATATACATGTTAATATATACATATGTACCTTAAAAGTACCAAATGATGTGCCTTAAAAACCCGGGTCGATAGCGCAGATGGTAGCGCGCCGGGGTTTGGAATTTCGTGCCCGAGGGGGTGCGGGTTCGAATCCCGCCCGGGGAGGTTATATCCTTCCATGAAAATTTGACAACAATGTCGATTTTCCTTAATTGATAAGATAATATGGAGAAGTTTCTGGCCTTTTGGAAGGGTAGGTGAGTACTGGTTATAGACAATGGTCCAGAAAAGCTAGGTTAGGTGCGCTGGACGCCGTAAAATGACCTAAATTGTGTTGACACGGCGTTAACTCAAATAAATAAATAATTAAGATGTGCCTTGAATAACTCACTCTCCAGTTTAAGTGATAAAAATGGTTTTTTTTATATACATGTATCTTATCTTATACGTAGTAAAATAAATAATAGTTTGATACATTGTGTATTCTTTTCTATACTGATTTATTTTAGCTCGATCGTGAAACAAATTCTTACAACTTAGATTAATCACTTTCGGATATTCTTTTCTCCAACCCACCTATGTATTTAGTAATGGTACAATTTATGTATACCTACATGATGATAGAATTCACTAAATACAAAAATATGTTTATGATAAGAACTGACAGGTTTTTCCCGTGCTCGCGATTCTGTTAATTTGAACTGCAGGATGAATACTATGGTACGACTTGTATTACCGTTCACTAAAACTTAATAAGAAACAACCAATATATCAATCCGATGAATTTGATTAGCCTGTCAAATGTTTAACATCAGATCATTAAGATTGGCATAAGGCTAGGTTATGATGAAGAAATTTATCAAAAGCTTTTGTAAGAAAAACTTAAGAACGGCTTATCATTGAAAATGCTGTAGTATTGAGTGATCAAAGAGGAAGTGGAGTTATTCAGAGAAATCAAGTACCAACGCTGTCTTTCGAATTTGACCACTTTAATACATGATGGGAACTTTGGCGAATGCTAGACATAAAGAAATGTTCTATTCTTCATTTTACTATTGATATGTATGAAGGTGAGTAGCGATAACGTCTTTCAATTATTGAGACACACTTTGACAACGATGTATTTCAAGTAGCGAGTGTTGTGGACGCCCTGATACAGACATCTTTGCAATTATTTACACTGCATTTTTGATGTGTTATTTGAAACGATCATTCCATCCATCTTTAACCAGAATGCCGTGTGCATAGAATAAAATAGAATATTTCCTTTTTAGTCGGAAAAATACAGAAAAAACGTAAGCTTTAGTAAACTTTTTAACAAACTATTAAATAACAATTTATAAAATAAACAATTTTCAAAATACCTGTAAAATGTGAAATAATGATTAGTTCAATACGTAATATTAAAGTCATTACATTTTTGACAGAAAATGGCAATTTGTCTTTAAGCTCTCCCGAGATGACTTAGCGGTGAGCTATCAAGATAGATGAATGTCCGAAATACGTTGTCTGTCCACACTTATTTCGTTAGCACGCTAGAGGTCACACGTTAGCTTCGATTGTCACGATACTTGGCCAGGACGTATGTCCCAGTTATTACTAGGACGAGTTTGAATATGGGTCATATGTGGTTAAATACTAGGTCACATATACTAAAAATTCATGTCTATTCTGAAATTTGTTATTGGATTTCGAAACAACTTGTTATTTTAAATGTTCACCATATCAAGACGTTTGATAACATACAACACCCATGTCTGTAGGTCCAATGTCACTGTTACTAAATTAGAAATTTCTTGTCTGGGCTAAAACTTCATTGTGAGTGGAGTGATTTCAATGAAACTTGGCAGAAATGTTCACCAGGACAAGACGGTGTGTCACGTACAATAGACAATCCCAGAAATGAGAATTAGACCTCCGCCATATTGTGGTCACGTGATCCGCCCGCTATTAAGTTGCTGAATTTTCCTTCTGCAGCTAAAATAGATAAGGCCTGTTGCACAGTATTTGTCCCATTTTTACGACATAAATTGAAAAATAAAAACTGAAATGGTAAAAACAAACTTTTAAATTACAAAGACTTAATGTTATAGGTGTGTCAAAAAAAAGTTCAAATATCACTAGAGGTTTAAGAGTTTTGTTCATTTTTAGTGTCAAAAAATGGTCATTTTTGTGTGTAATGCATAAGAATCAGTTATTACCTTTTTTCGAAATGCAGTATTTGGGAGCAATTAAACTTTAATAAAATCTTATATCAACCTTGTTTAGAAAAGTTAATGTTTTAAAACATTGCTTAAAACAATTTACAGTAAAAAAGTGGGGTTTTTTTATTTAAAGGAAATGAAATGGTACGTATTTAACGGTCCTATTGATTATAAAAAAAACATGTACTTTAGTAACTAAATTTTGTATAAACTTCTGTTAATATCATTCAATTATGGCACAAGTACAAAATGTCCTGACTTCTTGTGGTATTGAAATAAATTAATGTAAAATTTGTTATTTCCATAATTTCCCAAAAAAATTCGAAAAAGTGTCTTGTCCATCCCCCGCCTCCTATAATTGCTATTTATTCGGAAAATATAAAACCTACGCATATTGATCAATGAATTTATGTGACAATATAGTAAATAAACCAAAACATAAAAAAAGATAAACTAAAAATGAAAAATAGCAAGAAAGAAAAGTTTTGTAATGTCTGACATCCTGCTTAAAATTACTATTTTCCAAACTTTTCTAAATATTTGGCAGACCTTAATGAATTTATGTGAAATAACATCAGATAAACAAAAAATACTTAATTACATTTTGAAAGAGTTTAACATTAGCTGAAACAAAAAAATATCCGTGATAGATAGATCTTATATAATCTTTAAAGAACTATAACAAAGACAGCAGCATTTACTAAGTATTGATTGGTCTGATGTCATGATGTCCGATATTGTTAACAAAGCTTGGGATATTTTTAAATCATTATTTTTAAAATCCATCAATAAATTCGCTCCTGTTAAAGAAATAAGATTGACACAAAGAACTGAGAAATTGATTACTTAAGATGTATTAACTTGTATTAAAGAGAGAAATAGAGCCTTTAACCTTTATAAAAATAACAAAAATGAAAAATGATGAGAATTTTAATTATTTTAAAGAATGTAGAAATACACGCAAGATGCTATTTTTAAAGCTAAAAACAATTATTTTTGTGAATCTCTTGAAAACTATAAACTTGTCTGATTCTAAGTCACTTTGGAATAGTTTAAAATCGTTGGGTTGCCTTCAAAAAAAGGATCAAACTGGAGGTAATCTTGCCTTGAAAATTGGAGATGAAATTTGTTTTGACAAATTAAACGTTGGAGAACAATTTAATACCTTTTTAGCTCGACTTTACGAAGTAATGTAGAGCTCTCCTACTCGCCCCGGCGTCGGCGTCGGCGTCGGCGTCCGCGTCCGCGTCCACACTTCTGATTAAAGTTTTTGTGCAGTAAAATACTTTCTTCTATATCTTTGTTATTTCTTAAGATATTAACTTCAAACTTTAAATATATGTTCCTTACTATCAACCACATCTCATGTGACAAGGTCCATAACTCCAAACACATTTTTTCAAGAATTATCTCCCCTTGAACTGATTGAAGTTTTTGTGCACAGATTAAAGTTTTTGTGCAGTAAAATACTTTCTTCTGTATCTTTGTTATTTCTTAAGATATTAACTTCAAACTTTAAATATATGTTCCTTTCTATCAACCACATCTCATGTGACATGGTCCATAACTCCGAATGCATTTTTTTCAGAATTATCTCCCCTTGAACTTAGAGTTTTCTTTAAAAAATGTTTGTTTTTACTGCAACTGTTTTATTTCTTTAGGTATTGATTTCAAACTTTAAATATATGTTCCTTATCATCAACCACATCTCATGTGACAAGGTTCATAACTCCGTATACATTATTTTCAAAGTTATCCCCCTTGAACTTATAGTTTTCTTTAATAAATATTTGTTTTTACTGCAACTGTTTTATTTCTTTAGGTATTGACTTTAAATATGTGTTCCTTATTATCAACCACATCTCATGTGACAAGGTTCATAACTCCAAATATATTTTTTTCAGAATTATCTCCCCTTGAAATTAGAGTTTTCTTTAAAAAATGTTTGTTTTTACTGCAACTGTTTTATTTCTTCAGGTATTGACTTCAAACTTTAGATATATGTTCCTTATTATCAACCACATCTCATGTGACAAGATTCATAACTCCTTATACATTTTTTCAGAGTTATCCCCCTTGAACTTATAGTTTTCTATTTATTTCTTTTTTTTTTCTTTGAATTTGTTAAGTTTATATTTTCAAATTTTAGAATATGTATGTTCCTTATCATCAACCACATCTCCTGTGACAAACACTTACTAAGTCGAGCATGCTGTCTCCTCTGACAGCTCTTGTTCACTACTGTAGCTTCAAAACTAGTTGAAAAATTACCATTTTGCAAAATTATTTTTGGCAGTAGTTATGTGTTTTAATTTTACTCATCTAAGGTTGTCAAACAAAATTATTTCTTTTTTCTTATTGTTTCGGAAAGTAAAATTTTTAAATATTTAGTGTCTCTCAATTCGAAAAAAGCCACCGGGCTTGGCGGTTTCCCTGCTCGTTTTGTCCTAGACGCTGCTCCCATTATTTCTTCCCCACTAACCCACATTATTAATTTGTCTATTATTCAAGGTTCAGTGCTAGATGATCTTTAGTCTGCACGGGTTGTCCCCCTTTATAAGAAAAATGATAAGACAGACGTGGGCAACTACCGCCTGGTTTCAATTTTGTGTGTTCTTTCCAAAGTTATGGAAAATGTTATTTTTGACCAATTGGAAACTTATCTTACCGGCAAAGATCTTTTAGCAATCTGGTTTTAGCCAAGGTTTTTTTCTACTAACACTTTTCTTATTAATCTTTCAGATTTTATTAGGTTTCAAATGGACAAAGGTCACCTTGTAGGTATGGTTTTACTGGATTTGCAGAAAGCATTTGATACTGTTAATCATGCTATTCTGATAATGAATCATAAGGCTATTGGTCTATCTGAAATTGCAGTGCAGTGGTTTAATCATATCTTACTGATAGGAACCAGTTAGTTGATATAACTGGAATTCAATCCTCTCAAGCAGGTATTTCTTGTGGCGTTCCACAGGGCTCTATACTTGGCCCTTTGTTGTTTCTGATATATGTGAATGATATGTCTGGTGCGGTCAAGAATAAGTTATCACTATATGCTGATGATTCAGCCATTTTGGTATCTGGAAAAAATCAGTCAGACATAGAATAAGTTCTAAGCTCAGAAATGGAAACTCTTTGTAACAAGTTATCTCTCCATTTAGGTAAGACTGAATCGGTATTATTTGGTTCCAAACAAAGGTTAAAATCACAAGCAAATTTAAATGTAAGGTGCAATGGTCAACATATTGAAGCCAAAGAATCTGTCAAATATCTTGGTGCTACTCTTGATCAGAATCTTTCTTTTGATTCAATGGCCAGGTCAATCATATCAAAAGCTTATTCTAGGCTTAAGTTATTGTATAGAAACAGGAAGTTCTTAAATTGTCACACAAAAATGTTACTAACAACATCTCTCATTCAGTGTTACTTTGATTATGGTTCTGCTGTATGGTACAGTTGTTTGTCTCGGGAACTTAGGAATAAGTTACAGGTCACTCAAAACAAAATGATAAGATTTGGGTTAGGACTGGATGCAAGGACTAACCTTGACCAGAATCATTTTGTTAAACTCAACTGGTTACCCATATCAAAAAGGGTGAATCAAATAATCTTAGGTCATGTATTTAAGATTCAAAGAGGGATAGCACCACGTTACCTCAAAGAGCATTTCATTCCTACTAGTTCTATTAAAAGCTATCCCACAAGGCAAAGAATTTTTTGTAATGGGTTTGGAACGGCTATTGGTACTTTGCGAAATGGAACGAAACGGAACGAGAGGCACCACACGGGGGAAATTAAGAAATGAAATGTAAATTCTTAAAATCAATATACAGTAATCATAATAGTAAATTATACGATCTCTGTATAATCTAAGTCAATCCGACGAAACTCAGTATATACACACACCATTATATATGTAGTTATAATTGCCGACCCAGGATCTACGAGTCGCCTTTTTACATGTATGTTATAAGATTGTAGGACAATTTGTATGTTTGTAAAGGGAAGGCTTTTTGCATATTTCCTTGTATGTGCACGCGTGATTATTCTTCAAACTACTATGTTTGCGCTGTTGTTGTC
Source organism: Mactra quadrangularis (assembly GCA_025267735.1). Classification (NCBI taxonomy): domain Eukaryota; kingdom Metazoa; phylum Mollusca; class Bivalvia; order Venerida; family Mactridae; genus Mactra; species Mactra quadrangularis. Next base: position 47,778,868 of record CM046305.1, on the reverse strand, counting down.
ATTATACTAATATATCCCATTTTCTCTTGTTCCGTTCCGTTTCGCAAAGTACCAATACCCACACAGGAATTGGTACTTTGCGAAACGGAACGAAACGAGGAAAATATATTTATATCAACACATGTATCTTCATAAATTACCTCGACATGGAATTGTATTCCTTGATCGAAGCATTTCCTTTACACACATACAAATTGTCCTATAATCTTATAACATACATGTAAAAAAGGCGACTTGTATATATAGATCTTGGGTCGGCAATTATAACTACATATATAAAGCCATAAATGATTATTTGATGTACCCGGTAAAATTCCATGTCGAGTCTATTTATGAAGATACATGTAATGATATAAATATATTTTTTCTCGTTCCGTTCTGTTTCGCAAAGTACCAATACCTGTGTGGGTATTGGTACTTTGCGAAACGGAACGAAACGAAAGAGAATGAGAAAATTGGTATAATGACAAAAACAGCGCAAACATAGTAGTTTGAAGAAGAATCACGCGTGCACATACAAGGAAATATGCAAAAAGCTTTCCCTTTACAAACATACAAATTGTCCTATAATCTTATAACATACATGTAAAAAGGCGACTTGTAGATCCTGGGTCGGCAATTATAACTACATATATAAAGCCATAAATGATAATTTGATATACCCGGCAAAATTCCATGTCGAGGTTATTTATAAAGAAACATTTATTAATATAAAAATATTTTTTCTCGTTCCGTTCCGTTTCGCAAAGTACCAATACCTGTGTGGGTATTGGTACTTTGCGAAACGGAACGGAACAAGATACATACATGTAGAAAGGCGACTTGTAGATCCTGGATCGGCAATTATAACTACATACATGAAATCAAAGCCTTAAATGATTATTTGTTATACCCGGCAAAATTTCATGTCGAGGTTATTTATGAAGATACATGTAATGATATAAATATATTTTTTCTCGTTCCGTTCCGTTTCGCAAAGTACCAATACCTGTGTGGGTATTGGTACTTTGCGAAACGGAACGAAACGAAAGAGAATGAGCAAATTGGTATAATGACAAAAACAGCGCAAACATAGTAGTTTGAAGAATAATCATGCGTGCACATACAAGGAAATATGCAAAAAGCCTTCCCTTTACAAACATACAAATTGTCCTATAATCTTATAACATACATGTAAAAAGGCGACTTGTAGATCCTGGGTCGGCAATTATAACTACATATATAAAGCCATAAATGATTATTTGATATACCCGGCAAAATTCCATGTCGAGGTTATTTATAAAGAAACATTTATTAATATAAAAATCTTTTTTCTCGTTCCGTTTCGCAAAGTACCAATACCTGTGTGGGTATTGGTACTTTGCGAAACGGAACGGAACAAGATACATACATGTAGAAAGGCGACTTGTAGATCCTGGATCGGCAATTATAACTACATACATGAAATCAAAGCCTTAAATGATTATTTGTTATACCCGGCAAAATTTCATGTCGAGGTTATTTATGAAGATACATGTAATGATATAAATATATTTTTTCTCGTTCCGTTCCGTTTCGCAAAGTACCAATACCTGTGTGGGTATTGGTACTTTGCGAAACGGAACGAAACGAAAGAGAATGAGCAAATTGGTATAATGACAAAAACAGCGCAAACATAGTAGTTTGAAGAATAATCATGCGTGCACATACAAGGAAATATGCAAAAAGCCTTCCCTTTACAAACATACAAATTGTCCTATAATCTTATAACATACATGTAAAAAGGCGACTTGTAGATCCTGGGTCGGCAATTATAACTACATATATAAAGCCATAAATGATTATTTGATATACCCGGCAAAATTCCATGTCGAGGTTATTTATAAAGAAACATTTATTAATATAAAAATATTTTTTCTCGTTCCGTTTCGCAAAGTACCAATACCTGTGTGGGTATTGGTACTTTGCGAAACGGAACGGAACAAGATAGAATGGGCTAAATTGGTATAAGACAACAACAGCGCAAACATAGTAGATTGAAGAATAATCACGCGTGCACATACAAGGAAATATGCAAAAAGCCTTCCCTTTACAAGCATACACATTTTCCAATAATCTTATAACATACATGTAAAAAAGGCGACGTGTAGATCCTGTATCGGCAATTATAACTGCATATATAATTGTTTGTGTATAATGAGTTTCATCGGATAGCCTAAGATTATACAGAGTTCATATAATTTACTATTATGATAACTGTATATTGATTTTAAGAATTTACATTTCATTTCTTAATTTCCCTCATGTGGTGCCTCTCGTTCCGTTCCGTTTCGTTCCGTTTCGCAAAGTACCAATAGCCGTTTGGAACTATTTTCTCAGAAACAGGCAGGTTTAGCCTACAAGGTCAAAGGTTTTGGCAAAAAGTCTTTTGCGTTTAATGGTTGTTTTTTTGTGGAATGAAATGCCACAACACATTAGACAAGCTATAAATTTCCCCATTTTACCCTCGTCAAAGCCCATCTTATGTCAAAGATCTAAGATAACTATTATATTAGACGTTGCGCTCAATACTGGCGTTAATTTGAAAATACCAAGTCCTAGGACTCAAAATATTCAACTACTTTTACAATTTTTATCGCAGTTTGATGAATCTTACATCAATCAATTTGAACAATTCAAACTTTCAGAAAATTATATTATGTAGTATATTTTACATATATATGTCAAAATATTTGACTGTAAACCCGACAGAACGTCGGAAAATATGCCGGTGAGACGTAACCGAAAAAAGTAAATTTCGTTTAAAAAACCCAGATGTCTGCCGTATGAGGAAACGTTTTTACCAGAAAAGCTTACAATATTTGTGTTAATGAACTACCTTGTACATAAATAAAGTTTTATCCAAATTTAAACATAGCTATACGCAAAATTACAGAAAATATATGTTTGTTGAAAAGGTAAGATTTTAATTTTACAAATTATATCGTCTACAACTTAGATATATATATTGTGCAATAATTACATTGGCATAATGATTTTTAGTATTTTTTAAAAGTTCATTTCTTTATTCTTAGATATATTTTAGAATGAAAATAATTATGCAAACGGAAAGCGGCGTTAGTCAGGTTTGGAAATGTCTAGCCACGATGTAACGCATCCGCAACATGCCGAAAATAGATTCGACTCAGATATTTTAAAGATCATTGTTTACAGAATAAAACAAAATAGCGAAATTTCATATCAATCACCAAAAAGTTCAAACTAAAACGTATAACATAATACAATATCAATATGATATTGGTGAAATAACTTAGAATAATTAACAATTCAAAATGTCTAGCCATGATGTAACGCTGCCTATTTTAGACGTTTTTAACGTCAATGTTGTTGACTATTTTTTTTCTGTTTGGATGATATAACTTAAAAGTACTGCGTAAACATGTGCAGTTCAAATCGGCAAAAGATACAGATGGCAAAGGAAAAGGGAAACAAAGACTAAAAGAAATAAAAAATGCAATTAAAATACTGTCAACATGATAGCTAGCATAAAGACTTGAGGACACCATAATTTTCATTGATATTTGGTAAAATTATTTATAGGTATGTATCTTAGAATATGGAAAAATGACACATTAGATTTTTATGTATTTGAAATTGATACGTAATAAGATTCACGGAACAATAAAAATTAGTTTGTATCACTGTAGCCAATTTATTAAAGGTATTACTATGATATTGAATGCTGACTATGGCGTATTGAATACAAAATATTTTTCTAAAACGTTACTTTTGACGTTACGCAAATTGACGGCAGTATTGGACGCTACGTCATTACGTATCCAGCTCTTAATTCTCTATCTGATTGATTATCATTATTATTATGACATTTGTCTTTTTAGTGCACCTATTGTGATAGTATCATATTTATCTGTGATGTATATATGTATCAACTTAACTAATATTAAGGACCACAATGGAAATAAGGATTAAATTTCTTTTTTGTGCCATCCCTATATTTCAATGTATTCGATATGGTCAATCAAACAGTGTGATTAAGCGCAATGATAATTCTTACATTTCTGTATCAAAATTTGCCTATCAACCAAAAATACATGTTTTAACCATTTCTCAGTTTACCAAAAATGCAATTTTATAGTCTGTTTTGATATATATTAAGCAATATTTTATGCATAAATTTTTATTTATCCTTATATGGTGCCATCATTTTGCTCACCATATATGTACCATGTCAATGTCCCCTTCAATTTTACCCTGGTAGGTTGAAGTCTCCACCAACGACAATTACTGAGTCTTTTAAATATAGACTATGCCCTGCAGATCGATTCATCAAATTTTTGCAGATTATTTCATCACTAGCCCTAGGAGTATAAAAAGAACATAAATAAGCAATGGAGCCAACCAGATTGATATTGGCCCACACTATCTCGCGGTCCGTTTGAATTTCTGGTACATCACTGCAGAGAATTGTGTTCTTGATTGCGAGCAGTACCCCGCCTCCTGGACCAGATTTTCTATCTCTTCGCATGAGTTTGTAATTTGAAGGAAATTCTTAGTTATCTGTGATGAACGGATCAAGCCATGTCTCAGTTGCTATAACAACTTCAGGTTTTGTACATTCAAGAATGTTTTCAATGCCGTCTTGTTTCTTTTTAATTGTTTGTTTAAATCAAGAATTCGCAAGGGTGGCCGATTGCTGGTACTTTTCTTTGGAGTATGTTTTCGTTCTGGAATCGAGGCATATTGAGGTTTTATTTGATGGCCAGTGCCTGAACTAGGTAGGCTACTAGTACTGATTGACAGTACGCTGTAGGGATTTTCTGAGGCAATAGAATGGATGCCAAAACGGAAGGAGCTAAACTTTGGACATTTGCATCCAAAGTAATGCCATCTGATTGCGCTGTCTTCATTGAGTAGGCTATATGTGCCAATGTGTACATTTTGGCAATCAGTGTGATACCATTGACCACATGTTTCACATACTATAGCTCGATGATCCTTTGTGACAGGCTTGTCACGGGTACCACAAGGATAGACAGAACTGTTGTTGAGGGAAGCTGGACCTGGATTGGACTCTACATCATGAGAGATGGCCAGCAGGAGCATAACTATGTAAAGCAGCAGAAGATTGGTTCTAAACTGGTACTTTATTTACCTTTTAATATCTTGAAGAGTGGAAACATGTCTTTTCCGAGGTTTATCATTACTGTGCTCTGCATTAAATGTAGGTTTCCCTGGCTTGAGGATGACATGATTTGGGCAGACATTCTTGAAGATGGTGAAAATTATAGCAAAATACAGAATTAGAGCCATAGTACCTTGGTTTTAGTTGAGTTTTCCTCTTACCGGAAGTGTTGATATTTGTCAACCGGCAGTTGCTAGTCCACTTTGTCTCGCAAAACTATCGGTGAAAAAGTGTTAATGACGACAAATTACAGCTTGCAAGTACCTTCCGTTGATTTGGAATGTTGAATGGTTCTGTTTCTATCATTTTACTGCATACCAGTGTATCAGAGAGAGAGAAATAAAAGCAAAAGAAAGAAATTTTCGGTCCGGTAGAAGAAAGTAAACCGTCAGATCGCGCATGCGCAACCAATTCCTGTTTTTTTTTTTTAGTTTATTGCTATAATCGTTTGACATAATTGCTACTCGAATGTAATTTTCTTAGTCTTAACCATTTTCATTTAATATTTTCCTAATATGCCTATGATTGTGATAAGCCTATGATAAGCGCTTTTGAACATATATTCAATATGAAACGAACGCTTTACAAATTTGGTTTATAATAATGATAATAATAATCTTATTATTTACAAAAAATAAACATATATTTCATGTAAAAAACTCAATATAGCAAATTAATTATTTCTTATTAATTATAGCAAATGTTACATCTTCTGTCTGGTAATTTCTCATCTTGGATTAACTGGAAATGTTTATAGAGTAAAGAATATTTATTTCAGTTATCTTCATATTACTGCTTTATAAAAACTAATTTTTAGTAAGTAGAAAGAAAAAAATATAATGTAAAATAACTATAGCTTATGAGTTATTGTTCAAAACAATACAAGATGAGTGGTAAAAAACAATAAACATATAATTAAAGATGACTTTTTATTCGAGTGTCAGAATAATAGTATGTTGTTTTGGACGGCGTGAATTGTTCTAGTTTCTCAGCTTTTATTGAGATTTCAGTTCATAAACAAATATAAGAATTTTAAATGGCCCGAGGAAGGGATCGAGTAATCAAAATATTGCAACGTTTGAATGTAAACTAGTATAAACCTAATTCTAACATAGGCACGTGCGTTTTCACTCTTTATTTAATGTGACGTCATCTATGCTTTATTATTCAACAAAATATAGCTCGTGACGGCTGTTGAAATTTTACTCCCCACGTTAAATGCGCAAAGCCGAAAATGGCGCCCGAGTTTATAAGGGTTGACTTTTACAATTTGGTTTCTATTCTATAATTAAGATTTTAATATTTTTTGTTTGGAATAAGAAACACCTATCTGTGAGAATTGTGTAAATAAATGCTATTTTCGGCCTTTGCACTGGGGTGGATTTCAACAGCATGGCGTTTCTGACAGTTAAAAATAGTTCTATAAATATATCTTTTCTACGGATGTATTTTACGATGTTAGAATCGAAATAACTTACAGTTGTCTATATTTTGTTGTCTAATAAAATATAGGCACTCGTTTGATGCGCTTATTAAATCACTCGTGCTAAAGCACTCGTGATTTAATCATACGCGCATCACAACTCGTGCCTATGTTTTATTAGACAACAAAATATAGACAACTGTAAGTTATTTCTTAAATAATATGTTTGAATATATGTCGTTTAGAATAACATGAGACAAATCTTAACTATATCCTGTGCCAACAATGACTAAGATTATTCTAAAAGAGCTGTACGAATTAATCAATCATACATACATTACATAGTTGATTCTGGTTGAAGGATTACTCCGGTAACACCAGCTCTAAATCTTCAGGGTCTTCATCATTATTTGAGACTGCTTTACATTGAATTCAATATCATTATCACATCATAATTTGTTACGTCTTGATTCAAATGAACGTACTGAATTAACGATGATTGGTGGTAAATTGTTCCACATATCCACTCCTTGATAACAGAATGAATATTTTTAAATGTTCAAATGTGCCCGTCTTTTACATATCCTGACGGCATCTGTTTTCGACGAGGATCTGATTTCGCCGAACTATGAATTTCCGGTTTATTTTCGTAATTCACGCATGCGCAGACCCGGTCATGTGTTATTTCGACGCCTAAGGAGAATAGTTGTCGAAATGCATAAAACATTCCAAATAAACGTTGGAAAAGTAATTTATTTACGAATTATATTTCAATACATTGATTTTTGCGTAATTTTACTATTACCAAAATGAACCTTCTTTATTTGCATTGTGCCTCGCTATTTCATACGTCTGATAAATTTTGACAGTTGCCCTCGGACGTACCCTACTGTTTACTACACAGATCACGTGATAAATGAAACATGTGTTATACTGTACAACTCTTTAAACGTGACTAAGTTTCATCAGTTCCTTATGCTCAATGGGTGAGATGCCCTAGACAAAAAGTCTATTAATTGCTCCAATTTCACCTCAACAAAAATTCACTAGAAACCATGTTTGTATATATATTTTTTAGGCAATTGTATCTGGTGTATTAGGCTGGTCCATTTATTATTTTTCACAAAAATGAAAGTGCTACGAAGGGGTTATAACTTTTTGTGCCATGAGTGCAAAAGGCGTTTGTCTCCGACTCTTCAAATAAAATAACCGTGATATTTCACGAGATTTACGGTTGTTTAAATGATTTAAAATTGTTAAAAACTGCATAAACACTCAAATAAATGTTAAGTTAAACGTTTGGTCCACCGATAATAGCTTGTCGCGTTTTTAATTTTGTGCAGTGTGACTTTTTAGACAAAGGACTACAGTTCGGCGAAATCAGATGACGCAATGCCGAACTAACGATTTTCAAGGGAAGTTACTCTTAAGTAATAAATGACGACATAAAAGGAGGAAATTAATGTTTATATTTTTTGTTGGTCTAATTATTACTTGATCAATGGATTAACACGTAAATCAATTTGATATTTTGTTTCATTTATTCATATTGGCCGACTTTTCCTTACATCGTCGAAAACCGATGCCACGGGGATAAACATAATTGTATCTTCTTGTTTAATCATTTGTTATATCACTTCTCTTTTGTAATACATATCGATCACAGATAAGTTTTCATTCAAAAGTTTGAACGAATCTATCATAATTATCTCTCCTAATACGTTCATAATAAAGACTAGGTAAGTTTTATATTTTTCATCTTGTTTCATATAAAAACTCTGACCTTCTAGGTATTAGTTTTGTAGCTCTTTATAGACATTTTGAATTACTATTGTTTAGTAACATTTTTCATGTAAGGTTCAATTGACCGCTAGTATTAAAAAGATTGCAAATTTCAGCAGCCGAATATCCTAGATATCTTCAGACAACCTAAACATTATATAAGAGGGTGAAGATCGTTCTGATAGGCGTAAAATACTCCGTATCTCGATATTAAACAAATTCACTCATTATCTTGTAACCTGAAGCCAGTAACATTATTCGCGCAAGTGACAGCCGGACGATAGGAGCCAAGAGACAATTCGTTCCTTATACAAAGTTCTCTCTCTACAATACACCATTTTTTCCAAGAACAGTCCAGGACTGGAAAAACTTTCCAACCTCCATCACAGACATCCAATTTCTAGAGGCCTTCAAGACTTCACTCCATACCAGAATTGCAGCCCTGTCTCCATCCTTAGCGTAAATAGTTAATGTAAATATCAAACTTTTTTTACCTTTAAATATATACTTCGAGCTGTGACAGTCTTACTTAACCTCCCGTGGGACTTATTACAATCCAGATTATATTGAGAAAGGAAGGTAAGATGATTATGCATACTGTTAAAAACATAGATAGATCTCTAGCCTTAAGTAACCAAACATTAGCAATAAAGTATGTGCACGTATACGTATTGTTGAATTCTGCTTATTGTTGAGTGTTGAGCACGGAATTTTGGCTATTTTGATCCGTAATTCTCTAATTGAGCAACTACACGTCTCCAAATGTATCAAATAAAAGAGAGCGTAGATCACTAACCAAAGGATAGCAAAAATACATGAACGGATTCGTATTTGGCAAATCTTCCTGAGTATTGTACGCGCAAATCTACTTTATTTTTGTACATAAATATTTAAAGATTTCTTGCCACCATTTCGTCAATAATGCAGGTACAAATTCAACAAGGTATGAAATGGAAGCGTAGATAGATCTCTAACCTTTAGTATACTTAATCAGCAATAAAATATGTGCACGTATAGGTATCGTTAAAATCTGAGTGCTCTGCACTGAATTTGCTATTTTGACCCTACATTCTCTAATAGAGCAATTACACGTCTCTAAATGGTGTCAAAATAAAGTGTGCGTGGATTACTAACAAAAGGATAGCAAAAATCTACAAAAGAACACTTGCACGTGTTTGCTTTTGGCAAATACGCCCGATTGTTGTACGCGCAAATCTGTTTGTATGATAAAAAATTTATGACATTTCTCATATTTAGTGTTTAACTTTAAATCTTACCGTCAAAAACATTGAAATATACAAAATATCATTACCAAAGGATAGCAAAAAACTACAATAGAATACATGCTCGGGTTAGTTGTTGGCACATCTGCCTGAGTGTTATACCCGCAAATCTGCCCGAGTGTGTACATAGAAATTTCAAGATTCCTTGTCACCATTTCGTCAATAATGCAGTTACAAACTTCAACAAGGTATCAAATGGAAGCGTAGATAGATCTCTAGCCTTTAGTAACAAAAAATAGCAGTCAAATACGTGCACGTATACGTATTGTTGAAATCTGCCTGAGTGTTGTGCACACGAAATTTTGGCTTTTTTTACCCTAAATTCTCTAATTGAGCAACTATACGTCTCCAAATTAAAGTGTACGTGAATCACTAACCGAAAGATAGCAAAAAACTAAAATAGAATACATGCACGGGTTCGTTTTTGGCAAATCTACTTGCGTGTTGTACGCGCAAAACTGTTTTGTACAGTGAAAATTTTATAACATTTCTCATATTTAGTAAGGTTTATGTTCCTTACTTTAAATCGTATCGTCAAATACATTGAATTATACAAAAAAAATCATAAGAAGGTACTTTTTATTAACATTGAAATATATCAAAAGATTATTATCTGTTCATTCAAATATACAAAACAATCATAAGAAGATATTCTTTATTAAACGTTAAGTTTTTCAACAGATAAGTATCGGTTAATTCAAATATTCAATAATATCATTAAATTGTATTCTTTATTTACATTTGAATATTTTAACAGATTATTATCGGTTAATTTAACCATTAAATTCGGTTAAAATTATTCATACAAGCAGTATATATACGAGTGGGCGGAGTTAAAGTATAGTAGGGTGGAGCTATTGGATGGGCGGGATCTGCCTAATTTATTCATACAAGCACCATATTTACGAGTAGGCGGAGTTTAAGTATAGCAGGGTGGAGCTTTTGGATGGGCGGGATCTGCCTGAGTGCTGTCTGCCTGAGTGTTGTACAAAAAAAATATTTTACGACAACGGGTCCCATGTCAAATTACAGGGTGAACAACTGGTCCCATCTCTTTTTCAAATGGGTTCCGGTAACTTTTGAACCAGGTAGTATCCACGTGAGCCCTTGTTACCCCGATTGAGACCGGTTCTACACTACTTTTATCCGTCTAGACGTATATTTTTGTCTCCACTATTTATTTTACAGTCCTACGAAGAATAAAGAACGATAACTCTGGATAAAAAATAACATAACCACGCACATTTTAAATCACTTCTACTTTATGTGATTGTGACGATAGGAAATCAGATTATCTCTACAGGTCAATAAACGTTTACCATAATTAAGTCATGAACATTTTCATTATTTATATTCATGAATTATTTATGTCAACTATACAAGTAATAGACTCTGGGCGGGGTCTGCAAAAATGGTTGATATCATGTAAGCTCGAATGGTTGATATTATCTGATTGGATTGAAGGTAAGAAGTGGGTTTTATAAGTTTGTTCATAACCATAATTGGATCTGTCTATGGTACGTATAACATCGTTGAGTTTGTCATCTGTTCTCTGTACAATAGTTTATTCTGATTTGTTTTAATGTTTATTTGTTATAAAATAATAATTTGTGCTTGCTTCGTAGTTGTATTAAAGATTACTCGAAAACTTCTACTTTCGTTTTCAACTCGATCATCGATGTTTACTCAAACAAGTATTAGTAAACAAAAATGCTTGGAAACGCTGTTTAGCCGTGTGTTCTCGGCGTATCAAACCGTCCCAAGTCTATTTATAGAATACAAGAATTAGCGTGCCCTGGTAAAGATATGTAAAACCATTGAGTCTATTTATAGAATTCCAGGAATTAGCACGCCCTGGTAACGATATGTAAAACCTTTGATTTAGTTCTGCCCCACAGTAGGGAAGATAGGTTTTCAAGTTTTCAACAAATGCGATTTTTAAAAGAAAAACACGTTTTACAATTAGCTATGCATATTTTTCTGGTGTTATATATCAACTTTCTTGAAATGGTGCGTATGTAATGGTTTGATTTTCTGTTTGGTCTCTGCCCTGATGGTCGAGTGGTAGTGGTAGAGTGATTTAGGTTATCTAAGTCATTATTATGAGTTGATTGGGACCTGTAGTAGGTGCTAGGTCCAAAACTCTGCATTCTTGTTCCCGGAGTCTAGAGTAGGATTCTCAATTATATCCTCAGGTGCCACACGGATAATTTCAGGAATGAAACGTCATAATTGTGGTCGATATCGACCAATCAGAATGCTTTGGCGAAAAGTTTCGCGACAAACGTCATCTGACGATAAACCTATCTGTATCAGCCAATATAACTGTCGCTTACATAGCGCCTGTGTCTAAAGTTTAAGATAATGTTAGTTATTTCAGTTTGTTACTCAGGTGACACTTAATCTAGGGTCTATCGCCTATCGGCTCGTCCAATATGACTTTTCAAGCTGTGTAACCACCACTGTACCTGGCTTAATTATGGATTATTTTCCTGTTTTAATAGCAGTTGGTATTGTACAGGGTTTAGCCAAGTATTTGCCAGGGTTAAGAGTATTTTCAAACTTACATTGAAAGTCTCATTATGTAAATATTACAGCGTCGAGTCTTTGAAATAACTATTGACTGGAATGTCCTACATGGCTGGTATTTATCAGGATTTTTACTATCCGAAAACCTTTCAAGGAAGGAATTGTACTACTTATTGTTTGCTGGAATAATAGACGCCAATATTCCCTGGGCTGAAGGGGTGTATGAGAGGTTTTGGTCAAATCACCGATCAAAAGTAAACAAACAATCCATGAAAGTTAAACTCTTGTGGTTCCTTTTATAAAGGCAAAAGAAATCCTGTTCAAAGAGAATAATTCAACGAGATTGGGAATTTGTTTCCTGAAATTGGGAAAAGTGATTGCTATTTGGCATCATTTTATGCCTGCATTGTATTTCATTTTGCTACAATGAATGTCACTATTACTGCATCATAATTATCATTTTAAAGGTTTGCTGCAAATTGCTATCCAAAACAGTTTTACTGTAACACTAGAATTAAGAGGAAAGTACAGCAGGCACTGTAAAAGTCACATTGTATAGTTTTTTATAGAATATGTTGTTGTTTTGTTTCAGAACATGAAGCATAGTTTATATTCATCAATAATTGTCTAGTTTGTAGTGAATGTTTTTTCTTGAGGTTCAATGGCTTCAAGGGACTCAAAAATTGGTAAATATTTTTATATTTATATCTATTGGTCTTTTTCTTGTAGTATTAAGACAACGGGTATTTTTAATATCTTCAAATGTTTGGATATTGTTAAGAGTGGTAGTTTGGTCATATGGAACGTTTACAGAATTAAAGATTAGTATTTCTGTGAAATAAAAATTCAGGCTGTCATGGCATACCGGTATATTGCAATGTGCAGCTATGGCAAACACCTTATGCTGTACAAATTATATGTTCACTATTTAGCAATATGTATTTATTTGGAAAATCTTACCTTTCCAAATGAATGTCGCGAAACATCAGTTTTCCATGGTTCATTTGGTTTAAACTTAAGTACCAAGATTTAACAGATTGGGGCACGTTCGATTGGTTGTACGGAACTTGTGCAGAACATGTGTTAGAATCAAATCCTTGAGGCAGGAAATAGTGAAACATGCATGGTGTCCTGGAGCTTGATTGCTTGGATTTTCTGATGCTAAGAGAGTGATTGTTTCTTCCAATGAAAGCATCGTTTTTATGCAAATCATATATTACCATCTAAATGACTAGATTCTATCATGAATCATTTTTTAATAATATGCACTTCATAATTGTAAAGGAAACTCATTTTTACAAGTTACCTCTGTAACCTTCCGTATATAGGATAATTTTATCATAATTATGTGTTATTCAGTTCCCCAGACGTCAGTGGTCTTGCTATACGACCTCTTTGTCTGCCAAATAAGAACATGCCCGGACAGTGTTCCTGGTTAATCAATTTGTCCCCCTCTTAGTGCATTTTAGCACAGATGGGATTTTATGACTTTCCAGAGAGCAGGTTTGTTGTCAAATAATGACGATAGAAGATTTTACTTTTTTAGACAATGCAACTATGATTGTTGTGTGTTTCACAAAATATGCTAGTCATGGTAATCCCTGTATCTCATGATGTAAAGTTACTTGTCAAATGTTTATTTACCTTACAATGCTTTACTATATATCGTAGACCATATAATACACAGTCCCTATATCATTAAAATTATGCAGATTTTGCTACTTTGATCCTCGTGATTTAATCTATACAGTGTGTTGCTATGGTGTTTTCCCCAATAAAAACAACATTATAACTTAAGTTAAACTGTTTACAACATTCACCATCAATATATTGTATTTTATGTACATGTATATTTAAACAAAAATATTTCCCATCTTTATTGTGTTTTTAATTTTCTCAGAAATCGATCAGTATTAAGAATATAACCAGTGATCAGTGAACATCTAGAAACCATTCATCCCGCCCGGCTAGCTCAGTTGGTAGCACACAAGTCTACTGATCGAGGGGTTGTAGGTTAGATTCCCCGGCAGGGCATACTTACGTGGAGCTTTGTCATGAAATACTTTTCTACAGCCATTCTCTACTGACGGAAGTATGCGCCTAGTAGTTGGTTAACAGCTAAATCGAGAGGTTTGGCCTTTCTGGGAACAGGAAGTTGGTGGACTGACTACCGTGATATAACCTATGCAATGTGTTGCTAGGCGTTAAACCCAACAAACAAACAAACTAGAAACCATACATATACTGTACCCTTCATAGTTTTGAAACATTTTTTACTTAGTAAGCTTGCTACATGTGCATAAGTTTTTTTTAAAAAATTATCAATTATTTTGAAATGCATTTTAGTGTTGATTATTTTTTTTTGTTATGGTACTACTTGTAAATGTGTATACCAAAGTAGCATAGATATTTGACTAAAAGACTATTGAAAAGTTCATGCTTGGTGATTTAATTAAATTTTTTATCAGATTGAATAATGTTTTTATAATGAGTAGGATACTAATATTTGCTATCAATGTGTTATCACGTTATTTGCTATTTGTGCATTTCCATTTTAGATTGGAAACAAGTCAAAGAAATTTTACAGAAGAATTGGAAAAAATTATTAAAAGAACTTCACCCTGATGAGTTACTTGCTTGGTTGTATCAAGAGCAGTTTCTGTCAGAGTTGCAGTATAGAGATATCTCTGTAAGATATATATCTTTATAATGATATCTCTGTAAGTTATATTGCCTTTATAGAGATATCTCAATAAATTATATTACCTGTACAAAGATATCTCAATAAGTTATATTACCTTTATAATGATATCTATGTAAGTTATATTTACCTTAATAGAGATATCTCAGTAAGTTATATTACCTTTATAATGATATATATGTAAGTTATATTTACCTTAATAGAGATATCTCAGTAAGTTATATTACCTTTCTAATGATATCTCAGTAAGTTATATTACCTTTATAATGATATCTCAGTAAGTTATATTACCTTTATAATGATATCGCAGTAAGTTATATTACCTTTATAATGATATCTCAGTAAGTTATATTACCTTTATAATGATATCTCATTAAGTTATATTACCGTTATAGAGATATCTCAGTAAGTTATATTACCTTTATAATGATATCTCAGTAAGTTATATTACCTTTATAGAGATATCTCAGTAAGTTATATTACCTTTATAATGATATCTATGTAAGTTATATTACCTTTATAGAGATATCTCAGTAAGTTATATTACTTGTACAAATTTAATATATCTCAGTAAGTTATATTACTTGTACAAATTTAAGATATCTCAGTAAGTTATATTACCTGTACAAATATATATCAGGTAGTTAAATAACCTGTACAAAGATATTTTGTAAGTTATATTACCTGTACAATGATATCTCAGTTACTTATATTACCTGTACAAAGATATCTCAGTTAGTTATTATATCAATACAAAGATATCTCAGTTAGTTATATTACCAGTATAGTCTGATAAAATGGACCTTATAAACAGTAATCAAAACTGCACATGATTCCACATTGAATGTTTAGTCAAATTGAAAAACATATAAGAAAATATAAATGAATTTTATTTTTTTCCAATAAGTTTTTTGAATTCAAATGAATTTCTAAACTGTGAAGAAAATGATGAATTTATAAGCATTTAGGGTGAACTTACTAAAACTTGTTACAATTAAAACATGTTCATGTAATTTAAAGTAATATGCACAGTTTTGTTTCTTTTTAATATTGACTCAAGGTTCTCTTTAGTTCTTCTTGAGTGGTTCCCAAAGACTGACTTGGGCCAAACTGATCATTGAAGATAAAGTAACTAGAGATTATTTGATGTTGAGAGATCAGGTCTCATCTACTCTAATTTTAGGAAATAATCATAATTTACAATAAGATATCCATGATCACACTTATTATTTCGCATTACAAGAAGGAAACATATCTATATGATTTTATTTGTTGATAAATTCAGGAGTTACAGTTAACATCTGAAAAAAATAGGCAAATCCTCGATCTAGCCATAAAGAAGGGAGGCAATGGATATACACTTTTCAAACAGTGTCTTAGGAAGACACACCATGAACACTTGGCTGATCTGCTAGATTCCACAGAAACAGAATTGAGGAAAACACAGGAAGCAATTCCAAAGAAAGTTGTTGTTCCAACGAGACCTGTTGCCACAAGTAAACCAGTTGGAAGAAGAAGAAGTGAACTCAATAAAGGTTACGCTGCTGCCAGAGCTACCAATAAATCAGATGAAGGTGAAACACTGTATAGAAGACAAACACAAGATATGTCTCAGGAAACAAATTACCAAAAAGAAAGTCCTTTATTTTCTCCAACCTCATCTGGTGGTAAATACATTATTTTCTTAAATTTGATACTTTGCTCGGACAAATTCAAATTATTTATGTAACTGAATATGTCTTTGTTTCTGGATACTTTTCTTTTACCCGTACTTATTTACCATTCTACACGGATCTGTATGCCCATCTCAAGATAAAGAAGTATCAGCATTATTGTCAAATTTGTGATAAAAGGTATGATTTGCTGTGACTGGGAATTAAACTGTACACGCTTGATTTAAAGTATCTTATCACTGTACATAATTGGCTTCCTGTTAATACATGTACACAGTTTTCTGCGAGCTACAATTGAACAAGTTTACACTAATAGTCTGTTTCCAATGGTTAAAAAATGGGTTCAAAAAAAAATTACACTATACTTTTTTATAATAGTTTTATTTTGAACTATAGACCTTGTAGTTAAAAAAAGTATCATCCTCAAATTTTCATGTGATTATTTCGACGGCCATCTTGGATTTCAAAATGGCCGCCATGAAAACAATAAGTATACAATATTATTGTAAAGATGCTCATAACTTTTTTATTAAGGCTCTGATTTTGTTCATACTTAATCAAAATGACCACATGATTAAACCCTTAAATTTTAAATATCTAAATGTGACTTTGATCTTTTATGACCTTGACCTTCAAGGTCACAGGTTAAAATTGTATTATTTTGATCGAATGTATTATGTGTACATTACTTTTTTCTGAGTTTTACATTCTTTTGAACTTATGAATGGTTTATTTCAATGTTTAATAATTTCTAAACAGAAAAAGTATCCTCCTAAAACTTTCATATTATTATTTTGGCGGCCATCTTTGATTTTTTCAAAATGACCTCTATGAAAACAATACCTTTACAATATTTATTTAATGTGTTCATTACTTTTTCATTTGTGCTCAGGTTATATTCATACTTTGACACAGAACCCACAATAATAAGCCCTTACATTTGGGAGGTATAAAGGTGACTTGATCCTTTGTGACCTTGACCTTTCCGAAGGTCAAATGTCAAAATAGTGCTAAAATTTGATAGAAGATATGGTGTATACATGATTATTTTTGTGTGTCTAAGGTTCTTTGGAACTTATAATTGGTTTATTTCTCTAAGTCATTTATGTTATGTATACTGCTGTTAGTGGAGCAGAGATGTGGCCTTACTGTGTTTATTTATTCATGACCTTACATTCTAGTTTTGGCTTTTAGTAAATCTGAATGGGTCGGACGCGTTAGAGAATTTGTCCATTTATGACTGGAGACCTCTTGGCTCTTGCAGGAGATGAGATAGCCTTAAACCTTGGGAAGAGTAGATATCAGATTATCACATTTATGTTGTAGACAAGACCCTTGATTGCCACCACTCTTGACTCCAAATTGAAATATCTCTGATACATTTCCATCAAATTGAACATTACTTTGAATAAGTTTATGTGCACAGACAATTTAAGGCAACCGTTTTTACATATTTCAGTGCTAAATACATGTATGTCAAGCAATTTTTTCATGTCACACACTTATGATATCTTTGTAAATACATTTAAACATGCTTGTCATCGATGATAGCATTTATATAATTCAATTAATTACGTGATGAAGGCCTATACAAAAAGCCTTGATTGTTATACATCATGTAACATGTATAAATATGTGAAGAGGGTTGTGAAAAAATGGGGCAAAATGGAAAAATGACCGAGTTACAGTTACTGAAAAGTACTAGCATCTAAGACCTCATTTTGGGAAGTAGTAACTGAAGTGGAAATTTGAGGCTGAAAAGAGCAAAAAATGCTCTACCTCAGTGTTGCCATGGTATATAGAATAAGGGTCCAAAAGAAATTGTTCTAAAGTTAACACACCCAGGGAATACCTTTGCCAAGTTGCAATCAATAAGTAATGAAAAATGAGCGTCTTGAAATAGCTCTATTGCATTACTTAAATTGCAAAAATATGGACAATTTTCACCCATGCCCCAATCAGAAAAGGGTTAAATGGTTATGGTTTTTAAAGAATTTTGTCTTAATTTGTTTTATTTCTAACCTATTGCTCTAAGAATATCTAAACTTGTGTGTATCACTCAAAGTTTTCAACAAGATGTAGGAAACAACGGAATTCACTCGATAAGATCATTGTTTTTAACTATGGCGGCCATTTTGAATAATAGAAAATGGTGTTATATACACACAATAGTTATAATATCATTGAAAAATGTTCTAAACATGATTTAACTTCTATAATAATTGATTTGCATTCAAAATCATCAATAAATACAACCATGACGTCGTCTATTATGGATAAGTGCAGTCAAAATTGGTGGCCATTTTAAAATTCAAGATGGCTGCCAAACCGGAAGTGTAAAAATTTGAGGATGATACCTTTTTACTCAGCACATCTCACTCTTTGAAAAAAACATACTTTATAAAAGTATAGTATAATTTTTTTTTAATTCACCATTCGCCATATACTATAAACCCTTCCCAAAAGGAATGTATCCAGGTTAAAATTCCTGTCTCATTAAAATTTTGTGATTGTACAGCCAATTTGGATTTTGTTGATTTTTGTAGCTTCCTGGAAAATCTCCTATGTATATTTATTAGTCTTGTATTCTAATGGTCTTGACATGAAGATGTTTTGTACAATATGTCTCTGTAACTTAATGCCCATACTTGATCATTGCATAACCGTAAAGTTGAAATTTATAGGCAGAGGAAAATGGAAACAAACACTTGTTTTTCTTCATAGTCTTGCAGCAGCCAATAGAATATGTGAGTTTCAAACATTGCATAAGCTTATTATCTAATTGGGGAACAGCAGTAGTTACTAGTTTTATTTTATGCCATTTAATCCATCGAATGGAAGAGAAATGGGCCAGTAGCAAACTTTATATCTTTTAAGCTGTTGTAGCTAACATGCCTAGACCCTGAAAGCAATCCTAAAGTGATTTTTACTAAAAGTTTAAAAAGTTGGAAAAAGCTATAGCTTTGTACACTTTAAAAACAGTCCCTCCAAAAGTGAGAATTAAGTTTGGTTCATTAATGTTATAGATGGTGACACTGGACGCCCATGGATTCTTACAGAATATGATTTGATGACCATAGCAACTGCTGATGTGTTAGGTGATGATTGGGAGAATTTGACTCAATATTTGAACATAACATCTGGAACTAAACAAGAAATTATTGTTAACAACAAGGACAATAGAGTTCAACAGATTTTTCAAGTTCTTTTGGTGTGGGCACATAGCACGGATTCTCCAGTTACCTGGCAACAGTTAGAAAACTGTTTTAGTCGTGCTAATACAGATGTGAAAATTAATTGGAGAAGGTTTAATGGTATGCTATTGTTATTTTATTTTCCTTTTAGTATCTCGTTTGCATTGGTTATATTTTAAGAGGCTGTCCACGAAAAATCAGGCAGTCAGTGTTACATGCTATCTCTCAGAATTTGATGATTTTGCTGTCAGTTGATCATATTGATGCAAATATGAAGAAATTAGGTTTAGAATTTCATTTGCATCATTTGGTTGCTATAGCAACGCGATTTAGTGTTTTGACCATTTTTAGCATGAAATGCACTTGAAAAAAAGTTTTTTTTCATGTTTTCATCAATCTCCTGGGCAAACAATGATGAAAGAATTACAACAAATATAAGTTTATATCATTATATATTCAAACAACCATTAAAACATAATATTCACAAGTGACACAGGTTAAAGTTCATAGAAAAAAATTGAGTTCAAAACACCATGATTTTCAAATTTTGAAATTCCTTAAAAACTGTGCATATGACCATGCTCATAATTTCCAATATGACGCATGAAATAGAATTACATTACTAGCAATGTAAAGGCGAAATATGGTGTAACAAAAAATTAAAATAAAAAAGATGGAACTCTCAAAGATAATAAAGAAAAATAACGATAAAAATTGGCAATTTGCCAAAAAATTGGCAATTTGCCAAATACTTTAAAATGTTATTTTTTTGAAACAACAAATATTTTTTCAATAAATCAACATTTGTATATGATAACATACTTTATTACATAAGTTGTAGTGATTTAAATGACGGTTTCCATGGCAACGGTCAAGAAACAATTTACATTATTTTATCAAAATTAATGAATTTCAGTTATTTTTCTTTTCTTCTGATTCTATTCTTGAAAGTCAAAGAAATTACACCATTTAAAAGCTGGATATTAATCAGATTTAAATATCAAAATATTTACAGTAAGTAAATATTGATATATCATACCTAAAATCAAAGCTATAATCTATAAATGATGTAAAATTCATACCCCACCCACTTTATTTAACCTTGCAAATTCTTTACCATCACACTTTATTATTTGTTCAAAAACTTCCAAATAACTTTTGACAAGTTAAATTATAATGTGCAAGTTTTAAGCAGTATTCCAATATCAAAACTTAAAATTTGATTTGGTTGCCATGGTTATGATTAAATATTTTGAAATCATCTGTTCATGGGACTCCACCTACTCAATTAACAGAATGATAAATATTTATCCTTATAGATACAGAATAAAACAACAATCACATGTTGATCATGATATAATGAATGTCAATTATACATTTATCTTTATGTCATGAAGCTATCTGTGTGAATCAAGTAATGGAATATGTCTTAAAAATGTTCTTTTTGTAACAAAATGTTCATTATTCTCCTGTCTCAGAACCAGTAACATTGAGAACATTAACACACACTTTATGAGACATCTGTTGTTGTCATTCTGAAATAAACAAATTTCATTTTATAGCAACATACAAAATGATGAATGTTTGCCATAGTAAATAAAGCAAACTAGAGAAAATAACATTTACTTATATGATTTGAAGAATATATTATTGATAGTAGCCTTAGTAGGAAAAACATTCCTGATAATTGAATTTCATATGATAGTTTAAACTTGTGGTGACTGAGCAGTATGCAGATTAAACTTACACACAAGAAATAATGAAACTCATTAAATAAGATGCTAGATTCAGCATTTTTTGTCATTTTACAATGATAATAAATTAAAATCCCTGGTTCAAACAATTTTTCCAAGAGATTTCCCATGCTTTTGTTGAAGAACATACCTTGTTTCTATGATTTCTTATATCAGCATTATAGCAGATCTATGGATACTGTATAGTTGATGCTTGCAAATATTATGAATATTATTATTTCCTTTCTCATCATTATTTCCTAAAATAGCAAACAAATATGACTTATTAGTTCAATAATGAAGCAGTCTTAATACATATTTTGCAAGTTTAAACTAAAGGTAAACACAATCCAATATATAGCTATTCTCCAAAAAATATATCTAACGTAATATGTCATGATTTACATTGGCGGATCCAGGATTTCTGGTTAGAGAGGGCGGAAAATTCTTGTTAGAGGGGGCCTAAAATGAATAAGCAGAATTGGGTTCCAAGGGGTGGTAAGGCCTCTAATGGTCCCGGGCAAAACCCTGACCAGAGGACCAGGTGATCGGTGGCACTGGAAATTCCTTAGATTTGGTTATTTCTAAGGGATTCAGGCATATTTTCAGATCCTCAACTATCCTTTTCCTGAGTATAAAATATAAAGCATCTAGATAATTATATCCTATAATTTTCAAAAAGCCACTGAATCATGTTTTAAACTCTTAAAATAATGAAAGGAATTGTTTTATAATGTATGCTATGTTGCAAAAAACTTTGCTTGGGCAATTTTAGGGGGGGGGCCTACGCCTGGTCCGCCCCCCCCCTGGATCCGCCTATGATTTACATCTCAAACAAAAACACTAGGCAACAAGCAGCTTGTTCATGTAATAATAAACAGTAGTGACAAATCTGCCTAAATTCACTAGGCTAATGCCTCTCAAGGTCTTAAAAATGAAGACAGAAAAAATAAATTTGTTGAGTTCAAGGTCATCCACACCTCAAGATTTTTTGCCTATGTTCTCATGTGAATCCCCAAATAATCAATGTTCAATGCTTAGGTTCACTGTAAAGATCTCTAATTAGTCAGTGAACATCAATCTAGTTTCATAATTTTGGGTCATATGCCTCAAGACTTATGAGGAAGCCAGAATCTCTTTCCACGTTCTGATAAACACCTTTTATCAGTCCTTTTACGTCACAAATTCCGTCTGATTTGAAACAAAACAATAAATGCCGGTGTAAAATAATTCTTAATTAAACTAAATTTACTTACCTTGTAAATTCACACAAAAGACGATGGTTTCCTAAAAAATATTTGTCGGTAACAACTTGTTTTAGTTGTAAACAAACGTCAGATGTCAACAATGTGCAAAATTGCAAATGGCGTATGCAAACCAAGGGAGATAATTCATGACAATTTTGTTAGACGAAATATTTTTTCGCAATTTGTCGAGAGAAACATGTTCAAATAATTATTTAATATATTTTTTTCTCTTTAAATATATATCTGAATTTAATGAAATGAAAAAAATATAACTTCGACGCAAAGTATGAAAAATTGGACCACAAGAAAAAAAGACATGCATGACAGTATGGACAGAGTTGCCTCCCTTTGATCAAAAGTTGAAAAAATAGGATAACAATTTACGTAATTTCGATTTATTGAAAGAGTGTTCCATCTTTTTTTCTCGTTATGATTAAAATTTAACCTGTGTATTAATGTTATTATATGCTTTCTATAAATTTCAAGCGTCATATCAGGAGTTACAGGCATTTATAAAAACACACTTTACATTGAAATAAAGAGCAAAAGTGAAAAAGTCGGAAATTTTCAAAAATAGCATTTTTTCACTGAATTTCGAAAATACAGTCAAAATATTTTCAGGAAATGTTTTTGACTAAGTTTATGAACGACTGAAACTAAAAAAAGCTGAAAATTGAAAAATCGACTGTAACACATTTTTAGTGTATCCTGCCTGATTTTTCGTGGACAGCCTTTTAATTGCTGAAGACAATCTTGCCTTTAAGATGATGTATTTTACTCAATTCATTAACAATTGTGTCCTTTTCTTTACATTTGCTGGCAAACAAAACAAACCAGCTTTTCTGAACATTATCTACTTTAACTTGACTAGGTTGGAAATAATGTAAGACTTGCACCAACATTTACCATTGATGACATTATTATAATAGTTTAGACAAAAAGCGTAAATTCTTGTGTATATGCATATGTTTTCATACTCACATTGCAGGCTGTCAACCAGTTCCTATATTCCTATATCTTCCTTTATTTTGGGTTTCATTCCTTTATTTTCAAAAGTGTCCTATATTTCCTATATTTATGCTATTATTTGTCCACCAGTCCTATATTTTTATAAATCATTTTAATTTGAACATGTCCAGTATGATTAATTGTTTTTTTATATATAATTGAGTATTTTGTATCTGTTTTCTCTTTTACTTCCTATAAGTTGAATAATGTAAGACAATACCTATGATGAGTTGTTCTTGTAGGTGGCTGTCAAGTGTCAGTATTCAAGTTGCCCTAACACTTTGCTTCATAAACTACTCATTAATTATCCCTCTTGATAAATCTAGAAGAAATGTTCTTTGTTGAAACAACAAGTGTTGTGTTCTACATGATTGTACATGTATTTTGTATTCCATGTCACTTATTGCCCATTCACTGCAACCTATAAAATATTTTGCTAAATTATACCACATTTAGGTGAAGTAAAATAATTGCAAGGGTATACCATGATATCCTACTCAATTTGTAGCGAGTTAACGGCACCATTGGTGCGTTTAGAGATCTCTCAATCCATAGGCATGCATCCTTGCACTCATTGTATTTCGTCAGAAATAAAGTTACATTGTTATTGAAAGGAAATAAATCAATGAACCTGTTTTTCATTACTGACAGTGCTAGAAATTGTATAGTAGGTCTGAAAACAGGGCCAAGTATTGCCCTTAAATGATTTTGAGTGACAAATTTAGGCTCAGGTTTAAAACTAGCTCTATTCTCTCTCAATGTATATGCATGTATTGTAGTACATTGCAGTTATTACTATAGTTAAAAATATCTCGAGTAACCATTAAGTCAAGAACCTCTATATTGTGTATGCATAGTAAGAATATTCAAATGACACATTTGATGCCAATATTTTGGAAAACTCCAAGATAGGTTGTAGATCTTAATTATTTCATTTAGAGGTACATGTGGTTTGGTGCATTATTTGTTTTGGTTAAGTCATTTGAAGTAATACACTAGTAACTGAAACTTGTGTTTATTCAGAACATGTTCTTATTCAGTCTTTGAGCAATGATAGTTTACGTAATAGGACCGTAATGTATAGGAATACCGCTCAAAAGTTCCTATACATTGTATTTCTACTTGGTTTTATTTATAAGTTCCTATATTTTGAAAAAAAATCCTATATAAATTCTTATTTTTTATCAGTTGTTGGTTGACAGCCTGACATCGGAAGTTTTTCGTACATATTTATTAGCGATTAACTCAATTAATTCAGTCTGTAGCTTGTCTGACTAAGAATCCAGGGATAAGAAGCTAAGAATACTGCACAACAACAATGACATATCTAGAGTATGTAGTCATGTGATTGAATGATGTATACATTTCTCTATAGAGCTTCATTCCTGGGTGGGACTTATTAAGCTTTCGTGAGTTTTGTAATAAAATATTTGCCTTTGTCATTCTTCCACCCTCATTAAAATTTAAGGTACATATTACCACATGTTGTTATAATTGATCAGTATACAAAATTTTCCTTTTAGATTTGAAGAATGGTAGACATGTTGATTCAAGGTAAGATACTGAAAACAATCTTCTATTTATCCCTGAAACATTAAATGCAACATCATGTAAATGCTGAATTTACAAACTATGTTTGCTTCAGTTGCATGAGTATATATGTCCATTTATTGGGCATTTCTTCTTTAAAAAGTGATAATATGAAAAAAAATAGGTATGATTGAGTTAACTTAATGCATGAGCAGGCAATATAAATCAGTTTCAGACTACATTATTTAAACTGACAACACAAGGTGGATCCAAAAATATGGACGAATATCCTTGGATCATGAATTTAAGCGGAAAACAATCCAATAATTCTAATAGAACTCGAGCTAACATGAACTGATTCCGGGTCTTTGCAATGGCGGCCCTATCTGGATGTAAGTTAAATGTGTGATTGAAGCTTATAAAATCATCTATTTTTTTACTATTATGGCTTTTGTATCCTCGAAATTCGAGGGCGCTAAGTCACGTTTCACGAACTTGATATTTAACAGTATAATTCTTTGATCACGGACTGTCGCACTATGTGTTAGTTATGTGTAGTCATGCTACCGAATGGTGATTTATTCATCCAGAAACTAGAACTTAAATTTTATACGAACCAGAAATGCTTCTGAGGATCTATTGAAGTGTCTAAGAGTCATACGACCATGTATTATACTAAATGGAATCCATCTATTCCTGAAACCTCTGGTTATGAGGAATCGACTCTGAATTGATTGTGCATCAAATTAATTATACCCCCGCAAACGCAGTTTTCGGGGGTATACTGGAATCACCCTGGTGGTTGGTTGGTTGGTTGGTTGGTTGGTTGGTATGTTGGTTGGTTGGTTGGTTGGATATGTGGTCTGTCCCAAAAAATTAATAAATTTGTAGTACGTTTATTTCTTTATGTATTTGAATAGAAGCTGTTATATACCATGATTTAATGGTGTATACAAAACTCATGTAACTATGGAAAACATATCTCACTTGTTTAAAATATTTAATTGTGTTATATATTTTAAATCTAATTAGATAACTGTATAGTTTGCTTTTTTTCTCAATAGATTTTTTTCTTATCTTATTTTATAGAATTTGCATAGGGGTGCACAGTTGATGTGTACATACACTTTAACTCAATTCCAATTCAAAATGGCGGACTGGCTGTCATCCTTTTTTCAAAATTAATACAGTCTTATATTGACTTATTACCATACATATTTTGAAAAGAAATTGCATACAAGGTCTTACTAATACAGTTGATCAGTATGACTATTATTCATCAATTTATATTCAATATGGCTGACTGGCAGCCATCTTGAATTTTTATTTAAATTACTGTATAGTACATGTTTTAGCCAAATTTCGCTCCAAAGTCTTTATTGATGTAGTTGACTCGTACATGGATTTACTCTGGATACAAATTCATTATGGTAGACTGGCAGCCTTTTTGACTTTGTTTAAATAACTGTATAGTAAGCTTATTTCATTACCAATTTCTTCTTGCTGAAGTCTGATTGATTTATTGATTGATTAATTGGATTTTACGGCTTATTAATGCAAAAAGGTCATATTACACCGAAAACAATTGATGATACTATTACTTCAATAGATAATGAAGATTTAACGTCCTATATTTTATGATAAACATTTATTTCCTTCAAGTATGGTTTTGTTTTGTTTTGGTTTTACGGTGCACCAACACAAAAAGGTCATATCGCGCCGAAAGCAATCAATGATACTATTTATTAAAACGATATTAATGATGTAAAGCTCTATATCTTATTATGTACATTTATTTCCTTCAAAAAGTTAAGTATCGAATATGATGGTACAGACTCAAAAAGTTCTTTAACTTTGAGTTAACTTCAAAATGTTTGAAAATGACAGTCAAGGAGAACGTGTTTGACATAGAAATGCTCGTCACAGGGTATACATTTAGGGGCTTCCTCTCTTTTGAGAAGGCATGAATGTGTTAAATTGGTATGACCAATTCTACATCGCAAAATCACTATTTGATCTCGGCGATTAGAAAATATGATGGTACAGACTCAATAAGTTCTTTAAGTGAGTTAACTTTAAAATGTTTGTCACGGATGTATTTAAGATCCTGGCAGTCAAGGAGAATATATTTGACATTGAAATGCTCGTCACATGGTATACATTTAGGTGCTTTCTTTTTTTGAGAAGGTATGAATGTGTTAATATAGTATGACCAATTCTACATCTCGTAGTAACTATCTCATTGATTAGCACATATTATTGACGAAGATGAATCAAGGGCTTAAGGCTTTATGTCATGTAACTTTTTAAATATAGCATTATTCCACATTGTTTGCCATTTTGAGTTGCTGAAGTCTAATATGTACTGCTATTTTTATCAAATTCTTATTTTTGAACTTTTTTTTGATGTATTGATTAAAAAGCAAATGATTTGTTAATTTTTGTACAGACTTTGAGAAAGTAAGCAATTGTTTAAGTTGATTTGCTTGGCATTTTCTTAAGTGGAATTCAAAATGGCTGACTGGCAGCCATGTTGAATTTTCTAATATCTTGTACAGCAAATATCTTTTTTTTTCACCTTATTTTGATAAAATTGTGCTGACAAATTCTTATTGATGAAATTTTTATATGTATTTATTTTTTTATGTATTTCAATGGACCAACTAATAGCCATCTTGATTTTTTCTGTAATGTTGAGAAGAAAACATCTTATTTCGTTATAGCTTCATGAGATTTTAGATATTATTTTAACTTTACTACTGTGAAAATAATGATCGGTAATTTAAGCTTTCTTATGGGGTATTTGTGAAATTCTTGATACAACATATTGTAAATACTAATTGTTTGATTTATATTGTGTACATTGCTGACTACCATTTTTACAATTGCCTTTTTATTTCTTATTTATAGAAAATTTACATACACATTCTACATTTTGCTCATCTGGTTACAACATACTCATGATGAGTTTAAATGTGATCACTCTTTGTCTGTTGTTCCATTTTACATTCATAATGACCAAATGGTGTTCATTTTCATGTAAAAAATCATTTGAAATATGACAACTCTGTTCAATTTGCTTTTTCATAAATCTATAGTGAATTACATTGTAATTTGCTGTTTATTTCCAATTTGATATTTGCATCCTATTCTTTTTATGGTTTTTATGCTTCTTACAACAGTTACCCTTTTGGACTTCCACAATGTTGACTTGCTTTTATCTTGAAATGTTGCTGTTGCGGGGATATTTTCGCCACTGGTGGCAGTTCTAGTTTAAACTGTAATTCAAAACTTCACACATATTCTATCTCTATTATGATTCAATGTTATATTCAGAACAGCCTATCACTCCTCCTGACAGAACCTTTATCAACAATTGCAAACTTTTTGTTTTGGTTGTTTTACTCAACATTAAAGAAAAATAAAGATCATAATCCTAGAAGGAAGAGTTAAAAACAAAATTGTATGCAAAATTTTCGCAAATTCAGTGTTGTAGTTTTATAGATGTTTTCGGTTTACAGGCGTCTATGTTAAGCGCAAACTACCTATAATAATTTCTTTCCTGATTTGACTACATGTATTTGTGATTATTGTTAATAACTAAACGAATGAAAATTAATTGCGAAAAATGTGTTTACAATGAAATTAAATGATTAAAATCCTTGCACAATGTTAATTAAAAAGCATTTTAACAAAACTTAATGTATGCATCTTTTGTGAACAAGTGTAACGGACATTCTCAATACGAAGGTCCATCGGACAAAATGTACTCCTTGCTTGATAGTGAGAACGAAATTTGAGTGTTTTGTCCATTTCCTAGTAGATCTTCAGTGATTGTGTAAATATGACTAAAGTCGTACTGTGGTAATAAAATTTTATACCGCCATTTTAGATCCTTTTTTAAATTCCCGTTTCTGTCTACTCCTATGTAGTTTGCAATACAATTATAGAAAACACGGTCACTGGAAAAGTTTAATTTGCATGCATATGCATTTGTAAACAATTGAAATTTGTATTTAAAAGGCTCCATAAAACAATAAGTCAGACATTATTAAAATATCTAATGCACAGTGCATGTCGCCAGACTGTATACTTTTCATATAATTTTTTTATATAATTTCCGATACCGTATCTGCTATAGCTAGATTGAAAAGCAAAATATCAACACAGAATATTAAGGTGGGTCGGTACCTTACTCAGAGGGAAAAACGAAAATATTATTTTGTTCACCGATTATAATATAAGTCGGCAGGCAGATACCTTCATGCTTCTTGTTTGTTTTTTTCGTAACCTTAGCGACGTTGTCTTTTTTCACGACGTCACGGACGTCACAATGGTTCGCGCTAAAAACAGGCATGCAACTACATTAAACCCATATATTTAAAATATTGAATGTCCGAGGACAAAGATAATTATACCAAAATGTTTCTGAAATGTTGTTGCATATAAATATTTTGTTCTGATTATCTAAATATCACGTCAGTCGTAAAGATTGTACATTTCATCACTAAATTTAGGGTTTTCACGTCTAAAAGGTTTCACCAATTGCCGAGTTATAACGTTTATTTTCAAATTAATGCAGAACGGTGGTCAAATTCTTATCGCGATTTTTGAAAACTACACACTTTTTGAGTCATTTTAATGAAATAAAACAGGAAAGTGAACGTTCTCAGTTTTTCACAATATCGCTTTCAAAGTAAAATTGCCTTCAAAACAACGACGTTAATATTACGTTGCGCTGACGTTGTGATTTTGGGTTATGTATGTAATTTTATTGTAAATTCAATTTTGTAGTTTCTTTCCAGTTCTTAATTAATTTCTTGTGACACTTGGCATCTGATCTGTTCAAAATTAATTAAACATAAGTCAATCAAAATCCGCTTCTACTTATTTTTACAACAAATGCTTTAATCACAACGTTAGCGCAATGTAATATTGACGTCGTTGTTTTGAAGGTAATTTTACTTTGAACGCGATATTGTGAAAAACTGAGAACGTTCACTTTCCTGTTTTATTTCATTAAAATGACACAAAAAGTGTGTAGTTTTCAAAAATCGCGATAAGAATTTGACCACCGTTCTGCATTAATTTGAAAATAAACGTTATAACTCGGCAATTGGTGAAACCTTTTAGACGTCAAAAAACCTAAATTTAGTGATGAAATATACAATCTTTACGACTGACGTGATATTTGGATAATCGGAACAAAATGATTGTATGCAACAACATTTCAGAAACATTTCGGTATAATAATCATTGACCTCGGACATTCAATATCTCAAATACGTGGGTTTAATGTACTCGCATGCCTATTTTTAGCGCGAACCATTGTGACGTCCATGACGTCGTGAAAAAAACGACAACGTCGCTTAGGTTACGAGAAAAACAAACAAGAAGCATGAAGGTATCTGCCTGCCGACTTATATCATAATCGGTGAACAAAATAATTTTTTCGTTTTTCCCTCCGAGTAAGGTACCGACCCACCTTAAGACACGCCTTAAGGTTATCTTAGTTTCATTGATTATTAAACAAATTAACAAAATCCTGGGGTATTTATAATAAATGAAAATATTTGAATGACAAATGTGAAAGGGGTCAACAAAAAGTAAATAAGCAAAATTTTCGTTTCCGATACTATTGAAATTTTCTGCTATATTGAAACGGTATAATGGCAATAGATACATCAATTGGCTATTACTATTTATGGATGGTCGAATGATTCTTCGTTAGTTACTTTGTAGAGCTCCAAATACTGAAATTTTGAAGATTCTTAAAAGTTGACAGCTCTTTAATTACTTGTGATATAAGTTATGTGTTAAACTGTGTATAAGTAAGTTAAAGGACAAATATGTCAATTCAAATATTGATTTACTTCAACAAATAATTGAAATACGACTGACAGTGATTATAAGTGTTTCTAATTTATATATTTTATATTTTTGTCAGTAACAAAACAGCATTGTGCGTTTAAAAATGATTTCAAATCAATACTATTTTTACCTAAGGGTAATAACAGACCCGTATTAGTCTCTTGCAAGTACACCAAGTACCATAAGACATTTGTGTTGAGCAGATTTTTATATTAGAGATTACCTGAGCTAGAACATGATCTGTTCAATGTGATCATTTCTGGTTGATGTTTGTCCGTTGTCGGTCAAAACGCTCTTAAAAATTGTATTGAAAATTTTGTTGTCAGCTTTTGCACGATGCGTTTTATAATGGTCAGCCCCCTTTCTTCACATTTGCATTTTTGCATTGCAAATTCAAGGTCACAGTTTTATGCAAATGAATATAAATGTATCAATAGATTTTGTGTCAGAGATGCCATTTCAATCTATTTCTCATGTTAGTAGCCTAGACTTATCGGGTCCCTCCCAAGTCCTCTTTATATCAGTTTACTGAAGTAAGAAATAGGAAAATATCAAAATCTGTAAAATGTTTGTTTTTGCGGATAGGCGTTGCATGACCGAGTTTAGTTATGGCTCATTCTGAACCAGTGTCTTATGTTTATGCTTCAACTGAACCACATCATCTGTTTGAAAAAAAGCATTCAAGTTTTCAAATTTAAAATGTGTTTGTTTTACAAGTCGTAGTTTTTATCACGTATAGAACATATGATATAAATAAATTTGTTGTATTTATGTTAGCTATTTGACTTAGAAATAAAATTTAACTAAAAAGTAACACATTTTGTTAGTTAAATTAAAGACTTGATGGGTTCGACTATGTTATAAACCTATATTATGAATATGAAAATTTCCGTTACCATTGCACTTGTTCTTTTTACATATATGTGCCTTTAAGTATGCAGCTTATCACAAGTAATATGTACACTTTTTGTGTCCGCAATGATCAAAGTGAAGTATAAGACACAGCAGGTTATCAATGTGACGTCTACAAATAAAGAAAGCAATCGGATTGACACCATTTATTACAATATTGATTTTACCCTTAGCAGTGTTCCTCAAGCTCAGTAGGATGTAATGACCATAGACATATAAATGTTTATGGTAATGTCGTAATAAAGAAGTCATTGTAGTCGAATTTTTCTTTTTTAGACTAGGACATGTATAATTGTTGAAACCAATACGGAAGTTGATATTTGTATGTACGCCTTTACTGTCAAAAATGAAGGTACAAAATCGGATGTTAAAAGTGAATAGTCAAATGTTTACACCTTACCCTCTTTATATGGCCATAGTCCTGCAAAAAGATAATTATTCATTCAGAAACTATGCATCCGTAATAATGACATCATTTTTATCTGATTATTTTAAAGTTGATTTTTTGTATATTTACATTCCCAGATGGACCTTCGTATTGAGAATTGTCGATAAATTAAAAAGACGTAAATTCATGGCACAGTTTGTCTAAAAGTCGATATTTGTTCTAATATGATTTATAGAGCCAATATGAGATCTCTATCAGATATAACTCAATTTAATTAACTGGTCAAAACTCGTCTGTTAAGTAAGTGTATATAAGACATTAAAACACAAAAGAGGAGGGCCTGATAGTGCTTTATCAATGAATTATGTCTTTGAGATGATGTCTTCGGGTCATTATTCATTACTCTGCCATAAATTGACCATTAACTATTACAATAGTATTTATTTTTTACTTCGTTTACTTTTGCCCCCGTGTTGAGCTATCTGTGAACAGCTCTTTTTCTTTGAACTTTCTTAAATTTATAACTAGATAAAAGTATTGTGATATTACAGCCAACATGAAAGAATGGTTAGTGAATTCCAGGGGTCTAACAATTCAGAAAGTGACGTATCACAGGTGATGGAAAGGGTATCTTTAGTGGATACACCCATGGGACATACTCGTAGGCAGGGTGTGGATGCTAGTAATTCCTTTAGAATCGACCAATCTCAGTCAAGTGGTCATGAATCAGCACAAAGCAACAACGAAGTTGACATTGTGGATGCAAAATTAGTCACTGTTCCCTCGTATCCAAATCGAATGAATCAGCTTCCTGCATCACAAGCTGATGACTTAGTTAGAAATATGGAACATAATTTAAAAAGCTTGAAAAATGTGTTGAAGATTCAGCCTACATCACTCAGTGACTCAGATATTTCTCTTCCTCCATCAAATTTACCTCAAAATGTACCAAGATCACGTTCAGCTGTTCCACTACCAAATGAAGCTGCTCCTAGTGTTGAAGGTTCTGATATACCTGATAGTATAAGTGACTGGTTTATGGATACTACAAAAGAAAAAGGACGAATGAAAGTATTAACTGGAGAAGAAATTAAAATGTTTAAACAGAGATGTTATTTACCTTTAGTACCTGGAGCCTTTGGAAAGATATATCGATGTAAGTATGATTTATACATGGAAATATATATCGATGTAAGTATGATTTATACATAGATAGATATCATATATCGATGTAAGTATGATTTATACATGGAAAGATATATCGATGTAAGTATGATTTATACATGGAAATATATATCGATGCATCATGTAAGGATGATTTATACATGGAAAGATATATCGATGTAAGTATGAATTATACATGGAAAGATATATCGATGTAAGGATGATTTATACATGGAAAGATATATCGATGTAAGTATTACATATAAATGGAAAGATATATCGATGTAAGTATGATTTATACGTGGAAAGATATATCGATGTAAGGATGACATATTCATGGAAAGTTATATCGATGTAAGTATGATTTATACGTGGAAAGTTATATCGATGTAAGTATGATTTATACGTGGAAAGTTATATCGATGTAAGTATGATTTATATGTTATCAACAGCTTCACACATATACTAAAGAGAATATACCATATTGTAGTGATTTGTTATTCTGGTGAATTACTGTCACGGTATTATGTTGTCATTGTCTTGAAGTTCAGTGTTCGCAGTCATTGACATGAATAACTTGTGTGAAGCTCGAGGCTTATGAAATTTTATTTTGGTTTGTTGTCGTCCTATTTGCAAATGCTCCTCATTACTATAGAACATAATAAAATATGCTAGTGTTCTTTAAAATTTAAGACAATGATTGTGTTAGAATGAAAATGATAGTAAATTCGTCGGGATTATCTTCGAATTAACCTTTGTCTGTTATGAAAGATAGCACTCAAGCCTTCGTTCTTGATGATTTCATGACTTGCCAATTTTTCACTGCAAATTATCTGTTGAAATGGTATCTAATTTGTTTATATCTATTCCTTGTAATATAAGATGTGAGTGAAACATTTCAGCAGGGTCCAATTCTTTGATGTTTCTATATTTTCATATTTCTGTGGACAACATTTCTACGGTCTATGAATTTTCCAATAAATGGTAGATTTTTTTACTACGTAAAAATGCCATAAAGGTCTGTGGATAAAAATGCTAATTGTGAACTTTTCAGACGTGCTATTGCTGTTGTATTAGAAGTCAGTATTGTTTAATAGAATAATATGGAATATTTTGTATTATAGAAAAATACATGTGGACTTCAAATATACATTGAACATATTCATATTCTCATTGTTTACAAATTTTAACCACTTTTACAGACTTTTATGTTTGTTATGTTTTTATTTACCTTAGATAACAATTTGTTCAATTTCAGAATTCATTCATCATTGACAAAATGTGACTGCTATAAATAAACATTTGTAATAAAATATTGATTATCAACATCGTACTTTTCAATTGGCATGATTTCAAAGTTATTCAAAGATATGTATTAAGTAATTTTTATACAATAATGTATCAAGAAAAGACAGAAAAAACATATTGTTTAGTGTTGGTAAATTGACTTAGCCTTTTTTATTTGTTAATATTTTTTATTGCAGCTAATGATCCTATTCCTGGACTGAACATGAAAGTAGTCATGAAACTCATTACAATTGAAAAGGAAGGCGATGTTGAAAAGATGAGATCTATTACTAACGTATGTATGTTTGTATAAATTATATTAAAGGGGTAAAACTTAAAGCAGGAAAATGGCACTCGTGGTTCAGCTTGGGATTGATCTGAATATTCCTATTCTATTCCTTACAGTGGCTGGTTGCTTAAATTAATTTCATTGACTATAAGATCTTTAATAATAATTTTCTTGCATAAAGGTACATTGTTAACTCCTAATTGAAGGGTAGGCTAGTACATTTATGTACATGTTATCAAGTTTCATGGAAAGCTGGTAAGTGTTGATAAACAGTTGATTCAACAATACTATTTTATCTTTAATTTGAATATCTCTGGAGTTCTAGAACAATCAAGACACACCAATTCCATCGACTTCATCATTAAAGTTCAAATTAAGACAATCTTCTTGCATTTTGCATTTTCTTGCCTTTTCTTTTCATAAAGTTAATATTGAACTAAATATTGCATTAAATAAAGACAAATACTACATTTTTAAAACGAAATATGAACTATTTTTATAATCAAAAAGTACTTGTCCACAAATTTAATCAATTAAAATGATTTCCAAATAACTATTACCTCTTACTGATTTTGGTAAACCTATTGTACTTTTGCCAGTTTTGTAATTTTGTAACAGTTGAAGCAAACCTGAGCACCAAGTGTGATTGTTGGGGGTCTGACTAATTTGCGATAGTGCGCACGATGATGCGTGACAGCGAGCGTGTGTGCATGCTGTGTCAGTCCATCCGTTGTCAACAATTTCTTTAAAAATTGTCTCGTCAAAACCATAATGTCTACATTAGCTATACAAGGGATATATACGTAGGATCTATACAATATAAAATAGAGGAACAATGCAATTAAAAATAGAATGCTACGTATAGGAACAATACAATATAAAATAGAGGAACAAAAGAATTTAAAAAAGAATTCTACGTATAAGAGCAATACTATATAAAATAATGTTCTTCATTCGGGTACTCTAGTACATATAGGAAAAAACAAATTTAGAATAGAATTCTACATTTAGGAACAATACAATATAAAATAGAATTCTAGATTCTACATATAGGTACAATAAAATATATAATAGAATTCTAACTACGGGAACTCTACATATAGGAACAATAAAATTTAAAATAGAAAACTACGTATAGGAACTATACAATATAAAATAGAGGAACAATACAATTTAAAAAAGAATTCTACGTATAGGAGCATTACTATATAAAATAGAGTTCTTCATATGGGTACTCTTCTTATGGGAACAATAAATTTTAGAATAGAATTCTACGTTTAGGAATTATACAATATGAAATAGACTTCTATATTATAGGAACAATACAATGTAAAATAGAATTCAGCTTTTTGGCATGTAGCAACACAAGAATATGTTAAAAAGATTGGGTTAATATATGCCCCTGGAGTCATAATTGACCCCGCCCCTGGGATCACAATATTGACTTAGAGTTATATAAGGAAAATGTAAAGAAGAGCTTTGATAATTTGCCTGTATGGTCATATTAAGGTTCTCTACAAAGTTAATTCAAATTTTGCCCTGGGAATCAAAATAAAGAAATGTTTAAAAATCTTTTTTTCCTAAAACGACAAGGCATAGAGCTTTCATATTTGATAAGTTGTATTATCTTTAGGTCTTCTACGTACAGTGTTGAAATAATGCTACTGGGTTCGAAATTTGTCCCTTCCCAGGGATCACTGTTTTCATCAGCTGAAACTGATAAACAATATTTTGTCAGATGCCCCAAGCATCCAGTTCTCAGGTGAGCGGTCCAGGGTCCTCAGGACCCAATTGACGTTTTTATCAATTATTTGATCAATGTTATCAAAAATGTTATTGAACTAAAATTTGTGATTCAGAGTAGTTTACGTGTAGCCGAAAGCTAGAATTGTAAAGCATTGGCTTGATTTTTTTATCATCAATGTACATTTTTTCAGGAAAAGCTTGCATCAAGAACAATGCATTTTGGAATAGTACCATTGCTCATGTATGGATCTGATAGTAGTGATGAAGGTAAAAGGTTAGTATAGTTTCTGTGACATTTTCTGTCCCCTGGTAGCTAAGTCAGTAAAGTCTCAACTAGGAGATATATTTAGGGGCTCATGGTTCTGATTTTTAGGAAAAACCTCATAGAGTCAGTGTAACTATTGGGTATCTTGAGAATCTAAGGTAATTTCAGGTCGAGCTGTTCAGCCAACTGCTATCCAATAGCTTCAACAGACCCTCTTTGAGGAGTGGCATCAAATTCCTGTAGATGCCATGTGTAGGCTATATTGAGATCGTCTTTGCACATTTCTACTTTATCACCAATGCCTTTGAACATAAAAAGCCATCATTATCGGGATCACACTGTTGTCACTATTCAATGATTAATTAGCTCATAAAAACACAAAAATACACCTCTCTATATCACTTCGAATTAGGCCGATAAAAAAATATGTATACATTGTAATTGAATTAGTGATCCTTATCATATTTAGAGTTGTATATACATTTCGTGGACCATGATCATGCTATTTCAATCAGGTCCATGTATCTTGTTTATACTTTCAGATCATTTTACTTCATTACACCCTTTATGGAGAATGGTAACTTATATGATGCGATTCAAAATGACAAAAAAGCGACAGTGAGTGAGAAAAAACTAACTCTTGATATTAGATTAAAGATACTTTATCATATTGCTTCTGCTATTCATTTTTTACATACACCAGTAGATAAATTCAGGTATGTTTTTTTCAGTTTTTGTTATGTCAACTATTGTTTGTTTTCTCTTATTTAACTTGCTTTCGTAACATGAGAGTACTTATCAAGGCATACACAATATTAATAATCTTGAATTAAACCTGTTCTTCTGTGACTGAATTGCTTCCCGTTTACAAATGTGACGGCAACATTGCTTTAAACCACTGGTAGCCAGTTGGCAGAAAAAGCTGTCAACCTATCTGTAGTATAAAATAGTATACACTTATTTCATGGGTGCTTCGGGAACAGTCAAAACTATTTTCCCGAGGTATCAGGGACAACTTAAGAACTGTTGCCCGAGGCTGTTAGGCCGAAGGCAACAGTTCTTAATGTTGTCCCTGATACCGAGGGATAATAATTTTGACTGTTCCCCAAACACCCATGCAATAAGTGTTTTATTACCTAATGCAAGTACAGATATAACATGGCAATAAAGATAGTTTCAGAAGCGGGTGACATTACGTGTGCTTAGCGAGTCCCGATTCTCAGCAAAAGTTCGAGATCCCTCTCTTCAATCTCTTCAAACCGCGACATATCGTAGATATTTTCAACAGAATTTACTTTTTTCTAGTTTTCGTTTGGTAACTCTAAAGACGCTTGCAATGATCTCGCTCATTGGACGCCTGGAGTTTTTTAATGCGGTTACTTCCCTTGGCACTGCACTCTATGAAACAGTTCGCACGTGAGGGCAACAGTTCGCACGCGAGGACAACAGTCAAAACTGTTTCATGTGCAGTGGCGTTGCGCAGTAAAACATAACAGGTTTAATCCGGTTTTACTCAGAATAACTGAAAAACAGTTAAAAATAGCAAATTGACATTTATACTGAGCATTAGGTAATAATACTGCTTGTCTGCAAATTATTCTCTGAGCCGTAAACTTGTTTTACTACTATTTTTCCGAGGTATGTCTGTGTACTAAATTTTAATATCATCAAGTGAGAATATTCTGTTTCTTGATGATTTATATGTTGTGTCAGGGATATTGTTTACTTTAATAAAACACAGCATGATTTTTATATGCCCGAAAGAATTTCGGGCATATTATGTTATAGCCCCTATCCGTCCGTCTGTTCGTCCCTCCGTCCGACAGTCTGTTAGCAATTTGGTTTCCGGAGCATAAGTTCCATTTAGCCCGCAATATTCAAACTTCATAGGATGATTGTCCATATAGGGTTTAAGACCCCTATTGATTTTTGGGTCACAAGGTCAAAGGTCAAGGTCACTATTACCTTAAAACTGAAAACAGTTTCCGGAGCATAACTTAAGTTGAAATATTCTCATGTGTTACAAATTCTTCATCTTAACTAAAAAAACAACACTTTCGGGCATAAAATGCTCCGCCTAGCGGTGCTCTTGTTGCTCTTATAGTAGATGACATTAATCATCTTTTAAGATGTCATCATTTTGATGTTATATTTTCTCTACAAAATTTATATAGGATTATATTTTTATCATATAAATGCATTGAAATGACACTATATTTCTTTGTTGAACATAATCCTATCATGAAAAGGATAAATAAAGTAAAAATACTGTTTCAGAGGTGTAGTATGTCATATGGACATAAAGACTTCGAACATTGTTTTGGATAAGTATTATAATGCTCGGCTTATTGACTTTGGTCTTGCTAGAGAAATGGCCGAGGGAAATGTCTCAGCCGGTACTGCTCTCACAACAATTCCTGGCACAGAAGGATATTTCCCAACACAAACATTCAAGCAATACACTAGATTCTCTGACTATTATAGCTTTGGTGTAGGTGAGTATGCTGACAATTGTCTTTAACATCTTATTAAGCATTAAGATTTATCGTGTTACATGTATATTGTAAAAGCCAAAATGATCAAATTACCCAACCATATATAAAAGAAGTAATTTTCAAATCAATTTTTGCTTTTCCTGAGTGTTGCCCTTGTGACTGATAGAACAGTTCGAGTATTTTACATGGACAGGTGAAAATGTTGCTGACGTGTACTTAACATTCATTGTCCGAGGTAGATTTTTGCAGCAAAAAGTGTTAAAATTACACTGATGCCATATACACCCACACACTCGCCACACTCGCACACTACACACACATTACACTCATACACAAACACCAGTATGTATTATGACGTTTATTAAGCCTATGTTGATACAGATTGTGATGTTAATATATTAGAAGACGTTACTAAGGAAGTAATGACGTCATGACGGCACAACAACGTCACTTATTGTTGTTTTCAACAAAAAGTTGATCCATTAGTTGACAATCGAGAGACCAAAATATTAAGCTACATTCTCGATTGGCATACAACATTAGCATTTTATAGAGTTTCAAGATCACTTACTACGATAATATTATGTTGTTTCCCATTAAGAACATACTAATTTTTATACGCCTGAATTGTATTTGTGGATAGTCGTTGGGTTAAGGATGTGCCCTATTGATTTTGAGTCCCCAAGGTCAAAGGTCAAGGTCAATGGGACTTAATATACGGAAAAACCTTTGTCCGTACGATAACTCTACAAAGGATTCACGTAATTTTTTGTGTTGATAGCCCCTGGGTAGAGGGTGGAGATTATGAGACCCCAGGGTCAAAGGTCAAGGTCACTGGGACTATAATTATGAAAACCTTTTTCCGGACGATAACTTAACGACTGTACCTAGGTTCGCCAAATTTTATGTGTGAACTGCCTTTTGGTAGATGGTGTGTCCGAATGATTTTGAGACCCCAAGGTTAAAGGTCAAGTTCACTGGGACATAAGAGATGAAAACTTTGTACGGGCAATATCTCAAACTCTTTACATAGGTTCACCAATTTTATTGTGTTGATAGCCTTTGTGTAAAGTGTGTGCCCTTCTGGTTCGGGAGCTCGTGTCAAAGGTCAAGGTCACTGGGATTCATATTAGAAAATTTGTCCGGACTTCAATCGACAACGGATTTACTTAGGTTCATCAAATTTTATGTGTGGATAGCCTTTGTGTAAAGGGTGTGCCCCTTTGGTTCTGAGGTTCCGGGGTCAAAGGTCATTGTGGCTTAGACTTTATATATAAACGTTTTGTAGACGATAACTCAACCAGTTTACTTAAGTTTTAATTTTAAATGTGTACAGCCCTTGTGTCAAGTATGTGCTATATTAAATATGTGGCCCAGGAGTCAAAGGTTACGGTCACTGGGACACAATATATAAAACTTGTTTTGGTCGATAACTTAACAACAGCTTCACCCAGGTTAACTAAATTTTATGTGTGGATAGCCCTTGGGTCAGGGATGTGCCTTGTTGGTTTTGAGACCCTGATGTCAAAGGTCAAGGTCATTGGAAGTTTATGCCGGTGATAACTTGCCGACGGCTGTACCTTGGTTCATGAAATCTTTGCTTTGGATAGCCCTCCAGTCAAGGATGTGAATTATTTATTTTGAGTTCCCAGGGTCATAGGCCAAAGTCACCGATACTTCATATAGGACAGAACACAGCATGGACAGTACACGGGCGTATAATGCCCCGCCCAGTTGTGCTGTTGTTATTACTAAATCTGCTGAACAATTTTGATAAAACAAATTAATGGCATAAAGTAAGTTATTAATTAAATGATTTCACGGTGATTAAATACACACGATATTACGAGTGTTTGACAAAGAAAACGAAGCGTCGGTGGTATTATTTATATATCTATAAACATGTATATACACAAATAAAAACAAAATTGTTCAAGATCAAAAAATAAAAAAGTTACGGCTTAACTA
Organism: Mactra quadrangularis; assembly: GCA_025267735.1. NCBI lineage: Eukaryota > Metazoa > Mollusca > Bivalvia > Venerida > Mactridae > Mactra > Mactra quadrangularis. The sequence continues at coordinate 47,737,198 of CM046305.1, read as the reverse complement.
GGTTTTGAACCAGCATCCTTTAGGTCTGTTTTTTCATCAACATGTTTATGTGCCTTTACCGTAACCGATTGCGCTAGACAGTTATATAAAAAAGAACTATATGCCCAATTTAATTATTAAATGTACATTTTTATTTTGTTTCAGTCATATTAGAACTTCTGACTGGTTTAAAGCCTGTTGATGGAAACAGCTACCTGAAATCTTACAACGAATTCAAAATTAAGAGTAGTTTTGAGGTACTTGTTGAATTCATTCATTTGGTGTTGTTTCTTTTATAGATAATATAGTTAAAGTGTATAACTCTATAACTATATTGGTCTAGCATACTGTTGAACATAATTAAAAGAGTTTTTTTATACGCCCGTTTTGAAAAAAACGGTCGTATTATGTTATGCTGTTGTCCGTCTGTCCGTCCGTGGACAATTGCTTGTCTGGATGATAACTCAAGAAAGGATGTACCTAGGTTCCTTAAATTTTCTGTGTGGATATCCCTTGGGTGGAGGAGGTTCCCTATTGATTTTGAGACCCCAGGGTTAAAGGTCAAGGTCACTGGGACTTAAAATAGGTAAAACTTGTCCGGACAATAACTGAACCACCATTGTACCTAGGTTCACCAAATTTTATGTGAGAGTAGCCCATGTGTCAAGGATATGCCCTTTGGATTTTGGGGCCCCTGGGTCAAAGGTCAAGGTCACAGTGGCATCATATTGAAAAACATTGTCCGGGTAATAACTCAACAATGACTGTACCTAAGTTCACCAAATTTCATGTGAGAGTAGCCCATATGTCAAGGATGTACCTTATCAGTTTTGGGGAAACAGTGTTAAGTTTAAATCTTAAACCAGAAGATATCAAATTACCAAGCTGTGACTTCAAATATTCAATCAATATGTTTATAAAGTCAAAATGGCAAACAATGAAACATTTGTCCAGACAATAACTGAACCACCAATGTACCTAGGTTCACCAAATTTTATGTGAGGGTAGCCCTTGTGTTAAGGTTATGTCCTATTGGTTTTGGGGCTCCTGGGTCAAAGGTCAAGGTCACAGGGGCATCATATTGAAAAACCTTGTTTTGACAATAACTCATCAACGACTGTACCTAGGTTCACAAAATTTTATGTGAAGATAGCCCTTGTGTCAAGGATGTTCCCAATATGTTTTGGGGCCCCAGACCCGAAGGTCAAGGTCACAGAGGCATCATATGGAAAAACCTTGTCCAGACAATAACTGAACAACCAATGTACCTAGGTTCACTTAATTTTATGTGAGAGTAGCCCATATGTCATGGTTATATCCTATTGGTTTTGGGGCCCCTGGGCCAAAGGTCAAGGTCACAGGGGCATCATATTGAAAAACATTGTCCGTGTAGTAAATCAACAATGACTGCACCTAAGTTCACCAAATTTTATGTAAGAGTAGCCCATGTGTCAAGGATGTTCCCTTTTGGTTTTGGGGCCCCTGGGTCAATTTTAAACCATCGTCTAGAAGATATCAACTTTCCAATCAGTGACTTCAAATGTTCAATCAATATGTTAACAAAGTCAAAATGGCAAACAATGGAAATAATGCTATATTTAATAAGTAACATGAATTTAGTTCACCAAATTTTATGTGAGGGTAGACCATGTGTCAAGGATGTTCCCAATTGGTTTTGGGTCAAAACTGGGTCAAAGGTCAAGGTCACAGGGGCATCATATGGAAAATCCTTGTCCGGACAATAACTAAACAATGATAGTACCTAGGTTAACCAAATTTTATGTGGATCAGCCCATTTGTCAAGATGTAATGTGTTGATAGCTCTTTGGTATTGGATGTTCTCTTTTGATTTGGAGACCCCCAGGGTCAAAAGTCAAGGTCACAGGGACTTAATTCATATTGAAACATTTTCCGGACAATTACTCAATAATGATTGTACCTAGGTTTACCAAATTTTATTTAAGGGTAGCCTAAATGTCTAGCATATGCCCCTTTGGTTTTAGGTCCCTGGGTTAAAGGTCAAAGTCACAAGAAAAATCATGAGGAAAAACCTTGTCCAACAACCAACTTTACCTAAGATCACCAAATTTTATGTATCAATACTCTTTGGGTCAAGGGCGAGAACTTTTTGTTCTGAGGCCCCAGGGTCAAGGTCACTGGAAGTTTGTATGGGAAAACTTTGTGTCGGTGATAACTCAACCATGGCTGTACCTAGGTTCTCAAAATCTTTGCTTTGGATAGCCCTCCAGTTAAGGATGGGACCTATTCTGAGATTCCGGGGTCATTGGTCAAGGTCACAGGGACTTCATATGAGATAGAACACAGCATGGACTGCACACGGGCGTATAATGCCCCGCCCAGCGGAGCTCTAATTAAAAGTATGTCTTTGTAAATTAAATGTTGTAAAATAAGTAAACATTTGTCTACTGAAAATTGGATATGCATATAACAAGTTACAATCTTGTCAAAATGCATGTAGATGAATAGTCCTTATCTCAGTTATAGACTTGTAAAATGCTAGCTATCAATGTATGGATAAAACGTTTTCCAAATTATGTATCATCAAACATATCACTGAACACTTTAAGAAAAGTAAGATTTTTATAATATGTGTTTGCTTATTTTAAAGATCATAGGTAAACATTACATAACCACTACTATTATTGACACATTATACAAAAATTGTTCTAAGTATGTTATTCGGTCAACATTGACACTAGGGGGTCACAAGTTTACAGGGAGTTATATGAGGGAACTTTAAAATTGTTTTTCACTAAATCTGTCAGGTTCAAGAGCATATGTACGTATTTGGCATGTAGCATCACCTATGGTTTTCTACAAAGATTAATTTTTCTACAAGTAATGCCTCTTGGGTCAAACTTGGCTCTGCCTGTAGGGATAGCTTTTTTCATAGAGATATGTAAGAAAATGTTGTTGCAGTTTTAATCATTGAAACTGTGAAGCCTAGAGCTTCCAAATTTGGCCATATGTCAATACTTGCTTTAAGAAACAACAACAATTACTTCAAATTTTGCATAATCAGATTTGTTAAAGTTATTTCTCTTGGTCAAAGGGGCATATAGATGAATGGGGGGAATCTTTTAACTCATTTTTACTTAAGTTTTATTTTTTGACATTTGGCATTGAAATATAATATAGTAGTGTATAAACATACTTGTTTACCAACTAAGTCATTTTTATATTTCGGGCATATTATGTTATACCCCCTGGCGTCCGTCCGTCTGTCTGTTACCAATTTGGTTTCCCGAGCATAACTTAAGTACCATTTGGCCCACAATATTCAAAGTTCATAGGATGATTGTCCATATCACAGCTTCCGGAGCATAACTTAACTTCCATTTGGTCCACAATATTCAAACTTCATACGATGATTGTCCATATCGAGTAGAAGACCGCTATTGAATTTGGGGTCTCAAGGTCAAAGGTCAAGTCACTATTACCTTAAAACTGAAAACAGATTCCGGAGCATAACTTAAGTTTCATTTGGCCCACAGTATTCAAACATTAGGGGAGGATTGTCCATGGTATCTTTTTTCTCTACTTTGTTTTCCACAATTATTCATAATATGATATTCATATTAAATATTCTCATGTCTTACAAATGCTTCATCTTATCTAAAAAACAACACTTTCTGGCATATAATGCTCCGCCTAGCGGTGCTCTTGTTTAATATTCTCCATGGATAGAGACATATTTAGTTGTTCGGATATATATAAGGTGATAGTTACACAATACTGCATGTAATATCATCTAACATTTCATAGTCAAATGTGTACACATTTTCCAATAACTATCCTTTGTCTCAATTCAGGAAGAGTACACACTGGTTGTGTATTTTAATTCTATACTGGTCAGAACATTGGAATTTGTTTTTTAATTTTATTATTTATTGACTGAAAAATATGGAACACAACATTTTGTTCCTTGACAATTGTCTTTCTGATGTCGTAGATCCCAGTTGAAATACACTTTTGCTTAAAACTCTAATTTCAAGTCCTGTGTAGTTCGTAAGTAAAAGTCTGGCATAGAACCCTATGTTCCTTTTGTTTGTTTCTGTAAGCATTAATTATACCCCCGCTTCGAAGAAGAGGGGGGGGGGGGTATACTGTTTTACCCTTGTCCGTGCGTGTGTTCGTGCGTGCGTCTGTCTGTTACAAAATTTTCGTCGCAGTTTTCTCGGCAACTATAACATGCAGCAGCCTAATACTTTGCATATTGCTTCATCCCATAGTCCCATGTGGTGTAAAGCGATTTCATGCTCCTTGCTCATGTACTTCCTGTTTGTCGCATATTTTTAGATTTTGGCGGGGGTATCACTAGTGAGCATTAGCTCACAGATTTACTTGTTTTATTTTGTTTTTTTTAAAGAGTATGTGGAAAAGTAAAGAAAAAACGAAAAAACATGAAGCTGCAGAAGAGTTGTATAAGTTGTCTGTGCGGTGTCGTAACAGTTACAAGAAAGAAGATAAAGACATAGAACCAATTCATTCATCTAAAGATATAGTTGACATCATCCATGTAAGAAATTATATGAGTCGCGTCATGGAAAAACCTGCATTAATGACAAAATTTTCGATTTTTATGTTTTTGCATTTTCATATAGAAAAAAGTTTGTAGTTTTTGAATTCGAAATCCGTTTTCAGGAATACAGCTTACTTTTGACGCTATAGTTATCTAAAGTACCCATGGTTTTCATCAGAATAATGTAAAAATGAATATAATGACGTTACGTCATACTGTTCTTTAAAAAAATACCACTAATGATAAGTATACATGCATAGTTATATGGGTATTTCATTTTACTGTGTTAATGATTATTTGCGTTGTTCTATCAGCAACCAAAATATTCAATTAATTCTATAATCATATATACAATTACCCGCTAAAGGTAAAATTTCCATAATAGCTGCTGTCAAAATTCGGGCGATATCGGGTCATTTCCACACATTTCGTGAGCACTTTTCGTCGACGTCGTTAAAATTGATAAAGATCAGATGCTCATTTTATTATGTAAATGCTTCCTTATTCAAGCTTTGTTATTACGTTTCTTATATAAACTAAAAAGATTATTAATTCTTACAATTATTTGAGATAATTGATAGACTTCGTGTTTAAATTTTAAACCGTAAGTTAATAAATCTAGTTTAAACGATGAAGGTATAGACTTGTCCCCTAAATATTCGTCCACAAACAAATTCGTAATCGCTTAGTTGCTAGTGATTTAGACTGTTTTTCTGGTGATAAAAAGTAACAAAAAGCTTATTCCTTGATATGTGCATTATGGGAATTCTACACAAGAAAATGTCACACTTTCATAAATGTACGCATTATATTTATGTTGTTTACATCAACCAATCTTCAATCAGCCAATCTCTGCTCCCAAAATATTCCAGTTGAATTCAGAATACAAGCTTATTATAATTTATTTAATCAGTACAATAACAAATTAGTTTTCATTTATTATCGTCAACTAGCTAGGCGTATGTACGACTGATATTTGATGACGCCAGCCTGCCAAAAAAAGCGCTCTTCATCTTAATTCGTTCGTTGGTGGCATATGCCACTTGTTTATTGATCCCTGTTAGTCAAATGATTTAATAACATAACATCTTAGGGTAGTATTATGCGATAAATCGCTTATTGTTATTGTGAAGAGGTGTCGTTCGTTAGAGGTAAAACATAGAGCAAAATCAACGGGGAGTGGGATTCTAATACGCCGCTCGTCGGAGGTTGCTGCTTGTTAGAGGTGCCGTTAGCAGAGGTTAAACTGTAGTCTATTGTTCTCGATTTTATTAAGTAGGATACATATCAAACCACAAGCTGTATCGGTATTACAGGTGTTATACTTTTCTCTACCTGAGTCGATTAACATTCATGCAACATTATGTATAACGTCTACTTTTTGGTCTTGGACAATATTGTTTCTGCAACACAGGACAGATATATGGTCGCAAGGACTTTAACAGGTACTTTTCTCTGGCTTCACTCATGCTCTGACAGGTAGGGGACAGGTGCTGGTCTGGAGTCATCCACAAACCGAAAAGCCGGGTCCTCAAGCATGCACACCTCTGTCTCGTCTGCCTCCCAACTTTCTCGTACTGACACATTGCCAGAAAAACGGAAATACTAGTACCGGTACTTTATGGAAAAAGTAATTAAGAGAATTGCTTGATCAAGCTCAGAAAATAACGATATCACAAGTATATGGTGTTCATATATATAATTGATTTTATACTCATTACCTTTAAGATTAATACTTTATCTAACCAATCAGGCGCTGACGCTGATGGATGTTCTGGCGGGGTCCTTGGATTGGGATCCGACTTTGCACCTTGCAATCGTGGATTTTTCCAAGGCATCTGGCGGGATTCCCTATTGGCTAAGGGTTGCCTTTCCATTTATAATCTCATCATTACCTATATCACTTAAACTTATCTTAGCAATCAGGCGCTGGCGCTGATGGGTGTTCTGGAGGGATCTTTGAATTGGAATCCAACTTTGCACCTTGCAATCATGGATTTTTTAAGGCATCTTGTCTGGTTTCCATTAGTCGGTGGCTGCCTTTATTCATAGTCTAATCATAACCTTTATCATTTTTACTTTATCTGACCACTATATAATGCATGGCATGATGTTTGGTGGGACGCGCGGGCACTGATAATGAAGGATGTTCGGGTGGGAGCCCTGGATTAGAATCCAACTTTGCACCTTGCAATCATGGATTTTCGTGGCATCCTGCCTGATTCTCCATCGACCATTTGGCTGCCGTTCTACCAACAATCCATTATCACTCATTCACTATCTTTTACAGTTAAAAATCCACTTGTTATGTTGTTGTTGTTGTTTTTAAACTACTATGAGCACTTTATTGATCACTAATTTTTAGTTTTATATTAGTCTTCAGTTTATGTTTTTATATTTTATCATTTCTTAATCTTTTTCATTATCGTTTTTATTTAAGCTCGTATTTCTTATTTTGCATATGATTGTGAAGCGCTTTTGAACATATATTCTATATGAAAAGAGCGCTATACAAATCCGATATATAATAATAATAATATATTCCCCGCAAACGAATTCACCGGACAATTCAAATTTCTAAGCTTAAGTAATCTTTTTCTATCCTAATTATTCAGATACATTCAGTGGTGGCAAAAATGTATAAACAACGATTTTCAAGCCAAGTAAATTATGTAAATGCTTCAAATTGAACCAGTTTTTACATTGTTTACAAAAGAAATTCTCTGTCATTCGGGGAATTTATTTAAACTATGGAAGCGCAATAAAACGGGTTCAAAACTTTTGATGTGTCGCTTCGATGTGGGCATTGATAGCTTAATTAAGACGCAAAGCATTAACAAATAACATGTTTTTGTTTACAAACGTACATTTAAAAGTGTTTCGTTTAAATTTAAGATCTAGCATGGGTCGTGAAAATGTATGACACGACATCAATATGGCTCAAACAATTTCGTTATAAAAAATAGAGCATTGAATCATGCATAATTAACACATTTTAAAGTAAATTGGTTGCCTTATTATTAGATTTGAAGGTAGTTATGCTTTAATTTTTTCATCATTTTTTGTTTAATAAGATTGGGAGGTGTGTTGTAGAAATCAGAATTTAGAATAAAAAAAACAGTAATCTTATCATAATATCATTCATGATTCTTGATTGAGAGACGTAGACACTTAATTAAAAGCACTGGCACCAGAGTCCATATCCTAAAATAATGCTCACGTCCCTATATATAGTTCCCTGTGCATACACACGTGTGCACTACCTTATATACAAGAAAATATTGATGCAAAGCATCAAAGAGCGCAAAAAATAATAACATGAAAGTACTGCTTAAGCCTGTGATTCTCTATAAGTGAGGCATTAAAATTCTTTAAAAAAATATTGCTTATTAACCGCTAATTAAAGCATATAATTATGACAACTAAAACATAAACACCTATATAAATGTACAATATGTAATTGGATAATAATCAGTGATGGTCTGATAATCCTTCTTTGTTTATGGAGTCAGTGTCTACGTCAGCCGTTAGACCGTCCCCCAAAATGATCTATACGAGACGTCGAAGACCGTGAAGGTCGAGTGTACAAGTTTTAGTTTAAATCGCAGTTTAGGAGAGAAGATATTAATTTCTTGAAGAAACTCTTTTAAAGATAATATATAAATGCTAAAAAACAAATGAAATGTTTACAAAACACGTCAGATATATAAATTCATTAACATAAAATTTCTCGTCTAGCTGTCTTGCCACCTAAAGTACGTACGCTTTTTAGTCTAACCATTGTTGACTTCAATGGCGGCCCCCATGAGATAGTTAGACAGTAATTAGGCAGTAATAGCCAAAAATTTCCGCATGCAGCAACATTATCAAAACTGAATACATACATAGCGCAACGCTCCAGCGTTGCGCTAAATAATATACGTGAATATTATAATGAAACTATAGTTATAATTCGTACACGGTAATGAATACGGGTGCAATTTTTAATTGTTTTTGTTATCAAAATATTTTATGGGTGCGTATTTAAAGAATATGAGGACTCTGATGCCAGTGATTAAAAGCATGTAATAGCAAAAAGAAAACATTATGAAGCAAAATTAAATTATACATCTACAATAACTGAATACATATTGTTTTAATCACTGATGGCTCTTAACTTTTGAAAATTTCTATATTCATTATTGGCTTGTTTACGTCATGATCTGATGTCATAAAAATGTCTGCTTTATTATGCTGTACATTCACCACAACTGGGAGGAAAACTTTTAGATTTTGAAGTGAGTGATGGTTATTTTTAACTCAAATTTTGCACACTTAACGATATGTTGTTACTAAATCGATTTGCTAAATGATTTCAGGTGCATTGTGTTCAGGGTTCCCACGGTCAGGGAAAAGTCAGGGAGAAATGATTTTTTTTCAAGGTCAGGGAATTCTGAAATTAGTCAGGGAAGTTTGAAAAATAAGCAAAAGTCAGGGAAAAGTCAGGGAATTTTGTAAGAGAAGAATTTTGGTCAAACAGTAGGAAGCTATATAATCAAAGGCTAAGGCAGTCTTCTATTAGTTTGGATATTTTATTGATATTTATCATAATGAGTATCTTTATTATTCTTGTTAACATCTTACTCTGAAAATATGCTTATGTCTAAAAATTAATATACAGTAACTAAGTTCTCCAGGAAGAAGTTGAAAGGGGTTTAAGCGTCCTTTGCCTTACTGCATTTTTCTTTTTATGCAGCTCTTTCATTACCTGTCTTATTATACCCCCGCTTCGAAGAAGAGGGGGGGGGTATACTGTTTTACCCTTGTCCGTCCGTGCGTGCGTCCGTCCGTCCGTTACAAAATTTCCGTCGCAGTTTTCTCAACAACTATATCATGCAGCAGCCTAATACTTTGCATATTGCTTCATCCCATAGTCCCATGTGGTGTAAAGCGATTTCATGCTCCTTGCTCATGTACTTCCTGTTTGTCGCATATTTTAGATTTTGGCGGGGGTATCACTAGTGAGCATTAGCTCACAGATTTATTGTTTTTGTTCAATGTTAGTTTACCATTGATTACTATAATAATTATATTCAAGTAAAATGTGTGCCTGTTTTAGTCAATCCTCTAATGTATGTTTAAGAAAGTAACATCTTTGAGCATGACATGTGTTATCAAATACTTCTCATTTCGGATAAGTGTATGCATACTAAATGAAAATAAGCAGCTTAAGGGTCATTCCAAATCACTTAAAAAACAAAACAAAATCCCAGTTCAAGTCTTAGATTTTGCTGAAATTTTAACCACATCAAATTAAACCTTATTCATGGAGAAATTCAAATTTTAGTATTGTGCTCCAAATAGTTTCTGAGATATAGACATTTGAAGTTGGTTCATACCGCACTATTATTGAAGTTAGAAATTGAGTTTTGAGCCATCTTTGAGGGCAAAAGTTATAAAGAAAAAGAGCTCTCAGAGTCCCTTAAGTCCATATATGTACTCACATTTAGGTTAATATTTGAGTTTAATAATCCTTTAGATTCTTATTTTTTTCCTTTTTTGAGCAATATTGATCAGAAAATGGCCCTGTGGCCAATTTGCGCAAAATGTTATTACAGTTCTGTAAATGTCTTGATTTATAAATTGCTATATTTTCTTTATTTGTCAAGATATTACTTTAAAATTTTCAGGGAATGATCTTATAATCATAATTGATGTGTATTATAAAAATATGGTCTTCATATATTGTTAATCAATAAAGAAAAATATTTTTTGCATTTTATACAAGGGTGCCCCCTCTTTTTTTACGAAATAAGTTTTTTTCATAAGTTTGGTGTGCTATACTTTTTTTTATTTCTTAGGATATTCTTATAAAAATGGGTATACATTGCATTCAAATAAGTTTAAAACTATTTGTCTTGAAGAAAATAGTCTCTAAAAGTGGCCCTAGCATTCAAGTGGCATAAAAAATTTTCCAAATGCTAACACTTTGAAACTTTTTGATTGCATTATCCTACTATATATTAATATCATACTAAAAATAGAAAATGCCTTCTTATTCCTTCGATTGAAAAATCATGTTTCAAAAAAAAAAAATCCAAATCCAGACTGAATTTTTTGGTCTTTACTAGAATTCAAATTTAGAATTTGAACTTAATTTCGAGCGAAGAAAAAAATGTTCAAAAAAAATTTTTTTTAGTAAACTGTTGCTTTATATAGAGGTTTGAGTAAATTTTTATGAGTGAGCAAGAAAATAAATATATATTTCTTTGTAAAAACTGTCAAAATTAAGGTGCGAACGAATCCAAACAACACATAATCAACTTGTTGTGGCCTAAGATGGTGCATCAAATGGCTTGTCGAGGATTACAATGCGCAGCTCTTTTTGGAAATTTTAGAATGGCATTGGATAATTCCTTCCTGCATAATCCCCAAATTGTGCAATAGTAATCAATATGTTGAAGGAGATAAGTATTGAACTATACATTTAGTGCTCAAAGATTGTGAAAACTTGACACTGTTACCGGTCAGGGAAAAATTATTTTGGTCAGGGAAAAATCAGGGAAAAGTCAGAGAATTTTGATTTCTTATCTTTGTGGGAACCATGGTGTTGATTTAAGAAGGATTTTGATTCCTATTCCCGCCAATCAAACGTTCGGTTTATATGTCGCTCGTCCGTTTAATTTTGGACAACTTCCTCTTGCGTTTAAGACATAAAACTTTGAGATTAATATCCCTTTTCTTCATATATGCATTGACTAAGCAGGGATCGAAATATAAGATCCAAAATCTTATTTGTTACATGAAAACAACAAACATGTTATCACTGAAAATGTTAAAAAATGACCGGTAATAGGATTGTGAGGAGTACTGAAATTATCCGATCAAATAAATTATTTTAACTCAAACATTTAACATAATATATTAGGATTGACTTAACGGCACGTTCCTTTCCTATTTTAAAAACAATCCATCGAGTACGAGTAGACTATAAACTCTATGAAGGTAGAAATTCAAATATACGCCGAGCTAAAACTGTCCGCTCGTAAACATGCGTGACAAAAATTATGACGTTTTGTAAGTGGATTTTCCCGACAACGTCATGAACGTCATTAATGCAGGTTTTGTCATGACACTCGTCATATCGTTTTTAATTTATTTAACCTGATCATTACGTATGCCAGTAGATTGTCTTACTTTATTTCTTGAGGTCAGGTAGGCCTATCCCTGGTTGACCTACTTGTAAACTTGGCTTATGTATGTGCTTTGTGTTACTTGCAGGGTGCAACCATTCCAAACCGCACCTTTAACGAGCGGCAACCTCTGAAGAGCAGCATATTTGAATTCCCCGTTGATTTTGCTCTATGTTTCACCTCTGACAAACTAACTCTAGTTGGGTTGAAATCGATAATCACCTTCGTCTGTAAGATGTAAATATTTGACGATACCCCTTATCATATAATACCCCAAGTATATAATTATCTTATAAATAATATGATTAATATCTAGTTGATAAAAGCAAATGAAAATTGTTTTTAATTATACGCCCGTTTTGAAAAAAACGGACGTATTATGGTATACCCTCCGTCCGTCCTTCCGTCCGTCCGTCCGTCCGTCCGTTAGCCACAATCATGTGCGCTCAATATCTTGAAAAGTTTTTGAGTGACAGTCATGGGACTTGGTAGGAAGATTGGTCATACTCAGTAGATGATCTCTATACATTTTGAGGTCACTATGTTTAAGGTCAAGGTCACTTGGACTTAAAATATGAAAACTATGTCCGCTCAATATCTTGAAAAGTTTTTGAGAGACAGTCATGGTACTTGGTAGGAAGATTGGTCATACTCAGTAGATGACCCCTATACATTTTGAGGTCACTACGTCAAAGGTGAAGGTCACTGGGACTTAAAATATGAAAACCATGACCGCTTAATATCTTGAAAAGATTTTGAGTGACATTCATGATATTTAGTAAGAAGATTGGTCATACTCAGTAGATGACCCCTATACATTTTGAGGTCACTAGGTCAAAGGTCAAGGTCACTGGGACTTAAAATATGAAAACCATGTCCGGACATTAACTACAACTGTACCTAGGTTCACCCAATTTTATGTGAGAATAGCCCATGTGTCAAGGATGTTCCTTATTGGTTTTGGGGCCCCTGGGTCAAAGGTCACAGGGGCATCATATGGGAAAGCCTTGTCCGGACAATAACTGAACAACCACTGTACCTAGGTTCACCAAATTTTATGTGAGAGTAGCACATGTGTCAAGGATGTGACCTTTTGGTTTTGAGGCCCCATGGTCAAAGGTCAAGGTCACAGGTGCATCATAAGGAAAAACCTTGGCAGAACGATAACTCAACAACCGCTGTATCTAGATTCACCAAATTTGATGTGAGAGTAGCCCAAGTGCCAAGGATGTGCCCTCTTGGTTTTGGGGTTCCAGGTTCACAGGTCAAGGTCACAGGGACATCATATAGAAAAACCTTGTCCGGAGAATAACACAACAACCACTCTATCTAGTTTCGCCATATTTTATGTATCAATACTCTTTGGGTCAAGGGTGTGAACCTTTGGTTCTGAGGCCCCAGGGTCAAGGTCACTGAAAGTTCATATGGGAAAACTTTGTGCCTGTGATAACTCAACTATGGCTTTACCTAGGTTCTCAAAATCTTTGCTTTGGATAGCCCTCCAGTTAAGGATGTGACCTATTCTGAGGTCCCGGGGTCATTGGTTAAAGTCACAGGGACTTCATATGAGATAGAACACAGCATGGACTGCACACGGGCGTATAATGCCCCGCCCAGCGGAGCTCTTGTTGTAATAATTATTATGAATTTCGATGGAATATATTCTGTCTCATGTGAATTAAAGGGTTAACAGCTGAATCAAACACTTACTACCGATATGACGATAATAATTAATGATAAGTATCATGCGCCGCTAGACAGATATAAAGGACTACTTTTGATGGAATCGAAACGTTATCCATGTGTATTGCATATTTCTGCGTGAAACTAAGCATCGTGCACAAATTTTTGAACTGTTTTAATGACGGACAGCGTAGAACGTAAAGCAAACTAACGATAACAGAATATGGGAAGTCTTAAAAGTTCTTATTGTTCATATGTTATTTTATTAAGTCTTTCAAAACATGACGCCCCATGCGTTTTCAGTTAAAGAGTAATTGTTTTCGGTATTTCGGGGGTTTTCGGGTTGTGGAGGATTTCTGGCAACACAAATTGCATATTTTAAAAGCATCTTTAGGATGAAACAAATAAAATTATTTGTTGAAATAATTTGTTTGTTGTACTAACAAGTTTGAAAGCATAAAAGTATAATTGCACTTATTTAAGATGAACAATTATTTTGTAATTGGATGATTAATCTCAAGAGCAAACATTAAAGATCATTTTTTTACAAACTGTTAAATATTAAGAATATCTATTATAATTAAGAATTTTTATATCTAAATTTATATCTAATTTAGCGGGAAAGTTTTAAAATCTAACACGATCGTACAATTTATTGACCCTTTAAGCCGATTACCGCCACTAGGATTTTAAAAAATGCTCTTTCCTCCAATCAACACACTTTCTGTTAAATTTGCAGACGACGCTTACATACGACAGTGAACATCAATAAAATCTGGTTTGACGATACGGCGTTACATATCCTTGTAATGTAGGGTTCTTGTTGCTGGTAAATACGTGGACCGCGTCATATTATTGCGCGTATTCAATATGTAAGGAAAACTTTAGGAAGGCCTATAACGAATATTTTTTGTTCAATATGATTTATTTTTGTATGTCGTTTCGTACAAGAAATGCAATTTGTACACATAGAGAATGCCAACTGCGTGGTTGGGGTAAGTTAAAGTTAAAAAAAAATGGTTGGCGAAATCTGAAAAGACTGTGAAATGGCAGTAATAAGATTTGCTTGCACTAATCTTAAAAATAATAAAAATCATACTGATCATATATATTATATATACAATTTCAATATAACATGCATGCAGCAAATATTTTTCGCCTGCCATGTAGTGTGAAGTGTTGTTTCATGTTTCACTGACCACTACGCTAGTAGGATAGCAGCATGTTGTCTAAAATATATGTAGTAGCTGTCTAGGGGGATACTCAATAGAATCTTATTCTATTTGAACAATGCAAAATGGCGCTCAGGAAAGTAGGGAAACCATCCTTCTAATGGTTGAAAGAAGAAAACGGTACAATAACCTAAAGTGATGTATCACCATGTTTGTCAAGTTTGATTTTTTTTAAACTGGTGGTGCTTTGTTTAACGTTATTTTTATCAAGTGTTATTAAGGCAGTAATGCACGTTTAGTTTTCCAACATTTTGTTTGTTTGTTTGTTGGGTTTGAAGCAACTTTTTGTATAGGTTATATAACGGCGGTTAGTCAACCTACTTTATCCTCCTAGAAGGGCTAAACCTCTGGATTTAGCTGTTAACCAACTACATGTACTAAGCGCATACTTGTGTCAGTGACTGACAACTGTCCTGCATAATTAAAAATCATTGGTAGGAGGGAGAGTGGTCGTAGAAATGATTTTATGTCCAAGCTTCACGAGAGTATGCCCGTCTGGGAAATGAACCCACGACCCCTACATCAGCAGACTTTCATGCTTCCAACTGCGCTAGCCGAGCGGCTACTTTCCAGCATTAACTTTTACATGGATAAAATATATAGAACGTCAATAATTTAGATCAGAAAAGAGAAGAATTATTGAATATTTTGCACTCTGGGATCCATACATCATATACATGTATCAATTTTTTTTGGGTCATTTCAGACCCGACTTGTGGATGACCATAAGCCAAAGTGGGATGTTGGTAGCTTTGAAACAGTAAAATGTGATTTGTGCATGCTGTATGATGCTGGTAAGCTATCACATTTGGTATCTTTTTTCTGTTATTAAAGAAGACTCCCCAGAAATATGCATATATGTTTTACTCGTACTGTCTTGAAGTATTCCGAATTGTCAAGGTAAATAGAATAGAAATAATTAACAAATGTTATTAGAGTGATATGTCATAGCGTTGCAGAGGTTTGAACTGTGATGATCTTTTATATTAAATATTGATACAGGAAATTCATAATCATTGCTATGTATTGTTCATTCTCAATATGGTGTGTTACTTGAATTGTGTCTGTTTCTAGTCCCCGTCCGGTGTTCACACTGGATAAAACTATTATAAGATTGCCCTCTGTCCACATGTTTGTCTGTCGGCTCAAACATGGATCCTACATTTTTTAAAAGAGACTCTCAGAATCGATGAAACTTGGTGAGTGAATTGGTTGCAATCTTGCTAATTCATATCTTAGTATTTTCTAATCAAAATTGTTGTTGCAAAGTCACAATTTGCGTGGTGTAAGTTTATACATGGATAGTCTACAATGGGAAGTTGATGCATGTCGTTTTACTTGATACTTTCCGCGGGACATTATTTAAAAAGCTAGTTTTTGTGGCAAAATGGTGGAAGAAAAGGATTTGGGTTTCTGGTAATTAATAAAGTAAAATTGGCAATAATTTGCCTGTTGCTTTGTTTTTAGCTAACCTGAGCACACAGTGCTCAAGATAAGCTATTGTGAGGGAACTGACCAATGTACGTTAGTGCATGCGTGCGTGTGTGAATATGTGCGGCCGTCGTCAACAATTTCTAAAAAAAGACTTTAAAAAAACCAAATTGGCCCCGCCCAAGAGGTAAACAGATATCAATAAGGAAATGCTAAAAATCTTTTCTAAAACTGCACGGCTTAGAGTTGTATTTAATATGTAGCATCACTAGAAGGTGCTTTACAAAGATTATTCAAATCATGCCCCTGAGGTCAAAATTGGCCCCGCCTCAGGGGTGTCAAGATTTACATAGAAATATTTAGTGAAATTTTAAAATATCTTCTTCTGTAAAACTGCAAAACAAGAGTTTGTATAAGCACTTGTAGATGCATTAAAATTCCAAATTATGCCCATGGGGTCAAAATTAGCCCCGCCACAGGGTCACAAGATTTACATAAAGTTAATTAAGGAAACGTTTAAAAAGAGCTTCTTCTCTAAAATCGCAAGGCTTAGAGTTTTGATATCTGGCATGTAGCATAACAAGAAAATGCTTTACTAAAATTGTTCAAAAAATGCCCGTAGGGCAAAATTGTTCCACTGGGGTCACAAGATAAACACAGAGATAGATATGGAAAATTATTGTTTAAAGATATTCTTTTCAAAAACTACTAGTCATAGAGATTTCATATTTGATATGTGGTATTATCTTGAGGTCTAATTCAAAGGTTGTTCAAATTATGCCCCTGGTTTGAAAATTGGCCCTGCCCTTGGGATCACTGTTTTCATCAGCTGAAACTGTTTTATTATCTTCAGTCAGATGTCATAAGCACAGAAATTCTAAGGTGAGCGGTCCAGGGAACTCAGGGCCCTTTTGTTTTATTTGTTGCCAAGGTCAATGGGATGCCTCTTTAACTAAAATATTTCACAGGAAGGAGTTTTTTGTATTGCCTATAATTATCACCGAGTCTTGTTGGCGTTGAAATGATTTTATGGCCATTATTTTGCCTACCTCTATATAAGGACAGATGTTGGCTTCTGGCAAGTCTATGGGATAAGTATTAAAGCTTTAGTCCGGAGATTTATGCCTTTCTGGGACATGTTAGTAGGATGGTTAACTGCTCCCATGTCACTCAAATGATAAAATGTTGTGTGAAGCATATAACATGACTTATAAGTATAGTTTTGTTCGTTTGCTTGTTTTGATGGATTTAATGCCTTAGCAAAACAATGTTTAGGTTATATCATGGCGGTCAATCCACCTACTCTCTGTTCCTGAAAAGACTAAATCCCTGGATTTAACTGTCAACCAACTACTAGGTTTATACTCCCGTCAGTAACTGACTTCTGTCCTACATTATGTAGAATTAGTGGTAGGAAGGAGGATGGCTAAAAATATTTCATGATCAAGCTCCGCCGAAGTATGCTCGTCCTGGAATCGAACCAACGACCCCTTGATCAGCAGAATTTCGTGCTACCAACCGAACTACCCGGTCGGCTTTTATTCGTATAGATTTCATATTGTTATCAATTCTTCAAATTTTGTTTCAGTTCCCAATGATGTTCTTCTACATGATCGCAGCTGTAAAATACAAGTATGTGTCTCATGCAGGAGGAATTCATATTGTAACCCAATATGGTGTCATTCTTGCAGAAAAGAAATCATTCCAAATATTGGTAAGCAATTACGTTAGCAGATTAGCAGATATGTATTATTGGGTTAACTTTCTTACCTAGGCAATGAAAAGGTATA
The DNA here is from genome assembly GCA_025267735.1 of Mactra quadrangularis. Classification (NCBI taxonomy): domain Eukaryota; kingdom Metazoa; phylum Mollusca; class Bivalvia; order Venerida; family Mactridae; genus Mactra; species Mactra quadrangularis. Next base: position 47,719,368 of record CM046305.1, on the reverse strand, counting down.
AGTATTATGTAGCGTTTAAATCCATATTTAATTGATTTATTAATATAATGATTATTCTTTTTGAATTAAATATTAAACATTTATAGATATCCGTTTTATAATCCCGTTTGAAAAACGGGACGTATTATGTTATGATGTTGTCCGTCTGTCCGTGGACAATTGCTTGTCTGGATGATAACTCAAGAAATGATGTACGTATGTTCTTCAAATTTTGTGTGTTGATAGCCCTTGGGTAGAGTGGGTTCCCTATCGATTCTGAGACCCCAGGGTCAAAGGTCAAATATGAAATCTTTCCGGACAATAACTCAACACAGACTGTACCTAGTATTAAAAACCAAATTTTAAGGTTCTGGAACTGTAATGGTGACCTTTCACAATCCTTAAAATGATATCTTTTCTTGAAAACTGACTATAAAAGACATTGAATGGTGAATTTTAAGGTAGTTTACCGTTCGTAACTTAAGTTATGTGCATTTTTATAACGTGACCATTGATTTTCAAAAAGATCGTAAATTATGCTGGGACAAAAAATAAATGCAACTATTTTTTTTCAAATTCTGCAGTTTTATATTCAATTTTCATTTATTTTCCTATTACACAATCATGTCATGATAAACCATAACAATCAGATTACACTTTGGACAAATACTTTTAAAAGTACAGAGCTTTGTATACATGTACAGTGTAACCTCTGCAGAGCGACTTTCGGCGGAGTTTGAAAAAAATGCCGCTCTGCAGAGGTGCCGCTCTGCAGAGGTAGACTTTTTCTACCGATCACGAAAAACGGCCGTTTCGGTACGGAAATCTGGACGTTATCCGTTCCGTAATGTAAATACAGTTATTATCGGGCGCTGATCGACAAAAGTAAAAAGTTTTAATATGATTACATTTTATTTTTAAATTAATCTTTATCACCGTTAGAAATTACTAGCATGATGGTTAATTTTACGCACAAGAAAGCAATACATCAGCGAAATCGTTTCTTTTACCGTCATAATTGTTGTTATACCTGTCTAATGGCGAATAATATTTAGCATGGATTATCGTCTTTTCGGGAGTAACTATCTAATTCGGCTCTTAAACCTCAAATAACTTTAAAACTGAATTCATGCCATCGAAGCTTTTAATAATAAGTACAATAACAAATAAGTTTCATTTAGTATCGTTAACTAGCTGGACGTATGTACATCTGATACTTGATGACGTCAGCCTACCAAACAAAGCGCTCCTCATCTTAGATCCGTTCGTTGGTGTCATGGAAACCATATGTCACTTGTATATTAACCCCTGTTAGTCAAATGATTTAACAACATGACACTTTAGTGTAGAATTATACGATTAAGGGTATCGCTTATTGTTTAAATCTTCCGGTCATAGATAACTATCGATAATTGATATTAACCTTGCTTGACTTAGTGTCGCTGTACAGAGGTAAAGAATAACAATGGGAATTTATCTCAACGGCCGTTTACCGCTCTGCGGAGGTGTCGTTCATTAGAGGTAAATCATAGTGCAAAATCGACGGGGGGATCTAATATGCCGCTCGTCGGAGGTTGCCGCTCGTTAGAGGTGCCGTTAGCAGAGGTTATACTGTACCCCTAAATATATTAAAGAAATTATACGTTTTCTAAACAAAGAATGTAAGAATTTGTAAAAGGTTACTATAATGAATCTGCAAGAAAATTTACAGCGAAAAATTACGTCAAAATGGTCAATTGCAGATAATACTATTTTATATTAATATATCATCTAAAATGGTATTGAAGATAGAAAGATGAATGTAAAACTCTGCATTATCATATGGAAACCTCTTTGCTGATTTTGGCTGGCTTGAGGGAAATATTAGAAATTTACAACTTAACACGTTTTTCGTAAAACATTCTGACTAGTAAGGAATAACTGAGTCAATGACTTTTTTGTATTAGTGACTTTTGGTTGACTATCACAGTTAATTTACAACTCAAAACATGCTATGCTATGACAAGCAAAATAATTTTTAGCTCTACTTTTCGGATATTGGTGCGACTATCCTACCTAGTGGCGCGTCGGAGTAACACTATATGTAGTTGAGACTTTTGGTGCAACATCTTTTATCTTTAAACTACCCAAGTGATTTCTTGAAAATTTATGTATTTCTACAGGGTTACCATTGGAGGTCAAATACCAAATTACATGACTCTAGCATGACTTTTGACTTGATTATGTCCCTTTTATCCTTTGAAATTTCTGGGTCAAGGTTTTGGTCTTACATTTCATCTTTAAAACTACTTAGGGAATTCGCTTGAAAATTCACACATGTCTCATGCTTACCAATGGAGGAAGTCCGAGTATGGGTTGATGGCTTTGAATTACCTTCCATAAGTAAAAGACCGCTTCTTTTGGGAAAAAAGAAATGTATAAAAAAATCCTATAAAATTATAGTTTAATACGTGCAAGTTTAGTGCTTCAGTGCTTTGATTTTTATGTTATTGACCTGGGCGAAATTAACTGTTTTATAATATAAAAGCATGTATACATGCATTATACCTGCCAAGCATAGTTTTTGTCAATTGCTTTAAAGTGTCGCACTGGGTACAGTGATTGGGAAAATGACGGAAGATTAAGTTTCTGTACTTGACCCAGCATGTGTATTCAGTTTCGGTCTTGGAATGGACACTTACTCCAGATTAGGTGTTAAACACGCTATTAATTGTGATTACCTTTTTTATTTTATGAAAAGTTATTGTGGTATATTTTGACAGGATCAGAGAATGTGTGATGCCACTACGATTGAAGTCACAGTTGAGTGTCCATCCTTTCTTGAGGATGTTTATCATAATTCTGAAAGGAACTTACCCCAGCTAGCAAATTTGGCAATGGATTTACATAATGAACAACATGACCTGAGCAAAAAAGGAAAAGTATGTTGATAGTTATATGTGATATTAATGTTGATATATACTTAATCTCTATATTTGAAATATTTTTAACAATTTAAAACAATAACAATGAGAACATTATGAAAGTTAAAAATGTTAAAGAGACATATGCATCAATATAAAAATAAAGCTTGTTGGACAATTATCCTTAACGCCAATATTTACACCACATCCTTTTCATGTTAAGCTAACGCATGTTGATTAACACGTGCACTGACATCAATTGCATCATGAAGAAGATTCAATGTTTAAACTCGCATGATGTTGATATTTAATGAAAACTAGTGAATACACGTCTTGTGCTAAAATGTTATTTTCTTTGTAGAATGTGACTAAACTGAATGTGAAATTCCCCTATGAAGAGGGAAGTAAACCCAAGTACAGAAAGGATTTCTTGTGTTTTAATCTAGTGATAGACAATCAAGCCGGAAGTGGATAAAGAATTGACATTAAATGAAGTAACATATTTTCAAAATCTTGAAACTTAATATAAACTTAACAAAACTTATAAGTATACATGTATTTTGGGCTCATATCTAAGTAACAAAACTTATAAATATATATGTAGTTTGGGCTCATATCTAAGTAAATGTTTCAGTCAAATTTTCAACAAATTTAAAGATGGACCAACATTATTATGTTAATTTCATTACATAGAACAAACAATTAAACCAATGATAACGAAATCATCACCGTATGTGAAAAAGTCGAAGGAACAAAATATGGATGGTTATCTGCGTGACAAAGTGGATGTAGTAAAATGACATCCAGGTAATTTTGACTGCGACTTTATCTTAAATAAAGAGTGAGGCTCCATGGCTGTTGAGAAGTGCTTGGCATCACGTTCTCATGGTTCTCGCGTACTGGTGGAAGGGATTCTGACGTTTACCTGCCCACTCGCGTACAATCCTCCCGCGTTGCTCAGCTACTACGGCGTACATGGCGGTTGAATTCATACGTGTTCTTTTATGTTAAGTTGGTGATTTCAACGGTTTTCTCATCAGCATGATGTTGTTGTAGTGTAGTAATTCTGTTTTGATTCGCACTAGTCACTATTTCCTTGTGCATTTTATGAAATTCATCGATAAACGGTTCGCACAGGTAAGATTACTTCCGAAAACATGACTACGCAGTTATAATTGATTTATAGTCAATTGCAGATGCACTAAGTTTCGTAAAAATATATTAATTCATAAAATAGTTATACGCTATTGAAATATGTATACTTATATTTTTTCTTAAGTGTATATTATATTTGGTGGTACACATTAATACATCCACATGTATCATTCTCAATTTTGACATAAATTATGACTGCTACAGTGTAGCTCATCTGAGTCTTTGTTAAGGGTAACCTCTCCAGACAGTTTGATGTCAGCCATCTATCATATGAAATAGATAGAGGTCACATAATTGCTCATTTTCTTAACAAAATTGATCAGTGGCTTTGTATTCATGACACCTCAAATTGGATTTGATAATGAGTCACGTATGATCAAATGCTATGTCACTAGGTCAAGTCATGTCAGAGACTTGGTCAATTACATGTTTGATGGACTTAGGTGAGAGATCTCTATTTCATGATTGATATATATGTAAATATATAATTGTACCTTAAAATTACAAAATAATGTGCCTTGATTAACTCACTTTCCAGTTTAAGTGATGAAAATAATTGATTTATTTAGATGTATCTTATCTAATTCATAGGAAAATAAATAATATTTTGATACATTGTGTATACTTTTCTATACTAATTTATTTTAGTTCGATTGTGAAACAAGTTCTTACAACTTAGATTTATCACTTTCGTGTATTCTTTTCTCAGCCGTGGCCGTGGCGTAGTGGTTAGCATGTCTTACTTCGAATCCGGAGATCCGGGTTCGAAACCCGGTCGCGGCAGGTCATACCCTATACATGAGTTGTCGGCCTCGTGGTAGGCTAAGTTAGTACTGGTGATAGAAAAAGTGTACAGGAAACCTATAGTAGGAAGAGCTGGTCGTCGTGTATATGACCTATATATGTGTTGAATGCGACGTTAAAAAAAATTCTTTTCTCCCACCCACCTATGTATCTAGTAATGGTACAATTTATGTACAATGGTTCACCTACATGATGGGAGAATTCACTAAATGCAAAGATATATTTTTGTTAAAGGTGGCATGGTTTTCCCGTGCTCGCGATTCTGTTTGAACTGCAGGATGAACACTATGGTTCGAGTTGTATTACCGTTCACTAAAATTAACAAGTAAAAAATTGCTGCAATTCGCAGCAATGTGATTGTCACGGCAAACAAAAAAACAACAACAAAACATGAATTCTGAACGAAAGTTTGATGTTGTGGTAAACACTAACCTACGGATCAAATTAAATTATTGTACAACCTGGCATGGTGAATGTTTATTATTTAATGTTTTAGAGTAACGCATATTGAAAACCAAGTCTCATGTCAGAGAAAAAATGTTTTATTGCACCAGAAATTGAAATTATACAAATAACTTCACCGTTCACCGTTTGGGCTCTACAGGGATTCGAACCCACTTTAAAACGTTTAAAGTACATATAATTAATTATTTTATGGCTAATTTGAGGTCAAACCCCTGTTTTCAGCCCCATAATAGATTTGTATCGAGGGGCTCATTCGAATTGTATTAGCATAAAATACGTCTGTATACCCTATCCTCCAGGGTCACACTTCACAGTTTGGGCTCTACAGGGTTTCGAACCCTTTTATAAACGTTTGTAGTAAGTATATTCATTATTTGGCATATTTGAGGTCACATCCCTCCTTTCAGCCCCAAGACGGACTTGCAGGATGTTGCTCATTCAATTAGTATTAGCATAAAATACGTCTTTATACCCTGTCTTCCAGGGTCAAACTTCGCCGTTTAGGCTGTACAGGGGTTCGAACCAACTTTGAAACGTTTAAAGTACATAATTGTATAGCTTATTTGAGGTCACGTCCCTCCTTTCAGCCAAAAGATGGACTTGTGTGATGTTGCTCATTTGTTTTCGGGTCTTCCATGGTCACACTTCACAGTTAGGGTTCTACATTGGTTTGTACCTGAATGCATTTTCCGCATATTTTAACAATTTATGTTTTTATACAGATTTAAAGTTGTACCTGATGAAATCTGAATCCTTTCAAGACAAAAAAGTTATGAATCATTTATTACCCTGCAAAGTAATTAACGTTATGTCCGCAATATCTGTGTACATTTTTTTTCCGCGTGTTATGTTGATGTTCGCTTGACAATCTAGTGGTGTGTAGCCTACCTTAACGTCCTCTGCACTAATGTCCGCCAGCTTGATTTCAGTATTCTTTAAATTACCTTTACTTGTAACGGAAGATTTTTGTTGCGTTATACTCGAAAGGATTTTATCACTTATCTCAATTCCGAAAAGATGCGCCTAAATACAAAAGGCAAGCTATTTCGAATAGACATCATACTTTTATAAGAAAGAAAAAAACAAATATACCAGCAAATATATAGACTTAGAAATGTAAGGTTCAAAAGACATGTGAAAATATTTACTCGGACACGTGAAAACATAATCCATTCGAACAAATTAAGACTGGCGAGCTTTTCAATTGTGTCGAAAGAACTATCGGAAATGTGTCAATATAAAACGCTGATATTAATAGTGTGTTGATAAAAATATTGTGTATATGATTTTGAAAAAAAAAGCTTTTTCTATGTAAATTTTAACGGAAACGGAATGGGCTGTACAATGATTGCATTCAAAAATCAATAAAATGTGGGCAGTAGAAATAGAAAGGATTTTGTCTCGTGACTTTTGCCCATTGCTACCAAAAACTCCCCACCACAATATCACGGCGTTGAGACGCCGTGAAATAAGAAACAACCAATATAATAATCCGATGAATTTGATTAGCCTGCCAAATGTTGAACATTAGATAATTAAGATTGGCATAAGGCTAGGTAAGGATAAAGAACTTTATTGAAAGATTTTAAGACCGACTAACCTTTGAAAATGCTGTAGTAATTTGTGGTCAAAGAGGAAGTAGAGGTATTTAGAGAATCAAGAAGCAACGTTGTATTTCGAATTTGATCATTTCAATACATGATGGGAACTTTGGCGAATGCTATACATAAAGAAATATGTTTTGCTTTACTATTAAGATGTATGAAGGTGAGTGGCGATAACGTCTTTCATTTATTGAGACAAACATGACAAATTTTGACAACGATGTATTTCAAGTAGCGAGTGTTGAAGACTCCCTGATACAAACATTTTTGCAATTATTAACACTGCATTTTGGATGTGTTATTTGAAACGATCATTCCATCCATCTTTAACCAGAATGCTTTGTGCATAGCATAGAATAGAATATTTCCTTTTTAGTCGGAAAATGCAACAAATAACGTAAGCTTTGTTATGTTTTTTTTACCAACTATAAAATAACAATTTATAATATATATACTGCATTTGTATAGCACTCTTTCCATATTGAATATATGTTCAAAAGCGCTTCACAATCATATGCATAATTAGGAAAAAACAAGTTTAAATGAAAATGAAAGTGATTAAGAGATGATAAAATATAAAAAACATAAACTGAAGAGTAATATAGAACTAAGAATTAGTGATCAATAAAGTGCTAATAGCAGTTTAAAAACAACAACAACAACAAAACAAGTGCATTTTTAACTGTAAAAAATAGTGAATGACAGATAATGGATTGTTGGTAGAACGGTAGCAAAATGGTCGATGGGGAATCAGGCCAATACCCCGAAAGTCCATGATTGCAAGGTGCAAAGTTGGATTCTAATCCAAGGCTCCTGCCCGAACATCCACCAGCATCATCGCCCGCGCATCCCCCAACAATGCAATATATAGTGATAAAGTAAAAGTGATAAAAGTTATGATTAGATTATGAGAAATGGCGGCCACCGACCAATGGGGAATCCAGCCAGATGCCTTGAAAAATCCATGATTGCAAGGTGCAAAGTCAGATTCTAATCCAAGGATCCCTCTGGAACATCCATCAGCGTCTGTGCCTGATTGGTTAGATAAGGTATTAATCTTAAAGGCAATGATTATATTATTGGTGGAAAGGCAACACCTAGCCAATGGGGAATCTGGCTAGATGCCCTAGAAAATCCATAATTGCAAGGTGCAAAGTCCGATTCCGATCCAAGGATCCCGCCAGAACATCCATCAGTGTCAGCGCCTGATTGGTTAGATAAAGTATTAATCTTAAAGGTAGAATTAGCATTACAACTGGACTTATTAATAAACCATTTTTAAATTAAAATCAGTTATCTATGTAAAATTTCTTTAATTATAATGAATTTTAAAAAAGTAAGTTTTTAAAAGTTTCTTAAAACTGTACAAAGACTGAGCTTGTTTTATTTCTAATGGGAGATTATTCCAGTAATGAGGTGCTGCCCAGCTGAAAGATTTGTAACCAAATGTAGCGGTTTTAACTTTGGGTACAACTAAAGATAAGGAATTATTGGAACGCAGGTTTCTAGCAGGAATGTAGATGTCAAACATGTCTCTTACATATTTTGGAGCAAGACCATTCAATGCTTTAAAAGTATGCAATAAAACTTTGTATTGTATTCTATAGACAACAGGAAGCCAATGCAATTCTTTTAATATAGGAGTAATATGACTATTAAGAGATATATTAGTAATAATACGAGCTGCCGTGTTCTGCACACGTTGCAGTTTTTTAAGACTTGAATCTGAGATGCCAATAAGAAGAGCATTGCAGTAATCCAAACGAGATGTGACCAATGAATTCACAAGGGTTTTTGTTGCATCCATAGACAGATATTTCCTTATTCGACTTATGTTTTTAAGATTGATGTATGCAGTTTTTATCACATGATTTACTTGGCGCTCCATGTCCATGTGTGATGTAAAGTATGTTCCAAGATTCTTTGCATAACTAGTAGATTTGATCAGAGAATCACCAACTTTGATCTCTACACTGTCAACATGTTTAATGTTGTGTCTTGATGAAAATAGCACAACTTCAGTCTTATCAGTGTTCAATTTTAACATGTTTTTGTTCATCCATAGAATGACTTCATTCAAACAGTTTTCAATACGATACAAGGCTTCAGTTTTGGACACATTGTCTGCAGGTTTAAATGAAATGTATAATTGTGAGTCGTCGGCATAAAAGCGATTCAAAAGACCATGTTTCCTACAAATGTCACCAACAGGCTTAGTATACATTGTAAAGAACTTCGGGCCTAAAACAGATCCCTGAGGAATGCCATATTTAACAGAAACAGGGTCAGAAAAGTCACCATCTATGCAAACAGTATGAAAACGATCATTGAGGAAAGATGAGATCCACAAAAGAGAATTATCCACATTACCATAAAGGGAGCGAAGCCGATTAAGAAGTGTCTCATGATCTGTCGTATCAAAGGCAGCTGACAAGTCAAGCATAACAAGAACAGCAATATTATTACTGTCCAAGGAGGTTAATAGATCATTTTGAACTTTCAACAATGCTGTCTCTGTTGAATGATATTTACGATATGCTGACTGATGTGGGTCATGTAACGAGTGTTCAGCTAGATGACATTCTAAGCGATTATTCACCACTTTTTCAAGTATTTTACCAATAAACTAAAGGTTTGAAACTGGTTTATAGTTCTTTAAGACAGCAGAATCTAGTCCAGGTTTTTTCAATAAAGGACGTATAATGGCACTCTTCAAAGACTTTGGTACAGAGCATGAACTGATTGAAGCATTTATGATTTGTGTAATTATAGGTACTAGCTCATCAATACAAGCCTTCAGTAACCAAGTTGGCAGTGGGTCAAGTTCACATGATTTATTTGGTGCAGCCAGTATCAGTTTTTTAACCTCTTCTTGAGATGCAAGAGACATAAAACTTAGCTTTGTTTCTAAGTCAAATTCACAGGTAGTCTCAACAGTAATTCCAGTATTTTGTTCAGCAATGTCACTTCTAATAGTTTCTATTTTTGAGATGAAAAAATCACTTAAGTTTTGAGAGAGTTCTTTTGCAGTGACACCTGCTGGGAGACTGCATTGATGTTGGTGATCACCTAGTAAGTGGTTTTTATCTTAAACAAACTCTATAAAATTAACAATTGTCAAGATACCTGTTAAACTGTGAAATATTGATTAGTTCAATACGTAATAATAAATCTATTACATTTTATTTTGACAGATAACCGCAATTTATTTTTGCTCTCCTGAGCTGGCTTGGGGTGAGCTATCATGATAGATGAATGTCCGAAGTACGTCGTCTGTCCACACTTATTTCGTTAACACGCTAGCGGTCACACGTTAGCTTCGATTGTCACGATACTTGGCCAGGACGTATGTCCCAGTTATTACTAGGATGAGTTTGAATATGGGTCATATGTGGTTAAATACTAGGTCACAAATCCAAAAAAAATATGTCTATGCTGAAATTTGTTATTGGATTTCGAAACAACTTGTTATTTTAAATGTTCACCATATCAAGACGTTTGGTAACATACAACACCCATGTCTGTAGGTCCAATGTCACTGTTACTAAATTAGAAATTTCTTGTCTGGGCTAAAACTTCATTGTGAGTGGAGTGATTTCAATGAAACTTGACAGAAATGTTCACCAAAACATTGCTTAAAACAATTTGCAGTAAAAAAATGTTTTTTTTATTTTAAGGAAATTAAAATGGTACGTATTTAACAGTCTTATTAATTATATAAAAAAACATGTACTTTAGTAACTAACTTTTGTATAAACTTCTGTTAATATCATTCAATTTTGGCACAAGTACAAAATGTCCTGACTTCTTGGGGTATTAAAATAATGTAAAATTTGTTATTTCCATAATTCCAAAAAAAGTGGGTCGAAAAAGTGTCTTGTCCGTCCCCCGCCTCCTAAAATTGCTATTTATTCGGAAAATATAAAACCTACGCATATTGATCAATGAATTTATGTGACAATAAAGTAAATAAACCAAAACATTAAAAAGATAAACTAAAAGGAAAAAAAGGAAAGAAAGAAAAGTTTTGTCATGTCTGACATCCTGCTTAAAATTGCTATTTTCCAAACTTTTCTAAATATTTGGCAGACCTTAATGTATTTATGTGAAATAACATCAGATAAACATAAAATACTTAATTACATTTTGAAAGAGTTTAACATTAGCTTAAACAAAAAAAATATCCGTGATAGATAGATCTTATATAATCTTTAAAGAACTATAACAAAGACAGCAGCATTTACTAAGTATTGATTGGTCTGATGTAATGATGTCCGATATTGTTAACAAAGCTTGGGATATTTTTAAATCATTATTTTTAAAATCCATCAATAAATTCGCTCCTGTTAAAGAAATAAGATTGAAACAAAGAACTGAAAAATGGATTACTTCAGATGTATTAACTTGTATTAAAGAGAGAAATAGAGCTTTAGAGATGAGTAAAAATTAAACACATATTTACTGCCAAAAATATTTTTGAAAAATGGTAATTTTTCAACTAGTTTTTGAGCTACAGTAGTGGAAAAAAGTATTAAATTGTTCTCCTACTTTTAATTTGTCAAAACAAATTTCATCTCCAATTTTCAAGGCAAGGTTACCTCTAGTTTGATCCTTTTTTGAAGGCAACCCCAACGATTTTAAACTATTCCAAAGAGACTTGGAATCAGACTTATCAGACACCCTCAAACCAAATTATTTCTCTTTTCTTATTGTTTTGGAAAGTAAAATTTTTAAATATTTAGTGTCTCTCAATCCGAAAAAGCCACCGGGCTTGACGGTATCCCTGCTCGTTTTGTCCGAGACGCTGCTCCCATTATTTCTTCCCCACTAAGGCACTAACCCACATTATTAATTTGTCTATTATTCAAGGTTCAGTGCCAGATGATCTTAAGTCTGCACGGGTTGTCCCCTTTTATAAGAAAAAAGATAAGACAGACGTGGGCAACTACCGCCCGGTTTTAATTGTGTGTTTTCTTTCCAAAGTTATGGAAAATGTTATTTTTGACCAATTGGAAACTTATCTCACCGGCAAAAATCTTTTAGCAATCTGGTTTTAGGCAAGGTTTTTCTACTCACACTTGTCTTATTAATCTTTCAGATTTTATTAGGTTTCAAATGGACAAAGGTCACCTTGTAGGTATGGTTTTACCGGATTTGCAGGAAGCATTTGATACTGTTAATCATGCTATTCTGATAATGAATCTTAAGGCTATTGGTCTATCTGAAATTGCAGGGCAGTGGTTTAATCATATCTTACTGATAGGAACCAGTTAGTTGATATAACTGAAATTCAATCCTCTCCAGCAGGTATTTCTTGTGGTGTTCCACAGGGCTCTATACTTGGCCATCTCTGGTGGGGTCAAGAATAAGTTATCACTATATGCTGATGATTCAGCCATTTTGGTATCTGGAAAAAATCAGTCAGACATAGAATCAGTTCTAAGCTCAGAAATGGAAACTCTTAGTCAATGGTTAATTTGTAACAAGTTATCTCTCCATCTAGGTAAGACTGAATAGGTATTATTTGGTTCCAAACAAAGGTTAAAATCACAAGCAAGTTTAAATGTAAGGTGCAATGGTCAACATATTGAAGCCAAAGAATCTGTCAAATATCTTGGTGCTACTCTAAATCAGAATCTTTCTTTTGATTCAATGGCCAGGTCAATCATATCAAAAGCTTATTCTATACTGAAGTTCTTGTATAGAAACAGGAAGTTCTTAAATTTCACACAAAAAAGTTACTAACAAAATCTCTCATTCAGTGTTATTTTGATTATGGTTCTGCAGTATGGTACAATTGTTTGTCTCAGGAACTTAGGAATAAGTTACAGGTCACTCAGAACAAAATGATCAGATTTGTGTAAGGACTGTATGCAAGGACTCACCTTGACCAGAATCATTTTGTTAAACTCAACTGGTTACCCATATCAAAAAGGGTGAATCAAATAATCTTAGGTCATGTATTTAAGATTCAAAGTGGGATAGCACCACGTTACCTCAAAGAGCATTTCATTCCTACTAGTTCTATTCACAGCTATCCCACAAGGCAAAGAATTTTTTGTAATGGGTTTGGAACTATTTTCTCAGAAACAGGCAGGTTTAGCCTACCGAAGGTCAATTTCTTTTTTGTGCCATCCCTATATTTCAATGTATTCGATATGGTCAATCAAACAGTGTGATTAAGCGCAATGATAATTCTTACATTTCTGTATAAAAATACATGTTTTAACCATTTCTCAGTTTACCAAAAATGCAATTTTATAGTCTGTTTTTATATATATTAAGCAATATTTTATGCATAAATTTTTATTTATCCTTATATGGTGCCATCATTTTGCTCACCATATATGTACCATGTCAACGTCATGAAATAAATAAATAAAAATCTAAAGTGATCCATGGAAAGAAGTCTTTTGTCTTAGCTGTTTTTGTGAGGAGTGTGTTTTATTAACGATTTTTATGAGATTGGTTTGGAAGTTTGTCCATAGTGAGTTGATATTTTCTTAATAATGGGCAATGTAACTGTATTGAGCATATGACTCATGTCTTCTCTGATACCGTCCCATCTAGCCCTTTTGTATAGTGGTATATGTCGAGGAGTTTGCTTATGGGCATCAGGTCGCATGTCAAGTTCTATGAGTACTGCATCATGGTCAGATATTCCTGGTATAACATTGGTTCAAAGGACTTTGAAAGGTAGATTGGTGATTAGTAGGTCTTAGGTGTTTTTTGTTTCTTGTAGGCTCTTCCACTAGTTGTGTGAGGCAGTTTTCATCAAGGCAGTCAGAGAGCATATAGTGTAGTTTGGAATGTTGTGTGTTTGGAAAAAGACATTTTCCCCTCCAATTTCACCCTGGAAGGTTGAAGTCTCCACCAACGACAATTACTGAGTCTTTTAAATATAGACTATGCCTTGCAGATCGATTTCTCAAATTTTTGCAGATTATTTCATCACTAGTCCTAGGAGTATAAAAAGAACATAAATAAGCTTTGGAGCCAACCAGATTGATATTGGCCCACACTATCTCGCAGCCCGTTTGAATTTCTGGTACATCACTGCAGAGAATTGTGTTCTTGATTGCGAGCAGTACCCCGCCTCCTGGACCAGATTTTCTATCTCTTCGCATGAGTTTGTAATTTGAAGGAAATTCTTAGTTATCTGTGATGAACAGATCAAGCCATGTCTCAGTTGCTATAACAAATTGAGGTTTTGTACATTCAAGAATGTGTTCAATGCCGTCTTGTTTCTTTTTAATTGTTTGTTTAAATCAAGAATTCGCAAATGTGGTCGATTGCTGGTACTTTTCTTTGGAGTATGTTTTCGTTCTGGAATCGAGGCATATTGAGGTTTTATTTGATGGCCAGTGCCTGAACTAGGTAGGCTACTAGTACTGATTGACAGTACGCTGTAGGGATTTTCTGAGGCAATAGAATGGATGTCAAAACGGAAGGAGCTAAACTTTGGACATTTGCATCCCAAGTAATGCCATCTGATTGCGCTGTCTTCATTGAGTAGGCTATATGTGCCAATGTGTACATTTTGGCAATCAGTGTGATACCATTGACCACATGTTTCACATACTATAGCTCGATGATCCTTTGTGACAGGCTTGTCACAGGTACCACAAGGATAGACAGAACTGTTGTTGAGGGAAGCTGGACCTGGATTGGACTCTACATCATGAGAGATGGCCAGCAGGAGCATAACTATGTAAAGGAGCAGAAGATTGGTTCTAAACTCGTACTTTATTTACCTTTTAATATCTTGAAGAGTGGAAACATGTCTTTTCCGAGGTTTATCATTACTGTGCTCTGCATTAAATGTAGGTTTCCCTGGCTTGAGGATGACATGATTTGGGCAGACATTTTTGAAGATGGTGAAAATTATAGCAAAATACAGAATTAGAGCCATAGTACCTTGGTTTTAGTTGAGTTTTCCTCTTACCGGAAGTGTTGATATTTGTCAACCGACAGTTGCTAGTCCACTTTGTCTCGCAAAACTATCGGTGAAAAGTGTTAATGACGAAAATTACAGCTTGCAAGTACCTTCCGTTGATTTGGAATGTTGAATGGTTCTGTTTCTATCATTTTACTGCATACCAGTGTATCAGAGAGAGAGAGAAATAAAAGCAAAAGAAAAAATATTTCGGTCCGGTAGAAGAAAGTAAACCGTCAGATCGCGCATGCGCAACCAATTCCTGTTTTTTTTAGTTTATTGCTATAATCGTTTGTCATAATTGCTACTCGAATGTAATTTTCTTAGTCTTAACCATTTTCATTTAATATTTTCCTAATATGCCTATGATTGTGATAAGCCTATGATAAGCGTTTTTGAACATATATTCAATATGAAACGAACGCTCTACAAATTTGGTATATAATAATGATAATAATAATCTTATTATTTACAGAAAATAAACATATATTTCATGTAAAAAACTCAATATAGCAAATTAATTATTTCTTATTAATTATAGCAAATGTTACATCTTCTGTCTGGTAATTTCTCATCTTGGATTAACTGGAAATGTTTATAGAGTAAAGAATATTTATTTCAGTTATCTTCATATTACTGCTTTATAAAAACTAATTTTTAGTAAGTAGAAAGAAAAAAATATAATGTAAAATAACTATAGCTTATGAGTTATTGTTCAAAACAATACAAGATGAGTGGTAAAAAACAATAAACATATAATTAACGATGACTTTTTATTCGAGTGTCAGAATAATAGTATGTTGTTTTGGACGGCGTGAATTGTTCTAGTTTCTTAGCTTTTATTGAAATATCAGTTCATAAACAAGTATAAGAATTGTAAATGGCCCGAGGAAGGGATCGAGTAATCAAAATATTGCAACGTTTGAATGTAAACTAGTATAAACCTAAATAATATGTTTGAATATATGTCGTTTAGAATAACATGAGACAAATCTTAACAATATCCTATGCCAACAATGACTAAGATTATTCTAAAAGAGCTGTACGAATTAATCAATCATACATACATTACATAGTTGATTCTGGTTGAAGGATTACTCCGGTAACACCAGCTCTAAATCTTCAGGGTCTTCATCATTATTTGAGACTGCTTTACATTGAATTCAATATCATTATCACATCATTATTTGTTACGTCTTGATTCAAATGAACGTACTGAATTAACGATGATTGGTGGTAAATTGTTCCACATATCCACTCCTTGATAACAGAATGAATATTTTTAAATGTTCAAATGTGCCCGTTTTTTACATAAACATAATTGTATCTTCTTGTTTAATCATTTGTTATATCACTTCTCTTTTGTAATACATATCGATCACAGATATATTTTCATTCAAAAGTTAGAACGATTCTATAATAATTATCTCTCCTAATACGTTCATAATAAAGACTAGGTAAGTTTTATTTTTTTCATCTTGTTTCATATAATAACTCTGACCTTCCAGGTATTAGTTTTGTTGCTCTTTATAGACATTTTGAATTACTATTGTTTAGTAACATTTTTCATGTAAGGTTCAATTGACCGCTAGTATTAAAAAGATTGCCAATTTCAGCAGCCGAATATCCTAGATATCTTCAGACAACCTAAACATTATATAAGAGGGTGAAGATCGTTCTGATAGGCGTAAAATACTCCGTATCTCGATATTAAACAAATTCACTCATTATCTTGTAACCTGAAGCCAGTAACGTTATTCGCGCAAGTGACAGCCGGACCATAGGAGCCAAGAGACAATTCGTTCCTTATACAAAGTTCTCTCTCTACAATACACCATTTTTTCCAAGAACAGTCCAGGACTGGAAAAACTTTCCAACCTCCATCACAGACATCCAATTTCTAGAGGCCTTCAAGACTTCACTCCATACCAGAATTGCAGCCCTGTCTCCATCCCTCGCGTAGATAGTTAATGTAAATATCAAACTGTTTTACCTTTAAATATACACTTCGAGCTGTGACAGTCTTACTTAACCTCCCGTGGGACTTATTACAATCCAGATTAGATTGAGAAAGGAAGGTAAGATGATTATGCATACTGTTTAAACTTATTAAACTTAAACACATATTGACTCTATCTGCTTCAAAATTAGACAAAACGTATGGCAATTTTGATAATGTGTACTGTTACAGTACTGGCCCGGATTCACCGGGGCGGAACAAGGGGCACTACCCCCCCCCCACCGGCACCACAGATATTGACTCCCATAAAAAGAAAAGGGCACAAAATCGGCACCATCAAAGCAATATCAACTCGACTTTCAGATTAATTTTACTGTAAAGTCATTCATCCGATCATTTAAAATATATAATAATTTAAATTGATACATTCAAGCATCGCAAGGTACCCAGATCGGGCCTTATCAAGCGTTCAAATCATTGATCGTGCAAGTAATTGGTCCTTCTTTACAGACACATAGATACCAATAGCTATGTATAATGTCTATATTTCACATACCTCAACAGTATATTTCAGACCGTCAACAATGAAATTACCATGGTTACTAGCCTACGAGGCCTAAATTTGGTTATTGTGCACTGTGTTTTTTCGGCGTAGCTGTCTAAGCTGGATTTTGATCTACATTTCTGTATAATGACGTCTCTGGGATTTCGGAAATCCGCCGTTCTATTGGATGATTTTATAAGCACTGAGAATGACGTACGGGGGATACAGAGAAAACCCCCTCTTCGATTGGATGGCCCTGACACGCGCGAAAAAATAAAGGCCACACTATTGTAATGCAGTGTTTTACGAAATTTTGCTTCGTTCGTAGATTATTTTTTTTTGGGTAGACTTCTATTGCTTTCCAAAGTGTTTTTTTTTATTTTGTAACAATAAAAAGTTACGTGTCAAACACAATATTTTATGGGTAAAATGAATTACGTCTCCAGATGTGAACCGGTTTCTAGTAAAAAGTCTGACATATTACCCAATAATTATTAAATTAGCCTCACTACGCCCAGTTTCCGGGGTTTACACTTTGAGAGCCACAGCTCCACATATAGACCAGTTCATTGTTATAGTTATGATGTCTATAAATAGTAACAAGGAGCTGATAAAGACTAAAGGTAACCGTTCGCTGGTTGGCAAGAAATGATAGCGAGTAAATACAATGAAAACACAGTAATTTTAAAATTGCAATTACTAAGTCATTTTTCATCAAACAATTTTGCATTTTATATCACTAGAAAGGTCTTGAAATTCATATTTTGAATATCTAAAAATTATTTGTCAAAAAGAATTGTTTTTTGTTGGCGAGTGTTTTAATGATCTGCCCTATGAAACATTTAATATTCATAGCTCGAAGAGTTATGTTTAATCAATTTGATCGTGCGGTTAAAGTGCTACTAGGGTATCAGTATTTTTTGTGAGCCACAAAATAAGAAATCTAGATGAATCGGTCTAGTAAAGGCAGTTGTACCCCTTGTATATAAGTATATTAAAGGTATGTTGGAAAAATCAAAGGGAGGTAACTTGACAATTCCCTGTGGTTATCAGTGTACGGCAATTGCATTGGCTGTCATATTGTTTACGGTAGGCAATCATGTGCCAAGTCTGCGAAACTGGTCTGCAAATGTTGTTGATGAAGTGATGATGCGTGGTCACAACTTGTATGAGCAAATACTAACGGAATCTGGCAATCCATCACCACGTCAAAAAATAGGTTTTAACATTAGTGGTCCTATGTAAATGGCTCTTCTGTGACCTTTGACCTTTTCCTCAGGTGAGCACCCATGGCCCTTTGGGCCCTCTTGTTTTTAAATCGACGCCGTTTGTCTTTTTTAAAGACATTTCTTGTTTAACTAGTGGAAGTCACCGGCGTTTTTATAGCAAGTTAGACGGCGAAAAGACGAGGACAGTTACACTAGTCGAGTGCATTTTTACGTCACTATTATGACACTCGAACTTTATTTAATTCAAAAAACATACACGATTGTCTGATGTTTTTTTTTAATTTATGGTACATTAAAGTTCCGCTATTAAGGCCAGCAAAATCAATGGTCTTAATAGCGAAACGGTCTTATTATAGAAACCCCTTTGTTCACAAATTAAGCATTTGGGTCTGAATAATTGTCAAAAATCGCATGATTTTGAAATAACGAAAGTTGTCTTAATAGCGGAACTTTAATGTGTTAAATTCCAAATAACTTTTAAAATGTGACCGAGCCTAAACATAAATTAATTATTTACGGAGGACATCGGCGTTTTTCATAGCAATCTAGACTGAGAAAAGCCGAGTACATCCGAATAAATTTTTTCGTCATTAAGATGATGAACGACTTTTGTTATTATTGACAAAAGCGAGTGTTTTATGTTGGTTTTTTTTAGAAAATAAAGGTAAATGAATTCAAATTTCAAGTAACTTTTCAAGAGTGACCTACCCTACAACAAGTTCTCTTACGAAAAACAAGACTAAACTATATACAGTAGAACTTGGTTATAACATACTCGGTTATAACATACACTCGGTTATAACATACCATTTTTCCTGGCCCAGTTTTCATATTTTGTATATAACATACTTAGTATGCTATATTAATATAACATACCTCGGTTATAACATACCTTTTTTCTTTGGCCCAGCGATTATGTTATATCCAAGTTTTACTGTATATGGTTAAACATTTTTTTTTCATCCAATGATAAAATCATAGGCTTGTGTTTCGTTAACTCTTAAATCCTTGCTTTTTATTTTATATCAATTCGTGTTTTAAATATTTGTATTCCTATTGATTTTTTCCAAAGGTATTCAAAAATGTGATTCTTCGGCGGATTTCCACGTTTTGTATCGTCCCAGCAGCCAGTCTTGTAAATCCACTGAAAACGTCCGAAAAACTCACAATAACGCTGATTTTCAACACAATAAACTTAGCCTCTTTATTAAAAAAATGTATCTGAAAAAGGCGATTTTTCGATATTGAATTGGTGAATTTTTTCATTGCATTCCATTTGGTGATTTTATACAAGTTACTAAGTGTATTTTTTTTAATCCCGAACCACCCAATTCAACAACTCAGTCGTTCCCATTAGAATGCTTGAGGGGAGCGGTATTAAATAGACTAATGTGTTTTTAATTTAACTCTGGGTTTAGCCAAAAACCGGATTTACATCATAGTTTTATACGGGCAGGCTTTGACATTTTTGTTAAAGTGTAATGATAATTTACGAAATTTTAGCTTCATTTTATCGTTTAATAGAGTGTTTAAAAGAGCTCAGATTTGCACCTTTAACATGTAAAAAATCATTCCCACCCTAACCGTGCTCTCCACTAACGACCCCTCTTGACCAGGCCCTGTGATCTAACTCACATGCATGCATTTCCTTTATTTATGAGTATTTAGAAAGTTAATCATTGACATGAATCTAAATCGCTATGGATTGCATCACTTTTCTTCAGAAGAAAATGATGATTAACCTAGTTTTAGCTCATTCAATTTGTTTAAAAGAGCATTTTAAAGTGCTTAGATTTGCACTTATGACATGTGAAAATTAAAAAAAGCCCCACCCCTTGTACCCCCCCCCCACTTACGACCCTTCTAAATCCGGCCCTGTCAGACTACTGTACATAAATTTCTCAAGTGAATAATTGGGGAGCCGGGAAACTGGTCCCATAGACAACTGGTCCCATGTAAATTTTTGACAGTGGTGGACAACTGGTCCCATGTAGTTTTGTCATTCTGGACATCTGGTACAATCTCAGTTTGACAGGGGTGGACAACTGGTCCCATCTCAATTTTACAGGGTGGACAACTGGTCCCATCTCAATTTCGTGCTTTTTTCTAATGGGTTCCGGTAACTCTTGAACCAGGTAGGGTACACGTGACCCCTTGTTGCCCCGATTGAGACCGGTTCTACATTACTATTATCCGTTAAGACGTATATTTTGTATCCACTATTTATTTTACAGTCCTACGAATAATTAAGAACGATAACTCTGGATAAAAAATTAACATAACCACGCACATTTTAAATCACTTCTACTGTATGTGATTGTGACGATAGGAAATCAGATTATCTCTACAGGTCAATAAACGTTTACCAAAATTAAGTCATGAACATTTTCATTATTTATATTCATGAATTACTTATGTCAACTATACAAGTAATAGACTCTGGGCGGGGTCTGCATAAATGGTTGATATCGTGTAAGCTCGAATGGTTGATATTATCTGATTGAATTGAAGGTAAGAAGTGGGTTTTATAAGTTTGTTCATAACCATAATTGGATCTGTCTATGGTACGTAAAACATCGTTGAGTTAGTCATCTGTTCTCTGTACAATAGTTTATTCTGATTTGTTTTAATGTTTATTTGTTATAAAATAATAATGTGTGCTTGCTTCGTAGTTTTATTAAAATTACTCGAAAACTTCTACTTTCGTTTTCAACTCGATCATCGATGTTTACTCAAACAAGTATTAGTATACAAAAATGCTTGGAATCGCTGTTTAGCCGTGTGTTTTCGGCGT
Source organism: Mactra quadrangularis (assembly GCA_025267735.1). Taxonomy (NCBI): domain Eukaryota; kingdom Metazoa; phylum Mollusca; class Bivalvia; order Venerida; family Mactridae; genus Mactra; species Mactra quadrangularis. Next base: position 47,697,995 of record CM046305.1, on the reverse strand, counting down.
ATCAAACCGTCCCAAGTCTATTTATAGAATTCCAGGAATTAGCACGCCCTGGTAACGATATGTAAAACCATTGATTTAGTTCCGCACCACAGGCACAGTGGGGAAGATAGGTTTTCATTTTTTCAACAAATGCGATTTTTAAAAGAAAAACACGTTTTACAATTAGCTGGGCATTTCTACAGAAACTGTCATTTTTGTGTCCCAAGGTCGGAAAAGCTTCTAAAATTGATAAAAAATGAAGTATCAAAGTAATTTTAACTTAATTGTATTCATATGTTATACATTGATATCTTGCGAATATATGGAGTTTGTGAACAAAAACATTTTACTGATTATTGAACAATAAAAACTACAACTCTAGCTATTTTGCAATGTCCCGAAGTCTAGTTGGTTTTCTTCAAAAACATGTCATTTTAGTAATTTGTATTCGTTTCATGTTTAGTTTTCTGTCTCTTACTTGTTGATGTTGAAAAATTAATTTGCATATATAATATAACACATACATGCATTTATAGATGTTTTAGAGCTATTTTAATTCTGTCCCAAATATTTTACTTCACTCCCGTCACATCACAGTTATCAAACCAATTACGCTAATTGGGAATTCTAATCACGCGCCGATTTCCCGCGCTGGTGACGTCGTATTTGGTAGAGCTAAAATGGCGGCAATTTTTGAAGGCTGACGATCTGGTTCACAAGAACAAGCTCTTCTAAGGTAAAGTTTTAGTGAAGTATACTTTTTATGGTTCACTACCGTACATCAAGTGAACAGCACATGTATTGTTAAAGAATGATAAAAGTTTCGCCATTTGTTTAACATTAGATTTAAGTTTTTTATCCTATAGAAAATGTAAACAACAAGAAATCAGTGTTACGTAGACGCTTGTTGAAACAATATTTTTCACTACCAGAACGATTCACTACCGAAACGGACACAATCGTCGCGGTAGTGACAATGTCGTGACGGTAGTGAATTATTTTGATGACAAATACTTTTATGTAATATAATTAATTTCCTTTCTAATTATTTTAAGATTAATGTAGGTGATCTAGCTGGGAGGTTCAGAGGCGTTCGGACACCCCTGTAATTTCCAAAATGTACCCTACATAAGTTTTATTTTTACTGAAAACAATCTTTAAGTAGCAAGAAGCCTTTTTCACTTTGAATCCATCAGGCAAGCTAATACTTTCTACTACTACTAATTACTACTACTACTATCAACTACTACATTCTACTACTACTAATTACTACTACTACTATCAACTACTACACTCTACTACTACTAATTACTACTACTATCAACTACTACAATCTACTACTACTAATTACTACTACTACTACTACTACTATCAACTACTACAATCTACTACTACTAATTACTACTACTATCAACTACTACACTCTACTACTACTAATTACTACTACAAATAACTACTACAATCTACTACTACTAATTACTACTACTACTACTACTATCAACTACTACATTCTACTACTACTAATTACTACTACTAATTACTACTACTACAATCTACTACTACTAATTACTACTACTACTATCAACTACTACATTCTACTACTACTAATTACTACTACTACAATCAACAACTACACTCTACTTCTACTAATTACTACTACTATCAACTACTACAATCTACTACTACTAAATACTACTACTACTATCAACTACTACAATCTACTACTACTAATTACTACTACTACAATCAACAACTACACTCTACTTCTACTAATTACTACTACTATCAACTACTACAATCTACTACTACTAATTACTACTACTACTATCAACTGCTACATTCTACTACTACTAATTACTACTACTACTATCAACTACTACACTCTACTACTACTAATTACTACTACTACAATCAACTACTACACTCTACTACTACTAATTACTACTACTATCAACTACTACAATCTACTACTACTAATTACTACTACTACTATCAACTGCTACAATCTACTATTACTAATTACTACTACTACTATCAACTGCTACATTCTATTACTACTAATTACTACTACTATCAACTACTACAATCTACTACTACTAATTACTACTACTACTATCAACTACTACTAATTACTACTACTACAATCAACTACTACACTCTACTACTACTAATTACTACTTCTACAATCAACTACTTCCCTCTACTACTACTAATTACTACTACTAATTACTACTACTACTAATTACCACAACTACACTCTACTACTACTAATTACTACTACTAATTACTACTACTACTAATTACCACAACTACAATCTACTACTACTAATTACTACTATTACAATCAACTACTACACTCTACTACTAATTACTACTACTACAAGCTTCTACTACTAATTACTACTACTACATTTTACTAATACATCTTCTTAATATGTTACAAACATACTTACCTGAAACCACTTACTTGCCGAAACTGTTGCTCGGCTATCTCAGTTGGTAGCACACAAGTCTACTGATCAAGGGGTCGTGGGTACGATTCCCGTGCAGGGCATACTTTCTTGGAGCTATGTCATGAAATCATTACTGCGGCCATTCTCCCTCCAACCAAGTATTATTTATAATGTATTGCAGTTATCAGTCACTGACGAAAGTATGCGCTTAGTAATTGGTTAACAGCTAAATCCAGGATTTAACCTTTCCAGGACAAGGGAATTAGTTGACTGACCGCTGTTATATGACCTATACAATGTGTTTCTAAGGCATTAAACCCAACAACAAAAAATAAAAACGAAGAAAGTTATTTTTGTCATGCTTACTTTATTTTTACCTAATTCTAAATATTTAATCAATTCTTATTCAATTTCAGCTCTTTTCACGAGAAGAGAATCTTATACATTATAGGGAACTGAGTTGCTTTTGTTCATTCCCCAACCACTGTGAGTGCTTTAGTCCAAAAGTCCATCAGTTTACACCAACGGTTGAGACAAACAGTATTTCTCCAACATCTACAGAATCCAATGAGTATCAAACTACACAAACGCACAGTAAAATAGGGGGTAAGTGATGAGTACTCTAAAAAGTGAATGGTACTGACATAATTTAGAATGTAAAACCAAAATTTGTTATTGCATGCTTTGATAATTATGTCATTTACATATGTCTAAAGTTAGCCCAAATGGTCTATAACATCTGCCTGAGTCAACATATGTAATTCTGTAAGACTATAGCTGAAAAAATATCAAATAGCTAAGCTATAGCTTGTTTAGGATAACTTGAGACCAACGACTCAGTCTGTTTACATATTTGGGACTCGGATATGACATAAAACATGGAGGTCAGCTGATTTTGTGTAATGAAAGTATTAAACATGTCTTAATTCGTGGAACGTGTGTTCTCGTACTAAATTTAATACATCAAAACATACTCATAATTAGGTGTACAATACTTAAATCCACCTGTGCATAAAAATGGTATCGTTGCATTTTGTCTCAAGTTATCCTAAACGACCTATACTCTATAAATCATATGAACTAAACTCCAATTATTTATGTGGTACGTATAGTGTGTAATTATCATAACATGCAAACATGCTCTATACCGATATAGGAGTATATAGTTCTATTACATTAACCTGTCACAACTTGGATAATTACACGGTCACTGAATCTGCTATTTTTAACCCTTTCGAACTTATTTCACAGATATTCAAAATCATAGCATGTATAGTTAGATTATCAATAACTAATATTGATTGGTGGCTCAATGTTCTAAAAGAGGTTAAATAATAACACATTCAGTGAGTGTGTAATTATTCAAGTTGTGACAGGTTAATGTAATGGAACTATACACATTTTGAAATGGTAGATTAGATTTTTGTCATCACATGCGTAAATAATTAGTTGATGCAAATGTGAAAGGTCAGTTTAAGGTCAAACTTTAGGCATTGTAATTATACTGAGTACAAGTACATGTACAATGGTAACTCTATCTATACAAACCATGTAAGGAGATAAAGTGGTATGCGTGCACCAGTGGTTTTAAGGCAGTACGTCAGTTGTAATTAATTCCTGCTAAAATAGCATGTACAAACCCGTGACTTCATAAATGTAATACTTGTTATAGGATCGGTATATTATTGTCCTTTAGGGCATTTTATATATATTTATATATCAAAACTTGTAATGTAAAATGTTTTTGCCTTCAGATATAACACATTTTGATGAATCATTTATTGGTCAGTATTGTGTGGTTACCTATGATGATAAGCCCTACCCGGGTACTATACAGGATGTCACTGACGGTGAAATAGAAGTAAACGTGATGCATTCTGTAGGAAGAAACAGATTTTTTTGGCCAAGAATGCAGGACGTGTGCTTGTATAGTGCAGAAAATTTTGTTACGTTAATACCTGAACCAACGAAGATCGAAACCAGGCATTACCAAATTGAACAATCTGTCTGGTCCGACATTGAAAACAAACTTGATATATAAATACAATGTCCCCCAAATATTAGTGCTTCAGACCTGTTTTACGAATGTTTATTTGTTTATCTAAAAAGTGTTTGATGGTTTGAAAAATTAAATTTGACATCTTTTTAAAAATGATCTAAGCATTAAAATTGTTCAACGATTATTTAGTGTCACTTTTCTTTCCCTACCGCAACAATACATTCACTACCAACACAGAGGTTCACTTCCGCAACGGCACTGTTTTATGCGTCGTTTTGCCATAGCATACAGTTATCAAGCTGATTCAACTTACCTTAAGAGAAAAAATGTTAGTTTCTTTGTACTGTTAAAAAATCTGGTTTTTAACAGCGTTAGTTTTATTTTTACACAAAAGTAAAAAAATATATTTCTTAATCAATTTAATTTTCCTTTTCCATTTTTGACCCAGATCAATGTTTTTAAAACAAATTATGATATACCAATTATAAGTAAATGAATATAGTTGCGTAAAGGGACATCAGCTTGTTTTGAATAAAAAATATTTATTACTAGTCATTTTATTCAAGAAAAACATAGCGTTGCGGTAGTGAATATTTTTTGTTGAAAGCCAATCTTTTTACATAAGATATTAATAGAATAAATGAATTGCTATTGTTGCAAACCTAGGATAACTAGCTTACAGTGTTGGACCTATCAGCCCAATAACAATTGTCATAAAATCATGTAGTCAAAAAAAAATGAAACTTGTCAGTTCAAAAGTGAAAGTTTCTGTAGAATTACCCAGCTATGCATATTTTTCTGGTGTTATATATCAACTTTCTTGAAATAGTGCGTATGTAATGGTTTGATTTTCTGTTTGGTCTCTGCCCTGATGGTCGAGTGGTAGTGGTAGAGTGATTTAGGTTATCTAAGTCATTATTATGAGTTGATTGGGACCTGTAGATGGTGCTAGGTCCAAAACTCTGCATTCTCGTTCCCGGAGTCTAGAGTAGGATTCTCAATTCTATCCTCAGGTGCCACACGGATAACTTCAGGAATGAAACGTCATAATTGTGGTCGATATCGACCAATCAGAATGCTTTGGCGAAAAGTTTCGCGACAAACGTCATCTGACGATAAACCTGTCTGTATCAGCCAATATAATTGTCGCTTACATAGCGCCTGTGTCTAAAGTTTAAGATAATGTTACTCCCCACATTCATATTTCCGGACGTTTTTTTTGACATTTTCAGAGATAACTTTTTTGTTTTAACATGTATTGAATTGAAAATTTGACATAATATAATTTGGTCCCCGCTCAGAACATTTATATATCAAGATAGAGTAATACACGCGTTTTTTTTGCTTCAAAATCGGGTCCTTATCTTGAGAGGAAATCGTCCGTAAAATACGGACAAGCGACATATAAACCGGACGTTTGAGTCGGCGGACATTGGAATCAAATTCCTTCTTAAATAAACACAACACACTAAAAATTATTTAGCAAATCGATAAAGTAACTAGATATCGCTTACTGTGCAAAATTCGAGTCCAAAACAACCATCACTTACTTCAAAATCTAACATTTTCTCCATTTACCCAATAGCGATTAATGTACATGATAATAAAGGCGACATATTTATGACATCATCATGACGTAGATAAGCAAATTATTAAGTACAGGACAGTTCAAATGTTGAGAGCAATGGATTAAAACCAGATGTATTCAGTAAATGTAGATCTATTCGGCTAACTTAAAGAAATCTCGTTTCACGGCATTTTCTTTTTGCTCTAACATGCTTTTAATTGACAGTCGTCTCATCATAAACGTGCACATAGCTCTTCTGAACTATAGATCTATACTGTACCATACGCAGATCTAAGTTATTGTCAAAATCAATTAATGTTTAGACTCTAAATCAATGTGTGAATAATAAGAAATATTCATTTGACAATTATTTTGTTTATTCTGAGGGTGAACTCCAAGCTAAGCCAAATTTTATGACTAATTAATTCGCAACACTCCTCCCCACTTTAATTATTGACAAAAAATGAAGAAAATCGTTTTTCAAAAATAAACCAAAATAACCCTGAAAACTAACAATTATACGATCAGTTTACTACTTAATGCGTTTATTTTGCATGAATTAGAGTTCTTTCATATAAAACGAAATTTCTTGAGCTATTTTGATGTTATGTCATGCATTTTCGCGACCCTCGCTAGATCGTAACTTCACATGAAACACTTGTAAATATACGTTTGCAAATAAAAAAGCTCATAATTTTTCACGTTTCCTTTCTTAATTTAGCAAATAATACTTAAGGAAGAGATACATAAACAATTTTGCACCCTTTTTTTCGCGCATGCGCACTTAAAGTAAATCCCCCGTATGACGGAGATTTTTATTTTTGTTAAAAACATGAGTACTGATTAAATTTCAAACATATTTGTGTTAACTTTGCATGAAAATCGTTGTTTTTAATGTTTTTGAAATCAAAGAAGGTGTCTTGACATTTTAGATACAAAAAATATTAATAAAATCACGAAACTTGCTTGAATAACAGCTATTTTTTAAGTGTCCGGTTTATTGAGCCGTCCGGCGAATACGTATGCAGGGAGTAGTTATTTCAGTTTGTAACTCAGGTGACACTTAATCTAGGGTCTATCGCCTATCGGCTCGTCCAATATGACTTTTCAAGCTGTGTAACCACCACTGTACCTGGCTTAATTATGGATTATTTTCCTGTTTTAATAGCAGTTGGTATTGTACAGGGTTTAGCCAAGTATTTGCCAGGGTTAAGAGTATTTTAAACTTACATTGAAAGTCTCATTATGTAAATATTACAGCGTCGAGTCTTTGAAATAACTATTGACTGGAATGTCCTACATGGCTGGTATTTATCAGGATTTTTACTATCCGAAAACCTTTCAAGGAAGGAATTGTACTACTTGTTTGCTGGAATAATAGACGCCAATATTCCCTGGGTTGAAGGGGTGTATGAGAGGTTTTGGTCAAATCACCGATCAAAAGTAAACAAACAATCCATGAAAGTTAAACTCTTGTGGTTTCTTTTTTAAAGGTAAATGGAATTCTGTACAAAGGGAATAATTCAACGAGATTGGGAATTTGTTTCCTGAAATTGGGAAAAATGGTTGCTATTTGGCATTTAGTATGTATGTTCCTACAAACATGTATGTTTATTTCATTTTATGCCTGCATTGTATTTCATTTTGCTACAATGAATGTCACTATTACTGCATCATAATTATTATTTTAAAGGTTTGCTGCAAATTGCTATCCAAAACAGTTTTACTGTAACACTAGAATTAAGAGGAAAGTACAGCAGGCACTGTATAAGTCACATTGTATAGTTTTTTATAGAATATGTTGTTGTTTTGTTTCAGAACATGAAGCATAGTTTATATTCATCAATAATTGTCTAGTTTGTAGTGAATGTTTTTTCTTGAGGTTCAATGGCTTATATGGACCCAAAAATTGGTAAATATTTTTATATTTATATCTATTGGTCTTTTTCTTGTAGTATTAAGACAACGGGTATTTTTAATATCTTCAAATGTTTGGATATTGTTAAAGAGTGGTAGTTTGGTCATATGGAACGTTTACAGAATTAAAGATTAGTATTTCTGGGAAGTAAAAATTAGGGCTGTCATGGCATACCGGTTTATTGCAATGTGCAGCTATGGCAAACCCTTATGCTGTACAAATTATATGTTCCATATTTAGCAATATTTATTTCTTTGGAAAATCTTACCTTTCCAAATGAATGTCGCGAAACATTGAAGTTTTCCATGGTTCATTTGGTTTAAACTTAAGTAGGTAGGTAAGATAGATAGATACGTTGATAGATAGATAGATAGATAGATAGATAGATAGATAGATAGATAGATAGATAGATAGATAGATAGATAGATAGATAGATAGATAGATAGATAGGTAGATAGGTAGGTAGGTAGGTAGATAGGTAGATAGGTAGGTAGGTAGGTAGGTAGGTAGGTAGGTAGGTAGGTAGATAGGTAGATACGTAGATAGATAGATACGTAGATAGATAGATACGTAGATAGATAGATACGTAGATAGATAGATAGATAGATACGTAGATAGATAGATACGTAGATAGATACGTAGATAGATACGTAGATAGACAGACAGACAGACAGACAGACAGACAGACAGACAGACAGACAGACAGACTTTTTATACATTGCCTGAACATAGAATAATTAGAACAAAATGTTGTTTGTTTCATATTCCATTCATTTAGATATTAATTAATATTCATTTAATATTATCTCATTTTCATGAAAGTCAAATATTATGCATTGCAATACAGTTTTGTAAATGATTTTTGTATCATCTCTCATGGTGATGAATGTGACATTGAGTAAATTTCTTCTTCATTTAACACATGCTGAAGTTAGCTATTCTGGTGCTTGTGTTCACATCACAGCATGGTTTAAGGCTGTACTCAACTAGGTATATCACCTCTATCTGTAAAAAAATAAAATAATACTCTATAGTTTGACTCAAAAAGGATAAAGCACATCAATCACTAAATCAGTCATAATAAATACAAGCGCATCAATGTATTGGCTCTTCTGTTTGTGTATTGTAGAACTTATGAATATGAGTGGTCATACAAATATGCAAAGTTTGAATAATTTTAAATGACCAGTGAATGATATTACACATTTGTATACACATGATTGATTAGATAAGAACCAAAATATATAGAAGGCCTATGTAAAATATGAATTACTTACCATGTCCTAACAGCAATAATTTTTCTTTATTTCAACAGGAAGTTTTGAAAGACATTAAGCATACCAACAGAACTAATTAGAAACAAAAATCATAAGCCATAACATGTACTGAGTACCCTCATAATCAAAGTATATTTTTTTGATAATAACAGCACTATATCCATTGTCTTCTTACTTTCCTCAGTGAAGAGTAAACATTTAAACACTCATTATGACATTAAACTACAAATAGATCTGTCAAATTAAGATACCTTTGTAAAACAATCGGTTAATTATATTTAATAATTAACCTTTTCTCATTTGCCAGAAAAATACATGAAATTTATACCTACCCTATTACTACTGAATCATGACTGGTAAACCTATGGTCAAAACTATGCTGAAGTTAGTCCCATTAGTTGTGTAACGTCTTTATAGAGTATCAAGTTGTTGTGCTTCTCCTGAGCAAAGGAAAAAGGAAAAATCAAATTGCATTAATATTGTCTTTAGGGAAAATACCACCCATTCAAAAATTTAAGTTTAAAATCCATATGGAAAAATAAAGTTGGGGGATTGTGGTGGGCGGAGTGTGGTGGGAGGAGCGATGTGGGCGGAGCTTAAAAACGAAATACGATTATGTCATTAAATTTAATGGTATCATAGCAAACTCATTAATTCTTAAAGATTTGGATTCTTATACATTCGTATAATCTTAATTTTCATTGAAATAAGATTGCCACTTGATCGACCTAAAAGAATGACAGTCCCCAAGGCCAACTGACAGACGTGATCAATGTCCAGCAGCATTTCACATCGGCATAGAAACCACGATTGTTGTTCTATTCACGACATAAATTTACAAAGTTGATGTTTCTGTTTTCATAAATCTTAGTGACTAAATAATTCAGCGATGAGCATATATCATTACAAATAGATAGCTTTTGACAGTAAACAAATTGCAGACGAAAAATGTTACTTTCGATTTCGCCCTGTAAAAGTTTTCAACAAATGCTGTTTGTTTTCGAATTTTTACCGTTTTCTTCAATTAAATCGTCGTCAAAACGTGATAACATTTTTAAATGTTTACATAATCAAAATCGTATAGCCTACAAGTCGGATAATTGGGCCAAATTTACAGAAAATACAACTCACCTTGCTTGACAAGAATCAAGATGTCGTCCATTTTCGCTACTTCGTCTTTGTGGTTAAAGGACACTAAATTAAAAATACTGTCGTGACAGTTATTTCCCTTACCATTTAAATATTTGGGAATGTTCGATCTTAGGTTTTGCCGAGGTTTAATGAGAAGAATGCACATTTTATATAAGAAAACGAGTTGAATTTTCGAGATTAGTTTTTGAAATCTAAATTTCACGTGGTGTTTGAAAAAAACACGTTTTTAACGTTACGTCAGGGGGCTTGAATATTTTAATAAAATATTGTTCTTTTACTAACCTAGCTGATAATTGTTTAGAGAAACATTTATAAAAAGGGAATATTGAGAATTTGGGTTCAGTTTTGCAACAAATATCTATATGTTCACTAAGTGGTAATTGTCTTGTTGAAGGGTATCTTATTTGTTGTGCATGGATGGTCCTTCTTATTCTTAATTTGTCACCTGTTTGGCCTATATAATATTTTTCACAACCGTTACATATTAAACAATATATTACATTTTCTACATCACATGACATGTTTTGTTTTACAAAGAATTTTTTCCCGTTAAAATTAAAGTATTTCCCTTCTTTAAAATATTTACATAGTCCACATTTGTTTCCTCCACATTTTGATACTTTAAAGGTTTCCGATATATTTTCTGAAAATTTAGCATTTGTTAAAATTTTCTTTAAGTTTGGAGGTTGTCTTTTACTTTTAATAAATTTAGTGTTTTTATATATTTCCCGCATTATTGGATCGGTATTTAGAATGAATGAATTTTTTGTGAGATGAGAAAATAATTCAGTATTATTGGGGTTATGTGTTGAGACATAAGGAATTGTATTTTCGTCATTTTTGTTTTGAATTTGAGTTTGTAATAGTTCGTGTCTTGGAATGCGTAACACTTTTTGTATTCCTGTTTCTATGACTGAGATTGGAAAATTTCTACGTTTTAGTGTAAATTTTAGTTCTTCAAGTCTTTTTTCTCGTGTTTGTGTTTCTGAGACAATTGTACATATTCTACGAGCTAAATTATAAGGGATGCTAGTTTTAGTGTGTTTTGGGTGACATGATTTAAAGTTAAGGTATTGTTTGGTATCATTTTCCTTTGAGTATATGTCAGTTGTAATGTTACATTTGTTTTTATGAATAAGAATATCTAAAAATGGAAGTGATTCGTCATTTATTTCCATAGTAAAATTGATGTCTTCATGAAGATCGTTTAATATTTTTATAAATATATTTAGTTCGACGAAATATGTTGTCCAAAAAATGAAACAGTCATCTAAATATCTTTTCCATGCTTCTTGAAGGTAATTTGAAAAGTTTTTGTTCAAACTAGTTTCTGTTTCTTTATATAATTTTTCTTCTAAAATGCCCAATACTAATGTTGCGTAAGTTGGGGCAAATTTTGTTCCCAGAGCTGTTCCTTTGATTTGTGTAAAGTGTTCGTTGTTAAAAATGAAATTATTGTTTTCTAAAATAAGTTTAATTGCTTGAAGTATGAAGTTTTTGTTGTAGCGTCTATGAATTAATTCGGGAAATGTGTTTAGCCAGTATTCAATAGCTTCTAATCCAAGTGTGTGAGATATGTTTGTGTAGAGATTAGTTACATCAAAAGAAATAAGTTTAGTATTTTGTGGGACTGTTTTAGGAATATATTTTAGGAAATCAATGTCATCTTTGATGTAACTTTTAACTTTTGATATAAATGGTTTTAGTAGTATATCAATTAGATTGCTTAGACGATGCGTTTCAGATATTGGACCAGCTACAATAGGTCTAAATTTTAAATCATTTGGTTCAAATACTTCTATGTATTCTTCATTTGTTTCTTGACATATTTTTTTTAATGATATTGCTTTTGTGTATTTTGGGAAGACCATAGAAGGAACTTGATTTGTATTCAAAGTTAAGTAGGTAATCGATTTCTTTATTTGTAATTTCTCCCGCTTCTGAAATTAGTTGTTTTATTTTTCTAAATGTATTTTTTGAGTGATCTTCTCGTATCTTTTTATAAAATGTATTATCATTAAGTATATCGAGCATTTTATTTTTGTAATAACTTTTGTTCATGATAATAATAACCCCTCCTTTATCAGCCTCCTTAATAATAATATTTTTATCATTTTTAGACAATTCATTGCTATGCGTTCGTGTTTTGTTATATTTGATTTAATTGTTTGTGTGTTGTTTGAGCTGGGAAATTGTTTCGTAATATTAATGTAGTTTTCTAAAGTTTTATTTCTACCTTTTGGTGGTTCAAAATTAGATTTATTTTCAACAATAGAGTCGTCTATGGAATTGTCATTATTTGAAAAAAAATATTTTAATCTTAGTTTTCTGTGAAATTCATCAATGTCTGCCTGTAGTTCTTGTTCGTTACTTTTATGTGGAGTGGGAGTAAATTTCAGACCCTTCAACAAGATTTTAATTTCATCATTTGTTAGTTTTCTGTTACTTAGATTAAAAAATTTTAGGGCTATTTAAAGATGTAGAGTTTGAATTATATTTGTTTTCAGCTAGGTTAGTGTTTCTGTGCTTTCGCTCTGTTCCAAAGAATTGTCTGAAACATCTTCAATTGAAGTCTGAAGAGTTTGAAATTTGTTTGAAGTTCTGAATTTATTTCCATATGAATTTAGAGTTCTTTTTTGATGATTTTACAAATTTTACCATAATGATGTTTCAGCCAGGTTGTTAAAAGAACGTTATTTTATCAATGTATTCAAACCTAAATTAAACTTAATATAATGACGTTGCTGTTTATGCGTACACATGTGTACGCAACGTTGCTATAGACAACATAAAATGACGTTACGTTATATTGTAATTAACCCTTTGATAATTATGAAACCGGTTGGGTTAAAATATATGTATTAAAACGTCCATTTGGATGATGTTTTTTGTTTTTTTGTATTATGCTTGTTGCAGCATATTTTAACTTTTTTATATATAGATATATATAGATATAGATAGATATAGATAGATATAGATATATAGATAGATAGATACAGATATAGATAGATAGATATAGATAGATAGATATCAAATCAAATCAAATCAAATCAAATCAAATTGAACTCATGTACACTTTTAACTGTACACTATTAAATGTAGAATACTAGAGACCAGTGTCAGTACGTTATATACATGTATACATGTACATGTATAATTATGATGAAATCAATGATGCCTTATATTAATTTATTGGCCATGCAATACTCTATGTAAGAATGAAACACTCTGTATTTTAAGTTCATCCTGTATATGTACAGGTATTGAGTCTATTTCAGTAAGAAAATCACTAACTTGTCTCAAATTATATTTGATGAGAATTCTATTGATATCTGGAACAAATCCAAACAACTGATTATCACAATTATAAAAGTGTACGAGTCTTTTAACAAACACTTGTTTAGGAAGATAATTGATAGATAAGCGACATAGCTGTCCAAGAAATTGCAGTTTTCTATAATCATTTTCCGATTTAATCGAGTTTTTACCAAAACAGCTTAATGCAAAGTCAGTATTTGTTCTGTTGGGAAAGTTTTGTATAAGATTTATACAAATACGATGGCTCCTCTCTATTTGTAGCCTGCTAGCTGGTGCAGTATTGCTCCATAATTCACTCCCAAAAAGACTTTTAGGTAACACTATTGATTTATAAATTGTTGTTTAGGATATCGTTGAAATGCTCAATTGATTGAATGTATTGTTCATGATGCTGAGAAGAGTACCACGTAGTTTATTTGAGGCCTCATTAATGTTAGTCTGTTGATCCATATATTTATCACATGTAACACCCAAATGTACACACTGGTCTGTCTTAGAAATAATGTCAGTCCCAATCATCCACCGTCTTTGCTGATGTTTATAATCCGTTTCATTTTCATTGAAAACAATGACGGAACATTTACCTGGGTTATATAGAATTCTCCATTGTTTAGCATATTTATTACATATGTTTAGCATTTTATCAAGTCTTGCTTTAATGTAGGATATGAGTAACATATCATCAGCAACAGTCGGAGAAGAAATGTTCATGTCGTACACACATATACCGTGATTACAATTTTCAAGTTCATGTATTAGACCATTAATATATAGAAGGTATGGTTAGGGAGAACTCCGACCACCTTGACGAGTTCCTTGTTTCACACTAAACCTTTCGGACAAAAACGATCTATTCCGTACGCGGCTTTCCATAGATTCATACATTGCTTTGAATGCTTTGTATGAATACATATCAATGTCTATTTGTAACAATTTAAAAAGTAAGCCTTCATGCCATACCATGTCGAACGCTTTACTAGCATCGAGAAAACAAACATACATTTTACTGTGATTCTCCTTGCTATAAAGTGTGCATTCACGTAAAAGGAAAGATGACATTAACGTACCTAATTTTTTTGAAAGCCACCTTGCTGGGCACTTATCACTGACAGTATATTAGACTCACATCTATCTAGAAGTACACATTCAAACAGTTTTAAAATACAAGATGAAAGAGAAATGGCTCTAAAATTGTTGGGGTCATCTTTTTTCTTTCTACCACCTTTATGAATAGTCACAATGGTAGCTCTATTCAAGTCTTGTGGCACGTGTCCATACAAAACATAGCGGCAAACAAATTTGTAAGTACTCTGAGTAAAATAGAGTCACCATAGATTAAATGTTCATAGTATATATTGTCATGTCCGCAACTTTTACCTCGCTTACAGGATTTCAAGGCTGCTTCAACATAATGCATAGTCCTGTAGTAGATTTAACGCGGAGACGATACCCCGAAATGCTAAGCAGAGCAAGACCGCTATTAGAAGGTAAGACTAACGATTTATCAGAAATTGAAATACATTTGTAATTAATGTATATTGCATTTAATATATACATGTTATAAGGATATAACCAATGTTCAAAGATACCACATATATTTATATTTCTAGTCATTAGCATGTCACACAGATAGCTACAACTTGATAGTAACCCAGAAACGTTCCAAGTTATAATATTTATGTTTAATGCCATATTTAATAAGAGCACAATTAGTTGACATCACTTAGGCATTCAAATGAGTTATAGTCACATGGATTCCACTCAGCTTGATTGGTATCATTCTTGGTTCGGATTGCGTTCCGTTGATACGAGGTACGTGCTGTGTTACGTTGAAATCTCGGTGCAACGTATCTATTGTCTTGGGAACGATCACTTGAGTTTTTGAATATCTTCCAATGAAAGCATCTATTTTATGCAAATCATATATTACCATCTAAATGACTAGAATCTATCATGAATTACATTTGTATTTTTTAATAATATGCACTTCATAATTGTAAAGGAAATTCGTTTTTAAAAATTTACCTCTGTTACCTTCCGTATATATGATAATTTTATCATAATTATGCGTTATTCAGTCCCCCAGACGTCTGTGGTCTTGCTATACGACCTCTTTGCCTGCCAAATAAGAGCATGCCCCGGACAGTGTTACTGGTTAATCAATTTGTCCCCCTCTAAGTGCATTTTAGCACAGATGGGATATTATGACTTTCCAGAGAGCAGGTTTGTTGTCAAATAATGATGATAGAAGATTTTATGTTTTAGACAATTCAACTATGATTGTTGTGTGTTTCACAAAATATGCTAGTCATGGTAATCCCTGTATCTCATGATGTAAAGTTACTTGTCAAATGTTTATTTACCTTACAGTGCTTTACTATATATCGTAGACCATATAATACACAGTCCCTATATCATTAAAAATCATGCAGATTTTGGTATTTTGATTTTATGAAATAATCTATTCTCATAACTCTAAAATTGTGTAGTTTTCCCCAGTCACTTTCCCTACAAATCCTAGTAAATATACTTAAATATTGAGCAGTTGAATAAGTTCTATGGGACAGAAAAATTTTGCTGCTGTGTCTATGGTTTGCAAAACTATATATCTTGATACTTTTTTTGCGATACAGCGCTAGGGTATCGCAAAATATCGCTATATGCTGCATGACATACTTTA
Source organism: Mactra quadrangularis (assembly GCA_025267735.1). NCBI lineage: Eukaryota > Metazoa > Mollusca > Bivalvia > Venerida > Mactridae > Mactra > Mactra quadrangularis. Next base: position 47,681,652 of record CM046305.1, on the reverse strand, counting down.
GTGGAGCTTGTTTTTTAAATAATTTCTACGATCATTCTCCCTTCTACCACTAATACTAAATCATGTAGTCAGTCACTGGTGAAAGTATGTAATGTATTTGGCAATCAGCTAAATCAAGTGATTTAGCACTGGATTTAGCCTTTTCGGGAACTTTGAGTATGCTGACTGATCCTCGTGATTTAACCTATACTGTGTGTTGCTACGGTGTTTTACCCAACAACACTAACATTATAACTTAAAGTAAAATAGAGGTACTTTTCACGCATCTCAATTTTTTGGTACTAGTTTACACAATTTTATATTCCAAACAAGTTCCCTTAGCTCTTGACATCATTTTTATAGTGAAAAGTCACAATTTTGGAAAATGTTAAAGAATATTCAAATAAGTCTGCATGGCTTACCTCCACCCAGGATTCGATCATTTTGGTTTATTGTTCTTGAAACTCTTCAAAAAGAAGGAAAAGGGAGGTTACTCTTAGGGCATACACACATTTTATAATGATTTCTTCCCCTTGTTTGAATGTGTAAAGGGCCTACGATATTTTGAACAATGAACGTTATATGCGTAGCATATTTAAATCACAATAGTAAGAAATAATATTGAATGATCATATGTATGTTACTTATATAAATATATATTTAAGCTATTTTTGTTTCTTTATTGGAACATAATGATATGTTGAATATTTTAAATTAAAAGCATATATTTAATATGGAAAGAGCGCTATTGAAATGCGGTATATAAAATTGTTTTATTAATAATGCCTATAGATTAAACTTCAGAAATTCCTGTTTATTTCATATTACTCGGTAGTTTATATTTAATTCTTTATTACATTTTTTCCTTAAATAGATAGGAGTACGAATAATTAGTAGTCTTTGCATTCATTCTGGCCACTTATTTTTGTTTTAGTATAAGTGGTATTACCCTTCGAAATACATTATCTTCGTTTTTTTCCCGACATAAAGATCTTATACAAATGCTGTATAAATTAATAAAAATATTTACCTGACACATTGCCAATTTAATGTCGGAAGCACATTAAGTATCTTTTTAGCAAATCCTTAAAAAATATATCCATTTTAAAGAAAATCCCATTTTTGTGTGAATAAAAACATAATCCAAAACTTATTATAAAAACATTTTGTAAACACGATAAAACACATAAATTGTTGTTTCCATAGTGTAACTGCAAACATTTATAAAATTTGACGATTTCGAATACTAATTAAAAGATTAGGGAATAGATAAACAAAATTTGTTTTGATTGGATGAAACTTTTTTTGTGAAACTGTCATGCTCCGCCTTTTTCTCAGCTGTAAACAATGCAAGACGAAGAATACCACAGCCTAGACTATTGCGTAATATGTCATGGACCCAAACTGGTAATAGGAAGTCGCGAATGTATATCATAAAGGGCAATATTACGCCCCGCGACTATCATAATCATGCTGCCGACTACATCGGTATTTTTAACATTTTAACAGTATATTTTGTTTATTAATGCATTATCAACAACAAAAAATGTCAATCGCCAATTTTACAAATAGTTATGAATGTTAAATGTCTTAATTCAATAGTTTGATAAAATACACACGCAAAAAATAAATAAATTGCGTACAGAGTAATTAAAACAATCGCAAAATTAGAAAAAATAAACTTAATTACTTGCGGTTTACGACACTGTTTTTTTTTATTTTGAGAATTTTATATCATACAAACAAGACAAACTAGGTAAAGACTGAAAAATATTACGAAACAATAAAATGTTATTATAACACTTGCATGAATTACTCAAACATTGAAAATGTGTGACAAATAACCGAAAATAGGTACATCTCATCTTAAATTTTTGATATCAGTCACTATTAAGGGAGATCGGGAGGAGAGAAGTTTATGATGGAATTTTTTTTAACATTCATAAATTTGTTTATTTGCTCATTTGAAGTAAATTCATCGAAAAAAAAGATAGGTCACCGTCCATTTTAAAAAGTTACAGCCATTTAAAAATGACCCCCAAAAATGTGTTAATTTCCCGCCAAAATACATAAAAAATACCATATATCAGTCAGATGCGTAGGAAAAGTGAATCTATCTCTCAAAATCAAACAGTTTTACAAAATTCTAATACTCGATGGTGGCATAAATTTCGTTCAAAAACGATAATTACCCCACCCACTTTTAAAATATATTCTCTAACGGTCCATTTTTACGTAACGATACAAACAAACCTATGATGGATTTTTTTTATTTCTGAGTTAGAAAGATCGAATTATGACTCAATTTTGAAAAGAAAAGAAAAAAACAATAAGTCACCGTCCTTTTTAAAAAGTTACAGCCATTTAAAGATGACACCCAAAATGTGTAAATTTCCCGCCAAAATACGATAAAAATACCATATATCAGTCAGATGTGAATTAAAATAGCCTATTTGTCATTAAATTATGGCTGTTTTTGTGATGTAAAGATAAAATTAGATCTATCTTCCTTTCTTACAGAATTTTATCCATCGATTTTTGCAAAATGTTCCTTCAAACATGATAATTACCCCACCCACTTTTAAGAAATAGTCTCAAAATGTTGATTTTGTACGTTACTTTTTTAGCGACCTTGAAATGATTTTTTTTTAATTTTGCTTAAAATGTTTGATACAATGTGTCATTATCAGATAGAAATAAAAAAAGATAGGTCACTGAACTTTTAAAGGAAATCTGACATGTTTTAAACACACTATAAAACACAAAATCTGAGCAGATTATATTAATAATAATATTGTTGTTTTGTCAAAAAATAATAAATTTTAACACATTTTAGCACTGTAAGGGTTACCCCACCCACTTCTTAAATAACCACTAAAATCTATATATATATATTTTTATTTTTTTAACGTCGCATTCAACACATATATAGGTCATATACACGACGGCCAGCTCTTCCTACTATAGGTTTCCTGGACACTTTTTCTATCACCAGTACTAACTTACCCTACCACGAGGCCGACAACTCATGTATAGGGTATGACCTGCCGCGACCGGGATTCGAACCCTGATCTCCGGATTCGAAGTCAGACATGCTAACCACTACGCCACGGCCGCGGCTAATATATTTTGTGACTACCATGGAAGTTTGATGTCACAAATCTTCTTAAGAAGGTGATAAATAAATCTTTACTCTACATATTTATAAAAAAATCTTTTTATTTCTAAAATCACCATGGCAACCAAATATTCTAAATACTTGTAGTTGTGAAAAAGGAAATTCACATGTTCTTGACTGTTTTATGGTATATCTTGTTATTGTGTTAATCTTTAGAACAATCCCAGTTATAAACACAAACTTACTTTTAAGTTAGTGCTGTAAAATTGCATTTTTGTAGCCATATTTTACAGGACTACTTCATTCATACATTTTGTTACAGTTTGTTGCAATTCTAATCTTAGTGCCTTGAACCTCACACATGGAAATAAATGATCATACACTGAGGTAATATTCATGGCCAGAGTTTTCATTTCTGTTATCTTATATATCTTTCCAATTAAATATGATAATAATAATAGGTTAACAAGATTCACACTCTTCTAATAAGCTTTATTTAAATCAAAGGTGGTGTATACAAGTATACATGCATGTATATAGTATTTAAAATCAAGGGAGGTAACTAAAATCTAATAATATAACAATGTTCAAGTAATACCCCCTCAATGATGTCATGAAGATGTTTTGATATTGAAATTTTGTCACAGCACAGAACAGTAAATAATACTTTACAAGTGTAAATTACTGACTAGAAGTGACTTCTGCATGGCTTCCAGTGAGAACCAGTTACAATGACCTGGCTCTTAGAATTGTCAACGATAAAACTTTTGATAACTGGTTTTCTACAGTAATTAGTGCATAGGTTGTATTATTTGCTTTTGTCTTGACAACATCAATCCAAAGAAAAACCAAGGATATCTATGACATGTCATGAACAAACAAAGTGAGTTCTAATTTTCAATTTATGAAAAAATAATGTTTATAGCATTTCACCAATCACTTGTGGCTTTGTCAAACAAATGTTTTTTTATTGGTAGTCCTATTGATTTGAAGTGTGCACTAACAATCTATCATACTCTCAGAGTATCATCATTATGGTAAAAATAAATACACCATTCACCTGAACGAAAGAAACATACTGATAGTTTTTGTGCATAAAGTATACAAAAATTCAAAATAAACAACTAATTTCAAATGGCTTATATCAGCAGTATTATTATTGACAAATATAACAAATAGAAGAAGAGTTATACAATACTTAAATATATTTTAACTTCTTGATATAATATTTAAAAAGAGACAAATGTTTCATTATACTTCTGCCATTGTTGATAAAAAATCATGCTTTTTGTGCTATGTTGTCTGCTCAAGTAAATATCAGTCAGTTTCTCTTTTGACAATTTATAAATAGACTAGCTGTTAACAAAATGGGAAGGTCCATGGTGCACTGCCTCCCCCCATTAAAATAAACACCTACAAGCAATAATGCTAAAAAATTACATAGTTGATAAGCAAATCAAAAATCTCCCCCCAATTAAAAATATTGAGCTGCCCCTGTACAGCTTTAGCCCATAGATGGTAGGTGGGATATGAAATGTAAACAAACCTTTTATTGTTGTGAATTGAGTTACAGCAAACTTATTTTCTTATATCTACATCAAGTCAAACAGAATGATCAAACTCGATGAAAAACAATCTGAAAATTAAAATAATAATGTCTCCTTGAATAGACTCTAAAATAAAACTAGGCCTAAACATCAATGAATTTGTTCAATGCATTTTGTAGATCTACGATTGATTTTGGAAACGTGTTGTCTAGACAAGTTGCCTCCGAAGTGAAACCATCCACACCGAATAACACACGTCAGCATATAAAACATGATCGCTCAATCTCCAAACATGACCATGTGTAGTAACGTTGAAGCAAGTGCACGTAGACCTACGAACGACAACCCTTGATAAGAGTGTTGAAAGTGTATGCTAGATACGCCAATCGACAAAAATTGATTTATTTCTCGACTAAGATAATTTAAAATTTCACACAGATGTGATTTTTTTTATTTTTTCGTATGCTATTGTAACAAAAAATGACGTTGGGAACATAGGATATTCTTAATTTAAAAAAGTCGACTATTTAGCAGTTAGCATTCAAAATTGGAAATACGTATAACGGTGACGACGTAACGTAGTTTATCCGTGTAAATCACTATAAAAAATGGCGCATGCGCAGATTGGGTAGCGGACCGCCTTAATTAGCAAACAACAACAACAAAAAATCAAAATTGAATTTTGAAGCCTTGAACTTCCGACACTGTTTTCCTTTCTTCAACAATAAAATTGTAAAGGGAAAGCTTTTTGTTAAAAATGCATTTAACTCCTAACGATGCGTTATATTTGCCGTTTATAGAAAAAATTGTTCCAATGCAATAATAATTTATTATTTCATGGCCTCATCATACAGATCCACATCTTATGAAAATGATTATAATCACTCTTCTTTTGTTCATACGTATTTATACATGTATATGGGTGTAGCGCCAAATTATTTTAATTACGACCAACACCGTTGTGTTCTGCTAATAAAATGTTCTGTTCTATTTAGTGAAAGTTACTTACTCGGTCTGTTTGCCGTACAAACATTTATTTTTCAAAATCACAAAAATTAAGGTTCAATATGGGATTTTTTTGGTCCAGCAACCATATTGTCCCTTTGGGATATGTAACCTGACTAAAATTGGTGGTGGTTATGCAGCTTGAAATTAAATTGCTGGCAGTGAGAGGTCCATAATCTCGGGATCGAATCCAAGTCAGGAAACATTCACACAAGTCAAAATATATAAATGAATAATTAAGACAAAGTCCACTTTTCACATTATGGGTACTTTATTTCAATTTTACAACTAATATCCAACGTCCCAAAATATTTATAAATAGTTCACTGAAAGATCCTATAGATAGCTCTAAGTTTTAAAGTTCAAAGTTTTCGAAAATAGCGAAAATGAAAATACGTCTTATTATATCTAGAGCCGAAAAAGAATTTTTAATCAAATACGTGTTGATTAGTCGAAAGCCAAAGTAAGGAGTGATCCTAGAATTTGCTTGTGCGGGCTTTTTGGAATGTATTTTTCAAAACGAGGCTGGATGAGCTTGTAATGTATCCAAAACGTGTAACCATAAAAGGATTGGCATGTGCTTTGGCACTAGTGATGTTATGATCTTTAACCTCTATAGTATCATCAGTGAACTATTCGTTAAAATGTATATTTCATAAACATAGCAAGGTCTAGATACAGTAGATAGAGAAACGCCGTAGTGTTTTGTACCGGCCGAAGTCTAATACGTCTACTGATCGAGGGGTCGTAGGTTAGATTCGCTGGCGGGGCATACTTAAGTGGAGCTTGGTCATGAAATACTTTTCTACAGCCATTTTCTTCTGACGGAAGTATCCGCCTAGTAGTTGGTTAACAGCTAAATCAAGAGATTTGTCCTTTCCAGGAACAGTGAGTTGGTGGACGGACTGTCGTGATGTAACCTATGCAATGTGTTGCTAGGGCGTTAAAACCAACAAACTAAAAACCATACATATACTGTACCCACTATAGTTTTGAAACCTTTTTTTAAATGAGCTTGCTACATGTACATAAGTTTTATAAAAAATAATTATCAATTATTTTGAAATGCATTTTATTGTTGATTTTTTTGTTATGGTACTAATTGTAACTGTGTCTACCGAAGTAGCATAAATACATTGTATTTGACTAAAAGATCATATTGAAAAGTTCATGCTTGATGATTTAATCAAAATGTTTATCAGATTGACTAATGTTTTATAATGAGTAGAATACTAATACTTGCTATCAAGGTGTTATCACGATATTTGCTATTTGTGCATCTCCATTTTAGATTGGATACGTGTCGAACAATTTATACAGAAGAATTGGACAGTTTTTAGTTGGAGACACCCTCATTATTTACTTGATCAGTTGTATCAAGAACTGTTTGGGTCAGATGTGCCGTGGTATTGTCCGTTTTGTTATAATGATAGCTCAGTAAGTTATATTACCTTTATAATGATATATCTTAGTAAGTTATATTACCTTTATAGAGATAACCTAGTAAGGTATATTACCTGTACAAATTTAAGATATCTCAGTAAGTTATATTACCTTGATAATGATATATCTTAGTAAGTTATATTACCTTTATACAGATAACCTAGTAAGGTATTTAACCTGTACAAATTTAAGATATCTCAGTAAGTTATATTACCTTGATAATGATATATCTTAGTAAGTTATACTACCTTTATACAGATATCTTTGTAAGTTATATTACCCTTATAATGATATCTTAGTAAGTTATACTACCTTTATAATGATATATCTTAGTAAGTTATACTACCTTTATAGAGATATCCTAGTAAGTTATATAATACCCTTATAATGATATCTTAGTAAGTTATATTACCTTTAAACAGATAACCTAGTAAGTTATATTACCTTCATAGAGATAAAATCCAGTAAGTTATATTACCTTTATAATGATATCTTAGTAAGATATACTACCTTTATAATGATATCTGTGGGAGCAGTAGTCCAGTGGTAGGACGCGCGCTTAGGGATCGAGAGGTCCCGAGTTCCAACCCCAGCAGGGTCACTGATAATTTCCTTGAGCAAGACATTTACCTGTGATTGCTTCACTTCACCCAGGTGTTAATGGGTACCTGCGAGGGTGGTATAAATCCGTTGCACCGAAGCGTCAGCTGCACTAAGCGGAGTCAAAAGACTTCCCAGGGAGATTGATAGATAGATACCAATAGCCCGATGACAAGGGATAATAGCTGTAAAGTCGGTGAACGTGCGTAAGCATGAAACTTAGACTATAAAATGCAATTACTTTTTACTTTTACTATATCTCAGTTATTTATATTACCTTTATAGAGATATCTTAGTAAGTTATATTACCTTTATAGAGATATCCTAGTAAGTTATATTACCTTTATAGAGATATCTTAGTAAGTTAAATTGCCGTTATAGAGACATCTCAGTAAGTTATATTATTTTATAGAGATATCTTAGTAAGTCACATTACCTGTACAAATCAAAGATATATATGTAAGTTTTATTACCTGTACAAAGATATATCTGTAAGTTATATAACCTGTATAAAAGATATCTCAATTAGTTATATTATTTGTACAAAGATATCTCTGTAAATTATATTACCTGTACAAAGATATCTCTGTTAGTTATATTACCTGTACAAAGATATCTCTGTTAGTTATATTACCTGTACAAATGTATCTCTGTTAGTTATATTACCTGTACAAAGATATCTCTGTTAGTTATATTACCTGTACAAATATATCTCAGTAAGTTATATTACCTGTATGAAGATATCTTTGTAAGTTATATTACCTGTATGGAGATATCTCTGTAAGTTATATTAGCCGTACAAAGATATCTCTGTTAGTTATATTACCTGTACAAAGATATCTCTGTTAGTTATATTACCTGTACAAAGATATCTCTGTTAGTTATATTACCTGTACAAAGATATCTCTGTTAGTTATATAATATGTACAAAGATATCTCTGTAAGTTATATTACCTGTATGAAGATATCTTTGTAAGTTATATTACCTGTATGAAGATATCCCTGTAAATTATATTACCTGTAGGAAGATATCTCTGTTAGTTATATTACCTTTACAAATATATGTCAGTTACAAAGATATCTCTGTAAGTTATATTACCCGTTCAAAGATATCTGTAAGTTATATTACCTGTACAAAGATATCTTTGTAAGTTATATTACCTGCATGAAGATATCTCTGTAAATTATATTACCTGTACGAAGATATCTCTGTAAGTTATATTACCTGTACAAATATATGTCAGTGATAAAGATATCTCTGTAAGTTATATTATCTGTACAAATATATGTCAGTTATAAAGATATCTCTGTAAGTTATATTATCTGTAAAAGATATCCCAGTAAGTTATATTACCTGTACAAAGATATCTCTGTAAGTTATATTATCTGTAAAAAGATATCCCAGTAGGTTTTATTACCTGTACAAAGATATCTCTGTAAGTTATATTACCTGTACAAAGCTATCTCTGTAAGTTATATTATCTGTAAAAAGATATCCCAATAAGTTATATTACCTGTACATAGATATCTCAGTGAGTTATATTACCTGTACAAAGGTGTCTCAGTTATTTATATTACCTGTATGAAGATATCTCTGTGAATTATATTACCTGTACGAATATATCTCTGTAAGTTATATTACCTGTGCAACGATATATCAGTAAGTTATATAACCTGTGCAACGATATCTCAGTTAGTTATATTACCAGGTAAGTCTGATAAAATGGACCTTATTATTGGTATTCAAAACTGCACACGATTTCACCGTGAATGTTATGTAAAATTGAAACAAATATATAAAAGAAAATGTAAATGAATTTGATTTTATTCCAATAAATTCTTTGAATTTCTGAACTGTGAAGAAAATGTTGAATTTATAAGCATTTAGGGTGAACTTTCATAAACTTGTTACAATTAAAGCATGTACATATAATTTAAGGTGATATGTACGGTTTGTTTTCTTTTTAATATTGAATCAAGGTTCTTATTAGTTCTTCTTGAGTGGTTCCCAAAGAATGACCGGGATCAGACTGATCATTAATGATAAAGTAACTAGAGTTCAGATGATGTTGAGAGATCAGGTCTTAACTACTATAATACTAGGAAATAATCATAATTTACAATATGATATACATGATCACACTAATTATTGCAAGAAGGAAGCATATCTTTGTGATTTTATTTGATGGTAATTTCAGGAGTTAGTGTTCTCTAGATTTAGAAATATGGACTGTGATTCAAGATACTTGAACCATGTGTCGAATATTGAGCCTACATTTTCACGCAGATGTTACAGCCATAATAATTATTCAGAAAGTAACATTGCACGACAGAAAGAATTTGCAAGGGATGCAATCAAGGAGGAACATATTTGTAGGCAGTGTGTGTATGCTACCAATGCCTCTAGAATCAATCAATCTCATTCAAGTGATCATGAATCAGCACAAAGCAACAACAATGTTGATCGACCTGTTGACATTGTGGATGCAAAATTAGAGACTGCTCCCACGTATCTTCCTCCATCAAATTTACCTCGAAATGTAACAAGTTCAGCTGATCCACTATCAAATGTAGCTGCTCCTAGTGTTGAAGGTTCTGATATACCTGATAGTATAAGTGACTGGTTTATGGATACTACTAAAAAAAGGGGACGAATGAAAGTATTAACTGGAGTAGAAATTAAAAGGTTTAAACAAAGATGTAATTTACCTTTAGTACCTGGAGCCTTTGGAAAGATATATCAATGTAAGTATGATTTATACATGGAAAGATATATAGATGTAAGGATGATTTATACATAGAAAGATATATCGATGTAAGTATGATTTATACGTGGAAAGATATATCGATGTAAGTATGATTTATACGTGGAAAGATATATAGATGTAAGGATGATTTATATGTTATAAACAGCTTCACACATATACTAAAGAGAATATACCATATTGTAGTGATTTGTTATTCTGGTGAATTACTGTCACGGTATTATGTTGTCATTTTCTTGAAGTTCAGTGTTCGCAGTCATTGACATGAATAACTTGTGTGGAGCTCGAGGCTTATGAAATTTTATTTTGGTTTGTTGTCGTCCTATTTGCAAATGCTCCTCATTACTATAGAACATAATAAAATATGCTAGTGTTCTTTAAAATTTAAGACAATGATTGTGTTAGAATGAAAATGATAGTAAATTCGTCAGGATTATCTTCGAATTAACCTTTGTCTGTTATAAAAGATAGCACTCAAGCCTTCGTTCTTGATGATTTCATGACTTGCCAATTTTTCACTGCAAATTATCTGTTGAAATGGTATCTAATTTATTTATATTTATTCCTTGTAATATAAGATGTGAGTAAAACATTTCTGCAGGGTCCAATTCTCTGATGTTTCAATATTTTCATATTTCTGTGGACAAAATTTCTACGGTCTACGAATTTTCCAATAAATGGTAGATTTTTTTACAACGTAAAAATGCCATAAAAAAGTATGTGGATAAAAATGCTAAGTGTGAACATTTCCGACGTGCTATTACTGTTGTATTAGAAGTCAGTATTGTTTAATAAAATAATATGGAATATTTTGTATTGTAGAAAAATATATGTGGACTTCAAATATACATTGAACATATTCATATTTTTATTGTTTACAAATTGTGACCACTTATACAGATTTTTATGTTTGTTATGTTTTTATTTACCTTAGATAACAATATGTCCAATTTCAGAATTCATTCATCATTGACAAAATATGACTGCTATAAATAAACATTTGTAATAAAATGATTGATTATCATCATTGTACTTTTCAATTGGCATGATTTCAAAGTTATTCAAATACAATAATGTATAAAAAAGACAGAATAACATATTGTTTAGTGTTGGTTAATTGACTTAGCCTTTTTTATTTGTTAATATTTTTATTGCAGCTAGTGATCCTATTCCTGGACTAAACATGAAAGTAGTCATGAAACACATTACAATTGAAAAGGAAGGCGATGTTGAAAAGATGAGATCTATTACTAATGTATGTATGTTTGTATATATGAAAGGGATAATAATTACATATAAAGCAGGAACATTGCTCAGTGGTTGAGCTTGGGATTGATCTGAATATTCCTATTCTATTCCTTACAGTGGCAGGTTGCTCAAATTAATTTCATTGACTATTAGATATTTAATATTAATTTCCTTTCATAAAGGTACATTGTTAACTCCTAATTGAAGGGTAGGCTTGTACATTTATGTACATGTAATCAGGTTTCCTGGAAAGCTGGTAAGTGTTGATAAACAGTTGATTCAACAATACTATTTTATCTTTAATTTGAATATCTCTGGAGTTCTAGAACAATCAAGACACACCAATTCCATCGACTTCATCATTAAAGTTCAAATTAAAGAAACTTGTCCTAATTCAGCATTTTCTTGCCTTTTCTTTTCATAAAGTTAATATTGAACTAAATATTGCATTAAATAAAGACAAATACTACATTTTAAAACGAAATATGAACTATTTTTATAATCAAAAAGTACTTGTCTACAAATTTAATCAATTAAAATGATTTCCAAATAACTACAAATGTATTACCTCTTAATGATTTTGGTAATCCTATGGTACTTTTGCCAGTTTTGTAATTTTGTAACAGTTGAAGCAAACCTGAGCACCAAGTGTGATTGTTGGGGGTTTGACTAATTTGCGATAGTGCGCACGATGATGCGTGACAGCCAGCGTGTGTGCATGCTGTATCAGTCCATCTGTTGTCAACAATTTCTTTAAAAATTGTCTCGTCAAAAACCATAATGTCTACATTAACTATACAAGGGATATATACATAGGAACTATACAATATAAAATAGAGGAACAAAAGAATTTAAGAAAGAATTCTACGTATAAGAGCTATATAAAATAGTGTTCTTCATTCGGGTACTCTAGTACATATAGGAAAAAACAAATTTAGAATAGAATTCTACATTTAGGAACAATACAATATAAATAGAATTCTAGATTCTACATATAAAGGTACAATAAAATACATAATAGAATTCTAACTACTGGAACTTACATATAGGAACAATAAAATTTAAAATATAAAACTACGTATAGGAACTATACAATAAAAAAATAGAGGAACTATACAATTTAAAAAAGAATTCTACGTATAGGAACATTACTATATAAATTAGAGTTCTTCATATGGGTACTCTTCTTATAGGAACAATAAACTTTAGAATAGAATTCTACGTTTAGGAATAATACAATATAAAATAGACTTCTACATTATAGAAACAATACAATGTAAAATAGAATTCAGCTTTTTGGCATGTAGCAACACAAGAATATTTTTAAAAGATTGGGTTAATATATGCCCCTTGAGGCAAAATTGACCCCGCCCCTGGGATCACAATATTGACTAAGAGTTATATAAGGAAAATGTAAAAAAGAGCTTTGATAATTTGCCTGTATGGTCATATTACGATTCTCTACAAAGTTATTTCAAATTTTGCCCTGGGAATCAAAATAAAGAAATATTTAAAAATCTGTTTTTTCCCTAAAAATACAAGGCATAGAGCTTTCATATTTGATAAGTTGTATTATCTTTAGGTCTTCTACGTAGAGTGTTGAAATAATGCTACTGTGTTCGAAATTTGTCCCTCCCCAGGGATTACTGTTTCATCAGCTGAAATTGATAAACAGTATTTTGTCAGATGCCCCAAGCATCCAGTTCTCAGGTGAGCGGTCCAGGGTCCTCAGGACCCAATTGACGTTTTTATCAATTATTTGATCCATGTTTTCAAAATTGTTCTTGAACTAAAATTTGTGATTCAGAGTAGTTGACGTATAGCCGAAAGCTAGAATTGTAAAGCATTGGCTTGATTTTTATCATCATTGTACATTTTTCAGGAAAAGCTTGCATCAAGAACAATGCATTTTGGAATAGTACCATTGCTCATGTATGGATCTGATAGTAGTGATGAAGGTAAAAGGTTAGTATAGTTTCTGTGACATTTTTTGTCCCCTGGTAGCTAAGTCATTTAAGTCTAGGAGATATATATAGGGGCCCATGGTTCTGATTTTTAGGAAAAACCTCATAGAGTCAGTGTAACTATTGGGTATCTTGAGAATCTAAGGTAATTTCAGGTCGAGCTGTTCAGCAAACTGCTGTCCAATAGCTTCAACAGACCCCTCTTTGAGGAGTGGCATCAAATTCCTATAAATGCCATGTGTAGGCTCTATTGAGATCATCTTTGCACATTTCTACTTTATCACCAATGCCTTTGAACATAAAAAGCCATCATTATTGGGATCACATTGTTATCACTTTTAAATGATTAATTAGCTAATAAAAACACAAAAATACACCTCTGTATATCACTTCGAATTAGGCCGATAAAAAATATGTATACATTGTAATTGAATTAGTGATCCTTGTCATATTTAGAGTTGTATATACATTTCGTGGACCATGATCATGCTATTTCAATCAGGTCCATGTATCTTGTTTATACTTTCAGATCATTTTACTTCATTACACCCTTTATGGAGAATGGTAACTTATATGATGCGATTCAAAATGACAAGAAAGCGACAGTGAGTGAGAAAAAACTAACTCTTGATATTAGATTAAAGATACTTTATCATATTTCATCTGCTATTCATTTTTTACATACACCAGTAGATAAATTCAGGTATGCTTATTTCAGTTTTTTATGTCAACTATTGTTTGTTTTCTCTTATTTAACTTGCTTTCGTAACATGAGAGTACTTATCAAGGCATACACAATATTAATAATCTTGAATTAAACCTGTTCTTCTGTGACTGAATTGCTTCCCGTTTAGAAATGTGATGACAACATTGCTTTAAACCACTGGTAGCTAGTTGGCAGAAAAAACTGTCTACCTAACTGTGGTATGAAATAGTACTGCCTGCCTGCAAATTATTCTCTGGGCCTTAAACTTGTTTTACTACTATTTTTTCGAGGTATGTCTGTGTAGAGAATCTGTGTACTAAATGTTTATATCATCAAGTGAGAATATTCTGTATCTTAATAATTTATAAGTTGTGTCAGGGATATTGCTTACTTTAATATAACACAGCATTATTTTTGCTCATATAATAGATGACATTAATCATTTTTAAAGATGTCATCATTTTGATGTTTTATTTTCTCTACAAAAATATAGGATTATATTTTCATTACATAAATTCATTGAAAAAACACTATTCTTCTTTGATAAACATAATCCTATCATGAGAAAGATCAATAAAATAAGAATACTGTTTCAGAGGTGTAGTATGTCATATGGATATAAAGACTTTGAACATTGTTTTGGATAAGTATTATAATGCTCGGCTTATTGACTTTGGTCTTGCTAGAGAAATGGCCGAGGGAGATGACTCAACAAGTACAACTCACACAATTCCTGGCACAGAAGGATATTTCCCAACACAAACATTCAAGAAATACACTAGATTTTCTGACTATTATAGCTTTGGTGTAGGTGAGTATGCTGACATTTTTCTTATTAAGCTTTAAGAATTATCATGTTATATAGTAAAAACCTAAATGATCAAATAACCCAACCATTTATAAAAGAAGTAATTTTCAAATCAATATTTACTTTTCCTGCCCTTGCTGCCCTTGTGAGCTAATTTCAGCTATGGCGATAAATGAAAACTTAGCTTCAGGGCTATTTGCAAGTTTATATACTGTATTTTACATGGACAGGTGAAAATGCTGCTGACGTCCAGTTAACATTCATTGACTGAGGTATATTTTGGCAACAAAAAGTTGATTTATAAAGTGTCAATGGGGAGACCCATTTTTTGTATCAAACTATTGAACCAATATTAAACTATATTCACGATTGGCATACAACATTAGTCAAAATCAATCACTAGGATAATACTACGCTGATCCCCTTTAAAATCTTATTTTTATTACTAACTTTGCTGCACCATTTTGATAAAAAAATAAGGACATGAAGTAAGTTTAGTCCATTTTTTCTCAACTGTCTAAATTTTAATAATTTCACGGTGATTGAATACACACTATCACGATATTACGTGTGTTAAAAAAAGAAATCACGGTTAAATTATGTATGCTTTGACAGTTGAGTAAAAATGTACATATTTATTATGTTTCAGTAATATTGGAGCTTCTAACCGGTATAAAGCCTGTTGATGGAACAAGATACCTAAATAAATACACCAAGGACCAAATTATGACGAATCTTGAGGTATTTGTTTAATACATTCAGTTGGTGTTGTTTGTTTTTAAAAATAAGATCGTTCAATTGTTTAAGGGCATAACTCTATATCTATATTGGTGTAGCATACTATTGGACATTTTTTATAGACTATAGGTAATCATTACCACTGCTATTGTTGACACATGATACAACGAGGTGGTCAAATTTTGGTTTCCTCTCAATAACTTTAGTTTGCTTTGGCCTATTGACACCAAACTTGGTGTATGGGTAGCTTATATCAAGAGGCAGCTTGGGATTGCTACCCAGGTGTCTGTGATCAAGGTCAAGGTCACTGACACTAAAAATAGAAATTCAGTTTCCGCTCAATAACTTTAGTTTGTTTTGACCTATTGACACCAAACTTGGTGTATGGGTAGCTTATATCAAGAGGCAGCTTGGGATTGCTACCCAGTTGTCTATGATCAAGGTCAAGGTCACTGTTGCTAAAATAGAAATTCAGTTTCCACGTAATTGCTTCATTTCGCACGTATTGATTTTGTTGCTTTCAAATGAATCATTCCTGTCACATCAAAACGTGGTCGTTGAAAACCTGGTTTCGTCGCATTGTGGCGCTTCTTGTTCACTAAATATGTCAGGTTCAAGAGCATTATATAGTTATTGGCATGTAGCATCACCTATAGTTTTCAACAAAGATTGTTTAAGTTATGCCTCTGGGATCAAACTTTAAGTTATACCTCTTGTTCAAAAAGGCTTATAGGTGAATAGGTGAATCTTATAACTCAATGTTACTTAATTTTTCACATTTTGCATTGAAATATAATATAGTTGTGAATTAGCATACTTGCTAACCAAATAAGTCATTTTTTAACATTCTCCATGGATAGAGACATATTCAGTTGTTCGGATATATATAGGGTTATTGTTACAAAATACTGCATGTAATATCATCTTACATTTCTTAGTCAAATGTGTACATTAGGGCTGTAACGATTCACCGATGCATCGTGAGATCGTATTCGCGACTGTCCGATACGGGTGTATCGAATCGCGTCCTAAAAAATCGCGATTCAGAGGGTCTTTTAGTTTACAAGAAATCAGTTAAAACAAAATATACTATTTACATTTGTATCTATAGCATTTAACTTGCAATTGCAATATTTACAAAGTGTCCAGTCTAGAGCGCGCCATTGGCCCCTCATGAACGTAAATGGTGCAATATCAATCATCTATTGGGCCCGTCGGGCGCACTCGCCGAAAATATGGCTGTATAGCGAATTTGGCAACTTTTCGTATATTCAATGCCATTTGGTTTCGTTTAATCCATTTTGTTAAATTAAACGGGTACCTCAGTCTTCGAATCTAGCTACCGGGCCGAAGACCGAGTCCGTCTTAAACGCCGACGGTACATCAATTTTGCTAAATTAAACGGGTACCTCAGTCTTCGAATCTAGCTACCGGGCCGAAGACCGAGTCCGTCTTAAACGCCGACGGTTCGTTAAAAAGATACCTCGCAAGACCGAATGTCTGGTAGCAATTTCAAAGCAATATTACTAAAATAGATAATTGAGCATAAAAAGTGCAGTTACAAGCAAAAAAATGCTTAACGCTAAAAATCCAGCCGAGAGTCCGCAATACGCATTTAATTTTTATCCACGCTTGTAACAATCATAGACAATATTACCTATGTGTAAGGCGTCCTCTAAAAATCAATAGTGCTACATATATGACGGCTCGATAAAATTAATTACATAATCAAACGGTTGCAATTAACAAACACGTGACAAACTTTGGTGAACATTGATTTAGGAAGATAACACTTTCTTTTATGTTTGCCGATAAGCTGATACTTGTTATTAATTATTAGCGTGTTGTGTGGAAGTTTAAATGGACATAATTAGTTGATTTTTAAATAAACTAATTCGTTAAATTCCACTAGAAATAAACAACTTTGTCATTATTTTACAACAAATAAGGTTATTGGTATTTTATTATTCATAATGTGGTATTCCATTTCGTAAAAATAAAATTCCTCCAATCATTATTTCGTTATGACATATATTTTCGCGACCCACGCAATCGCTTTTGTAATTTTACGATTGTTTGATAAAAATATCATTATTTGTCTATGCATTCATACTAAATTTACAATATACATCGTATCGCGATTAATATCGTAATCGCGAGGCATATATCGCGAAACGTATCGTATCGCAACCTTGGCCACGATACGCAGCCCTAGTGTACATGTACACATTTTCCAATAATTATCTTTTGTTTCAATTCAGGAAGAGTAAACACTGGTTGTGTATTTTAATCCTATACTGGTCAGGGAATAAAAAAATTGTCAATTTTTATCTTAACGAGATAGGGCTTATAACAAGTGTTTAAATACAGAAATTGTAAAATATCTGCATCATTCTGCCTTTTACATTTTACTAAATTTTGTTTTTTGAGACATTCAGAGGTTAATTACACAGATATAGGAACTTTAGAATTTGGCCGCCCATATCATGACCCCTAGAATTTGGATACTTCAAACAACAATAAGTGTCATCGTTAATAGGCCTAAAAATGAAGAGGGTATGCGCGAGTCAGGTTATGAGACAAGCTGTTTATCCTTACTTCTGGGAAATGCCAATAAATATTATTTTCAGTCACATTATCTACTCTAGCTTGATGCAAATGTGTTCAAAGTTACCATCAACTGATCTTCTTATGTAATATACGTAACTAAGATAAGATAAGATAATCTTTATTTAGAGTCGGTTATAATCAACCACATATAACACTGGCTTAAAGCTATTGTCCGACAAAACAAGACTATCCAATAAAAATCAAACAAACTAACTAAAATGAAAACCATTACATTAAAACTACAATCAATACATTACATATATCAAGTCACAAATAAAAATATATGTTTAAATTATCACATTGATTTAAGGAAAGATAATTGAATTAAAATAAAGAAATATAGCATATATTTTCATGAACAATTATACAATATAAAACATAGTTAAACATTTATGAGGTAACTGTTGATTTTGGCCAAGGCCTAAAACTGCCATAAGATAGAAAATAGATAAAATAATGATGATGTAAAGGAACACAAAAGTGTGAAAAATAAGAAATATTTTAAATGAGAAGAATTCCGTCCAAATTAGATTTGGAGAGAACTGATCAACAATTATCTCATAACTACACAAAAATACATGATTTACCCGGTTAGCCTGCTCTAACTTATCTTTTTCAAAATAAACTTTAAACATAAATCTAAGAAATATGTTTATCACGGTAATAAAACTAGTTAAAACAGTTAGAGCAGCCTGCTCATGGTAAAATACAGAAATAATAAAACATTAACATTCTAAGAAAAATACAAGTAGAGTTTTAAAGACGTATCACAATATATACAGGATAAGTTAAGTATTTAAAAATAGTATGGAAATTATCAAGTATCAGTACATAATATATATTACACCTTGCACCTAGAAATACATGGAACATTTACATTTGTAGCCACTTCAGGTCCGGATCAACCTTCTGAACTCGCCAAAATCTGTGGTTGTTCCAATTGTGTTAGGAAGGCTGTTCCAGACCAGGGTGGCTTCATATCGAAAACTTTTCTTGCCATAAGTGATGGTGTTATATCTTGGCACTTCCAGTGTGTTAGTTAACCTACAAGCATAATGATTAGATCTTACTGATATAAGTTCTTGGACATATACAGGAGACAAGTTATTTAAACATTTGAACACTTCAGTTGTTATCTGCCTTAATCGGCCTGTCTGCAGTGTAGGCATGTTGACGCGCTCTAATAAATCTGTATAACTTGAGGTAAATCTCTATAAACAAGTCTTATTGCTCTGTATTGTATTTTGTCTAGTTTTTCAGCATTTGTTTGACTACACAAATGCCATACTAAAGGCCAATAATTAAAATTAGATCTAGCAAAACATTTGTAAATCAACAATTTAGTATTTAAGTTAAGGTATCTGTATAACCTTGCCAGTACATTAACTTGCCTTGCAGCTTTTTTACAAACATTAGAAACATGAATATCAAAGTTTAAAAGGGAGTCAATTTCAATACCAAGGAGCTTAACACTAGGATCACAGTTAATGTATACGTTATCAATTTTAAAAGATTTTATTTGTTCAGTAGTTTTCTTACCAATACAGATTGACTAGAACTTATCAGGATTGGCTTGCATGTGATTGTTTTCAAACCATGAGATTAAAACTGAACTTTCATGTTCTAAAACCATTTTTAGTTCATTAATATCTTTGTTCCAGTATGTGAGCGTGTTATCATCTGCGTAATTAAAAACAGATTTTTCAATAAAATAAAAAATATCGTTTAAAAATGTATTAAAAATAAGGGGTCCAAGTATTGATCCTTGGGGAACTCCTTTATTGATATTCATCCATTGACTATGGTAATCACCCAGTCTAACGCATTGCTGACGGTTTTTTTTAATTTTTAAGAAGGCCAGCTGCGGAAGATGAGAGTCCATAGGCTAAAAGCTTATGTACAATCAGATCATGTGGTAGACAGTCAAATGCCTTGGACAGGTCCATGAGTATGGCTGTTTCATACTCATGTCTGTCTAAGGCAGCTTTCCAGTCCTCCACCAGTCTAATTAGGATGGTTTGTCATCCATATGAAGATCTGAAAGCAGACAGATATTTGTTGAAAATATTTTTATCAAAATATGACGTAAGTTGATCAGACACTGATTGTTCAAGCACTTTAGATATAGTGGGCAGAATACTCACTGGGCGATAGTTTTTCTTAATGAAGGGGTCGTCCTTTTTAACAATGGGCGTAACTTGAGCTTTTTTGAGGGTAGTGGGGAAACAGGCATTGTCAAAGCAAGTATTAACAAGTTTTGTTAGTGGACCTTCCAGTG
The DNA here is from genome assembly GCA_025267735.1 of Mactra quadrangularis. Classification (NCBI taxonomy): domain Eukaryota; kingdom Metazoa; phylum Mollusca; class Bivalvia; order Venerida; family Mactridae; genus Mactra; species Mactra quadrangularis. The sequence goes on along the minus strand of CM046305.1, from coordinate 47,660,843 downwards.
ATTCAGCTCCAGCTTTTATCAATCTAGGTGGTATATTATCTACCTCAGTAGCATTTTTGGGATCAATGGACTTCAGTAACTTATTTACATAAGGAGTATTTACATGTTCAAAATGAAATTGTTCAGAACTTACATTCTTACTTTTTATAGTTTGTACACTTGGATGCTTATCATCAATATCAACAGAGCTATTTATGCCTATATTGTTTGCAATATTTACATAAAAATCATTTAATACATTGCATACAGTACTTTGGTCAGTGATTAAGGTTTCATTTTCGTTAAGAATAATTTTTTCCATCAGATTTATGAGTACTTTTACTTGACAGAAAAGGTTTAATAGTTGGCACAAAAATGTTTTGATTTAGGCCCCCCCCACCACATCTTTCCCCGAAATATACATGCATAGATTCTCTTTTCATTGCAACTACAAGGTAACGTTGTTTTCTAAAAGCATTCCAATTTCGATCAGATTTACATTTGAAATATCTATTATGTAACATTTTTTCTTATATATTGCTTTCCGTAACTCACTATTCATGAAGGGAGATGATTTTCTTTTGACTTTGCGTTGTTTTAATGGGGAATGTTCATCAACGATTTCCTTTAAAAGATATTCACTGGCCCAATAAATATCATCAACTTCGTCAAAAATGTGAGCAACATGAAATGGGGCATTTGCTATTGCATTATTAAATGACTCATTATCAAAATTTTTATACGATCTAAAGTTTACATACCTAGGTTTTGTGGATTCACAATCTTCTCTTATGCTGGTAGCAAAAAAGTTGTGACAATCACTGATACCAGAATTAAGATTCATGGTGTTAAATATATATTATTTACAGTTGGTTAGAATAACATCCAAAGAATAAGGTATTGAGTTTTTCATACAACAAGTTGGACCATTTATTACATTACATAGATTATATGAGTCAAGAGGTTTGCATTTTTCTGTTATATTCATATCAAAATTTAGGTCACCAAGAGCTATAACATGATCGTATTTTAAAAACAGTTTGTCGAGTGACACCGATATATCTTCAATAAATGTTGAGTCTTTCATACTAGGAGGTTTATACATGCTTAATATAGCCCACTTTCTCTTATACAAAGATAGTTCATAACACATACATTCAATACTAGAACATTCCAATTCATCTCTCCTTCTGAAAGGAAGATCGTCCCTTACAAACACTAAAAGTCCGCCACCATATCGATTTCTATCTTTTCTGTCCATCTTATATCCAGGAAAGTTAAAAATATTACTATTAAAAGAGTTATCAATCTTAGTGTCTGCTAGAAACAACATATCTACTAACTTTTCACTTAGAATCTCATGAACATCAGAAAATTTGCTTTTAAGGCTGTTTATGTTTAGATAACTAATGATAGGTCTTTTTCTATTACCTTGTCGGAGATGTCTTAGCTCTTGTAGATAATCCTCAGGGTCTGTCTGATAGACCACAACATACTTTAGAAATAAGGAGGCCACCAGTATTTCAGTGTCTTGCTCACTTTATAGATCTGTTATGATCAGTTATATTGAATAACCTTTCTTACAGTTTTTACTAAAATCTTTTTGAAAATCATTTCAGCCTAGTTTTAAAATGTGTCATTTAAAATCATTAAAAAAATCATTTAAAGTCCGAAACTGTCGGGTTAGAATTTATTAGGTACGAATGCTTTACACTTTACTCTGAGTGACGATTTAAACTACTGTTGGCTTATTTCAACGATTGCTTAATTATTGAGAAAATTATTGAGAAATCATCATGACATTAACAGCTTTCAATTTCTATGCTTAATGGCAGCTAGTTTCATAAAAAATCGTACAATCACGGGTCCGTGAGAAATTACTATATGTAATGACATTGACCGGAAATAAAACTTAAGCACAATTTTACGCGGTAGGACAAAGGAGTTTGTTCGTGAACATTGAATTTTACATCATTAGTTTGATTGTAAAACTAATGAAGCGAATCAAATAATGTGTAAAAGAGTGATTACACAAAACTCTCAGATGATAGTTTTACAAGATGACGCTATTTACCAACATTAACGGATTAGCGATGTCGTAAAGAACGGCATGAATAAAGATTCTTACTTATTTTAATTGGTGATAAGTGATACTGATTTTTGAAATTTGCCGACTCTTGCCCATTTAAGTGATAATTGACGTACGGTCATTAAATAACTGTCAGTTACGATACTTGGGCAAATAAGCAAAAGTAAAATTTTATTATTTCCAAAACCCGTTTTTGCCGATTTCTTTAATTTTGACTACTTATGACTGTTTTAGTTGTTCGACGAAGTCGGGCAACTATATACGCCAATTTTGAGAAATCAGTATAGCAAGTTTACTACATAATCTACTTTTTTAGGTAAATGAAGGGACTCAACATTTCAAATATGTGTATTACAGAGAAAGGTTTGAATAAAAATAATGTGATAATTACATATAACAAAATAGTAAAAAATACTGTACATGGAAGTTAAGATGCGCAGCAAAATACAATGATTTCGGAAATCAAAGTCAAGAACCCCTTTCAAATAGTTCCACATCGTATTGTTCTATTAGACTGTAAAATGTTATTAGATGTAAAAAATTGAAACGTTCTGTTACAAATTGACACACATTAAATACAAATCAAACAACTACTGTCATTTGTTTTTTTAAGTTTAATACAATGAATACTAATATAAATTGTATATTTCTACGCAGTGAACTACTGCACAACGCCATTGTGCTGAAATAGACGCAACTGGAAATTCCCGGTGTCTAAAAATAGAGCATATTGATATTGTTCGTTTTTTCTCAACTGTCAAAACATGAATAATTTCACGGTGACTTCGTGCTCTTTGTTTAACACTCGTGATATTGAGATAGTGTGTAATCCTCCACCGCGAAATTATTCAAACTTACACAGTTGAGAAAAAACGAACAATAGTGGGGAATATAATAGGGATCGCTTAACATCTGCCGAGATTTGGATGACGTAACGCACACCTGCTAAAGCATCGATCTTTGGACTGGAGGGAAAAAATCGATCGCTACTGTTATTGACAAGCTAGATTTGAAACGGACAGTAATTGTCGTTTTGTTCAGTGACTTTGTCGAGAGCAGTTTCTCTTGTATACTAGATCGTTTTTGATCAATTTCTTTAATAATCAGAATATATGGCCTTGATGAATTATCTCCCTTTAATAAAATTGAAAGTTTTTCTTAATTTTCTACTTTTCTAATATGTTTAAAATTGTGATACGTTTTCATTATCTAAAATTATGTAGCATTTAACCATTTAAACTATTCACTTTGAATTATAAGTGAAAGCCATACCTTCATGTTATCATTTGAAATCTACGTATAGCATTGAGTATGAGCAGTTAGTGAAACATGAAAAAATTACATTAATCAAGCTCGGACGAACATCGACTTAAATCACATACGCTAGCGCTTGGCTGACTGCTTTGCGTCCAGCGGACATAATATAGATTTACAGAGTGTGATAATTTATATTAAGACTTTCGTATTCAACTTTCTTAACGTAACGGTACTGTTGAACAGCTAAGACAATGAGCTTCTTAAAAATATAAACAAACTAAAAATCTGACTGCGATAAATGTTGAATATGACTAATTTTTCATTGACATTTTACCAAAGATTCCAAGGACCCAACACCTTAACTTTTTTATTTCTCAACATACTTACGCAAACTTGAAAACATTTAAAGATAATGAAATGTAGTTTTTGCGTATGTGTTTTCCTGAAAAGGATTTATACGAACGTTCAAAATTAGATATATTCTTTGATAAATTTTGCGCATAAATTATTTTGATGGGGCAAATGGACTACCTTTAATTGTATTATATTGTATTATTCATTACTGGATATTCATAAAATAATATATCATTTGAAAGCTATGACAATGCCATTTTCAGAAAGGTTAGTAAGATAAGCTAAATTGGATTTGTAGTAATTGATTAGCATGCATTTAAACACAATTATGTCCATTGTAAGAGAACATACATCTTGCACACGTGTAAGATCTATTGAACATGTGGGCAAATGATACTCTTATATGCCATTTATCATAAATGTAATGTGATAAGATGATTTGTAGAGAATTAAATTCTCTTAAATGGTGTCTCTTTTACAAATTGTAATTAAAATGGTAAGAAAGATATGGTAATTATAAAATGAAATTTTAAACTTTTCTATCTAATAATCTTATTAATATCATGCCTTATAATCTGTTCATAGCAATATTTTGATTATTATCATTAAAATGTGAATGGGATAATATGATTGTGTAAAAACACACATTTTGTTATCATTTTTTTTAATTCATTAAGTTGGTTAGTTGATTTTATACAAGCCTCTTATTTAAATGATTGGTTAAAAAATATGTCCAGTCAAGATTGATTGAATGTTGTATAACTCAGAGTGAATATTACATTCTGCCATGCTTGTTCACATATTAAGGCATGTTTTCAAAAGATGTATTATAATTACTGAAAGAGAAACATTATATGACAACTTAAAGATAAAATGGGAAATCATGAGTTCTTTTTAAGGATCTTTGCCCAGCACTACAATTATCTTTCATTTTTTTATTATCTGAGGTAATTTTATGTAAATGGTCAAGGTGTTCAGAATGTTTTAATTTAACTGATGAACTGAAAGTAACTTTGGTGAAACTATTAAAGAGTATATCAGAAATTCAGTTCTTATAAGGAAGGTTCACTCATGTGGGTTCAGACTGTAAAATTGTTATAGTTTCAATGAAAATATTGTTCAATTTCATTTAACTGTCAGTGGCAGTGATTTAAATACTCTTTTTAGTACTTTTGTTTTCACTATTGATAAAAAAGTTACCAATATCCATGTTTGGGATTTTCAAGCAAATAATGAGTATTTCAATCAGTGGGTTATAATATGCCACTGACAGTTGAATAAAATTTAACAATATGGTCATATTAATGTTAACTATTTTGAAATTGTATTTATTGACCAAGTAAAATGTGACAAAGCTATTCTTCGATTCAATTAGCTTTGAAAATCCACTATCTTCATAATCATATAACAATGCATTATGATCATAATAACTTTTGATATCTCCATGTTTAACACAGTTTTAGTACTTCTGAATACTGATAAAGGGGTCACAGGTTTGATTTTGAGCAGGACCTACCTTCCTTCATTGAGTTTTGTAGTAAAGAAATATCTTTACCGGGGTTGGCATATTGACTGGTCAATTGTGAATATGTGTTTCTTTTCAATTCAACATAGTGACTTATAGGCCAATAGGACCGGGTGTATTTTGTATTTATCAGGGATGTGGAAGATCAACTTGTCCAGGGATCAATATGCACTTGCCCAGAGGTTGAACACTCAAAAGAAATATAGTGAACTATGATAGAAAATGCATATTATGAGTAACAATTTAGACATTATGTAATTGAATAAAATAGTTCAATGCTGAATATGTTTTAAACATTTATATCACTTTGTTCTTTATATATGATGCACTGTATCTTGCACATTTAATAAAAATGTTACTTACTTAAAATGTTGTTTTTTTCTGAATGCCTTTTTAATATTGCTAGTTCTTGCATGAATAAATAAGAACGTTTTTCACATTTATGATAGTTTTTGAAATGATACTTAGTTGATGCAACAACATTAGTAGCTTCAAAAAGGTACAACAATTAATTATGCCAAAAGAAACAAATATATTGAAATTAAATAGAATAAATAGTATTGACATCCCAATTGACCAGTATTGACTTGTATCGACTACTTTGGGGAGTATTTGGTTTTTTCATTAAATCATTTAAAATTTCGTGTGGAAACACCAAATGAATTTGGTTTGTAGTTTTCAATCAAATTTTCATTGGTTTCATACTTTCATGTATGTTTTTCTGATATTCCAATAAATATTGTATTCTCATGTAAAGAAAGCAAGTACAAAAGGCACACTTTTGACGGTACATTTCATACAATAAGAGTTCTGCGGTCTATGTTTAAAGTAACTTAATCTTATTCTACATACAATGTACTCAAATTTCATTTTCAGAGTCCAAGTGACCAAAGCAATACATTTATGTAAATGTTTTCTTTGTCGAACATCTCCAATGCTTTCAGCGCTATGATTTTTCTCTTGATTTGGGAAATGTCAGCAAAAAGAAAACGATTGGGACGGGTCCGTTGACACAATTGGGAAGGTCCGTTAACATGATTGGAAAGAGTCCGGTTGTCATTGGGAATGGGTCCGTTTTCTGGACCCTTTTTAAGAGGAAAAAAACCGCTGCTGACATGTAAAAATACGTGATTCACAAGTAAAAGATTGAGCATTAATGCTTGCTAAAAGTTCTTTACTGTTCCATTGGCTGCAACAAATTGGAGATCGAATTTCTTAAGTAAAAGTCTGGCATAGAACCCTATGTTCCTCTTGTTTGTTTCTGTAAGCAATAATTTTATTGGTTGTTCTTTTAAAAGAGTATGTGGAAAAAAGAAGATGAAAAGAAAAAACCTATTGATGCTGCAAAAGAGTTGTATGAGTGATCTGTGCGATGTCTTAACGAGGAAGAAGATAAAAAAGAAAAACCAATTAATTCTGAATATATAGTAGACACAATCCGTGTAAGACATGTTATCATTTTTAATTCATTTAACCCGATCATTACGTCTGTCAGTAGATTGTCTTTCTTTATGACTTGAGGTCAGGTATCCTTGGTTGACCTACATACTTTCATGGCGTATGACTATAAAATACATTTAAGAACGTTTCCCCCTTCCTACCTCTGATACAAGCTTAGCATCTTTCAATAATTAGCTAAGGTATGTGCTTTGTACTATTTGTAGGGTTGCAACCTCTCCAAACGGCACTTCTAAAGAGCAGCATATTTGAATTCCCTCGTCGATTTTGCTCTATGTTTCAATTCTGACAAACAACACCTCCGCAGAGCGGTAAACGGCTGGCGAGATTCATTCCCTTTATTCATATTTTACCTCCGTACAGCGACACTTAGTCCTAGTAAGGTTAATATCAATGATCGATAATTATCTACGACCTCGAGATCTAAACAATAGGCTCTACCCCTAATCGTATAATAGCCCATGGTTATATGTTGTTTAATTATTTGACTAACAAGGGTTTATAGATGAAAGACACATGGTTTCAATGCCACCAATGAACGAATTAAGACGAGGAAAGCTTTGTTTGGTAGACTAACGTCATCAAATATCAGTCGAACACACGTTCTGCTCGTTAATGATAGCAACTGAAATGTATTTATTATTGTACTTTTTATTATAAACTTCGATGGAATAAATTCTGATTCAAGTGAATTCGAGGTTAAAGAGATGATTCAGACACTAACTACCGAAAAGATGGAACTAAATCATGCTAAGTATAATGCGCCGCTAGACATATGTAAAGAACACATTTTCACGGTATTGAAAAGTTTTTCCATGTGTATTGCTTTCTTCGGAGTTAAACTAACCATCGTGCAACGAATTTTTGAACTGTGTTAAACACTGATCTGAATGATTTTATAGATATTCTGAGACGCCTTACTTTTGTCGATTTATCTAAAAGTCTAAATGTGACACTTTTTCAATATCCGCCAGTTGTTGCTCTGCTGAGGTAGAATTGTTGTTCTTTAAGTTAAATTCATAACCTTAAGTTACTAATACTAATGGCTCAGTATTGAGAGACAAGGAGCTCCCTAGAGATTGATTTGATTAGTATTAGATGTAATAACTTGTTACTCGAGCTAAAATGAATTAGTATCAACCAAAGGTATACTTTGTAATGTTCTTGGCAAATGATAAGACCCTCTAAAGGGATGAATATGAAGACGGACCCAATATCGATGTTTAATGACTAACATACTTATTCTGTAACTTGAGTAAAACAAAAGTAATGATAATCCTCAGCCGTGGCGTTGTGGTTAGCATGTCTGACTTCGAATCCGAAGATCGCGGGTTCGAGTCCGAATGCGGTAGGTCATACCCTATACATGAGTTGTCGGCCTCGAGGTAGAGTAAATTAGCACTGGTTGTAGAAAAGTGTCCAGGACACATATAGTAGAAAGCGCTGGCCGTCGTATATGTGACCTAAATGCGACGTTAAATCCAATTAAAAACAACAATGATAATAATCATACAGATCATATTATACTATTTCAATATAACATGCATGCAGTAAGTACTATTAGCCTACCATGTAGTGTGAGGCGTGGTTTCATGTTTCACTGACCACTACGCTAGTAGGACAGCAGCTTGTTGTCTGGAATATTTGTAGTAGCTGTCTAAGCTGTCTTTGGGGACACTCAATAAAATCTCATTCTATTTGAAAATGCAAAAAGACGCACTGGAAAGTAGGGAAACCGTCCTTCTAATGATTGGAAGAAGTACAAGATTTTAAATCGGTGTTCCTACATGTTCTTTAAGTTTGATTTTAAAAAAAATCCGGCGTGGTTTTCTTAAACGTTATAAAGCGTCATTAAGGAAGTAAAGCACGTTTTGTTTTCCTACATGGATAAAATTTATTAAATGTAAATAATTTAAATCACAAAACATAGGCATTATTTGACCTTTTTGATCCTGGGATCCATACATCATATACATAAATTATATTAATTTTATTTTGGTCACTTCAGACCCAACTTGAGAATTACTTTAAGCCGAAGTGGTGTGCTGGTCCCGTAAAATGTGATTTTTGCATGCTGTATGATGCTGGTAAGCATTCCTATTAGTATCTTTTTTCTGTCAACATTGAGGACTTTCCTAGCAAGCTTTCCGCTAGAAATATGTATATATGTTTTACCAGTACTGTCTTGAAGTGTTCCGAATCGTCAAAGTAGATAGACATAATTAACAAATATTTATAGAGTGTTATGTCATATCGTTTCAGAGATTTGAACTGTGATGATCTTTTATATTAATTATTGATTCCGGAAATTTAAAATAATTGCTATGTATTTGTTCATTCTCATTATGGTGTGTTACGTGAATTACGTGTGTCCGTTTCTAGTCCCCGATCGGTGTTCACACTGGATAGAACTATAAGATTGCCCTCTGTTTATATGTCTGTCTGTCCGCTCAAACATGGATTCTACAATTTCGAGAAGAGACACTCAGAATTGATGAAACTTGGTGAGTGAATTGGTTGTAATCTTGATAATTCTCGTCTTAGTATTTTCTAATCAAAGTTGTTGCTGCATATATATTTTATTCGTATAGATTTCATATTGTAATCAGTTCTTCAAATTATGTTTTAGTTTCTAATGATGTCCTTCAACATAATCTTAGCTGTAAAATAAATGTATGTGTCTCATGCATGAGAAATTCATATTGTAACCCAGTATGGTGTCATTCTTGCGGAGAAGAAATCATTCCAAATATTGGTAAGCAATTTTATGAGCAGATTAGCAGACATGAATTATTGTGTTACATTTCTGATCTATGCAGTGAACCAATAGGTATAAGTGTAATGTAGGGTATAAATACATGTATATTTGATTTGTTAATATGATGGTTATTCTTTTTGAATTAAAATATTTTACATTTATTGATATCCTTTTTATACGCCCGTTTGAAAAACGGGACGTATTATGTTATGATGTTGTTCGTCTGTCCGTGGACAATTGCTTGTCCGGATAATAACTCAAGAAATGATGTACCTAGGTTCTTCCAATTGTGTATGTGGATAGCCCTTGGGTAGAGGGGGTTCCCTATCGAACTTGAGACCCCAGGGTCAAAAGTCTAGGTCACTGATTTTTAAAATATAAAAACTTACGGAAATAACTCAATACAGACTGTACCTAGGTTTACCACATACTTGACACAAGGGCTATACACATTTAGAATTTAATTTTAAATGTGTATAGCCCTTGTGTCAAGTATGTGCCCAATTGAATCTGTGGCCAAGGGGTCAAACTATTTTTAGACACAAAAAACCCACTATTTTTGTTGATTTTTGGCAGTTTTTGCAAATATCAAGAGGCTTTGTCAAAAAAGAATTGTCAACTTGATATGCCGGTATAAAGGTGCTCCAGCGACAAACAAAAGATTTATTCAAAGCTGCGCAGTTTCTTCCACAAAACAGGAAACTCGCAAATTTAATAGTATAGATTGTCGACAAATCATCATCCATGAACAAAAAGAAAAACCGCGATTCATTTAGTGGAGTTTAAAATAAATCCATACGTATAAATGTATTAAATACTTATGCATTGTCGACAACTCATCATCCATAAAAAAGAAAAACCGCGATTCATTGAGTTTAAAATAAATGTTGACTTGGTTAAAACCGGAAATTCCTATTTAAAATGCCGTACGTCGATAAACTGCGGCTCATACCGGATCAATCTGCGGTCAATTTAATTACGGCCCAACCGAAATGTTGTTACTAAATTAAAATGATCGATATAGTATTATTATATTAAAAATGTAAACGCATGCTTGCATTTATATTAATCATCAAGCATTTTTCTTCGTTTGTCGGTGGCTAAAGCGTTTAGTAAACAAACTGTTATAAATGACATCTCACTTGGTCAAGAACTCGTTGATCACGACTCAATATGATTAAAAAATCATTACTATTTTAATTCTTAAAGTAAATTAAATAATTTAGTTTTTACAGTTTATTCGTATTATTCACGCATATGCGCGTATTTATATGCAAAACTTTATATATCGATTTTTTAATCGGCATAAGAATTGGACCACCGTTCTGCATTAATTTGAAAATAAACGTTATAACTCGGCAATTGGTGAAACCTTTTAGACGTGAAAACCCTAAATTTAGTGATGAAATGTACAATCTTTACGACTGACGTGATATTTAGATAATCGAAACAAAATATTTATATGCAACAACATTTCAGAAACATTTTGGTATAATTATCTTTGTCCTCGGACATTCAATACTTTAAATATATGGGTTTAATGTACTTGCATGCCTGTTTTAGCGCGAACTATTGTGACGTCCGTGACGTCGTGAAAAAAACCGACAACGTCGCTAAGGTTACCAGAAAAACAAACGAGAAGCATGAAGGTATCTGCCTGCCAACTTTTATCATAATCGGTGAATATAATATTTTTTTGGTTTTTCCCTCCGAGTAAGGTACCGACCCACCTTAAGGCACACTTGTCCTGTCATAACCTTTTTATTACATACGAGGGATGATCCAAAATAACGTGGACTTTTGCTACAGTTAACGTTTGTAAGTTACAATCGGAAAACAAAGTACATCATCATAAATAAGAATATGTCCTGCATATTCTTACAAAATATCAGAAAAAATACTGACTCACTAAATAGTAATGATCATTAGAAAACAACCACTATCAGTGAGCCGGCGCGCGTCAACGACGTCTTCGTAACATTAGTGGCACGTCACTCACACAGCACAATACTCAATGTCAAATAACGGCAAATAGAATTGAAAATTGTTTAACATTTGACATATGCAGGTTGCCGGTAAAAATGCGCTTTATTGTGCCGTAACCAATTTCAAGCTTATCTGCCAAATCGCGATGGTTAAACCTCGGTCCGTATTCAGCGCCTCCCAAATTGATTTCTCCGCCGTCGCTTTGTTTTTTTCTGTTTATTCACCCACCCTGTCTTTCTATACCCTTCCCAAACTTTTGATGTCACTTAAAAACCAAACTTCTACTGACTTTTTTTTTTCGTTTTGAGTTTTTAATCAACTTAAGCGTCTGGGTTGGCATTTTTTATGAGATTATGACAAAATTTTATAATGCAACATACTTCCATCCGGCCAGGTGACAATATTTTAACGTACGTTGCGTTTGTGAGGTCGTGTTATGAATGTTGTTTTCTCCATAACGCCTTGATCAAATGAAGTCAAATTTGGACATGGCGTCATGTATACACGTACATGTCAGTTGGTGAAGTTACGCGCTATTTGTTCTATTATTTTTTGAGAAACAATGCAATATGTTTCTCAAATATATTGATTATAACGGCGCGCGCCGCATCGACGTTGCCTTGGTTATGAAAGCGCATGGTGCGGTCTTATGATTATAAATATTTGTAATATTATTGCCTTGTTTGATTCATCTTATGTTCCGATTTACAACCATACAAATTTTTCAAAAATATTGTTAAAATTATTAGAGCAGTATTAAAAGTCCACGTTATTTTGGATCATCCCTCGTATGTTGACTTTTGCATGAAATGATGATTTTTTTAAAACAAAAATACATTTTTTCTCGACGTAACGCGCCATTTTGTACGTTGACGTTACGTCACATGTATTGTTTTGTTTTTTCAATGCCGAAACGTTGGAATCTAATAAACGTTTCTTATAAAACGTAAGTCTTGTTGTTAATAATCTTATTTCACGACGAAAAAAACACACTGCGTAAAATTGAATAGCTTCTTGTTGCTAGTAAGGTAACGAATATCACGTGCGTAAAGTCTATCGTTGTCGGAATTCAGGTGCGTAATGACCGGGAGTTGCCTCAATATCGATTTTTGGCACACTAGGAAGTGAGCCAAATATCGATATTTTGGCACACTTGCTCAATACTGGAATATATTGCCCACGTTGAGGCTAAATTGGCGCATTTCCACGTCAATTTTGTTACTATTTATTGTAACATATGCAATAAACTATTATATTTTACAATCGCACTAAACTGTGTAATGAACCAGGTACAAATTATTATCTTTTCTCCGTGAACGGGTTGAAAAAAGACTATGTAACATATTTAAATGTTTATTTCTTTATCTATCGTGTGATTTCGAAGTTGACAATTCTGTGCGTGAATTTAAATTCGATTAAAGCCAATTTTCAAAATTTAGTTTTAGAGAATTTGTGCGGTAAACTCGATATTCAATTAATTTAACAAAACTTATATTGTTTAGTTACATATTTACGACGAAATAGAAGAATATTTTTTGTTTTCAATCTGAGACGTGTTAACCTGTCGTCGTTGAAACGTTTTTCTTTGGGCGAAAAAAGCCGAGAATTCCGAACAATCGTGTTAAACGTGTATCGAGACACGGAATCGTGTATTTTACCGCAAATCAAGCTATCTAACGAGTTCGTGTAACGTGCAATCCGTGTTCGTGCAACGTGCGTGTACCGTCCGTCCGTGTGACAACTTGCACTTTCCGATATCTGTTATGTTCAATCATAAAAAAATGACCTTATAATCTACGGCGTTCTGCAATTGGTTCTAGAAATAGTTTCCACACTAAAGTTTTCAATATGTTTTATCTATAAAGAAATTATAAAATGGTGACAGGTAAAGTGTCCAAACTTCGACCTTATTGGATAGTTTTAGACAATAACTTTGATTTTGTTTTAACTTATGACAATTTTTTTCCGCCAGGGCGTAATTGGGTTGGCATGATATTAGCAGGAAATGATTAAAAAAACGAGACATTATCAAACCGAACAAACAAAGGAAATCATGAACTGATATTTTATAACCAGGCAAATCCTCAAATTTTCATGATATTAATATTATACATCATAGTTTGTTTTCTAATTCATCTTGTATTAGATAAGAAAACTTTTAAAATTTGATTGAATTGTACATATGGTGTTATCTTCAATCATAAAAAACCCGGTTCGATAGCGCAGTTGGTAGCGCGCTGGGATTTGGATACTCGTGCCCGAGGGGGCGGGTTCGAATTCCACCCGGGGAGGTTATACCCTTCCATGAAAATTTGACAACTATGTCGATTTTCCTCCATTGGTTACATAATATGGAGAAGTTTCCGGCCTTGTGGAAGGGAAGGTGAGTACTGGTTATAGACAATGGTCCAGGAAAGCTAGGTTAGGCGCGCTGGACGCCGTGAAATGACCTTAATTGTGTTGATACGGCGTTAACTCCAATAAATAAATAAGAAATGACTTTATAATCTACGGCGTTAAGCAATTGGTTTTAGAAATAGTTCCCTCAATAGAGTGTTCAATATGTCAGACTTTTATCTATAATGCTATTATAAAATGGTGACAGGTAAAATGCTCAAACTATTCAGACCTATTTGGAGAGTTTGAACCAATAACTTTGACTTTGTTTTAACTTGTGACATTTTTTCCGCCAGGGCGTAATTGGGTTGGCATTATATTAGCAGGTAATGATACAAAAATTGAGACATTAGCTAAAGTATTCACAGAAGATGGAGAAAAAATAAAAACAGTGGTAACTTCAAAATGTCCACTTGTAATGGGAATAAGGTAGGAAAATTGAAGTATCTTCTTGTACTTTTTTAAGTGAAAGAATACATGGAAATGACTATCGTGTGAATTAATATTTAAGTTTTCCCCCAAATACATTGTGCCAATTTTAATTGAAAGACACAACACCTGTGTTTTACGTTATGATTTGCATCGTACGTCCGTCTTTTTGCAATTTCGTGTCAGGGCCTTATTTCTGTTCTAATACCTCCCATGAGTTATTTTAATTACTTGTTAGGAATCATTCCCATGGTAAGACGATGTGCCTCGCAATTTTGAAGGACCAACTGGCTACCAACTAATTAAATCTGACTGGCTTGCCTGTGCTTTTAAAGAAAGTACTATGTGTGATAAAAATATTGATTTGTATATTTAGTTCTTAGGCTCAATGATTCCAAATTTGATTACTCTTAGCCTTTAGCTATTCCTTCGTATCTTTATACTTTGAATGTGTTCATTGACATAGTAGTTTGGTTTATAACTTTATTTCCATGTACAACAAAATTGTGAAATATCCTGTTAAAATAATTTAACATCATGTCCCTTGTATTAAAGACAAAAGTATATTTAATAAATCCTTATGAAAGCATCTGGCAATTCAGAGTTACATTTCGTTATAAAAAAAACTCCGCTGATATGTGTTAACAAATTGTATATATCAGGGTGACCACGGACTCTGGAAAACAGGGAAAATGCCAAAATAGAATTTCCTGCATGGAAAAATCAGGGAATAATCAGGGAATTTCACAGCTAATTGAAAAAGAAATGCTTTTTGGCTTGTTGGTTTTGTCTTTGATCAAGTTTATTTCATGGGCTGAACTTGTATCAATTGTCATATACAATTCAGTTATTATTTTTCTATTACATTCATCATGGAAAAAAAAGAAAAATGTTGTTTTGAATAATTTTTGACAATCTAGATGGCAAGTAAATGAAGGAAGTGACTTTGTTTTCAAATGTTCTGAAAAATGCATTATTTAAATGAAATTCATCCATCACTTATTAAGGTTAATAAGTCACAGGTTACGTATAAAACAGGACTGGAAACACTAGGTAGGAACAGTTGTCTTGTCACATGATATGTACATTGCATCTTATGTATTTAATTTCAATATAGTTCTCTAAAAATCCTCATTCAGGGAGCATAAGCTAGCTAGAGTTGTGTATCGAAAATCTACAGATTAGATAAATATGTTTGTATTAGATGCCCATGTTAAAAAGATATTGCAACATAAAAAGTGTACGGTTTCTTTTTTGGTTGAGTATATATTATCTATTGTCGAGTACCCGGTTCTAAACCCAGCCTGTGACTCATCTAATTTCTCAAAATCCTCAGCCCATGTATTCAAGCCGTTATGAATTATACTAGAAAATATCTTATACATAATATAAATCAAAGAAACGCCCCTAGGACTTGTAAATAGAACCCTCTTGTTAGACCCTACCGGTGTTTACACCGGAGAGGACTTTAGGTTTGCGCTCCGTCCGTCCGTCTGTCCGTCTTTCTGTCTGTCTGTCTGTCTGTCTGTCTGTCTGTCTGTCCGTCCGTCCGTCCGTCCGTCCGTCCGTCCGTCCGTCCGTCCGTCCGTCCGTCCGTCCGTCCGTCCGTCCGTCTGTCTGTCCGCATAAATCGGGATCCCGCGATATCGAAAAAAGTATCCAAGCTATTTTGCTGAAACTTGGTATGTGAATACATGTAGATTATGCACGTTACTTACATTTTCTATTTCTGGTTAAAAGTCTAGTTATTATAGATACAGAAATAATCACAATTTGATCAAAAAGCTTGTGATTAGGGGTATTTCAAAATCTATTCAAGTTATATTGATAAAACTTAGTATGTGAATATGTTGCAATGAGTAGATTATGCTTATCATTGCCTTATCTTTTTCTGTTCAAAATTATGGTTGTTATGGTTACGGAAAAAGTTAAGATTTCACCAAAACAGTTGCATCACAGTGTAACTTAGATTGCATGTCCGGATAATAACTCTACATAGGATGTACTTGAGTTTACCAAATTTTATGTGTAGATAGCCCTAGGGTAAAGAGTATTTCATTTAGGTTCTTAGACCCCGGGGTCAAAGGTCAAGTTCACTCAGACTTCATATTGGAAAACTTGTCCTGGACAAAATTTTAACCAGAAGTGTACATAGGTTCACCAATTTTTTTATGTGGATAGCCCTTGGTTCAAGAATGTGGCCTATTGGTTTTTAGGCCCCGGGGTCAAAGGTCACCAGATCTTTACTGTGGATAGCCCTCCATCTCCTACTGTCTCAGGCTTTAACAGCACACAGGTGTATAATGCCCGCCCAATGGAGGAATTGTTTTTCTTAAATTAGTCATAGATTACCAGTAGGGGACTACAGTATTGCCTGCAATACAAACTGACAATTGTTATTAGTGTACTTGTTGTAATCTTCAGTAAGGAAAAACTGGTAATGGTGAAACCTGAATGTCCTGGAAAAAAAGATAAAATGAAGGACAAGTTTGAAGTGGCATTGAAAGGTGTGAAAGACCTGCTTGAAAATACAAACGTAAAAACACAAAAGACACTATTTTTCTACTACTCCGGACATTACTGTACTACAAAAGGATTTCAACTGGACCACCATATTGATGAATGTATCAGATTAGATGATTTTCAATCAAATCTTACGAACACCGTACGTCCATCAGACAATGTACGTATGATCGTTATTCTGGACTGCTGCAATGCTCCTAGTATTCCTATGTTTAAACAACAACAACAACAACAACAACAAAATATAACATTAATTCAGATAAATTGTTGTGCACCAGATGAATGTTTTAATATTAATACAGGAGGGAGTGTCTTTCAAAGATTATTTATGCAGGCTTTAACTGGACGGTCACTTTTATCTAATTGCAAAGATATAACAAAAAGTAGCAGGCGTTGTGATTGCAAAATTGATGGAGATTTTGTTACTATAGAAAAGTTAGGGTATTTTATTCATAAGCATTATAATGCATGTCCTATAAGAGTAGACAAGAAGATAAGAATGAATACGATTAATGCTGAGATATGTGATCTAAGGATAGGATATGTAGTAAACTTCCATATTGAAATGGACATAAACTTCGAGTGGGGAGACGAAACACATTGTATTCATATTCTGCCAAGAACATTCTATAGTATAGATGAACTTAAAACTATATTATTTGATGAAGTTTTACGTACGTATACTTATTTATTTTAAATGCTTATTGTATTTTTTTTAAATGCTTAATGGGATTTGTAGGTCAAATTTCCAGTTCCAATTTTCTGGTTTAGCATTTTATTATTACAATTGTAGTTATATAACAGACACACTGATACATTGCTCTTCAAAATATTTCTCTAATTACTTTTTAGCCGCACGGCTAGCTCAGTTGGTAGCAGGCAAGTCTACAGATCGGGGGTCGTGGATTCGATTCCCGGGTGGCACATACTTTCGTGGAGCTTGGTCATGAAATTATTTCTACGGCCATTCTCCCTCCTGTCAATGATTTTAATTATGTAGAACAGTTGTCAGTTACTGACGAAAGTATGCGCTTAGTTGTTGGTTAACAGCTAAATCCAGAGATTAATGCTTTCCAGGAGTGAGTAGGTTGACTGATTGCCGTTATATGACCTATTCAATGTGTTGCTACGGCATTAAACCCAACAAAAACAAACAAACATCAAATGTCTTTAAATGTTTAGGGTGTCTTCTAACATGACCAACGTCGGTCAGGTTAGCTAAAATAGATTGTGTTAAAAAAATTACTGATGCAGTTATTTATTTAGGCATTTATTAATGCGGATCATAAACATAATTTTGCCACAAATATATCCAATCCGTTACGGAATGATAAAAGGACAAACATCTATCAACGTAAATGTCTTAGGTAAAAAAGTATATGAAGTTACTTACCCATTAATAACTTGGTAATTTTCTCAGTATCCTATTTTGTTTGCAATACAGTGTATGCCGTATGTAATTTATGTTCATTTATGTGTAATTAATTACCATAACTATTTAGAACTTGATAAAATCTTTCTGTGTTGCTGCGCCGTAAAATCCAAACAAATCTTTATAATTGGGCTTTCTTCATTCTAAAGTAATGAGAATGAATGAAAATATTGTCAATTGCCGACTAATCCCTTTAAATACAATAGTATTTCGATCATAGTCAGCTTTAGGTATCGTCGGCAACCACATTACTTTCTTCCGTTAAACTCCATACGAACCGTGAACAATTTGACTGGCAAAATCTCGTTTTCATGAATTTGCATGAGGCAGGGGAGACCAATCTTCTTCTAATGAAATCGCATGTTACAATTAAATACTCTTCAATAAGAATGACGCCATACATCAACGCCATACATCACCCGTTTTAGGGAATTTTGAATGGGAAACCAAATCTTCGATATAAAACGTAATTTCATTGGCTAGTTTACCGCAATGGTTTCCTTGCGGATTCAATGAAACTGCCTCATTAATTATTCATGACTACAAGATTTTTCTAACCAAATGGCACATGGTATATAACGCAGCATGAGCATCAAAATAATTTTAAGACTCATGAAATATAAAATTTATCCACCCAAAATATAGAGAGTGAAGCAATCCATATCTGAATAAGGCAGTTCGTTGTTCATTTATCTGCATGGTACATATAAAATAAAATTGTTTAATTTCATGATAGTCAGTCCTTTGACAATATGAACTTTGTACTTATGTAATGATAAATTTCTTTGTCTTTTGAAGTTATGTGTGTTGATAGTATATTAATTTTTATTTCTATAGAGTATTTACCATCTGCTGAAGGACCACGGTTAAGTACTTTGATATTTAAGGATATCTTGCTCATATATACCACAAAAGGTCCTGATTCTAGTAATTCAAGACATAGAGATGAGTTAGATACTAGGGAAAAAGTCAACATGGCGTGGGAAAGCAGACGACAACTGTATGTGACTTTGCGTAATGCATCAAATGCCGAAGATAGATTAGTGGGTGTTTTCAGTGATGACATGTCCCATATAATCGATGATTTATTGAAAAGAAAGGTGAAAAATAATTTATTGCCTTTTATATTTGCTGGATTTTTCAACGAAAAAATACGTTTAATAGTTTGACGAAACACGGGCGAGCGGGTAAGCTGGCAGGCGGGCGGTCTGTCGGGCGTCCGATGTCGTTAACAATTGCTCTAATTTTTTCTTTACCATATATTTCTGCCATTTATTGTCATATATTTATTAAACTTCATACAATGATAACATATCATGAGATAAACTGAATTAGAAATTAACCACAACTTTACCTGCCTTTATTATTGATTATTTCCCTTTGTAATTGTTGCTTTAAAGTTTATAATCCGGCTTTAATGTAGTTTCCACATTACATTTCTTGTTATTCTTTGTTTTGATTTAATGCTATTTTGCTTGTATAATTAGGTTGTATTTGGTGTCAGACTAACATTAGTTTAGCTTTACACTATTAATATGGCTTACATGCTATCCAAAAATCCTACAGCTTGTTATTGTGTGGAGGAAAATCCACATTATTGCCGAGTTTTATTGAAGGGTATGATTTACCACGGCTGTGAATGTCGAATGTGATGTGCATCAGGCTAATACAGTACATAACTGTTATCCAATTTCTCTAATATATTGATGTATAAAGTAAGCTTTTGGTGTTAATTTATTAAAAGAAATTATGTTCCGAGATATCAGTCTTAACAACTTGAAGTATATGTACCGTAAATTCAGTTTCTATCATTCTTTAATCACAGAATCCCAAATTAGTTTCAGCAATATATATATAACAACTCAAAACATGCTATGACAAGCAGTATAATTTTTAATGTCGACTTCTCGGAGATAAGTGCGACTATCCTACTCAGTTGTGTGTCGGGGTAACACTATATGTAGTTGAGATTTTTTGGTACAAAATTTTATATCTTTGAAACTACCCAAGGTTATTTCTTGAAAATTCATCTATGTCTACAGGGTTCCATTGGGGGTCAAATATCAAATTACATGACTCTAGCATGACTTTTGACTTTATGTCCCTTTTATACTTAGAAATTTCTTGGTAAAAGGATATGCAAGGCAGATAACTATAGACAACTCTAAGGTAAATGAGTTGCCAGGCAAAAGTTCAACTTCATATTTCCTGATTTTTGAATTATATTTTTATAACTGTAAATGCAACAGACACACTGTTATGTAACTTAGCAAAATATTTCTTTATTTTCGTAATATTTGCAGTGTTTCCTAACTAGACCCACGTGGGTCAGGTTAGCTAACATAGATAAGTGTTAAAATATTCATTTACTGATAAGAAGATACTAGAGCTTGTTACTGTGGAACATTGGTAATATTATATTAAAAAGATATACTTACTCCTAACAATGTTGAAAAGACACGAAGCGACCAAGGAAAATGTTAAATTCCAGCAAGTACGACATACAACAAATCTATAAATAGCTTCATGATTTCCTCAGTATCCTACTTCCGTTTTCAACAATATGTATGCCACATGTTTTAATTAGTTCAGTTGAATGTTATCAGTGACAAATGTTATTAGTAAGTGATTTCTAACGTTTTTAATACTGTTTTAAAGACTAAACTTGGTTCTGTGCTCTCGGCACAGTCATTTGCCTGTATTTGCCCTTTAAGATTGTTGGTGCTATATTTTATTTTGAAACTACTGAAGGAATTTGCTTGAAACTTCACACATGTCACGTGCTTACCAATGTAGGTTTAATACCTGGTTGCACAACTCTAGCATTAATTTGGCTGTTGTTGCTGTTGTTTACACGAATACCCTAAATAGTCGAGTGCCCATCCCTGGACTTGGTTAATTTCTTTCAAACACCGGAAAACAGAATCTATTCCTGTAGGAAGCCAAAATGTCATAGGAGAGATATTTGCATGGTCGTATGTAAAACACTGAACTCATACTCTGGAAAGTTAAAGTCTGAGTCTGGGTTGATGACTTTGGATGACCTTTAAATTATGGTGTTTAGATTGTTATTTTAAGCCAGCATACATTGGGAGGAAAATTTGCTTTAACAGTAACTATACACCTGGGATCACTGAACGGCACTAAGGATGACCAAGAAGTAAAAGGTCATTTCTTTTTAATTAAAAAAAAAATATTCCAACCATATAAAATTACTGCCTAATACGTGCAAGTTTAGTGTTTTAGCGCTTTGATTTGTTATGTAATTGAACTAGGCAAAACAAACATAATTATGATATAAGAGCTGATTTCCTAATTATATGTATACATACAATATACCTGCCAAGCTTAGTTTTTGTCAATTGCTTTAAAGTGTCGCACTGGGTACAGTGATTGGGAAAATGACGAAAGATTAAGTTCCTATGCTTGACCCAGTATATATATTCAGTTCCAGTCTTGGAATGGACACTTTCTGAACAGAACAGAACATATATTTTATTCCGTGACAGTTTACATAGTAAAAACATGTGAACAAATTATAACATAGATACATGAATAGAACGTGGCGGTACAATTTCAAAAGTTAAGAATTAATTTTTATAAATACAAACATAGAAATTCAAGTTACAGGATTGTCAAGTGTGGGGGATGGTGAAGCAAAAATTACAAAAAATCTTTAAGGGTAAGAGCAAAATACTATTGTCCTAGATTTTTGCGACTGTTTAAAATCTAGTACTCCTGATTTGGTGTTTAGCACGCTATTAATTGTGATTACCTTTTTATTTTATGAAAAGTTATTGTGGTATATTTTGACAGGATCAGAGAATGTGTGATGCCACTACGATTGAAGTCACAGTTGAGTGTCAATCCTTTCTTGAGGATGCTTGTGAGAATGAAAGTAACTTATCCCAGCTAAAACTAGAGGCTATGGATTTACTTACTGAACAAAAAGGAAAGGTATGCTGATAGTAACATGTGATATTCATGTTGATATAAATAATCTCTATATTTTAAATACTTTTAAAACAATTAAATGTGACCATTATGAAAATTGAAAATGTTTAAAAAGCATCTGCATAAATATAAAAATAAAGCTTGTTGGTCATGTGTCCTTAACGCCAGTATTTACACCACCTTCTTTTCATGTTAAGCTAACACATGTTGATTAACACATGTACTGGCATTAATTGCATCATGTAGCAGATTCAATGTTTAAACTCACGCGATGTTGAAATTTCACGAAAACTAGTGAAAAAAACGTCTTGTGCTAAAATGTTTTTTTCTTTGTAGAATGTGACTAAACTGAATGTGAAATTCCCATATGAAGAGGGAAGTAATCCCAAGTACAGAAAGGATTTTTTGTGCTTTAATCTGGTGATAGACAATCAAGCCGGTAGTGGATAAATAATTGACATTAAATGATGTAACATATTTTCATTATCTTGAAACTATATATACGTAACAAAACTTATAAGTATACATGTATATTTAGGCTCATATCTAAGTAAACGTTTGTCTGATTTCAGTCAAATTTTCAACAAATATAGTCTAAAGATGGAACAACAATATTATATTTATTTCATGACATAGAACAAAATATTTAACTAATAATATCATAATCATCAAAGTGTGTTAAAAAGTCAAAATATGGTTGGTTATCTTCGTGACTAAGCGAATGTACGTAAAATGATAGTGGCATCCGGGTAATTGTGTCTGCGACTTTATATTTAATTAAGAGTGAGGCCTTCATGACTGCTTGGCATCACGTTTATTCATTGATCTCGCATACTGATGGAAGCGATTCTGACGTATACCTTCCCGCTCGCGTACAACCCTCCTGCGTAGCTCAGCTAGGGGTTGGGTTTCAACGCCACGGCGTGCACGGCGGTTTAATTCATACGTGTTTTGTTATGTTTAGCTATTGATTTCATCGGTTTTCACATCAGCATGATGTTGTTGTCGTGTATTAATTCTGTTTTGATTCGCACTAGTCAAGATTACCTTGTGCATTTAATGAATTTCATCGATTAACGGTTCTCGCAGGTAAGATTACTTTTAAAAAAAAGACTCCGCAGTAATAATTGATACAAAGTCAATCGCAGATACACCAAGTTTCATAAAAAAATATCAATTCATAAAAAGTTAATCGCAATTGAAATATTTATACTTATAAGTTTTGCTTAGTTATATTAATATATACTCATTCTCATGAATCATTCTCAATTTTGATATAAATTATTACTTCTACAGTGTAGCTCATCTGAGCCTTTGTTAAGGGTAACCTCTCCAGACAGTTTTATGTCAGTCCGGTGTCAGACATCATTCAACTCATTGTGAACTAGATAGAGGTCACATAATTGATCAATTTGTTTATCAAAATTGATCAGTAGCGTTGTATTCACGTTACCTCAAACAGGATTTGATAATGAGTCATGTATGGTGAAATGCTAGGTCACTTGGTCAAGTCATGTTCGAACATAGTCAGAGACTTAGTCAATTACATGTTTGATGGACTCAGTTGAGAGATCTCTTTTTCATGTATGATATACATGTTAATATATACATATGTACCTTAAAAGTACCAAATGATGTGCCTTAAAAACCCGGGTCGATAGCGCAGATGGTAGCGCGCCGGGGTTTGGAATTTCGTGCCCGAAGGGGTGCGGGTTCGAATCCCGCCCGGGGAGGTTATATCCTTCCATGAAAATTTGACAACAATGTCGATTTTCCTCCATTGGTAAGATAATATGGAGACGTTTCTGGCCTTTTGGAAGGGTAGGTGAGTACTGGTTATAGACAATGGTCCAGGAAAGCTAGGTTAGGTGCGCTGGACGCCGTAAAATGACCTAAATTGTGTTGACACGGCGTTAACTCAAATAAATAAATAATTAAGATGTGCCTTGAATAACTCACTCTCCAGTTTAAGTGATAAAAATGAATTGATTTATTTACATGTATCTTATCTTATACGTAGTAAAATAAATAATAGTTTGATACATTGTGTATTCTTTTCTATACTAATTTATTTTAGCTCGATCGTGAAACAAATTCTTACAACTTAGATTAATCACTTTCGGATATTCTTTTCTCCAACCCACCTATGTATTTAGTAATGGTACAAGTTATGTATACCTACATGATGATAGAATTCACTAAATACAAAAATATGTTTATGATAAGAACTGACAGGTTTTTCCCGTGCTCGCGATTCTGTTAATTTGAACTGCAGGATGAATACTATGGTACGACTTGTATTACCGTTCACTAAAACTTAATAAGAAACAACCAATATATCAATCCGATGAATTTGATTAGCCTGTCAAATGTTTAACATCAGATCATTAAGATTGGCATAAGGCTAGGTTATGATGAAGAAATTTATCAAAAGCTTGTGTAAGAAAAACTTAAGAACGGCTTATCATTGAAAATGCTGTAGTATTGAGTGATCAAAGAGGAAGTGGAGTTATTCAGAGAAATCAAGTAACAACGCTGTCTTTCGAATTTGACCACTTTAATACATGATGGGAACTTTGGCGAATGCTAGACATAAAGAAATGTTCTATGGTCTTCATTTTACTATTGATATGTATGAAGGTGAGTAGCGATAACGTCTTTCAATTATTGAGACACACTTTGACAACGATGTATTTCAAGTAGCGAGTGTTGTGGACGCTCTGATACAGACATCTTTGCAATTATTAACACTGCAGTTTTGATGTGTTATTTGAAACGATCATTCCATCCATCTTTAACCAGAATGCCTTGTGCATAGAATGGAATAGAATATTTCCTTTTTAGTCGGAAAAAATACAGAAAAAACGTTAGCTTTAGTAAACTTTTTAACCAACTATTAAATAACAATTAAAAAATAAACAATTTTCAAAATACCTGTAAAATGTGAAATAATGATTAGTTCAATACGTAATATTAAAGTCATTACATTTTTGACAGAAAACGGCAATTTGTCTTTAAGCTCTCCCGAGATGACTTAGCGGTGAGCTATCAAGATAGATGAATGTCCGAAATACGTTGTCTGTCCACACTTATTTCGTTAGCACGCTAGCGGTCACACGTTAGCTTGGATGGTTACGATACTTGGCCAGGACGTATGTCCCAGTTATTACTCGGACGAGTTTGAATATGGGTCATATGTGGTTAAATACTAGGTCACATATACTAAAAATTCATGTCTATTCTGAAATTTGTTATTGGATTTAGAAACAACTTGTTATTTTAAATGTTCACCATATCAAGACGTTTGATAACATACAACACCCATGTCTGTAGGTCCAATGTCACTGTTACTAAATTAGAAATTTCTTGTCTGGGCTAAAACTTCATTATGAGTGGAGTGATTTCAATGACACTTGGCAGAAATGTTCACCAGGACAAGACGGTGTGTCACGTACAATAGATAATCCCAAAAATGAGAATAAGACCTCCGCCATATTGTGGTCACGTGATCCGCCCGCTATTAAGGTGCTGAATTTTCCTTCTGCAGCTAAAATAGATAAGGCCTGTTGCACAGTATTTGTCCCATTTTTACGACATAAATTGAAAAATAAAAACTGAAATGGTAAAAACAAACTTTTAAATTACAAAGACTTAATGTTATAGGTGTGTCAAAAAAAAAGTTCAAATATCACTAGAGGTTTAAGAGTTTTGTTCATTTTTAGTGTCAAAAAATGGTCATTTTTGTGTGTAATGCATAAGAATCAGTTATTACCTTTTTTCGAAATGCAGTATTTGGGAGCAATTAAACTTTAATAAAATCTTATATCAACCTTGTTTAGAAAAGTTAATGTTTTAAAACATTGCTTAAAACAATTTACAGTAAAAAAGTGGGGTTTTTTTTATTTAAAGGAAATGAAATGGTACGTATTTAACGGTCTTATTGATTATAAAAAAAAACATGTACATGTACTTTAGTAACTAAATTTTGTATAAACTTCTGTTAATATCATTCAATTATGGCATAAGTACAAAATGTCCTGACTTCTTGTGGTATTGAAATAAATTAATGTAAAATTTGTTATTTCCATAATTAGGGGGGGTTGTTAAGGCAGTCCGCTACCCAATCTGCGCATGCGCCATTTTTTGTAGTGATTTACACGTATAAACTACGTTACGTCGTCACCGTCCAACGTATTTCCAATTTTGTATGCTAAATGCTAAATAGTCGACTTTTTAAATTACAAATTACAATAACATACGAAAATATCAAATAATGTACCTTAAATGCTCACATCCGTGTGAAATTTAAATAATCTTAGTCGAGAAAAAAATAAATTTTGACGATCGACGTATACTGTAGCATACACTTTCAACACTCTTATCAAGAGTTGTCGTTCGTAGGTCTACGTGCACTTGCTTCAACGTTAACTACACATGGTCATGTTTGGAGATTAACGATCATGTTTTCATCAAAGAAATTCGATTAAGGGCCACGCTTGCAGGTATGTTAAATCCTTAAACATTCTACGTATTTTTATATGCGTGTGTCATTTTGGTTGATAACATTTGTACGACCGTATTTTAATATTCACTTATGACGCGGAAGTAGAATGACGCAATATCATAACAATATTCAAGGTCATGGTGATTTATTTTTGATTCACAAAATTATTAATACGTTTATTTGAAAACATTGGTGACGTTGATATTTTCATAAATTTATATGCTGACATGTATTATTCAGTGCGGACGGTTTCAATTCGGAGGCTACTAGTCTAGACAACACGTCGCCAAAATCGTAGATCTACAAATTCATTGAACAAATTAATTGATGTTTAGTTTTATTTAAGGAGACTTTATTATTTTAATTTTCAGATTGTTTTTCATGGAGTTTGATCATCCTGTTTGACTTGATGTAGATATAAGAAAATAAGTCTGCTGTAACTCAATTCACAACAATAATAGGTTTGTTTACATTTCATATCCCACCCACTATCAATGTGCTAAAGCTGGTCAGGGGCAGCTCAATATTTTTTATTGGGGGGGGATTTTTTATTTGCTAACAAACTATGTAATTTTTTAGCATTATTGCTTGTTGGTGTTTATTTTAATGGGGGGAGTGCACCACGGACCTTCCCATTTTGTTAACAACAGCTAATCTATTTATAACTTGTAAAAAGAGAGACTGACTGATAATTGCTTGAGAAGACAACATAGCACAAAAAGCATGGTTTTTATCAGCAATGACAGATGTATAATGAAACATTTGTCTTTATATATTATATCAAAAGTTAAAATATCTTTTAGTATTATATAACTATTCTTCTATTTGTTATATTAGTAAATAATAATACTGCTGATATATGTCATTTGGAATTAGTTGTTTATTTTGAATTTTGTATACTTCATGCACAAAAACTATCAGTATGTTTCTTTCTTTCAGGTGAATGGTGTATTTATTGCCATAATGATGATACTCAGCGAGCATGATAGATTGTTAGGACACACTTCAAACCAATTAGACTACCAATAAAAACATTTGTTTGACAAAGCCACAAGTGATTGGTGAAATGCTATAAGCATTGGTTTTTTTTATAAAATGAAAATTAGAACTCACTTTGTTTGTTCATGACATCTCATAGATATGCTTGGTTTTTGTTTAGATTTATGTTGTCAAGACAATAGCAAATAATGCAACCTATGCACTAATTACTGTAGAAAACCAGTTATCAGAATTTTTATTGTTGACTATCCTAAGAGCCATGTCATTGTAACTGGTTCTCACTGGTAGCCATGAAGTGGTCACTTCTAGTCAGTTATTCACAGTTGTAAAGCATTATCTACTGTTCTTTACTGTGACAAAATTTCAATATCAAAGCATCTTTATGACATCATTGAGGACGTATTACTTGGAAATTGTAATATTATTAGATTTTAGTTTGTATGAGTTACCTCCCTTGATTTGAAATACTATATACATGCATGTATACTTGTATACACCACCTTTGAGTATATTAAATAAAGCTTATAATAGGTGTGTGAATCTTGTTAATCTATTTTTATTATTATATTTTTAAAATTGGAAAGATATATAAGATAACAGAAATGAAAACTCTGGCCATGAATAGTATCTCAGTGTATGATCATTTATTTCCATGTGTGAGATTCAAAGCACTAAGATTAGAATTGCAACAAACTTAAAAAATGCATGAATGAAGTAATCCTGGTGAATATGGCAACAAAAATTCAATTTTACAGCACTAACTCAAAAGTTAGTTTGTGTTTATAACTGGAATTGTTCTAGGGATTAACAAGATATAGTATAAAACAGTCAAGAACAATGTGAATTTCCCTTATCACAACTACATGTATTTAGAATATTTGGTTGCCATGGTGAATTCAGATTTTTTTTTTTTAAGTTTTTTTATAAATATGTAGAGTAAAGATTTATTTATCACCCTTTTCAGAAGATTTGTGACATCAAACTTCCATGGTAGTCACAAAATATAGATTTTTAGACGTAATTAAAGAAGTGGGTGGGGTAACCCTTACAGTGCTAAAATGTGTTAAAATTTATTACTTTTTTTGACAAAACAGCAATATTATTATTGATATTAACTTTATTTCAATCTTAAACTATGAATAACAGATAGTAGTAAAACATCTTTTTAGTTCAAATAAAGTTAACCAGACTGAATTAATAGACTTTGGAATTTTAATATCTGCTCAGATTTTGTGTTTTATATTGTGTTTAAAACATAGCAGATTTCCTTTAAAAGTTCAGTGACCTATTTGTTTTATATTTCCATCTGATAATAACACATTGTATCAAACATTTTAAACAAAATTTGAAAAAATATCATTTCAAGGTCGCAAAACAATGTTACGTAAAAATCAACATTTTGAATCTATTTCTTAAAAGTGGGTGGGGTAATTATCATGTTAGTGAGAACATTTGGCGAAAATTGATCGATAAAAGTCTGTAAGAAAGGGAGATAGATCTAATTTTATCAGTGCATTACAAAAATAACCATAATTTGATGACAAATAGGCTGTTTTATTTCACATCTGACAGATATATGGTATTTTTAACGTATTTTGGCGGGAAATTCACACATTTTGGGTGTCATCTTTAAATGGCTGTAACTTTTTAAAAAGGACGGTGACCTATTGTTTTTTTTTCATTTCTTTTCAAACATGAGTCATCGTTTGATCTTTCTAACACAGAAATAAAAAAATTCCATCATAGGTATGTTTGTATCGTTACGTAGAAATGGACCGTTAGAGAATTTATTTTAAAAGTGGGTGGGGTAATTATCGTTTTTGGACGAAATTTATGCCACCCTCGAGTATTAGAATTTTGTAAAACTGTTTGATTTGAGGGATAGATTCACTTATAATCGTCCATCACAAAAATAACCATCATTTAATGAGAAATAGGCTATTTCCTACGCATCTGACTGATATATGGTATTTTTGACGTATTTTGGCAGGAAATTAACACATTTTTAGGGGTCATTTTTAAATGGCTGTATCTTTTTAAAATGGACGGTGACCTATCTTTTTTTTCGATGAATTTACTTCAAATGAGCAAATAAACAAATTTATGAATGTTAGAAAAAAAATCCATTATAAACTTTTTTCCTCCCGAACTCCCTTAATTTGACTTTCTTATGGGACCCTGTTTAAAAAATGCTTCATGTACTGACATGTAAGGAAAAGCAGATATTTTAATTTCTGACCCCATTAACCCCCCTGTACATACCCTCTGAAGGTTGACCACGACCATTTTCACATAAATTACCAGTTTTTTACATTTAATTGCAATAAGTTGTATGGTATTGGACTGCAATATGTCATTTTATAGGTTTATTAAGGTGCTGAGTTCAAATATGAAGTCAAAATCAAAATTAATCAAACCAATATGGCTGAAAATTCAAAATGGCCACCAAAATAACCATAGTACAAGCATATTCGGGAGTTTATTTATCCTGGACATTTAATATGTTGAATCATGCCTGCAATATGTCTAGCTATAGGTTTCTAAGGTGCTGAATTCAAATATGAAGTTAATTTAAGAAACCAAAATGGCGAGAAATTCAAAATGGCTGCCAAATTTAATCTAGTTTGTTTTAGCGTATTCGGGTAATTACTTATCCTGGCATTCAATGTGTTGAATCATGCTAACGTTATGTCAATTTATAAGTTTGTTAGGTAATTAGTTCAAATATGAAGTCAAAACTAATTTAAACAACCCAATATGACCAAAAATTCAAAATGGCTACCAAAATAACACATTTTCAATGTATACTGGTTATCAATGGTCAAATCTATATGTTGAATCATGGTTTGTTGTCACTCTTAATGCAATTGTTTAGATTATTTGTAAAATAATAAAGCAAATAATTATATTACATATAATAATCTGTTTTACAAGAACTTGTATCTTAATATTTAATGAGGTATGTCAGTTCAACACGAAAGTCAGACCTGACATTGCTCAAATAAATTTTCAGATTGGTGGCCTACACTTTCAAATGCTATCGTAAAGATCCATTAATTTACGTATTTTCCATAGTCAAATTGTGTAATGTCAAAATATACATCATCAGGCAACTGATATATACAAATAAATATACCAGTAGTCAAATGACCATGGAAAATAGCTGCACATTTGGTTAAAATATGTAATCTTAAGGGTTTTGTGTTTAAGTTCTTGTAGTATTGTTTCTGTAGAAAATGTACTAAATGTTTTCTGCTCATCCTCAGTTATGGAGAAACAATTCTATACCTGTTTGTATTTATAAGTTTATGTCCTTATATAAAAATTTTCATTAGTTACAAAGTGTATGAAATATGAGCTAAAAAGGTTTCCTGTCTGTTTTAGCATTCATGAGAGATTCAAAGGTTTAATCAATTAACACATTGCATTTTGCTTGGTTTGGCTGTGATTGTATAAACCACTGCTCAAAAAAGTAATTGCCTATTTCAATTATTGTTTTCTTTACTTTTCTTTTAATCGGTTGTCACTTAAGCAATCGCATTTTCTTATCATGGAATGTTTTGCATTTGTTTCAACACAGTTTGCACAGTTGGCCAAATAATTGAACACCATTATTCCAATCATTAGTTTTCAGGGCTAGTTAAAAGAAATGCAAGTAAGTATAAACAAATTAATAGAGATATAACCAAAATTGCAAAAAAGAATTAAAGGGAATGACACAATTGCTATTGTGATATTGGAAAAATAGAGAATACAATTCTTTGAATTTCTGAAAGCAATTGTTGGTCCATTTATTTTTTGTGAAGATTTTGATACATACATAAGCCAAACTTAATAAACATAGAAACAGAGAAAGTAAATGAATTGCATCTAGAAATCTGATAAGCTATAAAGTCATTCTTTAACAAGAAATCATTGCTTTATTATATTTTCTGAATTTAACAACACAACACAGTCTTGTTAAAAAAAAGTTGCAATCCATCTTGTAGCTTAGATGCTTGATACATGATAGCATACAGCCATCACCCATGATGATCATTTAGTTACTAATATCTATAAAATTTCCTGGGAATTTTAACTCTTTAACTACTTTAAAACAAAAGTGCCTAGACATTTCCTATGCACATACTCATCAACATCTTAATAAAGTAAAGCAATCAAAGACATATTTTTCAATCAAGACATCATATGTGCCGCTGGTGAGGTTGGAATGAATGACCTCTCAGACCTTAACCTCTAATCATACCTCTAGAGCTCTACCGCAGCTATATAATGAATAAAATATATTTGCACACTTATAATCAAGTGTCATAACTTTGGTCTTTTGTTAAGATTTCATTAACTAGAGTTAATTTATAAATTGCGTAACATGTTTAAAGTGTGCCGTTTATAACTGTAATTTATATGATTTTGAATTTTCTGCCATATAAGTTTGTTAAATTTAGTTTTGGAGTTAATATTTGAACTATAAAACACCATTAAGCACCATAAAACACATTTAGATTGATATATTGCAGGCATGATTCAACATATTCAATGGCCAGTAAATATAATACCCAAGTATGTCCAAAATTTGGGTCATTTTGGCAGCCATTTTGAATTTTCTGCCATATTAAGTTGTTTAATTTAGATTTTGACTTCATATTTGAACTCAGCAGCCTAACAAACCTACATATTGATATATTGAAAGCCTATAAGAATTGATTTATAACAGTTGGATATAAAAAATTGTTATTTTTATGTAAAATGGGCGTGTCCGACTTTCAAGGGGTATGTACAGGGGGTTAATGGGGTCACACAAAAATTTTTGTTGTTGATTCTATTATCATATTGATGGCACCATATTTTAAGCAGGGTCTCACATGGTTATCTTTAAAAAATGAAATTAACAACCCCCCCCCCTACCATAATTTCCCAAAAAAAGTCGAAAAAGTGTCTTGTCCATCCCCCGCTATTTATTCGGAAAATATAAAACCTACGCATATTGATCAATGAATTTATGTGACAATATAGTAAATAAACCAAAACATAAAAAAAGATAAACTAAAAATGAAAAATAGCAAGAAAGAAAAGTTTTGTAATGTCTGACATCCTGCTTAAAATTGCTATTTTCCAAACTTTTCTAAATATTTGGCAGAACTTAATGTATTTATGTGAAATAACATCAGATAAACAAAAAAATACTTAATTACATTTTAAAAGAGTTTAACATTAGTTGAAACAAAAAATATCCGTGATAGATAGATCTTATATAATCTTTAAAGAACTATAACAAAGACAGTTTTCAGCAGCATTTATTTAGTATTGATTGGTCTGATGTAATGATGTCCGATAATGTTAACAAAGCTTGGGATATTTTTAAATCATTTTTTTAAATCCATCAATTAATTCGCTCCTGTTAAAGAAATAAGATTGACACAAAGAACTGAGAAATTGATTACTTCAGATGTATTAACTTGTATTAAAGAGAGAAATAGAGCCTTTAACCTTTATAAAAATAACAAAAATGAAAATTGATGAGAATTTTAATTATTTTAAAGACTGTAGAAATACACGCAAGATGCTATTTTTAAAGCTAAAAACATTTATTTTTGTGAATCTCTTGAAAACTATAAACTTGTCTGATTCTAAGTCACTTTAGAATAGTTTAAAATCGTTGGGTTGCCTTCAAAAAAAGGATCAAACTAGAGATAATCTTGCCTTGAAAATTGGAGATAAAATTTGTTTTGACAAATTAAAAGTAGGAGAACAATTTAATACCTTTTTCACTACTGTAGCTTCAAAACTAGTTGAAAAATTACCATTTTGCAAAATTATTTTTGGCAGTAGTTATGTGTTTTAATTTTACTCATCTAAGGGTGTCAAACAAAATTATTTCTTTTTTCTTATTGTTTCGGAAAGTAAAATTTTTAAATATTTAGTGTCTCTCAATCCGAAAAAAGCCACCGGGCTTGACGGTATCCCTGCTCGTTTTGTCCGAGAGGCTGCTCCCATTATTTCTTCTCCACTAACCCACATTATTAATTAGTCTATTATTCAAGGTTCAGTGCCAGATGATCTTAAGTCTGCACGGGTTGTCCCCCTTTATAAGAAAAATGATAAGACAGACGTGGGCAACTACCGCCTGGTTTCAATTTTGTGTGTTCTTTCCAAAGTTATGGAAAATGTTATTTTTGACCAATTGGAAACTTATCTCACCGGCAAAAATCTTTTAGCAATCTGGTTTTAGGCAAGGTTTTTTCTACTGACACTTTTCTTATTAATCTTTCAGATTTTATTAGGTTTCAAATGGACAAAGGTCACCTTGTAGGTATGGTTTTACTGAATTTGCTGATACTGTTAATCATGCTATTCTGATAATGAATCTTAAGGCTATTGGTCTATCTGAAATTGCAGTGCAGTGGTTTAATCATATCTTACTGATAGGAACCAGTTAGTTGATATAACTGGAATTCAATCCTCTCCAGCAGGTATTTCTTGTGGCGTTCCACAGGGCTCTATACTTGGCCATTTGTTGTTTCTGATGTATGTGAATGATATGTCTGGTGCGGTCAAGAATAAGTTATCACTATATACTGATGATTCAGCCATTTTGGTATCTGGAAAAAATCAGTCAGACATAGAATCAGTTCTAAGCTCAGAAATGGAAACTCTTTGTAACAAGTTATCCCTTCATTTAGGTAAGACTGAATAGGTATTATTTGGTTCCAAACAAAGGTTAAAATCACAAGCAAATTTAAATGTAAGGTGCAATGGTCAACATATTGAAGCCAAAGAATCTGTCAAATATCTTGGTGCTACTCTTGATCAGAATCTTTCTTTTGATTCAATGGCCAGTTCAATCATATCAAAAGCTTATTCTATACTGAAGTTCTTGTATAGAAACAGGAAGTTCTTGTATAGAAACAGGAAGTTCTTAAATTTCACACAAAAAAGTTACTAACAAAATCTCTCATTCAGTGTTATTTTGATTATGGTTCTGCTGTATGGTACAATTGTTTGTCTCAGGAACTTAGGAATAAGTTACAGGTCACTCAGAACAAAATGATCAGATTTGTGTTAGGACTGTATGCAAGGACTCACCTTGACCAGAATCATTTTGTTAAACTCAACTAGTTACCCATATCAAAAAGGGTGAATCAAATAATCTTAGGTCATGTATTTAAGATTCAATGTGGGATAGCACCACGTTACCTCAAAGAGCATTTCATTCCTACTAGTTCTATTCACAGCTATCCCACAAGGCAAAGAATTTTTTTGTAATGGGTTTGGAACTATTTTCTCCGAAACAGGCAGGTTTAGC
Source organism: Mactra quadrangularis (assembly GCA_025267735.1). Classification (NCBI taxonomy): domain Eukaryota; kingdom Metazoa; phylum Mollusca; class Bivalvia; order Venerida; family Mactridae; genus Mactra; species Mactra quadrangularis. The sequence continues at coordinate 47,625,896 of CM046305.1, read as the reverse complement.
CTACCGAAGGTCAATTTCTTTTTTGTGCCATCCCTATATTTCAATGTATTCGATATGGTCAATCTAACAGTGTGATTAAGCGCAATGATAATTCTTACATTTCTGTATAAAAATACATGTTTTAACCATTTCTCAGTTTACCAAAAATGCAATTTTATAGTCTTTTTTTATATATATTAAGCAATATTTTATGCATAAACTTTTATTTATCCTTATATGGTGCCATCATTTTGCTCACCATATATGTACCATGTCAATGTCATGAAATAAATGAATAAAAATCTAAAGTGATCCATGGAAAGAAGTCTTTTGTCTTAGCTGTTTTTGTGAGGAGTGTGTTTTATTAACGATTTTTATGAGATTGGTTTGGAAGTTTGTCCATAGTGAGTTGATATTTTCTTAATAATGGGCAATGTAACTGTATTGAGCATATGACTCATGTCTTCTCTGATACCGTCCCATCTAGCCCTTTTGTATAGTGGTATCTGTCGAGGAGTTTGCTCATGGGCATCAGGTCGCATGTCAAGTTCTATGAGTACTGTATCATGGTCAGATATTCCTGGTATAACATTGGTTCAAAGGACTTTGAAAGGTAGATTGGTGATTAGTAGGTCTTAGGTGTTTTTTGTTTCTTGTAGGCTCTTCCACTAGTTGTGTGAGGCAGTTTTCATCAAGGCAGTCAGAGAGCATATAGTGTAGTTTGGAATGTTGTGTGTTTGGAAAAAAGACATTTTTCCCTCCAATTTCACCCTGGAAGTTTGAAGTCTCCACCAACGACAATTACTGAGTCTTTTAAATATAGACTATGCCCTGCAGATCGATTCCTCAAATTTTTGCAGATTATTTCATCACTAGTCCTAGGAGTATAAAAAGAACATAAATAAGCTTTGGAGTCAACCAGGTTGATATTGGCCCACACTATCTCGCAGCCCGTTTGAATTTCTGGTACATCACTGCAGAGAATTGTGTTCTTGATTGCGAGCAGTACCCCGCCTCCTGGACTAGATTTTCTATCTCTTCGCATGAGTTTGTAATTTGAAGGAAATTCTTAGTTATCTGTAATGAACGGATCAAGCCATGTCTCAGTTGCTATAACAACTTCAGGTTTTGTACATTCAAGAATGTTTTCAATGCCGTCTTGTTTCTTTTTAATTGTTTGTTTAAATCAAGAATTCGTAAGGGTGGCCGATTGCTGGTACTTTTCTTTGGAGTATGTTTTCGTTCTGGAATCGAGGCATATTGAGGTTTTATTTGATGGCCAGTGCCTGAACTAGGTAGGCTACTAGTACTGATTGAAAGTACGCTGTAGGGATTTTCTGAGGCAATAGAATGGATGTCAAAACGGAAGGAGCTAAACTTTGGACATTTGTATCCAAAGTAATGCCATCTGATTGCGCTGTCTTCATTGAGTAGGCTATATGTGCCAATGTGTACAGCTTGGCAGTCAGTGTGATACCATTGACCACAGGTTTCACATACTATAGCTCGATGATCCTATGTGACAGGCTTGCCACAGGTACCACAAGGATAGACAGAACTGTTGTTGAGGGTAGCTGGATTGGACTCTACATCATGAGAGATGGCAAGCAGGAGCAAAACTGTGTAAAGGAGCAGAAGATTGGTTCTAAACTGGTACTTTATTTACCTTTTAATATCTTGAAGAGTGGAAACATGTCTTTTCCGAGGTTTATCATTACTGTGCTCTGCATAAAATGTAGGTTTCCCTGGCTTGAGGATGACATGATTTGGGCAGACATTCTTGAAGATTGTGAAAATTATAGCAAAATACAGAATTAGAGCCATAGTACCTTGGTTTTAGTTGAGTTTTCGTCTTGCCGGAAGTGTTGATATTTGTCAACCGGCAGTTGCTAGTCCACTTTGTCTCGCAAAACTATCGGTGAAAAAGTGTTAATGACGACAAATTACAGCTTGCAAGTACCTTCCGTTGATTTGGAATGTTGAATGGTTCTGTTTCTATCATTTTACTGCATACCAGTGTATCAGAGAGAGAGAGAAATAAAAGCAAAAGAAAGAAATTTTCGGTCCGGTAGAAAAAAGTAAACCGTCAGATCGCGCATGCGCAACCAATTCGTGGTTTTTTTTAGTTTTATTGCTATAATCGTTTGACATAATTGCTACTCGAATGTAATTTTCTTAGTCTTAACCATTTTCATTTAATTATTTCCTAATATGCCTATGATTGTGATAAGCCTATGATAAGCGCTTTTGAACATATATTCAATATGAAATGAACGCTTTAAAAATTTGGTATATAATAATGATAATAATAATCTTATTATTTACAGAAAATAAACATATATTTCATGTAAAGACTCAATATAGCAAATTAATTATTTCTTATTAATTATAGCAAATGTTACATCTTCTGTCTGGTAATTTCTCATCTTGGATTAACTGGAAATGTTTACAGAGTACAGAATATTTATTTCAGTTTATTCCAATTTATTCCAATATCTTCACATTACTGCTTTATAAAAAACTAATTTTTAGTAAGTAGAAAGAAAAAAATATAATGTAAAATAACTATAGCTTAAGAGTTATTGTTCAAAACAATACAAGATAAGTGGTAAAAAACAATAAACATATAATAAAAGATGACTTTTTATTCGAGTGTCAGAATAATAGTATGTTGTTTTGGACGGCGTGAATTGTTCTAGTTTCTCAGCTTTTATTGAGATTTCAGTTCATAAACAAGTATAAGAATTGTAATGGCCCGAGGAAGGGATCGAGTAATCAAAATATTGCAACGTTTGAATGTAAACTAGTATAAACCTAAATAATATGTTTGAATATATGTCGTTTAGAATAACATGAGACAAATCTTACACAATATCCTATGCCAACAATGACTTAGATTATTCTAAAAGAGCTGTACGAATTAATCGATCATACATACATTACATAGTTGATTCTGGTTGAAGGATTACTCCGGTAACACCAGCTCTAAATCTTCAGGGTCTTCATCATTATTTGAGACTGCTTTACATTGAATTCAATATCATTATCACATCATAATTTGTTACGTCTTGATTCAAATGAACGTACTGAATTAACGATGATTGGTGGTAAATTGTTCCTCATATCCACTCCTTGATATCAGAATGAATATTTTTAAATGTTCAAATGTGCCCGTTTTTTACATAAACATAATTGTATCTTATTGTTTAATCATTTGTTATATCACTTCTCTTTTGTAATAAATATCGATCACAGATAAGTTTTCATTCAAAAGTTTGAACGATTCTATCATAATTATCTCTCCTAATACGTTTATAATAAAGACTAGGTAAGTTTTATATTTTTCATCTTGTTTCATATAAAAACTCTGACCTTCTAGGTATTAGTTTTGTTGCTCTTTATAGACATTTTGAATTACTATTATTTAGTAACAGTTTTCATGTATGGTTCAATTGATTGCTAGTATTAAAAAGATTGCCAATTTCAGCAGCCGAATATCCTAGATATCTTCAGACCACCAAAACATTATATAAGAGGGTGAAGATCGTTTTGATAGGCGTAAAATACTCCGTATCTCGATATTAAACAAATTCACTCATTATCTTGTAACCTGAAGCCAGTAACATTATTCGCGCAAGTGACAGCCGGACCATAGGAGCCAAGAGACAATTCGTTCCTTATACAAAGTTCTCTCTCTACAATACATCATTTTTTCCAAGAACAGTCCAGGACTGGAAAAACTTTCCAACCTCCATCACAGACATCCAATTTCTAGAGGCCTTCAAGACTTCACTCCATACCAGAATTGCAGCCCTGTCTCCATCCCTCGCGTAGATAGTTAATGTAAATATCAAACTGTTTTACCTTTAAATATACACTTCGAGCTGTGACAGTCTTACTTAACCTCCCGTGGGACTTATTACAATCCAGATTAGATTGAGAAAGGAAGGTAAGATGATTATGCATACTGTTTAAACTTATTAAACTTAAACACATATTGACTCTATCTGCTTCAAAATTAGACAAAACGTATGGCAATTTTGATAATGTGTACTGTTACAGTACTAGCCCGGATTCACCGGGGCGGAACAAGGGGCACTACCCCCCCCCACCGGCCCCACAGATATTGACTCCCATAAAAAGAAAAGGGCACAAAATCGGCACCATCAAAGCAATATCAACTCGACTTTCAGATTAATTTTACTGTAAAGTCATTCATCCGATCATTAAAAATATATAATAATTTAAATTGATACATTCAAGCATCGCAAGGTACCCAGATCGGGCCTTATCAAGCGTTCAAATCATTGATCGTGCAAGTAATTGGTCCTTCTTTACAGACACATAGATACCAATAGCTATGTATATTGTCTATATTTCACATACCTCAACAGTATATTTCAGACCGTCAACAATGAAATTACCATGGTTACTAGCCTACGAGGCCTAAATTTGGTTATTGTGCACTGTGTTTTTTTAACTAGTGGAAGTCACCGGCGTTTTTATAGCAAGTTAGACGGCGAAAAGACGAGGACAGCTACACTAGTCGAGTGCATTTTTACGTCACTATTATGACACTCGAACTTTATTTAATTCGAAAAACATACACGATTGTCTGATGTTTTTTTTAATTTATGGTACATTAAAGTTCCGCTATTAAGGCCAGCAAAATCAATGGTCTTAATAGCGAAACGGTCTTATTATAGAAACCCCTTTGTTCACAAATTAAGCATTTGGGTCTGAATAATTGTCAAAAATCGCATGATTTTGAAATAACGAAAGTTGTCTTAATAGCGGAACTTTACTGTGTTAAATTCCAAATAACTTTTAAAATGTGACCGAGCCTAAACATAAATTAATTATTTACGGAGGACATCGGCGTTTTTCATAGCAATCTAGACTGAGAAAAGCCGAGTACATCCGAATAAATTTTTTCGTCATTAAAATGATGAACGACTTTTGTTATTATTGACAAAAGCGAGTGTTTTATGTTGGTTTTTTTTAGAAAATAAAGGTAAATGAATTCAAATTTCAAGTAACTTTTCAAGAGTGACCTACCCTACAACAAGTTCTCTTACGAAAAACAAGACTAAACTATATACAGTAGAACTTGGTTATAACATACTCGGTTATAACATACACTCGGTTATAACATACCATTTTTCCTGGCCCAGTTTTCATATTTTGTATATAACATACTTAGTATGCTATATTAATATAACATACCTCGGTTATAACATACTTTTTTTCTTTGGCCCAGCGATTATGTTATATCCAAGTTTTACTGTATATGGTTAAGCATTTTTTTTTCATCCAATGATAAATTCATAGGCTTGTGTTTCGTTAACTCTTAAATCCTTGCTTTTTATTTTATATCAATTCGTGTTTTAAATATTTGTATTCCTATTGATTTTTTCCAAAGGTATTCAAAAATGTGATTCTTCGGCGGATTTCCACGTTTTGTATCGTCCCAGCAGCCATTCTTGTAAATCCACTGAAAACGTCCGAAAAACTCACAATAACGCTGATTTTCAACACAATGAACTTAGCCTCTTTATTAAAAAATGTATCTGAAAAAGGCGATTTTTCTATATTGAATTGGTGAATTTTTTCATTGCATTCCATTTGGTGATTTTATACAAGTTACTAAGTGTATTTTTTTTAATTTCTCGGCATTTAATATGACGAAATTGCTGATTTTTGTGAATCAGGATTTTATCCGTTCTCGTTCCTTGAAAACATCGGGGTACGAGAATGGTATTTATCAAGCCAACACATTTAATCTAAACGAACAAAACGGACACATGGAGGAATAGTCCCCCAATTATAGCGCTAATTTTCCTTAGTAGTGCCCAAAAGTGCTCAAATTTGCTTTGTTGACATCATTGTTTTCGTCAGGAGGGATACCCCTCCCGAACCACCCAATTCAACAACTCAGTCTTTCCCATTAGAATGCTTGAGGGGAGCGGTATTAAATAGACTAACGTGTTTTTAATTTAACTCTGGGTTTAGCCAAAAACCGGATTTACATCATTCATATACAGGCTGGCTTTGACATTTTTGTTAAATTGTAGTGATAATTTACCAAATTTTAGCTTCATTTTATCATTAAATAGAGTGTTTAAAAGAGCTCAGATTTGCACCTTTAACATGTAAAAAATCATTTTTTTTCCACATCTTCGCCAGAGGATACCCTCCCTAACCCACCCCAACCGTGCTCTCCACTAACGACCCCTCTGGATCAGGCCCTGTGATCTAACTCACATGCATGCGTTTCCTTTATTAGAAAGTTAATCAATGGCATGAATCTGAATCGCTATGGATTGCATCACTTTTCTTCAGAAGAAAATGATGGTTAACCTAGTTTTAGCTCATTCAATTTGTTTAAAAGAGCATTTTAAAGTGCTCAGATTTGCTCCTATGACATGTGAAAATTAAAAAAAAAAAACCCTTGTGCCCCCCATTTACGACCCTTCTGAATCCGGCCCTGTCAGACTATTGTACATAAATTTCTCAAGTGAATAATTGGAGAGCCGGGCAACTGGTCCCATAGACAACTGGTCCCATGTAATTTTTGACAGGGGTGGACAACTGGTCCCATGTAGTTTTGCCATTCTGGACATCTGGTACCATCTCAGTTTGACAGGGGTGGACAACTGGTCCCATGTCAATTTTACTGGGTGAACAACTGGTCCCATCTCAATTTCGTGTTTTTTTCAAATGGGTTCCGGTAACTCTTGAACCAAGTAGTGTCCACGTGACCCCTTGTTACCTCGATTGAGACCGGTTCTACATTACTATTATCCGTCTAGAGGTATATTTTTGTATCCACTATTTATTTTACAGTCCTACGAAGAATAAAGAACGATAACGCTGGATAAAAAAATAGCATAACCACGCACATTTTAAAAGTAACGCGTCCGGTCTATCTTTACTATGTCTATTATCTCTACAGGTCAATAAACTTATACTAAAATTAAGTCATAAACATTTTCATTATTTATATTCATAAATTATTTATGTCAACTATATACAAGAAATAGACTCTGGGCGGGGTCTGCATAAATGGTTGATATCGTTTAAGCTCGAATGGTTGATATTATCTGATTGGATTGAAGGTACGAAGTGGGTTTTATAAGTTTGTTCATAATCATTATTGGATCTATCTATGGTACGTATAACATCTTTGAGTTTGTCATCTGTTTTCTGTACAATAGTTTATTCTGATTTGTTTTAATGTTTATTTGTTATAAAATAATAATTTGTGCTTGCTTCGTAGTTTTATTAAAGATTACTCGAAAACTTCTACTTTCGTTTTCAATTCGATCATCGATGTTTACTCAAACAAGTATTAGCATTTACAAAAATGCTCGGAATCGCTGTTTAGCCGTGTGTTCTCGGCGTATCAAACCGTCCCAAGTCTATTTATAGAATACTAGAATTAGCGCGCCTTGGTAAAGATATGTAAAACCATGAAGTCTATTTATAGAATGGCAGTGGCTAGAGTTACGGTACCGTAACTCTAGACCCAGGTTTTAGAGTTACGCAAGTTCCGTTATGTTTGAGTTACCAATCAGCTGTAAATGGAAAATCTTTTCATAAACGTTACAAAAAACTTCATAGCAAACATGGTGTAGAATTTTATAAATGATCTGAGTAAAACCAGATTAACTTTTTTATAAGAATACCGGTAAATGCAACAGTATCCAAGCTCACTAAGATCAAAAATATCTTTATTCAAATATCGTTTAATAAAGCACTGTTGTAAATAGCCTTTCGTTTCATCTATTTCAGTATGCAACCTATTGCAAATTTGTCGTCATTCAGTATTACTTTATACATATAATAAGTTAAAATGTAGAACACACACCATGATAGTTACATAGTTCATGAAGGCATAAATATTCGGCAAATTTTAAATTTCCAGTCATTTTTTAACTGCAGAAATAAAATCATTGTAGAAATAACCACTTATAGGTTATTTTTTACCCCAGATGACCCAATATCGAATCTGACCTAGATTTTGTTGATCATCTCACAAATCTCATAAGGATTAGGTCAAAATTGTGACCTCTACCATCTACACAAGCAAAGTGTGGTGGGACAGATGCTGGACGAAGGGTGATCAGAAAAGCTCACCTTGTGACTTCGTGACAGGTAAGCTAAAATTACAGGTATGAAATACAAACATAGCGTTGAATAAAAAGGGGTATGAAATACAAACATAGTGTTGAATAAAAAGGGGCATGAAATACAAACAAAGCAACTTTCAACACAGATAATGTCCTCTAAATCAAGACATTCATTAAAAGCGAGTACAAACTCACTTGTATGTTTTTTTGTTAATGTCCAAACAAAATTTGTTACTCTAAAACCCTTTCCTCCATAGGCACACTTATTGCATGGGCAACCAGTTTTGATCCAGATCAGCCAGCATATCCTTATTGTCTGATTTGGATCTAAATTAAACACTTTTTGATTTCTTAAGTTATGTTTATTTCTGACTAAAATGCGACCAGTGCAGATCATCCAGCTCAGTTGGCATGGATGTGCTGGCTGATCTGGAACTACACTGGGTGCACATGCATAAAAATAAGTTAAAATATAGATGAAATGGTTAATGCTTATAAATGCTGAGTATGAAACACAGCAAAGCCTTCAACTCAAAGAAAAGCTGCTAAAACTATCCTACACATTTCTTTTCTACAAATTTTGTCTATATTTTTAATACTGAAAATTTTTCTATTACAAGTTAAACATATACTGAGTATAAGAACTTGGAAATAAGAGTTTTTACTTTATCAAAATTAACAATTTAAGGGGCTCGAGCACAACCCAAAAAGTGTTCAAAAAGGTTTTCCCCTAACAGAAGCTGACCAATATTTAATTTGCTTATACATTGCTTACGAAAATTGTCGGCAAGTGTAGAAAAGTTTTCAACAAATCTACCAATTATAGTGTGGACAAGAGCAGTCCAAGGACAGCTCGCTCAATTTTTTTTAAAACAAAAGTGCTTTCAAGACAGGACTTAGTTTTTCAAAGAAAATAAATCCTTCAAACAATAATTATAATTTGAAAAATATGAAAGGGGCATAACTCCTCAAACATACATCCATAGCTATGTCCCTTCAAAGTTAAGTAGACGTATTATCAATAAATAAGCATACTTACTTTTATTTAAATATCTTTAATACTAAAAATGTTTCAATTGGACCAAATTTTAACACTAAAGGATAAGGGACATAACTCTAAAACATCTCATCAAGATTTATGTCCCTTCATAGTTGTGTAGATGTAGTACTAAGTAGTGAGCATACCATCTTTCATTAAAATACCATGATGAGTATTGAAAATATTTCAATTTAAAGTACTTAATTAAAATATTAAAAAGGAGCACAACTGCAAAAACAATTCATCAAGAGTTACATCCCTTCATTGTCAGATAGCTTTATAACTCATAAACAGGCATACCGACTTTCATTCAAGTATATTTATAAGCACTGAAAATATCCCATTTCAATAAATTTTAATCCTAAATGTGTAAGTATGAAGGGGCAAAACTACAAAATAATTCATCCACAGTTAGATCACGTGGTATGCATGTAGATATAGTACCGACAAATAAGTATACAAACTTAAAGACAAATATCTTGATATGAATTAAATATATTCTAAAAACTTTAACCCTATATTTTGCAATTTTTTAAGTATAAAAGGGCAATAACTCAAAAAATAATTCATCCAGAGTTATTTGCTTTCACAGTATGGTTGATACAGTCCCAATGAATAAGTATACAAACTTTCAATGGAATATATTGGATAGCGTTGATGAAAGAGTTTTAAAAAATATTAACCTGAAAACCAACGCCTACGCAAAAGTGATAGCATAAGCTTTCATTTTCTTCGAAAAGTCAAGCTAAAATGCCTATAAAAACATATTCATCAATAACTGGTGGAACATTTAAACCTCTGAACAGAATCTTGAAACAAAATGTCCTTGCTATTTTGCAGTTAATTAAATCTAGTAACAAGAATGCTAAAATGAAGGGAATTAGTTCTTTAAACACTATTTTAATCTTTGCTTTTTTTTACAACACTCTCAAATATGTTCAACAGTCTGTCCATTTTTTCCATTTTTTGTTGATGATGCTGCTCAAACTTCTCCAAAGCCTGCTGTTGTCTTTCATCAAATTTCTGAATATGTTGCAGAAGTTTTTCTTTGTCTGATTGTTTGACTTTTCTTTTCTTTGGTCTTGAAGGCCCTTGTTGAAGCAAGTTACAACTGGAATAAGGACTGTCAGACTTTTCACTGGACAGTTCATCATCAGGCAATGTTATAAGCTTTTCTTTATTACTTGTATCAATAACAACCTCAGGTCGGGTTGAACACTTATGACCATAAAGATCATTAAAAGCTTCAACATGCTTCCAGGTTTTGGGTGCACTACCACTTTTTGAATTGTTATAAATTACTTCTTTATACTTTTTCCTTAAGTTCTTTCATTTATTCATACACTGTAATTTAGAAACATTAATATTCTGGTGGACCATTTCTTGTTTAATACCATCCCATAGTTTATCATGATTTCTACTATTATTAAAGAGTGTTTCTCTGTCTCCTCTCAAAGTGATCAATAGCTTTTCTTCACTTTCTTTCCATGTGTGAACCTGAAATTAAATATTGGTCAGTTTTTCACAGGAAATTTTGTACTTATTTAATTTTTCTGATAAAATGTTGTTAAACTGTTCTTGTGTACAATACTCTTTGGAAGATACTCTAATGAGACCTTCTTGATAGTCCAGCAATGGAATAGATGCAATGCTCCAACTCTCACTAGAACCATTTGAGTAGCAGGATGCAACATTTTGTGAAAAACAAACTGTTTCTTCACCAGAACTGGTTATAAAATAGTCTAAATTCTTTTCCCCGGTATGTTTGATATAATTATAATTGCACATTAAATTAAAATTCACCTCTAAAGACTTATTGTCATTGTTGTTGTAGTCTGTGCATTCACCATTATTATCAGGCTGCTTTTCTTCTATTTTGTCACTGGATGTACTAATAGAAGTGGAATTATTTTCCTCTTCGTGCATAATTGCGTTTATAATGGACTGTCTCGTTTCCATGTCTAAAAATAAAAAATTATCTTAAAATTATACTAAGAAAATACAGTAACACCCATCAAAATGAAAACTGACATATGGATCTTACACATGTGAACCAAAATTTCTTATAACTGTCAACTTTTTCACAAGTTTTCTGCCTGAAACTGTTTTACTGTTTAAGATTATTGCGGTGACCTTTATCACACTGACCCTGAAGCCAAACTTGTCCTGCATTTCATGATGTGTCAGCAAAATTATCTAAAATCAGTCAAGCCTTGAACAAGTTATCATCTGGAAATTGTTTTACAGTTCAGGGTCACTGTTACCTTTGACATACTGACTCTGAAGGCAAACTTGACCAGTATACCTTCTGAGGTTGCAATTGTGTACCAAAAATATTTATTATTGATCCAGTTGTTGACGAGTTACCATCAAGAATCCAGTAAATACCAATTAAACTGACATTTGTTATGAATTATGAGATGAAAGCAACCTTCCATACAACCTAGAACATTACCCTTGTATGTCAAATGTTACAATATTACATTCTATAATGCTTTTTCTGAGCTATTTCTGTTAGGAATGTATAGTTGCGACATTTATCTACAGTTATAGGTAAAACTGAAAAAGATGAAGACTTTTTTACTGCGCATGGCTGTTTTTGTAAATGAGAGTCACTGATCATGGAGTAAGCATGATAGTACATGTATATTAAATTGTTCTGCATCGTATCTTTTACAAAAAAAATGACATTAAATTATTACCACTACTTGGAGATTGCAATAACAGTGCAAGTGATCTATCAAGAAAAGCTTCCTTGACTCCACTTTCTGTTTGTATTTTCACCAATACACTACAAGAAAAAATAGACATTAGTTAGGAATATGTGTAATAGGAGAGAAACATTTGCAACCCCATGCTGGAATCGAGCCTGCAAACTTCTACTTGCAAGTCAGATACTCTACCACTGAGCTGTCCAGACATGGGTTACACTTTTAATTATGCCCAAATTAGATCTTTATACATGTATGTTCTGTGAAAATTATATTCAAACTATATAACTGAAAGTTAATACAAACTAAAGTATGTGATATTTTGAAGGAGACAACGTTATATCGCCATATATTAAACATCGGGTTAGTTTATTATAAATATCCAAAATGACACCTGTAATGACAGTGGCACAAGTAGGATAAGTCACGGCGGTAAATATTTGTTTATTTTTCAATAATAACGACCATTAACATGTTTTCGGATGTTTAAAAGTTGAAACATAGTCAAGTTATGTATGAGCAGTAGTCCAGTGGTAGGACGCACGCACAGGTGACAGACTCAATTTTTCCCTATTATAGTATATTTTCTTTATATATACTATAATAGGGAAAAATTGAGTCTGTCACCTGTGGACGCACGCTTAGGGATCGAGAGGTCTCGGGTTCATATCCCACTAGGGCCACTGCTAATTTCCTTGAGCAAGAAATTTACCTGCAATTGCTTCACTCCACCCAGGTGTAAATGGGTACCTGTGAGGGTAGTATAATTCCTTTGTGGGATTTTTTTGCTGCACCAATAACCTGAGTGAATGACTCCCCAGGGAGATTGATAGATAGATATATACCAGTAGCCTAATGACTAGTAAAGTCGGTGAACGTGTGTAAGCATGAAACTAAGACTATAAAATAGCCATTATTATAAGTTATTAGACTTCCATAACTTTAGCCAGTCCTTTATGAATTGTCTAGAGTTACTCCACTCCAGTTATGGTACCGCGAGTCTAGCCACTGCCTTGAGTTAAACAACAAAACCAATAAAATATACCATTATACTGAAAATGGTGGAGTAATTATACACTCAAATGAATATCTGATGTTTAACTGTAGGTTCTAGACCCGCTACTCTAACTTTATACCCCTTACATCGCAGAAAACAATTAAAATCTAAATACTCACAGAATTTTTCCACCCGTTGCCGCCATCTTGAAAACTCAATCAACTCAAAGGCACACGTGAGTTGAGCTCGAGTAGAGGTCAGAGGTTAAATGACGTCAGTGGAGTTAAACTCTCGTTCGTTTTCCTCTTACTCTAGTTACTAAAGTTAATTCGAGTATGTCAGCTGAACTCAACCAGTATTAATAAGTGAAATGGACAGTTGTTCAACATGTGACAATTTTCGCTGGAAAATCTTTAATATCACAGTAAACAATTGGAATAAATTACTGACACTTGGCAGAAATGTGAATTAACATACGTATTACTGATTAAAACCGACAAAACTACGTGTCACTGTTAAAACCGGATACAAACATGTTTACATGAACAATCGAAATGACAAATACCGGACTGAAGGTTTGACAAATAAGTCTTGTGAAATCGGGAATGATCTGAAATATCTTGGTGAAATTCATAGACCAGACATGATGCATTGTAATGATAATCCTAGTGCACCTGTCAAGATCTATGGGTGAAGCCAATGTTTGCTACAAACTGTATATAGACTAAGTTAAACATGGAAATTAGGATACAGTTAACATAGGATAGAGTGAAACCTGACTGGACCACCAAGGTAAATTTCAGTTAAATAGTTTAATGCCAGATCATTTCAATATGTTGCATTAGTCTGCAATAATGCGGTTCGAAAGTTTGGACCCCCCTCCGCCCAGAAAAAGTTCGCAACTGAGATTATATAGATAAGTTTCCATGATTGCTATATTTCTCCTCTCCATTGAATTCATTTTACATGTTCATAGTGAAATAATGGCTCACTAGCAAGGACTTTGCCCTATGGATCTCTGGACCCCCAGTCTGCTTGCTCATTCCCCCATCTAGAAATCCTGGATCTGCCTAGGTAAGACAAATGTATTTTTTGGATTTATTGAAATACACATTACACAGTAAAATAAAGTTATTGAGAATCAAATATTCTTAATTTGAGCATGAAACATGATGTGTAAATGTTTATTATGGCTACAATATTATATATGAAATATCTTAATTGATAGTTTGATTAAGAAAACTGTGCCTTTTATTTTTGAAAATATTAGTTGTTTTTTTTGGGGGGGCAGGGTTGTGTTGACGCAACTCATTGTAAAAATCGCAACTTGTCGGTCAGTCAACATATGTACTCATCTTTCCTGGAAAATTTGTATTTAACTGTTAACCAGTTACTTGGCACATAATTTTGTCAGTGACTGACAACTGCACTACATGATTAAGAATCAGTGATGTGAGGGAGAATAGCAGAGCAGTAGAAATCATTTCAGAACAAACTCACCCAGGTTGATAGCGCAGTTGGTAGCGCGCCAATAATTTGGATTCTTATGCCTTAGGGGGTGTAGGTTCGAATCCTATCCGGGGAGGTTATACCCTTCCATAAAAATTTGACAATGTCGATTTTCCTCCATTGATTAGATAATATGGAGAAGTTTCTGTCCTTGTGGAAGGGAGGTGAGTACTTGTTATAGACAATGGTCCAGGAAAGCTAGGTTAGGTGCGCTGGACGCCGTAAAATGACCTTAATTGTGTTGACACGGGGTTAACACCAATAAATAAAACAACAAACTCCATGCAAGTGTGCCCCATTCGGGATTCTAGATAGAATGTTTAAAACACTGCTGAAAAAGATTTTAGTCACTGTTTCTACTAACCAGTTTCCAGACAATTATCTTACACGAAAACAATACATTCATGCTCTAACTAGGAAAGCTAGGGCTGCAACGATTCGATTCAATACATCGAAATTTGATTTTGATTCGATACTGACCGATACTGATACCTTCACTTTTTTACATTACTCTTAAGTTTTCCATTACAATTTTAAGCAGTATGTCTTGGAAACTCTGTTAAAAAATATATATTTATAATATATGCCCCGATCCTACACTAATTGGGTTGGTGTAATTGAATTTTACCTGTTCTGACAAACCGAACGTTTTTAGGCTCTGCGGGCGCAAGTCAAGTTTTGATGTTAGTAATTCCAATTTAAATATATTTGCCTACACAGTGTAGGTTTATGTTATATGTACAGTGGCTTATCAAGACCTGCAACTTTGTACAATTTATGCTCCATGCTGTCTACACGTTTTTAGTCGAAATTACATTAATATTACATTTTGTGACCTTTACATTCGTACCCAATTCATTTCGTACTTGAAAAAAGCAAATATTAATGTAGCAGTTTTTCGAGTTTCGTGTTATCAAATTTTAGTAAACTTTTATTTAATCATATTATTTAGTTTTAAGCTCAAATAAATGAATAAATGCATATTTGAAGTAAACTATATTAGTAAATGAATCGAATCCAAAAAAATTGAATCAAAATAAATAATAAAATACTGAAACGCATCGAATCGACATTCCGGTGAATCGTTGCAGCTCTGAAGAAAGCATCAACTATAAATGAAAATAGGCATCAATTTAGTTTATAAAACTAGTTCATAAAATAGGTCATAGAACTGTTTTCAACTATGCAGAGTAATTTACTCATAAAATACAGTCAATTAGTGAATAAAAAGCAATATCTAGTCATTTAATAACCGCTCCCTTGGATATTTGTTAACAAATAAGCAAAATCTAATACATTAGGAAATCCCATTTTCAGAATAGGAGAAATCCCATTTAAAGAATGGGAGAATTCTCCCATGGGAGAAATCCCATATACAGAAATGGGAGAATTCTCCCATGGGAGAAATCCCATTTTCTAAATGGGAGAATTCTCCCATGGGAGAAAATTCCCATTTATAATATGGGAGAATTCTTAAATGGTGTTTAAAAGCTTTAAAAGTGACAAACTATGTATTTTTTCTTTGGAATAATGATATGTACTTATAGATCTATCCAATTGTGTGTCTAAACGTTTGTTTAGATGAATTTGAAAAAATGGGAATTTTCTCCCATATTTGTAAATGGGAGAAAATTCCCATTTTTCTCCCATGAAAATCCCATGGGAGAGCATTTCTCCCATGGGAATTTGCCGATTCCCATGGGTATTTTGACTTTTGACTTGAAATTAAACTTATTTTTAGTAAAGATATCTGGATGAAAGTTTACTGGTGTTATGCCCATGTGTAGATCTACATTTATTGAAAATTTGAAGTTAATCGGATGGAAAATAAAAAAGTGAGTTTGCAAGATTTCCGGATTCGCAAACGTATTCCGGACTGTGTTAGTCAAGTTTCTAAGTGTATTTTTTTTAATTTCTCGGCATTTAATATGATGAAATTGCTGATTTTTGTGAATCAGGATTTTATCCGTTCTCGTTCCTTGAAAACATCGGGGTACGAGAATGGTATTTATCAAGCCAACACATTTAATCTAAACGAACAAAACGGACACATGGAGGAATAGTCCCCCAATTATAGCGCTAATTTTCCTTAGTAGTGCCCAAAAGTGCTCAAATTTGCTTTGTTGACATCATTGTTTTCGTCAGGAGGGATACCCCTCCCGAACCACCCAATTCAACAACTCAGTCGTTCCCATTAGAATGCTTGAGGGGAGCGGTATTAAATAGACTAACGTGTTTTTAATTTAACTCTGGGTTTAGCCAAAAACCGGATTTACATCATTCATATACAGGCTGGCTTTGACATTTTTGTAAAATTGTAGTGATAATTTACCAAATTTTAGCTTCATTTTATCATTAAATAGAGTGTTTAAAAGAGCTCAGATTTGCACCTTTAACATGTAAAAAATCATTTTTTTTCCACATCTTCGCCAGAGGATACCCCTCCCTAACCCACCCCAACCGTGCTCTCCACTAACGACCCCTCTGGATCAGGCCCTGTGATCTAACTCACATGCATGCGTTTCCTTTATTAGAAAGTTAATCAATGGCATGAATCTGAATCGCTATGGATTGCATCACTTTTCTTCAGAAGAAAATGATGGTTAACCTAGTTTTAGCTCATTCAATTTGTTTAAAAGAGCATTTTAAAGTGCTCAGATTTGCTCCTATGACATGTGAAAATTAAAAAAAAACACCCCTTGTGCCCCCCATTTACGACCCTTCTGAATCCGGCCCTGTCAGACTATTGTACATAAATTTCTCAAGTGAATAATTGGGGAGCCGGGCAACTGGTCCCATAGACAACTGGTCCCATGTAATTTTTGACAGGGGTGGACAACTGGTCCCATGTAGTTTTGCCATTCTGGACATCTGGTACCATCTCAGTTTGACAGGGGTGGACAACTGGTCCCATGTCAATTTTACTGGGTGAACAACTGGTCCCATCTCAATTTCGTGTTTTTTTCAAATGGGTTCCGGTAACTCTTGAACCAAGTAGTGTCCACGTGACCCCTTGTTACCTCGATTGAGACCGGTTCTACATTACTATTATCCGTCTAGAGGTATATTTTTGTATCCACTATTTATTTTACAGTCCTACGAAGAATAAAGAACGATAACGCTGGATAAAAAAATAACATAACCACGCACATTTTAAAAGTAACGCGTCCGGTCTATCTTCACTATGTCTATTATCTCTACAGGTCAATAAACTTATACTAAAATTAAGTCATAAACATTTTCATTATTTATATTCATAAATTATTTATGTCAACTATATACAAGAAATAGACTCTGGGCGGGGTCTGCATAAATGGTTGATATCGTTTAAGCTTGAATGGTTGATATTATCTGATTGGATTGAAGGTACGAAGTGGGTTTTATAAGTTTGTTCATAATCATTATTGGATCTATCTATGGTACGTATAACATCGTTGAGTTTGTCATCTGTTCTCTGTACAATAGTTTATTCTGATTTGTTTTAATGTTTATTTGTTATAGAATAATAATTTGTGCTTGCTTCGTAGTTTTATTAAAGATTACTCGAAAACTTCTACTTTCGTTTTCAATTCGATCATCGATGTTTACTCAAACAAGTATTAGCATTTACAAACATGCTCGGAATCGCTGTTTAGCCGTGTGTTCTCGGCGTATCAAACCGTCCCAAGTCTATTTATAGAATACTAGAATTAGGCGCCTTGGTAAAGATATGAAAAACCATGAAGTCTATTTATAGAATGGCAGTGGCTAGAGTTACGGTACCGTAACTCTAGACCCAGGTTTTAGAGTTACGGAAGTTCCGTTATGTTTGAGTTACCAATCAGCTGTAAATGGAAAATCTTTACATAAACGTTACAAAAAACTTCATAGCAAACATGGTGTAGAATTTTATAAATGATCTAAGTAAAACCAGATTAACTTTTTTATAAGAATACCGGTAAATGCAACAGTATCCAAGCTCACTAAGATCAAAAATATCTTTATTCAAATATCGTTTAATAAAGCACTGTTGTAAATAGCCTTTCGTTTCATCTATTTCAGTATGCAACCTATTGCAAATTTGTCGTCATTCAGTATTACTTTATACATATAATAAGTTAAAATGTAGAACACACACCATGATAGTTACATAGTTCATGAAGGCATAAATATTCGGCAAATTTTAAATTTCCAGTCATTTTTTAACTGCAGAAATAAAATCATTGTAGAAATAACCACTTATAGGTTTTTTTTACCCCAGATGACCCAATATCGAATCTGACCTAGATTTTGTTGATCATCTCACAAATCTCATAAGGATTAGGTCAAAATTGTGACCTCTACCATCTACACAAGCAAAGTGTGGTGGGACAGATGCTGGACGAAGGGTGATCAGAAAAGCTCACCTTGTGACTTCGTGACAGGTAAGCTAAAATTACAGGTATGAAATACAAACATAGTGTTGAATAAAAAGGGGTATGAAATACAAACATAGTGTTGAATAAAAAGGGGCATGAAATACAAACAAAGCAACTTTCAACACAGATAATGTCCTCTAAATCAAGACATTCATTAAAAGCGAGTACAAACTCACTTGTATGTTTTTTTGTTAATGTCCAAACAAAATTTGTAACTCTAAAACCCTTTCCTCCATAGGCACACTTATTGCATGGGCAACCAGTTTTGATCCAGATCAGCCAGCATATCCTTATTGTCTGATTTGGATCTAAATTAAACACTTTTTGATTTCTGAAGTTATGTGTATTTCTGACTAAAATGCGACCAGTGCAGATCATCCAGCTCAGTTGGCATGGATGTGCTGGCTGATCTGGAACTACACTGGGTGCACATGCATTAAAATAAGTTAAAATATAGAGGAAATGGTTAATGCTTATAAATGCTGAGTATGAAACACAGCAAAACCTTCAACTCAAAGAAAAGCTGCAAAAACTATCCTACACATTTCTTTTCTACAAATTTTGTCTATATTTTTAATACTGAAAATTTTTCTATTACAAGTTAAACATATACTGAGTATAAGAACTTGGAAATAAGAGTTTTTACTTTATCAAAATTAACAATTTAAGGGGCTCGAGCACAACCCAAAAAGTGTTCAAAAAGGTTTTCCCCTAACAGAAGCTGACCAATATTTAATTTGCTTATACATTGCTTACGAAAATTGTCAGCAAGTGTAGAAAAGTTTTCAACAAATCTACCAATTATAGTGTGGACAAGAGCAGTCCAAGGACAGCTCGCTCAATTTTTTTAAAACAAAAGTGCTTTCAAGACAGGACTTAGTTTTTCAAAGAAAATAAATCCTTCAAACAATAATTATAATTTAAAAAATATGAAAGGGGCATAACTCCTCAAACATACATCCATAGCTATGTCCCTTCAAAGTTAAGTAGACGTATTATCAATAAATAAGCATACTTACTTTTATTTAAATATCTTTAATACTAAAAATGTTTCAATTGGACCAAATTTTAACACTAAAGGATAAGGGACATAACTCTAAAACATCTCATCAAGATTTATGTCCCTTCATAGTTGTGTAGATGTAGTACTAAGTAGTGAGCATACCATCTTTCATTAAAATACTATGATGAGTATTGAAAATATTTCAATTTAAAGTACTTAATTAAAATATTAAAAAGGAGCACAACTGCAAAAACAATTCATCAAGAGTTACATCCCTTCATTGTCAGATAGCTTTATAACTCATAAACAGGCATACCGACTTTCATTCAAGTATATTTATAAGCACTGAAAATATCCCATTTCAATAAATTTTAATCCTAAATGTGTAAGTATGAAGGGGCAAAACTACAAAATAATTCATCCACAGTTAGATCACGTGGTATGCATGTAGATATAGTACCGACAAATAAGTATACAAACTTAAAGACAAATATCTTGATATGAATTAAATATATTCTAAAAACTTTAACCCTATATTTTGCATTTTTTTAAGTATAAAAGGGCAATAACTCAAAAAATAATTCATCCAGAGTTATTTGCTTTCACAGTATGGTTGATACAGTCCCAATGAATAAGTATACAAACTTTCAATGGAATATATTGGATAGCGTTGATGAAAGAGTTTTAAAAAATATTAACCTGAAAACCAACGCCTACGCAAAAGTGATAGCATAAGCTTTCATTTTCTTCGAAAAGTCAAGCTAAAAATGCCTATAAAAACATATCCATCAATAACTGGTTGAACATTTAAACCTCTGAACAGAATCTTGAAACAAAATGTCCTTGCTATTTTGCAGTTAATTAAATCTAGTAACAAGAATGCTAAAATGAAGGGAATTAGTTCTTTAAACACTATTTTAATCTTTGCTTTTTTTTACAACACTCTCAAATATGTTCAACAGTCTGTCCATTTTTTCCATTTTTTGTTGATGATGCTGCTCAAACTTCTCCAAAGCCTGCTGTTGTCTTTCATCAAATTTCTGAATATGTTGCAGAAGTTTTTCTTTGTCTGATTGTTTGACTTTTCTTTTCTTTGGTCTTGAAGGCCCTTGTTGAAGCAAGTTACAACTGGAATAAGGACTGTCAGACTTTTCACTGGACAGTTCATCATCAGGCAATGTTATAAGCTTTTCTTTATTACTTGTATCAATAACAACCTCAGGTCGGGTTGAACACTTATGACCATAAAGATCATTAAAAGCTTCAACATGCTTCCAGGTTTTGGGTGCACTACCACTTTTTGAATTGTTATCAATTACTTCTTTATACTTTTTCCTTAAGTTCTTCCATTTATTCATACACTGTAATTTAGAAACATTAATATTCTGGTGGACCATTTCTTGTTTAATATCCTCCCATAGTTTATCATGATTTCTACTATTATTAAAGAGTGTTTCTCTGTCTCCTCTCAAAGTGATCAATAGCTTTTCTTCACTTTCTTTCCATGTGTGAACCTGAAATTAAATATTGGTCAGTTTTTCACAGGAAATTTTGTACTTATTTAATTTTTCTGATAAAATGTTGTTAAACTGTTCTTGTGTACAAGACTCTTTGGAAGATACTCTAATGAGACCTTCTTGATAGTCCAGCAATGGAATAGATGCAATGCTCCAACTCTCACTAGAACCATTTGAGTAGCAGGATGCAACATTTTGTGAAAAACAAACTGTTTCTTCACCAGAACTGGTTATGAAATAGTCTAAATTCTTTTCCCCGGTATGTTTGATATAATTATAATTGCACATTAAATTAAAATTCACCTCTAAAGACTTATTGTCATTGTTGTTGTAGTCTGTGCATTCACCATTATTATCAGGCTGCTTTTCTTCTATTTTGTCACTGGATGTACTAATAGAAGTGGAATTAGTTTCCTCTTCGTGCATAATTGCGTTTATAATGGACTGTCTCGTTTCCATGTCTAAAAATAAAAAAATATCTTAAAATTATACTAAGAAAATACAGTAACACCCATCAAAATGTAAACTGACATGGATCTTACACATGTGAACCAAAATTTCTTATAACTGTCAACTTTTTCACAAGTTTTCTGCCTGAAACTGTTTTACTGTTTAAGATTATTGCGGTGACCTTTATCACACTGACCCTGAAGCCAAACTTGTCCTGCATTTCATGATGTGTCAGCAAAATTATCTAAAATCAGTCAAGCCTTGAACAAGTTATCATCTGGAAATTGTTTTACAGTTCAGGGTCACTGTTACCTTTGACATACTGACTCTGAAGGCAAACTTGACCAGTATACCTTCTGAGGTTGCAATTGTGTACCAAAAATATTTATTATTGATCCAGTTGTTGACGAGTTACCATCAAGAAACCAGTAAATACCAATTAAACTGACATTTGTTATGAATTATGAGATGAAAGCAACCTTCCATACAACCTAGAACATTACCCTTGTATGTCAAATGTTACAATATTACATTCTATAATGCTTTTTCTGAGCTATTTCTGTTAGGAATGTATAGTTGCGACATTTATCTACAGTTATAGGTAAAACTGAAAAAGATGAAGACTTTTTTACTGCGCATGGCTGTTTTTGTAAATGAGAGTCACTGATCATGGAGTAAGCATGATAGTACATGTATATTAAATTGTTCTGCATCGTATCTTTTACAAAAGAAAATGACATTAAATTATTACCACTACTTGGAGATTGCAATAACAGTGCAAGTGATCTATCAAGAAAAGCTTCCTTGACTCCACTTTCTGTTTGTATTTTCACCAATACACTATAAGAAAAAAATAGACATTAGTTAGGAATATGTGTAATAGGAGAGAAACATTTGCAACCCCATGCTGGAATCGAGCCTGCAAACTTCTACTTGCAAGTCAGATACTCTACCACTGAGCTGTCCAGACATGGGTTACACTTTTAATTATGCCCAAATTAGATCTTTATACATGTATGTTCTGTGAAAATTATATTCAAACTATATAACTGAAAGTTAATACAAACTAAAGTATGTGATATTTTGAAGGAGACAACGTTATATCGCCATATATTAAACATCGGGTTAGTTTATTATGAATATCCAAAATGACACCTGTAATGACAGTGGCACAAGTAGGATAAGTCACGGCGGTAAATATTTGTTTATTTTTCAATAATAACGACCATTAACATGTTTTCGGATGTTTAAAAGTTGAAACATAGTCAAGTTATGTATGAGCAGTAGTCCAGTGGTAGGACGCACGCACAGGTGACAGACTCAATTTTACCCTATTATAGTATATTTTCTTTATATATACTATAATAGGGAAAAATTGAGTCTGTCACCTGTGGACGCACGCTTAGGGATCGAGAGGTCTCGGGTTCATATCCCACTAGGGCCACTGCTAATTTCCTTGAGCAAGAAATTTACCTGCAATTGCTTCACTCCACCCAGGTGTAAATGGGTACCTGTGAGGGTAGTATAATTCCTTTGCGGGATTTTTTTGCTGCACCAATAACCTGAGTGAATGACTCCCCAGGGAAATTGATAGATAGATATATACCAGTAGCCTAATGACTAGTAAAGTCGGTGAACGTGTGTAAGCATGAAACTAAGACTATAAAATAGCCATTATTATAAGTTATTAGACTTCCATAACTTTAGCCAGTCCTTTATGAATTGTCTAGAGTTACTCCACTCCAGTTATGGTACCGCGAGTCTAGCCACTGCCTTGAGTTAAACAACAAAACCAATAAAATATACCATTATACTGAAAATGGTGGAGTAATTATACAATCAAATGAATATCTGATGTTTAACTGTAGGTTCTAGACCCGCTACTCTAACTTTATACCCCTAACATCGCAGAAAACAATTAAAATCTAAATACTCACAGAATTTTTCCACCCGTTGCCGCCATCTTGAAAACTCAATCAACTCAAAGGCACACGTGGGTTGAGCTCGAGTAGAGGTCAGAGGTTAAATGACGTCAGTGGAGTTAAACTCTCGTTCGTTTTCCTCTTACTCTAGTTACTAAAGTTAACTCGAGTATGTCAGCTGAACTCAACCAGTATTAATAAGTGAAATGGACAGTTGTTCAACATGTGACAATTTTCGCTGGAAAATCTTTAATATCACAGTAAACAATTGGAATAAATTACTGACACTTGGCAGAAATGTGAATTAACATACGTATTACTGATTAAAACCGACAAAACTACGTGTCACTGTTAAAACCGGATACAAACATGTTTACATGAACAATCGAAATGACAAATACCGGACTGAAGGTTTGACAAATAAGTCTTGTGAAATCGGGAATGATCTGAAATATCTTGGTGAAATTCATAGACCAGACATGATGCATTGTAATGATAATCCTAGTGCACCTGTCAAGATCTATGGGTGAAGCCAATGTTTGCTACAAACTGTATATAGACTAAGTTAAACATGGAAATTAGGATACAGTTAACATAGGATAGAGTGAAACCTGACTTGACCACCAAGGTTAATTTCAGTTAAATAGTTTAATGCCAGATCATATCAATATGTTGCATTAGTCTGCAATAATGCGGTTCGAAAGTTTGGACCCCCCTCCCCCCAGAAAAAGTTCGCAACTGAGATTATATAGATAAGTTTCCATGATTGCTATATTTCTCCTCTCCATTGAATTCATTTTACATGTTCATAGTGAAATAATGGCTCACTAGCAAGGACTTTGCCCTATGGATCTCTGGACCCCCAGTCTGCTTGCTCATTCCCCCATCTAGAAATACTGGATCTGCCTAGGTAAGACAAATGTATTTTTTGGATTTATTGAAATACACATTACACAGTAAAATAAAGTTATTGAGAATCAAATATTCTTAATTTGAGCATGAAACATGATGTGTAAATGTTTATTATGGCTACAATATTATATATGAAATATTTTAATTGATAGTTTGATTAAGAAAACTGTGCCTTTTATTTTTGAAAATATTAGTTGGTTTTTTTTGGGGGGGGGCAGGGTTGTGTTGACGCAACTCATTGTATAAATCGCAACTTGTCTGTCAGTCAACCTATGTACTCATCTTTCCTGGAAAATTTGTATTTAACTGTTAACCAGTTACTTGGCACATAATTTTGTCAGTGACTGACAACTGCACTACATGATTAAGAATCGGTGATGTGAGGGAGAATAGCAGTAGAAATCATTTCAGAACAAACTCACCCAGGTTGATAGCGCAGTTGGTAGCGCGCCAATAATTTGGATTCTTGTGCCTTAGGGGGTGTAGGTTCGAATCCTATCCGGGGAGGTTATACCCTTCCATAAAAATTTGACAATGTCGATTTTCCTCCATTGATTAGATAATATGGAGAAGTTTCTGTCCTTGTGGAAGGGAGGTGAGTACTTGTTATAGACAATGGTCCAAGAAAGCTAGGTTAGGTGCGCTGGACGCCGTAAAATGACCTTAATTGTGTTGACACGGGGTTAACACCAATAAATAAAATAACAAACTCCATGCAAGTGTGCCCCGTTCGGGATTCTAGATAGAATGTTTAAAACACTGCTGAAAAAGATTTTAGTCACTGTTTCTACTAACCAGTTTCCAGACAATTATCTTACACGAAAACAATACATTCATGCTCTAACTAGGAAAGCTAGGGCTGCAACGATTCGATTCAATACATCGAAATTTGATTTTGATTCGATACTGACCGATACTGATACCTTCACTTTTTTACATTACTCTTAAGTTTTCCATTACAATTTTAAGCAGTATGTCTTGGAAACTCTGTTAAAAAATATATATTTATAATATATGCCCCGATCCTACACAAATTGGGTTGGTGTAATTGAATTTTACCTGT
Source organism: Mactra quadrangularis (assembly GCA_025267735.1). Taxonomy (NCBI): domain Eukaryota; kingdom Metazoa; phylum Mollusca; class Bivalvia; order Venerida; family Mactridae; genus Mactra; species Mactra quadrangularis. Next base: position 47,600,265 of record CM046305.1, on the reverse strand, counting down.
TCTGACAAACCGAACGTTTTTAGGCTCTGCGGGCGCAAGTCAAGTTTTGATGTTAGTAATTCCAATTTAAATATATTTGCCTACACAGTGTAGGTTTATGTTATATGTACAGTGGCTTATCAAGACCTGCAACTTTGTACAATTTATGCTCCATGCTGTCTACACGTTTTTAGTCGAAATTACATTAATATTACATTTTGTGACCTTTACATTCGTACCCAATTCATTTCGTACTTGAAAAAAAGCAAATATTAATGTAGCAGTTTTTCGAGTTTCGTGTTATCAAATTTCAGTAAACTTTTATTTAATCATATTATTTAGTTTTAAGCTCAAATAAATGAATAAATGCATATTTGAAGTAAACTATATTAGTAAATGAATCGAATCCAAAAAAATTGAATCAAAATAAAAAATACTGAAACGCATCGAATCGACATTCCGGTGAATCGTTGCAGCTCTGAAGAAAGCATCAACTATAAATGAAAATAGGCATCAATTTAGTTTATAAAACTAGTTCATAAAATAGGTCATAGAACTGTTTTCAACTATGCAGAGTAATTTACTCATAAAATACAGTCAATTAGTGAATAAAAAGCAATATCTAGTCATTAAATAACCGCTCCCTTGGATATTTGTTAACAAATAAGCAAAATCTAATACATTAGGAAATCCCATTTTCAGAATAGGAGAAATCCCATTTAAAGAATGGGAGAATTCTCCCATGGGAGAAATCCCATATACAGAAATGGGAGAATTCTCCCATGGGAGAAATCCCATTTTCTAAATGGGAGAATTCTCCCATGGGAGAAAATTCCCATTTATAATATGGGAGAATTCTTAAATGGTGTTTAAAAGCTTTAAAAGTGACAAACTATGTATTTTTTCTGTGGAATAATGATATGTACTTATAGATCTACCCAATTGTGTGTCTAAACGTTTGTTTAGATGAATTTGAAAAAATGGGAATTTTCTCCCATATTTGTAAATGGGAGAAAATTCCCATTTTTCTCCCATGAAAATCCCATGGGAGAGCATTTCTCCCATGGGAATTTGCCGATTCCCATGGGTATTTTGACTTTTGACTGGAAATTAAACATATTTTTAGTAAAGATATCTGGATGAAAGTTTACTGGTGTTATGCCCATGTGTAAATCTACATTTATTGAAAATTTGAAGTTAATCGGATGGAAAATAAAAAAGTAAGTTTGCAAGATTTCCGGATTCGCAAACGTATTCCGGACTGTGTTAGTCAAGTTTCTAAGTGTATTTTTTTTAATTTCTCGGCATTTAATATGATGAAATTGCTGATTTTTGTGAATCAGAATTTTATCCGTTCTCGTTCCTTGAAAACATCGGGTTACGAGAATGGTATTTATCAAGCCAACACATTTAATCTAAACGAACAAAACGGGCACATGGAGGAATAGTCCCCCAATTATAGCGCTAATTTTCCTTAGTAGTGCCCAAAAGTGCTCAAATTTGCTTTGTTGACATCATTGTTTTTGTCAGGAGGGATACCCCTCCCGAACCACCCAATTCAACAACTCAGTCGTTCCCATTAGAATGCTTGAGGGGAGCGGTATTAAATAGACTAACGTGTTTTTAATTTAACTCTGGGTTTAGCCAAAAACCGGATTTACATCATTCATATACAGGCTGGCTTTGACATTTTTGTTAAATTGTAGTGATAATTTACCAAATTTTAGCTTCATTTTATCATTAAATAGAGTGTTTAAAAGAGCTCAGATTTGCACCTTTAACATGTAAAAAATCATTTTTTTCCCACATCTTCGCCAGAGGATACCCCTCCCTAACCCACCCCAACCGTGCTCTCCACTAACGACCCCTCTGGATCAGGCCCTGTGATCTAACTAACATGCATGCGTTTCCTTTATTAGAAAGTTAATCAATGGCATGAATCTGAATCGCTATGGATTGCATCACTTTTCTTCAGAAGAAAATGATGGTTAACCTAGTTTTAGCTCATTCAATTTGTTTAAAAGAGCATTTTAAAGTGCTCAGATTTGCTCCTATGACATGTGAAAATTAAAAAAAAACACCCCTTGTGCCCCCCATTTACGACCCTTCTGAATCCGGCCCTGTCAGACTATTGTACATAACTTTCTCAAGTGAATAATTGGAGAGCCGGGCAACTGGTCCCATAGACAACTGGTCCCATGTAATTTTTGACAGGGGTGGACAACTGGTCCCATGTAGTTTTGCCATTCTGGACATCTGGTACCATCTCAGTTTGACAGGGGTGGACAACTGGTCCCATGTCAATTTTACTGGGTGAACAACTGGTCCCATCTCAATTTCGTGTTTTTTTCAAATGGGTTCCGGTAACTCTTGAACCAAGTAGTGTCCACGTGACCCCTTGTTACCTCGATTGAGACCGGTTCTACATTACTATTATCCGTCTAGAGGTATATTTTTGTATCCACTATTTATTTTACAGTCCTACGAAGAATAAAGAACGATAACGCTGGATAAAAAAATAACATAACCACGCACATTTTAAAAGTAACGCGTCCGGTCTATCTTTACTATGTCTATTATCTCTACAGGTCAATAAACTTATACTAAAATTAAGTCATAAACATTTTCATTATTTATATTCATAAATTATTTATGTCAACTATATACAAGAAATAGACTCTGGGCGGGGTCTGCATAAATGGTTGATATCGTTTAAGCTCGAATGGTTGATATTATCTGATTGGATTGAAGGTACGAAGTGGGTTTTATAAGTTTGTTCATAATCATTATTGGATCTATCTATGGTACGTATAACATCGTTGAGTTTGTCATCTGTTTTCTGTACAATAGTTTATTCTGATTTGTTTTAATGTTTATTTGTTATAAAATAATAATTTGTGCTTGCTTCGTAGTTTTATTAAAGATTACTCGAAAACTTCTACTTTCGTTTTCAATTCGATCATCGATGTTTACTCAAACAAGTATTAGCATTTACAAAAATGCTCGGAATCGCTGTTTAGCCGTGTGTTCTCGGCGTATCAAACCGTCCCAAGTCTATTTATAGAATACTAGAATTAGCGCGCCTTGGTAAAGATATGTAAAACCATGAAGTCTATTTATAGAATGGCAGTGGCTAGAGTTACGGTACCGTAACTCTAGACCCAGGTTTTAGAGTTACGGAAGTTCCGTTATGTTTGAGTTACCAATCAGCTGTAAATGGAAAATCTTTTCATAAACGATACAAAAAACTTCATAGCAAACATGTAGAATTTTATAAATGATCTGAGTAAAACCAGATTAACTTTTTTATAAGAATACCGGTAAATGCAACAGTATCCAAGCTCACTAAGATCAAAAATATCTTTATTCAAATATCGTTTAATAAAGCACTGTTGTAAATAGCCTTTCGTTTCATCTATTTCAGTATGCAACCTATTGCAAATTTGTCGTCATTCAGTATTACTTTATACATATAATAAGTTAAAATGTAGAACACACACCATGATAGTTACATAGTTCATGAAGGCATAAATATTCGGCAAATTTTAAATTTCCAGTCATTTTTTAACTGCAGAAATAAAATCATTGTAGAAATAACCACTTATAGGTTATTTTTTACCCCAGATGACCCAATATCGAATCTGACCTAGATTTTGTTGATCATCTCACAAATCTCATAAGGATTAGGTCAAAATTGTGACCTCTACCATCTACACAAGCAAAGTGTGGTGGGACAGATGCTGGACGAAGGGTGATCAGAAAAGCTCACCTTGTGACTTCGTGACAGGTAAGCTAAAATTACAGGTATGAAATACAAACATAGTGTTGAATAAAAAGGGGTATGAAATACAAACATAGTGTTGAATAAAAAGGGGCATGAAATACAAACAAAGCAACTTTCAACACAGATAATGTCCTCTAAATCAAGACATTCATTAAAAGCGAGTACAAACTCACTTGTATGTTTTTTTGTTAATGTCCAAACAAAATTTGTTACTCTAAAACCCTTTCCTCCATAGGCACACTTATTGCATGGGCAACCAGTTTTGATCCAGATCAGCCAGCATATCCTTATTGTCTGATTTGGATCTAAATTAAACACTTTTTGATTTCTTAAGTTATGTGTATTTCTGACTAAAATGCGACCAGTGCAGATCATCCAGCTCAGTTGGCATGGATGTGCTGGCTGATCTGGAACTACACTGGGTGCACATGCATAAAAATAAGTTAAAATATAAAGGAAATGGTTAATGCTTATAAATGCTGAGTATGAAACACAGCAAAGCCTTCAACTCAAAGAAAAGCTGCTAAAACTATCTTACACATTTCTTTTCTACAAATTTTGTCTATATTTTTAATACTGAAAATTTTTCTATTACAAGTTAAACATATACTGAGTATAAGAACTTGGAAATAAGAGTTTTTACTTTATCAAAATTAACAATTTAAGGGGCTCGAGCACAACCCAAAAAGTGTTCAAAAAGGTTTTTCCCCTAACAGAAGCTGACCAATATTTAATTTGCTTATACATTGCTTACGAAAATTGTCAGCAAGTGTAGAAAAGTTTTCAACAAATCTACCAATTATAGTGTGGACAAGAGCAGTCCAAGGACAGCTCGCTCAATTTTTTTAAAACAAAAGTGCTTTCAAGACAGGACTTAGTTTTTCAAAGAAAATAAATCCTTCAAACAATAATTATAATTTGAAAAATATGAAAGGGGCATAACTCCTCAAACATACATCCATAGCTATGTCCCTTCAAAGTTAAGTAGACGTATTATCAATAAATAAGCATACTTACTTTTATTTAAATATCTTTAATACTAAAAATGTTTCAATTGGACCAAATTTTAACACTAAAGGATAAGGGACATAACTCTAAAACATCTCATCAAGATTTATGTTCCTTCATAGTTGTGTAGATGTAGTACTAAGTAGTGAGCATACCATCTTTCATTAAAATACCATGATGAGTATTGAAAATATTTCAATTTAAAGTACTTAATTAAAATATTAAAAAGGAGCACAACTGCAAAAACAATTCATCAAGAGTTACATCCCTTCATTGTCAGATAGCTTTATAACTCATAAACAGGCATACCGACTTTCATTCAAGTATATTTATAAGCACTGAAAATATCCCATTTCAATAAATTTTAATCCTAAATGTGTAAGTATGAAGGGGCAAAACTACAAAATAATTCATCCACAGTTAGATAACGTGGTATGCATGTAGATATAGTACCGACAAATAAGTATACAAACTTAAAGACAAATATCTTGATATGAATTAAATATATTCTAAAAACTTTAACCCTATATTTTGCAATTTTTTAAGTATAAAAGGGCAATAACTCAAAAAATAATTCATCCAGAGTTATTTGCTTTCACAGTATGGTTGATACAGTCCCAATGAATAAGTATACAAACTTTCAATGGAATATATTGGATAGCGTTGATGAAAGAGTTTTAAAAAATATTAACCTGAAAACCAACGCCTACGCAAAAGTGATAGCATAAGCTTTCATTTTCTTCGAAAAGTCAAGCTAAAATGCCTATAAAAACATATTCATCAATAACTGGTTGAACATTTAAACCTCTGAACAGAATCTTGAAACAAAATGTCCTTGCTATTTTGCAGTTAATTAAATCTAGTAACAAGAATGCTAAAATGAAGGGAATTAGTTCTTTAAACACTATTTTAATCTTTGCTTTTTTTACAACACTCTCAAATATGTTCAACAGTCTGTCCATTTTTTCCATTTTTTGTTGATGATGCTGCTCAAACTTCTCCAAAGCCTGCTGTTGTCTTTCATCAAATTTCTGAATATGTTGCAGAAGTTTTTCTTTGTCTGATTGTTTGACTTTTCTTTTCTTTGGTCTTGAAGGCCCTTGTTGAAGCAAGTTACAACTGGAATAAGGACTGTCAGACTTTTCACTGGACAGTTCATCATCAGGCAATGTTATAAGCTTTTCTTTATTACTTGTATCAATAACAACCTCAGGTCGGGTTGAACACTTATGACCATAAAGATCATTAAAAGCTTTAACATGCTTCCAGGTTTTGGGTGCACTAACACTTTTTGAATTGTTATCAATTACTTCTTTATACTTTTTCCTTAAGTTCTTCCATTTATTCATACACTGTAATTTAGAAACATTAATATTCTGGTGGACCATTTCTTGTTTAATATCCTCCCATAGTTTATCATGATTTCTACTATTATTAAAGAGTGTTTCTCTGTCTCCTCTCAAAGTGATCAATAGCTTTTCTTCACTTTCTTTCCATGTGTGAACCTGAAATTAAATATTGGTCAGTTTTTCACAGGAAATTTTGTACTTATTTAATTTTTCTGATAAAATGTTGTTAAACTGTTCTTGTGTACAAGACTCTTTGGAAGATACTCTAATGAGACCTTCTTGATAGTCCAGCAATGGAATAGATGCAATGCTCCAACTCTCACTAGAACCATTTGAGTAGCAGGATGCAACATTTTGTGAAAAACAAACTGTTTCTTCACCAGAACTGGTTATGAAATAGTCTAAATTCTTTTCCCCGGTATGTTTGATATAATTATAATTGCACATTAAATTAAAATTCACCTCTAAAGACTTATTGTCATTGTTGTTGTAGTCTGTGCATTCACCATTATTATCAGGCTGCTTTTCTTCTATTTTGTCACTGGATGTACTAATAGAAGTGGAATTAGTTTCCTCTTCGTGCATAATTGCGTTTATAATGGACTGTCTCGTTTCCATGTCTAAAAATAAAAAATTATTTTAAAATTATACTAAGAAAATACAGTAACACCCATCAAAATGTAAACTGACATATGGATCTTACACATGTGAACCAAAATTTCTTATAACTGTCAACTTTTTCACAAGTTTTCTGCCTGAAACTGTTTTACTGTTTAAGATTATTGCGGTGACCTTTATCACACTGACCCTGAAGCCAAACTTGTCCTGCATTTCATGATGTGTCAGCAAAATTATCTAAAATCAGTCAAGCCTTGAACAAGTTATCATCTGGAAATTGTTTTACAGTTCAGGGTCACTGTTACCTTTGACATACTGACTCTGAAGGCAAACTTGACCAGTATACCTTCTGAGGTTGCAATTGTGTACCAAAAATATTTATTATTGATCCAGTTGTTGACGAGTTACCATCAAGAAACCAGTAAATACCAATTAAACTGACATTTGTTATGAATTATGAGATGAAAGCAACCTTCCATACAACCTAGAACATTACCCTTGTATGTCAAATGTTACAATATTACATTCTATAATGCTTTTTCTGAGCTATTTCTGTTAGGAATGTATAGATGCGACATTTATCTACAGTTATAGGTAAAACTGAAAAAGATTAAGACTTTTTTTACTGCGCATGGCTGTTTTTGTAAATGAGAGTCACTGATCATGGAGTAAGCATGATAGTACATGTATATTAAATTGTTCTGCAACGTATCTTTTACAAAAGAAAATGACATTAAATTATTACCACTACTTGGAGATTGCAATAACAGTGCAAGTGATCTATCAAGAAAAGCTTCCTTGACTCCACTTTCTGTTTGTATTTTCACCAATACACTACAAGAAAAAAATAGACATTATTTAGGAATATGTGTAATAGGAGAGAAACATTTGCAACCCCATGCTGGAATCGAGCCTGCAAACTTCTACTTGCAAGTCAGATACTCTACCACTGAGCTGTCCAGACATGGGTTACACTTTTAATTATGCCCAAATTAGATCTTTATACATGTATGTTCTGTGAAAATTATATTCAAACTACAGTCCAACCTGTGAACAACGGCCGGCCAAGGGAAAAGAGAAAAGTGGCCTTTGTTCACAGGTGGCCTTTGTTCGGAGGGAGGAACAAACGGGCCATATTTCGTCAGACTTGAGAGACAGAGTTCATAATTAACATGAATTAATAATTAAAATTGTTTTTATTTTCAACCTTAATTCATTATTCACATTATCATTATTGAAGTTGTGACTATAAATGAATAAAAAACTTTGAACAAAGAATGACTACAACAAAGAAATCAGTGATTTTTTGTTAGCAGCTACATTTCATGCTATGCCCTCAACATTAATAAATGCACTCTACAAATTCTCACTACTCTGACCTTTTGTATAGTATTTCTATCTTATCCCAGTTGTCAAATTACCTGTATACAGCGGTCACAGTCGAACGAATTTAGCATGAATTAATAATTAAAATTGTTTTTATTTTCAACCTTAATTCATTATTCACATTACCATTATTGAAGTTGTGACTATAAATGAATAAAACAAAACTTTGAACAAAGAATGACTAAAACAAAGAAATCAGTGATTTTTTGTTTGCAGCTACATTTCATGCTATGCCCTCAACATTAACAAATGCACTCTACAAATTCTCACTACTCTGACATTTTGTATATCCCAGTTGTCAAATTACCTGTATACAGCGGTCACAGTTGAACGAATTTAGGAATTAATAGCGTGTCACAAACATTTATCTAACTGCCGGACGTGTGAAAAACAAACCTAGTGCAGTCTTCAAACATTCAAAACTAATTAACAAAGTGTCATCACATGACGTAATTTACTCCCGATTTACAAATAAATTTAACAATAAAACGATACATTAACATATTTTTATAATAAGGTGACGAGAAAATTGTGTACAGCTTGATAATAACTAATAAAATCGTACTCGAGATTGTTTGTTTACGAAAAATCCGGAAAAAATCGGATTACAGGTTTTTAGCTTAACTTTAACAAAAATGGCGGCCTGCTTTCGAAATCGCCTTTATGCGAAATACTGTCTTCAAACAATCGTCTGGCCGTTGTTCACAGTTCTAAACTGGCCGCGGGGATGGTTTTGACTGGCCGCTGGTCGCAGTCGACAGGTGGCCGTTAATCACGGCCTTTTTAAGAGCGTTTTCGGTCGGGGGAAAATCGAAATGGCCGCTATCGGCAGGTGCCCGCTATTCGGAGGTGACCGTTAGCACAAGTTGGACTGTATATAACTGAAAGTTAATACAAACTAAAGTATGTGATATTTTGAAGGAGACAACGTTATATCGCCATATATTAAACATCGGGTTAGTTTATTATAAATATCCAAAATGACACCTGTAATGACAGTGGCACAAGTAGGATAAGTCACGGCGGTAAATATTTGTTTATTTTTCAATAATAACGACCATTAACATGTTTTCGGATGTTTAAAAGTTGAAACATAGTCAAGTTATGTATGAGCAGTAGTCCAGTGGTAGGACGCACGCACAGGTGACAGACTCAATTTTTCCCTATTATAGTATATTTTCTTTATATATACTATAATAGGGAAAAATTGAGTCTGTCACCTGTGGACGCACGCTTAGGGATCGAGAGGTCTCGGGTTCATATCCCACTAGGGCCACTGCTAATTTCCTTGAGCAAGAAATTTACCTGCAATTGCTTCACTCCACCCAGGTGTAAATGGGTACCTGTGAGGGTAGTATAATTCCTTTGCGGGATTTTTTTGCTGCACCAATAACCTGAGTGAATGACTCCCCAGGGAGATTGATAGATAGATATATACCAGTAGCCTAATGACTAGTAAAGTAGGTGAACGTGTGTAAGCATGAAACTAAGACTATAAAATAGCCATTATTATAAGTTATTAGACTTCCATAACTTTAGCCAGTCCTTTATGAATTGTCTAGAGTTACTCCACTCCAGTTATGGTACCGCGAGTCTAGCCACTGCCTAAAGTTAAACAACAAAACCAATAAAATATACCATTATACTGAAAATGGTGGAGTAATTATACAATCAAATGAATATCTGATGTTTAACTGTAGGTTCTAGACCCGCTACTCTAACTTTATACCCCTAACATCGCAGAAAACAATTAAAATCTAAATACTCACAGATCTTTTCCACCCGTTGCCGCCATCTTGAAAACTCAATCAACTCAAAGGCACACGTGGGTTGAGCTCGAGTAGAGGTCAGAGGTTAAATGACGTCAGTGGAGTTAAACTCTCGTTCGTTTTCCTCTTACTCTAGTTACTAAAGTTAACTCGAGTATGTCAGCTGAACTCAACCAGTATTAATAAGTGAAATGGACAGTTGTTCAACATGTGACAATTTTCGCTGGAAAATCTTTAATATCACAGTAAACAATTGGAATAAATTACTGACACTTGGCAGAAATGTGAATTAACATACGTATTACTGATTAAAACCGACAAAACTACGTGTCACTGTTAAAACCGGATACAAACATGTTTACATGAACAATCGAAATGACAAATACCGGACTGAAGGTTTGACAAATAAGTCTTGTGAAATCGGGAATGATCTGAAATATCTTGGTGAAATTCATAGACCAGACATGATGCATTGTAATGATAATCCTAGTGCACCTGTCAAGATCTATGGGTGAAGCCAATGTTTGCTACAAACTGTATATAGACTAAGTTAAACATAGAAATTAGGATACAGTTAACATAGGATAGAGTGAAACCTGACTGGACCACCAAGGTAAATTTCAGTTAAATAGTTTAATGCCAGATCATTTCAATATGTTGCATTAGTCTGCAATAATGCGGTTCGAAAGTTTGGACCCCCCTCCCCCCAGAAAAAGTTCGCAACTGAGATTATATAGATAAGTTTCCATAATTGCTATATTTCTCCTCTCCATTGAATTCATTTACATGTTCATAGTGAAATAATAGCTCACTAGCAAGGACTTTGCCCTATGGATCTCTGGACCCCCAGTCTGCTTGCTCATTCCCCCATCTAGAAATACTGGATCTGCCTAGGTAAGACAAATGTATTTTTTGGATTTATTGAAATACACATTACACAGTAAAATAAAGTTATTGAGAATCAAATATTCTTAATTTGAGCATGAAACATGATGTGTAAATGTTTATTATGGCTACAATATTATATATGAAATATTTTAATTGATAGTTTGATTAAGAAAACTGTGCCTTTTATTTTTGAAAATATTAGTTGGTTTTTTTTGGGGGGGCAGGGTTGTGTTGACGCAACTCATTGTATAAATCGCAACTTGTCGGTCAGTCAACCTATGTACTCATCTTTCCTGGAGAATTTGTATTTAACTGTTAACCAGTTACTTGGCACATAATTTTGTCAGTGACTGACAACTGCACTACATGATTAAGAATCAGTGATGTGAGGGAGAATAGCAGTAGAAATCATTTCAGAAAAAACTCACCCAGGTTGATAGCGCAGTTGGTAGCGCGCCAATAATTTGGATTCTTGTGCCTTAGGGGGTGTAGGTTCGAATCCTATCCGGGGAGGTTATACCCTTCCATGAAAATTTGACAATGTCGATTTTCCTCCATTGATTAGATAATATGGAGAAGTTTCTGTCCTTGTGGAAGGGAGGTGAGTACTTGTTATAGACAATGGTCCAGGAAAGCTAGGTTAGGTGCGCTGGACGCCGTAAAATGACCTAAATTGTGTTGACACGGGGTTAACACCAATAAATAAAACAACAAACTCCATGCAAGTGTGCCCCATTCGGGATTCTAGATAGAATGTTTAAAACACTGCTGAAAAAGATTTTAGTCACTGTTTCTACTAACCAGTTTCCAGACAATTATCTTACACGAAAGCAATACATTCATGCTCTAACTAGGAAAGCTAGGGCTGCAACGATTCGATTCAATACATCGAAATTTGATTTTGATTCGATACTGACCGATACTGATACCTTCACTTTTTTACATTACTCTTAAGTTTTCCATTACAATTTTAAGCAGTATGTCTTGGAAACTCTGTTAAAAATATATATTTATAATATATGCCCCGATCCTACACTAATTGGGTTGGTGTAATTGAATTTTACCTGTTCTGACAAACCGAAAGTTTTTAGGCTCTGCGGGCGCAAGTCAAGTTTTGATGTTAGTAATTCCAATTTAAATATATTTGCCTACACAGTGTAGGTTTATGTTATATGTACAGTGGCTTATCAAGACCTGCAACTTTGTACAATTTATGCTCCATGCTGTCTACACGTTTTTAGTCGAAATTACATTAATATTACATTTTGTGACCTTTACATTCGTACCCAATTCATTTCGTACTTGAAAAAAAGCAAATATTAATGTAGCAGTTTTTCGAGTTTCGTGTTATCAAATTTCAGTAAACTTTTATTTAATCATATTATTTAGTTTTAAGCTCAAATAAATGAATAAATGCATATTTGAAGTAAACTATATTAGTAAATGAATCGAATCCAAAAAAATTGAATCAAAATAAAAAATACTGAAACGCATCGAATCGACATTCCGGTGAATCGTTGCAGCTCTGAAGAAAGCATCAACTATAAATGAAAATAGGCATCAATTTAGTTTATAAAACTAGTTCATAAAATAGGTCATAGAACTGTTTTCAACTATGCAGAGTAATTTACTCATAAAATACAGTCAATTAGTGAATAAAAAGCAATATCTAGTCATTAAATAACCGCTCCCTTGGATATTTGTTAACAAATAAGCAAAATCTAATACATTAGGAAATCCCATTTTCAGAATAGGAGAAATCCCATTTAAAGAATGGGAGAATTCTCCCATGAGAGAAATCCCATATACAGAAATGGGAGAATTATCCCATGGGAGAAATCCCATTTTCTAAATGGGAGAATTCTCCCATGGGAGAAAATTCCCATTTATAATATGGGAGAATTCTTAAATGGTGTTTAAAAGCTTTAAAAGTGACAAACTATGTATTTTTTCTGTGGAATAATGATATGTACTTATAGATCTATCCAATTGTGTGTCTAAACGTTTGTTTAGATGAATTTGAAAAAATGGGAATTTTCTCCCATATTTGTAAATGGGAGAAAATTCCCATTTTTCTCCCATGAAAATCCCATGGGAGAGCATTTCTCCCATGGGAATTTGCCGATTCCCATGGGTATTTTGACTTTTGACTTGAAATTAAACATATTTTTAGTAAAGATATCTGGATGAAAGTTTACTGGTGTTATGCCCATGTGTAGATCTACATTTATTGAAAATTTGAAGTTAATCGGATGGATAATAAAAAAGTAAGTTTGCAAGATTTCCGGATTCGCAAACGTATTCCGGACTGTGTTAGTCAAGTTTCTAAGTGTATTTTTTTAATTTCTCGGCATTTAATATGATGAAATTGCTGATTTTTGTGAATCAGGATTTTATCCGTTCTCGTTCCTTGAAAACATCGGGGTACGAGAATGGTATTTATCAAGCCAACACATTTAATCTAAACGAACAAAACGGGCACATGGAGGAATAGTCCCCCAATTATAGCGCTAATTTTCCTTAGTAGTGCCCAAAAGTGCTCAAATTTGCTTTGTTGACATCATTGTTTTCGTCAGGAGGGATACCCCTCCCGAACCACCCAATTCAACAACTCAGTCGTTCCCATTAGAATGCTTGAGGGGAGCGGTATTAAATAGACTAACGTGTTTTTAATTTAACTCTGGGTTTAGCCAAAAACCGGATTTACATCATTCATATACAGGCTGGCTTTGACATTTTTGTTAAATTGTAGTGATAATTTACCAAATTTTAGCTTCATTTTATCATTAAATAGAGTGTTTAAAAGAGCTCAGATTTGCACCTTTAACATGTAAAAAATCATTTTTTTTCCACATCTTCGCCAGAGGATACCCCTCCCTAACCCACCCCAACCGTGCTCTCCACTAACGACCCCTCTGGATCAGGCCCTGTGATCTAACTCACATGCATGCGTTTCCTTTATTAGAAAGTTAATCAATGGCATGAATCTGAATCGCTATGGATTGCATCACTTTTCTTCAGAAGAAAATGATGGTTAACCTAGTTTAGCTCATTCAATTTGTTTAAAAGAGCATTTTAAAGTGCTCAGATTTGCTCCTATGACATGTGAAAATTAAAAAAAAACACCCCTTGTGCCCCCCATTTACGACCCTTCTGAATCCGGCCCTGTCAGACTATTGTACTATTGGGGAGCCGGGCAACTGGTCCCATAGACAACTGGTCCCATGTAATTTTTGACAGGGGTGGACAACTGGTCCCATGTAGTTTTGCCATTCTGGACATCTGGTACCATCTCAGTTTGACAGGGGTGGACAACTGGTCCCATGTCAATTTTACTGGGTGAACAACTGGTCCCATCTCAATTTCGTGTTTTTTTCAAATGGGTTCCGGTAACTCTTGAACCAAGTAGTGTCCACGTGACCCCTTGTTATCTCGATTGAGACCGGTTCTACATTACTATTATCCGTCTAGAGGTATATTTTTGTATCCACTATTTATTTTACAGTCCTACGAAGAATAAAGAACGATAACGCTGGATAAAAAAATAACATAACCACGCACATTTTAAAAGTAACGCGTCCGGTCTATCTTTACTATGTCTATTATCTCTACAGGTCAATAAACTTATACTAAAATTAAGTCATTAACATTTTCATTATTTATATTCATAAATTATTTATGTCAACTATATACAAGAAATAGACTCTGGGCGGGGTCTGCATAAATGGTTGATATCGTTTAAGCTCGAATGGTTGATATTATCTGATTGGATTGAAGGTACGAAGTGGGTTTTATAAGTTTGTTCATAATCATTATTGGATCTATCTATGGTACGTATAACATCGTTGAGTTTGTCATCTGTTCTCTGTACAATAGTTTATTCTGATTTGTTTTAATGTTTATTTGTTATAAAATAATAATTTGTGCTTGCTTCGTAGTTTTATTAAAGATTACTCGAAAACTTCTACTTTCGTTTTCAATTCGATCATCGATGTTTACTCAAACAAGTATTAGCATTTACAAAAATGCTCGGAATCGCTGTTTAGCCGTGTGTTCTCGGCGTATCAAACCGTCCCAAGTCTATTTATAGAATACTAGAATTAGCGCGCCTTGGTAAAGATATGTAAAACCATGAAGTCTATTTATAGAATGGCAGTGGCTAGAGTTACGGTACCGTAACTCTAGACCCAGGTTTTAGAGTTACGGAAGTTCCGTAACTCTAGACAACCCTGCCAGGGTTGGCTAGAGTTACGGAAGTCAAATAACATGCGTCTGTGTCAACTTTTAAACATTGGAAAACTTGTTTATATTCAATATTACTCGAAATAAACAAATATTTACCGACGTGACTTATCCAATTGTTATTACACGCGCCATTTTGGAAAGTCGATGTTTTTGTGAAACGAATCCAGCTTGTTATTACACACCAAATCTTAAAAAATTCAACGAAAATATTAACGATCTCGTTAAAGAAAATACCCATTTATAACCAAGTTAGCTAAAAACAACTAAAAAATCGGCAGTTATCTAGTTTTTTTTTCTTTTCAATTAAATTCGCTTTTTCCACCAAAAATGCTCAGTATACTTATCGTACAATGTACATGTAAGAAAAATGCCACGTGATTCTTTAGTATGCAAATCTGGGGGAAATTGCCGAGATTTTTAAATTCAATGAATTGGTCATTGTTTTAGGTAAAAATCGCCGCTTTAAAACGTGACGATGTAAAAATATATCATTTATCAACATTTTTATCAAATTGAAGACATTTTTCTTATGATTCTAACAAAAAATATCATCGATTTTGCATTCGAAAATCGCCGTTTTTTCTTTCAGGACAATTACCCAAACAAAAAAAAGCTTAGAATGAATGGGGTGAATAAATTGTCGAAAAATTGTCAATTTATTGTCAATTATTTGCCAATTTATTTCACATGCAAATGAGCTAATGCATGGTCAATAAATTGTCAATAAATGGGGTTTAATAAATTGGCAATAAATCAGGTTTGCTTTCTATAGCTTGTACATAATGAATTGTCAATAAATGGGGTTTAATAAATTGGCAATAAATCGGGTTTGCTTCTATAGCTTGTACATAATGAATTGTCAATAAATGGGGTTTAATAAAAACAAATATGGCAAACAATAACTAAGCTACTAAAATTGTTTTATTATTTTTATTCTAGATTCATTTTTGTACAAGAAATACAGTACCCACCAAAAGTTTGTGACAAAAGAAATTTACTACAGTTCTTGAATTTTGATGATTACTTTTTAGAAACATTATTGTTAATTAAATAGTTGTTTCATTAGCAACATTCTCAGTCTGAAGCACAATCTTCTTCTGCAGCTGTGACCTTTCTCCACTTACAGTATCTGAAAGCAAAAATCAAAAGGATCATAGAGATTAAGATATGTGAAGATGGAGAAAATCTTTTTCCAAAAGATAACAAAAAAAACGACATTGCTTGAGCTATTTTGATGTTATGTCATGCAGTTTCATGATCCATACTAGATCGTTACTTCATATGAAACATTTTTAAATCTACATTTGCAAATAAAAACTTATATTTTTTATGTTCGTTTCTAAATTGAAAGAAGAGACTCCTATTTTTTCCATTTTCGTATACCTTCACATGGAAATCATGTGGCGTAGTGGTTAGAATGTCTGACTTCGAATCCGGAGATCCGGGTTCGAATCCCGGTCGCGGCAGGTCATACCCTATGCATGAGTTGTCGGCCTCATGGTAGGGTAAGTTAGTACTGGTGATAGAAAAAGTGTCCAAGAGCTGGCCGTCGTGTATATGACCTATATGTTGAATGTGACGTTAAAAAAAACAACAACAAACAAACAAACATGGAAATCATTGTTTTTAATATTTTGTTACCAAAAAAAACCTTTTAGAAGGTATCTGGACAAATTCTGATACATACATTCCCATGGTATTTTAAGAAAATATGAGGCTACATGCATGCTGCATTGCTTGTTTTTCTTAGAAACAACCATAAAACAAACTTACATTATCACTAGGATAGCCATGTTCCCAACAAATACAACACGCCTTGTTCACACTCAATGACTCATATAATTGATCGTTGCATACTAATGCATAAGTGGTAAAAAAACTGAAAAAAAATATTTACACAATGCAGTTAAATGGATGGTACACAAGTTTAAAGTTGTCTAAACATTACTAAAATATACAATTAAACGATTTTTATATAACTAATTTTCAGTGAACTTCTTGAGGCAAAAATTATTGAGTACGAACTAGACGAGGGACGAATCTTGAGCAAATGCTTCAATGGTTTCCGGGCAAAAGATTTACAGAGCTACACCGCTTAAATGAATAAATACATAAAGAATGCAGATATAGTATATAGTGCGTAAAATATGCATATAAAAGGTTTAAATTAAAAGGAAAATGCTTTAATAAAAAATGTTTACAAAACAGGAATGTCGCGTAAATATGTTACGTTGTAAATCTCACACAATAAACGTACTTTAAGACACAATCGCAATTTCTTATCATATCAAACGTCAATAACATTTTTATTGTTTATGTATAATTCTCTTAAAAGTACTTATTATATAGAATTTCAGAACAATTTGCAAAAATATCTTCTGAATTCTGCCACCAACTTTGCGCGCAAAAAAAGTTAACCGGTGCTTTGGAAAAATGAGCTATTGTATGCTAACCACACACGCTTATTCCTGCAGCGCTTATTTCCCTTTATTAAATCAATAAGTATCAAAACGTGACGTTGTCACTGTGAGGCGCTTCGCTAAATACGAAGTCAACAATTAAAATCAATACGTTTGTTACTATATATAGTAACAAATATGACAAGTCAACAAGGCCATCACTCGACTTTTTCCCGTATTATGCGGTTTAGGCCGCCTGCAACTCGCCTATTATGCATAATACTAATAGGCGCTAAATGCGCGCACGCGCATCTTTTACGTCATCAAGTAGCAGTTGCATCAAACATGGCGTCCGAAGAGTTCTTAAGTCTTTGTCAAGTATAATTTAGATTGAGACGCACATATACAACAAAAATACAATACACAAAAAGTCCTATTTGAGATTTTACAAATAATTTAATTCTAAATCACTTACTAATGAAACTGGTTTCTAACAATCATCAACTTCCATGCCATTTTCGGAAAATCAATGGCACATCCCTTCAGCGCAGCTCCATGTGTGGTGTTTTCCTACAAAATCCTTACATCCATATCGTCGATTTGAAGTTTGAATTATACATATATACACTAGTACGTTCCAGCCTCGTTTGAATTCATTATAAATGACAGTAAATTCGTTAAACGACGAATCCTAGATATCGCACCTAACACGACCGCCATATGTCAACAAAGTTTTTTCATCATATTCTACGCCATGGTTAAATTACGTCATCAAAGAACTGATTCGTCCTCGGAAAAATCGCAAGTGATTTATTCGTCCCTAAATAAATTGTTCTTAGTTCACTTAAAAATTGAGACCGGGTTCTGAACAAACGTATTAAAGACCAAAAGGCCCTCAGGCTATTATGGACGTCATCGGGTGATTATCGCATAATGGCGAGTAGCAACTAATTATTAACCTCTAATTAATGTCTAATTATTTGTTGTATGTATGTATGTCAATATGTAGAATTATGAACTAGTCAAACTCCAGTAATGGTCAATCATGATTGACCATGGTCCAATTACTGACCATGCATGATCAAATGGGTTATATATATTTCATGAATAAGATAATAACTAAGAGAGATCTGAATGATTTTTTGTTTACTTTCTGAACGTAATTTCTGGAGAATAATTTTTGCTGATCAAGGTTCAACTTTTGTCAATGATCAGTTCACGAACCCTCTGGTTGAACACTACGTTGATGAATTGAACATCAGGTTTATGAACTTGTTGGTGAACTAAATTAATGAACTTTTGAAGAACAATACATGAAGTTGATAGAGAGTTCATGAATGAACATTCATAAAAATTCATCAGTTCATGAATTAAATTTCGACAGGGTATTGTTGAGGGATGGTCAACCTGATAATAAAATATACTATTTTAACATGAATTGCACAAGTCTTAAGACCGCAAAAAACAGTGCATTTAAGTGTTCATGCCATTATTCATCCACCATTCAAAGTATGTATGTTGAAACCATTGTAAATGATTGAACAACTTTTTCGAAATGCTACCTTAATTCTTTCATCTGAAGTGAAATAAATATGTAATAAATGGTGGGGTTTAAAATCTCGGTTGAAGTATAATGAATTTGCAATAAATGTTGTTGTGCAAATTTTTAGAGTACAGTGAATTGACAATAAATGGTGCTGAACAAGTTTTCTATTTTTAATGAATTGTATAAGAATTAGGTTTTTGTAATGAATTGGCAAAAAATAGGGGCGTGGTTTTCTACGTGCAAACCAATTTATTGTCCATTCATTAAATGAATTTGCAAAAAATGGTGTTAATAAATTCGCTTTTCCCAATTTTTTGCCAATTTATTGACCATTTTTGTACAATTTTTGTAGGTGTTTTTTTGTTTGGGTAAGTTTTTTATTGAAAAATACTAAAAAAATCGTCAATTAAATAAAAATATATTAATTCTGTCCAAATTAGACATATTTAATCCAAATCATAATCCAACTCTTTATGACTTATCGCTCAAGTAAACTAATTATTAAGTATGTGACACTTTGAAGACGACAACGTCATATCGCCGTATATTAAACATCCGTTAAGTTTATAAGTCATATCTAAAATGGCGCGTGTAATAACAATTGGATAAGTCACGCCGGTAAATATTTGTTTATTTCGAGTAATAATAATATAAACTAGTCTTTCGATGTTAAAAAGTTGAAACATACGCATGTTATTTGACTTCCGTAACTCTAGCCAACCCTGGTAGGGTTGTCTACAGTTACGGAAGTTCCGTAACTCTAGAACCTGGGTCAAGAGTTACGGTACTGTAACTCTAGCCACTGCCTTATAGAATTCCAGGAATTAGCACGCCCTGGTAAAGATATGTAAAACCATTGATTTAGTTCCGCCCCACAGTAGGGAAGATAGGTTTTAATTTTTTCAACAAATGCGATTTTTAAAAAGAAAAACACGTTTTACAATTAGCTATGCATATTTTCTGGTGTTAAATAGCAACTTTTGAAATTGTGCGTATGTAATGGTTTGATTTTCTGTTTGGTCTCTGTCCTGATGGTCGAGTGGTAGTGGTAGAGTGATTAAGTTATCTAAGTTAGAGTCATTATTATAAGTTGATTATGACTTGTAGATGGTGCTAGGTCTAAGACCCTGATTCTCGTTCCCAGAGTCTAGAGTAGGATTCTCAATTCTAGCCTCTGGTGCCACACGGCTAATTTCAGGAATGAAACGTCATAATTGTGGCCGATATCGACAAATCAGAATGCTTTCGCGAAAAGTTTTGCGACAAACGTCATCTGGCGATAAACCTATCAACCAATATAATTGTCGCTTACATAGCGCCTGTGTCTTAAGTTTAAGATAATGTTTGTTATTTCAGTTTGTAACTAAGGTGACACTTAATCTAAGGTCTATCTACATAAACATAACAGCAGTCCTGCTGTTTTATGGCTTTAATCCTTTGAAGGTCCAGTGCAGTGCGCAGGAGCAATATACACCAATCAAGAAAATATCTATCGGCTCCTCCAATATGACTTTTCAAGCTGTGTAACCACCACTCTACCTGGCTTAATTATGGATTATTTTCCTGTTTCAATAGCAGTTAGTATTGTACAGGGTTTAGCCAAGTATTTGCCAGGGTTAAGAAAATTTTCAAACTTACATTGAAAGTCTCATTATGTAAATATTACAGCGTCGAGTCTTTGAAATAACTATTGACTGGAATGTCCTACATGGCTGGTATTTATCAGGATTTTTACTAGGGGTGGGTATCGTCGGAAATTTCGTATTGCGATATATTGCGATATCAAACAACGTATTGCAATACGTATTGCGATATATTGGGAGTTCATAACATGAGCTTTTTTCAGCACCCATGCTTGTATTTGAATGACAATATGAAGATTCAACACAATTATACATTGTGAAAGCTTTATTTATCCCAATGCAACATTTAAGACTCAACTTTTGTCCAGTAAAATAAGCATTATTACAAATGGGTCATTCCATCTCAAATCAACCAATTTTTAGAAATTTTCCCAGGTCACCCTCTTAGATTTTCCTGAAACTTTTAACATGTATTTGTGCATCCAATTCATGGACAAAAATTGAGTATGATCGACAGAGTTATGCATAACTTCAGCGGGGTCGATTTTTCAGTTCTCGGGGGCTATTACAGTATATTCTAAAGTTGGTCCGTCGAGAAGCTCATAAACAAAACAAATTTTTGATGGAATAATGTTTACATGTAATAGAATTCATGTACAAAATTTGAAAATGATTGTGAACTCTTGACATGACCATTTTGGTGTTCAAACATAAGCAATTTTTGCAAAATTTTGAGATCATACTCAATTTAAATAAATTTTGTGAATTCTATAAGTGAGATTTTGGATTCAAATTTGCTTTAAACTACTCTTATATGTTGTAAATAAATGCTAAATAAATTTGAGATCTAAATATGAAATGGTTATGAAAAAATCAATGTTCCAATTTGGAAGATTTTAAGACAAATTTAAGCTTTTTCGATTCTTAGAGGTCTGTAGACAAAAAAGTAACAATTTCACACTTGATTGAATACCAGTTTTGTACTCTACAAGTAAATGTGTGTGACATATTTCACTTTCAGAAGTATAGAAATAATATTTTAGGAGATATAAGTGTCTAAACATGGCCTCAGGACGAAATTCAGAAACTGCAAAATTACCCCCCTTTACTTAAAATGCCAATATTTTCCAAAGTACTGGAGATAATGACTAAATATTTCATTTTTGTCCATGAATTGGATGTACAAATACATATTAAAAGTTTTAGGCAGATCTGAGAGGGTGATCTGGGAAGCATTGGTTGATTTGAGCTGGAATGACCCAAATCTTACTTTAAATCGAAAGTTCATTTGCGTCACATTGCTGATAGACTGATAGTGTCAGCATGCCAATTGTTAATTACATATTAAGCATTAACCCTTTGTCATATAGAGCTTCCCCTGATTTGCCTACTGCCAAAATAGGTACAACATCCACTGTAGTATACTGTAAGCATGGATGTGTACTGGGAAGTGTGCACGTGTTGCAACAAACTTGATCCCTAATTAGTTTCTTAGTGGTTAGAATGAGTTGTAGCTATTTATTTATAATACAATAAGAACAAAAGATGTAGGAAACAAAATTTCCTATTCCGTCATATATTTCTTATACAACTTATTGAAACAATTTACACATTTTAAAGGATGTGTAAAAGACAATGCAGAATTTCAAAGGATGTGTTAAAGACATTGCAGAATTTCATAGATTCTAATACCTGACATTAGTTTAGAGACTATAAGTGCCACTATTTTCATTTATTGTCATATAATAAAGTTAAGCTCTAATACATGTTTATATAGATGGACGTCACTGATAAGTCCAAAAGACAGACGCGTAAGCCAGACGATATAATATTACCACTAAATAAAATCCTTCTTTGTTGTATATAAAAAGTCTCATTTTCAATGTCAAATTACAGTATGACCCAGGGATGTTAGATACCCCAAACCATAGATAGGCTGAAAGATCTACCTATTCCCCTCAAACTGATCAGTATTGGAAAAAAAGTTACTTTATTAATAAGAAAATAAATTTCGATTGAAAGTTCCTACCATAAAAAATGTCCTGATTTTTAACTCTTCACCAGCCGTACAGAGTCATCTCCCTTATTAACCAGTTTTCGCGACTAAACAAACCAGATCCATTGATTATTTGCATACTTTTATAGACAAAGCATAGTCAAAGACATGCATACTATTCAATATTAAAAAGCACCACAAGTGAGGTACCTACGCACTCTCAAAAATAAATAAGCACCATGTCACACTTTCTATTTCCGGTAAATGCTCGCTTTCGGTTACCATTTAGTGGTATGTAACCTTTATGGTCATTCGGAACACCTCGATCATTCATTGAAATTAATCCTTAGTTATTGTGTGAATGGCCGAGTAATTCCGAAAGTTGATCAGTTGTATCTAACAAAGGGTACGGAAATACCCGATGTTTTACGCTTGCCCATATTTGACTTACGATAGTTTTTATCTTAAGCTCACAACCGGATAGTCCAGCTAGCATATTAAACAGAAAACCAGAGAAGCCTGGGTTGATTCCCTTACCAAGTTTATTGAAAAATGTTACGCCAATAGCAAAGTTACAAAGATGTAAACCAAATCGTTCCTAAAATTACACCAAAGGGGCAAATACTTCCCTGACTGGAATAGTAAATGAATTCTGATAAGCCTAAGAGCTATCGTGGTGTTATTTGGCTATAATTTTAAAGATGAATAAACGTCGTAAAAACATGTACGGGTGCATTTAAACAACGAAACTAACTGCCTTAAAACTCTCGAATCGCAAAAACTAATGATTTTACAATAATAATTAATTATTCAGATAAGTTTATAAGTGTAATAAAATCATATATTATTTAAATACATTAATCTAATCTATTGAAAATATTTAATGATTTAAACTCGTTTGTGCCCGTTTTAATCGTCATCAACCTTTCTATAGCGTGTCTTCTTTCAATTTCGGTTTTGTATAAAAACCTGACAAATCGGAACGGAACGGATGAATGTACGCATTATAAAGAGCTTGTATTTATTTTCATAAAATTCAAAAACCACAGATGTAATTTTTTTATAAGGTATGTATTATCTAAAGTTTATAGAAAGAACGGGTATAATAGACAATTTCAATAACATGTTTGAGCCGAACCATCTTTTGTTGGGGTGTATTTTGAAAAGCGATATGTAGTTAAACGAATATACAGTGATTTTTTTCTTTTTTATTTCTTTGTGTAAAAACATTTTAAGCATTTGAATACATCTAGGCTCATGTGAAAAGAAATTTATTTCAAGTTTGATGAAAGACGTAAATGATAATATAAATTTTCGTTTATATTTAAAAAAAGGTTTAATCAGGGACCGCGCCAATGGTGAAAAAATTAGATTAACCTGTTATAAAGCCAAAAATAATGACCGTTCTTTTTTAACTCAGAGATTCATTGCTTTAAATATATTGCCGTCTAAAAGCTCGTTGTCAAATTGAAATTCATTTTAAACTAGAGACCGTTCCTAAATGCGTGTTCTTCGTGTCGCTTCGTGGCAATGTCCTATGAAGCGGTCTGCTACGAAGTAATAAATTGAATCGCTAGCTAGCGATACGTAGCAATTTTTCTTCTTGCTCGTCTTTTAAAATGACTGCACCCCATAGTGAATAGGTTTCTTTTTCAATAAGTCTGTTTTATCTAATGCACATATTTTGTCGGAGCAGTTAAAGTTGATAAACGTGGTCACAGATTGATGATTATATTTTTCATTTGTTACAATTTAGAACTTTTGTTTGTGGAAGTCACCAACTTGAATTTAATAGCTTTACGTAAACCCCTTTGCGCGTTGTGTAGAACTTGTGTACACGCTACAAAAAGCGCATTTCAAAAAGCGTTACGTAGTGACTTTCTTTAGGAACGGGCACCTAGTTCGACAAAGCGCAGTATGAGACTGCCCAGACTAAATGAACGTACTTGCTAATTATTAAAACGCCGAAGTGATCCAAGTACGAGAAAACAATACGAATCTACGCACAAAGTTATAACGTAACCAATAATTGTACCCAATTATTCGACACATAGTCAATTATATTTTATTACTTTTGTGCAACAAGGCCATACTAAATTTATTCTTTGTTTTGCGATTGGTCAAAATGTTTTAACGGTGTAACCAAGAAAAAGAAAACAACAAAAAAAGGATTGAAAAACAAAACAAAACAAAACAAAACATGGCATAGCTAACAAATTTATTTTGTAATTATCTATATACGTAATAAGGGACCATAGTCAGTTATTTCCCCTTGCATACTCTTCAAATATGTAGGTCCAATTAGTTTGATTACTCAGATTTTACCCTTACTTTGCAATGTCAATCTGTCAGAATTAATCTTCAATAACATTTTTGTAAATCATTTAATTTGTTTGAAATTCAAGTTAAGTATTTTGAGGGTAAAGAACTATCTAAATTTCATCACTTGTGTTAATATCGTATTCAACAAGAAAGATATTGGACGAAATAATTTGTTATCCTTACATAGGAATTCAATGATAAAATCCGAGGATTCCAACTGTAATGACCTACTTGGATTGCTTCAGATTTTATCAGGGAAAGATAACTGACTAAAGTCCCTAATTAACTTGTTAGTTATGTTATAAGCTCTTGGCAGAATTGTTCTACAAGCAAAATATAAAAATAAATTCTATATAGCCTAAGCGTTCAAGCCATATTTTAAATGATAACCCTTCAAATTCAATTTACAATAATGCAATTCAAATGTCTTCTTTTGTCCCAGAGTGTTTGGAGATGTTAAGCTTTATATGAACGCTTTGAAAAATCGCAAAAGGTTTAGAAAATGTTCAGGCGACATCAAAAAAACAACAATAAAGCGTTTATTTATTCGGGAACTCGATCATGTATGTCCCATTGATCTAATATTTGGAGATCATTTTTCTATTAATTCAGATATGAATTTATCTATGATGCCCTTTCTCTATTGAGCATTAGATATAGAGGGAGAATGTGGACAACAATTTAAAGGCTAAGAGTAAAAATGCGGACGCGTACAAAATAAGAAAAGGTTAAGATTGAAATAAAATATTAATGATGCCAAAAACATTTATTATTTTCGGCAAATGTCAAATAATAACAATAGTCATCAGTTCCAACACCTCTTCTTAATGTTAAACTAAAGTCGTCACAGGTAGATATGTTTTTTGTCAATACTTTATTCTAGTACTTTATGCTAAAATAGATTAAAGGAAAACCAGAAATGTAATAGATTCTGGTCAAATTCGGCCACAAATAATGCAAAACAGGTTCGAGTATGCAATTTTAGTCTATTAGATTAAGATAGAAATATCGCGATATATTGCGGGACCGTACCGGTACGTATTGTGTTTGAGACGTATTGCGATATACCGGTATACCGGTATTATCGCGCATCCCTAATTTTTACCATCCGAATTACTTTCAAGGAAGGAATTGTACTACTTAGTGTTTGCTGGAATAATAGACGCCAATATTCGGTTGAAGGGGTGTATGACAGGTTTTGGTCAAATCACCGATCAAAAGTAAACTAACGATCCGTGAAAGTTAAACTCTTGAGGTTTCTTTTATAAAGGCAAAAGGAATCCTGTTCAAAGGGAATAATTCAACAAGATTGGGAATTTGTTTCCTGAAAATGGGAAAAATGGTTGCTATTTGGCATCATTTTATGCCTGCATTGTATTCCATTTTGCTACAATGAATGTCACTATTACTGCATCAAAATTATTATTTCAAAGGTTTGCTGCAAATTGCTATCCAAAACAGATTTACTGTAACACTAGAATTAAGAGGAAAGTACAGCAGGCACTGTATAAGTCACATTGTATAGATTACAGAATTTTTTATAGAATATGTTGTTTTTTTGTTTCAGAACATGAAGTATAGCTTATATTTATCAATAAATGTCTAGTTTGTAATGAATGTTTTTTCTTGAGGTTCAGTGGCTTCAAGGGACTCAAAAATTGGTAAATATTTTTTTATATTTATATCTATTGGTCTTTTTCTTGTAGTATTAAGACAACGGGTATTTTTAATATCTTCAAATGTTTGGATATTGTTAAGAGTGGTAGTTTGGTCATATGGAACGTTTACAGAATTAAAGATTAGTATTTCTGGGAAGTAAAAATTAGGGCTGTCATGGCATACCGGTTTATTGCAATGTGCAGCTATGGCAAACCCTTATGCTGTACAAATTATATGTTCCATATTAAGCAATATTTATTTCTTTGGAAAATCTTACCTTTCCAAATGAATGTCGCGAAACATTGAAGTTTTCCATGGTTCATTTGGTTTAAACTTAAATAGGTAGGTAAGATAGATAGATACGTTGATAGATAGATAGATAGATAGATAGGTAGATAGGAAGATAGGTAGATGGATAGATAGATGGGTAGATAGGTAGATAGGTAGATAGGTAGATAGGTAGGTAGGTAGGTAGGTAGGTAGGTAGGTAGGTAGATAGGTAGATACGTAGATACGTAGATATATAGATACGTAGATAGATAGATACGTAGATAGATAGATACGTAGATAGATACGTAGATAGATACGTAGATAGACAGACAGACAGACAGACAGACAGACAGACAGACAGACAGACAGGCAGACAGACAGACAGACAGACAGACAGACTTTTTATACATTGCCTGAACATAGAATAATTAGAACAAAATGTTGTTTGTTTCATATTCCATTCATTTAGATATTAATTAATATTCATTTAATATTATCTCATTTTCATGAAAGTCAAATATTATGCATTGCAATACAGTTTTGTAAATGATTTTTTTATCATCTCTCATGGTGGTGAAAGTGACATTGAGTAAATTTCTTCTTCATTTAACACATGCT
The DNA here is from genome assembly GCA_025267735.1 of Mactra quadrangularis. Lineage (NCBI taxonomy): Eukaryota > Metazoa > Mollusca > Bivalvia > Venerida > Mactridae > Mactra > Mactra quadrangularis. The sequence goes on along the minus strand of CM046305.1, from coordinate 47,572,846 downwards.
GAAGTTAGCTATTCTGGTGCTTGTGTTCACATCACAGCATGGTTTAAGGCTGTACTCAACTAGGTATATCACCTCTATCTGTAAAAAAATAAAATAATACTCTATAGTTTGACTCAAAAAGGATAAAGCACATCAATCACTAAATCAGTCATAATAAATACAAGCGCATCAATGTATTGGCTGTTCTGTTTGTGTATTGTAGAACTTATGAATATGGGTGGTCATACAAATATGCAAAGTTTGAATAATTTTAAATGACCAGTGAATGATATTACACATTTGTATACACATGATTGATTAGATAAGAACCAAAATATATAGAAGGCCTATGTAAAATATGAATTACTTACCATGTCCTAACAGCAATAATTTTTCTTTATTTCAACAGGAAGTTTTGAAAGACATTAAGCATACCAACAGAACTAATTAGAAACAAAAATCATAAGCCATAACATGTACTGAGTACCCTCATAATTAAAGTATATTTTTTTGATAATAACAGCACTATATCCATTGTCTTCTTACTTTCCTCAGTGAAGAGTAAACATTTAAACACTCATTATGACATTAAACTACAAATAGATCTGTCAAATTAAGATACCTTTGTAAAACAATCGGTTAATTATATTTAATAATTAACCTTTTCTCATTTGCCAGAAAAATACATGAAATTTATACCTACCCTATTACTACTGAATCATGACTGGTAAACCTATGGTCAAAACTATGCTGAAGTTAGTCCCATTAGTTGTGTAACGTCTTTATAGAGTATCAAGTTGTTGTGCTTCTCCTGAGCAAAGGAAAAAGGAAAAATCAAATTGCATTAATATTGTCTTTAGGGAAAATACCACCCATTCAAAAATTTAAGTTTAAAATCCATATGGAAAAATAAAGTTGGGGGATTGTGGTGGGCGGAGTGTGGTGGGAGGAGCTATGTGGGCGGAGCTTAAAAACGAAATACGATTATGTCATTAAATTTAATGATATCATAGCAAACTCATTAATTCTTAAAGATTTGGATTCTTATACATTCGTATAATCTTAATTTTCATTGAAATAAGATTGCCTCTTGATCGACCTAAAAGAATGACAGTCCCCAAGGCCAACTGACAGACGTGATCAATGTCCAGCAGCATTTCACATTGGCATAGAAACCACGATTGTTGTTCTATTCACGACATAAATTTACAAAGTTGATGTTTCTGTTTTCATAAATCTTAGTGACTAAATAATTCAGCAATGAGCATATATCATTACAAATAGATAGCTTTTGACAGTAAACAAATTGCAGACGAAAAATGTTACTTTCGATTTCGCCCTGTAAAAGTTTTCAACAAATGCTGTTTGTTTTCGAATTTTTACCGTTTTCTTCAATTAAATCGTCGTCAAAACGTGATAACATTTTTAAATGTTTACATAATCAAAATCGTATAGCCTACAAGTCGGATAATTGGGCCAAATTTACAGAAAATACAACTCACCTTGCTTGACAAGAATCAAGATGTCGTCCATTTTCGCTACTTCGTCTTTGTGGTTAAAGGACACTAAATTAAAAATACTGTCGTGACAGTTATTTCCCTTACCATTTAAATATTTGGGAATGTTCGATCTTAGGTTTTGCCGAGGTTTAATGAGAAGAATGCACATTTTATATAAGAAAACGAGTTGAATTTTCGAGATTAGTTTTTGAAATCTAAATTTCACGTGGTGTTTGAAAAAAAACACGTTTTTAACGTGACGTCATTTGCGCAATTGGCCTGGTTTTCGCAGCCGACGTTATATACATATATATATATATATATATATATATATATATATATATATATATATATATATATATATATATATATATAGATATAGATATAGATATAGATATAGATATAGATATAGATATAGATATAGATATAGATATAGATATAGATACATATACATATACATATATATATATAAACGAAAAAATAAAATTGATGATGCCACTAAGTTTAATTTGAATTTAAATATCAAGTTATATCACAGACTTGTTTCGCCGTATATGGCTCTTCAGTGTGAAATGACGTGACGTCGATGTTGTCATGGTTGCGACGTTTTATTATGATTTTTAGACTTCAATTGAAGAGTTTTAAGGGAAGGTAATATTGAGTTATTTCGCATTTAAAGGGGGCTTGAATATTTTAATAAAATGTTGTTCTTTTACTAACCTAGCTGATAATTGTTTAGAGAAACATTTATAAAAAGGGAATATTGAGAATTTGGGTTCAGTTTTGCAACAAATATCTATATGTTCACTAAGTGGTAATTGTCTTGTTGAAGGGTATCTTATTTGTTGTGCATGGATGGTCCTTCTTATTCTTAATTTGTCACCTGTTTGGCCTATATAATATTTTTCACAACCGTTACATATTAAACAATATATTACATTTTCTACATCACATGACATATTTTGTTTTACAAAGATTTTTTTCCCGTTAAAATTAAAGTATTCCCCTTCTTTAAGATATTTACATAGTCCACATTTGTTTCCTCCACATTTTGATACTTTAAAGGTTTCTGATATATTTTCTGAAAATTTAGCATTTGTTAAAATTTTCTTTAAGTTTGGAGGTTGTCTTTTACTTTTAATAAATTTAGTGTTTTTATATATTTCCCGCATTATTGGATCGGTATTTAGAATGAATGAATTTTTTGTGAGATGAGAAAATAATTCAGTATTATTGGGGTTATGTGTTGAGACATAAGGAATTGTATTTTCGTCATTTTTGTTTTGAATTTGAGTTTGTAATAGTTCGTGTCTTGGAATGCGTAACACTTTTTGTATTCCTGTTTCTATGACTGAGATTGGAAAATTTCTACGTTTTAGTGTAAATTTTAGTTCTTCAAGTCTTTTTTCTCGTGTTTGTGTTTCTGAGACAATTGTACATATTCTACGAGCTAAATTATAAGGGATGCTAGTTTTAGTGTGTTTTGGGTGACATGATTTAAAGTTAAGGTATTGTTTGGTATCATTTTCCTTTGAGTATATGTCAGTTGTAATGTTACATTTGTTTTTATGAATAAGAATATCTAAAAATGGAAGTGATTCGTCATTTATTTCCATAGTAAAATTGATGTCTTAGAAGATCGTTTAATATTTTTATAAATATATTTAGTTCGACGAAATATGTTGTCCAAAAAATGAAACAGTCATCTAAATATCTTTTCCATGCTTCTTGAAGGTAATTTGAAAAGTTTTTGTTCAAACTAGTTTCTGTTTCTTTATATAATTTTTCTTCTAAAAAGCCCAATACTAATGTTGCGTAAGTTGGGGCAAATTTTGTTCCCAGAGCTGTTCCTTTGATTTGTGTAAAGTGTTCGTTGTTAAAAATGAAATTATTGTTTTCTAAAATAAGTTTAATTGCTTGAAGTATGAAGTTTTTGTTGTAGCGTCTATGAATTAATTCGGGAAATGTGTTTAGCCAGTATTCAATAGCTTCTAATCCAAGTGTGTGAGATATGTTTGTGTAGAGATTAGTTACATCAAAAGAAATAAGTTTAGTATTTTGTGGGACTGTTTTAGGAATATATTTTAGGAAATCAATGTCATCTTTGATGTAACTTTTAACTTTTGATATAAATGGTTTTAGTAGTATATCAATTAGATTGCTTAGACGATGCGTTTCAGATATTGGACCAGCTACAATAGGTCTAAATTTTAAATCATTTGGTTCAAATACTTCTATGTATTCTTCATTTGTTTCTTGACATATTTTTTTAATGATATTGCTTTTGTGTATTTTGGGAAGACCATAGAAGGAACTTGATTTGTATTCAAAGTTAAGTAGGTAATCGATTTCTTTATTTGTAATTTCTCCCGCTTCTGAAATTAGTTGTTTTATTTTTCTAAATGTATTTTTTGAGTGATCTTGTATCTTTTTATAAAATGTATTATCATTAAGTATATCGAGCATTTTATTTTTGTAATAACTTTTGTTCATGATTATAATACCCCCTCCTTTATCAGCCTCCTTATTAATAATATTTTATCATTTTTTAGACAATTCATTGCTATGCGTTCGTGTTTTGTTATATTTGATTTAATTGTTTGTGTGTTGTTTGAGCTGGGAAATTGTTTCGTAATATTAATGTAGTTTTCTAAAGTTTTATTTCTACCTTTTGGTGGTTCAAAATTAGATTTATTTTTAACAATAGAGTCGTCTATGGAATTGTCATTATTTGAAAAAAAATATTTTAATCTTAGTTTTCTGTGAAATTCATCAATGTCTGCCTGTAGTTCTTGTTCGTTACTTTTATGTGGAGTGGGAGTAAATTTCAGACCCTTCAACAAGATTTTAATTTCATCATTTGTTAGTTTTCTGTTACTTAGATTAAAAAATTTTAGGGCTATTTAAAGATGTAGAGTTTGAATTATATTTGTTTTCAGCTAGGTTAGTGTTTCTGTGCTTTCGCTCTGTTCCAAAAAATTGTCTGAAACATCTTCAATTGAAGTCTGAAGAGTTTGAAATTTGTTTGAAAATCTGAATTTATTTCCATATGAATTTAGAGTTCTTTTTTGATGATTTTACAAATTTTACCATAATGATGTTTCAGCCAGGTTGTTAAAAGAACGTTATTTTATCAATGTATTCAAACCTAAATTAAACGTAATATAATGACGTTGCTGTTTATGCGTACACATGTGTACGCAACGTTGCTATAGACAACATAAAATGACGTTACGTTATATTGTAATTAACCCTTTGATAATTATGAAACCGGTTGGGTTAAAATATATGTATTAAAACGTCCATTTGGATGATGTTTTTTGTGTTTTTGTATTATGCTTGTTGCAGCATATTTTAACTTTTTTATATATAGATATATATAGATATAGATAGATATAGATAGATATAGATATATAGATAGATAGATATAGATATAGATAGATAGATATAGATAGATAGATATCAAATCAAATCAAATCAAACAAATTGAACTCATGTACACTTTTAACTGTACACTATTAAATGTAGAATACTAGAGACCAGTGTCAGTACGTTATATACATGTATACATGTACATGTATAATTATGATGAAATCAATGATGCCTTATATTAATTTATTGGCCATGCAATACTCTATGTAAGAATGAAACACTCTGTATTTTAAGTTCATCCTGTATATGTACAGGTATTGAGTCTATTTCAGTAAGAAAATCACTAACTTGTCTCAAATTATATTTGATGAGAATTCTATTGATATCTGGAACAAATCCAAACAACTGATTATCACAATTATAAAAGTGTACGAGTCTTTTAACAAACACTTGTTTAGGAAGATAATTGATAGATAAGCGACATAGCTGTCCAAGAAATTGCAGTTTTCTATAATCATTTTCCGATTTAATCGAGTTTATACCAAAACAGCTTAATGCAAAGTCAGTATTTGTTCTGTTGGGAAAGTTTTGTATAAGATTTATACAAATACGATGGCTCCTCTCTATTTGTAGCCTGCTAGCTGGTGCAGTATTGCTCCATAATTCACTCCCAAAAAGACTTTTAGGTAACACTATTGATTTATAAATTGTTGTTTAGGATATCGTTGAAATGCTCAATTGATTGAATGTATTGTTCATGATGCTGAGAAGAGTACCACGTAGTTTATTTGAGGCCTCATTAATGTTAGTCTGTTGATCCATATATTTATCACATGTAACACCCAAATGTACATACTGGTCTGTCTTAGAAATAATGTCAGTCCCAATCATCCACCGTCTTTGCTGATGTTTATAATCCGTTTCATTTTCATTGAACACAATGACGGAACATTTACCTGGGTTATATAGAATTCTCCATTGTTTAGCATATTTATTACATATGTTTAGCATTTTATCAAGTCTTGCTTTAATGTAGGATATGAGTAACATATCATCAGCAACAGTCGGAGAAGAAATGTTCATGTCGTACACACATATACCGTGATTACAATTTTCAAGTTCATGTATTAGACCATTAATATATAGAAGGTATGGTTAGGGAGAACTCCGACCAGCTTGACGAGTTCCTTGTTTCACACTAAACCTTTCGGACAAAAACGATCTATTCCGTACGCGGCTTTCCATAGATTCATACATTGCTTTGAATGCTTTGTATGAATACATATCAATGTCTATTTGTAACAATTTAAAAAGTAAGCCTTCATGCCATACCATGTCGAACGCTTTACTAGTATCGAGAAAACAAACATACATTTTACTGTGATTCTCCTTGCTATAAAGTGTGCATTCACGTAATAGGAAAGATGACATTAACGTACCTAATTTTTTTGAAAGCCCCCTTGCTGGGCACTTATCACTGACAGTATATTAGACTCACATCTATCTAGAAGTACACATTCAAACAGTTTTAAAATACAAGATGAAAGAGAAATGGCTCTAAAATTGTTGGGGTCATCTTTTTTCTTTCTACCACCTTTATGAATAGTCACAATGGTAGCTCTATTCAAGTCTTGTGGCACGTGTCCATACAAAACATAGCGGCAAACAAATTTGTAAGTACTCTGAGTAAAATAGAGTCACCATAGATTAAATGTTCATAGTATATATTGTCATGTCCGCAACTTTTACCTCGCTTACAGGATTTCAAGGCTGATTCAACATAATGCAAGTTATTACTAGTTCTGTAGTAGATTTAACGCGGAGACGATATCCCGAAATGCTAGCAGGACCGCTATTACAAGGTAAGACTAACGATTTATCAGAAATTGAAATACATTTGTAATTAATGTATATTGCATTTAATATATACATGTTATAAGGATATAACCAATGTTCAAAGATACCACATATATTTATATTTCTAGTCATTAGCATGTCACACAGATAGCTACAACTTGATAGTAACCCAGAAACGTTCCATGTTATAATATTTATGTTTAATGCCATATTTAATAAGAGCACAATTAGTTGACATCACTTAGGCATTCAAATGAGTTATAGTCACATGGATTCCACTCAGCTTGATTGGTATCATTCTTGGTTCGGATTGCGTTCCGTTGATACGAGGTACGTGCTGTGTTACGTTGAAATCTCGGTGCAACGTATCTATTGTCTTGGGAACGATCACTTGAGTTTTTGAATATCTTCCAATGAAAGCATCTATTTTATGCAAATCATATATTACCATCTAAATGACTAGAATCTATCATGAATTACATTTGTATTTTTTAATAATATGCACTTCATAATTGTAAAGGAAATTCGTTTTTAAAAATTTACCTCTGTTACCTTCCGTATATATGATAATTTTATCATAATTATGCGTTATTCAGTCCCCCAGACGTCTGTGGTCTTGCTATACGACCTCTTTGCCTGCCAAATAAGAGCATGCCCCGGACAGTGTTACTGGTTAATCAATTTGTCCCCCTCTAAGTGCATTTTAGCACAGATGGGATATTATGACTTTCCAGAGAGCAGGTTTGTTGTCAAATAATGATGATAGAAGATTTTATTTTTTAGACATTTCAACTATGATTGTTGTGTGTTTCACAAAATATGCTAGTCATGGTAATCCCTGTATCTTATGATGTAATGTTACTTGTCAAATGTTTATTTACCTTACAGTGCTTTACTATATATCGTAGACCATATAATACACAGTCCCTATATCATTAAAAATCATGCAGATTTTGGTATTTTGATTTTATGAAATAATCTATTCTTATAACTCTAAAATTGTGTAGTTTTCTCCAGTCACTTTCCCTACAAATCCTAGTAAATATACTTAAATATTGAGCAGTTGAATAAGTTCTATGGGACAGAAAAATATTGCTGCTGTGTCTATGGTTTGCAAAACTATATATCTTGATACTTTTTTTGCGATACAGCGCTAGGGTATCGCAAAATATCGCTATATGCTGCATGACATACTTTAGTGGAGCTTGGTTTTGAAATAATTTCTACGATCATTCTCCCTTCTACCACTAATACTAAATCATGTAGTCAGTCACTGGTGAAAGTATGTAATGTATTTGGCAATCAGCTAAATCAAGTGATTTAGCACTGGATTTAGCCTTTTCGGGAACTTTGAGTATGCTGACTGATAGGGCTGCGTATCGTGGCCAAGGTTGCGATACGATACGTTTCGCGATATATGCCTCGCGATTACGATATTAATCGCGATACGATGTATATTGTAAATTTAGTATGAATGCATAGACAAATAATGATATTTTTATCAAACAATCGTAAAATTACAAAAGCGATTGCGTGGGTCGCGAAAATATATGTCATAACGAAATAATGATTGGAGGAATTTTATTTTTACGAAATGGAATACCACATTATGAATAATAAAATACCAATAACCTTATTTGTTGTAAAATAATGACAAAGTTGTTTATTTCTAGTGGAATTTAACGAATTAGTTTATTTAAAAATCAACTAATTATGTCCATTTAAACTTCCACACAACACGCTAATAATTAATAACAAGTATCAGCTTATCGGCAAACATAAAAGAAAGTGTTATCTTCCTAAATCAATGTTCACCAAAGTTTGTCACGTGTTTGTTAATTGCAACCGTTTGATTATGTAATTAATTTTATCGAGCCGTCATATATGTAGCACTATTGATTTTTAGAGGACGCCTTACACATAGGTAATATTGTCTATGATTGTTACAAGCGTGGATAAAAATTAAATGCGTATTGCGGACTCTCGGCTGGATTTTTAGCGTTAAGCATTTTTTTGCTTGTAACTGCACTTTTTATGCTCAATTATCTATTTTAGTAATATTGCTTTGAAATTGCTACCAGACATTCGGTCTTGCGAGGTATCTTTTTAACGAACCGTCGGCGTTTAAGACGGACTCGGTCTTCGGCCCGGTAGCTAGATTCGAAGACTGAGGTACCCGTTTAATTTAGCAAAATTGATGTACCGTCGGCGTTTAAGACGGACTCGGTCTTCGGCCCGGTAGCTAGATTCGAAGACTGAGGTACCCGTTTAATTTAACAAAATGGATTAAACGAAACCAAATGGCATTGAATATACGAAAAGTTGCCAAATTCGCTATACAGCCATATTTTCGGCGAGTGCGCCCGACGGGCCCAATAGATGATTGATATTGCACCATTTACGTTCATGAGGGGCCAATGGCGCGCTCTAGACTGGACACTTTGTAAATATTGCAATTGCAAGTTAAATGCTATAGATACAAATGTAAATAGTATATTTTGTTTTAACTGATTTCTTGTAAACTAAAAGACCCTCTGAATCGCGATTTTTTAGGACGCGATTCGATACACCCGTATCGGACAGTCGCGAATACGATCTCACGATGCATCGGTGAATCGTTACAGCCCTACTGACTGATCCTCGTGATTTAACCTATACTGTGTGTTGCTACGGTGTTTTACCCAACAACACTAACATTATAACTTAAAATAAAATAGAGGTACTTTTCACGCATCTCAATTTTTTGGTACTAGTTTACACAATTTTATATTCCAAACAAGTTCCCTTAGCTCTTGACATCATTTTTATAGTGAAAAGTCACAATTTTGGAAAATGTTAAAGAATATTCAAATAAGTCTGCATGGCTTACCTCCACCCAGGAATCGATCATTTTGGTTTATTGTTCTTGAAACTCTTCAAAAAGAAGGAAAAGGGAGGTTACTCTTAGGGTATACACACATTTTATAATGATTACTTCCCCTTGTTTGAATGTGTAAAGGGCCTACGATATTTTGAACAATGAACGTTATATGCGTAGCATATTTAAATCACAATAGTAAGAAATAATATTGAATGATCATATGTATGTTACTTATATAAATATACATTTAAGCTATTTTTGTTTCTTTATTGGAACATAATGATGTGTTGAATATTTTAAATTAAAAGCATATATTTAATATGGAAAGAGCGCTATTGAAATGCGGTATATAAAATTGTTTTATTAATAATGCTTATAGATTAAACTTCAGAAATTCCTGTTTATTTCATATTACTCGGTAGTTTATATTTACGGAGCCCCTAAAAGGACATTTTGAAATACTTTTTTTATTTTCACAACTATTTCGTTTAAACGTAATATTATTTCGTTTTAACGAAATATTATTTCGTTTATTCGAAATATTATTTCGATTAAACGAAATAATATTACGTTTAAACGAAATAATTATTTCGTTTTTTCGAAATAATATTATTTCGTTTTTTCGAAATAATTATTTCGTTTTTTCGAAATAATTATTTCGTTTTTTCGAAATATTATTTCGTTTAAACGTAATATTATTTCGTTTTAACGAAATATTAGTTCGTTTAATCGAAATAATTATTTCGTTTTTTCTAAATAATATTTCGTTTTTTCGAAATAATATTATTTCGTTTTTTCGAAATAATTATTTCGTTTTTTCGAAATATTATTTCGTTTAAACGTAATATTATTTCGTTTTAACGAAATATTATTTCGTTTAATCGAAATAATTATTTCGTTAAATCGAAATAATATTATTTCGTTTTTTCGAAATAATTATTTCGAAAAAACGAAATATTATTTCGTTAAATCGAAATAATATTTCGAAAAAACGAAATAATTATTTCGAAAAAACGTAATAATACTATTTCGAAAAAACGAAATAATTATTTCGAAATAATATTACGTTTAAACGAAATAGTTGTGAAAATAAAAAAAGTATTTCAAAATGTCCTTTTAGGGGCTCCGTATATATTTAATTCTTTATTACATTTTTTCCTTAAATAGATAGGAGTATGAATAATTAGTAGTCTTTGCATTCATTCTGGCCACTTATTTTTGTTTTAGTATAAGTGGTATTACCCTTCGAAATACATTATCTTCGTTTTTTTCCCGACATAAAGATCTTATACAAATGCTGTATAAATTAATAAAAATATTTACCTGACACATTGCCAATTTAATGTCGGAAGCACATTAAAGGTCTTCTATAAATTCGTTTTTTCGCGACAAAATATGTTTTAAACACGTTCAAGACTACATATCAACAATTTTTTCGTAAAAAAAATACCGAATAAAACGGTAAAGCACGGAAAAAGACCGATATACCACGCTGAGATTTGGAAGTACCGCGAGAGTGATCTCCCCTGATTATTCGTCAGTTTTGAACATCCGATATTATGGTTCAATTAGCTGTCTATAGCGATACTCGCACAGTGGTCATGTATTTCATTGAAAAAGGGACTATCGTTTGATTTTAACAACGTGTATGAGGAAAATGAAGTATTAAAGCCGTACTCGTATAAATCACAGCTCCAATTAGTACTTAATAAAAGAATTAAGCCTCGAAAGAGCCCCAGACGGAGTCGGAAGATGAATTTTCTGAAGATTCGGCCGGAGATCGGTAAGTGCGCGAATTTGTCCGTTTTAAGCCTACAACGATCTATATTTGTAAAATAAGACTATATTTTAGCATTATTTAACTGATTATTCCCTTTTTTGCAACATTTGAACGATATTTAATGATTCTTTTGATCGATGGATTCAATGGCAGTTCAATGTCTAGATTCTTATCAAGTTATACCGTCTATATTTTTTCGTAAGGTGATTAGACTGAAATAATCATTTTGAGTATATTCTGAGTATATGTATGCTTGTTAACTATTTTATAAATGATGTGATGCTTTCAAATAAAATCTGTTTTCGTCTAGTGTCACGGAATTCGGATATTCACTATTTCGGACGGAAAACTAGGTGGTCTACCTTTCAAATTGTTGCCATATACCTTTTAAATGGAGGTTAATTGGCATTATTGTCAAATCTTAATGGAAGGGTGTAACCTCAGAAGGTTGGACTAGAACCCATTTCCCCTCCATGAAAAGAAATTCTAAATCCCATTGCACTATAAACTGCACTATTGACCTGGGTTTTCTCCAATAACAACATAAAGAGAGCTCTATGCTAGGGACAGCCAATATCAAGCATCATCATATTGGATTAAAAAACTTTTATTAGATTTTATCAGAAGTGAACCTGACTCTAGCCTATATTGTCTTGTTTATATTCTTTTTTTAACTTTTTTCAGGTCATGCACTCCCAGAGAATGAGAGAGAAGCCCTTTTCCCACTGCATTATAACAGAGAAAAGGGGTACTGCCAATGTGACTGTATTAAGAAGATATGTTATCAGTCAAATTCCTTTAAAAATAAGGCTACTAAGTGGGGTAAAGAACCGGAAAGAAAAGCTAAAATTGACTTCATTCGCAAACATTGACAGGAAACATGAAAATGCTTGAACCACAGACAATGGTCTTTACATTTACATTAGTCGGACTTCTGCCCGAACTTGACGGCATATTCTACACTAAACCACCAATATTAAAACATTCGATTAATGAGTCTGCAGAAAAAACTTATTATCACCAACCAATAATGCAGGAGTCAGTGCTGAAAACACGAGACCAACAGAATGACCAATACAGATCCATCCCATTCCCAAGCTTAGATATTTCTAATACTAATGAAGAAAGATGGTGTTATTGCGACCAGGTGGAATTTGGTGAAATAATATACTGTGACAATGAAAATTGTTATATAAAATGGTTTCATTTCCCTTGTTTAAAAATAACACATTAAAACCAAAAGCTAAGTTAGGGTATTGTCCAGACTGTCGAAAACTCATGTTATGAATGAAATATATGTGACTTTAGTGAAATGTGGCTCAAATTAATAACATGTAAATAAACTCAATTAATTGCAGGAATGTGACATGTGACTCAATCAGTCTGTGTTCATGACCTAAAGTAATAAGTAAATATGAAATCTGTTTGTGTGTAAATTTGTAACTCTCTAAAACTAGAGGTAACAAAAGTATATACATGAACTGACTCAAATTGAATTAGATATAATTTGCTTCTCTTCTTTCAATAATTGTAACTAAATATAACAACTACGAATGTTCTCTTTTTACCTGTACTAATTATTAAACTAGTGAAATTTCCAGACATTTAAACATTTGTCATCTTTCATCCTTAGTAATATGAAATTCATATAAAGTCAAATCACGATAGAACAATATGGTTTGTCTCTGAGAAATGTGTCGATATAACACATATGTCAGTGTAATGAATTCCTTAAACCATGTACATGCTGTTATTGGTTCCTATAAAATATGTCAGTATAACAAGAATATGGTTGTATCAAGATCTGACTGTAGATGGTATTTTTTATTCATTCAAAGCTGTCTGGCTAGCTAAGTTGGTAGCATGCAACTCTACTGATCGAGTGTTGAGGACTCAATTCATTAGCGGGGCATAATATTGTTGAGCGTCGTCATGAAATAATTTTATACATCAACTCTCCCTCCTACCTATGATTCTTGAGGGCAGTCAGTCACTGACAAAAGTATATTCTTAGCACTTGGTGAACAGCTAAATCTAGACATTCAACCTTTCCAGGAACAATGAGTAGGTTGACTGACTGCAATTATATGACCTATACAATGTGCTGCTACAGCGCTATAGAGGTGTACTGGGTTGGATTCCTCGGCTGGGTATATTTTTGTTGAGCCTAGTATTAAATAATTTCTACAACGATTCTCCCTCCTACCAGTGATTCATACTTATGTAGGGCAGTTGTCAGTCAATATCATAAGTAAGCTCTTAGTAGTTAATAAACAGCTAAATTCAGAGATTTAGCCTTTCCACGACCAATGGGTAGGTTGACCGACTGCCATCAATTGACCTATACAATGTTTTGCGACAAAACAAACAGACACATTCATACAATGTTTTTTAACACAAATAATTAATGTAAGAACTGCTAATATTATTTATGAATATTTATTATAATTTATAGTACAAAAGAATGAAAAAAAATACATAATATACACATAAAATATGTATAAAAGCAACACGTTATGACTTATATTAGAATAGATTTGATTGAATAGGATTTTAGAACAACTACAACACTTATTCAATAAAGATATCGAACTATTTCTCTATCAAACACAACAACAGTGTCACACAAATTCACTAGACAGCAACATAATGGGCAATTTTGTCTATTTATTTATTGGAGTTAACGCCGTATCAACTCAATTTAGGTCATTTCACGGCGTCCAGCGCACCTAACCTAGCTTTCCTGGACCATTGTCTATAACCAGTACTCACCTACCCTTCCACAAGGCCGACACTTCTCCATATTATCTAATCAATGGAGGAAAATCGACATTGTCAAATTTTCATGGAAGGGTATAACCTCCCCTATAACCTCCCGGGTGGGATTCGAACCCGCACCCCCTCGGGCACGAGTATCCAAATCCCGACGAGCTACCAACTGCGCTATCGACCCGAGTTGGCAATTTTGTCAACAGTGGGAATGTCATTATTGTCTTTAGTCATGAGATAATCTAGAGGAAGTGTATCATTAAGAATTGTGTACTTCTGTCTAGTTACACCAATGACCCCTTCAACATGGATCCTTACACTTGCAAAATTACAAGTCGTCTCTACATCAATTGGTGACAACTGATTTTTCCCCTGTAAAAGCTGGGATCTTTACTTTGCCACACAATGCAATACGTTGTAGTTATGGTGCACTGGTACAACTCAGTATTCTTTATTATATAACGCTGGAACTGCTTACATTTCTTATTTCTTTTTGAAGTACTGAGGGTAAACGCCTATCTGCACGGCATACTTTCTTCGCAATTTTTAACTAGTCTTTTTCCATTTATATAGCTTTCATTCGATTTTGGATACTCTCTGCTGAAAAAGAATAAATTACACATTACTAGGGCTGTCACAATATGTTGCTAAACCCGTATATTGTGATATGCAGCTGCAGCATATCGCGGTACAAATTTAATGAATCGGTATTTAGCAATATGTTCTACACATATCGGAATATTCTCATTATTATTAAATGCCCACTTATTTTTAGTCAAGTCTGCAACGGACACTTTCCTAACAAAATCCTATAATATACCACTATACTGAATAGTTCTTTGAAGCAAAAGTTATGTATTGTGTTGTGTCACCTGCATCTTTGGTTTGCAAAGCTATATATTAATGGCGATTCAGTTCTAGCACATTGCAATATACTGTGATCTGTTCTAGCATGTTGTGACAGGCCTAGTTATTACTTTCCTTTTATATAGAAATTGAGCAATTTTAAATGTATGCTTAAACATAATTTATATAGCAGACATGGTGAAAAGTTTAGAAATATGATGAACCAACAATGGTAATTATTCATCCAGATATCCTTTTCATTAGAGAGTGTACACATGTACCTATAAAGACAAACTACTATAAAAACAAGAGCTCAGCTGGGCAGGAAAAATACACCTGAGTGCAGTCCATGCTGTGTTATGTCTCATAAGAAGTCCTGGTGACCTATGTCCCCAGGACCTTAGAATATATCATAAACTAGATTGGAGGAAAATCAAGAAAAGATTTTGTGAATCTAAGTACAGTCGTTGCGCCTGCACGAAGTATTCCCATATGGAAACCTCAGAACCAATAGGAAACACTCTTGACCCAAAGAGTATCAACACATTAAATTTGATCAACCTAGGTAAAGTGATTGTTGAGTTATTCTCCTAACAAAGTGTTTTTATATGATGCCCTTGCTCCCCTGGGCCTGGCCTTTGACATAGGAGCCTTTAACCCAATGGGCACATCCTAGACATAAAGGCCCTCACATCAAATTTGGTGAAACTGGGTACAGTCATTGCTGATTAATAGTCCGAACAAAGTACATGTTTTCATACATGTAAAGTCCAAGTGACCTTGACCTTTGACTATTGGATCTAAAAGTCTATCAAAGGGTTATCCACACATAAAATTTTGGGAACCTAGGAACATCATCACTTACTTAAGTCATTGACTGTGTACTGCCCTACATGATTTAGTATCAGTGGTAGGAAGGAGAATGGCCATATCAAAACTTTCATAACCAAGCACCAAGAAAGTATGCCCCCAACCATGAATTGACCAACGATCCCATGATCAGTAGACTTAAAGCTGCCAACTGAGCTAGCCGGGTGGCTAGAAATTTAATTCATGTATACTCGAAGCATTCTCTTGTGCACTGAAGCAAAACATCAAGGGTCAGTCTAACTCCTAGCCCATTGTGAAAATCTAAATCTCAGGATTTTAACAAGTTAATGAGTGCGTTTTTCCTTTGTTGACTGACAACTGTCTATCTTGAATTAGAATCAGTGGTAGGAGGAAAAATGGTCATAGAAATTATTTGTTAAAGAATGTAGCTAATGAACCCCTTTGCCTATTAGTAGATTTGTGTGCTACCCACTGTGCTATGTGGACAGGATTTAGAGCATTCAATTAATCATTATCAATCTTAAAATCTATTAAGTTACACATTACATTACCTAGCTTCCATTGCAGAGTGCATGGAATGACTGGATTTGGAACCCAACTTCACACTATAACTTTTTGATTTAGGTTTCCAATTCACATGACTGTTCTGCTGGAGACAACTGTTTAACGTCTTGCACAAGAAATTTATGATGGATATTTTTCTAGTTCAGCATGTGGCTTGCACCCTGAAAAACATAATTTGTGCGCAAGTTATTAAAATGAAAATTGTAACAGCGTGTGGTTGGTTAAATATAATGGTTTGGCCTATGTACCATAACATGCTTTATGTTTAAGGCACAAACCGGTTATCAATTTTCTCAGTAATGAAGGGCTATCACTAAATTTTATCAATTTTAATGCAATGTTTCTAATAAAGCCAGGACTTTTTCAGCCTATCTCACGGGCCGAATATGGGCCCCGTTCCCAATGCCAAAAGAGGACAATTTTTCCCAATTTCAAGAAAAAAAATCCCAATCTTATCAAATAATTCCCTTTGAACAGGATGTCTTTTGCCTTAACTAAAGAAACCAC
The DNA here is from genome assembly GCA_025267735.1 of Mactra quadrangularis. Lineage (NCBI taxonomy): Eukaryota > Metazoa > Mollusca > Bivalvia > Venerida > Mactridae > Mactra > Mactra quadrangularis. Next base: position 47,555,982 of record CM046305.1, on the reverse strand, counting down.
GAGATTTCATAAAAAAGAATAAATACATGAGAATTTGCATTAAATGCCTCTCTGAACTGTCAGAACAAACTCTTTAAGAGCACTGCAACACTTTCAGAGACACCAAAGCAAAACTTATAAAGATTTAATGTAGAAAAATGAATGATGAAATTTCCAAATTGGTTAGATTAGTCGATATTTTTCCCCAAATCGGACTATTTACAGCGTTTAAAATTCCCAATTAAGGCAGGGGCCTTTTTTCCCAAAACCCCCTGAGAAGCCCTGTTAAAGCAATAATTATCTTTATTAATTTTCATTCATACAAACTTCCAAGTATGTTTTTGAAATTAAGTCATACATGATACAACATTTATGTCAATAAGGATAACCACATTTTACCCAGTATACGAGTACAATGCCATAGTCCGGGCTCAGTCATAAGTGAAAATGATAAGTTTGAATATAATTCAGATCCTTATTTTTTCAGTATTTAGTTGCTTGTAAACACAATTATTAGATGACAAAATTTTGTCCTGAAATAAATGATAGCAGTAAAAAACAGTTTTTATTTTCACTGCAGTTTTTATTTTCACTTTTACTGTAAAATTCACCTAACAAAGCTTTGTCAGAGCTTAACATAGATTTGATGGTTATGCAGTTTTTATTCTTAATATGTTGCAATATTCAGCAATATGTGTATTAATGTGGTTTTGGTTCGAAAGGTAGGGCCCAAGTTGATAAGTTCAGACCCCCTCCCCAAGAAAATAATCCTGGATCCACCTCTGACAACAGTAGGTTTATATTTTCTAATAATCAAATACTGGCGGTATCAATCAATTATATACATAAATACATTCCAATGATGGAAGATAGCAAATAATAAAAACAACTTGCCTGCAACTCAAATCTTTCTGTTTAATTTTCTCATCAGGTAGGCCACAGTTTCAAAGTCTCATGAAATATAGATCTAGTGGTCCTGAATATTCTTAGTGTCTCGTGTGTCGATATTCATTATTTATGTTTTCTAAAGTATCTCTGACACATCAAATTGGTTGTCATCAAATTCAACGAGCGCAACTAGCTGTACGAGTGTATCTATTTCGAACGAACGTATTTGCTTCGCAAATTGACAGCTCCAATGTCCTAGCTTTTGCACCAATAATTCCTCACAAACTGGCCCATAAATCCAACACGATCGCGTACTGAATGCGAGGAACAACCAAAAGCTTTACAAATCACCAAAATATTACAAAAAGTTAAATTATGCACGCTATGAACTCAAATTATTGATCACACAAGGCAATAATCAGCGTAAACTTAGTTTAACTCTCCATTCCGGAGTTCTATTATGACGTAGTAGACGTGGATAAAACCCGGTTAAACAAGGGAGATTAGCGCGGTCGGAATCCGGAACAAATCTATTTTTACGAATTTTAAAGTTACAAAAACATCGTTATGGGAATTTTTTTTTCGGTGTTTTTAATTTTCCGTTTCATTTTGAGAGTAAAACCTTTATAAATGCGTATATTTTATTTAAATCTGATCTCAATTTATATATGACCTTTAAGTATCTTTTTAGCAAATCCTTAAAAAATATATCCATTTTAAAGAAAATCCCATTTTCGTGTGAATAAAAACATAATCCAAAACTTATTATAAAAACATTTTGTAAACACGATAAAACACATAAATTGTTGTTTCCATAGTGTAACTGCAAACATTTATAAAATTTGACGATTTCGAATACTAATTAAAAGATTAGGGAATAGATAAACAAAATTTGTTTTGATTGGATGAAACTTTTTTGTGAAACTGTCATGCTCCGCCTTTTTCTCAGCTGTAAACAATGCAAGACGAAGAATACCACAGCCTAGACTATGTCATGGACCCAAACTGGTAATAGGAAGTCGCGAATGTATATCATAAAGGGCAATATTACGCCCCGCGACTATCATAATCATGCTGCCGACTACATCGGTATTTTTAACATTTTAACAGTATATTTTGTTTATTAATGCATTATCAACAACAAAAAATGTTAATCGCCAATTTTACAAATAGTTATGAATGTTAAATGTCTTAATTCAATAGTTTGATAAAATACACACGCAAAAAATAAATAAATTGCGTACAGAGTAATTAAAACAATCGCAAAATTAGAAAAAATAAACTTAATTACTTGCGGTTTACGACACTGTTTTTTTTTATTTTGAGAATTTTATATCATACAAACAAGACAAACTAGGTAAAGACTGAAAAATATTACGAAACAATAAAAGCAAAACTTATGTTATTATAACACTTGCATGAATTACTCAAACATTGAAAATGTGTGACAAATAACCGAAAATAGGTACATCTCATCTTAAATTTTTGATATCAGTCACTATTAAGGGAGATCAGGAGGAAAGAAGTTTATGATGGAATTTTTTTTAACATTCATAAATTTGTTTATTTGCTCATTTGAAGTAAATTCATCGAAAAAAAAGATAGGTCACCGTCCATTTTAAAAAGTTACAGCCATTTAAAAATGACCCCCAAAAATGTGTTAATTTCCCGCCAAAATACATAAAAAAATACCATATATCAGTCAGATGTGAATTAAAATAGCCTATTTGTCATTAAATTATGGCTGTTTTTGTGATGTAAAGATAAAATTAGATCTATCTTCCTTTCTTACAGAATTTTATCCATCGATTTTCGCAAAATGTTCCTTCAAACATGATAATTACCCCACCCACTTTTAAGAAATAGTCTCAAAATGTTGATTTTGTACGTTACTTTTTTTAGCGACCTTGAAATGATTTTTTTTTAATTTTGCTTAAAATGTTTGATACAATGTGTCATTATCAGAGAGAAATAAAAAAAGATAGGTCACTGAACTTTTAAAGGAAATCTGACATGTTTTAAACACACTATAAAACACAAAATCTGAGCAGATTATATTAATAATAATATTGTTGTTTTGTCAAAAAATAATAAATTTTAACACATTTTAGCACTGTAAGGGTTACCCCACCCACTTCTTAAATAACCACTAAAATCTATATATATATATATATTTATTTTTTTAACGTCGCATTCAACACATATATAGGTCATATACACGACGGCCAGCTCTTCCTACTATAGGTTTCCTGGACACTTTTTCTATCACCAGTACTAACTTACCCTACCACGAGGCCGACAACTCATGTATAGGGTATGACCTGCCGCGACCGGGATTCGAACCCTGATCTCCGGATTCGAAGTCAGACATGCTAACCACTACGCCACGGCCGCGGCTAATATATTTTGTGACTACCATGGAAGTTTGATGTCACAAATCTTCTTAAGAAGGTGATAAATAAATCTTTACTCTACATATTTATAAAAAATCTTTTTATTGCTAAAATCACCATGGCAACCAAATATTCTAAATACTTGTAGTTGTGAAAAAGGAAATTCACATGTTCTTGACTGTTTTATGGTATATCTTGTTATTGTGTTAATCTTTAGAACAATTCCAGTTATAAACACAAACTTACTTTTAAGTTAGTGCTGTAAAATTGCATTTTTGTAGCCATATTTTACAGGACTACTTCATTCATACATTTTGTTACAGTTTGTTGCAATTCTAATCTTAGTGCCTTGAACCTCACACATGGAAATAAATGATCATACACTGAGGTAATATTCATGGCCAGAGTTTTCATTTCTGTTATCTTATATATCTTTCCAATTAAATATGATAATAATAATAGGTTAACAAGATTCACACTCTTCTAATAAGCTTTATTTAAATCAAAGGTGGTGTATACAAGTATACATGCATGTATATAGTATTTAAAATCAAGGGAGGTAACTAAAATCTAATAATATAACAATGTTCAAGTAATACCCCCTCAATGATGTCATGAAGATGTTTTGATATTGAAATTTTGTCACAGCACAGAACAGTAAATAATACTTTACAAGTGTAAATTACTGACTAGAAGTGACTTCTGCATGGCTTCCAGTGAGAACCAGTTACAATGACCTGGCTCTTAGAATTGTCAACGATAAAACTTTTGATAACTGGTTTTCTACAGTAATTAGTGCATAGGTTGTATTATTTGCTTTTGTCTTGACAGCATCAATCCAAAGAAAAACCAAGGATATCTATGACATGTCATGAACAAACAAAGTGAGTTCTAATTTTCAATTTATGAAAAAACAATGTTTATAGCATTTCACCAATCACTTGTGGCTTTGTCAAACAAATGTTTTTTTATTGGTAGTCCTATTGATTTGAAGTGTGCACTAACAATCTATCATACTCTCAGAGTATCATCATTATGGTAAAAATAAATACACCATTCACCTGAACGAAAGAAACATACTGATAGTTTTTGTGCATAAAGTATACAAAAATTCAAAATAAACAACTAATTTCAAATGGCTTATATCAGCAGTATTATTATTGACAAATATAACAAATAGAAGAAGAGTTATACAATACTTAAATATATTTTAACTTCTTGATATAATATTTAAAAAAAAGACAAATGTTTCATTATACTTCTGCCATTGTTGATAAAAAATAATGCTTTTTGTGCTATGTTGTTTGCTCAAGTAAATATCAGTCACTTTCTCTTTTGACAATTTATAAATAGACTAGCTGTTAACAAAATGGGAAGGTCTATGGTGCACTGCCCCCCCCCATTAAAATAAACACCTACAAGCAATAATGCTAAAAAATTACATAGTTGATAAGCAAATCAAAAATCTCCCCCCAATTAAAAATATTGAGCTGCCCCTGTACAGCTTTAGCCCATAGATGGTAGGTGGGATATGAAATGTAAACAAACCTTTTGTTGTTGTGAATTGAGTTACAGCAAACTTATTTTCTTATATCTACATCAAGTCAAACAGAATGATCAAACTCGATGAAAAACAATCTGAAAATTAAAATAATAATGTCTCCTTGAATAGACTCTAAAATAAAACTAGGCCTAAACATCAATGAATTTGTTCAATGCATTTTGTAGATCTACGATCGATTTTGGCAACGTGTTGTCTAGACAAGTTGCCTCCGAATTGAAACCATCCACACCGAATAACACACGTCAGCATATAAATTTATCAAAATATCAACGTCACCAATGTTTTCAAATTAAATGTGTTAATAATATTGTGAATCAAAAATAAATCACCATGACCTTGATTATTTACATATTATCAACCAAAATGACACACGCATATCAAAAATACATAGAATGTTTAACGATTTAACATACCTGCAAGCGTGGTCCTTAATCGAATTTATTTGATGAAAACATGATCGCTCAATCTCCAAACATGACCATGTGTAGTAACGTTGAAGCAAGTGCACGTTGACCTAAGAACGACAACCCTTGATAAGAGTGTTGAAAGTGTATGCTAGATACGTCGATCGACAAAAATTGATTTATTTCTCGACTAAGATAATTTAAAATTTCACACAGATGTGATTTTTTTTTATTTTTTCGTATGCTATTGTAACAAAAAATGACGTTGGGAACATAGGATATTCTTAATTTAAAAAAGTCGACTATTTAGCAGTTAGCATTCAAAATTGGAAATACGTATAACGGTGACGACGTAACGTAGTTTATCAGTGTAAATCACTATAAAAAATGGCGCATGCGCAGATTGGGTAGCGGACTGCCTTAATTAGCAAACAACAACAACAAAAAATCAAAATTGAATTTTGAAGCCTTGAACTTCCGACACTGTTTTCCTTTCTTCAACAATAAAATTGTAAAGGGAAAGCTTTTTGTTAAGAATGCATTTAACTCCTAACGATGCGTTATATTTGCCGTTTATAGAAAAAATTGTTCCAATGCAATAACAATTTATTATTTCATGGCCTCATCATACAGATCCACATCTTATGAAAATGATTATAATCACTCTTCTTTTGTTCATACGTATTTATACATGTATATGGGTGTAGCGCCAAATTATTTTAATTACGACCAACACCGATGTGTTCTGCTAATAAAATGTTCTGTTCTATTTGGTGAAAGTGACTTACTCGGTCTGTTTGCCGTACAAACATTTATATTTCAAAATCACAAAAATTAAGGTTCAATATGGGATTTTTTATGGTCCAGCAACCATATTGTCCCTTTGGGATATGTAACCTGACTAAAATTGGTGGTGGTTATGCAGCTTGAAATTAAATTGCTGGCAGTGAGAGGTCCATAATCTCGGGATGGAATCCAAGTCAGGAAACATTCACACAAGACAAAATATATAAATGAATAATTAAGACAAAGTCCACTTTTCACATTATGGGTACTTTATTTCAATTTTACAACTAATATCCAACGTCCCAAAATATTTATAAATAGTTCACTGAAAGATCCTATAGATAGCTCTAAGTTTTAAAGTTCAAAGTTTTCGAAAATAGCGAAAATGAAAATACGTCTTATTATATCTAGAGCCGAAAAAGAATTTTTAATCAAATACGTGTTGATTAGTCGAAAGCCAAAGTAAGGAGTGATCCTAGAATTTGCTTGTGCGGGCTTTTTGGAATGTATTTTTCAAAACGAGGCTGGATGAGCTTGTAATGTATCTAACCTGTCCAAAACGTGTAACCATAAAAGGATTTGGCATGTGCTTTGGCACTAGTGATGTTATGATCTTTAACCTCTATAGTATCATCAGTGAACTATTCGTTATAATGTATATTTCATAAACATAGCAAGGTCTAGATACAGTAGATAGAGAAACGCCGTAGTGTTTTGTACCGGCCGAAGTCTAATACGTCTACTGATCGAGGGGTCGTAGGTTAGATTCGCTGGCGGGGCATACTTAAGTGGAGCTTGGTCATGAAATACTTTTCTACAGCCATTTTCTTCTGACGGAAGTATCCGCCTAGTAGTTGGTTAACAGCTAAATCAAGAGATTTGTCCTTTCCAGGAACAGTGAGTTGGTGGACGGACTGTCGTGATGTAACCTATGCAATGTGTTGCTAGGGCGTTAAAACCAACAAACTAAAAACCATACATATACAGTACCCACTATAGTTTTGAAACCTTTTTTTAAATGAGCTTGCTACATGTACATAAGTTTTATAAAAAATAATTATCAATTATTTTGAAATGCATTTTATTGTTGATTTTTTCGTTATGGTACTAATTGTAACTGTGTCTACCAAAGTAGCATAAATATTTGACTAAAAGATCATATTGAAAAGTTCATGCTTGATGATTTTATCAAAATTTTTATCAGATTGACTAATGTTTTATGATGAGTAGAATACTAATACTTGCTATCAAGGTGTTATCACGATATTTGCTATTTGTGCATCTCCATTTTAGATTGGATATTTGTCAAACAATTTATACAGAATAATTGGGCAGCTTTTAGACACCCTGATGTGTTGTATCAAGAACTGTTTGGGTCAGATGTGCCGTGTTATAGTCCGTATTGTTATAATGATAGCTCAGTAAGTTATATTACCTTTATAATGACATCTCAGTCAGTTATATTACCTTTATAATGATATATCTTAGTAAGTTATATTACCTTTATAATGATATATCTTAGTAAGTTATACTACCTTTATACAGATATCTTTGTAAGTTATATTACCCTTATAATGATATCTTAGTAAGTTATATTACCTTTATACAGATAACCTAGTAAGTTATATTACCTTCATAGAGATAAAATCCAGTAAGTTATATTACCTTTATAATGATATCTTAGTAAGATATACTACCTTTATAATGATATCTGTGGGAGCAGTAGTCCAGTGGTAGGACGCGCGCTTAGGGATCGAGAGGTCCCGAGTTCCAACCCCAGCAGGGTCACTGATAATTTCCTTGAGCAAGAAATTTACCTGTGATTGCTTCACTTCACCCAGGTGTTAATGGGTACCTGCGAGGGTGGTATAAATCCGTTGCGCCGAAGCGTCAGCTGCACTAAGCGGAGTCAAAAGACTTCCCAGGGAGATTGATAGATAGATTCCAATAGCCCGATGACAAGGGATAATAGCTGTAAAGTCGGTGAACGTGCGTAAGCATGAAACTTAGACTATAAAATGCAACTACTTTTTACTTTTACTATATCTCAGTTATTTATATTACCTTTATAGAGATATCTTAGTAAGTTATATTACCTTTATAGAGATATCCTAGTAAGTTATATTACCTTTATAGAGATATCTTAGTAAGTTAAATTGCCGTTATAGAGACATCTCAGTAAGTTATATTATTTTATAGAGATATCTTAGTAAGTCACATTACCTGTACAAATCAAAGATATATATGTAAGTTTTATTACCTGTACAAAGATATATCTGTAAGTTATATAACCTGTATAAAAGATATCTCAATTAGTTATATTATTTGTACAAAGATATCTCTGTAAATTATATTACCTGTACAAAGATATCTCTGTTAGTTATATTACCTGTACAAAGATATCTCTGTTAGTTATATTACCTGTACAAATGTATCTCTGTTAGTTATATTACCTGTACAAAGATATCTCTGTTAGTTAAATTACCTGTACAAATATATCTCAGTAAGTTATATTACCTGTATGAAGATATCTTTGTAAGTTATATTACCTGTATGGAGATATCTCTGTAAGTTATATTACCTGTATGGAGATATCTCTGTAAGTTATATTACCCGTACAAAGATATCTCTGTTAGTTATATAATATTTACAAAGATATCTCTGTAAGTTATATTACCTGCATGAAGATATCTTTGTAAGTTATATTACCTGTATGAAGATATCCCTGTAAATTATATTACCTGTAGGAAGATATCTCTGTTAGTTATATAACCTTTACAAATATATGTCAGTTACAAAGATATCTCTGTAAGTTATATTACCCGTACAAAGATATCTGTAAGTTATATTACCTGTACAAAGATATCTTTGTAAGTTATATTACCTGTATGAAGATATCCCTGTAAATTATATTACCTGTAGGACGATATTTCTGTTAGTTATTACCTTTACAAATATATGTCAGTTACAAAGATATCTCTGTAAGTTATATTACCCGTACAAAGATATCTGTAAGTTATATTACCTGTACAAAGATATCTTTGTAAGTTATATTACCTGTATGAAGATATCTCTGTAAATTATATTACCTGTACGAAGATATCTCTGTAAGTTATATTACCTGTACAAATATATGTCAGTGATAAAGATATCTCTGTAAGTTATATTATCTGTAAAAGATATCCCAGTAAGTTATATTACCTGTACAAAGATATCTCTGTAAGTTATATTATCTGTAAAAAGATATCCCAGTAAGTTATATTACCTGTACAAAGATATCTCTGTAAGTTATATTACCTGTACAAAGATATCTCTGTAAGTTATATTATCTGTAAAAAGATATCCCAATTAGTTATATTACCTGTACATAGATATCTCAGTGAGTTATATTACCTGTACAAAGGTGTCTCAGTTATTTATATTACCTGTATGAAGACATCTCTGTAAATTATATTACCTGTACGAATATATCTCTGTAAGTTATATTACCAGTGCAACGATATATCAGTAAGTCATATTACCTGTGCAACGATATCTCAGTTAGTTATATTACCAGGTAAGTCTGATAAAATGGACCTTATTATTGGTAATCAAAACTGCACACGATTTCACCGTGAATATTATGTAAATATGAAACAAATATATAAAAGAAAATGTAAATGAATTTGATTTTATTCCAATAAATTCTTTGAATTTCTGAACTGTGAAGAAAATGTTGAATTTTAAGCTTTTAGGGTGAACTTTCATAAACTTGTTACAATTAAAGCATGTACATATAATTTAAGGTGATATGTACTGTTTGTTTTCTTTTTAATATTGAATCAAGGTTCTTATTAGTTCTTCTTGAGTGGTTCCCAAAGAATGACTGGGATCAGACTGATCATTAATGATAAAGTAACTAGAGTTCAGATGATGTTGAGAGATCAGGTCTTAACTACTATAATACTAGGAAATAATCATAATTTACAATATGATATCCATGATCACATCTTTGTGATTTTATTTGATGGTAATTTCAGGAGTATGGTTATTCAAGATACTTGAACAATGTGCCGAATATTGCGCCTACATTTTCACGCATGTATGCTATCAATGCCTTTAGAATCAATCAATCTCATTCAAGTGATCATGAATCAGCACAAAGCAACAACAATGTTGATCGACCTGTTGACATTGTGGATGCAAATTTAAAGACTGCTCCCACGCATCTTCCTCCATCAAATTTACCTCGAAATGTACCAAGTTCAGCTGATCCACTATCAAATGTAGCTGCTCCTAGTGTTGAAGGTTCTGATATACCTGATAGTATAAGTGACTGGTTTATGGATACTACTAAAAAAAGGGGACGAATGAAAGTATTAACTGGAGTAGAAATTAAAAGGTTTAAACAAAGATGTGATTTACCTTTAGTACCTGGAGCCTTTGGAAAGATATATCGATGTAAGTATGATTTATACATGGATAGATATATAGATGTAAGTATGATTTATACATGGAAAGATATATCGATGTAAGTATGATTTATACATGGAAAGATATATCAATGTAAGTATGATTTATACATGGAAAGATATATAGATGTAAGGATGATTTATACATAGAAAGATATATCGATGTAAGTATGATTTATACGTGGAAAGATATATCGATGTAAGTATGATTTATACGTGGAAAGATATATAGATGTAAGGATGATTTATATGTTATCAACAGCTTCACACATATACTAAAGAGAATATACCATATTGTAGTGATTTGTTATTCTGGTGAATTACTGTCACGGTATTATGTTGTCATTGTCTTGAAGTTCAGTGTTCGCAGTCATTGACATGAATAACTTGTGTGGAGCTCGAGGCTTATGAAATTTTATTTTGGTTTGTTGTCGTCCTATTTGCAAATGCTCCTCATTACTATAGAACATAATAACATATGCTAGTGTTCTTTAAAATTTAAGACAATGATTGTGTTAGAATGAAAATGATAGTAAATTCATCAGGATTATCTTCGAATTAACCTTTGTCTGTTATAAAAGATAGCACTCAAGCCTTCGTTCTTGATGATTTCATGACTTGCCAATTTTTCACTGCAAATTATCTGTTCAAATGGTATCTAATTTATTTATATCTATTCCTTGTAATATAAGATGTGAGTGAAACATTTCAGCAGGGTCCAATTCTCTGATGTTTCAATATTTTCATATTTCTGTGGACAAAATTTCTACGGTCTACGAATTTTCCAATAAATGGTTGATTTTTTTACAACGTAAAAATGCCATAAAGGTCTGTGGATAAAAATGCCAAGTGTGAACTTTTCAGACGTGCTATTGCTGTTGTATTAGAAGTCAGTATTGTTTAATAGAATAATATGGAATATTTTGTATTGTAGAAAAATATATGTGGACTTCAAATATACATTGAACATATTCATATTTTTATTGTTTACAAATTGTAACCACTTATACAGATTTTTATGTTTGTTATGTTTTTATTTACCTTAGATAACAATATGTCCAATTTCAGAATTCATTCATCATTGACAAAATATGACTGCTATAAATAAACATTTGTAATAAAATGATTGATTATCATCATTGTACTTTTCAATTGGCATGATTTCAAAGTTATTCAAATACAATAATGTATAAAAAAGACAGAATAACATATTGTTTAGTGTTGGTTAATTGACTTAGCCTTTTTTATTTGTTTATATTTTTTATTGCAGCTAGTGATCCTATTCCTGGACTAAACATGAAAGTAGTCATGAAACACATTACAATTGAAAAGGAAGGCGATGTTGAAAAGATGAGATCTATTACTAATGTATGTATGTTTGTATATATGAAAGGGATAATAATTACATATAAAGCAGGAACATTGCTCAGTGGTTGAGCTTGGGATTGATCTGAATATTCCTATTCTATTCCTTACAGTGGCAGGTTGCTCAAATTAATTTCATTGACTATTAGATATTTAATATTAATTTCCTTTCATAAAGGTACATTGTTAACTCCTAATTGAAGGGTAGGCTTGTACATTTATGTACATGTAATCAGGTTTCCTGGAAAGCTGGTAAGTGTTGATAAACAGTTGATTCAACAATACTATTTTATCTTTAATTTGAATATCTCTGGAGTTCTAGAACAATCAAGACACACCAATTCCATCGACTTCATCATTAAAGTTCAAATTAAAGAAACTTGTCCTAATTCAGCATTTTCTTGCCTTTTCTTTTCATAAAGTTAATATTGAACTAAATATTGCATTAAATAAAGACAAATACTACATTTTAAAACGAAATATGAACTATTTTTATAATCAAAAAGTACTTGTCTACAAATTTAATCAATTAAAATGATTTCCAAATAACTACAAATGTATTACCTCTTAATGATTTTGGTAATCCTATGGTACTTTTGCCAGTTTTGTAATTTTGTAACAGTTAAAGCAAACCTGAGCACCAAGTGTGATTGTTGGGGGTTTGACTAATTTGCGATAGTGCGCACGATGATGCGTGACAGCCAGCGTGTGTGCATGCTGTATCAGTCAATCTGTTGTCAACAATTTCTTTAAAAATTGTCTCGTCAAAAACCATAATGTCTACATTAACTATACAAGGGATATATACATAGGAACTATACAATATAAAATAGAGGAACAAAAGAATTTAAGAAAGAATTCTACGTATAAGAGCTATATGAAATAGTGTTCTTCATTCGGGTACTCTAGTACATATAGGAAAAAACAAATTTAGAATAGAATTCTACATTTAGGAACAATACAATATAAATAGAATTCTAGATTCTACATATAGGTACAATAAAATACATAATAGAATTCTAACTACTGGAACTTACATATAGGAACAATAAAATTTAAAATATAAAATTACGTATAGGAACTATACAATAAAAAATAGAGGAACTATACAATTTAAAAAAGAATTCTACGTATAGGAACATTACTATATAAATTAGAGTTCTTCATATGGGTACTCTTCTTATAGGAACAATAAACTTTAGAATAGAATTCTACGTTTAGGAATAATACAATATAAAATAGACTTCTACATTATAGAAACAATACAATGTAAAATAGAATTCAGCTTTTTGGCATGTAGCAACACAAGAATATATTTAAAAGATTGGGTTAATATATGCCCCTTGAGGCAAAATTGACCCCGCCCCTGGGATCACAATACTGACTAAGAGTTATATAAGGAAAATGTAAAGAAGAGCTTTGATAATTTGCCTGTATGGTCATATTACGATTCTCTACAAAGTTATTTCAAATTTTGCCCTGGGAATCAAAATAAAGAAATATTTAAAAATCTTTTTTTTTTCCTAAAAATACAAGGCATAGAGCTTTCATATTTGATAAGTTGTATTATCTTTAGGTCTTCTACGTAGAGTGTTGAAATAATGCTACTGTGTTCGAAATTTGTCCCTCCCCAGGGATTACTGTTTCATCAGCTGAAATTGATAAACAGTATTTTGTCAGATGCCCCAAGCATCCAGTTCTCAGGTGAGCGGTCCAGGGTCCTCAGGACCCAATTGACGTTTTTATCAATTATTTGATCCATGTTTTCAAAATTGTTCTTGAACTAAAATTTGTGAAATAGAGTAGTTGACGTGTAGCCGAAAGCTAGAATTGTAAAGCATTGGCTTGATTTTTATCATCATTGTACATTTTTCAGGAAAAGCTTGCATCAAGAACAATGCATTTTGGAATAGTACCATTGCTCATGTATGGATCTGATAGTAGTGATGAAGGTAAAAGGTTAGTATAGTTTCTGTGACATTTTCTGTCCCCTGGTAGCTAAGTCATTTAAGTCTAGGAGATATATATAGGGGCCCATGGTTCTGATTTTTAGGAAAAACCTCATAGAGTCAGTGTAACTATTGGGTATCTTGAGAATCTAAGGTAATTTCAGGTCGAGCTGTTCAGCAAACTGCTGTCCAATAGCTTCAACAGACCCCTCTTTGAGGAGTGGCATCAAATTCCTATAAATGCCATGTGTAGGCTCTATTGAGATCATCTTTGCACATTTCTACTTTATCACCAATGCCTTTGAACATAAAAAGCCATCATTATTGGGATCACACTGTTATCACTTTTCAATGATTAATTAGCTAATAAAAACACAAAAATACACCTCTGTATATCACTTCGAATTAGGCCGATAAAAAATATGTATACATTGTAATTGAATTAGGGATCCTTGTCATATTTAGAGTTGTATATACATTTCGTGGACCATGATCATGCTATTTGTTTATACTTTCAGATCATTTTACTTCATTACACCCTCTATGGAGAATGGTAACTTATATGATGCGATTCAAAATGACAAGAAAGCGACAGTGAGTGAGAAAAAACTAACTCTTGATATTAGATTAAAGATACTTTATCATATTTCATCTGCTATTCATTTTTTACATACACCAGTAGATAAATTCAGGTATGCTTATTTCAGTTTTTTATGTCAACTATTGTTTGTTTTCTGTTATTTAACTTGCTTTCGTAACATGAGAGTACTTATCAAGGCATACACAATATTAATAATCTTGAATTAAACCTGTTCTTCTGTGACTGAATTGCTTCCCGTTTAGAAATGTGATGACAACATTGCTTTAAACCACTGGTAGCTAGTTGGCAGAAAAACTGTCTACCTAAATGTGGTATGAAATAGTACTGCCTGCCTGCAAATTATTCTCTGGGCCTTAAACTTGTTTTACTACTATTTTTTCGAGGTATGTCTGTGTAGAGAATCTGTGTACTAAATGTTTATATCATCAAGTGAGAATATTCTGTATCTTAATAATTTATATGTTGTGTCAGGGATATTGCTTACTTTAATATAACACAGCATCATTTTTGCTCATATAATAGATGACATTAATCATTTTTAAAGATGTCATCATTTTGATGTTATATTTTCTCTACAAAAATATAGGATTATATTTGCATTATATAAATTCATTGAAAAAACCACTATTCTTCTTTGATAAACATAATCCTATCATGAGAAAGATCAATAAAATAAGAATACTGTTTCAGAGGTGTAGTATGTCATATGGATATAAAGACTTTGAACATTGTTTTGGATAAGTATTATAATGCTCGGCTTATTGACTTTGGTCTTGCTAGAGAAATGGCCGAGGGAGATGACTCAACAAGTACAACTCACACAATTCCTGGCACAGAAGGATATTTCCCAACACAAACATTCAAGAAATACACTAGATTTTCTGACTATTATAGCTTTGGTGTAGGTGAGTATGCTGACATTTTTCTTATTAAGCTTTAAGAATTATCATGTTATATAGTAAACACCTAAATGATCAAATAACCCAACCATTTATAAAAGAAGTAATTTTCAAATCAATTTTACTTTTCTTGCCCTTGCTGCCCTTGTGAGCTAATTTCAGCTATGGCGATAAATGAAAACTTAGCTTCAGGGCTATTTGCAAGTTTATATACTGTATTTTACATGGACAGGTGAAAATGCTGCTGACGTCCAGTTAACATTCATTGACTGAGGTATATTTTGGCAACAAAAAGTTGATTTATAAAGTGTCAATGGGGAGACCAATTTTTTGTTTCAAACTATTGAACCAATATTAAACTATATTCACGATTGGCATACAACATTGGTCAAAATCAATCACTAGGATAATACTACGCTGATCCCCTTTAAAATCTTATTTTATTACTAACTTTGCTGCACCATTTTGATAAAAAAATAAGGACATGAAGTAAGTTTAGTCCATTTTTTCTCAACTGTCTAAATTTTAATAATTTCACGGTGATTGAATACACGCTATCACGATATTACGTGTGTTAAAAAAAGAACAAGAAATCACGGTTAAATTATGTATGCTTTGACAGTTGAGTAAAAAATGTATATATTTATTATGTTTCAGTAATATTGGAGATTCTAACCGGTATAAAGCCTGTTGATGGAACAAGATACCTAAATAAATACACCAAGTCCCAAATTGAGATGAATCTTGAGGTATTTGTTTAATACATTCAGTTGGTGTTGTTTGTTTTTAAAAATAAGATCGTTCAATTGTTTAAGGGCATAACTCTATATCTATATTGGTCTAGCATACTATTGGACATTTGTTATAGACTATAGGTAATCATTACCACTGCTATTGTTGACACATGATACAACGAGGTGGTCAAATTTTGGTTTCCGCTCAATAACTTTAGTTTGCTTTGGCTTATTGACACCAAACTTGGTGTATGGGTAGCTTATATCAAGAGGCAGCTTGGGATTGCTACCCAGGTGTCTGGGATCAAGGTCAAGGTCACTGACACTAAAAATAGAAATTCAGTTTCCGCTCAATAACTTTAGTTTGTTTTTACCTATTGACACCAAACTTGGTGTATGGGTAGCTTATATCAAGAGGCAGCTTGGGATTGCTACCCAGTTGTCTGTGATCAAGGTCAAGGTCACTGTTGCTAAAATAGAAATTCAGTTTCCACGTAATTGCTTCATTTCGCACGTATTGATTTTGTTGCTTTCAAATGAATCATTCCTGTCACATCAAAACGTGGTCGTTGAAAACCTGGTTTCGTCGCATTGTGGCGCTTCTTGTTCACTAAATCTGTCAGGTTCAAGAGCATTATATAGTTATTGGCATGTAGCATCACCTATAGTTTTCAACAAAGATTGTTTAAGTTATGCCTCTGGGATCAAACTTTAAGTTATACCTCTTGTTCAAAAAGGCTTATAGGTGAATAGGTGAATCTTATAACTCAATTTTACTTAATTTTTCACATTTGGCATTGAAATATAATATAGTTGTGAATTAGCATACTTGCTAACCAAATAAGTCATTTTTAACATTTTCCATGGATAGAGACATATTCAGTTGTTCGGATATATATAGGGTTATTGTTACAAAATACTGCATGTAATATCATCTTACATTTCTTTGTCAAATGTGTACATGTACACATTTTCCAATAATTATCTTTTGTTTCAATTCAGGAAGAGTAAACACTGGTTGTGTATTTTAATCCTATACTGGTCAGGGAATGGAAAAAAATTGTCAATTTTTATCTTAACGAGATAGGGCTTATAACAAGTGTTTAAATACAGAAATTGTAAAATATCTGCATCATTCTGCCTTTTAACAGTGACATTTTACTAGATTTTGTTTTTTGAGACATGCAGAGGTTAATTACACAGATATAGGAACTTTAGAATTCGGCCGCCCATATCATGACCCCTAGAATTTGGATACTTCAAACAACAATAAGTGTCATCGTTAATAGGCCTAAAAATGAAGAGGGTATGCGCGAGTCAGGTTATGATACAAGCTGTTTATCCTTACTTCTGGGAAATGCCAATAAATATTATTTTCAGTCACATTATCTACTCTAGCTTGATGCAAATGTGTTCAAAGTTACCATCAACTGATCTTCTTATGTAATATACGTAACTAAGATAAGATAAGATAATCTTTATTTAGAGTCGGTTATAATCAACCACATATAGCACTGGCTTAAAGCTATTGTCCGACAAAACAAGACTATCCAATAAAAATCAAACAAACTAACTAAAATGAAAACCATAACATTAAAACTACAATCAATACATTACATATATCAAGTCACAAATAAAAATATATGTTTAAATTATCACATTGATTTAAGGAAAGATAATTGAATTAAAATAAAGAAATATAGCATATATTTTCATGAACAATTATACAATATAAAACATAGTTAAACATTTATGAGGTAACTGTTGATTTTGGCCAAGGCCTAAAACTGCCATAAGATAGAAAATAAATAAAATAATGATGATGTAAAGGAACACAAAAGTGTGAAAAATAAGAAATATTTTAAATGAGAAGAATTCCGTCCAAATTAGATTTGGAGAGAACTGATCAACAATTATCTCATAACTACACAAAAACACATGATTTACCCGGTTAGCCTGCTCTAACTTATCTTTTTCAAAATAAATTTTAAACATAAATCTAAGAAATATGTTTATCACGGTAATAAAACTAGTTAAAACAGTTAGAGCAGCCTGCTCATGGTAAAATACAGAAAAAATAAAACATTAACATTCTAAGAAAAATACAAGTAGAGTTTTAAAGACGTATCACAATATATACAGGATAAGTTAAGTATTTAAAAATAGTATGGAAATTATCAAGTATCAGTACATAATATATATTACACCTTGCACCTAGAAATACATGGAACATTTACATTTGTAGCCACTTCAGGTCCGGATCAACCTTCTGAACTCGCCAAAATCTGTGGTTGTTCCAATTGTGTTAGGAAAGCTGTTCCAGACCTGGGTGGCTTCATATCGAAAACTTTTCTTGCCATAAGTGATGGTGTTATATCTTGGCACTTCCAGTGTGTTAGTTAACCTACAAGCATAATGATTAGATCTTACTGATATAAGTTCTTGGACATATACAGGAGACAAGTTATTTAAACATTTGAACATTTCAGTTGCTATCTGCCTTAATCGGCCTGTCTGTAGTGTAGGCATGTTGACGCGCTCTAATAAATCTGTATAACTTGAGGTAAATCTCTATAAACAAGTCTTATTGCTCTGTATTGTATTTTGTCTAGTTTTTCAGCATTTGTTTGACTACACAAATGCCATACTAAAGGGCAATAATTAAAATTAGATCTAGCAAAACATTTGTAAATCAACAATTTAGTATTTAAGTTAAGGTATCTGTATAACCTTGCCAGTACATTAACTTGCCTTGCAGCTTTTTTACAAACATTAGAAACATGAATATCAAAGTTTAAAAGGGAGTCAATTTCAATACCAAGGAGCTTAACACTAGGATCACAGTTAATGTATACGTTATCAATTTTAAAAGATTTTATTTGTTCAGTAGTTTTCTTACCAATACAGATTGACTAGAACTTATCAGGATTGGCTTGCATGTGATTGTTTTCAAACCATGAGATTAAAACTGAACTTTCATGTTCTAAAACCATTTTTAGTTCATTAATATCTTTGTTCCAGTATGTGAGCGTGTTATCATCTGCGTAATTAAAAACAGATTTTTCAATAAAATAAAAAATATCGTTTAAAAATGTATTAAAAATAAGGAGTCCAAGTATTGATCCTTGGGGAACTCCTTTACTGATATTCATCCATTGACTATGGTAATCACCCAGTCTAACGCATTGCTGACGGTTTTTTTTTAATTTTTAAGAAGGCCAGCTGCGGAAGATGAGAGTCCATAGGCTAAAAGCTTATGTACAATCAGATCATGTGGTAGACAGTCAAATGCCTTGGACAGGTCCATGAGTATGGCTGCTTCATACTCATGTCTGTCTAAGGCAGCTTTCCAGTCCTCCACCAGTCTAATTAGGGTGGTTTGTCATCCATATGAAGATCTGAAAGCAGACAGATATTTGTTGAAAATATTTTTATCAACATATGACGTAAGTTGATCAGACACTGATTGTTCAAGCACTTTAGATATAGTGGGCAGAATACTCACTGGGCGATAGTTTTTCTTAATGAAGGGGTCGTCCTTTTTAACAATGGGCGTAACTTGAGCTTTTTTAAGGGTAGTGGGGAAACAGGCATTGTCAAAGCAAGTATTAACAAGTTTTGTTAGTGGACCTTCCAGTGATTCAGCTCCAGCTTTTATCAATCTAGGTGGTATATTATCTACCCCAGTAGCATTTTTGGGATCAATGGACTTCAGTAACTTATTTACATAAGGAGTATTTACATGTTCAAAATGAAATTGTTCAGAACTTACATTCTTACTTTTTATAGTTTGTACACTTGGATGCTTATCATCAATATCAACAGAGCTATTTATGCCTATATTGTTTGCAATATTTACATAGAAATCATTTAATACATTGCATACAGTACTTTGGTCAGTGATTAAGGTTTCATTTTCGTTAAGAATAATTTTTTCCATCAGATTTATGAGTACTTTTACTTGACAGAAAAGGTTTAATAGTTGCCACAAAAATGTTTTGATTTAGGCCCCCCACCACATCTTTCCCCGAAATATACATGCATAGATTCTCTTTTCATTGCAACTACAATGTAACGTTGTTTTCTAAAAGCATTCCAATTTCGATCAGATTTACATTTGAAATATCTATTATGTAACATTTTTTCTTATATATTGCTTTCCGTAACTCACTATTCATGAAGGGAGATGATTTTCTTTTGACTTTGCGTTGTTTTAATGGGGAATGTTCATCAACGATTTCCTTTAAAAGATATTCACTGGCCCAATAAATATCATCAACTTCGTCAAAAATGTGAGCAACATGAAATGGGGCATTTGCTATTGCATTATTAAATGACTCATTATCAAAATTTTTATACGATCTAAAGTTTACATACCTAGGTTTTGTGGATTCACAATCTTCTCTTATGCTGGTAGCAAAAAAGTTGTGACAATCACTGATACCAGAATTAAGATTCATGGTGTTAAATATATAATATATATTATTATTTACAGTTGGTTAGAATAACATCCAAAGAATAAGGTATTGAGTTTTTCATACAACTAGTTGGACCATTTATTACATTACATAGATTATATGAGTCAAGAGGTTTGCATTTTTCTGTTATATTCATATCAAAATTTAGGTCACCAAGAGCTATAACATGATCGTATTTTAAAAACAGTTTGTCGAGTGACACCGATATATCTTCAATAAATGTTGAGTCTTTCATACTAGGAGGTTTATACATGCTTAATATAGCCCACTTTCTCTTATACAAAGATAGTTCATAACACATACATTCAATACTAGAACATTCCAATTCATCTCTCCTTCTGAAAGGAAGATCGTCCCTTACAAACACTAAAAGTCCGCCACCATATCGATTTCTATCTTTTCTGTCCATCTTATATTCAGGAAAGTTAAAAATATTACTATTAAAAGAGTCATCAATCTTAGTCTCTGCTAGAATCAACATATCCACTAACTTTTCACTTAGAATCTCATGAACATCAGAAAATTTGCTTTTAAGGCTGTTTATGTTTAGATAACTAATGATAGGTCTTTTTCTATTACCTTGTCGGAGATGTCTTAGCTCTTGTAGATAATCCTCAGGGTCTGTCTGATAGACCACAACATACTTTAGAAATAAGGAGGCCACCAGTATTTCAGTGTCTTACTCACTTTATAGATCTGTTATGATCAGTTATATTGAATAACCTTTCTTACAGTTTTTACTAAAATCTTTTTGAAAATCATTTCAGCCTAGTTTTAAAATGTGTCATTTAAAATCATTAAAAAAATCATTTAAAGTCCGAAACTGTCAGGTTAGAATTTATTAGGTACGAATGCTTTACACTTTACTCTGAGTGACGATTTAAACTACTGTTGGCTTATTTCAACGATTGCTTAATTTTTGAGAAAATTATTGAGAAATCATCATGACATTAACAGCTTTCAATTTCTATGCTTAATGGCAGCTAGTTTCATAAAAAATCGTACAATCACGGGTCCGTGAGAAATTACTATATGTAATGACATTGACCGGAAATAAAACTTAAGCACAATTTTACGCGGTAGGACAAAGGAGTTTGTTCGTGAACATTGAATTTTACATCATTAGTTTGATTGTAAAACTAATGAAGCGAATCAAATAATGTGAAAAAGAGTGATTACACAAAACTCTCAGATGATAGTTTTACAAGATGACGCTATTTACCAACATTAACGGATTAGCGATGTCGTAATGAAAGGCATGAATAAAGATTCTTACTTATTTTAATTGGTGATAAGTGATACTGATTTTTGAAATTTGCCGACTCTTGTCCATTTAAGTGATAATTGACGTACGGTCATTAAATAACTGTCAGTTACGATACTTGGGCAAATAAGCAAAAGTAAAATTTTATTATTTCCAAAACCCGTTTTTGCCGATTTCTTTAATTTTGACTACTTATGACTGTTTTAGTTGTTCGACGAAGTCAGGCAACTATATACGCCAATTTTGAGAAATCAGTATAGCAAGTTTACTACATTATCTACTTTTTTAGGTAAATGAAGGGACTCAACATTTCAAATATGTGTATTACAGAGAAAGGTTTGAATAAAAATAATGTGATAATTACATATAACAAAATAGTTAAAAAATACTGTACATGGAAGTTAAGATGCGCAGCAAAATACAATGATTTCGGAAATCAAAGTCAAAGAACCCCTTTCAAATAGTTCCACATCGTATTGTTCTATTAGACTGTAAAATGTTATTAGATGTAAAAAATTGAAACGTTCTGTTACAAATTGACACACATTAATATAAATCAAACAACTACTGTCATTTGTTTTTTTAAGTTTAATACAATGATATACTAATATAAATTGTATATTTCTACGCAGTGAACTACTGCACAACGCCATTGTGCTGAAATAGACGCAACTGGAAATTCCCGGTGTCTAAAAATAGAGCATATTGATATTGTTCGTTTTTTCTCAACTGTCAAAACATGAATAGTTTCACGGTGACTTCGTGCTCTTTGTTTAACACTCGTGATATTGAGATAGTGTGTAATCCTCCACCGCGAAATTATTCAAACTTACACAGTTGAGAAAAAACGAACAATAGTGGGGAATATAATAGGGATCGCTTAACATCTGCCGAGATTTGGATGACGTAACGCACACCTGCTAAAGCATCGATCTTTGAACTGGAGGGAAAAAATCGATCGCTACTGTTATTGACAAGCTAGATTTGAAACGGACAGCAATTGTCGTTTTGTTCAGTGACTTTGTCGAGAGCAGTTTCTCTTGTATACTAGATCGTTTTTGATCAATTTCTTTAATAATCAGAATATATGGCCTTGATGAATTATCTCCCTTTAATAAAATTGAAAGTTTTTCTTAATTTTCTACTTTTCTACTTTTTCTAATATGTTTAAAATTGTGATACGTTTTCATTATCTAAAATTATGTAGCATTTAACCATTTAAACTATTCACTTTGAATTATAAGTGAAAGCCATACCTTCATTTTATCATTTGAAATCTACGTATAGCATTGAGTATGAGCAGTTAGTGAAACATGAAAAAATTACATTAATCAAGCTCGGACGAACATCGACTTAAATCACATACGCTAGCGCTTGGCTGACTGCTTTGCGCCCAGCGGACATAATATAGATTTACCGAGTGTGATAATTTATATTAAGACTTTCGTATTCAACTTTCTTAACGTAAACGGTACTGTTGAACAGCTAAGACAATGAGCTACTTAAAAATATAAACAAACTAAAAATCTGACTGCGATAAATGTTGAATATGACTATTTTTTCATTGACATTTTACCAAAGATTCCAAGGACCCAACCCCTTAACTTTTTTATTTCTCAACGTACTTACGCAAACTTGAAAACATTTAAAGATAATGAAATGTAGTTTTTGCGTATGTGTTTTCCTTTAAAGGATTTATACGTACGTTCAAAATTAGATATATTCTTTGATAAATTTTGCGCATAAATTATTTTGATGGGGCAAATGGACCACCTTTAATTGTATTATATTGTATTATTCATTACTGGATATTCATAAAATAATAAATTATATCATTTGAAAGCTATGACAATGCCATTTTCAGAAAGGTTAGTAAGATAAGCTAAATCGGATTTGCAGTAATTGATTAGCATGCATTTAAACACAATTATGTCCATTGTATGAGAACATACATCTTGCACACGTGTAAGATCTATTGAACATGTGGGCAAATGATACTCTTATATGCCATTTATCATAAATGTAATGTGATAAGATGATTTGTAGAGAATTAAATTCTCTTAAATGGTGTCTCTTTTACAAATTGTAATTAAAATGGTAAGAAAGATATGGTAATTATAAAATGAAATTTTAAACTTTTCTATCTAATAATCTTATTAATATCATGCCTTATAATCTGTTCATAGCAATATTTTGATTATTATCATTAAAATGTGAATGGGATAATATGATTGTGTAAAAACACACATTTTGTTATCATTTTTTTAATTTCACGGCGTCTCAACGCCGTGATATTGTGGTGGGTAGATTTTGATAGCAATGGGCAAAAGTCACGTGACATAAATCCTTTCGATTTCCACTGCCGACTAATTTATTGTTTTTAATGCTGTCATAGTACAGCCCATTTCCGTCAAAAGATTCATAGAAAAAGCATTTTATGGGGAAACCATGTAAGCCATAATTCTATAACAATGCAACACACAAATAATCAGCGTTTAACATCAACACATTTCTGCACATCCTTTCGACTCACATGAAAAGGGGTAGGTATAATTTGCGGACCGACCGGACCAGCGGACCAGTTTAGTATACGGTTACAGTATAACAAATATGCGTATCATAACGTGTGTATAGTAGATAATTATATAATTGAGATTTGCCAATATTTTATTTGAAAAGATAAGATTGATAGAGTTTTCAGAAATTACTCAAACTTAAGATATAAGCTTGCAGATTTAAACTATAAAAAGAATCATCGCTTGCTTCATTACATATTACTGTAAATATTAAATATTTAAACTGTTAGAGCTTTTTTCATTTGAAAACAAATTTGATGGACGTCGAAAAGTCAAATTAGGGGTACGTGAATGGGCTCATCGAAGCCATGTTTTGTTGGGTTACTTGCTTGAATTAATTACCGAAAATACCTATATCAATATATAAACGTGTGCCAGTTAATTGACAGTGGCAATGTAAGATCAAGAAAAAATGCTTAACTCTATGTAACATGTTTTATTCTTTCTAAAACTCGCATTTGTTGAAAAAATGCAAACCTTACTTCCCTACTTCGAGGCGAATCTAAATCAATGAATTAACATAGGGCGCACTAATTCCTGGTAATCTATAAAAAGACTCACTGGTTTTACATATCTTTACCAGCCCCGTGTTCAGTAACTACTGTTAGCTAACTTTAAGGATACGGGCGAACTCAACCCGAAGCCAAGTCAACCTGTGGAATACTCAACACAAAGTTGGGACAACTCAATCCGTTAGTATGATATTAAGTTGTCTCGGGTTAAGCAGTCAATTTGTTAAGTTGTTCCGATTCTACCGTTACGGAATGTTCAAGATAACTGAACACGCTACTGGGCATGCTAATTATTGTATTCTAAAATAAATATACTTGAGACGGTATAATACTCTTGCGCATATTGCTTGAATGTTTTTACTCTGTAGAGTAAACACGGCTAACGGCATTTTTTGGAAATGCTTATACTTGTAATTCAAAACGCTTTAAAGCAGCGAATGAATGAAGTGTGTTCATTGAGCTGCGAGGAGAGCGTAAGGAATCACCCAAGTATACGATATATATCGAATACTGGTATTGTAGGTTCTAAAGATATATCGGATCGACCGTTTCCGTATCAAACAAGTTATCGATCAATGACAGTAATGCTTTTGTATAATTCAAAATCCTGGTGTGCAAATCGGTTGATATCTGTAACTAACTGTTCCTGCCAAAACTACTTGTCAGGATCTTTTAACTTTTTCTGTATTTATCACTTTCCGACGTGCACTTAATCCTGCCTGTAACACTCGAGAGAGGGGTTGGAAGTATAAAGACATAAAATATTTTGTATAGCAAATCAACATCATATTGCTTCTAGACAGTTTGGTATAGGCTAATCTGTGGACGAACTTTCTAATGATTATTATGACACATCTTTACATGTAGGTCTTTAACCAGTTGCGTCATGTTTTGTTCTTGGGAAGTAGCTGTTGCGGTAAAAAGGCCTCTTTTTATGTACTTTGTTTTTCATTTTGCCCGGAGAACAACGATCGTCGCTTATTAAATAGATCACTTTTGGGAACCTTTATTCACACCGATTGACAGGAAGAGTAATGCAAGGAGCACTTGACTGAACAGAAGCGATAAGTCATGTAAATAGCTTCTGTTTTGAAAGGCTATATTTTCCCTTTTGCCGATCTTTTTAAGCGTCATGCAAATATGAATTACTGGAAATAAATCCAAGTGAAACCAAACATCCTGTCGGCATAAAGGTGGTGTCTAGATCAAGACCATTCTCGTACTCCAAGGTTATCAAGATTCTCGATGTAACTAGTATCGAGAATCTTTCTGGGCTCTGGGAACGAGAATGTTACATTTGAACAGGAAAACGTTTTATAACAAGTTACCTTTTTATTACTGAAAAATATTTACATGACAATTCAATATAATGATTTTTTTTAGTTACCTTTATATTATACTTAGTAATTCTTTGTTTGTTTGCCGTGACATTCACTTTGCTGCATTTCGCAGCAATTTTTTACTTGTACATTAAGTTGGTTAGTTGATTTTATACAAGCCTCTTATTTAAATGGTTAAAAAATATGTCCAGTCAAGATTGATTGAATGTTGTATAAATCAAAGAGTGGATATTACATTCTGCCATGCTTGTTCACATATTAAGGCATGTTTTCAAAAGATGTATTATAATTACTGAAAGAGAAACATTTTATGACAACTTAAAGATAAAATGGGAAATCATGAGTTCTTTTTAAGGATCTTTGCCCAGCACTACAATTATCTTTCATTTTTTTATTATCTGAGGTAATTTTATGTAAATGGTCAAGGTGTTCAGAATGTTTTAATTTAACTGATGAACTGAAAGTAACTTTGGTGAAACTATTAAAGAGTATATCAGAAATTCAGTTCTTATAAGGAAGGTTCACTCATGTGGGTTCAGACTGTAAAATTGTTATAGTTTCAATGAAAATATTGTTCAATTTCATTTAACTGTCAGTGGCAGTGATTTAAATACTCTTTTTAGTACTTTTGTTTTCACTATTGATAAAAAAGTTACCAATATCCATGTTTGGGATTTTCAAGCAAATAATGAGTATTTCAATCAGTGGGTTATAATATGCCACTGACAGTTGAATAAAATTTAACAATATGGTCATATTAATGTTAACTATTTTGAAATTGTATTTATTGACCAAGTAAAATGTGACAAAGCTATTCTTCGATTCAATTAGCTTTGAAAATCCACTATCTTCATAATCATATAACAATGCATTATGATCATAATAACTTTTGATATCTCCATGTTTAACACAGTTTTAGTACTTCTGAATACTGATAAAGGGGTCACAGGTTTGATTTTGAGCAGGACCTACCTTCCTTCATTGAGTTTTGTAGTAAAGAAATATCTTTACCGGGGTTGGCATATTGACTGGTCAATTGTGAATATGTGTTTCTTTTCAATTTAACATAGTGACTTATAGGCCAATAGGACCGGGTGTATTTTGTATTTATCAGGGATGTGGAAGATCAACTTGTCCAGGGATCAATATGCACTTGCCCAGAGGTTGAACACTCAAAAGAAATATAGTGAACTATGATAGAAAATGCATATTATGAGTAACAATTTAGACATTATGTAATTGAATGAAATAGTTCAATGCTGAATATGTTTTAAACATTTATATCACTTTGTTCTTTATATATGATGCACTGTATCTTGCACATTTAATAAAAATGTTACTTACTTAAAATGTTTTTTTTTCTGAATGCCTTTTTAATATTGCTAGTTCTTGCATGAATAAATAAGAACGTTTTTCACATTTATGATAGTTTTTGAAATGATACTTAGTTGATGCAACAACATTAGTAGCTTCAAAAAGGTACAACAATTAATTATGCCAAAAGAAACAAATATATTGAAATTAAATAAAATAAATAGTATTGACATCCCAATTGACCAGTATTGACTTGTATCGACTACTTTGGGGAGTATTTGGTTTTTTCATTAAATCATTTAAAATTTCGTGTGGAAACACCAAATGAATTTGGTTTGTAGTTTTCAATCAAATTTCATTGGTTTCATACTTTCATGTATGTTTTTCTGATATTCCAATAAATATTGTATTCTCATGTAAAGAAAGCAAGTACAAAAGGCACACTTTTGACGGTACATTTCATACAATAAGAGTTCTGCGGTCTATGTTTAAAGTAACTTAATCTTATTCTACATACAATGTACTCAAATTTCATTTTCAGAGTCCAAGTGACCAAAGCAATACATTTATGTAAATGTTTTCTTTGTCGAACATCTCCAATGCTTTCAGCGCTATGATTTTTCTCTTGATTTGGGAAATGTCAGCAAAAAGAAAACGATTGGGACGGGTCCGTTGACACAATTGGGAAGGTCCGTTAACATGATTGGAAAGAGTCCGGTTGTCATTGGGAATGGGTCCGTTTTCTGGACCCTTTTTAAGAGGAAAAAAACCGCTGCTGACATGTAAAAATACGTGATTCACAAGTAAAAGATTGAGCATTAATGCTTGCTAAAAGTTCTTTACTGTTCCATTGGCTGCAACAAATTGGAGATCGAATTTCTTAAGTAAAAGTCTGGCATAGAACCCTATGTTCCTCTTGTTTGTTTCTGTAAGCAATAATTTTATTGGTTGTTCTTTTAAAAGAGTATGTGGAAAAAAGAAGATGAAAAGAAAAAACCTATTGATGCTGCAAAAGAGTTGTATGAGTTATCTGTGCGATGTCTTAACGAGGAAGAAGATAAAAAAGAAAAACCAATTAATTCTGAATATATAGTAGACACAATCCGTGTAAGACATGTTATCATTTTTAATTCATTTAACCCGATCATTACGTCTGTCAGTAGATTGTCTTTCTTTATGACTTGAGGTCAGGTATCCTTGGTTGACCTACATACTTTCATGGCGTATGACTATAAAATACATTTAAGAACGTTTCCCCCTTCCTACCTCTGATACAAGCTTAGCATCTTTCAATAATTAGCTAAGGTATGTGCTTTGTACTATTTGTAGGGTTGCAACCTCTCCAAACGGCACTTCTAAAGAGCAGCATATTTGAATTCCCTCGTCGATTTTGCTCTATGTTTCAATTCTGACAAACAACACCTCCGCAGAGCGGTAAACGGCTGGCGAGATTCATTCCCTTTATTCATATTTTACCTCCGTACAGCGACACTTAGTCCTAGTAAGGTTAATATCAATGATCGATAATTATCTACGACCTCGAGATCTAAACAATAGGCGATACCCCTAATCGTATAATAGCCCATGGTTATATGTTGTTTAATTATTTGACTAACAAGGGTTTATAGATGAAAGACACATGGTTTCAATGCCACCAATGAACGAATTAAGACGAGGAAAGCTTTGTTTGGTAGACTAACGTCATCAAATATCAGTCGAACACACGTTCTGCTCGTTAATGATAGCAACTGAAATGTATTTATTATTGTACTTTTTATTATAAACTACGATGGAATAAATTCTGATTCAAGTGAATTCGATGTTAAAGAGATGATTCAGACACTAACTACCGAAAAGATGGAACTAAATCATGCTAAGTATAATGCGCCGCTAGACATATGTAAAGAACACATTTTCACGGTATTGAAAAGTTTTTCCATGTGTATTGCTTTCTTCGGAGTTAAACTAACCATCGTGCAACGAATTTTTGAACTGTGTTAAACACTGATCTGAATGATTTTATAGATATTCTGAGACGCCTTACTTTTGTCGATTTATCTAAAAGTCTAAATGTGACACTTTTTCAATATCCGCCAGTTGTTGCTCTGCTGAGGTAGAATTGTTGTTCTTTAAGTTAAATTCATAACCTTAAGTTACTAATACTAATGGCTCAGTATTGAGAGACAAGGAGCTCCCTAGAGATTGATTTGATTAGTATTAGATGTAATAACTTGTTACTCGAGCTAAAATGAATTAGTATCAACCAAAGGTATACTTTGTAATGTTCTTGGCAAATGATAAGACCCTCTAAAGGGATGAATATGAAGACGGACCCAATATCGATGTTTAATGACTAACATACTTATTCTGTAACTTGAGTAAAACAAAAGTAATAATAATCCTCAGCCGTGGCGTTGTGGTTAGCATGTCTGACTTCGAATCCGAAGATCGCGGGTTCGAGTCCGAATGCGGTAGGTTATACCCTATACATGAGTTGTCGGCCTCGAGGTAGAGTAAATTAGCACTGGTTGTAGAAAAGTGTCCAGGACACATATAGTAGAAAGCGCTGGCCGTCGTATATGTGACCTAAATGCGACGTTAAATCCAATTAAGGGCCCGTTTCATCAACACATCGCTCGCCTGTTTCTCTGCGATATATCGCCAGTTGTAAATAATCTCGCCGATTGCGTTTCATCAAATCGTAATTCGGCGATATCGCCGTTTGTTCATCGCCATCGCCAATTTTCAACGCCGTTTGCGTTTCATCAAAATTTCGAGCATCGCCCGTGCACCTGTTAGAGGCGATTATCACCGAAAAATCGGCGATCGAGGAATACGTATCGCAACTTGTACACGTGAAAAAACAATGGCAGACGCCGTACCTTTGGTTATTATAACCCGGCGCAGAAAACCTTGTAAAAGGAAATTTTTGCCTCGAATTACAATAAATGTAATTAGAGACATAGATTTCGTGAAGAAATTTCGATTGTCTAGGGAGTTGACCGAGGAGCTTCTTCAAATCGTTGGGGGTGATTTGGTAAAGTCACTTCGTGGGGGTAACACCATACCCCCCGATACTCAGGTACGTACATGTTGTATATTTATACAAAATGTATACAATATTTGTGTATACTCGAGTATATATACGTAAAGAAACTGTCCATGACCCTGGCCATCTTGTAGATCAACTATTAAGAAATTAAAATCGCTGTGGAACAGTTGTCTGTTATCACAAAGCAGACGAACAATTTTTTCCCCCGGCCATAAACTGTCCCTGTTGGAAGTCATGAAGTGAACTAGTACGCGTTTCGTTACATTGGTACATTTCGATGAATTGTAGTCATTTTCGGTAAATGTAGTAATTTTCACAGTCTGTATTTATTATGTTTCACCTTGTCAATACCATCATGACCATTGGCATGGGGTTGTTTACATTGAATTTGTTCCTAATTTATCCAGAATTGTTGTACTGATGTCAGTAGATTTAAATAAACTGCCCATCTACAGATTGACATGGATCGGAACAGTGCCGCAACAGTGATTTTTAGTGGTCTAATGCACGTTGTTCAGAATGCAACCAGTAATCGCGATGCTGTCACTGAAATAATTTGGTTGGAACAAAATTTGCAACGGAATTTTTCTAGGGATGTTTGCCAGTGCCTGCACACGTTTGGCTTTACCTACATAACTACACAATTATTTGATGTGGAATGTATTTGTTATGGATTAGGAGATTGATTTGGGAACATTGTCTTAAATTATCCAGCAGGCTTATCTGAATTGGATTAGTGATAAGTGTCAAATGATGTAATTGAGCTTGTTCGTGACCTAGCATAGCTTCACTGTATTAACAAATAGTGCGGCTTTGATAGTTCGCGGGTGTTGCTTGATACTTTCAACTTGACCATTCAAAACCGTTGATTTGATTTTGAATACATTCATTTATTTTTTGGAAGCAGGTTGTTTCTCCACTAATTCATTTCACCCCTAGTATTTATAATGAGATTATACTGTAGGAGTGGAAGGAGGATATTGATATAAGGGTGACAATGAGACTAAGTATAGTGTGGTACTTTTTATTATTTTATACTTGTTTTTATGCTGTTGTTTTGAAATAAAAATACATGCACACACCTAAAGTATGGTTTATATGAAAGAAATTGCATGCTTATACAAATGACGTTACTGTTTTCATTGCTTGCAAGAACTCCATCTTTATCGGTCAGTGTCCATATTTTGTCACCCTACAGATTTAATATGAAATACTTAAATGCACGAGGAATAGATAATTGCTACTGACTATTTGCATTTGAAATCACTTGACGGTTAAATACTAAGCTAAGTATAATTTTTACAATGACTACTTCATTACGAATGAATTAGATAACATGGAGTAACCTGAATTATTTCTGATAATATGACACTATGCAAGTCGAAGACAAGTCTGCATGAAATGATCATTATTTTTGTTATATTGATTTTTATCTGTCTTAACATGTTATCTACAGGTTCTTGCATCTTTACGATATTTGGGATCGGGAGGATTCTACTCAGAAGTGGGAGAAACGGCAGGCATTAGCCGGTCTAGTTTGTGCCGCATACTACAGAACTTTGTTGCAAGTGTGAACAACCATCTGGACAATATTAAGTATGCTGTCTTGATATTTTTAGATGTGTACATTTTCATTCATTAATTAAGATACCATTTGAACTCATTGTTTTTACTAAATACATAATTTTTGAGAACACTAAACAGGTATCATGTTTTTTACCTACACTGCATGCCTATTAGTAGGTTGTTAAAATGAACAGCATGGATGAACATTTATTTTATGACAAAAAATTAAGTAC
The DNA here is from genome assembly GCA_025267735.1 of Mactra quadrangularis. Lineage (NCBI taxonomy): Eukaryota > Metazoa > Mollusca > Bivalvia > Venerida > Mactridae > Mactra > Mactra quadrangularis. Next base: position 47,523,634 of record CM046305.1, on the reverse strand, counting down.
ACCTACTTATTCGCATCTCTATACATACAATAACTGTTGTTTGCTAAAACACACTTTTTAACTTTATCTTTAATTACCATTTTTTGTATCATGGAAGAGACATACCAAAGATTATATAGGATCACTCATATCAACTGCAAACGCAAGTATTAAGTACAAAATATATATATTGAGCTAATTATTGAATATATTTATAAATTAATGAAATTCAGCTGTTGATATGTGTATATTATTATTAATCATCCAATGTACAATTATTTCAACTATGAAAATTTATAAATGTGATATGTTTCAATATGCATGTTTTATTGACACAGTGTCAGTAATTTACTACTGTCATTACTGTATTGTCATGCAATCAACGTTATCATTTTGTCGCTGATGTTCTATATTGTTTTTACATTGGTAGGTTTCCTCAAGAAAGAAATGAAGTTCTAAGAGAGAAGCAATTATTTTATCAACTGTGCAGGTTACCTAATGTGGTAGGGGCTATTGATGGAACGTTGGTTCCAATAATAGCTCCTATCATTGAACCTGAAGTATATGTGTGTCGCAAGGGCTACCATGCAATCAATTGTCAAGCTATTGTTTCTAAAGAAATGAGGTTCGTAGAGTATGACATTAATTTTTTTTCATGAAAATTGAGAGCGTAATATGACTGTCTTAATAAAATTATGGAACACTAACAAAATGTTAAATCAAATGTAGGCCACAACTCGAATATTTATAGTATCTTATCCCTATTATATTACTTAAAAACTGTGTGATATAAGTGGTATATGTAAAATAATTTATGTTCTGATTTACTTACTGGTACAGAATAAGTTGAGTTGATTTCAACAGCAAGGCATAGTCAATGTTAATCAGGCAGCCTCTTAGTTTGGGCTGATTACTTTGGAAGTAAGAAAATTAAGCTTTTATGTTTTAAGAGAGACATTCTATGAAAGTATTATTGCATGGTCACTCATGTATACTTGCACTAAGTACATTATTACTAGATTTTTTTCAGAGCAAATACTTCAACATTCTTTTTGTTATCACTATTACATTATAACTGTATTTAATATCAGTACTCAATTATTATTTTCAGATTCCTTGATGTTGTAGCCAACTGGCCAGGATCAACACATGATTCTAATGTGTTTGAACATAGCAGAATAAAGGTAAACTTGCTCAAGTGAACTATTGATTGGATAAGTGGTATTATTTATGATAATATCTGATGTGCATAATAAAACTGACAAATTCTTAAGTATGATGTTATATTGCCCTTTTATACTTAAAAAATTGCAAAATATGAGGTTAAAGTTTTACCTGTATAGAATATCATCAGTACTGATCAAGACATTTGACTTAAAGTTTGTATCCTTATTTGTCGGTACCATATCTACATGACTGTGAAGGCACATAACTGTGGAGAATTATTTTTGGAGTAATTGCCCTTTTATTCTTAAGAAATTACAAAATATGAGGTTAAAGTTTTATTCTATGTAGAATACCTTTAATACTGATCAAGATATTTGACTTAAAGTTTGTGTACTTATTTGTCCATACTATATCTACCCGACTATGATGGGACCTAAGTGTGGATGAATTATTCTTTGAGTTATTGCCCTTTTAAACTAAAATAAAAGCAAAATATAATGTTAAAATTGTTTCTATATGTAATATCCTTAATACTAATCAAGATATTTGACTTTAAATTTGTATACATAATTATCGGTACTATATCTACACAACTATGAAGGGACATTACTGTGGATGAATTATTTTTTTGAATTATGACCCTTTATACTTTAACATTTATGTTTAAAATTTGTTGTAATGGGATATATTTAGAACCTATGAATATATTTGAATGAAAGTTGGAATGCTTATTCTTCAGTTCTTCATCTATCGGACTATAAAGGGACATAACTCTGGATTAATTACTTTTCGAGTAATTCCCCTTTCCCCTTTATACTTTGATTATTAAGGGTTATGTTTGCTCAAATTGAATATATTTTGTAAGATGGAAAGTTAGTATACTTTTTCATCTGTACTACATCTGGTCGCATACAATGAGATGTAATAATTGATGAATTATTGTTGGAGTTGTGACCCTTTTCAACTTTTTAATTTGGGAGAAAGTATTAGGAAATATTTTCAATACTTATGGATATATTTAAATGATAGTTTGTATGCTTATTCATCAGTACTATATGTAGGTGACTACATGGGGACATAACTCTTGATGTTCTTTTTGAAGTTATGCCCCTTTAATTTTGAATTTTGTTCAAATTGAAATACAAAGTATATACTCGTATAGTTCTTCATATAGATATTTAGATGAAAGTAGTATGCTTATTCGTTGATACAATGTCTACTTTACCCTGATGGGACGTTACTATGGATGAATGTTTTAGGAGTAATGCCACTTTTATATTTTACAAATATGAATTGGTAATTATTATTTGACTGAATTAAATCCTTTCAACAAATATGTCCTCGTCGCCTCAATCTAACAATGCTCTAACTACCAAATTTTTATTTTTGGGAAATCGACTTCAAAGGTTCAAAAGGTTATATCTTCGTTGTTTCAGTCTGTATAGACATGAGACTTGGTAGGCACGTTAACAATGTTATTCAACACATACATGAGGAATATGAATGAAATATAATGAATAATAACGCTGAAAATTGAAAAAATGTGTTTGGAGATAGGTCAAAATTCGCTTATTTTGGTTGATGCATCTCGTTCTAACATTGCGCTATCTCCAAGAAGACATTATAATGGGCTTTGAGCACATTTTCCATATTTTTGAGTTTGTTACACTGCCTATGTTGCAGCATACATATTTTTTTTTTGGTATACACCGAAAATATGATGTCACTGGAGAGGCTAAACACGATAATCATGTTGTGTACTCGGACTGGACGAAAGGAGATAGAGCAATGTTCGAACAAGCTTATATGGACTTAGATCATTGTTAGAGTCAATTAGGACATAAAACGAGTGACGAAGATTTCATTTTGTTCGGATAACAGTATTTTCAGCCCAAACATTGATCTATGTCCTGGACATAGAGCAATGTTTACGCTGTGAGCAGAAAAAATGTGTGGAGATAGGACAATGTACGATTGGCGAATTGGGCTGTTTGACATGATAGAGTCTCGAAACCTTTTTTAAAAGATAGAACTAGGTCATACAAGTCACCTGGTATGTTTATCTCATTTTTTTCAAAAATGGAGATAGGACATTGTTAGATTGAGGCGACGTCCTGTCTTGAAATTACTTTTGTTTTAAGATAAGCCTTGCCATGAACAAAACACACGAAAAGTCGAGCGCGCTGTCCTTGGACTGCTCTTGTTACAAGTTTAATTTGAGTGGTAATACTTGTATGAAATTCTCTTACATTACATATTGAAAGTGTTTGTCCAATGATTGAAGTAATACATCTTTTCACAGTGTTTAAATTTTTTTTAAGGATTATTTAGAGACCACAAATAACCAGATCATACTAGGTGACAGTGGCTATCCACTTCGTCCATACCTCCTGACCTTAGTTAGAGAACCTGCAAATGAACAGGAAGAAACCTTCAATGTAAAACATAAAAGAGGAAGAGATGTTGTGGAGCGCACCTTTGGTGTGTTAAAGTCTAGATTTCGGTAGTATAATTTGATTTCTTCTTAAATGAAAAAAACGCTTGATTTTACTACTTATTTGATGACGTTTGCATTAACTGTCAATACTACATTGTATGATAAGTAATTGTTTATGTAGGTGTGGCCATATAGTCAAATAATTTATTACACTAGAGATTAATGGTTTTTAGACTAACGGCGATTTCCAGTTAAACATAGTGTATGAAATCTCCATTTAATTATAGTCAGTTTATAGGCAATTGAGAATAGTTCTGTCATATGACCTAACAACAATGTTTCTCTCATCAGTGTCCAGAGGAAAAGTACTTCAAAATTTTGTATGGCAAGAAGAGGATAAATGATATTCTTATAGTATTTGCCAGTAAAACAGGGAATAATGAACACTTTGACTGAATATTTTGCCAATTTCACTTAGTACTTGATTCTATTGTGTAAGAAGTAAACATTAGTGTGTATTTTTAAGTTTCAATGTGCACGAATGTCTTTCAGTACATCAATTACTGTACAAGTGTTTAAATGCCTAAATGATGTGTATATTTTAAAGTTTTGTCTATGATATTAAATTGATAGTCATGATTTACTTTTAGGTGTCTTCATAGGAGTGGAGGTGTATTGCCATTTGCACCAGGCAAATGTGCATCAATCTTTTTCACATGCTGCAGACTCCACAACATGTGCATACAAAACAATGAAGAATTTAATGATCAAATTATTGGAGAAGAACATGAAGAAGTGATAAATATAAACAACAATGATGTTAGAGGAATTGCAGTCCAACAAGCATACATTAGGATGCAATGATATTTATTCGTGAAAATGAGTGTTCATTACATTTTCATAAACTTCAATGATCATGCCCATGAATATTCAAATGTAATTTATTGAGTTTTATTTGTTTGCCCGTAAAATCATATGTTTTCTTCGATATGTAGCTGGGTACAATGACTTTGGATTTGATTTATTCACTTTAATAGGAGATTAATACATTTCAAAATTGAAAACAAAATAAGATATATCACATATTTATTGCTGATAATGTAATTAAATTTTGTAACAAGTGTAAATAAACAAATAATTATAAAACATAATAAAAAAATCAAAATATTCAATACCGTCAATAACATTTACACTTTAATAGGTTTGTGACTATGGTTTAGATTTTTACTAACACTTGAGAAATTAAAATCATACATTTTGATATATTTTTCACCATTACAATGGTAATAAGTATCATTATTTAGTAACTACCATATCAATCTAACATTTGGTATTGACTAATTAAATATGTGCCAAAAATTGAAATAAATACAATCTTACAAAAAAAAACAAATTTTTTACAAGTGTAAATGTATATTTTGATGGCATTGCTTTAACATATTTTAAATATTAATAGATGTCAATGTATTTCTTAAATATTTTTTATATACATATTTTAATTCAAGATAGATTTTGTACAACATGTTCAGATTCACTATTGTATATGTGTAATTAAAAAGTAAGAAAAAGATCTACTTGAAATTTTCAATATAACTAATCTGCCCTCCCAAAGTACAGGCACATTACAATTGATTGAATTGCTACCATCCATATGTTCTGAAGCACTATATAGGATTTCAATAAGCTATTTCATATATATGATAAATTGTGTCTACACAAATATCTGACAGTATCTTATCTCGGTATGTAGTTAGTACTTGACTATGATGGTAAATGACATGAAGAACTATCAATGAAGAAAACAACATAACTAATGGTATGAAATTGGTGAGTGATTTTGTTAAATGTAATCTTGTGTAGCAAATGTTTAAATAGCTGAAACAACATGGCTGAAAAATATGACAGAGTAATTATAGTATGCTTGCTACTGTAGACACCCAACACACTAAAAAATTTCAAGGCAAAGAATAAACAATAATTCTGTTCAACAAATGGTATGTATTAATTGTATGAAATGTTGTAAATGTCTAACCATAAATGACAGAGATATCAAACAACACAAACTTTTAACCCAAAAATTAATAACTCATATGAATGTTTAGTTAATTAAACTTAACAATATAAAAATAACGTAATTTAAAAGTAGTATATTTTCAACTAGTGTTTGATCACATGTTTATGTCAGTTTCCCATTCATGAAAAACTTATGTCATTTGAAAAAAGTTTCTATTATCACAAATTATATTTATTACATTATGTAGTTAAAAATCAATTGAAATCAGGACATAGGTTTGAAAGAACATCATTAGCAATGTTTTTATTTATGATGGTTATCAATGAGGATGCAATACTTTCTAAGAGATCATTCCTTCTCACACTTTGCTCAAGAAGCTGTCTTGTTAAAGATACTACTTCATTATGGTCATCTGGAAAATACCAAAGGATATAATTATGTAAATGACTTAACAATAAAGAGTGTATTGTTGGTAGCACTATTTCCAAAAATTGGCAGTCATAACTGAATGTTTACAAATTGAGAAATAGTAAGATTATATTTAGATAAATGATACAGAATGAAATTGACCCTAAGTGTCAAGTTGAATTATATAAGTGAAAGAGATTGTTTGGACAAAATTCATTTTGTCTTTGTTCATAAACAGGTCAAATACATGATAAAATTGTTAGATTCATCACTGACGATGTAATAGAAAGTTTGCCTTAATAACATAATGGTACAAACAATGACTAGGCTTCTATTGTCAATTACCGATGGAGTATGTCAACTCAATAAATAGAGTAATAATTGCATTCATAATGCAAATGTAGGTTTCAAAGACAATTAATAATGATCATAAAATCCAATTAAACCTGTAAGAAGATTTCAGAGTAATCCAGTTTTAATATAAATGTTTTTAAGAATTAAAGAAATTTACACATAATACTTATAGTTCGGTATAATATATATACTAACTGTTACTGTTTCTTTTTCTTTTACGGCTTTTCACACTGGGCACTGAAATTAATATTATAAAAATTCTTACAAAGTGCATTGAAAAACGTACAGTCTTAATTATGCCTTTACTTTATTCATTCATAGCAAATGTTGTGAACATGTAAACCACATGAACTTAGAAAACACTGTGTCCTAAAAACATTTTTATACTAAAACATAGTGAGAAGCAGGCTTTTCATTAATTCAGCTAGATTTTATAATTGAGTATTTAAGTTGCCATTTATGCCCGAAATACTAAAATCACTTAATCTTTCACTCCCTCAATGGCAGCTATTAATCAAAAAGTGCTACTAACACTAGTATTGAATGAGAAATGTACAATTTAAATTGCACTTTAAAAGTACCTTTGTCATCTGTTTTTTCACAGTTTTCTTCAGCGTCTTTCATGAAATGAAAAAAACAATGCACTCATAAGTACACTTAACATATATTAACATCAATTTATATGCTCTTATAATCTATGATCCTTGTTTAATGAACAAACGTAAAAAGAAAGGGAAAATAATGTAAATAAAGACATGCACAAACTTATGCTAATAAAGTGAACACAGCATGCTATGATTATTCATAATCATTAATTTGATACGAATCTGTTTTGTAATATTCGTGTATTTTCAATCTCCATACACAGATACACTTTACATTGTTGAAAACATGGATATCTACTTTCACTATGAAAGGTCAAGTCAAGATGAACTTTCTTTCCAACAATCATTGAGTAGCTTTCGATTAGACAAAAACACTATTAAACACATTTTTAATTTGTCATTTCTATTTTTTTAGTACTTGTTTGCATGCTAAATTAATAGCGGTATTATTCACAGTATGTGCTTGACAAGCTCATTTCATAATGTTTGATGTAGACGATATAAACAAGTTAGTATCAATTTTGTCATGAATCTTATGAGAATAGAATGTCCCCTAAACGTGACCTTAGTTTGGAAAAGACCAGATCTAAAATAGCTGGTATGCTAGTGGAAGATTTTAGATCCGGATTTTTAGTGTATTGTGTGCATTTTAATGGTCTGAATTAAACTTAACAACACAATCGAGTTAAATGTTTACATAAATGCATGAATTTGATTATTAAGAAAGCATTTCTTATATGTATTGCACTTCTATACATCCATTTAACAAAATTTCAAAATTAACTTGACTATACCTGTGACCATAATACCATTACAATAATTATCTGGCTGACTTTCCTCAATAATACTGTCTTTTTCAACAGGAATTGCTGAAAAAAACATCATGTCATTATTAAAGAATATTCAATATTAATTTTACTTGAAATTTACAGTATAATTGCACTGAATCCACTTGCCCATAAATGGTTTAGTTGACAATAGGCATAATGTATAAAGTTCTGAATTTAAAAGCATTTTGATGTTATCATTAAAATTACATTAATATTTGGTTATAACATACTCAGTGATAACATACACTCGGTTACAACACGCTGTTTGTCATGGCCCAGTCTTCATATTTTGTATGTGACATGATTAATATGATATTTAAATGTACAAGTGTTAAAACATAACTTTTTTCTTGAGTCCATTTTTATCTAAGTTCATAATAGTAAATTGATACCTATGTAATCAAATGTAATTGACCAGTAATGATTTTTTGCTCAAGTACTTAAAACTAATTGATTGCTGTGTTTCTGCTGATGCATTGATTACATGATATTTACCCTTGCAATCAATAAATAATCAACATCTCTGTAATTCACGCTATAAAAAACAATACTTGAAATACATTACCTATAGGTCCCTGATCAATACCTCCCGGTATTCCAAACTTTTTAGCATGTGGCACCAATGCAATTACCTGAATATAATAAATTGAAATTACATTTTTGTATGCCATTGAGTTAAAATACAGATATAGTCCAACAGAATTAACCTGAGCTTGGCCTTTATGCAACTTTGTATTAAACACTGTATTTATAGTCTATTTTGGTCTTGTTTCCCCCAAAATTTAATGTGTCCAAAATTAAAAATACAATAACATGTAACTATTAATCAATTGATTTATAGTCACATCCGTAGTTATGAACACTAGTATAATCGCATACCCACATACGGAAACTCACAATTTAACATAAGTGAAGTGTGTAAGTATTATAATTAGGTGGTTCAAGCTCAAGTTAATTATGTTTGACTAAACATTATTACTCAATGGAATCAGCATTGAATTAAAGTCTACTTTCAGGAATTTCAACCTCAATAGATATATATGCAATCAATACTGTGTTTAAAATAATTCATTTCAGCTCAATTAGGAAACAAGCTCTAACAACTTAGATTAATCACTTTTGAGCCCACTAGATGTATAACGTTTCTTACTCAAGTTAACAAACTGGTAGGTTTTGGATGGGACTCATACCAAAATGAAGCTGGCTAACAAAAGATTATAAATCCATGATAATCTACAATATGTTGGTTTTCCAGAAGATATAGTCACGTAGTTATTGCAAACTGCCTTCATCTTATATTGTTGTACACAGTATTTCAGTTTCATGATTCATCATCAAGATGTTCATATATCAATCCAACTATAGAATAATAACTTTTCCTTGATAAACTACTGTAGTAATAATGGAATTTCGCAAATATTTCTGTAATCAATAAGAGGTTTCCACCTGCAGTATGCTAGTAAGTCAGATGTTAAAGTGCATGATTACACTTAACTATTTGTATGTCTATATAAACAGATTATTACTAACATACTTGTTTCATTTTATGCATGAAATACAATATAATAGTCACCATATCAAGTAAGACAGATAGATCAAAAGTTAAACAGTATGAAATGAATGAAAATTATATGAATCAATAACGTTTATTACTCTCTCTTCCAATTCCGTCAGGTGCATTTTTTTGGGCAGAGCACCTTCCCCACTCTGCTTGATAAATTTGTTTATTCTTTGCAGCTTATTATTGGTTCTATTCTGAAAAAAAAGAATTAACTATCGTTAATCATTTGAAACAACAATCATTGCTTTATGAATTCACAAACTAAAACAAGTAAGAAAATTTCTAACTCGTGTGACTACATGTATGTTAAAAAATAGGGCTGGGTATAATTGAGCAAGGGGCGATCCGATACAAACCATGATTGATGTGTTGTCACTCACGAATCAAACCAGGAATCATATATTAATGGAAAAGTATTTTGAAATAAATGTTATAACAAAATAAATGAACAATACTAATTGAGACACCATGTACTCCAAATATTGTCATCTTATGTTTCATTGGCATTGTAACACATTCGTTCAAATGTAATCAACAGGGCTTTTTTTCAGTACAATGGAAGAGGCATGTGTCTTTATTTAATAGAGAACAGTTGGTGAAATTTTAACTCAATGTCATTGTAGGGGAACTAAAAATCCAACTTAAACTACAAAATTGGGAAAAACTGCATGATTTTAAATAAATTTTGTGAGGAGAAGGCGCCTGAATACGGCCCCTATTGTATAAGGAAAAAAAGCCCCGAACAGTCAAAATTTTGACACACTATAATTCAGTCCCTACATAAATTAGCGTTTTCATTAGTAATGTAACTCGTTTTTCTGGTGGAAATTAAGCTGCAAAATTTTCTTATATTTTTTCCATAACTACATTGCTATCTGATGATTTCGGACAGGGCAAATATTAGTACTAGATCTTGTGATGGAGATTGTGAATATCCGAGTACTAGGATAATCAACCCAGATCTATCAAATAATCATAGCACAGTTGATACCAGATTATAGTAATTATTCATTTTCAATCAATAAATTTGTAACAAACATTTGTTAACGCTGTGTCACAGTGATGTCAACTTTGACAATTGGGCATAAAAAAGCAAAATGGACACAATTGAATTATTCTTATAATAACAATGGAAAAGGTTGTATGGAAAGGTAATGTTACTTGTACTTGGAATGTTTCACACAATACCATATTGGCTTCTTACCTTCCAATCGGCCCATTTTCGCTGGACCTCATCACTACTTCTACTTTTTCCCCCTACACTATTAATTCTGAAATGTGGAAAACAATGCTTTCAAATTTGATTGATTTTGTTTATTTGGTAAATAAATAAAAGAAGCAACACTTGCGTTGGTAATAAGGTAGCAGTCAACCAACATATAGCTCCCAGAAAAAAAGGAAATATCTGTATTTAACTCATAGTTACTTGTCATTCACTTTGATCGTGCTTCTGGTCCAATCATAAAAATCATTTTAGCATAGCTTAATCTATCAATAATTCAATTGTTCCCCTTCAAAAACAATTATTAAATACACAAAAGACATGTAATTAGGCCCTCATGTAGCATTAAAGATAAAGGCATTATTTTTATAGAATACATTGTTGGTGCTTTTACTCTATTTGCATTCAATCACACAAAAAGCGGGATAGCTCCACTCATCTCCATGTTTTACTTCTACAGATAATGTCTTACGTCATCCTTTTATCGTCACATGACAGGTATTATCATAGCGTAAATAGTTAACCAACTACAGTCTACACTCCACTGTGACAATCTTGGACTAATGTTTACAAAAGATTGTTTTTAAATTATACTTACAGTTCAGTCACTTCAAGCCATTTAATGCGTTTTTCGGATGGTTTAATGTTGTTGTTCATTTTATTTATGAAAATGTCCTGATGATTATGGACGAAATCTACCAATATATTTAGTTCATTGTCCCCCCAAACCCTGCTTGTACTCTTCTCCATCTTTGTTTATTATCGTCTGCAGCTTGACATACAGGTGCGCTCTCTAGATGACGTCATTCAATGTTGGACTGGTTTTGATATTTTATATCGCCGATTTGCAAAAAGCAGCGAAAATGTTAATGAAACGCGTCGTAAGGAAAAATCGCCAAACGGCAAGTTGCGATCGGCGATGGCGATGAACACATGCGAGCGATTTTAAAATTTGATGAAACGGGCCCTAAAACAACAATGATAATAATCATACAGATCATATTATACTATTTCAATATAACATGCATGCAGTAAGTACTATTAGCCTACCATGTAGTGTGAGGCGTGGTTTCATGTTTCACTGACCACTACGCTAGTAGGACAGCAGCTTGTTGTCTGGAATATTTGTAGTAGCTGTCTAAGCTGTCTTTGGGGACACTCAATAAAATCTCATTCTATTTGAAAATGCAAAAAGACGCACTGGAAAGTAGGGAAACCGTCCTTCTAATGATTGGAAGAAGTACAAGATTTTAAATCGGTGTTCCTACATGTTCTTTAAGTTTGATTTAAAAAAAAATCCGGCGTGGTTTTCTTAAACGTTATAAAGCGTCATTAAGGAAGTAAAGCACGTTTTGTTTTCCTACATGGATAAAATTTATTAAATGTAAATAATTTAAATCACAAAACATAAGCATTATTTGACCTTTTTGATCCTGGGATCCATACATCATATACATAAATTATATTAATTTTATTTTGGTCACTTCAGACCCAACTTGAGAATTACTTTAAGCCGAAGTGGTGTGCTGGTCCCGTAAAATGTGATTTTTGCATGCTGTATGATGCTGGTAAGCATTCCTATTAGTATCTTTTTTCTGTCAACATTGAGGACTTTCCTAGCAAGCTTTCCGCTAGAAATATGTATATATGTTTTACCAGTACTGTCTTGAAGTGTTCCGAATCGTCAAAGTAGATAGACATAATTAACAAATATTTATAGAGTGTTATGTCATATCGTTTCAGAGATTTGAACTGTGATGATCTTTTATATTAATTATTGATTCCGGAAATTTAAAATAATTGCTATGTATTTGTTCATTCTCATTATGGTGTGTTACGTGAATTACGTGTGTCCGTTTCTAGTCCCCGATCGGTGTTCACACTGGATAGAACTATAAGATTGCCCTCTGTTTATATGTCTGTCTGTCCGCTCAAACATGGATTCTACAATTTCGAGAAGAGACACTCAGAATTGATGAAACTTGGTGAGTGAATTGGTTGTAATCTTGATAATTCTCATCTTAGTATTTTCTAATCAAAGTTGTTGCTGCATATATATTTTATTCGTATAGATTTCATATTGTAATCAGTTCTTCAAATTATGTTTTAGTTTCTAATGATGTCCTTCAACATAATCTTAGCTGTAAAATAAATGTATGTGTCTCATGCATGAGAAATTCATATTGTAACCCAGTATGGTGTCATTCTTGCGGAGAAGAAATCATTCCAAATATTGGTAAGCAATTTTATGAGCAGATTAGCAGACATGAATTATTGTGTTACATTTCTGATCTATGCAGTGAACCAATAGGTATAAGTGTAATGTAGGGTATAAATACATGTATAATTGATTTGTTAATATGATGGTTATTCTTTTTGAATTAAAATATTTTACATTTATTGATATCCTTTTTATACGCCCGTTTGAAAAACGGGACGTATTATGTTATGATGTTGTTCGTCTGTCCGTGGACAATTGCTTGTCCGGATAATAACTCAAGAAAAGATGTACCTAGGGTCTTCCAATTGTGTATGTGGATAGCCCTTGGGTAGAGGGGGTTCCCTATCGAACTTGAGACCCCAGGGTCAAAAGTCTAGGTCACTGATTTTTAAAATATAAAAACTTACGGAAATAACTCAATACAAACTGTACCTAGGTTTACCACATACTTGACACAAGGGCTATACACATTTAAAATTTAATTTTAAATGTGTATAGCCCTTGTGTCAAGTATGTGCCCAATTGAATCTGTGGCCAAGGGGTCAAAGGTCAAGGTCACTGGGACATCATAAAAAACTGTTGGGTCGATTACTCTTCAACAGCTTCGCCCAGGTTAACCAAATTTTGTGTGGATAGCCCATGAGTCAGGGATTTGCTCTATTGGTTCTGAGGCCTTGGTGTCAAAGGTCAAGGTGTCTGGAGGTTCATATTGGAGACTGTGTGCCGGTGGTAACTCGCCAACGTCTGTATCTAGGTTCATGAAATCTTTGCATTGGATAGCCCTCCAGTCAATGATGCGACCTATTTATTTTGAGTCACCGGTACTTCATATGAGACAGAACACAGTACATGTATGTCAGCACACGGGTGTATAATGCCCCGCCAAGCTTTTGTTGACTCCATCGTATGAGGATTTTGTATAAAAATGTCACTGTGATTTATTAGACACAATTGGCAGTTTAAAATAATTAAACAATTGTCGACATAAATGCAGCTATGTATTGACACGAATTACGTGAGCAGTTTCATCAAAGACGTTAAAAATCGATAAGGATGTACCTTCTTACTGTGTGAATATTTCTTTTTTTTTTCAAAAGTTAATAATATTGTTAGTATTGATTAAAAGATTATTAATTCCCACAATTATTTGAGAAATTTGATATAACTCGTTTTAAAAGTTTAATACTGGATTGTATGAATCCATTTTAAACAATTGACAAATGATTCGTCCTCTAACAAAGTTAACCCCTCACAAATTTATAAATCAATTGGCTTATTTGTTGAAAATTGATTAAGAGCGTTATACCTTTTTATCTTTAAAAAGTCATTACTAGCGTAAAATGCTGTAATATTTCTGTAAAAAGTATTTATTTCATTTTAGAAAAATCACTGCAAGTATTACATTTTTTTATGAATTGGGGTCGATGTATTCAAATGACATTTTTGAATTAGCTTTGGTGAAAAACTCTTTCATTTTTTTCTTTATTGCCACCATATGCTATAAGGTTAATTATTAAATCGTTAACTTGGAGCGCGGTTATTGTTTTCTCAGTCAAATGATAATGATATGTTAAGACTGCAAAATTGTCACATTTTCTGTTGGGTCTCCAAATGATTAATTTAATATATTCGAAGAAATATCCATGTAATGTTTTTAATTGAATTTGCATTCGTGGAATTATTTGAATTTCTTAAAACCACAACTTGATTATTGAATTTTTCATTTTTATGACAAATACCCCCTCAAATGTGTAGTGCGACTGTTACTCATTTATCCATTTTTCAATTAAATGTTATAAAAAGTTATTTTAGATAGAAAGTTAAATTTTTATCTCGACTTTTCGAAGAAAATGAGAGCTATTGCTATTATTTTTGCGTCGGCGTTAACATTGGCGTTGGTTTTCAGGTTAAAGTATTTTAAAACTCTTATATCTTCAACACAATCCAAGTTTTATATTGAAAATTTGTCTGTACCTTATATACATGACTATGAAGGGACGTAACTGTGGATGAATTATTTTGGAGTAATTGCCCTTTTAAACTTAAAACAGGACAAAATGTTAAAGGTTAAAGTTTTGCTCGTATGGAATATCTTCAATACTGATAAAGATATTTGAATTTAAGTTAGTGTACTTAATTATCAGTACCATATCGACACGACTACAATTATGAAAGGACGTAACTGTGGATGAATTATTAATGGAGTTATGCCCCTTTATTCTTTAACATTTATGATTTAACATTTGTTCTAATGGGATAAATTTAGTACTTACAAATATATTTAAATGAAAGTTGGTATGCTTATTCATCAGTTCATCATCTATCGGACTATTAAGGGACAAATGAGTTACTTTCGAAGTTATGTGTTCAATGTTTAAATTGGTTTAAACTGAATATATTTAGTTTGATTGATAGCTAGTATGCTTATTCATAAGCACTAAATCTACTCGACTTCAAAGGAATGTAACTATTGACGAATTGTTTTGGGTTGTACCTCTTTTCAACTTTTTATTAAGGGTTAAAGTACTTTGAAGTGAAATATTTTCAATACTCACCAAGATGTTTAATTTTTATGACAGGTAGTATGCTTATTCATCAGTACTATATCTACACGAATACAAATGAACATAATTCTTGATAAATTTTTTGCAGTTCTACCCCTTTACTTAAATATTGATTTTTTTCAAATCGAAATATGTTTAATTCCTTATAAAGATATTTAAATGAAAGTAGGCATGCTTATTCATTGATACTATGTCTACTTAACCATGAAGGGACATTACTATGGATGAATGTTTATTGTTTATGGAATAGTGCCCCTTTTAAATTTTACAAATATGAATTGGTATTGATTGTTTGACTGATTTATTTCCTTTAAAAATTAAGTCCGGTCTTGAAATCATTTTTCTTTAAAGATAAGCCTTGCCATGAACAAAACACCTGAAAAGTCGAGCGCGCTTTCCTTGGACTGCTCTTGTTTTTCTTGTGTTTCTAGACTGTAATTCTGATGATAAAAAGAAACTTGTAACTATTTATTGCTTGCGGAAATTCTACCTATCGTGATCAACCCGATCAAACAAAGGAAATCATGAACTGATATTTTATGTACAGACAAATCCTCAAATTTCCATGGTATAAATATTATACATCGTAGTTTGTTTTCTAACTCATCTTGTTTTAGATCAGAAAACTTTAAAAGTTTGCTTGAATAGTACATTTGGTGTTACAGATCTCGGATCGTGTAACATGAGATCGCTCATCGTGTAAATACACGGTAAAAACCGGTCCGAGATATTGTGATTTTGCGTTTTATTATCGTGTACCGTGTGCCCGAGATATTGACAAATCCATACGTATAAATGTATTAAATACTTATGCACTAGATTGGAGCCCGTACAAGCACGGGCTTTAGGTAATGACAGTTCTCGAAACTGTTCCTCGAAACAGGCATGTTTAAAAGCCATATGAAACTTATTAATCTCATAAGAGATTGCAAAATATTTGTAGGAAGTTTGAAATTGATAATTGTGTAGTATCGGAGATATGATTTTGCAAGTATAAGTTTAATCTGGGTTTGTCAAGTTCTAAAAGGACTGAACACTGTGAACATGTAACATGGAGTTATGAAACTTGGCCACCCGAGCTTGTATTTTCATTTCAAAAGTGAATTCTCGATATTTAATCCCTTTCGACATGAAACCTGAAAATAAACATGAATAATGTTGATCTGTCTAACAACTGTGTCCAATCATTACAGACCGTTGGGTCAGCGTATATTGAGCTTGCTTGTGAAAAATGGACCGAGAATATGTTCTCCCATATTACACCGCGTACCTTCGGTAGATAGCGTGACCAGACACGTATAAATTTTTACATATGTCTCTGATAGCTCTCTTGAAAGAGATACTTTGTGGTGCAGTAATTTCTATAAGAATCTAATTATTGTAACTAACAATTTGTCACCGTTCTTCGCAGTATCTCTCGAAATTAAATGTGAAGTACGTGAAGTGTTTTATTCTGCTTAATGTAAAATATAAGAATTGGGTGAGTATGCCGTTTATGGGTATTATTTCGAGAACAAAGAACGCATGCTTGGTGAATATTCAAAAAATGGCAAGAAGGTTGCACGTATTCTGGGTGATTCCCCATGATAATACAGCAGTTACAGTCATGTGACAGAGGCATTACATTCGATTCAGTAAAGATCAGAAATATTTTACTTCATGTCGAGAATCAAACTCGATTTTCCGGCTTGACGTGTCTATTTTTAGTTTTATCCAGAACTATTTTAAGACACAAAAAACCCCACTATTTTTGTTGATTTTTGGCAGTTTTTGCAAATATCAAGAGGCTTTGTCAAAAAAGAATTGTCAACTTGATATGCCGGTATATAGGTGCTCCAGCGACAAACAAAAGATTTATTCAAAGCTGCGCAGTTTCTTCCACAAAACAGGAAACTCGCAAATTTAATAGTATAGATTGTCGACAAATCATCATCCATAAACAAAAAGAAAAACCGCGATTCATTTAGTGGAGTTTAAAATAAATCCATACGTATAAATGTATTAAATACTTATGCATTGTCGACAACTCATCATCCATAAAAAAAGAAAAACCGCGATTCATTGAGTTTAAAATAAATGTTGACTTGGTTAAAACCGGAAATTCCTATTTAAAATGCCGTACGTCGATAAACTGCGGCTCATACCGGACCAATCTGCGGTCAATTTAATTACGACCCAACCGAAATGTTGTTACTAAATTAAAATGATCGATATAGTATTATTATATTAAAAATGTAAACGCATGCTTGCATTTATATTAATCATCAAGCATTTTTCTTCGTTTGTCGGTGGCTAAAGCGTTTAGTAAACAAACTGTTATAAATGACATCTCACTTGGTCAAGAACTCGTTGATCACGACTCAATATGATTAAAAAATCATTATTATTTTAATTCTTAAAGTAAATTAAATAATTTAGTTTTTACAGTTTATTCGTATTATTCACGCATATGCGCGTATTTATATGCAAAACTTTATATATCGATTTTTTAATCGGCATAAAATTAAAAAAATTAACACGCTGTGTGTGTACTGTCTTATAACCCCGTCTTCACGCGAGCACTACATGTAAACGTTTATATCTAGTAAACATACTACTAAAAAGGCGACCATTATACAATATGACTTGCTTATATTTTTTAAAATCACGCTAAGACTGTGTTTTGAAAAATATACTTATTCAAAGTATCTTTTCACCATGAATGGCTTGAAAATAAAACAGAGAAAAAACTTGAAACGAGTATTTCTTTTTCTATCGTGTGATTTTCGCCGGCTATCGTGTGTGTAGTTTTAAATCTGATTAAAACCTACAAAGAATGACATTAATTTTTTTGACAGCAATGCTATTCTTTATTCAGCAGTTTGTATTTTTGTTATACACCAAGTACTTATATAATTTGTCTGGTAAATATTATCAATCTTGTTCTTCTTTGTCTATGGTGTAATGACTGCTCACCTATTGTGTACCTTAGTTTCTTCTTAAAATGTCGATATTCAATAAAATAATCTGTACCATATGACTTGCTTATATTTTTACAATCAAATTAAGACTGTGTTTTGAAACATACACACATACGAATTATAACATCTTATCTCCATGAATGGCTTGAAGAAAACAAAGGAAAAAAACTTAAGACATTTGTATAACTAGGAAGTGAGCCAAATATCGATATTTTGGCACACTTGCTCAATACTGGAATATATTGCCCACATTGAGGCTATATTGGCGCACTTCAACGTCAATTTTGTTACTATTTATAGTAACATATGCAATAAACTATTATATTTTACAATCACACTAAACTGTGTAATGAACCAGGTACAAATTATTATCTTTTCTCCGTGAACGGGTTGAAAAAAAGACTATGTAACATATTTAAATGTTTATTTCTTTATCTATCGTGTGATTTCGAAGTTGACAATTCTGTGCGTGAATTTAAATTCGATTAAAGCCAATTTTCAAAATTTAGTTTTAGAGAATTTGTGCGGTAAACTCGATATTCAATTAATTTAACAAATTTTATATTGTTTAGTTACATATTGACGACGAAATAGAAGAATATTTTTTTGTTTTCAATCTGAGACGCGTTTAACCTGTCGTCAATGAAACGTTTTTCTTAGGGCGAAAAAAGCCGAGGATTCCGAACAATCGTGTTAAACGTGTATCGAGACACGGAATCGTGTATTTTACCGCAAATCAAGCTATCTAACGAGTTCGTGTAACGTGTAACGTGCAATCCGTGTACAGTGTGACAACTTGCACTTTCCGATATCTGTTATGTTCAATCATAAATAAAAATGACCTTATAATCTGCAGCGTTCTGCAATTGGTTCTAGAAATAGTTTCCACACTAGAGTGTTCAATATGTTTATCTATAAACAAATTATAAAATGGTGACAGGTAAAGTGTTCAAACTTCGACCTACTGGAGAGTTTGAGCCAATAACTTTGACTTTGTTTTAACTTATGACCATTTTTTCCGCCAGGGCGTAATTGGGTTGGCATGATATTAGCAGGAAATGATTCAGAAAACGAGACATTAGCTAAAGTATTTACAGAAGATGGAGAAAAAATAAAAACAGTGGTAACTTCAAAATGTCCACTTGTAATGGGAATAAGGTAGGAAAATTGAAGTCTCTTCTTGTACTTTTTTAAGTGAAAGGATACATGGAAATGACTATCGTGTGAATCAATATTTAAGTTTTCCCAAAATATATTGTGCCAATTTTATTTGAAAGACACAACACATGTGTTTTACGTTATGATTTGCATCGTACGTCCGTCTTTTTGCAATTTCGTGTGAGGACCTTATCTCTGTTCTAATACCTCCCATGAGTTATTTTAATCACTTGTTAGGAATTATTCCCATGGTAAGACGATGTGTCTCGCAATTTTGAAGGACCAACTGGCTACTAACTAACTAAATCTGACTGGCTTGCCTGTGCTTTTAAAGAAAATACTATGTGTGATAAAAATATTGATTTGTATATTTAGTTCTTAGGCCCAATGATTCCAAATTTGATTACTCTTAGCCTTTAGCTATTCCTTCGTATCTTTATACTTTGAATGTGTTCATTGACATAGTAGTTTGGGTTATAACTTTATTTCCATGTACAACAAAATTGTGAAATATCCTGTTAAAATAATTTAACATCATGTCCCTTATATTAAAGACAAAAGGATATTTAATAAATCCTTATGAAAGCATCTAGCAATTCAGAGTTACATTTCGTTATAAAAAAGCCCGCTGATATATGTTAACAAATTGTATATATCAGGGTGACCACGGACTCTGGAAAACAGGGAAAATGCCAAAATAGAATTCCCTGCATGGAAAAATCAGGGAATAATCAGGGAATTTCACAACCAATTGAAAAAGAAATGCTTTTTAGCTTGTTGGTTTTGTCTTTGATTAAGTTTATTTCATGTGCTGAACTTGTATCAATTGTCATATACAATTCAGTTATTAGTTTTCTATTACATTCATCATGGAAAAAAAGAAAACTGTTGTTTTGAATAATTTTTGACAAACTAGATGGCAAGTAAATGAAGGAAGTGACTTTATTTTCAAATGTTCTGAAAAAATGCATTATTTAAATGAAATTCATCCATCACCTATAAGGGTAAATAAGTCACAGGTTACGTATAAAACAGGACTGGAAACACTAGGAACAGTTGTCTTGTCACATGATATGTACATTGCATCTTATGTATTTAATTTGAATGTCAATATAGTTCTCTAAAAACTCATTCAGGGAGCATATATTTTAAATAGCAAATTTACAGTTAAAATTATAAACTGTTAAAGTATGACTATCATTCTAAAATTCATGGTATATGTATTTTAGTCAAAATGTAACTTATGATATGCCTTTCGAATAATGAATGCTTCCAATCAAAGTTTTAAACAGAAGCTATGCAACATATTTTCGTAATACACGAAAATGTATAATACATATACGATAAAAAATTCATTTGCATATTTGTGCCTTGCCAAAAAACAATTAGATATCAGTAGGTAAACATGTTGGGACATGAAGAAATATGTGTTTCGCTCATTAGCATTTTCCAGAATAAAGCATGCCTGATTGTTAACATATTCATCGTATTAGGGGGAGGTATCTTCACAATCACATCATAGATTGACTATATAGCTAAAATGTTCATATCAACCTTTTTTATTTACAAGGGAAGTTCAATAAATAGTAAATAAATACCAAGTGTTGAAAGTTTAACTATGTAGGGGTAATTAATATATAACTAACAGTACAAGTATACCTTGCAAATATCAGGGAATAATACCGTTACATCGGGTAAAAACAGGGAATTATCAGGGAATTTCATTTTTTTAGAATTTCCGAGGCCACCCTGTAATATGTATTGGTAGCTCTTGGTCTAGAATGATTCTGTTGAATAGTTTCTCCCTGGGTTTTACGTCCTTGTTGTTGGACTTTAAATTTGAGTGTGTAATAGCACTTTTTGTGTGTCCTCTTGATTCAACTTATATTAGATGTTGCTTTGATTATATTTCTTTTTGAAAAAAATGCCCCAATTCAACATTTTTACCAATACAAAAAAACATAACACATGCACATGAGAATATTAGCTACGAAATAATAGTTATCAATATTTTGTGAACGAATATAAAGCAAGATTTTTAATTTAATCCAGGTTTGTAATTTACAGTGAATTATTCTCTGTTTAAATTTTTTTGAAAATAAGTTTACATCACCAATTATTTGGCTAAGCCAAACAAACGAAAAACCCTATGTTTATAACATTTGTTTTACGATAGAAGCCCAGTTGTTCCTTCCAATATTATCTTGCCTAATTAACATTTATAGGAAACCTATGTAAAACCTCTGGCATACAAAGAAGTTTACACCAATATTTAATTACTTTTATATGATGATCAATACATAATGGTTACCTTCAAAAATATAAACTTTACAGGAAATATTCGTATTTAATAATCCGATATCTATTGTGTCGTTTTTTATGTTTTTGATGATTTGTTTGGCATGAATTGTTCGACATACTTCGTTTTTTGCGCTAACATGGGCGTGACTTTATTGTATAATTACAAGGCACGTCCATTGATTTTGCTTACTATCTTTTTACCTTGAAAAAGGCATCCATCAGCCGAAACGTCAGATAGATTTAACCATCGAATCAAATAGTCTTAAATACTCAGTATGTTAAACTCCCCAAAACTTCTTTGATAAGATTATATGGCATAAATAGATTTCTTCGGTTATGTGGCCAGTTTATTTTTCGCTTTTGTCCATGATAATTTTTTAGTAAAAAGCAGATCCATATATCTATATATTGATGTGACATTTACTGAATTGTGGTTATAAAACCATTTTGCATATGATCTAAGATGTCCCCCATTTCTAAAAACAATTATTTCAGTTTTATTTTCGTTTATGGATATTCCTGTATTATTACAGAATTCCGAAATTGAATTTAATTGTGATTGTATTTCGATGGCAGTGTCGGTGCAATCAGCGAATAGAATGCATACGATATCAGGAATTTGATAAGTAATGAATAATACCTCTATTTCCCTTACTACATAAGAAGTGTGATCATTAATTTATTAACAAATTTAACATGATCGTACAAGTGATATCACCTTGTCGTGTACCTAAATTACAATTAAACTTTTGAGTAGTTCTGTTACTGCTAACTTGCTCGCAGCGACGAGATTAGAATACATTGATAAAGAACACGAAACAAAATCCCTCTTACAACTGATTTATTTATGACAGTTAAGAAATTATGATGAATCAGTCCATCAAACGCTTTTTTAAAATCTACATAGCCGCGGCCGTGGCATAGTGGTTAGTCATTCGGAACCTCGACCTTTCATGAATGAATAATCTCAGAAGGATTCGTGGGGGATTTTCACTGGATTTTTGTGATTTTACTACCTATGCGAGGCGAAGCACGTAACGGTTATACAACATAGTTCTTGCAGTATACACACAGATATTTGTCAAAGCTTATTTCTTTGTTTTAAATTGAACTTAATATTGTTCATCGATATCATTGAACTACGTTATTTCAAATTTACGGACAAAAAGCCAAAATTCAGTCATCGCCTTTACGAACGTATATTTGTTTACTTCAACACCGCTTTTTCCAAAATGGCGTCTAAATATGTCCGAGGTTATTCGTAGCGAATGGCCGATGAGTTCCGAATGAGTGGTTAGCATGCCTGACTTCGAATCCGGAGATCGCGGGTTCGGGCCTGGTCGCTGTAGGTCATACTCTATACATGAGTTGTCGGCCTCGTGGAAGGTTAAGTTTGTACTGGTGATAAAAAAAGTCGAGGAAACCTATAGTAGGAAGAGCTGGCCAACGTATATATGACCTAAATATGTGTTGAATACGATTTTTAAAAAATCTATTAATAAAACATAAAATCTTCAATCTGGTTTACAAGTTTACTTTTGTACCATCTTTGTAATGTAAATATACTGAACCAAACAAGAAACCTGACAGTATGTTTATTATTAAATTTCTGAACATGTGATCGGGATTGAGTCCAACCAAAGATGGGACATTATACTGCAATGTCTTCCTGAAGAATTTATACTATGTTTTTTCTAGGGCATGCGTCAAAACGTTAAATGACATCGAATGCAATGTAGGGGTCAAAACACATTTTGGCATATTAAAGCTTTTGCCATTTAGATAATTTTCAGTGGGGATAATTTGAAATTTCTTGCGAGTTTGTCTGATAATCGAAGTTCTAATACTCCCTAGTACCTGTTATGGCCACCTCTGGCTCTAATGAATGCTTCAATACATCTTCACGTCAAGTTTACGTATTGTTGTACCAGCTGATAAGGGAGATTGTTCCACTCCCTGATAAGGGCATTTTCTAGCTCGTTTACAGTGCGAGGTGCGTGACGTTCGTCCCAACTTTGCTGCACTGGATTCATGTCCGCAGAATTTGCTGGCCAATGCATGACGTTTACGTTAGCCGCTTCAAGGCGAGCTTGCGTGATCCTTGCAACATGCGGGCATGCATTGTCCTGGTAATACACAACTGGAGCATTCATTGCATGAACGAAACGGCTTCTGCATTAAAAACTTTATTAATATACCTTTGGGCACTTGAGTTGCCTCGAATGACTAAGAGTCTAGTCTTTTGTCCCCCATAATACCACTCCAAACCATAATTCCCCCACCCTCGAAACGATCATGTTCTCTGAAACAAACAGGTGTAAATCTTTCACACTGTCTACGATAGACACGTTGACGACCATTGGCGTTACTCAATTTGAATTTATCTTAAAACAAGACCCTGTTCCAGTCTCGTCTACGCCAACGACGATGTAAACGCGCCAAGCGTAAAAGTGCCTGCCGATGATATAATGTCAAAATACAGCCTGTGTATGGACGCCGCGCTCTAATCGGGCGATTTTGTTCACGTAGCCGATTTATAATTGTTTTTGGCCACACATTGTACGCTGGTGCCGTCAACGTCGCAGGTTGGAATCTGCGACGTAAGTGCTTCAAAACGATGTACCGATTGTTCCGTTGGCTTGTTGCTCTTGGTATACCTGACCTAGGACGATCATGCACATCACCTGTCAACCTAAAGCGCCTGACAAGCTCATGCACTGTGCTGCATCTGTAGTTTAATGCCCTGCGACGTCAACGACAGATACGCCAGCTTGAAGCATACCAATAGCCCAATTTCTTTCAGCCTGTGATAAACGTGGCATTTTGTAACCATCAAATGTCAATGGTGATTTATACTGTGTAATCTCTTGGTGAATGTTTAGCGCTTTTGTTCACATTCTATTGCGTTCCATTAATTTAGCACGGGCGTTACGTGCGAAAGCGGCTATTAGAAGATTACCCAATTTCAATTAGTATCAAGCTAGCTAGAGTTGTGTATCGAAAATCTACAGATATTAGATAAATATGTTTGTATTAGATGCCCATGTTAAAAAGATATTGCAACATAAAAAGTGTACGGTTTCTTTTCTGGTTGAGTATATATTATCTATTGTCAAGTACCCGGCTCTAAACCCAGCCTGTGACTCATCTAATTTCTCAAAATCCTCAACCCATGTATTCAAGCCGTTATGAATTATACTAGAAAATATCTTATACATAATATTAATCAAAGGACCCGACTTGTAAATAGAACCCTCTTGTTAGTCCCCTACCGGTGTTTACACCGGAGAGGACTATAGGTTTGCGCTCTGTCTGTCTGTCTGTCTGTCTGTCTGTCTGTCTGTCTGTCTGTCCGTCCGTCCGTCCGTCCGTCCGTCCGTCCGTCCGTCCGTCCGCTTAAATCGGGATCCCGCGATATCGAAAAAAGTATCCAAGCTATTTTGCTGAAACTTGGTATGTGAATACTTGTAGATTATGCACGTCATTGTCTTTTCTATTTCTGACCAAAATTCTGGTTGCTATGGATATGAAATAGTTAAAATTTTATCAAAAAGCTTGTTTTCCTATGTAACACATACTCTTTCCAAACTATTTCAATGAAACTTTTTTTACTATATTGCAATTAGTAGATTATGCACATACTTACATTTTCTATTTCAGGTTAAAAGTCTAGTTATTATAGATACAGAAATAATCGCAATTTAATCAAAAAGCTTGTAATTATGGGTAATTCAAAATCTATTCAAGTTATATTGATAAAACTTAGTATGTGAATATGTTGCAATGACTAGATTATGCTTATCATTGCCTTATCTTTTTCTGTTCAAATTTTGGGTTGTTATGGTTACGGAAAAAGTTAAGATTTCACCAAAACAGTTGCATCACAGTGTAACTTAGATTGCATGTCCGGATAATAACTCTACATAGGATGTACCTGAGTTCACCAAATTTATGTGTGGATATCCCTAGGGTAAAGAGTATTTCATTTAGGTTCTTAGACCCCGGGGTCAAAGGTCAAGTTCACTCAGACTTCATATTGGAAAACTTTGTCCTGGACATAATTTTAACCAGAAGTGTACGTAGGTTCACCAAATTTTTTATGTGGATAGCCCTTAGTTCAAGGGATTGCGCTATTGGTTTTTAGGCCCCGGAGTAAAAGGTCACCAGATCTTTACTGTGGATAGCCATCCATCTCTTACTGTCTCTGGCTTTATACAGCACACAGGTGTATAATGACTGCCCATTGAAGGAATTGTTTTTCTTTTGGTCTGATGTCAAGGTCATGCTGCTCTTCTTAAGTTAGTCATAGATTACCGGTAGGGAACTCAAGTATTGCCTGCAATACACACTGACACTTGTTATTATTGTACTTGTTGTAATTTTCAGTAAGGAGAAACTGGTAATGGTGAAACCTGCCTGCCCTGGAGAAAAAGAAAATATGATTGACAAGTTGAAAGTGGCATTTGAAGGTGTGAAAGACCTGCTTGGCAAAACAACAGACAAAACACAAAAGACTCTATTTTTCTACTACTCCGGACATTACACTACTACAAAAGGATTTCAACTGGGCCATGTTGATGAATGCCTCACATTAAATGAACTTCAATCATGTCTTACAAACACCGTAGGTTCATCAGACAATGTACGTATGATTGTTATTCTGGACTGCTGCAATGCTCCTTGTATTCCTAAGTTTAAACAACAACAACAACAAAATATAACATTAATTCAGATCAATTGTTGTGCACCTGACCAGTGCTTCAATACTGATAAAGGAGGGAGTATTTTCCAAAGATTATTTACTCAGGCTTTAGCTGGACAATCACTTTTATTTAAATGCAAAGATATAACAGACAGTAGAAGGCCTTGTGTAGATTGCAAAATAGATGGAGACTTTGTTACTATAGAAAAATTACTGGCATTTATTGATAAGCATTATAATGCATGTTCTGTAATAGTAGACAAGCGGCCAAGTATAGATGTGCAGAATGCTGGGATCAATGATGTGAGGATAGGATATGTAGTAAACTTCCATATTGAAATGGACATAAACTTCGAGTGGAGAGACAAAACACATAGTATTCCTATTCTGCCAAGAACATTTTATAGTATAGATGAACTTAAAACTATATTATTTGATGAAGTTTTACGTACGTATACTTATTTATTTTAAATGCTTATTGTATTTTTAAATGCTTATTAATTAATGGGATTTGTAGGTAAAACTTCCAGTTCCAATTTTCTGGTTTTGTATTTTAATTGTTACGAGAATTGTTACGTACAATTGTGGTTGTATTAAAGATACACTGATAGATTGCTCTTCAACAAAATAACAGATTTCTCTTATTTCTTTTAGCAGCCCGGCTAGCTCAGTTGGTAGCAGGTTTACAGCTAAATCCAGAGATTTAGCATTTCCAGGAACCGTAAGTTGGTTGACTGACCGCCGTGATATGACTTATTCAATGTTTTGCTACGGTGTTAAACCCAAGAAAAACAAACAAACATCAAATTTCTATAATTGTTTAGAATGTCTTGTAGCATGACCAACGTGGGTCAGGTTGGCTAAGATAGATCTATTGTTAAAATAAAAAAATACTGATGTAGTTATATATTTAGGCATTTATTAATGTGGATCATAAACATAATTTTGCCATAAATATATCCAAACCGTTGCAGAATGATAAAAGGACAAAAATCTATCAACGTAAATGTCTTAGGTCAAACATCAATTAAGTTACTAACCCATTAATAGCTTCGTAATTTCCTCAGAATCCTATTTTGTTTTGAATGTAGTTATGCCGTATGGAATTTATGTTCATTTATGTGTAATTAATCACCATTACTATTCAGAAGCGGGATAAAACCTTTCAGTGTTGATGTGCCGTAAAATTCAAACAAGTACTCTGTATAATTGGGCTTTCTTCATTCTAGAGTAATGAGAATGAATATAAAAATATTGTCAATTGCCGAATTGTCGGCAACCACAATACTTTCTTCCGTTACACTCCTTTCGTACCGTGGACAATTAGACTGGCAAATCTCAGTTTTCATGAGTTTACATGAGGCAGGGTGGACCAATTTCCTTTAAATGAAATCGCAAATTATGAAATAATCTTCAATAAGAATGACGCCAGCCCATACATCAAAGTCATACATCACCCTCTTTAGGGAATTTTGAATGGGGAATCAAATCTTAGATATAAAACGTAATTTCATTGGTTAGTTTACCGCAAAGGTTTCCTTGCGGATTCAATAAACTGCCACATTATTCATTAATTATTAATGACTACGAGATTTTTCTAACTAAAAAGCCCACGGTACATGATGCAGCATGAGCATCAAAGTAATTTCAAGACTCATGAAATATAAAAATGAACCACCCTAAATATTTAGAATGAAGCAATTCATATCTAAATAAGACAATTCGTTGTTCATTTATCTGCATGGTTCATATAAAATAAAATTATTTAATTCATGATAGTCAGTCCTTTAACAATATGAACCTTGTACTTATGTAATGATAAATTCCTTTGACGTTAGATGTTATGTTTGTTGATAGGATGTTTATTTTTATTTCTATAGAGTATTTACCATCTGCTGAAGGACCACGGATAAGTACTGTGATATTTAAGGATATCTTGCTCATATATACCACAAAAGGTCCTGATTCTAGTAATTCAAGACATAGAAATGAGTTAGATACTATGGAAAAAGTCAACATGGCATGGGAAAGCAGACGACAACTGTATGTGACTTTGCGTAATGCATCAAATGCCGAAGATAGATTAGTGGGTGTTTTCAGTGATGGCATGTCCCAAATAATTGATGATTTATTGAAAGGAAAGGTGAAGAATAGTACATTGCCTTTTATACTAGCCCTTTGTTTCAACGAAACATTTTATTGTGTGGTGGAAAATTCACATTATTGCCGAGTTTTATTTAATGGTATGATTTACCACGGCTTTGAATGTTAGCCATACTGCATGATTCGAAGTGAATTATGCAACTACTTAACCTAAATAGTTGTTATCCAGTTTTCTAATATATTGATGTATAAATTAAGGTTTGGGTGTAAATGTATTAAAAGAAATTATGTTCCGAGGTATCAGTCTTAACAATTTGATGTATAAGTACTGTAATTTCAGTTTTTATCATTCTTTAATCACAGAATCCCAAAAAAGTTTCAGCCATATATAAATAACAAGTCAAATCATGCTATGCTATGACAAGCAAAATAATTATTAGCTCGACTTTTCGGATATTAGTGCGGCTATCCTACTCAGTTGTGCGTTGGGGTAACACTATATGTAGTTGAGATATTTGGTACAACATTTTATATCTTTGAAACGACCCAAGGTGATTTCTTGAAAATTCAACTCCAAATTACATGACTCTAGTATGACTTTTGACTTGATTATGTCCCTTCTATACTTCCTTCTATACTTAGAACTGTCTGTGTTTGATTATGTCCCCTTCCTACTTAGTAATTTCTGGGTTATGATTTTGGTGTTACATTTCATCTTTAAAAGTACTTGAGGAAATCGCTTGAAACATAACACATGTCTCATGCTTACCCATAGAGGTTAAATACTTAGTTGCACAACTCGAGCATTAATTTGGCTGTTGTTGCTGTTGTATACGAATAATTGAAATAGTCGAGTGCTCTGTCCCTGGACTTCTTTAATTCCTTTTAAACACCGGAAAATATAACCTATTCCTCTAGGAAGCAAATGGTCCTAGGAAAGATATTTGCATGGTAATATATAATGCAATTAACTTATACTCTGGACAGTAAAAGTCCGTGTATGGGTTGATGGCTTTAAATAACCTCTAAAACAATGTGTTTCGATTGTTATTTTAAGCCAGCATACATGGAAAATAAAATGTGCTTTAACAGTAACTATACACATAGGGCCACTTAACGGCACTAAGAATGACCCATTTTGCTTATGGCTACCAAAGAAAAAGGTCACTTCTTTTGAATTAAAAAAAGAAATCTTTAAAAAAAATCCTATAAAATTGCAGTCTAATACGTGCAGGTTTAGTGATTCAGTGCTTTGAATTTTATGTTATTGACCTGGGCAAAATTTCCTTTTTATAATATAAAAGCATGTATACATGCAATATTCCTGACAAGCTTAGTTTTTGTCAATTGTTTTAAAGTGCCGCACTGTGTACAGTGATTGGGAAAATGACGGAAGATTAAGTTTCTGTACTTGATCCAGCATGTGCATTCAGTTCCTTTCTTGGAATGGACACTTACTCCTGATTTGGTGTTAAGCACGCTAATAATTGTGATTACCTTTTTATTTTATGAAAAAATATTATGGTTTATTTTGACAGAAC
This sequence comes from Mactra quadrangularis, assembly GCA_025267735.1. Classification (NCBI taxonomy): domain Eukaryota; kingdom Metazoa; phylum Mollusca; class Bivalvia; order Venerida; family Mactridae; genus Mactra; species Mactra quadrangularis. Next base: position 47,493,507 of record CM046305.1, on the reverse strand, counting down.
CAGAGAATGTGTGATGCCACTACGATTGAAGTCACAGTTGAGTGTAAATCCTTTCTTGAGGATGTTTATAGAAAGTCTGAAAGTAACTTACCCCAGCTAGCAAAAGTGGCAATTGATTTACTTAGTGAACAGCATGACCTGAACAAAAAAGGAAAGGTATGTTGATAGTTACATGTGATATTACTGTTGATATATACTTAATCTCTATATTAGAAATATTTTTAACAATTTAAAACAATAACAATGAGAACATTATGAAAGTTAAAAATGTTAAAGAGACATATGCATCAATATAAAAATAAAGCTTGTTGGACAATTATCCTTAACGCCAATATTTACACCACATCCTTTTCATGTTAAGCTAACGCATGTTGATTAATATGTGCACTGACATCAATTGCATCATGAAGTAGATTCAATGTTTAAACTCGCATGATGTTGATATTTCATGAAAACTTGTGAAAACACGTCTTATGCTAAATATTATTTTCTTTGTAGAATGTGACTAAACTGAATGTGAAATTCCCATATGAAGAGGGAAGTAAACCCAAGTACAGAAAGGATTTCTTGTGCTTTAATCTAGTGATAGACAATCAAGCCGGTAGTGGATAAATAATTGACATTAAATGATGTAACATATTATCATTATCTTGAAACTCTACATATACTTAACAAAACTTATAAGTGTATATGTATATTTGGGTTCATATCTAAGTAAACGTTTGTCCGATTTCAGACAAATTTTCAACAAATACACTTTTAAGATGGAAAAACAATATTATGTTTATTTCATTACAAAGAACATAGTATTTAACTAATGATATCATAATCATCTCAGTGTGTTAAAAAGTCAAAATATGGATGGTTATCTTCGTGACCAAGCAAATGTACGTAAAATGATAGTGGTATCCGGGTAATTGACTTGCGACTTAATATTTAATTAAGAATGAGGCCTTTATGACTGCTTGGCATCGCGTTGGAAGCGATTCTGACGTATACCCACTCGTGTACAACCTTCCCGCGTAGCTCAGCTAGGGTTTGGGCTTCAACGCCATGGCATGCACGGCAGTTTAATTCATACGTGTTTTGATATGTATATAGCTATTGCTTTCAACAGTTTTCACATCAGCATGATGTTGTTGTCGTGTATTAATTCTGTTTTGATTCGCACTAGTCAAGATTACCTTGTGCTTTTAATGAATGAATTTCATCGATTAACGGTTCGCGCAGGTAAGATTACTTTAAAAACAAAGACTCCACAGTAATAATTGATACAAAGTCAATCGCAGATACACCAAGTTTCATAAAAAATATCAATTTATAAAAAGTTAATCGCAATTGAAATATTTATACTTATAAGTTTTGCTTAGTTATATTAATATATACTCATTCTCATGAATCATTCTCAATTTTGATATAAATTATGACTTCTACAGTGTAGCTCATCTGAGCCTTTGTTAAGGGTAACCTCTCCAGACAGTTTTATGTCAGTCCGGTGTCAGACACCATTCAACTCATTGTGAACTAGATAGAGGTCACATAATTGCTCAATTTGTTTATCAAAATTGGTCAGTAGCGTTGTATTCACGTAACCTCAAACGGGATTTGATAATGAGTCATGTATGGTGACATGCTAGGTCACTTGGTCAAGTCATGTTCGAACATAGTCAGAGACTTAGTCAATTACATGTTTGATGGACTCAGGTGAGAGATCTCTTTTTCATGTATGATATACATGTTAATATATACATATGTACCTTAAAAGTACCAAATGATGTGCCTTAAAAACCCGGGTCGATAGCGCAGATGGTAGCGCGCCGGGGTTTGGAATTTCGTGCCCGAGGGGGTGCGGGTTCGAATCCCGCCCGGGGAGGTTATATCCTTCCATGAAAATTTGACAACAATGTCGATTTTCCTTTATTGATAAGATAATATGGAGAAGTTTCTGGCCTTTTGGAAGGGTAGGTGAGTACTGGTTATAGACAATGGTCCAGAAAAGCTAGGTTAGGTGCGCTGGACGCCGTAAAATGACCTAAATTGTGTTGACACGGCGTTAACTCAAATAAATAAATAATTAAGATGTGCCTTGAATAACTCACTCTCCAGTTTAAGTGATAAAAATGGTTTTTTATATACATGTATCTTATCTTATACGTAGTAAAATAAATAATAGTTTGATACATTGTGTATTCTTTTCTATACTAATTTATTTTAGCTCGATCGTGAAACAAATTCTTACAACGTAGATTAATCACTTTCGGATATTCTTTTCTCCAACCCACCTATGTATTTAGTAATGGTACAATTTATGTATACCTACATGATGATAGAATTCACTAAATACAAAAATATGTTTATGATAAGAACTGACAGGTTTTTCCCGTGCTCGCGATTCTGTTAATTTGAACTGCAGGATGAATACTATGGTACGACTTGTATTACCGTTCACTAAAACTTAATAAGAAACAACCAATATATCAATCCGATGAATTTGATTAGCCTGTCAAATGTTTAACATCAGATCATTAAGATTGGCATAAGGCTAGGTTATGATGAAGAAATTTATCAAAAGCTTTTGTAAGAAAAACTTAAGAACGGCTTATCATTGAAAATGCTGTAGTATTGAGTGATCAAAGAGGAAGTGGAGTTATTCAGAGAAATCAAGTACCAACGCTGTCTTTCGAATTTGACCACTTTAATACATGATGGGAACTTTGGCGAATGCTAGACATAAAGAAATGTTCTATGGTCTTCATTTTACTATTGATATGTATGAAGGTGAGTAGCGATAACGTCTTTCAATTATTGAGACACACTTTGACAACGATGTATTTCAAGTAGCGAGTGTTGTGGACGCCCTGATACAGACATCTTTGCAATTATTTACACTGCATTTTGATGTGTTATTTGAAACGATCATTCCATCCATCTTTAACCAGAATGCCTTGTGCATAGAATAAAATAGAATATTTCCTTTTTAGTCGGAAAAATACAGAAAAAACGTAAGCTTTAGTAAACTTTTTAACAAACTATTAAATAACAATTTATGAAATAAACAATTTTCAAAATACCTGTAAAATGTGAAATAATGATTAGTTCAATACGTAATATTAAAGTCATTACATTTTTGACAGAAAACGGCAATTTGTCTTTAAGCTCTCCCGAGATGACTTAGCGGTGAGCTATCAAGATAGATGAATGTCCGAAATACGTTGTCTGTCCACACTTATTTCGTTAGCACGCTAGCGGTCACACGTTAGCTTCGATTGTCACGATACTTGGCCAGGACGTATGTCCCAGTTATTACTAGGACGAGTTTGAATATGGGTCATATGTGGTTAAATACTAGGTCACATATACTAAAAATTCATGTCTATTCTGAAATTTGTTATTGGATTTCGAAACAACTTGTTATTTTAAATGTTCACCATATCAAGACGTTTGATAACATACAACACCCATGTCTGTAGGTCCAATGTCACTGTTACTAAATTAGAAATTTCTTGTCTGGGCTAAAACTTCATTGTGAGTGGAGTGATTTCAATGAAACTTGACAGAAATGTTCACCAGGACAAGACGGTGTGTCACGTACAATAGACAATCCCAGAAATGAGAATTAGACCTCCGCCATATTGTGGTCACGTGATCCGCCCGCTATTAAGGTGCTGAATTTTCCTTCTGCAGCTAAAATAGATAAGGCCTGTTGCACAGTATTTGTCCCATTTTTACGACATAAATTGAAAAATAAAAACTGAAATGGTAAAAACAAACTTTTAAATTACAAAGACTTAATGTTATAGGTGTGTCAAAAAAACAGTTCAAATATCACTAGAGGTTTAAGAGTTTTGTTCATTTTTAGTGTCAAAAAATGGTCATTTTTAATGCATAAGAATCAGTTATTACCTTTTTTCAAAATGCAGTATTTAGGAGCAATTAAACTTTAATAAAATCTTATATCAACCTTGTTTAGAAAAGTTAATGTTTCAAAACATTGCTTAAAACAATTTACAGTAAAAAAGTGGGGTTTTTTTATTTAAAGGAAATGAAATGGTACGTATTTAACGGTCTTATTGATTATAAAAAAACATGTACTTTAGTAACTAAATTTTGTATAAACTTCTGTTAATATCATTCAATTATGGCACAAGTACAAAATGTCCTGACTTCTTGTGGTATTGAAATAAATTAATGTAAAATTTGTTATTTCCATAATTTCCCAAAAAAAATCGAAAAAGTGTCTTGTCCATCCCCCGCCTCCTATAATTCCTATTTATTCGGAAAATATAAAACCTACGCATATTGATCAATGAAGTTATGTGACAATATAGTAAATAAACCAAAACATAAAAAAGATAAACTAAAAATGAAAAATAGAAAGAAAGAAAAGTTTTGTAATGTCTGACATCCTGCTTAAAATTGCTATTTTCCAAACTTTTCTAAATATTTGGCAGAACTTAATGTATTTATGTGAAATAACATCAGATAAACAAAAAAAATTACTTAATTACATTTTAAAAGAGTTTAACATTAGTTGAAACAAAAAATATCCGTGATAGATAGATCTTATATAATCTTTAAAGAACTATAACAAAGACAGTTTTCAGCAGCATTTATTTAGTATTGATTGGTCTGATGTAATGATGTCCGATAATGTTAACAAAGCTTGGGATATTTTTAAATAATTTTTTTAAATCCATCAATTAATTCGCTCCTGTTAAAGAAATAAGATTGACACAAAGAACTGAGAAATTGATTACTTCAGATGTATTAACTTGTATTAAAGAGAGAAATAGAGCCTTTAACCTTTATAAAAATAACAAAAATGAAAATTGATGAGAATTTTAATTATTTTAAAGAATGTAGAAATACACGCAAGATGCTATTTTTAAAGCTAAAAACATTTATTTTTGTGAATCTCTTGAAAACTATAAACTTGTCTGATTCTAAGTCACTTTAGAATAGTTTAAAATCGTTGGGTTGCCTTCAAAAAAAGGATCAAACTGGAGGTAATCTTGCCTTGAAAATTTGAGATGAAATTTGTTTTGACAAATTAAAAGTAGGAGAACAATTTAATACCTTTTTCACTACTGTAGCTTCAAAACTAGTTGAAAAATTACCATTTTGCAAAATTATTTTTGGCAGTAGTTATGTGTTTTAATTTTACTCATCTAAGGGTGTCAAACAAAATTATTTCTTTTTTCTTATTGTTTCGGAAAGAAGAAATTTTTTTAAATATTTAGTGTCTCTCAATCCGAAAAAAGCCACCGGGCTTGACGATATCCCTGCTCGTTTTGTCCGAGACGCTGCTCCCATTATTTCTTCTCCATTAACCCACATTATTAATTTGTCTGTTATTCAAGGTTCAGTGCCAGATGATCTTAAGTCTGCACGGGTTGTCCCCCTTTATAAGAAAAATGATAAGACAGACGTGGGCAACTACCGCCTGGTTTCAATTGGAAACTTATCTCACCGGCAAAAATCTTTTAGCAATCTGGTTTTAGGCAAGGTTTTTTCTATTGACACTTTTCTTATTAATCTTTCAGATTTTATTAGGTTTCAAATGGACAAAGGTCACCTTGTAGGTATGGTTTTACTGAATTTGCAGAAAGCATTTGATACTGTTAATCATGCTATTCTGATAATGAATCTTAAGGCTATTGGTCTATCTGAAATTGCAGTGCAGTGGTTTAATCATATCTTACTGATAGGAACCAGTTAGTTGATATAACTGGAATTCAATCCTCTCCAGCAGGTATTTCTTGTGGCGTTCCACAGGGCTCTATACTTGGCCCTTTGTTGTTTCTGATGTATGTGAATGATATGTCTGGTGCGGTCAAGAATAAGTTATCACTATATGCTGATGATTCAGCCATTTTGGTATCTGGAAAAAAATCAGTCAGACATAGAATCAGTTCTAAGCTCAGAAATGGAAACTCTTTGTAACAAGTTATCTCTCCATTTAGGTAAGACTGAATCGGTATTATTTGGTTCCAAACAAAGGTTAAAATCACAAGCAAATCTAAATGTAAGGTGCAATGGTCAACATATTGAAGCCAAAGAATCTGTCAAATATCTTGGTGCTACTCTTGGTCAGAATCTTTCTTTTGATTCAATGGCCAGGTCAATCATATCAAAAGCTTATTGTAGGCTTAAGTTATTGTATAGAAACAGGAAGTTCTTAAATTTTCACACAAAAATGTTACTAACAACATCTCTCATTCAGTGTTACTTTGATTATGGTTCTGCTGTATGGTAGGTACAGTTGTTTATCTCAGGAACTTAGGAATAAGTTACAGGTCACTCAGAACAAAATGATAAGATTTGGGTTGGGACTGGATGCAAGGACTCACCTTGACCAGAATCATTTTGTTAAACTCAACTGGTTACCCATATCAAAAAGGGTGAATCAAATAATCTAAGGTCATGTATTTAAGATTCAAAGTGGGATAGCACCACGTTACCTCAAAGAGCATTTCATTCCTACTAGTTCTATTCACAGCTATCCCACAAGGCAAAGAATTTTTTGTAATGGATTTGGAACGGCTATTGGAACTTTGCGAAACTGAACGAAACGGAACGGAACGAGAGGCACCACACGGGGGAAATTAAGAAATGAAATGTAAATTCTTAAAATCAATATACAGTAATCATAATAGTAAATTATACGAACTCTGTATAATCTTAGTCTATCCGACGAAACTCAGTATACACACACCATTACATCTTCATAAATTACCTCGACATGGAATTGTATTCCTTGATTGAAGCATTCCCTTTACACACATACAAATTGTCCTATATTCTAACATAGGCACGTGCGCTTTCACTCTTTATTCAATGTGACGTCATCTATGCTTTATTATTCAATAAAACATAGCTGGTGACGGCTGTTGAAATTTTACTCCCCACGTTAAATGAGCAAAGCCGAAAATAGCGCCCGAGTTTAAAGGGTTGACTTTAACAGAACCTTGGAACATGTCAGTAAATTTAAAACATGTACTAACCTTATTACTTGACCAAAAATGGTATAAAATGAGTTTAAAACGATTCTAGCATAAACATGACCTACTTCAAGTTCAAGACGTTTTCTAAGTCCCAGCATTTCCCGGTTCCGCTGTCTCATTTCATCCTGCCCTTCATCCGACGATCATGCCAGCCATTATACGAAAATACAAAGATTGACTATTTAATCAAAGCCAAACTGTGCATAGCATAATATAATGGAACGGCTACGTGGATTCTTTCAAGTTCATAATCATCCAAGCTGACAAGAGCAGCGCTGATTTCGAATCATTTTCCGAAAATCTGTCCTTGCTTGACACGCGTTCATAAATCCAATTTATATCCAACCTTTTAAAAAATTCTCCATCGAAATGTCTGATAACACATTACTATCCAGTAAACATCCAATTATTTAAGCAGTATTTGCAATATTCCGCCGAAAACATCGAACTTAAATGCTACATCATCGTGTGTATATAAAATGTCACTCACTAAGGGCAAGGTCGAATGTTTATTTCACGGCGCTTATTTTAAAGAATGATGTTTAACACACAAATAAAGCTATGACAATTCGTATTTAGTTTTGGGTTCATTTTTTTTAAAATTAAGATTTGAATATTATTTGTTTGAAATTAGAATCAATTATCAATGAGATCTATGTAAATAAAGGCTATTTTCGGCCTTTGCACTGGGGAGTGGATTTCAACAGCATGGCGAATCTGTCAGTTAAAAATAGTTCTATAAAAATATCTTTTCTAAGGATGAATTTTGCGATGTTAGAATCGAAATAACTTACAGTTGTCAATATTTTATTGTCTAATAAAACTTAGGCACTCGTTTGATGCGCTAATTAAATCACTCGTGCTAAAGCACTCGTGATTTAATCATACGCGCATCACAACTCGTGACTATGTTTTATTAGACAATAAAATATAGACAACTGTAAGTTATTTCTTAAATCTTATAACATACATGTAAAAAAGGCGACTTGTATATATAGATCCTGGGTCGGCAATTATAACTACATATATAAAGCCATAAATGATTATTTAATATACCCGGTAAAATTCCATGTCGAGTCTATTTATGAAGATACATGTAATGATATAAATATATTTTTTCTCGTTCCGTTCCGTTTCGCAAAGTACCAATACCTGTGTGGGTATTGGTACTTTGCGAAACGGAACGAAACGAAAGAGAATGAGCAAATTGATATAATGACAAAAACAGCGCAAACATAGTAGTTTGAAGAATAATCACGCGTGCACATACAAGGAAATATGCAAAAAGCCTCCCCTTTACAAACATACAAATTGTCCTATAATCTTATAACATACATGTAAAAAAGGCGACTTGTAGATCCTGGGTCGGCAATTATAACTACATATATAAGGCCATAAATGATTATTTGATATACCCGGCAAAATTCCATGTCGAGGTTATTTATAAAGAAACATTTATTAATATAAAAATATTTTTCTCTTTCCGTTTCGCAAAGTACCAATACCTGTGTGGGTATTGGTACTTTGCGAAACGGAACGAAACGAGAAAGAATGGGCAAATTGGTATAATGACAACAACAGCGCAAACATAGTAGTTTGAAGAATAATCACGCGTGCACATACAAGGAAATATGCAAAAAGCCTTCCCTTTACAAACATACAAATTGTCCTATAATCTTATGACATACGTGTAAAAAAGGCGACTTGTAGATCCTGGGTCGGCAATTATAACTACATATATAAAGCCATAAATGATTATTTGATATACCCGGCAAAATTCCATGTCGAGGTTATTTATGAAGATACGTGTATTGATATAAATATATTTTTTCTCGTTTCGTTCCGTTTCGCAAAGTACCAATACCTGTGTGGGTATTGGTACTTTGCGAAACGGAACGAAACGAGAAAGAATGGGCAAATTGGTATAATGACAACAACAGCGCAAACATAGTAGTTTGAAGAATAATCACGCGTGCACATACAAGGAAATATGCAAAAAGCCTTCCCTTTACAAACATACAAATTGTCCTATAATCTTATAACATACGTGTAAAAAAGGCGACTTGTAGATCCTGGGTCGGCAATTATAACTACATATATAAAGCCATAAATGATTCTTTGATATACCCGGCAAAATTTCATGTCGAGGTTATTTATGAAGATACGTGTATTGATATAAATATATTTTTTCTCGTTTCGTTCCGTTTCGCAAAGTACCAATACCTGTGTGGGTATTGGTACTTTGCGAAACGGAACGGAACAAGAGAGAATGGGCTAAATTGGTATAATGACAACAACAGCGCAAACATAGTAGTTTTAAGAATAATTACGCGTTCACATACAAGGAAATATGCAAAAAGCCTTCCCTTTACAAACATACAAATTGTCCTGTACAATATTATAACATACATGTGAAAAGGCGACTTGTAGATCCTTGGTCGGCAATTATAACTACATATATAATTGTTTGTGTATAATGAGTTTCATCGGATAGCCTAAGATTATACAGAGTTCATATAATTTACTATTATGATTACTGTATATTGATTTTAAGAATTTACATTTCATTTCTTAATTTCCCCCATGTGGTGCCTCTCGTTCCGTTTCGTTCCGTTTCGCAAAGTACCAATAGCCGTTTGGAACTATTTTCTCAGAAACGAGCAGGTTTAGCCCACCCAAGGTCAAAGGTTTTGGCAAAAAGTCTTTTGCGTTTAATGGTTGTTTTTTTTGTGGAATGAAATGCCACAACACATTAGACAAGCTATAAATTTCCCCATTTTACCCTCGTCAAAGCCCATCTTATGTCAAAGATCTAAGATAACTAATGTATATATTACGTATCCAGCTCTTAATTCTCTATCTAATTAATTATTATTATTATTATGACATTTGTCTTTTTAGTGCACCTATTGTGATAGTATCATATTTATCTGTGATGTATATATGTATCATCTTAACTAATAATAGGGACCACAATGGAAATAAGGATTAAATTTCTTTTTTGTGCCATCCCTATATTTCAATGTATTCGATATGGTCTATCAAACAGTGTGATTAAGCGCAATGATAATTCTTACATTTCTGTATCAAAATTTGCCTATCAATCAAAAATACATGTTTTAACCATTTCTCACTTTACCAAAAATGCAATTTTATAGTCTGTTTTTATATATATTAAGCAATATTTTATGCATAAATTTTTATTTATCCTTATATAGTGCCATCATTTTGCTCACCATATATGTACCATGTCAATGTCATGAAATAAATAAATAAAAATCTAAAGTGATCCATGGAAAGAAGTCTTTTGTCTTAGCTGTTTTTGTGAGGAATGGGTTTATTAACGATTTCTATGAGATTGGTTTGGAATTTGTCCATAGTGAGTTGCTATTTTCTTAATAATGGACAATGTAACTGTATTGAGCGTATGACTCATGTCTTCTCTGATACCGTCCCATCTAGCCTTTTTGTATAGTGGTATCTGTCGAGGAGTTTGCTTATGGGCATCAGGTCGCATGTCAAGTTCTATGAGTACTGCATCATGGTCAGATATTCCTGGTATAACATTGGTTCTAAGGACTTTGAAAGGTGGATTGGTGATTAGTAGGTCTTAGGTGTTTTTTGTTTCTTGTAGGCTCTTCCACTAGTTGTGTAAGGTAGTCAGAGAGCATATAGTGTAGTTTGGAATGTTGTGTGTTTGGAAAAAATACATTTTCCCCTCCAATTTCACCCATTGAAGACATGCAGACATTCTTGAAGATGGTGAAAATTATAGCAAAATACAGAATTAGAGCCATAGTACCTTGGTTTTAGTTGAGTTTTCGTCTTACCGGAAGTGTTGATATTTGTCAACCGGCAGTTGCTAGTCCACTTTGTCTCGCAAAACTATCGGTGAAAAAGTGTTAATGACGACAAATTACAGCTTGCAAGTACCTTCCGTTGATTTGGAATGTTGAATGGTTCTGTTTCTATCATTTTACTGCATACCAGTGTATCAGAGAGAGAGAGAGAAATAAAAGCAAAAGAAAGAAATTTTCGGTCCGGTAGAAGAAAGTAAACCGTCAGATCGCGCATGCGCAACCAATTCCTGGTTTTTGTTAGTTTATTGCTATAATCGTTTGACATAATTGCTACTCGAATGTAATTTTCTTAGTCTTAACCATTTTCATTTAATATTTTCCTAATATGCCTATGATTGTGATAAGCCTATGATAAGCGCTTTTGAACATATATTCAATATGAAACGAACGCTTTACAAATTTGGTATATAATAATGATAATAATAATCTTATTATTTACAGAAAATAAACATATATTTTATGTAAAAAACTCAATATAGCAAATTAATTATTTCTTATTAATAATAGCAAATGTTACATCTTCTGTCTGGTAATTTCTCATCTTGGATTAACTGGAAATGTTTACAGAGTACAGAATATTTATTTCAGTTTATTCCAATTTATTCCACTATCTTCATATTACTGCTTTATAAAAAACTAATTTTTAGTAAGTAGAAAGAAAAAAATATAAAGTAAAGTAACTATAGCTTAAGAGTTATTGTTAAAAACAATACAAGATGAGTGGTAAAAAACAATAAACATATAATTAAAGATGACTTTTAATTCGAGTGTCAGAATAATAGTATGTTGTTTTGGACGGCGTGAATTGTTCTAGTTTCTCAGCTTTTATTGAGATTTCAGTTCATAAACAAGTATAAGAATTGTAAATGGCCCGAGGAAGGGATCGAGTAATCAAAATATTGCAACGTTTGAATGTAAACTAGTATAAACCTAAATAATATGTTTGAATATATGTCGTTTAGAATAACATGAGACAAATCTTACACAATATCCTATGCCAACAATGACTTAGATTATTCTAAAAGAGCTGTACGAATTAATCGATCATACATACATTACATAGTTGATTCTGGTTGAAGGATTACTCCGGTAACACCAGCTCTAAATCTTCAGGGTCTTCATTATTTGAGACTGCTTTACATTGAATTCAATATCATTATCACATCATAATTTGTTACGTCTTGATTCAAATGAACGTACTGAATTAACGATGATTGGTGGTAAATTGTTCCACATATCCACTCCTTGATAACAGAATGAATATTTTTAAATGTTCAAATGTGCCCGTTTTTTATATAAACATAATTGTATCTTATTGTTTAATCATTTGTTATATCACTTCTCTTTTGTAATACATATCGATCACAGATAAGTTTTCATTCAAAAGTTTGAACGAATCTATCATAATTATCTCTCCTAATACGTTTATAATAAAGACTAGATAAGTTTGATGTTTTTCATCTTGTTTCATATAATAACTCTGACCTTCCAGGTATTAGTTTTATGGACATTTTAAATAACTTAAGTTTCTTCTTGTATAGTTTCTTCTTGTATGGACCATTTGATTTCTGGTTGTTTTGGCTATTCGATTATCAACCAATAACTGACAGTGATTTAAACTCATCGGGTAAAATACACAATAACAACACTTATGTCCAGTTTCTTTATACGTGTATTATCAAAGATATACTCGGCGTCAATGAAAACTTACCATCCTAACAACCCTCGCTTTATGATGATAAAATCGAATAGCAGTGAAAACATTACACAGACATATTTTTGGCATGCACATGTAGTGATTGCTGCCAAAAAGAATCTAAAATCGATTTAAGATGTTCGAGTCCCGGACTGCACGTGCAAACAAGAGTTTTTGTAAGGACGACATGTATCCAGTACTTTGTGTAAATCATTTGTTTCAAAGGAGTGGTAGTCGACAGGCTGAGAAAAAACCCTCGTATTTGCAACTATTGCTATTCAAATGCCATGTTTAGGAGACTCTCGACGTCACCAAGCTCTCGGCATTGCTGACGCCGGGCTTTCGTTTCGTGAGATTGCTTGTCGTATGGGCTGCTCACATCAGACAATCATGAATCTGGTAAGGAGACTTGAACAGGCAGGCTCAGTGAGAGGTAGGTCACGACTAGGTCGTTAAAGGAGCGTCAGGACGTACCGATCGTCAAATTATCCTGCTGCGAGCTGCGATGGTGATAGTGTCATGGTGTGGGAAGGCATTTCTTGGAGGCACACCACCCCACTTATTGTATTGCGTGGAACATTTACTGCTCAGCGTTACATTGATAATGTGCTGAGGCCAGTAGTTCTTTCTTTTATTCAGACTTACGCTGACGTCAACATTCTTCAACTAGACAATGCACGACCCCACTCGGCTCGCGTTACACAAGATTTCCTGCAGGTGAATAATGTCCACACATCGCTTTGGCTGGCATTCAGTCCCGACCTTAACCCTATAGAGCATCTTTGGGACCAACTTGACCGAAGGGTTTATAACAGCAGACGTGACGTCAATAATCTGCTGCAACTTATACAAGCACTGACTGAGGAGTGAGGTGCAATACCTCAGTACAAAATCCAGCATCTAATACGGAGTATGAGACGTAGATCTATGTCAAGCTGTGCTCGATTCAGAGGGAGGACATACCCGCAACTGAGTTCCGCGACTTTCATTTTCGAGATGGTCGTCTTATTTCATATTTCATATTTGTAAGTGTTTTCATTTTTTTAAAAGTTAGGTTCATGTAAGTGGTAAGTTTTCATTGACGCCTAGTATATATTAAAACTGCTGCGGCCGATTGTATAAACATTGGTTTAATTAACCCTGGGTTAAACGCTAACCCTGGGTTATCTTTAACCAGGCTGGGTTAGCTAACCAATTTGGTTATCTGATTGTATAAAGCGAGATAACCAAAAGAGACATTTACAACCTAATCCGAAGTGGAATATGAAATCTACAAATGTATTTTTATGGTTTTTTCTCAAACTGATTTTGGTAACTACACACTTAGCCTTACAGTTGTGTATCAAGTTCCCATATATGACTCAGGTATATCTATGAATGAGTTTTCGAAATAGATTATTTATGCATGTCTGGGATAATTCGCCTATCGATCTTAAAGACATTAGTGCCACAAAAGTTCAACGTACGTGATTCAGTTATGAAAACAAGACATCATTACACTAAGTTATGGTTTTTTAATACAATTTGTCACGTTTACAGATTATATTATCACACACACTAGTTTATAACACACCAAAGACTTACATTTATAAATCTACAAGTGTTTCGATTTCTCATTTTCTGCAAATTAGTGCAGCAAATGCATGTTCTACGCGTACGTGTTTACGTATTATTCTGTTTAATTCTAAACACTTCCGGCGCAAATGTATGTGTTTCCGGGCTTTCTGTGCAGAGGTATAAGGTGTAATTATTGGTCCATTTTCACCCAAAAGATGAAAGTAGTAATTCAAATCGATTCCTATCCGTCTCATCAAGTGGTACTGTTTAGCGTCGTCGGTATGCCCAAGGAATCCACTCTTAACATACCGAATTACACCATGTACGACCACAATCACTTGTGTATGAATAGCATGATAACATCTGTGTCCGTGGTAGTATTCCTCCTGTGGCTCGACTTCAGGTCTATATATAACAAGTGAAGTACCATCTATGGCACCGAAAACAATAGGTAAGTTCGTCCATACACCACCCATACTTTGCCATTTCTCATTAGTAGGCCATTTAATGAAACTATGTAGTTTCTCGTGGAAGATAGGAATTTAACACCAAATATTGCAGCCAACATATCATAAGTAGGGTAATACCTCAACCAAAGAATAAACAATACACTCGGTTCTGCAATGATAATTCGTGTGGTCTCAACTCTTCTAAATTCATGTAATTTTGTAGATCAATTAGAGCTTCCGGTGTTTCACCCGTGATTCTATAGAATTGATATCTAATACTAGAAATGTCTGCAATTGATGTTTGACTTTGGTTACGAGAGTAATACGCTCCACTCGCTGTTCAGTGAAACGAGTGAATCTTTCGAACCGATGCTTTGAAGAGTACGACAGTGACTACTGAATTGTATAATTACATTATGTGTATTTCATGATAAATTGGTAATTGGTATTAAGTTTTATTTTGATATTAGTTGAAACTCAACGTTTCTTAATCAGTGGCCTTATATAATGAAAACAAATTTCTAACTAGTTTGAGAAGACCCCTTTCATTTTACAATTGAAGATTTCATATTCCGTTTCTGATTAAGTTGTAAATGTCTCTTTTTTAAGGTGACTAACTCGAATATGGTGTATGTTTAATAATAAACTGAAATTGCAATGCTATCTAAAAAATTTGAACATAATTTGCCGTCGCAATTACTTGCAATTAACTGCAAGTCAACCTCTATATTTAGATTGTTTTCATTCACTATGGCAATGACCAATCAAAAGCGGTGTAACCAGAGTTATCTTTTTTGGTTGTAATGAGAGTTTATACCAGTCATAATTGAAACACAACCCAATCAAACTGTTGACCAATATCTCGAAGTATATAGATTTCTAACAAAATTATGTATAGTAAATATTATAATGTTTTGGACATGTGTTTTTTCTCTGTAGATCTCTCACAACAAAATACTTTAAACAAAAAGCTTTTTATTTATTTACTGTATACAACAATTTTACAAGTAATAAACTTATGTTTCACTATACATGAGATCAAACTAATGTAGTTAATTAGTTAATTACCATAGAACCTAATCTATTGATAAATACATAATTACTACCATTTAGAAGATATTCAAATTAGAAATATAAAACATTTGTCTCACAAACATAATATTGACAGTATATGGGCTTTTAGTGTATTTATTATTAAGTATACAAACTTTAGGGGAATTATGAAAAGTCTCTTTAGTAGTAGTATATGATATCCAATTTACATATAAATATTTAGATATAATATATATTACATTTTATATATAAATGTATATATATATATGTATATTCAAACCAAAAGAAATATGATTAGTTTGATGTCGCAGGGTCACTTGCCCATGTTATATATATATTGTCTATCATCTATTTCTTTCATTTCTATTCACCCCATTTCATTTTTATCATAATCATCCTCATTAATTATACACATCGCACCTACAATTATTACGTGTCATCAACACTTTACATTAGAGCGGAGTCAACCTGTCAGCGCATGCGCGCAGGTCCGCTAATGAACTACTGTAATCGGCGCATTTGCCAGTAGACACTCAAAGTGATGAGAACCATTGTTTGTCCTTTCATGCCGTATTTTATATTACAGGTGAGTAGCCCTTCTCTATTGTGTTGTTGACATGTTTCATTTATTTATGCGACTTGTATTTTATCTCATCTTTGTATTTCATGTTTATTTATTTTCTATTGTTGAACGAATTCAATAAATAGACTGCTTGCGACGTGATGCCGCACGTGCGCATTTGCCAGTAGACACTCAAAGTGGTGAGAACCATTGTTTGTCCTTTCATGCCGTATTTTATATTACAGGGTATACCATACGAGGATAGAACCCTTACCTCATTACTTTTATTACAAGACAACTAAGAGGTTGACATTGATATAATCATTTATAAGTTATGATCCTTTAAGTAATTGAAATATATATTATATAGTTTCAGATTTCCAAGATACTACATCTGGCAGTGTAGATAATGTGTACAGTGAGTATTGTTTTTGTTATTGCTTAGATATTTAATTATACAGACTACATTCTTATAATCTATACTTAAGCATGGAGTAGTAGTATGGATTACAGGGAAATAAGTTCTGAACAACCTACAATTATATTCATTGTAAGTTACAGTATAAATGTTGACCAATGTATATATATATAGTTTTTATCTGGTAAATTCAAAATATGTGTTAAAACTTAAATGATGGTAAAAAAGTGCTTAAATTTTGTTTGTTTTTGTAGATCCTGTCACAGATTTTGAGGCTGCAAGTCCAGTAAATAAGTCGGTGGAAAGAGGCACCGTTGATGATAATGATGGCAATCGGTTGGAAAATCCACAATCGATTAATCGGAGAAATCGGTTGGGCGCAACCGACTGACTTTCCGATTATAATTGGCTGGATGCCAAAATCTATATAGCTAAATTCTGGTCATTGTCTTACATAACCATGCAAAATATACATCTACTCGTACTTCAATGATTTGATATTGTCTATCATTATTTAATATTTAATTGCCTTGCTTCTTAGCTTTATGTAAACATTATGGCACCAGTTCACTCATCTGAGTGAAAAAACTAACAAAATAATCTGTATTTTACATGTCTTTAAGTTTATTTGTGTCAATGGATTGTCCCAGACGGATATCATCATGCAATCTTTGCTTTAGTTGCTTTACAGCACTAGCCCGGTTACGCTACCAGGTAGCAATTCTCACTAGCTCGATTTTGAAAAGAGAAATGTCCTTAGTATCTTATTTTTTGTACATCTAAGGCAACAAACAATATACTCAATCTGTTTTTTCATATTTCTGGGAAATGTCATTCAAAATTTTAGTCACATTATCTACTATAGCTTTATGCAATTGCTTTCACTAGTAATCAGCAACTTATGATATAATGAAATCAACTTATAGGGCATTACATAATTCACAAATGAGGAGAATACTAGTATTTCAGGGTCTTAGTCACTAAAGATCTGTTCTGATCAATTTAATCAAATAACTAAACAATGTTTATTAATTCGTTTAAATATGCCTATTTTCCTACCATGAAAAAAAATATTTGAAAAAAAATCCATAACGTGCCGTGTACGAAAATTATTGGGGACGAATGTTTTACATTTACTATGACGTTTTTAATACTTCAAATTACTGTTGTATGTTCTCTACCATATCATCATTATTAAAAAATCATCATGAAATGAACAGCTTTCATTCTCTATGCATTATGGCAGCTAGTTTTATTAAAATGGTAAAATCGCTGTCCATGAGAAATTCGTTAATACAATGACTAATGACCTTGACCAAAAGTTAAGCTTTATCATTTAGAAGCGGTAAGACAAAAAAGTTTGTTTGTCAACAATTGATTTAAACTTTAATTTGATTGCAAAACGAAACATAAATGTGTAAAAAAGTGATTACTCAAAACTCTCAGATAAAAATTATACAAATTAACTTAAAGGTGCGTTCAGGTACATCGTTTACGGATACAAATATGATTCGTATACGAAAACAGGACTCGCCCGATCGGGCTGCTGACTGTGGTTTTTACTCGCCCATCGACAATTTCATTCGTCTTGGGTGTCGGGCACGTGGGTTAAGTCGAAGAAAAGTTGTTCTTGAACACATTTTCTGCCCAATCCGCCATTATAGCGCGCACACGAAAATAAATTATCTCCCTTGGGTACGGGCTAGTTTTTCGCGACGTCGCCGTCCATAGAAATCGTAATCGATTAATCGTCGTTCAATTTTTTCTTACCGATTTCGGCGATAATCGGAACATCACTAGTTGATGAGAGTCTCGAAATAAATGGTAAATAATTTAAAAACTGGTGACTGTACAAATTATAAAAAAGTAAAATATATATTTTTGAACTAAGTCACAATTTCGCAACAAAAAATCTACCCCATGCTGCTGCTTTACAACTGGTTAGATAGTATAGTTGGACATCTTTGTTAATGAGTCAATAAACACAGTCAATAGCATAGATTACCTCAGATTACCCGATGTATTTTTCATAGATTTTTTATAATTTTGTTTGTCATGCAAGTTCATGAAATATGGGCATTCTGATATGATAGACACAGTGCTTCATCTTTATGATTTAAATAAATCATAATCAAAGACCATTTTATGACATATTGTTATTTTTACACTATACAATAATTTATTATTAATCATTTTTGATATTACATATTCAGATACAAGCAGAAATGAACAACACACTGAAGAGGTTGCATCAAACTGTGCAAAGAGTATGAAGTAAGTTTATACTCTCCCATACTGAGTTGCTTTCTGTAGAATTGCTGTTAACATATAAGTAATACATCAGTCGATAACAAAACATTTGACTATATTATCATAATTTTGTAGTATTAATTCAAATGATTCATGCTGTTGACCTAACTAATGTTGAAGTACTTTGAATAAATCACTGAAAGTGCTGTAGGAACGATTCTTGAAAGCGTGTAGGTACCATGTCTAAGATATAATTTTATAATTAACACAAATAATAAGTGGTTAGATCAAGAACATAATATTATCAAGAATCATGCAAATTTAAAGGTATTGAAAGTAAAATACATAACGAAATTATACACTTTAAATTTAGTAATTGTCTTTTCTTAAGATGTGCTGTGACTAGTTCGCTCTTCTATAGAACTTTGAGGTAGATTCTCTGCAAACTTTTATCTTGATGCTGCTAAGTAATGTTGAACTTCTAGCAAATACTTACATGGATGATATAGGTTTGTGGGGAATTAACGTCAAAGTTTTGTTGAAAGTCTAGCACGAAAGTATTTGTATGAATATATATATGATGCGCAACGCGAGAAAAAAGGGCCCTTAAGCTCTTTGACGTTATTTGCGGTAAACGTCACAAATGTTATCGAGGTCAATTTTAGCGTACACGTGTCATGTCAGTGATTATTGCACTGTTTACCCGCGATTTAACTGGGTCTCTTGCTTTAATTAAAGGGAATAAATCGATGTTTTGTTAAATATGAATGACTTAGTATCAATGTTTCAAGAAATTAATAACAAATAGCGTAAAAATTAGGACTATTGACTGTCATTAAGTTGTTTTCTTCATCCAACTTTCGTCAACGTGCCGAGCGGCCGTGTCGTGTTGATTCTTTTAAAAGTGGACTGATTTGTTACTTGACATTTAGAATATTCTGTATTATTTGTGCTTTTAAATTGGATTGCTAAATAGATAGGCTACAATTAGATTTTTCGAGAGAATTGCTCTGTAGCAACGCGTTATGTATTAAAAGTGCAAAATGTAATAAAATTTAAAATCTATATAAAAGTTTATATAACTCAGTAAACCACTATCAGTATATGTATTATTGCTTTTTTAGTCAATTTTAATCATTAATTGACACATTTTAAGGTAGTCCAGCCAATTTCAACATTTTTTACATATTGACATTTTATTACATTTCGGGTTGACGAAGTCGACACGTTATGTAATAAATCAAAATGTAATAAAATGTAAGTTGGGTTAGTGTTCCAAAGATTTTGACAATGTGCCCGAATAAAAGTTTTAATACCGAAATAACCTTTTAAATTAAGAAAAGGGTTTGCCGTGTTCATACTTTGTCGTCTGCACTCGATGTTGCAAAATGAAATAAAATTAATAAAATTTTGAAATTAAGAAACAATCCTAAATTACTTTGAATTATGTTTAAAATACATATATTGCCGACATTTTTCGCTTCTAAGGCATGTCTTAACTCAAATAAGATAATTAATTCTTGTTAAGGTATTCCTCTTGTATTTTAAAAAGTATTACATTTTGAACATTTTATTACATTTCTCGTTGACTAAGTCGACACGTTATGTAATAAATCGAAATGTAATAAAATGTTAGTTGGGTAAGTGTTCCACAAAATACATATACTGTCGACATATGTCGCTTTAAAGGTAGATCTTTACTCATATTAAGGTTATCACTCATATTAAGGTATTCCACTGCATTTAACAAATTATTGCATTCTAAACATTTTATTACATTTCGTGTTGTCTAAGTTTTCACGTTATGTAATAACACAAAATGTAATAAAATATAAGTTGGGTTAGAATTCGAACGATTTTGACAATTTTGAGCCCGAATGAATGTTTTAATACCGAAATAACCTTTTGCACTAAGAAAAAGGTTTGCAAAGTTCATACTTAGTCGTTTGCATTAGATGTGTAAAATGTAATAACATTTTGAAATTAAGACATAATCCTCAATTACTTTGATTTTTTTTGAAAATACATATATTTTCGACATTTGTCGCTTTAAGATATGTCTTAACTCATATAAAATCAGTAATTCTTGTTAATGTATTCCACTTGTATTTAACAAGTTATTGCATTTTGAACATATTATTACATGCCGAGTTGACTAAGTCGACACGTTATGTAATGGTTCAAAATGTAATAAAATGTATGTTGGGTTAGGGTTCCAAAGATTTTGACAATTTAAAGCCCGAATGAATGTTTCAATACCGAATTTACCTTTTGCACTGAGAAAAAGGTTGGCCATGCTCATACTTAGTCGTATTCCAGCCTTTTTCAGCATTTAATACATTTTGATATTTTATTATATTTCGCGCTGACTAATTTGACACGTTATGTAATAAATCGAAATGTAATAAAATGTTAGTTGGGTTAGTGTTCCAAAAATTTTGACAATGTGCCCGAATGAAAGTTTTAATACCGCAATAACATTTTGCACTGAGAAAAGGGTTTGCAATGATCATACTTAGTCGTTTGCACTAGATGTTGCAAAATGTTATAAGATTTTAGAAAGAAAGAAACAATTCTTAATTACTTTGAAATATTTTCATAGTAATTGAGGATTTTTTCCATATTTAAGAATTTTATTACATTTTGTAAAATCTAATGAAGCGACTTAGTATGAGCATGGCAAACCTTTTTCTCAGTGCAAAATGTTATTGCGGTATTTAAACTTTAATTCGGGGTCAAAAGTGTCAAACTAGTTCGAATTCTAACCCAACTAACAGTTTATTACATTTTGACTTATTACATAACGTGTCGACTCAGTCAACGCGAAATGTAATAAAATGTTCAAAATGTAACAATTTGTTAAATGCAAGTGAAATACCTTAACATGAGTTGTAACCTTAATATAAGTTAAGACCTACCTTAAAAGCGACAAATGTCGACAATAAATGTACTTTAAAAATATTTCAAAGTGAATGAATTGAAAATATTTCAAAGTAAATGAAGATTGTTTCTTAATTTCTAAAATTGTATTACATTTTGTTAAACCTAGTGAAGCGACTAAGTATGAGCATGGCAAACCTTTTTCTCAGTGCAAAAGGTTATTTCGGTATCGAAACCATCATTCGGGGTAAAAATTGTCAAACTTGTTCGAATTCTAACCCAACTAACAGTTTATTACATTTTGACTTATTACATAGCGTGTCAACTTAGTCAACGCGAAATGTAATAAAATGTTCAAATTGTAATTGCAAATGGAATACCTTAACAATAGTTTAAAATATTTTATACGAGTTAAGACCTACCTTAAGAGCGACAAATGTCGGTAAGATATTTACTTTGAAAATATTTCAAAGTAATTAAGAATTGTTTCTTTATTTCTAAAATCGTATTACATTTTGCAACATCTAGTGCAAACGACCAAGTATGAAAAGGGAATACCTTTTTCTCAGTGCAAAATGTTATTTCGGTATTAAAACTTTCATTCAGGCACATTGTCAAAATCTTTGGAACACTAACCCAACTAACATTTTATTACATTTCGATTTATTACATAACGTGTCGACTTAGTCAACCTGAAATGTAATAAAATATCAAAATGTAATAAATGTTGAAAAGGCTGGAATACGACTAAGTATGAGCATGGCAAACCTTTTGCTCAGTGCAAAAGGTCATTTCGGTATTGAAACATTCATTCGGGCTTTAAATTGTCAAAATCTTTGGAACCCTAACCCAACTTACATTTTATTACATTTTGACCTATTACATAACGTGTCGACTTATTCAACCTGACTTGTAATAAAATGTTCAAAATATAATAATTTGTTAAATACAAGAGGAATACCTTAACAAGAATTAATTATATTATTTGAGTTAAGACAAATGAGTTAAAAGCGACAAATGTCGACAATATATGTATTTTGAACATACTTCAAAGTAATTGAGGATTGTTTCTTAATTTCAAAATTTTATTTCATTTTGCAACATCGAGTGCAGACGACTAAGTATGAACACGGCAAACCCTTTTCTTAGTTTAAAAGATTATTTCGGTTTTAAAACTTTCATTCAGGCACATTGTCAAAATCTTTGGAACACTAACCGAACTAACATTTTATAACATTTCGATTTATTACGTAACGTGTCGACTTAGTCAACCCGAAATGTAATAAAATGTCAAAATGTAAAGAAATGTTTAAATAGGCTGGACTACCTTAAAATGTGTCAATTAATGATTAACATTGACTAAAAAAGCAATAATACATATACTGATATAGTTTTACTGTGTTATATAAACTTTTATATAGATTTTAAATTTTATTACATTTTGCACTTTTATTACATAACGCGTTGCTACATTGCACGCATTATTTCGGAACTATTGATTTAAATTGACGATGGATACAGCTTAAACACGCGTCGCCATCAAATTGTTTACTTGTAACTACGGGTACACATGCACACCCGTGAATACAGCACACGCTATAATATTAAATGCGGACTTGTACTTTTTATTCTGAATTTTGATTCAGTACATCTTATAATCTTAGCTTTATCCGGAAATTTTGTGAGTAGGTAATGCATAATTAGAAAAATGTCGTCCCTTTCTGAACTGAAATGTCCTTGGGGTAGGCTGTTTAGATTTTAGTCAGACCTGTTAATTATTAGACACATGTGCATCGAATGCAAACATGTATTTATTTCTGTTGTTTTCTGTTTAACCCATAACCGGTACCAAATCGTTGTCATGCAATCTGATTTTGTCATAAAGGGACATTAACCTCGTTAATAATAGAGCAAACAAATTATACACAGGTCATTGTCGATCCAAAATACTTTAGTCAAACTTGTAAAAATGTAACTTGAAATAACATGCAGCTTCAGTGATTCAGATCTGGATATTCATGTTAATGCTCAGTTTCCCCACCTGTACCACAATCATAACTACTCATTCATTCCTTGGGACATTTAACTATCAAAGGATCCCCGACTATCATCTCCGAACTTCAATACTCCAAATTTCATAATATTGCCTTCAGAAAGTGTTGTTATGTCGGCATTCTTTGATTTTTTAAAGAAAATGTTAGCAAGTTCCGTCTTACGTAAATGTTTTCCATTTTATATTGAACTAAATATTGTTATCTTTCACCTGCATTTGGACTTAATATGTGTTAAACATCATATAATTGACATTCGAAGTTATTAGTAAATATTGTTCTCATGTTTTGCCATGTGGATAAATTACCTCAATATCAGTCTTTGTAAATTCTGCTGTGATACGATGTTACTGAAGGAAGAATATAAAGTTTTAGTAAGCTTCATTTTGCTTGAAAATTATGTTACATTTTACGTGTGTAATAATGTGAAATAAACTTCTATTTATCTCAACCTCCTGTGGAAGAAAGTAAAATGTCAATTATAATATTTAGACTCTAATTTTTTGCAAACCCGCCATTATGAATACCTGCAAATTTAGGATGGTGAAAATATGAAGAAAAATTAAAATTAGCGTTACCATGTTACAAGTATTGCATGATTACAATTCGCATGAAAGCTACGACAATGCTGACATAAAAATATGTTCGGAGAGTATTGTATTGATCGTTATCATTAAAAGCAGTTCACATACTGGTATTAGTTCAACATTTTGAGACTCTTATTCATATCTTTCAAAAATATTTACGGACCTATACATTTTGTAGGGTCCTGTTTTTGGCGATTAAAATGTGTTCTTGTACAAATTGGTACATACGCATTCATGTACTTGTATAACTATTGTGAAAATGAGTTAAATATCAAATTATGTTAGCTGTACCATTTATTATCAGTATAGCATACATAGTTCGTGACAACTCTAACTAATACCTACAAAGTTGCCAATGATAACAGTTTGCTAAATTTCAACGCTCTAACAACAATTTCAAAGGAAATTCGGCGTCGTTATATCAAAATGAAAGCAACTAACAGATGAAGACATGAATGAGGGGGCGTGACGTTTGCATGTTTTACATGATGTTATTTTTGCATCCATTCCATTCCATCCGTCATATTTAAGTCGATATTGAGATCTTAAATCCATTTACACATATTACCCATATTTATCACTTGAAAGTATCTGGTGTCCACATTTAGGGTGCTTTGTAATTATTAAGTGTATGTATGTCATTGACAGTGTTTTTCCTATAAAACAGTGAAAATAGTAATGAATATACCGTGTTTTGGTTACAAAAACTGATTACAAGGGGAGCCTACTCTGTGCGGCTTATTAAGAGAGGAAAATAAGGATATTTTAATGATTGGCATTTTCAATCGAAGTTTTTTTCCTTATAAGTTACGTATCTTTACTCTTAAACTGATTATTTTAAAGAGAAAAAAATTAGTTAGTTCAGCTGATGTATGGTTTAAGGTACCTAACACTCCTGGGCCATACCTTATTTTGACATTAAAAATGAACATCAATTTGTGTGAAAAAGTCACATTTTTTAATGAATCATAATTTTCCGAAAAATGCCTAGAAAAGTAGCACTTTTCTGATAATCAGTGGTATCGGCTCAAATGCTGTATTTATTTAGGTAGTCTTTTTTGATTCATGAAATAGCGCATATTTTTTTGTAAGCCATTGGTCTTTAATTTGACGCATTCATTCGTAGGTGTGAACAAAACATTCTGTGGCATAAAGTAAAAATGCTAACTGCAAAGTGGACCATTTTAGAAGTTTATAACCTAGTACAACACGTAGTTATTAACAGAATCCCCAGCACATGTCATTTTGACGTCAGAAAGGCAAATTTGTCTAAAACAGACTCTCCAGTGGTGTTTGAGCCTAAAAATATGAAAAGAAATATTTTGGTGATTTTTTGGTCCTTTTTGGTCACTTTTTCACCAAGATTTAGTGATTGATACCATCAATTTGTGTGAAAAATTAACAATTTTAATGAAACAAAATTTTTCAAAAATCAGTGGTATCGTCAAAATGCTGTATATATTTAGGTAGTCCATATTGTTTCATGGAATTTCGCATAATACTTAACAGTCATTAGTCCTTCATTTCACGCATAGATTTGGAGGCGTGAAACAACGTTTTGTACCTTTTAGGTTACATTGGAAGCGGTTAATTGTCGAAGAAGAAAGTGTGACATGCCGTTTATTAATCACTTGTGAAAGTCTGTTGTCCACATTCGGGGTGCTTTATAATGATTAAGTGTATGTAAGTCATGGGCAGTGCTTTTCCAATACAACAGTGCAAAAACTAATGAATTTACTTCGTTATAGTCACAATAACTGGTTAAATTAATGGAGACGAACCGCCCCTATTGTGCTAGCGAATCGTCTACAGGCTAATCGTCCACGAGCGAATGTAACAGGGCGCGAATCGTTCGCTACCTTTCCGAAACTAGGTCATTCTCCTGCTTTGAGATAAAGACGTTTTCACGATTAGTATTATGCTTTATTCGCAGTCTATACATATGCAATGTTTTGCAAATTCATTTTATGCTGTCAAGAGAAATATATGTTGTCAAAACATGACTTTTTTTCGAGGTTTAACAGTCTCAACCGACGATTCAGTTTACAAACGGAAGTCGCCATTTTTAAAGGTTTAGTACCCTGCTTTTTCGTTCTAGGTAGCTCACAAGCGGAATGAGCCGGGAACCAATGGTATAGAATAAATAATCAGGTCGGGTTAAAGTTCGTATGAAATGTTAATGTATTTATATACACAACGGGAATTAATGAGTATAATTACGATTGACTAGTTTGCGTCGTTTCGGAGTTGTTCGATAATTTACGTTGGTAGGGGAGACAACCTAGCTCCGTATAGATATATGGTAATGAGCCAGTATGCTTGAATTGCGCTTCTTTGTCTTTGTTGATAGGCGTGGAAATATGAATATTTATGAGTCAGAATGGTTTTAAGATTGTCATGTCTCTGGAACGATAAATCGTTCCAAAATTAACGACGTTAGGAGTTGATTGCAATCTATAGTATAATTCCAATAAAAATTTGAAAATGAATTTCTCATTGCATTACAGTATACCCTCTGCAGAATGACCCTTTAGAGAACAATGCACATGTCCTGTCCAACAACAGCTTTTTATATTTCCCTTAGTTCCAATTATAACTGAATGCAACAACCTGTGAACAGCAACATAGTTTATTCCCTTCCAGAGGTTGTTGTTTAAAAAAGGTTGTACAGTATCATGTAATTATTGTTTTTGTTTGCTTTGTTTTGTTTTTGATGAGTTTAATGCCGTTACAAGACATTGTACAGGTCATATAACGTTGGTCAATCAACGTACTCACTGTTCCCAGAAAGGATTTTTTTGGATTTAGCTGTTATCCAACTACTTAGTGTATACTAGTACTTTCATCAGTGACTGACTACTGTCATACATAACCAAGAATCATTGGTATGAGGGAGAGTGGGCATATATTTTTTGTATATCAAAGCATGTGCTATTGAAACGTAATTTTCTATGTTTTTATTTTATAGAATACAGAGAAGCTTAAAAGAAATCCAAGCTGACTACTTTTCAACAGCTATAAATAATATGAAGAACAAAGAACTATTGTTGAAGGAACAAATTGGATTGGTTTCTTCCTTGAGAGAACTTGTGCCGAAAGTGCACGAAGCTTTAAATGTGTGCATTTTATCTCATTCAAAGGAATAAATTTATACTGTAGTTTGTTTAATCTTAGCAGAACTCTTACTTTAAAATATATTTAAATCCTTGTTTACATATTCATTTAATTTATAATGAATTGATAATTATTTTTTAATGAAATACAAATTTGTTTTGTATGAAGAGATTAAATTTAAGCCTTTATTTACTTTAGTTAATTTTTCATGTATATTGGATCATGCAAATTATACTATTTTCTCACGGAAAGCAAAGAATGTATGGTCTAGATCACAAGTGCACTGAATTGTGCTGTAGTTTATTCGTAATATTACATGTAACAACTTACCAAATTCAGAGCTATAACAGACTGGAAACCTTGCTAATAGAGTAGTCCCGAAGCTGCATTTGATCGACCAAATTATGCACTTTTAAAAAGCCTCGTTTACTTCTATAGTTCTTCTACAGTAAAGTTCTGCTATTAGACCACTTTTGTCATTTCAAAATCATGTGATTTTTAACAAATATTAAGACCTAAATTCTTAATTTGTGAACAAAAGGGTCGATATATATAAGACTGTTTTGCTATATAGATCATCTATTTAGCTGGTTTCATGGCAGAACTTTACTTATGTAAAAGCTAGAGTCAAAGTTGTACCTTTTGATAATGTTTCATTTTATTAAAGTCACTGCATTCAATAGATTGTTCTTGTGAAGTAGAAATGAACTTTGATCACAAAGTGACAGTATCCTTATTATTTCTATGCAGCTTACAAAGATGGTAGATTGATCTCTAGGTGATAATGCTACAGAGGAATTGAACAATTTTACCTGGGCACATTAATAACATTGACAACAAGGCATGTTTTTATGTATTTTATTTTATTTTATTTTTTGTGTTACATAATTTTCACGTTACATTTTTATACGTCCAAAAATTGAATATGTCAAAAGTCATACAGATTAATAAACCTATTTTATGCAGCATTCAATGCTTAACAACAAGTAGATAATAAGTGTAATGGTTATTTAAATCACATTAGTTTTTTTATATCTAGCATAAACTCAGTACACTTAATATCATGTTGGATTAATTTAAATACACACATTTTGTAGATGAGATTCTTACAACACCTGGGTTGGTGCTGGATTTTATGAAATATAACTTACATCTATATAACTAACAATACTCAATACTGTTCAATTGGTGGACAAATGAAAAGTGATAATTTCAATAAACTGTTACTTATAAAGTAATGATTTCTCTATTCCATATTTGTTGTATAATACATTTTGTTCATTTTAAGAGTTGTTATTTATTGTGATTCATATGATATTTATGGACTGAAAGAAAGTATTAACGTTTAAATAAAATTTCAAATACTACCAAACATTGAAAACTCAAGTTATCCAATTGGCACAGGGTAACAAAAAAATGCAGCTTGACCGAGACCTCTGGCTTATAGGGCGAGTCATCTCCCAGCTGAAATTTCTGGCAGCTTATATATCCTTCAAATAATGTAACAGGTTAGTGCCGCGACCTTAGGACGATCAAAATTAAGAAAAGTATTGAAAAATTATCATTATTCTGCATTAAGGCATTGTATATTTAACAGCCTTCATTTTAGTCTAAGTCTCATTGTATTCTATAACATTGACAAGGCTATCATTGAATAGTTTTATAATTTCTAACTATCCTTGGAATAAACTGTCCTAGCCTATGTCGTTAACTGAAGTTGATGCAGCAATTAACTAGAGTTATCAGAGGTCAATTCAATAATTTTTTTTACTTTTTTAACATCCTTCAAGTAGAAAAGATCCAAATCTACAATGTACAATAAAATGATAATGCTTTTTAGAAAAAGCAAAAAGGGCACACGCACATAATGTTATTATGGTTTAATGAGCACTGCCCGCTTGGTCATTGCAAATAACTATAGTGAACTCCAGTTTATAAGTGGTCAATTCCACAATTATGTTGTTTTAGAACAGTTTTACGAAACAAAAAAACATAAAAAAAATATGCATGAAACTTTAAAGTCTGTTACAGTAAGATAAAATGTTAAAGCACACTTGGATTAATTACCATATATTAACTACTTATCTTGACCAGTACAAGACAATACAATTGCAATTGTATTAAGTTTTTAATAGTAAAAAGGTAACAGCACTGTCTCAATAAAATGCATGTTCATAAAACATTTGGAAACAATGATAAATCCTTAACAAATTTACAAGACATAAACCAAACAAAGTTTTCCTACACTGATACAAATTAACAAAAAAAATCAAATCATATGATATTGACTTCAGGATCCAACTGTAAATAAGAGCTTTCAAAAAAGTTTAAATAGGTCAAAATTTATAAATAATAAAAATCATAAAAAGTATGATTTAATATATCAGTAAATATGACTGAATGCATTTACCTCAATGTAAAAATCAACTATTTGAAAAATCAATTTTGAACGCGTTATTGCCAAAAAATGTGATAAAAGATAAAATATCATCACTAATAGTAAGATGGAGTAAGCACAAAAAATGTCATTCAAATACATTATTTTGTCCAGGACATACACAAACATGTACTTAAAACAATAAACCCATCTTATCATTAAATAAAATGTATGCTTATTAATTTATATTAGATCCGTAGGGCGGCTTTCATATTATACATATATAATATACAATTATTCTTCACCTATATAGCAGGTTTGATACAGAGCCATGTGCATTATATGAACAACTTCATAAAAACCCATTAAGGCATCCTACATACAAACTTTAATGTATGTTACTGATGCCTTTTGAAGTTCTTTTTTATAGATTTTAAAGTTTTACAAAATGTGGCTGGAAAGAACCAGAACAAGATGATGAAGATATAATGTGAACGAGTGAATCTTTCTAACTGATGCATGGGAGAGTATATTAATCTCAAAATGTCTAAGATTTTATAATATTAATCTGATTTAAACCCGATATAATATTTTCCGCTCGCCTACTAACTAATTTAGATCCGGATAAATGTTTACGAAGATTGTTATAATATTCGTAATCAATAAAAGACATTGAAAAATTAATTAAAAAAATAATGATTGGCAACATATGCTCAAATGTCTCTCCCATCTTGCTGTCCATCGTAAATAACTTGTTGGGGTTGATCATCATCTATAATATCTTCATCATCTTGTTCTGGTTCCTTCCATAAAATTAACAAGTTGTGCAAAAGTGAACAAACTACAATTAGTTTTACTGACTTTGGAAGGTTTCATTCTAACCTAGAAATATATACAACATAACATAAACTCAAAAATTACATAAAATACACTTTGCCGAAATGTTCATGTAATGTCAAGTCTTATTAATGTTGTTTGAAGTATGTACAGACAGAACTACTTGAGGCGCACAATATAATTATGTTATATAAATATAAATTGTGTACGACTTAAAAGGGCAATACGATATAAAAAAATATTGGAAAATCTGTCCACTCAGTGTTTTTATTTCTGATTAAATTCATTTATAACCTGGTTATGTGAATGAGTAGAGAATATGATGACACAAGAAACAAACTTTACTTAAAGACAATTTTATATATTCATAGGAATAATATTGAAAAAGTTGATAACATACCTTATCATTATACCTTTTACAAATAATTGTCAATATTATTTACATACCTCAGAATTGTAAAACACGAAACTTTCGTTTCCATATCCCAAAGACACTCTCTATAACATTTCTTGTTGCAGTGTGTGCTCTATTGTATCTGAAACAAATAAAAGTTACATTTTTGTCATATTTTAACTAACATAAATTTACATGTGACAACTACATACAGGATAAATATGGTATAGTTGATTTTTTTCTAAACTGTCAAATCGTGAATGATTTCATGGTGACCTTGTGCTCTCAGTGTAACACTCGTCATTATGTGATTGTGTGTAATCATTCACTGTAAAATTATTCTAACATTGACAGTTGATAAAATATGGACATTCTCAACTTCTCAAAATGGTTACATACTTTAATCATTTCCATCAAGTAAATATTGTGTTCACATTTTAAAGCATATCAACAAATGCCTTTAGAAAGGTACTTGTACATTAGCCATAAGTTATTGTAATGATTTGAAATGATGATATTTAACAAGTATTGTGGTAGAAAAGATACATGGGAAAAATGTAACATTGTTATAATTATATGCATTATTGCATCTCCTTCCACATAGAAATATGGTGGTAAGAAGAAAACTGCAAGAACATATTTCTTTATTTTTTACTCAAAGCAGACACAATGGAAGAGAGAAAGACATTCACCTTTCCTCTCTGTTATTAGTTGGATTTAAATACGGAGTCAGCAGGAACTTCCTACAGGGATAGCCACTATCACCTAACATTACACCTTCATCCAATCCTGAAAAAATAACTATGACTAATAAATGGTGAAGTTTAATTTCAATCACTGATCTATGTTAATTGCATTATAATTGTAATGTGTTACATCTTTATTGCCATGAAAATTAAAGTAATAAAATATGACTTAATCACAGTAAATATAAACATAAAAGAAGCGAGGTTTTCCTCAAAACAGAAATAATAATGGCAAAGTAAATTAAACTATAGTATTAATGATTGTACCTATGTATATTTCCATGCAGGGAAATCATAAGAAAACTTCCTTATTCAGCGGATAAATATGTACATTATTATAAATGACAAAATATTTGATAGACCAGTGGTGTTTTTGAATATGTAAACCTACAACAAATTTCTACCAATTTTCAAAATTACAATTATAGGTAAACTAAACTTCATCTCATCTAGTCCGAGATGTTTGGCCATGTTAGAAATTTTTGACAAGAAACTATTGAATGAAATAATAACAAGAGAAATCAATGTTCAATGAAACCTGTTGAATGATAATACTACTCACCATGGTGATTTTCCTCTAAATATGCACATAACTTGGACATTCGAAGAATGTGACTGTCATGGCAGGATCCAGGCCATGAGGCATTTATACTTGTAAACAACCCTGGAATGAAAAGAAAAAGATTTTCTAATAAAAAATAATAATAACTTTTTCCAACAAAAAGTAATGTAGGAAAAACTGCATTTAAACTAATGCATGGGCAAGTATCTAATAAATAGTTGATGAAACTGTATATTTAACTTCTGAATTCATCAACAAATTTTTACAACAGCCTGTACTACAAACATTGCAGTTAAAAGGTTTACACACAACTCTTCAAACGTCTGAATATAAGTATCAAAATGGGTGAAAATTTGTAAATGGTGACAGTTGTCTTAATCCCACATGACCATAGTTGTTCATAAAAACTTCTTTTAAATTTCTAATAAATATTTTTTTCATTTAAATCAAACAAAAGAATTAAATGAGTCTTTTTAAAATGCTTGGCTTAATATAGAATATATGTTTGTTTTATATAATAAAAAATTAATATGCAAAGATTATAATTAATCTAAACATTTTATTTATTTAAATATAGCAAAAATATTAAATGATTCTTATAAAATGCATGAGGCTTCTTTTAGAATGTTCTATTTAACTGCATGTGCTCTCCAGTAAATATAAAATATATTTTTGTGTATTCATATTTAATGTGACTAATCATCTGCAGAAGCATTTGTCACAAATGATTAGAAGCTATTGAATACTGGCAAAACGCATTAACTAAATTAATTTATAGACGATACAACAAAAAATTTACAACACAAGCGATCAAACTTATTTTAGAAAACAATAAATTTAATTTTTTTCAAGGAACACTTTACAAATATCAAGGGAACAGCTATTGGAACAAAATTTGGCTTGTTTATAATAAAAATGTCTCAACCATGACTAAGAGGCATCCTAAATTATTATCATTTTTATATACATGTAATATATTAACAATAAAAATACACACAGAAAAATTGTTTGAACATTTTATTTAAATAATTGACAAATAGTTCATTATACTCATAAAATAGACAACTATCCACCACCTATCCTACATACTAAATGCACTTTATTTTCAGTTAGACGAGTTGTTCAAATGGTTGTGCGATAAATTAAGTTTGACTATTCGGAAGTCTGATCAGTTGACTCGCACTCATTTAAAAATACTATGAACATATTTTTTTCATGAATGAAAGATAAACCAAAGCTACTTACCAAGATGGTTACAAGTAGCTTGAACATTTATAGAATGGGAATGTTTCCTATTGACATAAGACATTTCCTGATCACAGGGTGGTGAAAGGATCCTAACATGGGTGCCGTCAATACAACCCACCACCCCAGGAAATTGACGGATACTGTAAAACCCTTGCTGTACTGTCCTGAGTTCGTCATGAGTTGTTGGAAACTTAGTGTACTCATCCTTCAAGTCAAGCAAGGTGTCCGTTACTCTTGTCACTGTAGTACCAAACGTATCCCCAATAAATTGAAGGAAACACCCAGAAGCATAAAACCTAAGTGCAACTAGAATTTGCTGTCTTGGAGTCAAAGTCAAATTCCGTCTCGTCTCATGTCTCAGTCTGTCCCCGATGAGTTGTTCAAGTCTACCTATGTTAACCAAACAGAACCTTTACCTCCGCCTACACTCGTCATCGTCCAAATTATTCGTCGAAATTGTCTAGGTCGTCTGGCGTTAGGTACAGCAAGGGCGGCCATTGTCTTTGGATAAGTTTTAGTTATACATTTAACCAAACCATGTTGTTCATAAAGAAACAGCTAACAAAAGAGTTTTGGGTAGTTGATTCATTTCAGAGAGCATATTATATGCATAACAAATGCCAAGTATCTCTACAAAAACTTACACAACTACAATTTTGACAAGATACTCTAGTCAAAATAAACTTCGTCGTGATAGAATTTAGAAAACAACATGATTTGCATAGCGTTTATGTCACATAAAATTAGCGTTTTTTGTTCTAAAAAATTAATCATATCAATTCATAAACAATGCAAATTACTAACCTTACAATATAATACACCACAATACACATCTTTAAATGAGAAAATGTACTGATGATCCGTCGACCGAATTTCTTCTCAACTTTTGACAGATAAAATTTGTAGTAGAAACTAGGTCATCTAGGATAAGGATCGGTCTTTAAAATTTGTACAGGTTATTTCCCTTGAGATAGAACTACGAGTTTTTATTTTTTATTAGGGCCCCTTTCAATCATCATTGTATGAAATCGATAAAAAAATGCAATATATCGAGCGAAATGGCGGCCAATTTGTTTCATTTTTATTTTAGTTAAATGCTTAACCCAGCTACTGGAGGTGGGTTAAATTTAACCCAACAATCACCTGGGTTATTTTAACCAAACCTTTATACAATCACTAACCCAGTGTTTTACCAATACATAAATTTAACCCAGCGGTTAAATTTAACCAACGTTTATACAATCGGCCGCTGGTGCGTTTAATTTAACTTCGAAAAAGTCTTGAGATTTTAGCATACATTGCTTCTCAGTGTTTGTATAAGATCACTTGATTGTCTTTACATTTAATTTAAAAAGATTGCCAATTTCAGCAGCCTATATAATAGAAATCTCAAGGCAACCAAATCATTAGATAAAAGGATGAAGATGCATACTGCTGAGTTTTTCACATTTTAAACACGTTTGACTCTATCTGCTTCAGAATTTAAGACTTTACAATTTTGATTGTGTGCATTATATCTACTGTAATTCCCATGTAAATTGTGTTATCAATTGTATAAGATTTCTATTGTTGAAACAGTTTAGATTCTAGTGATACATAGTGATATTAGTCCAGGGAACAGGGGGTGATAAACTTGCATAGAAAATTGACCGAGGAATTTGCCGAATGCTCTCGCAAACAGAATATGCCTCGTAGTCTAATTACCATGGTAATTTAATTTGTGACAGTCTAAAATATACAATCTGACAGTCTGAAGTATGTGTTACTGTAATGAAGACGGTGCTATAACTTGCATTATTAACGTTTTGTACGCTTGATAAAGCCTGATCAGGGTACCTTGAGATGCTTGAATGTATAAATATAGATTTTTTTCTCCTTCTTCCAACACTGTACATAACTCTCTCTAGGGCATTAACGTACATGGTGTATGTTCCAAGTGTTGGGCGGCGTATAAAAGCAAGTTATAAAAACGGGATGAAAATAAAATCCACTCATATAATATAATTATAGGCACGGCCTATTGTTGGAAAAGACATGCAACATTTGCTTCCAAATAAAATTTTGAGGAGAAATTCAAGAATAGGCCCTGCACGACAGGCAAAATGTTTGGAATACACTCAGCAGACATTTAAAAAAAATGATTCAACAATACATGCATACACATAGATTCTGTAATAACAAGTTGTGTGCAGCAAACTTATAATACAGTTTAACTAAGGGCGGTTTTGTTGCAAAAGGTCATTTCCGGATTCGACCCCAAGTACGAATTGGTAAGTGTACGAATGTCATAAATAAAGTTTTGATCGTTCTCATTGATTACGAAACACATCTTTTGCTGCAAATTCGAGGCTACAACATTCTTGAAATTTGTTTTTAATTTCATCAATACTAATAGGTAAGCAATAAAGCTGTGTTTTACAGAAAAAAAATCAAGAATATGAAATGAAATGTCAACACAACAGACGATATGTTATGACGATGACTAGATTGTTATTTATTAGTTTCAAAAATTGCATTTACGGTGAATATCTGCAGTGAATATACAAAACAGAATGAAAGAAATCTAACCTTGTACGGGAATTGGTAGATTAAATCCAGCATTTCAGATAATTTCTGTATTGAACTTTCGTTGTCAACATCACTCTCACTCAGTCTCTGTGCAATATTTCACGTGGGATTACGTAATTATAAGCTGAGTCATCTACCGGAAAAGTAGTATGGGTTACTTCCCTTTCGTAAATTTAACCGTCGTTATTCTGATTTTAGGCCCCTTACTATATTAGACTGCTTTACTTGATTAAACGTCATTTATATCGAGAGCAAGAGCCGCCATTTTGTTTAAAAATATTCTGTCCCACAAATAGGTAATTAAATATTTATCCGGGGAATAAACTTCACCGTCCCACAATGCAACACCAGAACCAGAAGCGTTCCGAACGTGCAAATTTAGTCCAAAAAACGACGATATGTTATCGTTCCTGCATATGAATTTTAGAGTGGAGCAAAGGGAGATAATAAAAAACCGGAAGTGATCGACACAAAATTTAGTTTGGATAGTATATTGAAATTAATTCCGCCAAAATCTCTCGCAATACCTCAAGTGGAAAAGACTTTTGTCTTTTCCATATTAGGACTCCAAGACTAGACTACCCTTGAAGTCCTCAAAGCTGAATGCTGTGGTTAGGTGAACTGGAAGCTGGTTCCACAGGCGGATGGCTGTGGGTACTAGAAGAATTTTATGGTGTCGGTTCTGCAGTATGGGATGTGGTATCTCTGTTCATAGTCATTGCCACCAAGTGCCGTGGGTTGGAAGTACAGTGCAGTTGGGATGGCTATAATGATGGCTGAATACCAATGTGAATGAGATGGGCCTGTAATTGGCGGGGATGCCGCGGTCACCTTTTTTTGAAGATAAGTGATACGTTTGCCTTCTTTCATGCTGGAGGCATCGTTTTTTGTTGTAGAGAGGCGTTGAACAAGATTATTCAAACCGGAGTAGTCTCTTTAGCATTAGAAATTGGGTCGGTATATTGTCGGGACCAGAGGTCTTGCTGGGTCGAATTTGGGGAAAATCTTTTTGACGCCCACTGCTCCTGCTTTGAAATGAGGCTTGTCTTGATATCTGTCTCCATCCATGACTGGTACGTCTGCTGAGTCATCCGTAGTGAATATCCCTGTGAATTGTTTGTTCAGTATAATAGCCTTCTTACTTGTGTCGTTGTGAGTCATACCATCACACTTTAGTTAAGAGTTACCCTTGCTGTCAGACCGTTTATCTTTGCTGAAATAGCAATGCTTCTTTGGGTTTTCTTTAATCGTGTCTCTTTATAGGCTTAATTAGTCTTCCGACATTCATAGTGGTTCTACTTTTTGAAGATCTTTGTACTGTTATATATTGTCTGTTGTCCCTGAGCACACTGGACTTTCTTGGATGCTTCCTCTTTTTCCTGGAAAGGCGCTTGATCTTTCATGTGACCCAGGGCTGTTTTGTGCCGTGCCTTTCAAATGTGTACCAGTATCTCTTGAACCAGATAGGGTCCACGTACCCACTTATCCTCCCTCCAATTGACACCGGTCCTACATTATTATTATCATCTGTCTACATGTATTGTTTTGTCATAGGCGGATCTAGCGGAGGGATCCCGGACCCCATGAAATTTCCAAAATGTACAAGTCCATGTGTATTTTTAACTGAAAGTCATTACATGTATAAAGTAGCATGAAGCAAATTTTCACTATGCTTAACATACATTTAATGGTTACGAAGGTGTTTTTTTTGTTCGGGACTTCAGTCCTGAACAAATGTATGTACCATAATTCAGACCCTTGCCGACTTTGAAATTTACCCAATCTAGAAGTATTCCCTCAGTATATAAGTATGGAGCAATTCAAAAAGATCATCTGCTATGACAGGCACAATTTAATTCCTGAAATACACTTGTTAACTGGGCTATATTGAAGCGTATGTAAAATGCTACTGAGTTATGCGTCTCAGTAGTGATCGTACGTTGTCTTACGTAATAGAATGGTATCAACGATTCAGTCACGACCTGTTGTTTATGCAAGTTGCCAGAAGAGATGTTACATCGTCTTATGTGATAGAATGGTTCTTCAGGAAAAGTTTAAAGATCGTAGTTTATGACTTAGGATGATGTCTGAATAGTGGACTTGTGTTAATTATTTTATATACAGTTGCAGTAGAATAAATGTACAGTCATGAATGATAACTTTTAACCGGCAGTTATTGAATAATTGTGCTAAGACTTGTGGTTAATATGCGGGAAAAAAGTAGTGTGTTCGCCTGGACAGTCTACTTACTGTATTTATAGGTCGATTGTTTAAGTGTTTTGAGCCAAAACAATGCTGTTCTACCTATCAAACTAGTAGCATTGAACTCTTTTTGTGTAGAAACGTTGTAAATAAATAGCCCTAAATCTAATTTCCCGTTTCAAACCCAAACAAATTCAGTGCCTTCAGCGCATTGGTTTATTATTGTTACCCCTCACCCCTAGAAAGTTTGTACCCCCCTGTTTGTAATCAGCGAATAAACCTTACGTACATCCCACTGTCCATACATTCTTTAAATACACACACATATAATATTTTGATAACAAACACAATTAAAAATCGCTCCCGTATACATTACCGTGTACAAGTTATAACTAAACTATCATTATACATTTGTATAATTATATAAAAGGTAATGTACATGTATGTATGCAAAGGGAACTATATATAGGGATGTACGCATTATTTTATGATCATGAGATATGGACTCTGGTGCCAGTGGTACATCCACAATTTTATATTGCAGGGCTAGTAAAGAATAAAGAACGACGTAAAATATTTATGTACAACAAATAGGCAGATAAGAAATAGGTAGATTCCGCCCACCCAATAGCTCCACCCTATTATATTTTAACTCCGCCCTCTCAAATATAAAGTGCCTGTATGAATAATGTATGCAGATCCCGCCCACCGAAAAGCTCCACGGTATTGTATTTAACTCCGCCCAATCATAAATTTTAGTGCCTGTATGAATAATTTTAACTCAATTTTAAAAATGGTTAAACTAACCGATACTAATCTGTTGAAATATTTAAATGTTAATAAAGAGTACATTCGTACGATTTTTGTATGTATTTGTGGATAAGATTTAAAGTCAAGAAAATAAAATCAATTAATATGTCATAAAAATTCCATTGCACAAACAGTTTTGAGCGTATGTGTGTAAAGTTTGACCCCGATCTGACCTTTATGCAAGAATATTCATTACATTGAATACAAATGTAGTATTAATGC
Source organism: Mactra quadrangularis (assembly GCA_025267735.1). Classification (NCBI taxonomy): domain Eukaryota; kingdom Metazoa; phylum Mollusca; class Bivalvia; order Venerida; family Mactridae; genus Mactra; species Mactra quadrangularis. Next base: position 47,454,060 of record CM046305.1, on the reverse strand, counting down.
TCGATACAGATCGGAGTATATCGTCAAAGTTCGAATGCAATTATAATACACCGGGATTAATTTTGAAAACATATTAAAGCGTACAATGAGTGTTTATTACACAGTGTTCGAGAGGATTATATACCGTTACGTGCCGAAGTGTAGAATAGGCGTGGTATTGATTTTCGTCAGGATATGTGTAGATAATTATTAGATGCAAATGTGAAAGGTCAGATCGGGGTCATTCCGTCAAACTTTACGCAGAATACAACAACTAGGCAGATTTGCCAAAAACGAACCCGTCCATGTATTCTATTGCAGTTTTTCGCTATCCTTTGGTTAGTTATCCACGCACACTTTATTCTGATTCCATTTGGTGACGTGTAGTTGCTCAATTAGTGAATTTGGGTCAAAATAGCCATAATTCCGTGCACAACAATTAGGCAGATTTGAACCCTACATGTACGTACGCGTGCACATACTTTATTGCTGATTTTTGGTTACTAAAGGCTAGAAAACTATCTACGCTTCCATTTAGTACCTTGTTGAAGTCTGTAGCTGCATTATTGACGAAATGGTGTCCGGAAATTGTCCAAATTTCTATGCACAACAACTAAGCAGATTTGAGCGTACAACAACTACAGTAGGCAGATTTGCCAAAAACGAACCCTTAAAAATTAAGGTAACCGCGCCCATTTGAAATCATAACTTCTAAGTGTATGTGATTGTGACGATAGGAAATCAGATTACTTCTCAATAAACTTTTACCAAATCAAGTCACGAACGTTTTCATTATTCATATTCATGAATTATATGTCAACTTATGAAATAGACTCTGGGCGGGGTCTGTATAGATGGTTGGTATCGTGTAAGCTGTAATGGTTGATATTTCCTGGATTCGTATACAGGTAGGAGTTTTCTGTCTGACACGGACGATTACAATGTGTTATATACAGATAGGAAGTACATGCTAGACTTGTTGGTAACATTCATTTTGGAAACATGATTAGATCTAGCTATGGTACGTATGTTTATAAATGTGTTGAGTTTGTCACCTGTTCTATGTACGATAGGTTATTCTTATTTGGTTTTATGTTTTTTATTAACTCTATTTGTGCTTCGGAGATCAAGATTTAGATTACTCGAAAACTTTCTTAATTTCTACTTTCGTTTTCAACTCAATGATTGCTGTCGGATTTTTCTAGACTCTAGCTTTAGAATAGATGTAAGAATACTTTGGTAAGACTCTACTGAGTGCTTTGACTTGTGACTTTGGTAAACTTATAGTCTAGGAAAGCATTGACTTTTTTATAATTTATCATAAATGAATATTTGAACTTTGTTCAATTTGCCCTCTGTTGTTTAGTAAATGTGTGTCTGCATGTAATGTGTTGATATGTTTTTTACATTCAAATAAAATTCAGATAGACTGTACTGTATACACAAGTCATATTAGCCTGCAACGCACCCATTTGTTAGGGTAATATTCATTTTTTGGAGCGAATTTAATTCTAAAAGTATTTAAAAAATATTTTATTAGAAAAGTAAATAATTAAACTTGTTGATATCATTAGAATTTATTGAGTAAATCACCTTTACATGTAGGTAAGGAAAGGTCAGAATGACCTATTACTATGCGATTTATCCCACAACCGCCTCTGTATCATATATTAATTAGGGATATGATCTCCAATTTGGGACATTTGTTTATCATCTTTATTATCACCTATTCTGTTTACACAATAGACCATTACTGTCATGTGTCTGATTGTAAAATAGTGATAACAACATATATGATTGTTAATTTATATTTTGTTCTCTGCGTTATATAGTTCAGCCGAGAACCGTTGTCTCAACACGCACGTGACCAAAACGGTTGGTCAGTTTTTGTCCGGGTATATATAGAGGCGAGGTCGCCAAAGCGAATCATTCTACGAAGCGAACGCACTTGTACGGAAATTTAACGTTGATAAAGTTACAACTATGGGAGACCACGTGGATGGAAGCATACTTGATATTGTTGACCAGAAGATTGAAACTACATTTGTCAGCAATAAACAAGCTTTATTATCAGAGATAGGACATATGTTTGTTAAGATAAGTGACTTTACTAATATTTTGCTAGTTAATTTTTTAATTCTATTGTGCGCAACGCGCTAACGTGTAAACGTTAAAGACTATGTTAAAGTTAAAATTACAGAAAGGTACCTTCAAGTACCGACACCCAAAAAGTTGGTTAGGGTAAATGCAGTGCTAAAAATATCATAATGTTTAATCATCCCTCTTGCCAAAAATCTTTTGGACCAAGCAATATTACCGTAAGTACTTCACATCACCTGTGAATACAGAAATAAATACGTTATTTTCTGTGCAAGTTTCATTTTATTCTAACGAACAATTTTAGAATACATATACAGATATGGAATGTACTGATATTACTCTAGATGCACTTAGGCTTACATTTTCTATATCTTCGACTGAATTTACATATCTGAATCAAACTAGTGGACACTGTAATCAAAACTTTGGTGTCCATTTTGAGGTGTGTATTAAAAATTTATTCATTACACATCTTTGCGGAAGTCAGGGTCTAATCTCAAAAACGTGTGTACATACGCAAACTGAACTTTTATCTAAAGATTGCAAGATTACGATGTATAGGATAGAGCATGAGTAGCAGTTTGATATGGGATTTATCAACGAGCGAAGTACTCTATCCGACTTAGACAACGGGTAGGAAATTATATGTTTATAATGTCCATTTTCATTTATTTTGTCACGTATTTATACTACTGTCACCTTAAAGCCATATAAAACGCAGATAAATATGTTTGGCCTTAATCTAAAGCGTACGATACTTGTGTCGTGAATTTCGTGCGAAAGCTAATTAAAACTCATGAACAACATTTAATATGTAATCAAGGGAGTGGATAGATTTGAATTGCATTGTGTTACATAATACTGGTCGTTCTATTATGTAGGAACAAGTGGACCTTTGAATCAACCTCCACCAATATTTTTTTTCACCTGCTTAAAACCATCTAGACGATTGTCGTGAACAAAAATTGTAGAAAATCTCAATTACATTGTTAAATACATTATGTTTTATAAACATTTGTGCATGCTGACGCCTCAACATTTGTTTTGTTGAACGTATCAACTATTCAAAATACAATTGATCATCGCTTCGCTCGTTGATAAATCCCTTATCAAACTGCTTCTCATGCTCTATCCTATACATAAAATTGTGAAAATAATTCACCCCTAAATATTGGTGTGTAATGTAACTGCCTATGTTTATATACGCAATGTTTACGTGGACGATCTGTATGTATATGTATGTGTACATATTCATGCTATGAAAATACATGTTTTCGTATCACTTGTTGAAGCACACTTTACAATTTTGTAATTAATAATACTTTTTTATTTAATTGAGATGTGTATGGCTGTTTGTTTGTTTGTTTGTTTGGGTTTTACGGCGCACCAACACAGAAAGGTCATATCGCGCCGAAGTATATGGCTGTTATCCAGTTTACATAGAATATCCTTATATAACAATATTTCATAATTCAATGTCTTCATTTATTATTATTATTCAGCTAAAGACATCATAGCTCATCGCCAAAGGAATAATAAACCAGGTCCGTGTTGGGCACTGGAAGAAAGACCGTACTGCGGACAGGACATCTTATAAGTATAATACCTCATAGAACATCTATTACCTCGGTTAATGTAAATGATTTATCATTTAGAGAGTCAGTATTAAAATATTTAGTGGAATAAAACCATCGCGGTTGCATACAGGTTTATCAAATACGTCAAATTGATCTTAAGCCACATGTTGTCAATCCTTTGACTGTAGTCTATAACAAAATAGAAAGTCAGGATACGTTTTGAACTATATTTATATAAATTCTCATTTACATTTACTTAAAGTTAACATTTGTCTATATACTTGTATATAACTAAAGGTGATGCGTGTTTTAATAACGTATGTCTGTTTCACGGGTCTTAAAAATATTAATTATATCAATTATATTTTATGTACAAAATGCAGTATCCAGTTTCTTTTTACTTTGATTCCATATTTAAACGTATTTTCATAACTGAAGAGAGGATTGAAAATTTACTGGTCATTTTAAATGTTTGGGCAGAAGTAAACTGACTTAATTGCATGTAAGACGTTTAGCTTTGGTAGTCGGAAAGATTATACAAAACGTACCTATAAATGTTGTAAGATTAATAATGACTGTTTGCATTATGTGCAGACCACGGAGTGTGACCTATTTACCCCTAAAATTTGTTTTTGATAGATAGATATTTATTTACCTTCATATAGAAGAGCTATCAATACATATATAAATCACATATCAAACATATATACAATTAAATGACATCACAATACATACAAATACATTAATTGTATCAAACATATATACATACAATCAGATGCGTACTATATACAAATACAGTAAATATAGAAGGGAGATAAAATGTGACATCTAATAGTGATATGACATAAAAACAATTGTATCAAATATTTGTAAAATTGTAATATTATATATTGACCATCTGTTTAATAAGTTTAAGATTTAATATCATAATGCGTGACTTTCTTTCATTAAAGTTCCGGTGTGATTCATGTCAGATTTGGGTAATTGACTTGCCGAACATGCTTTGATTTGGTTTGCCAGGAGTGAGTAGTCTCCTTTTGCTGGTTCAGCACTTGAATTTCGAGGTTTTCCAAGATACTGGTAATGCTTTACTCTTGTTAGTTGATGATGTTAGACACATTTTAGAATTGGAACTAGATAAAGTAAACTTGCATATTGATTCCAACAAGTTGGAATGCTTTATTATGTTTTCAGAAAAGCTTGGACAGAGCTTAAATTTGTTTGCAAGAATTGCAGGACAATGAATGACGTAGAAAAATCGTAAGAATGTCCTAGGTCATGTGATATTCCGCTTTATTACGATACTATTGCCAATAGATATGGTGGCTATTTGATAGACCACAGTCCAGAGGCAAATATACCTGCTGAAGAAGGTTTAAATGAGCTCCCGGAAGTGAGCATCTCGTTTGACGAGAAATATGGTAAATCTGATTGCAAACATTAGTGCATAGAGAGATATTTAGAAATCAGACCCAGTAATGTGGGTTTTTGGCTCTTGGAGTCAAAGTGAGATGCTGTTTACTTCAACACGAACGCTGTTGGTTGAATTCTTAAAGCAAAATTATGTGCTGTTCAGTCAAAGTACATTTTGATAACATGAATGTAAGATGTGCCATCTTATGGCAGTACTGAATCAGATTTGTAAAATATATAAGTTGTTATCTAAGAAAGTTTGTAATCGTTATAACGTCCAGTTACTATAGGAGTGGATACCAAAATCTCAAAAAGAATTGGTTGATCATTTAAGTCATTGTAAGGACAGTGAGGATTGGTTCATATCCAAACACTGTTTTACGTTTTTTGGACAATTTGTGGGACACACGCACAATTGATAGCTTTTTAGTGCACTACAATAATAATTGTGGAAGGTTTAATTCTAAAAGCTGGTTACCAGATCATATCTGGACTAAGGAGACTAAATGGATCGCTCCATCGGCTAAAATTGACTGCGTGGTGCATTTATAAATTAAAGAAAGAGCAAGTAACAGGCACCTTGATAGTTCCTAATGGAAATTTGCTGAGTTTTGGCTATGTATTTATGATGGCAGCATACTAAGATCATATTTTGTAGATAGGAGGGTGTTACCCATACAAAGTAACTTGTAAAAGTAAAGAAAAAAAATATACTTGTAAATGATACTGATACTGAACCATTGGATATGATAACTGTAAGGAAAAGTTTTAGACCGAATGTAAGAAACATTGATATACATGTACTTTGTTTGTATCGCATAATATATGTGAATCATTGTATTTTATCCTTTGTTCACAGATAATGACCAAGAATATTTACAAACTGAATGTCTGGTGAAAACATCTACACTTGTGTAGACATTATTTTAATAATTCCAAGTCTTTTTGAGATAGAAAGTGTTTATCATCAAATCCAGCAACATATATGACAATTGTTTTATAGCTTACCCAGTCATGTGACTAAATGATGAAACGTTAGCTAGTGTTGTAACATCAACGTGTTATCAAATGGATGCATTCGATTTATGGCTATACCGATCCAACAGAGAACAATATAGTGAAGAATTTGTTAGAAACTTCAAAGAGATTATTTTCTACACCGGCTATGAAAAAAGACATTTTGACATAAATATACTTCAAATAATGACAATTATGAATACCAGGAATTGAACTATGGTTTTAGCATGTTATTCTATAACTGAAACTATAAAATTTAATACTGACTATATTGTAATCATAATAGAAAAGTAAAACTGTTACTCATTGCGACACCAGCGATATTTATATCAGCGAGAGTTCACCTAAAATGCGTCTCGCTCACGCCCGATCCACAGTAGTGTTTGTCGTATTGATTTTGGTAAGGATATGTGTTGAGACATTTTTTTTGAGGCCTCAAGCGAATAACTCGGTTTAGTTTTTTCTAATATATATACAAATACATTTTAATTCAAATAAATATCATATAAAGAGTTTGAAATCAAGAGAGAGATCTGAAAGAGTAGATAATGTGAGAAAAAAATCATGTAAGCTTGAGAAAGGAAGATAATAAGAGTAGTAATATAGAGAATAGCATATTCATGTCAGGAATTTGTGTCCAAAATTTACAAGAATAATATTACCTGCTGTGAGTCTCTGTCAAAGCTGCCAATTTTGCCAAAATAATAAGTAATATTAATAGAAAAAATCTATGTGTCCAAGTTCCAAGTCCTGTTGCCAGTTTGGTAGTGATATCTTAAAAAATAATATGTTGTGAAGTATTCTACACCCCTTAGTTTTCTTTATTAGTTTGTGAATTAATAATTGAACACTGTTTTGCTCATTGATGCCTAAATCATTTATATTTAGTGTACACATAGACAAGTTTGAATGTTTTAAACAAAGAGAAAATAAACGGAAATTAGATACCTGTGTTGTGTTCCATGAATGTGGCAAGCGGAGCCCAATTTATTAAATTTACTTATGTTGAAAGTTTTAATTGCATTATATTTTTCTATTTTGTACGTAAAACATTTCTTTTTAAAAGAATCTATGTCTGGAAGCTTAGAATTCATTTTACAATAATATAAATATTGTTTGCCGACTAGAATAATCTTGTTAATAACATTTTTAAAACCAATATTCCAAAGAACAATATCAGTTGCATTCCAGCTGATAATTATATTTGGACATGCATTGTTTATAAAGTTTTTAAAATTATTCCAAAACAGTTGTGATACATCACAGTTAAACATAGATGTAAAATAGTTTCTGTGGCTGAATTACAGAAGCTACATATCATTATTACTTATACCCATTTTTGATAAAAGATATTTTGTTCCAATTAATTCATAAAAATTCTAGCACCCTTATGAGATTTTTGTATTAAAGTTATAGCTACTGGCTGCATGGGTCCAAATTCATACTTGTGTAAGTTTTCAAAGTTTTGAAATTTATTCAAATAAGATCTTATAGAATGAATGATATTGTTAAACTGTAGAAAATTTGTTCTTACTGAGTAAATATTTTGAAATTTAGCATATGAATAAAAATTTCATTTTTGTCCACAAAATCATTAACAAAAATAATGCACTTATTCACAAAATTTCTATCATAGAATGATTTACCCCCAATTTTGAAATTTTGATTATACCAAACGGGCAACAATAAAAATTCATCCCATGATTCAACAGTATAAGACTCTATCAAATTAACGTAACTACTCCAGACGTTTTGCCAGTAAGGGTTATTTATGTCATTTAGCTTATTCTTGACAAAATCCGAGACTTTTTCGTTGAAAAACATATTATTTCGAATAAGTATCTATACTTAAGGTTACATTTCAGACATCTTCTAAGCCATGTTAACTTCAATGCTGACATGAATTTTCTCATCAAAATTAAAAAATGTAAGTGCTTTATCCATGAAGTTCCAAGATATTGGACCAAAGGCCGTAGCAAAGTCTATCAATAAAAGCCTACCAGGTATTTGATTATTTTCAGCATAATGCATGATGTCATAAATAAGTCTGATATTCTCTCCAATAAAACGTCCTTGTAAAAACCAGTTTATTCATGGCTTATAATACTATCTAAAACACTTTTAATACGTGAAGCAATTGAAGAAGAAGCAATTTTGTGTAATACGTTTAACAAGGAGATTGGTCTCAATTTAAAAAAAAAAAGCTTATCTTTATCCCATTTGGGAATACATGAAATTATTCCTTTTGTCATGGAAACTGACATTTCACCAGATAAAAAAGCATGATTAACAGATCTAGTTAAGAAATGACCAATTTTCGACCAAAAAACTTTATAAAATTCTGCGGTAAAGCCTGTACTACCTGGTGAAGATTGGTTGGACATTTTCTTTAGACTTTGTAGTAGTTCTGTATAAGTTAAGGGGACCTTCTAAGAGAATCTTTTCGTTATTAAAAAGTTTGTTTACTAAATTATCAGAAAACAACAAGTTTAAATCAATATTGTCACAATTTTTATGAGAGTAAAGCGATTTAAAGTGTGTTTGGGTTTCTTTTAAAATAACATCTTGATTTTGAAGAAGAGTTCCAGTTCTGTCATATAATGAGTTCATAAGTTTAGAACAAAAATGTATATTTTCCAAATTACAAAAATATTTAGTCGGTTTCTCCCCTTCAACTATCCATTTTGACTTAGAACGTAATAAAGCACCTTCTAGTTTCTTTTGTCTTATTTCAAACAATTCGACTTTCTTTTCATCGAATAAATCATTTTGAGTATTTATTGAATTTTGATTGTGACTTATTTCTTCTTCTAAAGTTTTTTCACGATGACTTTCTTTTTTTCTTATAAGAACAATATGCAATATAAGTAAATTCCCATTTTCATCAGTTTCAGAAGAGACAAATTTAAAGTCAAAGTTATTATTTATTAGTATGGCACCCCCCCCCCCCCCCGATTGACTGTTAGAATTGTTCTGATAACATTCGTAGCCCCATTGACTTCTAATAATCTTATAATCTTTATTCACAAAATGTGTATCTTGTTATAAATAAATATTGAAATTTTTTCTCGTAAATACCTAAAGACATCTTTTCGTTTCATTTGATCATCTAAACCTTGGACATTCATTGATGAAGTTGAAATCAGTTATGTCATGATTAAAAGAAAAACTTGTTACACGTCTTATCCCCACCACAGAGCACAGCACAGCAACACTTAAAAATAATAATCATTACCTCTTATTACTAACAAGGAAAGAACAAGAGAAATAAGGGTAAAGAGACACATCACTTCTTTCAAGCTTCTCACTTAGACCTTGGACATTTATATATGTTAATGAAATGAATTTAGTCATATACAAATAAAAAAAGAACCTTTGAATATGAATTCCACTTGGCAGCTATCACAGAGACCCAAAACAGGAGGTACCACCATACTTCAAATACATTTTCTTTATGAGAAAGTCTAAAAACAGAAAGACAAAAAAGGTCAAAGATAAAAGGTATAAACATCAAACAATTAATAAGCATATTTGATGAAGTGTGAAATTTACACATTATATTAACTAGGAAAATGCAGTAGAGTTGTATCAATGTAGTATACTTCTTATAATATTGAGTGTTGAAGATTAAGTTATCAGTGGTTTAAAACTTATAATATTATAAAACAAAATGTATTATTATATTCCTAGACAAAAAATATAAGCATATATGATAGTCAGTTTTTACCAAGTCGTAAAAAGTAAAGAAACCTTATTCTATATTAAATGTACATTTAGCAACTTATATGATTATAAACCTTCTTTAAGATAATACCAGAAATGTGATATCACCACCTATATTGTATCATACTTCTGAAAACATAGACATCTTAATGATTTTACAATTAGTCACTCTGCAATGAAGTAAATTACTGAAAAACAAAACAAACTGATAATCATGATATAATGCATCAGCATATAGGTATAGACGTATATAGGTGCAAAATCTAATGCAAAAGCGAAGCATCCCATGTACAAGAGAACCGATCGGCTTCGTGCACCTCAAATTTATACGCTCTAGCCTGATTGAAAAACAAAACAAAACAAAATAAACTTAAACTGTCTGTTTTCCTACATGTATATACTCTAATATATCCATATGGTGTGTATGTAGAAATGTGCAAATGGACACTCACATTTAAACATTTCTCATACAGAAAGAATATGATTATGTATCATGTTGCACATCCACTGATCAGTCCACCCATACATGGAGATCATGGCCATTAGCAGGTATCATTCATGAATGCGAAGTTTATGAATAAATATTTGCATGCCATAAACTATTGAGATAATGTATGAATATAATTACATATACACATACACACACACCCTCCATCCACTACATACAACCCCACACAAACCCCCATACACACATCTACACACACATACCCATCCATAAAACCCCCACGCAAACCCCGATACCAACATCTACACACATATACCCATTCATAAATATACATATAGGTACAAAACTGACATTTAATTTTAAACATGCATAGTATATCAATACATATCTTTAAATCTCACTATTATTTGAAGTTATATGTACCGCTAAATAAGTTCACAATTTTGTTGTATACTATTGTGCATTTATAGTGCGATGTAGGCACACTTGTATACAATTGTATAGAACAAAAAAAGGAAACTTTTTTATAGTACAAACAAGTGAGCAGATTTTGGGTTTTTCCACACCCACATAATGTTATTAAAACTAGACGTCTGCTAAAATATTGGAAAATAGTTTGTCTAATTATAGAACATCACTACAGGTTAACATGGCAAAATCCACCTCATTTTAACCATTGAGCCACCAATCCGTATTATTTATTGATAATCTAACTATATATGCTACGATTTTGAATATCGGGGAAATAACAAGTTCGAAAGGGGTTAAAAATAACAGATTCAGTGACCTTATAATTATTTAAGTTGTGACAGGTTAATGTAATAGTACTAAATACATATAAACCATATGACAAATGTCAACAAGTGTTTTTGTTTACATCAATGTCAATTAGTGAACTTATAGCCTACGTAATTCTTGAGGAGGAATCAGTGGTTTACTCAGGTCAGTGTTTATGTCAATTCTTATTTTCTTTCCATAAGATAATAATGCTATAATGCGGCCTTCGTTTGACCAGGCAGATTTCACTTCATTTAAAGATGACACTTGTTCTAAAAGTTTGGCATTTTTCATGGTTAGGTCCTCGCGGATGACAATGGATGATCCTTTCAAGTTTTTTCTTTGACCAATAACTTCTCTTTTAAGAGCTTTTGACAAAAATTTACATATATAATAGGCCGATTTCAATCTTGTCTAAAAGGTCCCAATCTATGTGCTATATCTATGTCTGTAGATTTGATTTTCATGTTTAATTTGTTATTTAATATGTTGATCACTTTTGTTGAGCTGTCACTCAAACTTTCAAATTTATTGGTGTCAGGTAGACCATATATCCTTATACTATTGTTCCTTGTATATTGCTCTAAATTGTTTATCAGGAGAGAATCAACTTTACTTTAGTATTGTGATTAATTGAGAGTGTACGGTGGCATAGAGGTGACATGGAGATATATTTATTTTTTTTACGTGGCCACGTAAAAGCTTTACGTGGCCACGCAGTAGCTATTACGTGCGCACGCAATAACGTTTACGTGGCCACGTGATAGCTTTACGTGCGCACGTAATAACGTTTATGTGGCCACATAATAGCTTTACGTGCGCACGTGATAATTGACCAATAAGAGTTGTCGAAAATGGCCGCCAATTTCGACAACTCTCATTGGTCAATTTTAACGTGCGCACGTAAAGTTAATGTGTGGCCACGTAAAGCTATTACGTGGCCACGTAAACGTTATTGCGTGCGCACGTAAAGCTATACGCTCCCCTCGCAGCTCAGTGAATACATTACATTCACACGCTGCTTTAAAACGTCTCGATTTATGATATTGACCTTTACTATGAACCTTTAAACGACCAATGAAAGTTTACCAAATTCCAATTTAGCTGAAAAACTTTATACGCATTTTAATTGGTTGAACGGGTAAACATTACCTTATATGGTATGATCATACTAGTGACGAATGCAACCTCGTATGACGTCATATATAGCGAGGCTGCAATTTGTATTTAAGTTCAATAAGTTGCTCTATGTTTACAGTTAAAAGATCAGAGATACACGTTTAAAAAGATCAATATTTACTTTTATTTTTGTTAATTTTTCATTATCTAACTAATGCAAAACTGTCCAACATCTTTGCATTTCGACATTTTGAAATTACAGGCGTGAGAAACTTTGCATCTAGTTTCAAAAAACCACGTGACAGACATGCGATTTAAATGTTTATGTGTCTCTGTCTAAACATAGAAATATCAGTTTGTACGTAATTTATTAGCAGAGGATGAAAGTTCAGCGAGTGAATCTTTCGAACCGATGAATTGGAGAGTAGTAAAGCTATTACGTGGCCACGTAATCGTTATTGCATGCGCACGTAATAGCTACTGCGTGACCACGTAAAGCTATTACGTTGCCACGTAAACGTTATTGCATGCGCTCGTAATAGCTGCTGCGTGGCCACGTAAACGTTATGGCGTGCGCACGTAATAGCTACTGCGTGGCCACGTAAAGCTTTTACGTGGTCACGTAAAAAATTAAATATATCTCCATGTCACCTCTATGCCACCGTTATGCCACCGTAAGATTGTCTTTTAAGTTGTCATTTCTCGTTTCAATGAATTGATTTCTTGACTTTGTTTCTCATGGTTTGAAGTTATATCACTAGCTTCGCTGCGCAGACCTTCAATGATTTCATTTTGTTCATCGATTTTCGTTCATAAGTATGAAGCTTTTCTTGCATGGTATTAATTTCTGCCCTAAGCTCGTTCATAATTTCATTCTTGAAGGTAGTTAACCCATTACATTCGGATTACACATCTGTGCGTATTTACCCTTTAAAAACGTGATACTCATCCATGCGTAGTTTCAGGTCTTTTTACACTGGTTTTCTTTCTCATGTCATACCATCAAAATCATTAAAGTTAAATGTATAAACATATACATTTTTGGAAAGCTAATTTAATTCTGAATTCAATGAACAAACTTTCATTGTTGTGCTATTTCAATTAAAAAACATAATACAAGTTAAAAACATGCATGTTACATAATTATTTTTTAATAAGCATTTTCGTATTTTACACTAGTTGTCTTTTTCATATCATACCATCAAAATTATTAAAGATAAGTGTATAAAAATATACATTTTTGGAAAGACAATTAAATTATGAATTCATTGATAACAATTTTATAATTGTGCTATTTTTATTAAAAAAATAATACAAGTTAAAGACATACAATTTTACAATTTTTTAAGAAAAAAAATTAGAGCACTGTAAATAAATGAATTTTAGTATATTATAATATTATAGTCCAAAACTTCAGTTTCATAAAGTTCAAAAACCCTGTGTATCTAACTTAATACAACAAACACATTCCATCACTCCACCCATTGACATACAGTAACTCTACTTACACACCGCTTCCTTTGTTTAACATGAATTAATATATTTCGGAATCACCTAGTAAAACAAAAGATTTGACGAGAGCGAGTTGTTCTTTTTCACGTGAGCGAGTTGATATTTAGATATCAACCCGGCCACGTAAAAAAGAAAAAGCTGCCCTCGTGAAATTTTAAGTCGTGTATTCAATGGAGCGCAGTCTTTGTGTTAATTAAGAATTAATTAAAATAAACACGAACCGCCTAATTTTGAAAGATTGTCTTTACTAACAAAACTTATTGTATTTTCATGAAACGTTTATTACAAAACTTAAATCTCATCGGAAATATGTACAGAACTTAGGACTTATTCGAAAGAAATGAAAATGAATATGTTGTATTTATTCATGTAATGATTTAATAGCGACGTTAACCACCTACAATACTTCCAATTCTGGCTCATTGACTTACGATATTACAACCAAACTAAATACAAATGTATGATCAAGAATAAGTAAATATGTAAGATAAAAATACTGTCCATAAATATTTCCAACATGTAAGGCGTAAAAATCCGTAATTTACCGAAAATGAGAAGATGGCATTGAATATATCAGCTTGAATAAAAATTAAACACTACAATGAATCAAGAAACTTATTCATGCATTTATTGTTAATTAACAAATATTATTTACCGTCGCGGATGCTAAAATATGTAACCAAATGTCACGCTAGTTATCCTCTAATTAACAGTTTCAAATCCACTAAACGCTCGTAAGAGAAAAAGATGCACTCGAAACAAATTCGTTTGTTAAATTGTAGTCCATGCCCAATTTATGTACATGTGTAACTAATCACATGAATCGTTGTGTAAGTCGGATATTAACCTCGTGCTACGGATTTCCTGTGTTAAAACAACATGGCCTTGGACTTCTCAAAATCCTCAAACGCTTCGCGTTTTCGGATTTTCACGAGAAGTCCGCGGCCAAGTTGTTCTTACTCAGAAAACCCTCGCACTCAGTTAATTTCTTTTACACATTTGTTCAAACTTCTCCAAATAAAGTGAAAATTTTAGTCCATTTTCAACAGTATTAAGTCTTAACAGCAAAAATTGAAAATTTTTCAAAAAATTCTTTCATTTGATAGTCCAAAAACCGTAATATTTAATTTTTTATTTTCTACCAAATTTTTTGTGTCTAACCGGTTTACATGACCTTGACCTTTTTCAGCTTTTGTTTGTTTGTCATGTGTTGAGACATTTTGTTCTCTTATATATATATATATATTATAGCCGAGAACCGTTGTCTCAATACGCACGTGGCCAAAACGGATGATCAGTTTTTTTCCGGGTATACGCGTATATAGAGGCTAGGTCGCCATAGTGAATCATTTTACGAAGCGAACGCACTAGTACGGAAATTTAATTTTTTACTAATAATTATACATTTGTTAATGATTTATTGATTTTCTATATTTTGGAATGGCCATTCTTTATTCTATAGAAGCAGTTATCGTTCTTCAGTTATGAATGTTTTGGCTTTATAATGCTTTAATACTTATCAGTAATAGTTTGTTTTCAATTTAGTACATTTCCTAAACATCTTTATTTTTGTTCCTTAGAAAAATAAATGTGAGGCAGTGGTAAGATACACTGTCCTGTTTGCAACCCTCAGTAAAGACTATATCCGAAATTCAAATAATTGAGGTTTTCCCCGGTACAAAAAAACTCACTCCGTTACAATGAAAACACGTGCACAAAGAAAGATGGGATTTGGTCAATAGTGCGTGCTGTATAGTATCAATGTGTGACAAACTGTTCCGCCTGTACACGGACGGGTAACCCATAGATTTGTATTCCGGATTAGGTCTATTTACAGAAAACTTTACAATGAATATTTGTGAATGAAATTAATCTTATTCTTGAGGGAATCCTGACTGAGTTTTGGTTATCTTCTAGCTCCACTTCCTTTTACAAAAGTTTGTGTTGGGGTGCCGCCTCGCAGTTATTTTCTAACATGTACTAATACGTGTAAGTCATTCAACATTTGTTGTCACAATGTGTTCTACAAATTAGTTAACATTTTAATCATTATGTAATACTTAGCTTATTGACTCACATACGTATATTTGTATATACATTTATGAATATAAATAGTCTCTGTGATAAGAATTGTAAATATGAAACGAACCGGCATTGTCGTTTTGTTCAGCGACTTTGTCGAGAGCATTTTCTCTTTGTAAGCAAGATCGCCTTTGAACAATTTCTTTGTTGAATAGTTTTGACTAATTATCTCCCTTTACTAAAATTGAATGTTTTGGTGAATTTTCTTCTTTCCTCGTCATGTTTAAAATTATGATACGTTTTAATTATCTAAAACTATGTAGTAATAAGCCTTTTTAACTATTTATTTAGAACTTTAAGGGAAACCCATACCTTTGTTTTATTAATTTAAATCTACATATATTTGGTGTAAGGTGAGCTAGGAAAAATATATAAATTACCTCCCTTTTTAAAAATTATCTTGTTTTACCTTTCGGGATGAAAATGGACTGTTCTATAAAATAGACTTGTCCTATAGTATATAAATGCGTGTTAGCTTCATTTGGCAGCAGAAAGTTGGTGACTGCTCGTGGTGATGGTTGAAGTGGAAGACAGTCGTGGGTCTACTGTTTAATTGCCGACGCCTGGGATCAAGATGTGTGCTTTCCACTGTACAGGCAACAGAGCATCATTGCGATTAGTATGTTGTTCGATGTGGAAGCACCTTCTTGCTCGTTGACGTTGGTGGCAGAACCTACGGGGTAAATCGTGGTTCCTTGGTATTCCCTTGTTAACGTACCCGATGTATAATCGCCGATGCTGGGCATGAGTTGTCTGCTGTACTGACAACTGAGCATCATTGCGATTAGTAAGTTGTCTCTAAAAGTAGAGACGCGCTTTTGCACGCTGACATTGGTGGCAGAACCTGCGGGGTAAATCGTGCTAGATCTTGGGGTATCTCTTTTTATCGTTCCCGAGGTTGTCTTAGTAGTAAGACTGTTGAAGCTCCAATGATTGAGGTTTTGTTTCTGCTCCGGGTCGTTCTTGAGGTATAGGAGTGTTTGGACTAATAGTCTGTGGGTTCCAAGCAATAGTTCATGACCCGAGATAGTATTTCGGGATTGGTTTCTGCTTTACTTTTGCTCCAAGTTATGTCCGGAACATCGATTTGTCCGGCTCGGGGTCTGTTGGTTTCAAGCAAAGGTATAATCCGAGGTTGTGTTTCGGAGTATTGGTTTCAGTTTTTGCTTTAGGCCCGAGTTGTTCCTGGAACATTGACTTGTCCGGGCTCGGGGTCTGTTGGTTTCAACAAACGTTTTATAACCCGAGGTTGTGTTTGAGGTATTGGCTTTGGTTTTTGCTTTAGGCCCGAGTTGTTCCTGAGACATTGGCTTGTCCGGGCTCGGAGTCTTTCGGTTTCAAGCAAAGGTTTACAATCCGAAATTGCGTTCACATTGTTGTTAAGCCCAGAACACGAGTCAGTGTCCTGGGATTGCTTCTGTCTCCGTCCCTACAGCAAGCTCGGACGCCTAGTCAGTTGGTGTAAAGACGAGCATCGACTTAAAACAAAAACGCGAGCGCAAATGATTACCTATTACTCTGGATCACTAAAAAGCTTTCTCATATTCTCGGGGATTTTTATTGGTTGTCAAGTCTCGTTACTATGCGACATATTTATTCCACAGTTCAGTTCAGATCTCCTAACTCCCCTTTTATGTACAAAAAACCACGTTGAAGATGAGTACCATTTTGTTTTAATATGTGACTGCTATAAGGAACTTAGGAAGAAATTCATTAAACGTTTTTATTATAAAAAGCCTAGTATGTTTAAATTTACTTTATTATTAAAGTCTGAAAATATAAAAGAACTTAAAAACTTAGGATTGTTTTTAATCAAAGCTTTTGACAGGCGTAAATCCTTAATTTATTAAATTTCACTATCACTTATATTTTTACATTTTACATTTGTTGATATTTATAGAATACTTTCGCCCCTAGACAACAGGCATGCTTTTTTGTTATATTACATGTATATAGTATGTATATATATCTGTCTTTTTTTTCATATCATGTAACTTGCAATTGTATGTAACCATCTGTACATTATATTATATTATGTCGCTTATGACTATAAGACTATGTGCTTTTGTCTAATAAAATTTCTGTTCTGTTCTGTTCTGTTCCAAAATGTACGTTTTGGCGAGTTTTTGAGCGGGTTTTATGACTTTTTATGCATATTAGACATTTACAACCTAATCCGAAGTTGAATATGAAATCTAAAATTGAATAAGTACGGGGGTTTGCTCAAACGAATTTTGGTAATTACACATTAAGCCTTACAGCTGCGTATCAAGTGTACATATGACTTGGGTGTATATATAAATGAGTTTAAATTCATGTGCTGCACTTATTTACAGACAAGGATAATTCGGGATTACTTGATATTAAAATGGGGTTTTATAAGGTTGTTAACGTTTGTATTTGTAATCATACGCAACAAATTGTATTAAAGCTATGAGTAATTTTTATAAAATTGCCTTCAAAACTGACTGAGGAATTCTAGAGGTAGGTTTTTTTAGATCGCCAAATTTCCAAGTCATGTAAAAATTATCGAGCTCAGGAATCCGATACTTTTGTAAGATTCCAATACCGCAATTATATGTTCTGCGTATTCACGACTTTTACGTATAATTTTGTTTTAGGAGCAGTGGTCCAGTGGTAGGACGCGCGCTTAAGGATCGAGAGGTCACGGGTTCGATCCCCGCTACGGGCACTGCTTATTTCCTTGAGCAAGAAATTAACCTACAATTGTTCCACTCCACCCAGGAGTAAATGGGTACTGTGAGGGATCGCCTGCCAGAGGGTGATTTCAGTGACCAGGAGTTATAGTACAAGATTGTAAAGTGGGCTGAACATGTAGATGGAAGCAGACTTTAAACCCCATTTAACTTTTAACTTTTATTTTAAACACTTCGGGCACAAACTTGTATGTTTCTGGACGAACAGTGCAGTGGTATAGTGTAATTATCGGTCCTCGATTGGGATACAATTTGTCACCTAAAAGATAAAAAGTATCAGGAAAATTCAAATTCGTTCCAATTCGTCTCATTTAGAATTACATGTACACCATGTGTATCCACAAAAACGTGTGCATGGATGGCATAATAACATTTTTCTCACACATTAGTTGGCCATTTTATTAAACTATGGCGTGAATATAAGACTTCAAGTTTTGATATCGTTTTCCAACGCTACAACAATAAAAAACGAACATGGCTAACAACAGATTCTACGTAGGATAATATCTCAACCAAAGAATACAAAATTGTATGTAATTACACACGGTTCTGCTTGGATAACATGGTCTTAGTTCTTTAAAGTTCATGTAATTGGGTAGATTAAAGAGAGATTCCTGTGTATTACCTGTGATTTTACAGAAATGTCAACAAATGCGTTTCTTACTCTTAAACGAATTAACACCATACCTAAGAAGCCGGAAAAAGTACATTAGGTAATAAGATTTTTCTTTGTGTTCTGGTGGTGGTTTATAAATGAAGGAGCTTTCTTTTCTCCAATTTTAACATGAGAGACAAATATTGAATACAGTAACATCATTTTATGTCAAATAAATGTTATCAAATGTTCATTTACATGTGACACGGACGTGGAACACAGATAAATTAATTATGAATGGTAAAGTTAAATGATAATATCAATTTAAAGGTATCATCAATGGGAAATGTCCCCTTGAAATCACACTATATACGCCCATGCTTCATGTAGGTTTCGATACACATACATACAGACGGGGGATCGTGATAACTACACAACAGTGCTGTTGACCATGAATAGTATATAAACACAGTATTGACTAGTTTGAGAAAACCCCTCACATTTTACAATTGTAGATTTCAAATTACGATTCGGATTAGGTTGTAAATGTCTATTATTGGACATTTAACTGAGCTATGGTACTGAATTTGAAGAAAATTTTATATCAGGCATAACATATGCCTTAAAAATTGTCAATTTAAATTCTGTAAACATAAAAAATCTCAAGTAAACTGTAGTCTATTTTCATACAAAATTTTCTTATTGACAGTTGATGTTTAGAAACTCACTGTTTTGCTTGAAAACCCATAATGAGGTGCAAAAACTAAGGATCACCCAGTGGTGAAAGTTCGTTTTTGTTTCAAAATAAGGCAAAATAATAATCGTGTTATTAGATTTTAATTTCACTGTGCATGGATCACATTTTCTGAACTGAAATGTAGAATTTATAGGGGTTAACCTTTGCAAAGCGTCTATGCGAAAATGATGAATGACCTACTTTCGTCGACTGGCGCATGAAACGAGTTGTAAAAACAGTTATTTTGGGGATAAATTGCAGTCTTTTCTTATCAATTTGCGCATTTAGCACACATATTTAGGTTTCCTATCAGCTTTTGTTACATTTTGTACTTGGAGCGAGTTTGATATTGATCAGAGTAAAAAGTATTTTCGGATATTACAAATCGTCGTGTGCGTCGTTTCGGACCATTTTTATTAAGTCCCGAGAATATGAGAAACCCCGAGAATACGAGAAACAGGTATACAATGAATGCGTCTCGCTCAAAACCACAGTAGTGTTTGACGTATTGTTTTTGGTAAGGATAGGTGTTGAAATCTTTATTTAACAATTACTCCCCACTGTACACACACAATTAAAAAAGCTAAAATTAAAATACAATATGGACTTTTGATGGTAGGTATTTTGTCAGCTGGATTTTCAAAGAAAAAAAACTTAAAGATTGGCAAAACCCAGGCGGGTGGTTAGGATGGGTGTGCATCCCATATTGTTTACAATAGCATTAATGTTATTTGCCATATATCTTTGCCATTTATGGCCGATCTTAATGAAACTTCATAAAATGAGAACAAGCCATGTGATAAATGGAATAAGAAAGTAACCACAACTCTACCTGGTTTAATTGTAGAGGTGCGCGGTATTACCGGTAAACCGGTAACCGTGGTATTTTATCTTGCGGTACAATACCGCGGTATTTTCGAAATACCGGTATTGAATATAACTTAACTTTCTTTCTGGCAAGCAAGAAGTACCCGTGAACGAGTAGTACCCGTAATTTTGGTTTTTCACGTTTTGTATGTCAGCAGAGGTGGCGAAATCAACGGTTGTCCGAGTCGCACAAGTTATTTTTTTTTAATTTGACTTGTCCGCGGACGAATGAAAAATTCTATTTTAGTTAGTTAAAGCCACTAAACGAATACAAAATCTTTATCATCAATCTAAAAACTAGTAATACTATCTAAAAGACTAAAGACTATAACCCCTTGGGTTATAATAACTCTTCCAAGTGGGTTCCCTTGTAGGGATCAAGCTCTTCAAAATATCAGTTTATTATAAAAGTGGAGTACTTTTATAACATGCAAATTAGACTACGGAGATACTATCTCAGCCAATCAAATTGCTTGAAAACTGTTTGATAAAACTTACACGACTATGGTAAGTGTTGGATATATATGATCAATTTACAGTGATTATCTCGAGAAACCAGTGCGTGTAAGTTTTGAGTTCGCAAATATCTAAACTGATGCTAAAAGAAACGTCTCATTTCAACTAGGTTCAAAATTTTCATGATCAGAATAACAAGAGAAAACCTTAATATTGTTAGCCTGTAAAAAACCCTTGGTGACGTGTGCAACTTGAGGTCAGTCGTTTTTATTTTGATATAAAAAGTATTGACGTTGCCAGAATATAGCGACACTCACATGGCATAACAGCTGGTCAATGTGATGTGTCCACGAGATACCTCATCAAACAACGAGTTGTGACTGAAACTCGTTTTAAGACACTTATAAGTCAGAGGGAGTTACATAAGTCGAAACACGACTCATCACTGAACTCCCAATACCTTGGCTGCGATGATACGAGGGTAGAGATAGACGTCGGTGACGATGGCATAACTTTAGAATTAGTCCGCGGTACGGTTTACGCGAAACAAGAAGTTTTCCTCATCGTTTGTCGACTTATTTGGCGTGCACGGTTACCCTTTCACTACACGTGACGTAGATATTGCCGTGAAAATCTATTACACCAATGACGTTTGTGTTTACAAAAATTTTGTAGTTGTCTTGTCTTACCCACGTTACACCCGTTCTATCTGAACGTGGCATACCAGCAAACGTTTCTGTATATTTAAAGACTTAATTGATGCGTTTCTTTTTCTCGTCAATTTATGTTCATGTATAATTTTATACAACTATTTACATGATTTTCGCTTGAAATTTACTATACAAAACGTGTATTTATCAAAGCAGAAAATGTGTTTATTTCCGAATTGAAGTTGTGGTTATTTTTAGCCACGGCGGGATATTCCGACCTTGTTCGTCGAGTTTCGTGATTTTCCGTTGAGTCTTTTACTTTCGTTTTTAATCGCGAATTTCAAAATAGAATTAGTATAAATTCTGGAGAAAATACTTTTTGATTTTTGTGACCGGAATGCGTTTTATATATTAGTTTAATGTTTGCATAAGTTTTAAGCAAAAGCACGATGATTGACAATTATCAGCGTTCAGTTTAGTAATGGCTGGGCCTTAAAAATAAGTTTACCTCTGCATAACGCAGTGGAAGTTATAAATAGACATGCATGGTAGCAATCGCCGGGCAGAGCTGTCTTGTTGTCTGTGAGACAGTAACGTTGACCAATTTACGACACTCGTCAGTTACTGAAATAATTTGATCGTAAAATTTAGTTAGTATATACAATGTATATTTAATTCGTGATTTCGCGATCGGTTTTAAAGGCCGCGGAGCGCATTTTTATGTACATGGTTTTCCTTTGACGTGTGTTTTATTTATTTTCATTTTTTCTACATATGATGTCGTATTTATTCCTCCATTAATTTAAGTAAGTTTTAGCATAAACACCTTTTGAGTGCCTCATGTTAACAACACGTATGGTGAAAAGTTTAGACGGACCGATTCGTTTTAACCCAGGTTCGTTATTTTTAACTTTGATTACGAAGTATCATCAAATTTTTGATAATTTGAGAAAAAGACTAAAACAATCAAGAATGATTAAGTTGTTACATTTACTACCCATAAATAAGGGATTCGGTGTTTTCAAAAGTTAATAAATGATTTTCTTAAAAGCGTATTTTTGTTTAATAGCACCTGCACATGGTAAATGCTTACTTTGTGGTATACCGTGGTATTTAGTATAATACCGCGGTATACCGTGATATAAATTTCCTGGCGGTAACCAGCTCTATTTAATTGTGGATTATTTTCCTGTTTTAATAGCAGTTGGTATTGTACAGGGTTAAGCCAAGTATTTGCCAGGGTTAAGAGTATTTTCAAACTTACATTGAAGATCTCATTATGTAAATATTACAGCGCCGAGTCTTTGAAATACCTATTGACTAGAATGTTCTACATGGTTGGTAATTATCAGGATTTTTACTATCCGAAAACCTTTCAAGGAAGGAATTGTACTACTTATTGTTTGCTGGAATAATAGACGCCAATATTCCCTGGGCTGAAGGGGTGTATGAGAGGTTTTGGTCAAATCACCGATCAAAAGTAAACAAACAATCCATGAAAGTTAAACTCTTGTGGTTCCTTTTATAAAGGCAAAAGAAATCCTGTTCAAAGAGAATAATTCAACGAGATTTGGGAATTTGTTTCCTGAAATTGGGAAAAGTGATTGCTATTTGGCATCATTTTATGTCTGCATTGTATTTCATTTTGCTACAATAAATGTTACTATTACTGCATCATAATTATCATTTTAAAGGTTTGCTGCAAATTGCTATCCAAAACAGATTTACTGTAACACTAGAATTAAGAGGAAAGTACAGCAGGCACTGTATAAGTCACATTGTATAGTTTTTTATAGAATATGGTGTTGTTTTGTTTCAGAACATGAAGCATAGTTTATATTCATCAATAATTGTCTAGTTTGTAGTGAATGTTTTTTCTTGAGGTTCAATGGCTTCAAGGGACTCAAAAATTGGTAAATATTTTTATATTTATATCTATTGGTCTTTTTCATTTGGTTTAAACTTAAGTACCAAGGTTTAACAGATTGGGACACGTTCGATTGGTTGTACGGAACTTGTGCAGAACATGTGTTAGAATCAAATCCTTGAGGCAGGAAATAGTGAAACATGCATGGTGTCCTGGAGCTTGATTGCTTGGATTTTCTGATGCTAAGAGAGTGATTGTTTCTTCCAATGAAAGCATCTTTTATATGCAAATCATATATTACCATCTAAATGACTAGATTCTATCATGAATCATTTTTTAATAATATACACTTCATAATTGTAAAGGAAACTCATTTTTACAAGTTACCTCTGTTACCTTCCGTATATAGGATAATTTTATCGACCTCTTTGTCTGCCAAATAAGAACATGCCCGGACAGTGTTCCTGGTTAATCAATTTGTCCCCCTCTTAGTGCATTTTAGCACAGATGGGATTTTATGACTTTCCAGAGAGCAGGTTTGTTGTCAAATAATGACGATAGAAGATTTTACTTTTTTAGACAATTCAACTATGATTGTTGTGTGTTTCACAAAATATGCTAGCCATGGTAATCCCTGTATCTCATGATGTAAAGTTACTTGTCAAATGTGTATTTACCTTACAATGCTTTACTATATATTGTAGACCATATAATACACAGTCCCTATATCATTAAAATTATGCAGATTTTGCTACTTTGATCCTCGTGATTTAATCTATACAGTGTGTTGCTATGGTGTTTTCCCCAATAAAAACAACATTATAACTTAAGTTAAACTGTTTACAACATTCACCATCAATATATTGTATTTTATGTACATGTATATTTAAACAAAAATATTTCCTATCTTTATTGTGCTTTTAATTTTCTCAGAAATCGATCAGTATTAAGAATATAACCAGTGATCAGTGAACATCTAGAAACCATTCATCCCGCCCGGCTAGCTCAGTTGGTAGCACACAAGTCTACTGATCGAGGGGTTGTAGGTTAGATTCCCCGGCGGGGCATACTTACGTGGAGCTTTGTCATGAAATACTTTTCTACAGCCATTCTCTACTGACGGCAGTATGCGCCTAGTAGTTGGTTAACAGCTAAATCGAGAGGTTTGGCCTTTCTGGGAACAGTAAGTTGGTGGACTGACTACCGTGATATAACCTATGCAATGTGTTGCTAGGCGTTAAACCCAACAAACAAACAAACTAGAAACCATACATATACTGTACCCTTCATAGTTTTGAAACATTTTTTTACTTAGTAAGCTTGCTACATGTGCATAAGTTTTTTTTTTAAAATTATCAATTATTTTGAAATGCATTTTAGTGTTGATTATTTTTTTTTGTTATGGTACTACTTGTAAATGTGTATACCAAAGTAGCATAGATATTTGACTAAAAGACTATTGAAAAGTTCATGCTTGGTGATTTAATTAAATTTTTTATCAGATTGAATAATGTTTTTATAATGAGTAGGATACTAATATTTGCTATCAATGTGTTATCACGTTATTTGCTATTTGTGCATTTCCATTTTAGATTGGAAACAAGTCAAAGAAATTTTACAGAAGAATTGGAAAAAATTATTAAAAGAACTTCACCCTGATGAGTTACTTGCTTGGTTGTATCAAGAGCAGTTTCTGTCAGAGTTGCAGTATAGAGATATCTCTGTAAGATATATATCTTTATAATGATATCTCTGTAAGTTATATTGCCTTTATAGAGATATCTCAATAAATTATATTACCTGTACAAAGATATCTCAATAAGTTATATTACCTTTATAATGATATCTATGTAAGTTATATTTACCTTAATAGAGATATCTCAGTAAGTTATATTACCTTTATAATGATATCTCATTAAGTTATATTACCGTTATAGAGATATCTCAGTAAGTTATATTACCTTTATAGAGATATCTCAGTAAGTTATATTACTTGTACAAATTTAATATATCTCAGTAAGTTATATTACCTGTACAAATATATATCAGGTAGTTAAATAACCTGTACAAAGATATTTTGTAAGTTATATTACCTGTACAATGATATCTCAGTTACTTATATTACCTGTACAAAGATATCTCAGTTAGTTATTATATCAATACAAAGATATCTCAGTTAGTTATATTACCAGTATAGTCTGATAAAATGGACCTTATAAACAGTAATCAAAACTGCACATGATTCCACATTGAATGTTTAGTAAAATTGAAAATCATATAAGAAAATATAAATGAATTTTATTTTTTTCCAATAAATTTTTTGAATTCAAATGTATTTTTAAACTGTGACGAAAATGATGAATTTATAAGCATTTAGGGTGAACTTACTAAAACTTGTTACAATTAAAACATGTTCATGTAATTTAAAGTAATATGCACAGTTTTGTTTCTTTTTAATATTGACTCAAGGTTCTCTTTAGTTCTTCTTGAGTGGTTCCCAAAGACTGACTTGGGCCAAACTGATCATTGAAGATAAAGTAACTAGAGATTATATTATGTTGAGAGGTCAGGTCTCACCTACTCTAATATTAGGAATAATCATAACTTACAATAAGATATCCATGATCACACTTATTATTTTGCATTGCAAGAAGGAAACATATCTATATGATTTTATTTGTCGATAAATTCAGGAGTTACAGTTAACATCTGATAAAAACTGGCAGATCCTTCATCTAGCCATAAAGAAGGGAGGCAATGGATATACACTTTTCAAACAGTGTCTTAGGAAGACACACCATGAACACTTGGCTGATCTGCTAGATTCCACAGAAACAGAATTGAGGAAAACACAGGAAGCAATTCCAACGAAAGTTGTTGTTTCAACGAGACCTGTTGCCACAAGTAAACCAGTTGGAAGAAGAAGACGTGAACTCAATAAAGGTTACGCTGCTGCCAGAGCTACCAAGAAATCAGATGAAGGTGAAACACTGTATAGAAGACAAACACAAGATATGTCTCAGGAAACAAATTACCAAAACGAAAGTCCTTTATTTTCTCCAACCTCATCTGGTGGTAAATACATTATTTTCTACAATTTGATACTTTGCTCGGACAGATTCAAATTATTTATGTAACTGAATATGTCTTTGTTTCTGGATACTTTTCTTATACCCGTACTTATTTACCATTCTACACAGACCTGTATGCCCATCTCAAAATGAAGAAATATCAGCATTATTGTCAAATTTGTGATAAATAGTATACTTTGCTGTGACTCTGACTAGGAATTAAACTGTACTCTCTTGATTTAAAGTATCTTATCACTGTACATAATTGGCTTCCTGTGAATACATGTACACAGTTTTCTGCAAGCTACATGTACAATTAAACAAGTTTGCTCTAAACCCTTCCCTAAACGACTGTATTTTCATCATGGTTGAATTCCTGTCTCATTAAAAATTTTGATTGTACAGCCAATTTTGATTTTTTGATTTTTGTAGCTTCCTGGAAAAATCTCCAAGGTATATTTATAAGTCTTGTATTCTAATGGTCATGACATAAAGATGTTTTGTACAATATGTCTCTGTAATTTAATGGCCATACTTGATCATTGCATAACCATAAAGTTTAAGTCTTGCAGCAGCCAATAGAATATGTGAGTTTCAAACATTGCATAAGCTTATTATCTATTCGGGGAGAGGCAGCAGTTACTAGTTTATTTTTTGTCATTTAATCCATCGAATGGAAAGAGAAATGGACCTGTAGCAAACTTTAGAACTTTTAAACTGTTGTAGCTAACATGCCTAGACCCTGAAAGCAATCCTTAACTGTTTTTTGATAAAGTTTAAAAAAAGCTATAGCTTTGTACACTTTAAAAAAATCCCTCAAAAAGTGAAAATTAAGTTTGGTTAAAACATGTTACAGATGGTGACACTGGACGGAGAGGTATTCTCACAGAATCTGATTTATTGACCATAGCAACTGCTGATGTGTTAGGTGATGATTGGGAGAATTTGACTCAATATTTAGACATAACATCTGGAACAAAACAAGAAATTATTGTTAACAACAAGGACGATAGAGTTCAACAGATTTTTCAAGTTCTTTTGGTGTGGGCACGTAGCACGGATTCTCCAGTTACCTGGCAACAGTTAGAAAACTGTTTTAGTCGTGCTAATACCGATGTGAAAATTAATTGGAGAAGGTTTAATGGTATGCTATTGTTATTTTATTCTCCTATTAGTATCTCGTTTGCATTGGTTATATTTTAATTGCTGAAGACAATCTTGCCTTTAAGATGATGTATTTTACTCAATTTATTAACAATTGTGTCCTTTTCTTTACATTTGCTGTCAAACAAAACAAACCAGCTTTTCTGAACATTATCTACTTTAACTTGACTAGGTTGGAAATAATGTAAGACTTGCACCTAAACATTTACCATTGATTGCATTATTATAATAGTTTTGACAAAAAGCGTAAATTCTTGTGTATATGCATATGTTTTCATACTCGCATTGCAGGCTGTCAACCAGTTCCTATATTCCTATATTTTCCTATATTTTGGGTTTCATTCCTTTATTTTCAATAGTGTCCTATATTTCCTATATTTATGCTATAATTTGTCCATCAGTCCTATATTTTTATAAATCATTTTAATTTGAACATGTCCAATATGTTTAATTGTTTTTTCATATACACATGTATAATTGAGTATTTTGTATCTGTTTTCTCTTTTACTTCCTATAAGTTGAATAATGCAAGACAATACCTATGATGAGTTGTTCTTGTAGGTGGCTGTCAAGTGTCAGTATTCAAGTTGCCCTAACACTTTGCTTCATGAACTACTCTTTAATTATCCCTCTTGATAAATCTAGAAGAAATGTTCTTTGTTGAAACGACAAGTGTTGTGTTCTACATGATTGTACATGTATTTTGTATTCCATGTCACTTATTGCCCATTCACTGCAACCTATAAAATATTTTGCTAAATTATACCACATTTAGGTGAGGTAAAATAATTGCAAGGGTATACCATGATATCCTACTCAATTTGTAGTGAGTTAACGGCACCATTGGTGCGTTTAGAGATCTCTCAATCCATAGGCATGCATCCTTGCACTCATTGTATTTCGTCAGAAATAAAGTTACATTGTTATTGAAAGGAAATAAATCAATGAACCTGTTTTTCATTACTGACAGTGCTAGAAATTGTATAGTAGGTCTGAAAACAGGGCCAAGTATTGCCCTTAAATGATTTTGAGTGACAAATTTAGGCTCAGGTTTAAAACTAGCTCTATTCTCTCTCAATGTATATACATGTTTTGTAGTACATTGCAGTTATTACTATAGTTAAAAATATCTCCAGTAACCATTAAGTCAAGAACCTCCATATTGTGTATGCATAGAAAGATCATTCAAATGACACATTTGATGCCAAATGTAACCTCTATTCAGGAGTACTAATTTTCATATAGATTTATTTATAGAAGTTAATATTTACAACTTTCGTGTAAGGCATACATCATCTACAATATTCAAAAAGTGAGAGCAAAATTGACAGGATTCACTATCTTAAGATTGAAAAATAGTTAAAATCATCCTGATTGAAATCATGTGACCCAGAGCCAGAAGATTTATTTGATAGCATCATCTAGGGGTATTCTTGACTACACTGATTATTAAAACATCTTCCCTTTAGGGTCACATATAAAAATGTTGAGAAAATTGGAAGCCCTCTTTTAGTTAGTTTGATGAGTAACTATCATGAATCTTTCATTCAGTTTGTTATGAATGCATGATGCATTACCACTTAATACACTCTGATCATCAGCTCTGTGGATCAGAAGAGGCTACATCGGCTGCTGTAATAAACAGCATGTTTCTGCTTGTATCATATCAAATGATGGAAGAGTTTATATTTCTCAAGATATATTGAAAACCCATATTCTGGGTACAAAAATACATTTGTATAGTCATTTTTCATACTCAATATTTATGAAACATGTCTTTAAACAATGAAGTCATTAAAATAGATGGATAAGGGACACAATAAAAATTGTCGAACCATGTTCTTTTAAATTTTACTATTCCTGTAAAAGATTTTGTTTTGTATGAGATCATAGTGTAATTATTATTTTGTAAAACACAAAATAAAAATATTTTGGAAAATGCATTAACTCCAAGATAGGTTGTAGATCTTAATTATTTCATTTAGAGATACATGTGGTTTGGTGCATTATTTGTTTTGGTTAAGTCATTTGAAGTAATACACTAGTAACTGAAACTTGTGTTTATTCAGAACATGTTCTTATTAAGTCTTTGAGCAAAGATAGTTTACGTAATAGGACCTTAATGTATAGGAATACCGCTCAAAAGTTCATATATTTCTACTTGGTTTTATTTATAAGTTCCTATATTTTGAAAAAAAATCCTATATAAATTCTTATTTTTTATCAGTTGTTGGTTGACAGCCTGACATAGGAAGTTTTTCGTACATATTTATTAGCGATTAACTCATTTAATTCAGTCTGTAGCTTGTCTGACTAAGAATCCTGGGATAAGAAGCTAAGAATACTGCACAACAACAATGATATATCTAGAGTATGTAGTCATGTGATTGAATGATGTATACATTTCTCTATAGAGCTTCATTCCTGGGTGGGACTTATTAAGCTTTCGTGAGTTTTGTATTAAAATATTTTCCTTTGTCATTCTTCCACCCTCATTAAAATTTAAGGTACATATTACCACATGTTGTTATAATTGATCAGTATACAACATTTTCCTTTTAGATTTGAAGAATGGTAGATATGCTGAATCAAGGTAAGATACTGAAAACAATCTTCTATTTATCCCTGAAACATTAAATGCAACATCATGTAAATGCTACATAAATTTATAAACTATGTTTGCTTCAGTTGCATGAGTATATATGTCCATATATTTGGCATTTCTTCTTTAAAAAGTGATATTATGAAAGAAAATAGGTATGATTGAGTTAACTTAATGCATGAGCAGGCTATATAAATCAGTTTTAGACTACATTATTTGTACTTACAACACAAGGTGGATCCAAAAATATGAACGAATATCCTTGGATCATGAATTTAAGCGGAAAACAATTAAATAATTCTAATAGAACTCGAGCTTACATGAACTGATTCCGGGTCTTTGCAATGGCGACCCTATCTGGATATAAGTTAAATGTGTGTTTGAAGCTTATAAAATCATCTAATTTTTTAATATTATGGCTTTTGTATCATCGAAATTCGAGGGCGCTAAGTCACGTTTCACGAACTTGATATTTAACAGTATAATTCTTTGATCACGGACTGTCGCACTATATGTTAATTATGTATAATCATGCTACCGAATGGTGATTGATTCATCCAGAAACTAGAACTGAAATTTATACAAACCAGAAATGCTTCTGATGATCTATGGAAGTGCCTAAGAGACATACGATCATGTAATATAGTATATACTAAATGGAATCCATCTATTCCTGAAACCTCTGATTATGAGGAATCGACTCTGAATTGATTGTACATCAAATTAATTTAAACTGTTCTTCAAAAATTCATGCATATTCTATCACTAGTATAATTCAATGCTATATTCAGAACAGCCTATCACTCCTCCCGACAGACTTTTTATGAACAATTGCAAACTTTTTGTTTTGGTTGTTTTACTCAACATTAAAGAAAAATAAAGATCATAATCCTAGAAGGAAAAGTTAAAAACAAAATTGTATGCAAAATTTTAGCAAAATCATTGTTGTAGTTTTATAGATTTTTTCGATTTACAAGGGGTCTACGTTAAGCGCAAACTACCTATAATAATTTCTTTCCTGATTTGACTATTTGTGATTATTGTTAATAACTTAACGAATGAAAATTAATCGCAAGAATGTGTTTGCAATGAAATTACATGATTAAAATCCTTGCGCAATGTTAATTAAAAAGCATTTTAACAAAACTTTATGTATACATCTTTTGTGAACAAGTGTATAACGGACATTCTCAATACGAAGGCCCATCGGACAAAGTGTACATAACTCCTTGCTTGTTAGTAAGAAAAAAATGAGTGTTTTGTCCATTTCCTAGTAGATGTCCAGTGATTGTGTAAATATGACAAAAATCGGACTGTGGTATTAAAATCTTTACCGTAATTTTAGATCCATATTTTAAATTCCTGTTTCTGTCTACCCCTTTGTTGTTTGCAATACAATTGCAGAAAACACGATCACTGGAAGAGTTTAATTTGCATGCATATGCATTGGCAAACTATTGAAATTTGTATTTAAAAGGCTCCATAAAACAGTAAGTCAGACATTTTTAAAATATCTAATGCAGAGTGCATGTCGCCAGACTGTATACTTTTCATATAATATCCGATACCGTATCTGCTACAGCTAGATTGAAAAGCAAAATATCAACACAGAATATTAAGACACGCCTAAAGGTTATCTTAGTTTCATTGATTATCAAACAAATTTACAAAACCCTGGGGCATATATAATAAATGAAAATATTTGAATGACAAATGTGAAAGGGGTCAACAAAAAGTAAATAAGCAAAATTATCGTTCTCGATACTTCTGCAAATTTCTGCTATATTGTAACGGTATAATGGCAACAGATACATCAATTGACTATTACTATTTGTGGATGGTCGAATAATTCTTCGTTTGTTACTTTGTAGAGCTCAAACCTTTCAAAATACTTTAATTTTGAAGATTTCTAAAAGTTGACAGTTCTTTTATTACTTGCGATATAAGTTATGTGTTAAACTGTGTATTAGTAAGTTATAGGACAAATATGTCTATAAATTCAAATATTGATTTACTTCAAGAAATAATTGAAATACGACTGACTGTGATTATAAGTGTTTCAAATTTTAGTTACTATATGGTAACGGATATTTTTTTTATTTTTGTCAGTAACAAAACAGCATTGTACGTTAAAAATGATTTCAAGTCAATACTATTTTTACCTAAGGGTAATAACAGACACGTATTTGTCTCTTGCAAGTACACCAAGTACCATAAGACATTGGTGTTTCGCAGATTTTTATATTTGAGTTCACCTGAGCTAGAACATATCTGATCAATGTGATCATTTCTGATTGATGTTTGTCCGTTGTCGATCACAAATCTCTTAACATTGTATTGAAAATTATTTTAAGCCTTCAGTTGTCGACTTTTGCACGATGCGTTTTATAAAGGTCAGCCCCCTTTCTTCACATTTGCATTTTTGCATTGCAAATTCAAGGTCACAGTTTTATGCAAATAAATATAAATGTATCAATAGATTTTGTGTCAGATGCCCTTACAATCTATTTCTCATGTTAGTGGCCTAGACTTCTCGGACCCTCTCCAAGTCCTCTTTATATCAGTTTACTGAATTAAGAAATAGGAAAATATCAAAATCTGTAAAATGTATGTTGTTTTTGCGGATAAGCGTTGCATGACCGAGTTTAGTTTTGATCTCGCTCATTCTGAATCAGTGTCTTATTTTTATGCATCAACTGAACCACATCATCTGTTTGAACATAAGCATTCAAGTTTTCAAATTTATAATGTGTTTGTTATAAAAGTCGTAGTTTTTATCACGTATAGAACATATGATATAAAAACAATTTGTTGTATTTATGTAAGCTATTTGACTTAGAAATAAAATTTAACTATAAAGTAACACATTTTGTTAGTTAAATTAAAGACTTGATGGGTTCGACTATGTTATAAACCTATATTATGAATATAAAAAAATTCTGTTACCATTGCACCTGTTCTTTATACATACACGTGCCTTTAAGTATGCAGCTTATCACGAGTAATATGTACACTTTTTGTGTCCGCAATGATCAAAGTGATGTATAAGACAAAGCAGATTATCAATGTGGCATCTACAAGTAAAAGAAGCTATCGGTTTGTCACCAATTATTACAATATTGATTTTACCCTTAGCATTGAAAAGTGTTCCTCAAGTTCAGTAGGATGTAATGACCATAGATATATAAATGTTTATGGTAATGACGTAATAAAGTAGTCATTGTAGTCGAATTTTTCTTTTTTAGACAAGGACATGTATAATTGTTGAAACCAAGACGGAAGTTGATATTTGTATGTACGCCTTTACTGTCAAAAATGAAGGTACAAAATCGGATGTTAAAAGTGAATAGTCAAATGTTTACACCTTACCCTCTTTATATGGCCATAGTTCTGCAAAAAGATAATTATTCATTCAGAAACTATGCATCCGTAATAATGACATCATTTTCATCTGATTATTTTAAAGTTGATTTTTTTGTATATTTACATTCCCAGATGAACCTTCGTATTGAGAATTGTCGATAAATTAAAAAGACGTTAGTTCATGGCACAGTTTGTCTAAAAGTCGATATTTGTTCTAATATGATTTATAGAGCCAATATGAGATCTCTATCAGATATAAATCAATTTAATTAACTGGTCAAAACTCGTCTGTTGAGTAAGTGTATTTAAGACATTAAAACACAAAAGAGGAGGGCCTGATAGTGCTTTATCAATGAATAATGTCTTTGAGATGATGTTCTCGGGTCACTTTACATTACTCTGCCATAGATTGACCTCTAATTATTACGTTAGTATTTATTATTTACTTCGTTTACTTTTGTCCCTGTGTTGAGCTATCTGTGAACAGCTCTTTTTCTTTGAACTTTCTTAAATTTATAACTAGATAAAAGTATTGTGATATTGCAGCCAACATGAAAGAATGGTTAGTGAATTCCAGGGGTCTAACAGATCAGAAAGTGACGTATCACAGATGATGGAAAGTGTATCTTTAGTGGATACACCCATGGGACATACTCGTAGGCAGGGTGTGGATGCTAGTAATTACTTTAGAATCGACCAATCTCAATCAAGTGGTAATGAATCAGCACAAAGCAACAACGAAGTTGACATTGTGGATGCAAAATTAGACACAGCTCCCACGTATCCAAATCAAATGAATCAGCCTTCTTCATCACAAGCTAATCATTTATTTAAGATTATAGAAGATAGTATATCAAGCTTGAAACGTAAATGGAATATTTCTCGGCCAGACATTTCTCTTCCACCAACAAATTTACCTCAAGTTGAACCGCGACCACGTTCATCTGTTCAACCATCAAATGAAGCTGCTCCTAGTGTTGAAGGTTCTGATATACCTGATAGTATAAGTGACTGGTTTCTGGATACTACTAAAGAAAAGGGACGAATGAAAGTATTAACTGGAGAAGAAATTAAAAGGTTTAAACAGAGATGTCGTGTACGTTTAGAACCTGGAGCCTTTGGAAAGATATATCTATGTAAGTATGATTTATACGTGGAAAGTTATATCGATGTAAGTATGATTTATACATGGAAAGATATATCGATGTAAGTATGATTTATACATGGAAAGATAAATCGATGTAAGTATGGTTTATACGTGGAAAGATATATAGATGTAAGGATGATTTATATGTGGAAAGATATATCGATGTAAGTATGATTTATACGTGGAAAGATATATCGATGTAAGGATGATTTATACATGGAAAGATATATCGATGTAAGTATTACATATAAATGGAAAGATATATCGATGTAAGTATGATTTATACGTGGAAAGATATATCGATGTAAGGATGACATATTCATGGAAAGTTATATCGATGTAAGTATGATTTATACGTGGAAAGTTATATCGATGTAAGTATGATTTATATGTTATCAACAACTTCACACATATACTAAAGAGAATATACCATATTGTAGTGATTTGTTATTCTGGTGAATTACTGTCACGGTATTATGTTGTCATTGTCTTGAAGTTCAGTGTTCGCAGTCATTGACATGAATAACTTGTGTGAAGCTCGAGGCTTATGAAATTTTATTTTGGTTTGTTGTCGTCCTATTTGCAAATGCTCCTCATTACTTATAATAAAATATGCTAGTGTTCTTTAAAATTTAAGACAATGATTGTGTTAGAATGAAAATGATAGTAAATTCGTCGGGATTATCTTCGAATTAACCTTTGTCTGTTATGAAAGATAGCACTCAAGCCTTCGTTCTTGATGATTTCATGACTTGCCAATTTTTCACTGCAAATTATCTGTTGAAATGGTATCTAATTTATTTATATCTATTCCTTGTAATATAAGATGTGAGTGAAACATTTCAGCAGGGTCCAATTCTTTGATGTTTCAATATTTTCATATTTCTGTGGACAACATTTCTACGGTCTATGAATTTTCCAATAAATGGTAGATTTTTTTACTACGTAAAAATGCCATAAAGGTCTGTGGATAAAAATGCTAATTGTGAACTTTTCAGACGTGCTATTGCTGTTGTATTAGAAGTCAGTATTGTTTAATAGAATAATATGGAATATTTTGTATTATAGAAAAATACATGTGGACTTCAAATATACATTGAACATATTCATATTCTCATTGTTTACAAATTTTAACCACTTTTACAGACTTTTATGTTTGTTATGTTTTTATTTACCTTAGATAACAATTTGTTCAATTTCAGAATTCATTCATCATTGACAAAATGTGACTGCTATAAATAAACATTTGTAATAAAATATTGATTATCAACATCGTACTTTTCAATTGGCATGATTTCAAAGTTATTCAAAGATATGTATTAAGTAATTTTTATACAATAATGTATCAAGAAAAGAAAGAAAAAGCATATTGTTTAGTGTTGGTAAATTGACTTAGCCTTTTTTATTTGTTAATATTTTTTATTGCAGCTAATGATCCTATTCCTGGACTGAACATGAAAGTAGTCATGAAACTCATTACAATTGAAAAGGAAGGCGATGTTGAAAAGATGAGATCTATTACTAACGTATGTATGTTTGTATATATTAAAGGGGTAAAACTTAAAGCAGGAAAATGGCACTCGTGGTTCAGCTTGGGATTGATCTGAATATTCCTATTCTATTCCTTACAGTGGCTGGTTGCTTAAATTAATTTCATTGACTATAAGATCTTTAATATTAATTTTCTTGCATAAAGGTACATTGTTAACTCCTAATTGAAGGGTAGGCTAGTACATTTATGTACATGTTATCAAGTTTCATGGAAAGCTGGTAAGTGTTGATAAACAGTTGATTCAACAATACTATTTTATCTTTAATTTGAATATCTCTGGAGTTCTAGAACAATCAAGACACACCAATTCCATCGACTTCATCATTAAAGTTCAAATTAAGACAATCTTCTTGCATTTTGCATTTTCTTGCCTTTTCTTTTCATAAAGTTAATATTGAACTAAATATTGCATTAAATAAAGACAAATACTACATTTTTAAAACGAAATATGAACTATTTTTATAATCAAAAAGTACTTGTCCACAAATTTAATCAATTAAAATGATTTCCAAATAACTATTACCTCTTACTGATTTTGGTAAACCTATTGTACTTTTGCCAGTTTTGTAATTTTGTAACAGTTGAAGCAAACCTGAGCACCAAGTGTGATTGTTGGGGGTCTGACTAATTTGCGATAGTGCGCACGATGATGCGTGACAGCGAGCGTATGTGCATGCTGTGTCAGTCCATCCGTTGTCAACAATTTCTTTAAAAATTGTCTCGTCAAAAACCATAATGTCTACATTAACTATACAAGGGATATATACGTAGGAACAATACAATATAAAATAGAGGAACAAGAATTTAAAAAGAATTCTACGTATAAGAGCAATACTATATAAAATAGTGTTCTTCATTCGGGTACTCTCCATATAGGAACAAACAAATTTATGATAGAATTCTTCATTTAGTAACAATACAATATAAAATAGAATTCTAGATTCTACATATACTAGGTACAACAAAATATATAATAGATTTTTAACTACGGGAACTAAAATTTAAAGTAGAAAACTACGAATAGGAACTATACAATATAAAATAGAGGAACAATACAATTTAAAAAAGAATTCTATGTATAGGAGCATTACTATATAAAATAGAGTTCTTCATTTGGGTACTCTTCTAATAGGAACAATAAATTTTAGAATAGAATTCTACGTTTAGGAATTATACAATATAAAAAGACTTCTACATTATAGGAACAATACAATGTAAAATAGAATTCAGCTTTTTGGCATGTAGCAACACAAGAATATGTTTAAAAGATTGGGTTAATATATACCCCTGGAGTCAAAATTGACCCCGCCCCTGAGAGTTATATAAGGAAAACGTAAAGAAGAGCTTTGATAATTTGCCTGTATGGTCATATGCTGTTCTCTACTAAGTTAATTCAAATTTTGCCCTGGGAATCAAAATAAAGAAATGTTAAAAAATCTTTTTTTCCTAAAAAACAATGCATAGAGCTTTCATATTTGATTAGTTGTATTATCTTTAGGTCTTCTACGTAGAGTGTTGAAATAATGCTACTGGATTCGAAATTGGTTCCTCCCAAGGATCACTGTTTTCATCAGCTGAAACTGATTAACAATATTTTGTCAGATGCCCCAAGCATCCAGGGCCCTCAGGACCCAATTGACGTTTTAATCAATTATTTAATCAATGTTATCAAAAATGTTACTGAACTAAAATTTGTGATTCAGAGAAGTTTACATGTAGCACAAAGCTAGAATTGTAAAGCATTGGCTTGATTTTTTATCATCAATGTACATTTTTTTTTCGGGAAAAGCTTGCATCAAGAACAATGCATTTTGGAATAGTACCATTGCTCATGTACGGATCTAGTGATGAAAGTAAAAGGTTAGTATAATTTCTGTGACATTTTCTATCCCCTGGTAGCTAAGTCAGTAAAGTCTCAACTAGGAGGTATATTTAGGGGCCCATGGTTCTGATTTTTAGCAAGACTGTGAAACAGGCGAAGCTATAAGCGGCATTTCAGAACTGCGATATTGAGTAGTGGTCCATTTTTCCGCATGCCAGCAAATAGTTCAATATTAAAAACTCGATACATAACTGCCTTTATCTTGCATTCACACATATTTCATAAAATTCATTGCGACATCAAATCTCTTCAATTTTGTGAACAATTAAACTATGTTAGAAAAGTAATAACTCGACTGGTTACCGCGGATGTATACATGTACATCGATTTCATTCATGAAAAATTATGAATGAAAATATTTTACTCATCCCCGTATCAAGCACTATAGTCACGTGATTAACAATTCAATAACCCTGGAAAGACTCGATCAAACGCTTTACTTTGAATTTGTAAGAACGGTTAAATTTCACAATAATATAAACAGTGGAGTAAATGTTTTATTTCTGTGTAAAAAAATAAACAAATATTGAATGACACAATATGCTAGTTGTGAAGTAGTCTATACGCCGTGCAAATTCGAATATTTCATAAGTTCATTACTACTGTTCTTCGCAGTGAAACTTCGAATATTCGTAACATTGAAATGTAATAGTGTAACGAGCTCACCCCGGACAACTGTGGACGCGTGTATAGATCTACGCACGATGTGTCGTCTACATCCATACCGCCGGAGTCGATCTACGTCAGTGGAGGTTTCTCCGAGGTGAACTGGTTGGTATCGGGGTTGGGAGGCCTGTCGAGTGGTTCTCTTACACCTGTGGTTCAATTGGTAGCGTGAACGATTGAAGTTCACTCAATGCTCTCGTCAACATTGTCTGCGTACCAGGTACACAAGGGTGAACACAAAGACAACTCGTTGGTAAAGTTTCAACTCGAACGTTTTATTTTACGTTGAAAATATTCTACCAATGACTAAAATAACTTAGAATTCCTATTTAACAATAAAATGCAGATATATCCATGACTATAATACTTTGATTTGGCCCCTAAACAATCTTTTAGACGAAAACATAGTTCCTTTTAGACTGTACAGCGTAGGAATAAATTCCCAGAGTTAGATGTAAACATGACAGGAACGCTGACATTTAGACAAAATGTGCTCGTAACAAAATGGATCAAAACTTGCGTTAAAACTGGATTTAAACATTAACATTCAGCAAAAGTGTACGGAATTAACTAATTCACATCTAGGATTAGGATTTAACATCGAAGGATACAAATTTACTGGAATGTAGAGGATCCAAATATGCGAACGTCGCGAAAACTGGTTATGAAACATACTGGATAAACAAATATTGATTTGAGCTCAGAATCCTAGTTCATAACCTACATATATGTGCTAATGTGTTCTGTGTGTTGCCCAGAACACTAGTCATTGTGTGCTTTATGGCTAGAGACATGCATCATGCTCACTAAACAGGAAACATGGAACGCAGAAAATGTAAACATGAATTACAAGGTAACTTCTGATTTAAACTGTAGTTATTATGTGTAATATACTCCGGCCCGTTTCAATATTAGCTGGGGAGGGGGGGGCTATTGCATTTACCGGTGCGTAGTAATTCACCTGAACTAGAAATACCAGTATTAGAATTTTCAAAAATGTTTTACTGTGTATTCACAACGTTTCCAAACCGTCCAAAGTTTATTTATAGAAGACAAGACTTAACATGCCCTGATAATATGTAAGACCATTGAGTCTATTTTTAGAATTCCAGGAATTGGCACGCTTTGTTTACAATTGGAGTAAATGAATTGAAGTAATATCCCTCAACGTTTTAAGCCGTGCCGAGTCTATTTAGAGAATATCAAGATTTGCGTGACACGTGAAAGATACCTAACATTTAGACCTTTTTTGATTCATTTTATGGAACTTTCTGGGCTGATGAAAGTACACCGAATAAACAGGTGTTGTCCAGGATTTGTTCGGACTACGAACATAAAAGAACATAGAACATAGAACATAGAACTATTCCTGTCTATTTGACATATAGGGACTAGCCCCAATCTTTGAGCAAACCGAAATATTCCTATATAAATAAGAAGGGTGTTAAGCTAACAGCTATGTTTATGAGGGGCATGACTTAAATCTGTCTCAGTGGATACTGGTTACGCCTCTCGGCTGATTGGATACAGATAATCTTGGTTTACGATAAACCCGATCCAAAATTCTTAGCTGGAGTAATCGCTTATAAATTGCTATCGCTTATAAATATGCAGCAAATCTGTTCACAAAGACGTGCGTGAAATATATCAGTACGTGTGGTTTTTAGCATGAACCACAATTTAGGAGAGCATCTATTTTGCAATGTATTAAGAAATAAATTAATGAAAATAATGCACTTAAAGTGCCCATCAATGGCAGAATTTTTATTGCAGTACTATAAAATTAAAAATTATTACAATTTAATTAGCTCTGTCAGCATTTGTAAATAAAAAAGGAGGACGCAAGTAAAAGAAATCAAGAACTGCTTCTACCATCAGATTCTGACGACTCCAATGTGTAAATAAGTGATCTTATTTTAAGTTCATGATATTTTGTCTTTTATCGGGGCTACTGTCCCCGAACACCCGCTTTTTCATGGTCATCGTCAATACCGACACGTTGAAGACACAGGGATTCATAACGATAACCATTTATACCTATATCCATGGCTGCCCTAATTGTGGCATGTACCCATTAAATAAACCCTTTTTGTCTTCAAAGTTTGCATTGCATGTCTATGGAAAGTATGTTATGAATTTTAAAAAAAATCAGAATTTTTGGATTTGCGGAGGTTAAAATCTATATAGATGCTATTTTAAAGTCACAAACAAAATTTGAGTAAATTCCATCCGATAGTTATTTAGATATTTCATTGGGTCCAGCTTTAAGGCAAAATACCTATAAAATGAAAACATTTTGTATTTTTAATGTGTATTTCACAATTCATATTGTTTCATTTCAATTGATGATATTGTTCTCTACCTCATGCTGTTGCGTTGTCCTTTTTTCAAAAATGTACATACTGCAGGCTGATCCAACAATTGTTATCAACTTCATTTATGATAATTTCTACAGCATACCTTAAAAGTAACTCAAATTAGCAGAACAGTTCTGTTCTGTTTATGATAGCTATGAAAGTAAGATTACAAAAACAAGAATTATTTGAAATTTCTTTTTTCCATTTTTGAATCATCTAGCTTGTGAATTATGATTTTAATTTTTTCTTCACGTGTTCAACATGATTTTGATATTTTACTTGAAGTACAATATTTTGTTATTATAGACAGGATGTATGAAATCATTGTGTTGACATTACTGAAAATCATTATTTCTATTGAATGAGGAAATAAGACTTCTCACAGCTCTTCATCAACTAGTAATTATACAAGTCCATTGATCAGTGAGTTATAAGAAAATGTATGCCAATCTTTCTTAAAAAGCTCTTAATCATCAGATTTGATTTATACCTAAATTAATGACTGGTTATACGTGAGACGAAACTAAAGCTTGAACTATTGATGGTTGTTTGAGCCTTCAACACAGTCTTGCGTCAGTGCTTTTCAGCACTTTGATTAGGAAAAGTCTCAAAGAGTCGATGTAACTATTGGGTATCTTGAGAATCTAAGGTAATTTCTGGTCGAGCTGTTCAGCCAACTGCTATCCAATAGCTTCATCAGACCCTCTTTAAGGAGTGGCATCAAATTCCTGTAAATGCCATGTGTAGGATATATTGAGATCATCTTTGCACATTTCTACTATAACCAATGCCTTTGAACATAAAAAGCCATCATTATCGGGATCACACTGTTATCACTACTCAATGATTAATTAGCTCATAAAAACACAAAAATACACCACTGTATATCACTTCGAATTAGGCTGATAAAAAATATGTATACATTGTAATTGAATTAGTGATCCTTGTCATATTTAGATTTGTATATACATTTCGTGGACCATGATCACGCTATTTCAATCAGGTCCATGTATCTTGTTTATACTTTCAGATCATTTTACTTCATTACACCCTTTATGGAGAATGGTAACTTATATGAGGCGATTCAAAATGACAAAAAAGCGACAGTGAGTGAGAAAAAACTAACTCTTGATATCAGATTAAAGATTCTTTACCATATTTCATCTGCTATTCATTTTTTACATACACCAGTAGATAAATTCAGGTATGCTTATTTCAGTGTTTTATGTCAACAATTGTTTGTTTTCTTTTATCTAACTTGCTTTCGTAACATAAGAGTACTTATCAAGGCATACACAATATTAATAATCTTGAATTAAACCTGTTCTTCTGTGACTGAATTGCTTCCCGTTTAGAAATGTGACGACAACATTGCTTTAAACCACTGGTAGCTAGTTGGCAGAAAAAGCTGTCTACCTAACTGTTGTATGAAATAGTACTGCCTGCCTGCAAATTATTCTCTGGGCCTTAAACTTGTTTTACTACTGTTTTTTCCGAGGTATGTCTGTGTAAAGAATCAGTGTACTAAATTTTTATACGCCCGTTTTGAAAAATCGGTCGTATTATGTGATGATTTTGTCCGTCTGTCAGTCCGTCAGGCCGCCTGACTATCTGTCTGTGCGAGGACAATTGCTTGTCTGGGTGATAACTCAAGACAGGATGTACATAGATTCCTCAAATTTTATGTGTGGAAAGCCCTTGGGAAGAAGAGCTTTCCTAATGATTTTGAGATCCTTGGGTCAAAGGTCAAGGTCACTGGAACTTAAAATAGGGAAACCATGTCCGGAGGATAACTCAAGAATTACTTTACCTCTTTTGATCAGATAATATGGAGAAGTTTCTGGCCTTGTAAAGGGTAGATGAGTACTGGTTATAGACAATGGTCATGGAAAGCTAGGTTAAAAGCGCTGGACTCCGTTAAATGACCTTAAATTGTGTTGACATGGCGTTAACTCCAATTAATAAATTAACAATGTACAGTTGATTGACGATTTTCGTCACGCGATTTTTCGAAATTCGCGGAAACTCGACATAGATCTACGGTCACAACATTTTCTGTTATATGTTCAATGTGAAAATTTTGCGATAGTTCAGCACACGATTTTTCCAAATTTGCTCTAATTAAACAACTTTTTATAGTCAGCTAAACAGAAAATCAGGTAAAAGTTATGCGATAATTCACAAGGGTCTCTGGTCGCGAATTTTTTCACACCTCTGACCATCTAACTTAATCGGTATAGTTAGATAATGATTACTTGTCTCGTGTGCTTTTTATGCCCGTGATCGTTAGTCAATTATGGATAACATTATCGGCTTGTCTTTTGAAAACAAAGATGCAAACATCCATAGTATAACAAGCGTGATATGTCTTATTTGTTTGCTTGAGTGACAAAAACGTTTGACATTCGTCCTTATATACTGTACACAGTATTATATAAATTTATAGATTCTGATGAGGTGCTCAATGCTGTAAAAAATTTACTGTTCACAATTTATCATTAACTTTCGTTCAAATTATCCTAAGTAATTAAGCGAAGGGTTCAGGTCAGCTGAGAAGACTGCGGAACCTGCATTCTAAAGCTGTTGTGCATGCTCGGACGTTGAGTTGTTCACAAAATTTTGGACTCCATACTTTTCCCAATGTTTTTCTGAAATGAATTATTTTTAAGAAATACTTTTAAATGCTTTTTTGTTATAACCATTACACTATCAGCGGGGTGTAAGGGCAGCAGCCCACGTAATACTCAGGTGTGTAAGGAACAAAATATGGTCGAATTGTGCAAATTGTGATAAAAGCACCAAACTTTCAGGAAATCAACTTAAAGGTGTGAAAAAAGCCAGGAGACAACCATGAGAGGCCCTGTGAACAAAAATATGGGGCCCTAAAGGGATTTACCCGTAACAATTGATATTATTGCATAGTACTGTGTAAAAATCCTTAATTTATATATCAACTAAATGTATTAAATT
The DNA here is from genome assembly GCA_025267735.1 of Mactra quadrangularis. Lineage (NCBI taxonomy): Eukaryota > Metazoa > Mollusca > Bivalvia > Venerida > Mactridae > Mactra > Mactra quadrangularis. The sequence continues at coordinate 47,409,654 of CM046305.1, read as the reverse complement.
TCTTTTGCTCAAGATGAGAACAACTAAGTTAGTTGATGGTTTTGTAAATATTTAACATGACAATTATAATTGGTATTGAGGCCCCATAAAGGGAGTTTTTGGTCCACAAATAGTAAAAGACCACTTACAACCAGTACAGTTTTTATTTTAATTTTTTCACTTTTTAAAGAAATTTTTATGGGTAATTTTGTGTGGCTAGATGTGGTGTCTTTTCATTTAAATAAATTGCAAAACCAAGTATGATAAAAAGAGGCCAACGCAAGCAAGGGGAATCTTATGAAATAATATTGAATATCTAATTTTCTGTTGTGATTACTTTGTATTTAGAAATTGTATCGGTAACATTATCGGTAATCTATTATGTACAGTTTAAATAACATAATGATAAAACTTTTTTGATTCTTCATATCATTTTGAGTGATGCACCTCAGAAAACCCCAAGGAGACAACCATGAGAGGCCCTACTAACAAAATTGTGGGGCCATGAAATGGGTCACCCATTAGAAGTATAAGCAATGCATAGTTTAGTGTAAATATTTATCTATCATTAAATAATTATCTATCAAGTAAATAAAATAAATTTTCTTCACTCATGATGAGTACAATCATGTCAAAGTCACTGGGACTTAATTTATATTAAAACATTTTCCGGACAATAACTCAATTATGACTCTACCTAGGTTCACCAAATTTTATGTTGGTTTGTAGGCCCTGGGTCAAAGGTCAGGGTCATGAGGAAAACCTTGTCCAACAACCAACTTTATCAAAGATCACCAATTTTTGTATCGATGTATACCGCAATAGAATAATACAATAAAAATTGTATACCGCATTCATGCTCGTTTATTTCACCTTCGCAGGATATACTTTCATTTTCATTGAGATTTTTTTATATTATCATTTAGAAAGGCGTTATAAGTGTATTCAATATCATCCTGATTATTCGTTTCGCTATAAAGTTTTTTGTAGAATTGTAGAAGTCATATTCCGCTTCAACTCGTCATGTTTTCCGTTTATGTATTGTTCACCTATTTTAAGCTTATGTATTGTTTTTTTTCTGCTTTACGTTTTTCCAAAATAAGACGATTTTTCTCGTTGTTTTCTTCATGAATCGCTTTGGAGCGCATAAGTATACCATTTTTTATCAATAATTTTATCTAGGTCTTTCTTTTTATTTAAAATGTTTAGTCTTATTTCATTTGTGTTATTTGTAGTTTGATCTTGTAATTTACTTTCCAGCTCGGATATTTCTCTATACAGCTTTGATTCTTCAAGTTTCATCTCTTTATTTTTATGTGTAGTATATTTAATTGTTTCGTTTCTAATGGTACCTTTGATGATTTCCCATAGAGTATTTGGATTATATTCTGCATTTATTTCAGTAACTTCATTTATGCTTTGTATTATTTTTGATTAGTAGCCCTTATCCAATAAGATGGAATCATTGATTTTAAAGTACCCTGGCCCTTTTTCCATAAGAATTTCATCGATAGTAATCATTATCATAGAATGGTCCGTTTTATAGCCGTGGCTGATTTTACATTTTTTTATAATGTTACTTAGTGAATTAGATATTAAAAAGTAATCCAGCCTGCAGTGTATAGGCGGGTTTGTGTTCGAGTGCCAAGTGAATTGTATTTTATCATTGTTCTTGTTACGCCATATATCATTCAGCTCGCAATTTTCAATAAGTTCGTTTATTTTGGTTCTACATTTTTATGTGTATCTTTATTTCCATTTTTTTTGTCTAAGTTTGTATCAATTATGGTGTTAAAATCTCCACCAATGACAAAATGTTTGTCGTTATTTTGTAAAATATAAGTTTCAAGAGCATTGAAAATGTTAATGTCGTCTTTATCAGGACCATATATATTTTTAAGCGTTATATGTTTGTTTTGAATGGTTATATCACATGCTATTAATCTTCCTTTTACTATTTCAGTTTTATTTTCAATTTCTATCTTTTTATTTGGATGGATTAAAATGCCAACGCCTTCACTATTGGTTTTATCACCGCTAAAAAAGTAATTGCCTTTCCATTCATGTTTCCATTTTTCAATTAAGCTATTAGTAGAATGAGTTTCTTGTAACATGTATATTGATGCATTTGCATGTTTTAACCATTCGAATACTTTCAACCTTTTTTGTTTGTTACCTAAACCTCTAACGTTCATAGATACTATTGACGTTTCCATTTAATTGTTTTATATGCATTAAAACTCTCAACAAAGGTCAGATTGATGTTAAAACGAGATACTTTGTACATAATTAGGGAGTGATTCTTGTCACACACGTATGCACTGGCATTTTATTTGATATAAATCATACTTTGCTTATTATTATCAATTCTCTAGAATAACTTTAGAATTTTAAAAGGAGCTTAATGGATTACAATGTTTGAACAGGTGAAAAAATAGAAGTGTATGAATATATTTTGCAAAAAAAGGGGAAAAAGATAATCAATTTAAGGTCAAAGAATAAAAGTATTACAATGTATACATTTAATGAATTCATGGAGCACATTATTATAGTAATTTTCATTGCTAAAACCATTTTCCCAATTTGCCGCTGTGTAAGGAAACATGACATTTTACTCATACAACAGTTACTGTACTGGTAGCATTACATAAATGTTATATCAGTCATACATGTTATTATAAATTAATAACCATAACCATATTAAGTTAAATGCTAACAAACAAACAACAGACATTTTTTATCAGTAGTCTTGTGATAGATTATGTTTCAGTATAATTTGCACAAAAAACTATAGTCACCTATAATATCTCTTTCACTACTTACAGTAAGTGACATCGGCTATTGAGTAAAATCACATATTGGTCCCCAGCAATTATTGTCAACATGTATATATTAGAATTATTTTTACCATTGTTCTCATAATGCACAGTATTACATCTATCCAGTAGAATAAAACAACACTCACATTAAGTATCATAATTATGCAAGAAGTGTATACAGTATGATAAACCCTATCATTACAAGGGATACATAGTATGACACATAATTTAACTAAAAAGTCATATTATGTATCATCTATGGGTTTACCGCATACATAGCATTACATATAACTCCAATAATAAATCATACGGAATTTTACAATCACGAGTCAATGACAAAACACTTAGCCGAGTGTCCGTCTTAATATGTTTCATGATGCATAGCAGATAGTTTTGCATCACAAGTTTAATGAAATCAACTTAATTGTTCCCCATATTGATATACTCAGTTTCTAATTGTGACGTTTGATGTATGGTAAATTCATACTATACCTACAGAATGAATAACATCATGTTAGTAGATTTCCACAAGACAGTTTGGGACAATATAATACCTAGATATACATGTTCACAATGCTTTACGATCATGAATAAGGTATGTATTTGTGAATTATATTACCACTTTCACATAATACTGTTAGTAACATCTACAATTGTGTCCTGTATTACGACATGTTGACCCCTAGCAAATCTTGTTGACCAATATTTATAAGCTTTTTTTACTACTTTTCCCATAATACACAGTATTACAAAAATCCAGTTATATAAACAGAATTCACATCAAGTATCATGTATAAAAGTGGTTGCAGTATGATGTACACTATCATTAAAGGGTACATATTGTATGACTCATGAACGTAAAACTGCATAAAATGTATCTGTTTTGACCAACAGTATGATTAACATCATATCAAGTAGCATGTAATGCGTAGATATCTAATTCTGAAGACGTATTATATAATGTATAGTATTAGTTATACATCATTAGGTAACTGATGTCGAATGTATGTTGCACAGCATTGTTATACAAAGTTCATATTATGACATTTTCGTGTGACGTCATCATAACATAATACACCATTTTTAACAGTTTATGTGTAGAGTGACGACTAACTTACAAGGATATGTCAATGTGTACATAATTGTATCATTTTTATAATAATTATAAGTAATAGTCTTCATAGTATGACTATCGTCACACGACAATGACGTAATCTTAACATGCTGCACCAATTTAACAGTTTTATATGTAGAGTGACGACTAACTTACAAGGATATGTCAATGTGTACATAATAGTATCAATTTTATGATAAAAATAAACAATGGTCTTCATAGTATGACGATCGTCACACGATTATATGCCTCGTAGTTGAGTACAGTTAAACATTGTAGCATTTATATTTAACAAAATAAAATATAACTATGTTGCACTGCATTGCTATACAAAGTTCATATTTTGACATTTTCGTGTGACGTCAACATAGCATGATACACCATTTTAAGCAGTTATATATGAAGAGTGACGACTAACTTACAAGGATCTATCAATATGTACATAATAGTATCAATTTCATAATAAATATAAATAATAATCTCCATAGTATGACTATCGTCACACGACAATGACGTAATCATAACATGCTACACCTTTTTAACAGTTTTATATGTAGAGTGACGACTAGCTTACAAGGATCTGTCAATATGTACATAATAGTATCATTTTCATAATAAATATAAATAATAATCTTCATAGTATGACTATCGTCACACGACAATGACGTAATCATAACATGCTACACCTTTTTAACAGTTTTATATGTAGAGTGACGACTAACTTACAAGGATATGTCAATGTGTACATAATAGTATCGATTTTATGTTAAATATAAACAATAGTTTTCATAGTATGACGATCATCACACAATTATATGCCGCGTAGTTGAGAATAGTTGAACATTGTAGCATTTATGAGTAACAAAATAATATATAAATATGCTGCACAGCATTGCTATACAAGGTTCATATTATGATATTTTCGTGTGACGTCATCATAACACGATACACCATTTTAAGCAGTTATATATGAAGAGTGACGACTAACTTACAAGGATATGTCTATGTGTACATAATTGTATCAATTTTATGATAAATATGAAACAGTGGTCTCATAGTATGACGATCATCACACGATTATATGCCTCGTAATTGAGAACAGTTAAACATTGTAACATTTATAATAAACAGAATAAAATATAAATGACAATATAATAGTGTGTGTTCAACCCTAATATCTCCTAACCTTTAGGCCAAGGGAAATTACTCAATAAATTCTCATCACCCCTTACCCTGTCATGACTACTCGGTTTTTTTATTATTTGAAAAAGAACATGCTAAAGTGTTATATTAAAACAACATCTCCATATGTAGCGTGCAATGCGTAAACAATTTATTGTATAGGAAAAAAACACACCAAGATCAATGCCTTTCATATTAATAATTTCCAATCGATGAGAACCCAAAAAATATTTCCCTATGGCCTCACTAATTTCCTGTTACTTATATATTTAGTGTTTCCATGTACAAACATTGTATTCACGTGCATCACGAAGAAGTCGTTTTACAAGCTATACTGTTCAAATTTAAATGCGCCATTCTCTTCCAATCCATGCTTTGAAGTCTTTTTAAGTTACTATGTTTAACTTTCTTTCGGTGTTTTCATGAAATATTTTTCCGTCCAATGACCAGGTTGATTCGTTTTCCTTCAATTGTTTTCTTATAGACATTAACACTTGTTGATTGACTTGTGTGAGGTCTTCATTTATATAAATCTTAGTTCCTTTAAAGGTCAAATTTATCGTTGGACACAAAAAACGATTAAACATCAAAATATTACGTATTTCTATTGTATCTCAGCATACACTTACGCTTAACGCATGTAAACAATGTGTATATCGAGATATTTAAGTCTGATTTAAACCTGTATCAATTTAGCCGATATTACAGCATCGCTTATCTACCGTGTGTGACGTCATCGTAGTCCTATCGATTAAAACCTGTTGTAACAGTCAATGGATTGTAATGTATACACGCCTGTCAATTAATCAGTCGCAAAAACATTTTGAAATTAAATTTGCATTTTTTTTTATTAATAATTACATTTCCTACATGATTTTTTTTTATTTTATATAAACCAGTTTAATAACTAGGCTTATATGTTGTTTATTTGATTGCATTCATCGACAATTCCATGATATTAACTATTAAGTAGTGATGGCAATCGGTTGGAAAATCCACAATCGATTAATCGGAGAAATCGGTTGGGCGCAACCGACTGACTTTCCGATTATAATCGGTTGGATGCCAAAATCTATATAGCTAAACTCTGGTCATTGTCTTACATAACCATGCAAAATATACATCTACTTCAATGATTTGATATTGTCTATCATTATTTAATATTTAATTGCATTGCTTCTTAGCTTTATGTAAACATTATGGCACCAGTTCACTCATCTGAGTGAAAAAACTAACAAAATAAACTGTATTTTACATGTCTTTAAGTTTATTTGTGTCAATGGATTGTCCCAGAAGGATATCATCATGCAATCTTTGCTTTAGTTGCTTTACAGCACTAGCCCGGTTAGGCTACCAGGTAGCAATTCTCACTAGCTCGATTTTTGAAACGAGAAATGTCCTTTGTATCTTATTTTTGTACATCTAAGGCATCAAACAATATATTTAATCTGTTTTTTCATATTTCTGGGAAATGTCATTCAAAATTTTAGCTACATTATCTACTATAGCTTTATGCAATTGTGTTCATTGTTCAAAGTAATCAGCAACTTATGATATAATGAAATCAACTAATAGGGCATTACATAATTCACAAATGAGGAGAATACTAGTATTTCAGGTTCTGATCAATTTAATCAAATAACATATTTTTACTAAACAATGTTTATAAATTCGTTTAAATAGGCCTATTTTCCCACAATGAAAAAAAATATTTGAAAAAAATCCATAACGTGCCGTGTACGAAAATTATTGGGGACGAATGTTTTACATTTGCTATGACGTTTTTTATACTTCAAATTACTGTTTTATGTTCTCAACCATAACATCATTATTAAGAAATCATCATGAAATGAACAGTTTTCATTCTCTATGCTTTATGGCAGCTAGTTTTTGTGAAAGTGGTAAAATCGCGGTCCGTGAGAAATTCGTTAATGCAATGACCTTGACCAAAATTTAGCTTTGTCATTTAGAAGCGGTAAGACAAAAAAGTTTGTTTGTCAACAATTACCTTTAATTTGATTGCAAAACGAAACCATAAATTTGTAAAAGAGTGATTACGCAAAACTCTCAGATAAAAGTTATACAAGTTAACGTAAAAGTGCGTTCGAGTACATCTTTTTCGGATACAAACATGATTCGGATACGAAAACAGGACTCGCCCGATCGGGCTACTGACTGTGGTTTTCGCTCGCCCATCGACGATTTCACTCGTCTTGGGCGTTGGGCACGATTGTTAAGTCGAAGAAAAGTTGTTCTTGAACACATTTTCTGCCGAATCCGCCATTATAGCGCGCACACGAAAATAAATTATCTCCCTTGGGTACGGGCTAGTTTTTCGCGACGTCGCCGTCCAGAGAAATCGTAATCGATTAATCGTCGCACAAATTTTTCTAACCGATTTCGGCGACGTCGGCGATAATCGGAACATCACTAATATTAAGTGGTTTTTTTGTGATGTACTTTTCATTTGCGTGAAAAAAAGGTTCAAAAAGAAATTAAATTGAATACGTCATTACATTAAATGAGTCTGAAACTGGTTAAGGGCAAGCGCGTTTTTTTATTTCTATGTGATGGCCAAGTGAAAGTGGAAAAAGTTTGAAAAAACTCGGCAGAAATAACTTAGACTACGTAAAGGTATATTTTGACAGATACTTGCCAAAAATATAATATTCGTGCGGAAAACGCTATTTAATTTCCTTTTTAAAAAAGAAAATAGTGTACCTCGTGTTTTTTTCTCTCAAGGAACCAAAGGTGAAAAAGGAAAATCAGGTGACAGCAATGATGTGCAGAAAATACTACTCAAATTGTTTCGTAATGTTGGGTGCAGTAAATATTAGTTTGAAAAATAAGTATAAAAATTAATTTATCTAAAAATCGCATCTAAAAATCATGGAATGAAAATTGATTAAACATTAAAATATATATATCTTTATATCGCTGGTTGTGCGATTATATTAAATGATGAGACCGGCATTCTAAACCTCGCTATTTTGCACAAAAAATATTTAAATGCATAATATGAACTTGATCGCCTGAACGGTCATCTACTATCATTTACCTTATCTCCAATATATCGCGTAACATATGTCAGCGGATTAAAAATTTCTTTTGAATTCACAGCATGACGTCTGTTAGACAATGTTGAAATTGATTGAGGGTGCGGTACGTACTTTGTTTATTAATGTCGACGGCAGAGTGATAGCCAACACGTGTTAGGATTTGAGAGTCTGTGTCCATGGAAACATACCCAATAGTATCAATAATTTGATGACACAAAAGAGTAATTGATAAATTATTTTGATGTACCCCTAACTTTAAATATGTTAATTAAGTTTGTGAGGTTCCCCACGGGAAACAATAAAATTCGTACAAGATGACAAAAAAGTCCCGCGGTGAGCCTCTATATATTGGGGTCCTTAATGTAGATTAAGATATCACCGCCAACAATTGCATTAGTTACATATGACCTGTCAAAAGGCTGTCGCCAATTATATACTTTTTAATTATAGTTAATATTGGTCTGAATAATGATGTTAGAAAATAATCTTTTGAATCGGAGTTGTTTTTCACGGAAGTCAATTCGCGCTAATAAATCTATTTTTTTACTAGTTTGTTGGACAAATATATAAACAGTTGAATTTACCAAGGAGTTATTTGTGATTTTATTGAAACTTAAATTCTCAAATGGAAGTACGGAAAAGCATCTAAATACAACAAACGGAATTATTAAGAACTATTCGAAACACGATGAAGATACGATATGAAATTATTTACTTCGTCGCCGAGTTGTCGTCGTTTTAAACAAGTTATCTTAATCTATTTGAAACCACAGTGAGTGCAGTCCCTCGAACATAAGTTGCATCGGAATTAATGTTTTAACATTCTGTGATAATAATTCAAAACTGGTGCTGAAGAAATCTGAAACACCATGATCAACGGTAAGTAATAAATTCTCATCTTCATAATATGGGCTCCGAACTAATACTTCAAATTTACTTAAATTGATATCATGAAAGAATTACAAACTAAGTTGTAAATAGCAATTATTTAATTAGCATTTATTTCTAATTACAAGCACAAGACACAAATTTTCCTTACTATAATATATACTTATACTCTCAAAAAAGTCTCAAACACCTGTTTCACGGTCATAATCACCACATTCACAAATAATGCGCAATCGTCAAAATTCTTTCGCTATTCGACCTAGAAAGGATTATTCTGCATAAAATACTTTTTATTTGAAGAAAATCGATCTATATCTTCTCTATATATTCTATAACTGGGAAACATAGTATTAGTGATGGCAATCGGTTGGAAAATCCACAATCGATTAATCGGAGAAGTCGGTTGGGCGCAACCGACTGACTTTCCGATTATAATCGGTTGGATGCCAAAATCTATATAGCTAAACTCTGGTCATTGTCTTACATAACCATGCAAAATATACATCTACTTCAATGATTTGATATTGTCTATCATTATTTAATATTTAATTGCATTGCTTCTTAGCTTTATGTAAACATTATGGCACCAGTTCACTCATCTGAGTGAAAAAACTAACAAAATAAACTGTATTTTACATGTCTTTAAGTTTATTTGTGTCAATGGATTGTCCCAGAAGGATATCATCATGCAATCTTTGCTTTAGTTGCTTTACAGCACTAGCCCGGTTAGGCTACCAGGTAGCAATTCTCACTAGCTCGATTTTTGAAACGAGAAATGTCCTTTGTATCTTATTTTTGTACATCTAAGGCATCAAACAATATATTTAATCTGTTTTTTCATATTTCTGGGAAATGTCATTCAAAATTTTAGCTACATTATCTACTATAGCTTTATGCAATTGTGTTCATTGTTCAAAGTAATCAGCAACTTATGATATAATGAAATCAACTAATAGGGCATTACATAATTCACAAATGAGGAGAATACTAGTATTTCAGGTTCTGATCAATTTAATCAAATAACATATTTTTACTAAACAATGTTTATAAATTCGTTTAAATAGGCCTATTTTCCCACAATGAAAAAAAATATTTGAAAAAAATCCATAACGTGCCGTGTACGAAAATTATTGGGGACGAATGTTTTACATTTGCTATGACGTTTTTTATACTTCAAATTACTGTTGTATGTTCTCAACCATAACATCATTATTAAGAAATCATCATGAAATGAACAGTTTTCATTCTCTATGCTTTATGGCAGCTAGTTTTTGTGAAAGTGGTAAAATCGCGGTCCGTGAGAAATTCGTTAATGCAATGACCTTGACCAAAATTTAGCTTTGTCATTTAGAAGCGGTAAGACAAAAAAGTTTGTTTGTCAACAATTACCTTTAATTTGATTGCAAAACGAAACCATAAATTTGTAAAAGAGTGATTACGCAAAACTCTCAGATAAAAGTTATACAAGTTAACGTAAAAGTGCGTTCGAGTACATCTTTTTCGGATACAAACATGATTCGGATACGAAAACAGGACTCGCCCGATCGGGCTACTGACTGTGGTTTTCGCTCGCCCATCGACGATTTCACTCGTCTTGGGCGTTGGGCACGATTGTTAAGTCGAAGAAAAGTTGTTCTTGAACACATTTTCTGCCGAATCCGCCATTATAGCGCGCACACGAAAATAAATTATCTCCCTTGGGTACGGGCTAGTTTTTCGCGACGTCGCCGTCCAGAGAAATCGTAATCGATTAATCGTCGCACAAATTTTTCTAACCGATTTCGGCGACGTCGGCGATAATCGGAACATCACTACATAGTATCTTGCACCTGTGTTTCTAATAACCGCTTTCAGGATGTAGGACTACGATGACGTCATACCGATTCCGGTCACGAACGATAACCCATGCATAATTTGATGCAGGTGTGTTACGCCCAAGAGTTAAAATACGTATTGCGCCGTTGTTTGATGACCAAATTTCGCGAAATTTTGGATAATATTTTATAATTATCTATATTACAAACAGGAAATTTGAACTTTAAGTTTATTTCTGCTTCTAATTACTTTATCTCTCTTGTGTCTTGATACAAATTTTGACGATTATAGGTCTCGTTTTGCCAGCCTCCTTCCTCTCGAGTCTGTGGGATATATCAATGTCAGACGATGTGAGTTTTATATTCGGGAACTTTTCATTTATCATTTTCACAACCATATCTGTTGTTTCTTCAGCTGTTTCGTATACGTTATATCTTTCACTCTGTCTCTTTTCTGTTTCTGGTACACCGGCTATCCGTATATTGTTTCTTCTTCCATATTGTTCTAAATCATTCAACTTTCCATTCTGTTTCTCTATAAATTGCGTCGTATCTGTTTGCCATTGTTTTCTGCTATCTGTGTTTTCTTCAATGACCTTTTCAAGACTTTCTATCTTTTTCAAAAGTTTGTCATTTTCAGATTCCTTAGAAAATAATTTATCTTCTAGAATTTCTATACGTTTTACCATGGGTTTTAGTATTTCGTCCTTCATTTGAATGATAAGATCTTTGACAAGCTGCTTCATGATTGTGTTATTTTTAGAAAACACATTGGCTAGCATGTATTTAATATCTCTTATCTCTTTACGAATATCAACATCTTCATCTATTGTGTCGTCATTTTCACTTTCTTCAACAGTAATCATGTCTTTAAATGATTCAATTTTTCTGAAATTTTTGTTTCTTCGATGACTTTACCTTTCTTCTTCTTTTCTTAAGCTGTTTATGTTGTTGCACTGTAAATACTGTTGTCCAGTTCACTAGAACTACTTCCTCCACTTCGCTGTCTTTTAGTTTTATCAGACATTTTATTGTAGTAAGTGATGTCACGTTATTAGTATTGAGTAGTATACTTTAAAAAATGATTTGCGGGCTTCTTTTACACGTTGTACATTTTTTTTACATTGTTGCTATAACATTATGCCAAGTAGAGAATACAGTGTGTGACAGAAAGCTTTGCTAATTCATCATTTTTAGGCTACAAATGTTCAAATAAAGGTCTTATATTATACCACTGGTATTAATCCTCAAAATAATCCAAACTTTTATCCATTTATATTTCCATAACTGTTAGAAAAAGTCCCATTTTCACTGAGCCTAAAAAGTACGTGTTTATGTTTACACCGGAAGTGGAAGCACTTATATGAAAACTTTGTGCTAGTGATAACTCAACCATGGCTGTATCTAGGTTCTCAAAATCTTGCTTTAGATAGCCCTCCAGTTAAGGGTGTGACCTATTCTGAGATTCGGGAGTCATTGGTCTAGGTCACAGGGACTTCATGTGAGATAGAACACAGCATCGAAAGCCACGCCCATTGGAGATAATCATCCTTTAAGATGTCATCAATTTGATGTTATTTTTTCTCTACAAAAATATAGTATTATATTTTCATCTAATAATTTCATTAAAAAAACCCACTATATTTCTTTGTTAAACATAATCTTATCAATTAAAATATTAAAGCCCCATTACTAAATAGAATGCTGATAATTGTCAAGTATCATGCTTTTGCTTAAAACTCATGCAAACATTAAATGGATATATAAAACGCATCTAAGGCACAAAAAACACAAGTATTTTCTCCAGAATTTATACTAATACTATTTTGAAATTAGCGATAAAAACAAACGTAATGACTGTACGGAAAATCACGGAACTCAACGAACTCATCGGAACATCCCGTCGTGGCTAAAAATAACCACAACTTCAAATCTTAAGTCAACAAATTTTCTGCTTTGATAAAAGCACGTTTTGTATAGTGAATTTCGTGCGAAAGCCAATTAAAACTCACGAAATCATGTAAATAGTTTCATACATGAACGTATATTGACGGGAATAAGAAACGAACCAATTAAGTCTTACGTTATACAGAAACGTTTGCTGAGAGGCCACGTTCAGGTAGAATGAGAGTAATGTCGGTAAGCCAAGACAACTAGATAATTTATATTTACGCCAATGACATTCTTTAATTTATTTATTTTATTTATTGAAGTTAACGCCGTATCAACACAATTTAGGTCATTTCACGGCGTCCAGCGCACCTAACCTAGCGTGACAGATTTTCATGGCAGTATCTACGTCATGTGTAGTGAAAGATAACCGTGTATGTTAAATAAGTCGACAATCAATGGAAATCTTCTTGTTTGGCGTAAACAGTTCTTAAGATATGCCACCGTCATCAACGTCTATCTCTCCGCTCGTATCATCGCGGCAGTGGTGTTGAAATAATGTAGAGCTCAGTGAGCTCAGTTATGTAACGTCCTCAGATTTATCAATGATTCAAAACGAGTTTAGGCCACAACTTGTTGTTGGCTAAGGTAATCTCGTGGACACATCACATATACTAGCTTTTATGCTCTGTGAGTGTCTCTATATTCTGGCAACGTTATGACTGTGTCTATCAGCTTAGTAACGACATACCTCACGTTGCGCATGTCACCAAGGATTTCTTACTGGGTGACAACATTAATGTTTCCTTATATTATTCTTAATCACGAAAATTATGAACCTAGTTGAAATGATGCGTTTATTTTTAGCATCAGATTAGATGTTTGCGTATTTAAAATTTGCACGCACTGATTTCTCGAGTAAATCACTGGATAAACGATATGACACATCCAACACTTTACAATTTTGTGTAAGTTTTATCAAACACCTTTCAAGCAACTTGATTGGCTGAGAGGATATCTCCGTAATCTAATTTGCATGTTAGAAAAGTACCCCACTTTTATACGAAATTGATATTTTGAATAACTTGACCCCTAAAAGGGAACCCGCTAGAGAGAGTTATTATAATCCAAAGCCAGTTATATTCTATTGTCCTTTTGATAGTTATACCCCCGCAAACGAAGTTTTCGGGGGTATACTGGAATCACCCTGGTGGTTGGTTGGTTGGTTGGTTGGTTTGTTGGTTGGTTTGTTGGTTGGTTGGTTGGTTGGATGTGTGGTCTGTCCCAAAAAATTAATACATTTGTAGTATGCTTATTTCTTAATGTATTTGAATAGAAGCTGTTATATACCATGATTTAATGGTGTATACAAAACTCATGTAACTATGGAAACATATCTCACTTGTTTAAAATATTTAATTGTGTTATATATTTTAAATCTAATTTGATAACTGTATAGTATGCTTTTTTCTCAATAGATTTTTTTTTCTTATCTTATTTTATAGAATTTGCACAGGCGTATACAGCTGATGTTTATATGCATGTTATATCAATTCCAATTCAAAATGGCCGACTTGCGGCCATCTTGATTTTTTTTTATTTAATTTAATAACTGCATGCTTATTTCTCAACATTTTTTTTATTTTTTTATTTTATAGAATTTTGCACAGGCGTTTACAGTTGATGTGTACATACACTTTATATCAATTCCAAATTCAAAATGGCCGACTTGCGGCCATCTTGAATTCTTTTTAATTTAGTTTAATTACTGTATGCTTATTTCTCAACAGATTTTTTTCTTCACTTATTTAGATAGAATTTTGCACAGGCGTTCACAGTTGATGTGTACATACACTTTATATCAATTCCAAATTCAAAATGGCCGACTTGCGGCCATCTTGAATTCTTTTTAATTTAGTTTAATTACTGTATGCTTATTTCTCAACAGATGTTTTTCTTCACTTATTTAGATAGAATTTTGCACAGGTGTTCACAGTTGATGTGTACATACACTTTAACTCAATTCCAATTCAAAATGGCGGTCTGGCTGTCATCCTTTTTTCAAAATTAATACAGTCTTATATTGACTTATTACCATACATATTTTGAAAAGAACTTGCATACAAGGTCTCACTAATACAGTTGATCAGGATGACTATTCTTCATCAATTTATATTCAATATGGCTGACTGGCAGCCATCTTGAATTTTTATTTAAATTACTGTATAGTACATGTATGTGTTTTTTTACTCAATTTTAGCCAAATTTCGCTCCAAAGTCTTTATTGGTGTAGTTGACTTGTACATGGATTTACTCTGGATACAAATTCGTTATGGCAGACTGGCAGCCATTTTGACTTTGTTTAAATAACTGTATAGTAAGCTTATTTCATTACCAATTTCTTCTTGCTGAAGTCTGATTGATTTATTGATTGATTATTTGGATTTTTCGGCTTTTTAATGCAAAAAGGTCATATTACGCCGAAAACAATTGATGATACTATTTATTAAAACGATATTAATGATGTAAAGCTCTATATCTTATTATATACATTTATTTCCTTCAAAAAGTTAAGTATCGCATATGATGGTACAGACTCAAAAAGTTCTTTAAGTGAGTTAACTTTAAAATGTTTGTCACGGATGTCTTTAAGATCCTGACAGTCAAGGAGAACGTGTTTGACATAGAAATGCTCGTCACAGGGTATATATTTAGGTGCTTCCTCTCTTTTGAGAAGGTATGAATGTGTTCATCTGGTATGACCAATTCTACATCGCGAAATCACTATTTGATCTCGGCGATTAGAAAATATGATGGTACAGACTCAAAAAGTTCTTTAAGTGAGTTAACTTTAAAATGTTTGTCACGGATGTATTTAAGATCCTGGCAGTCAAGGAGAACGTATTTGACATTGAAATGCTCGTCACATGGTATACATTTAGGTGGTGCTTTCTTTCTTTTGAGAAGGTATGAATGTGTTAATATAGTATGACCAATTCTACATCTCGTAGTAACTATTTATCTCATTGATTAACAAAAATTATTGACGAAGATGAATCAAGGGTTTATGGCTTTATGTCATGTAACTTATTAAATATAGCATTATTCCACATTGTTTGCCATTTTGACTTGCTGAAGTCTATTATGTACTGCTATTTTTATCAGATTCTTATTGTTGAACTTTTTTTAATGTATTGATATTTTATCAAATTCATAATGGCTGATTGGCAGCCATTCTGAGTTTTTCTTTTCAAAAAGCAAATGATTTGATAATTTTTGTACAGACTTTGAGAAAGTTAGCAATTGTTTAAGTTAATGTGCTTGGCATTTTCTTAAGTGGAATTCAAAATGGCTGACTGGCAGCCATGTTGAATTTTCTAATATCTTGTACAGCAAACATCTTTTTTTCTCACCTCATTTTGATAAAATTGTGCTGACAAATTCTTGTTGATAAAATTTTTATATGTATTTATTTTTTTATGTATTTCAATGGACCAACTAATAGCCACCTTGATTTTTTCTGTAATGTTGTGAAGAAAACATCTTATTTCGTTATAGCTACATGAGATTTTAGATATTATTTTAACTTTACTACTGTGAAAATAATGATCGGTAATTTAAGCTTTCTTATGGGGTATTTGTGAAATTCTTGATACAAGATATTGTGTACATTGCTGACTACCAATTTTACAATTGTCTTATTTTTTACTTATTTATCAAAAAATTACGAACACATTCTACATTTTGCTCTTCTGGTTACAACATACTCATGATGAGTTTAAATGTGATCACTTTTTGTCTGTTGTTCCACTTTACATTCATAATGACCAAATGGTGTTCATTTTCATGTAAAAAATCATTTGACATATGACAACCCTGTTCATTTTGCTTTTTCATAAATCTATAGTGAATTACACTGTAATTTGCTGTTTATATCCAATTTGATATTTGCATCCTATTCGTTTTATGGTTTTTATGCTTCTTACAACATTTACCCTTTTGGACTTCAACAATGTTGACTTGCGGTCATCTTGAAATGTTGCCGTTGCGGGGGTATTTTCGCCACTGGTGGCAGTTCTAGTTCTACTTGTTTTTAAATTGATGATAAAGATTTTGTCTTCGTTTAGTGGCTTTAATAAAGTAAAAATACTATTTCAGAGGTGTAGTATGTCATATGGATATAAAGACTTTGAACATTGTTTTGGATAAGTATTATAATGCTCGGCTTATTGACTTTGGACTTGCTAGAGAAATGGCCGAGGGAGATGTCTCAGCCGGTACAGCTCTCACAACAATTCCTGGCACAGAAGGTTATTTCCCCACAAAAACATTCAAACAATACAATAGATTCTCTGACTACTACAGCTTTGGTGTAGGTGAGTATGCTGCCATTTTCCTTTAACTTATTAAGCAGTAAGATTTATTAATTGTTATAGTAAAAACCTAAATGATCAAATAACACAACCATATATTATCAAAAAAATAATTTTCAAATCAATTTTTACTGCGCTTGCTGCCCTTGTGAGCTCATTTCAGCTATGGCGATAAATGAAAACTTAGATTCAGGGCTATTTGCAAGTTTATATACTGATCAAACATTCCGAGTATTTAACATGGACAGGTGAAAGTGCTGCTGACGTCCAGTCAACATTCATTGTCTGAGGTATATTTTGGCAGCAAAAAGTTGATCCATAAGTTGTCAATGGAGAGACCCATTTGTTGTATCAAACTATTGAACCAATATTAACTTATATTCATGATTGGCATACATCATTGGTCAAAATCAATCACTGGGATAATACTACGTTGATCCCCTTTAAATTCTAATTTGTATTACTATATTTGCTTCTCCATTTTGATAGAAAAATGATAGAGCATGAAGTAAGTTTAGTCCATTTTTTCTCAACTGTCTAAATTTTAATGATATCACGGTGATTGCGTACACACTATCACGATATTACATGTTTTAAAAAGAACAAGAAATCACGGTCAAATTATGTATGCTTTGACAGTTGATTAAAAACGAACAATATGCCAACTTTAATTATCAATTGTACATATTTATTATGTTTCAGTAATATTGGAGCTTCTGACCGGTATTAAGCCTGTTGATGGAACAAGCCACCTCAAATCTTACACCAAGTTCAAAATTGAGTGGAATTTGGAGGTATTTGTTTAATACATTCAGTAGGTGTTGTTCGTTTTTAAAGATAAGATCGTTCAATTGTTTAAGGGGATAAGTCTATGTCTATATTGGTCTAGCATACTTTTGAACATTATTTTATAGACTAAAGGTAAACATTACCACTGCTATTGTTGGCACATGATACAAAGATTGTTCTAATTATGCTCCTGTGTCAACATTTGCCCTAAGGGCTCACCAGGTTTTCAGGGAGTTATTTAAGGGAAATTTCAACTGTTTTTCACTAAATCTGTCAGGTTCAAGAGCATTATGTACGTATGCGGCAAGTAGCATCACCTATGGTTTTCTACCAAGATTGTTAAAGTTATGCCTCTGGAATCCAACTTGGCTCTGCCTCTAGGGTCGTGCTTTTTTCATTATTGTTATTATTATCATTATTATTATATACCGCATTAATTTTGTATAGCGCTTTTTTCATATTGAGTATAAAAGCGCTTCACAATCATATGCATAATAAGGAAATAACGAGCTAAATGAAAACGAAAATCATACGTAACTGAATCTGTGAATCCTAGAGTTTCCAAATTTTCCAATGTGTCAATACTTTTTTTTAAACCCAATTACTTCAAATTTTGAATGGTCAGATTTATTCAAGTTATACCTTTTGTTCAAGAAGGCGTATATATAAATAGGGGAATCTTATAACTCAATTTTACTAAATGTTTCACATTTGGCATTGAAATATAATATAGTAGTGTATCAGCATACTTTCTCACCAAATAAGTCATTTTTAATATTCTCCATGGATAGAGACATATTTGGTTGTTTGGATATATATACACTGAACTAAAGTTCTAATCTATCACTTTTCAAATTTTGTTTATTTTATAACGGGCCAATGGATTCTTATTGAATTTTGCAGAGGTGATTTTTGTGTCATTTTTTACCGATTTTTTGGGAAAAATAATTTGATACGGTCCGATGCACCTGAATTTCCTAAAATTCATTTCAGCTTTGTTTTAAAATGTCTCATTTTCCCACTATAAAATCATTTATAGTCCGAAACTGTCGGGATAGAAATTATTGGGTACGAATGCTTTACAATTTATTCTGAGTGACGATTAAAACTACTGTTGGGTTAGGAAATGTCAGCAAAAGGAACTAATGGGAATGGTCCATTGACACCATAGGGAAGGTCCATTGACATGATTATGAAATACTAAGTAGTCCGATTGTATTTGGAATGGGTCTGTTTTCAAGACCCTTTTTAAAAAGGAAAACAACGCTGCTAACCTGTAAAACATGTGATTCATCAGTAAAAATTTGAGCATTAATGCTTGCTACAACAAATGTGAGATGGAATTTCTTAAGTATAAGTCAGGTATAGAACCCTATGTTCCTTGTTTGTTTTTGTAAGCATTAATTTATTGGGTCTTTTTCAGAGTATGTGGAAAAGTGAAGAAGAAAATAAAAAATATATTGATGCTGTAGAAAAGTTGTATACGTTATCTGTACGATGTCGTGACAGTTTTAAGAAAGAAAATAAAAATATAGAACCAATTAAGTCATCTAAAGATATAGTAGACATAATCCATGTAAGACATTTTATCATTTTTATACGCCCAAAGTAAAGTTCGGACGTATTATTATTGGGCTTAGTTCGTTACCAACATCATGTCTGCTCAAAATCTTGATAAGTTTCTGAGTGACATTCATGGTACTTGGTTTGTAGATCGGTCACTCAGTAGATGAACCCTATACATTTTAGGGCCACAAGGTTAAATGTCAAGGTCACAGTAGCATTGAATGCAAAAACCGTCCCGCTCAATGTCTTAGAATAAGAAAATCTTGTCCGGACTATAACTGAAAAAAGACTGTACCTAGGTTCACCAAATGTTAATAATGGATACCCCTTTGGTCATGGATGGATCGTAATAATTTTGAGACCCCAAGGTCAAAGGTAAAGGTCACCGGGACTTAATATCAGGAAAAACCTTTGTACGTAATATAACTCTACAACAGATTCACTTACATTCACCAAATTTTATTTGTTGATAGCCTCGGGTCAAGGATGTGCCCTATTGATTTGAGACCTAAGGGTGAAAGGTCAGGGCCACTGGGACTTTAAATATGAAAACTTTGTCTGGACGATAGCCCAACAAAGACTGTAGCTAGGTTCACCAAATTTTATTTGTTGATAGCCTTAGGTCAAGGATGTGCCCTATTGATTTTGAGACCCCAGAGTCAAAGTCAAGATCTTCGGGACGTAAAATATGAAAACTTTGTCCGTACGATAACTCAACAAGGACTGTACTTAGGTACAAATTTTAACTATGGTTAGATCTTTTGTCAATGATGTGCTTTATAGATTTTGAGACCCCAAGGTCAAAGATCAAGGTCACTGGTTAAGATATGACTTTGTCAAGTGAATTTCTTAACAGCCACTTCACCTAGGTTCATCAATTTTTTGTGTAGATAGCCTTTGTGTAAAGTGTCCTTCTGGTCCGGGAGTTCGGGGTCAAAGGTCATGGTCCCTGGGATTCATGATAAGAATTTTTTTCGGACTATAACTTCACAACATATTCACTTAGGTTTACCAAATTTTTATGTGTGGATAGCCTATGTGTAAATGGTGTGCCCTTTTGGTTCTTAGTTTCCGGGGTCAAAGATCATGGTGGCTTAGACTTCTTACGGAAAAATATTGTCTAGACGATAACTCAACAACTGATTTACTTAGGTTCGCCAAACTTTAAATGTGTATAGCCTATGTGTCAAGTATGGGCTATAATGAATCTGTGACCCAGGGGTCAAAGTTTAAGGCCTCTGAGACACAAAATAGACCCAACATTTTGGTCAATAGCTAAACAACAGTTTCACCCCAGTTCACCAAATTTTATGTGTGGATAGTTCTTGGGTCAGGGATATCATATGCCCTATTGGCTCTGAGACCCTGGTTTCAAAGGTCAAAATCATTGGAAGTTCATGTTTGAAACTTAATGTCGGTGGTAACTTGCCAACGGCTGTACCTATGTTCATGAAATATTTGCTTTGGATAGCCCACCAGTCAAAGATGCGACCTATTTATTTCGAGTCCCAAGAGTCATAGGCAAAGTTCACCGATACTTCGGTCGTATAATGCCCCACCCAGCGGCGGAGCTCTTGTTAATTCATTTAACCCGAGCATAATCTGACTGCCAGTTGATTGTCTTACTTTATGACTTGAGGTCAGGTATCCCTGGTTGACCTACATACTTTCATGGATTATGACTATAGAATTCATTTAAGAGCGTTTCACCCTGTCTACCTCTGATACAAGCTTATCATCTTTCAATAACTGGCTAAGGTATGTGCTTTGTACTGCTTGTAGGGTGCAACCACTCCAAAAGGCATCTCTAAAGATCAACATATTTGAATTCCTCCTCGATTTTGCTCTATGTTTCACTTCTGACGAACAACACCTCTGCAGTGCGGTAAACGGCTGTTGAGATTCATTATACCGTAACTGGTGTTACGATGTCATTAGATAGATCACATTCGAGAAATTGACCAAGTCCAATTCTGTCTAATTATGATCAATTTACTAAATGAGTGTTTTCACTATTACGTCAGTTAGCCTTTGACATGTAGAATAAAAACGTGTTGTTTAGGATAAATAATTATGAAGATGTTCGAGCGCTGTAAGCGGCTTAAACATATAAGTTAAAAAAACTGCATCAAATCTGGACCTATAAGTTATGAAATTGGATTTAAAACTTTATTAAGTATGTCTGTAAACAATAAAGATCACAGACCATTATTAAATGTCATATACCAACTTGTGTTGTTATACCCCCGCAAACAAAGTTTTCGGGGGTATACTGGAATCACCCTGGTGGTTGGTTGGTTGGTTGGTTGGTTTGTTGGTTGGTTGGTTTGTTGGTCGCGTGGTCTGTCCCAAAAAATTAATACATTTGTAGTATGTTTATTTCTTAATGTATTTGAATAGAAGCTGTTATATACCATGATTTAATGGTGTATACAAAACTCATGTAACTATGGAAACATATCTCACTTGTTTAAACTATTTAATTGTGTTATATATGATATTGCATCTTTTTTATTTTTTTCAATTTAATTTGATAACTGCATAGTATGCATGTTTCTCAAGATTTTTTTTTCTCAACCAATATTGATAGAGTTTTGCACACAAGTTCACATTCTTACAGTTGATGAGTGAATGCAGTTTATGATAATTCAAATTCAACTTGTGGCCATATTGAATTTGATTTAATTAAATAACAGTATTGAATGCTTATTTACATACAAATTTTAAAAAGAAATTGCGTACAAGGACTCACTATTAGGGCTTCAATTAGACCCGAGACCTCGGGTTTTGACGCACGAAAATTCGAAAATACCCCTTTTTGACCCTAATTAATTTCTTAACATATTTTAATAGAATTTTGCACACAAGTTTGAATTCTTACAGTTGATGTGTACATGCACTTTATATCAATTCCAATTCAAAATGGCTGACTGGCTGCCATCTTGAATTTTTTAAATTTGATTTAATAACAGTAAGTATGCTTATTTCTCAAATTTTTTTCTTAACCAATTTTGATAGAATTTTGCACACAAGTCCAAATTCTTACAGTTGATGTGTACATGCACTTTATATCAATTCCAATTCAAAATAGCAAACTGGCTGCCATCTGTATTTTTTATTTGATATTATAACAGTATTGCATGCTTATTTCCATATGGATTTTGAGAAAAAATTGCATACAAGGTCTCACTTTTACAGTTGATAAGTAAGACTTTCTTCACCATTTTATAATCAAAATGGCTGACTGGTGGCTGTCTTGAATTTTTATTTAAATTACTGTATAGTATGCTGTTTCTTACTCAAATTTCGCAAAATTGTGCACACATGTCTTTCTAATATCTTGTGAAGCAAACATCTTTTTTCTCAGCCCATTTTAATAAGATCGTGCTAACAAATTCTTGCTGATGACATTTATACGTATTTTTTCTCAAATTCAAATTCAAATTGACAAACTAATGGCAATCTTGAATTTTTTTATAATGTTGGGAAGATAAGTTTAAATGTGATCACTCTTTGCCTGTTGTTCCACTTTACATTCTTAATGACCAAATGGTGTTCATTTTCATGTAAAAATCATTTGAAATATGACAACTACTGTTCATTTTGCTTTTTCTTATCCATAGTAAATTACGCTGTAATTTGCTGTTTATTTCCAATTTGATGTTTGCATCCTGGTTTTTATGGTTTTTATGCTTCTTACAACATTTACCCTTTTGGACTTCAACAATGTTGACTTGCGGTCATCTTGAAATGTTGCCGTTGCGGGGGTATTTTCGCCACTGGTGGCAGTTCTAGTTGTAAACTGTATCCTAAGTATTAATGTTGGTACAGTAAACCTGAGACATTATACACTCATTAGTATTGCAACATACTGTAGCATACCGCTACGCCACATCATTCCCTTTATTCATCTTTTACCTCAATATAGCGATTCTAAGTCTTGTAAGGTTAATATCAATATCTGCCACCTGGAGATTTAAACAATAGGCGATACCCCTAATCGTGTAATAGCCCTTGGTTATGTGTTGGCGAGGTTTTCTTAAACGTTGTAAAGCATCTTTTTTTTTCTTTTTTTTAACGTTGCATTCAACACATATATAGGTCATATACACGACGGTAAGCTTTTCCTGCTAATGGTTTCCTGGACACTTATCTATTACCAGTATTTACTTACCCCACCACGAGGCTGACAACTCATGTATAGGGTATGGCCTGCCGAGATTCGTATCCGTGATCTCCGGATTCGATGTCAGACATGCTAACCACTTAGCCACGGTCCCGGCTACTTAAAAAGCATCACTACGGAAGTAAAGCATGTTTTGTTTTCCAACAAATGAACGGATGAAATTTATTGAATGTAAATAAATTAAATCACAAAACACAAGCATTATTTGACCTTTTTGATCCTGGGATCCATACATCATATACATAAATTATATTAACTTTATTTTTGGTCACTTCAGGCCCAACTTGTGAATTATAATAAGCCGAAGTGGTATGTTGGTTCGGATGAACCAACAAAATGTGATTTTTGCATGCTGTATGATGCTGGTAAGCTTTTCCTATTGGTAACTTTTTCTTTCATTAATGAGTACTTTCCTAGCAAGCTTTCCGCTAGGAATGTGTACATATGTTTCGAATCGTCAAAGTAGATTGACATAAGTAACAATATTTATAGAGTGTTATGTCATCGTTTCAAACATTTGAACTGTGATGATGTTTCATATTAAAAATAGATTCCGAACATTTAAAATAATTGCTTTGTATTTGTACATTCTCATTATGGTGTGTTGTGTGAATTTTGTCTGTTTCTAGTTCCTGACCAGTGTTCACACTGGATAAAAATATAAGATTGCCCTCTATTTATATGTCTGTCTGTCCGCTAAAACATGGATTCTACAATTTCGAGTAGAGACACTCAGAATTGACGAAACTTGGTGAGTGAATTGGTTCCAATCTAGATAATTCTCATCTAAGTGTTTTTTTAATCAGAGTTGTTGCTGCATATACATTTTATTCGTATCGATTTCATATTGTAATCAGTTCTTCAAATTATGTTTCAGTTTCCCATGATGTCCTTCAACATGATCGCAGCTGTAAAATAAAAGTATGTGTCTCATGCATGAGAAATTCATATTGTAACCCATTATGGTGTCATTCTTGCAGAAAAGAAATCATTCCAAATATTGGTAAGCAATTAGCAGATTAGCAGATATGTATTATTGTGTTAACTTTCTAATCTATGCAATTACTAGGTATACGTATAATGGAGGGTATAAATGCATATATAATTGATTTACCAATATGATGCTTATTCTGTTTGAATTAAAATATTTTGCATTTATTATTATCCTTTTTATACGCCCGTTTGAAAAATGGCACTTGTTATGTTATGATGTTGTTCGTCTGTCCGTGGAAAATTACTTGTCCGGATAATAACTCAAGAAAGATGTACCTAGGTGCTTCTAATTGTGTGTGTGTATAGCCCTGTGGAAGAGGGGTTCCCTATCGATCTTGAGACCCAGGGTCAAACGACTAGGTCCCTTGAATTTGAAATATAAAAAATATAGAAAGTTAGTACGGAAAATAACTCAATACAGATTGTACCTAGGTTTTCCAAATTTTAAATGTGGACATCTTGGTTAAATGTGCATAGCTCTTATGTCAGGTATGTGGCCAATTGAATCTGTGACCCAGGGGTCAAAGGTCAAGGTCAGTTGGACATCATATAAAAAACTGTTGAGTCGATAACTCTTCGCCTAGGTTCACCAAATATCATGTGTGGAAAGCCCATGGGTGGAGTTATGCCCTATTTGTTCTCAGACCCTTGTGTCAAAGGTCAAGGTCTCTGCAAGTTCATATTGGAAACTGTGTGCCCGTGATAACTCGCCAACGGCTGTAATTAGGTTAATGAAATCTTTGCTTCGGATAGCCCTCTAGTCAATGATGCGATCAATTTAGTTTGAGTCCCCGGGTGGATAATGCCCCGCCAAGCTCTTGTTAACTCCATCGTGTGAGGATTTTGTATTAAAATGCCACTGTGATTTATAGACACGATTGGCAGTTAAAAATAATAAAACAATTGCCACGGAAAGGTAGCTATGTTTTGACACGAATTACGTGAGCGGTTTCATCGAAGTCGTCAAAAATCGGTAAGAGAGTACTTAAAAAAAAATTCAAAAGTTATTAATATTGTTAGTATTGATTAAAAGATTATTTATTTCCACAATTTTTTGAGAAATTTGATATAACTCGTTTAAAAAGTTAAAGATGGATGTTTTGATTTTTGACTATTTAATTAAAGAGCATAATATAATGGAACTGGCTCCATGAAATCTTTCAAGTTTCATAATTATCCAAGCTGACGGTGAAACGAGCAGCGCTGATTTTCCGAAAATCCATTCTTCCTTGACACGCGTTCATGAATCCAATTTATATCCAACCTTTTAAAAAATTCTCAATTAGATTGTCTGATAACACGCTACTATCCAGTTAACATCCAATTATTTAAGCTGTATTTGCAATATTCCGTCGAAACATCGAACTTTAAATTTTGCTACATTATCATGTGTATATAAAATGTCACTCACTAAGGGCAAGGTCGAATGTTTTGTTTATTTCACGGCGCTTATTTTGTAGAATGATGTTTAACACACAAATAAAACTCTGACAGTTTGTATTAAGTTTTTTGGTTTCTATTTTTTAATTTAAGATATTAATATTATTCGTTTGATATTAGAAACACCTATCTATGAAAAGGTGCCTTTGCACGGGAAGTGGAAATCAACAGCATGGCGATTCTGATAGTTAAAAATAGTTCTATAAATTGTTCTTTTCTAGGGATGTATTTTGCGATGTTAGAATCGAAATAACTAACAGTTGTCTATATTATGTTGTCTAATAAAACATAGGCACTCGTTTGATGCGCTTATTAAATCACTCGTGCTAAAGCACTCGTGATTTAATCATACGCGTGTCACAACTCGTGCCTATGTTTTATTAGACAACATAATATAGACAACTGTAAGTTATTTCTTAAATTAAAGTTGGTATGCTTATACATCAGTTCTTCATCTATCGGACTATCAAGGGACATATACATTACTTTCGGAGTTATGCCACTAATTCTTATATTTAATGTTTAAATTTGTTTAAACTTAATATATTTAGTTTGATTGAAAGCTAGTATGCTTATTCATAAGCACTAAATCTACTCGACTTTAAAAGGACGTAACTCTTGTTGAATTGTTTTGTCTTTTCAACTTTTTGTTAAGGGTTAAAGTACTTGGAAGTGAAATATTTTCAATACTCATCAAAATATTTAGATGACAGAAAGTATGCTTATTCATCAGCACTACATCTACCTGGCTACAAATGGACAAAACTCTTGAAATTTTTTTGGAGTTTTACCCCTTTACTTTAATATTGATTTTTTTTCAAATTGAACTATGTATAGTTCCCTATAAAGATATTTAAATAAAAGTAGGCATGCTTATTCATTGATACTATGTCTACCTAACCATGAAGGGACATTACTATGGATGAATGTTTAAGGAGTTGTACCCCTTTAAAATTTTACAAATATGAATTGGTATTGATTGTTTGACTGATTTATTTCCTTACACAAATTAAGTCCAGACTTGAAATCATTTTTCTTTAAAGATTAAACTTGCCATTAACAAAACACCGGAAAAGTCGATCCCGACTTCCTTGGACTGCTTTTGTTTTTCTTGTGTTTTTAGACTGTAAATCTGATGATAAAAATAAACTTGTAACTAATTACTGCTTGCGGAAATTCTACCTTTCTTGATCAAACCGATCAAACAAAGGAAATCATGAAGTGATATTTCATAACTAGGCAAATCCTCAAATTTTCATGATATTAATATTATACATCATAGTTTGTTTTCTAATTCATCTTGTATTAGATAAGAAAACTTTTAAAATTTGATTGAATTGTACATTTGGTGTTATCTTCAATCATAAAAAAACCGGTTCGATAGCGCAGTTGGTAGCGCGCTGGGATTTGGATACTCGTGCCCG
This sequence comes from Mactra quadrangularis, assembly GCA_025267735.1. Lineage (NCBI taxonomy): Eukaryota > Metazoa > Mollusca > Bivalvia > Venerida > Mactridae > Mactra > Mactra quadrangularis. Next base: position 47,382,138 of record CM046305.1, on the reverse strand, counting down.
AGGGGGCGGGTTCGAATTCCACCCGGGGAGGTTATACCCTTCCATGAAAATTTGACAACTATGTCGATTTTCCTCCATTGGTTACATAATATGGAGAAGATTCCGACCTTGTGGAAGGGTAGGTGAGTACTGGTTATAGACAATGGTCAAGGAAAGCTAGGTTAGGTGCGATGGACGCCGTGAAATGACCTAAATTGTGTTGATACGGCGTTAACTCCAATGAATAAATAAAAAATGACTTTATAATCTACGGCCTTGTGCAATTGGTTTTAGAAATAGTTCCCACAATAGAGTGTTCAATATGTCAGACTTTTATCTATAATGCTTTTATAAAATGGTGACAGGTAAATGTTCAAACTATTCAGACATATTTGGTACCAATAACAGACTTTGTTTTAACTTATGACATTTTTCCGCCAGGGCGTAATTGGGTTGGCATGATAGTAGCTGGAAATGATACAAAAATTGAGACATTAGCTAAAGTATTCACTGAAGATGGAGAAAAAATAAAAACAGTGGTAACCTCAAAATGTCCACTTGTAATGGGAATAAGGTAGGAAAATTGAAGTCTCTTCTTGAACTTTTTTAAGAGAAAGGATACATGGAAATGACTATCGTGTGAATCAATATTTCAGTTTTCCCCCAAATACGTTGTGCCAGTTTTCATTGAAAGACACAACACCTGTGTTTTACGTTATGATTTGCATCGTATGTCTGTCTTTTTGCAATTTCGTGTCAGGACCATATTTCTGTTCTGATACCTCCCATGAGTCATTTTAATTACTTGTTAGGAATCATTCCTATGGTAAGACGATGTACCTCGCAATTATGAAGGCCTAACTTGCTACTAACTAAGTGAATCTGACTGGCTTGCCTGTGCAATTATAGAAAATACAATATATGATAACAATATTGATTTGTATATTTGATTCTTAGGCTCAATGATTCAAAATTTGATTATCTTAGCTTTCAGCTTCTCCTTCGTATCTTATACTTTGAATGTGTTCATTGACGTAATAATTTGGTTTATAACTTTATTTCCATGTAAAGTAGAATTGTGACAGGTCCTACAAAATACTGTAAACCTCTTGTCCCTTATATTAAAGACAAAATGGTATTTATTAAATCTTAATGAATGCATCTTGCATTTCAAAGTAACATTTCACATAATAAGCCTGCTGATGTGTGTAAACAAATTGTTTATATCAGGGTGACCACGGACGCTGGAAAACAGGGAACATGCATGAAAAAATCAGGGAGTTAACAAATTTGATTAAAATCAGGGAATTATCAGTGAATTTCACTGCCAGTTGAAAAAGAAATGCTCTTTGACTTGTTGGTTTTGCCATTGATCAAGTTTATTTCATGGGCGCTACTTCATCAATTATTGTCATATAAAATTCAGTAGTTATTTTTCTATAACATTCAACATGGAAAAAAGAAAATTGTTGTTTTAAATAATTTTTGACAAACTAGATGGCAAGTAAATGAAGGAAGTGACCTTATTTTCAGATGTTCTGAAAAACGCATTATTTAAATGAAATCCATCCATCACTTATTAAGGTTCATAAGTCACGACTTACATATAAAACAGGACTGGAAACACTAGGAACAATTGTCTTGTCACATGATATGTACATTACATCTGATGTATTTAATTTGAATGTCGATATAGTACAAAATTCTCATTCAGAGAGCATATATTCTAAATAGCAAATTTACAGTGAAAATAATAAACTCTAAAAGTATGACTAACATTCTAAAATTGATGGTACATGTATTTTAGTCAAAATGTAACATATGATATGCCTTTCGAATAATGAATGCTTCCAATATAAGTTTTAAACAGAAGCTGTGCAACATATTTTCGTAATACACGAAAATGTATAATGCATATATGATGAAATTATTTCATTGGCATATTTTGTCAAAAAACAAACAATTGAACATCAGTTGGTAAACATGTTGAGACATGAAGAAACATGTGTTTCACTCATTTGCATTTTCAGAATAAAGCATACCTTATTGTAATCATATAAATCATATGGGGTTTCTTTTCAATCACATGACTGAATGACTATGTAGCTAAAATGTTCATAGCAACCGTTATTATTTACATGAGAAGTTCAATAAATAGTAAATAAGTACTAAGTGTTGAAGGTCTAGCTATGCAGGGGTGATTAATATATAACTAATAGTACAAGTACGTCTTGCAAATATCAGTGAATAATACCGTTACATCAGGTAAAAATCAGGGAATTTCATTTTGTAGAATTTCCATGGCCACCCTGTTATATATATCGATAGCTCTTGGTCTAGAATGAATCTGTTGAATAGTTTCTTCCAAGGTTATACGTCCTTGTTGCAGGAGTTGAGTGTATTATAGCACTTGTTGTCCTCTTGATTGAACTTAAATGTTGCGTTGATTATTCTTTTTTGAAAACAATGCCCCATTCCAACATTTTAACCAATACAGTACACTGCAATACAATATCTTTATTTGTTAATGAAGGCCACGGCCAAACATACATTATACGAAATGTCAATAATAAAGTAAAAAAAACAAACATAACACATGCATAAAAATTTGCACGAGTGATAGGATTCGGTATGACGTTATCGTAGTCCTACATCTTGATAGCTGCTATTAGAAACACAGGAGAAAGATACCTGTATAAAGATAGTCTAGGTTATGTACTTGACCTTATCATAAGCCAGATTCCAAAAAAGACAGACATTTACAAAGCCAGTCCCTTACACAGACCACAATTTCATTGCAGTAAAGCTCTGTGGAATTCAGCCAGAGTGATCAGTAACACAGGTTAAGACGTCAAATTCTTATATTTTGGTTATCCGAGGTAGCAGTAGATGCTTTATTTATGGTTACAAAAAACACACCAGACCATCTAGTCAATAAAGTGATTGGCACCAGACACCACATCGATATCCCTTCTATTCGGACAAATCACGCCAAAGATGTATTTGCAATAGAACTTCAGTAAGTCAAAGTTGAAAGGACTTGCTTAAACTTCGTCACATCGAGACTTCGACTCATTAATACTGGTCTCAATGTAATCACAAAATTTTAAGACGTTGATGTATAAAAGCAAGTTACTTTGACACATCGAAAACTTCCACGCATAAAATTTCGATTCACATGTAGGTTTCATTAAGAATTCATAGGGAAAAATCTGGACTTTCATTTTACTTCGGCACAGCGAGAAAATCGACTAATCGAAGTTTGAAACATAGAATATCTATTGTATTTAAAATATATTCAGTTGTTGGCAAAAAGCTAGAGAAAACAAGCAAATCTGGGTTGATACATTTATTTCCAGTATAACCAGTTTCTTCCACAGTTTTCATCACTGACAAAAAGACTGTACCAGTTGAAAGAAAAATGTTTCCTGGTGAACTTGCTTATGCACTCACAGTCCACAAGGCGGCATATATATTTCATCACTTCCTTCAAAAAAGTGGTTAACATCAGTATATATCAAAACCAACTCACAGCCTATGTGATATACTTGACCTTATTATAAGTCAGATACCTAACCAGACATTTACAGAGCCAGTCCCTTACACAGACCACCATTATATTGCAGTTAAGCTCTAGATATGTAGTCAGAGTGATATGTAACATGATATGGTGATCTGGCCAACCCATTTTCACCAACTGAAGTTTTTTTATGACTTACGGACATCTAGTGACTGGATAATCTTTACGGCAAAATGTTCACTATTTCTTTATATGGGCGACACTAAATAGTTCTCTCCAAATGTTGTCAAGTTTAATATTTGTGATTTGAAAAAAATATATTTTAGTTAGATGATATTTTTTTGTTTGTACAATATCACTTTTATAAAGAATTCGGACATATTATGCTATTCCCCCTTGCATTCTCCGTCTGTCCGTTCGTCCGTCCGTTAGCAATTTGGTTTCCGGAGCATAACTTAAGTTATATTTGGCCCATATCGGGTAGAAGACGCCTATTGTTTTTTGGGTCACAAAGTCAAAGGTCAAGGTCACTATTACCATAAAACTGAAAACAGTTTCCGGAGCATAACTAAAGTTCTATTTGGCCCGCATTATTCAAACTTCATAGGATGATTGTCCATATTTGGTAGAATACCATTATAGATTTTGGGGTCACTAGGTCAAAGGTCAAGGTCACTATTTCCATTTAACTGAAAACAGATTCTTGAGCATAACTTAAGTTCCATTTGGTCCACAATATTCAAATTTCATTCGATGATTGCCCATATCGTGTAGAAGACCCCTATTGATTTTGGGGTTACAAGGTCTAAGGTCAAAAATTGAAACTTAAAATTGAAAACAGTTTCCCGAGCATAACTTAAGTCCCATTTGGTCCACAATATTCAAACATCATACATAATCGTCTAATCGGGTAGAAGACCACTACCGATTTTGGGGTCAAAGGTCAAGGTCACTTTTACCTTTAAACTAAAAACAGTTTCTGGAGCATAACTATAAATTCATTTGGTCAACATTATTCAAACTTCAAACGATGATTGTCCATATCGAGTAGAAGACCCCTATCGATTTTGGGGTCACAAGGTCAATGTTATTGTTACCTTAAAAAAATCTCTACTTAGCTTTCCACAATTATTCATAGTATGATATTCATCTGAAATATTCATATCTTACTTATGTTTCATCTTAACACAAAAGATAAAACTTTCGGGCATATAATGCGCCGCCCAACGGTGCTCTTGTTGTTATTGTAACTAATGTAAATTTATTTTACTTCAATTTGAAAAAAACTCAAAACCCAGTGGGAATGAATATTACATGGCATCACAAATAGTTGCGTAGGATTCTATGCTGGCGACATAGCTACAAAATAGACATATTCTTGTCGCAACAGAGATTGTGTTGATAGTTGTAGCGATTATGGCCCTTCAGGCTTTTGAATTTTACTGTTTATGCCATGATAAATATATTTATCAATAAAGCCTTACGTCTCCAGTTGTTGTGTTAGTAAAAACAGATACTCGGCGGGGGATATAAATTCAACGAATTTGCTTGTTCTGAGTTTGAAATGGTTAGAATTTGATCAAAAATACCACTTTCAACTTCGTATACTGATGTATCTTAAATTCTTTCCAAGCTATATCGATGAATTTTGGTATGTGAATAAATGACAATGATTTATTTTGCATGCCATTGTCTTTAATTTTCTGGCCAAAATTCTGGTTGCTATTGATATGGAAATGGTCTTAATTTGAACATAAAGCTTGTATTCCTATGTAACACATACTCTGTCCAACTTATTTCAATGAAACTGTTTTTTTATTAGGTTGCAATTAGTAGTAATGCACATATTTGCATTTTCTATTTCTGGTTACAAGTCTGGTTGCTATACATACAGAAAAGTCACAATTTGATGAAAATGCTTGTAATAAGGGGTAATTCAAAATCTATTTTAGTTATATTTATAAAACTTAGTATGTGAATATGTTGCAATGCGTATCATTGACTTATCCTTTTCTGTTCACATTTCTTGTTGTTGTGGTTTCGAAATTAGTTGAGATTTACCAAAATAGATGCACCATAGTGTAACTTAGGTTGCATGTCCGGATGATAACTCTAACTCTGTACCTAATTTCACCAAATTTTGTGTGGATAGCCCTAGGGTAAAGGGTATTTCCTTTAGGTTCTTAGACCCCGGGGGAGGTCAAGTTCAAATTGGAAAACTTTGTCCTGGACATAATTTTAACCAGAAGTGTACCGAGGGTTACCAAGATTAATGTGGATAGCCCTTGGTTCAAGGGATTGTGCTATTGGTTTTAGGCCCCGGAGTAAAAGGTCACCAGATCTTTACTGTGGATAGCCATCCATCTCTTACTGTCTCTGGCTTTAACAGCACACAGGTGTAAAATGACAGTCCATTGGAGGAATTGTTTTTCTTTTGGTCTGATGTCAAGGTCATGCTGCTGTTCTTAAATTAGTCATAGATTACCGGTAGGGAACTTAAGTATTGCCTGCAATACACACTGACACTTGTTATTATTGTACTTGTTGTAATCTTCAGTAAGGAGAAACTGGTAATGGTGAAACCTTCCTGCCCTGGAGAAAAAGAAAATATGATTGACAAGTTGAAAGTGGCATTTGAAGGTGTAAAAGACCTGCTTGGCAAAACAACAGACGAAACTCAAAAGACTCTATTTTTCTACTACTCCGGACATTACACTACTACAAAAGGATTTCAACTGGGCCATGTTGATGAATGCCTCACATTAAATGAACTTCAATCATGTCTTACAAACACCGTAGGTTCATCAGACAAAGTACGTATGATTGTTATTCTGGACTGCTGCAATGCTCCTAGTATTCTTAAGTTTAAACAACAACAACAACAAAATATAACATTGATTCAGATCAATTGTTGTGCACCTGACGAATGCTTTAAAACTGATAAAGGAGGGAGTATTTTCCAAAGATTATTCACTCAGGCTTTAACTGGACAATCACTTTTATTTAAATGCATTGATATAACAGAAAGTAGAAGGCCTTGTGTAGATTGCAAAATAGATGGAGACTTTGTTACTATAGAAAAATTACTGGCATTTATTGATAAACATTATAATGCATGTCCTATAATAGTAGACAAGCGGCCAAGTATAGATGTGCAGAATGCTGGGATCCATGATGTGAGAATAGGATATGTAGTAAACTTCCATATTGAAATGAGTATAAACTTCGAGTGGAGAGACAAAACACATAGTATTTCTATTCTGCCAAGAACATTCTATAGTATAGATGAACTTAAAACTATATTATTTGATGAAGTTTTAGGTACGTATACTTATTTATTTTAAATGCTTATTGTATTTATTTAAATGCTTATTAATTAATGGGATTTGTAGGTAAAACCTCCAGTTCCAATTTTCTGGTTTTGTATTTTGTTACGAGAATCTTTACGTACAATTGTGGTTGTATAAAAGATACACTGATAGATTGCTCTTCAATAAAATCAACGGATTTCTCTTACTTCTTTTAGCAGCCCGGCTAGCTCAGTTAGTAGCAGGTTTACAGCTAAATCCAGATATTCAGCATAATTGTTAAGGATGTCTTGTAGCATGACCAACGTGGGTCAGGTTGGCTAAGATAGATTTATTGTTAAAATAAAAAAATACTGATGAAGTTATATATTTAGGTATTTATTAATGTGGATCAAAAACATAATTTTGCCATAAATATATCCAAACCGTTGCTGAAGGATAAAAGGACAAAAATCTATCAACGTAAATGTCTTAGGTCAAACATCAATTAAGTTACTTACCCATTAATAACTTGGTAATTATATCCCCGCTTTGAAGAGAAGGGGGGTATACTGTTTTACCCTTGTCCGTGCGTGCGTTTGTGTGTGCGTCCGTCTGTCCGTTACAAAATTTCAGTCGCAGTTTTCTAAGCAACTATAACATGCAGCAGCCTAATACTTTGCATATTGCTTCATCCCATAGTCCCATGTGGTGTAAAGCGATATCATGCTCCTTGCTCATCTACTTCCTGTTTGCCCATATTTTTAGATTTCATTAAATGAAAGTTACATTATGATAGTCATATTTCTCACTGCGGGGGTATCACAAGTGAGCATTAGCTCACAGATTTACTTGTTTCCTCAGAATCCTATTTTGTTTTGAATGTAGTTATGCCGTATGGAATTTATGTTCATTTATGTGTAATTAATCACTATTTCTATTCAGAAGCGGGATAAAAACCTTTCAGTATTGATGTGCCGTAAAATTCAAACATGTACTGTATATAATTGGGCTTTCTACATACTAGAGTAATGAGAATGAATACAAAAATATTGTCAATTGCCGAATTGTCGGCAACCACAATTCTTTCTTCCGTTACACTCATTTCGTACCGTGGACAATTAGACTGGCAAAATCTCAGTTTTCATGAGTTTGCATGAGGCAGGGTGGAACAATTTCCTTTTAATGAAATCGCAAATTATAAAATAATCTTCAATAAGAATGACGCCAGCCCATACATCAAAGTCATACATCACCCTCTTTAGGAAATTTCAACTATTTACGTATCAAAAGTATTAGAAAATATTTGGACAAAGAAGCAACAGAAACACTAGTCCTATCTTTGGTCATGTCCCACATTGATTACTGTAATCTATTCGTGTATGGAATCTCAAAATGTGATCTTAACAAATTGCAGAGAATTCAAAACATGTGTGCCAAACTGATATTAAGGCTAAAAAAATCAGACAGTTCAACGGAAGCTTTGTACTCACTGCACTGGTTACCAGTCAAAGCAAGAATCAACTTTAAAATATGTACTTTCATGTACAACTGTTTTTCTGGAACTGCACCTGCATACCTGACTGAAATTCTTCAAAAGCCTGTACAAAGCAGATCTGGTCTTAGATCTGCGAAATCCAAAGACCTCAATTATTTGATACCAATAAATAAGAAAAAAACATTCAGTGACAGAAGCTTCAGTACAGTTGGTCCCATGCTATGGAATAAGCTACCAGATGATATCAAATTATCACCTACTTTGGATGTATTCAAAAAACGATTGAAAACTCATTATTTCTCTACTTTCTATGATCTATTCTAAAACTAACATGGCTTGCTAATGCCTCACCTTACAATTACGGTAAACATACTAAGTGATCGAGTGAGTGCATTGTGACATGGGAATGAGGATTGCCTCGCTCTCGGTCATTTAATACCTTGTTTCATATGACTGCAATGACAACCTAAATAAATTGTCCCTTTAAAGGTGATGTTTCGACACCTTTGGAGATGTACTAGTATTAAGGGCCCATTAAAGGTGATGTTTCGACACCTTTTGGGAATTGTCTGGTTAACAGTGGCATTATGTTACACTGTTCAGGACATGTCCGGTTAACAGTAGCTTTATGTTATACTGTTCAGGACACCAATTTTCAATGTAAAATAAATAGAAATAAATAAGCAATTAGTGATAAAAATGTAAACTTAGGTGGAATCATGAACTGTGGAGGATGTATGTCCAAAAATATGAATTATAAAGGCTTTTTATTTATTTGTGTTATTGTATATACATATGTTTTTAAGGTGGAGGGTTTTTACTTACATGTATTTATTATTATTTTCTTTATAACATTTTTGTACAACGCCATTGAATATGTAACATAGAAATAAGCGTTTAATCAAATGAAAAAGTTTAAGTAATTTTGAATGGGGAATCAAATCTTAGATATAAAACGTAATTTCATTCGTAAGTTTACCGCAGTGGTTTCCTTGTGGATTCAATAAACTGCCACATTATTCATTAATTACTAATGACTACGAGATTTTTCTGGCTAAAACGCCAGTGATGCAGCATGAGCATCAAAGTAATTTTAAGACTCATGAAATATAAAAATGAACCACCCTTAATATTTAGAATGAAGCAATTAGTCGTTCATTTATCTGCATGGTTCATATAAAATAAAATTATTTGATTAATGATAGTCAGTCCTTTAACAAAATGAACTTTGTACTTATGTAATGATAAATTACTTTGACTTTTAAAGTTATGTTTGTTGATAGGATGTTTATTTTTATTTCTATAGAGTTTTTACCATCTGCTGAAGGACCAAGGTTAAGTACTGTGATATTTAAGGATATCTTGCTCATATACACCACAAAAGGTCCTGATTCTAGTAATTCAAGACATAGAAATGAGTTAGATACTATGGAAAAAGTCAACATGGCATGGGAAAGCAAACGACAACTGTATGTGACTTTGCGTAATGCAACAAATGTCGAAGATGGATTAGTGGCTGTTTTCAGTGATGGCATGTCCGATATAATCGATGATTTATTGAAAAGAAAGGTGAAGAATAATATATTGCCTTTTATATTAGCCGGATTTGTAACATGAACATTTTATTGTGCGGAGGAAAATCCACATTATTGCCAAATTTTATTTAATGGAATGATTTACCATAGCTGGGAATGTTAGCCATACTGCATGATTCGAAGTGAATTATGCAACTTCTTTACCTTAATTGTTGTTATCTAGTTTTCTAATATACTGATGTATAAATTAAGGTTTGGTTGTTAATGAATTTAAATAAATTATGTTCCGAGATATCAGTCTTAACAACTTGAAGTACATGTACTGTAGTTTCAGTTTCTATCATTCTTTAATCGAGTAATCCCAAAAAAATTTCAGCAATTTATGATTTACAACTCAAAACATGCTATGCTAAGACAAGCAAAATAATTTTTAGCTCGAGTTTTTGGATATTAGTGCGACTATCCTACCTAATGGCGCGTCGGGGTAACACTATATGTAGTTGAGACTTTTGGTGCAACATCTTATATCTTTGATACTACTTAAAGTGATTTCTTGAAACTTTATCTATTTCTACAGGGTTACCATTGGAGGTCAAATATCAAATTACATGACTCTAGCATGACTTTCGACTTCATTATGACCTTTTATCCTTAGAAATTTCTGAATTAAGGTTTTGGTCTTACATTTCATCTTTAAAACTACTTAAGGAATTCGCTTGAAAATTCATACATGTTTCATGCTCACCAATGGAGGAAGTCTGAGTATGGGTTGTTGGCTTTGAATTACCTTCCATAAGTAAAAGACCGCTTCTTTTGGAAAAAAAGAAATCTATAAATAAAATCCTATGAAATTACAGTTTAATACGTGCAAGTTTAGTGCTTCAGTGCTTTGATTTTTATGTTATTGTCCTGGGCGAAATTAACTCTTTTATAATATAAAAGCATGTATGCATGCATTATACCTGCAAAGCAAAGTTTTTGCCAATTGCTTTAAAGTGTCGCACTGGGAACAGTGATTGGGAAAGTAACGGAAGATTAAGTTTCTGTACTTGACCCAGCTTGTGTATTCAGTAGCGGTCTTAGAATGGACACTTACTGCTGATCTGGTGTTAAACACGCTAATAATTGTGATTACCTTATATTTTATGAAAAGTTATTTTGGTACATTTTGACAGAATAAGAGAATGTGTGATGCCACTACGATTGAAGTCACTGTTGAGTGTCAATCCTTTCTTGAGGATGTTTATAGAAAGTCTGAAAGTAACTTACCCCAGCTAGCAAAAGTGGCAATGGATTTACATAGTGAACAGCATGACCTGAACAAAAAAGGAAAGGTATGTTGATAGTTACATGTAATATTAATGTTGATATATACTTTATCTCTATATTTGAAATACTTTAAAACAATTTACAACAAAAAAGTGTCAACATTATGAAAGTTAAAAATGTTAAATAGACATACGCATCAATATAAAAATAAAGCTTGTTGGACAATTATCCTTAACGCCAATATTTACACCACATCCTAGTCATGTTGAGCTAACACATTTTGATTAACACGTGCACTGGCATTAATTGCATCATGTAGCAGATTCAATGTTTAAACTCGCATGATGTTGATATTTCATGAAAACTAGTGAAAACACGTCTTGTGCTAAAATGTTATTTTCTTTGTAGAATGTGACTAAACTGAATGTGAAATTCCCATATGAAGAGGGAAGTAAACCCAAGTACAGAAAGGATTTCTTGTGTTTTAATCTAGTGATAGACAATTAAGCCGTTAGTGGATAAAGAATTGACATTAAATGAAGTAACATATTTTCATAATCTTGAAACTCAATATATACTTAACAAAACTTATAAGTATACATGTATTTTGGGCTCGTATATAAGTAACAAAACTTTTAAGTATACATGTATTTTGGGCTCATATCTAAGTAACAAAACTTATAAATATTCATGTATTTTGGGCTCATATCTAGGTAAATGTTTGTCCGATTTCAGTCAAATTTTCAACAAATTTAAAGATGGACCAACATTATTATGTTAATTTCATTACATAGAACAAAATATTAAACCAATGATAACGAAAACATCACCGTGTGTGAAAAAGTCGAAGGTACAAAATATGGATGGTTATCTGCGTGACAAAGTGGATGTATTAAAATGGCATCCAGGTAATTTTGACTGCGACTTTATCTTAAATAAAGAGTAAGGCTCCATGGCTGTTGAGAAATGCTTGGCATCGCGTTCTCATGGATCTCGCGTACTGGTGGAAGGGATTCTGACGTTTACCTGCCCACTCGCGTACAATCCTCCCGCGTAGCTCAGCTACTACAGCGTACATGGCGGTTGAATTCATGCGTATTCTTTTATGTTTAGCTGGTGATTTCAACGGTTTTCTCATCAGCATGATGTTGTTGTCGTGTAGAAGTTCTGTTTTGATTCGCACTAGTCACGATTTCCTTGTGCATTTTATGAAATTCATCGATAAACGGTTCGCACAGGTAGGATTACTTTCGAAAACATGACTACGCAGTTATAATTGATATATAGTCAATTGCAGATGCACAAAGTTTCGTAAAATATATCAATTCATAAAATAGTTATACGCAATTGAAATATGTATACTTATATTTTTTCTTACGTGTATATTTTATTTTGTGGTACACATTAATACGTAAACATGTATCATTTTCAATTTTGACATAAATTATGACTGCTACAGTGTAGCTCATCTGAGTCTTTGTTAAGGGTAACCTCTCCAGACAGTTTGATGTCAGCCATCTATCATATGAAATAGATAGAGGTCACATAATTGCTCATTTTCTTAACAAAATTTATCAGTGGCTTTGTATTCATGACACCTCAAATTGGATTTGATAATGAGTCACGAATGATCAAATGCTATGTCACTAGATCAAGTCATGTCAGAGACTTGGTCAATTACATGTTTGATGGACTTAGGTGAGAGATCTCTATTTCATGATTGATATATATGTAAATATATAATTGTACCTTAAAATTACAAAATAATGTGTCTTGATTAACATACTTTCCAGTTTAAGTGATGAAAATAATTGATTTATTTAGATGTATCTTATCTAATTCATAGGAAAATAAATAATATTTTGATACATTGTGTATACTTTTCTATACTATTTTATTTTAGTTCGATTGTGAAACAAGTTCTTACAACTTAGATTTATCACTTTCGTGTATTCTTTTCTCAGCCGCGGCCGTGGCGTAGTGGTTAGCATGTCTGACTTCGAATCCGGAGATCCGGGTTCGGAACCCGGTCGCGGCAGGTCATACCCTATACATGAGTTGTCGGCCTCGTGGTAGGCTAAGTTAGTACTGGTGATAGAAAAAGTGTCCAGGAAACCTATAGTAGGAAGAGCTGGTCGTCGTGTATATGACCTATATATGTGTTGAATGCGACGTTAAAAGATATCTTTTCTCCCACCCACCTATGTATCTAGTAATGGTACAATTTATGTACAATGGTTCACCTACATGATGGGAGAATTCACTAAATGCAAAAATATATTTTTGTTAAAGGTGGCATGGTTTACCCGTGCTCGCGATTCTGTTTGAACTGCAGGATGAACACTATGGTTCGAGTTGTATTACCGTTCACTAAAATTAACAAGTAAAAAATTGCTGCAATTCGCAGCAATGTGATTGTCACGGCAAACAAAAAAAAAACAACAAAAAAACATGAATTCTGAACGAAGTTTGATGTTGTGGTAAACACTAACGGATCAAATTAAATTATTGTACAACCTGGCATGGTGAATGTTTATTATTTAATGTTTTAGAGTAACGCATATTGAAAACCAAGTCTCATGTCAGAGAAAAAATGTTTTATTGCACCAGAAATTGAAATAATACAAATAACTTCACCGTTCACCGTTTGGGCTCTACAGGGGTTCGAACCCACTTTAAAACGTTTAAAGTACATATAATTAATTATTTTATGGCTAATTTGAGGTCAAACCCCTGTTTTCAGTCCCATAATAGATTTGTATCGAGGGGCTCATTCGAATTGTATTAGCATAAAATACGTCTGTATACCCTATCCTCCAGGGTCACACTTCACAGTTTGGGCTCTACAGGGTTTCGAACCCTTTTAAAAACGTTTGTAGTAAGTATATTCATTATTTGGCTTCTTTGAGGTCCCATCCCTCCTTTCAGCCCCAAGACGGACTTGCAGGATGTTGCTCATTCGATTGGTATTAGCATAAAAAACGTCTTTATACCCTGTCTTCCAGGGTCAAACTTCGCCGTTTAGTCTGTACAGGGGTTCGAACCAACTTTGAAACGTTTAAAGTACATAATTGTATAGCTTATTTGAGGTCACGTCCCTCCTTTCAGCCAAAAGATGGACTTGTGTGATGTTGCTCATTTGTTTTCGGGTCTTCCATGGTCACACTTCACAGTTAGGGTTCTACATTGGTTTGTACCTGAATGCATTTTCCGCATATTTTAACAATTTATGTTTTTATACAGATTTAAAGTTGTACCTGATGAAATCTGAATCCTTTCAAGACAAAAAAGTTATGAATCATTTATTACCCTGCAAAGTAATTAACGTTATTTCAGCAATATCTGTGTACATTTTTTTCCGCGTGTTATGTTGATGTTCGCTTGACAATCTAGTGGTGTGTAGCCTGCCTTAACGTCCTCTGCACTAATATATAATGTCCGCCAGCTTGATTTCAGTATTCTTTAAATTACCTTTACTTGTAACGGAAGATTTTTGTTGCGTTATACTCGAAAGGATTTTATCACTTATCTCAATACCGAAAAGATGCGCCTAAATACAAAAGGCAAGCTATTTCGAATAGACATCATACTTTTATAAGAAAGAAAAAAACAAATATGCCAGCAAATATATAGACTTAGAAATGTAAGGTTCAAAAGGCATGTGAAAATATTTACTCGGACACGTGAAAACAAAATCCATTCGAACAAATTAATACTGGCGAGCTTTTCAAGAGTGTCGAAAGAACTACCGGAAATGTGTCAATATAAAACGCTGATATTAATAGTGTGTTGATAAAAATATTGTGTATATGATTTTGAAAAAAAATGCTTTTTCTATGTAAATTTTAACGGAAACAGAATAGGCTGTACAATGATTGCATTCAAAAATCAATAAAATGTGGGCAGTAGAAATAGAAAGGATTTTGTCTCGTGACTTTTGCCCATTGCTACCAAAAACTACCCACCACAATATCACGGCGTTGAGACGCCGTGAAATAAGAAACAACCAATATAATAATCCGATGAATTTGATTAGCCTGCCAAATGTTGAACATCAGATAATTAAGATTGGCATTTATAGGCTAGGTTAGGATAAAGAACTTTATTGAAAGATTTTAAGACCGACTAACCTTTGAAAATGCTGTAGTAATTTGTGGTCAAAGAGGAAGTGGAGGTATTTAGAGAATCAAGAAGCAACGTTGTCTTTCGAATTTGATCATTTCAATACATGATGGGAACTTCCGCGAATGCTATACATAAAGAAATATGTTTTGCTTTACTATTGAGATGTATGAAGGTGAGTGGCGATAACGTCTTTCATTTATTGAGACAAACATGACAAATTTTGACAACGATGTATTTCAAGTAGCGAGTGTTGAAGACGCCCTGATACAAACATTTTTGCAATTATTGACACTGCATTTTGGATGTGTTATTTGAAACGATCATTCCATCCATCTTTAACCAGTCTGAGAATGCTTTGTGCATAGAATAGAATAGAATATTTCCTTTTTAGTCGGAAAATGCAACTAATAACGTAAGCTTTGTTAAGTTTTTTTTACCGACTATAAAATAACAATTTATAATATATATACCGCATTTGTATAACGCTCTTTCCATATTGAATATAAGTTCAAAAGTGCTTCACAATCATATGCATAATTAGGAAAAAACAAGTTTAAATGAAAATGAAAGTGATTAAGAGATGATAAAATATAAAAAAACATAAACTGAAGAGTAATATAGAACTAAGAATTAGTGATCAATAAAGTGCTAATAGTAGTTTAAAAACAACAACAACAAAACAAGTGAATTTTCAACTGTAAAAATAGTGAATGAGAGATAATGGATTGTTGGTAGAACGGCAGCAAAATGGTCGATGGGGAATCAGGTCAATACCCCGAAAGTCCATGATTGCAAGGTGCAAAGTTGGATTCTAATCCAAGGCTCCTGCCCGAACATCCACCAGCATCATCGCCCGCGCATCCCCCAACAATGCAATATATAGTGATAAAGTAAAAGTGATAAAAGTTATGATTAGATTATGAGAAATGGCGGCCACCGACCAATAGTGAATCCGGCCAGATGCCTTGAAAAATCCATGATTGCAAGGTTCAAAGTCGGATTCTAATCCAAGGATCCCTCTGGAACATCCATCAGCGTCTGTGCCTGATTGGTTAGATAAGGTAATAATCTTAAAGGTAATGATTATATTATTGGTGGAAAGGCAACACCTAGCCAATGGAGAATCTGGCTAGATGCCCTAGAAAATCCATAATTGCAAGGTGCAAAGTCCGATTCCGATCCAAGGATCCCGCCAGAACATCCATCAGTGTCAGCGCCTGATATGTTAGATAAAGTATTAATCTTAAAGGTAGAATAAGCATTACAACTGGACTTATTAATAAAACATTTTAAAATTAAAATCAGTTATCTATGTAAAATTTCTTTAATTATAATGAATTTTAAAAAAGTAAGTTTTTAAAAGTTTCTTAAAACTGTACAAAGACTGAGCTTGTTTTATTTCTAATGGGAGATTATTCCAGTAATGAGGTGCTGCCCAGCTGAAAGATTTGTAACCAAATGTAGCGGTTTTAACTTTGGGTACAACTAAAGATAAGGAATTATTGGAACGCAGGTTTCTAGCAGGAATGTAGATGTCAAACATGTCTCTTACATATTTTGGAGCAAGACCATTCAATGCTTTAAAAGTATGCAATAAAACTTTGTATTGTATTCTATAGACAACAGGGAGCCAATGCAATTCTTTTAATATAGGAGTAATATGACTATTAAGAGATATCTTAGTAATAATACGAGCTGCCGTGTTCTGCACACGTTGCAGTTTTTTAAGACTTAAATCTGAGATGCCAATAAGAAGAGCATTGCAGTAATCCAAACGAGATGTGACCAATGAATTCACAAGTGTTTTTGTTGCATCCATGGACAGATATTTCCTTATTCGACTTATGTTTTTAAGATTGATGTATGCAGTTTTTATCACATGATTTACTTGGCGCTGCATGTCCATGTGTGATGTAAAGTATGTTCCAAGATTCTTTGCATAACTAGTAGATTTGATCAGAGAATCACCAACTTTGATCTCTACACTGTCAACATGTTTAATGTTGTGTCTTGATGAAAATAGCACAACTTCAGTCTTATCAGTGTTCAATTTTAACATGTTTTTGTTCATCCATAGAATGACTTCATTCAAACAGTTTTCAATACGATACAAGGCTTCAGTTTTGGACACATTGTCTACAGGTTTAAATGAAATGTATAATTGTGAGTCATCGGCATAAAAGTGATTCAAAAGACCACGTTTCCTACAAATGTCACCAACAGGCTTAGTATACATTGTAAAGAACTTCGGGCCTAAAACAGATCCCTGAGGAATGCCATATTTAACAGAAACAGGGTCAGAAAAGTCACCATCTATGCAAACAGTTTGAAAACGATCATTGAGGAAAGATGAGATCCACAAAAGAGAATTATCCACAATACCATAAAGGGAGCGAAGCCGATTAAGAAGTGTCTCATGATCTATCGTATCAAAGGCAGCTGACAAGTCAAGCATAACAAGAACAGCAACATTATTACAGTCCAAGGAGGTTAATAGATCATTTTGAACTTTCAACAATGCTGTCTCTGTTGAATGATATTTACGATATGCTGACTGATGTGGGTCATGTAACGAGTGTTCAGCTAGATGACTTTCTAAGCGATTATTCACCACTTTTTCAAGTATTTTACCAATAAACTAAAGGTTTGAAACTGGTCTATAGTTCTTTAAGACAGCAGAATCTAGTCCAGGTTTTTTCAATAAAGGACGTATAATAGCACTCTTCAATGACTTTGGTACAGAGCATGAACTGATTGAAGCATTTATGATTTGTGTAATGATAGGTACTAGCTCATCAATACAAGCCTTCAGTTACCAAGTTGGCAGTGGGTCAAGTTCACATGATTTATTTGGTGCAGCCAGTATCAGATTTTAAACCTCTTCTTGAGATGCAAGAGACATAAAACTTAGCTTTGTTTCTAAGTCAAATTCACAGGTAGTCTCAACAGTAATTCCAGTATTTTGTCCAGCAATGTCACTTCTAATAGTTTCTATTTTTGAGATGAAAAAATCACTTAAGTTTTGAGAGAGTTCTTTTGCAGTGACACCTGCTGGGAGACTGCATTGATGTTGGTTATCACCTAGTAAGTGGTTTGTTATCTTAAACAAACTCTATAAAATTAACAATTGTCAAGATACCTGTTAAACTGTGAAATATTGATTAGTTCAATACGTAATAATAAATCTTTTACATTTTATTTTGACAGATAACCGCAATTTATTTTTTGCTCTCCTGAGCTGACTTGGGGTGAGCTATCATGATAGATGAATGTCCGAAGTACGTCGTCTGTCCACACTTATTTCGTTAACACGCTAGCGGTCACACGTTAGCTTCGATTGTCACGATACTTGGCCAGGACGTATGTCCAAGTTATTACTAGGACGAGTTTGAATATGGGTCATATGTGGTTAAATACTAGGTCACAAATCCAAAAAAAATATGTCTATGCTGAAATTTGTTATTGGATTTCGAAACAACTTGTTATTTTAAATGTTCACCATATCAAGACGTTTGATAACATACAACACCCATGTCTGTAGGTCCAATGTCACTGTTACTAAATTAGAAATTTCTTGTCTGGGCTAAAACTTCATTATGAGTGGAGTGATTTCAATGAAACTTGGCAGAAATGTTCACCAGGACAAGACGGTGTGTCACGTACAATAGACAATCCCAGAAATGAGAATGAGACCTCCGCCATATTGTGGTCACGTGATCCGCCCGCTATTAAGGTGCTGAATTTTCCTTCTGCAGCTAAAATAGATTAGGCCTGTTGCACAGTATTTGTCCCATTTTTACGACATAAATTGAAAAATAAAAACTGAAATGGTAAAAACAAATTTTTAAATTACAAAGACTTAATGTTATAGGTGTGTCCAAAAAAAGTTCAAATATAACTAGAGGTTTATGAGTTTTGTTCATTTTTAGTGTCAAAAAATGGTCATTTTTGTGTGTAATGCATAAGAATCAGTTATTACCTTTTTTCGAAATGCAGTATTTGGGAGCAATTAAACTTTAATAAAATCTTATATCAACCTTGTTTAGAAAAGTTAATGTTTTAAAACATTGCTTAAAACAATTTACAGTAATAAAGTGGGGTTTTTTTATTTAAAGGAAATGAAATGGTACGTATTTAACTGTCTTATTGATTATAAAAAAACATGTACTTTAGTAACTAAATTTTGTATAAACTTCTGTTAATATCATTCAATTATGGCACAAGTACAAAATGTCCTGACTTGTGGTATTGAAATAAATTAATGTAAAATTTGTTATTTCCATAATTTCCCAAAAAAAGTCGAAAAAGTGTCTTGTCCATCCCCCGCCTCCTATAATTGCTATTTATTCGGAAAATATAAAACCTACGCATATTGATCAATGAATTTATGTGACAATTTAGTAAATAAACCAAAACATAAAAAAAGATAAACTAAAAATGAAAAATAGCAAGAAAGAAAAGTTTTGTAACATCCTGCTTAAAATTGCTATTTTCCAAACTTTTCTAAATATTTGGCAGAACTTAATGTATTTATGTGAAATAACATCAGATAAACAAAAAAATACTGAATTACATTTTAAAAGAGTTTAACATTAGTTGAAACAAAAAATATCCGTGATAGATAGATCTTATATATATCTTTAAAGAACTATAACAAAGACAGTTTTCAGCAGCATTTATTAAGTATTGATTGGTCTGATGTAATGATGTCCGATAATGTTAACAAAGCTTGGGATATTTTTAAATCATTTTTTTAAATCCATCAATTAATTCGCTCCTGTTAAAGAAATAAGATTGACACAAAGAATTGAGAAATTGATTACTTCAGATGTATTAACTTGTATTAAAGAGAGAAATAGAGTCTTTAACCTTTATAAAAATAACAAAAATGAAAAATGATGAGAATTTTAATTATTTTAAAGAATGTAGAAATACACGCAAGATGCTATTTTTAAAGCTAAAAACAATTATTTTTGTGAATCTCTTGAAAACTATAAACTTGTCTGATTCCAAGTCACTTTGAAATAGTTTAAAATCGTTGAGTTGCCTTCAAAAAAAGGATCAAACTGGAGGTAATCTTGCCTTGAAAATTGGAGATGAAATTTGTTTTGACAAATTAAAAGTAGGAGAACAATTTAATACCTTTTTCACTACTGTAGCTTCAAAACTAGTTGAAAAATTACCATTTTGCAAAAATATTTTTAGCAGTAGTTATGTGTTTTAATTTTACTCATCTAAGGGTGTCAAACAAAATTATTTCTTTTTTCTTATTGTTTCGGAAAGTAAAATTTTTAAATATTTAATGTCTCTCAATCCGAAAAAAGCCACCGGGCTTGACGGTATCCCTGCTCGTTTTGTCCGAGACGCTGCTCCCATTATTTCTTCCCCACTAACCCACATTATTAATTTGTCTATTATTCAAGGTTCAGTGCCAGATGATCTTAAGTCTGCACGGGTTGTCCCCCTTTATAAGAAAAATGATAAGACAGACGTGGGAAACTACCGCCTGGTTTCAATTTTGTGTGTTCTTTCCAAAGTTATAGAAAATGTTATTTTTGACCAATTGGAAACTTATCTCACCGGCAAAAATCTTTTAGCAATCTGGTTTTAGGCAAGGTTTTTTCTACTGACACTTTTCTTATTAATCTTTCAGATTTTATTAGGTTTCAAATGGACAAAGGTCACCTTGTAGGTATGGTTTTACTGGATTTGCAGAAAGCATTTGATACTGTTAATCATGCTATTCTGATAATGAATCTTAAGGCTATTGGTCTATCTGAAATTGCAGTGCAGTGGTTTAATCATATCTTACTGATAGGAACCAGTTAGTTTATATAACTGGAATTCAATCCTCTCCAGCAGGTATTTCTTGTGGCGTTCCACAGGGCTCTATACTTGGCCCTTTGTTGTTTCTGATATATGTGAATGATATGTCTGGTGCGGTCAAGAATAAGTTATCACTATATGCTGATGATTCAGCCATTTTGGTATCTGGAAAAAATCAGTCAGACATAGAATCAGTTCTAAGCTCAGAAATGGAAACTCTTTGTAACAAGTTATCTCTCCATTTAGGTAAGACTGAATCGGTATTATTTGGTTCCAAACAAAGGTTAAAATCACAAGCAAATTTAAATGTAAGGTGCAATGGTCAACATATTGAAGCCAAAGAATCTGTCAAATATCTTGGTGCTACTCTTGATCAGAATCTTTCTTTTGATTCAATGGCCAGGTCAATCATATCAAAAGCTTATTCTAGGCTTAAGTTATTGTATAGAAACAGGAAGTTCTTAAATTTTCACACAAAAATGTTACTAACAACATCTCTCATTCAGTGTTACTTTGATTATGGTTCTGCTGTATGGTACAGTTGTTTGTCTCAGGAACTTAGGAATAAGTTACAGGTCACTCAGAACAAAATGATAAGATTTGGGTTAGGACTGGATGCAAGGACTCACCTTGACCAGAATCATTTTGTTAAACTCAACTGGTCACCATATCAAAAAGGGTGAATCAAATAATCTTAGGTCATGTATTTAAGATTCAAAGTGGGGTAGCACCACGTTACCTCAAAGAGCATTTCATTCCTACTAGTTCTACTCACAGCTAACCCACAAGGCAAAGAATTTTTTGTAATGGGTTTGGAACGGCTATTGGTACTTTGCGAAACGGAACGGAACGAGAGGCACCACACGGGGGAAATTAAGAAATTAAATGTAAATTCTTAAAATCAGTATACAGTAATCATAAAAGTAAATTATACGAACTCTGTATAATCTTAGTCTATCCGACGAAACTCAGTATACACACACCATTATATATGTAGTTATAATTGCCGACCCAGGATCTACGAGTCGCCTTTTTACATGTATGTTATAAGATTGTAGGACAATTTGTATGTTTGTAAAGGGAAGGAATTTTACATATTTCCCTGTATGTGCACGCGTGATTATTCTTCAAACTACTATGTTTGCGCTGTTGTTGTCATTATACTAATATATCCCATTCTCAACAGAACGAAACGAGGAAAATATATTTATATCAACACATGTATCTTCATAAATTACCTCGACATGGAATTGTATTCCTTGATTGAAGCATTCCCTTTACACACATACAAATTGTCCTATAATCTTATAACATACATGTAAAAAAGGCGACTTGTATATATAGATCCTGGGTCGGCAATTATAACTACATATATAAAGCCATAAATGATTATTTGATATACCCGGTAAAATTCCATGTCGAGTCTATTTATGAAGATACATGTAATGATATAAATATATTTTTTCTCGTTCCGTTCCGTTTCGCAAAGTACCAATACCTGTGTGGGTATTGGTACTTTGCGAAACGGAACGGAACGAAAGAGAATGAGCAAATTGGTATAATGACAACAACAGCGCAAACATAGTAGTTTGAAGAATAATCACGCGTGCACATACAAGGAAATATGCAAAAAGCCTTCCCTTTACAAACATACAAATTGTCCTATATTCTGATAACATACATGTAAAAAGGCGACTTGTAGATCCTGGGTCGGCAATTATAACTACATATATAAAGCCATAAATGATTATTTGATATACCCGGCAAAATTCCATGTCGAGGTAATTTATGAAGAAACATGTATTAATATAAAAATATTTTTCTCGTTCCGTTCCGTTTCGCAAAGTACCAATACCTGTGTGGGTATTGATACTTTGCGAAACGGAACGGAACTAGAGAGAATGGGCTGAATTGGTATAATGACAACAAAAGCGCAAACATAGTAGTGTGAAGAATAATCACGCGTGCACATACAAGGAAATATGCAAAAAGCCTTCCCTTTACAAACATACAAATTGCACAATAATCTTATAACATACATGTAGAAAGGCGACTTGTAGATCCTGGATCAGCAATTATAACTACATACATGTAATCAAAGCCTTAAATGATTATTTGTTATACCCGGCAAAATTTCATGTCGAGGTTATTTATGAAGATACATGTAATGATATAAATATATTTTTTCTCGTTCCGTTCCGTTTTGCCTGTGTGGGTATTGGTACTTTGCGAAACGGAACGGAACAAAATAGAATGGGCTAAATTGGTATAATGACAACAACAGCGCAAACATAGTAGTTTGAAGAATAATCACGCGTGCACATACAAGGAAATATGCAAAAAGCCTTCCCTTTACAAACATACAAATTGTCCTATAATCTTATAACATACATGTAAAAAGGCGACGTGTAGATCCTGGGTCGGCAATAATAACTACATATATAAAGCCATAAATGATTATTTGACATACCCTGTAAAATTCCATGTAGAGGTTATTTATGAAGATACATGTAATGATATAAATATATTTTTTCTCGTTCCGTTCCGTTTCGCAAAGTACCAATACCTGTGTGTGTATTGGTACTTTGCGAAACGGAACGAAACGAGAGAGAATGAGCAAATTGGTATAATGACAACAACAGCGCAAACATAGAAGTTTGAAGAATAATCACGCATGCACATACAAGGAAATATGCAAAAAGCCTTCCCTTTACAAACATACAAATTGTCCTATAATCCTATAACATACATGTAAAAAGGGCGACTTGTAGATCCTGGGTCGGCAATTATAACTACATATATAAAGCCATAAATGATTTTTTGATATACCCGGCAAAATTCCATGTCGAGGTTATTTATGAAGATACATGTATTGATATCAATATATTTTTTCTCGTTTCGTTCCGTTTCGCAAAGTACCAATACCTGTGTGGGTATTGGTACTTTGCGAAACGAAACGAAACGAGAGAGAATGGGCTAAATTGGTATAATGACAACAACAGCGCAAACATAGTAGTTTGAAGAATAATCACGCGTGCACATACAAGGAAATATGCAAAAAGCCTACCCTTTACAAACATACAAATTGTCCTGTACAATCTTATAACAGACATGTGAAAAGGCGACTTGTAGATCTTTGGTCGGCAATTATAACTACATATACAATTGTTTGTGTATAATGAGTTTCATCGGATAGCCTAAGATTATACAGAGTTCATATAATTTACTATTATGATTACTGTATATTGATTTTAAGAATTTACATTTCATTTCTTAATTTCCCCCATGTGGTGCCTCTCGTTCCGTTCCGTTTCGTTCCGTTTCGCAAAGTACCAATAGCCGTTTGGAACTATTTTCTCAGAAACAGGCAGGTTTAGCCTACCCAAGGTCAAAGGTTTTGGCAAAAAGTCTTTTGCGTTTAATGGTTGTTTTTTTGTGGAATGAAATGCCACAACACATTAGACAAGCTATAAATTTCCCCATTTTACCCTCGTCAAAGCTCATCTTATGTCAAAGATCTAAGATAACTAATGTATATATTACGTATCCAGCTCTTAATTCTCTATCTAATTAATTATTATTATTATTATGACATTTGTCTTTTTTAGTGCACCTATTGTGATAGTATCATATTTATCTGTGATGTATATATGTATCAACTTAACTAATAATAGGGACCACAATGGAAATAAGGATTAAATTTCTTTTTTGTGCCATCCAGGGTATATTTCAATGTATTCGATATGGTCAATCAAACAGTGTGATTAAGCGCAATGATAATTCTTACATTTCTGTATCAAAATTTGCCTGTCAACCAAAAATACATGTTTTAACTATTTCTCAGTTTACCAAAAATGCAATTTTATAGTCTGTTTTTATATATATTAGGCAATATTTTATGCATAAATTTTTATTTATCCTTTTATGGTGCCATCATTTTGCTCACCATATATGTACCATGTCAATGTCATGAAATAAATAAATAAAAATCTAAAGTGATCCATGGAAAGAAGTCTTTTGCCTTAGCTGTTTTTGTGAGGAATGTGTTTTATTAACGATTTCTATGAGATTGGTTTGGAAGTTTGTCCATAGTGAGTTGATATTTTCTTAATTATGGGCTTGCAAGGTAACTGTATTGAGCGTATGACTCATGTCTTCTCTGATACCGTCCCATCTAGCCTTTTTGTACAGTGGTATCTGTCGAGGAGTTTGCTTATGGGCATCAGGTCGCATGTCAAGTTCTATGAGTACTGCATCATGGTCAGATATTCCTGGTATAACATTGGTTCAAAGGACCTTGAAAGGTAGATTGGTGATTAGTAGGTCTTAGGTGTTTTTGTTTCTTGTAGGCTCTTCTACTAGTTGTTTGAGGCAGTTTTCATCAAGGCAGTCAGAGAGCATATAGTATAGTTTGGAAAAAGACATTTTCCCCTCCAATTTCACCCTGGAAGGTTGAAGTCTCCACCAACGGCAATTACTGAGTCTTGTAAATATAGACTATGCCCTGCAGATCGATTCCTCAAATTTTTGCAGATTATTTCATCACTAATCCTAGGAGTATAAAAAGAACATAAATAAGCTTTGGAGCCAACCAGGTTGATATTGGCCCACACTATCTCGCAGCCCGTTTGAATTTCTGGTACATCACTGCAGAGAATTGTGTTCTTGATTGCGAGCAGTACCCCGCCTCCTCGACCAGATTTTCTATCTCTTCGCATGAGTTTGTAATTTGAAGGAAATTCTTGGTTATCTGTGATGAACGGATCAAGCCATGTCTCAGTTGCTATAACAACTTCAGGTTTTGTACATTCAAGAATGTTTTCAATGCCGTCTTGTTTCTTTTTAATTGTTTGTTTAAATCAAGAACTCGCAAGGGTGGCCGATTGCTGGTACTTTTCTTTGGAGTATGTTTTCGTTCTGGAATCGAGGCATATTGAGGTTTTATTTGATGGCCAGTGCCTGAACTAGGTAGGCTACTAGTACTGATTGACAGTACGCTGTAGGGATTTTCTGAGGCAATAGAATGGATGTCAAAACGGAAGGAGCTAAACTTTGGACATTTGCATCCCAAGTAATTCCATCTGATTGCGCTGTCTTCATTGAGTAGGCTATATGTGCCAATGTGTACATTTTGGCAATCAGTGTGATACCATTGACCACATGTTTCACATACTATAGCTCGATGATCCTTTGTGACAGGCTTGTCACAGGTACCACAAGGATAGACAGAACTGTTGTTGAGGGAAGCTGGACCTGGATTAGACTCTACATCATGGGAGATGGCCAGCAGGAGCATAACTATGTAAAGAAGCAGAAGATTGGTTCTAAACTGGTACTTTATTTACCTTTTAATATCTTGAAGAGTGGAAACATGTCTTTTTCGAGGTTTATCATTACTGTGCTCTGCATTAAATGTAGGTTTCCCTGGCTTGAGGATGACATGATTTGGGCAGACATTCTTGAAGATGGTGAAAATTATGGCAAAATACAGAATTAGAGCCATAGTACCTTGGTTTTAGTTGAGTTTTCGTCTTACCGGAAGTGTTGATATTTGTCAACCGGCAGTTGCTATTCCACTTTGTCTCGCAAAACTATCGGTGAAAAAGTGTTAATGACGACAAATTACAGCTTGCAAGTACCTTCCGTTGATTTGGAATGTTGAATGGTTCTGTTTCTATCATTTTACTGCATACCAGTGTATCAGAGAGAGAGAGAAATAAAAGCAAAAGAAAGAAATTTTCGGTCCGGTAGAAGAAAGTAAACCGTCAGATCGCGCATGCGCAACCAATTCCTGTTGTTTTTTTTTTAGTTTATTGCTATAATCGTTTGACATAATTGCTACTCGAATGTAATTTTCTTAGTCTTAACCATTTTCATTTAATATTTTCCTAATATGCCTATGATTGTGATAAGCCTATGATAAGCGCTTTTGAACATATATTCAATATGAAACTAACGCTTTACAAATTTGGTATATAATAATGATAATAATAATCTTATTATTTACAGAAAATAAACATATATTTTATGTAAAAAACTCAATATAGCAAATCAATTATTTCTTATTAATTATAGCAAATGTTACATCTTCTGTCTGGTATTTTCTCATCTTGGATTAACTGGAAATGTTTACAGAGTACAGAATATTTATTTCAGTTTATTCCAATTTATTCCAATATCTTCATATTACTGCTTTATAAAAAACTAATTTTAGTAAGTAGAAAGAAAAAAATATAATGTAAAATAACTATAGCTTAAGAGTTATTGTTCAAAACAATACAAGATAAGTGGTAAAAAACAATAAACATATAATTAACGATGACTTTTTATTCGAGTGTCAGAATAATAGTATGTTGTTTTGGACGGCGTGAATTGTTCTAGTTTCTCAGCTTTTATTGAGATTTCAGTTCATAAACAAGTATAAGAATTGTAAATGGTCCGAGGAAGGGATCGAGTAATCAAAATATTGCAACGTTTGAATGTAAACTAGTATAAACCTAATTCTAACATAGGCACGTGCGTTTTCACTCTTTATTTAATGTGACGTCATCTATGCTTTATTATTCAACAAAATATAGCTCGTGACGGCTGTTGAAATTTTACTCCCCACGTTAAATGCGCAAAGCCGAAAATGGCGCCCGAGTTTATAAGGGTTGACTTTTACAATTTGGTTTCTATTCTATAATTAAGATTTTTTGTTTGGAATAAGAAACACCTATCTGTGGGAATTGTGTAAATAAATGCTATTTTCGGCCTTTGCACTGGGGTGGATTTCAACAGCATGGCGTTTCTGACAGTTAAAAATAGTTCTATAAATATATCTTTTCTACGGATGTATTTTACGATGTTAGAATCGAAATAACTTACAGTTGTCTATATTTTGTTGTCTAATAAAATATAGGCACTCGTTTGATGCGCTTATTAAATCACTCGTGCTAAAGCACTCGTGATTTAATCATACGCGCATCACAACTCGTGCCTATGTTTTATTAGACAACAAAATATAGACAACTGTAAGTTATTTCTTAAATAATATGTTTGAATATATGTCGTTTAGAATAACATGAGACAAATCTTAACTATATCCTGTGCCAACAATGACTAAGATTATTCTAAAAGAGCTGTACGAATTAATCAATCATACATACATTACATAGTTGATTCTGGTTGAAGGATTACTCCGGTAACACCAGCTCTAAATCTTCAGGGTCTTCATCATTATTTGAGACTGCTTTACATTGAATTCAATATCATTATCACATCATAATTTGTTACGTCTTGATTCAAATGAACGTACTGAATTAACGATGATTGGTGGTAAATTGTTCCACATATCCACTCCTTGATAACAGAATGAATATTTTTAAATGTTCAAATGTGCCCGTCTTTTACATAAACATAATTGTATCTTCTTGTTTAATCATTTGTTATATCACTTCTCTTTTGTAATACATATCGATCACAGATAAGTTTTCATTCAAAAGTTTGAACGAATCTATCATAATTATCTCTCCTAATACGTTCATAATAAAGACTAGGTAAGTTTTATATTTTTCATCTTGTTTCATATAAAAACTCTGACCTTCTAGGTATTAGTTTTGTAGCTCTTTATAGACATTTTGAATTACTATTGTTTAGTAACATTTTTCATGTAAGGTTCAATTGACCGCTAGTATTAAAAAGATTGCAAATTTCAGCAGCCGAATATCCTAGATATCTTCAGACAACCTAAACATTATATAAGAGGGTGAAGATCGTTCTGATAGGCGTAAAATACTCCGTATCTCGATATTAAACAAATTCACTCATTATCTTGTAACCTGAAGCCAGTAACATTATTCGCGCAAGTGACAGCCGGACGATAGGAGCCAAGAGACAATTCGTTCCTTATACAAAGTTCTCTCTCTACAATACACCATTTTTCCAAGAACAGTCCAGGACTGGAAAAACTTTCCAACCTCCATCACAGACATCCAATTTCTAGAGGCCTTCAAGACTTCACTCCATACCAGAATTGCAGCCCTGTCTCCATCCTTAGCGTAAATAGTTAATGTAAATATCAAACTTTTTTTACCTTTAAATATATACTTCGAGCTGTGACAGTCTTACTTAACCTACCGTGGGACTTATTACAATCCAGATAATATTGAGAAAGGAAGGTAAGATGATTATGCATACTGTTAAAAACATAGATAGATCTCTAGCCTTAAGTAACCAAACATTAGCAATAAAGTATGTGCACGTATACGTATTGTTGAATTCTGCTTATTGTTGAGTGTTGAGCACGGAATTTTGGCTATTTTGATCCGTAATTCTCTAATTGAGCAACTACACGTCTCCAAATGTATCAAATAAAAGAGAGCGTAGATCACTAACCAAAGGATAGCAAAAATACATGAACGGATTCGTATTTGGCAAATCTTCCTGAGTATTGTACGCGCAAATCTACTTTATTTTTGTACATAAAAATTTAAAGATTTTTTGCCACCATTTCGTCAATAATGCAGGTACAAATTCAACAAGGTATGAAATGGAAGCGTAGATAGATCTCTAACCTTTAGTATACTTAATCAGCAATAAAATATGTGCACGTATAGGTATCGTTAAAATCTGAGTGCTCTGCACTGAATTTGCTATTTTGACCCTAAATTCTCTAATAGAGCAGTTACACGTCTCTAAATGGTGTCAAAATAAAGTGTGCGTGGATTACTAACAAAAGGATAGCAAAAATCTACAAAAGAACACTTGCACGTGTTTGCTTTTGGCAAATACGCCCGATTGTTGTACGCGCAAATCTGTTTGTATGATAAAAATTTTATGACATTTCTCATATTTAGTGTTTAACTTTAAATCTTACCGTCAAATACATTGAAATATACAAAATATCATTACCAAAGGATAGCAAAAAACTACAATAGAATACATGCTCGGGTTAGTTGTTGGCACATCTGCCTGAGTGTTATACCCGCAAATCTGCCCGAGTGTGTACATAGAAATTTCAAGATTCCTTGTCACCATTTCGTCAATAATGCAAATACAAACTTCAACAAGGTATCAAATGGAAGCGTAGATAGATCTCTAGCCTTTAGTAACAAAAAATAGCAGTCAAATACGTGCACGTATACGTATTGTTGAAATCTGCCTGAGTGTTGTGCACGAAATTTTGGCTTTTTTTACCCTAAATTCTCTAATTGAGCAACTATACGTCTCCAAATTAAAGTGTACGTGAATCACTAACCGAAAGATAGCAAAAAACTAAAATAGAATACATGCACGGGTTCGTTTTTGGCAAATCTACTTGCGTGTTGTACGCGCAAAACTGTTTTGTACAGTGAAAATTTTATAACATTTCTCATATTTAGTAAGGTTTATGTTCTTTACTTTAAATCGTATCGTCAAATACATTGAAATATTCAAAACAAATCATAAGAAGGTACTTTTTATTAACATTGAAATATATCAAAAGATTATTATCTGTTCATTCAAATATACAAAACAATCATAAGAAGATATTCTTTATTAAACGTTAAGTATTTCAACAGATAAGTATCGGTTAATTCAAATATTCAATAATATCATTAAATTGTACTCTTTATTTACATTTCAATATTTTAACAGATTATTATCGGTTAATTTAACCATTAAATTCAGTTAAAATTATTCATACAAGCACTATATATACGAGTGGGCGGAGTTCAAGTATAGTAGGGTGGAGCTATTGGATGGGCGGGATCTGCCTAATTTATGCATACAAGCACCATATTTACGAGTAGGCGGAGTTTAAGTATAGCAAGGATGGGCGGGATCTGCCTGAGTGCTGTCTGCCTGAGTGTTGTACAAAAAAGAAATATTTTACGATAACGGGTCCCATGTCAATTTTACAGGGTGAACAACTGGTCCCATCTCAATTTCGTGCCTTTTTCAAATGGGTTCCGGTAACTTTTGAACCAGGTAGTATCCACGTGAGCCCTTGTTACCCCGATTGAGACCGGTTCTACACTACTTTTATCCGTCTAGACGTATATTTTTGTATCCACTATTTATTTTACAGTCCTACGAAGAATAAAGAACGATAACTCTGGATAAAAAAATAACATAACCACGCACATTTTAAATCACTTCTACTTTATGTGATTGTGACGATAGGAAATCAGATTATCTCTACAGGTCAATAAACGTTTACCATAATTAAGTCATGAACATTTTCATTATTTATATTCATGAATTATTTATGTCAACTATACAAGTAATAGACTCTGGGCGGGGTCTGCAAAAATGGTTGATATCATGTAAGCTCGAATGGTTGATATTATCTGATTGGATTGAAGGTAAGAAGTGGGTTTTATAAGTTTGTTCATAACCATAATTGGATCTGTCTATGGTACGTATAACATCGTTGAGTTTGTCATCTGTTCTCTGTACAATAGTTTATTCTGATTTGTATTAATGTTTATTTGTTATAAAATAATAATTTGTGCTTGCTTCGTAGTTGTATTAAAGATTACTCGAAAACTTCTACTTTCGTTTTCAACTCGATCATCGATGTTTACTCAAACAAGTATTACTAAACAAAAATGCTTGGAAACGCTGTTTAGCCGTGTGTTCTCGGCGTATCAAACCGTCCCAAGTCTATTTATATAATACAAGAATAAGCGTGCCCTGGTAAAGATATGTAAAACCATTGAGTCTATTTATAGAATTCCAGGAATTAGCACGCCCTGGTAACGATATGTAAAACCTTTGATTTAGTTCTGCCCCACAGTAGGGAAGATAGGTTTTCATGTTTTCAACAAATGCGATTTTTAAAAGAAAAACACGTTTTACAATTAGCTATGCATATTTTTCTGGTGTTATATAGCAACTTTCTTAAAATGGTGCGTATGTAATGGTTTGATTTTCTGTTTGGTCTCTGCCCTGATGGTCGAGTGGTAGTGGTAGAGTGATTTAGGTTATCTAAGTTAGAGTCATTATTATGAGTTGATTGGGACCTGTAGATGGTGCTAGGTCCAAGACTCTGCATTCTCGTTCCCGGAGTCTAGAGTAGGATTCTCAATTCTATCCTCAGGTGCCACACGGATAATTTCAGGAATGAAACGTCATAATTGTGGCCGATATCGACCAATCAGAATGCTTTGGCAAAAAGTTTCGCGACAAACGTCATCTGGCGATAAACCTATCTGTATCAGCCAATATAACTGTCGCTTACATAGCGCCTGTGTCTAAAGTTTAAGATAATGTTAGTTATTTCAGTTTGTAACTCAGGTGACACTTAATCTAGGGTCTATCTACATAAACATAACAGCAGTCTTGCGCAGGAGCAATATACACCTATCAAGAAAATAGTTGTTTGCTTTATGACAGGATATACATACATATTGAACTTTTTTATTATTTTTTTACTATTTTTGATTACAAAAAAATCATGTTATGTATATATGTTTTATTTCCACTGTATACAGTTTATACTTGAATATACAACATACTTAATTATTATATATCTAATAAATCTAACCAATCGACAAGCTGCATTTGTACCACGTGACCGTCCAATATATTCCCGTATTAGATCCAAAAAAAAAATTATTTTCGTATTGGACGGTTGGATACAAGTGCACTTAACGATGCTAATTCATAACAGATGTCCCCCGTACGAAAACTTCCGCCCTGACTGTAGGCGGAATCCGCCTATGCATTTAAGCGGA
The DNA here is from genome assembly GCA_025267735.1 of Mactra quadrangularis. Lineage (NCBI taxonomy): Eukaryota > Metazoa > Mollusca > Bivalvia > Venerida > Mactridae > Mactra > Mactra quadrangularis. The sequence goes on along the minus strand of CM046305.1, from coordinate 47,349,397 downwards.
TTCCGCCTTAAACTAAATACAGTTGAATATTGCTTCATAGGCGGACCTTAGGCGGAATACGGCCCGAAATATTTAAATGAGCTTAGGCGGATTCCGCCTAGATAGACGGATTCGGCCTAAGCTCATTTAAATATTTCGGGCTGTATTCCGCTTAAGGTCCGCCTAAGAAGCAATATCCGCCTATCTAGGCGGAATCCGTCTAAGCTCATTTAAATATTCCGCCCTAGGTCTGCTTATCTAGGCGGATTCCGCCTAGCCTAGGTGGATTCTGGCTGCACTAGGCGGATTCTCTGCACTAGGCGGATTTTGTCTTCACTAGGCGGATTCCGCCTACTGCAGGGAGGGGGCGGATTAGGTGGATAAAATTCCGCCTTATCACAAATGAAAAATTAAGGCCATATTTTTAAATGAAAAAAATCCTGCTTACTGCATTGACAAAATTTTGGAAAGAATTGAATTTATGTTACTGGAATCCTTGTTTAAAAATCAGACAGAGAGTGATCACAATAGACACAAAATAGTGTCAAATATAACCTGTCTGTAAAAGTTCCATGTTATGCGGCAAATTTTACATGGAATTCCATGGAATAGGAGCATGGAGTATTCGGACTAATTTTCCATGCTTTTCCATGGAAAAGCGTGGAAAAACATGGAAATGGAGGTAGGCTGGAAAACTCTGGAAAATTTGCCATGCTGCGCTGGAAAACCCTGAAGTATTCAGACTAACTTTCCATGGAAAAGCATGGAAAAACATGGAAAAATTATTTTCCAGCATACGCTGGAAAATTTGCCATGCTAGGCTGGAAAACCATGGAAAATTTGCCATGCTAGGCTGGAAAACCCTGGAATATTTTCCATGCAAGCCGTGGAAGATTAGTCCCCCTATCTGTCTAACTAGGAGAATCAAATATGCCCTTATACAGCTGTTGTTGGCAACCATCACATAATCAAACAATGTAATCCAATCATTTGGCTGTACTATAACTGTTTAAAGATATTATTTTACATTATCTTGAATGCAAGCAAAAGTCATGAAATCATAAAATAATATGTTTTTAAATTCATGTTTTTTATTGAAATTTAACAAAACTATAAGTAAAATTATTAACATTTATTTATTCATTATTTTACACATTACTTGAAAATGAATGTACTATATGTAGAAAAAATATCTGTTTTAAATTGTTTAACTTTAAGATGCTTAGTACTTAAATGAATTCCTTATAGTATTTAAGTAAATATCACTTTAGTCCATAATCTAATGTGGTCTTGAATGCTTCAGTATAATATGAATCACAACTTTTCACAACCATAAAGAATGTTAATCACAATGGACTTTCCCCTGAGGATTCCTGTTAAAAGAGTAAAAAATAGCATTTATATTAAAGGTTAAATGAAAAGAATATGGAATATAATGTGTATAGCAACTACTGAATAAACTGAGTAAGTCAAGTTATTACAAACAACATGTTTATAAATTTACAACTTCTAACTTCACCTGTATACAAAATGTTTATAATGAATAAAAACAATTAAATAAACATTAATTATATACAATATGGATGAATCTCACATTTTCTGTCAGTTTATTTGAATTACAGCATAATGATCCTAATCCAAGAAGTTTCTCACAATTCAGATGGCCAGAATTGATGGGCTGATAAAGTTTTAGAGTTAGACTAGCCATAGTTCAAGGATTAATTTCTTCTCCATAATGTTAAGGATATATACATGTATTTTTTGTTTATTTCATAAATAATATTATACACTGATATTGTTATTAATATAATGGTTATAAATAAACATAATAATGACAATGTATGTTTTGTATTTATGAAAATTAAATAGTATGATTACAACTCACCTTTCTCTTTGACAGTATGATGATACAGAATGATTGTTGTGATTTAATTTTTACTTTTCCTGCCAGAATGACCTTAAATGAAAAGATAATAAATCTTGACAGTTTCTCTTGCACAATGTATATCAAATTTGTTTCATAATGAATTAGAAGCAGTAATTATTTAGACCAGCAATCAAGAGCATTTAAAAATCATGGCTCTTATTAAAAAAAGAACACTTTTCTGATACCAGAGGATAGAAATAACTGACTTTGAGACAAAACATTTGTTAATTCCAATTACTACATGTAGGTACTCTTTTTCTACACTTTCAGGTATCTATTAAATTTAGACATCACAAAACATAACACAATTTTTAATGACATTTCCACATGAAGCCAGAATGCCTAGTTTAATGAAATAAAGTAAAATATACTAAAACATTTATTTGAAAAATATAAAAGCAGTTATAAAACTTGACTTACCACCAATTTTGCCAAAACATCACTTTCTTGTGTCAAAATTGTTAATAAGTAGCACTCCTCACTTTGCTTTGAACTCAAATATTTCTTAGCATAGTATTCAATGTCATAATAATTTAATCAGTACAAAAACTGGTATTATTTCCATCACAAATCTTTAAATAAATCCATATTGTTATTTTCATCACAATAAATGTTCCTTCTCTGTTCCACTAAATCAGTTTGAATCATCCGCCAAATCTGAGTCATCCAGATTGGTTTACAAGTTTACACTTAAAATACCTTCACTTTAGTGAAAGAAAATGCTGACCAGTCCAGTGTTCACCACACGTTTATAAACTCAAAACAATTTTTAGACTAGCTTCAGGGACTATGATAGGATCAGAAAAAAACTGTTTCTTAAAGTAAGATTGAAGTCTGTTGTTTGTGTAAAATTTATTTTTCATGTAATAAAGTCATGTTTCCATCATGTAGGCAATTTCAAAATTAAAAAAGAAACATTTTAAATATCTTAAACAATGTTTTAAGTATTTTATCTCATACATGTATTTTAGAAATACACATGCACTAGAACTTCATTTGTAGAAGACTAAATTGAATCAGGGTTATTTAAAAGCAAATGAGTGTGTCCTGCTTTCGGAGAGAGATCATTTAAAGCTTTTATGTACAAGCTGTTTCATCAAAACTTGTTAATTGTTGTGCTATAGTATAGGGTTAAATTTTGTACTGATTGAATATTTACAACCAATTGCACAAATGCACCTGCCAACTTGTTAATACTTGATAGTTATTATAGAATGTTCATAATAAAAATGCTTTAATCCTGGGCAGAAGAAAATGTTTAAGTATTTTCCATGCTTCTTGAATAATTCTAAGTATTTTCCAGGGTCAGAAAAAATTTAAGTCCCAACTTTCCATGCTTTCTAGTGATTTTTTCGCCGATTTCCAGCCTAACAGCTCTTCCATGTTTCATGGAGAAAATGCCATGCTACTGTGGAAAAATATTCCAGAGAGCATGGAATATATTCCATTTTTCCATGGAATTCCATGGAAAAAAATGAAATATTCCATGGAATTCCATTTTTTTACTTGATGCCATATATCATTGTCAGAGACATCAATATTTTTAGAACATACATCAATATATTCAGTTAGTGGTGTTGCTGATTACAGAGATGGTTTGCATTAAACATAATCGGCCTGGTCAGCTGGTGAAATATAATGTCTTGAACAATTTTTGTCAATTTTAATATATTAGTACAAATTAACCTGAATTAATTTTTGTCCTAATTAGGGCATGTTTGCTTAAATGCCAAAATGGCTCACTATAAAAACTCAAGCATCTTTCAATGTTGACAGTATATAACATCAGGTCTTATAGGGTACATGTATTATCTGATGAAAAAATGATGGTTTATATGAAAATCTTTCTTTATGAAATGGCTTGAAAAATACCTAAGTCAGAAATTCCGCCTAAATTTAGTTTTCCGCTTAAAATAGCTTTCCTTGAATGACTAAGTCAGAAAATCCGCCTAAGAAATCAGACTAAGTTGAATTTTCCGCCTAAAACTTTACATTTATCATTTTCCTCTTAAGCTCTAGGCGGAATCTGTTTGAGAATTTAGGCGGAATTTTAGAAACTTAGGCGGACTTTGCAAGAAATTCCATGTCCGCCTTAATCTAGCAGGAAAAAGGTATTTTTTTGAAAATTTTAGACGGAATCCGCCTTAAATAAGGCGGATTCCATCTTACTTTTTCGTACGGGCCGCCATTTTTTCATCTGTTCGAAACTGTTTTTCTTTGTAGTCTTGGCATGAGTGAGTAAATATTACATAATTATGGTCAGTATTAAATAAAATAACGTTATACACAAGGTTTTAAACATGAAATACAAATTTTTCACTTAACCAAGGATCCAAACTTTGACGATTTCCGATCAAGGCAAAGCTTTTTTATCCATTCTGTGACTGTGTGACGAATTATCCAGTCATTATGAAATTAATACAAAGGTTGATTTGTGTTTTATTCAAGCCAAGCAATTTATTAAGTATTAATAGTGAATCTGGCTTTCAAATGATCTTTCTCATAAAAACAATCTACGTAGTATTCTCCATTTTCGGAAAACCGCCCAAGTCCATCGTGCCATAAAAGTTCATCCCGTCAGCGCGTGTGTTTCGTATTGGACAGTTAGGTACATGTGCACTAAACGATGCTAGTCTGGTTTCCGATTTTAATCTTTAACGATGATGATTATTTCAAAGAAAACGAAAGATATATAATAAAAAGGTTATTATACATTTTACAGTACAATACGGAATATATTTGAACTGGAACACCTATCGGCTCGTCCAATATGACTTTTCAAGCTGTGTAACCACCACTCTACCTGGCTTAATTATGGATTATTTTCCTGTTTTAATAGCAGTTGGTATTGTACAGGGTTTAGCCAAGTATTTGCCAGGGTTAAGAGTGTTTTTAAACTTACATTGAAAGTCTCATTATGTATATATGACAGCGTCGAGTCTTTGAAAATAACTATTGACTGGAATGTCCTACATGGCTGGTATTTATCAGGATTTTTACTATCCGAAAACCTTTCAAGGAAGGAATTGTACTACTTATTGTTTGCTGGAATAATAGACGCCAATATTCCCTGGGCTGAAAGGGTGTATGAGAGGTTTTGGTCAAATCACCGATCAAAAGTAAACAAACAATCCATGAAAGTTAAACTCTTGTGGTTCCTTTTATAAAGGCAAAAGAAATCCTGTTCAAAGAGAATAATTCAACGAGATTGGGAATTTGTTTCCTGAAATTGGGAAAAATGGTTGCTATTTGGCATTTAGTATGTATGTTCCTACAAACATATATGTTTATTTCATTTTATGCCTGCATTGTATTTCATTTTGCTACAATAAATGTCACTATTACTGCATCATAATTATTATTTTAAAGGTTTGCTGCAAATTGCTATCCAAAACAGATTTACTGTAACACTAGAATTAAGAGGAAAGTACAGCAGGCACTGTATAAGTCACATTGTATAGTTTTTTATAGAATATGTTGTTGTTTTGTTTCAGAACATGAAGCATAGTTTATATTCATCAATAATTGTCTAGTTTGTAGTGAATGTTTTTTCTTGAGGTTCAATGGCTTATATGGACCCAAAAATTGGTAAATATTTTTATATTTATATCTATTGGTCTTTTTCTTGTAGTATTAAGACAACGGGTATTTTTAATATCTTCAAATGTTTGGATATTGTTAAAGAGTGGTAGTTTGGTCATATGGAACGTTTACAGAATTAAAGATTAGTATTTCTGGGAAGTAAAAATTAGGGCTGTCATGGCATACCGGTTTATTGCAATGTGCAGCTATGGCAAACCCTTATGCTGTACAAATTATATGTTCCATATTTAGCAATATTTATTTCTTTGGAAAATCTTACCTTTCCAAATGAATGTCGCGAAACATTGAAGTTTTCCATGGTTCATTTGGTTTAAACTTAAGTAGGTAGGTAAGATAGATAGATACGTTGATAGATAGATAGATAGATAGATAGATAGATAGATAGATAGATAGATAGATAGATAGATAGATAGATAGATAGATAGATAGATAGATAGATAGATAGATAGATAGATAGATAGATAGATAGATAGATAGATAGATAGATAGATAGATAGATAGATAGATAGATAGATAGATAGATAGATAGGTAGATAGGTAGATAGATAGGTAGATAGGTAGATAGGTAGGTAGGTAGGTAGGTAGGTAGGTAGGTAGGTAGATAGGTAGATACGTAGATAGATAGATACGTAGATAGATAGATACGTAGATAGATAGATACGTAGATAGATAGATAGATAGATACGTAGATAGATAGATACGTAGATAGATACGTAGATAGATACGTAGATAGACAGACAGACAGACAGACAGACAGACAGACAGACAGACTTTTTATACATTGCCTGAACATAGAATAATTAGAACAAAATGTTGTTTGTTTCATATTCCATTCATTTAGATATTAATTAATATTCATTTAATATTATCTCATTTTCATGAAAGTCAAATATTATGCATTGCAATACAGTTTTGTAAATGATTTTTGTATCATCTCTCATGGTGATGAATGTGACATTGAGTAAATTTCTTCTTCATTTAACACATGCTGAAGTTAGCTATTCTGGTGCTTGTGTTCACATCACAGCATGGTTTAAGGCTGTACTCAACTAGGTATATCACCTCTATCTGTAAAAAAATAAAATAATACTCTATAGTTTGACTCAAAAAGGATAAAGCACATCAATCACTAAATCAGTCATAATAAATACAAGCGCATCAATGTATTGGCTCTTCTGTTTGTGTATTGTAGAACTTATGAATATGAGTGGTCATACAAATATGCAAAGTTTGAATAATTTTAAATGACCAGTGAATGATATTACACATTTGTATACACATGATTGATTAGATAAGAACCAAAATATATAGAAGGCCTATGTAAAATATGAATTACTTACCATGTCCTAACAGCAATAATTTTTCTTTATTTCAACAGGAAGTTTTGAAAGACATTAAGCATACCAACAGAACTAATTAGAAACAAAAATCATAAGCCATAACATGTACTGAGTACCCTCATAATCAAAGTATATTTTTTTGATAATAACAGCACTATATCCATTGTCTTCTTACTTTCCTCAGTGAAGAGTAAACATTTAAACACTCATTATGACATTAAACTACAAATAGATCTGTCAAATTAAGATACCTTTGTAAAACAATCGGTTAATTATATTTAATAATTAACCTTTTCTCATTTGCCAGAAAAATACATGAAATTTATACCTACCCTATTACTACTGAATCATGACTGGTAAACCTATGGTCAAAACTATGCTGAAGTTAGTCCCATTAGTTGTGTAACGTCTTTATAGAGTATCAAGTTGTTGTGCTTCTCCTGAGCAAAGGAAAAAGGAAAAATCAAATTGCATTAATATTGTCTTTAGGGAAAATACCACCCATTCAAAAATTTAAGTTTAAAATCCATATGGAAAAATAAAGTTGGGGGATTGTGGTGGGCGGAGTGTGGTGGGAGGAGCGATGTGGGCGGAGCTTAAAAACGAAATACGATTATGTCATTAAATTTAATGGTATCATAGCAAACTCATTAATTCTTAAAGATTTGGATTCTTATACATTCGTATAATCTTAATTTTCATTGAAATAAGATTGCCACTTGATCGACCTAAAAGAATGACAGTCCCCAAGGCCAACTGACAGACGTGATCAATGTCCAGCAGCATTTCACATCGGCATAGAAACCACGATTGTTGTTCTATTCACGACATAAATTTACAAAGTTGATGTTTCTGTTTTCATAAATCTTAGTGACTAAATAATTCAGCGATGAGCATATATCATTACAAATAGATAGCTTTTGACAGTAAACAAATTGCAGACGAAAAATGTTACTTTCGATTTCGCCCTGTAAAAGTTTTCAACAAATGCTGTTTGTTTTCGAATTTTTACCGTTTTCTTCAATTAAATCGTCGTCAAAACGTGATAACATTTTTAAATGTTTACATAATCAAAATCGTATAGCCTACAAGTCGGATAATTGGGCCAAATTTACAGAAAATACAACTCACCTTGCTTGACAAGAATCAAGATGTCGTCCATTTTCGCTACTTCGTCTTTGTGGTTAAAGGACACTAAATTAAAAATACTGTCGTGACAGTTATTTCCCTTACCATTTAAATATTTGGGAATGTTCGATCTTAGGTTTTGCCGAGGTTTAATGAGAAGAATGCACATTTTATATAAGAAAACGAGTTGAATTTTCGAGATTAGTTTTTGAAATCTAAATTTCACGTGGTGTTTGAAAAAAACACGTTTTTAACGTTACGTCAGGGGGCTTGAATATTTTAATAAAATATTGTTCTTTTACTAACCTAGCTGATAATTGTTTAGAGAAACATTTATAAAAAGGGAATATTGAGAATTTGGGTTCAGTTTTGCAACAAATATCTATATGTTCACTAAGTGGTAATTGTCTTGTTGAAGGGTATCTTATTTGTTGTGCATGGATGGTCCTTCTTATTCTTAATTTGTCACCTGTTTGGCCTATATAATATTTTTCACAACCGTTACATATTAAACAATATATTACATTTTCTACATCACATGACATGTTTTGTTTTACAAAGAATTTTTTCCCGTTAAAATTAAAGTATTTCCCTTCTTTAAAATATTTACATAGTCCACATTTGTTTCCTCCACATTTTGATACTTTAAAGGTTTCCGATATATTTTCTGAAAATTTAGCATTTGTTAAAATTTTCTTTAAGTTTGGAGGTTGTCTTTTACTTTTAATAAATTTAGTGTTTTTATATATTTCCCGCATTATTGGATCGGTATTTAGAATGAATGAATTTTTTGTGAGATGAGAAAATAATTCAGTATTATTGGGGTTATGTGTTGAGACATAAGGAATTGTATTTTCGTCATTTTTGTTTTGAATTTGAGTTTGTAATAGTTCGTGTCTTGGAATGCGTAACACTTTTTGTATTCCTGTTTCTATGACTGAGATTGGAAAATTTCTACGTTTTAGTGTAAATTTTAGTTCTTCAAGTCTTTTTTCTCGTGTTTGTGTTTCTGAGACAATTGTACATATTCTACGAGCTAAATTATAAGGGATGCTAGTTTTAGTGTGTTTTGGGTGACATGATTTAAAGTTAAGGTATTGTTTGGTATCATTTTCCTTTGAGTATATGTCAGTTGTAATGTTACATTTGTTTTTATGAATAAGAATATCTAAAAATGGAAGTGATTCGTCATTTATTTCCATAGTAAAATTGATGTCTTCATGAAGATCGTTTAATATTTTTATAAATATATTTAGTTCGACGAAATATGTTGTCCAAAAAATGAAACAGTCATCTAAATATCTTTTCCATGCTTCTTGAAGGTAATTTGAAAAGTTTTTGTTCAAACTAGTTTCTGTTTCTTTATATAATTTTTCTTCTAAAAAGCCCAATACTAATGTTGCGTAAGTTGGGGCAAATTTTGTTCCCAGAGCTGTTCCTTTGATTTGTGTAAAGTGTTCGTTGTTAAAAATGAAATTATTGTTTTCTAAAATAAGTTTAATTGCTTGAAGTATGAAGTTTTTGTTGTAGCGTCTATGAATTAATTCGGGAAATGTGTTTAGCCAGTATCCAATAGCTTCTAATCCAAGTGTGTGAGATATGTTTGTGTAGAGATTAGTTACATCAAAAGAAATAAGTTTAGTATTTTGTGGGACTGTTTTAGGAATATATTTTAGGAAATCAATGTCATCTTTGATGTAACTTTTAACTTTTGATATAAATGGTTTTAGTAGTATATCAATTAGATTGCTTAGACGATGCGTTTCAGATATTGGACCAGCTACAATAGGTCTAAATTTTAAATCATTTGGTTCAAATACTTCTATGTATTCTTCATTTGTTTCTTGACATATTTTTTTTAATGATATTGCTTTTGTGTATTTTGGGAAGACCATAGAAGGAACTTGATTTGTATTCAAAGTTAAGTAGGTAATCGATTTCTTTATTTGTAATTTCTCCCGCTTCTGAAATTAGTTGTTTTATTTTTCTAAATGTATTTTTTGAGTGATCTTCTCGTATCTTTTTATAAAATGTATTATCATTAAGTATATCGAGCATTTTATTTTTGTAATAACTTTTGTTCATGATTATAATACCCCCTCCTTTATCAGCCTCCTTAATAATAATATTTTTATCATTTTTAGACAATTCATTGCTATGCGTTCGTGTTTTGTTATATTTGATTTAATTGTTTGTGTGTTGTTTGAGCTGGGAAATTGTTTCGTAATATTAATGTAGTTTTCTAAAGTTTTATTTCTACCTTTTGGTGGTTCAAAATTAGATTTATTTTCAACAATAGAGTCGTCTATGGAATTGTCATTATTTGAAAAAAAATCTTTTAATCTTAGTTTTCTGTGAAATTCATCAATGTCTGCCTGTAGTTCTTGTTCGTTACTTTTATGTGGAGTGGGAGTAAATTTCAGACCCTTCAACAAGATTTTAATTTCATCATTTGTTAGTTTTCTGTTACTTAGATTAAAAATTTTTAGTGCTATTTAAAGATGTAGAGTTTGAATTATATTTGTTTTCAGCTAGGTTAGTGTTTCTGTGCTTTCGCTCTGTTCCAAAGAATTGTCTGAAACATCTTCAATTGAAGTCTGAAGAGTTTGAAATTTGTTTGAAGTTCTGAATTTATTTCCATATGAATTTAGAGTTCTTTTTTGATGATTTTACAAATTTTACCATAATGATGTTTCAGCCAGGTTGTTAAAAGAACGTTATTTTATCAATGTATTCAAACCTAAATTAAACTTAATATAATGACGTTGCTGTTTATGCGTACACATGTGTACGCAACGTTGCTATAGACAACATAAAATGACGTTACGTTATATTGTAATTAACCCTTTGATAATTATGAAACCGGTTGGGTTAAAATATATGTATTAAAACGTCCATTTGGATGATGTTTTTTGTTTTTTTGTATTATGCTTGTTGCAGCATATTTTAACTTTTTTATATATAGATATATATAGATATAGATAGATATAGATAGATATAGATATATAGATAGATAGATACAGATATAGATAGATAGATAGATATAGATAGATAGATATCAAATCAAATCAAATCAAATCAAATCAAATTGAACTCATGTACACTTTTAACTGTACACTATTAAATGTAGAATACTAGAGACCAGTGTCAGTATGTTATATACATGTATACATGTACATGTATAATTATGATGAAATCAATGATGCCTTATATTAATTTATTGGCCATGCAATACTCTATGTAAGAATGAAACACTCTGTATTTTAAGTTCATCCTGTATATGTACAGTTATTGAGTCTATTTCAGTAAGAAAATCACTAACTTGTCTCAAATTATATTTGATGAGAATTCTATTGATATCTGGAACAAATCCAAACAACTGATTATCACAATTATAAAAGTGTACGAGTCTTTTAACAAACACTTGTTTAGGAAGATAATTGATAGATAAGCGACATAGCTGTCCAAGAAATTGCAGTTTTCTATAATCATTTTCCGATTTAATCGAGTTTTTACCAAAACAGCTTAATGCAAAGTCAGTATTTGTTCTGTTGGGAAAGTTTTGTATAAGATTTATACAAATACGATGGCTCCTCTCTATTTGTAGCCTGCTAGCTGGTGCAGTATTGCTCCATAATTCACTCCCAAAAAGACTTTTAGGTAACACTATTGATTTATAAATTGTTGTTTAGGATATCGTTGAAATGCTCAATTGATTGAATGTATTGTTCATGATGCTGAGAAGAGTACCACGTAGTTTATTTGAGGCCTCATTAATGTTAGTCTGTTGATCCATATATTTATCACATGTAACACCCAAATGTACATACTGGTCTGTCTTAGAAATAATGTCAGTCCCAATCATCCACCGTCTTTGCTGATGTTTATAATCCGTTTCATTTTCATTGAAAACAATGACGGAACATTTACCTGGGTTATATAGAATTCTCCATTGTTTAGCATATTTATTACATATGTTTAGCATTTTATCAAGTCTTGCTTTAATGTAGGATATGAGTAACATATCATCAGCAACAGTCGGAGAAGAAATGTTCATGTCGTACACACATATACCGTGATTACAATTTTCAAGTTCATGTATTAGACCATTAATATATAGAAGGTATGGTTAGGGAGAACTCCGACCACCTTGACGAGTTCCTTGTTTCACACTAAACCTTTCGGACAAAAACGATCTATTCCGTACGCGGCTTTCCATAGATTCATACATTGCTTTGAATGCTTTGTATGAATACATATCAATGTCTATTTGTAACAATTTAAAAAGTAAGCCTTCATGCCATACCATGTCGAACGCTTTACTAGCATCGAGAAAACAAACATACATTTTACTGTGATTCTCCTTGCTATAAAGTGTGCATTCACGTAAAAGGAAAGATGACATTAACGTACCTAATTTTTTTGAAAGCCACCTTGCTGGGCACTTATCACTGACAGTATATTAGACTCACATCTATCTAGAAGTACACATTCAAACAGTTTTAAAATACAAGATGAAAGAGAAATGGCTCTAAAATTGTTGGGGTCATCTTTTTTCTTTCTACCACCTTTATGAATAGTCACAATGGTAGCTCTATTCAAGTCTTGTGGCACGTGTCCATACAAAACATAGCGGCAAACAAATTTGTAAGTACTCTGAGTAAAATAGAGTCACCATAGATTAAATGTTCATAGTATATATTGTCATGTCCGCAACTTTTACCTCGCTTACAGGATTTCAAGGCTGCTTCAACATAATGCATAGTCCTGTAGTAGATTTAACGCGGAGACGATACCCCGAAATGCTAAGCAGAGCAAGACCGCTATTAGAAGGTAAGACTAACGATTTATCAGAAATTGAAATACATTTGTAATTAATGTATATTGCATTTAATATATACATGTTATAAGGATATAACCAATGTTCAAAGATACCACATATATTTATATTTCTAGTCATTAGCATGTCACACAGATAGCTACAACTTGATAGTAACCCAGAAACGTTCCAAGTTATAATATTTATGTTTAATGCCATATTTAATAAGAGCACAATTAGTTGACATCACTTAGGCATTCAAATGAGTTATAGTCACATGGATTCCACTCAGCTTGATTGGTATCATTCTTGGTTCGGATTGCGTTCCGTTGATACGAGGTACGTGCTGTGTTACGTTGAAATCTCGGTGCAACGTATCTATTGTCTTGGGAACGATCACTTGAGTTTTTGAATATCTTCCAATGAAAGCATCTATTTTATGCAAATCATATATTACCATCTAAATGACTAGAATCTATCATGAATTACATTTGTATTTTTTAATAATATGCACTTCATAATTGTAAAGGAAATTCGTTTTTAAAAATTTACCTCTGTTACCTTCCGTATATATGATAATTTTATCATAATTATGCGTTATTCAGTCCCCCAGACGTCTGTGGTCTTGCTATACGACCTCTTTGCCTGCCAAATAAGAGCATGCCCCGGACAGTGTTACTGGTTAATCAATTTGTCCCCCTCTAAGTGCATTTTAGCACAGATGGGATATTATGACTTTCCAGAGAGCAGGTTTGTTGTCAAATAATGATGATAGAAGATTTTATTTTTTAGACAATTCAACTATGATTGTTGTGTGTTTCACAAAATATGCTAGTCATGGTAATCCCTGTATCTCATGATGTAAAGTTACTTGTCAAATGTTTATTTACCTTACAGTGCTTTACTATATATCGTAGACCATATAATACACAGTCCCTATATCATTAAAAATCATGCAGATTTTGGTATTTTGATTTTATGAAATAATCTATTCTCATAACTCTAAAATTGTGTAGTTTTCCCCAGTCACTTTCCCTACAAATCCTAGTAAATATACTTAAATATTGAGCAGTTGAATAAGTTCTATGGGACAGAAAAATTTTGCTGCTGTGTCTATGGTTTGCAAAACTATATATCTTGATACTTTTTTTGCGATACAGCGCTAGGGTATCGCAAAATATCGCTATATGCTGCATGACATACTTTAGTGGAGCTTGTTTTTTAAATAATTTCTACGATCATTCTCCCTTCTACCACTAATACTAAATCATGTAGTCAGTCACTGGTGAAAGTATGTAATGTATTTGGCAATCAGCTAAATCAAGTGATTTAGCACTGGATTTAGCCTTTTCGGGAACTTTGAGTATGCTGACTGATCCTCGTGATTTAACCTATACTGTGTGTTGCTACGGTGTTTTACCCAACAACACTAACATTATAACTTAAAGTAAAATAGAGGTACTTTTCACGCATCTCAATTTGTTGGTACTAGTTTACACAATTTTATATTCCAAACAAGTTCCCTTAGCTCTTGACATCATTTTTATAGTGAAAAGTCACAATTTTGGAAAATGTTAAAGAATATTCAAATAAGTCTGCATGGCTTACCTCCACCCAGGATTCGATCATTTTGGTTTATTGTTCTTGAAACTCTTCAAAAAGAAGGAAAAGGGAGGTTACTCTTAGGGCATACACACATTTTATAATGATTTCTTCCCCTTGTTTGAATGTGTAAAGGGCCTACGATATTTTGAACAATGAACGTTATATGCGTAGCATATTTAAATCACAATAGTAAGAAATAATATTGAATGATCATATGTATGTTACTTATATAAATATATATTTAAGCTATTTTTGTTTCTTTATTGGAACATAATGATATGTTGAATATTTTAAATTAAAAGCATATATTTAATATGGAAAGAGCGCTATTGAAATGCGGTATATAAAATTGTTTTATTAATAATGCCTATAGATTAAACTTCAGAAATTCCTGTTTATTTCATATTACTCGGTAGTTTATATTTAATTCTTTATTACATTTTTTCCTTAAATAGATAGGAGTACGAATAATTAGTAGTCTTTGCATTCATTCTGGCCACTTATTTTTGTTTTAGTATAAGTGGTATTACCCTTCGAAATACATTATCTTCGTTTTTTTCCCGACATAAAGATCTTATACAAATGCTGTATAAATTAATAAAAATATTTACCTGACACATTGCCAATTTAATGTCGGAAGCACATTAAGTATCTTTTTAGCAAATCCTTAAAAAATATATCCATTTTAAAGAAAATCCCATTTTTGTGTGAATAAAAACATAATCCAAAACTTATTATAAAAACATTTTGTAAACACGATAAAACACATAAATTGTTGTTTCCATAGTGTAACTGCAAACATTTATAAAATTTGACGATTTCGAATACTAATTAAAAGATTAGGGAATAGATAAACAAAATTTGTTTTGATTGGATGAAACTTTTTTTGTGAAACTGTCATGCTCCGCCTTTTTCTCAGCTGTAAACAATGCAAGACGAAGAATACCACAGCCTAGACTATTGCGTAATATGTCATGGACCCAAACTGGTAATAGGAAGTCGCGAATGTATATCATAAAGGGCAATATTACGCCCCGCGACTATCATAATCATGCTGCCGACTACATCGGTATTTTTAACATTTTAACAGTATATTTTGTTTATTAATGCATTATCAACAACAAAAAATGTCAATCGCCAATTTTACAAATAGTTATGAATGCTAAATGTCTTAATTCAATAGTTTGATAAAATACACACGCAAAAAATAAATAAATTGCGTACAGAGTAATTAAAACAATCGCAAAATTAGAAAAAATAAACTTAATTACTTGCGGTTTACGACACTGTTTTTTTTTTATTTTGAGAATTTTATATCATACAAACAAGACAAACTAGGTAAAGACTGAAAAATATTACGAAACAATAAAATGTTATTATAACACTTGCATGAATTACTCAAACATTGAAAATGTGTGACAAATAACCGAAAATAGGTACATCTCATCTTAAATTTTTGATATCAGTCACTATTAAGGGAGATCGGGAGGAGAGAAGTTTATGATGGAATTTTTTTTAACATTCATAAATTTGTTTATTTGCTCATTTGAAGTAAATTCATCGAAAAAAAAGATAGGTCACCGTCCATTTTAAAAAGTTACAGCCATTTAAAAATGACCCCCAAAAATGTGTTAATTTCCCGCCAAAATACATAAAAAATACCATATATCAGTCAGATGCGTAGGAAAAGTGAATCTATCTCTCAAAATCAAACAGTTTTACAAAATTCTAATACTCGATGGTGGCATAAATTTCGTTCAAAAACGATAATTACCCCACCCACTTTTAAAATATATTCTCTAACGGTCCATTTTTACGTAACGATACAAACAAACCTATGATGGATTTTTTTTATTTCTGAGTTAGAAAGATCGAATTATGACTCAATTTTGAAAAGAAAAGAAAAAAACAATAAGTCACCGTCCTTTTTAAAAAGTTACAGCCATTTAAAGATGACACCCAAAATGTGTAAATTTCCCGCCAAAATACGATAAAAATACCATATATCAGTCAGATGTGAATTAAAATAGCCTATTTGTCATTAAATTATGGCTGTTTTTGTGATGTAAAGATAAAATTAGATCTATCTTCCTTTCTTACAGAATTTTATCCATCGATTTTTGCAAAATGTTCCTTCAAACATGATAATTACCCCACCCACTTTTAAGAAATAGTCTCAAAATGTTGATTTTGTACGTTACTTTTTTAGCGACCTTGAAATGATTTTTTTTTAATTTTGCTTAAAATGTTTGATACAATGTGTCATTATCAGATAGAAATAAAAAAAGATAGGTCACTGAACTTTTAAAGGAAATCTGACATGTTTTAAACACACTATAAAACACAAAATCTGAGCAGATTATATTAATAATAATATTGTTGTTTTGTCAAAAAATAATAAATTTTAACACATTTTAGCACTGTAAGGGTTACCCCACCCACTTCTTAAATAACCACTAAAATCTATATATATATATTTTTATTTTTTTAACGTCGCATTCAACACATATATAGGTCATATACACGACGGCCAGCTCTTCCTACTATAGGTTTCCTGGACACTTTTTCTATCACCAGTACTAACTTACCCTACCACGAGGCCGACAACTCATGTATAGGGTATGACCTGCCGCGACCGGGATTCGAACCCTGATCTCCGGATTCGAAGTCAGACATGCTAACCACTACGCCACGGCCGCGGCTAATATATTTTGTGACTACCATGGAAGTTTGATGTCACAAATCTTCTTAAGAAGGTGATAAATAAATCTTTACTCTACATATTTATAAAAAAATCTTTTTATTTCTAAAATCACCATGGCAACCAAATATTCTAAATACTTGTAGTTGTGAAAAAGGAAATTCACATGTTCTTGACTGTTTTATGGTATATCTTGTTATTGTGTTAATCTTTAGAACAATCCCAGTTATAAACACAAACTTACTTTTAAGTTAGTGCTGTAAAATTGCATTTTTGTAGCCATATTTTACAGGACTACTTCATTCATACATTTTGTTACAGTTTGTTGCAATTCTAATCTTAGTGCCTTGAACCTCACACATGGAAATAAATGATCATACACTGAGGTAATATTCATGGCCAGAGTTTTCATTTCTGTTATCTTATATATCTTTCCAATTAAATATGATAATAATAATAGGTTAACAAGATTCACACTCTTCTAATAAGCTTTATTTAAATCAAAGGTGGTGTATACAAGTATACATGCATGTATATAGTATTTAAAATCAAGGGAGGTAACTAAAATCTAATAATATAACAATGTTCAAGTAATACCCCCTCAATGATGTCATGAAGATGTTTTGATATTGAAATTTTGTCACAGCACAGAACAGTAAATAATACTTTACAAGTGTAAATTACTGACTAGAAGTGACTTCTGCATGGCTTCCAGTGAGAACCAGTTACAATGACCTGGCTCTTAGAATTGTCAACGATAAAACTTTTGATAACTGGTTTTCTACAGTAATTAGTGCATAGGTTGTATTATTTGCTTTTGTCTTGACAACATCAATCCAAAGAAAAACCAAGGATATCTATGACATGTCATGAACAAACAAAGTGAGTTCTAATTTTCAATTTATGAAAAAATAATGTTTATAGCATTTCACCAATCACTTGTGGCTTTGTCAAACAAATGTTTTTTTATTGGTAGTCCTATTGATTTGAAGTGTGCACTAACAATCTATCATACTCTCAGAGTATCATCATTATGGTAAAAATAAATACACCATTCACCTGAACGAAAGAAACATACTGATAGTTTTTGTGCATAAAGTATACAAAAATTCAAAATAAACAACTAATTTCAAATGGCTTATATCAGCAGTATTATTATTGACAAATATAACAAATAGAAGAAGAGTTATACAATACTTAAATATATTTTAACTTCTTGATATAATATTTAAAAAGAGACAAATGTTTCATTATACTTCTGCCATTGTTGATAAAAAATCATGCTTTTTGTGCTATGTTGTCTGCTCAAGTAAATATCAGTCAGTTTCTCTTTTGACAATTTATAAATAGACTAGCTGTTAACAAAATGGGAAGGTCCATGGTGCACTGCCTCCCCCCATTAAAATAAACACCTACAAGCAATAATGCTAAAAAATTACATAGTTGATAAGCAAATCAAAAATCTCCCCCCAATTAAAAATATTGAGCTGCCCCTGTACAGCTTTAGCCCATAGATGGTAGGTGGGATATGAAATGTAAACAAACCTTTTATTGTTGTGAATTGAGTTACAGCAAACTTATTTTCTTATATCTACATCAAGTCAAACAGAATGATCAAACTCGATGAAAAACAATCTGAAAATTAAAATAATAATGTCTCCTTGAATAGACTCTAAAATAAAACTAGGCCTAAACATCAATGAATTTGTTCAATGCATTTTGTAGATCTACGATTGATTTTGGAAACGTGTTGTCTAGACAAGTTGCCTCCGAAGTGAAACCATCCACACCGAATAACACACGTCAGCATATAAAACATGATCGCTCAATCTCCAAACATGACCATGTGTAGTAACGTTGAAGCAAGTGCACGTAGACCTACGAACGACAACCCTTGATAAGAGTGTTGAAAGTGTATGCTAGATACGCCAATCGACAAAAATTGATTTATTTCTCGACTAAGATAATTTAAAATTTCACACAGATGTGATTTTTTTTATTTTTTCGTATGCTATTGTAACAAAAAATGACGTTGGGAACATAGGATATTCTTAATTTAAAAAAGTCGACTATTTAGCAGTTAGCATTCAAAATTGGAAATACGTATAACGGTGACGACGTAACGTAGTTTATCCGTGTAAATCACTATAAAAAATGGCGCATGCGCAGATTGGGTAGCGGACTGCCTTAATTAGCAAACAACAACAACAAAAAAATCAAAATTGAATTTTGAAGCCTTGAACTTCCGACACTGTTTTCCTTTCTTCAACAATAAAATTGTAAAGGGAAAGCTTTTTGTTAAAAATGCATTTAACTCCTAACGATGCGTTATATTTGCCGTTTATAGAAAAAATTGTTCCAATGCAATAATAATTTATTATTTCATGGCCTCATCATACAGATCCACATCTTATGAAAATGATTATAATCACTCTTCTTTTGTTCATACGTATTTATACATGTATATGGGTGTAGCGCCAAATTATTTTAATTACGACCAACACCGTTGTGTTCTGCTAATAAAATGTTCTGTTCTATTTAGTGAAAGTTACTTACTCGGTCTGTTTGCCGTACAAACATTTATTTTTCAAAATCACAAAAATTAAGGTTCAATATGGGATTTTTTTGGTCCAGCAACCATATTGTCCCTTTGGGATATGTAACCTGACTAAAATTGGTGGTGGTTATGCAGCTTGAAATTAAATTGCTGGCAGTGAGAGGTCCATAATCTCGGGATCGAATCCAAGTCAGGAAACATTCACACAAGTCAAAATATATAAATGAATAATTAAGACAAAGTCCACTTTTCACATTATGGGTACTTTATTTCAATTTTACAACTAATATCCAACGTCCCAAAATATTTATAAATAGTTTACTGAAAGATCCTATAGATAGCTCTAAGTTTTAAAGTTCAAAGTTTTCGAAAATAGCGAAAATGAAAATACGTCTTATTATATCTAGAGCCGAAAAAGAATTTTTAATCAAATACGTGTTGATTAGTCGAAAGCCAAAGTAAGGAGTGATCCTAGAATTTGCTTGTGCGGGCTTTTTGGAATGTATTTTTCAAAACGAGGCTGGATGAGCTTGTAATGTATCTAACCTGTCCAAAACGTGTAACCATAAAAGGATTTGGCATGTGCTTTGGCACTAGTGATGTTATTATCTTTAACCTCTATAGTATCATCAGTGAACTATTCGTTAAAATGTATATTTCATAAACATAGCAAGGTCTAGATACAGTAGATAGAGAAACGCCGTAGTGTTTTGTACCGGCCGAAGTCTAATACGTCTACTGATCGAGGGGTCGTAGGTTAGATTCGCTGGCGGGGCATACTTAAGTGGAGCTTGGTCATGAAATACTTTTCTACAGCCATTTTCTTCTGACGGAAGTATCCGCCTAGTAGTTGGTTAACAGCTAAATCAAGAGATTTGTCCTTTCCAGGAACAGTGAGTTGGTGGACGGACTGTCGTGATGTAACCTATGCAATGTGTTGCTAGGGCGTTAAAACCAACAAACTAAAAACCATACATATACTGTACCCACTATAGTTTTGAAACCTTTTTTTAAATGAGCTTGCTACATGTACATAAGTTTTATAAAAAATAATTATCAATTATTTTGAAATGCATTTTATTGTTGATTTTTTTGTTATGGTACTAATTGTAACTGTGTCTACCGAAGTAGCATAAATACATTGTATTTGACTAAAAGATCATATTGAAAAGTTCATGCTTGATGATTTAATCAAAATGTTTATCAGATTGACTAATGTTTTATAATGAGTAGAATACTAATACTTGCTATCAAGGTGTTATCACGATATTTGCTATTTGTGCATCTCCATTTTAGATTGGATACGTGTCGAACAATTTATACAGAAGAATTGGACAGTTTTTAGTTGGAGACACCCTCATTATTTACTTGATCAGTTGTATCAAGAACTGTTTGGGTCAGATGTGCCGTGGTATTGTCCGTTTTGTTATAATGATAGCTCAGTAAGTTATATTACCTTTATAATGATATATCTTAGTAAGTTATATTACCTTTATAGAGATAACCTAGTAAGGTATATTACCTGTACAAATTTAAGATATCTCAGTAAGTTATATTACCTTGATAATGATATATCTTAGTAAGTTATATTACCTTTATACAGATAACCTAGTAAGGTATTTAACCTGTACAAATTTAAGATATCTCAGTAAGTTATATTACCTTGATAATGATATATCTTAGTAAGTTATACTACCTTTATACAGATATCTTTGTAAGTTATATTACCCTTATAATGATATCTTAGTAAGTTATACTACCTTTATAATGATATATCTTAGTAAGTTATACTACCTTTATAGAGATATCCTAGTAAGTTATATAATACCCTTATAATGATATCTTAGTAAGTTATATTACCTTTAAACAGATAACCTAGTAAGTTATATTACCTTCATACAGATAAAATCCAGTAAGTTATATTACCTTTATAATGATATCTTAGTAAGATATACTACCTTTATAATGATATCTGTGGGAGCAGTAGTCCAGTGGTAGGACGCGCGCTTAGGGATCGAGAGGTCCCGAGTTCCAACCCCAGCAGGGTCACTGATAATTTCCTTGAGCAAGACATTTACCTGTGATTGCTTCACTTCACCCAGGTGTTAATGGGTACCTGCGAGGGTGGTATAAATCCGTTGCACCGAAGCGTCAGCTGCACTAAGCGGAGTCAAAAGACTTCCCAGGGAGATTGATAGATAGATACCAATAGCCCGATGACAAGGGATAATAGCTGTAAAGTCGGTGAACGTGCGTAAGCATGAAACTTAGACTATAAAATGCAATTACTTTTTACTTTTACTATATCTCAGTTATTTATATTACCTTTATAGAGATATCTTAGTAAGTTATATTACCTTTATAGAGATATCCTAGTAAGTTATATTACCTTTATAGAGATATCTTAGTAAGTTAAATTGCCGTTATAGAGACATCTCAGTAAGTTATATTATTTTATAGAGATATCTTAGTAAGTCACATTACCTGTACAAATCAAAGATATATATGTAAGTTTTATTACCTGTACAAAGATATATCTGTAAGTTATATAACCTGTATAAAAGATATCTCAATTAGTTATATTATTTGTACAAAGATATCTCTGTAAATTATATTACCTGTACAAAGATATCTCTGTTAGTTATATTACCTGTACAAAGATATCTCTGTTAGTTATATTACCTGTACAAATGTATCTCTGTTAGTTATATTACCTGTACAAAGATATCTCTGTTAGTTATATTACCTGTACAAATATATCTCAGTAAGTTATATTACCTGTATGAAGATATCTTTGTAAGTTATATTACCTGTATGGAGATATCTCTGTAAGTTATATTACCCGTACAAAGATATCTCTGTTAGTTATATTACCTGTACAAAGATATCTCTGTTAGTTATATTACCTGTACAAAGATATCTCTGTTAGTTATATTACCTGTACAAAGATATCTCTGTTAGTTATATTACCTGTACAAATGTATCTCTGTTAGTTATATTACCTGTACAAAGATATCTCTGTTAGTTATATAATATGTACAAATGTATCTCTGTTAGTTATATTACCTGTATGAAGATATCTTTGTAAGTTATATTACCTGTATGAAGATATCCCTGTAAATTATATTACCTGTAGGAAGATATCTCTGTAAGTTATATTACCCGTTCAAAGATATCTGTAAGTTATATTACCTGTACAAAGATATCTTTGTAAGTTATATTACCTGCATGAAGATATCTCTGTAAATTATATTACCTGTACGAAGATATCTCTGTAAGTTATATTACCTGTACAAATATATGTCAGTGATAAAGATATCTCTGTAAGTTATATTATCTGTACAAATATATGTCAGTTATAAAGATATCTCTGTAAGTTATATTATCTGTAAAAGATATCCCAGTAAGTTATATTACCTGTACAAAGATATCTCTGTAAGTTATATTATCTGTAAAAAGATATCCCAGTAGGTTTTATTACCTGTACAAAGATATCTCTGTAAGTTATATTACCTGTACAAAGCTATCTCTGTAAGTTATATTATCTGTAAAAAGATATCCCAATAAGTTATATTACCTGTACATAGATATCTCAGTGAGTTATATTACCTGTACAAAGGTGTCTCAGTTATTTATATTACCTGTATGAAGATATCTCTGTGAATTATATTACCTGTACGAATATATCTCTGTAAGTTATATTACCTGTGCAACGATATATCAGTAAGTTATATAACCTGTGCAACGATATCTCAGTTAGTTATATTACCAGGTAAGTCTGATAAAATGGACCTTATTATTGGTATTCAAAACTGCACACGATTTCACCGTGAATGTTATGTAAAATTGAAACAAATATATAAAAGAAAATGTAAATGAATTTGATTTTATTCCAATAAATTCTTTGAATTTCTGAACTGTGAAGAAAATGTTGAATTTATAAGCATTTAGGGTGAACTTTCATAAACTTGTTACAATTAAAGCATGTACATATAATTTAAGGTGATATGTACGGTTTGTTTTCTTTTTAATATTGAATCAAGGTTCTTATTAGTTCTTCTTGAGTGGTTCCCAAAGAATGACTGGGATCAGACTGATCATTAATGATAAAGTAACTAGAGTTCAGATGATGTTGAGAGATCAGGTCTTAACTACTATAATACTAGGAAATAATCATAATTTACAATATGATATACATGATCACACTAATTATTGCAAGAAGGAAGCATATCTTTGTGATTTTATTTGATGGTAATTTCAGGAGTTAGTGTTCTCTAGATTTAGAAATATGGACTGTGATTCAAGATACTTGAACCATGTGTCGAATATTGAGCCTACATTTTCACGCAGATGTTACAGCCATAATAATTATTCAGAAAGTAACATTGCACGACAGAAAGAATTTGCAAGGGATGCAATCAAGGAGGAACATATTTGTAGGCAGTGTGTGTATGCTACCAATGCCTCTAGAATCAATCAATCTCATTCAAGTGATCATGAATCAGCACAAAGCAACAACAATGTTGATCGACCTGTTGACATTGTGGATGCAAAATTAGAGACTGCTCCCACGTATCTTCCTCCATCAAATTTACCTCGAAATATAACAAGTTCAGCTGATCCACTATCAAATGTAGCTGCTCCTAGTGTTGAAGGTTCTGATATACCTGATAGTATAAGTGACTGGTTTATGGATACTACTAAAAAAAGGGGACGAATGAAAGTATTAACTGGAGTAGAAATTAAAAGGTTTAAACAAAGATGTAATTTACCTTTAGTACCTGGAGCCTTTGGAAAGATATATCAATGTAAGTATGATTTATACATGGAAAGATATATAGATGTAAGGATGATTTATACATAGAAAGATATATCGATGTAAGTATGATTTATACGTGGAAAGATATATCGATGTAAGTATGATTTATACGTGGAAAGATATATAGATGTAAGGATGATTTATATGTTATAAACAGCTTCACACATATACTAAAGAGAATATACCATATTGTAGTGATTTGTTATTCTGGTGAATTACTGTCACGGTATTATGTTGTCATTTTCTTGAAGTTCAGTGTTCGCAGTCATTGACATGAATAACTTGTGTGGAGCTCGAGGCTTATGAAATTTTATTTTGGTTTGTTGTCGTCCTATTTGCAAATGCTCCTCATTACTATAGAACATAATAAAATATGCTAGTGTTCTTTAAAATTTAAGACAATGATTGTGTTAGAATGAAAATGATAGTAAATTCGTCAGGATTATCTTCGAATTAACCTTTGTCTGTTATAAAAGATAGCACTCAAGCCTTCGTTCTTGATGATTTCATGACTTGCCAATTTTTCACTGCAAATTATCTGTTGAAATGGTATCTAATTTATTTATATTTATTCCTTGTAATATAAGATGTGAGTAAAACATTTCTGCAGGGTCCAATTCTCTGATGTTTCAATATTTTCATATTTCTGTGGACAAAATTTCTACGGTCTACGAATTTTCCAATAAATGGTAGATTTTTTTACAACGTAAAAATGCCATAAAAAAGTATGTGGATAAAAATGCTAAGTGTGAACATTTCCGACGTGCTATTACTGTTGTATTAGAAGTCAGTATTGTTTAATAAAATAATATGGAATATTTTGTATTGTAGAAAAATATATGTGGACTTCAAATATACATTGAACATATTCATATTTTTATTGTTTACAAATTGTGACCACTTATACAGATTTTTATGTTTGTTATGTTTTTATTTACCTTAGATAACAATATGTCCAATTTCAGAATTCATTCATCATTGACAAAATATGACTGCTATAAATAAACATTTGTAATAAAATGATTGATTATCATCATTGTACTTTTCAATTGGCATGATTTCAAAGTTATTCAAATACAATAATGTATAAAAAAGACAGAATAACATATTGTTTAGTGTTGGTTAATTGACTTAGCCTTTTTTATTTGTTAATATTTTTATTGCAGCTAGTGATCCTATTCCTGGACTAAACATGAAAGTAGTCATGAAACACATTACAATTGAAAAGGAAGGCGATGTTGAAAAGATGAGATCTATTACTAATGTATGTATGTTTGTATATATGAAAGGGATAATAATTACATATAAAGCAGGAACATTGCTCAGTGGTTGAGCTTGGGATTGATCTGAATATTCCTATTCTATTCCTTACAGTGGCAGGTTGCTCAAATTAATTTCATTGACTATTAGATATTTAATATTAATTTCCTTTCATAAAGGTACATTGTTAACTCCTAATTGAAGGGTAGGCTTGTACATTTATGTACATGTAATCAGGTTTCCTGGAAAGCTGGTAAGTGTTGATAAACAGTTGATTCAACAATACTATTTTATCTTTAATTTGAATATCTCTGGAGTTCTAGAACAATCAAGACACACCAATTCCATCGACTTCATCATTAAAGTTCAAATTAAAGAAACTTGTCCTAATTCAGCATTTTCTTGCCTTTTCTTTTCATAAAGTTAATATTGAACTAAATATTGCATTAAATAAAGACAAATACTACATTTTAAAACGAAATATGAACTATTTTTATAATCAAAAAGTACTTGTCTACAAATTTAATCAATTAAAATGATTTCCAAATAACTACAAATGTATTACCTCTTAATGATTTTGGTAATCCTATGGTACTTTTGCCAGTTTTGTAATTTTGTAACAGTTGAAGCAAACCTGAGCACCAAGTGTGATTGTTGGGGGTTTGACTAATTTGCGATAGTGCGCACGATGATGTGTGACAGCCAGCGTGTGTGCATGCTGTATCAGTCCATCTGTTGTCAACAATTTCTTTAAAAATTGTCTCGTCAAAAACCATAATGTCTACATTAACTATACAAGGGATATATACATAGGAACTATACAATATAAAATAGAGGAACAAAAGAATTTAAGAAAGAATTCTACGTATAAGAGCTATATAAAATAGTGTTCTTCATTCGGGTACTCTAGTACATATAGGAAAAAACAAATTTAGAATAGAATTCTACATTTAGGAACAATACAATATAAATAGAATTCTAGATTCTACATATAGGTACAATAAAATACATAATAGAATTCTAACTACTGGAACTTACATATAGGAACAATAAAATTTAAAATATAAAACTACGTATAGGAACTATACAATAAAAAAATAGAGGAACTATACAATTTAAAAAAGAATTCTACGTATAGGAACATTACTATATAAATTAGAGTTCTTCATATGGGTACTCTTCTTATAGGAACAATAAACTTTAGAATAGAATTCTACGTTTAGGAATAATACAATATAAAATAGACTTCTACATTATTGAAACAATACAATGTAAAATAGAATTCAGCTTTTTGGCATGTAGCAACACAAGAATATTTTTAAAAGATTGGGTTAATATATGCCCCTTGAGGCAAAATTGACCCCGCCCCTGGGATCACAATATTGACTAAGAGTTATATAAGGAAAATGTAAAAAAGAGCTTTGATAATTTGCCTGTATGGTCATATTACGATTCTCTACAAAGTTATTTCAAATTTTGCCCTGGGAATCAAAATAAAGAAATATTTAAAAATCTGTTTTTTCCCTAAAAATACAAGGCATAGAGCTTTCATATTTGATAAGTTGTATTATCTTTAGGTCTTCTACGTAGAGTGTTGAAATAATGCTACTGTGTTCGAAATTTGTCCCTCCCCAGGGATTACTGTTTCATCAGCTGAAATTGATAAACAGTATTTTGTCAGATGCCCCAAGCATCCAGTTCTCAGGTGAGCGGTCCAGGGTCCTCAGGACCCAATTGACGTTTTTATCAATTATTTGATCCATGTTTTCAAAATTGTTCTTGAACTAAAATTTGTGATTCAGAGTAGTTGACGTATAGCCGAAAGCTAGAATTGTAAAGCATTGGCTTGATTTTTATCATCATTGTACATTTTTCAGGAAAAGCTTGCATCAAGAACAATGCATTTTGGAATAGTACCATTGCTCATGTATGGATCTGATAGTAGTGATGAAGGTAAAAGGTTAGTATAGTTTCTGTGACATTTTCTGTCCCCTGGTAGCTAAGTCATTTAAGTCTAGGAGATATATATAGGGGCCCATGGTTCTGATTTTTAGGAAAAACCTCATAGAGTCAGTGTAACTATTGGGTATCTTGAGAATCTAAGGTAATTTCAGGTCGAGCTGTTCAGCAAACTGCTGTCCAATAGCTTCAACAGACCCCTCTTTGAGGAGTGGCATCAAATTCCTATAAATGCCATGTGTAGGCTCTAATGAGATCATCTTTGCACATTTCTACTTTATCACCAATGCCTTTGAACATAAAAAGCCATCATTATTGGGATCACATTGTTATCACTTTTAAATGATTAATTAGCTAATAAAAACACAAAAATACACCTCTGTATATCACTTCGAATTAGGCCGATAAAAAATATGTATACATTGTAATTGAATTAGTGATCCTTGTCATATTTAGAGTTGTATATACATTTCGTGGACCATGATCATGCTATTTCAATCAGGTCCATGTATCTTGTTTATACTTTCAGATCATTTTACTTCATTACACCCTTTATGGAGAATGGTAACTTATATGATGCGATTCAAAATGACAAGAAAGCGACAGTGAGTGAGAAAAAACTAACTCTTGATATTAGATTAAAGATACTTTATCATATTTCATCTGCTATTCATTTTTTACATACACCAGTAGATAAATTCAGGTATGCTTATTTCAGTTTTTTATGTCAACTATTGTTTGTTTTCTCTTATTTAACTTGCTTTCGTAACATGAGAGTACTTATCAAGGCATACACAATATTAATAATCTTGAATTAAACCTGTTCTTCTGTGACTGAATTGCTTCCCGTTTAGAAATGTGATGACAACATTGCTTTAAACCACTGGTAGCTAGTTGGCAGAAAAAACTGTCTACCTAACTGTGGTATGAAATAGTACTGCCTGCCTGCAAATTATTCTCTGGGCCTTAAACTTGTTTTACTACTATTTTTTCGAGGTATGTCTGTGTAGAGAATCTGTGTACTAAATGTTTATATCATCAAGTGAGAATATTCTGTATCTTAATAATTTATAAGTTGTGTCAGGGATATTGCTTACTTTAATATAACACAGCATTATTTTTTCTCATATAATAGATGACATTAATCATTTTTAAAGATGTCATCATTTTGATGTTTTATTTTCTCTACAAAAATATAGGATTATATTTTCATTACATAAATTCATTGAAAAAACACTATTCTTCTTTGATAAACATAATCCTATCATGAGAAAGATCAATAAAATAAGAATACTGTTTCAGAGGTGTAGTATGTCATATGGATATAAAGACTTTGAACATTGTTTTGGATAAGTATTATAATGCTCGGCTTATTGACTTTGGTCTTGCTAGAGAAATGGCCGAGGGAGATGACTCAACAAGTACAACTCACACAATTCCTGGCACAGAAGGATATTTCCCAACACAAACATTCAAGAAATACACTAGATTTTCTGACTATTATAGCTTTGGTGTAGGTGAGTATGCTGACATTTTTCTTATTAAGCTTTAAGAATTATCATGTTATATAGTAAAAACCTAAATGATCAAATAACCCAACCATTTATAAAAGAAGTAATTTTCAAATCAATATTTACTTTTCCTGCCCTTGCTGCCCTTGTGAGCTAATTTCAGCTATGGCGATAAATGAAAACTTAGCTTCAGGGCTATTTGCAAGTTTATATACTGTATTTTACATGGACAGGTGAAAATGCTGCTGACGTCCAGTTAACATTCATTGACTGAGGTATATTTTGGCAACAAAAAGTTGATTTATAAAGTGTCAATGGGGAGACCCATTTTTTGTATCAAACTATTGAACCAATATTAAACTATATTCACGATTGGCATACAACATTAGTCAAAATCAATCACTAGGATAATACTACGCTGATCCCCTTTAAAATCTTATTTTTATTACTAACTTTGCTGCACCATTTTGATAAAAAAATAAGGACATGAAGTAAGTTTAGTCCATTTTTTCTCAACTGTCTAAATTTTAATAATTTCACGGTGATTGAATACATACTATCACGATATTACGTGTGTTAAAAAAAGAAATCACGGTTAAATTATGTATGCTTTGACAGTTGAGTAAAAATGTACATATTTATTATGTTTCAGTAATATTGGAGCTTCTAACCGGTATAAAGCCTGTTGATGGAACAAGATACCTAAATAAATACACCAAGGACCAAATTATGACGAATCTTGAGGTATTTGTTTAATACATTCAGTTGGTGTTGTTTGTTTTTAAAAATAAGATCGTTCAATTGTTTAAGGGCATAACTCTATATCTATATTGGTCTAGCATACTATTGGACATTTTTTATAGACTATAGGTAATCATTACCACTGCTATTGTTGACACATGATACAACGAGGTGGTCAAATTTTGGTTTCCGCTCAATAACTTTAGTTTGCTTTGGCCTATTGACACCAAACTTGGTGTATGGGTAGCTTATATCAAGAGGCAGCTTGGGATTGCTACCCAGGTGTCTGTGATCAAGGTCAAGGTCACTGACACTAAAAATAGAAATTCAGTTTCCGCTCAATAACTTTAGTTTGTTTTGACCTATTGACACCAAACTTGGTGTATGGGTAGCTTATATCAAGAGGCAGCTTGGGATTGCTACCCAGTTGTCTATGATCAAGGTCAAGGTCACTGTTGCTAAAATAGAAATTCAGTTTCCACGTAATTGCTTCATTTCGCACGTATTGATTTTGTTGCTTTCAAATGAATCATTCCTGTCACATCAAAACGTGGTCGTTGAAAACCTGGTTTCGTCGCATTGTGGCGCTTCTTGTTCACTAAATATGTCAGGTTCAAGAGCATTATATAGTTATTGGCATGTAGCATCACCTATAGTTTTCAACAAAGATTGTTTAAGTTATGCCTCTGGGATCAAACTTTAAGTTATACCTCTTGTTCAAAAAGGCTTATAGGTGAATAGGTGAATCTTATAACTCAATTTTACTTAATTTTTCACATTTTGCATTGAAATATAATATAGTTGTGAATTAGCATACTTGCTAACCAAATAAGTCATTTTTTAACATTCTCCATGGATAGAGACATATTCAGTTGTTCGGATATATATAGGGTTATTGTTACAAAATACTGCATGTAATATCATCTTACATTTCTTAGTCAAATGTGTACATGTACACATTTTCCAATAATTATCTTTTGTTTCAATTCAGGAAGAGTAAACACTGGTTGTGTATTTTAATCCTATACTGGTCAGGGAATAAAAAAATTGTCAATTTTTATCTTAACGAGATAGGGCTTATAACAAGTGTTTAAATACAGAAATTGTAAAATATCTGCATCATTCTGCCTTTTACATTTTACTAAATTTTGTTTTTTGAGACATTCAGAGGTTAATTACACAGATATAGGAACTTTAGAATTTGGCCGCCCATATCATGACCCCTAGAATTTGGATACTTCAAACAACAATAAGTGTCATCGTTAATAGGCCTAAAAATGAAGAGGGTATGCGCGAGTCAGGTTATGAGACAAGCTGTTTATCCTTACTTCTGGGAAATGCCAATAAATATTATTTTCAGTCACATTATCTACTCTAGCTTGATGCAAATGTGTTCAAAGTTACCATCAACTGATCTTCTTATGTAATATACGTAACTAAGATAAGATAAGATAATCTTTATTTAGAGTCGGTTATAATCAACCACATATAACACTGGCTTAAAGCTATTGTCCGACAAAACAAGACTATCCAATAAAAATCAAACAAACTAACTAAAATGAAAACCATTACATTAAAACTACAATCAATACATTACATATATCAAGTCACAAATAAAAATATATGTTTAAATTATCACATTGATTTAAGGAAAGATAATTGAATTAAAATAAAGAAATATAGCATATATTTTCATGAACAATTATACAATATAAAACATAGTTAAACATTTATGAGGTAACTGTTGATTTTGGCCAAGGCCTAAAACTGCCATAAGATAGAAAATAGATAAAATAATGATGATGTAAAGGAACACAAAAGTGTGAAAAATAAGAAATATTTTAAATGAGAAGAATTCCGTCCAAATTAGATTTGGAGAGAACTGATCAACAATTATCTCATAACTACACAAAAATACATGATTTACCCGGTTAGCCTGCTCTAACTTATCTTTTTCAAAATAAATTTAAACATAAATCTAAGAAATATGTTTATCACGGTAATAAAACTAGTTAAAACAGTTAGAGCAGCCTGCTCATGGTAAAATACAGAAATAATAAAACATTAACATTCTAAGAAAAATACAAGTAGAGTTTTAAAGACGTATCACAATATATACAGGATAAGTTAAGTATTTAAAAATAGTATGGAAATTATCAAGTATCAGTACATAATATATATTACACCTTGCACCTAGAAATACATGGAACATTTACATTTGTAGCCACTTCAGGTCCGGATCAACCTTCTGAACTCGCCAAAATCTGTGGTTGTTCCAATTGTGTTAGGAAGGCTGTTCCAGACCAGGGTGGCTTCATATCGAAAACTTTTCTTGCCATAAGTGATGGTGTTATATCTTGGCACTTCCAGTGTGTTAGTTAACCTACAAGCATAATGATTAGATCTTACTGATATAAGTTCTTGGACATATACAGGAGACAAGTTATTTAAACATTTGAACACTTCAGTTGTTATCTGCCTTAATCGGCCTGTCTGTAGTGTAGGCATGTTGACGCGCTCTAATAAATCTGTATAACTTGAGGTAAATCTCTATAAACAAGTCTTATTGCTCTGTATTGTATTTTGTCTAGTTTTTCAGCATTTGTTTGACTACACAAATGCCATACTAAAGGCCAATAATTAAAATTAGATCTAGCAAAACATTTGTAAATCAACAATTTAGTATTTAAGTTAAGGTATCTGTATAACCTTGCCAGTACATTAACTTGCCTTGCAGCTTTTTTACAAACATTAGAAACATGAATATCAAAGTTTAAAAGGGAGTCAATTTCAATACCAAGGAGCTTAACACTAGGATCACAGTTAATGTATACGTTATCAATTTTAAAAGATTTTATTTGTTCAGTAGTTTTCTTACCAATACAGATTGACTAGAACTTATCAGGATTGGCTTGCATGTGATTGTTTTCAAACCATGAGATTAAAACTGAACTTTCATGTTCTAAAACCATTTTTAGTTCATTAATATCTTTGTTCCAGTATGTGAGCGTGTTATCATCTGCGTAATTAAAAACAGATTTTTCAATAAAATAAAAAATATCGTTTAAAAATGTATTAAAAATAAGGGGTCCAAGTATTGATCCTTGGGGAACTCCTTTATTGATATTCATCCATTGACTATGGTAATCACCCAGTCTAACGCATTGCTGACGGTTTTTTTTAATTTTTAAGAAGGCCAGCTGCGGAAGATGAGAGTCCATAGGCTAAAAGCTTATGTACAATCAGATCATGTGGTAGACAGTCAAATGCCTTGGACAGGTCCATGAGTATGGCTGTTTCATACTCATGTCTGTCTAAGGCAGCTTTCCAGTCCTCCACCAGTCTAATTAGGATGGTTTGTCATCCATATGAAGATCTGAAAGCAGACAGATATTTGTTGAAAATATTTTTATCAAAATATGACGTAAGTTGATCAGACACTGATTGTTCAAGCACTTTAGATATAGTGGGCAGAATACTCACTGGGCGATAGTTTTTCTTAATGAAGGGGTCGTCCTTTTTAACAATGGGCGTAACTTGAGCTTTTTTGAGGGTAGTGGGGAAACAGGCATTGTCAAAGCAAGTATTAACAAGTTTTGTTAGTGGACCTTCCAGTGATTCAGCTCCAGCTTTTATCAATCTAGGTGGTATATTATCTACCTCAGTAGCATTTTTGGGATCAATGGACTTCAGTAACTTATTTACATAAGGAGTATTTACATGTTCAAAATGAAATTGTTCAGAACTTACATTCTTACTTTTTATAGTTTGTACACTTGGATGCTTATCATCAATATCAACAGAGCTATTTATGCCTATATTGTTTGCAATATTTACATAAAAATCATTTAATACATTGCATACAGTACTTTGGTCAGTGATTAAGGTTTCATTTTCGTTAAGAATAATTTTTTCCATCAGATTTATGAGTACTTTTACTTGACAGAAAAGGTTTAATAGTTGGCACAAAAATGTTTTGATTTAGGCCCCCCCCACCACATCTTTCCCCGAAATATACATGCATAGATTCTCTTTTCATTGCAACTACAAGGTAACGTTGTTTTCTAAAAGCATTCCAATTTCGATCAGATTTACATTTGAAATATCTATTATGTAACATTTTTTCTTATATATTGCTTTCCGTAACTCACTATTCATGAAGGGAGATGATTTTCTTTTGACTTTGCGTTGTTTTAATGGGGAATGTTCATCAACGATTTCCTTTAAAAGATATTCACTGGCCCAATAAATATCATCAACTTCGTCAAAAATGTGAGCAACATGAAATGGGGCATTTGCTATTGCATTATTAAATGACTCATTATCAAAATTTTTATACGATCTAAAGTTTACATACCTAGGTTTTGTGGATTCACAATCTTCTCTTATGCTGGTAGCAAAAAAGTTGTGACAATCACTGATACCAGAATTAAGATTCATGGTGTTAAATATATATTATTTACAGTTGGTTAGAATAACATCCAAAGAATAAGGTATTGAGTTTTTCATACAACAAGTTGGACCATTTATTACATTACATAGATTATATGAGTCAAGAGGTTTGCATTTTTCTGTTATATTCATATCAAAATTTAGGTCACCAAGAGCTATAACATGATCGTATTTTAAAAACAGTTTGTCGAGTGACACCGATATATCTTCAATAAATGTTGAGTCTTTCATACTAGGAGGTTTATACATGCTTAATATAGCCCACTTTCTCTTATACAAAGATAGTTCATAACACATACATTCAATACTAGAACATTCCAATTCATCTCTCCTTCTGAAAGGAAGATCGTCCCTTACAAACACTAAAAGTCCGCCACCATATCGATTTCTATCTTTTCTGTCCATCTTATATCCAGGAAAGTTAAAAATATTACTATTAAAAGAGTTATCAATCTTAGTGTCTGCTAGAAACAACATATCTACTAACTTTTCACTTAGAATCTCATGAACATCAGAAAATTTGCTTTTAAGGCTGTTTATGTTTAGATAACTAATGATAGGTCTTTTTCTATTACCTTGTCGGAGATGTCTTAGCTCTTGTAGATAATCCTCAGGGTCTGTCTGATAGACCACAACATACTTTAGAAATAAGGAGGCCACCAGTATTTCAGTGTCTTGCTCACTTTATAGATCTGTTATGATCAGTTATATTGAATAACCTTTCTTACAGTTTTTACTAAAATCTTTTTGAAAATCATTTCAGCCTAGTTTTAAAATGTGTCATTTAAAATCATTAAAAAAATCATTTAAAGTCCGAAACTGTCGGGTTAGAATTTATTAGGTACGAATGCTTTACACTTTACTCTGAGTGACGATTTAAACTACTGTTGGCTTATTTCAACGATTGCTTAATTATTGAGAAAATTATTGAGAAATCATCATGACATTAACAGCTTTCAATTTCTATGCTTAATGGCAGCTAGTTTCATAAAAAATCGTACAATCACGGGTCCGTGAGAAATTACTATATGTAATGACATTGACCGGAAATAAAACTTAAGCACAATTTTACGCGGTAGGACAAAGGAGTTTGTTCGTGAACATTGAATTTTACATCATTAGTTTGATTGTAAAACTAATGAAGCGAATCAAATAATGTGTAAAAGAGTGATTACACAAAACTCTCAGATGATAGTTTTACAAGATGACGCTATTTACCAACATTAACGGATTAGCGATGTCGTAAAGAACGGCATGAATAAAGATTCTTACTTATTTTAATTGGTGATAAGTGATACTGATTTTTGAAATTTGCCGACTCTTGCCCATTTAAGTGATAATTGACGTACGGTCATTAAATAACTGTCAGTTACGATACTTGGGCAAATAAGCAAAAGTAAAATTTTATTATTTCCAAAACCCGTTTTTGCCGATTTCTTTAATTTTGACTACTTATGACTGTTTTAGTTGTTCGACGAAGTCGGGCAACTATAGGGGAGACCGGGGCAAAGTGTTACATTTTTTACACATTTTTCATTATTATCCTAGTAAACGTATATTCAGTGCAAGTAATATATTTAAAATAAAGCCCGATGTTTTCCTTAACATATTAAGTCTAAAATAAAACAATTAAAGCATGGATATGATATCGAGATGGTTAACAAAATGGTTTGTAAATGTAACACTTTGCCCCAGACTTTGGGGCAAAATGTTACACTACCCGGGGCAAAGTGTTACAAGGTAATTTACCCCATAAATGAATTAACATGTACACTAATATTACGTAATTTACCCCACTAATAAATCTACGTACACTTAAATTACATAATTTACCCCACTAATAAATCTACGTACACTTAAATTACATAATTTACCCCACTAATAAATCTACATGTACTTTTATATAACGTAATTTATCGCATAAATAATTCTACGTGTACACTCATATTAAGTAATTTACCCAACTAATAAATCTACATGTACGCTTATATTACGTAATTTACCCCACTTAAAAATCCACGTTTACACTTATATTACGTAATTTACCCCACTAATAAATCTACAAGTACGCTTATATTACGTAATTTACCCCACTTATAAATCCACGTTTACACTTATATTACGTAATTTACCCCACTACTAAATCTACATGTACACTTATATTACGTAATTTACCCCACTAATAAATCTACATATACACTTATATTACGTAATTTACCCCACTAATAAATCTACATGTACACTTATATTACGTAATTTACCCCACTTATAAATCCACATTTACACTTATATTACGTAATTTACCCCACTAATAAATCTACATGTACACTTATATTACGTAATTAACCCCACTAATAAATCTACATGAACTCTTATATTACGTAATTTACCCCACTAATAAATTTACATGTACACTTATATTACGTAATTTACCCCACTACTAAATCTACATGTACACTTATATTACGTAATTTACCCCACTAATAAATCTACATGAACACTTATATTACGTAATTTACCCCACTTATAAATCCACGTTTACATTTATATTACGTTATTTACCCCACTTATAAATCTACATGTACACTTATATTACGTAATTTACCCCACTTATAAATCTACATGTACACTTATATTACGTAATTTACCCCACTTATAAATCTACATGTACACTTATATTACGTAATTTACCCCACTTATAAATATTCATGTACACTTATATTGCGTAATTTACCCCACTTATAAATCTACATGTGCACTTATATTACGTAATTTACCCCACTTATAAATCTACATGTACACTTATATTACGTAATTTACCCCACTTATAAATCTACATGTACACTTATTTTATGTAATTTACCCCACTTATAAATCCACGTTTACATTGATATTACGTTATTTACCCCACTTATAAATCTACATGTACACTTATATTACGTAATTTACCCCACTTATAAATCTACATGTACACTTATATTACGTAATTTACCCCACTTATAAATCTACATGTACACTTATATTACGTAATTTACCCCACTTATAAATCTACATGTACACTCATATTACATAGTTAACCCCATCAATAAATCCACGTGTACAGTGTAGACTCATATATTACGCAAGTTGCCCCATTTATAATTCTACATGTACACTCATATTACGTAATAAACCCCATCAAATAAAACCACATGTACACTCATATTACGTAATTTATCCCACTAATAAATCTACATGTTCACTCATATTTACGTTATTTACCCGTGAAAAAAATTACGTGTATACTCAGACACTCATATAACATATAACACGTACACTCATATAACATCATTTCACCCCATTTATAAATCTACATGTACACTTATATTACGCAGTTTACTTCATTTATTAATCCACGTGTACACTCAAATTACCTAACTTACCCCATTAATAAATTTATGTGGGCACTTATGTTACGCAATTTACCTCATTAACTATTCCATGTGTACACACATATTACCTAATTTACCCCATGTAAACTCATAATACATAATTTACCCGTTTAAAAATCTACATGTACACTCATATTACCTAATTTACCCCATTAATAAATCTATGTGTACACTCATGACGTGGATTTGCTCAACGGTTGATACTGATATGTGATTTATTATTATATATGCTATGCCACTTCTAGACCTAGACAATACACAAGTTTAAACCTTGATACTAAGACCACCTTTGGACCGAGGGCATGTGGTTTCATCAATTAAACGCGATATTTAATACATGAAATCACACATCTTAATCTTAAGGTGGTGAATGATTAAGGCGGTCTTTAAGTGAGGTTTTACTTTACATTCATTATCTTTTATACCGTGTAAAAAATGTTAACTTGAGTTAAATTAACAATCATTCTTGCAGTTTTCTTGCATTCTAAAATGCCAAACGTGTTATCCAAGTCGACGGGGCAAAGTGTTACATACCATTGTAACACTTTGCCCCAGCTGGCCTGTAACACATTGCCCCACTCAACCATCACGAACATTAATAGTTGTATACAAAAATCAGAGGAATACCGATTCACAATTCATTTCTAAACAGATAGCCAAATGTCTACTTTATTATGTAAATATAAACCAAAATACCAGCGAAGCAGTACACACTATACAAATTGACATTAGAAAAAAAATTGAAAATTTACTTTCATGACCAAAAAATGACCAACATTTGATAAAAATGTAACGCATGGAATGATGCGTTTTGAAGCTATAGAAAGAAATGGCAGATGGAAATTGTGTTTACGTCACATGTTTTATGACAATGTAAATGACGTCATGGCGTTCAAAATTCAAACGTAACACTTTGCCCCGTGTAACATTTTGCCCCGGTCTCCCCTATACGCCAATTTTGAGAAATCAGTATAGCAAGTTTACTACATAATCTACTTTTTTAGGTAAATGAAGGGACTCAACATTTCAAATATGTGTATTACAGAGAAAGGTTTGAATAAAAATAATGTGATAATTACATATAACAAAATAGTAAAAAATACTGTACATGGAAGTTAAGATGCGCAGCAAAATACAATGATTTCGGAAATCAAAGTCAAGAACCCCTTTCAAATAGTTCCACATCGTATTGTTCTATTAGACTGTAAAATGTTATTAGATGTAAAAAATTGAAACGTTCTGTTACAAATTGACACACATTAAATACAAATCAAACAACTACTGTCATTTGTTTTTTTAAGTTTAATACAATGAATACTAATATAAATTGTATATTTCTACGCAGTGAACTACTGCACAACGCCATTGTGCTGAAATAGACGCAACTGGAAATTCCTGGTGTCTTAAAATAGAGCATATTGATATTGTTCGTTTTTTCTCAACTGTCAAAACATGAATAATTTCACGGTGATTTCGTGCTCTTTGATTAACACTCGTGATATTGAGATAGTGTGTAATCCTCCACCGCGAAATTATTCAAACTTACACAGTTGAGAAAAAACGAACAATAGTGGGGAATATAATAGGGATCGCTTAACATCTGCCGAGATTTGGATGACGTAACGCACATCTGCTAAAGCATCGATCTTTGAACTGGAGGGAAAAAATCGATCGCTACTGTTATTGACAAGCTAGATTTGAAACGGACAGCAATTGTCGTTTTGTTCAGTGACTTTGTCGAGAGCAGTTTCTCTTGTATACTAGATCGTTTTTGATCAATTTCTTTAATAATCAGAATATATGGCCTTGATGAATTATCTCCCTTTAATAAAATTGAAAGTTTTTCTTAATTTTCTACTTTTCTACTTTTTCTAATATGTTTAAAATTGTGATACGTTTTCATTATCTAAAATTATGTAGCATTTAACCATTTAAACTATTCACTTTGAATTATAAGTGAAAGCCATACCTTCATGTTATCATTTGAAATCTACGTATAGCATTGAGTATGAGCAGTTAGTGAAACATGAAAAAATTACATTAATCAAGCTCGGACGAACATCGACTTAAATCACATACGCTAGCGCTTGGCTGACTGCTTTGCGCCCAGCGGACATAATATAGATTTACAGAGTGTGATAATTTATATTAAGACTTTCGTATTCAACTTTCTTAACGTAAACGGTACTGTTGAACAGCTAAGACAATGAGCTACTTAAAAATATAAACAAACTAAAAATCTGACTGCGATAAATGTTGAATATGACTATTTTTTCATTGACATTTTACCAAAGATTCCAAGGACCCAACCCCTTAACTTTTTTATTTCTCAACGTACTTACGCAAACTTGAAAACATTTAAAGATAATGAAATGTAGTTTTTGCGTATGTGTTTTCCTTTAAAGGATTTATACGTACGTTCAAAATTAG
The DNA here is from genome assembly GCA_025267735.1 of Mactra quadrangularis. Taxonomy (NCBI): domain Eukaryota; kingdom Metazoa; phylum Mollusca; class Bivalvia; order Venerida; family Mactridae; genus Mactra; species Mactra quadrangularis. Next base: position 47,309,135 of record CM046305.1, on the reverse strand, counting down.
ATATATTCTTTGATAAATTTTGCGCATAAATTATTTTGATGGGGCAAATGGACCACCTTTAATTGTATTATATTGTATTATTCATTACTGGATATTCGTAAAATAATAAATTATATCATTTGAAAGCTATGACAATGCCATTTTCAGAAAGGTTAGTAAGATAAGCTAAATCGGATTTGCAGTAATTGATTAGCATGCATTTAAACACAATTATGTCCATTGTATGAGAACATACATCTTGCACACGTGTAAGATCTATTGAACATGTGGGCAAATGATACTCTTATATGCCATTTATCATAAATGTAATGTGATAAGATGATTTGTAGAGAATTAAATTCTCTTAAATGGTGTCTCTTTTACAAATTGTAATTAAAATGGTAAGAAAGATATGGTAATTATAAAATGAAATTTTAAACTTTTCTATCTAATAATCTTATTAATATCATGCCTTATAATCTGTTCATAGCAATATTTTGATTATTATCATTAAAATGTGAATGGGATAATATGATTGTGTAAAAACACACATTTTGTTATCATTTTTTTAATTTCACGGCGTCTCAACGCCGTGATATTGTGGTGGGTAGATTTTGATAGCAATGGGCAAAAGTCACGTGACATAAATCCTTTCGATTTCCACTGCCGACTAATTTATTGTTTTTTAATGCTGTCATAGTACAGCCCATTTCCGTCAAAAGATTCATAGAAAAAGCATTTTATGGGGAAACCATGTAAGCCATAATTCTATAACAATGCAACACACAAATAATCAGCGTTTAACATCAACACATTTCTGCACATCCTTTCGACTCACATTAAAAGGGGTAGGTATAATTTGCGGACCGACCGGACCAGCGGACCAGTTTAGTATACGGTTACAGTATAACAAATATGCGTATCATAACGTGTGTATAGTAGATAATTATATAATTGAGATTTGCCAATATTTTATTTGAAAAGATAAGATTGATAGAGTTTTCAGAAATTACTCAAATGTAAATATATATAAATACCAACATCGAAATTATTTTTTAAGATATAAGCTTGCAGATTTAAACTATAAAAAGAATCATCGCTTGCTTCATTACATATTACTGTAAATATTAAATATTTAAACTGTTAGAGCTTTTTTCATTTGAAAACAAATTTGATGGACGTCGAAAAGTCAAATTAGGGGTACGTGAATGGGCTCATCGAAGCCATGTTTTGTTGGGTTACTTGCTTGAATTAATTACCGAAAATACCTATATCAATATATAAACGTGTGCCAGTTAATTGACAGTGGCAATGTAAGATCAAGAAAAAATGCTTAACTCTATGTAACATGTTTTATTCTTTCTAAAACTCGCATTTGTTGAAAAAATGCAAACCTTACTTCCCTACTTCGAGGCGAATCTAAATCAATGAATTAACATAGGGCGCACTAATTCCTGGTAATCTATAAAAAGACTCACTGGTTTTACATATCTTTACCAGCCCCGTGTTCAGTAACTACTTTTAGCTAACTTTAAGGATACGGGCGAACTCAACCCGAAGCCAAGTCAACCTGTGGAATACTCAACACAAAGTTGGGACAACTCAATCCGTTAGTATGATATTGAGTTGTCTCGGGTTAAGCAGTCAATTTGTTAAGTTGTTCCGATTCTACCGTTACGGAATGTTCAAGATAACTGAACACGCTACTGGGCATGCTAATTATTGTATTCTAAAATAAATATACTTGAGACGGTATAATACCCTTGCGCATATTGCTTGAATGTTTTTACTCTGTAGAGTAAACACGGCTAACGGCATTTTTTGGAAATGCTTATACTTGTAATTCAAAACGCTTTAAAGCAGCGAATGAATGAAGTGTGTTCATTGAGCTGCGAGGAGAGCGTAAGGAATCACCCAAGTATACGATATAGATCGAATACTGGTATTGTAGGTTCTAAAGATATATCGGATCGACCGTTTCCGTATCAAACAAGTTATCGATCAATGACAGTAATGCTTTTGTATAATTCAAAATCCTGGTGTACAAATCGGTTGATATCTGTAACTAACTGTTCCTGCCAAAACTACTTGTCAGGATCTTTTAACTTTTTCTGTATTTATCACTTTCCGACGTGCACTTAATCCTGCCTGTAACACTCGAGAGAGGGGTTGGAAGTATAAAGACATAAAATATTTTGTATAGCAAATCAACATCATATTGCTTCTAGACAGTTTGGTATAGGCTAATCTGTGGACGAACTTTCTAATGATTATTATGACACATCTTTACATGCAGGTCTTTAACCAGTTGCGTCATGTTTTGTTCTTGGGAAGTAGCTGTTGCGGTAAAAAGGCCTCTTTTTATGTACTTTGTTTTTCATTTTGCCCGGAGAACAACGACTGTCGCTTATTAAATAGATCACTTTTGGGAACCTTTATTCACACCGATTGACAAGAAGAGTAATGCAAGGAGCACTTGACTGAACAGAAGCGATAAGTCATGTAAATAGCTTCTGTTTTGAAAGGCTATATTTTCCCTTTTGCCGATCTTTTTAAGCGTCATGCAAATATGAATTACTGGAAATAAATCTAACTGAAACCAAACATCCTGTCGGCATAAAGATGGTGTCTAGATCAAGACCATTCTCGTACTCCAAGGTTATCAAGATTCTCGATGTAACTAGTATCGAGAATCTTTCTGGGCTCTGGGAACGAGAATGTTACATTTGAACAGGAAAACGTTTTATAACAAGTTACCTTTTTATTACTGAAAAATATTTACATGACAATTCAATATAATGATTTTTTTTAGTTACCTTTATATTCTACTTAGTAATTCTTTGTTTGTTTGCCGTGACATTCACTTTGCTGCATTTCGCAGCAATTTTTTACTTGTACATTAAGTTGGTTAGTTGATTTTATACAAGCCTCTTATTTAAATGGTTAAAAAATATGTCCAGTCAAGATTGATTGAATGTTGTATAAATCAAAGAGTGGATATTACATTCTGCCATGCTTGTTCACATATTAAGGCATGTTTTCAAAAGATGTATTATAATTACTGAAAGAGAAACATTATATGACAACTTAAAGATAAAATGGGAAATCATGAGTTCTTTTTAAGGACCTTTGCCCAGCACTACAATTATCTTTCATTTTTTTATTATCTGAGGTAATTTTATGTAAATGGTCAAGGTGTTCAGAATGTTTTAATTTAACTGATGAACTGAAAGTAACTTTGGTGAAACTATTAAAGAGTATATCAGAAATTCAGTTCTTATAAGGAAGGTTCACTCATGTGGGTTCAGACTGTAAAATTGTTATAGTTTCAATGAAAATATTGTTCAATTTCATTTAACTGTCAGTGGCAGTGATTTAAATACTCTTTTTAGTACTTTTGTTTTCACTATTGATAAAAAAGTTACCAATATCCATGTTTGGGATTTTCAAGCAAATAATGAATATTTCAATCAGTGGGTTATAATATGCCACTGACAGTTGAATAAAATTTAACAATAGGGTCATATTAATGTTAACTATTTTGAAATTGTATTTATTGTCCAAGTAAAATGTGACAAAGCTATTCTTCGATTCAATTAGCTTTGAAAATCCACCATCTTCATAATCATATAACAATGCATTATGATCATAATAACTTTTGATATCTCCAGGTTTAACACAGTTTTAGTACTTCCGAATACTGATAAAGGGGTCACAGGTTTGATTTTGAGCAGGACCTACCTTCCTTCATTGAGTTTTGTAGTAAAGAAATATCTTTACCGGGGTTGGCATATTGACTGGTCAATTGTGAATATGTGTTTCTTTTCAATTTAACATAGTGACTTATAGGCCAATAGGACCGGGTGTATTTTGTATTTATCAGGGATGTGGAAGATCAACTTGTCCAGGGATCAATATGCTTTTGCCCAGAGGTTGAACACTCAAAAGAAATATAGTGAACTATGATAGAAAATGCATATTATGAGTAACAATTTAGACATTATGTAATTGAATGAAATAGTTCAATGCTGAATATGTTTTAAACATTTATATCACTTTGTTCTTTATATATGATGCACTGTATCTTGCACATTAAATAAAAATGTTACTTACTTAAAATGATTTTTTTTTGAATGCCTTTTTAATATTGCTAGTTCTTGCATGAATAAATAAGAACGTTTTTCACATTTATGATAGTTTTTGAAATGATACTTAGTTGATGCAACAACATTAGTAGCTTCAAAAAGGTACAACAATTAATTATGCCAAAAGAAACAAATATATTGAAATTAAATAGAATAAATAGTATTGACATCCCAATTGACCAGTATTGACTTGTATCGACTACTTTGGGGAGTATTTGGTTTTTTCATTAAATCATTTAAAATTTCGTGTGGAAACACCAAATGAATTTGGTTTGTAGTTTTCAATCAAATTTTCATTGGTTTCATACTTTCATACTTAAGATTGTATGTTTTTCTGATATTCCAATAAATATTGTATTCTCATGTAAAGAAAGCAAGTACAAAAGGCACACTTTTGACGGTACATTTCATACAATAAGAGTTCTGCGGTCTATGTTTAAAGTAACTTAATCTTATTCTACATACAATGTACTCAAATTTCATTTTCAGAGTCCAAGTGACCAAAGCAATACATTTATGTAAATGTTTTCTTTGTCGAACATCTCCAATGCTTTCAGCGCTATGATTTTTCTCTTGATTTGGGAAATGTCAGCAAAAAGAAAACGATTGGGACGGGTCCGTTGACACAATTGGGAAGGTCCGTTAACATGATTGGAAAGAGTCCGGTTGTCATTGGGAATGGGTCCGTTTTCTGGACCCTTTTTAAGAGGAAAAAAACCGCTGCTGACATGTAAAAACACGTGATTCACAAGTAAAAGATTGAGCATTAATGCTTGCTAAAAGTTCTTTACTGTTCCATTGGCTGCAACAAATTGGAGATCGAATTTCTTAAGTAAAAGTCTGGCATAGAACCCTATGTTCCTCTTGTTTGTTTCTGTAAGCAATAATTTTATTGGTTGTTCTTTTAAAAGAGTATGTGGAAAAAAGAAGAAGATGAAAAGAAAAAACCTATTGATGCTGCAAAAGAGTTGTATGAGTTATCTGTGCGATGTCTTAACGAGGAAGAAGATAAAAAAGAAAAACCAATTAATTCTGAATATATAGTAGACACAATCCGTGTAAGACATGTTATCATTTTTAATTCATTTAACCCGATCATTACGTCTGTCAGTAGATTGTCTTTCTTTATGACTTGAGGTCAGGTATCCTTGGTTGACCTACATACTTTCATGGCGTATGACTATAAAATACATTTAAGAACGTTTCCCCCTTCCTACCTCTGATACAAGCTTAGCATCTTTCAATAATTAGCTAAGGTATGTGCTTTGTACTATTTGTAGGGTTGCAACCTCTCCAAACGGCACTTCTAAAGAGCAGCATATTTGAATTCCCTCGTCGATTTTGCTCTATGTTTCAATTCTGACAAACAACACCTCCGCAGAGCGGTAAACGGCTGGTGAGATTCATTCCCTTCATTCATATTTTACCTCCGTACAGCGACACTTAGTCCTAGTAAGGTTAATATCAATGATCGATAATTATCTACGACCTCGAGATCTAAACAATAGGCGATACCCCTAATCGTATAATAGCCCATGGTTATATGTTGTTTAATTATTTGACTAACAAGGGTTTATAGATGAAAGACACATGGTTTCAATGCCACCAATGAACGAATTAAGACGAGGAAAGCTTTGTTTGGTAGACTAACGTCATCAAATATCAGTCGAACACACGTTCTGCTCGTTAATGATAGCAACTGAAATGTATTTATTATTGTACTTTTTATTATAAACTACGATGGAATAAATTCTGATTCAAGTGAATTCGAGGTTAAAGAGATGATTCAGACACTAACTACCGAAAAGATGGAACTAAATCATGCTAAGTATAATGCGCCGCTAGACATATGTAAAGAACACATTTTCACGGTATTGAAAAGTTTTTCCATGTGTATTGCTTTCTTCGGAGTTAAACTAACCATCGTGCAACGAATTTTTGAACTGTGTTAAACACTGATCTGAATGATTTTATAGATATTCTGAGACGCCTTACTTTTGTCGATATATCTAAAAGTCTAAATGTGACACTTTTTCAATATCCGCCAGTTGTTGCTCTGCTGAGGTAGAATTGTTGTTCTTTAAGTTAAATTCATAACCTTAAGTTACTAATACTAATGGCTCAGTATTGAGAGACAAGGAGCTCCCTAGAGATTGATTTGATTAGTATTAGATGTAATAACTTGTTACTCGAGCTAAAATGAATTAGTATCAACCAAAGGTATACTTTGTAATGTTCTTGGCAAATGATAAGACCCTCTAAAGGGATAAATATGAAGACGGACCCAATATCGATGTTTAATGACTAACATACTTATTCTGTAACTTGAGTAAAACAAAAGTAATAATAATCCTCAGCCGTGGCGTTGTGGTTAGCATGTCTGACTTCGAATCCGAAGATCGCGGGTTCGAGTCCGAATGCGGTAGGTCATACCCTATACATGAGTTGTCGGCCTCGAGGTAGAGTAAATTAGCACTGGTTGTAGAAAAGTGTCCAGGACACATATAGTAGAAAGCGCTGGCCGTCGTATATGTGACCTAAATGCGACGTTAAATCCAATTAAAACAACAATGATAATAATCATACAGATCATATTATACTATTTCAATATAACATGCATGCAGTAAGTACTATTAGCCTACCATGTAGTGTGAGGCGTGGTTTCATGTTTCACTGACCACTACGCTAGTAGGACAGCAGCTTGTTGTCTGGAATATTTGTAGTAGCTGTCTAAGCTGTCTTTGGGGACACTCAATAAAATCTCATTCTATTTGAAAATGCAAAAATACGCACTGGAAAGTAGGGAAACCGTCCTTCTAATGATTGGAAGAAGTACAAGATTTTAAATCGGTGTTCCTACATGTTCTTTAAGTTTGATTTTAAAAAAAAATCCGGCGTGGTTTTCTTAAACGTAATAAAGCGTCATTAAGGAAGTAAAGCACGTTTTGTTTTCCTACATGGATAAAATTTATTAAATGTAAATAATTTAAATCGCAAAACATAAGCATTATTTGACCTTTTTGATCCTGGGATCCATACATCATATACATAAATTATATTAATTTTATTTTGGTCACTTCAGACCCAACTTGAGAATTACTTTAAGCCGAAGTGGTGTGCTGGTCCCGTAAAATGTGATTTTTGCATGCTGTATGATGCTGGTAAGCATTCCTATTAGTATCTTTTTTCTGTCAACATTGAGGACTTTCCTAGCAAGCTTTCCGCTAGAAATATGTATATATGTTTTACCAGTACTGTCTTGAAGTGTTCCGAATCGTCAAAGTAGATAGACATAATTAACAAATATTTATAGAGTGTTATGTCATATCGTTTCAGAGATTTGAACTGTGATGATCTTTTATATTAATTATTGATTCCGGAAATTTAAAATAATTGCCATGTATTTGTTCATTCTCATTATGGTGTGTTACGTGAATTACGTGTGTCCGTTTCTAGTCCCCGATCGGTGTTCACACTGGATAGAACTATAAGATTGCCCTCTGTTTATATGTCTGTCTGTCCGCTCAAATATGGATTCTACAATTTCGAGAAGAGACACTCAGAATTGATGAAACTTGGTGAGTGAATTGGTTGTAATCTTGATAATTCTCATCTTAGTATTTTCTAATCAAAGTTGTTGCTGCATATATATTTTATTCGTATAGATTTCATATTGTAATCAGTTCTTCAAATTATGTTTCAGTTTCTAATGATGTCCTTCAACATAATCTTAGCTGTAAAATAAATGTATGTGTCTCATGCATGAGAAATTCATATTGTAACCCAGTATGGTGTCATTCTTGCGGAGAAGAAATCATTCCAAATATTGGTAAGCAATTTTATGAGCAGATTAGCAGACATGAATTATTGTGTTACATTTCTGATCTATGCAGTGAACCAATAGGTATAAGTGTAATGTAGGGTATAAATACATGTATAATTGATTTGTTAATATGATGGTTATTCTTTTTGAATTAAAATATTTTACATTTATTGATATCCTTTTTATACGCCCGTTTGAAAAACGGGACGTATTATGTTATGATGTTGTTCGTCTGTCCGTGGACAATTGCTTGTCCGGATAATAACTCAAGAAATGATGTACCTAGGTTCTTCCAATTGTGTATGTAGATAGCCCTTGGGTAGAGGGGGTTCCATATCGAACTTGAGACCCCAGGGTCAAAAGTCTAGGTCACTGATTTTTAAAATATAAAAACTTACGGAAATAACTCAATACAGACTGTACCTAGGTTTACCACATACTTGACACAAGGGCTATACACATTTAAAATTTAATTTTAAATGTGTATAGCCCTTGTGTCAAGTATGTGCCCAATTGAATCTGTGGCCAAGGGGTCAAAGGTCAAGGTCACTGGGACATCATAAAAAACTGTTGGGTCGATTACTCTTCAACAGCTTCTCCCAGGTTAACCAAATTTTATGTGTGGATAGCCCATGAGTCAGGGATTTGCCCTATTGGTTCTGAGGCCTTGGTGTCAAAGGTCAAGGTGTCTGGAGGTTCATATTGGAAACTGTGTGCCGGTGGTAACTCGCCAACGTCTGTATCTAGGTTCATGAAATCTTTGCATTGGATAGCCCTCCAGTCAATGATGCGACCTATTTATTTTGAGTCACCGGTACTTCATATGAGACAGAACACAGTACATGTATGTCAGCACACGGGTGTATAATGCCCCGCCAAGCTTTTGTTAACTCCATCGTATGAGGATTTTGTATAAAAATGTCACTGTGATTTATTAGACACAATTGGCAGTTTAAAATAATTAAACAATTGTCGACATAAATGCAGCTATGTATTGACACGAATTACGTGAGCAGTTTCATCAAAGACGTTAAAATCGATAAGGATGTACCTTCTTACTGTGTGAATATTTCTTTTTTTTCAAAAGTTAATAATATTGTTAGTATTGATTAAAATATTATTAATTCCCACAATTATTTGAGAAATTTGATATAACTCGTTTTAAAAGTTTAATACTGGATTGTATGAATCCATTTTAAACAATTGACAAATGATTCGTCCTCTAACAAAGTTAACCCCTCACAAATTTATAAATCAATTGGCTTATTTGTTGAAAATTGAGTAAGAGCGTTATACCTTTTTATCTTTAAAAAGTCAATACTAGCGTAAAATGCTGTAATATTTCTGTAAAAAGTATTTATTTCATTTTAGAAAAATCACTGCAAGTATTACATTTTTTTATGAATTGGGGTCGATGTATTCAAATGACATTTTTGAATTAGCTTTGGTGAAAAACTCTTTCATTTTTTTCTTTATTGCCACCATATGCTATAAGGTTAATTATTAAATCGTTAACTTGGAGCGCGGTTATTGTTTTCTCAGTCAAATGATAATGATATGTTAAGACTGCAAAATTGTCACATTTTCTGTTGGGTCTCCAAATGATTAATTTAATATATTCGAAGAAATATCCTTGTAATGTTTTTAATTGAATTTGCATTCGTGGAATTATTTGAATTTCTTAAAACCACAACTTGATTATTGAATTTTTCATTTTTATGACAAATACCCCCTCAAATGTGTAGTGCGACTGTTACTCATTTATCCATTTTTCAATTAAATGTTATAAAAAGTTATTTTAGATAGAAAGTTAAATTTTTATCTCGACTTTTCGAAGAAAATGAGAGCTCTTGCTATTTTTTTTGCGTCGGCGTTAACATTGGCGTTGGTTTTCAGGTTAAAGTATTTTAAAACTCTTATATCTTCAACACAATCCAAGTTTTTATATTGAAAATTTGTCTGTACCTTATATACATGACTATAAAGGGACGTAACTGTGGATGAGTTATTTTGGAGTAATTGCCCTTTTAAACTAAAACAGGACAAAATGTTAAAGGTTAAAGTTTTGCTCGTATGGAATATCTTCAATACTGATAAAGATATTTGAATTTAAGTTAGTGTACTTAATTATCAGTACCATATCGACACGACTACAATTATGAAAGGACGTAACTGTGGATGAATTATTAATGGAGTTATGCCCCTTTATTCTTTAACATTTATGATTTAACATTAGTTCTAATGGGATAAATTTAGTACTTACAAATATATTTAAATGAAAGTTGGTATGCTTATTCATCAGTTCTTCATCTATCGGACTATTAAGGGACAAATGAGTTACTTTCGAAGTTATGTGTTCAATGTTTAAATTGGTTTAAACTGAATATATTTAGTTTGATTGATAGCTAGTATGCTTATTCATAAGCACTAAATCTACTCGACTTCAAAGGAATGTATCTCTTGACGAATTGTTTTGGGTTGTACCTCTTTTCAACTTTTTATTAAGGGTTAAAGTACTTTGTAGTGAAATATTTTCAATACTCACCAAGATGTTTAATTTTTATGACAGGTAGTATGCTAATTCATCAGTACTATATCTACACGACTACAAATGAACATAATTCTTGATAATTTTTTTGCTGTTCTACCCCTTTACTTAAATATTGATTTTTTTCAAATCGAAATATGTTTAATTCCTTATAAAGATATTTAAATGAAAGTAGGCATGCTTATTCATTGATACTATGTCTACTTAACCATGAAGGGACATTACTATGGATGAATGTTTATTGTTTATGGAATAGTGCCCCTTTTAAATTTTACAAATATGAATTGGTATTGATTGTTTGACTGATTTATTTCCTTTAAAAATTAAGTCCGGTCTTGAAATCATTTTTCTTTAAAGATAAGCCTTGCCATGAACAAAACACCTGAAAAGTCGAGCGCGCTTTCCTTGGACTGCTCTTGTTTTTCTTGTGTTTCTAGACTGTAATTCTGATGATAAAAAGAAACTTGTAACTATTTATTGCTTGCGGAAATTCTACCTATCGTGATCAACCCGATCAAACAAAGGAAATCATGAACTGATATTTTATGTACAGACAAATCCTCAAATTTCCATGGTACAAATATTATACATCGTAGTTTGTTTTCTAACTCATCTTGTTTTAGACCAGAAAACTTTAAAAGTTTGCTTGAATAGTACATTTGGTGTTACAGATCTCGGATCGTGTAACATGAGATCGCTCATCGTGTAAATACACGGTAAAAACCGGTCCGAGATATTGTGATTTTGCGTTTTATTATCGTGTACCGTGTGCCCGAGATATTGACAAATCCATACGTATAAATGTATTAAATACTTATGCACTAGATGGGAGCCCGTACAAGCACGGGCTTTAGGTAATGACAGTTCTCGAAACTGTTCCTCGAAACAGGCATGTTTAAAAGCCATATGAAACTTATTAATCTCATAAGAGATTGCAAAATATGTGTAGGAAGTTTGAAATTGATAATTGTGTAGTATCGGAGATATGATTTTGCAAGTATAAGTTTAATCTGGGTTTGTCAAGTTCTAAAAGGACTGAACACTGTGAAAATGTAACATGGAGTTATGAAACTTGGTCACCCGAGCTTGTATTTTCATTTCAAAAGTGAATTCTCGATATTTAATCCCTTTCGACATGAAACCTGAAAATAAACATGAATAATGTTGATCTGTCTAACAACTGTGTCCAATCATTACAGACCGTTGGGTCAACGTATATTGAGCTTGCTTGTAAAAAATGGACCGAGAATATGTTCTCCCATATTACACCGCGTACCTTCGGTAGAAAGCGTGACCAGACACGTATAAATTTTAACCTATGTCTCTGATAGCTCTCTTGAAAGAGATACTTTGTGGTGCAGTAATTTCTATAAGAATCTAATTATTGTAACTAACAATTTGTCACCGTTCTTCGCAGTATCTCTCGAAATTAAATGTGAAGTACGTGAAGTGTTTTATTCTGCTTAATGTAAAATATAAGAATTGGGTGAGTATGCCGTTTATGGGTATTATTTCGAGAACAAAGAACGCATGCTTGGTGAATATTCAAAAAATGGCAAGAAGGTTGCACGTATTCTGGGTGATTCCCCATGATAATACAGCAGTTACAGTCATGTGACAGAGGCATTACATTCGATTCAGTAAAGATCAGAAATATTTTACTTCACGTCGAGAATCAAACTCGATTTTCCGGCTTGACGTGTCTATTTTTAGTTTTATCTAGAACTATTTTAAGACACAAAAAACCCCACTATTTTTGTTGATTTTTGGCAGTTTTTGCAAATATCAAGAGGCTTTGTCAAAAAAGAATTGTCAACTTGATATGCCGGTATATAGGTGCTCCAGCGACAAACAAAAGATTTATTCAAAGCTGCGCAGTTTCTTCCACAAAACAGGAAACTCGCAAATTTAATAGTATAGATTGTCGACAAATCATCATCCATAAACAAAACGAAAAACCGCGATTCATTTAGTGGAGTTTAAAATAAATCCATACGTATAAATGTATTAAATACTTATGCATTGTCGACAACTCATCATCCATAAAAAAAGAAAAACCGCGATTCATTGAGTTTAAAATAAATGTTGACTTGGTTAAAACCGGAAATTCCTATTTAAAATGCCGTACGTCGATAAACTGCGGCTCATACCGGACCAATCTGCGGTCAATTTAATTACGGCCCAACCGAAATGTTGTTACTAAATTAAAATGATCGATATAGAATTATTATATTAAAAATGTAAACGCATGCTTGCATTTATATTAATCATCAAGCATTTTTTCTTCGTTTGTCGGTGGCTAAAGCGTTTAGTAAACAAACTGTTATAAATGACATCTCACGTCGATAAACTGCGGCTCATACCGGACCAATCTGCGGTCAATTTATTTACGGCCCAACCGAAATGTTGTTACTAAATTAAAATGATCGATATAGTATTATTATATAAAAAATGTAAACGCATGCTTGCATTTATATTAATCATCAAGCATTTTGTCTTCGTTTGTCGGTGGCTAAAGCGTTTAGTAAACAAACTGTTATAAATGACATCTCACTTGGTCAAGAACTCGTTGATCACGACTCAATATGATTAAAAAATCATTATTATTTTAATTCTTAAAGTAAATTAAATAATTTAGTTTTTACAGTTTATTCGTATTATTCACGCATATGCGCGTATTTATATGCAAAACTTTATATATTGATTTTTAATCGGCATAAAATTAAAAAAATTAACACGCTGTGTGTGTACTGTCTTATAACCCCGTCTTCACGCAAGCACTACATGTAAACGTTTATATCTAGTAAACATACTACTAAAAAGGCGAGCATTATACAATATGACTTGCTTATATTTTTTAAAATCACGCTAAGACTGTGTTTTGAAAAATATACTTATTCAAAGTATCTTTTCACCATGAATGGCTTGAAAATAAAACAGAGAAAAAACTTGAAACGAGTATTTCTTTTTCTGTCGTGTGATTTTCGCCGGCTATCGTGTGTGTAGTTTTAAATCTGATTAAAACCTACAAAGAATGACATTAATTTTTTTGACAGCAATGCTATTCTTTATTCAGCAGTTTGTATTTTTGTTATACACCAAGTACTTATATAATTTGTCTGGTAAATATTATCAATCTTGTTCTTCTTTGTCTATGGTGTAATGACTGCTCGCCTATTGTGTACCTTAGTTTCTTCTTAAAATGTCGATATTCAATAAAATAATCTGTACCATATGACTTGCTTATATTTTTACAATCAAATTAAGACTGTGTTTTGAAACATACACACATACGAATTATAACATCTTATCTCCATAAATGGCTTGAAGAAAACAAAGGAAAAAAACTTAAAACGTGTATTTTTTTATCAATCGTGTGAGTTGATTGGCTTTGCGTGGTTTTTAATTCGATTAAAACCAACTTACTAAGAATGAAATTAAATTATTTTGACAGTAATGTTATTCTTTATTATACAGTTTGTATTTTTGTTGTATACCATGTACTAATATAATTTTTATACAAAACATTATCTATCGTGTTCGTTTTTGATTATCGTGTATTGTCTGCCCGCCTATCGTGTACCTTAATTTCTACTTAAAATGTCGATATTCAATAAATTTATTGATACGTAGAGGTTATTAAACAGGACAAGTGTGCCTTAAGGAAGATATCGGCACACTTTCTTAGGGCTAATGCTGAGGAAAGTGTGCCGATATCGACTTAAGGCACACTTGCCCTGTTTCATAACCTTTTTATTGCATATGTTGACTTTTGCATGAAATGATGATTTTTCTAAAACAAAAATACATTTTTTCTCGACGTAACGCGTCATTTTGAACGTTGACGTTACGTCACATGTATTGTGTAATGACCGGAAGTTGCCTCAATATCGATTTTTGGCACACTAGGAAGTGAGCCAAATATCGATATTTTGGCACACTTGCTCAATACTGGAATATATTGCCCACATTGAGGCTATATTGGCGCACTTCCACGTCAATTTTGTTACTATTTATAGTAACATATGCAATAAACTCTTATATTTTACAATCACACTAAACTGTGTAATGAACCAGGTACAAATTATTATCTTTTCTCCGTGAACGGGTTGAAAAAAGACTATGTAACATATTTAAATGTTTATTTCTTTATCTATCGTGTGATTTCGAAGTTGACAATTCTGTGCGTGAATTTAAATTCGATTAAAGCCAATTTTCAAAATTTAGTTTTAGAGAATTTGTGCGGTAAACTCGATATTCAATTAATTTAACAAAACTTATATTGTTTAGTTACATATTGACGACGAAATAGAAGAATATTTTTTTGTTTTCAATCTGAGACGCGTTTAACCTGTCGTCAATGAAACGTTTTTCTTAGGGCGAAAAAAGCCGAGGATTCCGAACAATCGTGTTAAACGTGTATCGAGACACGGAATCGTGTATTTTACCTTAAATCAAGCTATCTAACGAGTTCGTGTAGCGTGCAATCCGTGTTCGTGCAACGTGCGTGTACAGTCCGTACCGTGTGACAGCTTGCACTTTCCGATATCTGTTATGTTCAATCATAAATAAAAATGACCTTATAATCTGCAGCGTTCTACAATTGGTTCTAGAAATAGTTTCCACACTAGAGTGTTCAATATGTTTATCTATAAAGAAATTATAAAATGGTGACAGGTAAAGTGTTCAAACTTCGACCTACTGGAGAGTTTGAGCCAATAAGTTTGCCTTTGTTTTAACTTATGACCATTTTTTCCGCCAGGGCGTAATTGGGTTGGCATGATATTAGCAGGAAATGATTCAGAAAACGAGACATTAGCTAAAGTATTTACAGAAGATGGAGAAAAAATAAAAACAGTGGTAACTTCAAAATGTCCACTTGTAATGGGAATAAGGTAGGAAAATTGAAGTCTCTTCTTGTACTTTTTTAAGTGAAAGGATACATGGAAATGACTATCGTGTGAATCAATATTTAAGTTTTCCCAAAATATATTGTGCCAATTTTAATTGAAAGACACAACACCTGTGTTTTACGTTATGATTTGCATCGTACGTCCGTCTTTTTGCAATTTCGTGTGAGGACCTTATTTCTGTTCTAATACCTCTCATGAGTTATTTTAATCACTTGTTAGGAATCATTCCCATGGTAAGACGATGTGCCTCGCAATTTTGAAGGACAAATTGGCTACTAACTAACTAAATCTGACTGGCTTGCCTGTGCTTTTAAAGAAAATACAATGTGTGATAAAAATATTGATTTGTATATTTAGTTCTTAGGCTCAATGATTCCAAATTTGATTACTCTTAGCCTTTAGCTATTCCTTCGTATCTTTATACTTTGAATGTATTCATTGACATAGTAGTTTGGTTTATAACTTTATTTCCATGTACAACAAAATTGTGAAATATCCTGTTAAAATAATTTAACATCATGTCCCTTGTATTAAAGACAAAATGATATTTAATAAATCCTTATGAAAGCATCTAGCAATTCAGAGTTACATATCGTTATAAAAAAGCCCGCTGATATATGTTAACAAATTGTATATATCAGGGTGACCACGGACTCTGGAAAACAGGGAAAATGCCAAAATAGAATTCCCTGCATGGAAAAATCAGGGAATAATCAGGGAATTTCACAACCAATTGAAAAAGAAATGCTTTTTAGCTTGTTGGTTTTGTCTTTGATTAAGTTTATTTCATGTGCTGAACTTGTATCAATTGTCATATACAATTCAGTTATTAGTTTTCTATTACATTCATCATGGAAAAAAAGAAAACTGTTGTTTTGAATAACTTTTGACAAACTAGATGGCAAGTAAATGAAGGAAGTGACTTTATTTTCAAATGTTCTGAAAAAATGCATTATTTAAATGAAATTCATCCATCACTTATTAAGGTTCATAAGTCACAGGTTACATATAAAACAGGACTGGAAACTCTAGGAACAGTTGTCTTGTCACATGATATGTACATTGCATCTTATGTATTTAATTGGAATGTCAATATAGTTCTCTAAAAAACTCATTCAGGGAGCATATATTTTAAATAGCAAATTTACAGTTAAAATTATAAACTGTTAAAGTATGACTATCATTCTAAAATTCATGGTATATGTATTTTAGTCAAAATGTAACTTATGATATGCCTTTCGAATAATGAATGCTTCCAATCAAAGTTTTAAACAGAAGCTATGCAACATATTTTCGTAATACACGAAAATGTATAATACATATACGATAAAAAATTCATTTGCATATTTGTGCCTTGCCAAAAAACAATTAGATATCAGTAGGTAAACATGTTGGGACATGAAGAAATATGTGTTTCGCTCATTAGCATTTTCCAGAATAAAGCATGCCTGATTGTTAACATATTTATCGTATTAGGGGGAGGTATCTTCACAATCACATCATAGATTGACTATATAGCTAAAATGTTCATATCAACCTTTTTTATTTACAAGGGAAGTTCAATAAATAGTAAATAAATACCAAGTGTTGAAAGTTTAACTATGTAGGGGTAATTAATATATAACTAACAGTACAAGTATACCTTGCAAATATTAGGGAATAATACCGTTACATCGGGTAAAAACAGGGAATTATCAGGGAATTTCATTTTTTTAGAATTTCCGAGGCCACCCTGTAATATGTTTTGGTAGCTCTTGGTCTAGAATGATTCTGTTGAATAGTTTCTCCCTGGGTTTTACGTCCTTGTTGTTGGACTTTAAATTTGAGTGTGTAATAGCACTTTTTGTGTGTCCTCTTGATTCAACTTATATTAGTTGTTGCTTTGATTATATTTCTTTTTTGAAAAAAATGCCCCAATTCAACATTTTTACCAATACAAAAAAACATAACACATGCACATGAGAATATTAGCTACGAAATAATAGTTATCAATATTTTGTGAACGAATAAAGCAATATTTTTAATTTAATCCAGGTTTGTAATTTACAGTGAATTATTCTCTGTTTAAATTTTTTTGAAAATAAGTTTACATCACCAATTATTTGGCTAAGCCAAACAAACGAAAAACCCTATGTTTATAACATTTGTTTTACGATAGAAGCCCAGTTGTTCCTTCCAATATTATCTTGCCTAATTAACATTATATACCAATTTATAGGAAACCTATGTAAAACCTCTGGCATACAAAGAAGTTTACACCAATATTTAATTACTTTTATATGATGATCAATACATAATGGTTACCTTCAAAAATATAAACTTTACAGGAAATATTCGTATTTAATAATCCGATATCTATTGTGTCGTTTTTTATGTTTTTGATGATTTGTTTGGCATGAATTGTTCGACATACTTTGTTTTTGCGCTAACATGGGCGTGACTTTATTGTATAATTACAAGGCACGTCCATTGATTTTGCTTACTATCTTTTTACCTTGAAAAAGGCATCCATCAGCCGAAACGTCATATAGATTTAACCATCGAATCAAATAGTCTTAAATACTCAGTATGTTAAACTCCCCAAAACTTCTTTGATAAGATTATATGGCATAAATAGATTTCTTCGGTTATGTGGCCAGTTTATTTTTCGCTTTTGTCCATGATAATTTTTTAGTAAAAAGCAGATCCATATATCTATATATTGATGTGACATTTACTGAATTGTGGTTATAAAACCATTTTGCATATGATCTAAGATGTCCCCCATTTCTAAAAACAATTATTTCAGTTTTATTTTCGTTTATGGATATTCCTGTATTATTACAGAATTCCGAAATTGAATTTAATTGTGATTGTATTTCGATGGCAGTGTCGGTGCAATCAGCGAATAGAATGCATACGATATCAGGAATTTGATAAGTAATGAATAATACCTCTATTTCCCTTACTACATAAGAAGTGTGATCATTAATTTATTAACAAATTTAACATGATCGTACAAGTGATATCACCTTGTCGTGTACCTAAATTACAATTAAACTTTTGAGTAGTTCTGTTACTGCTAACTTGCTCGCAGCGACGAGATTAGAATACATTGATAAAGAACACGAAACAAAATCCCTCTTACAACTGATTTATTTATGACAGTTAAGAAATTATGATGAATCAGTCCATCAAACGCTTTTTTAAAATCTACATAGCCGCGGCCGTGGCATAGTGGTTAGTCATTCGGAACCTCGACCTTTCATGAATGAATAATCTCAGAAGGATTCGTGGGGGATTTTCACTGGATTTTTGTGATTTTACTACCTATGCGAGGCGAAGCACGTAACGGTTATACAACATAGTTCTTGCAGTATACACACAGATATTTGTCAAAGCTTATTTCTTTGTTTTAAATTGAACTTAATATTGTTCATCGATATCATTGAACTACGTTATTTCAAATTTACGGACAAAAAGCCAAAATTCAGTCATCGCCTTAACGAATGTATATTTGTTTACTTCAACACCGCTTTTTCCAAAATGGCGTCTAAATATGTCCGAGGTTATTCGTAGCAAATGGCCGATGAGTTCCGAATGAGTGGTTAGCATGCCTGACTTCGAATCCGGAGATCGCGGGTTCGGGCCTGGTCGCTGTAGGTCATACTCTATACATGAGTTGTCGGCCTCGTGGAAGGTTAAGTTTGTACTGGTGATAAAAAAAGTCGAGGAAACCTATAGTAGGAAGAGCTGGCCAACGTATATATGACCTAAATATGTGTTGAATACGATTTTTAAAAAATCTATAAATAAAACATAAAATCTTCAATCTGGTTTACAAGTTTACTTTTGTACCATCTTTGTAATGTAAATATACTGAACCAAACAAGGAACCTGACAGTATGTTTATTATTAAATTTCTGAACATGTGATCGGGATTGAGTCCAACCAAAGATGGGACATTATACTGCAATGTCTTCCTGAAGAATTTATACTATGTTTTTTCTAGGGCATGCGTCAAAACGTTAAATGACATCGAATGCAATGTAGGGGTCAAAACACATTTTGGCATATTAAAGCTTTTGCCATTTAGATAATTTTCAGTGGGGATAATTTGAAATTTCTTGCGAGTTTGTCTGATAATCGAAGTTCTAATACTCCCTAGTACCTGTTATGGCCACCTCTGGCTCTAATGAATGCTTCAATACATCTTCACGTCAAGTTTACGTATTGTTGTACCAGCTGATAAGGGATATTGTTCCACTCCCTGATAAGGGCATTTTCTAGCTCGTTTACAGTGCGAGGTGCGTGACGTTCGTCCCAACTTTGCTGCACTGGATTCATGTCCGCAGAATTTGCTGGCCAATGCATGACGTTTACGTTAGCCGCTTCAAGGCGAGCTTGCGTGATCCTTGCAACATGCGGGCATGCATTGTCCTGGTAATACACAACTGGAGCATTCATTGCATGAACGAAACGGCTTCTGCATTCAAAACTGTATTAATATACCTTTGGGCACTTGAGTTGCCTCAAATGACTAAGAGTCTAGTCTTTTGTCCCCCATAATACCACTCCAAACCATTATTCCCCCACCCTCGAAACGATCATGTTCTCTGAAACAAACAGGTGTAAATCTTTCACACTGTCTACGATAGACACGTTGACGACCATTGGCGTTACTCAATTTGAATTTATCTTAAAACAAGACCCTGTTCCAGTCTCGTCTACGCCAACGACGATGTAAACGCGCCAAGCGTAAAAGTGCCTGCCGATGATATAATGTCAAAATACAGCCTGTGTATGGACGCCGCGCTCTAATCGGGCGATTTTGTTCACGTAGCCGATTTATAATTGTTTTTGGCCACACATTGTACGCTGGTGCCGTCAACGTCGCAGGTTGGAATCTGCGACGTAAGTGCTTCAAAACGATGTACCGATTGTTCCGTTGGCTTGTTGCTCTTGGTATACCTGACCTAGGACGATCATGCACATCACCTGTCAACCTAAAGCGCCTGACAAGCTCATGCACTGTGCTGCATCTGTAGTTTAATGCCCTGCGACGTCAACGACAGATACGCCAGCTTGAAGCATACCAATAGCCCAATTTCTTTCAGCCTGTGATAAACGTGGCATTTTGTAACCATCAAATGTCAATGGTGATTTATACTGTGTAATCTCTTGGTGAATGTATAGCGCTTTTGTTCACATTCTATTGCGTTCCATTAATTTAGCACGGGCGTTACGTGCGAAAGCGGCTATTAGAAGATTACCCAATTTCAATTAGTATCAAGCTAGCTAGAGTTGTGTATCGAAAATCTACAGATATTAGATAAATATGTTTGTATTAGATGCCCATGTTAAAAAGATATTGCAACATAAAAAGTGTACGGTTTCTTTTCTAGTTGAGTATATATTATCTATTGTCAAGTACCCGGCTCTAAACCCAGCCTGTGACTCATCTAATTTCTCAAAATCCTCAACCCATGTATTCAAGCCGTTATGAATTATACTAGAAAATATCTTATACATAATATTAATCAAAGGACCCGACTTGTAAATAGAACCCTCTTGTTAGTCCCCTACCGGTGTTTACACCGGAGAGGACTATAGGTTTGCGCTCTGTCTGTCTGTCTGTCTGTCTGTCTGTCTGTCTGTCTGTCTGTCTGTCTGTCTGTCTGTCTGTCTGTCTGTCTGTCTGTCTGTCTGTCCGTCCGTCCGTCCGTCCGTCCGTCCGTCCGTCCGTCCGTCCGTCCGTCCGTCCGTCCGTCCGTTCGTCCGTCCGTCCGCTTATTTCGGGATCCCGCGATATCGAAAAAAGTATCCAAGCTATTTTGCTGAAACTTGGTATGTGAATACTTGTAGATTATGCACGTCATTGTCTTTTCTATTTCTGACCAAAATTCTGGTTGCTATGGATATGAAATAGTTAAAATTTTATCAAAAAGCTTGTTTTCCTATGTAACACATACTCTTTCCAAACTATTTCAATGAAACTTTTTTTACTATATTGCAATTAGTAGATTATGCACATACTTACATTTTCTATTTCAGGTTAAAAGTCTAGTTATTATAGATACAGAAATAATCGCAATTTAATCAAAAAGCTTGTAATTATGGGTAATTCAAAATCTATTCAAGTTATATTGATAAAACTTAGTATGTGAATATGTTGCAATGACTAGATTATGCTTATCATTGCCTTATCTTTTTCTGTTCAAATTTTGGGTTGTTATGGTTACGGAAAAAGTTAAGATTTCACCAAAACAGTTGCATCACAGTGTAACTTAGATTGCATGTCCGGATAATAACTCTACATAGGATGTACCTGAGTTCACCAAATTTATGTGCGGATATCCCTAGGGTAAAGAGTATTTCATTTAGGTTCTTAGACCCCGGGGTCAAAGGTCAAGTTCACTCAGACTTCATATTGGAAAACTTTGTCCTGGACATAATTTTAACCAGAAGTGTACGTAGGTTCACCAAATTTTTTATGTGGATAGCCCTTAGTTCAAGGGATTGCGCTATTGGTTTTTAGGCCCCGGAGTAAAAGGTCACCAGATCTTTACTGTGGATAGCCATCCATCTCTTACTGTCTCTGGCTTTATACAGCACACAGGTGTATAATGACTGCCCATTGAAGGAATTGTTTTTCTTTTGGTCTGATGTCAAGGTCATGCTGCTGTTCTTAAGTTAGTCATAGATTACCGGTAGGGAACTCAAGTATTGCCTGCAATACACACTGACACTTGTTATTATTGTACTTGTTGTAATTTTCAGTAAGGAGAAACTGGTAATGGTGAAACCTGCCTGCCCTGGAGAAAAAGAAAATATGATTGACAAGTTGAAAGTGGCATTTGAAGGTGTGAAAGACCTGCTTGGCAAAACAACAGACGAAACACAAAAGACTCTATTTTTCTACTACTCCGGACATTACACTACTACAAAAGGATTTCAACTGGGCCATGTTGATGAATGCCTCACATTAAATGAACTTCAATCATGTCTTACAAACACCGTAGGTTCATCAGACAATGTACGTATGATTGTTATTCTGGACTGCTGCAATGCTCCTTGTATTCCTAAGTTTAAACAACAACAACAACAAAATATAACATTAATTCAGATCAATTGTTGTGCACCTGACCAGTGCTTCAATACTGATAAAGGAGGGAGTATTTTCCAAAGATTATTTACTCAGGCTTTAACTGGACAATCACTTTTATTTAAATGCAAAGATATAACAGACAGTAGAAGGCCTTGTGTAGATTGCAAAATAGATGGAGACTTTGTTACTATAGAAAAATTACTGGCATTTATTGATAAGCATTATAATGCATGTTCTGTAATAGTAGACAAGCGGCCAAGTATAGATGTGCAGAATGCTGGGATCAATGATGTGAGGATAGGATATGTAGTAAACTTCCATATTGAAATGGACATAAACTTCGAGTGGAGAGACAAAACACATAGTATTCCTATTCTGCCAAGAACATTTTATAGTATAGATGAACTTAAAACTATATTATTTGATGAAGTTTTACGTACGTATACTTATTTATTTTAAATGCTTATTGTATTTTTAAATGCTTATTAATTAATGGGATTTGTAGGTAAAACTTCCAGTTCCAATTTTCTGGTTTTGTATTTTAATTGTTACGAGAATTGTTACGTACAATTGTGGTTGTATTAAAGATACACTGATAGATTGCTCTTCAACAAAATCAACAGTTTTCTCTTATTTCTTTTAGCAGCCCGGCTAGCTCAGTTGGTAGCAGGTTTACAGCTAAATCCAGAGATTTAGCATTTCCAGGAACCGTAAGTTGGTTGACTGACCGCCGTGATATGACTTATTCAATGTTTTGCTACGGTGTTAAACCCAAGAAAAACAAACAAACATCAAATTTCTATAATTGTTTAGAATGTCTTGTAGCATGACCAACGTGGGTCAGGTTGGCTAAGATAGATCTATTGTTAAAATAAAAAAATACTGATGTAGTTATATATTTAGGCATTTATTAATGTGGATCATAAACATAATTTTGCCATAAATATATCCAAACCGTTGCAGAATGATAAAAGGACAAAAATCTATCAACGTAAATGTCTTAGGTCAAACATCAATTAAGTTACTAACCCATTAATAGCTTCGTAATTTCCTCAGAATCCTATTTTGTTTTGAATGTAGTTATGCCGTATGGAATTTATGTTCATTTATGTGTAATTAATCACCATTACTATTCAGAAGCGGGATAAAACCTTTCAGTGTTGATGTGCCGTAAAATTCAAACAAGTACTCTGTATAATTGGGCTTTCTTCATTCTAGAGTAATGAGAATGAATATAAAAATATTGTCAATTGCCGAATTGTCGGCAACCACAATACTTTCTTCCGTTACACTCCTTTCGTACCGTGGACAATTAGACTGGCAAATCTCAGTTTTCATGAGTTTACATGAGGCAGGGTGGACCAATTTCCTTTAAATGAAATCGCAAATTATGAAATAATCTTCAATAAGAATGACGCCAGCCCATACATCAAAGTCATACATCACCCTCTTTAGGGAATTTTGAATGGGGAATCAAATCTTAGATATAAAACGTAATTTCATTGGTTAGTTTACCGCAGTGGTTTCCTTGCGGATTCAATAAACTGCCACATTATTCATTAATTATTAATGACTACGAGATTTTTCTAACTAAAAAGCCCACGGTACATGATGCAGCATGAGCATCAAAGTAATTTCAAGACTCATGAAATATAAAAATGAACCACCCTAAATATTTAGAATGAAGCAATTCATATCTAAATAAGACAATTCGTTGTTCATTTATCTGCATGGTTCATATAAAATAAAATTATTTAATTCATGATAGTCAGTCCTTTAACAATATGAACCTTGTACTTATGTAATGATAAATTCCTTTGACGTTTGATGTTATGTTTGTTGATAGGATGTTTATTTTTATTTCTATAGAGTATTTACCATCTGCTGAAGGACCACGGATAAGTACTGTGATATTTAAGGATATCTTGCTCATATATACCACAAAAGGTCCTGATTCTAGTAATTCAAGACATAGAAATGAGTTAGATACTATGGAAAAAGTCAACATGGCATGGGAAAGCAGACGACAACTGTATGTGACTTTGCGTAATGCATCAAATGCCGAAGATAGATTAGTGGGTGTTTTCAGTGATGGCATGTCCCAAATAATTGATGATTTATTGAAAGGAAAGGTGAAGAATAGTACATTGCCTTTTATACTAGCCCTTTGTTTCAACGAAACATTTTATTGTGTGGTGGAAAATTCACATTATTGCCGAGTTTTATTTAATGGTATGATTTACCACGGCTTTGAATGTTAGCCATACTGCATGATTCGAAGTGAATTATGCAACTACTTAACCTAAATAGTTGTTATCCAGTTTTCTAATATATTGATGTATAAATTAAGGTTTGGGTGTAAATGTATTAAAAGAAATTATGTTCCGAGGTATCAGTCTTAACAATTTGATGTATAAGTACTGTAATTTCAGTTTTTATCATTCTTTAATCACAGAATCCCAAAAAAGTTTCAGCCATATATAAATAACAAGTCAAATCATGCTATGCTATGACAAGCAAAATAATTTTTAGCTCGACTTTTCGGATATTAGTGCGGCTATCCTACTCAGTTGTGCGTTGGGGTAACACTATATGTAGTTGAGATATTTGGTACAACATTTTATATCTTTGAAACGACTCAAGGTGATTTCTTGAAAATTCAACTCCAAATTACATGACTCTAGTATGACTTTTGACTTGATTATGTCCCTTCTATACTTCCTTCTATACTTAGAACTGTCTGGGTTTGATTATGTCCCCTTTCTACTTAGTAATTTCTGGGTTATGATTTTGGTGTTACATTTCATCTTTAAAAGTACTTGAGGAAATCGCTTGAAACATAACACATGTCTCATGCTTACCCATAGAGGTTAAATACTTAGTTGCACAACTCGAGCATTAATTTGGCTGTTGTTGCTGTTGTATACGAATAATTGAAATAGTCGAGTGCTCTGTCCCTGGACTTCTTTAATTCCTTTTAAACACCGGAAAATATAACCTATTCCTCTAGGAAGCAAATGGTCCTAGGAAAGATATTTGCATGGTAATATATAATGCAATTAACTTACACTCTGGACAGTAAAAGTCCGTGTATGGGTTGATGGCTTTGAATAACCTCTAAAACAATCTGTTTCGATTGTTATTTTAAGCCAGCATACATGGAAAATAAAATGTGCTTTAACAGTAACTATACACATAGGGCCACTTAACGGCACTAAGAATGACCCATTTTGCTTATGGCTACCAAAGAAAAAGGTCACTTCTTTTGAATTAAAAAAAAAAATCTTTAAAAAAAATCCTATAAAATTGCAGTCTAATACGTGCAGGTTTAGTGATTCAGCGCTTTGAATTTTATGTTATTGACCTGGGCAAAATTTCCTTTTTATAATATAAAAGCATGTATACATGCAATATTCCTGACAAGCTTAGTTTTTGTCAATTGTTTTAAAGTGCCGCACTGTGTACAGTAATTGGGAAAATGACGGAAGATTAAGTTTCTGTACTTGATCCAGCATGTGCATTCAGTTTCTTTCTTGGAATGGACACTTACTCCTGATTTGGTGTTAAGCACGCTAATAATTGTGATTACCTTTTTATTTTATGAAAAAATATTATGGTTTATTTTGACAGAATCAGAGAATGTGTGATGCCACTACGATTGAAGTCACAGTTGAGTGTAAATCCTTTCTTGAGGATGTTTATAGAAAGTCTGAAAGTAACTTACCCCAGCTAGCAAAAGTGGCAATTGATTTACTTAGTGAACAGCATGACCTGAACAAAAAAGGAAAGGTATGTTGATAGTTACATGTAATATTACTGCTGATATATATTTAATCTCTATATTTGAAATATTTTTAACAATTTAAAACAATAACTATGTGAACATTATGAAAGTTAAAAATGTTAAAAAGACATATGCATCAATATAAATATAAAGCTTGTTGGACAATTATCCTTAACGCCAATATTTACACCTATCCTTTTCATGTTAAGCTAACACATGTTGATTAATATGTACACTGACATCAATTGCATCATGAAGTAGATTCAATGTTTAAACTCGCATGATGTTAATATTTCATGAAAACTTGTGAAAACACATCTTATGCTAAATATTATTTTCTTTGTAGAATGTGACTAAACTGAATGTGAAATTCCCATATGAAGAGGGAAGTAAACCCAAGTACAGAAAGGATTTCTTGTGCTTTAATCTAGTGATAGACAATCAAGCCGGAAGTGGATAAATAATTGACATTAAATGATGTAACATATTATCATTATCTTGAAACTCTACATTTACTTAACAAAACTTATAAGTGTATATGTATATTTGGGCTCATATCTAAGTAAACGTTTGTCCGATTTCAGACAAATTTTCAACAAATACACTTTTAAGATGGAAAAACAATATTATGTTTATTTCATTACAAAGAACATAGTATTTAAATAAGGATATCATAATCATCTCAGTGTGTTAAAAAGTCAAAATATGGATGGTTATCTTCGTGACCAAGCAAATGTACGTAAAATGATAGTGGTATCCGGGTAATTGACTTGCGACTTAATATTCAATTAAGAATGAGGGCTTTATGACTGCTTGGCATCGCGTTGGAAGCGATTCTGACGTGTACCCACTCATGTACAACCTTCCCGCGTAGCTCAGCTAGGGTTTGGGCTTCAACGCCATGGCATGCACGGCAGTTTAATTCATACGTGTTTTGATATGTATATAGCTATTGCTTTCAACAGTTTTCACATCAGCATGATGTTGTTGTCGTGTATTAATTCTGTTTTGATTCGCACTAGTCAAGATTACCTTGTGCATTTAATGAATGAATTTCATCGATTAACGGTTCGCGCAGGTAAGATTACTTTAAAAACAAAGACTCCACAGTAATAATTGATACAAAGTCAATCGCAGATACACCAAGTTTCATAAAAAATATCAATTCATAAAAAGTTAATCGCAATTGAAATATTTATACTTATAAGTTTTGCTTAGTTATATTAATATATACTCATTCTCATGAATCATTCTCAATTTTGATATAAATTATGACTTCTACAGTGTAGCTCATCTGAGCCTTTGTTAAGGGTAACCTCTCCAGACAGTTTTATGTCAGTCCGGTGTCAGACACCATTGAACTCATTGTGAACTAGATAGAGGTCACATAATTGCTCAATTTGTTTATCAAAATTGGTCAGTAGCGTTGTATTCACGTAACCTCAAACGGGATTTGATAATGAGTCATGTATGGTGAAATGCTAGGTCACTTGGTCAAGTCATGTTCGAACATAGTCAGAGACTTAGTCAATTACATGTTTGATGGACTCAGGTGAGAGATCTCTTTTTCATGTATGATATACATGTTGATATATACATATGTACCTTAAAAGTACCAAATGATGTGCCTTAAAAACCCGGGTCGATAGCGCAGATGGTAGCGCGCCGGGGTTTGGAATTTCGTGCCCGAGGGGGTGCGGGTTCGAATCCCGCCCGGGGAGGTTATATCCTTCCATGAAAATTTGACAACAATGTCGATTTTCCTTAATTGATAAGATAATATGGAGAAGTTTCTGGCCTTTTGGAAGGGTAGGTGAGTACTGGTTATAGACAATGGTCCAGAAAAGCTAAGTTAGGTGCGCTGGACGCCGTAAAATGACCTAAATTGTGTTGACACGGCGTTAACTCAAATAAATAAATAATTAAGATGTGCCTTGAATAACTCACTCTCCAGTTTAAGTGATAAAAATGGTTTTTTATATACATGTATCTTATCTTATACGTAGTAAAATAAATAATAGTTTGATACATTGTGTATTCTTTTCTATACTAATTTATTTTAGCTCGATCGTGAAACAAATTCTTACAACTTAGATTAATCACTTTCGGATATTCTTTTCTCCAACCCACCTATGTATTTAGTAATGGTACAATTTATGTATACCTACATGATGATAGAATTCACTAAATACAAAAATATGTTTATGATAAGAACTGACAGGTTTTTCCCGTGCTCGCGATTCTGTTAATTTGAACTGCAGGATGAATACTATGGTACGACTTGTATTACCGTTCACTAAAACTTAATAAGAAACAACCAATATATCAATCCGATGAATTTGATTAGCCTGTCAAATGTTTAACATCAGATCATTAAGATTGGCATAAGGCTAGGTTATGATGAAGAAATTTATCAAAAGCTTTTGTAAGAAAAACTTAAGAACGGCTTATCATTGAAAATGCTGTAGTATTGAGTGATCAAAGAGGAAGTGGAGTTATTCAGAGAAATCAAGTACCAACGCTGTCTTTCGAATTTGACCACTTTAATACATGATGGGAACATTGGCGAATGCTAGACATAAAGAAATGTTCTATGGTCTTCATTTTACTATTGATATGTATGAAGGTGAGTAGCGATAACGTCTTTCAATTATTGAGACACACTTTGACAACGATGTATTTCAAGTAGCGAGTGTTGTGGACGCCCTGATACAGACATCTTTGCAATTATTTACACTGCATTTTTGATGTGATATTTGAAAAGATCATTCCATCCATCTTTAACCAGAATGCCTTGTGCATAGAATAAAATAGAATATTTCCTTTTTAGTCGGAAAAATACAGAAAACACGTAAGCTTTAGTAAACTTTTTAACAAACTATTAAATAACAATATATAAAATAAACAATTTTCAAAATACCTGTAAAATGTGAAATAATGATTAGTTCAATACGTAATATTAAAGTCATTACATTTTTGACAGAAAACGGCAATTTGTCTTTAAGCTCTCCCGAGATGACTTAGCGGTGAGCTATCAAGATAGATGAATGTCCGAAATACGTTGTCTGTCCACACTTATTTCGTTAGCACGCTAGAGGTCACACGTTAGCTTCGATTGTCACGATACTTGGCCAGGACGTATGTCCCAGTTATTACTAGGACGAGTTTGAATATGGGTCATATGTGGTTAAATACTAGGTCACATATACTAACAATTCATGTCTATTCTGAAATTTGTTATTGGATTTCGAAACAACTTGTTATTTTAAATGTTCACCATATCAAGACGTTTGATAACATACAACACCCATGTCTGTAGGTCCAATGTCACTGTTACTAAATTAGAAATTTCTTGTCTGGGCTAAAACTTCATTGTGAGTGGAGTGATTTCAATGAAACTTGGCAGAAATGTTCACCAGGACAAGACGGTGTGTCACGTACAATAGACAATCCCAGAAATGAGAATTAGACCTCCGCCATATTGTGGTCACGTGATCCGCCCGCTATCAAGGTGCTGAATTTTCCTTCTGCAGCTAAAATAGATAAGGCCTGTTGCACAGTATTTGTCCCATTTTTACGACATAAATTGAAAAATAAAAACTGAAATGGTAAAAACAAACTTTTAAATTACAAGACTTAATGTTATAGGTGTGTCAAAAAAAAGTTCAAATATCACTAGAGGTTTAAGAGTTTTGTTCATTTTTAGTGTCAAAAAATGGACATTTTTGTGTGTAATGCATAAGAATCAGTTATTACCTTTTTTCGAAATGCAGTATTTGGGAGCAATTAAACTTTAATAAAATCTTATATCAACCTTGTTTAGAAAAGTTAATGTTTTAAAACATTGCTTAAAACAATTTACAGTAAAAAAGTGGGGGTTTTTTATTTAAAGGAAATGAAATGGTACGTATTTAACGGTCCTATTGATTATAAAAAAAACATGTACTTTAGTAACTAAATTTTGTATAAACTTCTGTTAATATCATTCAATTATGGCACAAGTACAAAATGTCCTGACTTCTTGTGGTATTGAAATAAATTAATGTAAAATTTGTTATTTCCATAATTTCCCAAAAAATTCGAAAAAGTGTCTTGTCCATCCCCCGCCTCCTATAATTGCTATTTATTCGGAAAATATAAAACCTACGCATATTGATCAATGAATTTATGTGACAATATAGTAAATAAACCAAAACATAAAAAAAGATAAACTAAAAATGAAAAATAGCAAGAAAGAAAAGTTTTGTAATGTCTGACATCCTGCTTAAAATTACTATTTTCCAAACTTTTCTAAATATTTGGCAGACCTTAATGAATTTATGTGAAATAACATCAGATAAACAAAAACTACTTTATTACATTTTGAAAGAGTTTAACATTAGCTGAAACAAAAAAATATCCGTGATAGATAGATCTTATATAATCTTTAAAGAACTATAACAAAGACAGCAGCATTTACTAAGTATTGATTGGTCTGATGTCATGATGTCCGATATTGTTAACAAAGCTTGGGATATTTTTAAATCATTATTTTTAAAATCCATCAATAAATTCGCTCCTGTTAAAGAAATAAGATTGACACAAAGAACTGAGAAATTGATTACTTAAGATGTATTAACTTGTATTAAAGAGAGAAATAGAGCCTTTAACCTTTATAAAAATAACAAAAATGAAAAATGATGAGAATTTTAATTATTTTAAAGAATGTAGAAATACACGCAAGATGCTATTTTTAAAGCTAAAAACAATTACTTTTGTGAATCTCTTGAAAACTATAAACTTGTCTGATTCTAAGTCACTTTGGAATAGTTTAAAATCGTTGGGTTGCCTTCAAAAAAAAGGATCAAACTGGAGGTAATCTTGCCTTGAAAATTGGAGATGAAATTTGTTTTGACAAATTAAACGTGGGAGAACAATTTAATACCTTTTTCACTACTGTAGCTTCAAAACTAGTTGAAAAATTACCATTTTGCAAAATTATTTTTGGCAGTAGTTATGTGTTTTAATTTTAATCATCTAAGGTTGTCAAACAAAATTATTTCTTTTTTCTTATTGTTTCGGAAAGTAAAATTTTTAAATATTTAGTGTCTCTCAATCCGAAAAAAGCCACCGGGCTTGGCGGTTTCCCTGCTCGTTTTGTCCAAGACGCTGCTCCCATTATTTCTTCCCCACTAACCCACATTATTAATTTGTCTATTATTCAAGGTTCAGTGCTAGATGATCTTTAGTCTGCACGGGTTGTCCCCCTTTATAAGAAAAATGATAAGACAGACGTGGGCAACTACCGCCTGGTTTCAATTTTGTGTGTTCTTTCCAAAGTTATGGAAAATGTTATTTTTGACCAATTGGAAACTTATCTTACCGGCAAAAATCTTTTAGCAATCTGGTTTTAGGCAAGGTTTTTTTCTACTAACACTTTTCTTATTAATCTTTCAGATTTTATTAGGTTTCAAATGGACAAAGGTCACCTTGTAGGTATGGTTTTACTGGATTTGCAGAAAGCATTTGATACTGTTAATCATGCTATTCTGATAATGAATCGTAAGGCTATTGGTCTATCTGAAATTGCAGTGCAGTGGTTTAATCATATCTTACTGATAGGAACCAGTTAGTTGATATAACTGGAATTCAATCCTCTCAAGCAGGTATTTCTTGTGGCGTTCCACAGGGCTCTATACTTGGCCCTTTGTTGTTTCTGATATATGTGAATGATATGTCTGGTGCGGTCAAGAATAAGTTATCACTATATGCTGATGATTCAGCCATTTTGGTATCTGGAAAAAATCAGTCAGACATAGAATCAGTTCTAAGCTCAGAAATGGAAACTCTTTGTAACAAGTTATCTCTCCATTTAGGTAAGACTGAATCGGTATTATTTGGTTCCAAACAAAGGTTAAAATCACAAGCAAATTTAAATGTAAGGTGCAATGGTCAACATATTGAAGCCAAAGAATCTGTCAAATATCTTGGTGCTACTCTTGATCAGAATCTTTCTTTTGATTCAATGGCCAGGTCAATCATATCAAAAGCTTATTCTAGGCTTAAGTTATTGTATAGAAACAGGAAGTTCTTAAATTTTCACACAAAAATGTTACTAACAACATCTCTCATTCAGTGTTACTTTGATTATGGTTCTGCTGTATGGTACAGTTGTTTGTCTCGGGAACTTAGGAATAAGTTACAGGTCACTCAGAACAAAATGATAAGATTTGGGTTATGACTGGATGCAAGGACTAACCTTGACCAGAATCATTTTGTTAAACTCAACTGGTTACCAATATCAAAAAGGGTGAATCAAATAATCTTAGGTCATGTATTTAAGATTCAAAGAGGGATAGCACCACGTTACCTCAAAGAGCATTTTTATTCCTACTAGTTCTATTAAAAGCTATCCCACAAGGCAAAGAATTTTTTGTAATGGGTTTGGAACGGCTATTGGTACTTTGCGAAATGGAACGAAACGGAACGAGAGGCACCACACGGGGGAAATTAAGAAATGAAATGTAAATTCTTAAAATCAATATACAGTAATCATAATAGTAAATTATACGATCTCTGTATAATCTTAGTCAATCCGACGAAACTCAGTATACACACACCATTATATATGTAGTTATAATTGCCGACCCAGGATCTACGAGTCGCCTTTTTACATGTATGTTATAAGATTGTAGGACAATTTGTATGTTTGTAAAGGGAAGGCTTTTTACATATTTCCTTGTATGTGCACGCGTGATTATTCTTCAAACTACTATGTTTGCGCTGTTGTTGTCATTATACTAATATATCCCATTTTCTCTTGTTCCGTTCCGTTTCGCAAAGTACCAATACCCACACAGGAATTGGTACTTTGCGAAACGGAACGAAACGAGGAAAATATATTTATATCAACACATGTATCTTCATAAATTACCTCGACATGGAATTGTATTCCTTGATCGAAGCATTCCCTTTACACACATACAAATTGTCCTATAATCTTATAACATACATGTAAAAAAGGCGACTTGTATATATAGATCTTGGGTCGGCAATTATAACTACATATATAAAGCCATAAATGATTATTTGATGTACCCGGTAAAATTCCATGTCGAGTCTATTTATGAAGATACATGTAATGATATAAATATATTTTTTCTCGTTCCGTTCTGTTTCGCAAAGTACCAATACCTGTGTGGGTATTGGTACTTTGCGAAACGGAACGAAACGAAAGAGAATGAGCAAATTGGTATAATGACAAAAACAGCGCAAACATAGTAGTTTGAAGAATAATCATGCGTGCACATACAAGGAAATATGCAAAAAGCTTTCCCTTTACAAACATACAAATTGTCCTATAATCTTATAACATACATGTAAAAAAGGCGACTTGTAGATCCTGGGTCGGCAATTATAACTACATATATAAAGCCATAAATGATAATTTGATATACCCGGCAAAATTCCATGTCGAGGTTATTTATAAAGAAACATTTATTAATATAAAAATATTTTTTCTCGTTCCGTTCCGTTTCGCAAAGTACCAATACCTGTGTGGGTATTGGTACTTTGCGAAACGGAACGGAACAAGATACATACATGTAGAAAGGCGACTTGTAGATCCTGGATCGGCAATTATAACTACATACATGAAATCAAAGCCTTAAATGATTATTTGTTATACCCGGCAAAATTTCATGTCGAGGTTATTTATGAAGATACATGTAATGATATAAATATATTTTTTCTCGTTCCGTTCCGTTTCGCAAAGTACCAATACCTGTGTGGGTATTGGTACTTTGCGAAACGGAACGAAACGAAAGAGAATGAGCAAATTGGTATAATGACAAAAACAGCGCAAACATAGTAGTTTGAAGAATAATCATGCGTGCAAATACAAGGAAATATGCAAAAAGCCTTCCCTTTACAAACATACAAATTGTCCTATAATCTTATAACATACATGTAAAAAGGCGACTTGTAGATCCTGGGTCGGCAATTATAACTACATATATAAAGCCATAAATGATTATTTGATATACCCGGCAAAATTCCATGTCGAGGTTATTTATAAAGAAACATTTATTAATATAAAAATATTTTTCTCGTTCCGTTTCGCAAAGTACCAATACCTGTGTGTGTATTGGTACTTTGCGAAACGGAACGGAACAAGATAGAATGGGCTAAATTGGTATAATGACAACAACAGCGCAAACATAGTAGATTGAAGAATAATCACGCGTGCACATACAAGGAAATATGCAAAAAGCCTTCCCTTTACAAGCATACACATTTTCCAATAATCTTATAACATACATGTAAAAAGGGCGACGTGTAGATCCTGTATCGGCAATTATAACTACATATATAATTGTTTGTGTATAATGAGTTTCATCGGATAGCCTAAGATTATACAGAGTTCATATAATTTACTATTATGATAACTGTATATTGATTTTAAGAATTTACATTTCATTTCTTAATTTCCCTCATGTGGTGCCTCTCGTTCCGTTCCGTTTCGTTCCGTTTCGCAAAGTACCAATAGCCGTTTGGAACTATTTTCTCAGAAACAGGCAGGTTTAGCCTACAAGGTCAAAGGTTTTGGCAAAAAGTCTTTTGCGTTTAATGGTTGTTTTTTTGTGGAATGAAATGCCACAACACATTAGACAAGCTATAAATTTCCCCATTTTACCCTCGTCAAAGCCCATCTAATGTCAAAGATCTAAGATAACTATTATATTAGACGTTGCGCTCAATACTGGCGTTAATTTGAAAATACCAAGCCCTAGGACTCAAAATATTCAACTACTTTTACAATTTTTATCGCAGTCTGATGAATCTTACATCAATCAATTTGAACAATTCAAACTTTCAGAAAATTATATTATGTAGTATATTTTACATATATATGTCAAAATATTTGACTGTAAACCCGACAGAACGTCGGAAAATATGCCGGTGAGACGTAACAGAAAAAAGTAAATTTCGTTTAAAAAACCCAGATGTCTGCCGTATGAGGAAACGTTTTTACCAGAAAAGCTTACAATATTTGTGTTAATGAACTACCTTGTACATAAATAAAGTTTTATCCAAATTTAAACATAGCTATACGCAAAATTACAGAATATATATGTTTGTTGAAAAGGTAAGATTTTAATTTTACAAATTATCTCGTCTACAACTTAGATATATATATTGTGCAATAATTAAATTGGCATAATGATTTTTAGTATTTTTTAAAAGTTCATTTCTTTATTCTTAGATATATTTTAGAATGAAAATAATTATGCAAACGGAAAGCGGCGTTAGTCAGGTTTGGAAATGTCTAGCCACGATGTAACGCATCCGCAACATGCCGAAAATAGATTCGACTCAGATATTTTAAAGATCATTGTTTACAGAATAAAATAAAATAGCGAAATTTCATATCAATCACCAAAAAGTTCAAACTAAAACGTATAACATAATACAATATCAATATGATATTGATGAAATAACTTAGAATAATTAACAATTCAAAATGTCTAGCCATGATGTAACACTGCCTATTTTAGACGTTTTTAACGTCAATGTTGTTGACTATTTTTTTCTGTTTGGATGATATAACTTAAAAGTACTGCGTAAACATGTGCAGTTCAAATCGGCAAAAGATACAGATGGCAAAGGAAAAGGGAAACAAAGACTAAAAGAAATAAAAAATGCAATTAAAATACTGTCAACATGATAGCTAGCATAAAGACTTGAGGACACCATAATTTTCATTGATATTTGGTAAAATTATTTATAGGTATGTATCTTAGAATATGGAAAAATGACACATTAGATTTTTATGTATTTGAAATTGATACGTAATAAGATTCACGGAACAATAAAAATTAGTTTGTATCACTGTAGCCAATTTATTAAAGGTATTACTATGATATTGAATGCTGACTATGGCGTATTGAATACAAAATATTTTTCTAAAACGTTACTTTTGACGTTACGCAAATTGACGGCAGTATTGGACGCTACGTCATTACGTATCCAGCTCTTAATTCTCTATCTAATTAATTATCATTATTATTATGACATTTGTCTTTTTAGTGCACCTATTGTGATAGTATCATATTTATCTGTGATGTATATATGTATCAACTTAACTAATATTAAGGACCACAATGGAAATAAGGATTAAATTTCTTTTTTGTGCCATCCCTATATTTCAATGTATTCGATATGGTCAATCAAACAGTGTGATTAAGCGCAATGATAATTCTTACATTTCTGTATCAAAATTTGCCTATCAACCAAAAATACATGTTTTAACCATTTCTCAGTTTACCAAAAATGCAATTTTATAGTCTGTTTTGATATATATTAAGCAATATTTTATGCAAAAATTTTTATTTATCCTTATATGGTGCCATCATTTTGCTCACCATATATGTACCATGTCAATGTCCCCTTCAATTTTACCCTGGTAGGTTGAAGTCTCCACCAACGACAATTACTGAGTCTTTTAAATATAGACTATGCCCTGCAGATCGATTCATCAAATTTTTGCAGATTGTTTCATCACTAGCCCTAGGAGTATAAAAAGAACATAAATAAGCTTTGGAGCCAACCAGATTGATATTGGCCCACACTATCTCGCGGCCCGTTTGAATTTCTGGTACATCACTGCAGAGAATTGTGTTCTTGATTGCGAGCAGTACCTCGCCTCCTGGACCAGATTTTCTATCTCTTCGCATGAGTTTGTAATTTGAAGGAAATTCTTGGTTATCTGTGATGAACGGATCAAGCCATGTCTCAGTTGCTATAACAACTTCAGGTTTTGTACATTCAAGAATGTTTTCAATGCCGTCTTGTTTCTTTTTAATTGTTTGTTTAAATCAAGAATTCGCAAGGGTGGTCGATTGCTGGTACTTTTCTTTGGAGTATGTTTTCGTTCTGGAATCGAGGCATATTGAGGTTTTATTTGATGGCCAGTGCCTGAACTAGGTAGGCTACTAGTACTGATTGAAAGTACGCTGTAGGGATTTTCTGAGGCAATAGAATGGATGTCAAAACGGAAGGAGCTAAACTTTGGACATTTGTATCCAAAGTAATGCAATCTGATTGCGCTGTCTTCATTGAGTAGGCTATATGTGCCAATGTGTACATTTTGGCAATCAGTGTGATACCATTGACCACATGTTTTACATACTATAGCTCGATGATCCTTTGTGACAGGCTTGTCACAGGTACCACAAGTATAGACAGAACTGTTGTTGAGGGAAGCTGGACCTGGATTAGACTCTACATCATGGGAGATGGCCAGCAGGAGCATAACTATGTAAAGGAGCAGAAGATTGGTTCTAAACTGGTACTTTATTTACCTTTTAATATCTTGAAGAGTGGAAACATGTCTTTTTCGAGGTTTATCATTACTGTGCTCTGCATTAAATGCAGGTTTCCCTGGCTTGAGGATGACATGATTTGGGCAGACATTCTTGAAGATGGTGAAAATTATAGCAAAATACAGAATTAGAGTCATAGTACATTGGTTTTAGTTGAGTTTTTGTCTTACCGGAAGTGTTGATATTTGTCAACCGGCAGTTGCTAGTCCACTTTGTCTCGCAAAACTATCGGTGAAAAAGTGTTAATGACGACAAATTACAGCTTGCAAGTACCTTCCGTTGATTTGGGATGTTGAATGGTTCTGTTTCTATCATTTTACTGCATACCAGTGTATCAGAGAGAGAGAAATAAAAGCAAAAGAAAGAAATTTTCGGTCCGGTAGAAGAAAGTAAACCGTCAGATCGCGCATGCGCAACCAATTCCTGTTTTTTTTTTAGTTTATTGCTATAATCGTTTGACATAATTGCTACTCGAATGTAATTTTCTTAGTCTTAACCATTTTCATTTAATATTTTCCTAATATGCCTATGATTACGATAAGCCTATGATAAGCGCTTTTGAACATATATTCAATATGAAACGAACGCTTTACAAATTTGGTATATAATAATGATAATAATAATCTTATTATTTACAGAAAATAAACATATATTTTATGTAAAAAACTCAATATAGCAAATTAATTATTTCTTATTAATTATAGCAAATGTTACATCTTCTGTCTGGTAATTTCTCATCTTGGATTAACTGGAAATGTTTACAGAGTACAGAATATTTATTTCA
Source organism: Mactra quadrangularis (assembly GCA_025267735.1). Lineage (NCBI taxonomy): Eukaryota > Metazoa > Mollusca > Bivalvia > Venerida > Mactridae > Mactra > Mactra quadrangularis. Next base: position 47,270,709 of record CM046305.1, on the reverse strand, counting down.
GTTTATTCCAATTTATTCCAATATCTTCATATTACTGCTTTATAAAAAACTAATTAGTAGAAAGAAAAAAATATAATGTAAAATAACTATAGCTAAAGAGTTATTGTTCAAAACAATACAAGATGAGTGGTAAAAAACAATAAACATATAATTAAAGATGACTTTTTATTCGAGTGTCAGAATAATAGTATGTTGTTTTGAACGGCGTGAATTGTTCTAGTTTCTTAGCTTTTATTGAAATATCAGTTCATAAACAAGTATAAGAATTGTAAATGGCCCGAGGAAGGGATCGAGTAATCAAAATATTGCAACGTTTGAATGTAAACTAGTATAAACCTAAATAATATGTTTGAATATATGTCGTTTAGAATAACATGAGACAAATCTTAACTATATCCTATGCCAACAATGACTAAGATTATTCTAAAAGAGCTGTACGAATTAATCGATCATAAATACATTACATAGTTGATTCTGGTTGAAGGATTACTCCGGTAACACCAGCTCTAAATCTTCAGGGTATTCATCATTATTTGAGACTGCTTTACATTGAATTCAATATCTTTATCACATCATAATTTGTTACGTCTTGATTCAAATGAACGTACTGAATTAACGATGATTGGTGGTAAATTGTTCCACATATCCACTCCTTGATAACAGAATGAATATTTTTAAATGTTCAAATGTGCCCGTTTTTTATATAAACATAATTGTATCTTCTTGTTTAATCATTTGTTATATCACTTCTCTTTTGTAATACATATCGATCACAGATAAGTTTTCATTCTAAAGTTTGAACGAATCTATCATAATTATCTCTCCTAATACGTTTATAATAAAGACTAGATAAGTTTGATGTTTTTCATCTTGTTTCATATAAAAACTCTGACCTTCTAGGTATTAGTTTTATGGACATTTTAAATAACTTAAGTTTCTTCTTGTATAGTTTCTTCTTGTATGGACCATTTGATTTCTGGTTGTTTTGGCTATTCGATTATCAACCAATAACTGACAGTGATTTAAACTCATCGGGTAAAATACACAATAACAACACTTATGTCCAGTTTCTTTATACGTGTATTATCAAAGATATACTCGGCGTCAATGAAAACTTACCATCCTAACAACCCTCGCTTTATGATGATAGAATCGAATAGCAGTGAAAACATTACACAGACATATTTTTGGCATGCACATGTAGTGATTGCTGCCAAAAAGAATCTAAAATCGATTTAAGATGTTCGAGTCCCGGACTGCACGTGCAAACAAGATTTTTTGTAAGGACGACATGTATCCAGTACTTTGTGTAAATCATTTGTCTCAAAGGAGTGGTAGTCGACAGGCTGAGAAAAAACCCTCGTATTTGCAACTATTGCTATTCAAATGCCATGTTTAGGAGACTCTCGACGTCACCAAGCTCTCGGCATTGCTGACGCCGGGCTTTCGTTTCGTGAGATTGCTTGTCGTATGGGCTGCTCACATCAGACAATCATGAATCTGGTAAGGAGACTTGAACAGGCAGGCTCAGTGAGAGGTAGGTCACGACTAGGTCGTTAAAGGAGCGTCAGGACGTACCGATCGTCAAATTATCCTGCTGCGAGCTGCGATGGTGATAGTGTCATGGTGTGGGAAGGCATTTCTTGGAGGCACAACACCCCACTTATTGTATTGCGTGGAACATTTACTGCTCAGCGTTACATTGATAATGTGCTGAGGCCAGTAGTTCTTTCTTTTATTCAGACTTACGCTGACGTCAACATTCTTCAACTAGACAATGCACGACCCCACTCGGCTCGCGTTACACAAGATTTCCTGCAGGTGAATAATGTCCACACATCGCTTTGGCTGGCATTCAGTCCCGACCTTAACCCTATAGAGCATCTTTGGGACCAACTTGACCGAAGGGTTTATAACAGCAGACGTGACGTCAATAATCTGCTGCAACTTATACAAGCACTGACTGAGGAGTGAGGTGCAATACCTCAGTACAAAATCCAGCATCTAATACGGAGTATGAGACGTAGATCTATGTCAAGCTGTGCTCGATTCAGAGGGAGGACATACCCGCAACTGAGTTCCGCGACTTTCATTTTCGAGATGGTCGTCTTATTTCATATTTCATATTTGTAAGTGTTTTCATTTTTTTAAAAGTTAGGTTCATGTAAGTGGTAAGTTTTCATTGACGCCTAGTATATATTAAAACTGCTGCGGCCGATTGTATAAACATTGGTTAAATTAACCCTGGGTTAAACGCTAACCCTGGGTTATCTTTAACCAGGCTGGGTTAGCTAACCAATTTGGTTATCTGATTGTATAAAGCGAGATAACCAAAAGAGACATTTACAACCTAATCCGAAGTGGAATATGAAATCTACAAATGTATTTTTATGTTTTTTTCTCAAACTGATTTTGGTAACTACACACTTAGCCTTACAGTTGTGTATCAAGTTCCCATATATGACTCAGGTATATCTATGAATGAGTTTTCGAAATAGATTATTTATGCATGTCTGGGATAATTCGCCTATCGATCTTAAAGACATTAGTGCCACAAAAGTTCAACGTACGTGATTCAGTTATGAAAACAAGACATCATTACACTAAGTTATGGTTTTTTTAATACAATTTGTCACGTTTACAGATTATATTATCACACACACTAGTTTATAACACACCAAAGACTTACATTTATAAATCTACAAGTGTTTCGATTTCTCATTTTCTGCAAATTAGTGCAGCAAATGCATGTTCTACGCGTACGTGTTTACGTATTATTCTGTTTAATTCTAAACACTTCCGGCGCAAATGTATGTGTTTCCGGGCTTTCTGTGCAGAGGTATAAGGTGTAATTATTGGTCCATTTTCACCCAAAAGATGAAAGTAGTAATTCAAATCGATTCCTATCCGTCTCATCAAGTGGTACTGTTTAGCGTCGTCGGTATGCCCAAGGAATCCACTCTTAACATACCGAATTACACCATGTACGACCACAATCACTTGTGTATGAATAGCATGATAACATCTGTGTCCGTGGTAGTATTCCTCCTGTGGCTCGACTTCAGGTCTATATATTACAAGTGAAGTACCATCTATGGCACCGAAAACAATAGGTAAGTTCGTCCATACACCACCCATACTTTGCCATTTCTCATTAGTAGGCCATTTAATGAAACTATGTAGTTTCTCGTGGAAGATAGGAATTTAACACCAAATATTGCAGCCAACATATCATAAGTAGGGTAATACCTCAACCAAAGAATAAACAATACACTCGGTTCTGCAATGATAATTCGTGTGGTCTCAACTCTTCTAAATTCATGTAATTTTGTAGATCAATTAGAGCTTCCGGTGTTTCACCCGTGATTCTATAGAATTGATATCTATTACTAGAAATGTCTGCAATTGATGTGTGACTTTGGTTACGAGAGTAATACGCTCCACTCGCTGTTCAGTGAAACGAGTGAATCTTTCGAACCGATACTTTGAAGAGTACGACAGTGACTACTGAATTGTATAATTACATTATGTGTATTTCATGATAAATTGGTAATTGGTATTAAGTTTTATTTTGATATTAGTTGAAACTCAACGTTTCTTAATCAGTGGCCTTATATAATGAAAACAAATTTCTAACTAGTTTGAGAAGACCCCTTTCATTTTACAATTGAAGATTTCATATTCCGTTTCTGATTAAGTTGTAAATGTCTCTTTTTTAAGGTGACTAACTCGAATATGGTGTATGTTTAATGATAAACTGAAATTGCAATGCTATCTAAAAAATTTGAACATAATTTGCCGTCGCAATTACTTGCAATTAACTGCAAGTCAACCTCTATATTTAGATTGTTTTCATTCACTATGGCAATGACCAATCAAAAGCGGTGTAACCAGAGTTATCTTTTTTGGTTGTAATGAGAGTTTATACCAGTCATAATTGAAACACAACCCAATCAAACTGTTGCCCAATATCTCAAAGTATATAGATTTCTAACAAAATTATGTATAGTAACTATTATAATGTTTTGGACATGTGTTTTTTCTCTGTAGATCTCTCACAGCAAAATACTTTAAACAAAAAGCTTGAATTTATTTACTGTATACAACAATTTTACAAGTAATAAACTTATGTTTCACTATACATGAGATCAAACTAATGTAGTTAATTAGTTAATTACCATAGAACCTAATCTATTGATAAATACATAATTACTACCATTTAGAAGATATTCAAATTAGAAATATAAAACATTTGTCTCACAAACATAATATTGATAGTATATGGGCTTTTAGTGTATGTATTATTAAGTATAAAAACTTTAGGGGAATTATGAAAAGTCTCTTTAGTAGTAGTATATGATATCCAATTTACATATAAATATTTAGATATAATATATATTACATTTTATACATAAATGTATATATATATATATGTATATTCAAACAAAAAGAAATATGATTAGTTTGATGTCGCAGGGTCACTTGCCCATGTTATATATACGAGATCAACTGACACTGACAGTAACTGTTGGAAAGGCAGTGTGAGTGGAGAACCAACTATATAAGGATTGATGGCTTACAGTGTGCTGTATTGCACAAGAGAATTTTTTATTCATTCAATGAGGAATACTTTAAGGTTACATTTAATCAGTGGGTACAAAGCCATAGAAAGTGTATGGAAATAGGTGGTGATTATGTAGAGAAAGTAAATAGGAAACTTGACTTCGACGTTTAAGTAACCCAATGATGACGTCGGCGTGCTTCAAGTACCGTATACTAGTGTAGCAAAATGTTTCGTGAAAAATTTATTTTCTAATGTATCAAGCAAATATTTGGGCTTTATATCAGTCTTTGGTAAACGTACACAATGATGTATTTTATTTTTTCCTATGTTATCCCGTGTACCATTAATAAATAAATTCCTCGAACTTTCCAATCACCCCTCGTATATTGTCTATCATCTATTTCTTTCATTTCTATTCACCCCATTTCATTTTTTATCATAATCATCCTCATTAATTATACACATCGCACCTACAATTATTACGTGTCATCAACACTTTACATTAGGGCGGAGTCAACCTGTCAGCGCATGCGCGCAGGTCCGCTAATGAACTACTGTAATCGGCGTATTTGCCAGTAGACACTCAAAGTGATGAGAACCATTGTTTGTCCTTTCATGCGGTATTTTATATTACAGGTTAGTAGCCCTTCTCTATTGTGTTGTTGACATGTTTCATTTATTTACGCGACTTGTATTTTATCTCATCTTTGTATTTCATGTTTATTTATTTTCTATTGTTGAACGAATTCAATAAATTGACTGCGTGCGACGTGATGCCGCACGTGCGCATTTGCCAGTAGACACTCAAAGTGGTGAGAACCATTGTTTGTCCTTGCATGCCATATTTTATATTACAGGGTATACCATACGAGGATAGACCCCTTACCTCATTACTTTTATTACAAGACAACTAAGCGGGTGACATTGATATAATCATTTATAAGTTATGATCCTTTAAGTAATTGAAATATATATTATATAGTTTCAGATTTCCAAGATACTACATCTGGCAGTGTAGACTATGTGTACAGTGAGTATTGTTTTTGTTATTACTTAGATATTTAATAATACAGACTACATACTTATAATCTATACTTAAGCATGGAGTAGTAGTATGGATTACAGGGAAATAAGTTCTGAACAACCTACAATTATATTCATTGTAAGTGACAGTATAAATGTTGACCAATGTATATATATAGTTTTTATCTGGTAAATTCAAAATATGTGTTAAAACTTAAATGATGGTATAAAAAGTGCTTAAATTTTGTTTGTTGTTGTAGATCCTGTCACAGATTTTGAGGCTGCAAGTCCAGTAAATAAGTCGGTGGAAAGAGGCACCGTTGATGATAGTGATGGCAATCGGTTGGAAAATCCACAATCGATTAATCGGAGAAATCGGTTGGGCGCAACCGACTGACTTTCCGATTATAATCGGCTGGATGCCAAAATCTATATAGCTAAATTCTGGTCATTGTCTTACATAACCATGCAAAATATACATCTACTTCAATGATTTGATATTGTCTATCATTATTTAATATTTAATTGCCTTGCTTCTTAGCTTTATGTAAACATTATGGCACCAGTTCACTCATCTGAGTGAAAAAACTAACAAAATAATCTGTATTTTACATGTCTTTAAGTTTATTTGTGTCAATGGATTGTCCCAGACGGATATCATCATGCAATCTTTGCTTTAGTTGCTTTACAGCACTAGCCCGGTTACGCTACCAGGTAGCAATTCTCACTAGCTCGATTTTGAAAAGAGAAATGTCCGTAGTATCTTATTTTTGTACATCTAAGGCAACAAACAATATACTGAATCTGTTTTTTTTTCATATTTCTGGGAAATGTCATTCAAAATTTTAGTCACATTATCTACTATAGCTTTATGCAATTGCGTTCACTAGTAATCAGCAACTTATGATATAATGAAATCAACTTATAGGGCATTACATAATTCACAAATGAGGAGAATACTAGTATTTCAGGGTCTTAGTCACTAAAGATCTGTTCTGATCAATTTAATCAAATAACATATTTTTACTAAACAATGTTTATTAATTCGTTTAAATATGCCTATTTTCCTACAATGAAAAAAAAATATTTGAAAAAAATCCATAACGTGCCGTGTACGAAAATTATTGGGGACGAATGTTTTACATTTACTATGACGTTTTTAATACTTCAAATTACTGTTGTATGTTCTCTATCATAACATCATTATTAAGAAATCATCATGAAATGAACAGCTTTCATTCTCTATGCATTATGGCAGCGAGTTTTATTAAAATGGTAAAATCGCTGTCCATGAGAAATTCGTTAATACAATGACTAATGACCTTGATCAAAAGTTAAGCTTTATCATTTAGAAGCGGTAAGACAAAAAAGTTTGTTTGTCAACAATTGATTTAAACTTTAATTTGATTGCAAAACGAAACAATGAATGTGTAAAAAAGTGATTACTCAAAACTCTCAGATAAAAATTATACAAATTAACGTAAAGGTGCGTTCAGGTACATCGTTTTCGGATACAAACATGATTCGGATACGAAAACAGGACTCGCCCGATCGGGCTACTGACTGTGGTTTTTACTCGCCCATCGACGATTTCATTCGTCTTGGGTGTCGGGCACGTGGGTTAAGTCGAAGAAAAGTTGTTCTTGAACACATTTTCTGCCCAATCCGCCATTATAGCGCGCACACGAAAATAAATTATCTCCCTTGGGTACGGGCTAGTTTTTCGCGACGTCGCCGTCCATAGAAATCGTAATCGATTAATCGTCGTTCAATTTTTTCTAACCGATTTCGGCGATAATCGGAACATCACTAGTTGAGGAGAGTCTCGAAATAAATAGTAAATAATTTAAAAACTGGTGACTGTACAAATTATAAAAAAGTAAAATATATATTTTTGAACTAAGTCACAATTTCGCAACAAAAAATCTACCCCATGCTGCTGCTTTACAACTAGTTAGATAGTATAGTTGGACATCTTTGTTAATGAGTCAATAAACACAGTCAATAGCATAGATTACCTCAGCCAATGTATTTTTCATAGATTTTTTATAATTTTGTTTGTCATGCAAGTTTATGAAATATGGGCATTCTGATATGATAGACACAGTGCTTCATCTTTATGATTTAAATAAATCATAATCAAAGACCATTTTATGACATATTGTTATTTTTACACTATACAATAATTTATTATTAATCATTTTTGATATTACATATTCAGATACAAGCAGAAATGAACAACACACTGAAGAGGTTGCATCGAACAGTGCAAAGAGTATGAAGTAAGTTTATACTCTCCCATACTGAGTTGCTTTCTGTAGAATTGCTGTTAACATATAAGTAATACATCAGTCGATAACAAAACATTTGACTATATTATCATAATTTTGTAGTATTAATTCAAATGATTCATGCTGTTGACCTAACTAATGTTGAAGTACTTTGAATAAATCAAAGCACTGAAAGTGCTGTAGGAACGATTCTTGAAAGCGTGTAGGTACCATGTCTAAGATATAATTTTATAATTAACACAAATAATAAGTAGTTAGATCAAGAACATAATATTATCAAAAATCATGCAAATTTAAAGGTATTGAAAGTAAAATACATAACAAAATTATACACTTTAAATTTAGTAATTGTCTTTTCTTAAGATGTGTTGTGACTAGTTTGCTCTTCTATAGAACTTTGAGGTAGATTCTCTGCAAACTTTTATCTTGATGCTGCTAAGTAATGTTGAACTTCTAGCAAATACTTACATGGATGATATAGGTTTGTGGGGAATTAACGTCAAAGTTTTGTTGAAAGTCTAGCACGAAATTATTTGTATGAATATATATATGATGCGCAACGCGAGAAAAGGGCCCTTAAGCTCTTTGACGTTATTTGCGGTAAACGTCACAAATGTTATCGAGGTCAATTTTAGCGTACACATGTCACGTTAGTGATTATTGCATTGTTTACCCGCGATTAACTGGGTCTCTTGCTTTAATTAAAAGGAATAAATCGATGTTTTGTTAAATATGAATGACTTAGTATCAATGTTTCAAGAAATTAATAACAAATAGCGTAAAAATTAGGACTATTGACTGTCATTAAGTTGTTTTCTTCATCAAACTTTCGTCAACGTGCCGAGCGGCCGTGTCGTGTTGATTCTTTTAAAAGTGGACTGATTTGTTACTTGACATTTAGAATATTCTGTATTATTTGTGCTTTTAAATTGGATTGCTAAATAGATAAGCTACAATTAGATTTTTCGAGAGAATTGCTCTGTAGCAACGCGTTATGTAATAAAAGTGCAAAATGTAATAAAATTTAAAATCTATATAAAAGTTTATATAACACAGTAAAACACTATCAGTATATGTATTATTGCTTTTTTAGTCAATGTTAATCATTAATTGACACATTTTAAGGTAGTCCAGCCAATTTCAACATTTTTTACATTTTGACATTTTATTACATTTCGGGTTGACTAAGTCGACACGTTATGTAATAAATCGAAATGTAATAAAATGTTAGTTGGGTTAGTGTTCCAAAGATTTTGACAATGTGCCCGAATAAAAGTTTTAATACCGAAATAACCTTTTAAATTAAGAAAAGGGTTTGCCGTGTTTATACTTTGTCGTCTGCACTCGATGTTGCAAAATGAAATAAAATTAATAAAATTTTGAAATTAAGAAACAATCCTCAATTACTTTGAATTATGTTCAAAATACATATATTGTCGACATTTGTCGCTTTTAAGGCATGTCTTAACTCAAAAAAGATAATTAATTCTTGTTAAGGTATTCCTCTCGTATTTAAAAAATTATTACATTTTGAACATTTTATTACATTTCTCGTTGACTAAGTCGACACGTTATGTAATAAATCGAAATGTAATAATATGTTAGTTGGGTTAGTGTTCCAAAAATTTTGACAATGTGCCCGAATGAAAGTTTTAATTCCGCAATAACATTTTGCACTGAGAAAAGGGTTTGCAATGATCATACTTAGTCGTTTGCACTAGATGTTGCAAAATGTTATAAGATTTTAGAAAGAAAGAAACAATTCTTAATTACTTTGAAATATTTTCAAAGTAATTGAGGATTTTTTCCATATTTCAAAATTTTATTACATTTTGTAAAATCTAATAACACAGTCCAGAATACGTTTGCGAATCCGGAAATCTTGCAAACTTACTTTTTTTATTTTTCATCTGATTTATTTCAAATTTTCAATAAATGTTGATCTACATATGGGCATAACACCAGTAAACTTTCATCCAGATATCTATACTAGAAATATGTTTAATTTTAAGTAAAAAGTCAAAATTCCCATGGGAATCAGCAAATTCCCATGGGAGAATGGCTCTCCCATGGGATTTTTATGGGAGAAAATGGGAATTTTCTCCCATTTACAAATATGGTAGAAAATTCCCATTTTTTCAAACTCATCCAAACTAACATTTAGAGATAGAATTGGATAGATCTATAAGTACATAACATTATTCCAAAGAAAAACTGAATAGTTTGTCACTTTTAAAGCATTTAAACACCATTTAAGAATTCTCCCATATTATAAATGGGAGAATTCTCCCATGGGAGAATTTTCCCATTCTGAAAATGGGATTTCCTAATATATTAGATTTTGCATATTTTATAAAGAATTTCTAAGGGAACTGTTATTCAATGATTAGATATTGTCGGTTTTTCACTATTTGACTGTATTTTATGAGTAAATTACGCTGTATAGTTGAAAACATTTCTACGGCCTTTTTTTTAACTAGAATGATTTTATAAAATCAAATATAGCAAAAAACATTGTTTCAGATAGTTGAAAATAGTCTCTAGGATACTCAAAAGCTGTGTTTGATACGTTTAGAAATCGACAAATGGATGCCTTTTCTTTTTCATTCATAGTTGACACTTTCTTAGTAAGAGCATGCTTGTATTGTTTTCGTGTTAGATAATTGACTGGAAAATAGTTAGTTGAATAAGTGACTAAAACCTTTTTCAGTCGTTTTTTAAACATTCCATCTGATTCCCGAACAGGGCATACATACTTTCGCAGAGTTTGTTCAAGAAATGATTTCTACCACTATTCTCCCTTGCTGATTCTTAACCATGTCGGGCAATTGTCAGTCACTGACTCAGTTACTGAGTATGTGCTAAGTAACTGGTTAACAGTTAAATCCAAACTTTCCAGGAAAGATGAGTATATGGGTTGACTGACCAATAAGATGCGACTTATACAATGTGTTGCTACGACTCAACCCCGCCCCCTAAAAATCCAACGCTCCACAAAAAAAGCTTTCAAAAATAAAAGGCAGAGTTTACTACATCATACTGTAAATTAAATATTCTTAGGCGGATCTAGCAGGGCGCGGCAGGTTGATTGAACTAATGGTCTGTATCAACCTGCCCCGTGCATCAACCCACCCCATGGAGTCTCGATCCCTAAATATCATATTCCACGATCGATAGAAAAAAACTTGGCATTAGTTCAATCCCCCTACTATAATTTTTTTTTTAGAAAAGTAAGCACGAAAATGCCAAAGCCCTCGGCCGCGGCACAGGCCTGGACTTATATAGGGCTCCCTGTGCAACAAGTGCTACAAAGTAGCAGAGCGATAGCAAACGTCGCGAAAACCTGGCAGCGCTACAAATATTGCATTACAGTTAGCCTGGTTCCTGACGTTTACTTAATAGTAGGGGCATGTTCCGCAAAGCGATCGCTAGCTATGGCTTTGTAGCGATTTCCTACGGAACGGTTTGCTAAGATTGAGCAAATTGGGGACTTTAGTCAGTAATTTCCCTTTGTATTCTCTTCAAATAGGTAGGTCCAATTAGTTGGATTACTCGGATTTTACCCTTACTTTTCAATGTCAATTTGCCAAAATTAATCTTTAATAACTTTTTTGTAAATTATTTAATTTGTTTGGAATTCAAGCTAAGTATTTTTTAGGGTAAAGAACTATCTAAATTTTATCACTTCTGTAAATATTTTCATTAACAAGAAAGATATTAAATGAAATATTTTGTTATTCTTACATAGGAATTCAATGATAATATCCGAGGATTCCAACTGTAAGGACCTACTTACCAATTGGATTGCTTCATATTTTATCAGGGAAAGATAACTGGCTAAAAGTCCCTATTGAATCGCTAATTAGCGAAACGTAGCGAGTTTTTTTCTCGCTAGCCATATCATTCGGAACACTTCGGCTTAGTTCAAAATGTCTGCCCCCCTGTGGGAATGCGTTTCTTTTTCAAGAATACTGATATATATTTCATTTAATGCATATATTTCGTCAAAGTGGTTAAATAGGATATTATTCATGGGGATAATTGATTTAAATATTTTTCATTTGTTACAATTTTGAACTTTTTGTTTGAGAAAGTCGCCATTTTGTTTTTGCTAGCTTGTAGCAAACTGTTCCATAGACCTCTTATGCTACATAAAATCGCTTTCAAAAAGCGATAGCTAGCGATCGCCTTGCGGAACGTGCCCTAACTGTTAGGGCTGTGGCGAGTATCCGAGTACTCGGATACTCGCGATCCAGACCTGAAAATCGAGTACGAATTTTCGTCACATCCCAAATCGTCGGATCACGATCTATTTTTTGGGAAAAAATAAAGAACATTTTCAGCTTAATTACAACTGAAAACAAGTTAAATTTTTGTAGGGACCGAACAATATCGTGTCAAAATTCGATTTATACACATTAAAACAAAAATGTTATCACTGAAAATGGCGACAAAACGTCTGGTTATAGACATGTTCGGAGTACATTGTTTTCCTTATAGTAAAAACTCTTGTAATTCTTCACTAACTTATTATTACATGAATTATGTATGCTTCTTCATTAACAAGTGGTTCGTGGTTCACAAATCGATTCGTGAATCGCATCACATGGATCGTGGTTCGGATTGGATCGCCACTTGCTCAACGATCCGCAGTCCTACTAACTGTTAGATTTAGTAAGGGACAGGTAATCCAGACTACATTACAGACTGCTACGACGTCGCGCTAACGGTCCCATAATTGCATCAGCTCTGTGCTCTATTGCGCTAAAGTAAAACGGCAAATACGGCTCATTAAACATCAAAATATACTAAAAATACATAAATAAATATTATAATAACATTGTATGGATGATTTCTAATGTTTATATCCTTATACATGTAGGCTACCTTAATTAAATCCAAACAAAACCTATCTGGTCGAGGACTCAGCACTTACTCCCTAGGCACATCGTTCTTTTGTAGTTTGAACACTTTTCTGGCATTTTCGTGCTTACTTTTCTAAATTATTAGTAACTACGTATAGTTCATTAACTAGTATTGTTTGGGTATTTTAAACCCTTTTTAACATTTTTGTATCATCGCTAGGAATATTTAACATTATTAGATTATTTTTAATGCAACATACTGTGTTGTCATCGTCGGTTTTTTTTGGATTTCACCGTAACGCTGTTTGATAGAAATAACTTCTTAGGCTACATATTGATTGCACTGTAAATCATTTTATTCATATTATATATGATTAGTATTGTGAATATACATTTTAAAGAATTAAGTTCGTGATATAAACTTTAAATAAATTTATATTTGTCTTCATATCTATACGTAGTTTGTTGGTATTTAGTATAGTAAAATTAGTCTAGTAAAATCTATCAGTAGTCTAAGATTTCTAATAAGGCCACAACAAGTTGATCATATGTTCTACAGATTTTTCTGGAAAAAAATGGGGCGAGCGAGTGAAGAAAAAAATTTAAAAAAGTCTTTATTCACTTGCTTTATATAGCGGTTTGACCAAATTTTTATGAGCGAGCGAGGAAATAAAATTATTTCTTTTTGGTAAAAACCGTCAAAATTAAGGTGCGAGCGAATCCATAGAACATATGATCAATTTGTTGTGGCCTAACACTTAAAACCTATTATGTGGTCTCAGCTGTTACCCCCCCCCCCAGCAGAAGTCCACAGCAAAGCACAGAGGATCCATAGGAAACAGTTATATTTTGTCCAGAACTTAAAAGAGCAGAAAGTAGCAGCACAGGCAAGAGGGCTACAATATTAATATTAAAAATACATAATCAATTAATCTATGTAAAGCACACAAGAAAAATTACTTCATGCTACTTAAAAATGATTTACAGTCAAGAAATACACTAATGGCCAGGTACATTTTGGAGATTCTAGGGGGTCCCGACCCGCCTGACCCACCGCTAGATCTGCCTATGCATTTGTATGCCAGTCTTGTTACTTATTGATGTTATAGCATGTTTTGGCATAAGTATATTGTTCTATAGGAGAGACCGGGGCTAGATGGTACAGTTTTCGTATAAGTTAGTTTTAAGATGCTATATAAAGTCAATGTGGTTTTGAATAAGGTACAACACAACTCTATGTTATTGCATGTTTTGTAAGATTATTAACATTTGTATTTTACCAAGGAAACAGAGGACATCGATCGTTTAATGAAACAATTTATTTGTACAAATGTACCAACTTTCTCCAGTCCCGGGGCAGATAGGTACAAGGCATAGGGTAAGTTGAAGCAAGACATTCATTTCATTTCCATGCTTGTACAGTGAACAAATGCCATAGTCAGTCCCTAATACGATATTGATAAATGGTCTGTATCAACCTAGCTGCCCCGTGCACCAACCCACCCAGTCTCCCGTAAATATAATATTTCATGAGCGATAGAAAAAAACCTGAAAATTATTAAAACATTATAAAAGATCTTCATTTTACATGTTTGCATCTTGACGACAACGGTTATATGAACACATTAGTAATTGTTTTAGTAACTTTAATTCCGGAAGTAAAATTAAGGACGTTGTTTTGATGTCAAATTTCGTCAAATTAATACAACCAAATGGATCTAACAAAATAAAGAACCTTTATGAAGATATTACTGTGATATAATTCATTTAACAAACTATAAAGGAAACATTAATCAACAATATATTCTATTCTGGATGTGCTTTTATGCCTAAAAAGTGAGGATGTTTTACATTGAAACTCATCAACAATCATGAACATGATGAACATACTTTTAGTTTGAACTTTATATGGGACAAGCACAGAGGATTGAGCTTGCATAGGTATGGTCTTTTATATCTGTGACCTGTCTTTACATGTTTGTATTCTGTGCTTTGTCATATACAACATAATGAAAGTTGGTGATATCACTCATGAAACATAGAGGTAAGATCATTTCAATGTCCTAATACTCTTTCCATTTTACTTCATAAAAAGGATGGATCAAGAATGTTCATGCTAAAATTATTATTGGGTATCTGGATTTTTTTTTTTTTTTTGGAAGACCCTGTAATGACTTGACATAATCTTACATTATAAATGTTATTTATTGATAACAAGTTTGTGTGACTCAATATACATCATAGATTATAGTCTCTGTTGGGCTAACCCTTTTTGTCTCCCCCACCACCTTGGAAAACCAGGTTTGATTCACAGATAAAGCATAGTTTGTATCCTTTAAATGGGCCATTAATTAAAATTATTGTACAATTTAAAGATAAAGTATATCATTTATGCATCTTAAGTGTATTAAATATCCAAATTTATCATACCATAGCATAATAATCTCATAAGAAGATCACTATGAATTACTAAGCTACATTGCATCATATAAATAACTGAATGCATATTATTTGTGTATAATATAACCCCCTTACCAGACTAGTTAACATTCACACTAGGGGTCCTGCATTGAAAAGGACAGTTTTATTAGCGATAATATACACTGTTAGTTTTTACTCGAAGCTGATTGGCTGAGGTCTATAGTTACACTTTGATATCTAAGGGAGGGATCTTATATTTTACTTAAAAACCAAAACTCTGAAAGTACAAATTACAATACGATATAAATCTGATTCATGAATCTGCAGAAAAGAATTTTTATAAATCATGGAATAGATGGGCACAATTCAAAATATTATATAATTTACATTATTTATGTTTAAGTCTTTAAATATATTACATATTTGTAAAGCAACAAATTTGTTACAATAATAGTACTATTTAAAGTTATTTACAGAATTACAAACCCAAAAATATTAACTAGACTTATGATCAGTACATTTAAAACCAATTAATTAATGCATTATGAACCCAATAATGATAATACATTGTATATATAATGTGAAAAGTTCTTCTGTCTTACAACTAAATCAAATGTATAAAAATCTGCAATTAACTTAGCAACTATACCCATCTAATATGTTATATCAGTGGTAAAAGTCCCCTAGTCTCTATGTATTTTTTATAACTTGGACCAGTGCCAAATAATAGAAAATAATAATAATAGAAAAGAGTACATGTAAGCATCATTTAAACTTTGATATAGACTATATACATGTATTAGTTACATGTATTAAGATACATATATATATGACTAGCACAAAAAAGATCTGATAAGAGATATTGTTTAGTAAGAATGTGGTTATCATGGATACATTTATATTTTATGGGTGAAAGAAAAACATATCAGTCTAATAGGAAAATTATATATTCATGTTTATGATATAAATGTTTATTATTTTCAATACATGTATTTGATGAACAAAAAATACAGAAAAAGACTTTATATATTTTTAGCATTTTATACAAATTACATAGCAGACAACTCGTATCTCATGATATCTGGGGATAATCATAAACAACAGAAATATTCTTAAAAATATATTAATGTATATCCTTATTTCATTGATATTCAGTAATGGCTCATAGATGACTATTATAATTTCAGTAGATGTAAAAAATAAATTGAATTTTTTTCATGCATTAAAGTCTCATTTTTCTATTGAAATTCTTATTACAACTACATGTACATCATTTATATACATAATTACTTGTAGTTGTACCATGTTTTGCTTTTTGTTCAAAATTAGTCTGGTCTGAATCTTAAACACTGTATATCAAATCATAAATTACTAATGTTACTAATGAAATTAGATGCTGTCAAAATTATTACTATGGCAACCATCTGATATCTCAGGATCTACAGTCTATATATAGCCACAGATCTTAGATGAGATAAGCTGATTAAAACTAATTGTTAAACATTGATACTGACTGTGTAATATAATTGTCAGAGAGTAGATCTTATTTAAAGATAAAGCAGTACTAGTTAGCTACAATATATATAAAACATATACTTAGATGAATGAACCTTATAATGATTAGTGTTAGTCAATATATGATTATAAAAAACTGCACTTGCTCATACAAACTTGGCAGAATATTATACTATACTATCATGTAAAATTATTTTTTCTGGTGAAATTAAGATTAATTAAAATGTATACTGATATGTACATATGATTATATTATATAGATCTTTTCTATGCTGTATTTATATTTCTTCATAATTCTAATTCAACTACCGGTAGATAAAATTAAATTTGTTCTGTGAACTATAGTTATAAAATCACCTGAAAAGTGTAAATATTGTCTTTAATGGCCTGTCAACAAAATATACACAAAATAGAAAACATTCTTTCTTGTATGAAACAATAGAAGCACTTGGTTTTATCATAAAATTATGTATTATAAATATTATATTATCACCCAGGGCTGAGGACAGCAGGGAAAAGAGCTGTGATACTGCATTTTAGTTTCCCACACACTGCTGGGCAGGGCATTGTTGACATAAAAATCATAGGCAGATCTAGCAGGGGGGAGGGTCAGGGAGTTCTGTATCCCCTGAAATTTCCAAATATATACCTGTATATTAGTGTATCTTTTTGAACTGTGAACCATTTGAATTAGCATGAAGCATTTTTGTACTTAAGCTCGCTTTGTTCACCTTTAGTTTTAATTAGATTTTTGAAAATATGGGTCGCCTCATCGGTCAAAACATTTTTTGTATATGACCAACGGTTTAAATAAACACTACTTGACTTGACTTTAGTTTTAACATAGATATATAATGGTTGTGTAGATTTTATTATCAACAGCTGCATTACTCTGCAAACAGTTTATGGACTATAACCAGTCATTTAGAATTGACAAGTGGGTGGAATTATCAAAAGTCTCACAGAGGAGGGATTTTATGAGAGATTTGCATGATCAAAATCGTAGTCCCTGGGATTAGGAGGGGTGGGTGTTATAAGTAACTGGTGCATAAGGGGTATCTTTATTAGGGCTGCTGCGAGTATCGGAATACTTGGATATTCGCAATCTTGGCCAGAAAATTGAGTACAAATATTCATCATGTCTAAATTGTCGGATCGCGATCTATTTTTGAAAAAATGAAAGAATATTTTAGCTTAATTAACACTGAAAATGGATTGCATTGCATTGATTGATACACTTATAAACAAAAATATTATCACTGAAAATGCCCCAAACATGCTTAAAATTGAAGTGTTTGGAGTACATGGTTCTTCATACAGTAAAAGCTTCTGTAATTCTTCACTTGTTTTTTATAACATAAATCCTGTATGCTTCTCCATTAACAACTGATTCATGGTTCGATGCATGGATGCTACTCATGAATCACGGTTCGGATATGATCGCCATTAGCTCAACGATCCACAGCCCTAATCTTTTTGATTACATTGCATGATTGAATCATTTGACTATTTCATTACCTCAACTAAATATCTGTTGAATATATTTTGTGAATTGTTCATGATTATGTTTTATAAAGAGTCCTATCACTACAGTGAACTACTGATTTTATTGGTTTTTTTACAAACCAGATCACGTTTGGCGTACTAGTGTAACTAGTAGGCTGCTAGTACATTTAAGGGAGATATTCACAAACAATGCCTTAAATTTAATCAAGCACTAGCCCAAATAATCATGCTACTACTAGTGGGCTAGTTGGTTAAGGTAAAGACTAATCTTGTAGGGTGGTATAATTATCTAAAATTACCTAAGATGAATTATGTATTTGGTTTCAATAATGCCTGTATCTATGTAAGCTAGTCCTGGGCCAGGCTAGTGGGTAAAGTTGATGACTACCATCTTAAATTTTCTTAAGCACTAGGTCCATTAATAATGTTATGAAGTTCAAGGTAACATTATTAGCTAGCCCGATTGTATGAATCAAGGAGATTTCACAAGCCTGTATCTATGTATGCTAGTCTTGGGGTCAGGCTAGTGGATTAAGTTGATGACTGCCATCTTAAATTTTTTTAGCAATAGGTCCATTATTATATTTTTTGAAGTTTAAGGCAATTTTTATTAGCTAGCTCAATTGTATGAATCAAGTAGATTTCACAAGCATGTATCAATGTATGCTAGTCCTGGGGTCAGGCTAGTGGATTAAGTTGATGACTGCCATCTAAAAAATTTTGAGCACTAGATCCATTATTAATTTTTTTGAAGTTCAAGGCAAAATTATTAGCTAGCATGATCGTATGAATCAAGAAGATTTCACAAGCCTGTATCTATGTATGCTAGTCCTGGGGTCAGGCTAGTGGGTTAAGTTGATGACTGTCATCTTAAATTTTCTCGAGCACCCAGTCAATTATAAATTTTTTTGAAGTTCAAGGCAAAATCATTGGCTAGACCGATTGTATGATTCAAGAATATTTCACAAGCCTGTATCTATGTTTGCTAATCCTGGGGTCAGGCTAGTGGGTTAAGTTGATGACTGCCGTCTTATATGTTCTTGAGCACTAGGTACATTAATAATTTTTTTGAAGTTCAGGGTAAAATTTTTAGCTATCTTGATTGTATAAATCAAGAAGATTTCACAAGCCGGTATCTGTGTATGCTAGTCCTGGGGTCAGGCTAGTGGATTAAGTTGAAGACTGCCATCTTAAATGTTTTTGAGCACTTGGTCCATTATTAATTTTTTTGAAGTTTAAGGCAAAATTATTAGCTAGCTTGATTGTATGAATCAAGAAGATTTCACAAGCCTGTATCTTTGTATGCTAGTCCTGGAGTCAGGCTAGTGGGTTAAGTTGACTAATGGTTGAAACTAATAGAATAATAGTGTTATCTACTATGTACTTTTTATGAAACTTAAAATCTAGGGAAGCCTGTATTCAAGTATTTGCATTAAGCTCATCTACAGAATGTATTCATAGGAGCAGGTTAACAAATTAAGATTTATGTAATATATTTACAACCAAATAATCATTTAAAGTATAGTTAATTTTAAATGAAAACTTAATTTAAGAAATGAAAAAGAATAACAATAAGCATTTACTATTTTAGATTTTAAAATCATTCAAAGTATCTACTAGCCGTCTCTAGAAACTTCATCTCAATATCAAATTTTTTCGTATATCTCTTGCAATAGTTATCCATTGTGAATATTCTCTAATTTAGAAATGAGATTTCTCCCACAGGAGAATTCTCCCATTTTGAAAATGGGATTTCTTCCACGGGAAATTTCTCCCATTTCTGGATATGGGATTTCTCCAACGGGAGAATTCTCCCATTCTGAAATATGGGATTTCTCCCACGGGAGAATTCTCCCATTCTTAAAAATGGGAATTTTTTATTTTTGCACTTTTTAGATATTTTTTTTCACATTCTTGTTAAGTACATCAGTATGATGCCAAATTTGTATTTTTATCTTGCTGTGACCATTCGTAATGGAATTAGAAATGGGAGGATTCTCCCATGGGAGAAAATTCCCATTTTCTAAATGGGATTCCCATGGGAGAGCCATTTTCCCATGGGAATTTGCCAATTCCCATGGGAATTTTGACATTTGACTTGAAATTTAACATATTTCTAGTAAAGATATCTGGATGAAAGTTTACTGGTGTTATGCCCATATGTAGATCTACATTTATTAAAAATTTGAAATTAATCAGATGAAAAACAAAAAAAGTAAGTTTGCAAGATTTCCGGATTTGCAAACGTATTCCGGACTGTGTTTAATGAAGCGACTTAGTATGAGCATGGCAAACCTTTTTCTCAGTGCTTAATGTTAATTCGGTACTTAAACTTTAATTCGGGGTCAAAAGTGTCAAACTAGTTCGAATTCTAACCCAACTAACAGTTTATTACATTTTGACTTATTACATAACGTGTCGACTCAGTCAACGCGAAATGTAATAAAATGTTCAAAATGTAACAATTTATTAAATGCAAGTGAAATACCTTAACATGAGTTGTAACCTTAATATAAGTTAAGACCTACCTTAAAAGCGACAAATGTCGACAATAAATGTACTTTAAGAATATTTCAAAGTAAATGAATTGAAAATATTTCAAAGTAAATGAAGATTGTTTCTTAATTTCTAAAATTGTATTACATTTTGTTAAACCTAGTGAAGCGACTAAGTATGAGCATGGCAAACCTTTTTCTCAGTGCAAAAGGTTATTTCGGTATCGAAACCATCATTCGGGGTCAAAATTGTCAAACTTGTTCGAATTCTAACCCAACTAACAGTTTATTACATTTTGACTTATTACATAACGTGTCAACTTAGTCAACGCGAAATGTAATAAAATGTTCAAATTGTAATTACAAATGGAATACCTTAACAATAGTTTAAAATAATTTTATACGAGTTAAGACCTACCTTAAGAGCGACAAATGTCGGTAAGATATTTACTTTGAAAATATTTCAAAGTAATTAAGAATTGTTTCTTTATTTCTAAAATCGTATAACATTTTGCAACATCTAGTGCAAACGATTAAGTATGAAAAGGGAATACCTTTTTCTCTGTGCAAAATGTTATTTCGGTATTAAAACTTTCATTCAGGCACATTGTCAAAATCTTTGGAACACTAACCCAACTAACATTTTATTACATTTCGATTTATTACATAACGTGTCGACTTAGTTGTGCTTCAACTGGAAGGCTGGAAACTTCTCCATATACATATTTATGGAGGACACTTGACATTATTGTAAAATTTTCATGTAAGGGCTTAACCACCTTGGTTGGATTCAAACCAGTACCCATCAGGACACAAGATTAACTATCTAGGCACTCTACCGTTGCACTCTTCCATCTGCGCAACCAACCTGGGTAAGGCCTGTCCTAAATATAAGACGCTACATATACTTTATATCATGTGGAACAGAAAAAATGTCCAAATGATAAAAAAGTTACATATGGTCTTATTTTTAGGACTATGGTTAGGCCAGAATTCTAAACAGAAAAAAATCTTATAACTGAAGTGGAAAGCGAAGTAACTACATGTATGTTGTATACTTTGATTTATTTTTATTGCTCATATCTACATGTACATTTAAATGAATTTAAATGAAAAATGTTATTTTCACTGCAGGCCAATAACTGCCACATAAATTGCCATAGTTTACAGCTTCTTGAGCATTACCTGAAATATACAACACCATTGCTTGAAAAAATGATATTAAAATACAAAATACTTTTAGTTAGGAAAGCAAACACAATACTTGCAACTGCTTGTATGCATGATTTATAAATTCAGCATCGGGGTGAAGATTTTTTATCTACGTCATAATTTTTGAAGAGTGAATTTGATGAAAGTTTTATAAATCATTTATATAACTATTTAGTTCTTAAGTAGTGTAAATGGATCTTATCCAATACTGTATATAATCAGGGGCGGATCCAGGATTTTTCTAGGGGGCTCCAAACTTTTCAAGTGGGGATCCGAAACCTCGAAACACTACCACATTATACACATTTTGCAGAAAAAGATGCAACATAGATGATACTGATAATTAAAACTATATAACCATTAAATCAATGTTATGCTCTGAGACAAAATTGCTTCATACTACTCAAAAATGACTTACAAGCAAGAAGTATACTGACGGGCATGTAGATTTTCCAAATTCTAGGGGGGGGGGCTAGACCCCCCCCGCTTGATCCGCCCATGATAGTAATAGGAATGATTATTCAAATCTGAATGAAAACTTTACAAAATTTACAGGAACATACAGAGTATTTCATTTGGTGCATCATGTGTTTACACTTCAAAATAAGTTTATATGTAACTATAAGCAAGTAATAAAACAATAACAATGAAATAATCAAATCATCAGAAACAAAATCAACATACTCAGTATGTTTATCTCTTTATGATTTAATGTCATTTTCATATCATCAAGTTTTTCCTCCATACAAATATTCTTCATACCCCATCACAAATAACCTGCAAATAAAAAAATAAGACAACTACTTTAAAAACTTGTTGAACAAAAACATATACATATAATAACAACTTTCGTGCAGCATACTTATGATAATACAGATTTACAAAGGACGTTCTTGATGCAAAAGGTCATTTCAGGATTCGTCCCCAAGTACGAATCGGTTAGTGTACGAATGTCATAAATAAATTTTAGTTCGTTCTCAATTATTACGAAACACGTCTTTTGCTACAAATTTGAGACTACAACATTTTTGCAACTTGTTTTTAATTCATAAATACTAATAATTTAACAATAAATCTGTGTTTTACGAAAATAATAAAGAATAAGAAATGAAAAATGTCAACAGACTATGCGTTATGACGATGACTTAACTTAAGACTAGGATATTTATTACTTTGAAAATCGCATTTACGGTGAATAACTGCAGTGAATATACAACACAAAATGAAAGAAATCTTACCTTGAACGGGAATTGTAAGATTTAATCCAGCATTACAGATAATTTCTGACAAATCTGTATTGAACTGAGTTGTCAACATCATGGCTCTCTGTGGTCTAAATGATGCAACATTTCACGTGGGATTACGTCATTCTAAGCTGAGTCATCTATCGTAAAAGTAGTATCGGTTACTTCCCTTACGTAAATTTAACCGTTGCTACTCTGATTTTAGGCCCCTTACAATATGAAATCAACAAAGTAAGTCTTTAACCGTCACTCCAAATGCTAACGAGATAACCACAGCTGTGACTAACAAGGCCTATTTACACCACGTAATTGTCGGTGCGCGCTAGAAATAGTCCCTCCTCTTTTGGTCTTGTTTTTTTATTTTTAGAACTATTGATTACTTTTACACTGCTTAGGTGCGACATTTATTGATAAATTTCGATAAAAAGCGATAGGATGTCTTCTGTTCTGATTTCGTAAACGATGTGTTGACTATGCATGATACATAGAAGCTTCGAACGTGACCCACATTTAGAGAAAACGTCTCCTAGATTGTTATTTTGATTTTACGCCTTTATCTGTAGTTATCGTAGAAAATAAAGCATTATATGATTTATTAATAGAATTAAAGACGTAAAGCGTTAATTTAGGTATGTAATTATTTGGTTGTAGAGACTATAATTGCTTTGGTTGTAGAGGCTATAATGTCCCATAATCCAATACCGGAAACAGAAGCGTTCCGCACGTGCGAATTTAGTCCAAAAAACGGCAGTATGTTATCGTTCCTGCATATGAGTTGTGTGGAGCAAAGTGAGGTAATAAATAAACCGGAAGTGATAGACACAAAATTTAGTTTGGATAGTATATTGAAATTAATCCGCCAAAATCTCTCGCAATACCTTGAGTGGAAAAGACTTTCGTCTTTTCCATTATTTGAGTTAAGACAAATGAGTTAAAAGCGACAAATGTCGACAATATATGTATTTTGAACATACTTCAAAGTAATTGAGGATTGTTTCTTAATTTCAAATTTTTATTAATTTTATTTCATTTTGCAACATCGAGTGCAGACGACTAAGTATGAACACGGCAAACTCTTTTCTTAGTTTAAAAGGTTATTTCGGTTTTAAAACTTTCATTCAGGCACATTGTCAAAATCTTTGGAACACTAACACAACTAACATTTTATTACATTTCGATTTATTACATAACGTGTCGACTTAGTCAACCCGAAATGTAATAAAATGTCAAAATGTAAAAAATGTTGAAATAGGCTGGACTACCTTAAAATGTGTCAACTAATGATTAACATTGACTGAAAAAGCAATAATACATATACTGATATAGTTTTACTGTGTTATATAAACCTTTATATAGATTTTAAATTTTATTACATTTTGCACTTTTATTACATAACGCGTTGCTACATTGCACGCATTATTTCGGAACTATTGATTTAAATTGACGATGGATACAGCTTAAACACGCGTCGCCATCAAATTGTTTACTTGTAACTACGGGTACACATGCACACCCGTGAATACAGCACACGCTATAATATTAAATGCGGACTTGTACTTTTTATTCTGAATTTTGATTCAGTACATCTTATAATCTTAGCTTTATCCGGAAATTTTGTGAGTAGGTAATGCATAATTAGAAAAATGTCGTCCCTTTCTGAACTGAAATGTCCTTGGGGTAGGCTGTTTAGATTTTAGTTAGACCTGTTAATTATTAGACACATGTGCATCGAATGCAAACATGTATTTATTTCTGTTGTTTTCTGTTCAACCCATAACCGGTATCAAAGCGTTGTCATGCAATCTGATTTTGTCATAAAGGGACATTAACCTCGTTAATAATAGAGCAAACAAATTATACACAGGTCATTGTCGATCCAAAATACTTTAGTCAAACTTGTAAAAATGTAACTTGAAATAACATGCAGCTTCAGTGATTCAGATCTGGATATTCATGTTAATGCTCAGTTTCCTCACCTGTACCACAATCATAACTACTCATTCATTCCTTGGGACATTTAACTATCAAAGGATCCCCGCCTATCATCTCCGAACTTCAATACTCCAAATTTCATAATATTGCCTTCAGAAAGTGTTGTTATGTCGGCATTCTTTGATTTTTTAAAGAAAATGTTAGCAAGTTCCGTCTTACGTAAATGTTTTCCATTTTATATTGAACTAAATATTGTTATCTTTCACCTGCATTTGGACTTAATATGTGTTAAACATCATATAATTGACATTCGAAGTTATTAGTAAATATTGTTCTTATGTTTTGCCATGTGGATAAATTACCTCAATATCAGTCTTTGTAAATTCTGCTGTGATACGATGTTACTGAAGGAAATATATTAAGTTTTAGTAGCTTCATTTTGCTTGAAAATTATGTTACATTTTACGTGTGTAATAATGTGAAATAAACTTCTATTTATCTCAACCTCCTGTGGAAGAAAGTAAAATGTCAATTATAATATTTAGACTCTAATTTTTTGCAAACCCGCCATTATGAATACCTGCAAATTTAGGATGGTGAAAATATGAAGAAAAATCAAAATTAGCGTTACCATGTTACAAGTATTGCATGATTACAATTCGCATGAAAGCTACGACAATGCTGACATAAAAATATGTTCGGAGAGTATTGTATTGATCGTTATCATTAAAAGCAGTTCACATACTGGTATTAGTTCAACATTTTGAGACTCATATTCATATCTTTCAAAAATATTTACGGACCTATACATTTTGTAGGGTCCTGTTTTTGGCGATTAAAATGTGTTCTTGTACAAATTGGTACATACGCATTCATGTACTTGTATAACTATTGTGAAAATGAGTTAAATATCAAATTATGTTAGCTGTACCATTTATTATCAGTATAGCATACATAGTTCGTGACAACTCTAACTAATACCTACAAAGTTGCCAATGATAACAGTTTGCTAAATTTCAACGCTCTAACAACAATTTCAAAGGAAATTCGGCATCGTTATATAAAAATGAAAGCAACTAACAGATGAAGACATGAATGAGGGGGCGTGACGTTTGCATGTTTTGCATGATGTTATTTTTGCATCCATTAGATTCCATCCGTCATATTTAAGTCGATATTGAGATCTTAAATCCATTAACACATATTACCCATATTTATCACTTGAAAGTATCTGGTGTCCACATTTAGGGTGCTTTGTAATTATTATGTGTATGTATGTCATTGACAGTGTTTTTCCTATAAAACAGTGAAAATAGTAATGAATATACCGTGTTTTGGTTACAAAAACTGATTACAAGGGGAGCCTACTCTGTGCGGCTTATTAAGAGAGGAAAATAAGGATATTTTAATGATTGGCATTTCAATCGAAGTTTTTTTCCTTATAAGTGACGTATTTTTACTCTTAAACTGATCGTTTTAAAGAGAAAAAAATTAGTTAGTTCAGCTGATGTATGGTTTAAGGTACCTAACACTCCTGGGCCATACCTTAATTTGACATTAAAAATGAACATCAATTTGTGTGAAAAAGTCACATTTTTAATGAATCATAATTTTCCGAAAAATGCCTTGAAAAGTAGCACTTTTCTGATAATCAGTGGTATCGGCTCAAATGCTGTATTTATTTAGGTAGTCTTTTTTTATTCATGAAATAGCGCATATTTTTTTGTAAGCCATTGGTCTTTAATTTGACGCATTCATTTGTAGGTGTGAACAAAACTTTCTGTGGCTTAAAGTAAAAATGCTAACTGCAAAGTGGACCATTTTAGAAGTTTATAACCTAGTACAACACGTAGTTATTAACAGAATCCCCAGCACATGTCATTTTGACGTCAGAAAGGCAAATTTGTCTGAAACAGACTCTCCAGTGGTGTTTGAGCCTAAAAATATGAAAAGAAATATTTTGGTGATTTTTTTGGTCCTTTTTGGTCACTTTTTCACCAAGATTTAGTGATTGATACCATCAATTTGTGTGAAAAATTAACAATTTTAATGAAACAAAATTTTTCAAAAATCAGTGGTATCGTCAAAATGCTGTATATATTTAGGTAGTCCATATTGTTTCATGGAATTTCGCATATTACTTAACAGTCATTAGTCCTTCATTTCACGCATAGATTTGGAGGCGTGAAACAACGTTTTGTCCCTTTTAGGTTACAATGGAAGCGGTTAATTGTCGAAGAAGAAAGTGTGACATGCCGTTTATTAATCACTTGTGAAAGTCTGTTGTCCACATTCGGGGTGCTTTATAATGATTAAGTGTATGTAAGTCATGGGCAGTGCTTTTCCAATACAACAGTGCAATAACTAATGAATTTACTTCGTTGTAGTCACAATAACTGGTAAAATTAATGGAGACGAACCGCCCCTATTGTGCTAGCGAATCGTCTACAGGCTAATCGTCCACGAGCGAATGTAACAGGGCGCGAATCGTTCGCTACCTTTCCGAAACTAGGTCATTCTCCTGCTTTGAGATAAAGACGTTTTCACGATTAGTATTATGCTTTATTCGCAGTCTATACATATGCAATGTTTTGCAAATTCATTTTATGCTGTCAAGAGAAATATATGTTGTCAAAACATGACTTTTTTTCGAGGTTTAACAGTCTCAACCGACGATTCAGTTTACAAACGGAAGTCGCCATTTTTAAAGGTTTAGTACCCTGCTTTTTCGCTCTAGGTAGCTCACAAGCGGAATGAGCCGGGAACCAATGGTATAGAATAAATAATCAGGTCGGGTTAAAGTTCGTATGAAATGTTAATGTATTTATATACACAACGGAAATTAATGAGTATAATTACGATTGACTAGTTTGCGTCGTTTCGGAGTTGTTCGATAATTTACGTTGGTAGGGGAGACAACCTAGCTCCGTATAGTTATATGGTAATGAGCCAGTATGCTTGAATTGCGCTTCTTTGTCTTTGTTGATAGGCGTGGAAATATGAATATTTATGAGTCAGAATGGTTTTAAGATTGTCATGTCTCTGGAACGATAAATCGTTCCAAAATTAACGACGTTAGGAGTTGATTGCAATCTATAGTATAATTCCAATAAAAATTTGAAAATGAATTTCTCATTGCATTACAGTATACCCTCTGCAGAATGACCCTTTAGAGAACAATGCACATGTCCTGTCCAACAACAGCTTTTTATATTTCCCTTAGTTTCAATTATAACTGAATGCAACAACCTGTGAACAGCAACATAGTTTATTCCCTTCCAGAGGTTGTTGTTTAAAAAAGGTTGTACAGTATCATGTAATTATTGTTTTTGTTTGCTTTGTTTTGTTTTTGATGAGTTTAATGCCGTTACAAGACATTGTACAGGTCATATAACGTTGGTCAATCAACGTACTCACTGTTCCCAGAAAGGATTTTTTTGGATTTAGCTGTTATCCAACTACTTAGTGTATACTAGTACTTTCATCAGTGACTGACTACTGTCATACATAACCAAGAATCATTGGTATGAGGGAGAGTGGGCATATATTTTTTTGTATATCAAAGCATGTGCTATTGAAACGTAATTTTCTATGTTTTTATTTTATAGAATACAGAGAAGCTTAAAAGAAATCCAAGCTGACCACTTTTCAACAGCTATAAATAATATGAAGAACAAAGAACTATTGTTGAAGGAACAAATTGGATTGGTTTCTTCCTTGAGAGAACTTGTGCCGAAATCTTAGCAGAACTCTTACTTTAAAATATATTTAAATCCTTGTTTACATATTAATTTATTTATAATGAATTGATAATTATTTTTTAATGAAATACAAATTTGTTTGTATGAAGAGATTAAATTTAAGCCTTTATTTACATTAGTTAATTTTTCATGTATATTGGATCATGCAAATTATACTATTTTCTCACGGAAAGCAAAGAATGTATGGTCTAGATCACAAGTGCACTGAATTGTGCTGTAGTTTATTCGTAATATTAACAACTTACCAAATTCAGAGCTATAACAGACTGGAAACCTTGCTAATAGAGTAGTCCCGAAGCTGCATTTGATCGACCAAATTATGCACTTTTAAAAAGCCTCGTTTACTTCTATAGTTCTTCTACAGTAAAGTTCTGCTATTAGACCACTTTTGTCATTTCAAAATCATGTGATTTTTAACAAATATTAAGACCTAAATTCTTAATTTGTGAACAAAAGGGTCGATATATATAAGACTGTTTTGCTATATAGATCATCTATTTAGCTGGTTTCATGGCAGAACTTTACTTATGTAAAAGCTAGAGTCAAAGTTGTACCTTTTGATAATGTTTCATTTTATTAAAGTCACTGCATTCAATAGATTGTTCTTGTGAAGTAGAAATGAACTTTGATCACAAAGTGACAGTATCCTTATTATTTCTTTGCAGCTTACAAAGATGGTAGATTGATCTCTAGGTGATAATGCTGCAGAGGAATTGAACAATTTTACCTGGGCACATTGATAACATTGACAACAAGGCATGTTTTTATGTATTTTATTTTATTTTATTTTTTGTGTTACATAATTTTCACGTTACATTTTTATACGTCCAAAAATTGAATATGTCAAAAGTCATACAGATTAATAAACCTATTTTATGCAGCATTCAATGCTTAACAACAAGTAGATAATAAGTGTAATGGTTATTTAAATCACATTAGTTTTTTTATATCTAGCATAAACTCAGTACACTTAATATCATGTTGGAATAATTTAAATACACACATTTTATAGATGAGATTCTTACAACACCTGGGTTGGTGCTGGATTTTACAAAATATAACTGACCTCTATATAACTAACAATACTCAATACTATTCAATTGGTGGACAAATGAAAAGTGATAATTTCAATAAACTGTTACTTATAAAGTAATGATTTCTCTATTCCATATTTGTTGTATAATACATTTTGTTCATTTTAAGAGTTGTTATTTATTGTGATTCATATGATATTTATGGACTGAAAGAAAGTATTAACGTTTAAATAAAATTTCAAATACTACCAAACATTGAAAACTCAAGTTATCCAATTGGCACAGGGTAACAAAAAAATGCAGCTTGACCGAGACCTCTGGCTTAAAGGGCGAGTCATCTCCCAACTGAACTTTCTGGCAGCTTATATATCCTTCAAATAATGTAACAGGTTAGTGCCGCGACCTTAGGACGATCAAAATTAAGAAAAGTATTGAAAAATTATCATTATTCTGCATTAAGGCATTGTATATTTAACAGCCTTCATTTTAGTCTAAGTCTCATTGTATTCTATAACATTGACAAGGCTATCATTGAATAGTTTTATAATTTCTAACTATTCTTGGAATAAACTGTCCTAGCCTATGTCGTTAACTGAAGTTGATGCAGCAATTAACTAGAGTTATCAGAGATCAATTCAATAAAAAAATTTACTTTTTAAACATCCTTCAAGTAGAAAAGATCCAAATCTACAATGTACAATAAAATGATAATGCTTTTTAGAAAAAGCAAAAAGGGCACACGCACATAATGTTATTATGGTTTAATGAGCACTGCCCGCTTGGTCATTGCAAATAACTATAGTGAACTCCAGTTTATAAGTGGTCAATTCCACAATTATGTTGTTTTAGAACAGTTTTACGAAACAAAAAACATAAAAAAATATGCATGAAACTTTAAAGTCTGTTACAGTAAGATAAAATGTTAAAGCACACTTGGATTAATTACCATATATTAACTACTTATCTTGACCAGTACAAGACAATACAATTGCAATTGTATTAAGTTTTTAATAGTAAAAAGGTAACAGCACTGTCTCAATAAAATGCATGTTCATAAAATATTTGGAAACAATGATAAATCCTTAACAAATTTACAATACATAAACCAAACAAAGTTTTCCTACACTGATACAAATTAACAAAACAAACCAAATCATATGATATTGACTTCAGGATCCAACTGTAAATAAGAGCTTTCAAAAAAGTTTAAAGGTCAAAATTTATAAATAATAAAAATCATAAAAAGTATGATTTAATATATCAGTAAATATGACTGAATGCATTTACCTCAATGTAAAAATCAACTATTTGAAAAATCAATTTTGAACGCGTTATTGCCAAAACATGTGATAAAAGATAAAATATCATCACTAATAGTAAGATGGAGTAAGCACAAAAAATGTCATTCAAATACATTATTTTGTCCAGGACATACACAAACATGTACTTAAAACAATAAACCCATCTTATCATTAAATAAAATGTATGCTTATTAATTTATATTAGATCCGTAGGGCGGCTTTCATATTATACATATATAATATACAATTATTCTTCACCTATATAGCAGGTTTGATACAGAGCCATGTGCATTATATGAACAACTTCATAAAAACCCATTAAGGCATCCTACATACAAACTTTAATGTATGTTACTGATGCCTTTTGAAGTTCTTTTTTATAGATTTTAAAGTTTTACAAAATGTGGCTGGAAAGAACCAGAACAAGATGATGAAGATATAATGTGAACGAGTGAATCTTTCTAACTGATGCATGGGAGAGTATATTAATCTCAAAATGTCTAAGATTTTATAATATTAATCTGATTTAAACCCGATATAATATTTTCCGCTCGCCTACTAACTAATTTAGATCCGGATAAATGTTTACGAAGATTGTTATAATATTCGTAATCAATAAAAGACATTGAAAAATTAATTAAAAAAATAATGATTGGCAACATATGCTCAAATGTCTCTCCCATCTTGCTGTCCATCGTAAATAACTTGTTGGGGTTGATCATCATCTATAATATCTTCATCATCTTGTTCTGGTTCCTTCCATAAAATTAACAAGTTGTGCAAAAGTGAACAAACTACAATTAGTTTTACTGACTTTGGAAGGTTTCATTCTAACCTAGAAATATATACAACATAACATAAACTCAAAAATTACATAAAATACACTTTGCCGAAATGTTCATG
The DNA here is from genome assembly GCA_025267735.1 of Mactra quadrangularis. Taxonomy (NCBI): domain Eukaryota; kingdom Metazoa; phylum Mollusca; class Bivalvia; order Venerida; family Mactridae; genus Mactra; species Mactra quadrangularis. Next base: position 47,238,642 of record CM046305.1, on the reverse strand, counting down.
TAATGTCAAGTCTTATTAATGTTGTTTGAAGTATGTACAGACAGAACTACTTGAGGCGCACAATATAATTATGTTATATAAATATAAATTGTGTACGACTTAAAAGGGCAATACGATATAAAAAAATATTGGAAAATCTGTCCACTCAGTGTTTTTATTTCTGATTAAATTCATTTATAACCTGGTTATGTGAATGAGTAGAGAATATGATGACACAAGAAACAAACTTTACTTAAAGACAATTTTATATATTCATAGGAATAATATTGAAAAAGTTGATAACATACCTTATCATTATACCTTTTACAAATAATTGTCAATATTATTTACATACCTCAGAATTGTAAAACACGAAACTTTCGTTTCCATATCCCAAAGACACTCTCTATAACATTTCTTGTTGCAGTGTGTGCTCTATTGTATCTGAAACAAATAAAAGTTACATTTTTGTCATATTTTAACTAACATAAATTTACATGTGACAACTACATACAGGATAAATATGGTATAGTTGATTTTTTTCTAAACTGTCAAATCGTGAATGATTTCATGGTGACCTTGTGCTCTCAGTGTAACACTCGTCATTATGTGATTGTGTGTAATCATTCACTGTAAAATTATTCTAACATTGACAGTTGATAAAATATGGACATTCTCAACTTCTCAAAATGGTTACATACTTTAATCATTTCCATCAAGTAAATATTGTGTTCACATTTTAAAGCATATCAACAAATGCCTTTAGAAAGGTACTTGTACATTAGCCATAAGTTATTGTAATGATTTGAAATGATGATATTTAACAAGTATTGTGGTAGAAAAGATACATGGGAAAAATGTAACATTGTTATAATTATATGCATTATTGCATCTCCTTCCACATAGAAATATGGTGGTAAGAAGAAAACTGCAAGAACATATTTCTTTATTTTTTACTCAAAGCAGACACAATGGAAGAGAGAAAGACATTCACCTTTCCTCTCTGTTATTAGTTGGATTTAAATACGGAGTCAGCAGGAACTTCCTACAGGGATAGCCACTATCACCTAACATTACACCTTCATCCAATCCTGAAAAAATAACTATGACTAATAAATGGTGAAGTTTAATTTCAATCACTGATCTATGTTAATTGCATTATAATTGTAATGTGTTACATCTTTATTGCCATGAAAATTAAAGTAATAAAATATGACTTAATCACAGTAAATATAAACATAAAAGAAGCGAGGTTTTCCTCAAAACAGAAATAATAATGGCAAAGTAAATTAAACTATAGTATTAATGATTGTACCTATGTATATTTCCATGCAGGGAAATCATAAGAAAACTTCCTTATTCAGCGGATAAATATGTACATTATTATAAATGACAAAATATTTGATAGACCAGTGGTGTTTTTGAATATGTAAACCTACAACAAATTTCTACCAATTTTCAAAATTACAATTATAGGTAAACTAAACTTCATCTCATCTAGTCCGAGATGTTTGGCCATGTTAGAAATTTTTGACAAGAAACTATTGAATGAAATAATAACAAGAGAAATCAATGTTCAATGAAACCTGTTGAATGATAATACTACTCACCATGGTGATTTTCCTCTAAATATGCACATAACTTGGACATTCGAAGAATGTGACTGTCATGGCAGGATCCAGGCCATGAGGCATTTATACTTGTAAACAACCCTGGAATGAAAAGAAAAAGATTTTCTAATAAAAAATAATAATAACTTTTTCCAACAAAAAGTAATGTAGGAAAAACTGCATTTAAACTAATGCATGGGCAAGTATCTAATAAATAGTTGATGAAACTGTATATTTAACTTCTGAATTCATCAACAAATTTTTACAACAGCCTGTACTACAAACATTGCAGTTAAAAGGTTTACACACAACTCTTCAAACGTCTGAATATAAGTATCAAAATGGGTGAAAATTTGTAAATGGTGACAGTTGTCTTAATCCCACATGACCATAGTTGTTCATAAAAACTTCTTTTAAATTTCTAATAAATATTTTTTTCATTTAAATCAAACAAAAGAATTAAATGAGTCTTTTTAAAATGCTTGGCTTAATATAGAATATATGTTTGTTTTATATAATAAAAAATTAATATGCAAAGATTATAATTAATCTAAACATTTTATTTATTTAAATATAGCAAAAATATTAAATGATTCTTATAAAATGCATGAGGCTTCTTTTAGAATGTTCTATTTAACTGCATGTGCTCTCCAGTAAATATAAAATATATTTTTGTGTATTCATATTTAATGTGACTAATCATCTGCAGAAGCATTTGTCACAAATGATTAGAAGCTATTGAATACTGGCAAAACGCATTAACTAAATTAATTTATAGACGATACAACAAAAAATTTACAACACAAGCGATCAAACTTATTTTAGAAAACAATAAATTTAATTTTTTTCAAGGAACACTTTACAAATATCAAGGGAACAGCTATTGGAACAAAATTTGGCTTGTTTATAATAAAAATGTCTCAACCATGACTAAGAGGCATCCTAAATTATTATCATTTTTATATACATGTAATATATTAACAATAAAAATACACACAGAAAAATTGTTTGAACATTTTATTTAAATAATTGACAAATAGTTCATTATACTCATAAAATAGACAACTATCCACCACCTATCCTACATACTAAATGCACTTTATTTTCAGTTAGACGAGTTGTTCAAATGGTTGTGCGATAAATTAAGTTTGACTATTCGGAAGTCTGATCAGTTGACTCGCACTCATTTAAAAATACTATGAACATATTTTTTTCATGAATGAAAGATAAACCAAAGCTACTTACCAAGATGGTTACAAGTAGCTTGAACATTTATAGAATGGGAATGTTTCCTATTGACATAAGACATTTCCTGATCACAGGGTGGTGAAAGGATCCTAACATGGGTGCCGTCAATACAACCCACCACCCCAGGAAATTGACGGATACTGTAAAACCCTTGCTGTACTGTCCTGAGTTCGTCATGAGTTGTTGGAAACTTAGTGTACTCATCCTTCAAGTCAAGCAAGGTGTCCGTTACTCTTGTCACTGTAGTACCAAACGTATCCCCAATAAATTGAAGGAAACACCCAGAAGCATAAAACCTAAGTGCAACTAGAATTTGCTGTCTTGGAGTCAAAGTCAAATTCCGTCTCGTCTCATGTCTCAGTCTGTCCCCGATGAGTTGTTCAAGTCTACCTATGTTAACCAAACAGAACCTTTACCTCCGCCTACACTCGTCATCGTCCAAATTATTCGTCGAAATTGTCTAGGTCGTCTGGCGTTAGGTACAGCAAGGGCGGCCATTGTCTTTGGATAAGTTTTAGTTATACATGTACATTTAACCAAACCATGTTGTTCATAAAGAAACAGCTAACAAAAGAGTTTTGGGTAGTTGATTCATTTCAGAGAGCATATTATATGCATAACAAATGCCAAGTATCTCTACAAAAACTTACACAACTACAATTTTGACAAGATACTCTAGTCAAAATAAACTTCGTCGTGATAGAATTTAGAAAACAACATGATTTGCAAAGCGTTTATGTCACATAAAATTAGCGTTTTTTGTTCTAAAAAATTAATCATATCAATTCATAAACAATGCAAATTACTAACCTTACAATATAATACACCACAATACACATCTTTAAATGAGAAAATGTACTGATGATCCGTCGACCGAATTTCTTCTCAACTTTTGACAGATAAAATTTGTAGTAGAAACTAGGTCATCTAGGATAAGGATCGGTCTTTAAAATTTGTACAGGTTATTTCCCTTGAGATAGAACTACGAGTTTTTATTTTTTATTAGGGCCCCTTTCAATCATCATTGTATGAAATCGATAAAAAAATGCAATATATCGAGCGAAATGGCGGCCAATTTGTTTCATTTTTATTTTAGTTAAATGCTTAACCCAGCTACTGGAGGTGGGTTAAATTTAACCCAACAATCACCTGGGTTATTTTAACCAAACCTTTATACAATCACTAACCCAGTGTTTTACCAATACATAAATTTAACCCAGCGGTTAAATTTAACCAACGTTTATACAATCGGCCGCTGGTGCGTTTAATTTAACTTCGAAAAAGTCTTGAGATTTTAGCATACATTGCTTCTCAGTGTTTGTATAAGATCACTTGATTGTCTTTACATTTAATTTAAAAAGATTGCCAATTTCAGCAGCCTATATAATAGAAATCTCAAGGCAACCAAATCATTAGATAAAAGGATGAAGATGCATACTGCTGAGTTTTTCACATTTTAAACACGTTTGACTCTATCTGCTTCAGAATTTAAGACTTTACAATTTTGATTGTGTGCATTATATCTACTGTAATTCCCATGTAAATTGTGTTATCAATTGTATAAGATTTCTATTGTTGAAACAGTTTAGATTCTAGTGATACATAGTGATATTAGTCCAGGGAACAGGGGGTGATAAACTTGCATAGAAAATTGACCGAGGAATTTGCCGAATGCTCTCGCAAACAGAATATGCCTCGTAGTCTAATTACCATGGTAATTTAATTTGTGACAGTCTAAAATATACAATCTGACAGTCTGAAGTATGTGTTACTGTAATGAAGACGGTGCTATAACTTGCATTATTAACGTTTTGTACGCTTGATAAAGCCTGATCAGGGTACCTTGAGATGCTTGAATGTATAAATATAGATTTTTTTCTCCTTCTTCCAACACTGTACATAACTCTCTCTAGGGCATTAACGTACATGGTGTATGTTCCAAGTGTTGGGCGGCGTATAAAAGCAAGTTATAAAAACGGGATGAAAATAAAATCCACTCATATAATATAATTATAGGCACGGCCTATTGTTGGAAAAGACATGCAACATTTGCTTCCAAATAAAATTTTGAGGAGAAATTCAAGAATAGGCCCTGCACGACAGGCAAAATGTTTGGAATACACTCAGCAGACATTTAAAAAAAATGATTCAACAATACATGCATACACATAGATTCTGTAATAACAAGTTGTGTGCAGCAAACTTATGATACAGTTTAACTAAGGGCGGTTTTGTTGCAAAAGGTCATTTCCGGATTCGACCCCAAGTACGAATTGGTAAGTGTACGAATGTCATAAATAAAGTTTTGATCGTTCTCATTGATTACGAAACACATCTTTTGCTGCAAATTCGAGGCTACAACATTCTTGAAATTTGTTTTTAATTTCATCAATACTAATAGGTAAGCAATAAAGCTGTGTTTTACAGAAAAAAAATCAAGAATATGAAATGAAATGTCAACACAACAGACGATATGTTATGACGATGACTAGATTGTTATTTATTAGTTTCAAAAATTGCATTTACGGTGAATATCTGCAGTGAATATACAAAACAGAATGAAAGAAATCTAACCTTGTACGGGAATTGGTAGATTAAATCCAGCATTTCAGATAATTTCTGTATTGAACTTTCGTTGTCAACATCACTCTCACTCAGTCTCTGTGCAATATTTCACGTGGGATTACGTAATTATAAGCTGAGTCATCTACCGGAAAAGTAGTATGGGTTACTTCCCTTTCGTAAATTTAACCGTCGTTATTCTGATTTTAGGCCCCTTACTATATTAGACTGCTTTACTTGATTAAACGTCATTTATATCGAGAGCAAGAGCCGCCATTTTGTTTAAAAATATTCTGTCCCACAAATAGGTAATTAAATATTTATCCGGGGAATAAACTTCACCGTCCCACAATGCAACACCAGAACCAGAAGCGTTCCGAACGTGCAAATTTAGTCCAAAAAACGACGATATGTTATCGTTCCTGCATATGAATTTTAGAGTGGAGCAAAGGGAGATAATAAAAAACCGGAAGTGATCGACACAAAATTTAGTTTGGATAGTATATTGAAATTAATTCCGCCAAAATCTCTCGCAATACCTCAAGTGGAAAAGACTTTTGTCTTTTCCATATTAGGACTCCAAGACTAGACTACCCTTGAAGTCCTCAAAGCTGAATGCTGTGGTTAGGTGAACTGGAAGCTGGTTCCACAGGCGGATGGCTGTGGGTACTAGAAGAATTTTATGGTGTCGGTTCTGCAGTATGGGATGTGGTATCTCTGTTCATAGTCATTGCCACCAAGTGCCGTGGGTTGGAAGTACAGTGCAGTTGGGATGGCTATAATGATGGCTGAATACCAATGTGAATGAGATGGGCCTGTAATTGGCGGGGATGCCGCGGTCACCTTTTTTTGAAGATAAGTGATACGTTTGCCTTCTTTCATGCTGGAGGCATCGTTTTTTGTTGTAGAGAGGCGTTGAACAAGATTATTCAAACCGGAGTAGTCTCTTTAGCATTAGAAATTGGGTCGGTATATTGTCGGGACCAGAGGTCTTGCTGGGTCGAATTTGGGGAAAATCTTTTTGACGCCCACTGCTCCTGCTTTGAAATGAGGCTTGTCTTGATATCTGTCTCCATCCATGACTGGTACGTCTGCTGAGTCATCCGTAGTGAATATCCCTGTGAATTGTTTGTTCAGTATAATAGCCTTCTTACTTGTGTCGTTGTGAGTCATACCATCACACTTTAGTTAAGAGTTACCCTTGCTGTCAGACCGTTTATCTTTGCTGAAATAGCAATGCTTCTTTGGGTTTTCTTTAATCGTGTCTCTTTATAGGCTTAATTAGTCTTCCGACATTCATAGTGGTTCTACTTTTTGAAGATCTTTGTACTGTTATATATTGTCTGTTGTCCCTGAGCACACTGGACTTTCTTGGATGCTTCCTCTTTTTCCTGGAAAGGCGCTTGATCTTTCATGTGACCCAGGGCTGTTTTGTGCCGTGCCTTTCAAATGTGTACCAGTATCTCTTGAACCAGATAGGGTCCACGTACCCACTTATCCTCCCTCCAATTGACACCGGTCCTACATTATTATTATCATCTGTCTACATGTATTGTTTTGTCATAGGCGGATCTAGCGGAGGGATCCCGGACCCCATGAAATTTCCAAAATGTACAAGTCCATGTGTATTTTTAACTGAAAGTCATTACATGTATAAAGTAGCATGAAGCAAATTTTCACTATGCTTAACATACATTTAATGGTTACGAAGGTGTTTTTTTTGTTCGGGACTTCAGTCCTGAACAAATGTATGTACCATAATTCAGACCCTTGCCGACTTTGAAATTTACCCAATCTAGAAGTATTCCCTCAGTATATAAGTATGGAGCAATTCAAAAAGATCATCTGCTATGACAGGCACAATTTAATTCCTGAAATACACTTGTTAACTGGGCTATATTGAAGCGTATGTAAAATGCTACTGAGTTATGCGTCTCAGTAGTGATCGTACGTTGTCTTACGTAATAGAATGGTATCAACGATTCAGTCACGACCTGTTGTTTATGCAAGTTGCCAGAAGAGATGTTACATCGTCTTATGTGATAGAATGGTTCTTCAGGAAAAGTTTAAAGATCGTAGTTTATGACTTAGGATGATGTCTGAATAGTGGACTTGTGTTAATTATTTTATATACAGTTGCAGTAGAATAAATGTACAGTCATGAATGATAACTTTTAACCGGCAGTTATTGAATAATTGTGCTAAGACTTGTGGTTAATATGCGGGAAAAAAGTAGTGTGTTCGCCTGGACAGTCTACTTACTGTATTTATAGGTCGATTGTTTAAGTGTTTTGAGCCAAAACAATGCTGTTCTACCTATCAAACTAGTAGCATTGAACTCTTTTTGTGTAGAAACGTTGTAAATAAATAGCCCTAAATCTAATTTCCCGTTTCAAACCCAAACAAATTCAGTGCCTTCAGCGCATTGGTTTATTATTGTTACCCCTCACCCCTAGAAAGTTTGTACCCCCCTGTTTGTAATCAGCGAATAAACCTTACGTACATCCCACTGTCCTCACATTCTTTAAATACACACACATATAATATTTTGATAACAAACACAATTAAAAATCGCTCCCGTATACATTACCGTGTACAAGTTATAACTAAACTATCATTATACATTTGTATAATTATATAAAAGGTAATGTACATGTATGTATGCAAAGGGAACTATATATAGGGATGTACGCATTATTTTATGATCATGAGATATGGACTCTGGTGCCAGTGGTACATCCACAATTTTATATTGCAGGGCTAGTAAAGAATAAAGAACGACGTAAAATATTTATGTACAACAAATAGGCAGATAAGAAATAGGTAGATTCCGCCCACCCAATAGCTCCACCCTATTATATTTTAACTCCGCCCTCTCAAATATAAAGTGCCTGTATGAATAATGTATGCAGATCCCGCCCACCGAAAAGCTCCACGGTATTGTATTTAACTCCGCCCAATCATAAATTTTAGTGCCTGTATGAATAATTTTAACTCAATTTTAAAAATGGTTAAACTAACCGATACTAATCTGTTGAAATATTTAAATGTTAATAAAGAGTACATTCGTACGATTTTTGTATGTATTTGTGGATAAGATTTAAAGTCAAGAAAATAAAATCAATTAATATGTCATAAAAATTCCATTGCACAAACAGTTTTGAGCGTATGTGTGTAAAGTTTGACCCCGATCTGACCTTTATGCAAGAATATTCATTACATTGAATACAAATGTAGTATTAATGCTCGATACAGATCGGAGTATATCGTCAAAGTTCGAATGCAATTATAATACACCGGGATTAATTTTGAAAACATATTAAAGCGTACAATGAGTGTTTATTACACAGTGTTCGAGAGGATTATATACCGTTACGTGCCGAAGTGTAGAATAGGCGTGGTATTGATTTTCGTCAGGATATGTGTAGATAATTATTAGATGCAAATGTGAAAGGTCAGATCGGGGTCATTCCGTCAAACTTTACGCAGAATACAACAACTAGGCAGATTTGCCAAAAACGAACCCGTCCATGTATTCTATTGCAGTTTTTCGCTATCCTTTGGTTAGTTATCCACGCACACTTTATTCTGATTCCATTTGGTGACGTGTAGTTGCTCAATTAGTGAATTTGGGTCAAAATAGCCATAATTCCGTGCACAACAATTAGGCAGATTTGAACCCTACATGTACGTACGCGTGCACATACTTTATTGCTGATTTTTGGTTACTAAAGGCTAGAAAACTATCTACGCTTCCATTTAGTACCTTGTTGAAGTCTGTAGCTGCATTATTGACGAAATGGTGTCCGGAAATTGTCCAAATTTCTATGCACAACAACTAAGCAGATTTGAGCGTACAACAACTACAGTAGGCAGATTTGCCAAAAACGAACCCTTAAAAATTAAGGTAACCGCGCCCATTTGAAATCATAACTTCTAAGTGTATGTGATTGTGACGATAGGAAATCAGATTACTTCTCAATAAACTTTTACCAAATCAAGTCACGAACGTTTTCATTATTCATATTCATGAATTATATGTCAACTTATGAAATAGACTCTGGGCGGGGTCTGTATAGATGGTTGGTATCGTGTAAGCTGTAATGGTTGATATTTCCTGGATTCGTATACAGGTAGGAGTTTTCTGTCTGACACGGACGATTACAATGTGTTATATACAGATAGGAAGTACATGCTAGACTTGTTGGTAACATTCATTTTGGAAACATGATTAGATCTAGCTATGGTACGTATGTTTATAAATGTGTTGAGTTTGTCACCTGTTCTATGTACGATAGGTTATTCTTATTTGGTTTTATGTTTTTTATTAACTCTATTTGTGCTTCGGAGATCAAGATTTAGATTACTCGAAAACTTTCTTAATTTCTACTTTCGTTTTCAACTCAATGATTGCTGTCGGATTTTTCTAGACTCTAGCTTTAGAATAGATGTAAGAATACTTTGGTAAGACTCTACTGAGTGCTTTGACTTGTGACTTTGGTAAACTTATAGTCTAGGAAAGCATTGACTTTTTTATAATTTATCATAAATGAATATTTGAACTTTGTTCAATTTGCCCTCTGTTGTTTAGTAAATGTGTGTCTGCATGTAATGTGTTGATATGTTTTTTACATTCAAATAAAATTCAGATAGACTGTACTGTATACACAAGTCATATTAGCCTGCAACGCACCCATTTGTTAGGGTAATATTCATTTTTTGGAGCGAATTTAATTCTAAAAGTATTTAAAAAATATTTTATTAGAAAAGTAAATAATTAAACTTGTTGATATCATTAGAATTTATTGAGTAAATCACCTTTACATGTAGGTAAGGAAAGGTCAGAATGACCTATTACTATGCGATTTATCCCACAACCGCCTCTGTATCATATATTAATTAGGGATATGATCTCCAATTTGGGACATTTGTTTATCATCTTTATTATCACCTATTCTGTTTACACAATAGACCATTACTGTCATGTGTCTGATTGTAAAATAGTGATAACAACATATATGATTGTTAATTTATATTTTGTTCTCTGCGTTATATAGTTCAGCCGAGAACCGTTGTCTCAACACGCACGTGACCAAAACGGTTGGTCAGTTTTTGTCCGGGTATATATAGAGGCGAGGTCGCCAAAGCGAATCATTCTACGAAGCGAACGCACTTGTACGGAAATTTAACGTTGATAAAGTTACAACTATGGGAGACCACGTGGATGGAAGCATACTTGATATTGTTGACCAGAAGATTGAAACTACATTTGTCAGCAATAAACAAGCTTTATTATCAGAGATAGGACATATGTTTGTTAAGATAAGTGACTTTACTAATATTTTGCTAGTTAATTTTTTAATTCTATTGTGCGCAACGCGCTAACGTGTAAACGTTAAAGACTATGTTAAAGTTAAAATTACAGAAAGGTACCTTCAAGTACCGACACCCAAAAAGTTGGTTAGGGTAAATGCAGTGCTAAAAATATCATAATGTTTAATCATCCCTCTTGCCAAAAATCTTTTGGACCAAGCAATATTACCGTAAGTACTTCACATCACCTGTGAATACAGAAATAAATACGTTATTTTCTGTGCAAGTTTCATTTTATTCTAACGAACAATTTTAGAATACATATACAGATATGGAATGTACTGATATTACTCTAGATGCACTTAGGCTTACATTTTCTATATCTTCGACTGAATTTACATATCTGAATCAAACTAGTGGACACTGTAATCAAAACTTTGGTGTCCATTTTGAGGTGTGTATTAAAAATTTATTCATTACACATCTTTGCGGAAGTCAGGGTCTAATCTCAAAAACGTGTGTACATACGCAAACTGAACTTTTATCTAAAGATTGCAAGATTACGATGTATAGGATAGAGCATGAGTAGCAGTTTGATATGGGATTTATCAACGAGCGAAGTACTCTATCCGACTTAGACAACGGGTAGGAAATTATATGTTTATAATGTCCATTTTCATTTATTTTGTCACGTATTTATACTACTGTCACCTTAAAGCCATATAAAACGCAGATAAATATGTTTGGCCTTAATCTAAAGCGTACGATACTTGTGTCGTGAATTTCGTGCGAAAGCTAATTAAAACTCATGAACAACATTTAATATGTAATCAAGGGAGTGGATAGATTTGAATTGCATTGTGTTACATAATACTGGTCGTTCTATTATGTAGGAACAAGTGGACCTTTGAATCAACCTCCACCAATATTTTTTTTCACCTGCTTAAAACCATCTAGACGATTGTCGTGAACAAAAATTGTAGAAAATCTCAATTACATTGTTAAATACATTATGTTTTATAAACATTTGTGCATGCTGACGCCTCAACATTTGTTTTGTTGAACGTATCAACTATTCAAAATACAATTGATCATCGCTTCGCTCGTTGATAAATCCCTTATCAAACTGCTTCTCATGCTCTATCCTATACATAAAATTGTGAAAATAATTCACCCCTAAATATTGGTGTGTAATGTAACTGCCTATGTTTATATACGCAATGTTTACGTGGACGATCTGTATGTATATGTATGTGTACATATTCATGCTATGAAAATACATGTTTTCGTATCACTTGTTGAAGCAGCACACTTTACAATTTTGTAATTAATAATACTTTTTTATTTAATTGAGATGTGTATGGCTGTTTGTTTGTTTGTTTGTTTGGGTTTTACGGCGCACCAACACAGAAAGGTCATATCGCGCCGAAGTATATGGCTGTTATCCAGTTTACATAGAATATCCTTATATAACAATATTTCATAATTCAATGTCTTCATTTATTATTATTATTCAGCTAAAGACATCATAGCTCATCGCCAAAGGAATAATAAACCAGGTCCGTGTTGGGCACTGGAAGAAAGACCGTACTGCGGACAGGACATCTTATAAGTATAATACCTCATAGAACATCTATTACCTCGGTTAATGTAAATGATTTATCATTTAGAGAGTCAGTATTAAAATATTTAGTGGAATAAAACCATCGCGGTTGCATACAGGTTTATCAAATACGTCAAATTGATCTTAAGCCACATGTTGTCAATCCTTTGACTGTAGTCTATAACAAAATAGAAAGTCAGGATACGTTTTGAACTATATTTATATAAATTCTCATTTACATTTACTTAAAGTTAACATTTGTCTATATACTTGTATATAACTAAAGGTGATGCGTGTTTTAATAACGTATGTCTGTTTCACGGGTCTTAAAAATATTAATTATATCAATTATATTTTATGTACAAAATGCAGTATCCAGTTTCTTTTTACTTTGATTCCATATTTAAACGTATTTTCATAACTGAAGAGAGGATTGAAAATTTACTGGTCATTTTAAATGTTTGGGCAGAAGTAAACTGACTTAATTGCATGTAAGACGTTTAGCTTTGGTAGTCGGAAAGATTATACAAAACGTACCTATAAATGTTGTAAGATTAATAATGACTGTTTGCATTATGTGCAGACCACGGAGTGTGACCTATTTACCCCTAAAATTTGTTTTTGATAGATAGATATTTATTTACCTTCATATAGAAGAGCTATCAATACATATATAAATCACATATCAAACATATATACAATTAAATGACATCACAATACATACAAATACATTAATTGTATCAAACATATATACATACAATCAGATGCGTACTATATACAAATACAGTAAATATAGAAGGGAGATAAAATGTGACATCTAATAGTGATATGACATAAAAACAATTGTATCAAATATTTGTAAAATTGTAATATTATATATTGACCATCTGTTTAATAAGTTTAAGATTTAATATCATAATGCGTGACTTTCTTTCATTAAAGTTCCGGTGTGATTCATGTCAGATTTGGGTAATTGACTTGCCGAACATGCTTTGATTTGGTTTGCCAGGAGTGAGTAGTCTCCTTTTGCTGGTTCAGCACTTGAATTTCGAGGTTTTCCAAGATACTGGTAATGCTTTACTCTTGTTAGTTGATGATGTTAGACACATTTTAGAATTGGAACTAGATAAAGTAAACTTGCATATTGATTCCAACAAGTTGGAATGCTTTATTATGTTTTCAGAAAAGCTTGGACAGAGCTTAAATTTGTTTGCAAGAATTGCAGGACAATGAATGACGTAGAAAAATCGTAAGAATGTCCTAGGTCATGTGATATTCCGCTTTATTACGATACTATTGCCAATAGATATGGTGGCTATTTGATAGACCACAGTCCAGAGGCAAATATACCTGCTGAAGAAGGTTTAAATGAGCTCCCGGAAGTGAGCATCTCGTTTGACGAGAAATATGGTAAATCTGATTGCAAACATTAGTGCATAGAGAGATATTTAGAAATCAGACCCAGTAATGTGGGTTTTTGGCTCTTGGAGTCAAAGTGAGATGCTGTTTACTTCAACACGAACGCTGTTGGTTGAATTCTTAAAGCAAAATTATGTGCTGTTCAGTCAAAGTACATTTTGATAACATGAATGTAAGATGTGCCATCTTATGGCAGTACTGAATCAGATTTGTAAAATATATAAGTTGTTATCTAAGAAAGTTTGTAATCGTTATAACGTCCAGTTACTATAGGAGTGGATACCAAAATCTCAAAAAGAATTGGTTGATCATTTAAGTCATTGTAAGGACACTGAGGATTGGTTCATATCCAAACACTGTTTTACGTTTTTTGGACAATTTGTGGGACACACGCACAATTGATAGCTTTTTAGTGCACTACAATAATAATTGTGGAAGGTTTAATTCTAAAAGCTGGTTACCAGATCATATCTGGACTAAGGAGACTAAATGGATCGCTCCATCGGCTAAAATTGACTGCGTGGTGCATTTATAAATTAAAGAAAGAGCAAGTAACAGGCACCTTGATAGTTCCTAATGGAAATTTGCTGAGTTTTGGCTATGTATTTATGATGGCAGCATACTAAGATCATATTTTGTAGATAGGAGGGTGTTACCCATACAAAGTAACTTGTAAAAGTTAAGAAAAAAAATATACTTGTAAATGATACTGATACTGAACCATTGGATATGATAACTGTAAGGAAAAGTTTTAGACCGAATGTAAGAAACATTGATATACATGTACTTTGTTTGTATCGCATAATATATGTGAATCATTGTATTTTATCCTTTGTTCACAGATAATGACCAAGAATATTTACAAACTGAATGTCTGGTGAAAACATCTACACTTGTGTAGACATTATTTTAATAATTCCAAGTCTTTTTGAGATAGAAAGTGTTTATCATCAAATCCAGCAACATATATGACAATAGTTTTATAGCTTACCCAGTCATGTGACTAAATGATGAAACGTTAGCTAGTGTTGTAACATCAACGTGTTATCAAATGGATGCATTCGATTTATGGCTATACCGATCCAACAGAGAACATTATAGTGAAGAATTTGTTAGAAACTTCAAAGAGATTATTTTCTACACCGGCTATGAAAAAAGACATTTTGACATAAATACATGTATACTTCAAATAATGACAATTATGAATACCAGGAATTGAACCATGGTTTTAGCATGTTATTCTATAACTGAAACTATTAAATTTAATACTGACTATATTGTAATCATAATAGAAAAGTAAAACTGTTACTCATAGAGACACCAGCGATATTTATATCAGCGAGAGTTCACCTAAAATGCGTCTCGCTCACGCCCGATCCACAGTAGTGTTTGTCGTATTGATTTTGGTAAGGATATATGTTGAGACATTTTTTTGAGGCCTCAAGCGAGTAACTCGGTTTATTTTTTTCTAATATATATACAAATACATTTTAATTCAAATAACATATAAATATCATATAAAGAGTTTGAAATCAAGAGAGAGATCTGAAAGAGTAGATAATGTGAGAAAAAAATCATGTAAGCTTGAGAAAGGAAGATAATAAGAGTAGTAATATAGAGAATAGCATATTCATGTCAGGAATTTGTGTCCAAAATTTACAAGAATAATATTACCTGCTGTGAGTCTCTGTCAAAGCTGCCAATTTTGCCAAAATAATAAGTAATATTAATAGAAAAAATCTATGTGTCCAAGTTCCAAGTCCTGTTGCCAGTTTGGTAGTGATATCTTAAAAAATAATATGATGTGAAGTATTCTACACCCCTTAGTTTTCTTTATTAGTTTGTGAATTAATAATTGCACAGTGTTTTGCTCATTGATGCCTAAATCATTTATATTTAGTGTACACATAGACAAGTTTGAATGTTTTAAACAAAGAGAAAATAAACGGAAATTAGATACCTGTGTTGTGTTCCATGAATGTGGCAAGCGGAGCCCAATTTATTAAATTTACTTATGTTGAAAGTTTTAATTGCATTATATTTTTCTATTTTGTACGTAAAACATTTCTTTTTAAAAGAATCTATGTCTGGAAGCTTAGAATTCATTTTACAATAATATAAATATTGTTTGCCGACTAGAATAATCTTGTTAATAACAATTTTAAAACCAATATTCCAAAGAACAATATTACTCAGGTGTGTAAGTGAAATAATTGTGCAAAATGTGATAAAAGCACCAAATTTGGCATGGAGGTACTTTGAGTCATACTGATCAATATTAGCCCAGAAGACAATCATGAGGGACCTTGTATCTTGCCTAAATGGGGCCCCGAAAGGGGCACATAAATAGGCACATAGTTTTAAAATGATCATCTCCATAGAAATTTAAGATGGTTATTAAAATATATGTATTATGATTTTATATGCCTAAGAAAGTATATTGTACACTCAAAAATAGCTTTTGCAGTTGAGGCCCGGCATCTGCTTTGAACTTGTCATAAGGCCCTAAATTATGCATAATGTAATAATATAATTGAATAAATGGTAAATATTTTATTTGAAATCATACAAATACATAATACTTTCTCAAAATAAGCCTTCAATAATTAATTTATGTAGATACACCAGAATCAGCATGCGGTAACATTGTATGAAACACATGAGGCCCCGAATGGGTTTATGTTTGAACTCGAAATAAATTAATACCAAGTAAGCCAATATACACTTTATTCAATTTAAACTGATAAATAAACTTACTATTTAAGATACGTACATTCAAAATGACGATTTTAAATAATAATACTTACAAAATGTATTTCTAAAAGTTGAGACCCTTACTGGGGTAATTTCATAACGTGAAGCTTAGATAATTATAAAAAAGGTCTAACCATTTTTGGAAGGAATTCTTTTTCAAAGAATTCCTTTCTATGTCAGCGCTCTTGGAAATTTGAAAAAGAACGAACAACACCTTCAACTCAATAGAAATCAATGAGTCAATGCGATCAAGAAATAGTGCAGCAGAAAAAATATGTGTACTATCAAAAGTAGATAAGTTGAAAAAGTAATTTCAACAAATACTTAAAATTATGATATTAAATGTTTTTTTTACACATGAATCAAACAACTTTCTAACTGTGCACGGAGAGAAGTTTTTTGTATTATTGCGCAGTAGTATCTACCACACGCTTGTATATATATACAATTTTAACGAGCATTTTAATCAGCAGGTGTTTACTTTGAGAGCGTAGAGCGCTGGACATTTGCTGAAGTTAAGCAACGAAATGTATGGTTAGTCTTTGGATGGGTGTCCGTAGAGGTTTAGTGACAGCGCGAAGCGAGTTTCATAAATGTTTTTTTTTTTTTTTTTTTTTTTTTAATAGACCGCAACAAATTAATCGTTATGTTTGTCTGATTTCTCGCACCTTAAAATCCAAAAAAAAATGCGTCCGCACCTTGAAATGAACGCATCGTAAATTTAGGAAAATCAGAAGTTTTCACACTAGACCAAGTAGAAATTGAACTAAAAATTAGAAATTTGAGTTCTAAATAGCAAAATAAATCAGAAAATTTCACTGTTACGGTAAAGCAGTAATGTATTCTTGCTAACATACGGCATTAGAAATTACAATGACACAATCCATTGTTCAGAAATATGATAACTGCACTCTGTCTTACTCTTAGACCGTAAACTGAACATTTACTCACTCTACACACCTTATCTTGATGTGTGACGTCAAACGTGTCTTTGTAGTGTAAAATATGAAGATTGATCCATAGAGAGCAGATAGGACAGGGAGAAAAATTTACATTGAATTTCCTACAATTTTGATGTCCCAAAATAAAATATTAGGCTTGATTTAATTCTTGTGGTATTATTAGACATTAGCATAATTTACCAAAATCTAATTACATTGTATACACAAAAAGTGAACCGGGGTAATCTGTGCTTCGTAGTTAATATCTAGTATTAACAAAAGTAATACCAAAGACAAATGAAGTTATATTTCCGTATGAACTGATGAAGGTGTAAACCTCTTCTACCCTACTTCTAACTTGTTTTAAATTCAATTGAATTTTCATCTGGAGTAATTGTTAACTTGCTTTATATTACCTAGAACTAATTATTACGTGATTACACTATAGTCTATAGATATATGGTTATATGTTATATCAGAAAGTCCATACCTTTTCTGCTCTTTTTAACTTATGGTAAATAAATGTCTTAGAAACCGCACAAATTTATTCTTCGCTTTCGCTCGCTTCTCAAAATATGGAAAAATAATTTAATTGCTCTTTAGCTCCATTCTTTAGAACAAAATACATAGAACATGTGATCAATTTGTTGTGGCCTTAACTCAATGGCAACACATTGTTTAGGTTACATCGTGACCAGCAATCCACCTATCACTGTTCCTGAAAAACTCAATCTCTGGATTACTACTAGATGCAATTCAGTGACTGAACACTGCCGTATTAAAATGATTCAGAATCAGTGGTAGGAGGGAGAATGACCGTAGAAATTATTTCATGGCATAGCTCCACGAAAGTATGCCCTGCCCATGAATCAAAACATACAACTTCTCGATCAGTAGCATAATATGCATGTAAAATGAAATATGAAACACATTCGATTATGAATGGTAAAGAGATATGATGATGGATATTGAAATAGTAACTTTGAACTCCTAAAATCGTTCAAAAATTCCTTCCAACAGTACTTTAAGTACTTTGATTATTTTATTATTGAAACTTATGCTGTCATTACAAGTGTGTTACATTTCAACAGTTCATACAACAATTTGGTAAGGTTAAATGGTACCCAATTAATCATAATTGAACATGGATGATTATTATATTCATTACCGTTTTAGGCCTGTATTACGAGAGACTATACGACCTGTTTTCGTCCTAAATTTAACAAAATCGTATTTCTGTTATGTATTGAGAGTTTTGATAATATAACATCCTATAGGCACCCACGCCTTAGATACATTTCAAGTTCTAAAACAGTATGTAATCATGTTTTAATACAAGTCATATATCACCATTTTACAAAATAAAATAGTCCTGTAAGAGACTATGCATTACACCGACATCATACCCTTGAAGCTCGGAGTAAAAATGAAACAAATATGTACATTTGTATACTGTGTTTGATGTACAAACTACACGTAATTTTAAACAGACTTTATCATTGATAAATATCTTACAATAAAACAATTAGTATATTAGATATTATAGAGAGAACAATTTAAGAGGCCCTTCTTATATACATGTATCAAATATAGCCATCCCCAAAAGCACGACATTTCTTCATAAAGATTGGTAAAATTGATTTGACTATTCAACTAAACATGGTAAAAATTATAGCATTTTGTAGTCTAGATTCCATCTTTTCAAATGCTCACTGACTGGCTATTATCCCTAATCATAGGTACTAGTACACTTTTCTGTATTTATCAATCTACTTGACGAAACTTTCACTTCATTTTGTAGGAAGTCAATGTGGCAAAGGGAATGACATAACCAGGAAAGGTGCCGTTTTACAGCTGAGTAGATTGAAGAAAAGCAGACACATGGCTTGCATGAAGAAATAAACATTGACCCTGAATGGGTTACAATCTTAGACTTTTCTATCTCTAAGCGAGTGTAAGAGATTAAGAGCATTTTGTGAAATCATGTTAAGCGAACTTACCGTACATAATTATTTTTGTAAACCTTATAAAATTAAAGAAATATTCACAAGTTTTATCATTGCTCAAAAATATCTTTAGTAGAAGAATTACATCTAGGATTACATCTCCCGGCATAAAAACGGGAGTATAACTTCATTTGAAGACGAGTTTTAAAATATTTTAATTTTATTTATTGTAATACTGTTATGGAAATGTCTGTCATAGTCAAATTTCATGATCACTGCCACAGCTAAATCGTCAGTCGACTTTTATACATTCATACATAACGTACGTCTACAATAAATGGTTCTATTAAAAGTATGATAATGTGGAGTACGTCCATACACTGGTCACCTTTTCTATCAAGCGGGTTATACAATATATAGCTTTCATAGACCGTCAAGCTTGTCAAGAATCCATAAAATGAATAACCCCAGTGAAATCAACAATATGAATTGCAAGAATAGTGAACATGTGTTCAAGATCCGACGGAAACTTTTTTATGCTTACTCTTCCCTACTGAGTACCATGATATTAAATCTAAAGGAAGTTATTTAGTAACACTGGTGGTTTATCCCATCTATATGTTTCTTAAATCTCAGTCATTAGCATTTGTCACATGGTATGTCCAACTTGAGTATTACTACATGGTATATATTATCAAATTATGGTTGTTTGTAATCGCCTTTGCAACATATATTACTACATCATAAAACATGCATGACTTGGTTTGATAGATGTTAAAATTAGTTTTTGGAAACTGTGGTTGCGTTCATAATAAAAGAGCAAAAGATGAAAAATCAAACGAAACTGATTAACATCAAAATAAGGGCCTTTTAGTAGATTTTCCTTTAACCCTTTACAAGGAAAGATAAGTGCAAAAAGTGGCAAATTTTCACCTCAGAGATAGGGCTATTTCAATATACGATTTTCATGATTAATTGACGGACAGCAATGCAACTTGGCCAATTTATTTCTTACTTGGTTGTCTGAAAGTAGAAGCCAAAATTCGATTCAGGAGTAACTGGGTTGGTCAGTAAAAGGTTAAAGGCCTTATCATTTTTACCCAAATCAAGTTGAAAAATTACAAAATATATTTCAAATATAACTAAAACTAAAGTTAAACTCCATTAATTCCATAGCAGAACAATATACATGTATGTTATGTATCATACATATTTCACTGTTGTAAGTACGTTAGCTCAAGTGGGACCACTTCTATTTTCTCCGTGCAGGGTCTCTTTGTTCATCGTTACAAGTAATTGATGATTTTGCTTAGTAATTAGATTTAAAATGTGATTGGATTTTGTTTTTTTTTTGGACATTGTTTTTATTTTATTTTTCATATTCAAATTTTCCAAGAGGGGCCTCTCAATAGATTAATACAAACATGCTTGATAGATCTTATTAATTTTTTGAAGAAGCAAAATGAAATAAACAAATAAAAACTTAATTATCGTATTATAATGTGCTTTATTTGATGAATGTTACTGTTGTTTAGATAAATCTTTGTCTCCAGTCCTATTAACACTAGAATCCTATATAACCAATACAGTAAATTATATACACGTATTCAAAATTTATATAAATTTCCCCTTGTTTTGGCCTCATGAGATCATACTTTCTTTGTTTTGTGAATTATTTTTAAAAAAAGAACATGATAGCTAACCACACAAAATTACCCATTCAAAATACTTTAAGAAATAAATTAAAACAAAACGAGAATAGTAATTTCACTAGTCATTTATAGTTTTTTTTGTGTTTTGTTTTCTTAAAAAACCCTTACCTGGACCTAAATTAAAATTCATTGTATCATGTTAAATTTGAAAAAAAGTTTCTGACATGATTGTACTCATCATGAGAGAAGAAAATTTATTTTATTTATTTGATAGATAAATATTAACACTAAACTATGCACTGCTTATACTTGTAATGGGTGACCCCTTTCATGGCCCCACAATTTTGTTAGTAGGGCCTCTCATGGTTGTCTCCTTGGGGTTTTCTGAGGTGCATCACTCAAAATGATATGAAGAATAAAAAAAGTTTCATCATTATGTTATTTGAACTGTGCATAATAGATTAAATGTTACTGATACAATTTCTGAATTCTATGTAATCAGTTCAGCAAATTAGATATTCAATATTTTTTCATACGTTGGTTTTGCAATTTATTTAAATGAAAAGACACCACATCTAGCCAAATTACCCATTCAAAATGCTTTAAAAATGTGAAAAAAAAATAAAAATAAAAACTGTACTGGTTGTTAGTGGTCTTTTACTATTTGTTGATCATAAAATCCCTTTATGGGGCCTCAATAACGATTATAGTTATCATGTTAAATATTCAAAAACATCAACTGACATATTTGTTCTCATCTTGAGCAAAACAAATTTAATACATTTAGTTGATATATAAATTAAGGATTTTTACACAGTACTATGCAATAATATCAATTGTTACGGGTAACCCCCTTTAGGGCCCCATATTTTTGTTCACAGGGCCTCTCATGGTTGTCTCCTGGCTTTTTTCTGAAGTTCACACCTCAAAGTTGATTTCCTGAAAGTTTGGTGCTTTAATCACAATTTGCACAATTCGACCATATTTTGTCCCTTACACACCTGAGTATATCAGTTGCATTCCAGCTGATAATTATATTTGGACATGCATTGTTTATAAAGTTTTTAAGATTATTCCAAAACAGTTGTGATACATCACAGTTAAACATAGATGTAAAATAGTTTCTGTGGCTGAATTACAGAAGCTACATATCATTATTACTTATACCCATTTTTGATAAAAGATATTTTGTTCCAATGATTCTATGATTAATTTTAAACTGTAGTCATTGAAGTCGGGAGTCTATAGTACAAATAAATGGTAAACTATAAATACTTTTCCAATCAATGAATTCTCTATTTAAATCTCTGGACCATTTACTTGAAGATTTTGGTATCACTACATTTGCTGACAGTAATTCATAAAAATTCTAGCACTCTTATGAGATTTTTGTATTAAAGTTATAGCTACTGGCTGCATGGGTCCAAAGTCATACTTGTGGAAGTTTTCAAAGTTTTGAAATGTATTCAAATGAGATCTGATAGAATGAATGATATTGTTATACTGTAGAAAATTTGTTCTTACTGAGTAAATATTTTGAAATTTAGCATATGAATAAAAATTTCATTTTTGTCCACAAAATCATTAACAAAAATAATACCCTTATTCACAAAATTTCTATCATAGAATGATTTACCCCCAAATTTGAAATTTTGATTATACCAAACGGGCAACAATAAAAATTCATCCCATGATTTAACAGTATAAGACTCTATCAAATTAACGTAACTACTCCAGATGTTTTGCCAGTAAGGGTTATTTATGTCATTTAGCTTATTCTTGACAAAATCCGAGACTTTTTCGTTGAAAAACATATTGTTTCGAATAAGTATCTATACTTAAAGTTACATTTCAGACATCTTCTAAGCCATGTTAACTTCAATGCTGACATGAATTTTCTCATCAAAATTAAAAAATGTAAGTGCTTTATCCATGAAGTTCCAAGATATTGGACCAAAGGCCGTAGCAAAGTCTATCAATAAAAGCCTTCCAGGTATTTGATTATTTTCAGCATAATGCATGATGTCATAAATAAGTCTGATATTCTCTCCAATAAAACGTCCTGGTAAAAAACCAGTTTATTCATGGCTTATAATACTATCTAAAACACTTTTAATACGTGAAGCAATTGAAGAAGAAGCAATTTTGTGTTATACGTTTAACAAGGAGATTGGTCTCAATTTTTTTTTTAAAAAAAAACGCTTATCTTTATCCCATTTGGGAATACATGAAATTATTCCTTTTGTCATGGAAACTGACATTTCACCAGATAAAAAACATGATTAACAGATCTAGTTAAGAAATTACCAATTTTCGACCAAAATACTTAATAAAATTCTGCGGTAAAGCCTGTACTACCTGGTGAAGATTGGTTGGACATTTTCTTTAGACTTTGTAGTAGTTCTGTATAAGTTAAGGGGACCTTCTAAGAGAATCTTTTCGTTATTAGTAAGTTTGTTTACTAAATTATCAGAAAACAACAAGTTTAAATCAATATTGTCACAATTTTTAAGAGAGTAAAGCGATTTAAAGTGTGTTTGGGTTTCTTTTAAAATAACATCTTGATTTTGAAGAAGAGTTCCAGTTTTGTCATATAATGAGTTCATAAGTTAAGAACAAAAATGTATATTTTCCAAATTACAAAAATAGTTAGTCGGTTTCTCCCCTTCAACTATCCATTTTGACTTAGAACGTAATAAAGCACCTTCTAGTTTCTTTTGTCTTATTTCAAACAATTCGACTTTCTTTTCATCGAATAATCATTTTGAGTATTTATTGAATTTTGATTGTGACTTATTTCTTCTTCTAAAGTTTTTTCACGATGACTTTCTTTTTTTTCTTATAAGAACAATATGCAATATAAGTAAATTCCCATTTTCATCAGTTTCAGAAGAGACAAATTTAAAGTCAAAGTTATTATTTATTAGTATGGCACCCCCCCCCCCCCCCCCCCGATTGACTGTTAAAATTGTTCTGATAACATTCGTAGCCCCATTGACTTCTAATAATCTTATAATCTTTATTCACAAAATGTGTATCTTGTTATAAATAAATATTGAAATTTTTTCTCGTAAATACCTAAAGACATCTTTTCGTTTCATTTGATCACCTAAACCTTGGACATTCATTGATGCAGTTGAAATCAGTTATGTCATGATTAAAAGAAAAACTTGTTACACGTCTTATCCCCACCACAGAGCACAGCACAGCAACACTTAAAAATAATAATCATTACCTCCTAATAACTAACAAGGAAAGAACAAGAGAAATAAGGGTAAAGAGACACATCACTTCTTTCAAGCTTCTCACTTAGACCTTGGACATTTATATATGTTAATGAAATGAATTTAGTCATATACAAATAAAAAAAAAACCTTTGAATATGAATTCCACTTGGCAGCTATCACAGAGACCCAAAACAGGAGGTACCACCATACTTCAAATACATTTTCTTTATGAGAAAGTCTAAAAACAGAAAGACAAAAAAGGTCAAAGATAAAAGGTATAAACATCAAACAATTAAAAAGCATATTTAATGAAGTGTGAAATTTACACATTATATTAACTAGGAAAATGCAGTAGAGTTGTATCAATGTAGTATACTTCTTATAATATTGAGTGTTGAAGATTAAGTTATCGGTGGTTTAAAACTTATAATATTATAAAACAAAATGTATTATTATATTCCTAGACAAAAAATATAAGCATATATGATAGTCAGTTTTTACCAAGTCGTAAAAAGTAAAGAAACCTTATTCTATATTAAATGTACATTTAGCAACTTATATGATTATAAACCTTCTTTAAGATAATACCAGAAATGTGATATCACCACCTATATTGTATGATACTTCTGAAAACATAGACATCTTAATGATTTTACAATTAGTCACTCTGCAATGAAGTAAATTACTGAAAAACAAAACAAACTGATAAGTCATGATATAATGCATCAGCATATAGGTATAGACTTATATAGGTGCAAAATCTAATGCAAAAGCGAAGCATCCCATGTACAAGAGAACCGATCGGCTTTGTGCACCTCAAATTTATACGCTCTAGCCTGATTGAAAAACAAAACAAAATAAACTTAAACTGTCTGTTTTCCTATATACTCTAATATATCAATATGGTGTGTATGTAGAAATGTGCAAATGGACACTCACATTTAAACATTTCTCATACATAAAGAATATGATTATGTATCATGTTGCACATCCACTGATCAGTCCACCCATACATGGAGATCATGGCCATTAGCAGGTATCATTCATGAATGCGAAGTTTATGAATAAATATTTGCATGCCATAAACTATTGAGATAATGTATGAATATAATTACATATACACATACACACACACCCTCCATCCACTACATACACCCCCACACAAACCCCCATACACACATCTACACACACATACCCATCCATAAAACCCCCACGCAAACCCCCATACAAACATCTACACACATATACCCATTCATAAATATACATATAGGTACAAAACTGACATTTAATTTTAAACATGCATAGTATATCAATACATATCTTTAAATCTCACTATTATTTGAAGTTATATGTACCGCTAAATAAGTTCACAATTTTGTTGTATACTATTGTGCATTTATAGTGCGATGTAGGCACACTTGTATACAATTGTATAGAACAAAAAAGGAAACTTTTTTATAGTACAAACAAGTGAGCAGATTTTGGGTTTTTCCACACCCACATAATGTTATTAAAACTAGACGTCTGCTAAAATATTGGAAAATAGTTTGTCTAATTATAGAACATCACTACAGGTTAACATGGCAAAATCCACGCCTACTTTTTAACCAACCAACCAATGTTAGACTAAGTTACACAAAAAGATTGAAGTATAGTTCTGTTACATTAACCTGTCACAACTTGAATAATTACACGGTCACTGAATGTGTTATTATTTAACCTCATTTTAACCATTGAGCCACCAATCCGTATTATTTATTGATAATCTAACTATATATGCTACGATTTTGAATATCGGGGAAATAACAAGTTCGAAAGGGGTTAAAAATAACAGATTCAGTGACCGTATAATTATTTAAGTTGTGACAGGTTAATGTAATAGTACTATATACATATAAACCATATGACAAATGTCAACAAGTGTTTTTGTTTACATCAATGTCAATTAGTGAACTTATAGCCTACGTAATTCTTGAGGAGGAATCAGTGGTTTACTCAGGTCAGTGTTTATGTCAATTCTTATTTTCTTTCCATAAGATAATAATGCTATAATGCGGCCTTCGTTTGACCAGGCAGATTTCACTTCATTTAAAGATGACACTTGTTCTAAAAGTTTGGCATTTTTCATGGTTAGGTCCTCGCGGATGACAATGGATGATCCTTTCAAGTTTTTTCTTTGACCAATAACTTCTCTTTTAAGAGCTTTTGACAAAAGTTCACATATATAATAGGCCGATTTCCATCTTGTCTAAAAGGTCCCAATCTATGTGCTATATCTATGTCTGTAGATTTGATTTTCATGTTTAATTTGTTATTTAATATGTTGATCACTTTTGATGAGCTGTCACTCAAACTTTCAAATTTATTGGTGTCAGGTAGACCATATATCCTTATACTATTGTTCCTTGTATATTGCTCTAAATTGTTTATCAGGAGAGAATCAACTTTACTTTAGTATTGTGATTAATTGAGATTGTACGGTGGCATAGAGGTGACATGGAGATATATTTATTTTTTACGTGGCCACGTAAAAGCTTTACGTGGCCACGCAGTAGCTATTACGTGCGCACGCAATAACGTTTACGTGGCCACGTAATAGCTTTACGTGCGCACGTAATAACGTTTATGTGGCCACAAAGTAGCTTTACGTGCGCACGTGATAATTGACCAATGAGAGTTGTCGAAAATGGCCGCCAATTTCGAAAACTCTCATTGGTCAATTTTAACGTGCGCACGTAAAGTTATTGTGTGGCCCGTAAACGTTATTGCGTGCGCACGTAAAGCTATACGCTCCCCTCGCAGCTCAGTGAATACATTACATCCACACGCTGCTTTAAAACGTCTCGATTTATGATATTGACCTTTACTTCGAACCTTTAAACGACCAATGAAAGTTTACCAAATTCCAATTTAGCTGAAAAACTTTATACGCATTTTAATTGGTTGAACGGGTAAACATTACCTTATATGGTATGATCATACTAGTGACGAATGCAACCTCGTATGACGTCATATATAGCGAGGCTGCAATTTGTATTTAAGTTCAATAAGTTGCTCTATGTTTACAGTTAAAAGATCAGAGATACACGTTTAAAAAGATCAATATTTACTTTTATTTTTGTTAATTTTCCATAATCTAACTAATGCAAAACTGTCCAACATCTTTGCATTTCGACATTTTGAAATTACAGGCGTGAGAAACTTTGCATCTAGTTTCAAAAAACCACGTGACAGACATGCGATTTAAATGTTTATGTGTCTCTGTCTAAACATAGAAATATCAGTTTGTACGTAGTTTTTTAGCAGAGGATGAAAGTTCAGCGAGTGAATCTTTCGAACCGATGAATTGGAGAGTAGTAAAGCTATTACGTGGCCACGTAAACCTTTTACCATCTCCATGTCACCTCTATGCCACCGTTATGCCACCGTAAGATTGTCTTTTAAGTTGTTATTTCTCGTTTCAATGAATTGATTTCTTGACTTTGTTTCTCATGGTTTGAAGTTATGTCACTAGCTTCGCTGCGCAGACCTTCAATGATTTCATTTTGTTCATCGATTTTTCGTTCATAAGTATGAAGCTTTTCTTGCATGGTATTAATTTCTGCCCTAAGCTCGTTCATAAATTCGATCTTGAAGGTAGTTAACCCGTTACATTCGGATTACTCATCTGTGCGTATTTACCCTTTAAAAACGTGATACTCATCCATGCGTAGTTTCAGGTCTTTTTACACTGGTTTTCTTTCTCATGTCATACCATCAAAATCATTAGTTAAATGAGTGCTACGGATTTTCTGTGTTAAAACAACATGGCCTTGGACTTCTCAAAATCCTCAAACGCTTCGCGTTTTCGGATTTTCACGAGAAGTCCGCGGCCAAGTTGTTCTTACTCAGAAAACCCTCGCACTCAGTTAATATCCTTTACACATTTGTTCAAACTACTCCAAATAAAGTGAAAATTTTAGTCCATTTTCAACAGTATTAAGTCTTAACAGCAAAAATTAAACATTTTTTAAAAAAATTCTTTCATTTGATAGTCCAAAAACCGTAATATTTAATTTTTCATTTTCTACCAAATTTTTTGTGTCTAACCGGTTTACATGACCTTGACCTTTTTTCAGCTTTTGTTTGTTTGTCATGTGTTGAGACATTTTGTTCTCTTATATATATATATATATATATATATTATAGCCGAGAACCGTTGTCTCAATACGCACGTGGCCAAAACGGATGATCAGTTTTTTTCCGGGTATATATAGAGGCTAGGTCGCCATAGTGAATCATTTTACGAAGCGAACGCACTAGCACGGAAATTTAATTTTTTACTAATAATTATACATTTGTTAAGGTTTAGGTCCATATTTTTCTGCATAAAATTGCAAATGACCTAACAAAGTAAAGAAACTTCTGTAGAAACTGAAATTTTAACAGCATTTAAAGAACTTATCCCTCTACGCTTTGATGATATAGCGTTGCATCAAAACCCCTTCAACTCTGAATTAGGGACCAGGATAGGGGTCATGTTTCTGGTACGGTTATAATGATGTTAAATTGACAATAAAGGAAGAGATTTAAACGGCTTACCTTTTGACACATTTGCAATGAACTCCGAGCAATGAAACAACGAAAATCAACATCCTTCATAGGTTCCACAACATTTCACTTTCGCTTATTTTTGTTCATGGAGTTTGACATTTTTAGGGTTAATGTATTTACCGAAAAACCCAAATATTCATGAAAAAAAAACCGAAAGACACTCATTGGAGTTGTATCTTGAGCCAATAAATCACGTTTTAATCGCAGAAATAACTCAAAGGATGAATTTCACAGGCGAAAAACCTTAATAGATATGTCCCAAAACATTCATATAGCATATAGCTTTTTCATATTCTAGAAAAACCTGGTCGGATACTGTTCGCTATCGGAGAAACGATAACCCCTCGTATTAACTATGACTTATACTTCCGTGGATACAGGAAAAGTAGTTATATTAATTATTATTACTGACATTTGTTTGAAACAGTTTTATGTAGACATTTATTAACAAACGAAATCATTCTATTGTACTTACAACGATTGTTTGTCGCATCTTAATAATTGCATTTTTACTTAATATTGATACTAACACATCAAAATTGTTCAAATGTCATTGGCAACAAGTATTTTAAAACATTTAAACACATATTTTTAAAGTAAAACGTGATTTATTAGCTCAATATACAAATCCAATGAGTGTCTTTCGTTTTTTTTCATGAATACTTAGGTTTTTCGGTAAATACATTAACCCTAAAAATGTCAAACTCCATGAACAAAAATAAGCGAAAGTGAAATGTTGTGGAACCTATGAAGGATGTTGATTTTCGTTGTTTCATTGCTCGGAGTTCATTGCAAATGTGTCAAAAGGTAAGCCGTTTAAATCTCTTCCTTTATTGTCAACTTAACATCAATATAACCGTACCAGAAACATGACCCCTATCCTGGTCCCTAATTCAGAGTTGAAGGGGTTTTGATGCAACGCTATATCATCAAAGCGTAGAGGGATAAGTTCTTTAAATGCTGTTAAAATTTCAGTTTCTACAGCAGTTTCTTTGCTTTGTTTGGTCATTTGCAATTTTATGCAGAAAAATATGGACCTCAACGTTAATGATTTATTGATTTTCTATATTTTGGAATGGCCATTCTTTATTCTATAGAAGCAGTTATCGTTCTTCAGTTATGAATGTTTTGGCTTTATAATGCTTTAATACTTATCAGTAATAGTTTGTTTTCAATTTAGTACATTTCCTAAACATCTTTATTTTTGTTCCTTAGAAAAATAAATGTGAGGCAGTGGTAAGATACACTGTACTGTTTGCAACCCTCAGTAAAGACTATATTCGAAATTCAAATAATTGAGGTTCTCCCCGGTACAAAAAAACTCACTCCGTTACAATGAAAACACGTGCACAAAGAAAGATGGGATTTGGTCAATAGTGCGTGCTGTATAGTATCAATGTATGACAAACTGTTTCGCCTGTACACGGACGGGTAACCCATAGATTTGAATTCCGGATTAGGTCTATTAACAGAAAACTTTACAATGAATATTTGTGAATGAAATTAATCTTATTCTTGAGGGAATCCTGACTGAGTTTTGGTTATCTTCTAGCTCCACTTCCTTTTACAAAAGTTTGTGTTGGGGTGCCGCCTCGCAGTTATTTTCTAACATGTACTAATACGTGTAAGTCATTCAACATTTGTTGTCACAATGTGTTCTACAAATGAGTTGAACATTTTAATCATTATGTAATACTTAGCTTATTGACTCACATACGTATATTTGTATATACATTTATGAATATAAATAGTCTCTGTGATAAGAAATGTAAATATGAAACGAACCGGCATAGTCGTTTTGTTCAGCGACTTTGTCGAGAGCATTTTCTCTTTGTAAGCAAGATCGCCTTTGAACAATTTCTTTGTTGAATAGTTTTGACTAATTATCTCCCTTTACTAAAATTGAATGTTTTGGTGAATTTTCTTCTTTCCTCGTCATGTTTAAAATTATGATACGTTTTAATTATCTAAAACTATGTAGTAATAAGCCTTTTTAACTATTTATTTAGAACTTTAAGGGAAACCCATACCTTTGTTTTATTAATTTAAATCTACATATATTTGGTGTAAGGTCAGCTAGGGAAAAAACAAGGGGAGAACCTATCTTTGGCTTAACAAATTACCACATCTTTGGCGAACTAAGTAAACAAATTCAATATGAATTATATTGGGTCTTATTTAACAAAATTTGACCTACTTTCGATACCAAAACACTATATTTAAGGGGTGAAGGGTCACACCCCGGGGTCTGCACATAATGCATCTGTTTAGAGCGGACAGACCCTTAAATAAACTCCAAACATCATCGTCGCTAGGGAAAATATATAAATTACCTCCCTTTTTAAAATTATCTTGTTTCACCTTCCGGGATGAAAATGGACTGTTCTATAAAATAGACTTGTCTAATAGTATATAAATGCGTGTTAGCTTCATTTGGCAGCAGAAAGTTGGTGACTGCTCGTGGTGATGGTTGAAGTGGAAGACAGTCGTGGGTCTATTGTTTAATTGCCGACGCCTGGGATCAAGATGTGTGCTTTCCACTGTACAGACAACAGAGCATCATTGCGATTAGTATGTTGATCGATGTGGAAGCACCTTCTTGCTCGTTGACGTTGGTGGCAGAACCTGCGGGGTAAATCGTGGTTCCTGGGTATTCCCTTGTTAACGTACCCGATGTATAATCGCCGATGCTGGGCATGAGTTGTCTGCTGTACTGACAATTGAGCATCATTGCGATTAGTAAGTTGTCTCTAAAAGTAGAGACGCGCTTTTGCACGCTGACATTGGTGGCAGAACCTGCGGGGTAAATCGTGCTAGATCTTGGGGTATCTCTTTTTATCGTTCCCGAGGTTGTCTTAGTGGTAAGACTGTTGAAGCTCCAATGATTGAGGTTTTGTTTCTGCTCCGGGTCGTTCTTGAGGTATAGGAGTGTTTGGACTAATAGTCTGTGGGTTCCAAGCAATAGTTCATGACCCGAGATAGTATTACGGGATTGGTTTCTGCTTTGCTTTTGCTCCAAGTTGTGTCCGGAACATCGATTTGTCCGGCTCGGGGTCTGTTGGTTTCAAGCAAAGGTATAATCCGAGGTTGTGTTTCGGAGTATTGGTTTCAGTTTTTGCTTTAGGCCCGAGTTGTTCCTGGAACATTGACTTCTCCGGGCTCGGGGTCTGTTGGTTTCAACAAACGTTTTATAACCCGAGGTTGTGTTCGAGGTATTGGCTTTGGTTTTTGCTTTAGACCCGAGTTGTTCCTGAGACATTGGCTTGTCCGGGCTCGGAGTCTTTCGGTTTCAAGCAAAGGTTTACAATCCGAGATTGCGTTTTTAGGATATTAGTTTTAGTTTCTACATTTGCTTTTGTCCCGGGTTGTGTCTGAGACATCGACCAGTCGGAGTTCGGGTCTGTTGGTTAAAAGTAAAGGTTTATAACCCGAGGTCGTGTCTCTGAGCTTTTAGTTTTTGTTTATACTTTTGTCTCTGCTCCAGGCTGTGTCTGGAACATTAAGTTTGTCTATATTATTTTATACTGTAGTCTTTTTCTATCGTGACATTAACTTTTGTTTCTATTGTTTTTTTATTCTGAGGTATTGTCTCGGGATCGTGTTTTTGCTTTTATGCTTTGTGCCTGTACATATTACTATGCGCTTTTATTTTAGTAGTTTTCTAATCATATAAGCAAATAGCTTGAGGAATCTGCCTATATATACTTCACATTGTTGTTAAGCCCAGAACACGAGTCAGTGTCCTGGGATTGCTTCTGTCTCCGTCCCTACAGCAAGCTCGGACGCCTAGTCAATCGGTGTAAAGACGAGCATCGACTTAAAACACAAACGCAAGCGCAAATGATTATCTATTACTCTGGATCACTAAAAAGCTTTCTCATATTCTCGGGGATTTTTATTGGTTGTCAAGTCTCGTTACTATGCGACATATTTATTCCACAGTTCAGTTCAGATCTCCTAATTCACTCCAAAATGTACGTTTTGGCGAGTTTTTGAGCGGGTTTTATGACTTTTTATGCATATTATTGGACATTTAACTGAGCTATGGTACTGAATTTGAAGAAAATTTAATATCAGGCATAACATATGCCTTAAAAAATGTCAATTTAAATTCTGTAAACATAAAAAATCTCAAGTAAACTGTAGTCTATTTTCATACAAAATTTTCTTATTGACAGTTGATGTTTAGAAACTCACTGTTTTGCTTGAAAACCCATAATGAGGTGCAAAAACTAAGGATCACCCAGTGGTGAAAGTTCGTTTTTGTTTCAAAATAAGGCAAAATAATAATCGTGTTATTAGATTTTAATTTCACTGTGCATGGATCACATTTTCTGAACTGAAATGTAGAATTTATAGGGGTTAACCTTTGCAAAGCGTCTATGCGAAAATGATGAATGACCTACTTTCGTCGACTGGCGCATGAAACGAGTTGTAAAAACAGTTATTTTGGGGATAAATTGCAGTTTTTTCTTATCAATTTGCGCATTAACACACATATTTAGGTTTCCTATCAGCTTTTGTTACATTTTGTACTTGGAGCGAGTTTGATATTGATCAGAGTAAAACGTATTTTCGGATATTACAAATCGTCGTGTGCGTCGTTTCGGACCATTTTTATTAAGTCCCGAGAATATGAGAAACGCCGAGAATACGAGAAACAGGTATACAATGAATGCTTCTCGCTCAAAACCACAGTAGTGTTTGACGTATTGTTTTTGGTAAGGATAGGTGTTTAAATCTTTATTTAACAATTACTCCCCACTGTACACACACAATTAAAAAAGCTAAAATTAAAATACAATATGGACTTTTGATGGTAGGTATTTTGTCAGCTGGATTTTTAAAGAAAAAAAACCTTAAAGATTGGCAAAACCCAGGCGGGTGGTTAGGATGGGTGTGCATCCCATATTGTTTACAATAGCATTAATGTTATTTGCCATATATCTTTGCCATTTATGGCCGATCTTAATGAAACTTCATAAAATGAGAACATACCATGTGATAAATGGAATAAGAAAGTAACCACAACTCTACCTGGTTTAATTGTAGAGGTGCGCGGTATTACCGGTAAACCGGATACCGTGGTATTTTATCTTGCGGTACAATACCGCGGTATTTTCGAAATACCGGTATTGAATATAACTTAACTTTCTTTCTGGCAAGCAAGAAGTACCCGTGAACTAGTAGTACCCGTAATTTTGGGTTTTCACGTTTTGTATGTCAGCAGAGGTGGCGAAATCAACGGTTGTCCGAGTCGCACAAGTTATTTTTTTTAAATTTGACTTGTCCGCGGACGAATGAAAAATTCTATTTTAGTTAGTTAAAGCCACTAAACGAATACAAAATCTTTATCATCAATCTAAAAACTAGTAATACTATCTAAAAGACTAAAGACTATAACCCCTCGGGTTATAATAACTCTTCCAAATGGATTCCCTTGTAGGGATCAAGCTCTTCAAAATATCAGTTTATTATAAAAGTGGAGTACTTTTATAACATGCAAATTAGACTACGGAGATACTATCTCAGCCAATCAAATTGCTTGAAAACTGTTTGATAAAACTTACACGACTATGGTAAGTGTTGGATATATATAATCAATTTACAGTGATTAACTCGAGAAACCAGTGCGTGTAAGTTTTGAGTTCGCAAATATCTAAACTGATGCTAAAAGAAACGTCTCATTTCAACTAGGTTCAAAATTTTCATGATCAGAATAACAAGAGAAAACCTTAATGTTGTTAGCCTGTAAAAAACCCTTGGTGACGTGTGCAACTTGAGGTCAGTCGTTTTTATTTTGATATAAAAAGTATTGACGTTGCCAGAATATAGCGACACTCACATGGCATAACAGCTAGTCAATGTGATGTGTCAACGAGATACCTCATCAAACAACGAGTTGTGACTGAAACTCGTTTTAAGACACTTATAAGTCAGAGGGAGTTACATAAGTCGAAACACGACTCATCACTGAACTCCCAATACCTTGGCTGCGATGATACGAGGGTAGAGATAGACGTCGGTGACGATGGCATAACTTTAGAATTAGTCCGCGGTACGGTTTACGCGAAACAAGAAGTTTTCCTCATCGTTGGTCCACTTATTTGGCGTGCACGGTTACCCTTTCACTACACGTGACGTAGATATTGCCGTGAAAATCTATTACACCAATGACGTTTGTGTTTACAAAAATTTTGTAGTTGTCTTGTCTTACCCACGTTACACCCGTTCTATCTGAACGTGGCATACCAGCAAACGTTTCTGTATATTTAAAGACTTAATTGATGCGTTTCTTTTTCTCGTCAATTTATGTTCATGTATAATTTTATACAACTATTTACATGATTTTCGCTTGAAATTTACTATACAAAACGTGTATTTATCAAAGCAGAAAATGTGTTTATTTCCGAATTGAAGTTGTGGTTATTTTTAGCCACGGCGGGATATTCCGACCTTGTTCGTCGAGTTTCGTGATTTTCCGTTGAGTCTTTACTTTCGTTTTTAATCGCGAATTTCAAAATAGAATTAGTATAAATTCTGGAGAAAATACTTTTTGATTTTTGTGACCGGAATGCGTTTTATATATTAGTTTAATGTTTGCATAAGTTTTAAGCAAAAGCACGATGATTGACAATTATCAGCGTTCAGTTTAGTAATGGCTGGGCCTTAAAAATAAGTTTACCTCTGCATAACGCAGTGGAAGTTATAAATAGACATGCATGGTAGCAATCGCCGGGCAGAGCTGTCTTGTTGTCTGTGAGACAGTAACATTGACCAATTTACGACACTCGTCAGTTACTGAGATAATTTGATCGTAAAATTTAGTTAGTATATACAATGTATATTTAATTCGTGATTTCGCGATCGGTTTTAAAGGCCGCGGAGCGCATTTTTATGTACATGGTTTTCCTTTGACGTGTGTTTTATTTATTTTCATTTTTTCTACATATGATGTCGTATTTATTCCTCCATTAATTTAAGTAAGTTTTAGCATAAACACCTTTTGAGTGCCTCATGTTAACAACACGTATGGTGAAAAGTTTAGACGGACCGATTCGTTTTAACCCAGGTTCGTTATTTTTAACTTTGATTACGAAGTATCATCAAATTTTTGATAATTTGAGAAAAAGACTAAAACAATCAAGAATGATTAAGTTGTTACATTTACTACCCATAAATAAGGGATTCGGTGTTTTCAAAAGTTAATAAATGATCTTCTTAAAAGCGTATTTTTGTTTAATAGCACCTGCACATGGTAAATGCTTACTTTGTGGTATACCGTGGTATTTAGTATAATACCGCGGTATACCGTGATATAAATTTCCTGGCGGTAACCAGCTCTATTTAATTGTGGATTATTTTCCTGTTTTAATAGCAGTTGGTATTGTACAGGGTTAAGCCAAGTATTTGCCAGGGTTAAGAGTATTTTCAAACTTACATTGAAGATCTCATTATGTAAATATTACAGCGCCGAGTCTTTGAAATACCTATTGACTAGAATGTTCTACATGGTTGGTAATTATCAGGATTTTTACTATCCGAAAACCTTTCAAGGAAGGAATTGTACTACTTATTGTTTGCTGGAATAATAGACGCCAATATTCCCTGGGCTGAAGGGGTGTATGAGAGGTTTTGGTCAAATCACCGATCAAAAGTAAACAAACAATCCATGAAAGTTAAACTCTTGTGGTTCCTTTTATAAAGGCAAAAGAAATCCTGTTCAAAGAGAATAATTCAACGAGATTTGGGAATTTGTTTCCTGAAATTGGGAAAAGTGATTGCTATTTGGCATCATTTTATGTCTGCATTGTATTTCATTTTGCTACAATAAATGTCACTATTACTGCATCATAATTATCATTTTAAAGGTTTGCTGCAAATTGCTATCCAAAACAGTTTTACTGTAACACTAGAATTAAGAGGAAAGTACAGCAGGCACTGTATAAGTCACATTGTATAGTTTTTTATAGAATATGTTGTTGTCTTGTTTCAGAACATGAAGCATAGCTTATATTCATCAATAATTGTCTAGTTTGTAGTGAATGTTTTTTCTTGAGGTTCAATGGCTTCAAGGGACTCAAAAATTGGTAAATATTTTTATATTTATATCTATTGGTCTTTTTCATTTGGTTTAAACTTAAGTACCAAGGTTTAACAGATTGGGACACGTTCGATTGGTTGTACGGAACTTGTGCAGAACATGTGTTAGAATCAAATCCTTGAGGCAGGAAATAGTGAAACATGCATGGTGTCCTGGAGCTTGATTGCTTGGATTTTCTGATGCTAAGAGAGTGATTGTTTCTTCCAATGAAAGCATCTTTTATATGCAAATCATATATTACCATCTAAATGACTAGATTCTATCATGAATCATTTTTTAATAATATACACTTCATAATTGTAAAGGAAACTCATTTTTACAAGTTACCTCTGTTACCTTCCGTATATAGGATAATTTTATCGACCTCTTTGTCTGCCAAATAAGAACATGCCCGGACAGTGTTCCTGGTTAATCAATTTGTCCCCCTCTTAGTGCATTTTAGCACAGATGGGATTTTATGACTTTCCAGAGAGCAGGTTTGTTGTCAAATAATGACGATAGAAGATTTTACTTTTTTAGACAATTCAACTATGATTGTTGTGTGTTTCACAAAATATGCTAGCCATGGTAATCCCTGTATCTCATGATGTAAAGTTACTTGTCAAATGTGTATTTACCTTACAATGCTTTACTATATATTGTAGACCATATAATACACAGTCCCTATATCATTAAAATTATGCAGATTTTGCTACTTTGATCCTCGTGATTTAATCTATACAGTGTGTTGCTATGGTGTTTTCCCCAATAAAAACAACATTATAACTTAAGTTAAACTGTTTACAACATTCACCATCAATATATTGTATTTTATGTACATGTATATTTAAACAAAAATATTTCCTATCTTTATTGTGCTTTTAATTTTCTCAGAAATCGATCAGTATTAAGAATATAACCAGTGATCAGTGAACATCTAGAAACCATTCATCCCGCCCGGCTAGCTCAGTTGGTAGCACACAAGTCTACTGATCGAGGGGTTGTAGGTTAGATTCCCCGGCGGGGCATACTTACGTGGAGCTTTGTCATGAAATACTTTTCTACAGCCATTCTCTACTGACGGCAGTATGCGCCTAGTAGTTGGTTAACAGCTAAATCGAGAGGTTTGGCCTTTCTGGGAACAGTAAGTTGGTGGACTGACTACCGTGATATAACCTATGCAATGTGTTGCTAGGCGTTAAACCCAACAAACAAACAAACTAGAAACCATACATATACTGTACCCTTCATAGTTTTGAAACATTTTTTTACTTAGTAAGCTTGCTACATGTGCATAAGTTTTTTTTTTTAAATTATCAATTATTTTGAAATGCATTTTAGTGTTGATTATTTTTTTTTGTTATGGTACTACTTGTAAATGTGTATACCAAAGTAGCATAGATATTTGACTAAAAGACTATTGAAAAGTTCATGCTTGGTGATTTAATTAAATTTTTTATCAGATTGAATAATGTTTTTATAATGAGTAGGATACTAATATTTGCTATCAATGTGTTATCACGTTATTTGCTATTTGTGCATTTCCATTTTAGATTGGAAACAAGTCAAAGAAATTTTACAGAAGAATTGGAAAAAATTATTAAAAGAACTTCACCCTGATGAGTTACTTGCTTGGTTGTATCAAGAGCAGTTTCTGTCAGAGTTGCAGTATAGAGATATCTCTGTAAGATATATATCTTTATAATGATATCTCTGTAAGTTATATTGCCTTTATAGAGATATCTCAATAAATTATATTACCTGTACAAAGATATCTCAATAAGTTATATTACCTTTATAATGATATCTATGTAAGTTATATTTACCTTAATAGAGATATCTCAGTAAGTTATATTACCTTTATAATGATATCTCATTAAGTTATATTACCGTTATAGAGATATCTCAGTAAGTTATATTACCTTTATAGAGATATCTCAGTAAGTTATATTACTTGTACAAATTTAATATATCTCAGTAAGTTATATTACCTGTACAAATATATATCAGGTAGTTAAATAACCTGTACAAAGATATTTTGTAAGTTATATTACCTGTACAATGATATCTCAGTTACTTATATTACCTGTACAAAGATATCTCAGTTAGTTATTATATCAATACAAAGATATCTCAGTTAGTTATATTACCAGTATAGTCTGATAAAATGGACCTTATAAACAGTAATCAAAACTGCACATGATTCCACATTGAATGTTTAGTAAAATTGAAAATCATATAAGAAAATATAAATGAATTTTATTTTTTTCCAATAAATTTTTTGAATTCAAATGTATTTTTAAACTGTGACGAAAATGATGAATTTATAAGCATTTAGGGTGAACTTACTAAAACTTGTTACAATTAAAACATGTTCATGTAATTTAAAGTAATATGCACAGTTTTGTTTCTTTTTAATATTGACTCAAGGTTCTCTTTAGTTCTTCTTGAGTGGTTCCCAAAGACTGACTTGGGCCAAACTGATCATTGAAGATAAAGTAACTAGAGATTATATTATGTTGAGAGGTCAGGTCTCACCTACTCTAATATTAGGAATAATCATAACTTACAATAAGATATCCATGATCACACTTATTATTTTGCATTGCAAGAAGGAAACATATCTATATGATTTTATTTGTCGATAAATTCAGGAGTTACAGTTAACATCTGATAAAAACTGGCAGATCCTTCATCTAGCCATAAAGAAGGGAGGCAATGGATATACACTTTTCAAACAGTGTCTTAGGAAGACACACCATGAACACTTGGCTGATCTGCTAGATTCCACAGAAACAGAATTGAGGAAAACACAGGAAGCAATTCCAAAGAAAGTTGTTGTTCCAACGAGACCTGTTGCCACAAGTAAACCAGTTGGAAGAAGAAGACGTGAACTCAATAAAGGTTACGCTGCTGCCAGAGCTACCAAGAAATCAGATGAAGGTGA
Source organism: Mactra quadrangularis (assembly GCA_025267735.1). Classification (NCBI taxonomy): domain Eukaryota; kingdom Metazoa; phylum Mollusca; class Bivalvia; order Venerida; family Mactridae; genus Mactra; species Mactra quadrangularis. Next base: position 47,198,765 of record CM046305.1, on the reverse strand, counting down.
AACACTGTATAGAAGACAAACACAAGATATGTCTCAGGAAACAAATTACCAAAACGAAAGTCCTTTATTTTCTCCAACCTCATCTGGTGGTAAATACATTATTTTCTACAATTTGATACTTTGCTCGGACAGATTCAAATTATTTATGTAACTGAATATGTCTTTGTTTCTGGATACTTTTCTTATACCCGTACTTATTTACCATTCTACACAGACCTGTATGCCCATCTCAAAATGAAGAAATATCAGCATTATTGTCAAATTTGTGATAAATAGTATACTTTGCTGTGACTCTGACTAGGAATTAAACTGTACTCTCTTGATTTAAAGTATCTTATCACTGTACATAATTGGCTTCCTGTGAATACATGTACACAGTTTTCTGCAAGCTACATGTACAATTAAACAAGTTTGCTCTAAACCCTTCCCTAAACGTCTGTATTTTCATCATGGTTGAATTCCTGTCGCATTAAAAATTTTGATTGTACAGCCAATTTTGATTTTTTGATTTTTGTAGCTTCCTGGAAAAATCTCCAAGGTATATTTATAAGTCTTGTATTCTAATGGTCATGACATAAAGATGTTTTGTACAATATGTCTCTGTAATTTAATGGCCATACTTGATCATTGCATAACCATAAAGTTTAAGTCTTGCAGCAGCCAATAGAATATGTGAGTTTCAAACATTGCATAAGCTTATTATCTATTCGGGGAGAGGCAGCAGTTACTAGTTTATTTTTTGTCATTTAATCCATCGAATGGAAAGAGAAATGGACCTGTAGCAAACTTTAGAACTTTTAAACTGTTGTAGCTAACATGCCTAGACCCTGAAAGCAATCCTTAACTGTTTTTTGATAAAGTTTAAAAAAAGCTATAGCTTTGTACACTTTAAAAAAATCCCTCAAAAAGTGAAAATTAAGTTTGGTTAAAACATGTTACAGATGGTGACACTGGACGGAGAGGTATTCTCACAGAATCTGATTTATTGACCATAGCAACTGCTGATGTGTTAGGTGATGATTGGGAGAATTTGACTCAATATTTGGACATAACATCTGGAACAAAACAAGAAATTATTGTTAACAACAAGGACGATAGAGTTCAACAGATTTTTCAAGTTCTTTTGGTGTGGGCACGTAGCACGGATTCTCCAGTTACCTGGCAACAGTTAGAAAACTGTTTTAGTCGTGCTAATACCGATGTGAAAATTAATTGGAGAAGGTTTAATGGTATGCTATTGTTATTTTATTCTCCTATTAGTATCTCGTTTGCATTGGTTATATTTTAATTGCTGAAGACAATCTTGCCTTTAAGATGATGTATTTTACTCAATTTATTAACAATTGTGTCCTTTTCTTTACATTTGCTGTCAAACAAAACAAACCAGCTTTTCTGAACATTATCTACTTTAACTTGACTAGGTTGGAAATAATGTAAGACTTGCACCTAAACATTTACCATTGATTGCATTATTATAATAGTTTTGACAAAAAGCGTAAATTCTTGTGTATATGCATATGATTTCATACTCGCATTGCAGGCTGTCAACCAGTTCCTATATTCCTATATTTTCCTATATTTTGGGTTTCATTCCTTTATTTTCAATAGTGTCCTATATTTCCTATATTTATGCTATAATTTGTCCATCAGTCCTATATTTTTATAAATCATTTTAATTTGAACATGTCCAATATGTTTAATTGTTTTTTCATATACACATGTATAATTGAGTATTTTGTATCTGTTTTCTCTTTTACTTCCTATAAGTTGAATAATGCAAGACAATACCTATGATGAGTTGTTCTTGTAGGTGGCTGTCAAGTGTCAGTATTCAAGTTGCCCTAACACTTTGCTTCATGAACTACTCTTTAATTATCCCTCTTGATAAATCTAGAAGAAATGTTCTTTGTTGAAACGACAAGTGTTGTGTTCTACATGATTGTACATGTATTTTGTATTCCATGTCACTTATTGCCCATTCACTGCAACCTATAAAATATTTTGCTAAATTATACCACATTTAGGTGAGGTAAAATAATTGCAAGGGTATACCATGATATCCTACTCAATTTGTAGTGAGTTAACGGCACCATTGGTGCGTTTAGAGATCTCTCAATCCATAGGCATGCATCCTTGCACTCATTGTATTTCGTCAGAAATAAAGTTACATTGTTATTGAAAGGAAATAAATCAATGAACCTGTTTTTCATTACTGACAGTGCTAGAAATTGTATAGTAGGTCTGAAAACAGGGCCAAGTATTGCCCTTAAATGATTTTGAGTGACAAATTTAGGCTCAGGTTTAAAACTAGCTCTATTCTCTCTCAATGTATATACATGTTTTGTAGTACATTGCAGTTATTGCTATAGTTAAAAATATCTCCAGTAACCATTAAGTCAAGAACCTCCATATTGTGTATGCATAGAAAGATCATTCAAATGACATATTTGATGCCAAATGTAACCTCTATTCAGGAGTACTAATTTTCATATAGATTTATTTATAGAAGTTAATATTTACAACTTTCGTGTAAGGCATACATCATCTACAATATTCAAAAAGTGAGAGCAAAATTGACAGGATTCACTATCTTAAGATTGAAAAATAGTTAAAATCATCCTGATTGAAATCATGTGACCCAGAGCCAGAAGATTTATTTGATAGCATCATCTAGGGGTATTCTTGACTACACTGATTATTAAAACATCTTCCCTTTAGGGTCACATATAAAAATGTTGAGAAAATTGGAAGCCCTCTTTTAGTTAGTTTGATGAGTAACTATCATGAATCTTTCATTCAGTTTGTTATGAATGCATGATGCATTACCACTTAATACACTCTGATCATCAGCTCTGTGGATCAGAAGAGGCTACATCGGCTGCTGTAATAAACAGCATGTTTCTGCTTGTATCATATCAAATGATGGAAGAGTTTATATTTCTCAAGATATATTGAAAACCCATATTCTGGGTACAAAAATACATTTGTATAGTCATTTTTCATACTCAATATTTATGAAACATGTCTTTAAACAATGAAGTCATTAAAATAGATGGATAAGGGACACAATAAAAATTGTCGAACCATGTTCTTTTAAATTTTACTATTCCTGTAAAAGATTTTGTTTTGTATGAGATCATAGTGTAATTATTATTTTGTAAAACACAAAATAAAAATATTTTGGAAAATGCATTAACTCCAAGATAGGTTGTAGATCTTAATTATTTCATTTAGAGATACATGTGGTTTGGTGCATTATTTGTTTTGGTTAAGTCATTTGAAGTAATACACTAGTAACTGAAACTTGTGTTTATTCAGAACATGTTCTTATTAAGTCTTTGAGCAAAGATAGTTTACGTAATAGGACCTTAATGTATAGGAATACCGCTCAAAAGTTCATATATTTCTACTTGGTTTTATTTATAAGTTCCTATATTTTGAAAAAAAATCCTATATAAATTCTTATTTTTTATCAGTTGTTGGTTGACAGCCTGACATAGGAAGTTTTTCGTACATATTTATTAGCGATTAACTCATTTAATTCAGTCTGTAGCTTGTCTGACTAAGAATCCTGGGATAAGAAGCTAAGAATACTGCACAACAACAATGATATATCTAGAGTATGTAGTCATGTGATTGAATGATGTATACATTTCTCTATAGAGCTTCATTCCTGGGTGGGACTTATTAAGCTTTCGTGAGTTTTGTATTAAAATATTTTCCTTTGTCATTCTTCCACCCTCATTAAAATTTAAGGTACATATTACCACATGTTGTTATAATTGACCAGTATACAACATTTTCCTTTTAGATTTGAAGAATGGTAGATATGCTGAATCAAGGTAAGATACTGAAAACAATCTTCTATTTATCCCTGAAACATTAAATGCAACATCATGTAAATGCTACATAAATTTATAAACTATGTTTGCTTCAGTTGCATGAGTATATATGTCCATATATTTGGCATTTCTTCTTTAAAAAGTGATATTATGAAAGAAAATAGGTATGATTGAGTTAACTTAATGCATGAGCAGGCTATATAAATCAGTTTTAGACTACATTATTTGTACTTACAACACAAGGTGGATCCAAAAATATGAACGAATATCCTTGGATCATGAATTTAAGCGGAAAACAATTAAATAATTCTAATAGAACTCGAGCTTACATGAACTGATTCCGGGTCTTTGCAATGGCGGCCCTATCTGGATATAAGTTAAATGTGTGTTTGAAGCTTATAAAATCATCTAATTTTTTAATATTATGGCTTTTGTATCATCGAAATTCGAGGGCGCTAAGTCACGTTTCACGAACTTGATATTTAACAGTATAATTCTTTGATCACGGACTGTCGCACTATATGTTAATTATGTATAATCATGCTACCGAATGGTGATTGATTCATCCAGAAACTAGAACTGAAATTTATACAAACCAGAAATGCTTCTGATGATCTATGGAAGTGCCTAAGAGACATACGATCATGTAATATAGTATATACTAAATGGAATCCATCTATTCCTGAAACCTCTGATTATGAGGAATCGACTCTGAATTGATTGTACATCAAATTAATTTAAACTGTTCTTCAAAAATTCATGCATATTCTATCACTAGTATAATTCAATGCTATATTCAGAACAGCCTATCACTCCTCCCGACAGACTTTTTATGAACAATTGCAAACTTTTTGTTTTGGTTGTTTTACTCAACATTAAAGAAAAATAAAGATCATAATCCTAGAAGGAAAAGTTAAAAACAAAATTGTATGCAAAATTTTAGCAAAATCATTGTTGTAGTTTTATAGATTTTTTCGATTTACAAGGGGTCTACGTTAAGCGCAAACTACCTATAATAATTTCTTTCCTGATTTGACTATTTGTGATTATTGTTAATAACTTAACGAATGAAAATTAATCGCAAGAATGTGTTTGCAATGAAATTACATGATTAAAATCCTTGCGCAATGTTAATTAAAAAGCATTTTAACAAAACTTTATGTATACATCTTTTGTGAACAAGTGTATAACGGACATTCTCAATACGAAGGCCCATCGGACAAAGTGTACATAACTCCTTGCTTGTTAGTAAGAAAAAAATGAGTGTTTTGTCCATTTCCTAGTAGATGTCCAGTGATTGTGTAAATATGACAAAAATCGGACTGTGGTATTAAAATCTTTACCGTAATTTTAGATCCATATTTTAAATTCCTGTTTCTGTCTACCCCTTTGTTGTTTGCAATACAATTGCAGAAAACACGATCACTGGAAGAGTTTAATTTGCATGCATATGCATTGGCAAACTATTGAAATTTGTATTTAAAAGGCTCCATAAAACAGTAAGTCAGACATTTTTAAAATATCTAATGCAGAGTGCATGTCGCCAGACTGTATACTTTTCATATAATATCCGATACCGTATCTGCTACAGCTAGATTGAAAAGCAAAATATCAACACAGAATATTAAGACACGCCTAAAGGTTATCTTAGTTTCATTGATTATCAAACAAATTTACAAAACCCTGGGGCATATATAATAAATGAAAATATTTGAATGACAAATGTGAAAGGGGTCAACAAAAAGTAAATAAGCAAAATTATCGTTCTCGATACTTCTGCAAATTTCTGCTATATTGTAACGGTATAATGGCAACAGATACATCAATTGACTATTACTATTTGTGGATGGTCGAATAATTCTTCGTTTGTTACTTTGTAGAGCTCAAACCTTTCAAAATACTTTAATTTTGAAGATTTCTAAAAGTTGACAGTTCTTTTATTACTTGCGATATAAGTTATGTGTTAAACTGTGTATTAGTAAGTTATAGGACAAATATGTCTATAAATTCAAATATTGATTTACTTCAAGAAATAATTGAAATACGACTGACTGTGATTATAAGTGTTTCAAATTTTAGTTACTATATGGTAACGGATATTTTTTTTATTTTTGTCAGTAACAAAACAGCATTGTACGTTAAAAATGATTTCAAGTCAATACTATTTTTACCTAAGGGTAATAACAGACACGTATTTGTCTCTTGCAAGTACACCAAGTACCATAAGACATTGGTGTTTCGCAGATTTTTATATTTGAGTTCACCTGAGCTAGAACATATCTGTTCAATGTGATCATTTCTGATTGATGTTTGTCCGTTGTCGATCACAAATCTCTTAACATTGTATTGAAAATTATTTTAAGCCTTCAGTTGTCGACTTTTGCACGATGCGTTTTATAAAGGTCAGCCCCCTTTCTTCACATTTGCATTTTTGCATTGCAAATTCAAGGTCACAGTTTTATGCAAATAAATATAAATGTATCAATAGATTTTGTGTCAGATGCCCTTACAATCTATTTCTCATGTTAGTGGCCTAGACTTCTCGGACCCTCTCCAAGTCCTCTTTATATCAGTTTACTGAATTAAGAAATAGGAAAATATCAAAATCTGTAAAATGTATGTTGTTTTTGCGGATAAGCGTTGCATGACCGAGTTTAGTTTTGATCTCGCTCATTCTGAATCAGTGTCTTATTTTTATGCTTCAACTGAACCACATCATCTGTTTGAACATAAGCATTCAAGTTTTCAAATTTATAATGTGTTTGTTATAAAAGTCGTAGTTTTTATCACGTATAGAACATATGATATAAAAACAATTTGTTGTATTTATGTAAGCTATTTGACTTAGAAATAAAATTTAACTATAAAGTAACACATTTTGTTAGTTAAATTAAAGACTTGATGGGTTCGACTATGTTATAAACCTATATTATGAATATAAAAAAATTCTGTTACCATTGCACCTGTTCTTTATACATACACGTGCCTTTAAGTATGCAGCTTATCACGAGTAATATGTACACTTTTTGTGTCCGCAATGATCAAAGTGATGTATAAGACAAAGCAGATTATCAATGTGGCATCTACAAGTAAAAGAAGCTATCGGTTTGTCACCAATTATTACAATATTGATTTTACCCTTAGCATTGAAAAGTGTTCCTCAAGTTCAGTAGGATGTAATGACCATAGATATATAAATGTTTATGGTAATGACGTAATAAAGTAGTCATTGTAGTCGAATTTTTCTTTTTTAGACAAGGACATGTATAATTGTTGAAACCAAGACGGAAGTTGATATTTGTATGTACGCCTTTACTGTCAAAAATGAAGGTACAAAATCGGATGTTAAAAGTGAATAGTCAAATGTTTACACCTTACCCTCTTTATATGGCCATAGTTCTGCAAAAAGATAATTATTCATTCAGAAACTATGCATCCGTAATAATGACATCATTTTCATCTGATTATTTTAAAGTTGATTTTTTTGTATATTTACATTCCCAGATGAACCTTCGTATTGAGAATTGTCGATAAATTAAAAAGACGTTAGTTCATGGCACAGTTTGTCTAAAAATCGATATTTGTTCTAATATGATTTATAGAGCCAATATGAGATCTCTATCAGATATAAATCAATTTAATTAACTGGTCAAAACTCGTCTGTTGAGTAAGTGTATTTAAGACATTAAAACACAAAAGAGGAGGGCCTGATAGTGCTTTATCAATGAATAATGTCTTTGAGATGATGTTCTCGGGTCACTTTACATTACTCTGCCATAGATTGACCTCTAATTATTACGTTAGTATTTATTATTTACTTCGTTTACTTTTGCCCCTGTGTTGAGCTATCTGTGAACAGCTCTTTTTCTTTGAACTTTCTTAAATTTATAACTAGATAAAAGTATTGTGATATTGCAGCCAACATGAAAGAATGGTTAGTGAATTCCAGGGGTCTAACAGATCAGAAAGTGACGTATCACAGATGATGGAAAGTGTATCTTTAGTGGATACACCCATGGGACATACTCGTAGGCAGGGTGTGGATGCTAGTAATTACTTTAGAATCGACCAATCTCAATCAAGTGGTAATGAATCAGCACAAAGCAACAACGAAGTTGACATTGTGGATGCAAAATTAGACACAGCTCCCACGTATCCAAATCAAATGAATCAGCCTTCTTCATCACAAGCTAATTATTTAGTTAAGATTATAGAAGATAGTGTATCAGGCTTGAAACCTGAATTGAATATTTCTCGGCCAGACATTTCTCTTCCACCAACAAATTTACCTCAAGTTGAACCGCGACCACGTTCATCTGTTCAACCATCAAATGAAGCTGCTCCTAGTGTTGAAGGTTCTGATATACCTGATAGTATAAGTGACTGGTTTCTGGATACTACTAAAGAAAAGGGACGAATGAAAGTATTAACTGGAGAAGAAATTAAAAGGTTTAAACAGAGATGTCGTGTACGTTTAGAACCTGGAGCCTTTGGAAAGATATATCTATGTAAGTATGATTTATACGTGGAAAGTTATATCGATGTAAGTATGATTTATACATGGAAAGATATATCGATGTAAGTATGATTTATACATGGAAAGATAAATCGATGTAAGTATGGTTTATACGTGGAAAGATATATAGATGTAAGGATGATTTATATGTGGAAAGATATATCGATGTAAGTATGATTTATACGTGGAAAGATATATCGATGTAAGGATGATTTATACATGGAAAGATATATCGATGTAAGTATTACATATAAATGGAAAGATATATCGATGTAAGTATGATTTATACGTGGAAAGATATATCGATGTAAGGATGACATATTCATGGAAAGTTATATCGATGTAAGTATGATTTATACGTGGAAAGTTATATCGATGTAAGTATGATTTATATGTTATCAACAACTTCACACATATACTAAAGAGAATATACCATATTGTAGTGATTTGTTATTCTGGTGAATTACTGTCACGGTATTATGTTGTCATTGTCTTGAAGTTCAGTGTTCGCAGTCATTGACATGAATAACTTGTGTGAAGCTCGAGGCTTATGAAATTTTATTTTGGTTTGTTGTCGTCCTATTTGCAAATGCTCCTCATTACTTATAATAAAATATGCTAGTGTTCTTTAAAATTTAAGACAATGATTGTGTTAGAATGAAAATGATAGTAAATTCGTCGGGATTATCTTCGAATTAACCTTTGTCTGTTATGAAAGATAGCACTCAAGCCTTCGTTCTTGATGATTTCATGACTTGCCAATTTTTCACTGCAAATTATCTGTTGAAATGGTATCTAATTTATTTATATCTATTCCTTGTAATATAAGATGTGAGTGAAACATTTCAGCAGGGTCCAATTCTTTGATGTTTCAATATTTTCATATTTCTGTGGACAACATTTCTACGGTCTATGAATTTTCCAATAAATGGTAGATTTTTTTACTACGTAAAAATGCCATAAAGGTCTGTGGATAAAAATGCTAATTGTGAACTTTTCAGACGTGCTATTGCTGTTGTATTAGAAGTCAGTATTGTTTAATAGAATAATATGGAATATTTTGTATTATAGAAAAATACATGTGGACTTCAAATATACATTGAACATATTCATATTCTCATTGTTTACAAATTTTAACCACTTTTACAGACTTTTATGTTTGTTATGTTTTTATTTACCTTAGATAACAATTTGTTCAATTTCAGAATTCATTCATCATTGACAAAATGTGACTGCTATAAATAAACATTTGTAATAAAATATTGATTATCAACATCGTACTTTTCAATTGGCATGATTTCAAAGTTATTCAAAGATATGTATTAAGTAATTTTTATACAATAATGTATCAAGAAAAGAAAGAAAAAGCATATTGTTTAGTGTTGGTAAATTGACTTAGCCTTTTTTATTTGTTAATATTTTTTATTGCAGCTAATGATCCTATTCCTGGACTGAACATGAAAGTAGTCATGAAACTCATTACAATTGAAAAGGAAGGCGATGTTGAAAAGATGAGATCTATTACTAACGTATGTATGTTTGTATATATTAAAGGGGTAAAACTTAAAGCAGGAAAATGGCACTCGTGGTTCAGCTTGGGATTGATCTGAATATTCCTATTCTATTCCTTACAGTGGCTGGTTGCTTAAATTAATTTCATTGACTATAAGATCTTTAATATTAATTTTCTTGCATAAAGGTACATTGTTAACTCCTAATTGAAGGGTAGGCTAGTACATTTATGTACATGTTATCAAGTTTCATGGAAAGCTGGTAAGTGTTGATAAACAGTTGATTCAACAATACTATTTTATCTTTAATTTGAATATCTCTGGAGTTCTAGAACAATCAAGACACACCAATTCCATCGACTTCATCATTAAAGTTCAAATTAAGACAATCTTCTTGCATTTTGCATTTTCTTGCCTTTTCTTTTCATAAAGTTAATATTGAACTAAATATTGCATTAAATAAAGACAAATACTACATTTTTAAAACGAAATATGAACTATTTTTATAATCAAAAAGTACTTGTCCACAAATTTAATCAATTAAAATGATTTCCAAATAACTATTACCTCTTACTGATTTTGGTAAACCTATTGTACTTTTGCCAGTTTTGTAATTTTGTAACAGTTGAAGCAAACCTGAGCACCAAGTGTGATTGTTGGGGGTCTGACTAATTTGCGATAGTGCGCACGATGATGCGTGACAGCGAGCGTATGTGCATGCTGTGTCAGTCCATCCGTTGTCAACAATTTCTTTAAAAATTGTCTCGTCAAAAACCATAATGTCTACATTAACTATACAAGGGATATATACGTAGGATCTATACAATATAAAATAGAGGAACAATGCAATTAAAAATAGAATGCTACGTATAGGAACAATACAATATAAAATAGAGGAACAAAAGAATTTAAAAAAGAATTCTACGTATAAGAGCAATACTATATAAAATAATGTTCTTCATTCGGGTACTCTAGTACATATAGGAAAAAACAAATTTAGAATAGAATTCTACATTTAGGAACAATACAATATAAAATAGAATTCTAGATTCTACATATAGGTACAATAAAATATATAATAGAATTCTAACTACGGGAACTCTACATATAGGAACAATAAAATTTAAAATAGAAAACTACGTATAGGAACTATACAATATAAAATAGAGGAACAATACAATTTAAAAAAGAATTCTACGTATAGGAGCATTACTATATAAAATAGAGTTCTTCATATGGGTACTCTTCTTATGGGAACAATAAATTTTAGAATAGAATTCTACGTTTAGGAATTATACAATATGAAATAGACTTCTATATTATAGGAACAATACAATGTAAAATAGAATTCAGCTTTTTGGCATGTAGCAACACAAGAATATGTTAAAAAGATTGGGTTAATATATGCCCCTGGAGTCATAATTGACCCCGCCCCTGGGATCACAATATTGACTTAGAGTTATATAAGGAAAATGTAAAGAAGAGCTTTGATAATTTGCCTGTATGGTCATATTAAGGTTCTCTACAAAGTTAATTCAAATTTTGCCCTGGGAATCAAAATAAAGAAATGTTTAAAAATCTTTTTTTCCTAAAACGACAAGGCATTGAGCTTTCATATTTGATAAGTTGTATTATCTTTAGGTCTTCTACGTACAGTGTTGAAATAATGCTACTGGGTTCGAAATTTGTCCCTTCCCAGGGATCACTGTTTTCATCAGCTGAAACTGATAAACAATATTTTGTCAGATGCCCCAAGCATCCAGTTCTCAGGTGAGCGGTCCAGGGTCCTCAGGACCCAATTGACGTTTTTATCAATTATTTGATCAATGTTATCAAAAATGTTATTGAACTAAAATTTGTGATTCAGAGTAGTTTACGTGTAGCCGAAAGCTAGAATTGTAAAGCATTGGCTTGATTTTTTATCATCAATGTACATTTTTTCAGGAAAAGCTTGCATCAAGAACAATGCATTTTGGAATAGTACCATTGCTCATGTATGGATCTGATAGTAGTGATGAAGATAAAAGGTTAGTATAGTTTCTGTGACATTTTCTGTCCCCTGGTAGCTAAGTCAGTAAAGTCTCAACTAGGAGATATATTTAGGGGCTCATGGTTCTGATTTTTAGGAAAAACCTCATAGAGTCAGTGTAACTATTGGGTATCTTGAGAATCTAAGGTAATTTCAGGTCGAGCTGTTCAGCCAACTGCTATCCAATAGCTTCAACAGACCCTCTTTGAGGAGTGGCATCAAATTCCTGTAGATGCCATGTGTAGGCTATATTGAGATCGTCTTTGCACATTTCTACTTTATCACCAATGCCTTTGAACATAAAAAGCCATCATTATCGGGATCACACTGTTGTCACTATTCAATGATTAATTAGCTCATAAAAACACAAAAATACACCTCTCTATATCACTTCGAATTAGGCCGATAAAAAAATATGTATACATTGTAATTGAATTAGTGATCCTTATCATATTTAGAGTTGTATATACATTTCGTGGACCATGATCATGCTATTTCAATCAGGTCCATGTATCTTGTTTATACTTTCAGATCATTTTACTTCATTACACCCTTTATGGAGAATGGTAACTTATATGATGCGATTCAAAATGACAAAAAAGCGACAGTGAGTGAGAAAAAACTAACTCTTGATATTAGATTAAAGATACTTTATCATATTGCTTCTGCTATTCATTTTTTACATACACCAGTAGATAAATTCAGGTATGTTTTTTTCAGTTTTTGTTATGTCAACTATTGTTTGTTTTCTCTTATTTAACTTGCTTTCGTAACATGAGAGTACTTATCAAGGCATACACAATATTAATAATCTTGAATTAAACCTGTTCTTCTGTGACTGAATTGCTTCCCGTTTACAAATGTGACGGCAACATTGCTTTAAACCACTGGTAGCCAGTTGGCAGAAAAAGCTGTCAACCTATCTGTAGTATAAAATAGTATACACTTATTTCATGGGTGCTTCGGGAACAGTCAAAACTATTTTCCCGAGGTATCAGGGACAACTTAAGAACTGTTGCCCGAGGCTGTTAGGCCGAGGGCAACAGTTCTTAATGTTGTCCCTGATACCGAGGGATAATAATTTTGACTGTTCCCCAAACACCCATGCAATAAGTGTTTTATTACCTAATGCAAGTACAGATATAACATGGCAATAAAGATAGTTTCAGAAGCGGGTGACATTACGTGTGCTTAGCGAGTCCCGATTCTCAGCAAAAGTTCGAGATCCCTCTCTTCAATCTCTTCAAACCGCGACATATCGTAGATATTTTCAACAGAATTTACTTTTTTCTAGTTTTCGTTTGGTAACTCTAAAGACGCTTGCAATGATCTCGCTCATTGGACGCCTGGAGTTTTTTAATGCGGTTACTTCCCTTGGCACTGCACTCTATGAAACAGTTCGCACGTGAGGGCAACAGTTCGCACGCGAGGACAACAGTCAAAACCTTTTCATGTGCAGTGGCGTTGCGCAGTAAAACATAACAGGTTTAATCCGGTTTTACTCAGAATAACTGAAAAACAGTTAAAAATAGCAAATTGACATTTATACTGAGCATTAGGTAATAATACTGCTTGTCTGCAAATTATTCTCTGAGCCGTAAACTTGTTTTACTACTATTTTTCCGAGGTATGTCTGTGTACTAAATTTTAATATCATCAAGTGAGAATATTCTGTTTCTTGATGATTTATATGTTGTGTCAGGGATATTGTTTACTTTAATAAAACACAGCATGATTTTTATATGTCCGAAAGAATTTCGGGCATATTATGTTATAGCCCCTATCCGTCCGTCTGTTCGTCCCTCCGTCCGACAGTCTGTTAGCAATTTGGTTTCCGGAGCATAAGTTCCATTTAGCCCGCAATATTCAAACTTCATAGGATGATTGTCCATATCGGGTTTAAGACCCCTATTGATTTTTGGGTCACAAGGTCAAAGGTCAAGGTCACTATTACCTTAAAACTGAAAACAGTTTCCGGAGCATAACTTAAGTTGAAATATTCTCATGTGTTACAAATTCTTCATCTTAACTAAAAAAACAACACTTTCGGGCATAAAATGCTCCGCCTAGCGGTGCTCTTGTTGCTCTTATAGTAGATGACATTAATCATCTTTTAAGATGTCATCATTTTGATGTTATATTTTCTCTACAAAATTTATATAGGATTATATTTTTATCATATAAATGCATTGAAATAACACTATATTTCTTTGTTGAACATAATCCTATCATGAAAAGGATAAATAAAGTAAAAATACTGTTTCAGAGGTGTAGTATGTCATATGGACATAAAGACTTCGAACATTGTTTTAGATAAGTATTATAATGCTCGGCTTATTGACTTTGGTCTTGCTAGAGAAATGGCCGAGGGAAATGTCTCAGCCGGTACTGCTCTCACAACAATTCCTGGCACAGAAGGATATTTCCCAACACAAACATTCAAGCAATACACTAGATTCTCTGACTATTATAGCTTTGGTGTAGGTGAGTATGCTGACAATTGTCTTTAACATCTTATTAAGCATTAAGATTTATCGTGTTACATGTATATTGTAAAAGCCAAAATGATCAAATTACCCAACCATATATAAAAGAAGTAATTTTCAAATCAATTTTTGCTTTTCCTGAGTGTTGCCCTTGTGACTGATAGAACAGTTCGAGTATTTTACATGGACAGGTGAAAATGTTGCTGACGTGTACTTAACATTCATTGTCCGAGGTAGATTTTTGCAGCAAAAAGTGTTAAAATTACACTGATGCCATATACACCCACACACTCGCCACACTCGCACACTACACACACATTACACTCATACACAAACACCAGTAAGTATTATGACGTTTATTAAGCCTATGTTGATACAGATTGTGATGTTAATATATTAGAAGACGTTACTAAGGAAGTAATGACGTCATGACGGCACAACAACGTCACTTATTGTTGTTTTCAATTGAAGAGTCCAATAACATGAAATTAACAAAAAGTTGATCCATTAGTTGACAATCGAGAGACCCAAATATTAAGCTACATTCTCGATTGGCATACAACATTAGCATTTTATAGAGTTTCAAGATCACTTACTACGATAATATTATGTTGTTTCCCATTAAGAACATACTAATTTTTATACGCCTGAATTGTATTTGTGGATAGTCGTTGGGTTAAGGATGTGCCCTATTGATTTTGAGTCCCCAAGGTCAAAGGTCAAGGTCAATGGGACTTAATATACGGAAAAACCTTTGTCCGTACGATAACTCTACAAAGGATTCACGTAATTTTTTGTGTGGATAGCCCCTGGGTAGAGGGTGGAGATTATGAGACCCCAGGGTCAAAGGTCAAGGTCACTGGGACTATAATTATGAAAACCTTTTTCCGGACGATAACTTAACGACTGTACCTAGGTTCGCCAAATTTTATGTGTGAACTGCCTTTTGGTAGATGGTGTGTCCGAATGATTTTGAGACCCCAAGGTTAAAGGTCAAGTTCACTGGGACATAAGAGATGAAAACTTTGTACGGGCAATATCTCAAACTCTTTACATAGGTTCACCAATTTTATTGTGTTGATAGCCTTTGTGTAAAGTGTGTGCCCTTCTGGTTCGGGAGCTCGGGTCAAAGGTCAAGGTCACTGGGATTCATATTAGAAAATTTGTCCGGACTTCAATCGACAACGGATTTACTTAGGTTCATCAAATTTTATGTGTGGATAGCCTTTGTGTAAAGGGTGTGCCCCTTTGGTTCTGAGGTTCCGGGATCAAAGGTCATTGTGGCTTAGACTTTATATATAAACGTTTTGTAGACGATAACTCAACCAGTTTACTTAGGTTTTAATTTTAAATGTGTACAGCCCTTGTGTCAAGTATGTGCTATATTAAATATGTGGCCCAGGAGTCAAAGGTTACGGTCACTGGGACACAATATATAAAACTTGTTTTGGTCGATAACTTAACAACAGCTTCACCCAGGTTAACTAAATTTTATGTGTGGATAGCCCTTGGGTCAGGGATGTGCCTTGTTGGTTTTGAGACCCTGATGTCAAAGGTCAAGGTCATTGGAAGTTTATGTTGGAAATTTTATGCCGGTGATAACTTGCCGACGGCTGTACCTTGGTTCATGAAATCTTTGCTTTGGATAGCCCTCCAGTCAAGGATGTGAATTATTTATTTTGAGTTCCCAGGGTCATAGGCCAAAGTCACCGATACTTCATATAGGACAGAACACAGCATGGACAGTACACGGGCGTATAATGCCCCGCCCAGTTGTGCTGTTGTTATTACTAAATCTGCTGAACAATTTTGATAAAACAAATTAATGGCATAAAGTAAGTTATTAATTAAATGATTTCAGGGTGATTAAATACACACGATATTACGAGTGTTTGACAAAGAAAACGAAGCGTCGGTGGTATTATTTATATATCTATAAACATGTATATACACAAATAAAAACAAAATTGTTCAAGATCAAAAAATAAAAAAGTTACGGCTTAACTAGGTTTTGAACCAGCATCCTTTAGGTCTGTTTTTTCATCAACATGTTTATGTGCCTTTACCGTAACCGATTGCGCTAGACAGTTATATAAAAAAGAACTATATGCCCAATTTAATTATTAAATGTACATTTTTATTTTGTTTCAGTCATATTAGAACTTCTGACTGGTTTAAAGCCTGTTGATGGAAACAGCTACCTGAAATCTTACAACGAATTCAAAATTAAGAGTAGTTTTGAGGTACTTGTTGAATTCATTCATTTGGTGTTGTTTCTTTTATAGATAATATAGTAAAAGTGTATAACTATATAACTATATTGGTCTAACATACTGTTGAACATAATTAAAAGAGTTTTTTTATACGCCCGTTTTGAAAAAAACGGTCGTATTATGTTATGCTGTTGTCCGTCTGTCCGTCCGTGGACAATTGCTTGTCTGGATGATAACTCAAGAAAGGATGTACCTAGGTTCCTTAAATTTTCTGTGTGGATATCCCTTGGGTGGAGGAGGTTCCCTATTGATTTTGAGACCCCAGGGTTAAAGGTCAAGGTCACTGGGACTTAAAATAGGTAAAACTTGTCCGGACAATAACTGAACCACCATTGTACCTAGGTTCACCAAATTTTATGTGAGAGTAGCCCATGTGTCAAGGATATGCCCTTTGGATTTTGGGGCCCCTGGGTCAAAGGTCAAGGTCACAGTGGCATCATATTGAAAAACATTGTCCGGGTAATAACTCAACAATGACTGTACCTAAGTTCACCAAATTTCATGTGAGAGTAGCCCATATGTCAAGGATGTACCTTATCAGTTTTGGGGAAACAGTGTTAAGTTTAAATCTTAAACCAGAAGATATCAAATTACCAAGCTGTGACTTCAAATATTCAATCAATATGTTTATAAAGTCAAAATGGCAAACAATGAAACATTTGTCCAGACAATAACTGAACCACCAATGTACCTAGGTTCACCAAATTTTATGTGAGGGTAGCCCTTGTGTTAAGGTTATGTCCTATTGGTTTTGGGGCTCCTGGGTCAAAGGTCAAGGTCACAGGGGCATCATATTGAAAAACCTTGTTTTGACAATAACTCATCAACGACTGTACCTAGGTTCACAAAATTTTATGTGAAGATAGCCCTTGTGTCAAGGATGTTCCCAATAGGTTTTGGGGCCCCAGGCCCAAAGGTCAAGGTCACAGAGGCATCATATGGAAAAACCTAGTCCAGACAATAACTGAAGCACCAATGTACCTAGGTTCACTAAATTTTACGTGAGAGTAGCCCATGTGTCAAGGTTATGCCCTATTGGTTTTGGGGCCCCTGGGTCAAAGGTCAAGGTCACAGAGGCATCATATTGAAAAACATTGTCCGGGTAATTACTCAACAATGACTGTACCTAGGTTCACCAAATTTTATGTGAGAGTAGCCCATGTGTCAAGGATGTACCTTATCAGTTTTGGGAAAACAGTGTTAAGTTTAAATCTTAAACCAGAAGATATCAAATTACCAAGCTGTGACTTCAAATGTTCAATCAATATGTTTATAAAGTTAAAATGGCAAACAATGAAACATTTGTCCAGACAATAACTGAACCACCAATGTACCTAGGTTCACCAAATTTTATGTGAGGGTAGCCCTTATGTTAAGGTTATGTCCTATTTGTTTTGGAGCTCCTGGGTCAAAGGTCAAGGTCACAGGGGCATCATATTGAAAAACCTTGTTTTGACAATAACTCATCAACGACTGTACCTAGGTTCACAACATTTTATGTGAAGATAGCCCTTGTGTCATGGATGTTCCCAATAGGTTTTGGGGCCCCAGGCCCAAAGGTCAAGGTCACAGAGGCATCATATGGTAAAACCTAGTCCAGACAATAACTGAAGCACCAATGTACCTAGGTTCACTATATTTTACGTGAGAGTAGCCCATGTGTCAAGGTTATGCCCTATTGGTTTTGGGGCCCCTGGGTCAAAGGTCAAGGTCACAGGGGCATCATATTGAAAAACATTGTCCGGGTAATTACTCAACAATGACTGTACCTAGGTTCACCAAATTTTATGTGAGAGTAGCCCATGTGTCAAGGATGTGCCTGATCAGTTTTGGGGAAACAGGGTCAAGTTTAAACCTTCAACCAGAATTTATCAAATTACCAAGCAGTGACTTTAAATGTTCTATCAATATGTTAATAAAATCAAAATGGCAAACAATGAAACACTTGTCCAGACAATAACTGAACCACCAATGTACCTAGGTTCACCAAATTCTATGTGAGGGTAGCCCTTGTGTCAAGGATATGCCCTATTGGTTTTGGGGCTCCTGGGTCAAAGGTTAAGGTCACAGGGGCATCATATTGAAAAACCTTGTTCGGACAATAACTCATCAACGACTGTACCTAGGTTCACAAAATTTTATGTGAATGTAGCCCTTGTGTCAAGGATGTTCCCAATATGTTTTGGGGCCCCAGACCCGAAGGTCAAGGTCACAGAGGCATCATATGGAAAAACCTTGTCCAGACAATAACTGAACAACCAATGTACCTAGGTTCACTTAATTTTATGTGAGAGTAGCCCATGTGTCATGGTTATATCCTATTAGTTTTGGGGCCCCTGGGCCAAAGGTCAAGGTCACAGGGGCATCATATTGAAAAACATTGTCCGTGTAGTAAATCAACAATGACTGCACCTAAGTTCACCAAATTTTATGTGAGAGTAGCCCATGTGTCAAGGATGTTCCCTTTTGGTTTTGTGGCCCCTGGGTCAATTTTAAACCATCATCTAGAAGATATCAACTTTCCAAGCAGTGACTTCAAATGTTCAATCAATATGTTAACAAAGTCAAAATGGCAAACAATGGAAATAATGCTATATTTAATAAGTAACATGAATTTAGTTCACCAAATTTTATGTGAGGGTAGACCATGTGTCAAGGATGTTCCCAATCGGTTTTGGGTCAAAACTGGGTCAAAGGTCAAGGTCACAGGGGCATCATATGGAAAATCCTTGTCCGGACAATAACTAAACAATGATAGTACCTAGGTTAACCAAATTTTATGTGGATCAGCCCATTTGTCAAGATGTAATGTGTTGATAGCTCTTTGGTATTGGATGTTCTCTTTTGATTTGGAGACCCCAGGGTCAAAAGTCAAGTTCACAGGGACTTAATTCATATTGAAACATTTTCCGGACAATTACTCAATAATGATTGTACCTAGGTTTACCAAATTTTATATAAGGGTAGCCTAAATGTCTAGCATATGCCCCTTTGGTTTTAGGTCCCTGGGTTAAAGGTCAAAGTCACAAGAAAAATCATGAGGAAAAACCTTGTCCAACAACCAACTTTACCTAAGATCACCAAATTTTATGTATCAATACTCTTTGGGTCAAGGGCGAGAACTTTTTGTTCTGAGGCCCCAGGGTCAAGGTCACTGGAAGTTTGTATGGGAAAACTTTGTGTCGGTGATAACTCAACCATGGCTGTACCTAGGTTCTCAAAATCTTTGCTTTGGATAGCCCTCCAGTTAAGGATGGGACCTATTCTGAGATTCCGGGGTCATTGGTCAAGGTCACAGGGACTTCATATGAGATAGAACACAGCATGGACTGCACACGGGCGTATAATGCCCCGCCCAGCGGAGCTCTAATTAAAAGTATGTCTTTGTAAATTAAATGTTGTAAAATAAGTAAACATTTGTCTACTGAAAATTGGATATGCATATAACAAGTTACAATCTTGTCAAAATGCATGTAGATGAATAGTCCTTATCTCAGTTATAGACTTGTAAAATGCTAGCTATCAATGTATGGATAAAACGTTTTCCAAATTATGTATCATCAAACATATCACTGAACACTTTAAGAAAAGTAAGATTTTTATAATATGTGTTTGCTTATTTTAAAGATCATAGGTAAACATTACATAACCACTACTATTATTGACACATTATACAAAAATTGTTCTAAGTATGTTATTCGGTCAACATTGACACTAGGGGGTCACAAGTTTACAGGGAGTTATATGAGGGAACTTTAAAATTGTTTTTCACTAAATCTGTCAGGTTCAAGAGCATTATGTACGTATTTGGCATGTAGCATCACCTATGGTTTTCTACAAAGATTAATTTTTCTACAAGTAATGCCTCTTGGGTCAAACTTGGCTCTGCCTCTAGGGATAGCTTTTTTCATAGAGATATGTAAGAAAATGTTGTTGCAGTTTTAATCATTGAAACTGTGAAGCCTAGAGCTTCCAAATTTGGCCATATGTCAATACTTGCTTTAAGAAACAACAACAATTACTTCAAATTTTGCATAATCAGATTTGTTAAAGTTATTTCTCTTGGTCAAAGGGGCATATAGATGAATGGGGGAATCTTTTAACTCATTTTTACTTAAGTTTTATTTTTTGACATTTGGCATTGAAATATAATATAGTAGTGTATAAACATACTTGTTTACCAACTAAGTCATTTTTATATTTCGGGCATATTATGTTATACCCCCTGGCGTCCGTCCGTCTGTCTGTTACCAATTTGGTTTCCCGAGCATAACTTAAGTACCATTTGGCCCACAATATTCAAAGTTCATAGGATGATTGTCCATATCACAGCTTCCGGAGCATAACTTAACTTCCATTTGGTCCACAATATTCAAACTTCATACGATGATTGTCCATATCGAGTAGAAGACCGCTATTGAATTTGGGGTCTCAAGGTCAAAGGTCAAGTCACTATTACCTTAAAACTGAAAACAGTTTCCGGAGCATAACTTAAGTTTCATTTGGCCCACAGTATTCAAACATTAGGGGAGGATTGTCCATGGTATCTTTTTTCTCTACTTTGTTTTCCACAATTATTCATAATATGATATTCATATTAAATATTCTCATGTCTTACAAATGCTTCATCTTATCTAAAAAACAACACTTTCTGGCATATAATGCTCTGCCTAGCGGTGCTCTTGTTTAATATTCTCCATGGATAGAGACATATTTAGTTGTTCGGATATATATAAGGCTATAGTTACACAATACTGCATGTAATATCATCTAACATTTCATAGTCAAATGTGTACACATTTTCCAATAACTATCCTTTGTCTCAATTCAGGAAGAGTACACACTGGTTGTGTATTTTAATTCTATACTGGTCAGAACATTGGAATTTGTTTTTTAATTTTATTATTTATTGACTGAAAAATATGGAACACAACATTTTGTTCCTTGACAATTGTCTTTCTGATGTCGTAGATCCCAGTTGAAATACACTTTTGCTTAAAACTCTAATTTCAAGTCCTGTGTAGTTCGTAAGTAAAAGTCTGGCATAGAACCCTATGTTCCTTTTGTTTGTTTCTGTAAGCATTAATTATACCCCCGCTTCGAAGAAGAGGGGGGGTATACTGTTTTACCCTTGTCCGTGCGTGTGTTCGTGCGTGCGTCCGTCCGTTACAAAATTTTCGTCGCAGTTTTCTCGGCAACTATAACATGCAGCAGCCTAATACTTTGCATATTGCTTCATCCCATAGTCCCATGTGGTGTAAAGCGATTTCATGCTCCTTGCTCATGTACTTCCTGTTTGTCGCATATTTTTAGATTTTGGCGGGGGTATCACTAGTGAGCATTAGCTCACAGATTTACTTGTTTTATTTTGTTTTTTTAAAGAGTATTTGGAAAAGTAAAGAAAAAAAGAAAAAACATGAAGCTGCGGAAGAGTTGTATAAGTTGTCTGTGCGGTGTCGTAACAGTTACAAGAAAGAAGATAAAGACATAGAACCAATTCATTCATCTAAAGATATAGTTGACATCATCCATGTAAGAAATTATATGAGTCGCGTCATGGAAAAACCTGCATTAATGACAAAATTTTCGATTTTTATGTTTTTGCATTTTCATATAGAAAAAAGTTTGTAGTTTTTGAATTCGAAATCCGTTTTCAGGAATACAGCTTACTTTTGACGCTATAGTTATCTAAAGTACCCATGGTTTTCATCAGAATAATGTAAAAATGAATATAATGACGTTACGTCATACTGTTCTTTAAAAAAATACCACTAATGATAAGTATACATGCATAGTTATATGGGTATTTCATTTTACTGTGTTAATGATTATTTGCGTTGTTCTATCAGCAACCAAAATATTCAATTAATTCTATAATCATATATACAATTACCCGCTAAAGGTAAAATTTCCATAATAGCTGCTGTCAAAATTCGGGCGATATCGGGTCATTTCCACACATTTCGTGAGCACTTTTCGTCGACGTCGTTAAAATTGATAAAGATCAGATGCTCATTTTATTATGTAAATGCTTCCTTATTCAAGCTTTGTTATTACGTTTCTTATATAAACTAAAAAGATTATTAATTCTTACAATTATTTGAGATAATTGATAGACTTCGTGTTTAAATTTTAAACCGTAAGTTAATAAATCTAGTTTAAACGATGAAGGTATAGACTTGTCCCCTAAATATTCGTCCACAAACAAATTCGTAATCGCTTAGTTGCTAGTGATTTAGACTGTTTTTCTGGTGATAAAAAGTAACAAAAAGCTTATTCCTTGATATGTGCATTATGGGAATTCTACACAAGAAAATGTCACACTTTCATAAATGTACGCATTATATTTATGTTGTTTACATCAACCAATCTTCAATCAGCCAATCTCTGCTCCCAAAATATTCCAGTTGAATTCAGAATACAAGCTTATTATAATTTATTTAATCAGTACAATAACAAATTAGTTTTCATTTATTATCGTCAACTAGCTAGGCGTATGTACGACTGATATTTGATGACGCCAGCCTGCCAAAAAAAGCGCTCTTCATCTTAATTCGTTCGTTGGTGGCATATGCCACTTGTTTATTGATCCCTGTTAGTCAAATGATTTAATAACATAACATCTTAGGGTAGTATTATGCGATAAATCGCTTATTGTTATTGTGAAGAGGTGTCGTTCGTTAGAGGTAAAACATAGAGCAAAATCAACGGGGAGTGGGATTCTGATACGCCGCTCGTCGGAGGTTGCTGCTTGTTAGAGGTGCCGTTAGCAGAGGTTAAACTGTAGTCTATTGTTCTCGATTTTATTAAGTAGGATACATATCAAACCACAAGCTGTATCGGTATTACAGGTGTTATACTTTTCTCTACCTGAGTCGATTAACATTCATGCAACATTATGTATAACGTCTACTTTTTGGTCTTGGACAATATTGTTTCTGCAACACAGGACAGATATATGGTCGCAAGGACTTTAACAGGTACTTTTCTCTGGCTTCACTCATGCTCTGACAGGTAGGGGACAGGTGCTGGTCTGGAGTCATCCACAAACCGAAAAGCCGGGTCCTCAAGCATGCACACCTCTGTCTCGTCTGCCTCCCAACTTTCTCGTACTGACACATTGCCAGAAAAACGGAAATACTAGTACCGGTACTTTATGGAAAAAGTAATTAAGAGAATTGCTTGATCAAGCTCAGAAAATAACGATATCACAAGTATATGGTGTTCATATATATAATTGATTTTATACTCATTACCTTTAAGATTAATACTTTATCTAACCAATCAGGCGCTGACGCTGATGGATGTTCTGGCGGGGTCCTTGGATTGGGATCCGACTTTGCACCTTGCAATCGTGGATTTTTCCAAGGCATCTGGCGGGATTCCCTATTGGCTAGGGGTTGCCTTTCCATTGATAATCTCATCATTACCTATATCACTTAAACTTATCTTAGCAATCAGGCGCTGGCGCTGATGGGTGTTCTGGAGGGATCTTTGAATTGGAATCCAACTTTGCACCTTGCAATCATGGTTTTTTTAAGGCATCTTGTCTGGTTTCCATTAGTCGGTGGCTGCCTTTATTCATAGTCTAATCATAACCTTTATCATTTTTACTTTATCTGACCACTATATAATGCATGATGTTTGGTGGGACGCGCGGGCACTGATAATGAAGGATGTTCGGGTGGGAGCCCTGGATTAGAATCCAACTTTGCACCTTGCAATCATGGATTTTCGTGGCATCCTGCCTGATTCTCCATTTTAATTTAAGCCTAATTTAAATCAAAGGAGAGAAGATATTAATTTCTTGAAGAAACTCTTTTAAAGATAATATATAAATGCTAAAAAACAAATGAAATGTTTACAAAACACGTCAGATATATAAATTCGTTAACATAAAATTTCTCGTCTAGCTGTCTTGCCACCTAAAGTACGTACGCTTTTTAGTCTAACCATTGTTGACTTCAATGGCGGCCCCCATGAGAGAGTTAGACAGTAATTAGGCAGTAATAGCCAAAAATTTCCGCATGCAGCAACATTATCAAAACTGAATACATACATAGCGCAACGCTCCAGCGTTGCGCTAAATAATATACGTGAATATTATAATGAAACTATAGTTATAATTCGTACACGGTAATGAATACGGGTGCAATTTTTAATTGTTTTTGTTATCAAAATATTTTATGGGTGCGTATTTAAAGAATATGAGGACTCTGATGCCAGTGATTAAAAGCATGTAATAGCAAAAAGAAAACATTATGAAGCAAAATTAAATTATACATCTACAATAACTGAAAACATATTGTTTTAATCACTGATGGCTCTTAACTTTTGAAAATTTCTATATTCATTATTGGCTTGTTTACGTCATGATCTGATGTCATAAAAATGTCTGCTTTATTATGCTGTACATTCACCACAACTGGGAGGAAAACTTTTAGATTTTGAAGTGAGTGATGGTTATTTTTAACTCAAATTTTGCACACTTAACGATATGTTGTTACTAAATCGATTTGCTAAATGATTTCAGGTGCATTGTGTTCAGGGTTCCCACGGTCAGGGAAAAGTCAGGGAGAAATGATTTTTTTTCAAGGTCAGGGAAAAGTCAGGGAAGTCTGAAATTAGTCAGGGAAGTTTGAAAAATAAGCAAAAGTCAGGGAAAAGTCAGGGAATTTTGTAAGAGAAGAATTTTGGTCAAACAGTAGGAAGCTATATAATCAAAGGCTAAGGCAGTCTTCTATTAGTTTGGATATTTTATTGATATTTATCATAATGAGTATCTTTATTATTCTTGTTAACATCTTACTCTGAAAATATGCTTATGTCTAAAAATTAATATACAGTAACTAAGTTCTCCAGGAAGAAGTTGAAAGGGGTTTAAGCGTCCTTTGCCTTACTGCATTTTTCTTTTTATGTAGCTCTTTCATTACCTGTCTTATTATACCCCCGCTTCGAAGAAGAGGGGGGGTATACTGTTTTACCCTTGTCCGTCCGTGCGTGCGTGCGTCCGTCCGTTACAAAATTTCCGTCGCAGTTTTCTCAACAACTATATCATGCAGCAGCCTAATACTTTGCATATTGCTTCATCCCATAGTCCCATGTGGTGTAAAGCGATTTCATGCTCCTTGCTCATGTACTTCCTGTTTGTCGCATATTTTAGATTTTGGCGGGGGTATCACTAGTGAGCATTAGCTCACAGATTTATTGTTTTTGTTCAATGTTAGTTTACCATTGATTACTATAATAATTATATTCAAGTAAAATGTGTGCCTGTTTTAGTCAATCCTCTAATGTATGTTTAAGAAAGTAACATCTTTGAGCATGACATGTGTTATCAAATACTTCTCATTTCGGATAAGTGTATGCATACTAAATGAAAATAAGCAGCTTAAGGGTCATTCCAAATCACTTAAAAAACAAAACAAAATCCCAGTTCAAGTCTTAGATTTTGCTGAAATTTTAACCACATCAAATTAAACCTTATTCATGGAGAAATTCAAATTTTAGTATTGTGCTCCAAATAGTTTCTGAGATATAGACATTTGAAGTTGGTTCATACCGCACTATTATTGAAGTTAGAAATTGAGTTTTGAGCCATCTTTGAGGGCAAAAGTTATAAAGAAAAAGAGCTCTCAGAGTCCCTTAAGTCCATATATGTACTCACATTTAGGTTAATATTTGAGTTTAATAATCCTTTAGATTCTTATTTTTTTCCTTTTTTGAGCAATATTGATCAGAAAATGGCCCTGTGGCCAATTTGCGCAAAATGTTATTACAGTTCTGTAAATGTCTTGATTTATAAATTGCTATATTTTCTTTATTTGTCAAGATATTACTTTAAAATTTTCAGGGAATGATCTTATAATCATAATTGATGTGTATTATAAAAATATGGTCTTCATATATTGTTAATCAATAAAGAAAAATATTTTTTGCATTTTATACAAGGGTGCCCCCTCTTTTTTTACGAAATAAGTTTTTTTCATAAGTTTGGTGTGCTATACTTTTTTTTTATTTCTTAGGATATTCTTATAAAAATGGGTATACATTGCATTCAAATAAGTTTAAAACTATTTGTCTTGAAGAAAATAGTCTCTAAAAGTGGCCCTAGCATTCAAGTGGCATAAAAATTTTTCCAAATGCTAACACTTTGAAACTTTTTGATTGCATTATCCTACTATATATTAATATCATACTAAAAATAGAAAATGCCTTCTTATTCCTTCGATTGAAAAATCATGTTTCAAAAAAAAAAAATCCAAATCCAGACTGAATTTTTTGGTCTTTACTAGAATTCAAATTTAGAATTTGAACTTAATTTCGAGCGAAGAAAAAAATGTTTTTTAGTAAACTGTTGCTTTATATAGAGGTTTGAGTAAATTTTTATGAGTGAGCAAGAAAATAAATATATATTTCTTTGTAAAAACTGTCAAAATTAAGGTGCGAACGAATCCAAAGAACACATAATCAACTTGTTGTGGCCTAAGATGGTGCATCAAATGGCTTGTCGAGGATTACAATGCGCAGCTCTTTTTGGAAATTTTAGAATGGCATTGGATAATTCCTTCCTGCATAATCCCCAAATTGTGCAATAGTAATCAATATGTGGAAGGAGATAAGTATTGAACTATACATTTAGTGCTCAAAGATTGTGAAAACTTGACACTGTTACCGGTCAGGGAAAAATTATTTTGGTCAGGGAAAAATCAGGGAAAAGTCAGAGAATTTTGATTTCTTATCTTTGTGGGAACCATGGTGTTGATTTAAGAAGGATTTTGATTCCTATTCCCGCCAATCAAACGTTCGGTTTATATGTCGCTCGTCCGTTTAATTTTGGACAACTTCCTCTTGCGTTTAAGACATAAAACTTTGAGATTAATATCCCTTTTCTTCATATATGCATTGACTAAGCAGGGATCGAAATATAAGATCCAAAATCTTATTTGTTACATGAAAACAACAAAAATGTTATCACTGATAATGTTAAAAAATGACCGGTAATAGGATTGTGAGGAGTACTGAAATTATCCGATCAAATAAATTATTTTAAATCAAACATTTAACATAATATATTAGGATTAACTTAACGGCACGTTCCTTTCCTATTTTAAAAACAATCCATCGAGTACGAGTAGACTATAAACTCTATGAAGGTAGAAATTCAAATATACGCCGAGCTAAAACTGTCCGCTCGTAAACATGCGTGACAAAAATTATGACGTTTTGTAAGTGGATTTTCCCGACAACGTCATCAACGTCATTAATGCAGGTTTTGTCATGACACTCGTCATATCGTTTTTAATTTATTTAACCTGATCATTACGTCTGCCAGTAGATTGTCTTACTTTATTTCTTGAGGTCAGGTAGGCCTATCCCTGGTTGACCTACTTGTAAACTTGGCTTATGTATGTGCTTTGTGTTACTTGCAGGGTGCAACCATTCCAAACCGCACCTCTAACGAGCGGCAACCTCTGAAGAGCAGCATATTTGAATTCCCCGTTGATTTTGCTCTATGTTTCACCTCTGACAAACTAACTCTAGTTGGGTTGAAATCGATAATCACCTTCGTCTGTAAGATGTAAATATTTGACGATACCCCTTATCATATAATACCCCAAGTATATAATTATCTTATAAATAATATGATTAATATCTAGTTGATAAAAGCAAATGAAAATTGTTTTTAATTATACGCCCGTTTTGAAAAAAACGGACGTATTATGGTATACCCTCCGTCCGTCCGTCCGTCCGTCCGTCCGTCCGTTAGCCACAATCATGTGCGCTCAATATCTTGAAAAGTTTTTGAGTGACAGTCATGGGACTTGGTAGGAAGATTGGTCATACTCAGTAGATGATCTCTATACATTTTGAGGTCACTATGTTTAAGGTCAAGGTCACTTGGACTTAAAATATGAAAACTATGTCCGCTCAATATCTTGAAAAGTTTTTGAGAGACAGTCATGGTACTTGGTAGGAAGATTGGTCATACTCAGTAGATGACCCCTATACATTTTGAGGTCACTACGTCAAAGGTGAAGGTCACTGGGACTTAAAATATGAAAACCATGACCGCTTAATATCTTGAAAAGATTTTGAGTGACATTCATGATATTTAGTAAGAAGATTGGTCATACTCAGTAGATGACCCCTATACATTTTGAGGTCACTAGGTCAAAGGTCAAGGTCACTGGGACTTAAAATGATGAAAACCATGTCCGGACATTAACTACAACTGTACCTAGGTTCACCCAATTTTATGTGAGAATAGCCCATGTGTCAAGGATGTTCCTTATTGGTTTTGGGGCCCCTGGGTCAAAGGTCACAGGGGCATCATATGGGAAAGCCTTGTCCGGACAATAACTGAACAACCACTGTACCTAGGTTCACCAAATTTTATGTGAGAGTAGCCCATGTGTCAAGGATGTGACCTTTTGGTTTTGAGGCCCCATGGTCAAAGGTCAAGGTCACAGGTGCATCATAAGGAAAAACCTTGGCAGAACGATAACTCAACAACCGCTGTATCTAGATTCACCAAATTTGATGTGAGAGTAGCCCAAGTGCCAAGGATGTGCCCTCTTGGTTTTGGGGTTCCAGGTTCACAGGTCAAGGTCACAGGGACATCATATAGAAAAACCTTGTCCGGAGAATAACACAACAACCACTCTATCTAGTTTCGCCATATTTTATGTATCAATACTCTTTGGGTCAAGGGTGTGAACCTTTGGTTCTGAGGCCCCAGGGTCAAGGTCACTGAAAGTTCATATGGGAAAACTTTGTGCCTGTGATAACTCAACTATGGCTTTACCTAGGTTCTCAAAATCTTTGCTTTGGATAGCCCTCCAGTTAAGGATGTGACCTATTCTGAGGTCCCGGGGTCATTGGTTAAAGTCACAGGGACTTCATATGAGATAGAACACAGCATGGACTGCACACGGGCGTATAATGCCCCGCCCAGCGGAGCTCTTGTTGTAATAATTATTATGAATTTCGATGGAATATATTCTGTCTCATGTGAATTAAAGGGTTAACAGCTGAATCAAACACTTACTACCGATATGACGATAATAATTAATGATAAGTATCATGCGCCGCTAGACAGATATAAAGGACTACTTTTGATGGAATCGAAACGTTATCCATGTGTATTGCATATTTCTGCGTGAAACTAAGCATCGTGCACAAATTTTTGAACTGTTTTAATGACGGACAGCGTAGAACGTAAAGCAAACTAACGATAACAGAATATGGGAAGTCTTAAAAGTTCTTATTGTTCATATGTTATTTTATTAAGTCTTTCAAAACATGACGCCCCATGCGTTTTCAGTTAAAGAGTAATTGTTTTCGGTATTTCGGGGGTTTTCGGGTTGTGGAGGATTTCTGGCAACACAAATTGCATATTTTAAAAGCATCTTTAGGATGAAACAAATAAAATTATTTGTTGAAATAATTTGTTTGTTGTACTAACAAGTTTGAAAGCATAAAAGTATAATTGCACTTATTTAAGATGAACAATTATTTTGTAATTGGATGATTAATCTCAAGAGCAAACATTAAAGATCATTTTTTTACAAACTGTTAAATATTAAGAATATCTATTATAATTAAGAATTTTTATATCTAAATTTATATCTAATTTAGCGGGAAAGTTTTAAACTCTAACACGATCGTACAATTTATTGACCCTTTAAGCCGATTACCGCCACTAGGATTTTAAAAAATGCTCTTTCCTCCAATCAACACACTTTCTGTTAAATTTGCAGACGACGCTTACATACGACAGTGAACATCAATAAAATCTGGTTTGACGATACGGCGTTACATATCCTTGTAATGTAGGGTTCTTGTTGCTGGTAAATACGTGGACCGCGTCATATTATTGCGCGTATTCAATATGTAAGGAAAACTTTAGGAAGGCCTATAACGAATATTTTTTGTTCCATATGATTTATTTTTGTATGTCGTTTCGTACAAGAAATGCAATTTGTACACATAGAGAATGCCAACTGCGTGGTTGGGGTAAGTTAAAGTTAAAAAAAAAATGGTTGGCGAAATCTGAAAAGACTGTGAAATGGCAGTAATAAGATTTGCTTGCACTAATCTTAAAAATAATAAAAATCATACTGATCATATATATTATATATACAATTTCAATATAACATGCATGCAGCAAATATTTTTCGCCTGCCATGTAGTGTGAAGTGTTGTTTCATGTTTCACTGACCACTACGCTAGTAGGATAGCAGCATGTTGTCTAAAATATATGTAGTAGCTGTCTAGGGGGATACTCAATAGAATCTTATTCTATTTGAACAATGCAAAATGGCGCTCAGGAAAGTAGGGAAACCATCCTTCTAATGGTTGAAAGAAGAAAACGGTACAATAACCTAAAGTGATGTATCACCATGTTTGTCAAGTTTGATTTTTTTTAAACTGGTGGTGCTTTGTTTAACGTTATTTTTATCAAGTGTTATTAAGGCAGTAATGCACGTTTAGTTTTCCAACATTTTGTTTGTTTGTTTGTTGGGTTTGAAGCAACTTTTTGTATAGGTTATATAACGGCGGTTAGTCAACCTACTTTATCCTCCTAGAAGGGCTAAACCTCTGGATTTAGCTGTTAACCAACTACATGTACTAAGCGCATACTTGTGTCAGTGACTGACAACTGTCCTGCATAATTAAAAATCATTGGTAGGAGGGAGAGTGGTCGTAGAAATGATTTTATGTCCAAGCTTCACGAGAGTATGCCCGTCTGGGAAATGAACCCACGACCCCTACATCAGCAGACTTTCATGCTTCCAACTGCGCTAGCCGAGCGGCTACTTTCCAGCATTAACTTTTACATGGATAAAATATATAGAACGTCAATAATTTAGATCAGAAAAGAGAAGAATTATTGAATATTTTGCACTCTGGGATCCATACATCATATACATGTATCAATTTTTTTTGGGTCATTTCAGACCCGACTTGTGGATGACCATAAGCCAAAGTGGGATGTTGGTAGCTTTGAAACAGTAAAATGTGATTTGTGCATGCTGTATGATGCTGGTAAGCTATCACATTTGGTATCTTTTTTCTGTTATTAAAGAAGACTCCCCAGAAATATGCATATATGTTTTACTCGTACTGTCTTGAAGTATTCCGAATTGTCAAGGTAAATAGAATAGAAATAATTAACAAATGTTATTAGAGTGATATGTCATAGCGTTGCAGAGATTTGAACTGTGATGATCTTTTATATTAAATATTGATACAGGAAATTCATAATCATTGCTATGTATTGTTCATTCTCAATATGGTGTGTTACTTGAATTGTGTCTGTTTCTAGTCCCCGTCCGGTGTTCACACTGGATAAAACTATTATAAGATTGCCCTCTGTCCACATGTTTGTCTGTCGGCTCAAACATGGATCCTACATTTTTTAAAAGAGACTCTCAGAATCGATGAAACTTGGTGAGTGAATTGGTTGCAATCTTGCTAATTCATATCTTAGTATTTTCTAATCAAAATTGTTGTTGCAAAGTCACAATTTGCGTGGTGTAAGTTTATACATGGATAGTCTACAATGGGAAGTTGATGCATGTCGTTTTACTTGATACTTTCCGCGGGACATTATTTAAAAAGCTAGTTTTTGTGGCAAAATGGTGGAAGAAAAGGATTTGGGTTTCTGGTAATTAATAAAGTAAAATTGGCAATAATTTGCCTGTTGCTTTGTTTTTAGCTAACCTGAGCACACAGTGCTCAAGATAAGCTATTGTGAGGGAACTGACCAATGTACGTTAGTGCATGCGTGCGTGTGTGAATATGTGCGGCCGTCGTCAACAATTTCTAAAAAAAGACTTTAAAAAAACCAAATTGGCCCCGCCCAAGAGGTAAACAGATATCAATAAGGAAATGCTAAAAATCTTTTCTAAAACTGCACGGCTTAGAGTTGTATTTAATATGTAGCATCACTAGAAGGTGCTTTACAAAGATTATTCAAATCATGCCCCTGAGGTCAAAATTGGCCCCGCCTCAGGGGTGTCAAGATTTACATAGAAATATTTAGTGAAATTTTAAAATATCTTCTTCTGTAAAACTGCAAAACAAGAGTTTGTATAAGCACTTGTAGATGCATTAAAATTCCAAATTATGCCCATGGGGTCAAAATTAGCCCCGCCACAGGGTCACAAGATTTACATAAAGTTAATTAAGGAAACGTTTAAAAAGAGCTTCTTCTCTAAAATCGCAAGGCTTAGAGTTTTGATATCTGGCATGTAGCATAACAAGAAAATGCTTTACTAAAATTGTTCAAAAAATGCCCGTAGGGCAAAATTGTTCCACTGGGGTCACAAGATAAACACAGAGATAGATATGGAAAATTATTGTTTAAAGATATTCTTTTCAAAAACTACTAGTCATAGAGATTTCATATTTGATATGTGGTATTATCTTGAGGTCTAATTCAAAGGTTGTTCAAATTATGCCCCTGGTTTGAAAATTGGCCCTGCCCTTGGGATCACTGTTTTCATCAGCTGAAACTGTTTTATTATCTTCAGTCAGATGTCATAAGCACAGAAATTCTAAGGTGAGCGGTCCAGGGAACTCAGGGCCCTTTTGTTTTATTTGTTGCCAAGGTCAATGGGATGCCTCTTTAACTAAAATATTTCACAGGAAGGAGTTTTTTGTATTGCCTATAATTATCACCGAGTCTTGTTGGCGTTGAAATGATTTTATGGCCATTATTTTGCCTACCTCTATATAAGGACAGATGTTGGCTTCTGGCAAGTCTATGGGATAAGTATTAAAGCTTTAGTCCGGAGATTTATGCCTTTCTGGGACATGTTAGTAGGATGGTTAACTGCTCCCATGTCACTCAAATGATAAAATGTTGTGTGAAGCATATAACATGACTTATAAGTATAGTTTTGTTCGTTTGCTTGTTTTGATGGATTTAATGCCTTAGCAAAACAATGTTTAGGTTATATCATGGCGGTCAATCCACCTACTCTCTGTTCCTGAAAAGACTAAATCCCTGGATTTAACTGTCAACCAACTACTAGGTTTATACTCCCGTCAGTAACTGACTTCTGTCCTACATTATGTAGAATTAGTGGTAGGAAGGAAGGAGGATGGCTAAAAATATTTCATGATCAAGCTCCGCCGAAGTATGCTCGTCCTGGAATCGAACCAACGACCCCTTGATCAGCAGAATTTCGTGCTACCAACCGAACTACCCGGTCGGCTTTATTCGTATAGATTTCATATTGTTATCAATTCTTCAAATTTTGTTTCAGTTCCCAATGATGTTCTTCTACATGATCGCAGCTGTAAAATACAAGTATGTGTCTCATGCATGAGGAATTCATATTGTAACCCAATATGGTGTCATTCTTGCAGAAAAGAAATCATTCCAAATATTGGTAAGCAATTACGTTAGCAGATTAGCAGATATGTATTATTGGGTTAACTTTCTTACCTAGGCAATGAAAAGGTATAAGTATTATGTAGCGTTTAAATCCATATTTAATTGATTTATTAATATAATGATTATTCTTTTTGAATTAAATATTAAACATTTATAGATATCCGTTTTATAATCCCGTTTGAAAAACGGGACGTATTATGTTATGATGTTGTCCGTCTGTCCGTGGACAATTGCTTGTCTGGATGATAACTCAAGAAATGATGTACGTATGTTCTTCAAATTTTGTGTGTTGATAGCCCTTGGGTAGAGTGGGTTCCCTATCGATTCTGAGACCCCAGGGTCAAAGGTCAAATATGAAATCTTTCCGGACAATAACTCAACACAGACTGTACCTAGTATTAAAAACCAAATTTTAAGGTTCTGGAACTGTAATGGTGACCTTTCACAATCCTTAAAATGATATCTTTTCTTAAAACTGACTATAAAAGACATTGAATGGTGAATTTTAAGGTAGTTTACCGTTCGTAACTTAAGTTATGTGCATTTTTATAACGTGACCATTGATTTTCAAAAAGATCGTAAATTATGCTGGGACAAAAAATAAATGCAACTATTTTTTTTCAAATTCTGCAGTTTTATATTCAATTTTCATTTATTTTCCTATTACACAATCATGTCATGATAAACCATAACAATCAGATTACACTTTGGACAAATACTTTTAAAAGTACAGAGCTTTGTATACATGTACAGTGTAACCTCTGCAGAGCGACTTTCGGCGGAGTTTGAAAAAAATGCCGCTCTGCAGAGGTGCCGCTCTGCAGAGGTAGACTTTTTCTACCGATCACGAAAAACGGCCGTTTCGGTACGGAAATCTGGCCGTTATCCGTTCCGTAATGTAAATACAGTTATTATCGGGCGCTGATCGACAAAAGTAAAAAGTTTTAATATGATTACATTTTATTTTTAAATTAATCTTTATCACCGTTAGAAATTACTAGCATGATGGTTAATTTTACGCACAAGAAAGCAATACATCAGCGAAATCGTTTCTTTTACCGTCATAATTGTTGTTATACCTGTCTAATGGCGAATAATATTTAGCATGGATTATCGTCTTTTCGGGAGTAACTATCTAATTCGGCTCTTAAACCTCAAATAACTTTAAAACTGAATTCATGCCATCGAAGCTTTTAATAATAAGTACAATAACAAATAAGTTTCATTTAGTATCGTTAACTAGCTGGACGTATGTACATCTGATACTTGATGACGTCAGCCTACCAAACAAAGCGCTCCTCATCTTAGATCCGTTCGTTGGTGTCATGGAAACCATATGTCACTTGTATATTAACCCCTGTTAGTCAAATGATTTAACAACATGACACTTTAGTGTAGAATTATACGATTAAGGGTATCGCTTATTGTTTAAATCTTCCGGTCATAGATAACTATCGATAATTGATATTAACCTTGCTTGACTTAGTGTCGCTGTACAGAGGTAAAGAATAACAATGGGAATTTATCTCAACGGCCGTTTACCGCTCTGCGGAGGTGTCGTTCATTAGAGGTAAATCATAGTGCAAAATCGACGGGGGGGATCTAATATGCCGCTCGTCGGAGGTTGCCGCTCGTTAGAGGTGCCGTTAGCAGAGGTTATACTGTACCCCTAAATATATTAAAGAAATTATACGTTTTCTAAACAAAGAATGTAAGAATTTGTAAAAGGTTACTATAATGAATCTGCAAGAAAATTTACAGCGAAAAATTACGTCAAAATGGTCAATTGCAGATAATACTATTTTATATTAATATATCATCTAAAATGGTATTGAAGATAGAAAGATGAATGTAAAACTCTGCATTATCATATGGAAACCTCTTTGCTGATTTTGGCTGGCTTGAGGGAAATATTAGAAATTTACAACTTAACACGTTTTTCGTAAAACATTCTGACTAGTAAGGAATAACTGAGTCAATCACTTTTTTGTATTAGTGACTTTTGGTTGACTATCACAGTTTTTACTCCTAAACACATTTATAAGTACATACTGGCCATCCAGTAAAATATCAGAGGACGTTGAGCAGGTGTTAAAATGATTTGTCATGTTTTCTACAGTAGTTTTGTATACACATTTTGACAACGTACTTAGTAATGTTGGCATATTTTGAGCCTTAGCTTTTAAATAATGCTGATTATTGTACCATCTTCTTTATTAGTAGATAATGATTATATTGAAAACAGAAAAAGTACAACGATTTTGTCCTTATATGCCACACTTAGTATTGAGGTGATATCTTCATTGTCTATTTATAGAATTATGTACACTCATTATTCCGCCTCTGTACACAGTTCTACTAGATTGCTGTGCTTCCAGGGCAATACATTTCTTCTTCACTGACCCCAACAATCTAAGTGATGAATTGATTGTTATCACTACAAACTGGAAATGTGAACACAATTTTCAGAAAATCATAAAACAAATTTATTTTAAACACCCAAACCTTGTAGATATCTTTTATGAGAAGCAATATATGTATTATGGTAGCATTGCAGTTTTATTATGTTTAATCATATTTCAAGATATTTGCAATACAAGGACATTGGTCACAGCAGTTACAAGCATCATAACCTATCCCCCTAGTGCATTGTTACTGGTTTTGCACTTGGACATAACCCAGGGGAATATCCGATTTTGTGGAATGGGTGGATTGAACTTGCAATCATCGGCTGCAAAAGCACTCCCACTAAACCACTAAGTCCGAAAAAAGATTTAATGAATACATTTTCAATCAAAGCGCTGAAAGCGCTGAAGTTAAGCGCTTTCCTAACTATGCTTTCTGGCCACTTACTTATCCTTCTTCCCATAATGTGAACAGGTAAGTACCGTGACATAATCTCAATAACAATTTCAGAATTCTAGGCTGTTTAAGAAGCATTTATTTTGTTACAAGCATTTCTCAATTGACCAAGTAATTGCCACGGTCCCACGTTGGGCGAAAAATCCTCACAGGGTGAGAAAAATATACAGGCTGACCGGGATTCGAACCCAGGACCTCTCTGTAGATAGATAGATATAGCTATCCGACCGCTTACATATGCTTCTTTCCACAATATCAACAGCTCACAGGTAAATGTTGTGACACTTAATAAGATAATACACTTGTTACAGCAAGATTCAACATTAAACCCGGTAAAAGCTTGATACATTTCCTGCATGATACATTACTCGAGTGCATGATTATTTCTACAGCTTCTGTGCATGGTAAGCGTCAATGCAACTTTTAGTTTCACTTCGCTATGCACATAATGCAGTCTGTTGTCCGACTTTATCCGGAATTCATTTCACTGTTCCAATGAAAACGTGTGTACAAAGAAAAATAGTATTCGTTCCATTGTTCTTGCAATTAAGCAATAATATGTAACAAACGTTGTTTGTACCACAGGTGACCATCGCATTACAAATCACCAAATCATTATCAATTTTTACTTTAACATGCTCTAATTATCTTAAAAACCTCAAATACGAGGGTTGATCAAATAAAAACCGGATTTTTACTTTCAAATAATAAGTATTACTTAAAATGAACATATCTATACATCAATAAAAATTCCAATGTATATACAAAATGTTGATTTAAAATTTCTATAATAAAGCTTACATTTTTCTTCAAAATTACGTTTCCAAAAACCATGGTAACGCTGCCACGGCGCAGCAAATTTTTAATGTTTTAATAATTGTTAAAAGATGCTTTGTGTTGTTTACAAAAAATGCAACGTACATAAAAAATTGGGAAGACGTCTTCATTTATTGACGTATTTGCAAAACTTGACGTCATTTGATCAGCGCATATTATAACAACCTCTGTTTGAATAACGTTGGCACAATAAAACCTAACGTAAAAATGGCGTTCACGAAATTGCTTGAAATAAGGACAATTATTAAGTTTTTTTCGGCATAAAGTCAAAGCTCTATCGAGAACTTGTAAAAGATTGGAGCTAGGCTCGGGAAGCATGGAGAGAGCAGAAAAGTTGTTTACAATTGCAACAGGCGGTTGGGAGAAGTAAATATTGACGCCATCATCAAAGAAGGAAGAGGGAGAAAGAAGATAAAACATTACGACGTTGATAACGTCAGTGGCCACACACA
The DNA here is from genome assembly GCA_025267735.1 of Mactra quadrangularis. Classification (NCBI taxonomy): domain Eukaryota; kingdom Metazoa; phylum Mollusca; class Bivalvia; order Venerida; family Mactridae; genus Mactra; species Mactra quadrangularis. The sequence goes on along the minus strand of CM046305.1, from coordinate 47,160,547 downwards.
CTGGCAAATGACAGGCGGTTGTTCGTTCAGGAGGTAATGGCAAAATTGATTTGAGCTATGGTATTATACAGACTTTTCTTGCAAGGGATTCAAAATGAAAAATATTTTGCACACATTAATTTTCTTTTACTATGCAATATATTTAATAATGATAATGATCATGAAAAAATATAACATATAATGAGACAATTTCAGTTTATGTTAAATTCTAATTATTCTACTAAATATTATCAATAAATTTTATTTATTTTATATGTTTATATCATATGTTATTCATTTCAATGTTTCTGGCTCATAAAGTCAAATTTACTTTAATCAAACTTGTTTATTGACAACAGGTGCACGCGCACTTGTTCCCACACCTCTTAAAAGACGCCGAGTTTGGTTCGCCACGTGCAGGAATCATGAGTCTGCCTTCTAGATTGAATCAAGAAAAGGGATTAGTTCCTTAGATGTATCAGAACAACAGATGAGACCTGGTCATAGTCCTTCATCCCCAAAACCAAGTCACAATCGGCAGTAAGGAAGCTAAGGAGATGGTGTGATAAAGCGCAACGTCAACGTAATCAGTGTCCATTTACCGTGCTCCGTGACTTGAAACATATACTCACTCAAATTACTATATCTTCATTGTTAGTTTATATTTTTCAGTACCGTTTTCAGTATTCTATTGCAGATGAACTCCCCCAACTTTTATATGCATTTTTATTTATCTTATCTCACAATGCAGCTTAAGGTTCAAACAATCCGGTTTAATTTTGATCAACCCTCGTACAAATGTTCCAGCCAAAAGCAAACATTTTGTTTTGTAAAACAATATAAAGTATCCAACTTGATGAATTTCTTAGGAAATGCACTAGGAAGAGATGTGACAGGTCTCCTATCCCAGACTAAACACCCATTCCTATATGGTTAAGCGCTAAATACGAATACTAAAATGGAAAAAAAAACCATAATAATAATGATTCGTCTCTAAACTATATTGGTTGAAAATTTGACTTAAATCGGACAAGCACTTACGTAGATAATCATTGTAACACCAGAGAGAGAGAGAGAGAGAGAGAGAGAGAGAGAGAGCTGCTGCTCTTCAAGAACGGTCTGACACAGATTCCGTTGAAGACCCAGCCCGTCTGTCCTTGGCCTTTAAAATAGTGTGGCTTTAGAAACATTCATTGTGAACAGGAAGTTGTTTACATGTCTTGGTCTGCAGATACTGTCAACCATAACTAAACTGATGAAAAAACACATTTGGTTGAGTTTGATACAGTATGCATACAATGTATAAAATAAATGTTGACTAGTTTGCTGCATTATAATTTATTTGTATTGTACAATTGTAGCTGTACACATGTAAAACAGACAAGTATTCATGAACATGGTACCAAAATACATATAAAAAGTATTTGTTTGTATTGTTTGCTTACGAATCACCAGTTTGACCTGATCATAATACAGAATTAACACAATAGTTATGATCCTATAAGAATTTACATTGTTTCGTCGATAACTATTATTTTTACGAAAACGACCTCGACGATCACGCTGTTGAGCACCTGGTTTCGCCATTTTCGTAAAATTTCTTACACTATGACGTCATGGAAAAACCGGATCGCGAGGTGAAATTACTACAATAGCAATTACGAAACTTAACGACGACAGCTATATGGGTAAAACCGGATTATACCGAGTGCCGAAATTTACCGAAGTTAGTTACAGTTCCAGAACCTTAAATGTGTATAGCCCTTGTGTCAAGAATGTGCCTTTTTGAATCTGTGGCCCATAGGTCAAAGGTCAAGGTCACTGGGACATCATATAGATAACTGTGTTGGGTCGTTAACTGTTCAACAGTTTCACCCAGGTTCACTAAATTTTGTGTGTTGATAGCCCATGGGTCAGGGATTTGTCCTATTGGTACTGAGGCACTGGTGCCAAAAATCAAGGTCACTTGAAGTTCATATTGGACACTTTGTGCTGGTGATACTTCGCCAACGGCTATATCTAGGTTCATGAAATCTTTGCTGTGGATATCCCTCCAGTCAAGGATGTGACCTATTTATTTTGAGTTCCCGGGGTCATAGGTCAAGGTCACCGGTATTTCATATGGGACAGAACACAGCATGGATAGCACACGGATGTATAAGGCCCGGCCCAGCTCTTGTTAACTCCATCGTGTGAGGATTTTGTATAAATATGTTTATGTGATTTATTAGACACAATTGGCAGTTAAAAATAATAAAACAATCGTCGACATAAATGCAGCTATGTATTGACACAAATTACGTGCGCTGTTTTCATCGAAGTCGTAAAAAATCGATAAAGATCGGATGTACCTTCTTATTGTGTTAATACTTCTTTTTTCAAAATTTATTGATATTGTAAGTATTGATTGAAAATATAATTAATTCTCACAATTATTTGAGAAATTAGATATAACTCGTGTTAAAAGTTTAAAACTGGATTTTATTAATCTAATTTAAACAATGGACAAAAGATTCGTCCCCTAACCAATTTAACACCTCACAAATTCATAATCAATTAGCGTATTTGTAGTGTGGTGTTATATTTCTGTAAAGAAGTGTTTATTTCATTTTAGAAAAATCACTGCAGTTATGACATTTTTTCATGAATTGGGGTCGATGTATTCAAATGACATTTTTTTTAATTAGCTTTGGTGAAAAACTCTTTATTTTTTGTATTTTATGCCACAATATGCTGTAAGGTTAATTATTAAATCGTTAACTTGGAGCGCGGTAATTGTTTTCATAGTCAAATGAAAATGATATGTGGTTTTAAGACTGCAAAATTGTCACATTTTCTTTTGGGTCTCCCAATGATTCATTTATTATATTCGTAGAAATATCCATGTAAAGTTTTTTGTAGTTGTATTTGCATTCGTGGATTGTTTTCTATTTCTTAAAACCCCATTTATGAAAGAAATTGTTCAATTATTCAATTGAATTTTCATTTTTATGACAGATACCTCCTCAAAAATCTAGTGTGATAGTTACTCATTTATCCTTTTTTAATTGAATGTTATAAAAAAGTTATTTATAGATAGAAAATTAAAATTTTTGCTCGACTCTTCGAAGAAAATGAGAGCTATTGCTATAACTTTTGCGTTGCTTTGACGTTGGTTTTACGGTTCAAGTTTTTTAAAACTCTTTTATCTTCAACACTATATAAGTTATTTTATTGAAAGTTTGTCCGTACCTAATATTCACGACTATAAAGGGACGTAACTGTGGATGAATTATTTTTGGAGTAATGCCCCTTTATACTTTAACATTTAAGATTTAACATATGTTCTAACGGGATAAATTAGTACTGATAAATATATTTAATTGAAAGTTGGTATGTTTATTCATCAGTTCTTCATCTATTAAGGTACATATGAATTACTTTTTAGAGTTATACCCCTTAATACTTAACAGTTTAATTGAAAGTTGGTATGCTTATTCATTAACACTAAATGTACTCGACTACAATGTGATGTAACTCTAGATGAGTTTGGGGGGTTGTGCCCCTTATCATTTTGTTAATAAGGGTTAAAGATATTAATATGACAGTTCATACGCTTATTCATCAGTACTTTACACGACTACAAGTGGACATAACTCTTTAAACAAAATGGAGTCATAACCCTTTACGTTAATATTGAAATTTGTTCAAATTGAAATATTAATAGTTTCTTATAAAGATATTTAAATAGAAGTAGGTATGCATATTCATTGAATCTATGTCTACTTAAGTATGAAGGGACATTTCTATGAATGAACGTTTAGAAGTTCTGCCCATTTTATATTTTACAAATATGAATTGGTACTGATTGTTCGACTGATGTATTTCTTTTAACAAATTAAGTCCTCTCTTGAAATCATTTTTGATTAATGATAAGCATTGCCATGAACAAAACACCCGAAAAGTCGAGCGCCTTTCCTTGGACTGCTCTTATTTTGCTTGTGAATCTGGACTGTATTTCTGATGATAAAAAACTTGTAACTAATTCCTTGGTTATTGCGGATTTTCTACCTATCCTGATCAAACCGATCAAACAAAGGAACTCATGAACTGATATATTATGTACAGACAAATACTATAATAATTATTTATCAAATATGTCTGATATGGCTCTCAGAAATGATTTTAATCAATTCATTGATTGCTTCAATAATTGAGTTTCACCAATTCATTTTGGAGCCCCCTGCTAAACATGAAATTTCCATGATATAAATATAATACATCATAATTTGTTTTCTAATTCATCTTTTATTAGATAAGAAAACTTAAAAAGTTTGCTTGAAGAGTACATTTTGTGTTATGTTCAATCATAAATAAAAATGACTTTATAATCAATGGCGTTCTGCAAATGGTTCTGAAAATAGTTTCCACACTATAATGTTCAATATGTTAGAGTTTTATCTGTGAAATTATAAAATGGTAACAGGTAAAGTGTTCAAACTTAGACCTTATTGGATAGTTTTAGACAATACCTTTGACTTTGTTTTAACTTATTTCAAATATATTTTTTCCGTCAGGGCGTAATTGGGTTGGCATGATATTAGCAGGAAATGATACAAGAAATGAAGTAGCTAAAGCATTCACAGAAGATGGAGAAAAAATAAAAACAGTGGTAACTTCTAAAAGTCCACTTGTAATGGGAATAAGGTAGGGAAATTAAAGTATCTTCTTGTACTTTTTTAAATGAAAGAATACATGGAAATGTGAATCGTGTGAATCAATATTGAATTAATGTATGACGAAACTTCGAACATAAAGCCTGCTAAGATGTGTTAACAAATTGTTCATATTGATAGCTCTTGGTCTAGAATGGTTCTTTTAAATAGTTTCTCCCAGTGACATACGTCCTTGTTGCTGGCCTTTGGAGTTGAGTGTGTAATAGCACTAAAGTCCTCATGATTCATCTTATATTAGATGTTGTTTTATTTATTCTTCGTTTTGAAAACAATGGCCCATTTTAACATTTTAACCAATACAATATCTTTATTTGTTAATAAAGGCCACCGACCTAAAATACATTATACAAAATGCAACACTTTTACCATTGTTAAGTTTTGTCAATAAGAAAATTACAAAAAAAAAAACAATTTATGCACATGAGAATATTGGCTACGTATTAAAAGCTTTCAATATTTTGTTAACGAATAAACGGTATTTTTAATTTGATGAGTATCTTCAGTTTTCATTAACAGAAAAAATTGATAAATGTAAAAATTTTGGTCTTAACAGTTGTTCAGGGTGACCACGGACGCTGGAAAACAGGGAAAATGCGAAAATAAAATTCCCTGTATGGAAAAATCAGGGAATTCTAAAATTTGCTTAAAGTCAGGGAATTATCAGGTAATTTGACAATCAATTGAAAAAGATGCTTTTTGACTTATTGGTTCCTGCTTAGATCAAGTTTAATTCATGGGCTGTACTTTATCAATTGTCATATAAAATGCAATAACTTTTTTCTATTACATTCATCATGGTAAAAAAGAAAACTTAAATTTTGACAAACTAGATGACAGATAAACGAAAAATGTTACTTTTATTTTCAAGCATATTGAAAAAAGCATTATTTAAATGAAATTCATCCATCACTTATAGGTTTACTAGTCACAAGTTATTTATAAAACAGGACTGGAAACACTAGAACCAATAGATGTATCCCATGATATGTACATTACATCTTATATTTAAATTGATGTCTATATATAGTACAACAATTCTCAAAATTCACAAATTATGAATGCTTTCTATCAAAGTTTTCAACAGAATGTATACAACCAATTTTCATAATATACCAAAATGTTTGATACAAAATGATATTATTTCATTTGCATATTTTTTGTCTTGCCAAAAACAAGTAAATATCAGTAGATAAACATGTTGGGACATGAAGAGACATGTATTTCACTGATTAGCATTTTCCAGAATAAAAGATATCTGTTTGTAATATATTTATTGTCTGATATAGGGGGGGGGGCATATCTTTATAATCACATCATAGAATGACTATTTAGCCAAAATATTCAAATCAACCTTTTTATTTACAAGAGGTGTTCAATAAATAGTTAATAAATACAAAATGGTGAAGGATGGGGATAATATATATATAACTAATAGTACAAGTATGCCTTGTGAACATCAGGGAATAATACCGTTACGTCAGGGAAAAATCAGGGAGTTATCAGGGAATTTTATTTTAGAATTTCCGTGGCCACCCTGTTGTTATATATTGTCTTCTGTACAAATCATATCTATTACAAATGAAATACTCGAGACATTCATCTTCCAGTTAAAATAAAATTTGAGTATTTAAACCGTACTGACAAAGTCTATCTTGTTGTGGTTTACCTGAATGTCGTCCGGTTTCTATCAATAATTTTCGACTGGAATATCTAAAACGTGCTTCATTCGCAACATCATCGCCAGGCTCGGCCATTCGCTACGAATAACCTCGGACATATTTTGGCGCCATTTTGAAACTATGTAAACAAGTAAACGATTGTTTAGGCGATGACTGAAGTTTCGTTTTTAGACGGTAAATTTGAAATTACACATCTCATTGGTACTGATGAACAATATTTGGTTCAATTTAATACAAATAAATATGTTTAGACAAAGATCTGTGTGTATACAGCAAGAAATATTTTGTGTAACCGTTACGTGCTTCGCCTCACGTAGGTAGTAAAATCACCAAAATCCAGTGAAGACCCCCACGAATCCTTCCGAGATTATTTATTCATAAAAGGTCAAGGGTGTTCCGAATGAAACGTGCTTATGATGATTTTATAAAATGGCAAATCAATAGTCAAGTATATTTCTGGATTCAACATGGATTTAAAATGTTTCTAGGTATCACATCTCGGTGATCTTTGTATACATTTCATCCAGTTTTGTAATTAACAATCAATTAATCTGTGTTTACATTTTTTTAATAAGTTTACATCACCAAAACCAAAACCTAGGTATATAACAATTGTTTTACGTAAGAAACCCACTTTTTATTATCATGCCTTAACTACATTATATAACAATTTCTAGGAAACCTATGTTCTGGCATACAAAGAAGTTTACACCAATATTTGATAACTTTTATATGATGATTAATACATAATGGTAACTTTCCACATTTTCCTAGTTAGTACTAAATGGTCATTTACAGAAAGATTTACACCTAAAATCTTGACAATATTGCATGAATCACATTACATTTTGAACATAGACGCCATATTGTTTGTTTGATAATTTCTTTACCCCATCATCCGGGAGAGATAAACACCTAGATCTATACATTGAACTCGTGAAAAATGATATCGTCTCGAATCTTAAAAAGACTAATAAATTGAATATGTCAAAAGAAGAAAACATAGCATTTCATGAGTTATTGCACAACAAGGACATTATCATTAAACCAGCTGACAAAGGTTCTGGCATAGTAATTGTAAATAAAAGTGACTATATGCTAGGTATACAGGATGGAATTGAAAGTAGCAGCTCATATGAAGAGGTTGATGTAGATCTGTCAGATGATATCTGTAAGAGAGTGAAAAGATTAGTAAATAAGATGAGAAAAGATGGTATGATATCAAATGAAATGAAACAAATACCTCTTGCCGAAATATGTTCAGGCTGGTAAACTAAAGTGTAATCCAAAGCTACACAAGAAAAAAACACCTTATCGGACTATAGTCAGTGGTATTGGTACACCTACAGAGAAGCTTGCTGAGGTTGCAGAGTTCGAGTTAAATTAGAATGTTGAGTCATCACCATCTTTAATTCGTGATACAACAGATTTTATCCGTAAATTAAAAGATGTCCGAGAACCACTCCCTGATGGTACTCTACTGTTTGGCTTTGATGTCGCCAAACTGTATCCATCTGTTCCGCGTGAAGAAGGTCTTATTGCATGTGAGGAAGCCTTAGCACATAGGTCAAAGCCCCTCATCAGCTCGGCTGGAGTCATGGAGATGATCAAGACTGTGTTAGAAAATAACAATTTTGGATTTGGAAACAGAAATCATATTCAGGAAGATGGCATTGCAATAGGTTCAAGATTGGGAAAAAACTTTGCATGCGCCTACATGAGAAAGTGGGATAAGGCTCTGTCAGAAACTGTAAATACTATTTTATTCTATAAAAGGTTTATTGATGATGGTTTTGGTATTTGGACTGGTACTAAAAAAGGACTTTGCAGACTTTGCTAATAATATACACAAAAATATAAAAGTTGAACTTAGATTCCATAATAAACAAATAGAGTTTTTGGACACAATGCTGAAATTAGAATATTTATACTGATCTTCACATAAAGCCTACAGATAAACAGTTGTATTTGAACAATTTGTCTTGCCATCCACCTTACACAAAAAGAGGTTTAGCATATGGCCTAGAATTAAGAATCAAAATAATATGTGAAAAGAGAACGGATTATGAGAGAGAACGAAAGAAATTAAAATTTCAGTTAAGAAAGCGAGGGTATAGTGGTAAACTAATTGAAAATCAACTTCAAAAGTAGATCAACTAAGTAGTGCAGACTTATTAAAAGAAAAGGTTAATACAAAAAACAACTCGGATAGAGTCCCGCTTGTAATGACATTCTCAAAACTTCTTCCTAACGTACATGAAATAATAAGAAAACATATGGGTGCACTTTACCGTTCCACGAGATTGAAAAATATTTTCAAACAACCGTCTCTAGTTGCATTTAGAAGGGACAGAAGTTAGAACGATTCATTGGTCCCCGGAAAGACAAACTCTTTATGTAGAGCTACTCAAACAGTTTGTAAAGACGGTTGTAGTTTATGTGACATGATATACAAAAGTAAGATATGTGACACTAAAACTACCGTGCTATGTGACCCGGTTGATAACATTACTTGCCGTGTAAGGAATATAGTATATGTTATCTTATGTACGCAATGCCAATATCCAGTATATTTCGGGGAAACGGAAAGAGAGTTAGGCACGAGGATGAGGGAACATCTAAGGGACGTCCGACTTCAGAAAGATCGACCTATAAATGCGCATTTTGGATTGTTGGGACATACGGAGAAAAATGTTGCATTTGGTGTACTACAGAAAATGTATGCGGCGGAAAGAACCGAACGGCAACTAGCAGAGGGTGTATGGATTGAGAAACTTAATACAATAAAACCACATGGTTGTAATATTAAAGACGGCTTCAACTGCATACCCACTGTGTTTAAATAAACATTTTGGCGCCAAATGACGTTACAACGCCAAACGACGTCGCGACGTCAATTCCGACGTTATGTCATTATCAAAAAAAACAATATGGCGTCTATGTTCAAAATAAAATGTAATGTGATTCTTGAAAATATTTCATGATAAAGGCCTTCGGCCGAAATATTGAAAACAGAGTTTGCTATCTTTTATAAAAAAATAGTTCTATATTCCCTTTGGAATAACATTGGACAAAATATTTTACAATATTGTATTTGAATTTGTTCGAGAGTTTCTGACATTTCACTTCCATATATTTCCGCGCCATAGGTAAGTATAGGTTAACTATATAGCCAAATAGTCTAAAATAATCAGTATGTAAAAACTTCCCGAAACTTTTTTGATAAGATTTTATGGCATAAATAGATTTCTTCGCTTGTGCAGCCTGTTTATTTATCCCTTTAGTCCATGATAATTTTATAGTAAAAAGCAGACCCATATACAGTGCCATCCAGAATTACCTTTACACTAAATAACAAGAGCATCGCTAGGCGGAGCATTATATGCCCGAAAGTGTTGTTTGTTTTAGTTAAGATGAAGCATTTGTAAGACATGAGAATATTTTATATGAATATCATATTATGAATAATTGTGGAAAACAAAGTAGAGAAAAAAGATACCATTGAGAATGCTTCTTTTTATTCGTAATGAGTATAGCTCGTAAATTATACTCCGGAAACTGAAACTGTTTTCAGTTTTAAGGTAATAGTGACCTTGACCTTTGACCTTGTGACCACAAAATCAATAGGGGTCTTCTACCTGATATGGACAATCATTGTATGAAGTTTGAATATTGTGGACCAAATGGAACTTAAATTATGCTCCGGAAACTGTTCAGTTTTAAGATAATAGTAATCTTGACCTTTGACCTTGTGACCCCAAAATCAATAGGGGTCTCTTACCCGATATGGACAATCATCCTATGAAGTTTGACCATTGTGGGCCAAATGGAACTTAAGGTATGCTCCGGAAACCAAATTGCTAACAGACGGACGGACGGACAGACGGACGCCAGGGGGTATAACATAATATGCCCGAAATTCTTTCGGGCATATAAAAATGAGTATTTCAATAAGACAACAAGGCCTTAATCATTTAAAAATATATATTTTTTATAAATTGTTTATTCTTTATTAAATTCTGAATAATCAATACATACAGTATATAACAATTTTGGCAGCACTTTAATACAAAGTACCAATAATTAGCTGCACAATGTCATATATGGTCACACAATACAACAGTAGATTGGATTTTACTCAATACTTGGTGTATTGGCTAGAATTACTGCTTGAATTCTTGCTGGCATGGACTTAATAAGCTTTTAACACCTTTCCGAACGAATTTCCAGCCAGATATCCTTGATATTGGTAGCAAGTTCCTTCAAATTGCTGGAATGGCGACGTTTCAAGGCACCCTTCATGTCGGACCACAAATTTTGTATTGGATTTAAGTCTGGTGACTGATGTGGCCAGTCATAACACTCCATTTTGTGATCCTGCTTCCACTGTGAGACTATGTTTGACCTGTGGCATGGGGCACCATCATCCTGGTACCAGTAGTCATCACCATAGCCAAGGAGATTAGCTAATGGTACTGCACAGTCAATTAAAATACCAATGTATCCCTGCCCATTTAACCTCCCATACACTTGCTTTAACATCCCAGTGCCTCTGTATGACAAACAACCCCACATCAGCACATTTTTTCCATTAAACTTTACTGTGGGTACCACACAGTCATTTCTAAGAACCTCATCAGATCTGCGGCGAACGTAAACTGGACCATCATTTTGGAACAGATTTAAAGTACACTCATCTGTCCAAAGAACACAGGACCAGTCCACCCAGGTCCAATCCTGGTAAGCATATGCGAAGTCCAGACGCTGTCAACGATGTCTAGCTGTCAACGAGGCTTCGTAGTGGCCCAGTGTCCCTTAAGGTTGACCTCCTTGAGGCGACGCCTGACAGTGGTTTTATACTTATTGGTTCCTGAAACTTTCCAGGCCACTCGAAGCTGAGGAACAGTCAGTTTTCTGTCAGCTAGGCTTGCTCTTGTCAGTGTACGATCTTCTCGAGCTGTTGTTGACCTTATTCTGCCTCTCCCTGGTAGATCATTGTCATTTCCGTTGACCTCATACCTCTTCAAAGCCTTGTACACAGAGGGTCTGAAAATGTAAAATAAAAAAAATCAACTAGAGGCAAATAAAAACATTTTAAAGGGTGGTAAATGTTTGAAGGTATGTAGTTAAAAAAAGTTTAAGACAAAATTTCAGAGTATGAAAAAATTCTTACCTTGAGCATCCTATCGTACTGGCGATCATCGATATGGGCATCCCTTGTTCTCTGTAGACCCTGCATCTTACTGTGGCTTCTAAACTCAGTCGTACCATGTTTGCTGATTACTGAACCTAATAACCATGCTAAATATGTACCAATAGACTTAAAAATGAATTTTTGAATCAAAATTTTCTTTGATTTTTATCCGCATATGATGTGAAAATTAAATTATCATTTTAGTGCTCAGCATCTTCTTTATGTTTTTCCGCCTTAAAAAAATATGTTTGAAAAACAGAGAAAATGTTCAACAAAGGGGAGTAATGTAAGATAACATAAGGAATATTTGTTGATTAATCGAAGAAAATATTAGCATTCGCAGTTTGTCCCAATTTGTCCCAATTTAGTGTAAAGGTAATTTTGGAAGACACTGTATTTATATATTGTTGACATTAACTGGATTGTGGTTATATAACCATTTTTATATGATCCAAGAGGCCCTCCATTTCTAAAAACAATAATTTCAGTTTTTTGTCGCTTATGGACATTCCTGTATTATTTGTGATTGTATTTCGATGGCAGAGTCGGTGCAATCAGCGAATAGAAGACATACAATATGAGGAATTTGATCAATAATGAATATACCTCTATTTCCCTTACTATGTAGGAAATGTAATAATTCATTAATAAACAAATTAAACAAGATCGTACTAGTGACGTCACCTTGTCGTGAACCTATATTACAATTAAAATTTCGAATAGTTCTGTTGCTGCTAACTTACACGCAGCGGCGAAATTTAGAATATATTGATAAAATAACACGAAACAACCCCCCCCTTACACCTGACTTATTTAAGACAGTAAAACATAAAATCTTCAATCTGGTTTACAAGTATACTTTTGTACCAACTTTGTAATGTAAATATATTACCTATTGTCGAGTACCCGGCTCTCAACCCAGTCTCATCTAATTTCACAAAATCCCCAGCCCATGTATTCAACCTGTCATAAATAATATTAGAAAATATCTTATACATAAATTTATCAAAGGGACGCTCCTAAAATTTGAAGGGCCGTCCCTGGAACCCGACGTGTGAATATGTACTATTATACTGTCCCTCCACTATATAGTAACATATTTTATCAAGGAACCTTGTTTAATCAGCAATTCTTAGTGTGAGTTGTTTATTCATATCAAATAAATTTCATGTATGAGTTCGTTGACAGGTAGGTTTTGACCTTTTTAACATGCAAAGTATTACCATAGCAGACCAATGCAATTACTATGCAATTGTTTGTACTTTTATTCAGTGTTGATTAGAGACCCTTCATTGTTGGTGATCAAACTTGGAATGGTCTCATGTCTTTAAGAGGTGTAGAAAAGAACTAAACTTTGCCAATTCCACTGAGTAATTTTCAGAATGTTATTTATAATGACAGGCAGGTCATTTTGGTTTATCAGAATAAAACTTGTGTGTATTTTGGCACTAGTTTTCTTGGTTTCGATTATGTTCGATCTTTGGGAGCCTGGTCATAATTATGTGCGTGCATCCATATTCAATAATCTCAAATCATAAGGCCTACATGTTCCAAATTTGCCATGTAGCATCGCCTGACGATCCTACTTATCTATATTTATCCCGCCCTAAAGGACAACAGAATAAAATAATAAAATGTTAAAAAAATCTTCTACTCACTAACTGTTAGGCCTGGAGTTTTACATATTTGGTATATAGCATCGCCACAAGGCCCGCAGGGGTCACAAGATTCAAAGAGTTATTCAACGAAATGATAAAAAAGGTTTATTCTCTTTAAACGTATGGCCTAAAGCTTTCATATATGGTACGTAGCATCACTTCAAGGTCCTCTCGTAGTTTGTTCAAATGATGCCCCTGTTGTCAATATTGGCCCTGCCCATTGGTCGCAAATTACACTTATGTATATAAGGAAATGCTAAAAACTTTTTAATGGCCTTGAGCTTAAATATTTGGTATGTATCATCACTATTAGGTCCTGTACAAAGATTTTCAAACTATGCCCCTGGGGTGACAATGGGCCCTGTTCTAATGGTCACAAGTTTATAAGGATTTATATAAGGAAATGTTAAAACATTGAAAAGCCTTGATGTTTCATTTTTTACACAGAAATCAAAATGTAAAAAGAGTTTGTATTTGATGCCCTTAGAATCTAGTTTCATGTGCGCGGTTCAAGGTCCTCAGAGCTTTTGTCTTAATTATTGTACTTGTTGTAATCTTCAGTAAGGAGAAACTGGTAATGGTAAAACCTGAATGCCCCGGAGAAAAAGAAGATATGAGTCACAAGTTGGAAGTGGCATTTGAAAGTGTGAAAGACCTGCTTGGCAAAACAAACGAAAAGAAAACACAAAAGACACTATTTTTCTACTACTCCGGACATTACTGTCCTACAGAAGGATTTCGAATGAGCCTTATTAATAACTGCCTCACATTAGATAAACTTCAAACATATTTAGAAAACACCGTAGGTTCATCAAACAATGTACGTATGATTGTTATTCTGGACTGCTGCAATGCTCCTAGTATTCCTAAGATTGAACTACAACGAGAAAATACATGTATAACATTAATCCAGATCAATTGTTGTGCATACGATGAAGAGTTTTATACTGATACAGGAGGGAGCGTCTTTCAAAGATTATTTACTCAGGCTTTAACTGGACAGTCACTTTCATTAAAATGCCGAGAGATAACAGAAAGTAGCAGGCGATGTGTAGATTGCAAGATTGATGGAGATTTTGTTACTGTAGAAAAATTACTGGCCTTTATTAATAAACATTATAATGCATGTTCTATAATAGTAGACAAGAAGCTAAGTATAAATATGCAGAATGCTGGGATCAGTGATGTAAGGATAGGATATGTAGTAAACTTCCATATTAAAATGGACATAAACTTTGAGTGGGGAGACAAAACACATAGTATTCATATTCTGCCAAGAACATTCTACAGTATAGATGAACTTAAAACTATATTATTTGATGAAGTTTTACGTACGTATACTTGTATTTATTTTAAATGCTAATTGATTAATTGGATTTGTAGGGAAAATTTCCTGTTCCAATTTTCGTGGTTTTGCATTTTATTATTAGAATTGATGTTGTATAACAGACACACTGATACACTGCTCTTCAAAATATTAATCTACTTTTTTAGCCGCCCGGCTAGCTCAGTTGGTAGCTGGCAAGTTTACAGATCGGGGGTCGTGGGTTCGATTTCCGGGTGGCTTATACTTTTGTGGAGCTTGGTTATGAAATTATTTCTACGACCATTCTCCCTCCTTTCAATGATTTTTGATTATGTATGACAGATTTGTCAGTCACTGACGAAAGTATGCGGATAGTAGTTGGTTAACAGCTAAATCCAGAGATTAAGACTATCCAAGAGGAATGAGTAGGTTTACTGGCCGCCGTTATATGACCTATTCAATGTTTTGCTACAGCGTTGAACCAAACGAAAACAAACATCAAATGAAGTTACTCACCCATTAATAGCTAGGTTATTTCCTCAGAATCCTATTTTGTTTGCAACCCGGATCGAAAGCGCAGTTAATAGCGCCGGGATTTGGAATCTCGTGCCCGAGGGGGTGCGGGGTTCGAATCCCACCCAGGGAGGTTATACCCTTCCATGAAAATTTGACAATAATGTCGATTTTCCTCCATTGATTAGATAATATGGAGAAGTTTCAGGCCCTGTGGAAGGGTATGTGAGTACTGGTTATAGACAATGGTCCAGGCAAGCTAGGTTAGGGGCGCTGGACGCCGTTAAATGACCTAAATTGTGTTGACACGGCGTTAACTCAAATAAATAAATATTTTGTTTGCGATATGTATGTATGCCGTATGTAATTCATGTCCATTTATCTGTAATTATTCACCACTACTATTTAGATGCGCGATAAAACCTTTCTGTGTTGATGCGCCGCAAAATCCAAACAAATACTCTTTTTAATTGGACTTTTTAATTGGATTTTCTTTATAGAGTAATGAGAATGAATAAAACATATTGTCTATTGCTGACTAATCCCTTTAAATACTAAAGTAGTTCAATCATAGTCTGCTTTAGGTATCGTCGGCAACCTCAATTCTTTCTTCCGATACACTCTATACGTACCGTGGACAATTAGACTGGCAAAAGCTCGTTTTCATGAATACGCATGAGGCAGGAGAGACCAGTCTCCTTTAAATGAAATCGCATGTAACAATTAAATACTCTTGAATAAGAATGACGCCAGCCCATACATCAACGTCATACATCACACGCTTTAGGGAATTTGGAATGGGAAACCAAATCTTAGATATAAAACGTAATTTCTTTGGCTAGTTTACCTCAGTGGCTTCCTTGCAGATTAAATGAAACTGCCTCATTACTTATTCATTACTACGAGATTTTTTTACCTAATGGTCCACAGTACATAACGCAGCATGAGCATCAGAGTAGTTTTAAGACTCATGAAATATAGAAATGAACCACCCGAAATATTTAGAATGAAGCAATCCATATCTGAATAAGGCAGTTCGTTGTTCATTTATTTACATGGTTCATATAAAATGAAATTGTTTAATTCATGATAGTCAGCCCTTTGACAATATGAACTTTGTACTTATGTAATGATAAATTCCTTTGTCTTTTGAAGTTATGTGTGTTGATAAGATATTAATTTTTATTTGTAGAGTTTTTACCATCTGCTGAAGGACCACGGTTAAGTACTTTGATATTTAAGAATATCTTGCTCATATATACCACAAAAGGTCCTGATTCTAGTAATTCAAGACATAGAAATGCGTTAGATACTATGGAAAAAGTCAACATGGCATGGGAAAGCAGACGACAACTGTATGTGACTTTGCGTAATGCAGCAAATGCCGAAGATAGATTAGTGGGTGTTTTCAGTGATGACATGTCCGATATAATCGATGAATTATTGAAAAGAAAGGTGGAGAATAATATATTGCCTTTTATATTAGCCGGATTTTTAATGCGAAACATTTTATTGTGCGGAGGAAAATCCACATTATTGCCGAGTTTTATTTAATGAAATGATTTACCACGGCTGGGAATGTTAGCCATACTGCATACTTCGAAGTGAATTATGCAACTACTTTACCTTAATTGTTGTTATCCAGTTTTCTAATATATTGATGTATAAATTAAGGTTTGGGTGTTAATGTATTAAAATAAATTATGTTCCGAGATATCAGTCTTAACAACTTGAAGTATATGTACTGTAGTTTCAGTTTCTATCATTCTTTAATCACAGAATCCCAAAAAAGTTTCAGCAATATATAATTTACAACTCAAAACATGCTATGCTATGACAAGCAAAATAATTTTTAGCTCTACTTTTCGGATATTGGTGCGACTATCCTACCTAGTGGCGCGTCGGGGTAACACTATATGTAGTTGAGACTTTTGGTGCAACATCTTTTATCTTTAAACTACCCAAGTGATTTCTTGAAAATTTATGTATTTCTACAGGGTTACCATTGGAGGTCAAATACCAAATTACATGACTCTAGCATGACTTTTGACTTGATTATGTCCCTTTTATCCTTTGAAATTTCTGGGTCAAGGTTTTGGTCTTACATTTCATCTTTAAAACTACTTAGGGAATTCGCTTGAAAATTCACACATGTCTCATGCTTACCAATGGAGGAAGTCCGAGTATGGGTTGATGGCTTTGAATTACCTTCCATAAGTAAAAGACCGCTTCTTTTGGGAAAAAAGAAATGTATAAAAAAATCCTATAAAATTATAGTTTAATACGTGCAAGTTTAGTGCTTCAGTGCTTTGATTTTTATGTTATTGACCTGGGCGAAATTAACTGTTTTATAATATAAAAGCATGTATACATGCATTATACCTGCCAAGCATAGTTTTTGTCAATTGCTTTAAAGTGTCGCACTGGGTACAGTGATTGGGAAAATGACGGAAGATTAAGTTTCTGTACTTGACCCAGCATGTGTATTCAGTTTCGGTCTTGGAATGGACACTTACTCCAGATTAGGTGTTAAACACGCTATTAATTGTGATTACCTTTTTTATTTTATGAAAAGTTATTGTGGTATATTTTGACAGGATCAGAGAATGTGTGATGCCACTACGATTGAAGTCACAGTTGAGTGTCCATCCTTTCTTGAGGATGTTTATTATAATTCTGAAAGGAACTTACCCCAGCTAGCAAATTTGGCAATGGATTTACATAGTGAACAACATGACCTGAGCAAAAAAGGAAAAGTATGTTGATAGTTACATGTGATATTAATGTTGATATATACTTAATCTCTATATTTGAAATATTTTAACAATTTAAAACAATAACAATGAGAACATTATGAAAGTTAAAAATGTTAAAGAGACATATGCATCAATATAAAAATAAAGCTTGTTGGACAATTATCCTTAACGCCAATATTTACACCACATCCTTTTCATGTTAAGCTAACGCATGTTGATTAACACGTGCACTGACATCAATTGCATCATGAAGAAGATTCAATGTTTAAACTCGCATGATGTTGATATTTAATGAAAACTAGTGAATACACGTCTTGTGCTAAAATGTTATTTTCTTTGTAGAATGTGACTAAACTGAATGTGAAATTCCCCTATGAAGAGGGAAGTAAACCCAAGTACAGAAAGGATTTCTTGTGTTTTAATCTAGTGATAGACAATCAAGCCGGAAGTGGATAAAGAATTGACATTAAATGAAGTAACATATTTTCAAAATCTTGAAACTTAATATAAACTTAACAAAACTTATAAGTATACATGTATTTTGGGCTCATATCTAAGTAACAAAACTTATAAATATATATGTAGTTTGGGCTCATATCTAAGTAAATGTTTCAGTCAAATTTTCAACAAATTTAAAGATGGACCAACATTATTATGTTAATTTCATTACATAGAACAAACAATTAAACCAATGATAACGAAATCATCACCGTATGTGAAAAAGTCGAAGGAACAAAATATGGATGGTTATCTGCGTGACAAAGTGGATGTAGTAAAATGACATCCAGGTAATTTTGACTGCGACTTTATCTTAAATAAAGAGTGAGGCTCCATGGCTGTTGAGAAGTGCTTGGCATCACGTTCTCATGGTTCTCGCGTACTGGTGGAAGGGATTCTGACGTTTACCTGCCCACTCGCGTACAATCCTCCCGCGTTGCTCAGCTACTACGGCGTACATGGCGGTTGAATTCATACGTGTTCTTTTATGTTAAATTGGTGATTTCAACGGTTTTCTCATCAGCATGATGTTGTTGTAGTGTAGTAATTCTTTTTTGATTCGCACTAGTCACTATTTCCTTGTGCATTTTATGAAATTCATCGATAAACGGTTCGCACAGGTAAGATTACTTCCGAAAACATGACTACGCAGTTATAATTGATTTATAGTCAATTGCAGATGCACTAAGTTTCGTAAAAATATATTAATTCATAAAATAGTTATACGCTATTGAAATATGTATACTTATATTTTTTCTTAAGTGTATATTATATTTGGTGGTACACATTAATACATCCACATGTATCATTCTCAATTTTGACATAAATTATGACTGCTACAGTGTAGCTCATCTGAGTCTTTGTTAAGGGTAACCTCTCCAGACAGTTTGATGTCAGCCATCTATCATATGAAATAGATAGAGGTCACATAATTGCTCATTTTCTTAACAAAATTGATCAGTGGCTTTGTATTCATGACACCTCAAATTGGATTTGATAATGAGTCACGTATGATCAAATGCTATGTCACTAGGTCAAGTCATGTCAGAGACTTGGTCAATTACATGTTTGATGGACTTAGGTGAGAGATCTCTATTTCATGATTGATATATATGTAAATATATAATTGTACCTTAAAATTACAAAATAATGTGCCTTGATTAACTCACTTTCCAGTTTAAGTGATGAAAATAATTGATTTATTTAGATGTATCTTATCTAATTCATAGGAAAATAAATAATATTTTGATACATTGTGTATACTTTTCTATACTAATTTATTTTAGTTCGATTGTGAAACAAGTTCTTACAACTTAGATTTATCACTTTCGTGTATTCTTTTCTCAGCCGTGGCCGTGGCGTAGTGGTTAGCATGTCTTACTTCGAATCCGGAGATCCGGGTTCGAAACCCGGTCGCGGCAGGTCATACC
Organism: Mactra quadrangularis; assembly: GCA_025267735.1. Lineage (NCBI taxonomy): Eukaryota > Metazoa > Mollusca > Bivalvia > Venerida > Mactridae > Mactra > Mactra quadrangularis. The sequence continues at coordinate 47,140,819 of CM046305.1, read as the reverse complement.
CTATACATGAGTTGTCGGCCTCGTGGTAGGCTAAGTTAGTACTGGTGATAGAAAAAGTGTCCAGGAAACCTATAGTAGGAAGAGCTGGTCGCCGTGTATATGACCTATATATGTGTTGAATGCGACGTTAAAAAAAATTCTTTTCTCCCACCCACCTATGTATCTAGTAATGGTACAATTTATGTACAATGGTTCACCTACATGATGGGAGAATTCACTAAATGCAAAGATATATTTTTGTTAAAGGTGGCATGGTTTTCCCGTGCTCGCGATTCTGTTTGAACTGCAGGATGAACACTATGGTTCGAGTTGTATTACCGTTCACTAAAATTAACAAGTAAAAAATTGCTGCAATTCGCAGCAATGTGATTGTCACGGCAAACAAAAAAAACAACAACAAAACATGAATTCTGAACGAAAGTTTGATGTTGTGGTAAACACTAACCTACGGATCAAATTAAATTATTGTACAACCTGGCATGGTGAATGTTTATTATTTAATGTTTTAGAGTAACGCATATTGAAAACCAAGTCTCATGTCAGAGCAAAAATGTTTTATTGCACCAGAAATTGAAATTATACAAATAACTTCACCGTTCACCGTTTGGGCTCTACAGGGATTCGAACCCACTTTAAAACGTTTAAAGTACATATAATTAATTATTTTATGGCTAATTTGAGGTCAAACCCCTGTTTTCAGCCCCATAATAGATTTGTATCGAGGGGCTCATTCGAATTGTATTAGCATAAAATACGTCTGTATACCCTATCCTCCAGGGTCACACTTCACAGTTTGGGCTCTACAGGGTTTCGAACCCTTTTATAAACGTTTGTAGTAAGTATATTCATTATTTGGCATATTTGAGGTCACATCCCTCCTTTCAGCCCCAAGACGGACTTGCAGGATGTTGCTCATTCAATTAGTATTAGCATAAAATACGTCTTTATACCCTGTCTTCCAGGGTCAAACTTCGCCGTTTAGGCTGTACAGGGGTTCGAACCAACTTTGAAACGTTTAAAGTACATAATTGTATAGCTTATTTGAGGTCACGTCCCTCCTTTCAGCCAAAAGATGGACTTGTGTGATGTTGCTCATTTGTTTTCGGGTCTTCCATGGTCACACTTCACAGTTAGGGTTCTACATTGGTTTGTACCTGAATGCATTTTCCGCATATTTTAACAATTTATGTTTTTATACAGATTTAAAGTTGTACCTGATGAAATCTGAATCCTTTCAAGACAAAAAAGTTATGAATCATTTATTACCCTGCAAAGTAATTAACGTTATGTCAGCAATATCTGTGTACATTTTTTTTCCGCGTGTTATGTTGATGTTCGCTTGACAATCTAGTGGTGTGTAGCCTACCTTAACGTCCTCTGCACTAATGTCCGCCAGCTTGATTTCAGTATTCTTTAAATTACCTTTACTTGTAACGGAAGATTTTTGTTGCGTTATACTCGAAAGGATTTTATCACTTATCTCAATTTCGAAAAGATGCGCCTAAATACAAAAGGCAAGCTATTTCGAATAGACATCATACTTTTATAAGAAAGAAAAAAAAACAAATATACCAGCAAATATATAGACTTAGAAATGTAAGGTTCAAAAGACATGTGAAAATATTTACTCGGACACGTGAAAACATAATCCATTCGAACAAATTAAGACTGGCGAGCTTTTCAAGTGTGTCGAAAGAACTACCGGAAATGTGTCAATATAAAACGCTGATATTAATAGTGTGTTGATAAAAATATTGTGTATATGATTTTGAAAAAAAAAGCTTTTTCTATGTAAATTTTAATGGAAACGGAATGGGCTGTACAATGATTGCATTCAAAAATCAATAAAATGTGGGCAGTAGAAATAGAAAGGATTTTGTCTCGTGACTTTTGCCCATTGCTACCAAAAACTACCCACCACAATATCACGGCGTTGAGACGCCGTGAAATAAGAAACAACCAATATAATAATCCGATGAATTTGATTAGCCTGCCAAATGTTGAACATTAGATAATTAAGATTGGCATAAGGCTAGGTAAGGATAAAGAACTTTATTGAAAGATTTTAAGACCGACTAACCTTTGAAAATGATGTAGTAATTTGTGGTCAAAGAGGAAGTAGAGGTATTTAGAGAATCAAGAAGCAACGTTGTATTTCGAATTTGATCATTTCAATACATGATGGGAACTTTGGCGAATGCTATACATAAAGAAATATGTTTTGCTTTACTATTAAGATGTATGAAGGTGAGTGGCGATAACGTCTTTCATTTATTGAGACAAACATGACAAATTTTGACAACGATGTATTTCAAGTAGCGAGTGTTGAAGACTCCCTGATACAAACATTTTTGCAATTATTAACACTGCATTTTGGATGTGTTATTTGAAACGATCATTCCATCCATCTTTAACCAGAATGCTTTGTGCATAGCATAGAATAGAATATTTCCTTTTTAGTCGGAAAATGCAACAAATAACGTAAGCTTTGTTATGTTTTTTTTACCAACTATAAAATAACAATTTATAATATATATACCGCATTTGTATAGCACTCTTTCCATATTGAATATATGTTCAAAAGCGCTTCACAATCATATGCATAATTAGGAAAAAACAAGTTTAAATGAAAATGAAAGTGATTAAGAGATGATAAAATATAAAAAACATAAACTGAAGAGTAATATAGAACTAAGAATTAATGATCAATAAAGTGCAAATAGCAGTTTAAAAACAACAACAACAACAAAACAAGTGCATTTTTAACTGTAAAAAATAGTGAATGACAGATAATGGATTGTTGGTAGAACGGTAGCAAAATGGTCGATGGGGAATCAGGCCAATACCCCGAAAGTCCATGATTGCAAGGTGCAAAGTTGGATTCTAATCCAAGGCTCCTGCCCGAACATCCACCAGCATCATCGCCCGCGCATCCCCCAACAATGCAATATATAGTGATAAAGTAAAAGTGATAAAAGTTATGATTAGATTATGAGAAATGGCGGCCACCGACCAATGGGGAATCCAGCCAGATGCCTTGAAAAATCCATGATTGCAAGGTGCAAAGTCAGATTCTAATCCAAGGATCCCTCTGGAACATCCATCAGCGTCTGTGCCTGATTGGTTAGATAAGGTATTAATCTTAAAGGCAATGATTATATTATTGGTGGAAAGGCAACACCTAGCCAATGGGGAATCTGGCTAGATGCCCTAGAAAATCCATAATTGCAAGGTGCAAAGTCCGATTCCGATCCAAGGATCCCGCCAGAACATCCATCAGTGTCAGCGCCTGATTGGTTAGATAAAGTATTAATCTTAAAGATAGAATTAGCATTACAACTGGACTTATTAATAAACCATTTTTAAATTAAAATCAGTTATCTATGTAAAATTTCTTTAATTATAATGAATTTTAAAAAAGTAAGTTTTTAAAAGTTTCTTAAAACTGTACAAAGACTGAGCTTGTTTTATTTCTAATGGGAGATTATTCCAGTAATGAGGTGCTGCCCAGCTGAAAGATTTGTAACCAAATGTAGCGGTTTTAACTTTGGGTACAACTAAAGATAAGGAATTATTGGAACGCAGGTTTCTAGCAGGAATGTAGATGTCAAACATGTCTCTTACATATTTTGGAGCAAGACCATTCAATGCTTTAAAAGTATGCAATAAAACTTTGTATTGTATTCTATAGACAACAGGAAGCCAATGCAATTCTTTTAATATAGGAGTAATATGACTATTAAGAGATATATTAGTAATAATACGAGCTGCCGTGTTCTGCACACGTTGCAGTTTTTTAAGACTTGAATCTGAGATGCCAATAAGAAGAGCATTGCAGTAATCCAAACGAGATGTGACCAATGAATTCACAAGGGTTTTTGTTGCATCCATAGACAGATATTTCCTTATTCGACTTATGTTTTTAAGATTGATGTATGCAGTTTTTATCACATGATTTACTTGGCGCTCCATGTCCATGTGTGATGTAAAGTATGTTCCAAGATTCTTTGCATAACTAGTAGATTTGATCAGAGAATCACCAACTTTGATCTCTACACTGTCAACATGTTTAATGTTGTGTCTTGATGAAAATAGCACAACTTCAGTCTTATCAGTGTTCAATTTTAACATGTTTTTGTTCATCCATAGAATGACTTCATTCAAACAGTTTTCAATACGATACAAGGCTTCAGTTTTGGACACATTGTCTGCAGGTTTAAATGAAATGTATAATTGTGAGTCGTCGGCATAAAAGCGATTCAAAAGACCATGTTTCCTACAAATGTCACCAACAGGCTTAGTATACATTGTAAAGAACTTCGGGCCTAAAACAGATCCCTGAGGAATGCCATATTTAACAGAAACAGGGTCAGAAAAGTCACCATCTATGCAAACAGTATGAAAACGATCATTGAGGAAAGATGAGATCCACAAAAGAGAATTATCCACAATACCATAAAGGGAGTGAAGCCGATTAAGAAGTGTCTCATGATCTGTCGTATCAAAGGCAGCTGACAAGTCAAGCATAACAAGAACAGCAATATTATTACTGTCCAAGGAGGTTAATAGATCATTTTGAACTTTCAACAATGCTGTCTCTGTTGAATGATATTTACGATATGCTGACTGATGTGGGTCATGTAACGAGTGTTCAGCTAGATGACATTCTAAGCGATTATTCACCACTTTTTCAAGTATTTTACCAATAAACTAAAGGTTTGAGACTGGTTTATAGTTCTTTAAGACAGCAGAATCTAGTCCAGGTTTTTTCAATAAAGGACGTATAATGGCACTCTTCAAAGACTTTGGTACAGAGCATGAACTGATTGAAGCATTTATGATTTGTGTAATTATAGGTACTAGCTCATCAATACAAGCCTTCAGTAACCAAGTTGGCAGTGGGTCAAGTTCACATGATTTATTTGGTGCAGCCAGTATCAGTTTTTTAACCTCTTCTTGAGATGCAAGAGACATAAAACTTAGCTTTGTTTCTAAGTCAAATTCACAGGTAGTCTCAACAGTAATTCCAGTATTTTGTTCAGCAATGTCACTTCTAATAGTTTCTATTTTTGAGATGAAAAAATCACTTAAGTTTTGAGAGAGTTCTTTTGCAGTGACACCTGCTGGGAGACTGCATTGATGTTGGTGATCACCTAGTAAGTGGTTTGTTATCTTAAACAAACTCTGTAAAATTAACAATTGTCAAGATACCTGTTAAACTGTGAAATATTGATTAGTTCAATACGTAATAATAAATCTATTACATTTTATTTTGACAGATAACCGCAATTTATTTTTGCTCTCCTGAGCTGGCTTGGGGTGAGCTATCATGATAGATGAATGTCCGAAGTACGTCGTCTGTCCACACTTATTTCGTTAACACGCTAGCGGTCACACGTTAGCTTCGATTGTCACTATACTTGGCCAGGACGTATGTCCCAGTTATTACTAGGATGAGTTTGAATATGGGTCATATGTGGTTAAATACTAGGTCACAAATCCAAAAAAAATATGTCTATGCTGAAATTTGTTATTGGATTTCGAAACAACTTGTTATTTTAAATGTTCACCATATCAAGACGTTTGGTAACCTACAACACCCATGTCTGTAGGTCCAATGTCACTGTTACTAAATTAGAAATTTCTTGTCTGGGCTAAAACTTCATTGTGAGTGGAGTGATTTCAATGAAACTTGACAGAAATGTTCACCAAAACATTGCTTAAAACAATTTGCAGTAAAAAAATGTTTTTTTTATTTTAAGGAAATTAAAATGGTACGTATTTAACAGTCTTATTAATTATATAAAAAAAACATGTACTTTAGTAACTAACTTTTGTATAAACTTCTGTTAATATCATTCAATTTTGGCACAAGTACAAAATGTCCTGACTTCTTGGGGTATTAAAATAATGTAAAATTTGTTATTTCCATAATTCCAAAAATAGTGGGTCGAAAAAGTGTCTTGTCCGTCCCCCGCCTCCTAAAATTGCTATTTATTCGGAAAATATAAAACCTACGCATATTGATCAATGAATTTATGTGACAATAAAGTAAATAAACCAAAACATTAAAAAGATAAACTAAAAGGAAAAAAAGGAAAGAAAGAAAAGTTTTGTCATGTCTGACATCCTGCTTAAAATTGCTATTTTCCAAACTTTTCTAAATATTTGGCAGACCTTAATGTATTTATGTGAAATAACATCAGATAAACAGAAAATACTTAATTACATTTTGAAAGAGTTTAACATTAGCTTTAACAAAAAAAATATCCGTGATAGATAGATCTTATATAATCTTTAAAGAACTATAACAAAGACAGCAGCATTTACTAAGTATTGATTGGTCTGATGTAATGATGTCCGATATTGTTAACAAAGCTTGGGATATTTTTAAATCATTATTTTTAAAATCCATCAATAAATTCGCTCCTGTTAAAGAAATAAGATTGAAACAAAGAACTGAAAAATGGATTACTTCAGATGTATTAACTTGTATTAAAGAGAGAAATAGAGCTTTAGAGATGAGTAAAAATTAAACACATATTTACTGCCAAAAATATTTTTGAAAAATGGTAATTTTTCAACTAGTTTTTGAGCTACAGTAGTGGAAAAAAGTATTAAATTGTTCTCCTACTTTTAATTTGTCAAAACAAATTTCATCTCCAATTTTCAAGGCAAGATTACCTCTAGTTTGATCCTTTTTTGAAGGCAACCCCAACGATTTTAAACTATTCCAAAGAGACTTGGAATCAGACTTATCAGACACCCTCAAACCAAATTATTTCTCTTTTCTTATTGTTTTGGAAAGTAAAATTTTTAAATATTTAGTGTCTCTCAATCCGAAAAAAGCCACCGGGCTTGACGGTATCCCTGCTCGTTTTGTCCGAGACGCTGCTCCCATTATTTCTTCCCCACTAAGGCACTAACCCACATTATTAATTTGTCTATTATTCAAGGTTCAGTGCCAGATGATCTTAAGTCTGCACGGGTTGTCCCCTTTTATAAGAAAAAAGATAAGACAGACGTGGGCAACTACCGCCCGGTTTTAATTGTGTGTTTTCTTTCCAAAGTTATGGAAAATGTTATTTTTGACCAATTGGAAACTTATCTCACCGGCAAAAATCTTTTAGCAATCTGGTTTTAGGCAAGGTTTTTCTACTCACACTTGTCTTATTAATCTTTCAGATTTTATTAGGTTTCAAATGGACAAAGGTCACCTTGTAGGTATGGTTTTACCGGATTTGCAGGAAGCATTTGATACTGTTAATCATGCTATTCTGATAATGAATCTTAAGGCTATTGGTCTATCTGAAATTGCAGGGCAGTGGTTTAATCATATCTTACTGATAGGAACCAGTTAGTTGATATAACTGAAATTCAATCCTCTCCAGCAGGTATTTCTTGTGGTGTTCCACAGGGCTCTATACTTGGCCATCTCTGGTGGGGTCAAGAATAAGTTATCACTATATGCTGATGATTCAGCCATTTTGGTATCTGGAATAAATCAGTCAGACATAGAATCAGTTCTAAGCTCAGAAATGGAAACTCTTAGTCAATGGTTAATTTGTAACAAGTTATCTCTCCATCTAGGTAAGACTGAATAGGTATTACTTGGTTCCAAACAAAGGTTAAAATCACAAGCAAGTTTAAATGTAAGGTGCAATGGTCAACATATTGAAGCCAAAGAATCTGCCAAATATCTTGGTGCTACTCTAAATCAGAATCTTTCTTTTGATTCAATGGCCAGGTCAATCATATCAAAAGCTTATTCTATACTGAAGTTCTTGTATAGAAACAGGAAGTTCTTAAATTTCACACAAAAAAGTTACTAACAAAATCTCTCATTCAGTGTTATTTTGATTATGGTTCTGCAGTATGGTACAATTGTTTGTCTCAGGAACTTAGGAATAAGTTACAGGTCACTCAGAACAAAATGATCAGATTTGTGTAAGGACTGTATGCAAGGACTCACCTTGACCAGAATCATTTTGTTAAACTCAACTGGTTACCCATATCAAAAAGGGTGAATCAAATAATCTTAGGTCATGTATTTAAGATTCAAAGTGGGATAGCACCACGTTACCTCAAAGAGCATTTCATTCCTACTAGTTCTATTCACAGCTATCCCACAAGGCAAAGAATTTTTTGTAATGGGTTTGGAACTATTTTCTCAGAAACAGGCAGGTTTAGCCTACCGAAGGTCAATTTCTTTTTTGTGCCATCCCTATATTTCAATGTATTCGATATGGTCAATCAAACAGTGTGATTAAGCGCAATGATAATTCTTACATTTCTGTATAAAAATACATGTTTTAACCATTTCTCAGTTTACCAAAAATGCAATTTTATAGTCTGTTTTTATATATATTAAGCAATATTTTATGCATAAATTTTTATTTATCCTTATATGGTGCCATCATTTTGCTCACCATATATGTACCATGTCAACGTCATGAAATAAATAAATAAAAATCTAAAGTGATCCATGGAAAGAAGTCTTTTGTCTTAGCTGTTTTTGTGAGGAGTGTGTTTTATTAACGATTTTTATGAGATTGGTTTGGAAGTTTGTCCATAGTGAGTTGATATTTTCTTAATAATGGGCAATGTAACTGTATTGAGCATATGACTCATGTCTTCTCTGATACCGTCCCATCTAGCCCTTTTGTATAGTGGTATATGTCGAGGAGTTTGCTTATGGGCATCAGGTCGCATGTCAAGTTCTATGAGTACTGCATCATGGTCAGATATTCCTGGTATAACATTGGTTCAAAGGACTTTGAAAGGTAGATTGGTGATTAGTAGGTCTTAGGTGTTTTTTGTTTCTTGTAGGCTCTTCCACTAGTTGTGTGAGGCAGTTTTCATCAAGGCAGTCAGAGAGCATATAGTGTAGTTTGGAATGTTGTGTGTTTGGAAAAAGACATTTTCCCCTCCAATTTCACCCTGGAAGGTTGAAGTCTCCACCAACGACAATTACTGAGTCTTTTAAATATAGACTATGCCTTGCAGATCGATTCCTCAAATTTTTGCAGATTATTTCATCACTAGTCCTAGGAGTATAAAAAGAACATAAATAAGCTTTGGAGCCAACCAGATTGATATTGGCCCACACTATCTCGCAGCCCGTTTGAATTTCTGGTACATCACTGCAGAGAATTGTGTTCTTGATTGCGAGCAGTACCCCGCCTCCTGGACCAGATTTTCTATCTCTTCGCATGAGTTTGTAATTTGAAGGAAATTCTTAGTTATCTGTGATGAACAGATCAAGCCATGTCTCAGTTGCTATAACAACTTCAGGTTTTGTACATTCAAGAATGTTTTCAATGCCGTCTTGTTTCTTTTTAATTGTTTGTTTAAATCAAGAATTCGCAAGGGTGGTCGATTGCTGGTACTTTTCTTTGAAGTATGTTTTCGTTCTGGAATCGAGGCATATTGAGGTTTTATTTGATGGCCAGTGCCTGAACTAGGTAGGCTACTAGTACTGATTGAAAGTACGCTGTAGGGATTTTCTGAGGCAATAGAATGGATGTCAAAACGGAAGGAGCTAAACTTTGGACATTTGTATCCAAAGTAATGCAATCTGATTGCGCTGTCTTCATTGAGTAGGCTATATGTGCCAATGTGTACAGCTTGGCAGTCAGTGTGATACCATTGACCACAGGTTAGGGTTAGGGTTACCACAAGGATAGACAGAACTGTTGTTGAGGGTAGCTGGACATGGATTGGACTCTACATCATGAGAGATGGCAAGCAGGAGCAAAACTGTGTAAAGGAGCAGAAGATTGGTTCTAAACTGGTACTTTATTTACCTTTTAATATCTTGAAGAGTGGAAACATGTCTTTTCCGAGGTTTATCATTACTGTGCTCTGCATAAAATGTAGGTTTCCCTGGCTTGAGGACGACATGATTTGGGCAGACATTCTTGAAGATGGTAAAAATTATAGCAAAATACAGAATTAGAGCCATAGTACCTTGGTTTTAGTTGAGTTTTCGTCTTACCGGAAGTGTTGATATTTGTCAACCGGCAGTTGCTAGTCCACTTTGTCTCGCAAAACTATCGGTGAAAAAGGGGTTTCAATTTTTTCCAAGGCCTTTTGTAACACGCTAAGAGTCTATGAGATTTTGTAACATTGATTGACAAGTACTTGTATAGTGTAGTAATACATGAAAATGCAACTATTCTATTAAGGTGCGGAAATATGATTTACTGTGAAAGCTTTAAGCTAAGTTGACATCAAGTATGTACATTAACATTTTCGAAACCAGAAAACTATTTATTTTGCTCTACATACAGGAAACTTACGGACATAATTTCTGTACTATTTTTTTCTAGGCCCCGCCTTTTCTGATGTTTAGACTGCGGCGCGTATACAGACTAACCGCGTACTTTTGTAAAATAATCATAAGTATATAACATTGTATTTCGGACATCAACATTTTAGTAATCAATGAACTCTCATACATATTCTTGGTTGTCCTACAAATTCAAGTTTTTTTTAAATCACTCTAAATATCTTTCCATGAAAAACAAATGATATGAACAAAATAACAGTTATGAATGTATGTCAAAATGATTATTAAAATGACATGTTCGACAAAATTCGACCAAAATCATGTAGTTCAGGACTATAAATTCTACAAATAAAGTGTATAATATGTAGAGTCTGGATGCATTTAAGCCAATTCATATGTTTAATGCAAGTCAACAGATGTCATGAATGTAAAGTAGACAGAAATAATAATTTTGTAACGGGCTATTGTGACAAATCATTATATCGACACTGACTTCATGTATACTCTAATATGTAATCTTATGGATGCATATAAGACAATTTAGATATTTATTGCAAACAAACCGACGTATTGATGTAAATTTAGTTGACAGAAATCGTGAATTTGAAACTTAAGAGGCGACACAAACCCAAAAAAGTGAATGTGTAGAGTATAAAATGTGAAGAGTATAAGGGCGTTTGTCTCATATCGTACTATCCACTCTTGCATCAGGTATACCTACATATATAAGAGATTCTGAGGTCATTTATGTCACTTTTAATCTCTAGATACTAGACAATAGAGGTGGGTATTGATCGAGAGGAAAAAATAATATCAAGGACTGTAAACTCTACATACAAAAATATATTTGTAGAGTCTAAGGCCTTTTGTGACAAATCGTAATATCGACACTGACCTCAAGTATACTCAGATATATAATTATTTGTGCATGGAAGACATTCGTATGTGTTGTATAAAAGAATATAGGTGTCATGGATGTAAATTAGACAGAAATAATGAATGTTGAACTTAGACAATAGACATAAAAATGTGTATACATAGAGTCCAGGGGCTTTTGTGATATATCGTACAATCGACCCTATCATCACATACACTTACATATGTGTAAGATTCTGGGATCATAAACCTCACTTTTAATCTGTAGACACTAGCAAATGGATGGATTGATAAAAACTTTGCCGAAATATGGTATTAAGAACTATAAACTCGTCACACTAAGGTATAGTTGTAGAGTCTAAGGGCTTTTGTAACATGTCGCACTATATACTTTGACTTCATGTTTATACACATATATAAGATTATTTGTACTTGGAAGACAATTTGTATGTTTAATACAAGCAAACAGATGACATGGACGTATAATAGACATAAATGCTATATTTGGAACTTTGCAGTCGACATACAAAAGTGCATACGTACTGTCCAAGGGCTTTTGTAACATTTCGTACAATCGAACATTACATCACTTACACTTACAACTGTATAGAGTCTGGGTTCATTTACCTCTCTATTTATCTGTTGACACTAGCAAATCGATGTAATTATATAAAATGACTAGGAAAAATGATATTCAGAACTATCAACTCGACACAAAAGGGTATAGTTGTAGAGTCTAAGGGCTTTTGTAACATGTCGCACTATATACTCTGACCTCATGTATATACACATATGTAAGATTATTTGTGCTTGGAAGACATTTTTTATGTTTATTACAAGCAAACTGATGACATGGTCATATATTAGACAGTAATAATATATTTGGAACTCTGCAGTCGACATACAAAAGCGTATACCAAAAGTCCAAGGGCTTTTGTAACATATCGCACGATCGACCCTTACATCACGTACACTTACATATGTGTAAGATTCTGGCTTCATTTATCTGACATTTAATCTGTAGGCACTAGAAAATTGATGTAATGATATAAAATGACTAGGAAAAATGATATTAAGAACTATCAACTCGACACAAAAGGGTATAGTTGTAGAGTCTAAGGGCTTTTGTAACATGTCGCACTATATACTCTGACCTCATATATATACACATATGTAAGATTTTTTATGCTTGGAAGACAATTTGTATGTTTTATACAAGCAAACAGATGATAATTATGATGGTAAATAAGACAGAAATAATATAGTTGGAACTCTGCAGTCGACATACAAAAGCGTATACCGAAAGTCCAAGGGCTTTTTAACATATCGCACGATCGACCCTTACATCACGTACACTTACATATGTGTAAGATTTTGGGTTCACTTTTCTCACTTGTAATCTGTAGGCACTAGAAAATCGATGTAATGATATAAAATGACTAGGAAAAATGATATAAAGAACTATCAGAAGGCAATTTGTATGTTTTATACAAGCAAACAGATGATAATTATAATGGTAAATAAGACAGAAATAATATATTTGGAACTCTGCAGTCGACATACAAAAGCGTATACCGAAAGTCCAAGGGCTTTTGTAACATATCGCACGATCGACCCTTACATCACGTACACTTACATATGTGTAAGATTTTGGGTTCACTTTTCTCACTTGTAATCTGTAGGCACTAGAAAATCGATGTAATGATATAAAATGACTAGGAAAAATGATATAAAGAACTATCAACTTGACACAAAAGGGTTTAGTTGTAGAGTCTAAGGGCTTTTGTAACATGTCGCACTATATACTCTGACCTCGTGTATATACACATATATAAGATTATTTGTGCATGGAAAACATTTTTTTATGTTTAATACAAGCAAACAAATGACATGGTCGTATATTAGACAGAAATAATATATTTGAAACTCTGCAGTGGACATACAAAAGTGTGTACCTGAAGTCCAAGGGCTTTTGTAACATATCGCACGATCGCCCCTTACATCACTTACACTTACAAATGTACAGAGTCTGGGATCATTTACCTCACATTTTATCTGTAGGTACTAACAAATCCATGTAAAGATATAAAATGACTAGGAAAAATGATATTAAGAACTATCAACTTGACACAAAAGTGTATAGTTGTAGAGTCTAAGGGCTTTTGAAACATGTCGCACTATATACTCTGACCTCATGTATATACACATTTATAAGATTATTTATACTTGGAAGGCAATTTGTATGTTTTATACAAGCAAACAGATGATATGAAAGTAAATTAGACAGAAATAATATATTTGGAACTCTGCAGTCGACATACAAAAGCGTATACCGAAAGTCCAAGGGCTTCTGTAACATATCGCACGATCGATCCTTACATCACGTACACTTATATATGTGTAAGATTCTGGGTTTATTTATCTCACTTGTAATCTGTAGGCACAAGAAAATCGATGTAATGATACAAAATGACTAGGAAAAATGATATTAACAACTATCAACTTGACACAAAAGGGTATAGTTGTAGAGTCTAAGGGCTTTTGTAACATGTCGCACTATATACTCTGACCTCATGTATATACACATATATAAGATTATTTGTGCATGGAAAACATTTTTTTATGTCTAATACAAGCAAACTGATGACATGGTTGTATATTAGAAAGAAATTAAATATCTGGAACCTTGCAGTCGACATACAAGAGCGTATACCGAAAGTCCAAGGGCTTTTGTAACATATCGCACGATCGACCCTTACATCACGTACACTTACATATGTGTAAGATTTTGGGTTCATTTTTCTCAGTTGTAATCTGTAGGCACTAGCAAATCGATGTAATGATATAAAATGACTAGGAAAAATGATATAAACAACTATCAACTTGACACAAAAGGGTAGAGTCTAAGGCTTTTGTAACATGTCGCAGTGTATACTCTGACCTCATGTATATACACATATATAAGATTATTTATGCTTGGAAGACAATTTGTATGTTTTATACAAGCAAACAGATGACATAAAAGTAAATTAGACAGAAATAATATATTTGGAACTCTGCAGTCGACGTACAAAAGCGTATACCGAAAGTCCAAGGGCTTTTGTAACATATCGCACGATCGACCCTTACATTACGTACACTTAGATATGTGTAAGATTCTGGGTTCATTTTTCTCACTTGTAATCTGTAGGCACTAGCAAATCGATGTAATGATATAAAATGACTTGGAAAAATGATATTTAAACTATCAACTTGACACAAAAGGGTATAGTTGTAGTGTCTAAGGGCTTTTGTAACATGTCGCACTATATACTCTGACCTCATCTATATACACATATATAAGATTATTTGTGCATGGAAGACATTTTTTATGTTTAATTCAAGCAAACAAATGACATGGTCGTATATTAGACAGAAATGATATATTTGGAACTCTGCAGTTGACATACAAAAGTGTATACCTAAAGTCCAGGGGCTTTTGTAACATATCGCACAATCCGCACTTACATCACTTACACTTACAAATGTATAGAGTCTTGGTTTATTTACATCACTTATCTGTAAGCATTAGCAAATCGATGTTTTGATATAAAATGAATGGGAAAATGTAATTTAGAAGAATTTACTCGACACAAAGGGTATAGTTTTTATCTGTTGACACTAGCAAATTGATGTTTTGATATTAAATGACTAGGAAAAATGATATTTAGAACTATCAACTCGACACAAAAGGGTAGAGTCTAAGGGCTTTTGTAACATGTCGTACTGTTGACCCTGACCTTATGTATACTCATATATTTTAGATTATTTGTTCATTGAGGGCAATGTGTATGTTTTATACAAGCAAACAGATGTCATGGACGTATATAAGTCAGAAATAATGCATTTGGAACTTAACAGTCGACAAACAACAGTGTATAGTTGTAGAGTCTAAGGGCTTTTGTAACATGTCGTACTATCACCCTTGACCTCATGTATACTCACATATGTACAATTGTTTGTGCATGGAAGGCAATCTGTATGTTTTATACAAACAAACAAATGTCATGGACGTATATTAGACAAAAATAATGAATTTGGAACTTTCAGTCGACATACAAAAGTATGTACGTAAAGTCCAAGGGCTTTTGTGACATATCATACTATCGACCCTTACATCACGTAGACTTACATATGTATAAGAGTCTGGGTTCATTTAACTCACTTTTAATATGAAGAGCATAGGAAATCGTTGTATTGTTCTAAAATTACCGGGGAAAATGATATTAACAACTATAACCTCGACACACTAAGGTATAGTTGTAGAGTCTAAGGGCTTTTGTAACATGTCATACTATCGACACGGACCTTATGTATACTCACATAATTTAGATTATTTGTGCATGGAGGGCAATGTGTATGTTTTATACAAGCAAACAGATGTCATGGACGTATATAAAATCAGAAATAATGCATTAAAACTTAACAGTCGACAAACAGTAGTGTATAGTTGTAGAATATAATGGCTTTTGTAACATGTCGTACTATCAACCTTGACCTCATGTAAACTCACATATGTACCATTGTTTGTGCATGGAGGGCAATCTGTATGTTTTAAACAAGCAAACAGATATCATGGACGTATATTAGACAGTAATAATGAATTTGGAACTTTACAGTCGACATACAAAAGTATGTACGTTAAGTCCAAGGGCTTTTGTGACATATTATACTATCGACCCTTACATCACGTAGACTTACATATGTATAAGAGTCTGGGTTCATTTAACTCGCTTTTGTGACAAAACGTAAACTATGATGTGTAGTAAATATACCCAGAATGTCATATATATGTTAATATAAGTGATGTAAGATTCGATAGTACGTTTTGTCACTTAACCCCTTAGACCCTACGTATACACTTTTGTATGTCGACTCTAAAGTTCCAAAATTTATTATTTCTATTTTACATCCATGGCATCTGTTTACTTGCAATAAACATATGAATTCTCTTTATTTAATCCATAACTTTATACATATATATGTGAGTATACATGAAGTCAGGGTCAATATTACCTATATTGTCACAAAAGGCCTTGGACTCTACATATACACCTATATATGTAAATTGTTTAGTTTTTAACATAATTATTCCTGACTAATTATATTAGTACCTCTTTTTCTATTATTTCAGATTAAAACATTAGTAAATATACTCGGAATGTTATAGTTACGTAATTATTCTTGATGTAAGGGTCGATAGTACGACATGTTACAAAAGCCCTTAGACTCTACAAATAAACCTTTGTGTGTCGAGTATAGTTCTTAATATAATTTTTCCTGTTAATTTTAGATCAATGCATTGATTTGCTAGTGTCTACAGATTAAAAGTGCGGTAAATGAACCCAGACTTTTATACATATGTAAATGTACGTGGTGTAAGGGTCGATAGTTCAATATGTTACAAAAAGCCATAGACTCTACATATACTTTTGTATGTCGACTCTTGAGATCCAATATTTATGATTTCTGTCTATTTTACATGCATTTCATCTGTTAGTTTGTATTTAACATTTAAATTGTCTTTTAAAACGCACCTATAATCTTATATATGAGAGTAAACATTAAGTCAGGATCGATATTAAGTTTCGTCACGAAAGGCCTTAGACTCCACATATATACTAGGACGAAAAAGAAACGCCGGGTAACCCATAATGATTGTTTTAAGGGATAAATGGTATTATTGGATTATTATATTTATTTTTGTATGAAATGTCATCTGTATGGAACCAGCTGTTGAAGTTTCAATCGATTTCCGATGCTGATTATGTGAAAAAATACCCCCTTTTAACGATGACCCTTCTTGTTTTGCGAAACACGGCCGAACATGTGTTGCATATTTTATGTACCCGGCGTTTCTTTTTCGTCCTAGTATATTTTTGTACATATCAAGTTTATATCTCTTAACATTATTAGTTCTGTTTATATCATATCAGTACAACTATATTCTACTATCTTATGACTAAAAATGACGTAAATATATATATGTACCCAGAATCTAAATTATGTGAGTATATATGCATGAAGTCAGGTTCAATTGTACGGTATGTAACAAAAGACCTTAGACTCTAAGTATACATTTTTGTATGTAACATTTATAGTTCCATTTTTTACATATTTATGACTATTGTACATCCATGACATTTGTTTGCTTTTAAAAAAATAAGTAAATTGTCTTTATTGCACAAATAACCTTATATATGGGTTCACGTGAAGTTAGGGTCGATAATACGTATGTTACAAAAGGCCTTAGACTCTACATATACATTTTTGTATGTAATATTTATAGTTCGAAAATCTATCATTTGTGTCTATCATACATCTATGACATCTGTTTGTTTGCATTTAACAGATACATTGCCCTTATTACACGTATAATCTTATGTATGATAATGTGAGTATGTATACATGAAGACAGGGTCGATATTACGATTTGTCACCATAAGCCTTGGACACTACACAGATATTATAATGTTGATAGAATTTATAGTTATAGCGTTGTTTCTTTCTAATTTATACCAGTTGTTTAAAAGATTAAACATGTCGTTAATGAACCCCGAGTCGTATTTAGGCCTATATGGGAACAGGGTCTTTCAACGAAAAAAGAACTGATGAGAGGATACATGAAGTCAGGGTCGATATTATGATATGGGACAATAGGCCTTGGAGTCTTGATAAAGTATTTTCATTGTGTCAAGAATTCATAGCTCATTGTACATTAAAGAATATTTTATAATTCACAATTAGCTGATATTTAGTATTCAGCTAAGACATTATCAGCCAAAGTTTCAAAATGTTGTATCATTGAGTTTTATTTAATTTTAACCTTATATCTACAGTAATTATATACAATTGAACGTGTTATCTTAACCCCCCCCCCCCTTGTCCCATCCAATATGTTTAATTTAAATGTAAGACTCATTTAAACACAACCAGTACTTGTAAGAAGGCGGAGCAAGGGGCGGTACTAGTGACGGACTACTTGTTATAAAATACCATAGACTCTTAGAGTGTTACAAAATCCCTTGGAAAAAAATGAAACCCGTGAAAAAGTGTTAATGACGACAAATTACAGCTTGCAAGTTCCTTCCGTTGATTTGGAATGTTGAATGGTGCTGTTTCTATCATTTTACTGCATACCAGTGTATCAGAGAGAGAGAAATAAAAGCAAAAGAAAGAAATTTTCGGTCCGGTAGAAGAAAGTAAACCGTCAGATCGCGCATGCGCAACCAATTCGTGGTTTTTTTTAGTTTTATTGCTATAATCGTTTGACATAATTGCTACTCGAATGTAATTTTCTTAGTCTTAACCATTTTCATTTAATTATTTCCTAATATGCCTATGATTGTGATAAGCCTATGATAAGCGCTTTTGAACATATATTCAATATGAAACGATCGCTTTACAAATTTGGTTTATAATAATGATAATAATAATCTTATTATTTACAAAAAATAAACATATATTTCATGTAAAAAACTCAATATAGCAAATTAATTATTTCTTATTAATTATAGCAAATGTTACATCTTCTGTCTGGTAATTTCTCATCTTGGATTAACTGGAAATGTTTATAGAGTAAAGAATATTTATTTCAGTTATCTTCATATTACTGCTTTATAAAAACTAATTTTTAGTAAGTAGAAAGAAAAAAATATAATGTAAAATAACTATAGCTTATGAGTTATTGTTCAAAACAATACAAGATAAGTGGTAAAAAACAATAAACATATAATAAAGGATGACTTTTAATTCGAGTGTCAGAATAATAGTATGTTGTTTTGGACGGCGTGAATTGTTCTAGTTTCTTAGCTTTTATTGAAATATCAGTTCATAAACAAGTATAAGAATTGTAAATGGCCCGAGGAAGGGATCGAGTAATCAAAATATTGCAACGTTTGAATGTAAACTAGTATAAACCTAAATAATATGTTTGAATATATGTCGTTTAGAATAACATGAGACAAATCTTACACAATATCCTATGCCAACAATGACTTAGATTATTCTAAAAGAGCTGTACGAATTAATCGATCATACATACATTACATAGTTGATTCTGGTTGAAGGATTACTCCGGTAACACCAGCTCTAAATCTTCAGGGTCTTCATTATTTGAGACTGCTTTACATTGAATTCAATATCATTATCACATCATAATTTGTTACGTCTTGATTCAAATGAACGTACTGAATTAACGATGATTGGTGGTAAATTGTTCCACATATCCACTCCTTGATAACAGAATGAATATTTTTAAATGTTCAAATGTGCCCGTTTTTTATATAAACATAATTGTATCTTATTGTTTAATCGTTTGTTATATCACTTCTCTTTTGTAATAAATATCGATCACAGATAAGTTTTCATTCAAAAGTTTGAACGAATCTATCATAATTATCTCTCCTAATACGTTCATAATAAAGACTAGGTATAAGTTTTATATTTTTCATCTTGTTTCATATAAAAACTCTGACCTTCTAGGTATTAGTTTTGTAGCTCTTTATAGACATTTTGAATTACTATTGTTTAGTAACATTTTTCATGTAAGGTTCAATTGACCGCTAGTATTAAAAAGATTGCAAATTTCAGCAGCCGAATATCCTAGATATCTTCAGACCACCAAAACATTATATAAGAGGGTGAAGATCGTTTTGATAGGCGTAAAATACTCCGTATCTCGATATTAAACAAATTCACTCATTATCTTGTAACCTGAAGCCAGTAACATTATTCGCGCAAGTGACAGCCGGACCATAGGAGCCAAGAGACAATTCGTTCCTTATACAAAGTTCTCTCTCTACAATACACCATTTTTTCCAAGAACAGTCCAGGACTGGAAAAACTTTCCAACCTCCATCACAGACATCCAATTTCTAGAGGCCTTCAAGACTTCACTCCATACCAGAATTGCAGCCCTGTCTCCATCCTTAGCGTAGATAGTTAATGTAAATATCAAACTGTTTTACCTTTAAATATACACTTCGAGCTGTGACAGTCTTACTTAACCTCCCGTGGGACTTATTACAATCCAGATTAGATTGAGAAAGGAAGGTAAGATGATTATGCATACTATTTAAACTTATTAAACTTAAACACATATTGACTCTATCTGCTTCAAAATTAGACAAAACGTATGGCAATTTTGATAATGTGTACTGTTACAGTACTGGCCCGGATTCACCACCGGCCCCACAGATATTGACTCCCATAAAAAGAAAAGGGCACAAAATCGGCACCATCCAAGCAATATCAACTCGACTTTCAGATTAATTTTACTGTAAAGTCATTCATCCGATCATTTAAAATATATAATAAAAATATATAATAATTTAAATTGATACATTCAAGCATCGCAAGGTACCCAGATCGGGCCTTATCAAGCGTTCAAATCATTGATCGTGCAAGTAATTGGTCCTTCTTTACAGACACATAGATACCAATAGCTATGTATATTGTCTATATTTCACATACCTCAACAGTATATTTCAGACCGTCAACAATGAAATTACCATGGTTACTAGCCTACGAGGCCTAAATTTGGTTATTGTGCACTGTGTTTTTTTAACTAGTGGAAGTCACCGGCGTTTTTATAGCAAGTTAGACGGCGAAAAGACGAGGACAGCTACACTAGTCGAGTGCATTTTTACGTCACTATTATGACACTCGAACTTTATTTAATTAAAAAAACATACACGATTGTCTGATGTTTTTTTTTAATTTATGGTACATTAAAGTTCCGCTATTAAGGCCAGCAAAATCAATGGTCTTAATAGCGAAACGGTCTTATTATAGAAACCCCTTTGTTCACAAATTAAGCATTTGGGTCTGAATAATTGTCAAAAATCGCATGATTTTGAAATAACGAAAGTTGTCTTAATAGCGGAACTTTACTGTGTTAAATTCCAAATAACTTTTAAAATGTGACCGAGCCTAAACATAAATTAATTATTTACGGAGGACATCGGCGTTTTTCATAGCAATCTAGACTGAGAAAAGCCGAGTACATCCGAATAAATTTTTTCGTCATTAAAATGATGAACGACTTTTGTTATTATTGACAAAAGCGAGTGTTTTATGTTGGTTTTTTTTAGAAAATAAAGGTAAATGAATTCAAATTTCAAGTAACTTTTCAAGAGTGACCTACCCTACAACAAGTTCTCTTACGAAAAACAAGACTAAACTATATACAGTAGAACTTGGTTATAACATACTCGGTTATAACATACACCCGGTTATAACATACCATTTTTCCTGGCCCAGTTTTCATATTTTGTATATAACATACTTAGTATGCTATATTAATATAACATACCTCGGTTATAACATACCTTTTTTCTTTGGCCCAGCGATTATGTTATATCCAAGTTTTACTGTATATGGTTAAACATTTTTTTTTCATCCAATGATAAATTCATAGGCTTGTGTTTCGTTAACTCTTAAATCCTTGCTTTTTATTTTATATCAATTCGTGTTTTAAATATTTGTATTCCTATTGATTTTTTCCAAAGGTATTCAAAAATGTGATTCTTCGGCGGATTTCCACGTTTTGTATCGTCCCAGCAGCCATTCTTGTGAATCCACTGAAAACGTCCGAAAAACTCAAAATAACGCTGATTTTCAACACAATAAACTTAGCCTCTTTATTAAAAAAATTGTATCTGAAAAAGGCGATTTTTCGATATTGAATTGGTGAATTTTTTCATTGCATTCCATTTGGTGATTTTATACAAGTTACTAAGTGTATTATTTATAACATTCTCGGCATTTAATATGACGAAATTGCTGATTTTTGTGAATCAGGATTTTATCCGTTCTCGTTCCTTGAAAACATCGGGGTACGAGAATGGTATTTATCAAGCCAACACATTTAATCTAAACGAACAAAACGGGCACATGGAAGAATGGCACCCCAATTATAGCGCTCAAATTTTCCTTAGTAGTGCCCAAAAGTGCTCAAATTTGCTTTGTTGACATCATTGTTTTCGTCAGGAGGGATACCCCTCCCGAACCACCCAATTCAACAACTCAGTCGTTCCCATTAGAATGCTTGAGGGGAGCGGTATTAAATGTGACTAATGTGTTTTTAATTTAACTCTGGGTTTAGCCAAAAACCGGATTTACATCATAGTTTTATACGGGCAGGCTTTGACATTTTTGTTAAAGTGTAATGATAATTTACGAAATTTTAGCTTCATTTTATCCTTTAATAGAGTGTTTAAAAGAGCTCAGATTTGCACCTTTAACATGTAAAAAATCATTCCCGCCCTAACCGTGCTCTCCACTAACGACCCCTCTTGACCAGGCCCTGTGATCTAACTCACATGCATGCATTTCCTTTATTTATGAGTATTTAGAAAGTTAATCATTGACATGATCTAAATCGCTATGGATTGCATCACCTTTCTTCAGAAGAAAATGATGATTAACCTAGTTTTAGCTCATTCAATTTGTTTAAAAGAGCATTTTAAAGTGCTTAGATTTGCACTTATGACATGTGAAAATTAAAAAAGCCCCACCCCTTGTACCCCCCCACTTACGTCCCTTCTAAATCCGGCCCTGTCAGACTACTGTACATAAATTTCTCAAATGAATAATTGGGGAGCCGGGCAACTGGTCCCATAGACAACTGGTCCCATGTAAATTTTTGACAGTGGTGGACAACTGGTCCCATGTAGTTTTGCCATTCTGGACATCTGGTACAATCTCAGTTTGACAGGGGTGGACAACTGGTCCGATCTCAATTTTACAGGGTGGACAACTGGTCCCATCTCAATTTCGTGCTTTTTTCTAATGGGTTCCGGTAACTCTTGAACCAGGTAGGGTACACGTGACCCCTTGTTATCCCGATTGAGACCGGTTCTACATTACTATTATCCGTTTAGACGTATATTTTGTATCCACTATTTATTTTACTGTCCTACGAATAATTAAGAACGATAACTCTGGATAAAAAATTAACATAACCACGCACATTTCAAATCACTTCTACTGTATGTGATTGTGACGATAGGAAATCAGATTATCTCTACAGGTCAATAAACGTTTACCAAAATTAAGTCATGAACATTTTCATTATTTATATTCATGAATTACTTATGTCAACTATACAAGTAATAGACTCTGGGCGGGGTCTGCATAAATGGTTGATATCGTGTAAGCTCGAATGGTTGGTATTATCTGATTGAATTGAAGGTAAGAAGTGGGTTTTATAAGTTTGTTCATAACCATAATTGGATCTGTCTATGGTACGTAAAACATCGTTGAGTTAGTCATCTGTTCTCTGTACAATAGTTTATTCTGATTTGTTTTAATGTTTATTTGTTATAAAATAATGTGTGCTTGCTTCGTAGTTTTATTAAAGATTACTCGAAAACTTCTACTTTCGTTTTCAACTCGATCATCGATGTTTACTCAAACAAGTATTAGTATACAAAAATGCTTGGAATCGCTGTTTAGCCGTGTGTTTTCGGCGTATCAAACCGTCCCAAGTCTATTTATAGAATTCCAGGAATTAGCACGCCCTGGTAACGATATGTAAAACCATTGATTTAGTTCCGCACCACAGGCACAGTGGGGAAGATAGGTTTTCATTTTTTCAACAAATGCGATTTTTAAAAGAAAAACACGTTTTACAATTAGCTATGCATATTTTTCTGGTGTTATATAGCAACTTTCTTGAAATAGTGCGTATGTAATGGTTTGATTTTCTGTTTGGTCTCTGCCCTGATGGTCGAGTGGTAGTGGTAGAGTGATTTAGGTTATCTAAGTCATTATTATGAGTTGATTGGGACCTGTAGATGGTGCTAGGTCCAAGACTCTGCATTCTCGTTCCCGGAGTCTAGAGTAGGATTCTCAATTCTATCCTTAGGTGCCACACGGATAATTTCAGGAATGAAACGTCATAATTGTGGTCGATATCGACCAATCAGAATGCTTTGGCGAAAAGTTTCGCGACAAACGTCATCTGACGATAAACCTATCTGTATCAGCCAATATAACTGTCGCTTATATAGCGCCTGTGTCTAAAGTTTAAGATAATGTTAGTTATTTCAGTTTGTAACTCAGGTGACACTTAATCTAGGGTCTATCGCCTATCGGCTCGTCCAATATGACTTTTCAAGCTGTGTAACCACCACTGTACCTGGCTTAATTATGGATTATTTTCCTGTTTTAATAGCAGTTGGTATTGTACAGGGTTTAGCCAAGTATTTGCCAGGGTTAAGAGTATTTTCAAACTTACATTGAAAGTCTCATTATGTAAATATTACAGCGTCGAGTCTTTGAAATAACTATTGACTGGAATGTCCTACATGGCTGGTATTTATCAGGATTTTTACTATCCGAAAACCTTTCAAGGAAGGAATTGTACTACTTATTGTTTGCTGGAATAATAGACGCCAATATTCCCTGGGTTGAAGGGGTGTATGAGAGGTTTTGGTCAAATCACCGATCAAAAGTAAACAAACAATCCATGAAAGTTAAACTCTTGTGGTTCCTTTTATAAAGGCAAAAGAAATCCTGTTCAAAGAGAATAATTCAACGAGATTGGGAATTTGTTTCCTGAAATTGGAAAAAGTGATTGCTATTTGGCATTTAGTATGTATGTTCCTACAAACATGTATGTTTATTTCATTTTATGCCTGCATTGTATTTCATTTTGCTACAATAAATGTCACTGTTACTGCATCATAATTATCATTTTAAAGGTTTGCTGCAAATTGCTATCCAAAACAGATTTACTGTAACACTAAAATTAAGAAGAAAGTACAGCAGGCACTGTATAAGTCACATTGTATAGTTTTTTATAGAATATGTTGTTGTTTTGTTTCAGAACATGAAGCTTAGTTTATATTCATCAATAATTGTCTAGTTTGTAGTGAATGTTTTTTTTTGAGGTTCAATGGCTTCAAGGGACTCAAAAATTGGTAAATATTTTTATATTTATATCTATTGGTCTTTTTCTTGTAGTATTAAGACAACGGGTATTTTTAATATCTTCAAATGTTTGGATATTGTTAAGAGTGGTAGTTTGGTCATATGGAACGTTTACAGAATTAAAGATTAGTATTTCTGTGAAATAAAAATTAAGGCTGTCGTGGCATACCGGTATATTGCAATGTGCAGCTATGGCAAACACCTTATGCTGTACAAATTATATGTTGCATATTTAGCAATATTTATTTCTTTGGAAAATCTTACCTTTCCAAATGAATGTCGCGAAACATCAGTTTTCCATGGTTCATTTGGTTTTAACTTAAGTACCAAGATTTAACAGATTGGGGCACGTTCGATTGGTTGTACGGAACTTGTGCAGAACATGTGTTAGAATCAAATCCTTGAGGCAGGAAATAGTGAAACATGCATGGTAACCTGGAGCTTGATTGCTTGGATTTTCTGATGCTAAGAGAGTGATTGTTTCTTCCAATGAAAGCATCTTTTATATGCAAATCATATATTACCATCTAAATGACTAGATTCTATCATGAATCATTTTTTAATAATATGCACTTCATAATTGTAAAGGAAACTCATTTTTACAAGTTACCTCTGTAACCTTCCGTATATAGGATAATTTTATCGACTTCTTTGTCTGCCAAATAAGAACATGCCCGGACAGTGTTCCTGGTTAATCAATTTGTCCCTCTCTTAGTGCATTTTAGCACAGATGGGATTTTATGACTTTCCAGAGAGCAGGTTTGTTGTCAAATAATGACGATAGAAGATTTTACTTTTTTAGACAATTCAACTATGATTGTTGTGTGTTTCACAAAATATGCTAGCCATGGTAATCCCTGTATCTCATGATGTAAAGTTACTTGTCAAATGTTTATTTACCTTACAATGCTTTACTATATATCGTAGACCATATAATACGCAGTCCCTATATCATTAAAATAATGCAGATTTTGCTACTTTGATCCTCGTGATTTAATCTATACAGTGTGTTGCTATGGTGTTTTCCCCAATAAAAACAACATTATAACTTAAGTTAAACTGTTTACAACATTCACCATCAATATATTGTATTTTATGTACATGTATATTTAAACAAAAATATTTCCCATCTTTATTGTGTTTTTAATTTTCTCAGAAATCGATCAGTATTAAGAATATAACCAGTGATCAGTGAACATCTAGAAACCATTCATCCCGCCCGGCTAGCTCAGTTGGTAGCACACAAGTCTACTGATCGAGGGGTTGTAGGTTAGATTCCCCGGCGGGGCATACTTACGTGGAGCTTTGTCATGAAATACTTTTCTACAGCCATTCTCTACTGACGGAAGTATGCGCCTAGTCTAATGGTCTTTACATGAAGATGTTTTGTACAATATGTCTCTGTAACTTAATGCCCATACTTGATCATTGCATAACCGTAAAGTTGAAATTTATAGGCAGAGGAAAATGGAAACAAACACTTGTTTTTCTTCATAGTCTTGCAGCAGCCAATAGAATATGTGAGTTTCAAACATTGCATAAGCTTATTATCTATTCGGGGAACAGCAGTAGTTACTAGTTTTATTTTATGCCATTTAATCCATCGAATGGAAGAGAAATGGGCCAGTAGCAAACTTTATATCTTTTAAGCTGTTGTAGCTAACATGCTCAGACCCTGAAAGCAATCCTAAAGTGATTTTTACTAAAAGTTTAAAAAGTTGGAAAAAGCTATAGCTTTGTACACTTTAAAAACAGTCCCTCCAAAAGTGAGAATTAAGTTTGGTTCATTAATGTTATAGATGGTGACACTGGACGCCCATGGATTCTTACAGAATATGATTTGATGACCATAGCAACTGACGTGTTAGAAGATGATTGGGAGAATTTGACTCAATATTTGGCCATACCATCTGGAACTAAACATGAAATTATTGCTAACTACAAGGATGATAGAGTTCAACAGATTTTTCAAGTTCTTTTGGTGTGGAAACATAGCGTGGGTTCTAAAGCTACCTGGCAACAATTAGAAAACTGTTTTAGTCTTGCTTATACCGATGTGACTATTAATTGGAGAAAGTTTAATGGTATGCTTGTATTATTTTATTCTCATATTAGTATTCTCGTTTGCATTGTGGTATTTTAATTGCTGAAGACAATCTGGATTTTAGATTATGTATGTTACTCAATCGTATTACAATTTGTTTCCATTTACTTGCATCAGCTGACAAACAAAACCAGCTTTTCTGAACATTATCTGCTTATAACTCGACTACGTAATAAATAATTAAGACTTTCACCTAAGCAATAACCATTGATGACATTATTATTGTAATTTTGACCAAAAAAAGTAAATTCTTGTGTATATGCATATGATATGATACGCATTGGAAATTTGTCGTACATATTTATTAGCGATTAACCCATTTAATTCAGTCTTTAGCTCGTCTGACTAAGAATCAAGAGATTAGAAGTTAATGAAACTACACAGCAACAATGGCATATCCTGAGTAAATAGTCATGTGATTGAATGATGTATACATTTCTTTATAGTGCTTCATTCCTGGGTGAGACTAATCAAGCTTTGACATAGGTACATAATACCACATGTTCTTATAATTTACGAGTAAGGAACATTGTCTTTTTAGGTTTGAAGAATGGTAGATACGCTAAATCAAGGTAAGTTATTACTAGCTTTTTCTTCTCAAATCCGAAAAAAAGGAATTTTTCTGCACCTGCCATAGACATGCTGCTCAAAGTTTGAAGTCAAAAAGAGGGGTTTGTTACATGGTGCCATAAGCAGAACAGTCGTATAACAGCAGATACAAAATTATGGCGAAATATGAGGCCTCGATACTGAATTGATTGTACCTCAAATAAATTTAAACTGTACTTTAAAGCTTATGCACACATATTCTATCATTAGTATAATTCAAAACGTGTGCCCCCATTTAACAATTTAGCTCACCGTCAAATGTTTTAAGCTACAAATTTACAGTAAGTGCACGGGATTTTGTACAAAAACATTGTAAGTATGTCAATGTTATATTCAGAACAGCCTATCATCCCCTCAGCCAGATTTTTTATGAACAATTGCAAATTTTTGCATTACATATAATGGGAAAGTTGTTTTACTCAACATTTAAAAAATTATAATCCTAGAAGGAAAAGTTAAAAACAAAATTGTATGCAAAATTTTAGCAAAATCAATGTCGTAGTTGTATAGATATTTTCGGTTTACAGGGGTCCACGCAAACAACCTATGATTATTTCTTTCCTGATTTGACTATAAGTGATTATTGGTAATAACCTAACGAATGAAAATTGATTGCTTAAATGTGGTATGTTTGTGTTTACAATGGATTTAAATGATTAAAATCATTTCACAATGTTAATAAATATAAGCATTTGAACTAGACTTAATGCACTTGTATGTATCTTTATGGAACAAGTGTATAAAAAACGTTAATTCATGGCACAGTTTGTCCAAAAGTAGATAGTTGTTCTGGTAAGATTTAAAGAATCCAATATGAGATATCTATTAGAAACAATTCAATTTGTTCAACTGGTCAATCACCACTATACGAAAGGTAAAACTCTTCAGTTAAGCTAGTGTGCTAGTGTGTTAAAGACATTGATACACAGATGAAGAGGGCCTGGTGGTGCTTTTCGGCCTACAATGAATAATGCCCTTCAGGTGAAGCTCTCGGGTTACTATTCATCCCTCTGCCATAGATTGACCTCTAATATATTATTACCTTTGTATTAATTATTTACTTTCGTTAACTTGTGCAACCGAAATAGTCGGTTGACCTGCCTGTTCTTTTAACTTTTTTGATAAAAATATTTTGATATTACAGCCAACGTGGAAGAATGATTAGTACATTAAAGGGGTCAAATAGTTCAAATAAACCAGCTCCAAGTGTTGACGGTAATGATAGTATAAGTGACTGGTTAAAGGATATTACTAAAGAAAAGGGACGAATGAAAGTGTTAACTAGCGAACAAATTGAATGGTTTAAACATAGATGTAAAGAATTTATTGGATCGGGAGGATTTGGAAATACATATCGATGTAAGTATGACATATACATGGAAAGATATATCGATGTAAGTATGACGTATACATAGAAAGATACATCAATGTAAGTATGACTTATACATGGAAAGATATATCGATGTAAGTAAGACGTATACATGGAAAGATATATCGAAGTAAGTATGACGTATACATGGAAAGATACATCGATGTAAGTATGATTTATACGTGGAAAGATATATCGATGTATGTATGACATATACATGGAAAGATAAATCGAAGTAAGTATGACGTATACATGAAAATATACATCGATGTAAGTATGATTTATACGTGGAAAGATATATCGATGTATGTATGACATATACATGGAAATATATATCGATGTAAGTATGACATATACATGGAAAGATATATCGATGTAAGTATGACTTATACATTATCAACAGCTTCACACATATACTATAGAGAAAATAACATATTGTTGAGATTTGTTATTCTGGTGAATTACTGTCACGTTATTATGTTGTCATTTTCTTGAAATTCAGTGTTCGCAGTCATTGACATAACCCACAAGTGTGAAGCTCGAGGCTAATAAAAATCATTTGGCTTGTGAAAATTGCTGATTGCGTGTTGTTGGCCTAGTTGTTTATCATCTTCATTACTATATAATGTATGTATTGTGCTAATGTTCTTGAAAATTAAAGACAATGATTGTGTAAGAATCAAAATAATATAAAATTCATCATGATTATCATCGAATAAACGTTTGTTTGTAATATATATGAGAGATAACACTCAAGCCTTCGTTCTTGATGATTTCATGACTTGCCAATTATTCACTGGCACATCATGTGTTGAAATGGTATTTAATTTCTAAAACTCGTTACTGTCCTCGTAATATAAGGTGTAAGTGGAAATTTCAGCAGCGTCCAAATTCTCTGACATTTCAATATTTTCGTATTTTTGTGGACAAAAGTTCTACGGTTTACGAATTTTCCATTAAATGGTAGATTTTTACACCATTAAAATGCCATGAAAATGTCAGTTGATGAAAAATGCTGAGTGTGAACATTTCAGACGTGCCATTACTGTTGTATTAAAAGTCGGCATTGTTAAGTAAAATAATATGGAATATTTTGTATTGTAGAAAAATATCATGTAGACTTAGAATATACATTTGACATATTTTTATTGTTTACAAATTGTAATCACTAATACAAATTTTGATGTTTTTTTTATGTTTTTACCTAAGATAAGAATATATTAAATTTCAGAATTCATTTCTCATAGACAAAATATGACAGTTATAGGTAAACATTTGTAATAAAATGTAAAATGATTGATTTTCAACATTGTATTTTTCAATTGGCATGACTACAAAGTTATACAAAGATTTGTATCAAGTAAATTTTTTATACATTATCATATAAAAAAAGACCGAAAACATATCTCTTAGTGTTGGTTAATTGACTTAGCCTATCTTAATTGGTTAATATTTTTCATTGCAGCCAGTGATCTTATTCCTGAACTAAACATGAAAGTAGTCATGAAACACATTACAGTTCAAAAGGATGGCGATGTTGAAAAGATGAGATCTATTACAAATGTATGTATGTTTATTTATATGAAAAGAATAATATTTGCAGTACCCATCATATGTTTTGAGACAAAATAAATTAACTAAAGTTTTTGAATGTGTATGATTATTAATGTGGAATTATCATTTTTAATTCATTTAAGCATATGTGACAAAATGAAAACAAATTTCATGAATTCAACATATTTATAAGATTCAGCATCTGACTATCTTATGCCTCCAAAACCATGTTTATTACTTTCCATAACATAATTTTATGCTATTTTGTATTCTCAAATATAATTCTAATGATAACAAGAAATAAAACAAAACTTAAAGGTATAGTTGAGTCCCAGTAACGGATCACTACGGTAATAAAGACTTATTTCTTTTTATTTATTAAAGATACTCATTATGTTTATATATATTTGTGATTGTTATTAGTACCTCTAGTTAATAAATGTTACAATAATCAAAAAGTTTTTCTGTCAAAAAATCTTTCGTTTCATTTTCAACCATCGCTGATTACCCAGTAGCGGATCAACTTCTCAAGTAAAGAGTTACGTGACATTGAAATATAGGGACTTTCTCAAAACAGGCAATATTAACTGAATACAACTTTTTTTTATGAAAACCAACGTACAAATTGACATTTGGCAAAACACATTAAAAAACTCTTGGTTTCACACATTTGATATAAGATACAGTATAAGTTCATTAACTCGAACACCACCGGGTCGAATTAATTGGCCGAATCGAACACATTGTCTGGTAACGATCAATTTCCCTTCTATATCAATATTAGTCAACCTCTGTTGGGTCGAACAGGACTGAGTCGAACTCTCGAACCAATATCATGGTCCCGTGGTTTACAAATACTCTCTAATACTATTGTCTCTCTCGAAAAATAGATTTTCTTGACCGTTGTCATTGTTTTTGACGCGTGATAATTACACGGTGTGAAAATCGCTTAACAATAGATATTGATAATTGATGTTTATTTGCCCAAAACATTGTGATGAGTAAATATTGCATAAAAATTGCTTAAAAATAGAATTGTTTGTT
The DNA here is from genome assembly GCA_025267735.1 of Mactra quadrangularis. NCBI lineage: Eukaryota > Metazoa > Mollusca > Bivalvia > Venerida > Mactridae > Mactra > Mactra quadrangularis. Next base: position 47,108,995 of record CM046305.1, on the reverse strand, counting down.
GACTGCAATTTGTAGAAGGGCCCATAAAATGCCATGGTATGATTAAAAATAAAGGATAAAACGAGTAACTTAGGTATCGCTAAAAATAATTAGTAAGCGCATTAAGCAGCGTGTATGTTAGTTTTTTTTCTTTATAAAAACGTATTAAAAAAGTTTGTGCAATTTCGGTAAAATAAGTCCAAATTTAGGATCAAAATGTTAGAACAGAATATACACACATATACAACGGGGGGGGGGGGGAGGAACTTACAGGAGGACACGGTCACATCGAACTTTTCTCACTTAACCACATAAAAGAAATGATCATTTCATCTACTATTTCTCACCTATATCGTAATTATGTTCATAAATGTAAAAATAACGCACAACAAATTATTTTGCAGTTATTACTAACTACGGATACATGACACATGAATGGACCATGTGTTCGGGTAATATACTAAACCAAGGGAGATAACATATATAAAAACAATTACGAAATAAGGGGAAGTAATAACGTCTTACTTGGACAACATTCGGCCGGGTTGAACACATGGTTTCTCGAATCTTTTCTCATGTCCCCTCGAGTTCGACCCAGCGAACTTTTACTGTAGTTATTGTCCTCTGTATTTGTTAATAAGACATGTATTTGTGATTTAAACAAATTGTCTACATTGTAATATTCTTAATCATCTGACATAAATTCCATAATTTGCCTTCAGTTATCGTATCAAAACATTCCTTATGTTTAATAAAACATACATTAATATTAATACTTGAAAATATGTAATTATGCAGGGTAAAACAATGCCACCGTGACGCATATCTTTGATGTCATTGACTATTAGATATTTAGTATTGATTTTCTTCCATAAAGGTAAATTGTTAACTCCTTGTTGAAGGGTAGGCTTGTACATTTATGTACATGTAATCATGATTCCTGAAAAGCTGTTAAGTGTTGATAAACAGTTGATTAAACAATACTATTTTATCTTTAATTTGATTATCTTTGGTGTTCTAGAACAATCAAGACATACCAATGTCATCAACTTCTGCATTAAAAAGTGCAAATTAAGACAAACTTTTCCTAACTCAGCATTTTCTTGTCATTTCTAGATCATAAAGTTAATATTGAACTAAATATTGCATTTAATTAAGACAAATACTATATTTTTAAAAACAAATATGAACGTTTTTTATAATCAAAAAGTACTTGTCCACCAATTAAATCAATATAACTGATTACCAAATAACTATCGTCTCTTAATGATTTTGGTTAAACTATTGTACATATGCCAATTTTGTAATTTTGTAACTGTTGTACCGAACCTGAGCACCAAGTGCTCAAGTTGGGCGATTGTTGGGCCTCTGACTAATTTACGATAGTGCGCACGATGATTTGTGACAGCGAGCGTGTGTGCATGCCTGTGTCAGTCCATTCGTTGTCAACAATTTCTTTAAAAATCGTCTCGTCAAAAACCAATTTGTCTACAATTAGACAATTAGCAAAACAGTAATTGTTTTGTATTGCTTATCACCGTACCCAGTCAAGTTTGCTTTTATTATTAAAGTAATTGGCGAACAGTTTAAAAGACAAATTTATTAATAATTCCTTTTATATTTGAGAAATTTAGTTTTGCCAGTTTTTTTCTATTTTTTGACATCCTAATTTTTGCTCGCCATTTTTCCACCGTTTTTCAATATGCTGCAAGAACTGTCCAGCCCTGTACACAAACAATACATACAGGAACAGTAAAGTAGAATTCTACTTACATGAATAATACAATATAAAATAGAATTCTACATATAGGTACAATAAAATATAAAAAAATTCTATATACGGGAACTCTAAATATAGGAACAAGTAAATTAGATATAGAATTCTATGTATGGGAACAATACAATATAAAATAGAATTTTACATACGGGAACTCTATATATTGGAAAAATTAATTTTAAAATAGAATTCTACGTATAGGAACACTACAATAAAAAAGAGGAACAATACAATTTAAAATATAATTCTACGTATGGGAACAATACAATATAAAATAGAGGAACAATACAAGTTTAAATATAATTCTACGTATAAGAGCAATACCATATAAAATAGAATTCGTCATGCGGGCACTCTACATATAGGAACAATACAATTAAAAATATAATTCTAGGTATAGGAAGTACACAATATAAAAAAGAGGAACAATACAATATAAAATAGACTTCTACATTATAGGAACAATAAAATGTAAAGTAGAATTGAGCTTTTGGCATGTAGCAACACTAGAATATGCTTGAAAAAGATTGGCTCTATATTTGCCCCTGGAGTCAAAATTGACCCCGCTCTAGGGATCACAATATTAACTTAGAAGTTATAGTTATATAGGAAAATGTAAAGAAGAGCTTGATAATTGGCATGTATGCTCATATTAAGGTTCTCTACAAAGTTTGTTCAAATTTTGCTCTGGGGATCAAAATTGGCCCCGCTCAGGGATCACTAGATTTACGTAAAGAAAACTTTAAAAAATCTTTTTTTCTTAAAACGACAAGGCATAGAGCTTTCATATTTTATAAGTTGTATTATCTTTAGGTATTCTACATAGAGTGTTGAAATAATGCTACTGGGTTAAAAATTTGTCCCTCCCCAGGGATCACTGTTTTCATCAGCTGAAACTGTTAAACAATATTTTGTCAGATGCCCTAAGCATCCAGTTCTCAGGTGAGCGGTCCAGGGTCCTCAGGACCCAATTGACGTTTTTATCAATTATTTGATCAATGTTATCAAAAATGTTATTGAACTAAAATTTGTGATTCAGAGTAGTTTACATGTAGCACAAAGCTAGAATTGTAAAGCATGGGCTTGATTTTTTATCATCATTATACATTTTTTCAGGAAAAGATTGCATCAAGGACAATGCATTTTGGAATAGTACCGTTGCTCATGTATGGATCTGATAGTAAAGATGAAGGTAAAAGGTTAGTATAGTTTCTGTGACATTTTCTGTCCCCTGGTAGCTAAGTCAGTAAAGTCTTAACTAGGAATTAAGGGGCCCATGGTTCTGATTTTTAGAGAAAACCTCATAGAGCCAGTGTAACTATTGGGTATTTTGAGAATCTAAGGTAATTTCAGGTCGAGCTGTTCAGCCAACTGCTATCCAATAGCTTTAACAGACCCTCTTAGAGGAGTGGGATCAAATTCCTGTAGACGCCATATGTAGGCTATATTGAGATCATCTTTGCACATTTCTTCATTATCACCAATGCCCTTGAACCTAAAAGCCATCATTATCGGGATCACACTGTTGTCACGATGCAATGATTAATTAGCTCATAAAAAGCACAAAAATACACCTATGTATATCACTATAACTGTTGTATACCGATAAAAATATGTATACACTGTAATTGAATAAGTGATCCTTATCATATTTAGAGTTGTATGTACATTACAAGTACTTACTTAACGTGGACCATGATCACGCTATTTCAATCAGGTCCATGTATCTTGTTTATACTTTCAGATCATTTTACTTCATTACACCCTACATGGAGAATGGTAACTTATATGATGCGATTAAAAATGACAATAAAACGACAGTGAAAAAACTTACTCTTGGTATTAGATTAAAGATACTTTATCATATTGCCTCTGCTATTCATTTTTTACATACACCAGTAGATAAATTCAGGTATGCTTATTTCGTTTTTTATCTCGGCTATTGTTTGTTTTCTCTTATTTAACTTGCTTTCTTAACATGAGAGTACTTATCAAGGCATACACATTATTTTGAATTAAACATGTTTTTCTGTGACTGAATTGCTTTCCGTTTACTAATGTGACGGCAACATTGCTTTAAACCACTTGTAGCTAGTTGGCAGAAAAAGCTGTCTACCTAACTGTAGTATAAAATAGCACTGCTTGCCTGCAAATTATTCTCTGGGCCTTAAACTTGTTTTACTACTATTTTTTCGAGGTATGTCTGTGTAGAGAATCTGTGTACTAAATGTTTATATCATCAAGTGAGAATATTCTGTATCTTAATAATTTATAAGTTGTGTCAGGGATATTGCTTACTTTAATATAACACAGCATCATTTTTGCCCATATAATAGATGACGTTAATCATTTTTAAAGATGTCATCATTTTGATGTTATATTTTCTCTACAAAAATATAGGATTATATTTTCATTATATAAATTCATTGAAAAAACCACTATTCTTCTTTGATAAACATAATCCTATCATGAGAAAGATCAATAAAATAAGAATACTGTTTCAGAGGTGTAGTATGTCATATGGATATAAAGACTTTGAACATTGTTTTGGATAAGTATTATAATGCTCGGCTTATTGACTTTGGTCTTGCTAGAGAAATGGCCGAGGGAGATGACTCAACCAGTACAACTCACACAATTCCTGGCACAGAAGGATATTTCCCAACACAAACATTCAAGAAATACACTAGATTTTCTGACTATTATAGCTTTGGTGTAGGTGAGTATGCTGACATTTTTCTTATTAAGCTTTAAGAATTATCATGTTATATAGTAAAAACCTAAATGATCAAATAACCAAACCATTTATAAAAGAAGTAATTTTCAAATCAATTTTACTTTTCTTGCCCTTGCTGCCCTTGTGAGCTAATTTCAGCTATGGCGATAAATGAAAACTTAGCTTCAGGGCTATTTGCAAGTTTATATACTGTATTTTACATGGACAGGTGAAAATGCTGCGGACGTCCAGTTAACATTCATTGACTGAGGTATATTCTGGCAACAAAAAGTTGATTTATAAAGTGTCAATGGGGAGACCCATTTTTTGTATCAAACTATTGAACCAATATTAAACTATATTCACGATTGGCATACAACATTAGTAAATATCAATCACTAGGATAATACTACGCTGATCCCCTTTAAAATCTTATTTTTATTACTAACTTTGCTGCACCATTTTGATGAAAAAATAAGGACATGAAGTAAGTTTAGTCCATTTTTTCTCAACTGTCTAAATTTTAATAATTTCACGGTGATTGAATACACACTATCACGATATTACGTGTGTTAAAAAAAGAACAAGAAATCACGGTTAAATTATGTATGCTTTGACAGTTGAGTAAAAAATGTACATATTTATTATGTTTCAGTAATATTGGAGCTTCTAACCGGTATAAAGCCTGTTGATGGAACAAGATACCTAAATAAATACACCAAGGACCAAATTGAGATGAATCTTGAGGTATTTGTTTAATACATTCAGTTGGTGTTGTTTGTTTTTAAAAATAAGATCGTTCAATTGTTTAAGGGCATAACTCTATATCTATATTGGTCTAGCATACTATTGGACATTTTTCATAGACTATAGGTAATCATTACCACTGCTATTGTTGACACATGATACAACGAGGTGGTCAAATTTTGGTTTCCGCTCAATAACTTTAGTTTGCTTTGGCCTATTGACTCCAAACTTGGTGTATGGGTAGCTTATATCAAGAGGCAGCTTGGGATTGCTACCCAGATGTCTGTGATCAAGGTCAAGGTCACTGACACTAAAAATAGAAATTCAGTTTCCGCTCAATAACTTTAGTTTGTTTTGACCTATTGACACCAAACTTGGTGTATGGGTAGCTTATATCAAGAGGCAGCTTGGGATTGCTACCCAGTTGTCTGTGATCAAGGTCAAGGTCACTGTTGCTAAAATAGAAATTCAGTTTCCACGTAATTGCTTCATTTCGCACGTATTGATTTTGTTGCTTTCAAATGAATCATTCCTGTCACATCAAAACGTGGTCGTTGAAAACCTGGTTTCGTCGCATTGTGGCCCTTCTTGTTCACTAAATATGTCAGGTTCAAGAGCATTATATAGTTATTGGCATGTAGCATCACCTATAGTTTTCAACAAAGATTGTTTAAGTTATGCCTCTGGGATCAAACTTTAAGTTATACCTCTTGTTCAAAAAGGCTTATAGGTGAATAGGTGAATCTTATAACTCAATTTTACTTAATTTTTCACATTTGGCATTGAAATATAATATAGTTGTGAATTAGCATACTTGCTAACCAAATAAGTCATTTTTTAACATTCTCCATGGATAGAGACATATTCAGTTGTTCGGATATATATAGGGTTATTGTTACAAAATACTGCATGTAATATCATCTTACATTTCTTAGTCAAATGTGTACATGTACACATTTTCCAATAATTATCTTTTGTTTCAATTCAGGAAGAGTAAACACTGGTTGTGTATTTTAATCCTATACTGGTCAGGGAATGGAGAAAATTGTCAATTTTTATCTTAACGAGATAGGGCTTATAACAAGTGTTTAAATACAGAAATTGTAAACTATCTGCATCATTCTGCCTTTTAACAGTAACATTTTACTAGATTTTGTTTTTTGAGACATGCAGAGGTTAATTACACAGATATAGGAACTTTAGAATTCGGCCGCCCATATCATGACCCCTAGAATTTGGATACTTCAAACAACAATAAGTGTCATCGTTAATAGGCCTAAAAATGAAGAGGGTATGCGCGAGTCAGGTTATGAGACAAGCTGTTTATCCTTACTTCTGGAAATGCCAATAAATATTATTTTAAGTCACATTATCTACTCTAGCTTGATGCAAATGTGTTCAAAGTTACCATCAACTGATCTTCTTATGTAATATACGTAACTAAGATAAGATAAGATAATCTTTATTTAGAGTCGGTTATAATCAACCACATATAACACTGGCTTAAAGCTATTGTCCGACAAAACAAGACTATCCAATAAAAATCAAACAAACTAACGAAAATGAAAACCATTACATTAAAACTACAATCAATGCATTACATATATCAAGTCACAAATAAAAATATATGTTTAAATTATCACATTGATTTAAGGAAAGATAATTGAATTAAAATAAAGAAATATAGCATATATTTTCATGAACAATTATACAATATAAAACATAATTAAACATTTATGAGGTAACTGTTGATTTTGGCCAAGGCCTAAAACTGCCATAAGATAGAAAATAGATAAAATAATGATGATGTAAAGGAACACAAAAGTGTGAAAAATAAGAAATATTTTAAATGAGAAGAATTCCGTCCAAATTAGATTTGAAGAGAACTGATCAACAATTATCTCATAACTACACAAAAATACGTGATTTACCCGGTTAGCCTGCTCTAACTTATCTGTTTCAAAATAAACTTTAAACATAAATCTAAGAAATATGTTTATCACGGTAATAAAACTAGTTAAAACAGTTAGAGCAGCCTGCTCATGGTAAAATACAGAAAAAATAAAACATTAACATTCTAAGAAAAATACAAGTAGAGTTTTAAAGATGTATCACAATATATACAGGATAAGTTAAGTATTTAAAAATAGTATGGAAATTATCAAGTATCAGTACATAATATATATTACACCTTGCACCTAGAAATACATGGAACATTTACATTTGTAGCCACTTCAGGTCCGGATCAACCTTCTGAACTCGCCAAAATCTGTGGTTGTTCCAATTGTGTTAGGAAGGCTGTTCCAGACCTGGGTGGCTTCATATCGAAAACTTTTCTTGCCATAAGTGATGGTGTTATATCTTGGCACTTCCAGTGGGTTAGTTAACCTACAAGCATAATGATTAGATCTTACTGATATAAGTTCTTGGACATATACAGGAGACAAGTTATTTAAACATTTGAACACTTCAGTTGCTATCTGCCTTAATCGGCCTGTCTGTAGTGTAGGCATGTTGACGCGCTCTAATAAATCTGTATAACTTGAGGTAAATCTCTATAAACAAGTCTTATTGCTCTGTATTGTATTTTGTCTAGTTTTTCATCATTTGTTTGACTACACAAATGCCATACTAAAGGGCAATAATTAAAATTAGATCTAGCAAAACATTTGTAAATCAACAATTTAGTATTTAAGTTAAGGTATCTGTATAACCTTGCCAGTACATTAACTTGCCTTGCAGCTTTTTTACAAACATTAGAAACATGAATATCAAAGTTTAAAAGGGAGTCAATTTCAATACCAAGGAGCTTAACACTAGGATCACAGTTAATGTATACGTTATCAATTTTAAAAGATTTTATTTGTTCAGTAGTTTTCTTACTAATACAGATTGACTAGAACTTGGCTCAGGATTGGCTTGCATGTGATTGTTTTCAAACCATGAGATTAAAACTGAACTTTCATGTTCTAAAACCATTTTTAGTTCATTAATATCTTTGTTCCAGTATGTGAGCGTGTTATCATCTGCGTAATTAAAAACAGATTTTTCAATAAAATAAAAAATATCGTTTAAAAATGTATTAAAAATAAGGGGTCCAAGTATTGATCCTTGGGGAACTCCTTTATTGATATTCATCCATTGACTATGGTAATCACCCAGTCTAACGCATTGCTGACGGTTTTTTTTTTAATTTTTAAGAAGGCCAGCTGCGGAAGATGAGAGTCCATAGGCTAAAAGCTTATGTACAATCAGATCATGTGGTAGACAGTCAAATGCCTTGGACAGGTCCATGAGTATGGCTGCTTCATACTCATGTATGTCTAAGGCAGCTTTCCAGTCCTCCACCAGTCTAATTAGGGTGGTTTGTCATCCATATGAAGATCTGAAAGCAGACAGATATTTGTTGAAAATATTTTTATCAAAATATGACGTAAGTTGATCAGACACTGATTGTTCAAGCACTTTAGATATAGTGGGCAGAATACTCACTGGGCGATAGTTTTTCTTAATGAAGGGGTCGTCCTTTTTAACAATGGGCGTAACTTGAGTTTTTTTTAGGGTAGTGGGGAAACAGGCATTGTCAAAGCAAGTATTAACAAGTTTTGTTAGTGGACCTGCCAGTGATTCAGCTCCAGCTTTTATCAATCTAGGTGGTATATTATCTACCCCAGTAGCATTTTTGGGATCAATGGACTTCAGTAACTTATTTACATAAGGAGTATTTACATGTTCAAAATGAAATTGTTCAGAACTTACATTCTTACTTTTTATAGTTTGTACACTTGGAAGCTTATCATCAATATCAACAGAGCTATTGATGCCTATATTGTTTGTAATATTTACATAGAAATCATTTAATACATTGCTTACAGTACTTTGGTCAGTGATTAAGGTTTCATTTTCGTTAAGAATAATTTTTTCCATCAGATTTATGAGTACTTTTACTTGACAGAAAAGGTTTAATAGTTGGCACAAAAATGTTTTGATTTAGGCCCCCACCACATCTTTCCCCGAAATATACATGCATAGATTCTCCTTTCATTGCAACTACAAGGTAACGTTGTTTTATAAAAGCATTCCAATTTCGATCAGATTTACATTCGAAATATCTATTATGTAACATTTTTTCTTATATATTGCTTTCCGTAACTCACTATTCATGAAGGGAGATGATTTTCTTTTGACTTTGCGTTGTTTTAATGGGGAATGTTCATCAACGATTTCCTTTAAAAGATATTCACTGGCCCAATAAATATCACCAACTTCGTCAAAAATGTGAGAAACATGAAATGGGGCATTTGCTATTGCATTATTAAATGACTCATTATCAAAATTTTTATACGATCTAAAGTTTACATACCTAGGTTTTGTGGATTCACAATCTTCTCTTATGCTGGTAGCAAAAAAGTTGTGACAATCACTGATACCAGAATTAAGATTAATGGTGTTAAATATATATTATTTACAGTTGGTTAGAATAACATCCAAAGAATAAGGTATTGAGTTTTTCATATGCCCAATATAGCCCACTTTCTCTTATACAAAGATAGTTCATAACACATACATTCAATACTAGAACATTCCAATTCATCTCTCCTTCTGAAAGGAAGATCGTCCCATACAAACACTAAAAGTCCACCACCATATCGATTTCTATCTTTTCTATCCATCTTATATCCAGGAAAGTTAAAAATATTACTATTAAAAGAGTCATCAATCTTAGTCTCTGCTAGAATCAACATATCTACTAACTTTTCACTTAGAATCTCATGAACATCAGAAAATTTGCTTTTAAGGCTGTTTATGTTTAGATAACTAATGATAGGTCTTTTTTTATTACCTTGTCGGAGATGTCTTAGCTCTTGTAGATAATCCTCAGGGTCTGTCTGATAGACCACAACATACTTTAGAAATAAGGAGGCCACCAGTATTTCAGTGTCTTACTCACTTTATAGATCTGTTATGATCAGTTATATTGAATAACCTTTCTTACAGTTTTTACTAAAATCTTTTTGAAAATCATTTCAGCCTAGTTTTAAAATGTGTCATTTAAAATCATTAAAAAAAATCATTTAAAGTCCGAAACTGTCGGGTTAGAATTTATTAGGTACGAATGCTTTACACTTTACTCTGAGTGACGATTTAAACTACTTTGGCTTATTTCAACGATTGCTTAATTATTGAGAAAATTATTGAGAAATCATCATGACATTAACAGCTTTCAATTTCTATGCTTAATGGCAGCTAGTTTCATAAAAAATCGTACAATCACGGGTCCGTGAGAAATTACTATATGTAATGACCTTGACCGGAAATAAAACTTAAGCACAATTTTACGCGGTAGGACAAAGGAGTTTGTTCGTGAACATTGAATTTTACATCATTAGTTTGATTGTAAAACTAATGAAGCGAATCAAATAATGTGTAAAAGAGTGATTACACAAAACTCTCAGATGATAGTTTTACAAGATGACGTTTTTTACCAACATTAACGGATTAGCGATGTCGTAAAGAACGGCATGAATAAAGATTCTTACTTATTTTAATTAGTGATAAGTGATACTGATTTTTGAAATTTGCCGACTCTTGCCCATTTAAGTGATAATTGACGTACGGTCATTAAATAACTGTCAGTTACGATACTTGGGCAAATAAGCAAAAGTAAAATGTTATTATTTCCAAAACCCGTTTTTGCCGATTTCTTTAATTTTGACTACTTATGACTGTTTTAGTTGTTCGACGAAGTCAGGCAACTATATACGCCAATTTTGAGAAATCAGTATAGCAAGTTTACTACATAATCTACTTTTTTAGGTAAATGAAGGGACTCAACATTTCAAATATGTTATACAGAGAAAGGTTTGAATAAAAATAATGTGATAATTACATATAACAAAACAGTAAAAAAATACTGTACATGGAAGTTAAGATGCGCCGCAAAATACAATGATTTCGGAAATCAAAGTCAAAGAACCCCTTTCAAATAGTTCCACATCGTATTGTTCTATTAGACTGTAAAATGTTATTAGATGTAAAAAATTGAAACGTTCTGTTACAAATTGACACACATTAAATATAAATCAAACAACTACTGTCAGTTGTTATTTTAAGTTTAATACAATGAATACTAATATAAATTGTATATTTCTACGCAGTGAACTACTGCACAACGCCATTGTGCTGAAATAGACGCAACTGGAAATTCCCGGTGTCTAAAAATAGAGCATATTGATATTGTTCGTTTTTTCTCAACTGTCAAAACATGAATAATTTCACGGTGACTTCGTGCTCTTTGTTTAACACTCGTGATATTGAGATAGTGTGTAATCCTCCACCGCGAAATTATTCAAACTTACACAGTTGAGAAAAAACGAACAATAGTGGGGAATATAATAGGGATCGCTTAACATCTGCCGAGATTTGGATGACGTAACGCACACCTGCTAAAGCATCGATCTTTGGACTGGAGGGAAAAAATCGATCGCTACTGTTATTGACAAGCTAGATTTGAAACGGACAGTAATTGTCGTTTTGTTCAGTGACTTTGTCGAGAGCAGTTTCTCTTGTATACTAGATCGTTTTTGATCAATTTCTTTAATAATCAGAATATATGGCCTTGATGAATTATCTCCCTTTAATAAAATTGAAAGTTTTTCTTAATTTTCTACTTTTCTAATATGTTTAAAATTGTGATACGTTTTCATTATCTAAAATTATGTAGCATTTAACCATTTAAACTATTCACTTTGAATTATAAGTGAAAGCCATACCTTCATGTTATCATTTGAAATCTACGTATAGCATTGAATATGAGCAGTTAGTGAAACATGAAAAAATTACATTAATCAAGCTCGGACGAACATCGACTTAAATCACATACGCTAGCGCTTGGCTGACTGCTTTGCGTCCAGCGGACATAATATAGATTTACAGAGTGTGATAATTTATATTAAGACTTTCGTATTCAACTTTCTTAACGTAACGGTACTGTTGAACAGCTAAGACAATGAGCTTCTTAAAAATATAAACAAACTAAAAATCTGACTGCGATAAATTTTGAATATGACTAATTTTTCATTGACATTTTACCAAAGATTCCAAGGACCCAACACCTTAACTTTTTTATTTCTCAACATACTTACGCAAACTTGAAAACATTTAAAGATAATGAAATGTAGTTTTTGCGTATGTGTTTTCCTTAAAAGGATTTATACGAACGTTCAAAATTAGATATATTCTTTGATAAATTTTGCGCATAAATTATTTTGATGGGGCAAATGGACTACCTTTAATTGTATTATATTGTATTATTCATTACTGGATATTCATAAAATAATATATCATTTGAAAGCTATGACAATGCCATTTTCAGAAAGGTTAGTAAGATAAGCTAAATTGGATTTGTAGTAATTGATTAGCATGCATTTAAACACAATTATGTCCATTGTAAGAGAACATACATCTTGCACACGTGTAAGATCTATTGAACATGTGGGCAAATGATACTCTTATATGCCATTTATCATAAATGTAATGTGATAAGATGATTTGTAGAGAATTAAATTCTCTTAAATGGTGTCTCTTTTACAAATTGTAATTAAAATGGTAGGAAAGATATGGTAATTATAAAATGAAATTTTAAACTTTTCTATCTAATAATCTTATTAATATCATGCCTTATAATCTGTTCATAGCAATATTTTGATTATTATCATTAAAATGTGAATGGGATAATATGATTGTGTAAAAACACACATTTGTTATCATTTTTTTAATTCATTAAGTTGGTTAGTTGATTTTATACAAGCCTCTTATTTAAATGATTGGTTAAAAAATATGTCCAGTCAAGATTGATTGAATGTTGTATAACTCAAAGAGTGGATATTACATTCTGCCATGCTTGTTCACATATTAAGGCATGTTTTCAAAAGATGTATTATAATTACTGAAAGAGAAACATTATATGACAACTTAAAGATAAAATGGGAAATCATGAGTTCTTTTTAAGGATCTTTGCCCAGCACTACAATTATCTTTCATTTTTTTTATTATCAGAGGTAATTTTATGTAAATGGTCAAGGTGTTCAGAATGTTTTAATTTAACTGATGAACTGAAAGTAACTTTGGTGGAACTATTAAAGAGTATATCAGAAATTCAGTTCTTATAAGGAAGGTTCACTCATGTGGGTTCAGACTGTAAAATTGTTATAGTTTCAATGAAAATATTGTTCAATTTCATTTAACTGTCAGTGGCAGTGATTTAAATACTCTTTTTAGTACTTTTGTTTTCACTATTGATAAAAAAGTTACCAATATCCATGTTTGGGATTTTCAAGCAAATAATGAGTATTTCAATCAGTGGGTTATAATATGCCACTGACAGTTGAATAAAATTTAACAATATGGTCATATTAATGTTAACTATTTTGAAATTGTATTTATTGTCCAAGTAAAATGTGACAAAGCTATTCTTCGATTCAATTAGCTTTGAAAATCCACCATCTTCATAATCATATAACAATGCATTATGATCATAATAACTTTTGATATCTCCATGTTTAACACAGTTTTAGTACTTCTGAATACTGATAAAGGGGTCACAGGTTTGATTTTGAGCAGGACTTACCTTCCTTCATTGAGTTTTGTAGTAAAGAAATATCTTTACCGGGGTTGGCATATTGACTGGTCAATTGTGAATATGTGTTTCTTTTCAATTTAACATAGTGACTTATAGGCCAATAGGACCGGGTGTATTTTGTATTTATCAGGGATGTGGAAGATCAACTTGTCCAGGGATCAATATGCACTTGCCCAGAGGTTGAACACTCAAAAGAAATATAGTGAACTATGATAGAAAATGCATATTATGAGTAACAATTTAGACATTATGTAATTGAATGAAATAGTTCAATGCTGAATATGTTTTAAACATTTATATCACTTTGTTCTTTATATATGATGCACTGTATCTTGCACATTTAATAAAAATGTTACTTACTTAAAATGTTTTTTTTCTGAATGCCTTTTTAATATTGCTAGTTCTTGCATGAATAAATAAGAACGTTTTTCACATTTATGATAGTTTTTGAAATGATACTTAGTTGATGCAACAACATTAGTAGCTTCAAAAAGGTACAACAATTAATTATGCCAAAAGAAACAAATGTATTGAAATTAAATAGAATAAATAGTATTGACATCCCAATTGACCAGTATTGACTTGTATCGACTACTTTGGGGAGTATTTGGTTTTTTCATTAAATCATTTAAAATTTCGTGTGGAAACACCAAATGAATTTGGTTTGTAGTTTTCAATCAAATTTTCATTGGTTTCATACTTTCATACTTAGGATTGTATGTTTTTCTGATATTCCAATAAATATTGTATTCTCATGTAAAGAAAGCAAGTACAAAAGGCACACTTTTGACGGTACATTTCATACAATAAGAGTTCTGCGGTCTATGTTTAAAGTAACTTAATCTTATTCTACATACAATGTACTCAAATTTCATTTTCAGAGTCCAAGTGACCAAAGCAATACATTTATGTAAATGTTTTCTTTGTCGAACATCTCCAATGCTTTCAGCGCTATGATTTTTCTCTTGATTTGGGAAATGTCAGCAAAAAGAAAACGATTGGGACGGGTCCGTTGACACAATTGGGAAGGTCCGTTAACATGATTGGAAAGAGTCCGGTTGTCATTGGGAATGGGTCCGTTTTCTGGACCCTTTTTAAGAGGAAAAAAACCGCTGCTGACATGTAAAAATACGTGATTCACAAGTAAAAGATTGAGCATTAATGCTTGCTAAAAGTTCTTTACTGTTCCATTGGCTGCAACAAATTGGAGATCGAATTTCTTAAGTAAAAGTCTGGCATAGAACCCTATGTTCCTCTTGTTTGTTTCTGTAAGCAATAATTTTATTGGTTGTTCTTTTAAAAGAGTATGTGGAAAAAAGAAGATGAAAAGAAAAAACCTATTGATGCTGCAAAAAAGTTGTATGAGTTATCTGTGCGATGTCTTAACGAGGAAGAAGATAAAAAAGAAAAACCAATTAATTCTGAATATATAGTAGACACAATCCGTGTAAGACATGTTATCATTTTTAATTCATTTAACCCGATCATTACGTCTGTCAGTAGATTGTCTTTCTTTATGACTTGAGGTCAGGTATCCTTGGTTGACCTACATACTTTCATGGCGTATGACTATAAAATACATTTAAGAACGTTTCCCCCTTCCTACCTCTGATACAAGCTTAGCATCTTTCAATAATTAGCTAAGGTATGTGCTTTGTACTATTCGTAGGGTTGCAACCTCTCCAAACGGCACTTCTAAAGAGCAGCATATTTGAATTCCCTCGTCGATTTTGCTCTATGTTTCAATTCTGACAAACAACACCTCCGCAGAGCGGTAAACGGCTGGCGAGATTCATTCCCTTTATTCATATTTTACCTCCGTACAGCGACACTTAGTCCTAGTAAGGTTAATATCAATGATCGATAATTATCTACGACCTCGAGATCTAAACAATAGGCGATACCCCTAATCGTATAATAGCCCATGGTTATATGTTGTTTAATTATTTGACTAACAAGGGTTTATAGATGAAAGACACGTGGTTTCAATGCCACCAATGAACGAATTAAGACGAGGAAAGCTTTGTTTGGTAGACTAACGTCATCAAATATCAGTCGAACACACGTTCTGCTCGTTAATGATAGCAACTGAAATGTATTTATTATTGTACTTTTTATTATAAACTTCGATGGAATAAATTCTGATTCAAGTGAATTCGAGGTTAAAGAGATGATTCAGACACTAACTACCGAAAAGATGGAACTAAATCATGCTAAGTATAATGCGCCGCTAGACATATGTAAAGAACACATTTTCACGGTATTGAAAAGTTTTTCCATGTGTATTGCTTTCTTCGGAGTTAAACTAACCATCGTGCAACGAATTTTTGAACTGTGTTAAACACTGATCTGAATGATTTTATAGATATTCTGAGACGCCTTACTTTTGTCGATTTATCTAAAAGTCTAAATGTGACACTTTTTCAATATCCGCCAGTTGTTGCTCTGCTGAGGTAGAATTGTTGTTCTTTAAGTTAAATTCATAACCTTAAGTTACTAATACTAATGGCTCAGTATTGAGAGACAGAGACAAGGAGCTCCCTAGAGATTGATTTGATTAGTATTAGATGTAATAACTTGTTACTCGAGCTAAAATGAATTAGTATCAACCAAAGGTATACTTTGTAATGTTCTTGGCAAATGATAAGACCCTCTAAAGGGATGAATATGAAGACGGACCCAATATCGATGTTTAATGACTAACATACTTATTCTGTAACTTGAGTAAAACAAAAGTAATAATAATCCTCAGCCGTGGCGTTGTGGTTAGCATGTCTGACTTCGAATCCGAAGATCGCGGGTTCGAGTCCGAATGCGGTAGGTCATACCCTATACATGAGTTGTCGCCCTCGAGGTAGAGTAAATTAGCACTGGTTGTAGAAAAGTGTCCAGGACACATATAGTAGAAAGCGCTGGCCGTCGTATATGTGACCTAAATGCGACGTTAAATCCAATTAAAAACAATGATAATAATCATACAGATCATATTATACTATTTCAATATAACATGCATGCAGTAAGTACTATTAGCCTACCATGTAGTGTGAGGCGTGGTTTCATGTTTCACTGACCACTACGCTAGTAGGACAGCAGCTTGTTGTCTGGAATATTTGTAGTAGCTGTCTAAGCTGTCTTTGGGGACACTCAATAAAATCTCATTCTATTTGAAAATGCAAAAAGACGCACTGGAAAGTAGGGAAACCGTCCTTCTAATGATTGGAAGAAGTACAAGATTTTAAATCGGTGTTCCTACATGTTCTTTAAGTTTGATTTTAAAAAAAATCCGGCGTGGTTTTCTTAAACGTTATAAAGCGTCATTAAGGAAGTAAAGCACGTTTTGTTTTCCTACATGGATAAAATTTATTAAATGTAAATAATTTAAATCACAAAACATAAGCATTATTTGACCTTTTTGATCCTGGGATCCAAACATCATATACATAAATTATATTAATTTTATTTTGGTCACTTCAGACCCAACTTGAGAATTACTTTAAGCCGAAGTGGTGTGCTGGTCCCGTAAAATGTGATTTTTGCATGCTGTATGATGCTGGTAAGCATTCCTATTAGTATCTTTTTTCTGTCAACATTGAGGACTTTCCTAGCAAGCTTTCCGCTAGAAATATGTATATATGTTTTACCAGTACTGTCTTGAAGTGTTCCGAATCGTCAAAGTACATAGACATAATTAACAAATATTTATAGAGTGTTATGTCATATCGTTTCAGAGATTTGAACTGTGATGATCTTTTATATTAATTATTGATTCCGGAAATTTAAAATAATTGCCATGTATTTGTTCATTCTCATTATGGTGTGTTACGTGAATTACGTGTGTCCGTTTCTAGTCCCCGATCGGTGTTCACACTGGATAGAACTATAAGATTGCCCTCTGTTTATATGTCTGTCTGTCCGCTCAAACATGGATTCTACAATTTCGAGAAGAGACACTCAGAATTGATGAAACTTGGTGAGTGAATTGGTTGTAATCTTGATAATTCTCATCTTAGTATTTTCTAATCAAAGTTGTTGCTGCATATATATTTTATTCGTATAGATTTCATATTGTAATCAGTTCTTCAAATTATGTTTCAGTTTCTAATGATGACCTTCAACATAATCTTAGCTGTAAAATAAATGTATGTGTCTCATGCATGAGAAATTCATATTGTAACCCAGTATGGTGTCATTCTTGCGGAGAAGAAATCATTCCAAATATTGGTAAGCAATTTTATGAGCAGATTAGCAGACATGAATTATTGTGTTACATTTCTGATCTATGCAGTGAACCAATAGGTATAAGTGTAATGTAGGGTATAAATACATGTATAATTGATTTGTTAATATGATGGTTATTCTTTTTGAATTAAAATATTTTACATTTATTGATATCCTTTTTATACGCCCGTTTGAAAAACGAGACGTATTATGTTATGATGTTGTTCGTCTGTCCGTGGACAATTGCTTGTCCGGATAATAACTCAAGAAATGATGTACCTAGGTTCTTCCAATTGTGTATGTGGATAGCCCTTGGGTAGAGGGGGTTCCCTATCGAACTTGAGACCCCAGGGTCAAAAGTCTAGGTCACTGATTTTTAAAATATAAAAACTTACGGAAATAACTCAATACAGACTGTACCTAGGTTTACCACATACTTGACACAAGGGCTATACACATTTAAAATTTAATTTTAAATGTGTATAGCCCTTGTGTCAAGTATGTGCCCAATTGAATCTGTGGCCAAGGGGTCAAAGGTCAAGGTCACTGGGACATCATAAAAAACTGTTGGGTCGATTACTCTTCAACAGCTTCGCCCAGGTTAACCAAATTTTATGTGTGGATAGCCCATGAGTCAGGGATTTGCCCTATTGGTTCTGAGGCCTGAAGGTTCATATTGGAAACTGTGTGCCGGTGGTAACTCGCCAACGTCTGTATCTAGGTTCATGAAATCTTTGCATTGGATAGCCCTCCAGTCAATGATGCGACCTATTTATTTTGAGTCACCGGTACTTCATATGAGACAGAACACAGTACATGTATGTCAGCACACGGGTGTATAATGCCCCGCCAAGCTTTTGTTAACTCCATCGTATGAGGATTTTGTATAAAAATGTCACTGTGATTTATTAGACACAATTGGCAGTTTAAAATAATTAAACAATTGTCGACATAAATGCAGCTATGTATTGACACGAATTACGTGAGCAGTTTCATCAAAGACATTAAAAATCGATAAGGATGTACCTTCTTACTGTGTGAATATTTCTTTTTTTTTCAAAAGTTAATAATATTGTTAGTATTGATTAAAAGATTATTAATTCCCACAATTATTTGAGAAATTTGATATAACTCGTTTTAAAAGTTTAATACTGGATTGTATGAATCCATTTTAAACAATTGACAAATGATTCGTCCTCTAACAAAGTTAACCCCTCACAAATTTATAAATCAATTGGCTTATTTGTTGAAAATTGATTAAGAGCGTTATACCTTTTTATCTTTAAAAAGTCAATACTAGCGTAAAATGCTGTAATATTTCTGTAAAAAGTATTTATTTCATTTTAGAAAAATCACTGCAAGTATTACATTTTTTTATGAATTGGGGTCGATGTATTCAAATGACATTTTTGAATTAGCTTTGGTGAAAAACTCTTTTATTTTTTTCTTTATTGCCACCATATGCTATAAGGTTAATTATTAAATCGTTAACTTGGAGCGCGGTTATTGTTTTCTCAGTCAAATGATAATGATATGTTAAGACTGCAAAATTGTCACATTTTCTGTTGGGTCTCCAAATGATTAATTTAATATATTCGAAGAAATATCCATGTAATGTTTTTAATTGAATTTGCATTCGTGGAATTATTTGAATTTCTTAAAACCACAACTTGATTATTGAATTTTTCATTTTTATGACAAATACCCCCTCAAATGTGTAGTGCGACTGTTACTCATTTATCCATTTTTCAATTAAATGTTATAAAAAGTTATTTTAGATAGAAAGTTAAATTTTTATCTCGACTTTTCGAAGAAAATGAGAGCTATTGCTATTATTTTTGCGTCGGCGTTAACATTGGCGTTGGTTTTCAGGTTAAAGTATTTTAAAACTCTTATATCTTCAACACAATCCAAGTTTTTATATTGAAAATTTGTCTGTACCTTATATACATGACTATGAAGGGACGTAACTGTGGATGAATTATTTTGGAGTAATTGCCCTTTTAAACTTAAAACAGGACAAAATGTTAAAGGTTAAAGTTTTGCTCGTATGGAATATCTTCAATACTGATAAAGATATTTGAATTTAAGTTAGTGTACTTAATTATCAGTACCATATCGACACGACTACAATTATGAAAGGACGTAACTGTGGATGAATTATTAATGGAGTTATGCCCCTTTATTCTTTAACATTTATGATTTAACATTTGTTCTAATGGGATAAATTTAGTACTTACAAATATATTTAAATGAAAGTTGGTATGCTTATTCATCAGTTCTTCATCTATCGGACTATTAAGGGACAAATGAGTTACTTTCGAAGTTATGTGTTCAATGTTTAAATTGGTTTAAACTGAATATATTTAGTTTGATTGATAGCTAGTATGCTTATTCATAAGCACTAAATCTACTCGACTTCAAAG
Source organism: Mactra quadrangularis (assembly GCA_025267735.1). Lineage (NCBI taxonomy): Eukaryota > Metazoa > Mollusca > Bivalvia > Venerida > Mactridae > Mactra > Mactra quadrangularis. The sequence goes on along the minus strand of CM046305.1, from coordinate 47,088,491 downwards.
GAATGTAACTCTTGACGAATTGTTTTGGGTTGTACCTCTTTTCAACTTTTTATTAAGGGTTAAAGTACTTTGAAGTGAAATATTTTCAATACTCACCAAGATGTTTAATTTTTATGACAGGTAGTATGCTTATTCATCAGTACTATATCTACACGAATACAAATGAACATAATTCTTGATAAATTTTTTGCAGTTCTACCCCTTTACTTAAATATTGATTTTTTTCAAATCGAAATATGTTTAATTCCTTATAAAGATATTTAAATGAAAGTAGGCATGCTTATTCATTGATACTATGTCTACTTAACCATGAAGGGACATTACTATGGATGAATGTTTATTGTTTATGGAATAGTGCCCCTTTTAAATTTTACAAATATGAATTGGTATTGATTGTTTGACTGATTTATTTCCTTTAAAAATTAAGTCCGGTCTTGAAATCATTTTTCTTTAAAGATAAGCCTTGCCCTGAAATAAACACCTGAAAAGTCGAGCGCGCTTTCCTTGGACTGCTCTTGTTTTTCTTGTGTTTCTAGACTGTAATTCTGATGATAAAAAGAAACTTGTAACTATTTATTGCTTGCGGAAATTCTACCTATCGTGATCAACCCGATAAAACAAAGGAAATCATGAACTGATATTTTATGTACAGACAAATCCTCAAATTTCCATGGTATAAATATTATACATCGTAGTTTATTTTCTAACTCATCTTGTTTTAGATCAGAAAACTTTAAAAGTTTGCTTGAATAGTATATTTGGTGTTACAGATCTCGGATCGTGTAACGTGTAGATCGCTCATCGTGTAAATACACGGTAAAAACCGGTCCGAGATATTGTGATTTTGCGTTTTATTATCGTGTACCGTGTGCCCGAGATATTGGCAAATCCATACGTATAAATGTATTAAATACTTATGCACTAGATGGGAGCCCGTGCAAGCACGGGCTTTAGGTAATGACAGTTTCCGAAACTGTTCCTCGAAACAGGCATGTTTAAAAGCCATATGAAACTTATTAATCTCATAAGAGATTGCAAAATATTTGTAGGAAGTTTGAAATTGATAATTGTGTAGTATCGGAGATATGATTTTGCAAGTATAAGTTTAATCTGGGTTTGTCAAGTTCTAAAAGGACTGAACACTGTGAAAATGTAACATGGAGTTATGAAACTTGGTCACCCGAGCTTCTATTTTCATTTCAAAAGTGAATTCTCGATATTTAATCCCTTTCGACATGAAACCTGAAAAAAAACATGAATAATGTTGATCTGTCTAACAACTGTGTCCAATCATTACAGACCGTTGGGTCAGCGTATATTGAGCTTGCTTGTGAAAAATGGACCGAGAATATGTTCTCCCATATTACACCGCGTACCTTCGGTAGATAGCGTGACCAGACACGTATAAATTTTTACCTTTGTCTCTGATAGCTCTCTTGAAAGAGATACTTTGTGGTGCAGTAATTTCTATAAGAATCTAATTATTGTAACTAACAATTTGTCACCGTTCTTCGCAGTATATCTCGAAATTAAATGTGAAGTACGTGAAGTGTTTTATTCTGCTTAATGTAAAATATAAGAATTGGGTGAGTATGCCGTTTATGGGTATTATTTCGAGAACAAAGAACGCATGCTTGGTGAATATTCAAAAAATGGCAAGAAGGTTGCACGTATTCTGGGTGATTCCCCATGATAATACAGCAGTTACAGTCATGTGACAGAGGCATTACATTCGATTCAGTAAAGATCAGAAATATTTTACTTCACGTCGAGAATCAAACTCGATTTTCCGGTTTGACGTGTCTATTTTTAGTTTTATCTAGAACTATTTTAGACACAAAAAAAACCCACTATTTTTGTTGATTTTTGGCAGTTTTTGCAAATATCAAGAGGCTTTGTCAAAAAAGAATTGTCAACTTGATATGCCGGTATATAGGTGCTCCAGCGACAAACAAAAGATTTATTCAAAGCTGCGCAGTTTCTTCCACAAAACAGGAAACTCGCAAATTTAATAGTATAGATTGTCGACAAATCATCATCCATAAACAAAAAGAAAAACCGCGATTCATTTAGTGGAGTTTAAAATAAATCCATACGTATAAATGTATTAAATACTTATGCATTGTCGACAACTCATCATCCATAAAAAAAGAAAAACCGCGATTCATTGAGTTTAAAATAAATGTTGACTTGGTTAAAACCGGAAATTCCTATTTAAAATGCCGTACGTCGATAAACTGCGGCTCATACCGGACCAATCTGCGGTCAATTTAATTACGGCCCAACCGAAATGTTGTTACTAAATTAAAATGATCGATATAGCATTATTATATTAAAAATGTAAACGCATGCTTGCATTTATATTATTCATCAAGCATTTTTCTTCGTTTGTCGGTGGCTAAAGCGTTTAGTAAACAAACTGTTATAAATGACATCTCACTTGGTCAAGAACTCGTTGATCACGACTCAATATGATTAAAAAATCATTACTATTTTAATTCTTAAAGTAAATTAAATAATTTAGTTTTTACAGTTTATTCGTATTATTCACGCATATGCGCGTATTTATATGCAAAACTTTATATATCGATTTTTTAATCGGCATAAAATTAAAAAAATTAACACGCTGTGTGTGTACTGTCTTATAACCCCGTCTTCACGCAAGCACTACATGTAAACGTTTATATCTAGTAAACATACTACTAAAAAGGCGACCATTATACAATATGACTTGCTTATATTTTTTAAAATCACGCTAAGACTGTGTTTTGAAAAATATACTTATTCAAAGTATCTTTTCACCATGAATGGCTTGAAAATAAAACAGAGAAAAAACTTGAAACGAGTATTTCTTTTTCTATCGTGTGATTTTCGCCGGCTATCGTGTGTGTAGTTTTAAATCTGATTAAAATTTACAAAGAATGACATTAATTTTTTTGACAGCAATGCTATTCTTTATTCAGCAGTTTGTATTTTTGTTATACACCAAGTACTTATATAATTTGTCTGGTAAATATTATCAATCTTGTTCTTCTTTGTCTATGGTGTAATGACTGCTCGCCTATTGTGTACCTTAGTTTCTTCTTAAAATGTCGATATTCAATAAAATAATCTGTACCATATGACTTGCTTATATTTTTACAATCAAATTAAGACTGTGTTTTGAAACATACACACATACGAATTATAACATCTTATCTCCATGAATGGCTTGAAGAAAACAAAGGAAAAAAACTTAAAACGTGTAATTTTTTATCAACCGTGTGAGTTGATTGGCTTTGCGTGGTTTTTAATTCGATTAAAACCAACTTACTAAGAATGAAATTAAATTATTTTGACAGTAATGTTATTCTTTATTATACAGTTTGTATTTTTGTTGTATACCATGTACTAATATAATTTTTATACAAAACATTATCTATCGTGTTCGTTTTTGATTATCGTTTATTGTCTGCCCGCCTATCGTGTACCTTAATTTCTACTTAAAATGTCGATATTCAATAAATTTATTGATACGTAGAGGTTATTAAACAGGACAAGTGTGCCTTAAGGAAGATATCGGCACACTTTCTTAGGTTTTGGCCCGAGGGCTAATGCCGAGGAAAGTGTACCTATATCGACTTAAGGCACACTTGCCCTGTTTCATAACCTTTTTATTGCATATAACCATACAAATTTTTCAAAAATATTGTTAAAATTATTAGAGCAGTATTAAAAGTCCACGTTATTTTGGATCATCCCTCGTATGTTGACTTTTGCGTGAAATGATGATTTTTTTAAAACAAAAATACATTTTTTCTCGACGTAACGCGCCATTTTGTACGTTGACGTTACGTCACATGTATTGTTTTGTTTTTTCAATGCCGAAACTTTGGAATCTAATAAACGTTTCTTATAAAACGTAAGTCTTGTTGTTAATAATCTTATTTCACGACGAAAAAAACACACTGCGAAAAATTGAATAGCTTCTTGTTGCTAGTAACGTAACGAATATCACGTGCGTAAAGTCTATCGTTGTCGGAATGCAGGTGCGTAATGACCGGGAGTTGCCTCAATATCGATTTTTGGCACACTAGGAAGTGAGCCAAATATCGATATTTTGGCACACTTGCTCAATACTGGAATATATTGCCCACATTGAGGCTATATTGGCGCATTTCCACGTCAATTTTGTTACTATTTATAGTAACATATGCAATAAACTATTATATTTTACAATCACACTAAACTGTGTAATGAACCAGGTACAAATTATTATCTTTTCTCCGTGAACGGGTTGAAAAAAGACTATGTAACATATTTAAATGTTTATTTCTTTATCTATCGTGTGATTTCGAAGTTGACAATTCTGTGCGTGAATTTAAATTCGATTAAAGCCAATTTTCAAAATTTAGTTTTAGAGAATTTGTGCGGTAAACTCGATATTCAATTAATTTAACAAAACTTATATTGTTTAGTTACATATTTACGACGAAATAGAAGAATATTTTTTGTTTTCAATCTGAGACGTGTTAACCTGTCGTCGTTGAAACGTTTTTCTTTGGGCGAAAAAAGCCGAGAATTCCGAACAATCGTGTTAAACGTGTATCGAGACACGGAATCGTGTATTTTACCGCAAATCAAGCTATCTAACGAGTTCGTGTAACGTGCAATCCGTGTTCGTGCAACGTGCGTGTACCGTCCGTCCGTGTGACAACTTGCACTTTCCGATATCTGTTATGTTCAATCATAAAAAAATGACCTTATAATCTACGGCGTTCTGCAATTGGTTCTAGAAATAGTTTCCACACTAAAGTTTTCAATATGTTTTATCTATAAAGAAATTATAAAATGGTGACAGGTAAAGTGTCCAAACTTCGACCTTATTGGATAGTTTTAGACAATAACTTTGATTTTGTTTTAACTTATGACAATTTTTTTCCGCCAGGGCGTAATTGGGTTGGCATGATATTAGCAGGAAATGATTCAGAAAACGAGACATTAGCTAAAGTATTCACAGAAGATGGAGAAAAAATAAAAACAGTGGTAACTTCAAAATGTCCACTTGTAATGGGAATAAGGTAGGAAAATTGAAGTATCTTCTTGTACTTTTTTAAGTGAAAGGATACATGGAAATGACTATCGTGTGAATTAATATTTAAGTTTTCCCCCAAATACATTGTGCCAATTTTAATTGAAAGACACAACACCTGTGTTTTACGTTATGATTTGCATCGTACGTCCGTTATTTTGCAATTTCGTGTCAGGGCCTTATTTCTGTTCTAATACCTCCCATGAGTTATTTTAATTACTTGTTAGGAATCATTCCCATGGTAAGACGATGTGCCTCGCAATTTTGAAGGACCAACTGGCTACCAACTAATTAAATCTGACTGGCTTGCCTGTGCTTTTAAAGAAAATACTATGTGTGATAAAAATATTGATTTGTATATTTAGTTCTTAGGCTCAATGATTCCAAATTTGATTAGTCTTAGCCTTTAGCTATTCCTTCGTATCTTTATACTTTGAATGTGTTCATTGACATAGTAGTTTGGTTTATAACTTTATTTCCATGTACAACAAAATTGTGAAATATCCTGTTAAAATAATTTAACATCATGTCCCTTGTATTAAAGACAAAAGTATATTTAATAAATCCTTATGAAAGTATCTGGCAATACAGAGTTACATTTCGTTATAAAAAAAAACTCCGCTGATATGTGTTAACAAATTGTATATATCAGGGTGACCACGGACTCTGGAAAACAGGGAAAATGCCAAAATAGAATTTCCTGCATGGAAAAATCAGGGAATAATCAGGGAATTTCACAGCTAATTGAAAAAGAAATGCTTTTTGGCTTGTTGGTTTTGTCTTTGATCAAGTTTATTTCATGGGCTGAACTTGTATCAATTGTCATATACAATTCAGTTATTATTTTTCTATTACATTCATTATGGAAAAAAAGAAAACTGTTGTTTTGAATAATTTTTGACAATCTAGATGGCAAGTAAATGAAGGAAGTGACTTTATTTTCAAATGTTCTGAAAAATGCATTATTTAAATGAAATTCATCCATCACTTATTAAGGTTAATAAGTCACAGGTTACGTATAAAACAGGACTGGAAACACTAGGTAGGAACAGTTGTCTTGTCACATGACATGTACATTGCATCTTATGTATTTGATTTCAATATAGTTCTCTAAAAATCCTCATTCAGGGAGCATAAGCTAGCTAGAGTTGTGTATCGAAAATCTACAGATATTAGATAAATATGTTTGTATTAGATGCCCATGTTAAAAAGATATTGCAACATAAAAAGTGTACGGTTTCTTTTTTGGTTGAGTATATATTATCTATTGTCGAGTACCCGGTTCTAAACCCAGCCTGTGACTCATCTAATTTCTCAAAATCCTCAGCCCATGTATTCAAGCCGTTATGAATTATACTAGAAAATATCTTATACATAATATAAATCAAAGAAACGCCCCTTAAAATTTGAGGGGTCGTCCCTAGGACTTGTAAATAGAACCCTCTTGTTAGACCCTACCGGTGTTTACACCGGAGAGGACTTTAGGTTTGCGCTCCGTCCGTCTGTCTGTCTGTCTGTCTGTCTGTCTGTCTGTCTGTCTGTCTGTCTGTCTGTCTGTCTGTCTGTCTGTCTGTCTGTCTGTCTGTCTGTCTGTCTGTCTGTCTGTCTGTCTGTCTGTCTGTCTGTCTGTCCGTCCGTCCGTCCGTCCGTCCGTCCGTCCGTCCGTCCGTCCGTCCGTCCGTCCGTCCGTCCGTCCGTCCGTCCGTCCGTCCGTCCGTCCGTCCGTCCGTCCGTCCGTCCGTCCGTCCGTCTGTCCGTCTGTCTGTCTGTCCGCATAAATCGGGATCCCGCGATATCGAAAAAAGTATCCAAGCTATTTTGCTGAAACTTGGTATGTGAATACATGTAGATTATGCACGTTACTTACATTTTCTATTTCTGGTTAAAAGTCTAGTTATTATAGATACAGAAATAATCACAATTTGATCAAAAAGCTTGTGATTAGGGGTAATTCAAAATCTATTCAAGTTATATTGATAAAACTTAGTATGTGAATATGTTGCAATGAGTAGATTATGCTTATCATTGCCTTATCTTTTTCTGTTCAAATTTATGGTTGTTATGGTTACGGAAAAAGTTAAGATTTCACCAAAACAGTTGCATCACAGTGTAACTTAGATTGCATGTCCGGATAATAACTCTACATAGGATGTACTTGAGTTTACCAAATTTTATGTGTGGATAGCCCTAGGGTAAAGAGTATTTCATTTAGGTTCTTAGACCCCGGGATCAAAGGTCAAGTTCACTCAGACTTCATATTGGAAAACTTGTCCTGGACAAAATTTTAACCAGAAGTGTACATAGGTTCACCAATTTTTTATGTGGATAGCCCTTGGTTCAAGAATGTGGCCTATTGGTTTTTAGGCCCCGGGGTCAAAGGTCACCAGATCTTTACTGTGGATAGCCCTCCATCTCCTACTGTCTCAGGCTTTAACAGCACACAGGTGTATAATGCCCGCCCAATGGAGGAATTGTTTTTCTTAAATTAGTCATAGATTACCAGTAGGGGACTACAGTATTGCCTGCAATACAAACTGACAATTGTTATTATTGTACTTGTTGTAATCTTCAGTAAGGAGAAACTGGTAATGGTGAAACCTGAATGTCCTGGAAAAAAAGATAAAATGAAGGACAAGTTTGAAGTGGCATTGAAAGGTGTGAAAGACCTGCTTGAAAATACAAACGTAAAAACACAAAAGACACTATTTTTCTACTACTCCGGACATTACTGTACTACAAAAGGATTTCAACTGGACCACCATATTGATGAATGTATCAGATTAGATGATTTTCAATCAAATCTTACGAACACCGTACGTCTATCAGACAATGTACGTATGATCGTTATTCTGGACTGCTGCAATGCTCCTAGTATTCCTATGTTTAAACAACAGGAACAAAATATAACATTAATTCAGATAAATTGTTGTGCACCAGATGAATGTTTTAATACTAATACAGGAGGGAGTGTCTTTCAAAGATTATTTATGCAGGCTTTAACTGGACGGTCACTTTTATCTAATTGCAAAGATATAACAAAAAGTAGCAGGCGTTGTGATTGCAAAATTGATGGAGATTTTGTTACTATAGAAAAGTTAGGGTATTTTATTCATAAGCATTATAATGCATGTTCTATAAGAGTAGACAAGAAGATAAGAATGAATACGATTAATGCTGAGATATGTGATCTAAGGATAGGATATGTAGTAAACTTCCATATTGAAATGGACATAAACTTCGAGTGGGGAGACGAAACACATTGTATTCATATTCTGCCTAGAACATTCTACAGTATAGATGAACTTAAAACTATATTATTTGATGAAGTTTTACGTACGTATACTTGATTTTATTTTAAATGCTTATTGTATTTATTTTAAATGCTTAATGGGATTTGTAGGTCAAATTTCCAGTTCCAATTTTCTGGTTTAGCATTTTATTATTACAATTGTAGTTATATAACAGACACACTGATACATTGCTCTTCAAAATATTTATCCAATTACTTTTTAGCCGCACGGCTAGCTCAGTTGGTAGCAGGCAAGTCTACAGATCGGGGGTCGTGGATTCGATTCCCGGGTGGCACATACTTTCGTGGAGCTTGGTCATGAAATTATTTCTACGGCCATTCTCCCTCCTGTCAAAGATTTTAATTATGTAGAACAGTTGTCAGTTACTGACGAAAGTATGCGCTTAGTTGTTGGTTAACAGCTACATCCAGAGAATAATGCTTTCCAGGAGTGAGTAGGTTGACTGATTGCCGTTATATGACCTATTCAGTGTGTTGCTACGGCATTAAACCCAACAAAAACAAACAAACATCAAATGTCTTTAAATGTTTAGGGTGTCTTTTAACATGACCAACGTCGGTCAGGTTAGCTAAAATAGATTGTGTTAAAAAAATTACTGATGCAGTTATTTATTTAGGCATTTATTAATGCGGATCATAAACATAATTTTGCCACAAATATATCCAATCCGTTACGGAATGATAAAAGGACAAACATCTATCAACGTAAATGTCTTAGGTAAAAAAGTATATGAAGTTACTTACCCATTAATAACTTGGTAATTTCCTCAGTATCCTATTTTGTTTGCAATACAGTGTATGCCGTATGTAATTTATGTTCATTTATGTGATTAATTACCATAACTATTTAGAACTTGATAAAATCTTTCTGTGTTGCTGCGCCGTAAAATCCAAACAAATACTCTTTATAATTGGGCTTTCTTCATTCTAAAGTAATGAGAATGAATAAAAATATTGTCAATTGCCGACTAATCCCTTTAAATACAATAGTATTTCGATCATAGTCAGCTTTAGGTATCGTCGGCAACCACATTACTTTCTTCCGTTAAACTCCATACGAACCGTGGACAATTTGACTGGCAAAATCTCGTTTTCATGAATTTGCATGAGGCAGGGGAGACCAATCTTCTTCTAATGAAATCGCATGTTACAATTAAATACTCTTCAATAAGAATGACGCCATACATCAACGCCATACTTCACCCGTTTTAGGGAATTTTGAATGGGAAACCAAATCTTCGATATAAAACGTAATTTCATTGGCTAGTTTACCGCAATGGTTTCCTTGCGGATTCAATGAAACTGCCTCATTAATTATTCATGACTACAAGATTTTTCTAACCAAATGGCACATGGTATATAACGCAGCATGAGCATCAAAATAATTTTAAGACTCATGAAATATAAAATTTATCCACCCAAAATATAGAGAGTGAAGCAATCCATATCTGAATAAGGCAGTTCGTTGTTCATTTATCTGCATGGTACATATAAAATAAAATTGTTTAATTTCATTATAGTCAGTCCTTTGACAATATGAACTTTGTACTTATGTAATGATAAATTTCTTTGTCTTTTGAAGTTATGTGTGTTGATAGTATATTAATTTTTATTTCTATAGAGTATTTACCATCTGCTGAAGGACCACGGTTAAGTACTTTGATATTTAAGGATATCTTGCTCATATATACCACAAAAGGTCCTGATTCTAGTAATTCAAGACATAGAGATGAGTTAGATTCTAGGGAAAAAGTCAACATGGCGTGGGAAAGCAGACGACAACTGTATGTGACTTTGCGTAATGCATCAAATGCCGAAGATAGATTAGTGGGTGTTTTCAGTGATGACATGTCCCATATAATCGATGATTTATTGAAAAGAAAGGTGAAAAATAATGTATTGCCTTTTATATTTGCTGGATTTTTCAACGAAAAAATACGTTTAATAGTTTGACGAAACACGGGCGAGCGGGTAAGCTGGCAGGCGGGCGGTCTGTCGGGCGTCCGATGTCGTTAACAATTGCTCTAATATTTTTCTTTACCATATATTTCTGCCATTTATTGTCATATATTTATTAAACTTCATACAATGATAACATATCATGTGATAAACTGAATTAGAAAGTAACCACAACTTTACCTGCCTTTATTATTGATTATTTCTCTTTGTAATTGTTGCTTTAAAGTTTATAATCCGGCTTTAATGTAGTTTCCACATTACATTTCTTGTAATTCTTTGTTTTGATTTAATGCTATTTTGCTTGTATAATTAGGTTGTATTTGGTGTCAGACTAACATTAGTTTTGCTTTACACTATTAATATGGCTTACATGCTATCCAAAAATCCTACAGCTTGTTATTGTGTGGAGGAAAATCCACATTATTGTCGAGTTTTATTGAAGGGTATGATTTACCACGGCTGTGAATGTCGAATGTGATGTGCATCAGGCTAATACAGTACATAACTGTTATCCAATTTCTCTAATATATTGATGTATAAAGTAAGCTTTTGGTGTTAATTTATGAAAAGAAATTATGTTCCGAGATATCAGTCTTAACAACTTGAAGTATATGTACCGTAAATTCAGTTTCTATCATTCTTTAATCACAGAATCCCAAATTTGTTTCAGCAATATATATATAACAACTCAAAACATGCTATGACAAGCAGTATAATTTTTAATGTCGACTTCTCGGAGATAAGTGCGACTATCCTACTAAGTTGTGTGTCGGGGTAACACTATATGTAGTTGAGATTTTTTGGTACAAAATTTTATATCTTTGAAACTACCCAAGGTTATTTCTTGAAAATTCATCTATGTCTACAGGGTTCCATTGGGGGTCAAATATCAAATTACATGACTCTAGCATGACTTTTGACTTTATGACCCTTTTATACTTAGAAATTTCTTGGTAAAAGGATATGCAAGGCAGATAACTATAGACAACTCTAAGGTAAATGAGTTACCAGGCAAAAGTTAACTTCATATTTCCTGATTTTGAAATATATTTTTATAACTGTAAATGCAACAGACACACTGTTATATTACTTAGCAAAATATTTCTTTATTTTTCGTAATATTTGCTGTGTTTCCTAACTAGACCCACGTGGGTCAGGTTAGCTAAAATAGATAAGTGTTAAAATATTCATTTACTGATAAGAAGATACTAGAGCTTGTTACTGCGGAACATTGGTATAATTATATTAAAAAGATATACTTACTCCTGACAATGTTGAAAAGACACGAAGCGACCAAGGAAAATGTTAAATTCCCTCAAGTACGACATACAACAAATCTATAAATAGCTTCATGATTTCCTCAGTATCCTACTTCCGTTTTCAACAATATGTATGCCACATGTTTTAATTAGTTCAGTTGAATGTTATGAGTGACAAATGTTATTAGTAAGTGATTTCTTACGTTCTTAATACTGTTTTAAAGACTAAACTTGGTTCTGTGCTCTCGGCACAGTCATTTGCCTGTATTTGCCCTTAAAGATTTTTGGTGCTATATTTTATTTTGAAACTACTGAAGGAATTTGCTTGAAACTTCACACATGTCACGTGCTTACCAATGTAGGTTTAATACCTGGTTGCACAACTCTAGCATTAATTTGGCTGTTGTTGCTGTTGTTTACACGAATACCCTAAATAGTCGAGTGCCCATCCCTGGACTTGGTTAATTTCTTTCAAACACCGGAAAACAGAATCTATTTCTGTAGGAAGCCAAAATGTCATAGGAGAGATATTTGCATGGTCGTATGTAAAACACTGAACTCATACTCTGGAAAATGAAAGTCTGAGTCTGGGTTGATGACTTTGGATGACTTTTAAATTATGGTGTTTAGATTGTTATTTTAAGCCAGCATACATTGGGAGGAAAATTTACTTTAACAGTAACTATACACCTGGGATCACTGAACGGCACTAAGGATGACCAAGAAGTAAAAGGTCATTTCTTTTTAATTAAAAAAAAATATTCCAACCATATAAAATTACTGCCTAATACGTGCAAGTTTAGTGTTTTAGCGCTTTGATTTTTTATGTTATTAAACTAGGCAAAACAAACATAATTATGATATAAGAGCTGATTTCCTAATTATATGTATACATACAATATACCTGCCAAGCTTAGTTTTTGTCAATTGCTTTAAAGTGTCGCACTGGGTACAGTGATTGGGAAAATGACGAAAGATTAAGTTCCTATGCTTGACCCAGTATATATATTCAGTTCCAGTCTTGGAATGGACACTTTCTGAACAGAACAGAACATATATTTTATTCCGTGACAGTTTACATAGTAAAAACATGTGAACAAATTATAACATAGATACATGAATAGAACGTGGCGGTACAATTTCAAAAGTTAAGAATTAATTTTTATAAATACAAACATAGAAATTCAAGTTACAGGATTGTCAAGTGTGGGGGATGGTGAAGCAAAAATTACAAAAAATCTTTAAGCGTAAGAGCAAAATACTATTGTCCTAGATTTTTGCGACTGTTTAAAATCTAGTACTCCTGATTTGGTGTTTAGCACGCTATTAATTGTGATTACCTTTTTATTTTATGAAAAGTTATTGTGGTATATTTTGACAGGATCAGAGAATGTGTGATGCCACTACGATTGAAGTCACAGTTGAGTGTCAATCCTTTCTTAAGTATGTTTGTGAGAATGAAAGTAACTTATCCCAGCTAAAACTAGAGGCTATGGATTTACTTACTGAACAAAAAAAAAAGGTATGCTGATAGTAACATGTGATATTCATGTTGATATAAATAATCTCTATATTTTAAATACTTTTAAAACAATTAAATGTGACCATTATGAAAATTGAAAATGTTTAAAAAGCATCTGCATAAATATAAAAATAAAGCTTGCTGGTCATGTGTCCTTAACGCCAGTATTTACACCACCTTCTTTTCATGTTAAGCTAACACATGTTGATTAACACATGTACTGGCATTAATTGCATCATGTAGCAGATTCAATGTTTAAACTCACGCGATGTTGAAATTTCATGAAAACTAGTAAAAAAACGTCTTGTGCTAAAATGTTTTTTTCTTTGTAGAATGTGACTAAACTGAATGTGAAATTCCCATATGAAGAGGGAAGTAATCCCAAGTACAGAAAGGATTTTTTGTGCTTTAATCTGGTGATAGACAATCAAGCCGGTAGTGGATAAATAATTGACATTAAATGATGTAACATATTATCATTATCTTGAAACTATATATACGTAACAAAACTTATAAGTATACATGTATATTTAGGCTCATATCTCAGTAAACGTCTGTCTGATTTCAGTCAAATTTTCAACAAATATAGTCTAAAGATGGAACAACAATATTATATTTATTTCATGACATAGAACAAAATATTTAACTAATAATATCATAATCATCAAAGTGTGTTAAAAAGTCAAAATATGGATGGTTATCTTCGTGACTAAGCGAATGTACGTAAAATGATAGTGGCATCCGGGTAATTGTGTCTGCGACTTTATATTTAATTAAGAGTGAGGCCTTCATGACTGCTTGGCATCACGTTTATTCATTGATCTCGCATACTGATGGAAGCGATTCTGACGTATACCTTCCCGCTCGCGTACAACCCTCCTGCGTAGCTCAGCTAGGGGTTGGGTTTCAACGCCACGGCGTGCACGGCGGTTTAATTCATACGTGTTTTGTTATGTTTAGCTATTGATTTCAACGGTTTTCACATCAGCATGATGTTGTTGTCGTGTATTAATTCTGTTTTGATTCGCACTAGTCAAGATTACCTTGTGCATTTAATGAATTTCATCGATTAACGGTTCTCGCAGGTAAGATTACTTTTAAAAAAAAGACTCCGCAGTAATAATTGATACAAAGTCAATCGCAGATACACCAAGTTTCATAAAAAAAATATCAATTCATAAAAAGTTAATCGCAATTGAAATATTTATACTTATAAGTTTTGCTTAGTTATATTAATATATACTCATTCTCATGAATCATTCTCAATTTTGATATAAATTATGACTTCTACAGTGTAGCTCATCTGAGCCTTTGTTAAGGGTAACCTCTCCAGACAGTTTTATGTCAGTCCGGTGTCAGACATCATTCAACTCATTGTGAACTAGATAGAGGTCACATAATTGCTCAATTTGTTTATCAAAATTGATCAGTAGCGTTGTATTCACGTAACCTCAAACAGGATTTGATAATGAGTCATGTATGGTGAAATGCTAGGTCACTTGGTCAAGTCATGTTCGAACATAGTCAGAGACTTAGTCAATTACATGTTTGATGGACTCAGTTGAGAGATCTCTTTTTCATGTATGATATACATGTTAATATATACATATGTACCTTAAAAGTACCAAATGATGTGCCTTAAAAACCCGGGTCGATAGCGCAGATGGTAGCGCGCCGGGGTTTGGAATTTCGTGCCCGAGGGGGTGCGGGTTCGAATCCCGCCCGGGGAGGTTATATCCTTCCATGAAAATTTGACAACAATGTCGATTTTCCTCCATTGATAAGATAATATGGAGACGTTTCTGGCCTTTTGGAAGGGTAGGTGAGTACTGGTTATAGACAATGGTCCAGGAAAGCTAGGTTAGGTGCGCTGGACGCCGTAAAATGACCTAAATTGTGTTGACACGGCGTTAACTCAAATAAATAAATAATTAAGATGTGCCTTGAATAACTCACTCTCCAGTTTAAGTGATAAAAATGAATTGATTTATTTACATGTGTCTTATCTTATACGTAGTAAAATAAATAATAGTTTGATACATTGTGTATTCTTTTCTATACTAATTTATTTTAGCTCGATCGTGAAACAAATTCTTACAACTTAGATTAATCACTTTCGGATATTCTTTTTTCCAACCCACCTATGTATTTAGTAATGGTACAATTTATGTATACCTACATGATGATAGAATTCACTAAATACAAAAATATGTTTATGATAAGAACTGACAGGTTTTTCCCGTGCTCGCGATTCTGTTAATTTGAACTGCAGGATGAATACTATGGTACGACTTGTATTACCGTTCACTAAAACTTAATAAGAAACAACCAATATATCAATCCGATGAATTTGATTAGCCTGTCAAATGTTTAACATCAGATCATTAAGATTGGCATAAGGCTAGGTTATGATGAAGAAATTTATCAAAAGCTTTTGTAAGAAAAACTTAAGAACGGCTTATCATTGAAAATGCTGTAGTATTGAGTGATCAAAGAGGAAGTGGAGTTATTCAGAGAAATCAAGTACCAACGCTGTTTTTCGAATTTGACCACTTTAATACATGATGGGAACTTTGGCGAATGCTAGACATAAAGAAATGTTCTATGGTCTTCATTTTACTATTGATATGTATGAAGGGGAGTAGCGATAACGTCTTTCAATTATTGAGACACACTTTGACAACGATGTATTTCAAGTAGCGAGTGTTGTGGACGCCCTGATACAGACATCTTTGCAATTATTAACACTGCATTTTTTATGTGTTATTTGAAACGATCATTCCATCCATCTTTAACCAGAATGCCTTGTGCATAGAATAAAATAGAATATTTCCTTTTTAGTCGGAAAAAATACAGAAAAAACGTAAGCTTTAGTAAACTTTTTAACCAACTGTTAAATAACAATTTATAAAATAAACAATTTTCAAAATACCTGTAAAATGTGAAATAATGATTAGTTCAATACGTAATATTAAAGTCATTACTTTTTTGACAGAAAACGGCAATTTGTCTTTAAGCTCTCCCGAGATGACTTAGCGGTGAGCTATCAAGATAGATGAATGTCCGAAATACGTTGTCTGTCCACACTTATTTCGTTAGCACGCTAGCGGTCACACGTTAGCTTCGATTGTCACGATACTTGGCCAGGACGTATGTCCCAGTTATTACTAGGACGAGTTTGAATATGGGTCATATGGGGTTAAATACTAGGTCACAGTTACTAAAAAAAGAAAATTCATGTCTATGCTGAAATTTGTTATTGGATTTCGAAATAACTTTTTATAGTAAATATTCACCATATATCAAGACGCTAGGTAACATACAACACCCATGCCTTTAGGTCCAAGGTCACTGTCACTAAAATATAATTTTCTTGTCTGGGCTGAAACTTCAATATGAATGGTGTGATTTAAATGTAACTTTGCACAAATGTTCACCATGACAAGACGGTGTGTCACGTACAATACCCATGCATGTAAGTCCAAGGTCAATGTCACTTTTCCAAAAAAAATAGAATTTTCTTTTCCGGGCTGAAAATTTATCATTTCTTATTAATATGTAAGAAATAACTTGGTATACATGTTTATCATATCATAAGTTTGGTCACATACAACATCCATGCCTTTAGTTCCAATTTCAAAATCACTGTTACTAAAATTAGAATTGTCTTATCTTGATTGCAACTTCATCATGAACGGAGTCAACATGAATTGGCACGAATGTTCACCGTAACAGGACGGTGTGTTACCTTCAGTGCATATGCCTGTAGATATTCGGACAAAAATTTCAGTTTTGACCGAATTACAATTTCGGACACTTCTTTTGACTCAGTTAATATATGTACGTCGTACATGGCCAACATTTCAACTTGAAACAAAATGAACCCAGCATAGCACCGAGTATCACTTTTTAAAAGGTATTTTTGTATCACCTTAAAACGATAGGGCTATTTCAGTCCTTATTCCATTACTAATAGACATACAGATGCAACTTGGTCTGATTATTTTCTCTGTGATTGTCTTTCATGAAAAGGCATTTGAATCGACAGAGACAGAGATGGGTATCCCGTCCCCTCTGGGAACCATCATCTTTTATCGGAGAGGCGCTCAAAAAGGGTCTTTTAAGCCAATTCTTTATGTTCCACACTATAATTATTATGTTGCGCACCAAATCGGCGAATTCTGCGATGTGTCGTGCGTCTTAGTATGTGATATCATTACCTTAAATATAGAATGTATACGGGTTTTACAAATTGTTGACTGAAATCAAGCTATTAAAGTTAGTGCACAGTAAGTAGCGGCCATGAAACAAAAATCAAAGGACTGCTTTAAAGCACTCACTACTAGTTACATTTTGATATAAATCTACAGCTCTTTTATTAATCACATTTTGACTGAAACCCCTGTCTAGTACATAGTGTGTAAATTATGATAAATGAAAGCCTACAGGTAGCTGTCTAATAAACTATATCCGGAATTCAAATATTTGGATCTTTAATTGCTTTCGTAACAAACAAACTCATCGTTACAATCATAATGGGTACATTGAACATCGGGATTTTATCCGTAGTTTATGTATCCAGTGATAATGTGTAACAAACTTTGTTTGCACCACCGGACAGAAAACCCATAGATTTGTGTTCCGAATAAGGTCAATTTGAAACTTATTATTCAAACTTCACTGGTTGATCCCCAAAATACTTGTTTATCATCAGGTTAATGTAAAACTTTGGATCTATCTATGGAATGTATCCTGCTCATGAAATGACATATTGTTTATGTCACCATTGGGAACAAATCTCCGTAAACAGATATCCTGTAGAGCGTTGCGTACAAGATCTCTACTGGCTCCGTGGAAGGTCATGTCGAGATGAACTTTGTGTCGACCAATCAATGCGTAGCTTTCATCTTGACGAAAAAACTATTAATCACATTTTGATTTCGTAATTTCTATTTTTAGACCAAGGTTTGCATGCTAATTTAACAGCGGTATTATTCACAGTCTGCGATTGGGCGGCTCATTTCAAATTGCGTGACGTATACGATGTAAACAAGTTACGTATCATAACAATTTCGTTATGAATATTATGATGAGAAAAGGTCACCTGAACGTAACCTTCGTTTGGAAAAGGCCAGATCTAAAATAGCGAGTAGGCGAGCGGAAAATTTTAGATCGGGTTTAATAAGATTGATTTGGGAACCTGCATGGTTTATACATTGACTAGCATATTATCTTCTGCACAAATAAACTCAAATAATAAAAGTTACAGCTGTGGGATGTTGTGTCCGTATTTTTATAAAATATGATGATGAATGGCAACATCCATGGTTCAACTATCACACCCATACGTCTCTGTGCTCAATGGCAACATCCATGGTTCAATTATCACACCCATACGTATCTGTGCTCAATGGCAACATCCATGGTTCAACTATCACACCCATACGTCTCTGTGCTCAATGGCAACATCCATGGTTCAATTATCACACCCATACGTCTCTGTGCTCAATGGCAACATCCATGGTTCAGTTATCACACCCATACGTCTCTGTGCTCAATGGCAACATCCATGGTTCAATTATCACACCCATTCGTCTCTGTGGTCAAGTGGCTAAAGTACCTTGATTTGAATCACAGTAACCTTTCACTGATACAGTGTGATGGTTTCAGCTTAACTCTGACAACAAGAGAAAGTTAGCAGTTGTGTGCTCATAGTTGGAGTCAGGTACTAGTGAATAGAAGAAAATATGCTTAGGTGAATTGTCCTTTTCTTATGAGTTTGACCATTGAAGAGACCTAAAATAATAGAAACCAATAATCAATAAAAAAACAACACAGTGATGTAAATGATTTAAATGTTTATTGCAATAAAAAACAACCACGGAACAATCACAAAAATCATCTTGTTATCTGGCACATGGTATGAAAATTTGGCATCCAAAGGTAGGTTATTCAACTTAAAATCTTAATTATAAAGAAATTAAATAATTCATGACATAATAAGGATAAAAATATTTTCATTGCAGGGACAGGACTCCATCTATAGCATATATTTTACTCTGAATCTGTCATTAATCATACAAACCTTACATTGATCACAAAACACGAATGGCAATTATTAACACAGTAATGTACAACATTGTTTTAAAAATATCGTAAACGGAAATGACGAGTCAAAAGCAGAACTCGTGCGTTTCTCCCACGATTTGGTACCTTATAATCGTACAAAATGCTTCAAATAATGAAATCCTTTTTTTTCGATATCATTTTCTTCTTTTTATCAAACTTTTAAGTCTCCATTTTGTGGTCCATTTTGCTTACGAAATGGACATTCGCTTGATGATTTGTAATGCATCCGTTATTTATTCACGAAATGGACATTAGTTTGATAAGTTGTAGGACACTGGACATCGGTAAAATATCCCACTTATGCCTCAGTCCCATAAAATCGGAGCTTGTTAAGGACCCGTACGTGCAGACAGTCGTGAGCCGTGAGAAGCCTTGCGTATCAAGGTGACGGTACGCACATGGTACAAAACAACACACCCGTACGGAGCCGTAGCTGGAAGATATGCATGTTTAATCCATACTCGGCCAAGATTTTGTTCACGATTTGACTTTGAAACTGATACGTGTATCCTGGGTTCATCTCACGGACCCTGGTAAAAAACGTAACAGTCCGTACAGGTACGCAAGAGTTCGTACGGGTCCTTACGGTTATCTTTATGTTTATGGGACTGTAGCTTTTGTTGAATATTTTTATATCTTTTGTTATTTGTGCAACTCCTTGTATCATGTTTCACTTTTTTAACAGGATTGCAGCCTGATTCTAGGTTCGATCCCTTGTAACATAGTGGTCTCAATACATGTAGCTAATTCTGGAATGTCGTTAGTATAGGTTTCAAAATTAAACATATTTCTATAATCATATACATTGGCTCTGAAACAAGTCAATAATAGTTGACCAAGCCAAGATCATGTGATGTTTACGAGGATGATGCACTTTATGTTATTCCAAAATGCTCGTCTAGAATGTAATAATAATTAAATTAGTGTCCAAGAAAATGACACTTAAGTAAGCTTTTATGTTCATTTTGGCAGAGTCCAGTAAACATGCAACTACGCAATTGGCAAGGGTCATTTAGGGTTTTCCCTTAAAGGTGTTTAATAAGAAATAATTTGATTGGATAATCGAAGTTGTAATCTTTTATTTCAATGGGTCATTTTAGACGCCCACCGAAAGTAACGACATTTCAGGATTGTCATAAATATAGGAGCGAGATTGCGTGAAAAAAAGGAGAAGGAGAGAATGGAAAACTATACGATCATTTTAATGAATAGACTTTGAAAACTTTTAATAAGTTTTGTTTGTTTTATTTAATAATAAAAAAACCTTGTGACTGAGACTATGTCACACCCTTTTATCAAGATTCAACTCAAATAAAACAACAATGAAAACAGAAAACATTATGGCAGTAATATATAAAGTTTATTCATTTATATTTGATTATTTCAGATAGATGATATTTTAACAAAATAAAAGTCCATTATCAAATTAAACTAACAATGCCTAACAATTGAAATAGTTTATGCAAAGAGAGATAAAGTGACAGAACTCTAAGACAATTGGTAAAGCTACCTTTCATGTCTGTAAGAAAAGGCGACAAATAATTGTCACCACTAGCTTATATACCATTCAGTCAGAATTTCGCATGAAATTCTCATGATGCATGGAATTCACAGGATTCATTTAATTCACTTGTTATATGAATAAACAATAATTTGACTACACAAGGGCTAGTCATTAAAGTTTCAGAGTTGTCAGTATTTAACACACATTATTATAAGAACATTTTGTAAAGCGAGCGAAAGGCAAAGAATAAATTTGCGCTATTTTCATGAACATTTATACACCAAAAGTAAAAGTGCGTGCTAAATACGGAACTTTGTCAGAAAACAACATTATAATAGTACATTGAGAAAAGTATTGTAACATACATTTTGTATTTGATAGTGTTTTTAGTCATTTATACATCACATTGATGTGATATTATCATGCACATTTGAAGATGAAATATATAAAACTCTGTCTTCCTTGGAATTTATTTTTTTATCTTAAGTCAACCAGGATGAGTGCCAGTACCCCTATAAAATAGTTATGGACCAGTCCTTTTTACTTTTTGGAGTGTAAATATAGTTATAGTATCAGTTTGAAAATAAGTGATTAACTCAACAAAAAGAGTCAGCACCCAATAATAATAATGATGATAATAATAATAATAATAAAGACTTTATTTAATGAGGCTACACATTTGGATAAATCCAATCTTCCATGAGGACATCTTATAAAACATCTACAAGTTATTTACAATATTTACATAGTGAAAAACATATAATAAAATAAGATAATAATGGACAAAACCTGCTGACTTTTGAGTGCATAAATACAGGCTTGTCATTTTGGCAAAATAAGCTATATACTAAACAAGATACAACTGCAAAATGCAAATATGCCTAAGTTATCCGGAAGAAGCTAAATATAATCAGCACCCCTCTAAAATAAAAACAGAAAAAGTTTGAACCCCCCCCCATGAAAAAAGTCCTGGATCCGCCCCTGTGAAGTATTCATTTTATCAGTGAATGTAAACTAGATAGAATTTTAGGATTAAGAAAAACAAAGGAACAAAAGATCGTTTCATTATCATTGCTTATGAAGTACATGTGTACATGTATGTTAACATGAAAACATGATTGTTTTGTTACAAGTTTATTTCAGTTATAGTGATTAATGTTGCTATTTAGACTATCAAATGTTGATTTTCTACATAAAACTTTTTGGTCGCGTGCCAAAAAAAATGACTTTTAAAAGAAATCTTGATGAGGTACAAATTTCGATATGCGGGTGCAAAAAATGAATAAAAATATTGTTTTCCATTTTCGGATATTTAGGTGCGGTAAATCCGACGAACATACAATCAATTTGTTATGACCTCATTGCTATTAAAAACCTTAACTATATGATTAAGACTCTATTTTGTGGTCCATTTCGTTGCCTCAATCTAACAATGTCCTATCTCCATTTTTGAAAAAAATGAGATAAACATCCCAAGCGACTTGTATGGCCTTTTTCTATCTTCTAAAAACATTTCGAGACTCTATCATATCAAAGAGCCCAATCCGCCAATCGTACATTATCCTATCTCCACACATTTTCTCTGCTCACAGCTCAAACATTGCTATATGTCCAGGACATATATCAATATTTGGGCTGAAAAGACAGTTATCCGATCAAAATGAAGTCTTCGTCTCTCGTTTTATGTCCTAATTGACTGTAACAATGCTCTATGTCCATAGAAGATTGTTCGAACATAGCTCTATCTCTTTTCGTCCAGTCGTAGTACACAACTTGATTATCGAGTTTTTGCTCTCCAGTGACAGCATTTTCTCGGTGTATACCAAAATAAATATGTATGCTGCAACATAGGCAGTGTTTCAAACCCAAAACTATAGAAAATGTGCACAAATACCATTATATTGTCTTCTTGGAGATAGCGCAATGTTAGAACGAGATGCATCAACCAAAATAAGCGAATTTTGATCTATCTCCAAACACATTTTTGCAATTTTCAGCATTACTTTTCATAATATTTCAATCATATTCCTCATGTATGTGTTGAATAAAATTGTTAATGTGCATACCTAGTCTCATGACTATATAGACTGAAACAACGAAGATATAACCTTTCGAACTTTTGAAGTCGATTTCCCAAAAATAAAAATTTGGTAGTTAGAGCATTGCTAGATTGAGGCGACGATTTGAGTACGAAATGGACTTAGGTAATCTTGGAAATCTATTAACCTTGGTTATATTCCACTAACTATTATATTTAATCGTTATTACTGCGATACATATGTAGCTCATTATTTTTACTTTTCGTTCTCAATAAAAAATGTTTTAATTGCAGGCAGTTTCTAAAAATTGAAAACTCCATTTCGTGGCCCATTTCAAGTATGATGTATATTTTATTACTGTTCAATCTCAGTAAACAAAATCAGTATCATCATTGGTAAAAAAGGGTTATTGAACAGTCAAATCTCCACTTCGCCACCAGGCCCGGTTTTACCGGGGGCACAGGGGGCACGTGCTCTCCCCCCCCCCCACCTTGCCCCACAGATATTGACTCTCATACAAAGAAAAGAGCACAAAATCGGAACCATTAAAGCAATATCAACTCGACTTTTAGATTAATTTTAATATGCAATCATCCATCCGAGCTATTAAAAAAGATAATGATCTAAATTGATACATTCAAGCATCTCAGGGTACCCAGATCGGGCCTTATCAAGCGTTCTAATCATTGATCGTGCAAGTGTATGGTCCCTCTATACAGACGCATAGATACAATGTACCAATTGACCTTACGCCAGAATACCTATGCTCCGCCCACCGATACACGTGGTACATTGTCCGACATTATCAGGGATTTATCTATGTCCCTAACTATTATCTATGTTATGAAAGTAACAGGTTCAAATGCATGCTTTTTACTTACTTGTCATCCGATTTCGATAAACTTAATATTTTTGAAAAGGACATTGTCTCATCTATCAAATGATACATTATTTATGAATATCCATTCATAAATATTCAAATTAAATGTGAGTCCATTTGCTCCAACAAAAAATATATATATACGCACAAAGAATGAGCAAGTTGAAAGAATACACTTAATTTTGAACGCTGGTAACAGTCGTTTGGATGTACGGATTTTAAACAGTAAAACTTGCAAAAAATATTACATTACGTTAGCTATCAAATGATGTAGAGTTAATTAAAATATGTCGCGAAATAAAAAAGTTATGGGGTGGGTATTAGGGGTTTTCTAGACGGAGTTGTGTTCAAATACATGCATATCATTTACGAGATATCATATTTCCTAAAGATTAATTTGTCTGAAAATGGCATTGTCATGACTTTCAAATGATTGCCTTTTTTATAATATCCAATGATATATATTAAAAATAAAGGTATGTTCATTTGCTCCAACAAAAAACATTATATGCGCAAAAATTATCAAAGAACGCATCTCACATTGAACGTTTGTAAAAATCCTTTATAGATCAGAAAACTGTTGGATACGCACGAAAACAACTTAATATACATGTTATCCTTAAAATGGTGTAAAGGTGATAAAATATGCTGAGAAATAAAAAGTTAAGGGGTGGGTCCATAGATCTTTGTGGTACATTTTGGGGGTAAACATGCATGAAAAATGTACATGTAATTTTCAACCTGATTTATTACATACTTGTATTTATTGTCGTCAGATTACTATGTAGTTTATACTTTTATCACAGTATTTATAGACCACATGTGTACATATTTTGACCATTCTAATTTGTTTTATTGAGTTTATTTTGTAACTTTCACTGAGAACACTATATAACTGTACATAGGGTCCATGCTAACACATAAGAAATTCGATGTCCGTCAAGACCAGATGTCGGACAAAATGACGGCCGATAAGCCGCTTATCTTAGATAAGCATCAGGGTATCAAATGCCGGACGCTGATTGGCTAATAGGAGCTGTCAATCAAATTCTGGCGTAAGGTCAATTGACCTTACGCCAGAATTTGATTGACAGCTTCGATTAGCCAATCAGCGTCCGGCATTTGATACACTGATGCTTATCTAAGATAAGCGGTTTATCGGCCGCCATTTTGTCCGACATCTGGTCGTGTCGGACATCGAATTTCTTACGTGTTAGCATGGACCCTATGCACAGTTATATAGGGTTCTCAGTGAAAGTTACAAAATAAACTCAATAAAACAAATTAGAATGGTCAAAATATGAACACATGGGGTCTGTTTATACTGTGATAAAAGTATAAATTACTTAATAATCTGACGACAATAAATACAAGTCTGTAATAAATCAGGTTGAAAATCACATTTTTCATGCATGTTTACCCCCAAAATGTACCACAAGGATCTATGAACCCACCCCTTCACTTTTAATTTCTCAGCATATTTTATCACCTATACACCATTTTAAGGATTTCATGTATATAAAGTTGTTTTCGTGCATATCCAACAGTTTGAATGATTTAAAATGATTTATAAAGGATTTTTACAAACGTTCAATGTGAGATGCGTTCTTTGATAATTTTTGCGCATATTATGTTTATGTTAGTGCAAATAAACCTATTTTTGGGCGGGGCTTTAGCCACGTCCAAAGTTAACAAACCGTAATTTCAGCTCCGAGCATTGAATTTAAGCAAAAAACCCGATCCACTCCGCATATCATTACTGCAAAAATTGATTCGGATATTTCGGTTAGTATATGTTATCATGATAATCGCCTGCGACTTATTTCCATAGATTAGATTTTTCATCCGGCAATAGATCAACATGAGTCATGATACGACTAAAACACGCAATGGAGAATTGGCAAGTCGACCTAATTCGGTTAAAAGCACCCGTTCATCCAAATACGAAATTGCAATTTTTTTGTTAAATCGCCATAAAAATAAACTATTTTTTACGAACGCTTGTATATAATAGTTCTAAGATTGTTGAACAATGCATTTGGTCAATATAAATGTCCGTTTAGTAGAAAATAAAGGTTTTATAACCCTAAAATCTACTGCGTAACAGACGGGATGAGTTCTAAAAATAGTTCGACCTTGATGACATTCACCCACAAACCATTGCGGGGATTCCCATTAATCTGGTTCCCTGGACTCATATCGCTACATGTACAACCGGTATATCTCTGACTTTGTCCCTGTGGCGGCAATGCGTACACACCGTATTGTTTACAAAATGGACATGGGTTCTTAAGACTTAGAAGACGACGATAAGTCCTGAAAGAAGACGCCTAGTGAACGAAGGAAATGAAGCGGAGCGATGGATAGAGGTTACTGAGGACGTTTACTTATTAAACTGCGGCTAAAATAAGCGTTTTTGTCAGGTAAGACATAGAGCTAACGATTTTTAGACGACGTAGGTCTCGATCTCTTGTCTTGAGTTTACTCATTTAATCAAACATTATTTGGCGAATTGATTGTCTAAACTGTTCAAGAATTTCATGATTCCAAGCAAATCATTCATTTCCTTAAGACAAAACAGAATTAACGTTGTGATGATGGATTTGTTCCATTGGAAATGTGGGCTTCGTCCCCCGTTACTTCGCCCTTATTCAAATACAACATATCAACGCTGCATATATGCAGTCAGATTTACTTTAATTTGTGAAAACATTGCGTATTGTAAATATATTCCAAGCATTGCATGTTGTAAGCACAGGGAATTATTTTGTTAACAAAGAATTTATGTACACATAAACATTAGTAGGTTTTCTGATGATTGAATTTATGCATTTCCTCCAATAATATGCCCTGCTTAAGTTACAAATTCTATTTCTCTCTGTCTTAGCTTTCTGGAATATTGTGGGAGCAAATCAGTGATCAAAATGGTATAAGCCAGCCATCCACCAACTCTCCAAAGCAAAAATATTTAGGCACAAAACTGAAAACATCCAGAAGCAGACACTTTCCGTCTCAGAGTACAGCGACAACTTCTGAACAAGGACCTTCCTCTCCAGGTAAACCGTTTTGTAATGATGTAAAATAGGGACACATTTTATTGCTCAATTATTCATTATGATGATGAACTGCTTTTAAAATCATGATTCCTAGTTGTCTATTGTGTTCAATAGAAAGTTATAACAATTCAGTGAATATAACTAAACTGTATCAGTTGAAAAAAATACAATGACTTTGAATTGTAATGATGAATTAGCAAAATGATATATGCTTGTACTTAGGGCCATTTCAAGACAGCTCTCTATGTATACACATGAATTTTGGATCTGCAGAAGTCTAGAAGTACTGTAGTAAAAGGTTATTTGATAAGTGGGTTATCTTACATGATGTATGAACTAATTACATGTACATGCATTAAATAGATCTAGTAATAGCATTTATCATGCATGACCTGTATGTGACTACTTTGTCTCAGTATTTTTGCTGGCAATATCCCCGCTATGTAGATATATTGTACCTTGCCAACATACTTGATTTGTTACTTATAATTACATTTTCTTGTTGTATTATTACTTGTATAGCTTATTCAGGGGTGTAAAGTCAATTGATCTTTAGAATGTACAGAAACACTTGTTGTAGTCAATTTATTGCAGCAGCCTATATTAAGGAGTAATTAAAATTGTGATTGAAATAACTATGACATTTATGTGTCCAAATATGCCATCACCAGTTCTTTGAGTTTCGACTATTTATTTGAAATACTCTGTATAGTGTTTTGGTGAATAACTTTGTTTAAGGCTCAAATTTATGTGTAAACCTTATATAGTAGTACAAAATCATAATTTGAGGACCCATACACAAATTGAATGTTTTGTCTGGCGCTGAGATATTAAATTTTTCTGTGTATAGTACCCTCTCATAGGCCTAGGGAAATCTTGATTTTGAGATAAATTGATCCACTATAAAATATGATGTAAAATTAAAAGGTAATCCGAGTACATTTCTAGTTTTTTAGTATTCATTTATTTATCAATACAATCTTACTTAGGATTCAGGCCATACTTTTGTCATGAGATAGGTTTAATTATTGTAAATATTTTTGTGGTGTGCATGATCTATCTTTTCAAAATTTCATTCATCCGAGAACTTTTAGA
Source organism: Mactra quadrangularis (assembly GCA_025267735.1). NCBI lineage: Eukaryota > Metazoa > Mollusca > Bivalvia > Venerida > Mactridae > Mactra > Mactra quadrangularis. The sequence goes on along the minus strand of CM046305.1, from coordinate 47,060,667 downwards.
GAGCTCTGTGTATCTTTTATTTTTGTAGCTTATCTCATGTATTTATGTATATTTTCAGGGTCAAGATTTTGATAATACATCTAACAATTGACCAGTGATAATTGTTTAACAACTGTGAATTCAAGTTGCAACAACAGGATCAACATAGTGAATAAACTCATGACTATAATACTCATGAAAATTAAGGCAGATTCTTCTTGACTTACAATCTAACTAAAATAATAGATCTTTTCTACCATCTCTAGATCTGAAGACAAACAAGTTTACACCAATTTCTAAATGATTTTTCTGTTGACCAATTCAAATCTAATTAAAACCAATTAAAGTCTAATTTCACAAAAATGGATATTTTAGCAAACAAATAACCATTCTTAAAACTGAAACTAATACCTAATAGAACAGAATCTTTGACTTGTCAAATTTTAAAATGTAACAGGATCTTTGAGTGGCTAAATTTTGGAAGTGTAATTCAAAGAATTTGTGTGCCTTGCTATCAGATCTACATGTGGTTAAAAAGACAAAGAAATTAAGCTAGATTTCTCAACTTGATCAAGGAATTTGAAGTGACTTCCTGTGTTTTTGTGAAAAATGTATATGTATAAATGTCAATATCAATAATGCAACTTGTTCTCACTGACAAGAGACATATGAATACATTTTCAACTCCATGACTATCTGATATCTAAATTATAGATTTTGTCTCAGGTCAATGTGAATATGCTATGCATGATTTATATCAGTTCTTATGATCCTATGATTATTTGTATTCATGTCAATATTAATGTTATACCTTGCTCTAATTGTTCAGAGAAAAAAGAATACATTTTACAACATCTGAAATCTTAGTAATAGATTTTGTTTCAGTTCAACATGAACATGCTATGCATGATTTACATCATGATCAAGTGTCTTATGATAATATGTACATGTATACAAGTCAATATTAGTGTTATAACCAGCTCTAATTGGCCAGAGAAGTATGAATACATTTTCAACTGAATGACTTGTTGGTATAATTATGGAAATCATACATTTTGTCTCAGGTCAATGTGAACATGCTATGCATGATTTATACCTAATGTCCAATGATAATATGTATACATGTCAATATTAATGTTAAAAATTGCTCTCAATGACCAGTGAAAGATGAAAACATTTTTAACTCAATTACCATCTGATATCTAAATTACAGATTTTGTCTCGGGTCAATATGAACTTGCTATGCATGACTTATATGAAATGTCCTATGATAATATGTAGGCTACTGTATGTATATTAAGATAGGCTTACAGGATTTATAATAAGATAATATACATGATGTTCACATTATGTTCATGTAAACTTTTTTGATAGTCATTGTATCAGAATAATGGTCAAGCAATAAATGATGTATGAATAATTGATTTAAGGGCAATATCAAGAACATGTATACCCATTTCTATAAGAATATCTTAAAAAATAAAAAAATATAGCACAATGAACTTATGAAAAAATTAATTTCCTAAAAAAAGAGGGGATAACCCTGTATAAAATACAAAAATATTTTTCTTTTATTGATTTACAATAAATTAAGACCATATATATATCAATTATGATTATAAGAATATTCCCTGAAAATTTTTGAAGTATTATCTTGAAAAATAAAGAAAATACGGCAATTTATAAATCGAGACTTTTACAGCTCTGAATTAAGTTTTTGCACAATTGGCCGCGGGGCCATTTTCCGATCAATTTTTCTCAAAAAAGGAAGAAATAAGAATCTAAATGATTATAAAATTCAAATATTTACCTAAATTTTAGTACATATATGGAAATAAAGGACTCTGAGAGCTCTCTTTCTTTAAAACTGTTGCCCTCAAAGATGGCTCAAAACTGACCAATTTCTTACTTCAAAAATAGTGCAATACCTACCAACTTCAAACCTCTGTATCTCAAAAACAATTAGCATTGAAGTCATCCTTGATTTGCTGTATATAACTATAGTTAACTATATAAAACATGAAATATGTTAAGTAAGCTTTTGTTTAATCTGTTCCAAAATATTGTATCATTGAGATGTTTTACTTCGCATATGTTTGGTATTTGTGTAAATAAACATTTAAATGTATTTTGAACTGCATTAATATATGTACATGATGTGTAACAATCTATAGTACACCATGGATTTTTTTTCTATGAGAAGTTTCTCCATAACCCTGATGGATTATAAATGGTTAAATATTATAGTAATTGAACTAATTTAGAAACAGCCTTTTCTATTAGTAAAATGTACAGTAAGCATCATTATTTACTTCAGATTCTATCAAACCTTTTAGAATTTAAGGAAGAACTGGTTATATTTAGGCACTTTATGTTATTTTTTAATGTCGCGGCTGAAATACCTATTCCATGGAAGTGTACAAGTCATCATTTAAAAATAAGTGTACTGAGTAGATTTTGTGAATTGTCACCCTGCAGTGTTAACTTTTTTGTCTATTTACTGTTATTACCTGGTATTACATAAACTTGAAATTGTTCATTCAAAATGTATGTATATATTGTACATTTCATACTGAAGTGTTGTAATTAATAGTAATAAATAATTACAAACAAATCTGTACTGTCAATATACTTAAGCATACATTGCTTGTCAAGGTTATGCCTAACCCACTAAGAACTGTGTTAAAGTTCATGTATCTTGAGATCAGACTTAGTGCTCAAAACTTGCCATTGCATCCGAGTATCATCAAACACTGCTAACAAATGCATCTGGCCTCAAATATGGCCAGCCGATATACAGTACACACCAAAAGTTTGGAGACATTTTCACTTTGTAGGCCTATTGAATAGCTGTTATAAAATATTTCAAAACTGCTTTTAAATACTTGTCAGTTTTGCCTATTTTTTAATTTTAGTTCTACTTAAAAATATGTGATAGAAAATAATTACATTGCTCTTAATTTTTGAGGCTCTGGAATATCAGATGTTAAACCTATTAATTGTGGTGCGTTCATGAAATGTGCTTTAATTTCATCATAGATAATCTGTGATGTATTAAAAATGATTGTATTAAAAAAAATCAATTACTGGAATCAAGATATAATAAATTTCTGTTGTCTCCAAACTTTTGGTAGGCACTGTATATCAACGAAGAACACTGGGTAAAAGAGCATGAAGTTGTTTCCTGAATTCATTAATATCGGTATCTCAAGTGCATACTCATTGTTTGTTAGTGGTGGAGTGGATGAGTCGGCAGAAATATATGACTGATACTGGGATTGATTCCAGCTTTGTAGGGACTAAGGTCTATGCAACAAGTTAAAAGTTACAAGACTGGTCCTTGTAAAAAGGATAAAAATTAATTATATGACCATCAAGGAGGGAAGTTTTTAACAGCAATAAAGTCAGACACTATAGACTACTATTCACAACTCTTTCCTTTTTTGTTTTAAATTAATCTTTCATGATATAGAATCCACTACTGAATAGAACATCATGATGAAAAACAATGATTCAATTTATCTGACACAATCATTATGACAAAAGTTGAAAATCCATCTGTCCAATTGGAAAAGGGCAACTTTATGGCTAGTTTCTCATAACGTCATAGTAGTGTCATGATCAGTGTTTTAAAATTTTCAAGAGCCCCGCCCCATCAGTACTTTCAGTGCTTTGATTAATATATATCAATGGATTTTATAAAAAATGGAATCATTTGAAAGCTATGACAATGCCATTTTCAGACAAATTAATCTTTAGGAAATATGATATCTCGTAAATGATATGCATGTATTTGAACACAACTCCGTCTAGATAGCCCCTAATACCCACCCCTTAACTTTTTTATTTCTCGACATATTTTAATTAACTCTTCATCATTTGATAGCTAACGTAATGTCATATTTTTGCATGTTTCACTGTTTAAAATTCGTTCATCCAAACTAATATTACCAGCGTTCAACTTTAAGTATATTCTTTCAACTTGCTCATTCTTTGTGCGTATATTTTTTTATTGGAGCAAATGGACTCACATTTAATATGAATATTTATGAATGGATATTCATGAATAATGTATCATTTGATAGATGAGACAATGCCCGTTTCAAAAATATTAAATTTATCGAAATCGGATGACAAGTAAGTAAATAGCATGCATTTGAACCTGTTACTTTCAAAACATAGATAATGGTTAGGAACATAGATTAATCCCTGATAATGTCGGACAATATACCACGTGTATCGGTGGGCGGAGCATAGGTATTCTGGCGTAAGGTCAATTGTTTATTGTCTATATTACACATACCTCAACAGTATATTTAAGACCGTCACCAGTGAAATTACCATGGTAACTAGCTTACGAGGCCTAAATTTGGTTATTGTACACTCTCTGATCTTATTTACTAGTGGATATCATCGGCGTTTTCATAGAAAGTTAGACAGAGAAAAGACGAGGACAGTCAGTCAAGTGCATTTTATACGTCACTACTATGACACTCGAACTTAGTTAATTTCGAAAACATGCACGATCGTCTGATGATTTTTTATGGTATTAAAATTCCGAATAACTTTTAAAAAGTGACCAAGCCTAAACATAAATTGAGTATTTATGGAGGACATCGGCGTTTTTCATATCAAGTAATAGACTGAGAAAAGCCGAGTATAGTCGAATGAATGTTGTCATTAAAATGAGTTAATTAAAAGTTAGTTAAAATCGGAAAAAGCGAGCGTTTTATGTTGTTGTTTTTTTTTAGAAAATGTAGGTAAATTAATTAAACTTTCGAGTAACTTTTCAAGAGTGACCTACCCTACAACAAGTTTTCTGACGAAAAAGAAGGCAAAAAGTAATCAGTGGTTAAACATTTTTTTCATCCAATCATACATTAATAGGCTTGTGTTTCGTTAATTTTTAAATCGTTGCTTTTATTTTATAACATTTTACGTGTTTAAAATACTTGTATTCCTAATGATTTTTTCAAAGGAATCGAAAAATGTGATTCTTCGAAGGATTTTCACGTTTTGGATCGTCCCAACAACCATTCTTGTAAATCCACTGAAACGTCTTAAAAACTCACAACAACGCTGAATTTCAACACAATAAACTAAGCCTCTTATTTTAAAAAAAAGTATCATAAACCGGCTTTTTTAGATGTTAAATAGGAGAATTTTCTCATTGCATTCGGTAATTTTATACAAGTTACCAAGTGTATTTCTTTTATAAATTATCGGCATTTACATGATGAAATTGCTGATTTTTTTTGTAAATCAGGATTTTATCCATTCTCGTTCCTTGAAAACTTCGGGGTACGAGGATGTGATTTAAGAAGCCAACAAATTAAATCTAAAGGAACAAAACGGGCACATGCATGAAGGATACCTCAATTATAGCGCTCAATATTTCCTTGGTAATGCCCAAAAGTGCTTAAAATGTAATGATAATTTACCAAATTAGTGCTCAGATTTACACTTATGACATGCAAAAATTCAAAATTTTTCCACATCTTCGGGAGGGGATACCCCTCCTGTACCCACCCCAACCGAACTCCCCAACAACGACTCCTCAGGCCCTGTGTTCTAACTCACATGAATGCATTTTTCTTTATTTATAAATATTTATAAAAAGCTAATCAATCACATGAATCTGAATTGTTACGCATTGCATCACTTTTCTACAGAAAAAAAGATAATTAACCTAGTTTTAGCTTCATTCAATTTGTTTAAAAGAGCATTTTAAAGTGCTCAGATTTGCACCTTTGACATGTGAAAACCTCAAAAATTTCTATACCGTCGGGAGGGGGTACACCTCCCGAACCCACCCCTGTGCCCCCCCCCCCCTACTTACGACCCTTCTGGATCCGGCCCTGGCCACTCTCTGTACAATTTCGTCTATTTTGCCAAAAATTATCCATTTTGTGTTTTAGGCATACCGACTAAGGAACGATAACTCTGCATGAAGATTAAGTTAACCACGCCCATTTGAATCTACAACTTCAACTGGGTAGGATTTAGAAGGACGAGTGTTCTCGTGTTGGAACAAAAAGGAAAACTATAATTTGTCATTTTTGCGCCGTTATGTAACTAAAAGTCTTATTCGTGGTAACATAGTTAGTAGATGGTATCATTGTTAATAAGATCAGTCCGTTTGCACTTCGAAATATTGTTATTTCTTGGCCAGTATCACTCTTACTCTCACTCGGCCTTGAGCCATTTCGCTCGCTTTTTTTAGCTTTTTTACAAAATCATCATGACATGTGACCATGATTAGTACACTTCATGTGTTCACTGGTTGGAAATATAAGTGTTATATACTCAATATTTGATAAAATTCTCAGATTTAACCATGCACTCAGGACAATCAACTTAAAAATGCTAACTTCTAAGACTAGTGTATTTTGTTCGTTGATATTATAATTAATTGATTATTATTTTGGGACAATCGCAGTTTACCAGTTCGTAAAAAATCTGCAAAATGTTGGTGTTTATTTGTAACTAAGCCTGGCAAATCATTAACGCTAACAACCCATGTAAATACAGGATTTCATGATATATCAGGGGCTACTGCCCCTGAACATCCTTTTTGTTTTAAACGAAAAAAATGTAGCCATTTGCTTCTGTTGTTTATTTTATCATAGCAAAGAAAGTGCGCCTGTTCTAACCAGTTAGGCATACACAGAAGCGGTAAATAAACTCGTATCTGTAAACTGCAATCTATCCATTATTTTTATGCCATTTTCTGTTAAAATAATCTGGCTAAGTGTGAGTAAATGATTCGTGTAATATGATAAAAGTAAAATGCTTTGAAAAGCATGTATATTGACTGTCCCAATTCAGGTTTTATGCCCTATTATTTATGTTGAATTTTGTCAAAGCCAAAGGGCTAAATTATCTATTACTATTAGTAATATTAGTCTATTAAGTACTATATAATTTTAAAACTGCTTATTTTCACTGGTCTAAATTTTAATTGGCAGTGGCTAGAGTTTCGGTACTGTAACTCGAGACCCAGGGTCTAGACTAGACTAGAGTTACGTAAGTACTGTAATTGTAGACAACCCTTGCAAGGACAGGCTTGAGTTGCAGAACGTCAGAAGTCTTGCAACGTACATACAGTATGTTTCAGCTTATACTGTCTCGATTTATACTTATGTCATTACATGCGCCATTTTTTATATTTATAATAAACTAACAGGAAGCTAAACAATAGGCTATATGTTGCTGTTGTCTTCAAAGTTTTACATACTAAGTAAACTTATCTTGAGCGAATGTATTTTTCTGTCCAAATTATATTCCAACTCCATAACTTAATGCTGAAATTAAACTTAGAATGTGACACTTAGAAGATGACAACGTCATATTGCTGTATCCAGTAAGTTTATTATAAATAACCAAAATGGCGCATTTTAATAACAGTAGGAAAAGTTGGCATGGTAAATATTTATGTATTTTGATTGGTAATGAATGTTAACAAGTTTTCTGACGTTTAAAAGTTGAAACCTACTTGTGATATATGTCTTCCCTAACTCTTGCCTGCCCTTGCAAGGGTTGTCTTACCCTGGGTCTAGAGTTTCGGTACGGTAACTCTAGCCACTGCCATTTAATTTGTTCCAGACTATGAGCAGGTGAGGTGATGACTGCTAGATTTAACATATTTGTTACATGTGAATATTTTTGTTGTATTTCAGGTAAAATTCTGGACTAGATGATCTGATTGATATGTTCATTGTTACTTATACTAGCTAGTAAATGTATTACTGTGTTCTAAGTTACATTTCTGGTGTAGTTGGCTGACAATGAATAGATAATCCACCTTTCTCGTATATAGGAAAACACTTGGGTGTTATTTGGATTGGACATTTTGTTTTGACATCTTTTCGTTAGACCATGTAAGCACAGTATTCTGAATTGTACACATAGTTCTGTGCGCTTACAAGTTACTCTTAGTAAGAATTGAACTAGCTGGACTATATTTGGATGTCCATGTCAAAAAACTGTCTAGTTGCAGATTAGCCAGAAGTGAGTACATAGGACAATACTATGGATGACCATGGAGAGGAGAGCCCGTTCAGTAGTGAAGCTCTGAGCTTTGATAGTACATTAGATAGTTTGTTAGATGGTAATTTTATTATTGTTGATAAAGCTATAAATATTGATGTTGATCCATCTGCAGTGGATGCTAGTATACATTTACCAGCCCAGGAGTCGATAGAAGCTAATATAGATCAGAATGATGATGGTGATGATGAAAATAATCTAAAGATAGGAATGATGGATGTTAATAAATTATTGGAAATAGATAAATCTGTGGATCAAATGAATGATAACATTAACACTGGGAATGATGATAAATGCATTACTAACAGTGTGGAAAAAGTTGATCAACTTCCAACAGGGCATGTTGATAATACTTGTTCTGCTGAAAGTTTGACTACAGAACCAACTAAGGTTATAAATACTGTTAGTACCCTGACTAGATGCAGTAGTCCTGACTTTGGAAAAATAAAGGAGAAAAGGAAAAGAAATATGAAAAAGCATTCTTGCCATAGTAATGAAAAGTCTTCAGCTAATGAAGATAGGAAAATCAGCAATCATGGTGAACCAGAGGCTAAAAGGAGAAAATCAAATAAAACTGAGAATAATCTTAAATGTCCTTACAAATCAAATGTTGAAAATAAAAAATCTACTAATGAAAACAATCACCATGCTAAAGAAAGCAAGACTCATTCTAGAGAAAGCAAAAACCTTTCTAAAGAAACAATCAAGAATCATTCTAAAGAAATGAAGAAATCAACTGAAAGACACAAACATTCTAAAGATCATAAGAACTCTTCTAAAGAACTCAAAACTTCTAAGGAAAACCGGAGCTCTGTTAAAGAAAAGAAGGAGTTGACTAAAGAAAGCAAAAAAACTGACAAACCTATTGTGTCTAATGAAGAGATTAAAGTCAAGACTGATGTTCAAAAGACAGTAAATAATGAAACTATGAAAGCTACAACAATATTGCCATCATGTTATAATGTAGAGTCAAATAAACCTGATAAAATGTGTGCAGAAAACACTAAAGTCAATACTGAGGCTGATAGTACAGTGAAGTCTGTCAGCGTAGCAGAGACCGCTAATATAGCTGAGACTGTAAGTACAGTGAAGTGTAACAGGGTAGCAGAGACTGCTAATATAGCTGAGACTGCTAGTATGACAGAGTCTGCTGGTACTACAGATGATGATTTAAACGATACTTTGGTGGCTGATACAGATACTAAACGAACTACCACAGAGAGTTTAAGTGATTTTAATGTAGAAAGTGATAATATAGGCGAATATGATGATGATGATGATAATGGTGTTGTTACTGATGATGATGATGACGATGATGAAGAATATGTTGATGATGATGAGATACATGAATGGTTAGAAGAAGGAGTGACCAAACCAATTAAGAAGAAACCAAATAAACATGATTTAAAAGATGGAGAATTCTTTAGTCGAGACAAACATGTTTTAGAAGGTAGTTGTAACACAATTTTAGGGTAATAATTTCTCTACATTTTATTATGTTCAGTTCTGTTTGAATAAGTTTCATGGACTGTATTTTTTTAATTTTATACTAAAAGAATTTATGAATAATTTATTTGTCTGGCCTTCATCTTCAAAAATGTTATTCATTTATTTACTTATAAACTTGAAACTTTCTTCTGTAAAATCTAGTGTATTTTTTTTAAATTTCATTATGTTCCTGAAGTAGTGGGAGCTCTTTTGCTGGTGAGTGGTACAGGGTTTTTTCAGGGGGTTTTGGGAAAAAGGCCCCTGCCTAAATTGGAAATTTTTATTGCTATAAATTGTCCAATTTGGGAAAAAAATATCAACATATCAACCCAATTTGGAAATTGACTGACAGTTCAGTGAGGCATTCAATGCAAATTCTCATATTTTGATTATTTTGATATGAAATGTTATGGTTTCTTTTGTAAAGGCAAAATACATCCTGTTCAAAGGGAATTATCTAACAAGATTGGGAGGTTTTTTTCTTAAAATTGGGAAAAATGGTTGTTATTTGGCATTGGGAATGGTGCCCATATTGCCCATATTGGGCCCCGTGAGATAGGCTGAAAAAGCCCTGTGGTAGCTTGCTCTACTTAAATATGGAGTCGCTAATTTGATACAAGTTCACAGCAAGAAGTCATACCCTCCATGGACCAAGGTTGTGACCATCATAATCATATTGTTTTAAATGAGATGTTATATTTCAGAGAAAGGTGTAAATCCATTTGAAGTATTACCAACTGGTTGGGTTATGATAACACATGATAGTGGTATGCCTGTTTATCTACATAAGTCTTCAAGAGTCTGTACATTCTCTAGACCTTATTTTATAGGATCAGGAAGTTCTAGGGTAAATATATCTTATAGTATATTGTATGGGTGTAATGGTTAACCAACATACCAGTAAATATGGCAATAAGAGTTCTGACAGCTTTTATCCAATTTGTTTTTCCTGGAAACGTATTTTTTTGTAGTTATGTGCCTTACTGATTGTTTTTATCAGAATCTGAAGAAGAAAAAACACCCGCACATTATTCTCAAAATTTTAGTAGCAAACATAGTTACAATTAATATACATGTTTGTGATTTAAAAACAAAATAGTATACAATTTAGCCATGGCTAGAACAAGGGGGTTATCGTGGAATATACAAAGAATATTGGACATGTTTTTACAATGAATCTGTAATTCATACTATCGATCTATCTGGCCATTTCCATTGTGATTTGAGCATCATTAGGTTAAGCAGTAATATTTTGTGTCAATTTCAACTCGCAAAAATTTGCGAGTTAGAATAAAAGTTACTTGCAATTTTCAAAATCCACTCGCAGTTTGGGATTATGCGAGCTTAAATTCGAGCCCTGATGTATGCGTTTTTCCTAACATATAGCCCATGTTACACAAGTCATTCAAACATTTGGATAAAAATCATAAAAAATACACATGTGTGTAATGTTGATTCAATTAACACTATGCATACTTGCTAATTCCTGCTTCGATTGTCTGTGCAGAAAAACAGTATGAATTGCAATACAGGTTTTGTGTATTGCAATATTGTTACACCCCTAGTAGGGATTAAACGATGATCAAGTATTATCGCTAATCAATTGTTTCTAGTGGAGGTTGGAGACAATCCATTAATTATCAATAAATAATAAGTTTAATTATCAATTATCACTTATGTCAGTAATTTCATTTTATTGACAATGAGGCATTCTAGATTTAATTAGTTAATATCACTAAAGAAAAACATTTCATGAGAATGAAACTTCTTAATAAAAACCATGATGTGTACATTCTTACTACTTTATAATAATTAATAATTTTGGTAGGTGCATGGAATTTGCCATTATTCGACATTATAAATACTGTATGGGTACTGAAAATGTAGGAAAATTAATTATGTTATTAAACATTAACAACCATCAAACCACTAACTATAGGTTTATTATCCATGATTTAATATCCTGAATTGAAACAAAATGGCTGCTTGAACCATTGCAACATTAATGTCATATATTTTTGGAAAAATTGTCATATAGATTTTACTTGTCTGTAGACTAGTGACAAAAGTATTTCAAACTTGTGTGTTGTATTATTTTAGAGACATGACATTCCATTGAGTTCTATACCATGTTTAAGATAGTATTTCAAACTTGTGTGTTGTGTTATTTCAGAGACATGACATTCCATTGAGTTCTATACATGTACCATGTTTAAGATAGTTTTTCAAACTTGTGTGTTGTGTTATTTCAGAGACATGACATTCCATTGAGTTCTATACCATGTTTAAGATAGTATTTCAAACTTGTGTGTTGTGTTATTTCAGAGACATGACATTCCATTGAGTTCTATACCATGTTTAAGATAGTATTTCAAACTTGTGTGTTGTGTTATTTCAGAGACATGACATTCCATTGAGTTCTATACCATGTTTAAGATAGTATTTCAAACTTGTGTGTTGTGTTATTTCAGAGACATGACATTCCATTGAGTTCTATACCATGTTTACAATATAGACATGAACTAAAAAAAGAAGAAAATATGAATAAGATTATAGTAGAGGAAAAAGTGTTAGAAGATAGTTCAGAAACTACTGATAATGGTAAATATAACTGATGTAACTTTTTTTATCTTACCTCGTACAGAATACTCGTTTTTCATTGGCCGAGAGCGGTCACGTGCTGACCATGTATTATCCCATATTAGGTCAGTAGATTCTAATATCCAGTCAGTAACAAAATTTATAAATGATAGCGCTGACGAAACCTTATTTTTCTACTCCAAAATTAATTCGAACTAACTACATCGATAAGGGGAGTTCACTGTGTCAATATTGTGTGTCCTTTTCATCAATAACAGTCACGTTTCGGTTCCTTTCGGTCAATAAACAAGATGGCAGCCAAGCGACGATTCGGGCAGACGACCGACAAAGAGGCCGTTTTCTTTGGTGCTAAAATTCAGATGGGGGTACTCAGTAAGATAAATTCGTTACACAGTCAGTAAGGTAGTGGTAAGCATGTCTGACTTCAAATCCAGAGATCGCGGGTTCAAGCCCGGCCTGGATAGGTCATACCCTATACATGAGTTGTTGGCCTCGTGGTAGGGTAAGTTAGTACTGGTAATAGAAAAGTGTCCAGGAAACCTATAGTAGGAAGAGCTGGCTGTCGTATATATGACCTAAATATGTGTTGAATACGACGTTTAAAAAAAAAAAAAAAAAAAGACATTGAAAAGTGCTCATTCTCAGATTTCAACTTATGTATCAACTTTTTCTAAAACTATAAAAATTGTGTGGGAACATTTTTTTGATGCAGGAAAGTAGTAATGACAATTTTAGTGCAAACTGACAAACAACTACAAATGATAGTGTTTCATGTAGTAAATATATACCCCGTATGTAACGGTATAGACAATTTTAGTGCATTTTTGTGACTTTTTGTAACATATAGGTCATTTTGTCTCAAAATATTTAAAATTAATTTTTGACACAATTACAGTCATAGCCTGTGAATAACACGTGTACCGTATAATTAGCTAGCAAAATGTGGTCTAAAAATAGAAATTACAAAATTTAGATGCTATTACTAGTGTTTCGTCTAAATGAAAGCTATGCATTGATTGGTCTACATCTAAGGTCATCTCAAACATATTTATTATGTTTATCTTACTGTATCAGTCAATTCTACTTACAATATCAATGTAATTACATTTTCCATCAGTTAAAATACTTTATGAATGTTTCCTTTTAAATTAAGGAAATTCAGATTTTGCCAGCCTATTTTTTCCTTGCCAGGTTTTTCCATGTTTTTTTTCTGCCATGTGACAAAAACTGTCCAACCCTGCAGCCAACTCCCAATTAGGGACCAAAGTCAGTTATCTTTCCCTGATAAAATCGGAAGCAATCAAATTGGTAAGTAGGTCCTTACAGTTGGAATCCTCGGATTTTATCTTTGAATTTCTATGTAAAGATAACAAATATTTCATTTAATATCTTTCTTATTACTTAACATATTAACAGTAGTGATAATTTTTAGATAGTTCTTTACCCTAAAAATACTTAGATTGAATTTCAAACAAATTAAATGATGACAAAAAAGTTATTAAGAATTAATTTCGGCAAATTGACATTAAAAAGTAAGGGTAAAATCTGAGTAATCCAACTGATATGACCTACCTATTTGAAGAGTATTCAAGGGGAAATAACTGACTGAAGTCCCTTATGATGACAGCAGCTATAAACAAACCATATTATTATAAGGTGCACAATAAACAACTGTCAAAGGACACAGTTTAATGGTTTTCTGAAATCATCTACCAAGTGTAACAGAATTTGTATTTATATTAACAGATCTTTTACCAAAAGCTACATTGAAAAGTGCTGAAGAAACTGAAAAATTGGTTTCTGTAGGTAAGTTATTGACATCAGGCGAACTTTTGACACCCCTGATAATAGATCATTATTTTTGAAAGACAAGTAAAACATTTTACTCATCTTTCAAAAATGATGATCTATTGACTGTAAATGATAGCTGCCTATTCTGTATTTATTTTTAGTTTGACTACTTGTAGAATAGTACTGGGCTGATTTCAGCATATTTAGCTTCCTATAGTCATCAGTAAATAGATAGTTTTATTTCTTATGAACTGATTACAAAATAGTGGACTGGAGGCTTTGAAATATCAAAATTTTAAATACATCTGTATATCTGGCCAATTGACAAATGTTATGTAAATTTATTTGGTGGAGTTGGCAAAAATGGGCCCAATTGACCTGTTTTCAGAAGTGATTGACCCTTTTAGCTGATTTCATGAGTCTATATTGGCAGCCCTGATAGTAGGGCTCTTCTACCCAGTTAAGTAATGTTGTGACACTTCTCAGTTTAGATTTTAAATAGATCATATTTGCATATCTTTGAAATCTCTAAAGCAGGGGTTTAGAATTTCTATCTTATAGTATATACACTGTAGTGTGTATTAAATATCATAGCTCTCAATATTTCTCTTTGAATATTGAATTTCTGAACAAGTGCATATTGACCCTGGACAAGTAGATTTTAAGATTTATCACTTGTCTCAGGACAAGTGGAACAAACAAAGAATTCCACACCCCTGTCTAAAGAGACTCACTTGAAACTCTACACATGTCCTCTGGGTAACTTTTGTAGGTCAAGAAATTTGGTACAAATTATAACTTTGCAGCAAGGAAAGGATTCATTTGAATTTTCCAACATTTCAATTAGTGGTCTTTAGGGCTGTCACGATATGCCAGAAGCGTACCGCGATATATTGCAATACGCTGTCATCGTATCGCGAAACATACCACCATATATTGCGGGCTTTTAGATTCCTTGTTCCTCCGCTGTATTTAACAGAAAAAGTGCAAATCTTATATGCAGCTACTGATAGAATCTAGCCTCTTTAAGTATAAACGGTCATTTAGAACTGTGACGCGCCCCAATCAGTTAAATTCTTGCAACTTCAGGTTAGATGGAATGAACAATGGAAAAACTGACGTTTCGCTACTTTTATTTCGTGAAGGGAAGAATTTTTCAATGAAATAAAAGATATTGCCAAATATCGGTACATTAAAATCGTACCTCGGTACGTATTGCTGCAGCTGCGTATTGCAATATACCGGTATATCATGACAGCCCTAGTGGTCTTATCAATATTGATATTGTTTACATGAGAATCCTAAATTATTGGAGCATTTTGTCATACAAGAATCTACTAATATTGGTTTAGTTTGTTTGTCGATAGTGATTATAACATCTTTATGTAATACCCTATTACAACTTCAGAAAAATTTTAGACTATTTTAGTCACAGTGAAACATAACCGACAAATCCTGTAAAAAGTAGGGCTGTCTGGATCTGCAGATTTGCAGGATTGAATGTTCGCAAAAATTTGATCTCGTTCTCGTTTGAATTGGTAATTTTGCTTAGTGTTCAATTCATTAAAATATTCAAATTATGTAAAATGTTTCCAGTCTTGTAAGACTTTCCATCCTGTAAAATTTGGATCTTCCCAGGACCTACTGTCCAGCAATTAACTGTTGAATTTTTCTGTGACTGACTTTTGTTTTGAACTTGGTCCTGTCATCAATGCAATGAACAATAAATTGTTGCTCTAGCATGGATGGTGCTTTTATTGACCAGTTATACATTATACTAGTAGGTTCAGTCTTTTATTACAAGATACAAACTGTTTACATTTTACTTTATTTCAGGACCAGATGAATTTAATACTTACTGTCGTGGATTGTTTAAGTTTAAAACAGTAAAAATAAAAAGATTCAAGTACGTACATCTACCAACATTCATAGTATACAGTGTGACATCATTCACTAGTCTCATATGAGAACATGGATGTTCTGTAATATTTTCAATTTAACCTACATAAGTAGCATGTAAATTTTTCAGATTTAGTTAGGCTTATTATTGAATTGAATCCTTTCAAAATGATAGTCAACACACTGTAAATTATTTTACTGCATTCAGCACACCAATGAGATATGGGTTTGAATCCCACCCAGGGAGGTTTAACCCATTCATGACAATTTGACATTATGTCAATTTTAATGCCTCCATTAATAAGGTATATGGAGAATTTCTGGCCTTTTGGAAGGTAGGTAAGTACTGATTATAGACAAGGTTCCAGAAAAGCTAGGTTAGGTGCGCTGGACATTGTAATATAGCCTAAAATTGAGTTGAAAAGTCATTAAACCAAGTATGAGAAACAAAGTTGTGTTGTTTTAACTTTCAATCATAAGCAGTGAAGTCATACTGTAACTCTTATGTATTACTGTAATTAGAGAACTAAAAGTACAGCTCTGTTCTGATCTGCTCTGTAAAAGGAGAAGCTACATTGATTTAAATTACTATATAACTAGTGTTGTAATAGACCTAATCCGGAATTCAAATTTATGGGTTTTTCCCTCCGTGCACAGCCGGTACAAACAAAGTTTTCTACACATTATTGCTAAATAGCACAAACTATGGATCAAATCGTATTGTTCTTTGTACACGTGTTTTCATTGTAATGGTGAAAGTTTGTTTGTACCAGAGGGGAAAACCCAAATATTTGAATTCCGGTTATAGTCTATTATTTTATGTTATATTGTAATGTATTATTCTGTTTATAGAACATGGAGGGAGAAGAGAGCACATATTGTACAAGAGAAAAAGAAAGAACAACTACCTAAACTGGTAACAATTTAACCCTTTACTAGTTGCGACATGGCAAATTTGAATGTTCTTTACATTATGGCAATAGCGCTATTTCTTATAACTAAAAAAAAATGGCATTTTTGCAAGAAAAGTAGCAAGTAGTAAAAGCATAGACGGCAAAATCACTGGTTAGGGTTACTGGTTGCTGGGCTTGTTTAGATGACAAGTTACTATTGTCATGTATCAATAGTTTGAGGTATCTATAGTGATTCACTATCATCCTGGTAATATCATGATGTATCTATGCATCCAGAATATCGCCCCAATTCGAAGGTTAAGGTTATAAGTCTATAAATGACAGATTGAAACATGTATGTACACATTTCAAAATATATTGATTCGTTTTGTCTTCACATTCAAGTGATTAAGGTGTAAACTTTTGTAAAAATTATGTCTGTTATTATAAAGATGCAGTTGATTCTATTGCAAAATTAACTTATTTCCCAAGTAAGAAGAAGTGAAAGTAATTCTAACTTAACTGTCTCATACCATCCTAGTACTGACTGACCAGTCTGATGTCATCCTAGTACTGACTGACTGACCAGTCTGATACCATCCTAGTACTGACTGACCAGTCTGATATCATCCTAGTACAGGCTGACCAGTCTGATATCATCCTAGTACAGACTGTCCAGTCTGATACCATCCTTGTACTGACTGACCAGTCTGATATCATCCTAGTACTGACTTACCAGTCTGATGTCATCCTAGTACTGACTGACCAGTCTGATACCATCCTAGTACTGACTGACCAGTCTGATACCATCCTAGTACTGACTGACCAGTCTGATATCATCCTAGTACTGACTGACCAGTCTGATGTCATCCTAGCACTGACTGACCAGTCTGATGTCATCCAAGTACAGACTGACCAGTCTCATACCATCCTAGTACTGACTGACCAGTCTGATACCATCCTAGTACAGACTGACCAGTCTGATGCCATCCTAGTACTGACTGACCAGTCTGATGTCATCCTAGTACTGACTGACCAGTCTGATGTCATCCTAGTACTGGCTGACCAGTTTGATATCATCCTAGTACTGACTGACCAGTCTGATGTCATCCTAGTACTGACTGACCAGTTTGATGTCATCCTAGTACTGGCTGACCAGTCTGATGTCATCCTAGTACTGACTGACCAGTCTGATGTCATCCTAGTACTGGCTGACCAGTCTGATGTCATCCTAGTACAGACCTACCAGTCTCATACCATCCTAGTACTGACTGACCAGTCTGAAACCATCCTAGTACTGACTGACCAGTCTGATACCATCCTAGTGCTGACTGACCAGTCTGATGTCATCCTAGTACTGGCTGACCAGTCTGATGTCATCCTAGTACTGGCTGACCAGTTTGATATCATCCTAGTACTGACTGACCAGTCTGATGTCATCCTAGTACTGACTGACCAGTCTGATACCATCCTAGTACTGACTGACCAGTCTGATACCATCCTAGTACTGACTGACCAGTCTGATGTCATCCTAGTACTGACTGACCAGTCTGATGTCATCCTAGTACTGACTGACCAGTCTGATACCATCCTACCTAGTACAGACTGACCAGTCTGATACCATCCTTGTACAGACTGACCAGTCTGATGTCATCCTAGTACTGACTGACCAGTCTGATACCATCCTAGTACAGACTGACCAGTCTGATGTCATCTTAGTACTGACTGACCAGTCTGATGTCATCCTAGTACTGACTGACCAGTCTGATACCATCCTAGTACAGACTGACCAGTCTGATACCATCCTAGTACAGACTGACCAGTCTGATACCATCCTAGTACTGACTGACCAGTCTGATGTCATCCTAAAACTGACTTACCAGTCTGATACCATCCTAGTACTGACTGACCAGTCTGATACCATCCTAGTACTGACTGACCAGTCTGATATCATCCTAGTACTGACTGACCAGTCTGATACCATCCTAGTACTGACTGACCAGTCTGATGTCATCCTAGTACAGACTGACCAGTCTGATGTCATCCTAGTACAGACTGACCAGTCCATAACCTTGCACGCAGCTTTGTAAGCCATGTCTTTTATGTTTTATATGATTTATATATTTTAGGCATCTGATACTAAATTAATCACTTGTCCAATCCCACCAGACAACAGTACAAAAAAAACAAAGAAAAAAGGTAAATTAATTCATTTTATCTTAGTGTTATTTTGTTTTTTAGTTTGAATCTTAATCCCATGACTGTCACATGGTTTTTAAAAATAGATGTGTGATCGGCTTCTAGAATGCAAAAATTCTCACACCTATATGTAACTTGGGTGTCTTTTCTCTTCCAAAGTAGGTAAGGTAGGGTTCAAGAAATAACTTGAAACACAATATTACAGTTATATATCAATTCTATTACTTATAATAATTACTAATGAGGATGATAATGACGTCACGTCTCACATGTATAATATTCAAAACTGAAGTTAACTATAATTCATTCACAATGTCACATGATATAAACAGATGATGTAAAACTAGAGATGATGTAAATGTACTGATGTCTAACTCTAAAGAGACGTAAACTAAAGATGATGACGTAACTCTAAAGAGATGATGTGATGTGTCCCTAGAAAGAGAAAACAACACAATAATAAGAGACAATGCAAATAACATGTGACTTACTCAATGGGCAATATATACTGGTTACCGGATGTTGTTTAGGACAGAACAGAAGCCCAAGCCCATTTACTTCATACAATTTATACAGTCAATATAACATTCATAGAGGCAAGCTCAACAATTCATAAAATACATACAATTATACAAAATACATAAAATACTCATGACGTAAGTGGCTGATTTAACAATAACAACTTGATAATTTCTATTACCTCAGCAAATATGATGAATGATGATAAATATGAATAAATGATAATGAATAATGAATATCTTACCAATCTATGGAATGAAACACTCCCAAAAGACAATACTATTACACTCTCATCATGACCAGGGGTATCTGTGACTGTAAGTACATAAATTAGTGAAAATAACAAATAAGAACAGATGTGCATGGTAAATTATACAAACCACCATTATTAAATTAGTTAATTAATAAGTAAGTTAATAAATTAAAGAACCAGTCATTACTTAAGTACGAATAAATCAGGGTACGAATGAAAAGAGACGAAAAAAACAAGACTATTCGAAAGCCTAGTTCACGGGTCAAAATAGAAAGAAAGCATAAGGGAACCACATAGAAATGAAAAGAAAGACATAAAGGTTCAATACTAACCAATGAATTAAACTAGTTATACAAATATAAACTCTCAATTCAAACGAAATGACCAAAAGCATACAAATGTCTGTCAACTATCAGCGCATCATGACATCTGAGGTTTCCCGCACTATCGGAATCAACCAATCAGAAGCCAGAACGGCGAATAACAAGTAAAGAACCAAAAGAAAGTAATAAAAGACGGAAAGAGAAAGAAATAGCAGAAAGAGTCCTAATAACAACCCGGTCACATATAATTTCAAATGTTGATATGCAATCATGATCATTGTTGGACAGTTTTGCATTAGTAAAATAATGAAAAATTAACTAATATGAAAGTAAACATATATTTTTTTACTTGTGAATCTTTGATTTTTTAACTGTAAACATGGAGCACATTCATCTTAAATATAAAGTAAAGCCACGCTATGTATGACGTCATACGCGAAAGCATTTGTTACTAGTATGACCAAAATATGTATGGCATTGTTAACCTGTATTAAGTAGTCAGGGGGGTTGTTTCAACCAATGAAAATAGGTTTAAAGTTCTTTGATCAAATTGGAATTTGGTGAACTTTCATTGGTTTATCATATATCATATCATAAATCGACACCTTTTATGGCAGCGTGTGAATGTTGTATATTCACTGAGCTGCAAGGGGAGCGTGGAATGCTGTAGCTTTGATTCTTGACCTCGGTAGGTTATTACCTTTAATGAAAACTTATATTTTAAATGACTTTTCTATGATAAGGGAGAAAATGTCAGCTCCTTGGGGAAGGTTAAGCTAGTACTGGTTTTAAGTAAAGTTTTCAAGAAAGCTTGATAGGTAATGTAACATAACCTCTGTTAGCATGTGTTTATTTATTTACAACAAAAATGTTTCAACTTCAAATATTTAATAAACTTTTAAATTATCGTGATCGTATAGTTTTACATATTTTATAAAGTTAAAACTTTCCAAAGTTTTACAATTTAAATTAAATTAAATTCATTATTTAATTTTAACAACTATCAAGTGTACTTAAGTGCTTCTTCAAGCACAACAACCCAACAACACACACTTACAAATGGTGTTCCCTGGTTTTATGGACAATGTTGAATTGATGCAACAAGTAGGCGTTGCCTAAATAGACTACTGAGATTAATTTTAACATCTCATTCTAACCAATCAGTATAACTTCGACAAAACATGCTTTTGGAGAGTTTGAACTAAACACCTGTCAAAGTGGTATTTTACTATGCCAATATTTAGTATATCTGTTAACACCAAATGTCACTTTTTGATATAATGTACTTAAAAATATCGCTGCCACGTTTGCCAACACTTGTCAAAACAACAACAACATTTAAATTATTATTTAACAAACATCTCACCAACATCTGTGAGATCAAGAGGTTATTGATTTGTTTCAGTGCCAAATGTAAATAATCATGTATGTACGTTTTAATTCAGTCAATTATGAAACTTATACTTGTCTCAACATTCCAACATTTCCATGTTTAATGAATTTGAATATAATCATTTAAATCAAAATTATAAAGCAAAGTACATGTATGAGGCCACTATGTTACAGTAAGTGGACCTTAGTAGTTAACCTAATAAATCTAGAAAAGTGATAATAACCTACATAATATCTAATCTAAAATCTTGTTAAGTTACAATGTACCAAGTATTTTCCATATTTCAGAATTTGTAATGAATCCAGAAGGTAAAACAGCTGTGTGTATACTACATGAATATACTCAGAATGTATTGAAAGTTCAACCTACGTATGAATTTAGAGAAGTCCGTAAGTAACCTCTACATAATAGTATTTTTAAGCAACTCAAACCTACTTAACAACTCAGCAGGTCTTTGGGAGTTTTTTGTGTGAATTTATCAATTTTCACACACAAAATCAAATTTTTAACAAAGTCAAATCTTAATGTAAAACTTAATTGACTTTGTTAAAAAAATTAAAAACTTGGAGCCTTCCTTGCCTAACTTTTTTAGACCATTGCTCTAAAAACAGTTTTTTTTGGAAACCTAATATTAGGTGTTTATATATGGCATTACCCCTAAAATCATACAGAATTGGTGTAACCATACTGAATATTTATTATATTACAGAAAATGCTGAGAGTCCATTTCAAGCAACAGTTGTAATTGCTGGTATACAATATGGTAGTGGATGTGCTAGTGGGAAAAGACAAGCTAAAAATGAAGCTGGTAAATAGGCTAGTTCTCCTCCTTTCTTTTGTTAGAGTCATACAATGTTGATTGTTTACCTTAGCACTGTTCCTGTGTTGTACTAGTACAAGACTTCCATTCCCTGTACTCAAACGATTCTCTTCTCACATAAAGAGTCGTAACTTTGCCTTACTGTGTTGCCTCCATAAATAAAGTCGTTATTATTGTAATTGTTATTATTGTATGTACAAAAAAGTTTGTATTCTAGGTCATGCATGTTTTTTGTACTTTAAAGTTTAAACAATGGAATTGCCCTCTAAATAGGTGAATAAGCTGATGTATGAACAGCATTTTACTGATTTAAACATACCACTTTGATAATTACTATTTATTTTAAATAGCGCATATGCACATTGTAACTTTTATATATAATGATATGTTCATAAAAGAAGTGAAAACTAACTAAACTTTAAAACTGTAAAAAAAATACACCCCTACATATTGGTGTGAAATAAAACTGGTTTTGTTTTTATGTGCAATGTTTACATGGACGACCTGTGGCTGTGCTTGAAACTATTGGCCACTATCATTGATAGGTTACTGTGTTTTAAGTAAATAACATTGACAATGTTGGTGCTTTTGTGCCGATTTTTCAATCATCATTGTTCTGAATACTATTTTTCAAATTTATTTAATACTTTTCCACACAGTATCCCTCAATGGAATCTTCTACCAGCCACAGTTGCTGAGGCTCACTCTTTAGCATCCTTTTAGAGTGAGCTTTCTAATCTGACCTTCTAAGGGGATCCCTTCTCAGTTATGAATTAGCCTCCCGACGAAGGACTCAAGCTATGTCGGGGGAGCTTCGCGCCCTGGTACCACCTGGAAGCCGAATTGGTCTAGTCTGGATGAAGGCGAAAAGTAACTGGGAACCTCTTTTCTGCTTCTATCTTTTATCTGTTTAGGCACTAATTCTTACCTAATCTATTTTCTTACTTTTACTATAACTTTTTCATATGTAACTTTATAATATTATTCTCTTTTCTTTGTGCACCATCAAAGAAGTGTCAAGTCTGACAGTTTGATGAAAATTATGTAGATGTAGAATTAATGAAAGATGTCATTAAATTACCTAGATTCATTGAGTGAAATCCATATATATTCAAATTTTATGAATTTTAAAACTTTAAAGTTGCACTGATATATTATACACAGAGATTCCTCATTATTAGCCTGCATACATTGTACATGCATAGAGACATGTGGCTTGGAGAACATTAAAAAAAATAATGGTCAAATAATGTTGTGTTTTAACATTTTTACTAACAATGTAGGATTTAAAATAAATCAATTTTCTATTATTTCATTATGTCATAGTCAACTTTGTTGCTCATTAAAGATCTATTAATTCATTATGTCATCGTCAACTTTGTTGCTCATTAAAGATTATTAATTCATTATGTCATTGTCAACTTTGTTGCTCATTAAAGATTATTAATTCATTATGTCATAGTCAACTTTGTTGCTCATTAAAGATCTATTATTTCATTATGTCATAGTCAACTTTGTTGCTCATTAAAGATTTATGTATGTTCCATAGTCCAGCAATTTTTTGTGTTAATATAAATGACATTGTTTGTTTTTACCATTAGTCTTATACTATGTTGTAGAAACAATACAAATATGCTAATATATTGAGTTTACCTGGGCTCGACAAATCCACTTGCCCGCTCGTAATAATGAGAAAAAATTGACTCGGGACGAGTTTATCTTCTGGCAGCTCTTGTCCTGCTGGGCTAGTGAAATTTCTAACCAAAATAATTTGACTTTAAATTCATAGTCATATTGAAAACAACAAATTCAGCATACTTTATCACTTGCAAACTGAAAACATCAGTTATATTGCTTTTTGTTGTAGAAATGGTTGTCATATTGTGACCATTTCTTTACTTTGCATCCATTCCATTGTGCTAAATTAAACAGTAACCTTCGACTGTGTCATGTTATAAATACTGATCACTGTACAACAAATAACGTTTTTGTTACTGCTTCATACAAGTTTACAATAAATTGCATTTTTTGTGAAGTACAAGACGAGTACGTATTGCAGTAGGACAAGTGAATATTCTAAGCTGCTTGAACTCATTTACTCACCTGACACTATATTTTCAGCTAAAGCGACATTAAACATATTTTTACCCGAGTTAAGTCCACATTTAGAGGGATCTAAAGGCAAGCCTAAGGATGAATTATCATCAGACCTAAAAGTAAGTTATTGATCATTTGTACTATTGTTTCATATATCAAGTTTGACCGAAGTCTAAGCTCAGTGATATACTGTATGTATGCAGTAGACCTTCCATTTGTACTATGGTAGATACTTGATTATAACGTCTTGAATAATGCATGTTTGCCTTATATTTTCTTTTATATGTGCTGCTTTGAAACCTGACTGATAGATCATGTGTTTTGGTTTGAACATAGCATTCCACAATATATAAATGTTTCTTTACCTATTTAAACTTTACAGAAAAAATGCCAAAGTAACGACCTCTTTTTTACCAACTATCCTATCTTTAATCTATCTTGATAGTATTTTGATGCTTTCATTAAATTTTTGGCTAAAAATTCTTTGTCAGTTTAACTAAATTAAAAGTCAGATGCTCATATCATGATATTTCTGCCCTTGAGAGAGGACTCACAAAAGGACATTTCCTAAACTATCATTTGAATGTAAGTGTTAGAAAACGTAGTAGAGATTATGTAATATTATGTTTAATGCCTGTATTCTTAATAATTAGACCCACATAATGGTTGGATGTGTACTAGTTATTTCTGAGATACATCAGTACTAGACTCACATCCTCAGTAAGCTATTGTCTGATTTATAACATAGAGACATGACTTACAGTTGGGTTCTAACCAATGACTCTATATCAGTAAGAGGTTTCAATGGCTTATATATTAGCAACTTTAATCACTCTCACCACATAGTCAGGTCATGTATGAACTGAAGTATAAGAGTTTCAATAAGATTTATGAGTCAGCTATTTTGTACTGACTTTTATTTCTTATTAGATTTTGATTTTTACTCACAAATTGTATATATTTGTAGTATTTTGAGGAAGTCAGTATAGAAGATAGCAGAGTACCTGATTTATGTAACAAAGCATCATTACCTCAACCATATCAAGTATTACAAACATGTTTACAAAGGTAAGATAGTCTAGTACTTGATTTATGTAACAAAGCATCTTTAAAGCATATTAATTTCAAGTGATGATTGTTATAAAGAACTGTACTGTTAGAAGTTATCAATTACAAGAAGCAGCAGTAGAAGAATTTTATGAAGTCGGCAAAATTGGTAAGAATAGGTTTTAACATCTTTTATGGGCGATGCCATATCAGGGTACCTGGCACAGTAATCAATTAGCAGTATCAGCAATTTGCATTGGCTCTTATGAAACTGTCGGAGCCAATCAAATTCAAAATACTGCAAAGGTAAAAGTCTCATGCAAATTACTTGGGTGGTATCATTATTATTGCAGTCCAAGAGAAAACGATGTTGATTGTTGATAGTATCTTTCTAAACATATCGGGGATATGAGTATGACTCCACTATGAGTAAAAATGAGCATGTTTTACTTGATCACTGATTTCTAGGTCTTAAATACTTTCCATTGGACTGTAACCATGAATTTGCCACTTTAGGAAAACATCAATCCGGTTGCTCCCAATAGACAGGCTGTTAAGAAATTAATACAGTAATGATTTGAGTTAAACTAAGTATTTGTTTTCTTTTCCAGAAATTTTGGATTAGGCGATACAACTTTGAAAACTGATAAAAAATTGATATCCAATCAGAAAACAGAATTCACTATGAGTGTTGGGAAGCGTACTTGTACTGTAAGTATTAAACATTCTGATTGGTCTATTCTATTGTACATCTGTCATGTATGTATTTACATGGCTGATCATTAATTTCACTTACTAAAACAATGCTACAACACATGAAGCATCATAAGAAGTCCCTATAGTGATTTTAAAGCCCTAATTTAAAAAATAAAACTGACTAACATCTTTGGATAAGGTTTAATTTAATTGTATTGATTTAGGCCTGTTAATAAACTGCTGGGTTAAGTCTCAAGTGAAAATTGGGCATGATATTTTATCTGGATACATTTTACATATTTTAATTATTATGATTATCTAATAAAAGCCATTCCAACTACATTGACATACTATTTTAGAGACTAATAACAATTGAGTCTGTTATTGAGTTTGTATGTATGTTTGTTAGTGAAACTGGGGCCTGAACCTCTTGGTTCAAAACCCTGTGCTCCTCCTCTGGACCATGGCTGCAATTAAAACAAGAAGCATAAGTTTAGTCAGGCAATACATGCCACTGGCAGAGTTTAGTTATATTCTTTAGTAATTTCCTCTAAAGAGTGAGAAGTTGTTTGATCCTTGTGAAAAAGTTTGGGAGTATAATTAAAGAAAGTTAAGACTTGGTTAGGTGAGTCAATTGCCATAAATATTGTAATAAAAAGTTTAAAAAATCCAATGAACATAATGGATGAAATTTGCCATTTATCATCTGTGAAATTTTTAATGTGATGTTATGGAAAATTTCCATAACCATGAGATGTACTATTGCTAAACTAAATATATATTTCTGATTGAATGTTATAAATATATATAGAATGTATCTCTGCAGGTTGTATGTAGGAACAAAAGAGAAGCCAAACAAAAAGCAGCACAAGTTATGTTACAACAGTTACATCCTGATCTCAAAAATTGGGCAGCCATGTTAAGATTATATAGTAAAAATAATGAAGTTGGCTACTTAGAAAGGGTTTGTATTATAATATTAAATTACATTAAACTATATAAAAAACAGACATCACTTATTGTTTTCTATAATAATATCTATGAAGTGATTGGTAATGAAATAATTGCTATTGACCATTCTCCCACCTACCACTAATTCTTAATCATTGTAAGGCAGTTGTCTGTCACTGATGGAAGTATGCACCTAATAACTGGTTAACAGCTTCATCAAGAGATTTAGCCTTTTCAGGGACAGTGAGTAGGTTGACATACCGCTGTGATATAAGCTATACTATGTGTTATGACAGCCTTGAGCCCATCAAAAATGGGTATTATTTTCTAGTGTTTTTGTTTGTATTATTTCCATTGTTTATATTTTTCTCCATGATAATGATATTTGAAGTGTTTTTCCATAATTATATAAAATATAAATTTAATATTGTTTCTTCATTATATTTGTATTGTTCTTGCGTTATAATACTTATATTGTTTCTCCATTATGATATTAATATGGTTTCTTTATTACGATATCTAAACTGTTTCTCAAGTATGATATTTACATTGTTTCTCAAGTATGATATTTACATTGTTTCTCAAGAATGATATTTACATTGTTTCTCAAGTATGATATTTACATTGTTTCTCAAGTATGATATTTACATTGTTTCTCAAGTATGATATTTACATTGCTTCTCAAGTATGATATTTATTTTGTTTCTCAAGTATGATATTTACATTGTTTCTCAAGTATGATATTTACATTGTTTCTCAAGTATGATATTTACATTGCTTCTCAAGTATGATATTTATTTTGTTTCTCAAGTATGATATTTATATTGTTTCTCAAGTATGATATTTATATTGTTTCTCCAGTATGATATTTACATTGTTTCTCAAGAATGATATTTACATTGTTTCTCAAGTATGATATTTATATTGTTTCTCAATTATGATATTTATATTGTTTCTTGTTTCTTCTGTATAATATTTATACTGTTATCTATATTATAGGAAGATGATGATGCTGCTGTGACAAACTTTCATATGGAGAAAAAGAAAAATTTAGAAATATTAGATAAACTTAAAAGTGCAATGAGAAAAATCAAAGAACAAAGAGTATGTTTTATTATTAGACTTTTGTTTGATAAATTATACCATTGAGGCAGATTGGTCTGTACAGTTTTAGTGCAATTTTCATTGACCAAATATACATTTAATAAGTTCAGTTCAGAAT
This sequence comes from Mactra quadrangularis, assembly GCA_025267735.1. Lineage (NCBI taxonomy): Eukaryota > Metazoa > Mollusca > Bivalvia > Venerida > Mactridae > Mactra > Mactra quadrangularis. Next base: position 47,032,447 of record CM046305.1, on the reverse strand, counting down.
CTATGGTACCCTCATTTGCTATATGTAAAACAACACACTGTGATTAAATGAAAAATGTGATTTTAACAAAATCAATTTTTACTTGTTCTAGGCTTTTGGGCTTGTATGTCACAGCCTAGTAATTACGGTTTGCTGATTGTATGTAGGTACATGTAGTGTACATGTAGTGTACATAAGATCTGATTTTTAGCTCAACTTTACGAAGTAATGTAGAGCTCTCCTACTCGCCCCAGCGTCCGCGTCCGCGTCCACACTTCTGATTAAAGTTTTTGTGCAGTAAAATACTTTCTTCTATATCTTTGTTATTTCTTAAGATATTAACTTCAAACTTTAAATATATGTTCCTTACTATCAACCACATCTCATGTGACAAGGTCCATAACTCCAAACACATTTTTTCAAGAATTATCTCCCCTTGAACTGATTGAAGTTTTTGTGCACAGATTAAAGTTTTTGTGCAGTAAAATACTTTCTTCTGTATCTTTGTTATTTCTTAAGATATTAACTTCAAACTTTAAATATATGTTCCTTTCTATCAACCACATCTCATGTGACATGGTCCATAACTCCGAATGCATTTTTTTTTCAGAATTATCTCCCCTTGAATTAGAGTTTTCTTTAAAAAATGTTTGTTTTTACTGCAACTGTTTTATTTCTTTAGGTATTGATTTCAAACTTTAAATATATGTTCCTTATTATCAACCACATCTCATGTGACAAGGTTCATAACTCCGTATACATTATTTTCAAAGTTATCCCCCTTGAACTTATAGTTTTCTTTAATAAATATTTGTTTTTACTGCAACTGTTTTATTTCTTTAGGTATTGACTTTAAATATATGTTCCTTATTATCAACCACATCTCATGTGACAAGGTTCATAACTCCAAATATATTTTTTTCAGAATTATCTCCCCTTGAAATTAGAGTTTTCTTTAAAAAATGTTTGTTTTTACTGCAACTGTTTTATTTCTTCAGGTATTGACTTCAAACTTTAGATATATGTTCCTTATTATTAACCACATCTCATGTGACAAGATTCATAACTCCTTATACATTTTTTCAGAGTTATCCCCCTTGAACTTATAGTTTTCTATTTATTTCTTTTTTTTCTTTGAATTTGTTAAGGTTATATTTTCAAATTTTAAAATATGTATGTTCCTTATCATCAACCACATCTCCTGTGACAAACACTTACTAAGTCGAGCATGCTGTCTCCTCTGACAGCTCTTGTTATGAGATTGGTTCACTTATCTTCACTTTCTAATCATATTATTTACTTTACACCTTGTGGTTGTGCTACTGGCAAGGATATGCGCTGTAGTACTGCTCAAATACTTAGAGCCAGAAATCTTAACCTGTCTAGGGACATAGAGAACAACCTAATCAATATGACTGACAGTTGATAATATTCTGAGTAAAGGGCTTTGCATTACAGTAAAGTTCTGTATTAAGACCAGCAAAATCGATGGTCTTAATAGCGAAAGATCTTATTATGGAGACCCTTTTGTTCACAAATTAAGCATTTGGGTCTTAATAATTGTCAAAAATGGCATGATTTTGAAATAACAAAAGTGGTCTTAATAGCGGAACTTTACTGTACATATGATTATTATATTTTATATATTTATTTCAGAAACAATACTCTGATGGTAACAGTATACCAGCTGTTGTTCCTGCTCAACCTTTAAGTTTATGATGACATATTTTATAGTCTATGAATTAAGTAATTGTTTGGTACATGTTTTCAAAGACTAACAGTTTTCAACCAGAAAACTTAACCATTCTATTGGTCAACCATAATTTGTTTAATGGTCATAAGTTCACAACACCGGTAGCTTTGACAGGCAATGCCAGGAAACTGTACATTAACAGAAATTTGGCTGGTGCCATGGTATAAATTTTGACAGGTGCTTGAAGTGTTGGAAGAATTATAGACTAACAATGATCAGTCACTCTTGCAAATATGCCGAGGCTTGAACTGGGTTTTACATGTACTTACAATGAAAGGTTTTGTAGGTTTGAGACGTGTAGAAGCCTGCTGCCAACTCCCAATTAGGGACTTTAGTCAGTTATCTTTCCCTGATAAAATCTGAAGCCATCCAATTGGTAAGTAGGTCCTTACAGTTGGAATCCTCGGATTTTATCATTGAATTCCTATGTAAGGGTAACAAAATATTTCATCTAATATCTTTCTTGTTAATGAAGATATTAACAGAAGTGATGGAATTTAGATAGTTCTTTAACTTAAAACTAATTAGCTTGAATTTCAAACAAATTAAATGATATGCAAAAAAGTTATTTAAGATGAAATTTGGCAAATTAACATTGAAAAGTAAGGGTAAAATCGGAGTAATCCAACTAATTAGACCTACCTATTTTGAAGAGTATTCAAGGGGAAATAACTGACTAAAGTCCCTTATTAAGATCAAAGATGATGGACTAAGTCTATTGTGTAATATCAGCCAGGGAGATAGTTTGGTAAACACTTGCCTGAAGATGCATTATTTAATAACCTTCAATAACATTTTGTATCAGTTCCCTTACATCTTAGGTTTTAGTTTCTGAACAGTTACCACTTTAATAAAAATCTAAATTCTTAAAGGTTTAAGTACATGTATATTGAAAGTGTTTAAATCCAGGTAAAAATATGCCTTTTCTTTTATCTCTAGAAAAGTGATACATTTTGCTGATAGTAAGTGGAACTACTACTAAGGGTTAATATTTATTTATACTTGTATGATGATTATGTGACCATGTCTGAAAAAAAGGGTCATATAAGAAACAAATATCTTTTGAATTTTTATGAACATTTTGTTTAAAAACGATATAATATTGTCAATGCTTATGTTTTAATTCATGCCACCTGTCACAGTCTCATCATGCCACATACATATACACTACTCAAAAGTTCTAAACTGCCACTAGATACATGGCTATATTTTACTGGTAAATAATTAAAGAATATTTGTCTATTACAACATAAAAGTAAATAATATTCCTTGCAACCAGAATCAAAACAAAAAAAAGGACATTAAATTAAACTAAATTTAACTACTTTTTAATGATACCAATGAAATGGAATGATTGATAATTGACATAGGTGCCAGCTTTGATCACCCCTGCTGCAATAGCGTTCTTCATGTGACACTCACACCAAGTTTTGTGGGTTTTTTTATGTCTTAGCATGAATAAGAGATGGGACAAAGATAGGGGTGAAACAATACGGTAAAAACCGTATTGCAATATATTGCAATACACGAAACCCGTATTGCAATAGATTGAAATATATTGCAATACATATATTGTTCTTTGCGAATACATGCATAGCATAAATTAATGCATGTGCATCGTCTTAATTCTATCAGCATTGTACATAGATATTTGTATTTTCGAATGTTCTATATATACGTATTACGCAAATGTTTGAGTAAGTTAGAAAAGAGGTTTTGAATGGACTTTCAAAGATAATTATTCTCTCACTTTACGAAAAATATTTCAAGTTTCCGAACACATTTTAACATTAATTCAAACATTTAAATTTCAGACTTTGATAAAAACAATCAGTATGAAACATAACTATAAAAACCGGTTCAGAGAAAAACGAACCGGTTAAAAATCGTCAGAAGTCGTATTGCAATATTAACCGGTATATCGGTTAACCGTTACACCCCTAGACAAAGACAAGATCATGTGTTGCTTATTGCACCGGAATTTTATGCTCATTTGATCGAAGTAGACTCTTTTGTTTTGATTCATTCCACGTTGCTTAAACCAATTTTGATATTGGCAAAATATGATTCTGTAACATGTAATTGACAACAATCCAAAATTGCATATATATTAACTAAAAGATGTTTGAGTTATTTGATTTTCATTTTGTGGCTATATAAATTGTGGTGGTTTAGAACTTTTGAGTAGTGTACATACATTGATATATGAAAACAGTGCATATACATAGTCTGCATCTTTCTCTATTTACAAGTAGTAAGACTGGTTTTAATCTAACACATTCATGTATAGAGCTAGATGATGTATAACTTAATAATACACACAGTTTATTACTCTACTCAGCAGTGCTACCATAGTGTTATCATGAAATCTGAGTGAAGTTTTATAAATCTGGCACAAAGTGCTCTCTGTGACTTATCATATCATTTGTATATAAACATGATATCATTGTCTTATGAGATTTTCCATTCAAGTGGTAGGTCTATAACATGATAGGAAAGTTCTCAATCCTGTTCTCTTCTCTCAGTCCCCTCCTGGTTTACATCTCAAAGAAACTGCATAAAAACCCAGCATATTGTAAAAAAGCTTGTCATTTCATTCACTCGCTTCACAGCTTGTACCTGCCTAGTTTGTCTCTAAGATTCTATAAAAACAAGTACAGGTTGTCCCATAAGAAAGGTAATACTTTGAAATCTCATTTTTTTGCTTTATATAATTAATATTATTTAATTTAATATGACTATTTAAATGATCCATTCACCATTTTAAAGGTTAAACTATGAAGTTTTTATAGCTAGTAAAAACAGGTCTAAAATTGTCATGTTTTAATTTTATGACATCATTACAAAAATAATATTATTTTCAAATGACCTGTTTGATGCCAGATCAGCATATTTTTGTGTTTAAAAATATTACAAATAAGTGTTACTAATGTTCAAAGGAAATTTAAGTGTCAATTTAACAAATCTACTGTTAGCAGCAAAAACATTTACAAAAATCAACACGGAAACATGCGGCAGTGTCATTTACAAAATCATAGTGTGCGTCCAGGAAGAGAAGAAATAAAAGGTGGCTTTTTGGAAAACGTCAAGACTCATACATGTACATGACTAAAATGACATCAAAGTGTGAATTAGATATTTTCAAATGGGAGTTTAACTTTAGGATACCAGTTGTTGTTTTTACATAAATTTGATTCATATTTTTTCTGTATATATACAAAGTTTGAAATGTGTCAGGTATCAATAATTGAAAGTGTTACCTTTATTTTTGGACACCCTGTATAAACTTGACATCAGAATATCTACCTACGTATTTCAGAGTTCTAGAATAATCCTACTTCTACTGGTTACTGTCATTGTAGAATCTCTATGTATTATGTGATGTGAATTAAATAAATGTGTAAAACCTTATTTATTCTTTCTGTTATATTTAACCTCAGCACAGCAGTAAGTTTAGAATGAGCTGTTATAGCTGGGGTAGTTAATACTGTGGTGACCAGCATCAATTTTCTACTGTTAACTGTCTAAAGGTCACATTTGTGCTCCACTTTTCATCTAATCTGGTATGAAGAATGCAACGAAATCTAGTTCAGGTATGATAATGAGTCATGTAGGGGTCAAAAACTAGGTCACTAGGATAAAATTAAACGAAAACCTTGTTAACACACATGAGACAGCATGTTTGTTCTAACTTGTATTACCTCATCTGCAATCAAGTGAGGATTGAAGAATCATTTTGTTAAAAAATCATTTAATGATGTAACCATTAGACATTACAGACTGTACACACAAATATTTAGATGCTGAAATGGGTGCACTTCCATTTTTGGCTCACCTGAGCTCGGGGTGAGCTAATGTGATCACTTGATGTCCGGGTGTCTTTCGTCTGGTGTCTGTCGTCTGTTCACATTTACCTTGTGTATGCGATAGAGACTGTATTTTTCATTGGATCTTTATGAAACTTTGTCAGAATGTTAGTGTCGATGAAATCTAGGTTGGGATTGTTTATGGTCATCTTGGGTCAAAAACTAGATCATGGGATAAAATCTTATACAACCCTCTTGTATGTGATAGAGGCTGTATTTTTCATCCGAATTTCGTAATATTTGGTCATAATGTTTTGTCTTTATAAAATCTTGGTTCGGATTGTATATGAGTAATTTGGGGTCAAAAACTAGGTCACAGGGCCAAATCTAAGAAAAAATCTTGTGTATGCGATAGAGGCTGTATTTTCCATCCGATTTTCCTAATATTTCCTCAGAATGTTTGTCTTTATCAAATCTAGCTTTGAATTGCATATGGGTCATTTGGGGTCAAAATCTAGGTCACGGGGTCAAATTTTAGATAAACCTTGTGTATGCGATAGAGGATGTATTTTTCATCCGATTTTCCTAATATTTCCTCAGAATATTTGTCTATGAAATCTAGGTTGGGATTGTACGAGAGAAATCTGGGGTCAAAAGCTAGGTCACGGGGTCAAATCTTGTGTATGCAATAGACATTGTATTTTCCGTCCGATTTTCCTAATATTTCGTCAGAATGTTTGTCTTGATCAAATCTAGCTTTGGATTGTATGTGGGTCATTTGGGGTCAAAAATTAGGTCACGGGGTCAATTCTTTAAATTAGATAAACCTTGTGTATGCGATAGAGACAGTATTTTTCATCCGACTGTCCATCAAAATTATCCTTTACTTGTGAACACATTTCATGGAAACTCCTCACCAACATCACCTTAAGACTTCATGCAGACAACTTCACTGTCTATGGTCATACCCTCATTCTTGTTATTCAAGTTAAAATAAATCACTGACCAATTTTTAAACAACCTTCTGTACAGCTTCACAATGGAAATAAGCTAATTTTGTCTGCAAATTAAATCTTTCACCATGGTTCTTGTCTCTGACCAACTAATGCAAATCCTGTTTTCTGATGTTTCTGTGTACTGTTCTCAGGTGAGCAATATAGGGCCATCTTGGCCCTCTTGTTTAATTATTCATGTTTTCAGTTGTTTGTATATTTAGTTAAAATCGTTACCTATATTTTATGTTTTTTAAAATGAGTGAGAAAAATACATTTTGAAATTTTCAAACTTTGTTTCAATGTTATGTATGTGTTACAAATGTCTGTTACTCCCTACATGACGCTTCCAAATTAGGTTAAGCAGTTAAAGACAATTAGAAACAAAAAAACCTTGCACCTAAATTTATTGTCATTTTGTGAGCTTTTTTATTTTCTATCAAAGGAGGGTAACTCTGTTCTCACTGTCACTATGCGATGTTATTGTTTAATATTTTATTAACAGTTTTTTTGAAAAGTGATGTTTAATAAAAATAATAAGATGTATGACGAAGAGTGAAGTCTGCATGAATTAACTCACTTGGTTTAATTACCTATAACCTTTGTCCTATGTTAATTATATCAGAAAATTTGAGTGTTACAAGTTATTTTAGTGGTCAACTTGTTACAAAACTAGTTAATCCCCGTAGACCAATTATCAAAACGTTTCGTTACGATACATTCGGAACTCATTGGCCATTCGCTGCGAATAATCTAATCTAATAAACAAATATACGATTATTAAGGCAATGAGTGATGCTTCAAAATTTATGGACTAAAATCGAAACATCACTCATTGCCTCAACGATCTTATATTTGTTTACTTCAACACCGGTAGTTTCAAAATAGCGTCTAAATATGTCCGAGATTATTCGCAGCGAATCGCCAAGGAGTTCCGAATGTATCGTTACGGAACGTTTAGGGTAATTGAACAGCAGCGTGGTCAGTTACCTTGAACGTTCCGTAACGGAAGTGTTGGAACAACATAACCCATAGACAACTCAACCCGAGACAATTTAATCTCCTACTAACGAATTGAGTTGTCCCAACTTTGAGTTGAGTATTGCACGGGTTTAGTTCTCCCGTGCTCGTAACGTTAGCTAACAGTAGTTACTGAACACGGGGCTGGCTACTGGTGAGTAGTTATCTAGTTACGTAGTATATCTAATTGATAGCCTTTCTTGTTGACCTTACAGATGGTTCTTACAAGTAACATAGGGAAACTGACACTGTTTTTTTAATTTACTTTGATTTATAAATCTAATCTATAAAAACAACGGTTGAAAAATACTTGGTTGCAGAAATGATTTTAAACTGTAGTTGATTTTTTTACTTTAATTATGGTATCAGCAAAAAGTTTTTTTGGCGTAGCTGTCAAAGCCAACTTTTGACAGCAAAGGATGTGGTACTATTGGTTTTTTACGATTAACAGGTGCGAAGCACTGACAGTAGTTGCTAACTATTACTCTGTGTATCATGGTTGACTGACTATGCTAATTTATTAAACGTTCGTCGTGGTATAGTTCTGTTACATTAACCTGTCACAACTTGAATAATTACACGGTCACTGAATGTGTTATTGTTTAAGCTCTTTTTAACCATTGAGTCACCAATCCATATTAATTATTGATAATCTAACTATATATGCGACAATTTTGAATATCGGGGAAATAACAAGTTCGCAAGGGGTTAAAAATAACAGAATCAGTGACCGTGTAATTATTTAAGTAGTGACAGGTTAATGTAATAGAACGATACGCTCCAATTTTGACCTAGGTAATACATGTAGGTCGTAGATGGACAACATTTATACTTCAATCATAATACAACATATAAATCCTACATAGCGCCATATGTCTTTTTAAGATATTTCTTGCTTCTGTAATGTGAATTATACATTCATTAAAATCTTGAACATTTTATAAGCTCTTGAAAATAGGAATATTTTACTAAGCTTTAGTGAATGTAGTTTAAGTGAATCGTTGATGTATGACAGACAAAATGACATATATGAACTTGTGTCTCAGATTTTCAGTACTTTATTGTCATGTATCAATCATACAATTGAAGAACCGTCAATTTGGAGGACTATCACCCTAGAGTCACCAGGTACATTGATGGGTTCATCAAGTTCATCTTCTAGTGACAAATAGTCAGAACAAGTTTGGTGAAGACCAAATAAAGACCAGGGGCGGATCCAGGATTTTTTTCTAGGAGGGGGGTCCGAACTTTTTCTACGGGGGGTCCAAACTTTCGAACCACAACCACATTATACACTGTTTTCAGAATAATGCAACATATTAATAATAAAAAACTACATAACCATTAAATCTATGTTAAGCACAGAGAAAGAATACTTAACGCTACTACAGAATGACTTACAGTCAAGAAAAACACTCATGGACAGGTACATTTTGGAAATTCTAGGGGGGGTCCGGACCCCCTCCCTGACTCCCCCCCCCCCCCCCGCTGGATCCGCCTATGAAGACTGTTAAGACAGCAGAAGTCACAGAAGAATGCTAACCAGACATTCGGACTTTCATATAAAATGACCTGTGGCTATCTATTCTGAAATAAAAATAATTAATGATTTGATTTTAAGCCAAATAGTGATTTGTTGCATTCTTCAATTTGTATAACTCGTGTATAATTGTAATGTTAGATATGCCTTGTAGAACCAACTTAAACATAATGATTGTATTTTAATAAGTGCTCAATTGACTCCGAGTACATGTATATCACTGGCACCAGAATCCTAATATTCTTTAAATACGCACACATAAAATATTAAGATAACACACACAATTAAAAATCGCCCCCGTATACATTACCGTGTACGAGTTATAACTATACTTTCATTATAATATTCACATGTGTGTATGCACAGGGAACTATATATAGGGACGTACGCATTATTTTATGATATGGACTCTGGTGCCAGTGATGTGTATATAGTGAGTTCCGAAGTGTTGTTGAATTCGTAATTCTAACTTGTACATTTTTGTATGCAGACAAGTTGTAGGTTTTTAAATCATTAATACATACGACCAAATCAATATTTAAATATTGTAAAATAAAATATCTAAATTGAAATACGCGCTTTTTTATTTCAAAATCTGCATGTTAATGTTCAAACCAGAGCACTGTTCTTTGTATCAATAAAATATTATATATTGGTATAAATGGTTGACTATACGTCGTTGTTTGAATCAAAATGACTGTTCATTATCAAGTGTTAAGTGACATTTAGGCTGTCAAACTAATAATATATGCAGCAATTAATGACAACTCTATCATGTTACATATACCAGTATATTTATTTTGTATATCCATATACTGTGACATTTAAATAATGACTTACTGCGTTTAGTAATACAGTTTATAATCAAAGCGTTAATAGCCAGGCGCTATCGTACTTGGGGTTTTGGAGAAACATTTAAACACGTAATTATTAAACAAAAGGAAGCGATTCAAGGGAAAATTCTCTTACTTTTACTGACTGTAAGAATACAAAACCAGTCAGATATACTTCAATTGCAAAACTGCATGGTTTTCTTGTGAACGCATTAAGCTTGCTATTTTGAACGCATTAGTTCTTATAGCCAGATGTCCGCCTCGGTAAAAAGGGGGGGGGCAAATGTCTGGGAAATTACACGAAGAATATTCTCTTAACATTAAGATTAGTTCAACTCATCTAAAAACCCAACTGTATTCTATAAAATGATCCGTATGATATGTACATGCACTCGTATATCACATGTATATTTGACTTTAATGAAGTATTTTTACTTAAATAAAACCCCAATAAATTGATTCCAGATCAGTCACATTTGTTAATTGAGAAACCATAAAGAGAGACGTTCACACTCTTACGCAAAAATGGCAGGGGCAAGCTTTTTACATTTACGTAGTATTGTATCAAATGGACTGTAGAATGTTTAACTGCAACGTTATACAGTCACCTGTAATATAAATAGTCATATTTGAAAATTAAGCAACATGATTATTTATGTACAACTGTATTTCCCCACATAAATTATAGTCATCATGCTAACTGTACACCTTGCATGTTGTTCTCACTAACATAGACACAATTCTCACATGATTTATGATTACAGCTCCTTTCTACCTTCTATACTTCAATCCAAAACAAACGCTACACTAAAATTGTGTATCTGATATTTGAAATAAATGCGAAACGGGTTGCTCTATCAATTTGTTTGTAATAATAATTAAGCATATATCTGGTTAACATTTAATTGCCTTCGTTTTAACTAAATGAAGATCTGGCATGTTACAATTAAAATACAATAATTAACAAATCATATAACACCGTCGATTCTTGAAGCGTTAACATGAACTTCTGTGGTTTATTTGCTTTTACTGTATTCTGTAAATAGAATGTGAAGATACCACCTCTAGACTAAGACGCACAACGCTTCCCAGAATTCGGCGTTTTTGGTACGCAACAGAATATAGTGCGGCGCATGAAGACAAAATCATTGGATTTTTTCGTTTTTTGACATAATCATCGTTAAAATGTAAAATAAATGATCACTTATAGCTACAGGAATATAAATTCATAGATACAAAGTACTTTTAAACCTCTAAAGGTATAGATGCATAGTTAAACCGTGTATTCTACTTTCGATTACAAATGTCTGTGTAAAGAATGACAGATGTAAACACGCAATCTCTCATACAGAGTTGTCGATCCTTACAAGGATCTCTATAGAGATCACTGTAAGGATCGACATCTCTGTATGAGAGATTGGTAAACACGTTATGATGGAGGTTTAACTTTCGGTTAAAAAGTTTAATTTAATGAGGATAGTTGGTTGGATAGTTAAATTTTATTGAGTAGACACAAAATACATTCTCTATTTGTTCAGTATACTTGTAGGAGGAAATTATTATTATATCTTCTAATAATTTCCTCCGTTTGTCTACAGAATGGCTTTTACTGTGGAAATAATTATACAGAGCTCGAACAAGCGCACGCACGCCAGAGAGAAGGGCACATTATAAGTGTATCGTTGTTTTTTTCTAAAACGCAATCGGAAAATATAGAGTGACAGATAAAGAGGATAAGAGAGCAAGTTAAGAGTTTGAAATTATGTGTCGCGTTTTCTAAGGATATGAGTGTAGAGAGAGCGTATGAGAAATAGACAGAGGTAAAGACCTCCATTAGTTAACTGTTTTAGTCTAGTGGTGTATTAAATTGATGTTGAATGTAGCTATATGTTGTTGGATGTGGGGGCTAGCTAATGTATTCGAGTGTTGTCTATGAGAGTCTGGAGTAATGGCGTGGAGATTTAAAATAATTGTTTTATTAATTACAGTTTTTATTCTTGGAATTGTTTTTATTGAAGAATTGATAACCTACCATGTTAGATTACCAAAACTTGGTGAGTACTCCTAATTTATAATATAATTTATTTATAATAATTTATCAAAGAAGTTATCTTTGTCTACTGAATGTTGCTTGCTAGGTTAGTCTTTTAAATTAACTTGAAAGATACGCATTATATTATAATTAAATCCAGTTTTAACTCGGGCTATATTTTGTACTTGTTGTGAGAGTACACATGTAATACTGTTGTTTCTTGGTATGTGTTTCACTATTTTAAGAACAGAACATACATTTATTATAACAATGTTCACCATTTTCATCCATGATCTCGAATTAGCTTTACAAATAATCTTGTAGACTTCGACAAACATCTTGTATTAAGAAATTCCACGAATATCAACCGGTTATTGTACCTAAGGCTATGTAACTGTATATCCCATACATTGCTGTCACACAATATGTCTTAAGTTCTTGGAGGATAGCCAAAGTAGCCATTTTAGATTGTTGAGCTAAACGTGGCCAATTATAGTCTATAGCGCCGTGTTGATTTACATAAAAAACATGGAACCTCGTTACTCACTCACATAAAGCTGGTATACAAGTTAATGGGGGGGGTTAACAGTGTAATGTTTTACTCAATTCGTTTCGAAACATAGTAGAACTACGTACCTCTGGGGTCAGGACATGTTAGTTTCTAATTAAAGTTCTAAAACACCCATGACGTTGTGATTAAACTTAATATCATTAAACATGTTCCTTCTAGTCAACCACTAAGACTTGGAAGTCTCGAAATTTCCGACTAAATTAAATTACTTGGTTATATTCACATGTGTAGACTATCTCAGACGAACATATTAGACGACCTCTTTCTAACCTATGTTTCTTCATAACACGCAAGCTAATTGCAAGGGAGTCAGTAGGTTTTACCATGAATGTTGGTCTCTTACAAAAGTACGATTTATTTCAAATGGATTGCAGATCTAAACTTGTTCGTTTTATAGAATTAACAAAACACGTATATACATTATCTCTGACAATGTTACACTGTTGTTTTCAAACTTCAGTCTACACCTGTCTGGTATTTACTGAAAAAATATACCTAGAGAAGAATATATGTTAGAGTTCATTTTTGTAAATAGTGTGTTTACATTTTGTTAGCATATGCACAATAAAACTGATGTAAACGGCAAGTAAGTTTAAAAGCACATAAGTATGCGCTATTTAAATTACGAGCTATAACTAATTACAGAGGAAGTTATTGTACAGACTACATTTATCTACATATGTGCACTCTTCAAGAAACCGCCATTTTGATTTCTGAAGAGTGTTACTCGTCTTCAACATACATGACAGAAACCATGTAGCTGGAAATAAACTGTGTTCTTGTTACTATGGTTAAACATCTAAAATACCCGAGATTTCTATTGGGATAACGGGGCGGATCCAGGATTATTTTCTAGGGGTGGGGGTCCGAACTTTGTCTAGGAGGGGTCCGAACTTTGTCCAAGGGGGGGGGGTCTAAACTTTCGAACCACGTTATTCACATTTTGCAGAATAATTAATGCAGCATATTTATAATTAAAACTATAAAACTACATAACCATCAAGTCTATGTTACGCAGCGAGAAAAAATGCTTCATGCTTCTTAAAAATGACTTACAGTTAAGAAATACACTAATGGACAGGCATATTTTGGAAATTCCATGGTGGGTCCGGATCCCCCTGAACCCCCCCCCCCCCTGCTAGATCTGCCTATGGATAACTAAGTGATAACGGGTGATTAAAACTCAATTTACTAGATTACACCTGTGAACTCAGCGTGTTTATGACCGAGATTGACTTGCAGACGTTGCTTTCCTAGTTGAATCTGATATTGGTGAGGCCTAGAAACGCTGAACAGCCCGCCTTGTAATACACTGGTTGTTGAAAAGATGCGTGAAAAATAAAGATTTCATCTCAAGTTACTATGAACAGTGTCATCTTTGTGGTATCATCATTATTATCTTATGACAACACTTTCATGTTACATTCCTAGAAAAATCTGATTATTCATTCACTCATATCCTGAAATACTTGGATAAGGCTGGACTAATAAATTATTGGTTGTTAACACTCTCTTTTTATTAAAAACAGTGAGATTGGTGATCATTTGATAGCTAGCTAAAACAAAGCTCATTGTTTTCTGGACCAAGAAAGTTTAATCTATTAGATAAGTGGACCAGAAAGAGAGTGGTTAATCTAAGTTGTAAAACATGTTATGTAATTAAGCTAATTTGTACAAACAGCTAGTAAATAAAACACATAGGTTAAAGGCTTATGTGTGTCTAGACTTTACATTTATGATCAAGCATTTATAAATTACAGTCAACACTTCCTTAGGATTTTATTATATTCACATTTTCAATATTCACCATCTGTGTGAATGACGTCTCTTAGGGCACCGTCATGATTCGCTCGGGCACAGAGACTGGTGTTAGTTTCATAAAACAATTTAATATTTCTCCATGTTAAACAGATTATATAAAATGTAAAACGCGGGTGAAAGTTCAAACTGACTTCGATTTCGAGAAATTTCTAAATCGTGTCTGATAATATATAATTTGACAAAATAAATATTATAATTAGAATGATTTTCATAAGGCCTGTTTAAGACAAACAAAATATTACGACTCTAAGTTAGATGTACTACACAATGTTTTGGCATATTTCATGTCATTTCATTTACAGTCAAACTTTAGCTTAACAGTTTATTTATTCTAATGTCATGATCAGCTGTATGCATTAAATCACTGGGACAAAGTTTCATTAAGCTGGTGCCATCAGAGTTGGGACTTTCAACACTAATATTGTAAGCTTTTCTGGTAAAAACGTTTCTTCATACGGCAGACATCTGTCTTTTTATAACGAAATCTACTTGTTTCTGTTACGTCTCATCGGCATATTTTCTGTCGTTCAGTCGGGTTTACATTCGAATATTTTGTAATGTAAAATATAGTACATACTATAATTTTCTGAAAGTATGAATTGTTTCAATTGATTGATGTAAGATTTATCAAAATGCGATAAAAATAGTAAAAGTAGTTGAATATTTTGAGTCCTGGAGCTAGGTATTTTCAAATTGACGCCAGTATTGAGCACAACGTTTAATGCATTTTGAAATAAATCTAGTACAACCCACAGTTACTGCTCTGTCACGGTACACTTTTATGTTCGTAATTTCGTGACAAGACACTAAATATTCTTAAATTGTAGCCTTGGCCTCAGCTCTTGACTACATCTACATGAAGTAATACTCCACATTTATAAACTTGTTCTGAAGTTTTCATTCTGTACCATATGCTATCAAGTACAGTATCCAATTACATGAGTGTTTGATTCATTGTACTATAGCTGAACTTGGTCTTGCTTCTATATCTTAAATGTTGGACATTCGGTAAACATCGGGTGATTTCGTTGTCTTCGTAAAAAGCCGATGTTATCAGATGATACAGCGTGAGCCAAACGTTAAACCTCGTGAGATTCCGTATCTTTGATGAAGTAACAAAATTGTGATAATTTATGTGGAAATATCTTAAGATTTCTTATCTTGTGTAAAATAACCGATAAGTTTAGGCTGAAGGGATGCAAACCAATCGATATATTTCGGGCATTTCCGTATCGTTGATCATGCGATGCATATCTGATGTGATTCGACGTAGGGATTTCGTTAAACATCAGTAGCCTGTTCAATTACACAAAACGTTACAGAACGTTCCGTAACGATACATTCGGAACTCCTCGGCCATTCACTGCGATTAATCTCGGTCATATTTAGACGCTTTTTAGAAACTACCGGTGTTGAAGTAAACAAATATATGATCGTTGAGGCAATAAGTGATGTTTTGTTTTTAGTCCGTAAATTTTGAAACATCACTCATTGCCTTAACGATCGCATATTTGTGTATTAGATGAGATTATTTGCAGTGAATGGCCGAGGAGTTCCGAATGTATCGTTATGTAACGTTCTGTAACGTTCGCGGTAAATGAACACGCTACAGATATCTCTGTAACTTTTATTAATACATTAAGTTATACTTAATCAAATACGTAGTATTTTTATAATTCTAGGATAAAACGAATTTGGCAGTTAATAGTACGTAATAGTTATGATTACAATATATTTAAGCTGAAGTCTTGTGATATCAAAAACTTCCTCAAAATTATGTAATATTATTACATGTGTATATGCCGCATTTGAATAGCGCTCTTTTCATATTGAATATATGTTTAAAAGCGCTTAAACAAGTTATGTTTTTAGTAATTATTTAATTTGTCCTAATATCCCCTATTATTCAAATTACTGCGTGGGAATTACACTAAAACCTCCATTTATGACCACTTTTCAAGAACAACCAGCCTCAACTCACCAGCAAAATCTCCCAACAACAATGTCTCTACCTAACAAACATTATGCTAGGTATGTTTTCAAATATTATCAACCCAAAGAAAACATCATATTTGAGAAAACAGAGCATTTTTAGTGTATATATTATATACCTATTTCCCTGAACTAATCAGTACAACAGAGCGTTGGTCATCGTAATCAGTCAGTTTATCGCCTGTGGCTTGTATAATACATACATACATGTAAACTATGGATGGGTCAGCGTTATGTTAGTCTACAACAT
Organism: Mactra quadrangularis; assembly: GCA_025267735.1. Taxonomy (NCBI): domain Eukaryota; kingdom Metazoa; phylum Mollusca; class Bivalvia; order Venerida; family Mactridae; genus Mactra; species Mactra quadrangularis. Next base: position 47,015,858 of record CM046305.1, on the reverse strand, counting down.
TCTTTATTTACACTTAGATAGACTAAGTCTGCACTGACCTGTCATCATGTATATATTGTAATTATGGTGATGTACTTGTTTATGTATGGAAGTTTGTTTTTTACTCATTTTGTCAGATGACATCTCGTCAAACTTGTACAGTCATAGTAAACATTTATTATTTAGACTATATTTGTCAGGGAAGGATTTAGAATAGTTTTACGGATGTCATACATCGGGGTTTGTTCCTGGGGCGTGGGCATCAAAAATATCATATTAGATGACACGTTTTACAGTGGTTCATGAAATATTGAAAATTTGTTGCGAACGGATCCGGTCCCCTTTCGCCATATTGTTCGTACGCTCGCATTTTAGTCAGTTGTTGAATACAGACTGAGGGTTCGGACCTCTTTTTTTGTATACTGAACTATTAAGCCATTTTAAAATGAAGATGGTAGGTCCCTACTTTTACCCTGGGCCCGCCATTGTCAGTGTACTCACAAATTTAGTCAGTCAAAAACAAAAAACTAAATGGGAGGTTAGAATCCCATGAATACATTTTTATTTCACGCACCTCTTCACCGTTATTTAGATACTTGTATGTCAAGTGCTAATAAATCAAGGCAGCATAAATCCCATGTTGAATCGACCCCATTCAGCTACTTGACCTCTCTATTTTACCCAACTTTGATCATATATACTAGCATGTTTAAATACAGTTAACAATTGCTGATATAGGGTTTGAGTCCCTACACAAACACTTCCGCATTCCCGGACTCGTAAAACCCCATCACTCTACTAGGTCTGCCGCCCGTACACAAACACTGCATTCCCGACCCCTAAAACCCCACCACTCTACTAGGTCTGCCGCCCGTACACAAACACTGCATTCCCGACCCCTAAAACCCCATCAATCAACTAGGTCTGCCGCCTGTACACAAACACTGCATTCCCGACCCCTAAAACCCTATCACTCTACTAGGTCTGCCGCCCGTACACAAACACTGCATTCCCGACCCCTAAAACCCCATCACTCTACTAGGTCTGCCGCCCGTACACAAACACTGCATTCCCGACCCCTAAAACCCCATCAATCAACTAGGTCTGCCGCCTGTACACAAACACTGCATTCCCGACCCCTAAAACCCTATCACTCTACTAGGTCTGCCGCCCGTACACAAACACTGCATTCCCGACCCCTAAAACCCCACCACTCTACTAGGTCTGCCGCCTGTACACAAACACTGCATTCCCGACCCCTAAAACCCTATCACTCTACTAGGTCTGTCGCCCGTACACAAACACTGCATTCCCGACCCCTAAAACCCCATCACTCCACTAGGTCTGTCGCCCGTACACAAACACTGCATTCCCGACCCCTAAAACCCCACCACTCCACTAGGTCTGTCGCCCGTACACAAACACTACATTCCCGACCCCAAGAACCCCATCACTCTACTAGGTCTGCCGCCCGTACACAAACACTGCATTCCCGACCCCTAAAACCCCACCACTCTACTAGGTCTGCCGCCCGTACACAAACACTGCATTCCCGACTCCAAGAACCCCATCACTCAACTAGGTCTGTCATTGTTTACATACGTACATACTTAGCCAGATTTATAGTCAACGTGTTATATTTTGTTGACTGTAATATTATAAGACCTAATTAATTGTATGTCTTATATCACTTGATTGACAAACTACTGTCATTATTTACTGTGACATTTATTATGTGTTGAGTTTAGGCCATACAGAGTTTATTGATTGACTCTCAACCCGTCTGATACCTCCTAGAACCCTACCGATTACTACCCATTTTGATTTTTAAAAACAAAAATACAAGTTTTAGTATAAATACATACATGTATATTATACAAACCATGTTTTGAAACTTAAAACTGAGAGACAGCTGAAATGTATATAATGCATATAAAACATACGTCTGCTTAAATATCGCCTTTTCCTTATGCATTTTACTCATGATTTTAGTACAAAGAATGTTTCCTCTATAGTTATTAAGGTGCAATAAAAAAGCTTACGCGCCCTATTACGAGTATTTCAGAATCCGGATGAGAATCTGACATATTATATGCTACGGTATTATTTGTCCATAACTATTTTAATTGGTCAGAGACTTTAACATTCGGTTTCCTCATAATGTTGTGTATCAGCTGAAATGATTGGGTATCGATAAACCCACACTCATAGGCACAATAGATGTTTTTAATTTGTTTGAGTATTAAGAAAATTAGAAGCATTCAAAGGTTGCTGATGTTTGAACTTTTAACAGTAATGTCATTATAGAATAGTATAATAATGAAATATGCACACTGTTAATTTTTACCACTTTAAATTAAAAAGTAATTGCATTTTATAGTCTAAGTTTCATGCTTACGCACGTTCACCAACTTTACAGCTATTACCCCTGGTCACTGGGCTACTGGTATCAATCTATCAATCTCCCTGGGAAGTCCTTTTACTCCGCTTAGCGCAGCCGAAAACTTGGCGCAACGGAATTATACCACCCTCGCAGGTACCCATTTACACCTGGGTGGAGTGAAGCAATCGCAGGTAAATTTCTTGCTCAAGGAAACAGCAGTGCCCCTGGTGGGATTCGAACCCAGGACCCCTCGATCCCTATAAGCGCGCGTCCCACCACTAAACCACTGCTCCTGTTACACTTTTCTATTACAATGGCAATGGGCCTCAAGGGTTAAGCCCAAAATACAGTTTATATTAATAAGTAATGTTTTATCCTCGATGGAAATTACTGGTTTAGTGTTTACCTGAGTGGGTAGGTCAAAGAGCAGCAATTAAGACAACACTGAACTTCATTTTCTAACAAAATGGTGGCTAAGCTTCCACATGGTTATTTTAGTACAAGAAACATAATTATAATGGTTAGCAGTTTTTTACTTGTACCCTGAAAGTAATTAGGTGCAGAAGACTGGAGCTATCACTGGTTTATAACAGTTTACTCGTTTCACGCGTCCCTTTGCCGGTCATGTGATCAAAATTAGTGAGCTAAAGATTGTGACATTTTTTTCATAATCGCTCTGGAATAAATTAGATAAACTTAACAAGCATGTAATATGGAAACATTAAGTGGAAATGAGTGAGAATTCTTGTCAGAGGTGATTCGACCATAAATTTGTCAGTTAACGACGCATATATGGAATTAATTGGCCAAAAACGTATTATGAATTCTTCTTGCTTTGACTAAAGCTACAGTCCCATAAACATAAAAATAGCCGTGAGGGCACCGTACGGGCGCCGTGCGATCAAGCTCCGCAAGGACCCGTACGAACTCTTGCGTACACGTACGGGCTGTTAAGGTTTTACTACAGTCCGTGAGATGAGCCCAGGATACACGTATCAGTTTCAGAGTCAAATCGTGAACAAAATCGTGGCCGAGTATAGATTAAACATGCATATCTTCCAGCTACGGCTCCGTAGGGGTGTGTTGTTTTGTACCATGTGCGTACCGTCACCTTGATACGCAAGGCTTCCCACGGCCTACGACTGTCTGCACGTACGGGTCCGTAACAAACCACGATTTTATGGGACTGAGGCATTACGGGTAATTTTTATTGTAGAAAAAACCACCACTGGTCAGCCAATCACCCTTAAACACCGCCATTGAAACTTCGTTAAGAACGTAGGAGTGTAAAATGTACATTTATCTGAAGTGTGCAACGTATTTTAAAGTTGTTAACGTATGTACATAAATGTCATGTTTTTTATGGAGAAAACTGTCATATTGTTTAACACTCAACAAATATATGAATGGCTAAGTTGATATACACACTATGGTGGTCTAAAGTTATGTATCGCCATTTTTCTAAATTGTGTCAATATTCAAAGAATATAAATAACTTACTTGGCTAAATGCAAGTTGATGGACTGGTCAGTCAGACAGACGATAGAAGTCAAACTAAACCGCAGCTTTGGTCATATTATAATTTTACATTATACGTTTATATTCTGAACAATTAGCATATAACATTATGTATGTATGTACGACAATACCAGGTGTTCATAGTATAAACATAATGACAGCTATGTATTAATTGTTATCATGATTATTACCATTAGTATTTTATCAAGTTATTTTTGTGTTATTTCAGTATTAAAATGCTATTTCAGTATTTTTTGTTATTTTAGAATTTTTATGTTATTTTAGTATTTTAATGTTATTTAAGTAATCTTATGTTACTTTAGTCATTTTTTTCATCATTTTCAGGATATGAAAAACAACAAACAAATTCTCAAGAATTGCCATCACAATTTGCAGACGACATAAAAACTACCGGAAATGACGTCGTCACTAAACCTCCATTGATACCTCATCATCAACACGATCATACAATTTCTATAGATCTAAAAATCCTTGAAAATAATCAAAGAAAACCAGTTCCATGGAAACTTTCCAGAAAACCTCTACCTGGGGAATCGTCAAGAAAATCTGTTCCATGGAAATCCTTGCGTTATGTGGATAATGGTGACGCAGACTTCGATATTTCCGTGAAAAATGTTGAACATTTAGAAATCACTACTGAACGTTCAGCTTCGAATATTGAAGTTGAACATAGTAATAGAATTAATAATTTACACGAATCCTGCCAACAGGAAGAAACTAAGAGACGAGGCGAACAAAGGAAAGGAAATCTCACTCACTTTTATTATAGCAAAGAACATAAATTTGCTTACTGTAAAGTTCCAAAGTCTGGTAGCACTTTCTGGATGAAAGTTTTCATGGTAAGTGAAACATATCTTTCATTTTTATTGTAAACATTCAATTGTCTAACTACATGTATTTATTATAAGGATTTTGATCAAACACATTTTTAGTAGTTTTTGTTCTACTTTGTAAACAAGTCATTTGTTAAAGTCGAAAAGTCTTGATAAATTTATAAATATCAGTAATCGTTCCTGATTTTTTTTATAAATGATAAAATTACAATTATCGTTCCTGTTTGTTTATAAATGTTAAAAATACAGTTATCGTTCCAGTTATCGTTCCTGATTTTATTGATAAATGATAAAATAACTGCTATTGTTCCTGATTTTATTGATAAATGATAAAATAACTGCTATTGATTTAAATTATTGAGTAGTAAATTAGCAGGTTTTCCTGTTGTTATTGATAAATGGTAAAATAACAGTTTTTGTCCCTGATTATTTTTAGCTCACCTGAGCGAATGCTCAGGGTGAGCTTTATCAATCACTTGATGTCCGTCGTCTGTCGTCTGGTGTCTGTTCACATTTACCTTGTGTATGCGATAGAGACTGTATTTTTAATTGGATTTTTATGAAACTTTGTCAGAATGTTTGCCTTGATGAAATCTAAGGGTCTAATGGGTCATCTGGGGTAAAAAACTAGGTCACGGGGTCAAATCTCAGAAAAACCTTGTGTATGCGATAGAGGATGTTTTTTCATCCGATTTTCCTAATATTTGGTCAGAATGTTGTTCTTAATGAAATCTAGGTTGGGATCGTATTGGTATTAAATTAAATCTTTCACCATGGTTCTTGTCTCTGACCAGCTTATTCACTTCCTGTTTTCTGATGTTTCTGTGTACTGTTCTCAGGTTAGCGATATAGGGCCATCTTGGCCCTCTTGTTTTGGTAAATGGTAAAATAACAGTTTTTGTTCCTGATTTTATTGATAAATGGTAAAATAACAGTTCTTGTTTCTGATTTTATTGATAAATGGTTAAATAATAGGTTTTTTTATATTATTGATAAGTAGTAAAATAACAGTTTTATGTTCCTGATTTTATTGATTAATGGTTAAACAACATTTTTTTATATTATTGATAATGATAAAATAACAGTTTTATATTTCTGATTTTATTAATTAATGGTAAAATAACAATTATTGTTTCTGATTTTATTGATAAAATGATAAAATAGCAGTTTTTGTTTCTAATTTTATTAATAAATGGTAAAATAACAGTTATTGTTCCTTATTTTATTGATAAAATGATAAAATAACAGTTATTGTTGCTGATTTTATTGATGAATGATAAAATATCAGGTTTTTTATATTATTGATAAGTAGTACATTAACACTTTTGTTTCTGATTTTATTAATAAACGGTAAAATAACAATTATTGTTCCTGATTTTATAGGTAAATGGTAAAATAACAGTTATTGTTCCTGATTTTATCAATAAATGATAAAATAAAAATTATTGTTCCTGATTTTATTGATAAATGGTAAAGTATTAATTATCGCTCCTGATTTTTTTTTATAAATGGTAAATAACAGTTATTGTTCTTGATTTTATTGATTAATGGTATAGTTACACTTATCGTTCCTGATTTGTATTGACATATTTACATGTACATGTATTTTTTATTTCAGATTATGTCACGTGGTAAGAATTATTCTGATGTGATATCTTCAATGTCCCGTAGAGAGATACACGATAGGTCGTATTCTATGAATGTTAATCCTATGCAAATTTTACGACGAAATGTACCAACAGTGATTGTTTCCAGAAATCCATTTTCTAGATTATTCTCCGCATTTATTGACAAAGTGTACTTACCGTTGTTTTGGGATAAATTTGGAAATATGCCCGAAGCAAATGTTATCAAGCCATATATTGTAAACTCAACAGTTGAAGTGATGAAGAACTCAGATAAGCCGCTAAGTGGACGACTTTTAAGATATAAAGAAAGTTTACGCGCCAAGGGAATGTTATACACAAAAATTGTTAAAAACCTTATCCAACCAATATGTTTAAACCATGTTATGTTTGAAGATTTTCTTAAATTCATCATCGCCGAGGTAAAATTAGGTCATGCCCTAGAGCCCCATTGGGCCCCTATATCACATCTGTGTCATCCATGTAAATTTAATGTATTTAAGATTGTAAAACAAGAAACATTCTCTACAGATGTTGAACACACATTGAATGATATAGGACTAAACCTAGACGCCTATGATTGGTTAAAAAGTTCTCTTTATGAAAATCGAGTACAAAACTCAGCACCTGGTATAATATCAGTGGTAGATTTAAAATTGAAACAAAGATCTGTACAGAAGTGCATCACGGCTGACGAAACAACATTAAGATTATGGAAAGCTTTCCAAATACAAGGATTCATCAGTGACAATGTTGATATTCCCAAACATCTTACTGTCAAGAAAGTATTTAAGAAAGATGAAGTTACTGAAGCAGTTCTTAATGCAGTGAATACTGAACCATTATCACCAACAGAAAGTCGTCAACAAAGACACGCCTATTTAGCTGATGCATATAGAAGTATCTCAGATGAAACTCTAACAGAAATACAGAAGATTTATTATTTAGACTTTGTTTTATTTGGTTACAGTTTTAAGCCACCGAGTTAATTATTATAACATCAAATGATCTACTAGATTGTGTATCATATGACTTCTGGTTTGTTATTAAGGACGCCATTTTGACGATGCTCGCGTGAAGGTGTTCGAAATCTCAGAAGTTTCATTATGATTATGATGGTGTTCTTTCGTAACAACTGTAATTTTGATTATTTTATGCTTCGATGAAATTATGTTTTGACTAAAGATTGTCACTATTTAAATATATTATTATAAAATACGTTATCTAACAATGTACTTCGTACATAGCTGGACATGTATTTGTATATGTATTTGTACAAATGACTGCTGCAACCACTCGACCTCGTTAACAGTGTAAGACAATGAGAATGTGCAATCTAGATATACAGATCAATGGATCTTAATTAACTTATGTTTTGTAGTATACATGTACATGTATTTGTTTTTAAGTGTGTGTGCAATGGTGCCTGCGAGTGTACGTCTACTGAAGTATGTAGGTTCGGTGTCTGTTGTGGTAATTGTAAACCAACATGTTAATTTAATTTGTTTCGGTTTTCCTCTGGCTTATCTCATGGCATTAATAACAATTTGCCTTAAATACTCTAATTTCCCTTTATATGAATTTCTAAGATTATTACGTAATAGACAGATTGTTTTTTACAATTTTAAATTATGAGTCAGACATTTGAGTATCTGTACCGTATATAGATCATACATCAATACACAATTTCTTTTAGTTTAATTTCAAAACGACTGAGAGAGGAAGTTTTCTTTTTTCAATTTTACAATAATAATATGATGTTAAACGGTAAAACTTCATTCTAAAATGATGAAAAATCTGAAATCATGAACCTAAGTTGACGTACAAGTAAAACGTGACTGTTAATATATGTTATATAGTGGTTTATACGAAAGGATTAATATATGTACATGTTTATACGCAGAGGGTTAAATTACATAAGAACGCTAAATTTTCGGAAACAATTAATGCTAATAGGCTTAAACATAATAGTTTATTTCCTGAAATGGGGTTAAACTGTAATAACAGTATATAAATATTGTTTATGCTAACAAAGGTTATAACATAGAGATCACGACGATGTATATTGCTACATATTTTTCTCAAGCACAGTGAAACTATTTGAAATCCCACCGCTGCCACCAGTGTTACATATTTTTCATATCACGGTGAAATTTATTCCGCTCTGCCAACAATGTTACAAATTTTCCCCCAATCATTTTTGAGGGTTTTATCTGTCCGCTGCCATGCTGTATATGTACATTGATTTAATGAATAACAAATGTCTATTCGTCTACTACAAATTTATTTCACTCACTTCAATCCAGCTATCATCATGATAAAATACAGGAATAAAAGTCATAACCAAAGTCCACAGACTATTAATTACATACGTTGAGGAAAGAACATAAGAATCCAACCAAACATAAGACAAATAGACCCAGATACTAAAAATTAAGGTATAGTGTGTACCTAAGTATGTTCCTTAACTTTTTCGGTTCATAGTGTTGTCAATTTTATCAAAATCAGGGTGAAATTATTCTGCTCTGCCAATAATGTTACATATTTTCCCCATTTTTATCTGTTCGCTGCCACCATTATAAATATACATTGACTTAATGAAGAACAAATGTCCATTCGTCTACTACAAATTTATGTCACTCTCATAAATCCAGCTATAATCATGATAAAATACAGGAATTAAAGTTATAACGAGAAATCCATAGACCCTAACAGAAAATAAGACAAGAGTCGACCTCAACAGAACAAATACCCAAGAGCCCCAAAGAACCCCCGATACTAAGTATCCTCCAGTATATATACCCTAGTGACCTTAAAAATTAAGGTAAAGTGACCTAAAATTCTCGGTATGTACTTTAACTTTTACGGTTCATATCCAATTTCTAACAGTAAAAATTAAGATAAGTGAGTCTTACATTCTACAAGGTAGAATAGATATTTAAACTTTCTTAATAGCTAAATATACATTTGCAACACTACCCTCCCTTCGGATTGGAGCCTCCTGGCTACAAGTACAAGTTAACAGAAATGAATTCCCTTATAAGTTTAATTTAATAAATTCTCAAATTAGTGTACAGTATTAAATTCTCAATTATTCACTCAAACGTTGATTAATTATATACAAACTACTTTTTTTAAAATCATAATATAGGTACTAACCATAATATAGTAAAAGATTATATAAGTCCAATATTAATAATCCAATACATTGCATATAGATCAAAGTTACACAACATAAGTTTAAACATCATTAATATGCAAATTAGACTAATGAAACTACTCCGTTAAGTGTCCAAATGTATAGAAAATGTTCACTTATTAGTATCTGTCTATCTTAGATGCACACTAAAATTATGTGTTAATTCTGAAGTCATTGTTCATCACATATAACTGTTAACGATTAATAATCCATTATGAGTTCAATATGAAAACTTATTAAAGTTAAGCACTACTGTCTTCAGATAGACAGTTCAAACAAATACAAAAAAATGAGAAAACATAAAACGGAATAAAATCCAATTATCAACATGTAATTGTTAATAAACAATAAATGCACCACTATATGTCTAAGTCCAATATGAATACGCTTATCATTAATAAAACACTAAATTATCATTAAACTACTGTCTTAAGACACATGACCATGATAAAAACAACATTTAACGATAAAAGAAACATAAGAAGCAATGACAGTCAATAGTTAATGTACTGTTTTTTAATAACATCAGTGTAGAGAGTTTATTATCATCTCCAATTAAGATTATACACGTTTAAGGGTTTATAGTTCTTTATTCCTGAGAGCACTCAATCCTACACTTAAGGACGGATTTCTCCAAAATCACCCCAGTTGATGATACCGTTACTATCACCATCTGTTTATTGTCCATGAAATTAAAATGCATTAAAATACATTTTTTTCTTTGTGTCGTTGCAATCTTGTTGCTGCCTTGAAGTCATCTGGTGTATAGCTGTATTTTTCTTCACATATTGCAAGACGTTTTACATTAGGAAACTGAATGGCACTTCTCATTATTACTCCTCCCTCCACATACTTTAGATACTGAGAGCCTGATGATGCTTTTGTTTTAAATTTTACTCCTGCGAATTCAATTGTAGCTATACTGACGGAATCAGATACATTTTTGGGTATGCTCTTAACAGATGGATGTAGCATGTTTCTTTCTTCTAGGACACTAGTTTTGTCGACATCTTGTTCAATCTTCTCTATGCTCTTGATTAAAATATCTGTCAAATCTTTCTTCATCCCGACTGATTTACCGACTTTTGGCTTGGAGCAGTTCGGCTTGACAACAGCTTGACAAGCATTCATGTCAGAGCTGAGACAGTCTATTCTCTTTGTTTACTAATTTATGTCGCTTCTCTTCTTTAATTTCTCTGTCTGTTTTAGTTGTGTTTTTTGCCGTGGTGGACATTCTCTTCCTTGTTATTCCTTTAGAAGTCCTTAGTTTCTGGACTGATGGCTTTGGCCCACTAACAGAATTAATATCTGGCTGGTCCTGCGAAGTACATCCAAATAAGGATGCAGAAGCAATGAATCTCTTGATGAGGTATTGACCAACTTCCCTGGTGTTCTGATCTAATATTGTATTGGATACTACAGGTCTTTTTCGGTCATATACATTGTATACCTCAGGATTTGGTAGTGTTTCCAGACCCCCTTGCCTCAGCACAAGATTAACAATTCGTGTTATGTACTTGACGTCAGTTTCAGTGACTTTGAGTCCCAGTAGCTCATTATTAGGTTTAGTTAATTTCCCGTTATGTGATGTTTTTTGATAGTGGTGAACTTCATTAAAAGAGTCAATCAAAGACATTCTTGGCATTATTGATGTGAGAGAAGCTCCAGAGCGAAAGGCTTTCAGTACGTCTTTGTGTTCCATTTCGCGCTGTGTGTCCAGTGCAAAGTTTACTTCACTGTCTTTATTTGGAGTGGTGTATAGACTCTTCTTCATGTTTTGATAATATAAGCCTGACCTGAAATGCTCGTGCAACAGTCTAGTTGTAAATGCCGCATATGAGCTTGCTCCATTCAAAAATGAAAATGGTAAGCTGGACTTAACTGCAGTTAACAAAAGCTCATAGCCTACTGACCCACCAAGACGCTCGGCTAAAGCAATTACGCTCACCTCGTCACAGTGTTGCATGATGTATGCATGTAGAGCAAAGGTTCCATTATTGTTTTTGCCTGATTCCATAAATTCCAAAATATTGTTCCAATTTGAATTGCCATCTGTCCCTGTAATTATTTCTGATTGAAGTTTTGTTCTTTCATCATCTGATAGCGACTGTAAATATTTAATGTAGAAAGCGATGTGCAGTGCCACAGCCAATCTTCATATATACTTCGTGGCCATTTCAATATGTTCAGCTGAAATTAGTTTCTTTCATTCTTGAAATTCTTCATCACGCATGTATTTAAGAATATGTAAAACTCCTGCATCCTTATATGCGCTACAAAGAATGTTGATTTTTGATTTTCGAAGATGCAAGACTGGAAATTCTGCCAAAAATGTGCGGTACTTTCTGTTGGAATCTTGAAGCTTTAAGAGATTTGATGCTATTTTATAATCAGGGGCAAAGAGGATCTTATGAGGACTTTTATGTATGTTATCAGTCTTTAATAACATATCGTCCAAAATTTCTTGAAGTTTTTTTTTTATCATCATCTCTCCCAACCGCAGGCGGGGGATGTTTGATGAGAAGAGGTGGTGCTCTATATTGTACAAAACCAAATTGAATAAGAAGATCCTGAAGTACATTTGTTTCTTGGCATTCTTGATGTGTATCTGGCTTGGATATTTCTTCTGTTTCTTGATCAGGCACAACAAATAAATAAAATAAAAATAAAATAAATATTATAGCATGTGTATACTGTCATTAATAAAAACTGAAGTCACTGTCTGTATTATGTGTAAAACAATTATTATGAGTAAAAACAATTCATAATCATGATTGTAAATTAAAATGTTAAATAAATATAACATAAAATATAATTATTAACTTACCATGTTTGCTTGTAATATCAAATATTCAATTATACATGTTACATGCATTGGTCAGTATTCCAAATGGCCCCGACATCAAATTCAACTAAGCAGATGCCTACTAATTGATAAAATAAACAGTGTTGACAGTTAATTGTTTTCTCTCCTCATGTTCTCTACAGGCTTAGGAGATTTATGACTTTTTAACAGTTGTACTGATAAATGCTGCTGATAAGCTAGGGCTGAAATTCATGCTCCTTTTCGGGCTTAAGTGTAGGACTGCACTGTAAATTATTATTTAAATTTTGTGGCAAGGTCTCAAAATTGATTTTAAAATTAAAACTGTCATATTTCTTTGAAAATCTTGTTGTTCAGTTTGCTTCTGTAGTACGGAAGCAAACAACTGTTGCTGGTATTTCATACATTTGTACATGGCATGTAGAACATTACTCTCTGTACTCAGCATTAGTTGTTTAGTTTCAGTAACTTCCTGCTTCAAGTCCTTTATCTCCAAGCAGCAACACTTTTGATTGTCATCTAACTCATCTTTAGTAGGAGTGCCCCGGTCTCTATTAAAAAATGATGGGGATGAAGGGACACTACTCGTATGTGAAATCTATGACGCTTTTGATGCAGTGAATAATATATTACTATCCATACATATACTTTCCAACTCGGATACAGGCTCAGAACTATTGTTAACAGGCGAAATTGCATCATGTGGTTGATAATTATGAGCGACACTGTCTGTAGTATTTGTATTCACACTTGTTTCCATGTTTGTAACAGTAGAGTCAACAGAATCGTTAGATATAGATATTTTTCTATGAAATAAGTAATGTCCTGTAGATTAAATTTGGCTGTATGATTACTTCCATAAAATTGGTTTTTAAACAGTTTAAAATATTCTCTTCTTTCGGTTGGAATGTCAATTTCACAAAACCGTTATCTAGACTTATGTTTTTACTAGAGCAATGATGAATTAATTTCAGCTTAGTCTCAAACTTTACCTCACACTTAATACACACAAAACTGCCCAAATAATGTGGTAGACATGTCAATAAATGTCTCCTTAATTTCTGGACCGTCTTAAAGTCCTTTTTACAATTACCACACTTGAATACTTTGCTCTTCGGCATTACGTGTACACCGACATAATTTTTACGGAAACTGGTCAGAGTTCACCTTTATGAACTTTATATAGAGTTTGAAACATTAAGGATCAAGAGGTCATCATAGATTTTCATTTTTATCAATTCCTCTTTGGAGAAAATGTCAGCCTTGTCTAACTTCTCATAGGGATCTTACAATTAGGCACCCTATAATGATCATGTAACTAGAAGACTTTGTATGATAATTTTGTCACCTTGTCACTTATAATCTTCTTAAGGTCAAAATTAACCTTAAAATTTCAGGTACAGTTCTAGTATAGTAGTTGATAACTCATCTATTACACATAGTTAAAGTCATAAATATGATGTTTTACCGGACAAATTCAGGTATCCGCCAATTTCATTGTTAAGATTGTCCACAGGGTTGATAAGTAAGATTTAATTACTTTATACAACTTGATATAAGTTTGTTTGTTTTCTAGTACGTTTACTTTTCATAATCAATGGATGTTGTGTAACATTAGTGTCTTTTTGATTATGATTATCTCTCCTTTGTCTGGGAAATTTTGTTTTGAAATAATGCTCTTATTCAACAAATATGTTTGTCTTTGATAGTCATTTTTATATTTCATAACCCAATCTGGTATCACATTTGCTGTATATATGTTTAACTTATCATGATGTACATTTCTAAACCTTTTCTGAATTTTTATTTCAAACAAGAGGTCACTAATTTTTCTTGTTATAGTAAATGGTCCTTGCGAGATAATTGGTTCCAACTTTTTATTGCGACCAATAGTTTTAGTTTTATCTAGACAGTATACTAAGTCTCTTTTATTGAATTTGTTTAAATGAACCCTGGAATCATAATCACTCTTTTGTCTCTGAATTTTTTATTTAGTATTGCTGACAGCTGAATAATAGATTTTCTCTAGTTTTTACTTTAACTGATAAACATATTCACTGTAACTCTGATGTCCTGATTTCCAATTATCGACATATTTCTCTGAATAACTTTGATTGATAATTTGACCCCTGATCACCATGCAAATCTAAACTAAGTCAATATCGACTGAAGTATTCAAACACTACTTTTTTAGCTACGGGTTCTGCTTTTTGGTCTGTTATTGCATATCACTCAACAAACTTTGTGAATTGATCCATTACTACTAGAATATAACGATTGTTGCATTTAGTACGTAATGGGCAACTGCCCAAAAATATCTGTACATACCCTATCCATTGGGTATGAGACAGTATATTCCCCTAGACTATATCTGCCTGGTCCAATAGGCCGTTTTCTGGCTGCATACAATGAACAGTTCTGCATGAATTTTCTAACATCTATCTTCATTCCATACCACCAGAAACTCGTTTTAATTTTTGACAAGGTTTTATAAAGTCCTAAATGAGCTTCGAGTTTGTTACTATGACAGGAACGTGGAAATTGCTTTCTCAATATGCTAGGTACCACAATCTGCTCACTACTCACTACCATCTTTAGAAACATATTTTCTAAAGAACACACCGTTTTTCAATGATAGAATGTCCCAACTTAACCATATGTTTCTAATGCATGGGCTCTCTTCAGCTATTTTATCCCTAACCGGCTTAACGTTGTCTTCCATCCATTAAAGAATACAACCTGTGTCCGGATCATCCCGCTGCAGACGAGAAACATTCTCCGAAGACAAGTCCACTAGTAACGAATGTTTTAGCATATTGCTATTGACAGAAGAGTCATCACCATTCATTATAAATAGTTGAGTAGCATGCGCATTTCCTTCATGATTACTACCTTGTGCCAACACCCGTTGATTTACATCAATATGTGTAGTCTCATCTTGAACACTCAACCTTAATCGTTGAACACAATACATAGGTGAGATGATTACACTAGAAATCACTTTCAGCAACTTACATCCAATTCACACTACTGAATGGAACACTTGCTTTATAAAAATAGATAATTCATAAGCATGAAACTTATCAAGTGAATTTTATCCAAAACACACTACTGTGGGCAATCCATAAGCATGACACTTATTTAACGAATTACATCCAAAACACACTAATGTGGGTAATTTATAAGCATGAAACTTATTTAACGAATTACATCCCACATATACAACTGCGAATAACACTTGCATTATGAAAATGGGTTATCCATAAGCATGAAACTTATTAAACGGATTATCACCCATAAACAAAACTGCAAATTGGCACAAAGAGAATGAATAATCCATAACTCTTTGTATAAGCTAACACTTTGTTACACATTAAAGTTGACTTAAGTCCTCAAATGAAGCTTGTTGATCTTCTCCCCAGTGAAAGGACTGACCGGCCCGCATCAAACTATCCAGTGGAGCCACTCTGACAGAAAATGATTTTATAAAACAGTGAAAGTAAGAACAGGAATGAACAAAGCCTCTAACATCCTTAATACTGTTTGGAACAGGCCATTGCTTGATTGTCTGTACTTTTTCATGTGTTGGTTTTACTTCTTCTTCACTCACGTGAGTTTTTAATAAATTAATTCTGTGACACTTCAAAAACTATAATCCAGATTAGTTATTGAATGGACTGACATAGGGCCGTTTGTACCGGTCCTACCTAGTTTAACATTGTCTTCCTGTTCTTATTATCTGAATCTTTAGGATTCCTGGAAATGTGACCTGAGTCACCACATTTGTAACACACAATATCTGCAGTTCCCTTTTGAAAGGTTTCTTTTCAACTTTGCCTGTTCATTTTCTGGGCAAGCTGGTAAAATTTCTTACCAAGAGAACTTTTGATGTCACTACCAAATTCCTGAAGCCGTCCTTCTGTAACATAATCAGAAGATTGTGATTTAGATGGTTTCACTTCCCTAAACCTAAAACTGCCCTTAGATTCCTCCTTGAGACTATTGTATGTCTCCGTATTGGTTCTAGTCTCATCGATAGTTTTAGGATCTTTCATTCCTATGAATAATGCAGACTGTTGATCTTGCAGAAATGCCGAACATTAATTGTTTCCCTGGCAACTCCATCAGCAGTAGTGTAACCTTTAATTACTAATTTCCGTATATCAGAAACATAATCCGTCATTTTTCCCTTTTGTGGTAACTTCCGGTTTTCAAGCTCAGCCAGGTTAGAGGAACTTGTTCTCCTTTCCATATAACGTGATTTCAACGCACTCATGAGTGTAGTGTATGACTGGTTTGTAGTCGAATCAAATTGCCATCATTATCCCACTTGTACGACTCCCTCAAAGCCTCGAAAGGTTTAGCAAAGCTTCTCCACGTATTTTTCACGTCAAAAATTATTTGACGTGGCACAGGGATTTCTACATCCTTTTTAGGAACCCTTGGTTCACCAAACAGTTCCTTATACAACGCATTTGCACGACTCAGAAACTGTAGATGGATTTGCATTTATATTTTAGCTAACAAAATTTTAGTATCTATTCTACCTTGTAGAATAAATGACTTACTAATCTTAATTTTTACTGTTAGATATTGGATATGAACCGCAAAAGTTATAATTTTTCAGGCCACAAGGGTATATATACGGGAGGGTACTTAGTATCTGAGTCTTTTTGTCTTATGTTTTGGTTTGGTTCTTATGATTCTTTCCTCAAATCATGTATTTAATAGTCTGTGGACTTCGATTATGACTTTTATTCCTGTATTTTATCATGATGATAGCTGGATTTATGTGAGTGAAAGAAATTTGTAGTAGACAAATAGACATTTGTTATTCATTAAATCAATGTACATACATTATGGTGGCAGCGGACAGATAAAACCCGCAAAAATGATTGGTGAAAATTTGTAACATTGTTCGCAGAGCGGAATAAAGTTTCACCGTGATATGAAAAATATGTAACACTGGTGGCAAATCTATCTACAGTATGTCAGTTACAGAGATCACATGATAATGTTGTAACTTGTAATACAATTGATGATGAATTCCATTTTATCAGAATTTCCATTTTACCTTAATTTGAGATTATTTTTATATCATGTGATCTACATCTTAATTTTAAAATAACATTTTTATAATACCTGAAGACCCTAACTTCGGAACAGTTTGTACACTATTTTTCTTTGTTTATAAATATGTATAGATCTACTTAACGTATGCTTTTATATAAAAATGCTATGCATTCACTTTGAGTTTAAATTGTTTTATGAAATATTTATTTGTGTACTATGTACACGTATTGTATTATAATTTATTATTATTTACTATTAGTATTATCATTAATGTATTAAAATCTCAGCAAGCCAAATAATCAACTTGTCATTTGTCAGACTACGAAGATGTAGGGTATAACTAGATATTCACAATAAACATTGATTTAAATTATGCCAGCCACATCATTGCCTAACAGACTGTCATTTTTTAAAGCTCGATATACAATGTTGGAATTGATTCAAACCGTTACCTAGTCGTAAGTATGGTTGATGATTTAAGAAAAACAAATTTCATGAATACTACACATTTATAAGATTCAGCATCTGATACTCGAAACCCCTACAACCCAAGTGAACATATTTCTTTTCTATAACATAGTTTTAAGCTACTTGGGTAATACAAAGTACAAATAGTACCGTGAAAAGGAAATAAGCAAAACTTAATAGCATTTTAAAATAAATGGTCAACATTTTTTATAAAACCTACATAGTAAGCTGAAAAAGTGAAGATGTCTAAAACTATTGGTGGGTACTGTATAATCAAAACAAATGGATATTGAAAAATACAAAAAAAACGGAATAGGTATTTTGTTTGCATGTTCTACAAATTCTTATAAACAAGAGCAGTCCAAAGACGGGACGGCTCGACTAGTTGAGTGCTCGTGGAAATCCAAGTTGATATAATATCCCTTTGAGTTGAATGAGATATCATGTCGATACTTCCAGTGGTCGAAATTTCAAGCTACAGATTCGATCATAACGGAAAAATATCTGAACTCGGGAGCAGCTACTCTGAACAGAGAATGAGTGTTAAATGAAGGAGCTGGAAATACTCCCGACATGCATGATAATTATAGTGAAATACCTTGTGTATAATGTTATGGTATGTTATAGACAAGTGATGATTAATAAATTCATGACAAATGTAATTTATGCCTTATTCATGTATGTAATACTGTTAGGAACAACGAAAAACACAAATTATTTTACTTTTTTTACTAATGTGATGTTCTTGTTATTTTACATTCAAATTCAGCCAACTACTGATACAGTTTCTATCCTGAAACGAAATTATAAATTGAATATACTAGAACATGTAAATTTAAAATAAAATGTATGGGTTTATGGTAGAATTCCCCAATAGCCAATTTACAAACATTAATTTACTTGAAAACCATGATTACTAATTACAAAACGTAATATTCTTTATTCATTACAATCATCAAGTTTCAAGTTTTTTATTTCAACCTAGGCATATAATATGCAACAGGTTATAACGAGAACAAACAAACAAACATGGCAACACGGAAAGTGACAATTCAAGATGATCCAACAATCAATGTGTATCACTAACTGCCAAAATTATAAACCAAGTAAGTCCTTGACAAAATAATGTCAATGATTTAGCAGAGAAAAAAAATATCAGGAATATTCAAAGGGAGACTACTTGTGATGTGGACCTTGAATTCGATTATTACTCCCTATATTATTGTCTCCCTTGCCTAGTAATAAACACTATGTATGTAATTTAGTGTCAGTGATAGTTGGAGAATCTTCAAGCATACAATTAAACAACAATTGAGATCATAAGAAATATAATACATATACGAAAAATACAATAGATGTTTAGGGTTAAGGCTGTGTACTGTTTGGGGAGAATGAGTTGTTTAAATTTTGACATTATAGTTTTACAAAATAAAGCTAATCTTAACAGAGTATGGTAATTATTACTGTTCATCGTGTTGATCATTTTGCATTGATTTAACTTATAGAACAAAGTTGTTTTGTAAACTTATGAATGAAAACATTTAATTCAATCGAGTCAGTAATTCCTTTTTAAATGAAAATATATAATTAGAATTTGCACGTACAAAAATATATTTATTTTATGTCATCTGAGGTCAAAACCTGTAGTGTTTTATAAAGAATCATTATAAGAAACCAATTGCACCCTGGACAGATTAGTTTATTATAAATTACTATGTGAAATTAGTCGCGCAGATTTTGCTAATATTTGGTCAGAATGTTTATCTTGATACGTTTAACTTTGGGAATTTATACAAGTTATCTAGGGTCAAAACTAGATCACGGGGTCAAATCTTTCAAAAACTTAGTGTATGCAACACTTTCTTATTTGTTACATGTAGTTCTGATATTTCTGTGTATTGATTCTCATGTGAGCGATATAAGGCCACCTTGACTCTCTTGTTTGTGATTCACACAATGGTTACTCACGATTTTTCACATATGGCTCTGAAATATCTGCCCGTACATGGTTCATCTACCATATGATAACTATATTCTTCCCATATGGCAGCACAATTGGCAGTGTGTCCTTGGTTAGGTTCTCCAGGTTTCCAATCCAGAACTGGGGCAGTAACTTCCGATGGATATAATTTCCATACGTCTTCTATAAGCTCATCGGTCATACCAATCCAGTGTTTAGGAGCAAAACAAAGTAATAACAATCTGGTAATTAATATTACAAACTACACGGAAACTAGACGGTTATTCTCATTAGATAGGTCCATCTGGGTTTGTGAAAATGTGAAAAATCAACTTCAAACAAATCAGTTGTAAATGTTTTGTTCGTTATTATGCATGTACCAGGGATGTTAATCTAAGTTTCTGGATGCATAACTATCTTATTTCCAGTGCTATGACCATATGAAGAGGATAAGGTGTAAATATTTGACTATTCGTTTTTGATATCTGATGCTGTACCCTCATTGAAGACAATAAAGGTGTATTCACAAATATGTACTTTTGTACCAAATAACTGATTTGGTTTTCAACAAGTATACATATCTTTGTCTAGAAATCAAAAATACGACTTGAAAGGCTTATTTGTTAAGCCATTACTCTGCACTAAACTTTGGGAACACTTTTCAATACTAATAATGAAATCAACAGTGTAATCATTGGTGACAATCCATTTGTTTTCTATTATTTGTGGGTGTCATAATGATAACTTGCTGTTTCTTATACTTAACGTTGATCATTGTCAATACAAAAAATGTTCATATTACCTGTGTTAAGCTGCATACTTAGACGGCATGTACATGTAAAATGAACACGTGCAACGGTAATGGAAATTTTTGACTGATTATGTAGGTTTAAAATATCGTCAAATCCCTTAAGACTAAAATTGAACCAACAAATGTGTTACTTTTAAGTTGCATTTTATTGCTTAGTCACGAAGCTAACATGAATAAAGCGTAATCTTTTTCATATCATTTGTTCTACATAGGAAAACTGCTTTATTACTAATATAACAAACACGTCATAAATTTGAAAACTCTAATGAGTTTGATGAACAGATGACGACGTTCAGTTGAAACATTAGAAATTAAGACTTTAATTAAGCATAGGAAGATTATAACTCGGTAAAAAGCGCTTATCGGCAAAAAAAGCAACACCATAGTAACGGAAATTTTGTTCACGGAGATTTCTGCCTCCTGATATTGTTTGATCTCTGCAACAATATTTAACCAAAATGACGTTTAGTTCAATTCAATAAGCTGATGTATTTTTACATATTTATATATTTATATTGAAATATAAAAAGGGTATAGAGGGGGTTCTATGGTACCTGGATCGCTCACGAGAGCACCAGATTCTAAAGGCATCTGACTCGCAATCTTTTAACACATTCATATTTAGCTGTAAAAAATTGTGACCTTGAGTTCACAATGCAAAAAAATAAAGCACTGGGCCATACAATTAAAGAAATTATTTTAAATATTTCTTTACATAACTCCATGTTTATTCTTGTTACCCCTGGGTAGGGCCAATATTTAATCTGATGACCCCTGGGGAGGCGTCAATATTGACCCCTGTGGCAAAATCGTTGTCGATGACCTTTATTAGTTGCTTTGCACAGAAGTTCGTAATTATCAGCTTTAAATATTTGGCAATACTACTTTTTATATTACATTACATATTTTTATTATGTTTTTAAGAAATTGTTGACGGACGACGGACAAACACCGATCAGAATAGCTAATCTATAACAGTTCGTGCTCCGATGAGCTAAAACGTAAAAAATCTGCTATAAGCTATTGTGTAATGGTATTTGGTGAACTTGTTTCAGACTTCTACGAGTCTGTTATTAACCTTTGGTAAAAATAGTATTGACTTGAATCTATTTTCAAACTTACCATGCTGTTTTATTACTTACAAAAAAATAAATATCCGTTACCACATAGTAACGGAAATTTTTTACACTTATAATCTCTGAGTGTCGTATTTTTATCATTTCTTGGCGTTAATCAATATTTCAATTTAAAGTCATGTGTCTGCTCGTAGGTAATAATTTATAATAAGTACATTATTTTCAGCCAAACATATAAATTACATCGCAATTAGTAAAAGTACTGTAGACTTAAAAAAATTCTTCATAATTAAGCTATTTCTCCATCATTTTACACACTTTATGATGTACTATTTAACCACGAGGCATTTTGAAGTCATAAATGACGTAAATGTATGATGTACTGATTGGCGCTGTGTTCCTGCGAAAAGAAATATGATTTATACACCAAACGTGGTAACGGAAATTCAAATAACGGAAATTTTAAATTCGTATTGAAATTACGTCGTTTGAGCTCTACCGTGTTATAAACGATGCATTATTCGATCATCTATAAACAGTTATAGTCAATTGATGTATCAATCGCCATTATACCGTTTCGATGTAACTGGTATTTTCAATAATACCGGTAACGGAAATTTTGCTTATTTACTTTTTATTGACCCCTTTCACATTTGTCATTTAAATATTTTTTTATTTGATATATACCACAGGTTTTTGTCAATTTGTTTAAGGATCAATGGAACTAAGATAACGTTTACACGTTCCTTTTTATTCTGTGTTGATATTTTGCTTTCCAATCAAGCTGTAGTAGATACGGTATCGGAAATTTTATGAAAAGTATAAAGTCTGGCGACATGCACTCTGTATTAGATATTTAAAAAATGTCTGACTTACTGTTTTATGGACCCTTTTAAATACAAATTTCAATCGATTACCAATGTATATGCATGCAAATTTAACTCTTTCAGTGATCGTGTTCTCTGCAATTTTATTGCAAACAACACAGGGTTGGACTGGCGACAGTAACGGAAATTTAAAATAAGGGTCTAAAATGGTTGTTACGATTTTATTAATAGTCCGATTTTTGTCATTTTTATGCACAATCATTGGACATCTATTAGGTAATGGACGAAATACTAAAAAGTATTTTCTTACTTACTAACATTGAGTTATGTATTATTTTGTCCGATGGACCTATCTATTGAGAATGACCGTAGACCATTATTTATATAATTAAGACATATAAAATACCACTCAACCGTATTTCACACGATTACTAAAGATTCCATTTAACCTATCACTACTTATGATTTATTCAAAATCACCTTCAACCACTTTAATACAATTGGATTTTTATAAAATACTCCTATTTCATTTATTTGTGTGACAGAAGTGCAACTTGGTCAGTACATTTCCTGGGTTACTGGCTGCGAGAAAGAGTCCAAATTCTGATTATTATGGCAACGCTTATGCAGAGCAAAATGCAAATTTGTTTCTTTTCAACTTCCAATTTGCACTTCAGACTACATGTATATATTTGCAAAAACGAAGCTGGAAGTTTTCTGACTTTACAGAGCCTAACATCATAAATTTGCTCTTTGCCTGCAAACCGCGACACGATATGGTAGGACACCCTTTTATAAGTTCTAGTACACTATTTCCATAGGCGGGGGGGGGGGTAAATGCTTGAAATTCTTTGTTTGCTATTAACGGGTTAACACATTACCAATTTCTCTTTTACACAAGTATCTGTTACCTCGATTAACAACCTTTTGTCTTCAAGGCCATAGTAAGCATATTTCTAATGTTAAAACCTAAGTCAAAGTCAGCGACATTAACAGACAAATGTAAATATGTTTAATATTTTCGACCTTCCTGTTGCCGACTTATTTTATTGAGGCAAGCATTTTCAATGATCCAAGTATAAAGCCTTGGTAAATAATTGAAGATAAGAAAAGTTACCTTTGAGTTCACTCAAGAAACTACGAAGAAATGCCAACTCTGTGTGCGTATTAATGTTGACTAAGTCACTGTGGTAATGTTCACAAAAATGCTGCAATATTGAAATTTAATTTATTGTAAAATATATAAGAGGAAGTTTCAAATAATGATTTTAGAAAATTTACTAAAAAAACACGAATATTGCATGATCGTGAACTTTCAAAGAACTCATTCTAGTGAATACATAGTTTGTTCACATGTTTCGTCGAGAATTATGGATATTCGTCAACTGTAGAGTAAGATCAGTAATATTTCAGTATCATTCCAATGAGTGAGCTCAAAAACATATATTCAAAAATCTTAAATACATGTACACGTACTAAGTCCGAAGAGGATAGGGGTGCGAATCCCACCCTGGGAGGTTATACCCTTCCATTGAAAACTTGGCAATAATGTAAGCTTTCCTCCATCAATAAGCTATATGGAGAATCCACTGGCCTTGTGGAAGGGAATGTGAGAACTGACTACAAACAATGGTCCAGGAAAGCTAGGTTAGGTGCGCTGGACGCCGTAAAATAACCTAAATATATGTGTTAACACGGCGTTAAGCCTAGCGTTAAAACTTGTACCATCAATGATAAAAATATGTTGGTATTTGTATTCATCACATAAGCTTTACTTAGAATAAAATAGTAGGCCGTGAGCCAGATACACTTTTGCTCCCCCCCCCAGGGGGAATTTTCAAGACCCATATTTTTTTATTCCCCTATCTGACCTGAGTACAACAGTACAAAGTTTGCAAGTTTCCAGTGGGGCATTGCTGAGAAAATCAACTTTTAATTGTATAGGTAAATAGCAATTTTTGTTCCATTTTTATCGATTTATTTTTGCAAAAACCATTAAATCATGTTTGCAACACCAAGTTCTCTTGATATTGTTTGTCAATTAAAAAGAAAATGTGTCTTTTGTGTTTTATAAAGGAAATTGCTGTTGATACTGAGCTCATAAGTACCTTAAAATGTAACATACGTTACTGTGCCTTTGCGCGCAGACTATGAAACATAGCCACATAAAGTAGTCATAATACACTTGCTTTTTAAGATATACAATGTTGTTGTATGTAAGAATACGATTTTTATCTTGTTCCTCAGAAATTTAACTTACACACAGCTCTTAAACTTTGTCGCCAAGAGTGTTGAAACATACATAACCATAAAAAATCCATTTTTTTTCAAATTGGAAAAGATATCATACTTGTAAAATATTTTAAAACATAAGATCAGATATGAATATATATGAAATAAAAACGATTGTCATTAAGTATTCAATGACATTTCATTAAATTTCACATTTTAGCAAAATTTTTCGGGTAGACATTTAAACATGAAACATACGTGACCATGGTTTTTCAACTAATGTTAAATATCTTAGTTGAATTCACGTTTACTAATTAGTCTCTCTAATGAACTCTTCATTTTATGATTACTACTTTTGCCATTCCTCAGGATCGTCTAGAGATAATGCTGTCTAAAGTATCAAATGTAACATACGTGATGTAACATACGTTACCGTTAAAATGATATACCGATCTTACAATGCGGAGAAGGGTTAAACGATGACATATTGAAAATTGGTTTACACCAAAAATGTTATCCACAATGAATAAAGTCGTTATTATCTCATTGAAAAATATATGACATCTTCAACCAGACTAAAAAAACATGAAACTGTGTGCATCTCAATGGCTTTGATAAATTAAACTATGAAGATTTTTTAACCATTGCATGCAATATAAGCATAGAATCCTTCATAGCAATACTCAAATCGATATTTTTGCAATTCATTTGTTACTTCAATTCTTACTAGATGTAACCAAATCTCAAATGTAACCAAAGCATCCTTTGTTCGCTTCTTATTCAATAAAACATGGTTTTATGAATTGAAACATACGTTACGTTTGGTAAGGTATGTTTCATATGAAATGTATCATAGTTGATTCTTGTTTGTTTGCTTGTTTCACAATGTTTCGCTTTTTTGGAAACTTGAAACGTTTAAGTTCTGAATGTTTCTTTTATACCATGTCTTTGAGTGTAAAGAAACACAAAATGTCTGTTGAATTTAACAGCAGCGAAATAATGTAGTTGGACTTTTATAAACACACGTAACCACAGGTTGTTGTTCCTTACAACAAAAACACCACAATTTATGTCGGAATTTATTTTTTGTCGTAGATGAACTATAATACATCGCGGAAGATTTTGTTGCAGAAATATTTAAGGGAACATGGTATATAAGCATGGTACAACAAATTGATAATGATAAGGAAGCAAACACATCGTTCATGCAACAACGCCGATCTCTTATCCAATGGCAAACCCTTGGGGATGTAATTTTGGGTGACAAATGACTTTTTATATGAAATAAGTGTGCCAGTACCTAATGGAATATCTAGGAGAACGTTTTGATTTTTACTTCAAAGTGAATTACTACATGAACTTTGAACACAATTGATCTGTTATGATTTTCTGAGACTAATTTGTAACCTTTTAAACTCTTAATTTTAACATGTTTCCCTTAATTTTGAAGGCAATCCTTATTGATGTAATTAACAGTATTTAGATATGACATAGTACATAGAAAATAGTTTGTGCTACCATTAAATTATTTCAACTGTTGTACTGGGTTCGACAGATAAAATTGGGATGTGATAGTTTAAACAGTGTTGTTGTAACATATGTTACTACCTATTTCTTTCTTTAGGCATTCATAATTATGAACTTTTCGGTGAGTTAAGTATATAAACTTTTAAAATGTATTCATTGATTTTAACTGTTCACGGCTATGGTACTTAAGTTTCTTTCGATTTTTCCAAGTTTGAAAGTCATTGTTTCAAGGTTTATAAATGTATTTCTGTAATTTTCCTTAAGTTGATCTAAAATTTAAGTCATATTTGAGCGAAGGGGCGTTCTGAATTTATCATTTTGTGGTATATGTATTTCCAGTATCAACCCTTTGCCTTCCTAAAGGGCTTAAATCATAGACAAACATACAAATACAGACGAAAAAAAAAAAGTTTTATTAGTGTGGTCCGTATAGAAACATACGTTACCATAGAAAATAGGTGCTTTTATTCAAATATGTATAAAATTTATTTAGTCTGACTAACGAATGACCCTTCCTGTAAATACTTTATTCATTTGTCCATCTTGTAAAACTTTTATTAATAACTGAAAGTTATCATTAAAATCAAGAAATAAAAATATGTAAAGTGGAGATTTCCTATATGGCTGACATAAGAGAACAGAGAAACGATGCATTTGATTTGTTTCTATTTTTAGTCTTGCCAAAACACTTATGGTTTTAAACCAAAAATGAGAATGTGCGATATTTCAAAGTCACATTACTCTGTAAGGCCTAAACAGAACTTTATAAACTTTTATCAATGAATGCCTACCACTAAATGGGTTAAGCAAATCATAAATTTGAAAATTCCCCATGTGGGGAGCAATGTTATATACTGGCTCAAGGTCTATTAAAGATTTGACCAGAAAATGAGAATGGGCGATATTTCAAAGTCCCATAACTCTGTAAAGTCCCAACACAACTTTGTAAACTTAAATCAGTGAATGCCTAACATTATATGGGTTAAGAAAATCATAACCTTAAAAAGTCCCCATGTGGGAGCAATGTCATATACTGGCTCATGGTCTATTATGGATTTGACTGGAAAATGAGAATGAGCGATAATTCAAAGTCCAATAACTCTGTTAAGCCCCAACAGATCTTTGTAAACTTTAATCAGTGAATGCATACCACTATATGGGTTAAGAAAATCATACCCTTGAAAATTCCCCGTGTGGGTATATACTGGCTCAAGGTCTGTTATGGATTTGACCAGAAAATGAGAATGGGTGATATTTCAAAGTCCCATAACTCTGTAAAGCCCCAACAGAACTTTGCAAACTTTCATCAGTGAATGCCTACCACCATATGGGTTAAGAAAATCATACCCTTGAAAATTCCCCCTGGGGGGGAGCAATGTCATATACTGGCTCAAGGTCTATAGTAGTTTGACTGTATTACGTCGCGTGTTAATGCTTTAGTCGTGAACGTAAATGTGCTATATTTCAGCTCTTTAAATACCGCTTTACATCATACCTGGGCGTCCTGAAATGTGACATCATCTCGACCAAAATAATAACAGGAATTACCAAACGTGGTCCATCCATCCATACATTCAGATGTGACTACATCTATTTGGTTATATAAAACATATTACATTAATAATTCATATTCATGTATGCAATTCTGCAGCGAAATTGACTTGTAAAATTCATTATGCATGAGAATAAATACTATCATAGTCGCTTGATTTCATGCTGTAATACCCGTTCTTTTAAGATAAGAAATAATACAGAAAGTCAATTTCATCAAGTAACAGTTTCCATATTTAATAATTGGAAGATTCTCCCATCTCTCCCATTGAAGAGCCATTTTCCCATGGAAATTTGCCAATACAATTAGGGAATTTTGACTTAGAATAAACATATGTCTAAAAATATCTGGACGAACATTTCCGGTGTTATGCCCATTAGTAGATCTACTTTTGTTGAAATTTTAAAACTAATCCGATGAAAAAAAAGTAAACGTATTCCGGACTATGTCTGTAAGTATAATTCACGACTGCATCCTTGTCCAATGCTCGTCTATGTAATGATTATTGTGACTATGTAAACAAGATTATGTACAACATTGTATGTATTTATCTGAAATAAATGATCTGTTCTGTTCTGCTCGTCAAGCCAATGTACAATATATTTCACGTTTAACATAATTATCAATATACTCAGACTTCAGCGAATCTCATCTGACTCAAAAAATAATGATGACTAACTTACCAACCACTAATAAACAATATACTAAATAATAAACAGTGTACGACATTGTCCTTGATGTCTTGTACCAGTATGATACGTGGCAACAATGAACTTTATATAATCAAGTTTAGAAATGTGTACTGGTTTAATATATCTTATCAAACTTGTAGATCTAGGACATTTTGTTTAACAGTTCGGTCACAACAGTACAAGATGACAATACATATATGTTTTAAATAAGACAAAGACATTTGATCTCTTAACCTTATTTATTACAAATGTCTTGTTATAACACATTTACAGTCAGCCAACAATGACATTAGTCTCCACTCTGAAACAAAATCACAGTACTATTGGTTAGTGGTTGGACGAACGTTTTAGAGATCGAACAGTCCAGGTTTGAATTTCTATTGTTGGCAATGGCAATTTGACACGAAATGATTTCACTGCTTATTTTATCTGAATATGCACCTAGAGTTAAAATTGGTCCAGTCTTTTGTATCACTTCAAACCAACACGAAGCTGATTTTTTCTATGATTTCAGATCAGCGTCGTTACCACTCGAACATGACCACTCCTAATGTATCGACAGTTTGAGGTACTATCACGCTACAATAATGTTCTGCGAATATTACGATCTGTACTATTAGATATTTAGATTATCGCCTCCAGCACAATAAAATATCTTAATACTCACGGTTTTTTACATATTATAGCTCGGAAGTGTCTGTCTGAACACGGTTCATCTACCATGCGGTAATCAAACGTCTCCCAAATAGCACCACAATTTGAACCTTTTGCACCGTCCGGTTGTCTAATACCCCAATCCAAATATGGAGCATTTACTTCCGATGGATATAATTTCCATACGTCTTCTATAAGTACGTCAGTCAAACCAATCCAGTGTTTAGGAGCAACATTGACATATAGAAAATATGAATTGATTTAGATATAACCATGAGTTACACATGGAAGTCAACTTACCTGGCTTACCTCAAGGCACTCAATCACTTTAACCTGCACAAGAAACGCACAGCCTCACACATAGGTCCAGCTAAAATTCTGAAATGTTCCGCACGAGTTGTTCGAATCCTTGTTTTTACCATTCAAAATAGTTTGGCGAGATCACAAGAAAGCAGTTACAACCCGTTGTACTAACAGTAATAACCCACTACTGCTGTTGACGTTGGCAGAAAAACTAATTACAACAGTTAAGCAGTAAAATTGCTGTTCGTTTTAAGGATATTTTAAGCAATGAGTTCATTATTTAATCCTACTGAATGATATACATAATACACTTCTGTTATTCAAATTGCACAGGTTGATTTTTGTCAGTAAAATGTAGAATTGTCAATCAACGAGAGAACTCGCATATATTTTTCTATTGAATGTGCAAATACGTATCTGTCACTCAACCATTAGATCTACTGTAAGACTGACCGTTGTAAATAGTTGAAGTGATAAATCAAAGCACTGGAGTGCTAGAGGAACGATGTCCTGAACCTATTTATTAATTAAAGAATATATATTTTATATGTTTGCTCTTGATAAAAGGATTTAAATATCTTATATTTTGCAATAATGAATATCTATTTAAGAAACAATAAGAAAACATTTACTTGTGTCTTATTCTTGACAAAAATATTAAGAATCAAAGCGCTGAAAGCGCTAAAGTTAAGCGCTTTCCTGTCTATGCTTTCTGGCCACTTACATATCCTTCTTCCCATAATGTGAACAGGTAAGTGCCGTGACATAATCTCAATAATAATTTCAGAATTCTAGGCTGTTTAAGAAGCATTTATTTTACTTTCAGTTTCACTTCGCTGTGCACATAATGCAGTCTATTGTCAGACTTTATCCGGAATTCATTTCACCGTTCCAATGAAAACGTGTGTACAAAGAACAATAGTATTTGTTCCATATTTCGTGCAATTTAGCAATAATATGTAACAAACGTTGTTTGTACCACAGGTGCCCATCGCATTACAAAACACCAAATTATTATCAATTTTTACTTTAACATGCTCTAATTATCATAAAAATCCCAAATACAAAAGTTCAAGCCCAAAGCTAAAGTTTTGTTTTGTAAAAAATACAAGGTATCCAACTCGATGAATTCCTTATGAAATTTACTCGGAAGAGATGTGACAGGTCTCCTTTCCAAGACTAAACACCCATTCCCCTATGGTTTAGCGCTAAAATCGAATACTAAAAAAAATGAAATAAACATAATAATAATGATCCGGCTTTAAACTACATGTATATTTGTTGACAATTTGACTTAAATCGGACAAGCACTTACGTAGATACGAGTCCAAATATACATGTATACTTAAAAGTTTTGTTAAGTGTATAAAGCCATCCACACATGATCAAACGCTTTAAAATCATTGTAACACTTCAATGATATTCAAATTAATCGCGATCGAATGCATGCCGGTCATCTCGTCTAATTACCCTCGATAATTTCAATGTTAATAAAGTTCGACTCTTTCCGGCAACTTCGTTCATCTCCGTGTGTTGAGTGACGTCATATTAAAATAGTTCGATATCTTTGCGCGTATTCATATCAAGGGGCATGGTCCACAAGGCTATCGCTAGCTAGCGCTTTTTAAAAGCAATTTTGTGTAGCATATTAGCGCTCGCCTTGTGAAACGTGCCCAATATAAAAGGAAAACTTTGGGACAGCTTGTATGAATGATTTTATGTTGCATATGATGCACTTTTGTCTGTAATTTCGTAGAATAGAGACAATTTGTACATACATGTACTATGAAAGAAAATTGCGTGGTTAGGGAAAAATAGAGGTCGAAAAAACTACTTTGTCTTAGACTTGGGTTGGCTAAACCCGAAACGACTGTGGAGATGGTCGTAATAAGTTAAGCGCTTAAAGCGCTTAACTTAAAATCACTAACCAGAAAATCAAAATTAACTATTAAATAAAAAAGAATGCTACCAGTTGGCAACCAAAAATAACTTTACTATTTGCTCATCATTTGTGTGGTATGTGACAAATTCTTTTATGGGTAAGAAAACTTAGGGTCATAACCAAGTAATTGATTTCTTGTTAGCATCGCATCAAAGAACCGATTTCCGGAAACGATACAAGATTATAACACGCCGACAAAGACGATACGCTAGGCGACGTATTGATATTATCTCTGATGAAATTCAGGTGACAAAACACATGTCACTTAAATACATTTTGAGAATATCTGAACTCGGGAACAGCTACTCTGAACAGAGAATGAGCGCTAAAGTTTGGAGCTGGAAATACTCCCAACATGCATGTTATAGTGAAATACCCTGTGCATAATGTTATGGTATGTTATAGGCAAGTGATGATTAAGAAATTCATGACATAAGTGTTCTATGCCTATACCAAAATTGAGTGTGTAATTCCATGTTAAATGTTTTCAAAATAGGTGAAAAAAGCGTGCTTCAAATCACCAAACAGTGGTTGCTATGGATACCATTTATTCTTTTTACATATTGATAATATGTTCACCAATATGATTGTGAAAATGTAAATTAATTGTTTTACACTTATTTGAGTTTTAGTGTGATTTGACTAAAGGGTAAATATGTTAGAAGGGAATTCTGCGAATTTATCAATCACCCCTCGAACAAAGACAAACGCTAATTATTATACTTTTTTACTAATGTGATGTTCTTGTTATTTTACATTTAAATTCAGCCAACTACTGACACAGTTTCTATCCTGAAACGAAATTATAAATTGAATATACTAGAACATGTAAATTTAAAATAAAATGTATGGGTTTACGGTAGAATTCCCCTATAGCCAATTACAAACATTAATTTACTTGAAAACCATGATTACTAATTACAAAACATAATATTCTTTATTTATTACAATCATCAAGTTTCAAGTTTTTATTTCAACCTAGGCATATAATATGCATCAGGTTATAACGAGAACAAACAAACAAAACAAACAAACATGGCAACACGGAATGTGACAATTCAAGATGGTCCAACCATCACTATGTATCACTAACTGCCAAAATTATAAACCAAGTAAGTCCTTGACAAAATAATGTCAATGATTTAGCAGAGAAAAAAATATCAGGAATATTCCAAGGGAGACTACTTGTGATGTGGACCTTGAATTCTATTAATACGTAATTGTCTCCCTTGCCTTGCACTATGTATGTAATTTAGTGTCAGTGATAGTTGGAGAATCTTCAAGCATACAATTAAACAACAATTGAGATCATAAGAATTATAATACAAATACGAAAAATACAATAGATGTCTAGGGTTAAGGCTGTGTACTGTTTGGGGAGAATGAGCTTTTTAAGTTTTGACATTATAGTTTTACAAAATAAAGCTAATCTTAACAGAGTATGGTAATTATTACTGTTCATCGTGTTGATCATTTTGCATTGATTTAACTTATAAAACAAAGTTGTTTTGTAAACTTATGAATGAAAACATTTCATTCAATCGAGTCAGTAATTCCTTTTTAAATGAAAATATATAATTACAATTTTCACATACAAAAATATAGTTATTTTATTTCATCTGAGGTCAAAACCTGTAGTGTTTTATAAGGAATCATTATAAGAAACCAATTCCACCCTGATGGACAGATTAGTTTATTATGAATTACTATCAGAATTTAGTCGCGCAGGAAACAATTCGCTTTTAAGATGTCTGAATGGAGTTCAGACATCATTGTGTCTGTCATTGCTGAGGAGTGAGGATCTGATTGAATTGTTATTGATATATTGTCTGAACTATTTGCGGATTCTGTAAGGAATGATAAAGGCTGAAATAACGTAATATATTTGTTTAGGCTGATAGTGAGTTGAAGATAAATAAACCGCAAAAAACGAATTCATGGACAGAACACTGGCAATGTGTAATTTATTGATATTGTATTTTTAAAGTATAAAATTTCTATATTTGAATATACGTGGACGATGTGCACGACTATATAGATAATGGAACATGTATATGCAACTAACTTACATATCTTGTTTGACATTCTCTTAAAGTTCTGGCATTTTATGGCCCATACCAACCAATCAAAACTGAAGTTTTGTTTATCTTTATCCCTACAAGTTCGATCCTGTGTGTACTTTCTCTTTTTGACAATACTGTACACGAACGAGTATATACAATGTTTTGTGTATTAAGTTCTCATTTATCTCGATCTACATTCAGGGTTAGCTGTTGTGATCGCTTGATGTCCGGCGTCTGTCCTCGGTCGTCTATTCACATTTG
This sequence comes from Mactra quadrangularis, assembly GCA_025267735.1. NCBI lineage: Eukaryota > Metazoa > Mollusca > Bivalvia > Venerida > Mactridae > Mactra > Mactra quadrangularis. Next base: position 46,982,035 of record CM046305.1, on the reverse strand, counting down.
CCTTACGTATGCGATAGAGGTTGTATTTTTCATAAGATCTTTATGAAACTTTGCAGAATGTTGTCTTATTGAATACTTGGTTGCGATTTTATATGGATCACCTGGGGTCAAAAACTAGACAAAGGGGTCAAATCTTAGATAAACCTTGTGTATGTAATAGAAGCTGTATTTTTCATCTGATTTTTTCTTATATTTAGCAGAATGTTTGTCTAGATAAAAACTAGGTTTAGATTCTATACGGGTAACATGGTGTCAAAAACTAGGTCACGGGGTCAAATATCAGATAAACCTTGTGTATGCGATATAGGTTGTATTTTTAATCCGATTTTCCTAATATTTGGTCAGAATGTTTATCTTGATACTTTTGACTTCGGGATTTTTTTACAAGTTATCTAGGGTCAAAACTGGATCACGGGGTCAAATCTTTCAAAAACTTAGTGCATGCAACACTTTCTTATTTGTTATTTCTGATATTTCTGTGCATTGATTCTCTGGTGAGCGATATAAGGCCACCTTGACTCTCTTGTTTGTGATTTACATAATGGTTACTCACGGTTTTTCACATATGGCTCTGAAATATCTGCCCGTACATGGTTCATCTACCATATGATAACTAAATTTTTCCCATATGGCAGCACAGTTGGCAGTGTGTCCTTGGTTAGGATCTCCAGGTATCCAATCCAGAACTGGAGCATTAACTTCCGATGGATATAGTTTCCATACGTCTTCTATTAGCTCATCGGTCATACCAATCCAGTGTTTAGGAGCTAAAACAAAGTAATAACAATCTGGTAATTAGTATTACAAACTACACGGGAACTAGACCATCTTCTATATAATTAAGTCCTATAAAATACCAATCAACCGTATTTCACACGAATACTTAAGATGCTATTTAACCTATTACTTTTTATGATTTATTCAAAAATCACCTTCAAACCACTTTAATACAATTTGGATTTTTATAAAATACTCCTATTTCATTTTTTTGTGTGACAGAGGTGCAACTTGGTCAGTACGTTTCCTGGGTAACTGGCTGCGAGAAAACCCCAAATTCTGATTATTATGGCAACGCTTGTGCAGAGCAAAATGCAAATTTGTTTATTTTCAACCTCCAATTTGCACTTCAGACTACATGTATTATATTTGCAAAAATGAAGCTGGATGTTTTCTGACTTTACAGAACCTAACATCATAAATTTGCTCATTGCCTGCACACAGTGACACGATATGGTAGGACACCCTTTTACAAGTTCTAATGCACAATTTCCATGGGGGGTAAATGCTTGAAATTTTTCGTTTGCTATTAATGGGTTAACACATTACCAATTTCTTTTTTACACAAGTATCTGTTACCTCGATTAACAAGCATTTATGTTCAAGGCCATAGTAAGCACATTTCTGATGTTAAAACCTAAGTCAAAGTCAGCGACATTAACAGTCAAATGTAAAATTGTTAATTATTGTCAACCTTTCTGTTGCCGACTTATTTTATTGAGGCAAGCATTTTCAATGATCCAAGTATAAAGCCTTAGTAAATAATTGAAGATAAGAAAAGTTACCTTTGAGTTCACTCAAGAAACTACGAAGAAATGCCAACTCTGTGTGCGTATTAATGTTGACCAAGTCACTGTGGTAATGTTCACAAAAATGCTGCAATATTGAAATTTAATTTATTTTAAAATATATAAGAGGAAGTTTCAAATAATGATTTTAGAAAATTTACTGAAAACACGAATATTTCATGATCGTGAACTTTCAAAGAACTCATTCTAGTGAATACATAGTTTGTTCACATGTTTCGTCGAGAATAAATACAGGATATTCGTCAACTGTAGAGTAAGATCAGTAATATTTCAGTATCATTCCAATGAGTGAGCTCAAAAACATATATTCAAAAATCTTAAATACATGTACACGTACTAAGTCCGAAGAGGATAGGGGTGCGAATCCCACCCTGGGAGGTTATACCCTTCCATTAAAAACTTGGCAATAATGTACAGTAAGCTTTCCTCCATTAATAAACTATATGGAGAATTCACTGGCCTTGTAGAAGAGAAGGTGAGAACTGACTACAAACAATGGTCCAGGAAAGCTAGTTTAGGTGCGCTGGACGCCGTAAAATAACCTAAAAATATATGTTAACACGGCGTTAACCCCAGCGTTAAAACTTGTACCGGCAATGATAAATATATGTTGGTATTTGTATTTATCACATAAGCTTTACTCAGAATAAAATAGTAGTTTGACTGTAATTACGTCGCGTGTTAATGCTTTTGTCGTGAACGTCATTGTGCTATATTTCAGCTCTTTACCGCTTTACATCGTACCTGGGCGTCCTGAAATGTAACATCATCTCGACCAAAATAATAACAGGAATTACCAAACGTGGTCCATCCATCCATACATTCAGATGTGACTACATCTATTTTAGTTATATAAAACATATCATATTAATAATTCATATCCATGTATGCAATTCTGCAGCAAAATTGACTTGTAAACTACATTATGCATGAGAATAAATACTATCATAGTCGCTTGGTTTCATGCTGAAATACCCGTTGTTTTACGGTAAGAAATAATACAGAAAGTCAATTTCATCAAGTAACAATTACCATATTTAAGAATGGGGATATTCTTCCATTTCTCTCATAAAAACTCCCATTGAAGAGCCATTACTCATGGAAAGTTGCCAATACAATAAGGGCATTTTGACTTATAATAAACATATGTCTAAAAATATCTGGACGAACATTTCTGGTGTTATGCCCATTAGTAGATCTACTTTTGTTGAAATTTTAAAACTAATCGGATGAAAAATAAAACAGTAAGTTTGCAAGATTATTTCCGGATTCGCAAACGTATTCCGGATTACGTCTATAAATATAATTCACAACTGCTTCCTTGTTCAATGCTCGTCAAGCCAATGTACCATGTATTGCATACTCAGACTTCAGCGAATCTCATCTGACTCAAGCAATAATGATGACTAACTTACCAGCCACTAGTAAACAATATGCTAAATAATATAAAGTGTACGACATTGTCCTTGATGTCTTGTACCAGTATGGTACGTGGCAATAATGAACTTTAGATGATCAACTTTACAAGTGTGTACTGGTTTAATATATCTTATCAAACTTGTAGATCTAGGACATTTTGTTCGACAGAGTTCGGTCACAACTGTACAATATATACATGTATGTTTTAAATCAGACAAAGACATTTGATCTCTTAACCTTATTTATTGTATCTTGTCATACATGTAAAACATTAACAGTCAGCCAACAATGACATAAGTTTCCACTCTGAAACAAAATCACAGTACTATTAATTAGTGGTCGGACGAACGCTTTAGAGATCGAACAGTCCAGGTTAGAATTTCAATTGTTGGCAATGTCAATTTAACATTAAATGATTTCACTGCTTATTTTATCTGAATATGCACCTATAGTTATAATTGGTCCAGTCTTAGGTATCACTTCAAACCAACACGAAGCTGATTTTTCTATGATTTCAGATCAGCGTCGTTACCACTCGAACATGACCACTCCCAATGTATCGACAGTTTGAGGTACTATCACGCTACAATATTGTTCTGCGAATATTACGATCTGCATTATTAGTTATTTAGATTATCGCCTCCAACACTATAAAATATGTTAATACTCACGGCTTTTCACATATAGCTCGGTAGTGTCTGTCTGAACACGGTTCATCTACCATGCGGTAATCAAATGTCTCCCAAATTGCACCACAATTTGAACCTTTTGCACCGTCCGGTTGTCTAATACCCCAATCCAAATATGGAGCATTTAGTTCCGATGGATATAATTTCCATACGTCTTCTATAAGTACGTCAGTCAAACCAATCCAGTGTTTAGGAGCTACATTGACATACAGAAAATATGAATTGATTTAGATAAAACCATGAGTTACACGTGGAAGTCATCTTACTTGGCTTACCTCGAGGCACTCAATCACTCTAACCTGCACAAGAAACGCTCAGCGTCATACATAGGTCCAGCTAAAATTCTGAAATGTTCCGCACGAGTTGTTCGAATCCTTGTTTTTACCATTCAAAATAGTTTGGCGAGATCACAAGAAAGCAGTTACAACATGTTATACTAACAGTAATAACCCACTACTGCAGTTGACGTTGGCAGAAAAACTAATTACAACAGTTAAGCAGTATAATTGCTGTTCGTTTTAAGGATATTTCAAGCAATGTGTTCATTATTTAATCCTACTGAATAATATACATAATACACCTCTGTTATTCAAATTGCACCGGTTGCTTTTTGTCAGTAAAATGTAGAATTGTCAATCAACGAGAGAACTCGCATATATTTTTCTATTGAATGTGCAAATACGTATCTGTCACTCAACCATTAGATCTACTGTTAGACTGACCGTTGTAAATAGTTGAAGTTATAAATCAAAGCACTGGAGTGCTGGAGGAACGATGTCCTGAACCTATTTATTAATTAAAGAATATATAATTATGTCAAAATATAAATATTATCTATAAAACAATGTATTAAGTATCAATTAATAGAATTTAACAAAGGCAGTCCAAGGACAGCACTAGACTTTTCAAGTGTTTTGCTCATGGCAAGGTTAATCTTACTTTATCAAACAAAATAAATCAGTCAAAGAATAATTAGGTTCCAAATCATAAAGATATAAAAGAGACATAACTGTTATAGTATTAGATTTTTAGTTTACAAGGGTTACCTCCCTTGATCTTAAATACTATATATAATGCATGTATGCTTGTATACACCACCTTTCTATCGTAGAGAATAAAGCTTATCATAGTACAGTGTGAATCTAGTTAATCTATTATTATTAATATTATATATCATTGGAAAGATATATTATAACATGGTGTCAGAAGTATAAAAAGTAGTTTGAATTTATTTTTACCAATTTCGTGATTTAATTAACATTATTGTTAATAAATTGGTTATATAATTAACATTCAATAGTTTAATAATACAATGGATTTAACTGGAATTCCTACTCCTGCCATAGACTGGTCAAGTGATAATTTACCGTTAGAGTGGAAAAATTTCAAAGAACACGTTGATCTAATTTTTAATGGACCCTTGTCAAGTAAGGAGGAAAGTGTTAAATGCACGTACTTACTAATTTGGATTGGACAAAAGGGAAGAGATATTTACAAATCATGGAATTTATCAGATAGAGAGTCAAAAGTTTTAGATACACTATATGTCAATTTTGATAAGTATGTGGAACCAAAATGTAATAGTGTATTTAAGAGATATCAATTCCATAATATAGTTCAAGAAAACTATTCTATTGAAGAATTTGTTACAATCCTAAGAAATGCTGCAAAAGATTGCAAGTACGATAACGAAGATGACATGATTAGGGACAGAATAGTGTTTGGCATTAATTCACGTATCATAAGGGAAAAACTCTTAAATGAAGAAGACAAATTGACATTGTCCAAGGCTATAGAGATAGCTCAGAACTATCAGTATTCCCAGACGCAATTAAAATCTATGAATAACGGACGGTCAGTAGACGTGGTCAGTCCGAAATCAACGGTTAAAGAAAACAGAAGTAATTATCACTCTAATAGAAGACCCACGAAGGCAAGAAAAAACTGTCCTGAATGCGGACGTTGTGGAAGATCTCATCAGAATGAAGATCCGTGTCCAGCAAAAGGAAAACAGTGCAAATATTGCAAGAAATGGAACCATTTTGCAATAGTTTGTCAAAACAAGGACAAACGTGTGAACTATAAGGACAAAAGTGTGTATGAGGTAGAGGAAGATCCAGATTCTGACTTACAGGATTTTTGTGTTGGTTCGGTAGAGTCAAACGCAATTAATCAGGTATTTGTTGATATACAGGTGGGCCCCAATCGTAAACCCATGAAGTTTAAGCTTGATACTGGCGCATGCTGTAATATCATTTCCGAGACTGAATATAATAGTCTTAAGGTCAAAATCCCTCTACAGAAGCCAAAAGCTAAGCTCACGTCATACACAGGTTCAGAAATCCTTGTTCTTGGAATGATAACATTAAAATGTAGATTTAAGAATCATGTCCAAGATGTCGAATTTTATGTAGCCAAGACCAGTAGAATATCCCTATTAGGATTGCAAACTTGCATAGAGTTCAATCTAATTAAAATTGCTATGACAATTGAGGGTAAATCTGGCATGACAAAAGAATCAGTGTTGACTGAATTCAAACAAGTATTTCAGGGTATAGGAAAATTACCAGGTACTTGTTCCATAACATTAGATCACAAGGTTACTCCCGTTGTGCATCCCCCGAGACGAGTCCCTGTAGCACTTCAAGAGAAAGTCAAAACAGAGCTCCAAAATATGGAGAAGGCTGGCATCATTGCAAGGGTGAACAAGCCTTCCGAATGGGTTAACAGTATGGTAGTTGTAAACAAGCCCCATTCAGACAAAGTCAGGATTGTAATAGATCCCAAAGACCTTAATAAGGCAATACTTAGACCTCATTATCCGACCAAGACTTTAGACGATATTTTGCCACAGTTACGGTCAGCTAAGATATTTACAAAACTGGACTGTAGGTCAGGTTACTGGTCGCTAGTGTTAGATGAAAAGTCATCACACTTAACTACATTTAATACACCTCAAGGTAGATATAGGTACTTAAGATGTCCTATGGGTCTTAAATGTAGTCAAGATCTATTTCAAAGGAAAATGGATGAATGTTTAGAAGGTCTAACTGGTTGTGCAGTCATAGTAGATGATCTGTTAATATTTGCCTCCACTGTAGAGGAACATGACAGAAATCTTAGAAATGTACTTCAAAGGTGTCAAGAAAAAGGCATCAGGTTAAATGAAGACAAATTAATGGTAGGTGTCCAAGAGGTTAAATACTTTGGTCACATTCTATCATCAGATGGTTTAAACCCCGACCCAGATAAAGTACGGGCCATTCAGGAAATGAAAATTCCCACAGACAAAACAGAGTTAAAGACTGTTTTAGGAATGATAACATACTTATCACGGTATGCACCTAAATTATCAGAGATTGTTCAGCCCCTCTCTGAAATCTTGAAAAAAGATGTTATATTTCATTGGGACGATCAACAGGATCGAGCCTTTCAAAAGGTTAAAGACATTTTGACTGAATGCCCAGGACCTATATTGTCATACTTTGACCCAAACAAGGCAATAGTTTTACAATGTGACAGTTCTCAACATGGCTGTGCTGCTACATTAATGCAAGAAGGTAAACCAATTGCATATGCTAGCAAGTCGTTAACAAGTTCAGAAAGAAACTGGGCCATGATTGAAAAAGAACTATTAGCAATAGTTTTTGGTATGACTAAATTTAGACAGTATATATACGGTAGACATGTTTTAGTTGAGACTGATCATTTACCACTAATTAGTGTAGTTAAAAAGTCACTTTATAGTGCCCTTGCTAGACTTCAGAGACTGTTATTAGCTCTGCATGGTTATGACTTTGAGTTACAACATAAGTCTGGTTCTCAGATACCATTGACAGATACATTGTCAAGGAATTATCTTCCTGATACGTACCCCGAACTATCAGAGACAACTAACTTACATGTACATTTTGTAGCCAGAAACTTACCTTATACTGATCATAAATTAAATGAAATAAGGTTACAAACCTTACAAGACCCTGAATTAATTAAACTGAAACAGGTTATTATACAGGGTTGGCCTGACAAACGTAAAGATTGTGAATCAATCATTCTCGATTATTGGAATTATCGAGAAGAATTAAGTATTGTAGATAATCTAATATTCAAAAGTCACCGGATCATTATCCCTAAACCTCTAAGATCTTCAATGCTGAAAATTATCCATACTGGTCATCCAGGGCAGGAGCGTAGCCTCCGTCGCGCAAGAGATACCATGTTTTGGCCAAATATTACAAAAGATGTAATTAGTACAGTCACACAGTGTTCAACATGTATTGAACACCAAAGGTCAAACACTAGAGAACCATTGATTTCTCACGAGATACCTATGTACCCATGGCAGGTCATTGGATCTGATGTATTTACATTAGACAATCAAGATTACTTGATAGTATGTGATTATTTGAGTAACTACTTTGAGATAGAAAAACTCAGTAATACAAACAGCCAAACTATAATAAAGGTTATGAAAACATGGTTTTCAAGACACGGCATTCCTGAGAAACTTATCTCAGATGGTGCTAGTTACTATACTTCACAACAATTTCAAGATTTTGTTACTAAATGGGACATACAACATGTAACATCATCAGCCCATTATCCACAGTCAAATGGTCTGAGTGAGTCTTGTGTTAAGACTGCAAAGACACTATTGAAGAAATGTAAACAAGATAATACTGACTTATCAATTGCATTATTAGAGCTTCGTGCTACACCATTAAGCATTGGTATATCACCTTGTGAAATATTAATGGGTAGAAAAATCAGAACATTTTTACCTATGAAATCCAATAAATTTGCTTCTCAACCCCTAGATATAAAACATATAAGATCCCTTCTTCTTAAGCAAAAGCAAAAACAAAAGAAGTATTATGATAAAAAGTCAAAATCTTTAAAGCCGCTTAATATAGGGGAAAAGGTTACAATACAACAAGGAACTTGGAAACCCGCAGAAATAATAAAACAAAATAGTGAAAGATCATACACTGTAAAGACCCCGGATGGAGGGCAGTATGTTCGCAATAGGATACATTTGCAGAAAACTCCAGTCAGTTCATTGGCAAAACCCCCATTTGAGTCCCTAGGTATGCCCCTGGAATCACCTAGTCCCTGTAAACCTAAAACTTTACAAACTGAAACATCACAAATTCCTTCACAGCAGCGTGCCAGTGTAATTAGTAACCCCACTCCAAGCAACCCTTATCAGTCACCTGTTTCAACAAATACTGATAAACCACCAGAGATCACTCAAGTACCATACTTAACCAGATCTGGACGGCAGGTTAAACCAAGAAAAATAGAGTCAATGTGATAATTATCTTAGTGTATTCAATGTAATTATCTTTATTCATTGTAGCAGTTAATGTTTAATTAAGCCATCTGGTTTATGATAATAATTGTGAACTTGTGAGAATTCTTTGATAAATGTTAATACCAAATTATTTCGTGTAAACAATTAAACAAACAGAACAGACATTAACATTACTTCAAAGACATTATTGTATCAGTACTATCGGTATAATTAGTGAGTGTGGAAATCTTCTCAAGAAAAGTGAGACTGGACAATAAACATTCTGATAAACACCTGTGGAGAAAGTGTATCATGTTTATGAACAATAGCCACATTTCCCAGACAAATGACTTTAAGTGTTTCTTAATTTTCTAGACACTTAAATCTTGTTATAATTTTATGATTATATGTCTTGTCTTTTTAAAGAAAGGGAGATGTTATAGTATTAGATTTTTAGTTTACAAGGGTTACCTCCCTTGATCTTAAATACTATATATAATGCATGTATGCTTGTATACACCACCTTTCTATCGTAGAGAATAAAGCTTATCATAGTACAGTGTGAATCTAGTTAATCTATTATTATTAATATTATATATCATTGGAAAGATATATTATAACAATAACATCTATAACACAAATCCAAAGTAACGTCCCTTAAATACACATAGCAACTATATTTGTGTAACGAAAACGATACGAGTACGCGACCAGTATTTACTCTATCAAATATTTTTGGTGGGCGGAGTTTCACTCTGGGCATGTAAATTGTTAACTTTCGCATGCAGCGTTAGATAGTCAGTGAGTCACTTATGTTAATCGTGGCAAAAATTAGGCCAACGTTTTGTTTATCCGTATTAATGTTTGATATAAATATCATGGTTTTACACAACACTTATGCGATTCGCTATCGTAAAGTTAAATATATAAAATTCTTGAATGTATAAAATTTAAACGCTTTCCTCTTTCCGCAATTTGTTTTATCTTTAAATCGACATGCTCCGTCCTAGATATTAAGGTATTGAAGGCGGAGTCTATGATGGAGCGAGAGGGCGGGTTTTATAGCGCCACATGGTTTAGGAAAATATAAACAATGTACATTAGTGAATGACTTTAAAGGAGAATAGAAGTGGTTTTAAAACGTTAATTTCCTGATTATTTGACGTATTTAGATTCATTTGCGCGAAATGTTACATCTTTGAACAAAATAGTAAACAAAAAATCGTTGGTTAAAAGTCGCTATTCTTCAGCTTAAGTAAGCATGGTCACCTGCATTACCTCCTTTTGCATTTACTTCGGTTCGATATAAAACCCGTCGATCCGGGCCGAATCACGGAATTGTTATACACATGTGCTGTTCTATCTATAGGAAGAAAGACGTTACAAATATGTCCGCACAGTTATCGATAAAGGTTAAATTTCATATTAACTCTATAATCAAAGCTAACACTGGTCACCAACTGCGTTTATTTTATCATTTAAAATAAAACAATCTAATATACAAACAAATAAAAGTGTCATCATCAATGATAATCAGCATTTATTTTTCTGTTCTGAATAACTGACACTTGTCAACAATTTGTAATAATCCCTTAGTTCGTTGTTGCTCTTGATAAAAGAATTTAAATATATTATTTTTTGCAATAATGAACATCTATTTAAGATACAATAAGAAAACATTTACTTGTGTCTTATTTTTGACAAAATATTGAGAAAAATCACTTACCAGAAAATTAAAATTAACTATTAAATAAAAAAGAATGCTACCAGTTGGCAACCAGCCAAAAATGATTTAACTATTTGCTCATCATTTGTGTGGTATGTGACAAATTATTCTATGGTTAAGTAAACTTAGGGTCATAACCAAGTAATTGATTTATTGTTAGCATCGCATCACAGAACCGATTTCCGGAAACGATAAAAGATTATAACACGCCGACAAAGACGACACGCTAAGCGACGTATTGATAATATCTCTGGTGAAATTCAGGTGACAAAACACATCTCGCTTAAATACATTTTGAGAATATCTGAACTCGGGAACAGCTACTCTGAACAGAGAATGAGCGCTAAAGTTTGGAGCTGGAAATACTCCCAACATGCATGTTATAGTGAAATACCCTGAGCATAATGTTATGGCATGTTATATGCAAGTGATGATTAAGAAGTTCATGACATAAGTGTTCTATGCCTAGACCAAAATTGAGTGTGTAATTCCATGTTAATTGTTTTCAAAATAGGTGAAAAAAGCGTGCTTCAAGTCACCAAACAGTGGTTGCTATGGATACCATTTATTCTTTCTACATATTGATAATATGTTCACCAATATGATTGTGAAAATGTAAATGAATTGTTTTACACTTATTTGAGTTTTAGTGTGATTCGACTGAAGGGTAAATATGTTAGAAGGGAATTCTGCGAATTTATCAAAGACAAACACTAATTATTATACTTTTTTACTTATGTGATGTTCTTGTTATTTTACATTTAAATTCAGCCAACTACTGACACAGTTTCTATCCTGAAACGAAATTATAAACTGAATATACTAGAACATGTAAATTTAAAATAAAATGTATGGGTTTATGGTAGAATTCCCTGATAGCCACATACAAACATTAATTTACTTGAAAACCATGATTACTGATTACAAAACATAATATTCTTTATTCATTACAATCATCAAGTTTCAAGTTTTTATTTCAATCTAGGCATATAATATGCATCAGGTTAAAACGAGAACAAACAAACAAAACGAACAAACTGGCAACACGGAAAGTGACAATTCAAGATGATCCAACCATCACTGTGTATCACTAACTGCCAAAATTATAAACCAAGTAAGTCCTTGACAAAACAACAGTCCTACACTTATGCCCGAAAAGGAGCATGAATTTCAGCCCTAGCTTATCTGCAGCATTATTCAGTATAATTGTTAAAAAGTCATAAATCTCTTCAGCCTGTAGAGAACATGAGGAGAGAAAACAATTAACAGATAACACTGTTTATTTTATCAATTAGTAGACATCTGCTAAGTTGAATTTCAATGTCGGTCATTTGGAAAACTGACCAAAGCTTTAATATAACCCTTGCGAAAATGTTCAGAACAGTTTAAGTTTAGTTCTTGAACTGCTCAAGAACATTGCTCAAGAATTGTACCTGAACTGCTCTTAAAATGTTCAAGAACTGTTCAAATGCGTTTTAAGAAATGTTAAATTGAACAAATTTTAGGAACAAAAAGTTCTTGAGGTGTTCTTAAAATGTGTTCTTGAACTGTTCAAGAACTCTCACTCTTGAATAGGACATAAACTGCTCAAGAACAGTGTTTAAGAACCTTCAAGAACAGTTCTGGTGCAATTTTTGAACAATGTTCAAAACCTGTGCAAGAACTGTTCTTAAAATTTTAAAGACATACTCCAGTATCTTTTTGAAAAATCAAAATTCAAAGAAAGGAACATTATCTGGCTTATCAGCTCTAGAATGTAGTGTGTGGAGATAATTAATTGTTCTTACTGTGAGAAATGTCATCTTAATTTCATGGACAATAAACAGATGGCGATTGTAATGGTATCATCAAATGGGGTGATTTTGGAGAAATCCGTCCTTAAGTATAGGATTGATAATGTCAATGATTTAGCGGGGGGGATCGGGCATATTCCAAGGGAGATTACTTGTGATGTGGACCTTGAATTTGATTAATAGGTAATTGTCTCTCTTGCCTAGTAATAAACACTATATATGTAATTAAGTGTCAGTGATAATTGGAGAATCTTCAAGCATACAATTAAACAACAATTGAGATCATAAGAATTATAATACATATACGAAAAATACAATAGATGTTTAGGGTTAATGCTGTGTACTGTTTGGGGAGAATGAGTTATTTAAATTTTGACATTATAGTTTTACAAAATAAAGCTAATCTTAACAGAGTATAGTAATTATTACTGTTCATCGTGTTGATCTTTTTACATTGATTTAACTTATAGAACAAAGTTGTTTTGTAAACTTATGAATGAAAACATTTAATTCAATCGAGTCAGTAATTCCTTTTTAAATGAAAATATATAATTACAATTTGCACATACAAAAATATAGTTATTTTATGTCATCTGAGGTCAAAACCCGTAGTGTTTTATAAGGAATCATTATAAGAAACCAATTTCACCCTGATGGACAGATTAGTTTATTATAAATTACTATCAGAAATTAGTCGCGCAGGAAACAATTCGCTTTTAATATGTCTGAATGGAGTTCAGACATCATTGTGTCTGTCATTGCTGAGGAGTGAGGATCTGTTTGAATTGTTATTGATATATTGTCGGAACTATTTGCGGATTCTGTAAGGAATGATAAAGGCTGAAATAACGTAATATATTTGTTTGGGCTGATAGTGAGTTGAAGATAAACAAGCCACAAAAAACGAATTCATGGACAGAACACTGGCAATGTGTAATTTATTTATATTGTATTTTTAAAGTATAAAATTTCTATATTTGAATATGGACGATGTGCACGACTATATAGATAATGGAACATGTATATGCAACTAAACTTATATATCTTGTTTGACATTCTCTTAAAGTTCTGGCATTTTATGGCCCATACCAACCAATCAAAGCTGTAGTTTTGTTTATCTTTATCCCTACAAGTTCGATCCTGTGTGTACTTCCTCTTTTTGATAATACTGTACACGTACGAGTATATACAATTTGAATATGTTTTGTGTTTAAAGTTCTTTGTTCTATTTTTACTCTTTATCGAAAGTATAAAGATCTCATTTATCTCGATCTATATAAAATCCCTTAATTATTTTTTTTAGTTCGAAAACCTAAGAGATTTTTCTATTTTGAATCTTAAAAAGTTTGTATATCGACTCCAAATCTATTAGATGTTTTAGATTTAGAGATTGAACGTCTCCTTATTTTAGCTCACCTGAGCGAAAGCTCAGGGTTAGCTGTTGTGATTGCTTGATGTCCGGCGTCTGTCCTCGGTCGTCTATTCACATTTGCCTTACGTATGCGATAGAGGTTGTATTTTTCATAAGATCTTTATGAAACTTTGCAGAATGTTGTCTTTATAACATAACCCAACTCCTCGTCTGCTAACTAACTTTTATTGTACAAACACATATATCTGGTCAACTTATGTGAATCAACACAGCGGTGGATACTGTGCTCAGGCCTTCTGCCTGGATAGAACGATGCATAGAAAGGAAGTTTGGCTTATATAGTGATCATGCAGCTGCCAGAGCCCTGGATCACGTGATGGTCAGCTGGAATAACATTTACCAGATGGTTAGTGATTACCTGACCATCTGCCCATATATAGAAAACTCACACACTATTACCACCTGCTCATATAAATGAGCTAGTATTTACTATTGCAAACTCATACAATTATTTATTTCCATTGTTAACTTGTAACAGATGGCTATTGATTACATGGTCATCTGTCCAGACAATTGAGTTACTCATTATCTGAAACCTATACAATATTTGGTTACAGTGAATGATCAGTATCACTGTCCAGACAAATGAGTTACTAATTATTAGAAACCTATATCATATTAATTTACAGCCAATAATCAGTGATTATATTACATCACTCGTCTTGTTAATACTTTTTTTTTTTTTTTTTTTTTTTTTTTTTTAGTAAAGGATAACCTCACTGTGTTTCATCACAAAAAATTGACCATTTTAAAGTACATGCATATATTAAAACCCTGAAAATAAATAACATAGCATAAATTCAAGAACACGTAAATAAATCGATTTGCCACGTAAAAGGTAAACTGATATGCAATATTAGATGCAAGTTCACTAAAAGTTAAATCTCAAAATAAAACTTATAATAAAACATGTCACATATGTATGTCATATATCCATCATTTAAATAAAATAATGTTACAGTTGAACGAAATAATGTTACAGTTGAACGTATATGTAACATCTCCACCATTTAATGAAAGAATGTTACAGTTGAACGTATATGGATGTTACAGTTGAACGTGTATGTCACATATCCATCATTTAAATAAAATAATGTTACAGTTGAACGAAATAATGTTACAGTTGAACGTATATGTCACATCTCCACCATTTAATGAAAGAATGTTACAGTTGAACGTATATGGATGTTACAGTTGAACGTATATGTCACATATCCATCATTTAAATAAAATAATGTTACAGTTGAACGAAATAATGTTACAGTTGAACGAAATAATGTTACAGTTGAACGTATATGGATGTTACAGTTGAACGTATATGTCACATCTCCACCATTTAATGAAAGAATGTTACAGTTGAACGAAATAATGTTACATATCCATCATTTAAATAAAATAATGTTACAGTTGAACGAAATAATGTTACAGTTGAACGTATATGGTCACTTGTTTTTGTTTAACTTCTCACACATAAAGCTCTCAAAGGATAGAGGTTTGTCTCGTCATATTTCTGTTCAATCATGGGTTGTAACTGTTCCTTTTCCTTGAGCATTCTTAAACCATACTCTGGTGGCGGTGCAGTCATTGTACAATGTCTTGCCGATTCACCCTTCACCCTTGCAACATCATTAGCACAGCACCTAAGCTTAAGTTTCTTTTTTATGATTAAAAATGCAACCAAAAGAACAAAACCTACTACTAAAATACTTGTGATTACCAATACAAATTTTAGATTGAATTCAAAAGAGCTGTTACCAGCTTCCGGAGTAATATTTTCATCTAATGTTTGCAATTCATCTATGAAGTTACTTATTGGTACCTTTGAAATGTCATATGGTACCTTTGAAATGTCATTCAATTTGTTTGGTATAGTTATCATTGTTTTATTGCCAAAAGATGATTGAAATGTTTGCCATATTTCAGAAAAGTTAACGTCTTTGATTTTAATTATGTTTGTTTTGATTTGATCTATGGTACCATTTACAGTTCTTACAAAATGTTGTGGCAAAAATAAATGGCTGTTTATGGCTTTACACTCTGATGGTAGTTTTAATTCAGTTATCGGTGACTGTGCATTAAAAACAGAACTAGAGCCATTTTGGCATTTTATTGACAGTTGAATGTAATAATTAGTAACTCATTTGTCTGGACAGTGATACTGATCATTCACTGTAACCAAATATTGTATAGGTTTCAGATAATGAGTAACTCAATTGTCTGGAACCTATACAATATTTGGTTACAGTGAATGATCAGTATCACTGTCCAGACAAATGAGTTACTAATTATTAGAAACCTATATCATATTAATTTACAGCCAATAATCAGTGATTATATTACAGTCTTGATGAATACTTGGTTGGGATTTTATATGGATCATCTGGGGTCAAAAACTAGGCAAAGGGGTCAAATCTTAGATAAACCTTGTGTATATAATAGAAGCTGTATTTTTCATCTGATTTTTTTTATATTTAGCAAAATGTTTGTCTAGATAAAAACTAGGTTTAGATTTTATACGGGTAACATGGTGTCAAAAACTAGGTCATGGGGTCAAATGTCAGATAAACCTTGTGTATACGATAGAGGTTGTATTTTAATCCGATTTATCTAATATTTGGTCAAAATGTTTATCTTGATACGTTTAACTTTGGAAATTTATACATATATAAGTTATCTAGGGTCAAAACTAGATCACGGGGTCAAAACTTTCAAAACCTTAATGTATGCAACACTTTCTAATTTGTTATTTCTGATATTTCTGTGCATTGATTCTCATGTGAGCGATATAAGCCCACCTTGACTCTCTTGTTTGTGATTCACGTAATAGTTACTCACGGTTTTTCACATATGGTTCTGAAATATCTGCCTGTACATGGTTCATCTACCATATGATAACTATATTCTTCCCATATGGCAGCACAATTGGCAGTGTGTCCTTGGTTAGGTTCTCCAGGTTTCCAATCCAGAACTGAGGCAGTAACTTCCGATGGATATAATTTCCATACGTCTTCTATAAGCTCATCGGTCATACCAATCCAGTGTTTAGGAGCTAAAACAAAGTAATAACAATCAGGTAATTAGTATTACTAACTACACGGAAACTAGACCATCTTCTATATAATTAACTTATATAAAATACCACTCAACCGTATTTCACACGAATACTTAAGATGCTATTTAACCTATTACTTTTTATGATTTATTAAAAAATCACCTTTAAACCACTTTAATACAATTGGATTTTTATAATATACTCCTATTTCATTTGTTGTGTGACAGAGGTGCAACTAGGTCAATATGTTTTCCAGGTTACTGGCTGCGAGAAATAGCCCTAATTCTAATTATTATGGCAACGCTTTTGCAGAGCAAAATGCAAGTTTGTTTCTTTTCAACCTCCAATTTGCACTTCAGACTACGTGTATTATATTTGCAAAAATGAAGCTGGATGTTTTCTGACTTTACAGAGTCTAACATCATAAATGTGCTCATTGCCTGCACACCGTGACACGATATGGTAGGACACCCTTTTAGAAGTTCTAGTGCACCATTTCTATAGGGGGTAAATGCTTGAAATTCTTTGTTTGCTATTTATAGATTAACACGTTACCAATTTCTTTTTACCCAAGTATTTGTTATCTCGATTAACAACCAGTTATGTTCAAGGCCATAGTAAGCACATTTCTGATGTTAAAACCCAAGTCAAAGTCAGCGACATTAACAGTCAAATGTAAAAATGTTTAATATTTTCGACCTTCCTGTTGTCGACTTATTTTATTGAGGCAAGCATTTTCAATGATCCAAGTATAAAGCCTTTGTAAATAATTGAAGATAAGAAAAATTACCTTTGAGTTCACTCAAGAAACTACGAAGAAATGCCAACTCTGTGTGCGTATTTATGTTGACCAAGTCACTGTGGTAATGTTCACAAAAATGCTGCAATATTGAAATTTAATTTAATGTAAAATATATAAGAGGAAGTTTTAAATAATGATTTAAGAAAATTTAAAATTTACTGAAAACACAAATAGTGCATGATTGTGAACTTTCAAGAACTCATTCTGGTTAATATATAGTTTGTTCACATGTTTCGTCGAGAATAAATACAGGATATTCGTCAACTGTAGAGTAGTAATATTTCAGTATCATTCCAATGAGTGAGCTCAAAAACATATATTCAAAAATCTTTAATACATGTACACGTACAAAGTCCGAAGAGGATACGGGTGCAAATCCCACTCTGTGAGGTTATACCCTTCCATTAAAAACTTGGCAATAATGTAAGCTTTCCTCCATCAATAAGCTATATGGAGAATTCACTGGCCTTGTGGAAGGGAAGGTGAGAACTGACTAAAAACAATGGTCCAGGAAAGCTAGGTTAGGTGCGCTGGACGCCGTAAAATAACCTAAAATGTGTTAAAACGGCGTTAAGCCTAGCGTTAAAACTTGTACCGGCAATGGTAAATACTTAATGGTATTTGTATTCATCACATAAGCTTTACTCAGAATAAAATAGTAGTTCGACTGTATTACGTCACGTGTTAATGCTTTGGTCGTGAACGTAAATGTGCTATATTTCAGCGCTTTACCGCTTTAAATCATACCTGCGCGTCCTGGAATGTGACATCATCACGACCAAAATAATAACAGGAATTACCAAATATGGTCCATCCATCCATACATTCAGATGTGACTACATCTATTTTGGTTATATAAAACATATTATATTAATAATTCATATTCATGTATACAATTTTGCAGCACAATTGACTTATAAACTACATTATGCATGAGAATGAATACTTTCATAGTCGCTTGATTTCATGCTGTAATACTCGTTGTTTTACGGTAAGAAATAATACAGAAAGTCAATTTCATCAAGTAACAATTACCATATTTAAGAATGGGGATATTCTTCCATTTCTCTCATAAAAACTCCCATTGAAGAGCCATTACTCATGGAAAGTTGCCAATACAATAAGGGCATTTTGACTTATAATAAACATATGTCTAAAAATATCTGGACGAACATTTCTGGTGTTATGCCCATTAGTAGATCTACTTTTGTTGAAATTTTAAAACTAATCCGATGAAAAAAAGTAAACGTATTCCGGACTATGTCTATAAATATAATTCACGACTGCTTCCTTGTTCAATGCTCGTCAAGCCAATGTACAATATATTTCACGTAACGTTTAACAAAACTATCAATATACTCAGACTTCAGCGGATCTCGTTTGATTCAAGAAATAATGATAAAAAACTCACCCGCTACAAGTAAACAATATACTAAATAATATACAGTGTACGACATTGTCCTTGACGTCTTGTACCAGTATGATACGTGGCAACAATGAACTTTATATAATCAACTCTACAAGTGTCTACTGGTTTAATATATCTTATCAAACTTGTAGATCTAGGACATTTTGTTTAACAGTTCGGTCACAACAGTACAAGATGACAATACATATATGTTTTAAATAAGACAAAGACATTTGATATCTTAACCTTATTTATTGTATCTTGTCATACATGTAAAACATTTACAGTCAGCCAACAATGACATTAGTTTCCACTCTGAAACAAAATCACAGTACTATTGGTTAGTGGTTGGACGAACGTTTTAGAGATCGAACAGTCCAGGTTAGAATTTCTATTGTTGGCAATGTCAATTTGACACAAAATGATTCCACTGCTAATTTTATCTGAATATGCACCTATGGTTATAATTGGTCCAGTCTTAGGTATCACTTCAAAGCAACACGCAGCTAATTTTTCTATA
This sequence comes from Mactra quadrangularis, assembly GCA_025267735.1. Classification (NCBI taxonomy): domain Eukaryota; kingdom Metazoa; phylum Mollusca; class Bivalvia; order Venerida; family Mactridae; genus Mactra; species Mactra quadrangularis. The sequence continues at coordinate 46,962,315 of CM046305.1, read as the reverse complement.
ATTTCAGATCAGCGTCGTTACCACTCGAACATGACCACTCCTAATGTATCGACAGTTTGAGGTACTATCACGCTATAATATTGTTCTGCGAATATTACGATCTGCACTATTAGTTATTTAGATTATCGCCCCAACATAAAATATGTTAATACTTACGGTTTTTCACATATAGCTCGGAAGTGTCTGTCTGAACACGGTTCATCTACCATGCGGTAATCAAACGTCTCCCAAATAGCACCACAATTTGAACCTTTTGCACCGTCCGGTTGTCTAATACCCCAATCCAAATATGGAGCATTAACTTCCGATGGATATAATTTCCATACGTCTTCTATAAGTACGTCAGTCAAACCAATCCAGTGTTTAGGAGCTACATTGACATACAGAAAATATTAATTGATTTAGATATAACCATGAGTTACACATGGAGGTCAACTTACTTGGCTTACCTCAAGGCACTCAATCACTCTAACCTGCACAAGAAACGCTCAGCGTCACACATAGGTCCAGCTAAAATTCTGAAATGTTCCGCACGAGTTGTTTAAATCCTTGTTTTTTACCATTCAAAATAGTTTGGCGAGATCACAAGAACGCAGTAACAACCCGTTGTACTAACAGTAATAACCCACTACTGTTGTTGACGTTGGCAGAAAAACTAATTACAACAGTTACAGCAGTAAAATTGCCGTTCGTTTTAAGGATATTTCAAGCAATGAATTCATTATTTAATCCTATTGAATGATATACATTATACACTTCTGTTATTTAAATTGCACAGGTAGATTTTTTGACAGTAAAATGTAGAATTATCAATCGACGAGAGAACTCGCATACTGTATATATTTTCTATCAAATGTGCAAACATCTGTCACTCAACCCTTAAAACTACTGTAAGACTGACCGCTGTAAATAGCTGAAGTTATAAGAAATAATACCTTTCAGTTCACTCAATGTACTACGTAGAAATGCCATCTCAGTTTTTGTGTCTATGTTTACCAGGTTACAGTGAAAATGTTCGCAGAATTGCTGAATTACATAACATTGATACGGATATGTAAAACAAACATAAAATAATAAAAGATTTTAGTAATGTGTGATCCATTTCGCCACATTGCAACACTTTTTTCTGGCATATCTTGGTGGGCAGTCATTGCCCTTGGACAGACCTAGGTCTCTGTATCTTAATCTATTAAAGCAGTACAAAGCACATTAGTTTCCTCGCCTAACTAAATACTGTGTATGTATATGACAATAGCCGTAGAAAACTGATTATGACCATACTCCACGAATGCATGCATGCCTTTATTAGCATTGAACCCACAACTTCTGGAGTCGTAGTCTGTCGCTCCTTCGCGTCACATCAATTGAGATTATGTAAATTTTATCATCATAAAAACTATAATTAAATTAATACAATTAATTATAAACAACAAAAATATATATTGATTAAAGAAAAATATAAAGTCAATTTGATTTGATCTTTATTGCCACCAGTGTCGGATGTTAGTACTGCTGACTTTGGCAAGCCGCGTCATTGAATTAAACAGTGATTTATTCACTAGAACATGGTCTTTGAAATGCGGACACGATAGTATCAAGAGTGAATCAAAGCACTAAAAGCGCTGCCCGGACATGTTTCCAACCGGACAAAACATTACATGTAATACTGTCCGATATTGTTAACAATAAGGCTATTTTTACGCGTGGATATTAACCTAACTTCATATCGTTGCGCCTTATCTGACTGCGCATGACCAAATGTAATTGTCCGCAACATTTTGTGTGATACGTTTCAAAAAGTGAGGTTCCTCAGACCTGAGTTGCAAACAAGCCATGACAATAATGATTTTGTAGTTATAGAAATGTACTACAACAGTAAACTACAAATTGGTCAATTAAATCTAAAATCCAGAGTTTTCTAAACAAAAAAAAATATATATATGTTCATTTACTAGTATACCTGGGCGTCCTGAAATGTGAGGTCATTATGACCAAACAAGTAACAAGAATCTCCAAATCTAATCCATCCATCCATACATTCAGATGTAACTACATCTACAAAGATATTCTAGGGTATTAGAACATACATACAAAGCTATTATACAAAATACATCATGGAATATGTATGGAACCACAGATATTCATGAGAAATATAAATCAGCTGAAGTATAGCTTGACTATCGCCGTACTTTAGGTGACCATCTTGAGATAGTGTGGAAATTGGCGTCTACCAGTGGTTATTTATATTTATAAAAATTATGTCTAATAATTGACAATGACGGCAGAATGACAAATATGCTTAAATACCGGAGCACAAATCACTTATATACCATATCGACACACCATGAATCTAATTTACATACACCGTATAACCGTTTAGATGAAATTCTAGTTCCCTCACAAAAATCCTACCCTCGTCAGAACTGTCTTACTTGATACTGAGATAGGCAGGAGAATGTCTGTAGAAAATGTTCCAATATTTAAACCATGTACATGTAAGTGATTTATTTTTAAAAGTACTTAAGATAAAACTTACCAGTCGCCACTAAACAAAATAATAATAAACTATATACAGAGTAAGACATTGTACTTGAACCAGTGAGTATGATGTGTAGAAAGTCTTATACTTCATAAAATAGAGGTCAGTAAGTGTACAATGTATATGCCTTATCTTTTCTTTCTGTGTAAGGAGATCTAGGTCATAACTCATATATGATTTACATAATTAACAGCGATCTACAGGTTGTTCATAAGTCACAAAATAATGGTCCAGACTCATAACTGCTTACAGACAGACGTACGAACAAGTGATGCTGACTGTAACAGTAAGACCCTTCTGGTGTATAAATAGCATTTTAAAACAAGAAATGATGGTCAAATAGTATGCCCAATGATAGTGCCAGTTTGATGTAAAGCAATTTTGTATTGAAATACATGTATTTTGAAATGGAAAAATGCCATTTTATATGCTGCGTATTGAAAGTTTCTGTAGATTCATAATACATGTATTATGTTTTATTACATGTCTAATAAATCTAACCAATCGACAATCTGCATTCGGACCACGTGACCGTCCAATATATTCCCGTATTGGATCCAAAAAATATAAACGATGTGATAAGAATGGTGCTTGCTTTGTTGGGGTGTGGGGGAGGTGATTATTTCAAAGTAAACGAAAGATATATAATAAAAAGGTTATTATACATTTTACTGTACAATACGGCATACATTTGCACACGTGCACAGCTTGAAAAGTCATATTGGACTCGCCTATTGGTTCTTCCAATATGACTTTTCAAGCTGTGTACTCGTCCAAATATATTTCCGTATTGTACAGTAAAATATATAATAACCTATAAATATTACACTTTAGTGACTTACGAAGATCCCAAGGCTATTTTACATTAATTTAACCGGTTTCCAACTAGTATCTGTATTTCTGATCAGATCTCTTGCATAAGGCTGTCAAAATGGAATTTTAAAAGATTCAAGATCTTCTGAAAAGCTAGTCAATATTGGACCATATTAGCATTTATTGAATGACTGTTGAACTCTTTTTGTCGTATGTCTCTACTTACATCAATTTAAAAGCCTCCACTCTGTTGTCAGTGCAAATTTGTCTACTACATAAGTTTGTTTAATAATGGCAAATACTATCTTATTAAACATTGACAATACAATTATGAAACAACCTCTCAATTCAATCAATATTGTTATATGTACAACCATTGACACATTAACTACAATACCCATCATTGAGATGTGGTTAAATGTTTAGTCCAGTCATCAAAATGGAAAAAAAATGGCTAATAGCATAATTAACTCGAACAGAAGCCCTTATTTGGTATACTGAATCAATTTACGGTGAAAAACAACAGGAACAAGTCCTGCAGAATCCCATGGTGTAAAAGTGTTTGGGATTGAAAGCCGGGTAAATTAAAGTACGAATTTCTGGAATCACTCTATAACTCACAAGGTATAAAACGAAGAAACCCAAAAATGTATGCAGTATTGATGCAGCACTTTGACTTTCAGAATTGAATTAGTGAGAAGAGAATTCAATATGAAAGTCATATTTCAAATTGACTACTCAACTTTTATTAATATATAAGGATAACTGACCCTTACACAACCTGTAAACACATTTTATATAAATTATATCACATTAATATCTGATGTCAGATGTACCATCACTGTCCCTGGACAGGTCTCAACCTATATAACAAGTAATCTACAATGCTGCATTACACAGCATTTCAACTATGTATCAATCACAATGCAGCAGTCAGTTAATTTACATACCCTCCTTGGATGGGAACAGAACTCTAGATACAAGCTGTCCCTTCCAGATACAGGAGAATTTTCATAGAAAATATTTCATGACCCAACTTCACAAAGGTATGTTGGTTCTGCCCTAGAATTCAACCTTTGGTTCCTAGTCAGATGTACTACTGACTGAGCTATCCTTGGGGGATTAAAATATGCAAGAAAAGCAACAACTTGGTCTGTGATGTTTATTTACAAGTAATGGAAACATGTTACAAGAAATGAATGAACACAATGTTTTTATATAAACAATTTATCAGATTTAAATTTAACAGCTAAGAATCTAACAGGGCTTTTTTTAGAAATACCCTCACAAATTTAAATCATAGCCTCATGGGTCAAGAGTCAAAATTTTGGAAATCTTGATCTCTTAATTTTGTATGGAAATAATGTGATGAAACACACACAAATTATATTTGTTGAATGAAGAGAATTCTTGAAACCCAAGTTAACCTTTAAAACTTTCAAAACATCAAATATTGGTAGCTGGGGGGGGGGGGACACTACCATATCATAAATTTATAAAGCATAATTATAATGTTGGAAATATTTCAAACTTCCAATGTTTAATTTCTTCATCATACATCACAGTGCACCAAAACAATTAACTGGACAGAAATACAAAACTCAAAATTTAAAAAAAGATATGATATTTACAATGACTGAAACCAAATTAGAATAGAAAATAAAACATTCACTATTCAGTGCATTAAGTTACATGTGAACATATTTCTATTTGACAAAAGTTTCTCTAATATTGATTTCAAAAGGCATAAATTTAAACCAGCAAGTAATTGGAAATTCACAAGTTATGTAGATTCCTGTAGCAAGCAGTAAGTCAAGGAGAACTTGAGTTGTATATTTTTTTGCTAGGACAAGCAATATTTTACAAATAACTCATGGTAGAGACAAGTTTAAAATATAGTCGTTAGTGACATTTTATATATTTATAGACTACATACAAACACTATCATCAACACAAAGTTTATACATCATGTTATATACAAGTACTAGCGTAAACTTCTTCATCAGTTCATCTCTCAATAGTGACCATCTCTCTATGTAACTCACATCAAAGTCACCATTGATAGTACATAAGTTTTCAAATGAAAATCAACCTTCAATGCCTACAACAACTCTCTTCATATACTTCATTCAAAAGATTGAAATCAAACATGAGTAAGACAAAATAGCAGACTCAATCAGGTTTGCTCACATGGAAATTTTGAATCCACTGAAAGAGGTCAGTCTCAAATACAGATAAGTTTGAGTCTATATTAACCTTTACTGAAATTTCATTTGTCCAGTGGCAATAACACACAACACAATTTCCTCTTCTAATATAGTTTCTAAGTAAGCAATGTTTCTTCACAGATCAAATGATCATGTGAGGATACAGTCAACTGCTTACTTTAATACCTCTGCTAATATAGTTGCAAATTTAATAACACCTCCAAGCTAATTATCATGTAAGGCTAACATCCACAGATCTTTCAAAGATATCCACACATCCACACAAAGTCTAGCAAGCCTAGTACTAGAACAAGAGTTTTATTTAAGAGAAGAGATCTTCTCTATCAGCTCCTATCTGTTCACCTTCTTCCATCTGACTAAAGTTTAAGAAATGTGAAGGTCTATGTACTTCATGATAAAATTCTTTAGGATTGGATAACATTAGTTCATACTTCATGTTGGGGTCATGTCTTACACCTGAAAATATACAATATAGAAATTGTAAATCTTATACATATCAACCAGGGCATTTTTTCAATATGTGGGGAAAGGGGCCAGGGGTATTACTTTATAGAGAAATATGGGGAATTTTTTTATCACAATTTCATTGTTAGGGGAATGAAAATTGAAAGATTGGGTTTTAATTCACAATATATTATAGATGTCAAAACTCAAGACGGATGACTTATACCATTTAACATCAGCAATTTGCTACTTACAAGCCACAATAAGTTTTTTGTAAATGTGTTAATTTAATAACAATGTAAACTTATGTTTACTAACACATTTGTGGTACAATTTTAAGGGCATAACTCTGGACATTCAGCATTTATTGTTCAGGTCATCAAGGTGACAAATACCCTGACTAAGTTTAGTGAGGTTCAAATAAAAACTACTTGATGTCTGAACTGTTAAAGAATGGACTTCTATGATCAAGCACCACAGTAACATTGTAAGCTCTCTGCTACCGGTATTCATTAAATACAACCCACCCATCTTTGACAAATATCAAATAGAAACCGACAACCCAGAGTTAAGAAAATGTGATCTAAATGAATAAAACAACTTACCCATAAAGTTATAATTCCATGAAGTTTGAGCAGGTACCATAAAGAATCCAAGGAATCTGTCAGATAGTAACATCTGTACACGTTCATAATGTGAGGGGAGATAACCTTTAGGATTATTACCAGTATCAGTATTTTGTCTACCCCAATCATAACCACTAGGTGTTAATTTGTATGCTGTCAGTGAACATGATCCTGGGGTGAAACTGAAAGTAGAAATCAATCAATGTAAATATTAATATATTATACAGAATTACAAATAATCAGGCACAATTCACCCTGTTACACAACCTTCTGTTCATGCCTTATGTTGAAATGTATTGATGAAAATATAGGAAGAAAATATAAATTATGTTTCACAGTAGAGAGATATAATCCTACTATGATGTTATCTTGAAGCAGATATAGTTACCTTAGAGAACAAATGAAATCCTGTAATATTGTTGAGATTGTTTTGTTTTAGTTCGTTTTTGTTGGGTTTAACACCGTAATAACACATTGTACAGGTCATATAATGGCGGCCAGTCAACTTACACACTGTTCCTAGAAAGGCTGGAATAAGCTGTTAACCAACTACTAAGTGCATGTTTTTGTCAGTGACTGACAACTGCCCTACGTGATAAAAAATCATTGGTAGGAGGGAGAATGGTGTTGTTAAGTTTCATGGGATGGGGGGGGGGTGGGTGATAAAGGCTATTGTTAACCTGACAACATGAATATTTCTCAAGGTGTATTTTACATAGATTACATTGTAGGTCTATTGAAAATTTTATAAAAGGGTTTTTTGAGCTGTAATAATCTAAAATAGTATTACTACTAACAACCCACAGAAAACATGAAAGAAAATAAAGGCAAGGGGCACCTTCCAAAACCAACGCGAAATTACATTGTAAAACCAAACATAATTAGAGTAGAACACCTTATTATAATTATATGTAGTGTCTTTGTTTTAGAACTATGCCAGCTGCCTTGGGCAGAGAAAATTTTGGAACCAGATTGTTTTTATGCAAAAGCAAAATAGGAAGCTAAGCTTGAACTGACAACCTACTACCAATGAGAGGTTACAGTGACTTAAAGTCAGCAATCTTAACCACTTGACCACAAATTCAGGTGATGAAAGAAACAATGTATTGAAATTCATACAGTATCAACGAATATAGTCACATACCTGCAGTATCAATGTAATATAGTCACATACCTGCAAGTTATAATGACAGTTTTTTCACCATCCCAATGTAGATTTTCTTGCATGATTTTAGCATGTGTAGTGATATCCTGGGGTGATAGCTGGGGTAATTCATTGGGTTGTGTATGTATCCAACCTAATGGTTCCATCTCCTGTAATAGTACATTAAACATGTGAACACTTATATACATTACAATGTTATTAGCTTGGAATTAGAAATTAGCTTAATGGTTACACATGGTCAACTTTTTCAATTTGGGTTGATATTTACTGTAATAGACTCAAGTTTACTGACAAAATATTATGTCAAATGGACATACATATTTAATAGGGGTGTAACGGTTAACTGATATACCGGTTAATATTGCAATATGAATTCTGACGTTTTTTAACCGGTTCTTCTTTCCCTGAACCGGTTTTTGTAGTTATGTGATGTACTGTTGTTTTTACAATACTATCAACTTGGAAATAGAAATTAGCTTAATGGTTACACATGGTAATTGAATCAAGTTTATCTACCAAATATTATGTCAAATGGACATACATATTTAACATTTCACACTGCAGTACATTTTCTCTTGAGCAACACCACTTGGAGAGGCTTAAGAATGTTGCCGATAAGAGCTTGTTGCTCAGATGATAAATTCAATTAAAATTACGCCAAAGGGCAATGTCAAAAGCTGTTGTTGAATAGATAGCCACTCCTGCTCCACACAGGTTATACTTTATATGTTAACATAACTGTAAGATTGATCAAATATCATCAGAGATAAAACATACTTGCTGATGATAATGGGGGATTTAAATCAACTGATCTGCTGAAGTGTATCTCAGATGGCAACCAATCTATAAGACTTCATCCAGAATTCAAATGTATGGGTTGTTACTTGCAGTACAGTATGATTAAATTTTTTCTTCCAGGTGTCAAATAAGGTGACAGAACACTTTACTTAAATGAACTGATTTTTTTCAGCTGGTTTGTAGTATTAAATTTCAAGATTTGCTTAGAAATACAAGTTCATAAAATAATCAAAATACTAAGACATATAATTTACCTTAAGATATTCATGTTCAGGTAGAATATTTGGTAAATGTACAGTTTGATGAGTTCCCCATTGTGGAGGCATCACAATACATCGGATCTCTTTAACCTGTGGGTTGTCTGGAGGGCTAACACCATACAAGTAACCTGATATCTGAGCCCTTAGATCTGATATTATGATAAACTTCTTCAATACATTCTTAGGTAAAATGTACGTATAGCCAGTTTCTTTTATATCGTCAGAGGAGACGTATATATGATTGGTACGTAGATGTAAATTGGTAGCAGATATAGCACGAACTCTCCATTCTGTTTTACTAGCGTAAGTCTGCGTCTCATAGTTACTGGTTGTTGATGTTATAATCTCATCACCATGTTTGTTGACAGTTTTTGTAGTTGTTGCTGTAAGTTGAGATTGTTCTTTAGTTTGTTTCTCTATCTCAGCAATCTGTTGACGCTGAGCAGACGGAGCTGAGATTTCCATACCAAGAATGATATCACGTATCTCTGACTGTGTCAATGAAGCTACATTTACACTGAAAATAACCAAACATATTTATCTCAAACTCAGCAGTCATTAGTATATATTAGCAGACACATGATATCTGAATAAAGAAGGAATTAATTGTTTAAGTATGTTGCCAGATTGGACAAGCAGCTTTATATAATACTTGCCCAACCAAAATGTTTATTTGCAGTAACCCAACTCAAAAAACAAGTAAATCTGTGAGCTAATGCTCACTAGTGATACCCCCGCCAAAATCTAAAAATATGCGACAAACAGGAAGTAGATGAGCAAGGAGCATGAAATCGCTTTACACCACATGGGACTATAGGATGAAGCAATATGCAAAGTTTTAGGCTGCTGCATGTTATAGTTGCTGAGAAAACTGCAACGGATATTTTGTAACGGACGGACGCACGGACGGACAAGGGTAAAACAGTATACCCCCCTCTTCTTCGAAGCGGGGGTATAATAAAAGTAATCAGGGTCTATCACACAAGCACAGTCTGTAAACTGCAAACTATCCTACGGAAGGACTTATAGTTGACTACAATCAAGTTAGCTGGTTTTGATAATTGAGGTTATTGATATGCAAGTATATCGAATGTTAAAGTGGACTACATCAATTGTCTTTATTCATCAGCATTGTGTTCTAAGGCTCCAGTTTGTACACTTAAAGAAATACTAATTCAATTTCTAACAAATGTAGGGAGACAAGAAAGGTATCAACTGCTGGGAACAGGAACCCAACCCTCTGACCTCTGAATTTAAAATCCTGCCCTCTCCCACCTAGCCAAGGCCTCTGTTACCAATACTATCATCTATAATACACTGATTTACTTCCTGCCAGATATCTTAAGATAGTAAGGTTATGTGATGCATTCTTCAGCTTGCATCCAACACTATCACAATAACGAGCATCCCATCCTCCAGAACCTGTAGGCGTCCAAGAAAGACATGTTGTGTGCAAAGGCAGATTTGAAATCATACAACCTAGAGAACACTGACCCTCTACACAAGGTATCATGGAGATCAGATGTCAGACTACCTACCCTAGTTAGCAGGACACCAGCAGTAGATGACAAATAAACCCGTATTTGATTGATTTTTCTTGAATAAAATTAATAACATTCTTACTTGTTTTTCTTGCCATAATCAGCCAAGATAAGATCTTTAAGTTGTACTTCAATCTTCATCCATTCATCATCAGATAATGTCGGCCAGATATGATGTGCTTCAGTTACTGTTGTCTTATCTGGTTTTAATATAATCTTTGTACGATCATTATTCACATGTAAGGCTCTTAGTATCAAAATCAAACGTGAAAATGCCTGAAAAACATAATAGCATAACTTACATTTTTTTTTGTATTTTCATTTTACCTTACAGATTATAAATTATTAGTTTTAAAACTGTAAATCAATAGGGATTTTATTTATTCATTTATAGCAGCCAATTTATACAAGCAGATATATATAAGACTCTTTTTACCAGTACTCAATTTACTCTCTACATAGAACCACCAACTTTTCGTTGTATGAAACATCTGTGGATAAAAACACCATCATTAAGCAACAACTTTCATCTCTCTAACTCTGTGTTCAATTCCCATATCATGCTCAACAGTGTAGATTAACTTGCAGCACTCATAAGGAAGGAAAACAAATAAAGTTTTCTTCATTTAAAAGTTGATATGGTATAATTTGACAAGTATAGCTATACACACTTAAACCAAGAAATCTAAAATGGTATAACTTGGGTCAAAATTCTCTTTATAAATATGGTATTAGATAATCAATTGTTAGTAACAGTTTAACATACTGTTTGTAGCCATTTTTATATTACAAACAAATCATGGTAAGTTTACTGGCATTTCCATAGTGGATTATATTGAAAATTGGTTTTAGCAAAATATGTTATCCACATTAATTAAAGTCTTTATTATTAGTATTATTCCATTCATTAACATGTTTCAGTTCATTTTGACCTTCATTTCTCTATGATACATTGACCAGCAGAAAATCAGTACAAATTTTAATTCAAGGATGACAAAACAAGCTGTCCAAAAACCATTTCCGTGAAATTACAATGCACACTTATACACCAGCAAACACTATTAGCTTTGAACAATACAAAATGTTAAACTTACAGTGTAAGAAGAGATTGTCTTCAGCCAATCATCGTATAAGTTAAACAAAACCATCTGAGGTTCTGTAGCTTTCAATATAAGATCACCAAACTTCTCTACTTTCAAACATGCTTGGAATGGTAACTGTAGTTCACTGCCTTTGATTACAATATTAGGGAAATCTAGTAAATGAACTTCTAATGGATCTAACATTCCTTTTCTTGTTACAATAATCTGTTTAGGTTGTTCTTCCACTGGAAGGGATCTAATTAAAGCTGCCACTTCTTCTGCTGTCTTCCACTTAGCAAGCTACAACAAAATAATGTTATAAAATATAGAGTGATTATTGCTGCATTTCAACAAATTTTTGTTCATACCCCAGCTATCAGTCATCCTCCTCACCATCCCTAGATCTCTGACAACTGCTCTAATACACACAAGGGTAGACAAGAGAATACAACTAATAGATGAGCATAGAATTTCAGTTCCAATAATATCAAAATTTTCATTTGTGCCTATTAATTCCTTAAGTCTTTGAAAGTCTATCACCGTAATAATACAAACCTAAACTTCTTGTAAAGCTTATAAAACAAAAAATTAAACAATAAATTGCATAACTTTTTAAACATTTTGTGGAGCGTTGTGGAGCTTAAATTGGAGTTTGTCTTCTTTACCAACACAAAAACTTCTTAAACAAAGAAAGTGCACAGCTTGACATTAATTTCAAAATTAGGTTGCCCCATTGGACAACTAGCTATACATTTCACTTGCCCTACCAAATGTCTGTTAGCAGTAACAAGTTACCCAAACCCTAATATAGGTCGTCAGGGGCAATCGGACGTCCTTAAATACCAAGTCCTAAGTATTTGTTGTATAGACCGTAAGATACACTTACCTGTCCAAGACGTTTCTGTCCAGCCCATACAGATGTATGAATAATCTTCAAGAATAACTGACCAGTACGTGGATTAAATATAAATATAGCTCCATTGATAGGTTTAGTTGTAAGATTACCTTCAAATGTCTGAAATCATTACAAGGAATAAATCATACATGACAGAAATTGCACTACCTAATTCTTCAAGTCATATTGTCTAAAATGTATAACATGTTTGACCATTTTATAGAGTAGACTTACATGGTTAAAAGTTAAAAGTTCTCAAAATTGCAAATTTCATGATTTTAGGAGCTATTATATAGGCAATACCTGTTATCTCACATGTATTCAAAATATCATGAACTTAAGATACAGTCCTGACAACATTCAGATAACTTGCACCTTGCTTTTTTTATCAAGTATTATGATTAAACAATGAAATTCCATAAAAAAACTAGACTTAACACTTTTAAACATAAGAAAACAATGTTGACAAATAAGCACTGCTATTCTGCAAACTACCCGAAAGCCCCCCCCCCCCATAAGTAGACCAACATACCTTATGTATGGTGACTCTATATACATTAGTGTCATCCACAAACCAGATAATTTGATTAGAGAAAAGTTCACCATAGTTCTGTGAACTAAGATAAGGTTCAGTAGGCTCGGATGAATACAGTTGTAGACCTTTACGTATTCTTTCTCTCAATACATACAAAGCTGGGTTAGCTTTCATTATTTTAGCCATGGCTTGTTGTATCAAAGGTTTAGCTCCAGGGAACCAGTTACCATATGCACTGAAATAGTAAAATATCTATTTTAATAGCATGAAAATAATTTGTAACTTTACAAGTCACTTATACATGTATGACTTTTCAAGCTGTGTATGAGTCCAAATATATTCTGTATTGTACAGTAAAATGTATAACCTTTTTATTATATATCTTGTGTATAATTATTCATACATACATCCATAAGACTCATCGAATTTTGACTTTATTTAAGTATTATGGCACAGTTTTTAAGACGTCATTTTGACATACTAATGATGACGTCATTGACATCAAATAACATTTAGTGCACATGTACCCAACTGTCCAATATGAAAATAATATTACATCTCACTTGAGTATGCTGCATCGTACAATAAAGCTTTGAGTTTGGGTAACAGTTGGTGAAAAAATAGGTAACGGAGATGAAAAGTAAAGGTTTCACTATTAGTTTCTGATCATAATGCTATTGCTAAAAGCCATGTTCATAAATGTGAAAGCAGAGCAATGTATCACGCTAATAACTCACAATCACTTTTTCTTTAAATTGGATTTTGTCATTCATCATCACTTAATCTACGTTATGTATGACAGGAATTGAAACAGGGACATCTGGTTTTGAAACCAAGCACTCTACCACTGAGTCAAACCTCAACTCTGCTCCCACTCAGAACTTGTGATTAAAGTTTTTAACAAAATCCAAAGACTACATCAACAATGTATACTATAATACTGTATTTACCTGTGTAAATTATAAGCTAAATCAATACCAATCAATACACCAGTAGGAGATGGATATATACTCATGTTATCTGTAGTATAATCTAAGAATTTAGCTCTCGTATATCTCTCTACATCATGAGAGTCATAATCTCCCCAACGTAGTTGTATATCTAACCAATACTTCTGGGTGGTAGCATTATCCATCACATCTCTACAAATATATATTATAACAACATTTAATTCACAAGTAAGCATGAGGTAGGCAAAGGCATTATACAACCATGAAGACCAGGTTTTAACACTTACTGTTTTTACTAGGGAATCCTAAGGAATATGAAGTCAAATATTTAAAGATTTCTCATTAATTTTCCATCATAGACAAAAAGTTAGATAAATATTTGCAGTCAAATTGTGCGGAATTTGTAGGAACTCAATACAATTATGTAAGAACAGGGTAATTGATAAGTATCCTGAAGGAATCCCAAGCTAATCATCACTGGGATTCCTCCCAAGTTTTTGGGATCCTGTCAGTGTTGAACCCTGCCATGTAGACAACTTTGACCCATCAGCTATCCACACACATGATTTGATGAACCTAGATGCAAAAGGTATGAAGTTACCTATTATTTCCCTGAGCAAGATTGACATATAAAGTTGTACAAAGAATGACTAACCCAGTTGCAAGTCAAACTTGAACAAAATATATGAAAATAATTCTGAAACTGTAAAATTGAATTACAAGAACAGCTCTTGTCAGCTACACTTCATGATATCAATCAGAAGGCATCACTCACTATAGTAATGAAACATAGGTAAAGCCTTATCTGACAAGTTAAATAAATAAAAATTTAAGTTGGATTTAAAGTCATAATATTTTTGTATGCCTACTGCATCATTGAAATCAACTTTAAGTAAGTAATCCTCACAGAATACATGAGTGGAGTGAAGTAATCACAAGTAAATTTCCAACTCTAAGAAAATAGCAGTGTCCCTGATAGGATTTGAAACAGGGACCTTGGGACCCTAATACATTCTACAACAAGACATTAGCTTAAATAAATATGTATCACAATAAGGGAACAAGATATAAAGTAAATGTACAATAACATACTTGGAATCAGCTAACAAAGAAGGTTTAGAGACGTTCCATTTATAAGCAGCAAACAACAATATATCAGCACAAGAACTGTTCATCTTGTAAGATTTACGTGGATGTATAGTCTCCTTTTGTACGGTCTCTATTTCTAGAGCATCTAACTCTTGATCAAATACCTACAAAAACAATTACATATAGTTTAATGTATGGTTTATCATTATAATGTCATGGTAGTGAACTAACTTTGTGCAACTAAAAGCTCATGATTTTGCAATGAAAGTGTTATTTTATCTGAATGATTGTTGAGCTTTAAATTTCTTAAGTTTTTTTAATGCATCTTGAGTTTAGCCATAATCCTATTTATTTGGATACCGAAAACTTAAAAGACAACAAAAATTTTTAAAACTCAAATCGGTACAAAATACTAAATTCATTCATAACAAGTTTAATATTTAGCATCCAGGAGATTTCACTATTAATATTGATATAGTATACCCTTTTTATAATTTAATGAAACAGGGAATTACAGACACATGCAGGTAAAGTCAATGTTTGTAAGAAAAAGTGAATTTATACAACAGTTCATACATGAAAACAAAGTTGTTGGCACCTTCTTATAAAATTAATTTATGTGGTAAATGAAGTCATAGATTGGATGTAAATCCCAATCATTCGCTTGGGGTCAACAATTTCTTAGTTATGGAGGAAGATCAACATCATGATTGACTTTCATGGAATGGTTTGAGCTAGGAATGGAACTCAGACCACAGGAATCTTCGTCAAGTCTGCTACTCACTGCAGCACAGCCACTTCAAATAGTCAAAAGTTTCAATATTATAAAAGAACTAACCTGACATAGATCCATGACAACACTTTCGTGTATTTTCTGCCACAAGTGAGCTCTAAATATCTGGATCAATGAGATCTTTAACGTAGGTATTTTACCATGCATGAATATACCAGTAAGATCCAACTGTACTTGGAAACCAACATACACCTGTAGTGACATAAATATACAACATTATTATCACATCTTTAAATAAATAACATGAAATATGGTGTTATTCGTACCTCATGACACAATACATGATAGCATTTATTTAATTTTTTGTTGAGTTTAATGTCATAGCAACAAATTGTTAGGTTATATAACGACGGTCAGTCAACCTACTCACTGTTCCTGGAAAGGATTAACCTCTGGTTTAGCTGTTAACCAGTTACAAGGCACATACTTCCACCAAATGCCCTAATTGATGTGGAATTAGTGGTAGGAGGGAGAATGGCTGTAGAAATTATTTAAAGACCAAGTTCAACTAAAGTATGCAACGCCTGGGTATTGAACCTATACTCTCAAAGAATTCTAGTTCCAAGGCTTTAACTAGAATGAAGTACATACCCTTGCCAGTGGATGACAATTGTCCAACTTGATACAGCAGTTAAAGGGAGAATAGCTGTTGAGAGTATTACATGAACAAACTTCATGAAGGTATGTAGATCCTGCCCAGGAATCAAACCTACAAGTCATGGACTGACAGACATGCTGAGCTAACAGATCAAGCTTAGTGACAGTAGAATATTTGACTTACATTAGCTCTGTTGATAGTAGGTGACCACCACAATGTAAAACGTCTGTTAGGTATCTGATTTAAACCAGACCTTTGAGCATTTGTAAGTTTCTTATATTTCATAGATTCTTCAAAACCACTAGCTTTCTCCCTGTAATCATACAAACAATATACAATATAAATATTTACACACATTTAATTTGATACAAGAAATGTAATGTGGAAACCACATTATAGCCGGATTTAAAAACTTCAACACAAAAAATTACCAAGGGAAATAATCCATAATAAAGCCAAGTAGAGTTGTGGTTACTTTCTAATTATGTACATCACATGGTATGATATCATTGTATAAAGTTTCATAAAGATCCAACAATAAATGGCAGAAATATATGCTAAATTGAAAACTTTAACACAATTGTTCTTGACACCGGACGCCCGCCCTGGTTTCTACAAAATATTAGCCGATTTTTTCCTTGAAAAATCCAGCTAAAAATTATAAATGAAACTATATAACAAAATCAAAACACAAGTAAGATTAACAGAATTTCTAACTTAGGGTTCACAGATAAACAAAAAGGTAACTCCATGCTATCCCTCCATTTATCTTGTGGTATAACGTATTTGTTGATTTTTTTTTTAGACCTTTTAAGCTATTTATAAACGTTTTCATTAAGTTACATACACAATTCATCTAACCAGCTTTCCTGGACAACTCTTTACAACTACCTGCTTCCCTGTCAACATGAAGCCAGCAACTTCTCCATATATTTAAGAAATTTTATATAAAACATCAGATTTTCATGGAAAGGTATAACCTGCCTATTGCTAGAATTGAATCAGTGACTTCCAAATTCAGAATCCTTCATCCTACAAAAGCCCAATGGATGTTTGTTTATTTGGGTTTTACGGTGCACCAACACAAAAAGGTCATATCGCGCCGAACCCAATGGATGTAGCTGCAGAACTTTATACATGTATGAACAAAAACCTACCAGAAAAGACCTTCCCATGTAGGGAAATAAGTTCCTTTAAACAATGTATGTTCTAATATTCCCTCCACTCCACCCAATGCTTGTATCATATCTGTTCTATAATTATTTAGATTCCATAGTTTACCATCATGTCTCTGATGTGTCCACCAGAATGGATTCTGTTTTAATACCTGGAAATAGTTTTATTGAGAAATATTAAAATGAGGACCATCAGTCAGTTTTTCTGGCTATCTTAAGGCTGAAATTTGGACCCAATTCATGTGTCAAAATTTTAAACCTTAAAATTAGTGTTTGTACTGTTGATTGCAGATGTTTTACAAAGATAATATTCAGAGGGAAATGTTGATTCATTGGTAGAATTTTCAACCCCCAAAAAAACCCCAGACATATTCCTTAAAGAATAAGCACTTGGTAAAAGTAATCAGAAATATTTACAATAATTTTTTTCCCCTAATGTCATTTTTACACTGTTCCTTTACGCACCAATAAGAGCATCAGTCACCATTTCCCTATGCAGT
Organism: Mactra quadrangularis; assembly: GCA_025267735.1. Taxonomy (NCBI): domain Eukaryota; kingdom Metazoa; phylum Mollusca; class Bivalvia; order Venerida; family Mactridae; genus Mactra; species Mactra quadrangularis. The sequence goes on along the minus strand of CM046305.1, from coordinate 46,944,284 downwards.
ACAGCCAACACCATAAAACATATCTGGTAAATTTCCAGGCAGTCTGACATTTTTCTAGATTGTTGATTCTTATGTCTAGCAAGTTTAAATCCTTTATCATTAGATTTAACAAAAATTACTTCATGTGATGTATCCTTAATTTTATAAGAATACACTTATGTAATAAATTATTTTCATCCCAACATGATACAACACTTCAGATGAGATCACAACTGATTAGTCATACCTAAACATCATTCAAAATTATACTAGAAGCCAAAATTTATTTAAAATTATACAAAAAACTTACTTGATAAGCTTTAAACTCTGTTCTTACTCTCCAACCTTTATCATAAGCTAATGTATGTCTATCTTTCTGGAACAAAGTGTTGATTCTAGGTATACCTCTATCCCAGCTATCTTCTAGGTCCTCTAATGTTAAACGTCTATTCTGTGCATTAGCTTCTTGTCTCTTTAATGCATACTCTGCCCATACACGTTGTGAATCTATAAATTCACTCTCCCATGGCATAATATACCTGAAAGAACATAAAAATATTAATATATGAATTTGATAGATAAGTAGAAAAGGAGTCAACTATTTCTTATCTATCAGACAAATACCAAGCAGACTTTAAGAATGATTTGTATGACTTGTAGCACATAGCTATACAACTGAGTTATTTCAAGTAATACAACCATCACACTGACTTTTTTCTTTAACAGGCGTTAATCTTTAAAACAACTTTTTCCTTAAACAAATCACCTTCTCCTCTGATATTTTCATAAGTGCTTTCTTTTTCCCACACCATGGAAAAAACCCAGACTAAAATATTTGAGATTAGAATACGAAAGTTATTATATATCTGTGTTTTTCCAGGTCATTTTGGGGCTGAAATTGCCCCCCCCAAAAGGAAATGTATTATTCCCCATCTCTGAAGCAAAACCCCCCTCCTTAAAGATTTTTACTATTGATTCATTTTTGCTAATTTCGTGTCATTAAGAAATTACACAGGAATAAATTGCTTCAATAGTTTAAGTTTTAAATAAGAATGCACAAACATTTCATTGCTATCAATATATATATATAATTTTCATATATTTATTCATATTTCTATTTTCATGACAGTGACATGGTACATGTACAGTGAGCAAAATGATGGTAAAATATAAACATAAATAGAGAATTATGCGTAAAATATTACATAATATATATAAAAGTATTGAAATGAAGGAACAGGTTTTCCCTATCTAAATTTTGTCCCTATTTTCCCAAAACTGTGCTGCCATCTCTCCCCTATAAGTGAAAACAGACAATGAATCTTAGAAAACAAGCTTTAAATACATTAAGTAAATGTAATATAAACAAAATGTAATATAAACAAAATGTAAGTATATAGTAAAGTGTACCTGTACAAGTTAGGTATAAGTTGATCTTCATCATGTGACATGCCAGATCTAAAATGTGTTATACCAACATCTGTTTGTTTAGACCATCTAAGATCAGATTGTGGTATCAATACATGACCCATACTTAACATACCTAGACCTGTAAATATAACCTAACAACATTAATAATTTGTTCTACAGTACTAGAGAGCCAAAAATACTCACTCAGTGCACTTGAGCCCCTGTTTGAAGATGATAATGTATCATAAATGAAAACACAGTAATGAGTTCATATTGTATTAAGAGGGCCAATTCTTCTTAATATATCACCATACAGTAGCATTTCGAGAAGTATTATTGGACAGAAAAAGTAGGGACTACATACTTAAACTTTGTAGAGTATTACTATAAAGGGCCTCACTGTTATAACCTACAAGTATTGACCTTCAGTTTTTGTTAGTTGTCCATTTACATGTCATAAAAGGTAGACAGTTCATCTTATCAACTTTCCGAAAATACACTTCTGTACTTGAATACTATCTGACATAAACAGCCATTGCCTTGATCACTGAGAGATTACAGTAACTTGAGCTCAGTCAACTTACTAACTCCATCATTATGACAAGCACAAAGTTTTTATAAAAAAAATACAATAAACACACTAACCTCCAAGTTCTTTAGGTGTATAGAACACTACAGGAGGAAATCTGCTAGGCATTTTAGAGTTGAGACCAATCTTTATACGTGTTTGTATTTTATTTTCACACTTGACCAGCAAGTCTAATAATTCCTGTGTATTAACCACGGCTTCACGGAAATATGTCATCAAACCAATGAGAGCTGTATTCCATTTGTTTACAATCTGTAATGAATATACATTCATCAGAACAGAACAGAACAGAACATACTAGTGATTAATATTATAACAATACAATGATTACATCACAATCAATACGATCATAACATGATAAGACAACATCATAAATTTACAATGACATAAAAATTCATCATTTAATTATATTTCATATCATAATGACCTCTATTCAATGTGATGTCACTCCAATAAATAATTCTTTATAAAGGCTCACACTCAATGAACATTTGACCTGTCAAAGTTTTTTAGAGTGTTTTGGAATGAACTTGGGTCCATTTTTATTCTAGTAAAATAATATATTCAGAGTCTTTGTCAAATAAATTAAGAGGTAAAATATTTTTGTTGATGATCACGGGAGACTAAACTTCTAAAATTAGTTAATCAACTGAAGAATAGCAAACATATAACATACAGGTAATTACTTTTTGTCCTCTAAGGTTTTGAAGACTGGTAAGTTTCACTTCAAACAATAAAATACTCAATAAAAATCTATCAATACAAACCTTGGTAAATGTAGTAGATCCAGAAGCCATCAATATTTGTCTAACACGATTATGAAACTTATTCATAGATTCATCATCTACTCTGAGGAAACATTGAGCTGTACGTTCCTTAGTTACCTACAAACAGATTTTATATTGTGATATAAAAATGAACATTTTTCAATTGTTTGTTTTTTACATCATTCATCTTTAGTTATTTCAGTGCATGGCCCACTTGAACAGCTTTTGTGTATTTTATATATATTGTAATTTCACAGAGCTGTCAGAGCTGAAAGCTTTCTCCCTGAATGGAGAAAAAACCATTACTGCTGTAACTTTATGATAAAGTTTGAACTGCCAAAAATATGAATCAGACCAAGAATGCCAGTTTAGAAGTTGAGCCAACATACCATTGGATCATGCCCAGCACTTTCCATATCATAAGTAAATGTTTCAAGGCAAAATAAGAAATTGCTACGCCCAACCCTTTTTCTTTTTGTTTCTTTCATTTTTTTCTTTCCTATCAGATTCTAAGTTATATTTTATATAAAGAATCATGGTATGTCAATGGGATCCAACCTAAGACTCTGAGATCAATGTAAAATAAATGTAAGGGACATAAACCATTTAAACAGGGTGGCATGTTATTAAAGTAATGGCTAAAATCCTATAAAAGTAAATTACCTTCCGTTTAAATGAAGGTTAAAATCCTATAAATTGAACAAACCTCATTCTGTAGATTCCAAACACCATCTCTATGTGTAAATTCTTCATGTGTTGTTCTACATTTAGGTAATATTCTACATTCAAATCCACACATATTAAATAGAAGATTAGGATTATCTTTACTGTATACTGATACAAAACTACCATCCCATTCTATTGTTGTAACAGATCTTGGTAATCTATTCTTTATGTCCCAGAATACAGCACGACCTCTACAAATACAATACATATGTATCAATATTAGTGTTGTTCTGTTTGTCACTGAAAATAAATAAACTCATCAAACCTCCCCAAAGTTGGCTACAATCTATAAACCCTTTTAGAAAAAGATTATTTTAGCATTTTACTTCTGCTGAATTATCAAGGGATTTAACTTTGTACATTCCATAAATTAGTATTTTGTTACTGTACAAATTGGCGGAGAGCGTGGCATTAAATATGAAAGATTTGTATCCATACCATGAAGAATTGGAACTTTTAAAGAAAAATAGCCATAAAAACTTGATAAATTATAAAATACTAAGTACTATACATACAAGTTAACATCGTGTTTCATCAATCTCATTCTAGAATCTCTTGGCCAACATTTCTTATTATTATAACCAACAATATTCTCATTATTAGGATCAGGATGTTCTGTTAAATATCTCTGTATTAAATCACGAGCTTCTTCTGCTGAAAATCTATAAATAGAAACATTACATTATATAAATAGGAACATAACAAAATAATCTATAAATAGAAAAATTACATTATCATCTATAAATAGAAACATTACATAATAATCTATAAATAGAAACATTTCATTATAATCTATAAATAGAAACATCTCATTATAATCTATAAATAGAAACATTATAATCTATCAATAGAAACATTACATTATAATCTATAAATAGAAACATTTCATTATAATCTACAAATAGAAACATTATAATCTATAAATAGAAGCATTACATTATAATCTATAAATAGAAACATACATTATAGTCTATAAATAGAAACATTACATAATAGTCTATAAATAGAAACATTTGAAATGTTTCTTTTTGAGTATTGAACTTCTGGGCAAGTGCATATTGATTCCAGACAGTCACAAGTTAATTTCAGTGTCCAAAGACAGAAGGAAAAAAAACTTGAAATTTCACACCTCTGCAAGGAATGGTAAATTTAAGGACATACCTGAAGAATATATGTATTCTATCAATATATCTAGAATATAATCTGATAGGATGAGCTGACTCTGTGTTACTATCTTGAAACTGTAAGAATGCATTAGGCATCTGTGGTGGTCCTGCCATCTCTGAAGCTCTCATTAAACCAAGTACTAGTAGATCCATGACTAGACCATAATATTGTGTTATAAATGAAGCAAACTGTAGACCTCTGATTATACCATAAGAATTGGTGTGATTCATATCCTGAAATATTCATTATAAAGATTTCAAAGACAGGCACGTAATTGAAGGATTACAGTTCAAAATGTTTATTATATATATTATAACTATTTTTTCATTTTTGACTTTTGCATGAGTCTTTTGTTAATAAAACAAATACAAAGCTATTGACAAAATGGCCTGACCAGTTTAACCGGTGGAGTGATATTACAAGGGTTGGTCAATAAATTCATAATCACTTGACATGTTATGCTGTAGCAACACATTAAATAGGTCATATCACAGCAGTGCGTCAACCTACTCACAGTTCCTGGTAAAGCTAAATCTCTGGATAGCTGTTAACTATTTACTAGGAACATACTTCCATCAGTGACTAAAAACTGCCCTAAATGATTTAGAATCAGTGGCAGAAGAGAATGGCTGTAGAAATTATTTCATGACCAAACCCACAAAAGTATGCTTTGCCCCAGAATTGAACTAGTTTTTGCTCTTGATTTATTTTTCTGTAGTTGTTTTGCCCGGCACATTTTCCCTGATCTGATAGTGAAAATAAACCCCAAAATACCTTATAGTTGATGACAACGTTGTTCTTGGCTGTCATATAATCAGCTATATTATGATCAACAATGAGACGTAACAATCTGTTCAACAATGTTAAATCTATCTTCTCATACATTTTTTCAAACTTTGTTTCCATCATAACATTACATTCACCTTCACCAGTATCCCAGACATCTTGTAAATTATTGATACCTGAAATTATACAGTAACCATGAGGAAGTGTTTTTATTAACCGTTTAACACTGGGTTAACACAATTTAGGATATTTTTATTGGTACCAGCACACCTACCAAAGCTTTTTTTTACCCTTATCTCTAACCAGTACTCACCTACACTTCCACAAGGCTAACAATTTCCACATTTACATTATTAATGGAGGAAAATTGACATTATTGTCAAATTTTCAATGCAGGGTATACACCTCAAGGGTAGGTTCGAACCTGTACAACATTCCAGACACTAGATTCGAACTTGCACAACTGCACTACAAACCAAGGTTAACAATGCGTCACAAATGTCATAAAGTAAACCTATCTTGCAATTAAAGGACTGTAACCCTTTTCAAGGCTTTTTTTCAACTTCCTTTACATTTGTAGACATTTATTAAACCAGTAATACACACATACCTTTGCCAGTGTTGATGACTGACATACATGATAGAGCAAAAGTGTTATAAAATAGCATGAACTAAGTCTACAAATGTTTGTAAGTCTCACCCAGGAATCAAATTGAAACCTCAGGTTTACAGTCAGCTGTGCTATCAACTAAAAGAGTATCATAAACTTAACAGAGAAAACCAAATATAATATATTTAGTATATTCTATTTACCTTGGCACCATTTATAAACCAAAGTAGGAGGTGGTTCCAGATCAGCTGGTTTAATCCATGGTGGAAATAATCTTCTCTTATCAGCTTCATACCATAGATACTGATCTAAATATGCATCAGTTATCTTCTCTAATGGTTCTACATCATAGACTGGTATCAGATGACTGTATAAATCCATGAACTCTATACCAGTCTAAATATACAGATATATACAATATAAGATAAACAAATCAAGTCATTTTTCTAGAAATTAGAAAAGAGCAGAAAAATGGACAGGGCACATCAAAATGGTAATATTCCAAAGTAAATATTTCAGCAAAGAAATGAGCAAACAAAGACAGACAAAGGACAGGCTTCAGTGCCCTGCTATTCTGCTATAAAATAATCATTACAAAATAGAATGATATCATCCCAACAAATATATACATACTAAAGCTATGACATAAGAGGGACAAGTAACTCTGCACATCATTTCGATACAACGCCTAACACTTGGATGGAGCATAAATTCTGGAGAATCCAGGAAAGGGTTGACAATACAGGGTTCTGCCAAGGATTTGACTGACTGGGGACAATGGCCCCATTAGTCTAAAAAAGTGGGGACAATTGTAAATTTTCTTGCGCCCAGTATAAAGAACCACAAAAAGAATGTCATTACTTTCTAATAGTAGATCTATTCATTATATAATGTATACTAACTTAATTTAAAACAAACATTTTTCATAGATAGAATCTATTTGATAGCAAAATGGGTATTTAAACCTCTTTCACAGGCCTGTGAAAAAACCCCATGTCATGTATATTATCAGAAAGTAATCAAAATACAGCCGCTTTTGATCCTAATTTTTAGCATGCTTTGAGCTCTTTGATTTTGATGACGTTCTAAAAATAGAACAAAGCTGTCAATGGCATGAAAAAATAAACTGACTTTATCGTGTAAACACCACACATTCAACATGGATTTCTGGTGTGATTTACTCGTGTACATGTTTATTTATACAACAATGTACATAATAGACCATAAAAATATATTTACATGCCAAAAATGCAAATGTAACGTATTTTCGCGACCCTACGAAAATTACAGCAAATATGTAATGAAACTATCGAGAATAGCCGTAAGTTCTGAGCGTCATCAAGCATTGAATTGAGTTGTTCTTATTGATTGGATAATTGTGCTGTTAACAACCAATCAGATTTTGCCTTTTTAGATTGTTTTGAAAGGTAAAACGCTGACGAATACGAATTTCGGCAACGTGGTTGTCAGAAATTTGATGCGCCGATGGCGCACCTGCGTGAGTCATTATGCGACATTCATCTTTTTTACGCGGCAATGACGCAAGGGCGCATCCTTGGCAGAACCCTGCAATATAAGAAACAAACATAAAATTTGTCAAAGACAAATAATGCTATCAAAATTTACTCTACAAGTAAAGCCACAGACTTCTTCAATTATTATAAAAATCCTTAATATCAACAATATATAATAACTAGTATACCTCTTTAAAAGCTCTCTGTGTGAGAAGATGACGTTTAATTCTAGATAAAGCTTCATGAGGATTATCATAGGCTTGTTCTATCAGACCTAACTCTTCTCTCTGTGACTGATTTAATCTAAAATATAATACAATAACATTACACATAGATTAAGTCCAGGGCTGAACAAAACACTATTGTAACTCCAATTTAGAATAAATGGCGTAACAATAGCATTTAGTTCAGCCCTCAAAGATACCTAGATCAATTTGACCAGAGGCACATAAATATATTCTAACCATGGTTCAACACTAGCCTTCTCTGAAAAAGTAGTAAACACACTCCTTAATTGTCAAAATAAGGAGTCTGAACTTATGTCTATCTGTTCAGATGACAGAAAGTTTTAATTGATTTTTTAGACTGACAATATTAACCTGAGCTTGACCTTTTTGTGTATCAATTATGTATCAATAATGCAAGACCTAAATTTAATTATCACAGACACAAAGGGAAAAGAAAAAGCACAGACCTTTATTTTCTGAAATCAGTAAATCAAGATACATGAGCAAATCAAATATTCAATATATACAAATGGAAATCAGGTCAATACAGATTTTAAATGGGATTATAAGCCATTTAACAACACTTCTTTTAAGTTAACATATCCAGACTGATTCATCTAACAAGTTCTCCAATACATTTTACTTAACGAATAGGCGCTAACCTTTCTCCAGCTAGCAGAAAACTTCTCTTGGTCAATGAACAAAATTTTATATAAGAAAAGAAATAACCAGCCAAAACATGGAATTAAAACAAGGAACTCCTAATTCAAAATCCAGACCTCCACCATAGAACCATGGTACAAGATGCGATACAACTACATGTATACTCAATTTCAGTTATGTCATAGAAATCTTACCTGCTCTTTACACTATAAGCTTCTTTCAATCTTTCTAGAGCCAATATAAGTAGTTTGGTATCATGTTTATATGATAAAGGAGGGAAAGGTATAGGAGAAAATCTTCTACTTTCTAACCAATGTACAGTAGTTGTATAGATAGCAACACCTTCTTCTGGGGTAATGTATGGACCATCCTATAATTGTAATAAAGTAATAAAACAGAGTGTCACTATAAATTGTAACATAATAAAGGTCCATTACACTGTGTTTCTATAACTAGTAATATAACAAAGGTCCATTACACTATGTTTCTATAAATAGTAACATAACAAAGGTCCATTACACTGTGTTTCTATAAATAGTAACATAACAAAGGTCCATTACACTGTGTTTCTATAATAATAACATAACAAAGGTCCATTACACTATGTTTCTATAAATAGGAACATAACAAAGGCCCATTACACTATGTTTCTATAAATAGGAACATAACAAAGGTCCATTACACTGTGTTTCTATAAATAGTAACATAACAAAGGTCCATTACACTGTGTTTCTATAAATAGTAACATAACAAAGGTCCATTACACTGTGTTTCTATAAATAGTAACATAACAAAGGTCCATTACACTATGTTCCTATAAATAGTAACATAACAAAGGTCCATTACACTATGTTCCTATAAATAGTAACATAACAAAGGCCCATTACACTGTGTTTCTATAAATAGTAACATAACAAAAGTCCATTACACTGTGTTTCTATAAATAGTAACAAAATTAAGCTCATTATATTATATTACTATAAATAGTAACAAAATGATGTCCATTAACAATGTAACTATAAAATGCAACAAAAAAGTACAATAACCAAATGCAAAAATTAATTCCCTTTTATTCTTTGTAAAATGAAGCAAATTATCTCCCTTAAATAAAACTGTTCGAAGATTTGTCTTCAAGTAAAATTTACACTCAAATAAAATAAAATGAGGTCATAAACAATAACTATCATTAGCTTTTCAAAGTAACTCACAAAAAGATTTGTTTCAAAATATTAACTGGAAACAGGCAGAATGTCATAAATAAAAAATTGATAAAAAGCAGAGATTTCAACCTTCACTGTTAATCCTCTACACATCTGCAGAGCTGCAGGTAGACCATTTACCTATTTTTCATGGTGCTAAGCACCTAAAAGAAGCATCATTGAGTCCATGTGAAACACTCAATTATAGCAAAATCCCAAGAAAGTGTATACTGTTAACAAAAAGTAAACAAATTGTTTAATAATATAATCTATATATTTTACCTTGAGATAATTATGTTGTCTTTCTTGTTCTGCCTTCAAATATAAACGAGTCAAACGTCCTAAATTCTTCTTACAGACAGTCTTGTCAACCTGAAATAGTACAATGTTAAATTTGTATACAAGAAATTTATTACCAAATAAGTAGGAAAAACACTGCCATATTATAGCCTATAATACCCATATGTTTATATCAAAGACTGTTCACAGCAGGGTCATCAAAGAAAAAACCGGAAAAGCAAGGAGGAAGCCAAAGGGACAAGGATCAATAATGTGAGGCAGGGTTTTCATACTTCCAATTTTAAGGATCATATCAAAGGTTGTGACTACTAGCTGAATCTGATAGATACGAGGATGGGGACAAGTAAGAGAGTAGATATGTGGGAATCAGTAGGTACCCAGCTACTCTGTTTTAGAACAGTTCCAATCTTTAGAATCTACACATTTTATAGTAAATATCACATTAACTAAGATCTGCTCTTAGTAGTAGAGACATTACATAGTATTTCTATAATAAATACTTTAAACTAGCTTGCTAAGCATGGCAAAATTGGTAGAGTCTACTTAGAAATTGAGACTAATTGGATCCACAACAAGTTCAAAGTTACACTCAAAACACAAGACTACACAGTATAAATAGTTTCACGTATATTCCAACTGGTTTCAGAGAAGAATTTTGTGATCAAATGAGATCTTTTAATGTTTGTACAGCACCTCCTCATGTCAGGCTATGGTAATATACAACAGATTAGTTTATCTCAACAACAACCTGTCATGTATACAAGCCTAGTTAACTATATGTACTTAAAATAACATACATAGCTTTAACCTTATAGCTAGATGTCCCAAAAGTACGCATGATGATAAAGGATGCCAACAGTCAGATGTGTAAGGAGGATACTTGTACAAACATTATATAGAAATCATCAGACCTTTTACTATAAACATCATTAACCAGTTTGATAACACATTGTCCTCGGGAGAAAGCTTAAACTTTTCAAAATGCAGATATTCTTGATTATGCCAGCTTTTATGTAATGCAATCTTATTTCATGTCCCAAACTCAACATCAGGACCAAGACATGAAGGCTTCCACTACACATATTCTATTTTTATTTGATTATTCCATTGCTTATCAATTTTTCAGTTGGTCTTGGGGACTGGCTTATCTCACCAGCTTTCCTGGACACTTTTTAACCAGTACAGGCTAACACATCTACAAGAAGTCAAGAAGCCATCTCCTCATTATAAGGAGTATAAATATATATTACATGTATATATTTATTGGTGAAAGTTCAACATTTTCATGATTTCAGCAGCCTTTACATTAGAATAGAACACTTTCTCTGGACTTAAAATTCCTGTACTTTAGGACATTGATCCATGTATAATGATTTTTTGTGAAAGGAGACAATTGGCCATGACAAGAATCAAACGCAGGACTTCCAGATTTGAAAACCCTACACTCTACCACTGTTCTATGATCATTGCTTACTCTTGATAAAACAAAACTATATATAAGATACATACTGTAGCACCTCTCCTGATACGTTCTCTATTATAATGTGCTGTATTTGTCCACCAATCTGCTTTAGCTTTAACATAACGTAATATCATGTTCTCTATAGGTATAGGTAGTCCAGGTACCTTCCATGGTATATTAGCCTTCCAACATCTCCATGCCTCACTTAAATGTTGTAGAATAGTTCTAGCTTTATTTTGTTTGATACCTTCAGGCATCATATCTAATATATCATGCATAACCTACAATATAACAAATACTAAATTAAACATCTTTAAATACAAACATCAATATCATAAAACACATTATAAAACTAATCTGAGATTACATTAACATGAGTTTATTGATCATGTTGATGAAAAGTGGGAGCATAAAAGTGATCCAGCTAAATGTTCACAAATTTTTTCTTTGATTTGAGTAAGTGACCTAGTTTTGACCCTACATGGTTAATACGAAACATGCCCGATATTTTGTAATAAAACAACTGATTATGTGTGATGAAAATTGAAGCAAAAGTAACTGCTAGAATTCTAACAAGTTGTTATTATTTAATTAAGTGATCAACTTTTTTTACCCCACATGACCCAACTAAGACAAAATAAACATAGAGACTTACTGCAGCTCTCAATTCTAAATCATAATGTGACTCCACACGTTGTTTAGTTACTGTTTTAGCTACACCCTTAGAATGACGTCCTTCAAACTGTCTGGAGAGTAAATTACCTAACCATCTTTCTAATAGAGGTGTAATACCTCGCATGAAGAATAACCATACTCTCCATCCTGGGGCCCAGATACCACATCCTGGACCTTTACCTACTGGTCCCTAGAATAGGAAACGTACAAAAGAAATATTAAAAGAAATGTTTAAACAAATACAGAAAAAATATTACCACATACAGAAAAAATACAGGGAAAACTTATTTCCTACATTTGAAGAAGTACCAGAGCTGGTACTTTAACTATACTAAATTAACTTTTCATTAGATGTGCTAGTGATGGGATAACACACAAAAACTGATTTATACTAAGATAATTATCATGTTATTTTAGCTAAAATTTAGAAATACTAACACATCAAGGATCAAACATAATGCTTACTAATTTCTATATTTAACTTTACTATGTAATTGCATTGAGCTGTTCAATAATGAAAATGAAAACTTTGCTGATTTAGCTACTTCCTGGTTTCAATGGCCTTGAATTTATGACTTCAAGAAATGGTCGAAATGCAAATACAATGAAAACCAACACAGGATTTTAATTCAATGTATTATTAAAATAATGTTATAACAAGAAATGTAACCACATTAAAGTGGAATTTAAATCTTTAGTGCAAAAATTACAAAGGGAAATAATCCATAATAAAGGCTGACAGAGTTGTGGTTACTTTCTAATTCTGTTCATCACATGGTATGTTACCATTGTATGAAGTTTCATAAAGATCTGACAATAAATGGCAGAAAAATATGGTAAAGAAAAACCTTAACGCAATTGTTAACAACACTGGACACCCCCCATGTTTCTCCAAACTATTAGCTGAAAATTTTCATTGAAAATCAGGCCAAAACTTTAAAACATCAACAAACCAAGATATTACTTACTGTATTAAATCTATAATAGATAACATGTTTTAAATCTTTACACATTCTGATCTGTCTCATCAACTTATATTTATATCTATACATTCCAGTTAACTGTCCAACATGAGAAAATACATACTGTAAACCATCTGCTAGCTGAAATATATATACATATATATATATATATATATATATATAATACCACTATATGTTAGCTTAGTTTATAATGTGTTTATTTCTCCAGAATAGTTTGTTTGTTTTTTATGCCAGTAATCGACACATTTTATAAGGTCAAGAACAAATTAGAACATACAATATTTATTCACAAAAACTGTAATTTCAAGAGACAAATAAATAAATCACAATCAATATTGTCATAAACACGAATACATACATCACTATATCAATCAACAATAAAGCTTGTTTATGTATGGTCATCAACTCAAACTTAATCAGCTTTAATGGATAAGTAATCAGCACTAACTATTTATTCTACAAGTAGCTGACAACTTCTCTGTCAACTTAGGAAATCAATATTAATGATAGAGAAACCAGTCACTACAATTTATATAAACGTAGAATGTGTGTTGCAAATATTATCAGTGTTCAATTTCAGCAGGTTTCAGAAAGGTTAACTTTCTAACTAGGTAAAATAAAACAAAACTAGGCTAGTACTAACATGACACAAAACAAAAGTCACTTTCATAAAGGGGATGCTATTATTGTAACTGTACAAAAAATATAATTTCAAGAATGTCCCATCATGTCACAAGTACTTCCTTTTGTTTTATCACATTTGAAAGTTACATGCCAAGGTAGCATAATGTATACATAGTCTATAGCTCTGGTAAAACTAAATAAGCAAAAACACTTTCGGATTAAAATATACATGTTTATAATATACATATGCACTAGTTAAAAATGTGTTTACAGAAACTCTCAAGTAAATTGAGAGTTTAACTTCAACATTAATCTTACCTGAAATGCATCAACATTACCAAGTCTGTACTGTACAAAACTGTCAACTACTAACTTAGTCAATCTAAGTACTTCACGACAAAGATGGAAAGCATTTCCGAATCGCGACTTCTTTCTTTCCTTAGTTGTCAAGGTTTTCACTGGTTTCAGATTAAAGTTATAATCCAGATGAAGATAGTTGAGATTTTTACGATGAATCAACAGATTCAACATGTTGTAACCTTGACGACAAACTTGTAAACCAACTTCTACCCAATCTAGTTGTGTAAACTGAAAGAACTTAGTAGCCTTGAACGAACGGAACAAGTACCTGGAAAATAAACAAGGAATGATACAATGCATGATAAGATATAGGCTAGCAGGAAATATATATACAGTTCCGCCCCTCCTAACGGCCACCCCTCGTAAGCAGTCACCCCCTGTAAGCGGCCAGCTCATGCCGCGACCGTTGAAAACGCTCTATAATGCACCCCTATTAAGCGGTCACCCCTGTTCTCCAGCCAGCGGCCAGCCATTCTGTCTCCCAAACTCAAAATAACCCCCACCTTAACGGTCACCGCGGTCATGTATATCCACATAATTGCAATGACCAGTGTCATCAAACACAAAGGAAATCGCTACATTATCTTATCAATTAGTCATGACAGGCTCTAAAATATATGTGGTTATATTTAAGGTTTAGATGCTAAAATGTGAACAAACAAGAAACTTAGTATACCCGAGTGCAAACAAATATACGATAAATAGCCAATTGCTTTTTTTTTCGTGATAATTAATAAAAACATGAGTGGTTTTCAAGCTATTACACATCACTGGTCACAAACAACTTGAAACAAGAGTACACAGAGGTGATATTTAGATGTGAGATAATACATAATGAAGGTTATAAGCTTTTACTATTACATTACATATTTCAATACTGAACTCTAAAACCTTGATTTATTTCACAGTTAGGTCACGAACAGTAGAAATTTCTTTCCTAATCAAATCAATAGCAAGCTAAAAAAAACTTCAGAACTTCAAGAAACTCACCTCTTCTTCTGTGATTTAGGTGGTTTATGCTTCAAGGCATTTAGTACATAGTATTTCAGTAGTTTCTGATAAGATACTCTAACTTTGACGGGCATACCAGAAGGTGGATGTTCTCTGTACCAAGATTTAACTAGCGGTACATCTATAGCACGTCTAGTACGACCAGATCTTGTGTTAAATGGTCGTGGTGCCCATAATAAAGCTATACCATTAGCTGTGTTGTCAGTATATAGTGGTGTATCATACATAAATGGTTGTACATAGTCAGGTAACTCAAATTCTTCATCATCATCTGGTAGTGGATCTGTATTCTGTTATAATACATAAACAGGTTAAAATATCAGATCAAACAAGAAATGTTATGTGGAAACCACATTAAAGATTTAAAAACTTCAATGCAAAAATCACAAAGGAAAATAATCCATAACAAGTAAATCTGTGAGCTAATGCTCACTAGTGATACCCCCGCCAAAATCTAAAAATATGCGACAAACAGGAAGTAGATGAGCAAGGAGCATGAAATCGCTTTACACCACATGGGACTATGGGATGAAGCAATATGCAAAGTATTAGGCTGCTGCATGTTATAGTTGCTGAGAAAACTGCGACGGAAATTTTGTAACGGACGGACGGATGGATGGACGCACGCACGGACAAGGGTAAAACAGTATACCCCCCTCCTTCTTCGAAGCGGGGGTATAATAAAGCCAGGTAGAATTGTGGTTACTTTCTAATTCTGTTCATCACATGGTATGTTATCATTGTATGAAGTTTCATAAATATCTGACCATAAATGGCAGAAATATATGGTAAAGAAAAACTTTTTAACGCAATTGTTAACGACACCTGACGCTGTTGTTTTGCGCCATGTGCGTACCGACTCATTAATTTGCAATGCTTCACACGGCCTACAGCTCACTGCATGTATGGGTACGCAACAAGCCACAATTTTATGAAGCATTAGTTACCATGACACTACAACTGAGGCTGCCAATTACTTTATCACTATCAAATTTTTGATAATAATTCTACATATAACGCTAGTACTAACCTTGTTTGTATGTCTATGTGATATAGGATTAATCAATGGATCAAAATAAAATGCTGGTAAATCAGGATCCTCTGTCTTGATAAATACAATATTTGGCCAATGATACCTACAATATAATATATATACATATCAAGGGATGCCTGCAAGACTGTAGTAAGTGCAATACTACAGTCTTGCTGGCACCCTCTATATATGTAATAAATAAACAACGAAATGATGGGGAGTTATGTGACAAGACAACCAACATGTTTGAAATTGAGATTTCTTGCAATCTAAACATGAAGACCAAAGGTCTCAGGTATTTTTCCCAATTATGATGTGAACAGCAAGACCAAGTAGGATTGGTAATCTTAGTACAATAAGTGGCCTAGTGGACGGATGGGCTTTAAGTGATCCAGAGTTTTTGTGTTCAAATTGTAGCAGGATCACTGCATATTTCCATGGCAATATTTAATCCCTAATTGCTTCAACAAGCCAGGTTAAATTGGGTACTGTAAGGGTCAGGTCACCTGCCTGAAGGTGATTTCAACATACAATCTTGATTGTGAAATCAGCTGATGCTATTTTTGTTTATTTTTTAAAATAATAAAAAGAAGAATTCACACTTCTGCATAATTATTTGTATTTTTAATTCAATGTTTCGACTTTACGTCTTATTCAGGTTAACTTTTAATACAAAGAAATTAATTTATTTGTTTATTTTTAAAATTTGGTTTAACACAAAAACTAGACACATTCAAATCACCTTTGCTAACCATTACAATATGCAAGCAGCTACCCAGAATGTTTACAAACATTATAAACTTACCAGGATAAATGTACTTGGAATGGTATATTATTATATAGGTAAGGAAATGCTATCCTATATTCTGTTCTAACTGGTTGACGTATAATAATCTTGTTGATATCATTGAATTCATTCCAATCTTCATCTCTACAAATAAATACAAAACAATTATAGAGAATTATAGAGGTTGATACAGGGCTATGAAGTTTTTACTCAAAGTAAGAATAGATTATATTGAAGAGGTTGTTAACAATGCCAAATTGCCTATTGACTAAAATAAGATTATAATCAAATATTGTAAACACATTTTTATGGTAAAAATAGAACTATCATAATTATTCAGTTAATTGGCTACGATTCAATTTCAATATAAAGTCTATTTCGTTTCCTGGTGTTGATTTTCAATCTTTACATAGGACCACTAGATAAGGTATGACTATACAACTTATAAACTTTAATGCTTTAAAGGGATACTAAATTTTGGCAAAAAACTGACAATATTTTGGGGTTTTTTCATGTCTAAAACAAGGTTAATATAATTAATATAACAAAGACTTTATAATTCCTCTTCATAAATTTCTTAAAATCAACCTGTTTTAAAATTGGTAAAACTAAACACTTACTGCATTTCTTTATCTTTGACAAGAGGTTCAAACTTAGGACCTCCAGGTATAGCCATGTTTAAAGCTTTAGCTGTGAAGAATGATTTCAAATCAAACAAATAATAATAGTTATCATCAACTAGATCTGTCAACAGTTGGTTACCAAGACGATATAACACAGACATTATAGGTAATGTCAGATTCCACTTTCTGTATGTACTACCATTAACACATCTGTAATAATAAATAACATAGTAGTGATAACAATTACACCAACATGCATGTTGATACCGAGAAGGCAACATAGTATTCTAGAAACTGGGGTTTGCAAACCATTAGGATTGATAAACAGATCATCATACCAGACCTAACAGACTTTAATCAGTCAGAACATTTCCTTTGATTTACTATGTAGTATATTATGAGAAAAATATTAAATTCTCGACCATAAAATGCATGTTTATGTAATTTTCCAGCAAATTTTACCAGTTATTTGGCCTGGTGAAACAGACTTATAATAGTCTGGATGGGACTTTATAAGTCAGGACTACAAAAATTGCATATTTTTGAAAGGACTGAATACATATAGCAAAATATCTTAATTAAATTGGATTTAATGAACATTAATAACTGCCAAGGGTGGGATTTTAACCTGTAGCCCATTCAGGAAACTACCAACTGGGCTATGGACACAGGTTAAACAAGTAAATCTGTGAGCTAATGCTCACTAGTGATACCCCCGCAGTGAGAAATATGACTATCATAATGTAACTTTCATTTAACGAAATCTAAAAATAAGCGACAAACAGGAAGTAGATGAGCAAGGAGCATGAAATCGCTTTACACCACATGGGACTATGGGATGAAGCAATATGCAAAGTATTAGGCTGCTGCATGTTATAGTTGCTGAGAAAACTGTGACGGAAATTTTGTAACAGACGGACGGACAGACGCACACACGAACGGACAAGGGTAAAACAGTATACCCCCCTCTTCTTCGAAGCGGGGGTATAATAATGTTCTCTAGTCCAGAGGTTTGAGTCAGTACTTTAAGGCAAAGACTGTTTTACAAACTTACTTAGAATCTACTAATGGTTTATGATCATAGAACCAATCTTGTACAGATTTATCTTCATCTGGATCTAACTCTATCTGTATAGCTTCTAATGGTTCTACATCCAATACATTGTCAGCATAATCTAGAGGTGGTTCCTCATCATCAAATGGTGGAAATCTCATACGTTTAAAATGTCTTCTATCACGTTTCTCACGTCTCATCATAATCCACATTGTTCTAGAGATAATGGATATAATAGCATTAGTATACAACATCAAAGATTTTATGGCACAGTCTTATGTTTGACACTAAACTGTTTTTATCAGGGATCCCAAATGAATCCCTAGTCTGATACTTAGTGATTCCTTGGACCTCCTTAACATTAGGGATTCCTCCAATAGAAGACAAAAATTTTAGATACTGATCTGCAGTAACTAATTGTAATAAAGAGATCATGGTAATTTTCAGAGATCCTGGACAGAATATCTAGCTGAGAATCACTAGGATTCCTAAAAAAAAAATTATCCACAGAATCCCAGTACACTGACTGTGTCTTAAACAGTCTGCAAATCTAGGATTTAAAAAATGATTGTTGAATTGATTTCTGATCGACACCTTAGCTTTTTAAGAATCATTTCAGTAGCCCAAGTAAAATTTTTAGTTGTCCACTTAAACAGCTAATATTGTAGATTAAAGACAGAATAACTAAGTTGACTTGATATCAACGACATTAAACCTTGCTGCATTGATTTGACCACAGTTTGTTAGTTTAGAAGCCATATGAGGATGCAGTAAATGATATATAATACAGTGGGAAAGCATGGAATCATTTTGATAAAACAAAATAGGTTTAACTTGTAAGCACTACAATAAGGAGCTTATCACTACTCCCTATACAGATTAAAATAGACATTATAGTCAAATATTCACTGAAGTGTATAACCATGCTTCAACTAGAGTTTAACCAGGGTCACCTAGTTAAAGTAAAGCCTGCTGAACACTAAATCAAAACCACAGTACTGATTGTATACACTTTATGTGAGAGTCACAGACTGTGTTTGGCTAAATCTTATATCAGAATAAATAAAAAAGTAAATACATACCCCCACTGTGCAATGTATACAGGTTCTATAACCCAGGGTATTTCATTAACAAATGATATAGCACCAGTTATATGATATAAAACTTGTACATCACGAATCTGTTCCCAAGGCATAGGCATATTCTCTAACAGTTTAAGAACTGCATGTGGCATGTACTTCAAAGCTCTGAAAATATATATCATTAATTATATGAAATAAATTAAATAAAATACTTAAATACACAGATTATCAATAAAGTCCTTGTCCAAAAGAGTCCTGAGTGATCAGCCAACAAATTTAATGTTTGATAAGTGGTTGTCCAAAAAAATTGTTAAAGTTTTGGTTGTCACATATGACAAGTGTTTTTTCTTGGACAACTGCTAATTTCAGTGGCTGATTTGCTTTCAATGTTGTAGCCCAACAGAAAATTTTGGCACTCCATATAGACAGGGCTGTTTCTAATATTTGCTAATTTTTCAGACTGATTTAAGCAGAAACAGTGAAGCAGTCATTGCTAAGGAGTAATGCCATCAAAAACACACCACGTTATTTCCTCAAGCTAAAAATTTTGACTAATGCTAAGTTCATCTTTATAAAGCTTTGATAAAAATAAATTTTCTGAGTAGTAGGATCTGATTTATGAATATTTACCCTAGATAAACTCTTTTATCATGTCGAAACTTTCTATTAGTCATATCACCATGATCTCTGATAATCTTTCTAACATGTTCTGGTGGTAAATCTACTTTCTCTGCATCAACAAAACCAAACTTTCTTTTTTCACTGTAACGTTTCGACTGAAGTAAGTGCCATTTTCTTGCTGTAAAAATTTACAACAACAAAAAATCAACATGTTTGATACAAATTCTAGGACAAACTTTTTTACAAGTGGTTCCACATAAATATAAACAACATAAACTTTAAGAAATCAAGTTCAGTAAATAAAAAAACACTGGCATTTCAAGCAGTTATCTCAGTATTTAGTTTTTAGATTAGTTTTTAGTTTTGAGATTTATATTGTACATATGGGAACATTTATTACTAACAGGGGAAAAAATATCAATGGTTACTTCATATTTGGATAAACTGCACTATTTTTATGAAATAATGAAAGAAGCATTTAGACAGCCCTACTATGAGTAAACTCGCAAACAAGATATTTCAATTGTTTATTAAATTAGATTTTCACTAATATTATCCTATGAATATGTAGATTTTTACCTTTTTCATGAAGTTTTTCCTCTGACATATAGTCAGGTACTTTAGGTTGTTGAACTTGAGTTTGTTGAGGAGGAGGAACAGATCCAGTGGCAAGTTGTTGCATCTGTGGTGGAGCACCTGATACCTGCATGATAGGCTGCATCATCTGTACTTGACCCAAAATAATGGGCTGGCCTCCAGGGCCAATAACATAATTATATGCCATTTCACCCTGAAATAAAAAGAATCATATTTGACTTACATGGGACACTGGTCTCTGTCATTATTGCCAAATAACTAAAACTATTTTCTGTCAAATTTTACCAAAATGGAGAGTCAAAAATGTTGACAAAAAATCTTAAACAACTTTTACTTCCGTTTAGTACAAAAACCCTTAAAGGGATATACAGGCAAAAGTTCAACTTCATATTTCTTGATTTTGAAATATATTTTTATAACTGTGAATGCAACAGACACACTGTTATATTACTTAGCAAAATATTTCTTCATTTTCTTGTAATATTTGGGGTGTTTCCTAATTAGACCCACATAGGTCAGGTTAGCTAAAAATAGATTAGTGTTAAAGTATGCATTTACTGATGAGAAGATACTAAAGCTTGTTATTGTGCAACATTAGTACAATTCTATTAAAAACCACCTAAGAATATTGAAAAGACAAGAAGCGACCGATGAAAATGTTTAATTTCAGCAAGTACGACATATAACAAATGAATAAATCGCTTGGCGATTCTCTTAGTATCCTACTTTTGGTTTCAACAATGTGTATGCCACATGTTTTAATTCGTTCAGTTGAATGCTATAAGTGACAAAAGTTGTTAGTAAGTAATTTTTACGTTCTTAATACTGTTTTAAAGACAAAACTTGGTTCTACAAAAATCCGTCAAGTGTGGTTGCTGGCAACTTGTTCCACTGAATTACAGTTCTTGGAAAGAAAGAAAATAAGTTCGCAATGGGTAGATGTTTCTTCAAGCAGAATTTACTAAA
Source organism: Mactra quadrangularis (assembly GCA_025267735.1). Classification (NCBI taxonomy): domain Eukaryota; kingdom Metazoa; phylum Mollusca; class Bivalvia; order Venerida; family Mactridae; genus Mactra; species Mactra quadrangularis. Next base: position 46,922,469 of record CM046305.1, on the reverse strand, counting down.
CATTGACAATACTGTCATCTTGTTTTAACGACAAAACTGTATCTTAACATCGAATTACATAAGGATGGCCAACAATGCAGCCAGTGGGTCGAAACTGAATGGGTCCGTTCATAAGAAACAAAGACTGAGGCAATGCGAGAAGTAATGATTAACAAGCGCATTCGTTGGTTTATAACTATCAGATCAATGTTAATGAGACAAATAGTTCTTAAAGGAACTATTTTAACTTGTATTTACCTGTTATTTATCGCATTTCGCCGCTAAATTTTTGATCATGCGGTAAAAATGGCGACTGAAAAACGTTTGATTAGCGTAGGTCACGTGGAGTTACAGACGTTTCGACCCCAAGACGTTTCGACCCCAGGTTTGACGGAGACATTTCGACCCCAAGACGTTTCGACCCCACGACGTTTCGACCCCAGATGGTATTTTAGGTTAATTTTCGTATTTGTATTGTATTTATGTACATTTTGTATATTTTTGATAAAAGGTAGTTTGATTATCACATCTTAGAATTTGAATGTAATATTTTAGAAGATTTAAAAATGAAAAAAAACACGATTTATTATATATAAGAAAACGGAAGAGAGAGGAGAGTGATCTGATGCACCAAAAACATAACTACTTATTAGAACACACAGATTAATATTTTTAGGTAATTGAATAATAATAAACAACAAACTTGATATTGTGTAAATTCATAATTTTATTATATGTTTAAATACTCATGAGAGTTCAGTACATACTATTTATATATACATATCCTGGAAAAGAAGTTTTTTTATTATCATATTATACATATTCACAAATACACAAAATATTGAGAACAAACGTAAATATTTAGTAATTAAATTTGTGTACATATATAAGCAGTTACTAATATTATAAATATATATCATTAGAAAATAAATACTCATAAAAGTATATGACATTTACACATAACCTGGAAAAGAAGTTTTTTATTATCATATTATACATATTCACAAATACACAAAATATTGAGCGCAAACATAAATATCTAGTAATTCATTTTGTGTACATATGTAAGTAGTTACTACTATCATTAATTAATATATCATCAAATATATATATTCATCATATAAAAAAAAAAAAAAACATCATCCAAATGGACGTTTAATACTTATATTTTAACCCTACCGGTTTCATAATTATCAAAGGGTTAACTACAATATAACGTAACGTCATGTTATGTCATAACAATAATGACGTTACATTATATTGTAGTTAACCCTTTGATAATTATGAAACCGGTAGGGTTAAAATATAAGTATTAAACGTCCATTTGGATGATGTTTTTTGTTGTTTTGATGTTTTTTGGGTTTTTTTTTTGTATTTTGCTTGTTACAGCATATTTTAACCTTTTTATATATATATATTTATATTCATCATATATATATAGTAATCAAAGTTAAATACTCATAAAAGAATATATCACTGAACCTAACGTAATTCATCTCTCAGTATGGACTTCCACTACGCCTCAAAACTGTATAGACCACTCCCACATTAACTAATTTGCTTATGACGAAATAATTTCCAGCTCATATTTTGATACATCACGTATATACATTCAACGAAAGAAACGCGTATTATTCAGTAAATATCATTAATACCCATTATTTCATAAAAAAATATTTCCCTTGTAAATCATGCACGTGATATACATTCAACGACAGAAGCGCGTATTATTCAGTAAATATTATAAATATCCATTATTTTATCAAAAATATAAATAGGAATGCGTTTGATCTTTTTTTACCGAACATCATGGAATTTAAAAAAAGACTAACAATATTTGATTGTGAGGTAATTGACTTTAATACCAATGAAGTTTTCACATTATCAGTTTTTGTTTTAAAATTTACCATTGACTAATATATATAACTGTAGAAAACAAAGATTTCAGTATTAATTAATATTTTGTTTAAGTAAATAATTAATAACGGTTATCGCAAACAAATGATGTTTAAAGGCATTCTTCAATTCACTTAATAATCACATATACACTTTCATTTTCACAGTTTGTTTCTGTTCTATAGGGATAGTTGGAGGTAATTATTGCTTATAACGTATACAAAAATATTCTATTGTAATTAAATTCGGGCTACATAATATCATGCTTTACAAAACATCCCCTTTTGAAGTTTAAATACTTACCGCTTTGTATAATTGTTAAAGTAGATTTATTGATTGTATTTAACCTTTTTATATAATAGACCGATGTACGCTTATTACATAATATCGAAGTATAATTCAAATCGACGTACTGAGTACTACTCATCTTTACATTCATACATCATACATCAGGTCTTGAAATTATTGAACAATTTCCATCGGAAAACACATTCATAGTAACTGTAAAAACATATCAACAAGCAACATATTGATTCATCAACTTTAATAATTTATCATATATGTAAAATAATGATAATATAAAGTTCTAGATCTAGATGTATAAATTCAATTTTATTGATTTTCAAACATTTAAGTTTTATAAGTTTACATGAATATACATATTTATGCTCTTGGGTTGAAATACATCTACAACATCATGCTGCATGTCGATCACAAACGCTGCAAAATAAAATAAAATGATGTAATGCCATAATTTCAATAATATAACGATTCATAATTTATTTCGTATATAACCTTATTTATCATTTATAATATTATCTATAAACTGGGGTCGAAACGTCTCAACTCTGGGGTCGAAACGTCTCAACTCTGGGGTCGAAACGTCGTGGGGTCGAAATGTCTCCATAAAATGCTTGGGGTCGAAACGTCTTGGGGTCGAAATGTCTTGCACCCGGTCACGTGGGGTGTTGATAAATTCTACCAATGCCCGGAACTTAACCGGACTCATATTTCTTTCTCGGTTACCCCCCTTGAGTAATTGAAATTCCTAAAATTTTCATCATTTTGTTCTTTTTCAATTAACATACAACCATTTGCATTAGTAATGGATAAATAGTATTTCTCATATAGAAAATGTGATTATGTTTCGGTGAAACAAACAGTTGAAAAGCGTAACAAAATCTTTCATTGAAAGGGCCTCTTTCTTTTTTGGAACTGGGGAGATCACTCTGCAAAGTTTACTTTTTTAATGTAAACCACAGGCTATCGGCGTGGGTTAGGTCAATATATCCCCCCCTCTTTGGACCCGCTCAAGACCAATCTACAACCCAAAACCCCTTAAACACATCTTATAACACATAATTCTTAATAAAAAACATATCAAAACATAACAAAACAATTCTCAAAAAATAAACAACACCGATACTATATCTTAGTATATAGTATCGGTTGATATATTGACCTTACACACGCCGATAGCCTGTGATGTAAACAACGTCGACACATATTTGTAAACATTGATAATTATGAATATCCTACACCATAAAAGGTTTGTATTTTATCATTTAAATTCAATTTATACACTTTTTGAGAGATATTTATTAAAACTTCAACACGAAACCTTCCAGAAATCACGTATCGTTGAAAAAATAACTAGTATAGTAATCGGATATTTTTATATTTGGATATTTAGAATTAAATTTGGATGTTTATGCATTGTACTCACCTATTTAGTGCTGATTAGTGATTTTCTTTCACTGTGTAAGTGTTTGCAATAATAGATCCTGAGATATAGACCTGTCTACTGAGAATGACTACGTGGCAACTGTGGCTACAACTTGACAATTTTAGAAAATTGTCTAAAAAAGCATTAACAGCCTTTAATTACTTATTTATAATACTTTTATCTGATTCATTACAGCAGTCACTGTGAAACATGGTGAACCAACAGACAAATTCTGTAAATATTTATGAGGTCTGTCAGACCTGCAGGTTAACAGGACCGACTGTCAGGAATTTTTTTGATCATATCCATTTATTGAGGTTTTGTTAAGGCAGTGGCTAGAGTTATGGTACTGTAACTCTAGACCCAGGTTCTAGAGTTACGAAAGTTCTGTAACTGTAGGCAAGGTTAGGCTAGAGTTATGGAAGTCAAATAACATGCGTATGTTTTAACATGGGAAAACTTGTATTTATTCATTATTACTCCCAAATAAACAAATATTTACAGACATGACTAATTCTATTGTTATTACATGCGCCATTTTTTATATTAATAATAAACTTACTGGATGTTTATCAATACGGCGATATGACGTTGTTGTCTTCAAAGTATCACATACTAAGTTTACTTGTGCAATCTTTAATAGCCTTTTGTTAAAGCCGTAAGGGAGAGTTAATGGTATGTTATATACCAACACATGAATGGTCAAATATGAAAAGAAACACAATAAAATTCATACACTTTTAATCAGAGTATGTTTAGTTTTCAATTTATCAGATAAGTAAAATGTCTCCGGTCCTGTATGACTTGATTCGGCCCCTAAAAATTTTGATCTTCACTGGACCTGCTGTCCTGTAAAAAACTGTAGAGTTTCGCAGGGACTGCTTTACAGGTTTTTATTATTTGTTGATATTTTTCAAGCTGGCATGTAAGAAACAAAAATAATATAGAACGTGTTAGAAGAGATGAAGCAAAGGCAGCTGAAGAGGAGGAAGAAAAGTTGAGGAAGATTGCTTTAGCTGTAAGTTATTTAAGTAATTACATTGCTTTAGCTGTAAGTTATTTAAGTAATTACATGGGAATTCCTCGTATTTAGTTGCAGACTATTGCAAATCCTCATTTCAATCAGCCACAGACCTTTACATTTAGTAGCTCATGTGCAGTTTAATTTCAATAAAGGATAATAACTTCTGCAATTAGAGTAGTCCACCTTTACTCATTAAAGATCAGATTTTGATGCGGTTTGTGTTAATGAAGTATATGTAATCTGGTTTGAATAGCAATTCTAATGATTGGTAAATGTAAGGGTAATTTCCTTGTACTTCTTCCATTTGTTTAATAATTCCATGTTCATATATTCCATTAAAATCAATAGTTCCGGTTACTCTGATATACGAAAAGGACTTTTTGGGCGAAAAGGCGCAAAAAGGACTTGTACCGGCGAAAAGGCGTTTTTCGTAAAAAAATCCATTTATTATACTATGAAAAGGGCTGAATTAGAGCGAAAAGACGTTCAATTCTAAGCAAAAAGGACATTTAGCGGCGAAAAGGCGCTAAAAAGTACACTATTATACGAAAAGGACATTTGCGCATTCGTTCATGCATTAAATAGAGTATGAAAAGGACTTAATGCGGGCGAAAAGACTTCAATACGAGGCAAAAAGGACTTTTACCGGCGGAAAGGCGCTAAAAAGTACACTTATATACGAAAAGGACATTTTTCGTCAAAAAAAATAATTAATTATACTTACTATGGAAAGGGCTGAATTTGAGCTAAAAGACGTACAATTCGAGGCAAAAAGAACTTTTACCGGCGAAAAGGCGCTTAAAAGTACACTTATATACGAAAAGGACATTTTTGCATTCATTTGCGCCCTTTCGCCTGTAAAAGTCTTATTGTGGTCTTTAAAATTCCTTTTTGCTTCGAATCTAACGTCTTTTCGTCTCAATTCAGTCCTTTTCATATCTTTGAAAGGACTTCAGAATGTCATTTTCGTATATGAGTGTCATTTTTGCGTCTTTTCGCCGGTAAAATGCTTATTATGGTCTTTAAAATTCCTTTTTACTTCGAATCTAACGTCTTATCGCCCGCATTAAGTCCTTTTCATACTCAATTTAATGCATGAACCGATGCAGAAATGTCCTTTTTCGTATAATAATGACGTTTTTTTTGCACCTTTTCGCCTGTAAAAGTCCTTTTTGCGTCGAATATAAAGTTTTTTTGTCGGATTTATGTCCTTTTCATACCCTATCCAGAGTTTGAAAAGATGATAAAATGTCCTTTTCGTATATTAGTGTCCTTTTTGCGCCTTTTCGCCGGTAATTGTACTTTTTGCGCCTTTTTGCCCAAAAAGTCCTTTTCGTATATTAGTGTAACCCAATAGTTCTATTAGCTCTTTGAAATATAATCATAGCAAGACTGCACCAGTACTATTCAATTACTTGTATAGAAATTTATCATTTAGTGCAATTTCATTTTGAGTTAGTGATTAAATACATATTAAAAGGGTACTGCACATTGCCCATTTCTTTCATCCTACTTTTAATAGCTCTTTCTAGTGCAGAAATACTTACTTTGCAAGCTGTATCCCACTGACCCCTTTTTGTGCCTATTTCTGAGATCTAGAACAGTTACTGTCTGGATTGTAAAAGCTATACAACATTATACATTTCAGTCATAATAATATTTTTTGTTAGGTGACAAATACAAAATTTTAAACCTTTACCTTTATAAAAGGTACATGTAGCAGTAAACTTACTTACTTTCTAACAAGAATATAAATACACATGTAGAAACCATCATCTATAGGTAACTTTAATGATAAACTGAGCATGAAAAGGTAAACAATATTCTGTACGTACCCGGCCATCTATTGCAGTGAAGTTGGTATGGTCCAGTGTTTACTACATTGTACACAGTAAGTGAGTGTATTACAACATTTGACTATTAATCATTAAATGGTCAGCTCGGCATTGGTTCTAATCACATACAACACTTACCTCTTTGTTTCCTTGTACTGGGAGACCATTAAGCAGAGTGATTATTAAGTTAGAAGATTTTGTTCCACAATCAAACTAAAACACAATCAATCACAAAATAATAAAAGTCTTGATGACAAACCAAAAAGCAGATAAAACTCTAAGAAAATTTTTAAAAAATGTATCACCTGTATGTTTTTTTTCTCTTCTGTTGACATTTTAGGCAAAATTTTGTAAATTGAGAAATAATAAAGCTGGTGTTTGCTTAGACTTTTTGAAAAAAAACCATAGGCTGATCCAGCCGGGGGGGGGGGTTGTCAGGGGGTCCAGACCCCCCCCCCCTTGAATTTGGAAAATGTACCTGTCCATTAGTGTATTTCGTGCCTGTAAGTCATTTTTAAGTAGTATGAAGCAATTTTTCTCGGTGCCTAACATAGATTTAATGGTAATGTAGTTTTTATATCAAAATTCTGCAAAATGTGTATAATGTGGTTGTAGTTGGAGGTTCAGACCCCCCCCCCCCCTTAGAAAAGTTTGGACCCCCCTAGAAAAAAATCCTGGATCCACCCCCTGAAAACTGTATGACATTAAAGAAATGTTAAATTGTGAAAATAAGCCTTATTTATTGGCATCTGTGAAATGATGGAGAAATCTTTGATATCACTATTACTTTTTTAGGAACAAGAAGCAAGAACTGATTTGTTGAGACAAAAAGCTAGAAAAAGACAGAATGATGATCAGTTTGGTTCTATAAGCCATGACTCAGGTAATATTTTAATGTAAATTAATTAAAATTTGAGAAATGATTATTTTGTTTTAAAGCTGATGAAAATCTTGTTCACTTACTTCTTTGATTTTTGATTAATATAGTCACTGCTACTATTTGTGCATCACTTTGTACTTGTATTTTCTTTTTAAACTTGTTAGTAACGTGAAAACTTCAGCAAACAAATTACATGTTGGGATGCTGTTGTGTGTCAAAGGCATATATGTATAAACCAAAAGTGTGTTATTAGTTTGTAAACAATATTAATCAGTCCCATTATCTTAGTTTGTATTCAACGTCGTACTTTCAAGAATGAGATTGTGTGTGCTAGTCCACATTGGCAGGGACAGTAGTTTCCAAGACTTTACCTAAAGTTTAGGATGTTTGGGACTTGAGAGTGTTCAGGGGTGTTATGACATGAATCAGATGTTAACTTGCATATACAAAATGGTTCTTTAAATAAATTTGAGAGTTATAGATATATATTTGTTGCCCGATTGGGCAACTTGTGGCAAAAGCTTTGACTTTGACCCAAAGATTTTTTTTTTGTAATTATTTATTACTACAGAATAACATATGTATATTTACAATAGATTGTTACAATAAACATAATAAAGAGTTATTGTACTACATGTCTTGGTCTGTCTTGGTTTATAGAATGGACCATTATTAAAGAGTAATACAAGCAAAAAGGAGAGAGAGACAATGTTATATATTAAACAACAACAATATCGTGTACAAATTATATCTGAAATTTTAAATTGCTTCTACAATTCTTAAACCCTCTATTTTTAACCATGCCAGATTACTTCTGTCAAAAACACAGACTTAAATTGAAAGATAATCATGTCCTAAGTTTAATCTATACAAAAGAATTGAATGTATTGTAACACATTGTACAAAATTAAAATTAAAGACTTCATGTAATCTCTAAAAATAGAAGGTACGTACTCACTCTATATTATTTTTTCTATTTTATATGTACTATTTCATGTAATCATTCTATTTCATAAGGAAGGTTAAATGTATTGTAACACAGTGAAAATTATTAAGATAGCACTACAAGTACATATCTACTAAAGGGGGATAATTACTCCATATGACAGTTTTTATAAGATGATATACATATGCAAGACATATTATGAAATAATCAGTACCAAAAAATGAACAAATTGTAACACAATGACAATACATGATAGAACGAACATCGACTATTACAAAGATTAATTTTAATGATTTTTAAGGGGAAGGAAAAAAAACGTAAAAAATAAAGATCAAGTCAAGGAAGGTGTTGTATTTCCATAGCTGGAATTTTCAAGTCATATAGTGGCTTTTCTGAAATTTACCAACAAACATACATTTAAAAAAAAACAATGTTGGATGTAAAACATACAAGGTACATGGACAATTACTGATTGGATGAATTTTCAATGGCTATAATGAAGCAATTCCACTTTTTTGTAAAACTTTCAAGTTTAAAGCTTTTTTTTGCTATGACCTTTTCTGTGATCAAGGTTGACAATAAGTGCCTCTTAAAATGCACCAGGGCTGGTGATGTTTCTTTAAATTTACAAGAATATATAAACTTTTTTGCAGTTATGATTATAAAGTTAAAAATTGTGTCTTCAATGTTTTTTATAGGTCGACCAACCATTATCTCTTGTTTTGACCATGCGTAATTAATTTTTCGATTGGTATCTACAACCCAAAGTTTTAATTCTGCCCAAAAACTTGATACTACAGGGCAATCTGTAAATAAGTGTGTAAGTGTTTCTTGGTCATTATTACAGAATGAGCAAGAATCGTCATTTCTTAGTTTCATTTTTTTCAAGAGATAATTTGTACCTAATATTCTGTTTATCACTTTATATTGGAACCATAATAAGTTTGAGTCTTTGGATATTTTGAATGGTATGTTAAAATAATATTGCCATTTAAAATTTTCATTTAACATTAATTCATTTTCCCATTTTAACATAGAAGTCGTTCTTAATTCTTTATTAATCAGCGAGTCATAAATATTCCTACAACCTCTTTTCCTTAAAGTAATTATTTTTATGTATATGGGCTGAATAACTTGTTCTTTAGCAATTTGCTTTGGAACTATTTTGATTTTGTTATAGCAAGACTTTAAACAGTTTACTAAACCATTATACTGCAGGAAATTAGTTTGCACATTATAAATTTGAGAGAAACTTGCAATGGATAAAAACTCCCCGTTTTCATTTAAAAGATTTTCGACTACAAGGATACCTTTCTCATAATATTTTTTGAAAAAAATACTATTGCCACCTATCTTAAACATTGTGTTATACCATAATGGTAGTTTGACAAATTCTTTCCAGGATTGTACCCTATACATACTAGTAAATGTGCCATAACTTTTGAAAACATCTTTCAAAAAAGGATTACTGATCATTGCCTCTGTTCTTTTAGGAAAGTCATTTCCAAAGACACTAAATTGACATATTTGAGGAAAAACTGCACATACTAAATCAAAATATTTTGTTTGATGAGTCAGGTACCTTCTAAGCCAAGTCGATTTTAGGGAGGTAATAAAATTTGCAATGTCTAACACCCTTAGTCCACCATATTTATAATCTTGCGATATGAAGTTTCTTTTAATTTTATCTGGTTTATTGCTCCACAGAAAATTGAAGATTAGGGTTTGCAAAGTTTTAATAATTGACCCAAAGATTGTCAAGGGGACGACCCTTAATGTCTAGCCATACCTTAGTACCTATGGATTTATTTTCGTCTTTAGAACATTAAACATTCATGTTTCAGACCTACAGATTTCATCAACATCTACTGTGACAACTGTTACTGAGACACAACCTGGAAATATTAATTTCTTTAAACATCTTGAAACTGGTGTAAGTACAATTTTGTATAAACATATATAGTTGTTATAAATTAATAGATGTTATAATTACAGTAGAGCCAGTCTGACTGAGATGTGGCAACATTGGACTGGTAGTCTATAGATAGTCAGCTTTGAGGTGCTTTAAATACAACCATTATCATATCACTGTTTCCTAGAGCTCGAAACATAGTCCTTATTAGTTATAAGTAATGACTTAGTATTAGGAATCTGTAAGATAGATTGGGGTGTAATAAATTCGAGTTTATAAGAAATTGTTCCTCTAATTAGTTAGAATAGATTTACTTGTATTGGTTCAAAAAGTTATTATATGCATATAGCTATGTAAATAGAATAGATTTATGTATAAATTCTCTAAATATACAAAGAACAACTTCTATCATTGTTAAGTTTACAATAAATTACAATATGTCAAGATTATGTCATAATTTATTATAAATTTGTACTTGTAAGGAATATTTGTGTCTGGTATTGTTAATACTTAATGGTTGATTTAAAAACTAGGGTCTCAAATTATCAAGTTAGTTTCAGTCATAAATCCTTCTATATTGTATCGCTGAAAAATCATAAGATTGTTGATAATTCGCAACCCAGGTCTTTGGTTACTTGTTATATTATTCTACCGGCCCCAATTGATGTCTATTACTTTATGAGCTCTCCTCCTTGGAAATACAATTATAAATCATGAATGAACATAATAAATATACACATTTTATAGGATGAAAAACAAGGTACAAATATTGAACATGAAAAAGAAAAGAAAGCTGAGAAAGAGAAGTGGGAGAAAGATATAGGACTACTGACATATCTTGGTCAAAGTTCTGTAGAAACACAAGGTAACAATGTTTTACTATATTTAGTTTAAAGATAAAGAACTACTGACATACTGACATATCTTGGTCAAAGTTCTGTAGAAATACAAGGTAACTATGTTTTACTATCTATAGTTTATAGCTATTATCAGGTTATGTTTGATGGCCAACTTATCTAACAATTTTTCCGGGACACTTTTCTTTATCAATATTTCCAGTAGAGGCCGAAACTCTCTCTATTGAATCTTATTTCATGTAAGGCTATAACCAGATGCAGCAAAGACTATGACCTAGGATCATCTGGTTAAGTTATGGACCCCACCACTGTGTCATAGTAGGGTCAAAGACCTAGGTTAAAGTGTTATATGTTCACATAGATAAAAGTCTTGGTAAAACATATTTTAAAAACAGAAAATATTGATAACTTATAGCTTTCATGTACATGTATGTATTTCAATATCAACTTGAACATGATTAATACAATGTAGAAAATTGACAAATATTCAAACACATGTCATCTTGGATGTTATTAAAGATTGTTTCTGTTTTACAGAAGATAAGCCTTGGTATCTGTCTGGTAGGAAAAAACAAAAGGAAACTTTGGATCCGTAAGTTACTTTTATTGTCATATGAGTTTTTCTTCTCAATATAGCTTTATTCAATAGATTATGTACAGTTAGCATTAGTTCTTAAGTTATTTTCCTATTAATTTATTCTCTAGATTTATTTATTAGAATTTGTACAGTTCTTACTACACATAAAACCTTTCTTTTTGACACACATTGTTTCTTAATCTTAAAGAACTTAAGTACTTTAGGAATAGGTTATTGGAAGTAATAAAGTACTTAACAAAATGTACGGAAACATTATAAAAACTGTTATACTAAATACTGCATGTACTTTAATTCTGTAATTTCTTTTTAACAACCAAATTTGCCGTTACCAACTGTTTAGGAAAGTAATAATATATCCTAAATAATTTACTACTTTTCAGTGTAACAAAAGATAGAAAATTAAAAAATGATCTGGATCCATTAAATACAATGCAATCTTATATACATAAAACTAAACATAAAGAAAAGAAACATAAGCACAAGGTAAGTATTAACATTGGTCTGAATAACTTTATATTCATATAAGTATTTGACGGCTGTTCACATTTCTATTTTTTATAGATGAAAAATATGTCCTAGTACAATGAATGTAGATCATTTATATTTCATGTTTTTACGATTTCAATCATTCTTATGCATTTTTTTATTTATTGGATAAATTCAACTAATCCCTCTTGTTATTTTCTTTATGTTAGTGTTTTTAAAAAGACAGACATATGAAAATATATGAATAAAGTACTATCTGTTTTATACCACAATCTAATAACTTCGTATCTAGCTAGCAGCTTCACAACCAAAATACGATGAAACATTCATACAAGTTTGCAAATGCATTTTGTACAATAATACAATATTAATTCAATTAAAACAATTAAATTGAAGCATTATCTGTAAATAATTGTTTTCTTAATTTATAGGAGTCAAGTCACAAACATAAGAAACACAAAAAAGAAAAAGAGAGACAATCACATAAACAATCATCTACTAAAACAATTGAAATGTTGAGAAATGAAAGATTACAACGTGAAGCAGAAGAGAGACAAAGAACACAGAACCTTTTAACAGGAAGTCAAAGTCGTATAGGAAGAGAAAAAGAAGAACCAATTAACGAAAGAAAACGTGGATATAATTCTGTATTTAATCCTGACTTGGTTACTAAGAAAAGTAGACATTCATACGAGAAATATTCTGATTATTGATGGAGGCACATGTTCATATTGGAAACATGCATTATGTTAGAACTAAAACATTTGCAGGGTGGAATAATTTGTGATGATTCGAAGTGGTAGATGTTTTCCTTTTCTTAACCAGAATAGTAATTTCATCATACTGGTTCATGACTTCTAGGCCAGCATGCTTGCTTTTTTATTCAATTTAGCGGCGTTCATCAAATTCATTTATTTTTCTAATTGAAACAGCATGCTTTCCGTTTAGCCAGCTGTCTTAACTGAATTTTAACTATTGCATTTACAGTTTTAATTGTCAATTATAGTGTTGATCGATGTAGATCAGAATAAGTACTTAGATTTCAAGTGTAGCGTACGAATGAAGATATCAAATGTACCTAGATGGATGTTAACCTTTTCATTGGGTTTAACGCCGTAGCAGCAAATAATCCAATCATGACGTACGTCAACCACTTCATTTTTCCTGGAAAGGCCTAAACTATGGATTTACTTGTTAACTAGTTACTAAGCACTTATTTCCGTCAGTGACTGATAGGGAATCATAGGTTAAATGGAGTATCACAGAGAAGACTGATGTGTACTCGTTGAAATGTATTTAAGTTTAGATTTTTAAGTCCTAAATGTTTAATGCCAAGCCATTGTAAGTAAATGTTAAAAGTCAAAGTCACTTATGTAATTAATATTTTTACACATTTTCAAACAGTACTATGATTCATGATTTCGTCAATCAAGCTTACTTTGTAAATGTTTGATTTACGGACTGACATTTGTTGGCTTCCTGGATTAAGTTGCTTCTCTAAGCCCTTACACAATTTCAATGGTTAATTATACATGTAATGCCCCACCCTTGTGAAAATGAGTCTATTTGTGACATTGTTATTATTTATTGGACTTTGTGAATTGACAAATTATAACAGCATAAATAATATCATACAAGATCTTTGTGGTCAATTAACTTTAATTTTATACGTTAACTAGAAGCTGTGAGCCATCGAGAGTAATAGTGCTGAATAAAGCGCCACAACAACAACATACAGTATAACCTGGAATAACAGCCACCTGTATTAAGCGGTCACCGGTTATAAGCAGCCAATCTGTTTTCCTCCCAATGAAAATCACTTTTTTGCACTTGTTATAAAAAGCAGGCTTTCGACCAATTCCTATATTCCTTCATTATTCCTATATATTGGGTTTCATTCCTATATTTTCAAAAGTGTCCTATATTTCCTATATTTATACTATATTGTGTCCATCATTCCTAAATTTTTTCAAATCATTCTAATTTGAACATGTCGAGTATGTTTAATTGGTTTTTTCCCATATATATTTGAGTATTTTGTATTTGTTTCCTCTTATACTGCCTATAAGTTGAATATATTGAGTGCCTATGGTGAGTTGATCTGGTAGGTGGCTGTCAAGTGTCAGTATTCAAGTTGCCCTAACCCTTTGCTACTTATGCAACTCTTTTTTAAAAAACCCTCTTGAAAAATTTAGAAGAAATGTTCTTCGTTCAAGTTTTCAAAGTGTTCTATTCAACCTAATTTTATTTTGTTGTCAATGTCACTTATTGCCTATTCACTGCAACCTATAAAATACATAGTTAAATTATACTTCAAAGTAAAGCAATTGCAAGGGTATTCCAAAACCCTACTCTACTTGTAGTTAATTAACGGTACCACTGGTGTGGTATAGATCTCTAAATCTGTAGGCATGCATCCTTCCACTCATTCATTGTATTTCATCAAAAATATGGTTACATAGTTATTGAAAGGAAATAAATCAATGAACCTGTTTTTTTCTGACAGTGCTAGAAATTGTATAGTATGTCCGGAAACATTGTCTAGTATTTTTCTGTCTAGTATATGATTGTGGGTGACAAATTTTAGCCTTAGGTGTAGTTATTACTTTAGTAAAACAGTCAAAAATATCTCATGTAACCATTAAGTCGAGAACCTCCATATTTGGCATGCATTGAAAGATCATTTAAGTGACACATTTGATGCCAAAGGTAACCTCAAATTAGGCGTACTAATTTTCATAAAGAATGATTTATAGAAGTCGTAAAACTATTTTGTAAGTAAATTATATTTAGAACTTTCATGTAAGGATTGCATTATCTACATTGTTCAAAAAGTGAGAGCAAAATTGACAGAATCCACAATCTTAACATAGAACAATTGTTTAAATATTTCTGTATGAAACCATGTGTATTTTTATGTAGCATCATCTTGGGGTGTTCTGGACTACACTGATAATTTAAGATTTTCCCTTTGGAGTCACAGATGAAAAAGTTGCATGAAATAAGAAAATAGGAAGTCCTCATTTAGTTACTTCGATGAGTAACTGGCATGAATCTTTCATTCAGTTTGCTATGATGTATGATGCATTATCAGTTGATACTCTCTCATCATCAGCTCTGTGGATCAGGAAAGGCTACATCAGTTGCTGTAATAAACGACAGGTTTCTGCTTGTATCAGATCAAATGATGGAAGAATTTATTTTCTCAAGATAGATTTAAAGCCAATATTCCGGTAACCATAATATTTTCATTTATTATACCCAGTTAGTATATATAAAACATGTCTTTTAACAATGAAGTCATTAACGTAGATGGATTAGAGACAAAGTAAAATTGTCAAACCATTTTCTTTTAAATTCTACAATTTCTTTAAAAGAGTTATTTTTTGTAAAACATGCATTAACTCCAAGATAGTTTGTAGATATTATTTTTTTCATTTACAGGTACATGTGGTTCGGTCCATGATGCATTTAGTCATTAAAAGTAATACACCGATACTGAAACTTGTATTTATTCAGAACATGTACTTATTTAGTCTTTGTATTTATTGAGAACATGTACTTAGTCAGTCTTTGAGCAATGATAGTATGTGTAAAGGGACCTAAATGTATTGGAATAACGCTCAAAAGTTTCTATATTTCTAATTGGTTTTCTCTAAAAGTTCCTATATTTTGAAAATAAAATCCTATATAAATTCCTATATTTTTATCAGTTGATGGTTGACAACCTAAAAGCCACTTGCTGTCTGTAGCCAGTGGTCAGCCATTTCATTACAATGCATCAGTTTACCTGTATCAAGCGTTAATTAAATCTTAATTAACAAAGTGTCGCCATCATTGTGTAATGGTCCAGATGTGTGAAACCCCACCCAGTTTATATATATTTATTTATATTTCATGACTTTGACATGGTACATACATGGTGAGCAAAATGATGGTACAATATAAGGATAAATAAAGATCTACGCATAAAACATTGCTTAATATATTTAAAAACAGACTATAAAATCATATGTTTAGTAAAATGTGGAAATAGTTAAAAAAAATGTATTTTTGATTGATATGCATAAGAATTATCATTGCATTTGGTGGTAGTGTTTGATTGACCATATCCTATATATTGAAATATAGGGATGGCACAAAAAGGAATTTAATCCTTCTTTCCATTGTGGTCGCTGTTATAAGTTAAGTTTATATGTATATAGATCACAGATAAATATGATACTATCACAGAAGGTACACTAAAAGACAAATGTCAAAAATAATAATAATAATTAATCAGATAAAGAATGAAGAGCTTATTACATGATATTATAAACATTAGTTACATCAGATCTCCGACATAAGATGGGCTTTGACGAGGGCTTTAAATGGGGGAAATTTCTGGCTTTTTCTTGTGTGTTGTGGCAGTTTATCTTTAAAAAGTAAAACTTTATCAAGGAAGTTTCTTCACATAAAGTAAGACTTTCAATACACAAATGGCATCGTGACTTGTGCCCTTTTTGAAGAACATTTAATGAGAAACTGCAAAAATAATAATCTTAAATATGATTGGACAAATCAAATACATAAATGAAGCTTACATTTAAATATTTGTTAATTTTTTTTATTCATTTTAGTTTAATTAAATTGCTGTTTTCAAAATTAAGATTATTTTGAATTAGTACATTGTATTTGCATAAATTTCACAGCTATAGCGAGTATAAATAGCCATCACTGCTGCTGGACTTATCGATGCTATTTTCATCTGACCCTGGATTAAGTGGTCACCTGCTGTAAACAGTCAATCTCGTCATTTCCCTTCACTGGCTGCTAAATGTAAGTTATACTGTTCTTAAAGAAGTGGAACTCATTGGCATCAAATTAACGAAATCAACATTACTAGTAAAGTCCAATATTCGAGCTGCCGGCTAAAGATTTGGTAGCCGATCCAAAGAAATAATTACTTAAGATGTGACAGGAGAATGGCCGTAAAGATAATTAACGACCAAACTTCACGAAAGCATTCGCCCGCGGGAATCGAATCCACGATTCCTCGAACAGTAGACGTTTTTGCTACCAACTGAGCTTTGTGGTTGGGTTACAAAATCTAAAACCAATGCGAAAAATACAAAACTGTTATGTATACTTTCATTATGTGGTTAACATCAAACTGTATAATGAAAATAAAATGCCAATTGTTACATGTAGTGAAGCAAACAAAAAAGGAAAATCAATCATTTTAGTATTTCCTTTATTGTATTCATATTCTTACATAATTTATTGGTTACACCATTAAGGAAATGAAAAGACACGAGAGATGTCAAATATAACATATTCAAATATTTACTGATAAAAAGATGAATCTTTGTTCAAGAAGTTTAATATTTGGGTAATCAAGTGTTTAATTGACTGCTATAACTTTTATAAGAATTCTAAGTTTTAAGTTTACATTATATTGACATTATACTCGTACACTACACAAAACAAGAATTGATTATAAATTGCATATCACTTTGTTACTGCATAACACTTTGTACCAACGATTTTTTTCATAATTATCTAGAATATAGAATATGGCACAATTTTTTTCTTGTGCAAAGTCATTTCTAGTTTAAATCTCATTTTGTTGCAGCGCTATTGTCGCTATCATCATCATCAAGACAGTTAAGTTTGACCTCAATTGATTTTCCTGTCATTTTATCAACGCCCTTTACTTTGATTTCTGTACCTCCAAACATAAATGATACATCTATCCCAATATTTTCCTTTGACGCACTAGAAAAGACAGCTACAAATAGTGGTGTAATTGGTAGTTCCAAGGTTCCAGCCAGTGTGCACGATTCATCTGTAACTAATTCTGGGTTTACTCTTGTACTTCTGTAGATATGGACGGTCGTCTTGTTAGAGAACGGATTTACTGGTACATATGATTTTCCTGCTATTTCTTCATCATGTTTAACCACATCACCTACACGGACATGTGCAGAAAATATATCCGTGCAGTGTGGTTCACCAAAGAGATCTTCGATGCGTGTTGGGGCATGGGTACATGTATCTTTTTTCTCATGTGCCACAGAGGTTCCGTACGTATATTTCAACTTGCGTTGAACAATTATTGTTGGATCATGACCGTAAATTACTGCTCCTTTGACGATGGACAATTCGGGATCTGGAGGAATAACTACATTGACATCAGGAAAAGCTTCTTTAATAGCGTTCTGTACAATTAGGGATCCAGAAAATCCACCAACCATCAAAATTGTCTTGCAGCTTATTACGTCTTCATGTGCAAAAATTTCCTTTACCTTTGCTATGGTATTTTTTAGCGAAATATCAAACCAAGATATGAAAAGATCATAGTCAATAAATAATTTGTCTTGCTTTAGTGATAGTTTATCTTTAAATTTTGAATACTGAATTATTGTTTCCATATCTTTACCATCACCTTTCAAATAACATTTCAAGGGCTCAGGCATTCGAATTATAATTTTTTTCCCAAATTGATTGCTTCGAACCCTTTTCCGCATTTCAAAACAATCCATCAGGTATAAATAATAATCAATTGCTTCTTTTTTTAATTTATCGATTGTACCTTTGCCTGAAAATATAATTATTAGAATATCAAATTGACATGAAATTTATTTAAGCTTTACTTGCGAAGTTGTTAGGTAAAGATAAGCATTACTACACTGTGTTATCTTTTTCTAAACCACACAATAACTTTTGTTTTACTTTTAGTCATCAAATTATTTGTATCTATAAACACCATTATATCTTCCAGAGAAGCTTTTTACAATTAAATACATTACTAAGAAGTGTCTTTTGAATTTCATTACCTACCAAAAAGACCTGATAGAAACTTCTCAAATTCTTGGTCAACTCGTCTTCCGCCCCAATCACCACCAGAGGCCTTGTGGACTTCTTTCAGTTTGTCACCGTCACATACTTCATGAACCGTTATGTCGATAGTTCCACCTATGTATCAATGTATGTATAGACAATTGTATTCCTACATGTGTTTAAAACATGTATATCTATATTTGCGTTTTATAAAAACTACGCACGCACACATCCCCCCACACACCCCCCACACACACACTCCCCACACTCACAAATATATATATATTTATTTAATCTTATTTATTCATTTGAGTTAACGTCGTGTCAACACATTTTTAGGTCATTTTACGACGTCCAGCGCACCTAACCTAGATTTTCTGGACCATTGTCTATAACCAGTAACTACCCTTTCACAAGGCCGGAAACTTCTCAATATTATCTTATCGATGGAGGGAAATCGACATTATTGTCGAATTTTCATGGAAGGGTATAACCTCCCTGGATGAGATTTGAACCCGCACCCCCTCGAGCACGAGTATCCAATACCCGGCGCGCTACCGACTACGCTATATTTATATATATATTTGTATGATCTATAATATTGGTTATGATGAGCTGATTACTTCCAACTTTTAAAAATTGTCATCTTAAGTTGTTATTAAATGTTTATGAATAAAATATATAATACATATTCTAATAAACATGATTACCTCCAGCGTCTAAAATTAAATATTTGTGTCCAGACGATATTGATGACATTGAATGATCATTGTTTAAAGTTGGAAGAAGTCTACAATACAATGATGCAGCCTCTGGTTCTAAAGCAATAACTAGTTGTTCGTTTTTTATACCAGCCTAGAATGTAAGCTAAATTTTACATTTTCTTATATAAATTAATGTTAATGTGGTTGGAGTGAATTCTCTTGTTACCGAAAGAAGTTCCATGCGTTTAAGTTACAATTAATAGTTTATGAACATATGTTTGTTTTATATCTCGGTACGATCACAATACTGATTTGGGTTTCAAAATATCTTTATGTGGTCTTTAAGGCGTAAATGAACGATGTCTTTAATTTTTAATTAGAAGAATTCTCTCTTTATTATTTTTACTCCGTGTATTGACACTGAAAACGTGTTAATGTTGTATACAAAACTAAATAGTGTCATTTAAACTTCTCATATGCCTTGGATGATTTTGTGTAGATCTTTTACTCTGTAATTCACATACACCATTGAATAGCTACTGTACTGTAAATTTTATAAAATTATGAGAGCAAAGTGTAGAATTGTAATGTTTGAAGAAAATTGGTAAACTGTAAAACATACTCCTTGTTATTTCTAATCGGTGTTTATACTCAGGTAAAATCTATAATCCAAAAAGTCATTACTCTGTCAGAAATTGTAGCAATAGATAAACCTTACTTGATTTGCAGCTTCTCGCATAAACTGTTTTGCTGCATCATCCCAAATAGCAGGTACAGTCAATACCCATCTATATTCCTCATCCGTCAAACTGTTTGTTTCACCATTTGTTGCAATGGATTTTTCGGCTGTTCCTGTGAGGTCATTTTTCAAATATTTTATTGCTTCGGCAAATATCTTTAAAGCTGGTTGCTTTTTCCCGGACACTTCGTCTGTTATCATCAGATTTCTGTCAATCTTCTTCAAATGAAAACAATAATAAGCGTGCAATAACATGCGCTCCACAAGGCATGAACATAAGGATGTCGTAGTAATGAATATGCAACATTTTCACATAAATACATGTTTGAATTACATGAACGGATACTCTTCATAAACATTATGTTGTTTTGTCTTATTTTCTAAGAAGTCACATTACTAACATTAGTTGAAGGGACGACTGAAGTTAAAAAAATTATGTACCAAGTATTTGAATTGGATTTTACTTTATGAAAATGTTGAAATTGTTGTGTCATAAAACTAATTAAGATCATCTTCCAAGCCTAAGTTTTTATTGTGATCAAATCTCTTCCATTTAACGCATATTTTAAAAAGACGCTAGAAAAATGTTTATAAATACCTGTCCATATAGGTGCATTTTAAAATTTTTGAAAAGGCTATATTCAGTGTGTTTGTTTTCCTCTGACAGCTCGCCATATTCTCTCAAAGCGTCATAACCAAAGCAAGATGTGTTGTCTGGTCTAATAAGGAGACATGTTGGTGCTGTAATAAGTCTATGCAGTTAATATTGAGCATATAATTAGTCAAGTGATTAGTAAGTGTGCTACTCTATTCAAACACATTTGTCATACTTTATTGAACTGTAACTCTGTCAGGGGTTGATCAAGGATCCAACCTCTCAAACTACAACCACAGTATATACTGTTTGCAGAATAACGCTACATATTAATACTAAAAACTACATAACCATTATATCTATTTTAAACGCAAAGGCGAGTCCGAAAATTGCTTCTTGTACGCCTGACCCCCAGCTTTACCCGCCTATGTTTGTTTACAGGTCGTAGCCTCAATCTTACAATGTCTTATCTCCAAGTTTTGGACCTGCCCACTGAATAGGTGAATAAGCTAATGCATGAACAGCATTTTACTTATTCGAACACACAACTTGACATTAAACATTTATCTTGAATAGTGTATATCTTCGTAGTAATTTTAATGACGATGTGTTTATAAAACAAGTGTAAACTAACCAAACTATAAAATTGTAAAAATAATTTACCCCAAAATATATATTGGTCATCCACGTAAACATTGCGTATATAAACATGGCCAGTTTAATTACACACCAATATTATAGTGCGTACAAAAAAACAAAACGTGTTTTGGTAAACGTTAGAAATGAGACAATCCATTTCTGGGGTAGGCAGTAATGAAAATAAAATGTGTGTAATTCATTGTAACAAAATTAGCATGATGGATACCACCATTTATTGGTAAATCATGCTTGTGTTGGTAAAAATCTTTTCCATTACACTAACAACTAAGACAATCGTAAAACATATCACATGTTTATTTTATTGTCATCCTGAGCGTCCCTCGTAGTGGATTAGTTCATTCTATTGTTATTATAAACAGTGTTTTGTTTTTTTGTACGCACTATAAGGGATGAATTGTTTTTACAACATTGTAGTTTAGCAAGTTTCCACTTATTTTATAAACATATCACTATATAAAATTACAATATGAATTATCAGCATTTAAAATAAACGTTAAATACTAAAGTTGAATGTTTAAATCAGTAAAATGCTGTTTATGCATCAGCTTATTCATCTATTTAATGAACAAGTCCATTGTTTAAAGTACAAAAACAAGCATGACCTAGAATACGACCTGTATTTGGTCGAATGCTATTGGTGATAATAGTATTTGACTTGATAAACATGCATTTATTTGTTAAGACATAAGTTCAATTTAAACATATACGTCCATACTGAGTATACGAACCTTTCTCCGACACACTGTCTCCAAGATTTGGCCAGTGCTTGCTGTGTACTCTAAGCTTGTCATGACGCAATTCATAATAGGTTGAATATGCCCAAGTCGAAAAAGACGTCCCAAGATCAATTGCAGCTATAAGCAATATATCAGGCATTTTGACTATTCAAGATTGGTCTGAAAATTAAAATTATGCTATCATATGCGAGTGTAAATACCTAATGACGAACATTCTGATGAAGTAGATTTGTAATAAGTTATGCTGGCATTGATTTAAACTTAAACTTCTTCATTTGATTAAACGCCTATTTCTATATTACACATTCAATGGCGTTGTACAAAAAGATAAATAATAATAATTGAGTAAAACCCTCCAGCATAAATATATACAATTTCACAAAACAAATGAAATTTATCACACATGATGTTACATTTGTGTCTGTGTATTTTGTGGATTTTTGTATGTTTTTATTGAGTTGTTTTATATTTCAAGTTATATATAACACCAGTGTTACAGTATGTTACTGTTAACCGGACTTGTCTGAGTAGTGTAACATAACGTCACTGTCAACCAGACATTTGCCTAAAGGTGTCGAAGCATCACCTTTAAAAGGCCCGTAATATATTCCCAAAGATGGCCAAACATCTCTTTTAAAGAAACCCCTTATTTTAAGCAGTAGTGCAGTCATATAAAACAAGGTATGCAATGACAGAGTGCGAGGCAATCACTCATTCTCACGCCATTAAAAATTCACATAATCATTAGGTGAATTTTAATGGCGTGAGAATGAGTGATTTGAACTGTTTTTATCCCTAATACTAGTTTGGCTCACATGTTTTGAATTCGCTGACATTTGCATAGATCACAATTCCTTACAAGATCATATTACAGTAATCGATGTTAGACATAACCAAAGATAGGACTAGTGTTTCTGTTCCATTATTATCCAACAATTTCTTATACTTTTGATACGAAAATGATTGAACATGGCAGTTCTACATTTTGATTTGTTGTGATCATAGAAACTCTGAAATAGCGAATAGTCTTCACAGATTTTATAGTTTCACCAGCAATATTGGTTGACAGTGTTAAACATTCATTCAACCGTGCTTTGCTTCCAAACATGAAAAATTCAGTCTTTGAGTTGTTCATTTTTAATTTATTTTCATTCATCCATGAATTAATTGTTACCGCATACTCTTCAAGATTAGAAATGGCATTTGCTTCTTAATTCTGATTGTTATGACAGAATCTTTTATTGGCAGTGTGGTCATCTGCAAAACCACACACTGATATATCAGATGGAATGACATCAAATAAGGTTCCTGCATAGGTACGGTAAAGCCACGGACCCAAACAACTCCCTTGTGGGACACTGCAATCTAATGGAAGTTCAGTTGATAAACTAGTATTGACATTGACTCGACTTGCTCGGGGACAAAGATATGAGTAAATCCAGTAAATTATTCTATTCCGTAGGCCTTATTGATTATAAAGCACTTTCAATAAAATGACATGATCAACAGTGTCAGATGCAGCACTCAGATCCAGTTTGATCATTAACTATTCAAAGAAGGACTGAGTCCTTTTAGTGCAAACGTCTATAATTCTTGTAGATAAAAATTTTGCAATTTTGTTGGCAATACGTCTAGCTCAGATGATTTGGTACTTAAATCACTTATAAGATTTCTGTCCCCTTCTATTGTAAAATCCTTAAAACGTCAAGACCAGGTACATCCTTTAGTTGGGTGAGTTAGTTGACAATTGCAGCAAGGATTACAAATGTAGCTAATTTTCGAAATTTAATTAAAGAAATAATCAGCAAAATATTCTGCTATAGAGTTATCAGAATCGCCTTTCGGCATTGGATTCTCAGATCTTACTCCAGTCATTTCAGCAATAAATTTATATAATTGATTTTACCACCTTTAGCATCAAGAACTATTTGACTAGGTGATTTGACATTTTCCTCATTTTATTCATAATGATAACGGTTGCGAATAATCTTGAAAGCTTCTAATTGTTCAGGCTTTCCATATTTTCTCCATAATCTTTCTCATTGAACTTTTAAGTTAGACTAGATTATCTGTAAACCATGGTTTTGGAGCCCTATGAATCTTTGTTTTTTATACTATTGGGGCATGCTTGTCAATAGTGGTTTGAAGTTTTGACTACAAAATATTCACGTAAGAATCAACATCTTGACAATCAATGATGATGTCTTTTAAATCAGAAGCAAAATTTTCTTGATTGATTTTTTTGAGATTGCAAAATTTTACAGATTTGCTCACAATATTTTCTTTTTCTACATTTATTAGTACCTTAACAACAGAATGATTCGATAAATAGGGTCTCTGTTCACATTTCTTTACCTGTATACCATTTACTGCTTCGGTAAAAACAAGATCTAACATGTTACCACCAATATGTGTTTTAAAATTTACATGCTGTTCTAAATCAAATGAATGAAGACAATTCAGAAATTCAGAAACAGCGGAGGATCTTTCTTCTAGATGAAGATTAAAGTATCCATTATTTAACAGGTTAGAGTAGTTAAGAATTATATCTTCAATAAATTAATTGAAGTCTTCTACAAACTGAGAGACAGTGGCTAATGCTGGTGGTCTGTAAATTCTAATACAACGAAAGGCAATATTTTTGAAAATCAATTTCCATATTCCAAACTTAAAGCTTCTTGTATTCCCATACTTAATTTTGTTGATGCTAATAGCAATGCGACTAGCTATTGCTATCCCCTTCCCACTCTATTTTTTCTATTGGCTACTGTTAATCTGTACCCGTTTTGATCAAGATCAGAGGTTTCTATTAAATGAATTTACCATCATATGCGATACTTAACTTTTTGAAGGAAATAAATGTATATAATAAGATATGGAGCTTCACAATATTAATATCGTTTGAATAAATAGTATCATTGATTGCTTTCGGCGCGATATGGCCTTTTTATGTTGGTGCGCCGTAAAACCCAAACAAACAATCATCTGAAAATCAAGTTTCTGTCAAAACGGCAAAATTCTTTCTTCCCTCAGATATTGGCTAATCTTTGTTTACAGCAGATCTACAGTTCTAAGTCAAACAATTCACATTTTCTCTCATCTAACTAACAGTATTACATATGTTGGGGCGTATTAATGTGTTTTATTAACGCCTTGGAGAGTTTTAACTAAACTCTTTACAAAACATGTCTGTTCTTTTTTGATCGGTAAGGAGCTAATTTAAGTGAATTAATAACACCTAATGTAGAAGTATCAACATTGTATAAACAAGGACTATTGCATACATTTAAACCTAAATCAAATAGTTGGTCACTATCATATTTTAATGTATAGGTCGTTTGCGTTTAATGCTGGACCCCTATTTGCCGTAAACATCTTTTAAACTATAACAGCGATTTTGCTAAAAATCTTAATACAATCTTATTTCAATTTTTCCTTCTAGGATTTAAAATTTCAGAATTTTTAATAGATAAATAAAAAAGTTTTCCATAAGGTATAATGCAAAATATTTGGAATTTTTGATCAAAATTCAGGCGGGAGGTAAGATAAGCTGTTCTGATTATAACATTGTCATACTTCCAGTGTATTTATACAAAGTCCCGTGCGTTCACTGTAAATTAGTCGCTTAAATAAACACTCGACGGTCTACTGAATTGTAAAGCAGAGGCCCGTCTTTAAAATCGTACGTGTAGAATTTGTATAGATTTTGACGATACAGACGACAGTGATGATGATATTTGAGTTTGTATATACTGTTATACTTTGTTATAAAATAAAATTTCTAACCGGGCCTCATATTTAGCTATTATTTTGTATCTACTGGTATGTGGCTGTTCTGATTATGGCACATACCCATTTAACAAAAGTCGCTTTTTGGCTTCAAAATTTACATTACATGTCTATGGGAAGTATGTTATGTAATTAAAGAAAAAATCTGAATTTTTGGATTTGAGAAGGAAAATGCTAGTTATGATAACATACAAAATTTGAGTTAATTCCATTCGATAGTTAGTGAGATATTTCATGATTTTAGGGGTCCAGCTTTAACGCAAACGACCTATACAACTTGTATTTTGTAAAAAGTGTAATTTTTATGATATTTTTTTTCAAAAGTTTGAATATTGATTTTAAGAATAACTAAACCAATAATTAAAAAAAATAAAAATAAAATTTATTTGTTTATTTATTTTATTTATCGCCGTATCAACACATTGTAGGTTATTTTAGGTCCAGCGCACCTAACCTAGCTTTCCTGAACCCTTGTCTATAACCAGTACTCACCTACCCTTCCACAAGGCCGGAAACTTCTCCATATTATCTAATCAATGGAGGAAAATTGACATTATTGTCTAATTTTCATAGAAGGGTATAACCGCCCCGGGTGGGATTCGAACCCGCACCCCCCTCGGGACACGAGATTGCAAATCCCGGCGCGCTACCAATTGCGCTATCGATTCGGGTCAAAACTGAAATTAAAGATGCGCTTAGCTGAAGTGTTCATAAACACGTACACCAAAAAAATATGTACAAAGCACTGTTGTATACTTGAATAAATATCCAAATAAATATCAGAGCAAAATAAAGTGTGTGTGGTCTCATTCGACCTTATCCTTATCCGGAGACAGTAATTACTGATGATTCAAAAGCATTTATCCTTAAATCTTTAGGTAAATTAGAATGTTATATGAACGCATTTGCATAACTTAGAGATTC
Organism: Mactra quadrangularis; assembly: GCA_025267735.1. Classification (NCBI taxonomy): domain Eukaryota; kingdom Metazoa; phylum Mollusca; class Bivalvia; order Venerida; family Mactridae; genus Mactra; species Mactra quadrangularis. Next base: position 46,895,360 of record CM046305.1, on the reverse strand, counting down.
CATCCCTTTTTTGTACTTTCATCTTTGTACAATACATATGCTGTATTGTTTTATATTACGATTCATAAAATCATTTCTTTTTCTTCTCAATAGTCATTAACACTTGCGTCATTTAGTCGACTCACATCCAATCACATTTGCCCATGAACGACTAGCTGTCTGAATGAAGAAAACACCAACTTTGCAAATCGATTGGGTATATTTAAATTTTGACAAACAATCACGTTTGCTCGTGTACAATTGGATTTCTGAATGAAGATAAAAACAATGTTGATTGACTTTGCAAATAGATTTGGTGTATTTAAATACATGAACATGTATCTCTAATTGGCAAAAACGGCATTGGGGGATATCTACTACCACTGAATAAAAAATGTTATTCAGGCTCTTCAGTATTTTGCGTACACAATTTACACAAGCGTTGACTACGTTCAATACATTCGCTCTACCGTTTTCAATTTCTTATTTGAGATTACAAAGTAAGAGATTGAAAGATAATTTCAATAATAGACATCAGAGGTGATGTTACACCATAACTAATAAAAGAGTACATGTATATTGAAGATTTTTTTATTTTCCATGAGTTTTAATGAAATTATTGACCTTAATTAACATACATGTATAACTGATAGAAGATATCTACCTAATACAATGTAGACTTATCTCCATAGACTGTGAGATATATGAATATAGGAATGGAAGAATGTGTTATTTTTGTAAAGGTGATATTGAAGATGAATATCACTTCATTATGGTTTGTAGTCAATATACCGACATTCTTGAAAAGCACATCCCTAAAAAGTATTTTAAAAAACCAAGTATGTACAAATTCATTGAATTACTTCAATCCACGAATAGAAAATTAATGTTAAATTTAGGCAACTTTATAAACCTTGCTTTCAAAACAAGAAAATCACAAGAACCAAATTTAACATATCATGACGTTATTTACATATATTAATAATTATCTCATATCAAAACATCACTGTATTTGCTTTAATAAAATATTGTTGTAATCAAAATCACTTGAAACTATTTGTAATTATTTGTATTGCAATATTGTATACATATATAGTATTTTGACAACTGTATTGAAATATGTGATACACAAATGGTATTTTGACAGCTGTATTCCAAAGATATTTTGTCAGCTGTATTGTCATATTTAATGCGTACATGTACATGGTATTTTGTATCGTACAATTAGATACATATGTGATTATATTTGGTACACATGTGGTATTTTGTCACCTGTTATGTAATATTTGATACATATGTTGTATTTTCCCATATGTATTGTGATATTTGATGCATGTATATATATATGTGGTCTTGTCAGCGGTAATGCAATGGTATATATGCTCATATGTATGGTATTTTCCCAGCTGAATTGCAATATGTTAAACAAATTTGTTTGTCAGAAGTATTGTAATACTTTAACAAAATATTTGTCGTTTTTCATTCACCATTTATACTTAATTTGTATGTATTGTATCATTTTGATAATTGGAATAAGCACATGTGTTAGAGCGTGTGGGGTGCGTAGGGGTGTGTGTTTATTGTATGAATATGTGTGAGTGGAAAAATGTGTGCATGCAAGTGCGCGAGTGAGCGAGAGCGTATTTCACTTTTGTATTGTTATATCAAAATGCGACTCTGTACTTTATCCTGTACAAGTCTAAATAAAATCTAATCTGATATAATGATATATCTATACATTTATCAATGGACGACCTTATTTTATGACAGTAGAAAATAAACTAGATTACAATACGATAGTGAAATGTTGGCATACATAATATAATTACTTAGTTGATGTATCAAGCCCGGCTTCTGCATGACATGTGCTCCTCCCACCCACCAAGCCTAGGAAATTAAGACACTCATGTGAAAGGAAGACTTTTTATATCAGCACTTTTTAGAACATTTGGCTATAAAAAGTATGATAAGTGAAGGCAATGATCTAAATTGATAAAGCTAAGCACATAAATCACGAAAGTATAATTATATTTTGTTATTTAGAAAATGTTGTGATTAGCAAGATATGACAATTTTTGTACTAGTTTTTACCCTCACATTGCTCATTATCTAACATAATCACGATTTCATCGATCGATAGCTTTTGAAACGGTTTACTAAAAATATGAACTTTAAAGTGTTCTCTAGAGTGTAAACTAGGTTTTCCTGTAATTTGGCTTAGTGACCTATTTTGTGTTACCTCAAATGGTCCATCGTCAAAATTTTGACAAGATTTTTATTGATATATAGCTCTTGAACAAGTTTGTTGAAAATCGGAGAATAATATCGCCCATAGTGTTAACAATGAAAAGATGTCAATGCACGACGACAGACGGACAATTAACCTACACCCACAACAACTTGTTATATAAAGCAATTCGCACACGCGCTCATGAAAGCTTAAAAATAAACGACCGGTGTTTTAATATATCACATGCTATTTCAGTGAGTTAGCGTGGTGTAGAATATCTTAAATCGATGGTAATGTAAATGACAGACATTAAATGGTCTCTAATCTCTCACTTTTTGTGGTAACGTAAATAACAGCATACTAATATGGTCTAAAATGATCGTTGACTTGTAAAAATGTACAAGATGATAAAGTGATACATATCTCATGATCAGTATAAAAATGAAAATATTTTGTCAAACATTTTTGTTTTGGTAACGATAATTAGCATGTTGTAGATCAATAAAGCACCAACGCCGAGTGTGTACATTTTAATGGATCTTCCTTTAAAACAAAACAACAACAAAAAACCGATTGTTTTTTAATGATTTATATTTAACTTATTATTTTTTTCAAAACAGATAAAATAGTAAACGGATAAAAGTAATATGAATTCTAACACGTTTATGCAAAATGTAAGTAAAACTAAGTCTAGGTATTTTCTATTCTCGTAATGCAGATATAAACAAGTTCACAAGATTTTTTTCACATAAACTGCAGATAACAATAAAAATGCATCTGGTCAGATATGCTGTATTTTAAATTCAATACCAGGGTAACGAGTCTTGGTAACGGAAAAATAATTCGTTTACTTGGAAGATTTAGTCAATAGTTTATTTTCGTATAACAAAATGAAAACTGCTTGGACATGTCCTAAATAACCAAATGAAAAGTGTTGGTAAACAGCGAAACCAGCATAATCAAGTCAAAGTGTACATAAAAAGTAAAATAGCCTTCTATTTATATAATTCAAGGCTGACTGAAACAAAAAACGGACCGGAAGTTTATTTCAGTATCCGCCCACTTTTTGTGGATAACCAAAGATGGTACTTGCAGTCCTTAATGTAAACAAAAGGTTGGACATGAAATTTTATCCTTTGTTCATCCATTTTTGTGGTAATAAATGAAACATGATATCCCATAATATTCGAAGAAACCAATCAAGTGAACATTAGCTTGGACTAGATTTTTTCCGCCAACTTTTTATGTCGATAAACCAAACACCGTAACGTTGAATAATCAAAGTACTGAAAGTACTGTTGGAGGGAATTTTTGAAAGATTTAAGAGTTCAAAGTTACTATTTCGAATCCATCATTATCTCTTTATCATTCATTATCAACTATGTTTCATATTTCATTTCACATGCACATTATTCTATTGATCGAAGGGTTGTATGTTCGATTCCCGGGTGGTCATATTTTCGTGGAGCTTAGATATGAAATAATTTCTACGGTCATTCTCCCTTCCAACCACTCATTGTAAATCATGCAGGGCAGAAGTCATTCACTAACAGCTAACACACTAACAGTATGTGGACTGATCGCCGTGATATAACCTATACAATGTGTTGCTATGGCGTTAAGGCTACAACAAATTGATCATAATTATGTTCTATGGATTTTGTCTAAAAAATGTAGCTAGCGAGTGAAAAAAATTGTTTCCCCATTTCTGGCATTTCGAGAAGTGAGCGAAAGGCGGAGAATGAATATGTGGTATTTTCATGAACATTTATGTACCAAATGTAAAAAAACATGCTAAATATGGACTTTTCACAGAAAAAACATCATAATGTGTATTTCAGAAAAGCATTATAAGTTACTTTAAGAGTTTTAATTCATACTGGTCATTTATTCATCATATTGATGTGATACAATTTATCATACACATTTAAAGACACTTTTACTTTTATTACTAGCAAAATCTGTATACAAGGTATGCATTTGGCCATACATATACATGTATTTACAACATGTCAGGCCCAGGTAAACAAAGACATTGTACATGAATAGTATTCATATTTTTCTACTGCACTATTTTCTTAAGCGCATTTACTTATTGTTAGGTGTTGTTCGTTCTTTTTCAAATTTCGCAAAGCGGTGATAAAGAAAGGATTTTTTTGGAAAAATATCCTTCCAAAAATCTTAAAAGGTGCTAAATACTCATAACCTTTCTTATTGATTTGTAAAGCAACGAATTTCAAAACCATTGTCCACCCACTTTAAGTGGCGGAAAACAAGGTATGACAATGTTGCATATTCAAAGAAATTCATAAAATAAGCAAAACGTTGATCATAAATTGTTATCCTTCGTTCACACATATTGTGTGGTAATAAACGAAACATGGTACTGCTAAATATTCAAAGTAGCCCATACCGTGAACAAAAAGTTGGACCGGATTTCCGCCCACTTTTCACGTCGATTAACCAAACACCGTAAGGTTGAATAAAAAGCTTAAAGATGCTATGCATAAAATATTTATAACCTTTCTTATTGATTCGTAAAGCAACGAATGTTAATTCTTTAAGTTTGATAAAAATTTAAAAAATGGCAACACCCTACCTTTTTCCTTGCCTTCATGAAATGGACCTGCTTGTTCTTTCGTTTTCAAAGCTATTTATGGGAAACGGACAATTACACTTCTGTGTTATGATAGCGATTTAATCATTTTATCTATAAGATATTAAATTTAGGTTTGATAAACTCACTGAACTTGCATCACAAAAGTAATTTCGGTATTTTTTTCTCCTCGAAAAAATGTAGTTCTAACATAGATTCGTTGCAATTGTGTATTATAACTTGACCAGTCGACGTTATGCGTCTTGGTAAAGCTTAAGGCGCAAAATTTTTTATATCTTTGAAACTGTTGCATGTATTCATTTATAACTTCCCTCATGTCTTCGGGTTTACTATTTGAGGTAAAAAAGAAAATGCACTACTGTAGAAAAAATTGACTGGATGATGACCCTTTCATGCTGAGAACATTTCTTGGTTAAAGTAGGTGGTGTAACGTTACTATGTTTTAGCTTTCATTTTTGTAACCTAAAAATACTCATTAATCCTTCCAAGTGAAAGAATTATCCAATACCAAGACTTGTAACCCGGGTATTGGATTTGAAATCTTTCATTGTCAATTGTTTGTTGTCCATCGACCGACACTATTTTATCTAATGTATACTCTATAGGACACATATAATCTGACTTTTATCACATACGGTCAGTAGCATTATTTCAATGAAATATCACATGCATTCGCCCAAGTACGTGTCAAATAAGATAACAATATTATCAGACAAAATAGAAAAAGAAACATCCGTGGTGAAATATTAGATTTTTTGTTGGATTTAACGTTGTAAGCAACGCGTGTCTTACCATTCATGGAAAGGCTAACTCTTCATAAGTTAACCACTTGCTAGGCACATTCTTCTGTCAGTGACTGACAACTGTCCTACATGATTAAGAATTTGTGGCAGGTGAAATAATGACAATAGAAATCCTTTTATGACAAAACTCCACGAAAATATGCCTCGCCCGGGAACCAAACCACGACCCTCAATCAATAGACTTGCCTACAACCAACTGAGCTAGTCTGGTGGCTTTGCGGAATTAGATAAATATATTAAGTAAACGAAAATTACACCACTATTAATAACAAATAAAGTAAAGAGTATATGTTTATTTGTTTTGTCATCACGTGTTGCCATGAATAGATTTTGTGTATTATATACGAATGAGTATTCACTATATAATGCATGTACTAGAAGTTTAACATTAATTATGTAACACCGTAATATGACTTATACAATGTGTTGCTAAGGCGTTAAAGCCAACAAAAACAAAACAATCATTAATTATGTGCTCCTAAATAAACTGAAGATATTATATCAAACATGTTTATGTCCTTAAAGTATACAAGTATTAGCATTTCCAAAAACGCTTGAAATCGCTGCTTAGCCGTGTATTCACAGCGTATCCAAATCGTCCCAAGTCTATTTATAGAAGACAAGAATAAGCGTGCCCTGGTGAAGATGTAAAACCATTGAGTCTATTTTTAGAATTCCAGCAATTAGTGCGCTCTGGTAACGATATGCAAAACCATTGATTTAGATCCGCCCCACAGTAGGGAAGATAGGTTTGCGTTTTTTCAACAAATGCGAGTCTTAAAAAGAAAAACACATTTTATAATTAGCTATGCATATTTTCTGGGGTTACATTGCAACTTTCTTGAAACTGGTTATAGTTCATAAATTAATAATGGTATTTTCTGGTAATACAAGCAGATAACCCTACAAAACATTGCGTGGTAGAGTTCATACACGCACCCCTATTTTAACTGTCCGACGTCCATTTTTTCATCATGTGACCTCAAATGCATCGTTCTGATTGGCTCACGGCAACCGGTGTCGACACAAAAATGCTCAAATCTTGATAATTGTTATTATCGCTGCCTCGGCGTTAACCCAATTTAAAAAAAAACATATGATGATCAAACTACCGAGTATAATATAGAAATCACCGAACATAATGACGAATGCACCTTATATACTGATCAAACCACCGAGTATAGTAAAGAATGCACATTTCATACTGATCAAACAAACGAGTATTGTAAAGCATGCACCTTGCATACTGATCAAACAAACGAGTATAATAAAGAATGCACCTTGCATACTGATCAAACCACCGAGTATTGTAAAGCATGCACCTTATATACTGATCAAACCACCGAGTATAGTAAAGAATGCACATTGCATACTGATCAAACAAACGAGTATTGTAAAGCATGCACCTTATATACTGATCAAACCACCGAGTATAGCAAATAATGCACCTTATATAATTAACAAACTACCAAATATAATGAAGAAACCACTCAATATAATTAACAAACTACCATATATAATGAAGAAACCACTCAATATAATTAACAAACTACCAAAAATAATGAAGAAACCACTTAATATAATTAACAAACTACCAAAAATAATGAAGAAACCACTTAATATAATTAACAAACTACCAAATATAATGAAGAAACCACTTAATATAATTAACAAACTACCAAATATAATGAAGAAACCACTCAATATAATTAACAAACTACCAAATATAATAAAGAAACCACTCAATATAATAAACAAACTACCATTATATAATGAAGAAACCACTCAATATAATTAACAAACTACCAAATATAATGAAGAAACCACTCAATATAATTAACAAACTACCAAAAATAATGAAGAAACCACTTAATATAATTAACAAACTACCAAATATAATGAAGAAACCACTTAATATAATTAACAAACTACCAAATATAATGAAGAAACCACTTAATATAATTAACAAACTACCAAATATAATGAAGAAACCACTCAATATAATTAACAAACTACCATTATATAATGAAGAAACCACTCAATATAATTAACAAACTACCAAATATAATGAAGAAACCACTTAATATAATTAACAAACTACCAAATATAATGAAGAAACCACTCAATATAATTAACAAACTACCAAATATAATAAAGAAACCACTCAATATAATTAACAAACTACCAAATATAATGAAGAAACCACTCAATATAATTAACAAACTACCATTATATAATGAAGAAACCACTCAATATAATTAACAAACTACCATTATATAATGAAGAAACCACTCAATATAATAAACAAACTACCATTATATAATGAAGAAACCACTCAATATAATGAACATACTACCAAATATAATGAAGAAACCACTCAATATAATTAACAAACTACCATATATAATGAAGAAACCACTCAATATAATTAACAAACTACCATATATAATGAAGAAACCACTCAATATAATTAACAAACTACCAAATATAATGAAGAAACCACTTAATATAATGAACATACTACTGAATATTATAATAATGTTATTTTAACTCAACAACGTTTCTTCGTGTACGTATAAGACAGTCAATGCTTTCATATAAAACTGTCACCTCTACATGTATATACGAAAGATATTGAGCGCCTCCAAGTTAGCGATGTGTTTAAAGTAAAGGTTTGACAATTCAACATTCTAAGTATTACTATATTTAGATTTTCCGAGAATGATATAACCGATTTACTTTATCATTGACATATCAGTTGATATACATACATTTATACATACACCTAGTTGAAATCTTATTAAGTATGAAGTGTATGTATGTTAAACCAGTTATTCGGTTCACTCACCTTTCGGCATACGTATAGTCCATTTTTTCTCAACTGTCATAGTTTGAATAATTTCACGGTGAATGATTACACACTCTCAATATCACGAGTGTTACACAAAGAGCACGAAGTCACCGTGAAATTATTCATGTTTTGATAGTTGAGAAAAAACAAAATATACACGGTTATGTGACTGACTTACTGTGGGATTAAAGTGGCGATTGGTTATCAGGCATCCTCTTAAATATATCATTTAAATATTACATTTATATACATGTGTATATACTAATATATTTATAAATACATATTTTGTTTCCGTTATTTTTTTGCTAAAAAATGCTCGATCTGTTTTTTGCAGACATAAGGTTTCAGGTTCATTACAGCATTATTTTCGACTGATTTTAGCTTAGCAAAATTGTAATCATAAAGCATAGTACTTATACACCGGTCACAATGTAGCCCCCCCCCCCCCCCCATTAGTTTCCGATTAGTTTTCTACGTGTTTGAAGACAATACCTGCCGGGCTCCGGGGACAATTTTGATATTTTTAGACGTCTGTCGGACGCCGGTTTCATTTTAACTCGCAGTTAATTAAAATCACCCTCGACATCAGGCATCTGAAAGTTATTTGAAACGAATCGGCTGATGTCCGGCCGATATCTGACCTGGCATCGGCCGAGCATCTGCCGCATCGCCCGGTTGCGGAAGAAATATAGGCTGCTCTGTGTATCCATATATTTACCGGACGCCGGCCGGGCTTCGTGCAGACGTAAAAAGTAAAAAAGTCTATAAGAGGATAGGACTGGGCGCCACCCCAACAGGAGCAATATATGATTGCTCAAGAAAAAGAGAGCGTTGTTCTAGTCGCAGTTGTGGAAGAAGAGGTCTCTCAATTGAAATTATCTGACCACCAAGAATAGGAGATAGCCCCATTTTTCGAGGATCATCAAATGTTCTATGACATGACATCAGCAGACTACAAAAATAAGTCAAAGAAAAATGCTTTACTTCTTGAATTATCACAAACGGTTTCCGGACCGGGTGAAGTTTCCCGTGTTGAGTCAAATTAAGCCAAAAGCTCCACTCCTGGTGGTGCCCTTCCGTCAATTCCTTTAACTTTCAGCTTTGCTACCATACTCCCCCGGAACCCAAAGACTTTGGATTCCTGGGGTCTGCCTCGCTGTTGAAGCAGCTCTCGCTGATCTGCAGTTGGCATCGTTTAGGGTCAGAACTACGACGGTATCTGATCGTCTTCAAACCTCTGACTTTCGTTCTTGATTAATGAAAATATGCTTGGCAAATGTTTTCGCTGTTGTGCGTCTTGCGACGGTCCAAGAAATTCACCTCTGGTGCCGCAGTACTGCTGCCACCGTCATTCCCTACAAACAATTACCTTGCGCTCCGGAAATCAACAAAATAAAACAGAGGTCCTATTCTATTAGTTCATGCAACATTATCCAGGCGTAGTTCAGGCCTGCTTTGAGTACTCTAATTTCTTTAAAGTAAACATTCTGGCCGACCGAGACACTCGGTCAAGAGCACCAGGGCACGGTGTACATACCAACGTGGAGGACAGGACGGGCAGTGAGCGCCGCTGTAGGCGTACCGCCCGCCTGTTTTCGAGATCCAACTACGAGCTTTTTAACTGCAGCAACTTTAATATACACTATTGGAGCTGGAATTACCGCGGCTGCTGGAACCAGACTTGCCCTCCAATAGATCCTGGTTAAAGGATTTAGGGTGTACTCATTCCAATTTTGAGGTCTCGAAGGACCCCGTACTGGTTTTTTTCGTCACAACCTCGCCGTGTCGGCATTGGGTAATTTGCGTGCCTGCTGCCGTCCCTGTTGCGATGCTGATTTATCGTAAAAGACTACACAAGTACTAGCCTACTTCCACAAGCGACAAGGACGGTGATGAATCTATAACTTGTACCAAAGCTACTCTTGCTCTCAATTTAAGCGCGATTCTGAGGTTGATAGCAGGCATACCTGACTCTTAGAAACTGAATGCTGAATATCATGGACAAATCTCAATGTATACAATATTTATCCACTCACACATAGACACACGCCGGGCGGACATCGGCCGGTTTTCGTAATGTAGTCAACCGGCGCTTCCTCGATGCCAGTACGGACACCGTGCGACTAGAAAGAAACGGGCGATACCCGGGCGAGTATCACACGGGCGTCATAAGAACATCATGCGGATATCGGTCGTACATCTGTTAGAAACCCGCAAAAATCGGGGTTAGATAATCATGAAATCGGACGATTGTCGCGCGGCCATCTTCCGAATCCCGTACGGGCATTTGACGGGCACCTTTTTAGTATGAAGGATTTAATTTTGCCGGCCGATCTGATCCCAATCTCACCATGCCGGCCGATTCCTAAAAATCGGGAACGCCGGTCGGGCGCCAAGTCAAATGTGACCTAGGCATAGTATGTACCTGCTAATGATAGCATATCTTTACTTTGACATTTTCATTTATATATGAATTTTATTGTGACGAAATAAGGATTGTACATTAGATTTTGACACTTAGTTAATACTTTTTGTTGTCAATCGCCTATCATTCATCAGTTTACAGCTTTTTATCATGTGAATACTCTAACGGTCACATTTATGATCCAATTTTCATCAGATACAGTGTCATATCAATGTAATATCGCATGTTTCTTATCGATAATGTATTTAGTAGAATCAAAACTAGGTCAACCATGTCAACGCAAAGTCAAAGTTATAAACTCTAGACGCCATATTTAAAATCAAATATATCATACAGATATTTTTCTGTTATTATCTTTAATTGTGTTTGTTTGTTAACATCAAGTGTTGCCATAAATAGATCAAGTACAGGGCGTATTCTAGGTCATGTGGGTTTTTGTACTTTAAACCATAGACTTGCCCACTAAATAGGTTAATAAGCTAATGCATTAACATCATTATACTGATTTAAACATACCACCTTGGTAGTTATCATTTATTTTAAATAGTGTATATTGGATTGTAAATTTGATATAATGATATGTTTGTAAAATAAGTGTAGTGTAAACTAAGTGACTATAAAATTGTAAAATAGTTCACCACTAAATATTGGTGTGTAATGAAACAGGCTATGTTTATATACGCTATGTTTACGTGGACGACCTGTAAGTATTCACTATATGCATGTACAAGTAGTTCAGTACATAACCAAACATGTTAATGAGCTGCACGTGTACACATTTTATACAAATTATATTATGACGAATACGTACCATCAGCAATAGATTTGTTGAAATTTTGTTTTATCTGTGCAGTTCAAACTCATGTATGTTTAGCCAGATTATTTGGTTCACATATCTACATGGCTATGTGCCTGGCTTATGTTGAGGAATGAAAGTGGCAAGTGGTAATCAAGCATCCTTTTTAATATATCATTTAAACTGATTGATCTTTTTATACCTTAAAGTTGGCGACCTATGGTAAATATGCCATCACATGTTTCGTTTCTGGTATGTTTTGCTAAAAATTTGCTCGATCTGTTTTATAGCAGTGAGGTTCATTAATTGTAGCTCTATTTACTACAGATGTTAGCTTGGCAGAATGATAATCATAAAGTATAGTATTGTATTATCACCTGCTAATGATAGCATATATTATCTTGGTCATTTAAGTACAAATTTCATTGTGATTTCGCAGCAAGCACTGGTCCAATATTATGTATATAGGGTTTCTTAAAAAGGTTTTAGAAATATGATTAAAATGAACATGTTCATTCACTAATACAACTATGCTAATTAGGCCAATATTTATCTGTTATAAGTCGCTGTGCTTACTGTTAATATTGATAAACTTCTATGCATTGTTCAAATACGTTCATATTGCTTGTTTGATCATTTGTAGAGGATCAAAAGGATATCATGATAGTGGACGAAGTGTTGGAGAAAAGTTTACCAGCCTTAAAGGTATTAGCTGATGCAATAATTTGTTCGAAAAATTATCGAAATACTTCATGAAATAAGCTTGAAGTATAATTGCAAAAACTGATATGACTACTAGTGCGTCAGTGACAAAATGAGATAATTAGATAATTTCTTGATTGTGTTTAACGCCGTAGCAACACATTGTACATGTTATATTATGGCGATCATTCAATCAACACACAATTCCTTGAAAGACTAGATCTATTGATATAGTTGTTAACCAGTAACTATATGAGATGATGCAGAAAGCAATATATTCGAGAAGCTGCAAATAAAGTACATCAAATATCTAAATGAGACCATAGCATAAATACATGTTTATCTTAGTAATAAAAGTTTGTTTGTTTGTTTGTTTGGGTTTTACGGCGCACCAACACAGAAAGGTCACATCGCGCCGAAAGCTATTAATGATACTAATGATTCAAACTATATTAATGATGTAAAACTCTATATCTTATTATATACACTTATTTCCTTTAAAAAGTTAAGTATAGCATATGATGGTACAGATTCAAAAAGTTCTTTAAGTGAGTTTACTTTAAAATGTTTGTCACGAATGTATTTAAGATCCTGACAGTCAAGGAGAACGTGTTTTACATTGAAATGCTCATCACATGGTATGCATTTAGGTGCTTCTTCTCTTTTTAGAAGGTATGAATGTGTTAATCTAGTATGACCAATTCTACATCGCGAAATTACTATTTGATCTCTGCGATTAGAATATATAATTGACGAAAATGAATTAAGGGTTGGCTTTGCGTCATGTAATTTATTAAAAATTGCATTGTTCCACAAGGTTTGCCATTTTGATTTAATTAACGTGTTTATTGAACATTTGAAGTCACTGCTTGGCAATTTGATATCCACTTGTTGAAGGTTTAAAGATTCTTTGGCCAAAATATCAACTTTTTCATTTCCTTGTATACCAATATGGCTTGGTATCCAGCAGAGGTGTACTGTTTTCGATTTTAAAATTTCATGCAATTTCAATTCTATACTTTTAATAAGAATATTGTCTGAATTACGATTTTTTATGGCCAATAATACAGAAAGAGAATCTGAAAAAATGATAAAATTACTATTAATACTATTTGATATGTATGATAAAGCAAGATCTATTGCTTTGACTTCAGCTGTAAATATGGATGCCTGGTCAGGCAATCGCATTCTTGCAACAAAAGAATTTCCATATGCAGCGCAACCAACTTTATTACCATCTTTTGAACCGTCAGTAAATAAATGTGTACAATCTTTATATTTTTCTAAAATGTTTACGAATTCTGATTTGAAGGCCTCTGGACTGGAAATTGATTTACGAAAGTTTGACAAGTCGATGTTAACGTTTGGTATGTTGTAGGTCCAAGGAGGGACATTTTCATCTAAGTTTTGTAGAACGATAGAGGTGTTAATATTAAGTATTTCTAAGTCGTTTTTAACGCGCAGGCCAAATGGTTTAATTTCGTTTGGTTTGTTGTCAAATTTATCAATGTAATTTGGTTGAAAAACAACTTTTCGCGCCGGGTTACTATTGTTAGAAGATATTCGATTTGCGTATTGTAATGAAAGCTTTTGTCGACGTAATTCTAATGATGGCTCGTTAGCTTCAACATAAAGACTTTCAACAGGTGAAGTTTTAAATGCACCAAGGGCGATACGTAAGCCCTGGTTATGTATTGTATCAAGCATTTGCAAGTACGATTTACGTGCTGATCCATACACAATTGACCCATAATCTAGTTTTGAACGAACAAGACTTCTGTATAATTTAAGTAATGTTTGGGAATCAGATCCCCAATCAGTATGTGAAAGTACTTTAAGTAGATTTAAAGCTTTGATACATTTTGTTTTTAGAGATTTTAAGTGTGGTATGAAAGAGAGTTTTTTATCGAATGTAACGCCTAAAAATTTAGCTTCATTTACAACTGGGATTTTTGAGCCAGAAATGTAAAGTTCAGGATCATTATGATGCTTTCTTAATCGACAAAAATGTACACATTGTGTTTTTGACTTGGAAAATTTAAAACCATTTTCTGTTGCCCACTTTTGGATTTTATCCAAGTTTTGTTGTAGTTGGCGTTCGATACTTCGAATATTTTTAGAACGATAACAGATTAAAAAGTCATCTACATATAATGAGCAATCTGTACCAGGATTTATAACCTTAACAATATTATTTATTTTAAGACCAAAGAGGGTAACTGATAATATACTGCCTTGTGGCACGCCTTGTTCTTGTTTGTGGCTATCTGATAATGTTGATCCTAATTTAACTTGAAAACTTCTGTCAAACAGAAAACTAGAAATTAACATTGGTAGTCTACCATTTAGTCCGGCGTCTTTAAAATCTTTTAGAATACCATTCCAAGTTGAATTTCCAAGTTGTATCGTAAGCTTTCTCAAGATCAAAGAATATTGAAACTACATGTTGTTTATTGACAAAAGCCTCTCTTATGAATGTTTCGAGGCGTACTAAATGATCATTTGTACTTCGCTGTTTTCGAAAACCAGATTGGAAATTAGTAATAATACCGTTAGATTCTAAATACCAGATGAGTCTTTTATTAACCATGCGTTCAAAGGTTTTACAAATACAACTAGTTAGAGATATTGGTCGGTAGTTAAGGGGGTCAGTATTGTCTTTTCCCGGTTTCGGTATTGGTATTATTAAAGCTTCCTTCCAGGAATCTGGAATTTTACCAGATATCCATATATCATTAAAAATATCGAGCAATAAATGTTGAGATGCCAATGGGAGGTGTTTTAAAAATTGATAATAAATTTCATCAGGGCCAGCAGCTGTATCTTTGGCATGCTTAATAGAATCAGTTAAATCGTCAATTGTAAAGAGGGTGTTATACTCTTCTTCGTTGTTAGAATGAAAATTAATATTTTGTTTTTCCGAGTTAGATTTGACCTTTTTAAATTCTTCAGTATAGTGTGCTGAAGAAGAATTATGTTCAAAAGTTTCCGCTAGCGTGTTGGCTATATCTTTTGTAGTTTTTGCTACGCTCGAATCTTTACGTTTGAGATGAGCTGTAGGAACTTTTTTGTGTTTACCATTAATTTTACGAACTACTTCCCAAACTTTTTTAATTGGAGTGTTGGCGTTAATTTTAGAAACATATGACTGCCATGATTTACGTTTAGAAAACTTAAAAGTTCTACGAGCTTGTGCTCGTAGGATTCTATAATTGTCTAGATTCGCAGCTGTAGGGCAAACCTGAAATTTCTTTAGTGCTGCTTTTCGTTTCCGATATGATCTTCTGCACTCATCGTTGAACCATGGTTTTTTAATTTTACTCGAGTTTTTCATTGAAGTTTTAGGAATACACTCATCAGCTATCTTTGATAGAGTGGACGCAAAGAGATTAGCTTTATCCGAAGAGTTGGAAAAATTCGGGATTGTTAAATCATCGGAACACAATTTGTTAAATTGTTCCAGGTTCGCTTTTGAGAATTTGTAATAAGAGCGGTTGTTTACTGGAACAGAGTCGTTTAAAGTTAACAACAATGGAAAGTGGTCACTGCCATATTGTTCGTCAAGCACTGACCAAGTAAAATCCAAGTATATTGATGGATGTGATAATGTAAGGTCTATACAAGAAAAACTTCCAGTGGCTGGATGTAAGTAAGTTGGTGACTTGTTATTCAAAAGGCATAGTTGAACATTATCAATTAACTTTTCTGTAATGCTGCTTTTATTATTCGTAGATGTACTTCCCCATAATGGATTATGTGCATTAAAATCGCCGAGTAAAACGAATGGTTCTGGGAGTTGTTTAGTTAAATTTTCTAAGTCTTCAACAGTTATAGATAAATTGGGAGGGAGATATAATGAGCATATTGTTATAGGTCTGTGCAAAGTTACTTCAACGGCCACGGCTTGCAGGTTAGTTCGTATCTGAATTTGTCGTTGAGGGATACAGTTTGCAACCGCAATTGTTGAGCCACCAGATGCTCTCATTGTGTCTGTGCAAATTTTATTATAAAGCGTATAGTCCTTTATTGATGTTTTATCATTTGTAGATAGGAATGTTTCTTGAAGACAGACAACTTTCGGGGAGTATTTTGATAATAAGAGAAGTAAATCGTTGTAATTTGATTTAAGACCACGACAATTCCATTGAAGTATAGTTTGACTCATGGTTCAACGAAAAGTAAAAACTTACTTCGGAAACTTAACAGGACTTCGCGCCGAAGTCCGGGGAGGAGAGCTGTGGACACCCATGTCCTCGTCCTCCATCGACTCGATGTCGCTCATAAGAGCCTCGAATCGGTTGGAGGACGGGACAGGGTCCCTCTCCGCTTTTCTAACTCGGTAGGTTAGGACGACCTTCTTTTTGGGTGATTGCCTTTGAATCACCCGCTCAGGAGACGGAGAAGCCTGTGAGACCCGCCTCTGAGGTACAGATGAGGTACTTGTAGATGTTGTCTGTGAACTTGTACTTGCTTTGGACGTTTTACGTGAAAGAATAGGAGACGGTTTTTGCACTGGAGTTATTTCAAGAGGAGAACATTTACATAAATTGACCTGCACAGCAGAATCAACCATCTTAACTGGTTTTGATACAACAGCTGAATAAGAATTAGTTTTGGAACTTTCTACAAGCTTGCGTGCATCAGGAAAAGATAAACTTTGTGTATATTTAACACGGAGAACTTCTTTTCCTGTCTTCCAGACTAAGAAAGAACGGGAGGTTGCAAAATGATTACCCCCACAGTTTGAACATTTGACTTCATTAGAACAGTTTTCAAGCGGACCAGCATGAGAAGTACTACATTTACGGCATATATTCTCTCTAGTGCATTTAGTTTCATGATGTCCATATTTAAAGCATTTGTAACACTGCATCGGGTTTGGTATGTACATCTCAACGCGAACGTTGAGATACCCAACTCGAAGAGTGGATGGAAGAATGGGGGTATCAAAAGTTAAAATGTATGTGTGAGTGGGAACACGTTTACCGTCTCTGGTGGATAGAATACGTTTGGCATTTGAAACACATTGAGAGCTAAGCTCTTTTACTATGTCTGCCTCTGACATTTCTGCAAGGTCAGGGCAGCGAATGACTCCTTTGGATGAATTGAGGGTATTGTGTGCAGTGCAAAAAGATTTAATGTTGAAAAAAGATCTTAATTTAAGCAAATTATCTGATTGTTGTTTTCTTTGGACCTCGATCAGGAGTTCTCCACCACGGAGCTTCCTGACCGATTTTGGAGTTCCTATGAGTGCAGAAATTGACTTTTCAATGACAAATGGGTTCAACTGTGCTAGTTTTTCATCTCCCAACGCTTCTACTACCAGAAAGCGTGGAAAAGATGATTGACTTGATTGTTCATTTGAAATGTTGGGTGATTCGTCAGACTTACGTTTTTTAGAAGAGGTTAAAGGATCCATGGTTGAGATAATAATGATTCATCTCTCAGGTTCCCCAGCCACCTCAGACTCCAACAAGGGGAAGTGCAATGGAGGCGGGTATCCAGCCTCCGCACCACAAGGATACATGAGAGATATACTTGCATTGCAAATGATTACAATCAACACAATTGGCCCATGAGCCACCGCCTTCTTGAATAGGTGTTTTGAACGTTTACACTTGAAAGAGAGTACTTTAAATTCAGTAAGCCCACTCAGATCGTAATGGAGTACACATATGGTTTTTCAAATTAAGAGTATGCCTGTAATGTTAATAATTTTGGGATAGTGCACATAAAAGAGTACATGAACTTACATGAATGAAATGGCTTTTTGCAAGTATGCAACTATTCAAGGGCAAGGCATGACCAGCCGATTGACCAAGTCGGGCCTACTTGGACACCCGTCTACCCTGAATCAGAGGCCAAAGTAGTGTGTTGGGAAGACTGGAGATCCCTGGGTCTCCCTCAACTACCAGGATCCTCCTTTCCCGGTTACGGGACGCTGCCCACGGCAAACGGGCAGTTTTGGTGTTGGCCATATGCCCATCATGCAGGCGCAACTTGCACCTACATAATGGGCACATGTTTCTCCTCCTCACCGCGGAGAGGTCCCAAAAAAAGAGGAGGAAATAAAAGTTTTCACTACTATGAACAACTAATCGATTTTACGTGCCTGATTTGATATTTTCATTGTGAAAAGCAATTGTACGAAATTTCTGTCTGAACATCCTTTTGTGAAATCATACTGTGGTGTTTTCGACATTAATACCACTGATATCATATCGAGCATGTGGTGTAATGTTTTGTTCGTGTCCAATGACATATTAGGAATTTGAAACATCGTATTGATGATCATATTGATGATTATATCTTTCTAGTGTTCCATAAAAAATAATCACATACTGTTTACATGTTTAGTTTAAGCAGATATAATAAACGTACAATTAGTTATTGCTCAGAGGCGGCATCATTGTATTGTAGACTTCTTCCAACTTTAAACAACGACCATTCAACTTTCAACACTATCGTCTGGACACAAATATTTAATTTTAGACGCTGGAGGTAATCACGTTAATTTATATAAACACAAACAATTATATACCATAGTTGACAATTTGAAATAACTATGTTAGACTCTGAAAGTAATCAGCTCATCATGAACAGTATGGTCAATTATAAATATACATGTAGCTTATTTGTATTATTCAGCCAAAAAAGAATACATTTAACTGTTTTGATAATAACAATGTACGAGTATATATCATTTTTTCGTCCATTTCTAACATTAATATTATAGATTAGGGAAAATTGTTTATTTGATCATAAAAAGGAATAATAGATTTGATAAAGCTTACTTCATTTTTTGAAATTTAAAATATATTACGCACAGGCAGGAATACAATTGTATTTACATATTTAATATATAGGTGGAACTATCGACATTACGGTTTAATAAAGTATTTGACGGAGGCAAACGGAAAGAAGCCCACAAAGCCTCTGGTGGTGATTTGGGAGTAGGACGAGTCGACCAAGAATTTCAGAAATTTCTTTCAGAACTGTTTGGTAGGTAGGGCAATTCAAAGAACTTCAAATTATTATATAAAATGTGTAGAAATCTCCTCGGATATAACTTCATGTTTACAATTGTTGATATTTTTAATAATTTGTTAATGGAGAAAATTGTGATCCTGTTCTACCACCTTAAACCTCGCCGAAATTAGGGACTTTAGTCAGTTATCTTTCCTTGATAAAATCTGAAGCAATCCAATTGGTTAGTTGGTCCTTAAAGTCGGAATTATCGGATTTTATTATTGAAGTCCTATGTAAGAATAACAAAATCTAATATTTTTCTTGTTAATTAAGATATTAACAGAAGTGATAAAATTTAGATAGTTCTTTACATTAACAATTCTTAGCTTGATTTTCACACAAATTAAAAGATTCACAAAAAAGTTATTTAAGATGAAATTTGGCAAATTGTCATTGAAAAGTAAGGGTAAAATACGAATAATCCAACCAATTGGACCTTCCTTTTTGAAGTGTACACAAGGGGAAATAACTGACTAAGGTCCATTATTGAAAGCATTAGGAATGACATCATAAAGTATCAAGTTTATACATCCATTGCATATAAGAACGAGAAATACCAAAGCACTAAACTCAAAAATCTGTTTTGTCCTTCGTAGGAAAAAGACAAGAAAATTATCGAGAAATTACCAAATAAATCGTGCGTATAAAAAGCTTTTCCAAAATTGCTTCATAAATCATGCCAACCCGAACTCTTGCATGAATTCACAAATTTAATCAATACATCACTAAATGCTGGGGGCCTTTAAAAGCGTTTATTAGACCGTTGCTGAAAAGCCAGATATGGATTCAAATGTTCTTAAGAACTACATGTACATACCTGTTTCGAATCTTACATTTCTGTCAAAGATTTTGGAAAAAACGTTAGACTTGAGAACCATCGCAAAAAGAACAACCTACATGAAGCTTATCAGTCAGCATACAAAGAGGAGAATTTCATACTACTGAAACTCCCCCTCTTCAAGCGCAAAATGACATTTTCCAGTCTTTCGAAAATAACTGTACTTCAATCATAAAGTTACTGTACTTGTTTGCTGCTTTTGACACTATAGATCATTACTATAGATACATTATTACGTCGAATGAATAATCACTACGGGGTTGTTAATGGAGTTCTAAAATAAATAACTTAATATCTGAGTTTTGTATGTTAGAAATCTATCTTAATAGAAAATTTTCGGACCATGTGTTGATGAAATACAGTATCCTTCAAGGATCTGTCCTGGATGCTCAGTATTTCACCATGTACACCAAACTTGTCATTTGCAATATGGATTACAGCATCATTTATATGCTGATGTTGCGCAACGGTATCTATCCTTCATACCTATTGATAATACCTCAAAATATTTTCAATATGAAAAGAGTGCTATAAAAATATATTTTTTATTGTTATCTTTTCTTTCTACTATTGTATTATTTCCCTCGTAACACTGTCAGAACTAGCAATTTGCAATGGTTAAGCTAGTAATCTGATTTCGAAATAAGTGAAACTTTTGGACAGTGGACATAAAAGCCAAGCAAGAGAAAAAATAAAATATATGTATTATAATTTAATTATAAATTGATTTAATAGAAATACAATGTGCTCTAAAATTACATGTAAATAATAAAGAAATAATATTCGTCTAAATATTAATGAAACAAACAAGTAAATCTGTGAGCTAATGCTCACTAGTGATACCCCCGCCAAAATCTAAAAATATGCGACAAACAGGAAGTAGATGAGCAAGGAGCATGAAATCGCTTTACACCACATGGGACTATAGGATGAAGCAATATGCAAAGTTTCAGGCTGCTGCATGGTATAGTTGCTGAGAAAACTGTGACTGAAATTTTGTAACGGACGGACGGACGCACGCACGCACGCACGCACGGACAAGGGTAAAACAGTATACCCCCCTCTTCTTCGAAGCGGGGGTATAAAAATAGAAACTTATTATTTAAACGTTTATTCATTTCTCTTACAATTTGTATTCAAACTCGTATATTGCATCAGGAAATGCTGATTATCTATTCGTTTATTTTGAAAATTCATTTTCTTATTCAATGCAGGAATCAGGTGGCGCACAAAAAATAAACAATTTCTTAATCACTCCTCGAATATCTGTTCAATATGTAGTAGTTTATTCCATTATTATCGTTCAGGTTTCATATTTACTACACATTACATTATTTGATCTTGTGAAGTAAAAACACTGTTATTAAGTAAGTCTAATCTAGAGTTTTTATTCATTGCTTGATTTGCAATTAAAAATCATTTTCTGCGTCGTATAACAATATTTGGTGAAACTTGCTGAAAGCTGTCGACACAATTTTAATGGACTATCACTAATTATTTTTATATAATTTATTCAAATTACATACTGATTAAAAGTCGAATATCAGTTCAATTCATGTTTGGTATAGAGGAAGCAATGTTTTATGCTGTTACAGATGTATATTATTTCTAAAAGGTCCTAAAACAAGTTTACATGGTATTGAAGTTCTGATCGTGCCGTATGATAATGAACAATACACTATAGAATGTTTAATAAAATTGCATTAAAAATGGTTATTAATGAGACGTCAATCAAACTTCTTTCATGATTCTCTAAGTTACAGAAATGTGCAATTTTTATCTCAATCTACATTCTGTCACAATTTAAATCTTATTTTGATGCAGCACCGACGTCACTATCATCATCTAAACAGTTAAGTTTTACCTCCATTGATTCTCCTGTCTGTCTATCAATGCCTATTACTTTTATTTCTGTACCTCCAAACATGAATGTTACCTCGAACCCAATATTTCCCCTTGACGTACCAGATAGTAAGCCAAAAATTGGCGGTGTTATTGGAAGTTTCAATGTTCCAACCAATTTGCATGATTTATCTGTAACGAATTCAGGGTTTAGTTCTGTAGTTCTGTAAATTTTGACCTCAACTTTGTTTGCCATTGGACTTAGTGGAAAGTATGTTTTTCCTGCTATTTCTTCATTATGTTTGACTACATCACCTACTCTGACATGTGTAGAAAATATATCAATGCAATGTGGTTTACCTAAACGATGTTCGATGCGTGCCGGACCGTGGGTACAAGTGTTTGTTTGCTCGTGCACTACATCGGTTCCGTACGTATATTTCAACTTGCGTTGAACAATTATTGTCGCATCGTGACCGTAAATAACTGCCCCTTTGACTATTGCCAATTCAGGATCTGAAGGAATTACTACATTGACATCAGGAAATGCCTCTTTAACAGCTTTCTGTAAAATAACTGATCTCGAAAATCCCCCGACCATTAAAATTGTGTTGCAGCCAATAACATCTTCATGGTCAAGTATTTCATTTACCTTCGCGATGGTATTTTTTACTGAAATTTCAAACAAAGATTTAAAAACAGAAAAGTCAATCATTAATTTGTCTCTATTTAGTTTAAGTTTATCTTTAAATGTTGATTTTTTAATTGCTGTTACCATATCTTGACCACTATCTTCCAAATAATCTTTCAAAGATGCTGGTATTTGAATTCTAACACTCTTTTCATTTTGAACATTGCAAATTCTTTTCTGCGTTTCAAAACAATCCATCAGGTACAAATAATCTTCTATTGCTTCCTTCTTGACCTTTTTCATAGATTTACAGCCTATAACAAAAAGGATTAAAATATGAAGTTAACATGACATTTTAATCTGAATTATTCCATTCAAGATTTCATTTCTTATCAATGATGTTTAATGACGTTTTTTTTAAATTAAATTCATCACATTTGTGGTATTATTGAACAATGAAACACATATATTTTCAACTATTCACGTTTATTTCGTATTGGTTGTTCTAGTGTATCTAGTTAAAGACAACATTCGATATTCTTGGTTTCCAAAATCTGAAACTTGTAAAACGTTTTCGACAATATTTTGAATTTCTCTACCTACCAAAAACATTTGATAGAAACTTCTCAAATTCTTGGTCAACTCGTCTTCCTCCCCAGTCACCACCAGAGGCCTTGTGGACTTCTTTCAGTTTGTCACCATCACATACCTCATGAACCGTAATGTCGATAGTTCCACCTATGGATTAGTATATTATATATAATTATATTCCCAAATGTGTTTAAATTCTTTTAAATCTATGATTATTCCTGTAAATGATAAAACATGTTTTCTCTAATGTACACATAACATGAATGATTGAAATTGAATTAAAATGCTTGTAAAGATTTGTATTATCATAAGAGCAAATTTCTTATGGCTAAATAATACAAATGACGCAAAAAAACGTATAAAAAATATTGACTAAAATGATTTTAATGAGCTGATTACGCCTAGAGTTTTAAATTGTCAACTCAAGTTGTCAACAATCGTATAATTATAATTCTCTGTGTTTATATAAATTAATTTGATTACCTCCAGCGTCTAAAATTAGATATTTGTGTCCAGATGATAATGTTGAAAGTGAATGATCATTGTTTAAAATTGGAAGAAGTCTACAAAACAATGATGCAGCCTCTGGTTCTAGAGCAATAACTAGCTGTTCGTTTAATATACCAGCCTGAAGTAAAACTACTATTTTGTTAAATCCATGTTAATGTATTTGGAGTTTAAACCTTGATCACAGGCTTCCTTTGTATTTTTCATATCTTACAGTATAACACCATAATATAGTTATGATACCAAAAGCCGGGATCAAGCGGAGACACGTGCGAACATTATCCTGATAGTTCATGCTCTATGTAAATTTTTGCCAACCAAACTATAACATGTCATTTAAACTAAATGTACGTTTTGAAGGAGCTTTTGTACAGATTTACTTTATATTACACCTGTCCTTTGATTTATTCGTAGGAATATGAAATTTTTATGTAATGGTAATTGACATTAAACCAGTCCTCCCATTTCTTAATATTCATAATCCGTTCACCTTTAAAAGGATCAGCGTTTACTTGGGCAATCATAGTCGAATTTCTTATACACAAATGATTTATTTGTTATATACAAATTATCCTCTTGTCTGAATGAGTGGCTGAAGAAGCTTTAGCGTAATGTCAATTTATTAAACTAGCCATGTTTCATGAAATTATAACGCATTGACAAGTTTAATGCGAAATAATCTTTAAAAACATATACAACCCAATTTTCATGCGCCCGTTTGAAAAACGGGACGTATTATGTTATGATGTTGTCCGTCTGTCCGTCCAATTGCTTGTCCGAATGATAACTCAAGAAAGGATGCACCTAGGTTCCCCAAATTTTATTTATAAATAGCCCTTGGGTAGAGGGGGTGCGCTATTGATTATGAGACCCCAGGGTTAAAGGTCAAGGTCACTGGGACTTAAAATATGAAAACTTTGTCCGGAAATTAACTCAACAATAACTGTACCTAGGTTCACCAAATTTAATGTGAGAGTAGCCCTTGTGTCAAGGATATGCCCTATTGGTTTTGGGGTCCCATGGTCAAAGGTCAAGGTCACAGGGACATCATATAGAAAAAACCTTGTCCGGACGATAACTCAACAACCACTGTACCTGGGTTCACCAGATTTTATGAGAGTAGCCCGTGTGTCAAAGATGTTTACACAATTTTATGTACGGGTAGCCCTTATGTCAGGCATATGCCCCTTTGATTTTGAGGCCCCAGGGTTTAAGGTCAAGGTTGCTAGGACATCATAAGTGAAAACCTTGTCCAGACAATAACTCAACAAGCACTTTATCTAAGTTCACCAAATTTAATGTATGGATACTCCTTGCGTCCAGGGTGTGCCCTTTTGGTTTTGAGGCCCCTGGGTCAAAGTTCAAGGTCACTGGAAGTTCATATGGTACTTTGTGCGGGTGATATCTCTACCACAGCTGTACCTAGGTTCTCAAAATCTTTGCTTTGGATAGTCCTCTGGTTAAGGATGTGACCTATTCTGAGGTCCTGGGATCATAGGTCAAGGTCACCGGGACTTTATATGAGATAGAACACAGGCGTATATTGCCCCGCTCAGCGGAGCTCTTGTATTTCCTAACAGTATATATAAATGTGGATTCATATGCGTGGCATTATATTGTTTCTTTTCTAGCAACACTATATACAACTTACTTGATTTGCAGCTTCTCGCATAAATTGTTTTGCTGCATCATCCCATATAGCAGGTACAGTCAATACCCATCTATAATCTTCATCGGTCAATGACGCATTGGAAGTCGTGTCACTTTTTGCGATAGAAGCTCCAGCTGTCTCCACGAGGTCATTTTTCAAACATTTTATTGCTTCAGCAAATACCTTTAAAGCTGGCAACTTTTTCCCTGACACATTGTCTGTAATCATCAATTTCCTGTTGATCTTCTACAAATGATTATGGTAAAAAGGAATAAAGTATGTGCTACAAGCGGTACAAGGCATTGAACTAAGGGTGACTTCCGTACTTGAATATGCAAAACTAGCCAATGAGTATTCATAATTTATCGTCGAGTCCACATTGCATGGTTGCTATTCCAGGTCACATTAAGAGGACATTGTAAATAGAATATTATAATACTGGGCTTTGAATCACAAAATTATTTATAAAATGTATTTGAACTGCATTTTTTCACATCGCTGTAAGAAATTTACAATGGCATGTTAATTTTCTACATATGCCGAAATTGTTGCCTATTAAAAAATAGTTTACCCCTGTTTTTATGTTCTCCCAAAATTACGTAGATTTTGGTTACTTTTTACAAAGTTATGTTGTTGAATACATTTGTATTATGCTGCTGATTTCAGTTTTTTTCTGTGCAGTAACAATTTCAAATAAACCATAAAACAAATCAACATAAATACCCGTTCAAAAAGCTGCATTTTGAAATTCTTGAAAAAGCTACACTCAGTGTGTTTATTTTCCTCTGTCAGCTCGGCATATTCTCTCAAAGCGTCATAACCAAAGCAAGTCGTGTTGTCAGGTCTAATGAGGAGACATGTTGGTGCTGCAATAAGTGTGTAAAGTTAATATTACTATAATGATAGCATTGATAACAAATGTTTCTGGAAATCATGCATGTATCGTACCTTAATCTATTAGACTTTGCGTAATATTGTTAACCGGTTATCAGATAATAATTTGCATAAATTATTACTTAAATTCTTGAACTTTACTGTGTTATTTCGTTATACTCAACTTTCAAATTTGAATAATTCCACGGTCATTGAATACATTTTCTTTTAAAAAATACGAAGACAACGGTGGCCCAGGAGGCATAAACCGCCATTTGTCGATCTTAAGATTAATTCCAAAAGATTTTTAAAAGGATTTGAACGTCAGTGTTTGAATATTGTGTTTTCAAATTCCCCAAATTAGACTATGTTATGTTATTGTACAACTAGATTTGCTTAATAGAATCTTTGACAATGAAAAAATGCATTCTAATTATTGCTTCAACAGTAGTAATGATTCTAAAATATGTTGAATTTTAGTCTTGTTGAATCTGTCGAATACGGTCAGTGATATGTAGATATGTAATTGATCAGATAAGCAAGATTGTATATGTTAATGAAGATTCAATTATTCAATTCAAATACAAATGCACAAACCTTTTTCAGACATCCTGTTTCCAAGATTTGACCAATTCTTGCTGTGTATTTTAAGCTTGTCACGAAGAAATTCATATTTGAATGAAAATGCCCACGTTGAAAAAGAAGTCCCAAAATCAATCGCTGCTGTAAGTAACATATTAACCATTGTGAAAATTCAAGATGGGCTGAAAAATGAAAAATATTTTATCATAAGCAAATATAGTGCTAAATGGTTAGAATTCTGTTCAAGTAAAATCAGCAGTTAGTAAAGCTGCAGTTAATCTCACTAGAAGCCGTAATAAACGATGATGTATATAACATTGTATCCGTAGATCTTAAGATAAATGAGAATGTTCTATGAATGCATTTGCAAAACTT
Source organism: Mactra quadrangularis (assembly GCA_025267735.1). Lineage (NCBI taxonomy): Eukaryota > Metazoa > Mollusca > Bivalvia > Venerida > Mactridae > Mactra > Mactra quadrangularis. The sequence continues at coordinate 46,868,038 of CM046305.1, read as the reverse complement.
CATCCTTATTTTACCTATCATGTGGTCATGATATACATATGTACTGTTAAGCATTCTATATGGAATGGTAGTTGTTGTGAAACTTCAACATGAGGCTAAACTTTATAATTATGCTAGTACAAGCAAATGATAATAATTACGATTACCATTTATGTCAAGTAAAAACAACAGTAAATATTTTTAAATAAATCACACTGGAGGCAGTAAATAACAATGTTGATTGACACATTTCATAATGTGTCGGTAAATAGATGCACTATGGATACATTTGCAAAACTTAGAGATTCCATCCCTATTTAGTATAATATAATATGGTGTAATGTTTTTTATTACGATACATCAAATCAAATCATTTGTTTTTATTTAATTATCATTGAACACCTGCTTCATTAAGTCGACTCACTAAGCCTGAATGAAGATAAAAACAAAGGTGATTTACATAGTAAAAATTGGGTGTATTTAAGTGTTGGCAAATAAACAAACTGTAATTACTATGTTGATGTGTCAAGCCCGGATTCAACGTGGAATGTGCCCCCCTCCTCCACCTGGGGTATGAAACATGTCAACTCATGTGAGGGGTAACTAACAATTGACATTTTTAATAGATTTGCCTTGGAAGTACATTTGAAAAGTAGACAATGATCTAAATTGATATATATATAACTACCTATAGGTAAAGTTATCTGAGCATATCAATCATTCAACACCTCGATCATGAAAGTATAATTGCACTTAGCTATTCTGCCCCTGCATAGTCAATAAAGAGTTGTGATTAGCAAGATATGATAATATGTTGTTCTAGTTTTTACCACCTAACACTTCTCATTATCTAACTTAATCACGATTTCATTGATATAAAACTTTTGAAATGGTTTACTGAAAATGAATGTCAATTACGTTTTTCTGTGACCTAGTGTTTTGCCACAAATGGCCAATCATCAAACTAGTCCTAGTTTTTATTGATATGAAACTACTTACCAAGTTTGTTGAAAATTGGAGCATAAATATCGTATATAGTGTAAACAATGAAAGGTTGTCAGAAAGGCACGCCGGACAATCCACCCCCCCCCAAAAAAAAGCTTTGCGCATTAAAAAAATCTCGTGTACATGCTAGAGAACATACACTTTTGCACTCAAGTAGAGGTGTTATTTATTTGTTAAATAATCTCAAAAGCATCGTATGTAAACCAACGTATCATTACAACCTGTGATATTTGATACAAACAAATGCAATACAATGGAAACATATGTTTTTGTTGCCAAAGTAGTAACTTGATCATTGTCTTAAGCATTGATAAGTATGTTGAAAATTATATACTCCTTAATACAAGGTGTAGTAATGTAAATTATCAATACAAGCCAAACCTTGCAATATTTGTGGCTAGAAATGTGTATAGATAAATACATATTTATTACATGTATATGTAATTATTTACTATTAGTATTTTTTACATTATATGTTATTTAAAGTCATGTAGCTGATATTGACAAAATTAAAGCACATTTAAACGTAATAAAAAAATAAATAATTGAATTTTGTTTAATTAGAATAATTATATTGGTACATTTTTAAACAATGAAAATAGTATATACGACCTTCATACATTCGTGCAATAAATATAAGTACAATTGTTTCCAGATACGTTTAATTATTGTACGCACCGGTCAGATTGAAAGAATCAAAGTATTGAAATACAGAAAGACTTTCGTGCACATTGAAACAAACAAATTAATACTATACTAATGATTACTCCTTACACATTAGATTCAAGTACGAACCGAGCAGGGCAAAAATGCGGACCAAGTGTATATTCTATCCGGTGTAACTGGCAAATACTACAGTTTAGTCACAGTGTATTAACGAGATTTGACTCCACCCATTCACACGCTTATCCATATAAGTAAAATACCTGTCACTGACACTGAAACAAAGTGGCATCAGTAGATTGATTGAACTACTTTTATCGCCCAGAAATGAACTGCGTAGGCTAGTTAATCAGAGACATGTGTATCACTGCGCGGGTTAAACTGGTCAGGCATTTGAATCGTCGATAGTTTTCGACTTTTGGTAAAACTTAAGCCTTTCGGCGGGAAATCGCCGCGGGAAGTCTAAAATGCATTTAGATCGTAAATGCTGAACTTCGTCCGGTGTCTAATTTTCTATTCTTGATAACGGAAAATATTCTATTGAAAGAATTTACGAGTTGTAGTTTTACAAAAAAGGAAAGTTGGTAAGACAAATTAGGACTAAATAACTAAATAAAAGACTTGGTAAACAGCGAAAACAACATGATCAAGTTATAGCGTACATAAACAAATAGGTAAACTAGCCTACTATTTATATACATGTAATTCAAAACTGACTGAAACAAAAGCCCGGACAGAAAGTTTAAACCATTGTTTGCCTAATTTTTGTGGTAAAAAACAAACGTGGTAACGTTGCATATTCGAAGCACTAACATAAAAAACGTTTGACGAGTAGTTTTAACTCTTGTCCTTCCGCTCATCATTGAAATAAATGAAACAGCATAAAAAACATAAACAGCAAACCGTAACGGAAACAAAAAGTTGAATCAGATATTTTCCATTGTCCGCCTTTCTTTTCATGTCGATAAATCAAAAACCGCATCGTTAATACATTTAAATTACCCACAGTCTCTTTATTAATTTGTAAAACAACGATGTTAATTCGTTTTAGGAAAAGTAAATAAAATTTTCGACAATACCTCTGCTGTTTCTGCCGCCTATGTATGCGAGAGTTTTAGGGCGTCTTCACTCGTCAGCTTAAATAGCGAAGTGTTCAAAGTGAAGGTTATACGATTTCATATCTTTAGATATTACATGTACAGTTGGATTTTCAGAAAATGCAATAACCCATTTACATTATCATTGACATACGAGTTACACACCAGGTAACCCGCTAAATCGGGCGCACGAGGCTAATTCGGGCGATATCCAATACGATACATTTTTAATCACAATCAGTGTAAGATTTTCGTTAATTATTCTTTATGCATTTATTTTTATGTTATAATAGTGGCACTGATCTGTCGGGCTGGGCTGGGCGATTCAGCTCATTGCTTTATATTTTCCAAAAATGAAAAATTAAGGAAGAAAACGCGAGTTAAAGACAGAGGAACAACCCAAACCCCCGTTTTTTTTAAGTTTAAGGTCATTTTTACCTACATTTTCGCAACGAGATGTGTAACTTTTGTGTTTTCTTGTAGAGCTGTCCCTTTTCTACTATAATACCAATTTGCAACCCTTGAAACTGTATACTTTTTGAGAAATCGCCGTTTTACTCCACTGTACATAAAAATTGAGGCTAAATCGGGCGAAGTTCCTGTATATTTAGCGCTAAGTCGGGGAGCAGTTGCTTTTGTGATACATTGCTTACGGATATATTTTCTATTTGACAAAGCTTATATTCCACAAGAATGAGGCAAACTATATAATATTGTATTCAGTTATATATAGAACTCATAGGATGACTGAATAACACAAGTTGTTATAGGTAAGTTTGTTGTACTTTTAAGAGTACAGTGATTACCAGACTATCCTATCTTGATAGGTACTATTCTTGCATTGACCATTGACAAAAGCCATCTTAATTGCCAATTTACTAATAATCAACTAAATCGGCTTTGTTCTAATCTTTGTTCTATATCCGTAAGCAATATATCACAAAAGCAACTGCTCCCCGACTTAGCGCTAAATGCACAGCAACTTCGCCCGAATTAGCATCAATTTTATGTACAGTGGAGTAAAACGGCGATTTCTCGAAAAGTATACAGTTTCAAGGGTTGCAAATTGGTATTATAGTAGAAAAGGAACAGATCTACAAGACAAACACAAAAGTTACACATCTCGTTGCAAAAATGTAGGTAAAAAAACGACCTTAAACGGGTTTTTGGGTGGTTCCTCTGTCTTTAATTCACGTTTTCTTTCTTAATTTTTCATTTTTGGAAAATATAAAGTGATGTGCTGAATCGCCAAGCCCAGCCCGACAGATCGGTGCCACTATTATAACATAAAAGTAAATACATAATGAATAATTAACGAAAATCTTACACTGATTGTGATTTAAAAATGTATCGTATTGGATATCGCCCGAATTAGCCTCGCGCGCCCGATTTAGCGGGTTACCTGGTGTGCAGTCAGTACTTGTAAATCAAAGTATTGAAATAAAGAATGACTTTCGTGCTCATTGAAACCTAACAAATCTATACAAATGATTACTCTTTACACATTAGATTCAAGTACGAATCGAGCAGGACAAAAACGCTGGCAAAACGTTAATCCTACCCTGTATTACTGGCAAATACTATCAGTTCAAAATACAAAGATTTTATTTTCCTCCTCTTCCCATACAAAATCTTGAAGTACAGTTTTCCCTGTACACTTTGTCACTTTGCATATAAATTTTGTAGGTATTATAATTATGGTTCAATACTGTAAAACAACTTAAACTTCAAGTAATACAATGAATGACCACAGTATGACTATCATTACATTAAACAGCTACAGACACTATCATTATACAAATCATTGTATTGCTCTTACTACATAAATTTGTCAACATGGAATAAAAACCTTTGATTTGCTGTGTTTAATATTAACATTCATATACATTACATGTATACTGCTATACTGCACTCAGATGACGGAACTACTTTTGTCTCTTAAAAATTGTCTGCGTAGTATATCAGAGACACGTGTATCACTCGGCAGGTCAAACTGGTCAGTCATTTGAATCGTCGATAGTTTTCGACTTGTGTTATAACTTAAGCCTTTCGGCGAAATCGCCGAAAGTCTAAAAACTGAATATCTTACATCGCATTAAACAATTACTACATTGTACATAAAATAGCAATTATCTATTAAGAGCATATTTAATATATATAAGCGGACGTTAACGTTTATTACCTGCCCTGCGTTCAGTTACCGCGAACGTTCTGTAACGTTCGCTAACAGTCATAATTGAACGGCCTGTTAGCGGAAAACGTTTAAGGCCAACAGCTAACGGTTTTAGTATATGGTACGCGAATATGAAACAACCTGAAACAAAATAGTTCCAGTACATTTTGCATATAAGTAACTGCCATAGCGAATAGACTATATCCGAAATTCAAATATTTGGGTTTTCCCCTCCGGTACAAACAAACTTTCACTGCTTCAATGAAATCGTGTGTAAAAAAGAACAGTAGTATTTAATTCATAGCTCGTGCTGTTTAGCAATAATGTGTATACAACTTTGTTTGTACCGCCTGTGCATGAACGGAAAAACCCATAAATTTAAATTCCGGATTAGGTTTAACGAAGTCGGCGGTGTTACTCCCGTTGATTTAGATCAATACATTTACAAAAAAAAGTAAACAAGAAAAACAAGTCCTCCTCTCCGAATTCTTCTAATAAAATATAAGTAACGACTCTCTTGCCCGCCATCTTTAAACGTTCGCACTTCAACGGGTCGTTCAATTATCCGTTCATAACGGTAACTATGTTTGGCTAACGCTAACTGCTAACTGAACGCAGCCCTGGTGTACTCCGCCATTTAAGAGACAGCATCGTAATGAGAATATTATGTCAAATACTGCCACGTACCATCAGCAATTAATGGTATGACTTTTGTGAATTACCTTGAATTATCATTCACATAAACCGTTTTGATAAAAACCTAATAATTTAGTTTAAAAACTTTAAATTTTATTTAAATATAAGAATGGTCTTCAAACTGGTACATAGAATAAGCTCGTTCGACTTCATGGCGTGGAAAAAACGTTTCTTAAAAGACATAAATGTATTTTTCCAGAGACACTTACTACCTCTGCTATCAATATTGCGTGTCCAACATTAACCTTACACACTTAACTTTACAGCACCAACATGTCTCCTCATTAGACCTGACAACACAACTTGCTTTGGTTAGGACGCTTTGAGAGAATATGGCGAGCTGTCAGAGGAAAATAAAATGTAGATTTTTCAAGAATTTTAAAATCCACCTTTATAAACAGTTAAAATAAATAATATCGTTCTAGCTTGTATATTCAAATACATTCACATGTTTTATCTATTTTTTTAAATAATTTGACGTACATGTATAAAGACAGCTAGAAAATGATGAAAACAGACGACGTATCATGCAAAGATATGCCAGCTTTAAATGTATTTGCTGAATAAATAAAATGTTTGAAAAAATGACCTCGTGGAAACGGCTGGAACTTCTGTTGCAAGTACTGGGACGACTACCACTTCGTCATTGACTGATGAACATTATAGATGGGTATTGACTATACTTGCTATATGGGATGATGCAGCAAAACAATTATTGCGATTTAAAATGAAAGCAAAACAATATTTATAGATATATCTACGAAATATAATTTTACACAGCCTATTCTCGTTCCCAGAGTCTAGTAGGATTCTCAATACTATAGCTAGTATTGAGAATCCTACTAGACTCTTGGAACGAGAATGTACACAACCATGAAAATCTACGATTTTTAGTGCTTAATTTGATATTTTCTTCGTGAAAAGCACTCGTTCGAAACTCTTGTCTGAACTTTATTTGGTAAATGGTATTATCCCCATATGCGGATCTAGCGGGGGCCAGGGGGGTCCGGACCCCCCCCCTCTGGAATTTCCAAAATGTACCTGACCATAAGTGTATTTCTTGACGGTAAGTCATTTTTAGATTGTATAAAGCATTTTTTCTTGGTGCTTAACATATATTTAATAGTTATGTAGTTTTAGGTCCGTAAGATGAGCCCACGATACACGTATCAGTTTTAGAGTCAAATCGTGAACAAAATCGTGGCCGAGTATGGATTAAACATGCATATCTTCCAGCTACGGCTCCGTATATGTTGTTTTATACCATGTGCGTACTGTCACCTTGATACGCAAGGCTTCCCATGGCCTTCGACTGCCTGCAGGTACGGGTCCGTAACAAGCCACGATTTTATGGGACTGAGGCATTACTTAAATTTATTCATAAAAATAAGAAAATACTTTTATTTATATTGATTCGACGTCCACTCTAAAAACACTGCACCACGCCTGCTTGTTTTTAATGAAAATCAGAGGATTGATTTCTTCTCAACCCAAGCGAATATTTCACATGCCTTTGACTGTCAATCTGAAGTACTGATGTCTTTAAACACTATCATTTACATAATTACTTCCATTATTCTTTATTTATTTTAAAACATTACAATTTGGGAATGAATGTACGACAAAAACCTACTAGATTACTTGGCCTGTATAATGAAGAAACCAGACAGAACATGAAAGAAATATAATGAGCTTAATGAAAACTTTCCTTCACAAAATATGGTGAAAATGAAGATTACAGAGATAAGCTGTCATTGAGACCTTTTTTATGGTTAACAAATATACCTTCTTGTTGAGAAAAAAACTACTTTGAAGAACCATTATGAATTCGCTGTTTTCTTACTCGACGCTCTTTCGGGAAATATCGGCTAATTCCGCCGATTCCCGCGAAAATCGACGTTTTACGATTGCCATATCATATTAGTTGTACGTCGTATGTTTTTGGATGCTTATGATTCTTAATCTTAGCCTCCTAGGTGACCTTTGTGACTTTTTCAGAAAGTTGGATATAATTATACTTACCAAATGTGAAACGTGTAGTAGCCGCTTCGTCCGTCCATCCGGAGTTCGTGTTCGACTTATTTCTCAGCAACTAAGTGTTGGAACTGTCAAACTTAATAAAAATAGTTTCATTTCCAAGAAAAGTTGAGCAATTTAACGTTCTATTCTGATCTAGTGATTTTTTGCAGAGTCATACTCATTGCTCCCTGATAATTGCTCATAAAAGTAAAAATATACATGTACTAATTCTTGTTCACGATTTTATCAGCAGTGTAGCTCGATTTCAACTAATCTTTAAGTGAACCTTCTAACCGAAGCCAGAAGTGAATCGTGTCGACATTATTAGTTTTGGTGGTAATTTAGGAGTTATGGCCCTTTAATGTTACATACAATGTGAACACGACAATCCGTTTAATTTACAATGCAATTATCAGCTGGAAACAAGGATGCATTTTGTGACAAAGTACTGTTATGTGTGTATCTGCCTGTTCTACGGGGTTTTGTTTCTATTTTATGACCATAGGCAATCAATGGATGAAAGATTCCAGTAAAGATTTGATCAGAGTAGCACACAGTCACCAATATATGCCATTTTGAACGTTTAAGCATGTACAAGGTATGAGTTTTTTTTGAAAATTCCAAGAAAGGCCATATATATGACAAAACAATCGTAAAAGCTCGGCCATCTCTGCCGGCGCCCTGAGAAGAACTTTCTGTAGTCGCACGAGGTGTTCCGACCGATGACATAAGAAATGGATTCCCTACCTTAATACGTTTCAAAGTCCAAAACATATTGTGCAAATTGTAAACTGCAAAGTGAATAAACTTCATTATTTATTTTGTTTGTAGTTTAAACATTAATTTTGTTGATACAATATTAGCAAGATGGAGATATTTTGTATGTGTTTCAATATTTACCGTCAAGTTTCTGTAGAAGGTAATTTAAGAAGTGAGTCTATACTGAGGAACATTTACAACGCAACATTGCTTTTCATCTACGAGTATTATTTAGCGCACACCTAAGTGTGCGCTCTTATATAGAATCGTTTTTGATGTGCCCTGTATGCAGAACTTATCGTTTTTTACCGCTCTACATATTACATTCAGTTAATCATGGGGTCGCCATATTGGTTAGACTCAAACGCCCACCTACTTGTTGTGATTTGTTTGTTTGGGTTTTACAGCGCACCAACAAAGAAAGGTCATATCGCGCTTCTTGTTGTGATGATACAGCTAGACAGTCATGAAGTTTGAGTTTTTGAATTTTATTGCTGATTATAATAACTAGCATAAATGTAAAACATAGGTAATAACTTGCTCTTGTTATTGTCCGAAAAGAAAACCATGTAGAGTTTGGTGTTCAGTTTTCTTGCTTGATGTGTCACATGAAAATACGTATCACATGCATGACAGTGATCATAGATTATTGGTTTTAAAAACATCACTCGAATTTGAAAGTCATCGACTGAATGTTTTACCGACATGAAAATTACACTTTATTCGAGAAAACGAGTATCAGTACTTAAGTATAATTATCAAGTTAGAAAAGTTTTGCGATATAAGTGCGCTTAGTGTAAAAATACTACAATAATACAACCCGGTAGTAATCTGTTTAGTTTTAGACAGAAGGAAAATGAGTAGAGTAGAAATGGCGAGTATGGAAAGCCATTCTGCCATGCCAATTGCAATTTGCTAAATGACATTTGCTAATGATTATTGTGAAATGCAATTTGCGAAATGTCATTACCATACTGTATGCGCTTCTTACAATGGATGACCAGCAAATTGAAGCATGTATATATCTTTCCTTCCTGGAAGACAGCGGTCTGATTAATGGCGGTAATTGTTCTAAAATAACCTTGTGCCAATAAGCATTTCGCAATAATCATTAGCAAATGTCATTTCGCATTTTCATTTCGCATTTGTCATTTCGCAAATAGCAATTCGCACAGCAGAATGGCGTTCCACAGGCGAGAGAGCTAGTAAGGATATCTTAAACCGAGAAGATCGAGTTTGAAAAACTGACGCGTTATTAGTGCCGCTAAGTGTATTTTACAACCAGGTAGCTGAGAGATTTAGAAAGTCAAGATATATATATAGAGGGAGAGTGAGTGAATGTAGTATAGAGAGAGGGAGAGGTAGGGATGAGTTGAGACCTGATGTATTCAACAGATGTTTGTTTCTTAGATTGATATAGTGATCAGTTTTCTTCACATTGCTTTGATCTCATCTCTTACAGTCTTTGTTTCATACAAAATTCTCATGTTAACTCGCATAGTTTTACCGTAGTATACGTACATATACATTGTACGAGTGTGAAATCTGGGGGCTTGGAATCGTTGAGAATAAAATACGAATATATCCGTGTTGTAGCTCTAAATGTTTGTGAACACCTTTCACTGCTCCAGGATATCATTATTTTCGACAGTAAAATTTTATTGTTTAGTTTTAATGGCTGCAAACTTACTGGATTCATTTAATTGATATTTACTCTGGAAATAATGTTAAACAATTAGAAAATATCAAAGTACTAAAGGGAAGTATCTGTGCACATGTTTGTATAATATAGTTATAGTATATTTATGATTATGGTTTGCGGAATACGAAAGCAAGCTAGATCAGTGATTATATAACTTGAAGTGAACCTAGCATAAGTGATGAGATATTTATATTGAAATGTATACATGTGTTATGTAGTGCTGGACATATAGTACTCATATAATAGTCTACAAAAATGGAGGTATGTATTGTATATTTATTTTTAAATTATAAATTGTATACATCGGATGAATTAAGCACAAAATGAATATTATTTGTATTAAAAGAAACTCTTTTCTTAGCAGTTGTCTTAACAGTCATTATTACATGCTTCAACTACATAAGAAAATAAAGATTTAAATAAGACAAAATATGCAAATGTTCGTGTTAGTGTCAGATATCGAGATCTATTTAAGTATATACAATTAATGATGTACAAATAATCTATTCTATTATCAATTTATAATTATATGTACTTTGGTATATTGTACTATATTTTAGTAAAATATTTTACATGTATATTATGTATAACGATTTGCATAGAGCAAATAAACTATATCTATCTGACCATCTATTATTATAATCCTAGCTTATTCTAACAAGATGTGTATTTTTTTCTTTGATAACTCCCCAACAAAACCCTTGTTTAATATCATTATACCACAGGAAAAGCAAAATTGCCGACATAATGTATGTACGCCCAGAAAAGTAGCTCTCTGTGGGTTTTTTTTCTATAAATTAATGTATGTATACTAATGGACAAAAGTCTTGTCCGGTCTACAAAAACCATAATATCTTTTTTGTTTGTTATTGCACACTCATACATTTGGTATCGTTAGAAAGAGAATGTTATTATGCATTGAGTAAATAAAGAATTGTGAAGTTTAAGCCAGTTCTGTCCTTACAGTAATGTGTTGAAAATTGACATTGGGGCTTTGCAAGTTACAAATGATTGCTTTGAGTCAGTTTTCAATGAAACATTTTTTTGCAATAGTGTGTGTGACCCCATTAACCCGAATAAGTTCGGTGCTCCTTTTACGCATCGATGCTACGAGTTTGCAAAGGAATCTAGCCGGAAGACCAGAAAACCCATTCAGGTTAATGGGGATCACACACACTATTGAAAAAATGGTTTCATTTAAAACTGACTCAACGCTATCATTTGTAACTTGCAAATCCTCAATGTCAATTTTCAACACATTACTGTACCGACAGAACTGGCTCAAATTTCACAATTCTTTTTTTATTCAATGCATAATAACATTCTCTTTCTAACGAAACCAAATGTATGAGTGTGCAATAACAAACAAAAAAGATATTATGGTTTTTGTAGACCGGACAAGACTTTTGTCCATTTGTATATTATTGTAACTATCGTGTGTTCTTCCGTCATATCTCAAAACAATATTTGGTCGTTTTAGTGGTGTTTTTGTACCTATGAATTTAAAATCGCCATCGTTGTATAATGCAATAGTATACAACTAAAGAATATAATTATATTATTGCCAAAAAACGAATTGTGAATATATATTGGTATACATGGTTATATGAAATTAACCGATTATCCATATTATATTACCACTTATATAAGTGAAACATCATATAACTTTTAAGTGATAATTTGTTTATGTTATCATTATCATTATTATCATTATCACCATTATCATTATTATCATCATCTCCATCGGCTGCTTTCTTGGATATCTTTTTTCTCTTACGTTTCTGTAAAGGAGCAGACACCTTCTCTCGGGGGAATATCGACATTATTGCCGAATAAAAGTAGAAGAGATTGGCCTGCTGTGCCCAGGAAGCCGGGATCGTGAGATTAAAACCGACTGTGCTTACCTTGTGTCTCAGCGTCACGACCAAAACTGTATTAAATTAATATTTAGGTACGGGTCATGAACGTTTTAAAGCATTACAGTGAAGAAGTTCATTAATAAGATGTATAGTCTGCAGGTTTATGTTATCTTTACAAAAATATACACAGAAGTAATTAAATTGTAATTAAGATAATTAATTTTTAATGAGCAGAAAATTCATTAGAAAACAACCAGGAATATTATGTTTACTTGCCAGAACTGTGATGAATATTTGACATTGTTTTAACGATGCGGAACTAATATCCTCTCTATTTAGTGGAGCCGTCTATGTTGAATCGTCGAACTGTCGGAAAACAGCAATGTCGGCTATAAGACTTATCCTATGAGACCTACCTAGAATCATATAAACTTGTGAAATACGAGGAAAATTGTTTTCAAATGGTGTGTTCAATGTGTTTGGTCCCATCACATGGAAAATCTTAAAAATCTTAAATAGGGGTCATTTGATGATCGAACGTGTGTTTGGCCCCTCTGCAGAGAGTTTATAAGTTTAGACCCACTTGAAAAATGCTTTATTCGGCCATTATCAGTGAATTAAGAATGTTATATACAAAACAAAAATTACAAAATTAGATCAATATACGCATGCGCACTGGCCTGTTAGCATTTAATCAAAGCATTCCTGAGATGATTTTAAACAGAATAAAATCCATATTGATTACATAGATGTACACGATAACTATCTTAGAAAATTATAACTTATATTAAAACTGATGTATGAATTAACTAGCAATTATAAGCCAGAAAGGCGAGGTTGGTCACTAATACAACTTAAGCTTAAATGAAACATAAAAAAACATGTGAGTGAAAGAATTTAGATTTGCTTGATTATTACTATTAGGGAAGTAATTTAAGGGGCAATTATAGTTGAGTATATTAGAGTAATGTTTCATATTCTGTGTATATTCTATTAAAAAAGGGTTAGAGAATTTGAAATATGCATGTAGTTACGTTGTACATAATAGGAGGAAATGAAATATATAATCCGAAGTTATAATGTCATGCTATCTTCAAGTGTAATGAATAAAAAAACTTTTGATTAGCAAACGCCATTAAAATGTTTCACAACGTTCATTTTGTTAAACTACAAATTGTACAATTTATACGTGTTCGCTGCCCCAATACGACGTTCTGAGCAGTTAAATGGCGTTACGCAGAATAGTCGAACATAGTGCGCAACGTTTTAGTGATTCAATAACATCATAGACGTAAAGTTTAAACATGCATGACTTGTAAATCAAATAAATCATTCAAATACTCAAAAAAATGTGTTATTTTAAAATTTAATTGGTTATGACTGATTTTCCTATCTAATAGCAAATCGTGACTAGTTATGTAAACCAGACACCAGAAATGCAGCATTTATCTGAAACCATTAATAATTTCTGCAGTTTGATTGAGTGTTTTAAACTTGTTGCCTTACAAATGTTTTCATTTCTGTTTTTATGCACACAGTATAGAATAACAAGATTACAGTAAAGTTCCGCTATTAGGACCACTTTTGTTATTTCAAAATCATGCGCTTTTTGACAATAATTAAAACCCATATGTTTAATTTGTGAAGAAAAGGGTCTTTATAATAAGACCGGTTCGCTAAATATTGAGACCATCTATAGTGCAGGTCTAAATAGCAGAACTTAACTGTATACAATCCTTGCGAAACCGCATGCTCTTAATTACGAATGAAAATATTTTTATGAGTTACGGATTAGTGTTAGATCTATTGTAAATGCTCTAAGCAAAAACCTAGGAGCGTAGTCTTTGTGGTTACAGTCTATAAACGATTAATATAAACTGTGGGCACTACAAAAGGGATGCACGAGGTGCTATGTGCACAGATACGTAAGTAAAAATTAAGGCAGGCACGAAATACTGTGTGCACTTTTCTTATCTTCGAAGTCAAATATTGTACAGTTCTACAAATTTATTCATGAACACTTTGGGAGAGCTTTTATAGAGATTTCCTTTTCTGACAATCAAATGGAACAATAAGTATCTAAATATGAGACGTAATTATATTAGTTGTGGGTGTGGTGGAGTGGTTAGGACGTTGACTTTAAAATCCGGCTGTACAGGTTCAATTGATGTTCGACGAAGTCCATACCCTTTCATAAATTCGACGGCAATGTCGATTTTCTCCGTATACAGAGAAGTTGTCAGAGTTTTAAGGGACAGACAGTTAGAATATCTACTTGTAAAAAAGAATAGAGCAAATTTCATCCAGCTAGTCAGTCGCCTTGAAGAAAAAGTAAAATTTCATAATTAACAAACAAACAAACAATGGTAAATCATATGTAAACAAGTTCTCTAAGAAAGCCTGTCTAAAATATTGTTAAGTAACAAGAAACTATTCTACAAACTTAACAACCGCCTCCAGCAATATCATTAAATGCATAATGTGCATTAAAAAGAAATACATTCCATATAGTTAGATTAATGACCTCGTCAGACTTCATTTATATTTCTTTGATGTTTATAACATATAAATACACGAGAACAGATGTTAGGGCTTCTTGTAGAACGTGTTCTCTAGCCAGAGGCGGATCCAGATTTTTGTCCTATGGGAGAGGGACATATTACTTTTCCATTCCAGAATGGGCGTGGTAAAGAAACGTGTTGTTTTAAAATTCCGTTTCCAACATTAATTGTTATGGAATTTGATGGGCTCTTTGTACAGTTTTACAGAATCAGATGAATATAGTGTCTGACTCATTTTACCACTTTTTTAGTGAACTTTTTCACAAAAAATAACATCGACAAAAAATCGACGTATGTTCAAAACTTAGTCGATAATGTTCCATATTGGCATAAAGTGTGAATATCTTCTGAAAATCTTACCATAACTATTCTTATTTGTCTTAAGACCCTCTGCGACATTTTTTGAAAATTGACTAACGGTGATTTTTTGTAAAAGTTTGTGTTAAAACATCTGCAATTTTCATAGAATATTTCCTAGGATCTTTTCCAGACTGAAGAAAGTTTCCAATAGTACAGTTTTGAATAGTGTTTTCAAACTTTTTCCCAATTGGTATGAAATGAAAATTTCAGGGATCTGAACCCCTTCTCTAATGTTCTCCGTCAGTGTTTAAGGTCTTGTAGTAGAAATATACTTAAGTGATTACTAGAAACATTTACATGGTTCTAAACAACATGATTTATAACACACTTCTGGTAACAGGCATTTTATCTCTACCAACAATCAATATTACATTGGTTTTCAGCGTAAGAATAAATTCTCTATGTAGCCGTTAAGATGGCAAGGAGCAGATTAAATCAATTCCCATTAATCTAGTTTCCCCAGGTAAATGATACATATCTTTGTTTTATCTCACTGCATGTATGCATGTAATGTGTGCTGTGCAGTCATTACCAAACAGCACGGGGCCAATATTGTATCATTCTTAATAATCTAAAGACCTTCTGCAACAAATTTTGAAATGGACTTACGATTATTTTTATCGTAGGATTCTTGTTATAAGATCGGGGATGTGATGCTCAACGGTCGTACGACAGATTTTCGTCGTCATTATAATTTTGTTACGATATGTATATAATCAAGATATACGACACAAGTCGATTGCACGATCGTTAATAATGCAGAACACATATTTAATTACAAAACTCTTACGGCAAAGATCATTATAAGTCTTTTTCACAAGTCCATTATGTTGCAGAGTAATTATAAGATTACTTAGATAAGTTATTAAGGTAAACAATACTTTGTGCAATCTTAAGCCCCTGTACCTAGGACCCTATATTACATGTTATATAGGGTCCTTGTCTGTACCAAGATATAATATGCCACGCGCTTCAAAATATAATTGTAAGTACATATGTATTAATTAGAATCGCCTCTTTAAGCATCGTAAGATTGTCTATGCTGCATTGTACTGTTTCTGAATTGGGGTGATATTTGACGTAAGATATTTTGTGGGAAGGCTCACTAGATGTAAAGATACGGTTGATTTCTCTTAACAGGTTCCATGTGATCCGATAGAAGTCAAAACATCACTAGAAAAACTTAATACAAACATTTTTATAGTTTATTTATCAGAAATATGACAGCTGCAGGTCATTTCACCATTTAATTGATATGCCTTTATATTCCTGCACACCCAAGTTTGTATCATTCCTACATGCGGTTTACTCACATAGTTATCAAACTCATCAATTTGTAAAATTTGTTCACCATGTGTTATAATTACCAAAAATTGTGAAATAATTATATCATATACATCTATACATATAATCAAGAAGTCACGTCATTGACCACATCTAGGGGCGGATCCAGGATTTTTTTCTAGGGGGGGGGGTCCGAACTTTTCTAGGGGGTCCGAACTTTTCTAGGGGGGGGGGGGTTCGAACATCGAACTACAACCACATTATACACATTTTGCAGAAAAAATGCAACATATTGATAATAAAAACTACATAACCATTAAATCTATGTTAAGCACAGAAAAAATTGCTTCATGCTACTTAAAAATGACTTACAGGCAAGAAATACACTAAATTAATAATGGACAGGTACATTTTCCAAATTCTAGGGGGGGGGGTCCGGGACCCCCCCCCCCCCCGCTAGATCCGCCTATGACATTTCTAATATCCTGAAAATGAGATATTCAATAATACACAAAGGTGACAATATTCAGACACGGTTAATTAAGATCAGAACTAGTAACCAGACCCCTTTAACATGTACATACATGTGTATTTCTGTAAATTTATTGATTGATAGTTTTTAATACTTCGACAATAAGATAAGTTTATACAAAACGATTAAAGAATCAAAAGCCTGAAATCCGGGCAGCCTTATACCTAAAAATAGCAGGCTATATTGACAAAAAGTAGCATTCAGAAAACTTAAGTTCTTCGTATATACATGTACAGTGTATACAATATAACAAATGTTTATGTCATATTAAGATTTCCCCCAGAAGGTCCAATCCAAATATTGTTCAAGGATCTCACGCAAAATATATTGTATTGAACCCCATCTCCAAGCTGTTATACAAGTACTAGGAAAACGCATTCTACACTCAAACATCAATATGGAGCTAAAAGTTCCAAATTAAAAGAATTCCATACTCTGTTCCAACACAGCAGCAAATGTTCTTGTGACATTAGATCATTCAGAGAAAGAATAGGGATTCGTTCTTTTTTGGAAACTAGTTATATATGACACCTATATGGTTATCTGCTGTTTGCATAGGCATGCCTTTTTCACATATACTAGTACATGTAGTGGGCACAAGTTCTTTTTGTGGCATGTAAAAAAATTTTCATTTCTATTTAAATCATTTGAATGTGGGTGATGGTCTCGCTCCAGATCGAGCATAAATCCTCCGACCATCGTCTTCTTGAGTAATTCCTGAAAAAGTGCAATTGTTATTTATTTATAATTTCAGGTTGATTTAGAGTATGATTACGATGATGATTACACGGACTTGTTTAGAACATACATTTTAAATGTTTCCAACGATGATCTGGCCAATCTAACATTTGAAAATGGCGGAACCATCTTAAATTCAACTACCACAGAGCAGACGATTGGTGACCGAGAGTTCACAGATAACGACCTTGCGTCATGGATTTTTGCGTTAAACATCATTTCCGGTGTTGGAATATTAACCAATAGCATTCTTGCTTTTATGATAATTGTTGATTTCGTCATCGATAAGAGTGTACGGTTGTGGACACGTCATTGGTTATTGTTGAATTCTGCCATTACACACGTCGCCTATTTAGGCATTGCTATCTATATGAGAGAATTTGGTGTAAAACTTGAACAAACTGACAGAAAGTGTCTGGTTTTACAACATACAGACAAAACTGTTGAGTTTGTTACCATTCTGTACATGATTATGATTGCTATAAACATACTTGGTAATGTTGTAAAGCCGGGAACTCCGTGCGGTAAAAGGAATATTCTATTTTGGATTATTCTTATTCTATTCATTATGGTTTGTGCAAATCTTGGCATCTTGGCTCTCTACACCATGCGGTTGGAAGACATTCGTCACGTGGTTCCCAATTCATGCCAGATCGATCCAATCCATTTTCTGCGAGGTAGTAATGCCAATGTCGTTGCCATAGTGACATTTTATGTTCCTTATGGAATATTACTAATTTTAGCTTTTTCATCACTATTGTGTTCAGCATGCTCGCGTCCAAGATATTTAAATCACGTGTCTACGAATGTTGATGAATTTAACACATCAAGGAAGAGGGCAACTATATTTATCTTTATCACTGCTACAGCTGGGTTTCTATTGATGTTACCATTCTACATGTTCCAAGTCCCTGAACTGGCTTATGTTATCTTGAACAGGCTTGAGAAAACTAGTTTTTATGTTGTTTTATTTGTGGCAATACTCATCAAACTTGTATTTTATCTTATATTTCCTGCTATGTGCTTATCATTGAAGGAGGTTAGTGACATCTATAGAAAGGCTGTAAAGCATGATAACCATCTACAAGACAGTGATAAAACAAGCAACAAACCACTTTCAACTGATAAATGAAGTAGGTTCTTGTTTACATTATCATGGTGTTCAACAAACAATGAATTATTACATGACGTCATCTTCTTTATAATGACCTAAGTTTTACACTTCTTAAAGGAAAATGACACGGTGGCTTCAAAGGACGTAAATGGTGCATTGTCTAGTAAATGAATAGTGACGTGCAATAAAAACAAGAAAAATGACGTCAGTCGTTTCGTCATAAAAGTGATGTGATTCCTAGGAATTGACTTACTTCTATCGAAAAGTGGCTTTATTTAGTAGACAAACGACGCAGAAAGTTCAGAAGAAATGTATAATATTTCAGTAAGAGTTTACTTATGTATGCTTCGCCAAAAATGTCATCTATATTTCAGTAGATAATCCAAATAAATTATTAATTGTCTTGCTTGTCATTGCTGTTTATAAGCTAATGACAGTACAGTGCATATATTTAAAGTGATATTGTGCTATTTATATAAATGTTTGTATATATTTGTGTTTTGATACGAAACCTTCTAGTCTGTGAATGGTTTAAAATTTGAACATTGCCAACATGTGCTATTTTGTAGATGTAAAACATTCTTTTCAAGCTTAGAAGTAAATACACATTGTATTGATCTGTTATGAAGGCTTTCCTTCTAAATGTCCATAACTTCTATACAGAAATATTCCCTTATATGGTGAATGTTACATTGTATATATGAAAAATTGGAACTTCTCAGAGCAAATATCTCTGCATCGAAGATTGCTGAGGTGCTCCAAATGGTATAGCAGACAACATGGCATGGATCCGAGTTAGTGATTTCAATCAATGTCTCTGATTTTATACCGGCATGGTTTTATGGCTCCAAAATGTTTCCATAATTATTATACATTTTATAGAACTACATTGTAATAACTTCTATTTGCATAGAAAGTTGTACCACGATATTACATTTACTTTTTTGTAGCTGGGTCAGATTGACCTGAACTGGTGTTAATCTGTGGTTTAACATATCTTATACTGATGTTTTATTGTTGAAATTGCATTTCATTGTCACAGGTCAATGCGCTACTAAAGATGTACAGAGTATTTCTTATCTCAAGTTAGTATGAACAAGCTATGAATAATATTAAATGTGTATTCCTTGTCTCAAACCAATGTGAACAAGATACATGTACTGTTTAAACAGTATAAACATAAAATGTTATATAGAAATACTGATTGGTATGGTTTTATTTATTTTTGTCAAATGTACATGTTGTAATATAATCTTATTTATCATTCATTATTTTATATGATATTTGCTACTGAATGTTTTGTGTAATACTGAACGGAATAAAAATTGAGCTTTATTTGTAAGTAAGGTATTGTTTTTCTGTGGAAGCAAGTAGCCACCTCGGAAATTAATGAGTCAACTGTTCAACACACAGGCGACCAGCAGGGTCCCAAAGAAAATCATATAGGGATTTTGCTTCGGGACCGCGCAGGCCGCCGGTGGTTCAACATGTATCAAACATTTAATCATTGAAAACTTTTTAAAATGGTGGATCTGAAGTGAACTATTTTTACAGATGTAGCCATCAACATCACTAGACATCAGTAAGGATCCAAACATCAACATCACATACTAGACATCAGCAAGAATCCATACATCAACATCACTAGACATCAGCAAGAATCCATACATCAACATCACTAAACATCAGCAAGGATCCATACATCAACATCACTAAACATCAGCAAGAATCAATACATCAACATCACTAGACATCAGCAAGAATCCATACATCAACATCACTAGACATCAGCAAGGATCCATACATCAACATCACTAGACATCAGCAAGAATCCATACATCAACATCACTAAACATCAGCAAGGATCCATACATACAAATCACTAGACATCAGCAAGGATCCATACATCAACATCACAAGACATCAGTAAGGATCCATACATCAACATCACTAGACATCAGTAAGGATCCATACATCAACATCACTAGACATCAGTAAGGATCCATACATCAACATCACTAGACATCAGCAAGGATCCATACACCAACATAACTAGACATCAGTAAGGATCCATACACCAACATCACTAGACATCAGCAAGGATCCATACACCAACATCACTAGACATCAGCAAGGATCCATACATCAACATCACTAAACATCAGCAAGGATCCATACACCAACATCACAAGACATCAGCAAGGATCCATACACCATCACTAAACATCAGCAAGGATCCATACACCAACATCACTAAACATCAGCAAGGATCCATACACCATCACTAAACATCAGCAAGGATCCATACACCAACATCACAAGACATCAGCAAGGATCCATACACCAACATTACTAGACATCAGCAAGGATCCATACACCATCACTAAACATCAGCAAGGATCCATACACCAACATCACTAGACATCAGCAAGGATCCATACATCAACATCACTAAACATCAGCAAGGATCCATACATCAACATCACTGGACATCAGCAAGGATCCATACACCAACATCACTAGACATTAGCAAGGATCCATACATCAACATCACTAAACATCAGCAAGGATTCATACATCAACATCACTAGACATCAGCAAGGATCCATACATACAAATCACTAGACATCAGCAAGGATCCACACATCAACATCACAAGACATCAGCAAGGATCCATACATCAACATCACTAGACATCAGCATTGATCCATACATCAACATCACTAAACATCAGCAAGGATCCATACATACAAATAATCACTAAACATCAGCAAGGATCCATACACCAACATCACTAAACATCAGCAAGGATTCATACATCAACACCACTAGACATCAGCAAGGATCCATACATCAACAAGGGGTTACATTTATTTCTGGCACCATTTAAAATTAAAGGAGTTAAATTCACAGTGAAGGTTAACCTACATATATCAGCTGTTGGGTATAAACTCCTATGCTCTCTTCATATGATTAATGATCAACTGGCCGTCTTTTCATTTGATTGCCTAAGTTCCATACATGCTCACTGCAAATCTCCACTTGTCTCCATGCCATTCAAACTTTCTGAGTGATATTGTAGAATATTGGAATGCATGTTCCATACAAATTAAAAGGGGCCCTACTGTAATTGTCACAAGTTAGTTGAAGTAAAACATATTGCTTAGTTCGCCAAAAGAATTTTTGCTAACATCAAAAGTTTATGTAATTAAGCAAGTCGCATTAACATGTCTGTCCACTTTAACACTGTGGGTTAATGGTAGAGGGTAGAATTTGAAACAGGAGTTTTAGGGTTTGATTCTTGTCAGCAGCAGGTTAAACTCTGAACATGTGATACTTAACATTGAATTCTCCTCCTTTGTCAGTGAGTACAGGTAAATGAAGTGTAAGAAAAAGCTGATGTGGTAAGTTGTTTGTCATATGTAACCTTATATAAAGGGTTGATAAATAACTTAAAATCCAATTTAAACAAAAGAATCACTCAAGATATAACAAATACATCCTTTAAGTAACAAAACAACACATTTGCAAGTTTTGAAATTTATTTTTTAAAATTGTTTACTTTTTCTTATGGCAATAACAATTAAAATATACAACAAAATAAAATACAGGGAAATGTTTAACCATGAATATAAAATACATGTACAGTAAAATAGAATACAGTTTGCACAAAAAACATAGCAAGATGACATAAACAATTATATAACCCTGACCATATACATGTATGTTGTAGATTTAGTCTATATCAAGATATCAAATTCAGGGGAATACAATCACATGATCTTTAGAAAGTAAACAAATACTTGCTTCCCATTGATTAATTGAACCAGTCAAAATTTGAAATACCAGTAATCAAATCATTATTGAAATAGTGCAAAAAACCTGTTACAGTTCTTTTTCTGAAAAGGCTTAGTTTAGCTAGTTAATGGTTACAGTCAGCTCTGAATCTCATGCACAAAATAATTTGCAAATGACCTACTTAACGTCTCAATTCAATTTTTGTACAGAGATTTAGAGATATCAATTAATATTCAAATGACAAATGGGAAAATTTTGGCTACAGGCAAGTAGAAAATATTTAACACCCTATTTAGTGTCATTTAATGGCTCGTCTTTTCAGAGCAAAATGCGAAAAACAGACGTCTGTTAACCTTTGAATTGCTGTTGTATATCAAGTGATTATAGACCCTGAAGTTAATAGGGTTTTCCAAACAGGTACAAAATTAATGTACACATAAAATTTTATTGTTATACATAACTAATTGTACAAAGAACAATTTTATTAATTACCTGGCACATTCATTTCAGCTTTGCTTGTTTGGGTCTTAAGGCAAATCATTCTTTTAGGCCACAACAAATGGATCATTTGTTCTATGGATTCGCTCGCACCTCAATTTTGACGGTTTTTACAAAAAAAATTTTTTTATTTCCTCGCTCGCTCATAAAAATTTGGTCAAACCGCTATATAAAGCAAGCGAATAAAGACTTTTGTATTTTTTTTTCTTCGCTCGCTCGCCCCATTTTTTTTCAGAAAAATCCATAGAACATATGATCAACTTGTTGTGGCCTTACTCCAAGGATATCAAGATTCCCATTCTACTGAAAATTCTGATGACCTCTGGGTACAAGTATGAGACAAACCAACATAGAAAAGTTACATCATTACCACATAAATTTTGACAAACTGTGCCAAATTGTTTTATCAAACAACACGGAAAAGAACTAAAAAAATGCTAAATCCACTAAGTCCTATCTCATGTATTGGTAGGTTGATTTTATTGTTTATATAAATATGTTATGTTATTTTGTGTCAACTATAAATAATAGAATAAAATACATTGAATGAAATGAGGGCAAGTTAAATACATTTACAAGACAAATAACATAGATCTACATACAGAAAGAATTGTGTATCATTTCTACTGTATGTACATGAATGCAAGAATATGAGGAGACAAAGAGGCAATACTGGATACAATACAAACACAGATCAGATTGTAATTTCAAGAGTTGCACAAAAAAACAACTCTAAATCTAACTCGGTTATTTTGTTGCAGAAAATTGTAATTTACTAAGGGAAGTAACTCTTAAACAGGACAAAATGGAAGAACAGAGTTATCACACAGAATTCTGAGGCAAAGATAGGAACATGTTTATTTATTCATACTAGGTTTAACGCTGTGTCAACACAAGTTTTTGTAGGCTATTTTACGGCATCAAGCACACCTGATCTAGCTTTCCTGGACTCTTGTCTATAACCAGTACTACCCTAACCTTACGCAAGGCTGGAAACTTAACAAGTTTATACCTTATTAATGGAGGAAAATTGATGTTATTGTCAAATTTTTTATGGGAGGGTATAACCTCCCTGGGCGGAATTCGAACCTGTACCCCTTCGGGACACTTGATTTGAAATCCAGGCAAGCTTACAACTGCGCTACCGACCAAAGTTACCAGAAACAAGATTCCAAATACTTCACTGTATGATCTTGTAAGTAAGCCATTGCAGACATTAGAATTTACTAAGAAGCACATGAACAGTTGGACGACTTGGTTTAATTGTTTACACAAGTTGGCTGAGAAATAGGATCATTGAAGGGAAGTAACTCTTTAACTGGACAAACTGGTATGACAGAGTTATCTCACTGCACTTTGAGTGCTATGTATACCAAGTTTTGAGTAATTTCAAATGATTTGTAATAAATGTGACCACATCATGCCTTCAACTTAAATTAGGGGATTCTGAGAAAGAACCACATAACTGGGTCACTGACAGAATTTCCTAAATAAAGGGCTGAATATAGGAGCAAGATGCCTTAGTAGATGTTTACAGAGGATATTAAGATGATACAACCTATTAAGTATTATAGGTCTAGGCTTCAAGGTTTTACCTAACATGATCTTTTATCAGATTTCTAAATATACCTGTGGTTCATTGCACTGGCAAAATATGTTTACAGAGGTTAATGGTCTATGTTGACACTATGGGTTCTATATATAAAATAAAATTTTGTGATAAAATGAATTATATCAGTATAAATAAAAATGACATACATGAGGAAATTAGACAAAAACAAGTAAATCTGTGAGCTAATGCTCACTAGTGATACCCCCGCAAAAATCTAAAAATATGCGACAAACAGGAAGTAGATGAGCAAGGAGCATGAAATCGCTTTACACCACATGGGACTATGGGATGAAGCAATATGCAAAGTATTAGACTGCTGCATGTTATAGTTGCTGAGAAAACTGCGACGGAAATTTTGTAACGGACGGACGGACAGACGCACGGACAAGGGTAAAACAGTATACCCCCTCTTCTTGGAAGCGGGGGTATAATTATGAGATAATGTGATAGACTACACAATAGTTATAGTTGGTCATAGGTCCATTATACAATCAACAAAGAAAATAAATAACAACATGCTTCTGAGGATCCTGGACCTCTCACTTGAGATCTAGATTTAAAGAGCATCCGAGTATGATCTGACACAAGATTTCTATACACTCATATTCAGCTGTATGAAAATGGTGACCCCTCAAGCCCAGTCAATTTTAAATTTGAAAGCTCTATGCCTTACAGTTTTAGAAAAGATTTTGTAAGATTTCCTTATCTAAATCTGTCAACCACTATTGACCCCAGAGAAAACATTCATAAAATTCTATTTATATTATAATATATAAACATAGACATTGATGCAAATTTATACAATAATATATGTGTTAATATGTGCGACTGTTATGCTTCATTTTCATAAATCCTTAGGGAGAATAAGCGTGTTTGTTCAGTCATACCAAATTTTGTTAATTGATCTCAGCTGTACTTTGGTCCATGAACTATTTTGGTACGGCTAATCAGTAAAAAAACTTGCATTTAGCCCTTAAGCCATGATTTATGTAAAATAGACTACATCATATCATGTCGATGGATCAATGCTAAACTGTTCTACAACCTTCTTAGTGTACATGTAGTTAGACTAGTTTTGCACTGTCCCACTGATGTGGTAATAAATATACTACATAATATATAAACAGAAGTATTTCATTAAACACAATTCTATTAATATAATTGCACGAGTAAACTATTTATATGTATATAATGTAAAAAAATTCATTAGAAAATAGACAAACAAAACAAATATGAGATTTTCTCAAAGAAAATAAAGAAAACTAAAATAATGAAACGAAATTTACAGGCAAATTAATGATTGCATCAACCATATCTATCTTCATATGAACAAACTCCATCATATTATCATCTTATAGTCGAAGTGTGCTTATGTGCTTATGCACATTCACTGACTGTACAGTTATCACCCCTGGTTATTTTCATACAAGTCACAATTCCAACAAATTGTATCAAGCATATCTATAGCATCAAATTGTGCCTGGAAATTTGTCCTGATCTAAATGCAAGTATTTGAGGGTTACTGCATCTAAATTATCTCTGGTGTTGGTGTGCTTGTCATAGGAAATTGCTATGTGGGTACACTATGTCAAATAAATATTATCATTATCATTAAAATTAATCAGGAAATTGCCACAATTTATAAGGGGAGAAATATAGTACATATAGAACACTATTTTTAAAAGCAGAAGTAATTTTAAACAGGCACAATAACTGTTAAAAGGTAATAAAATACTACAACAAGTCAGAAGGTTTAAAACCTGAAAAACTAATGATAAAATGACTCACTGACATTAATAAAAGGATAATCATTAGGCCTACATTTAATAAAATATATTAAAACCATTAACTGCCAGGAATCACTGATATCAAGTAGTCAACTAAATATTCCCAAAATTCTACAGATGTCAATCTAATACAGTCACTGCTTTCTTTCTATACCTAATGTGACATTCTATATCAATATTGAACATACACGGCTGTTATAAATGATAATTTATCATATTGTTTAACATAAGTTGTTCTGATTTCAAAATTACAGACATCCCCCTTCAAAAGAAGCATAATGCTAAAAGTTCGAACGATTTTAGAGGTATTTCGCTTCTGAGTATTACTAGTAAACTTTTCACGCGTATTATCAATAATCGATTATCGACATGGGCGGATACCTATTATATCTATATTGAGGCGCAAGCTGGTTTTCGCGCTAAAATGGGGACAGTTGATAATATCTACGTTTTAAATGCCGTTATTAACCACTTCATAAATCAAAATAAAAAGTTATATTGTGCATTTATAGACTTCTCTAAAGCGTTTGATTACATTGTCCACCAAAATATATGGTATAAACTTATAAAACTGGGGCTAAGAGGCAAATTATTTAACGTCATTAAATCTATGTACTCTTCTGTTAAATCCAAAGTTAAAGTAGGATGTAAAACTGGTGAATCGTTTGATTGTTTTTTAGGGGTCCGTCAGGGTGAATGTTTAAGTCCATTTTTGTTTTCCATTTATATAAATGACTTAGAAGATGTTTTATATGAGAAAGGGTTTAAAGGTATTGATATAAATATTATGAAATTGTATTTATTAATGTACGCTGATGATATTGTTATTTTCTCTGAATCGTCTGAAGATTTACAAAACGGTCTTAACATTTTACATTCATATTGCCAAAGATGGAAACTTAAAGTAAATACCGAAAAAACTAAAATTGTTATCTTTAGGAAAGGGGGCTCTATACCCAAAACCTTAAAATTTTATTATAATGAACTTGAACTTGAAATCGTAAGTAAGTTTACGTATTTAGGAATAGTTTTTACAAAAGGAGGTTCTTTTAATGAAACACAGTCTACGTTGGCTGGTCAAGCACAAAAATCGATTTTTAAGCTAAATAAGTATTTAGTAAAATTCACTCATCTGGATATTAAACATTCACTAGAGTTATTTGATAAGCTTATCACACCGATACTAAATTATGGGTGCCAGGCATGGGGCTTTCATCCCGCCCCCAAAATTGAACGTATTCATTTAAAATTCTGCAAATCTCTTTTAAGTGTTAAATCAACCACACAAAATGATTTTATATATGGCGAATTAGGCAGGATAAACTACCAAAGCTTAAGACTTATTTTCATAATAAAACAATGGTTTAAAATTTTGAATACTGATGATAGAAAATTAATAAAAGTAGTCTATAAAATGATGCTGAATGACATAGAACTAAACCCAAATAAGTGTAACTGGGTCTCTTTATTAAGAAATACATTAAACAGCCATGGATTTCATGAAGTCTGGTTGAATCAAGGTGTAGGAAATGTTAATATTTTTATTAATTTATTCAAACAAAGAGTAAATGATTCTTTTGTTCAAAATTGGAACTCACGAATTAATAATTCATCAAGAAGTATCTTTTACAAAAACTTTGAAAATTTTAGTTATAAAACGTATCTATCCATTGTTAATATAAAGAAATATAGAACTGCGTTGACACGTTTAAGAGTTGCTTCTCATAGACTAGAAATTGAATCTGGTAGATGGAAACAACCCGCGACACCACTGAATAATCGTCGTTGTAAAAAATGTGGAATACTTGAAGACGAGCAACATTTTATGTTTGAATGTATCCTCTACAAAAACTTACGTTTAAAATATATAAAGCCATATTTTCGTAGAAACCCAAGTTTATATAAAACACTTCAATTGTTTGAAAGTGATAATGTAAAAGATATTAGAAATTTAGCTATGTATGTATATCATGCCTTTTTATTAAGATCTGATTATGTGAAAGAACATTAATTATTTACACTATAATTCATAACCCACCATAATGTATTTAGATACATGTATACACGATATATCTATATGCTTTAAATATCAAACCACTTTTTCCTATCATTGAATACTATATTTTGAACTCCTTGTTTTCACTATTTTGATAAATTGTAGTACATGTAAACACTGTCTTAATATGTAAACATTATCTTAATATTAATGTTTTATACCAATGATCTCCATGTTTCGAACTTTAAATGTTGATATATTTAATGCATGCTTAAACTTTGTTACCATAATAATATGACTCTACCATTGAACCTTTGAACACATTTCATTATATATTGTATTAAAACTACAGTCCATTCGCGTTCGCTCGAAATCGGACGGGACTTCAAAAAATGCTCGAGCGAACGCGATCTCGAGTTAACGTATAGCAGATCCGCCATCTTGTTTTTTTTGTAATTTTTCCACATCGTGATATTCACTTTAAAAGCGTCGTCTCATTCGGAACAACCTCGGCGATCTTCTACGCATATAAACCTCGAAAAACATAAGGTGAAAAAGTAGATCTAGGAATTTTGGTTTCTGCGGTAATATAGCCTGAACTACACAGAAATACGACTCGTGAGATATTGTACGAATGAAACGATGTGATAAAGCGTGAAACAATGTTGTTATAAAATGTTGACATAAAAGTGACTATCGCCGGACCTTATAACTTGGTTGTAATCCTTCTACGTCTGATTTCCGAGGTATATCTTCGTAGATGATCGCCGAGGTTGTTCCGAATGGCGTCGTCTCACGCTGTCACAATATTAGATGTTGATGTAGATTTGAGTTTGAATAAAAGACATGTAATAATTCAATGGTGTTATTTTTCCTAATTTTAAATGTGTTCTTGTTAAGTGCATTTAACATAACATAAAATTGTTCATTTTGTTAAACTTGATGATGTCAATGTCCTCAATTTTAACCTTTCTTTGTTTTATGTAGTATACATATACATGCACATGCTATCGTCCTTGGTGTGAATAAAACTTTACTTATATGTACGCGATTTTTTGTGAAGAATGTGTAATTTTATCTGGAATTAAAATATAAAAAATACACATTTTGTTCAATCTTGCTTTTATTTAACTAACATTTCTTGACGTACGATGTACTGTCATAAGGTTCGATTTAATATGCTGTACCAGTACAGGTAGGTAAGATGTAAAATTCAGTTAATTACACGTAATAACACGTTTAAATTAAACCAGATTAAACAGATCTTGGCTTCTACATTATCACAGTTTGATTTAATTTGATAAGTTTTCAATGGCGAGTGACACGTCAAACAAAAGGCTATTCATCGGATAATGATACCTGGCCGTGAAAGGTGCGAAAATTTTCAAAAATCAATACTTTGAGCCAGCGCGTAATTTTCAAGTGATTTTATCATTGACGGGACTCGAAATCCAGCTCGAGTTAACGTAAAATACGAGTCAACGCATTTTGAGTTATCGCATCTTTTTTAAATGAACTTTAGAGTAAATTCGATCGGGACCAAGATACGATCTCGAGCGAAACCGTAATTACAAGCGAACGCGTTTTGAGCGAACGCGAATGGACTGTATGTTCATGGGTCATGTCTGACCTAATACATAATCATTGTATTGCAATATGTTTTGAGTGAAATAAACTCTTGAAACTCTTGAAACTCTTGTACGAAGTTTGAATTGAATACTTTTAAAGGTAGTGATACACAGATCATTTTCAAGTCTAAAATGAGAAATAATTCAACACAAATTCACAATACAGTATCATGTGTTCATTGTTTAAAATGGTCAAGCTAAAAATACTGACACATAAAATGTAAAAAAGAAACTTCACTTTAAGCACTATGCCATACAGATGTACATAGTATATTTAAGCCATGATGTATTATATATTGTGTCTTAACATTGAAAAAGAAAAAATATAAATTATAACTGTACAATATTCCTTGTAAGAACTCTAAGTAAAATCAAAATACACAGAATACTCAAAATAGTACACAAATACATAATATCCATGTTTGGTCATTCTCAATAAAACAACTGATGACAAGTAACCAAATCCACTAGAATTGATCAAACCCATATTAGTTCTCGGTATTTATATAATATATTTCTTACATTTCAATTTAAAAGAAAGAAAGGCTTTAAAAATGTGGAAATATTATTCTCTCCACTTAGAATTGGAGCAATAATTTCTAATAGCTACCAGACAGTTAGCATTCTACAATGAAAGCAAGTTTACATAACAAACATACACACAAAAAAACATAAATGCATACATGACTTGTTTGTTTCATTAAATACTGTAAATATATTGGCAAGTTTTAATTACAAAGAACATATAACAATCAGATATCACACAGATCTACTAAACAAAGAACAGAGACCAAAGTTTTAATACATACTTGGTTCAGATATCATGACCAGGCCTCCTACCAGGCATTGTTTAAAATTAAAGATTTTTTGAAGGTTCTTTCCTAAAAAATTGCCAAGAATTAAAAAAATTAAAGGCAATTTTAACATTCTTGTTGTTCCAGTAATATGATAAATCTCAAAATGGTGCAGGCTTATAATTATAATAATAATAATAATTTTATTTTCTGAAGGTAACATTTAGACATACAAAGTAAAACTACAACATATGCCTTAATTTCAAATGGCCTTCAACAAAAATTAAATCGCATGTATCAGAATATGAAATTTCAAAAAAAAGCATCAACAACATACAATTTAACTTAAAGTACAAAAATCTCTTGAACACATAATGTTCTTAATATCAAATATACATTGATACGCTTCATTATATATACTATCAATTAAAAAGATGCATTAACTTCTACTTGAGAATGATACTACACAAGTTAGTTTCTGGTAATATCAAAGCCAATCTGATTAAAACCCGATCTAAAATTTTACCGCTCGCACACTCGCTAATTTAGATCTGGCCTTTTCCAAATGAAGGTCACGTTCAGGTGAC
Source organism: Mactra quadrangularis (assembly GCA_025267735.1). Classification (NCBI taxonomy): domain Eukaryota; kingdom Metazoa; phylum Mollusca; class Bivalvia; order Venerida; family Mactridae; genus Mactra; species Mactra quadrangularis. Next base: position 46,836,797 of record CM046305.1, on the reverse strand, counting down.
CTTTTCTCATCATAATATTCATGACGAAATTGTTATGATACGTAACTTGTTTACATCTTCTACGTCACGCAATTTGAAATGAGCCACCCAATCGCAGACTGTGAATAATACCGCTGTTAAATTAGCATGCAAAACTTGGTCTAAAAATAGAAATTACGAAATCAAAATGTGATTAATAGTGTTTTCATCTAGATGAAAGCTACGCATTGATTGGTCGACAGAAAGTTCATCTCGACGTGACCTTGCATTGACTAAGTAGAGATCCAGTACGACAACGCTAGTAGAACAGGATCTCTGTTTACGGAGATTGTATCGAAGCTAAACTTAGAATTAGAAATACTGTTGATACATTTTTCTCTTATAAAGACACAATTGTTTCAAATATCATTATTATTATATGCCTCCTTGGCTTTTTACTATTTTGAAAGTTTTCTGAAAAAATATGTTTTTTTTTAAATAAAGGTTTTGAAGATCTAAAGGTATTGCTAGGAGGCCAGTGAGATCTGTATTGATTGCAACTTTGTAACAAGAACAATATTGAATATTAAAACACCTAGATCATGGATCTTTGTATGGTACCATCTCATAAAATATATAATAAAATTCAATAACTTATTGAGCATCAAGTAGCTTCTTGACAATTCTGCAAAATAAATATTGTGGTGATCAACCTATTCACTGTTCCTTGAGGGGCTAAACCTAATTTTTCACCTATAACTAAGCACATACTCTAATCAGCTGTCTTGATACTGAGGTAGGAGGAAGAATGGTTGTAGAATGTGTTTCATTCAGGACCGCAACCATTCACAGGATAGTCCATTCCATGTGATTCAATTTTTTTCCTTTGATTCGATTTTTTTAATAGTTTAGTTTATACCAAATATACATTGCTACATCTATTTGAGCTTATGGTGGACACACCGGTTCTCGAACCTCTAAGGACTCAATGAGCCATTTCTAATTAATGCAACAATTTTTTTAGAAAATTACATTAAAAACACACCTTTTAACTTATATTTCACTTTTCTATCATATATTTGTTGATATTTTATATTTGCAACAAAGCCAAACTCTTCCAGAAAAAACACAACCATTTTCTGAAAACTGTCATGGCGGCTAAAAATAGATGACCTAATTTCGAACCTCTGCCGTATTTGGCTATTTGTGAGGTTATAATTAGCTGTCACATGACTTTATGAGCAGAAGACAGGAATGGCTACCTGCCATGTGCTTCTTTCGCAATAACATACTTTTAAACAATATTTGATGGATTGTACTGACAGAGTGGAAAAAGGTAATAAGGGTTTACTGAAAAATATTCACCATTACAAAATATTCATTCTAATTACCTGTTTTTTGCGCATTATTCTTGTTTGACAGTTGTAGTTGCGTCGATTGTTTACTTAACATTTGTGCACACGAGTTGATGACGTCATACGCAAATACGTAGCGAAGTAAACAACATTTTTATGAAAGGTTCGAGATCAGGTGAGGTTCGAGAACAGGTGTTTATACGATAAATCTATGGATAAAATAGAATTGTTACTGAAATTTACAACATTTATTTCAGAACAAGATCAATTAATCTGTGAGCTAATGCTCACTAGTGATACCCCCGCCAAAATCTAAAAATATGCGACAAACAGGAAGTAGATGAGCGAGGAGCATGAAATCGCTTTACACCACATGGGACAATAGGATGAAGCAATATGCAAAGTTTCAGGCTGCTGCATGGTATAGTTGCTGAGAAAACTGTGACGGAAATTTTGTAACGGACGGACAGACGGACGGACGGATGGACGGACGCACGGACAAGGGTAAAACAGTATACCCCCCTCTTCTTCGAAGCGGGGGTATAATGAAGTAAATTAACTTTCATACTCATTAACACTGTATTCATCACTAGCTTATTATTATCATAAAAGTCTTGGAAGAGACTATATTTTGGCTTATATCCTTATAACTTTTATAGAAATGTTAAACAGCCGATATTGAATTGGAAATCACAGGTGCCGAATCCTGAATCGAATTGGCACCCTCGCAAGTGATTTTGATGTATCAAATTGAATGGTAGCAGTCCTGGTTTCATGATCTATCTCTACAAAGGTACAAGTATAGCCCAGAAAACAGAGTTACTGACCAAGCTTATACGGAAGACAGAGGAAGAAAAGTTGGTTTTATATCATTATAGAAGACAATTACAATCATGGTACAATAAATAGTATAGAAATTGTTCTAAAACACCAAATAAAAGAGCAGCAAGGGCGAAAATAGTGAGCTGGGTACATCAGTGGAATGTAGGTTCAAAATAAACTACTTCAGCACACAGATTAGGGGAAAACACAAGAAACAGGTAGGAGAATAAAAGGAAATGACAATGCACCCTGCAACAAATACCTGCGAAATATTTCTATAAACTTTATCAATAACATTAATTAACAATTAAGGAACCAATCTAAAAACTAACTATGATCACAAAAAGCTCATTTCTTAGATAATAATATTATACATTAAACATTAAGTGTATAAAGCTATAACTAAGATATTTTGTCTCATGAATTTTAAAATGTGTGACTAAAGATGACTTTATTAGCATATATTAATGTCATTTATATTAATCAGATATTTACCTTAATATATTATTATCATTATTTATATTATTTTTTTTGTCTTATATGTGAGGGAGTAGACAATATGTGCCTTGCTAGGACATGTATTAATTTATTTAAGGACCACAATGGAAACATGGAAATACACATTTCCTTTTTTGTGATATCCTTAATAAATGAAAATATGTCCTAGTACAATAAATGTATTGCATTTTACAGTAGTTATATTTTATGTTATACTGTAATTTAACTCATTTAAGTGTTATGTGTGTAATAGTTTCATTTATTGAATAAACTCTACCTATCTATTATCATGAGACACAGAACATGATGAAAAATCAAAAAGCCAAGACTGTATAAATAAAAAAATAAATTAAGTTTTTTTCTTAAATGATTTTTTTCTAATTAGGCCATCTGGAATGGTTCTAATAATCATACTACAAATAACTGGTTTGATAAATCATACATTACCAGAAATAGATTTATACACTTTATGAGAAATATAAATATTTCAACATGATCAATATTAAACACAGATATCATTTTAAAAATACCACTAAACCGAAGTGGACATATCATCTGACCCAATGATACAAATCACAATAGTATGGTAAACAAAGTGGCCAGACATATAAAAAAGTTTTAAAAAGTTTAAGTTAAAATGAGGTTTAAAGTCTGAATTTATACATATATTATGATTGGTTGACTTTTCAATTTTGTGCCAAAGCCCCTGATCATTGTAATCACCTTTAGGCAGTTTATCTCACACAAAACCCATTTACACCAGGATGAAGTGGAACAACTATAGGTTAATTTTTAGCTCAGAGAAATTAGCAGAGCCACTAGTGGAGTTGAAACTCAGGACTTCTCAATCCTTGATCTCGCATCCTACCACTGGACCACTGCTCCTAAATGGAATATATATAACAGTCATTATTTTATTTCTGTTTCATTTGGTTTGTAATATTTATCATAGATCAAGATGGTTCAACACAAAAATTAAGTTAATAAAACAAGAATACAATAATTGCACATTGATGGGTCAATGTGAAAACTGGTTGAACTTCATATAATGTAGAAGACTATATACTTGCTTTCTGCTGACTCCAGGATAATTTACAATTTCAGCCTTACAGATCATTTTACTAGGGTTTGCAGCATTTTGTCACATGATACATCCACTCTGATGACACAGTATAAATAAAAGTTCACACATTTTGTATAGTCCCAACACTGGGTGGGTTTAAACTTTGTAATTGTGAATGATTCTGTAATTCTTCTGCAATTTGTTGTAAATCTTCAAGATCTCTGTACGATCGTTCATATTTATGACTAATTAATCTTCGATAAAAAAATGCCGCAAAAACAAGAAATATAACCAGCACTGGAGCCACAATGATAGTTGATGCTATCGCAGCGTATTTATTGATAGTCACAAACTGTAGCCAGCATATAATAGTGATCTCAGCTAAAAATAAAATAATTCCAAGTCCAGTAGAGAAAGCCCAGGCTAGTTGTATAAAAACTTGCATCTTTTCATGTGGTGACTCTTTTACTGCATTGACATTGTGTACATTAGATACCTGAAAACATAGGAAACAAAACATTTTAATTTTTGATGAAAAAGTATAAGTAATAATTAGTATACACTTGACCAAAAAAATTCAAAATGGTGGATTTTTTAAATGTCTTTACCAGGTTTTGCAGGTTTGTACCTAATTTCTTGATTTTTGTGCCATATGAAAAGGACCCTATAATATGGACGCATGTTTTGGACTGAATTTGACACCTTTATCTTGTTTCTTGGTTTTGTTGTTCATGAGAACACTTGTCAAGTTTGTTTACTTTTTCAACCTTTGGTTTGTTCATGTTTACCAACCATGAACTGGTTTGTTCATGTTTACCAACCATGAACATACAAAGTGTTCATAGAATCTTTTACAGCAATTAACAAAGCAAATATAAACAAGAGCACCACTAGGCGGAGCATAATATGCCCGAAAGTGTTTATTTTTTTTAGTTAATAGCTCTGGAAACTTTTCAGTTTTAAGGTAATAGTGACCTTGACCTTTGACCTTGTGACCCCAAAATCAATAGGGTCTTCTACCCGATATGGACAATCATTGTATGAAGTTTGAATATTGTGGACCAAATGGAACTTAAGTTATGCTCCGGAAACCAAATTGCTAACGAACGGATGGACAGATGGACGCCAGGGGGTATAACATAATATGCCCGAAATTCTTCAGGCATATAAAAAACACCATCGGAAACCATTTAATGTGACTCATTTAATATGACCAATGTGATAAATGTATAAAAATATTGGCTTGGACAAGCCAAAAATCTGCCATGTTGTCATTTGTGGTCATGTGTTACACCAATGTGGTATAGAAAAAAAAATTGTACTAAACTTATAGTTGATGAGTAGTAAACAAACACTTAATGCATATTCTAAAGTCAACATTGATCTTATTTAAATAAACATGCAGCCCAAACTGTCAATGGCACATTCCAAGTACAGAAATTTGAAAGGAGTGCAACACAGATTAAATCCAATTGTTCTATGTACAAACATTTTTACTTCAAGTTTGTTTCCCAAATGTACATCCTGTACAAACAAAGTTTTTCTGCTGGAAAAAAAACATTACCTAGAGTTTGGAATCAAATCTAATTGTCAACTAGATAATTTATCATTACATTTAATATCTGTATTAACAATAAATTATGATTTCATATACCGGTATACATCATTACATGTCCAGCCAACTTTACAGTTGTGTATGCAAACCCCTGATCATTGAAATTACATTCAGGCAGATGATCCCTTACAGAACCCAGTTACAGCTGGTACTGCTGGGTGGAGTGGAACAACTGTAGGTTAATTTCTAGGTCAAGGAGATTAGCAGTGCCTCTAGTGGGGATTGAACTTGGGATCTGTCGATCCATAAGCATGTATCTTACCACTGAACTACTACTATCAACCCGAGTCTCAGATATAAATACATGCTTTGCTTTATTACACTTAAAACCAAGCAAGATTATAATAAGAAAGTTATAATCAATATTCAAATAATATATAAAACCCAGACCCCTCGTACTTATTATTACCATAATAAACAACACAGGATTGATACCAAGCTGTGATCAAAGGGAGATTACTGTTACAAAGACAATTTTGTGCATTGTGTGTAAATATAAGCCCCCAACACTTGTCTACATGAAATAAACATGGATCAAATATAGTTCTGTTACATTTACCTGTCACAAGTTGAATAATTACACGATCACTGAATGTGTTTTTATTTAACCTCTTTTTAACCATTGAGCCACCAACCCATGTTAATTATTGATAATCTCACAACATATGCAACGATTTTGTATATCTGGGAAATAACAAGTTCGAAAGGGGTTAAAAATAACAAATTCAGTGACCGTGAAATCATTTATGTTGTGACAGGTTAATGTAATAGAACTATACCCTGCTCAACAAATTAGCATACATTGTATACATTTATAATCAGGAATTTCAAACAACTACATTGCACAATGCTCATTATAACCGGAAAGAATCTAAAGCATTTAATAGAATCAAAACCAAAACTTTTCATGCCCTAACAAACATTTTACCAAATCATCATAAAAACTAGGAGCAAGATGCACAAGGAACAGCCTTGACATGTTTTTTGTGACCAATTTCTATGTATTTGGCTCGCATTGAGCTAGCTAAACCAAGATTTCTGCCTTTACAAAACAGAGGTGTTCCAACTGTATTGAGTTAGCAAAAAAAATTGTCAGTTAACTACTCAATTTGCTACATTATAGCAAACCATTGAATAAGAGATTGCTACCTACTCAGTGCTAGGTAACAATATCCAGCCCCCAATGTCTCTCATTGAAGGTAATTGAGTACAAGTGCTAAATCATACCCCTGCTATTTACAAATGTTTATGGATGAGTATGGAAGGGAGTTAACTCTGTGTATTCAGAACATATAAATTACAAATTTATCAGCCTGTTCCCATGTATGGTTCAGCATGATACAAATAGACAGACTTGCAAAGATTATTGGTGAAATGTGAAGCAGCAATACAAATGTAATTGTAAATAGTGATTACACTATAAATATATCAACACTGTCTGTACATGGGGAACAAGATGGCCCTAAATTGTTAATGTGAGTTCACAAGTTAAGTTCAAGTTCAAGATCATTGAACTCAATATTTTAAGCTATTGATCATATTTGCTGACAATTGGAACATAACATGAGGTTTGCATGTTATCCTTTGATTAGACCTAGATTTTGACCCCAGATGACACATAATCCAATGTGTCCAAAATGTCCATAATAAAAAGCTTATGACTATGATTGATGAAATGAGAGTAAAATGTGGCCCTTAGAGTTTATATGATTGTGTTTTCTATAATTCAACAATGTTTTGACCCCAATATAACCCTTTACAAACAATAAATAAAATAAATAAACTAAAATTATTTAAATAAGTATTATAATAGTAAATATTATAAATCAAGCATTTTACACAGTCTATATAAAGATAGTAATACAAAGTTATATCACTTCATAACCATTATGAATCTATCTATATTAAACAGTTATTGTGGACCTGTTCACAAAAATCTTATGATAAGAATGACTATAAGTCAAAATCATAAAACATTCATAATATAGATAATTTTTATCCTATCAATTCTAACTAGGCTAGAATTTATGAACACGGTTGTATACATTCTGAAGACAGAATCCGCAAGCCCTAAGCACTGGGGCAAGTGAAAATTACTTTCTTCATAATTATAATTGGTCAAGTTGAATTAGTACAAAGTACTTTAAAATGTAATAAATTGGACAGTTATATGCGAGTATTAAAGGTGAAAACTAGAACATCTAGCCAGTAGCGTGTTCAATTACACAAAACGTTACAGAACGTTACATAACGATACATTCGGAACTCCTCGGCCATTCGTTGCGAATAACCTAATCTAATACACAAATATGAGATCGTTAAGGCAATGAGTGAAGTTTCAAAATTTACGGACTAAAAACGAAACATCACTCAATGCCTAAACAATCATATATTTGTTTACTTTAACACCGGTAGTTACAAAATAGTGTCTAAATATGTCCGAGATTATTCGCAGCGATTGACCGAGGAGTTCCGAATGTATCGTTACGGAACGTTTTGTAACGTTCGCGGTAACTGAACGCAGGGCAGGAGGGAAGGGTAACTATCTTGTTAAATGTTAAAACTACAAGTTTTTGAAATCACTCATTTAGATTAAAATTGTTGAAAAATTGTGAAAGGTAAGGAAGGTTAGGGTTGTTGTCTCTATATACTGTAGAATGAATGGTTAGTCTCATATGGTAACTTTTAGAACTTGGTGACTAACTACGTAAAAATGATTAAACTTTCTCCGGGGAAAGAAGGCACCAAATATTCGGTTTCATTTACTAATTAAAATGTTAAATTTAGCATATGGCAAACATTTATCATGGTGGCAATACCATGTGATAATGACAAGACAAATGCTATGGTTTAAAGAAGAAAACTCTGAAAAATCAGCTTTGACATGAAAGCTTTAAGAGCTGTAAGTCTTTAAGTTGACATCAGATTTCAATGATACCAACATGAGGCTAAGAAGAAAAGTGTATACTTTTTGCTGCGCCTCACATCTCCAATGCCAGTTTTATTCATTTTGCTAACACCCTGGAAAGCTATTCCTTTTCAGAAATAATGTCATGACCAAGCTCTACAAAAATATGCCCCACCTGGGAATCAAACCCACGACCACTCCATCAGTAGACCTGCGTGCTACCAACTGAGCTAGCCGGGCAGCTTAAAGGAAGAAGTTGATGGTTCCAATGTCGAATGAGAGGTCCTATCAAGAAAAGTGTTAGGGAAAACTGGTAGGGGGAATTATCCACGTTAGATAAAATGAAATGAAAAAGAAGTATCAACCAAATTGCATTTACTATAAAGATCAAAAGAACATAACTCAGTCCATAACTTAACCTAAATGAATTTAACATTAAATTATACATTAAGTCCTTCAAACCAGTACAAGGATACAAACTTATCATTAACACAGGTCAAGTAGCTGATGAATGTTACTTATCAAATATTGAAATATGATTGAAGTAAGAAATTCATTATTTGAAAGAATGATATTTATCAACAAGTTATGTTAAAGTGTTTGTTATCCTCGTTGGTTTATACATGTATATATAAACTAGATCTTGCTACATGTATTATAATAACCATTTAAAACAGCAGTGCTGACTAGATAAGTTTGGATAGCAGATATAAAGCAAGGCATGCATATTTTGAAAATTATGAAAATTTCATAAAAATATTTTAAAACAATAATTTCGACCTCCACAAAAACATTTATTCTAAATGCATAAATAGTTCTAATGTAAAATTCATTTAATCTAAATGTATCAAATTCATTCTGAAACAGACTAAGTCATTAAACAAGAGCAGTGCACGGACAGCGCCCTCGACTATTCCGGGAAATTCGTGTAAACCACAGCAACAACCAATCAAATCTCATGCTGGAGTTATGCATCTTGGTATTTGACCTTCATTCCTAACCCTGTAGACATGTGTGAAGTTTCAAGTGAATCCCTTCAGTAGTTGAAAAGATAAAATGTTGCACCTAAAAACTTAACCAAGAAATGTTTAAGTATGTAAGGGCCATAATTTAGTCCAAATTCATGCTAGAGTTATGCAACTTGGTATTTGATGTCAATTAGTAACCCCGTAGACATGTGTGAAGTTTCAAGTGAATCCCTTCAGTAGTTGCAAAGATAAAATGTTGCACCTAAAAACTTAACCAAGAAATTTTTAAGTATAAAAGGGCCATAATTCAGTCCAAATTCATCAAAGAGTTATGTAACTTGGTATTTGACCTCCAATGGTAACCCCGCAAACACAAATAAAGTTTTAAGTGAATCCCTTCAGTACTTGCAAAGATATAAAAGATACAAAAATGTTGCACCTAAAAACTTAACCAGGAAGTGTTACGCCGACGCCGATGCACAACTGAGTAGGATATCCCCACTATTCTTCGAATAGTCTAGCTAAAAATGAAGTTATTAGATGAAAACACCATCTTCCAAGGCCGAGTAGATTAGGAAACTTGTGTTAACACTTGTTTTAAGAGGTAACTTGAATATTAAACGAGAGGTCTTTTGAAATCCAACCCAGTTAGACAGACCAGTGGTTATCAATACTGGTGAAGGGTTTGTAGAAAATTAAATCAAATGAACACAATTGAATATTATTGGTTACTGTTATTATGCTATTGTTCTGTTTAAACATTATAGACAAGTAAAAATAGCAAACATACAGATATAGAGTCCAACTGAAAACAAAAACACAAAAACTCTGATTATGACCAGTTTTAAGTAACATATAATGTGACCACGGTTTTAGGTCTCATGGCAACTTATAAGCAGGCATGGCTATACTTACTTTTTTTACTGGGTTTAACGCTGTGTCAACACAATTTAGGTCATTTTACGACGTCCAGCGCACCTAACCTAGCTTTCCTGGACCCTTGTCTATAACTAGTACTCACATACCCTTCCACAAGGCCGGAAACTTCTCCATATTATCTAATCAATGGAGGAAAATTGACATTATTGTCATATTTTCATGGAAGGGTATAACCTCCCCGGGTTGGATTCAAACCCGTACCCCCTTCAAGACACGGGATTCCAAATCCTGGCGCGCTACCAACTGCGCTATCGACCCGGGCTATACTTACTACATGTGTTCAAGAAATCAACATTCTAAAATATTAATATAAACATCAATACACCTTATTATTTTTCATGCTGCCTTGTTATGTATATTTGTTACATTCCCGAGTACATGTATAGTCACACCTTAGAGTTCCTATATGAGACTAGTGATTGTGGTTACACTATTTCAGCAGTAGAAGAAATAGAGAAAACTTACTTTGAAAGACCAGAAATAAATTTACTATAACACAATGTTTACCCGAGATAATATCACTGTTTTATGACTGTTTTTACAAAGTAACTTTCATTGCTAATCATTAGATATATAATACAAAAAAAGGGGCTTGAGGGTCCTACATTGCTCACCTGAGTCCCAACAAAATTTAGACATGAAGACTTTTACCTATCCATACAACTCCAAGCAAAACAGTCAATTTTGGTCCTGGGTCATCTTGTCTCTACTGGCCTATTTTGACCAAGTTTTAATAAACACTAGGTGACACTTTACATAACTTGCTTAGGTTTGCTAACATAAACTTGTATCAGTTCAAACTTAGCTTTCTCACATCCACAATACAACATAATGTTTCTGAATCAATTGATGCCTTTTTTTGTTACAGAAATATTGTACATCAGTCTCTGACCTTGAATTTTAGGCTATTAAATTAACTGTTAAAAATCAATGCGAACTAAAGAAGCCAAGTTATGAAAATTTCATGAAAAGATAATAGAATGGCGCTCTATGAAATTAGCTTATAAAAGTAGTTGTTCAAATGGGTCACTTGGCTATTTTAGCAGATTGCATTTAATAGTAATTAGGTTGCCAGAATGCAATGTTTAAATGTCTGAAATTTTACTTTCCAAATGCTTAATTTGAGAAGAAAAGGGTCTCTTTATTAAGACCATTCCGATATTCAGACCATCAATTTAATAGTGCTGCTTTACATTTACAGAAAACAAAAATATAACTTTCAGCAGAAGAGAGTAAATATTTATATTGACATAAGGCAACTATTCAAATGTTTGAATTTTAAAAAGTGAAACCACCGGTATCTTAATATGTAAATATACAACATAAATAGCTATGTAAGTCTTCTGATTTTGAACTGATGATCAACAGTGATTTCAAACACATTGCTAATCACCACCATATCCCAGTAGTCATCTTGTCTTTTCTCAAGTACTAGTCTGATTTGCAATTTTATTAAGTAAAAGAAAAAAATATCAAATACTCTATATACAAAACATGTATTTTTTACTATCCCTAATCAATTTTCCAAATTTCAAAGCTTTGGTATAGTTGGTTAAACTTTCAATATACATATTCAGCGGACTTAAGAATTTTGTACTATAACTCCTGATCATTGAAATCACCTTTAGACAAGTGATACCTCACTGTACTCATTTACACTTGGGTGGAATGGAACAACTGTATGTAAATTTCTCGCCCAAGGAAATTAGAGAAACCTAGAGGGGTTTGCGATCTCACAATTCTCCTACAAGTTATGACAATGACTTATATCCTAAACAATATTAACAAAATGTTTAAGGTAATAAAATAAACTTACAGCTTCTATATGAGGCAGTATACAAGTACTTATCATCAAAGCTAACAAATGTACTGACACCAGTAATGTTGTACATATACTAAACAATATCAACAAATAATCTGGTATTTGATCTGTGATGCTGATCTCTACCAAGGCTACCTGTATAACAAAAATTATTGTTTAAAAGTAAGAAATGAAAACAGATTGATAAAGGTAGACCCAGGGTCTCTTGAGGGGGTGACTAGGGGCTTGCACTAAGTTCTAGAGTAGAACGGGGTAATATCGGACACTCTCGGTCTTGTTTGTTCCCGACATGTGTATCACTTGTGGTTTCTATATAATTCACAGCATTCAAGTTACTGCATTAACTGGAATGGAGATCAGCTACAAAATGCATTGAAATAATGTGTTTTACATTGCAATCAATGTTGTTTAGTATCGGACGCGTTGAGTGCAGTATCAGACATAGGTGATATTACACAGTTTGACTCCATCGGATATTGAAAAGAGAACGCCATATGTTGCACCGTCAAACATCCAATAAAAAACTTCATTATAAAAGTGCTTGTAGAATTTTGACAATATCAAAATAGAAGGCTTGGGATACAGTGCTTCTGAATCTAATTGTTAATGTCTATAATATTAACAATTTTTGGAATTATGAGCAAGTCAAGTGTGTGTCCAGAGAACCCTGCATGTCCGATATTACCCGGTTCTTCTCTACTGTAGAGTGCAAGCAACTTTGTTCACAAAATCCTGTATTTAACAAGCCAACATCTGAAATGCGTAAGGGCCTACAGGTCTACTCTTACAGAAATAGTATGAATTTAAAAAATAATTTAACAGATGATGCACCTCCCAGGCAACAAAGTATCAATGGAAAACCTGGACAGTTTCAAAGCTCCTGTTCATTCCTACAACATCTTGTAAGAAGGAAATCTGTGTACAGCATAAAAACATGATTGGGTTTTATTTACTTTTAGCTACGAAGTGTGTGACAACTGCAGAACCGGAGTGACTGAGTGAATCACATCTTCACGGTCACCTTTATGTTTTTGTTGTAGAATGCCTGACACCACACATAATGTAGTCAGGACTTTTATACCGCATTTTATTAAGCAGATTCCTCACTGGTCACCTGCACCTTGTCAATTATGTCTGTCACATATAACTTGAGATGAGTTCCCCACATAAAAGTAGAAGATTGACTTGAATCATTGCATGGAATCAAGTAAGTATATACAAGAATTTTAATACTATCGTTATATTTCTGACGAGGTTTATCAATGTGTAAAATTTAACAGTTTTTATTATGTTTTGAATCTGGCCATTATCTGGGGTCGAAACTTCCTGGTGCCGAAACGTATGCCACACTCGCGTACAAACACATATGCACAATAATTATAATCTGACATCTGAATCTTTAAAATGTGTAATAAAACACAAACATACCATCGCAAAGCCTGATAACAAAGCTGACGTACGACTAGAAGCCTTTAATTTAGCTCTGCTAAGGTAAAGTTTTCGCCACGATAAGGCGGTTGTCGAGTGTTGACTCGACATCTGACTGACAAAAGATCGGAACAACCACTCGCCGTAAGAATTGTCGCTTAGACCTGGCATCTGCTCCACACTTAAAACATATTACAACATCAAGCGTCTAGCAAACATGACAAATTTTATTATTTTTCGTGTCGGCGTGTAAATATTTTCGCTTGATTTGTTTTGGTCCACAAGAGTAATTATAGTTTACGAATCGGTAAAACAATTGGGGGAAAATCCAGTTTTTCTAAATGGATAGCATTTTACATCAGATCTCATGAATAAATGAAAATATAAAACAAAAATTCTTATTTAAAACAAAAATGATTCCAGTACTTTGATAAATAAATAATACATTTTAAATGCCACAACAACTTCAGCTTTATTTTCGTTTAAAAATAAATTTGGCTTCTTTACACAGCCTTGACCTATTTCGGTAGTCACGTGACTAACACAAGCAAGAGGTCTTACTACATGTACACTCGTTTATTGAGTCGACTTCTGTCAAAATAATTCCAAATTTGTGTCCAATTCTACATGCATCCCGGTCTGAATCATTAAAGAAATGAGTGACACAACCGACGGTGGCAGAAAATTGGTATGTACGGGTCTAGTATTTAAAAAAATGCCACCTAACATCACTGGGTTTTGTTTGATGTTTGAGCAGCCATTTTGGTAGTATTGTGAGCTACATCACGTATAACACTATTTTGTATTATGATTTTATATGAAGGCTAATCATTGCGTTTTTTGTCATGGAAAAGTTGCTCTCAATATTTTTATAACTTTTCCAATGGTCCTTAAGCTTACCAACTTCCCAGAATTTTATTTATCACTGTTAGTAACTGTCAATTTCAGCTGAAGACTTACTTATTTGTTCAAAATGCATGTTACGCAATGTTTGTAATGCTTTTTTCTGCGTTTCCTGTGTGCTGATGACTTAAATTTTGTTTACAATAGTTATGGTTATGTACATTTTTGATGTCTATTGCATTAAACTATGTAAATATCTTGATTTGGTGAATTTTGTCGTTCAATTTTATTTGTGCCCTCTATATACGTTTAGCAAATATTTTGCTGCTAAGATGCGACATTTATCACTTATTTGACGAATTCTAAGCATAAGTATGCTAAAAATGTAAATAAATCTTATCATAATTTTTAATAGCTTAATTGTGACCAGAATGTCATGATTTTGATGTTAAAAAATATTAAACTTCACCGAAAAATGAGATTTTAAACTTGTTACTAAGTGTGATCTGCTGAATTTTCTTCCTAAAAACTCGTGCGTGCTGCCCGCGGTATACGTAATCGCGTTACTTATAAGTTTATTAAGACATTGAAATTGAGATGAACACGCTAGTGGTGTCAATTATTTTATTTCTTGATGAATATTATTTAACATTTGCTTTGAGTTCGTTTCTTTCTTTTAGGAAGTGAACCACTACTCTCACTATTCAGCACAGGTTCTGTTAGTGAAGACAAATACATTTTAAAATTTTTAGATTGCTGCTTCTTTTTACAGTTTCGAAATTGCGATTTTTGTGCACATTTGCTCACGTTTTATTTGTCCCAAATATCGGCCGAAATTTGTAACGTATTTTTATGGTCCGGATCAGTTTATTTTGGTTGAAAAAGAATACCCCCCCCCCCAAAAAAAAAAATCTGGATAGCATTTAAGAATCTAGAGAATTGTTGACGGTTACCAGTATATTGAATTTGTATTCTGCTCGTGTGCTGCATTTTTATTAGAATTGCACGTGAGCTTATGACAAGTTTAAAATTTAGGTAGTTTTGTTTTAATTTTTAAATGATTAAATGTTGCACTTGGCTCATTGTATGCCGACATAATTTTAATTCAATAAGACTGGGCTAACGACTTAGGCCTACATGTATTCATAGTTCAAGGAATATGACGTTATAAAATTACATGATATTATACGACAGGCCATTTTTGTATACAATTTGATTTTCATATTTCATCTGTTACATAATTCGGCCGAAGTCGGAAGGAATTTTGCGTTCAAATAATCCTAGAAGGAAACTTCTTTGTTGACAAATAGGAATGACATTGTCCGTTTTCAGAAATTATTCCATGTTTCTATTCAGTAGATTCTATTTGATAATTTCGGAATGGGAATGAAATGAATTATGAAAACACATTTAGAATCTATAAATAAGTTTTGCTTATGCCTTGATGTGCATCATGCTCGAAGTTAAAAATATGGATTTTGGCGTCGTACAAAATATTTCGATATATTCAAGACACGACTTGAATTTATTTGGTTTTCTTTGTCAACTTAGTCAGTAGACAGTAGTCGTCATTGACTATATTTGGAACAAAACCATCGTGTATTATCTCGTGTTTTCATGCTTTGTTTTATTTGAAAGCATGATTTCCTAAGTGTACAGAATTTCTTTTACGTGTGTTGACATTTTGTACGCATATTGCATAAGGCTCATATTTTGAGAGGTATGACGTCAGCTTTACACGTTTAAATCGTGTTTATAGGCTCTACACGCCAGTGGGGTTACATATTTAGCAAGGCTAAAGTTTATTTCAAATGTGCATTTATACGCACTAAATTAAATACGAGTTGTAAGTTGTAATGGAGCACATATTTTAATTTCGGATTGATAATATTTTATAGTAAGCAATTTTGTTTACAACAAACAATAGAAATGCCGGGCGTGATTTTGTTACTATAGTGCGTACACCCCCCATAAAAACCAACATGTTTTGGTAAACATTAAAAATGAGACAATTCATTTCAGGGGTAGGCAGTATTAAACTAAAAATGTGTAATTCATTTTAACAAATTTTGCATGGGTGATAAACCACAACCACTTGGTAAATCATGCTTGTTTTGGTAGAACGCTTTCCATTATTGTTCGTTTTTTTCTCAACTGTCAAAGCTTGAATAATTTCACGGTGACTGAATGCTTTGTTTTTGTACTGGCGGCCTAATTGTCATTAAAAATATCTTGACTAAAACATATCATACGGTATAAGAAGCTTTACTCAATCATGATACACACTTTCGGAAACTCATGGGTGTATTACAACAATAATTTGAACAAACGCATTCACCGTGAAATTATTAATCTTTTGACAGTTGAGAAAAAATACACCAACAACTAAGACACAAGTAAAACATCACAATTGTTTATTTTAAAGTCATCCTGGGCATCCCTCGTCGTGGGTTAGTTCATTGTATTGTTATTATAAACAGTGTTTTTTTTTGTTCGAACTATACGTCCGTTGTGTCGAGGTTAATTATTTGTCACAACTAACAAGCCATGACTGGCTTTACTTCAGAAACTGGCATCGTTTATTTAGTGTACTGAATGAGGTTTGCTTTAAGTTGATCAGTTTAGATAAAGACTTCACGTTATAAATGTGTTGATTGCATTTACTGGCTGATTTTTTGTTGTCACGGACATTTCTAATTTATTTTTCTAATTTATTTCCTGTTACACATTTTAGAATACATGAATCATGGATAGTTTTCTGAATAAATTCTGTTTCTCAGGAAATTTGGACCTAGTTTTAATTATTTTAAGATTATTTTTTTAAAGAAAATATTCAAATAATGAATTTCATTTTTCTGGAAATTTCGGTGTTCACCTTAATGCAATGTTGGCTTGAAACGTGTATGAGAAGTATAAACACGTCTGACCTAATTTAACCCGATGTGACCCGATGCTTGGAAAAGTGTGTACCGTGGACTATTTTCCAAGATATCTCACAGATGCTAGCCTATAATTTACTCTTTAGGATGTCAAAGCCATCGTTTAAAAGTGACATCGTTGTCATGGAAATTCTGAAATCTAGTTCATTATAACGTTTAGCATACTGATAGACTGAATAAATTCTGAATCGATGCATTTACTGTTATGTGGACTTTTGGTTATGTTGCAGTGTGAATAAAATTGTAAATAATTATATCTCTTGTGTATTTGCGGACATAATTTGATGTGATTTTGGTTAACAGTAATTAGAGAGTTTACGGAAATGTATCTTCCGGAGAATTTCAACAAATTAAATGTTATGATGTGTCCCTCTACAATATTGTTATTTGAAGTAAGTATCTCCCTCCAAGTATGATTGATGGATAAACAAAAGATAAACGAAAGTGACTCGGTCAACCTGACCTAAAATGACGTCTTTCCCCATAAAATTTTGGCATGCTTTTGATAGTCATCTTCGTTTTTCGATTTCGATTTATTTTACTGTATATAAAATACAAACTTATCAACATACTTGACTAACTAAATAAAGGAAATTTTCCTTAGCTTTTATTGATTTTTACTGATCTGTGGCTTTGGTGGGGTTGGGATGGATGAAGAAATAATTGAATGACTCACTCGATATACCTGAGGTAAGATACGGAATAAAATCGCTGCACACGATGTTCATAATTATGAATGTATTGTAACTCTATGCACTTCTCTTCTGAATTGTTAGTTTAGGAAGCATGGAATTGAGAAATATTTTCATTTGTGTTGTATTGGATGATTGCATGTTGCACTTAAGTTTGAATTTGCTTATTGATTATTTACAAAGACGATTTTACAATTTGTTACTGGATATGTTCCATTTAGATTCGGATGATTAAGATGAATTTAAACGTAGTGTTTACGCCTCTATGCTTTTAAAAGCGTGATAATATTACCTGTATAACCGGCCATAATCCCCACAAGAAATGATGATTAGTAGCCAGATGTGGTCATGTGTAATTTTTCGAGAGGATTGCATGAACTTACATACCGCGGTCAAATAATGAAAACTTGACCACCAAGTTGACTGGACACTAGGGTCAATTGTCGGTGACTCTGGCCGAGGTTTGAGATTGGCTGATGTCGGCCGGTATTACCGATATTTAGACCGTTTTGGGGAGTTGACATAAGTTTTCCGATTTACCTAGATGAACTTTTGATAGATTTGACTGAGAATAGCCGATTTTTGTCCTGATTATATAATTCCTTGACAAAGATAGATGCATATACCTACATAGAAAAAGAGGTAAGTTGAATAAATAGTTAGGAACAATACAATACTGAATTTAACGTTTGCAAGTTACAACCTACAAACGCCTTGAACATGAGACTTAAATACACAAAAGACAGTTAAAATATGTGAGACGATATTCTAAATATATGATGATATTAGATAAAATCATAAATTATTGTTTAATTTTAGTGAGGATTTATTTACGACTTGCTGTCAGTTACTGTAATACATTAATAATTATTCGAGACATGCTTGTATACACACATAAACATGTATTGTATTTCAAAAAAATGATAATATTGTGTATTGCTGTATGAAATTTCAACAGTTCATATAATTATTTAAGGTTTTATAAAGGTCTGTTTTCTATATGTACAGTGATGTATTTTGTGCTGACAAAAATGTTAATTACATGTTGTATTTACGGTCGTGCATTATAGTAAATTGTATATGATAATAATATGAAAATAAAAGTAGGTTAAACTATCTATTTAATTGTTGTATTTTTTCACCCCAAAAATGATTTAATGGAACCAACTAAGCCCTCTCCTATGTAAATTTAGAGACACTGCTTATATGTGACATTTACTCAGCTGGTTTAGTCGTTGTGAAAAGAGACTATTTGTAATGTATGGTAACAAATAAAAGAACGTTTATTGAAGTTACGATTTTCTCCAGACCACCTGCCGCTGTCACTATTACATCGTAATTTGTAATGTTGCAGTTGTTAATGTTAAATATGAGAATGAGACGAATCTTTAATGGGGTCAATAGTTTATTTACATGAGCAGCTTGTCGCTTGATAACCAATACAGCAAGAGTTAAGATGCTAATGACTATCTGAACATCCCAGATACCAATGCAATTTAGCGTTCATTATAACACGAGATACTATAGAACATCGGCATGGATAATCTGTTAGTTTGATGCAAAGCTACAATATTCAATATAGACAAGATCATTGTTATTGGAAAATGGAAATTGCTGTCAGCTACTTATAATGTTCATTTTGACTACACGTGGTTCGTAAACAAATCAAGAATTTATTACTGAACACTGGCACATGCATGCAGAAAATCTGAATAATACGTAGACGATCTTGCTTGAGCATACGAATCATATGGAAGCTTAAAGCGATGTGTTTTTATAGTAAATAATTTTCTGGAAAATATTTTATAGGAAGTGGGTTACATACAAAATGCACGTCGATACGATCGGCTCCCGGTGCTACAAAAATCCGAAGCTTCTTAATGATAAAACAAGAATATTCATGTGAATTAAGTCATTAATATTCCACCGACGGCTTTGGTACGTTGTAAACGTATCATGTTATAAAACATGTCCTCACCTCATATCTGAAATCATCGATATGCAAACACGGATTATGATTTTTTCTAGGGTATAAGATTATTTATTAAAGGTACTCATTCACAGATTTCCACTTTAATATCAACTTTTTCTTAAACTATCAAAATTGTATGAACTATTTTTGGAAGCAGGAAAGTAATGTTCTAATAATGACAATTTTAGTGCACACTGACATACAAATAAAAATGATGGTGTTTCATGTAGTAAATATCTACCCCGTATGTCAAGGTATAGACACGTTTAGTGCACTTTTTGTGATGTTTATTGTATATTTCTTGCAACATACAGGTCAGTTTGTCTTAAAAAAATAGAATTAATTTTCTTGACACAATTACAAATGCTGAATGGTATTTTGAAATTATAGAAAAAAATGAACCAAATCTGTGAACTAGTACCTTTAAGAAATACTGCTCATGATCGTCTGCCATAATATTGTACTTATGTATATCACCTCTCTAAATATTGAAATCTATAAATTAGCATTTGTTGTTGTGAATCATACAACCCTTTTAGTCACATATGTATGTAAGGGCCGGAGGCCAACACAGCTTGATAAATGTTGTTGTTGATTATTTGGTTATACATACTTATGTGTTGATAATTTGGTAATAATTGGAGTGCGTATAATTACTATGAAACATGATAACTTAAAACTGATTTGTTGAACTAATTTATTTGGAAAAAAATGTACCTACATGTAGTTGGAAAGTGTAAACCGACGTGAACCTAAAGCATTGTAATTTTAAATATTGAAACACATTCAAAATGATATTTGTGGGGGATTACTTCCTTGAACCTCCACCATGCAGTTGTTCAGAATGACAAAAATGAACATAACTTATATGTAAACATATATAAAATAAAATTGCCTTAAGTAAAGATGTATGTTTGATCAATAATTAAATATATTTTCCTGTATACATGTAAATATATATGCCGTAGGACTGATTACTTTTAAAACCACAGTTGTAACTAACAAATTGGTGGTTTAAAAATCAACCTGCAATTAACAAAACCTGCTTTAAATTTGTGAACATTTTAAAGAACAAGCAAAATCAATAATGTCATGTATTTTATTCGAAATATGTTGTCAGATGATAAATATTACAGAAAGTTATATGTTTAGTACTAAATGTGTTAGTGTCACACCGTGCTGTCACCTTAAATAACAGTTAACACATCCCAGGAGCAAAAATGTGAAAATTCGGATTAATGAACAATTTCAGATTCAATGAACTTAGCTTCTTGGAACCCACAGAGACAACTCTCTTGGTTTAGAGAGTAGGAGACTCAAAGGGAAGAAGATAAGGCATTGGATAAATGTGGTGCTACTATAATTAAAGTTTTCATTATTGTAGTTTTTTCTATAAGTGAAATTTCATAGTCAATGCTGAAATGAAGATTCGTTTGTTTATTCTTCATGTGTGTTTTATCTAACAATCACTGTTGATCTTAGATGTAACTCACACAATTAATCTTTTTATGTGATTTGTCTGCCTTATATGACACCGACTGTTACAAATGAGCTTATACTGAAAACCAATCTAATCAACATATAAACTAATGTTACCTGTAATGTATCAAATTTAACAATTTAACATGAAATGTTACAAAAATTGTCAATAATATACATGTACAATGCTAAAGTGTTTCGTCAATTGATCAGACTTCTGATGGAGAACGTAAAACTAAATAAACTCAACTCATCAAAGAAAAATAAATTGTTTTTTATATAAATGAAATCATGATAAACTTATTAAGTTGATATGGATAAAGAAATTGTTCGCAAAGGTAAAAGTTCTGATAAAGGATCAGACAAAGTTCAACAAAGTTCTGCGCTGGATAAAGATAACAGTGTTGATCCAGATAATGAAAATTTCGAAATTGTCATAGAAAATGTTGATACAAATGAAATAAAAACATTTGACGTAAGAACATTTAAGAATTTTACCAACACCTGTCCAGATGTGGCTGAATACAATGATAATAAAATAGAATCTAATTCACATGATGATATTGGTGATTCCATTCCTGAACTTGAAGATCGTAATTCTGTTGATAACATTAAAATTGAAAAAGACATAACTAAAATGTATGAAGAATCAGAACTTGTTTCTAGTGTAGAAACAGCTGTTGAGAATTTTGTTGGAAGGTCCGCTGATGTTGGTGTTAGTTGCTTTGTTAATACTGGTGTTGAGAATGTGTTTCCAAACAGTGTGATAGATGATAGTACGCAAGAAACTTTTCCACAGATTGCTGGAGTCGTTAGTGTTAAAACAGAGTTAGATATAGACGACACTGAATACTATAAAATGAACATACACTGTGGTAGAGAATTGAAGTCAGAAGAAAATGAAAGTCTGGCTGCTGAAAATACAAAATGTATTGCTAAACAATCTTTTGTTAAAGTTACTAAATCATTTGTCCAACAATCTAATATTGACATTGATAAAGGATTTGTCCAACCTTCTATTGTTGAAATTGATAAAGAATTTGTCCAACAATTAAATGTTAAAATTGATAAAGCATTTGTCCAATCATCTAGTGTTGACATTGATGAAAAATTTGCTGAATCTTCTAGATCCCGAATTGTTAACAATCATATTGATATTCATCCTGAATATGATAATTATGTAAACTTTAAAACTACAACGGTTAGACATGAGGAATTTGATGATAAATATCATGATGGAAGACAAAGGGGAACTAATAAATATTTTGACAGAAGATTAATTGATGATAACTTTTCTGACCCGACACATGAGGCAATTGTTGATAAATACCAAGGTAGAAGTAATGACTATACAGATAAATGCTTTGATGATCAAAATTCTAGATCCAGAAATGCTTCATTTGTTAGTATGTTGTCTGGAAGTCCCTTTCTACCTACTTTAAACTGTGCTGCTACTCGAAGTAACTTTGAGAGATATCCAATTACTTTAGAAAATGTTAGATCCCTTGACAGTAGAAATAAGTTAGTACATACTGGTACTTCACCAAGCAGTACAATACACAAACATGATGATAGATTTCTGACACCATACAAACCAGCAAGACATCCTGTGTATCAATTTGGAGGTTCACATCAACATTCTAGATTTCAAAGAAAGCCTATGTACAGATCTTTATACAACCCTGGTGAATTCAGATGTAGAATGTCTTGCTACACCCCTGCTTTAGCTGGACGTCCTTGGCAAAATATTGACCCTCAAATTAGACAACATTATAACAGTACACTAATAAGACCACATCATTCCAGTGCAATGACTGCATCTCATTGTAACAAATCACTTATTAGATCTCAACATATTGGTTATCCAATCAGACAGCAGAATATTGGTACACAAATCAGGTTTGTGCGTACCGGTACACTTATCAGCTCTGGTCAAAGTGGAACACAACTCAGGCCAGTATATAGACGTACATCGATTAGACCAGGACATAATGGTACACCTATCAGACTTGGTTCAACTTACAGACATTCTGCACGCCTACCTCTGTATGCTTACACGCCAGTATGTACTATGAATGATAAGTTCTCAAGGCAATATTTACCTGAAAATCTATATTCAGGTTCAAGTAGACTTGGGAACCATCAGTCACGTAGACCTGACTTTTATCAGTCATTTGAGAGAAGACTCAATCAAACTTTAAATAAAGAACCTGCAGCATGTGATAATGATAAAACAATATCTGTGAACTATGCTGCTGGTGCGAATGAAAACTTTGAAGAAAGTGATAATAGAATGAATGCCAATGTGTGTATAAATATAGCTGATGAATTGAAAGGTGTTAGTGAGGATACACACATACGTGGTAACTTGACTAATATATTTAACAGCGTGACTGAAGGTGATGATTTGAATGCTGTTAATGTCTGTACTCTAATTGGTGATAATATTTCCCATGCTAGTAAGGGTAATTTGAAAAAAGTTTTCAACAGTGTAGATAAAGGTGCTAATATGAAAAATGCTCATCGTAGATGTGATAATCATTCCAAAAATACTACTTGTACCTCATACATTGATGTTGAATCTAAAATTGTAACTGATAATTTAAAACGTATGTTCTTGGATAGTAACATAGATGGTCATTGTACTCCTTGTTCAAGCGTATATAATACTCAGAGTTCAAGCATAGCTCAAATAACTGACATAGTAAACACAAGTGTAGGTAGTACAAAAGAAATGTTAGGTATAAAGAGTACAAACAAAGATGCAACAACCAAGACGTTTGATTCATGTAAAGATGATCTTAAATCAGCTGACTCGGACTATAGTTATATAATGCTGGATGGAATATTATCATTAAATTTGTCTGAAGAGGATGATGAAGATAATGTTCTAGATAAACATGAAAAAACTACAAGAGATTGTAATGAGTCCACTGATGCAGTAAGTTATGATAAAATAAAAGAAGAAACTATTACAAGCGTTGATGAGATAAAAGATTTGAAGAAGGATCATGATATTGAAGCACTACTAGATGTTCATAATGGGAGTAGTGAAAAGTTGGATCTGGCTGTTGATGATGATAAGATTGGAATGCAAGATATTGATAATACAAGTAGTGAAACATTGGAATATTTGGTTGATAATGATCAAGATAATAATAGTGGTAGCGATACAGAGGTTGAGGAAAAATGTACAAAAGTTAATGAAGAAGATGTTAATACAACATCTTCTGATGAAACTAAGTGTTTAGTAGATAGTTGTAATGATAAACTGAGTGATAGTAGTAAAACAAGGAAAGGAAAGCATGTTGGACATAAAATGGATGAAGTAGGGAAGGGGAATAGAAATATACGATATAGAATTGTTAAACAACTTGCTTTACATAGATGTACCGGATATTCAATACAAACTGTAATGTTGGTATGTTATATAGTATATGTTATACAAACTATAATGTTGGTATGTTATATAGTATATGTTATACAAACTATAATGTTGGTATGTTATATAGTATATGTTATACAAACTATAACGTTGGTATGTTATATAGTATATGTTGTACAAACTATAATGTTGGTATGTTTTATAGTATATGTTGTACAAACTATAATGTTGGTATGTTTTATAGTATATGTTATACAAACTATAATGTTGGTATGTTTTATAGTATATGTTGTACAAACTATAACGTTGGTATGTTATATAGTATATGTTGTACAAACTATAATGTTGGTATGTTATATAGTATATGTTATACAAACTATAATGTTGGTATGTTATATAATATATGTTGTACAAACTATTATGTTGGTATGATATATAGTATATGTTATACAAACTATAATGTTGGTATGTTATATAGTATATGTTATACAAACTATAATGTTGGTATGTTATATAGTATATGTTATACAAACTATAATGTTGGTATGTTATATAGTATATGTTATACAAACTATAATGTTGGTATGTTATATAGTATATGTTGTACAAACTATAATGTTGGTATGTTATATAGTATATGTTGTACAAACTATAATGTTGGTATGTTATATAGTATATGTTGTACAAACTATAATGTTGGTATGTTATATAGTATATGTTATACAAACTATAATGTTGGTATGTTATATAGTATATGTATTTATGTAATAATATTCACAACAATAATATTCATAACAATATCACATAATTTTTATAACATATGTTGAACATTGTTTAAGAAATGATATACATTCGACTGTGTTCTATAGTGGAATAAAGTATAGGTTTGAGATGCTGGCATAGAAATTACAAGCCCAGCTTTTTGCAAGATAAATAATTATTTATAATTATATGACTAAAAATAATTTAATGACAACCAAATAAGTGTCTATATTTTATTCTACAACAAAGCATAAAAACCTGTTAGTTATTTCAAATTAATGATTACAAAATAATTGTATCACTTGACTGTGCATTTTGCTAATAATTTATAAAGAATAATTGTAGTATAATGTAAAGAGTTTATTTAATAAATGAAAATATTGACATTGATTATTTTGTATTCATTCATTGTTATGCAATGTCAATAGTTATGACCATGCTAGAAGTATTTTTATTCTTGAGGGATTATTACATTGATCAATCTTAATGAGTAAAATACTTAATTGCGATACTTCAGATTAAGCCTTATTAATAAATATCAAATTTCTTATTGTTTTCAAAGCTTTTGTCACAAGTTTTGTTTCACATTTTGTTCGCAATATTACTGTGTATACTTTTTTAATGCGACTTGTACCTGTATCATGATGTGGTCCATTATCCTTCATTGTCAGTTCAGTGGGTAGTCTGTCTATCTGACTGCTGAAACGGGGTTTGTTGGGACAATATTAGTGGGACCTTGGTGGAATCTGATATGAAATGGGGTATTATGTGATATCATTTATAATATTTCATATAAGGATATTTATTAGTTAGAATACTTTAAAGGTTGATCAAATTAAGGATGTAAATGATTGAGTGTTTGACATCACTGCATGTAATGAAAGTTTAAGTGACATGAGCTATAAACAATCACTATCTACACATGTAATTTACTGTAGACTGCTAAAATATTAATGGAAATACATGTAATTAAACCATCACCTCAACTTACATAAAAAAATACTAGAAATATTTTATTTCTGTAGAAATTACCATAAAACTTAGGCAGTTTTTCTCAGGTCATCTATAGACAGACACATTGTCTTCACCTCCAATCTGTGTTTTATCACCAGCTCTCGTGGTCTTCCTACTTCAGGCCAGCCCAGCTAGCTCAATCGGTAGGGCACAAGTCTCCTGACTGAGGGGTCATGTGTTTAATTCACAAGCAGGGCATATTTTAGTGTAGCTTGGTCATGAAATAATTTCTGTGGACATTCTTCCATCTTACAATGATTGTTAAATCATGTAGGGCAGTTGTCAGTCACTGATGGAATAAAGCTCCTAGTATAGGATTAACTGCTAAGTCCAAATATCAGCATTTCCAAGCTGGTGAGTAGGTTGACTGATGGTGATAAGACCTATACAATGTAATGCTAGGTTGTTTAATAAAACCAAATAAATAAATCTTCCAGCTTCAGAATTTACCAATGATTATGATGACCATTGTTATATCAGGTTTTTAGTTGACTTTGGTTTCGTTTCCTGTGTGTTTGGGTCCTCAGCACAACATTACTAACTGGCAACTGAGCATATCAATGGTAGGGCCAAGCTTGTCTAATACTTTTATACAACCTGGTCTGTGACCCTTGAAATGTTCTGGTACAGAGATGAGTCATTGATGTGTTGCTATTAGTGAAAAGTTGAGTAGTCTAACTAGAGACATAAATGTATATTTTCAGCGTGTTAAAGAACGTAAGACATACACAGATCATGAGTTAGATGATGATGATATTGAAGGCAAGAGATTGTATAAAATAGAAGACAAATTGGTCTCAGATAAATATAATAAAGACTATGTTAAAAGATTACATGGAGAAGGTAAGGGATGTTTATTATGATATACATAAAAATTATATATGTATTATATTTATATATACAATTTCCTTACACAGGTATCCTATTGGATATCCTGACATAACCCATTGGGTCACATTTTAATGACCTTTATGTTCACCAGTCAATGCCTAGCTTTTATTTAAACAAAACATTAAGAGTTACACTATTCTACTCTATTGTGACTGCATATAATTCACCGGGCTGTGATTGGATGGTACATTAAACAAGTTGTTAAATGAATGCTACAATGGCTATGATCAACTGAACATGGAGCACACTGCTACTTGTTTTATATAGTAGAAGCTTACTTACGTCACCTCTGAACAACAGTCACCTATCAATTACTGTCATCTTGCCACAATAGTCACATTTAAAAAACAGTCTCCTAGCAACAATAGTCACTTCTCAATTACAGTCACATTGGAACATCAGTCACCTCCTAATTACAGTTTCATAGCAACAACAGTCAACTCTAAATTACTGTCACCTAGCAACAAAAGTCATCTCTCAATTACAGTCACCTAGCAACAGTAGTCACCTTTCGATTACAGTCTCCTAGCAACAATAGTCACCTCTCATTTACAGTCACCTAGCATCAATCGTCATGTCTCAATTACAGTCACCTAGCAACAGTAGTCACCTCTCAATTACTGTCACCTAGCATCAATCGTCATGTCTCAATTACAGTCACCTAGCAACAATAGTCACCTCTCATTTACAGTCACCTAGCATCAATCGTCATGTCTCAATTACAGTCACCTAGCATCAATCGTCATGTCTCAATTACAGTCACCTAGCAACAATAGTCACTTCTCAATTACAGTCACATTGGAACATCAGTCACCTCCTAATTACAGTTTCATAGCAACAACAGTCAACTCTAAATTACTGTCACCTAGCAACAATAGTCATTTCTCAATTACAGCCACCTAGCAACAATAGTCACCTCTCAATTACAGTCACCTAAAAAACATTGTCACCTCTCAATTACAGCCACCTAGCAACAAAAGTCATCTCTCAATTACAGCCACCTAGCAACAGTAATCACCTCTCAATTACAGTCACCTTGCAACAATAATCACCTATCAATTACAGTCACCTCGCAACATTTGTCACCTCTCAATTACAGCCACCTAGCAACAATAGTCACTTCTCAATTACAGTCACCTAGCAACAGTATTCACCTCTCAATTACAGTCACCTAGCAACAAAAGTCACCTTTTAATTACAGTCACCTAGCAACAATGGTCACCTCTCATTTACAGTCACCTAGCAACAAAAGTCACCTCTCAATTACAGTCACCTAGCAATAATAGTTACCTCTCAGTTACAGCCACCTAGCAACAATAGTCATCTCTCATTTACAGTCACCTAGCAATTATAGTCACTTCTCATTTACAGCCACCTAGCAACAATAGTCATCTCTCATTTACAGTCACCTAGCAATTATAGTCACTTCTCATTTACAGTCACCTAGCAACAATAGTCATCTCTCATTTACAGTCACCTAGCAATTATAGTCACTTCTCATTTACAGCCACCTAGCAACAATAGTCATCTCTGAATTACAGTCACCTAGCAACAATAGTCACCTCTCATTTACAGCCACCTAGCAACAATAGTCATCTCTCATTTACAGTCACCTAGCAACAGTATTCACCTCTCAATTACTGTCACCTAGCAACAATAGTAACCTTTTCAATTACAGTCACTTAGCAACAATAGTCACCCCTCAATTACTGTCACCCAGCAACAGTATTCACCTCTCAATTACAGTCACCTAGCAACAATAGTCACCTCTCAATTACTGTCACTCAGCAACAATAGTCACCTCAATTACAGTCACTTAGCAACAATAGTCACCTAGCAACAGTAGTTGCCTCTCAATTACAGTCGCCTAGCAACAATAGTCACCTCTCAATTACAGTCACCTAGCAACAATAGTCACCCCTCAATTACTGTCACCCAGCAACAGTATTCACCTCTCAATTACAGTCACCTAGCAACAATAGTCACCTCTCAGTTACAGCCACCTAGCAACAATAGTCACCTCTCAATTACAGTTACCTGACGACAATATTCACCTCTCAATTTCAGTCACCTAGCAACAATAGTCACCTTTCAATAACAGTTACTATGGTTACCTAGGATTGAAGTAACTACATGTATAGCAATGATTACCTTATATGATTTGTTATTATACCCATAAAAACATAATAAATCATTTTTATATTTACAGAGTTTAATCTACGTTACCTACAGGAAAATGGACTTCAATATCCAATTATATTTGTGGAGAAATCTGGTCTTGGTCTCAGGTACGTTTATTATATTAAATATATATTACATTTATGAACCATAAGCTAATACACAAGTGAAAGATCGAGGCAGCATATTATAAAAAATCTTACGACATTTTTACATTTCAATATAGAAGGATTTATGACTAAAATCTGTTGTAAGACACTTGATAATACGGGCCCCTGATCTTGAGGTTCAGGATTGTTTTACCTTTATAAATGATACTTTTCTAAATATAAGGTGCTTAAATCATAAAGTTCAGAATAGCAGCAGGGCTAGAACAGTAGGTAGCTTTTATGGAGCTTGGTCATGAAATAATTTCTAAGGTCAATCTCCCTCCTGCCACTGATTCATGTCGGGCAGTTGTCAGTCACTGACAGAATATAAAACATAAAAAAAGTAGAAAAATATTCACCTAGTTACTGGTTAACAGCTAAACTCAGAGGATTTAGCCTTGCCAGGAATGATGTGTTGGTTAGCCGACAATCATAATATGACCTACAGCGTTTAACATAACTTAAAAAAAAATTGATCTTCCTCCCACCCTGTTGTTTTTTTCTGGTAACAGGAAAGGGGGGATTAGAATTCCACGGAAGGCTTAAACCTTTGAAGCTCCTGCTAGGAACCTCCATAGGCAATGTTCTATCTACTGATCTCTTTTAGGTGATGACTATCACAGATAAATTACTTAGTAGGCTTGCTTGTATGTATATTCCTACATGTAGAAATCTTGGCCTGATCTTAGGAGAGTAGAACTATGTCATCAGATGAAAAGCAGAAAAAGAAAAAATACAAAAATTATATGATATTATATTTCAGAGTACCAAGTGATAATTTCAAAGTTAGTGATGTTAAAGCCTGTGTAGGTTAGTATTTTCATCTCTCTGATGTTAGACCCAACCCCTCCCCCATTAAAACAACGATAAAAAACTTCTTATTATGACATCATGATAGATGATGGTAATTTCAGTATTAATACTGATTTCAGTACTTTGAGAACAAATTTCTCTATTTCATTAATATGAAATCTGTATATTTTGTTATTCTGAAAGAAGGTTTCAATACATTATTATTGTCAAAATTTTCATTTTCCATCCATTCATCATGAATATTACCTAATGAAATAGTGATGGAAGGCTAACTGTCACCTAGCAACATTTTCCATCCATACATCATGAATATTACCTAATGAAATAATGATGGAAGGCTAACATTACTGTCCAGTGAGAGAAAGTTGTGATGAATGAAATATAAGGCTCCTGTCATTACAAACATTTTATAAGTAACCTCCTGATTTGTGTGGAATGTCGGTCTTGTTTTTAGACTTTAAGTATAAATGTTAACATTACATGTTATATGATGCAGACATGAGTGGCTACACTCTAGTTGCTTGCTAGATATGTGGATGTATGTGATGTTTTCTCCCAGGTTAACTAAATTAACTAGTCCGGTCGGACTACATACAAGATAAGTCCACCAGGCAGGACCTGACATGAACCAGTGAATGTCTGCATGGGTGAAAGTTTTCAGGACTGATCCTGAAGTTCAGGATTTTTGTAACAGAGAAAGGGTTCTTTCCATATGGTAATGTGGCCTTAAAAACATGAAATTTGGAAATTTCAGGATTTTGTAAATGTTGAACTTTCACCCATGTGTATGTAGGCTGCGCCTTAATGTCGAGCCCTGAAACCATATGTTAAATAGCAGTTACAAGTTGACCAAAAAAACAATTATAGGTTTTCAGGGGCTATAGGACAAGCTTAAATGTCAAGCCCTTGTGTCTGGTAAAAAGTTTGAAACATTCAGGTTATTGTAACTAGCCAAGTTTGAGTGTTCAAAGTTTCAGTATATATTATCAGGTTCCAGACGTATGTTAGATGTCATGGATGTCAATACACAGAAAGGTCTAGAGATGACAATGAAAGAATGGGTCAAGTATTATGAGGAAACAAATAGAGATAGATTACTGAATGTTATCAGTTTAGAATTCAGTCATACAAAGTTAGAAAATTATGTGGAATCACCAAATTTGGTAAGTTGATTTAATCCATTAGTACAGTTTGTCGCCTTGCTCTAACAATGGTGTAACTTCCAAATTTTTATTTTTGGGAAATCGACTTCAAAAGTTCAAAGGGTCATAGCTTCATTGTTTCAATCTGTCTAGACATGAGAGTGGGCAGGCACATTAACAATGTAAAGAGTTAAGAAATTCTTTTTAGAAGATAGAACAAGGTCATACTAATTACTTGGGATGTTTATCTCATTTCTTTTTCAAAAATGTTGATAGGACATTGTTAGATTGAGGCGATGAGTTGGTTCAAATTGACCAGAGGCCAATTATTACAGTTCACACATTATAACTACACTATATTTTAACTGTGTATATGTATGCAAATGCTGTATAAATTTTTTTTTGTCTCAGGTCAGTATTAACATCATGATTTTAGTCTATTTATGTTATGTTTCATTATGATATAAAGTTGAAATTTACAAAATTTCAAAATCCGCCCGGCTAGCTCAGTTGGTAGTCTTCTGATCAAGGGGTGGTGGGTTCGATTCCCGGGGGGGGGGCATACTTTCGTGGAGCTTGGTCATGAAATTATTTCAACAGCCATTCACCCTCCCACTAATGATTTTTAATTATGTTGGGCAGTTGTCAGTCACTGACAAAAGTATGCGCTTAGTAGTTGGTTATCAGCTAAATCCAGAGATTTAGCCTTTCCAGGAGGAGTGAGTAGGTTGACTGACTGCCATTATATGACCTATACAATGTGTTGCTACGGCGTTAAACCAAACAAACAAAATTTCCATTCCAGTGCTAGACTATTCTAACTAAATGGACATAAAGAAAGATCTAGATTAGTCTTGCTCTAACATATAGATATTCCTAAATCAGTTACCTCCATTTCTTTAGTTATCCCTTTACTGGTTGTGACATGTGTGAAAAAAAGCCATTTTTTCACCATTACGCGCTAGGGCTATTTCAAGATGCTCTAGTTTCATTACTGATAATCATACAGATATGCAACTTGGCCAAGTTATTACCTGGGTGAATGTCTTTCAGAAAAACCAAGTTGAGCCCCAATCCCTGTTACCATGGCAACGCTGGGGCGGAGCAAAAACGGCGAAAAATGCAATTTTTGCTCTTTTTCCACCCCACATTTGCACTTCAAACAGTAATATTATCCAATATTGAGGTCTACAGTGCCAGGTCTTTTCAGATACGGAAAACATGTTTTCTTATCAGCATTTGGTGCCATTTCTCTGCACTCAATGACCCCGATTTTTTTTCTGGCGAAACCCCCAGCAACAAAGGGGGGGACATCCCCCCTTCGGAATCCCCCTGAGACATCTTCTTGTGGGGGAGGCGCGCAAAAAAAGCTCATTTTTTGGGGACAACTATCCTAAAGAGAAATTCACTTATTCCAGTTAAAAAACACCATTTTCAAGGCTGTGGCAGCCATTTTGGAGGGGGGGTCCAGACACGTAAAAATGCGGGATTGAGTGGTTAAGGATTATCAGTTGATACATTTTTAACACACTTCTGATAAAAGAAGTGTTATCTCACTTACTTACTAAATAAAATCTTGAAACTTGGTAGATAGTCACATTTTTAAGTGTCTTTATGAAATTGAACTGAAGAACAAGCCAAAGTTGCCAATGATGCAGTTGTTCATACAAATATAAAAAACTACATCTTGTGTTAGCCTATGTCAGTTGACATGACTGTATTAATTCATGTATATGTGTTGTTATATAATATTATGTATATTTAATGTAACTGCCATGTTTATTGTCACATTTTATAGAAAAATAAATCTATTTATTACCTGATTCCTTATATAAGCGTAATTCAATATTTTTAACTGTTTTTGAGTGAACTGTTGATGGGTCAATAGTTTTGACTGTTTCCCACGCCTGCTTTGACGTCGGGCAATGTTATTCGAACTGTTACTGTACTGATATAAGGGGAAGTAATTGCTACGGGGTTTTAGGATTTACCAGACACTTTTGAATGCATCAAGCGTCCATCAATCTTGATTAAGCAGATGTAAACATGTCAAGTACTGTTAAAATAGTAATTGATCAGGTAATAAAACAGTTATTTCATATGTGATTTGGGAACAGTCAAACTGTTGTCCCTCAGTGTCAGGAATGGTGTTTTAAACTGTTCAAAACACTATTCCCTCCACCTCGGGCCAACAATTTGACTGTTTCTAAATCAGATATGAAATAACTGTATACTAATCTATCTAGCTATAAGATAGTTTGTTTTTTGTGTGTTCCAGTACTGTTTTAAATCTATGCTTGGTTTAATGGTTCCTGTATAAATGTATAAAGTAATGAGCTGTAATTCTGTGGCATTAATTAAAGCTGCAGTCTGTGTAGTGTCATAACCAGAGATTAAATTGTATCAAGTAAATTTTGTAGAGGGAGAGGTTCCAAGGGGATTGTTATTCCGATTTATATGAGGCTTGCATTTTGTATGCTGCCCAACTTTACACTTGTACCTCAGTGTAGTTTGTTGAGGTGTTTTGGTTGTATTTAGTATGCTATTTATTCTGTTATTAGGTACGTGAAGTAGATTGGGTTGATACTGCTTGGCCACAACATCTTAAAGATTGTCAGACTGAATCTACAAATGCTATTGACAAGATGAAATACCCTAAAGTACAAAAGTAAGTGTACAATAGTGATGAGCTAATGCAAAACAAGCTTTATTACTCTATAATTCACTATGGCTAACTTATTTAATGTATGTACATGGTACTTAATTGGATTTTCTCCAAGGGCCATTGATGGGCTCTGCACATATAAAATTATTATGTTTAGTCTTACATCTAAACTGCCCTCCAAAAATTCCTTCATAGCACACTTCATTGAATTGCTACACATTCCAACTTCCAGAATTATTCAATCATTGTTTGTTTTATTCATTATTCTAGCAAAAAAACTAAATTTCAATTGGTACATTACATTTTTTAAGTTGCAGAAAAAGTTATCTATCAGAGGGCAGTGTACTTTTTACTATTTCATATATATTGTATTTTTAAACTATTTGTTGTAATAGAAATTGTCTATGTTGTGAATATATGGATCAGTTATGTATGTTTATATTATATTATAAATTGTATGTTCAACTTTTCATGTTTATTATACAGGTATTGTTTAATGAGTGTTGCTGGATGTTATACTGACTTTCATATAGATTTTGGTGGAACTTCAGTATGGTATCATATATTACATGGTGAAAAGGTAAACTTTAATATAAATATATACTTACATGTAGAAGTGCCCTATAGCCCCCAGTAAATTACTGTCACCTCCA
This sequence comes from Mactra quadrangularis, assembly GCA_025267735.1. Classification (NCBI taxonomy): domain Eukaryota; kingdom Metazoa; phylum Mollusca; class Bivalvia; order Venerida; family Mactridae; genus Mactra; species Mactra quadrangularis. Next base: position 46,801,844 of record CM046305.1, on the reverse strand, counting down.
ATTGAGAAAAGACTGTGGGTTCTAATCGAGCTAAGATAGATAAGAACTGGTATTGATAATTACAAGAAATGATGGTTTGGAGACTTGTTAACATCCTCTGACTCAGCTTGCTGAAAAGTTAAAAAAAGAAATGTTATGTATGGAGCACCTCATTTCAACAATTTTACAGTTACTAACTGTCCATGTAGACATCTAGATCTACAAACATATGTTGTAATACCTACACAGTATGTACCTTTGCTAGTGGCTGTTGTAAACTTTGTACTAAGTACATTACTTCGCGGCCGTGGCAAGTGGTTAGCATGTCTGACTTCGAATCTGGAGATTGCGGTTTCTAGCTTGGTCGCAGTAAGTCATACCCTATACATGAGTTGTCGGCCTCATGGTAGGGTAAGTTAGTACTGGTGATAGAAAAGTGTCCAGGAAACCTATAGTAGGAACAGCTGGTCGTTGTATATATGATCTAAATATACTACTTTGTACTGAGGTCTGATAGAGAATGGCTCTAGAAAATACTTCATGACCAAAATTGTTTAAGGTATTAAGTTGGGTTCATACTTTACAGTCATTACAGAAATTACAGTCTGAAACTTATTTATAATGCCTGCTAAGTCATTTTCACGACTTTAAGATGAAATAAGTCAATAAATTGTTGAGTCAAACTTAAAGAATGATTAACTGACTTAAGAAATTGAAATTAATTTATTCAAAGTCCTGATTGAGTCATTTGCTGGAAAAATTTGACCACCCTTCAAACAATCATATATTTCTATATTTGTAGGTGTTCTGGTTGATTCCACCAACAGATAAGAATTTATCTAAGTATGAGAACTGGGTATTATCAGGTAAACAAGGGGATGCCTTCCTGGCTGATTCTATAGAAGAATGTCAAATGTTGAAGTTAGTAGCTGGTAATACATTCATCATTCCATCAGGTTAGTACTTTGTAAAGTTAAAAGGTAAAGTGCTGTATGAAGTCTGCTTCAATATACATGTTCAGCCAACTTTACAATCTTGTATGATACTTGAAATCATTTTCAGGCAGGCGATTCCTCACAGTACCCATTTACACCTGGTGGAGTTGATCAACTGTAGGTTAATTTCTAACTCATAGAAATTAGCAGTGCCCCTTGTGGGGATCAAACCTTGGACCTCTTGATCCCCAAGCGTATGTCTTACCACTAGACCACTGCTCTTACTATACATCTTGTATATAGTGGGATAAAACATGACAGAGGTGGGCAGGATGGCAAAATAGTAGTTGATCAATATTTTCTTATTAATTTTGGCCAACTGAAAATAAATATGATTCATGAAGCAGAATTTGACAATATTAGGTGCATGCTGTCACTCAACACATGGACACACAATAGTACTTGAAATTGATTATTGACCTGTCGTGTGATGTTCACTTTCTAAGTTGCTTACAAATACTATTGCGCGAAATGGAATAAGGATTAAGGTCTGCATGATTAAATCTTAACCCTTTACTGGTTGCGACATGTGTGAAAAGTAGCCATTTTTTCACCATTACGCGCTAGGGCTATTTCAAGATGCTCTAATTTCATTACTAATTATCATACAGTTATGCAACTTGGCCTAGTTATTCCCTGGGTAAATGTCTTTCAGAAAAACCAAGTTGAGCCCCGATCTCCGTTACCATGGCAACGCTGGGGCGGAGCAAAAACGGCAAAAAATGCAATTTTCGCTCTTTTTCCGCCCCACGTTTGCACTTCAAACAGTGATATTTTCCGAAATTGAGGTCTAAACAGCCAGGTCTTTTCAGATACTGAAAACATGTTTCCTTACCAGCATTTGGCGCCCTTTCTCTGCACTCAATGACCCCGATTTTTTTTCTGGCGATGAGGGGCGCTGCGCCCCCTTCAAACCCCAGCAACAAAGGGGGGCACATCCCCCCTTCGGAACCCCCCTGAGACATCAATTGATGGGGGCGGCGCTCGAAAACGAGCTCATTTTTTTGGGACAACTATCCTTTAGTGAAATTCGCTTAATCCAGTTAAAAAACACCATTTTCAAGGCTGTGGCGGCCATTTTGAGGGGGGGGTCTAGACACGTAAAAATGCGGGATTGAGCGGTTAAGGGTTAACACAATACACATTAACTATAATGGTAACCTTGTCTATTGGACTATAGAAAAATATAGAACTCTCTAAATTGTTTTTTTGTCTCAATTTGAGGTCTTTTGAAATGAATCTTGTCAATATAGGACTACTTAGTGTGTCTAAATATCATAAGATATAGCTTTCTACACTTTACTGATTAATTATATTATAGGTTGGATACATGCTGTTTATACGCCTAAAGATTCTCTTGTATTTGGTGGTAATTTCTTACATAGTTTTAACATGGTGAACCAACTAAAAGTGGCTGGAATTGAAGATAAAACACATGTAAGTTATCTATCTTTAGTTTTATTGATATTTCAGTTGTCTCATATAAGTTGTTGAGCTTATAAATGGTGTAACTCTAGCTCTATTGTATCCCATAAAGACTATTTAAGTGTCTACCTGGTATGATTTTGACTGCTGAAAAGAGGCATAAAAAGTCAATCCTTTTGTGAGCCTTCATGGCCTGTACTTCGATTTGCCCTCTCCTTTTCTTTAGTGTACAGTTTTCTGTTAAAAGTTAATCAAGGAAAGTAGATTGACTTCTCTTAACATACTCAAAATTCTTCACTTAACCTGCTTAACCTGCAAGGAGTAAGTAGTTGTGTGTAACAACCTTTTTGTAATGGTGAAAATAAGAAAACAAAAACTGAAAAAACTGTAGTTATCATGACAATATATGATGGGTTTTATGATGTAAAGATGTAGTATAGCTTGCCCACATTCCCAGCCAGCAGCTTTCTTTGTCTAACAGTTAACATCTGACCTCTACCCAACCTTGTTTGAATGTTTTACACTAGGAAAAGCACAGTTAACTTCTACAACCAGACCAATCTACCTAGGAATGCAAGAGTTATGGCCCTTGAATGAGAGATATTATTTGTGAACACTTTTTGATGTATTTTATGAATGCTATATACCTATGTTTGTTTCTGTTTGTTTCTAGGTTCCAATGAAGTTTCGTTATCCATTCTATGCAGAAATCAACTGGTATGTTTTAGAACGTTATGTACATTCACTGACTGGTGTGACCTACCTAGAGAAACCACAGTTAAATGATGATCTGGAAGTCATTTCTAACAAGGTAAAGTTGTGTAATGTGTGTTCTATTATAACAGTAGCATGCTGTTTTCTTATTTGTGAATGGTTTTGTTAATTGGAGCTTCTTTACATTACTTTTAATGTTTATGTCTTTGGTTATTTTTGCTGTATTAATTCAATAAAACTTCTTAAGCTGATTGGCTGCCTCAAAAATAGTTTTTTTGTTTTCCTTAGTATTTACTTCATGATCATATCATCGACATATGTCACGTTGAAAATGAAACATGTTCTTTCATGATAAAAGTATCGATATAACTAAGGTTAGGTCGGTTGTTCGGTATATATATTTTTGAGATACTGATTTTCCGCAATTCTGAAAGTTATTTTTATCAAAAATGATACAGTGTATGTCTTTCATATTGGAAAAAATTGTACTTTTTGGTAAAATTTAGTTTTTGTAGAGCTGCTTGATTTTTATGTTATTGAAACAATAACCAAAATCTCAGTGTGAGCAGTAAATTGTCTCCCCATACTTTCAATCAATGCTTTTATCTTTTCATTCCTTCGGAAGAGCATTTTATATTCAGATTTCACGACACCTTTACTCGGCCTTTTCTGATGTTCACTAACCACCTTTTCTAACTGATGAATATTTTAACTATATGAATGTGATGTATATAAATGGAACATATATGCTCTATATTACAGATGGATTCCTCTGGTTTTGACGGCATTGAAGAAAAGTTAAGTAAACGTTTATCAGTGTCACTGACACGTATTGATGATACATCTCCACGTAGGAAATCTTCTAGTGATGATGACAGTGTAGCTTCTGGACCAACCAGATCACCTGGTCAAGCTTCTACACAACGCAGAACAGGAAGGAAATCTTCCTCGGAAAGTTCAAATTCTTTAGATCTGAAATCCGTTGATAAAACTGAAGTTCCTAAAGTGCCGTATAAAAGTCCTGTAAAACGTAAAACTAAATATGTACATCTAACTAAATATGAACTTGAAGGATTGATTGAAGTGGTAGCTTGGGTTGAAAGTCTGCCTGTTAGTAAGAAAGGAATACCTAAAGATCTCATTGACCCAGACACAGTTCTTAGTGAAGTTAAGGTAAGAATTGTGTTTAGTAATACACAGAAAAATCTATGAACTTAATTTTTAAGGTACTGTTTTAAAGGTACTCATTCACATGTTTCAATGAAAATATCAATTGTTTATAAAACTATCAAAATTGTAAGGAAACATTTTTGGAAGCAGGAAAGTAATGTTCTGATAATGACACTTTCAGTGCAAATTGACATACCACTACAAATAATGATGTTTCAAGTAGCAAAATTCTATCCTGTATGTCACGGTATAGACAATTTTAGTACATTTTGTGACTTATATTGTATATTTCTTGTAACTTATAGGTCAGTTTGTCTTAAAATCATAATTTTTTGACACAATTACAGACACTGAATGGTATTTTGAAATATAGAAAATATTTAACAAAATCTGTGAACTAGTACCTTTAAAACTTTTTGAGTCTTAAGTTGACATTCAAACTTCTGTTCATTAAAGCTAGCTTAAAGAGAAACAGAGTACCAGTGCCATATTATATCTCTGCTACATTTGTCTGATTGTGCTGCCGCTTGATTGGGTTTATTTAGGGTTTATAACAGAAAAATATAGAATTATGTAAAACCTCTACATCAATAGTGGCAAAAAAACTAAGTTTGTGACTGAAAAATATTAAAGAGTGTACTTGTTTGCTATAAACACAAAAGATCTTCTGCTTTTATTAACAGAAAGAGTGCCTTAAACATAGACTTTATACATAAAATTAATATGGGAAAGTTCTATAATGAATACAGTCCATTCGCGTTCGCTCGAAATCGGACGGGACTTCAAAAAATGCTCGAGCGAACGCGATCTCGAGTTAACGTATAACAGATCCGCCATCTTGTTTTTTTTGTAATTTTTCCACATCGTGATATTCACTTTAAAGGCGTCGTCTCATTCGGAACAACCTCGGCGATCTTCTACGCATATAAACCTCGAATAACATAAGGTGAAAAAGTAGATCTAGGAATTTTGGTTTCTGCGGTAAATAAGTCTGAACTACACAGAGATACGACTCGTGAGATATTGTACGAATGAAACGATGTGATAAAGCGTGAAACAATGTTATTATAAAATGTTGACATAAAAGTGACTATCGCCGGACCTTATAACTTGGTTGTAATCCTTCTACGTCTGATTTCAGAGGTATATCGTCGTAGATGATTGCCGAGGTTGTTCCGAATAGCCTCGTCTCACGCTGTCACAATATAAGATGTTGATGTAGATTTGAGTTTGAATAAAAGACATGTAAAATTTCAATAGTGTTATTTTTCTTCATTTTAAATACGTTCTTGTTAAGTGCATTTAACATAACATAAAATTGTTCATTTTGTTAAACTTGATGATGTCAATGTCCTCAATTTTAACCTTTCTTTGTTTTATGTAGAATACATAATTTATACATGCACTTTGAAACTCATTTTGTTTTTACTATCATCCTTGTTGTGAATAAAACTTTACTTATATGTACGCGATTTTTTGTGAAGAATGTGTAATTTTATCTGGAATTAAAATATAAAAAATACACATTTTATTCAATCTTGCTTTTATTTAACTAACATTTCTCGACGTTCTGTCATAAGGTTCGATGTAATATGCTGTACCAGTACAGGTAGGTAAGATGTAAAATTCAGTTAATTACACGTAATGACACGTTTAAATCAAACAAGATTAAACAGATCTTGGCTTCTACATTATCACAGTTTGATTTAATTTGATAAGTTTTCAATGGAGAGTGACACGTCAAACATAAGGCTATTCATCGGATAATGATACCTGGCCGTGAAAGGTGCAAAAATTTTCAAAAATCAATACTTTGAGTCAGCGCGTAATTTTCAAGTGATTTTATCATTGACGGGACTCGAAATCCAGCTCGAGTTAACGTAAAATACGAGTCAACGCATTTTGAGTTATCGCATCTTTTTTAAATGAACTTTAGAGTAAATTCGATCGGGACCAAGATACGATCTCGAGCGAAACCGTAATTACGAGCGAACGCTTTTTGAGCGAACGCGAATGGACTGTATGTAATTATGAAGCAACATGGTTATTTTTGCAGTCAGAGATAAATTTAATATATACATTTAAGGAATTTTATCTCTATTTCATTGATCAGGAAAAAAATAAAGGTAAGTTCCATACTATTTGTAAACTGCATTACTTAAGAATTCTTAGAAGTGGAAGGGATCTTTATGACCCCTGTTATAAGGACGCCCTGTAACTGGTACCACTGTATTCTAACTGACCATATATAAATGTATGATGTTTGATATAATTGTAGAGGTTGATACAAGAACATATGAGGGACAATCCAGAACTTGCCATTACTGGAGAACCTGTCTTAGAATGGACTAAAGCCACTAAGGTAAGTCTTGTTGCTGTTATTCTAAAATGATTTGAGTACATCCACGTTGCTGCATGGTGATAGAACTTTCAATCCATTTAGTTTCACACTGTATTCTATTCAGCATACACACAAAAAGGTTTTGAAGAGATATATAGAAACCATTTAGTAGTCTTTCCTTCAGTCTGTATATGGCAATTTCATGTCCAAAAAATATCTCTTCAACCCCTTGAAGTATCTTCAATCCAGGTCGATAGCACAGTTGGTAGCGCACCAGGATTTGGAATTTCATGTCTCGAAGGGGGTATGGGTTTAAATCCCACCCGGGGAGGTTACTAGTACACCTTTCTATGAAAATTTGACAATCATATCAATTTTCCTCCATTGATTAGATAATATGGAGAAGTTTCTGGCCTTTTGGAAGGGTAGGTTAATACTGGTTATAGACAAAGGTCCAGGAAAGCTAGGTTACATGTGTTGAATGTTGTAAAATGACCTAAGTATTGTCATGAAATCTGGATGGTAAATTTTTTTTTTATTTCTTCAATTGATGTATTAATAAGAAATTAATCAAGTTACTTAGTGAATAACATCCCTCCCTCCTGAATACAAATCAATCATTAAAATTTTGTACAAAATATAAGATTTTATGTTTTTATTAAATATTTAAATTATGTCAGCTTATTTTACATTTCACCTTAAAAATGAAAAAAAATGTTATATTTTTTTCCAGAAATTGATAAAGCTTAAACAAAAAGTAAAGACAGCCAAGTTGTTAGGAACCCATTGTGCTCCAAAGTCACGTTCAGTTGGTGGGAAGACAGCATCAGGTAATCGTCATCGTAGAGTGAGATGTAAGAAATGTGAGCCATGTACAAGAGATGATTGTATGGAATGTAACTTCTGTAAAGATATGAGAAAGTATGGTGGACCAGGAAGAGCCAAACAATCTTGTATCTCTAGACAATGTCTGGCTGTAAGTATTAATATCAATAGATGGGTTCAGTTCTGTCTGGTGTTGGGGCTTGAAGGGGGCACAGTGCTGCTCATCCACAAGAAAAATTCTGGGTTACTATATGCAGAGAAATTGAGCAAAATGGTACAAGATGTCATGTTTTTGATCTATGAAAAGTACTAGCACTTTACACTTCATTTTGGGGGATTATAATAGACAGTATTTGCATTCTTGCCCCTTTTGCACTTTCCCAACATTGCCATGGTAAATGGGGGATTAGATTCAAATGACTTTTCTGAAAGATAATCACCCAGGGAATAAGTAGGCCAAGTCACATATCTGTCAGTTAATTAGTAATGAAAGAAGAGCATCTTGAAATAGCCTTATCATGTTTAGGCAAAAAATGGCTAATTTTCTCCATGTCATGATCAGTTAAGGGTTAATTTACGCACATTTAAACTTGTTTACATGTTTTTATTCTATGACAAAGTTAATTAATCAAATAAAATATGATTAAATGTTTGGAAAATTTCCAATTTTAATTATACTGAATGTTTAAAGCAGATTTATAGAAATTTTCAACATTTGTTCTTTGATTGAATAGAGAAAAATAAGATTTACAACTTTTGCGCAGTTTAGTCTGCCTGAGTGACTGTCTGTTTTAAGCAGCTACTTGACATACATGTATTTGTCCAAACAATTTTACTTAATAAATCAACTGAATTAAAAAACTTCCTAACTGATAGGGCTGGTTGATTTTTGAAGTAAAGGATGAGTGATTAATAATGATTGTCTATAATTCTGATCAATCAGGCATACTGGAGGAGCAGTAGTCCAGTGGTAGGTTGAGCGCTTAGGGATCAAGAGGTCCTGGGTTCGAATCCCACTAGGGGCACTGCTTATTTCTTTGGGCAAGAAATTTACCTGTGTTGCTTCACTCCACCCAGATGTAAATGGGTACCTGCGAGGGTGGTATAATTCTGTTGGCTGCACTAATAAGAGGAGTAAAAGACTCCCCAGGGAGAATGATAGATAGATACCAGTAGCCTGATGACTAGGGGTAATAGCTGTAAACTCGATGAACATGTGTAAGCATGAAACTCAGACTATAAAATGCCATTACATTATATATTTTTACCTTACACTATATTGTATATATTTCAGCCTATACTACCTAAAGGTATATCATGTCTGTTATGTAACCATAGTGTGTGTCCTATAGAGAAACCAGTAAAAACTGATGGTTCAAGTGATGATGATAGCGAGGAATATTCTACATGTTTGATGGAATGTGGTTTATGTTGGGAGATAGTTCATCCTGCTTGTCTTCATAAACATTCTGAGAGCTATAGGAACGAAGGAACTTTGAATGAAGATTTACCTAACTCTTGGAAATGCTCAAAATGTTGTTTTGCTGGGAAAGAAGGAAAATTTGTGGTAAATTTTTATTTTATGAAGTCTATATTTTATATTTTGCCAGTTTTCTTAAGGAAATTACTAGCTGGCATCTTGTCCCGCAGTACTCTTCTTACACCAAATGTAATTAGTATGTGATATCATATAAAGGGTACCAGGGGGCAAAGTGCTTGCTAGCAATATGTTTAGGAAACAGGACTATGGATTTAAAAATGATGGGTAGTCTTATATTGTAGTCAATTTAACTGGAGTCCTCTCTTAGTGATTCTGTTTGCCTGTTTTAGACAGGTCATATAATGTTATGACTCTATCAGTCAGTCTGTCTGTCTGTCCATTCATTTGTTAGTCTGTGGAATTTTACTTGTCCAGATGATTACTAGAGTACTCTTGTACATCACTCCACCCAGGTGTAAAATGGGTACCAGCAAGGGTGGTATAATTCCATTTCACCAATTTGTTGGCTGCATTCGAAGAGATTGATAGATAGATACCTGTAGCCTGATGACCAGGGGTAATAGCTGTAAAGTTGATGAGCAAACATAAACATGTAACTTAGACTATAAGTGCTATTACTTTAGCAAGAGTTGAACTGTTTAAAATCAAAATAAAAAAAAGTAAAAATGATAAATATCCTTGATTCTATGTTATTTGATATATTACAGACTCGTGTATTTAAAGGAGGTTGGAGACCTAACACATCAAGTACACCACCACCACTGTCAGTATCTCCTCCATTACAACCACACAGTCCTACTGGTAGTGAGAGAGAAGTTATTGTAACTGAAGGAAAGAGAGTTACATCTAATCACTCTGTGGATAGTAAACATACTGTTATGGTATGGTATTACAAATAATAATAATTTTGCAATTTAGCTAAAAATTAATAAGCATATACAATAGGCTAAATTAAAAACACGTAGCACATTGTAAATGCTTAATAATTTTTAGCTAAGTTGCAAAATTATTTTTATTTGTAATTATTTATTATAATTATTTTTATTATTATTATTATTATGTAAAACATTTGTTTAGCGCTCTTTTCATATTGAAAATATGTTGAGAAACACTTATGAAAAGCTTATGCATACAGGAAATAAGTTCTTACATTTAGATGAATCACTTTCCAGTCCACTTCCTGGTTCCCCAGGTACTGAGCTAGTAGGATACTGGTAAGTTTCTTGTTTGAGGAAACAAGAATTTGAGAAACAAATTTGGCAATTTGGTACGCAACAGAGTATAGTGTGGGGTATTAAGACAATATTGTTTGATATTTTTTTTATTCAATCATTAGTAAATTGTAAAATAAATGACACTTATAACAACAAGAATATCAATCCATAGATACAATGTACAAGATATTTTAAACCTCAAAAGGTACAGATGCATTGTTAAACCATGTATTCTATATTCGATTTCAAATGTCTGTGTAAAGAATGACAGATGTAAACATGTTAGAATGGAGGTTTCATGAACAGTTAAAAAGTTTAATCTAATGTGCATAGCTGGTTTGATAGTTCAATTTTATTTGAGTAGACACAATATACATACTGTATTTGTTCAGAACAGTTTTCAGGTAAACAAACAGTTTCACCCATGATGCTTTGTGTCTTTGTACATAGGTCAGTACGACTGTTTGTGTACTAAACAGGTGGAATGGTCTTAATAAAGGGATTCTTTACTTCTCAAATTAAGAATGCTTATCTTATATATTTTCAGCCTAAATTATCACCAAGTCTTAACTATGATGATATGGACAATAAATCTATAAAGACAGAATCTAACCTAGATACTGGACATGATAATATAGTTTCTAATGTAAGAATACATTTTATACTTACCTTTTATTGTTCGAAAGTGTATGTGCTAAAAAAAATTTTTATATAGCAAATGAAGCTGGATAGATTAGGAGCTTGTATTGTGCGTAAAGTTTGACCCCGACCTGACCTTTATGCAAGAATATTCATTACTTTGAATACGAATGTAGTATTAATGTATGATTACACCATGGGGGTGAGGATTATGAGTTAAAATTGAACACGCAAACATACTTCTATAATTTTACAATCGCTGCCGAAGTGTAGAATAAGCGTGGTACTGATTTTCGTCGGGATATGTGTAGATAACTATTAGATGCAAATGTGAAAGGTCAGATAGGGGTCAATTTTTACGCACTATACAAGCATTCTATTACAGCTGTGTAGTACTGATTTCTGTTACCTTTGTTATTTTTTACTTCAATGATCATTAGTTTGAATCTTGCTAAAGATATGTTTTAGTTTTCTCAAGTATTGATTAAAAATTAAAAAGACAAATTAAGTATTAACAAAAGTGTAAAAGTAAGTACCAATGGCACTGTATGGTAGATGTTTGTTTGTCTCCCTTTGCAACATACATGTGTAATATTACAATGTAATCTTCTATCTGAGGACATGTTTTTAATTTCTTTATTATTGGAATTTTTCCTTTTAAAAATCGCTCATTAACAAAAGTGTAATGGTACTTATGGATGACACTGTATAAGTTAAGTCAGGGCTCAAATTTAACAAAATACAATGTAGTTGATTTTATTTCAACTCTCAAAATGATAAAGATGCTCACATTTTTCCAAATTGTAAATCATACATTGTAACTATTCATATATGAAACCGAACAACATTGTACTATATTTAACTATTAGCTTAAATGTTATTTGGTTTCTATACAGATGATGGAAGATATTAAAACAGAAATAGACAATGATAAGATGATAGTTGATACAGCAACAACTGTAGAAACAATAAGTGGTGAAGGTAGTGTGAAGTCTGGTATCAAAAGATCTTTGTCACCATCTCAGGATGACTCAGCAAAAAAGGTAACTTAACGCCTTAATGACGTCATTAAAACTGTGTTGATGTCATATTGTGGTTCATTCATACAAGTATTTTATTTTTGGGATATTCCACAGCAGAAAAATGGCCCTAACTTTCATACTTCTGAATGAAACCTACATATATGAGTACACAATTTCTTAGTTTGATCATTCTGTGTCTGATGGGTATACTTTTAAATTAAAATTCGAAAAAAGTTGTTTTCAATCATTAAATTCCAGGGTAAACAAAACCATGACATCATTTTTGTGGGCAATGTCATGCAGCAGGCTGATTATGGACAATAATACCCTTTAGACTGGCAGGAAAGAACTAATTAGTAGCATCACCTTCATAACCACACACAAAATGCTCAAAATTAATTTTGTTACTATATGTAGTGACAAGTATTTATTATAATTAATAGACTTGTGGTCATGTCAACTCCTCAGTGCAAACAATAGTGATATCAGACATTTGAAGACATATATTTCCTGGAAAGGCTAAATCTGACTGTAGAAATCATTTCATGACCAAACTCAATGCAAGTATTACCCACCTGGAAATCTAACGTAGGACCCCTCAATAGGTAGACTTGGTTTCTGCCATCTGAGCTAGCTGGTCGGCTCTATTGTTTCATAGATTGATTTTATTTGTAAAAAGTAAGCAATTGTTATTTTAATTGAAGTGTTATTTAAAATGTAATTGTTCTGTTTCATCTTTTAGAAGAGGAAGACATCTCCAGTTCCTGGTAAAACACAGAAATCAACAAACAAGACAGGAATGAATGGTTCCAAGTCTGGTCAGAAAAAATCACAGAAATCTTCAGCCACACCAGATGTCCTTACAAAACGTTCCAAAAGAGAGGTATTTAAACCTCTTAGATTTTTGGATTTTGTATGAAAAATTATATCAAATATTATAGTGTATGTTATATAAGGTTTACTTTTACTTCTGTGCTGTATTATACATGGCCTATCAAAAGTTTGGAAATAAAGAAAATTTTACTAAAATTCTTAAAAATTTCAATGATTGCTCATGTAGAATCATATGATTTGTAATAATATGAAAACAAATTTTATTGATGCATCATATTTATAAGATACAGCGTCTGACATTCTACCCCCTTCTAAACCATGATCAATATGATTTATTTTTAAATGACATGGTTGGTAAGCTACTTTTGTTGTCTCAACTATAAATAGAACCATAAAACCAAAGCAAAACTTAATAGCATTTAAAAATGAAGTATTGATGTAAGCTATTTAGTAGGCCTACAAAGTTTAAATGTATCCAAACTTTAGGTGAACTCTGTACATGATTGTACTTAGATAATGTGTCTTTGATACAGCCACATGACTTGTATTTAGTTGTTTGAAGTACATTAGTTAGTAGAGTGTTGAATTACTTCCCTTTTCTCTTCTGAGAGTGCTCTCCCCTTTCTATGAAGAAAAGCATACATTAAAACCAAGTATCTAATTGAAGCACTATGTGCCTGATTTTTGCTGCCTTTGTTTGTTTTTTTCTTGAATTTAGAATGATAAATACTGTTAATATTAGTTCTGAATTATGACATTTCATACATTAGTTTACAGTTTTTGTTTTGATTCAATAAATAGAAAAAGTCATTCTATGTTCTAATATGTGATAGCTCATTACTGTTTCCCCCTTTTTTATATAAGGAAATTTATGTAATATTTTTATCTTAGTATTTTGATTATTTTGCTCATCAGTAGATATAATAATACATGTATATGAACATGGTTTTTTTACAAATCTTCTCAATACTAGACTTGTCTCAATTGAACATTTTCTACAAGAAACATAACATACAAGTGGCAGAACACTAACAATATTTTACACAAAGAATCCAAGAAATTAGATATACAAACTCGAGGACAAATGATAAGATTGAGGGATTGATATCTTTGTAATTAATGTACTAGTGGAATTTACATTGTTTTTCATAATTCAGGCATGCTTGTTTATCTGTAGACTTGCATTCAATTATTTCCTTACTTTCATTTCTTTAATTGTTCTAATAAACGCAAGTTATGATTTATTGCACTTTTGTTAGTTGCCGTGTGCAATAAAATTGTCAAATTGTGTCTGTATTTCACTGAAATGATAATAATGTAAAGTCTACTAGAGCAATTGGGGGATAATTTCTGCAGATAGACTGTAGACCACATATATAGCAAATATAAAAGTATTATATTGAAAAACATTGTTCATTGTAGTGTTCATTATTTGATATGAGTTTCTTGATGAACATGTTCAATTGAGACCAATCATGTTTTGAAAAGTTTTATAAGACAAGATCACGTAGTGTGCTCACTGCTCAGGGATATATATTGTACTATATGTTCTATATTTTGTTTTATATTCAGCATGCTGTATTTGTATATAATGTATATATATCAGACACTAGCTTGGATTGGCTTATTTCATTTTGTCATATTATCATTTAGTTACATATAGACTCTAACCAGGTGTAGTTATTTTGTTGATTTTCCACTTTATAAGACTTTTTCTTTATTTCTTTTTTGAATACTGAATCCAGGTTAATAGCCTGCTGTGCTTTTGAATCGAGTGTCCCTAGAGGGTACAGGTGCAAATACCAGTGGGAGAGGTTACACCCTTCCATGAAAATTTGATAATTATGTCAATTTTCCTCCATTAAAAAGGTATATGGAGAAGTTTTCGGCCTTGTGGAATGGTGAGTACGGGTTATAGACTAGGGTCCAGGAAAGCTAGGTTAGGTGTGCTGGACTGTGTAATATAAACTAAATTGTGTTAACACGGTGATAAACCTAGTACAAAAAAAATAAATATTTCGTGATGTCCAAGAAATTTCCATTGTGTATTTGTCCATCTTATTTTAACCATTTGTTTTTGTTGTCTGTGTACTGTATATGTCATAGAATTTATAAACATTATATTTTACCATGTATAAGTTGAGGCTGTTTGATGATATATTTTAAGGTCTACTACTTTATACACTAACTTACCCTATGTTAAGTCTCAGGTAATTTTTTCATATGAATTTTGAGGTCAGAGAAATACAAAATATGTTGCTTCAAAATTTGGGTTTTTTACTTACATGTGAATAGACTGGTATAACCAAGTATATTTGTCACATCTCATAAATTGTTGTATTTAATTGATAAACACAGGGTTAGTATCGATTTAATAACTTAAACATCTTGCAATAAATAAAGGTACACTATATAAAATATTACAGGTCAGGAAATAGAAGAGCATAATTATTGTATATTAAATAATTCAATTTCTAAGTATGTGTTACTTGTTCATTATTTGTTTTGTACCGTGTAACATGAGAAATCTGAACCCTCAGAAATCTGGACCCTCAGAAAGCTGAAATCTCAGAAATCTGGACCCTCAGAAATCTGGACCCTAATAAGTCTGGAATCATTTAAGTTCAAAGCAATATCTATTTGTTTTTGTATACTTTGAAGTATAACACTCTGCCATTCATAAGTTCCTTCACTCATTTATAAGTCATGTTTTACTGAATGCTTTGAGGATCAGTATTATTTTGAACAACTGTGAAGTCTGAACTTATCATGTTGTTTCTGAGGATGTTGTGATTTCTAAGGTTACACTGTACATCTATTGATACGTTCCAGTTTAAGTTACTGTTAGCTTTCAAAAGCAATGCTATATTTTATTTGTTACTAACTACTCGCTGTGAAAACTAAACTAGAATTTCCAGCAATGTTTTAGTTTTCTGTCAACATTTTCTTGTTTATTCTTGCTTTCACATATTGCATGAGCTTGTAGTACACTGACACATTCTATCATCAATGTTGCAATCATTGTTTATACTTATATTAGGTTATATAGTTAAAGTCACATGTTCCGTTTTTATTTTACTTAAACCTGAGTTGTTATTCACTTGTATCCAGGCTTAAGAAGCTGCTGATAAAAATGTACATCAGGCATTCATTTGAAGTTAAAAAGTCAACTTTAAGCTTTATTATAGAATGGGGTCCAAAGTTTCTTTACACATGTCAAATTTGATGTTTCAGAATATACTTAGATATGCTCCATAATTTTATGTTGTTGTTACTTATGTACATTTTGACATACACCTTCAGTTATGTTCTTTTATAGTATCTCCCTTTTGGTCCAAATATAGTTTTTAAGCAAATGTGACTTTATTACGTACTTGGTAAATACTCTACAAAAGTTAAGTTTTCAGAGAAAATATGAAAAAATGACATGCGTAAAGAAATTTTTGGACCCCAGTGTAGACTGAACCTTGCAGGAATTGATCAAAAGTTTCAATTTATATATCATTTTATAAATTGAATTAACGTTAAACACACTCTGAATGTTCAACAAATTTATCTGTCTCTAGTCACAGTGATCAAGCTATACATTCACTTAATTTGTTTGTTATGTTGAAAACAATATCTCCTGTTAGTTAATGCATGTTTTTTTTTCAGAAGTTAGGATTAGATAACAGGCATATAATGCCTTTATAAATCTTCTACATAACTCCCGTTAAATTCATATGATGACTTTTGTCTTGTTTTAACTACCAGAGACACTGGTATTATAGTATTTGTATCTTTGATGATTCTGTAATGTGATGATTACTTTAGATTAAACCTGTTTTAATGAGCATTTACATATTCCTTGATTTCAGTAAATAACACTATTATTGTTTGATTCTCTGAACTAAAGACATATTTACAGGACGTATGTTTGATTTCTTACATCTGTGTAAGAAAATGTGATTTATGTGAAGATAGATAGTGGGTGGCTGGAAGGCTGGTTTAGAGTGTGGTCATGTAGTTAGTCTTCTGTCTAAGTAAAATGGCTCTTATGTGAACCTTACTGAACTTGATCTGAACGTTGTCACCAAGTTTGGTTAACAAGTTCGGCATACAGGTCAATCAATCTACCTGAGGCCCTTGATGTACTGACCCTAGAATTATGTATCAGGAATATTGTGTTAAATTTTGATTCAATGTTATAAAATAGTCACAATTTGTAAGAGTTGTCTTCCCTTTATGTTGGAAGCAAAACTATGAAAATAGTCAGGAATAGGTTGGCCAGTGAAATTAAGTGGTTAAGATTTAGGCAAAATAGTATCCATTGTCCAATGTTAACAAACTACTCATGTTTCTATAGTTTTCATTGTTCCTACATCTTTGTTTTGATTTAAATAATTAGACTTTGATTGAGTGTAGTGATATTTTATTCAGTGAGCCGAAATGCATATTTGTTTCTTATCGATATATATTTTCTAAATTTTTCAAGGACAAGCTTACTCCAGTATATATTTAACATGTATATTGATATAGAATCTGTTTTGGTTAAAAAACTGCTTCTGCTGGACTAGACTTGGCTGAAGAACAATATTCTTCAATATTTTATTTCCTATGCACATCTATCAATAATTGTAATTTTGGTGGAAGAAGTATGATTTTGCTATTTTTGTAACTTTAATATATTCCATTTTCTGAAGTAACCCCTTTTAATGTTTCTGTAAAAAAGCCATTTAATTGAGGTATTATTTTTATCAAACTAGGTAGGAAACTCTTCATTGAAGGGAAATCATGGACTTGTTCAATAATGAGCCATATAGGGTAAAAAATAACGTATAGGACTGTTTTAAGTAGAATCTATCTATTGAGAAATCTGGCCAACCTAATTCTGTCTGTTTTCATATTTTGCAGACACAATCAAGATCGTATGGTCGTTGTACGTTCGACTTTGAGGACGATGACGATGATGTTAATATGGACATAAGCGTACCTTTACCGGACAAGAGTAAGGGTAAAAGTTTGAAAGGGAAGAAATTATTAACTTTAAAACCTAACAAACCGTCTATAACGTACAGTAATGATAATGATAAATCTACAACTAGTCTGCAATCTGATGTTAAGAAAGATGAACCAGTTAATGTCTCTGCAAAAAAGTCAACAGATAATTCAAAGTCTGATCAATACAAACAAATGTTGATTGAACACATTGAGAAAAGAAATCTACCAATAATCAAACCTAAATTTGCTGTAAGACCAGCACCGATGTCTCCAACAGATGATTATCTTATGATGACAAATGGTCGTAAACATCCAATGTCTAGAAAACTATGGACTAAAGTATTTGCTCTCTTACATTCTGGGGATTTAGCTCGATGTCAGGCTGTTTGTAAAGTCTGGAATCGATGGTGTATAAATCCAGATCTCTGGAAGAAAATAGATCTCAGTAAACATCGTATTGTACAGTCACATTTGATGGGTATAGTACGTCGTCAACCAGAATGTTTAAATCTAAGCTCTGTGATAATGACTCAGAAACAGATCATTTGGTTGCTAGAGAGAATTCCGTTGTTAAAAACGCTTCTAGTGTCTAAGTGTTCTTGGGCTACTATAAGTGGTCTATGTATGTCTTCGTGTCCATTGTTATATAAACTTGATGTAAGTTGGGCGACTGGTTTGAATGATAAATGTTTTGAAGACTTGATCACTCCGCCTGTTGATAGAAAACCGGCTGTGAAAAACATAAGTAGACTTCATCGATTGAAATCTTTACATCTTTCTGGGACAGAAATCACTGACGCTTCGTTAGAGCTGATGACCATACATTTATCTCAGCTTGAAGAGTTGAACATTAGTTACTGTACACGTGTCATGGATCAAGGAATAAAAATGTTGGCAAGTAGCAAATCAGCTATACAAGATTCCTTGAGAAGTTTAAATATATCAGGATGTCGTGGTCTTACAGAAACGAGTATTGAGGCCATTAGAAACTTGAGTAGTTTAGAAGAACTGTATATTGTAAACTGTATCAGAATACCTGTGGAACGGTGTAAGTCTTTAAGAATGCAAAGATTAAAAGTGTTTAAATATTAAAATATACACGGCTTAACATGAGATAACAATTCTCTGTGTCCTGTTCTGTTGCTGTAAAATATTTTTAGCTTGACTATTCTTGAACTAGTTGGGCTATCCTACTCGGTTGTTCATCAGCATAACACTTCTTAGTTAAGGTTTTTAGTGCAACATTTTTATGTTTTTGAAACTACTGATAGGATTCAATTGAAACTTCATACATGTTTTAGGGTTACCAATTGGAAGTCAAATACTAAATTGCTTATCTCTAGAATGATTTTTGACTGAATTCATGACCCTTTCGTTCTGGAAATTTCTTGGTTTAGTTTTTAGTGCAACATTTATCTTTGAAACACGAAAGGGATTGTATTAATACTTCATACATGTTAATGGGGTTACCAAGTTCCACAACTCAAGCATGATTTTGGGTGAATTTTGGCCCTTTTATTTGTAGAAATTTCTTGGTTTAGTTTTTAGTGCAACATTTAATTTTTGAAAGGACCGAAGTGATTGAATTTGAAGTTCATACAAGTTTATAGGTTACCATTAGAAACAAATAAAAATACTATGATTGTTTTGTGGGCTTCCATTTGATAATGTTATTAGTTACAATTCCTGGTTTATGTATTGCAAGCTTATTTTAGCTCATACACCAATGAAATATACAATTGAAATCCCCCTCTTCTTTATGGGTTTGCAAACCATTCTTGCTGTTTGTTAACACAAATACCCAAAAAGTTGAGCGTGCTGTTCATGGACTGCTCTTGTTTGTTTTTTTTGTGTTAAGGTGTTATTAGATTACTTATGTTACACTGTATATGTTATGATTGTGTCAATTATGTTGACTTGCAGCAAAATTGTTTGTAAAAGAGTTATGTATATGAATCATATTTCAGAATTAATTTGTTTTGATACATTAAAATGTCTAAAAATATGCAAAATTATAAAATGTTTTCAAGCAATCATTTTTTGTTCTCAAATTTTGTTTAAATTTAAATGTTTCTTCATCATAGTTTGTATCATTTTTTACACATCATGCTAGGTTCTGAATTTGTAAAACTTCTCACATTGAGGTTTATTGTAAATTCTAACATAGGCGCGTGCGTTTTCACTCTTTATTTAATGTGATGTCATCTATGCTTTATTATTCAACAAAATATAGCTCGTGACGGCTGTTGAAATTTGACTCCCCACGTTAAATGCGCAAAGCCAAAAATGGCGCCCGAGTTTATAAGGGTTGACTTTTACAATTTGGTTTCTATACTATAATTAAGATTTTAATATTTTTTGTTCGGAATAAGAAACACGTATCTGTGAGAATTGTGTAAATAAATGCTATTTTCGGCCTTTGCACTGGGGTGGATTTCAACAGCATGACGTTTCTGACAGTTAAAAATAGTTCTATAAATATATCTTTTCTACGGATGTATTTTACGATGTTAGAATCGAAATAACTTACAGTTGTCTATATTTTGTTGTCTAATAAAATATAGGCACTCGTTTGATGCGCTTATTAAATCATACGCGCATCACAACTCGTGCCTATATTTTATTAGACAACAAAATATAGACAACTGTAAGTTATTTCTTAAATACTTACCTTTTAACACAGAAACTATGTTGTTATGAAACTGTTCAAGTTTAGCTTGTTCATTTTGACTAGAGACAAAATTTTCTAATTCATTGATTGCTTTGTTTACTTTGCTTTGTCTTGTAAGTGTGAGGGATAGAGAATCATTAAAGAAGACTCTAGATATAACTTTAAAAATTTGACAAATGAAGTCAAATCTTAGAAAAACAATGTGGCCAACAAGGTTAAAAGATGTACAATGTTGCATATTTAAGATATTCTTAAAACTTTTTTATAGCAGCAAAAAAGTAAACATTTCTCAGGGAATTAAGTGAGCACTTTCTGATCTTACATGTGGATTGTACAACAGGTTTCATGTTTTGTGATATTCCTTATTGTTCTATGTTCTATATTTTTACGACAACACATAGTCTCATGCTGGTATGTGCAGATGCAGCTTCAATTTTAAATGTTGAAAAATTATCATTTGAGGAACGTTTGAGTCCTTATCACAAAAACTAAACATATACGTACTGGTATATCAAATGAATAAGTATTTGCAGAAACATAAATAAATGTTGTAATTTTTTTTGTACTTGATCCAGCACCATGCTTATTGAGACAATGTTGTTGTCAGCCAAATTAAATGCATGTTTGTGCTTTTTTGTTTAGCAAAATATACAAACATGTAGTAATGTACACTCATAAATCATGAAAAACCAGCAGTCTTTGCCTCGACTCACTAGCTCAAAGCCCGGGGCGAGTGAAAACTGAGTCAGGCTCGTGAAAATTACTTGTTTTATAAAGTTAGGCCAGTTGATAAGTTAGTCTTATACTGTATAGCTGGATAAATCTGGCTAGTCTTCCATAATATAAAATACAATGACTGAACAGTTTCACAATATCTTATTGGATATAAAAATGACAGTCTTTGAAGTGACTGCAAGCCTTGGATTTTGCTATGGTCAAAACTCCAAAAAATCGAGTCCTTTCAATAAAGTTTTTTAAAAGCCTAAAGCTGGTTCAAATTTATATTCACATTATATCAATTGATTACAGTCACTCCACTTTAACATATTCAAATAAAATTTGTGTTTTTTTGTTGTTGGAAAGTTAAAGTTCCCATATAAGACTATTGATTGTTGTTGTTCTACATTGTATACATGTATATTCATCTTGTAAATATTGGTTCACATAGCATGTAACCAGTTCATGTTTTTGAAGAAATGTTTCAGTTTTGTTTCATGTAAAGTGTGTTAAGTTTGACCCCGATCTGACCTTTCACATTTGCATCTAATTATTATCTACACATATTCATAGGAAAATCAGTACCACGCCTATTCTACACTTTGGCAGCGATAATTATAGAGGTATGTTTATGTGTTAAAATTCAACACATAATTCTTTACGACGACTGTGTATACTATTCTGCGTATATATATTAATACTACATTCTTATTCAATTTAATGAATATTCTTGCATAAAGGTCAGGTCGGGGTCAAAGTTCACGCACATTACTTATGTTTAAAGTGTATAAAGCTATGGCTGATAGTATAAGAGGTATGGATTTCATAAATGTATATAACTTAATTTGTCTGTCAATCTTCATATTCTTGTACCTGTGGATATGAATGCCTTTTTATAACCAACCACTGTAGCCTGTTCAATTACCCAAAACGTTCCGTAACGTTACATTCAGAACTCCTCAGCCATTCGCTGCGAATAATCTAATCTGATAAACAAATATATATAGATAGACGCTATTTTGAAACTACCGGTGTTGAAGTAAACAACTATATGATCGTTAAGGCAATGAGTGATGTTTGAAAATTTATGGACTACAAACGAAACATCACTCATTGCCTAAACGATCGTATAGTTGTTTACTTCAACACCGGTAGTTTCAAAATAGCGTCTAAATATGTCTGAGATTATTTGCAGCGAATGGCCAAGAAGTTCCAAATGTAACGTTACAGAACGTTTTGGAACATTCAGGGTAATTGAACAGGCTACTGGTGTAAAAAATGTTGTAAAGATATGTAAAGATATGTACATATATGTATATGTATGATAATGAAGACATTATTAAACTAGGCTACAAGTTTGGATAAATCCAATATTCCATATGGTAAAACAGACTACCCTTGGGTCAAAAAAGTTTCTTTACACATGTTATTTTCTTCATATTTTCTTTTACTCTCTATTGCAACAATTATTGCTGACATGTTTTGTTTAATATTTCATTGTATGTATAAAGTATATGAAAGAACATAATTGACAATTAATTCATGATAAAGTCAGTGTATTAGTTGTAAATCTAATAATAATGATAAAATTCAACATGTGTAAAGAAAATTTGGACCCTAGTGTATGCATTCAAGTTTGGTGGTTTATACTAAATGGATATTATGATTATGCAAGTAATTATAATGTCTAATCTCATCACCAGCTGTAACTTTATACATTTTAGATATCCACACTTGTATATTTGTTTCCAGCAAAATGTTCATAACTTGTTTTTTCTACATAAAAATCATAAAAACTATTTTATTTTCTTTGTTTTTGTTCAAACTCCTTTAAGTTGTTACATTCATCCCTTTTAAATTGAAGCAGTAGTCCAGTTGCTGCATGGATGCTTGCCGATCAAGAGGTTTTGCATTTTATTATACATTTTGTAATCACTTGTAAGGGATTGAGCTAATTTCTTTGAGCAAGAAATTCACATGAAGGCATTGCTAAATTCAACTGCCAGTGGTGTAAACATTAATTAGCTCCGATGAGTTAAATATTCACTACAGTATTTCTGTACTTATGATCAATAAAAATGTATTCAAATCATAGGAGTTAATGTATGTGCCACTGATAGTTGAATAAACATATTGATAATGTTAGTCGAGTAATGCTTCAGTCCCATAAAATCGTGGCTTGTTGCGGACCCGTACGTGCAGACAGCTGTAAGCCGTGGGAAGCCTTGTGTATTAAGTTGACGGTACCCATATGGCACAAAACAACACACCGGTACGGAGCCGTAGCTTGAAGATATGCAAATTTAATCCATACTCGGCCACGATTGTGTTCACAATTTGACTTAAAAACTGATATGTGTATCCTAGGCTCATCTCACTGATCCTGGTAAAAACGAAACAGTCTGTACGGTTATGCAATAGTTTGTACGAGTCCTTGTGGAGCTTGATCGCACTATGCTCGTACGGTGCCCTCGCAGCTATTTTTTGTTTATGGGACTGTAGCATAATGTATCCCACAATCGCTTTATTCGATGCATTACTGAGTTGGCTAACTAGGAGGGTAGAGAATGCACAAGTACTGAATTCCTATCCTTGACTTCTGTCAGTCCACTTTCAAACATAAACAGCCATGGTAAGTTGCAGGCCTTAAACACATGACTTACTTGAAGAAACTTGATCCTTCTGGCTCAGTATTAACCTGAGACCTGGAAGCAGACCCTAATTGATAAATTGGTAGAATAGAGTTCTGGAAAATAGTATTTCGTAACTTGACTGAATGTACGCAAGTATCTGCTGCCATCAAATCCAAAAACTTGTACATGAAGTTGAATGTACATTTGAGAGTTTCTTTATTTGGATTTTATGTTATTTATAAACTGTCAAAAGATGAATAATTTCATAGTGACTTTGTACAATATCTATATACTTGTGATATTGTGATAGTGTGTATTCAATCAGCATGAAATTATTCAAACTTTGACAGTTGAGAAAAAAGGACTATATAGCAACTTACCTAACCTTTTCTAGACACTTCTTTACCAGTACTCACTAATTCTTCCACAAGGAGAATACAATTGACCAGTTTCCTAAGCATATCCCTAGCTAGTGCTTTGCCTCTTGGTACCCATGATTTGATATAAGTTTCGGTTTGAGATGAATACCAGGAGACAAAGCATTAGGTAGTGATTTTCTTAGGAAACTGGTCAAATGTATTCCTCCACTGAAGAAAACCAATTATAAAATATTAGCTTTTTATGGTAATGTAAAGTATAACTAGCCATAGCCAAGAATCGGACATATAAATTAGAAATCCTGAGCTCTAACAGTCCACTGATAGAGGAGTCACAGGTTCGACTACTTGACAGGGCATACTTTGGTTGAGTTTGGTCATGGAAAAATAACTCTCCTACCACTGATTCTAAATCATTTGGGCCAGTTGTCTGTCACTGATGGAAGTATGCACCTAGTCTTTGGTTTAGCAGCTAAATCAAGAGATTTAACTTTTCTATTAACGGTGAGTAGGTTGACTGACTGCCGTGATGTGTCCTGTACAATGTGTAGCTATGGTGTTGCATCCTACACACATAAATATATCAAAAAGCCAAGCAGGGAGAATAAAAAATAACAAGACTGTTATACAAGCATACAATATATATTTAGATTTTACCATTCAACATGAATGTTCAACATTATATATCTATGGTAAACAATAGCATCAGTGTATAATGTCTGTCTGGAACCAAAATTATCAAATATTTATATTATAGCTAGATCAGACTGACCCTAGATGGATTGATACATTACACACATGAACAAGCTGTACATCAGATATGATAAATGTTTCAATATTTGTGAATTGTACCTATAATTCATATTATAGCATGTTGACATTGACCTAGGACAGATGTATTACATCACATGAATGATGAGACAACTCTTATACATCAAGTTGATACAAACAATTTATCATACAGACCATATATAAATCATACAGACCATAGATAAATCATACTGACCATAGATAAATCATACAGACCATAGATAAATCATACAGACCATAGATAAATCATAGATAACCATACAGACCATAGATAAATCATACTGACCATAGATAAATCATACAGACCATTGATAAATCATACTGACCATAGATAAATCATACAGGCCATAGATTAAACATACTGACTATAGATAAATCATACAGACCATAGATAAATCATAGATAATCATACAGACCATAGATAAATCATACTGACCATAGATAAATCATACAGGCCATTGATAAATCATACAGGCCATAGATTAAACATACTGACTATAGATAAATCATACAGACCATAGATAAATCATAAAGACCATACTTCATTCAATATTTAAACTTTGATAAGTAGAATCATTCTGTTATAAACAAGTAAACAATGGTACTTTAGTCACTAAACTACTTTGATAACCAAGATCACAGGTCTCATGTGGGACCAAATAGTTGTAAATATATTTTAATATACCAGCTTGTCAATGAATAGAAAGTGTTGTTAAGTAAACGGTTTGTAAACTTATTCATAACATATATGTTAAAAATATTGTTATCATAATTCTTATAATAATAATGCCTATAGGTTCCCAAATGAGACCACAGATCATGGTCACATTGTAAACACCGAACACACTATGTACAATAACTCCCACACTGTTTTATATTGAAATCTAAGACAAGTTTATATTCAAAATCAAAGGAAAAAATAATCATCATATTAAACATTAAATGATAATGCAACAAACCAAATACATATTCATGACTTTATGCCTCATGAATATTAATGACCATAAGTCATGTGACTATCACCTAATTTACATATAATTAGTATAAAATAACACAATCACAATCTGTGAGTGTTTTCATAAAAACAATAGATTACTATAATGTAACCATTTATAATGAAAAATTATTTTCTTATAATGAAAAAAGTTATAATGAAAATATCCCTATAACATTTCACAATTCATTATGTAAAAACATCAATAATGAACAGTATCATTATAAGACCCAGTTATGATGAAAAACATTTAAAATGAAAAATTTCATCATACAGTAAGACAGTTTATACTGAAAGAAACATTATATTGAAAAGCATCATTATAAAGTGACCATTTATAATGAAAACAACAACTACAACAATAAAGCATTATAAATTCTAATGAAAAACATCATCATTATCAAAGTATGGCCATTTGTAATGAAAATTATAATCTTTCACTCTCAAGTGCTACATTATACATCAAAGAAACAAAATAATAAAACACGCAATATTTGTTCAAGACAATGAAAGAATTACAAATAATAATAATATAAGTATACATGTTAATCAAAAATGAATTTATTTGTATCTTTGTTCATGACAATCCTCCAACCATCAACAGTTAAACATCAACATAAAATAAACACATACATTCAAAAACACAATACCTTGAACCTTTACATACTTACGATTATATTCATAAAAAAGATACACATAAAAATAATAAATGGGGTCATGGCAACTTACACAGTATGAGTTGTCCATGGGTTGAGTTGTACCAACACACAAATAAATGCAGGTAGATTTTATGAGATTCAATATCAATATGTAACACAGTATATTATATAAATAGCATGAAAACAGTTGCTATACTGGAGAGGTATGATTACTAAAACAGAGTACTGATGACTAGCAAACTAACTTTATTTTATATTACAACCAAACCTTTCTCAATGTCCACTTTTCATGAACTGACAACTTTCCTACATACTGTACAAGTACAGATGACTATAACCATGAATTTGAAACCTTCAAGCAGGTTATGCCAATTAGTACCTATATACTTCTTGATTGAATGAAGCAGTTTCAGAAAATATCTTTCCGAAAGAAATTTTCATTGCCCATGGTTGGGATTCATAATCCTTCTTGATCCCTTAGGCTAGCCTGCATCCAACCAAGAACTACTGTTCTTACAACAGCAGTATCTAAATAACATTAAATTTTCTATTAGAAAGTTTTCTTTCTGTTACATTCCCCTCTTTATAAAAGCCATTTAAGTGAGATACTTCTACTGGCTACTGTACAGAGGTTTCACAATATAATAACATATGATGAATCATACAGTAAAACCTGTGAGCAACAGACATTCTGGGTAAAGACAAGACAAAATTGTAGTTTAAGACAGGCAGCTCACTTCAGTTTGGATACATCTGTCTGGGTTGTTTAAGACAAGATATTATTGGCTAATGTAATTAACCACTGACTCAGGGTTCACTGTATTTCACAGATTTTATTCATCAGGTAAATGTGGACACATATTTATAATGATAGTCATGCCTTCAAGTGTCTGCGTGAGACTGGTGCTTGATGTCATAAACACAGGTTTAACTGTAATTTTAACATATACAAACATTAACAAGAGCTGTATTGATGACAATTACATTTTAATATAAATGTTTCATACAAGTACTAATGAAAAAAACACCATAAAACATTGTATACACAACTTCCAAAGTCAGCAATATTCAAAGTTCTACTCCTTGTTTCATACATATACAATTACAGTGATTAAATTTTATTAATTTTTATTGTTTGACAAAAAACCATTTCATTTAATAAATCTACTGGCTCCTATAGTTGAATGGTGATGATACATGAAGATATAGTCAAATAATATAGTAAATATACCAGGTTTTATATAGAAACATTAGCACCCAAATATATATGAACATGTTTTTGAAGAGGTCGGATAGTTTAAGACATTTTTTTTCAAAATATTTAATATTAAGATGAGAATTAAGTAGATGGCTCATGTAATGAAAGTTGACTATATTGTTTATCCAAAACAATAACAAGCATCATTCAAGCAAAGATTTTTGATGATAAATATTTGATCATAAGGTGCATACTGAACCGTATGGCTCACTGATAAAGATGACTTCATGTTAATCCTAACACTAACATCTTAATACATCAAGCTCAGATGATGTAAAATTTCAGCATTATCTCTCATGACTAATTCGTCAATAATTTTCAAGTTAAGGTAAGACCTGCCATAGCCAGGGATCCAACCTTATTGTGGACGAACCACTGCAGTTTGAATAGCCATTGTTGATTAATAAATGAAGGAAAAATAAAACAGAATAAACATGTAAGACAGTAAGTTCATACTTCAGAAAAAAACCAAAGTAAAAATAGCAAAAATATGAGAGAAAGCACAAAAATTTAGAATCAAAATATACAATATAAGCCAAAGTATACGAAGCACAAAAAATATAAAAAGCACTAAATGTGGAGAAAAAACAAAAATTTGAATCTAAAAGTTTAGCAAAAGAGTAAAACATTGAGACAAGCATACAAGCATACATGAAACCTAAGAAGTTAAAGTAATTGATAATTTGCCATCAGTAGCAAAATTAGATCATGCTACAAACATTAAGGTAGTTCCAAAATTTTGGAATCATAGAGTATTAACTCTATTCTGAGTATGATTATTCAGAATGTTGTTAGAAGCAAAAAAGTAGTTCCTGGCATGACAATATCTTCTGGACAATCTGAGTATGAATATTGTAAAAGTAGTGAAAAGTAAAACAAAATAGAACTAGAAATATTGAAAACAAAGTTAGGGTAAAGTATATAACAGCAATCACAGTAAGTATTGAGATTCCTGTAGCACAAATGAAGTAGCCATTTATGTTTGTAAATACCATATACCAAATAAAACAAAAACAATTGACAGAAGAAAATACAATCATATAAACTCTTGTAAAAAACATTTATCTTTGTAATATTTTTATCATCTTAACGCATTTAAGTGTTCTCCAATAACATCTAAAGGACCAATTTTCATAAAAGTTGTAGGGCTGGCAAAATTAATCTTCCGTATTGTCCCAAGGCAAGTACGGACAAGTAAATTTTTCAATAATTTTATTCTATGATGTTCATAAGGACAAGTAATTTTAACCAGTTGGCAAGAATAGAAAAGTAAACATTATTTTGTAAGATTTAGCTAGCCTTGCAGGTTCATTTAAGATAGAAATTTGAAGGGTGTGTAGCCAAGAATCAACCAGGATAACTGGATTCGAAGTCCAGTAAGCTAACTACTGCACCATGTCCTTCACACTTATATACCATACACTTTAGCAGAAACAATTTGTTTTCCCTACCTAATCTTATTAGACAAAGAAGGGTAAAAATTGAGGGCATTGATAAAACCTTTTCTGAAAATAGTCAGGTCACGTCACGGTCTACCTTCAACTATTTCATTATATACATGAATAGTGATTATTCTAAAAAAGAGTATCAGGGTGCTGCACCATTTTTATCTTCTCCCTGTGCAGAAATTATTACTTCGAAACATTAACCGTCCAATGCAACCTCCCTTTTTACAAACTTCTTCCCTTTTTCAAAGTTCCAGAATAATCACTATTTAATCTAAGACTTTAATAATCAGTTTAGCATAGCAACATAAAAATTGATACAGAAAGTATATAGAAAAAGTAAAACACAAAAATACAGTACAATTTTCACATAGAAAAATCTCAAAGAAAAAACAAGTCTTCAGTACAATGTGACATCATGTTGTCATTCCTTGCCATATACAAGATACAATATGATAATATTATATTATAGTGAACATTAAAAGTACACTTCATAAAACAGATGATCATTAAGTCTGACTGTAACATAAAATCTTGTTACTCCAAACCACGCTCCATTCAGAGTTACAGAGTTACATCACAATGGGTTGAAATCAATTTTTCAAGAACTAGAAATACACAAGTCTCAAGTTTCTTGTACCAGTATGTAAGTATTGTATGCGAAGATATTTTATATACGGAAAGTTTCATGTTGTCCATCAATGTGACGTAAACGTAGATAGACCTCAGTACCAATACCTTGCATGGTTTCCATGGATAGAGAGCCACCTAAATACTCAGCATAAGCTCTTGCTGCAGGTAAACCAAAACCATAACTGAAAAATAATAGTTACAGATCAATTCAATTCACTAGAATACTACAACTGAATAATAAACAATTGTCACTTCTATATCCTGTGACAGTGCAATTTTGCATAGTTACAAACATACATAGTTAGGATAAAGTAACATCAGTACTGGACATCCAGTCCAGCAAAATGGATTTTTTTACAGGACCAAACTAAAACTTGCTGAACCAAACAAAAATCTTAGTGAAATGTTACAAAATGCAGTCCACTTTAATGATATAGAATTATATATGGTAAAATTGAATAATTATTATAACATCAAAAATGATTTAGAAATTGGTGACAGTAAAAAGTTGGTTGATCATATGAACCATAACACTCTAAAAGTTACTGGACGGACGACAATTTCAGTAGAAACCTGCTTAATTTAAAGACTGGTTACATGCATACAAGAGGTAGTCAAAACTATGCATTTTGGTTGCCTCTATCATATATTGTTTGTATACATTGGAGGCCAAAGTAAAACGTCTGGTGGTTCAATCTTATTAGTGATTGTGCTTCACAACTTGACAACTAATTTTGTGGACTGCTTTTAAAAAAGAGGAAACTCTAAGCAAACTTGACAATTTTCCTCAGGTGTTTCACAGTTCACACAAATATTTAGAACATACAAAGTATACAAACCCATGCATTCTGGTTGGTGTAGCACCACCACTATCTCTAGGATCGACAAAGTCACTCAGTAAACCCCGATCTATTCTAGCATCAGGTATCATACCAGCTGTACTAAAATTATAATCCCAAACTTTGTTAACAATAGAATGTGGTACACCACCTCCACGATCTGATATCCTGAAAATAGAGAACAATATTTATATAATTTACTACAATAGTTTAAGTTAAATGTTAAAGTGCGCTTTAAAGTCTGCTTCTATATACATATTCAGCTGACTTTACAATTTTGTATTTTAACCCCCAATCATTGAGATCTCCATCCAGCAGGTGATATCCACAGTACCCATTTACACCTGGGTGGAACTATTGTAGGTAAATTTCTTGCTCAAGGAAATTAGCAGTCCCCCCAGTGGGGTTTGAACCAGGGACCTCTTGATCCCTAAGCACTTGTTCTACCACTGGACCAAAGCTTCTACAATAACCCTTCATTGGTTGGGAGATCATTTTCAGGGATTGACATTTATCTTTTAAGAAGATTGCAACATTGGACAACAAGCTATATATATTATTTGCCTAAACCAAAAGTTTAGTAGCCCAAACCCAAATATAGGTCTTCATAGGGCAATTTTCAATGTCGAGTCTTGATTTTGTCTGCTTTCTCTGCACCCAATGACCTGAATTTTATACTAGCAATCAGGAACATTGTACTCCCTTTAAACTTAAGCAACACAGGTGTAAAAACCACTTAATTGATGTCCAGTGGAGGACATTTTGATAGGGAAGGGAAATTTAACATGTAAAAACACAGGTTTTATCAGTATAATTATGCTTGTTGTTTTTGTAAATAATCAGTGAACATGAAATAGTTCCAACTAACTGTCAGAATAAAAATACATTTATAAAACTTTTAGTTTCAGATAATGTCATACATGATATATTAATTACCATTATGTCAGTGGTTATATACCATAAAGTAAACAAAGCAATGTAACAAATAGTAATAGATAAAAAAGAATGAAAACACCCTTGTTCAGTTGGTGCAAATTAATCTGTGACATATAAATTCGTTACATGCTTCAGCAACATGCGGCTAACTGATTCAATGCATGTAAATGATGTTTATATAAGATTCCTTGTCTCAGGATAGTCTGCACCAGACATTATGTATAAATTATAATCAGTTTTGAAGTTTTCTTTAATTTGAAAGATAAGAACCAATCAGTCCATTTTCTCTATCTTTGGACGTGTAAGGGCTTTTTGGGGAAACATTGAACCAGTTCATTAATTGTATAAAGATTTTCTTCAAATAAATACTGTTTTAAATAGAATAATCCTTTCTAGAGCAGACAGCAAAAGAATTTTGATGATCTGGCCATTTTTGTGAATATGATGACAATTACAAACTTTGACCATCAAACAGGCATATATATACAATAAGAAGGAAAAATGGGTCTCACATCCATTGAAATACAGACAAATGTGACAAGGTCTTGAGACAAAACTCTAAGACATTAATGTATACAAATATTTATCTTGGACATAATATTCACTACAAATATAAATAAAACTAGAAACCTATCTAAACACAATCAATGTAATATGTAGGCTTAGGTTCACAGAGTAAAAACAAAACAATCTTAACAAATATTGAAGAAACAAATCAATCCATTCAAATATCTTCAAATAATAAAAAGTTTTTCTGCTACACTGATTTCGTATTGTACTAAAGACAAAGTTTAATAGAGATCTACTCAAGTAGAAAGAATAAGAAGTCGATTATTTTATAAAAGAAATGATCATTAGAATGTACAAAGGTGGATATGAAGAAAATGGGGGTCTAGGGGTCCTAAAAGAGTAAACCAAATATTTTTTCCACTAGAAGTGGAGGCGCAACAAATTTAATTTTGAAGTCAATGTTCTGTGTCGAATAAGAAAATAAAAGGATCAGTCAATACCACGGCTTGACATTAAAAGGTCCTCCTATTGCCCCTGTCAACCTATATTTGGGTTCAGACAACTTGTTACTAGTATTAAAGATTTGGTTGGGCAAGTGAAATATATAGCTGGTTGTCCAACCAGGCAATCTACTTTATTGAGCAAAATATACATAAAAAATATCAATTCTCTATCCATAATAAACTTTCTTTTCTTGCATTAAATATTTTGAAACTATGATTTGTTTGTTTGTTTTTATCGATTTAACACCGTGTCAACACAATTTAGGTCATTTTACGGCGTCCAGCGCACCGAACCTAGCTTTCTGGACCATTGTCTATAACCAGTACTCACCTACCCTTCCACAAGGCTGGAAACTTCTCCATATTATCTTATCAATGGAGGAAAATCAACATTATTGTCAAATTTTCATAGAAGGGTATAACTTCCCCGGGTGGGATTTGAACCCGCACCCCCTCGGGCACGAGATCCAAAATCCCAGCGCGCTACCAACTGCGCTATCGACCCGGGTTTTGAAAGTATGAAAATTTCTGGAAGAGGAGGATAGGAGCCTCTAGATTCCAAAGACAGAATCTGCCATGGTTATGTACAATAGAATATAGTGATATATTCATGACAATAAACAAAGCTAACAATAGAGAGAATGAAACATGAACTCAACAGTGAACTGTAGTTCTAGTACACTGAGAGAAGAACTGGTTTTATAGGAAATAATCAATATAGTTACAATATAAACAGCTCTACAAAAGTTCCTTTATACATTCACCATTTACATTGTATCAAATGGAGCTTCAAAAAGTTGAAAAAGCAGTTTATTGTTAAATGGTTTTTTTTTTGCTTTTTGAAATCAGTATGTTTTTCTTTTGGATATGAAATCACAAAAATATTTCAAACTGGTCATTGTGATACATTGACCAGTTTAGAAAGCTAATAGATAACTTCTGCTGCCACTAAAAAAATGAAATGTACAAATAAACTTTTATTTCCATTGCATGAATAAGGAATAAAACAAATAATGATTCTTTAACCTTGAACTTAGAAATACTAGAAATTAAGTTAATTTTACTGCCACGGTACTTTTAGAGGACAGTGTAGTTACCATTTTATTATAGTTAATGTCAGAATTAATTTACGTGAGAATCTTAGTGAACATTATATAGACCAGTGGACACTTTAATATGGTCTTTTAATATGTAAATGGACAGTGTAAATATATTTATTAAAATTTTGACTACCATCATTGTGAAAATATAATACAGATCAGTAAGATTTCCTAATAGCATAAATGGATACATATCAATAAGCAAAAATAAATATACATCTTAATATGGTTGCTTAGTGTGTAAATATATGATGTTGCATTTTTCAACTGTTAAGTGAGATTTTTTATATTTTTGATGATATTTTAATAGAATATTTCAGGAACTATAAACCATAAAAATTCATGTAGCATTTTCTTACTAACAGTTTAAAGAGGAGTACCTTACTTGACAGGTGAGTATTCTGTATTTTGTTGAAAACAGTTCTATTTAAATACATTGTAACATATTCAATAAAAAATATATTGTAAGTTGTGTAAAAATGAAATAAGTTAATATGGTTTTTTCTAAAAAATGAAAGTGCACGCATTTAAGATTTACAGTAAAAGTTCGCTGGCTCGAACTCCAGGGGACATGAAAAATGATTCGAGAGAGCCAAGTGTTCGACCCGGCCGACTTTCGTCCAAGTACGACGTTATTAATATAGATCAATGGTTTTTAAATTTGTTATCTCCCTTGGTTTAGTATATACCCCGAATACACGGTTCATTCATGTGTCATGTATACGTAGTTAGTAATTACTGCAAAAAAATGCCAACTTCATATTTGTTGTGCGTTATTTTTACATTTAAGAACATGATTACGATATAGGTTAGTAGTAGTAGATGAATTGATAATTTCTTTAATGTGGTTACATGTAAGTTAGGAGCAGTAGTCCAGTGGTAGGACGCGCGCTTAGGGATCGAGAGGTCCTGGGTTCGAATCCCACTAGGGGCACTGCTAATTTCCTTGAGCAAGAAATTTACCTGCGATTGCTTGACTCCACCCAGGTGTAAATGGGTACCTGCAAGGGTGGTATAATTCCGTTGCGCCAATTTGTCGGCTGCACTAATAAGCGGAGTAGAAGACTCCCCAGGGAGATTGATAGATAGATACCAGTAGCCCAATGACCAGGGGTAATTGTTGTAAAGTCGGTGAACGTGCGTAAGCATGAAACTTAGACTATAAAATGACATTACTTTACTAAGTGAGAAAGGTTCGATGTGACCGGGTCCTCCAGTAAGTTTTTTTCCGCCGTTGTATATGTGTGTATATTCTGTTCTAACATTTCGATCCTTAATTTGGACTTATTTTTGACCGAAATTGCACGAACTTTTTTTATCAGTTTTTATTAATTAAAACTAACATACACGCTGTATATGCGCTAATTAATTTTTTAGCGAGACCTTCTTTACTTGTTTTGTCATTTTTTTAATCATACCATGACATTTTATAATATGTGCCTGTCTACAAGTTGCAGTCATCAAACAATTCTATTGTTAAGCAATTTTTATGCAATATTATAAACAACATATTTACTAATCACAATGTGTTGGGCAAATTAACATCAATTAACAAATCTATTGTTAAGCAATTAAAATTAATTAACAAATCTATTGTTAAGCGATTTTCACGCCCTGTTATTATCACGCGTCACAAACAATAACTGCGGTCAAGATTTTACGGCCGATGTGTGAAAATCTATTGTTCGAGAGAGACAATTGTATTTAAGTGTATTTGTAAACCACGGGGCCAAGATATTGGTTCGAGAGTTCGACTCAGTCCTGTTCGACACAAGAGAGGTTGACTAATATAGATATAGAAGGGAAATTGATCGGTGCCAGACAATGTGTTCGACTCGGCCAATTAATTCGACCCGGTGGTGTTCGAGTGAATGAACTTATACTGTACAAAAATGAACAATTGGCCTTTACTTTAAAATCCTTGAGAAATTTTTTATCCTAATCAAAATAAAGATACTTTCTATGGTTGGTCCAACTAATTTCAAATTGACTTTAATAATGCAAAATATCATATTACAATAAACTTTCTTAACATATATATATATCTTTAGTCATTCCTCTTAAATTTTATTCAATTGACAAATGCTACAGTCCCATAAACATAAAAATAGCCCTGAGGGCACCGTACGGGCGCCATGCGATCAAACTCTGCAAGGACACATGTAAACTCTTGCGT
Source organism: Mactra quadrangularis (assembly GCA_025267735.1). Taxonomy (NCBI): domain Eukaryota; kingdom Metazoa; phylum Mollusca; class Bivalvia; order Venerida; family Mactridae; genus Mactra; species Mactra quadrangularis. Next base: position 46,765,944 of record CM046305.1, on the reverse strand, counting down.
ACCCGTATAGACTGTTACGTTTTTACCAGGGTCCATGAGATAAGCGATGGATACATGTATCAGTTTTAAAGTCAAATCATGAACACATTCGTGGCCGAGTATGGATTTAACTTGCATATCTTCCAGCTTTGGCTCCGTACGGGTGTGTTGTTTTGTGCCATGTGCATACCGTCACTTTAATACGCAAGGCTTCCCATGGTCTACGGCTATCTGCATGTACGGGTCCGCAACAAGCCACGATTTTATGGGACTGAGGCAAAGCCGACTTTTATCTAAGATTTTGATTTTTTAGGCACTAGTGTAAAAGATTATTTTTGTTGAATCATTGTAAATGCCATTCACAATATTCTTAAAAATATTTCCAGTCAGACTGTACCTTTAAATGCATAATTTCAGCCCCACAGTACCTTTAAAACTATGATTATTATCAATACTATGTACAACACTAAGACAAATTATTGATGACAATATATATATAGACCTGATGACATTAATACAGGATTTTATAACAAGTTAGATGGTCATGATAGAATTATTAAATCATGTACTGAAATGTATGAGGGTATAATATAAACCATATCAGGGGTGGACTTTAAATTTATTCTCCTGGAAGGGGTCAACTCAATATTTTTCCATTGAGTAGGCTCATCAAAATTTTTTTCTTTCCAAATACCATTTTCAATATTTTTTATGAAAATTTTAAACAAACCAGAGCAGGGGTTTGGACACTAAAACAACATTAAGTATCCTAATTTCAATATATTTCACAATGGTTCTCCATAAGCCAAAATTACTATTCTTAATTACAATTTCAAATGTTTTTGCAAGCTATTTTAAAATTTCAGGTTCATTCCCCTAGCAACTCCAGTCCTTCCAAAAAGCATTGTTCATATCACAGAGGTTTGCATTTACCCACCAACGCCCCTATCTCCGTACCAGGTTAAACTAGCATTATGATACACTGAATATAACAGAAACAATAGACTGACAGTACACTTATTGTACTAATATTTCTTTAATTGTTTAAACCATACAATAATTCTTTGATCTATCTGACATAGCTTATATATATTCATATATCATCAATTGAGTTCAAAATATCATACCTTCCTCATTCTAACTTTTTTAGATACATCAGTTTGATTCTGAACCAACAAAAAATCATAGTAGGAACAGTTAAGACATTAATAAAATATTTGATATATATATCAATAGGGTCAACACTTAACTAGTTTAAATGCATATTAATAATGAATGAGGTAGTCTAGTTTTGGGATGACCAATTGATATGCACTACCTTTTAGATATTAATATAATATTTGATACATACTTCTAATTTAACTAGTCATGGTAAACATGCATGATTAAATAATACATATATTGTTGGATAAGTATATCATTATGACTACCTCCAAACATATTGACAGTCATAAATTGTACTTAGATTTTTATCACAGTTCTAACACATTTAGTGTATATAGCTTTAACTGTTGATTTTAGGTTAATTCTCTATAAACATGTCAACCACTGATTCTAAATTATGTAAGGCAGTTGTCAGTCACTGACAGAAGTGCACCTAGTAACTGGTTAACAGTTAAATCCAGAGATTTAACCTTTCCAGGATCGCTGAACAGGTTGACTGACTGCCGTGACATGACCTATACAAGGTGTTGCTATGGCGTTAAACCCAACCAGAAAATAAATATTCAGTACAAATACATGTACAAAATTTTATTTCAACACACAAACATAAGTTTTTTTCAGGGTCCACACTTTTCTGTATCTATTTTAATATAGATATGGATATCTAGCCAAGTCATGCACAGGGAAACATATTTACAAAGGTTTGGGTATGGGATACTTGATACAGATATTGTTATGTAGACATGGAAAACAGGCCCTTTGGTAAATGAACTTCTAAGGGTACAAAACATAAGAATGTAGTAAGAATTATTAATGAAATTTGTTATATCTGTATCTGCAATTTAATTCCTGCAGTTGATTATGATATCCTGATAAACTTATCATAGGATAATTACAGTTTCTGTCAGACTCTATTTCACCATGAAACTATATAAAAGAAAAAAAAACATAGAATTAGTTGGTAAGGGTACACACTGTGTAATAAATAGTGTTCCTAGTGAAGGCCATGTGGGTGCTGAATTTGAGAAAGGTTGTTATTGAAGGTGGCTGGTAAGTGAGGTTACACTGTAGAAAATATTTTTCCTGTAAAAAAACTATTCATATAATATATAAATATTAACATAAGAAGAAAGTTTATACTTCAATAAATCAATCATTCTTGGCGAGTATTTTGTTTATATTTTGTAAGACCTTAAAGGTTTTATATCTATGATTTCAATGACAGACTGTACGTATCAATTTTGACAATATAATCTAGCTAGGTAAATATATACCCTGTCTACATGCTTCAATTAAATTGTTCAAATTTTGGCACGAGTTTAAATCTTTAATCCAACTAGGCTTAAATTGAAGTGCTTAAACTGAGCAACTAGATTCAAAAATAATTTTAAAATAAGTACCCATAAGAACTGAAATGCAAGCAAAGACAAAATAATTAGAGGAAAGGAGTTTTTATTTTAAAAATACAAAAAATAATTCTAAAAATACTCAAAGTGTGTAAAATTCATTAACTTTAAACTTTTTAATTTTTTCAAGAAAAAAAAGGAAAATCTGGATAGTTATGGAATTTACATAGAAAATAAAATACATAATTATTACACTGTTTTTGGCACTGGAAGTTTGCAATTCAGGAATAATCTTGAAGACTTGCAGCCATGGAAGAATGAACGACAAAGGAAGATTTTTACAAATCATGGATAAATGACAGAAATAATATTAAGATTGTTTTTTTATATGGATTTAAAGTAAATCTCTCATAATGTTTGAATGGAAACCATTAATTTGAGTGACATTTTGGAATTATACAGAAAATCACTTTTACTAAAATTATGACAAAAAAAGCAGAATCATGATACAGGTAACATTTCTAATATTTCATAAAATTATAGCATTTTTTACATTTTATATAAAAATGAAAGTTTTTTATTTATCCTAGTCATAGAAACAATATATTGTATACAGTTAGGTACAGTAAAATATAAACCCTAGTCTTGGATCATAAGAAAGAAATATTTCTTTCTGCTATTGGTTAAATTCAAGCCACCTCTAAGATTAAGTGTTCATTTCAAATCCTTATTGCAGCAGGTCACATCCTTCCATGAAAATTAGTTTATAATTAACATTATTCTCTAAATAGGGAGAAGTTGTTGGCTTGTTGTGGAAGGATTTAATTGAGCTTTGGTTAACAACAGTTCGTAAAAAATGGTTAAGTGATCCAGTCATTGTTACTCCTCCCCCCTAAAAATAAACCATCTAATTATTATCGACTAGAAGTTAAATAAATAAACAAACATGCTATTTTGTACTTATGTGGAGTATAATATTGATTTCTATCTTAAATACTCTTTTATAGAAAACTTAAACAAACCTAAATATAGTATGACCATACAATTAATGACAAAACTATTACTTTTATACATATCTACAGTTATTCAATATGTTAATTACCAACATTTTTACTGAATAAGAAGATAAAAAATAAATCTTTCTACATGATCAAAATATTAAATCTATTTTCATACACACAACTGGCAGACAGATAAGGAGCTTTGAATAAATTGTCAATATCACATCTAAACAACCAAGTTCAAATGGCATTAATTTATTTTAGAGTATAAAACTATAACCAACATGTTTTCAACTTGATTTTAAAATCTATATAACTCTACAAGTCTTGCATTCTAATGACTACATTCAAAAGAATTTTTATAAAAGTCTGCCGCAATGATTTTATAGACACAGTTGATCATGACTTGAAAATTAAACATCAATGATTATCATGTATTAGTTATTGTTTCAAAGCAGAATAAAAGGGTGCTCCACACTGCCCCTTTTCTCTCCTCCCTGCCCCTTTTTCTCCTCCCAATGCAGAAAAACTTTCTTTGAAACAACCCTCTGATGTGTGTAGCCCCTTTTATCTGCTTCCCTGCCTTTTTCAGAGTTCTGAATTCTAGAAAAATCACTAATGACTGATATAGCTTTATTCACCATGAAAATTTGTTCAACCCCCATAATTCATAATAACATTAAAAAACAAACAAATTTCAATAATAATTCTAACTATAGTGGTATTTCTCTATAAGGACAATCTTAGTTATCGTAAAATTATGTGATATTTGATGAACTTTAAGTCCAAAAAGCTTAATTTGAAAAGAAAGAAAGTCCCTTAATCAAGACCATTCCCCTATTAAGACCCCTCATTTTGATGATCCTAAGCCTCAAAGTCAACATTTTGATGTCTATAACAGGTATAATACAAAAATTTATTGATCTGGTCATATCGAAATTCATCCAAATTTAAAAAGATGTAGTCTATTTTGATTATCAATGATTTCTAAAATACATGGCCACAGTTTTTTTAAAAGTTCAAAAACATGAAGCTTTAAACTCAACCTGTCTGCACCTTAGATATTTAACTTAGTTTTTATAGGTACAGAAATAGTTCATTAAATTTTAAAAGAGAAATCATAATCAGCTGATACATTTAAATCTGGTTTAATCTTCTTATATAACCCAAATAACATGACAACAGTGTACAGTTAAACCTCTCTTAAAAACCACCTTCTAATAACAGTCACTTTTCAACAACAGTCACATATCAACAACAACAACAGTCTCCTGAAGTCCATCCATTGCATACAACTTCCAATAAATTCATTTTGATTACAAAAGTCACCGCTCTAATCATTCAAAATAGAAAAGTACCACTACTGGAGGTCGTAGTGAGGGTTAACTGTATATAAGTACATATTTAAAGTTATTAATATATCATAAAATCATGTATAATTATGAATGTTCTTAAACAGCTGATCAAGAGGTTAAATTAAGAGGTTAAATTAAACTGTTACCCTAACAGGGAATAATAAATGTTAAGTGTTAATGATTTTTGTATAAGGCAAAATGTACTTTACTGAAATACAATAAAATAAAAGACTGACTATGGTCAATTCAAATCAAGAATGAGAAATTTCTAATGTAAAACTACATGTCATGATGGCCAATAATTATAATCTTAACTCCTACTATCTCCATTCTAATCAAGCAAATGATCATTCTCATACCCAGAGTTTAGTAAGATTCTCGACACTAGCGGGGGACGATAATGGCAAACGATAAACTCATTTCAGTTTTTAGTATATATGAATGTCCTTATAGTTATTAATACCACAGTACAATAATCATTTCCTATTTTCATATTTTCAGATGTAAACAGACAATGTTTCATGTCTGACACTGTGCACTAGAAAACTAAGGTCAGCTTACCAAGGCACAAGCATCCAGTATCCCAATATCAACAATAGTAGACTAAATCAAAGTCAGTATACTGCAGTGCAAGTGAGCAATTTGTGGATTGAGAATTACAAACTTGATATATCAGCAACACTTCATTATAGAAACACTTTATCACACTGATATGATGCGGGACAGTGGATCTACAATGACAGAAAGTGCTCCGGCCCCTTTTAAACTAGAAAGGGAGGTTACCCTAATGCCAAGTGAATTTCGTGAGAGAATGTCCGCTAAACAAAGAAGTCAACGATCCAGTGCAGGAACGGCTAAAACTAGGCGAAGTAACGGAAATATTATGAATTCCGCCACAAGTGTTTTACATCATAACTCTGATAGTTCCAACATTAAGACAAACACACGGTTGGAATCTAGTCCAGATATTGATCATGAGTGTTATGTCACGTCAGTTCAGATCAAGGATAAAACACACAGAGGTCATATGGATCAGCAACTAGGACATTATATAAATGAAACAGGTGAACTACGAAGTACCACTAGTCATATAGAACTAAATGGTGAATTCAAATTTATCATGGATAATGCTTACGCAAATAGTGAATCTGAGGGCGGGTTTAACGTTCAAACTCCGCCCTCAAATTTACAAATTAAGGATATAATGATACCATTGGAGGAATGGAACAGTGGAGGAGGAGGGGATACTATCCAAGAAAAGAAATATACCGTACTCCCTTCTATCAGAAATAAAAAATCGGTAAAATCTGAGGATGCCGACAGTGTGAATCAAATGTCTAGTAACTCTTCTGAATATTCTATAAATAACCAATTGGATTTCTATCGTGATCGTATCGAGGAAGACGCCGATTTCTTTGCAGATTTCAGAGTGAACACAAGTACGGTTAAAGCAACACCAAGACAAGACCCTCTACCACCAATTAAACATGGAACTGAGGAATATAACACAAAACCACACAGAAGAAGAAAGAAATCACAGAAAGAATATACAGAGAAATCTAATAAAAATATGCATCATTTGTAACATACTGTGAAGCTTCCCCCTTTACAATCACTTACCAATAACAGCCACAACTCACAAACCACCAACAGAATATCTATTTCCTAAATGAAACAATAACTCCAAATAACTCAAAAGTTTGGTAATATAGAAATATTTGCCTAGTTTTTCCAATGGAAATGATTTTACAGTGGTCCCTTCTCAACAAAAGCCATCTCAAAAATCACCCCTTGCATACTTTCTGAGTGAAAATGAGTTGAGGTCCTAGGACAATCATTCTGAAAACAGCCATCTAAAATTTACCATTGCCATACATTTTCCTATGTAAAATGACCCCTACCCTTAGTAGTCACCTTTTGATAATAGAACATAATTTTATCATTACCCATCAACAATTTGGTGTAAAAGAAGTTTCACAGTATATAAATGTACTACAGACATAGATAGTGCTATATTATTGATGCATTGGAATAGAAAATATAGTTTAGAAGACTTCTACTACAAAAAAATAATCATACTTTCATCATGTACTTTTAAGCAAGAAACAATTCCATACAGATAATAGTGCTAAACACATATTGAAGATATAACATTTCAAGAGAGAAACGTATTTTCTATTCATACCACAGGCTTATAGTATTGAAAACTGAACTTTCATAAAGTCAGCAGTGGTAGAGATTTTCATATTGAAAATTTAACTCTAAACTTAAAATTCATTTAAAATACAGAAGCAATGTTTTTTCTCCATTTAATAAATTACATGGCATCCGAAAACCAAAAAATATAAAAACAGTTTTCTTGCGTTTTTTGTGTGTGCTGATTTTACTTTCATTAAAGCTTCGTTATGTAACATCGTTTGAATCATACTTAGATCAACTTACTAATGTTGATTTTAGAATTTGCTTAGATGATTCTTAGTTTAATTTTAACATGAATAAAAGTGAATTGATTAACTGTATCACAAAAACAGAACTTCGTCCACGGAAGCTTCAAGAAAAGTCTAGACACGGAAATACTTACAATTATTAACACAATATGTTTACTACTATTCAAGTATTACATCATGTACATTATTTATCTGTTATATTTTTATTATCAACTTGTTTCAAGAATGTTTGTTATTCATCATAATGCTGCAATAAAATTTTGGTATTTGTTTAAATCATTGTAACTTATCACACAAATTGTGTTATATTAGAGACTATGTTCAATAATACAGTGCTATCCATAATTACCTTTACATTTTTGTAAACAATGAATTTGTTTTGATATTTACCAGTACTTGAGAAATTAAAAACATATCTTTAGATACATGTACATGTATAATAATTACAATTTTAAGTATCATTACTACACTTTCAAATGTTAAGATATGATAATAACTATCATAATGGATTAGGAAATAGAATGCTATTTGATTGCAATAATGAAAAACCCAGTTTTTTTACAAGAATAAAGGTACTTTTGGATGGCACTGTAATAACAAGACCGTGAGAGGAAACTTTAAATAAGCAGGAAACCCTTAATCTGCTGGTCAACTTTAGTCAAAGTTTACTATAAACTGGGCTCTATCTCACAGCCCTCCATTAATCAGGGGTTCACTCAACTATGGTAACGGAATGCACCAGTACTAGATCCTTTTTCCTTCATAAGCAACTGCAGGGTTCAACACTAACAGGGTACCAGGATTCTGGAATTCCAAAATCTCAGAGGACACCTAGTGATCCATGATTTGGGATTCCATCAGGACCTCTTAATTGCAATTATTGCATGAAATTGAGTTCCCATGAATTGATCATCAGAGTTGACTTCAAATATGTTATCTATTTTTTTTGTTTTTGTTTTATTGGAGGAATCCCTAATGTTCAGGAGGAATCTCTGAAAATATGACAATGGATTCCTTTCGAATCTCGGGTAAAACAGTACATGTAGAACCCTGAACTGTCTAATTTCTCTAATAAAAAATCTAAAGACAGTAGCAGAGCTCAAACCAACAACTCTGTATACAGTGAGAGGTTACAGTGACTTGAACCAACAACTCTGTATACAATGAGAGGTTACAGTGACTTGAACCAACAACTCTGTATACAATGAGAGGTTACAGTGACTTGAACCTACAACTCTGTATACAATGAGAGGTTACAGTGACTTGAACCAACAACTCTGTATACAGTGAGAGGTTACAATGACTTGAACCAACAACTCTGTATACAGTGAGAGGTTACAATGACTTGAACCAACAACTCTGTATACAGTGAGAGGATACAGTGACTTGAACCAACAACTCTGTATACAGTGAGAGGTTACAGTGACTTGAATCTACAACTCTTTCAATGAGAGGTTACAGTAATATAAACTCAAGAATCTAAACCACTCGACCATGGAGACAAGTTCATTGTCAATAGAATAAATTCTAACAATATTCAATACAATCAAGCTACATAGTATCAAATAGTTTCAAGTATTCAAGATTGATAGATAGATTCAAGTATTGATCCATCAATTAAAAATTTACAATCATTCAAACAATTGTTCTCTTTTATTACATTTCATTAAAATTACTTCACACTGTGAATAAATAAACACAGTTCAATTCTAAGCACAAAAACTTTTTTCATGAATATTTTATCACAACAAATTGAAAACATTACAAAAAACTTTCTGAAAACTGAGTTCTAAGAGCCTGGACTAGTTAATAGGGAATAGAACTTTACAAGTATATTGTTTGCTACAATATTCATGTTACTGACATCTGATCACTATAAAATAAACTGGGTATGAAAATTCACTAACATGTTTTCAGTTCATATCTATGTACATTTCACTTAGTTACAGTAATTGGCAATATAATATGGGCAAACATGAGGTGACACTACAAATTGTTGCTATCCAAAAACAGATTTACAGTGAAGTCAAAATTGTTTATTAACTAAAAAATTCAAGAAAAATCAAAACAATGAAAGTTCAGTAGCTTACACATAAATTACATGTAAATTTTCATGCATTATATTTGTTGAATGTTGACTCTTGGCAAAAGTAATATTCAGAACAAGATTGTTCTATTTGATATCCAAATGATCTTGACCTATGACCTCAAGCCCTAAATCCAAAAGAGGTCATTCTTTACCCATTGACAACCCACACATAACATTTGCTGACTCATGGTAAACAAAAATGACCGCAGATGTTACATGACATCATCTGTATAGGTAACTTTGTTTTCATAAGAATATATACTTCTAAACTGCACAACATTTTCGCAGACAAATTTTTCCCCCTAAACAGATGAATCCTTAATTAAAAGTACCATTAAGATAACAAGCGATCAGGGCCAAAACACCATTTTTAGGGAAGGGGCCTCAGCCCTTTTTGAGGGGAAAATAGCACGGTCTTCACTTTCTTGGGGAAAATGGACCCACTTCATTGCCAGTAAAATAGGAATAGAAGCATTAAATCACAGGTGTTACAAAATCAATTAGATATTCAATCATGTAAATTATATGGTATAAGAAACAAAATAGACTGTGTTGTGAAGAAATCTTAATATTTTTCCCTTTCTATATCACAAATTATGGTTCAACATTCCTTGGGAATTTCTTATGGGACTTTATGGGGAGTTTGAAGGATCTAACTGGGGAAAAAAGTGTTTGTTTTGTTTGGGGAAGCAGCCTGTATTCAGCTTCTGCATAGAAGAGTGTTTTAGCCCTGGCGATGTTTACTAAAATGATTTATTGAAGATATATCTAAGATGTCACTGACTATTTACAATAAATATAAACAAAACAAAGAGAAATAACTCACCTTATGATAAAATCTACTTTATTACTTGCTATAGTCACAGTCACTGGAGGTAAATGATCTAATGAGTCAAGATTATTCTCTACTGTGGCTCTAAAATATAGAAATTATATTATATTGTAAATATTCAAAACCCATTGACAGTTCATACATAATAATAACTCTTTTGAACAGAGAAAAGTCTTTTAAGGCCATGGTTTCTACTTTTTTCAGGCCAAAATTCAGCCTCATTCTCTCAAAAAAGTGTAGAATTTCCCCTTTGCTGCAGCAAAATTCCAGTCTTATTATTTTTATTATGTGCAGTTGATTGGCATTTATTGTTAATTTCTATAGAATCATAGAGAAGTCTCAGAAATTTCACATTGTTCAATAAAAAGACAGAATAATTGAAAAATTAAAAAATAGGTTACTTTCTCTTAGGTTAATTTTGAATTAGCTATTTCTTAAAAATGCAAAGCCACCATCATATATAGTGAAAATAAACACAGAAGGCAGACACACATCAATTTAAATATAAGGGAGATAACCTAATATGAATATTATCAACATATTACAAAGGTATATGGAGTTATCATTCCTACCTGAACCAAAGTAGCAATACCAAGAAGTATAAAAGCTACTTTAGCAAGTAAGAATTTACAACAATTTGGTCTCAGTTCTGAGGTAAATATACATGTAGTAGTAAGTATTAAAATTCTAGTAAGAATTCAATGTTACGTCAATGATAAAGCCGCCTGGCTAACTCAGTTGGTAGCATGCAAGTCAACTGGTCTAGGGTTCGATTCCCGGGTGGTGCATACTTTCGAGGAGTTGGGCTATGAAATTATTTCTACGGCTATTCTCTCTCCTACCAATGATTTTTAATTATGTAGGGCAGTTGTCAGTCACTGACGAAAGTATGTGCTTAGTAGTTGGTTAACAGCTAAATCCAGAGATTTAGCCTTTCCAGGAGGAATGGGTAGGTTGACTGACCACCGTTATATGACCTATACAATGTGTTGCTTCGGCGTTAAACCCAACAAACAAACAAACATCAATGATAAGCAAGAAGTGTGTATGTACTTTTTGCTGATCATCAAGCTTTCAACACGAACTATTTACTTTTAAATAACACCCATAGGGAAAGCCTTAGCTTCAGTTCAAAGGTAATGAGAAAGGTTGCAGAAAAGCTAAACAAAAATAAACAGGGCTCAACATTAAAGATTGTCCCATTGCCACTGACAACCTATATTTGTGTTCAGACAACTTGTTACTGCTATTAAACATTAGGTTATGACTAGTGAAATATATAGCTGGTAGTAAGTTGTTAGTATGACACAATTTGTTTTCAAAATCAACTCACCTCAAGGCATTTTTCAACACTTCCACTAATATATAATCTAATGGTGGTGGTATATAAGGGAATGTAGCGTTAACATGACCAAGTATACGTATCTCTGGTGCACAACCAAACTTACTGTCACATATAGCCCTGAAATCATAGAAGAAAACAATATGTTAGATTCTTATATACTAGTTGATAGCATAATTCATATTTTATATCCTAACATTATGCATAGTTTTCTCTATCTAAACAAATTACAAAATTCAACTGTTGTACAATATGCAGTATACAATGGAATGCCCAATGATGTCATCATAATGTGTGCACAACAAGATAGTAAAATAGTTGTTGATTTTCCCTACATATCTGCATTTAGACTGTAAGTTAAGAATAAAATTTATCTTTGTTCTTATGATTGGGTGTTTTTATTAATGATGCAGGCCTACAGACTTGCTGGATTAATCCTACACAACTAACTCCCAACAGTTGTATAGTGGATGACATAGCCACAACAGTATATTTTTACATATTTATATACTTACACTTAGGGCCAAAACTTTTACTGATTATGAAATATTGGTAATATATTTGTGAATTTTCATCATTTTTTTTCTATTGTAAGAGGCAGAAAATCAGTAACATTTTATGGCAAAGAAACACTATCACATTTGCTGGCATATATATGCACATTTATTTGCATAAATGCCTTAACCTAGAAGTTGTAGCAACACAGTTATTTCTTTATTCTCACAATGTCTGGAAAATTTACTTGAGTTTTGACACAGCCATAAGACAAGGAATGCTTCAAAAGCCCAGTCTTACACACAGTATATGATGTATTAATTGGCAATTTAAAAATGATAGTGAATGAAAAATCTCCATAGAAATCTATGTCATCAAGTGTATATGACCAATGGACCTTATACCTAATGACTTGACTATGTTTATTGTCAAAGTACATGAGCATGCAAGACTTGATAATTTATTTTCAGAACACTAGCAAAGCTATCTTATTGGTATTTTTTGTCTATCAGTAACACTTACAAACTCAAAGCTAAATAAATTGAAGGAAATTAAATAAGTCATTACATAGTACCAATAATTGAGGACAAAAAAGTCAATATCTTTGGCAAACCCAACCCAATAAAATTTCTCTTCCCAACTAATTAAGCTTGATTATGTCATTTCAAGTAAGTAAAATCGAAGGTAGTGCAGATACCATGGGGACCCAGTCTTTAATGGGAGGCAAACTTTGCATTGTAATCAAAGTAGCTTAAAGGCAGTTTCATGCAAACACTTTTCAACCCTAAATGACAAAGCCATGATTAACATCCCTCTGTACTACATGTTGTAATAAATGCTTATGAAGATCCAGGTCTCAGCATTAAAGGTCGTCTGATGGCCCCTGATGACCTAAATTTGGGTTCGGGCAACTTGTGACAGAAACTTATCATTTGGTTCAGGCAAGTTAATTAGTTGATTGTCCAACCAGGCAACCTTCTTTAAAAATTAATGATGAGCCCAGAGATGTGATGATTATTTCTTATTCATCTAGTGTGTTGCTTGTTCAACAGTTTAGGCCATAAAAGATGTAACAGTTCATCTAATAATTGCCAAGGGATACACCAGTACTAGACCCCCTATATAATCTATAACCTACAGTCTACTTTCCTACATAAAAGTCATGGTTAGTAGCAAGACACAGACTCACAATCTTGCGTAAGTGAACAGTTTCAGTGACTTGACCCCACAATCCCTGAGACCTTCATTACTTGACAAAAAGGGCATAAAACATGGTGAAAGATGAACAATGTTTAGAGTTATGACAGTCTGGTTATGTTATATTTCGAGGGTTGCCCCCAAGACTGTAGTAACTCGCTCTTTAATGCAATGCACTGACTACAGTCTTGCGGTGCAACCCTTGATTTGTACAGTGGAAGCCTATGAATACTAATGACAGCCTGGGCATGCTTTTAATTAAAGTCACCTAAAATATAATTAATGTTAAATTACATAGATATAAAATGTGTAGTGCCGTTAACATTTATGAATAGTAATGCTATGTACAATGACAAAAAATATTCATTGTTCCAAATAATAAAGTTCATATTATTGTAAGCAATAATTCTTGAGTATACAAACATTGACCACACCCAGCATATATATCAAATTACAGTTAAAATAAGTCTAGCCATGGAGTTAAATTTCTTCTACTCAGAACCAAACTTCTTTACAATGAAATTTATACACTACAACTAAATTCTATTAAAGAATAATTTGCCTTTTGCTGTAATAGGGTGCTTAGTACAGTTGAGATTGTAGTGACGAGCTCTAAACAAATTACAATGATAATCTTATTGATACAAAATACATACTATCTGTCAGTAACTCTCCCACAAATGGTCTTTCACATAAAAATATGTAAGACTAAAAATACCACAAATGGCTAAGTCTTTACAACTACCCTATTTTCATAAGTCTATTTCATAAAATGCAACAATCAACACACACTTTTATACATTATATAGGTGACCACTAGTAGAGACAAGAGATATATCAGTCTTATAAAGTCATGTGACCTTTCATCAATCATGATAAAAACAATTGGTCAGAGAAAGGTGACAAAATGTCACCTTACTTCATGGGAAAATAAATTTCTATCCCAAGCAAAAGAAATTACCACAGAAAATTTTGAAGTAAAAGATGTTTGCTCTGAATACAAGAAATTTAAATCCATGAATGATGCCATGCCAAGAAACCTCTTTGGACAAGTAAAGTTTATAATGTATATTTTACCTCAAGTTCAAACATTTTTTTCGTCATGTTCAATGAGGATATCCTTACCTTACAAACTCTCCCTTCTTTTCAATAAGTTTGCGAGGAGAAAAATTCACATTGATGATTCCCACATAGTTTGGCTGTAATACAATACATTATCTAGGACACATCCAATAAAATTCTACCTTTTATAAAGGTAGTACAGTCATTATAATAGCATAATATGTAACAAGACATTTGATTAGTTCAAATTTAAATAATACATAGACTATAGAATAAAACGAGACATTTCAATGGTTGATTTCAACCAAATTCAAATTAAAGAAGTAGACATTGCAATGGTTGTCATCAACAATAAACCAGTCTATATTTAAAACACTTGCTGTAAGATTCAGTTGGTTTCAGAAAACATATACAGTAAATCTTGCATAAGCGACCACGTCTCCTAAACGACCGTTTGCACTAAGTCCCACCAACCAATTTTACTATTTAAATCTTTGCAGACCTGTTTACCCCATTTATGCCCTGTCAGTAGTTAGACAGTGGTTTATCAGTAGTTTTCGACACTTGTCAGTGGTTTTTAGAATGTTACACACACAGTCTCTTATATGATCTATACAATCGGGGGTCTAGCTAGAACCAAATTTTACGTCACGTCTCCCTGGACTTGAAATAGGGAGAAGTGGTGGGATTCTTGGGAGAAGTGGTGTTCCGTCATTCGCAGGTTTTAACAGAGTAGGTGTCTTATGCTGCACTGAGTTCATATTAAATTAGCCTTTCTAGTGTCAACACTGTCTATCCCGGGAATGGATTGCTTCTGTGGATTGTTATTAGCAGTGTAAAACAGCAGCCAAATATATGAAAAGATTAGCTGCTATAGACAATTAAAAACTACATGTATCAGCAAATGAAGATCTAAATGGCTTGCTCAAATCTAATTTTGTTTCAAAATATTTTCTCTTTGCTCTGACATGTTTTCAACTAGGAGTCATGTCATCATAAACGTTTTTATAAAATCTTTTAACAACTCTAGATCTATTATTATAACCTACATTGATCTATGTTTATTTTATCATCAAAGTATTTCTTAGACTTGTGATTGAAAAGAAATACCTTTGGACATTTCATAGACATGATTTTCATTATTGGGCATTATTCTAGGATTAACAAACATTGGCAACAGCACTTCTCCCCATTTTAACGAAGACGATTTTTCCGAAAATTTTCTTTATTAAACATGAAAACGAACAATAGTGTTACAGTTTATCTCTATAAAAGCTTATTGTGTATGATATAATATTGTTTTATACGTAATGTAATCGCTTTAACCAATTCGAAGTATTGTCATATATTTTCGCGACCCGCGCTTGATTGCTATTTCATATGAAACTTCCTTCGTGATTAAAAGGCTTATTGTCTTTTTGTTTCCGTCTTTATTTAACAAACAATGCTACAAGTAACGCGATTTAATGTAGTTTAACTTGTTTTCGCGCACGCGCGGTTAAACTAAATCCCCGATATCGTCGAACGTCTTATAATAAATTGACATGTTCTTTTTTCTTTCTAATAACATTATACTCTCTGACTTATGGTATATGCATATGCCAACGTCATCAAGCGTGTAAAACATAACTTGGCGACTGCATTATCGATTTTATGTCATCCTTTTGAATACTTTAGTCGGCGAGTTAATCTCCCAGCGTGTGACCGACAATTAAGTTTAATTAACATGTAATTGGCATGTAATCGCCGCGGGCGGTCTCACAACTCTTATCTGGATTAACAATAGACCGTCAATTAGTAACAAAAAATCAATAATTTATTTTTAATCGCTATGCTACTTCACATTTATCCCCCCGTTATTTAAATTGCGGTTTATTATCAGATTGACTAATTGACGCTATGGTGTATGTTGCTTACAATCGCGGGAGAATACGTGTGAAAACTTAGGTCAATAATCTTTATTGAATTTATAATGATTTATGGCAATATTTATGTGTTATGTATCTTTTTTTAATTTTTCAGAGCTACGCATATGTTTATTAACATTATTACGACATTTTATAAGCTATTGACGGGTTGACGCACATTTCGACCATCGACTTCGGTTTTCGACCGCATTTTTTTCACAAAACGTAGTTTTTTCGCCCTCATCCGTATTGCGGAATTACACTTCAAAATCCGTAGAAACTACGGCGAAATCGTAGTAGTAAACAGGTCTGTCTTTGTCTTAAGCGACTTTTGTCTAACGCGACCAGCGACCGCTCATTTTGGTCGAAACTGACTGACTTATTTGTGTTAAACGACCGGGTCAAATAAATCTAATTTGGCAAAAATCGTTAAAAATCGTTAATCAGAAATATACGTCGCCTCAATGTCTATCACCTAAACTCGTATGTCAGGCTCTAAAAATCAATAATTAACAGACATAAATACTGTAAGATAAGGGGATAGTGGAAACAATCAACAAAGTGACACTAATACTACCCAATTATAATGTAATTACGTAATACACATTGAACAATTAGTCCCATAGCGGGGTCAATTAAAACATCCGTTCTGACCGTTCTATCACCGTAGAGAGTAATCATTTTCCAAACAAAATTCTAGAGACTGCTTATTTTTTACTTTTTATACGTGCATAGAACGTGTAAAATAATATTTATTTAAAAATACGAACACAGAAACAATTTGTTTATTTAAACAAAGAAAGGTCAATATTGAGGACATTATAAACACGTTTTCCGAAAATAGCGTCACGTTCTACTTTCAATTTTAACAATGCCAACATTTTACGCATGAATATTGCCGCGCTTGTTAGAACATAGAAGTAGCGTGTGTGTTGACGATTATCACTACTAATTATCATTAATTGTTTAAATTTCACTGTTTCAAATGTAACAGCCTTTACTCTGATGACCTAAATATATTGATTGTTATAATGGCGAAAATTCTGGAAAATGCCCGGATTTTAACATGTACGTAAACAAAAACGACTGTTTCGCAGTTTTACTTAATTAAATAAATAATTGCAATTTGGACCTGAATTTAGGATGTTAGGAAGAAAGAAAATCTATAATCCCATTATTTGTAAGTATTTGACGACATTTGAATGAAAATCCAGCAGTCAAAATTGTCCCGTTGACAGATTAATGTTCTACGAAAATGACAAATTTTAGAATGTCAGGACGGTTTCAACGTCGGTAATCAACATTTGTCTTAAGAGACCATTGTCTTAAACGACCACTTTTTGTCTCTCCCTTGGATGGTCGCTTAACACAAGATCCACTGTATACAATACAGGTCAATGATTCAAACATTGCGACTATGAGCATTGCCTGCTCAAACAAAAGAAAGAAACTGAGTGATTATGTTTTCTGAAACCAAAAGAATTCAAATTTTGTCAAGATTCATAGTTTGCTCAAAACAAATAATTATGAAGAAATATTTGAGAAAATAAAATAACATGACATTTCAAAAAGAAACAAAGTAAAGGTAATGCTGGAACATTATCAGGTGTTCATATACAGGCTGTGACCAGAAGTTGGCTGAGGCAAAAAGTTTGTTCTAACAATATCCAAACATAAAATGAATATAAATGTTCAACATAAACTTTCATGAAACAATTCTTACCACATAACAACCTCTCTGTAAATATCATACATAAACATATCAGACTTTTGTTTCGTTCAGGGCTGCCAATATGGACTCATAAAATCGACTGAAAAGGGTCAATCCCATATGAAAACAGGTCAATTTGGGTCCATTTTTGCTCACTCTATCCAATAAATTACATAACTTTTGTCCATTGGCCCTATTCATTTCTGATTTTGATATTTCAAGACCTCTGGTACTCTATTTTGTATTCAGTTCATCAGAAATAAAATCTATTTGCAGATGACTATAGGAAGCTAAAAATGCTGAAATCAGCTGATCAGCTGAAAACTGGCAGCCCTATTTGTTTTAATTTGTTTAGTTGAAGTTTTCATTTGTTTTAAACCCTTTTCAACAGTAACAGCCAGACAGAGAGAGAGAGAGAGAGAGAGTACAACATGTAATTTGTGGAAAGCACCAGTACTAGATTCCCATCCTGGATGAACAACTTCAATGTAAGGAGAGCTTATGTCACCTAGTCAAGGGACACACAAATTCTAAATCAACAGACATGTATCCCTTTGAACAAATCTTTGACAGACTGGGTTAATCAATGTGAATGTAAAATATTTAAAGTGTATAAAGTAACTCCTTTGTCAAATAAAGTATCATTACATATAGTTTTATACACTTCAAATATTTACTTCAAATTCCAAGAGAATGCCATCCCAGATAGCAATGCAATCAGTAAACAATGGTAAAATGATACTGACTTATAACATAGATATGTCCCAGGATGCATTTGTCCATGTATTTAAAACTATACAGTTTGTACATTAATTAAAAGAAATAAAAATAGACATAAAATAATGAAACAGAATATTTACCTTTTCGTCACGTAAAGCTAAATGATGTTCACACAACATACGTATACCAAGACGTGATGTCAATGTACGATCTAAAAACAGCCGGATCATATTCTCATCCTGTAAACAGATTCAGAAATTTAAGTTTTTCATAGTTTCAAAAAGGGAGCAACAAGACAGGAGTACATACTGAGATTTTGCTGCTTTTAATATAACAGAAAGGAGTGGGCTATATTTCTGAACATTTATGACATTAGACTGGTAATCATTGGAAAGCAGTTTTTTAGCAGATTCAAATCCAAAGCCAAAGCCTAAGTAACACACTCACAGTACATACACACCTTGCTGTTCTAACAGTAAGTCTCTTTATCCAGTTACTTAATATTGGGACTACAGAAATCATATGCTTTGATTGTACATGAACATTGTTTTACAATCTTGTTAAAATAAACTGACCGTGAAAGTTTAATGAATTCATAGGGGCAGGTTAATAAAAATAAACTTTAAAATATTAACAGTTCTAGAAAGATTAAAAGCCCAGGAGGGTTCAGATGACCTTTATGTAAATCTATCTATGCATAGATTTTATAAATGAAACACTATAAATGACATCAGAATTTAGAATTTATATTTTTAGATCAGGTTTTCCAAGTTATTTAAATGGTGAGTGCAGTGATTGGACAATTATTTGCAGGTTGCATCATGATTATTACAATATAAACAAGATATTAAATGTGGAAACCACATTAAAACTGGATTTAATGCCAAAATCCAAAGGGAAATAATCCATAATAAAGCCAGACAGAGTTGTGATTACTTTCTTATTCTGTACATCACATGGTATGTTATCATGGTATGAAGTTTCATAAAGATCTGACAATAAATGGCAGAAATATGTGGTAAAAAAAAAACTTTAATGTAATTGTTGACGACACTGGACACCCTCCCCATCTAGCCCAAGTGCCTGGGTTTTGCCTAACTTTTAGCTAAATTTTTTCATTGAAAATCCAGCTAAAAATGTTATCTAAAGGCGACATAAATTGTCAGATGTAAAATAAGCAAGTACGGAAGGGGAGAATTTAAGTTCATGTTTCAATCAGATTGTCTCTATATATAATAAAGAAATACCTTGATATGTTTTCTACATTCAGAGAAACCTTCAGCCATTAAAGTAACCACATCACCATGTGTATCTAACAAATTACGTAATAAATCAGAATAATTCTCCTCATCTTCTAAATTTTCCACCTGAAATAATTAAAATATATTATTTTTTATATTTGGACCTATTAATCACCTTCTAAGCATGTGTTTTCATCTTTTCTGTACCAAAATTCAACAAGTAATGTAATGTGGAAACCACATTACAGCCTGATTTTCATCAAGATCTGACCATAAAATGACAGAGATATCCAACATATAAAGAACTTTCTAATTCTGTTCATCACATGGTATGTTATTATTGCATGAAGTTTCATGAAGATCTGACAATAAATGACAGATATATATGGTAAGGAAAAATCCTTAATGAGATTGTTAATGTCACCGGACGCCCGCCTGACCACCTGCCTGCCCAGGTTTTGCCAATCTATAAACCGTATTTTTTGTTGAAAAATCCAAGTGTTCGTAGCACTGTCAGACATAGGGTTTTGATAGAGTATGTAAATATGTGATTATATGACAAACTGAGGTGATACAAGGGAAAGTCCCTTACATTTACTGATTCTTATAATGCTAAACCGGATTAGATATACATGTACTTTAAGATAACAACTGCACAAACTGCATTGTTAGCGTGTTATTGCATAAGGCGCACTACTTCAATTATTTAATTATTCCCTTACATGCCCATGCGACCACTTATAAAATCGCATGTGGCGAATGTGCAGATAAGCTACAGTACTCTACTAAGCATGGGAAAACATAAAGTAAAAACAATACAATTCAAACTGGCTAAAATTGTTGATGATCAGAATACTTTTTACATGGCTTGTACAAATGACCTGTACTATATTATCCATGCTTGAAGCCTGTTCAAGAATGTTTTTTGAAAAATCAACACAATATTATAAAACTGAGGATGACAACTTTATGCCTGATGATAAAGTAGGATTTACTAGAGAATTATACAATGTTTGTATTTTATGACACAGTGTTTATTGTAACAGTTGTTGAGACAGCTTGTGTTGTGGACATAACTTTAGAGAATTTATTACATAAATATTGAACTTTAAATCAATTATATAACCAAATGGTTATGATAAGGCAGAATAACAGAGGGCTGCACCTCTGCCCTGCCTTCTTCTACTTCTCTCAAGGCATATATAGCTACTTCAAAACATCAACCCTCTGATGTGCCCTGCCCTTTTTTCTGCGTCCAAGCCAACTTCTGGGTCCCGGGATAATCACTGTATAAACGGTTATATCATACAATCAGAGTTGTATTAACTGAAGTATCATAATTTTAGACAAGATATATCTATGCTACTCTTTTCTGGAACTTAAAAAATTACTATTATGTCATTAGTCTTTTATGTATCTATAGCAGCCTATGCAAAAGACATCGTTCAGCTGGTCCTAGCCGATAGTTTATTCAAAGGTCTTACAAACATAGAGATACAGTGGTTTAAGATTTCTTAGATTGTATCCTATTTAACACCTTTGTTTGATATGCCGTCAAAATGACAACTTGTAATTTTGACATTAACATTCATACCGGCAAGTTATCATTCAGGCAAACAATAAGTCTCTTTACTGTCCTGGCTGACAGTCAGATTTAGAAGATTTTGACACAGACTGCTATAGAAATGCTGTGTAATAAAACTATACACTTAAATACTTACAGCTGGAAATTCTGTTAATAATTGAAATGCATTTATGTACATCTCATGCTGAAATAAACAAAAACAAATAATTGAACAGTATTGATTTATAAATAATTGTATTCTAACAATCAATATCATCATGTAAACATAATAGTAGTTAGGGCTGTCAGGACATGCCATAAGCGTATCACAATATACTGCAATACGCTAGCACCGTATCGCGATACGTACTACGATATATTGTGGGCCTTTAGATTTGTCGTGCCTCCGCTGTATCTAACAGAAACAATGCAAATTTTACATGCAGCTACTGATAGAACCTAGCCACTTTAAGTATTTACGGTCATTTAGGACCTTTTTGTAACTTAAGGTTAAATTGAATGAAAAATGGAAAAACTGACGTTTCGCCACTTTTATTTTGCAAAGGGAAGAATTTTCCAATGAAATAAAAATATCGCCAAATACTGGGTATATCGTGACAGCCCTTATAGTAGTCAAGTCGTAAGACACCCGCTTAGGGATCGAGAGGTCCCTGGTTCAACTCCACAAGGGGCACAGTTACTTTCCTTCAGCAAGAAATTAACCTGTGATTGCTTCACTCAACCCAGGGGTACCAGTGAGTATGGTATAATTCCATTGCACCAATTTGTCAGCTTCACTAAGCAAAGTAAAAGACTTCTCAGGGAGATTGATAGATAGATAGATAAGGGTAGCTGCTAAGCATGAAACTATGAATGCCATTACTTTTTTTAAACAACAATAAAGTTAGTAACAGTCATTCTAAACTCAATTTATTTGTTGTCTATTAGATTCATAAATCATATTCAATCTTCAAACTTAACAAACCAGATAAGTAAAGTTTACATAATTAGAAATCACAGGATATGGGTGTGAAGTGAATAAGTACTGATATCCTTCTGTTATGATAATATCCTGTTCATGAAATAAGCTGTAACGTTTGTCAACCCACTCATTAGGGCATTGTCAAGATATTTGTTGAGGAATATAAATTTATATAACAATGGGTCAGAGTAAAACTAGCGTAAACTACATTTAAATAATAAAATATGTGAATTAGTTTTGCACTAACTCATCAATATATAATATAGGAATGGATATTTAATCAAAACAACAAGTTTAAGGAATCAAGCCATACTAGACTATTAGCCTTCTCATGTTTGATTATTACCAACAAGAAGTGTTACACCATTCTTGTTTGTACATTTTAGTCAATACACATTTATTTCAATTCCACTGTGAAAAAAAATGTTTAAAGTTAAACTCATCTATAACAGTCTTAAAATCCACTTCCTAGTCCTCTAAAATTACGCCATTAAGACAAAAAACTTTGTTCCTTACTCAAAGGAACAACAAGCTGGGTTTGGATTTGAACTAATTCTTATACTTTCCAATGAAGGTCACTTCAAGTCTCTAAGCATATTGGATAGTTTCTTTAACAAAGAAACAACTAGGTTTCTTTTCAATGTTGTTGATAAAATACTGTACAGAGGTTTAAACTAATTTACTAGCAAATTTAAAAATTTAAATCATGTACAAGTAATTGATTGTACCATAGACAATCTCCTTTAATAGAAATCACACAGGGGGTCAGATTGTTTAGATGACCTTTGTGATGACCAATTAAAGCATAACTTTAGTCTGGACAAAACACTATCAATAGCATAATAATTCTGCAATTTCTGTTTTTAGATCAGGTTTTCCATGCTATTTTGACAATGTGTAAAATTCATTGGCTGTGATTGGACCTGTAGTGCAAGCTTGTCACATGTAAAAAAGCAAGTACAGGGGCAGACAATTTTAGATCAGGTTTTAATCATAATTATTGTATATATATTTTACAATTATACAATTTCTAAACATCTATAAACTAGACTAATGAAATAACCACTGAGTTATATCGTAGATTTAAAGTTATATAAGTCAAACAGACATAAGTCAATCAACCATTGATAAAACCTGATATGTTTATTATAGAAACCTTGACCTTGTCCATTTATTAAGTATTATCAGTTCATCGAAATAGTTTGGCACATTTTTTTCAGGAAATCTGCCAACTTGAACTATAAACAGAATAGACTCCTCCAGGATTCCTACAACACAGATTGAATCTGCCAAGCTCACATAGAGATAGTCAAGTAAATGTATAATATTTCTGTTCTGTTCTACCAGGGTATATACAGAAATATTACCATAGGGGATGTGTCCAAATACTTATTATGAGATTTCCTATCTTTGGAGAGGAGGTGAAATAAATTTAAACATTTATAGCAACTTTATGTAATTCAAGGTATTCCAGACAGCACAAAGTAGCAGCTAGCTCTACTTATTTTTGCTTGCTCTACTTTAGTTTGTTGTCTGTGCTAAAGTTTCAGTAACAAGACCTATTTTTCTCCATAAAACTGGGGCTATTTAAAAGCCCCGTCACTATTTAAAATGTCTGTAAAAACATATTTTTCCTCAAATCTGGAGATCTTACTTTTAATTTTATTTCCCTTATAAAATAATTGTGATAAAAACTCTCACAATTTTATATATAGATTAAGGCTCAACAGCTTCTACAAATACTACAAAAAAGAAATAACAGACAACAGCTAGTTTTGCAGACTTAAGCAAGCAGATTCCAGTTTTAACCCCTCCCAATCTTCCCCACTAATTTCTTGTGCAGGTGGGTGGGGTAATAATAAACTCATCATGATGTTTTATAATAAATATACTTACAACTTGGTTTATAATTGGATTACAACCAACAATAAAAGGTAACCCACGGAAACCAGCAATTCTATGTGCTATTCTGACAGGTAATTCTTTATGTAAATACTGTGCACTTCGCTGTAAATATAAACAACAAAACAAGTTATATAGTGTCACCACAATCTTTACTCTCATACTGGAACTAATATTTTATAATTGTGTATAATAGTACTTAGTGTATTATATTTCTAGGATCAGTAGTCCAGTGGTAGGAACATTAGTCCAGTGGTAGGATACGCTTATATGGTTAAAAAGAATGCTTAAAAAGTTTATATGGTCCTGAGTTCAAACCCCACCAAGGTCACTGCTAGTTTCCATAATGATGGTTACTATTTTAACTTGGTGATTAACAGGCCACACCCAAATTTTCAGAAGCAAAAATGTGTCACAATCCCTATTTATTGTTACATTACTGCAATTTTGCACTAAACATATGTACATGTATATATCTATACATAAGTTTTATCATCAAAGTTATTTGGCAGGTACAATTCCATTTAGTATTTTTTAAGCACAAAATCAATTAAGAAGAAAGTGATTTACTACATTTTCCAGTCAAGTCCTCAATGTTTTATCATAGTTTTATCAAGTCAAGATGTTTCAGAATGAGACAACAGATTCTGGTTACACTATAGACAAATCTTTAATCATTTCATGACAAACTGTATCAGCAAAATAGTGAATCACTTCAAAGTTTATTTATAGTAACTGACTGATGTTTTAGCATAGTTACATACTGTGCAGATATTCATGGTATTTGTATACAACACAGAAACTTGTGTCAAGTACAAGCTATCTAGAAGAAGAACAAGAAATGCTGTAAACGATATACTTTGATTAACTTGTAAAACATAATGTTCACAAGTGTTCAGTCTGCAGTTTTAGTACTTGAGTCATTGTCTAGGACAACCACTTCTAAACCTTGAAATCAAAGATTTAGAGTTCGTTTAAAACTTTTGTATCTTTCTTGTGGGCCTCAAACTCAATTAAATTATTGTACCTTAGATATAATAAGGATAACTAGGCTTACATAACATAGTAGCATGCATAATAAATCACATCACCAAAACATCCAGCCCCCCCCCCATAAATTAAATATTATGGACAAACAGTCAAGGGTTGTAAGTAGGAATCAAAATAGTCAAGGTTTTACTGATCCTAATCAATTTTAACCACATAATTAAACAATATCAATTTTTGAAATCATGAGGGCCCTAGAATGTACTTTGAAACCAGCATCCCACATTAAATTATACATATACTCAGTGTCTGTCTCCGTTACCTCTTTTAAGTTTATGAGTATAACCCGATAGAAATCCTAGGTCTGAAGGGAGATCGAACCAACAACCTCTCAAGCCATAAACGAACACTCTACCACATTGCCATAAAAGCTAGCTTGAAGGTAAGGAAGTACCAGCATTGAATTATAACTCTGCTACATGAGCAATTTCATTTATCACAAACATGTATACTTTAAAATGCTTTAACTGAATTAATTACATGTATACAACTTTATACAATAATAAACACCAGTGACAGTGTTATGATTAATAAAGTTATATTAAGTATATTATATACATGTATATATAAAACTGACATACAGACTTACATTAACAAGACAGATTAATATAAACCACAACTCTGTCCTTAACATTTTATCTTTATATTGTAACTTTCCCAAGTTTGGATTTGGTTTGTTATGTTTTTGTTTTATGTCCATTTCCAACAATCAAGATTCAGGCAAACAGTTTAAACCAGAGGTCCACATGGAAGAAATTGGAATTACCCAAAGGTGTAGCCTTGTTAAATAAAGTCTTTATTATTATCACTTTTATTATTTAAAACCATTGTTTCTAAGATACAATAGTACTACATGTATATTCCCATCATCTGTAAGCAACTTTTAGGTTTTTTTTACTTTTAGAGTCATACAATTGGTAAATGATGGGCTTGAACCTACAACCCCCAACAAATGTCAGATCAAAGTGATATAAAGTCAGCTGTCAGTGTAATAAAGTGATTTCTCATGCACTATTTTCATTTTGCACGCACAAATGAGGGAAATGCCTCGCTAACCATTGCCTCATAGATGGGGCTTAGATGCTTACAGCAATCACTGTACCTAACACACAGGGTGCGCCAATAAAAACAACTGAGTACAGAAAGGTATAAATATATTTACCAATAAATGACTGCCATCTTGTGATTTTCCAGCATACAATATAGTTGTAGGTGTCAATCTTACTGATGGCTGAAATAAACAATAGTAAAATTTAGAACAAGTTTGACACTAGGAGCAATTGTCTGGTTTTATAGATCTACATGTCTGGCATTCTAATCACATTAAGGGTTACAACAAATTTCCTTAAGGAAGTTATGTAACTGTTATTGTTTTATTTCACCCATTTGTTCCTGGGTACCATTGAGGGTTGTATAAATTCTGTCAAAATTTGTTGGCTGCAAAAATGAAGTAAAACGAGACTTGACAATAAAGGTTGTCCAAATGCCCCTGTCAACCTAAATTGGATTTGGGAAATTTGTTACTGAAGGTGAATGTTTGGTTTCGAGAAAGTCAAATATGTAAGTAGTTGTCCAACCAGACAACCTACTTTACAATTTATGTTGAGCTCTGGCAGGGCTTTTTTTCAATATTTGGGACAAGGGCCTGGGGCCTTTTTATATAGAACATTTGGGGAAATTTTATCGCAATTTCATAGATAGGGGAACAAAAAGTCCAAGTTAAACTCCAAATTTGGGGAAAACTGCAAGATTTTAAAGAAATTTCAAGAGGGGAAGGCGCCTATTAATGGCCCCTATTATATTAGGAAAAAAGCCCTGTCTGGTTAAAAATTACTGAGGTCACCGTTGATTGATAAATACCGGTAAATACCAGTGACCCTATACACAACTGAAAAAATGTTGAGCAAGCAACAGCATAATACCTTGAAACTAACTTACTTCATGTGGAAAAAAATATGTAATAATTTGTTGGGTGAATGCAACACTGCTACATCTCTATTTTGTTAATTATTCAGGAGGTTAGTAAAACTTACCTAATCAGTTTTATGCCAATTAGGCCCTTTAGTCCCTTGAAGTTACAAATTTATCTGACTGAACTTTTTTCTTTTTGGATGTATATCAGGAAACTATTTAAAATAATGCAAAGTGATTTTTTAAAAAAATATGAGCTAGATTAGTGTTGAATTATATCAATTACATTATCTCTGCTGACAGATCAATCCTTCTCATTGTTCTGTATAAATAGAATTTTTATCTCAAATAACATAATAAAAAATATCTTGACATAATGTTGAAGATAAGAGATGTTTGATAATACACCCATACATTGTATAATCTAAAAATAACTTATGAGATTTTTAAATATATTAGTACCAATATTAAACTTGCCCTCAATTATTGGTTATTAGATAAACTCACCTATATAACAAGTAACTCTTTGTATATATTTATTGTCCTTTTTTTCTCAACTGTCAAAGCTTGAATAATTTCACGGTGACTGAATGCATTGTTTTTGTACTAGTGGCATAATTTTTATTAAAAATATCTTGACTAAAACTTATCACACGACATAAGAAGCTTTATTCAATCATAATACACACTTTCGGAAACTCATGGGTGTATTACGACAATAATTTTAACGAACGCATTCACCCTGAAATTATTCATGTTTTGACAGTTGAGAAAAAACTAACAATATTTAGTTTAAATGATAAACTTAGTATTATTTGACAGCATTAAACATGCGCTTCATTAGTTTCCGTATCGATTTACGTCTAATACATTTCATCAAGTTTCCTTGATTTAATGAGTGAACATAATTAAAAGGTATGGATGAAAAAGTAACGATTGTATTATATCAAACGGTTTGTAGTGCAGAGGTAAAGTACTGACTTGTCAATCGAAATACCCCGGGTTTGATTCCCGCACAGGTTATTTTTTTGTAATTTTGCAAACACTAGTGACATAGTAGCAACATAATGACTTACTTATTGCTTATAACTAATTGACTGAATATTAATTATATATCACTTTACAACATTTGTTGTCTCTTTACTATCATACTTATTTCTTTATTAATATTTTCATTATAATTTTGTGACATAGTTAAAGACTGAAGGACTTTCATAAATGAAATTCCCATTGTGTGTAATACACTTTCGCAGCAGGTTTTTTTTGGAATGTGTGCACCGTTGTATTAACAAGTACAAAAATAATACGTAAAGCATGTACCAATTTTGTTAAAATTGCAAAAAATAAGGTTTTATATGGGATCGAACCCGTAGCCTTTTCATTGTGAGGTGGTGCATTTTACCACTACACCGAGTCCTCACACACCTCTTTGGGTCCTATTACTTAATCTTCATATAGAAATTCATGACTATGCACACATTGCATGTTTAATGTTAATGTTGCAAAATAATATATGGTTTAACAAGTCGAGCATAGCATGATTATGAATGTAAACAAATATGCATTGAGTGCAATTTCAACCTTGTGAATGAGATCTAAAAATAACAACAAAATATTGAGAACATAAAGGTAACCAGAACTGGATTCTCCTAGATGTAGGTGGTAGACAGAAACCAGTGTTTACCAGATCATTACTTTACAACACTTAGTTTATTTATAACTACATTGAGGCTTACATAAGTTAATGTAACAGTTTGTAAATACAGTTGATCCTGCTTTAGTCAACCTCTCACTATTTTGTCTTTGTGAGAAAAAATACTCTGATTTTACTGGAGCTGTCACCCATCCCAACAATATCTCTGTATCATCGATATTTATTTTCCGATCAATAATCAATATGCATTCAGAAATATTGATAGTAAAGTCTATATTGGTAAATGAATTAAAGTCCCTTTAAAGGGTCAAATTTGTGAGACAACCTTCTATCATATCAAACAGGTGTGCTGTCATAATATGAACTGATAGGTCTAAAACATTGACAACACCCCCATTGAGAAAATAGTTCTAGTCCACAAAAGGTATAACTTCATAACAAATATACATCTAGTACCAGTTTATGACAAAATAAATGGTTTGAATAGAACTGCAGTGAAGGTATCGTTATATATATTGGTGTATAGTTGATATTTATTTCTTGTTATATTGATATCGTCAATACACTTCAAGCCCCATCAATGACAGCTCTAGGCTTTACGCTCCGTTGAGATTTTAATAAATTAGTGATTATTCTGAAGTAAGTTTTTAAGTTCTAGAATAATCATTAAATAAATATAATTATTATGTTAATTAAACCTGAATTTAAACATCATTACAGACTATGTTGGAATTTCCATTTACAAGGGTTTTCTCTTACTTAATAAAAGCCCTAAAAAGATCTCTTTCAAACTAAAGAAATAGTTTCACCAAACAATCTTAAAATACCCCAGCTTTTCTAAATAAGAAATTTAAATAAAAATTCCCCTATATAACAGGTACAGGTCTCATCTAAATGAAGTGTGTCACAGGTTAAACTGTACATTAAGTAAGTTCTGCCCGCTAGAGCAAGGTAAATGAAGGTCAGCAAAAGTAGAGCTAAAGTCAATGCTAGAGTAATAAAGTAGGTCAGAAGGTTAAATAGATCACTAGGTCAGAGCAAGTAAAAAACATGATAACTTATTTTTTACTGTAATCTCTGATCTAATGTTGGTTATACAAGTCATGTATTATTTGTTTTAACTTGAACTTAGAAAGGGGGATTCAGTGTAAATAGAGACAGGATGCATAAAAAGAATGCAGTGTACATAAAGACAAAGTACATCAGCAGAATGCAGTGAAAGTACATACAGGGTACATCAGCAGAATGCATGGTACACAACTGTTATAGAGACAGGGTGCATCAGCGGAATGCAGTGTAAGTAAAGACAGGGTACATCAGTAGAATGCAGTGTAAATATGATCAGGGTGCATCAGCAGAAGGCAGTGTAAATTGAGACAGGGTGCATCAGCAGAATGCAGTGTAAATAGAGACAGTGACATCAACACAATGCAGTATAAAAAAGACAGGGTGCATCAGCAGAATGCAGTGTTAGTAAAGACAGGGTACATCAGCAGAATGCAGTGTAAATATGGTCAGGGTACATCAGCAGAATGCAGTGTAAATTTGGACAGGGTACATCAGCAGAATGCAGTGTAAATATAGTCAGGGTACATCAGCAGAATGCAGTGTAAATATGGACAGGGTACATCAGCAGAATGCAGTGTAAATATGGACAGGGTACATCAGCAGAATGCAGTGTAAATAGAGACAGGGTACATCAGCAGAATGCAGGGTAAATATGGTCAGGGTACATCAGCAGAATGCAGTGTAAGTAGGGCAGGGTGCATCAACATAATGCAGAGTAAATATGGTCAGGGTGCATCAACAGAATGCTGTGTAAATAGGGACAGGGTGCATCAACATAATGCAGTGTAAATATGGTTAGGGTA
The DNA here is from genome assembly GCA_025267735.1 of Mactra quadrangularis. Classification (NCBI taxonomy): domain Eukaryota; kingdom Metazoa; phylum Mollusca; class Bivalvia; order Venerida; family Mactridae; genus Mactra; species Mactra quadrangularis. The sequence continues at coordinate 46,735,125 of CM046305.1, read as the reverse complement.
CATCAGCAGAATGCAGTGTAAATATGGTCAGAGTACATCAGCAGAATGCAGGGTTAGTAGGGACAGGGTGCATCAGCAGGATGCTGTGTAAATAAGGACAGGATACATCAGCAGGATGCAGTGTAAATAGGGACAGGGTGCAACAGCAGAATGCAGTGTAAATATGGACAGGGTGCATCAGCAGGATGCAGTGTAAATATGGACAGGGTGCATCAGCAGGATGCAGTGAAAATAGGGGCAGGGTGCATCAGCAGGATGCAGTGTAAATAGAGACAGGGTGCATCAGCAGGATGCAGTGTAAATATGGACAGGGTGCATCAGCAGGATGCAGTGAAAATATGGACAGGGTGCATCAGCAGGATGCAGTGAAAATATGGACAGGGTGCATCAGCAGGATGCAGTGAAAATAGGGGCAGGGTGCATCAGCAGGATGCAGTGAAAATATGGACAGGGTGCATCAGCAGGATGCAGTGAAAATATGGACAGGGTGCATCAGCAGGATGCAGTGTAAATATGGACAGGGTGCATCAGCAGGATGCAGTGTAAATATGGACAGGGTGCATCAGCAGGATGCAGTGAAAATAGGGGCAGGGTGCATCAGCAGGATGCAGTGTAAATAGGGACAGGGTGCATCAGCAGGATGCAGTGTAAATAGGGACAGGTTGCATCAGCCGAATGCAGTGTAAATATGGACAGGGTGCATCAGCAGGATGCAGTGAAAATAGGGGCAGAGTACATCAGCAGAATGCAGTGTAAATAGGGACAGGGTGCATCAGCAGGATGCAGTGTAAATAGGGACAGGGTACATCAGCAGAATGCAGTGTTAATATGGACAGGTTGCATCAGCAGGATGCAGTGAAAATAGGGGCAGGGTACATCAGCAGAATGCAGTGTAAATATGGACAGGTTGCATCAGCAGAATGCAGTGTAAATATGGACAGGGTGCATCAGCAGGATGCAGTGAAAATAGGGGCAGGGTGCATCAACATAATGCAGAGTAAATATGGTCAGGGTGCATCAACAGAATGCAGTGTAAATATGGACAGGGTGCATCAGCAGGATGCAGTGAAAATAGGGACAGGTTGCATCAGCAGAATGCAGTGTAAATATGGACAGGGTGCATCAGCAGGATGCAGTGAAAATAGGGGCAGGGTGCATCAACATTATGCAGTGTAAACATGGCCAGGGTACATCAGCAGAATGCAGTGTAAATATGGTCAGGGTGCATCAGCAGAATGCAGTGTTAGTAGGGACAGTGTGCATCAGCAGGATGCTGTGTAAATAGGGACAAGATACATCAGCAGGATGCAGTGTAAATACTTAAAATAGAGACCGGGTACATCAGCAGAATGCACTGTAAACATGGTCAGGGTACATCAACACAATCCAGTGTAAATAGAGACTGGGTACTTTAGCAGAATGCACTGTAAATATGATCAGGGTACATCATCAAAATGCGTCAGTAAAATGCAGCTGTAAATAGGGGCATGGTGCATTAGCTAAAAGCAGGTTTCAATCACATTCTTACAGCTTGTATTTTTTCCATAATCAGCCAGAAAGAGGGAGCCAAGGAGTAAAACTTAGAGCAGTAAAGAGACAATCTGTCATTCTGCTTTAGAACAAAGCATACAATCATACATGAACATCAGTCATCAACTTAATCATCAGCTTAAAATGCACAGGCTAGTGAAAATTGATTCAGGTTAGAGAAAAAATCAGACTGCCAGGTTAATAATTTTGACCTTTACTACATTGAATATAACATAACACAGTGCAAATATGTTGTAAAACATTTATACACTGATATTGTACCTACACAAGTGCATTATACTTTTGATTATATAACTTACTTAATCAGCATAATTTGTTTGTGAGTTCATTAGCCCTGGAGACATAATAATAAGATGATGTATTATGATAACATTCGCTGTCAGTGTCTACATATATGCTTATTTAGGTATGAAATTTATACTTCTAACAAAACTTAGGTACAAATTTGCTGGTACATAATTATAACAAAGATATTATAAGCAATTTACCGATGATAGCTAATCTTTGTAATTATTAACGTCTCTCAAGAGACAGCAAGTAGATTCACTAATGGCCTCGGTATGATTGAAAAAATTATCAAAAGCACAACAATAAGTTTTATAAAGCACCATTTAAACTGCAATAATCTTTAAAAATCTTTACTTAAGTAACAAAATCATAAATTTAAGGTTAGAAGATAGGATTTTTTTTCAATACAATAAAGGATTATTGACTACACAATACATGAGTACAATATACTAAACATTATGGCTATGGAGTTCATGAACTTTCCAACTGTCTATACTATAAATACAAAAAGTTATGTTACAACCCTGAGGGGAATGAACTCTGGATCATTGAATGGTAAGAACCAACTATGCATGTATAATCATGTACAAATATATGTCATGGTCAAGGTCAGGGTCAGTTGATTGTTTAACTTAACATAAGCACTTGGTAACTTGGTATAATGGTCACTAAGTATGATTAAGTAAAGTCTAAAGATAATGTGTAGTGCTTTAGGCCACATTTCTACTCTTTTTCAATCATATTAAGGTGGTTAATTGTTAAAAATGTTACCCAAAAGCCTAGATAGCTGACCATTATGTTAAGCAGGGTTTGAAACTAACAGTGTACCGGGATTGATCATTCCAATGATCCCTTAAGCTTTGCAGAAATCCCAGTGATTTTCAGCAGAGGATTCCATCAGGCCCTAAAATTGCCTTATTCTTACATGAATTTGAGTTTCCATAAATTTTTTATCCCAATGTTAAAGAGGAATCCCTGAGTATTAAACTGACCAGGGATACCTTTGGAACAGATAAATACTATCAAGACGGACAGAAAGAGAAAGTAAGATACATTTAGTTTTTTTAAAGAGTTAAAAACAATAAATACTTTATCTACTCTAAAGTCTAAACTGCACTAATTAAACTATCAGAGAGCCAGACTGACAAATTAACACAAACCTGAATTAGTCACTACTTATTCCAATAAGACAAACTTAACTTTGAAATAAAATCATATAGCATTATTGATTAAGCAGTAATTAATTTCTCTTTTGTACTAAATAAACTTATATTGTGTTTTGTATATTCCTTATCTTCATGCCTTAACATTCTGAGAATAGTTATTTATAATAACTAAGACTAAGTCTCTTACACAAGCCAATTAAATCTTACATTTACAGATTGCATAAAACTCAACAATTTATAACCACACCAGCAATCAATATAATTAATTGATATGTGTTTTTTAAACTTTACATATCAATGAATAATTAAACAAATGATTGAAATCACTCAATAGTCATGCATTTTATACAAATACATGTATACATTGCATAGACAATTAGTGTACTGATGTATTAATTCCAGGGCCTTTTCAGTGGGTTTTGGGAAAAGGCCCCTGGCCAAATTGGGTATTTTTAACACAGTAAATAGTCTGATTTAGGAAAAATTATTGACAAATCAACCTAATTTGGAAATTTCATCCTTAATGTTTCTGTAAATTAAATCTTTATTTGCCTTGCATTTTGTGTCTCCAAAAGTGTTGCAGTGCTCTTGAAGAGATTGTTCTGACAGTGAGGCTTTCACTGCAAATTCTTATGTATTTATTGAAATCAAGTTAAATGGGAATTATTTAACAAGATTGGGAATTTTTTTGGCATTGGGAATGGGGCCCATATTCGGCCCCATGAGATAGACTGAAAAAGCCCTGTTAAAAATAATAGATGTCCTTAGACAACCTGTTAAATTCATTCAGGCAAATGAATTTCTGCTAAGTCATCTAAAATTCGTTAAGAAACTGTAGGATATGGTGTCTTTAAAGGCGGTTTGAGGAACTTATCTTGCAGCCTTGAATTTAAAGACAATAACGATCTGAATATGGTAGAAATTTTGATCTATTGAAATTAAGTGCTTTGTAATTCTTTATGATTTTGATGTCTGAAACACCCCTTCATGGAAGACCTCACTTGGACTTCAAAATATGGCTTTCAGCATGATTTGGTTAATTTTATAGACACTTATCTTAAGAATTCACATTTTTTACTCACATCCTCATCAATATATGCCGTAAGAAATGTTTTCTATCTTTTCCTTGGGAAACAAGGATAGAGCATTTCTTATTGCTCAAACATCTTGGTAGTTAAGTGGGCACAGCAAAATAAACATGACCCAGAATGGAGCAAGAGAATTTTGCTCTAAATTGGGTCAATATAATTAAAAATGATTAGTTAGGAAAATCAAAGTGCCGATGGCGCTGTCCGGACATGGATTAAACAGGGCAAAATTTATCCAGTTACATATAGAGAGGTTGGTCTTATGATCTTTTTCTTCTAAATTTACAAACAAACTGCATTAAGAAGGATCAGCAAAACTACATTGATACTATCCACAGAATAAATCAGTACACATGTACATGATCTATTTGGAAATTTGTAGGCGTGTTTATTTTTAGCGCATTGGTACAGTCGACAACAGAAACGGGTTAGAAGTTACATAACTTGTTATCAATATTTTAGCGGAAGAATGTTGGTTCCTTATTGAAACTGTTTGAACGGAATTAACAAGGATATTTTTATGTATTGTAAGTAAACAACAAGACTGCTTGATACTGTCAGATATTGTTATCAAAGGGACTATTTATTCATGCATATTTGTTATTGTAAATGAAATAGGCTTTCTCTAACACGCCCGTTTATGACATCCATATTAGAAAAGCATGGCATATAATAGCCGTCACAAAAGCAAACGGCACCAGAACATCATTCAAAATGTGGACCTATTCCAAAAAGTTTAATTGATAATCGGAAATGCACAATGTCGTCCAAATGCCCCTGATGATCCATATTTGAGTTCCGTTAACTGTCACTACTATTAAAGATATGGTTCAGGCAAGTCAATTTTGTAGGCTGCACATTAAGTTTATTAACAAGCAAAACAACAACAAAAACACTAATTACCTTGGCTGCAGCAATGTCTATTGCACTCTGATTGTAAAATGCTGTCACTGATCGAGATCTTTCACGAGATTCACTATCTAATGTCACACTTCTATAAAAACTGTCAGAAAACTGTCTATAACTGAACACAACAACATTCCTTGACCTAATTCCGGCGCGACCAAAACAGCTGATCGAAATCATGGTGGACATGTTCTGTCGGTAAACAGGCTAAACCGAAAATCGCACAAACTAAGAATTCCTGGCACTGAAATCCGTACAAAGTTTATCACGATCGGTCAAATCAATTCTATAAAACTTTTTATGTCGATATAAAGAATAAAATTTCAAACAATGGGGTCGAATAAGACCCATTTCTTATAAAAAATTAACGATCGATGAGCGTTCGTGTTGGATGGTGTCCTTGACATATATGACCGGAAATCGGTTAAGCTGGTTCCTAGCTCTCAGTTTCGTAAAAGCACGTGCGGCGCAAAAATTTCTCTCACGTGAATTGAACCTATCACGTGAGGTCACAGTGAAACGAAAGTACTACTAGTACTAGAACCTCTAAGTAAGTTATGCGCTAGATCTTGACTTCTATTTTAAGCATCGTTGTGAAATGTACTCTTTAGATCACTTTTATGTATGAATTATTTTCATTTTAAACCATTTCACATTTTTTATTGATCTTACCTTTTCTTGATTTAACAAAGATTTTGTCATTTTGCCTATTAAATATGCCTATTAATATATTACTAATGAGTATGTATGGTGGCATATTTTTGCCACAAGATAATTAACTAGTTAATTAAGTGATAGTCTAGTTAATGTAACAAGATAACCACTAACCAGTTAACGATATTTTGTATTAAGTGGTAATTAAGTGGTTAACAAGTTACATAACTAGTTAACCAGAAAATAACTAGTTAATTAAGTGGTTTTCTAGTTAAATAACAACTTAACATGTTAAATTATCACTTATCTATAAAAAGCATTGTTTTGCTCCATTGTATTGATACACAGACACACTTTAGTCATCACAGACATTAGATAAATTCAAATACCTATCTATAGATAAGATGTAAGTGGTTGCTGTTTATTTGAAATTGAGATAATCACTTAATTTACTAGCTAATCATCTGATTATGTAACTAATTAGTCACTTAAATAACTAGTTAATTATCTGGTTATCTAGTTGCAGTAATATTCTAATATTCTACTATAGGTAGATGTCAGTTGTAGCTTCCAAAACTTTATAGAATAATTATTTTGTACTTTAAGCAATTCTCTTTAGGGGGGTGCTATGGTATGCCCCCTTAAATGTATTCTAGTTTTTATTATTTCCATACTCTTACAAAATTAAACAGAACAAGGTGTATGTCACTGTTTACCATTTAAAACTTGCAATTTCAGCTATCCAAAATTAAATTGACATATTTCTGACTTATTGACCAAATAGAGCTATAAGTATGTCCGAAGACTTTTTACCATATCAAGGTGGATGTCACTGTGGTGCTGTACGATTTCAAGTGATGGCCCCAGCTAAAGTACATGTATACAAGTGCAAGTAAGTATTATATAAAAATGTATTCAGGGGTGGATCAAGTTATGTTTACTACAGGGGGAGGGGCAAGTTTTCTGGGTCTACTTTAAAACAGATGCAGGGGGTTCAAATTTCTGCTGTGGAATGGTACTTTTATGGACAGGAGGTTGCACTGTAAATAGTTATCTAATTTTGGTCAGTATCCTTAATGACAACCTTAGACCATCATATATGATATGGTTGCCATGGTAACCAAACATGTTATTATAAAATTATCATGCAATGTTATTGTTATTTTTCCAATGGTTTAATCAATGACAGATAAAGGGGTCCATATCCCCTCATCTGGAAATCTTAAAACCCTAACAAAAGACATCCAAAATGGGATTCAAAATTCTAAATTTTGGTTTCCAGTCTTGTAACTGCCCTTGGTTTTATATAAGATTGTTTCATTTACTAACAAGTTACATAATTAATACATCTGGCTGAATATCAATATTCTGTTTTGATTGTTTGCCTTGTAAAGGTATTCTAAGATTCTAAGTGCTTTGCATATTTACTGTTTTCTGTGATCTTATTTTTGTATAAACAAGTTCTTAGAAGTGTTATTGATTTTACTTATACATGTATAGTTGTGTATTGATACATAGTATAGGTTGTCTTAACTGCTGCCACTCTACAGGCACCTCTAGAAAGTGCCTCCTTGCAAACAGCCTCCACTAAACAGAACCCTTTGTACATCAATCACATCTTGACAGCCACTTCCTAACAAATAAACCCTACAACAGTCACTTCTTATCAATATCCACATCTCAAAATTTACCATTTTTCAACAATAGCCATCTCTCAAAAACAACAATAACCAAAGTAGTACTCTAGCTCTCATTTTTTTTCCAATGAAAATGTTTCTTTCTACAACAGTCACTCTCTATAACAGTCAATTTAATTTGGTCTTAATGCTGGTTGTTGTAGAGAGGTTTTACTGTATATGTACTTTGTAATGATTTACTATATAGTGCAACAACTCTCAACCTGATTCTGTAAATAAAGTGATTCGATTAAACAAACAGATTATTCATGAGAATCAAACACAGTTTATTGTTGCTATGTTACCAGTATGTCATGTATGTGACATTATTTGTATTTTAGATATATTTTTCTGTACAGTATTCTAATATACATTTTCAGTTGTAGTATATGTGAAAAGAAACAAAATAATCACTTTATTGTACCTGATTCAAGATTTCAACTTCTACAGGTTAGTCTTTACAGTGACCAGGGCTTGACATTAATTTTTTACATGGATTGCGCAAGCAATTCAGGTTTTAGTAAGCAACATATTTTGAAACACATCTCAAAATGTTGCGGGCATAGACATTTGACGGACATGCGCAGTCAAAGTCAGTACTTTTATTCTGGTAGTTTCTTTATTTTCCATTTCAATATAATTTTTTATATACATGTATAACCATCGTCAATGAGGACCATCAAATCTATGGTTTAAAAGTGAAATTGACTTAAATATAGGAACCTGTTTCCACTTTAATTAATTATTTTGGACTTCATAACTATCAAAATTGTATAATTTTGCAATTACCAAGCTGGTCTGTACAACAGAACTTTGCTGAATATTCCAGGTACTTAACAATTAACTTTCTCTGAAGTTGTCAATATGCTTCTGTTTTTTTTAGAATATAAATTTTCTTTGATTGTTTGAGGTTGTGTCATTCATATTTGTTCTGTCACTGATAAAGAAAGCTGAAACAATGTATACTTTTTATGTATTCAGCTCCTGGCTATCAAAAATTAATACATGTACCTTTTATCTAAAGACTTCTGATTTCTACCTGTATTTATGTCACATTCCCGTTTTCAGTATCAAAGGGAGATAACACATCATAGTTTATAAGAGCATGTTACCATTCTGTATTACCTCCCTTTTATTAAACAGGATATTTCAGTCAGCTGACATGAATAATCTTACTTCTTCTCCCAGTATTGTGCAAATCCCCTCTGGGGCATCATCAATTCAATGTATTAAATGAATATATCATTATTTTAGGGAGATGACAAAATAACAACATATACATTTAATACACATCAAGCTAAACATACTTTCTGTAAAATATGTGGTGTACAGTCTTTCTATAAACCAAGATCTAATCCTGATGGTTATGGTAAGTTGTATAAAGTTGGATCAACTGAGTTAGTTTATACAAATACATTTAGCCTGATTATGAAACAAGCTTTTAAAACTAAGATTAATCACTATCGAGTCTGCTTCTTGCTGCTCCAGTACTCAGCCAGTAGGTTAAAGTTTCTTGTTTAAAGAAACAAAGATGCTGGTTTTGGATACCTTACATTACTTTTTACAGCCTTTGAATTTCTTCAATAATAACCAATATAAAATAAATTTAATTTAGAATAATTTTATAAACTAAGAACTTTCTGACCCAGGGAATTATGATCATTTTTGTTGTTAAGATTTTGTTAGAAAATAGCTGCATTTATTATAATGTGTGTACTTTTGTTTACATTTTAGGTATAATGCCTCATTGTCTGGATGAGAAGCCAGATATAGAGGTGGTGGAAGAATTTGATGGTCAAAATTGGGAAGTTCATATTGAAACTACCGATATTAGAAAACATTCTAAAGATTAAATCCTTGGGTTTATTGATTATAATGACTTCTTATTAAATATGCATTATATATGCATTAAATAATTATATAAATGTATGCTCAAACTCAAGCAAACGGTCACTGGGTGATATGATGCCAGCGATAAAAAATATCTCAAATCTGGTTTTTTTAATAACTACAATGTACTATATTATGTAGCCATTTAGAGACAGTGCTGATGATTTACTGTGTGCAAGTTTCTGGCAGTTACTTGTCTTAACCAACCAGATTTTTTGTGATTACCTTGTCTGTCAGCATAACACAGGCCTGATTTGAGGTATACATTTACTTTAATAGCATTATTATTATTGGGCTAAAATGTACTATTGTTCTAATTGTTATCATTGTTGATTACATGTTCATGTATATTTTTTATGATTTCTTTAGATATAAATGATATATATTATCAAAAAAAAAATTTTTCACATACACTGTATATGCAAGAAATAAATTTATAAACATTTTTCTACTTAGTTCATTTATTTACATATTATTGATGCCAAGTTGCTGTATTAAAACCAGTTGAGATAAGTTCTCACAAATGACAATTAGAATTCAAAGGAATTTCACTGCAATATCTATTTCTAGTGTATTAGTTAATGTATCACATCGTTTAAATGGGTATCAAAACATTTGGCTTCTAACAAGCTGTGGTCTGTTTTCAAACATTAAAGACGGGATAGAGCGCCATGATCGTGGGACCCATGCAGGTTTGTTCGTCTTCTCATTGTAAAAGTCACTGGACCGAATGTGATTTTGATGGACTGGGTCCAGGGTCCACTGGCTAAATTTGAAGGCTGTTGAAAATTTGAAGAAATTAGGGCATGGAAGAGGTAGCGTGTATAGAAGGGATGAGACAGTTACCAATACTCCAGTTAATGTTGCAATACAAACTCTGACTGTTTTTTTTACCAGTTTGTTTTCCTTGCACCAGTTTTGTAGTTATTTGCTTTGCTAATTAATTTCATCAGAATTTGTCACAGGTTTAAATACATATCAAAATGTGTTGAAAACTTGATATAATCTTATTGTGATTTAATTGATTAAACATTCCAACATAAAGGATAATACTCTTCGAAAGTTTGTTTCAAGATTTGCCTTTTTCTAACATATAATCCAATTTAATCAAATCATTCAAACATTTGTATAAGAAATCATTTAAAAATACAAAAATGTATGGGATGTTGATCTAATAAAGACGATGCATATGCATTAATTCCTGCTTTGCTTGTCTACGCATATACAAAATGTAAATAGCAATACCGTTTTACCATATTGTTACACCCCTACTCAATAGATCCCTTTAAAGGACTGTATTCTTTAATTTTTGTTCCCTGAACTATTTATGTAGTTGACTAATATCATATATTGATATATAATTAATCAGAAAAAAACATTTTTCTATTACTTGTCCTTAGTACATACAATGTATATTAAATAAATAATTAAATAAAACATATACCTTATTTGGTCATCTATCAATCTTTCTGAACTGAAAATATATACAGAAGAACAAAATGTATACATATCACAGTCTATATAATCTGTTTATGAAAATAATGTACTTAAATAAACACATGTACAATACATAAATACTTTGAACAAGGGAGTTAAACCTAGATTACTGGCTTGACATCAGACAGGAAGTTTTTTTAATATTTCCTTTCCACCAGTAATAATCCTATGATTCTAAGTAAAAATTTAAGACACCTGGGACATTTTAAGAATTGATTGGAGTCCTTTTAGTTGGTGCAACATGCAAATAAATGGTATCTTAAAAGCTAATGGTTTTAAAGATTTCATTTTGTAGAACCCTGTGGCATATTTAACTCCCAGACACGTAATGTATTGTTCGTTTTTTCTAAACTGTCAAAGTTTGAATAATTTCACGGTGAATGATTACACACTATCTCAATATCTCGAGTGTTAGACAAAGAGCACGAAGTCATCGTGAAATTAGTCATGTTTTGACAGTTGAGAAAAAACGAACAATATGCCATTAACATAGGCCATTGGACAGCCAAATTCAGAAACTTAATGCCTACCATTTTAGACAAAAAAGATTTTTTATAAAATTTTTGACTAACTTACACAATCCCACCCTTCTCTCCCACAGACAATACCAATCACAATAGTTCAACTTTAGCAATATTTATGAAGGCCTACAGTACATATACTTACTTTCTGATATGTTCATTTTCTTTCAGGTATAGATCTGTTCTTCTATTTAAACCAGATGAATTCTTGTAAGCACTGTAATATATCAAATATATTACCATTGATCATAAAAATAACAAGTATATTTAACAAGGCTACACACCAGAATATATCCAACCTTTTATGTGGCCCTATAGTGATATTTGAACATAAGGCTTGTTTCTAAAACAAGTTCCAAGTCTACATCTGCGAAGGACCAGCTTCAGACTAATATGTGTCACTCAATACTTCAAAATTAGCCTAGTTTCTGTTTTAGCTTTGAACAGAACTGGTTTAATGGTGGTCTTTTTTATTCAGTTTTATATTGAAATTTACTGTGAAATAAGTTCTATGATAGCTACATTCAATGGTCTATTTTCAGGTCACCCAACACATCAACATGATTTTCTTCCCCAGTAGTTATATGAAGCAAACTGTTCACCTATCCATCATTCTAGGTATTAACTAGAACTATGACTCACATCTTCAGTAAGCAACTGTCCTATTCAATGATCAGGGTCATATGAAGAGGACAGTTTACATAACCATCACTCCTGTGATAACCAGTTCTAAAGTACCATCCTACAAAAGCAACTACCGACTTTTTTAACATACAAAACCTTTATCAGTGTCTGGGATTAAATTCACAGTACTCTGTGAGAGGTTACAGTGATTTAAAGTCTTTAACCCTTCACCAATAGAGAACAGTTTATACTACAAGTCAACAGGACAGAAATTGTTAACTACTACTATAATCAAAATGCTAACAGGTTATCTCAAAATTAAATCGTAAATGTTTAGATAACAGTTACATGCCAACACATGTATTAGATATTTGAACAAAGAGAATGACAATTGCCTGTACAGGCCTACTCTGAAAGATAAAGTTTCAAATTGTGTCTTGTATAGATATAAATTCTATACAATAAACTCTTGACATGTGCAAATAAAAGATGTATAAATGTTTAACAGCATAGTTTTATTCTTAAATAGAGTTGATCAAACAAGACATGTGACATGTGAATGCAATGTAGTTTAAGATTTACAATTGAATTACGAATAACGAGGGGTGGTACAAAGATACCCCAAATTGATGACAACTAATAATCATAATTGGTATTGGGTTTTTTTTCTCAACTGTCAAAACATGAATAATTTCACTGTGACATTGTGTCTTGTTCGTTGTTTAAAAATAGTGATATTGGGACAGCGGACACAGCGTGTAGTCAGTCACCATGAAATGTTTCAAACTTCTATCTATCAATCAATCAATCAAATCTGGACATAGTTATAGTCCGTTTTTTCTCAACTGTTAAAGTTTGAATAATTTCACGGTGACTGAATGCATGTTTTTTGTCCTGGTGGCCTAATTGATATTAAAATATCTTGACTTAAACATATCATACGGAATAAGCAGCTTTACTCAATCATAATACACACTTTTGGAAACTCGTGAATTTATCACGACAAAAATTTTAACAAACGTACTTACTGTGAAATTATTCATGTTTTGACAGTTGAAAAAAAAAAAAACAATAAATCATTGTAAGGACTTGACATAAACGGTCATCCAACTGCCTTTTACAGGGTCTAACTTAGAGTTCAGCTATTAATTTTTTTCACAAGTCATCAGATTAGGCAGCCTAAATATATATTCATAAAACTCAAATTTTATATAAAGGACTATTTTGATCAGGCAAGTAAACATTTGGTTTGTTCAAGTAAACATCATATTTAATTGTTCTACTAGCAACCTTCTTCATAAGTTATTTTTTGTCCTGCATGCCCAAGGAAAGTAGCAACAAAATGATATTGGTTACATTTGAAACACCCCTTCTTAGACATGTTATCAGTAAATCGATATCTAATAGTTTACCATCAGTAAACTTCACTGCAGAAATATACATACCCCTTGCTAGAATAGTGGTTATTTAATGTTATATAATCAGGAACTTAAAAAACTGAAGTAAGTATGTATATTAATTTCATATTCTAGATAATTTAACCTTGATTTAGAAGGTGGGGAAGAAAAGAGGCATGATCACTGTATGCTTAATAGTTGTCAAACTATTGAGCCAACATAAAATTGTTAACCAAAAGGACACAACTGGTTTTCAAAATGTCTGCCTCCATGGAAATGGGTTTCTTTTTCAAGAATACCAACTTATTTTTTTATTTGATGCATAGATTTGGTTGAAACAGTTACAGTAAATAATTGTGGAGATAAATGATTTGAATATTTGTAACAATTCTGAACTTCTGTTGCTAGAAGATGCCTTTTTAGATTAGCTAGCTTAAAGCAAAACAGTAAAATACTCATTTGCTAAAAAAAATTGCTTTCATAAAGGGCTAGATAGCGAAGTTCTTGAAGAAAAAGCCATAAGTTTGAACATACCGTATTGTTCCTATTAAACGCCCCTGCTCTAATAATCGGCCCCTCTTTAAAAAATATGTTATGCAAAACTTAAATTTAACTCTATTACTAATCCAATGTTAAAAAACCAACAGGGTTTAAATTGCAACACATTGAACGCACAAAAAACCTTCCCGACAGAGACGTTTTTAAAAAAGATTAAATTTCAAAAGGGGCATTATTAGATTCAATTCGGTATGGTTTATTGCAGTCGGTAACTAAGTACGCTTGTGTAAAAAAATCGATATGAGACGCTGTCAACCTTTACGATTAGTACTGCAATGTCGGGATATGTCTTTGATCACGGTCGCTTACAGTTCAAGTCAAAGACGGGCACCGGCATCACAATTTAGAAAGAGCACAAAGATCAAAGAAAGCCGACATACCTTGAAACAATCACCTCGACTATTTAGGGCATTAAAAATAACACAAAGTAACAGTTAACACTAAACTTGTTTAATCTTTACTAAAGTTGTGCACGAAGTTATTACGTTGTAATTGTAAGTAAATCTATACAAAATCTATACGCTTTTAGTAGAATCTAATGTCAACTTAAATCCAGCTGTGAATTTCCTGTGTGTTTTGTTCTCCCACATTTTGCTACACAGTAACAGACTTAACACATGTATAAACGTCCAAAATCTAACGTCGATCGACAAGGTATATGACATCAAACCACAATGACATCAGCGAGATACATTCAGATAGTCACGTACGCACTACCGTGTTTACTCAATTATGAATCTCTACCGTACTTATAGCCATCGTTATTTTTGGTTATATGAATGAAATTGTCTTGGACTCATTATTAAGCAAAAACTTATTGGAAATAGCATAAATGGAAGAAAGTTCAGTATCAATACTTGACAATAATCATAACTCTTATCGGAGCAGCCACAAACTTAAACCTTTATCTTTAGAGTTTTAATCTCAATAAGATTATATTAAATTAAATTACTAAATTAACCTGTATTTTCCCACAGCGCCACGGGACCGTGCCGAGATGTGTCCTAAAGATTTACAGTTTTAATTAAAAAGTAGTTATTACCTGGTATTACTACATTTTCTACTTACAGCTACAAGACAAACATCCAATGGTAGTAAGATACCAAATATGCCATTGTTTAAAAAGAATAAAAAAAAGGAAGAACTTGCTGAGAACAAGAGAAGTAAATCAACATCAGATGCTTTTGACAGTTATGAACAATTTACATACAGTGTGCCATTACTACGTAGCGGAGCCAGAAAAAACAGAGATCCCCCAGGAACAGAACAATTAGCTTCTCTTCAAGAAAATATTTCAGAAACAAACAAATCTAATGAAGTAAAAAAAGAAGAGACTAACAAAGATTCTAAGACCAAAACTGAGAGCGTAGATTCAACCAAGTTGAAGACTGAAGATGACAAAGCATCAAATATATTGCATTGCGAACCTTGTCTCCAAGGCCAAAAAGAAAATACAGCAGTAGGACTTTGTAAGAATTGTTCAGAACATTTGTGTGATGAGTGCTACAGGACGCACAAAAATCATAAATATTTTCGGAACCATGAATTACAAGTTCTAGATAAAATTTCAAGAGATAGCCAGTCTCAAAATGAAATAACAATGGAGGATCCACCTGAAACAGTTGTAGAAGATAAATGTACCATCCATGATGAACCAAAAATATATGAATATTATTGTAAGTCATGTGATCAACTAGCTTGCTCTGTATGTATGTTTAAACAACATCGTTCTTGTCAACAAGTGGAACTCATTGAAGATGTCATTAAAACATTTCAAGATTCAAATGAGTGTAAGGAGTTTACAGAAGACCTGGAAAAAATGAAAGCTGGCTTTGCAGAATGTGATGATACTATCAAAACAAGTATGGTGAATAACCAAGTTTTTAGAGATAATGCTAGAATCAGTGTATCAATACAAGTAAAGAAGATATCAGACCAACTGAAAGAGGCAGAGAGAAATATAAGGTCGGAGATTTTTGAAAAGTTTGAAAACGAGCAAAAAGAAATATATGAAATCAACAAGAAACATGAGGAATGGCACAGACAAATAAAGATAATAAATACACAGATTGAACATTGTAGAAAATCTGGACATATCAATCTATTATTTATTTATATAAAGAAAGCAAGAGAAATACTTGACAATCTTAAAGTAAATGTCCAAGAAATGAAAAGAAATACTGAGATAAAACGTTATGGAATAAAAGTGAAAAATTTGACAGAAGATTTAAAAACTTTGTTTCAACTGACAGAAGAACAGGATTGTCTAGAGTCAGGAAGTGATGAAGTTATTTATCTAACAATCAATACATAAATCTTTCTTCCAGATTTGTGGAACAGAAGGGTTTACACAGTTGTTGGTAGTTGATTTGGAAACCACCAAGGCTGGTTATGAACTTCCATGTACATTAAGAAGTGATACATAAGTAAAATAGTTTAACAATTTATACACATCCGTAAACACTTGTCTTCAACAACCCCCAATGAAAGAAAGCAACTAAGGTCACTAGACACATGAAATCACAAAACATAATTTCTAACAAAAGGTTTCAAAACCCACCTGGACTAATTACCGGTATAACCTCCATGAAATTTTGACAATAATGTTAATTTTCTTCTATTTATAAGGTATTATGGCCTAGCAGAAAAATATGCGAGTACTAGTTCTAGACAAAGATCCTGGAGAGCTAGGTTAAGTGAGCTGGCCACCATTAAATGACCATAATTTGTGTTGACACAGTGTTAATCCCCCCCAAATAAATCTTCTGAAGAAAGACAGCTCTTGACTTATTTAATATGACATCAACCATTGGTGTGCAGCATTTTGTACAGTGTTTACGTTACTATGTCTTTCTTTAAAAAGAGTTCTCTTCATTCGTTAAACATGACTACTACCAGGAGCAGTGGTCTAGTGGTAGGATGCTCACTTAGGGATCAAGAGTTCCTTGTGCAAGAAACTAACCTACAATTGTTCCATTCCACCCAGGTGTTAATGGGTACTGTGAGGGATCACTTGCCTGGAGGAGATTTCAGTGATCAGGAGTTATCATACAAAAATTGAATTGTAAAGTCAGCTGAATATGTATATAGAATCAGACTTTAAACAGCACTTTAACTTATTAATTTACTAGTTTACCCTTTTATGAGAACTAAAGGCCTGTAAGGATGAAAATCTACATATATATGACAAACAATATTATGGAACTGAACCAATATTGCCAGATTTGAACTTTCAACTGGCTTATCATAGTTTAGATGATCTATTATTTAACATGTCGTATTTAATCAAGAATAAAAACAAAGATTTTAAGTGATTTCTGTGATCTTATTGAATTAATTGATCTGTCATTGTTGTTGAGTGGAGTATAATTATTGTTTGAGTAATCCTTGACAGTTTTCTGTCAAAACATTAATAATTTCACAGGGACTTCATGTGTTAAAGTTACCTTGTCGTTCATTTGAGATTTTCCAAAGTATGTGTTATATCCGGGTTTTATTCTAGTGTTTCATGCTAAGTTCATTGTTAAGATACTTCAGTTATAATGAGAGCACAAGTCTAAATTGAACACATTCAGTCACCATGAAGTTATTCAAGCTTTGACGACTGAGAATAAACAAACCATACCTGAAATGTTACAAGAAGTCAGTAAAATGAGAACATAAAATGGTTTCAAGAGCAACGGGTTCTTAATCATTAACATCTACAGGTATACATGGCAATGTCACCACAAAAAAGCTGAGGGGCTATACTTTGGTCCAGTGGTAGGACACATGCTTTTGGGTTGAGAGGTCCCGGGTTTGAAGCCTACTAGGGCACTGCTTATTTCCATGACCAAAACAGTAACCTACAATAGTTCAACTCCACCAGGTGTAAATTGGTACCGAGAGGAATTGCCTGCCTGAAGATTTCAATGATCAGGGGTTATCATGCTAAGTTGTAAAGTTTGCTGAATATGTATTATAGAAGCAGACTTTAAACCCCACATTAACTTTAACGTGTTATGCTATGTGCGACCCATGCAGGTTTGTTCGTCCTCTCACGAAGACAGACAGGAACAAAAGAGTTGTAACATCTCTTTGAAAAACATCAACAGCCCTGGTAACCATGCCTTATTTCCCTTTCCTTTGAGAAAGGAATATCAAAATTAACATGGTTTTTGACTGAAAAGAAAATATACATTATCTATTTCAAACACCCCTTATGAACAAGATTTTTTTAGATAAATGCAAATATTGCTTAGATATGTTCATGTTATTTTTTGTATTTCAAAGTGAAAGTAGATCGAAATCGAAAGTAGAATTCAGTTGACAATATTCGAAACAATAGTTTTGATCACAGTATGTTAAAGATGAAGTCTTATTTGAGAAAAAAACTTATTTCAAATTACATAATTAAGCTTTTAAACTATTTTGGATCAGGTATATTAAATATCAGTGTATAAAAGAATATAGTGTGCTCTCATAAAAGTACCCCACTTTTTTAAAAAAATTGGACACTTCGTCAAACATAAATTTAAAAAGCAGAATGGTTTAAACTGTTAGTTGTGTCTTTAATGCACTATATATTTTGATAACTTCATGGTTGTAAAACAGTTTTCAAGTCTACTGTGAATATATCTTCATATAGAGGCTTTAAAGAATCAAACAGATTGTCAACTTACAGTCACCTAGGGTTTTATAATTATATATACCTTTTCTCATGTTCCTGTAGTTATGCAGCTGAAATTAATTTCATTTTTAGAAATTTTGTGAAACATGGGACTTTCAGTATATAAAGAATAGTACTTATTGTCTCTTGTAAACAATTGTTGACAATATCTAAAATGGTCATATTGCAGAAGTCAGTTGTTCAACACACTTTTCTGTGACAAGGCTTAGATCTTGAGATCTTAAGTTAAACCAGTACTTGGTACATTCCATTTCTAGTGGCGGACAACTGGTCTAGTTAATACAGTAGTCAGGGGAAGACAATATCAGTTCTCATGACCAAACTTCATGATCATCAACCACTAACAGTAATATGTTATACTTATTTCTTCTCTCTGTTATCCTCTTTACAGACAAAACATTGAACGACATCAAATGACACATAAAATAACCTACAACTTTTCTGTCCTCAAAAAATCCTATTTGATCCTAGGAGTTGTGATTGTTATTTCCAAAATACTTAGCACAAAAATTGAATCAATCTGTAATCTAGGTCGTGTGTGAAAATAATTTGTGCAGATGATTCAGAGTAAACAAGTACAACACACTTGATAAAGTAAGCATTTTCAGACAATGAAATGTAATATTTATTCTCATCTGCATAATTTTAATTCTTTTTTATTATTTAACTGAGGCAAGAATTTTGGGTAAACAAATGTTTGTTATTTTGAAATCACATGACTATATGCCAAAAAGTAATGCCTGCCTTGGAGTTGATCCCATGACCTCTGGATTCATAGTCCAGGTGTATTACCAACAGGTCATGCTTAAAACTAGTCTCTAAAAAGAAAACAAGAAATGTTAGAATAATCAGATCACATTTTATTGTATTTTGACATACATAGATTATATACAAAATATAGAAGTTTTCATTGAAGTCATGAAAATAACAGAAAATAAAAAATACATATCTAGATAGATTATCAAACCACTTAACAGAAATTGTTACTCAATAGTTAACCAACTCAATTACATTTGGCTCAACCAGGTTATATAGCTTGCTGACATTTTTCATGTTAATTTCAGTGTTAGGTAAATGTTTTTTTACAACAATAAAAACCTGCATCATCAATTTCAAATTTGACCTGGTTTTATTGTTTATTACCGAACTAATGTCAAATAGATAGAAAAAACCTGAAAATACCTAAATCAATAAGCTTAATTCAGAAACAGTGATCAAGAAATTTGATGTAACATATGTATGTATCATAAAAAATGCAGCAAACGGTATACATGTACACTGAAAACGCATACATGTACATGTTTATAAGAAGAACACTATAACAGAAAGCTCATGTCTTTGAACAAGAATTTTCACTTCATTTCAAAGTTTATGAGACAGCTTATAAGCCCGATTCAAATCCCACAAGTCTAAGGGTTGAAGCAAGTGGGGGTAATGTCAAGACTGAGAAACTTCATTTGCACTATTATTAGATTACAAAGGAATTTCATTCATGTCAACAGGGAATTACACTACTTACAGTAGCTCATCATTAAGGAAGCTAGATTTCAAATTCTTACTTAGTAGACGAGTATAAGTGGTTATAACTGGTAATCACAAAATAGCCAGTTCTGCGGTTGATTTAACTGAATTTAAAACCAACATCATAACATCAATTATGCGGGTTTATTGTAAAACAGTCATAACTCACTCTTTTTTCTATATTGAGTTACGACTGTTTTGCGCTAAACCCACAAATTTAGCAGGAACATTATCCTAAATGCTTCATTCTGTACGCTGACCAGTGATTCACAATGACATGGGTGGAAGTTAATAGTTTTGAAAAAAAACTGAAAACCAACTATCAAAGTACTGAAAATAGACAGATTTCATATACATTATTTTGAGTGGTTATATCTCAAAATACTGAAATCAGTATAATTACTGAAAAACTTTCACCCATGCAATAAAACTAAACCAAATTTATTCAAACTTGCCTTGATTTTTTCAAAATCACTCAGAACTGTAGAATAAAGAACCAGACTCCAGAGTGAATAATTTTACAGTAAGAACTTGTTTTACAGATGAGCTAAAATAGTTTAGTATAAACTAAAGCAGAAATATAAACAATCTAGTATAATATATATACAATTATATAAAATATACATTATTTCATTTATTTACATTTACAACATAAACACAAAAATATACAATGGGGGCTAGTGCTCAACGGTCGTAACTCAATTTAAAAAAAGAGTGAAGTATGACCATTTTGCGCTAAGTCTGTAAGACATGTACATTAGTACATTCTATATTATTAACCCAATTATGCTATAAATATTAAAGTTGAATTCCCCTATGAATTTTGCCATATGCTGTGTAAGACCACATGACGAGGGTTTGACGGAAAACTGGCGTAACTAACTTTTTTTTTCAAAAATGACTTTTTGATTAATTTGGCTTTAGAAATGCCAAATACATGTTTCTACCAAATTTCATCAAAATATTCCATTTATGAAGTACATATATATACTTAGTGCAAAAGTGTAGTAACTTATTTCAAGCAAAGTGTATCATGGAAGTCTGTCTCAACTTGAGTCAAATTGATGAGACTAATGCAAACACAGTACTTTTAATATTTTTAAACATTGGACAACTTCATGTAAGGGGATTTCTATTATAAAAAGAGACTTTGCTACCTTGATGTGTCACCTGACGAATATATAAAAGGAGATAGTTCCACAACCTTAAATAATGAAATTAAACTTCTTGTGCTCAACACTTCTTAGCAATTGTAATAACAATACAAAGTTTCGTGTCAATTTACATAAATGTAGTCATACCATAGACTAGCACAAAGTGCTGTCAACAGCAACAGCTTAACTAATCAAGGGTGATAAATAGAGAGAAATAAATGGTGTTTTTTCTCTCAAAATTAGGCCTTTTTTCATTTTTACCACACAGTTCATGTGAAAGACATAATCATAATTAAGATGTATCAGTGTTGTTGATTATCAGGATATACTAACCCCAAAATTCTGAACCATTTGACCTAGGTTTTGACCCCATGGCCTAGTTCTTTACCCTAAATGACCTAAATTCAAACATGACATATATTTGTGCATGACTATATCAATTAGTACATTCTATTCACAGTCTGAATTGCCTCTTGCAATCTAGAAATAACTTTTTATGATTTTACACCATTTATCAACAACTGATAACAAGCGGCAGACAAACCAAGGAATGGACCAACTAAGTAACAAGCTTGCTGCCATTTACCTCTCTCCTTAATTTTGTTTGTACAGGGTACAGTACAACATCTCTTGAACATCAACCATTGGGAGGGCCTAGAGTGTGTTGCTGTTAGGAGGTTGTCGTTCTACAGAGGTTGAATTCAATTAAAATTACACCTAAGGGAAATATTAAAAGCTGTTGATGTGCAGAGGATTTGTTTTGAAAAACGCTGCTCTGTAGAGATAATAGTGTATAAATATCTTGCACATTGTATATTATTTGATATATTAATAATACACGAATATATTATTTACATTAAAGTAAAAACAATATGTCACCATATTTTACATCAAAAACAAAACTATACAAAATAAACTATAGTAAGATTTCTGTACATAATTACTGTTATTATTAATCTGTTATTACTGGCTTTGACAATTCTCATAAGCTGACATAATCATGCCCTTATGGCAGCCATTTATATTTTGATTTCAAAATTTGGTCAGCAGATATTTAAATGAAAGGAATACACCGACACATGACAGAGCAAAAAGTATAGGACTTAATTTATTTGTTAAAACCATGTAAGGTATAATGGCAATCATTTTCCAGTAGACTTAGACACCATCTTCTAAATCATAGGCCTTGAATACTTGGAAACCCAACTCTGGATAAACATTTCCTTGTAAATTGTGACAGTAATTTCAAATCAAAGTTCATTTGATGTCTTATCCAGTAATAATCAATAAAGTTCTGCAACAAAAAGTCAAGAGCTTTTTTAATTAATTTCAGGTCCTAAATGTTGACTTTGAGAAAAAATAATCCCTTAATAAGACCAATCTGCTTTTAAGACCATCAATTTTGTTGAACCTGATAGTGAAACTTTACTGAAGTAACATATACATAGACTTACATTGACAACAACAGTAATTGTGTATACAAATCTTCTTTATAATAAATACAGTTTTCTCAATATGTACAAAACAGTTATTTAATCATTACATATTATTACAACATTTTTGCAAGCATTTAGAAAATTCCAGGGATGTCCAGATCCCTTGACCCCTTTCACGGAGACCCTCAATTGCATCATTTTAAAGTCAATGCAGTTTCTGTAAAATAGTTATATTTACACTATGTAACATAAGAACACAAAGATCTGAATGCAGAAGAAAGATTTACAAAGAAACACAAAGATCTGTATGTCCAGGAAATATTATCACATACCGGTAATTACTAGATTTAATTGTTTTACAATACATACATTCTTAACTCTTTAACAACCCTGATACAAGGTATTTATCTTTCTTCAAGTCAAAAAATATTTTGACAACCCTTTATAATACAGGCAAATTTTAACTACATAACAATTTCCCTTAAATCTCCAATCCTATCAACAGTCACTTCTTATCAACAAAAACCTCAACGTTTACCCTTTTCATGAAACATAAACCACCCAACAACAGTCTCCTCTAAATTACAACCAGTTTAGCTTAGTCATGCTACCTATTGTTGTAATGAGGTGTTCAACTACCACGAACATCCATTTTTAAACCTTGTCATGCATTTTCCTGTCATTCATTTTTCAATGAAATTGATCCTCTCTACAACAGTCATCTCCCCTTAACAGTCAATTTAGCATAGTTCAGCTAATGACTGTGGTAGAGATTTATGTTTAGCTAAATACTGATTTATCACAATAGATTTGAATACAATTTACCACAGTCTCTAAGTACACAGTAAAACATACCAACGACCCCTATATAAATATACTATACATGTTTGTAATATCACATCAATTCTGAGCACTCACCAACCACAATGGTATAGGTATCTATATTTGATTGCAATCTCATTGAAATCAGTTTCTATAAACATAACTGCAATATAATCTCAACGCCTAGCAATGACTCTTGGGTCTGAATAAATTTTACCTGCTGAAACAAGAGTCACACCTAACCGAGGTTAGAGTCACCAAAACTGTTAAAAGCTAGTAGTCTAATTGTTTCATCAGAGAATATAATGTGGGATGTTGTTTTCCATACAAGAATATGTTAGTTCCTTATACCTGCATACAAATGAAATTTCAACAGAACATGACTTGCAAATGAGAACTACTGGTATCTTAAGTTCATTTCTTCTCAACTGTTGAAGTTTAAATAATTTCATGGTAATTGAATACACACTTTCACAATATAATGTGTGTTAGACAAAGAACACAGAGTCATTGTGAAATTATTCATGTTTTGACAGTTGAGAAAAAAACGAACTATACATTAGCAAGAAATCTGGCAGAGTATAAAGTAATCTGATTTCTATGAGATTGATTTGGTTGTAGAGAACTGAGAACCCTAGTATGATATAAAGGGTGTATGTTTACATATTGTATGAATATTGGAATGAGCAAGTTGATGTATAATAATTATATAATAATGTTGTTTTAATGAAACAAATATAATAATAAAACAATAATACATGTGGCCACAACACTAGCTAATATAATAGAATCTCTTCTTTTACGAATATTAATTCTCTGCATAAGGCTGTTAATAAGAGGAAAACGATCTGAACAAAGGGTTAAGGAAAATGTACATGTACAACAATTTGTAAGATAAAAGGCTTGATATTATTTTTTAAGTAGGTTGCCCGGTTGGACAACCTGCTATATATTTTACTTGCCCAAACCTAATGTTTACTTGCAGTAACAGGTAGGGATGCGCGATAATACTGGTATACCGGTATATTGCGATACGTTTCAAACACAATACGTACCGGTACGGTCCTGCAATATATCGCAATATTTTTATATAGGCTAATCGTGCATACTCGAACCTGTTTTGGTTTATTTGTGGACGCAGTTGACCGGAATTTATTTCAATTTTGGGTTTCCTTTAAATCTATTTTTAGCATAAAAGTCTAGTATAAAGTATTGACGTATCTACCTGTGACAACTTTAACATTAAGTAGGGGGTTGGGGTGGAACTGATGAATATTTTTTATGAGTTGGCATTGAGTTAGATACGAAAAGAATATATGTTATCGTAACATTAAGTTGGCATCAATAATATTTCATTCCAATCTTAACTTTTTCTTATTTTGTACGCGTCCGCATTTTTGCTCTTATCTTTTGTTGACCGCCCTTTCCCTCTATATCTATATCGTCTGCCCAACGCGTCTACATTTAAGACTTCTCAGTGATGTCCATCTATAAACACATGTATTAGTGCTTTACTTTATGGTATGACAAGAAATGAAAATAGTGGCACTTATAATCTCTTAAACTAATGCCAGCTATTAGAATCTATGAAATTCTTCTGCAATGTGTTTAACACACCCTTTGAAATGTTTAAACTGTTTCAATAAGTTGTATAAAAAATATATCACTGAACAGGAAATTTTGTTTCCTACATCTTTTGTCCTTATTGTTTTATAAATAAATAGCTACAAATCATTCTTCACCCCTATAAAACTAAGTACTAAGCAAAACGTGCACATTTCACAGTAAAACTCCATTCATACAGTATACTTCAATGGATGCTTTACCTATTATTTGGCAGGAGGCAAATCAGAGAAAGCTCTATTTGGCAATGAGTTAATGCTTAATATGTAATTCACAATTGGCATGCTGACACCATCAGTCTATCGGCATAGTGTCGCAAAGGAACATTCGATTTAAGGTAAGATTTGTAACAATACTTATTTTACTGGACAAAAGTTGAGTCTTAAATTTTTGCAATAGCTTAAATAAAGCTTCCACAATGATTAATTGTGTTGAATCTTCATATTGTCAGTAAAACACAAGCATGTGTGCAGAAAAAAGCTTATGTTCTAAACTCCCAATATATCGCAATACGTATTGCAATACGCTGTTTGGTATCGCAATATATCGCAATACGAAATTTCCGGCGATACCCATTCCTAGTAACAGATTGCCCAAGCCCAAATATAAGTGGTTGCGGACTATGTGGAGTCCTGAGATAATTTATTTTTAAATATTGAGATATATAGAGGCTTTAACAAGGTATAGGTGGGCATGACATCAGTATTAGCCCCAAATGACAATCCTAGGATTCATCAGAACTAAATTACCAATATTTGTAAACAACTGTCTATTTTCTCATATAAAGGACCATGGTGATACATGTAGCTTGGTTCAAACCCATGACCCCTAATCAGAGAGTAGTTAGTGATTTGAGTTCACATCCTAAACCACTCGACCAAAGTGGTCTTGGACCATAGAGACCATGAAGACACTTTAAACAAACAATATACAGTGCCCATTTTGATAGCAGTCTTCTGACCTATAGAAGTTTAAATCTTTCTAATTTTATTGTTATATTATTATTAGTTCTTTGATAATAAGCTGCCCATGGTATTCATGGTTTTTTTCCTAGCACCATGACTACTTATCCGTCATAGTGCAGTCATCAGTCAACATAATTAATGTCTCTGGAAAGGTTTAGATCTCAAGATTCAATCTTAAACCAGTACTAAACACATACCTTCACCAGTGGTTGACAACTACAAACAACTGATACAATGACGAGAGGAAGCAGAAAATATTTCAAGACCATACTCCACAAGGTATGTAAGTCCACACAGGAATAAAACTTGCAACCCCTAGTTGGGCTGGCAAGTCAGCTATCCCAGCAGATAAAACAATTTTATGCTATATAAATTTCTCATACTGGATTTAACGCAGTGTCAATGAAATTAATGATTATTTTTCAGGGACCAGTACACCTAACCTAGCTTTCCTGGGGCCCTGTCTGTAACCAGCACTCAACTACCCTTTTACAACTTCTTCATATACCTGATCAATGGAGCAAATTGACACTATTGTTAAATTTTCAAAAAAGTGTTTAACAGCCCCAGGTGGGATTCAAACCCATACCATCTTCAGTATTCAAGATTTGAAATCCTGGTTAGCTACCAACTGCGCTACAGACCGGAGTTTAAAACAATAAAAGGATACTAGCTAAAGTGTTCATTTTTTGAGTGATTCCAGACAATGATTTTTTCTGTGATTCTAAACTTTCCTTGGTTGCTATGGCAACACTGAAATAAATAAAACATTAACATAATTTAACATGAACAAATTACTGCCTAAGCAGTCTTTAAGACAACTTTCATTCGCACTGGACAATTGGTCCAGCAAAATGGCGTTTTTAACTGGACCGAAAGAAAATTCACAGGACCAGAAAAATTTGTTAGTTATTAGTTTAAATACACTGTCCATTTCAATGATTTATAAAATTATATAAAATGTATCAGAAGTGAACAGAATTATTACATTGTTTTTTGTTTATACATGAAATTTCTAACTATTTAAATGCTTTTTGATGAAATAGGATAGGAAATCGGTGGCTGTAAAAACTTTGTGGACCATCAGACCACTCACATTCTAAAAGTCACTGGACAGGAGGTGATTTGGATGGACTCTGTCCAGGGTCCACTGGCTAAATTCTAAGGCTGTTGTCTAAGAAATTAGGACATGAAAGGGGTAGCCTGTATAGAAGGGATGAGACATTTAACCAATACACCAGTTAATGTTGCAATACAAATTCTGACTGCTTTTTACCAGTTCTGTTTTCTTTGCACGAGCTTTGTAGTTATCAGAATTTGTTATTGAAAGGTCAAGAAATGTGTTGAAAACTTGAAATAATCGTATTGTGATTTAATTGATTAAACATTCCAACATAACGGATAATACTCTTAGAAAGTTTGTTTCAAGAAAGTTTGTTTCAAGATTTGCCTTTTTCTAACATATAATCCAATTTAATCAAATCATTCAAACATTTGTATGAGAAATCATTTAAAAATACAAAAATGTATGGCATGTAGATCTTATTAAGATTATGCATATGCATTAGTTCCTGCTTTGCTTGTCTACCCAAAAATATATAAACAAGAGCTGTCAGTAGAGACAGCATGCTCGACTTAGTAAGTATTTGTCACATGAGATGTGGTAGATGATAAGGAACATACATATTATAAAATTTGAAAATATAACCTTATCAAATTTAAAGTAAAGAAAAAAATTTTTAAAGAACATTTTAAGTTCATGGGAGTCAATTTTGAAAAAAAATATTTATGGAGTTATGAACCTTGTCACATGAGAGGTGGTTGATAATACGGAAAATATATTTAAAGTTTGAAGTTGATACCTTAAGAAATAAAACAGTTGCAGTAAAAACAAACATTTTTTTAAAGAAAACTCTAAGTTCAAGGTGTGATAAATCTGAAAAAAATGTATTTGGAGTTATGAATCTTGTCACACTAGATGTGGTTGATAATAAGGAACATATATTTAAAGTTTGAGGTTAATACCTTAAGAAATAAAAAAGCAAAAAATATTTTACTGCACAAAAACTTTAATCAGAAATATGGACGCAGATGCCGACGCTAAGGCGAGTAGGAGAGCTCTCCATTTACTTCGTAAAGTTGAGCTAAAAATGTATTGCAATACAGTTTTACTATATTGTTACACCCCTACTCAATAGATCCTTTTAGAGGTTTGTATTCTTCAATTTTTGTTCCCTGGACTATTTATGTTGTTGTCTAATATTGTATACTGATATATAATTAATCAGAAGAACATTTTTCTTTTACTTGTCCTTAGTACATACAATGTATATTAAATAAATAATTAAATAAAACATATACCTTATTAGGTCATCTATCAATCTTTCTGAACTGAAAATATATACAGAAGTACAAAATGTATAAATATCACAATCTATATAATCTGTTTATGAAAATAATGTACTTAAATAAACACATGTACAATACATAAATACTTTCAACAAGGGAGTTAAACCTAGATTACTGGCTTGACATCAGACAGGAAGTTTTTTTTAATATTTCCTTTCTACCAGTAATAATCCTATGATTCTAAGTAAAAATTTAAGACCCCTGGGACATTTTAAGAATTGATTGGAGTCCTTTTAGTTGGTGCAACATGCAAATAAATGGTATCTTAAAAGCTAATGGTTTTAAAGATTACATTTTGTAGAACCCTGTGGCATATTTAACTCCCAGACACATAATGTATTGTTCGTTTTTTCTAAACTGTCAAAGTTTGAATAATTTCACGGTGAATGATTACACACTATCAATATCTCGAGTGTTAGACAAAGAGCACGAAGTCACCGTGAATTTATTCATGTTTTGACAGTTGAGAAAAAACGAGCAATATGCCATTAGCATAGGCCATTGGACAGCCAAATTCAGAAACTTAATGCCTACCATTTTAGACAAAAAAAAATTTTTATAAATTTTTTGACTAACTTACACAATCCCACCCTTCTCTCCCACAGACAAGACCAATCACAATAGTTCAACTTCAGCAATATTATATGAAGGCCTACAGTACATATACTTACTTTCTGATATGTTCATTTTCTTTCAGGTATAGATCTGTTCTTCTGTTTAAACCAGATGAATTCTTGTAAGCACTGCAATATATCAAATATATTATCATTGATTATAAAAATAACACGTTTATTTAACAAGGCTACACACCAGAATATATCCAACCTTTAATATGGCCCTAAAGTGATCAGGCGCGTGTCTACCATAACGCACTTTACGCACGTGCGTAACCTCAATTCCAGCAATCGAAAATCTAAATGTGCCAAAGACACTAAGAAATAGGATGCCTAACACAGGTTAAGAATTATTTGACTTGACTGTGATAACGTTACTCCAATAGAAGTCTTATAAAACGACTCATATTGAGCAGTACACAAATTAATTTCTATGTATGTTTGTCCACTTTGAAACTTCTTTCAAAACAGAAAGATTGAAAACGGAAAACCGCATTGGTTAAGCAATGGCAATTGGTAATTGACTTACACTCAGTAAAAGGTCTGCCTTTGTTTACAATTGGTCAAATATATTAACATGGCTTCTGCCATAAGTAAGATGTACTCCAGTACACAGGTGACTGACTCAAATTTTACTTATTATAGTATATACTACAATAAGGAAAATTTGAGTGAGTCACCTGTGCTCCAGTATTTACATGTTTAATATGTCACTAACATCAAGGTGTACATAATATTGAATGCATATACATGTACTTCCAAAGAATAAGAATCTAAATTAGCCTTTTGACTGTTTCAACAGTATGCACTTATTCCATATCAGATTTATTTAATCAGCAGTGTTTTATTAAGTTTTTTTAAATAGACCAGATTTCCAATAACATTAAACAAACATAATTGCTGGCGTAACGGTCGATCATTACCAAAACCAATACATGAATATTTACATTATAATATGATTAGAAATGATAAATGACAAATGATAAATTTAGCAAACAAGTCCTCGATATTTACCAAAGTGATTTAGACATGTAATTTTATAAAGTAAACATTTAAATCGTAGAGCCCTCGAATTACACTCAACGCAAGTTTTTACTATCTGAAACGAAGTATATCGTCGTGGTCACTTGAAAATGCCGGACCTTCAAAATTTCGATTTTTCGGTTTTTTTTTGTAATATCCAAAACTACATGTCTTTCCGTGCCGTTCTGTCATACTTTCATAATTATTTGCAAATTAGAAGTATGATTATTTCAAATTATTAAAAATACCGGAGGTTCATTGTATAGCTTTTGAGATTTGTTTACCGCCGGCCTGAAGGCCGGTGGTATATTGGAGTCGTCAGAATCTGATGACCATGGCAGGAGCAGTTCATGATCTCTTTTAATTGTGTCCTCCTTTTTTATTTACAAATGGTGACAGTGAGAAATTGTATTAACTTTAGTTTTATAGTACAATGTAATGTAATAAACTTTCGTGCTTTTTTGGGAGGCATTTTTAAGAGCATTTTATCCTTAATTTATATTTTAAGACATTGTAAAGTATCTGCTCCCCTAAATTGAGGTTCAGGCTAAAAAAAACACGTACCGTACTTATTTAACGCACGTCTCCGTGAACAGATTTGCTACAGACGCGGTAAATAACCAAGTGCGAGAGCTGAGAATTTTAGATCGGGTTAATCGTATACAAAGCGCTAAATGCATGATATAAAGTTATTAATTATTTGTACTTGTCTGTAGTAAGTTACTGACAGATACTGTAGACATCTCTGCATGCTGAACTTTTCGGCTGTCACTGTGTAATTACTGTCTAACTTACTCATGGAAGCCGCCATTAAGTCAAAATATGTTTGACAATACAGCTGGAAGATTTTTGCCGTATATATCTTTGTCTACCCTTTTGACGTATATACACATAATGGTACCACTATCCGGCTGTATTTAATGCTTTGCATTAATCTTTTCTTGTAAAATGCTGTAACTACAATACTTGCAACTCCGGTATTTATGTAACATAAAATCAATTTCAGTCAAACACGAGTTTGAGCAGTTCCTGTATTTTATATTACAGTGTTATACGGTTTGAGCCTAGTTGAGTTTCATATTTATTGGTATAATAGTTAATTTGATGCGCATTTTTATTTTAAACTTGTTTATTTTAAGTTAAACATTTAAATAGAAATATGCAATGGTCATTTGGCGGAAGAAGCAACACAAATTGAGGGTGGAACCGAGCATTTCTAAATATCAATAGCTATTCCATTCATATTAGTTTTTTTCCATTTGTGACTAAGGTTTTCCATCTCAATGGCAAAGGGCTTAAAAAACGGGTTCAAGTCTCTTCATTTCTGAGATTTCAGCAGGTGGGTTGGTTTTTTCCCCGGGTGCTGCTTTGTAAAAACCTAGGGTAAGGTAAACCTATCCTTCCTATTCGTTGCCATACTGCCTAAAATGTGTTAAGCATGATTGGTGCGTAACCTCAAAAATGGCCTAGATACGCGCCTGAAAGTGATATTTGAACATAAGGCTTGTTTCTAAAACAAGCTCCAAGTCTACAACTGCAAAAACCAGCTTCAGACTAATATGTGTCACTCAATACTTCAAAATTAGCCTAGTTTCTGTTTTAGCTTTGAACAGAACTGGTTCAATGGTCTTTTTTATTCAGTTTTATTTTGAAATTTACTGTGAAATAAGTTCTATGATAGCTACATTCAATGGTCTATTCCAAGGTCAGCTAACACACCAACAAAATATTCTTCCCCAGTAGTTATATGAAACAAACTGTTCACCTATCTATCATTCCATGTATTCACTAGAACTATGACTCACATCTTCAGTAAGCAACTGTCCTATTCAATGATCAGGGTCATATGAAGAGAACAGTTTACATAACCATCACTCCTGTGATAACCAGTTCTAAAGTACCATCCTACAAAAGCAACTACCGACTTTTTAACATACAAAAACTTTATCAGTATCAGGGCTTAAATTCACAATACTCTGTGAGAGGTTACAGTGATTTGAATTAGATACCTTAACCCTTCAGCAATGGAGAACAGTTTATACTACAAATCAGAAGGACTGAAACTGTTAACTACTACTATAATCAAATGCTAACAGGTTATCTCAAAATTAAATCATAAATGTTTATTTAACAGTGTCATGCCAACACATGTATTACATATTTGATCAAAGTGAATGACAATTACCTGTACAAGCATACTTTAAAAGATAACGTCTCAAATTGTGATTTGTATAGATATAAAATTTCTATCTATACAATAAAATCTTGACATGTGCAAATAAAAGATATATAAATGTTTAACAGCATAGTTTTATTCTTCAATAGAGTTGATCTAACAAGGCATGTGACATGTAAATGCAATGTACCGGTAGTTTAAGACTTACAATTGAACTATGAATAACGAGGGGAGTTACAAAAATATCCCAAATTAATGACAACTAATAATAATTAGAATTTGGTTATTTTCTCAACTGTCAAACATGAATAATTTCACCGTAACATTGTGTCTTGTTCGTTGTTTAACCATAGTGATATTGGAACAGCGTGTATTCAGTCATGAAATGTTTCAGACTTCTATCTATCAATCAATCGATCAAATTTGGACATAGTTATAGTCCGTTTTTTCTCAACTGTCAAAGTTTGAATAATTTCACGGTGACTGAATACATGTTTTTGGTCCTGGTGGCCTAACTGATATTAAATATCTTGACTTAAACATATCATACGGAATAAGCGGCTTACTCAATCATAATACACACTTTTGGAAACGCATGAATTTATCACGACGATAATTTCAACAAACGCATTTACCTTGATTTATTCATGTTTTGACAGTTGAGAAAAAACGAACAAAAAATCATTGTAAGGACTTGACATAAACGGTCATCAAACTGCCTTTTACAGGGTCTTACTTAGAGTTCAGCTATTTTTTTTTTTCACAAGTCATCAGATTAGGCAACCTATATATTCATAAAACTCAAATTTTATAAAAAGGACTGTTTTGATCAGATAAGTTAAAATTTGGTTTGTTCAAATAAAAATATTTAATTGTTCTACTGGCAACCTTCTTCATAAGTTATTTTTTGTCCTGCATGCCCAAGAAAAGTAGCAGCAACATGATATTGGTTACATTTGAAACACCCCTTCTTAGACATGTTATCAGTAAATCGTTATCTAATAAGTTTATCGTCAGTAAACTTCACAGCAGAAATATACATATCCCTTGCTAGAATAGTGGTTATTTAATGTTATATAATCAGGAACTTAAAAAACTGAAGTAAGTATGTATATTAATTTCATATTCTAGATAATTTAACCTTGATTTAGAAGGGTGGGAAGAAATGAGGCATGATCACTGTATGCTAAATAGTTGTCAAACTATTGAGCCAACATAAAATTGTTAACCTAAAGAAAGTCAAGCACTAAGGTCAATACTAATTCAAACAAGATACACATGTAGTATATAACCACACTAATGGTCTGTTACGAAATATGAGCACTTTGTATCGCTACAGGTAGTGATTTCTTAAAGAACAGTCTGCTACAAACTAGCAAATTGATTTGCTACGTAGCAATATTGTGCAAGTTTTTTTCTTGCTCACCGAAACATTAAGGACACCACTGGTTTTCAAAAAGTCTGCCTCCATGGAAACGGGTTTCTTTTTCAAGAATACCAACTTATTTTTTTATTTAATGCATAGATTTAATTGAAGCAGTTACAGGAGAATTGCGGAGATTAATGATTTGAATATTTGTAACAGTTCTGAACTTCTGTTGCTAGAAGACGTCACGCCTTTTTAGATTAGCTAGCTTGAAGCAAAACAGTAAAGTACTCATATGCTAGAAAGAATTGCTTTCAAAAAGGGCTAGAGAGCGAAGTTCGTGAAGACAAAGCCATAAGTTTGAACATACTGTATTGTTCCTATTAAACGCCCCTGCTCTAATAATCGGCCACCCTAACTTTATTACTAATTCAATGTTAGAAAGCAACAGGGTTTAAATTGCAACACATTGGGCGCACAAAAAATCTTCCCAACAGCGACGTTTTTAAAAAAGATTAAATTTCAAAAGGGGCATTATTAGATTCAATTTGGTATTGTAATTGCAGTTAGTAACAAACTACGCTTGTGTCAAAAAATCAATATGAGATGCTGTCAACCTTTACGATTAGTACTGCAATGTCGGGTAATGTCTTTGATCACGGTCGCTTACAGTTTAAGCAACAATATCAAAGACAGGTGCCAACATCACAATTTAAAAAGAGCACAAAGATCAAAGAAAGCCAACATACCTTGAAACAATCTCCTCGAATATTTAGGGTATTAAAAATAACACTAAGTAACAGTTAAGGTGGGTCGGTACCTTACTCGGAGGGAAAAACGAAAAAAATATTATGTTCACCGATTATAATAAAAGTCGGCAGGCAGATACCTTCATGCTTCTTGTTTGTTTTCCTGGTAACCTTAGAGACGTTGACGTTTTTTTCACGACGTCACGGACGTCACAATGGTTCGCGCTAAAAATAGGCATGCAAGTACATTAAATCCACGTATTTGAGATATTGAATGTCCGAGGTCAATGATTATTATACTGAAATGTTTCTGAAATGTTGTTGCATACAATCATTTTGTTCCGATTATCCAAATATCACATCATTCGTAAAGATTGTACATTTCATCACTGGATTTAGGGTTTTCACGTCTAAAAGGTTTCACCAATTGCCGAGTTATAATGGTTATTTTCAAATTAAAGCAGAACGGTAGTCAAATTCTTATCGCGATTTTTGAAATCTACGCACTTTTTGTGTCATTTTAATGAAATAAAAAAGGAAAGTGAACGTTCTCAGTTTTTCACAATAAAGCGTTCAAAGTAAAATTACCTTCATTACAACGACGTTTATATAACGTTACACCGAGGTTGTGATTAAAGCATTTGTTGTAAAAATAAGTAGAAGTGGATTTTGATTGACTTATGTTAAATACATTTTCAACAGATCAGATGCAAAGTGTCACAAGAAATTAATTAAGAACTGGAAAGAAACTACAAAATTGAATTTACAAGAAAATAACATACATTACCCTAAATCACAACGTCAGCGCAACGTAATATTAACGTCGTTGTTTTGAAGGTTATTTTACTTTAAAAGCGATATTGTGAAAACTGAGAACGTTCACTTTCCTTTTTTATTTCATTAAACTGACACAAAAAGTGTGTACTATTCAAAAATCGCGATAAGAATTTGACCACCGTTCTGCTCTAATTTGAAAATAAACGTTATAACTCGGCAATTGGTGAAACCTTTTGGACGTGAAAAACCTAAATTAAGTGATGAAATGTACAATCTTTACGACTGACGTGATATATAGATAATCGGAACAAAATATTTTTATGCAACAACATTTCAGAAACATTTTGGTATAATTATCTTTGTCCTCGGACATCTAATACTTTAAATATATGGGTTTAATGTACTTGCATGCCTATTTTTAGCGCGAACCATTGTGACGTCCCTGACGTCGTAAAAAACCCGACAACGTCGCTTAGGTTACCAGAAAAACAAACAAGAAGCATGAAGGTATCTGCCTGTCAACTTTTATCATAATCGGTGAACATAATATTTTTTTCGTTTTTCCCTCCGAGTAAGGTACCGACCCACCTTAACACTAAACTTGTTTAATCTTTACTAAAGTTGTGCACAAAGTTATTACGTTAAGTATTGTAAGTAAATCTATACAAAATTTATAACACGCTTTTAATTGAATCTTATGACAACTTATATCCAGCTGTGAATTTCCTGTGTGTTGTGTTCTCCGACATTTTTCTACACAGTAACAGACTTAACACATGTAAAAACGTCAAAAATCTACCGTCGATCGACGATGTATATGACATCACACCACAATGACATCAGCGAGATACATGCAGATAGTCACGTACGCACTACCGTGTTTACTCAATTATGAAGCTCTACCGTTCTTATAGCCATCGTTATTTTTGTTTATATGAATGAAATTGTTTTGGGCTCAATTTAATCTGTCATTAATAAGCAAAAACTTCTTGGAAATAGCATAAATGGAAGGAAGAAAATTTGCCGATTTTTTCATCCATAAAGGAAATAAACACGTGCACATTGGATGAATAACTATTGTATTTAGTAGTTACAGTAGGTTTCCATTAACATTATCATTCAATTTCAATACATTGTTCACTCAAAAGGTATTGTATCTCATAATTTATTTCAATATATTCAAACTATGCTGCTATGGATATCCATCTCATCATATTTCTTGAAATGAAAACTATGAGTTGACTTTTAATCAATTTATAACAGTGATTTTTGTAAGTTACAATAGTTTATCATTAAACGTAATATATTTTTCCACACAATTCTTATGGAATACTATAGTATCTCAAGTTACAATAGTTATCAATTTACCAAAAATGCCTTTTTTGAGATACAATACTTTAATAACTTATGATTTTTAAATGTTATAGTGAAGTTATGAATTTGAGATTTTGTGAGGTTATGGGGAAGTATAAAATGAAGTGAAAAAGGCAAAAAAATCACCTTTGAAAAATCAGTGAGTTACAATAGTCTTCCGTTAAGCCCTCGACCTGATATCACTACATTTTCTTCTTACAGCTACAAGACAAACATCCAAATATGCCATGGTTTAAAAAGAATAAAAAACAGGAAGAACTTACTGAGAACAAGAGAAGTAAATCAACATCAGATGTTTCTGACAGTTATGATCAATTTACATACAGTGTGCCATTACGACGTAGCGGAGCCAGAAAAAACAGAGATACCCCAGGAACAGAACAATTAGCTTCTCTTCAAGAAAATATTTCGGAAACAAACAAATCTAATGAAGTAAAAAAAGAAGAGACTAAAACAGATTCTAAGACCAAAACTGAGAGCGTAGATTCAACCAAGCTGAAGACTAAAGATGACAAAGCATCCAGTATATTGTATTGCGAACCTTGTCTCCAAGGGCAAAAACAAAACACAGCAGTAGGACTTTGCAAGGATTGTTTGGAGCATTTGTGTGATGAATGCTACAGGACACACAAAAATCATAAATCTTTTCGGAACCATGTTTTACAAGTTCTAGATGAAGTCTCAAGAGATAGTTCGTCTCAAAATGAATTAACAATGGAGGATCCACCTGAAACAGTTGTAGAAGATAAATGTACCATCCATGATGAACCAAAAAAATATGAATATTATTGTAAGTCATGTGACCAACTAGCTTGCTCTATATGTATGTTTAAACAACATCGTTCTTGTCAACAAGTGGAATACATTGAAGATGTCATTAAAACATTTCAAGATTCCAGTGAGTATAAAGAGTTTACAGAAGACCTGGAAAAAGTGAAAGCTGGCTTTGCAGAATGTGATGATACAATCAAAACAAGTTTGGTGAATAACCAAGTCTATAGAGATAATGCTAGAATCAGTGTATCAATACAAGTAGATAAGATATCAAAACAACTGAAAGAGGCAGAGAGAAATATAAAGTCGGAGATTTTCGAAAAGTTTGATAAAGAACAAAAAGAAATTTATGAAATCAACAAGAAACATGAGGAATGTCACAAACAAATAAAGATAATAAATACACAGATTGAGCATTGTAGAAAATCTGGACATATCAATCTATTATTTATTTATATGAAGAAAGCAAGGGAATTAATTGACAATCTTAAAGTAAATGTCCAAGAAATAAAAAGAAATACTGAGATAAAACGTTATGGAATAAA
This sequence comes from Mactra quadrangularis, assembly GCA_025267735.1. Lineage (NCBI taxonomy): Eukaryota > Metazoa > Mollusca > Bivalvia > Venerida > Mactridae > Mactra > Mactra quadrangularis. The sequence goes on along the minus strand of CM046305.1, from coordinate 46,697,312 downwards.
AGTGAAAAATTTGACAGAAGATTTAAAAACTTTGTTTCAACTGACAGAAGAACAGGATTTTCTAGAGTCAGGAAGTGATGAAGTTATTTATCTAACAATCAATACATAAATCTTTTTTAGGGTTTACACAGTTGTTGATTTGGAAACCACCAAGGCTGGTTATGAACTTCCATGTACATTAAGAAGTGATACATAAGTAAAATAGTTTAACAATTTATACACATCCGTAAACACTTGTCTTCAACAACCCCCAATGAAAGAAAGCAACTAAGGTCACTAGACACATGAAATCACAAGACATAATTTCTAACAAAAGGTTTCAAAACCCACCTGGACTAATTACCGGAATAACCTCCATGAAATTTTGACAATAATGTTAATTTTCTTCTATTTATAAGGTAAAATGGTCTAGCAGAAAGGTATGCGAGTACTAGTTCTAGACAAAGATGCTGGAGAGCTAGGTTAAGTGAGCTGGCCACCATTAAATGACCATAATTTGTGTTGACTCAGTGTTAACCCCCCCCCCAAATAAATCTTCTGAAGAAAGAATTCTCTTGACTTGTTTAACATGACATCAACCATTGGTGTGCAGCATTTTGTGCAGTGTTTACGTTACTATGTCTTTCTTTAAAAAGAGTTCTCTTCATTCGTTAAACATGACTTAAATCAGGAGCAGTGGTCTAGTGGTAGGATGCTCACTTAGGGATCAAGAGGTCCTTGAGCAAGAAACTAACCTACAATTGTTCCACTCCACCCAGGTGGTAATGGGAACTGTGAGGGATCACTTGTCTGAAGGAGATTTCAGTGATCAGGAGTTATCATACAAAAATTGAATTGTAAAGTCAGCTGAATATGTATATAGAATCAGACTTTAAACCGCACTTTAACTTATTAACTTTACTAGTTTACCCTTTTTTTGAGAACTAACGGCCTGTAAGGATGAAAATCTACATATATATGACAAACAATATTATGGAACTGAACAAATATATTGCCAGATTTGAACTTTCAACTTGCTTATCATAGTTTAGATTATCTATTATTTAATATGTAGTATTTAATCAAGAATAAAAACAAAGTTTTAAGTGAATTCTGTGATCTTATTGAATTAATTGATCTGTCATTGTTGTTGATTCGAGCAGAATTATTGTTTGAGTAATCCTTGACAGATTTCTGTCAAAACATTAATAATTTCACAGTGACTTCATGAGTTAAAGTTACCTTGTCGTTCATTTGAGATTTTCCAAAGTATGTGTAATGTCCGGGTTTTATGCTAGTGTTTTATGCTAAGTTCATTGTTAAGATATTTCAGTTACGATGAGGGCACAAGTCTAAATTAAACACATTCAGTCACCATGAAGTTATTCAAGCTTTGACAACTGAAAATAAACAAACCATACCTGAAATGTTACAAGAAGTCAGTAAAATGAGAACATAAAATGGTTTCAAGAGCAACGGGTTCTTAATCATTAACATCTACATGTCTACATGGCAATGTCACCTCAAAAAAGCTGAGGGACTATGCAGTGGTCCAGTGGTAGGACATATGCTTTTGGATTGAGAGGTTCCGGGTTTGAACCCCACTAGGGCACTGCGTATTTCCTTTAGCAATAAATTAACCTACAATTGTTCAACTCCACCCAGGTGTAAATTGGTACCGAGAGGAATTGCCTGCCTGAAGATTTCAATAATCAGGGGTTATCATGCTAAGTTGTAAAGTTTGCTGAATATGTATTATAGAAGCAGACTTTAAACCCCACATTAACTTTAACGTGTTATGCTATGTGCGACCCATGCAGGTTTATTCGTCCTCTCACGAAGACAAACAGGAACAAAAGAGTTGGAACATCACTTAGAAAAACATCAACAGCCCTGGTAACCATGCCTTATTTCCCTTTTCTTTGAGAAAGGAATATCAAAATTAACATGGGTTTTGACTGAAAAGAAAATATACATTATCTTTTTCAAACACCCCTAATGAAAAAGATTTTTTAGATAAATGCAAATATTGCTTAGATATGTTCATGTTATTTATTGTATTTCAAAGTGAAAGTAGATCGAAATCGAAAGTAGAATTCAGTTGTCAATAATCGAAACAATAGTTTTGATCACAGTATGTTAAAGATGAAGTCTTATTAGAGAAAAAAACTTATTTCAAATTACATAATTAAGCTTTTAAACTATTTTGGATCAGGTATATTAAACATCAGCGTATAAAAGAATATAGTGTGCTCTCATACAAGTACCCCACTTTTTTTAAGAATTGGACACTTTGTCAAACATAAATTTAGAAAGCAGAATGGTTTGAACTGTTAGTCGTGTCTTTAATGCATGTTATATTTTGATAACTTCATGGTTGTAAAACAGTTTTCAAGTCTACTGTGAATATATCTTCATAAAGAGGCTTTAAAGATTCGAAGAGATTGTCAACTTACAGTCACCTACGGTTTTATAATTATATATACATTTTCTCATGTTTCTGTAGTTATGCAGCTGAAATTAATTTTATTTTTAGAAATTTTGTGAAACATGGGTCTTTCAGCATATAAAGAATAGTACTTATTGCCTCTTGTAAACAATTGTTGACAATATCTAAAATGGTCATATTGCAGAAGTCAGTTGTTCAACACACTTTTCTGTGACAAGGCTTAGATCTTGAGATCTTAAGTTAAACCAGTACTTGGTACATTCCATTTCTAGTGGCGGACAACTGGTCTAGGTAATACAGTAGTCAGGGGAAGACAATATCAGTTCTCATGACCAAACTTCATGATCATCAACCACTAATAGTAATATGTTATACTTATTTCTTCTCTCTGTTATCCTCTTTACAGACAAAATATTGAACGACATCAAATGGCACATTAAATAACCTACAACCTTTCTGTCTATGAAAAATCTTATTTGATCCTAGGAGTTGTGATTGTTATTTCCAAAATACTTAGCACAAAAATTGAATCAATCAGTAAACTAGGTCATGTGTGATAATAATTTGTGCAGATGATTCAAAGTAAGCATTTTCAGACAAAGAAATGCAATAGTAAATCTAATAATAGTTTTAATTCTTTTTTATTGTTTAACTGAGGCAAGAATTTGGGGTAAACAAATTGTGGCGATTATTGGTACGGAGATACGAGTTTTAACATTGTCCAATGTGAGGTCAGTTCATCTTGGTCAAAAGATGCATAAGTACGTCTTTGTTTTAAGACGCTCATTGAATATAGTTGTTTCGAAGAGTATAAAAGGAGAAAATTAGTCAATTTTAATCAGTCTGCAGTTGGCAGCAGACTCGCACGTCCGACACTCTGAGCCCCAGAATTAATTAATAAATATTTATCTACTTCCGGTAATATGTTTTACTGAAATTGTTTGATGTTACAGTGGGTACGCGTATGTGATGGTTGGAGAGACAACGCCATTAGAATAACCTGGGATACCCGAAGTCAATTGTCCTCCATGTTGTTTACCGCAACTCTGCCGAAGCCTCGCTTCCCCAGAGTGGTATGCAACTGGAGAAACGCCCGGCTCGCAGTAGTGTTCTATGGTTGCTGTTTGTGAATATTGTTGAGGCTGAGAGCCGAAACAGAGTTGCTGGCTTGGATCTCTTGTGTTAGATATGTGTCTATAAATGAAACAATGGTAGAGTTTCTGTGGAAGCCAGCTTAATGTTATACTAGTTGAATAATATGATTGTTGGTGAAACAAGCTATGGGAAATACCTGGGAGGACCGAAGCCAACCCTCATTGTTGTTTACCGCAACTCTGCCGAAGCCTCGCTTCCCCAGAGTGGTATACAGCCGGAGAAACGCGCGGCTCGCAGTATTGTTCCATAGTTGTTGTTTGTGAATATTGATAAGGCTGAGAGCCGAAACATAGTTGCTGGCTAGGGCCTGGAGCCGTGTTAGATATATACCTAAAACTATTGTAGAGTTTTAGTGGTTGCCAGCTGAGTTTCATACTAGTTGAATAATGTATTATGTTGAAAGGCTGGAGACACTGTGGATTTTAGTTTGTGCTTTAGTGATTATTGTCGAAGAGCCAGTAATAGATTTTAGCTATTGGATATAGCATTGATTATTTTGGTGAGAAGCATTTGGTAGCTTGGCGTATTTTATACATCCCAAACCCACTTTATGTGTATGTTTTATACTGGTCATCGAAAATATTGTTTATAACTCAGCGAAAGAGATGATCCACTCTTGTCGCTCGTCACCTTGATATATGCACGAGCTTATATATATATGATAGCTCATCAGTTTTGTTATCCCGTCATTTGTATATCAGTTCCCACCTCTTTGTAGTTTATTAGATAGATGACGGCTGCGAATGTTGTTCGGCCGTCCATAGATGATTTTAAGACGAGCTGATAGCTCAACTTCTGTAGCATATTTGGAATCAGTCCTGTTCGTCCCATCCCTTGTACTTCCTTTGCTATCATATATTATTATGGATTGTTTGGCGACAGAGACAGGTAGCTCTGATCGCCCGTTCATTTGATAACAAGGACGAGCTTCGGAGAAGCTCTCGTCTATCATAGTTATCTATGTCATTTTGCAGTGTATATAATTGTTCATGCATTTGTCTTCATTTGATTGTCTTATGTCGTTACTATATGTTGTATCATACTTAGTTTTGCCGTTTGATGTATATGCATAGTTTGTTTGTCAATGATAGTTGATAATCTTGGATAATATTGTCTATTTAGCATCACTCTTGCTTCGATGTCTTGTGTATATATTTGGTGATGTTGTTTAATGTGTATTACTTTTGGTCTTTTATTGATATCATGCTTTGTGATGCTCTTCGTAATCATGTATGTTATTGTATTTATAGATATGTTGTATAGTTGCTTTTGTTAAATTTGTCTTATAGTTCATGCCTTGTACATATACCTTTTTTGTTTTATTTTTCCAATCATTAAGCTAAGTAGCTCGAGGAAAATACATTTATATATAGTTGACCGCTCGGATACACGTTACAAAATTGGTGGCAGCGGTGGGATTGAATTAACCTCTGTGAAGGTTAACTTCCCCACTAGTCATGATCATTGTCTTTATTTGCCATTTTCGTTTATCTAATGGCTTATCAACATTTTTGTTTAACTGTTGCGGTTCTGTATATTTTATCTAAGTATATGTATGATGGTCAGAGCCTTGTCGTCTTGTGTAAAATTGTCAGAGTGTTTAAGCGAGACGCTTAAAAACGAGAGAGAGGGTAATGTGGCGATTATTGGTACGGAGATACGGGTTTTAACATTGTCCAATGTGAGGTCAGTTCATCTTGGTCAAAAGATGCATAAGTACGTCTTTGTTTTAAGACGCTCATTGAATATAGTTGTTTCGAAGAGTATAAAAGGAGAAAATTAGTCAATTTTAATCAGTCTGCAGTTGGCAGCAGACTCGCACGTCCGACACTCTGAGCCCCAGAATTAATTAATAAATATTTATCTACTTCCGGTAATATGTTTTACTGAAATTGTTTGATGTTACAGTGGGTACGCGTATGTGATCGTTGGAGAGACAACGCCATTAGAATAACCTGGGATACCCGAAGTCAATTGTCCTCCATGTTGTTTACCGCAACTCTGCCGAAGCCTCGCTTCCCCAGAGTGGTATGCAACTGGAGAAACGCCCGGCTCGCAGTAGTGTTCTATGGTTGCTGTTTGTGAATATTGTTGAGGCTGAGAGCCGAAACAGAGTTGCTGGCTTGGATCTCTTGTGTTAGATATGTGTCTATAAATGAAACAATGGTAGAGTTTCTGTGGAAGCCAGCTTAATGTTATACTAGTTGAATAATATGATTGTTGGTGAAACAAGCTATGGGAAATACCTGGGAGGACCGAAGCCAACCCTCATTGTTGTTTACCGCAACTCTGCCGAAGCCTCGCTTCCCCAGAGTGGTATACAGCCGGAGAAACGCGCGGCTCGCAGTATTGTTCCATAGTTGTTGTTTGTGAATATTGATAAGGCTGAGAGCCGAAACATAGTTGCTGGCTAGGGCCTGGAGCCGTGTTAGATATATACCTAAAACTATTGTAGAGTTTTAGTGGTTGCCAGCTGAGTTTCATACTAGTTGAATAATGTATTATGTTGAAAGGCTGGAGACACTGTGGATTTTAGTTTGTGCTTTAGTGATTATTGTCGAAGAGCCAGTAATAGATTTTAGCTATTGGATATAGCATTGATTATTTTGGTGAGAAGCATTTGGTAGCTTGGCGTATTTTATACATCCCAAACCCACTTTATGTGTATGTTTTATACTGGTCATCGAAAATATTGTTTATAACTCAGCGAAAGAGATGATCCACTCTTGTCGCTCGTCACCTTGATATATGCACGAGCTTATATATATATGATAGCTCATCAGTTTTGTTATCCCGTCATTTGTATATCAGTTCCCACCTCTTTGTAGTTTATTAGATAGATGACGGCTGCGAATGTTGTTCGGCCGTCCATAGATGATTTTAAGACGAGCTGATAGCTCAACTTCTGTAGCATATTTGGAATCAGTCCTGTTCGTCCCATCCCTTGTACTTCCTTTGCCATCATATATTATTATGGATTGTTTGGCGACAGAGACAGGTAGCTCTGATCGCCCGTTCATTTGATAACAAGGACGAGCTTCGGAGAAGCTCTCGTCTATTATAGTTATCTATGTCATTTTGCAGTGTATATAATTGTTCATGCATTTGTCTTCATTTGATTGTCTTATGTCGTTACTATATGTTGTATCATACTTAGTTTTGCCGTTTGATGTATATGCATAGTTTGTTTGTCAATGATAGTTGATAATCTTGGATAATATTGTCTATTTAGCATCACTCTTGCTTCGATGTCTTGTGTATATATTTGGTGATGTTGTTTAATGTGTATTACTTTTGGTCTTTTATTGATATCATGCTTTGTGATGCTCTTCGTAATCATGTATGTTATTGTATTTATAGATATGTTGTATAGTAGCTTTTGTTAAATTTGTCTTATAGTTCATGCCTTGTACATATACCTTTTTTGTTTTATTTTTCCAATCATTAAGCTAAGTAGCTCGAGGAAAATACATTTATATATAGTTGACCGCTCGGATACACGTTACAAAATGTTTGATATTTTGAAATCACATGACTATATGCCAAAAAGTAATGTCTGCCTAGGAGTTGATCCCATCACCTCTGGATTCATAGTCCAGGTGTGTTACCAACAGGTCATGCTTAAAACTAGTCTCTAAAAAGAAAACAAGAAATGTTAGAATAATCAGATCACATTTTATTGTATTTCGACATACATAGATTATATACAAGATATAGAAGTTTTCATTGAAGTCATGAAAATAACAGAAAATAAAAAATACATATTCTAGATAGATTATCAAACCACTTAACAGGAATTGTTACTCAATAGTTAATTAACTCAATTACGTTTTGCTCCACCAGGTTATATTGCTTGCTGACATTTTTCATGTTAATTTCAGTGTTAGGTAAATGCTTTTTACAACAATAAAAACTTGCATCATCAATTTCAAATTTGACCTGGTTTTATTGTTTATTACTGAACTAATGTCACCTAGATAAAAAAAACCCTGAAAATACCTGCATTAATAAGCTCAATTCAGAAACAGTGATCAAGAAATTTGATGTAACGTATGTATGTATCATAAAAAATGCAGCAAACGGTATACACTGAAAACGCATACATATACATGTTTATAAGAAGAACACTATAACAGGAAGCTCATTTCTTTGAACAAGAATTTTCACTTCATTTCAAAGTTTACGAGACAGCTTATTAGCCCGATTCAAATCCCACAAGCCTAAGGGTTTAAGCAAGTGGGGGTAATGTCAAGACTGAGAAACTCTATTTGCACTATTATTAGATTACAATTAACAAAGGAATTTCATTCATGTCAACAGGGAATTACACTACTTACAGTAGCTTATCATTGAGGAAGCTAGATTTCAAATTCATACTTAGTAGAGGAGTATAAGAGGTTAGACTGGTAATCATAAAACAGCCAGTTCTGTGATGGATTTAACTGAATTCAAAACCAACAGCATAGCTTCCATTAGCAGGAACATTATCCTAAATGCTTCATTCTGTAAGCTGACCAGTGATTCACAATGACGGGGTGGAAGTTTATAGTTTTAAAAAACTGAAAACCTACTATCATAGCACTGAAATACAAAGATTTCATATACATTATATAGAGTAGTTCAATCTCAAAATACTGAAATCAGTATTAATACTGAAAAACTTTCACCCATGCAATAAAGATAAATAAACCAAATTTGCTCTAACTTGCCTTGAATTTTTCAAAATCACATAGAACTGTAGAATAAACAACCAGACTCTAGAGTGATTAATTTTACAGTAAGAACTTGTTTTACAAATGAGCTAAATTAGTTTAGTATAAACTAAAGCAGAAATATAAACAATCTAGTATAATATATATACAATTATATAAAATATACATTATTTCATTTATTTACATTTACAACATAAACACAAAAATATACAATGGGGGCTAGTGCTCAACGGTCGTAACTCAATTTAAAAAAAGAGTGAAGTATGACCATTTTGCGCTAAGTCCATAAGACATGTACATTTGTACAATCTTTATAATTAGCCCAATTATGCTATAAATATTAAAGTAGAATTCCCCTATGTATTTTGCCATATGCTGTGTAAGACCACATGACGAGGGTTTGACGGAAAACTGGCGTAACTAACTTTTTTTTTTCAAAAATGACTTTTTGATAAATTTGGCTTTAGAAATGCCAAATACATGTTTCTACCAAATTTCATCAAAATATTCCATTTATGAAGTACATATATATACTTAGTGCAAAAGTGTAGTAACTTATTTCAAGCAAACTGTATCATGGAAAACTGTCTCAACTTGAGTCAAAATTGATGAGACTTATGCAAACACAGTATTTTTAATGTTTTAGAACATTGGACAACTTCATGTAAGGGGATTTTCTATAAAAAGAGACTTTGCTACATTGATGTGTCACCAGATGAATATTCAAAGGGAGATAGTTCCACAACCTCAAATATTAAAATTAAACTTCGTGTGCTCAACACTTCTGAGCAAGTGTAATAACAATACAAAGTTTCGTGTCAATTTACATAAATGTAGTCATCCCATAGACTAGCACAAAATGCTGTCAACAGCAACAGCTAACCTAACAAAGGGTGATAACTAGAGAGAAATAAATGGTGTTTATTTCTCTCAAAATTAGGCCATTTTTATTTTTACCACACAGTTCATGTGGAAGAAATAATCATAATTAAGATTTATCAGTGTTGTTGATTATCCGAATATACTAACCCCAAAATTCTGAACCATTTGACCTAGGTTTTGACTCCATGGCCTAGTTCTTTACCCTAAATGATCTAAATTCAAACATGACATATATTTGTGCATGAGTATATCAATTAGTAAATTCAATTCACAGTCTGAATTGCCTCTTGTAATCTAGAAACAACTCTTTATGATGTTACACCATTTATCAACAACTGATAACAAGCGGCAGACAAACCAAGGAATGGACCAACTAAGTAACAAGCTTGCTGCCATTTACCTCTCTCCTTAATTTTGTTTGTACAGGGTACAGTACAACATCTCTTGAACATCAACCACTGGGCCCTAGGGCCTAAACTGTGTTGCTGTTCAAAGGTTGTTGTTCAACAGAGGTTCAATTCAATTAAAATTACACCTAAGGAAATATTAAAAGCTGTTGATGTGCAGAGGATTTGTTTTGAAAAACGCTGCTCTGTAGAGATAATAGTGTATAAATATCTTGCACATTGTATATTATTTGATATATTAATAATACACGAATATATTATTTACATTAAAGTAAAAACAATATGTCACCATATTTTACATCAAAAACAAAACTATACAAAATAAACTATAGTAAGATTTCTGTACATAATTACTGTTATTATTAATCTGTTATTACTGGCTTTGACAATTCTCATAAGCTGACATAATCATGCCCTTATGGCCGCCATTTATATTTTGATTTCAAAATTTGGTCAGCAGACATTTAAATGAAAGGAATACACCGACACATGGCAGAGCAAAAAGTATAGGACTTAATTTATTTGATAAAACCATGTAAGGTATAATGGCAATCATTTTCCAGTAGACTTAGACACCATCTTCTAAATCTTAGGCCTTGAATATTCGGAAACCCAACTCTGGATAAACATTTCCTTGTAAATTATGACAGTAATTTCAAATCAAAATTCATTTGATGTCTTATCCAGTAATAATCAATAAAATTCTGCAACAAAAAGTCAAGAGCTTTTTGACTAATTTCAGGTTCAAAATGTTGACGTAGAGAAAAAATAATCCCTTTATTAAGACCAATCTGCTTTTAAGACCATCAAATATGTTGAACCTGATAGTGGAACTTTACTGTAGTAACACATACATAGACTTACATTGACAACAACAGTAGTTGTGTATACAAATCTTCTTTATAATAAATACAGTTTTCTCAATATGTACAAAACAGTTATTTAATCATTACATATTATTACAACATTTTTGCAAGCATTTAGAAAATTCCAGGGATGTCCAGATCCCTTGACCCCTTTCACTGAGACCCTCAATTGCATCATTTTAAAATCAATGCAGTTTCTGTAAAATAGTTATATTTACACTACGTAACATAAGAACACAAAGATCTGAATGCAGAAGAAAGATTTACAAAGAAACACAAAGATCTGTATGTCCAGGAAATATTATCACGTACCGGTAATTACTAAATTTTATAGTTTTACAATACATATATTCTTAACTCTTTAACAACCCTGATACAAGGTATTTATCTTTCTTCAAGTCAAAAAATATTTTGACAACCCTTTATAACACAGGCAAATTTTAACTACATAACAATTTCCCTTAAAGCTCCAATCCTATCAACAGTCACTTCTTATCAACAAAAACCTCAACATTTACCCTTTTCATGAAAAATAAACCACCCAACAACAGTCTCCTCTAAAGTACAACCAATTTAGCTTAGTCATGCTACCAATTGTCGTAATGAGGTGTTCAACTACCACGAACATCCATTTTTAAACCTTGTCATGCATTTTCCTGTCATTCATTTTTCAATGAAAGTGATCCTCTCTACAACAGTCATCTCCCCATAGTTCAGCTAATGACTGTGGTAGAGATTTATGTTTAGCTAAATACTGATTTATCACAATAGATTTGAATACAATTGACCACAGTCTCTATGTACACAGTAAAACATACCAATGACCTCAATATAAATATATTATACATGTTAGTAATATCACATCAATTCTGAGCACTCACCAACCACAATGGTATAGGTATCTATATTTGATTGCAATCTCATTGAAATCAGTTTCTATAAACATAACTGCAATATAATCTTAATGCCTAGCTATGACTCTTGGGTCAGAATAAATTTTACCTGCTGAAACAAGAGTCACACCTAACTGAGGTTAGAGTCACCAAAACTGTTAAAAGCTAGTAGTCTAATTGTTTCATCTGAGAATATAATGTGGGATGTTGTTTTCCCTCAAGAATATGTTAGTTCTTTATTCCTGCATGCAAATGAAATTTCAACAGAACATGACCTGCAAATGAGAACTACTGGTATCTTTAGTCCATTTCTTCCATACAAGAATATGTTAGTTCCTTATCACTGCATGCAAATGAAATTTCAACAGAACATGACCTGCAAATGAGAACTACTGGTATCTTTAGTCCATTTCTTCTCAACTGTTGAAGTTTAAATAATTTCATGGTAATTGAATACACACTTTCACAATATCATGAGTCTTAGACAAAGAACATAGAGTCATTGTGAAATTATTAATGTTTTGACAGTTGAGAAAAAACGAACTATACATTAGCAAGAAATCTGGCAGAGTATAAAGTAATCTGATTTCTATGAGATTGATTTGGTTGTAGAGAACTGAGAACCCTAGTGTGATACATAGGGTGTATGTTTACATATTGTATGAATATTGGAATGAGCAAGTTGATGTATAACAATTGTATAATAATGTTGTTTTAATGAAACAAATATAATAATAAAACAATAATACATGTGGCCACAACACTAGCTAATATAATAGAATCTCTTCTTTTACGAATATTAATTCTCTGCATAAGGCTGTTAATAAGAGGAAAACGATCTGAACAAAGGGTTAAGGAAAATGTACATGTACAACAATTTCTAAGATAAAGGGTTTGATATTATTTTAAGTAGGTTGCCGGGTTGGACAACCTGCTATATATTTTACTTGCCCAAACCTAATGTTTTACTAGCAGTAACAGGTTGTCATAGCCAGAATATAAGTGGGACAACCTTTAATATCTAGTCCTGAGATAATAAATTTAAAAAAAAATGAGAAATACATATAGAGGATTAAACATGGCATCAGTACTTGCCCCAAATGACAATCCTGATATTCATCAGAACTATTTCCACTATTTGTAAACAACTGCCTATTTTCTCATATAAAGGGCCATGATGATACATGTAGCTTGGTTAAAACCCATGACCCCTAATCAGAGAGTAGTTAGTGATTTGAGTTCACATTCTAAACCACTCAACCAAAGTGGTCTTGGACCAAAGAGACCCCCCTGTAGACACTTCAAGTTAAACAAACAATCTACAGGGGCCCATTTTGATAGCAGTATTTCAATGTCCCTGGAAAGGTTTAGATCTCAAGATGCAATCTTAAACCAGTTCTAAACACCTACCCTTCAACAAGGCTGGCAACTTCTTCATATACCTGATCAATGGAGGAAAATTGACACTATTGTCAAATTTTCAAGAAAGGCTTAACAGCCCCAGGTGGGATTCAAACCCATACCACCTTCAGGATACTAGATTTGAAATCCTGGTTAGCTACCAACTGTGCTACAGACCGGTGTTTAAAACTATAAAAGGATACTAGCTAAAGTGTTCATTTTTTGAGTGATTCCAGACAATGATTTTTTCTGTGATTCTAAACTTTCCTTGGTTGCTATGGCAACACTGAAATAAATAAAACATTAACATAATTTAACTTGAAGAAATTACTGCCTAAGCAGTCTTCAAAACCAACTTACATTAGCACTGGACAAAAGGTCTAGCAAAATGGCGTTTTTACAGGACCAAAAGAAAATTTATTGGACCCAAAAAATCTTAAGTTATTAGTTAAAATATACTGTCCATGTCAATGATTTATCAAATTATATAAAATGTATCAGAAGTGAACAGACTTATTACAGTGTTTTAGTTTATATGTGAAATTTCTAATTATTTAAATGCTTTTTGACGAAATAGGAAATCAGCGGCTGTAAAACCTTGGTGGACCGTCGGACCACTATAATTGTAGAAGTCATTGGACCGAATGTGATTTTGATGGACTGGGTCCAGGGTCCACTGGCTAAATTCTAAGGCTGTTGTCTAAGAAATTAGGGCATGAAAGAGGTAGCGTGTATAGAAGGGATGAGACAGTTAACCAATATACCAGTTAATGTTGCAAAAACAAATTCTGACTCGTTTTTACTAGTTCTGTTTTTTTTGCACCAGTTTTGTAGTTATTTGCTTTGCTGATTGATTTTATCAGAATTTGTTATTGAAAGGTCAAGAAAGGTTGAAAACTTGAAATAATCTTTTTGTCATTTAAATGATTAAACAGTCCAACATAAAGGATAATACTCTTCGAAAGTTTGTTTCAAAATTTGCCTTTTTCTCACATATACTGTAATTCAATTTACTCTTAAAACCATTCAAGCATTTGTATGAGAAATCATATAAAAATACAAAAATGTATGGGATGTTGATCTAATTAAGATGATGCAAATGCATTAATTCCTGCTTTGCTTGTCAATGTAAAAAATATATACACAATGTATTGCAATATGAATTTACACCCCTACTGAATAGATCTTTTTAGAAGTCTGTATTTTTTAATTTTTGTTCCCTGAACTAGTTTTGTTGTTAAACTGATATATAATTAATCAGAAAAACATTTTTTATTACTTGTCCTTAGTACAATGTATATCAAATACATAATTAAATAAAACATATACCTTATTTGGTCATCTATCAATCTTTCTGAACTGAAAATATATACAGAAGTACAAAATCTATACATATCACAATCTATATAATCTGTATATGAAAATATTGTTCCTAAATAAATACATGTACAATACATAAACAAGGGAGTTAAGCCTAGATTACTAGCTTGACATCAGACAGGAAGTTTTTTAATACTTCTCTTCCACCAGTAATAATCCTACTTGGTTGCTCAAGACATAATACTTTCATAGTGGAAGAATCTCTAAGACTTTACTTTATGATTCTATGTAAAAATTAAAGACCCCTGGGACATTTTAAGAACCAATTGATTGGAGGTGCAACATGCAAAAAAATGGTAACTTAAAAGCTAATGGTTTTAAAGATTGTATTTTGTAGAACCCTGTTGCATATTTGACTCCCAGACATGTAATGTATGCCATTAGCATAGGCCATCAGCCAAATTTAGTAACTTAATGCCTACCATTTTAGACAAAAAAGATTTTTATAAAATTTTTGACTTACACAATCCCACCCACAGGTGTCCGTCGCGTCGGAAATCCAAAAATTTGTTTATTAAAAAATATAAGGTATCCAACTCGATGAAATCCTTCAGAATTTTACTCGGAAGAGATGTGACAGGTCTGCTTTTCAAGACTAAACACTCACTCCCGAACGATTAAGCGCTAAATACTAATAAGGACGTGTTAGACAAACAAAAAATGTATTACTAGCGTTAATATCAAACTTCTGGCTATGATCCGCAAGACTGTATTTCTATCAGTTTACTCGAATCGCTATTGTTTATCTGCCGGCTCAACCATTTTGTGAATGGTGATGCGCGCGCATCACGTTTGTTACGAGTCATTTCATTGGACGGTATTTTTATTCTGTCCAATAAAATGACTCGTAACCAAATTAAGGTCAAATGTGATGCGCGCGCATCCTCATTCAATAAAATGGTCGACTCGGGAGATTAACAAAACCGATTCAAGTAAAATGATCGGTACAATCTTAGTAAGGGAGCGAGAAACTTGATATTGATGATGGAAGTCCATTTTTAAGTTATCTAACACGTCAGTATTCGATTTTAGCGCTAAGCCATTGGAAAAGAGGGGTTTAGTCTGGGAAAGTTGACCTGTCACATCTCTTCCGAGTAAAATTCAGAACGATTTCATCGAGTTGGATACCTTATATTTTTTAACAAAACAAAATTTTGGCTTTTGGTTGGAACTTTTATATTTGATGTTTTTATGATAATTAGAGCATGTTTAAGTAAAAATTAACAATTATTTGGAGTTTTGTAATGCGATGGGCACCTGTGATCCCACCCTTCTCTCCCACAGACAAGACCAATCACAATAGTTCAACTTTAGCAATATTATATGAAGGCCTACAGTACATATACTTACTTTCTGATATGTTCATTTTCTTTCAGGTATAGATCTGTTCTTCTATTTAAACCAGATGAATTCTTGTAAGCACTGCAATATATCAAATATATTACCATTGATTATAAAAATAACAAGTTTATTTAACAAGGCCATACAACAGAATATATCCAACCTATTATGTGGCCCTAAAGTGATATTTGAACATAAGGCTTGTTTCTAAAGCAAGCTCCAAGTCTACAACTGCGAAGGACCAGCGTCAGACCACAGGAGCTTGACATTTTATATCATACTACGAAAATTCCCCTCTTACATATAATAAAAAAACGCCAGGAATACAATGCGTCCAATCTGCAACTTCTCACCTACTAGTCAAATTCACCCTCAAAAAGCAACGAAACATCGATTGATCACAAAATCATTTAGCCATTCGATTAACAACTCATTAATGTACTTGTAACAATCGACGATTCTAAAATCGACCTCACTATGAAGCAGACATTCGTCACTAAACACTTTTTTTTCGATAATTTTCGCTTGTCGTGGTCGCCATTCGCTGACGTCACAGATTTCATCACCGGGCTGACTTACACTTACTCTGCAATTTGTTGACATACAAGAACTCACAGAGTAACTTCCCTTTGTGGGTTTTCCCCCTTTAAGAGAAAAACGTGTTTAATGACAAATATCTGCTTCATAGTGAGGTCGATTTTGGAATCGTCGATTGTTACAGGTACATTTTAGAGTTGTTAATCGAATGGCTAAATGATTTTGTGATCAATCGATGTTTCGTTGCTTTTTGAGGGTGAATTTGACTAGTAGGTGAGAAGTTAGAGATTGGAGGCGTTGCATTTCTGGTGTTTTTATTATATGTAAGAGGGAAATTTTTGTAGTATGATATAAAATGTCAAGCTCCTGTGTTCAGACTAATATGTGTAACTCAATACTTCAAAATTAGCCTAGTTTCTGTTTTAGCTTGGAACAGAACTGGTTTAATGGTCTTTTTTATTCAGTTTTATGTTGAAATTTACTGTGAAATAAGTTCTATGACAGCTACATTAATGGTCTATTCCAAGGTCACCTAACACACCAACACAATATTCTTCACCAGTAGTTATATGAAACTAGAACTATGACTCACATCTTCAGTATGCAACTGTCCTATTCAATGATCAGGGTCATATGAAGAGGACAGTTTACATAACCATCACTCCTGTGATAACCAGTTCTAAAGTACCATCCTACAAAAGAAACTACCGACTTTTTAACATACAAAACCTTTATCAGTAGCTGGGCTTAAACTCACAGTACTCTGTGAGAGGTTAAAGTGATTGAATTAGAGACCTTAACCCTTCACCAATGGAGAACAGTTTATACTACAAATTAGAAGGACTGAAACTGTTAACTACTACTATAATCAAAATGCTAACACATTTTCTCAAAATTAAATCATGAATGATTATATAACAGTTACATGCCTACACGTGTATTAGATATTTGAACAAAGAGAATGACAATTGCCTGTACAAGCCTATTCTAAAAGATAACGTTTCAAATTGTGTCTTGTATAGATATAAAATTTCTATCTATACAATTATATCTTGACATGTGCAAATAAAAGATATGTAAATGTTTAACAGCATAGTTTTATTCTTCAATAGAGTTGATCTAACAAGGCATGTGACATGTGAATGCAATGTAATTTAAGATTTACCACTGAATTATGAATAACGAGGGGTGTTACAAAGATATCCCAAATTAATGACAACTAATAATTATAATTAGTATTGGTTTTTTTTTTCTAAACAGTCAAAATGATATAGGTTACATTTGAAACACCCCTTCTTAGACAAGTTATCAGTAAATCGATATCTAATAGTTTACGGTAAGAAAACTTCACAGCAGAAATATACATATCCCTTGCTAGAGTAGTGGTTATTTAATGTTATATAATCAGGAACTTAAAAAACTTAAGTAAGTATGTATATTAATTTTACATTCTAGATAATTTAACCTTGATTTAGAAGGGAGGGGAAGAAAAGAGGCATGATCACTGTATGCTTAATAGTTGTCTAACTATTGAGCCAACATAAAATTGTTAACCAAACGAAAGTCGAGGACTATGGCGTTGCCAACACTAATTCAAACAAGATACACATGTATTATATAACATGAGTACGCGAATTTACCTATGGATTTAATTATCAAACTATTTGATCAAACAGTTTTACCAGTTCTCACGTACGGCAGTGAAATCTTCGGATTTGAAAATCTTAACATGCTTGAAAAAATACATAATTCATTTCTCTGTAAAATCATTAAAGCGTGCCGCTCTACACCCATAATGTTTTTGCACGGCGAGCTCGGTCGTTATCCGATTGAAATGAACATCAAATCGCGAATGGTATTTTTCTGGAACCGACTTGTGACAGGCAAACGTGACAAATTATCTTTTCAATTGTTTCAGTACATGGTTACGAGCAACTCATCTCTTGCAAAGTTTAAGTGGCCACACATGATTAAACAAATTCTAGAAATGGCCGGTCGCCCTTACTTATGGGAAAACCAATTTCTCGTAACTGATAAAAACACACACAAGCATATTCGTAGGTCGCTAATTGATCAATATAAGCAAAATTGGCATGCAAAACTATCCCAGCCTAATAAAGGTTTATCTTATCTGAAGTTTAAAGACCAAATTTCTTTTGAACAAAACTTTACGCTGTTGAACACATGTGATATTATGACTCTATCTAAATTTAGAACCGCTAATCACGTTTTACCTATTGAGGCAGGACGTCACGACGGGACACCTTACGATGACAAACTCTGCACATTTTGTAATGACGGTCTAGTCAGCGATGAAATTCATTGCTTACTACAATGCAAATCTCTAAAACATGAAAGAGCAAAATACCTCGGCTATCCAAATTTTACTATTGATCCAGAAAACACCTTTAAATCTTTATTGTCGTCATCTTCCAAAATTGAGTAAACAAAACTTTGTTCCTTTATTAGGATAATCTTAAATAAATTTTGATGTTATCTCCCCTTCTCATTTTCTGTTTTATATCTTTCACAGATATAAGCTAAACAATTTCCCTCTCTCTCTCTTAAATGGAAAATGTCATAACGCTTTATCGACATTGACTTTCGTTTTACCTTTTTTCTAAATGTATTCACCCTTTTCATAAATAAGTATAATATTTCTATGTACAAGAATATGTATTTACTTCTCACATATTGTTATTTATATAACTTGTGAATGCTAATAAAAGTTCTGTTCAGTATATAACCACACTAATGGCCTGTTACGCAATGTGAGCGCTTTGTATCACTACCTAGCGATTTCTTACAGAACAGTCTGCTACAAACTAGCAAATTGATTTGCTACGTAGCAATATGTAGCAATTTTTTTTCTTGCTCACCGAAACGTTAAGAATACCTCTGGTTTTCAAAATGTCTGCACCCATGGAAACGAGTTTCTTTTTCAAGAATACCAACGTATTTTTCTTATTTAACGCATAGATTTCTTCGAAGTGGTTACAGTAAATAATGGTGGTGATAAATAATTTGAATACTTGTTACAATGCTGAACTTTTGTTGGTGGAAGACGCCTTCTTAGATAAGCTAGCTCAAAGCAAAATCGTTCCGTAAAGTACTCATATGCTACCAAGAATTGCTTCAAAAAAGGGCTATAGCGATCATTTTGATGAAAAGGCCATAAGTTTGTACATAACATCTTATGATGGTCCATGATCAGTATAGTTTTACATAAGTAATTTACATAAGTTGTTAATCTAATCAAGTTCAGTATCAATACCTTACAATAATTAACTCTCATCTGAGCAGCCACAAAGTCACTCACACAAACTTAAACCTTTATCTTCAGAGTTTAATCTCAATATGGTCACATTACTTATTAACTTAAATTACTAAATTAATCTGTATTTTCCCCCACAATGCCACAGGAACATGCCGAGATATGTCCTAAATATTTACAGTTTTAATTAAAAAGTAGTTATTACCTGGTATTACTACATTTTCTACTTACAGCTACAAGACAAACATCCAATGGTAGTAAGATACCAAATATGCCATTCTTTAGAAAGAATAAAAAAAAGGAAGAACTTGCTGAGAACAAGAGAAGTAAATCAACATCAGATGTTTCTGACAGTAATGATCAATTTGGATACAGTGTGCCATTACGACATAGTGGAGCTAGAAAAAACAGATATAAGCTAGGAATTGAACAATTAGCTTCTCTTCAAGAAAATATTTCAGAAACAAAAGAATCTAATGAAGTAAAAAAAGAAGAGACTAACAAAGATTCTGAGACCAAAACTGAGAGTGTAGATTTAACCAAGCTGAAGAATAAAGATGACAAAGCATCAAGTATATGGTATTGTGAGCCTTGTCTCCAAGGGCAAAAAGAAAATACAGCAGTAGGACTTTGTAAGGATTGTCTGGAACATTTGTGTGATGAATGCTACAGCACACATAAAAATCATAAATATTTTCGGAACCATATATTACAAACATTAGATGAAATCTCAGGAAATAATCAGTCTCAAAATGAAATAACAATGGAGGGTCCACCTGAAACAGTTGTAGAAGATAAATGTACCATCCATGATGAACCAAAAATATATGAATATTATTGTAAGTCATGTGATCAACTAGCTTGCTCTATATGTATGTTTAAACAACATCGTTCTTGTCAACAAGTGGAACTCATTGAAGATGTCATTAAAACATTTCAAGATTCAAACAAGTGTAAAGAATTTACTGAAGATCTGGAAAAAGTGAAAGCTGGCTTTGCAGAATGTGATGATACTATCAAAACAAGTATGAAGAATAACCAAGTCTATAGAGATAAAGCTGGAAATAATTTATCAATACAAGTAAAGAAGATATCAGACCAACTGAAAGAGGCAGAGAGAAATATAAAGTCGGAGATTTTTGAAAAGTTTGATAAAGAGCAAAAAGAAATATATGAAATCAACCAGAAACATGAGGAATGGCACAGACAAATAAAGATAATAAATACACAAATTGAACATTGTAGAAACTCTGGACATATCAATCTATTATTTATTTACATAAAGAAAGCAAGAGAATTAATTGACAATCTTAAAGAAGATGTCCAAGAAATAAAAAGGAATAATGAGATAAAACATTATGGAATAAAAGTGAAAAATTTGACAGAAGATTTTAAAAGTTTGTTTCAACTGACAGAAGAACAGGATTTTCTAGAGTCAGGAAGTGATGAAGTTTTTATCAGACAATAGATGCATAAATCTTTCATCCAGGTTTGTGGTGCAGAAGGGTTTACACAGTTGTTGGTTGTTGGTTTGGAAACCACCAAGGCTGGTTGTGAACTTCCATGAACATTATGAAGTCTTACATAAGTAAAATAGTTTAACAATTTATACACATCCGTAAACACTTGTCTTCAACCACCCCCAATGAAAGAAAGCAACTAAGGTCACTAGACACATGAAATCACAAAACATAATTTCTAACGAAAGGTTTCAAAATCCACCTGGACTAATTATAACCTCCATGAAATTTCGACAATAATGTTAATTTTCTTCTATTTATAAGGTATTATGGCCTAGCAGAAAGGTATGCGAGTACTAGTTCTAGACAAAGATCCTGGAGAGCTAGGTTAAGTGAGCTGGCCACCATTAAATGACCATAATTTGTGTTGACACAGTGTTAATCCCCCCAAATAAATCTTCTGAAGAAAGACTTCTCTTGACTTGTTTAACATGACATCAATCATTGGTGTGCAGCATTTTGTCTACTGTGTTTACAATACTACGTCTTTCTTTACAAAGAGTTCTCTTCATTCGTTAAACAGGACTTACGCAGTGGTCTAGTGCTAGGATGCTCACTTAGGGATCAAGAGTTCCTTGAGCAAGAAATTAACTGACAATTGTTCCACTCCACCCAGGTGTTAATGGGTACTGTGAGGGATCACTTGCCTGAAGGAGATTTCTGTGATCAGGAGTTATCATACAAAAATTGAATTGTAAAGTCAGCTGAATATGTACATAGAATCAGACTTTAAACCGCACTTTAACTTTTTAACTTTACTAGTTTACCCTTTCATAAGAGGCCTAAGAACTATAGGCCTGTAAGGATGAAAATCTACATATATATGACAAACAATATTATGGAACTGAACCAATATTGACAGATCTGAACTTTCAACTGCCCTGCGTTCAGTTACCGCAAACGTTCTGTAACGCTACATTTGGAGCTCTTCGGCCATTCGTTGCAAAAAATCTCGAATATTTAGACACTATTTGGAAACTACCAAGGTTGAAGTAAACATACATTAACATATGATCGTTTAAGCAATGGGTGATGTGTCATTTTTAGTCCGTAAATTTTGAAACATCACTCATTGCCTTAACGCTACTGTTTCGTTATGTAATGTTCTGTAACGTTTTGTGTAATTGAACACGCTACTGGCTTATCATAGTTTAGATTATCTATTATTTAGCATGTAGTATTTAATCAAGAATAAAAACAAAGATTTTAAGTGATTTCTGTGATCTTATTGAATTAATTGATCTGTCATTGTTGTTTATTGGAGTATAATTATTGTTTGAGTAATCCTTGACAGTTTTCTGTCAAAACATTAATAATTTCACAGTGACTTCATTTGTTAAAGTTACCTTGTCGTTCATTTGAGATTTTCCAAAGTATGTGTAATATCCGGGTTTTATTCTAGTGTTTCATGCTAAGTTCATTGTTAAGATATTTCAGTTACGATGAGGGCACAAGTCTAAATTAAACACATTCAGTCACCATGAAGTTATTCAAGCTTTGACAACTGAGAATAAACAAACCATACCTGAAATGTTACAAGAAGTCAGTAAAATGAGAACATAAAATGGTTTCAAGAGCAACAGGTTTTTAATCATTAACATCTACATGTCTACATGGCAATGTCACCACAAAAAAGCTGAGGGGCTATACTTTGGTCCAGTGGTAGGACACATGCTTTTGGGTTGAGAGGTCCCGGGTTTGAAGCCTACTAGGGCACTGCTTATTTCCATGACCAAAAAATTAACCTACAATAGTTCAACTCCACCAGGTGTAAATTGGTACCGAGAGGAATTGCCTGCCTGAAGATTTCAATGATCAGGGGTTATCATGCTAAGTTGTAAAGTTTGCTGAATATGTATTATAGAAGCAGACTTTAAACCCCACATTAACTTTAACGTGTTATGCTATGTGCGACCCATGAAGGTTTGTTCGTCCTCTCACGAAGACAGACAGGAACAAAAGAGTTGCTTTGAGAAAGGAATATCAAAATTAACATGGTTTTTGACTGAAAAGAAAATATACATTATCTATTTCAAACACCCCTTATGAACAAGATTTTTTTAGATAAATGCAAATATTGCTTAGATATGTTCATGTTATTTTTTGTATTTCAAAGTGAAAGTAGATCGAAATCGAAATTAGAATTCAGTTGACAATACTCGAAACAATAGTTTTGATCACAGTATGTTAAAGATGAAGTCTTATTAGAGAAAAAAACTTATTTCAAATTACATAATTAAGCTTTTAAACTATTTTGGATCAGGTATATTAAACATCAGTGTATAAAAGAATATAGTGTGCTCTCATAAAAGTACCCCACTTTTTTAAAAAATTGGACACTTCGTCAAACATAAATTTAAAAAGCAGAATGGTTTAAACTGTTAGTTGTGTCTTTAATGCACTTTATATTTTGAAAATTTCATGGTTGTAAAACAGTTTTCAAGTCTACTGTGAATATATCTTCATATAGAGGCTTTAAAGAATCAAAGAGATTGTCAACTTACAGTCACCTAGGGTTTTATAATTATATATACCTTTTCTCATGTTCCTGTAGATATGCAGCTGAAATTAATTTCATTTTTAGAAATTTTGTGAAACATGGGACTTTCAGTATATAAAGAATAGTACTTATTGTCTCTTGTAAACAATTGTTGACAATATCTAAAATGGTCATATTGCAGAAGTCAGTTGTTCAACACACTTTTCTGTGACAAGGCTTAGATCTTGAGATCTTTAGTTAAACCAGTACTTGGTACATTCCATTTCTAGTGGCGGACAACTGGTCTAGTTAATACAGTAGTCAGGGGAAGACAATATCAGTTCTCATGACCAAACTACATGATCATCAACCACTAATAGTAATATGTTATACTTATTTCTTCTCTCTGTTATCCTCTTTACAGACAAAACATTGAACGACATCAAATGACACATAAAATAACCTACAACCTTTCTGTCCTCGAAAAATCTTATTTGATCCTAGGAGTTGTGATTGTTATTTCCAAAATACTTAGCACAAAAATTGAATCTATCAGTAAACTAGGTCATGTGTGAAAATAATTTGTGCAGATGATTCAGAGTAAGCATTTTCAGACAAAAAATGCAATAGTAAATCTAATCTGAATAGTTTTATTCTTTTTTATTGTTTAACTGAGGCAAGAATTTGGGTTAAACAAATGTTTGAGATTTTGAAATCACATGACTACATGCCAAAAAGTAATGCCTGCCTAGGAGTTGATCCCATTACCTCTGGATTCATAGTCCAGGTGTGTTACCAACAGGTCATGCTTAAAACTAGTCTCTAAAAAGAAAACAAGAAATGTTAGAATAATCAGATCACATTTTATTGTATTTCGACATACATAGATTATATACAAAATATAGAAGTTTTCATTGAAGTCATGAAAATAACAGAAAATAAAAAATACATATCTAGATAGATTATCAAACCACTTAACAGAAATTGTTACTCAATAGTTAACCAACTCAATTACATTTGGCTCAACCAGGTTATATAGCTTGCTGACATTTTTCATGTTAATTTCAGTGTTAGGTAAATGCGTTTTACAACAATAAAAACCTGCATCATCAATTTCAAATTTGACCTGGTTTTATTGTTTATTACCGAACTAATGTCAACTAGATAGAAAAAACCTGAAAATACCTAAATCAATAAGCTCAATTCAGAAACAGTGATCAAGAAATTTGATGTAACATATGTATGTATCATAAAAAATGCAGCAAACGGTATACACTGAAAACGCATACATGTACATGTTTATAAGAAGAACACTATAACAGAAAGCTCATGTCTTTGAACAAGAATTTTCACTTCATTTCAAAGTTTATGAGACAGCTTATTAGCCCGATTCAAATCCCACAAGTCTAAGGGTTGAAGCAAGTGGGGGTAATGTCAAGACTGAGAAACTTCATTTGCGCTATTATTAGATTACAAAGGAATTTCATTCATGTCAACAGGGAATTACACTACTTACAGTAGCTCATCATTAGGGAGCTAGATTTCAAATTCTTACTTAGTAGACGAGTATAAGTGGTTATAAGTGGTAATCACAAAATAGCCAGTTCTGCGGTTGATTTAACTGAATTTAAAACCAACATCATAACATCAATTATGCGGGTTTATTGTAAAACAGTCATAACTCACTCTTTTTTCTATATTGAGTTACGACCGTTTTGCGCTAAACCCACAAATTTAGCAGGAACATTATCCTAAATGCTTCATTCTGTACGCTGACCAGTGATTCACAATGACATGGGTGGAAGTTAATAGTTTTGAAAAAAAAACTGAAAACCAACTATCAAAGTACTGAAATAGACAGATTTCATATACATTATTTTGAGTGGTTAAATCTCAAAATACTGAAATCAGTATTAATACTGAAAAACTTTCACCCATGCAATAAAACTAAACCAAATTTATTCAAACTTGCCTTGATTTTTTCAAAATCACTCAGAACTGTAGAATAAAGAACCAGACTCCAGAATGATTAATTTTACAGTAAGAACTTGTTTTACAGATGAGCTAAAATAGTTTAGTATAAACTAAAGCAGAAATATAAACAATCTAGTATAATATATATATACAATTATATAAAATATACATTATTTCATTTATTTACATTTACAACATAAACACAAAATGTACAATGGGAGCTTAGTGCTAAACGGTCGTAACTCAATTTAAAAAAAGAGTGAAGTATGACCATTTTGCGCTAAGTCCATAAGACATGTACATTTGTACAATCTTTATAATTAGCCCAATTATGCTATAAATATTAAAGTAGAATTCCCCTATGTATTTTGCCATATGCTGTGTAAGACCACATGACGAGGGTTTGACGGAAAACTGGCGTAACTAACTTTTTTTATTCAAAAATGACTTTTTGATAAATTTGGCTTTAGAAATGCCAAATACATGTTCCTACCAAATTTCATCAAAATATTCCATTTATTAAGTATATAAGTATATACTTAGTGAAAAAGTGTAGTAACTTATTTCAAGCAAAGTGTATCATGGAAAACTGTCTCAACTTGAGTCAAAGTTGATGAGACTTATACAAACACAGTATTTTTAATGTTTTAGAACATTGGACAACTTCTTGTCATGTAACAAAGATTCGATTCCATTTACATAAATGCAGTAATGCCATAGACTAGCACGAAGTGCTGTCAACAGCAACAGCTAAACTCACAAAGGGTGATAACTATGGTGTTTTTTCTCTCAAAATTAGGCCATTTTCATTTTTACCACACACAGTTCATGTGGAAAACATAATCATAATTAAGATTTATCAGTGTTGTTGATTATCAGGATATACCACCCCATAATTTCTGTACCATGTTGACTTAGGTTTTGACTCCGCGACCTAGTTCTTTACCCTAAATGACCTAAATTCAAACATTACATATATTTGTGCATGAGTATATCAATTAGTAAATTCTATTCACAGTCTGAATTGCCTCTTGTAATCTAGAAACAACTTTTTATGATTTTACACCATTTATCAACAACTGATAACAAGCGGCAGACAAACCAAGGAATGGACCAACTAAGCAACAAGCTTGCTGCCATTTACTTCCGTCCTTAATTTTGTTGGTACAGGGTACAGTATAACATCTTTTGATCATCAACCATAAGGAAGGTCTAAACTGTGTTGCTGTTCATAGGTTGTTGTTCTACAGAGGTTCAATTCAATTAAAATTACAATTAAGGAAATATTAAAAAGTGTTGATGTGCAGAGGATTTGTTTTGAAAAAGGCTGCTCTGCAGAGATTATAGTGTATAAATAGCATGTACATTGTATATTATTTGATACATTAATAATACAGGAGCATATTATTTACATTAAATTAAAAACAATATAATGTCACCATATTTTACATCAAAAACAAAACTATACTAAATAAACTATAGTAAGATTTCTGTACACAATTACTGTTATTATTAATCTATTATTACTAATCATCTAAATCATAGGCCTTGAATATTTGGAAACCCAACTCTGGATAAAAATTTCCTTGTAAATTATGACAGTAATTTCAAATCAAAATTCATTTGATGTCTTATCCAGTAATAATCAATATAATTTGGCAACAAAAAGTCAAGAGCTTTTTGACTAATTTCAGGTCCAAAATGTTGACTTTGAGAAAAAATAATCCCTTTATTAAGACCAATCTGCTTTTAAGACCATCAATTTTGTTGAACCTGATAGTGGAACTTTACTGAAGTAACATATACATAGACTTACATTGACAACAACAGTAATTGTGTATACAAATCTTCTTTATAATAAATACAGTTTTCTCAATATGTACATAACAGTTATTTAATCATTACATATTATTACAACATATTTGCAAGCATTTAGAAAATTCCAGGGATGTCCAGATCCCTTGACCCCTTTCACTGAGACCCTCAATTGCATCATTTTAAAGTCAATGCAGTTTCTGTAAAATAGTTATATTTACACTATGTAACATAAGAACACAAAGATCTCAATGTAGAAGAAAGATTTACAAAGAAACACAAAGATCTGTATGTCCAGGAAATATTATCACATACCGGTGATTACTAAATTTTATAGTTTTACAATACATTTATTCTTAACTCTTTAACAACCCTGATACAAGGTATTTATCTTTCTTCAAGTCAAAAAATATTTTGACAACCCTTTATAATACAGGCAAATTTTAACTACATAACAATTTCCCTTAAATCTCCAATCGTATCAACAGTCACTTCTTATCAACAAAAACCTCAACTTTTACACTTTTCATGAAAAATAAACCACCCAACAACAGTCTCCTCTAAATAACAACTAGTTTAGCTTAGTCATGCTACCTATTGTCGTAATGAGGTGTTCAACTACCACGAACATCCATTTTTAAACCTTGTCATGCATTTTCCTGTCATTCATTTTTCAATGAAATTGATCCTCTCTACAACAGTCATCTCCCCTTAACAGTCAATTTAGCATAGTTCAGCTAATGACTGTGATAGAGATTTATGTTTAGCTAAATACTGATTTATCACAATAGATTTGAATACAATTTACCATAGTCTCTATGTACACAGTAAAACATACCAATGACCCCTGTATAAATATATTATACATGTTAGTAATATCACATCAATTCTGAGCACTCACCAACCACAATGGTATAGGTATCTATATTTGATTGCAATCTCATTGAAATCAGTTTCTAAAAACATAACTGCAATATAATCTCAACGCCTAGCTATGACTCTTGGGTCTGAATAAATTTTACCTGCTGAAACAAGAGTCACATCTAACTGAGGTTAGAGTCACCAAAACTGTTAAAAGCTAGTAGTCTAATTGTTTCATCTGAGAATATAATGTGGAATGTTGTTTTCCAT
Organism: Mactra quadrangularis; assembly: GCA_025267735.1. NCBI lineage: Eukaryota > Metazoa > Mollusca > Bivalvia > Venerida > Mactridae > Mactra > Mactra quadrangularis. Next base: position 46,669,117 of record CM046305.1, on the reverse strand, counting down.
ACAAGAATATGTTAGTTCCTTATCCCTGCATGCAAATGAAATTTCAACAGAACATGACCTGCAAATGAGAACTACTGGTATCTTTAGTCCATTTCTTCTCAACTGTTGAAGTTTAAATAATTTCATGGTAATTGAATACACACTTTCACAATATCATGTGTCTTAGACAAAGAACACAGAGTCGATCATTGTGAAATTATTCATGTTTTGACAGTTGAGAAAAAACGAACTATACATTAGCAAGAAATCTTGCAGAGTATAAAGTAATCTGATTTCTATGAGATTGATTTGGTTGTAGAGAACTGAGAACCCTAGTGTGATACATAGGGTGTATGTTTACATATTGTATGAATATTGGAATGAGCAAGTTGATGTATAATAATTATATAATAATGTTGTTTTAATGAAACAAATATAATAATAAAACAATAATACATGTGGCCACAACACTAGCTAATATAATAGAATCTCTTCGTTTACGAATATTAATTCTCTGCATAAGGCTGTTAATGAGAGGAAAACGATCTGAACAAAGGGTTAAGGAAAATGTAGAACAATTTGTAAGATACAGTGCATGATATTATTTTGTAAGTAGGTTGCCCGGTTGGACAATCTGCTATATATTTCACTTGCCCAAACCTAATGTTTTACTAGCAGTAACAGGTTGTCTGAACCCAAATATAAGTGAGACAACCTTTAATATCTAGTCCTGAGATAATAAAATTAAAAAAATAAGAAATACATATAGAGGATTAAACATGATATCAGCATTAGCCCCAAATGACAATCCTGGTTAGGGCTGTGGATTGTTAAGGAAGTGGCGATCCGATCCGAACGACGATTCATGTGTAGCGATTCACGAATCGAACCACGAATCACTTGTTAATGGAAAAGCAAACAGGAATTCATAAAATACAAAAATCAGTGAAAAATACAGGAACTTTTACTCTGTAGGAAACCACATACTCCAAACATTACTATCAGATGTTTTATGGACATTTTCAGTGATAAAATTTTTGTTCCAAAGTGTATTAATCCAAATTTTGACGCAAGATAATTCGGTCCCAACATAAATCAAAGTTTTCATTAGTATACGACTCTTTTCAGTAATAATTAAGCTGAAAATGTTCTTTCATTTTTTTCCAAAACTAGATTGTGATCCGACAATTACGGAGGTGGCGAATATTCGTACTCGATTCTTTGATCTAGATCGCGAACATCTGAGTACTCTGATACTTGCCGCAGCCCTTATCCTGATATTCATCAGAACTTAATTTCCAATATTTGTAAACAACTGCCTATTTTCTTATATAAAGGGCCATGATGATACATGTAGCTTGGTTAAAACCCATGACCCCTAATCAGAGAGTAGTTAGTGATTTGAGTTCAAATTCTAAACCACTCAACCAAAGTGGTCTTGGACCAAAGAGACCCTGAAGACACTTCAAGTTAACCAAACAATCTACAGGGGCCCATTTTGATAGCAGTCTTCTGACCTATTGAAGTCTTACATCTTTCTTATTTAATTGTTATATTATTATTAGTTCTTTGATAATAAGCTGCCCATGGTATTCATGGTGTTTTTTCCTAGCACCATGACTACTTATTCGTCATAGTGCAGTCATCAGTCATCATAATTAATGTCTCTGGAAAGGTCTAGATCTCAAGATGCAACCTTAAACCAGTACTAAACACATACCTTCACCAGTGTTTGACTACTACAAACAACTGATACAATGACGAGAGGAAGCAGAAAATATTTCAAGACCATACTCCACAAGGTATGTAAGTCCACAAGGCAAGCAACTTCTTCATATACCTGATCAATGCAGGGAAATTGACAGTAACAGCCCCAGGTGGGATTCAAAACCATATCACATATAATACCCCCTTCAGGATACTAGATTTGAAATCCTGGTTAGCAACCAACTGCGCTACAGACCGGAGTTTAAAACAATAAAAGGATACTAGCTAAAGTGTTCATTTTTTGAGTGATTCCAGACAATGATTTTTTCTGTGATTCTAAACTTTCCTTGGTTGCTATGGCAACACTGAAATAAATAAAACATTAACATAATTAAACTTGAAGAAATTACTGCCTAAGCAGTCTTCAAAACCAACTTACATTAGCACTGGACAAAAGGTCCAGCAAAATGGCGTTTTTACAGGACCAAAAGAAAATTTATTGGACCCAAAAAATCTTAAGTTATTAGTTAAAATATACTGTCCATGTCACTGATTTATCAAATTATATAAAATGTATCAGAAGTGAACAGACTTATTATAGTGTTTTAGTTTATATGTGAAATTTCTAATTATTTAAATGCTTTTTGACGAAATAGGAAATCAGCGGCTGTAAAACCTTGGTGGACCATCGGACCACTATAATTGTAAAAGTCATTGGACCGAATGTGATTTTGATGGACTGGGTCCAGGGTCCACTGGCTAAATTCTAAGGCTGTTGTCTAAGAAATTAGGGCATGAAAGAGGTAGCGTGTATAGAAGGGATGAGACAGTTAACCAATATACCAGTTAATGTTGCAAAAACAAATTCTGACTCGTTTTTACTAGTTCTGTTTTCTTTGCACCAGTTTTGTAGTTATTTGCTTTGCTGATTGATTTTATCAGAATTTGTTATTGAAAGGTCAAGAAAGGTTGAAAACTTGAAATAATCTTTTTGTCATTTAAATGATTAAACAGTCCAACATAAAGGATAATACTCTTCGAAAGTTTGTTTCAAAATTTGCCCTTTTCTCACATATACTGTAATTCAATTTACTCTTAAAACCATTCAAGCATTTGTATGAGAAATCATATAAAAATACAAAAATGTATGGGATGTTGATCTAATTAAGATGATGCAAATGCATTAATTCCTGCTTTGCTTGTCAATGTAAAAAATATATACACAATGTATTGCAATATGAATTTACACCCCTACTGAATAGATCTTTTTAGAAGTCTGTATTTTTTTATTTTTGTTCCCTGAACTAGTTTTGTTGTTAAACTGATATATAATTAATCAGAAAAACATTTTTATTACTTGTCCTTAGTACAATGTATATCAAATACATAATTAAATAAAACATATACCTTATTTGGTCATCTATCAATCTTTCTGAACTGAAAATATATACAGAAGTACAAAATCTATACATATCACAATCTATATAATCTGTATATGAAAATATTGTTCCTAAATAAATACATGTACAATACATAAACAAGGGAGTTAAGCCTAGATTACTAGCTTGACATCAGACAGGAAGTTTTTTAATACTTCTCTTCCACCAGTAATAATCCTACTTGGTTGCTCAAGACATAATACTTTCATAGTGGAAGAATCTCTAAGACTTTACTTTATGATTCTATGTAAAAATTAAAGACCCCTGGGACATTTTAAGAACCAATTGATTGGAGGTGCAACATGCAAAAAAATGGTAACTTAAAAGCTAATGGTTTTAAAGATTGTATTTTGTAGAACCCTGTTGCATATTTGACTCCCAGACATGTAATGTATGCCATTAGCATAGGCCATCAGCCAAATTTAGTAACTTAATGCCTACCATTTTAGACAAAAAAGATTTTTATAAAATTTTTGACTTACACAATCCCACCCTTCTCTCCCACAGACAAGACCAATCACAATAGTTCAACTTTAGCAATATTATATGAAGGCCTACAGTACATATACTTACTTTCTGATATGTTCATTTTCTTTCAGGTATAGATCTGTTCTTCTATTTAAACCAGATGAATTCTTGTAAGCACTGCAATATATCAAATATATTACCATTGATTATAAAAATAACAAGTTTATTTAACAAGGCTACACACCAGAATATATCCAACCTATTATGTGGCCCTAAAGTGATATTTGAACATAAGGCTTGTTTCTAAAGCAAGCTCCAAGTCTACAACTGCGAAGGACCAGCGTCAGACCACAGGAGCTTGACATTTTATATCATACTACGAAAATTCCCCTCTTACATATAATAAAAAAACGCCAGGAATACAACGCGTCCAATCTGCAACTTCTCACCTACTAGTCAAATTCACCCTCAAAAAGCAACGAAACATCGATTGATCACAAAATCATTTAGCCATTCGATTAACAACTCATTAATGTACTTGTAACAATCGACGATTCTAAAATCGACCTCACTATGAAGCAGACATTCGTCACTAAACACTTTTTTTTCGATAATTTTCGCTTGTCGTGGTCGCCATTCGCTGACGTCACAGATTTCATCACCGGGCTGACTTACACTTACTCTGCAATTTGTTGACATACAAGAACTCACAGAGTAACTTCCCTTTGTGGGTTTTCCCCCTTTAAGAGAAAAACGTGTTTAATGACAAATATCTGCTTCATAGTGAGGTCGATTTTGGAATCGTCGATTGTTACAGGTACATTTTAGAGTTGTTAATCGAATGGCTAAATGATTTTGTGATCAATTGATGTTTCGTTGCTTTTTGAGGGTGAATTTGACTAGTAGGTGAGAAGTTAGAGATTGGAGGCGTTGCATTTCTGGTGTTTTTATTATATGTAAGAGGGAAATTTTTGTAGTATGATATAAAATGTCAAGCTCCTGTGTTCAGACTAATATGTGTAACTCAATACTTCAAAATTAGCCTAGTTTCTGTTTTAGCTTGGAACAGAACTGGTTTAATGGTCTTTTTTATTCAGTTTTATGTTGAAATTTACTGTGAAATAAGTTCTATGACAGCTACATTAATGGTCTATTCCAAGGTCACCTAACACACCAACACAATATTCTTCACCAGTAGTTATATGAAACTAGAACTATGACTCACATCTTCAGTATGCAACTGTCCTATTCAATGATCAGGGTCATATGAAGAGGACAGTTTACATAACCATCACTCCTGTGATAACCAGTTCTAAAGTACCATCCTACAAAAGAAACTACCGACTTTTTAACATACAAAACCTTTATCAGTAGCTGGGCTTAAACTCACAGTACTCTGTGAGAGGTTAAAGTGATTGAATTAGAGACCTTAACCCTTCACCAATGGAGAACAGTTTATACTACAAATTAGAAGGACTGAAACTGTTAACTACTACTATAATCAAAATGCTAACACATTTTCTCAAAATTAAATCATGAATGATTATATAACAGTTACATGCCTACACGTGTATTAGATATTTGAACAAAGAGAATGACAATTGCCTGTACAAGCCTATTCTAAAAGATAACGTTTCAAATTGTGTCTTGTATAGATATAAAATTTCTACCTATACAATTATAATTATCTTGACATGTGCAAATAAAAGATATGTAAATGTTTAACAGCATAGTTTTATTCTTCAATAGAGTTGATCTAACAAGGCATGTGACATGTGAATGCAATGTAATTTAATATTTACCACTGAATTATGAATAACGAGGGGTGTTACAAAGATATCCCAAATTAATGACAACTAATAATCGTAATTAGTATTGGGTTTTTTTTCTCAACAGTCAAAACAAGTAAATCTGTGAGCTAATGCTCACTAGTGATACCCCCGCCAAAATCTAAAAATATGCGACAAACAGGAAGTAGATGAGTAAGGAGCATGAAATCGCTTTACACCACATGGGACTATAGGATGAAGCAATATGCAAAGTTTCAGGCTGCTGCATGGTATAGTTGCTGAGAAAACTGTGACGGAAATTTTGTAACGGACGGACGGTCGGAAAGACAGACGGACGCACGCACGCACGCACGGACAAGGGTAAAACAGTATACCCCCCTCTTCTTCGAAGCGGGGGTATAATGATATAGGTTACATTTGAAACACCCCTTCTTAGACAAGTTATCAGTAAATCGATATCTAATAGTTTACGGTAAGAAAACTTCACAGCAGAAGTATACATATCCCTTGCTAGAGTAGTGGTTATTTAATGTTATATAATCAGGAACTTAAAAAACTTAAGTAAGTATGTATATTAATTTTACATTCTAGATAATTTAACCTTGATTTAGAAGGGAGGGGAAGAAAAGAGGCATGATCACTGTATGCTTAATAGTTGTCTAACTATTGAGCCAACATAAAATTGTTAACCAAAAGAAAGTCGAGGACTATGGCGTTGCCAACACTAATTCAAACAAGATACACATGTAGTATATAACATGAGTACGCGAATTTACCTATGGATTTAATTATCAAACTATTTGATCAAACAGTTTTACCAGTTCTCACGTACGGCAGTGAAATCTTCGGATTTGAAAATCTTAACATGCTTGAAAAAATACATAATTCATTTCTCTGTAAAATCATTAAAGCGTGCCGCTCTACACCCATAATGTTTTTGCACGGCGAGCTCGGTCGTTATCCGATTGAAATGAACATCAAATCGCGAATGGTATTTTTCTGGAACCGACTTGTGACAGGCAAACGTGACAAATTATCTTTTCAATTGTTTCAGTACATGGTTACGAGCAACTCATCTCTTGCAAAGTTTAAGTGGCCACACATGATTAAACAAATTCTAGAAATGGCCGGTCGCCCTTACTTATGGGAAAACCAATTTCTCGTAACTGATAAAAACACACACAAGCATATTCGTAGGTCGCTAATTGATCAATATAAGCAAAATTGGCATGCAAAACTATCCCAGCCTAATAAAGGGTTTTCTTATCTGAAGTTTAAAGACCAAATTTCTTTTGAACAAAACTTTACGCTGTTGAACACATGTGATATTATGACTCTATCTAAATTTAGAACCGCTAATCACTTTTTACCTATTGAGGCAGGACGTCACGACGGGACACCTTACGATGACAAACTCTGCACATTTTGTAATGACGGTCTAGTCAGCGATGAAATTCATTGCTTACTACAATGCAAATCTCTAAAACATGAAAGAGCAAAATACCTCGGCTATCCAAATTTTACTATTGATCCAGAAAACACCTTTAAATCTTTATTGTCGTCATCTTCCAAAATTGAGTAAACGAAACTTTGTTCCTTTATTAGGATAATCTTAAATAAATTTTGATGTTATCTCCCCTTCTCATTTTCTGTTTTATATCTTTCACAGATATAAGCTAAACAATTTCCCTCTCTCTCTCTTAAATGGAAAATGTCATAACGCTTTATCGACATTGACTTTCGTTTTACCTTTTTTCTAAATGTATTCACCCTTCTCATAAATAAGTATAATATTTCTATGTACAAGAATATGTATTTACTTCTCACATATTGTTATTTATATAACTTGTGAATGCTAATAAAAGTTCTGTTCAGTATATGACCACACTAATGGCCTGTTACGCAATGTGAGCGCTTTGTATCACTACCTAGCGATTTCTTACAGAACAGTCTGCTACAAACTAGCAAATTGATTTGCTACGTAGCAATATGTAGCAATTTTTTTCTTGCTCACCGAAACGTTAAGAATACCTCTGGTTTTCAAAATGTCTGCACCCATGGAAACGAGTTTCTTTTTCAAGAATACCAACGTATTTTTCTTATTTAACGCATAGATTTCTTCGAAGTGGTTACAGTAAATAATGGTGGTGATAAATAATTTGAATACTTGTTACAATGCTGAACTTTTGTTGGTGGAAGACGCCTTCTTAGATAAGCTAGCTCAAAGCAAAATCGTTCCGTAGTGTACTCATATGCTACCAAGAATTGCTTCCAAAAAGGGCTATAGCGATCATTTTGATGAAAAGGCCATAAGTTTGTACATAACATCTAATGATGGTCCATGATCAGTATAGTTTTACATAAGTAATTTACATAAGTTGTTAATCTAATCAAGTTCAGTATCAATACCTTACAATTATTAACTCTCATCTGAGCAGCCACAAAGTCACTCACACAAACTTAAACCTTTATCTTCAGAGTTTACATCTCAATATGGTCACATTACTTATTAACTTAAATTACTAAATTAATCTGTATTTTCCCCCACAATGCCACAGGAACATGCCGAGATATGTCCTAAATATTTACAGTTTTAATTAAAAAGTAGTTATTACCTGGTATTACTACATTTTATACTTACAGCTACAAGACAAACATCCAATGGTAGTAAGATACCAAATATGCCATTCTTTAGAAAGAATAAAAAAAAGGAAGAACTTGCTGAGAACAAGAGAAGTAAATCAACATCAGATGTTTCTGACAGTAGTGATCAATTTGGATACAGTGTGCCATTTCGACATAGTGGAGCTAGAAAAAACAGATATAAGCTAGGAATTGAACAATTAGCTTCTCTTCAAGAAAATATTTCAGAAACAAAAGAATCTAATGAAGTAAAAAAAGAAGAGACTAACAAAGATTCTGAGACCAAAACTGAGAGTGTAGATTTAACCAAGCTGAAGAATAAAGATGACAAGGCATCAAGTATATGGTATTGTGAGCCTTGTCTCCAAGGGCAAAAAGAAAATACAGCAGTAGGACTTTGTAAGGATTGTTCGGAACATTTGTGTGATGAATGCTACAGCACACATAAAAATCATAAACATTTTCGGAACCATGTATTACAAACATTAGATGATATCTCAGGAAATAATCAGTCTCAAAATGTAATAACAATGGAGGGTCCACCTGAAACAGTTGTAGAAGATAAATGTACCATCCATGATGAACCAAAAATATATGAATATTATTGTAAGTCATGTGACCAACTAGCTTGCTCTATATGTATGTTTAAACAACATCGTTCTTGTCAACAAGTGGAACTCATTGAGGATGTCATTAAAACATTTCAAGATTCAAACAAGTGTAAAGAATTTACTGAAGATCTGGAAAAAGTGAAAGCTGGCTTTGCAGAATGTGATGATACTATCAAAACAAGTATGGTGAATAACCAAGTCTATAGAGATAAAGCTGGAATTAATTTATCAACACAAGTAAAGAAGATATCAGACCAACTGAAAGAGGCAGAGAGAAATATAAAGTCGGAGATTTTTGAAAAGTTTGATAAAGAGCAAAAAGAAATATATGAAATCAACCAGAAACATGAGGAATGGCATAGACAAATAAAGATAATAAATACACAAATTGAACATTGTAGAAACTCTGGATATATCAATCTATTATTTATTTATATAAAGAAAGCAAGGGAATTAATTGACAATCTTAAAGAAGATGTCCAAGAAATAAAAAGGAATAATGAGATAAAACGTTATGGAATAAAAGTGAAAAATTTGACAGAAGATTTTAAAACTTTGTTTCAACTGACAGAAGAACAGGATTTTCTAGAGTCAGGAAGTGATGAAGTGTTTTATAAGACAATAGATGCATAAATCTTTCATCCAGGTTTGTGGTGCAGAAGGGTTTACACAGTTGTTGTTATGGAAACCACCAAGGCTGGTTGTGAACTTCCATGAACATTATGAAGTCATACATAAGTGAAATAGTTTAACAATTTATACACATCTGTAAACACTTGTCTTCAACAACCCCCAATGAAAGAAAGCAACTACGGTCACTAGACACATGAAATCACAAAACATAATTTCTAACAAAAGGTTTCAAAATCCACCTGGACTAATTATAACCTCCATGAAATTTCGACAATAATGTTAATTTTCTTCTATTTATAAGGTATTATGGCCTAGCAGAAAGGTATGCGAGTACTAGTTCTAGACAAAGATCCTGGAGAGCTAGGTTAAGTGAGCTGGCCACCATTAAATGACCATAATTTGTGTTGACACAGTGTTAATCCCCCCAAATAAATCTTCTGAAGAAAGACTTCTCTTGACTTGTTTAACATGACATCAACCATTGGTGTGCAGCATTTTGTCTACTGTGTTTACAATACTATGTCTTTCTTTACAAAGAGTTCTCTTCATTCGTTAAACAGGACTTAAGCAGTGGTCTAGTGGTAGGATGCTCACTTAGGGATCAAGAGTTCCTTGAGCGAGAAATTAACTGACAATTGTTCCACTCCACCCAGGTGTTAATGGGTACTGTGAGGGATCACTTGCCTGAAGGAGATTTCTGTGATCAGGAGTTATCATACAAAAATTAAATTGTAAAGTCAGCTGAATATGTACATAGAATCAGACTTTAAACCGCACTTTAACTTTTTAACTTTACTAGTTTACCCTTTCATAAGAGGCCTAAGAACTATAGGCCTGTAAGGATGAAAATCTACATATATATGACAAACAATATTATGGAACTGAACCAATATTGACAGATTTGAACTTTCAACTGCCCTGCGTTCAGTTACCGCAAACGTTCTGTAACGTTCTGTAACGCTACATTTGGAGCTCTTCAGCCATTCGTTGCGAAAAATCTTGAATATTTAGACACTATTTGGAAACTACCAATGTTGAAGTAAACATACATATGATCGTTTAAGCAATGGGTGATGTGTCATTTTTAGTCCGTAAATTTTGAAACATCACTCATTGCCTTAATGCTACTGTATCGTTATGTAATGTTCTGTAACGTTTTGTGTAATTGAACACGCTACTGGCTTATCATAGTTTAGATTATCTATTATTTAACATGTAGTATTAAATCAAGAATAAAAACAAAGATTTTAAGTGATTTCTGTGATCTTATTGAATTAATTGATCTGTCATTGTTGTTTATTGGAGCAGAATTATTGTTTGAGTAATCCTTGACAGTTTTCTGTCAAAACATTAATAATTTCACAGTGACTTCATGTGTTAAAGTTACCTTGTCGTTCATTTGAGATTTTCCAAAGTATGTGTTATATCCGGGTTTTATTCTATTGTTTTATGCTAAGTTCATTGTTAAGATATTTCAGTTACGATGAGGGCACAAGTCTAAATTAAACACATTCAGTCACCATGAAGTTATTCAAGCTTTGACAACTGAGAATAAACAAACCATACATGAAATGTTACAAGAAGTCAGTAAAATGAGAACATAAAATGGTTTCAAGAGCAACAGGTTTTTAATCATTAACATCTACATGTCTACATGGCAATGTCACCACAAAAAAGCTGAGGGGCTATACTTTGGTCCAGTGGTAGGACACATGCTTTTGGGTTGAGAGGTCCCGGGTTTGAAGCCTACTAGGGCACTGCTTATTTCCATGACCAAAAAATTAACCTACAATAGTTCAACTCCACCAGGTGTAAATTGGTACCGAGAGGAATTGCCTGCCTGAAGATTTCAATGATCAGGGGTTATCATGCTAAGTTGTAAAGATTGCTGAATATGTATTATAGAAGCAGACTTTAAACCCCACATTAACTTTAACGTGTTATGCTATGTGCGACCCATGAAGGTTTGTTCGTCCTCTCACGAAGACAGACAGGAACAAAAGAGTTGCTTTGAGAAAGGAATATCAAAATTAACATGGTTTTTGACTGAAAAGAAAATATACATTATCTATTTCAAACACCCCTTATGAACAAGATTTTTTTAGATAAATGCAAATATTGCTTAGATATGTTCATGTTATTTTTTGTATTTCAAAGTGAAAGTAGATCGAAATCGAAAGTAGAATTCAGTTGACAATACTCGAAACAATAGTTTTGATCACAGTATGTTAAAGATGAAGTCTTATTAGAGAAAAAAACTTATTTCAAATTACATAATTAAGCTTTTAAACTATTTTGGATCAGGTATATTAAACATCAGTGTATAAAAGAATATAGTGTGCTCTCATAAAAGTACCCCACTTTTTTAAAAAATTGGACACTTCGTCAAACATAAATTTAAAAAGCAGAATGGTTTAAACTGTTAGTTGTGTCTTTAATGCACTTTATATTTTGATAACTTCATGGTTGTAAAACAGTTTTCAAGTCTACTGTGAATATATCTTCATATAGAGGCTTTAAAGAATCAAAGAGATTGTCAACTTACAGTCACCTAGGGTTTTATAATTATATATACCTTTTCTCATGTTCCTGTAGATATGCAGCTGAAATTAATTTCATTTTTAGAAATTTTGTGAAACATGGGACTTTCAGTATATAAAGAATAGTACTTATTGTCTCTTGTAAACAATTGTTGACAATATCTAAAATGGTCATATTGCAGAAGTCAGTTGTTCAACACACTTTTCTGTGACAAGGCTTAGATCTTGAGATCTTTAGTTAAACCAGTACTTGGTACATTCCATTTCTAGTGGCGGACAACTGGTCGAGGTAATACAGTAGTCAGAGGAAGACAATATCAGTTCTCATGACCAAACTTCATGATCATCAACCACTAATAGTAATATGTTATACTTATTTCTTCTCTCTGTTATCCTCTTTACAGACAAAACATTGAACGACATCAAATGGCACATAAAATAACCTACAACCTTTCTGCCTATGAAAAATCCTATTTGATCCTAGGAGTTGTGATTGTTATTTCCAAAATACTTAGCACAAAAATTGAATCTATCAGTAAACTAGGTCATGTGTGAAAATAATTTGTGCAGATGATTCAGAGTAAGCAATTACAACACACTTGCTAAAGTAAGCATTTTCAGACAATGAAATGCAATAGTAAATCTAATCTGAATAGTTTTAATTCTTTTTTATTGTTTAACTGAGGCAAGAATTTTGGGTAAACAAATGTTTGATATTTTGAAATCACATGACTACATGCCAAAAAGTAATGCCTGCCTAGGAGTTGATCCCATTACCTCTGGATTCATAGTCCAGGTGTGTTACCAACAGGTCATGCTTAAAACTAGTATCTAAAAAGAAAACAAGAAATGTTAGAATAATCAGATCACATTTTATTGTATTTTGACATACATAGATTATATACAAAATATAGAAGTTTTCATTGAAGTCATGAAAATAACAGAAAATAAAAAATACATATCTAGATAGATTATCAAACCACTTAACAGAAATTGTTACTCAATAGTTAACCAACTCAATTACATTTGGCTCAACCAGGTTATATAGCTTGCTGACATTTTTCATGTTTATTTCAGTGTTAGGTAAATACTTTTTACAACAATAAAAACCTGCATCATCAATTTCAAATTTGACCTGGTTTTATTGTTTATTACTGAACTAATGTCAACTAGATAGAAAAAACCTGAAAATACCTAAATCAATAAGCTCAATTCAGAAACAGTGATCAAGAAATTTGATGTAACGTATGTATGTATTATAAAAAATGCAGCAAACGCTATACACTGAAAACTCATAGATGTACATGTTTATAAGAAGAACACTATAACAGAAAGCTCATTTCTTTGAACAAGAATTTTCACTTCATTTCAAAGTTTATGAGACAGCTTATTAGCCCGATTCAAATCCCACAAGTCTAAGGGTTTAAGCAAGTGGGGGTAATGTCAAGACTGAGAAACTTCATTTGCACTATTATTAGATTACAAAGGAATTTCATTCATGTCAACAGGGAATTACACTACTTACAGTAGCTCATCATTAAGGAAGCTAGATTTCAAATTCTTACTTAGTAGACGAGTATAAGTGGTTATAACTGGTAATCACAAAATAGCCAGTTCTGCGGTTGATTTAACTGAATTTAAAACCAACATCATAACATCAATTATGCGGGTTTATTGTAAAACAGTCATAACTCACTCTTTTTTCTATATTGAGTTACGACTGTTTTGCGCTAAACCCACAAATTTAGCAGGAACATTATCCTAAATGCTTCATTTGCTTCATGACATGGGTGGAAGCTAATAGTTTTGAAAAAAAAACTGAAAACCAACTATCAAAGTACTGAAATAGACAGATTTCATATACATTATTTTGAGTGGTTAAATCTCAAAGTACTGAAATCAGTATTAATACTGAAAAACTTTCACCCATGCAATAAAACTAAACCAAATTTATTCAAACTTGCCTTGATTTTTTCAAAATCACTCAGAACTGTAGAATAAAGGACCAGACTCCAGAGTGATTAATTTTACAGTAAGAACTTGTTTTACAGATGAGCTAAAATAGTTTAGTATAAACTAAAGCAGAAATATAAACAATCTAGTATAATATATATATACAATTATATAAAATATACATTATTTCATTTATTTACATTTACAACATAAACACAAAAATATACAATGGGGGCTAGTGCTCAACAATCGTAACTCAATTTAAAAAAAGAGTGAAGTATGACCATTTTGCGCTAAGTCCGTAAGACATGTACATTTGTACAATCTTTATAATTAGCCCAATTATGCTATAAATATTAAAGTAGAATTCTCCTATGTATTTTGCCATATGCTGTGTAAGACCACATGACGAGGGTTTGACAAAAAACTGGCGTAACTAACTTTTTTTTTCAAAAATGACTTTTTGATAAATTTGGCTTTAGAAATGCCAAATACATGTTCCTACCAAATTTCATCAAAATATTCCATTTATTAAGTATATAAGTATATACTTAGTGCAAAAGTGTAGTAACTTATTTCAAGCAAAGTGTATCATGGAAAACTGTCTCAACTTGAGTCAAAGTTGATGAGACTTATACAAACACAGTATTTTTAATGTTTTAGAACATTGGACAACTTCTTGTCATGTAACAAAGATTCGATTCCATTTAAATAAATGCAGTAATGCCATAGACTAGCACGAAGTGCTGTCAACAGCAACAGCTAAACTCACAAAGGGTGATAACTATGGTGTTTTTTCTCTCAAAATTAGGCCATTTTCATTTTTACCACACACAGTTCATGTGGAAAACATAATCATAATTAAGATTTATCAGTGTTGTTGATTATCAGGATATACCACCCCATAATTTCTGTACCATGTTGACTTAGGTTTTGACTCCGCGACCTAGTTCTTTACCCTAAATGACCTAAATTCAAACATTACATATATTTGTGCATGAGTATATCAATTAGTAAATTCTATTCACAGTCTGAATTGCCTCTTGTAATCTAGAAACAACTTTTTTATGATTTTACACCATTTGTCAACAACTGATAACAAGCGGCAGACAAACCAAGGAATGGACCAACTAAGCAACAAGCTTGCTGCCATTTACTTCCGTCCTTAATTTTGTTGGTACAGGGTACAGTATAACATCTTTTGATCATCAACCATAAGGAAGGTCTAAACTGTGTTGCTGTTCATAGGTTGTTGTTCTACAGAGGTTCAATTCAATTAAAATTACAATTAAGGAAATATTAAAAAGTGTTGATGTGCAGAGGATTTGTTTTGAAAAAGGCTGCTCTGCAGAGATTATAGTGTATAAATAGCATGTACATTGTATATTATTTGATACATTAATAATACAGGAGCATATTATTTACATTAAATTAAAAACAATATAATGTCACCATATTTTACATCAAAAACAAAACTATACTAAATAAACTATAGTAAGATTTCTGTACACAATTACTGTTATTATTAATCTATTATTACTAATCATCTAAATCATAGGCCTTGAATATTTGGAAACCCAACTCTGGATAAAAATTTCCTTGTAAATTATGACAGTAATTTCAAATCAAAATTCATTTGATGTCTTATCCAGTAATAATCAATATAATTTGGCAACAAAAAGTCAAGAGCTTTTTGACTAATTTCAGGTCCAAAATGTTGACTTTGAGAAAAAATAATCCCTTTATTAAGACCAATCTGCTTTTAAGACCATCAATTTTGTTGAACCTGATAGTGGAACTTTACTGAAGTAACATATACATAGACTTACATTGACAACAACAGTAATTGTGTATACAAATCTTCTTTATAATAAATACAGTTTTCTCAATATGTACATAACAGTTATTTAATCATTACATATTATTACAACATATTTGCAAGCATTTAGAAAATTCCAGGGATGTCCAGATCCCTTGACCCCTTTCACTGAGACCCTCAATTGCATCATTTTAAAGTCAATGCAGTTTCTGTAAAATAGTTATATTTACACTATGTAACATAAGAACACAAAGATCTCAATGTAGAAGAAAGATTTACAAAGAAACACAAAGATCTGTATGTCCAGGAAATATTATCACATACCGGTGATTACTAAATTTTATAGTTTTACAATACATTTATTCTTAACTCTTTAAATATAATTATATAATTTAATTAAACTACATAACAATTTCCCTTAAATCTCCAATCGTATCAACAGTCACTTCTTATCAACAAAAACCTCAACTTTTACACTTTTCATGAAAAATAAACCACCCAACAACAGTCTCCTCTAAATAACAACTAGTTTAGCTTAGTCATGCTACCTATTGTCGTAATGAGGTGTTCAACTACCACGAACATCCATTTTTAAACCTTGTCATGCATTTTCTTGTCATTCATTTTTCAATGAAATTGATCCTCTCTACAACAGTCATCTCCCCTTAACAGTCAATTTAGCATAGTTCAGCTAATGACTGTGATAGAGATTTATGTTTAGCTAAATACTGATTTATCACAATAGATTTGAATACAATTTACCATAGTCTCTATGTACACAGTAAAACATACCAATGACCCCTGTATAAATATATTATACATGTTAGTAATATCACATCAATTCTGAGCACTCACCAACCACAATGGTATAGGTATCTATATTTGATTGCAATCTCATTGAAATCAGTTTCTAAAAACATAACTGCAATATAATCTCAACGCCTAGCTATGACTCTTGGGTCTGAATAAATTTTACCTGCTGAAACAAGAGTCACATCTAACTGAGGTTAGAGTCACCAAAACTGTTAAAAGCTAGTAGTCTAATTGTTTCATCTGAGAATATAATGTGGAATGTTGTTTTCCATACAAGAATATGTTAGTTCCTTATCCCTGCATGCAAATGAAATTTCAACAGAACATGACCTGCAAATGAGAACTACTGGTATCTTTAGTCCATTTCTACTCAACTGTTGAAGTTTAAATAATTTCATGGTAATTGAATACACACTTTCACAATATCATGTGTCTTAGACAAAGAACACAGAGTCGATCATTGTGAAATTATTCATGTTTTGACAGTTGAGAAAAAACGAACTATACATTAGCAAGAAATCTTGCAGAGTATAAAGTAATCTGATTTCTATGAGATTGATTTGGTTGTAGAGAACTGAGAACCCTAGTGTGATACATAGGGTGTATGTTTACATATTGTATGAATATTGGAATGAGCAAGTTGATGTATAATAATTATATAATAATGTTGTTTTAATGAAACAAATATAATAATAAAACAATAATACATGTGGCCACAACACTAGCTAATATAATAGAATCTCTTCGTTTACGAATATTAATTCTCTGCATAAGGCTGTTAATGAGAGGAAAACGATCTGAACAAAGGGTTAAGGAAAATGTAGAACAATTTGTAAGATACAGTGCATGATATTATTTTGTAAGTAGGTTGCCCGGTTGGACAATCTGCTATATATTTCACTTGCCCAAACCTAATGTTTTACTAGCAGTAACAGGTTGTCTGAACCCAAATATAAGTGAGACAACCTTTAATATCTAGTCCTGAGATAATAAAATTAAAAAAATAAGAAATACATATAGAGGATTAAACATGATATCAGCATTAGCCCCAAATGACAATCCTGGTTAGGGCTGTGGATTGTTAAGGAAGTGGCGATCCGATCCGAACGACGATTCATGTGTAGCGATTCACGAATCGAACCACGAATCACTTGTTAATGGAAAAGCAAACAGGAATTCATAAAATACAAAAATCAGTGAAAAATACAGGAACTTTTACTCTGTAGGAAACCACATACTCCAAACATTACTATCAGATGTTTTATGGACATTTTCAGTGATAAAATTTTTGTTCCAAAGTGTATTAATCCAAATTTTGACGCAAGATAATTCGGTCCCAACATAAATCAAAGTTTTCATTAGTATACGACTCTTTTCAGTAATAATTAAGCTGAAAATGTTCTTTCATTTTTTTCCAAAACTAGATTGTGATCCGACAATTACGGAGGTGGCGAATATTCGTACTCGATTCTTTGATCTAGATCGCGAACATCTGAGTACTCTGATACTTGCCGCAGCCCTTATCCTGATATTCATCAGAACTTAATTTCCAATATTTGTAAACAACTGCCTATTTTCTTATATAAAGGGCCATGATGATCGTGTAGCTTGGTTGAAACCCATGACCCCTAATCAGAGAGTAGTTAGTGATTTGAGTTCACATTCTAAACCACACAACCAAAGTGGTCTTGGACCAAAGAGACCCTGAAGACACTTCAAGTTAACCAAACAATCTACAGGGGCCCATTTTGATAGCAGTCTTCTGGCCTATTGAAGAGTTAAATCTTTCTTATTTAATTGTTATATTATTATTAGTTCTTTGATAATAAGCTGCCCATGGTATTCATGGTGTTTTTCCTGGCACCATGACTACTTATCCGTCATAGTGCAGTCATCAGTCAACATATTTAATGTCCCTGGAAAGGTTTAGATCTCAAGATGCAATCTTAAACCAGTACTAAACACATACCTTCACCAGTGGTTGACAACTACAAACAACTGATACAATGATGAGAGGAAGCAGAAAATATTTCAAGACCATACTCCACAAGGTATGTAAGTCCACACAGGAATTAAACCTGCAACCCTTAGTTTGGTTGGCGAGTCAGCTATCCCAGCAGATAAAACAATTTTAATTCGATATAAATCTTTCATACTGGATTTAACGCCTTGTCAATGAAATTTTTGATTATTTTGCTGGGACCAGTACACCTAACCTAGCTTTCCTGGGCCCCTGTCTATAACTAATATTCACCTACCCTTCAACAAGGCTGGCAACTTCCTCATATACCTGATCAATGGAGCAAATTGACACTATTGTCAAATTTTCAAGAAAGGCTGTAACAGCCCCAGGTGGGATTCAAACCCATACCCCCTTCAGGATACTAGATTTGAAATCCTGGTTAGCTACCAACTGTGCTACAGACCGGTGTTTAAAACAATAAAAGGATACTAGCTAAAGTGTTCATTTTTTGAGTGATTCCAGACAATGATTTTTTCTGTGATTCTAAACTTTCCTTGGTTGCTATGGCAACACTGAAATAAATAAAACATTAACATAATTTAACTTGAAGAAATTACTGCCTAAGCAGTCTTCAAAACCAACTTACATTAGCACTGGACAAAAGGTCCAGCAAAATGGCGTTTTTACAGGACCAAAAGAAAATTTATTGGACCCAAAAAATCTTAAGTTATTAGTTAAAATATACTGTCCATGTCAATGATTTATCAAATTACATAAAATGTATCAGAAGTGAACAGACTTATTAGTGTTTTAGTTTATATGTGAAATTTCTAATTATTTAAATGCTTTTGACGAAATAGGAAATCAGTGGCTGTAAAACCTTGGTGGACCGTCGGACCACTATAATTGTAAAAGTCACTGGACCGAATGTGATTTTGATGGACTGGGTCCATGGTCCACTGGCTAAATTTGAAGGCTGTTGTCTAAGAAATTAGGGCATGAAAGAGGTAGCGTGTATAGAAGGGATGAGACAGTTAACCAATATACCAGTTAATGTTGCAAAAACAAATTCTGACTCGTTTTTACTAGTTCTGTTTTCTTTGCACCAGTTTTGTAGTTATTTGCTTTGCTGATTGATTTTATCAGAATTTGTTATTGAAAGGTCAAGAAAGGTTGAAAACTTGAAATAATATTTTTGTCATTTAATTGATTAAACATTCCAACATAAAGGATAATACTCTTCGAAAGTTTGTTTCAAAATTTGCCTTTTTCTCACATATAATTCAATTTACTCTTAAAATCATTCAAGCATTTGTATGAGAAATCATATAAAAATACAAAAATGTATGCGATGTTGATCTAATTAAGATGATGCATATGCATTAATTCCTGCTTTGCTTGTCAATGTAAAAAATATATACACTATGTATTGCAATATGGATTTACACCCCTACTGAATAGATCTTTTTAGAAGTCTGTATTCTTTTATTTTTGTTCCCTGAACTAGTTTTGTTGTTAAACTGATATATAATTAATCAGAAAAACATTTTTTATTACTTGTCCTTAGTACATACAATGTATATTAAATACATAATTAAATAAAACATATACCTTATTTGGTCATCTATCAATCTTTCTGAACTGAAAATATATACAAAAGTACAAAATCTATACATATCACAATCTATATAATCTGTATATGAAAATCTTGTACCTAAATAAATACATGTACAATACATAAACAAGGGAGTTAAGCCTAGATTACTAGCTTGACATCAGACAGGAAGTTTTTTTAATACTTCTCTTCCACCAGTAATAATCCTACTTGGTTGCTCAAGACATAATACTTTCATAGTGGAAGAATCTCTAAGACTTTACTTTATGATTCTATGTAAAAATTTAAGACCCCTGGGACATTTTAAGAACAAATTGATTGGAAGACTTTCAGTTGGTGCAACATGCAAAAAAATGGTAACTTAAAAGCTAATGGTTTTAAAGATTGTATTTTGTAGAACCCTGTTGCATATTTGACTCCCAGACATGTAATGTATGCCATTAGCATAGGCCATCAGCCAAATTTAGTAACTTAATGCCTACCATTTTAGACAAAAAAGATTTTTATAAAATGTTTGACTTACACAATCCCACCCTTCTCTCCCACAGACAAGACCAATCACAATAGTTCAACTTTAGCAATATTAATATTATATGAAGGCCTACAGTACATATACTTACTTTCTGATATGTTCATTTTCTTTCAGGTATAGATCTGTCCTTCTATTTAAACCAGATGAATTCTTGTAAGCACTGCAATATATCAAATATATTACCATTGATTATAAAAATAACAAGTTTATTTAACAAGGCTACACACCAGAATATATCCAACCTATTATGTGGCCCTAAAGTGATATTTGAACATAAGGCTTGTTTCTAAAGCAAGCTCCAAGTCTACAACTGCGAAGGACCAGCGTCAGACCACAGGAGCTTGACATTTTATATCATACTACGAAAATTCCCCTCTTACATATAATAAAAAAACACCAGGAATGCAACGCGTCCAATCTGCAACTTCTCACCTACTAGTCAAATTCACCCTCAAAAAGCAACGAAACATCGATTGATCACAAAATCATTTAGCCATTCGATTAACAACTCATTAATGTACCTGTAACAATCGACGATTCTAAAATCGACCTCACTATGAAGCAGACATTCGTCACTAAACACTTTTTTTTCGATAATTTTCGCTTGTCGGGGTCGCCATTCGCTGACGTCACAGATTTCATCACCGGGCTGACTTACACTTACCCTGCAATTTGTTGACATACAAGAACTCACAGAGTAACTTCCCTTTGTGGGTTTTCCCCAATAACGTTAATCAAATATCTTTTTTGTAAAAAATATCATCCCCAAATTTTTAGAATATTAACTTAAATAGAATGAATAATATAAACATATTTAGGAAGTGTAATGAATATTAAATATTCAACCCGGTGACGAAATATGTGACGTCAGCGAATGGCTCCCCCGACAAGCGAAATCTAAAGAGAAAAACGTGTTTAATGACAAATGTCTGCTTCATAGTGAGGTCGATTTTGGAATCGTCGATTGTTACAGGTACATTTAAGAGTTGTTAATCGAATGGCTAAATGATTTTGTGATCAATCGATGTTTCGTTGCTTTTTGAGGGTGAATTTGACTAGTAGGTGAGAAGTTGGAGATTGGAGGCGTTGCATTCCTGGTGTTTTTATTATATGTAAGAGGGAAATTTTCGTAGTATGATATAAAATGTCAAGCTCCTGTGTTCAGACTAATATGTGTAACTCAATACTTAAAAATTAGCCTAGTTTCTGTTTTACCTTTGAACAGAACTGGTTTAATGGTCTTTTTTATTCAGTTTTATGTTGAAATTTACTGTGAATAAGTTCTATGACAGCTACATTAATGGTCTATTCCAAGGTCACCTAACACACCAACACAATATTCTTCCCCAGTAGTTATATGAAACAAACTGTTCACCTATCCATCATTCCATGTATTCACTAGAACTATGACTCACATCTTCAGTATGCAACTGTCCTCTTCAATGATCAGGGTCATATGAAGAGGACAGTTTACATAACCATCACTCCTGTGATAACCAGTTCTAAAGTACCATCCTACAAAAGTAACTACCGACTTTTTAACATACAAAACCTTTATCAGTAGCTGGGCTTAAACTCACAGTACTCTGTGAGAGGTTAAAGTGATTGAATTAGAGACATTAACCCTTCGTCAATGGAGAACAGTTTATACTACAAATTAGAAGGCGGCTTACACATTTTCTCAAAATTTAATCATAAATGATTATATAACAGTTACATGCCTACACATATATTAGATATTTGAACAAAGAGAATGACAATTGCCTGTACAAGCCTATTCTAAAAGATAACGTTTCAAATTGTGTCTTGTACAGATATAAAATTTCTATCTATACAATAATATCTTGACATGTGCAAATAAAAGATATATAAATGTTTAACAGCATAGTTTTATTCTTCAATAGAGTTGATCTAACAAGGCATGTGGCATGTGAATGCAATGTAGTTTAAGATTTACCATTGAATTATGAATAACGAGGGGTGTTACAAAGATACCCCAAATTAATGACAACTAATAATTATAATTAGTATTGGGTTTTTTTCTCAACAGTCAAAAGATGAAAAATTGACCTTACGCCAGAATTTGATTGACAGCTCCTATTAGCCAATCAGCGTCCGGCATTTGATACGCTGATGCTTATCTAAGATAAGGGGCTTATTGGCCGCCATTTTGTCCGACATCTGGTCTTGACGGACATCGAATTTCTTATGTGTTAGCATGGACCCTATATACATTATACAGTGTCCTTAGTGAAAGTTACAAAATAAACTCAATAAAACAAATAAGAATGGTCAAAATATGTGCATATGGGGTCTGTAACACGGACTTTTAGTATCCAGATATGATAACGAGCGGCATCTAATTTAGAAATACCCGACAATGGCTTCGTCTATGTAAAAAAGAACCACAAGAACAGTTCAATATGCAATATGACTTTTTTGTCAGATAATTTAAAATCCAAACGCGGACACGTTTGTTCAAGGCAGGGATTTTATATAACATTCCTGTTCAAGGGTACAACTTGATTTTTACACAGTAAGGTTAAGGGATTTTAGTAAATTTAAACTACCTTCACATGGACCGGACTGTGAATACCGCGGACCAACCTATGTATGAAAAGAATTTAGGGACTGTTTAATGAATCCACCGCTTAACTTACTAATTGATGAATATATATTTATAATAGGTAGGTTCTGCATGAAGGCTAAGACAATAAGCTTGATAAAAGTATAAACTATGTAATAATCTGACGACAATAAATACATGCATACATTAAATCAGGTTGATAATGACTTTTTTCATGCATGCTTACCCCCAAAATGTACCACAAAGATCTATAGACCCACCCCTTAACTTTTTATTTCTCAGTATATTTTTATCACTTATACACCATTTTAAGGATTATATTATGTTGCTTTCGGGTATGTCCAACTTTTTTCTGATTTATAAAGGATTTCTACAAACGTTCAAAGTAAGATGCATTCTTTGATAATTTTTGCGCATATATATTTTTATTGGAGCAAATGAACCTACCTTTATTTTTAATATTTATAAATAGATATTATAAATCAAGGAATCATTTGAAAGTTGTGACAATGCCATTTTCAGACAAGTTAATCTAAAGAAATTATGATAGCTCGTAAATGATATGCATGGATTTGAACACAAATCCGTCTAGATAGCCCCCCCCCCCCCAAATACGTAGGTAATGTAGTATTTTTGCATGTTTACTTTTTAAAATCCGTAAACGCAAACGACTATTACTAGCGTTCAAATTTAAGTGTATTCTTTCCACTTGCTCATTCTTTGGGCGTACATTTTTTGTTGGAGCAAATGGACCTACCTTTAATTTGAATATTTATGAATGGATAATTATAAATAATGTATCTTTTGATAGTAGAGACAATTTGTCACGTGGATCGGTGGGCAGAGCATAGGTATTCTGGCGTAAGGTCAATTTCACTGTGACATTGTGTCTTGTTCGTTGTTTAACAATAGTGATATTAGGACAGCGTGTAGTCAGTCACCATGAAATGTTTCAAACTTCTATCTATCAATCAATCAATCAAAGCTGGACGTAGTTAAATCATTGTAAGGACTTGACATACACTGTCATCCAATTGCCTCTGACAGGGTCTAACTTAAGAGTTCAGCTATTAATTTTTTTCACAAGTCATCAGATTAGGCAACCTAAATATATATTCATAAAACTCAAATTTTATATAAAGGACTATTTTGATCAGGCAAGTAAACATTTGGTTTGTTCAAGTAAACATCATATTTAATTGTTCTACTGGCAACCTTCTTCAGAAGTTATTTTTTTGTCCTGCATGCCCAAGAAAAGTAGCAGCAAAATGATATCGGTTACATTTGAAACACCCCTTCTTAGACAAGTTTTCAGTAAATCGATATCTAATAGTTTACGGTAAGTAAACTTCACAGCAGAAATATACATATCCCTTGCTAGAATAGTGGTTATTTAATGTTATATAATCAGGAACTTAAAAAACTTAAGTAAGTATGTATATTAATTTTATATTCTAGATAATTTAACCTTGATTTAGAAGGGAGGGGAAGAAAAGAGGCATGATCACTGTATGCTCAATAGTTGTCAAACTATTGAGCCAACATAAAATTGTTAACCAAAAGAAAGTCGAGGACTATGGTGTTGCCAACACTAATTCAAACAAGATACACATGTAGTATATAACATGAGCACGCGAATTTACCTATGGATTTAATTATCAAACTATTTGATCACAGTTTTACCAGTTCTCACGAACGGCAGTGAAATCTTCGGATTTGAAAATCTTAACATGCTTGAAAAAATACATAATTCATTTCTCTGTAAAATGATTAAAGCGTGCCGCTCTACACCTATAATGTTTTTGCACGGCGAGCTCGGTCGTTATCCGATTGAAATGAACATCAAATCGCGAATGGTAGTTTTCTGGAACCGACTTGTGACAGGCAAACGTGACAAATTATCTTTTCAATTGTTTCAGTACATGGTTACGAGCAACTCATCTCTTGCAAAGTTTAAGTGGCCACACATGATTAAACAAATTCTAGAAATGGCCGGTCGCCCTTACTTATGGGAAAACCAATTTCTCGTAACTGATAAAAACACACACAAGCATATTCGTAGGTCGCTAATTGATCAATATAAGCAAAATTGGCATGCAAAAATATCCCAGCCTAATAAAGGGTTATCTTATCTGAAGTTTAAAGACCAAATTTCTTTTGAACAAAACTTTACGCTGTTGAACACATGTGATATTATCACTCTATCTAAATTTAGAACCGCTAATCACTTTTTACCTATTGAGGCAGGACGTCACGACGGGACACCTTACGATGACAAACTCTGCACATTTTGTAATGACGGTCTAGTCAGCAATGAAATTCATTACTTACTACAATCAGGGCGTCCACTCAGTTTTCATAAAAAAATATAGGAACACTTTGAAAATATAGGAATTTTCAAAGCCAGAATATAGGAAAATATAGGAAATATAAATAACAAACCAAATCCTCCACTCTCCATCTACACTTTTATTGCTTATTTTTTTATTACTATATAAACAATGAACATTTTAAACAACATCATAATTTGAAGTGGTAGTCTTTTGAGCAGGTACTTAGCAGTAGTTGAATAGAAGGCCCCCACACTAAGTAATTGTTTGTGCTGTTCTGAAGATTCAGTTTAAGTAGTTCACTTCTAGCAGTACCCAGCTCCATTGACTGATTGTCAAGCTGATCATTTATACCCATTTCAATTTCATTCATGTTCTCAGTGGTAGTCTTGTTGACAACATCTAATGGCAGGAACCTTCTCAGCAATGTCTTAGTAAAGTTCACCATTCTGCTGTGTAAAACATGTATCAATGGTGCTTCGTTCTGATATTCAGTCAAAAAGTTTTCAAACAAAGGAATCACTGAGTGCAGAAATTTGATCTTAAATTTCATATATGTTGATCTAATGGCTTCTCTGATCAGTTGGAAGTTAACACTTTTTTGGGACTTTTTTTTAATCCTTTTAAATCTGAGTTACATATGCAACTATACCAGACAATTGTTTAATTATTCTCTCAAGAGCTGGACCAATACTAAGCCAACGGACTTGTGAGGGTTTGATAAATAGCTCTTCTTTGAGATCAAGGTCCAGCTGAACTTGTCTGTAGTCCTCTCATCAACCAACAGAAAGTTTGAAAAGTCGAAATAACGCCAAGTTAAAGTCTTCCACCTCTTGACCAAATTCTGCTTCACCTTTACAGAAAGCATTGTTAATTGTGTGAAGATTACAAGTGTCTACATCAACAAAGCATTTCCAATCTGGGGTGGATTCATGCATAGATTTTGACAGCTCCCTATATATATGGTTTTATTGAGGTTTGAACCATCACTTCCTAGTGCAACTAATTTATCGAGTGAAAAACCATCTTATTGCATAGCAGTGAATATTTTGGCTGCTACAGTCTTGCCATCAGCATGGGAGAAAAACAAAGACCTGTAGTATCTACACCAAACCTAATCATGAGTTGGAGACCAGTACCTCAGAAGGAGATCCATTTGCTTCTTAACCTGTGCCTGGGTTGACTCATCATACTGTAATGAGAAGTAGCCCTGAGCATTCCTGACATCATACAGCAGAGCCTTCCTATAAGCTGGCAGCAGTCCATCTGTTAACATATAGGAGAGTTTAGTTCTTCCAACATTAAACCCATCGGCAATAGGACAGTTGAACATAGCCTGAAATGTTTCTGACAAACTATCACACGCCCGAAAGCTGATATTGGATGTTGCACACTTTGCAGCCCAAATAATTTCTGCGCCCAACACATCCTGACCTTGGACAGGGACACTGAGTGTTGATTGTCCAGACTTGTTGAAGGCTTGTTTCCAGGGGCTGATCAGTTGTACTAGATCAAGGTTCAGAAGATGTGGATGCCTGAGATTTAAATACTAACTTTGTCTGCCCTCCAGAATGAACAGTCTTGCAAAACTTTATGTGCTGTGCTCCTTTATAGTGTTGAAGTATTTGTTTGAAACCTGAATTGTCACACTTAATGTCAGTATTACATACTGTGCACCTACCAAAATATTCCAATTTTCCTTTAATGCACCATTGTTTCACTTTAACACCACTTGCTTCTTGTTCTTTAAACCAACGTTCATTGAATTTTGTTTTTCGGCGCAGCTGTCTAAGCCAACTTTTGACCTATATTCTAACCAATACAATTTGCTCTACTATAGCTTTTTTGTCCAATGAAAAAAATCATTTACAGTATAAAGAAATGGATATAACACATGACATCATTGGCTATTTGTGATAAACAGGTGTGTTGCACGAACATGTACAGTAGTTGCTGACTATTTACTCTGTGTATAATGAGTGACTCACTATGCTAATTGATCATACATTTGTCGTGGTACGCCCCTTGTGGTATAACTAAATTTGGGAATATGACTCAGCGCACGCTTGGAATTGGTTCTCTTTTGTCATAATTATGTAGACCACCATTGAACATTTCTATCAAATTGTTTTATGTTCGCCGGAAAAGAAGCACAAATTGTTTGGTCATTCTGGAAGAAGTGATTTTTAATCGAAAATCCATGGCATATTTATTAAACATGTTTTTAATTTTAGAATCAGGCAGATTTTCCAAATTGACAAATCAGCGAAGTGGCAATATATTCGGACAAAAATTGTCAGTTGAGGCTAAATTGCAATTTTGGACCAACTACATTTGACCTATAGTTAATACATGTAGGCCGTGAATGACCAACATTGATACTTCAAACCGTTGGAAATGAACCCAGCAGAGCGCCATCTTTTTTAAAGATATTTCTTGTTTCTTTTGGAATTTTTCCTTGTAGCTTATTCTTTAATTAGTTTCTATTTGAACAATGTCATTGGCTTGTTTACGGCTTACCTGCTAACTGAATACAAAACACTAGTGAAAACATAAGATGAAAACATTAAATACAATGTATTTGTTTTATCACATGAATGTAATATCATGTAATAAAACAAATAATGGCTCGGCTAGGCAGGGTCACCAAACCTGTAAGAAAAAAGCATAGATAAGGAGATTGGTAACATATCTTTTCATATAAAATGGAAACTGTGTCCATTAACATCAAGCTCTAAATTAGTATGACAAAATATTTAAAGAATTCTCCTTATTTAAACTTATTGTCTTAGCCTACCCACTTAAATATAGGAATTTATAGGAATTTTGGGCACTAATAGGAAAATATAGGAAATTATAGCAAGTTAGTCAAAATATAGGAAAATATAGGAAAAAATAGGAGAGTGGACGCCCTGTACAATGCAAATCTCTAAAACATGAAAGAGCAAAATACCTCGGCTATCCAAATTTCACTATTGATCCAGAAAACACCTTTAAATCTTTATTGTCGTCATCTTCCAAAATTGAGTTAACAAAACTTTGTTCCTTTATTAGGATAATCTTAAATAAATTTTGATGTTATCTCCCCTTCTCATTTTCTGTTTTATATCTTTCATAGATATAAGCTAAACAATTTCCCTCTCTCTTAAATGGAAAATGTCATAACGCTTTATCGACATTGACTTTCGTTTTACCTTTTTTCTAAATGTATTCACCCTTCTCATAAATAAGTATAATATTTCTATGTATATGAATATGTATTTACTTCTCACATATTGTTATTTATATAACTTGTGAATGTTAATAAAAGTTCTGTTCAGTATATGACCACACTTATGACCTGTTACGCAATGTGAGCGCTTTGTATCACTACCTAGCGATTTCTTACAGAACAGTCTGCTACAAACTAGCAAATTGATTTGCTACGTAGCAATATGTAGCAAGTTTTTTTCTTGCTCACCGAAACGTTAAGAATACCTCTGGTTTTCAAAATGTCTGCACCCATGGAAACGAGTTTCTTTTTCAAGAATACCAACGTATTTTTTTTATTTAACGCATAGATTTCTTCGAAGTGGTTACAGTAAATAATGGTGGTGATAAATAATTTGAATACTTGTTACAATGCTGAACTTTTGTTGGTGGAAGACGCCTTCTTAGATAAGCTAGCTCAAAGCAAAATCGTTCCGTAAAGTACTCATATGCTACCAAGAATTGCTTCCAAAAAGGGCTATAGCGATCATTTTGATGAAAAGGCCATAAGTTTGTACATAACATCTAATGATGGTCCATGATCAGTATAGTTTTACATAAGTAATTTACATAAGTTGTTAATCTAATCAAGTTCAGTATCAATACCTTACAATAATTAACTCTCATCTGAGCAGCCACAAAGTCACTCACACAAACTTAAACCTTTATCTTCAGAGTTTACATCTCAATATGGTCACATTACTTATTAACTTAAATTACTAAATTAATCTGTATTTTCCCCCACAATGCCACAGGAACATGCTGAGATATGTCCTAAATATTTACAGTTTTAATTAAAAAGTAGTTATTACCTGGTATTACTACATTTTCTACTTACAGCTACAAGACAAACATCCAATGGTAGTAAGATACCAAATATGCCATTCTTTAGAAAGAATAAAAAAAAGGAAGAACTTGCTGAGAACAAGAGAAGTAAATCAACATCAGATGTTTCTGACAGTAGTGATCAATTTGGATACAGTGTGCCATTTCGACATAGTGGAGCTAGAAAAAACAGATATAAGCTAGGAATTGAACAATTAGCTTCTCTTCAAGAAAATATTTCAGAAACAAAAGAATCTAATGAAGTAAAAAAAGAAGAGACTAACAAAGATTCTGAGACCAAAACTGAGAGTGTAGATTTAACCAAGCTGAAGAATAAAGATGACAAGGCATCAAGTATATGGTATTGTGAGCCTTGTCTCCAAGGGCAAAAAGAAAATACAGCAGTAGGACTTTGTAAGGATTGTTCGGAACATTTGTGTGATGAATGCTACAGCACACATAAAAATCATAAATATTTTCGGAACCATGTATTACAAACATTAGATGATATCTCAGGAAATAATCAGTCTCAAAATGAAATAACAATGGAGGGTCCACCTGAAACAGTTGTAGAAGATAAATGTACCATCCATGATGAACCAAAAATATATGAATATTATTGTAAGTCATGTGATCAACTAGCTTGCTCTATATGTATGTTTAAACAACATCGTTCTTGTCAACAAGTGGAACTCATTGAAGATGTCATTAAAACATTTCAAGATACAAACAAGTGTAAAGAATTTACTGAAGATCTGGAAAAAGTGAAAGCTGGCTTTGCAGAATGTGATGATACTATCAAAACAAGTATGGAGAATAACCAAGTCTATAGAGATAAAGCTGGAATTAATTTATCAACACAAGTAAAGAAGATATCAGACCAACTGAAAGAGGCAGAAAGAAATATAAAGTCGGAGATTTTTGAAAAGTTTGATAAAGAGCAAAAAGAAATATATGAAATCAACCAGAAACATGAGGAATGGCACAGACAAATAAAGATAATAAATACACAGATTGAACATTGTAGAAACTCTGGACATATCAATCTATTATTTATTTATATAAAGAAAGCAAGGGAATTAATTGACAATCTTAAAGAAGATGTCCAAGAAATAAAAAGGAATAATGAGATAAAACGTTATGGAATAAAAGTGAAAAATTTGACAGAAGATTTTAAAAGTTTGTTTCAACTGACAGAAGAACAGGATTTTCTAGAGTCAGGAAGTGATGAAGTTTTTATCAGACAATAGATGCATAAATCTTTCATCCTGGTTTGTGGTGCAGAAGGGTTTACACAGTTGTTGGTTGTTGGTTTGGAAACCACCAAGGCTGGTTGTGAACTTCCATGAACATTATGAAGTCATACATAAGTAAAATAGTTTAACAATTTATACACATCCGTAAACACTTGTCTTCAACCACCCCCAATGAAAGAAAGCAACTAAGGTCACTAGTAGGGGTGTAACGGTTAACCGATATACCGGTTAATATTGCAATACGAGTTCTAACGGTTTTTAACCGGTTCGTTTTTCATAGAACCGGTTTTTGCAGTTAAGTAGCATACTGCTTGTTTTTATCAGAATCTGATAGTTAAATGTTTAAACAAATGTTAAAATGAATTGAATACTTGAAACACTCTTACTGTGTTTTTAAAGGTTAAATATTTAGTCAATTGTAAGAAAAATATATTCAAGAGTCTGTTTCAAACCACGCATTTTTCTAACATATAGACCATTTTACATTTGTAAATCAAACATTTGGATCAGAGATCATTTGAAAATACCCATATGCGTGCTATGCTGACCTAATTAGGACGAGGTACATGCATTAATTAATGCTTTGCATGTCTAAGCGAAAAACCGGTACGTATTGCAATATATTGCAATACGGGTTCTGCATATTGCAATATATTGCAATACGGTTTTTACCGTATTGTTACACCCCTAGTCACTAGACACATGAAATCACAAAACATAATTTCTAACGAAAGGTTTCAAAATCCACCTGGACTAATTATAACCTCCATGAAATTTCGACAATAATGTTAATTTTCTTCTATTTATAAGGTATTATGGCCTAGCAGAAAGGTATGCGAGTACTAGTTCTAGACAAAGATCCTGGAGAGCTAGGTTAAGTGAGCTGGCCACCATTAAATGACCATAATTTGTGTTGACACAGTGTTAATCCCCCCAAATAAATCTTCAGAAGAAAGACTTCTCTTGACTTGTTTAACATGACATCAACCATTGGTGTGCAGCATTTTGTCTACTGTGTTTACAATACTATGTCTTTTTTACAAAGAGTTCTCTTCATTCGTTAAACAGGACTTAAGCAGTGGTCTAGTGGTAGGATGCTCACTTAGGATCAAGAGTTCCTTGAGCAAGAAATTAACCGACAATTGTTCCACTCCACCCAGGTGTTAATGGGTACTGTGAGGGATCACTTGCCTGAAGGAGATTTCTGTGATCAGGAGTTATCATACAAAAATTGAATTGTAAAGTCAGCTGAATATGTACATACAATCAGACTTAAAACCGCACTTTAACTTTTTAACTTTACTAGTTTACCCTTTCATAAGAGGCCTAAGAACTATAGGCCTGTAAGGATGAAAATCTACATATATATGACAAACAATATTATGGAACTGAACCAATATTGACAGATTTGAACTTTCAACTGCCCTGCGCTCAGTTACCGTGAATGTTCTGTAACGTTCTGTAATGCTACATTTGGAGCTCTTCGGCCATTCGTTGCGAAAAATCTCGGACATACTTAGACGCTATTTGGAAACTTCAAGTGTTGAAGTAAACATACATATGATCGTTTAAGCAATGGGTGATGTGTCATTTTAGTCCGTAAATTTTGAAACATCACTCATTGCCTTAACGCTACTGTATCGTTATGTAATGTTCTGTAACGTTTTGTGTAATTGAACACGCTACTGGCTTATCATAGTTTAGATTATCTATTATTTAACATGTAGTATTTAATCAAGAATAAAAACAAAGATTTTAAGTGATTTCTGTGATCTTATTTAATTAATTGATCTGTCATTGTTGTTGATTGGAGTATAATTATTGTTTGAGTAATCCTTGACAGTTTTCTGTCAAAACATTAATAATTTCACAGTGACTTCATGTGTTAAAGTTACCTTGTCGTTCATTTGAGATTTTCCAAAGTATGTGTTATATCCGGGTTGTATTCTAGTGTATTATGCTAAGTTCATTGTTAAGATATTTCAGTTACGATGAGGGCACAAGTCTAAATTAAACACATTCAGTCACCATGAAGTTATTCAAGCTTTGACAACTGAGAATAAACAAACCATACAGGGCCGGCGAGATCAAACATTGGTATTGTCCATGTTGTCCCAAGGCAAGTACGGACAAGTGGATTTTTCAATAATTTTATTCTATAATGTTCATACAGACAGGTAACTTTACCAGTTGGTAAGAACAAACAAGTTAACAATTTTAAGATTTCGCCGCCCCTGCTGCATACATAAAATGGTTTTCAAGAACAACAGGTTTTTAATCATTAACGTCTACATGTCTACATGGAAATGTCACCACAAAAAAGCTGAGGGGCTATGCTGTGGTCCAGTGGTAGGACATGTGCTTT
Organism: Mactra quadrangularis; assembly: GCA_025267735.1. NCBI lineage: Eukaryota > Metazoa > Mollusca > Bivalvia > Venerida > Mactridae > Mactra > Mactra quadrangularis. The sequence goes on along the minus strand of CM046305.1, from coordinate 46,636,000 downwards.
TGGATTGAGAGGTCCCAGGTTTGAAGCCCACTAGGGGCACTGCTAATTTCTTTTAGCAAAAAACCTACCCACAATAGTTCAACTCCACCCGGGTGTAAATTGGTACCAAGAGGAATCGCCAGCCTGAAGGTGATTTTAATGATCAGGGTTTATCATAGTAGTAAAGTTGTAAAGTTTGCTAAATATGTATTATAGAAGCAGACTTTAAATGCCACATTAACTTTAACTTGTTATACTATGTCTCATACTATCAGACTCAGTGCTTATCTTTACAATTAAAAGGATTGCTTTTAATCTGACTGATATTACATACATGTCCCTTTATGGAAATACGTTCAACAGAACATGACCTGCAAATTAAAGTAATTTGATCCCTCATGGTTACAGTTGAAGGATAAGTTTTTTTATACTGTGTTAAACACCATGTCAACATAATTTAGGTTATTTTATGGCGTCCATCAAATTTAACCTAGCTTTCCTGGACCCTTGTCTATAACCAGTACTCAACTACTCTTCCACAAGGTTCCACGTACACATCTATGAGTTACGTTCGAGAAGGAAACGGTTTTCGGTAGGTCCAGACAGTAACGACCTGGACAATTTTCCTGTTTAACGTCTCATAACTTTCTTCAATAGCTTTTAATTAATAAGCTTTTGTAAGCAATCAACAGATCAACCATTTTTTTGATAAATAAGACCAAGTTTTCGAAAATCGATCATGAAATAAAAACACAGGAGCCCGTTGAATAAGACAGATCATTTTTTTCGAGGTTTCTGAGGTGATGAGTTACATACCTTTACTATATATATGTGTGTGTGTGAGTGTGTGTGTATACAATATTTTTGATGGGACTGTTTCATGCCGACAGCCTCTGAATAACACTAGAAGTATGGAAAAAATACACAAGAAAACCTCCCAAAAAAACCCAGTGTTTGTACGGATACTATCCATAAATGGTGGTAATGAACAAGTCAACAAGTTAAATCAGAGTGATTACCATGGCAGCAAAAACAAAAAAAGAAAGTATAGAAAATGCAGGTTAAGTCTTTTGAGACTTGAAAAACATTCTAATCTTAATCCTGGATCATGTAAGGACAATGGGGTCAAGACAATAAAGTAATGACAAAGATACAATGATAATAATACAAAGATTAATTTCTTAGGATGAAATTAATATATAATCTTAATATCACTATATATAGTATTATGTAACATTGTTTAGATGGTATTGTGTTTAATAAAACATTAGAAGATTTCTATTGTAATTTGTACCTCTAAATACATTTACAAAATATTTATGTATTTCTTCTAAGGTATACAATTCCTAACTTAAAACTATGTTTTCTGGCAGCTGAATAATTCTAGAAATAGTTTGATTTGTTTGTAACTTGTATTTCTAAACTTTTACCAAGTTAAATCAACTTATAAAGGATAGTATCCGATACAATAGAATTTTTTCTATTTTCATATGCAAGGGAGGTAATTACTAACTCCTGTTAGCAGTTTTTGTCAAATATTTTTGAAATCGAAAGTTATGTACAGTAATGATTCTAATCCATGCAAAATGATAAACATATTGAAAGCCATGAAAAATATGTTTTGTAAATGTAACTCTGCTAACATTATAGTAAAAGTGGTAAGTCTTCTCAACAAAAAGATAGTTTAGTTTGATCTCTTGTTTATAAATTATATACAGAACCCCACTGTGACCAGTAGACGATGGTACATTTGATTCACAAGTATATTTCAATGGTATTCAGTGACAATCAGTGATTTTCTACGGTAGGATATGTAATATCAAATACCATTCAATACCACTGTCATAACTATCTCAATATCTCATACCATGTCTATCATACAAATATATAACTGCAAAGCAGTCACTAAAATGAACAAGACTCAAAAGTAATGAGCTAGACCAGAAAAGGAGAAGTGAACGCCACGACAACTGACTTAAAAGTGACACTTTGCAAACAGCTAAATCACTACTTCCGGTCAAATGAACTCAACTAAATTAATGAGCGAAAAGTGTCAAATGTAAATCAACTAAAAGCAGAAACAGCACTTATCATCAAAATGACTCCAAAGAGACCACAGTTACTTTAACTTTTATGACACTTTTACAAAATTAATGTTTAACTGTGAATGGTGTAAAGGGATGTATAACTTAACAATAATAATGATAATAGTAATAATAAAAGTAATCATAGGCCGATTCAATGGGGGGAGTCAGAGGGCCCTGAACCCCCCCCCCCTGAAATTTCCAAAATATACCTATTCATGAGTGCATTTTTTAACTGATAACCATTTTAGGATAAGGAAGCCATTTTTTCAGGCTTGCTTCACTTGCCATTGTGCTTAACATAGATCTAATGGTTGTGCATTTTTTATTATCAATATGTTGAATTATTCTGCAAACAGTGTATAATGTGGTTGTGATTTAAAAGTTTGGACTCCTCCCCCCCCCCTAGAAAAAGTTTGGACATCCCCCTAGAAAAAAATATCATGGATCCACCCCTGGTAATAAGACTTTTATTTATAGAGGGGAAACAAAGTTGCCTCTTCCCATGTGAGCCTCTTAGTGTTGAAAAGGAACCTAAATCCCAAAACATTATTTTGACAGATGAGCTATATCTCCAACATTACACACCGCTTCCTTTGTTTAACATGGGTTAATATATTTCGGAATCACCTAGTAAAACAAAAGATTTGACGAGAACGAGTTGTTCTTTTTCACGTGAGCGAGTTGATATTTAGATATCAACCCGGCCACGTGAAAAAGAAAAACCTGCCCTCGTGAAATTTTAAGTCGTGTATTCAATGGAGCGCAGTCTTTGTGTTAATTTAGAATTTAAAATAAACACGAACTGCTTAATTTTGGAAGATTGTCTTTACTAACAAAACTTATTGCATTTTCATGAAACGTTTATTTCAAAACTTAAATCTCTTCGGAAATATGTACAGAACTTAGAATTTAATCGAAAGAAATGAAAATGAATATGTTGTATTTATTCATGTAATGATTTAATAGCGACGTTAACCACCTACAATACTTCCAATTCTGGCTCATTGACATACAATATTACTACCAAACTAAATATAATCAAGAATAAGTAAACATGTAAGATAATACTGTCCATAAATATTTCCAACATGTTAAGGCGTAAAATTGCGTAATTTACCGAAAATGAGAAGATGGCATTGAATATATCAGCTTGAATAAAAATTAAACAATACAATGAATCAAGAAACTTATTCATGCATTTATTGTTAATTAACAAATATTATTTACCGTCGCGGATGCTAAAATATATAATCAAATCACGCTAGTCATCTGTTAATTAACAGTTTCAAATTCACTAAATGCTCGTAAGAGAAAAAGATGCACTCGAAACAAATTCGTTTGTAAAAATGTAGTCCATGACCAATTTATGTACACGTGTAACTAATCACTTGAATCGTTGTGTAAGTCGGATATTAACCTCGTGCTACGGATTTTCTGTGTTAAAACAACCTGGCCTTGGACTTCTCAAAATCCTCAAACGCTTCGCGTTTTCGGATTTTCACGAGAAGTCCGCGGCCAGGTTGTTCTAACTCAGAAAACCCTCGCACTCAGTTAATATCCTTTACATATTAACCTAAGCTTGACCTCTATACAAGAATATATTAAACTCAGTATTTACAGTCTATTTTTGTCTTCATTTGTAAATTTCACTTTATTGGAAGCTTTTGGCAAAATACACATACTGAACGATTAATTTTTTTTATAAGAATAATTAATATGAAACTGTGCCACAATATTGCGGACTTGCATGTTTCCCCAAAATAAATGTGTCCAAAATTAAAAGTACAATAACATGCCATTTTTAAAAAAAATTGATTTATAGTCACCCAGAATGTTATAAACACGTGTATAACCATATTCACACATACGGGAACTCACAATTTAATGTAAGTGAAGTGTGTAAATATTGTAATTAGGTAGTAAAAGCTCAGATTAATATCGTCATACTATACCAACTGAGCTAATCTGAGAGAAAACTTAACAAGAAGAACTTACTTGATGTCTCTTCTAACAGATCCTAACAAATCTTCTCTTTCTCTAACAGCATTGATATTAGCTTTAGTTTTCTGAAATTCTTGACTATAATCTTGTAGAATATCTCTATGTCTTTGTAAGGTATGTAGTAATGCAGCACTAGGGGAGGCTTGACTTATATTCTGTGTATATTCTGACATTCTATCATTTACTTCTGTAAGCTGAAACATATACATACATTTATACAATAGCTGAAATATATACAATTTAATGGGTCAAAAATAAAAATTTCTAAAATCTTAAATTGTTGGAATTTTATGATTTCAGCAGCAATTACACAGTAACATCTGTGAAAGTTGATGGTTTTGAAAATACTGAAAGCCTACTTTCAAACATTTTTCCACAAAATACTGAAATCAGTATTAACAAGTAAATCTGTGAGCTAATGCTCACTAGTGATACCCCCGCCAAAATCTAAAAATATGCGACAAACAGGAAGTAGATGAGTAAGGAGCATGAAATCGCTTTACACCACATGGGACTATAGGATGAAGCAATATGCAAAGTTTCAGGCTGCTGCATGGTATAGTTGCTGAGAAAACTGTGATGGAAATTTTGTAACGGACGGACGGACGGACGCACACACGCACGCACGGACAAGGGTAAAACAGTATACCCCCCTCTTCTTCGAAGCGGGGGTATAATAATAAATACTAATAATATTTTTACCACATTAACTGGCCCTTTCAAATTTATTTATATTAGTTAATGAAGTGATTTCCGCCATTGCATTAACCCACTAGCCTGAAGCCACTCTCCGTAAACAGATATCCTGTAGAGCTTTGTCGTACAGGCTCTCTATGTTCTCCGTGGAAGGTCACATGATCGAGATGAACTTTGTATCGACCAATCAATGCGTAGCTTTCATCTAGACGCACACTATTAAACACATTTTTGATTTCATAATTTCTATTTTTAGACCAAGGTTTGCATGCTTATTTAACAGCAGTATTATTCACAGTCTGCGATTGGGCGGCCCATTTCAAATTGTGTGACGTAGACGATGTAAACAAGTTATGTATCATAACAATTTTGTCATGAATATTATGATGAGAAAAGGTCACCTGAACGTGACCTTCATTTGGAAAAGGCCAGATCTAAATTAGCGAGTAGGCGAGCGGAAAATTTTAGATCGGGTTTTAATCAGATTGGCCTGAAGCCCACAACTAGTAAAGTTGATACATACATGTAGTGAACATTGCTTATTTCATATTGTCAGACTATTGGATTATTTACACTTCACAATTTAACACAATAAATCAAACAATTGAAGACAATGACTGGTATTTATGTCCCATTCAATTCAGTAAAATTATCATTTCTCTAGACTGAATGTTAAGGAAGAGAAAAGTTTACAATGTAAGTTGTTTCACTTACTTTAGATAACAATTGTTCTATTTCCATCTCCATTGTTTCAAACATATGTTCGCTTCCACCACTGTTTAACAATGGAGATTTATCACTGAAACAATTAATATAACATTAGTATACATAATTATTTAAACAGCAGAATTCAACACTTACTGTTCTTATCAGGAATCTCAAAGGAATCCCCAGTCAGTTACTCAGGGATTCCTCCTTAACATTTGGGAGACCTCCAATCAAGCACAAAAATATTTGCAGTCATAAATTGTGATAAATACTTCATGGAAACTCAAATTCACACAAGATAAGAGATTCTAAGTTCCAACAGAATCCTCAGTCAAGAATCTCTGGGATTTTTTGAGTTCCTCAGAACCCCAGGACACTGTTAATGTTGAACCCTAAACAGAATATGTTTTATCTTTAGTAAATCTGAAATAGCAGTTATGGCAGAATACTATATAACTTATATAAATACAATCTCCATAAACAGATATCCTGTAGAGCGTTATCGTACAGGATCTCTACTGTCTCCGTGGAAGGTCAAGTCGAGATGAACTTTGTGTCGACCAATCAATGCTTAGCTTTCATCTAGACGAAAACACTATCACATTTTGATTTCGTAATTTCTATTTTTAGACCCAGTTTTGCATGCTAATTTAACAGTGGTATTATTCACAGTCGGTGATAGGGCGGATCATTTCAAATTGCGTGATGTAGACGATGTAGACAAGTTACGTATCATAACAATTTCGTCATGAATATTATGATGAGAAAAGTTCGCCTGAACATGACCTTCGTTTGAAAAAGGCCACATTTAAATTAGCGAGTATGCGAACGGAAAATTTTAGATCGGGTTTTAATCAGATTGATAGAAATATAAACCTACCTGTATGAGTCAGAGAAAGTATAATTTGTTCCAAGTTTACTGAAGGAAATAAGTTTAAGATCAATCTCATTTTCAAGCTGTCTAGCTTGTTTTCTGTAATCTGAAAGAAAGAATGGAACCAATAAAACATTCTCTCCATCTATCTAACCATTTATCTAAATCTATACTCAGTGCTGCTATTTTCATGTTAATTTTTGTCTAACGGAATTTTTCGTTTTTTCAGTAAAAAAACCCTAAAGCAACACCTACTTCCTAGGAAAAACCAATTGACCTAGTTTTATCAGTGAATGTTCATGATGCTGATTTCTCTAAAAGCATTGCATTCAGCTAAGTATTTTATAAAAAAAATCATTATATTAAAAATATTAATGTTAAATAGACTATATCTGGAATTTATATATTTGAGTTATCCCCCATGGTACAAACAAACTTTCACCGTTGCAATGAAAGTATGTGTACAAAGAAAAATAAGGATTTAATCCATATTTTGTGATTTTCAGCAATAAAGGAAAAATGTGTAACAAACTTTGTTTGTATGCCTGCACAAAGACGGAAAACCCATAAATTTTAGTTCTGAATTAGGTCTATCAAAAATCACACACAACATTCTCTGTAATAGATGTTTAAGATTAAACTGATAACAAATTTCTAAAATGATACGCTTTCATACAGTTCCGAAGTTTGCTTGTTAGGTTAGAACCACAAAAATAGCAGTAAACAGTATATTGACCTTGGAAACATAATTAAACTGAATAACTGCACAACCTATGTACTTTAAATTAGAAACTTTGATTAAGAAAGAAAAGACTTTCCCATCTCAGGGTAATGAATATGTGGTATATAAACAACTTAGTAGATTTGCATACTATCAAAGTTGATTATCACACACAATTGGATGACAGGATGTACTGGTACTGAAGCTGTGTCACCATGGCAACAGTCTAATTTAACAATTCTCTACTTAAATGTTGTGAACAAAATCAACATACTGTATGATAAAACAACAACAAAACTTTTTAAAAATACTATTTACTATTAATAAACTGTTATGAATGACAATTATTATAACAGCACCAGTGTGTGTTTTTATGACAATGCACTCCATCATGGTATACACAGTGGGACTTGACATCAATTCTAAAAGCAGGTTGCCCGATCAGACAACCAGTCATAAATTTCACTTGTCTAAACCAAATGTTTAGTAGCAGTGACTAGTTGCAAGAACCCAAATTTAGGTTGTCAGGTGCAATCAGACAACCCTCAGGCCTTTTTTTCCTTATATAACAGGGGCCATCAATAGGCGCCTTCTCCTCTTAAAATTTCTATAAAATCATGCAGTTTTCCCCAAATTTGGAGTTTACCTTAGATTTTTTGTTCTCCTTTCTATGAAATTACAATAAAATTTTCCCAAATGTTCTATATATGAAAGGCCCCAAGCCTCTTCCCCATATACTGAAAAAAAGCCCTGACCCTTTATGTCAAACCCAGCACTGGATAAGACTTTCTATTGTTATGACTTGAATAAGAACTATATAGACAGACCATTTTCTGCAAGTAGAAATGGCTCGACCAAAATTCTACAATACATTCAGTCCCTACTATTTTTTCCATCAATAACTGAATAAGCAGCACCAATAGTTCTGTTAAAATCAGTCCTAGATAAACTTACAATGTTTTTTGGCTGTGTTAATGGCATCTCTTGTAATAATTATGAAATTGGCATTTAAAAAAAAGTATAAACACCAAACTGACAGAGTCAAATTGGCTGCAATTGATATATTTTACGTACGAAATTAACATATCCGAAATGCTGCAAGTATTGAAAACATAGAATGACAGCAACAAGAAATCTACTGAATTAACAGTATCAAAAACAATGCCAGCGATAATTTGGATGGCGTGAACCGTTATCAAACAATTTATTTTATTGTATGTTGTGATTACTTAGTAAATTTGTGACATTAAATAATTCAAAATTAAAATTTTACCTTCCCAGAGATTCCCCATTTCGGCCATTTTAGATACACGGTGTCAAAACCTCGCGAGACATCTCAACGTGAACAAAAAATCAAAGTACTGAAAGGACTACATTATAATCAGAGTTATTTCCCTATTCGTTTGTCCACAAACGGTCTTTGTGACGCTTTTACGGAGGCACTTTAGCATCGTGGTAAAATGTTTATTAACCTAAAAAAACACGTGGGAATAATTACATTACTCATAATTTCCCTGTTCAACTGTTCTTAACAAACACAATGAAAATAGACTTTCTTTTGATATTATTCCTATAAGTGAATGGTTAATTGATAATAAGTTGTCTTTGAATCTCGGTAAAACCGAGTCTATACTTTTTGGATCCAAGTTTAAAATTAAATCTGATCCTAACCTTCATGTCACATGTAATGGAATAGCTATTCAATCAACACCCTCTGTTGGATTATACCTTGGTGCCATACTTGATCAAACCTTATCATTTGAGATCATGGCTGTTACTGTTCTTCAAAAAGCTAATGCTATATTAAAGTTCCTTAATATCCACCTTATATGTAAAAAAAAATTATTCCTCAAGACACAATCCACTCTTTACCATTTTCTTTACCAAAAGTCAATAGTTTTGTATTAAACTTTGAATAGAACCATGCAACATCACATAAATACAAAATCTCTTTAAATTTAAACAAACTGTGAAAACCTGAATATTTTTTTGTGATAAATTTTGTGATTATCAACTTAACTGTGATACCTGAATATTCCATGTGATAAATTTTGTGATTATTAACTAAACTGTGATACTTAAAAAAATATGTGATTAAATTTGTGATACAGTATAACATTCATCTGGTGCATATATCTAACATTTATATTCAATTATCTGTTATATTATATTATATTATATTATATTATATTATATTATATTATATTATATTATATTATATTATATTATATTATATTATATTATATTATATTATATTATATTATATTATATTATATTATATTATATTATATTATATTATATTATATTATATTATATTATATTATATTATATTATATTATATTATATTATATTATATTATATTATATTATATTATATTATATTATATTATATTATATTATATTATATTATATTATATTATATTATATTATATTATATTATATTATATTATATTATATTATATTATATTATATTATATTATATTATATTATATTATATTATATTATATTATATTATATCATATCATATCATATCATATCATATCATATCATATTATATTATATTAAACATAAACATTCATTTAACATTTTATACATTTGTTAAGTTATATTTGATAATATAAAAGGTGATTTATAAGGATTATATAATATAAGGATATGGTGTTGACAATTAAATTGTTTAGTTTATCTTGTTAATATATTGTAAATTAAAAATATCGTCCATTCTATTTTATTTTGCAGTGTTTGTGGATGTAAAATTTAGCAATTCTCAGCATGATTGTTGCAAATTTTCATATTTTCATGTCATATTTGTAAAAATATACATATATACATATATACATATATACATATATACATATATACATATATACATATATACATATATACATATATACATACATACATACATAAAACTTTTTGAGAAGTTGCAAGGATAATTTATCAAAAAGAATTTATAAACTATGACAAAAAACGGTTTAGATTTAATTTTTGACCAATGCATAACCCTCCTCCTTTTTGTACACAATTATTTCTTTTATTTAATTCAATTTGCATATAATTCCTTTTAACATGCATGTCGTTGCTTACTATAATTCTATATCATCAGCGACTTCTCTTTCTTGGCAAGAAAGCATATGTATTATTGAATTTCACGCGGGCAGGAACTAGGCTACTTTAAAATTAATTTGCTAAGGGGAGGTCACCGTGTAGTAGATAAAATTGTGATTCAAGGGAAGTAACCCAAACTTTGTGTAGTTTTTTAAACTATATATTTATTAATTTACACTAATTCTTGTGACATCTAAGGTTTGTCATCTCATTAATATTTGTTTTGAATATACTTCGGAGTGAAACGAATTTTTTAATTGTTGGTATTTCTTTCAGAATCGGTCTTTTTTGCTTTGTAACATGTTTTCGCGACTTTGAAAATGGAAAAATAGGACACTAAGTCCTAAGATTTTGCCTAATGTAGGGAATATTTGTTATTATTTTTCATATGATTACAACTTATGTATGAAATCAAGTAGTTTTGAGCGTTTTAAATGTGACTTTATTGTTTTATTTTCGTGGATCATGTAAAACAGAATTTCAAAATTTAGGAAAATTCAGCTTTTTGCCAGTAAGCCGAAGTGCCAGTAGTTAGCATGCTTGACTGTAAATTGATAATGTTTGTTTGAAACTTTGCTTCTTGATTGCGACTTGTCTTCTATGAAAGTAAGGTGTACTGTGTAAATTGATTGAAAAATAGTTAACCATGTAACCAAGTACTGCCATGGTATTGGAAAAAGAAAGTAAGACTTTGGGTGCGTTGCTTAAGCAAATCGCTACGTATCGCTTTGTGGGTACCCTTCTTACAACAAAAGGAATGAGTGTGTGACATCAAATTTTGAGTACCAGGACACAAAGCGATACGTAGCGATTTGCTTAAGCAACGCACCCTTTGTCTTGGAATGCTTGCTAGATGAGCTGTTCAGGTGAGTTTATCATCTGTAACAATCTGGTACAATTAAAATTGCAAATTGCTCATCAATAAAACCTATTATTGTCTTCTTCTTCTTCCAATGTGGGGGTAGAAATCCTACTGGATTGTCTAGTACCCTGTGGTTAAAACTATGATGCCCGACAAAATGGTTAAAATGGTTAAAATGCTTAAACTAATTACAATGCATACAGCCTGGTTGACTACTGGATGGATTAGATGTTCACAAGTTCTGCCTTGAACCCCTCTATGGTGTGGCAGTTTGTGATCCTGGTTGGTAACCTATTCTGGGACAGTCCCGATGGTACATGGGAAGAATGTGTTCTTGTAGAGGTTTACAGAAGACCAGATTTGGTAGAAATGGTTTTCGCCCCTGTTCTGTTTATCACTTGGGAAAGTGGGCTATGTAGCACCACAATGACACCAGTATGGATCTTGAACAGCATGGAAAGTATCTGCGATGGTGTAATGACTGCCAACCTAGATCAGCAATCATCTGGGTTACACATGCAGGTGTTGGATCTGTGTAGCGGTTGGCCTCATACCTGTATACTGTCAACCTCTCAGACCAGAGTTATACTGTTTGACACTTGTTTGGTTTTTATTTTCTTCCTTTAAAATAGTAAATTGTCTTTTTTATTGTTGATATTTTTTCATTTCAGTAACTTACAGTAGAATTTCACTATGGCTCAGAGATACATTCCTGGACTTACTAGCCGCCCAACCAGCACTCCTGAAGAACCAAAAAGTTCTGCACCAAAGGAAGTCCCTCAAGAATTGATTGATTCATTTCTAAATGGAACTAAACAGGTAGAGGGAAGATTATTCAAACCTTTGTTATTCTTTTATATACTTTTAATATTTATTATGTATTGAAATAATTATACCCCCGCTTCGAAGAAGAGGGGGGTATACTGTTTTACCCTTGTCCGTGCGTGCGTGCGTGTGTGCGTCCGTCCGTCCGTCCGTTACAAAATTTCCGTCACAGTTTTCTCAGCAACTATACCATGCAGCAGCCTGAAACTTTGCATATTGCTTCATCCTATAGTCCCATGTGGTGTAAAGCGATTTCATGCTCCTTACTCATCTACTTCCTGTTTGTCGCATATTTTTAGATTTTGGCGGGGGTATCACTAGTGAGCATTAGCTCACAGATTTACTTGTTTTCCTTGTTTTCCTCTTGGCATAACAATAAGCTGTCTTGCGTTCTAAACTGTGTTGCAAAAGGCATTTATAATGTAGTGGGAAGAGTGAAGCCAAATGCCTAATTCAGGACTTGAACCAATCACTTCCTGCTTGCAAATCAGATGCACTACCAACAGGGCTAATCAGGCTGACAAAATTATACAACCCTGCTTCGTGCCTCTATCTTTCATTTATTTTTTATAATTATTCAATAAGCATGTTGTGGCTACCACAGGGCCTAAATTAAAATTAAGTTTGTTTTCCCTTTACCGACCGACCCGAAAAAAAGCTGCCAACTCAAAAAAATTTATTCGAAAAATATACGTGGTGTTTTTTTTATTGGTCATGACCGTTCATCGTTTTACTTTCCGGTAGTTTCTTTACGCATATAATTCTGATTTAGTAAGAAAATTAAAATATTTTTCCTACCTACCGATCCAACCCAAAAATTTAGGGTCGGTAAAGGGCAAACAAAGTATTTTTTAATTTAGCCAAGATAATTATGACTAACTTGGACATTGGAGTCTTTTTTTCCAACACAGAAAAGTTGTTTGCTTCTTGTAAAAGTGATAGTGTAACTGGTAAAGGGAATAAGTGTATAGGAAAGCTGAGTGAGTTAGCTGCCATATAGGATCTAGTGTTAAGTGTATATGGCAGCAACTCCAATTAAAAAAAAAAATATTATTGTATATATTTCAGCCAATCAGTGCTCTCACTGAGTATTGTTCAATGACAAGAAAATCTATATCATTTAAAGAAGTTCCTGTAAAGAACTATTCATTAAGCAACAAGTTTGCCTATGCATGCAGTGTAGCAGATATAGAATATCCTCAAGGAACTGGTAAAAACAAGAAAGAAGCTAAAGCTGTCTCAGCTAGAGTTGCTTTTAGTATAATACTTGGTGAGGAAACATTTGAGGATTATGGCGAAGGTAAGTTAGTAGTGAATTTTTTGCCTCAAAATGTGGCCACAACAAGGCCCTTTGCACAATGGAAAAAAATAGCAACAGTTCACAATTGATAACAGATTATTTCAAGATATAAAATTTAAATGTAATAGCAACCATTCAGTGTCTGTTTGGGGCAGGGTCAGATATGTAGATCATGTGTTTCTGCAAGTCATTTTTATGAGAGTAAAGTATTTAAAAGGCATTATTCTTAGAAAATAAGTACACATTTTTTAAAACTCATTTGTTTTTCTATTTCTTTCACAATGTTAAAAAATATAGTGCAAAAATTCACAAATAGAAGGGAAAGGGTTGTTAGGAAAAAACCTAAGATTGTGTCTATGTTTTATTCTACAAAAAGATATAGACAACTGTATGTTATTTCTCATTTAATTATGAATAGTTTGGCGAAACAGGGGTCGGGCGGGCGTCCAGTGTCATTTACAATTGCGTTAAAGTTTTTTTTTACCATATATTTCTGCCATTTATCGTCAGATCTTTATGAAACTTCATACGATGATAACATACCATGTGTTGAACAGAATTAGAAAGTAATTGCAACTCTATCTGGCTTTATGATGGATTATTTCCCTTAGAAATGTTTGTGTTAAAGATTTTAAATCTGGCTTTAATGTAGTTTCCATATTACATTTCATGTTCTTATTATTAAAATGTTTGTTAGTACTGGTAAAGTGCTGTTATCAAAACTTAGATATTATGATTATAGTAAAGTCATTTGTATTACTATTTCAGAGTCACCTCAAGATGCTATATTATATAGCAGAAATTCAGGAAGTAATCCACAGAAAAAGGTAATGTCAGTTACGATTATACAATTAAATGTTCTTATATTCTAGTCTTCATGTCACATAGGGTTACATAACTTTAAGCTATATTTTCATTTTCTTTTTGTTTCATTTCTATGTTTATACTGTATATTGCCAATCATTCTTATGTTTTGTTCTACAGAGGTTGTTAAAATTATGGTAAAAGTAGACCTACATGTTTCTACACAAAGATACAGTAAAACCTGTCATATGCGACTTTCCGGCGGAACATCCAAACACGGTCACATATGACAGTGGGTCTTTAAATTCAGGTTCAAGTCAATACAATAGTGTGTCACCAATATTGCACATTTCAGCCAAATAAGTGAAACCCCCACTGAGTTGGGACATTAAACAGTTGAAAACATGATATTACATAGCATAATTTTTCCGATTTTCTATCAACTTTAAATTTGTGCCTTCGAAGAGTAATAAAAAATTATTAGACGCTTAATAATTTTATTACTCAATTTGATTTAAATTAATTAATTTAAAAATTGTCTATGGTTTGATAATGGACAGTTTATATCAATTTCAATATTAAAAATAAATTTGTTTTACACATAAAGGATGACATATGTTTGAAAACGAAAATCGCATGCAAGTTCCTTTGATGACGAAAATACCGGTAATAACCGGAATAGGTCTTTTAGCGATGCAAACAAAAATGACCGATAGTTTTGCAATCACATTCGAATCGATTCATTCGCCAAATTTAAGTAATAATTGTCTATAAAAGCTATTTAATAATGTTTAAACAAACAATCAGATGTGCTATGCCTTTTGTTAATCTAAATTTGTCTGCAGCATGTTTACGTAGCTAATTTTTTTGTATCACGCGTGTTGATTGATGGGCCAATTGTACAATTCAATAGTAATTATCGAGGTGTGAAAAACATCTTTGGGTCAATTGAGGCCTTAAAAGTCGCTTAATTAAACCTAATTATCGGTATTGGACTGATAAGTCCACATAATAGGTCGTTAGTCGCGTCAGACAGTGTGTCGCTTAATACAGGGACTTTATATAGGCTTTTATGTTGGGCGGTCTCAAATACGGTCACATAAGACAGTGAGTCGTTTAATTCAGTGGGTCGCTAAGGCAGTTTTCACTGTATCTTGCTAAGAAAATAAGACCTATACATTAAATAAACAATCTTGTAATCTGAGAACAATCTGGCTAGAATGTTTTCTATTTATTGAATGTTCTAAAATCTTTTAAAAAAATGTATGATCTCCTTCTAGAACTATTGTTTTTAGAATGTTCTATGATCTTTATATATTCTGTTCTCTTATCTTTTTATAGAGTGCAATATTTTATAATGTTATAATATGTGTTCTTTGACTGTGTTATTGAATGATCTATTTATAGATTGTTTTATAAACTTATTTAAAGAATATAATATTATCTATTTACAGAATATTTTATGATATATTTTACAAATGTTTTGTGATTTATTTATAGAATAATCTATCAGGGCTTTTTGAGGGGGGTTTGGGAAAAAGGCCCCTGCCCAAATTGGGAATTTTTAACGCCATAAATAGTCCAATTTGGAAATAAAATATCGACAAATCAATCCAACTGGAAAATGGTGTCTCTGAAAGTATTGCAGTGCTTATCAAGAGTTTGTTCTTACAGTTCAGTGAGGCATTCAATGCAAATTCTATATTATTTATTATTTTTACATGAAATCTTGTGGTTTCTTTTGTAAAGGCAAAAGACATCCTGTTCAAAGGTAATTATTTAACAAATTTGGGAATTTCTTTCTTGAAATTGGAAAAAATGGTAGTTATTTGGCATTGGGAACGAGGCCCATATTCGGCCCCGTGAGATAGGCTGAAAAAGCCCTGTTTTGTAAAAGCAAAAGGCATCCTGTTCAAAGGTAATTATTTAACAAATTTGGGAATTTCTTTCTTGAAATTGGGAAAAATGGTAGTTATTTGGCATTGGGAACGGGGCCCATATTCGGCCCCGTGAGATAAGCTGAAAAAGCCCTGTCTATTTAAAGAATGTTTAATGATCTTATTCAAGATGTAATCTATAAATAGAAATATAATCTATGAATCTATTTATAGAATGTTCAATGATCTTATTCAAGATGTGATCTATAAATAGAAATATAATCTTTGAATCTATTTATAGAATATTTGAATCTATTTATAGCAATTTCTGTGAATCTATTTATAGAATGTTGTACCAAGTGGAGAATATGAACCTCCACCACAGAAGATGAGTGCAGAAAAGATATTTCTGAATTATTGTAAAATGATGAGAAAAGTTGGATCTGTTGATGTTCCTGAAGAGCTTGGACCATTTGGGTAAAAATCTTGTTACTCTCTAAGATGGTTCTATTATGAACACTAATTTGTAGATGACTTGATGGCCTATTGGTTGATTGAGTAGGAATGTGTCTTGGAGGTGTATATGATGTCTCCTCTGTTTGTCAAACAATTTCATCCAGTATTCCCTTAATCTAGTCAGATTGTCACAAGAATAGCCCAGATAAGTATGACAACCAGGCCAATCAATCACAGAGTTGTGACCCTTTATTAGCATTGTAGGCATATTTTAGTCATTTTGACTTCTTCTTGTCTTGTTTTTCTAGTTTACTTAGGAAATCTTGTTTGAGTGATCTAAATTCAAAATGGCTGAAAGCCTAATTAAACGATTCTTAAAGCTGTTTCACTGCAATTAAACTATTTGAACATAGCAATATGAAGTGATACTTATACATATAGATAATAACATAAGGGTTTAAATATACATGTATAAAAAGTCCCATCCAAAATAACCTTTACATTTGTAAAAAAGTTGATTTTTCATTAATTCAATTAAACTTTGTTTCAGATATATTTAAGCATGAGGATAGTTATAATGAATTGTTACACCGTTATGCATGTAAATATTTTAATGATATGTTTTTTTATTTTCTCAAAAATTGTTAAAAATAAATCAAGAATTTAAATAAGTGTTAGGCTAATTGTGGATGGCACTGTATATATACAGGTTAGGGTTTTACTATATATTGTTTATATATACAGGTTAGGGTTTTACTATATATTGTCTTTATATACAGGTTAGGGTTTTACTATATATTGTTTATATATACAGGTTAGGGTTTTACTATATATTGTCTTTATATACAGGTTAGGGTTTTACTATATATTGTCTATATATACAGGTTAGGGTTTTACTATATATTGTCTTTATATACAGGTACACAGCTAAGGTAGTGATTAGTGGTCGTGTAATATGTGAGAAAGTTGGTAAAACAAAACGTGAAGCAAGACAAGAGGCTCTAGAAGAAGCCATTGAAATTTTACATATGTCTCAACAGGTAAAACTTTTATATACTATGTTGTTTTTTCTGGTCAGTTTAGGACTGAAATTTGACCCCATTATTTTCCTTGATTATTTTCCTCTTCTCTGTATTAAAGTTCTTTCGTCTTTAACATTCCATACTATTTATTTCATTTTTGCTGATTTCTGAGGTAGCTTGAAGAAATCTCTGATAAATAGTTGCTTCTATAGTTGTACTTTTTTAAACAATAATAATTCTTTAATAATACAAATCCCAGGTTTATCGCAAAACACTCGTAACTAAATATAAGAAAAGAGTGAGTTATGACTGTTCAGTGCTAAACCCGCAAAATGTATTACTCGCAAGTAATGAAGAAAATATATCTACATGAGTTATTTTCCTCTCTTAAAGGGCCCTGCTACCTTTCCACTAAACATGAAAATACGCACCAATATAAGATCGTATAGGTAAAATAAATTTTCTCAACTCTGTATTTTATTTACCCTTTTAAGATAGGTAAAAAAGATATGTGAACACCCATGTGATTTTATTACACAGCTCTTTCAACAATTTTTTTCATGTAAATGTAGTTCTTCTTTATACCACACATGGTCAATTTCTATCATGTGATAGCCTATTTGATATTGTGAAATGTGTTGGTGATTCATATCCAATATATTTGTGCATGCATCTCACACCCAGTCAAATTTGATTTCATGAATGCTAATTTCATTATGTGATTTATGTAAAGTATTGTGTGAGTGGGGTATACGGTACTAATTTATTTTAGCTTGATTGTGAAACAAGTTCTTACAACTTAGATTTATCACTTCCGAGTTTGCTTCCTGGTCCATCAGTACTGAGCTAGTAGGATGAAGTTTCTTGCAACAGGGAAGGTTTTGGATGGGATATGAACTAACTGCTGGCTATCCAATGATTACCAGTCCAATGTCGTAACTGCTCAGCCATGCCTGCTTCTGATGTAGTGCTAGTCCTGGAATGGAACCTATAATGACTGGCATGGTTTGCTGACACACCCGTGACTGAGCTAGTAGACAGAGGATGAAATTGGGGTTTGACACTAACTGTTTTTACCAGGGATCCTAAAGGAATTCCTAGTCAGTTACTCAGGGATTCCTCCTTAATGTTATGGATTCCTCTAATGAAAGACAGAAAATTTAGATACAGATTTGCAGTCACTAGTTGTGATAAACTATTCATGGCATTTTTCAGGGATCCTGATAGAAACCATAGTTAAGAATCACTGGGATTCCTCCCTAGATTTTTGGATCCCCTGAGTCTAGCAACACTGTTAGTGTTGATCCCTGAAAATGATATATTAGTCTGGTTTGATTTTCATGAAAATAAAGTTCTGACGGCATTTTTTAGTACAAGCAGGTAGTCAACGGTTTTAACATATTTCAGGTATGCTGATTCCATTTTTTGCTCTACCACGGCTGTATCTTGCGTCCTTGACCTTCAAAAGGTCAATTCAAAATGGCCACCAATTTTTCCTTTTAGTTACACTTATATTGGACATTGTTAAGATAAAATCTGTCAAACATTTGTTTAAACCGTATATAATGTATCATTTTATGCCAGTATATAATAAAGGTAAAATATACAGGTGAAAAAAATGAACTTTTGAAATGCAGCCATCGTCAAATTCAAAATGGCCGCCATAGTTCATTTATGGTCAGCAAGTTCCTTCAAACGACATTTACTCCAAAACTACGATACCAATCTTACTAGAATTTTGCAGAAATGTTCCTAGCTTAATGATCTTTTAAATAGTTTATTGAATCCCATATAAAACTCTGGTTACCATGGTAACAGAAAAGTACCATAATACAAATCTCAAAAAATGACCAGCATTCATTTTGACATATAGCATTACCTCAATATCCTGTACTAAGATTGTTCAAATTAAGCCCATGGAGTCAGAATACTATCCGGCATGACACGATTTATAGAGTTTTATAACCTAAAGGAAATATTTGACCATCAGATCCTATACATTCGTATTTGCCATACAAAGATTGTTTAATTTGTTTCATGTGTTTGTGTGTTTTTGCACTTAATCATGTGGAGTTAAGGGTGTGTTGAGTTTTTCCATCAAGACAATTTGTATATGTTGTATAAATGATCTGTGTTTGTTTTACTCTGACTGTTACCGATATGCTTTCAGACTGCCCCATTTTACTAAAGTAATTTAGCTTGCTTTTGAAACAAGTTCTTACTACTTATAACAATCACTCTCGATTCTGCTTCATAGTCCCCCATAACTTAGTGGGATAACGTTTCTTGATCTAGGAAACAACGAGTTTTTCGATTGTGATTCGAAACAACGCGGCGCAATCAATGATTAATCGTATGGTAATTTAAGAAACATGGTTGAAAAAATACTGTTTTGTCAAATTTTCGCCGCATTGTCACACAATCTGCATCAGAAATTGCACTGAATTGTTTAATTTCAGTATTCTAAAAAACCATAAAACGACTGCAGCTTTGTAATTTACGTTTCGAAATGGTATATTCATATGATTTCGTGCTTCGTATTCTTATCAAAGTCACGAAAACCTGTCTGACCTTACAACTTGTTATTAATGGATTTCATGCCATTTCAACACAAATTAAGTTACATTACGGTGGTCAACGTCCCTAACTTAGCTTTCCTGGACTCTTGTCTATAACCAGCACTTACATACCCTTCCACAAGGCCAGCAACTTCTCCATATACCTAATTGATGGAGAGAAATCCACATTATTGTGAAATTTTCATGCAAGGGTATTCCTGGAAACGGTTCGAAATCCTACGCACAACAAATAGTGCTACTGACTCCAGTTGACAAATTGATTAAATATTCAGGAACTTAATGTTTTGATTAATGACAGGTGTCTGCTAATACCTTATGCAGAATTTAAACATCCATCCACTTGTTTACAAGTACACATTCTTGTGCAATTTATCTTGGCCCTTTAGCATTTGCGTTTCTTCATTGTGTTTTGCATGAACAGTACACTATTTGGATACATGAATGTGAGATAGGATCAAGAGACATCAAAATTGGTCTCAATTGGGTTTCACAACCATACTTTTTTGGGTTAGGAAGATCTGGTTAAGGGTGTACTGCTTGTCGCCAAATCATTGTCTGGAAGTGTGAGCGCTTGATAAGGAAACAAAGAGCATTCTGAGGAGGACAAAGTATCTCAAGTTTACTTGCTCTAGGAAACAGGATATACCGACACTCATCTACAGAGTTAGTTGAGTTGATGTTGTACATTCTACATATAAAGGTCTCCACATTTGCTAGGGTTTGTTCGGTTAAGGCTCCATGTCCAAGCTCTAACAGTAGTTCCCAGTGATCTTGGAATGTTTTCCATGCAGACTTGAATGGCCTGCGAAGAAGGATAATGTGTCGCATCCAGTTATTGCATGGAAAGTCAGTAATGCCTCAAATGAATTTGGTGTAAGGTTTCGGAACACTTGGCCTGTAGGTATGTATCGGTGTTGTTGTTTTTTGCTGTCCCGAGTAATTGCCATATATTTTGACCAATGGCTTTTGGGTAGTGAGCAAGAAGTAATATCATCACATCAGTGTCCCTCGACCAAACAACAACATCTTGCGCCTCGCTGTTTACGGCATGCAACACAAGATGTGTGTCAGCCTCTCCATGGTAACTTTCCAGAAGAACTAAATAAGTAATAGTAGGATTTGATGATTTTACCTCAAGCGCATCTACGAAGCCACCAGCTGTGACAATTTCCTAATCACTTGGAACCTGCTGGAGCAGTTCATGCGATAGGAAATTCGCAATGTTCACCTTGGCGTCAGGCATTACAAGGAAGTTATTCCCAGTTTTGTGGTAAAGGTACATCACGGCCCTCCACCAGACGGCGTATAGGCTGACAGGTTTTGTTATGACGAAGCCGTGTCCCACTTTTGATGGACTTATTATTGTATCCGTCAAACACAACATCAATTAGGAATGAACAATTTGTGCAACAGCATTGCAAAAGGTATCTGCTAAGTCACCAAATAAGACAGCCCCATTTGGCTTTCCAACAGAAACAATAAGAGCATTACTATCAATGATCTTATCTTGTCGCTGGGTGATATAGAATGACTGATTCGGGACAGGTCAATCCGTCTGTTAAACAATCAACAAGTACTGATGTATTACAGGTTCGCTACAGGTTCATTTCTGCTAGGGCAACCGGTACGGGCATAAGTTCTTGTTTTAAAATTGCTTTCAAATCTACATCTCGACCAGCTTCATAAGCAGTTAAAAGGCGTTAAATAACCGTCCTATCGGTTTGTATAACTTGGCCCTTTTCTCGCTCCTTCTGGGCTTATTACATTTTTTAATATCGTACAGCGAGGCAAATGTCTGTTGTTTATTCTTTCTGAGAGAAGCGTGTATTGGAACTCGACTACCATCAACCAATAATCTTGCTGACACATATTCTGTCATGTCATGCTGAGCAAGATTCTGCACATTGACTTATGACTCTTGAATGCGTTGTGTAGCAAGGGCTTAAGTTGCAATTTTTTTGCAAAGTAAGTGGGTGTCATTCTGGGGTAAAGTTTTGAAACGTTGTAATATAGCAGAAAGTGATGACTCATCTTGTTTATCACGAGATTGTCTTGCTTTACTGCTTTCGTTTGAAAGTTTGGTTTCAGATGAACTAAGTTTAAACATGTCGTTTGTTGTAGATGAAATGTCGGACCGCACGTTGAATTATAAAGCCCACCTACTTAGAGCTGAGCGTGTTTTAGTAATACCAACAATGCCGCCACCTATTTTACCGGTGCAGTTCAACCATTCTTGTGCTTGATCATGATCAACTTGGTTGAACTTCATTCCAGAATGTTTCACCACAAAATTGCCACGTTTAAACTCGGTCAAAACTGCTTGGGGAATCTGATGCATCTCTGTAAGATATATTGGACACCAACGAGCATAATTTAAGTGATCATGTCGCGCAAAATATGGCAACATTAGCCCAAAAGACGCAAGATGTAAGTCGCATAGGCCATCACGCATTGACCTGGTGAACATTATTATTAACCAAGTGGATGTATGTGAACCAAAAAGCTATGTTGACCGTTTTTGATTATTTACATACAAATTGTAAATGCAAAAACGGGAGCTATGCAAAGCAATTTTAGGTTTTTACATTTTTACTTTTAGGTTACCATGGTAACCAGACTTTTTCATGATATTCAAAGAACTAAAGATCTTTACACCAGAAACATTTCTGCAACATTTAAGCATGACTGGTCCGGTAATTTTGGAGTTCGTTTGAATGAGCTTGCTGACACCAATTGTAATATGGCGGCCATTTTGAATTCAAAGATGGCTGCATTTCACAACTTCAATTTTTTACCTGTATATCTTTACTTTGTTGCAAACTAGCATAGAGCGATACATTATATAGGGTTTCAATTAATTTTTAACCGACTTTATCTCAACAATGTCCAATATAAGTGTAATGCTACATGTAAAAATGAATGCTGATCATTTTTTGAGATTTGTAAAATTTTACTTTTCTTTTACCATGGTAAATAGAGTTTTATATGGGATTCAATGAACTATTTAAAAGATCTTTAAGCTAGGAACATTTCTGCAAAATTTAAGCAAGATTGGTATCGTAGTTTTGGAGTAAATGTCGTTTAAAGGAACTTGCTGACAATAAATGAACTATGGCGGCCATTTTGAATTTGACGATGGCTGCATTTCAAAAGTTCAATTTTTTCACCTGTATATTTATATTCTTGCATAAAATGATACATTATATACGGTTTAAACAAATGTTTGACCGATTTTATCTTTATCATGTCCAATATAATTGTAACTAAAAGGAAAAATTGGTGGCCATTTTGAATTGACCTTTTGAAGGTCAAGGACGCAAGATACAGCCGTGGTAGAGCAAAAAATGGAATCAGCATACCTGAAATATGTTAAAACCGCTGACTACTTGCTTGTACTAAAAAATGCCGTCAGACTCTTAACGCAGTGCCTTTTTGGAATTTCTGTCTAAACTATATTTTCTATATATATTTTAGCTAAGTCAAAAGAAAGAGTGTACAGAGAATATTATAGCAAAGTCATGTTACAAGAAACTAGGTGATTTATTATCACAATGTAATCAGATACCAGATATCATTACTGCTAGACATTCATTTGCTGCATTTGTTATCAAAAGATCAGGTAAATGTTCCTTTGATTTATTCTTATTTTGTTTATTCTTATTTGATCCTTAAAGACTTTTATGCATTTATCCACACTGAATTAGGTTTTTTTACAGGGACCTGGATGTTTAACAAACCTAATCTGTCCAAATTTGTTGTGGAACCAGTCTGGATATATTCCACAAGCAGATTCACAGGATTGTATTCAGTATGGTACTGTATTAATCCATGCAATGTAAAAGTTATTGGCTATCCAATGATTACCAGTCTAAACTGATAACCATTCTTTCATTAAATAGCAGACTATAGGTTTGCGAGTATTGAAAATGATTGGTTTGGGAACTAAGGATGCTTTTAAATGGGACTTGATTGAGTTTGAAGTGGGTGGACATATGCTTATTGTTGTTTTCTGCTAGAAAGCACTTATTGCCAATAAGAAATACATAATGCATCCCGTGGAGGAAATGTGTTGGTGAGCCTTGGTCTGATTAGAAAACATTTGGTGAAGGCCCCCTTACAGTTTTCCAATTTTTTTGGTTTCCCATTTATTTTTATGTCTGAATATGATTATTCAAAAGTAGAAACCAGGCCAGTCTTTAATTTGAAATTGATACGAGAGTCTTCATCTTGAATTCAAATTTATGGGTTATCCTTGTGGTACTATCTTAATTTTACTGTTACAATGAACCATATGTGTACAAGAACGTTCAGCTGCCCGGCTAGCTCAGTTAGTAGCACGCAAGTCTACTGATCAAGGAGTTATGAGTTTGATTCCAGGTCAGGGCATACTTTCGTGGAGCTTGGTCATGAAATTATTACTACGGCCATTCTCCCTCCTACCTATGATTCTTAATTATGTAGGGCAGTTGTCAGTCACTGACGTTAAACCCAACAAAAACAAAACAAACAAACAAGAACATTCAGATTAATTTTGAGTGTCGCAATTTTCAGAAATAAACCTAATTCAGAACTCATATTTGTGTTATTTTCTGTCCATGCAAAGGGGTACAAAGTTTTCTGCTGAAAAGTGAGAAACATGGATTAAATACTATTGTTCTTTGTACACATATTTTCATTGTGATGGTGAAAGTTTGTACCGCAGGGGAAAACCCAAAATATTTGAATTTAAGATAAAGTTTATTGTGTGTAAAATATTTTGATGGTACCACATTACTGTGGGTGTAAAACTCCAGTCACTGCTGAACTCAACAGTTTATTACAGGACAGATAGTCCTGCAAAGATCAACTTTAACAGAACCAAACCAAGTCTTACAGGACTAGAGACATTTTACATATTTTGATGAATTGAGACCTGTGTAAATGTCAAATATTTTGCTGGACAGTTGGTCCTGCAGATCAAGACAGACCTTCTGATTTTTTTACCGGATTTGTCCGTTGGTTCACCATGTTTCGTGGTGACTTAAACTCTTTATAATATTTTGAGTTCTATGTATCATTTATTGATATAGTTGATCATGATGTATGATTTATTACAGAGACAGATGAGGGTGAGATAGTTGCCTTTGGTACAGGTAATACATGCCTATCATGTGAGAATATAAGTACTGATGGAAGATCTGTACTAGATAGTTACGCTGTTACTATTGCTAGAAGAGCATTGTTGAAGTAAGTTATTATGTGTAAGCTTGTGTCTGGTTAGATTGATGAAATGTCACCTGGTTAGCTCAGTCTGTAGTGTACAAGTTTACTGGTCAAGGGATTATAGGTTTGATTCAGGATTCATTGAGTTTGCTCTTGAAATAATTTCTATACTTTATATTCTAAATAATAAAGGGCAGTTGTCTGTCACTGACTGAAGTATGCACCTAGTATTAAACTGGTTTACAGCCTAATTCAGAGATTTAGTGCCAGGAATGGTGCAGCAGATTGTCTGACCACTGTAATATGACCTATACAATGTGTTGATACTATGTTAAACCCTACCAAATTGAATGAATTCTTAGTTCAGAGTAATTGGGTCTTGGGTTTGAAACCCATCAGTGGCATTTCTGATTTCCGTAATGGTTTGTTGGATAAATACTTCAAGATAAAAATATGTTATCGTTAAAATGTTTTCCTAATTTTCATGGATTTTTTGACAATTTCCCCCCAAGTAAATTAGACTTATTTTTATGATAATTTACCAATTGTCTGCATACTTTAATTTCAACATATTTTTATAAATATTTTACTTATGTTTCATATTTTTACTCATATTTTACTGTGTTTTTTCAGATATTTTCATAAAGATGCTAAAAGTTATTTTGATGGAAGTAAGATATTATCAGTCCTAGAGGAAAGTAGTACACCAGGATATTTACAATTAAAACCACATATAACATTACATTTATTCTTGAGTCAACCACCTATAGGAGACTACAGGGATTGTCTTGATATGTAAGTATTGTTTGTGTTGTGGCCTTTCAGCTCACTTGATCACTAAGTGCTCAATGTGAGCTATTGCAGGGGTCTGACCAATGTGAATTAGTGCATGGTTCTGTCGTTAACAATTTCTTAAAAAAACTTCTTGTCAAAAACCATAAAGTCTACAGTTATTAAGTTTGGCATGTAGCATCACTAGAAGATGCCTAACAAAGATTGTTCAAATTATGCCCCTGGGGTCAAAATTGGCCCTGCCCCCTGGGGTCACAAGATTTACATAGAGTGATATTTATTATAAGAAAATTTAAAAATTTCAACATTGCTGGCCTTGACCCCATTTTTTTGCAGTAACAGTAAGTCAATCATTGAAATTAATTAATCAGTCCCAGGAAGACTCAACAAGGCTGTCAGCAAATTTCATCAATACTATAATCAGGGCTCACAAATTTTTTGGAAGCAACTTGTCCTGCAAGACGAGCACTGCCAAAAGAGCAACTTGTCCTGAGTCAATACCTACTGGTAATTATGTGTGGACAAGTGGATTTGTCAAGCCCTGATAATGCTACTTGGTTTGAAAAAAAATGCAACTCGTCATAGAAAATAACATCATCATTGACAAATTAAAGCTTGTTTTAAGTCATCACATCGTGTTTACCCTGAGTATGTTCTCAATGACATTGGTCATATCATGGGTATAGTGGAACAGTTTACTTTAAAAATTAAAAATGCCTAGAATGTGTGTTTTGTTTAGACCATATAAAGCGTTTTTAGTCCTTAAAAGGTACATTAATTCAAAACTGAGATTTCTGTTAGAGCTTTGGGTTTGTTTGTTAATTTTTTGTTTGTTTGTATGATATGATGGCTGAATTACACCATGTCGTATTTTTGTTTCATCACCACGAAGATTAGAAAAAATTAAAAAACAAAGGCACAACAAATCCACAGTTTTTCGTATCTTTGCATTTTCTTTTTTTCAAATCTTTGCGGCGAAGGAGAAAAAATACAACAGAATAAATGCAACAATATGATAAAATGTATTGTGTTGTATTATTGCATTTAGTCTGTCGTATTTTTGTTACTTCTCCGCAAAGATAAGAAAAAACGAATAAACGAAGATACAACAATCTGTAAATTTGTCATATCTTCATTTTTTTTTTTTTTCTAATCTTTGTGGCGGAGAAACAAAAATACGACATGGTAAATCAGCCACCATAGTGTGGTCTGTTTGTTAAAAAACTTTGTTAGGATGCAACAGTCAGCTTGACTAACTATGGATTCTCTGGTTTCAGGGTGGCTTTCTTAGTTCAATAGACTAATATATTTGCTTTTAGAATGTAGTACTTGGCATTTATCACAGCTACAGTACAGTGGTTAATACATTAGATATTAAAGCAGTTCCTGTCCAGGACTGGACATAATATTATGCTTTTATCCATATGTATTGAAAACCCCATATTTATGTATCATAATATTTGTACTTACTACCTGCTGAAGTGGTTATTTACAGCAAGGGTTGCTGTAGAATCTAGTGGTCCCAGATATATTTATATCTGTATATTTTGTATGTATAAAGTATGACTGAGGAAAAATAAAACTAAAGCTTGTATTTTCAGAGCTATCAATAGCAATTTACTAACTAGGCTGTTGCTGGGATTTTATATAAGAGGGATTTGTAACGATAAGTAAATGTAATAGATTTTCATCAAATTTCACTGTCGTCGCTGTTATTTTAGCCCATACGGATAACAAGTTTAAATAAAGATATTCACATGAAATTTTGTTCCAGTACCATTTAAATTGACATAAAGGTTAGGAAAAAATGTGTTTCTAGATGTATTTGAGGTAAAATACGCTCACAGACTGTTTCACAAAATAATACATTTTCCCGCCGATCTGCAATTTTTAGCCCCATTTTACATCATCTAAAGTCATATTTTCAGTCAAAATTCAACAATTTTTTGTCAAAAACCTCAGAAACATTCACAAGTTACATTGAAGACATGTACAAAAACATAAATCAAGTTTTTAAACTCTGGGATAGTTTGTACAGCCTGCTTCAGGCAGTTATAGACAGTGACGACCATGAAAATTCAAAAAAGCACTTCGTTACAAATCCCTGTTATATAGAATTCCTGGCTGTTGTAATAGTTAATACAGTGCAATGAAAAGTTTATTTTACAGGGCTCATCACCCTTGGTTACTAGTAGTTAAAGTGGCGTGTTCTCAGATTTCAACACATATATCAACTTCAAATTCTCTCAAAATTGTACAGAAACATTTTTGAAGCAATAAAACTCATTTTTGATAATGACAATTTTAGTACATATCTACCTACAACTGTAAAAGTCAGTGATTTTAAGTATGAAAATTTAGTATACATCTGTACAAGCCTTCTGAACATATTACAGAAAATGATAGGTGATTCTAATATATAACAAAACTTGTGAACAAGTAACTTTAAAGTCTATTTAACATACATGTACACTACCCTCCATAACTTTTTTTTCTGGGTTTAATGCCATGTCAACTCAATTTAGGTCATTTTATGGCGTCCAATGCACCTTACCTAGTTTTCCTGGACCCTTGTCTATAAGCAGTACTTTGGGACACAAGATTCCAAATCCCTGTGCGCTACTCCATAAATAAGTATATACTAAATTATACTTATTAATCACAAAATTTTGTGCAAATGGCTAACAATTTTTTAAATTGTTTTTTTTTTTTTTTATAGGAAAGATTTTTTAAATTGAATCAGAGAAAATGAAAACTCAGTTTTTCCATTTTTCAGACAAAATCAGTACTTGAAAAAAGTTCTTAATGATGTTAAATGACCAAGTTCTTGTAATAATGATGTTTATTTGGCAACTAATAATTCATGAATTTGATATGAAATGAATTTAATGCATATTAAAGTTATTGTTTAAGAGCCGCTAGTTTTTGCCATTTTATAAAATATCACCCTGTATACTTACTTATGGAGAGTAGTGTATATTCACTAAACATGCAAAATAATGTTACACATATTCAATTCATAAATCAATTATAGTAATATACAAATGACCTCAAATTACACCATCAAATCAAAAACATCTAAGCCCATATTATGCTATCTACATAAAAAATGGAATTCCCATTTTACCACCCATTCTTAGCAGTTTAAACCATTCACCTCATGGTATCTAGATATAAATATTTATAAACATAATCACTACCTGGGTTTATCCAAAAATTTGTGGACTTTTGTTGCTCAAAATATATTTGAGATATTGATCTGAAATTCATACACTGCTTGGAAGAAATATTAACAAATAAATATGAAAGAAGTCATCTTAATTGCTTGTTTAATTGCATATAATAACTTTTTACTTAAACACATGTTGTCGACTGCAGAACACTCCATAAAATTAATGCCGTCAATATCATGATAACGTACAACTTAAACTTCAACTTTACTCAGTCAATGTTTATTACTGCTTCACAAAGTAATGTTCTACATGTACATGGTATAATATTTACCCTTAAATGCAAATCACTTCATTGATATTGTCCCCCACCACATGGGTTTAGTGCAAAACGGTTGTAACTCACTCTTTTCCTATATTGAGTTACGACTGTCTTGGGCTAAACCTGTGACCAGTACATGCAGTTCATACAGTAATCTCTAGTTGTTTACATAGAGTGTTATGATGTCACAAATATGATAATGTCATAAAGCTATACAAAATGTATCTAAAGTAAACTGAATTTTCCACTGTTAAACAGTGATGCATGAATGATGAATTGGTTACTAAAAAGTTGTCAATATTAATTTTAAATGTAACAGAAATATCTATGTACAAAGTGACACACTACAATACATTACAGTCAAACTTTGTTATAATAACATATCTGAGTATGATAACATACTTAGATATAGCATATACTCGGCTACAACATACTATTTTTTCTGGCCAATTTTTCATCCCTATAATGTTCTATATAAAATCAGCCCAGTTGTAACATACTCAGATATAGCATACACTTGGTTATAACAAACCAATATTTTAGTCCAAACATACTTAATTACATTCTTTACAGTATAGTTTTGGCACAAATTGCCTTCAGTATTCAGCAGCCAAGTTTCAATGAATTTTGAAATTAAAAATGTGTCACAAACAATGCACTTATAAGTCCATTTTTGTTTTGAATCTTTATTTATGACTGATATATATTGTTAAGTTGTTAATTATTGTGTCTCTGGATTCCCTATGTCTAGTGACCTTATTTGATTTCTTCCATCGAGGGTTGTAAAAGATTGCGTGTACTGTTGTGTATAAATTGTAAAATTATTTCACTTTTTTATGTATTACTTCATAATATTCATAGAAGGTGATTACCAGCCTCATTGGGTTCTAAACCAACGAGCCTCTTCTATGGAAAGCCTTCTTCACCATGAACCTGAAATATTTACATATTCATTGAAAGATAATCAGCTTCATCACTTCCATCCTCCAACATACCTTGTTCGTCTGTCAGTTGAAACAAAGTTTTAAAATCTTCTGTCAAATCTTTAACTTCGATTCCATAACGTTTTATCTTAATATCTTTATTTATTTCTTGGACATCTTCTTTAAGATTGTCAATTAATTCCCTTGCTTTCTTTATATAAATAAATAATAGATTGATATGTCCAGATTCTCTACAATGTTCAATTTGTGTATTTATTATCTTTATTTGTCTGTGCCATTCCTCATGTTTTTTGTTGATTTCATTTATTTCTTTTTGTTCTTTATCAAACTTGTTGCATATCTTTGACTTAATATTTTTCTCTGCTTCTATCAGTTGTTCTGATATCTTTTCTACTTGTATTGATAAACTAATTCTAGCATTAACTCTACGAACTTCATTATTAGCCATACTTGTTTTGATAGTATTATCACATGTAGCAAAGCCAGCTTTAAGTTTTTCCAGATCTTCTGTAAACTCTTTACACTCACTGGAATCTTGAAATGTTTTAATGACATCTTCAATGAGTTCCACTTGTTGACAAGAACGATGTTGTTTAAACATACATATAGAGCAAGCTAGTTGGTCACATGACTTACAATAATATTCATATATTTTTGGTTCGTCATGGTTGGTACATATATCTTCTACAACTGTTTCAGGTCCATCCTCTATTGTTATTTCATTTTGAGACGAACTATCTCTTGAGATTCCATCTAGAACTTGTAAAACATGGTTTCGAAAATATTTATGATTTTTATGTGTCCTGTAGCATTCATCACACAAATGCTCTGAACAATCCTTACAAAGTCCTACTGCTGTATTTTCTTTTTGCCCTTCAATACAAGGTTCACAATACGTTAATTCTCCCAAAGTTTCAGACTCCTGCAGTGTATCAGTCGCTTTATCTTCTTTGTCATTTGGTTCTGAAGAAAAGGAGTCTAGACAATCTTCTGGTAGGCTGACTCTAAGTTCAGTCATTTGTTTATCTCTTCTGTTGCTTGCTTCGCTACGTGGTTGTGTACCAATACTTGTGTTTTCATAAGTGTCTGAAAAGCCTGATGCTGATTCAGACCTTCTTAGTGCAGTTGCTTGCTTCCCTGGTTTTTTTCTTTTAAATAAAGGCATCTTTGATATTCTATAACCATTTAAAGTATGTCGGGTAACTGAAAAAAGTTAGAAAAGTAACTTGTCAATATGATTGTGGAGCTCAGTTTTGATTTATTGCCAACACATCATGTTTTTTTATAGTATACTAGACCAATGTAAACAACTCTTTTCCCTAATTTAAACATTATTTTCAATTCCCTCCCTCCTTGCCTTATGTCTGTCTGCCTGACTTCCGTCTGGCCAAGTCTATTCCCCCTCCTGCCTCTCTTCTTTACTTCTATTCTTTGCCTATTTTTTGCCTGCCAAAGCCTCCTGGCTAGCTCAGCTGGTAGCGCCCAAGTCTACTGATCAAGGGGTTGTGTTTTAATATTTTATCATCTAATCTTTTTCATTTTCGTTTTTATTGAAGCTTGTATTTCTTATTATGCATATGATTGTGAAGCGCTTTTGAGCATACATTTGTATATTCAATATGAAAAGAGCGCTATACAAATGTGGTATATAATAATAATAATAATAATTCCTTGGTGGAGCATGCTTTCGTGGAGCTTGGTCATTCAATTATTTCTACGGCTATTCCCCTCCTACCAATGATTGTTAATTATATAGGGCAGTTGTCAGTCACTGACGAAAGTATGTGCTTAGTAGTTGGTTAACAGCTTAATCCAGAGATTTAGCCTTTCCAGGAGGAGTGATCAACCCAGCAAAAACAAATATCCTTGCCTGCCCTGACACCTTGTCTCTTTTCCTATATCCAGCCTGCCTCCCTCTCTCCTTTGCTTCCTCACTCCATCCTTGCCTGCCTGTCAGTATTTTAACTAACTTATCTACCTCTTAACCTGCCAATATTCTCCCTGTCTCCCTCTATTTTTGCCAGTCTGCCACTTTGTCTCCTTTCTTATATCCCTGCCTGCCCTATTCTCTCTCCCTGCTTCAGTGCATTCCTCCTTTACTCCCTGCCGGCCCTCCTCCCTCTCCCTGCTTCAGTGCATTCCTCCCTTACTCCCTGCCTGCTCTCCTCCCTCTCCCTGCTTCAGTGCATTCCTCCCTTACTCCCTGCCTGCTCTCCTCCCTCTCCCTGCTTCAGTGCATTCCTCCCTTACTCTCTGCCTGCTCTCCTCCCTCTCCCTGCTTCAGTGCATTCCTCCCTTACTCCCTGCCTGCCCTCCTCCCTCTCCCTGCTTCAGTGCATTCCTCCCTTACTCCCTGCCTGCTCTCCTCCCTCTCCCTGCTTCAGTGCATTCCTCCCTTACTCCCTGCCTGCCCTCCTCCCTCTCCCTGCTTCAGTGCATTCCTCCCTTACTCTCTGCCTGCCCTCCTCCCTCTCCCTGCTTCAGTGCATTCCTCCCTCGCTCCCTGTTTACCATTCTAATGGTTTTTCATTGTCTCCATTGCTATATTCTTGCATTCTATTATACCTCCTTCCCTCTCTGCTTGATAACCTTTCTGCTTCTATTGCTCATTGCCTCTCACTATCCCTGTGTATGCCTGTTTCTATCCTTGCCTGTCTGCCTTTCCTATCCAGTCAGCCTGGCTTCTCTCCCTCCCTTCTTGTCCACCTGCCTCCTGCCTTTCTACCTTTGTCATCCCCTCTCCCTCCTTCCCTCCCTCCTGGTCAGCCTTTTGCCTCCTTTCCTATATCCCTGCCTCTCTTCCCCTGCCTGCCACCTGTGTACCCTTTTCCCCTCTTTCCCCCTTTTCCCATCCAATTCTTTTTTAATTGTAATATTAACATCTGCTTTCCCCTGAATGAATTAAATGATAAAAAGTGTTTAATGTAAAGTTCTAACATATTTACTTACTGAAATGTGAAGTTCCATATCACAATCATGTAAATGTTCACTGTTTTCTGTGTTTAGAGATGAATGTTTTAAAATTATAGATTTCAAATCATCCTATAAAAAAGATTATCAACTACAACTTTCTTTAAAAAAATCCTTTATATCTTATTCATGTTTACTTCCCAAGTCCTTGACATGTAAGAATGAATAAGATTTTAACTAAACTCTTCTTTGTTAAAAGAGTGTGTAACAAAGAACATCTATATATTTTCTTTCACATATTTGTATTACAGTAACTTGAGATGATTATGACTTAAACTTCCTAGTTATGAAAAGAATACCGTAAATCATGTATTTAGGTATCCAGACTAGTGAATCACTAAATATATTGGTCCCGTATAATACTGGGGGGCAGAGCCGTGGCGGTGGCGTAGTGGTTAGCATGTCTGACTTCGAATCCAGAGATCGTGGGTTCGAATCCCGGTGGCAGCAGGTCATACCCTACACATCAGTTGTCGGTCTCGTGGTAGGGTAAGTTAGTTAGATAGATAAGTGTCTAGGAAACCTGTAGTAGGAAGAGCTGGCCGTTGTGTATATGACCTATATATGTGTTGAATGTGACGTTAAAGAAGAGAAAAAAACAACAAAAACTGGGGGGGGTAGTTTTATAAACAATCTTAGCAAGTATCTTATTTTAAGTTTGATGTTAGATTAACTTAAGCTAATTTAAGTAAGATGTTGCGTTTCATAAGTAAGATTTTCTTAAGATATGTTAAAAAGTTACATTAGGTAAAGTGCTCTCTTAAATCCACATAGAATTTGTAAATATGGCAGCCGTGCAATCTTACATTGAAACAGGACATTGTCTATAAAGACGTCCATAAGTTTGTAAAACATTATTATCATGATACATTAAAGAAGTTTACTTCCTGTACAATTGAGTAACAATATTCAAGTGATTTCATAAATACATGAAACAAAAGCAACCAATATAATACATTGTATCTACTGTACTTTATAGCCGCCCGGCTAGCTCAGTTGGTAGCACGCTAATCTACTGATCGCGGTGTAGTGGGTTAGGCTTTTTCACATCATTTTGGTTTTTCACTCTCGTCTTTTTTTTTGTTGATGAATTGAAGCTGACAATTAAAATCACCAAACCAATGTTTTTATGGGAGAGAAAAGTAATGGTAAGGATAAGTGCATATACCTTTTCGATAATAAAATACTTGCTATTGTTATTCTCCCTCTTGCCTGTTTTAAAGTTGGACAGTAGTCGGTCACTAGTGGGGGAGGTACTTGTTTAAAGCTTTAAGACAGAGATCTATACATCTATTCTATCCTGACTTCAAATTGTCATAGAATAAACAAATGTATATCACCTTAGAATCTAAGGATTAGATCCAAAATCCATATCAGTTTTTGATAGGGATTGCTATGTAGGTCTGAAAAAACCCAAACATTTGAAACATATCACAAAAAATGTCAATGACAATTACATTCTGACATGAACAGTCAGATTAAGCATAATTATATAAAGTTAGGGTAATACCTCACATGAAAAATAGTCAAATTGTTCAATAAACAAGACAGTTTTAAAGTTTTGCCCTTTTGGACCCATGTCAAGACAGGGTTCAGTGCTTTGGTCATATATTGGTAGTCTATGTTTTATATTTTAAGATCATGTAAGAAATTGTCAGAAGGCGAAGAAGATAGCTTATATGATGGTGCTCATTATCCTGCGTTTAGTGATGATTTACCCGGCTGGTTTTCCGTTAAAAATGAAGATGGTGAGTATTTAATGATGATTTACCCGGCTGGTTGTCTGTTAGAAATGAAGATGGTGAGTATTTAATGATGATTTACCCGGCTGGTTTTCTGTTAAAATGAAGATGGGGAGTATTTAATGATGATTTACCCGGCTGGTTGTCTGTTAGAAATGAAGATGGTGAGTATTTAATGATGATTAACCCGGCTGGTTCTCTGTTAAAAATGAAGATGGTGAGTATTTAATGATGATTAACCTGGCTGGTTCTCTGTTAGAAATGAAGATGGTGAGTATTTAATGATGATTTACCTGGCTGGTTCTCTGTTAGAAATGGTGAGTATTTAATGATGATTTACCTGGCTGGTTCTCTGTTAAAAATGAAGATTGGGAGTATTTAATGATGATTTACCTGGCTGGTTCTCTGTTAAAAATGAAGATGGTGAGTATTTAATGATGATTTACCCGGCTGGTTCTCTGTTAGAAATGAAGATGGTGAGTATTTAATGATGATTTACCTGGCTGGTTCTCTGTTAGAAATGGTGAGTATTTAATGATGATTTACCTGGCTGGTTCTCTGTTAAAAATGAAGATGGTGAGTATTAAATGATGATTTACCTGGCTGGTTCTCTGTTTAAAATGAAGATGGTGAGTATTTAATGAGGATTTACCTGGCTGGTTCTCTGTTAGAAATGAAGATGGTGAGTATTAAATGATGATTAACCCGGCTGGTTCTCTGTTAAAAATGAAGATGGTGAGTATTTAATGATGATTTACCTGGCTGGTTCTCTGTTAAAAATGAAGATGGTGAGTATTTAATGAGGATTTACCTGGCTGGTTCTCTGTTAAAAATGAAGATGGTGAGTATTTAATGAGGATTTACTTGACTAGTTCTATGTTAAAAATGAAACATAGTGTGTTAAATTGTGTTTGTTTTATTTCAGTCTTTTGAAATGATACTTATCAATTCATGATATCTATTTCTTTTTCATCAGATGTAGTTTTAAAGCTACCCTGCTAATTCAGTTAGTTGCAGCAAGTCTACTGATCATGGGGTTGTGTGTTCGATTCCTAGGTGGGACATACTTTCATGGAGTTTGGTCATGAAATGATTTTACAGCCATTCTTCCTCCTACCACTAATAAGTAATCATGTAGGGCAGTTGTCAGTCACTGATGGATGTATTTCCTAGTAACTGGTTAATAGCTACATCCAGAGATATAGTGTTTCCAGGAACAATGTGCCAGTTTGACTGACCTTAATGATATGACTTATACAAAGTCAATGTGTAGTTAAGGCATTAAACCTAAGAACAAAAAACCATAGCTTTATACATTTTAATACTGATGATCTTGTTTAATTCAGGTGAAGTAAATTGTGTAGAAGAGGATCAACCTGCATTACAAGATTTCAACAGTTTACAAGATGGCTCATCAGATCTATTAATGATGTCTTGTAGTGATAAATTATTACAATGGAATGTACTTGGTGTACAAGGAGGATTATTTAGTGCTTTCCTTAAACCAATCTACATTAAGTCGATTATATTAGGTTGGTACTTTTCTAAAACCTGTATACATGAAATCTATTTTATTATATTCCTGTGGAATACCAGGAGTTATCCTATCCCAAAGTGATCTTTTAGAAGGAAAACATATTGACCTAATAAACCTATCTTTATTTGGCACCGTTGCTTTATCCGGCCGTCATATGACTATGCATGACGGACTACTTTTCTACATAATCATATATTGGGCATCAAAAGTGGCTGCGTTTCATTCTTTTAACGACAACTTAACAAATATATTTTACACAAAATAATCTTACATGGGATTTTACAAACAATTTCAATATAAATCTTTAAATCACTTCATCATTCAAATTTAACAAAAACTCAATCGTTGACATTGTACACTGCCAAATTCCTAAATTTGCACTGAATTCCTTTCTGTGTATAATTTGACGAATATCCAGCCATTATACAGTAAATACATAGGTTGACTATTGTTTTACCAAAGTCAAGCCATGCATAAATTAAATATAATGAAACTGGCTTCAAAAAATCATCATCGGAGTTCACAACACTGAACCATTTTCCGAAAATTGATGACATCCCTTCAGCATCGCAGCGAGTGTATTTCCCTTAATAATCCTTACATCCATATATCCATCATCAATTTAAAGTTTGAATAACACATTATCCTGATATATATACTTGCCGGATAAACTAGAAACAGATTGACACTAACCTAATATTCTCTATGTATTGGTGAAATAGAAATGATATTCCACTGTTTTGAAACAATTAAAATAAATTTATTTTTCAGTTTGAATGCTCCGTTCTGATGACATATTATACTTAAACTTTATAAAAAGCCAGTTTGAAGCGTGTAATAAACAGAAAATTTGTTTATTTCAGTGTTAGATCTATTTATTTGATTTGTGAGCGAATGATAATGTATTTTCACTTGTGGCTATGCCACTCATGAAAATACAGCATACTTAGCTCACTTGTGAAATAAAAATTGATCTTACACTGAAATAAACAAATGTCATTTATATATCATGTTGATACTTATTATGTTGAAATCTATTATATTGGGTTAGTGCTTTCCTTAAACCTATATACTTGAAACTTATTATATTTGGTTAGTGCTTTCCTTAAACCTATATACATGAAATATATTATATTGGGTTAGTGCTTTCCTTAAACCTGTATACATGAAATCTATTATAATTAGGTTTGTGCTTTCCTTCAACTTACGTACATGAAATCTGTAATTATTTTACTATTAGATTAGTACTTTCTTTAAACATGTCTTTATGAAATCTAATTGACACAAAAATAGAAAATATGTTCTTGCAAATGTTTTGGAAATGCTAGCAGGTGAATAGAGTTCTTGTTTTGCTGAATCCACCTCTGGACTTGTCAAAATTATAAATCTTTTATTTCTACAGGTCGAGAGTTTGATCACAGACATTTATCTCGGGCAGTATGTTGTAGACTGTATGATGATATTAATCAATATTTACCTCATGAATACTCTATAAATCATCCTATATTATCTACTGTGACTTTACAAATAGAAGAATCTGATGGTAAATTTACACCTTATAGTTTAAACTGGAGTAAGGATGATGAGAAACCAGAAATAATTCATGGATTCTCTGGGAAAGTTATTGAAGAGTAAGTTTGTTTTATATAACTGGTGTCTCTCTGAATACTTTATTGTTGCTTTCAAACCAAAAGGGCTATTTCTCCAATTTTTCAAAAATGAAATTTTTATATCACTGTTTCAAATATTGCAATAATTTACTGTTACACTTTCATTCTCTCCAGTATTATTTTTCTAATTACATAAGATTTTAATCCAGATGAAACTCCGGTGACCTTAAATTTATTATATAAAACGTAGTCCATGTGAATTTCATGTTATTCACATTTTTGGTGGTAATCACGTGGCTTCTAGAGTATATATATTTCAGAAATTCATTGGTCTTTTGAACAGATTTAGGTATAAAGTTCATAGTTGAGTAATGAAAGTGCAACATGTAACATCTTGGATTATATTGTATATTTTGGAAATATTGATTTTGGATATTAAATGAAAATCTAGTGTGAACCAAAATTGTCTTGTTAGTTTAATTAAACTAATATTGGAATTGAAATCATTAATTGAGTTAACTTCAGTGTGGTTGGATAAGCTTGGCAATCAAATTATTTCCACCACAATCACTGTAATCAAAAGTGCAAGCTCTATATTTATAGATCATCTTAATAAAAAGTCTGACTAGATTATTGAACAAGGCATTTAAAATAGTGGCGTTAATGTATAAGCCACTGATAGTTGAATGTAACGCAACAATAGAATTTGCAACCCTCAAATAAACCCAAAAAATATTACCTAATAAATGTATGTATACTTTCAGATCTCCATTTAGAAGTATTGGTTCAAGTGGATTGTGTGCTAGTAGACTTTGTAAGGCAGCTTTTCTCTTTAGGTTCCGTGACATGGGAAATGTTCTGAAAAATCGTGAAATGTCATTGGCTAGAAATTATATGGAGGCTAAGTCTGTGGCTAAGGATTATCAAAATGCCAAGAATAAATTTAGACAATTTTCTCATGTGATTGGATTAGGACATTGGATACAAGTACCTAAAGAAATTAATGGATTTGCTAAATGAAACATTGTATTTGACTCTTGATTTTGCTGAAAAGAATTAAGAACTTAAGTCTTGAATTTGCTGAGAAAGATTAAGAATTTGGACATTGGATATAAGTACCTAAAGAAATTCATGGATTTACTAAATAAAACATAGTTTTTTACTCTTCAATTTGCTGCAAAGAATTTGAATCTTGAATTTGCTGAGAAGAATTAAGAAATTGAATCTTGAATTTGCTGCGGATAATTTGAACTTGAGTTTGCTGGCAAGAATTAAGAGTTTGACTCTTTAGCTTGTTGATGTTTACTTATTTGATAGTATAGCTGTAAACTTGACCTGAGATAAGTAATGGTGTTTTAATTAGGGACTTTAGTCAGTTATTTCCCCTTGTTACTCTTCAAGTAGGTAGGTCCTATTAGTTGGATTACTCGAATTTTACTTTTCAATGTCAATTTGCGAAAATTAATCTCGAATAACTTTTTTGTAAATCATTTAATTTGTTTGAAATTCAATCTAAGTATTTTTAGGGTAAAGAACTATCTAAATTTCATTACTTCTGTTAATATCTTAATTAACAAAAAAGATATTAGATGAAATATTGTGTTATCCTTACATAGGAATTCAATGATAAAATTCGAGGATTCCAACTGTAAGGACTTACTTACCAATTGGATTGCTTCAGATTTTATCAGGGAAAGATAACTGATAAAAGTTACTAATTTCACTTATAGCTTGTTTACATTGACCTGAGATGAATCACCTTGTATTAGATATAGATAAGTCAGTACTAAACTAGTCATAACTACTTGTAAATATAGAAGAATGGAGATTAAATCTCTGTCCACTGATCAATATAATTTAGAATCATGCTAGAATAAAATATTAGGGAAATAATAGTCTAAAATTGTACTATACTCAAGTACTTAAAACATGTGGCCAAAAATATCAGTTGAAACTGTACTTAAGTGTAGAAACTTGGGCCAAAATTTTATATACAAATAGTGCTTAATTATCATAGAATCTAACATTTCAGTCAAAAGTAGTGCTTTATAGTTTACGTTCTTATACCAAAAGATGCCAAAATATTATTGCTTTAGTGCTGAAACCAATATTTGTGATGAAAAAGCATATTAGTGCTTAAGTGATAAAATGTACTGTTGAAATTTTAGACAAATTTTGGTGCAATAGTTCTCTAATATTAAACCATGTATCATTTTACCTTCTACTGTTATAGAATAGTGACATTGTTTGACTTAGGAATAGTTTTCCTTTGTGTAAGAATATTAATAGATAACAAAATCATATGTTCATTTATTAATTGTTGTTTTAATGATATGATAAAGGAGCCTTAGTATGGGTTATGTTTACATGTATTTACTTTAACCTCTTCTTCCATTTCTGGGCACAG
This sequence comes from Mactra quadrangularis, assembly GCA_025267735.1. Taxonomy (NCBI): domain Eukaryota; kingdom Metazoa; phylum Mollusca; class Bivalvia; order Venerida; family Mactridae; genus Mactra; species Mactra quadrangularis. Next base: position 46,595,406 of record CM046305.1, on the reverse strand, counting down.
GACTTTCACTTTCTTAAATCATCTGGTTTAGTCTTTGACCATGTGTTTGACCGTCTTCTAGTCAATATTCCTGAGAGTAAAATTAGAAAAATATCTCTTGGGTCAGCCAGACCTGTAAGGTAGTGTTGGGTTGCCCTTCATGTAGGATTTTTTCCATGAAAAATTCGGCTTATAGTTTGGCGAAACCTGGGCGTGCGGTCAGCGTCCAGTGTCGTTAACAATTGGATTAAAGTTTTTCTTTACCATATATTTCTGCCATTTATTGTCAGATCTTTATGAAACTTTATACAATGATAACATACAATGTAATGAACAGAATTAGAAAGTAACCACAACTCTACCTGCCTTTACTATGGATTATTTCCCTATGTAATTTTTGTGTTAAAGTTTTTAAATCCGGCTTTAATGTGGTTTCTGCATTACATTTCTTGTTATAATTATAATTTCACACTTTGATTTTGAAAAGTTCTGAGGACACTTGAACAATGAGATCTTTTTCATGTTCTTCATATCAAGTAAAAAACTTGTATTAAGTTGTACATATTGTTATTATATTTTTAACTAAGAAATTTAAGTAAATGTTTCCGTGGAGATTTTGTTAAGTAACTGACATTGAAAGTTACTGTACATGTTAGAATTATTTTAATTTTTTAGTGTTTCTTGATGTGGCTATGTTAAACACTACTTTCTGTGTCGACCCGTTTTACTTTTTTGATGCAATTTTATGTTGCCTTAACTTAAAATACATAAACGGGGTGTATAATTATGTTTCACCATTGACTCAAAGTGCAGTGCAAAAGAAGTGTTATTGTATTATTTCTGTTTAATTGGTGGTCAGGGAACACATTTGATTTTTAATTTTTGTTTGTTTTATAATTGACTCCAAGTATTTTAGATTTGTATGATTTCAGTCTTATAGATATGTTTAGTATTAAATTGTTCTGTTAATAATATCTAATTCTATGGTGTTTTCTTCTATGATGATGTAAGTTTTATCATTATACCCCCGCTTCGAAGAAGAGGGGGGTATACTGTTTTACCCTTGTCCGTCCGTGCGTCCGTTACAAAATTTCCGTCGCAGTTTTCTCAGCAACTATAACATGCAGCAGCCTGATACTTTGCATATTGCTTCATCCCATAGTCCCATGTGGTGTAAAGCGATTTCATGCTCCTTGCTCATCTACTTCCTGTTTGTCACATATTTTTAGATTTTTGCGGGGGTATCACTAGTGAGCATTAGCTCACAGATTTACTTGTTTTTTCTATAATTCAATGGAGGATCTGCCATGTGGAAAATGTTTCCAAATTAAGTTACAGTACAAATGTAGCATAGTTTTCACATTATTGCCCTGATATATGTCAACCTCATTTTAGTTTGATACAGTCAGTTCAGCTTTTTCTGTAAAAAGTTACAAAACTGCATTTTGAATTATTGAATGTCTTCAAAACACAGTTGATAGTGTGTATGATTAATTTGATGTAATTTGTCTGCATTACCATTAAATTAAATAAATTTATTCAGTCATTGTGTAGCTCTCCAGCTAGCTCAGGTGGTTAAATGCAAATCTACTGATTGAGGGGGTAGTGGGTTGGATTCCCAGGCAGGCATACTTTCGTGGAGTTTGGTCATACTGACTTTGACAGCCATTCTCCCTCCTATCGCTGATTATTAATCATGTAGGGCAGTTGTCACTCATGGACAGAAGTATGTGCCTAGTAACTGGTTAACAGCTAAATCCAGAAATTTAACCTTTCTAAGAACAGTGAGTTGGTTGACTGACTGCAGTGATATGACCTATACAATGTGTTGCTATGGCATTAAACCCTTTAAAAGAAGAGAAAAAATTCATTGTGTAATTATTCTGAAAAAATGTTTAGTATCGGGATAAAGTTGTCAGACTAGATGTCATATAATGAATCATTATACATGTATTAATCTGGGATGGTATTCACAAAGCATATTTAATTAAACATTAACCTTTTGTTAAGAGAAAGAATTTTCATAACTGGTATATCATAATACAATGCTACCATAAATACCTTTACACTTGAATAAGTGTGTGATTTGTTTTTAATTATACCCCCGCTTCGAAGAAGAGGGGGGTATACTGTTTTACCCTTGTCCGTGCGTGGGTCCGTGTGTCCGTGCGTCCGTTACAAAATTTCCGTCGCAGTTTTCTCAGCAACTATAACATGCAGCAGCCTAAAACTTTGCATATTGCTTCATCCTATAGTCCCATGTGGTGTAAAGCGATTTCATGCTCCTTGCTCATCTACTTCCTGTTTGTTGCATATTTTTAGATTTTGGCGGGGGTATCACTAGTGAGCATTAGCTCACAGATTTACTTGTTTTTGTGAGTTCTTGAGACATTAAAACATATCTATAGATACAGGTACATGTATAGTCATTACAATTGTATTATTGTATTATTAATTGCCATTCAAATTAATAATTTATCCTAATTATCCTAATGTGTAAATACATCTGAAATAAATGATAATTGTATAAATGAAAAACAATCTTATTTACAAGAGTTAATTATTGATAGACCTGTATGCTAGAAATGTCTTTGAAGTTTGTGACCAGATCAATATTTAATGAGATGTTATTCACAAAGTATTTCAAGTGATGCATAAACCTACTCTGACAAATGTTGAATTTAACTGAGTCTACAGAGTTATGCGATGAAAAATTTATTTTGAATGCTTATTTAATATGCTCTATGAATACCACCCATTGTATGAAGATATGATATTAAAATGCTGCTTTTATTTTATTAGATTTTTGTATGCATAAATATGCTTTGTTAAAATCATGTTTCTGTTACTTAATACACTTATTTTTAATTAATTTAAAGTTTTTGTTGTGTTTTCTGTGAAACAGCATAATGAGTGTTGCCTTACCGGGAGAATAATTTTTATTTTATTACACATGTATGTGTTACCAGGAATTCTATATAACAGGGATTTGTAACGAAGTGCTTTTTTGAATTTTCTCGGTTGTCACTGTCTATAACTGGCTGAAGCAGGCTTGACAAACTATTCCAGAGTTTAAAAACTTGATTTATGTTTTTGTACATGTCTTCCATGCATCTTGTGAATGTTTCTGACAAAAAATTGTTGCAATTATGACCGAAAATATGACTTTAGGTATGTGAAATGGGGCTAAAAATGGCAGATCGGTGGGAAAATGCATTATTTTGTGAAACATTCTGTGAGCGTTATCTACCTCAAAGTCATCTAGAAACACATTTTTCCTGACATTTATGTCAATTTGAATGGTACTGGTACAAAATTTTTTGTGAATATCTTTATTTATACTTGTTATACTTGTTTTCCATATTGGCCAAAATAAAAGCGACGACAGTGAAATTTGATGAAAATCTATTACATTAACTTATCGTTATAAATCCCTGTTATATAGAATCCCTGGTGTTACTTATGTCATTTGAGTAGACAACCTCTTTAATTTTATAGGGCTAAACCTTGTTACAGTTTACTTCAAATGGAACTTAGGATACTTGTTCCGTGACTTCACTTATGGTTTAGTACCAGGTTGATAAATTTCTAGATTTCCTCGAAATTCTTCAAAAATTCTTTTGACTCATTCAAACCTTGGGGTAACCTAAAAAAATAAACCCTTGCTGGGTTTGGAAAACTACCGCTAGAAAGAGAATTTTGTGCTGCTTAGACTGCACTAGGTCTGATAAAATTGGTTACATATAAATATACCTTGTCTTTTTCATTTAAATTTGTTGATCTAGTTGTCATTTTTGCCATGTTAAGAATCATGTAGGTCACATGATTCCCCACACTGACAAGGTTGCCGGGAAATTGCCATTTTTGTCCATTTTTCTTGGAAGGATATAACCGTAAAAAAGTCCTTTTTTGGGACAACTTTCCTCAAGTGAAATTCACTAAATCCAGTTAAAAATAAAAAAATGCACATGGGATTGACCAGTTATGGGTTAATCTGTGCTACTATGAATGCAACGAAAAATGGCCAAACATGCACCAGAATGCTTGATTTTAGACCTTCATTTTTCAAAATAACCGGGAAACATCCCCGTACCCCCATCAACCCTCCCGTACCCACCCAAAGTTGGGTCTACCAGACCCCCCAGGCAGCCCTATTCTGTATCTGCCCTGAAACAAAGCTTTTATCAGAGACATAGATAACATGTATCTAATTCCATGTTTTATCTAGTAGATTGCATGTATTATTAGCCGGATTTTTCAACGAAAAAATTCGGCTTATAGTTTGGCAAACACGGGCGGGCGGGCGGGTGTGCGGGCGGGCGGGCGTCCGGTGTCGTTAACAATTGCGTTAAAGTTTTTAATGTACCTTATATTTCTGCCATTTTTTGTCAGATCTCTACAAAACTTTATACGATGATAACATACCATGTGATGAACAGAATAAGACAATAACCGCAACTCTACCTGGCTTTATTATGGATTATTGCCCTTTGTAATTTTGGATGTCTGGTGTCGTTAACAATTGCGTTAAAGTTTTTAATTTGGCATATTTTTCTGCCATTTATTGTCAGATCTTTACGAAACTTCATGCAATGATAACATACCATGTGATGGACAGATTAAGACAGTAACCACAACTCTACCTGGCTAAATAATGGATTATTTCCCTTTGGTTTTTTTGCGTTAAAGTTTTCAAAATGTTGGATATCTCTGCCATTTATGGTTAGATGTTTATAAAATTTCATAAAATGATTAATTACCATATGTTGCACAGAATTAGACAGTAACCACAACTCTACCTGGCTTAAAAATGGATTATTTCCCTTTGTTAATTTTGCGTTAAAGTTTTCAAATTGTTAGATATCTCTGCTATTTCTGGTTAGATGTTTATGAAATAACATACAATGATTACATACCATCTTTTGAAAAGAATTGGACATTAACAGCAACTCTACCTGGCTTAATAATGGATTATTTCCCTTTGTTATTTTTGTGTTAAAGTTTTTAAATTGTTGGATATCTCTGCTGTTTATAGTTAGATGTTTGTGAAATTTCATACAATGATTACATACCATCTGTTGCAAAGAATGAGACTGTAACAGTAACTCCACCTGGCATAATAATAGATTATTTCCCTTTGTTTTTTGGCGTTAAAGTTTTCAAATTGTTGGATATCTCTGCCATTTATGGTTAGATGTTTATATAATTTCATACAATGATTACATACCATTTGTTAAAAGAATTAGACAGTAATGGCAACTCTACCTGGCTTAAATATGGATTTTTTCCCTTTGTAATTTTTATGATAAAGGTTTCAGTATGTTGGATCTCTCCAATAGCAAGTATTCTGGCATTTTCCTGTCATATTTTCCCGCCATTTTGTTTCAACAATTCACCATTTGCCATATAAGATTTTTTAAATTAAATTCTCTTACCAATTTCATACCATTAGTTTTGCTTTATTTTCATTGATAGTTTTCATGTTTTATGCCATCTTTGTCAAATACTAACAAAATAATCAGATAAGATACAATAGGACAAATATATGGTAACTGAAACTCTTTTTTTCCTTCAAGATTCATTATCGCCCTTTGTATACCTTCTGATAAGCAATTTATCAAATGACTTTCTTTTGTACCAACGTAAACTTGTTCTCAGTCAATGTTCCCATATGCAGAAAAATCCGGCTTTAATGTGGCTCCCACATTATCTTTCTTGTTTTATTAAATTGACATGGTCTTCCTTTACATAGTTGAACAAAATACATGGGCATAATTTTAGTCATCAAATATGTATGGGATTCCATTGACCAGAGACACAGATATCTAATTCCCTGCATTGACTAACAAAAATGAAGGTCGACAACTGTTACTTGATGAATGCATATTTCATGCAGCATTGTCTCCCTTGGAATTACAAAATATATCAAGGGAGGTAATTTCGGTAAATACTGTTCAAGATCACGTGGACGCTTTATATAAAGGTGATCGACAAGCGACATACTAGATTTTACGAGTGCGGCGTTAATTTTCGTTGGCTTCTATTATTTATACTCTGTTTTTTATTAATTTGAAGATTTATATTTACAAACAAAATGCCTAGACGCGGTAGATCCGCTGGAATGAGGTAAATATAGATTTATTTCATTTTTATATCGATATTTAGGTTGCATAATCCGAGTGAGAGATGCGAAGATGTCAAAAGACGCTTCAAGGGCATTTTCTGTATTGCGTAATTCAAATATTGCAATGTTAAAATGTGTCAATTAAACTTTTTTTCTACAATATATGAAATGAAAGATATTGTGTGTAGCTTACAAGGCCAGACACCAAACCGATTCTTCAGGCCAATCGAGTTAAGAATCATTTCATAAATCGTTTTTTCGGACACATCAATTTTCGGACAGTCAAATAATGAAGACTGTTTTATGATTCTTTTTTCTTTGCTAGTCATGTGTTTTTTATAGTCACAATGTAATCAAACCAAATTGTATGACCTTATTTCATATTTTAAGTTAGGTAGTTAAACTTACTTTGAGTTATGTAATTACACTGGTAGTGATACTGATAATATCAGAGACTTACAGTTGTTGTACCGTGAATCCCAGGGAATCTAAGCTATCACCAACCATAATCATAGATGTTTCAGTTTTTGAATTAATGTCTACTCCCAAGCCAGATTAAAACTATGCATAACTAAAAAGGCAGCTTATGTAAGTTGGGTAGGAGCAAAAATAATGACTCCAAAGCGTGACATGGAGGTCAAAATTAAATCTAGTCAGTTTCCTTTGAATTTGTACCCGAAACTTTCTCTTATGATTGCAATTTTAGAATCTGTATTTGTTCCTTTTGTAATTGATCCTACTTTCATGTTATTGATGTTTTAATTAACCTTTTTGTTAAAAAAAATAGAGAAATACACATTTAAAACCAACTGAGATAATTTCCTAAATGTGAACACTATTGTTTTCTTTTATGGTTTGTATTACATGTATGTGCCTGTTAAATAAAAAAAATATGTATAGGTCCAAATATTATTGTATATTTTTTAAAAATAGCCTTTTTTGTACAAAAATAGGTTGCTTTTTTCTGAACCCTTACCAAAAAGTTTTTCTAAAAGATGCAGAATGTTAACAGAGAGTAAAATGAATTCATGTAATTCAGCAGTGATGTCTATTAAGTGCATGCAAGAAGTTTCAGTTGTCTCTCATCACAATAAAATATACAGCAGATAATCCCATTTTGTACTATTTATTAAGTAAAAATGTTGCACTCCTGACATATGCATTATATGTACTATAAACATGTTGTTTTGTGTGCATATGATTATTTTCAAGGTAGTACTCACCTTTGAAATGGAAAAAACACAATTAGAACTATTATAACAGCATGAATAAAAAAACTGGACTTTGCAATGACCCAAAAATGTCAGGAGTGAAACAATCTACATTTAAGGAACAGTCTTTATATAAATATACATATATTACAACCTTTTGTTTTATTTTTCAAGAGAGCATGTCCAATAGTGATAATAAAATAGAGGAATCTCCATCTCATGTATCATGTATTCATTACACATGATTATACGTGATGTCAGGAGTGAAACATTTTTTTGGTATTTTGACCTTTGTCTTATTTACTTTGTTTACAAAGCATGTTTCATTATTCATTCATTTTCTCAGTGTATCTTATGGGTACATGTAATGCTATTTTAATTTCCAGTGATATTTAAGTAATTTCTGCAATGTTTGTTCTGAAATTTACTTGAAAAATTACCGACTTAAGGTTTAAACGGTATATATATCAGAAACATACATTAAATCAACATTATGCATGTTTTTTAAAGTAAATACATAGTCAAACTAGTGTGTTAGTACCTAAAATGTAAGATTTTTTGAATTTTAGACAGGCTGAATGTGCAACATTTAAGTTCTCCTTAAAGTGTTTCACTCCTGACCAAATATTGCCTAACCTCACAATTAATAAATAGTTAACATTCAGCCTGTCTTATATCTAATAAATGTAACATTTCATGTACTAAATGCATCACACTAGTTTGACTATGTATTTACTTAAAAAAATATGCATTATGTTGATTTAATGTATGTTTCTGATATATATACCTTATAAACCTAAAAACTGTAAGTTTTCAAGTAAATTTCAGAACAAACATTGCAGAAATTACTTAAATATCACTGGAAATTAAAATAGCATTACATGTACCCATAAGATACACTGAGAAAATGAATGAATAATGAAACATGCTTAGTAAACAAAGTAAAGAAGACAAAGGTCAAAATACCAAAATAAATGTTTCACTCCTGACATCACTTATAATCATGTGTAATGAATACATGATACATGAGATGGAGATTCCTCTATTTTATTATCACTATTGGACATGCTCTCCTGAAAAATAAAACAAAAGGTTGTAATATATGTATATTTATATAAAGACTGTTCCTTAAATGTAGATTGTTTCACTCCTGACATTTTTGGGTCATTGCAAAGAAAACTTCGTCAGGTTCACAACATTAGCTTATGTAATCAGGGACTTCTTGTATTTTCTCTAGATACATATTTTTTACAAGCAGCAGTCCAACAATTGTGTTAGGAACACAGATGTTAGCTAAATAGAAGGAGTTATTACAAGACATGCATTTTTAGTGACTATTTTAATCCAAGCACTCCCATCAAAAGCATACTTCTACGAAGACTTCAGACACATCAAAACATGACAAAATATAGAAATTTCAAGACCTTAGACATTTAATTGATCAAACTGATCTTAATACATGTGATAACTAGGCAAATGAGTATTTAATCCATTTTTTAAGATAACTGAATTTTTAAATGTCACGGTTTTTGTGTTTCACTCCTGACAATTTTGGGGTGTTTTTTGGCTGTAAAAAAATTATTTCTAGTTCAAATTCCATGAAACTTTGCAGTTATCTTGGGAAAAGTAAATTACATGTTTTGAGTCTATCAGAAACCTTGTAATTGAAAAACTGTGGCTTGTTTACCCCATTTAATCAAAGGAGTCATTATTTTTGCTCCTACCCTTTTATGAAGTTTTGGAAGTGAGAACTATTATGGTTGGTGATCACTTAGAATCCCGGAACTGTGATGAGCACATTCAAAACCAATTAAAAGTCACTAATGAGAGTTAATTTCCATTACTTTCAGCCGACCAGCTCCCCCTGCACCTGCAAGACAAACTATGCCTGCTCATCCTCCACCAAGTCACCCTGTCCCTGCTGCAGGACAACCTCGTCAACCTGGTCTAATGGCTCAAATGGCTTCAACAGCTGTCGGTGTAGGAGTAGGATCAGCTGTGGTAAGTATTTGACAAAAACTTTTACTTTTACATGAGGTTTCCCCATGTCTATTAGTGGAAATGTTAGTGAAATTAGTGCGAATCCTCATTTCAATCAGCCGCAGACGATTACATAATTATAAGGGTGCTTATGCGCAATTTCAGAGATACTTACTGCTGGAATGAAAATAGTCTGCTTTACATGTTTGCGTGCAGACAATTCAGCGTGCTTAGTTAAAGTATATTTAATTGGGCCAGTGAAGTATTCTAATGATAGGTAAATGTCAGGGACATTTCCCTTGAAGTGCTTCTGTTTATTGTTTAATTCTGTGCTCATATACTCTTTCAAAACGTCATGTCCAACAACACCAGTGCTTTGAATATAAGTTGTGCCCTTTTAAGAAATCTCATTTCATCTGAAGTAACCATCCTTGCCATACATGTCATGATGCATATTGGAAACCTTGAAAAGATGTGAGAAAAAATAAACATGACAGACTATTGAAAAGGAATATAAGTGTTATATGCTATTGCACCACAATGAAAATCCTTGGTCAGAATCTTAGAATCAAACCCACTACCTCTTAAATCATAAGCGGACACCACCATGTTGCCATAAAAACTAGCTTAAAAAGATAAGAGAATCCAAGACCCTTACATTACCTTTCCTACATTGTCATAAAAAAATGTACAATCTATATTTTTCCTATATTTCAGGGTCATACTATTGGACATGCTATCACTGGTGGGGGTGGTGGTCAACAACAACCAGCTGCTCCAGTAGAACAATATCAACCTCAACAACAACAGCAACAACAATATCAGAATCCTTGCCAATTTGAATTGGATCAATTTTTACAATGTTCTAAGAATCAGTCAGATCTCTCTTTATGTTTTGGATTTAATGAGGCTTTAAAAGAATGCAGGGTTAGATCGGGTAAGTATTTTAACAGGACTCCTTGCAAAACTTTCTAAAAATGTTTTTGCCAAACTTCATATAAACTATTGTTCTTCCAAACACATGTAAAAAAATCATAAACAATATTTATATTTATTACCTAATGCTCTATATAAATGTCAATTTGCTATTTTTAACTGTTTTTCAACTATTCTGAGTGAAACCGGATTAAACCTGTTATGTTTTACTGCGCAACGCCACTGCGCATGAAACAGTTTTGACTGTTGCCCTCGCGTGCGAACTGTTGCCCTCACGTGCGAACTGTTTCATCGAGTGCAGTGCCAAGGGAAGTAACCGCATTAAAAAAATCCAAGCGTCCAATGAGCGAGATCATTGCAAGCGTCTTTAGAGTTACCAAACGAAAAGTAGAAAAAAGTAAATTCTGTTGAAAATATCTACAATATATCGCGGTTTGAAGACATTGAAGAGAGGGGTCTCGAACTTTTGCTGAGAATCGTGACTCGCTAAGCACACATAATGTCATCCGCTTCTGAAACTATCTTTATTGCCATGTTATATCTGTACTTGCATTAGGTAATAAAACACTTATTGCATGGGTGTTTAGGGAATAGTCAAAACTATTATCCCTCGGTATCAGGGACAACATTAAGAACTGTTGCCCTCGGCCTAACGGCCTCTGGCAACAGTTCTTAAGTTGTCCCTGATACCTCGGGAAAATAGTTTTGACTGTTCCCCAAACACCCATGAAATAAGTGTATATTGTCATATGAAACTTTTCTTCTAAATAAGGTGGCAATTCAAAGTTGAAGTTATAAACCATATTAATTGTATATGATATTACAATACAACCTCTTTTGTACAACACCCGCTGGGGGAGACTAAAGTATACTGCTGTGTACTGGTTGTTGCTCTGCAGAGGTTGAATTCAATTAAAATAACGCCTTAGGGAAATAGTTAAAGCTGTTGTTGTGCAGAGGATTTGTTCTGTAGTGGGCCACTCTTCAGAGGTTATAATGTAATATTGCGGTATAGTTGGTCGTGTGTGTTCAGAAACTAACTTGGTGGAATCATTGATGACTGTTTCATAGTTTCAAAGTGTATTTTACCTGAATGAGAATTGACCTTCTGGGGTAGGGTATCAACTCTGAATCATTCATGAAACATATTCAATCCAAATTTCAGATTTCGAGGTCCTTAATTTTTAAATAGAATAAACTTAAACTACACATTCATTTCCAACTTTATGCAAGCCTGCTATGAGGTATGAAGTGTAATTGATAATGATTGTAATGGATTGTTATATAAACGTTTTAATGTAGCATTCTGCATTTGTTTAGGACAATGGGATCAGTCATTTACAGGCATCTAAAAATTCAGGTCATTCGCACAGCAACAAGTGGTATATTTTGATATATGCAAATCTTGTTAATAACGTTTCTTTGTTTTGGGACTGCTGCTTCCACCCCTTCTCTGTTAGTCAAGCATTTTGAATAAATCAGAACATTCTACAAACCTATTAGAAACCTTTGGTAATGAATTAGCTCCCACTGTCTCAATATTCTGTAATAACTAAACTTCTGCTTTGGCATAAAAAGTTATGAAGAAAAAGGCTGGTAGCTTTTCACTTTTCAATAGTTCAAACTCATAACTTGTGAAACAATCCAAGTTACAAAAGCTAGGGGTCCTTTGTATTTGTCCTTAAAAGAGCTGCAATGTATCTATTATGTGTTAAGTAATTTATCTTTAAACTTGTATTAAGTAATCAAGCAGGTATAGTATATGACTGTGAGTGCACAAGACTTGCCAATATTTTTTACGCTGTATTTTTTGTGTTGTGTAACTTCTGAACTAGTACTTGGAGTTGTTCCAGAAAATATTTATGTAATTTGTTTACCTCTGTTATTTCAGGCCAACCTTAAGAAGAATGAACCACCAGTTGTTATAAATATTGATAAACAGTGATTTACCTCGTTTTGATGACCCCCAGCATTGATGAAATATTCTGTCAGATGGATTTTATTATATACTTATGAAAAAAAATTTGACATATTTTCTGTGAACTTATTGTCATGTTTTAACTGTAGATGATTTTACTAGTTACAAAAAGAAATTTTTATGCTAAGTTTAAAGAAGCAATTTTATGGATGAATTGAACATATCATGTAGAATTTTAGCGGAAAACTTGTTAGATTATTGAATCATAATGATTTTATCTAATTAGATGAAGATTACTTTGTTACCCGAGTAGATAAAATTACTTGTGTTTAGTAGCTTGACTTTACTCCGGTTGTTATCGTGATATGTGGAAATTTTAATGATTCAAATAAATATAAAAATAAACTGTTTTGTGTATATTTTGTGTTGATTATTTATATCTTTTTCATTGAAAATTGGAGTAAGAGTATACATGTAGTGTTTGTAAATATTTTTGCAAAAAATCTTACATAAAAAATCACTGTAATTCCATTTTGATCAACTTGTCTCTGGTGATACCAAAATCTGTTTAGAAATTCATCTTATTTATTTATTTATACTGGGTTTAACAGGGTGTCAACCCATCTTGGTTAATTTACTTGGTTAATTACTGCGTCCAGCGCAATGTACCTAGCTTTCCTAGAGCCTTGTCTATAACTAGTACTCTCCTATCCTTCCACAAGGTTGGTAAATTCTCTAATGTTGTCTAAATAGCTGCTGTCTATGCTGTCTAACAATAAGTGGGTGTCCAATTGCCCAGGACAACCTTTATTTAGTTTGTGCCACCAACAATTTCTATAGGGCAACCAAATTCTGCTAATGAGATATAGTGCTTCCTCTTTAAAAAATGATTGTTCGGACAACCACTTTCACATCCTAATTTCGTACACTGTAGCTTTTAGCTTAAGGTCCCTAATTTCACATCTGAGTGTAGGCCAGTGTCAACAATTCACAGTATAAGTGACATGTTTACATGTAATTTGAAGACTTGTTACCTCAAGAGTCAGGAGATTCATACCTGTCTGCTTATTGTGACATCATTTCATCTGTAATTTGTATCTAAGAAAAGGTAGACTACAATTTTACTGAAATATTGCCAAACTCTAGAGCCTAAACTTGGGTTCCTAGGGGAAACCATCCAAGCCACCATGGTGGCAAAAATACTGACCAAGTTTGGTATATTTCAGGGGGCTACTGCACTTTACCGGTACGTAGTAATTCACCGGAAGTAGAAATATAACCCTAACCCTTACCCTAACCCTAACCCTGTTTGAATAGAAAGGTAAGTGATTTCATTTTAATTTCATGATATTTTCTGTCTTTTATCAGGGGCTGCCGCCCCCGAACCCCCGCTTTTAACGGTCACCGACTCAATGAAGAATGCAAAATGACGCATGCGCAGTAGGCGCGTACCGGTAAAATGCATTCTAGCCTATTTCAGATGAGATTTCATTCATGTAGATAACAAACATCACCTCATTTCCTTCTCTCTGGGTATGCTGAGTTGGCATCTCAGTTTACAGACAGCCTAAAGACTGCTGTCATAAAATCTCCTGTCATTGCACAAGTGACAAGGGGTCATGTTCTGGTGGACCAATCACTGGCAGCTTTCATCTAGAAGAAACACTATTAATAGTGTATATGTAGTAATTTATATTTTTGACTTAGTTTGGCAAGTATTTAAACTGTACATGTACATGTATGTTATTCATAGGCTTTGATGGGAGGATTCTTTATGTATTGTGTCACATAAAATTATACATTTTTAGTGTCGCTGAGTTTCTTGATCGTGTTCCCATTAAAATATTGTATAAACGAATGTCGGCTGAATGTGACCCTTATTGCAATGTAGCTAAAACTGAACTAAGTGAGTGTGTGAGCAAAGAATTATAGATAGGGTTTAAATCAGATTGTTCAATTAGTATAGCCACTGACTACCAAACCATACTTGAGCTACATTACGTTCATGGAGTTTTGTCATGAAATATTTTCTATGGCTAGTATACTCTCTTCATATACATTAAGTAGAGCTATAGTAATTTTACGACAGTTAAATAACTGGCATTTAATATGAAGAGCTGTGAAGACAGTAGTCTCAAAAGGACATGTGAATGTGACAAGTATCAGAAGCCAAAGAGCGAGAGTGGGTTCGCTTTTGATTTGTGGTCCAGCTCACGTGATGAGGTTCTGTCCTCTGAAAGGTTGGTTAAACTGCTGGTTCCCACAAGACGAGCACCTGCGCTATGCAGGTGATCACTACAGAGCTGCGGTCAGCCACTGGGGAAGTTATATGTATGGGTCTAGAAGTCATAGCTTCTCCAAGAACATAGAGTGGGATGATATACTGCCTCAATATGACAGAAAAATGCTGGAATTTGACATTGCTACAAAATAACTTGAAGATTACAGTAAGTCTTTGCTGGTACATTGTACACAGAATTTATTTTAATGCATAAAATTAATATTCTCTTAACAACTGGGACATTCCGTCCAATGTTATAATAATTACATAACATGATAAAATAAAATAAATTCTTAAAATCAAATACGCTATATATATACACATGATCTACAACTAAACATACTTGGCTCAAATGAGAAATGCTTAACAAACACTTATTTTCCTCCAATAGACTATCAGGAATTCAAATATTTGGGTTTTTCCCTGCCGTCAAAAACTCACCATCACAATGAAAATATGGGCACAAAGAACAATAGAATTTAATCTGTATACCCTCCATATAACGACAAATATGAATCAAACTTTGTTTGTACCACGTGTGCATGAACAGACAAACCAACAAATTTGAATTCCCAATTAGGTCTATATTATATTCATAGCAAACGTAAAATATGAAAATTGTCATATTTAACTAAAAAAATGTACTAGAGTTGTGGAACTTGATATTTGACATTCAATTTATTATAACCCTGCAGACTTGAGTGAGGGTTAAAGTAAATCCCTTTAGTAGCAGCAAATACAAAATCTAGCATCAAAACCAATAACCAATGAAACAGCCGTATGTCAGTCTAAAGTTGTGCTAATACATGTTGTTATGAAACTTGGTATTCCACCTTAAGTTATATACATTTGTGAAATTTTTGGTGAAAATTATGGCTAGTTAACACATAAAGTGTTTCATCAAAAACTTGAACCTAGGGCCGTTATGCTGAGGATGACATAGTTTTCAACTAATAACCATGCCTCGGATAAACCTCATTGGCTATAGTATCGCCACCGTGCAAAGCATATGAGTAAAATAGCCTCACTATTCTCAAAAATAGTCGATCAAAAAGTAATGCAGATATTTAAGTATAAAAACCTACAGCTCGTCAATTTCATTGAAGGAAAAGTTTATTATATAAGCCACCATTATGATTTTTTTTACATTTTTAAGTCATGAAAAAGACATTGAAAACTAGATCATACGAGATGGTTCTCATAGTAGACCATGTGATTATACACAGTGAATAACAAAAATTGAATCTTTAAACAAAATATCTTACAACAAAATTAATTGTAAGTTCATATTATAAGTAACACTGTAGAGATCTGAATATTACAATTATCTATTATAAGAAATTAATAAGATAAACAATATTATGTGAAGTCTAGATATTTCTATTTGTATGTAAGTCATTCACCTACACTATTAGGTTATGTAAGGTGGGGGACTTGAATAACCAGCTTTATTATATGATTTCCAGCGGAATACCAGGATTTATCGGTGAAATAAAAATAGATATTCGACTGTTTTGAAACAATGAAAATAAGTTTGTTATTTTCACTGTTTGGGTGCACGTTTTGGTGACATATTATACTTAAACCTATAAAAAGCCAGTTTGAAGCATATTATTAACAGAAAATTTGTTTATATCAGTGTAAGCTCTATTTATTTCACTCATGAGCTAATGATATTATATTTTTACTTGTGGCTATGCCACTCGTGAAAATATTGCATCCTTAGCTCACTCGTAAAATAAAAACCGATCTTACACTGAAATAAACAAATATTCTCTATTTCATGGACACTTCAAGCCAGTATACCATAAGGAGCTGACTACTTCTCTCTCCAAGAAGGAACATTAATATTTGATACTTGTTTTGGAAGGATATAACCTGCTGCAGGCAGGAATCAAACATGGGATTCAAAAGTCTTTTGGGTCACACACCTCTCTAAATCAAACGATTAGATTTTCAAAATAGAATGATGTTTAGTAAGACGCCCCCTGCTTCTCCACTAGATTGGAATAGCTTGATCTATATAGACAGATGATAAAATAAACATTTTATAAATAATTTCTATTTTGACTTGCAATGATTTTTGTCATAAGATTTTTTGTTAAAAGAGTCATCAACAGTTAGTAATAAAACAATAACAATTCAGCTGTACATGAATGCAATATAACAGCAGTATGAAATACATGAAAGGTATATTACTCAAAAATGGTAGTTTTTGACCAAGTTCCATCAGAGGACAGTTTCTCAATAAATAATAATTTTATTTCACAGATTTATACAAGCATGCAAAGCTGTGGCTTTGCTCTTTCAAATGACACCAACATCTTTTGCATTCGCCGTATAATGAGGTCGTAAGCTGATTTCGAACATTACGATCAAACAGATTTAGTTTACTCGATACAAAAGTCGCAAGAACTACTAAACAAAAGCTATAGTCGTATGCAATAGATGTTGGTGTCATTTGAAAGAGCAAAGCCTTCGCTACAAGTGCATTATCAAATAAGTAAAATAAAGATATTTATAATGGAGAAAATGGCCTCCAAGTGAAATAGGTCAAGAACTATCATTTTTAGTAATACATGTATACCTTATATGTACATGTTTATATATAGTGTTTTTTATTAGGGACTGTGCTGGCCTCTTGTGGTTCAACATACAATAACAGCTTGGAGAATGATCTGTGTTAAATTACAATAACCACAACTTGTACAAATCTTTACAGAATTTAGGAGACATTTAGCTGCCAGGCTAGCTCAGTTGGTAGCAAGCAAGCCTACTGACCAAGGGGTTGTGCGTTTTTGTAATAAAAAATACATTGCATAACAACTGCATGTTGATCAAAGCTGAAAAATATTTTTATACTAGTATGTCACAGTTAATACTTCTTTCTGAAGTTTTTGTGTTTGACAAATCTAAATCACAAAATCTACTTATAGTAATGCAATAACTAAACTTCTTTGTTGCAGATTACAGGTACTGCAGCTAAGTGGAGATCATTCTGTAAGTCAGAATTATTTCTTCAAAAGAATTGATGGACAAAGATTAGATTGAAGGGGTAGGTTTACAGAGTACATAAGCACATGTGATGTGGTACTGTGATTATCTCTATCTAAGTTAAACTGGCCAGGCCTTAATATCAATAGTGTCTGTTACAAGGTTATAACTAATTATAACTAACTTAGATTACTGACAAAATTCTGAATGTCTACCAACTATCGTTTGCGAAAAACAGTTACAACCTAAGTCTAAGAAGTAGGGGTGTAACAATACGGTAAAAACCGTATTGCAATATATTGCAATATTCAAATCCCGTATTGCAATATATTGCAATACGTACCGGATTTTTGCTTAGACATGCAAGCATGAATTAACGCATGTACCTGGTTCTAATTGGATCAGCACAACACGAATATCGGTACTTCAAATGCTCTCTTATTCAAATGATTGAATTACTAGTGTAAAATGATCTATATGTTAGAAAAATGTTTGTTTTTTAAACGAATTTCGAAAACATTTTTTTCTCTAATTTGACTTAATGTTCAACCTTTAAAAGCATAGTAAGATTATTTTAAGTATGCAATACATTTTAACATTTTTTTAACATTTAACTTTCAGATTATGATAAAAAGAAACAGTTCGACACATAACTGCAAAAACCGGTTCAAGGAAAATTGAACCGTTTAAAAACCGTTAGAATTCGTATATCCGTTAACCGTTACACCCCTACTAAGAAGTAAGCCTTCATGCATGGACTAAACGTCCCTTTTCAATCCAGTACATTTTTTAAGATAAAAAACATAAAATGTAAAAATAAAACCCTCTACGTAAAAATATAATTTTTAAAAATAATTGAACTCCACAGTCAGTAAAATAGGAATAGGACAAAATTTCAGGAAAATGCTCAAAACAAAAATACACCTATAGTACAAAATACAGACTGCTGTAAACATTCTAAACATTTGTAAACAATACAAATTACAGACTGCTGTAAACATTCTAATTTCTAAACATTGGTATATCATACAAAATACACACTGCTGTAAAGATTCTTTACATTTGTAAACAATACAAAATACAGACTGCTGTAAACATTCTGAACATTGGTAAATCATACAAAATACACACTGCTGTAAACATTCTAATTTCTAAACATGTATATCATACAAAATACACACTGCTGTAAACATCCTAAAATACTGATACTAAGGTTAGAACAGGTTTGAAGTAGGAGCAGTGGTCCAGTGGTAGGATGCGCGTTTAGGGATCGAGAGGTCCCGGGTTCGATCCCCACTAGGGGAACTGCTAATTTCCTTGAGCAAGAAATTAACCTACAATTGTTCCACTCCACCCAGGTGTAAATGGGTACTGTGAGGGATCGCCTGCCTGAGGGTGATTTCAGTGACCAGGAGTTATCATACAAGATTGTAAAGTCGGCTGAACATTTAGATGGAAGCAGACTTTAAACCGCACTTTAACTTTTTTTTTTAACTTTAAATACATATCTTAAGTAACATGGTTCTACAATTGACCTAGCTTTTAGTTTTCATACTTGTTATGCTTATGCAAGATACATGCACATATGGTATTTTTACTCAACCTTAACTATACTGAAGGTGAAACTACATAGCCTTTCCAACCAGCATAGTGCCAGTACAGCCATTGTTAATGAAGACTGAAATGGCTCTATCCTGGTGATTTCTAAACTGTGCATACTGATTTAGATCTCCCTTGAATAGACTAGGGACTGCTGTAAATTTCAGCAGGATAAGTGTATTGTCAAAACTCAACAGATTTACGGTTAAGAAAGGTTTTAAAAATGATTAAGTTAGATTTGTTTCTGGTTAAAAGTTAAATAAAATAAATCAAAACAATGCAATTTTTATATAAAAAAACCTCTATGTGACCCTTGATAAAGCCCTTTGGTCTAAAAGTTGGTTAGATAAAGTGAATAAAAGATAACTAAAATAAAAGTCCTCTGAATTGATTCATGTATGACTTAAGGAAGAAATAGTTAAGAAAAGCAACAAAGTACTGTGTAACAGGGGAAATCAGAACCCTAAAAAACCTGGAATTCTCCTAAATTTGTGAAGATTTTCCAAGTCACTATTTTGGATATCACATTTAAATGCAAAAAGATGGATACATGTAAAATAATATTATTTAACAGATACGAAAGTGTTCAGAATTTCATATTACACTGTTTACCATAAACCAATAAAAACATACAATTTAAAGAAGGTATTCTGTCATAAAAACAACTTAAGCTGAAATGATCATGTACCAAACATCAATGACTGAATGAAAGAATTCTAGAAATGTCTGGATCATAAAGGAAGTTTAAAGGATTTCTCGGTAAATTCTCACACTATTCATGACATCCCATGACCTCATGAGAAGCAAATAAATAAGTACATGGCTAATTTCTCGGCCATGGAAAACATTAATAGCAAATTAGATATACTAGGACGAAAAAGAAACGCCGGGTACATAAAATATGCAACACATGTCCGGCCGTGTT
Source organism: Mactra quadrangularis (assembly GCA_025267735.1). Lineage (NCBI taxonomy): Eukaryota > Metazoa > Mollusca > Bivalvia > Venerida > Mactridae > Mactra > Mactra quadrangularis. Next base: position 46,575,459 of record CM046305.1, on the reverse strand, counting down.
TCGCAAAACAAGAAGGGTCATCGTTAAAAGGGGGTATTTTTTCACATAATCAGCATTGGAAATCGATTGAAACTTCAACAGCTGGTTCCATACAGACGACATTTCATACAAAAATAAATATAATAATCCAATAATACAATTTATCCCTTAAAACAATTATTATAGGTTACCCGGCGTTTCTTTTTCGTCCTAGTATATTATAAAATATGTAATTTTAAGTTCAATAATGAATTTTAATAGATTTGTTTCCAATTTAATCAAAATTCCATAAATATAGTCTTAAAATTACTTACCAGTAAAAATCTGTAATAAAAATGACCAAACCTAACAAATTAATATTTATTTACGAGTAAACATTGCATCATTCTTTAATTATGAATTACCCTCTAATTGTCCATAATCCATTTTTAAAATTCTTTCATATTGAATTTGTTTCAAAATATCCCATTTAAGCTCAAGCTGTTTTTACAAAGAATCTCAACTTTATTCATCACAGCAATATATCAAGGTTTACAGAAACACTAAGCTTCAAATTTAGAAAGCTATCAACATGAAAACAGACAAATTTATTCAAAAACTTTCAGGTTAGATAAGTAAATAATCCCAAATTTTCAAGGATAGAAGGCTAGACACCTGTACAGATTGCTCTAAGCAGAAAGACAGGAACTTGTGCCATGCTATTTCTTTTCTTTTTTATTTTCTGAGCAGCAATTGTTTATTTAAAATTCAACTGCGGAAGGCATTCTCCCTATAAGCCCTTCAACTTAACACAATTAAGGTGTATTTTTTTGGGTAAGCACTTAGCTCCTTTTTCTGCAAACCAGCCCTTTTCAAATCCTAGAACAATTACTATAGGCCTGAGTGTCTCAAACAGAATCTTCGGGTTCAGTAGCCTTGGCTTTAGCATTATCACTTCCTTCTTGTACAGTTTTAGCATTAATATAGGCCAACCAGATTGGTGCTTCTTTCTGAACTAATTTATCCTGACATATCACTCCATACTCTTTTAAATACTGATCATTAACTGCACGCATTGCCACAAAACAGTCTACAATTTTGGTAAAGAATTTACTCTGCATATCTGGTCTAGTTCTTGAGAGATAAGATCGAAATATTTGTACAACTTTTAGTTGTATTTCATCCACTTTATGAGTGTCTTCAAGGTGACATCGATCACCAAATGTCACAGCAATGGCTAACAACAAAGCAGTTTCTTCTTTACTTAAATTAAGTTTTTGTATTTTTTTACAAACATCAAAGATGGCATTAATGAGATTACGAGAGTAGAAAATATCAGCTGCTTGGTCTATATGATAGGCTTTACCAGTTTCTGTTAAAATCATTTGTAAATCGGGATCATAACCCCGATAAGTGAGAAACAAAAATACTTCAAAATGTGAAGTTTTTAACAAACTACATTGGTCTTCTAAAGACAAGGATGAGAAACCAGGTACAACATTAGCGAAGGCAATGTAACTGTGAAGTACTGGTTGACAATTTAATGCTGACTGGCGTAAAAATTCCTGCCTACCATCAATATCAATACCCGTTGACTCAAGCACAGCAAAATACTCATCAGCTGGAACTGGTTTCATATTGCCAAAAACTTGAGCTTTGGTTGTGTAGTTTTCATAGTCATCGTAAATTTTAGCTTTAATCTGTTCTTCAGTGACTATATTCCCAAACGGTCGAATCTGATCCATTGCAGTGACTAAATCATTGAGTAGATTTAATTCTTGGAGAATAGAAGCTGAGAATTCTTCATTTATCACTTTTACAAGCACGCCTGATCCTTTATCTACAGAGACTTCAAGAACAGAGAGATTTAAACCTTTCTGGTCATCAGGATTTCTCTGATGTTCGGAATTACGGTCAGTCAGATCTAATGCTGCGCTATTATTTATATCATCACATAAGGTCATTTCTGTGTAGCACGGAGTTGAACTTTTAGATTCTGAGTTACCAGATTCCCCCTTTGCTTCCATAATAGTTCTAGTTCTTCTAGATAATGTGTATCTCCCAAGACAAGCAGCTTCTCGTGACATGCCGACAGCTAAACATCTTTGGTAGCGACATCCTGAACAATTTCCACGAACTTGTGAAGTCACAGGACAATCTTGATTCTTGTTGCATTTATATTCCTCTTTGCGAGTCAAACATCGTCTAAAGAAGGATTTACAAGATTCACAACTGTTTACACCATAATGTAAACCGGAACCACGACCCAAGCACACTTTACATGGTGGAAAATCAAGTTTACATTGTTTCTGAGATACATCACTGTTTTTAGATCTTTGTCGCTTCACCTGCTCAAATTTACGTTTCTTGACAGGTAACAAGTATCTAGTCTCTTCGTGTACTTTATTTTCACCAGCAAATTTTGTATTCTTTCTATCAACAAGGAGTTCCTTCTCTAGAAGAAGTGAGACTTTCTTGCCTCTGTCATCAGGGTCTGTCATAGTGAACAGTTTGATAAAAGTTTTTCTACAATGTAAACAAGATATGGTGAGAATCATGAATTGAAATAATCATGAAAAAATTATTCAGTAACACATTATTAATTTTAATATTGCAGCAAATCAGTCTTTAAATAACAACTAACAGCACCTCCTGTAGAATAAGGAAAAACAAACCCAGGATGCCAATGGTAGTGCAGTTAGTAGCACACCAGGATTTCGAATCTAGAGTCCCAAAGGGGTTAAGGAATTGAATCTCACCCGGGGAAGTTAAACCCTTCCAGGAAAATTTGACAACAATGTCAATTTCCCACCATTAATGAGGTATATGGAGAAGTTTCTGACCTTGTAGATGGGTGAGTACTAATAATAGACAAGAATCTAGAAAAGCTAGGTTAGGTCAATAGGTGTGCTGGACTCTGTAATATAACATAAATTGTGTTGACATGGCATTAAACCCAGTATAAAAAACACAACAAGGTTTTATACTAAGTTATTGTACCAAAAGGGAACAGACGAAGAATGAGCAGAATAGTCCGGGCTTGACTTAAGTTTTTAGAGAAGGTTGCCTGGTCGGCAATCAGCTATACATTTACTTTCCTGAACTGTAAGTATAGTAGCAGTACAAGTTGCTCAAACCCAAATTTGGGTTGTCAGCGGCAAACAGAGGATCTTTAATGTCAAGCCCTTAACGTAAGTCAATTGACAAGCTAAGTATCTTGATAATAGAAATATCTTTGTAATCACCTATGTATTTAATTAACCGATAATTAGCGTATGGAGTATAGGATATAATGAGTAATAAAAACACCTAATATGACCAGAAAAGTAGATATATAGATTTACAGGCTTCGCGAAAATCGCTGGACCGTCGGACATGTCCGGCAAAAATCGGTTCGGTCCGATAACTTTTTCCTTACTTCCGGACCTTATGTCCGGCAATAATTTCGGTCCAGAATTAAGCGGTAACAATCCGTCCGGTACGGATAACGGCATTTATCAGCACCGAGCAATACCGAGTTTTCTCCCTTGAATAAAAAATGTAAAACGAATTTTGATTCGCCGTCTATTTTGAAGCTTCCAATCAAATTCTAGATAAAATAATCGTACGCGACCTTCAACCCATTCGGGACTACCTCGGCGATCATCCATGAAGCCTTCAACTTTGTTCAAAACAATGTCGTTTTTGCGATACTATGATGGTGCAGCCCCAGGCAAGAAACGCAAGAAGACAAGTGGCTGGTAAGATGCATGTTAATTATCCCTTTCATTTTAGAAAATGTTGAAAACAGATCTGATCACTTATTAATGGTCTAAAATATCATTGACTTGTTTTATTTTCAGGTTTTACCGTTTACTGTAAAATGCATACACAGATTTATTTCACTAAATATCTTGTTTTCATTTCGCCTTATGCACTTTCCTCACCATTATATAAATACATTTTGATTATTTTCTTTCTTCAGAATTCATCTTTAATGGGACGGCGAGTAACTTATACCAGACCCAAATATACCGCCGCCAACTCTCAGATAGTACTTGAAGACACTGACTGTTCTGACAATGATACAGACTCTGATAGTGATGATGATTCTGATGATGAATGTTCTGATAATTTATAACATGTCATGAAATAATATATTGAATAAAAATGTTCAAAATGTTTAAAGGGTGACGTGTCTTTAATTAAAATAAAAAGAAAGTCAAAGGTATACTTATATTTGATAACAAAATTCGGTCAGACAAAATTTCTTTCGGTCAGACAAGAATTGGAAGTTTGTCTGACCGAATGTCAGACAAAATTTTCAGCAGTTTCGCAAAGCCTGGATTTACAGATTACATTGTTGAAGCTGGTTGGTAGTAAGTGCAAGGAGTATATTTTTCCAAGCAAACAGGATTATTTTAGAACAAAAATTGAAATGAAAATGTTCAGCAATGAGTCATGTTTTAGCTAAGCCTTGTGATTTAATTTCCCCATCCCTTGATAAAAATGAACTTCATCATGACAATGAGAATACCGACATTACGATCAAAAGTTGTAGTTTCATTGTTATTTATAGATAAAGTCAAAATGATCATACAACATTTAATTAAATATTAAAATAAATCATATATATGTGACTGTTAGTCAAGTGTCATTGTCAGCTCACTTTCGACCAGACGTGTTGACAAATGTCAGAGTATTTTTATCTCATAATCTTTACATATGATGACTGAATCAAACTATTTGAGAAAAAAATACAACCGTTCAACAGTTTTCTTTCAATTGACTTAAATCAAACAGAAAATCAAATACAAACCATTTATTTTCAGTATTTGTTGTCATTTTAGTGAAAATTGGACGATTAATTGAGTCACTTCCGGTTTCACCATCAAGAATGTTACAGACGTTCTGATTGGTCAAAATGTGTAAGTCGACCGAGATTTTATTTAGTGGTGTGACACCGTCGGTCATAAGATAGGACGTCAAGGAATCTAGTAGCAGTTTTTTCCCCTTATTACTTATAGATTTCACGCATCATACCAAAATCCAGTATAAACATTTTCAATTCGTCCGCTAGGAATTAAGAAGTACAGAAATAAAAACATTAATTTCATTTTGACAGAAAAGAAACCATCCTGATATGAATTATAGTTCTAGATTATATCAGGAAATTTTCCAAATTTCACTCAATTTTGATTCAATATTTTAACAGATGCATAGTCAAATTCTACGGTCAGCACAAATCCAAGGTTACGAAGCGGATATGCCCTAATTGAAACCAAACTTAAGAAAACAAACAATAACATTTTCTTGGTACTGATAGGCTATCAAGGGATAGCTAAAGATGTATATCAATTTAAAGTATTACAGAATTTTCATTTTTCCACAAATCTTTTATTTTTGCTTCAACATTTAATTCTAGATACCATCGAAAACTTCATGAAGCAAGAAAATATCTATGTCCCTGATGAACGTATTTCATCATACAGAAGAAAATAAACACAGAGTGAAGAAATACTTCAGATTTTAATATAGGTATATAATTTCATGGCTTGATCACATCATACATGTGTAGTGTAAGATTACATGTATACTCAAATTGCCAATGTTCTGTGTACAAATTTAAGCGTTTATACTCGATGTAAAACATTTTCATCCATATGTCACTCTAACTAAGACAATTTAAACCCGTGTGAAAATAGACAGACGTAATTTATCATGGACCCCTCCTTTAAAAAATAGTCGGTACCCTTTTGGTTATGTTTTAAATAGAAACACTATTAAAAGTTTCCATTAAAGTTTCACCCTTAGTTTCTGGTCATAGTTGGGACAAACCCTCAAATCTTCAAACTTTACCCCAAAATTTTGTTTATCATTCAGTCGCATGATTTTCAACACAAATGCCACCATAACACTTCCATTTTTGGAAAATACTTGGCATTTCATAATTCAGACGTATTTAAATTACTTTATGCATGAAGTGGTCTCATCTTAGGCTCTCTTAAATGTAAACCCAAACTCACAACTGACTGGCAACTGCCAGGTAGGACGTGATTTAAAATCAGTGGTCTGAGGTAGAATTGTCCTAGAAATTAGTTCAAGTAAAAACTCTATAAAAGTATTTCCTGCCCGAGAATCGAACCTACGTCTAATTGATAAGTTGACAAGTGCGCTACCGAGTGTGCTAGAAATTCTGAAATTCAGCTTACTGCAAAATAACGAAATGATTTTGACTCATGCAAAATTTTTGCGAAAAATATTAAGAATCGCCAATTTCACAAACAAAATATACTGTCATATCTGTCCTATTTAGGATATCAATTATCTAATGTTTAAAGTCAAATAGATCGTCCAATGAAGAGCCTACCAAATAAAACAGAGAAACAGATGAAGCTGAGCTGTGTATTCTTTAAATAACCATTTACCAATAGACACACTATTGTTATATTTGAATTCAGATAGACTATATCTTATAATTACTTAAATCATCATACACTGTTATAGGTAGTTTGCGTTAAAGCTGGACCCCTAAAATCATGAAATATTTCAATAACTATCGGATGGAATTAACTCAAAATTTGTATGTGATCATTATTAGCATTTTCCTTCTCAAATCCAAAAATTCAGATTTTTTCTTTTATTACGTAACATACTTCCCATAGACATGCAATGCAAATTTTGAAGACAAAAAGAGACTTTTGTTAAATGGGTATGTGCCATAATCAGAACAGCCACATAACAGTAGATACAAAATAATAGCTAAATATGAGGCCCGGTTAGAAATTTTATTTGATATCGAAGTAACACAGTATATACAAACTCAAATATCATCATCACTGTCGTCTGTATCGTCGAAATCTATACAAATTCTACACGTACGATTTTAAAGACGGGCCTCTGCTTTACAATTCAGTAAACCGTCGAGTGTTTATTTAAGCGACAAATTTTCAGTAAACGCACGGGACTTAGTATAAATACACTGGAAGTATGACAATGTTATAATCAGAACAGCATATTTTACCTCCCGCCGGATTTTTGATAAAAAATCCAAATATTTGGCATTATAACTTATGGAAAACTTATTTATTTATTGTTCGTTTTTTCTCAACTGTCAAAACATGAATAATTTCACGGTGACTTCGTGCTTTTTGTCTAACACTCGTGACATTGAGATATTGTGTAATAATTCTCCGTGAAATTATTCAAACTTTGACAGTTTAGAAAAAACGAACTATATCTATTAAAAATTTTGAAAATTTAAATCATAGAAGGAAAAATTGAAATAAGATTGTATAATTTTTTTAGCAAAATCGCAGTTATAGTTTAAAATATATTTATGACAAATAGGGGCCCAGCATTAACGCAAACGACCTATACATATATTAACTCTAGATCTATATCACACTTATAATGGCAGGAAAAAATTAGCCCTAATTGCCACTTCTTTGGTTATTCGATTTTTGAAAGAATTTACACTAAAAGCTTTAACAACCGAATTAAACTCTGATTGAGAAATTGAACCGAAAATCAGTTCATTGTATAGACCCTCATGTGTTTTCGGGAGTTTCCCTTTACTTCCTCGGATGGTCTTATACTCACAGATTGTTCAGGGAAGGACATATTTCAGCCATTCTCCAGATATTTTTTCAGCTTATATACGACTAGACTATATACACTACGGGAAACAAAACTCGTTAATATAATCACATGGAAATGTTAACTTAGATTATTTTTGCTAAATTTGTACAAAAGAAACATTACAAACTCTCGCCTTTTTGCAAGATATCGCTAAGCAAAAACTTCAAAAGTAGAAAAATGCCGTGTCTCCAGTATAATTTTCAATCTTAGATCTAAAATAAGTAATCTAATGTTTATTATAGTCTAGTCTAGAATATGTGTTTATTAAAATAGATGCGTATTGCATTGTATGATTTTAAAGATATTCTACTTGAACGGGAAGAGCATTCTAAGTTTTTTTACATTTTAGGTTTGTCTCCAAAACAGTCCTATGTTGCCGTAACTAGTTTTTCATGGTTAAATTTCTTTTCAAAAGGCGTTGTTCTTAATTGTTAACCCTTTACTGGTTGCGACATGTGTGAAAAGTAGCCATTTTTTCACCATTACGCGCTAGGGCTATTTCAAGATGCTCTAATTTCATTACTAATTATCATACAGTTATGCAACTCGGCCAAGTTATTCCCTGGGTAAATGTCTTTCAGAAAAACCAAGTTGAGCCCCATGGCAACGCTGGGGCGGAGCAGAAACGGGAAAAAATGCAATTTTCGCTCTTCTTCTGCCCCACGTTTGCACTTCAAACAGTAATATTTTCCGAAATTGAGGTCTAAAGTGCCAGGTCTTTTCAGATACTGAAAACATGTTTCCTTATCAGCATTTGGCGCCATTTCTCTGCACTCAATGACCCCGATTTTTTTTCTGGCGATGAGGGGCGCTGCGCCCCCTTCAAACCCCAGCAACAAAGGGGGGCACATCCCCTCTTCGGAACCCCCCTGAGACATCAATTGATGGGGGCGGCGCGCGAAAACGAGCTCATTTTTTGGGACAACTATCCTTTAGTGAAATTCGCTTAATCCAGTTAAAAAACACCATTTTCAAGGCTGTGGCGGCCATTTTGAGGGGGGGTCTAGACACGTAAAAATGCGGGATTGAGCGGTTAAGGGTTAAACCATTTACTGATATAACAATGAATCAGATATCATGTAAAAGCCATGTTTAAAGCCACTAAACGAAGACAAAATCTTTATCATCAAACTAAAAACAAGTAATACTATCTAAATGACTATAGAATATAACCGCCTTGGGATTGTAATAACTCTCTCAAGCGGGTTCCCTAGGGGTCAAGCTCTTCAAAATATCAGTTTCTTATAAAAGTGGGGTACTTTTATAACATGCAAATTAGACTACGGAGATACTCTCTCTGCCAATCAAATTACCTGAAAAGTGTTTGATAAAACTTACACGACTATGTTAAGTTTTGGATATATCATATCGTTTTCCAGTGATTTGCTCGAGAAACCAGTGCGTGCAAGTTTTGAGTTTGCAAATATCTAAACTGATGCTAAAAAGAAACGTCTCAATTCAACTAGGTATAGAATTTTCATGATCAGAATAACAAGAGAAAACATTAATGTTGTTAGCCTGTAAGAAGTCCTTGGTGACGTGTGCAACATGAGGTCTGTCGTTTTTATGCTGATAGAAAAAGTATTGAAGATGCCAGATTATAACGACACTCACATAGCATAAAAGCTGGTCAATGTGATGTGTCCACGAGATAACCTCAGCAAATAATGAGTTGTGACTGAAACTCGTTTAAAGGCACTTTTAAGTCTGAGGGTGTTTCATAAGTCGAAACACGACTCATCACTGAACTCCCAACACCATGGCCGCGATGATACGAGGGTACAACAACTTTATCAATTTAATAAAAACAAATGTAAAAATATAGTCAAATCATGAACCAAGATTAATATAGGTCTTGTAAACTTGATATATGAAAACTAAATGCATAATCACACTATATAACATGCGTAATGAATTTTATTTTTTGTGTTATTGTATATATTTATGGTGGAGGGTTTTTACTTATTTAGTTTTTATAATTTATCTTTTGTACAACGCCATTGAATATGTAATATAGAAATAGGCGTTTAATCAAATGAAGAAGGTGATAGACGTCAGTGACGGTGGCATAGCTTTAGAACTTAAACGGATGTTCTGATGGGATCCTTGGATTGGAATCTGACTTTGCACCTTGCAATTATGGATTTGATGGCATCTAGCCAGATTCCCCATTGGCTGGGGGTTGCCTTTCTATCAATTTTATACTCATTACCTTTAAGATTAATACTTTATCTAACCAATCAGGCGCTGACGCTGATGGATGTTCTGGCGGGGGTCCATGGATTGGGATCCGACTTTGCACCTTGCAATCGTGGATTTTTCCAAGGCATCTGGCCGGATTCCCTATTGGCTAGGGGTTGCCTTTCCATTGATAATCTAATCATTACCTATATCACTTAAACTTATCTTAGCAATCAGGCGCTGACGCTGATGGGTGTTCTGGAGGGATCTTTGGATTGGAATCCAACTTTGCACCTTGCAATCATGGATTTTTCAAGGCATCTTGTCTGGTTCCCATTAGTCGGTGGCTGCCTTTATTCATAGTCTAATCATAACCTTTACCACTTTTACTTTATCTGACCACTATATAATGCATGCTGGTTGGTGGGACGCGCGGGCACTGATAATGATGGATGTTTGGGTGGGAGCCCTGGATTAGAATCCAACTTTGCACCTTGCAATCATGGATTTTCGTGGCATCCGGCCTGATTCCCCATCGACCATTTGGCTGCCGTTCTACCAACAATCCATTATCACTCATTCACTATCTTTTACAGTTAAAAATCCACTTGTTATGTTGTTGTTGTTGTTTTTAAACTACTATGAGCACTTTATTGATCACTAATTCTTAGTTTTATATTAGTCTTCAGTTTATGTTTTTATATTTTTTCATTTCTTTATCTTTTTCATTTTCGTTTTTTTATTTAAGCTCGTATTTCTTATTATGCATATGATTGTGACGCGCTTTTGAACATATATTCTATATGAAAAGAGCGCTATACAAATCCGGTGTATAATAATAATAATAACTAGTCCACAGTACGGTTTAGCCAAACAAGTAGTTTTCCTCGTTATTTGTCGACTTAATTGATGCGTTTCTTTTTCTCGTCAGTATATGTTCATGTATAATTTTACAAAATTATTTACATGAGTTTCGTGAACTTTAATTAGCTTTCGCACGAAATTCACTATACAAAACGTGTATTTATGAAAGCAGAAAGTTTGTTTACTTCCGAATTGAAGTTGTGGTTATTTTTAGACACGACGGGATATTCCGACCCTGTTCGTCGTGTTCCGTGATTTTCCGTCGAGTCTTTACTTTCGGTTTTAATCGCAAATTTCAAAATAGAATTAGTATAAATTCTGGAGAAAATACTTGAGATTTTTGTGCATGTGATGCGTTTCATATATTAGTTTAACGTTTGCATAAGTTTTAAGCAAAAGCATGGTACTTATCAGCGTTCAATTTAGTAATGGGGCTTTAAATCGTATAATATTATTTTATGACAGTATGGCTATCATCGTGGTAAAATGAGACGTTTAATAGTTTATGATGGTACACATTTTTAAATTGTAAAAGTTTTATCCTGAAACAGATCAACTATTATCTATTCAAGTTGTACACTAACGGTCTAACTGACTGTTTACATCGTCTATGTGTATCTAATTGTTTTTATCTTGTCACAAGATGTCCCTACGTACCTGTTGTGATGCGTCGTGACCTCTGCGCAATAGAATATAGGCAATTCAGTCGAAATCGAAACTAGGAGTCAAAGTCATAAGATCATAATGGCTACTGCAGAGCGTTCTTTGTCAACAATGTCTGAAGAGACTTTTGATTATATATGTACGTCATGTGATCAAGAGAACAAAACATTAGAGGCTGTAAGATATTGCGTAGAATGTTTAGGATATTGTTGTCAACTGTGTACAGATATGCATAAAAAGTTTCCTACTTTAAGAAACCATACTCTAATGGATGTAGGACAAGGGAATCAAGCTGGAAATCAAAGACCGACATTATCGGAATTTCCGACTGAAAGATGTGGGGAACATCACGACAAAGTGTTGGATATGTATTGTGAAAAACATGATGTCGTAGGATGTTACAATTGTTTATCAAAGGATCACAGGTATGGGTTTAGTTGTGTACGTTATTTATTGCTGAATTTAAATATTAATAAGTTTACATTGAATATCTGTACATGTATGTACAGCTCGTTAAGTTGTTCAATGTGTTTATAAACATGACCAGTTCTGTACATAAGCAATGTTTTGAGGCGTAAGAACAATTTATAATTATTTGATAGTTTAGTTGGTTTAAAATTATTGTAATTATGAACATATAAAATCTGTAAAACATACAAGTGGTCTGTTTATATCTGCAAAATAAGGTACAGGCAGAACCGTATTCACCTATTGAATGGGCAGGTTCATTATTTAAAGTAAATAAATGGGCATGGCCTTTTTAATCACCTGTATTTTCAGTACAATGACTTAGTCTTTTCATTTGGTAATTTATCTATGTATAAATACCTAATTTAGATGTGTACATTTAACTGCATATAGTCAAAAAGACTTATCATTTTACTCTACCCTCAATTCATACCAGGAAGTATGGGTAGTTTTAAATTTAAATTTAGGACTTAAATGTTCTCTTAAATGTAAAGACCCTAATACTATTTCTTGTTTATTTAATAAAAAATACGAGTATAAATGAACTTGTTACGATTTCAAATGAAAATCAACTAAATTCAATACTTGTAGTGTTAATTAGAAAATAACAGCTACCTTGATGATCAGGACCATTAACCATTCTGTATTAATCTAATACTAATAAGTTGTGTTTGATGTGTTACATAATATTTTTATATTGTGAAAGTTCAAATCACTGCCTGATGATAGCCAATGTTATTTTGATTATGTTGCCATAATGATCCAATATCATTTTTAATGATTTAATAGTCTTCGATATATTTAGCTAGACGGATAGTAAAACAAGTAGAATTGGCACACGTATATTGTTAAATGAAACAACTTTGTGAGTTATTTTATGTAATTTGAACTAACTTGGAAATGATTTAAGTATATTACATATATTTCAGATCATGTCCAGAAAGTCAAGTCTATTCAATATCAGACATGGTTGATAAATTGTTCAACTTGTCTATAAGTAAACAAACAAAGCAACACCTTAAAGAAATGATGGTTTCTGTGGCCTCATTATGTGATTCAAAAGATGTTCAATTAGCAAAACTGATTGTGGCCAAGAATGAATCTTTAAGAAAAGTAACCGAATTCCAAAAGGCACTTGAAGCTGCCATTAAAAGAGCTGCAGAGATGTCTAAGAAAGAATTGGAGGATATGTATAAGCAACTTGAAGAAGAAATCCTTCAAGACAAGACGGAGGTTAAGAAAATTGAAGATGTCCTACGTAATACAAGTGACAACATAAAAAAGGCAGAAGGTAATCGAGCTCAAGGTTTTGTCCTTACAAAACTGGCCGAGGCACAGATGAAAGAAGCAGACGACCATATGTCTAAACTTAAGACGCTTACAGATGTTCAACTATCGTTCACTCCCAGTCAATCATTGATGGATTACATAAATGGTAAACAAGGTCTTGGTGAAGTTTTATGTCCTTCAAAGAAGACAACAGTCCAGACAGTGATAGATTATGGAGCACAAGGTATCGGTGAAGTTGTAGGGCCGTCAAAGAAGACAACAGACCGCGCAGTGGTAGATTATGGAGCACAAGGTATCGGTGAAGTTGTCAGACCTACCAAGAAGAGAACAGACCTGTATAAAGTGAAGAGAATTAAAGCTATCAACATTAAACTGTCTGGTGATTCTTTTGATTGCCAATCATTGGATTGTTGTTTAACATTGGACAATAATCAACTTCTTCTTACAGATAAGAACAATAAGAAATTAAAACGATTTGATGTAAAGACTACGACAGTCATTGATCATTGTAATCTAGATGGTACACCAAGGGGTGTATGCTGTGTAGGAACAGATGAAGCTGTAGTTGCATGTGTATTTCCTGGCATGATCCAGTTTGTTTCTATTGATAAGAAAGTGATACCAACTAGACAAATTAAAATGTCTCACGATTGTTATGGTATTGCCACCAAGGATAATAAGCTATATATAACAGATTATGAATCTTCAGTTTATATATATGACATGATAGGAAACTTGTTAAAGACTATATCACAAGACAATGCTGGAAATAAACTATTTTCTAGCAGTAGACATATTGCTTTCAATGACAGTGAAAACATGTATGTTAGTTGCAGGAGCGGTATTGTATGTTTAGATAATGCAGAAAACTATGTGTCTACCTACAATGATGATGATTTGATAAATACGGATGGTTTATGTGGAGATGGGAGAAGAAACATATTTGTTGTTGGATGTATTTCACACAATGTTGTACAATTTAATGAGGATGGTAAGAAGGTGGGTGTTGTTATAAAACAACAAGATGGATTACAGTTTCCACACTCAATATGTTTTCATCAGAGACTGAACAGATTGTTTGTTAGCATGAATAGTGATGTATTGAAAATGTATGAATTAGAATAAACTCAATCATTTATTACTATAGTACAGAACCAATGAGTATAAACTGATAAAATATTGTAATCATGTAACTGAATGACTATTCGTGTATGATATTTCTGCATTTCATGAACACATTTTTCTTTAATACCATACAGTGCACCCTATTAAAATGCCTGATTTTGATTTATTAACTACTATTATCTTCTAGCATGTGTTAGCTATATCTTTCTTGAAATGAAATATGAAAGTATATGACAGATTGTTAAAATTCTTAGTCAGTATGTTTATGACTGTATGATATTAATTCATGATGCTTAGTATTTTATAACTCTGTAAACAGAATGATTATTGTACATTTATTATGTTTTTTTCTTATCAGTATATTGTCATTCACTGTATAAATATTCCTTTATGTTCTATAATATACTAATTACACCTTAATAAAAGTTCTTCAATAAAGACCAATTTTGATCATTGCAATATCATGTGAATAATGATTTAGTTATAATTCTCAAATGCTTATTGTAAGTAGAAAAGAGTTCCTATAATAAGATCAATCAGCTATTAAGACCAATGACTTTAAAGTCCATGCACAGGAATTTTACTGTACAAAGTTCATCCACATATCAAATTTTGATTTCTGATAATATTCTCACTGCAGTTTACTGTTTATATTTTCTTATTCTAGCAATTTTAAATAAACATTTAATCTACATGTATATGTACATGGTTGTGTGTTTTGATAACTTTGTTTTCCAAAGGAAGATTGTAATTGAGTGGTAGGTTGAAATTTACGGAATTGTGGATGAGTTTCGTGTCGGGATGACTTTTGTGTGGAAGAGTTTTGTGTGTGGATGGGAGGAGTTTTGTGTGTGGATAAGTTTTGTGTGTGGATGAGTTTTGTGTGTGGACATGTTTTGTGTGTGGATGAGTTTTGTGTGTGGATGAGTTTTGTGTGTGGATGGGATGAGTTTTGTGTGTGGATGAGTTTTGTGTGTGGATGAGTTTTTTGTGTGGATGAGTTTTGTGTGTGGATGGGATAAGTTTTGTGTGTGGATGAGTTTTGTGTGTGAATGAGTTTTGTGTATGGATGAGATTTGTGTGTGGACGAGTTTTTGTGAGTGGATGAGTTTTGTGTGTGGATGAGTTTTGAGTTAAGACGAGTTTTGTGTGTGGATGAGTTTTGTGTGTTGATGAGTTTTGAGTTTAGATGAGTTTTGTATGTGGATGAGTTTTTGTGAGCGGAGGAGTTTTGTGAGTGGATGAGTTTTGTGTGTGGAGGAGTTTTGTGTGTGGATGAGTTTTTATGTGTTGATGGGATGAGTTTTGTGTGTGGATGAGTTTTTGTGAGTGGATGAGTTTTTGTGATTGGAGGAGTTGTGTGTGTGGATGAGTTTTTGTGAGTGGATGAGTTTTTGTGAGTGGATGAGTTTTTGTGATTGGATGAGTTTTGTGTGTGGATGAGTTTTTTTATGAGTGGATGAGTTTTTGTGAGTGGATGAGTTTTTGTGATTGGATGAGTTTTGTGTGTGGAGGAGTTTTGTGTGTGGATGAGATGAGTTTTGTGTGTGGACGAGTTTTGTGTGTGGATTGGATGAGTTTTGTGTGTGGATGAGTTTTGTGTGTGGATGTGTTTTGTGTATGGATGGGATGAGTTTTGTGTGTGGACGAGTTTTGTGTGTGGATGAGTTTATGTGTAGGGCGAATTAGTGAGTGTGTGTGTGGGGAAGTGGGGTTGTATGTGTGTGTATTTGATGTTGTATGACTGGTTATTTTTGAATTTAATGGATTTGTAACATGATATAGCTAGGAAAACAGACCCGAGACAAAGAAATGCAATCAAATATAATTTAATTTTCATACATTAATTCAGTTATAAGTAGTAAAGTGACCGAAGAGTGTAATGTATTAATTGTTCTCAGGTCAATTAACACTAGCTATATGCATGTAGATATACTTGTTAGTAAGTTTGTAAAAGATTTTAGAATAAACTCTATGTACATGTATTATTCCTTATATATAATTGTTTGTCATTGTTTTTTCTTTGTTGCAACTGTTTTGCCAACGTTTGACTAATAATTTAACAAATACAATTTGCTCTACCATACCTGTTTGTCTAATGAAATTGCATGTATATTCCTGTTTAGAGTGATGGATAAAATATATGATGCCATTGGTTATTTGTTTTAAACTGGCGCGTAACGCGTACAGTATTTGCTGACGATTAAGTATTTAATCTGCGTATTATGGGTGACTTTGCTATTTGAATGAACATTCGTCGTGACTAGCTCCTGGAGGTACATCGTCGACAACCACAGTACTTTCTTCTGTTACACTCCATACGTACCGTGGACAATTTGGCTGGCAAGAAATTTACCTGCGATTGCTTCACCTCACCCAGGGTACCTGCGAGGGTTGTATAATTCCGTTGCATCAAAGTGTCGGCTGCACTGAGCGGAGTAAAAAGACTTTCCAGGGAGATTGATAGATAAATACCAGTAACCATGACCGGGGGTAATAGTTGTAAAGTAGATGAACGTGGAATCGCATGAAACTTAAACTATAAAATGCAATTTCTTTATCTTGTTTTCATGAATATGCATAAGGCAGAGAAGACCAATCTTTTTCCAATGAAATCGCAAGTTACAACTACATACTCTTCAATAGCAATGACGTTATACTGGGATTTTCTTACTTTAAACATAGACCAACACACATGTTTATTTTTCTAAAAAATGATGTGAGATTTTATTGGCTAGGTTTCCGCAGTGATTTCCTTGCGGAGCCAACGAAACTGTCTCATTAATTAATCATGATTACGAGATTATTCTAACCAAATTGCCCACGGCACATAACGCAGCATAGCGGAGTAATGTATCGTGGGATAACCGACGATGCTGTTGTTATGTCTGAACAGCGAATACATTACAACCTCTCTTGAACAACACCCACTGGAAGAGACTAAATCATGTTGCTGTGTAGAGGTCGTTGCTATGCAGAGGTTATATTCAATTAAAATAACGCCAAAGGGAAAGATCAAAAGATGTTTTTGAGCAGAGGAATTGTTCTGTAGAGGACCACTCTGAAGAGATTATACTGTATGACTATTTCTACCAAAACAAAATGAACCGTGCATAGCACCAAATATCGTTTTAAAAGATATTTCTTGTTTATTTTAAAGTGAAGATACAGTGACAAAACAGCTTAAGCTTGATATTATATTAACTGACTCAAATGTGAAAAAAATGATTGTTAAAATTGATTCTTTAAACGTGTGATAACTAATAATTGTAGATGTTCAACAAATGTTTGCTCATAAAAAGAAATTGGTTAGACGGAACTAACTTACATAACTTTTAAAAAATCTTGTTTAGTTCAATATGGCTTTATTAGCATTGAAGGGTCCTGAGGACCATGGACCGCCTGAGAACTAGATTCTATTCATTTGTCACAAAATCTTGTTACACTTTTTTGCACATATATAAACTGTTAAATCTTGAGGACGTAGAGGTGGTGATGATAAATATGAAAGCTTGAGGCAAACCATTGTAAGAGAAAAGATCTTTCAACATTTCCTCGTGTAACTCTATGTTAAACTTGTGACTCTGGGACGGGGCACATTTTGACCACAGGGGCATAACTTGAACAATCTTTGTAGAGGACCAACGATTAACCAGCCGTTGGGCCTATACGAGCCAATGAGCAAAGTGATTTTTTAAAACAACGTTGTAGTGTTAACTTTGAGCTTGATAATTCCCAAGTTTGATTCCATTTTTTATGGCAACACCGAGTCATTTCTTACGGAAAATCTTCACCGGAGCTAATATCTCAACCGTTGCTTTGACAAAACCGAAAGTAGGCATGTTTTGACGAAACAAAATAAATTAGAACTTGTACAATTTTAAGGTATAATTGCATGCATATACACTTTCCCACAAACGTATTTATAACACGGTAAGTGCCGTACTAACGGCGATTTTATCAAAAGTCATACACTTCTCTCGGTTCAAATTTGACTGACGGTCATTCGTCAACTTTGGTGGCTTTAATTCACATAAATCTTTTGTGACTTGTCAGGTGAGTACACTTGCCCTTTAGTTTATATATTTACGGATCAAACGAAACTTTATAACGCGTTTGGGCCCGAATATTTCTCAAACTATCATGCAAAAAACGACACGTACCTTTTGGATGGTTGTTTTTCCGCCATCTTGGCGTGGCTACACCGTGACACGGAAAATCGCAACCGTTTCACGATCTAGACAGTGATATCATTACATAAAATTTACATCGTTCTTATAAACTATTTATGATAAATGTCCAATGTCAAAATGGTCTACTGACATCAGTAAAATGATAAACGTGCATCAGCTTATTCATCTACTGTCCATTGTTGAAAGTACATAAACGCTCATGGCCTATTACACGGCCTGTATAATATAATATATATTCCTTATATTGTATCACGTATTAATAAATACTACGGTAAAGTTTTGCTGTAAAGACCAATATCAATCAATACAATATCAAATCAATTATTTACTACTTTTAAGTCTCAAATGCTTAATTTGCGTAAAAACCCTCTATTAAGACCTTTTATAGTGCGTGTAAAAAACTAAACGTGTTTTGGTAAACATTAAAATGAGACAATTCATTTCAGCGGTAGGCAGTAATGAAAAAAATATGTGTAGTTCATTTTAACAAAATTAGCTTGGTTGATAAACCACCAACATTGGTAAATTATGCTTGTTATGATAGAACGCATTCCATTACACCAACAACTAAGACACAAGTAAAACATATCACAATTGTTAATTTTCAAGTCATCCTGGTCATCCCTCGTCATGGGTTAGTTCATTGTATTGTTATTATTAACAGTGTTTTTTTTGTTCGAACTATAGCTATTAAGACCATCAATTGGTATGGTCCACGTACAGATTTTTGTTCATCCTCATGTCAAATTTTGCTTACTGATAATATTTTCACCTTCCATGTACTTATTTTTTCTACTGAACATTCATTACATTCATATTTTCTAATAATTTTAAATCAACAATTTATCTAAAGTGCGTGCAAAAAACAAAACGTGTTTTGGTAAACATTAAAAATGAGACAATTCATTTCAGGGGTAGACAGTATTGAAAATAAAATTTGTGTAATTCATTCTAACAAAAATAGCATAGTTGATAAACCACCACCACTTGGTAAATCATGCTTGTTATGGTAGAACGCTTTCCATTACACCAACAACTAAGACACAAGTATAACATTTCACAATTGTTTATCTTAAAGTCATCATGGGCATCTTTCGTCGTGGGTTAGTTCATTGTATTGTTATTATAAACAGTGTTTTGTTTTTTGTTCGAACTATTGTCCGTTTTTTCTCAACTGTCAAAGCTTGAATAATTTTACGGTGACTGAATGCGTTGTTTTTGTACTGGCGGTCTAATTTGTATTGAAAGTACCTTGACTAAATCTTATCATACGGCATAAGAAGCTTTACTTAATCATAATACACACTTTCTGAAACGCATGGGTGTAATACGACAATATTTTTAACAAATGCATTCACCGTGAAATTATTCATGTTTTGACAGTTGAGAAAAAACGAACAATACAGGTCGGCCACGTAAACATTGCGTATGTAAACATTGTCGGTTTCATTACACACCAATATTTAGGTGTGATTTATTTTTTTAAATATATAGTTTAGTTAATTTACACCTTTTCTATAAACATCATTATATAAAATTTATGATGTGCATAAACACTTTTTAAAAAAGAGTTAATATCAAAGTGGTATATGTTTACATCATTAAAATGCTGTTCATGCATTAGCGTATTCATCCATTTAGTGGGTAAGTCCATTGTTTAAAGTACAAAAACACGCAAGCCCTAGAATACGACCTGTATATATATGCACGATAATGTTTTTTTAATAATTGGTTTACCTAAGGTTGTGTGGTGTAACTGACTGGTTGATTGAAAATAAGGAAGGTGTGAGTGTGTGTTGAAATGGTGTGAGTGGGTTGGTGGTGGAAAGGGGATTGTATGTTTTCTGTTTTTTGTGTTGTGTGTCTTTTTATTGCTTGTACTTATAGCTTGAGAAAACTTAACCGGGACTAAGAAATGTAATTGAATACAATATTTATTATTTAACATTTAATTAATTAAGGTGTAAGGTGTGCGAATAGTGTGATGTATTATTTGTTTAGAGATCAAGTTACACAGGCTATATTCTTTGTGACTAGTTATTGTTTGTTTGTTGGGTTTAACGTCGTATAGTCCGATTTTATTCGGTGAGCCGTGACAGGTTGGATGAGTCTAATCATAACCATGACGATAGGTATAACCAGTAAATACTACACTGAAAATCAATACAAAATATAATATCTCAAGTATATATGCATGATATAATAGTTCAAAACCATTGTTCAAAATAGCGCAGTCGGTGACGAGTCGGAAACATATAGCTAATGCATCAATTTTACTGCAGTGATTCGAATCTCACCGCCTCCATGTTTTTTTTTTGAATTTATTCTCAAATTCATGCATAGTTGTTCGTATCATATCATGATTGTTGTGCTATAGTTTGATTTTGTTTGATTTCTATTTGTTTTATTTCCTTGGTTCTTTATATTCTATTCGGCAATTTACATTGTACCTAAAAAAAATACATTATGTATTAAACATTTGGCTTCAAATGCAGTGGCTGAATACAAATCAGACTATGATACTATTCAACGAATGTTACATGCAACCCATTTCGCTTCTCTTTCTTATAAAATGCATGTACATGGATTCATTTCTATAAGACACGGTCGAGATAGTTTAGTGTATGAAATGGAAGTGATAACTAAGCACAAACTCAGGCAAATATGCATATTCTATTTTATATACTTTTGGCTTCGTGCTGCACAGAGATATCGAGTTGTTCGTTTCCATGATGGCAAAAAAAATAATAAAAAAATAAAAGAATAAAGGATACGGGGTAACAAAAGCAATGTCTAACAAGCCAAGTGTCTTACCGCCACGACCACTGAGTCACTTAAATCAATGCTGAATAATTATAATAAAGACAGTAATCAGTTGGTTGGTTGAATAAGCGTGTTACCTTTATGTAGGAATGTTCCAAAAATCTATAAATACAAAAGTGCAGTCACGGCTCACCGGATAAAATCGGACTATAGCAACACATTATAGGTTATATCACGGCGGTCAGCCTACCTACTCACTCCTCCTGGAAAGGCTAAATCTCTGGATCTAGCTGTTAACCAACTACTGAGCACATACTTGAAAAGTACTTGTTTGTGGTTAACCGTACCACGGACTAGTTCTAAAGCTTGGCCACCGTCACCGACGTCTATTTCTACCCTCGTATCATCGCGGCCATGCAGTAGGGAGTTCAGTGATGAGTCGTGTTTTGACTTATGTAACGCCTTAAGTCTTACAAGTGTCTTAAAACGAAATTCAGTCACAACTAGTTTTTAGCTGAGGTAATCTCGTGGACACATCACATTGACCAGCTATTATGCCCTGTGAGTGTCGCTATATTCTGGCAACGTCAATGTTTGTCTATCGGAATTAAAAAGAAGGGCCTCACGTTAAACACGTCACCAAGGTATTCTTATAGGCTAATTGTAACTCTTGTTATTCTTATCATGGAAATTGCGTACCTTATTGAAATGAGACGTTTCTTTTAAGCATCAGATATTAGCATTAGATATTTGCGTACTCAAAACTTACACGCACTGGTTTCTCGAGTGAATCACTGGAAAACGATATGATATATCCAACATTTAACATTGTCGTGTAAGTTTTATCAAACACTTTTCATGCAGTTTAATTGCTGAGAGAGTATCTCCGTAGTCTCATTTACATGTTAAAAAGTACCCCACTTTTATAAGAAACTGATATTTTGAAAAACGTGACCCCTACAAGGGAACCCGCTAGGGAGAGTTATTGTAATCACAAGGCGACTATATTCTATAGTCTTTTAGATAGTATTAATTGTTTTTAGATTGATGATTTTGTCTTCGTTTTGTGACTTTAAGCTTGATATAAAGGTATTTTATGACTCACTCAAATGTGAAAGTTCAGATGTGAAAATTGAATCTTTAAACGTACGATAACAAATAAATGAAAATGTACTACAAATATTTGCTGATTCAAAACACTGATGTAAAATACTCCTAAAATGGTAGTATTGTATCCTAGCTCAAGTTGAGTTAGGGTTCAAGTTGAGACGAGGTTTATACATGCACTCATTGCTAAAGGTTACTCTTTCAAGTGAAGCATATGGCTTATTCATTTATTGCTACCAAGTGAAAAGATATATGTGCAATTTGTTTACTCCCCTCTCTGTTAGCGTAATGTGATGCTGTCAAACTAACCACTATCCATAGAATACACTCACGTTTGATACTGGTACAGTACAGACATTAATAAACAACTAGCCATGTACGAGAGAGTCGAGGATTTTATTTCTTGTTTATGTTTTAAATTTTGATTTGTTATATAACCATGTCCTAATTACTGCATTGCTACCCGACTAGTTAATTCAGTAGGTAACATATCTGACAGCGAATCCAGGGATCGTCGATTTTTTATAATCATTCGTGGATTTGATAATGAGTTGTTTTCTATGGCTATTCTCTCACACACCTTTGTATCAAGTCGTGCGATGTTTGACTCTGTCGCGAGTATTTGCATATGTATACTAGGATTAGCGAAAATTCTTAGTCTTCCTTGATACTTGTTTAATGCCAAATCTAGCAGACGTATAACTAATTCGGTACTTTCATTTCATTGAATTTAATCTGCTGAATGTTAAGGCGATAAGAAAGTTTCTGCCTAGGACATTAAACGGAATTTAAACGTATTTAAAAATGTACACGCCCATCTATATTTTCATAATTAAAGGGAAACAATAACAGTTTCAATTATGATTGATATCTTTTTTAACTTCATTTTTTGTGAGTGTTTCATATACTAACGCCCGTCAAAAAAATAACCGTGACCCTTGGTTAGGTTTTCTATATTCTTTTTGGGCCGATTGCATAATTCAAGTTTTATTTAGTCTAATTTAAGCCCTAGTCCGAGGCTTACTAGCCTTGAGTTTATCTCTCAATTGCATAATTCAAGTTTAATTTTGTTTTAGCTAGTCTTAGACTAGCTATCCGGGGGATAACAAAACTTGAGCTTTGTAATCTTGTAGTACTTAGTCCTCAGGTAGGATAAACTATAATTGAAGTTTTCTTTTGTTGCACCGAAAAAATACCACTTAATCATGAGAATTTCGTGCTTGGACATTGATTATTTTGTATAAAATTTGAATCGGTCGATTAACAGTGTTATTTTCAAATACATGCAAAAATAAATTTAATGTAAACATTATTGAAATAAAATATTATCATTTATGTGCAACTGATTTTCTTTCTATGATTGTCTTGGAAGGGCAAGCGAAAAAAACAAAGGGCAGTATACCAAGATAAAATGACTTTATAATCTGTACTTTAATGATATTTTCTGTATAAAAAACACACATAATTGATACATCTGTTAATTAATAAATGAATTGTATGATGTTATGCTCAGCTTACTTGCACATTCAGAGAGCTCATATACAGATACATTTTCAGGTTCCTCACTTGAAGGCTGAATGAAACTACTTTTAAGATGTTAACATTTAGTAAGATATTGAAACTGCAAAACATGGCATCACACGCGCATGCGCATATGTAACGCATGTCAAATTTTTGCTAGTTTTGAATTGATGAAATATCAGATCAAATGCATTGGCTTAGTTGTATTACCCTGAAAAGTTGTACCTGTGTTGAAGCTGAGTAATTAAACAACATTATAAGGTTTTCAAATATGTTGAGTTGCAATAAGTTTTATAGCAAGTTGCACGTTTGTCGATCGACCCTCAAACAACTAAGATTAATCATATTCAAGTTTGCTTTCTGTTTCCCCAGTTCTGAGCTAGCAGTAAAAATATTTAGCTCAAAGAAATTACGAGGTTTTCGTTGGGATTCGAATAAATGCCGGACTGGCGGTCCAATGATTTCCAGTCCAACGTCGTAATCACTCGGCCATGATTGTTTAGTTGGCTGAGCATGTTTATGAAAACAAAATTTTAACCGCACTTTTCCCCATTTTTTCGTAAAAATTCATCAAAATCTCTTGTTTGAACGCAAAATTAATCATTCAAATGTATATACTTCATCGATATTACATCGATAGTATTACAAGTTGACCCCGATGTGTGTTTGTAGCTCATCAGCTATGACGGTAGACTTTTATCATCGGTGTTGGTTCGAATCTTGTTTTGAAGCCATTTCTTTGTTTCTATGCACAAAAACTTTATTCTTATTGCTTAGTACCGGAGAAGGAATCTTGCATAAAAGGGATAAATATTAGTTGTAAGAACTTTTTACACACAAAGGTTAAATTTCTCAAATACGAGTTGCACATTTCTATTGAAATTTATCCGTTGCAATATGTGGGCAGTCATTTTTTCAACTCACAAAACTTATATATTTTCTAAAACTCAGCCTTAAACTACCCCTACCGCAGGTTTAATTTTAATGATGTATTAGACTAAATATAAACTCAGGTTTTGCCTAAACTGTCTTTATGCAGTCCAACCAGGTTTTTGCTTAGTCTGACACTAATTAAACTACATTTATGCAATGGACAGGGTTTAAACTCTGGTTTAAACTTGAGGTTATCTTTAGACTAGAATTATGCAATCGGGCCTTTATGTTTACGCTGATGAATGCTTGAATAGTAATCGCAGCCAATATATTTGTACCCAAATCAGTGTCTTTAAACCGTTTGGATTATATAAATGTTTTTCGACCTTGTAAAGGTCGAAATTTTGCAATCCCGCGAATGCCTTATATAGAATTGATTATTATACCCCATATCATATACGACATCAAATTCACACGAATTACACAAGCTTATCATTTATCTACTGTTAAAATATAATGTCGATAATATGAGTCGTTTAATAGATTAGAAAGTTATTTGTGTTTAAGATCTCATCGTCAAATTATAAAACGATACACTTGAAGAACTTATGATCATATTGATTGTACATGTATTCTTGTATGTTAGAATGAATATAATGTTCGTAAATTTTATCGTCTTATAGTTTATAATGTACAGTTTATGACGGTGCTCATAAAATCGTTGATGTTTTATACTAAACCTAGATTAACTATTATCTATTTTGTTGTACACAAACGGTCTTACTGACTGTTAACATCGTCTATGTATATCTAATTATTTTTATTTTGTCACCAGATGTCGCTAGCTGTTGTGATGCATCGTGACCTCTGCGTGATAGAATATTTCTGTCGAAATCGAAACTAGGACTCAAAATCTAAAGATTACTATGGCTACTTCAGGGCGTTCTTTGTCAACAATGTCTGAAGAAACTTTTGATTTTATATGTACGTCATGTGATCAAGAGAACAAAACATTAGAGGCTGTGAGATATTGTGTAGAATGTTTAGGATATTGTTGTCAACTGTGTACAGATATGCATAAAAAGTTTCCTGCTTTAAGAAACCATAATCTAATGGATGTAGGTCATGGAAATCAAGCTGGCAATCAAAAACCGACATTACCGGAATTTCCTACTGAAAGATGTGGGGAACACGACGGCAAGGTGTTGGATATGTATTGTGGAAAACATGATGTCGTAGGATGTTACATTTGTATATCAAAAGATCACAGGTATGGGTTAAGTTGTATAAATTATTTATTACTGAATTCAAATATCATAGAATAAGTTTACATTGATTATCTGTATATATGTATGTACAGCTCGTTAAGTTGTTCGATGTGTTTATAAACATGGCCAGCTCTGTAAATAAGCGATGTTTTAAGGTTAAGAACAATTTATAATTATTTGATAGTTTAGTTGGTTTAAAACTATAGTAATTATGAACATATAAAAATTTGTAAAACATATAAGTGGTCAGTTTATATTTGTTAAATGGGGTACAGGCAGAACCGTATACACCTATTGAATGGGCAGGTTCATTATTTTAAGTACATGTACATTTAAATTGACATGGCCTTTTTAATCACCTGTATTTTTAGTACAATGACTTAGTCTTTTCATTTTGTAATTTATCTATGTATAAATACATAATTTAGATGTGTACATTTAACTGCATATAGTAAAAAATACTTATAAATTAACCCTTCCCTCAATTCATACTAGGAAGTATGGGTAGTTTTAAATTTAGGACTTAAATGTTCTCTTTGTAATTTGTGTAAAGATCCTAATACTTCTTGTTTATTTCATAAAAAGTACGAGTATAAACGATTTTGTAACGATTTCAAATGAAAATTAACTTAATTCAATACTTGCAGTGTTAATTGGAAAATAACAGCTACCTTGATGATCAGGACCATTAACAATTCTGTATAAATATAATACTAATAAATTGTAATTGATATGTTACATAATATTTTTATATTGTGAAAGTTCAAATCACTGCTTGATGATAGCCAATGTTATTTTGATTATGTTGCCATAATGATCCAATATCATTTTTAATGATTTAATAGTCTTTGATATATTAAATTAGACGGAAAGTAAAACACGTTTTTTAAAATTAAAGAGAAATCGTTTTTAAGTCAGATTCTTGGTCCCTCAGTTCTGGGCTAGAATGCCAATCTCTACCTGAGACCGTAACGCAGTTTTAAGCGTACCAGAACTTTTAATATAGTTTTCCAACGCGGGTATGGGTTCAAATCTGTCCAGGGAGGACGCTAAACAGTTTTATTTAAATTTGACAATGTTAAGTTTCTTCTGTCAATAAGATATATAAAGAAATTACCGGCCTTATGAAAGGTATGTGAAAACTTGTTGTCTATAGACAAGGGTTAAGGAAAGCTAGGTTGGTGGTAGAATAGGCAAATGTATATTGCGAAATGATACAACTTTGTGAGTTATTTTATGTTATTTGAACTAATTTGGAAATGATATATGTATTATATATATTTCAGATTATGTCCAGAAAGTCAAGTCTATTCAATATCAGACAAGGTTGATAAATTATTCAACTTGTCTATAAGTAAACAAACAAAGCAACACCTTAAAGAAATGATGGTTTCTGTGGCATCATTATGTGATTCAAAAGATGTTCAATTAGCAAAACTGATTGTGGCCAAGAATGAATCTTTAAGAAAAGTAACCGAATTCCAAAAGGCACTTGAAGCTGCCATTAAAAGAGCTGCTGAGATGTCTAAGAAAGCATTGGAGGATATGTATAAGAAACTTGAAGAAGAAATCCTTCAAGACAAGACTGAAGTTAAGAAAATTGAAGATGTCCTACGTAATACAAGTGACAACATAAAAAAGGCAGAAGGTAATCGAGCTCAAAGTTTTGTCCTTACAAAACTGGCCGAGGCACAGATGAAAGAAGCAGACGACCATATGTCTAAACTTAAGACGCTTACAGATGTTCATCTATCGTTCACACCCAGTCAATCATTGATGGGTTATATAAATGGTAAACAAGGTCTTGGTGAAGTTTTATGTCCTTCAAAGAAGACAACGGTTCAGACAGTGATAGATTATGGAGCACAAGGTATCGGTGAAGTTGTTAGACCTACAAAGAAGAGAACAGACCTGTATAAAGTGAAGGGAAGTAAAGATATCAACATTAAACTGTCTGATGATTCTTTCAATTGCCAATCATTTGGTTGTTGTTTAACATTAGATAATAATCAACTTCTTCTTACAGATAAGAACAATAAGAAATTAAAACGATTTGATGTAAAGACTATGACAATAATTGATCATTGTGAATTAGATGGTACACCATATGGTGTTTTCTGTGTAGGAACACATGAAGCTGTAGTTGCATGTGGATATCCTAACATGATCCAGTTTGTTTCTATTGATAAGAAGATGATACCAACTAGACAAATTAAAATGTCTCACTTTTGTTTTGGTATTGCCACCAAGGATGATAAGCTATATGTAACAGATAGTGGATTGTTACTTTATATATATGACATGCTAGGAAACTTGTTGAAGACTATATCACAAGACAGTGCTGGAAATGAACTATTTTCTTGTAGTAGACATATAGCTTTAAATGACAATGGAAACGTGCATGTTAGTTGCTGGAGAAAAGGTATTGTATGTTTAGATGATACAGGAAACTATGTGTCTACCTACAATGATAATGATTTGAAAGATACAGATGGTTTGTGCGTAGATGGGAGAAGAAATGTGTTTGTTGTAGGATGTAATTCTCACAATGTTGTACAGTTTAACGAGGCTGGTGAGAAGGTTGGTGTTGTTATAAAACAACAAGATGGATTACAGTATCCACGTTCTGTATGTTTCCATCAGAAACTGAACATATTGTTTGTTAGCATGGATAGTAGTGATGTATTGAAAATGTATGAATTAGAATAAACTCAATCATTATTACTATAGTACAGAACCAATGAGTATAAACTGAAGAAATATTGTTAACATGTTATTGAATGACTATTCGTGTAAAATATTTCTTCATTTCATGAACACACTTTTCTCCAATACCATAATGTGCACTCTATTATAAATGCCTGACTTTGATTTATTTACTACTTTAATCTTCTTGTAGCATGTGTTAGCTATATTTATCTTGAATTATAATGAAAGTATATGATAGATTGTTGAAATGCTTAGTCAGTATGTTTATAAATGAATGATATTAATTTATGATGCTTAGTATTTTATAACTCTGTAAACAGAATGAATGATTATTGTACATTTATTATGCTGGTTTTTTCTTATCTGTATACTGTCATACACTGTATATATATTCCTTTATGTTGTATAACATACTAATTCCACCTCAGTAAAAGTTCTTCTATAAAGACCAATTTTGATCATAGCAATATCATGTTAGTAGTGATTTAGTTTTAATTATCAAATGCTCATTGTAAGTAGAAAAGAGTTCTTATAATAAAGATCAATCAGCTATTAAGACCAATGACTTTAAAGTCCGTGTACAGGAATTTTACTGTACATAGTTCATCCACACATCAAATTTTGTTTACTGATAATAATCGCACTGCAGTTTACTATTCTTATTCACTTATTCTAATAATTTTAAATAAGCATTTAATCTACATGTACATGGTCATGTGTTTTGAGTATTTTGTTTGCCAAAGAAAGATTGTAATTGAGTGGTAGGGTTGAAATTAACGAAGTTGGGGATGAGTTTTGTGTGCGGATGAGTTTTGTGTGTGGATGATTTTGTGTGTGAATGAGTTTCGTGCGTGAATGAGTTTTGTGTGTGGATGAGTTTTGCGTGTGAATGAGTTTTGTGTGTTGATGAGTTTTGTGAGTGGACAAGTTTTTTGTGTGGACGAGTTTTATGTGTGGACGAGTTTTGTGTGTGTGGATGAGTTTTGTGTATGGATGAGTTTTGTGTGTAGACGAGTTTTGTGTATTGATGAGTTTTGTGTGTGTGGATGAGTTTTGTGTGTGGATGAGTTTTGTGTGTGGACAAGGTTTGTGTGTTGATGAGTTTTGTGTGTACATGTGTTTTGTGTGGATGAGTTTTGTGTGTGGACGAGTTTTGTGTGTGGACAAGTTTTGTGTGTTGATGAGTTTTGTGTGTACATGAGTTTTGTGTGGATGAGTTTTGTGTGTGGATGAGTTTTGTGTGTGGACAAGTTTTGTGTGTTGATGAGTTTTGTGTGGATGAGTTTTATGTGTGGATGAGTTTTGTGTGTGGACAAGTTTTGTGTGTAGACGAGTTTTGTGTGGATGAGTTTTATGTGTGGACGAGTATTGTGTGGATGAGTTTTGTGTGTTGATGAGTTTTGTGTGTTGATGAGTTTTGTGAGTGGACAAGTTTTTTGTGTGGATGAGTTTTGTGTGTGGATGAGTTTTGTGTGTGGACGAGTTTTGTGTGTGGACGAGTTTTGTGTGTGGACAAGTTTTGTGTGTGGATGCGTTTTGTGTGTGGACAAGTTTTGTGTGTTGATGAGTTTTTTGTGTTCATGAGTTTTGTGTGGATGAGTTTTGTGTGCTGGGCGAATTGGTGAGTTAGGGGAG
Source organism: Mactra quadrangularis (assembly GCA_025267735.1). Taxonomy (NCBI): domain Eukaryota; kingdom Metazoa; phylum Mollusca; class Bivalvia; order Venerida; family Mactridae; genus Mactra; species Mactra quadrangularis. Next base: position 46,545,221 of record CM046305.1, on the reverse strand, counting down.
GAGGGGGTTGTATGTGTGTGTATTTGGTGTTTTATGACTGGTTATATATGTTTTTAATGGTATTGTAACACGACATAGCTAGGAAAAACTGACCAAAGACAAAGAAATGCAATCTAATACAATTTAATTATTATGCATTAATTCAGTTAAAAGTAGTAAAGTGATCGAAGAGTGTAATGTATTAATTGTTCTCAGGTCAACTAACACTAGCTATATGCATGTAGATCTACTTTTGTAGTTTGTAAAAGATTGTTAGAATAAACTCTATGTATTATCACTTATATATCATTGTCTGTTATTATTTTTTTCTTTTGTGCAGCTGTTTTTGCCAACGTTTGACTTATGATTTAAGCAATACAATTTGCTCTGCCATACCTGTTTGTCCAATGAAATTGCACGTGTATTCCTGTGTAGAGACATGGATAAATATATGATGCCATTGATTATTTGTTATAAACTGGTGCATAACATGGACAGTAGCCGCTGACTATTTAGTATTTACTCTGTGTATTATGGGTGACTCTTTGGTGCTATCTTATGATCATTATTCGTGATTAGCTCCTGGAGGTACATCGTCGGCAACCACAGTACTTTCTTCTGTTACACTCCTTACGTGCCGTGAGCAACTTGACTGGCACTATCTTGTTTTCATGAGTATACACGAGGCAGGGGAGACCAATCTTCTTCCAATGAAATCGCATGTTACAATTAAAAACTCTTCAATAGCAATGACGTAATACTGGGATTTCTTACTTAAAATAGAAACCAACGCACATGTTTATTTTTCTAAAAATTGTTGCGTGATTTTATTGGCTAGGTTTCCACAGTGGTTTCCTTTCAGAGCCAACGAAACTGTCTCATTAATTATTCATGATTACGAGATTTTCCCTAACCAAATGGCCCACGGTACATAACGCAGCATAGCGGAGTAATGTATCGTGGGATAACCGACTGGTGGTATGACAGCGAATACAGTACAACATCTCTTGATCAACACCTACTGGGAGAGACTAAAGTAAGTTGCTGTGTAGAGGTCGTTGCTATGCAAAGGTTAAATTCAATTAAAATAACGCCAAAGGGAAATATCAAAAGATGTTGTTGAGCAGAGGATTTGTTCTGTAGAGGACCACTCTGAAGAGATTAAACTGTATGACTATTTCTACCAAAACAAAATGAACCGTGCATATTACCAAATATCATTTTAGAAGATATTTCTTGTTTATTTTAAAGTGAAGATACTTTGACAAAACAGTTTTAGCTTGATATTATAATGACTAACCCAAATTTGAAAAAATATTGTTAAAATTGATTCTTTAAACGTGTGAAAACTAATAATTGTAGATGAACAACAAATATTTGCTCATGAATAGAAATTAGTTAGATGGAACTCACTTTCATAACTTTTAAAAATCTTTTTTAAATATAATATAGCTTTATTAACATTGAAGAATCCTAAGAACCCTGGACCGCCTGAGAACTAGGTTCTATTCATCTGATACAAAATCTTGTAACGCTTTTTTTCTATATAAAACTGTTAAACTTGAGGACCTGGAGGTGAAACTAAATATGAAAGCTTGAGGCAAACCAGTGTAAGAGAAGAAGATCTTTCAACATTTCCTTGTGTAACTCTATGTGAAACTTGTGATCCCTGAACGGAGCACATCTTGACCACAGGGACATAAATTGAACAATCTTTGTAGAGGATCAACGATTAAGCAGCCGTTGGGCCTATACGAGCCAATGAGCAAAGTGATTTTTAAAACAACGTTGTTGTGTTTACTTTGAGCTTGACAATTGCCAAGTTTGATTCCAGTTAGGACCATATGTTTTATTGGGTAACATAAAACTATATACTCTGCATACTACAGACCTAGCATTGATATGAAAGCTTTACTCGAATACATATGTCGTATGACTAGTTTCTGTTTTATATACAGTCAAACTTGTATAAAGCGACCGTCCAAGGGAAAGACCAAAGCCAGTCTCTTAATAAAACGGTCTCTTAATACAAAGCATCCCTGGAAATGACACCGATTTCTTTTAGGTTTCTAACTTGTTTTACATAGAGGGATCAGGACTCGTATTCACTAAACTGTATTAGTCCTAAATATAAGACCCTACGTAACTTAAATTTGTTCCGTAAATAAGTTATACAATCTTGACGTAAACAGGACATTTCGTGTGTTGTGGATATATAAATTATCAATAAACCTCGGTTTATACTAAACGTACATTTAAAAAAATACTGTCACAAAATTATATTTAATTCGTCAATCTCTGCTATAGAATTCACTCGAGCGGTTTTCCGATTTAATTTATCTGTTAGAAATGTAAGTAAATATTTATGTTTATAAAATCCTTTCTGAATTCATTTTTAAAACTTGTACTTTACTTTAATCTTCACTTTTAAGATTTGTAAATATCAAGTTTAACCAGGCGCGTATCTAGGCCATTTTCGAGGTTACGCACCAATCATGCTTAACACATTTTAGGCATTATGGCAACGAATAGGAAGGATAGGTTTACCTTACCCTAGGTTTTACAAAGCAGCACCCGGGGAAAAAACCAACCCACCTGCTGAAATCTCAGAAATGAAGAGACTTGAACCCGTTTTAATGCCCTTTGCCATTGATCTGGAAAACCTTAGTCACAAATGGGAAAAAAACTAATATGAATGGAATAGCTATTGATATTTAGAAATGCTCGGTTCCACCCTCAATTTGTGTTGCTTCTTCCGCCAAATGAATATTGCATATTTCTATCTAAATGTTTAACTTAAAATAAACAAGTTTTAAAAAAAACGCGCATCAAATTAATTATTATACCAATGAATATGAAAACTCAACTAGGCTCAAACCGTATAACACTGTAATATAAAATACAGGAACTGCTCAAAGTCGTGTTTGACTGAAATTGATTTTATGTTGCATAAATACCGGAGTTGCAAGTATTGTAGTTACAGCATTTTACAAATCTCAAATGCTATACAATGAACTCCGGTATTTTTAATAATTTGAAATAATCATACTTCTAATTTGCAAATAATTATGAAAGTATGACAGAACGACACGGAAAGACATGTAGTTTTGGATATTACAAAAAAAACGAAAAATCGAAATTTTGAAGATCCGGCATTTTCAAGTGACCACGACGATATACTTCGTTTCAGATAGTAAAAACTTGTGTTGAGTGTAATTCGAGGGCCCTACGATTTAAATGTTTACTTTATAAAATTACATGTCTAAATCACTTTGGTAAATATCGAGGACTTGTTTGCTAAATTTATCATTTGTCATTTATCATTTCTAATCATATTATAATGTAAATATTCATGTATTGGTTTTGGTAATGATCGACCGTTACGCCAGCAATCCCTTAAAGACGTGAACATTATGTTTGTTTAATGTTATTGGAAATCTGGTCTATTTAAAAAAAACTTAATAAAACACTGCTGATTAAATAAATCTGATATGGAATAAGTGCATACTGTTGAAACAGTCAAAATGCTATTTTAGATTCTTATTCTTTGAAAGTACATGTATATGCATTTAATATTATGTACACCTTGATGTTAGTGACATATTAAACATATAAATACTGGAGCACAGGTGACTGACTCAAATTTTCCTTATTATAGTATATACTATAATAAGGAAAATTTGAGTCAGTCACCTGTGTACTGGAGTACATCTTACTTATGGCAGAAGCCATGTTAATATATTTGACCAATTGTAAACAAAGGCAGACCTTTTACTGAATGTAAGTCAATTACCAATTGCCATTGCTTAACCAATGCGGTTATCCGTTTTCAATCTTTCTGTTTTGAAAGAAGTTTCAAAGTGGACAAACATACATAGAAATTAATTTGTGTACTGCTCAATATGAGTCGTTTCATAAGACTTCTATTGGAGTAACGTTATCACAGTCAAGTCAAATAATTCTTAACCTGTGTTAGGCATCCTATTTCTTAGTGTCTTTGGTACATTTAGATTTTCGATAGCTGGAATTGAGGTTACGCACGTGCGTAAAGTGCGTAATGGTAGATACGCGCCTGAGTTTAACAAAAATACAATGAGTGCTAAGACGTTTTGTTAATTGTGTTCGTACTGTTCCAATTTTGTCTCGACTATATGATCAAGATAAGCATGAACGAATCTTACATTAAAATGATTAGTAGGCAAATGACAATAAAATGAATTTTCAGCGCTGTCTAATCAGAAATCAGAATGGATTTCCATAATTTCTTTTACATATTTTTATCCAGCACCATAAAGTGCAATCCAATGAAATGCCATGCTTTGGTTTTTTAATACTTTAATTTTTTAATAGCATGAGTTAGCTTTATTTATTTTCTATTGAAATATAAGTACACTGTATATGAAAGATGGTTGAAGTGCTTAGCAAGTATGTTTATTACTATATAATAGATAGCTAAATCTATGATAGTTTTTTATTTTATATGTCTGTGAATAGAATGATTATTGCACATTTATTATGTCTTTATTCACATGACTACATGTCGTTCATGCAAACATTAAGTGTAAAACATAGCTAGTTTCACTAAAAGCCCCTCTATTAAGACCTTTTATAGTGCGTACAAAAAACAAAACGTGTTTTGGTAAACATTAAAAATGAAACAATTCATTTCAGGGGTAGGCAGTAATGAAAAAAATATGTGTAGTTCATTTTAACAAAATTAGCTTGGTTGATAAACCACCACCACTTGGTAAATCATGCTTGTTATGGTAGAACGCTTTCCATTACCTCAACAACTTAGACACAAGTATAACATTTCACAATTGTTTATTTTAAAGTCATCATGGGCATCCCTCGTCGTGGGTTAGTTTATTGTATTGTTATTATAAACAGTGTTTTGTTTTTTTTGTTCGAACTATTGTCCGTTTTTTCTCAATTGTCAAAGCTTGAATAATTTCACGGTGACTGAATGCGTTGTTTTTGCGGCCTAATTTTTATCAAAAATATCTTGACTAAATCTTATCATACGGCATAAGAAGCTTTACTTAATCATAATACACACTTTCTGAATCTCATGGGTGTAATACGACAATAATTTTAACAAATGCATTCACCGTAAAATTATTCATGTTTTGACAGTTGAGAAAAAAACCGAACAATACAGGTCGTCCACGTAAACATTGCGTATGTAAACATTGTCGGTTTCCTTACACACCAATATTTAGGTGTGATTTTTTCTTCTTCAAATATATATAGCTCGTTTAGGATAACTTGAGACAAACGACTCAGTCTGTTTACATATTTGGGACTCAGGTATTACATAAAACAGGGAGGTCAGTTGGTTTTGTGTAATGAAAGTATTAAACATGGCTTAATGCGTTGAACGTGTGTTCTCGTGCTAAATTTAATACATCAAAAACACACTGATAATAGTCGATAATTACGTGTACTCAACTTAAATCCACCTGTGTATAAAAATGGTATCGTTGTATTTTGTCTCAAGTTATCCTAAATGAGCTATAGTTTAGTTAATTTACACCTTTTCTATAAACATATCATTATATAAAATTTATGATGTGCATAAACACTTTTTAAAAAAAGAGTTAATATCAAAGTGGTATATGTTTACATCATTAAAATGCTGTTCATGCATTAGCGTATTCACCTATTTAGTGGGTAAGTCCATTGTTTAAAGTACAAAAACACGCATGACCTAGAATACGACCTGTATATATATGCACGATAATGTTTTTTTAATTATTGGTTTACATAAGGTTGTGTGGTGTAACTGACTGGTTGATTGAAATTAAGGAAGGTGTGAGTGTGTGTTTAAATGGTGTGAGTGGGTTGGTGGTGGAGAGGGGATTGTATGTTTTCTGTATTTTGTGTTGTGTGTCTTTTTATTGCTTGTACTTATAGCTTGAGAAAACTTAACCGGGACTAAGAAATGCAATTGAATACAATATTTATTATTTAACATTTAATTAATTAAGTTGTAAGGTGTGCGAAGAGTGTGAGGTATTATTTGTTTACAGATCAAGTTACACAGGCTATATTCTTTGTGACTAGTTTTTGTTTGTTTGTTGGGTTTAACGTCGTATAGTCCGATTTTATTCGATGAGCCGTGACAGGTTGGATGAGTCTAATCATAACCATGACGATAGGTATAACCAGTAAATACTACACTAAAAATCAATACAAACTATAATATCTCAAGTATATATGCATGATATAATAGTTCAAAATCATTGTTCAAAATAGCGCAGACGGTGACGAGTCGGAAACATATAGCCAATGCATCAATTTTACTGCAGTGATTCGAATCTCACCGCCTCCATGTTTTTTTTAAATTTATTCTCAAATTCATGCATAGTTGTTCGTATCATATCATAATTGTTGTGCTATAGTTTGATTTTGTTTGATTTCTATTTGTTTTAATTCCTTGGTTCTTTATTTTCTATTCGGCAATTTACATTGTACCTAAAAATAATACATTACGTATTAAACATTTGGCTTCAAATGCAGTGGCTGAATACAAATCAGACTATGATACTATTTAACGAATGTGCTAAAGTTACATGCAACACATTTCGCTTCTCTTTCTTATAAAATGCATGTACATAGATTCATTTCTATAAGACACGAGATAGTTTAGTGTATGAAATAGAAGTGATAACTAAGCACAAACTCAGGCAAATATGCATATTCTATGTTATATATTTTTGGCTTCGTGCTGCACAGAGATATCGAGTTGTTCGTTTCCATGACGGCAAAAAAAGAAAAAGAATAACGGATACCAAGCAGGATTCGAACACGGGGTAACAAAAGCAATGTCTAACAAGCCAAGTGTCTTACCGCCACGACCACTGAGTCACTTAAATCAATGCTGAATAATTATAATAAAGACAGTAATCAGTTGGTTGGTTAAATAAGCTGTGTTACCTTTTTGTAGGAATGTTCCAAAAATCTATAAATACAAAAGTGCAGTCACGGCTCACCGGATAAAATCGGACTGTAGCAACACATTATAGGTTATATCACGGCGGTCAGCCTACCTACTCACTCCGCCTGGAAAGGCTAAATCTCTGGATTTAGCTGTTAACCAACTACTGAGTGCATACTTGAAAAGTACTTGTTTGTGGTTAACCGTACCACGGACTAGTTCTAAAGCTTTGCCACCGTCACCGACGTCTATTTCTACCCTCGTATCATCGCGGCCATGGAGTAGGGAGTTCAGTGATGAGTCGTGTTTCGACTCATGTAACGCCTTAAGTCTTATAAGTGTCTTAAAACGAAATTCAGTCACAACTAGTTTTTAGCTGAGGTAATCTCGTGGACACATCACATTGACCAGCTATTATGCCCTGTGAGTGTCGCTATATTCTGGCAACGTCAATGTTTGTCTATCGGAATTAAAAAGACAGGCCTCACGTTAAACACGTCACCGAGGTATTCTTATAGGCGAACTGTGACTCTTGTTATTCTTATCATGGAAATTACGTACCTTATTGAAATGAGACGTTTCTTTTTAGCATCAGATATTAGCATTAGATATTTGCGTACTCAAAACTTACACGCACTGGTTTCTCGAGGGAATCACTGGAAAACGATATGATATATCCAACATTTAACATTGTCGTGTAAGTTTTATCAAACACTTTTCAAGCAGTTTAATTGCTGAGAGAGTATCTCCGTAGTCTCATTTACATGTTATAAAAGTACCCCACTTTTATAAGAAACTGATATTTTGAAGAACGTGACCCCTACAAGGGAACCCGCTAGGGAGAGTTATTATAATCACAAGGCGACTATATTCTATAGTCTTTTAGATAGTATTAATTGTTTTTAGTTTGATGATAAAGATTTTGTCTTCGTTTAGTGGCTTTAAGCTTGATATAAAGGTATTTTATGACTCACTCAAATGTGAAAGTTCAGATGTGAAAATTGAATCTTTAAACGTACGATAACAAATAAATGAAAATGCACTACAAATATTTGCTGATTCAAAACACTGCTGTAAAATACTCCTAAAATTGTAGTATTGTATCCTAGCTCAAGTTGAGTTAGGGTTCAAGTTGAGACGAGGTATATACATGCACTCATTGCTAAAGGTTACTCTTTCAAGTGAAGCATATGGCTTATTCATTTATTGCTACCAAGTGAAAAGATATATGTGCAATGTGTTTACTTCCCTCTCTGTTAGCGTAATATGATGCTGTCAAACTAACCACTATCCATAAAATACACTCACGTTTGATACTGGTACAGTACAGACATTAATAAACAACTAGCCATGTACGAGAGAGTCGAGGATTTTATTTCTTGTTTATGTTTTAAATTTTGATTTGTTATATAACCATGTCCTAATTACTGCATTGCTACCCTACTAGTTAATTCAGTAGGTAACATATCTGACAGCGAATCCAGGGATCGTCGATTTTTTATAATCATTCGTGGATTTGATAATGAGTTGTTTTCTATGGCTATTCTCTCGCACACCTTTGTATCAAGTGGTGCGATGTTTGACTCTGTCGTGAGTATTTGCATATGTATACTAGGTTTAGCGCAAATTCTTAGTCTTCCTTGATACTTGTTTAATGCCAAATCTAGCAGACGTATAACTAATTCGGTACTTTCATTTCATTGAATTTAATCTGCTGAATGTTAAGGCGATAAGAAAGTTTCTGCCTAGGACATTAAACGGAATTTAAACGTATTTAAAAATGTACACGCCCATCTATATTTTCATAATTAAAGGGAAACAATAACAGTTTCAATTATGATTGATATCTTTTTTAACTTCATTTTTTGTGAGTGTTTCATATACTAACGCCCGTCAAAAAAATAACCGTGACCCTTGGTTAGGTTTTCTATATTCTTTTTTGGCCGATTGCATAATTCAAGTTTTATTTAGTCTAATTTAAGCCCTAGTCCGAGGCTTACTAGCCTTGAGTTTATCTCTCAATTGCATAATTCAAGTTTAATTTTGTTTTAGCTAGTCTTAGACTAGCTATCCGGGGGATAACAAAACTTGAGCTTTGTAATCTTGTAGTACTTAGTCCTCAGGTAGGATAAACTATAATTGAAGTTTTCTTTTGTTGCACCGAAAAAATACCACTTAATCATGAGAATTTCGTGCTTGGACATTGATTATTTTGTATAAAATTTGAATCGGTCGATTAACAGTGTTATTTTCAAATACATGCAAAAATAAATTTAATGTAAACATTATTGAAATAAAAATATTATCATTTATGTGCAACTGATTTTCTTTCTATGATTTTCTTTGAAGGGCAAGCGAAAAAAACAAAGGGTAGTATACCAAGATAAAATGACTTTATAATCTGTACTTTAATGATATTTTCTGTATAAAAAACACACATAATTGATACATCTGTTAATTAATAAATGAATTGTATGATGTTATGCTCAGCTTACTTGCACATTCAGAGAGCTCATATACAGATACATTTTCAGGTTCCTCACTTAAAGGCTGAATGAAACTACTTTTAAGATGTTAACATTTAGTAAGATATTGAAACTGCAAAACATGGCATCACACGCGCATGCGCATATGTAACGCATGTCAAATTTTTGCTAGTTTTGAATTGATGAAATATCAGATCAAATGCATTGGCTTAGTTGTATTACCCTGAAAAGTTGTACCTGTGTTGAAGCTGAGTAATTAAACAACATTATAAGGTTTTCAAATATGTTGAGTTGCAATAAGTTTTATAGCAAGTTGCACGTTTGTCGATCGACCCTCAAACAACTAAGATTAATCATATTCAAGTTTGCTTTCTGTTTCCCCAGTTCTGAGCTAGCAGTAAAAATATTTAGCTCAAAGAAATTACGAGGTTTTCGTTGGGATTCGAATAAATGCCGGACTGGCGGTCCAATGATTTCCAGTCCAACGTCGTAATCACTCGGCCATGATTGTTTAGTTGGCTGAGCATGTTTATGAAAAGAAAATTTTAACCGCACTTTTCCCCATTTTTTCGTAAAAATTCATCAAAATCTCTTGTTTGAACGCAAAATTAATCATTCAAATGTATATACTTCATCGATACTACATCGATAGTATTACAAGTTGACCCCGATGTGTGTTTGTAGCTCATCAGCTATGACGGTAGACTTTTATCATCGGTGTTGGTTCGAATCTTGTTTTGAAGCCATTTCTTTGTTTCTATGCACAAAAACTTTATTCTTATTGCTTAGTACCGGAGAAGGAATCTTGCATAAAAGGGATAAATATTAGTTGTAAGAACTTTTTACACACAAAGGTTAAATTTCTCAAATACGAGTTGCACATTTCTATTGAAATTTATCCGTTGCAATATGTGGGCAGTCATTTTTTCAACTCACAAAACTTATATATTTTCTAAAACTCAGCCTTAAACTACCCCTACCGCAGGTTTAATTTTAATGATGTATTAGACTAAATATAAACTCAGGTTTTGCCTTAACTGTCTTTATGCAGTCCAACCAGGTTTTTGCTTAGTCTGAGACTAATTAAACTACATTTATGCAATGGACAGGGTTTAAACTCTGGTTTAAACTTGAGGTTATCTTTAGACTAGAATTATGCAATCGGGCCTTTATGTTTACGCTGATGAATGCTTAAATAGTAATCGCAGACAATACCCAAATCAGTGTCTTTAAACCGTTTGGATTATATAAATGTTTTTCGACCTTGTAAAGGTCGAAATTTTGCAATCCCGCGAATGCCTTATATAGAATTGATTATTATACCCCATATCATATACGACATCAAATTCACACGAATTACACAAGCTTATCATTTATCTACTGTTAAAATATAATGTCAATTATAAAACGATACACTTGAAGAACGTATGATCATATTGATTGTATTCTTATATGTTAGTATGAATATAATGTTCGTAAATTTTATCGTTTTATAGTTTATAATGTACAGTTTATGACGGTGCACATAAAATCGTTGATGTTTTATACTAAACCTAGATTAACTATTATCTATTTTGTTGTACACAAACGGTCTTACTGACTGTTAACATCGTCTATGTATATCTAATTATATTTATTTTGTCACCAGATGTCGCTAGCTGTTGTGATGCATCGTGACCTCTGCGCGATAGAATATTTCTGTCGAAATCGAAACTAGGACTCAAAGTCTATAAATCATAATGGCTACTGCAGGGCGTTCTTTGTCAAAAATGTCTGAAGAGACTTTTGATTTTATATGTACGTCATGTGATCAAGAGAACAAAACATTAGAAGCTGTGAGATATTGTGTAGAATGTTTAGGATATTGTTGTCAACTGTGTACAGATATGCATAAAAAGTTTCCTGCTTTAAAAAACCATAATCTAATGGATGTAGGCCAAGGCAATCAATCTGGAAATCAAAGAACGACATTACCAGAATTTCCGACTGAAAGATGTGGGAAACACCATGGCAAAGTCTTGGATATGTATTGTGGAAAACATGATGTCGTAGGATGTTACATTTGTATGTCAAAAGATCACAGGTATGGGTTAAGTTGTGTAAATTATTTATTACTGAATTCAAATATCATAGAATAAGTTTACATTGATTATCTGTATATATGTTTGTATAGTTCTATTACATTACATGTAACATGTCACAACTTGAATAATTACAAGGTCACTGAATGTGTTATTATTTCATTATTTAACCTCTTTTTAACCACTGAGCCACCAATCCATATTAATTATTGATAATCTAACTATAAATGCGACCATTTTGAATATCGGGGAAATAACAAGTTCGAAAAGAGGTTAAAATAATAGATTCAGTGACCGTGTAATTATTTAAGTTGTGACAGGTTAATGTAATAGAACTATACAGCTCGTTAAGTTGTTCAATGTGTTTATAAACATGGCCAGCTCTGTAAATAAGCGATGTTCTAAGGTTAAGAACAGTTTATAATTACTTGATAGTTTAATTGGTTTAAAACTATAGTAACTATGAACAAAAAAAAAATTGTAAAACATATAAGCGGTCTGTTTATATCTGTAAATGAGGTACTTGCAGAACCGTATACACCTATTGAATGGGCAGGTTCATTATTTTAAGTACATGTACATTTAAATGGACATGGCCTTTTTAATCACCTGTATTTTCAGTACAATGACTTAGTCTTTTCATTTGGTAATTTATCTATGTATAAATACCTAATTTATATGTGTACATTTAACTGCATATAGTCAAAAATACTTATCATTTAACACTACCCTCAATTCATACTAGGAATTATGGGTAGTTTTAAATTGAGGACTTAAATGTTCTCTTTATAAATTGTGAAAAGATCCTAATACTATTTCTTGTTTATTTAATAAAAAATACGAGTATAAATGAACTTGTTACGATTTCAAATGAAAATCAACTTAATTCAATACTTGTAGTGTTAATTGGAAAATAACAGCTACCTTGATGATCAGGACCATTAACCATTCTGTGTTAATATAATACTAATAAATTGTAATTGATATGTTACATAATATTTTTTATATTGTGAAAGTTCAAATCACTGCTTGATGATACCCAATGATATTTTAATTATGTTGCCATAATGATCCAATATCATTTTTAATGATTTAATAGTCTTTGATATATTTAGCTAGACGGAAAGTAAAACAAGTTTTTTAAGATTTAAGAGAAATCGTTTTCAAGTTAGCTTCTTGGTCCCTCAGTTCTGGGCTAGTATGCCAAGCTCTACCTTAGTCCGTAACGCAGCTTTAAGCGCACCAGAACTTTTAATATAGTATCCCAACGCGGGTATGGGTTCAAATCTCTCCAGGTAGGGCACTATACAGTTCCATTAAAATTTGACAATGGTAAGTTTCTTCTGTCAATAAGATATATGAAGAAATTACCGGCCTTATGGAAGGTATGTAAAAACTTGTTGTCTGTAGACAAGGGTTAAGGAAAGCTAGATTAGTGGCGCTGGTCGTCGTAAATTGACATAAATTTATGTTTACACGGCGTTAAACCCAGTAGAATTGGCACACGTATATTGCTAAATGAAACAACTTTGTGAGTTATTTTATGTAATTTGAACTAACTTGGAAATGATATAAGTATATTACATACATTTCAGATCATGTCCAGAAAGTCAAGTCTATTCAATATCAGACATGGTTGAAAAATTATTCAACTTGTCTATTAGTAAACAAACAAAGCAACACCTTAAAGAAATGATGGTTTCTGTGGCCTCATTATGTGATTCAAAAGATGTTCAATTATCAAAACTGATTGTGGCCAAGGATGAATCTTTAAGAAAAGTAACCGAATTCCAAAAGGCACTTGAAGCTGCCATTAAAATAGCTACAGAGATGTCTAAGAAAGAATTGGAAGATATGTATAAGAAACTTGAAGAAGAAATTCTTCAAGACAAGACTGAAGTTAAGAAAATTGAAGATGTCCTACGTAATACAAGTAACAACATAAAAAAGGCAGAAGGTAATCGAGCTCAAGGTTTTGTCCTTACAAAACTGGCCGAGGCACAGATGAAGGAAGCAGACGACCAAATGTCTAAACTTAAGACGCTTAAAGATGTTCAACTATCATTCACACCCAGTCAATCATTGATGGATTATGTAAATGGTAAACAATGTCTTGGTGAAGTTGTAGGTCCTTCAAAGAAGACAACAGACCAGACAGTGATAGATTATGGAACACAAGGTATCGGTGAAGTTGTAGGGCCGTCAAAGAAGACAACAGTCCAGACAGTGATGGATTATGGAACACAAGGTATCGGTGAAGTTGTTAGACCTACCAAGAAGAGAACAGACCTGTATAAAGTGAAGAGAATTAAAGCTATCAACATTAACCTGTCTGATGATTATTTTGATTGCCAATCATTGAGTTGTTGTTTAACATTGGACAATAATCAACTTCTTCTTACAGATAAGAACAATAAGAAATTAAAACAATTTGATGTAAAGACTATGACAGTCATTGATCATTGTAAACTAGATGGTACACCATATGGTGTTTGCAGTGTAGGAACACATGAAGCGGTAGTTGCATTTGGATATCCTCGCATGATCCAGTTTGTTTCTATTAATAAGAAGATGATACCAGCTAGACAAATCAAAATGTCTCACAATTGCTATGGTATTGCCACCAAGGATGATAAGCTATATGTAACAGATAGTGGATCGTCAATTTATATATATAACATGCTAGGAAACTTGCTGAAAACTTTATCACAATACAATGCTGGAAATAAACTATTTCTTAGCAGTAGACATATAGCTTTCAATGACAGCGGAAACATGTATGTTAGTTGCTTGGAAAATGGTATTGTATGTTTAGATTATGCAGGAAACTATGTGTCTACCTACAATGATAGTGATTTGAATAGTACAGATGGTTTGTGCGTAGATGGGAGAAGAAACTTATTTGTTGTAGGATTACACTCGCACAATGTTGTACAGTTTAATGAGGCTGGTGAGAAGGTTTGTGTTGTTATAAAACAACAAGATGGATTACAGTATCCACGTTCTGTATGTTTCCATCAGAAACTGAACATATTGTTTGTTAGCATGGATAGTAGTGATGTATTGAAAATGTATGAATTAGAATAAACTCAATCATTGATTACTATAGTACAGAACCAATGAGTATAAACTGATGAAATATTGTTAACATGTTATTGAATGACTATTCGTGTAAAATATTTCTGCATTTCATGAACACATTTTTCTCTTATACAATACAGTGCACCCTATAAAAATACCTGATTTTGATTTATTTACTACTTTAATCTTCTAGCCTGTGTTGGCTATATCTTTCTTGAAATGAAATATGAAAGTATATGACAGATTGTTGAAATGCTTAGTCAGTATGTTTATAACTGTATGATATTATTTCATGATGCTTAGTATTTTATAACTCTGTAAACGGAATTATTATTGTACATTTATTATGTTGTTTTTTTTCTTATCAGTATACTTTCATACATTGTATACATATTCCTTTATGTTGTATAATATACTAACTACACCACAGTAAAAGTTCTTCTATAAAGACCAATTTTGATCATTGCAATGTCATGTTAATAATGTTTTAGTTTTAATTCTCAAATGCTCATTGTAAGTAGAAAAGAGTTCCTATAATAAAGATCAATCAGCTTTTAAGACCAATGACTTTAAAGTCCGTGTACAGGAATTTTACTGTACATAGCTTATCCACATATCAAATTTTGTTTACTGATAATATTCTCACTGCAGTTTACTGTTTATATTTTATTATTCTAATAATCAGTAGGGAATACTTCCCTTTCGGGAAACAAGGGGATTCCCCTTCAGTGCTTCCTGATCGGGCAGCAAATGTCAAAATGTTTCCCGATCGGGAAGGATTTTGGCCTTTTTTGACATACCTTACTAAAAGTGACCGCCGCATAAAAGTATTTTACCTACAAAAATATGAAAAACACTATCTGATACAGGAAAGATGTATCTAAAATCCTACTGAGTCGTTTTCTTTTAAAATGCCTACAATTAAAATAATACGAAATTGAAATTCAGAAAAAAAATATGACTTCAAAGAAAAAAATTGTTTCCCGTTCTGGAAACATTGCTTCCCGATCAGGAAGCAAGTTATACTATCTTTAATATAGTTTGTATGTAATGCAAAACTGATTTCAGCAAGAGACCTAAATCAGTTTTGCATTACCAGAATAATCTGATCAAAACAAAATTAATTTCCAATTAAACTTTCATTTATGTACATAGTTGTGAATATATTTAGTCATATGAACTCTCACATTCAAATACCATAATATTTGATTCATTTCCTAAATCTGTAATTTTATGATGATTTTATTAGAAAATTAAAATGAGCCAAGGCTGGAAAGTCTGGTATTCTTGGTTGTCAAATGTTGGTACTTAAGTCAATTGTAGATGGCTGGACTTACTATGTTTTTTCATTACTCTACATATGTACATAATTCTAACCAGACGAGCTATCAAAACAAAAAGCAATATAATAATTTTAAAATAAAGCTTACACTATATTTGAAAACAAAATGACATAGAATTAATTATTTTGTAATACGTATGAGCCATTACCTGTCAGGTATATGTTTTGTATGTTAATTAGGGAGATTTTTAAGATTGAAGAATAAAATTTCTGAAATGCTGAATGAAGAAAATATTTCTTCACTATCTAGTATGATATGGTTAACTTATCGACAAAACCATAATTCCTTAAGCACCATATAATATTTCTATTTTCTAAATTTGACCAAACTCAAATACAATGCATGATAATTCTAAAGCAAGAATTGAAATATAATTTTACAAACTATCGAGATTCTCATTAATGTTTTAACAGAAAAAATAATAATGAATATTGAGTTCAATATTGTTTGCTAGTTTTGAAAAATACATACATGTAGTTAACAATTGGAAAAGCAAGTGTTTTGCATGATGTTTTTTTTAAGAATATGTAAATAAAATCAACGAGCATTTATTAATTGAGAACAAATAAATGCTTTAAATGCGGTTACATACTGTAAAAAGGTTATTGGACACACCTCTTGTAGTCTATGTCTTGTGAAATAATGATAGCAATGATGATGTGTCTGTACTTTTAGCATGAACATAAATTTCCTTGAACATTGAAAACATTACACATATCCTTAGATGTGCTGTATTTATGTAAGTCATTTGACCTATGCCCATTTTAACATAGCAAGCAAGATGGAAATATGATAACCCTTTCTTCACTTGGTTAACTTGTAAAAATAGTTTTATAATACTGCTCAAACTTAATTTTTATAGCAAAAGATATGTATACTTATGGCCGCCAGGTGTCATTGCTTACCCCCTAATAGTCTATTTTTACTGGAAACGCAATAATTCAAGTTAATGTATAATAATTGGAAACTGTAACAAATGAATTGAACCACATTTGAAATTTTTATGTTAGTGTTTATTGATTTTTTTTGTTAAGTATACCGCTGGTCTAGATTAGTTGTTAGGCTGGTAGCATACTAATCTACTGATTTAGGGTTTAAGGAACTTGGTCATGAAATATTTTCAACGACTATTCTCCCTCTCACCACTGATTTTAAATCATGTAGAGAAGCTTTCAGTAACTGACCAAGTATGCGCTTAGTAACTAATGAACTGCTAAATTCAGAGATTAGCATTTCCAAGACACAGTGAGTATGTTGACGTACAGCTGTAATATGAAACATGACATAAACAATGTGCTGCTACGGTGTTAAGCCCAATCAATGATACTTTACATTTATACACATGTCAAACCTTTAAATTGATAGTAAGTAAACTTATTGGAATATCTTTTGGGATGTTATGATTATATATATAAAAAATTGAAAAACGTGATTAAATTTCTATACAATTCCCGTTAAGGGACAGCTAAATTACTATAAATTACTATGAATGGTACTAGTGAAAGGTGTTTCTAACATATGCATTGGAATCAATGCAATATTTCCATTAACATAAATAGATGTCTATAGCTTAATTTTAATTTGGATTACATACAAACTATATTAAAGATAGTATAACTTGCTTCCTGATCGGGAAGCAATGTTTCCAGAACGGGAAACAATTTTTTTCATTGAAGTCATATTTCTTTTCTGAATTTAATTTTCGGATTATTTTAATTGTAGGCATTTTAAAAGAAAACGACTCGGTAGGATTTTAGATACATCTTTCCTGTATCAGATAGTGTTTTTCATATTTTTGTAGGTTAAATACTTTTATGCAGCGGTCACTTTTAGTAAGGTACGTCAAAAAAGGCCAAAATCCTTCCCGATCGGAAAACATTTTGACATTTGCTGCCCGATCGGGAAGCACTGAAGGGGAATCCCCTTGTTTCCCGAACGGGAAGTATTCCCTACTGACAATGTAAAATAAGCATTTAATCTATATGTATATGTCATGTGTTTTGATTATTTTGTTTTCCAAAGGAAGATTGTAACTGAGTGGTTGGTTGAAATTTACGAAGTTATGGATGAGTTTTGTGTGTGGATGAGTTTTGTGTGTGGATGAGTTTTGAGTTTAGACGAGTTTTGATTGTAGATGAGTTTTGTGTGTGGATGAGTTTTGTGTGTGGATGAGTTTTGTGTGTGGATGAGTTTTGTGTGTGGATGATTTTTGTGCGTGGTTGAGTTTTGTGTGTGGATGAGTTTTGTGTGTAGGGCGAATTGGTTAGTGAGGGGTGGAGGGGGTGTTATGTGTATTTGTATTTGGTGTTGTATGATTGGTTATATATGTTTTTAATGGTATTATTACACGATATAGCTAGGAATAACTGACCTGAGACAAAGAAATACAATCAGATATAATTTAATTGTCATACATTAATCCAGTTATAAGTTGTAAAGTGACCGAACAGTGTAATGTATTAATTGTTCTCAGGTCAACTAACACTACATATGTGCCTGAAGATCTACTGTTGAAGTTTGTAAAAGATTGTTAGAATAAACTCTATGTATTATTACTTATATATAATTGTTTGTTATTGTTTTTTCTTTGGTGCAGCTGTTTTGCCAACGTTTGACTAATAATTTAACCAATACAATATGCTCTACCATACATGTTTGTCCAACGAAATTTTGCATGTATATTCCTGTTTAGAGTGATGGATAGAATATATGAATCCATTGGTTATTTGATATAAACTGGCGCGTAACGCGGACAGTATTTGCTGACGATTAAGTATTTACTCTGCGTATTATGGGTGACTCTGCTATTTAAATGAGTATTCGTCGTGATTAGCTCCTGAAGGTACATCGTCGGCAACAACAGTACTTTCTTCGGTTACAATCCATACGTACCGTGGGCAATTTGGCTGGCACTACTGATCTGTAGTCCAGTGGTGCGGCGCGTGCATAGGGATTGAGAGGTCCCGGGTTCGAACCCCACCATATGCACTGCTAATTTTCTTGAGCAAGAAATTAACCTGCGATTGCTTCACCTCACCCAGGGTTCCTGCGAGGATGGTATAGTTCCGTTGCGCCAAAGTGTCGGCTGCACTAAGCGGAGTAAAAAGACTTTCCAAGGAAATTGATAAATAGATACCAGTAGCCAGATGACCGGGGGTAATAGCTGTAAAGTAGGTGAACGTGCAATCGCATGAAACTTAGACTATAAAATGCAATTTCTTTATCTTGTTTTCATGAATATGCATAAGGCAGAGAAGACCAATCTTTTTCCAATGAAATCCCAAGTTACAACTACATACTCTTCAATAGCAATGACGTTATACTGGGATTTTCTTATTGAAAATATAAACCAAAGCACATGTTTATTTTTCTAAAAATTGTTGCGTGATGTTATTGGCTAGGTTTCCACAGTGGTTTCCTTGCAGAGCCAACGAAACTGCCTCATTAATTATTCATGATTACGAGATTTTCCTAACCAAATGGCCCATGGTACATAACGCAGCATAGCGGAGTAATGTATCGTGTGATAACCGACGATGCTGGTGGTATGACTGAACTGAACAGCGAATACAGTACAACCTCTCTTAAACAACACCCATTGGGAGAGACTAAAGTATGTTGCTGTGTAGAGGTCGTTGCTATGCAGAGGTTATATTCAATTAAAATAACGTCAAAGGGAAATATCAAAATCTATTGTTGGGCCGCTCTGAAGAGATTATACTGTATGACTATTTCTACCAAAACAAAATTAACCGTGCATATTACCAAATATCATTTTAAAAGATATTTCTTGTTCATTTTAAAGTGAAGATACAGTGACAAAACAGCTTAATCTTGATATTATAATAACTGACTCAAATATGAAAAAAATGATTGCTAAAATTGATTCTTTAAACGTGTGATAACTAATAATTGTAGATGAACAACTTGTTCATGAATAGAAATTAGTTAGATTGAACTAACTTACATAACTTTTAAAAATCTTGTTTAAATTCAATATAGCTTTATTAACATTGAAGGTCCTGAGGACCCTGGACAGGCTGAGAACTAGATTCTATTCATCTGACACATTAATCATGTTTTAAAGTGTAAGGTGTGCGAATAGTGTGAAGTATCAATTGTTCTCAGCTCAAGTTACACAGGCTATATTCTTTGTGACTAGTTTTTGTTTGTTTGTATAGTGGGTTTAACGTCGTACATTATAGGTTATATCACGGCGGTCAGCCTACTTACTCACTCCTCCTGGTAAGGCTAAATCTCTGGATTATCTGTTAACCAACTACTGAGCGCATACTTTGCCAGTGACTGACTACTGCCCTACATGATTTAGAATCAATGGTATGAGGGAGAATGGCCGTAGAATTTTTCATGACCAAGCTTCACGAAAGTATGCCCCGACCGGGAATCGAACTCACGACCCCTCTGTCATTAAACTTGTGCGCTACCGAGTAAGCCGGGCGGCTTTTATAACTATAGTTATATATTGTTAGAATAAACTCTTCGTATCATTACTTATACATGTATATATAGTTGTAAGTAATTGTGGTTTTGTTTATTTTGAAGTTAAGATTCAGTTACAAAAACAACTTAAGCTGGATATAAAAGTATGTCATGTCTTACTCAAATGTGAAAGTTCAGACGTGAAAATTGAATCTTTAAACGTATGATAACAAATAAATGAAGATGTACTACAAATATTTGCTGATTCAAAACACTGATGTAATATACTCCTGAAATGGTAGTATTGTATCTTGGCTCAAGTTGGGTTAGGGTTCAAGTGATGACGAGGTTTATGCATGCACTCATAGCTAAAAGTTACTCTTTCAAGTGAAGCATATGGCTTATTCATTTATTGCTACCAAGTGAAAGGATTATGTACAATTTGTTTACGCCCCTCTCTGTTAGCGTAATGTGATGCTGTCAAACTAACCACTATCCATAGAATACACTCACGTTTGATACTGCTACAGTACAGACATTAATAATCAACAAGCCATGTACGAGAGAGTCGAGGATTTTATTTCTTGTTTATGTTTTAAATTCTGTTTTGTTATATAACCATCTCCTAATTACTGCATTGCTACCCACCTTGTTAATTCAGCAGGTAACATATTTGACAGCGAATCCAGGGATCGTCGAATTTTTTAATCATTCGTGAATTTGATGATGAGTTGTTTTCTATGGCTATTCTCTCACCCACCTTTGTATCAACTCGCGCGATGTTTGACTCTGTCGTGAGTATTTGCATATGTATACTAGGTTAAGCGCAAATTTTTGGTCTTCCTTGATACTTGTTTAATACCAAATCTAGCAGAGGAATAACTAATTCGGTACTTTCATTTCATTGACTTTAATCTGTAGAAAGTTAAGGAAAGTTTCTGCCTAGGACATTTAACGGAATGAAAACGTATTTAAGGATCTACACGCCCCTCTATATTTTCATGATTAAGGGAAAAAATTACAGGTTTAATTATGATTGATATTATTTTTAACCTCAATCTTATTGCGAATGTTTCATATACTAACGCCCGCTAAAATTTAAGCGTGACCCTTGGTTAGGTTTTCTACAGTCCTGTCTGAATAGTAATCACAGTCAATACCCAATCAGTGTCTTTAAACCGCTTGTAATTACCATATGAATTTTTGTCGACCTTGTAAAGGTCGAAGTTTTACAATCCCGCGAATGCCTTACATAAAATTGATTTGTTATAACTCCAAATCATATACAACATATCAATTATCTACTGATTGAATATAATACATGTAGTTTAATAGTTTAGGTCGTTATTTATGTTAAAGATATCATTGTCATTATAAAAAAAACTTGAAGAACTTATGATCATATTGATTTCATTCTGATTGTATGACAGTATGAATATAATGTTGGTAAAATATATCGTTTTATAGTTTACAATGTACAGTTAATGACGGTGCACATTTTTAAAATCGTTTAAGTTTTATACTAAACCTAGTTTAACTATTATCTATTTTGTCACCAGATGTCGCTAGCTGTTGTGATGCGTCGTGACCTCTGCGCAATAGAATAGGTATTTCTGTAGAAATCAAAACTAGGACTCGAAGTCTGAAGATCATAATGGCTACTGCAGGGCATTCTTTGTCAAAAATGTCTGAAGAGACTTTTGAATTTATATGTACGTCATGTGATCAAGAGAACAAAACATTAGAAGCTGTAAGATATTGTGTAGAATGTTTAGGATATTGTTGTCAACTGTGTACAGATATGCATAAAAAGTTTCCTGCTTTACGAAATCACAATCTAATGGATGTAGGACAAGGAAATCAAGCTGACAAACAACGACCGACATTACCGGAATTTCCTACTGAAAGATGTGGGGAACACCACGGCAAGGTGTTGGATATGTATTGTGAAAAACATGATGTCGTAGGATGTTACATTTGTTTATCAAAAGATCACAGGTATTAGTTTAGTTGTGTAAAATTATTCATTGCTGAATTTATAAAATAAGTTTACATTGGATTTCTATATATTTTTTATAGCTCGTTTATTTGTTCAAATTTTATGGTTAAAGAACAATGTACATGTACACTAATTTGATACTTTAAGTTGATATTAAAGTATACTATGAACATATAAAAAATGTTGAATAGTCGTTTTGAAGTGGCCGGTTTAAATCAGCAACATGATGTGCAAAATGCAAGTCCGTTAGAATTATTTAAAAGTCATAAATACGCACGACCTATATTTCAGCTCAATGTCTTATTCCCTTATTTGTAATTTATCCATGTATCTACACAGTTTTAATGTGTAATCTTATCTTCATATAGTCGAAAAGACCTATAATGAACCTGGGCACACAATGCATTATACAGGAAGTTTGCGTACATTTAAATTTAAAAATGTAAATTGTGTAAATGTGTTAAAACAATTTTTTGTTCTACTCATATAAGTTACTTGTACATACGAAATTGTTACGATTTCAAATGAAAAATAACATAGTACCAATTTAATACTTATCAACTACATGTATCTTCCAAATAAAACAGATATATACATTTTTCAGGTTAAAAAGATATATATGGGCGGGTAAGGCGTGATCATTCAGGGGAGAAAATATATTTCAAATAAGTTTCTTTATCTCTGTATTTTTTTAATGAAATTACTTGTATGTAAAAATAATAACTTGAGGAACACGACCATTAACCATTCTGTATTAATCTTATTTCTTTTTCTTTTTAAACGTCGTACTTAACACATATCTAGGTCATATATACGACGACCAGCTCTTCCTACTATAGGTTTCCTGGACACTTTTCTATCACCAGTACTAACTTACCCTACCACTAGGCCGACAACTCATTTATAGGGTATGACTGTATTAATGTAAAACTTCGTGTGTTAGATAAACTACTTGTCAAACAATAACCTATGTAATTTAAATTGTGTAGCCATAAAGATCCAGAATCATTTATTTTAAATTATTTATAAGTCATTGGTAAATTAGACTAAACATTGATTGCAAAACAAGTACCGAAGATTTAAGATAAATAGGTTTTAAGTCAGCTTCCTAGACCCCAGAGCTGAGCTAGTATGCCAAACCTTTCCAGTAAAGCAGTTTGAAGCGCTCCAGAACTTGGGTTCAAATTCATCCCAGGGGAGGCGTTAAACAGTTCCATCAAAATTTGACAGCGTTAAGTTTCTTCCGTTAGTAAGATACAAGGAAGTTCAACCCAAATTTGAACAAACTTTCGGTGGTATAAAAATCTCTTTCTTCTACATGTCGTGTATTTTGCTTAACAAAAATGTGCGAAAACTAACTTTTTATATGTTTGTCACACTAAGCATGGTATTGGATAAAATACATAATATATTACAAAATTTATGAATGGTTATGCAAATACTTATTCATTTGATGTACTTAAATATGTTTAGTTTATGTAGCAAGGACAAATTTTCCCAAGTTTCTAGTTTAAAAATTGTTGGCAAGGTTTGAATGAGAGTTTTGTATTATTTTATATGTGACGTCATGTCAAGCAGTGAAAGCTAGAGAAAATATTTATAAATATGGTCAGATCATAGTAACTAGAATTGATAAGCAAATCATATCTATACAATTTGTGCATGGCTATATTATTGGCAAATGCTATTATAATAAGTGAAAAAAATGTTTTGTTCGTTACAAAATTTGACCACAATGTAACGATCGACATGTCTTTGTTTGAATGAGGTTATAGGTGTATCCCTTTTCGACCAATTAACAGTTCATTGATCAACCCATTTGTTTTGATTTACACACATTGAACAATACAGTTTCAATAAGAATATGTAAAATCAAATAATTTTAATGTAAAGTTAGTGAATGCATGAACTAGGCTGAAACACTGAGTTTGACCCAAATGTATATTCTCTATTTAAAGATGTGATTAGTTTTATTACTTTTACACTTGCTTCCGGGATATTGAGTCAATACTAAAAGTGCGGTAAAGCTCAAAATTGGTATTTTTGGGTATTGATCTAAAGTGCTCAAAGATAGAGATAGCTTTGATTAAGTAAAATTGATTAATTGTATCACGATACATTTCCAAAACAAATTCAAAGTATCAAAATCGGATTTCAGATAGGACCACATTTTCTAGCTTATTGAAGCAACTGTGTAAGTTTTTTATGTCATTTGAACTACTTCGGAAATGGCGATTCAATGGTTACTAATGATTCATTAAAACATGTTTTCATATTACATATATTTCAGATCCTGTCCAGATAGTCAAGTCTATTCAATATCAGACATGGTTGATAAAGTATTCAACTTGTCTATTAGTAAACAAACAAAGCAACACCTTAAAGAAAAGATGGTTTCTGTGACGTCATTATGTGATTTAAAAGATGTTCAATTAGAAAAACTGATTGTGGCCAAGAATGAAGCTTTAAGAAAAGTAACAGAATTCCAAAGGGTACTTGAAGCTGCTATCAAAAGAGCTTCGGAGATGTCTAAGAAAGAATTGGAGAATATGTATAAGAAACTAGAAGAAGAAATCCTTCTAGATAAGTCTGAAGTCAGGAAGATCGAAGCTGTTCTTCGTAATACAAGCGACAAAATAAATCAAGCAGACGGAAATCGAGCTCAATTGTTTGTGCTAACAAAACAAGCTGAAGCACAGATAAAAGAAGCAGACTACCAGATGTCAAAACTAAAGACGCTTACAGATGTTCAACTATCATTCACACCCAGTCAATCATTGATGGATTATATAAATGGAAATCATGGTATTGGTGAAGTTGTTGGTACTACAAAGAAGAGAGCTGACCAGACCGTGATGGAACATGGAGCACGTGGTACTTGTGCATTGGTAAGTCCTTCAATGAAGAAAACTGACCAAACTGTGATGGAATATGGAGCACGTAGTACTAGTGCATTGGGAAGTCCAACAAAGAAGACAACTGACCAGACAGCGATGGAATATGGAGCACGTGATACTATTGCAGTGGCAAGTCTACCAAAACAGACAACTTACCAGACAGTGAGGGATTATGGAGCACGTGGTACTGGTGCAGGGGTAAGTCCTACAAAGAAGACAACTGACCAGACAGCGACGGAATATGGAGCACGTGGTACTGGTGCATTAGTAAGTCCTACACAGAAGAAAACTGACCAGACAGTGATGGATTATGGAGCACGTGGTACTGGTGCATTAGTAAGTCCTACAAAGGAGACAACTGACCAGACAGCGATGGAATATGGAGCACGTGGTACTGGTGCAGTGGTAAGTCCTACGCAGAAGAAAACTGACCAGACAGTGATGGATTATGGAGCACGTGGTACTGGTGCATTAGTAAGTCCTACAAAGGAGACAACTGACCAGACAGCGATGGAATATGGAGCACGTGGTACTGGTGCAGTGGTAAGTCCTACGCAGAAGAAAACTGACCAGACAGTGATGGATTATGGAGCACGTGGTACTGGTGCAGTGGTAAGTCCTAGGCAGAAGAAAACTGACCAGACAGTGATGGAATATGGAGCACGTGGTACTGGTGCAGTGGTAAGTCCTAGGCAGAAGAAAACAGACCAGACAGTGATGGATTATGGAGCACCTGCTATCGGTGAAGTTGTCGATCCTACAAAGAAGAGAACTGACCTGTATAAAGTAAAGAGAAGTAGAAATATTAACCTCTTACTATCTGATGATTCTTCCAATAGCTGTTCCTTTAGCTGTTGTTTAACATTAGATAATAATCAACTTCTTCTTACAGATTGCAATAATTACAAATTAAAAAGATTTGACATAAAGACTATGACAATTATTGATTATTGTGAACTAGATGGTTCACCATATGGTGTATGTTGTGCAGGAACACATGAAGCTGTAGTTGCATGTGGATATCCTAATGACATGATTCAGTTTATTTCTATTGATAAGAAGATGACACCAACTAGACAAATTAAAATGTCTCACAATTGTTTTGGTATTGCCAGCAAGGATGATAAGCTATATGTAACAGATAGTGGATCGTCACTTTATATATATGACATGCTAGGAAAATTGTTGAAGACTATATCACAAGACAGTACTGGAAATTATCTATTTTCTAACAGTAGGCACATATCTTTCATTGAGAGTGGGAACATGTATGTCAGTTGCTGGAGTAATGGTATTGTATGTTTAGATGATGCAGGGAACTATTTGACTACCTACAATGATAATGATTTAGATGATACAGACGGTTTGTGTGTAGATGGTAGAAGAAACTTATTTGTTGTAGGATGTCATTCACACAATGTTTTACAGTTTAATGAGGCTGGTAAGAAGGTTGGTGTTGTTATAAAACAAGAAGATGGATTAGAGCGTCCATACTCGGTATGTTTTCATCAGAAACTGAACAGATTATTTGTTAGCATGCCCGGTAATGAATTGAAAGTGTATGAACTAGAGTAAACTCAATTATTGATTATTGCAATAGTATAGTACATACGTATTTAGCATGATCAGATGAAATCTGAAATATTTGTTTGAATGACTATTCATATTAAAATATGCCTTCATTGTCTATCTAGAATGACTACTTAATATCTGAAAAATCAATGATATTCTATTGCACTTAGAGTAATTCATTCATTCATTTGTAATATGTCATGTTGAACACGATATATTTGTATATTTAAGGTATGGACTCAATCATATTTCTTGCCAACAAGTTGTGAATTAAAATATAATAGATGTAAATAAAAAATAATTACAGAAAAAATATTTCTGCATATCCTGAACATATATTTATCTTATACAATACCAAGTAGAGCAACCCATCAAAAAATCAAGATTTTGATTAATTAAATACTTTAATCTTCTTCTAACATGTGTTTGCTATATTTATCTTTAAATAAAATACAAGTATATAAAAGATTGGTGAAATGCTTAGTTAGTATGTTTATAACTGTATGATAGTTATATAAATTTATGATATGCTTAGTATTTTATAACTTTGTACACAGAATGGTTATTGTACATTTATTATGATTTATTCTTCTTATCAGTTGATGTAATATACAGTAAAACTTGGTTATAACATACTCGGTTATAACATACACTCGGTTATAACATACCATTTTGCCTGGCCCGTTTTTCATCCTTATATATTCTATATAAAATCAGCTCGGTTATAACATACTCGGATATAGCATACACTCGGTTATAACATACAAATTGTTTTGGTCCCATCATAATTTTACATTCTTTATAACATACTTTTGGCGCGAATTTGCATCAGTATTTAGCAGCCACGGTTAAATGAATTTTGAAATCAACAGCGTGTCACAAACAATGTATAATATAAACTATAATCAACAGAACGTGTGAAAAACACACCCAGTTGAGTCTTCCAACAGACAAAATCAATTAACAAAGTTTCATCACGTGATATATTTCTTCCGATATACATATAATTGTTGACACTTGTAATTTCAATGAAGACCAATAAATAATAAGCTACTTAAACATATAATTCGTTTTTACTCATTTTTTTTAATGAGGCATTGAGAAGTTTGTCTACAGTTTGGTGTTAAGCAATTATAATCAATTTCAATACATGCACTGAATATATTTTTGTTTAAAAAATATACGAAGATGAAAAAAGTTTGTGAGCAAAACTCGTCAAATAATTGATTTGTTCACGAAAATATCGGAAAATAGACGGAATACGGCTTTTTAAGCGTCTCCACTAACAAAATGTCGGCTGCGTAGGAAAGTTTCGTAACCACGTTTTTGTCGAATCTGTCATCAAAATTTAAGGACTTGTTGCAATTCAAAACTTTATTTAAGATGTTTTAACCACAAAAAGTAGTGATATGCCCAATGTTAATCTGTTATGAAATATAGGAATGTCAGTTAACACCATTCTGTTGACAAATCAAAATTCTACGAAAATGACGAATTATAGTATGTCAGAATGAACTGTTTGATGCAGTTTAATTAAAACTGGTTTAAACAGTCACATGCTGTAAGTGGCCAATCCGGACACTTGCCGTCACTGGCAGCTTAATGTAGTTTATAAGGTATGTAAGCAGACTTTATTGTTTCTGCATTTTCAGAAGAAAAATATATGTATAAACTGCATAACGGTTTTGGTAATATCTTTATTCATTTTATTGATAATTTAACATATTGATATTAAATTTAAAAAAATTACATACATATGTAGATGTAACAAGAAAACAAAATATTCACTACAAATGATAGTGTAAAAGCGTATTCTAGTATGCTATAAAAGAGTATGTTATAAAGTTCGTATATAACATACTTAGTATGCTATATGGATATAACATACCTCGGTTATAACATACCTTTTTTCTATGGCCCAATGAGTATGTTATATCCGAGTTTTACTGTATATTCCTTATGTTGTATTATTTACTGATAATACTACAGTCAAGTTCTCCTTTAAAAAACAATCTTGATCAATACAATATCACGTGAATATTTTACTAGTTTTAAGTCCCAATGCTTAATGTGATTAGAAATATTGAGACCATTTGGCAGTTAAGACTAACGACTTTGACTATCTATATAGGAATATTACTGCATATTGTCAATCCTCATATCATATTTTGTTTGTTGGCAATATTCTAACCGTGCTTTTTATTTTACTGTTTTATATTCATTTATTCTAGATCAACATTTATTATATATGTACATGATCATGTGTTATGATTATTTGTTATAAGGAAAGAGTGTAACTAAGTGGTTGCTGCAGATTAAGGAAGGTGGATGGGGGAGTGAGGGTGTGTATGTGTGGTTGTGTGTGGGGAGAATTTGTGATTTTTGTGTGTTGGTGTGTGTGTGTGTGAAGGGTGTTGTACGTGTGTTTATTTGGTGTTGCGCTACTGGTTTTGCTATGTGTCTTTAATGGTTGTAACATGATATAGCTTGTAAAAACTGACATGAAAGAAAAAATACATTTTAAATACAATTCAATTCTCATACATTAAATCATTTAAATGTAGCCAAGTGACCGAAGAGTGTTATGTATAAATTAATTTTCTTAGGTATTGTTTTCACAATCTATTCTTGTAAAATGTCGTTAGAATAAAGGATTTGTATTCTTATTGATTATAGTTGTTGGTTGTTGTGTTAGTTTTTACTTCAAGGTGAAGATTCAGTGACAAAAACAGCTTAATTAAGCTTAATAGTAAAATAGTTTAATGACTTATTCTAATATGAAAGAAATGTCAAAATCTAATCTTTAAACGTCTGATAACTAATTCAAATGTAATTCAAGATGTCTGTCAAATATTTGTTCGTGAATAGAAATACGCTAGGCGGTTCAAAATTATATTTCTTCTGTTCAATTTCACATCCTCCTCGATTTTTGGTACCTCTCCGTGGTGAGGAGGAGTAACATGCGCCCATTACGTGGGTTCTATTTGCACCTGCTGGATGGACATAAGGCTAACACAAAAACTGCCCGTTTGCCGTGGACAGCGCCCGGAACCGGGTAAGGAGGATCCAGGTAGTTGGGGGAATCCCCGGGATCTCCAGTCTTCCCAACACACTGCTTTGGCCTCTGATTCAGGTTAGACAGGTGTCCAAGTGAGCCCAACTTGGTAAATCGGCTGGTCATGCCTTGCCCTTGAATATTGGCATACATAATGTATTACACAATTTCACCACACATTTCTCCAATTTACTAACGAAGCTTAAATTAACACAAATGTTTAAACAAACCTATATTTTGTTCAGCTGTTCTCTCTTAATTATACACACTTTTATTCAAGAAGGCGATGACTAATGGGCTAATTGTGTAGGTTGAATTCATTGCAATTTCATGCAATTATATCATTCAGGTATCCTTATTGTACAAAGGCCGGATACCCACCTTCATGGCAATTCCCCATGTTGGAGTTTAAAGTGGCGGAGGAAATTAGGGTATGAACTTTTTTATTTTCAATCAAGGAATCACTAAATCATTCGAAAAAAAACCGTAAGATTCATGTCCTGTTCTTATTTCTGAATTGACAAATACTATTTGGGAAAATTTTCCCAAATTTAAAACATAATCAACTCGAACAAATTAAAATCTTGGGAGCTTTTCAAGTGTGTCGAAAGGACTTGCGGAAATGTGTTTTTGAAATGTGTTAAAGTTATGATATAACTTGTGAAAACTGACCTAAAAGAATACAAGTAAATACAATTAAAGTTACATACATTAAATCAGTTAAAAGTATTTTAAAAGTTCAATTCACACAAGCTATATAGTTTGTACCTTGTAAGATATTGTTAGAATAAACCCCTTGTATTTACTTATATATACAGTTGTTTGTTATTGTGAATTTATCCCAAGTTGAAAATTCAATATATTTTGATGACTAAATGTGAATAAAATGTTTTTAAATAATTCTTTAAACGTCTGATAACTAATTATTCAAGTTGTACTTTAAATTTATGAATAGAGATAACAAAGACAGGTCATTCTTTATTTTTAAGAAATATACCTATTGTTATTCATCATTGGAAAGAGCATTTCAAATGCAGATCAATGCACTTTCTATAAAAGACCTACTACTTAGAGTAAAGAAGTTATAGCATTTTTGCCATGGTTAACAAAAACATGAGGCGAAAATAAGGACACATGAAGTCTTTGTGCAAAGTACATATATTTATTGTCAAAATAAACGCAAGGAGCTCATAATGTTAACATCAACAGAAAGACAAATTAAAATTTAGAGCAAAGCACTTTAAATCAAGTGTCAATCACTAAGGACAACAAAGTAATTGTATTTTAAAGTTACCATGGACATTTGAAATATGTGCCGAGATAACAATTTATGGTTTGCCCAATATCAGTCTACGAAATAAGTGGTTTTCCGAACAGCTCATTTTTAAGAGCAAGCACAATACCTCATTCACAGAATTTTGGTCCCCCCCCCAAAAAAAAAGTTGGTTGCCCGAACTAAAATGTGGTTGTCCCGGGCAACCATACACCCTCTGATTTCGTAGACTGCATGTTATCATTGCAGTTTTTCATCATATTCTTGTAAGAAAATATCAGTTTTCAATATCATATTAATTTTCATTAAAAAATTGTGTCGCTGCAAATGATTATTAAATCACCAAGACAAAAATCTTTATTTTAGATAAAAATAATTTTTAAGATTGTCATGGTAACGAAACAGTAGACACAATTTGGTGTCTACAACGTGATTTTTAAAAAAAATCTAAACACTACTGTTTTTGACAGAATACTGCGAATTTAACAAATTGTCATTTTTCTATATGCTCAAATATTTCAGATCTTCAGTTTGGTAATCCTGAAGCAGCTTGTAAAATTACAAAATATCATAGAATTCTGGGTAACCCGGAACATGAAAACACAAGAAAAAAAGTCTAGTTTGTATCTTAATTGCTTTTATTATGATACACATTAAATAGTTGATTGTTGTTGATAATTATAACTTTAATACAAATTAACAAAAGTATCAATTATCACTATTTATTGTACTAATGATGATGGGAACTTGTGAATCTTGTATGTTGGAGTATAAAATGACAAACAGTAAATGATTTGGCATAGTGGTTTAATTTTAAAGATGTATCACAAAATAGACTTTACATGAACTAGTAATGATACTTGGGAAATGACTTAAAGGAAATAACATATTGGGGCAGTAAAAGCACCACAGTCAAGTTATATTAACTGAACCCTGATAAGCAAGAAATCACCAATTATCACTCATTTTTTTCATCTTACCAGTATTTTTTCCTGGATATAACAGCTAACTACCAAAAAAGTTCAATATACATATTGTACACAACAATAAGAACTTGTGCCATTTTGGCAAAAAGTTACTCTTCTAAATCTAACTATTTTAAGGCAGAATTCCCTAAATGTTTAAAAGTGATGACGTGGACAAATGTCATACAATATTGAAGGCTCAGAATTTCATGAAACATTATGTCAAATTTCAAGATCCAGATTCCAAATGATAATGCTTATTGTGAGTATGTTGGTTTTGACAAGTTGTTAATATCTTGTTCCTTGCTTTGACCAGAGAATATGAGTTTTCAACCACAATTTAAATCAGACGGATCTTACATCATGCCACAAAACGTTAGGCTAAGTTTTGCATAATTGAATTATCTAAAACAAGGTTTTTTTTTCAAATTATTATTGATCATCTCACCTGTAGACCTTGATGATGTTTGAAACAATCTCTGCTTGTTTGACGTGATAAAGAGCTAGGAGGCATATACTGAGAGTGAGAGGTGGGTGCCCACTGGTGAAGAGGGGTCTGTCACAGTAACAAAGAGATGTCTTGAGGTGAACTGCAACAACAAAAATAATCTTAGACATAAAATTTTTGTGATAAAACCTTAAATTATGTTTAACATAAAGCAAATCCAAATTTCATGGAAATTTAGCAACTTGACATCATCAGCCAATCAATGGCATAGGGATTCAGGTCCATGCAAATTAAGTTTGTTACAGATCTCTTCTAACCGCTATATAGTATAAAAATAGATATTGCTGTATCAATATGAAGCAAGTTTGATGCTAAAATTTCATTCAGTATTCCATCACATAATTTTCATCGACACTCACAACCATACAAATAGAAAAACATTTTGTATCCGAAATTTAGCCTGTCCGAAATATACTACACTTAACTTCAACCTCGCCTAGGCAATTCAAGGCAAAATATATCAACACATATTTAGGCTCAAAATTCTCATAAATACATGCAGTTTCTGAAAATCATATTGCAAATTATTGCGAACACGTTTGATTAATAGTATTGCATAGTAAAAAATGCGAAAATTCTTACCAATTATCTTGGTTGTCCCTCAAGCCAGATTCTACCAAAAAACGTCTGTACAGGTCGCTAAACATGTCCTTTCATCAAAACTAATAACTATTTACACATTAAACATCTTTAGAAGACGGTAATTTATGTATAATAGCACCTGGTAATTCTGTAAATTTCAATGAAGACCGCCATTTTTGTTGACGATCTTGGTCATGTGTCCAATTCAAAGTCGCGAAACGAGTGTTTGAAAGTGTAACCAAACAAAAACCTGACTTGCTCATGTAGATAAGGTAATTTTTAGTTTATATGAACAAAAAAATAATTGATTTTCGTCTATAAAATAAAAGAAATGCAGGCATGAAATTTGCATGTTTACAATTGTGACACAATGGAGAAGCCTCATTATGGTTCTCATTGACGTTGTTAACCCTTTACTAGTTGCGACATGTGTGAAAAGTAGCCATTTTTTCACCATTACGCGCTAGGGCTATTTCAAGATGCTCTAATTTCATTACTAATTATCATACAGTTATGCAACTTGGCCAAGTTATTCCCTGGGTAAATGTCTTTCAGAAAAACCAAGTTGAGCCCCGATCCCCGTTACCATGGCAACGCTGGGGCGGAGCAAAAACGGCAAAAAATGCAATTTTCGCTCTTTTTCCGTCCCACGTTTGCACTTCAAACAGTAATATTTTCCGAAATTGAGGTCTAAAGTGCCAGGTCTTTTCAGATACTGAAAACATGTTTCCTTATCAGCATTTGGCGCCATTTCTCTGCACTCAATGACCCCGATTTTTTTTCTGGCGATGAGGGTCGCTGCGCCCCCTTCAAACCCCAGCAACAAAGGGGGGCACATCCCCCCTTCGGAACCCCCCTGAGACATCAATTGATGGGGGCGGCGCGCGAAAACGAGCTCATTTTTTTGGGGACAACTATCCTTTAGTGAAATTTGCTTAATCCAGTTAAAAAACACCATTTTTAAGGCTGTGGCGGCCATTTTGAGGGGGGGGTCTAAACACGTAAAAATGCGGGATTGAGCGGTTAAGGGTTAATAGAGATTAGCTGGATAGGTCAAATTTATGTTTTTTTGTTCATTTCCACATTGCTTTAGTAATGTTAAATAAAACAGTGAATAAAACTGTACTTGAATCTAATCATACAAAAAATAATTTTAAATAAAACAAATTGATTGCTAGTACACCTGTATAACGTCATTTTGTTTTCATGAGTACTACGCACATTTAAATGTAAAATTTTTGTTCATACATGTAACTTCAATAATTCAAATTGAATAAAGACTTACAAATACATCTTTCTTTTTCTATTTTGATGCCCTATTATTTAAGTCTACAATGTTTCAATATTTATATCTTTCTTTGAAACTCTAAAATGAAAGCAAATGTGCAAATTGTGGTTTGAAAAGTGGACCTTTAAGTCCATTGGTGGTATTCACTGTTGTGCTTAATACAGCATTGCTGTAAAATACTCCGAATATGGTAGTTTGATTTACCTTAGTTCAAGTTGGGACAAGGTTTATATATGCATACATAGCTACAGGTTTGCTATTTCAAGTGAATTCTATGGCTTTGTCATTTATTGCCACTCATTGAAAGGATAAATTTGACGTTTGGTTACAACATTCTCAGTTAGCGTTATGGCACACTGCTAAATTCACCACTAATTTTAGAAAACAGCAATGTCTAGTACTGGTACTAGGCTACAATATACAACAAGCCATGTACGAGATAGTTGATGATATTATTCCTTGTTTATGTTTTAAATTTCGTTTCGTCATATTACCATGTCCTAATTACAGCATTGGTAGCCACCTGGTTAACTCATTAGGCAGCATATCTGTCTTCGAATCCAGGGATCGTCGGGTTTTTTCAAACATTAGTTGATTTGAGCATGAATTATTTTCTACGACCATTTTCACACCTACCTCGTTATCAAGTAGTGCAATTGTCTGCCTTGACGCCAAATTGTAGTGAGTCTCTGTCTAGGGCATTAAACGCAATTTAAAAAAGTATGGAAATCTACACGCCCATCTATATTTTTATGATTTTAGAACAAACATTGCAGTTTTAATTATGAATGATATCTATTTTCAATCTTCAGTCTTATTATGTATATTTCATAAACTAACGCCCGTTAAAATTGATCGTATTGATAGGGTTTTCTATAGTCATTGAACATTTTTGTTTACGCACATGAATGTCTGAATAGTTATTGCAGTCAATACCCAATAAGTGTACAGGTCGTATTCTAGGTCATGCGTGTTATTGTACTTTAAACAATTGACTTTCCCACTAAATAGGCGAATAAGCTGATGCATGAACAGCTTGTAAATGATTTAAACATACCACTTTGAAATTTTACATCTATTTAAATAGTGTATATGCACATTATAACTTTTATGTGATGACGTGTTATAAAATAAGTATAAACTTACTTAACTATAAAATTGTAAAAACGTATAACTCCTAAATTTTAGTGTGTAATGAAACCGGCAATGTTTATATATTACGAGCCGGGTACCAGGCTGGATTGATGTTGGGTTTATTTGGTTCTCGCTAAATGTTCGGTTTAGAATATTTTTGTCACCACTATTTGTTTTAATTACCGATAGGATCACGCGATAAGGATTTTTCTTTTCTATTGTAGTGTCTTATTATTAAAAGTCAGGTCAGTGGACTCATATTTGTTGAAATTCGCTGTATTTTTCTATTTTTCCATGCACTTCCGCCATTTTTTGTTCCCTTTCCATTAGATATTTATACAAAATTACTAAGTCTTTTTTCGTAGATCCCGTGCGCAGATCCGCGCTCAATTTATCAGAAAATATATTTTCGCTACTTTTTTTCTTTGCGCTGATTTTGTATAAATTTGGGTTCATTAAAACAAATATCGTCTGCTAGTAAATCTTGTCGTCTGCCTCGAGTAGCATATTACAATTACTTAAATTTAACCTCCACTGTTGGGCGAGAACCAAATACACACAACCGTTCTGTATTATTAAATACTTAGACTAAATTTTGTTTGGCTAAAGTATACACCACAAAACAAAAATCTTAAATTTACAACCTATTCATTTATTATATTTTTAATAAAATAGTAGATGTGGATACTTGTAAATCATCAAAACAAATTATAATTTTTTTGGTACCATTCTGAAACTACACATGTACATGTATATATGTTTTGTCTCGTCATATATTTATTCAATTTATTGTATTGTAATGGTTTAGATCATGGACATAATAACTACTATGCTTATGGTCTAAATTATTTATGTACTTGTTGATAGGTTATTGATACCCGCCTTATAGATTTTATATACATGTATAATGTTCTGTTCTGTTCTGTTCTGTTCTATAGTACTTTATTTGTTTTTTAAATATTCTCTGTTTTGGACGTGTTATACACTGTACGCCTTATAAGGAACTACAAACATTGAAAGTAATATAATTATAGAAGGAATTTTGTAAAGTTTAATAGTTTAAACAATAGGATAAAACTAACATCCTTGAAGAATATAGCTATATATAGGTATCATTGTTAGGTATAGATGCATTGTAGTAAGTTCAATGGTCTTACCTGAAGTATAAATTGAACACATACGATTTCGCAAGGATAATTTCGTATCCTGTTTTACTAGATCTATTGTTTTTTCTTCTCTTTCACATTATTATTTAATTATAGTGACCTTTCTTAACTTGAGTTTTGAGCAACTCAGTTTCCTTTTATACTGTCACACTAATTTTTGTCAGTTTTTGAGTGTAGCATATTATTTCTCACTTATCCTTCCTTGTTTTTCGTAAAGTTTTATTTTCTTGCTATCTATAAAAATATTGTTCTCATATTTGAAAAACATTACTTATGTCTCAACAAATTAACGTCCCCAAACAACAACGTAAGAAACGCAAACAAGCACCAAAAAGAAAAGCTGTTAATTCTCCTGGTTCTGACATAATAATAGAAGAAAATACATCCCCAGTAATCCAGGAAAAAACTATCTCACGCAATAGTGATTCCCAAAGTGGCTCTAGTGTTATAAATAGTTTGATCACAAGTGGAAACAATACCCTCATGTCCTATGATGTAAATGGTACCCCAGTCATGAACTTCTCTCAACAAATACCAGCATCCTTTGAAACCCCACAAAGACAGACGTATCCTACAAATGTCTCCACGCCTGTATCTACAGTTATGGCTCAACCAACTTTTACTTACCAACACGCAACATCTGATAATACTACTGCACCATCATGGGCTTTACAATTAATCGAAGATGTTAGAATAATTAAAGCAGCTATACCAAAGATTGATCATATTGAGAACTCATTAAAATCGTTGAATGCCAAGATGTCAAATATGGACACTAAAATTAAAACCTTGGAAACCAAAGTTAACGACATAGAACATTCAGTGACGTTCATAAATGACGCTTTTGAGACACAAAAGTCTGACTTTAAATCTACAAAAGATGACATTAAATCTGCAAAAGCCAAGTTATGTGAAATAGACAAATATGTACAGTCTTGTCAATCTAATGAATCATTGGTTCAGGACAAATTACACGATTTAGAAGCCCGGTCAATGAGAGAAAATCTCATCTTTTATGGAATACCAGAAACCCCATCTCAACCAAATGAATCTACACGAGAAGACTGTGAAACACTCGTGAAAGAACTTATCACTAAAACTTTAAAATTAGATTCTACCATTGTTGTAAAATTTCATCAGTATTCTGATAGGGAGACAGTTCGTCTTAAATCATACGATCCAGACAAGAAAGCAGTGTTGAAAGGGGTCAACAAGGGTGTTGGTATACAGGTACCACAGCCATATAGAGAAGCGAGGAAGGTGTTTAGTAACATCATCAAACACCAGGAAGAGCGCGGTAACAAGGTTCGTCTTGTAGGAACCAAACTATTCATTAACAATCGTGTTACCAAGAAGTACTGCGATGGAAAAATCATAGACTGTAATTTATAGGAAAGTCGTGAGAATAAACTAACTATAGTATCCTGGAACGTCAATGGATTATCCCGAAAAATAATAGACCCTGATTTTGTATCTCTAATTAATGAATTTGACGTCATCTTTTTAACTGAGACATGGATCTCCGATAGAACTCATATGAACTTAAATATTCAAGGTTATGAATGTGTACACATGTTTGGTAATAAATCCAAAAATACCAATAAAGGTAGATACAGTGGCGGTATTAGTATCTATTATAAAAAATCTTTAGGCAAATTTGTTAAAATTGTTGAAAAACAACAAAATGGTATTATGTGGGTTGAATTTAGCAAACATTTGTTCAATTTTAATGAAAATGTTTATTTCTGTTGTACATATGTTCCACCAACAAAATCATCAGTAATCGATAGAGAAAATTTTGATTTTTTTGATGAAATTGAGTCTAATTTAGAAAGATTCAAACCAAAAGGTAAATGCTTCGTTATTGGTGATTTTAATGGTAGAACATCAAACCATATTGATTTTATTGAAAATGATATTCATATTGTAAACAATGATCAGTTGTCAAATATTGTAAATATACCACCACGTGTCTCTTGCGATCACGTGATCGACACGTACGGTTTACGTCTGCTTGACCTATGTAAATCTACATCGTTAGTTATAGGAAATGGACGTTTATCACAAGACCTGGGAGTTGGGGATTACACCTATCATTCTCCTCTAGGCTCAAGCGTCATTGACTATCTTTTATTAAGTCCCGAAAATTTTAAACATGTTTCTTACTTTGATATATTGTCTCCTAACGAATTTTCGGATCACGTTGGTATTGTAGTGCATTTAGAAATTTTTACACAAGAACAGTCCGATTTTCAAGACTCTGAGTCACATCACAATGATATACATTTAAGATGGTATGATACAAAGTTACATGCTTTTAAAGAATCCATTTCTCAAAAATCAGAAGAATTCTCAAAACTTGAATCAAACGTTCATGAAGGTATCAATGTTGATGTCATATCACAACCTTTAATCAATATCTTAAGTGAATGTTCACGCCCATATTTTAGTAAAAATAGCACCAAAAATGTCCGTACTGGCACAAAACATTCTAAAGTAAACAAACCATGGTTTAATTCTGAATGCTACAATGCTAGGGCAACATACAAGACATCAAGGAATAAATTTCTTAAACATAAGAACAATGTACAATTAAGAGATGATTATCTCAGAACAAAACAAGTATACAATAGAACAGTACAACCAAGAAAGAATACATACAACATTCAACAAAAATCTAACTTAACTTTTATGAGTAAGAAAGAACCCAGAAAGTTCTGGCAATATATTAAGAGACAATACACCCAACGTTCTGATATCACAGAAAATCTAAATATAAATGAATTACATGATCATTTTAAATCACTTTATAGTACAGCCTATGCCCCACAATTCAACGTACATAATGACCAATACGTTGCATATGATAATGACCTCGACTGTGATATCACACTAAATGAACTTAAGGATGCTGTTTTTGCACAAAATAATGGTAAAAGCAGTGTCACAGATGGGATAATTTCAGAAATTTATAAACATTGTTTTCCGGATTTATCTCCCCTAATCTTAACTATATTCAATAAAGTGTTTCACTCAGGAGAGTATCCTATATCCTGGGGAGAAGGAATCATAGTTCCCATCTTTAAGGGTGGCAATGAGGCAGAAGCCAAAAATTACCGTGGGATAACTTTGATAAATATAATTGCAAAAATATACTCACAAATATTATTGAATCGCTTAACAAAATGGTCTATTAAAAATGAAAAAATATTAGAAAACCAGTTTGGATTTCAAAGAAACAAGTCAACTGTAGATTGTTTATTTTTAATACGTTCTGTTATATCTAAAACACTTAATTCACGCAAAAACCTCTATTGTGCTTTTATCGACTTTGAAAAATGCTTTGATAAATTAGATAGATCATACATCTTCCAAAAACTTATCAATGAACAAGTCAGTTCCAAGTTCATTGATGCTATTAAGTGTATGTATAAGACAGTTAAAGCGACTGTCAGGTATAATGGCACTTTGTCTACATACTTTGATTCTAATATTGGGGTCAAACAAGGTGATCCAAGTTCTACTCTTTTGTTTTTATATTTCGTAAATGATATCCTAAATAATTTAGATGGTAACATAGATGGTCTTTTTTCATTAAATGAAATGAAATTATTTATAATACTTTTTGCTGACGACACAGTTTTATTTGCTCATACACCTGAAGCACTCCAATCCCTATTAAATCACCTATATGCATATTGTAACACTTGGGGGTTAAAAGTCAATACTGAAAAATCTAAAGTTATGATTTTTGAAACTGGACGACACACCACACATGATTTTATCTTTGATGGCAAAAAACTACAAATTGTACAATCCTATAAATATCTAGGTCTCCATCTATTTAAAAATGGTCATTTAAATAGAACTCAAAAACAACTAGCACAAAAATCATTGTTTGCTTTACATAATGTATTTATAATATGTAATCAAGTTGAGTTAGATATACTCGAAAAATGTAAATTATTTGATTGTCTAGTGGGATCAATATTAAACTACGGTGCCGAAGTTATCGGAAATAATAATTGTAAAAACATAGAACAAATCCATTGTAAATTTTTACGCAAAATCCTCTGTGTTAGAAAATCAACTAACCTAGATGGTTTATACGGTGAGGTCTGAAGATATCCAATGAATATTCACCATAAGCTTATTTTGATTAAATACTGGATTAAAATACTTAAATCAAAGGACACTTCATTAATAAAACAAATTTATTCCATGTTGAAAACAGATGCTGACTTAAATGTTAACTATAAATGGGGAAACAACTGGGATTATCATATAAAATCACTCCTAAACGATATAGATCTTTCTGTATTATGGCTTAGCCAAGATGTCAATACGATCAATTACTTTGTAATTAAAACAAGAATTTTAGATATTTTTAAACAATCATGGTATAGTAATATCAACAATTCATCTAGACTTCACTATTATAGCCTCTTTAAACATGAATTCATATGTGAAGATTACTTTGGGTATTTAAATGTAAACAAATTTAGAATAGCCTATACACAATTTAGACTGTCAGCACACTCCTTAGCTATAGAACAAGGTAGACATCAAGGAATACCAACAGAAAATAGAATATGTCAACAATGCAATATGAATATCCCAGAAACAGAATACCATTTTTTACTCATATGTCCTAAACATGTAAATTTAAGAAAACTATATCTACCTGCTTATTATTGCACTTGGCCTACTTTACAAAAATTTGAAAACCTTATGTCAACAAAAAATAAAAAACTTATTATTAACATTTCGAAATTTTTATATTTTGCTTTTAAGCACAGGACACCATAAAACTTTATATACACTCAACAAAATTTCTAACCGGTCACTTTTCAAATTTTGATTGTTTTATAACGAGCCAATGGATCCTTATTAAATTTTGCAGAGGTAATTTTTGTGTCATTTTCTACCGAGTTCTGGGAAAAAAATAATTTGATACGGTCCGATGCACTCAATCGGCTCACAGGGTGTGTTTTATACATTTTGACACAAAATGTTAGTCCGATAGAGTGCATCGGACCGTATCAAATTATTTTTTCCCCACAAATCGGTAGAAAATGACACAAAAATCACCTCTGCAAAATTTAGTAAGGATCCATCGGCTCGTTATAAAATAATCAAAATTTGAAAAGTGACCGGTTAGAAATTTTGTATTTTGAATTAATAATGATCATTGTTGTAAGTTGTATCTAAACTTCTCTGACTATAATTTTGTTTTTGTTTTTTTGTATCGTGTAAATACACGCCTGGTACTTTGTATTTGTAATATTATTTTTGTATTGGCTATAAATTGTATATTTGATGCCAAATAAAAAAAAAAATATACGCAATGTTTACGTGGACGACCTGTATTTAAACCATTTGTGATAATTATATAAATAATTGTCGGCCTTGTAAATGTTGATATTTCACAATCCCGCGATTGCCGAACACACAATTGATTTGTTATACCCAATACTATATAAGACATATCTATGATCTGATTGAATATACAATGTACTCGTTTAATAGTTTAGGCCTAATTTGTGTTAAATATTACATTGTAGTTGTAAAACAATAAACTTTAAGAACTTATGATCATATTGATACATATTCTGATTGTGTGTTAGTATGAATATAATGTTGGTAACATAAATCGTTTAATAGTTTACAGTTTATGACGGTGCAAATTTTTAAAATCGTTTAAGTTTTATACTAAACCTAGATTAACTTTTATCTATTTTGTCACCAGAAGTCGTGAACTCTGCGCGATAGAATAGGTATTTCTGTCGAAATCGAAACTAGGACTAAAAGTCTGAAGATCATAATGGCTACTGCAGGGCGTTCTTTGTCAAAAATATCTGAAGAGACTTTTGATTTTATATGTACGTCATGTGATCAAGAGAACAAAACATTAGAAGCTGTAAGATATTGTGTAGAATGTTTAGGATATTGCTGTCAACTGTGTACAGATATGCATAAAAAGTTTCCTGCTTTAAGAAATCATAATCTAATGGATGTAGGTCAAGGCAATCAATCTGGAAATCAAAGAACGACATTACCGGAATTTCCGACTGAAAGATGTGGTGAACACCATGACAAAGTCTTGGATATGTATTGTGGAAAACATGATGTCGTAGGATGTTACATTTGTTTATCAAAAGATCACAGGTATGGGTTTATTTGTGTAAATTATTTATTGCTGAATTTAAATATCATATAATAAGTTTACATTGAGTATCTGTATATGCATGTACTGCTCGTTAAGTTGTTCAATGTGTTTATAAACATGGATAGGTCTTTTAATAAGCAATGTTTTGAGGTGTTAGAACAATTTATAA
Organism: Mactra quadrangularis; assembly: GCA_025267735.1. Lineage (NCBI taxonomy): Eukaryota > Metazoa > Mollusca > Bivalvia > Venerida > Mactridae > Mactra > Mactra quadrangularis. The sequence goes on along the minus strand of CM046305.1, from coordinate 46,502,094 downwards.
CTATTTGATAGTTTAGTTAGTTTAAAACTATGTCAATTATGAACATAAAAAATGTAAAACATATAAGTGCTCGGTTTATAAAATGAGGTACAGACAGCATCGTATTCACCTAATGAATGGGCAGGTTCTTTATTTAAAGTACATAAAGTACATAAAGGGACGTGGCCTTTTTAATCACCTGTTCAATGACTTGGTTTTATTTTTTACTTATCTAACAGTTTTATATAGTATTTTATCTATGAAAATACTTAATTTAGATGTGTAAATTTAACTTCATATAGTCGAAACGACTTAACATTTATTCTTGCCCTCAATTCATACTATGAAGTATAGGTAGATTTAAGATTATGACTAAAATGTTCACTTTGTAAATTGTGTACAAGTCTTAAACTATTTCATGTCCATTTGATAAAAGTTACGACTACAAACGAAATTGTTACGATTTCAAATGAAAAGCAACATTATTCAATACTTTTAGAGCTTATTGGAATGAAATATTGTGAAATAACAGTCTCCTTGATGATCAGGACCATTAACCATTCTGTATTAATATTATACTAATAAATTGTAATTGATATGTTACATAATATTTTTTATATTGTGAAAGTTCAAATCACTGCCTGATGATAGCCAATGTTATTTTGATTATGTTGTCATAATGATCCAATATCATTTTAATGTTTTAATATAGTCTTTGATATATTTAGCTAGACGGAAAGTAAAACACGTTTTTTAAGATTTAAGAGAAATAGTTTTCAAGTCAGCTTCTTGGTCCCTCAGTTCTGGGCAAGTATGCCAAGTTCGACCTGAGTCCGTAACGCGGCTTTATGCGCACCAGAACTTTTAATATAGTTTCCCAACGCGGGCATGGGTTCAAATCTCTCCAGAGAGGACGCTATACAGTTTCATTAAAATTTGACAATGTTAAGTTTCTTCTGTCAATAAGATATAGAAGAAATTACCGGCCTTATGGAAGGTATGTAAAAACTTGTTGTCTATAGACAAGGGTTAAGGAAAGCTAGATTAGTGGTGCTGGCCGTCGTAAAATGCCCTAAATTTATGTTGACACGATTAAACCCAGTCAAAAGCAAAATTATATTACTTAATAAAACAAATTGGTGAGTTTTTATGTAATTTGAACTAACTTGGAAATGATATATATTTCAGATCATGTCCAGAAAGTCAAGTCTATTCAATATCAGACATGGTTGATAAATTATTCAACTTGTCTAAAAGTAAACAAACAAAGCAACACCTTAAAGAAAGGATGGTTTCTGTGACCTCATTATGTGATTCAAAAGATGTTCAACTAGCAAAACTGAAAGTGACCAAGAATGAAGCTTTAAGAAAAGTAACCGAATTCCAAAAGGCACTTGAAGCTGCCATTAAAAGAGCTGCAGAGATGTCTAAGAAAAAATTGGAGGATATGTATAAGAAACTTGAAGAAGAAATCCTGCACGACAAGACTGAAATGAAGAAGATCGAGGCCGTTCTTCGTAATACAAGTGACAACATAAAAAAGGCAGAAGGTAATCGAGCTCAAGGTTTTGTTCTTACAAAACTGGCCGAAGCACAGATGAAAGAAGCCGACGACCAGATGTCTAAACTGAATACGCTTACAGATATTCAACTATCATTTATGCCCAGTCATTCATTGATGAATTATATAAATGGTAAACAAGGTATTCGTGAAGGTATAGTCCTTCTAAAAAGAAAACAGTCCGGACAGTGATAGATTATGGAGCACAAGGTATCGGTGAAGTTGTTAGACCTACAAAGAAGAAAACAGACCTATTTAAAGTAAAGGGAAGTAAAGATATCAACACTAAACTGTTTGATGATTCTTTCAATTGCCAATCATTTGGTTGTTGTTTAACATAAGATAATTATCAACTTCTTCTTACAGATAAGAACAATAGGAAATTAAAACGATTAGATGTAAAGACTATGACAATCATTGATCATTATAAACTAGATGGTACACCATATGGTGTTTGCAGTGTAGGAACACATAAAGCTGTGGTTGCATGTGGAAGTTCTAAAATGATCCAGTTTGTTTCTATTGATAAGAAGATGACACCGACTACACAAATTAAAATGTCTCACAAGTGTTATGGTATTGCTGCCAAGGATGATAGGCTATATATAACAGATTTTGGATCTTCAGTTTATATGCATGACATGGTAGGAAACTTGTTTAAAACTTTATCACAAGACAATGCTGGGAATAAACTGTTTTCTTGTAGTAGACATATAGCTTTCAATGACAGTGGAAACATGTATGTTAGTTGCTGGAAAAATGGTATTGTTTGTTTAAATAATGCTAGAAACTTTTTGTCTACATACGAGGGGTGTCCCAGTAAATCGTGGACTCTGTTTGTTGCGAAAAAAGTACGCGAAACTTTAGCTCCAACTTTTAACTGCCATTAAATGCATGTGTTGTGAGTAAGTACGCTCAATTTTTAGACGGTTAATTAAAAATAAATGTTTTGCTTCAATTTATAAGACACTAGGTATGACAAAACGGCGCAAGCCAACGTCATATTAAGACGTCATATCTATGAAATCATTTTATTCACTCTCCAAGTTCGCCTTGTTGTGAACAGTGACATATACAGACAATGTTTTTACTTAATATATACTTTACAGATTTGTTTTTGTCTTACTTTTGTTACAAAATTGTTACATCAGTCTTAAAATATTAGTATGGTGAATGATATAATGGTCCACGGGTTAAGTATCCAACTTAATTTTGAATGACACTTTCAGTAGTTTTTGGTACGATAAATTTAGTGGCTATATTATGCTATGACTAACTACTCTACCATACGTAATATGCACAAAGTATAGTTAATGATTCCATTCTTCTGTTTATGTGTTTGAATTCAAATTTATACCCATCCATGTTACGGCAGGCTGATTATGAATCTGAGTTGCAATTACATAGACTCAATCTTGTCCTGGCGTCACGTTATCTCGTTGATGTCACATCTTTGTGCTTCAGTTCAAATGCGTATTGCACTCTTGTGTACATATTTTATGATCTGAGATTTGGGGTGATAATATATTGATAATTTCTGCGAATGTCTATGTAAAAATAAAATGCAATTAAAAAGTTTAAGTTTAAATTCTGCTGTTCACTTGAACTCAATATGAACGAATATACAAGTGTAAAAGTGGTTGCGCCGCATGCACATACCTTGTATTTGTTAAACATTAAAATGGCGCCTTTAATGCAATTTCTTAATGGTCAAATAGCTAATTTGTATAAAAATATGACTAACAAACAGTCTTGTAAATTATGATCATCATGTGACGTAAGAAAAGAAAGTTATGGACAAAGTACACGATTTACTGGGACACCCCTCGTACAATGATAGTGATTTGAAAGGTACAGATGGTTTGTGTAGAAATGGGAATAGAAACTTATTTTTGTAGGATTTAACTCGCACACTGTTGTACAGTTTAATGAGGCTGGTAAGAAAGTTGGTGTTGTTATAAAACAGCAAGATGGCTTACAGGTTCCACGTTCTGCATGTTTTCATCAGAAACTGAACAGAGTTCAGTAACTGTTTGTTAGCAAGAATAATAGTGATGTATTGAAAATGTATGATTTAGAATAAACTCAATCATTTATTACTATAGTACAGAACCAATAAGTATAAACTGATGAAATATTGCAAACAACGTGATTGACTGACTATTCGTGTAAAATATTTCTGCATTTCATTAACATATTTTCCCCAATACCATACAGTGCACCCTATTAAAATCCCACACTTTGATTTATAAACTACTTTAATCTTCTGGCATGTGTTAGCTATATCTTTCTTGAATTAAAATACAAGTATATTGTTGAAATGCTTAGTCAGTATGTTTGTAACTGTATGATATTGATTCATGATGCTTAGCATTTTATAACTCTGTAAACAGAATGATTACTGTTCATTTATTATGTTTTTTTTCTTATCAGTATACTGTCATACACAATATATATATTTCTTTATGTTGTATAATATACTAACTACACCACAGTAAAAGTTCATCTATAAAGACCAATTTTGATCATTGCAATATCATGTGAATAATGTTTTAGTTTTAATTCTCAAATGCTCATTGTAAGTAGAAAAGAGTACCTATGATAAAGATCAATCAGCTATTAAGACCAATGACTTTAAAGTCCGTGTACAGGAATTTTACTGTACATAGCTCATCCACATATCAAATTTTGTTTTCTGATAATATTCTCACTGCAGTTTACTGTTTATATTTTCTTATTCTAATAATTTTAAATAATCATTTAATCTACATGTATATGTACATGGTCATGTGTTTTGATAATTTTGTTTTCCAAAGTAAGATTGTAATTGAGTGGTAGGTTGAAAGTTGTAGATGAGTTTTGTGTGGACGAGTTTTGTGTGTGGATGAGTTTTGTGTGTGTGGATGAGTTTTGTGTGTAGACTAGTTTTGTGTGTGGATAAGTTTTGTGTGTGGATGAGTTTTGTGTGTGGATGAGGTTTGTGTGTAGAGCGATTTGGTTAGTGAGGGGAGGAGGGGTTGTATAAGTGTGTGTATTTGGTGTTGTATGATTGGTTATATATGTTTTTAATGGTATTGTAACACGATATAGCTAGGAAAAACTGACCTGAGACAAAGAAATACAAACAAATATAATTTAATTTTCATGCATTAATTCAGTTAAAAGTAGTAGTGACCGAAGAGTGTAATGTATTAATTGTTCTCAGGTCAATTAACACTTGCTATATGCATGTAGATATACTTTTGAAGTTTGTAAATGATTGTTTGAATAAGCTCTATGTTTTATTACTTATATATAATTGTTTGTTATTGTTTTTCTTTGGTGCAGCTGTTTTGCCAACGTTTGACTAATAATTTAACCAAAACAATATGCTCTACCATACCTTTTTGTCCAATGAAATTGCATGTATATTCCTGTTTGGAGGGATGGATAAAATATATGATGCCATCGGTTATTTGTTATAAACTGGCGCGTAACTCGGACAGTATTTGCTGACGATTAAGTATTTACTCTGCGTATTATTTGAATGAACATTCGTCGTGATTAGCTCCTGGAGGTACATCGTCGGCAACCACAGTACTTTCTTTTGTTACACTCCATACGTACCGTGGGCAATTTGGCTGGCACTACGGAGTGGTAGTCCAGTGGTGCGGCGCGCGCTCAGGGATCGAGAGGTCCCGGGTTCGAACACCGCCATGGGCACTGCTAATTTCATTTAGCAAGAAATTTACCTGCGATTGCTTCACCACACCCAAGGTACCTGCGAGGGTAGTATAATTTGCGTTGCGCCAAAGTGTCGGCTGCACTAAGCGGATTAAAAAGGCTTTCCAGGGAAATTGATAGATACCAGTAGGCCGATGACCGGAGGTAATAACTGTAAAGTAGATGAACGTGCAATCGCATGAAACTTAGACTATAAAATGCAATTACTTTATCTCGTTTTCATGAATATGCATGAGGCTGAGAAGACTAATCTTTTTCCAATGAAATCGCTAGTTACAACTTAATACTCTTCAATAGCAATGACGTCATACTGGGATTTCTTAGTTAAAATAGAAACCAACGCACATGTATATTTTCTAAAAATTGTTGCGTGATTTTATTGGCTAGTTTTCCACAGTGATTTCCTTGCAGAGCCAACGAAACTGCCTCATTAATTATTAATGATTACGAGATTTTCCTAACCAAACGGCACACGGTACATAACGCAGCATAGCGGAGTAATGTATCGTGTGATAACTGAGGATGCTGGTGGTATGACTGAACAGCGAATACAGTACAACCTCTCTTGAACGACACCCACTGGGAGAGATTGAAGTATGTTGCTGTGTAGAGGTCGTTGCTATGCAGAGTTTATATTCAATTAAAATAACAAAGGGAAATATCAAAAGCTGTTGTTGAGCAGAGGATTTGTTCTGTAGAGGACCGCTCTGAAGAGATTATACTGTATGACTATTCCTACCAAAACAAAATGAACCGTGCATATTACCAAATATCGTTTTAAAAGATATTTCATGTTTATTTTAAAGTGAAGATACAGTGACCAAGCAACTTAAGCTTCAAATTATATTGACTAACTCAAATGTGAAAAAATATTGTTAAAATTGATTCTTTAAACGTGTGATAACTAATAATCGTAGATGTACAACAAATGTTTGCTCATGAATAGAAATTAGTTTGACGGAACTAACTTACATAACTTTGAAAAATATTGTTTAAATTCAATATGTAGAGGTTATTAAACAGGGCAAGTGTGCCTTAAGGAAGATATCGACACACTTGCCTACGTATTGGCCCGAGGGCTTCAGCCCGAGGGCTAATGCCGAGGAAAGTGTGCCGATATCGACTTAAGGCAAACTTGCCCTGTTTTACAAACTTTTTATTGCATATGTTGACTCTTTCATGTAATGATGATTTTTCTAAAACAAAAATACATTTTTTTTCTCGACGTTACGCGCTATTTTGCACGTTGACGTTACGTCACTTTTAATGGTTTTTTTTTCAATGCCGAAACGGTGGAACCAAATGAAGTTTTAATGAACGCTTATTATAAACCGTAAGTATTATTGTTGATAATATTATTTCACTATGAAAAAACACACGTCGTAAAATTGGATAGCTTCTTGTTGCTAATTACGTTACGAATTTCACGTACGGAAAGTCTGCCGTTGTTGGACTGCAGGTGCGTAATGACCGGAAGTTGCCTCAATATCGATTTTTGGCACACTAGGAAGTGAACCAAATATCGATATTTTGGCACACTTGCTCAATACTGGAAAATATTGCCCAAATTGAGGCTATATTGGCACACTTCTACGCCAATTTTGTTACTATTTATAGTAACATATGCAATAAAGCTTGATTAACATTGAAGGGTCCTTAGGACCATGGACCGACTGAAAACTAGATTCTATTTCATCTGACACATTAATCGTGTTTTAAGTTGTAAGGTGTGCGAAGAGTGTGATGTATTAATTGTTGTCAGATAAAGTTACACAGGCTATATTCTTTGTGACTAGTTTTTGTTTGATTGTTTGGTGGGTTTAACGTCGTAGCAACACATTATAGGTTATATCACGGCGGTCAGCCTACCTACTCACTCCTCCTGGTAAGGCTAAATCTCTGGATTTAGCTGTTAACCAACTACTGAGCGCATACTTTCGCCAGTGACTGACTACTGCCCTACATGATTTAGAATCAATGGTATGAGGGAGAATGGCAGTAGAACTTTTTCATGACCAAGCTTCACGAAAGTATGCCCCGCCCGGGAATGGAACCCACGGCCACTCGGATCAGTAAACTTGTGCGTTACAGACTGCGTAAGCACCTAGTGAAAGGATATATGTGCAATTTGTTTACGCCCCTCTCTGTTAGCGTAATGTGATGCTGTTAAACTAACTACTATCCATAGAATACACTCACGTTTGATACTGGTAAAATACAGACATTAATAAACAACAAGCCATATAGGAGAGAGCCGAGGATTTTATTTCTTGTTTATGTTTTAAATTTTGATTTGTTATATAACCATGTCCTAATTGCTGCATTGCTACCCACCTAGTTAACTCAGTAGGTAACATATCTGACAGCGAATCCAGGGATCGTCGATTTTTTATAATCATTCGTGGATTAGATGATGAGTTGTTTTCTATGGCCATTCTCTCACGCACCTTTGTATCAAGTCACGCGATGTTTGACTCTGTCGTGAGTATTTGCATATGTATACTAGGATTAGCGCAAATTCTTGGTCTTCCTTGATACTTGTTTAATACCAAATCTAGCAGAGGAATAACTAATTCGGTACTTTCATTTCATTGACTTTAATCTGTTGAAGGTTAAGTTAAGTTTCTGCCTAGGACATTTAACGGAATTAAAACGTATTTAAGGATCTACACGCCCCTCTATATTATCATGATGGAAAGGAAAAATCACAGTTTCAATTATGATTGATATGTTTTTTAACTTCAATCTTACTGCGAATGTTACATATACTAACGCCCGTTAAAATTAAACCGTGACCCTTGGTAAGTTTTCTACAGTCCTGTCTGAATAGTAATCGCAGTCAATACCCAAACCACTTGTAATTATCATATGAATGTTTGTCGACCTTGTATAGGTAGAAGTTTTACAATCCTGTGAATACCTTACAAATCAAAGTACTAGAAGTACTGTTGGAAGGAATTTTTGAACGATTTTAGAAGTTTAAAGTTACTATTTCGATATCTATCATCATCTCTTTATCATTCATAATCAAATATGTTTCATATATCATTTTGCATGCACATTATTCTACTGATCGAGAAGTTGTAGGTCCGATTCACGGGCAGGTCATACGTTCGTGGAGCTATGTCATGAAATAATTTCTACGGTCATTCTTTCTCCTAACACTGATTCTAAATCATTTTAATATGACAGTACTCAGTCACTAAATTGCATCTAGTAGTAATCCAGAGATTGAATCTTTTCAGTAACAGTGATAGGTGGATTGATGGCCACAATGTAACCTAAACAATGTGTTACCATGGAGTTAAGACCTCAACAAATTGATCACATGTTCTACGTATTTTGTTTCAAAGAGAAAAAAATGCTTTTTCCATATTTTGAATTTTGAGAAGCGAGAAGTTTGTGCGGTTTCTAAGACATTTATTTACCATGAGTTTTAGGAATGTAAAATTGTCTCCCTGTCCAACCTCTATGGATCAATCTTCATATTTTACACTACAAAGACACGTATGACGTCACACATCAAGATAAGGTGTGTAGAGAGAGTAAATGTTCAGTTTACGGTCTAAGACAGAGTGCAGTAATCATATTTCTGAACAAAGGATTGTGTCATTGTAATTTATGATGCCATATGTTAACAAAAATACATTACTGCTTTACTGTAACAGTGAAATTATGCTGATTTGTATTGCTATTTAAAACTCAAATAACTAATTTTCAGTTCAATTCTACTTGGCCGAGTGTCAAATATTTTGACTTTTCCGAAATTTATGATGCGTTAATTTCAAGGTTCGGAGGCAATTTTTTTTAAATTTCGGATTTTAAGATGCGGGAAATCAGACGAACATAACGATTAATTTGTTGTGGTCTTACAAAAAAAAACAACAACAAATAAATCATATATGAAATGCGCTTCGCGCCGTCATTCAACCTCTACGGACACCCATCCAATGATTAACCTAACATTATGTTGCTTAACTTCGATAAATGTCCAGCGCTTTACGCTCTCAAAGTAAACTCCTGCTGTGATAACCGCTCGTTAAAATTGTATTTATATACAAGCGTGTGGTAGATATTAATGCGCAATAATACAAAAGAACTTCTCTCCGTGCACAGTTAGAATGTTGTTTGATTAATGTGTAAAAATCATTAAATATCATAATTTTAAGTATTTGTTTAAATTACTTTTTTCAACTTATCTACTTTTGATAGTACACATATTTTTCTGCTGCACTATTTCTTGGTCGCATTGACTAATTGATTTCAATTGAGTTGAAGGTGTTGTTCATTCTTTTTCAAAGGAATTTTTTGAAACAAATTCCTTCCAAAAATCGATTTGTTATAACCCCATACCGTATACGACGTATCAATTATCCCCTGATTGAATATAATACATGTAGTTTAAGCGTTTAGGTCGTAATTTGCGTTAAAGATACCATTGTCATTTTAAAACAATAAACTTCAAAAACTTTGATCATATTGATTGTATTCTGATTGTATCACAGTATGAATATAATGTTCGTAAAGTTTATCGTTTTATAGTTTGTAATGTACAGTTTATGACGGTGCACATAAAATCGTTGATGTTTTATAGTAAACCTAGATTAACTATTATCTATTTTGTTGTACACAAACGGTCTTACTGACTGTTAACATCGTCTATGTATATGTTATTATTTTTATTTTGTCACCAGATGTCGCTAGCTGTTGCGATGCGTCGTGACCTCTGCGCGATAGAATATTTCTGTCGAAATCGAAACTAGGACTCAAAATCTAAAGATTACTATGGCTACTGCAGGGCGTTCTTTGTCAAAAATGTCTGAAGAGACTTTTGATTTTATATGTACGTCATGTGATCAAGAGAATAAAACATTAGAAGCTGTGAGGTATTGTGTAGAATGTTTAGGATATTGTTGTCAACTGTGTACAGTTATGCATAAAAAGTTTCCTGCTTTAAGAAACCATAATCTAATGGATGTAGGTCATGGAAATCAAGCTGGCAATCAAAAACCGACATTACCGGAATTTCCTACTGAAAGATGTGGGGAACACCACGGCAAGGTGTTGGATATGTATTGTGGAAAACATGATGTCGTGGGATGCTACATTTGTTTATCAAAGAATCACAGGTATGGGTTTAGTTGTGTAAATTATTTATTGCTCAATTTAAATATTATAGAATAAGAAAACATTGATTATCTGTATATGTATGTACAGCTCGTTAAGTTGTTCAATGTGTTTATAAACATGACCAGTTCTGTAAATAAGCAATGTTTTGAGGTGTAAGAACAATTTATAATTATTTGATAGTTTAGGTAGTTCAAACCTATTATAATAATGAACATATAAAAAATTTGCAAAACATATAAGTGGTCTGTTTTTATCTGTAAAATGGGGTACTTGCAGAACCTCATTCACATATTGAATGGGCAGGTTCATTATTTTAAGTACATGTACATTTAAATGGACATGGCGTTTTTAATCACCTGTATTTTCAGTACAATGACTTAGTCTTTTCATTTGGTAACTTATCTATGTATAAATACCTAATTTAGATGTGTACATTTAACTGCATATAGTCGAAAGACTTACATTTAACCTTGCCCTCAATTCATACTAGAAAGTATTGGTAGATTTAAATTAAGGACTTAAATATTCTCTTTGTAAATTGTGTAAAGATCCTAATACTATTTCTTGTTTATTTAATAAAAAATACGAGTATAAATGAACTTGTTACGATTTCAAATGAAAATCAACTTAATTCAATACTTGTAGTGTTAATTGGAAAATAACAGCTACCTTGATGATCAGGACCATTAACCATTCTGTATTAATATAATACTAATAAATTGTAATTGATATGTTACATAATATTTTTTATATTGTGAAAGTTCAAATCACTGCTTGATGATAGCCAATGTTATTTTGATTATGTTGCCATAATGATCCAATATCATTTTTAATGATTTAATAGTCTTTGATATATTAAATTAGACGGAAAGTAAAACAAGTTTTTTAAGATTTAAGAGAAATCGTTTTCAAGTCAGCTTCTTGGTCCCTCAGTTCTGGGCTAGAATGCCAAGCTCTACCTGAGTCCGTAACGCAGCTTTAAGCGCACCAGAACTTTTAATATAGTTTTCCAACGCGGGTATGGGTTCAAATCTCTCCAGGGAGGACGCTAAACAGTTTCATTAAAATTTGACAATGTTAAGTTTCTTCTGTCAAGAAGGTATATTAAGAAATTGTCGGCCTTATGGAAGGTTTGTAAAAACTTGTTGTCTGTAGAAAAGGGCTAAGGAAAGCTAGGTTAGTGGCGCTGATCGTCGTAAATTGACCTAAATTTATGTTTACACAGCGTTAAACCCAGTAGAATTGGCACACGTATATTGCTAAATGAAACAACTTTGTGAGTTATTTTATGTTATTTGAACTAACTTGGAAATGATATATATTTCAGATCATGTCCAGAAAGTCAAGTCTATTCAATATCAGACATGGTTGATAAATTATTCAACTTGTCTATAAGTAAACAAACAAAGCAACACCTTAAAGAAATGATGGTTTCTGTGGCATCATTATATGATTCAAAAGATGTTCAATTAGCAAAACTGATTGTGGCCAAGAATGAAGCTTTAAAAAAAGTAACCGAATTCCAAAAGGCACTTGAAGCTGCCATTAAAAGAGCTGCAGATATGTCTAAGAAAGAATTGGAAGATACGTATAAGAAACTTGAAGAAGAAATCCTTCAAGACAAGACTGAAGTTAAGAAAATTGAAGATGTCCTACGTAATACAAGAGACAACATAAAAAAGGCAGAAGGTAATCGAGCTCAAGGTTTTGTCCTTACAAAACTAGCCGAGGCACAGATGAAAGAAGCAGACGACCATATGTCTAAACTTGAGACGCTTACAGATGTTCAACTATCGTTCACACCCAGTCAATCATTGATGGATTATGTAAATGGTAAACAAGGTCTTGGTGAAGTCCTTGTTGGTCTTTCAAAGAAGACAACAGTCCAGACAGTGATGGATTATGGAGCACAAGGTATCGGTGAAGTTGTTATACCTACAAAGAAGAGAACAGACCTGTATAAAGTTAAAGGAAGTAAAGATATCAACATTAAACTGTTTGATGATTCTTTTGATTGCCAATCATTTGGTTGTTGTTTAACATTAGATAATAATCAACTTCTTCTTACAGATAAGAACAATAAGAAATTAAAACGATTTGATGTAAAGACTATGACAATAATTGATCATTGTGATCTAGATGGTACACCATATGGTGTTTTCTGTGTAGGAACACATGAAGCTGTAGTTGCATGTGGATATCCTAACATGATCCAGTTTGTTTCTATTGATAAGAAGGTGATACCAACTAGACAAATTAAAATGTTTTACGATTGTTTTGGTATTGCCACCAAGGATGATATGCTATATGTAACAGATAGTGGATCGTCAGTTTATATATATGACATGCTAGGAAACTTGTTGAAAACTATATCACAAGACAGTGCTGGAAATGAACTATTTTCTTGTAGTAGACATATAGCTTTAAATGACAATGGAAACATGTATGTTAGTTGCTGGAGAAAAGGTATTGTATGTTTAGATGATACAGGAAACTATGTGTCTACCTACAATGATAATGATTTGAAAGATACTGATGGTTTGTGCGTAGATGGGAGAAAAAACGTATTTGTTTTAGGATGTTATTCTCACAATGTTGTACAGTTTAACGAGGCTGGTAAGAAGATTGGTGTTGTTATAAAAGAACAAGATGGATTACAGTATCCACGTTCTGTATGTTTCCATCAGGAAATGAACATATTGTTTGTAAGCATGGATAGTGATGTATTGAAAATGTATGAATTAGAATAAACTCAATCATTGATTACTATAGTACAGAACCAATGCGTATAAACTGATGAAATATTGTTAACATGTAATTGAATGACTACTATGGTATTCGTGTAAAATATTTCTGCATTTCATGAACACATTTTTCTTTAAGACCATAATGTGCACTCTATTAAAAATGCCTGATTTTGATTTATTTTCTACTTTAATTTTCTAGCCTGTGTTAGCTATATTTAGCTTGAATTAAAATACAAGTATATGACAGATTGTTGAAATGCTTAGTCAGTATGTTTATAACTGTATGATATTAATTCATGATGCTCAGTATTTTATAACTCTGTAAACAGAATTATTATTGTACATTTATTAAGTTGTTCTTTTCTTATCAGTATACTGTCATACACTGTATATATATTCCTTTATGTTGTATAATATACTAATTACACCTCAGTAAAAGTTCTTCTATAAGGACCAATTTTGATCAGTGCAGTATCATGTGAATAATGTTTTAGTTTTAATTCTCAAATGCTTATTGTAAGTAGAAAAGAGTACCTTTAATTAAGATCAATCAGCTATTAAGACCAATGATTTTTAAGTCCGTGTACAGGAATTATACTGTACATAGTTCATCCACATTTCAAATTTTGTTTACTGATAATATTCTGACTGCAGTTTACTGTTTATATTAACTTATTGTAATAATCTTAAATAATCATTTAATCTTCATGTATATGTACGTGGTCATGTGTTATGATTATTTTGTTTTCCAAAGAAAGGTTGTTATTAAGTGGTTGGTTGAAATTTACGAAGTTGTGGATGAGTTTTGTGTGTGGGTAAGTTTTTGTGTGTGGATGAGTTTTGTGTGTGGAAGAGTTTTGTGTGTGGATGAATTTTGTGTGTGGACGAGTTTTGTGTGTGGATGAGTTTTATGTGTGGGTGAGTTTTGTGTGTGGATGAGTTTTGTGTGTGGATAAGTTTTGTGTGTGGACGAGTTTTGTGTGTGAATGAGTTTTGTGTGTAGATGAGTTTTGTGTGTGGACGAGTTTTGTGTGTGGATGAGTTTTGTGTGTGAACGAGTTTTGTGTGTGGATGAGTTTTGTGTGTAGGGCGAATTGGTGAGTGTGTGTGAGGGGCGGGGTTGTATGTGTGTGTATTAGGTGTTTTATGACTGGTTATGCTTGTTTTTTAATTGATTGGTAACACGATATAGCTAGGAAAAACCGACCTGAGACAAAGAAATACAATCAAATATAATTTAATTATCATGCATTAATTCAGATATAAGTAGTAAAGTGACCGAAGAGTGTAATGTATTAATTGTTCTCAGGTCAATTAACACTAGCTATATGCATGCAGATATACTTTTGAAGCTTTTTAATGATTGTTAAAATAAACTATATGTATTATTCCTTATATATAATTGTTTGTCATTGTTTTTTCTTTGTTGCAGCTGTTTTGCCAACGTTTGACTAATAATTTAACAAATACAATTTGCTCTTCCAAACCTGTTTGTCTAATGAAATTGCATGTATATTCCTGTTTAGAGTGATGGATAAAATATATGATGCCATTGGTTATTTGTTTTAAACTGGCGCGTAACGCGGACAGTATTTTCTGACGATTAAGTATTTAATCTGCGTATTATGGGTGACTTTGCTATTTGAATGAACATTCGTCGTGACTAGCTCCTGGAGGTACATCGTCAGCAATCACAGTACTTTCTTCTGTTACACTCCATACGTACCGTGGGCAATTCGGCTGGCACTACGGAGCTGCAGTCCAGTGGTGCAGCGCGCGCTTAGGGATCGAGAGGTCCCGGGTTCGAACACCACCATGGGCACTGCTAATTTCCTTGAGCAAGAAATTTACCTGCGATTGCTTCACCTCACCCAGGGTACCTGCGAGGATGGTATAATTCCGTTGCGCCAAAGTGTCGGCTGCACTAAGCGGAGTAAAAAGACTTTCCAGGGAAATTGATAGATACCAGTAGCCCGATGACCGGGGGTAATAGCTGTAAAGTAGATGAACGTGGAATCGCATGAAACTTAAACTATAAAATGCAATTTCTTTATCTTGTTTTCATGAATATGCATGAGGCAGAGAAGACCAATCTTTTACCAATGAAATCGCAAGTTACAACTAAATACTCTTCAATAGCAATGACGTTATACTGGGATTTCTTACTTAAAATAGAAACCAACGCACATGTTTATTTTTCTAAAAATTGTTGCGTGATTTTATTTGCTAGGTTTCCACAGTTGTTTCCTTGCGGAGCCAACGAAACTGTCATATTAATTATTCATGATTATTCATGAGATTTTCCTGACCAAATGGCCCACGGTACATAACGCAGCTTAGCGAAGTAATGTATCGTGGGATAACCGACGATGATGGTGGTATGACTGAACAGCGAATACAGTACAGCCTCTCTTGAACAACACCCACTGGGAGAGACTAAAGTATGTTGCTGTGTAGAGGTCGTTGCTATGCAGAGGTTATATTCTATTAAAATAACGCCAAAGGGAAAATATCAAAAGCTGTTGTTGAGCAGAGGATTTGTTCTGTAGAGGACCACTCTGAAGAGATTATACTGTATGACTATTTCTACCAAAACAAAATGAACCGTGCATATTACCAAATATCGTTTTAAAAGATAGTTCTTGTTTATTTTAAAGTGAACATTCGGTGACAAAAACAGCATAAGTTTGATATAAAGATATAATACTGACTAACTCAAATGAAAAAAAATTGATTGCTAAAATTGATTCTTTAAACGCGTGATAACTGATAATTGTAGATGTACAACAAATATTTGTTCATGAATAGAAATTAGTTAGATTGAACTAACTTACATAACTTTTAAAAATCTTGTTTAAATTCAATATAGCTTTATTAACATTGAAGGTCCTGAGGACCCTGGACCGGCTGAGAACTAGATTCTATTCATCTGACACATTAATTATGTTTTAAAGTGTAAGGTGTGCGAATAGTGTGATGTATCAATTGTTCTCAGATCAAGTTACACAAGCTATATTCTTTGTGACTAGTTTTTGTTTGTTTGTTTGGTGGGTTTAACGACGTACATTATAGGTTATATCACGGCGGCCAGCTTACCTACTCGCTCCTCCTGGAAAGGCTAAATCTCTGGATTTAGCTGTTAACCAACTACTGAGCGCATACTTTCGCCAGTCAGTCGTACTAACTACTGCCTTACATGATTTAGAATCAGGGTATGAGGGAGAATGGCCGTAGAAATTATTTCATGACCAAGCTTCACGAACGTATGCCCCGACCGGGAATCGAACCCACGACCCCTCGATCAGTAAATTTGTGCGCTACCGACTGTGTTAGCCGGGCGGCTCTTGTAACAATAATAATACAGTATAAGTTCATTCACTCGAACACCACCGGGTCGAATTAATTGGCCGAGTCGAACACATTGTCTGGCACCGATCAATTTCCCTTCTATATCTATATTAGTCAACCTCTCTTGTGTCGAACAGGACTGAGTCGAACTCTCGAACCAATATCTTGGCCCCGTGGTTTACAAATACACTTAAATACAATTGTCTCTCTCGAACAATAGATTTTCACACATCGGCCGTAAAATCTTGACCGCAGTCATTGTTTGTGACGCGTGATAATAACAGGGCGTGAAAATCGCTTAACAATAGATTTGTTAATTGATTTTAATTGCTTAACAATAGATTTGTTAATTGATGTTAATTTGCCCAACACATTGTGATTAGTAAATATGTTGTTTATAATATTGCATAAAAATTGCTTAACAATAGAATTGTTTGTTGACTGCAACTTGTAGACAGGCACATATTATAAAATGTCATGGTATGATTAAAAAAAATGACAAAACAAGTAAATAAGGTCTCGCTAAAAAATTAATTAGCGCATATACAGCGTGTATGTTAGTTTTAATTAATAAAAACTGATAAAAAAGTTCGTGCAATTTCGGTCAAAAATAAGTCCAAATTAAGGATCGAAATGTTAGAACAGAATATACACACATATACAACGGCGGAAAGAAACTTACTGGAGGACCCGGTCACATCGAACCTTTCTCACTTACATGTAACCACATTAAAGAAATTATCAATTCATCTACTACTACTAATAGGGTTGGGCAAATATTAATTTTTTTAAAAAGGTGCAAACCAAACGGGTGTTTTTAATGGCCAAATTATGTGCTGAGTCTAAATATCATAATTAAAATTTTCTACGATGACGTTTTAGGTTCACTTTTTGCGAAAATTCAAAATGGCCGCCAAAATGGCCGATTTCGGTTCTGCGGGACAATATAATGCTGTCACTAAAGCTTCTAATATATCATTTTATAGGTTTTTATGGTTGATAAACACGTTTTTGAGGTTAAAATACCAAAAATAAGTAGTGGAAGCTTAATTTATTGATAATTTATACAATATTTCGGCAAGACAATACATATTTTCGATTATTCTGTAAGAATTACAAAATATGCTACATGATCAAAGAGTTTGCTTTAAAACACTGTCTATATTAAGCAAAACATCATTTTCTAGTTTTATGTTTTTGGTTTAATTTGTTTTCAGGGAGTATTTCCATTTTGAGTTTACTGTCTTTTTTATGTGTCGCATTTGGTGTAAATGCGACACAGTTGTGGCTCTTAGATATCTTACTTCACATATCAATCGTTTTTCTGTTTTGTGAATCCTTAGCGAATCAACTGATTTCAGTGTGAATGGACCAATATTAGTTTGTTCAAAATATAATTCAGCAGATAGATATCTTTCTTTTGTTTTTATCACTCCATCAAATATGTGAGCATATAACATCTCTTAATCATGTAAGCTTTTATAGTGATTGCCTCTCTTTGCAAGTTCAAAGGCTCTTGTGATGGACCGGTACTTTTTACATATTACATATCAGCTCTCAATCAACTCAACAGATAACAAGCATATCTATAAGTCCATGCGGACAGCAACAGGATAATCTTCAATATACAGGCTAGAATCCATCAAACTAAAGCAAATCTCAACAACTTGATAGATGCTTAATGATATTTTAAATTGAATGACAACTTTAAAGATGAAAATGAACCTAATTTAGAAGGAAAAAATTGCGTATAAAACAACACAACAATGTCTAAATGGACCTTATATAGCATGAAAGAAGGTGAACAATGTGCAATACCTTTGTGTTATTATGGCCAGATCACTTCAACTTAACCTTACATCACAAAGGAGTATCAGCTTTCACATAGGCAATTACATATCTAAAGACTTATAAAACATAGGCACTTGACACAGAAATCAATGGAAGTATTTGTGCATGGTCTTGTACACTCCACTCCCACATTGACTTTTGCATGGTTTAAACATTGTACTACTAGCCTACCAAATCAAAAGCTGCAACGGATTCAAAATTGTGCTGATAGAGTGGTCTTGATAACTCCATTAGAGCAACCGGAACTGTGCTCCTAAAGTCTCCATAGACTATCAATTAAAGTTAGAATCATGTCTGAAGTCCTTCTAATGACCTTGCATCATGTTAATTTAGAACCTTTTCGTCCAAGTGAGATCTCGAGGTCAAATTTGGCTTCGATATCAAAGTTATATATGCTAACTATGCTATTTTCACCTCTGTCATTATTAATTTCTAACATTTCCATTCATGGAAAAGGAATATATTTGTCTAAGGTTCATAACTTTTTACACAACTATAAAATCAAGACTTCATATATATGTATAAATGTACAGATACAGCTAGTACAAGCTTGTTCGAGTAATCTTCAACTTAATAGAATAATTTCAAAATTAAATTTTTATGATCAAGGAAAACATTTACAATAACTGCAATGCATCAAAATCTATAAACAGTAAAGCATTTAAAACCAGTAGATGGTTTGTTTTTTTAACTATTAATAACAGTTTAAAGTCATTATACAATAAAACAGAAAGAGCGGCATAGCTTGATGAATGCAATTTGGTCATTGCTATTAAAGCTTGTATGTGTATTCTTAATAAAGGTGATAAAAATTCATTCATAGTAGCATTAATATAATCAAAAGTAGAAATAAGTATGACAATAGTAATATGTAAGCTGAAAAGCCTATGAAAAGATTTATAGGAAATTGATTGAATGCAAAAGTAGATATTATTCTATGAAATTGTGTGATTTTGGCTGAAATATTATATAAATTATCAATAAATATAGCTTCCCATACATATTTTGTTATTCTTAACCTCAAAAATGTGATTATCATCCTTAAAAACCTACAAAATGATATATTACAAGCTATGGTGAAAATATAAAATAGTTCTTAATAACCAAAATCGGCCATTTTGGCGGCCATTTTGAATTTTCGCAAAAAGTGAACCTAAAACGTCACCGGAGACAATTTTAAAGGTCATATTTGGATTCAGTGCATCATTTGGCCATAAAAAACACCCGTTTCAAAAAAAAGTTGGTGATTTGCCCAACCCTACTACTAACCTATATCGTAATCATGTTCTTAAATGTAAAAATAACGCACAACAAATATGAAGTTGGCAAATTTTTTTTGCAGTAATTACTAACTACGTATACATGACACATGAATGAACCGTGTATTCGGGGTAAATACTAAACCAAGGGAGATAACAAATTAAAAAAACCATTGATCTATATTAATAACGTCGTACTTGGACGAAAGTCGGCCGGGTCGAACACTTGGCTCTCTCGAATCATTTTTCATGTCCCCTCGAGTTCGAGCCAGCGAACTTTTACTGTATATTGTTAGAATAAACTCTTTGTTTCATTACTTATACATGTATATATAGTTGTAAGTAATTGTGGTTTTGTTTATATTAAAATTAAGATTCGGTAACAAAAACAAATTAAGCTTGATATAAAGGTATTTCATGACTTACTTAAATGTGAAAGTTCAGATGTGAAAATTGAATCTTTAACCGTATGATAACAAATAAATGAAGATGTACTACAAACATTTGCTGATTCAAAACACTGCTGTAAAATACTCCTAAAATTGTAGTATTGTATCTTAGCTCAAGTTGGGTTAGGGTTCAAGTTGAGACGAGGTTTATACATGCACTCATAGCTAAAAGTTACTCTTTCAAGTGAAGCATATGGCTTATTCATTTATTGCTACCAAGTGAAAGGATTATGTACAATTTGTTTACGCCCCTCTCTGTTAGCGTAATGTGATGCTGTCAAACTAACCACTATCCATAGAATACAATTAGGTTTGATACTGGTAAAATACATACATTAATAAACAACCAGCCATATAGGAGAGAGCCGAGGATTTTATTTCTTGTTTATGTTTTAAATTTTATTTTGATATATAACCATGTCCTAATTACTGCATTGCTACCCACCTAGTTAACTCAGTAGGTAACATATCTGAGAGCGAATCCAGGGATCGTCGATTTTTTTAATAATCATTCTTGGATTTGATGATGAGTTGTTTTCTATGGCTATTCTCTCACGCACCTTTGTATCAAGTCACACGATGTTTGACTCTGTCGTGAGTATTTGCATATGTATACTAGGATTAGCGCAAATTCTTGGTCTTCCTTGATACTTGTTTAATACCAAATCTAGCAGAGGAATAACTAATTCGGTACTTTCATTTCATTGACTTTAATCTGTTGAAGGTTAAGTTAAGTTTCTGCCTAGGACATTTAACGGAATTAAAACGTATTTAAGGATCTACACGCCCCTCTATATTTTCATGATGAAAAGGAAAAATCACAGTTTCAATTATGATTGATATGTTTTTTAACTTCAATCTTACTGCGAATGTTACATATACTAACGCCCGTTAAAATTTAACCGTGAACCTTGGTAAGTTTTCTACAGTCCTGTCTGAATAGTAATCGCAGTCAATACCCAACCAGTGTCTTTAAACCGCTTGTAATTATCATATGAATGTTTGTCGACCTTGAATAGGTCGAAGTTTTACAATCCTGTGAATACCTACAAATCAAAGTACTAGAAGTATTGTTGGAAGGAATTTTTGAACGATTTTAGGAGTTCAAAGTTACTATTTCGATATCTATCATCATCTCTTTATCATTCATAATCAAATATGTTTCATATTTCATTTTACATGCACATTATTCTACTGATCGAGAAGTTGTAGGTTCGATTCACGGGCAGGACATACTTTCGTGGAGCTATGTCATGAAATAATTTCTTCGGTCATTCTCCCTCCTACCGCTGATTTTAAATCATTTTAATATGGCAGTGTTCAGTCACTAAATTGCATCTAGTAGTAATCCAGAGATTGAATCTTTTCAGTAACAGTGATAGGTAGATTGATGGCCACGATGTAACCTAAACAATGTGTTACCATGGAGTTAAGACCTCAACAAATTGATCACATGTTCTATGTATTTTGTTCCAAAGAGCAAAAAATGCCTTTTCCATATTTTGAATTTTGAGAAGCGAGAAGTTTGTGCGGTTTCTAAGACATTTATTTACCATGAGTTGTAGGAATGTAAAATTGTCTCCCTGTCCAACCTCTATGGATCAATCTTCATATTTTACACTACAAAGACACGTATGACGTCACACATCAAGAAAAGTTGTGTAGAGAGAGTAAATGTTCAGTTTACGGTCTAAGACAGAGTGCAGTTATCATATTTCTGAACAAAGGATTGTGTCATTGTAGTTTATGATGCCGTATGTTAACAAAAATACATTACTGCTTTACCGTAACAGTGAAATTATGCTGAGTTTTTATTGCTATTTAGAACTCAAATTACTAATTTTCAGTTCAATTCTACTTGGCCGAGTGTCAAATATTTTGACTTTTCCGAAATTTATGATGCGTTAATTTCAAGGTGCGGAGGCAATTGTTTTTTAAATTTCGGATTTTAAGGTGCGGGAAATCAGACGAACATAACGATTAATTTGTTGTGGTCTTATAAAAAACAACAACAAATAAATCATATATGAAATGCGCTTCGCGCCGTCATTCAACCTCTACGGACACCCATCCAAAGATTAACCTTACATTATGTTGCTTAACTTCGATAAATGTCCAGCGCTTTACGCTCGCAAAGTAAACTCCTGCTGTGATAACCGCTCGTTAAAATTGTATTTATATACAAGCGTGTGGTAGATGCTAATGCGCAATAATACAAAAAACTTGTCTCCGTGCACAGTTAGAATGTTGTTTGATTAATGTGTAAAAATCATTAAATATCATAATTTTAAGTATTTGTTTAAATTACTTTTTTTCAACTCATCTACTTTTGATAGTACACATATTTTTCTGCTGCACTATTTCTTGGTCGCATTGACTAACTGACTTCTATTGAGTTGAAGGTGTTGTTCGTTCTTTTTCAAAGTCAAAAATTCCTTCCAAAATCGATTTGTTATAACCCCATATTATATACGTCATATCAATTATCTACTGATTGAATATAATACATGTAGTTTAATAGTTTAGGTCGTAATTTGTGTTAAAGATATCATTGTCATTATAAAACAATAATCGTGAAGAACTTATGATCATATTGATTGTATTCTGATTGTATGACAGTATGGATATAATGTTGGTAAAATATATCGTTTTATAGTTTACAATGTACAGTTTATGACGGTGCACACTTTAAAAATCGTTGACGTTTAGTTTAACTATTATCTATTTTGTCACCAGATGTCGCTAGCTGTTGTGATGCGTCGTGACCTCTGCGCAATAGAATAGGTATTTCTGTCGAAATCAAAACTAGGACTCAAAGTCTGAAGATCATAATGGCTACTGCAGGGCATTCTTTGTCAAAAATGTCTGAAGAGACTTTTGAATTTATATGTACGTCATGTGATCAAGAGAACAAAACATTAGAAGCTGTAAGATATTGTGTAGAATGTTTAGGATATTGTTGTCAACTGTGTACAGATATGCATAAAAAGTTTCCTGCTTTACGAAATCACAATCTAATGGATGTAGGACAAGGAAATCAAGCTGACAAACAACGACCGACATTACCGGAATTTCCTACTGAAAGATGTGGGGAACACCACGGCAAGGTGTTGGATATGTATTGTGAAAAACATGATGTCGTAGGATGTTACATTTGTTTATCAAAAGATCACAGGTATTAGTTTAGTTGTGTAAAATTATTCATTGCTGAATTTATAAAATAAGTTTACATTGGATTTCTATATATTTATTTATAGCTCGTTTATTTGTTCAAATTTTATGGTTAAAGAACAATGTACATGTACACTAATTTGATACTTTAAGTTGATATTAAAGTATACTATGAACATATAAAAAATTATTAATGTTGAATAGTCGTTTTGAAGTGGCCGGTTTAAATCAGCAACATGATGTGCAAAATGCAAGTCCGTTAGAATTATTTAAAAGTCATAAATACGCACGACCTATATTTCAGCTCAATGTCTTATTCCCTTATTTGTAATTTATCCATGTATCTACTCAGATTTAATGTGTAATCTTATCTTCATATAGTCGAAAAGACCTATAATGAACCTGGGCACACAATGCATTATACAGGAAGTTTGCGTACATTTAAATTTAAAAATGTAAATTGTGTAAATGTGTTAAAACAAGTTATTGTTCTACTCATATAAGTTACTTGTACATACGAAATTGTTACAATTTCAAATGAAAATTGACCTAGTACAAATTTAATACTTATCAACTACATGTTTCTTCCAAATAAAACAGATCTATACATTTTTCAGGTTAAAAAGAAATATATGGGCGGGTAAGGCGTGATCTATCAGGGGAGAAAAGATATTTCAAATAAGTTTCTTTATATCTGTATTTTTTTAATGAAATTACTTGTATGTAAAAGTAATACCTTGAGGAACACGACCATTAACCATTCTGTATTCATCTTATTTCTTTTTTCTTTTTAAACGTCGTACTTAACACATATCTAGGTCATATATACGTCGACCAGCTCTTCCTACTACAGGTTTCCTGGACACTTTTCTATCACCAGTACTAACTAACCCTACCACTAGGCCGACAACTCATTTATAGTGTATGACTGTATTAATCTAAAACTTCGTGTGTTAGATAAACTACTTGTCAAACAATAACCTATGTTATTTAATTTGTGTTGCCATAAAGATCCAGAATCATTTATTTTAAATTATTTATAAGTCATTGGTAAATTAGACTAAACATTGATTGCAAAACAAGTACCGAAGATTTAAGATAAATAGGTTTTAAGTCAGCTTCCTAGACCCCAGAGCTGAGCTAGTATGCCAAACCTTTCCAGTAAAGCAGTTTGAAGCGCGCCAGAACTTGGGTATGGGTTCAAATTCATCCCAGGGGAGGCGTTAAACGGTTCCATCAAAATTTGACAGCGTTAAGTTTCTTCCGTTAGTAAGATACAAGAGGTGTTCAACCCAAATTTGAACAAATTTTCGGTGGTATAAAAATCTCTTTCTTCTACATGTCGTGTATTTTGCTTAACAAAAATGTGCGAAAACTAACTTTTTATATGTTTGACGACAACATTGTCACACTAAGCATGGTATTGGATTCATTTGATGTATTTATATGTTTAGTTTATGTAGCAAGGACACATATTTCCAAGCTTCTAGTTTAAAAATTGTCGGCAAGCTTTGAATGAGAGTTTTGTATTATTTTATATGTGACGTCATGTCAAACAGTGAAAGCTAGAGAAAATATTTATAAATATGGTCAGATCATAGTAACTAGAATCGATAAGCAAAGCATATCTATACAATTTGTGCATGGCTATATTATTGGCAAATGCTATTATAATAAGTGAAAAAATGTTTTGTTCGTTACAAAATTTGACCATAATGTGACGACGTGTCTTTGTTTGAATGAGGTTATAGGTGTATCCCTTTTCGACCCATTAACAGTTCATTGTTCTACCCATTTGTATTGATTTACACACATTGAACAATACAGTTTCAATAAGATTATGTAAAATCAAATAATTTTAATGTAAAGTTAGTGAATGCATGAACTAGGCTGAAACACTGAGTTTGACCCAAATGTATATTCTCTATTTAAAGATGTGATTAGTTTTATTACTTTTACACTTGCTTCCGGGATATTGAGTCAATACTAAAAGTGCGGTAAAGCTCAAAATTGATATTTTTGGGTATTGATCTAAAGTGCTCAAAGATAGAGATAGCTTTGATTAAGTAAAATTGATTAATTGTATCACGATACATTTCCAAAACAAATTCAAAGTATCAAAATCGGATTTCAGATAGGACCACATTTTCTAGCTTATTGAAGCAACTGTGTAAGTTTTTTATGTCATTTGAACTACTTCGGAAATGGCGATTCAATGGTTACTAATGATTCATTAAAACATGTTTTCATATTACATATATTTCAGATCCTGTCCAGATAGTCAAGTCTATTCAATATCAGACATGGTTGATAAAGTATTCAACTTGTCTATTAGTAAACAAACAAAGCAACACCTTAAAGAAAAGATGGTTTCTGTGACATCATTATGTGATTTAAAAGATGTTCAATTAGAAAAACTGATTGTGGCCAAGAATGAAGCTTTAAGAAAAGTAACAGAATTCCAAAGGGTACTTGAAGCTGCTATTAAAAGAGCTTCGGAGATGTCTAAGAAAGAATTGGAGAATATGTATAAGAAACTAGAAGAAGAAATCCTTCTAGATAAGACTGAAGTCAGGAAGATCGAAGCTGTTCTTCGTAATACAAGCGACAAAATAAATCAAGCAAACGGAAATCGAGCTCAATTGTTTGTGCTAACAAAACAAGCTGAAGCACAGATAAAAGAAGCAGACTACCAGATGTCAAAACTGAAGACGCTTACAGATGTTCAACTATCATTCATACCCAGTCAATCACTGATGGATTATATCGATGGTAATCATGGTATTGGTGAAGTTGTTGGTACTACAAAGAAGAGAACTGACCAGACAGTGATGGAATATGGAGGACGTGGTACTAGTGCAGGGATTGGTCCTACAAAGAAGAGAACTGACCAGACAGTGATGGAATATGGAGGACGTGGTACTTGTGCATTGGCAAGTCCTTCAATGAAGAAAACTGACCAAACTGTGATGGAACATGGAGCACGTGGTACTTGTGCATTGGTAAGTCCTTCAATGAAGAAAACTGACCAAACTGTGATGGAATATGGAGTACGTGGTACTGGTGCAGTCGTAAGTCCTACAAAGAAGACAACTGACCAAACAGCAATGGAATATGGAACACGTGGTACTGGTGCATTGGTAAGTCCTACAAAGAAGACAACTGACCAGACAGCGATGGAATATGGAGCACGTGGTACTGGTGCAGTGGTAAGTCCTACAAAGAAGACAACTGACCAGACAGCAATGGAATATGGAGCACGTGGTACTGGTGCAGGGGTAAGTCCTACACAGAAGAAAACTGACCAGACAGCGACGGAATATGGAGCACGTGGTACTGGTGCAGTCGTAAGTCTAACAAATAAGACAACTGACCAAACAGCGATGGAATATGGAGCACGAAGTACTGGTGCAGTCGTAAGACCTACGCAGAAGAAAACTGACCAGACAGTGATGGATTATGGAGCACGTGGTACTGGTGCAGTCGTAAGACCTACGCAGAAGAAAACTGACCAGACAGTGATGGATTATGGAGCACCTGCTATCGGTGAAGTTGTCGATCCTACAAAGAAGAGAACTGACCTGTATAAAGTAAAGAGAAGTAGAAATATTAACATCTTACTATCTGATGATTCTTCCAATAGCTGTTCCTTTAGCTGTTGTTTAACATTAGATAATAATCAACTTCTTCTTACAGATTGCAATAATTACAAATTAAAAAGATTTGACATAAAGACTATGACAATTATTGATTATTGTGAAGTAGATGGTTTACCATATGGTGTATGTTGTGCAGGAACACATGAAGCTGTAGTTGCATGTGGATATCCTAATGACATGATCCAGTTTGTTTCTATTGATAAGAAGATGACACCAACTAGACAAATTAAAATGTCTCACTTATGTTTTGGTATTGCCACCAAGGATGATAAGCTATATGTAACAGATAGTGAGTCTTCACTTTATATATATGACATACTAGGTAACTTGTTAAAAACTGTGTCACAAGACAGTGCTGGAAATTATCTTTTTTATAACAGTAGGCACATATCTTTCATTGAGAGTGGGAACATGTATGTCAGTTGCTGGAGTAATAGTATTGTATGTTTAGATGATGCAGGAAACTATGTGTCTACCTACAATGATAATGATTTAGACGATACGGACGGTTTGTGTGTAGATGGTAGAAGAAACTTATTTGTTATAGGATGTCATTCACACAATGTTTTACAGTTTAATGAGGCTGGTAAGAAGGTTGGTGTTGTTATAAAACAAGAAGATGGATTAGAGCGTCCATACTCGGTATGTTTTCATCAGAAACTGAACAGATTATTTGTTAGCATGCCCGGTAATGAATTGAAAGTGTATGAACTAGAGTAAACTTAATTATTGATTATTGCAATAGTATAGTACATAAGTATTTAGCATGATCAGATGAAATCTGAAATATTTGTTTGAATGACTAGTCATATTAAAATATGCCTTCATTGTCTATCTAGAATGACTACTTAATATCTGAAAATCAATGATATTCTATTGCACTTTGAGTAATTCATTCATTCATGTGTAATATGTCATGTTGAACACGATATATTTGTATATTTAAGGTTTTATGGACTCTATCATATTTCTTGTCAACAAGTTGTGAATTAAAATATAATAGATGTAAATAAAAATAATTACAGAAAAATATTTCTGCATATCCTGAACATATATTCATCTTGTACAATACCAAGTAGAGCAACCCATAAAAAATCAAGATTTTGATTAATTAAATACTTTAATCTTCTTCTTACATGTGTTTGCTATATTTATCTTGAAATAAAATACAAGTATATAAAAGATTGGTGAAATGCTTAGTTAGTATGTTTATAACTGTATGATAGTTATATAAATTTATGATATGCTTAGTATTTTATAACTTTGTACACAGAATGGTTATTGTACATTTATTATGATTTATTCTTCTTATCAGTTGATGAAATATATATTCCTTATATTGTATTATATACTGATAATACTACAGTCAAGTTCTACTTTAAAAACAATCTTGATTAATACAATATCGTGTGAATATTTTACTAGTGTTAAGTCCCAATGCTTAGTGTGATTAGAAATATTGAGACCATTTGGCAGTTAAGACTAACGACTTTGACTATCTATATAGGAATATTACTGCATATTGTCAATCCTCATATCATATTTTGTTTGTTGGCAATATTCTAAACGTGCTTTTTATTTTACTGTTTTATATTCATTTATTCTAGATCAACATTTAATATATATGTACATGATCATGTGTTATGATTATCTGTTATAAGGGAAGAGTGTAACTAAGTGGTTGCTGGAGATTTAGGAAGGTGGATGAGGGAGTGAGGGTGTGTATGTGTGTATGTGTGTGAGGGGGGAGAATTTGTGATTTTTGTGTGTTGGTATGTGTGTGTGAAGGGTGTTGTACGTGTGTTTATTTGGTGTTGCGTTACTGGTTTTGCTATGTGTCTATAATGGTTGTAACAGGATATAGCTTGTAAAAACTGACATGAAAGAAAAAATACATTTTAAATACAATTCAATTCTCATACATTAAATCAGTTAAATGTAGCCAAGTGACCGAAGAGTGTCATGTATCAATTAATTTTCTAAGGTATTGTTTTCACAATCTATTCTTGTAAAATATCGTTAGAATAAAGGATTTGTAATCTGAATGAATATAGTTGTTGGTTGTTGTGTTATTTTTTACTTCAAGGTGAAGATTCAGTGACAAAAACAGCTTAATTAAGCTAAATAGCAAATGGTTTAATGACTTATTCAAATATGAAAGAAAAGTCAAAATCTAAATATTTAAACGTCTGATAACTAATACAAATGTAATTCAAGATGTCTGTCAATATTTGTTCGTGAATAGAAATACGCTAGGCGGTTCAAAATTATATTTCTTCTGTTCAATTTCACATCCTCCTCGATTTTTGGTACCTCTCCGTGGTGAGGAGGAGAAACATGCGCCCATTACGTGGGTTCTATTTGCACCTGCTTGATGGACATAAGGCTAACACCAAAACTGCCCGTTTGCCGTGGACAGCGCCCGGAACCGGGTAAGGAGGATCCAGGTAGTTGGGGGAATCCCCGGGATCTCCAGTCTTTCCAACACACCTCTTTGGCCTCTGATTCAGGTTACACGGGTGTCCAAGTGAGCCCGACTTGGTAAATCGGCTGGTCATGCCTTGCCCTTGAATATTGGCATACATAATGTATAACACAATTTCACTACACATTTCTCCAATTTACTAACGAAGCTTAAATTAACACATATGTTTAAACAAACCTATACTTTTGTTCAGCTGTTCTCTCTTAATTATACACACTTTTATTCAAGAAGGCGATGACTAATGGGCTAATTGTGTGGGTTGAATTCATTGCAATTTCATGCAATTATATCATTCAGGTATCCTTATTGTGCAAAGGCCGGATACCCACCTTCATGGCACTTCCCCATGTTGGAATCTGAAGTGGCGGAAGAACCTAGGGTTTGAACTTTTTTATTTTCAATCAAGGAATCACTAAATCATTCGAAAAAAAAAACCGTAAGATTCATGTCCTGTTCTTATTTCTGAATTGACAAATACTATTTGGGAAAATTTTCCTCCTATCTTGTCCTCAAAATATTTGGAAATGAACTATCTCGGATGATTTACTCGGACCCGAGAAAACATAATCCACTCGAACAAATTAAAATCTTTGGAGCTTTTCAAGTGTGTCGAAAGGACTTGCGGAAATGTGTTATGAAATGTGTTAAAGTTATGATATAACTTGTGAAAACTGACCTAAAAGAATACAAGTAAATACAATTAAAGTTACATACATTAAATCAGTTAAAAGTATTTTAAAAGTTCAATTCACACAAGCTATATAGTTTGTACCTTGTAAGATATTGTTAGAATAAACCCCTTGTAGTTTTACTTATATATGCTTTTACAATTGTTTGTTATTGTGAATTTATCCCAAGGTGAAAATTCAGACAATTCACAAAAACAACTTAAGCTTGATAGAAATATATTTTGATGACTAAATGTGAATAAAATGTTTTTAAATCATTCTTAAAACGTCTAATAACTAATAATTCAAGTTGTACTTTAAATTTATGAATAGAGATTAGTTGGATAGGTCAAATTTATGTTTTTTGTTCATTTCCACATTGCTTAAGTAATGTTAAATAAAACAGTGAATAAAACTGTACTTGAATCTAATCATACAAAAAATAATTAACAAATTGATTGCTAGTAAACCTGTATAACGTCATTTTGTTGTCATTAGTACTAGGCTACATACCACTAAATGGTAACCGGAAGTGAGCATTTACCGGAAATAGAAAGTGTGACATGGTCCTTATTTATATTTTTAGAGTGCATGGATACCTCATTTGAGGTGTTTTTTAATATTGAATAGTATGTATGTCTTTGACAATGCTTTTCCTATGAAAGTATGCAAAAATTCAATGGATCTGGTTTGTTTAGTCGCGAAAACTGGTTAAAAGGGGAGATGACTCTGTACGGCTGGTGAAAAGTTAAAACCCAGTACACTTTCAGGGTAGGAACTTTCAATCGAAATTTATTTTCTTATAAGTAACGTAACTTTTTTTCTAATACTGATCATTTTGTGAGGAATAGATAGATCTTTCAGCCTATATATGGTTTGGGGTATCTTGCGTTCCTTGGTCATAGTGTAATTTGTCATTGAAAATGATACTTTTTATATACAACAAAGAAGGATTTTATTTAGTGGTACCTACTACGCACATTTAAATGTTCAGTGGCGTAGCAAGGGCTTTTTAATGCGTACGCACAATCCTAGGGGGTCAAGGGCATGCCCCCTGAATTTGTTTTCTGTAGATAATTTCAGGAGCATTTTTGCAATTTTTCAAAAAGGGTCTGTATAATTCATTCCGGACACAAATATAGGAAGACAGTATTCATACCAATTATCATTCAATTTCAACCAGCGTTTAAAGTATTACATAGACTGGAGTCAATGACAAACAACAAAAGGCATCGCAAGTCCCATTGGAACGTAACTTGAAATTAGGTTAATAAAATAACGATCTAGCAGTTTTGTTTTACACACCCCTACCCCCTCAGGCCTAAGATTTTATTACATTATTTGGCGTTTGTATTTTTACGATTTTCTAGACCAATGTGTACGCAGCTGCGTACTGGTAGCTACGCGCCTGAAAATTGTTTATACATGTAACTTCAATAATTCAAATTGAATAAAGACTTACAAATTCATCTTTCTTTTTCTATTTTGATGCCCTATTATTTAAGTCTACAATGTTTCAATATTTATATCTTTCTTTGAAACTCTAAAATGAAAGCAAATGTGCAAATTGTGGTTTGAAAAGTGGACCTTTAAGTTCATTGGCGGTATTCACTGTTGTGCTTAATACAGCATTGCTGTAAAATACTCCGAATATGGTAGTTTGATTTACCTTAGTTCAAGTTGGGACAAGGTTTATATATGCATACATAGCTACAGGTTTGCTATTTCAAGTGAATTCTATGGCTTTGTCATTTATTGCCACTCATTGAAAGGATAGATTTGACGTTTGGTTACAACCTTCTCAGTTAGCGTTATGGCACACTGCTAAATTCACCACTAATTTTAGAAAACACCAATGTCTAGTACTGGTACTAGGCTACAATATACAACAAGCCATGTACGAGATAGTTGATGATGGTTATCCTTGTTTATGTTTTAAATTTCGTTTCGTTATATTACCATGTCCTAATTACAGCATTGGTAGCCACCTGGTTAACTCAGTAGGCAGCATATCTGTCTTCGAATCCAGGGATCGTCGGTTTTTTTCAAACATCAGTTGATTTGAGCATGAATTATTTTCTACGACCATTTTCACACCTACCTCGTTATCAAGTAGTGCAATTGTCTGCCTTGTCGCCAAATTGTAGTGAGTCTCTGTCTCAGGCATTAAACGTAATTAATAAAAGTATGGAAATATACACGCCCATCTATATTTTTATGATTTTAGAACAAACATTGCAGTTTTAATTATAAATGATATCTATTTTCAATCTTCAGTCTTATTATGTATATTTCATAAACTAACGCCCGTTAAAATTGGTCGTATTGATAGGGTTTTCTATAGTCATTGAACATTTTTGTTTACGCACATGAATGTCTGAATAGTTATTGCAGTCAATACCCAATAAGTGTACAGGTCGTATTCTAGGTCATGCGTGTTATTGTACTTTAAACAATTGACTTTCCCACTAAATAGGCGAATAAGCTGATGCATGAACAGCTTGTAAATGATTTAAATATACCACTTTGAAATTTTACATGTATTTAAATAGTGTATATGCACATTATAACTTTTATGTGATGACGTGTTATAAAATAAGTATAAACTTACTTAACTATAAAATTGTAAAAACGTATAACTCCTAAATTTTAGTGTGTAATGAAACCGGCAATGTTTATATACGCAATGTTTACGTGGACGACCTGTATTTAAACCATTTGTGATAATTATATAAATAATTGTCGGCCTTGTAAATGTTGATATTTCACAATCCCGCGATTGCCGAACACACAATTTATTTGTTATACCCAATACTACATAAGACATATCTATGGTCTGATTGAATATACTCGTTTAATAGTTTAGGCTTAATTTGTGTTAAATATTACATTGTAGTTGTAAAACAATAAACTTTAAGAACTTATAATCATATTGACTGTATTCTGATTGTGTGTTAGTATGAATATAATGTTGGTAAAATAAATCGTTTAATAGTTTACAGTTTATGACGGTGCAAATTTTTAAAATCGTTTAAGTTTTATACTAAACCTAGATTAACTTTTATCTATTTGTCACCAGAAGTCGCTACCTGTTGTGATGCGTCGTGAACTCTGCGCGATAGAATAGGTATTTCTGTCGAAATCGAAACTAGGACTAAAAGTCTGAAGATCATAATGGCTACTGCAGGGCGTTCTTTGTCAAAAATGTCTGAAGAGCCTTTGGTTTTATATGTACGTCATGTGATCAAGAGAACAAAACATTAGAAGCTGTAAGATATTGTGTAGAATGTTTAGGATATTGTTGTCAACTGTGTACAGATATGCATAAAAAGTTTCCTGCTTTAAGAAACCATAATCTAATGGATGTAGGCCAAGGCAATCAATCTGGCAATCAAAGACCGACATTACCGGAATTTCCGACTGAAAGATGTGATGAACACCATGGCAAAGTCTTGGATATGTATTGTGGAAAACATGATGTCGTAGGATGTTACATTTGTTTATCAAAAGATCACAGGTATGGGTTTATTTGTGTATATTATTTATTGCTGAATTTAAATATCATAGAATAAGTTTACATTGAATATCAGTATATGTATGTACTGCTCGTTAAGTTGTTCAATGTGTTTATAAACATGGCCAGTTCTGTAAATAAGCAATGTTTTGAGGTGTAAGAACAATTTATAATTATTTGATAGTTTAGGTAGTTCAAACCTATTATAATAATGAACATATAAAAAATTTGCAAACCATGTAAGAGGTCTGTTTTTATCTGTAAAATAAGGTACTTGCAGAACCTCATTCACATATTAAATGGACAGGTTCATTATTTTAAGTACATGTACATTTAAATGGACATGGCCTTTTAAATCACCTGTATTTTCAGTACAATGACTTAGTCTTTTCATTTGGTAATTTGTCTATGTATAAATACCTAATTTAGATGTGTACATTTAACTGCATATAGTCAAAAATACTTATCATTTAACCCTACCCTCAATTCATACTAGGAAGTATGGGTAGTTTTAAATTGAGGACTTAAATGTTCTCTTTGTAAATTGTGATCCTAATACTATTTCTTGTTTATTTCATAAAAAGTACGAGTATAAACGAACTTATTACGATTTCAAATGAAAATCAACTTAATTCAAAACTTGTAGTGTTTATTGGAAAATAACAGCTACCTTGATGATCAGGACCATTAACCATTCTGTATTAATCTAATACTAATAAGTTGAGTTTGATGTGTTACATTATGTTTTTTTATATTGTGAAAGTTTAATATCATTTTTTAATAATTTAAAAGTCTTTGATATAATATATTAGACGGATTGTAAAACACGTTTTTTAAGATTTAAGATAAATAGTTTTCAAGTCAGCTTCTTGGTCCCCCAGTTCTGGGCTAGAATGCCAAGCTCTACCTGAGTCCGTAACGCAGCTTTAAGCGCACCAGAACTTTTAATATAGTATCCCAACGCGGGTATGGGTTCAAATCTCTCCAGGGAGGACGCTATACAGTTTTATTAAAATTCGACAATGTTAAGTTTCTTCTGTCAATAAGATATATGAAGGAATTACCGGCCTTATGGAAGGTATGTAAAAACTTGTTGTCTATAGACAAGGGTTAAGAAAAGCTAGGTTAGTGGCGCTAGTTGTTGTAAATTGACCTAAATTTATGTTTACACGGCATTAATCCCAGTAGAATAGGCGCACGTATATTGCTAAATGAAACAACTTTGTGAGTTATTTTATGTAATTTGAACTAACTTGGAAATGATATAAGTATAACATATATTACAGATCATGTCCAGAAAGTCAAGTCTATTCAATATCAGACATGGTCGATAAATTATTCAACTTGTCTAAAAGTAAACAAACAAAGCAACACCTTAAAGAAATGATGGTTTCTGTGGCCTCATTATGTGATTCAAAAGATGTTCAATTAGCAAAACTGATTGTAGCCAAGAATGAATCTTTAAGAAAAGTAACCGAATTCCAAAAGGCACTTGAAGTTGCCATTAAAAAAGCTGCAGAGATGTCTAAGAAAGAATTGGAGGATATGTATAAGAAACTTGAAGAAGAAATTCTTCAAGACAAGACTGAAGTTAAGAAAATTGAAGATGTCCTACGTAATACAAGAAACAACATAAAAAAGGCGGAAGGTAATCGAGCTCAAGGTTTTGTCCTTACAAAACTGGCCGAGGCACAGATGAAAGAAGCAGACGACCATATGTCTAAACTTAAGACGCTTACAGATGTTCAACTATCGTTCACACCCAGTCAATCATTGATGGATTATATAAATAGTAAACAAGGTATCGGTGAAGTTGTAGGGCCGTCAAAGAAGACAGCAGACCAGATAGTGATAGATTATGGAGCACAAGGTATCGGTGAAGTTGATAGACCTACAAAGAAGACAACAGTCCAGACAGTGATGGATTATGGAGCACAAGGTATCGGTGAAGTTGTTAGACCTACAAAGAAGAAAACAGACCTGTATAATGTGAAGGGAAGTAAAGATATCAACATTAAACTGTCTGATGATTCTTTCAATTGCCAATCATTTGGTTGTTGTTTAACATTAGACAATAATCAACTTCTTCTTACAGATTACAACAATAAGAAATTAAAACGATTTGATGTAAAGACTATGACAGTCATTGATCATTGTAAACTAGATGGTACACCAAGGGGTGTATACTGTGTAGGAACATATGAAGCTGTAGTTGCATGTGGAAATTTTAAATTGATCCAGTTTGTTTCTATTGATAAGACGATGACACCAACTAGACAAATTAAAATGTCTCACGATTGTTATGGTATTGCCACCAAGGATGATAAGCTATATGTAACAGATAGTGGATTGTCACTTTATATATATGACATGCTAGGAAACTTGTTGAAGACTATATCACAAGACAATGCTGGAAATAAACTATTTTTTAGCAGTAGACATATTGCTTTCATTGACAGCGGAAACATATATGTCAGTTGCTTGGGAAAAGGTATTGTATGTTTAGATGATACAGAGACCTATGTGTCTACCTGCAATGATAATGAGTTGGTGTATACAGATGGTTTCTGTGGAGATGGGAGAAGAAACATATTTGTTGTTGGATGTATTTCACAAAATATTGTACAGTTTAATGAGGATGGTATGAAGGTGGGTGTTGTTATTGAACAACAAGATGGGTTACAGTTTCCAAACTCAATATGTTTTCATCAGAAACTGAACAGATTGTTTGTTAGCATGGAAAGTGATGTATTGAAAATGTATGAATTAGAATAAACTCAATAATTTGTTACTATAGTACAGAACTAATGAATATAAACTGTTGAAATATTGTAAGCATGCTATTGAATGACTATTCGTGTAAAATATTTCTGCATTTCATGAACAAATATTTCTCTAATACAATACAGTGTACCCTATTAAAATGCCTGATTTTGATTTATCAATTATTTTAATCTTCTAGCCTGTGTTAGCTATATCTTTCTTGAAATGAAATATGAAAGTATATGGCAGATTGTTGAAATGCTTAGTCAGTAAGTTTATAAATGTATGATATTAATTTATGACACTTAGTGTTTTTTAACTCTGTAAACGGAAGTATAATTTTACATTTATTATGGTTTTTATTTCTTATCATTATACTGTCATACACTGTATATATATTCTTTATGTTGTATAATATACTAACTACACCACAGTAAAAGTTCTTCTATAAAGACCAATTTTGATCATTGCAATATCATGTTAATAATGTTTTAGTTTTAATTCTCAAATGCTTATTGCAAGTAGAAAAGAGTACCTATGATAAAGATAAATCAGCTATTAAGTCCAATGACTTTGAAAGTCCGTGTACAGGAATTTTACTGTACATAGTTCATCCACATATCAAATTTTGTTTACTGATACTATTCGCACTGCAGTTTACTGTTTATATTCACTTATTCTAATAACTTTAGATAATCATTTAATCTATATGTACATGGTCATGTGTTTTGATTATTTTGTTTTCCAAAGGAAGATTGTAATTGAGTGGTAGGTTGAAATTTACAAAGTTGTGGATGAGTTTTGTGTGTGGATGAGTTTTGTGTGTGGACGAGTTTTGCGTGTGGATGAGTTTTGTGTGTGGACGTGTTTTGTGTGTGGACGGGTTTTGTGTGTGGATGAGTTTTGTTTGTGGACGTGTTTTGTGTGTGGACGAGTTTTGTGTGTGGATGAGTTTTGTGTGTGGATGAGTTTTGTGTGTGGACGAGTTTTGTGTGTGGATGAGTTTTGTGTGTACACGTGTTTTGTGTGTGAATGATTTTTTTGTGTGGATGAGATTGGTGTGTGGATGAGTTTTGTGTGTGGATGAGTTTTGTGTGTGGACGAGTTTTGTGTGTGGATGAGTTTTGTGTGTGGATGAGTTTTGTGTGTGGATGAGTTTTGTGTGTGGACGATTTTTGTGTGTGGATGAGTTTTGTGTGTAGGGCGAATTGGTGAGTGTGTGTGAGGGCGGGGTTGTATGTGTGTGTATTAGGTTTTAATGACTGGTTATATTTGTCTTTTAATGGATTGGTAACACGACATAGCTGGGAAAAACCGACTTGAGACAAAGAAATACAATCAAATATAATTTAATTATTATGCATTAATTCAGATATAAGTAGTAAAGTGACCCTCGAGTGTAATGTATTAATTGTTCTCAGGTCAATTAACACTAGCTATATGCATGTAGATCTACTTTTGTAGTTTGTAAAAGATTGTTAGAATAAACTCTATGTATTTTTACTTATATATAATTGTTTGTTATTTTTTTCTTTGTTGCAGCTGTTTTGCCAAAGTTTGACTAACGATTTAATCATGACAATTTGCTCTACCATCCTGTTTGTCCAATGAAATTGCATTTATATTCCTGTTTAGAGACATAGATAAATATTGGATGCCATTGATCATTTGTTATAAACTGGTGCGTAACATGGACAGTAGTTGCTGACTATTTAGTATTTACTCTCTGAATTATGGGTGACTCTTTGGTGCTATTTGATGAACATTCGTCGTGATTAGCTCCTGGAGGTACGGGGGAGATCAATCTTCTTCCAATGGAATCGCACGTTACTATTAAATGCTCTTCAATAGCAATGACGTTATACTAGGATTTTCTTACTTAAAATAGAAACCAACGCACATGTTTATTTTTCTAAAAATTGTTACGTGATTTTATTGGCTAGGTTTCCACAGTGGTTTCCTTGCGGAGCCAACAAAACTGTCTCATTAATTATTAATGATTACGAGATTTTCCTAACCAAACGGCACACGGTACATAACGCAGCATAGCGGAGTAATGTATCGTGGGATAACCGACGATGCTGGTGGTATGACTGAACAGCGAATACAGTACAACCACTCTTGAACAATACCCACTGAGAGAGACTAAAGTATGTTGCTGTGTAGAGGTCGTTGCTATGCAGAGGTTATATTCAATCAAAATAACGCCAAAGGGAAATATTAAAAGCTGTTGTTGAGCAGAGGATTTGTTCTGTAGAGGAC
Organism: Mactra quadrangularis; assembly: GCA_025267735.1. NCBI lineage: Eukaryota > Metazoa > Mollusca > Bivalvia > Venerida > Mactridae > Mactra > Mactra quadrangularis. The sequence goes on along the minus strand of CM046305.1, from coordinate 46,463,525 downwards.
CACTCTGAAGAGATTATACTGTGTAACTATTTCTACTAAAACAAAATGAACCGTGCATAGCACCAAATATCGTTTTAAAAGATATTTCCTTTTTATTTTAAAGAGAAGATACAGTGACAAAACAGCTTAAGCTTGATATTATAATGACTAACTCAAATGTGAAAAAAATGATTGCTAAAATTGATTCTTTAAACGTGTTATCACTAATAATTGTAGATGTACAACAAATGTTTGCTCATGAATAGAAATTAGTTAGATGGAACTAACTTACATAACTTTTAAAAATCTTGTTTAAATTCAATATAGCTTTATTAGCATTGAAGGTCCTGAGGACCATGGACCGGCTGAGAACTAGATTCTATTCATTTGACACATTGATAATTTTTTAAGTTGTAAGGTGTTCGAAGAGTGTGATGTATTGATTGTTCTCAGATCAAGTTGCACAGGCTATATTCTTTGTGACTAATTTTTGTTTGTTTGTTTGGTGGGTTTAACGTCGTAGCTACACATTATAGGTTATATCACGGCGGTCAGCCTACCTACTCACTCCTCCTGGTAAGGCTAAATCTCTTGATTTAGCTGTTAACCAACTACTGAGCGCATACTTTCGCCAGTGACTGACTACTGCCCTACATGATATAGAATCAGTGGTATGAGGGAGAATGGCCGTAGAATTTTTCATGACCAAGCTTCACGAAAGTATGCCCCGCCCGGGAATTGAACCCACGGCCACTCGGATCAGTAAACTTGTGCGCCACCGACTGAGTTAGCACCTAGTGAAAGGATATATGTGCAATTTGTTTACGCCCCTCTCTGTTAGCGTAATGTGATGCTGTTAAACTAACTAATATCCATAGTATACACTTAGGTTCGATACTGGTGCAGTACAGACATTAATAAACAACCAGCCATATAGGAGAGTCGAGGATTTTATTTCTTGTTTATGTTTTAAATTTTGATTTGTTATATAACCTCGTCCTAACTACTGCATTGCTACGCACCTAGTTAACTCAGTAGATAACATATCTGACATCGAATCCAGGGATCGCCGATTTTTTTAATCATTCGTGGATTTGATAATAAGTTGTTTTCTATGGCTATTCTCTCACCCACCTTTGTATCAACTAGCGCGATGTTTGACTCTGTCGTGAGTATTTGCATATGTCTACTAGGTTAAGCGCAAATTTTTGGTCTTCATTGATACTTGTTTAATGCCAAATCTAGCAGAGGAATAACTAATTCGGTACTTTCATTTCATTGACTTTAATCTGTTGAAGGTTAAGTAAAGTTTCTGCTTAAGACATTTAACGGAATTAAAACGTATTTAAGGATCTACACGCCCCTCTATATTTTCATGATGAAAAGGAAAAATCACAGTTTCAATCATGATTGAAATGTTTTTGAACTTCAATCTTACTGCGAATGTTACATATACTAACGTCCGTTAAAATTTAACCGTGACCCTTGGTAAGTTTTCTTCAGTCCTGTCTGAATAGTAATAGATCCAGTACGACCGTGGTCTGCTGGATATGTGTTTACGCAGATTGAGTCAATACCCAATCAGTGTCTTTAAACCGCTTGTAATTATCATATGAATGTTTGTCGACCTTGTATAGGTCGAAGTTTTACAATCCTGCGAATGCCTTACAAATCAAAGTACTGAAAGTACTGTTGGAAGGAATTTTTGAACGATTTTAGGAGTTCAAAGTTACTATTTCGATATCTATCATCATCTCTTTATCATTCATAATCAAATATGTTTCATATTTTATTTTACATGCACATTATTCTACTGATCGAGAAGTTGTAGGTCCGATTCACGGGCAGGTCATACTTTCGTGGAGCTATGTCATGAAATAATTTCTACGGTCATTCTCCTTCCTACCGCTGATTCTAAATCATTTTAATATTGCAGTGTTCAGTCACTAAATTGCATCTGGTAGTAATCCAGAGATTGAATCTTTTCAGTAACAGTGATAGATGGATTGATGGCCACGATGTAACCTAAACAATGTGTTACCATGGAGTTAAGACCTCAACAAATTGATCACATGTTCTATGTATTTTGTTCAAAAGAGCAATAAAATGCCTTTTCCATATTTTGAATTTTGAGAAGCGAGAAGTTTGTGCGGTTTCTAAGACATTTATTTACCATGAGTTGTAGGAATGTAAAATTGTCTCCCTGTCCAACCTCTATGGATCAATCTTCATATTTTACACTACAAAGACACGTATGACGTCACACATCAAGATAAGGTGTGTAGAGAGAGTAAATGTTCAGTTTACGGTCTAAGACAGAGTGCAGTTATCATATTTCTGAACAAAAGATTGTGTCATTGTAATTTATGATGCCGTATGTTAACAAAAATACATTACTGCTTTACCGTAACAGTGAAATTATGCTGATTTTAATTGCTATTTAGAACTCAAATTACTAATTTTCAGTTCAATTCTACTTGGCCGATTATCAGATATTTTGACTTTTCCGAAATTTATGATGCGTTAATTTCAAGGTGCGGAGGCAATTTCTTTTAAATTTCGGATTTTAAGGTGCGGGAAATCAGACGAACATAACGATTAATTTGTTGTGGTCTTATAAAAAACAACAACAAATAAATCATATATGAAATGCGCTTCGCGCCGACATTCAACCTCTACGGACACCCATCCAAAGATTAACCTTACATTATGTTGCTTAACTTCGATAAATGTCCAGCGCTTTACGCTCTCAAAGTAAACTCCTGCTGTGATAACCGCTCGTTAAACTTTTATTTATATACAAGCGTGTGGTAGATACTAATGCTCAATAATACAAAAAAACTTCTCTCCGTGCACAGTTAGAATGTTGTTTGATTAATGTGTAAAAATCATTAAATATCATGATTTTAAGTATTTGTTTAAATTAAAAACTTTTTTTCAACTCATCTACTTTTGATAGTACACATATTTTCTGCTGCACTATTTCTTGGTCGCATTGACTAATTGATTTCTATTGAGTTGAAGGTGTTGTTCGTTCTTTTTCAAAGTCAAAAATTCCTTCCAAAAATCGATTTGTTATAACCCCATATCATATACGTCATATCAATTATCTACTGATTGAATATAATACATGTAGTTTAATAGTTTAGGTCGTAATTTGTGTTAAATATATCATTGTCATTATAAAACAATAAACTTGAAAAACTTATGATCATATTGATTGTATTCTGATTGTATGACAGTATGAATATAATGTTGGTAACATATATCGTTTTATAGTTTACAATGTACAGTTTATGAGGGTGCACACTTTAAAAATCGTTGACGTTTAGATTAACTATTATCTATTTTGTCACAAGATGTCGCTAGCTGTTGTGATGCGTCGTGAATTCTGTTCGATAGAATAGGTATTTCTGTCGAAATCGAAACTAGGACTTAAAGTCTATAGATCATAATGGCTACTGCAGGGCATTCTTTGTCAAAAATGTCTGAAGAGACTTTTGAATTTATATGTACGTCATGTGATCAAGAGAACAAAACATTAGAAGCTGTAAGATATTGTGTGGAATGTTTAGGATATTGTTGTCAACTGTGTACAGATATGCATAAAAAGTTTCCTGCTTTACGAAATCACAATCTAATGGATGTAGGACAAGGAAATCAAGCTGACAAACAACGACCGACATTACCAGAATTTCCTACTGAAAGATGTGGGGAACACCACGGCAAGGTGTTGGATATGTATTGTGAAAAACATGATGTCGTAGGATGTTACATTTGTTTATCAAAAGATCACAGGTATTAGTTTAGTTGTGTAAAATTATTCATTGCTGAATTTATAAAATAAGTTTACATTGGATTTCTATATATTTATTTATAGCTCGTTTATTTGTTCAAATTTTATGGTTAAAGAACAATGTACATGTACACTAATTTGATACTTTAAGTTGATATTAAAGTATACTATGAACATATAAAAAAATATTAATGTTGAATAGTCGTTTTGAAGTGGCCGGTTTAAATCAGCAACATGATGTGCAAAATGCAAGTCCGTTAGAATTATTTAAAAGTCATAAATACGAACGACCTATATTTCAGCTCAATGTCTTATTCCCTTATTTGTAATTTATCCATGTATCTACTCAGTTTTAATGTGTAATCTTATCTTCATATAGTCGAAAAGACCTATAATGAACCTGGGCACACAATGCATTATACAGTAAGTTTGCGTACATTTAAATTTAAAAATGTAAATTGTGTAAATGTGTTAAAACAAGTTACTGTTCTACTCATATAAGTTACTTGTACATACGAAATTGTTACAATTTCAAATGAAAATTGACCTAGTACAAATTTAATACTTATCAACCACATGTTTCTTCCAAATAAAACAGATCTATACATTTTTCAGGTTAAAAAGAAATATATGGGCGGGTAAGGCGTGATCTATCAGGGGAGAAAAGATATTTCAAATAAGTTTCTTTATCTCTGTATTTTTTTAATGAAATTACTTGTATGTAAAAGTAATACCTTGAGGAACACGACAATTAACCATTCTGTATTAATCTTATTTCTTTTTTCTTTTTAAACGTCGTACTTAACACATATCTAGGTCATATATACGTCGACCAGCTCTTCCTACTACAGGTTTCCTGGACACTTTTCTATCACCAGTACTAACTAACCCTACCACTAGGCCGACAACTCATTTATAGTGTATGACTGTATTAATCTAAAACTTCGTGTGTTAGATAAACTACTTGTCAAACAATAACCTATGTTATTTAATTTGTGTTGCCATAAAGATCCAGAATCATTTATTTTAAATTATTTATAAGTCATTGGTAAATTAGACTAAACATTGATTGCAAAACAAGTACCGAAGATTTAAGATAAATAGGTTTTAAGTCAGCTTCCTAGACCCCAGAGCTGAGCTAGTATGCCAAACCTTTCCAGTAAAGCAGTTTGAAGCGCAGCGCGCCAGAACTTGGGTATGGGTTCAAATTCATCCCAGGGGAGGCGTTAAACGGTTCCATCAAAATTTGACAGCGTTAAGTTTCTTCCGTTAGTAAGACACAAGAGGTGTTCAACCCAAATTTGAACAAATTTTCGGTGGTATAAAAATCTCTTTCTTCTACATGTCGTGTATTTTGCTTAACAAAAATGTGCGAAAACTAACTTTTTATATGTTTGACGACAACATTGTCACACTAAGCATGGTATTGGATTCATTTGATGTATTTATATGTTTAGTTTATGTAGCAAGGACACATATTTCCAAGCTTCTAGTTTAAAAATTGTCGGCAAGCTTTGAATGAGAGTTTTGTATTATTTTATATGTGACGTCATGTCAAACAGTGAAAGCTAGAGAAAATATTTATAAATATGGTCAGTTGATAGTAACTAGAATCGATAAGCAAAGCATATCTATACAATTTGTGCATGGCTATATTATTGGCAAATGCTATTATAATAAGTGAAAAAAATGTTTTGTTCGTTACAAAATTTGACCATAATGTGACGACGTGTCTTTGTTTGAATGAGGTTATAGGTGTATCCCTTTTCGACCCATTAACAGTTCATTGTTCTACCCATTTGTTTTGATTTACACACATTGAACAATACAGTTTCAATAAGAATATGTAAAATCAAATAATTTTAATGTAAAGTTAGTGAATGCATGAACTAGGCTGAAACACTGAGTTTGACCCAAATGTATATTCTCTATTTAAAGATGTGATTAGTTTTATTACTTTTACACTTGCTTCCGGGATATTGAGTCAATACTAAAAGTGCGGTAAAGCTCAAAATTGATATTTTTGGGTATTGATCTAAAGTGCTCAAAGATAGAGATAGCTTTGATTAAGTAAAATTGATTAATTGTATCACGATACATTTCCAAAACAAATTCAAAGTATCAAAATCGGATTTCAGATAGGACCACATTTTCTAGCTTATTGAAGCAACTGTGTAAGTTTTTTATGTCATTTGAACTACTTCGGAAATGGCGATTCAATGGTTACTAATGATTCATTAAAACATGTTTTCATATTACATATATTTTAGATCCTGTCCAGATAGTCAAGTCTATTCAATATCAGACATGGTTGATAAAGTATTCAACTTGTCTATAAGTAAAGAAACAAAGCAACACCTTAAAGAAAAGATGGTTTCTGTGACATCATTATGTGATTTAAAAGATGTTCAATTAGAAAAACTGATTGTGGCCAAGAATGAAGCTTTAAGAAAAGTAACAGAATTCCAAAGGGTACTTGAAGCTGCTATTAAAAGAGCTTCGGAGATGTCTAAGAAAGAATTGGAGAATATGTATAAGAAACTAGAAGAAGAAATCCTTCTAGATAAGACTGAAGTCAGGAAGATCGAAGCTGTTCTTCGTAATACAAGCGACAAAATAAATCAAGCAGACGGAAATCGAGGTCAATTGTTTGTGCTAACAAAACAAGCTGAAGCACAGATAAAAGAAGCAGACTACCAGATGTCAAAACTGAAGACGCTTACAGATGTTCAACTATCATTCATACCCAGTCAATCACTGATGGATTATATCGATGGTAATCATGGTATTGGTGAAGTTGTTGGTACTACAAAGAAGAGAACTGACCAGACAGTGATGGAATATGGAGGACGTGGTACTAGTGCAGGGATTGGTCCTACAAAGAAGAGAACTGACCAGACAGTGATGGAATATGGAGGACGTGGTACTTGTGCATTGGCAAGTCCTTCAATGAAGAAAACTGATCAAACTGTGATGGAATATGGAGCACGTGGTACTTGTGCATTGGCAAGTCCTTCAATGAAGAAAACTGACCAAACTGTGATGGAACATGGAGCACGTGGTACTTGTGCATTGGTAAGTCCTTCAATGAAGAAAACTGACCAAACTGTGATGGAATATGGAGCACGTGGTACTGGTGCAGTCGTAAGTCCTACAAAGAAGACAACTGACCAAACAGCAATGGAATATGGAACACGTGGTACTGGTGCATTGGTAAGTCCTACAAAGAAGACAACTGACCAGACAGCGATGGAATATGGAGCACGTGGTACTGGTGCAGTGGTAAGTCCTACAAAGAAGACAACTGACCAGACAGCAATGGAATATGGAGCACGTGGTACTGGTGCAGGGGTAAGTCCTACACAGAAGAAAACTGACCAGACAGCGACGGAATATGGAGCACGTGGTACTGGTGCAGTCGTAAGTCTAACAAATAAGACAACTGACCAAACAGCAATGGAATATGGAGCACGAAGTACTGGTGCAGTGGTAAGTCCTAGGCAGAAGAAAACTGACCAGACAGTGATGGATTATGGAGCACGTGGTACTGGTGCAGTCGTAAGACCTACGCAGAAGAAAACTAACCAGACAGTGATGGATTATGGAGCACCTGCTATCGGTGAAGTTGTCGATCCTACAAAGAAGAGAACTGACCTGTATAAAGTAAAGAGAAGTAGAAATATTAACATCTTACAATCTGATGATTCTTCCAATAGCTGTTCCTTTAGCTGTTGTTTAACATTAGATAATAATCAACTTCTTCTTACAGATTGCAATAATTACAAATTAAAAAGATTTGACATAAAGACTATGACAATTATTGATTATTGTGAACTAGATGGTTTACCATATGGTGTATGTTGTGCAAGAACACATGAAGCTGTAGTTGCATGTGGATATCCTAATGACATGATCCAGTTTATTTCTATTGATAAGAAGATGACACCAACTAGACAAATTAAAATGTCTCACAATTGTTTTGGTATTGCCAGCAAGGATGATAAGCTATATGTAACAGATAATGGATCGTCACTTTATATATATAACATGTTAGGAAACTTGTTGAAGACTATATCACAAGACAGTGCTGGAAATTATCTATTTTCTAACAGTAGGCACATATCTTTCATTGAGAGTGGGAACATTTATGTCAGTTGCTGGAGTAATGGTATTGTATGTTTAGATGATGCAGGGAACTATGTGTCTACCTACAATGATAATGATTTGAAAGGAACAGATAGTTTGTGTGTAGATGGTAGAAGAAACTTATTTGTTGTAGGATGTCATTCACACAATGTTTTACAGTTTAATGAGGCTGGTAAGAAGGTTGGTGTTGTTATAAAACAAGAAGATGGATTAGAGCGTCCATACTCGGTATGTTTTCATCAGAAACTGAACAGATTATTTGTTAGCATGCCAGGTAATGAATTGAAAATGTATAAACTAGAGTAAACTCAATTATTGATTATTGTAGTAGTATAGTACATAAGTATTTAGCATGATCAGATGAAATCTGAAATATTTGTTTGAATGACTATTCATATTAAAATATGCCTTCATTGTCTATCTAGAATGACTACTTAATATCTGAAAATCAATGATATTCTATTGCACTTTGAGTAATTCATTCATTCATGTGTAATATGTCATGTTGAACACGATATATTTGTATATTTAAGGTTTTATGGACTCTATCATATTTCTTGCCAACAAGTTGTGAATTAAAATATAATAGATGTAAATAAAAATAATTACAGAAAAATATTTCTGCATATCCTGAACATATATTCATCTTATACAATACCAAGTAGAGCAACCCATAAAAAAATCAAGATTTTGATTAATTAAATACTTTAATCTTCTTCTAACATGTGTTTGCTATATTTATCTTTAAATAAAATACAAGTATATGAATGATTGGTGAAATGCTTAGTTAGTATGTTTATAACTGTATGATAGTTATATAAATTTATGATATGCTTAGTATTTTATAACTTTGTACACAGAATGGTTATTGTACATTTATTATGATTTATTCTTCTTATCAGTTGATGTAATATATATTCCTTATATTGTATTATATACTGATAATACTACAGTCAAGTTCTACTTTAAAAACAATCTTGATTAATACAATATCGTGTGAATATTTTACTAGTTTTAAGTCCCAATGCTTAGTGTGATTAGAAATATTGAGACCATTTAAATTGGCAGTTAAGACTAACGACTTTGACTATCTATCTATATAGGAATATTACTGCATATTGTCAATCCTCATATCATATTTTGTTTGTTGGCAATATTCTAACCGTGCTTTTTATTTTACTGTTTTATATTCATTTATTCTAGATCAACATTTAATATATATGTACATGATCATGTGTTATGATTATTTGTTATAAGGGAAGAGTGTAACTAAGTGGTTGCTGGAGATTTAGGAAGGTGGATGGGGGAGTGAGGGTGTGTGTGTGGGGGTGGAGAATTTGTGATTGTGTGTGTTGGTGTGTGTGTGTGTGAAGGGTGCTGTACGTGTGTTTATTTGGTGTTGTGTTACTGGTTTTGCTACGTGTCTTTAATGGTTGTAACAGGATATAGCTTGTAAAAACTGACATGAAAGAAAAAATAAATTTTAAATACAATTCAATTCTCATACATTAAATCATTTAAATGTAGCCAAGTGACCGAAGAGTGTTATGTATCAATTAATTTTCTTAGGTATCGTTTTCACAATCTATTCTTGTAAAATGTCGTTAGAATAAAGGATTTGTATTCTTATTGATTATAGTTGTTGGTTGTTGTGTTATTTTTTACTTCAAGGTGAAGATTCTGTGACAAAAACAGCTTAATTAAGCTTAATAGTAAAATAGTTTAATGACTTATTCAAATATGAAAGAAATGTCAAAATCTAATCTTTAAACGTCTGATAACTAATACAAATGTAATTCAAGATGTCTGTCAAATATTTGTTCGTGAATAGAAATACGCTAGGCGGTTCAAAATTATATTTCTTCTGTTCAATTTCACATCCTCCTCGATTTTTGGTACCTCTCCGAGGTGAGGAGGAGAAACATGCGCCCATTACGTGGGTTCTATTTGCACCTGCTTGATGGACATAAGGCTAACACAAAAACTGCCCGTTTGCCGTGGACAGCGCCCGGAACCGTGTAAGGAGGATCCAGGTAGTTGGGGGAATCCCCGGGATCTCCAGTCTTCCCAACACACTGCTTTGGCCTCTGATTCAGGTTAGACAGGTGTCCAAGTGAGCCCAACTTGGTAAATCGGCTGGTCATGCCTTGCCCTTGAATATTGGCATACATAATGTATTACACAATTTCACCACACATTTCTCCAATTTACTAACGAAGCTTAAATTAACACAAATGTTTAAACAAACCTATACTTTTGTTCAGCTGTTCTCTCTTAATTATACACACTTTTATTCAAGAAGGCGATGACTAATGGGCTAATTGTGTAGGTTGAATTCATTGCAATTTCTTGCAATTATATCCTTCAGGTATCCTTGTTGTGCAAAGGCCGGATACCCACCTTCATTTCACTTCCCCATGTTGGAATCTGAAGTGGCGGAGGAACCTAGGGTATGAACTTTTTTATTTTCAATCAAGGAATCACTAAATCATTCGAAAAAAACCGTAAGATTCATGTCCTGTTCTTATTTCTGAATTGACAAATACTATTTGGGAAAATTTTCCTCCTATCTTGTCCTCAAAACATTTGGAAATGAACTATCTCGGATGATTTACTCGGACCCGAGAAAACATAATCCACTCGAACAAATTAAAATCTTGGGAGCTTTTCAAGTGTGTCGAAAGGACTTGCAGAAATGTGTTATGAAATGTGTTAAAGTTATGATATAACTTGTGAAAACTGACCTAAAAGAATACAAGTAAATACAATTAAAGTTAATGAAATTAGTTAAAAGTATTTTAAAAGTTCAATTCACACAAGCTATATAGTTTGTACCTTGTAAGATATTGTTAGAATAAACCCCTTGTATTTTTACTTATATATACAGTTGTTTGTTATTGTGAATTTATCCCAAGGTGAAAATTCAGACAATTCACAAAAACAACTTAAGCTTGATAAAAATATATTTTGATGACTAAATGTGAATAAAATGTTTTTAAATAATTCTTAAAACGTCTGATAACTAATAATTCAAGTTGTACTTTAAATTTATGAATAGAGATAACAAAGACAGGTCATTTTTTATTTTTAAGAAATATACCTAATGTTATACATCATTGGAAAGAGCATTTCAAATGCAGATCAATGCACTTTCTATAAAAGACCTACTACTTAGAGTAAAGAAGTTATGGCATTTTTTAGTTGCCATGGTTAACAAAAACATGAGGCGAAAATAAGGACACATGAAGTCTCTGTGCAAAGTACATATATTTATTGTCAAAATAAACACAAGGAGCTCATAATGTTAACATCAACAGAAAGACAAATTAAAATTTAGAGCAAAGCACTTTAAATTAAGTGTCAATCACTAAGGACAACAAAGTAATTGTGTATTAAAGTTACCATGGACATTTGAAATATGTGCCGAGATAACAATTTATGGTTTGCCCAATATCAGTCTACGAAATAAGTGGTTTTCCGAACAGCTCATTTTTAAGAGCAAGCACAATACCTCATTCACAGAATTTTGGTTCCCCCCCCAAAAAAAAAGTTGGTTGCACTAACTAAAATGTGGTTGTCCCGGGCAACCATACACCCTCTGATTTCGTAGACTGCATGTTATCATTGCAGTTTTTCATCATATTCTTGTAAGAAAATATCAGTTTTCAATATCATATTAATTTTCATTAAAAATTGTGTCGCTGCAAATGATTATTAAATCACCAAGACAAAAATCTGTATTTTAGATAAAAACAATTTTTAAGATTGTCATGGTAACGAAACAGTAGACACAATTTGGTGTCTACAAAGTGATTTTTTATAAAGATCTAAACACTACTGTTTTTGACAGAATACTGCCAATTTAACAAATTGTCATTTTTCTATATGCTCAAATATTTCAGATCTTCAGTTTGGTAATCCTGAAGCAGCTTGTAAAATTACAAAATATCATGGAATTCTTGGTAACCCGGAACCTGAAAACACAAGAAAAAAGTCTAGTTTGTTTCTTAATTGCTTTTATTATGATACACATTAAATAGTTGATTGTTGTTGATAATTATAACTTTAATACAAATTAACAAAAGTATCAATAATCACTATTTATTGTACTAATGATGATGGGAATTTGTGAATCTTGTATGTTGGAGTATAAAATGACAAACACAAACAGTAAATGATTTGGCATAGTGGTTTAATTTTAAAGATGTATCACAAAATAGACTTTACATGAACTAGTAATGATAATTTGGAAATGACTTAAAGGAAATAACATATTGGGGCAGTAAAAGCACCACAGTCAAGTTATATTAACTGAACCCTGATAAGCAAGAAATCACCAATTATAATCAAAAGTTTAACTCATTTTTTTCATCTTACCAGTATTTTTTCCTGGATATAACAGCTAACTACCAAACAAGTTCAATATACATATCGTACACAACAATAAGAACTTGTGCCATTTTGGCAAAAAGTTACTCTTCTAAATCTAACTATTTTAAGGCCGGATTCCCTAAATGTTTAAAAGTGATGACGTGGACAAATGTCAAACAACATTGAAGGCTCAGAATTTCATGAAACATTATGACAAATTTCAAGATCCAGATTCCAAATGATAATGCTTATTGTGAGTATGTTGGTTTTGACAAGTTGTTAATATCTTGCTTTGACCAGAGAATATGAGTTTTCAATCACAATTTAAATCAGACGGATCTTACATCATGCCACAAAACGTTAGGCTAAGTTTTGCATAATTGAATTATCTAAAACAAGGTTTTTTTCAAATTATTATTGATCATCTCACCTGTAGACCTTGATGATGTTTGAAACAATCTCTGCTTGTTTGACGTGATAAAGAGCTAGGAGGCATATACTGAGAGTGAGAGGTGTGTGCCCACTGGTGAAGAGGGGTCTGTCACAGTAACAAAGAGATGTCTTGAGGTGAACTGCAACAACAAAAATAATCTTAGACATAAAATTTTTGTGATAAAACCTTAAATTATGTTTAACATAAAGCAAATCCAAATTTAGCAACTTGACATCATCAGCCAATCAATGGCATAGGGATTCAGGTCCATGCAAATTAAGTTTGTTACAGATCTCTTCTAACCGCTATATAGTATAAAAATAGATATTGTTGTATCAATATGAAGCAAGTTTGATGCTAAAATTTCATTCAGTATTCCATCACATAATATTCATCGACACTCGCAACCATACAAATAGAAAAACATTTTGTATCCGAAATTTAGCCTGTCCGAAATATACTACACTTAACTTCAACCTCGCCTTGGCAATTCAAGGCAAAATATATCAACACATATTTAGGCTGAAAATTCTCATAAATACATGCAGTTTCTGAAAATCATTTTGCAAATTATTGCGAACACGTTTGATTAATAGTATTGCATAGTAAAAAATGCGAAAATTCTTACCAATTATCTTGGTTGTCCCTCAAGCCAGATTCTACCAAAAAATGTCTGTACAGGTCGCTAAACATGTCCTTTCATCAAAACTAATAACTATTTACACATTTAACATCTTTAGAAGACGGTAATTTATGTATAATAGCACCTGGTAATTCTGTAAATTTCAATGAAGACCGCCATTTTTGTTGACGATCTTGGTCATGTGTCCAATTCAAAGTCGCGAAACGAGTGTTTGAAAGTGTAACCAAACAAAAACCTGACTTGCTCATGTAGATAAGGTATTTTTTAGTTTATATGAACAAAAAAATAATTGATTTTCGTCTATAAAATAAAAGAAATGCAGGCATGAAATTTGCATGTTTACAATTGTGACACAATGGAGAAGCCTCATTATGGTTCTCATTGACGTTGTTAATAGAGATTAGCTGGATAGGTCAAATTTATGTTTTTTTGTTCATTTCCACATTGTTTTAGTAATGTTAAATAAAACAGTGAATAAAACTGTACTTGAATCTAATCATACAAAAAATAAAAATAATTAACAAATTGATTGCTAGTACACCTGTATAACGTCATTTTGTTTTCATGAGTACTACGCACATTTAAATGTAAAATTTTTGTTCATACATTTGTACATGTAACTTTAATAATTCAAATTGAATAAAGACTTACAAATTCATCTTTCTTTTTCTATTTTGATGCCCTATTATTTAAGTCTACAATGTTTCAATATTTATATCTTTCTTTGAAACTCTAAAATGAAGGCAAATGTGCAAATTGTGGTTTGAAAAGTGGACCTTTTAGTCCATTGGCGGTATTCACTGTTGTGCTTAATACAGCACTGCTGTAAAATACTCCGAATATGGTAGTTTGATTTACCTTAGTTCAAGTTGGGACAAGGTTTATATATGCATACATAGCTACAGGTTTGCTATTTCAAGTGAATTCTATGGCTTTGTCATTTATTGCCACTCATTGAAAGGATAGGTTTGACGTTTGGTTACAACCTTCTCAGTTAGCGTTATGGCACACTGCTAAATTCACCACTAATTTTAGAAAACACCAATGTCTAGTACTGGTACTAGGCTACAACATACAACAAGCCATGTACGAGATAGTTGATGATATTATTCCTTGTTTATGTTTTAAATTTTGTTTCGTTTTATTACCATGTCCTAATTACAGCATTGGTAGCCACCTGGTTAACTCATTAGGCAGCATATCTGTCTTCGAATCCAGGGATCGTCGGGTTTTTTCAAACATTAGTTGATTTGAGCATGAATTATTTTCTACGACCATTTTCACACCTACCTCGTTATCAAGTAGTGCAATTGTCTGCCTTGTCGCCAAATTGTATTGAGTCTCTGTCTAGGGCATTAAACGCAATTAAAAAAGTATGGAAATCTACACGTCCATCTATATTTTTATGATTTAAGAACAAACATTGCAGTTTTAATTATGAATGATATCTATTTTCAATCTTCAGTCTTATTATGTATATTTCATAAACTAACGCCCGTTAAAATTGATCGTATTGATAGGGTTTTCTATAGTCATTGAACATTTTTGTTTACGCACATGAATGTCTGAATAGTTATTGCAGTCAATACCCAATAAGTGTACAGGTCGTATTCTAGGTCATGCGTGTTATTGTACTTTAAACAATTGACTTTCCCACTAAATAGGCGAATAAGCTGATGCATGAACAGCTTGTAAATGATTTAAATATACCACTTTGAAATTTTACATGTATTTAAATAGTGTATATGCACATTATAACTTTTATGTGATGACGTGTTATAAAATAAGTATAAACTTACTTAACTATAAAATTGTAAAAACGTATAACTCCTAAAATTTTAGTGTGTAATGAAACCGGCAATGTTTATATACGCAATGTTTACGTGGACGACCTGTATTTAAACCATTTGTGATAATTATATAAATAATTGTCGGCCTTGTAAATGTTGATATTTCACAATCCCGCGATTGCCGAACACACAATTGATTTGTTATACCCAATACTACATAAGACATATCTATGGTCTGATTGAATATACTCGTTTAATAGTTTAGGCTTAATTTGTGTTAAATATTACATTGTAGTTGTAAAACAATAAACTTTAAGAACTTATAATCATATTGACTGTATTCTGATTGTGTGTTAGTATGAATATAATGTTGGTAAAATAAATCATTTAATAGTTTACAGTTTATGACGGTGCAAATTTTTAAAATCGTTTAAGTTTTATACTAAACCTAGATTAACTTTTATCTATTTTGTCACCAAAAGTCGCTACCTGTTGTGATGCGTCGTGAACTCTGCGCGATAGAATAGGTATTTCTGTCGAAATCGAAACTAGGACTAAAAGTCTGAAGATCATAATGGCTACTGCAGGGCGTTCTTTGTCAAAAATGTCTGAAGAGACTTTTGATTTTATATGTACGTCATGTGATCAAGAGAACAAAACATTAGAAGCTGTAAGATATTGTGTAGAATGTTTAGGATATTGTTGTCAACTGTGTACAGATATGCATAAAAAGTTTCCTGCTTTAAGAAACCATAATCTAATGGATGTAGGCCAAGGCAATCAATCTGGCAATCAAAGACCGACATTACCGGAATTTCCGACTGAAAGATGTGATGAACACCATGGCAAAGTCTTGGATATGTATTGTGGAAAACATGATGTCGTAGGATGTTACATTTGTTTATCAAAAGATCACAGGTATGGGTTTATTTGTGTATATTATTTATTACTGAATTTAAATATCATAGAATAAGTTTACATTGAATATCAGTATATGTATGTACTGCTCGTTAAGTTGTTCAATGTGTTTATAAACATGGCCAGTTCTGTAAATAAGCAATGTTTTGAGGTGTAAGAACAATTTATAATTATTTGATAGTTTAGGTAGTTCAAACCTTTTATAATAATGAACATATAAAAAATTTGCAAACCATGTAAGAGGTCTGTTTATATCTGTAAAATTAGGTACTTGCAGAACCTCATTCACATATTGAATAGGCAGGTTCATTATTTTAAGTACATGCACATTTAAATGGACATGGCCTTTTTAATCACCTGTGTTTTCAATACAATGACTTAGTCTTTTCATTTGGTAATTTGTCTATGTATAAATACCTACTTTAGATGTGTACATTTAACTGCATATAGTCAAAAATACTAATCATTTAACACTACCCTCAATTCATACTAGGAATTATGGGTAGTTTTAAATTGAGGACTTAAATGTTCTCTTTATAAATTGTGAAAAGATCCTAATACTATTTCTTGTTTATTTCATAAAAAGTACGAGTATAAACGATTTTGTTACGATTTCAAATGAAAATCAACTTAATTCAATACTTGTAGTGTTAATTGGAAAATAACAGCTACCTTGATGATTAGGACCATTATCCATTCTGTATTAATCTAATACTAATAAGTTGTGTTAGATGTGTAACATAATGTTCTTTTTTTATATTGTGAAAGTTTAATATCATTTTTTAATGATTTAATAGTCTTTGATATATTAAGTTAGACGGACAGTAAAACAAGTTTTTTTTTTAAGATTTAAGAAAAATCGTTTTCACGTCAGCTTTCTGGTCCCTCAGTTCTGGGCTAGTATGCCAAGCTCTACCTGAGTCTGCAACGCAGTTTTAAGCGCACCAGAACTTTTAATATAGTTTCCCAACGCGGGTATGGGTTCAAATCTCTCATAAAAGGATGCTATACAATTTCATTAAAATTTGGCAATGTTAAGTTTCTTCTGTCAATAAGATATATGAAGAAATTACCGGGCTTATGGAAGACATGTGAAAACCTGTTGTGTATAGACAAGGGCTTAGGAAAGCTAGGTTAGTGGCGCTGGTCGTCGTAAATTGACCTAAATTTATGTTTACACAGCGTTAAATCCAGTAGAATAGGCAAACGTATATTCCTAAATGAAACAATTTTCTGAGTTATTTTATGTTATTTGAACTAACTTGGAAATGATATAAGTATATTACATATATTTCAGATCATGTCCAGAAAGTCAAGTCTATTCAATATCAGACATGGTTGATAAATTATTCAACTTGTCTATAAGTAAACAAACAAAACAACACCTTAAAGAAATGATGGTTTCTGTGACATCATTATGTGATTCAAAAGATGTTCAATTAGCAAAACTGATTGTGGCCAAGAATGAATCTTTAAGAAAAGTAACCGAATTCCAAAAGGCACTTGAAGCTGCCATTAAAATAGCTGCAGAGATGTCTAAGAAAGCATTGGAGGATATGTATAAGAAACTTGAAGAAGAAATCCTTCAAGACAAGACTGAAGTTAAGAAAATTGAAGATGTCCTTCGTAACACAAGAGACAACATAAAAAAGGCAGAAGGTAATCGAGCTCAAGGGTTTGTTCTTACAAAACTGGCCGAGGCACAGATGAAAAAAGGAGACAACCATATGTCTAAATTTAAGACGCTTACAGAAGTTCAACTATCATTCACTCCCAGTCAATCTTTGATGGGTTATATAAATGGTAAACAAGGTCTTGGTGAAGTTTTAGGTCATTCAAAGGAGACAACATACCAGACAGTGAAGGGTTATGGAGCACAAGGTATCGGTGAAGTTGTTAGACCTACAAAGAAGAGAACAGACCTGTATAAAGTGAAGGGAAGTAAAGATATCAACATTAAACTGTCTGATGATTCTTTCACTTGCCAATCATTGGGTTGTTGTTTAACATTAGATAATAATCAACTTCTTCTTACAGATAAGGACAATGAGAAATTAAAACGATTAGATGTAAAGACTTTGACAATAATTGATTATTGTGATCTAGATTGTACAACATATGGTGTTTTCTGTGTAGGAACACATGAAGCTGTAGTTGCATGTGGGTATCCTTACATGACCCAGTTTGTTTCTATTGATAAGAAGATGACACCAACTAGACGAATTAAATTGTCTCACTTATGTAATGGTATTGCCACCAAGGATGATAAGCTATATATAACAGATAGTGGATCGTCACTTCATATATATAACATGCTAGGAAACTTGTTGAAGACTATATCCCAAGACAATGCTGGAAATGAAATATTTTTTAGCAGTAGACATATAGCTTTAAATGACAGTGGAAACATGTATGTTGGTTGCTGGAGAAAAGGTATTGTATGTTTAGATGATACAGGAAACTCTGTGTCTACCTACAATGATAATGATTTGAAAAATACAGATGGTTTATGTGGAGATGGGAGAAGAAACTTATTTGTTGCAGGATTTAACTCACACAATGTTGTACAGTTTAATGAGAATGGTGAGAAGGTTGGTGTTGTTATAAAACAACAAGATGGATTACAGAATCCACGTTCTGTATGTTTCCATCAGAAACTGAACATATTGTTTGTTAGCATGGGTAGTAGTGATGTATTGATAATGTATGAATTAGAATAAACTCAATCATTATTACTATAGTACAGAACCAATGAGTATAAACCGAAGAAATATTGTAGACATGACTGAATGACTATTCGTGTAAAATATTTCTACATTTCATCAACACACTTTTCTCCAATACCATAATGTGCACTCTATTATAAATACCTGACTTTGATTTATTTACTACTTTAATCTTCTAGTAGCATGTGTTAGCTATATTTATCTTGAATTAAAATACAAGTATATGAATGATTGTTGAAATGCTTAGTCAGTATGTTTATAAATGTATGATATTAATTTATGATGCTTAGTTTTTTATAACTCTGTAAACAGAATGATTATTGTACATTTATTATGTTTTTTTCTTATCAGTATATTGTCATTCACTGTATAAATATTCCTTTATGTTGTATAATATACTAATTACACCTCAGTAAAAGTTCTTCTATAAAGACCAATTTTGATCATTGCAATATCATGTGAATATTTTTTAGTTTTAATTCTCAAATACTTATTGTAAGCAAGAGTTCCTATAATTAAGATCAATCAGCTATTAAGACCAATGACTTTTAAGTCCGTGTACAGAAATTTTACTGAACATAGTTCATCCACATATCAAATTTTGTTTTCTAAAAATATTCTCACAGCAGTTTACTGTTTATATTCGCTTATTCTAATACTTTTAAATAAACATTTAATCTATATGTACATGGTTATGTGTTTTGATAATTTTAATTTCCAAAGGAAGATTGTAATTGAGTGGTAGGTTGAAATTTACGGAGTTGTGGATGAGTTTTGTGTGTGGATGAGTTTTGTGTGTGGATGGGATGAGTTTTGTGTGTGTATGAGTTTTGTGTGTGGATGAGTTTTTGTGTGTGGATGGGATGAGTTTTGTGTGTGGATGAGTTTTGTGTGTGGATGAGTTTTTGTGAGTTGAGGAGTTTTGTGAGTGGATGAGTTTTGTGTGTGGAGGAGTTTTGTGTGTGGATGAGTTTTGTGTGTGGGTGGGATGACTTTTGTGTGTGGACGAGTTTTTGTGTGTGGATGGGTTTTTGTGTGTGGATGGGATGAGTTTTGTGTGTGGATGAGTTTTTGTGAGTGGATGAGTTCTTGTGATTGGAGGAGTTTTGTGTGTGGATGAGTTTTGTGTGTGGATGGGAGGAGATTTGTATGTGGACGAGTTTTGTGTGTGGATTGGATGAGTTTTGTGTGTGGATGAGTTTTGTGTGTGGATGGGATGAGTTTTGTGCGTGGATGAGTTTTATGTATAGGGCGAATTAGTGAGTGTGTGTGTGGGGAAGTGGGGTTGTATGTGTGTGTATTTGATATTGTATGACTGGTTATATTTGAATTTAATGGATTTGTAACATGATATAGCTAGGAAAACAGACCCGAGACAAAGAAATGCAATCAAATATAATTTAATTTTCATACATTAATTCAGTTATAAGTTGTAAAGTGACCTAAGAGTGTATTAATTGTTGTCAGGTCAACTAACACTACATATATGCATGTAGATATATTTGTTAGTAAGTTTGTAAAAGATTGTTAGAATAAACTCTATGTATTATTACTTATATATAATTGTTCGTTATATTTTTTTCTTTGGTGCAGCTGTTTTGCCAACGTTTGACTAATAATTTAACCAAAACAATATGCTCTACCATGCCTGTTTGTCCAATAAAATTGCATGTATATTCCTGTTTAGAGTGATGGATAAAATATTAGATGCCATTGGTTATTTGTTATAAACTGGCGCGTAACGCGGACAGTATTTGCTGACGATTAAGTATTTACTCTGCGTATTATGGGTGACTCTGCTATTTGAATGAACATTCGTCGTGATTAGCTCCTAGAGGTACATCGTCGGCAACCACAGTACTTTCTTCTGTTACACTCCATACGTACCGTGGGCAATTTGGCTGGCACTACGGAGCTGTAGTCCAGTGGTGCGGCGCGCGCTCAGGGATCGAGAGGTCCCGGGTTCGAACCCCGTCATGGGCACTGCTAATTTCCTTGAGCAAGAAATTTACCTGCGATTGCTTCACCTCACCCAGGGTACCTGCGTGGGTGGTATAATTCCTTTGCGCCAAAGTGTCGGCTGCACTAAGCGGAAGAAAAAGACTTTCCAGGGAAATTGATAGATATATACCAGTAGCCCGATGACCGAGGGTAATAGCTGTAAAGTAGATGAACGTGCAGTCGCATGAAACTTATACTATAAAATGCAATTACTTTATTTCGTTTTCATGAATATGCTTGAGGCAGAGAAGTCCAATCTTTTTCCAATGAAATCGCAAGTTACAACTAAATACTCTTCAATAGCAATGCCGTCATTCTGGGATTTCTTACTTAAAATAGAAACCAACGCACATGTTTATTTTTCTAAAACTTGTTGCGTGATTTTATTTGCTAGGTTTCCACAGTTGTTTCCTTGCGGAGCCAACGAAACTGCCTCATTAATTATTCATGATTACGAGATTTTCCTAACCAAATGGCCCGTGTTACATAACGCAGCATAGCGGAGTAATGTATCGTGTGATAACCGACGATGCTGGTGGTATGACTGAACAGCGAATACAGTACAACATCTCTTGAACAACACCCATTGGGAGAGACTAAAGTATATTGCTGTGTAGAGGTCGTTGCTATGCAGAGGTTATATTCAATTAAAATAACGCCAAAAGGAAATATCAAAATCTATTGTTGAGCCGCTCTGAAGAGATTATACTGTATGACTATTTCTACAAAAAAAATGAACCGTGCATATTACCAAATATCATTTTAAAAGATATTTCTTGTTAATTTTAAAGTGAAGATACAGTGACAAAACAGCTTAATCTTGATATTATAATAACTGACTCAAATTTGAAAAAAATGATTGCTAAAATTGATCCTTTAATCGTGTGATAACTAATAATGTAGATGTACAACAAATGTTTGCTCATGAATAGAAATTAGTTAGACGGAACTAACTTACATAACTTTTGAAAATCTTGTTTAAATATAATATAGCTTTATTAACATTGAAGGTCCTGAGGACCCTGGACCGGCTGAGAACTAGATTCTATTCATCTGACACATTAATCATGTTTTAAAGTGTAAGGTGTGCGAATAGTGTGATGTATCAATTGTTCTCAGATCAAGTTACACAGGCTATATTCTTTGTGACTAGTTTTTGTTTGTTTGTTTGGTGGATTTAACGTCGTAGCTACACATTATAGGTTATATCACGGCGGTCAACCTACTCACTCATCCTGGTAAGGCTAAATCGCTGGATTTAGCTGTTAACCAACTACTGAGCGCATACTTTCGCCAGTGACTGACTACAGCCCTACATGATTTAGAATCAATGGTATGAGGGAGAATGGCCGTAGAATTTTTCATGACCAAGCTGCACGAAAGTATGCCCCGACCGGGAATCGAACCCACGACCCCTCTGTCATTAAACTTGTGCGCTACCGAGTAAGCCGGGCGGCTTTTGTAACTATAGTAATATATTGTTAGAATAAACAATTCGTATCATTACTTATACATGTATATATAGTTGTTAGCTATTGTTGTTTTGTTAATTTTAAAATTAAGATTCAGTTACAAAAACAACTTAAGCTTGATATAAAGGTATTTCATGACTTACTCAAATGTGTGAGTTCAGATGTGAAAATTGAATCTTTAAACGTACGATAACAAATAAATGAAAATGCACTACAAATATTTGCTGATTCAAAACACTGATGTAAAATACTCCTAAAATGGTAGTATTGTATCTTAGCTCAAGTTGGGTTAGGGTTCAAGTTGAGACGAGGTTTATACATGCACTCATAGCTAAAAGTTACTCTTTCAAGTGAAGGATATGGCTTATTCATTTATTGCTACCAAGTGAAATGATTATGTACAATTTGTTTACGCCTCTCTCTGTTAGCGTAATGTGATGCTGTCAAACTAACCACTATCCATAGAAAACACTTAGGTTTGATACTGGTACAGTACAGACATTAATAATCAACAAGCCATGTACGAGAGAGTCGAGGATTTTATTTTTTGTTTATGTTTTAAATTTTGTTTTGTTATATAACCATCTCCTATTTACTGCATTGCTACTCACCTTGTTAATTCAGTAGGTAACATATCTGACAGCGAATCCAGGGATCGTCGATTTTTTTAATCATTCGTGGATTTGATGATGAATTGTTTTCTATGGCTATTCTCTCATCCACCTTTGTATCAAGTCGCGCGATGTTTGACTCTGTCGTGAGTATTTGCATATGTATACTAGGTTAAGCGCAAATTTTTGGTCTTCCTTGATACTTGTTTAATACCAAATCTAGCAGAGGAATAACTAATTCGGTACTTTCATTTCATTGACTTTAATCAATAACTAATTCGGTACTTTCATTTCATTGACTTTAATCTGTTGAAGGTTAAGGAAAGTTTCTGCCTAGGACATTTAACGGAATTTAAACGTATTTAAGGATCTACACGCCCCTTATATATTTTCATGATTAAGGGAAAAAATTACAGGTTTAATTATGATTGATATTATTTTTAACCTCAATCTTATTGCGAATGTTTCATATACTAACGCCCGCTAAAATTTAAGCGTGACCCTTGGTTAGGTTTTCTACAGTCCTGTCTGAATAGTAATCACAGTCAATACCCAATCAGTGTCTTTAAACCGCTTGTAATTCTCATATGAATTTTTGTCGACCTTGTATAGGTCGAAGTTTTACAATCCTGCGAATGCCTTACAAAAATCGATTTGTTATAACCCCATATCATATACGTCATATCAATTATCTGCTAATTGAATATAATAGTTTAATAGTTTAGGTCGTTATTTATGTTAAAGATATCATTGTCATTATAAAACAATAATCTTGAAGAACTTATGATCATATTGATTGCATTCTGATTATATGACAGTATGGATATAATTTTGGAAAAATATATCGTTTTATAGTTTACAATGTACAGTTAATGACGGTGCACACTTTAAAAATCGTTGACGTTTAGTTTAACTATTATCTATTTTGTCACCAGATGACGCTAGCTGTTGTGATGCGTCGTGACCTCTGCGCAATAGAATAGGTATTTCTGTCGAAATCAAAACTAGGACTCAAAGTCTGAAGATCATAATGGCTACTGCAGGGCATTCTTTGTCAAAAATGTTTGAAGAGACTTTTGATTTTATATGTACGTCATGTGATCAAGAGAACAAAACATTAGAAGCTGTAAGATATTGTGTAGAATGTTTAGGATATTGTTGTCAAATGTGTACAGATATGCATAAAAAGTTTCCTGCTGGCAATCAAAGACCGACATTACCGGAATTTCCTACTGAAAGATGTGGAGAACACGACGGCAAGGTGTTGGATATGTATTGTGAAAAACATGATGTCGTAGGATGTTACATTTGTTTATCAAAAGATCACAGGTATGGGTTTAGTTGGGTAAATTATTCATTGTCGAATTTAAATATTATGGAATAAGTTTACACTGAATATCTGTATATCTATGTACAGCTCGTTTATTAGTTCAATGTGTTTATAAACATGACCAGTTCTGTTAATAAGCACTGTTTGAGGTGGAAGAACAATTCATAATTATTTGATAGTTTAGTTAGTTTAAAACTATGTCAATTATGAACATAAAATATGTAAAACATATAAGTGGTCGGTATATATCAGTAAAATGAGGTACAGGCAGAACCTCATTCATCTATTGAATAGACAGGTTCATTATTTAAAGTACATAAATGGACATTGCATTTTTAATCACCTGTATTTTCAGATCAATGACCTTGTTTTATTTTTTACTTGTTTAACAGTTTAATATGGTAATTTATCTATATAAATACTTAATTAAGATGTGTAAATGTAACTGCATATAGTCGAAAGTCTTAAATTTTACCTTGCCCTCATTTCATGACTCAATCCCAATTAAGGTGGACATATGGGCATATTTTTTTTCATGTCATCAAATATGAGTTTTAAATCAATTATAGACATTGTAGACATGTTTTGTACGCAGTATAAAAATCTTTTCAGCTCCGCTAGTATACTTTTTTAGATATAGACTGGTAAAAGGTCACACCTAGCATTATTAAATGTGCTTTTGAAAATCGAACCTGTGATGTAAATTTCACTTATTTAAAAGTAGTAATGGTCAAACTGTTGAGAAATTCAATGCGGTTGCATTCTATAAGGTATTATGTTTCGGAATAAATGATAAAGACGGAAGAGTATGCCAGATATTTTCAGAAAAACATAAATATTAAATACGTTTTTTTCATTAGTTTTATATGTTTTAAAAATATTCATATCAACTGTTCCAGAACGATACAAATAAGTTAAATATAGAATGAAACTATACCATTGTCTTAGTGTTATAACAAAACTTTGTGTGAATGTGAACCACCACAAAACAACCAATAAATAATATAATTGTTGACCCGTACGTTAGCAAACTTATCTCGTACATTACATACTTCAGTGTGGTAATCTAAACTATTGATAGCTAAGTTAAACTGCAAGAATACAACTTACATTGTTAGGTAATTTGTTTTACAATTCAATGTTTTTGTGTTTTACATATAAAACTACAGTACTACCTTTCATTTACAATGATTACGCGAACCATTTTCATTTTTCCAAGAGAACAACATTCAATAATATTGTGACAAGTTTAACAAAGAAACATAGCAAACTAACGCATGAACTATCAAAAGTTATTTATTAGTGAGGTAACAACAACAACAACAACTTTTATTAATTGATTTAGGCCTCCGGCCCATTACATACATATGTTTCAAAATAGTACTATTATAAAGGTTCACCATGATAATAACAAATTATACAATTTACTAGTTATAGAGGTAATAAAGATAATGTACTCATGTAATACTTCACCATTGCTGGAATGCATTTCTAATTTTAAAGAGGTGATATCTGAATGTGGAACATCTTTTAATTGTTTCAATATTTTGGGTTGACATGATTCTATAATATTCATTGTGACACTTACTAAGATATAAATTATGAATATATTGTAAACGAATGTCTAAGTATAATTTACAAAAGAAGAATGCATGAATTTCATCTTCAAGTACCTCGATACCCTCGTGCATTAAACAAAAATTACAAAATCGCAGTTGCCTGTCTATATTATTGTGACGTCCGGTTTCTATACATAGTTTATGGTTAGAACAGCGAAAACGACATAATGCTTTCCTAAGATAAAATGGCATATTACAAGTGAGATAGCGTTCTACATTAAGCAGAGATTTGAAGTTTTGATATAAACTACATCTATTAGATGCATGTATATCATTGCTCCAATCCTGCCTAATGCAGTCCACTACTCTTTGTTTAAATAAAAACAAAAATGCCTTTGAGTTACCTAACTCTTGTGTTAACCCAATCTCCGTAAACAGAGATCCTGTTCTACTCGCGTTGTCGTACTGGATCTCTACTTAGTCAATGCAAGTTCACGTCGAGATGAACATTGTGTTGACCAATCAATGCGTAGCTTTCATCTAGACGAAAACACCATTAATCACATTTTAATTTCGTAATTTCTATTTTTAGACCAAGGTTTGCATGCAAATTTAACAGCGGTATTATTCACAGTCTGCGATTGGACGGCTCATTTCAAATTGCGTGACGTAGACGATGTAAACAAGTTACGTATCATAACAATTTCGTCATGAATATTATGATGAGAAAAGGTCACCTGAACGTGACCTTCGTTTGGAAAAGGCCAGATCTAAATTAGCGAGTATGCGAGTTGTAAAATTTTAGATCAGGTTTTAATCAGATTGGTGTTAACCACACATGACCGAAACCATGACGAAAAAGTAATGCCTTTACTTTACTTGCCCAGTTATGACGACCAATGTCGTTTTGTTGTTTAAGCATCAAATAACAATTACGTGGGTATCTATGAGACTCTATTTCTAACAGACGACACCAATACTGAATTCACGTAGTAAGTTGAACACAAAGCAATTCTACCGCATTCTCCAAGAGCCATGCTATCATTTATATGTCTAGATAAACCAAGGTATTTTTTACAGAAATTGGCATGAACATATTCAATTTGATGACAGTATTCGAACCCCCATATTTGGCTACCGTAACAAAGTATAGGCTTAACCATTGTATCAAAGAGCTTAAAATATCTTCATATTTAAAATATCCAAATTTTCATTCGAATGCATGTATTGACATAATAGCTTTTCTATCTTGTGCTGTGAGCGTGATCTTCGCGCGGGTTCATGATAGTTTAGGAGTAAAGAGTATACCCATGTACCTATAAAATGATACTACTTCAATTAATGAATTCCTATAAAACCATTTTTCATAACTACGCAGATGTCCCCCATTTCTGAAAACGATATGTTTTGTTTTATTTACATTAACTTCCATACCGGTTTGTTGACAGAATAAATCAACGGTATCGATTTGTTTTTGAAGTTTGATTGCTGTTTCGGCACAATTTGCAATATCGTCAGCGAACATAATATTGAGGATATCTGGTATGTCATTATTAATAAAGATTCCAGAACCACATTCTCTACGTAATAAAGAAGATAAGTCATCTATGAACAATGAAAATAATAACGGGCTGCTAACACATCCTTGTCTTGTGCCAATTGAACATTTAAAATACTCGGTGAGTCCATCAGGGGTTCGAATACATGCCGATAGTTTTTCGTACATAGCTTGGAATATTTTAAGAAATTTTCCATGAACTCCTTTTCGTGCAAGGCTCTCCCATAGTTCATCATGTCTAATACGATTGAATGCCTTTGAAAAATCTATAAAAAGGCAGTAAAACCTTACCTTTGGTTTACTTAGATATTTCTGAGCAATACTTTGTAATGTAAAAATATTGTCAACGGTGGAATAGCCGGTTCGGAATCCAGCCTGTGATTCATCTATAATATTATTTTCATGTGCCCATTTAGAGAGCCTATTGTTCAAAACTGACGTAAAAATTATGCTTATAATGTTTATTAGAGAAATTGCTCGGAAATGATTCGGATCATCTAGCGACCCAGATTTATGAATAGGGTATATTATACTCTGAGACCACGTGTCAGGAAATTCTCCTGAGTCAAAAATTGCATTACAAATGTTTGTTAAAATAATATTAATGTGATCGATCGTAGCTTTAAAAAATTCAGCCCCAATACCGTCTGGACCGGGAGATTTAGACATTTTCAACTTATTGATCGCATGCCTTATTTCAATTACCGAGAACGGATCGTTTAAACAGTGCGCCGCGTCAATGAGTGTGTGGTTTACATCTTCTACCATCGATATATTGTCTGACTGGTTTTGGTTTGAAAACAGGGTTTTAAAATATGTAAACCAATCATTTAGTGAAATAGTTGAAATCACTTTTTGTGAGACTTTACTAGTTTTAACACATCTCCAGAACTGAGATGGACTGTGTCTTGCAATAACAAATTCGTTACGAAGTCTCGTTTCATATGCTAGCCGTTTAACTCGACATAAAGGTTAGAAATTATTCCTGGCATCAATATAGATAGTGAGATCATTTCTATTATCTGTTAGTCTAAATGTACGTAACATAGAGCATTTGTGGGATCTTGAATTTTCACATTCATCGTCCCACCATTCAGCATTCCATTGTTTGTAGCCTACAACATTTTTCGTTTTAATCTGCATACAATTAGCAGATGTTTGAAACATTTGAATGAATAAATTTACTACCTGGTTTACATTGTCACCAATAATCTGAGTTACAGCAGTACGAAATTGTTCCAATTGAGAGTGAAATGTATAAATAAAATTATCCGACTTTTCATCAGACCATTTATAGAATAAGTCAGCAGAGCAAGTTTTATTATTTGTGCATGTATTTGTACGAATAAAACGCTTTAACTGTAGGCTACAAACTAATGGAAAATGAACGAATTCATCTCTGTCATGAATATTAAAATAAGATATATGGTGAAAAATATCAGACGAAACAATATTATAATCAACTACACTGGCTCCGTTGTTTGCTGTACATGTGTATTCACCAGAAATGTCACCATCAACTCGCCCGTTTACAATATGTATATCTAATAAACAACACATATCAACTAATGATACACCAAATGAATTATATCTAGTGTTATTCTTAGAGTTCCTTGGAATATCGAAATAATCTCCGTTATAATTCGAATCTCCAAAAATTAATTCAAGTGAGTCAGACGGTGTATAATCAAGAAAATCTTTACATCGAGCATTTAGATCTCCGGCTACAAAAACGCACAGTTAGGATAATCAGATTTTACTCTTTGCAAAAGATTTTTAAGAAGTTTTATTCCATTTTTTTATCGCTTTGGAGATAGATAGGCGAACCTTCTGGTGATACATATGCACAACAAAGTATAATATCTCTACATACATCAAAATTAGATGTTTTACGATATATAAGAACACAGTTATCAAATTGTTTATATATATGAGTTATATGTAGTAAACTAACTAAAGATTGTCTAACAAAAACAGCTACACCGCCACTATTCCGTATACCACTAGTTCTGTTTCGAGCATGGTCAAAACATTTAAAACCTGGTAAAAAGTCGTCAAATTCAGATTTAGTGTTCGCCCAGGTTTCCACTAAACAAATAATATCATATTGCTTCAAATAGTTGATAAAATTAAAGTTACATGTGTATTTTTTCAAACCTTCAATGTTCCACATTACAATATTTAATACTGTTTGTATATTATGTGGTAACTGGCCTTGACCGTTATCCTATGTAAATGACTCATCATCACTAACATCAGTCTGTGCTGCATTATGGCCAACTTTCACAGGTTTCTTTGAGTTGGGGTCCATTATAAACACTTCACCGTCAATCATAAATTTATCAAATTTAATTGACGCACTACGTCCTGCCTTACGAGCTTCAACTAGGTGTGTACCTAGAATTTTTCTAATTCCTCTCACTATATGTGTGAAATGTTCGGCAACACGGATTTGGTTTGATTTATCCAGATGTTCTCGAGCAGCCTTTCTCACATTTTCACGTTGTTTATGATTAGTGAATTTAACAATTATTGGAGCATTCGGACGATTGTCCCTTGTTCTTAAACGGTGAGTTCTTTCTATTGAAATATCTCTGTCGTCTGCTGGTAACAATAATGTTTCAAATAAAATAGTTCTGACCTTTGCTTCACTGTCCTCCCACTTTTCATTAGCTGGACTCTTGATGCCGTGAAAAATTAAGTTGTTTCTACGCAACTGACCTTCAACACTGTCAAGTTTAGATTCAAGATTACTAACTTTGTCAACAAGTACTTTGTTTTGTTGTTTTAGGTGTTCATTTTCGGCTTTTAACTCTTCACATGAGTTTGATATATGGTCAACTTTATTGTTCAGGTTGCTCAGGTTAGATTGTATGTCTGATAATTTAGCATTCATATCCTTTCTCATTTCTATCAGGGTTCGTTTAATGTTGGAGGGGCATTGTTGGGTTGAGAGCGTGCAACATGTATATCTCCACTTTCATCGATATCAAGTAGTGACTGACTAGACTGACTTGATCTTTTATTTTGGCGGTTGGTGTTTGATCTACTTGAACCTCTGCCTGTAGGACCTGGATTGGGCTCAATTCCACTCATAATTAATAATATACTGAGTACAAGAGTTAGCCGGATAAGCTTAGATGCATTTATTCTTATTTTGGGAACGATGAACTTATATTTTGCTCCAGGCATCACAAATTTTCCGATACGACATCTCAAGACCGCAATGCACACTCCCATTATGAATTTATTACGAGCGACAAATCTTGTACGACTGTTTCAAAGTTTTATCGTAGTAGTCTGCCTTGTTCACAGTAAAATCGCGCGTGGGTGGTTGACAACGTCTCACTTCACTGATTTTAACTTAGTAAATTGACCGATGGACGGATTCGTATGGCCACAATTATACATGTGTCAGTCAATGTCAGCAAACATTTCACATAAGAAAATCTAAACATACGTTGCACTGACGAAATTCTGTTGTAGTCCTTCGGTTGACGATATATTTACCCACTCTCCGATGTGCAATATAGTGTCCTTCGAGACTTTATAACGATGAAAATCTTGTTTAAACCTGTGTTAGATTTTAAACGGTGTGTACCCATCAATGGCGACCTTGTATATTTAACATATGATTTACAACCATCAAATTATCCTGGCAAATGCATGTTTTTGACAATTCTACATTGTCCCGTACGTTATTGAATAAGTAAAATAATGTATGCAACTGATCGAATTAATGCAGTTTGTGCTAAAATGATTCTAAAGTTATAATTTGATCAAACGAGGCATTGTTTTAATTTATTTTTTCAAAACTACTTGGTATTCAATTAAGAACAATGCAAACTATTCATCATTTATTGCAAATAATAAGTATTATGACTTACATTTTTCGTCACTCCTGTTAGTTACTTTTGAACATCATCAATTTTAATATAATTGGCGTTCCCATAATATTTACGTCTGTGAAGATTAAATGCATGTTAAGAAACCTTACAAAAGCAATTTACCATAAATATTCAGACGATTATCAACCATTGTGTCACATGTTGTCCCGTACGTTACAGACTCGTGCGTTATTTTTCATTTTGTATTTACTGCTTTTTTGTGTGTCACAAATATGCACTTTAAATGGATTACAAAAACACTTTATAAACATTTTCTGATATTATTGAAGATCAGTTCAATGGAAAAATTTTATATTTATTTGAAAAGGTTTGTTAGATAATTTGATTTTACTAATTGTCCGTTCGGTACGTAGTAACCCGGGTCGATAGCGCAGTTGGTAGCGCGCCGGGATTTAGATACTCGTGCCCGAGGGGGTGCGGGTTCGAATCTCACCTGGGGAGGTTATACCCTTCCATGAAAATTTGACAATAATGTCGATTTTCCTCCATTGATTAGATAATATGGAGGTAGGTGAGTACTGGTTATAGACAATGGTCCAGGAAAGCTAGGTTAGGTGCGCTGGACGCCGTGAAATGACATAAATTGTGTTGATACGGCGTTAACTCCAATAAATAAATAAATAAATCGTTACGTAGTGAAAATTACGATTCGTTTATTATAAATGAACTCACAAATTACCGATACCAATAAAATGCCAGCTAAAATGAAGATCTTATCATTATAATATAACTTTATGGACTTTACTTACGCAAAAATAGTTTATAAAGAGTGCAAAACTGTGAGATTAATGCAGCCTTGAATTAAATGACCCGTACGTAATCGGAGTTTGGCGACAACGTTTGTTGTATGAGGTGTGGAAAATTATTTTTGAGTTTACGTTATAATATGTGTTTTCTTGAGCATTTAGTAATAGTTGACATATTTAAGATATATTTGATTGGAAATCAGTCTGAATTTTTTAACAATTTTAAG
This sequence comes from Mactra quadrangularis, assembly GCA_025267735.1. NCBI lineage: Eukaryota > Metazoa > Mollusca > Bivalvia > Venerida > Mactridae > Mactra > Mactra quadrangularis. Next base: position 46,431,311 of record CM046305.1, on the reverse strand, counting down.
CTAACTGTAAGAATTTATCATTTAAGACATAGGGATTTTCTACATCCTAGCTTAAATATGAGACAATATTTTGAAAAAATCGAAGTTTTCTTCACGAAATATGTCGTTTATACTTTTACTATAACAATAGCATTATCACTTGTAAATATGCATTTCATTTACGTAAATTCTGTAAGTTAAATTCCTGCAAACATAATAAACGTTGGAGACATAAAATGTGCACTTTAATTGGGAATGAGTCTCATACTAGGGAGTATGGGTAGATTTAAATTAAGGACTTAAATGTTCTCTTTGTAAATTGTGTAAAGATCTTAATACTATTTCTTGATCATTTCATAAAAGTTACGAGTACACACGAAATTGTTACGATTTCAAATGAAAATCAACTTTGTTTAATACTTTTAGAGCTTATTGGAATGAAGTATTGTGAAATAACAGTTTCCTTGATGATCAGGACCATTAACCATTCTGTATTAATATTATACTAATAAATTGTAATCGATATATTACATAATATTTTTTATATTGTGAAAGTTCAAATCACTGCCTGATGATAGCCAATGTTATTTTGATTATGTTGTCATAATGATCCAATATCATTTTTAATGATTTAATAGTCTTTGATATATTTAGCTAGACGGAAAGTTAAACAAGTTTTTTAAGATTTAAGAGAAATCGTTTTCAAGTCAGCTTCTTGGTCCCTCAGTTCTGGGCTAGTATGCCAAGTTCGACCTGAGTCCGTAACGCGGCTTTATGCGCACCAGAACTTTTAATATAGTTTCCCAACGCGGGCATGGGTTCAAATCTCTCCAGAGAGGACGCTATACAGTTTCATTAAAATTTGACAATGTTAAGTTTCTTCTGTCAATAAGATATATGAAGAAATTACCGGCCTTATGGAAGGTATGTAAAAACTTGTTGTCTATAGACAAGGGTTAAGGAAAGCTAGATTAGTGGTGCTGGCCGTCGTAAAATGCCCTAAATTTATGTTGACACGATGTTAAACCCAGTAAAAAGCAAAATTATATTACTTAATGAAACAAATTGGTGAGTTTTTATGTAATTTGAACTAACTTGGAAATGATATATATTTCAGATCATGTCCAGAAAGTCAAGTCTATTCAATATCAGACATGGTTGATAAATTATTCAACTTGTCTAAAAGTAAACAAACAAAGCAACACCTTAAAGAAAGGATGGTTTCTGTGACCTCATTATGTGATTCAAAAGATGTTCAACTAGCAAAACTGATAGTGGCCAAGAATGAAGCTTTAAGAAAAGTAACCGAATTCCAAAAGGCACTTGAAGCTGCCATTAAAAGAGCTGCAGAGATGTCTAAGAAAAAATTGGAGAATATGTATAAGAAACTTGAAGAAGAAATCCTGCACGACAAGACTGAAATGAAGAAGATCGAGGCCGTTCTTCGTAATACAAGTGACAACATAAAAAAGGCAGAAGGTAATCGAGCTCAAGGTTTTGTTCTTACAAAACTGGTCGAAGCACAGATGAAAGAAGCCGACGACCAGATGTCTAAACTGAATACGCTTACAGATATTCAACTATCATTTATGCCCAGTCAATCATTGATGAATTATATAAATGGTAAACAAGGTATTGGTGAAGGTGTAGTCCTTCTAAAAAGAAAACAGACCAGACAGTGATGGTTTATGGAGCACAAGGTATCGGTGAAAAGAAGAGAACAGACCTGTATAAAGTTAAGGGAAGTAAAGATATCAATATTAAACTGTCTGATGATTCTTTCAATTGCCAATCATTTGGTTGTTGTTTAACATAAGATAATAATCAACTTCTTCTTACAGATAAGAACAATAGGAAATTAAAACGATTAGATGTAAAGACTATGACAATCATTGATCAATATAAACTAGATGGTACACCATATGGTGTTTGCAGTGTAGGAACACATGAAGCTGTAGTTGCATGTGGAAGTTCTAAAATGATCCAGTTTGTTTCTATTGATAAGAAGATGACATTAACTAGACAAATTAAAATGTCTCACAAATGTTATGGTATTGCTGCCAAGGATGATAGGCTATATATAACAGATTTTGGATCTTCAGTTTATATGCATGACATGATAGGAAACTTGTTTAAAACTTTATCACAAGACAATGCTGGGAATAAACTGTTTTCTTGTAGTATATACATGTATATAGCTTTCAATGACAGTGGAAACATGTATGTTAGTTGCTGGAAAAATGGTATTGTTTGTTTAAATAATGCTAGAAACTTTTTGTCTACATACGTACAATGATAGTGATTTGAAAGGTACAGATGGTTTGTGTAGAAATGGGAATAGAAACTTATTTTTGTAGGATTTAACTCGCACACTGTTGTACAGTTTAATGAGGCTGGTAAGAAAGTTGGTGTTGTTATAAAACAGCAAGATGGCTTACAGGTTCCACGTTCTGCATGCTTTCATCAGAAACTGAACAGAGTTCAGTAACTGTTTGTTAGCAAGAATAATAGTGATGTATTGAAAATGTATGAATTAGAATAAACTCAATCATTTATTACTATAGTACAGAACCAATAAGTATAAACTGATGAAATATTGCAAACAACGTGATTGACTGACTATTCGTGTAAAATATTTCTGCATTTCATTAACATATTTTCCCCAATACCATACAGTGCACCCTATTAAAATCCCACACTTTGATTTATAAACTACTTTAATCTTCTGGCATGTGTTAGCTATATCTTTCTTGAATTAAAATACAAGTACGAGGGGTGTCCCAGTAAATCGTGTACTTTGTCCATAACTTTCTTTCCTTACGTCATATGATGCTCATACTTTACAAGACTGTTTGATAGTCATATTTTTATACAAACTAGGCATTTGACCAATAAGAACTTGCATTAAAGGCGTCATTTTAATGTTTAACTAGTACCAGGTATGTGCATGCGGCGCAACCGCTTTTACACTTGTATATTCGTTCATACTGAGTTCAAAAGAACAGCAAAATTTACACATAAACTTTTTAATTACATTTTGTTTTTACATAAACATTCGCAGAAATTATTAATATATTATCACACTAAATCTCATATCATAAAATATATACACTAGAGGGCAATACGCATTTGAACTGAACCTAAAAAATGTGATATCAACGCGATAAGGTGACGTTCGGACAAGATTGAGACTTTGTAATTGCAACTCAGTTTCATAATCAGCCTGGCACAACATGGATGTGTATAAATTTGAATTCAAACACATAGACAGATGAAAGGAATCATTAAGTATGCCTTGTGCACACTACATATGGTAGAGAAGGTATTCTTAGTAAAATATATCGACTGAATTTATCGTACCAAAAACTACTTAAAGTGTTATTCAAAATTAAGTTGGAAACGTAACCCGTGGGCCATTATATCATTGACCATACTAATATTTTGAGACAGATGTAATAATTTTGTATCAAAAGTAAGACAAAAACAAATTTTTAAAGTAAATATGAAGTAAATACATCGTCTGTTTATGACACTGTTCACAACAAGGCGAACTTGGAGAGTGAATAAAAATGATTTCATAGACCTGACGTCTTAATATGACGTTGACTTGCGCCGCGTTTTCATACCTAGTGTCTTATAAATTGAAGCAAAACATTTATTTTTTAATTAACCGTCTAAAAATTAGGCATACTTACTCACAACACAGGCATTTAATGGCAGTTAAAAGTTGGAGCTAAAGTTGCACGTACTTTTTTCGCAACTAACATAGTCCACGATTTACTGGGACACCCCTCGTATATGAAAGATTGTTGAAATGCTTAGTCATTATGTTTATAACTGTATGATATTAATTCATGATGCTTAGTATTTCATAACTCTGTAAACAGAATGATTATTGTACATTTATTATGGTTTTTATTTCTTATCATTATACTGTCATACACTGTATATATATATCCTTTATGTTGTATAATATACTAACTACACCACAGTAAAAGTTCATCTATAAAGACCAATTTTGATCATTGCAATATCATGTGAATAATGTTTTAGTTTTAATTCTCAAATGCTCATTGTAAGTAGAAAAGAGTACCTATGATAAAGATCAATCAGCTATTAAGACCAATGACTTTAAAGTCTGTGTACAGGAATTTTACTGTACATAGCTCATCCACATATCAAATTTTGTTTTCTGATAATATTCTCACTGCAGTTTACTGTTTATATTTTCTTATTCTAATAATTTTAAATAATCATTTAATCTACATGTATATGTACATGGTCATGTGTTTTGATAATTTTGTTTTCCAAAGGAAGATTGTAATTGAGTGGTAGGTTGAAATTTACGGAGTTGTGGATGAATTTTGTGTGTGGATGAGTTTTGTGTGTGGATGAGTTTTGTGTGTGAATGAGTTTTGTGTGTGGACGAGTTTTGTGTGTGGATGGGATGAGTTTTGTGTGTGGACAAGTTTTGTGTGTGGATGGGATGAGTTTTGTGTGTGGATCTTTTGTGTGTGGATGGGATGAGTTTTTTTGTGTGGACGAGTTTTGTGTGTGGATGAGTTTTATGTGTAGGGCGAAGTAGTGAGTGTGTGTGTGGGGAGGTGTGTTTGTATGTGTGTGTATTTGATGTTGTATGACAGGTTATATTTGAATTTAATGGATTTGTAACATGATATAGCTAGGTAAACAGACCCGAGACAAAGAAATGCAATCAAATACAATTTAATTGTCATGCATTAATTCAGTTGTAAAGTAGGTTGTAAAGTGAACGAACAGTGTAATGTATTAATTGTTCTCAGGTCAACTAACACTAGCTATATGCATGTAGATCTACTTTTGTAGTTTGTTAAAGATCGCTAGAATAAACTATATGTATTATTACTTATATATAATTGTTTGTTATGGTTTTTTCTTTGGTGCAGCTGTTTTTGCCAACGTTTGACTAATTATTTAACCAATACAATTTGCTCTAACATACCTGTTTGTCCAATGAAATTGTATGTATTTTTCTGTTTAGAGACAAGGATAAATATATGATGCCATTTATTATTTGTTATAAACATGTGCGTTACATTGACAGTTGCTGCTGACTATTTAGTATTTACTCTGTGTATTATGGGTGACTCTGCTATTTGAATGAACATTCGTCGTGATTAGCTCCTGGAGGTACATCGTCTGCAATCACAGTACTTTCTTCTGTTACACTCCATACGTACCGTGGGCAATTTGACTGGCATTATCTTGATTTCATGAATATACACGAGGCGGGGGAGATCAATCTTCTTCCAATGAAATCGCATGTTTCTATTAAATACTCCTCATTAGCAATGACGTCATACTGGGATTTTCTTACTTGAAATAGAAACCAACGCACATGATTATTTTCTAAAGATTGTTTCGTGATTTTATTGACTACTTTTCCATACTAGTTCTTTGCGAAGCCAATGAAACTGTCTCATTAAATATTCATGATTACGCGATTTTCCTAACCAAATGGCCCACGGAACATAACGCAGCATAGCGGAGTAATGTATCGTGGGATAACCGACGATGCTGGTGGTATGACTGAACAGCGAATACAGTACAACCTCTCTTGAACAACACCTACTGGGAGAGACTAAAGTATGTTGCGGTGTAGAGGTCGTTGCTATGCAGAGGTCATATTCAATTAAAATAACGCCAAAGGGAAATATCAAAAGCTGTTGTTGAGCAGAGGATTTGTTCTGTAGAGGACCACTCTGAAGAGATTATACTGTATGACTATTTTTACCAAAACAAAATGAGCCATGCATATTATCAAATATCTTTTTAAAAGATAGTTCATGTTTATTTAAAAGCGAAGATACTAGGGGTGTAACGGTTAAATGATATACCGGTTAATATTGCAATACGTATTCTGACGGTTTGTTTTTCTCTGAACCGGTTTTTCTAGTTTTGTTCCATACAGACTGTTTTTATCAGAATAATGAACTCGAAATGTTTGAATAAATGTAAAAATGCGTTTGAAACTTAAAGTAGTCTTTATGTGCTTTAACAGGTTAATAATTTCGTCAAAAGAGAGAATAATTATCTTTGAAAGTCCATTGAAAACTGCACTTTTTAACTACATGTAAATCAAACATTTTGTTTAATAGATCATTTGAAAAAAAGATAATACATATGCATTTATTTATGTTTCGCTTGCTTATGCAAAAACGATACTAATTGCAATATATTGCAATATATTGCAATACGGGCGTTATGTATTGCAATATATTGCAATACGGTTTTTACTGTATTGTTACACCCCTAGAATATACATGTACAGTGACAAAGCAGCTTACCTTGAAGTTATAATGACTGACTCAAATGAGAAAAACTTGATTGTTAAAATTGATTCTTTAAACATGTGATAACTAATAATTGTAGACGTTCAACAAATGTTTGTTCATGAATAGAAATTAAGTAGAGGGAACTAACTTATATAACTTTTAAAAAATCTTGTTTAAATTAAATATAGCTTCATTAACATTAAAGGATCCTAAGGACCATGGACCGCCTGAGAACTAGGTTCTATTCATCTGACACAAAATTTTGTAACACTTTCGCTGTGTAAAAACTGTTAAATCTTGAGGACCTGCTACAGGGGTTGCTAATTATGAAAGCTTGAGGCAAACCAGTGTAAGAATATAAGTTTTTTCAACATTTCCTCGTGTAAGTCTATGTTAAACTTGTGACCCCTGGGACGAGGCATATTTTGACCACAAGGCGCATAAATTGAACAATCTTTGTAAAGGACCAACGATGAGCCAGCAGTGATTTTTTAAAACAAAGAAGTAGTATTTACTTTGAACTTGATAATCCCCAAGTTTGATTCCAGTTAGGAACCCGGTCGATAGCGTAGTTTGTAGCGCGCCGGGATTTGGAATCTCGTGCCCCACCCGGGGAGGTTATACCCTTCTATGAAAATTTGACAATAATGTCGATTTTTCTCCATTGATTAGATTGTCTAGTAGTTAACATAGATAATATACAGCAATGCCAGATACATATGTACAATCAAAGCACTGGAGTGCTGGAGGAACGATGACCTGAACATACTTTTTAAATAAGAATTATGATTATGTCAAATATCGAAATTATACAGCAATATTATCCATAAATTATGTATCAATTAATAGAAGTTAAAAAGAGCAGTCAAAGTACTGCGCGCTAGACTTTTCAAGTGTTTAGCTCATGGTAAGATTTTCCTTACTTTTTCAAAGGAAATAAATCAGTAAAACAATAACTATCAATTCATAAAAAATATAAAAGAGGTATAACTCCCATAACATACATCCATAGTAACGGCCCTTCATAGTTAAGAGACGTATCCTCAAAAAATAAGCATACCTATTTTTATTTATATGTCTTAAGTATTAAAAATACAAAAATGTACTTCAATTTGAAGAAATTTCAACATTTAAAAAGGTAGCATAATTCCTAAAATAAATAATCAAGAGTTATATCCCTCTACAGTTGTGGACAATAAATCAGCATACCATCTTTCATAAAAATATCTTATATGAGTATTTATTTTTTCACTTCAAAGTTCTAAAACCATAATTAAAAAGCTGAAAAGGGACTCAACTCCTAAAATAGTACTTCAAGAGTTATTCCCTTTTGTACCCGCGTAAATGTAGTGCTGATAAATAAGCATATTAACTTTCAATCAAATATCTTAACCAGTACTGAAGAGATTTAGTTAAAATGAACGTTAACCAAAAACGTTATAGGAATAAAGGGACATAACTTCGAAAGTAATGTGACTTATGTCCCTTCAAAGTCTTCAAAGATAAAAAACTGAGAAATAAGCATCAAAAATATATTTATAAATATAGTTATAAATTTCAACCTTAATTGTTAGAATATGATGGGGCATAACTAAAAAAAACAATTCATTCACAGTTACGTCCCTGAAGAGCTGTCTAGATAAAGTACCGACATATAAATTTACAAACTTTACGTCACATATATTGAAGCTTAAAAACTTTAACCTCCAAACCATCGTAAACGCCAACGCCGACGCAAAAGTGATAGCACATTTTGCAAATTACTAAATTCACATGATTTTTTCCGCAAGAATTAACAACAAACGTTAATTTATTTGAAACTTACTTAAAAAGACCCTTTACTTCTGTATTAACAGTGATCTGTATAAACAGACGCCGTCTTGTTTTCAGGGGTTTCGAAAAAAAATCCGACAATTGCGATCGCCAATATCGCCATTGATTAAGCGGACAAATAAAAAGACTAAGAATTAATATTGTTTGCGCTCATGCAAATAGTAACTATGATTATGTCATTGTTATGAAATACCAAAAGTTTCAAAAATGCTGACACACATCTTAAATTGGCGTATCAATTTCCGTTCAAAACAGCAAACAGGTGTAAAAAAATCGCCAAACAACAGACTGAATCAATTTTAAATGCTGCAAAAAAAACCAAAATAGGCTCAACAGGAGCTGAAATTACTGACTGTTTAGAATTGATATAATAAAGAACAATGCTAGGATGGCATATAGAAACTAAATTTGAGTTACGAAAAGAATCGTGTACGCGACCAGTATTTACTCGATTAAATATTTTTGGAGGGCGGAACTTTACTCTGAACATGCTAGTTGTTTATTTTCGCTTACATTCTACTAGTATACTAGTATCGTTAATTAGTAGTCGCACATATTGATCATAGAGAAACTAGGTCATAAATTTGTTAACCCGTAATACGTTATATATATGTATGTTATGATTTTACACAACACCCCAATAATTACAACCACGATATTGTAATGTTAACTGTTTACAATTTCTTAATTTATAAAATTTAAACGTTTTGCTCAATTTATTTCACCTTCGAATCGACAAGCTACGTCGTAGACAAGAAAGTATAAAAGGCGAAGTCTATGGGGGAGAGAGAAGGCGGGTTATTGAATAATTAAGAGCGCCATCTAGCGAACATTCGCTTAGCAAGACAATATATTTTTGTGAACAATTCAATAGACAGACAACACAAGCCGTCGTAATTTTTTCATTTGTTTGGGTCGTCAGACCAAACAAAAAATGGTAGCGAAATTTCAGACCCGAATGCTCTTAATTGAAAATTCCCAAAGTAGTCCGCTTTTTGTAGCGGTTACTTCCCTTTACATGGACATTAACGCCGAAAAATTCAGGGGAGATCACTGCGTGAAGATTGTCAAATGGACTGGTCCCCTGCGAACTAAAATAGGACAGGGAACCAGATTAATTGTCAAATAACAGGCGCATTAATTTTCAAACCTGCTCAGGGAAGAAAATATAGTTCCCGATTGGTCGAAGATTTCTAATATTGCGCAATTCTGTAACATTTCCGCAAATTACTGGTAATATATTGAAATAATTTTATTTAAACGCACGTCAATTTTGAACTCTTCAATTAAAAGGCGTTCGTCTATGTGTTAGTTTATATAACAAATACAATTTGTCACGTGGTCAAACCAGTCTGAAGAGTCAACAGAAGAACCCACGGAGAAGAAAGAAAGGAGGTTTATACTGTATTAACGCCTTTTCTCGAACCTCACCTTATCTCGAACCTTTCATAAAAAAGTTGTATACTTTGCTACGAAATTGAGTATGATGTCATCAACTCGTGTGTGCAAATGTTTTGTAAACAACAGACGCAAATACAGCTGTTAAGGTGTCGCTCTTGTGAGAAAGTGCTTCCGGGTCTTTGTACACTGCGAAAGTAGTTCCGAGAATTTAGTTTGACTGTATTTGGGTGGCTGTGACTCTGTTTGTATGTAAATAATATATATTTTTCACCCAAATTAGTTTTTCTATCCCTGTATGACAATATTCTGACCATTTTGTGTTTTCTTTTATGAACTTCTTCTTGCGGTGGAAGATCTAGACTTTAGTGTACTGTGGCCAATTTGACCTTTGCGAATGGGAATTCCCAACTATACATGTGCACAATGTGAAATAGTGAGAAATCCAATCGTTCATGACCTATCTTTATTGGACTTATTTTGCAGGTCTAGTGTGGAGGATCAACAGGATACCAATCATTATTTCCCAATCTATTTGGGAAAGTCAGCAGATACACTGAAACTTGGACATTTTATATAGAAACAAAGAGGACAAAAATTGACCATAGTGAGTCCTTAAACGAGAAAAATGAGCAAGAAACAGGAAATAAGAATGAATATTTTGTTATTGTAATCACCTTTCTGATATTCCGAGACCCAAACAAATTCAGCACCTTCTGTGCTTTGATTTATTACATTATTAAAGAGTCTCTCGCTTGAACTACGCCTCTTTGTCTATGTTTAAAATTGCTGAAGCGTGAAAGATGTCTTAACATCCATTACAAAAATGACAATGGGGTCTGGCCACAAGTTCTCACAACTTAGTTACGGGCATTTCCCGACACATATTTACAAAAATAAACCTGTCGTCACGTTTACATTATTATAATATTATAATATATATATAAATGAAATAGGAAAAATTAAAATACGAGTATGTTGTAAATTTATAATACGATTGTCTTTGCGATGCACGAGTGTCAGCCGGGAAGAGGGTTTACATTATAACCAACACATGAACAACCTCAACTATCAAATTTACCAGATTCTTTTATGTTACTTTGTACAGATATGATTTTTTTAGAATTGTCTTTATAATTGTAAGAAGATGAACCAAACAATAATTACTCTGTGCTCAATGGATGGAACTGAATAAGTTTCCTGAATAATCTAATTCACTGTGTTGTTATCGTCGGAACCTGTCCGACGATAATAACAATTATCAAGATTTGAGCATTTTTGTGTCGACACCGGTTGTCTTTAGCCAATCAGAACGTTGCTTTAGAGGTCACGTGACCAAAATGATGACGTCGAGTAGCAAAAAAAGGGGTGCGTGTATGGAATCGTCCACGGCGTGTATTATACGGTTACCTGTTTGTAATACAAGAAAATATCATTATCGATATATGAACGGGTATCAATTTCAAGGAGTAACAATATAAAACCAAAAAAACATTCATACCTATTCGTAACATGTTCATTTATTGAAGAAAGCTCGCTTTTGTTGAAAAACAACAACCTATCTTCCCTATTTCCGAGCGAGTTTATTACATACCCAACTTTTAGACCCATCAAGATGTTAGCTGTTTGATACAGTCATATAGCACTGACTGTAGATACATCAGTTTTGCGATAACATAATCTACAAGCCTTGACCTCATGTTGTGATCGATAATGTAAGATAAGGATCATAGATCACGATCATAACCATGTAGATTTCATTTTATCATTGGGGGATTAAATCCCTTGTAGACAATTGTTTTCTATGTGTATTATTGTCTATTGTGCATGAGGTGTAAATTAGCAGATGAAGATGTCACTACTTTAGTGGTGACATTTTATATACATGACAGTTAGTTGAAACAGGGATTTTATATAACTAATGTCTACATGTAAAATGTTATATAAAATCCCCGGTTGAAACAAAATTAACGAATGAAATATTTTTTTGATTGTTTAATTATGTTAGAAATATATTACACTATCACATCTGCTTTTTTATTAATTAATTGACCGTCCGTTAATTTTGATATGCCACAATTTCATTTAAAAAAAGCTTTAAAGTGAAATGATTAAATTAGATTTCAACAACTTATTCAATCTTCGTCGTTATTGTTAAGCCGTCAGTAACTTGTTTTTGTTTCGTTTGTCCGTTGCAATATTTTACTTTGACTGAAATGTCTGTGCATTCATTAGTATAATTGTTTAATTAATTTCACCTTTTAATGAAATTGTTTTGCTTGAATAAACTAGTCATTAAAAGAAGTTTTCTCGGTATCTTCGTTTAAAGAAAAAAAACTGTATTGGTGAAATTAAACAATTACATGTCTTTCTTTCAGTTATTATTATGCCGCCAAAATAATCTACAATACTGAATTAATGTGTGAAAGTTTTCATTTATCAGAGAGATATGAATACATCAAAACACTAATTGTACGCATATTTATTATAAGCAATGAAGAAGTATTTTTCAAGTAAACTTGATTTAAAGTAATATTATTTCTATAATACTGATTTCAGTGGTTCTTATACATGTAGTCGAGTAAACCTTTATTGCTAGATCATTTGATAAATACAACTAATTATCAATAAAACAGCAACAGGAAGGTTATCCTATCATAAAAGTGTACCCGCTGTGCCTTGCTATGCACAGTGTATTATACAATCACACCAGGGGTCCCTATATCTGATAGCGCACATCATAGAATAAAGAAAAAAAATACATTAAAAATCCAAAACTTTTGGAAAAAAGTGCAAAACAGACCAAAACTTCATTTAGATATTTTAAAAATAAAAAATGCTCCGGAAACTAGAAATATTTAGCCTTTTCATGCCGTTTGCACAAATTTGATCAAAGAACCGGAAAGGCTTTGTTTTTTAGCTTATATCAGCATGGGTATTTATTTTCCTTCTTATTCTATTGTAACGTGAGTAATCAAATAAAACCTTAAAACAGACCAAAACTTTATTATTTTACAAAAATATAAAAACAACCTATTGAAAGAAGAAAGTTTAAACTTTTTAGCATCATTTGCACAAAATTGATATCTTAAAAAATAAAAGAGATATGGCTGTTTAAAGAATTTTTCCCTATACTTTTCTATTGAAAATTGAACATCGACTTGAGATCATGTATGGGTCTAAAAGTTGGACATGAGTAAATATGAACGTTCGATTAGCTGGCGGAATGTAGGGCAGAACATGTTCTTGAAACGAGCGCGGTCGGAATATGTCTGGACAGCACATGGTAATTCGATGGTTTTTATCTGGCCTTACAGTGTGTAGAATTAATCAAACGCTTTGTAGTCTATAAATAGACTTGGAACGGTTTAAAGCACTGACGAATACCTGAATCCGTGGTAATACGTCAGATGACCACTGCTGGTATTTATATCCGGGGATGGAGGCGCTGTAGTCGAGCTTCTGAAGGTCTGATTTAAAGCCCTCTACTGTAAAGACATGCACTGTTTGATCTGCATATTGCTTGAATCTTTATTCTATATGGATAATACACGGCTAAACGACGATTTCAAGCATTTTTGGAAATGCTAATACTTGTAAATTTTCTACAGTTTAAAAGGGAAGTGTTCGGCGTCCTCATATTCGTAACCGCATTTACACGTAGATTAGTGAGATATATGATTTAAAAATAGATCCAATTGGAGATCACGTCTGTCAGATATTGTTATCAAGGTGACAATTTATTCACGCGTTGGTAATAATTTAACATAACAACATACCGCTGTGTTGAATCTAACTGCGCATGACCGTCGAATGTCTACCACGTCTTCGACATTTTTTTATGCGTTTCAAAATATGTCGCTTACTAAGACCTGAATTGCTAATGCAATCCAAGTCTTTGATATTGAAAATCATTCTTTCGTGGCTAGAACGGATAATGTTTAAACGGTTAACATCCACATCAATCGTTTTAGTGTATTGGTTATTAGTATTGATATATTGGTAATAGCAATTTTTCGATCCCATCCCCCCGGAGAAAAATGTCTAGAGCCGCATGTCTGATACTGGTACTGAACTACATTAATCATAATCTCAGGTACGAGAATGTTAATGTTTTAAATTAATAACCATGTCATAATTACGGTTTTGCCACCCACCTGGTTAACTCAGAGGGATCCATATCTGAATGTGATTCCAGGGATCGTTGGTTTATACAAACATTTGTAGAGTTAGATTATGAATTATTTTCTATGACTATTTATTCGCCTACCTCTGCATCAAGTAGTAAGATTATCTGCCTTTGTCGTGTGTATTTGCAATGTATACTAGGTTAAATGCAAATTCAGGTCAATGATTCTTTTGATATTTGTTAAATGTCAAATGTAGCAGAGGTATAATTAATTCAGTTCTTGGTGAATTTAATCGGCTATAATTCGATGTCTCAATAGAAAACGCTCTCAATGTTCAGTAAGAGTCCTTAAATCGCTTGTAATCATTGTAAATTTTTTGTCGACCTTGTAAATCATGCGAATGCCTTTCATAAAATTCGTTCGTTATAACCCAATACGACATTAAATAAATTATTAAGACGATTGCACTATGCATGTATTATCTATATCTATATCTAAGCTGTACTTTAAAGTTTATGACAATGCACATTGTGAAAGCGTCAGAGTTTTATACTGAACCTAGATAACATTGTCTTTATCGTGCCACCAGGTGTCGCAATAGCTGTTTGTTATGCGCCGTGACCTCTGCGCGATAAAATTTCTATTCTGCTTATCACCGAAATCGAAACTAGGAATTTAAAGTCAAAAGATCATAATGGCTACTGCAGGGCGTTCTTTGTCAAAAATGTCTAAAGAGACTTTTGATTTTATATGTACGTCATGTGATCAAGAGAACAAAACATTAGAAGCTGTAAGATATTGTGTAGAATGTTTAGGATATTGCTGTCAACTGTGTACAGATATGCATAAAAAGTTTCCTGCTTTACGACATCATACTCTAATGGATGTAGGACAGGGACATCAAGCTGGCAATCAAAGACCGACATTACCGGAATTCCCAACGGAAAGATGTGGGGAACACCACGGCAAGGTGTTGGATATGTATTGTGGAAAACATGATGTCGTAGGATGTTACATTTGTTTATCAAAGGATCATAGGTATGGGTTTAGTTGTGTACGTTATTCATTGCTGAATTTAAATGTTATGGAATAAGTTTACACTGAATATCTGTATATGTATGTACAGCTCGTTTATTTGTTCAATGTGTTTATAAACATGGACAGTTCTGTTAATAAGCAATGTTTTGAGGTGTTAGAACAAATTATAATTATTTGATAGTTTAGTTAGTTTAAACCTATGTCAATTATGAACATAAAAAATGAAAAACATATAAGTGGTCGGTTTATATCAGTAAAATGGGATACAGGCACAACCACATTCACCCATTGAATGGGCAGGTTCATCATTTAAGGTACATAAATGGGCATGGCCTTTTTAATCACTGTATTTTCATTGCAATGACATTGTCTTTTTATTTGGTAATTTATCTATGTAAATACTTTTGATGAGTAAATTTAACTTCATATAGTCGAAAAGACTTATCATTTAACCTTGCACTCAGTTCATACTAGGAAGTTTGGGTAGATTTATATTTAGGACTAAAAGGTTCACTTTTTAAATTGTGTAAAGGTCTTAAAACTATTTCTTGTTCATTTTGTAAATTGTGTAAAGGTCTTAAAACTATTTCTTGTTCATTTTATAAAAAAATGTAATTGATATGTTACATACTATTTTTTTTATATTGTGAAAGTTCAAATCACTGCTAGGCGGATAGTAAAACAAGTTTTTTTAAGATTTAAGATGAATAGTTTTCAAGTCATCAAGCTTTACCTGGGTCCGTCGCGCAGTTTTAAGCACGCCAGTACTTTGAATCAAGTTTCCCAAGACGGACATGGGTTTAAATTCCTCCGGGTAATGGGCTACACAATTCCTCAAAATTTGTAAAGTTTCTTCAGTTAGTAAGATAAACGGAGAAATTACCGGCCGTATAGAAGGTAGGTGAACGCTTGCTATAGACAAGGACCGAGGTAAGTTGCGCTTAATTTATGTTTACACGGCGTTAAACCCAGTAGAATAGACACACGTATATTGCTAAATGAAACACATTTGTAAGTTTGAACTACTGCGGAAATGGCGATTCAATGGTTACCAATGATTCAATGATTTATTAAAACATGTTTTCATATTATATATATTTCAGATCCTGTCCAGAAAGTCAAGTCTATTCAATATCAGACATGGTTGATAAATTATTCAACTTGTCTAAAAGTAAACGAACAAAGCAACACCTTACAGAAAGGATGGGTTCTGTGACCTCATTATGTGAGTCAAAAGATGTTCAATTAGCAACACTGATTGAGGCTAAGAATGAAGCTTTAAGAAAAGTAACCGAATTCCAAAGGCTACTTGAAGCTGCCATTAAAAGAGCTGCAGAGATGTCTAAGAAAGAATTGGAGGATATGTATGAGAAACTTAAAGAAGAAATCCTTCAAGACAAACCTGAAATCATGAAGATTGAAACTGTCCTGCGTTATACAAGAGACAAATTTAAAAAGGCAGAAGGAAATCGAGCTCAAGGTTTTGTTCTTACAAAACTGGCCGAGGCGCTGATAAAGGAAGCAGACGACCAGATGTCAAAACTGAAGACGCTTACAGATGTTCAACTATCATTCACAACCAGTCAATCACTGATGGATTATATAAATGGTAATCATGGTATTGGTGAAGTTGTTGGTAATACAAAGAAAACTGACCAGACAGTGAGGGAATATGGAGCACGTGGTACTGGTGCAATGGTAAGTCCTTCAATGAAGAAAACTGACCAGACAGTGAGGGAATATGGAGCACGTGGTACTGGTGCAATGGTAAGTCCTTCAATGAAGAAAACTGACCAGACAGTGGTGGAATATGGAGCACGTGGTACTGGTGCAATGGTAAGTCCTTCAATGAAGAAAACAGACCAGACAGTGGTGGAATATGGAGCACGTGGTACTGGTGCAATGGTAAGTCCTTCAATGAAGAAAACTGACCAGACAGTGATGGAATATGGAGCACGTGGTACTGGTGCAATGGTAAGTCCTTCAATGAAGAAAACAGACCAGACAGTGGTGGAATATGGAGCACGTGGTACTGGTGCAATGGTAAGTCCTACAATGAAGAAAACTGACCAGACAGTGGTGGAATATGGAGCACGTGGTACTGGTGCAATGGTAAGTCCTACAATGAAGAAAACTGACCAGACAGTGGTGGAATATGGAGCACGTAGTTCTGGTGCAATGGTAAGTCCTTCAATAAAGAGAACTTATCCCACAGCGATGATATATGCAGCACGTAGTTTGGGTGCAGTGATAAGTCCTTCAATAAAGAGAACATACCAGACAGCGATGGAATATGCAGCACATAGTTCGGGTGCAGTGATAAGTCCTACAAAAAAGAGAACTGACCAAACAGCGATGGAATATGGAGCACGTGGTACTGGTGCAGTGGTAAGTCCTACAAAAAAGAGAACTGACCCGTATAAAGTAAAGGAAAGTAGATATATCAACATTAAACTGTCTGATGATTCTTCTAAGTGCTGTTCAATGGGTTGTTGTTTAACATTAGATAATAATCAACTTCTTCTTACAGATAAGAACAATGGGAAATTAAAACGATTTGATGTAAAGACTATGACAATCATTGATCATTGTAAACTAGATGGTTCACCAAGGGATGTATGCTGTGCAGGAACATATGAAGCTGTAGTTGCATGTGAATATCCTCACATGATCGAGTTTGTTTCTATTGATAAGAAGATGATACCAACTAGACAAATTAAAATGTTTCACGATTGTTATGGCATTGCTACCAAGGATGATAAGCTATATGTAACAGATAGTGGATCGTCAATTTATATATATAACATGCTAGGAAACTTGCTGAAAACTTTATCACAATACAATGCTGGAAATAAACTATTTCTTAGCAGTAGACATATAGCTTTCAATGACAGCGGAAACATGTATGTTAGTTGCTTGGAAAATGGTATTGTATGTTTAGATTATGCAGGAAACTATGTGTCTACCTACAATGATAGTGATTTGAATAGTACAGATGGTTTGTGCGTAGATGGGAGAAGAAACTTATTTGTTGTAGGATTACACTCGCACAATGTTGTACAGTTTAATGAGGCTGGTGAGAAGGTTTGTGTTGTTATAAAACAACAAGATGGATTACAGTATCCACGTTCTGTATGTTTCCATCAGAAACTGAACATATTGTTTGTTAGCATGGATAGTAGTGATGTATTGAAAATGTATGAATTAGAATAAACTCAATCATTATTACTATAGTACAGAACCAATGAGTATAAACCGAAGAAATATTGTAGACATGACTGAATGACTATTCGTGTAAAATATTTCTACATTTCAAGAACACACTTTTCTCAAATACCATAATGTGCACTCTATTATAAATGCCTGACTTTGATTTATTTACTACTTTAATCTTCTAGCAGCATGTGTTAGCTATATTTATCTTGAATTAAAATGAAAGTATTTGAAAGATTGTTGAAATGCTTAGTCATTACGTTTATAACTGTATGATATTAATTCATGATGCTTACTATTTTATAACTCTGTAAACAGAATGATTATTGTACATTTATTATGGGTTTTTTTCTTATCAGTATACTGTCACACACTGTATATATATTCTTTATGTTGTATAATATACTAATTACACCTCAGTAAAAGTTCTTCTATAAAGACCAATTTTGATCATTGCAATATCATGTGAATATTTTTTAGTTTTAATTCTCAAATGCTTAATGTAGGTTGAAAAGAGTTCCTATGATAAAGATCAATCAGCTATTAAGACCAATGACTTTGAAAGTCCGTGTACAGGAAATTTTACTGTACATAGTTCATCCACTTATCAAATTTTGTTTACTGATAATATTCTCACTGCAGTTTACTGTTCTTATTCACTTATTCAAATAATTTTAAATAAGCATTTATTCTACATGTACATGGTCATGTGTTTTGATTATTTTGTTTTCCAAAGGAAGATTGTAATTGAGTAGTAGGTTGAAATTTACGAAGTTGTGGATGAGTTTTGTGTGTGGGTGAGTTTTGTGTGTGAATGAGTTTTTGTGTGTGAATGAGTTTTGTGTGCGAATGAGTTTTGTGTGCGAATGAGTTTTGTGTGTGGACGAGTTTTGTGTGTGGACGAGTTTTGTGTGTGTGTGGATGAGTTTTGTGTGTGGATGAGTTTTGTGTTGACGAGTTTTGTGTGTTGATGAGTTTTGTGTGTGTGGATGAGTTTTGTGTGTGGATGAGTTTTGTGTGTTGATGAGTTTTGTGTGTGGATAAGTTTTGTGTGTTGATAAGTTTTGTGTGTGGATGAGTTTTCTTTGTGTGGATAAGTTTTGTGTGTGGACGAGTTTTGTGTGTGGATGAGTTTTGTGTGTTGACGAGTTTTGTGTGTGGATGATTTTTTTGTGGGGATGAGTTTTGTGTGTACACGAGTTTTGTGTGGATGAGTTTTTTTTGTGCTGGGCGAATTAGTGAGTGAGGGGAGGAGGGGGTTGTATGTGTGTGTATTTGGTGTTTATGACTGGTTATATATGTTTTTAATGGTATTGTAACACGATATAGCTAGGAAAAACTGACCAAAGACAAAGAAATGCAATCTAATACAATTTAATTATCATGCATTACTTCAGTTAAAAGTAGTAAATTGACCGAAGAGTATGATGTATTAATTTTTCTCAGGTCAATTAACACTAGCTTTATGCATGTAGATCTACTTTTGAAGTTTGTAAATGATTGTTAGAATATACCCTATGTATTATTACTTATATATAATTGTTTGTTATTGTTTTTTTCTTTGGTGCAGCTGTTTTTGCCAACGTTTGACTAATAATTTAAATAATACAATTTGCTCTACCATACCTGTTTGTCCAATGAAATTGCATGTATATTCCTGTTTAGAGTGATGAATAAAATATATGATGCCATTGGTTATTAAACTGGCGCGTAACGCGGACAGTATTTGCTGACGATTTAGTATTTACTCTGCGTATTATGGGTGACTCTGCTATTTGAATGGACATTCGTCGTGATTAGCTCCTGGAGGTACATCGTCGGCAACCACAGTACTTTCTTCTGTTACACACCATAGGTACCGTGGGCAATTTGGCTGGCACTACGAAGCTGTAGTTTAGTGGTGCCGCGCGCGCTTAGGGATCGAGAGGTTCCGGGTTCGAACCCCACCATGGGCACTGTTAATTTCCTTGAGCAAGAAATTTACGTGCGATTGCTTCACCTCACCCAGGTGTAAATGGGTATCTGCGAGGGTGGTATAATTCCGTTGTGCCAAAGTGTAGGCTGCACTAAGCGGAGTAAAAAGACTTTCAAGGGAGATTGATAGATAGATACCAGTAGCCCGATGACCGGGGGTAATAGCTGTAAAGTAGGTGAACGTGCAATCGCATGAAACTTAGACTATAAAATGCAATTACTTTATCTCGTTTTCATGAATATGCATGAGGCAGAGAAGACCAATCTTTTACCAATGAAATCGCAAGTTACAACTAAATACTCTTCAATAGCAATGACGTTATACTGGGGTTTCTTACTTAAAATAGAAACCAACGCACATGTTTATTTTTCTAAAAATTGTTGCGTGATTTTATTGGCTAGGTTTCCACAGTTGTTTCCTTGCGGAGCCAACGAAACTGTCATATTAATTATTCCTGATTACGAGATTTTCCTGACCAAATGGCCCACGGTACATAACGCAGCATAGCGGAGTAATGTATCGTGGGATAACCGACGATGATGGTGGTATGACTGAACAGCGAATACAGTACAACCTCTCTTGAACAACACCCACTGGGAGAGACTAAAGTATGTTGCTGTGTAGAGGTCGTTGCTATGCAGAGGTTATATTCTATTAAAATAACGCCAAAGGGAAAATATCAAAAGCTGTTGTTGAGCAGAGGATTTGTTCTGTAGAGGACCACTCTGAAGAGATTATACTGTATGACTATTTCTACCAAAACAAAATGAACCGTGCATATTACCAAATATCGTTTTAAAAGATAGTTCTTGTTTATTTTAAAGTGAACATTCGGTGACAAAAACAGCATAAGTTTGATATAAAGATATAATACTGACTAACTCAAATGAAAAAAAATTGATTGCTAAAATTGATTCTTTAAACGCGTGATAACTGATAATTGTAGATGTACAACAAATATTTGTTCATGAATAGAAATTAGTTAGATTGAACTAACTTACATAACTTTTAAAAATCTTGTTTAAATTCAATATAGCTTTATTAACATTGAAGATCCTGAGGACCCTGGACCGGCTGAGAACTAGATTCTATTCATCTGACACATTAATTATGTTTTAAAGTGTAAGGTGTGCGAATAGTGTGATGTATCAATTGTTCTCAGATCAAGTTACACAAGCTATATTCTTTGTGACTAGTTTTTGTTTGTTTGTTTGGTGGGTTTAACGACGTACATTATAGGTTATATCACGGCGGCCAGCCTACCTACTCGCTCCTCCTGGAAAGGCTAAATCTCTGGATTTAGCTGTTAACCAACTACTGAGCGCATACTTTCGCCAGTCAGTCGGACTGACTACTGCCTTACATGATTTAGAATCAGGGTATGAGGGAGAATGGCCGTAGAAATTATTTCATGACCAAGCTTCACGAACGTATGCCCCGACCGGGAATCGAACCCACGACCCCTCGATCAGTAAATTTGTGCGCTACCGACTGTGTTAGCCGGGCGGCTCTTGTAACAATAATAATATATTGTTAGAATAAACTCTTTGTTTCATTACTTATACATGTATATATAGTTGTAAGTAATTGTGGTTTTGTTTATATTAAAATTAAGATTCGGTAACAAAAACAACTTAAGCTTGATATAAAGGTATTTCATGACTTACTTAAATGTGAAAGTTCAGATGTGGAAATTGAATCTTTAACCGTATGATAACAAATAAATGAAGATGTACTACAAACATTTGCTGATTCAAAACACTGCTGTAAAATACTCCTAAAATTGTAGTATTGTATCTTAGCTCAAGTTGGGTTAGGGTTCAAGTTGAGACGAGGTTTATACATGCACTCATAGCTAAAAGTTACTCTTTCAAGTGAAGCATATGGCTTATTCATTTATTGCTACCAAGTGAAAGGATTATGTACAATTTGTTTACGCCCCTCTCTGTTAGCGTAATGTGATGCTGTCAAACTAACCACTATCCATAGAATACACTCACGTTTGATACTGGTACAGTACAGACATTAATAAACAACTAGCCATGTACGAGAGAGTCGAGGATTTTATTTCTTGTTTATGTTTAAAATTTTGATTTGTTATATAACCATGTCCTAATTACTGCATTGCTACCCGACTAGTTAATTCAGTATGTTACATATCTGACAGCGAATCCAGGGATCGTCGATTTTTTATAATCATTCGTGGATTTGATAATGAGTTGTTTTCTATGGCTATTCTCTCACACACCTTTGTATCAAGTCGTGCGATGTTTGACTCTGTCGCGAGTATTTGCATATGTATACTAGGTTTAGCGCAAATTCTTAGTCTTCCTTGATACTTGTTTAATGCCAAATCTAGCAGACGTATAACTAATTCGGTACTTTCATTTCATTGAATTTAATCTGGCGAATGTTAAGGCGATAAGAAAGTTTCTGCCTAGGACATTTAACGGAATTTAAACGTATTTAAAAATGTACACGCCTATCTATATTTTCATAATTAAAGGGAAACAATAACAGTTTCAATTATGATTGATATCTTTTTTAACTTCATTTTTTGTGAGTGTTTGTTTGTTTGTTTGGGTTTTACGGCGCACCAACACAGAAAGGTCATATCGCGCCTTTGTGAGTGTTTCATATACTAATGCCCGTCAAAAAAATAACCGTGACCCTTGGTTAGGTTTTCTATATTCTTTTTGGGCCGATTGCATAATTCAAGTTTTATTTAGTCTAATTTAAGCCCTAGTCCGAGGCTTACTAGCCTTGAGTTTATCTCTCAATTGCATAATTCAAGTTTAATTTTGATTTAGCTAGTCTTAGACTAGCTATCCGGGGGATAACAAAACTTGAGCTTTGTAATCTTGTAGTACTTAGTCCTCAGGTAGGATAAACTATAATTGAAGTTTTCTTTTGTTGCACCGAAAAAATACCACTTAATCATGAGAATTTCGTGCTTGGACATTGATTATTTTGTATAAAATTTAAATCGGTCGATTAACAGTGTTATTTTCAAATACATGCAAAAATAAATTTAATGTAAACATTATTGAAATAAAAATATTATCATTTATGTGCAACTGATTTTCTTTCTATGATTGTCTTGGAAGGGCAAGCGAAAAAAACAAAGGGTAGTATACCAAGATAAAATGACTTTATAATCTGTACTTTAATGATATTTTCTGAATAAAAAACACACATAATTGATACATCTGTTAATTAATAAATGAATTGTATGATGTTATGCTCAGCTTACTTGCACATTCAGAGAGCTCATATACAGATACATTTTCAGGTTCCTCACTTGAAGGCTGAATGAAACTACTTTTAAGATGTTAACATTTAGTAAGATATTGAAACTGCAAAACATGGCATCACACGCGCATGCGCATATGTAACGCATGTCAAATTTTTGCTAGTTTTGAATTGATGAAATATCAGATCAAATGCATTGGCTTAGTTGTATTACCCTGAAAAGTTGTACCTGTGTTGAAGCTGAGTAATTAAACAACATCATAAGGTTTTCAAATATGTTGAGTTGCAATTAGTTTTATAGCAAGTTGCACGTTTGTCGATCGACCCTCAAACAACAAAGATTAATCATATTCAAGTTTGCTTTCTGTTTCCTCAGTTCTGAGCTAGCAGTAAAAATATTTAGCTCAAAGAAATTACGAGGTTTTCGTTGGGATTCGAATAAATGCCGGACTGGCGGTTCAATGATTTCCAGTCCAACGTCGTAATAACTCGGCCATGATTGTTTAGTTGGCTGAGCATGTTTATGAAAACAAAATTTTAACCGCACTTTTCTCCATTTTTTCGTAAAAATTCATCAAAATCTCTTGTTTGAACGCAAAATTAATCATACAAATGTATATACTTCATCGTAATTACATCGATAGTATTACAAGTTTACCCCGATGTGTGTTTGTAGCACATCAGCTATGAAGTTAGACTTGTATCATCGGTGTTGGTTCGAATCTTGTTTTGAAGCCATTTCTTTGTTTCTATGCACACAAACTTTAATCTTATTGCTTAGTACCGGAGAAGGAATCTTGCATAAAAGGGATAAATATTATTTGTAAGAACTTTTTACACACAAAGGTTAAATTTCTCAAATACGAGTTGCACATTCTATTGAAATTTGACCGTTGCAATATGTGGGCAGTCATTTTTTCAACTCACAAAACTTATATATTTTCTAAAACTCAGCCTTAAACTACCCCTACCGCAGGTTTAATTTTAATGATGTATTAGACTAAATATAAACTCAGGTTTTGCCTAAACTGTCTTTATGCAGTCCAACCAGGTTTTTGCTTAGTCTGAGACTAATCAAACTACATTTATGCAATGGACAGGGTTTAAACTCTGGTTTAAACTTGAGGTTATCTTTAGACTAGAATTATGCAATCGGGCCTTTATGTTTACGCTGATGAATGCTTGAATAGTAATCGCAGCCAATACCCAAATCAGTGTCTTTAAAACGTTTAGATTATATAAATGTTTTTCGACCTTGTAAAGGTCGAAATTTTGCAATCCCGCGAATGCCTTATATAGAATTGATTATTATACCCCATATCATATACGACATCAAATTCACACGAATTACACAAGCTTATCATTTATCTACTGTTACAATATAATGTCGATAATATGAGTCGTTTAATAGATTAGGACGTTATTTGTGTTTAAGATCTCATCGTCAAATTATAAAACGATACACTTGAAGAACTTATGATCATATTGATTGTATTCTTATATGTTAGTATGAATATAATGTTCGTAAATTTTATCGTTTTATAGTTTATAATGTACAGTTTATGACGGTGCACATAAAATCGTTGATGTTTTATACTAAACCTAGATTAACTATTATCTATTTTGTTGTACACAAACGGTCTTACTGACTGTTAACATCGTCTATGTATATCTAATTATTTTTATTTTGTCACCAGATGTCGCTAGCTGTTGTGATGCATCGTGACCTCTGCGCGATAGAATATTTCTGTCGAAATCGAAACTAGGACTCAAAATCTAAAGATTACTATGGCTACTGCAGGGCGTTCTTTGTCAACAATGTCTGAAGAGACTTTTGATTTTATATGTACGTCATGTGATCAAGAAAACAAAACATTAGAGGCTGTGAGATATTGTGTAGAATGTTTAGGATATTGTTGTCAACTGTGTACAGATATGCATAAAAAGTTTCCTGCTTTAAGAAACCATAATCTAATGGATGTAGGTCATGGAAATCAATCTGGCAATCAAAAACCGACATTACCGGAATTTCCTACTGAAAGATGTGGGGAACACCACGGCAAGGTGTTGGATATGTATTGTGGAAAACATGATGTCGTGGGATGCTACATTTGTTTATCAGAGGATCACAGGTATGGGTTTAGTTGTGTAAATTATTTATTGCTGAATTTAGATATTATAGAATAAGTTTACATTGAATATCTGTATATGTATGTACAGCTCGTTAAGTTGTTCAATGTGCTTACAAACATGGCCAGTTCTGTAAATAAGCAATGTTTTGATGTGTAAGAACAATTTATAATTATTTGATAGTTTAGGTAGTTCAAACCTATTATAATAATGAACATATAACAAATTTGCAAAGCATATAAGTGGTCTGTTTTTGTCTGTAAAATGGGGTACTTGCAGAACCTCATTCACATATTAAATGGCCTTTTTAATCACCTGTGTTTTCAATACAATGACTTAGTCTTTTCACTTGGTAATGTGTCTATGTATAAATACCTAATCTAGATGTGTACATTTAACTGCATATAGTCAAAAATACTTATCATTTAACCCTACCCTCAATTCATACTAGGAAGTATGGGTAGTTTTAAATTTAGGACTTAAATGTTCTCTTTGTAAATTGTGTAAAGATCCTAATACTATTTCTTGTTTATTTCATAAAAAATACGAGTATAAACGAACTTATTACGATTTCAAATAAAAATCAACTTAATTCAAAACCTGTAGTGTTTATTGGAAAATAACAGCTACCTTGATGATCAGGACCATTAACCATTCTGTATTAATCTAATACTAATAAGTTGAGTTTGATGTGTTACATAATGGTTTTTTATATTGTGAAAGTTTAATATCATTTTTTAATAATTTAATAGTCTTTGATATAATATATTAGACGGATTGTAAAACACGTTTTTTAAGATTTAAGAGAAATCGTTTTCAAGTCAGCTTCTTGGTCCCTCAGTTCTGGGCTAGAATGCCAAGCCCTACCTGAGTCCGTAACGCAGCTTTAAGCGCACCAGAACTTTTAATATAGTATCCCAACGCGGGTATGGGTTCAAATCTCTCCAGGGAGGACGCTATACAGTTTTATTCAAATTTGACCTAAATTTATGTTTACACGGCGTTAAACCCAGTAGAATTGGCACACGTATATTGCTAAATGAATCAACTTTGTGAGTTATTTTATGTAATTTGAACTAACTTGGAAATGATATAAGTATATTACATATATTTCAGATCATGTCCAGAAAGTCAAGTCTATTCAATATCAGACGTGGTTGATAAATTATTCAACTTGTCTATAAGTAAACAAACAAAACAACACCTTAAAGAAATGATGGTTTCTGTGGCCTCATTATGTGATTCAAAAGATGTTCAATTAGCAAACCTGATTGTGGCCAAAAATGAATCTTTAAGAAAAGTAACCGAATTCCAAAAGGCACTTGAAGCTGCCATTAAAAGAGCTGCAGAGATGTCTAAGAAAGAATTGGAGGATATGTATAAGAAACTTGAAGAAGAAATCCTTCAAGACAAGACTGAAGTTAAGAAAATTGAAGATGTCCTACGTAATACAAGTGACAACATAAAAAAGGCAGAAGGTAATCGAGCTCAAGGTTTTGTCCTTACAAAACTGGCCGAGGCACAGATGAAAGAAGCAGACGACCATATGTCTAAACTGAAGACGCTTACAGATGTTCAACTATCATTCACTCCCAGTCAATCATTGATAGATTGTATAAATGGTAAACAAGGTATTGGTGAAGTTGTAGGGCCGTCAAAGAAGACAACAGACCGCACAGTGATATATTATGGAGCACAAGGTATCGGTGAAGTTGTTAGACCTACAAAGAAGAGAACAGACCTGTATAAATTGAAGGGAAGTAAAGATATCAACATTAAATTGTCTGATGATTCTTTCAATTGCCAATCATTTGGTTGTTGTTTAACACTAGATAATAATCAACTTCTTCTTACAGATTGCAACAATAAGAAGTTAAAACGATTTGATGTAAAGGCTGTGACAGTTATTGATTATTGTGAACTAGATGGTGCACCATATGGTGTTTGCAGTGTAGGAACACATAAAGCTGTAGTTGCATGTGGAAGTTCTAAAATGATCCAGTTTGTTTCTATTGATAAGAAGATGACACCAACTAGACAAATTAAAATGTCTCACTTTTGTTTTGGTATTGCCACCAAGGATGATAAGCTATATGTAACAGATAACGGATCGTCACTTTATATATATGACATGCTAGGGTACTTGTTGAAGACTATATCACAAGACAGTGCTGGAAATGAACTATTTTCTTGTAGTAGACATATAGCTTTCAGTGACAGCGGAAACATGTATGTTAGTAGCTGGTGGAGTGATAGTATTGTGTGTTTAGATGATACAGGAAACTATGTGTCTACCTACAATGATAATGATTTGAAAAATACAGATGGTTTGTGCGTAGATGGGAGGAGAAATTTATTTGTTGCAGGATGTACTTCTCAAAATGTTGTACAGTTTAACGAGGCTGGCAAGATGGTGGGTGTTGTTATAAAACAACAAGATGGATTACAGTATCCACGTTCTGTATGTTTCCATCAGAAACTGAACATATTGTTTGTTAGCATGGATAGTAGTGATGTATTGAAAATGTATGACTTAGAATAAACTCAATAATTTATTACTATAGTACAGAACCAATGAGTATAATCTGATAAAATATTGTAATCATGTAACAGAATGACTATTCGTGTATGATATTTCTGCATTCCATGAACACATTTTTCTTTAATACCATACAGTGCACCCTATTAAAATGCCTGATTTTGATTTATTAACTACTTTAATCTTCTAGCAAGTGTTAGCTGTATATAAAGTATATGACAGATTGTTGAAATATTTAGTCAGTATGTTTATGACTGTATGATATTAATTCATGATGCTTAGTATTTTATAACTCTGTAAACAGAATGATTATTGTACATTTATTATGTTGTTTTTATCTTATCAGTATACTGTCATACACTGTATTCCTTAATGTTGTATAATATACTAATTATACCTCAGTAAAAGTTCTTCTATAAAGACCAATTTTGATCATTGCAATATCATGTGAATAATGATTTAGTTTTAATTCTCAAATGCTTAATGTAAGTTGAAAAGAGTTCCTATGATAAAGATCAATCAGCTATTTAGACCAATGACTTTGAAAGTCCGTGTACAGGAATTTTACTGTACATAGTTCATCCACTTATCAAATTTTGTTTACTGATAATATTCTCACGGCAGTTTACTGTTCTTATTCACTTATTCTAATAATTTTAAATAAGCATTTATTCTACATGTACATGGTCATGTGTTTTGATTATTTTGTTTTCCAAAGCAAGATTGTAATTGAGTGGTAGGTTGAAATTTACGAAGTTGTGGATGAGTTTTGTGTGTGGGTGAGTTTTGTGTGTGAATGAGTTTTTGTGTGTGAATGAGTTTTGTGTGTGAATGAGTTTTGTGTGTGGATGAGTTTTGTGTGTGGACGAGTTTTGTGTGTGGACAAGTTTTGTGTGTGTGGATATGTTTTGTGTGTGGATGAGTTTTGTGTGTGGACGAGTTTTGTGTGTGGATGAGTTTTGTGTGTGGACAAGTTTTGTGTGTTGATGAGTTTTGTGTGTGGATGAGTTTTGTGTGTGGATGAGTTTCGTGTGTGGATGAGTTTTCTTTGTGTGGATGAGTTTTGTGTGTGGACGAGTTTTGTGTGTGGACGAGTTTTGTGTGTGTGTGGATGAGTTTTGTGAGTGGACGAGTTTTGTGTGTGGATGAGTTTTGTGTGTGGACGAGTTTTGTGTGTGGATGAGTTTTGTGTGTGTGGACGAGTTTTGTGTGTGGACGAGTTTTGTGTGTGTGGATGAGTTTTGTGTTTAGATGATTTTTGTGTGTAGACGAGTTTTGTGTGTTGATGAGTTTTGTGTGTGTGGATGAGTTTTGTGTGTGGACGAGTTTTGTGTGTGGACGAGTTTTGTGAGTGGACGAGTTTTGTGTGTGGTTGAGTTTTTTGTGTGTGGACGAGTTTTGTGTGTGGACCAGTTTTGTGTGTGGATGAGTTTTGTGTGTGTGGATGAGTTTTGTGTGTAGATGAGTTTTGTGTGTGGATGATTTTTGTGTAGATGAGTTTTGTGTAGATGAGTTTTTTGTGCTGGGCGAATTTGTGGGTGAGGGGAGGAGGGGGTTGTATGTGTGTGTATTTGGTGTTTTATGACTGGTTATATATGTTTTTTAATGGTATTGTAACACGATATAGCTAGGAAAAACTGACCAAAGACAAAGAAATGCAATCTAATACAATTTAATTATCATGCGTTAATTCAGTTAAAAGTAGTAAAGTGACCGAAGAGTATGATGTATTAATTGTTCTCAGGTCATTTAACACTAGCTATATGCATGTAGATCTACTTTTGAAGTTTGTAAATGATTGTTAGAATATACTCTATGTATTATTACTTATATATAATTGTTTGTTATTGTTTTTTTCTTTGGTGCAGCTGTTTTTGCCAACGTTTGACTAATTATTTAAATAATACAATTTGCTCTACCATACCTGTTTGTCCAATGAAATTGCATGTATATTCCTGTTTAGAGTGATGAATAAAATATATGATGCCATTGGTTATTAAACTGGCGCGTAACGCGGACAGTATTTGCTGACGATTTAGTATTTACTCAGCGTATTATGGGTGACTCTGCTATTTGAATGGACATTCGTCGTGAACCACAGTACTTTCTTCTGTTACACACCATAGGTACCGTGGGCAACTTGGCTGGCACTACGAAGCTGTAGTTAAGTGGTTCCGCGCGCGCTCAGGGATCGAGAGGTCCCGGGTTCGAACCCCGCCATGGGCACTGCTAATTTCATTTAGCAAGAAATTAACCTGCGATTGCTTCACCTCACCCAGGGTACCTACGAGGGTGGTATAATTCCGTTGCGCCAAAGTGTCGGCTGCACTAAGCGGAGTAAAAAGTCTTTCCAAGGAAATTGATAGATAGATACCAGTAGCCCGATGACCGGGGGTAAAAGCTGTAAAGTAGATGAACGTGCTGTCGCATGAAACTTAGACTATAAAATGCAATTACTTTATTTCTTGAGGCAGAGAAGTCCAATCTTTTTCCAATGAAATCGCAAGTTACAACTAAATACTCTTCAAAAGCAATGCCGTCATACTGGGATTTCTTACTTAAAATAGAAACCAACGCACACGTATATTTTCTAAAAATTGTTGCGTGATTTTATTGGCTAGGTTTCCACAGTGATTTCCTTGCAGAGCCAACGAAACTGCCTCATTAATTATTAATGATTACGAGATTTTCCTAATCAAACGGCACACGGTACATAACGCAGCATAGCGGAGTAATGTATCTTGGGATAACCGATGATGCTGGTGGTATGACTGAACAGCGAATACAGTACAACCTCTCTTGAACAACACCCACTGGGAGAGACTAAAGTATGTTGCTGTGTAGAGGTCGTTGCTATGCAGAGGTTATATTCTATTAAAATAACGCCAAAGGGAAAATATCAAAAGCTGTTGTTGAGCAGAGGATTTGTTCTGTAGAGGACCACTCTGAAGAGATTATACTGTATGACTATTTCTACCAAAACAAAATGAACCGTGCATATTACCAAATATCGTTTTAGAAGATATTTCTTGTTTATTTTAAAGTGAACATTCGGTGACAAAAACAGCATAAGTTTGATATAAAGATATTATACTGACTAACTCAAATGAGAAAAAAATTGATTGCTAAAATTGATTCTTTAAACGTGTGAAAACTAATAATTGTAGATGTACAACAAATGTTTGCTCATGAATAGAAATTAGTTAGATGGAACTAACTTACATAACTTTTAAAAATCTTGTTGAAATTCAATATAGCTTTATGAACATTAAATGATCCTAAGGACCCTGAACCTGAGAACTAGGTTCTATTCATCTGACACAAAACCTTGTAAGACCTTTTTGCTGTATAAATCTGTTAGATCTTGAGGACCTAAAGGGGATGCTAAATATGAAAGCTTGAGGCGAACCAGTGTAAGAGAAGAAGTTCTTTTAACATTTCCTCGTGTAACTCTATGTTAAACTTGTGACCCCTGGGACGGGGCATATTTTGACCACAAGGGGCATAAATTGAACAATCTTTGTATAGGACCAACGATGAGCCAGCAGTTGGGCCTATATGAGCCAATGAGCAAAGTGATTTTTAAAACAAAGGAGTAGTATTTACTTTGAGCTTGATAATCTCCAAGTTTGATTCAACCCGGGTCGATAGCGCAGTTGGTAGCGCACCGGGATTTGGAATCTCGTGCCCGAGGGGTGCGGGTTCGAATACCACCCGGGGAGGTTATACCTTCCATGAAAATTTGACAATGATGTTGATTTCCTCCATTGATTAGATTGTCTAATAGTTAACATAGATAATATACAACAATGCCAGATACATATGTACAATCAAAGCACTGGAGTGCTGGAGGAACGATGACCTGAACTTACTTTTTAAATAAGAATTATGATTATGTCAAATATCGAAATTGTACAGCAACATTATCTATAATTATGTATCTATTATTAAAAGTTAAAAAGAGCAGTCAAAGTGTACAGCGCGCCAGTCTTTTCGAGTGTTTAGCTCATGGTAAGGTTTTCCTTACTTTTTCAAAGGAAATAAATCAGTAAAACAATAATTATCAATTCATAAAAATATAAAAGAGGCATAATCCCATAACATACATCCATAGTAACGGGTCTTTATAGTTAAGAAGACGTATCTTCAATAAATAAGCATTCCTATTTTTATTTATATGTCTTAAGTATTAAAAATACAAAAATGTACTTCAATTTGAAGAAATTTCAACATTTAAAAAGGTAGCATAATTCCTAAAATAAATAATCAAGAGTTATATCCCTCTACAGTTGTGGACAATAAATCAGCATACCATCTTTCATAAAAATATCTTATATGAGTATTTATTTTTTCACTTCAAAGTTCTAAAACCATAATTAAAAAGCTGAAAAGGGACTCAACTCCTAAAATAGTACTTCAAGAGTTATTCCCTTTTGTACCCGCGTAAATGTAGTGCTGATAAATAAGCATATTAACTTTCAATCAAATATCTTAACCAGTACTGAAGAGATTTAGTTAAAATGAACGTTAACCAAAAACGCTATAGGAATAAAGGGACATAACTTCGAAAGTAATGTGACTTATGTCCCTTCAAAGTCTTAAAGATAAAAAACTGAGAAATAAGCATCAAAAATATATTTATAACTACTAAATATATCCCATTTTAACAAATTTCAACCTTAATTGTTAGAATATGATGGGGCATAACTAAAAAAAACAATTCATTCACAGTTACGTTCCTGAAGAGCTGTCTAGATAAAGTACCGACATATAAATTTACAAACTTTACGTCACATATATTGAAGCTTAAAAACTTTAACCTCCAAACCATCGTAAACGCCAACACCGACGCAAAAGTGATAGCACATTTTGCAAATTACTAAATTCACATGATTTTTTCCGCAAGAATTAACAACAAACGTTAATTTATTTGAAACTTACTTAAAAAGACCCTTTACTTCTGTATTAACAGTGATCTGTATAAACAGACGCCGTCTTGTTTTCAGGGGTTTCGAAAAAAAAATCCGACAATTGCGATCGCCAATATCGCCATTGATTAAGCGGACAAATAAAAAGACTAAGCATTAATATTGTTTGCGCTCATGCAAATAGTAACTATGATTATGTCATTGTTATGAAATACCAAAAGTTTCAAAAATGCTGACACACATCTTAAATTGGCGTATCAATTTCCGTTCAAAACAGCAAACAGGTGTAAAAAATCGCCAAACAACAGACTGAATCAATTTTAAATGCTGCAAAAAAAACCAAAATAGGCTCAACAGGAGCTGAAATTACTGACTGTTTAGAATTGATATAATAAAGAACAATGCTAGGATGGCATATAGAAACTAAATTTGAGCTACGAAAAGAATCGTGTACGCGACCAGTATTTACTCGATTAAATATTTTTGGAGGGCGGAGCTTTACTCTGAACATGATAGATGTTTATTTTCGCATACATTGTACTAGTATACTAGTATCGTTAATTAGTAGTCGCACATATTGATCATATAAAAACTAGGTCATCATTTTGTTAACTAGTTATTCGTTATATATATGTATGTTATGGATTTACACAACACCCCAATAATTACAACCACGATATTGTAATGTTAACTGTTTACAATTCCTTAATTTATAAAATTTAAACGTTTTGCTCAATTTATTTCACCTTCGAATCGACAAGCTACGTCGTAGACAAGAAAGTATAAAAGGCGGAGTCTATGGGGGAGAGAGAAGGCGGGTTATTGAATAATTAAGAGCGCCATCTAGCGAACATTCGCTTAGCAAGACAATATATTTTTGTGAACAATTCAATAGACAGACAACACAAGCCGTCGTAATTTTTTCATTTGTTTGGGTCGTCAGACCAAACAAAAAATGGTAGCGAAATTTCAGACCCGAATGCTCTTAATTGAAAATTCCCAAAGTAGTCCGCTTTTTGTAGCGGTTACTTCCCTTTACATGGACATTAACGCCGAAAAATTCAGGGGAGATCACTGCGTAAAGATTGTCAAATGGACTGGTCCCCTGCGAACTAAAATAGGACAGGGAACCAGATTAATTGTCAAATAACAGGCGCATTAATTTTCAAACCTGCTCAGGGAAGAAAATATAGTTCCCGATTGGTCGAAGATTTCTAATATTGCGCAATTCTGTAACATTTCCGCAAATTACTGGTAATATATTGAAATAATTTTATTTAAACGCACGTCAATTTTGAACTCTTCAATTAAAAGGCGTTCGTCTATGTGTTAGTTTATATAACAAATACAATTTGTCACGTGGTCAAACCAGTCTGAAGAGTCAACAGAAGAACCCACGGAGAAGAAAGAAAGGAGGTTTATACTGTATTAACGCCTTTTCTCGAACCTCACCTTATCTCGAACCTTTCATAAAAAAGTTGTATACTTTGCTACGAAATTGAGTATGACGTCATCAACTCGTGTGTGCAAATGTTTTGTAAACAACAGACGCAAATACAGCTGTTAAGGTGTCGCTCTTGTGAGAAAGTGCTTCCGGGTCTTTGTACACTGCGAAAGTAGTTCCGAGAATTTAGTTTGACTGTATTTGGGTGGCTGTGACTCTGTTTGTATGTAAATAATATATATTTTTCACCCAAATTAGTTTTTCTATCCCTGTATGACAATATTCTGACCATTTTGTGTTTTCTTTTACGAACTTCTTCTTGCGGTGGAAGATCTAGACTTTAGTGTACTGTGGCCAATTTGACCTTTGCGAATGGGAATTCCCAACTATACATGTGCACAATGTGAAATAGTGAGAAATCCAATCGTTCATGACCTATCTTTATTGGACTTATTTTGCAGGTCTAGTGAGGAGGATCAACAGGATACCAATCATTATTTCCCAATCTATTTGGGAAAGTCAGCAGAGACACTGAAACTTGGACATTTTATATAGAAACAAAGAGGACAAAAATTGACCATAGTGAGTCCTTAAACGAGAAAAATGAGCAAGAAACAGGAAATAAGAATGAATATTTTGTTATTGTAATCACCTTTCTGATATTCCGAGACCCAAACAAATTCAGCACCTTCTGTGCTTTGATTTATTACATTATTAAAGAGTCTCTCGCTTGAACTACGCCTCTTTGTCTATGTTTAAAATTGCTGAAGCGTGAAAGATGTCTTAACATCCATTACAAAAATGACAATGGGGTCTGGCCACAAGTTCTCACAACTTAGTTACGGGCATTTCCCGACACATATTTACAAAAATAAACCTGTCGTCACGTTTACATTATTATAATATTATAATATATATATAAATGAAATAGGAAAAATTAAAATACGAGTATGTTGTAAATTTATAATACGATTGTCTTTGCGATGCACGAGTGTCAGCCGGGAAGAGGGTTTACATTATAACCAACACATGAACAACTTCAACTATCAAATTTACCAGATTCTTTTATGTTACTTTGTACAGATATGATTTTTTTAGAATTGTCTTTATAATTGTAAGAAGATGAACCAAACAATAATTACTCTGTGCTCAATGGATGGAACTGAATAAGTTTCCTGAATAATCTAATTCACTGTGTTGTTATCGTCGAAACCTGTCCGACGATAATAACAATTATCAAGATTTGAGCATTTTTGTGTCGACACCGGTTGTCTTTAGCCAATCAGAACGTTGCATTAGAGGTCACGTGACCAAAATGATGACGTCGAGTAGCAAAAAAGGGGTGCGTGTATGGAATCGTCCACGGCGTGTATTATACGGTTACCTGTTTGTAATACAAGAAAATATCATTATCGATATATGAACGGGTATCAATTTCAAGGAGTAACAATATAAAACCAAAAAAACATTCATACCTATTCGTAACATGTTCATTTATTGAAGAAAGCTCGCTTTTGTTGAAAAACAACAACCTATCTTCCCTATTTCCGAGCGAGTTTATTACATACCCAACTTTTAGACCCATCAAGATGTTAGCTGTTTGATACAGTCATATAGCACTGACTGTAGATACATCAGTTTTGCGATAACATAATCTACAAGCCTTGACCTCATGTTGTGATCGATAATGTAAGATAAGGATCATAGATCACGATCATAACCATGTAGATTTCATTTTATCATTGGGGGATTAAATCCCTTGTAGACAATTGTTTTCTATGTGTATTATTGTCTATTGTGCATGAGGTGTAAATTAGCAGATGAAGATGTCATTACTTTAGTGGTGACATTTTATATACATGACAGTTAGTTGAAACAGGGATTTTATATAACTAATGTTTACATGTAAAATGTTATATAAAATCCCCGGTTGAAACAAAATTAACGAATGAAATATTTTTTTGATTGTTTAATTATGTTAGAAATATATTACACTATTACATCTGCTTTTTTTTATTATTTAATTGACCGTCCGTTAATTTTGATATGCCACAATTTCATTTAAAAAAAAGCTTTAAGGTGAAATGATTAAATTAGATTTCAACAACTTATTCAATCTTCGTTGTTATTGTTAAGCCGTCAGTAACTTGTTTTTGTTTCGTTTGTCCGTTGCAATATTTTACTTTGACTGAAATGTCTGTGCATTCATTAGTATAACTGTTTAATTAATTTCACCTTTTAATGAAATTGTTTTGCTTGAATAAACTAGTCATTAAAAGAAGTTTTCTCGGTATCTTCGTTTAAAGAAAAAAAACTGAATTGGTGAAATTAAACAATTACATGTCTTTCTTTCAGTTATTATTATGCCGCCAAAATAATCTACAATACTGAATTAATGTGTGAAAGTTTTCATTTATCAGAGAGATATGAATACATCAAAACACCAATTGTATGCATATTTATTATAAGCAATGAAGAAGTATTTTTCAAGTAAACTTTTTAATACTGATTTCAGTGGTTCTTATACATGTAGTCGAGTAAACCTTTATTGCTAGATCATTTGATAAATACAACTAATTATCAATAAAACAGCGACAGGAAGGTTATCCTGTCATAAAAGTGTACCCGCTGTGCCTTGCTATGCACAGTGTATTATACAATCACACCAGGGGTCCCTATATCTGATAGCGCACATTATAGAATAAAGAAAAAAATACATTAAAAATCCAAAACTTTTGGAAAAAAGTGCAAAACAGACCAAAACTTCATTTAGATATTTTAAAAATAAAAAATGCTCCGGAAACTAGAAATATTTAGCCTTTTCATGCCGTTTGCACAAATTTGATCAAAGAACCGGAAAGGCTTTGTTTTTTAGCTTATATCAGCATGGGTATTTATTTGCCTTCTTATTCTACTGTAACGTGAGTAATCAAATAAAACCTTAAAACAGACCAAAACTTTATTATTTTACAAAAATATAAAAACAACCTATTGAAAGAAGAAAGTTTAAACTTTTTAGCATCATTTGCACAAAATTGATATCTTAAAAATAAAAGAGATATGGCTGTTTAAAGAATTTTTCCCTATACTTTTCTATTGAAAATTGAACATCGACTTGAGATCATGTATGGGTCTAAAAGTTGGACATGAGTAAATATGAACGTTCGATTAGCTGGCGGAATGTAGGGCAGAACATGTTCTTGAAACGAGCGCGGTCGGAATATGTCTGGACAGCACATGGTAATTCGATGGTTTTTATCTGGCCTTACAGTGTGTAGAATTAATCAAACGCTTTGTAGTCTATAAATAGACTTGGAACGGTTTAAAGCACTGACGAATACCTGAATCCGTGGTAATACGTCAGATGACCACTGCTGGTATTTATATCCAACGGGGATGGAGGCGCTGTAGTCGAGCTTCTGAAGGTCTGATTAAAAGCCCTCTACTGTAAAGACATGCACTGTTTGATCTGCATATTGCTTGAATCTTTATTCTATATGGAGAATACACGGCTAAACGACGATTTCAAGCATTTTTGGAAATGCTAATACTTGTAAATTTTATACAGTTTAAAAGGGAAGTGTTCGGCGTCCTCATATTCGTAACCGCATTTACACGTAGATTAGTGAGATATATGATTTAAAAATAGATCCAATTGGAGATCACGTCTGTCAGATATTGTTATCAAGGTGACAATTTATTCACGCGTTGGTAATAATTTAACATAACAACATACCGCTGTGTTGAATCTAACTGCGCATGACCGTCGAATGTCTACCACGTCTTCGACATTTTTTTATGCGTTTCAAAATATGTCGCTTACTAAGACCTGAATTGCTAATGCAATCCAAGTCTTTGATATTGAAAATCATTCTTTCGTGGCTAGAACGGATAATGTTTAAACGGTTAACATCCACATCAATCGTTTTAGTGTATTGGTTATTAGTATTGATATATTGGTAATTGCAATTTTTCGATCCCATCCCCCCGGAGAAAAATGTCTAGAGCCGCATGTCTGATACTGGTACTGAACTACATTAATCATAATCTCAGGTACGAGAATGTTAATGTTTTAAATTAATAACCATGTCATAATTACGGTTTTGCCACCCACCTGGTTAACTCAGAGGGATCCATATCTGAATGTGATTCCAGGGATCGTTGGTTTATACAAACATTTGTAGAGTTAGATTATGAATTATTTTCTATGACTATTTATTCGCCTACCTCTGCATCAAGTAGTAAGATTATCTGCCTTTGTCGTGTGTATTTGCAATGTATACTAGGTTAAATGCAAATTTAGGTCAATGATTCTTTTGATATTTGTTAAATGTCAAATGTAGCAGAGGTATAATTAATTCAGTTCTTGGTGAATTTACTCGGCTATAATTCGATGTCTCAATAGAAAACGCTCTCAATGTTCAGTAAGAGTCCTTAAATCGCTTGTAATTATTGTAAATTTTTTGTCGACCTTGTAAATCATGCGAATGCCTTTCATAAAATTCGTTCGTTATAACCCAATACGACATTAAATAAATTATTAAGACGATTGCACTATGCATGTATTATCTATATCTATATATCTATATCTAAGCTGTACTTTAAAGTTTATGACAATGCACATTGTGAAAGCGTCAGAGTTTTATACTGAACCTAGATAACATTTTCTTTATCGTGCCACCAGGTGTCGCAATAGCTGTTTGTTATGCGCCGTGACCTCTGCGCGATAAAATTTCTATTCTGCTTATCACCGAAATCGAAACTAGGAATTTAAAGTCAAAAGATCATAATGGCTACTGCAGGGCGTTCTTTGTCAAAAATGTCTAAAGAGACTTTTGATTTTATATGTACGTCATGTGATCAAGAGAACAAAACATTAGAAGCTGTAAGATATTGTGTAGAATGTTTAGGATATTGCTGTCAACTGTGTACATATATGCATAAAAAGTTTCCTGCTTTACGACATCATACTCTAATGGATGTAGGACAGGGACATCAAGCTGGCAATCAAAGATCGACATTACCGGAATTCCCAACGGAAAGATGTGGGGAACACCACGGCAAGGTGTTGGATATGTATTGTGGAAAACATGATGTCGTAGGATGTTACATTTGTTTATCAAAGGATCATAGGTATGGGTTTAGTTGTGTACGTTATTCATTGCTGAATTTAAATGTTATGGAATAAGTTTACACTGAATATCTGTATATGTATGTACAGCTCGTTTATTTGTTCAATGTGTTTATAAACATGGACAGTTCTGTTAATAAACAATGTTTTGAGGTGTTAGAACAAATTATAATTATTTGATAGTTTAGTTAGTTTAAACCTATGTCAATTATGAACGTAAAAAATGAAAAACATATAAGTGGTCGGTTTATATCAGTAAAATGGGATACAGGCACAACCGCATTCACCCATTGAATGGGCAGGTTCATCATTTAAGGTACATAAATGGGCATGGCCTTTTTAATCACTGTATTTTCATTGCAATGACTTTGTCTTTTTATTTGGTAATTTATCTATGTAAATACTTAATTTTGATGAGTAAATTTAACTTCATATAGTCGAAAAGACTTATCATTTAACCTTGCACTCAGTTCATACTAGGAAGTTTGAGTAGATTTATATTTAGGACTAAAAGGTTCACTTTGTAAAATGTGTAAAGGTCTTAAAACTATTTCTTGTTCATTTTATAAAAAAATGTAATTGATATGTTACATACTATTTTTTTATATTGTGAAAGTTCAAATCACTGCTAGGCGGATAGTAAAACAAGTTTTTTTTAAGATTTAAGATGAATAGTTTTCAAGTCAGCTTCTTAGTCCCCCAATATTGAGCTAGTATATCAAGCTTTACCTGGGTCCGTCGCGCAGTTTTAAGCACGCCAGTACTTTGAATCTAGTTTCCCAAGACGGACATGGGTTTAAATCCCTCCGGGTAATGGGCTACACAATTTCATCAAAATTTGTAAAGTTTCTTCAGTTAGTAAGATATACGGAGAAATTACCGGCCGTATGGAATGTAGGTGAACGCTTGCTATAGGCAAGGGTCGAGGTAAGTTGCGCTTAATTTATGTTTACACGGCGTTAAACCCAGTAGAATAGACACACGTATATTGCTAAATGAAACACATTTGTAAGTTTTTATGTCATTTGAACTAATGCGGAAATGGCGATTCAATGGTTACCAATGATTCAATGATTTATTAAAACATGTTTTCATATTATATATATTTCAGATCCTGTCCAGAAAGTCAAGTCTATTCAATATCAGGCATGGTTGATAAATTATTTAACTTGTCTAAAAGTAAACAAACAAAGCAACACCTTACAGAAAGGATGGTTTCGGTGACCTCATTATGTGAGTCAAAAGATGTTCAACTTGCAAAACTGATTGAGGCTAAGAATGAAGCTTTAAGAAAAGTAACCGAATTCCAAAGGCTACTTGAAGCTGCTATTAAAAGAGCTGCAGAGATGTCTAAGAAAGAATTGGAGGATATGTATGAGAAATTTAAAGAAAAAATCCTTCAAGACAAACATGAAATCATGAAGATTGAAACTGTTCTGCGTAATACAAGAGACAAATTTAAAAAGGCAGAAGGAAATCGAGCTCAAGGTTTTGTTCTAACAGAACTGGCCGAAGCGCAGATGAAAGAAGCAGACGACCAGATGTCAAAACTGAAGACGCTTACAGATGTTCAACTATCATTCACACCCAGTCAATCACTGATGGATTATATAAATGGAAATCATGGTATTGGTGAAGTTGTAGGTCCTACAAAGAAGAGAACTGACCAGACAATGATGGAACATGGAGAACGTAGTACTTGTGCATTGGTAAGTCCTTCAATAAAGAGAACTGACCAGACCGTGAAGAAACATGAAGCACGTGGTGCTGGTGCAGTGGTAAGTCCTACAAAGAAGAAAAACGACCAGATAGCGATAGAATATGGAGCACGTGGTACTGGTGCAGTGGTAAGTCCTACAAAGAAGACAACTGACCAGATAGCGATAGAATATGGAGCACGTAATACTGGTGCAGTGGCAAGTCCTGAAATGAAGAAAACTGATCAGACAGTGATGAAATATGGAGCACGTGGTACTGGTGCAGTGGTAAGACCTTCAATGAAGAAAACTGACCAGACAGTGATGAAATATGGAGCACGTAGTTCTGGTGCAATGGTAAGTCCTTCAATAAAGAGAACATACCCCACAGCGATGGAATATGCAGCACGTAGTTCGGGTGCAGTGGTAAGTCCTTCAATAAAGAGAACATACCAGACAGCAATGGAATATGCAGCACGTAGTTCGGGTGCAGTGGTAAGTCCTACAAAGAAGAAAACTGACCCGTATAAAGTAAGGAAAGTAGATATATCAACATTAAACTGTCTGATGATTCTTCCAAGTGCTGTTCAATGGGTTGTTGTTAAACATTAGATAATAATCAACTTCTTCTTACAGATAAGAACAATAAGAAATTAAAACGATCTGATGTAAAGATTATGACAATCATTGATCATTGTAAACTAGATGGTACACCAAGGGGTGTATGCTGTGTAGGAACATATTAAGCTGTAGTTGCATGTGAATATCCTCACATGATCCAGTTTGTTTCTATTGATAAGAAGATGATACCAACTAGACAAATTAAAATGTTTCACGATTGTTA
Source organism: Mactra quadrangularis (assembly GCA_025267735.1). Lineage (NCBI taxonomy): Eukaryota > Metazoa > Mollusca > Bivalvia > Venerida > Mactridae > Mactra > Mactra quadrangularis. The sequence continues at coordinate 46,389,466 of CM046305.1, read as the reverse complement.
TGGTATTGCCACCAAAGATAATGAGCTGTATTTGACAGATAATGGACCTTCTCTTCATATATATGACATGCTAGGAAACTTGCTGAAAACTTTATTACAAGACAATGCTGGAAATAAACTATTTTCTAGCAGTAGACATATAGCTTTCAATGTCAGCGGAAACATGTATGTTAGTTGCTGGGAAAATGGTATTGTATGTTTAGATTATGCAGGAAACTATGTGTCTACCTACAATGACAGTGGTTTGAATGGTACAGATGGTTTGTGTGTAGATGGGAGAAGAAACTTATTTGTTGTAGGATTACACTCACACAATGTTGTACAGTTTAATGAGAATGGTGAGAAGGTTGGTGTTGTTATAAAACAACAAGATGGATTACAGTATCCACGTTCTGTATGTTTCCATCAGAAACTGAACATATTGTTTGTTAGCATGGATAGTAGTGATGTATTGACAATGTATGAATTAGAATAAACTCAATCATTATTACTATAGTACAGAACCAATGAGTATAAACTGAAGAAATATTGTAGACATGACTAAATTCGTGTAAAATATTTCTACATTTCATGAACACACTTTTCTCCAATACCATAATGTGCACTCTATTATAAATGCCTGACTTTGATCATTTACTACTTTAATCTTCTAGTAGCATGTGTTAGCTATATTTATCTTGAATTAAAATGAAAGTATTTGAACGATTGTTGAAATGCTTAGTCATTATGTTTATAACTGTATGATATTAATTCATGATGCTTAGTATTTCATAACTCTGTAAACAGAATGATTATTGTACATTTATTATGGTTTTTATTTCTTATCAGTATACTGTCATACACAATATATATATTCTTTATGTTGTATAATATACTAACTACACCACAGTAAAAGTTCTTCTATAAAGACCAATTTTGATCATTGCAATATCATGTTAGTAATGTTTTAGTTTTAATTCTCAAATGCTCATTGTAAGTAGAAAAGAGTACCTATGATAAAGATCAATCAGCTATTAAGACCAATGACTTTAAAGTCCGTGTACAGGAATTTTACTGTACATAGCTCATCCACATATCAAATTTTGTTTTCTGATAATATTCTCACAGCAGTTTACTGTTTATATTTTCTTATTCTAATAATTTTAAATAATCATTTAATCTACATGTATATGTACATGGTCATGTGTTTTGATAATTTTGTTTTCCAAAGGAAGATTGTAATTGAGTGGTAGGTTGAAAGTTGTAGATGAGTTTTGTGTGGACGAGTTTTGTGTGTGGATGAGTTTTGTGTGTGTGGATGAGTTTTGTGTGTAGACTAGTTTTGTGTGTGGATAAGTTTTGTGTGTGGATGAGTTTTGTGTGTGGATGAGGTTTGTGTGTAGGGCGATTTGGTTAGTGAGGGGAGGAGGGGGTTGTATAAGTGTGTGTATTTGGTGTTGTATGATTGGTTATATATGTTTTTTAATGGTATTGTAACACGATATAGCTAGGAAAACTGACCTGAGACAAAAAAATACAATCAGATATAATTTAATTTTCATGCATTAATTCAGTTAAAAGTAGTAAAGTGACCGAAGATTGTAATGTATTAATTGTTTTCAGGTCAATTAACACTAGCTATATGCATGTAGATATACTTTTGAAGTTTGTAAATGATTGTTTGAATAAACTCTATGTTTTATTATTTATATATAATTGTTTGTTATTGTTTTTCTTTGGTGCAGCTGTTTTGCCAACGTTTGATTTATAATTTAACCAAAACAATATGCTCTACCATACCTTTTTGTCCAATGAAATTGCATGTATATTCCTGTTTAGAGGGATGGATAAAATATATGATGCCATCGGTTATTTGTTATAAACTGGCGCGTAACTCGGACAGTATTTGCTGACGATTAAGTATTTACTCTGCGTATTATTTGAATGAACATTCGTCGTGATTAGCTCCTGGAGGTACATCGTCGGCAACCACAGTACTTTCTTTTGTTACACTCCATACGTACCATGGGCAATTTGGCTGGCACTACGGAGTGGTAGTCCAGTGGTGCGGCGCGCGCTCAGGGATCGAGAGGTCCCGGGTTCGAACACCGCCATGGGCACTGCTAATTTCATTTAGCAAGAAATTTACCTGCGATAGCTTCACCTCACCCAAGGTACCTGCGAGGGTAGTATAATTTGCGTTGCGCCAAAGTGTCGGCTGCACTAAGCGGATTAAAAAGGCTTTCCAGGGAAATTGATAGATACCATTAGCCCGATGACCGGAGGTAATAACTGTAAAGTAGATGAACGTGCAATCGCATGAAACTTAGACTATAAAATGCAATTACTTTATCTCGTTTTCATGAATATGCATGAGGCTGAGAAGACCAATCTTTTTCCAATGAAATCGCTAGTTACAACTAAATACTCTTCAATAGCAATGACGTCATACTGGGATTTCTTACTTAAAATAGAAACCAACGCACATGTTTATTTTTTAAAAATTGTTGCGTGATTTTATTGGCTAGGTTTCCACAGTGATTTCCTTGCAGAGCCAACGAAACTGCCTCATTAATTATTAATGATTACGAGATTTACCTAACCAAACGGCACACGGTACATAACGCAGCATAGCGGAGTAATGTATCGTGGGATAACCGACTGGTGGTATGACTGAACAGCGAATACAGTACAACCTCTCTTGAACGACACCCACTGGGAGAGACTAAAGTATGTTGCTGTGTAGAGGTCGTTGCTATGCAGAGGTTATATTCAATTAAAATAACGCCAAAGGGAAAATATCAAAAGCTGTTGTTGAGCAGAGGATTTGTTCTGTAGAGGACCGCTCTGAAGAGATTATACTGTATGACTATTCCTACCAAAACAAAATGAACCGTGCATATTACCAAATATCGTTTTAAAAGATATTTCATGTTTATTTTAAAGTGAAGATACAGTGACAAAGCAACTTAAGCTTCAAATTATATTGACTAACTCAAATGTGAAAAAATATTGTTAAAATTGTTAAAATTGATTCTTTAAACGTGTGATAACTAATAATCGTAGATGTACAACAAATGTTTGCTCATGAATAGAAATTAGTTTGACGGAACTAACTTACATAACTTTGAAAAATATTGTTTAAATTCAATATGTAGAGGTTATTAAACAGGACAAGTGTGCCTTATGGAAGATATCGACACACTTGCCTACGTATTGGCCCGAGGGCTTCAGCCCGAGGGCTAATGCCGAAGAAAGTGTGCCGATATCGACTTAAGGCACACTTGCCCTGTTTTACAAACTTTTTATTGCATATGTTGACTCTTTCATGTAATGATGATTTTTCTAAAACAAAAATACATTTTTTTTCTCGACGTTACGCGCTATTTTGCACGTTGACGTTACGTCACTTTTATTGTTTTTTTTCAATGCCGAAACGGTGGAACCAAATGAACTAGGGCTGGGACGGGTAGAAAATTTGTACCCGGGTACCCGAGGCCGTATTACCCGTGGGTACCCGAGTACTCGCTGTTATAAATCATGAAAGAGTTATTACTCTTACATCCTGGCACTTGTTACTGCTTATAAAATAGGAACAATGTTTCCGAAGTTGTCTTTGTTGGCAAAGGAGAGTCTTGTAATTCTAGCAACTTCTGTCCCATCAAAAAGAGTGTTTAGCGTCGCAGGGTTTACAGTCACAAAGCAGAGAGCAAGTCTTGACCCGAGTGTTGCCGTTGCAGTTAAGTTTATGAATAGATATAAAAAATCCAGGTTACTTGCCACCTAGCCTTCCAATATCTGGTTTTCCATCGCCTATGTTTATTAATAAGTCCAAACCTGAAGTATGTCTAAATGTACCTAAACGTAGTTCCGAGCATTCCGTACCACGACCAGTATTGAAAATGCGTCTAATTAGGTTGTCCTCGTATGCGAACATTTTTCTGTGTTAACTGATAGTTGGAACGTACATTGACGTATATGAACGTATATTGTTGATATTTTAGCCATTACAACGAAATAAGACATAAATGCGAATCCAGCACTTTAGCGAAATTGTTCAAGAAGCTGGATTCATATTAGTTGGTAAGTAACTGTTATACTTGGTCGTCGGCAATATTGTAAAGTAGTGCCAATAGAGAAATTCGGTAGATGAACATTTCATAATAATTCTGATCGAGGCAGATTTTTTAATTGCTGAAAAATCAAAACTAATTACATGTAATATGAAGTGTTTTATTTTACGGGTACCGGGTAATAGCTTTGTACCCGGGTAGTAGCCTTACCCGACCCGATACCCGGGTACTCGAGTACTCGTCCCAGCCCTAAAATGAACGCTTATTATAAACCGTAAGTATTATTGTTGATAATATTATTTCACTATGAAAAAAACACACGTCGTAAAATTGGATAGATTCTTGTTGCTAATTACGTAACGAATTTCACGTACGGAAAGTCTGCCGTTGTTGGACTGCAGGTGCGTAATGACCGGAAGTTGCCTCAATATCGATTTTTGGCACACTAGGAAGTGAGCCAAATATCGATATTTTGGCACACTTGCTCAATACTGGAAAAAAGTGCCCAAATTGAGGCTATATTGGCACACTTCTACGCCAATTTTGTTACTATTTATAGTAACATATGCAATAAAGCTTGATTAACATTGAAGGGTCCTTAGGACCATGGACCGACTGAAAACTAGATTCTATTTCATCTGACACATTAATCGTGTTTTAAGTTGTAAGGTGTGCGAAGAGTGTGATGTATTAATTGTTGTCAGATAAAGTTACACAGGCTATATTCTTTGTGACTAGTTTTTGTTTGATTGTTTGGTGGGTTTAACGTCGTAACAACACATTATAGGTTATATCACGGCGGTCAGCCTACCTACTCACTCCTCCTGGTAAGGCTAAATCTCTGGATTTAGCTGTTAACCAACTACTGAGCGCATACTTTCGCCAGTGACTGACTACTGCCCTACATGATTTAGAATCAATGGTATGAGGGAGAATGGCAGTAGAACTTTTTCATGACCAAGCTTCACGAAAGTATGCCCCGCCCGGGAATGGAACCCACGGCCACTCGGATCAGTAAACTTGTGCGTTACAGACTGAGTTAGCACCTAGTGAAAGGATGTATGTGCAATTTGTTTACGCCCCTCTCTGTTAGCGTAATGTGATGCTGTTAAACTAACTACTATCCATAGAATACACTCACGGTTGATACTGGTAAAATACAGACATTAATAAACAACCAGCCATATAGGAGAGCCGAGGATTTTATTTCTTGTTTATGTTTTAAATTTTGTTTTGATATATAACCATGTCCTAATTACTGCATTGCTACCCACCTAGTTAACTCAGTAGGTAACATATCTGACAGCGAATCCAGGGATCGTCGATTTTTTTAATCATTCGTGGATTTGATGATGAGTTGTTTTCTATGGCTATTCTCTCACGCACCTTTGTATCAAGTCACACGATGTTTGTCTCTGTCGTGAGTATTTGCATATGTATACTAGGATAAGCGCAAATTCTTGGTCTTCCTTGATACTTGTTTAATACCAAATCTAGCAGAGGAATAACTAATTCGGTACTTTCATTTCATTGACTTTAATCTATTGAAGGTTAAGTTAAGTTTCTGCCTAGGACATTTAACGGAATTAAAACGTATTTAAGGATCTACACGCCCCTCTATATTTTCATGATGAAAAGGAAAAATCACAGTTTCAATTATGATTGATATGTTTTTTTAACTTCAATCTTACTGCGAATGTTACATATACTAACGCCCGTTAAAATTTAACCGTGACCCTTGGTAAGTTTTCTACAGTCCTGTCTGAATAGTAATCGCAGTCAATACCCAACCAGTGTCTTTAAACCGCTTGTAATTATCATATGAATGTTTGTCGACCTTGTATAGGTCGAAGTTTTACAATCCTGTGAATACCTTACAAATCAAAGTACTAGAAGTACTGTTGGAAGGAATTTTTGAACGATTTTAGGAGTTCAAAGTTACTATTTCGATATCTATCATCATCTCTTTATCATTCATAATCAAATATGTTTCATATTTCATTTTACATGCACATTATTCTACTGATCGAGAAGTTGTAGGTTCGATTCACGGGCAGGACATACTTTCGTGGAGCTATGTCATGAAATAATTTCTTCGGTCATTCTCCCTCCTACCGCTGATTTTAAATCATTTTAATATGGCAGTGTTCAGTCACTAAATTGCATCTAGTAGTAATCCAGAGATTGAATCTTTTCAGTAACAGTGATAGGTAGATTGATGGCCACGATGTAACCTAAACAATGTGTTACCATGGAGTTAAGACCTCAACAAATTGATCACATGTTCTATGTATTTTGTTCCAAAGAGCAAAAAATGCCTTTTCCATATTTTGAATTTTGAGAAGCGAGAAGTTTGTGCGGTTTCTAAGACATTTATTTACCATGAGTTGTAGGAATGTAAAATTGTCTCCCTGTCCAACCTCTATGGATCAATCTTCATATTTTACACTACAAAGACACGTATGACGTCACACATCAAGATAAGTTGTGTAGAGAGAGTAAATGTTCAGTTTACGGTCTAAGACAGAGTGCAGTTATCATATTTCTGAACAAAGGATTGTGTCATTGTAGTTTATGATGCCGTATGTTAACAAAAATACATTACTGCTTTACCGTAACAGTGAAATTATGCTGATTTTTTATTGCTATTTAGAACTCAAATTACTAATTTTCAGTTCAATTCTACTTGGCCGAGTGTCAAATATTTTGACTTTTCCGAAATTTATGATGCGTTAATTTCAAGGTGCGGAGGCAATTTTTTTTTAAATTTCGGATTTTAAGGTGCGGGAAATCAGACGAACATAACGATTAATTTGTTGTGGTCTTATAAAAAAACAACAACAAATAAATCATGTATGAAATGCGCTTCGCGCCGTCATTCAACCTCTACGGACACCCATCCAAAGATTAACCTTACATTATGTTGCTTAACTTCGATAAATGTCCAGCGCTTTACGCTCTCAAAGTAAACTCCTGCTGTGATAACCGCTCGTTAAAATTGTATTTATATACAAGCGTGTGGTAGATACTAATGCGCAATAATACAAAAAACTTCTCTCCGTGCACAGTTAGAATGTTGTTTGATTAATGTGTAAAAATCATTAAATATCATAATTTTAAGTATTTGTTTAAATTACTTTTTTTCAACTCATCTACTTTTGATAGTACACATATTTTTCTGCTGCACTATTTCTTGGTCGCATTGACTAACTGACTTCTATTGAGTTGAAGGTGTTGTTCGTTCTTTTTCAAAGTCAAAAATTCCTTCCAAAATCGATTTGTTATAACCCCATATCATATACGTCATATCAATTATCTACTGATTGAATATAATACATGTAGTTTAATAGTTTAGGTCGTAATGTGTGTTAAAGATATCATTGTCATTATAACACAATAATCTTGAAGAACTTATGATCATATTGATTGTATTCTGATTGTATGACAGTATGGATATAATGTTGGTAAAATATATCGTTTTATAGTTTACAATGTACAGTTTATGACGGTGCACACTTTAAAAATCGTTGACGTTTAGTTTAATTATTATCTATTTTGACACCAGATGTCGCTAGCTGTTGTGATGCGTCGTGACCTCTGCGCAATAGAATAGGTATTTCTGTCGAAATCAAAACTAGGACTCAAAGTCTGAAGATCATAATGGCTACTGCAGGGCATTCTTTGTCAAAAATGTCTGAAGAGACTTTTGAATTTATATGTACGTCATGTGATCAAGAGAACAAAACATTAGAAGCTGTAAGATATTGTGTAGAATGTTTAGGATATTGTTGTCAACTGTGTACAGATATGCATAAAAAGTTTCCTGCTTTACGAAATCACAATCTAATGGATGTAGGACAAGGAAATCAAGCTGACAAACAACGACCGACATTACCGGAATTTCCTACTGAAAGATGTGGGGAACACCACGGCAAGGTGTTGGATATGTATTGTGAAAAACATGATGTCGTAGGATGTTACATTTGTTTATCAAAAGATCACAGGTATTAGTTTAGTTGTGTAAAATTATTCATTGCTGAATTTATAAATTAAGTTTACATTGGATTTCTATATATTTATTTATAGCTCGTTTATTTGTTCAAATTTTATGGTTAAAGAACAATGTACATGTACACTAATTTGATACATTAAGTTGATATTAAAGTATACTATGAACATATAAAAAATTATTAATGTTAAATAGTCGTTTTGAAGTGGCTGGTTTAAATCAGCAACATGATGTGCAAAATGCAAGTCCGTTAGAATTATTTAAAAGTCATAAATACGCACGACCTATATTTCAGCTCAATGTCTTATTCCCTTATTTGTAATTTATCCATGTATCTACTCAGTTTTAATGTGTAATCTTATCTTCATATAGTCGAAAAGACCTATAATGAACCTGGTCACACAATGCATTATACAGGAAGTTTGCGTACATTTAAATTTAAAAATGTAAATTGTGTAAATGTGTTAAAACAAGTTATTGTTCTACTCATATAAGTTACTTGTACATACGAAATTGTTACAATTTCAAATGAAAATTGACCTAGTACCAATTTAATACTTATCAACTACATGTTTCTTCCAAATAAAACAGATCTATACATTTTTCAGGTTAAAAAGAAATATATGGGCGGGTAAGGCGTGATCTATCAGGGGAGAAAAAAATATTTCAAATAAGTTTCTTTATCTCTGTATTTTTTAATGAAATTACTTGTATGTAAAAGTAATACCTTGAGGAACACGACCATTAACCATTCTGTATTAATCTTATTTCTTTTTTCTTTTTAAACGTCTACTTAACACATATCTAGGTCATATATACGTCGACCAGCTCTTCATACTACAGGTTTCCTGGACACTTTTCTATCACCAGTACTGACTAACCCTACCACTAGGCCGACAACTCATTTATAGTGTATGACTGTATTAATCTAAAACTTCGTGTGTTAGATAAACTACTTGTCAAACAATAACCTATGTTATTTAATTTGTATTGCCATAAAGATCCAGAATCATTTATTTTAAATTATTTATAAGTCATTGGTAAATTAGACTAAACATTGATTGCAAAACAAGTACCGAAGATTTAAGATAAATAGGTTTTAAGTCAGCTTCCTAGACCCCAGAGCTGAGCTAGTATGCCAAACCTTTCCAGTAAAGCAGTTTGAAGCGCGCCAGAACTTGGGTATGGGTTCAAATTAATCCCAGGGGAGGCGTTAAACGGTTCCATCAAAATTTGACAGCGTTAAGTTTCTTCCGTTAGTAAGATACAAGAGGTGTTCAACCCAAATTTGAACAAATTTTCGGTGGTATAAAAATCTCTTTCTTCTACATGTCGTGTATTTTGCTTAACAAAAATGTGCGAAAACTAACTTTTTATATGTTTGACGACAACATTGTCACACTAAGCATGGTATTAGATTCATTTGATGTATTTATATGTTTAGTTTATGTAGCAAGGACACATATTTCCAAGCTTCTAGTTTAAAAATTGTCGGCAAGCTTTGAATGAGAGTTTTGTATTATTTTATATGTGACGTCATGTCAAACAGTGAAAGCTAGAGAAAATATTTATAAATATGGTCAGATCATAGTAACTAGAATCGATAAGCAAAGCATATCTATACAATTTGTGCATGGCTATATTATTGGCAAATGCTATTATAATAAGTGAAAAAAATGTTTTGTTCGTTACAAAATTTGACCATAATGTGACGACGTGTCTTTGTTTGAATGAGGTTATAGGTGTATCCCTTTTCGACCCATTAACATTTCATTGTTCTACCCATTTGTTTTGATTTACACACATTGAACAATACAGTTTCAATAAGAATATGTAAAATCAAATAATTTTAATGTAAAGTTAGTGAATGCATGAACTAGGCTGAAACACTGAGTTTGACCCAAATGTATATTCTCTATTTAAAGATGTGATTAGTTTTATTACTTTTACACTTGCTTCTGGGATATTGAGTCAATACTAAAAGTGCGGTAAAGCTCAAAATTGATATTTTTGGGTATTGATCTAAAGTGCTCAAAGATAGAGATAGCTTTGATTAAGTAAAATTGATTAATTGTATCACGATACATTTCCAAAACAAATTCAAAGTATCAAAATCGGATTTCAGATAGGACCACATTTTCTAGCTTATTGAAGCAACTGTGTAAAATTTTTGTGTCATTTGAACTACTTCGGAAATGGCGATTCAATGGTTACTAATGATTCATTAAAACATGTTTTCATATTACATATATTTCAGATCCTGTCCAGATAGTCAAGTCTATTCAATATCAGACATGGTTGATAAAGTATTCAACTTGTCTATTAGTAAACAAACAAAGCAACACCTTAAAGAAAAGATGGTTTCTGTGACATCATTATGTGATTTAAAAGATGTTCAATTAAAAAAACTGATTGTGGCCAAGAATGAAGCTTTAAGAAAAGTAACAGAATTCCAAAGGGTACTTGAAGCTGCTATTAAAAGAGCTTCGGAGATGTCTAAGAAAGAATTGGAGAATATGTATAAGAAACTAGAAGAAGAAATCCTTCTAGATAAGACTGAAGTCAGGAAGATCGAAGCTGTTCTTCGATATACAAGCGACAAAATAAATCAAGCAGACGGAAATCGAGCTCAATTGTTTGTGCTAACAAAACAAGCTGAAGCACAGATAAAAGAAGCAGACTACCAGATGTCAAAACTAAAGACGCTTACAGATGTTCAACTATCATTCACACCCAGTCAATCATTGATGGATTATATAAATGGTAATCATGGTATTGGTGAAGTTGTTGGTACTACAAAGAAGAGAGCTGACCAGACCGTGATGGAACATGGAGCACGTGGTACTTGTGCATTGGTAAGTCCTTCAATGAAGAAAACTGACCAAACTGTGATGGAATATGGAGCACGTAGTACTAGTGCATTGGGAAGTCCAACAAAGAAGACAACTGACCAGACAGCGATGGAATATGGAGCACGTGATACTATTGCAGTGGCAAGTCTACCAAAACAGACAACTGACCAGACAGTGAGGGATTATGGAGCACGTGGTACTGGTGCAGGGGTAAGTCCTACAAAAAAGACAACTGACCAGACAGCGACGGAATATGGAACACGTGGTACTGGTGCATTAGTAAGTCCTACGCAGAAGAAAACTGACCAGACAGTGATGGATTATGGAGCACGTGGTACTGGTGCATTAGTAAGTCCTACAAAGGAGACAACTGACCAGACAGCGATGGTGTATGGAGCACGTGGTACTGGTGCAGTGGTAAGTCCTACGCAGAAGAAAACTGAATGGATAGTGATGGATTATGGAGCACGTGGTACTGGTGCAGTGGTAAGTCCTAGGCAGAAGAAAACTGACCAGACAGTGATGGAATATGGAGCACGTGGTACTGGTGCAGTGGTAAGTCCTAGGCAGAAGAAAACAGACCAGACAGTGATGGATTATGGAGCACCTGCTATCGGTGAAGTTGTCGATCCTACAAAGAAGAGAACTGACCTGTATAAAGTAAAGAGAAGTAGAAATATTAACATCTTACTATCTGATGATTCTTCCAATAGCTGTTCCTTTAGCTGTTGTTTAACATTAGATAATAATCAACTTCTTCTTACAGATTGCAATAATTACAAATTAAAAAGATTTGACATAAAGACTATGACAATTATTGATTATTGTGAACTAGATGGTTCACCATATGGTGTATGTTGTGCAGGAACACATGAAGCTGTAGTTGCATGTGGATATCCTAATGACATGATTCAGTTTATTTCTATTGATAAGAAGATGACACCAACTAGACAAATTAAAATGTCTCACAATTGTTTTGGTATTGCCAGCAAGGATGATAAGCTATATGTAACAGATAGTGGATCGTCACTTTATATATATGACATGTTAGGAAACTTGTTGAAGACTATATCACAAGACAGTGCTGGAAATTATCTATTTTATAACAGTAGGCACATATCTTTCATTGAGAGTGGGAACATGTATGTCAGTTGCTGGAGTAATGGTATTGTATGTTTAGATGATGCAGGGAACTATTTGTCTACCTACAATGATAATGATTTAGATGATACAGACGATTTGTGTGTAGATGGTAGAAGAAACTTATTTGTTGTAGGATGTCATTCACACAATGTTTTACAGTTTAATGAGGCTGGTAAGAAGGTTGGTGTTGTTATAAAACAAGAAGATGGCTTAGAGCGTCCGTACTCGGTATGTTTTCATCAGAAACTGAACAGATTATTTGTTAGCATGCCAGGTAATGAATTGAAAATGTATGAACTAGAGTAAACTCAATTATTGATTATTGTAGTAGTATAGTACATAAGTATTTAGCATGATCAGATGAAATCTGAAATTTTTGTTTGAATGACTATTCATATTAAAATATGCCTTCATTGTCTATCTAGAATGTCTACTAAATATCTGAAAAATCAATGATATTCTATTGCACTTAAAGTAATTCATTCATTCATGTGTAATATGTCATGTTGAAAACGATATATTTCTATATTTAAGGCATGGACTCAATCATATTTCTTGCCAACAAGTTGTGAATTAAAATATAATAGATGTAAATAAAAATAATTACAGTGTATGTGTGGGGGGGAGAATTTGTGATTGTGGGTGTGGGTGTGTGTGTGTGTGTGTGTGTGTGAAGGGTGCTGTACGTGTGTTTATTTGGTGTTGTGTGACTGGTTTTGCTATGTGTCTTTAATGGTTGTAACAGGATATAGCTTGTAAAAACTGACATGAAAGAAAAAATACATTTTAAATACAATTCAATTCTCATACATTAAATCAGTTAAATGTAGCCAAGTGACCGAAGAGTGTCATGTATCAATTAATTTTCTAAGGTATTGTTTTCACAATCTATTCTTGTAAAATATCGTTAGAATAAAGGATTTGTAATCTGAATGAATATAGTTGTTGGTTGTTGTGTTATTTTTTACTTCAAGGTGAAGATTCAGTGACAAAAACAGCTTAATTAAGCTAAATAGCAAATGGTTTAATGACTTATTCAAATATGAAAGAAATGTCAAAATCTAAATATTTAAACGTCTGATAACTAATACAAATGTAATTCAAGATGTCTGTCAATATTTGTTCGTGAATAGAAATACGCTAGGCGGTTCAAAATTATATTTCTTCTGTTCAATTTCACATCCTCCTCGATTTTTGGTACCTCTCCGTGGTGAGGAGGAGAAACATGCGCCCATTACGTGGGTTCTATTTGCACCTGCTTGATGGACATAAGGCTAACACCAAAACTGCCCGTTTGCCGTGGACAGCGCCCGGAACCGGGTAAGGAGGATCCAGGTAGTTGGGGGAATCCCCGGGATCTCCAGTCTTTCCAACACACCTCTTTGGCCTCTGATTCAGGTTACACGGGGGTCCAAGTGAGCCCGACTTGGTAAATCGGCTGGTCATGCCTTGCCCTTGAATATTGGCATACATAATGTATAACACAATTTCACTACACATTTCTCCAATTTACTAACGAAGTTTAAATTAACACATATGTTTAAACAAACCTATACTTTTGTTCAGCTGTTCTCTCTTAATTATACTCACTTTTATTCAAGAAGGCGATGACTAATGGGCTAATTGTGTAGGTTGAATTCATTGCAATTTCATGCAATTATATCATTCAGGTATCCTTATTGTACAAAGGCCGGATACCCACCTTCATGGCACTTCCCCATGTTGGAGTCTGAAGTGGCGAAGGAACCTAGAGTATGAACTTTTTTATTTTCAATCAAGGAATCACTAAATCATTCGAAAAAAAAACCGTAAGATTCATGTCCTGTTCTTATTTCTGAATTGACAAATACTATTTGGGAAAATTTTCCTCCTATCTTAAAACATAATCAACTCGAACAAATTAAAATCTTGGGAGCTTTTCAAGTGTGTCGAAAGGACTTGCGGAAATGTGTTATGAAATGTGTTAAAGTTATGATATAACTTGTGAAAACTGACCTAAAAGAATACAAGTAAATACAATTAAAGTTACATACATTAAATCAGTTAAAAGTATTTTAAAAGTTCAATTCACACAAGCTATATAGTTTGTACCTTGTAAGATATTGTTAGAATAAACCCCTTGTATTTACTTATATATACAGTTGTTTGTTATTGTGAATTTATCCCAAGGTGAAAATTCAGACAATTCACAAAAACAACTTAAGCTTGATAGAAATATATTTTGATGACTAAATGTGAATAAAATGTTTTTAAATAATTCTTTAAACGTCTGATAACTAATTATTCAAGTTGTACTTTAAATTTATGAATAGAGATAACAAAGACATGTCATTCTTTATTTTTAAGAAATATACCTATTGTTATACATCATTGGAAAGAGCATTTCAAATGCAGATCAATGCACTTTCTATAAAAGACCTACTACTTAGAGTAAAGAAGTTATAGCATTTTTGCCATGGTTAACAAAAACATGAGGCGAAAATAAGGACACATGAAGTCTTTGTGCAAAGTACATATATTTATTGTCAAAATAAACACAAGGAGCTCATAATGTTAACATCAACAGAAAGACAAATTAAAATTTAGAGCAAAGCACTTTAAATCAAGTGTCAATCACTAAGGACAACAAAGTAATTGTATTTTAAAGTTACCATGGACATTTGAAATATGTGCCGAGATAACAATTTATGGTTTGCCCAATATCAGTCTACGAAATAAGTGGTTTTCCGAACAGCTCATTTTTAAGAGCAAGCACAATACCTCATTCACAGAATTTTGGTTCCCCCCCCCAAAAAAAAAGTTGGTTGCCCGAACTAAAATGTGGTTGTGCCGGGCAACCATACACCCTCTGATTTCGTAGACTGCATGTTATCATTGCAGTTTTTCATCATATTCTTGTAAGAAAATATCAGTTTTCAATATCATATTAATTTTCATTAAAAAATTGTGTCGCTGCAAATGATTATTAAATCACCAAGACAAAAATCTTTATTTTAGATAAAAATAATTTTTAAGAGTGTCATGGTAACGAAACAGTAGACACAATTTGGTGTCTACAACGTGATTTTTTTATAAAAATCTAAACACTACTGTTTTTGACAGAATACTGCGAATTTAACAAATTGTCATTTTTCTATATGCTCAAATATTTCAGATCTTCAGTTTGGTAATCCTGAAGCAGCTTGTAAAATTACAAAATATCATAGAATTCTGGGTAATCCGGAACCTGAAAACACAAGAAAAAAAGTCTAGTTTGTTTCTTAATTGCTTTTATTATGATACACATTAAATAGTTGATTGTTGTTGATAATTATAACTTTAATACAAATTAACAAAAGTATCAATAATCACTATTTATTGTACTAATGATGATGGGAACTTGTGAATCTTGTATGTTGGAGTATAAAATGACAAACAGTAAATGATTTGGCATAGTGGTTTAATTTTAAAGATGTATCACAAAATAGACTTTACATGAACTAGTAATGATACTTGGGAAATGACTTAAAGGAAATAACATATTGGGGCAGTAAAAGCACCACAGTCAAGTTATATTAACTGAACCCTGATAAGCAAGAAATCACCAATTATAATCAAAAGTTTAACTCATTTTTTTTCATCTTACCAGTATTTTTTCCTGGATATAACAGCTAACTACCAAAAAAGTTCAATATACATATTGTACACAACAATAAGAACATGTGCCATTTTGGCAAAAAGTTACTCTTCTAAATCTAACTATTTTAAGGCAGAATTCCCTAAATGTTTAAAAGTGATGACGTGGACAAATGTCATACAATATTGAAGGCTCAGAATTTCATGAAACATTATGTCAAATTTCAAGATCCAGATTCCAAATGATAATGCTTATTGTGAGTATGTTGGTTTTGACGAGTTGTTAATATCTTGTTCCTTGCTTTGACCAGAGAATATGAGTTTTCAACCACAATTTAAATCAGACGGATCTTACATCATGCCACAAAACGTTAGGCTAAGTTTTGCATAATTGAATTATCTAAAACAAGGTTTTTTTTCAAATTATTATTGATCATCTCACCTGTAGACCTTGATGATGTTTGAAACAATCTCTGCTTGTTTGACGTGATAAAGAGCTAGGAGGCATATACTGAGAGTGAGAGGTGGGTGCCCACTGGTGAAGAGGGGTCTGTCACAGTAACAAAGAGATGTCTTGAGGTGAACTGCAACAACAAAAATAATCTTAGACATAAAAGTTTTGTGATAAAACCTTAAATTATGTTTAACATAAAGCAAATCCAAATTTCATGGAAATTTAGCAACTTGACATCATCAGCCAATCAATGGCATAGGGATTCAGGTCCATGCAAATTAAGTTTGTTACAGATCTCTTCTAACCGCTATATAGTATAAAAATAGATATTGCTGTATCAATATGAAGCAAGTTTGATGCTAAAATTTCATTCAGTATTCCATCACATAATTTTCATCGACACTCACAACCATACAAATAGAAAAACATTTTGTATCCGAAATTTAGCCTGTCCGAAATATACTACACTTAACTTCAACCTCGCCTAGGCAATTCAAGGCAAAATATATCAACACATATTTAGGCTCAAAATTCTCATAAATACATGCAGTTTCTGAAAATCATATTGCAAATTATTGCGAACACGTTTGATTAATAGTATTGCATAGTAAAAAATGCGAAAATTCTTACCAATTATCTTGGTTGTCCCGCAAGCCAGATTCTACCAAAAAATGTCTGTACAGGTCGCTAAACATGTCCTTTTATCAAAACTAATAACTATTTACACATTAAACATCTTTAGAAGACGGTAATTTATGTATAATAGCACCTGGTAATTCTGTAAATTTCAATGAAGACCGCCATTTTTGTTGACGATCTTGGTCATGTGTCCAATTCAAAGTCGCGAAACGAGTGTTTGAAAGTGTAACCAAACAAAAACCTGACTTGCTCATGTAGATAAGGTATTTTTTAGTTTATATGAACAAAAAAATAATTGATTTTCGTCTATAAAATAAAAGAAATGCAGGCATGAAATTTGCATGTTTACAATGGTGACACAATGGAGAAGCCTCATTATGGTTCTCATTGACGTTGTTAACCCTTTACTAGTTGCGACATGTGTGAAAAGTAGCCATTTTTTCACCATTACGCGCTAGGGCTATTTCAAGATGCTCTAATTTCATTACTAATTATCATACAGTTATGCAACTTGGCCAAGTTATTCCCTGGGTAAATGTCTTTCAGAAAAACCAAGTTGAGCTCCGATCCCCGTTACCATGGCAACGCTGGGGCGGAGCAAAAACGGCAAAAAATGCAATTTTCGCTCTTTTTCCGCCCCACGTTTGCACTTCAAACAGTAATATTTTCCGAAATTGAGGTCTAAAGTGCCAGGTCTTTTCAGATACTGAAAACATGTTTCCTTATCAGCATTTGGCGCCATTTCTCTGCACTCAATGACCCCGATTTTTTTTCTGGCGATGAGGGTCGCTGCGCCCCCTTCAAACCCCAGCAACAAAGGGGGGCACATCCCCCCTTCGGAACCCCCCTGAGACATCAATTGATGGGGGCGGCGCGCGAAAACGAGCTCATTTTTTTGGGGACAACTATCCTTTAGTGAAATTTGCTTAATCCAGTTAAAAAACATCATTTTTAAGGCTGTGGCGGCCATTTTGAGGGGGGGGTCTAAACACGTAAAAATGCGGGATTGAGCGGTTAAGGGTTAATAGAGATTAGCTGGATAGGTCAAATTTATGTTTTTTTGTTCATTTCCACATTGCTTTAGTAATGTTAAATAAAACAGTGAATAAAACTGTACTTGAATCTAATCATACAAAAAATAATTAACAAATTGATTGCTAGTACACCTGTATAACGTCATTTTTTATTCATGAGTACTACGCACATTTAAATGTAAAATTTTTGTTCATACATGTAACTTTAATAATTCAAATTGAATAAAGACTTACAAATTCATCTTTCTTTTTCTTTTTTGATGCCCTATTATTTAAGCCTAAAATGTTTCAATATTTAAAAATCTTTCTTTTAAACTTTAAAATGAAAGCAAATGTGCAAATTGTGGTTTGAAAAGGGGACCTTTAAGTCCATTGGCGGTATTCACTGTTTTGCTTCATAAAACATTGCTGTAAAATACTCCGTATATGGTAGTTGGATTTACCTTAGTTCAAGTTGGGACAAGGTTTATATATGCATACATAGCTACAGGTTTGCTATTTCAAGTGAAGTCTATGGCTTTGTCATTTATTGCCACTCATTGAAAGGATAGATTTGACGTTTTGGTTACATCCTTCTCAGTTAGCGTTATGGCACACTGCTAAATTCACCACTAATTTTAGAAAACACCAATGTCTAGTACTGGTACTAGGCTACAATATACAACAAGCCATGTACGAGATAGTTGATGATATTATTCCTTGTTTATGTTTTAAATTTCGTTTCGTTATATTACCATGTCCTAATTACAGCATTGGTAGCCACCTGGTTAACTCATTAGGCAGCATATCTGTCTTCGAATCCAGGGATCGTCGGGTTTTTTCAAACATTAGTTGATTTGAGCATGAATTATTTTCTACGACCATTTTCACACCTACCTCGTTATCAAGTAGTGCAATTGTCTGCCTTGTCGCCAAATTGTAGTGAGTCTCTGTCTAAGGCATTAAACGTAATTAATAAAAGTATGGAAATATACACGCCCATCTATATTTTTATGATTTTAGAACAAACATGGCAGTTTTAATTATGAATGATATCTATTTTCAATCTTCAGTCTTATTATGTATATTTCATAAACTAACGCCCGTTAAAATTGATCGTATTGATAGGGTTTTCTATAGTCATTGAACATTTTTGTTTACGCACATGAATGTCTGAATAGTTATTGCAGTCAATACCCAATAAGTGTACAGGTCGTATTCTAGGTCATGCGTGTTATTGTACTTTAAACAATTGACTTTCCCACTAAATAGGCGAATAAGCTGATGCATGAACAGCTTGTAAATGATTTAAACATACCACTTTGAAATTTTACATGTATTTAAATAGTGTATATGCACATTATAACTTTTATGTGATGACGTGTTATAAAATAAGTATAAACTTACTTAACTATAAAATTGTAAAAACGTATAACTCCTAAATTTTAGTGTGTAATGAAACCGGCAATGTTTATATACGCAATGTTTACGTGGACGACCTGTATTTAAACCATTTGTGATAATTATATAAATAATTGTCGGCCTTGTAAATGTTGATATTTCACAATCCCGCGATTGCCGAACACACTATTGATTTGTTATACCCAATACTATATAAGACATATCTATGATCTGATTGAATATACTCGTTTAATAGTTTAGGCCTAATTTGTGTTAAATATTACATTGTAGTTGTAAAACAATAAACTTTAAGAACTTATGATCATATTGATACATATTCTGATTGTGTGTTAGTATGAATATAATGTTGGTAACATAAATCGTTTAATAGTTTACAGTTTATGACGGTGCAAATTTTTAAAATCGTTTAAGTTTTATACTAAACCTAGATTAACTTTTATCTATTTTGTCACCAGAAGTCGCTACCTGTTGTGATGCGTCGTGAACTCTGCGCGATTGAATAGGTATTTCTGTGGAAATCGAAACTAGGACTAAAAGTCTGAAGATCATAATAGCTACTGCAGGGCGTTCTTTGTCAAAAATGTCTGAAGAGACTTTTGATTTTATATGTACGTCATGTGATCAAGAGAACAAAACATTAGAAGCTGTAAGATATTGTGTAGAATGTTTAGGATATTGCTGTCAACAGTGTACAGATATGCATAAAAAGTTTCCCGCTTTAAGAAATCATAATCTAATGGATGTAGGTCAAGGCAATCAATCTGGAAATCAAAGAACGACATTACCGGAATTTCCGACTGAAAGATGTGGTGAACACCATGACAAAGTCTTGGATATGTATTGTGGAAAACATGATGTCGTAGGATGTTACATTTGTTTATCAAAAGATCACAGGTATGGGTTTATTTGTGTAAATTATTTATTGCTGAATTTAAATATCATATAATAAGTTTACATTGAATATCTGTATATGTATGTACTGCTCGTTAAGTTGTTCAATGTGTTTATAAACATGGATAGGTCTTTTAATAAGCAATGTTTTGAGGTGTTAGAACAATTTATAATTATTTGATAGTTTAGTTGGTTTAAAACTATGTCAAGTATGAACATAAAAATGTAACACATGTAAGTGCTCGGTTTATAAAATGAGGTACAGACAGCATCGTATTCACCTAATGAATGGGCAGGTTCTTTATTTAAAGTACATAAAGTACATAAAGGGACGTGGCCTTTTTAATCACCTGTTCAATGACTTGGTTTTATTTTTTACTTATCTAACAGTTTTATATAGTATTTTATCTATGAAAATACTTAATTTAGATGTGTAAATTTAACTTCATATAGTCGAAACGACTTAACATTTATTCTTGCCCTCAATTCATACTAGGAAGTATAGGTATATTTAAGATTATGACTAAAATGTTCACTTTTTAAATTGTGTACAAGTCTTTAACTATTTCATGTCCATTTGATAAAAGTTACGACTACAAACGAAATTGTTACGATTTCAAATGAAAATCAACATTATTCAATACTTTTAGAGCTTATTGGAATGAAATATTGTGAAAATAACAGTTTCCTTGATGATCAGGACCATTAACCATTCGGTATTAATCTAATACTATTAAATTGTAATTGATATGTTACATAATGTTTTTTCTATTGTGAAAGTTCAAATCACTGTCTGAAGATAGCGAATGTTATTTTAATTATGTTGCCATAATGATCCAATATCATTTTTAATGATTTAATAGTCTTTGATATATTAAGTTAGACGGAATGTAAAACAAGTTTTTTAAGATTTAAGAGAAATTGTTTTTAAGTCAGCTTCTTGGTCCCTCAGTTCTGGGCTAGTATGTCAAGCTCTACCTGACTAACCTGAGTCCGTAACGCAGTTTAAAGAGCACCAGAACTTTGAATCTAGTTTCCCAAGGCGGACATGGGATCAAATCTCTCCGGGGAGGACGCTATACAGTTTCATTGAAATTTGACAATGTTAAGTTTCTTCTGTCAATAAGATATATGAAGAAATTACCGGCCTTATGGAAGCTATGTAAAAACTTGTTGTCTATAGACAAGGGTTAAGGAAAGCTAGATTAGTGGTGCTGGCCGTCGTAAATTGACCTAAATTTATGTGTAAACGGCGTTAAACTCAGTAAAATAGGCAAATCATTGCTTAATAAAACAACTTCCTGAGTTATTTTATGTAATTTAAACTAACTTGGAAATGATTTAAGTATATTATATATATTTCAGATCCTGTCCAGAAAGTCAAGTCTATTCAATATCAGACATGGTTGATAAATTATTCAACTTGTCTATAAGTAAACAAACAAAGCAACATCTTAAAGAAATGATGGTTTCTGTGGCCTCATTATGTGATTCAAAAGATGGTCAATTAGCAAAACTGATTGTGGCCAAGAATGAATCTTTAAGAAAAGTAACCGAATTTCATAAGGCACGTGAAGCTGCCATTAAAAGAGCTGCAGAGATGTCTAAAAAAGAATTAGAGGATATGTATAAGAAACTTGAAGAAGAAATCCTTCAAGACAAGACTGAAGTTAAGAAAATTGAAGATGTCCTACGTAATACAAGTGACAAAATAAAAAAGGCAGAAGGAAATAGAGCTCAAGGTTTTGTCCTTATAAAACTTGCCGAAGCACAGATGAAAGAAGCAGACGACCATATGTCTAGACTTAAGACGCTTACAGATGTTCAACTATCGTTCACACCCAGTCAATCATTGATGGATTACATAATTGGTAAACAAGGTTTTGGTGAAGTTGTAGGTCCTTCAAAAAAGACAACAGTCCAAACAGTGATGGATTATGGAGCACAAGGTATCGATGAAGTTGTTAGACCTACAAAGAAGAGAACAGACCAAACAGTGATGGATTATGGAGCACAAGGTATCGACGAAGTTGTTAGACCTACAAAGAAGACAACAGTCCAGACAGTGATGGATTATGGAGCACAAGGTATCGGTGAAGTTGTTAGACCTACAAAGAAGAGAACAGACCTGTATAAAGTGAAGAGAAGTAAAGATATCAACATTAAACTGTTTGGTGATTCTTTCAGTTGCCAATCATTTGGTTGTTGTTTAACATTGGACAATAATCAACTTCTTCTTACAGATACGAACAATCAGAAATTAAAACGATTTGATGTAAAGACTATGACAGTCATTGATCATTGCAAACTAGATGGTTCACCAAGGGGTGTATGCTGTGTAGGAACACATGAAGCTGTAGTTGCATGTGTATTTCCTTGCATGATCCAGTTTGTTTCTATGGATAAGAAGATGACACCAACTAGACAAATTAAAATGTCTCACGATTGTTATGGTATTGCCACCAAGGATAATAAGCTATATATAACAGATTATGAATCTTCAGTTTATATATATGACATGCCAGGAAACTTGTTGAAGACTATATCACAAGACAATGCTGGAAATAAACTATTTTCTAGCAGTAGACATATTGCTTTCAATGACAGTGGAAACATGAATGTTAGTAGCTGGATTAATGGTATTGTATGTTTAGATAATGCGGAAAACTATGTGTGTGTCTACATTGATGATGATTTGATAAATACGGATGGTTTATGTGGAGATGGGAGAAGAAACATATTTGTTGTTGGATGTATTTCACAAAATGTTGTACAGTTTAATGAGGATGGTAAGAAGGTGGGTGTTGTTATAAAACAACAAGATGGATTACGGTATCCACACTCAATATGTTTTCATCAGAAACTGAACATATTGTTTGTTAGCATGAATAGTGATGTATTGAAAATGTATGAATTAGAATAAACTCAATCATTTATTACTATAGTACAGAACCAATGAGTATAAACTGATAAAATATTGTAATCATGTAACTGAATGACTATTCGTGTATGATATTTCTGCATTCCATGAACACATTTTTCTTTAATACCATACAGTGCACCCTATTAAAATGCCTGATTTTGATTTATTAACTACTATAATCTTCTAGCATGTGTTAGCTGTATATAAAGTATATGACAGATTGTTGAAATATTTAGTCAGTATGTTTATGACTGTATGATATTAATTCATGATGCTTAGTATTTTATAACTCTGTAAACAGAATGATTATTGTACATTTATTATGTTGTTTTTATCTTATCAGTATACTGTCATACACTATGTATATTCCTTTATGTTGTATAATATACTAATTACACCTCAGTAAAAGTTCTTCTATAAGGGCCAATTTTGATCATTGCAATATTATGTGAATAATGGTTTAGTTTTCTCAAATGCTTATTGTAAGTAGAGAAGAGTTCTTATAATAAAGATCAATCAGCTATTAAGACCAATGACTTTGAAAGTCCATGTACTGGAATTTTACTGTACATAGTTCATCCACATATCAAATTTTGTTTTCTAATAATATTCTCACTGCAGTTTACTGTTTATACGTATATTAAACTATTCTAATACTTTAAATAAGCATTTAGTCTATATGTACATGATCATGTGTTTTGATTATTTTGTTTTCCAAAGGAAGATTGTAATTGAGTGGTTGGTTGAAATTTACGAAGTTGTGGATGAGTTTTGTGTGTGGATGAGTTTTGTATGTAGATGAGTTTTTGTGTGGACGAGTTTTGTATGTGGATGAGTTTTTGTGTGGATGAATTTTGTATGTGGATGAGTTTTGTATGTGGATGAGTTTTGTATGTGGATGAGTTTTGTGCGTGGACGAGTTTTGTGTGTGGATGAGTTTTGTATGTGTATGAGTTTTGTGCGTGGACGAGTTTTGTGTGTGGATGAGTTTTGTATGTGGACAAGTTTTGTGTGTGAACGAGTTTTGTGTGTGGATGAGTTTTGTGTCTGGATGAGTTTTGTGTGTGGACGAGTTTTGTGTGTGGATGAGTTTTGTGTGTAGATGAGTTTTGTATGTGGACAAGTTTTGTGTGTGGACGAGTTTTGTGTGTGGATGAGTTTTGTGTGTGGACAAGTTCTGTGTGTGGATGACTTTTGTGTGTGGATGAGTTTTGTGTGTGAATGAGTTTAGTGTGTGGATGAGTTTTGTGTGTAGGGCGAATTGGTGAGTGTGTGTTGGGAGGAGGGGGGTGTATGTGTGTGTATTTGCTGTTTTATGACTGGTTATGTAACACGATATAGCTAAAGAAAACTTACCTGAGACAAAGAAATACAATCAAATATAATTTAATTATCATGCATTAATTCAGTTAAAAGTAGTAAAGTGACCAAAGAGTGTAATGTATGTATTGTTTTCAGGTCAATTAACACTACATATATGCATGCAGATCTACTTTTGTAGTTTGTAAAAGATTGTTAGAATAAACTCTATGTATTTTTACTTATATATAATTGTTTGTTATTGTTTTTTCTTTGTTGCAGCTGTTTGCCAACGTTTGACTAACGATTTAATCATAACAATTTGCTCTACCATACTTGTTTGTCCAATGCAATTGTATGTTTAATCCTGTTTAGAGACATAGATAAAATATATGATACCATTGGTTATTTGTTATATATAAACTGGCGCGTAACACGGACAGTAGTTGCTGACTATTTAGTATTTACTCTGTGTATTATGTGTGACCACAGGGGCATAAATAGAATAATCTTTGTAGAGGACCAACGATTAACCAGCCGTTGGGCCTGTACGAGCCAATGAGCAAAGTGATTTTTTAAAACAACGGTGTAGTGTTAACTTTGAGCTTGATAATTCCCAAGTTTGATTCCAGTAGGGACCATATGGTTTTTATTGGGTAACGTAAAACCATATCTTCTGCATACTACAGACCCAGCCTTGATATAAAACCTTTACATGAGTACAAATGTTATGGATTAGTTTCCGCTATATATATTAAATTTGTTTCGGAAATAAATTATAAAATCTTGACGTAAACAGGACATTTCGTGTATTGTGGATATATATATTATCAATAAACATCGGCTTATACTAAACGTGAGTGTTAAAAAAATATTGTCACAAAATTATATTTAATTCCATCATCTCGGCTATAGATTTCACTACCAGTGTACGTAAACTTACGGAATCACCCGAGCGGTTTTCCGATTAAATTGTATCTGTAAGAAATGTAAGTAAAGATTTATGTTTATAAAATCCTCTGAGTTCATTTTTAAAAATACAGGTCGTCCACTTGAACATTGCGTACATAAACATAGCCAGTTTCATTAAATACCAATATTTAGGGATGTATTATGTTTCAGTTTTATAGTTTAGTTAATTGACACTTATTTTATTAACATACCATTATAATACATAAAATTTAAAATGTGTAAATACAGTATTTAAAATAAGTGTTTAATTTATAGTTTTATGTTTTGGTCCGTAAAATACTGTTCATAGATCAGCTTTTCACCTATTCAGTGGACAAGTCCAATTTTTAAAGTACAAAAACACGTATGACCTAGAATACGACCTGTAGTACTTTACTTGTATCGTAAGATTTGTAAATGTTAAATTTAACAAACAATTCGATGGATGCCAAGACCTTTTATTAATTGTGTTCGTGTTCAGTCCTATTTTGTAAGGACTTGATGATCTAGATTAGCAAGAATAAATCTTACATTAAAATGATTAGTAGGTAAATAACAATTAATGTTTCTCCGGTGCAGGTGTGTAAGCCAAATTTTGACCTATATTTTAACCAATACAGTATGCTTGACCGATGAAATTCTATTCCGGTATGATAAATGAATAAAATATGATTATGGGTGCGTTGCCCAAGCATATCGCTAGGTATCGCTACAAGCAAAATCATAGGAAACGGCTTGCTACAAGATATCGTTTCATTTCGCTACGTAGCGAAAGTTAGCGTAAAAAATCTTCGCTACCCGAGAGCGCTGTTACGAATCAAAATGGCTGCCTCCGTAGTAATGTAACTTCCTGTTTACCGACAATTTGTTTTTTATGTTTGACTGACTATAGATGAGTTGATATTACTAATAGTTGTAATTGTTCATATAAGCATATGTTTTTGCAATAATTTTATACTTTATACAGACTTATTTGGTTTGAAAATCGCTCTAAAAACATACAATTGCAATAAGCGCTTTGTGTACATCAGCACAGGCAGCCATCTTTGTTTGTGACGTAAATAGCAAACCGTTTCCTAATGAAGAATTGCTACAAGAAAGCGCTTTTTCATAGCGATTCGTAGCGAATGCGTTAGGCAACGTGCCCTTAGACACCATTGGCTCTCCCGAAATAGGTTAAGAACACGGTCCCATATTTTCAAATGTGGGTCCCGAAAAAACGTTTAGTATGCGGTCCCATATATTTAATATGCCGGTCCTGAAAATATTTAGTATACGGTGAAAATTTTCCAATATGCGGGTCCCAAAAAAGTTAAGTTCACGGCAAAAATTTTCGATTATTAGATTATTTATTTCACTTTGTCATGTTTGTGA
Source organism: Mactra quadrangularis (assembly GCA_025267735.1). Taxonomy (NCBI): domain Eukaryota; kingdom Metazoa; phylum Mollusca; class Bivalvia; order Venerida; family Mactridae; genus Mactra; species Mactra quadrangularis. The sequence continues at coordinate 46,362,829 of CM046305.1, read as the reverse complement.
AATTGAGATTTTGTTGCAGTTTGAAGTCACATAGTTGGCTATTATTTATAGGCCTACTTCAAACAAAATGATCCCTGCAAAGCACCAAATATATCTTTAAAGATATTTCTTATTATTCATTCTTATTACTCCAGTAAATGTATATAGAAAACCCATTTCTAAATAGTCTTGATGACTTATTTCACATAACTGGATATAAATTACAAATTTATAAAATCTCCTTCTTTTATCATTCCTGTACTTTTGGTAGTCTTCGGCTCTGTTTCTCAAAAATAACTACAGTTGGATACATTTGGCAATTTCCCATTTTGTTTCTTTGATTTTTTAACATAATATACATGGCTATTCAAAGTCTTCAGAATCTCGTATTGTATGTCATTTAATTTAATCAACGCGATTATATGTAATCACAGGTGGTCTGCACAGTCCTGAGTCAAAAACACTATATATACATGTTTTTGATTCGAGACCGCGCCGGCCGCCAGTGCGACTAACTGTACGTGTGTATACACAAATAAGCCATTAATATGACTGTTCATGGTTTTATGTGGTATCAATCGCGATATTTCTCTTCTCTTACTGGCAAATCTACGGACGAACGTGGCCCCGCTGGAGATGCAATAAAGCGCAAGTGCCGTGATCGGATTGAAAAACTGGCGCACGCTGTTTGCAAATCAAGTTGTATCAGTATATTTGCAATGTAGTAAACGTGTAAAATAAATCGCTCGATGTTATAAAACATCACTCATCAATAAAGCTTTTACAAGCATATTCTTCCTTCTTCCTTTTTAATACGATATGCATATATGTATGTACGCAACATATCCGTAACAATATCCGTTATCGCATCATAATATAAAATTATAATAAAGCATGAACATAAACGTATTGTAGGCTTAAGTGCAAAAGGAAATTGATTATTATGAAATTATGACTAATGAATTAATTGATGACAAAACTCTTATCGCTGATTTTACTTGAAAATCCGGTTCTGAAGCAATCCCTTGGTAGGACTTGCGGAGAACTCGCCTACACATGTTTATAGTCACCGATGATGACAGAAACATACTTGACAATATACTAAATCCGTACAGATCGTATTCTAGGTCATGCGTATTTTTGTACTTTTAACATTTGACTTGTCCACTGAATAGGTGAATAAGCTGATCCATGAACAACATTTTACGGATTAAAAGATACAAAGTTCTATGATATTTAACATTTATTTTAAATACTGTATTTGCACATTTTAAATTTTATATAACAGTTTGTTATAAAATAAGTGTAAAATAACTAAAATATAAAACTGAAAAAACACACCCCTAAATATACTTAATACTGCCACAGCAGATTGATCAAAATTCAGCATGAGGCTTTTAGGATGTTTGCACTGGCTTCGTTTCAATGACAGATTACGGGAAAAGTTTCGCGGAGTTTTAGACCAATCAGAACGTTTGTTACAATTACTGTAATAACGCTTAATTCTATGATAACTTTATAAGATATGAAGCTGATACTTGCCAGTTTTGTAAAAATATGTGTCAGCTTTAAATCAGAAGCGGTTTTTATGCTCCGAAATATAAAAAATTCAGTTCGTCCGTGGATCACTCCAAAAACGGTTCAATACCATGTAGATATATACATTATAATAAGCTGTGGCATGACTCAAAAGCGATAGTTAAAATGGACCTTTTTCAACAACTTTATTTTTTTATTTCTAATTTAAAAGTATGAATATTGTATCGAATGTAGGGACTCCAGTGCCAGTGGTGTACATGTACTTATTAAATTACACGTACTAAACACTCATTTTATTTCAAAAGAAACACATCAAAGTTCGTGGCTATATATGTTTTGTTCTACAATAAAATATGAACAACACTATTGCTCGATTTTATCCGGTGAATCGTGACTGCACTTATGTATTTTAAGATATTTGGAGCCGATTCCCACAAAACTGTAACACAGCTTATTGAATCAAACAATTGATTCCTTTCTAGTTTTACTACGTCAATTTAACATGAATCCATGTTCGTAATGTTACGTGTGGCCAGGTGGCCAAAACACACCTGCCACACGGGTCGTGGGTACAAGAGTAACAAACTCTAATTCTGTTTACATCGATGTATATTTCTATGAATGATGTCACATGTATATGATTAACTCAACATAACTCAACAAATATATAATTCAGATGACTAGAAGATGAACAGATGTATCAATAGTATCAAACTTCAGTCTGAAATAAACAATAAACCAAAATAACCAATAGTGTTTATCAACACAAATTATCTATACATAAAGCTCTTATTAAACAATTGCTCTTTGAAAACATTTATGCTATGACACAAAATATCCTTTTCATACAAGTCATTACATAAAAATAAAAAGTACAATTTAAATATGAAAGAAAAAAGCATACAAGTAAACAAGTGAGAATACGTTAAATTACTTACAGGAAAACGGCTTCCCATACTTATACAAGTCAATACTAACACACACCACGTGAAGTCAACATACAGTGCTGTAATAAAATAAATGAACATGCATAGGTTAGGAAATGAATGTTAAATGTAGAATGTCAGCCCGGTTGAGAGAAAGCGAAGAAAGGACAAGATAAACGACTTCAAAAATAAACCACGAATAAAATAAACCATGAACAAAAGCAGCCACAAACGAAAGAAATCTAAAATAATTAATTTCTACTTACAAACTACACGAAAGACCTAACGAAAGAGAACCACACCCTGCTTTGACGAATATTGTACCCAGACAACTTTTAAAACCGGTTGCACGGTCTTTTATAGATTACACGCTGTGTTCGTTACATTACTAAAACATGTTCTTAATACCTAAGCTAGTAAGAGTATTGGTTCCTGATAAATAAAGTCGAGGAACAAGGTTCCTAAAACTAGCACCGCTACATCCTCCCCCTCCTGCATAGAAGTCATCCTGACTTCATAATAAAACTACAGTAATAACTACAAAACTCCAAAGCACTCACTAGTTTAAATTGTACTACTGCACTACCTACAGCTACATACATACTTATACTGGAAAAAGGATAAAATATTTATATAATAAATGAACACATGTTGAATCTAAAAGACAATGAAAGTATTTAAATAATAAATACTAATAAGGTCCATTTTCACAAGTTCAATAATAATACATAACACATAGCTTAAGCAAGCCATGAAAAAACTGAAAAGAAATTAAAACAAAATTAAAACAATTACATCAGTACACTATAATGACCAAACGTGATTCATATGAACAACTTTGAACATGTTTTTCACATATCTCCTCCCCTCTGCTAAAAAAATTTCATCCCTGAAAATATAGTGTTTAGAAAACAAAATACTATCTTGTTACAACAACAACAAAATACTCAACATTGGAAAGTCAATGTTAATACTTCAACAAATCCAAGTGTACATATAAAAGATACAATATATTTACATATAATATTTTCATTTCAAAAATGTCTTAAGCATTTTGCACATATGTTTATTACTTTCCTGTTGCATTTTTAAAATAATGTCAGTTATAGACTGTTGACTTCCTATATGATAGGAATCAAACCAAGCTGGTTTCTTTCTAACCCTACCGGACCGTCTAGGTTGCGGCAATACTTCCTCTCGAGATGGAGATACTATATCCTGATTATCTACAGTAACAGCATTATCATCATCATCACCACTATCATCATCATTACCATCAGAATTACTCACATCTGTACTATCAGACTGTGATTCATCTCTAACATGCTGACCGGTCAGTCTTTCTCTACGGACAAGCACCTCGGTATCAGAATCAGAGTCAGTGGATTCTCTCCAACCACCGTCTGATTTATGTACCAAGACTTCCGGGACAACTTTTTTATTCTCAGAAGAAGCAGTGGGTGTACACCTGCGCGGTCTAGGTACTGGCTTCTGATTCACCTTCTCAATTGAATCTCCTTGCTCTACTAAACGTAAATGATTTCTGTGCAAGGTTTTTTCATTACCTTCCTCATCAACAACGATAAATACAGGAACATCTCCATCTTTCTGATCTTTAATTTCATACAATTTGTCTTCATACTTATCTGTTAATTTATGTGGACCAGTAAACGCTAAATTTTTTACCAATACCTTATCTCCTTGTTTCAATTCAACAGCTTTTGCTTTTTTATCATACAATCTCTTCTGTTTCTCTCTTGATGTTTCAGTGGCTTTTGTTGCTATATCTTGTGTCAATTGCATTCGTACCTGTAAATCTTTGACATAATCTGTATTCAAAGAATTGGCATCATTTAAATCAAATAAGGTATCCACAGGCAGACGAGGTTTACGACCGAACATAAGTTCAAAGGGAGAAAACCCTGTAGTTTCATGTTTTGTTGCATTGTAGGCAAAAACTAAGCTAGCAATATAACTCTTCCAATTAGATTTTTTCTCTGGTTCTAATGTTCTTAACATATTTAATAAACTTCTGTTAAATCTTTCTGCTACACCATTACATTGTGGGTGGTAAGCACTAGTTCGAATTTTGTCAATTCCCATCAACTTACAAAGCTCTTGGATAAGTTCAGACTCAAAATTTGGACCTTGGTCTGACAATAACTTAGTTGGAATACCAAAAGGATAAATAAAGTGATTTAATAAAACTTCAGCGGTTGTTTTCGCTGTCTGATTTTTTGTAGGTACTGCTACAGCAAATTTTGTGAAATGATCTGTGATCACTAGTATGTTACCAATGCTTCCTTTACATTCATCAACTTTCAAAAAATCAGTACTTACAAGTTCAAGGGGGTAAAAAGATTTAATATTAACTAAAGGTGCAGTGTTATTTTTGGGAAGTTTTGCTTTCAAACATCTTTCACATTTACTTACATAACTTGATACGTCTAGAGTATAACCTGGCCAATAAAATCTGTCCTTCACCAATGAAATAGTTCTTTCACGACCTGGATGTCCAACATCACAATGTAAACCTTTTAAAACTTCATTTCTATAAATAGATGGTAATACTAATTGATTAGATTTATTTTCATTTTCATTTATTTCTCTGTAAAGTAAGCCTCTTATCAATTTAAATTTACTGAATTGTCTAGACATAGTTTGGTGCTTTGTACTTTGGGAAAACAATGACTTTTTTGGAAAAGTTTTATCAATAACGGCTCTAAGCCATGGACCAATAATAGGATCCTCACGCTGTTGCCTACGTAACTCTCTCATTTCTATTTGAGCCATAGTTTGTTCAGGTTGATTGGTAATGTCTAAAATATCAAGACTTGAACATGGTAAAATATCAACTAAACCTGAAACATGAATACTATTACAAATAGCTTTAACTGTTATAGAATCTAATTTAGTTTCTTCTCTTTGAGGCATGCGCGACATTACGTCCGCGTCGGTATTGGATCTTCCAGGTTTGTATAAGATGTCAAAATCATAATCAGATAAGCTAGCAACCCACCTCTGACCAGTAGCATCAAGTTTAGCACTTGTTAAAACATGTGTCAAGGGATTATTGTCTGTGAAAACAGTAAACTTATTGGCTATAAGATAGTCACTATATTTTTCAGTAATCGCCTATTTTAGAGCTAAAAATTCCAACTTAAAAGTAGAATAATTTTTCTCAGTCTTTGACAAACTTCGACTAGCATAAGAAATAACTCTAGTTCGACCATTCTGTTCCTGGCATAAAACAGCTCCAAGTGACTTTGAACAAGCATCAACATGTAATTCAAAAGGTTTATCAAACTGAGGATAGGTTAGAATCGGGGGACTGGTCAACAATGATTTAATTTTTTCAAAAGTTACCTGTTGTTCTGTATCCCACTTCCACTGATATTGTTTTGAAGATTTCAACTTTTTAGGGCTAGTAGGAGGTAATAGATCAGACAAGGGTTTTGCTACTTTACTGAAGTTTTTTATAAATTTTCTATAATATCCTGCTAATGCCAAAAAAGATCTTAATTCATCAAAATTTGATGGTACTGGGTAATTTTTTACTTTATCACACTTGTCAGGATCTGTTTCTAATCCTTTATCAGACACAACATGGCCTAAAAATTTTACACTTTTTTGAAGAAAATAACATTTCTCAGGTGATAACTTTAAACCACAGTCTTTAATCCTATTCAAAACTTTATCTAACCTGTCTAAATGTTCTTCATAGGTTGAACTAAAGATAATTAAGTCATCAAGGTAGATGAAACAAATATTCATATGGTAATCTCCCAAACAATGTTGCATTATTCTCTGATATTCACTAGGTGAATTGGATAATCCAAATGGTAACTTGTTATGCTCATAAAAACCTAAGGGGCCTAAAGTAAAAGCAGTGAATTGCTTGCAATCTTCTTGTAATTCAACTTGATGATACCCAGATTTCATATCAATAATAGAAAACCATTTAGAGCCATTTAAACAATCAAAAATGTCTTCTGGTCTAGGTAATGCATGAGAATCTTTAACAGTACGACGATTTAATTTTCTATAGTCGATACACATTCTCAATTGTCCAGACTTTTTTCTACATAAAACAACAGCTGATGCCCAAGGTGATTTAGATTCACGAATGACATTACTATCTAGTAATTCTTTAACATGTTTTCTTACTTCCTCTATCATACCAGGTGGTATACGACGATATTTTTCTTTGAAAGGAGTATAATCATTTAATTCAATGTTATGTTTAGAAACTTTACACTTACCTATATCTGTAGGACCAGTAGAAAAAATATCTTTATGAAGATATAATAAATCTTTCAATTTTTGTTGCTCTTCCAATGAAACGTCTGTTCCTATATGTATTTTTGACAATGCATCAGATGACATATTACATTTAACTTCTTCAAGATCCTCAATTGTTACAGGTTGTATTTCAGCTAAAATTGTTTTTGGAGAAATAGTATATGAATTATTTGACAAATTTGAAACAGTTACATCAACAATTTGTTTACCAGAAGAATAATTAACCATGGTTGGACTTACAGTAATGGTATCAGGTAATACCGATTCAGAAGTTTCTTGTATCAAACCACAGGTAGGAGTGTAAGCTAACTCTCTGTCAGTATGACAACGTAAAGTGATAGACTGATTAGGTTTGATGTTCACATTACCACTTTCAGCACATCTAACTATAGCTAATCTATAATTATTTTTTACAAGTTCTTTTTCTCTCAATGATAAACATCGAAATGATAAAAACCAAGGAACATGTAACATAGCATGTTGTAAAAACTTTTCACCATTAACATCCTTACAATTTGTTAAAAACTCTGACAAAATATTAGTTCCCAACAAAACTGGTACTTTTGAATTAAAATTTGTGTCAGGTACAACAAGTAGAAGACAAGGAGTTTCATGTGCACCAGGTATGCCATGAGGTAATATAGACACTTCAACATAACCTTTGTATGGTAAACTATTTCCATCCGCACATTCAACATTTAAAATTTTTGAAAGTGATTTAATTTCAATATCACTCAAATATTCATTGTAAAATGTTTCTGAACAAGTTGAAACACATGAACCTGTGTCACAAAGAGCAGGTACAGTATTGCCATTGACACAAATAGTAACTTCAGCCGATTCACCAACTAATTTTGGGTCTAACTGTGGTGACGTACCTTTATTTCGACCCACTGAAAAGGTACTTAACTGTTTAAAGGACAATTCCTTGCAATATGTCCCAATTCATTGCAATTATAACATCTTACATGGTCAAATGAAGGTTTAAAAGTATTCTTACCTAAAGGTCTTCTAGGCGTATAACCTCGCCTTGGCGAATTAACATAATTAAAATTTCTTCTACCTCTGTTTGAAAAGGCTTGAATATTACAGGCAGTATTTTCCTGTTCTTTTTCAATATTATCAATTCTACTATTAATTTTTTCTAACATGGATTTTAATTCAGAAAATTCAGACTTTTTAGTTTCATCAGACATTGCATTGCAACTTATTTTAGGATCTTTAGAGTCAGGTTTCTTACTAACTTTTCCAAGTTCAATTTCTATCTTTCTAATTTCAGATTTTAACATGTAGTAATCACATATAGCCTCATATTTAAAGCTAGCAGCAATTTTAATTTCAGGCAAGAGTCCTTCATAAAAAACACTTTTTAATAATATCTGTTGCCGTCTTTCTATAGCGCGAAGCTCAACTGCTTGCGAGAATAATTCTTCAACACGTGAAGCATACTTAACAACTGGCTCATTCAATTCTTGATGGCAACCATACAACTTACTAAGAACAGTTTCTTGTGTCTCAGTATTACCAAACGTACTGTGAAAGTTAAGTAAAATGTCTTCAATAGAAGCTCCTTCACCTAATCTCATTACCATGTCTGCTGCTTCACCCCTAAGTGATCGCCTGATCCCAAGCAAGATGCTTTCACGGGAGTAAGCATGTTCTTGTAATAAACAATTAATTTCATATCGCCATGTTCTATAGCTAACTTCACCTTTTCCTGACTCGCCAAAAAATAAAGAAATTCTAGGATACTTACATGCACTTGTATCTGACTTTGGTCTTACATCTTTTGATTTCAACAAGTCCCGTAATTCTTCCACACTTTCTACTTTCAATGATTTTAAGAGTTCCACCATATCAGAATCCTTACCAGTTGCCATGACTAAATGCTATATAAAAAACTGTACGAAAACAAGAAGCAAATAGCACAAAAACAGAATAATATGACAATTAGTTGTTTGCAATATAATCAAATACGAGATAAGGTATTAACTGTTAACATAAAAAAAAATACTAATGCAAAGTATAAAAATAATCTATAAATGTTTCACTATATAACAATACTTTGCAACACTGCAAATTCTAAGGGGTTGACTACACTATTATTATGGTACTAGTAACTACCCAACAAGTATAAACTACGCATGTAATCATACAGTAAACCGACTATAAACTTTCACAAAACTACAATCACTGAACTTCTACATAAATATAAAAAACTACTATGTACTAATCAAAATTCAACTCCAATCCAGCCAACACCAAACTGTAAAACCAGCATCACAATTTCACTGTAAATAAGAGTGATATACCAAAGATGAGAACAGGAGTGATAGAAATAGGTAGAATGGGCTGAATGATTTTAACAGTTAAATGAATAATCAATGAAAATGAATGATTATTAATAGTTAAATGAATAATGTATGAAAATGAATGATTATTAGAAAAGTATTCATGCAATGTTAATATCTTAATTCAAGTGACTGTGCAGTGACTCACTCAAAAAAACATCTGCTCGCTCGCAAAAAATACTCATTACATGTAAATAAAGACAAATTACAATGAAAAAAATACTATCAAAATTAGAAAAAGACAAATTTCAATGTAAAAAAAAATTACAAAACTAAATAGAAAAAAAAATAATAAAGAAAAGAAAAGTTATCAGAGTCCTAAGTAATGAGTACTCAAATTAAATAAATAAGTCACTTTTGTTGGAAAGTTCTTGTAGAGCTGGATAAAGTTTCACAAACCATAATAGACGTCAAAGAAGATCTTCTCACTGGGGGCTCCAAATGTTACGTGTGGCCAGGTGGCCAAAACACACCTGCCACACGGGTCGTGGGTACAAGAGTAACAAACTCTAATTCTGTTTACATCGATGTATATTTCTATGAATGATGTCACATGTATATGATTAACTCAACATATAAATATATAATTCAGATGACTAGAAGATGAACAGATGTATCAATAGTATCAAACTTCAGTCTGAAATAAACAATAAACCAAAATAACCAATAGTGTTTATCAACACAAATTATCTATACATAAAGCTCTTATTAAACAATTGCTCTTTGAAAACATTTATGCTATGACACAAAATATCCTTTTCATACAAGTCATTACATAAAAATAAAAAGTACAATTTAAATATGAAAGAAAAAAGCATACAAGTAAACAAGTGAGAATACGTTAAATTACTTACAGGAAAACGGCTTCCCATACTTATACAAGTCAATACTAACACACACCACGTGAAGTCAACATACAGTGCTGTAATAAAATAAATGAACATGCATAGGTTAGGAAATGAATGTTAAATGTAGAATGTCAGCCCGGTTGAGAGAAAGCGAAGAAAGGACAAGATAAACGACTTCAAAAATAAACCACGAATAAAATAAACCATGAACAAAAGCAGCCACAAACGAAAGAAATCTAAAATAATTAATTTCTACTTACAAACTACACGAAAGACCTAACGAAAGAGAACCACACCCTGCTTTGACGAATATTGTACCCAGACAACTTTTAAAACCGGTTGCACGGTCTTTTATAGATTACACGCTGTGTTCGTTACATTACTAAAACATGTTCTTAATACCTAAGCTAGTAAGAGTATTGGTTCCTGATAAATAAAGTCGAGGAACAAGGTTCCTAAAACTAGCACCGCTACAGTAATGGTTAGACTCTAATCTCCGTAAACAGATATCATATAGAGCGCTGTCGTACAGGATCTCTAAGGTTCGCTAGGAGGGTCATGTCGAGATGTCCTTTGCGTCGACCAATCAATGCGTAGCTTTCATCTAGACGAAACACTATTTATAGCATTTGATTTCGTAATTTCTATTTTTAGACCGATGTTTGCGTGCTAATTTCACTGTGATGTTATTCACAGGCTGTGATTGGACGGCTCATTTTCAAATTGCGTGACGTAGACTATTTACAAGTTACTAAACATAATGATTGCGTCATGAATATTATAATGAGAAAATGTCACCTGGACGTGACCCTCATCATGGGCGGATCCAGCGGGGGGGGGTCAGGGGGTCCGGACCCCCCCCCCCCTAGAATTTGGAAAATGTACACGTTCATTATTGTATTTCTAGCTTGTAAGTCATTTTAAGTAGTATGAAGTAATTTTTCTCGGTGCTTAACATATATTTAGTGGTTATGTAGTTTTTATTATCATTATGTTGCATGTTTTATGCAAAATGTGTATAATGTGGTAGAGGTTCGAGGTTCGGACCCCCTGGAAAAGTTCGGACCCCCTAGAAAAGTTCGGACGCCCCCCCCCCCCTAGAAAAAATCCTGGATCCGCCCCTGCTTATAACGAAACAGCCAGAACTAGCGAGTAGGAGAGCGGAAAATTTTAGATAACGCGTAAAATCAGATTAGGTTAGACCCTTGAACTAACATGCTTTGCTTTTGTTGCCCAGGGTTCAAATCCTTTTTGAATAACATGGTAGTATTTAGTAGGGTTTTCTATCGTCACTGTTATGATTGGACACTTCCAATCCGTCACGACTCTACGTTACTTCTTAAATAAATGTATTAGCAAATTATGACACTTTTGCTCAAACGTTGTTTTCCCTGTTATTTATCAGATATGCAGAAAGAATGACTGCGAAATTGTTTATCAGTATATCAACACAAGGACTAAGTATGTGGTTTAGTATAATTGCCATGATATTACCGTACTGGTGGAGTTTACAACCAAACAAAGGACAGATATCTTACGTTGGATTATATAAATATTGTACACAAGACAAAGTACATTTGAACTGCACGGATACAAGTAAGTTTTATAGTCTTTATATTTATGTAAATCAGAGTGAAAGCAGAAACAGTCCTGCGTTCAGTTACCGCGAACGTTACAAAACGTTCCGTAACGATACATTCGGAGCTCCCCGGCCATTCGTTGCGATTAATCTCGGACATATTTAGACGCTATTTTGAAACTACCGGTGTTGAAGTAAACAAATATATGATCGTTTAGCCATTGAGTGATGTTTCGTTTATAGTCCGTAAATTTTGAAACATCACTCATCGCCTTAACGATCGCATATTTGTGTATTAGATTAGATTATTCGCAGCGAACTGCCGAGGAGTTCCGAATGTATCGTTATGTAACGTTTTGTGACGTTTAGTGTAATTGAACACGCTACTGATGATACATGTTGTTTATTCAAAACATTGTGGCAGTAATACGCTTGTTACTAAAATTGTGACACATATGTGTGCGTTTATGATGGTCACGTAATTATTTCTTTTATTTTGTCCGGTAAAATGGTATAATTGTGAATAATCCGACCGCTGCATGGCGCTGCGAGTGTATTATCTGTTGTGCATTAATCTCTTAATGATGATGATGTTTGTCCTTCTTTGTGACCACATAAATAGTTATACTATTTGAACAGTGGATATTTAATTGATAAATTTAATGAACTGTGGTTATACCTTTGCGGTGCATTACTTCATTTATAACGCTAACGAAAACATCACTGATTGTTTTTAATTTTCAAAATCTGACGAACACTGAAATACGATATTTTCAGTTTTTTGCAGCTTACTTATTGGGGGTGGTTTTCTCTTACGTTGCCATACAAAATTTTGCAATTGTCCAATAGAATGAGATTTAAAAATAAATATTGGGTATTCCGAAAGCCAGCATAGACAGCTATGCCGAAAAAGGTTGAGATTAGATCAGAAATATTATATTGACATATCAACTTATAGATTTACATATAGATAAATTGAGAGATATTTTCTATATTTACATATCAACTTATAGATTTACATATAGATAAGTTGAGAGATATTTTCAATATTTACATATCAACTTATAGATTTACATATACACATGTAGATAAGTTGAGAGATATTTTCAATATTTACATATCAACTTATAGATTTACATATAGATAAGTTGAGAGATATTTTCTATATTTACATATCAACTTATAGATTTACATATAGATAAATTGAGAGATATTTTAAATATTTACATATCAACTTATAGATTTACATATAGATAAATTGAGAGATATTTTCAATATTTACAGTTTCATCAGACCATACAAAATGGCTTGTATCAGTACAAGTTTTGATGACATTGTCTGTATTGTCAAGTATTCTAAGTAGTGGACTTATTTCATACTATTTATTTTTGTATCACGATAATAAAGGGAAAATAAAAGTTGCACTAGGAGCAATGATGTTTGAAGGTATGTATAAGTGGGAATTTATCAGCTTTGTCTACAGAAAAGTTTAACGTTTATATTAATGCTTTTAAAAATAGACCACCCATGGCTGAAAATACCTCATGAATACTTGGAATGAAATAAAATACAAACTTTACTGGTACTAATTTTCTTTCTGATTTTACAAGTAATTTTACCAAACACAGAATATTTACATATTTGGTAAGGGAGCACAATTCGTGCTTTAACACATTACCAATTATTAAAATGACTGTATTAATTATAACACTCCAAACTATATAAAGGCTAAAATATCCCACATCCGGATAAAAATGTAAGATAGATAAATGTATGATTTCCTATTTAGTAGCAATACTAAGTCCAAGTTTTATACATCTTTCTTTACATTTTCAGCTGTGTTCACATTATTGGGAATAATTGTGTTTTCAAGTAAAATATCCTCAACTTTTCCTCATGGACATTACACGGAATGTTTTATATTGACAGTGTTTACATTAATTCCGACATTGCTATCATTTGGTACGTGTTTACTGTCTTTCTTTAAAGATAATTACTAAACAATATGTTCAAAATTTGATTATTTAAAGAAAATGGAAATGTATTTTGGGACAATAATCGACAAGTTTTATGTCGCTGGTTCAGCGGTTCATTGATCTTCCATAACGGCAGAGTGGCTGAAGATAGCGAGCTAATAATGTGCATGTCCCAAACGGCCACTGACGATTGCCAGCTAGGGATGTGCAAGTTTTAAAGTGTCACTAAATTTAGATAGCGAGTTGTAGATGTTCAGGTCTCAAAGAGCCACTAAAGATAGCGAGTTGTAGATGTTCAGGTCTCAAAGAGCCACTAAAGATAGCGAGCTGTAGATGTTCAGGTCTCAAAGAGCCACTAAAGATAGCGAGTTGTAGATGTTCAGGTCTCAAAGAGCCACTAAAGATAGCGAGTTGTAGATGTTCAGGTCTCAAAGAGCCACTAAAGATAGCGAGCTGTAGATGTTCAGGTCTCAAAGAGCCACTAAAGATAGCGAGTTGTAGATGTTCAGGTCTCAAAGAGCCACTAAAGATAGCGAGCTGTAGATGTTCAGGTCTCAAAGAGCCACTTAAGATAGCGAGCTGTAGATGTTCAGGTCTCAAAGAGCCACTTAAGATAGCGAGCTGTAGATGTTCAGGTCTCAAAGAGCCACTAAACATAGCGAGCTGTAGATGTTCAGGTCTCAAAGAGCCACTAAACATAGCGAGCTGTAGATGTTCAGGTCTCAAACAGTCACTAAAGATATCGAGCTGTAGATGTACAAGTTTCTGGCTGTACTATACAAAACTGAAGAAGAAAAAAAACAACTTTTATTAGTCTACGCGACTTAATGAGCTCAGAAATTTCAACATTCTAGGTCTTTTTAGAAAATAATGTTTTATATGTATAAGTTTACGAATGTTTGAATGTACTTAATAAACTTTAAACTTTTTTATTTGATTAAACGCCTATTTGTAAATTACATATTCAATGGCGTTGTACAAAAAGATAGATTATAAAATATAAATAAGTAAAAACCCTCCACCATAAATACATTATGTATATACAATAACACAAAACAAAATAAAATTTATCACACATGATGTAATATAGTGTGTAAGTGTATTTTTTATCATACCTACATCATTCAAAATTCATGATCATACTTAATTATACATTTTTATCACTAATTTTGCATTTTTTATTAATTTGATATTAAAAGTTGGTGTCCTGAAGAGTATTACATGATGCTACTGTTAACCGGACATGTCCTGAACAGTGTAACATAACGCCGCTGTTAACCAGACATTTCCCTAAAGGTGTCGAAACATCACCTTTAAAGGGCCCTTAATACATCCACAAAGGTGTCTAACCATCACCTTTAAAGGGACAATTTATTTTATAGCTGTAATACAGTCATATGAAACAAGGTAGAAAATGACAGAGAGCGAGGCAATTCTCATTCTCACGTCATAATGCACTCACTCAATCACTTAGTATGTTTACCGTAATTGTAAGGTGAGGCATTTACTAGCCATGTCAATTTTAGAATAGATCATAAAAATTAGAGACATAGTGAGTTTTCAATCGTTTTTTGAAAACATCCAAAGTAGGTGATAATTTGATATCATCTGGTAGCTTATTCCATAACATGGGGCCAACTGTACTAAAGCTTCTGTCACTGAATGTTTTTTTTCATATTTGTTGGAACCAAAACATTCAGGTCTTTAGTTTAGTTTAAACAATATTTATTTATCAAATAAGTACATATACAATAGTATAAACATGAAAAAAATTGAGGATTGAAGAGATAGCATAGCTAATTTTGAACTTCTCTCCTCAGACATTTTTAAGGAAAGAGATACTTGTGGGTTTAAAACCGCTTTTTCGATCTTAAAACCACACGTTTCCCTTTAAAATACAAAATTATTTGTACCGGTTGTAAATGGTAATATTGTATTAATATATATAGAAAACAAGAAAAAAATACATACAAACAAAAACTGGAAAACAGAAAGAAAGAAAAAAAAAACATCATGACATGAGAATAGGATCAGGTCTTTGGATTTTGCAGATCTAAGACAAGATCTGCTTTATAAGGCTTTCGCAGAATTTCAGTCAGATATGCAGATGCAGTTTCAGTAAAACAGTTGTACATGAAAGTACATATTTTAAAGTTGATTCTTGCTTTGACTGGTAACCAGTGCAGTGAATACAAAGCATCTTTTGAACTGTCAGATTTTTTTAACCTTAATACCAGTTTTGCACACATGTTTTGAATTCGCTGAAATTTGCTAAGATCACATTTTGAAATTCCATACAAGATCAGATTGCAGTAATCGATGTGGGACATGACCAAAGATAGGACTAGTGTTTCTGTTGCATCTTTATCCAGATATTTTCTTATACTTTTGATACGTAAATAGTTGAACATGGCTGTTCTACTTTTTGTTTTGATGTGATCTTTAAAGCTTAAGTTTTCATCAAGAAAGGCCCCTAAATAGCGATTTGTCTTCACAGATTTTATAGTTTCACCAGCAATATTAATTGACTGGGTTAAACATTTTTTCAACAGTGCTCTGCTTCCAAACATGATAAACTCAGTCTTTGAGTTGTTCATTTTCAATTTATTTTCATTCATCCATGAATTTATTGTTAGGGCACAATCTTCAAGATCAGAAATGGCATTTGCTTCTTCATTCTGATTGTTAGGACAGAATCTTTTATTATTTTTATTAGCAGTGTGGTTGTCATGTTACTTAATATGTAATGACAAAATGGTATTCATCTTCAATATCTATAAGGTTACAAAACTTTCATTTTTTAGAATATAACTACACATTAACATGGTACTGGTACTGGGTATTGTCGAGAGATTTCTTTGTATGCACATTTTAACGATATTTGTTTCTAGAAACAAAGTCACACTGGGTGCGATTTACCCTTTGTGCTAAGAAACTTTTTATTGTTTCGTTTGTTACTTTTTTGATTACAGTCTTATAAATAGAAAAATTACTCAAGAAATATGTACTTTTAATTGGCAAATATAATTTACCGACTTTAAACCCTAACATAATCCCCTTGAATCATGGGATTCTTTTTGGACTTTTTCTGTTAGGTCTCATCCCTTTTTTTGCTCAATCCTGACCTAGCCTTTGCCTGGAGTAGGCCTACTTGATATGCACAAATGCTATGTTTATTTAGGTTTTGTAATTCCTAATACGCCTCTTAATTAGTCACATTTAAAGTCTCAAGTGATCTTAAGTATTGTTTCCGTATTGTTCGAATATGAAGAATATTTTAATCGGAATATTTCGGAAGCACTAGTGTCCATGATCGCCGTTTTCGTCTGTTCGTATGATAGCGTTTTTGCATAGCGCCCCGCGGGGCGAAGATATAAAACATTCCATTTTGTCGTACTGTCGTGTTTATGTGGCTATCTGCGAGGCGACAATTACGACATGGCGTAAATCAGCCACTGCATATTTCAGTAGGGCGTTCAGTTATCGCGAACGTTTCGTTACGTTCCGTAACGTTCGCTAACAGTCATAATTGAACGACCTGTTAGCGGAAAACGTTTAAGGCCAAGAGCTAACGGTTTTAGTATATAGTACGCGAATATGAAACAACCTGAAACAAAATAGTTCCAGTACATTTTGCAAATTAGTAACTGCCATAGCGAATAGACTATATCCGAAATTCAAATATTTGGGTTTCCCCTCCGTTACAAACAAACTTTCGCTGTTACAATGAAAACGCGCGTAAAAAAGAACAGTAGTATCTAATCCATAGCTCGTGCTGTTTAGCAATAATGTGTAGACAACTTTGTTTGTACCGCCTGTGCACGGACGGAAAAAACCATACATTTAAATTCCGGATTAGGTCTAACGAAGTCGGCGGTGTTACTCTCGTTGATTTAGATCAATACATTTACAAAAAACAAGTAAACAAGAAAAACAAGTCCTCCTCTCCAAATTCTTCTAATAAAATAGAAGTACAGTAAAAGTTTGCTGGCTCGAACTCGAGGGGACATGAAAAATGATTCGAGAGAGCCAAGTGTTCGACCCGGCCGACTTTCGTCCAAGTACGACGTTATTAATATAGATCAATGGTTTTTAAATTTGTTATCTCCCTTGGTTTAGTATATACCCCGAACACACGGTTCATTCATGTGTCATGTATACGTAGTTAGTAATTACTGCAAAAAAAATTTGCCAACTTCATATTTGTTGTGCGTTATTTTTACATTTAAGAACATGATTACGATATAGGTTAGTAGTAGTAGATGAATTGATAATTTCTTTAATGTGGTTACATGTAAGTGAGAAAGGTTCGATGTGACCGGGTCCTCCAGTAAGTTTTTTTCCCGCCGTTGTATATGTGTGTATATTCTGTTCTAACATTTCGATCCTTAATTTGGACTTATTTTTGACCGAAATTGCACGAACTTTTTTATCAGTTTTTATTAATTAAAACTAACATACACGCTGTATATGCGCTAATTAATTTTTTAGCGAGACCTTATTTACTTGTTTTGTCATTTTTTTTAATCATACCATGACATTTTATAATATGTGCCTGTCTACAAGTTGCAGTCAACAAACAATTCTAATGTTAAACAATTTTTATGCAATATTATAAACAACATATTTACTAATCACAATGTGTTGGGCAAATTAACATCAATTAACAAATCTATTGTTAAGCAATTAAAATCAATTAACAAATCTATTGTTAAGCGATTTTCACGCCCTGTTATTATCACGCGTCACAAACAATGACTGCGGTCAAGATTTTACGGCCGATGTGTATTTGTAAACCACGGGGCCAAGATATTGGTTCGAGAGTTCGACTCAGTCCTGTTCGACACAAGAGAGGTTGACTAATATAGATACAGAAGGGAAATTGATCGGTGCCAGACAATGTGTTCGACTCGGCCAATTAATTCGACCCGGTGGTGTTCGAGTGAATGAACTTATACTGTAACGACTCTCTTGCCCGCCATCTTTAAACGTTCGCACTTCAACGGGTCGTTCAATTAAGCGTTCATAACGATAACTGTGTTTGGCTAACGCTAACTGCTAACTGAACGCAGCCCAGAATTTATCAAAACACTTAAATCCATGTCCGTTGTTTCCGTTTAAAAAGTAAATAAAGTACTTTCGAGATATTTCGGAAACACTCGAGAGTGCATGACAGTAGTTTACTAACCTACACACTTTATGTATTGTTATCATTTTTCCGGGAAGTACATAATATAATATTGTCATAAAACGGTTTGTTTGTCCTTTGATGAATAATATATACAATGCATGTAAAGAATTATGATATCTTTGCTGGTATCTTATTTGTACAATATTCATAAGTTTGTTCAATTATAGACAGTGAAAATGTTGTTTTTACAAAGTAATAAACAATAGTTTCACAAATACACAGTGATCATTACGACAACAGTTTTACTATCAGTGCGCGTAGTTACAAAATCGCCCAAGCGCATTTTCCAATTGGACAAAGTTCTCCTAAAAAAGTAAGTAATATTTATGATTTAACCTTTTCTAAATTATTTTTTATTTAAATTCATCTGCATGTACATGTTATTGAATTTTGATATTCGTAATAATTTATTTACATTTGTACATACTAACAACTGCAAAAAAAAGGAAAATGGCCAGAGGACTGTCTTACTGTAATATCAAACGACCAAGAAGCCTGTACTATCTTTTCTTCGTTATCTAAAATATTTTACTAAGAATTGTGAGATTTACAAGGCTATGGATTGATAAAAGTCCGGTTTCATCTGAACATACTTCCACGCATTTGTATTTTACATACCGCGTTGATTGGAATCCCATCCAAAACCTACCCCGTTGTTTCCTCGAGCAAGAGACTTTATTCTACTAGCTCAGTACTTGGGGACCAGGAAGTGGACTCGAAAGTGATTAATCTAAGTTGTAAGAACTTGTTTAACAATCGAGCTAGATTAGTATACCAATATACAGTTGAATATCTCTATTTAGACTATCAGTCGGTCTGTCAAACGTGGTGTTGTCAGCAGGTGGTCTCAACAGCGGATAAGTAGGTAGTATAGCATCATTCATAGTACAAAGACAAGTATTAGCATTTCCAAAAATGATTGAAATCGCTGTTTAGCCGTGTATTCACAGCGTATCCAAATCGTCCCAAGTCTATTTATAGAAGACAAGAATAAGCGTGCCCTGGTAAAGATGTAAAACCATTAAGTCTTTTTTTAGAATTCCAGGAATTAGCGCGCTCTGAAAATGATATGCAAAACCAATGATTTAGATTCGCCCCACAGTAGGGAAGATAGGTTTGCGTTTTTTTAACAAATGCGAGTTTAAAAAAGAAAAACACATTTTATAATTAGCTATGCATATTTTCTGGGATTATTTTGCAACTTTCTTGAAACTGGTTATAGTTCATACATTAATAATGGTATTTTCTGGTAATACAAGCAGATAACCCGACAAAACATTGCGTGGAAGAGTTCATACACGCACCCCTATTTTGACTGTCCGACGTCCATTTTGTCATCATGTGACCTCAAATGCATCGTTCTGATAGGCTCACGACAACCGGTGTCGACACAAAAATGCTCAAATCTTGATAATTGTTATTATCGCTGCCGAGGCAACGATAATTAGCTTATATAATTATCATACTGCTCACTTTACAGGATTCATTTGAAAGTGTAGACGATATAGAGGATATTCGTCGATATCGGTGTAAGATCAATTTATATTTCACCGAGTGAGCTCTGAAAACATATTTCATGCGTTGGGTTAACCTAATAACATGCCGATATACTTAATCTGACTGCGCATGTCCGTCGAATGTCTACGTCCGCGACATTTTGTGATGCGTTTCAAAATATGTCGCTTACTAAGACTTGAATTGCTTACACAATCTATGTCAAAATTCGTATGGTAATATAATGCAAAACATATTGCTTTTTGCATTGACATACGAAGTAGGAATTAATACAGATGCGTCGACTTAATTGGATCAGTACTAATAGTAATTTGATTTTGTTTGATCTTGTGATCGGTGTGTGTCATATACCGCGGAAAAGTCCGGAGTTGACCGAAAAACCTTATTCCACCTCTGATAAGTTTCAGAGTCGGACATATGGGTTAATTTGGATTATTTGGCCTTCAGCTTTTTAATGTAGGATCGTATATCCGACAATTCTCAACACATTTTCTATATTTGCATAATTTACTATATTTCAGATACAAATTAAAGAATGACAGCAAAACTTTTTACTAGTTTATCATTGGGTATAGGTGCAGGGTTATGGTGTAATTTGATCGCTTTGATTGTTCCTTACTGGTGGAGCATAGAAACAGAAACAAGAACGAAAGTTTATGTTGGATTATATAAATATTGTATACCTCTGGGTCACGAAAATCACTGCACTTCAATAAGTAAGTATCTCCACGATCACCTTGGCGATCAATTATCCAGATATACTGGGGAGGGAGGTGGGGTTTGCGCTGTATCAATACATTGTATTGGTTATATCACGGCGGTAAGTCAACCTATTAATCATTCCTGATCAATTTACAGCTGTTTTGCGAACAAGCAAAATTTTAAGGTCCATTGCAAATGTACAATGATTTTTTAAAATAAAATGGAATACGGCAAAAACCTTCATTTTCTATGCAAATCTACGTACACGATTGGCAATGGTTAACTTTTTCCAAAATATTTGTTTACAATTCCACGTTGTGTTATCTTGCAAGCACATTTCTGTTACTGCACAACTTCTACTATCGAATACTTGTTTAAATGATAGAACTATTTTATTACCTTATGATTTCCGAGGTTTATGTAGAAAATCGCCGAGAAGTCCCGGTTTGTAAGTGTTATTGCCTTACTTGTACGTCATAAAGTATCTAAAACTGATTAATGCGCTGGACCTTCCTCTTGATCAATAGAAAATTTGCTAAGACGTATAGTATGACAAAGTATATGCTACACGTTTAATATGGAGATGTGAAAGTCGCTGTACACGCTGTGTATATGATAAGAGGGCCATGGTGCTCGCAAACCTCCGTTCAAAATATAGAAATTACGAAATCAATATCCTATTGATAGCGTTTCGGCTAGATGAAAGCTGCGCATTGATTGGTTGACCCAAAGGTCATTTCGAGGTGACCTTCTGAGCGATGACTAGAGATCCTACAGGACAACGGTGCATAGGATATATGTTTACGGAGAATCTCTGAATCCTTTTCAATATAATATTGTTATATCAAAAGCAGGTTGAAAGATATTTTCTATATTTACAGTTTCATCAGACCGTACAAAATGGCTTGTATCTGTATTCGTGTTGATGTCATTGGCTTTATTGTCAAATATTCTAAGTTTAGGAATCATTTCATACAGTATATTTTGGTATCACGATGATAAAAGGAAAATAAAAGTTGCATTAGGAGCTATAATGCTTGGAGGTATGTATAGCACAATTTAAATGAATAAATTTCTAAAAACATCGTAAGCAGATTATGAGGTTCAGTACCCACAGAACCTCGGGCGAATTGAGAGAGTAAAGAATGAAATAGCGAATAACCCCGATACTTGATAAAGTATCAAATTGACCAGCGCACCCCAATCGAAATAAATGCACGAAAATCCCGCCAGTAATAATTGTTGATTAATATCTTATTGCTGTGTAAGAACCGCGTGTCCATGTTATTTGCAAGTACCGAATCGAATAAACGAAACACAAAAAACGTCCTACACGACGTATCCTTTGTACGGTTAAAGATTTGATAATGGTAGGCAATTGTTAGAATGATCAGGTGTAGCATGCATGTGGTCAGACGTCGTTGCCGACTGTAACTTTGACCAGTCATCGTGAAACTAGGACACACGACTGCACCGTACATGTTTCATGTGTGTATAGTCCTATTTTATTAACCCGTCACTCATATATAATTTCATGGTGTGTACACACTCTTAGATAAATACTCTATGAGCCGACTTGATTCGCCAGAGCAGCTTACGAACTGGCGTTAACCGATCACCGATCGGCTCGCTCCGGTATGACATATGAATCAAGCGTTCCGGTTAACTAAACTGGCATCAATAGCTACGGCTGTGGTAACGTGTCACAAATAATTAGTTTAGTATTGATGAGTGATGACGAGGATACGATGAATTACTGAAGACAGTCGCATTTCAAGCTGTGTGTGTAAATACATTATTTAATCGTCAATATTTTCAAGTTCGTGTTTGGTGAATTAAATATGTTCTGTGTATAGTCCGATTTTATTCGGTGAGCCGTGACTGCACTTTTGTATTTATAGATTTTTGGAATATTCCTACAAAAAGGTAACACAGCTTATCAACCAACCAACTGATTACTGCCTTTATCATAATTATTCAAATTTGATTTAAGTGACTCAATAGTCGTGGCGGTAAGACACTTGGATTGATAGACATTGCTTTTGCTACCCCGGGTTCGAATCCTGCTTAGTATCCTTTATTCTTTTTTATTATATTTATTTTTTTATTTTTTTGCAATCATGGAAACGTACAACTCGAAATCTCTGTGCAGCACGAAGCCAAATGTATATAAAATAGAATATGCATATTTGCGTGAGTTTGTGCTTAGTTATTACTTTGATGTCATACACTTAACTGTCTCGACCGTGTCTTATAGAAATGATTCTAAGCACATGCATTTTATAAGAAAGAGAATTGAAATGGAATGCATGTAACTTTGGCACATTCGTTCGATTGTATCCTAGTTTGATTTCTATTCAGCCACTGCATTTGAAGCCGAATGTATAATATAAATGTATTATTATTCGGTACAATGTAAATTGCTGGATATAAAAAATAAAGAACCAAGGAAATAAAAAAATGAAATTAAACAAAATCAAATTATAGCACAACAAGCATTATATGATACGGACAACTATACATGAATTTAATAATAAATTAAAAAATGTGGAGGCGGTGAGGTTCGAACCACTGCAGTAAAATTTATGCATTGGCCATATGTTTCTGACTCGTTACCGACTGCGCTATTTTGAACAATGATTTTGAATTATTATATCATGCATATATACTTGAGATATTATAGTTTGTATTGATTTTAGTGTAGTATTTACTGGTTATACCTATCGTCATGGTTATGATTAGACTCATCCAACCTGTCACGGCTCACCGAATAAAATCAGACTATACTTATAATATTACTCTTACATAAATGAGGCGTAACGTAAGTTATTAGACTATATCCGGAATTCAAATATTTGGGTATTCCGCTCCGGTACAAACAAATTTTCACCGTTACAATGAAAACATGTGTACAAAAAACAATAGGGTTTAATCCATAGTTCGTGCAATTTAGCAATAATGTGTACAGGTGTAGAAAACTTTGTTAGTACCGGCCGTGCACGTACGGAAAAAAACATAAATTTTAGTTCCGGATTAGGTCTATTAGTATTTAACCAATAAAATTGGTAAATTTTTATAACAATGGTTTCTCTCTTTATTTCCTGCCTTATTTGTCACGCGCTCGCCGCTCATACGTAACCGGCGTACGCCAGCTAGTGATTCCGGTTCAATCTCGGAACAAATGAAGTGTTCTGCTGGTGCCCGTTTAGGAATCGGCGTACGCCTGCTTGAGCCACCCTGGCAAATCTATTTATAGTTTGTAAACTTGATTAAGAGTGTGTACACAATATGAAATTACATTCTTGTGTGACAGGTTAATAAAATAGGACTATACCGATATATAATGCGTAAAAATTGACACCGACCTGACCTTTCACATTTACATCTAATAATTATCTACACATATCCCGACGAAAATCAGTGCCAAGCCTATTCTACACTTCGGCAGCGATTGTAAAGTTATAGAAGTGTGTTTGTGTGTTAAATTTTAACTCATAATCCTCACGGCCACGGTATAATCGAGCATTAATACTACATTCGTATTCAATGTAATGAATATTCTTGCAAAAAGGTCATGTCGGGGTCTAATTTTACGCACAATACGTTTACTTATTTTGTTATTTAATATACATAGTTCCTGTTCACGTGCCTGAACATCTTTATATTTTCAGCTATATTCACACTATCAGGAATAATTGTGTTTTCAAGTAAGATATCATCAACTTTTCCTGGCGGACGTTTGTCAGACAGTTTGGTGTCAGCAATAATTTCATTTGTTATTGACTTGTTATCATTTGGTTTTTGTTTGCTGGGATTAATCAAAGATGATTTTTATTGAAAGAAAATGTGTTACTAGTTTATCTTTATTATTATTGAAACAATTTCAGAAACTCGTTCTATGGATTTAGTTTGTGGACACTAAATACTGTAATAGCAATGTAAAACAGCGCAATGTAGACACTGTGATGGTATTCTTGAATATAGTGTATGAACTAAAGTCTGATTCCAGCCCAATCCGGATTTACCTTTGGTGGATTTTACTCATAAAACATATCTCAGGATAACATTTTGTAGTGCAATATGCAGAAAATGTTTCAAAATATGCTAAGGAAAGACAACTTGGGCATTAACTGTATTAATCAAAGCACTGGAGGGCTGGAGGAACAATGTGCTGAACTTTTATAATTACGATTATAATTATGTCAAAATATCAAACTTTTCCAGCAATTCAGGGGCGGATCCAGGATTTTTTCTAGGGGGTCCGAACTTTTCTAGGAGGGGGGTCCGAACTTTTCTAGGGGGTCCCAACCTCGAACCACGACCACATTATACACATTTTGCAGAAAAAAGGGCAATGTATTGATAATAAAAACTACATAAACATTAAATCTATGTTAAGCACCGAGAAAAATTGCTTCATACTACTTAAAAATGACTTACAGTCAAGAAATACACTAATGGACATGTACATTTTCCAAATTCTAGGGGGGGGCGGACCCCCCTGACCCCCCCCCCGCTGGATCCGCCCATGGCAATATTATCTATAATATAATGTATTTAGTATCAATTTATAGAATTTAACAAGAGTAATCTTATACTTTCTTATTACCATTAGAACGATGATTGGACATCGTTCCAACAACACCGCTACATTTACGGAGATATTGGACCTGGATATTGGACATCTTTCAAACCATCAAGGATTCACTAGTATAAGCATTCGGAACTACCTAGGCGATTTTCCACGCAAGTACACCTCGGATATCACGAGGAGCGAAAATAGTTCCATCATAGAATCTAGCCTCGTTCTCGACGTTTGGAACGCTGGCACACACCAAAAATGACGGACGATTATGGGCAGTTAAAGCTCTTCAATGCCTGTAACTGATATTCACTCAAATCAAAGTTGATCCTCAAACATTTTTGTGTACTCGATACTTTCTGCAAAATGATCTGCCATGTTGATTGTTTACATCGGCACTACTTAACCTATGAGGTTAATCGCCTGACCTCATAACTTTGTTGTATTTCTACTACGATTGATATCCGAGGTGTATCTTCGTAGATGATCGCCGAGGTCGTTTCGAATGTAGTATAAGGTAACTAGTTACTTTAACTAATTAACCTCTTAATTTACTAGTTGGTTAAGTGGTTAACTAGTTATGGTAACTAGATAACCACTAAACTTAATTAAGTTAAATAATTTTTTGTTGTTCTACAAAGTGTGAAAGTATATTCACTTTTTTTATATTGTCTATGTTGTATTTATTAACTTTACAAACCTATCATTATGTTTTCTGTCTTTTGATTTACATGTAGTATAATCAGACATTTCTCTGATTTTATGTCTCTATGTTTTTCATTGTCATTGTATAATATTGTTTACCCGTGTCATTGTAATGTTGTCATGTCATTTTAATTTTGTAATATTTTCATGTCATTGTAATTTTATGATGTTTCCTATTCATGTTATGATCGTATCGATTGTAATGTAATCATTGTATTGTTATAATTGTTAATCACTAGAAACTGTATAGTTTTTGTAAATAAATGTATGTTCTGTTCTGATCTGTTCACTTATTTTATAATGAGAAAATTATTTTGTGATCGGTTAATTATTCCGATAATTAGGCCATTTAAATCAGAGATCAGACATCATAGAGCATTTTCTTTGCAAACTATTAAATATTCAAAAAGATTGACATTCACAACCATGGTTATGTTTTAATATTTAAAAAAATCAGACAGTATTTGTAGTTTGTTTTATGAAAATAATGTTAAGATTTAAAACTTGTGAGCAATATAAAGTACAAGTCACAAAACAAATTAAGATCGTTACCAGCAGACTAGGCCTTAAAGGTACTAGTTCACAGATTTGGTTATTTTTTCTATATTTTTTAAAATACCATTCAGTGTCTGTAATTGAGTCAAAGAAATTATTCTTATAATTTTAAGACAAAATGCCCCTTAGATTGCAAGAAATATACAACAAAAGTATATACCGTGACATACGAGGAAGATTTTTACTTCACGCAACACCATCTTTTGTAGTTATATGTCAATTTGCACTAAAATTATCATTATCAGAACATTACTTTCCTGCTTCCAAAAATATTCCATACAATTTTGATAGTTTAAGAAAAAGTTGGTATTTAAGTTGAAAACTGTGAATGAGTACCTTTAATACACGACATCACCATATCTTTTATAGTTTTACGTACGCCAATTTGAACTGAACTTTCCACTTTCATCAGTCGGTAGCACGCAAGTCTACTGATCGAAGGGTTGTGGTATGGGTTCGATTCCCAGTGTCAGGGTTAGGGGTAGGAGCATACTTTCGTGGAGTTTGGTCATGAAACAATTTCTGTGGCTATTTCCCATCCTACCACTGATTTTAATCATGAATGCACTGTCAACCACTGACGGGAGTATGTGCATAGTTACTGGTCAACACCTACATTCAGAGATTTAGACAAACCTGGAACAGGGAGTAAAGCTACAGTCCCATAAACATAATCAAAGCACTGGAGTGCTGGAGGAACGATGTCCTGAACTTATTTTTTGATTAAAGAATATATAATTATGTATATCATCTATAAAATAATGTATTAAGTATCAATTAACAGAATTTAACAAAAGCATAGCACTAGACTTCTCAAGTGGTTTGCTCATGGCAAGGTTTATCTTACTTTATCAAACAAAATAAACCAGTCAAAGAATTAATTTTCATCAACACATTTTAGGGTCATGTACAGCAGCCATCTCTCCAAACAAAGATTATTCTGGACTATTTTCTTTAACCACAAGGAGCTGACAACTTCTCATTTTTGGTTATCAATGGGTATTTTTTAACGAGATCGTTAATATTTTCGTTAAAATTTTAAAGATTTGGTGTGGAATGACAAGCTGCATTTTTTCACAAAAACATCGACTTTCAAACAATTCATTTAAGGTTTCCCCCCAAGTACTAAGCTCTTTTGCATCAAGCTACATTCCCATTTTTGTTCACGAAATTTAAGTCAAATTAACGTTTTGCACTTGCAATTTATTCACAATTAAAATTACTCTAAGAATCGCCTATTTCCTATAAATATTAACTTAAAATTCCGTACAAAATTATACATATTCATTCCAAATTATAATCAAACTCTATAACTTAAAATCGCTCAAGTAAACTTTTAATGTGACACTTTGAAGACGACAACGTCATATCGCCGTATATTAAACACCCGGTAAGAGAATTAGTCATATCCAAAATGGCGGATGTAATAACAATTGGATAAGTCACGTCTGTAAATATTTGTTTATTACGAGTAATAATGAATTTAAACAAGTTTTTCGACGTTTTAAAGTTAAAACATACGCATGTTATTTGACTTCCGTAACTCTAGCCAATCCTGGCATGGTTGTCTACAGTCACGGAACTTTCGTAACCCTACCTGGGCCTAGAGTTACGGTACCGTAACTACCAAAATCGTCCTTAATGTATTGACATAAGTATCATAATATAATACGATCATTTAATATTGTTTATAACTATCGAATGATGTAATTATGCTACGCATATAACAGGCATTGTCAAAAACATCGTAGGCCCTTTTTATTCCAACAAGTTATCTTTGCAGTTGTCACAGTCCGAGTTGTCTACGGGTTGAGTTGTCCCGTCTCCATTGCAAAATTTGTATGTCCTGAGAGTAACCTCCCTTTTCCTGAAGAGTTTCAAGAACGACAACACAAGCCAGCGTTGTATTACATTTAAATGAGATGTTAATGAGTTTCACGCTTGAACTACGCCTCTTTGTCTATGTTGAAAATTGTTGAAGCGTAAAAAGAGTAATCTTATACTTTCTTGTTACCATTGGAACGATGTCTTAGGACATCGTTCCAAAAATAGCCGTGAGGGCACCGTACGGGCGCCGTGCGATCAAGCTCCGCAAGGACCCGTACGTACTCTTGCGTACCCGTACGGACTGTTAAGTTTTTACCAGAGTCCGTAAGATGAGCCCAGGATACACGTATTAGTTTCAGAGTCAAATCGTGAACAAAATCGTGGCCGAGTATGGATTAAACATGCATATCTTCCAGCTACGGCTCTGTACGTGTGTGTTGTTTAGTACCATTCGCGTACCGTCACCTTGATACGCAAGCCTTTCCACGGCCTACGACTGTCTGCACGTACGGGTCCGTAAGAAGCACGATTTTATGGGACTGAGGCATTAGTTGACTGACCATCGTGATATTAACTATACAAAATGTTGCTACGGCGTTAAACCCAACGAAAGAAAAATCATTATTAAACGACATGAACCAAATATTATAAAATAAGGTCCAGCCGTTTATTGACTTGTACTTTACTGTTATCATTAAACAAACACGTCCAAGGACAAGTTTATGCGAATAAAATTTAATATTCAACCAGTTTACGTATGTAGTACAACCTATAAGAGTTTTATTTATAGCTTTAAAAATCGTGCAGATATAGCATTTTTATTAAGGCAATGTTCTGTATTTTAAACTCATTGTTTTAACTGAGATTTCACGTTCCATTGACAAACAAGGTCATTATTATATCGGTTGCACCAGTCTTATTGCAAAGGGCTTACATTTCGTAGCGTTTAAAGCTTGCTTTACATGTATATTTTACCGGACTAGACGTCACGTGAACTCCGATTTGCAATCGTCACTACTCGGCAATTTCCGTAATCTGAATGATTGTCTTTAATCGGACAAACCGGATCAAGTCATCTAATTTAAGGTCACGAAAATTGACGAGAAGTTACGATTATCAGATTTTTTGTCATTCGAAACTCCTTGGTGTATACCTTGGAAATGGACAAACTTCTCCAACCAAGAACGTCGCACGTTGTTTCTCAATTCGTCCAAGAAACCGCTGGTGATGAGTTTTGGAGATCAGAAGTTAAAACAATAAATCAAAGTACTGATAGGACTGATGGAACGGTGCTACTGATAATATGGCATGTACCGGCCGCCTTTGGCACAGACTGAGGCATGCTGCGGTATTTACATGAACGGCGGTATCTTATAAACATCGCCATATACATGGGACACTTCAACTCGTTGCACCATACAGTTACACATACGTTCTTTGCGTACATGTATTTCATTTCATGAAAACCATTCAGTTACATGTAACAAGTTATTTCATCACCATATACCTGATTTAACAAATTGAAATTATTATCAAGAATTTGATAATGTAAAGATTATTGTATCTATATATACTGCAACAAATAGATCGAGGCCATCATGTAGCATCAAATATATACAGTGAAACTTCTTCTATATAATATAACAAACAGTAACATCAGTTTGGACCACAGGGATTCCAACCATGCAAACCTATAATCGTTTGAAATCCCTGTGGTTTGGACTGCGTATCTTCACGCGAGATGCGATACATTACATGTCGCTCCTCGCGATACGATACAATTTATTAACATGTTAAGGTATAATTTGAATAAGATGATTTTTTTTCTTTTAATTCTTACGCTTAATTTATAAACCAGCTTCTATAAATGCAGTGCATTATTGTATCGAGAGATTATCGAGTTTCTCAAATTTTGTTTTATCGAGAATCTTGATAACCTCTGGGTACGAGAATGCTGCCATGTAAATATGATTGATACTAATTGAAATACCGTAATATAAATAATAGTCTACTAACCGGTAAGTTGTACCGGTATCAATATGAAACGGTACTTTCTGAAGTGATACCAGTACTCGCACCGGTACTAAGCACCGGTATACCTAACGCTCTGCTGGTATCTAACCCACGACTCTCAATCTACGAGAGGCAACAATAATTTTACGCCAAAGAGGAAAATGGACCAGGTGAGGACTGTTAACGACTGTAGTTGAGATATGGCACCTGTATTGGTGGCCATAGCAGGAAATGAGCAAGAAACTTAATCCTACTAGCTCAGTACTGGGGACCAGGAAGCGAACTCGGAAGTGACAAATCTAAGTTGTAAGAACTTGTTTCACAATCGAGCTAAAATAAATTAGTACAAGCAGGAATAGTTGTTCGCATCTTGTAATGTTGGACGAATACTTTGCAAAAGGTGATTGATGTCGAGAGACGGCGGTTATACAGATTACATTGACTGAGAATCGTTTTAATTCAAAATTTAATGACGTAAATTGTTGATGAGAATACTGTTGTCATCGGACAGTGACTAACATTGAGAATTGACCGCTAAATGGAGGTTTACTGTATATAAATTATAATTGATGATAGACTATCATAGTGACCTAGACTTACACATCATAAGATAATATCTGGTCATATTAATCTAATCAAATCATATATAAATCTATACATTGTATCAATAGTATAATCACTGTATACAATATATGGTTATATAATTAATAATATAAGATTATCATTGTTCAGCTGGTATTATACATTTGTATCCCAAACAATTTCAGTGCTTTGATTTATAATTTCTCATAACAGCGTCCTTAAATATTCTATAACACGATAAGACATTAGGGAAAAATATTAATGAAGTTTTCGGTAGTAACTTGTGCGCAGCGACTTCAAGATTTTAAATAGATCTCATCCTTTTGACCGCAAAAGAGAGTTTCATGGTTGATTATCAAGCCATCAGGACGGTAATAAGTAGTCATTGGTCTAATCTTGAATTGAGGAACAAATCAAGAAAATAAGATATGATTACGCATTTTGATTCAATTCGTCTGAACATTGAACATAGTAAGAGTTTGCTTGAAGTCATTAAACTACTAGTAACTCGATCATGTCAAATTTACAAGGGTTTAAAGAGATTTAAAACAGCCTGAATTCAACCTAAAATTTGCTATATTCTTGACGTATCCAAGGCCGTAGAGTCATGGTAAAGCGCACGGTTTTTTTTCAGAGGTTCCCGGTTCCAATCATGGCACTTTGTCAAACGTAATTTTTAAAAAGCGAACTAGTTATAACTGTTTTTTTGTGTTTCCAATGCATGCAATCGTTTGATAACTTAACTGTTGCGGCACAGTTTATATGTCTGCTGTAAATGATTACATTTATATCTTCATATAGACTTGTATAGACGAGTTAAACATTGCCCTCTTTCCTTGCTAACTATGAGATCATTCTGCAAAATAACCTAGCAGACGACACAATAACACGTGATATTACATAATGTTTAAATATTGTACAGACTTGTTAAACAATCTCATCATATCAAAGTTAAAATGTTCTAATATTTTAAGTAAACTGATATATAAATAATCTATGAACTGTAATCTCTACATTATGGCGTGTAGTCACTGCCATCCCATATTTACCAATCTCGTACCCCGAGGTTATCAAGATTCTCGATAAAAGCTAGTATCGAGAATCTCACTAGGCTCTGGGAACGAGAATGATATTTACTCGTAACCAGTAAAAGTAACGTAATGACAATTTATAATAATGCCGTTCTCCGATTTTACCGCTATTACCCTTATTTACCGGGCTACTGGTGTCTATCTATCAATTTGCCCGGGAAGTCTTTTACTCCGCTTAGTACAGCCGACAAATTGGCGCAACGGAATTATACCACCTTGCCAGGTAGCTGATACACATTTAAACCTGGATGGAATGAAGCAATCGCAGGTAAATTTCTTGCTCGAGGCAATTACCAGAGTCCCTAGGGGGCTCGAACCCGGGGCCTCTCGTTTCCTAAACGTTTATTCCTATAAGTCATATCCGCACAATGAATCTCATATTCGCGAGTATGCGTCGTATTGTTTGAATAGTCATACCGCCAGGAGCGTACCACGACAACTAGCATGGTGAGTCACTAATAATACACAGAGTAAAGAGTCGGCAACTACTGTCCGTGCTACGCACCTGTGTATCATAACCAACCAATGGTACCATATCATTTATCCATTTCTCTATACCGTAAGATAAATTCATTGGAAAAACAGAAATAGTAGAGCAAATAGTACTGGTTGAAAATGTAGGTCAAAAGTTTGCTTAGACAGCTGCGCCGAAAAACGTTGGTCGCCAAGATATACGCAACTAAATAATCAACGATTTTTCATCGATAAAATTATATTATACAGTATCCACCAAAAGTTTGGAGACTAAAGGAATTTACAACAACTCTTAAACTTTTATGATTTTTTTTGTAGAAGCATTATTTTTAATATATTTAAGTATGGTTTGTGATAAAATGAAAACAAATTTCGTGAAGGCAACACATTTATAAGATTTAGCATCTGACATCCTGAAGCCTCCAAAACCATGTTTATAATAATTATTTTCCATCACAAACTTTTCATGCTATATTTGTAGTCTAAGTTACAAGTATAAAGATAACCAAAATATAAAACAAAATTAAAATGCATTTTGAAATAAACTGTTATCAAATTTTAGATAAAAGCTATGCAGTAGGCTTACAAAGTGAAAATGTCTCCAAACTTTTGGTGGGTACTGTATATACCGCTAATGAGTAACTTTCTCGTGAACAGACACTGTCTCATATTTAAGGCGATGCACTTTTGGTGTATTCTTGAGCTATGTACGAGGTGTACTTCACGATTCATACGGAAATACCACTGGCACTAGAGTCCTCACATTCTTTAAAATGCACGCACATATAATATTTTGTCAACAAACACAATTAAAAATCGCTCCCGTATTCATCACCGGTTACGAGTTATGACTAGATTTATACAATCATTATAATATTTATTATATATGTATGTACAGAGAACTATATCATAGGGACGTACGCTTTATATTCATAAGATATGGACTCTGGTGCCAGTGGGAAATACCCGAAGTTTTACGTTTGGACGATTTATGTGAAATGGTCCTGACAAGACACCGTATTAAACCGCGTGGACCTTGTCCTATAGACAAACTGACAGAGTTATCTTTTGATTTTACCAGTGAATATCTAGATGTACCGACATTTTCAGTTTAACGTTCACCGAGATAACTTAGTAGTACATACAACGCTAATTTATAAATGGAAATATGTTTAAATAAATTTCTGGTTTATTACAACATTTTAAGTTGAAAGTTAAAAGGTAGGTCGATTCATTTTAGTTTTAAAGTACAATTGTCATCTATATTGAATATTAATTTTGTCGAACTTTTTGCACTTTAGTTTGTTATATGTAAGTTTACTGCATTTT
Organism: Mactra quadrangularis; assembly: GCA_025267735.1. Classification (NCBI taxonomy): domain Eukaryota; kingdom Metazoa; phylum Mollusca; class Bivalvia; order Venerida; family Mactridae; genus Mactra; species Mactra quadrangularis. The sequence goes on along the minus strand of CM046305.1, from coordinate 46,328,763 downwards.
TTTAAAATTTTGATTTCAAAATTTTCCACACATTTTATTTCCATATTTTCTGCATTATTATAAGAAAAGACCAGACAGTCTGTTATTTAACTGCATAATAAACAAATACTTTTATAGTACTACTATAGGTCGTATTCTAGGTCATGCGCGTTATTGTACTTAAAACAATGGACTTGACCACTAAATAGGTGAATAAGCTAATGCATGAACAGCATTTTAATCATTTTAACATACCACTTTGATATTTAACAATTTAATTATAAAAAGGTGTATAAGCACACTATAAATTTTATATAATGATTTGTTTATAAAATAAGTATAAACTTACTAAACAACAAATTTGTAAAAATAAATCACCCCTAAATATTAGTGTGTAATGAAACCGGCAATGTTTATATACGCAATGTTTACGTGGACGACCTTTAATTGTGTTTATTGTTTTGTCAAAATGTTCTGTAAAACGCAAAGCAACTATCTGATAAGCAAGAACTTGCATGGTCGTGACCCTCATTGGGCAACAAAGTTGAACTATTTCGCTTCAATGCTAATGTTTATAACTGATAACTTTTTGACTTGGGAATCGAATGACATCTTAAGTCCACATTTTGCGTTTAGTTTTTTTGCATTACAATGTTCGCATGTATTAGTTCCAAATTTAGGAAGTCTGGAATCAAAATTTGTCAATACCTGTACATATTTATGTATTAATGTCCGACTGCGTGTATTTTCGATCATGAGCGTCCGGAACGGTTCCTAGACAAAAATACAATACATGCATGCATATGTTTATAGGTATATAATTATGCAGTGTTTTAGTCTTGAAACTGTGCTGGTATCCTATGTTTCAGATCATGTTTGCAAATGATTAAGGTTGTGATTATTTACTCTCTTACACCTTAATGACGAAGATTAAAGATTTTGCCGACGTCATAAATCGAGAGTGCGACGAACCGACCACTTTTAAACTAAACATAGTCTTACCTTTAACATACTTTTTACGAGAGTTTGGGTTTAGCACAAAATGAAAGTTTGACCCAGTTGTTACTTCGGAAGCTCTCGGAAATCTTCTGCGCAGATAATGTTTGCGTAGAAAATTGTCGAGGAATTCCGAATGTTTTTGATCGCTTGCATGTACCTACCTGAGTAATACCCCCGTTACACCAAACTCGTTCTCACTACGTTCTGGAAAAATTGGACCGAACGAGTTCCAACTATGTGAAAACGGACTGGACGTAGTAGCAACTTTCTACGGTCTGTGTACGAACGTGATGAACGAGCTCGGACGGGGTTGAACGAGAATGGGGTTTCAGAACTTTGAGTCGACTCAAAAATTTTCTGCGGCCACCCCGTTCTGCAACTAGACTGAGTAACAGCGTACTGGCAACGGAATGGACGTACTGCGAACGAAATTGCCGTACTAGCATCGTACTCGAGACGCGACTTGTCGTAGTTCGGTCGGGCATCAATTTGCAGTACGTTTACACACCGACCTGTTCCGTTTGTAAGTCGGTTCATACCGTTTGCACACAGACTTAACTCGTCTTGATTACGTCCATAATGCGTTGTTATCCCGTCTAAATGTATGAAAACAAATTATAAAGTTCTGAACCAGTTTGCAACACGTTTACACGCAGTTCTTAAAGTTCGCAGTAGGTTTTTGGTACGTTATACACGTTTTTAATACGTTTATTGCGTTCGTATGCAGTTCGTACAACACAATAACGTTTACAGTACGATCTGGCAAGGTTTGGTATGAATACAGACCATTTCTCACCAAGAGATGGGTGTATGTCTTAGGTTTCTTCTTTTTTCTGGCTTCTGACCTTGCCCCAAATCTTCTCCCGAAACCTGGCTGTCTGAGTCATTAGAAGAAGCAGGAGATACAACACCCTCATTTTCATTGACTGGCTCAGGAGGCTCAGAATTCTTAGGCTTAACTAGAGGCTGGTCTTCAAAAGCTTCATCTAAGCAGGTGATTTTTGGAAGCGATTGTCTTAACATGCGCCGCCTGTCTGGCTCTGCCCTTTTTTGGAAGCATGGTGTGGTCACAGTGATGCTTGACAAATTGTGTCCTTACAGCTTATACCGTGAAACGAGAATGCCAACGGGTAGAAACGTCCTGGATATTCATAGCAATCGGATCAGAACGTGATGTCATTACGTTCAGAACGCTCTTAGAACGAGATGGGAACGTTCTTAGAACGAGTTGAACTGTCTTAAACGGGATGGTCAATAGTAAAGGAGCTTAGAAGAACTAGTTATGAACGGGTTAAAACTGACTACAAACGGTTCGGACTAGTTGGAGACGGTGTCTCGTGAAGAGAACGAGCAATTTTACCCGATTTGAACTAGATACAAACGGACTACAGACGGGATAAAAACGAAATACACGTATTCGGAACTGGTTCTGAACGAACTATGATCGTAAAGCTGACATTTTCCGACTTAAACGGCACGTCCTAGCTCGCTCACAACCAGTTTCGCGATATTTTAAGGACGGGGTCGAACGTTCTGGGAACTAGTTAGGTGTAACGGGGCCCTAAGTACTCGCAGTTTGAGGTGATAATACAGCTATATGTGTCATTGAACCTGTTTGTTAGGCATTCATTGATAATTTTGTCAATTTATAGATTTTAAGAAATAAATCCAAATACTTCAGCCCAATTGTTGGACCAACAGTCAAAGTCTACAAAACTATGTTACAGTAAAACCCCATACAAAAGTCAATAGTAGAACTATGTTACAGTAAAACCCCATACATCAGTCAATAGTAAGACAATAAAACTGGCTTTTATTGAAATGTAACTATTGCAGGTAGAATCATTTCATTATGTATACGATGCAAAAGATGGATAAATTTGAATAGGGTTGTTACTAAGAGATGCTTAATAAAAGGAGGACCATTTTCATTGGAAAAGGCATTAAAAATTAGATTGTTATTGACGAGTAGCCATTATGAATTGCATAGTGGTCGTTTATGAGTGATAGTCGTTATCCTAATGTGGTTATTATGGCAGTGTATGTTTTTTGTTGAAAAGGTTTTAAGAAGGTTAACTGACGTAAAATAAAATAAATGAATACATGACTAAACTGTAACAGCAGCGTTGCATGAACTAAAATAGAGATAATTAACACTCATCTGAAGTTAATCCAATTACATGATACATGTACAGTATTACAAATATAACAAATGATGATACAGAATATCTTTATGATTTTTGTAGAACATCGTATTTGTTTGATAAATTATGAACTGAAACAGAACTAACTACGTAAGTAATGCATGTAGCCTCAAACAAAAGTTCAGAATTGTCGAACTTGAAAATGCTCATCAATTATTACCAAGCTTATTAACTTTAATTGCTCCGACGTAATTTATTCATTAATTAAAGAAATAATTAAGAGTGTATTTATGAAAGAGAAACCCGTTCACTATGGGGAGCCAATTTGATAAGCAGAGGAGTACTAAATGTTTTCGGCGAGCAAGAAAAAAACTTGCTATTGTTCGTTTTTTCTCAACTGTCAAAACATGAATAATTTCACGGTGAATGCGTTTGTTAAATTTTTTTGTTGTAATACACCCATGAGTTTCCGAAAGTGTGTATTATGATTGAGTAAAGCTTCTTATGCCGTATGATATGTTTTAGTCAAGTTATTTTTAATGACAATTAGGCCGCCAGTACAAAAACAATGCATTCAGTCACCGTGAAATTATTCAAGCTTTGACAGTTGAGAAAAAACGAACAACGTATAAATATCATTACGATTCTATTGCTACTTCGTAGCGTTACGAAGCGCTAGCCTTGCGGAAAGGCCCCAAGTACAGGAAGTACAGTGTGTTTATGTGGTCGTATAACACAAGTGTTACTGTATTTTACTAATTAATTCAATGTAATATTATATTGATGTATGAATGTACATGTATATGTATCAAAGTTGCCAGTTAGTAACAAATGTGTTAAATAATACCACAATATACTGTGATCATGAATATATTTACTATTTATAAAGATAGTTTTAAATTCATGCTGGGTTGTTCTTATAGTTTCAAGTTGTAATATTACCATCTTTTGACTGCGTCTAGAAATCTCGATAGGTTGTCATCCAAATGTGTTGCCCCTCGTTACGCAATAACAACATTGTCTGACTTATTCGGAGATTCCTATCAATCTCGACAATCCCCGTATGTTTATGACGTCATTCGAGTTAGATGAAAGCATCTCGCTGATTGAAGGGAGAAAATTTTAAGCTGACACGAAATGCATTAAATGACAATCATATTGTATATTGCGGTAGCGAGCATAATGTCTGATTAAAATGAGATATGAAACATTGACTGTTGTATTTAACGTTAGTGCAGACTACAGCACAAGTGACTGTGCGTCTATAATAGCTTTTATTTCCAGTAAAGTTCCACTATTGAAACCAGCAAATTCAGTTGTCTTAATTGTGACAAAGTCTTACAATAAGGACTCTTTTCTTAATAAATGAAGCATTTGGGTCTTGAAAATTGTCATAAATTGCATGATTTTGAAATAACCAAAGGTGGTCTTGATAGCGGACCTTTACTGTATAACGTTATAAGCGACATTTTGTGAGAACACTGTACAATTAACTGTGAACCACAGGTGCAATGATACTCCTTAATTAAAATGCAATATAATTATAATAACTTGATTTTATAATTATTATTCCTGATACAAGGATACAGTTCACCCTCTCTTTAACAGTCAATATCAGAACCTAAGTCTAGTTTGATTGTATCTTTGATTAATAAGGTATATAAAGATGTTACCGACCCCGTGGAAGGGTATGTGAATAATGATTATAGACAAGGTTCCAGGAAAGCTAGATTATGTGTTCTGACTGTCGGAAGATAACCAAAAGTGTGTTGACACGGCGTTAAAACCAGTACGTAATTGTTTCTCGGGTCTGTGCTGTCGATGGGACATTTTCATAAGAAGAAACATAATTTATCTGGTGGATTAGTTACTTTATGGAAGGGATTTACTTTATTTTTTTAAAAATTAAATAGGTCTATTAAGGTCGCTACCAATAAACAGGGATTAAGCCATAATAGGAGAGCGACTGTTAACGGAAGGGGTTCACTATGATATAACACATTTTGTATATCAGATAGGTAACTTTGATCGTGATAGGAATTTGTCGTTATAAATAGGTGACCATTGTGAGGGTTTCACTATACATATATACATTTTATAAACAAAATAGGTTAGTAATATCTTGTATACACCACAGGTTATCATTCATAACGTTCTCCTTTTTGTATAACTCCATGGAAGTTTTTTATCTTTTATTTTGAAAGTTTAAACAATGTTCTATCTTTTAATACCAAGTACATAACTTAGTCTCTGTATAGAGTGGATATATTTATTGTACATAACTCGGTGTATAAGGTCAGTTTGACAAAAATTGCAAAAAAGTGCAGTTTTAATGGTTTAAGGTTAGAATTTAGAACTAGCACTAAAGTGTTGCTCGATTTAAATACATTTGAAACACAAACAAATAGTGTATTCAATTAGATAGCTCTAGCGCTCTCAATAAAGTAGGTTTTAACCGCTTGTTAGTTCCCTTTGTTGCTAGTGTATTGTCTATTCTTTTTTCAATTGTCAAAGTTTGAATAATTTCACTGTGATTGATTACACACTATCACAATACCATGGGTGTAAAATAAAGAGCACGAAGTCACCGTGAAATTATTCATGTTTTGACAGTTAAAAAAACGAACTATAAAAGAGGAAAGCTCCTATTGTACTTTTGTTTGGGTGTCGGCAAAAAGTAATGTGATTCATTCTTATAGTACAAATAGCAAGTTTTGTTTTGATATAATTAACCGAGTACTCTACCATTATATATTAATAATTATAGTTTGCTTCTGGCTATTTTTAGAAACACAATCTTGCTGAGCGTGCTCACTATATCGCACTGTGGTTATAAAGATATCGCCAAAGTAATCCGGATGAGATTTTGTCGTAGTTTGAGTCGGAATGGCTCGGGTTTGTTCATAAGAGCCAATGAAAATTGTTGAAACTACTGATTGTTAACTCAGTCCCTGATAGGGCACCATTCATACATAGGTGAGTCAAGAAGTAATTTAAAACACAATAACAATGTATTTTCTATTTTGTTGTATTGCAGTTTGTTCAATAGACGGACAAGATGGATTTTGTTGACATGTTTAGTGAGGTTTACACACCGTCAGATCAATTTGACGTCTATCAACCGGAAACAGATTTTACACCGGAACAAGAATTCATCAGTTTTCTCGAAGCAGACGACAATATGGAAAATTTTGGTTTATCCATTTTAGAAAACAATCATGACCTCATTGACGTCATGACGCCATTATTTGCTACGCCATTTTCTCCTGACCCATGTGACAATTTGGATTTGATTGACACAAGCTTTCAACAAAAACATCAACAGACGATCGAAACGGAAGCATCAGAAATATCACCATTGAAACAATTATTGTTAGGTAAATCAAGAACAATTTCAACAAACGATAATTTACAACCGGAAGTTGACAATCATGTTCCGGTTGATAAAGCGCCATCTACGCGACGTCAAAGTTCGCGGATTTCAAAATCTTCGCATTCAACGAATACTCGTTCTTCTAGGCGATCATCTAGCAGTTCAAATAGTTCAAAGACATCTTGCGTAAGCCCATCAAGTATTTATATTGATGGAGCTGAAATTGAACAAAAGGAAAAGGCAAAAACAAAAGAGAAGAATATATCCAAAGCGCTCAAATTTCCGCCATGTTATATTTGTGGCGGGCTTGCTTCCGGTTTACATTACGGAGTGAATAGTTGCGAAGCATGTAAAGGATTCTTTCGTCGATACATAATAAGAAATGAAGAGTATAAATGTTCTAAAGGCGGGAATTGTACAGTTGTGAACAAAAATCGAGAAAATTGCTCTGGTTGTCGTCTGAAGAAATGTTTAGAACTTGGAATGTCCAAAGAGAATTGTAAACTAGGTCGCTACTCTCTTTCTAGAAGAACAGAAACAATAAAGAAAGTAAATGTTCTCGAAGGGAAAGAAAAACAAAGCCAAAATGCATCCAAAGTGAATTCTGATCATACCAAATTTGATCATACATATAGCGGTCCAGAAAGTGGCAAATATTTGAAAAATTTACATGAAATAGTATCCGAGGAATGCTCACCTGGAAGTGTGATAGAAGAACTTGTACGTGCAATGGATAATATTAAACCATATGGTCCAAATATAACTAATAGAAAACAAATTCAAAAATTGATCAATTACCATCATGAAAGGTATCAAGCTAAAGTCCAGGCATATGGTTCAATAAAAGCAGCGTCTAAAGACGAGTATTATAAACTATTTAAAGAAAACGGTATTGACGTAGATTGTCGTATTAAACTTTTCAAAGAGTACATAACAAAACTTGAACGCTTATCTGAAAGATATTATAACTTTGCAAGTCAGATTCCCGGGTTTTCAAAACTTGAGTCAAGCGATAGAACAAAACTATTGAATGCTTACAGATGTGACTTTTTCATCATATTGATGCATGAGTGTTATGACAATAAGCTTGGAGTTTTATTGGCGCGAAATGGTGTCGCTTACCACGTGGACGAACTGTCCGATAAATGCTTCTCGGGGACCATGATCAGTTGTGTCGTCGAGTCGTACTTCCGGTTACAGCGTCTGCAACTGAGCAAAGAGGAAAAGAGTTTATTAATGGCGTTGTCCTTGACATTTACGGATAGATGTAAGCTCAGTGATGCTAAGTATATTGATAAAATGCAGTATGTGGTATCTGAAGTTCTTAGATATTATCTAGAACGTATGTTTGGTTCAAAAGCTCAAATGAGACTGTCAAAGTTTATCGAATGTTTGGTGTATATTCGTGAAGCTTCGGAGATGTACATAAACGAACTAAGACAACTTTGCAAGGATGAGATAATGGTACGAGAGATACCTATGTTGACTGAGATGATATCAGACGACAGTGAATGATATCTAGGTCAACAGGGGTTGTGATTGATAACAGGGTTATATATGTATATCTTGATATAGCTTTATCTTGGTTTATGTATTTAAGTGTATTTTTATTTTTTGCTAACATATTTGAACTGCAAAAGTTTGCTCAATTAACAGTCATTAAATGTGTCATTTCTATATGGGACACGTGCATGTAAATGCATGCCTAACACATTTTATATATATATATATTTTTCTAAACATTTATTTACAATAAATAAGTACGTATGTCTTTATTTAGACTCTACATTTAACTTACCATTGTGCAACCTCTGGCAATTTTTAGCATATGAAATAAAATTTTAAATGCTTATGAGTAAATTACGAGTATTATTCAGTGAGAATTATGTAGTGTTTTGAACTCTATCGTGTGTAGAGATAGCACCGTAAATAATTGAAAATAGTAAACCAACAAGAGTACCCCCATTTGAATTTTGAGGCAAACAAAGACTCCATCGTCTTCCTCGGACTTCTTACAGTTAAAGTAGCAAGTGTGACGTACATGGTGTAAGGAATTATGTGACTTCTTTAGTTCTGCAGGCTAATTGTTTGTTTGTAGCAATTAGAATGTAAACATATTCATGCTATTACAAAGCAAGTTTTGCACTGTTGTTAAATCTCACCTTTGTCACAATTCCCAATTAATGCATATTTTTTCCCTTCAGGGGTCACAGCCCAGAACAACCAAGAACCATTTTATTAACAAGCTACTAAGCTACATGGAACGACTTAATCTATTTAACAATACATAAGACTTCCCCAAGGGGCACCGATTGTAGTTAGTAGTTTACTTTAATTCGCTGGGTAAAACTTCCAACTTTTTATCACCCTCGTACATGTAGATTTATGAATAGTCATCAAATATTTTGCTGATAAAGTGAATTTTGATTTATAGTGGCAAATAATGATATGATTATAAACATTGTTCATATTATGATTTACACATGGCACAAGTTTAAGGTATATAGATAATCTGGCAAACTTGGATACAATGCATGTGTGTATATTGATAAAAACAAAATCATTCAATTTCAAGTGCCGGGCTACTTTGTTTGCTTTATAGTTGGTGTTTTACTGTTTAATACACAGGGATTTGAGAAATAAATCATTAGATTAAAACGTATATAAGTCCGTAAAAATGATATTGACTGCCTTCATTTTTCTAGTTCAACCTCTGCTATGTAAATTAAGAATTTGTTTAAATTGATCGCCAGCCATCCGGTTTGCGGAGATGTTAACGCACAAGTCTACTGATCAAGGGGTCGCGGACATGTGGTGCTTGGTCATGAAATAATTCTACAACCATTCTCTCTCCTACCACTGATTCTAAATCAAGTAGGGCAGTTGTAAGTCACTGATGAAAGTATGTGCTGTGTTGAATCCCTTCAGAAACAAAACGGCTGTAATTTTTTCGCGATTGTCGTAACTGATATTGGCCCTGTTTTGTCAACCAATCAGAGCGCATAAATTTGTTATTGGACCGGGGCCAATAAGTGTTATGGCTCTACAACACATTTCGGGTCGTTTTCTGTATTATTAAACAGGTTTGGGACACGTCTAGTTTAGCGGACCCCGGAAGTAAATATAAATAAGCGTGCGCAGCGTTCTGTTTCTATGAGCAGTCGCGCGAAGATAAATGCGGCTAATTTTTTGTTATTATGGGGGCTGCCGCCCCCACACCCCCGCCGATATTAAAACGGATAACAAAACAGCATTTTTAAATAGTTATTAAAAATAATTCATTTAAATAATGCATAAAAAACTGCATCGGTAAAAACAAAATGGCGTCCAAAATTTGTAAACAACGCAACGTCCTAGCATGCGCAATGAGCGGGGTCCGCTAAACTAGATTCTATCCAACAGGTTTTGCAATATTGTGCAATGAATTTGCCACTTTACAGGGCAAATAACACATAGTTATTTAATAAATAGATATATTAATCGAGTAGATTTCAAAAGAACATACATATACATGTATATTATGTAACTTATATAATAATAACAAGTATAGACGTTGTACTTGGTTAATATTGTTTTCCAGGTCAATAAAACATATATTAACATTGACAAAGTAAATTACTGTATAATAATAATACATGTCCATTCACACATTGTACATGTGTATGAATATTCAACCATGAATATATAAATATTGATAAGTTCATTATATATGCTTCAGTCATAACGTAGAAATGTTTATATTGGGTATTCGGTCACAGAATATCTGACTACATGTTTATGAATTTATTATAACATATTCAGCCATTCATATGCTAGATAATACATTGTTATGTTCAGGCTCGTAATGTATTAGGGTCTATGGTCACGTGATCTACAGCAACAACTAATGAGGTAAACCCTATTATTTTGTCAACAAAACTTTCCAGAAAAAAATGTATGACATCAAATAGCTCATAAAATAACTAAGTAGAGTACTAACTTTCTTTGTTAAAAGATATTCAACTTAGCATTAGTTTTAATTGTTAACTTCGAAGACGTCGCACAAAGTTTTACAGAATTCATGATACGTTTTATGTCCAGTCTCAATATTGCAAATGTTAAATTATTATTTAAAAAATACTTAAATAAATTTTCCACATAAATCTGAATTTTCACTAAAAACACTTAAAGTAGTTTATTAAAAAAGCTAGTGACTTACAAAGACAGAGTAAATAATAAATGTTCAATCAATACTGTCACTTTCATTTAAAAAATTTAAGTGAAATATGAGTATGAGGAAGTACTTGAGAAGTTAATATATTTAATAAGTCCGGGTCTGGTCTATTGAACACAGATCTGCTAACACTTTCCGTTGTAATGGTTTCTGTAGTTAGAAGCTTTGTAGGATTGCAGAATTTCTTAAACACAATTGAGTGGGGATATAAAATTGGAAAGTCGATTTTATATCAAATGTTTTACTAAAATATTTGAATACTTTGTTCATTTTTCTATTTTATTGTTTATTGTATTCTAATAAATTCTTTAATTGTCTAGTCACTGCCTATTTCAGGCAATTAAAATGATAATTAAAACACAAGTTGTAGTTTGAAGTTTTGTTACATTAACAAAGGTTCACATAAAAGACATTATTACCATAATAATACACATTGTATTATCCTACTTTAGTATTTGTATCCCAAGAGCTTTCAATAAACTTAGTAAAAATACTGTTAGTTATTTATTATTCATGTGCTTTTTTTATTTATTTCTCTCAATTGTGGAATATATTCTTATAACTTAGATTTTTATCACTTTCAATTGTGGAACGAATTCTATAACTTAGATTTATCACTTTCAATTGTGGAACGAATTCTATAACTTAGATTTATCACTTTAAATTGTGGAACGAATTCTATAACTTAGATTTATCACTTTCAATTGTGGAACGAATTCTATAACTTAGATTTATCACTCTCAATTGTGGAACGAATTCTATAACTTAGATTTATCACTTTCAATTGTGGAACGAATTCTATAACTTAGATTTATCACTCTCAATTGTGGAACGAATTCTATAACGTAGATTTGTCACTCTCAATTGTGGAACAAGTTCTTATAACGTAGATTTGTCACTCTCAATTGGTGAACAAGTTCTTATAACATAGATAAATCACTCTCAATTGTGGAACACGTTCTTATAACATAGATGTATCACTCTTAATTGTGGAACAAGTTCTTATAACGTAGATTTGTCACTCTCAATTGTGGAACAAGTTCTTATAACGTAGATGTATCACTCTTAGTTGTGGAACAAGTTCTTATAACGTAGATTTGTCACTCTCAATTGTGGAACAAGTTCTTATAACATAGATAAATCACTCTCAATTGTGGAACAAGTTCTTATAACGTAGATTTGTCACTCTCAATTGTGGAACAAGTTCTTATAACGTAGATGTATCACTCTAAATGGGGAACAAGTTCTTATAACTAATATTTATCACTCTAAATGGGGAACAAGTTCTTATAACTAATATTTATCACTCTCAATTAGGGAACAAGTTCTTATAACTCAGATTAATCATTCTCAATTGTGGAACAAGTTCTTATAACTTAGATTAATCACTCTCAACTGTGGAACAAGTTCTTATAATGTAGATTTATCACTCACTCTCAATTGGGGAACAAGTTCTTATAACGTAGATGTGTCACTCTCAATTGGGGAACAAGTTCTTATAACGTAGATGTGTCATTCTCAATTGGGGAACAAGTTATTATAACGTAGATTTATCACTCTCAATTGGGGAACAAGTTTTTATAACGTAGATTTACCACTCTCAGTTGGGGAACAAGTTTTTATAACTTTGATTGATTAGTCTTGATTGTTGAACAAGTTTTAATATAACTAAAATTTATCACTCTTCATAGTAGACCAAGTCCTTATCAATAAGATTAATCAGGCTTGATTCTGATTTATAACAACATAACAATAACAAACATGCTATAGAGTTATTCATGTATATTTGATATATCATTTTATATAAAAGAGTTGTAAATAAAAATAATTAAAATTTTCATCACCATAGTAACAATCATAACAAAATAATAAATAATAAAATATATATAAATTTTATCACAGACACAATACAACAGACAAACCTGTATTCTTGTAACTAAGCTTAATCAGTCTCAATTGTGGAACGAGTTCCTATAACAAAGATATAACAAATCCACTCTAGATTGTGGAAAAAAACGTTTCACTTAGATTATTCATTCTTAATTGTTGAACAAGTTCTTTAAATAAGATTAATCACTCTTAATTTTGAAACACGTCCTTATAATTAACATTAATCACTATTGATAGTAGAACAAATTCTTATAACTTAGATTAATCTTCTCAATTGAGGAACAATTTCTTACAACTTAAATAAATCACTCTTAATTGAAGAAAATGTTCCAAATTAAGAATAATCACTCTCAATTGTGGAACAAGTTCTTAAAACTAAGATGCCATATTCTAATGTGTTTTCAGCATTAACAAACAGCTTAATATTATATAAATACAAAGATATTTTACAATGCATATAAACAGTTTACAAACATTTTTCTAAGTTAGGTAATATTTTACCAAGATTTTACCAAAGTAAGGTAACAATTTGTCAAGAATTACCAAAATTAGGTAACAATTTACTTATCCAAGTTAGGTAACATTGTACCAAGATTTACGAAAGTTATGTACCCATTTACCAAGATTTACCAAAATTAGGTGACATTTTATCAAGATTTACCAAAGTTAGGTAACAATTTACCAAGATTTACCAAAGTGAGGTACCATTTTACCAAGATTTACCAAAATTAGGTACCATTTTACCAAGATTTGCCAAAATTAGGTAACATTTTACCAAGATTTACCAAAATTAGGTAACATTTTACCAAGATTTACCACAGTTATGTACCATTTTACCAAGATTTACCAAAGTGAGGTACCATTTTACCCAGATTTACCAAAGTGAGGTAACATTTTACCAAGATTTACCAAATGTATGTACCATTTTACCAAGATTTACCAAAATTAGGTACCATTTTACCAAGATTTACCAAAATTAGGTAACATTTTACCAAGATTTACCTAAGTTAGATAAAATTTTACCAAGATTTACCAAAGTTATGTACCATTTTACCAAGATTAACCAAAATTAGGTACCATTTTACCAAGATTAACCAAACCAAAATTAAGGTACCATTTTACCAAGATTTAACAAAATTAGGTAACACTTTACCAAGATTTACCTAAGTTAGGTAACATTTTACCAAGATTTACCAAAGTTAGGTACCAATTTACCAAGATTTACCAAAGTTAGGAACCAATTTACCAAGATTTACCAAAGCTAGGTAACATTTTACCAAGATTTACCAAATGGAGGTAACATTTCACCAAGATTTACCACGGTTAGGTAACGTTTTACCAAGATTTACCAAAATGAGGTAACAATTTACCAAGATTAACCAAAGTTAGGTAACAATTTACCAAGATTTACCTAAGTGAAGTAACATTTTACTAAGATTTACCAAAATTAGGTGACATTTTATCAAGATTAAAAAAAAGTTCAGTAACAGTTTACCAAGATTTACCAAAGTAAGCTGGTAAGGTCACAGTTTACCAAGATTTGCCAAAGTTAGGTCACAGTTTACCAATATTTACCAAAGTAAGGTCATAGTTTACCAAGATTTTCCAAAGTTAGGTACCATTTTACCAAGATTTACCAAAGTTAGGTAACATTTGTGAAGGATTCTCCAAAGTCACATCAGGATCAGACTCATTCAAACCTTTCAGTATTAATGTTATATTTCTTTGTCTTGCAGCTTCTATGACTAACACTCTTATCTCCCCTGTTACATGTAAATCATACACGTCTAAATGTTTTAATTGAACACAATTTATTACAAAATCCAAAATAGCACTTTGAGATAAATTTTTGATCCAACTAAGGTTGAGCTCTTGCAAATTTTTCCCATATTTACACATGCTGTTTAAAGATTTATCAGTAATATGTTTACATGCTGCCAAATTTAGTGATTCAAGGTATGGTAACTTCTGAAATAAAACAAAATCATAATATTTTAATATCAAGAAAAACTGTAGATATTTTGGAGATTGATTAGGCTGTACTGGAGTTCCTAGCCTAAAAATATGTAGAATAAGGATAATAACCAATAACCTTTCAAAATTATACGACAATATAATCAAACTGAATGCATAAGTTCAATAGCAGTACGAATATGAAATTAAGATACGTACCATTTAAAAGTTGGTATATATAAACAGCAAAGTTTAATTAAGAAATATTTCAATACAATTGTGACTACAATGTCTAAGTTCAAGTCTGCACTTATCTTAAAACAAAAGTCAACACTATGTGGCCTGGGTAACTGGGTAGTATCCTTAATGTTATGTTAATTGTTGTCTTATCAACATTAATTCTTAAAGTAGGTTGCCTAGCTAAATAACATGTTATACATTACTTGCCAGAACCAAAATGAATGTATACTAGCCATAACAAGTTGCTGGCACCCATATATAGGTCACTCGGGCTATAGGACAACATTTAATACTGATTATTCTAGAATTCCAAAAAAGGGCAGGGAGGGGGTAAAGAGGGGCAAGGTACGTAATAGGGTTGTTGTTTCAAAGTAACATTTTTATGTAGAGAAGCAAAAAAAAAGGGCAGGGGGTGAGGAAAAGGGCAGAGTGCAACGCCCAGCTATTCTGCTTTTGAATAATCACTATTTAATGTCGAGCCCTGATATATTTTAAAATGTATATTTGAAATAAAATAAAAAACAACTAAATCTGTGAGCTAATGCTCACTAGTGATGCCCCCGCCAAAATCTAAAAATATGCGACAAACAGGAAGTAGATGAGCAAGGAGCATGAAATCGCTTTACACCACATGGGACGAAGCAATATGCAAAGTATTAGGCTGCTGCATGATATAGTTGCTGAGAAAACTGCGACGGAAATTTTGTAACAGAAGGACGGACGCACGGACGGATTGACAAGGGTAAAACAGTATACCCCCCTCTTCTTCGAAGCAGGGGTATAATTAAATGACCTTGAAAGAGAACTTACTCTGAGTAAAGTTTCTACAACAGAATCAGTGACAATGTATCCACAATCTTTTAGACTTAAAACTCGTAGTTTAGGACATTGATTCCAGACTAGTTTTAATATATTTGTAGTTAAATAAACATCATTTAAATCTAAATGTTCTAATGCTGGTATCAACAATGTACGTAAACATTGTGTGTTCAATTTCTTTCTTCTTTTTAATTGAGATATCATAGAACTGAAATACACAAAAATCAGAATACCATTGGAATTGTAAGTAAAATTAGGGACTTCAGTCAATTATCTCTCCCTGATAAAATCTGAAGCAATCAAATTGGCCAGTAGGTCCTTACAATTGGAATCCTCGGATTTTATCATTGAAGCCCTTTGTAAGGATAACAAAATATTTCATCTAATATCTTTCTTGTTAATGAAGATATTAACAGAAATGATGAAATTTAGATAGTTATTTACCTTAAAAATATTTAGCTTGAAATTCAAACTAATTAAATGATTTACAAAAAAAAGTTCTTGAAGATTTTTTTGGCAAATAGACATTGAAAAGTAAGGGTAAAATCTGAGTAATCCAACTAATTGGACCTACCTGTTTAAAGAGTATACAAGGAGAAATAACTTACTAAAGTCCCTTATTCTTTCGTAATCGAAGCGCTGATAGTGCTGTCGGACAAGGAGTTTCGGTGAAGAACACCAAATTATACAACAAATGGAAGTGATACAACCTTAGTTGCCCTTACATTTACTGGTTATTAGAATGCTAAACTGAATTACATGTACTGCAATTGCAAATTGCAAAAATTGCATCATTTGTATGCCAACTATTTTAATTACAGGAATAGTTATCTGTATAAATTGTGCATACACACTGTCAGCCTAATGTAATTTTTTACAGCAGATTGAAATAAGGATTTGCAACAGTCTGCAACTACCATATGATCAAATTTGAAATGAAACACTTAAATAAAACTCATACATTTAAATAGGTAAATGTATTTAGTTTTAACCTGTAGGGGCAGTGGTCCAGTCGCAGGAAACTTGCATAGGGATCAAGAGGTTCTGGGTTCGAACCCCACTTGGGACACTGCTTATTTCCATGAGCACAAAATTTATCTACTGTTAGTCCACTTCACCCAGGTGTAAATGAGTACTGTGAGGGATCATCTGCCTGAGAGGGATTTCAATGATTAAGGATTATAGCACAAAATTGCTAAGTTGGCTCAACATGAATAAATGGAAGCAGACATTAAACCACACTTAAACTTCGACCTATGGGCACTTTGGGCTCCTCATATTAAAATCATGACAAAACACTGGTCAAATCCAAATATATTTGCCGAAAGATGAAAAATGCCCAACATGTTCAAATGTTTCACAGTGTCTGTTGAAGTCCACATCATAAATTCTAGTAACTAAAACACATAAAATAAGACTCCTTTACCAGATAAATGACTTTTGTCTAGGCTGTCCTTGGACAGTGTCAAACTAGATATTGGGACTTAAAACGACATACCTGATTATAGATTCATCTGGAAAATCTTCTAAATCGTAATCTTGTAAGTTCTCTATTACATAATTTATACATGTTTGTTTTAATGTTATAACTTTACTGTCAGTATGGTATGGACTCTGAAATCATATACCAGTAGATATTACATAATTTATATGATAAATGAACACAAAATTTAGTTCAATAAATACAGGAGTGGACTGAAGCACTACTCTCCAGCATCTTAGATGGAAGGGTCATGTGATGCGTTCAGACTGCAACATCACAATTACCAAAAAGTAGTAAAAAAAACAAAAGCAGTAAAAACAAGCATTTTTTAAAGAAAACTCTAAGTTCAAAGGGGGATAATTCTGAAAAAAAAATGTATTTAGGGTTATGACCCTTGTCACATGAGATGTGGTTGATAATAAAGAACATATATTTAAAGTTTGAAGTTGATACCTCAAGAAATAAAAAAGTTAGAGTAAAAAATATTTTACTGCACAAAAACTTTAATCAGGAATATGGACGCAGACGCTAGGGCGAGTAGGAGAGCTCTCCATTTTCTTCGTAAAGTCGAGCTAAAAATGATTTTGTCGAATAATATATCATAGGATACAGCTTTATTTGTAATGTTCTTGGGTTCAATCATAAAACAAGAGAAGCCACGAAATGTGATAAAATGAAGTTTATTGTTGGACTTCCATTAAGAGTCTGAAATTAAATCAGCATGCACATGATTATATACTCAGTAGGGGTGTAACAATACGGTAAAAACTGTATTGCAGAATATCGTTATATGCAAAAGCTTTTTTTAGTAAACATGCAAAGCATATAGCAATGCATGAACATTGCATTTGTTACACATATTTACAAGTATTCTCTTATCCTAATACTTCAATGACTTGTGTAAAATTGATTATATGATAGAAATTGCTCATTTTTCTCTCATTTGACGAATTATTTAGATAATTTCAAGTTTTCAACACATTTTAAGATTTATTCAAATACTTAGATTCAGATTTTGTTAAAAACAATCAGTATGGCACATAACTACAAAACCGGTTCAGGAAAAAACTAACTAGTTAAAAACTGTTAGAATTTGTATTGCAATATACATGTAAACTGGTATATCTGATGACTGTTACACCCCTTATACTCAGAAAGGGTTGTTTCCCTTTACATCACACACATATTGCAGGCTAAGAGAAAACGGTCATAACTCAATATAAGACCATTTTGCATTGAACCAACGGTGTTCAGGAAAAAATCAAGGAAAAGAGTAATGATAAATCATACTAACCGTTTCAAAGTTTCTACAAAACAAAGCTCTTATATATGTTTTACCATTATAATGTTTATATTCAAATCTTCTAGTGTTTCTATGACTCAATGATGTTTCTATTTCATGTAACACTTCCTCTTCATTATGATGTCTCATCATATGTAACTCCATTACTTCTTTTATATCTATATATCCTGAAAAATAGAAACAATAGCATGAATTTTACGCTATAGAATCCAGTCTTAAAAATTAGTCAGGGTTCCAGGGATCGAGTCCACAAAAACAAATTTTTAGAATGTTTGTAGTCAAACATACTTTTTTATCACATTGTTTATGATATTTTAGGATATACTATGATAAATCATTGAAATGGACAACATATTTTAACAAATATATTGCTAAATATTCCATTTCCCTTGACAGAATAACCAATGCTGATGACAATTTGCTGTGCAGACTGAGATATTGATACTTCTGCCTTCTTTCTTACATTGAGAGTCATGCCTAATATGGCAAGGCTCAAGTCCACCACTCTCATTCAGTGAGAAGGTACAGTAATTACAAGTTAAGGGGTGACATGTTACAAAATTAAAACACCTTAACTTTAGTGCCAAATTGCAAGGTTGTGAAACACATCTGAACCTTCTTGCTAAAAACATTGTGACTAGGTGAGTGAAGATTGGAACAATAAGACTTAGTATAGCTCTACATGCCCTGTCATACAACAGTTCATTCAACATACCATCATTAGGAGTTCAAATAATAGGACCAGCAACCATAGGTGCACATCTTTACTACAACATACTTACTGGGAGCAATCTTCCACTGGTAGGATGCATGCTTAGGAATCATGAGGTCCCAGGTTCCAACCCAACTAGAGGCAATGCTTTTTCCCTTGAGCATTTTTTTTTCTGCGATTACTTTACTTCACACAGATATAAATTGGTACCTGCTAGTGTGTTATACAAATTTCTGTAGCGCCAAAATGTTGTCTGCATATAAATATTAAGGGAAGTTAAAGTCTCCATGGATTAATAGACAACAGTAGCTAGAAGACTAAGAGTTATAGCTGTGAGGTCAGTGAATGTGCATCACTATTCAGTATGAAACTGAAGACTATAAAATCAAATTATGTTAATAATGTTTTACAACTGACAGCTATACACTTATTATATCATATAAAAAACATATTACCTTCATCAGAAACATTTAGTCCATCTTTCAGAGCGCCATATCTAAGAATATAACATAGACGTTTACTAAGACGTCCAGCGTAACGATCATCTTTCTTTTCCTCCCCATTATTGTCTAGTTTTATATTATCTGTGTAAGACATCGTTAAATATTAGGTCTGGAATTAAGATCATAAAAAGTCAGAACATGGCATGTATATACTACAAGTCAACACCAAAAATGGACATGTTCATGTATAGTTTGGTTGATTGTGAATTAGTTAATCATATTCATATATGGTACCTATCTTAAGCTAATGAATTTTTCTTTTTATTGTTATGAATGTTCTTTTTGAATTTAGCAATGTCTTTGGTGTTAACAATGCCGAAACGTAAAATTGCGAAAACTGAAGGTAACATTTGTCAATTATCCATAACTGAATGAAAATGTTTGTCATTTGTCATGTTAGTCATCTTTTTAACATTGGATTGGCAAACTTAGGATATCACTGGTTGAAATCCAAGCAAACCCAGGTAAATCCTTGTCCTGCTGAGACATTAGAATGGTTAAATACTCCAACACATTATACGCAGAAAACCCGAGCGGGGCCGAAGGCCCGCGAGGGCTTTGAGCGCTTTTAGACAACGTGTATGACGTACGTTAATTCTTGAAATTGAAAAAACGATAAAATTAATGAAAAATATATAGTCCTATGAGTTTGAAAAACGTCTCCAGTATATGGGGGCCGCCATTTTCATCAATTTTATTAGACGCTTAATCAAACATCTGCTAATCAAGATAAAAGACGCTCTATAGAAAATTGCACAACAAGCGTTCAACGATTCGGATCAATAAATGAAGCAACTGGCGGCTTTTCATTGGATAAAAATATTGGCAGCTTACTCGTGGCCTTTTCCGCTTACAAAATAATTTCAAATGTGTTTTTTTACGATGCTTATTCCAAGATAACAATCCAAAATATGTTTGGTCGTTTTATTCGTTCGTTTCCTCATTAAAGTATTTTTTATGACTTTTTACATTGGAAATACTTACCAACGCACCGTTCGTGACGTCGCTAAGAGACGTTCATGATAAAACCGGCACGTTTCCGTAACTTAACGTTACGGAAAGAGGAAAACATTTCTATCTTCATAAATGAATGTTTTATCGAGGCTTTTTTTATCTTCATCTCTATTCATAAGATAAATAAATATGTACAATACATTTCTTTCAGAATTGAAATTTGATTCCGACATAAAAGAATGAAATGTTGTCTGATTTTTCTGAATGCAATAAATTACGCAGTTATCTCCCCTAGCTTATCTAATTAATAGGCCCTCAAACAAAATAAATCTTTCACAGCGCCGAATATCTTTAATTTATTTTATTTTGCCAAAGTAACAATCTTATTTTATTATTTTTAAGTAATACAAGTCTGTTTTCCGCGCCATAGGTAGCACCTAAGTTCATATTACTCCAATACTTATCCAGTTAACAATAACAATTAAAATCAGATCTTACCTTCGCTATTTTATAATTTTTATAAATCATTAAATTTATCGATTGTATTATAATTTCTGTCAATAAATAGATTTATCTATTATTACGCGGAAAACTCGAGCGGGGCCGAAGGCCCGCGAGGGCTTTGAGCGCTTTTAGACAACGTGTATGACGTACGTTTATTCTTTAAAATTGAAAAAAAAGATAAAATTAATGAAAAATATATAGTCCTATGAGTTTGAAAAACGTCTCCAGTATATGGGGGCCGCCATTTTCATCAATTTTATTAGACGCTTAATCAAACATCTGCTAATCAAGATTAAAGACGCTCTATAGAAAATTGCACAACAAGCGTTCAACGATTCGGATCAATAAATGAAGAAACTGGCGGCTTTTCATTGGATAAAAATATTGGCAGCTTACTCGTGGCCTTTTCCGCTTACAAAATAATTTCAAATGTGCGTTTTTACGATGCTTATTCCAAGATAACAATCCAAAATATATTTGGTCGTTTTATTCGTTCGTTTCCTCATTAAAGTATTTTTTATGACTTTTTACATTGGAAATACTTACCAACGCACCGTTCGTGACGTCGCTAAGAGACGTTCATGATAAAACCGGCACGTTTCCGTAACTTAACGTTACGGAAAGAGGAAAACATTTCTATCTTCATAAATGAATGTTTTATCGAGGCTTTTTTATCTTCATCTCTATTCATAAGATAAATAAATATGTACAATACATTTCTTTCAGAATTGAAATATGATTCCGACATAAAAGAATGAAATGTTGTCTGATTTTTCTGAATGCAATAAATTACGCAGTTATCTCCCCTATCTTATCTAATTAATAGGCCCTCAAACAAAATAAATCCTTCACAGCGCCAAATATCTTTTCTTTATTTTATTTTGCCAAAGTAACAATCTTATTTTATTATTTTTAAGTAATACATGTAAGTCTGTTTTCCGCGCCATAGGTAGCACCTAAGTTCATATTATACAGTAATGAAAAACAAAGTTAAATGATATGATAATCCTCCCTCTCATAACAACCAATCATACTGAAAGACTTATCCAGTTAGCAATAAATTGAATAACACTAACAGCTAAAATGAGATCTTAGTTCTTACCTTCCCAATTTTTGTATTTTTACGAATAATTAAATTTATCAATTGTATTAGCACGAAACACAAAGTTAAACATAAAAATTATCCAATAACTTATGCAGTATTTCAGTAAATTGTTCATAACTAATTTTATAACCATCACTGCAGAAGCAATATTTCTATCAGTTGTGCAACAATCGTCTTCATAAATATTTGATATGATGTCATACTGTCGATTTTACAACATTTCATCAGATGACAACTTGAGAATTCTACCTCATTTCATTAAACATTTATTGTAAGTGCAAACTATACATATAATCCTGATAAACCATTTGTTTACTTACAATAAAAATGGAATTTCTTTTTAGAAAATATCAAAACAAAAACAAAAGGGAGGTAACTTTTACTGTGAATATGCGCCGTAATATCTGCACGGCGTGATAAAAATTTGGGATAGGCTAAAACCCGTATCCATTCATATTGAATATTATAATAATTATAAATGATGGTAAAATATCAACAATTTAAAATAAATGCATATGATTATGACAACACGTCTATTCATTACTTGAATCTATCATAAATGACGAAAGTCCATGTTGTCAAAATATGAATCAAGTCAAAATGCCTTGCCATCAAGAAGTTTCTCCACACATTCAAGGTTTACTTTGAACTGAAAAAGTTAAAGGCCGATTATTGTTAAATGAATTTTAATTTTGCTTAATTGAAATGGTGCAATTTCCAGTAGGATATGGAATTACAAAAATACGAGATAATTACTTAATATTAATTAATTAGAGATACATTGACCATAGTTTTGGAGACTGATCGATAACTTATATGCTGCAACACAAGAAATAAATGTACGTATAAGATTTCGTTTCCTTAGCATTAATAATGAATTAAATTAAATACGAAAATGGTGATTCTCCTAACTTCAACTTGGAAGAAATAGAAATTTAATTAATTGTATTGTAAATGAACTTTTTGATCTATATTTGTCATTATTGTTATTTTGGGAATTGGTAAACAATTAAGTCTAACAAATAAACTTCTTATTTTCCATACTTTTATTTTATCAAATTTTAATTTCTGTCCTATGGCATGGCATTTTTGTTCAGAAGCAAATGTAAAAAAGATGGAAAAATTACAAGAAAGAGCTCTTCGATTTGTTTACACTGATTTTAGTCTTTCTTATGAAGATCTTTTACGCAAAGTAGACCTCCCATCCCTTCAAATCAGGCGCATGAGAACAATGGCCATTGAAACATTTAAGATTATAAATGATATGTCACCTCCAGTTCTAAGTGATCTTGTTGTAAGACGTGAATCTAAAATAAATTTTAGATACACTAACATTTTACATATACCTAATATCCGTACAACAACATACGGCAAAAATTCTTTCAGATATGCCGCTCCCTCACTATGGAACTCCCTCCCTGACCACTTTAGAAAATGTTCAAATTTTTCACAATTTAAAACTCTTATTTTATCATGGAATGGTAAAAATTGTAAATGTAGATGCTGTAACCATTTGGGAGCTCCATAGTCAGGAACTGCCATAAATTGAGCCATACATTTATTTATAAAATTTATTTATATAATGCAATCAATATTTATGTATTAACCTATCTATTTATACACAATAGCTTTATGTAGTATTAAAGTGTTGTCTACATGTTCTTATACTTTCTGTGATAGAATTCTTTTAATATGTCTTATTTCCAACTTATGTATATCTATTTCTGGTGCATCTATTAGTGTGCAGTTGGAAAGTTTTGAGTCATACTGTTTTTCATAGTAATTCTATGAATGTCTTCATATGATATGATGTAGCTGCTGATCAGTTTCTTCCAAATTTGATTTGGGGGGATAATAGTTTTCTTAGCTCATTTTTTAATTGTCACACTTTTGTGTTTTCTTTGAATGTCAGGATTTTATGATAACCTTTTTATGGCAGTTTTTAGGCCAGCAACAGGTCAGGATCAGCAGCCTCATCATATATTTTATTTCATCATATATTTTATTATATTATTTGTTATATATCATTTAATTTGTCTATGTATTTATATATTTATTCATTACGTTTAATATTTTATATCTATATCATTTGTTGTAAGTGATCCTCAATCAATTTTAGTTTAAAATAATTGTATCGTGCCTTTTTATTCATCCATATTTAAAATTGTTTTAACTTGTACTTATTTTGTTTAACTCATATTAATATGTTACAGTCGGTTGTAAAAGCTTGATTAAGCTTATGTTTATTGTTATTTAAACTTGCCGACTTAAAATAAAATTTATCTTATCTTTATCTTATCTTTGGCATCATCTATATTTTGGCGAATACATGGGTTGTCAAAATAACAAATCTGTTTTGACAGATAAAATATTTCATACTAAGAACCTAAAAATATAATCATTGTATAAATAGTGAAGCCAAAGAATTGACGTTATATGATATTAAGAATAAAATGAAGTAAAAAAAAATAAAATAAACAAAATGTAAATGACGTCGAAATGATGACAAAATAGCAATACATGCAAATATTGATGATGTCAACATAACAAAAATGACAAATATTCATGATGCCAAAATAACATTTATGACAAATATTCATGATGCCAAAATAACATTAATGACAAATATTGATGTCAAAATAACATTAATGACAAATATTGATGATGCCAAAAAACATTTATGACAAATATTTATGATGCCAAAATAACATTAATGACAAATATTGATGATGCCAAAAAACATTTATGACAAATATTTATGATGCCAAAATAACATTAATGACAAATAAAGATGATGTCAACAAAAATGACAAATAAAGATGATGTCAACATAACAAAAATGACAAATAAAGATGATGCCAACATAATATTAATGACAAAAATTGATGATGTCGTCCAAAAAACATTAATGGCAAATATAGATGATGTCAAAATAACAATAATGGCAAATATGAAAAGATGTCTAAAAATAAATGATGTCAAAATGCACATTTACGTATATTATATTGTTAAACACGATTATTTCTTTATTAGGAACATGAGCCTTGAATTTTCAGGACTATCAGTAAATTGACTTAACATAATACTACATTGTATTAATTACAATTTCAATCAAGTAGAATCTTGACAATAGACCACGCCCTTGTTTTCTGGTCAACAAATATACATTACTAGTGTTTTGTTACGTACTGATTTATCTTTACTTACTCTTAGATAACATTCTGAGAGATTGACATCATCTTTGTGTTAATATCGACGCAATTACACACATGAAATAAAAATCCCTATTCATCTGATAGTTAAAATGATTCTGGAATGTGATACCTGTAGAATCCGTTGCTAGGTAACCGATTTTCCAATATTGTTATAATAAAGTCTCGTGTCACTAAGATATGTGAGAATCTACGAGAGAATTAGTTGAGTCAGGTAAACATGTTGACGTTTAGGTTCTTGATTTCATTGACGACTACTTCTCAAGAATGTAATATTTAGTTTGAAGCATATGTCTTGTAACAAATGTAAATATCGAACGATTTATTTAAAAATGAAAGATTTAGGACAAATTCGGTTTATTTAGAAATAAGTGTGTTATGTGAGTATATTTTTATTCAGTTTTGTTATTGTGTTATGTTTTAATTTTATCATTTAGAAGGTCGTTGGTTCAAACCCAATTTTACTTGTATCCGTGGTTGAGTGGTAACGTTAAAGGTAATAGTTCACAGATTTTGTTTATTTTTTCTATAATTTCAATATTCCATTCAGTGTCTGTAATTGTGTAAAAAATTAATTCTTATTATTTTAAGATAAACTGACTTATATGTTACAAGAAACATCAGTATAAGTCACCGTTGAAAGTGCACTTAAATTGTCTATACCGTGACATACGGGGTAGATATGTACTATATGAAACACCATCATTTATAGTTGTATGTCAATTTACACTAAAATTGTCATTATCAGAACACATCTTTCCTGCTTCCAAAAATATTTCCATACAAATTTGATAGTTTTAGAAAAAGTTTATATTTAAGTTGAAATATGTGAATGAGTACCTTTATGGTCGCTGACCAGTAAGCGGTAAGGGTTGCTATAATTGATTCAAATCCTTGAACCAATCGAGTAGAGAGAGAGTTGATTGTCGAGGATTTGAGTAATTAGATTGTTGTAAGCTTGAATCAAGCTGTCGACCATTGTTTTTGTAAATGAGAAAGCGGCTAGTAACAAGTATTTTCTATAAGGATGGGAGTGTACAGTATTCTTCCACTACAGGAAAAAAAATGGTTACGTAAATTGCCCGTTTCATATGACTCACCGTTGAGAATGAGCGTACGACAAAAATAATTAAGGAAATCATAGTTAGATTACATCGTCCACATAAATATATGTATTTTTTGCCATATGATTCATCATTTTACGTAGTGTGGCCGAAAGATACTATGTGTGCCCAACTGTTTAAAAAAATCCTTTTACGAACATCAGTTCCGTTTTCGGTCACGGCAGACTATTAGCCACACCATTTCTTCAACATTGACAATACTGTTGGTATTCACCGTATAGAGAAAAGTTGTCGCATTTAAGTGATGTCTTCTTTCAGTGTACTCGAGTACTGATAAACAATCCAAAGAAGCTACATGAAGTTATGTAAGCCAAAACGCATTATTGTTTTTTAAATAAAAGTTTAAAAAAATGTGCGATTTCAAATTAAAATTCATGGATGTTCGGTAAATTAAGCGCGTCAATCAATTAAAGAAGAGCCTAAGTGTCAAAATAGGGATGAATAAATATTTTATGAAGTTGTCTTTTATCATCGATTAAGTGTTTCTCCCCCAAAAAGGACGAGTTCATGTTTTCAAGTACACAAACATGACATGTTTACAAAAATGATTTATACACAACAAGCTCCCATAAGGTTGATCATCATACGACCGATATCACATAATAAGTTATAACACGGTTTCTTCAAGAATCCAGAGTTATTTGGGAGCTAACAACCCGCGCTCGAACCCCAGCAGTTTCCCACTTTATTTAATGGATTTAGTAGCTAAGCGTGACGTAACATCTTTAAAGAGTTTGATCCGCGCTATCGAGGGAGCGGACATTATTATCTCATTATTATCGACCATTCGGAACACCTCGGCCATTCAATGAATGAATTATTCGTAGTGAATGAACGAGGAATTCCGAATGTTATATCGACTTCAATCCACGTTGTCATTCCTGAATGCAAGTTGGCTGTTACGTCATAAATAGCATAATATCAAAACAAACCAAACAAGTCAACTAAACATACCATAATTAGACTATTTGTTACTAAATATATACCTGGCCACTTCTGTTTGATATCATTATCAATATTTCTTATCAATTATGTTAGTTGTTCCTGATCAATCAAATAGAATGTCCATATGTTAACAAACATTCAACAATCTGTCATTACATTGTTATTATAACGATTGTAATGATTACAGTTCATTCAATAAGTCATGCATATTTTTGTACCTGCAAAGACGATTCCAGAGATTGCTAAAGAGGAAAATTATGCGAATTCCCTGCTGCAGTTACTTTCTTTGTAGCAAGGTGTGACGTAACCGGTGCGAGGAGTTGGACGTTTTGCATGTAGTCCACACCGCATACAGTTTAAGAGTACTGACCAAATAAATCACACCATTTGTTTAAGGTGGGTCAGCGCAACGTAATATTAACGTCGTTGTTTTGAAGGTAGTTTTACTTTGAAAGCGATATTGTGAAAAACTGAGAACGTTAACTTTACTTTTTTATTTCATTAAAATGACACAAAAAGTGTGTAGTTTTCAAAAATCGCGATAAGAATTTGACCACCGTTCTGCATTGATATGAAAATAAACATTATAACTCGGCAATTGGTGAAACGTTTTAGACGTGAAAACCCAAAATTCAGTGATGAAATGTACAATATTTACGACTGACGTGATATTTAGATAATCTGAACAAAATATTTGTATGCAACAACATTTCAGAAACATTTTGGTATAATAATCATTGGCCTCGGACATTCAATACTTTAAATATGTGGGTTTAATGTACTTGCAAGCCTGTTTTTAGCGTGAACCATTGTGACATCCGTGAAGTCGTGAAAAAAACGACAACGTCGTTAAGGTTACCAAGAAAACAAACAAGAAGCATGAAGGTATCTGCTTGCTAACTTTTATCATAATCGGTGAACATAATATTTTTTTCGTTTTTCCCTCCGAGTAAGGTACCGACCCACCTTAAATTGTTTTATGAATCATTATAATAGTTTTTTTTTCTCCAGCACTCCAGTACTTCAATTAAAAACATAATTACAGTGAGGGTGCTTATAAATTCTTTCGGACTGCGATATTAATGGAATGGTCTGACTTATACGCATGATATTTTGCAATATTGTGAATTTGACTGGCTCGGTACAAATTGATTAAACTATACTGGTTGTCAACTCTGCCCGGTATCTTGATAGGACATCGTCCAAAGAGCTATTCTGAATCAACCAGGTACGGAACTTTATGGATACATACGGGCACTGCCTATTTCAATCGTGGTGTTCCGCGCTGATCATCCATGAAGTTGTGAACATGGTATTACAACAGTTTTCTGTATACAATTATCCTTTTAGTAAAATCAAGATGAACAATTACGTGTATTTTATTCTTGTTTAGATAATATCTTATAAATCTATAGTTATGAATCGTTTAGCCCTGCGTTCAGTTACCGCGAACGTTCTGTAACGTTCTGTAACGTTACATTTGGAGCTCCTCGGCCATTCGTTGCGAAAAATCTCGGACATATTTAGACGCTATTTGGAAACTACCGGTGTTGAAGTAAACAAATATATGATCATTTAGGGAATGGATGATGTTTCGTTTTTAGTCCGTAAATTTTGAAACATCACTCATTGCCTTAACGATCGCATATTTGTCTATTAGATAAGATTATTCGCAGCGAATGGCCGAGGAGTTCCGAATGTATCGTTATGTAACGTTCTGTAACGTTTTTATGTACATTTGACAGGAAGTTCTATGACGTCACATGAGCGGATGCTCAAACGCTTAGACATACATAAAGTGCCGATTTCAGAAAGATGGTGCAAATTATGACCTACTTTATGTCTCGGACTAACTTGGATATGGGTGCTGTTCGGTTAACGCGTTTACTGAAACGATTGTTGAGATTGCACTTATCACTCTGTCTGCATTCTTCTACTCTAAATGAATAGAAACATATAAAGATCAGGGGCGGATCCAGGATTTTTTTTCAATGGGGGGTCCGATCTTTTTCTAGGGGGGGGGGTCCAAACTTTCGAACCACAACCACATT
The DNA here is from genome assembly GCA_025267735.1 of Mactra quadrangularis. Lineage (NCBI taxonomy): Eukaryota > Metazoa > Mollusca > Bivalvia > Venerida > Mactridae > Mactra > Mactra quadrangularis. The sequence goes on along the minus strand of CM046305.1, from coordinate 46,299,257 downwards.
TTACACATTTTGCAGAATAATGCATCGTATTAATAATAAAAAATACATAACCATTAAATCTATGTTGAGCACCGAGAAAAATTGCTTCATGCTACTTAAAAATGGCATGATGTCAAGAAATACACTAACGGACAGGTACATTTTGGAAATTCTAGGGAGGAAGATAAAGAACTCTTTCAAATAAGAGTAAAACTAATATTTGAACATGAACATCATATAAAATGATAACAACATGAAAGTCCTGTTTTTATAGCCTTAATTAATTTTTAAAAATGGATATTTTACGAAAAACTTGTTTGGAATCTTTTATTCAGTGTGGAAGTAATACAATGCTGATCAAAAACCATCTAACACACCTTGAAATATCATTTTTGTCGCATAAATAGATGTATATAAAAACCTGTTATTAAAGTTATTTCTGACATTTTAGCTGTGACACGTTTTTACGTTGATTCTTGGAGAGTGTCTGATTATTCTAATCGATAACTAGATTTCCAGGTAGAAAAGATGAAAGACAACTAAGATTGGCTAATTATGCGTGTGTGAGAGAGTGAAGTATGGAACGTCATTACTGCCTTATTTATAAAAACAATTTCTGTCAAACTTCTGTCAAAAGTGCAAGTTTGTTACGTCACAGCATTGACAATTGTTATTGACAACATGTTATTTTATTTGGGCGCTTTGATAAGTTTAAGTCGATAATTGTTATGTTGTGCAATGTACTTTTAATAGGTCTGGTTTTGAAACATTCCTTTGATAAATGATACGCAGGGCTTCAAGATGGAAATTGTTCGTTTTTCCAACTAAAAGCAACATAGTTTGTTTTAGACACACTTATTTCAGCACTATTTCACTGCCCAAAATGTAACTTGAGTAAGACGACATTTCACCTTGGCAAAAAGCTTGGGCGGAACAAAATAGGTTAAAATATGCAGTTTTTCCGATGCAATTTAGACACTGTTTGTAAAAAAAATCCCAATTTTTCAAAGTATAAAAATTACTGTCAGCTCAACTTTTGTGCTTTTGCTTGTACAGGAACTTTTTTTTTCTCGATTCTTTTCTTGAGATTAATTTCCCTTTAAACATAATATTTCTATCTGGAGCTTTTATACGCTGGGTGTGGAAGATTCGAGTGAAAATAATCTATTTTAAGCAGCTTTTCTGGTTTAAAATTCAACAAACTTTGCATTAAAGCAGTAGTAAAGCTCTAACGTCAACAATTTTAAAAGAGGGAACATGCCAAAAAGTATTCTAAAAGGACAATGAGTAAAGTACAATGAAGTGCAGTCTTCGAATTTAGCCGGTGGACCGAGTCTACCTAAATCGCCATCGGTCATGTGACTTTAGAAAGTGATTTGTCCAAATCTACACCAAATTGTATTGCCATCATTTTCCTAATTCAAAACAATTACATATAATTGATAAAATATGTTATCTATGAATAAAAACATTTTTATAATTTATTTAAAAACTGCTTGCCTGCATGTGTATTATTTATTCAAATTCGGATTTATCATGCTAAATCAATAAAATGGACAGCATGATTAAACGAATAACTAAGTATTAATTCTTGTACAATAAGCTTTCATTCGGTCCAGTAAAAATCAATTTTGCTGGACCGAATGTTGAGTGCAAATGTATTTGTTTCGTTAAGACTGCAAGTGTATGCGTTCCATACTGTTACATGTAAGGCATTAACGGCTTTCCATAGTTTACTATAATACCTATTCATTTATATCTACCTTGTAATCATTGATGTTTTTATCTTACAGATTCCTCGATTTTAAATGATACTGACATCACCATGGCAACCGGGCAACCACTGAATCAAACAATTAATAAAACGACAGTAGATGAAATGGTAATCTGGTCAATGGTGACACCAGCAATTATTATTAGTTCTGTGTATATTGCTATTAATATAATTGTCGGAGTATTCTGTAACTGTCTATTGATCGTCATTATCAATCATTCTCCGACTTTGAGGACACCGGCTAACAGTCATCTTATAAATATATGCGCCAACAATTTAGTGCTGTGTTTAAGTATGTTGTTGTCCTTAGTAACCATGCTGTTGCCAAGCGATGTTAAAAGAAAAGCCAACATTCTAACGGGATTTCATATTTTTCTTACTTCAAATTGCTTTCTCCAGTATTGGGGAACATTTTCATCTATCAGTTACTACCGCGCAACAATAGTGCGCAGGACTTCAATGTCGATTCGAAAGCGTCGCCAAGTGATTACTCGTTGCATAGCAATATCATGGGCAACGTCGTTATTGATAAGTCTACTGATGTGCCTTTCAAATATAGAGCATGATATATACGCATGCTTGACATTAAACCCGTTTCAAAAAGAATTTGTGATCTGTGGGGACGACGTAAAATATTCAGTTCAGAAGTTAGCCATCATCGCCATCAATGTTTTAACATTCCTGATCATGTTGTTACTTATCATGGTTTCATATTGTACCGTGTTTAAAGCTTTGAACAAAGGCAAAGGAGTTTTGTTCGGAAGAAATCGGATAACTCCGACAACCCGAGCATTGAGTTTGATATCCGATATCAGCAGTACCGTCCATGATCAGGCTTTCCAGAGAAATGCTGCACAGTTTGTTGGACATACGGACAAAACAGTTTATTCTATCTTTAAAAAGGATGTAAAACTCGACAATGAATACGTTGTACATTACCAACGTAACGACAGTGTAAGCATGTTGACATTTGAAGATATCATAGCTCTTGAAAATCCAATTCTTGCCACGCACATGCGCAGACAGATTCTACAGCGGCGCCCTCTAAATATGACACAGAGCACAGCCAGCAACAACTCAGTGAAGTCAAAAGGTGATGACTTCACGGATATCTCCGCTGGGGCTGATCTCCAACGTTATCAAGCAAAGCAAAATGACTCGGCGTTGCGGAACCACTTTATTCGTCGTGATAGGGTTGGATTTAATAGTGCTACAAAAAATTCTTTGGTTATGCTTGCATCATTTATAGCTTGCTCGTTGCCTATGTATGTGTGTATCATGCCTTACGTTCTAAGTGAAAACCAACAAAGTCATCGTGTCTTAATTTTATTGTTTACAAAACTTGTATTTTATTTAAATGCACCAATTTATCCACTCTGGTATTTGGTACAGGACAGACGTGTAAGGAAATGTTTAATTCGTGTCTACGAATCAATATGTTTGAAACTAGATATGAGACGTTAACTTATTGCTTTACTTGTATATAAAATCTGTTTCATTTTTGTATCACAAAAAGCGTACTACAAAAATGTTCGTAGGTCAAAAGACTTAAACATTTATGAAATGTTCCAAAGTCGGCCGGCACGGTTAAAAACACTATGTACACGTATAATGTCGACGAGATGGAAGGGTTTTATTGCACATTACTTTGTCACAGCATCTGACACTATCATCATAAAGTATTCTCAAGAAACTCAATTCTTCCGCTCTGCAGCCCGGACAAAACTTCTGATATTCAAGATGGTCGCCAAGATGGCCGCAAAAATAACGAAAGCTGTACATTTTAATCGAATACCTTTTTCAAACACCACATTTAATGCATATTTTTCTAGGTCGACATTAAAAGTCGAATACAAATTATTAATGATAAACAAAGTTTACTTTCAATAGTGTATATATAAATTAGTATTTCGACTTCTGTATTGGAGATGATTGGTGTTGAGCGGTGATTGTTATAAAGGAGATGCTTAGTGTTCAAATGTGATAAATATTGGGAGATGTTTGGCGTTGAGAGTGGACTGTTATTAGGAGATGAATGGTAGGTGTTGAGGGGGTGATTGTTATTGGAAGATGCTGCTTGATGTTAAGAGGTTATTGTTTTAAGTAAATGCTTGACTTTGGGAGGCTATTGTCTTTTGGAGATACTTGGTGTTCAGAGGTGATTGTTATTAGGAGATGCTTTGTGTGTGTGATTGATATAAGGAGTCACATTTTGTTGAGAGGTGGTTGATATCTACGTATACATATAGAGGATCGGTATAGGAAGGTGGTCGGTCTATGAGGCATCATTGTAATTATAAACAATAATTTTGAAATGATAAACAGCCTTTACTCATTTTTTAAGAACATTATCATGCATGGCTTCCGTGAAGCTAGTTAATGGACGTTGAAAATATCCAACAAAATAGTTCTTTTGCCTATTTTTACATTTGGACAGTCAAACATTTGGACAACATCAAATAACTTTTACTTCCCCGAAGAAAATCTTAATTGATCCTGTGAGTTTTGATGGTTTGCTTTGAACCCTCTGCACAAAAATGAATCGCACAAGTACATTTACAAAACTAATTTGTGACATGAGATTCAGGGTAAACAAGTACAACTTACATGCCAATGTGGACATAATCAGACAAAGAAATGTAATAGTTATTTTAAGCGTCATTTTGGGGGTTTTTTTTTTGTCTGGTTTTTCGGCTGCAAGAATTATATGAACAACACGTTTATATTAACAAGCAGAATATCACGTGGCTATAACTTTTTATACACTGACATAACTTTTACACCCGTTGTCGGATACTCTCGTGTAGCTATTCCATTTGCCACATTGGTATCCGAAGGAATCTTATATCTGAAGGTTTCTCTTCAGGACTAAACAAAAACGCTCGACCAATCACTTATTGTGACAAAGATTTCTTACGGACGAACGACCGATGGTTTGAAATGATAGCCGGCTGATGATAAAAGGGGGTATGTTTTTACGTATTGGTATAGAATTTAAAATTGACGTGAGACAAAGCACAATTTACATATAATTTGTAATACCTTACTTTGAAAAATAACATAGAGATATTAATCTGTCACATGTCAAATTGAACAAGCTACAGTTGACTCCAATACCTATTTGTTTTACTATTTTTAGAATTGTACAAACAATAAATGAGCACAATCTATTTAGACTTGAACCCTGATCTGAAATCACACTTTAGTTGGTAGCTCAAATAGTTAATGTTTGGTTAAACTTTAAAGCGACCATTATCATTTCTCTGTACGAAACGCAACAAATCTGAAATCTGTGAAATTTCAAAACTTTCTCTTTAAACAATTTCTATTGACACTTATAAACAGACAAACATATTGTGTTGAAATATGTCTAAAATGTTATGTACTTCTACTTGTACATTGTTTAACTATTTTGTTGACATCATATCGAGGGTTGCCCGCAAGACTGTAGAAAGTACATTACGTTAAAGAGCGAGTTACTACAGTTTTGCGGGCAACCCTCGATTTATACTTATATCAATTGTGACGTATGTAATGACGTCACATAAAAACGCCAAAATGTTCATCTATATATTACGCCAATAAATAATTTAGTAAAATTTAATACCGAATTCCCTACTTGTGTTGTTTTTTAAGCTAGTTTAGTGGTCGAGTGGTTGAAATAGTTAATAAGTGTCATATGACGCTCACTCACCTCCCTCGGATTGACGGTCGATAGCAAATATTTGATTTTAGATTGGACAATGTTATTGTAGCCGCCATATTGTTTATGACATGTGACCGGAAATAGTCTTAGTAGTGCCACCTACGTTAATCAGAGATTCGGTGCTTCAAATTCTGGTAAATTAACCTGTAGTCAATATCAATATCTTATACCGGTACATTGTATCTTCGTAAACACAGGAAGTTTGATACAAAATGTTTAAAATGAATCACTCTAGCCTCCTATCTGGTTCCACTCACAGGGATATGTCATGTGACCTTCCTTTGATTCAAACATACCGTATATATACGAATAATACACAACGGAGTAACATCATGCTGACAACGGCGTAGCATTGAATTTTAAGCAATTTTTATTCTGTTCCGCGTATCGAATATGGTTTGAGTCGAAGTTTTTGTACCGTGTTTGATACTTTTTATAGATAAATAATATTCATGGTCTGCGCTTTGGAACTATGAACATTCGTAGACTGAAGGTTTATTTTTCATCTATGGTGTGTGGTTTTAGTGCCATTGGGTATTAGAATGTGTTATAAAGTAACAAATCTTCATTAAGTGGTCCACTTAACGCGGTTGTACTGTTCGTTTTTTCTCAACTGTCAAAACATGAATAATTTCACGGTGAATGCATTTATTAAAATCATTTTTGTAATACATCCACGAGTTTCCGAAAGTGTGTATAATGATCGAGTAAAGCTGTTTATGTCGTATGATATGTTGTAGTCAAGATATTTTTAATAACAATTAGGCCGCCAGTACAAAACAATGCATTCAGTCACCGTGTAATTATTCAAGCTTTGACAGTTGAGAAAAAACAGACAATACCCATTGTATACATGTATATACATGTATACACCATTATACGATATGTTTGTAAATCAAATGAAGGACATATCTCCGTGGTTCCATCTAAAGTTGATTCATTATAACTAATTGATACCCATTATTTAATTAAACTATACATGTATTCCGATTAAATGATATTGTATTGTACATGTCATCACAACAAGCCTCGAGATATTTCCTTTATTTCCCTTAAGTCCGGAAATCTATAAACCATGTACATGTACGACAACTAATTTACGAAGCAGCACGGAAATAACCGATGTCTCACGAATGCGTACATAATAATTAGAAGTCTACTCTGTGAAGTGATGAGAAGCGTTAGGTGTCCGACGATAAATCTATAAAGGAACCTTAGCACCGAAAATATACTTCACGATAGTTCACGAAAAACACCGATGTGTTACGACTGATATAGATAGTAACCTTTTTCTTGTATGTATTTTGAGAAACAATACGGAAGCACACGTTGTTTTATTCTTGATCGTTAACATTATCTAATACTAAAACTATTTTTACGAAGTTGTACGGAAAAATCCGATGTTTTACCGTTGATCCATATATATAAACCTTCGTATAGTTAGAATCAATGAAAGGGTAAACGCTTTACTACAAGGTCTCAATTAACATGTCGAAACCTATCTACACTCAGACTTTTTAACCAGTTACTATTGGTGAAAACTTCCGTCAGTGACTGACAACTGCCCTCCATGATTTAAAATAAAGGGGGAGTATGACCATAAAATTTTCATGACCAAGTTTTATGCAAGTATGTGCCACGGGGACACGAACCTACGACGCTTTGGTCAGTAGAGCAGTGTGCTACCTCCTAAGGTAGCCGGGATGCTAAAACATGAACGAAATAAGATATATGCTTAAAATGTATTTACTGAGTAATTATTGAGCAAAACCAATATTGCATATGAACATGGTAATTATGCATTAAATGAATCATGTTTAGTCTAACAACGACCTCATAGCTAAACAGGACTCTAAATTACTGTGAATGTCCGCATCCATCATCTGTTACGCATGGAAGGGTGCAAAAGCCGTATTGTCTAGCCAACAAGTATTTCGTCTACAGGAGCTTTTGTTGTACATTCTACTTTACTTTGTTGATTCAATGATTGTTGTATAACTGACGGTATTATCTCATTCCATAGTGACATACGTTGTGGGTGAAAATATTGTCCAACCTTAAACCATGATGTATTAGAGGTCAAGAATTCTTGTGATGATGCTGTATACTCTGGCCATCGTACTGAAGTTGGTGTTGGTGTATTGGGATCACTGAAACAATATAATCATATCAAACAATGTTTTCTAAATTGGAAGCCGAATTTCTTGACCCAGAACCATAATCCTAGTCACACTTATGTTTGCCATTGTTTGGCTCATTTGTAAATCTCAAAAGTTTAAACTCGAATTATTAACGTCATACTTTTTCCAAGACAATTTGATATTTAATATCGATTCTCCTCCGTAGATGAATGCCTTAAAACTTAAATTAATGTTGCATAACTATTATGTTTCACATTCAATATACAACTTATTGTATTATTTATATTAAAATTGATAGCTGATTCTAGAACAAGCGTGGTATCAAATTTACAAAAATACCCATTTCATTTGCAATCATCTTCTTTGGACAAGGCTGCATTTAAAGAAAATTATATTGTTTTAAAATATACATTTGTTCGTTCTTGACTGCCTTGTTTTGACTTTCAATCATGTCAGGTCAGTTGATAAAAAGTGTTGATTTCCTTTATGAGTAGAACGAAGTGTTCAGCTCCTATCGAAGATTAAATTAAATGCGAATAATAGTAAAAAAATCCAAAAAAAAACATACCCAAAACTATTGTTCTTAGTCTATTATTACAAATATCGGCGTATAAAAGAACAATATATTTACAATTGTTTGATATATAACAGTACAAATTAAAGTTGATATATCTCACCCTGATTTAGCAAAGTTGGTCCACAGTGTAACTATTGATTTTGTTATCTGTATCTCTGAGTGTGTGAAGTTTTGCTTTTTACCAAACACATTTGGCCATTCAAGTAATGGGAAGCCAAACACAAAAGGTATATCATCACCATGCGTCCATCCTAGATTGTCAGATATAGAAAATATATCTATTGAATAAACACGAGAAAAATATGTTTGTGACAAAGTACTTATAGTGTTATATAACTTGTTTTTATATTTCAAAGTAAATGGTTTCATTTACATCATATAAGTGTAATCAGCACTAAAACAATGTATTTATGCGATGTTGAGTGTGCATTTTATTTATCATACAATCCATAACTAGATTTTCTAAATCTTAATTTGTTTCTGAAAATTGAAATGACTATACAAGACAGTATGACATACCTCTTAGTCCGGACATTCCACTTAGATGATACAAAGTATTAAATCCAAGTTCGTACAGATATGTTCTTCCAGCACCACCGAGGGATGTATGTCCACCAATCGTTTTAATTGTTCCAGCGTTCATATAAGCGTCATCGTACATGGCAATCCCATTAGATTTAAGAGTAGTGGCATCCATTGGGTTTTGCCAATTAGTGTATGTAAAGTACATGAGCTCTTTTATCATAGCTTTCGACTGTTCATCTACTGTAGGAGGAACGGACACACTAGCTACGTTTGGGACAACCTGCTCCTTAAACATCGTACGGCTGATTGTAAAGTTATTGCTTGTGCTATTGTCCTTAGGTTTCCAGAAATACACAAATGCGCTAAAACCTTCCTGACTATTTACTCCAACAATTATATCTAATGATGAAAAGAATTCTCTTGCACTTTGACTTCTGGATGAATTACCATAGATTATGTCAGACGGTGAAGAAATAAGAAAATCATTATCAATTACTGGACCAAAACCATATGTGTTGTTATTTACATACGTTTTTGAGTCCTTAGATTGAAGACACCGTACCATATCTGGAAGAAAACAATCTTCTTCTTTGACAAATTGGTCCGAAGTTGACTCATTCATAAGTGCCCAAAAACTGAATGGAGTACCACTTTGGGCAATTACTCGTTTAAACAGCCCTCGATTACCTGGGTACATGGCTTGGAAAAGAACAGATGCACTTCCAGCAGATTGTCCGAATAAAGTAATGTTTTCTTTTATGCCATTGAAACTTTCTATGTTGTCATATACCCACTGAATTGCAAGTTGTTGATCCCAGAGACCTTGGTTGCCAGGAAAATGTCCTTGACTGTCATGGAGAAATCCAAACATTCCCACACGATAGTTTACTGTAACCACAATGACGTCACCATATGACACTAGGCCGTCTGGTTGATAAAGTAAAGTTGTTCCTTGGACAAATCCACCACCGTAGAACCATATCATGACTGCTTTTGAATTACTTGAACTCACTAATCCAGGTACGTAAATATTAAGGCGAAGACAGTCGTCAGAATAGGTTGTGTTTAAACCATAAGTTTCCTCTAAACCTCGTACCATAAGTTCAGAACTCTGGTAGCACGTGTTACTCTCTGTCCTCGCATCAAATGTTCCAGTGAATTTAGCCTTTGGTATAGGTTTCTTGAATTTGTTGACTCCCGCTGTTGATTCAGCGAAAGGAATTCCTAAGAATTTTGTTATTGTTTTTTGCTGACCATCTACCATTACATCAGCTTGAAAGCCCATAATATTTCCAGCTTTAGATTGAACAGTAACTGGTGTAGATAAACCTGAACATAATATTACCATTGTAAATCCAATACTCAACAACATGAAAGACATAATCAGATTTTCAGCCATTATTTTTTTAACTGTTTTTACCCTCACGTATAGATTGACAATACAAAACAGGTTATGAAGTAACTATATATTTATACATACATATTATATCATAATACATTGCCATATAAAGTAATATACTAAATCAGTAAACCAAGTCTGTTGTTAGAGATGAAAGAATGCTATCTTGATAAGCCATTTTATCACGCAACTATTAAATTTGTACCCTAATATGTACTTTACACTAAATGTCGAAATAATATGGCCAAAAAAGGAAATGGTACAAGTCAATTTTATTGCCTAGTTTATGTTTTAGTTACTTATCATTTTTATATGAAACATCCGTAGTGTAGATGCGAATAGCGTTTGATGTTGCAGTGAATTTTTTTAACAACTATGCAATTTATACTTACGTTTTCGAAATGATAAATACTTAAGATTGGCCTGGCAGACCTCTCTTAAACTAAATCATCATCGAAGAACAAATAGTTTTCTAACAAAATTCTGCAAAAATGAACTAAAAGTCATAAACGACAAAGTGTGCCGTTGATTAAAGTTAACATTCATAAAGCTACGACGTATAAATATATTTAGTCGACTGGAGCTCCTGAAAAAAAATCAAGAAAAATACTTCAAGCAAAATATGTCAGAACAAATTTGCAAAAAGACGAAATATAAGTTGTTTCGGAGAGCTTATGCCATTGATCAAAGTTAACATTCATAAACATTCGGACACATTTGTAAATACTTTCAGTCTATCCAAAAGTATTTCGTCTACGGGAGTTTTTGTTGTACATTCTACTTCACTTTGTTGATTCATTGATTGTTGTATAACTGATGGTATGATGTCATTCCATAGTGACATACGTTGTCGATGGAAATATTGTCCAACCATAAACCATGATGTATTAGAGGTCAAAAATTCTTGTTATGATACTGTATACTCTGGCCATCGTACTGAAGTTGGTATTGGTGTATTGGGATCACTGAAACAATGAATAGTACATGTATATCTTAGTTATAGTGCACTTGTATAAAATGATAAATGTAGTGCACGCTATGACATACAATATGTATACATGCAGTGTCAGGTTTGCGACTAACAGGTATCCAAGTGAATATTGTTTAAAACCCAATTTCTTTGATATATCATTTTACTATTTAAACCTATCGGTTTCTCACAGGCATGTATTAATGGATTTAGAGTTAGCATTCACAACTCAACAATAAACTGAGTTTATTCATATCATATTGGACTTGTTAGGTATTCAAGTATTCATTAAAATGAACAAAAGTGAGTATGAAAGCAAACAGTGCATATTGAAATATTCAAAATTGCCTAAGGTATTGGGTAAAAAAATTATGGTAACATGCAAAGTTACAAGTTTTATGCTAAGCATTTATATAGGTCCATGTGTGCGAATAATCATTTTTACTATCAATATTTTTTATTGCATAATGTATTTTGGCTTGGAATAAAATTATTTTAAAATAATTACTTTACGTTAAACAAATGTATTTTCTTATTGATTGACACTTCAACCAGGTCGTTATATTAAACGACCCTGCTCAGCTAAAGGTCCTGGTAGTGTTACTTCCATCGACAGAATGACTTTCGAAGATAGGAAGCGATCATAATGGGTTTAACATTATTTTCTAATTATCCAATTCTTACCCAGATTTTGCAAAGTTTGTCCACAATGTAACAATCGTTTTTGATATCTGAATCTCTGGTCTTGTACAATGTCTCACATCACCAAACATGAAAGGTCTTTCCAGTAGTGGGTAACCAAGTACATACGGTATATCGTCACCATGAACCCATCCTAATATAAGCAAAGTTAACGAATTGAACAATTAGTAGACCATATGAATATACATGTATCAATGCTGTCTCAAACAATGCACACATGTTAATATATATCGTCGACCAAGTAGCACATGCGTGGAAGATGAGGAAAATATCACAAGTTGTACCAAATAGCTTCCATACATCTGGACATTTGACTTCATTGAATTTTACATGTCTTTGCCACATGATATAACTCTTGTACATTTGTATTTCTTTTTTTCAAATGCATGAAGAATACAGGCTTCGTTTTATATTGTAAATGGGTTTCCGTACCTTTCGCTCCTGACATTCAACTCACATGATAGCTGACATCAAAACCAATTTCGTACAGATATGCTTTACCAGAACCGAGAGCCACGTGTCCATTAACTGTTTTACCCACTCCAGCATAATAGTAAGCATCACTGTAAATATCAATCGCGTTTGATTTGAATGCACTAAAATCTCAGGGGTTTTACCAATCTGTATATGTGAAATACAAAAGATCTTCAATGATAGATATTGAATGGCCTAGGTCAAATGAGGCCAATGATGTATTCACAATATTTGGTATGATTTTACTCTTTAGTACAGTGTTGTTAACTGTTATGTTTACACGAGTATGATTTAGACCATTGTCTGGATCCCAGTAATATGCAAGCGCACCTAATCCCTCTTCATTGTTGAAAAGAAGTCTCTAGCACTTTGACTCTTAGATGAATTGCCGAAGACTATTTCGGAAGGTGAAGCTATTACAAAATCATTGTCAATAACAGGGTAAAAAGAATACGTTTTGTTATTTACAAGCACTTCAGAATCTTTAGATTGAAGACACCGTACCATATCTACATTGTCACATCCTACATCTTTTATAAATTGGTCAGATGTTGACTCATTTGTAATTGCCCAAAACCTGAATGGGGTACCACTTTGGGCAATGACTCGCTGAAACAAACCACGGTTGCCAGAATACATGGCTTGATATAGAACAGATGCACTCCCCGCAGATTCTCCAAATAGAGTTATATTATCTTTAATTCCATTAAAACTCTCAATATTGTCATTTACCGACTGAATTGCAAGTTGTTGATCCAAGAGACCTTGGTTGCCAGGAAAATGTTCTTGACTGTCATGGAGAAATCCGAACATACCCACACGATAGTTTACTGTGACCTCAATGACGTCACCAAATGAAGCTAGACCGTCTGGTTGATAAAGTAACCACCGTAGAACCATATCATGACTGCTTTTGGATTACATGAACTCCATAATCCAGGTACGTATATGTTAAGGCGAAGACAGTCATCAGAATACATTGTTTTCGTTTCTAATGCTTGGTCTGTGACTCGTTCTTGAGACCAAGATCCTTGGTAGCACGTGTTACTCTCTTTTCTAGCATCAAAATTCCAGTGAATTTAGCCTTTGGTACAGGTTTCATGAATTTGTTTACTCCAGCTGTTGATTCAGCGAAAGGAATTCCTAAGAATTTTGTGATTGCTTTTTGTTGTCCATCTATTATTATATCATCTTGAAAGCCCATAATGTTTCCAGCTTTAGATTGAACAGTAATTGGTGTAGATAATCCTGAATATAATATTACCATTGTAAATCCAATACTCAACAACATGAAAAACATAATTAGATTTACAGCCATTTTTTTTAGAAATGTTTTTTGTACATTTAGGTAAAGAATTACACAAGAGACAAGTTATGAAATAACTACATGTTTAAACATACATATATCTTACGTTATAAAGCGATAAATTGAATTTAAAATCACCACAAGCTTGTTAGTGATTTAAGAACGCTATCTTGATAATCCATTTTTCACACAATGACTAAATTTATACCCAAATATTTATTTTATATAAAATAGTGAACTTATTTCGCCAAAAGGGGTGATGATACAAGTTGATTTTATTGCCCTGTTTGGGTAGGTAAAAAATGTCGATGCAAAAAATAATAAAACAACCAAGCTATACTAACATACTAAATGTTTTCAGGAAAACACCCATCTTTGACAAGTTTTGATGTGATACCAATCACTTGCGAGTCCTTGTGTATTAAAATTGATATATTAGTTATCAGCATAGAAATGACTATCACGCTAAATTTCAAGTATACCTAAACGATTGTTTACCGCGACCACGATAATGTCAATGCATGAAATTATACTGTTTGGTTGCTTTAAGTTAAGTTGTTTCATAAGTTGACAAAACAACAGCCGTATATCCGAAGCATCACAAGATTCTGATTTTTTTTCTCACAGATTCAGGTACAGTTAAGTCACTGTTGATGACTATCCGACCTGGTTGACCACCTGTCCGCAACGACCACTATTGACTACCTCCCCCAATACAAATATTACATCTATTCATCTAATGAAACGTCTGCGACTTGTTTCTTAGCCCATTATTTTTTTCTGTTCTAGCTCCACATATATTGTGAATTTAGCCTTTGGTATAGGTTTATGAATATTCAATTCTGCTAAGAAATTTATAAACTAATTAAGCTTGCGTCTGTTGGCCATCTACCATAATATCTTCATCAAATCCCATAGTGTATATATTCAGTAATTGATAAAGCAGTATCAGCTGTTTTAGACAAATTTCAACGTTCAGTTATCATTGAAATTAATTCACCTTAATTGTCAATCATAACTTGACCCGCTTTGGTAATCTTTTTAAAGAAGCCTGTGAAACAATTTCTTTATCACTAGATAATAATTTATTTTTTTCACCGTGAAAGTCAGATACTGAAGTATTTTATCTCGGGAAGCGCACGTGTCCAAGTGTTTTTGGCATTTTAAAAGTCATTGAATAGGCAAATCTGTGTCAGTTCATATTACATCTAAACTTACCTTGTTTTCTTTAGCAATACATTGTATACCAGCTGTTTACCACGGGGACCACGGGGCGAACTGGTTAGTGATTAATATAACAGTAAGAACGTATGTTAAAATCAAGATAAACATTAATAATTATGAACAGAATATATTAGATTGACCTAAATAGATACTCATGCTACTTATAAGTTAAATCTATTCTTACTGGTACAATGTATCAATAGTATTGCGGTGGTTTTGATTTTGAATATGATTGCGGTTGACTGCTCGCATCAATATAGATTTCTTTTATAATGCTTTACTGTGAAAGGTCGCGTTATTCGATAAAAATATACAATAGAAATATAAATTTTGAATTTTCATTGATGTGAAAATATAATCTTGGAAGATAAATTACGTCATTTTAGAGAAGAATTGACGTCACGTAATAATTTGCGTAAAATTCATCAAAGTAAACAAAAAAACTAAGCATGGAAGAAACAGGACTATGTGGATATGCCACTCGCGAAAATATGTCTTCTGAATTCATTCGGTGAAAAAGAAAATGACCTTACACCAAAGTTGACAAATATCCTCTATATGTTCTTGGACAATGAAAGTCTAAATAAAAAGGAGTTTGAAAACATTTCAGGCACAACAACAATAAAAGCACAGAACTTTCTCATAGGAAAAAAGCAAATACGGATTTTTTTATATTCTTAAACTTTTGCTATAAAATAATTGTAATGTAGGTATAAATCTGGTTTTAGGGTGCATTCACTTCACACAAGTTGCCCTAACTTATTCAAAACAAGCAATTACTAATCGTTTAGTTGTAAAACTTCAACTAACTCTTCAATGGCGTAAGGGATACCCGCAACGCAAACGAATGAAGAAGAAAGACTATTCTGAAACAGTTGCATTTAATAAGTACTGAAATGTTCTTTTTTGTCTAGTTAATACTGTTTCATTTAATACAGATTGATTCCATTTTGCGACGTTTAGAAAAAAAACAATGTGTACAAATGTTAGCCACCTGAACAATTTTATTATATCACAAATAATAACATGCATACATTGTTGAGAATACTTTAGATTGGTCTGTCAGACCTTTCTGAAAATAGTTCAACATCAAACAACAAATTAGTAATTACAAAACATAAGTGTCCGAACTTATACCGTTGTTTAAAGTTCACATTCATAAAGCTTAGATACATAAATCATTCAGTCTATCCAACAAGTATTTCGTCAACTGGTGGTTTTGTTGTACATTCTACTTTACTCGGTTGATTTATTGATTGTTGTATAACTGACGGTATGATGTCATTCCAAAGTGACATACGTTGTGGATGAAAATATTGTCCAACTTTAAACCATGATGAATTAGAGGTCAAAAATTCTTGTGATGATGCTGTATACTCTGGCCATCGTACTGAAGTTGGTGTTGGCGTATTGGGATCACTGAAACATGAAGAGCTTATCTGAGTCGACATAAACTAGTATAAAATGATTAAAAAAATAAAAGTAATGAAGTACAATAGATAAACATACAGAGTCATACGATTGTTAAAAATGTAAGTAATTCGTTTTCTTTGATACTCGTTTTACTATTAACAACAAGGGGCTCAACACAGGCTATAGGATTGATCGTAATTCACAACTATAATCTGAGTTAATACATATTAAATTAGAATAGAACGATATTTCTTAAAAAGCACAAAAAGTATAAATTAACCAGCGCATAACGGAACAGTCGAAATTGCCTACGGTAAAAATATAAAGCTATATGCAAAGGTTCCTGTATTGTTTTCATTTAGGTCCATTTCGGTGACATAATTTATAATCATTTTTCTTACAACATTAAGTGATATTGATCAATGTAAGGAACAATGTTAAGACTCTATGTCTTTAATATATTTTATGGCTCTACGATAGACACTTCATAGCTGATTGTAATTTAACAATCTTGCTCAGCAATAGGTCATTTTAGTAATACTTCAATCATTTAAAGGACATTCGTAGACAGATTTGTTGGACATTATTTCTAAAAATCAAATGCTTACCCAGATTTAGCAAAGTTTGTCCACATTGTTATTAATTCTTTTGATAGTTGATTATCTGATCTTGTGAAATTTCTCACATCACCAAATATGAAAGGTCTTTCCAGCAGTGGGTAACCAAGTACATACGGTATATCGTCAGCATGCGCCCATTCTGTTATAAACAAAGTTAACAAGTAAACCAATGAGTAAATCAATATGAAAATATGCGTGCACAAATATTTTTGAATCAATATGTGAGTAAATGTTTATCGTCTATGTAGAAGCAAATGCGTTTAACAGGTGGTGAATAACATGAGCGGTGCCAATTAGCTTTCATACACCTGGTCAGAGTATAGAAATCATTAGAAATCCCAATAGAGATTTGAAAGCTATACTATGTTAATTTAAACTGATATACATATTTGGATATGGTTTGAGTTTGATTTGAGTCTGACAATGAATTGTTGAGTTGAGTCTCATGTGAAAGTTGAATTAGTGGCTTAAAGTGAATAATCTAACTGATATACATATTTATATTTGTCATGTTCATACATTATATATTTTTCAAACTACATTCACATGTTATTAGAGGACAAAAACGCTTGAGTTGGCTTTTGAGCTCGTACTCAAGTTGTTTTCGTAAAATTTGGGCCTGAACTTTCTATTCTGTTATTGTCATTTAAATTTCTCCGAGAGGTACAATGTGCATACCTTTGTCACGTAAAATCATTGATTAACATTTGTATATCAGATTTTTTTTTCAATCAGAGAAAGAATACGTGCTAACTTTACTATGAGAGATAAGTGGTTATCATACCTTTCGCTCCTGACAATCCACTCGCATGATAGCCGACATCAAATCCAATTTCGTACAGATATGTTCTACCAGAACCGAGAGCCACGTGTCCATTTACTGTTTTAGCCACTCCAGCAAAGAAGTCAGCATCATTATTCATATTAATCACATTTCTTTCTAGTGTACTTAAGTCCGTGGGGTCCTGCCAATTAGTATACGTGAAATATAAGAGATCTTTAACGATAGATGTTAAAGGTCCTATATCAGTCCTTGATTGTCCTGAAACCAATGTATACCACACAAGATTTGGTATGATAGTACTCTTTAGTACAGCATTGCTAAGTGTAGTGTTTGGACTTAAGACCCATGATAGAGCATTTAAGTCTTCTTGGTTGTTGACACCAACTATTATATCTAGTGATGAAAAGAAGTCTCTAGCACTTTGACTCTTGGATGAATTGCCGAAGACTATTTCAGATGGTGAAGTAATTACAAAATCATTGTCAATAACAGGGTAAAGGGAATACGTATTGTTATTAACAAATGTTTCAGAATCTTTAGATTGAAGACACCGTACCATATCTGCATTATCACAACCTACATCTTTGATAAATTTATCCGATTTTGATTCATCTGTATAAGTCCAATAATTAAACGGAGTACCACTTTGGGCAATCACTCGCTGAAATAGACCACGGTTGCCAGGATACATAGCTTGATAAAGGACTGATGCACTACCAGAAGATTCCCCAAATATAGTAATGTTTTCTTTTATACCATTAAAACTTTCTATGTTGTCGTGAACCCACTTAATTGCAAGTTGTTGATCCCAGAGTCCTTGGTTTCCAGGAAAATTTCCTTGACTGTCACGGAGAAATCCAAACATATTAACACGATAGTTTACTGTGACCACTATTACGTCACCATATGACACTAGGCCGTCTGGTTTATAAAGTAAAGTTGTTCCTCGGACGAATCCACCACCGAATATCCATATCATGACTGCTTTTGGGGAGCTCGAACTCACGGATCCAGGTATGTATATGTTCAGTTGAAGGCAGTCGTCAGAGTAGGTTGTGTTTGTCTCTAATGATTTGTCTTCGATTTGTTTATGACGCAAAGACCCCTGGTAGCACGAATTACCCTCTGTTCTCGCATCAAATGTTCCAGTAAATTTAGCCTTTGGTACAGGTTTCATAAATTTGTTGACTCCAGCTGTTGATTCACCGAAAGGAATTCCTAAGAATTTTGTGATGGTTTTCTGTTGACCATCTATCAATACATCGTCTTGAAATCCCATAATATTTCCAGCCTTAGATTGAACAGTAACTGGTGTTGGTATACCTGTTACCATTGCAAGTCCAATACTCCACAACAGACACAAATCAACTAGTTTGAAAATCATAGCGAAACTTTGATATGCTCTACCTTTGTGACAGTGCTTTATAAGAGAACCTTTTATTATTGTAACTATTTTTAAACAATGATAATGACAATAATTTTATCCACTTTATATATACTGTTCTGATACGTTTTACATCGTTTTCAGGCTGATTGCATAACTTGGAGTAGCTAGGAAACAAAATAGGTTATCTAATAGAACTAGGTTTGGCCTTGACCAATGTATTTTTACTAGTGTGTCGTAAGACCTATTTAACAAACTTACATAAGCCCATACATTGAAATCCATGCAATCTAAATTTAAGAGGCTAAGCTTATATTGCTGGTGATCTATTATTTAGAGTTTAGTGGCATGATATCGACAATCGACCCAAGAGCTTCAGCAGAAATCAATAATTATAGTCATATGGTAATGACAACGGCTTGGTAATTACTCAACTTGTGTTACTATTTTAGTAACAAATGCTGTTACCATATGATGCTACATGTGCTGACAAGTATATATGTATAAAATAGATCTATAAGAAAGATAGTATTCAAACAATATGCTGTTAATATCTCTGACACATTTTTACATCATTGGCTTTTCATTTATAAATTTATATTCGCAATCGAAAAATAAACCAATTCTTTGATAAATAAAACCAAGTTTTTGAAAATCGGTCCAAAGACGTAAGACAAACACTACTGGTGCTCTTTGTTTTTTATAACATGTGTTAACGAATTTATTGACGAATGTCAATATTTGTAAACACAATGAATACCCTCAGTGCATTCAGCGCTTTTATTCATTAAAATCAGCAGTAACTTCCCTTTGATAAAAATAGAATAATCGACTATATAAAACTATAAACATGGTCTGTTCCATTATGAAAAATTTGCAATTGAAACATTATAACAATTTAAAAGTTTTGTTTGTTTATTCAATTTACATACATATCAACAAGTACTATTAACAAAGTATATAATGGACTAATCATAGTTTGTAATAAATATCACACGGCCAATTATATGACCTGCACAAGTACGTACACGTGTACGCGTACTTTAAATCATGTCCCTTGCCCGTGGTTGTTACGTATGTGACATACGGAGATATAGTTTATAACCCGATTAGGTCAAATCATGGAACATAATTATGTGTTATCTTAAAAAAATAAAATGATGGTTATATTAAAATTGAAAAAAAGAACACATTTTATTTCAGCCTTGACACCAATGAAGATAACAGTAGTTCATTTCAAAAATAGAACAAAATATAAAACAATTTTTATATTACATAAACATACGAAGTAACGTGAACTTTTAAAAAGTCAACTTTAATGACAAAAACAACTTAAACTTCAATACTATTGATTCAAAGCAAAAAACACGGAAGTAAACCAATATTGTTTTTAATTTGCATTGAATTTTTGTGCATTAAAAATATCGTTCTTTCAATGACATCACAATTGATGGTGGCTGAATTACGCCACGTCGCTTTGTCGTCCCGCAGGGCGCCACACGAAAACACGAAAGTACGACAAAATGGTATTTGGCGTATCTTCGTCCCGCGGGTCGCCATGCAATAACACAATCATACGACAATTTAATCATTTGTCGTGATTAGCCTATCCCTGATGAAGTGTATAACGAAAACATAGCTATACGAAAAAAACTTCTACAATTGAACGACACCTTTTCACGTCGTATTTTGCCTTAATTATGTCGCATTTTTGTGTTTTGTCCCATACCCCGCTGGAAGATGCGATAAAAAGTCCATTTTGTCGAATTTTCGTGTTTTTAAGCGGCGCCCCGCGGAACAGAATTGCGACATGGCGTAAATCATTCACCATGAAATCTAGATTGTACATTGCATACTTTTTAATGATAAAAATGAGTTATAAATGAGAAAGAGACTTACATCTTCAAAAAGGAATATCTTACAAGACCATTTTACTATGACAACACAAATTTAATGATACGGTGTGAAGGAGGAAACAGTGAAAAATTAGCATCGACTCTAAGTTTTAAAGAGCTATACGTCTTTTAAATCTAGACAGATTTCAATGATACCTAAGCAGAAAAGTGTATACTTTTAGTTGCGCATCACAATTCATATATTTAAAATTTAATTCTTACTTATTTTTTATTTCGGAATAAGTTGTTTATGTCAGACAAGCTATCCTTTATTTACTAAATTAAACAAGTCTTCAAACAAGTGAAAACAACACACTTTACAACAGATTAAACAAAATACAAAATGTATAACAATAAAAACATACATTGTACACATGTAACCTGAAGTGAAAGGTGATATGTACCATGCTAGAACAGTGAAACCTCATGAAACAGTCACCTTGTAATACCATCCAACTGCAGATAACAACCGCCTTTATTGCGTCAGCTCCAGTTCAGAGAGTCAACCAATCGAAACTCCTTGACACATTCATTACGAATAACATCAGACATATTTAGACGCCATTTTGGAACTACATGTACCTTGCGTCATATACCCAAACAAAATACTTTGTCTGGTGTTGAATTTAATTAATCAACGCTCGTTTAAGCCATAATTAATATTTCGTTTTAATTTATTTATTTGAAATAATACAGGAAAATGAAATCGCTGAACAATATTTAGTTAAATATAAAATATAGAAATATGTTTACAAAGCCTTGTATGTATTCTATAAGAACTATTTTGCATAACTGTTATGCGCTTCGCTTTATGTGTGTATCAAAACTCAGTATTTTTGATGGAATACTCACGAATCCTTCCGAGATAATTCATTCAACGATAGTAAATTTGTTTACTTCCACACCGGTAGTTTCAAAATGGCGTCTGTTATGTCTGGGGTTATTCGTAGCAAATGGCTGAGGAGTTCTGAATGAATGAATGGTTGATGTGTTCCGAATGAGAGTCCTCATCCGTTTTGTCAGGGGAGATCACTCCATATGATTTTAATGCTTTTGGATAAAACTGAACTTTCTTGTAGTTACCACTTGGTAAGAATAAAGTCCTGTTTCTGATTGTTATGGACAGATTTCACTGAATATGCGTAATGATAAAAAGGCATGTAATAACAAACGTTTCTTTATTTATAACCGCATCATCATTCAATAATGCAGCTTTTCTTCCAATTCACTTGCAGCACACATCTTCTTTTCATGAATGTAATTACTCGAGGCAGAGAATATTATATATACATCTTCAAGGGGATTCAAAAGAAAAAAATACTTTTATTACTCTACTTAGTATGAAACTTTCCAAATGTTGGGTTCTGTTACTAATGCACATGTTTCCAAATAAAAACCCGGAGATTGGTAGTAAACTGAAATTCTATTGGCTAGATTTACGAAGGAATTCTTTTGCGGAACCAATCAAAATGCTTAAATTATTATAGGTGATTGTTCAAGGAAGGATAACAAAAATGGCATTGTAATGTATTGAATGAACCGTCGATGCAAACCCAGATATTGTAACATATGTATATTGATGTTTGACAATTGTAATGTTGGCGTAAGAACAGCAACACTTATGTTTAACTACAATACACAGTCATGTTCAAACACAGACGAAATAGCCACTGTATGACGTCATTCAAAGTTAAAGTAATAAAGTCACAGTTTGTAAAAAATAAAATTAGTCCGGAACCCCGCGTACTTATAGAGGTCATCAGTCAAATCTCAACGCCGGAAGTGTCCATTTCATTCTGGTAAATTAACCGTTGACCATGAGAAAATGAAACAATGTTGGGCACGGTTATCATTTTTCAATCATTCAAAGAATCTGTGTGTACGTCACGATGCTTTCAAATGCATTATGATTCAAAATAACCATACATTTAAAATGATCCATGTACTTGCACTGGGGTCCGCCATCATTAACATTGGGTAACATAGTAACAGGGGAAGTATCTCCAGACTGTTTATGAACATTCAGAACACCTCAACCAGTCATTGATATTTAAAATGTCTATTCCTAGTGAATGCCCGATGAGTTCCAAATTGTTAATGAAGAATGTACCGAATATGAAACATTTCAGACTACGTGAAGTGAAAAACAAGTTACATGTAGAACAAAAACCAAAAACCCTGTTTTTTTAACAATACAATGGACTTATCCACGACAGGGGATACTCAGGATGACAATAAAATGTTATATTATGAATGTCTCGTTGGTGCAATGGTCATGCGTTCTACCATTACAAGCATGATGGGAGATTATTCTCCACACTAACTTTTTAAAAAATAAACTGTACAAGTTTCATTTCAGTTACTGACCTACCTTTGGAATGGATTGGTTCATTTTTATATTTACACAAAATCATGTTATTTAATACATACTATTCACAGGTGATAAACATATTCAAGTCAATATGTTTTATAACTTGCCCTAGTCTTACTCTCATTTGCATCGCTTTAAAAGTTTCACTGTGAATGAAGCAGCATATTCACTGAGCTGCAGGGGGGGGGGTAGCCTTAGTCTGTGAGCACTACGACATTTGGACTATAGTCTAACACTCACTGTTTCCTCATTGATCAAAACGTCATTATTGTTGTTATTATTATTACTTTTGTCTTCTATCAAGTCAGGTAATGATTTCTGTGACGTCATTTTGACGTCAGAAGTGATAACCGGTGATGACGTCTTACCAAGATCGCCATCTTCCAAATCAAATTTATCTCTTAACAATTCTTTCAGTTTCATATTTTCTACCATAAGAACTTCGTTCTGAAACTTTAATTCCTTATTGTCAAGTTTTAACAACACGTCAGTTCTTTCCTTAGCAAGTCGACGGTTTTCTTCCATCAGTTTCTCGTTGTCGGAATTCAGTTCTGAAATATGGAATTAATCATTATTCACTATGCTCATAATACAACCCATTTTTCAACATTCTAGAATATTGACAATTCATCCCTATGGGACGTTTCAAATTTTGTCAACACGAAATGAGAACAAAATTCACATTCATAGTATATTTCACATGTCTTCGATCAATGAAGACTACATCTTTATTGTTCATGCACCGCGTGGACTAAGTCAAGAATTGGATTCATTATCTATAATCCTGCAGTTAGATGTTCTGTCAGATATATTTCAATGCCTGTATAATCTAGAGTAATGTGTGTTCAAATAAAAACTTAGAAGATGTCATACGATTAATGAGCTATCGATACCGTATTGTGCTGACCAACAGAAGTTGTAAAGTGAGTATTGCAAAATCCATGTTTCATATTCAAACGATATGGTGTTTGGATATAATCATTGGTGCATGTATGTAGCATACAACTACATTTAGTCTTTTATGTTAAACAACAGAAATTATTAAATAGGTCTATTGATTTCCATTTTATGTAATACATTCCATATTCAAATTGTAAACATGGTGTTTTTATAACCTACCTTTCAACAATAACTCTGCTCTGTTCAATCTATCTTCAAGTATTTCTTTATCACAATTTAAACTTTCTACATTCTCTTGTTCATCACAAAGTTGTTTTTCTAGATCACAAACTTTTATTGTTAGTAAATCTACCAGTTCATTTAGTGAAGTCTGAAATGTTAAAAAATACCATAAATGTGAAATTTTAACATGGACACATGTGTTATCATTCAATTTTTGTTGGATTTAACGCCGTGACAACAAATTGTATTGGTCATATCACAGCAATCAGTCAACCTACTCACTGTTCCCGGTCATAAAACGGCGGTCGGTCAGCCTACTCACTGTTCCTGGTCATATCACATCAGTCAGTCAACCTTCTCTTTGTTCCTGGTCATATAAAGGCAGTCAGTCAACCTTCTCTTTGTTCCTGGTCATATAAAGGCAGTCAGTCAACCTTCTCTTTGTTCCTGGTCATATCACATCAGTCAGTCAACCTTCTCTTTGTTCCTGGTCATATCACATCAGTCAGTCAACCGTCTCTTTGTTCCTGGTCATATAAAGGCAGTCAGTCAACCTTCTCTTTGTTCCTGGTCATATAAAGGCAGTCAGTCAACCTTCTCTTTGTTCCTGGTCATAAAACGGCAGTCAGTCAACCTTCTCTTTGTTCCTGGTCATATAAAGGCAGTCAGTCAACCTACTCACTGTTCCTGGTCATATAGCGGCAGTCAGTCAACCTTCTCTTTGTTCCTGGTCATATAACGGCAGTCAGTCAACCTTCTCTTTGTTCCTGGTCATATCACATCAGTCAGTCAACCTTCCCTTTGTTCCTGGTCATATAAAGGCAGTCAGTCAACCTACTCACTGTTCCTGGTCATATAACGGCAGTCAGTCAACCTACTCACTGTTCCTGGTCATATTACAGCAATCAGTCAACCTACTCACTGTTCCTGGTCATATAACGGCAGTCAGTCAACCTTCTCTTCGTTCCTGGTCATATAACGGCAGTCAGTCAACCTTCTCTTTGTTCCTGGTCATATCACAGCAATCAGTCAACCTACTATTTGTTCCTGGTAATATCACAGCAATCAGTCAACCTTCTCTTTGTTCCTGGTCATATAACGGCAGTCAGTCTACCTTCTCTTTGTTCCTGGTCATATAACGGCAGTCAGTCAACCTTCTCTTTGTTCCTGGTCATATCACATCAGTCAGTCAACCTTCTCTTTGTTCCTGGTCATATAAAGGCAGTCAGTCAACCTACTCACTGTTCCTGGTCATATAACGGCAGTCAGTCAACCTTCTCTTTGTTCCTGGTCATATAAAGGCAGTCAGTCAACCTACTCTTTGTTCCTGGTCATATAAAGGCAGTCAGTCAACCTACTCTTTGTTCCTGGTCATATAACGGCAGTCAGTCAACCTTCTCTTTGTTCCTGGTCATATAAAGGCAGTCAGTCAACCTTCTCTTTGTTCCTGGTCATATAACGGCAGTCAGTCAACCTTCTCTTTGTTCCTGGTCATATAACGGCAGTCAGTCAACCTACTCACTGTTCCTGGTCATATAGCGGCAGTCAGTCAACCTTCTCTTTGTTCCTGGTCATATAACGGCAGTCAGTCAACCTTCTCTTTGTTCCTGGTTATATAAAGGCAGTCAGTCAACCTTCTCTTTGTTCCTGGTCATATAACGGCAGTCAGTCAACCTTCTCTTTGTTCCTGGTCATATAACGGCAGTCAGTCAACCTTCTCTTTGTTCCTGGTCATATCACAGCAATCAGTCAACCTTCTCTTTGTTCCTGGTCATATCACAGCAATCAGTCAACCTTCTCTTTGTTCCTGGTCATATAACGGCAGTCAGTCAACCTTCTCTTTGTTCCTGGTCATATCACAGCAATCAGTCAACCTTCTCTTTGTTCCTGGTCATATCACAGCAATCAGTCAACCTTCTCTTTGTTCCTGGTCATATCACAGCAATCAGTCAACCTTCTCTTTGTTCCTGGTCATATAAAGGCAGTCAGTCAACCTTCTCTTTGTTCCTGGTCATATAACGGCAGTCAGTCAACCTTCTCTTTGTTCCTGGTCATATCACAGCAATCAGTCAACCTTCTCTTTGTTCCTGGTCATATAACGGCAGTCAGTCAACCTTCTCTTTGTTCCTGGTCATATAACGGCAGTCAGTCAACATACTCACTGTTCCTGGTCATATAACGGCAGTCAGTCAACCTTCTCTTTGTTCCTGGTCATATAACGGCAGTCAGTCAACCTTCTCTTTGTTCCTGGTCATATCACAGCAATCAGTCAACCTACTCTTTGTTCCTGGTCATATAACGGCAGTCAGCCAACCTTCTCTTTGTTCCTGGTCATATAACGGCAGTCAGTCAACCTTCTCTTTGTTCCTGGTCATATCACAGCAATCAGTCAACCTTCTCTTTGTTCCTGGTCATATAACGGCAGTCAGTCAACCTTCTCTTTGTTCCTGGTCATATAACGGCAGTCAGTCAGCCTACTCACCGTTCTCTTGGAAATGCTAGATCTCTGGATTTAGCTGTTTACCAGCTTCTAGGCGCATACTTCCGACAATGACAATGTATACTAGTTGTGTAATGATTTATAGAACTGATATTTAAATAAATGAGTTTTGTTCTATTGCATCAACATACTTTTTTTTAAATAAAATATATCAACCGGCGCAAGAACAAATGAGTTTCAACTCGTTTATTTTCGAAAAAAGTCGGCCGTCTCCGCAAACTTCTATTTCAACCAAGAAGCTGTGCACCTTTTCACAAAAAAAATCTTACGAAAAAAGTAATCGTATGTCGATTTCATCAATTTTGTAGTTCGAACATAACTATAATATGATGTTCAAAGTGTATTCAATATTTTACATAATTCAATAGTATTTGAGAGTGATTGGTCAAAAATGACCACATGTTTCTCGCTTTTGACTTACGATGAGTTTTACTGTAAGACTTTTGTGAAAAGCGCCCCTGGTTGCCAGTGAATGAGCTTCGTTTTTCAGTTTGAACGATTTTTGATTAAAAGGTTTATATAGCAAAGAAATACGAGGCATTTAATAAATCCACAATTATATGAGCGTCCATTTACTCTAGTGTGAAATCATTGGTTTAATCATAATAATTAAAGTCCATCGACCTTTTTCTATTAATCCAGTTTCTAAACAAGACTTCCTGCGTTGAGTTGAAGAACCGGTCAAATCAGTTTGGAATTCATTCACAATGAAAAGCTTTAAGCAACCCTTAAATATCCTCTTAGAACAACTGAATGGAAATTATTATCAAATATGATTATATATTAAAGGGAGGTCATTCATCGTATAAAATAAGCTTACTACATAGTTTTAATTAAATGGAATTACTCAATCTTGCTTATATTATCATATTAAAGGATAGAACTAAATTAGTCATGTTTTGTGTGAAATTTACAAAGGGAAAAAACAAAGTATATAATTATATAATCATATAATTTAGAAAGGACGGTTATTCTATTATAAATGTAATTTATAATTATCTTTTAATTATATGAAAGGGAGATCATTCATCTGTTAAAGTTTGTATATAAAAGGGAAGTTATTAATAAATTAATACAAGATGAACATGTAAATTTCTTTAAATGGGAAATAACTCATCCGTTATTGTTCAACATATTATCTTCGTTGTTTACGTAAATGGGGTAAAAGGGACATAACTCATTAGATAAAATATCTACAAAAGGGAGGTAACTTGTTTTTCTTTATTTGTGTATATAAAGGGAGTTCACTCACCAAGTCTTGTTTCACATGACATTTATAATCTTCTATTTCACCAAGTTTACATTCGACGCTGATTTCACGCTTCATTAATCTTCTCTTCTCTCGTCGTAAACTCTCAATCAAATGTCTAAAAACAAAATAACATTACATGTACATAGAGTTCAATCCTAGATTACAAGTTCAATAAACTGAATAGACGTATCAGGTTAAGTTTTCATTACTTCAGATAAGTTGCGCTGCAGATCAATACTTGTTCAAGGAGGTTAGTCTCAAGATTTTTTTTCAATATCCACACGTACAAATATTACATTGTGATACCCATTTTATATTGTTTATTTTATTTGCAGACATTGCAGGTATTAATTATGGAAACAGCAATGAACGGTCGGAGAACCCTTAACCATTCCCCTTTATTTCACCCCTGTAGTGAATACGTTAATACAGTTTAACATCTGCCGAGCGGCCCTCTACATAACAAATCTTCTGCATAACAACAGCTTTTGATATTTCCCTTGGGCCTAATTTTAACTGAATTTAACCTCTGCAGAGTAACAACCTCTCAACAGCAACATACTTTAGTCCCTCCCTGAGGGTGTTGTTCAAGAGAGGTTGTACTGTACACTTATAATATACTTTAGTCCCTCCCCGAGGGTGTTGTTCAAGAGAGGTTGTACTGTACACTTATAATAGTGTTATGGCATTTAGGTGAATCTATAAATAATAAACTAATTATAAATATATTAAATGTCTTCTTTTTTCACGATTGATGGCCTGTATATTCAATTCTAATATAACTTTATTAAAAGCCAAAATATGAAAATATCATTTGCAATATACAAGAAAACTGTCTTACAACCGTTAAGTGATTAAAAATATAACATGTATTATTGCATAAGAGACAGAATAAACATGCCGAACCATTTTGCTTTCAATGTTTAAGTTAAACAAATGACCATTTTAATAAAAAGGAAATCTTTAAGAGCATACTATATTATTTTGACCGTTGACTATACTATGTCATGTAGAGGATTCAAATTGGTTATATATATTCGTTAAATTCGTTATAGGCCTAAAGCTTAAAGGGATATACAGGCAAATGACTGTGCCAAAAGTATAGAACTAAGTTTATTCATTAAAGCAGTATTAAGAACGTAAGAAATCACTTACTAATAACATTTGTCACTTATAACATTCAACTGAACGAATTAAAACATGTGGCATACACCCTGTTGAAACGAAAGTAGGATACTGAGGGAATCACCAAGCTATTTATAGATTTGTTATATGTTGTACTTGCTGAAATTAAACATTTTCATTGGTCGCTTCTTGTCTTTTCAACATTCTTGTGCGGTTAGGATATCTTTTTAATAGAATTATACTAATGTTGCACAATAACAAGCTCTAGTATCTTCTCATCAGGAAATGGATATTTTAATACTAATCTATTTAAGCTAACCTGACCCACGTGGGTCTAGTTAGGAAACACCCCAAATATTGCGAGAAAATAAAGAAATATTTGCCAAGTAGTAAAACAGTGTGTCTGTTGCACTCACAGTTATAAAAAAATATAATTCAAAATCAGGAAATATGAAGTTGAACTTATGCTTTGCAATTCAATTAATTTATGTAATTTTAAATAAGTTACCCTGTCACAATACCTCATCTTGAATATACTGTGATCAAAACTAATGTTTTAAGTATTGACAACCAAATATTGTTTGTACTAGAAAAAAATTAACTTGTATAACCTATAGCTTGTGTGAATACTAATCAATGTTTAGTATTTGCGATAAATAAACAAGTATGAATAATTTAACACTTAGAACCAAATAATGTTTTGAAGTATCCAACATTACATGAATAACTTATTGTTTAACAACTTCCGATTGTTAAGGACGAAGTCAAACATCAATAAACAGACTAAAGCCTCTATTAAAGTGGAACAACAAAATGTGAGTTGTTTTCGCCATGTTTACTATACAGTACCCACCAAAAGTTTGGAGACAAAAGCAATTTACTATTTACAGTTCTTGAATTTTGATGATTATTTTTGTAGAATCATACCATTTGATACATTTAGGCATGGTTTGTGATAAAAGAAAACAAATTTCATGGACGCAATTCATCTTTAAGATTAAGCATTTGATATCCTAAAGCCTCCAAATTCTTGTAAATTGTATTTATTATAGCATAACATAGCTTTTATGCTATTTTTGTGGTACCAGTTACAATTATAATGATTAACAAATAAAACAAAACAAAAAAAGCATTTCAAATATAAGCAGCTATAAAATTTTATATAGAAGATATTCAGTAGGCCTACAAAATTAAGCTAACTTTTCTGTAATAATGTTTCCCAGCAAGTATTGCTTTGTATTGAAGCAGGCCATGTCCATAGCCATTCGCGTTGTTGACAAAGACGAGATGTGGTTCTTAAAATTCAAAACTAAATTTTTACTACTTGGAGCCAAGATAGTATGTAATAACTCCACAATTATCTCGTGAAATCTTATAAACACATACTTTTTAAGGATATTTTATATCTTACACATTTTTTTTCATTTCAACAGGAGACAATAAATAACTAATAAAAAGTTGTTATTATATCTTTTGTCAGCTATTTATTTCCTAATTAGAATGCATTAAAGTACAATGTATGAGACATTATCACATGAATGTGATAACTATAAGTTTATAAACATTTATCACATATTTGAAAACAGACAAATTTCGATTGCTCGAACTGGGTCAATTCGTACTATCCGGGTTAGTCGAACATTATACCTAGCACCAGTCTTTCCCTTTATTTATCAATGTCGAAATCACACAGAAAACTACTAGTAAGAAGCAAAGAGCAGCAATATCATCGATTCTGATGGGTCAAAATCCCAGTTTGCTAGAACCTTTTGTCATGAATCAAATAAAATGAAATAGAATGATATAAAATTTAAAAAATGAAATAGAATGAAATAAAATTTAAAAAATGAAATAGAGTGAAATAAAATTAAAGAAATGAAATGGAATTAAATAAAGTTTAGAAAATGAAATAGAATTAAATAAAGTTTAAAAAATGAAATAGAATGAAATAAAATTTAAGAAATGAAATAGAATGATTAGAGATAATGACATATATATCTACATTTGTATTACATACCTTGTTGAACCAATACAAGCTTTCAACTTCCTGAACATACTTAAATCACGTTCCTTAGGGGACTCAGGTGGTGAACCAATAACTATACTAGGAACATTGTTCTCCGATTGCTCAACTTCCTATGTAAAAAAAGCATAAAGAAATATAAAAAAATATAAGAAAAATTGGTTTGTTTGATAATTTTAAGGCGTTTCTCCATTTACAATAATTGTTTATCTACATGTATAGTGATTTTGTAAAGCACAATAATAAGCCATCGCACCCGGCCCTTTTCTGCTCCTCTTCGGTTCTTTGTTTATTCCCTCCGAATAAAAGTTAAACCTACGTCCCTACAATTTGTATGTGCCAAGTCCTATTCCGAGCCCTAGAACAAGTTCAAGTATAATCTTACGACTAACGCATATCATTAAACCGTTTTGATAGTACAAAATGTACTTAACAATTAAAATTATCAAGTTCAAATGTAGAACAAATTCTTTCAGTTCAGAACGATCACTTCCGAGTCAGTTCGAACCTTCAGCATGGCAAAACATAATGAATCAGCGTATTTTACACTTACAGTATATGTAAAAAATACATGTACATGGATGTAAGTTAAACATTTTCTTAATTGTCAAAAGCCTATTATTCTAGATTTTTATGATTTCTTATTCTTTTACACGAGAATCGAAATTTTTTCCTTACGTCTAAAACATCAATAAAGAGCACACAACATCAGAGCCATTCCGAAAACTTTCTAATGAATTTTAAAACTAATAGAAACCATAGTGAAACGTCGACCTAGTGACCCAGTGACCTCAATAATTGTACAGTCTAAAACTTGACCTACTTATAACAACATCTATATAGTTTACCTCCGTTACCGTGTTATATTTTTCATTCAACGTATCTAACACATCAGCCAGTTCATCGATGTTACCCATCAGGTTTTCAGCTGTCTCCAACATACCAGTACTCATTTTTCTATCACCCCATACAGGTTGTATACTAAGTCGATCTGTCGACATACTCGATTCTTACTTCCTGAAAAGTGAACAAGACAGATGAGTCAACAAACACAATCACATATAAACTTAACTTTCAACATGTTTGTTATCAACTAGTGCGAATTCTTTGCGTTCCATAGTAACCGCTATCTTGGTTTAATTATAACCGACATATTGATTTTATTGTAATCGCCATATTAGTTTTACTGTAGTCGCAATACTGGAGTCATTGCAACTGCCATCTTGGTTTCGCTGTAGCCGTTAAGCCCGTTATATTGGTTTATTAGTTAGTGTCCTATTGTATTTCTTGTAGTCGCCATATTTGATTAATTGTAGCCGCTTTTTGTTTCACCGTAGCTGCCATATTGATTTACTTGTAGCAGCCATATTGGTTAAACTATAGTAGCCATATTAGTTAAATTGTAACAGCCATATTGGTTAAATTGTAGCAGCCATATTGGTTAAATTGTAGCAGTCATATTGGTTAAATTGTAGCAGCCATATTGGTTAAATTGTAGCAGCCATATTCGTTAAATTGTAGCAGCCATAGTGGTTAAATTGTAGCAGCCATATTGGTTAAATTGTAGCAGCCATATTGGTTTAATTGAAGCAGCCATTTTCGTTAAATTGTAGCAGCCATAATGTTTTAATTGAAGCAGCCATATTCGTTACATTGTAGCAACCATATTGGTTAAATTGTAGCGGCCATATTGAATTCTTTTAAGTCGCCATATTTGAATCATTGTAGAAAAGACATATGTTACAGCAGTATGTTCTGTTGTTTGTTATTGCTGACTTCCAATCTTTACAGTAGAGATTAGCGCATTGTTTCACGACAGATGCGAAAATACCCGAAGCTTCACGAATGACCACTTAGGGTTCTTTCTGAACTTGATCGATTTTTTAATTTTCAGGTCACAGAAATTGCCGTGTAATAACGATTGCCTCTAGTTACATGCCTCACAATGGGATTTTACGAGGCACGCGGAAATACCCGATGTTTTAAGATTGTTAATGAACAGGTGCATTAAACAATGTAATACGTTGCCATAGTTTTATCTCTAACGAAAGAATAATTATCTATCATAAACTGCAACTTTGTTTTATCAAATTGACAGTATTAAAGGAGATTTATGCAAAACAAAACTGTAAGAAATGAGGCAAAACACGCATATGAAGTCGTTGCTGATAAATGATGCACGTGGCAATAGACACGTGACCAAATGACGTTTATTATTGTTCATTCCTATGATAATGCCTTAAAGCTCATCTAATGGACATTTTATTGATTTCCATTTTATCACTTAAACATCCTTTTCTTCTAATTTGAAATGTTTCTTCGTTTAATCTTAAAACCCATTAGGGCCAAGTCCAAAGTTAAAATGAATTTTTATCTGTCTTCACTAACAAATATTTACGTCGGAATTTTCTATTAAGCCACTTCTTTAGTTTTTATGCTAGATCAAAGGAGGTTGCCCGAGTTTTTCCGATTGTGATGCAATATTTTTTTTAATTTTGTCATTTATAAGAAGCAATTTTACACACTTACGATTGACTTTAATTTGTCTGAACTGATCTGGAATATTAGCTGACTAGCCTGGTTTGCATTTTGTATAACAGTAAAATTCCGCTTTTATGACCACTTTTATTATTTCAAAATCATGCGATTTTTGACAATTATTAAGACCCAAATGCTTAATTTGTGAACAAAAGGGTCTCTATAATAAGACCGTTTCGCTATAAACACCATATTTTTGCTGGTCTTAATAGCGGAACTTTACTGTAATACAAAATGTAAGTCAACTACATGTAATATTCGAGGTCAGTCGTCACAAATGTCAGCCATCTACGTCATCGTTTGTTTGTTTCAATGTTGCACTTTGTTATAACACTGTTTTCATTCATAAACATAATATATGCGGCAAGAATTATTCAAATGAGTAGACAGTAAATGTCAATATGTCGTCTTCATTTTACCTTAATGGAGAATAAGAAATTACTTTTGTGAGTGATACATTTCACGGTAAATTAGAACGGATTCCTGTCATACAAACACAGGGGCAGATATTAAAATATTCCCATCAGATCTTACGACAAAAATCATCGCAAGTTCGTTTTATGAATTTATCTCAGAAGGTTTGAGTATCGATTTAATATAAAAGGATCAATAGGTCATATAACGGCGTCCAGCGCACCTAACCTAGCGTTCCTGGACCTTTCCATGAAAGAGTATAACCTCCCCGGTGGTATTCGAACATGTACCCCCTTTGAGACACTAGATTCGAAATCCATGGTATAGGGAATTCAAATTAGAAGGTTAACAAAGTTCTATGTAGTTTTACGTTTACACCTTGTTCGAATTGATAGTAAAAGCGTTGAACATTTTACCTGAGTTTCTATTTTTAACTTACGATGACTTTTATCATAAGATTGTTCATTAAATGAGCCAATTAATCTTTTTTTCATGGATTATTATACCAAACTATCTCTTTGTATGCAACATTTCTGTCACATCGGATTTGTGCTCAAAAGTTTGAAAGTTTCAAAGGTTCCGGACCCCTAACCGTCCTTCTCACGCTACACCGCGGCATTGCATTAAGATGGCCCATTTATCGGATATGCTCATTGATGTCTAATTGCTTTTGCCTGACAAACAATTCTGTTCTGATCTGAAGTTAACAAGTACATTTACTAGCATGTACATGTACATTATTTATCACTTACAAAATTGTACATTTATTTAAATATTCACGATCAATAAATGCTTTCACCACTTGTAATTGAAGGTTATAAACGAAGGCAATAAGCGTTGATAACTCTTATAAACATGTCAATTGTTCAACAATACCTACGTGAAACAAACATCTGTTTTAATAGGAAATCGAGCTCGTTCTTTTTTCTTTTTATCATAGCCATGCAGGGCGCCTATGCTGTTTTATTTAAACAGTAGCCAAAGTCCAGCGCGTAGGTCACTTGATTTCGATTCTACGGATCCTTATTCCATTCCTGGTCAAAACAGGATCATACTCTTAACCAACGATTTGTCCGATACATGCATTGAAATTGTAAATTGCTTGAAAAATGGTAAGAAAATAGTCGAGGGGAAGTGATTAGGCGAACTGGTCACAGTGATATAAGTGAAAATATTGAAAGCGCTGCACATAACACATAAAAAGCAAAGAAGCAATTTTCCCAATAGCCTGGACAAAACAGTTGCTATAGAGTTCTGCGTTTATCTTTAAACACTGACATTTAATACCTTTCACTCATTGGTTACCATAGATTAGTTAGAGCAGTGGTTCGATCATAGCCGGCTGGCACGATTCCGATTCAATAACGCCATTTATGTACATACATGTATATAACTGTTTTTGATTCTGAACTGTCGACCGTCTATGGGTTCGATGGTAGGTCGCGTTGTGGAGTGTAGAGATCCTGTGTTCGAAACCAATCATTGAACTCTGCTAATATTCTAGAGCAAGAAATGTGCCGGCGACTGTTTTACTTTATCCAAGTGTAAATGGACGCCTGAAAGACCGACATAACCCTGTTGCGCATCTGTGGGTTACCTACTATCGCAGGGAAATGAATTATCTTATACAAGTTGTCCTAAGACCCAGCAAAATAGTTGAAAAAGCATTGAATATTTGCAAGCCCTAAACCCGACAATAAATGACATTTTAGACATGCTTACAGTATTCATTCCTTAAATGAAAATACAGCAACGTGGTTCGCTTCAAAACAACGTGTTCAAGTCAAAAGTTTAACACGTGGTACGAGTTAAAAGATCCTTTACCAAGTCTTGGCCGAGCTTTAAAACACACGAGCCAAAATTTCTCGAAAACGACATTTACTGTTATCATTTTATACCCATTGTTCTGCAAAAGTAGTTTAAAATGATCAGAAAGTATGAATTCTGGATCAAGTATTACTTACCTTGCAACTTAAACAAGCGTTCCAAAAAAATCACCACACGTGCGATTTCAAAGATTTTCTTATTCTCTCACTCACGAACTATCAATAAAATTTACACCAGTGGCAAACGAATAAAATCCAATTATTCGCACTCACATTAAATAATTAATCGATGTAATATTCCAGTTAACAAAGAGATAAAAGATCAAGCATGTACAGAGAGGAAACTGTGAACAGATAACTTGTCAGTAGTGAAATGACATATGCACGTATAAACTGACTCAAGAACGACAGTATATTTTAACGACTACTGCCACAGGCGTTTTTAACTTTTAACTACAACAAGTTCAGTTTAAATAATTTTTGTATAACAGTTCGACATGTATATTCAATTTAGAAATGTATTACGTTTGTACACTAAAACCACTCCAAATGTCCACCTCACATTAATGGCTTATGGTTATACTTAACAGTCACTTAAAATCACCATCGTTTTATTTTTAGCTCACCTGAGCTAGCTAACTACAGGGTGGACTTTTTAGAATCGTTGAATGTCCGGCGTGTGCCGTCTGTCCACAATTTGTTTGTGAACATTCAATTTGTCACATTTTGCCTCAATTATCATCAAACTTTGTGAAGATGTTTGTCTAGGTAAGTTCTCGGCTGAGTACGAACATGGGTCATATCGGATGAAAAACTAGGTCACAGAGCAACATATAGAAAAATCTTGTTAACATTCTAGTGGCTACTGTTCTGATCCAAATTTCCTGGAATTTGGCCTTGAGGTCGTTTTGATTATTGCCAAGTCAAGGTCGAATGTGGGTCACCTGGGATCAAAATCTACGTCAGACAGCATTCAATAGTATTCAGGTGAGCGATAAAGGCTAATCATGGTCCTCTTGTTTTAAATACGAAGGATTCTCTTTGTACAAATGTATGCATTGCAGTCAGCTGTCGATAAAAGTTAATTAAGTGTTGCATATTTCAAATATCTATTTTAAGCTAATACTAATTTATTAAAGTTTGATCACTCAAGTGTAACTGCCAAGTTCTTACAACTTAGAATAAATCAATCTAAGTATATTTCATGGTTTCTGATTACACTGTAAAGTCAATCGTATCTATTCGTCAATTTCCGTAACCTAAAGTTATATTTTCATTGGATAAACTCGATCGGTGTTAGCTCGAGAAAATCGGGATTCTGCGGATCTTCTAAGTCTTTATTTCTAGCATTTGAATGCAAAAAGTCAATTCGAAATGTTCGTTTGGTCCAAAAGGTGGTCGGATTTTTTGGTACACGTGTACTAAACAATTAAGACAAAACATTTTGCTCAAATTCAAGAAACAATAATAATAATAAGGTGACATTGTGGTACACGTACTTGAATCGAACCAACGGGGGAGATGGTATAGAGGTGTGACTGTATATGGTAAATACAAACACATGTTATATATTGCCAACAAGACAAGGAAAGTGCAACTCATCGCTTTCAGTAATTAAAATGTTGGATGTTTAGAAAGTGATATCTACTTTGATAGACATGTGGTCAAAGTTGTTATTTCTTGTTATGACAAGATGACCAGGTAATAACACTGTCCTAGGTGAATAGGTCAACGACATGTAATAATGTACCGGTAGATATTAATAATTCCATGTGCATGTTTATTTAGTCTATAGACAGTACATTGACCGATGTTAATCAACAAATAATACAATAATAAAATTATAGCAAAAACAAGAATTTTAAAAGCTTGAAGGTCAAATATAATGTATTTTTATATTTTTATCATTATTTTTTCACATCAAAATAACTTTCATTACATAAGGCTTAAAACTATGGTGGCATATTTATGCCACCTGATGAATACATGTGGTTAACTAGTTGCGTAACTAGTTTTTTCCTTCCATGAAGTTAGACAAAAAAATTCTCCACAATTAAGGTATATGGAGAGGTCGTCGGCCTTGTGGAAGGGAACGTGAGAACTGGTTATAAACAAGGATACGGAAAAGCTAGGTTAGGTGCGCTGCCAGCCATAAAATTTCCTAAATTGTGTTGACACGGCGTTAAACCCAGTATAAAATTAGTTTTTCCGATAGATTAAAGATCTTACCAGGAAATAAAAGCCTACTAAGTTTGTGCCTACAACAGCCATTCTTGTACAATTGAACCAGCTTCATGTAAAGTGGTAAACTAGTTATACGTAATTTGATAATCATTTAGTAGTGATATTTTGGAAAAGTGGCAAGAGATCACCTAGCTACTTAACTAGATAACTACATTGTATATGCCCCCATAAAAAACAGGTGCCATTCTACACGATTGAAAATTAAACAAATGATGAGTTTATGATCACATTAAGCTCAATTATGACGTCATAATTGTACTAATCAATATTCATAACTTATTTTTAATCTACATCAATGAATACTTAACAATGTCAGAGATAATTAATGATGGATTTATCAAACTAAAAGCATCTGTTTGATGAGTCACTAATCATATTATTTCTCAAACACGATTCTTATAAGTGTTTTACAATTCAGGGGAAATTTTGCTGTGTCTTTAATTCCTTGAATGAAACATCTGACAGACATGATATACTGGGCTGTTGCCTAGCGTCGACATGGCAACGAATGTGACTGTTCACTGCACATAATAATCGGTCGATTTGTTGTCAGCTGTGAACTTTAAAGTCAAAGAATTTAAAATATTCCGATGAAAACTAATTTGACTAAAGAACATTTTTGTTTTCAAGACCAAAAAACTGCACTGCTCTTTATGAAAAATTAATTGTATTTCATAAAAAAAAATATTTTTTAGGCATTTTGTGGAGTTCAATTATTCTTATATGACATAAAAAGTTGATAAACTTTAACACTTTAAAGGAGACCTAATTTGGCTGAGTAGTTAGTTACGAGAACAACGTCATGAGACTTCCATTAACTCGCGAAATTTAAAGGAAATTTTTATTTACTTAATTAAAACATGAGCCAACCTTAGTATTAAATTTACATCCTCGAGCTCATTACGCCAAATTTCGTGATTATACGGAAACTTTCGATTTTTAACGATTGGATATCTAACATAACTTATTACATGATTATGCAGCAAGAATTGCTATATACGTAACATATTGAAATTCTACGAAAATACCCGATGTTTAGCGATTAATATTTAGCATATTACTAGCTATACATAACTAAATTTTACAGCAAGAGGGCTATTTACGTAACAGATCGTGACGATTTAAAATATTGTATGTCTCTTATTTTTACCATATAGGCATTAGATTTCAACTTGTTTTAATTTTACAGCTGTGCTCACGTATTGAAATAGCCCGTCTGGCTAGTTCAGTCGACTGCACTCAAGTCCACCGATAAAAAGGTCGTGGGTTCGATTCTTCGATCGTGGAATTTGGTTAAAAAATTATAATTTCTAAGCCATTCTCCTTCCTACCACTTATTCTATATCATTACGGTTAGTTGTCAAACACTGACGGAAATTTGAGTCTAGTGACTGGTTAACAGCTAGATCCAGGTTTAACCTTTCCAGAAACGGCATGTATGTTGACTGACTACCCTGATATAACCAATGCAATGTGTTGTTACGGCGTTAAATCCCTACAAAAAAACATATGTATAGAAATAACTTCGAAGTGTCAGCTGCCATTTTACCTTAGCTATGGTGGCATATTTCTGCCATCAGATAACCACATAACTAACTAGTTAGTTAAGAGGTTAACTAGTTACTGTAACTAGTTAACCATTTAAGTTAATGAAGTTAAGTGGTTAACTAGTTACAGTAATTAGTTTACCGCCTATGTTAATTAAGTTAAGTGGTTATCTAGTTACGGTAACTGGTTAACTACTTAACTAACTAGTTTATTAAAGGTCAACTAGTTACGGTAACTAATTAACCTCTTAATTACTTTAGTTAATTATGTGATTATCTGATGGCAGAAATATGCCACCATACTTAGTTTTGAAGGTTTGAGTGTTTCTTCCTAGCTGTATTTAACTACATGCGTGAACTAGAATCCTTGCGAACGTAGTCGAAAGGCCCTTAAATTGTTACACCATTCTAACTTCAGTTTGTCGGGGGAAATGATTGTTTCAATACCATGAACTCATTTAATATCACATGTATAGGATACACTTTAGAAAATACACCAAGAGCTTATGACATTTACGTGGGAAAAACACATATGCTAATTAAATGTACTTAAAAAGTTGATATATGATACTTAATGTATTCAACACCTTAAGTAGCTGCCTTTTGAATATTACCATAATTTAATGGCACGAATAGTTTTTATCATTGAGGCATGAATTTAAAGCTCTGTTTGTTTTTCCGCAGTTTTTATAGAACAGTTTTAATTATTCACTAAGATTGGATAACTTAGCAAACTTTATATTTATTGTCTTTGTTTTTACTAGTTTTTAGTAGTTAATTGCTTTCTTTTTTTAAAGCGGCAAGGAATCTACACACCAAACAGAACACACTAGACATTCAAGTCGACTTTTCTCGATAATAATTAACCCATCGCTGTCTAGAATTGAGAGCTGCCCGGCTCAGTTGGTAGCACGCAAGTCAACTGATCGAGGGGTTGTTGGTTCGATTCCAGGGCAGGGCAAACTTTCGTGGAGCTTGGTCATGAAATAACTTCTACGGCCATTCTCCCTCCAATCAATGATTTTTAATTATGTAGGGCAGTTGTCAGTCACTGACGAAAGTATGCGCTTAGTAGTTGGCTAACAACTAAATCAAGAGATTTAGCCTTTCCAGGAGTGAGTAGGTTGACAGACCGCCGTTATATGACCTATATAATGTTTTGCAATGTCGTTAAACCCAACAAAACAAACAGACAAAAGTTTGATTCCATATATATTTTGTACATGCTCTCTGTTCAGCCACCTAACCCATGATCAATGAAATCATCACCAGTCAGGTGAATCCCCAACAGTACCAATTTTTATCTGGACGGAGTGGAATAGCTAGAGTAAATTTCTAAATAAGTGTAAAGTTCTAAATTTGATCAATATGTCACACTTTCACTTCTAATAACTTATTAAAGTAGATTTAGATAACTAACTAAACAAAGGTACTTTGTTACACGAATTTAATATCCGTTTTCTTTCTAGAACATAATCCTATACCAATTATGACATAGGTGAATCCAATGTAGGGCGTTCTGGGAATGCGGGCTCCCCTCCAACATAGAACTTTCAGGTTTTTAATTTGATTTTATGAGATAGTACTACCAAAACAATTTTGTCCAATTTTTTTATTTCATGATCAACCGTACAGGTTTTTTTTGTTAAAAGATGGACTCTGTGGTAAATATTTGGACTCCTTTACATGAATACTGCCTTGGTCTATCCCTGCAAAAATTAAGTGCCTGGGGTAAGTGGTATGACGAAAATTCGTTTTTAAAAAAGTATCTAATGGTTTATGAGTAAAA
This sequence comes from Mactra quadrangularis, assembly GCA_025267735.1. NCBI lineage: Eukaryota > Metazoa > Mollusca > Bivalvia > Venerida > Mactridae > Mactra > Mactra quadrangularis. Next base: position 46,257,633 of record CM046305.1, on the reverse strand, counting down.
ATCAATGAACCAAGTTTAGCAACCAATATATACGCTGTTTACTTTAAATGAGAAAATTTAGAATCCTATTTAAACCTAAAATCTATAATAATCTTTTATTTCTAAAGAGCGATTCATTGTCAACGTGAAACTTAAATATCAATACATTTTAATGTTGGTTCCAGTTTTTTCAAAGAGGTCCCTGAATCAATATGGTTCGATAAGCCATCAAGACTATGTTTTTTTAATCGAATAAAATTTCAACTTTAAAATGTATGCCGTACATAGCTTATTTTGAACAAGTTCTAACCAGTAGACTAGAAAGTTTTATTATTTTTAATTATTCTTTGAAGTTTGCTTCACTAAAATCATATACCGTGCAGAAACTACAGCCATAAGGTTTATAATAAATATTCTAACCTTGTAAAAAACAACTTTCCTTGCAGTTTCATCCTCTCCCAGACCTGAACCAGAATGGTCACCCCTGGTCTTGAACGATCAGACAGCAGATGACCCTTTGACTCAGTCATCACATTTTCTGAATTATACTTGTATTTCAACCAGTGTCTACTTACTCTTGAACCTCTTTGGGCACATGAGAGGTTAGTTCACCCTAGAATGTGTTTTAAACGTCAAGTAGGAATTGTTTTGCCTCCTTGGGTTTTAAGACAGAAACCCCTAAGGATCTTGTTTTCATGTTTAGTGTATGGCAGCCTTAATTAAAACACAAGTTTAAAAATATGAATACATAGATCTCTCTCTTTGCTTTTCAAGTGTCTGGAAGGTCCAAGGTTTTACTTATACCATTGTCTACATCTTTCCTTAGGAGCAAACACATTTTCTAGATTTGAAAATAAACTCCTTTTCTTTGTCTTTTTCACTCGGTTTTAAATGTCATCCCCAATGAGAATCCTACTTGCAGGCATGGCATATACAGCATACTATTGGTATCTTATAGCAACCGATCTTCCAGGGGAGTCTTTAAGCAGCAGAAAAATGATGCGACTGACTTGCACCACTCTCACGTACAGGTACCTATTTAGACCAATATGGTAAATAAAGCAATCACAGGTACATTTTAGCTTAAGGAAATTAGCTCTGCCCCCGACAGGATTCTAATCTTGGATTTCTCTTTCTCATACATAGTGTCCAACAAAATTGATCTTGACTCTCTTTTTGGATTTATGCTCCAAACAAGTAAAGAGGGGTTGTCACTGCCCAAAGGATCCCAATCATGTCACTTTTTCAGGCGACACAAAAAAGTAAGAACATAAAGACTAAAAAATAGTGTATTAAATTTTTGTCAAAAAAAAGACAATAAAAATCATGCCCCATGTAACGAAAGTGAAATCATAACTCAACACTTTTTGGCATAAAGTAAAGATTTTATTTATTTATAAATAACATTACCCCCCCCCCTAAAACATATAACACATACAAAACATTTGTTTTATAAAATACATGTACACAAATGTGCAATGCCTTGAAAATTATAATAATACTTAAATGATGAAAGCAATGATAAAATAATCAAAGGCCATGACATAAACAGTTGTTTGGTTGTACAAGACAAATTCCGTTCACACAACTAAAAATATCTCCGCTTGAGCAACCATATTACAAAGAAAAACGAAGGCTTACATCACTCTTTCAGACAAAACACTTTAACATTCTAGATTTCTCATACTGCAATGTAAAATGTGCTTCTTTTGATAATACATCTAAATAAATAACTAAGTGATTAATGTTCACTTTGTATACGTAGTAAATATATAAAATACACGGGTTGATTTGCATCAGCCTGAAACAATCAAACATAAGATAGAAGACTAAGGCAAATAGACTTTCTGATTTTTCTACTTAAAGCACATTTCTTATTGCTTCAAGGGAGAGAAGTTAGAACTATACATTTAATACCAATATCATTCTATCAAATTCAAACAGATTCCACAGTTACTTCCCTTTAAAAAATGATGACACAATATCATTCTGTTCATTTTTCTCACACTAGCCTGTCCACTTTGAACCAAAACAAGCCAACTCTCCATATTTGTATCACATTAACACTCTTAATTACCATAGAAATCAGCAACATTATCTGTTATAATCAAGGCAACTAACATGGAATTTTGAGATCAGCTGCCAACTGTTCAGTTTGAGTCACTTACATCTGTGTTGAGTATCATTCATCAGACTGCAGTCTCTACTACAATAATTGCGAAGTTGACCACATCTCATTACAGGTGAAGTATGCTAGCTGATGATCAATGGAGCCCAAATTAAGCTAAAACCCATTGAAGATCGGTAGCCAAATGTATCAGACTCTCATATAATGAAACTCACACTGTTTACTTGAACACAGATAAATAACTAACAGTTTTTATAATTGTTTACGTGGAATCAGTTTCTGTCACAGCCTCTGGTTGTTTATTAAATCTACTGGACTGAAAAACAAAAATAATCAGGCTTGACTTTTTAAAGTTCAGATTTAAACCAAATAAACAAAGTGATTCCAAGTAATTCAGCAGAAAATCACTAAGCTCAGGGAGGTTTGGCCAAGCCTGAGCACATTTTCACAAAAATTCTTACATAAAAAGTTATTTTGAGTCAATTTCATAAATTGTATTTCAAAATCAAAAGGATGATAACCATAACTTAATAATAACTATGATATAATATTAAAATGTATAAAATATCTAACATAATTCAGTAATATTAGGGATTGGCCAAAAATAACTGTAATATAAATGTTTCTTGCTTTTGAATTTTTTAAAGAATTTTTGTGAAAAGCACCACTGACTAGGTTGCATGAAACAACTGAATAGACTATTCCAGAAATCAAATATTTGGGTTTTACCTGTTGTACAATGAAAACATGTGTACAAAGACCACAGAATTTAATCTGTATTTAATGCTTTTCCACAATAATGTGTTAAAACTTCGTTTGTACTGCTTGGGCACCAACGAAAAAAACCACTATTTGAGTTCTGAATTATGTCAATTTGTGGGTTTAATTACAAATAACAATGTATGGTAATCATCAAAAATGTTGGTTATATTTTCACCAACATTTAGTCTATAATTACCAGTTACTATGCCTGAACAGATATCTACACAGTTTGTTAATCTACAAACTAGAAACTGTGTCGCCTTTATCTACAGGGTTCAAGTTAAAAAATTTAATAAAAACTTGAAATATCTGAATTTCAACAGTTTTTACATAAAATGTACCAAAACTTCTTCCTGAAGTCCAACAAGTTCAGAATTTCAGAAATACTTCAGAAATTCATTCTTACCACTGTGAATTGTGCACTACAGGCCACAACAAATTGATGATTTATTTTACAGATTTTTCTGGAAAATAATAGGGCGAGCAAGAAAAGAAAAAAAACTTAATTCGGTTGCTATATATAGTGGTTTGAACAAATTTTTATGAGCAAGCAAGGAAATAAAAATATTTTTTGTAAAAACAGTCAAAATTAAGTTGTGAGCGAATCTATAGAACACAGCATCAATTTGTTGTGGCCAGTCATGAGTCACTTGATCTTCAAAAGCAATCTTTATAAAGAAAGAGAATCAGCAAAAAAAACCAAAACAAGTGTTTATTTATGTTATCAGTTGTTTTGTAGATCTTGTGACTATAGACACAGATGCAGTTCCTTCTAAAAATCCCAGGCAGGGGATCACAGTGCTACATTTGTCTGGTTTTCACACATGTAGGAATATATATTTAACTCCAAAATCAAGTTGATGGGTTTTCAAGCAGAAAAGTTTGTTTGTACTTGACCCTAACAGAACAAAGTTGAAAAAAAAATATGTGTACACAGAACAAAGAATTTAATCTGTATTGCGTGCATTTCAGCAATAATATGTAAAATGACTTGGTTCTGCACATATGCATCCAGCACTAACAAACCTTACTTGGATGGATAAAATAATAAATTTGAGTTATCAACTTCTTTGAGAAGCTTGTTTCAATCATAGCTTAATCTACGTTTAACAATAGGGAAATGATGAGTACAAATGCATAAGAAATAAAAAAGTACAATCCACACAACTCAATAACAACCAATTAAATAAATATGTATTTTTGGTATTGAAAAATAACACATATTTTTACAATCCATGACAATTGTTTATAATCATAAATAAACTAATTCTAAAAATGAATTAAGTAGTCGCTTTTGGAGAATAGGGAGTCTAGTACTGGTGCCTCCCTGAAATGACAAGTTGACTCCTTACTTCATAACACTCCCAAACAGTGGATAAAAAGGGAGCTAAACAAAAATCAATTTGTTGTAAAACATTGATGAATTGATGAGTTTTATAGCAAAATGCTTTGTAAGTACCATGTAAACCCATACAGAACAAAGTTGTAAAAATAAGTGTGTACACAAAGAATCAGTGGTCCATTGGTAGACTTGCTTATAGGGATTGAAAGGTTCCAGGTTCAAACCGCATTTCAGGCACATCTAATGTCCTAATGCAAGAAATTTACCGGCAGTAGTTCCACTCCAACCAGGAGTAAGTGGGTACTGCAAGGGATAACCTGTTTGAAGCCAATGATCAGAGGTTAACATACAAAATTGTAAAGTTGGCTGAAAATGTACTTATAAATAAGCAGACTTTAAACACTGGTCACTTTAACTTTCTTATGACAAAAGAGTGATAGAATTTAACCTGTAAAGCTTGCTCACAGCAAAAAAAATAACTTTGTTCCATACAGATACACTAGGTACAAACAAAATATGTATAGTTCTGTTAGTATGAACTATTTCTTCTGAATTATATCATTACCTTAGGAATATACCTTTTATATTTCGTTCTGTCTTGATTTAATTTGGCTTCTACTTCATCAAATATCTCATCTACTGTAGCTCCCTCTCTCTGACATTTGATATATTCATCCACAAACCTGGTCAAGAAAAAGCTATGTGTTCAGTGTCTTTTTCAAGCCATGTTGGGCCCGAAATAGGGCCCCATTTCATTCCCCTACCCAGGAAGTATGTATTTTTCTCCTTCCTTGTAGCAAAATTCTTCTGTCCTTAAAGTTTTGTACTGTTTATTATATTTCTGCTAATTTCTTAAGTGTCATTGAGAAATCACGGTGGAATATATTCTTTCCAGTGTTTATTTTCACTCTTCGGGGAAATGTGGCGGGGCCCTTTTTGAGGGGAGAATAGCAACAAAAAGGAAATAAGGGGATTTTTTTAATACTTGAGATAACATGGATCCTCTGACAGAGTAACATTTCTGTCTACCTATATATGAAATTTCAACTATTGAATCAATATATATTATTCTTTAGTGATTCCTCTGTAATTCTTGAGGAATGGGCAAAAATGCTATAAAAAAGTACTAAAGGTTTAGGACACTCTGACAGGGGAATTTTTTACCTGGGAAAGGGAAAAATATATACTTTTTGGAGAGGGGAAAGGGGTCCATTTTCGGCCCGAAAATGGCCTGAAAAAATTGTTTTCAATAGCTGAAATATTAAATTAAAAGGCAGAAATATTCCTTAGGCATCTATATACAGCTCAATGTGCAAATAATTAAAGTGTTAAGCAGAAACATCTTAATAAGGTAGCCAACAATCAATGAAGTTTTTTTGAGAACAAAATCATAAATTTAAATTTTCTATACCCACAGATACTTACATTTGAGGTAAAGTTTTCCAACCAATATGGGATTTTAACTTAGTAAAATCAGATTTCATAAATCTTTCAAAATATTTCCTGAAATGATATAAAAAGAATTAAATACATAGCTTTTGTTAGGTAAGACACTTACAGATAGTATTTTACATTCTTTATGAAGTATGGGTCAGTTTGAAAATCAAGCTTCACAGAAACTAGAGTTTGCAACTCTGCTAGTATTTTTTTGCAAAATTTAACAAAAAAGGAGTGGAAGAAGTGCCACAATGAGACGAAACCAGGTTTTCAACGACCAAGTTTTGATGTGACAGGAATGAGAAATGAAAGATGGCAGTGGAGAAAAATGATGCTGTTATTTTGGTTGCATGCAGATTGTGATCTATGTAGGGTTAAGTAGAAACCATACAGGTTTAGTACTAAGGATATGGTGAAACACTGCAATAAATAAATGATTAGGAAAAGTGGTAATCAAATTTGACTGTGTGCGAGATCATACATCAGAGTATGGTACCATACTAAGAAAATCACACGAAAAGTTGTTGAAAGATCTGTACAAAAAACATGCTATAAAAACATAGTAATTGCAATCATAGATCAATTTAGTTTCATGTAAAAAAAAGGGAGAGAGAGGACTGGTTTCATCATATTTTGAATACATTTAGAAGACTAAAATATAGCTATTTTCATTGGAAAATACCTTTTAGTAAAACCAGTAAAGTTGTCATTTTGACACGGTTTGATGGGATGAAAATGTTTGACTAAAACAAGACATAATGGACACCAGACAGACCAGGAAGTTAACTGCTTGCAAGGATTGTTTTTGATATGCAGATACAAAAAGAAATTATAAACAAGACTCACGCTCTAACAAGATCTTCAGGATACACAATAGTTTTTACAGTATATTCAGGTATAGGTCGATTAAACTTAGGTGGAGTTTTGGGTGGAAATTTCTCCATAACATCATACCAAAGTGGTCTGTCCTTCCATTCTAAACCTTCAGCTGTCAACAATCCTTGAACTCTAGATAAATTAAAACGACAAAAATAAATGATTCATGGCACATACAAAGAGTATAGATTTACATGTTTAACAGTACTTCAAGCTATTTTTTATGGCAACATGGTAGAATGTCTGCTTACAACTCTAGAGGTCCAGGGTTCTAATCTTTGTTCAGACCATGGATTTTTATTGGGTTACATATGGAACGCTAGTTTTTTACCCGGAAAACACGAGTGGGGCCAAAGGCTTTGAGCCCTTTTAGATAATGTGTATGACGTACGTTAATTCTTTAAAATTGAAAAAACTGATAAAATCAATGAAAAATTAATATACCTATAACTTTGAAAAATATCTCCAGTCCATGGGAGCCGCCATTTTCATCAATTTTATCAGACGCTTAAACAAACATCTGCTTATCAAGATTAAAGACGCTCTATAGAAAATTGCACTACAATCGTTCAACGATATGGATGAATTAATGAAGCTACTGGCTGCTTTTCATTGGATAAAAATATTTGCAGCTTCCTCATGGCCTTTTTCCACTTACAAAATAATTTCAAATGTGCTTTTTTATGATGCTTATTCCATGGTAGCAATTCAAAATATATTTGGTCGTTTTATTCGTTCATTTCCTCATTAAAATATTTATTTATGACTTTTTACATCGGAAATACTTACCAACGCACCGTTCATGACGTCGCTAAGAGACATGATAAAACCGGCACGTTTCCGTTACTTAACGTTACCGGGCATTGTTCAAAGAGGAAAACATCTTAAAAGAATGAATGTTTTATCGAGGCTTTTTTATCTTCATCTCTATTCATAAGATAAATAAATATGTACAATACATTTCTTTCAGAATTGAAATATGATTCTGACATAAAAGAATGCGATGTTTTCAGATTTTTCTGAATACAATAAATTACGCAGTTATCTCCCCTAGCTTATTTAATTAATAGGCCCTGAAACAAAATGAATCCTTCACAGCGCCGAATATCTTTTTTAAAGATATTTCTTGTATTATTGTAAATCAATAAGAGTTCTACTTTTTTGCCTATATTTTTTTCAATTTATAGTATAGCAATAACAATTCTACTTTTTGTCTTTATTTTTTCAATTTTTATTGTAAAGCTATAACAGTTCCACTTTTTTGCCTTTATTTTTTTTCAATTTTTATTTAACTCAAACTGTAACGAATCAATTAACAGTAGGCCTATTCTCATAGTCATAAGTATTACTTACTTTTCTTTTGCCAAAGTAACAATCTTATTTTTTTATTTTTAGGTAATAAGTCTGTTTTCCGCGCCATAGGTAGCACCTAAGTTCATATTATTGGGTATGGTAAAGCAAACTTTTACAAGTTCTCTAGGCCAACTTGATTTGCCCGGGCGGCTTAAACCGGCGTACGCCGATTCAGAAACGGCTACCGGCATTTCGCTTTATTTGCTCCGAGATTGAGCTGGGTCAACAACCGGCGCACGCTGAATGCGCCGGTTTCGTTAGAGCAGCTAGCGGCGAGCGTGTGACAAATATGGCTAAAAATAGATACAGATGAAACCATTATTACAAAAATTTACAACGGTGATGGACAAAATACTAATTGATGTGTTCAATTAAACTTTCTTACGCGTCATTTGTGTAAGAGTTATATTACAAGTACACATTTTACTCGCCAGAAACGAATTTAAAATTTTAACTACTGATATGGATTTATTTACCACACTGCTTGAAATGCGACCGTCTGCAACAGTAATTAGTAAGCCGGATCGCTTGATTCATATGTCACACCGGGGCGAGCCGATCGGTGATCGGCTTACGCCACTTCGTAAGCTGCCCGGGCAAATCAAGTCGTCCCTCTAATTCCAAAGGTCATAGGTTTTAAACCCTATAGGCTACGGGTATAAATATCTGAATTTAAATCAAATTTCAGAAAATCTGGAGGTAAGAAAGGCAATTTCAATTGATGACATCCCTATACGATTCGATTTATTCACCGTCTTCCTAAAACATTACCCAAATCCAATGCCTGCATTTGTCATTCATAATTGTCATATGTTATCGCGACTCAAATAATAATACGAGATTTTACTGCATTGCGCAAATTGACAACGGATCTTAAGTCAATTAACAATAAAACAATTCATATTAACAAACATGCATTGATGTAATTGAATAATTATACTAATATACCGATGGAAAATCGTTGAAACTTTGTGCGATCTTGACCCTGCCATGTTTTCATCATGATCATTGAACGCTCGCACTTATCGCGAGATTTAACGATATCAAAATTGAACTTCCGGTCTTGAAAGTTTTGTAAATAAGTGAATATTTGTTTGTTTTCCCAATTAAAGAGGTTAAGAAGACACATAACTAGTAATTAAAATCGTGATTTAAAAGGTAATTGTTACAGTCACAATCTACACTGACCGTTTAGTCAGGAATATTTACCGGATAACAATTTTTCTCGTCCGGGTTAAAGCCCAGCTGAGCTTGAAAGTTGAATTGGGTTTATTCGATAACCGAATTAAAATCTTTCTGCGGCTTATCATTTGTATCTTAGCTTTCTTTTGTTTGATTGTATCATGTTAATATTGAAATACATGTTTTTATGGGTTGTACCTGGTGCCAATTGTAGTTGATGGGAACTGGTCATTTCTCCACTAAGTCATTTCTCCCCTGGTAATTTCTCCACTTTTAGTAGTCATTTCAGGGTTGAAAGTGAAGAAATGACCAGGGGAAAAATGACTTAGTGGAGAAATGACTGTAAGCCATAGTTAATGACCTAGAAGGCTAGAATGACTGCAGTGAACTCAGTAAATTGTTTACAGTTTAGACCAAGAATCAGTTTTGAAAGGATCATCTTCCTGCATATGGTCAGGACACATTGCCCAATGTAACTTTGACCAGTGGAAGAAGAACGGACACAATTTTTGGAGGATATTGCTTCCTCACAATTTAAAAAGTGTTTCTTTGCTTTTACCATGATCTATTCATTTGTTTTAAGTACTTCATTATGTACAGCCTCTGCTGAGTTATTTTCAGCCAGCTTAAAAATGGGTGTCGAGAAATGGTCCGCCTTGTCCCGATAATTCTCAGCTTTGTCCTAAGGTATGGTTCGCTTTGTCCCAAAATATGGTCCACTTTGTCGTAGTCCGCTTCGTCTGATGGTCTGCTTTGTCCCTAATTAAAAAATTAATCTCAATGATGCATGTGTATGAAAAAGTATGTATCTTATCGAGGCCCTAAAAAGAAGAGGTTCCTTAAATGAACTTGAAGAGATAACTGTGTAAGTTATTGCATTCAGAATAAATAGAGATGAAGATGAAAAAATCTAGATAAAACATTTACTTTTTTAAGGCAGAGATAATTCTTACTTTATACAATCCCTGGTAACATTACATACTGGTTTATTCATGAATGTCTCTAAGCAACTTCATTGGAACAAACGGTGCATTGGATACTATTTCTCATTTTCTGATGTAAAGAAGTTGTAAATAAATGTTTGAATGCAGAAAGGACCAAGAAAAACGACTGAATATGTTTTGAAATGTTATCATAGGATAAAGCATATTAAAAATACCAATTTTGAACATCTTTGCAGGACGCAAGGAGGCAGTATATCTTTTTAGCCAATGAAAATACGGCAATCACTTCACCACATTATTTTTATCACTTCCTGAATTGCTAGGATGAGCAGATCAGTTCAAAAATTAGCTTCTGCTGAATTGAAAAAATCCATACTGTACAGAAACATAATCACTTTACTGTAAAGCTCGCTTTTCAAGTGGGACTTTTGGGACAGCTCTTCAACTTTAAGCTGGCTATAATTGCTTCACTTCACCAAGGTGTAAGTGGGTACCTGCAAGGGTTGTATAATTGCATTGTGCCAATTTGTTTGCTGCTCTAAGCAGAGTAAGACTCCCCAGGGGGATTGATAGGTAGATACCACTAGCTGAAGGTGGTGAAAGTGCATAGGCATGAAACTATAAATTGCCATTACTTTTACTTACTACCTTCAAAAATAAAGGGTATCATTCCATGCTATCATTGGCTGTATATAGTGTTCATCAACAATTGCTCTCTGAATGTACTTAGGTCATGGAAATAAAGAACTAGGTCACATAGGATTGTTAGGCATTTATGGGAGTATGTTATTACCTTCAATGTTGAGTTTAAATGTGACCAGGTCACATGTACTGGTAAATATGTTTGAGTTATTGTTATCATCAATACATGGTGTAACTTAAACTACAACATATTTTGACAAGGAGATATTTGGGTATGTGTCAGTATAATCTATTAAATATAAAATCAATGTCTTATCTATATAAATTGATCGATAAAAAATGACAGATGTTTTGGTAAGTAATAGTGGGGTGTTTTATTGTCTCCTGTTGTGATTCTGGTTTTATTTTCTATTATCTAGCATTGAAGTTTATTTTCATTTTAAGAATGGAGTTGATTAAAGTTAAATCCTCAAAAATATTGTTTGAGGGTTTGGACATACAAGTTACCACCTCAATTAGTTGATTGGTTTCTTGATGACATGATACTGTTTACTTTCCTCTATATATACATTACCTACCAAAAGTATGGAGACATTTTCACTTTATAGGCTTTTTTGATTAGCTTTTATCTATAAGTTGATAACTGTTTATTTTGAAATCTTTTTTAGTTTTGCTTTATTTTTTTGGTTATCATTGTAATTATAATTGAGACTACAAAAATAGCATAAAAGCTTTGTTATAGAAAATAATTACCATAAACATGGTTTTGGGATGTCAAATGCTGAAGCTTATAAATGTGTTGCATTCATGAAATTTGTATTCATTTTTTTATCACAAACCATACTTAAATATATCAAATATAATATTTATACAAAATTAATCATCAAAATTCAAGAATTGTAGTAAATTAATTTTGTCTCAAAACTGTTGGTGGGTACTGTACATACTGGTTGAATCATTTGTTGGCTTATTGTGGCTTGATAGCTCAAGTACAGGTAACTGAAAATTCTCCTAGTTAAAGACTTTAGCTAATCAGGTGTGCATAGAATTATTATATAATAAGTAACCAAATAAAATGTTGTGGTATGGCCAAAGAAATAATCCCATTACATCAATATATCAATTTTCATTTCAGTGAAAATGTAACAGTCAATTTATACAGATAAGTTATGTTGATATAATAATACTGTAAACAAAAGTTGCCATGGCAACAGCTGAAACTAGAAGAAAAGAAGAACCAAGGTAAATAATTACACTAAGATTAAAAATAAAAGTCTTACCAATATATGTATTTTTTCAAGGTTTTTGTAATGATTACTGGCACAAATGTAGCTTTCAAAATTCCATGAAGCATGACTTAGATTTTGTATTCAATGAATGAACACAAGTTAATATTATAATTATGTTTAGCTCCACAATGCTGAAAATCTGCATAACACTTCTTGGTTAAGTTCTTTGATGCAATAGAAGTATATAGTTAATGTCCTAGTAATATTCATCCGAAGGGAAAAAAGATCATATACATATATTTAGTACTTAACACTTTATTAAATTTTTCGGCTTAAAAAAGCCTTCGTCAGTAATTATGAAATGCAATATTTTGTATCTTTTGTATCTTTGAAACCATTGAAGGAATTCACTTGAACTTCACTCATGTTTTGGTTGTTAGAAGTTCTTAGAAAGAGGTTTTGCATGAATTTAAAGTAACTAAAACCAATGAAAGTATACATTCATTACATTGTTACTTTTGTAAATATTTATTGTTTCAATTAGATTGCATATCAATGATTTATTTTGTTTACATGAGCACCCCACATAGTCCAGCCTGCTCTTCATGAACTGCTCTTGTTATTACTATTGTTATTATCATTATCATTAATCTCTTGTAATGTTCATAATTATAATTATATAAACCATATGAAAAATTGAATTACCCCAAATATGTTATCTACAGGGCTCAGCATTAAAGGTCTTTCTATTTCTCCTGACGATCTATACATGTATTTGGGTCTGGGCAACTTGTAACTGCCAGTAAACATTAGTTTCAGGCGAGTAAAATATAAGGCTGCATGTTCAACCAAGCCAAGTACTTCAAAAATTGATGTTGACCCCTGTATCTACCATAAATAAATATCATTATTATTGTGTTTCAGGTCCCGAGAGGGTGGGGTTCAGAATGGAAGTCAGTCACAGAAAGAGGGTCGTTCAAGACGTAGTACACGTCAGCTGGATTTCTTTCAAGCAATGTCAGATTTTAAATCAATGTTTCCTACCCTTGATGATGAAGTTATAGAAGCTGTGTTAAGAGCTAATGATGGTGCTGTCGATGCTACTATAGATCAATTACTGACGATGACGATTGATGAAGACATGAGCTCTGTGAAAATGATGGAAGGTGCAAGTTTTAAATCTGTAAGTAAATATTCTAGTAAAGTTTCATTATTATGAACAGGGCTTTCTTCAGTATTTGGGGAAGAGTCTGGTGCCTTTCTTTATGTAGAACATATGGGGAAATTTTATCACAATTTCATTGATAGGAGAACAAAAAGTCCTATGTAAACTCCAAGTTTTGGGAAAACTGTATGAACTTAAAGAAATTTCAGGAGGGGAAGGCGCCTGTAAATGGCCCCTGTTATATAAGGTAAAAAGGTCAGTGCAGATAAATTCATTTACAGAAACTGTGAAGTCATTAATATGTAACATGCATTAGAGATATGATAAACATGTCAAACCATTTCGCTTCCAAAGTTTAAGTTTACCAAGTGTCTATTTCTTAAAAAGGGGGATCCTTTTTATTAATGTGCAGTATATACATGTCTTCAAAAACATTAGACTTGAGAGTAAACATGATCCAAAGTAGTTTTCAATGCACAATGTTTATTTATCACAAGACTTCATCTTATTAATATTACTGACGAAAGTAAGAGCCTAGTAGTTGGTGAACAGCTTAATCCAGAGATTTAGCCTTCCCAGGAACAGTGATTATGCTGACTGACCGTATGACCTATACAATGTGTTGCTACGGGATTAAACCCAACAAAATATAACAGTTTTTAATCAAAACTATTGTTTTAAGGATTTGACATTCAAATTCTACTTTTTCTGTCAGTCTTCTTTCACTTTGAAATGCATGACATGAACAGAGTACAATATACAATCTAAATGTTTTTTAAGCACTAACAATTCATTTGAAGTAATATAAAATACATCTGTTTCAGCTAAATGCATGTTTTTAATTTGAAGTCTTTGGGCAGTGTTGAAATAGGGATTTTAAGTTAAACTTAATGTTTTATGGAAAGTCTTGTATTCAGAAACCATGGCACCTAGAATCTATCTTAAATTAGGCCACACTTTTTATATTTTTAGTCTTACGAGAATTTTCCTGAAAAAAAATGAGTACAGCAGGTCGAAATAAAAAATTTAAAAAAGATATTAAAATTTAGATGTCAATTACAATTGACTTTCAAATCCAATTTGTGCAAGTTCTGAGTGTAATTGATATTTATCTTCGAAATTCATCGACATTTTCTCAAATTGTGTGATAATTGACACCTTGAACTTACTTATACTGGGATTTTCTTTTTTTGGTGCATAAATAAGTATGGTGGGTAATGAAAAATCAATAATCAAGATTATTCTTTTTTAATAACTGAAAAATTAGGGTCGGGATTTTTGTAAGACGAAAAATGTAAAAGGTCTGGCCTTAGTTAAAAACAGTCAAATTTTACAAATATTCTCTATATATCTATATTCCAGCCTCAGATGGCTCAGTTTATTGATGGTGAGACTGCAGGCTGTGAGGCTGGTACAGAAGATTCTCCACCATCCTACTCTGAAGCAATGAGGACCCCAGGACCTACGGATCAAGCTCATAGTATATGGACGACACCAATTGGTCTACCTAAACTACAGAATAGGAACCAATTAAAACTTGAAGTAGATTCACACCCTGAACCCTTAGGTGCAATGGCTAGATTGAGTCCGACTGGATTACAAGGCAGTCTTAGCAGCCCTGGACTCGGTTTTTCTTCATCGGCTAATACGCATGATGGATTTAGTGTTCAAAGAAGTAGTGTCTCGGACTTAAATTCTACGAGTCGTAAAAGGGAATATAGAAATTGGAATCCACCAATGTTAGGGACTTTACCTGATGATTTTCTAAGACTCATGTTACCAGATGCTAAGCCTGGAGGTCAGAGTGCCAAATTGGATTCAGATAAATCGTCGAGTCTGTCTGCGACCCCTGTTAATGTATTATCATTAACAGACACACGACCAAAAATACACAAAAACCGAAGTAAATCAGACAAACTCTCCCATCATTCTAGTTTAACTGGGTCAGATATGAAAGATTTGAAATCTAGAAGTTCCGAGAAAAAAGGGAAATCTTCGTCAGATAAAGTACAAAGATCGTTTAGTTTAATTGAAGGTAAATCGTCAGG
This sequence comes from Mactra quadrangularis, assembly GCA_025267735.1. Taxonomy (NCBI): domain Eukaryota; kingdom Metazoa; phylum Mollusca; class Bivalvia; order Venerida; family Mactridae; genus Mactra; species Mactra quadrangularis. The sequence continues at coordinate 46,242,546 of CM046305.1, read as the reverse complement.
TGCTAGACACAAAGATAAACTTAGTGGACATTCTCCATCAAGATCTAAAAACCATGGAGTGGTAAGTTTTAGTTTATTGTTCAGATTTTTGGACGGTGCCCTACCAGGGTACATGACAATGTTAACTATCAGTAGTTAGTAGTTAAGCAATTTGCATTGGCTCTTGTGAACAAAACCATGCCAGTCAAATTCAAAATATGCATCATCTAATGCAGATTGCTTTGGCAATATCATTAGAATTGCAACCAAATAAATGAGGACCCTCATTATGATTTATCTCTAAAAAAACAGCCGTCTATAAATCTGTAATCTGCAAAAGACAATAAGAGTCACTGATTTTCAGCACACTTCTGTAAAAATTGCACACTTTCAGTTATAACAAGAATGTAGCACCGTAATCAGCTTTTTACAATTTCAATAGCACTGTCCTATCTATCTAATTATCTGGCATTAATTTTATCAGCTTACTGGGTATAGTTGTTTGCTCCTTATATAAGAATAAAAAATTACTGGTTAAAGAAAATTTTGTCCATGAAAGTGGGTTTGGTGATCCAATTTATATATATATATTTATATACAGCTTAGACTTTAAAAGAAAACAACTATTTACTAAAGTCTAAAACTGTTGCTGTCATTGCCCAACCCAGTTGCCTGTAGCCTATGACTAGTTAAAACTGAAACATGCCTGTGAAAATTACCTATATTATGTGGTTAGACAAGTTGATAGTTTTGACATAACATAACATTTTTGACATGAGCAATAAAATTTATCAATGCCTTCTGCAGTTCTCGATATATAAGGTCGTCTGAATACCTTTTTTTGGGCTCTGGCTACTGCTAGTAAACATTAAGTATGGGCAATTATATATATCACTGCTTGTCCAGTTGGGCAACCTACTTTAAATGATAATGTGGAACCCTACTTCAATCATTTTATTTTTTTTAGATTATTGAGACTCATGACTTTAGTAAAGGAATGTTAGAAGAAAGAATGAAAGAGAATGAGAGAAGAAGAAAGAAGACCTCAGCTGAATGTGATCCTGAACTAGCCCAATATTTAGAAGATGAGAGATTAGCACTAGCTCTTCAGAATAGTGAATTCTTACAAGAACTTAGAAGTAATGATGACTTCATGAAAATACTCAGAAAAGGTAAGTCTCTATAGCTTTATATATATATTATATTTTTTCATTTAGATATTTATAATAATATATAGGATGTCCATTGACCCTGGTTCATAGAATTTTTATTCCACCTTGTGAATTAAACATGTAGTCAAGACTCAAGAATGGCTTAGCCACCAGTAAAAATGACATTTTCTCAGAAAATTTCTGTGCTCATGCGTTGAAATAAAAAACTGTTATTCCAAAATTATGGGTGTTTGAACTTTAACTATTAAAGTGGATAAAGTATTCACTTTTAATTTCACTATCTCAATTAGATTGCATATCATTAACTTATTATACCCCCGCTTCGAAGAAGAGGGGGGTATACTGTTTTACCCTTGTCCGTGCGTGCATGCGTCTGTCCGTTACAAAATTTCCGTCGCAGTTTTCTCAGCAACTATAACATGCAGCAGCCTAATACAAAATGCATATTGCTTCATCCCATAGTCCCATGTGGTGTAAAGCGATTTCATGCCCCTTGCTCATCTACTTCCTGTTTGTCGCATATTTTTAGATTTTGGCGGGGGTATCACTAGTGAGCATTAGCTCACAGATTTACTTGTTTTGTTTACACCAGCTCCCTGTACATAGACTTTTCATGTCACTGTCTACATCAACATTAATACATTGAGCTGTCACAGATTGACATTTCTTCAATGGTGCGCAAGAAGATAGTTGGAAAGGATAGTGAAAGAGAGAAAATAGACCCACACAGATGAATGTATGCAATGCTATAGAAAAAGGAAGAAATAAGAGAAAAGATGCTCCAATCACACATTGTTTGTGTGTTACAGATTTATATGCTTACCAAGCACTCACCTATTAAAGATAGGTCATACAGTCCACTCATAGCAGGTGATTGGTTGAAAGCAGAAGGGTGGTATGTGCCACTTTTCTAAAAAAACAAACAATATTCTCAGAACCCAACTGCCCTTCAATTGTGTGGCACGCATATTATGTGACATTTTGTCTTCTTGTTTCATTTTCTTACTTGTATGTATGTATTGTTATATTTTTAGAACATTTAAATTCAAAGTCAGATATAACAACATCTACGACAACAACAACACAACCAGCGCTGACAACAACATCAACACCACAACGTCCTACTGATGACTGTAAGTTTACAACCCTGGATATTTCTGCTATGTTAAAACTCTTTGGTTTCTCATAGATAAGGCAGGGCTTGAATTTAACAAAAAATTGGACTTGCAAATTTTTGCGAGTTGATTTTATTTCAACTCACAAAATGAAAATTATCGCTCACATTTTTTTCTTCAAATATTAATAGCATACATAGTAACTAATCATATGTGCAATATAAAAACAACATAGTGCTACATTTAACTAGCTAGATCAAGGGCATTATTATGGGATAGACAAAAACATCCCAATTATCGATCAATCTGGTCGTTTCAATGCTGATTTGAGCCTTATTAGTTTAGACAGTAAAATGTTTGTGGCGATTGTAACTCGTTAAAATTTGCAAGTTAAAATAAAAGTAACTCGCAATTTTCAAAATCCACTCGCATTTTGCGAGTATGCGAGCTTAAATTTCGAGCCCTGGATAAGGCTTGTTTGATTCCTTCCGACAAAATTTCTATGTAATGTCTTGACTTCTATAGAACAATGATTATTTTTTTTCTTCAAAGCAGTATCATTGAAGTTGACTAGCTGTGTCAGAATATTTTCTAGAATGAAACACATGCCTAACACATCACATGCCCAAACTAGATGGTTTAACTGGTGTTGAAGTAAACAAATCCATGATCGTTTGGGCGATGATTAATAATGCATTTTTTTTAAAGTCCATTATATTTAAAAAACGTAATTCTATGATGTTGCTGAACAGTATTTAGTCACATGAATAAAATCCTAAATCTTCTATTACAAAGCCTTGTGTGTTTACGGCCTAAACTATTTTGCATAATTGCTTTGGTTTAAGTATATAACAAAAACCCAATATTCTTGATGGACCCCTACATGAATTCTTCAGTGATTATTCACTCAATGAATGGTCAAGACTATCCAAATTGGTTTTATATTCTTATGAATAAGTGTTGTCTCCTTTTACAACTTACATGTATTATATAACAGTTTTCATGATAAACTTTGGTCAGCATTCGACGTTTGGTCTAGCAAAATCGAATTTTTAACTGGACCAAATGAAAGTTACTCGACCATAAATAATCGTAACAAATGGCTATATGTTGATACACGCAGTCCATATTAATGATTTATCATTATATAGTACAAGTATGTCATAAAAATAAATGAACAGTAACAACTTATTTATTAAATATGGAGAAAGTTAGTTGTAAAAAGTTGGAAGACCATCAAGCCTCTAACATTCTAAAAGTTACTGGACAGACAGTTATTTTGATGGATTTGGTCACGGTCAACAACCTAAATTTGAAGACTGATGCAGGGCATTTTTTCAGTATTTGGGGAAGGAGCCTGGGGCCTTATTTCATATAGAACAATGGGGGAAACTTTATCGCAATTTCATTCATAGGGCAATGAAAAATCTAACTTTAAAATTTGAGGAAAAGTGCATGATTTCAAAGAAATTTTAGAAGGGGAAAGGGCCTGATAAAGGTCCCTGTTATATAAGGGAAAAAAGCGCTGTGATATAACAATTATTATTTCAGTATATGAAGGCTATGGTGATGATGGTGATAAAACATTAGAAGCATTCCCGTTTAGTCAACCTACTGTAACGACTAAAAGTGATGACGATGCTGAACTCAGAAGACAGTTATCTGGTATGGGAAAAGGTTAGTGTACCATTCTTAACTTTGTCTGGTTCCCAGTCGTACTTTGATGAGTAAAAGTATGTCAGGCAAAGCATATGTATTGGGGGGGGGCCTTCATTATTGCACTTTGACTGACCCATTAACCAAAATGATAAGAGGCAGGTAATCCAGACTTTTCTTAACTTACCTTATCAGGGCTGTGAGTCTATCTCTAGTTGACTAAGGATTGACCTCTTCAAAGTATTCTTGACTTTCTAACTTGCCCTCTCTATCCCTCTCTGCCTCTGTCTGCCTTATGCTCCATTGTCAACCTTGCTTACTTTTACCTCTGTTTATAAGTCATAATGCAGTCACCACCTAATATGGCAGACCGACTGACAAATCCTGTATAAAAACAGGTCCGTCTAGATCTTCAGGTTTAAAGGACTGACTGCCCAGCTGAGAATTTGATCTCATTCACACAATTTTCCATTCATCAAAATACGTAAAATGTCTTCAGTGCTGTAACAATTGATCTGTACAGAGTCTGCTGTTTAGTAATAAACTGTCAAGTTTTGCAGTGACTGATAATTTTTTAGTTAAATATGTTATCTACCTCACATCAGAAACTATTCAATGGGGACATATTTTTTAAGTCTTTGAAGGATCAGTGTATTTGTAATTGAGCTTTCAATAAAGAAATCTTATCATTAATATACCTTATTCAGAACTCCCAATTTATGTTTCTTCCATCAGTGCATTGGCAGTATAAACAAATCTCTTTTACACATTATTGCTTAACCCATTACATTCGGATTACTCGTGTGTGCGTATTTACCCTTTATATTCGGGATACTCGTATGTGCGTAGTTTCAGGTCGTTTTACACTAGTTGTCTTTCTCATGTCATACCGTCAAAATCATTAAAATTAAATGTATTAAACTATACATTTTTGGAAAGCTTATTAAATTCTGAATTCAATGAACAAACTGGTGTGCTATTATTGGTGTGCTATTTCAATTAAAAAAAATAATACAAGTTAAAAACATGCATGTTACGTAATTATTTATTTTTTTGAATAAGCATTTTCGTATTTTATACTAGTTGTCTTTTTCATATCATACCGTCAAAATTATGAAAGATAAGTGTATAAAAATGTACATTTTTGGAAAGACAATTAAATTATGAATTCATTGGTAACAATTTTATTATTGTGCTATATTAATTTCAAAAAATAACACAAGTTAAAGACATGCATGTTACGATTTTTTAAGAAAATAATTTAAGCACTCAAAATAAATAAATTTTACCGGAAAAAAATCAATGGTAACCCTAAAAACTGAAATGTACATTAGTTGCAGAATTTAACCAGCTTTTTAATATTGAAAACAAAATTAAAATATTCCAGATAGAAAAAAAGTTACAGTCATAAATATCAGACGGTGTAACTAACGGACTTCGCTTATTTTCTCAAGGCAATTATGACTTACTATCACTGACATAGCACTGCATTGAAAGGAAGCTCTATAACACTCTCATGTTATGTGTTAACTCTTATCTTGTTTAATTATTTACTTACCACATGTTGAAAGAAGCTGGCACTGGTCCAAATTTTAATTGTGAATGGTATATTGTCCCCATAATTGTATGACCCCTTGATGATTGATGTAACAGTTTGTAGCGATCATAGTGTCATTAACTTGCAATTACATGCATGTGCTAGACATTGTTTGGTCTTATAACTTAGTGCAGTTTTATTCTAATCTTATCTCATTAAAATCAAAGATTAATATTGTATATCATTATGTGATTATGAAAGTCATGTTTATGTATATATAGGGTGTTTTAGAGCTCTATCCAATGCATGTGTTAGGTGAATTGTTTGTCATGAGAAAATTAGCAAAGTCCGGTGGTTACCTGTCCTTACATTTATAGCTGTAACTTTTTTTCTGGAAGGAATAATTTAATTTTGTTTTCAATATTAAAAAACTGATTAAATTCTGCAAAAAATGCACATCTTAGTTTAAGGGTTTACCATTGACTTTTTTTCAGAAAAATTCAATTATTTGCAGAGCTCTATTTGTTTTCTTAAAAAATATGCAACATTCATGTCTTTAACTTGTATTTTTCTTTTAAAATAAAATAGCACGATAATAAAATTGTTATCAATGAATTTGTAATTTAATTGTCTTTCCAAAAATGTATAGTTTTATACAGTTATCTTTAATAACTTCAATGGTATGATATGAAAAAGACAACTAGTGTAAAAATAAGAAAATGCGTATCAATTACAGATAAATCTTCAGATATTGGGAGGACTATATCTGATGAGGTCATAGAATGAAATGGGTTAAAAGCACAGGACACAGATTTAATCCTAATGTTTTTTTTGTACACATATCTTTATTGTAACTGTAAAAGTTAGTTTGTACTGCAGGGAAAAACCAAAATGATTGAATTCATGATTTAATCAATTTGATTGAAATATGGTTGTAATATTTTACTCAAATTAATTTTATTATTTATTTTCAGCTTCTAAAAAGCAGCTGGCATCATTGGCCAGAAAATTCTTCAAGAGAAAAAAGAAAAATTCTAAACAAATGTATCCTTTGTGATTGTTAACTATACAGTAGTAAATTTGTTGGAAATTTTGTTAGTGTTTTGTATCAATTAATCAGTGAAGTTTTGGAGTTGTTATTTTGGTTACCAAAGTACAGTGTTCCCTTTTATACATGTATAAATAGGGCACCAGGGCATTATTTACTTGTTATTTTGGTAATATCTGAAGGAAGGTAGCATAAAAATATTTTCTTTATTATTAGATAATTATTACTTTAAATGAATACATGTCCTTGGTTTTCGTGTTTCTTGCAATGCCTTGTACACTGGGCAAGAAAAGTAACTCTGTTTCTTTCAGTTCTTGAATTATTCCCCTTTAGATTATTTTTATTGCCCTTGCTTTTCAAAGGCATTAAATATGAGAGCTACTATGTTATCGGGTAACATGGCCATGTTATTTAGTTTGTACATTGAAAACATCATTTTATTTTATTTAACTCCATAAATTATGAATATTTCTGATATTATGAGAATTTGACCTTGACCTTTGATCAGACTCGGTGAGAAGCTTGCACCATCTATGATGAATCTTCTAGAAGATGAAGAAGAAGAAGATGACGACCTAAATATAGATAGTCGCTATGGTAACAGTCCACCGGAAATAGAACCATTGGTAAATTCATGAATTTTTATTTTTTAGTTTAGGAATTTCAATGAAAAAATTTGGCATATAGTTTTGCGAAACCCAGGCAGGCTTTCAGTGATGTAAGCATTGGGTTTCAATTTTTGTTTGTTTACAATACATATCTGCCATTTGTGGTCTGATCATAATGAAATTTATACAATGATAATAATGTGACGAACAGAATAATGAAAAACCATAACTCTCCCTGGCTAAATTATGGGTAATTGCACTTTGTAGATTTTCTGTTAAAGTATTTAATTTTTCTAATGTCTCAGTCATTTACATTCAGATGTTGACGAATTTTCATACCACATGATGGACAGAATTATAAAACAATTTTAACTCTACCTGGCTTAATTATAACGTTTTGCCCTGTGTAATTTTTGCATTAAGTTTTTCCATGACTGAAGCCTTTACATTCAAATAACTATATGACTTTAAACCATCTGTAATGGAAAACCCATGAGAAAATTGTATGCAATAACTAAAATTTTGTCTTGCTAAACATTTGATTATTGCCATTTTAATTTAAATTTTATACATTTGCATGAACACTTGACAATAATATTAATTTTATTTGAAATAGCTGAAACTCTTTCTTGCTGAAATCTGTAAACAAGTAGTTATTGTGCTTACTAAGTTATTAACTTAATTGCGTTTTATTTCTATTGTAGCCATCAAGTTTGATTGGTGTACCAAGTTCTAGAGGTGGTCACAGATCATCACATAGACAACATGACAATGTGAATACATACTTTGATAATAGTCAAGTTGATATTGTATGAAACTGTGTAGATTACTAGTGAAAATATCGGGTAGATAATTACTGTAAGATGATGCTTCTATTTACACTGCAGTGAAAATACCAGTAGATGATGACAGCTCTTAAATGATGTTTCTATTTCTACTAGCACTGCAGTGAAATTTTAGATTTATCATGACATTTCTATTTCCACTGCACAGTGATAGTATTAGGTTTATAACAGCAGTGAAAATATTGCGGCATAAATTTTTATATTATACATGTACTGCTGTGAAAATATTTGGTTGATGATTTTACATTTTTTTTTCTCCTTTGCAATAAAAATATTTGGTTGATAATTAAACTTTTCTATTCTATTGCAGTGAAAATATTGGGTTGATTATTTACTGTTCTATTTTGCTACCGTGAATTTATTCTTTTACAAGAGCTATAATTTTATTTTGTATTATTCTGGAATTATTTCTCTCTGATTTATTATTAGACGACACATCAAACTAGCTAAGTTGTTGTTTAGTTGTAGTAAAATATTGGTAGCTGAAATCATTAGAACATAATTAATTATGATTGTTATATTTTAACTGAAGTTAAGCATTACTAAATTATAAACTTCTCATGTTACATAATTTACAGTTTTGAGTTATTTCAAAGGTTGATGTGATTTTAATTTAACAGTGATTGGTCTGAATAAGAAAGAAAGAAGCCCTATTCTACCCCCTTTTTTATCTCAACCATGACCCTTTTTTTCCTTTTTCCTTAACCCTACCCTTTTTAAACTTTGCCCCCTTTTCTCAACCTTACCCATTTTTTTTTCCAAATTTGCCCCTTTTTCTCAACCTTACCCCCTTTTTAATCTCAACCTTGCCCCTAACTCACACTTAGACCCAAACTTTCTCCTTTTCTATGAATCTTACCCCTATACCTTCTCTTTCAGAATTCATTTTAAAATCCATCCTGTGATCAGAATAAACTTAATTGGATTTACTTTACTAGAATATATAATGTACAATGAACCCTTTTCTGCAACCCTGAATCCCTGAACATGCACATTTTTAGCCACCAAGCCCTTTACTGAGTTCTAAAACAATCACTGACAGTGTTAAAGGAGATATAACCATACATATGATAACACAATATAAACACCAAAGATTTTGTATATATTATACTTACTTGTTGTCAACATTCTTTGTATTGATGGTTTTTATAATGTCATTATCTTTTACTGTTATTTTTTAACATTTTTAAATTCAATGCGTACAACTAGAGTGTTATGCTTTCATCGTACCCACCATCCTGATTTTGTTTATAATTAAATAAAGTTGCCATTTTGAATGTATAAAGCTGGTTACCAAAGTTATGTTGATTATCAAGGGTTGATTTCTGTTGTATATATATTAAAAGTAAACATACATGTATTTATATTTCTCTGTTTCTACTTTCCAAATGTTAATTGATTTTAAATCATAGATTATGGAATAAGTACAGTAAAGTTCCACTATTAAGACCAGCAAAACCGATGGTCTTAATAGCCAAAAGGTCTTATTATAGGGACAACTTTTTTCACAAATTATGCATTTGGATCTTAATGATTTGTCAAAAATCACATGATTTTGAAATAACAAAAGTGGTCTTAGTAGCGGAACTTTACTGTATGAAATGTTTAAATGTGGTATGTCATTTTATTGTATACATCTTCATGAAAATGGGCATGGCTAAGTGATCAACTAAATTTGACTGAACTACCAACTATGACTATAGAGGTTAAATTCTATTAAAATTATGCCTAAGGGAAAAAGCCATTGTTGTGTAGAGGATTTGTTCTGTAGAGGGCTGCTCTGCAAATGTTGTACTGTTCTAGAATCCATAACAAGCTGATATCATATCTACCTGTGTGTAGATCAAGTGCTTAAGTTCATTGAGTTGCTATGTGTTGTCTATGGAAAGCAGTGAATGTTTGAAAGCTGGAAATTGATTAGCATAAATTACGTTGATGGGTTGAACATTTTACCCAGTACCAATCTATCTATCTTATGTATCAAATAAAAAAAGTCCTGGCACCAATGGATTTCCTTTAATGTAAAGAAACCCCAAGAAAACGCAGCAAAATGAAGTTCCTATATGTGGGGCACCCGGATCGTTCAAACTTTTTGTCAAACCTTTGAGTTTTAGCTTTCGAACTTCCACTGTATATATTTACTTGTTTGGTACATTACACATGTAATATCGGGTATTATCTAATTGTAAATAATATATAACTATATGATGTGAGTGTCTCTTTGTTAGGGTGTATATATTTATACATTATATATATATATTATATGTTTATATATTATAATTCTACAGTGAAAGCTTCATTATCTCAATTGACGGTTTCACAAATTATTGCTGAAAAATACCAAATCCTGCCCTGCTAGCTGTTACTAGCATGCAAGTCTAATTAAGGGATTGTGGTTTTGCTTCCCAAGGGGAGTAAACATTAGTGGAGTTTGGTCATGAAATTATTTTCTAAAGCTACTCTCGTGTGGCGTTAAACCCAACAAAAAACTTGTGCTTTGATGAGTGGCAAACAGTGTAAGTTATTGATGAGAATCAAGAGTTATAAAATTAATATAATAGTTCTAGGTACACATACTTTTCAATGTAATGGTACATGCGTGTTTGTACTGCAGGGACACATAAATTTTATTTCTAGATAAAGTATTGTCCATGGGACTGCAACTAAGATCTGGTGTAATGTCTCGCACTGAGTTAGGTCTCTGTTGTTTTTATGGTATTTAGAAAGAAATATTAAGAACAAAACATGAGTTTTTGTTTAATTACCTTGGAACTTGGAGTGTTAAATGAGAAAGTTTTAAATTTTATGTTGGCCCATTATTTAGATAATGAAGGTTTTACTGTAGTGTCCTTATAATTTACTCATTTAACATAGGGCACAGAGTAGTTACATGTTTTAATACTATATAATATAAGTGTGTTAAAATATCATTTGTTCAGATTGTAAGTTTTTGGTTGTTGTAAGGTCTGATGGACAGGCAGTCCAACGGTCTTTCTTTCATGCTGTACAGTAAAATGTGATGTTATTCATAGAAATAACAATAAAGACTTAATTTTAAGAGGCTTCACATTTGGATAAAAGTAAGATGAAAATGTAAAATTTTGTATTTGCACTGTAGTGAAAATGTAATGTCAAATTGACATCATTGTACACAAAATGATATCATTGAGAGGATAAAAATTATGCGTTGTTTTTGTGTAAAAATATTTTTGTCAGAACACAGTAAAAGCATAAAAGATATAGAAAATAATTATAAATTTTCATACAAGATCCTTTTATTTAAACTTATGAGTAAAAAGTTACATTTGGCAATTTTAAATTCAAATCTGAAGTCATGTAATTACCCATCCAATAAATGTGAATGAAGAAGTCCTACATTTTAGTCATATTTTGAATTTTTTATACGATTATAAAACTCCCGGTAGAAGGCAGTTTATACTTAGTAAACTTAGTTTCAATAGGAAATTATTACTGGTCAGTTTATTAGGAACATTTGGTTTGAAATAATAATGAATTGAGACAGATTTGTATGTCTCATGCTTCAATACTACTGTATGTTTAATGTAGGAAAGATTTTTACTTTAAGCTTCTGTAACTACTTTGGTATACTGATCAGCTGAATCTAACAAGCCCTTTTGATATTTCTTTGAGTGAGAGTCTTGGAGCTCTTGTGACTTGATACCCCAGGGTGACCAAGTGATGGCCATAGCTGTTAATCTGGTTGTTGAATAGTGGAGATATTTTAGCAGGTCATTTTTCAGTATGTGGGGATGGGGCCTTTAGCCGCCCTTACTTTACATGTATATAGAACATTAGTGGAAATATTAACACAATTTCATTGAAAGGGGAATGAAAAATCAAAGGTAATCTCCAAATTTGGAAAAAACGGCGTATGTTTTTTAAGAAGGGGGAGAGGCACCTGTAAATGACCCCTGATATATGTGAAAAAAGTGAATCATTTCAGTATTTTGCTCTACCTGATTAAATGTTTATTTAACTTGTTAAAATGTTAATTTCATTATTTGTTTGTTTTATTTTACAACCGTTAATTTTTTTATGGAATTTCTGTGCAATTTTTAACATTGTTTAAGACTCTTGTACTTAATTGTTTATGATGATTTTAAATGATAATAGCTTTTAGTTGTACTGCCTTGTTAACTTGAAAACATTCTTATTTAGAATTTGAATTTATGGGAGTTTCCAGATGAATAAAGTTTGTTTTTTTACTGGATTCATCAGTGCAGAACTAAGTTTTTTACACATTATTGCTGAAAAGTATGCAACTCTGATAAAATCTTATTGTTGAAAAAAATATTTTCATAAAAAACAAATATTTAGTTCATAGCAACTGATCAAATCTGAGTATAGTTAAAATTATTGGTTTTCAATGTTTAGTTGTATTTGTGTAAAAATCTTTAATGCAATATTAAGGCAATATCTTTCAATTATTCATTGAGATTTCTTCATTTTCACACATGTTTAAAATAATCATATACAGTGCCATCCAAAATTACCTTTACACTTTTAAAAAAGCTTTTTTTTCATTAACACAATTGAATATTATTTTCGACATATGCACACATTGGTAAAGTTATAATATATCGTAACATTTGAAAGAAGATTAATGATACTTTATACAACTGTAATTGTTATACATGTACAAGTATCTAAAAATGTGTTTTTAATCTATCAAGTATAGGTAAAATTTTAATTCAAATCATATTTTTACAAAAATGTAAAGGTAATTATCGATGGTACTGTGTGGTAAAAATGTTTGATTCTATTTAGAGTAACAATATGGAGGACTTTTCTATGACATCATCTTATTAATTGTTTCATCTATGATGATTGTATTACTTTGGCCATTAATAGCTCACCTGTGCACTAAGTCAGGGCTTGAATTTACAAAAAAATGGACTTGCAAATTTTTGCAAGTTGATTTCATTTCAACTCACAAATGAAAAAAGTGACTTGCATTTTTTCTCAAAATCTTAACAGAATACATTGTTACAATTTGTATATGCAATATAAAAACAACATACATGTAGTACTATATTTAACTATGCATGGAACAAGGGCGTTGTTGTGGGATAGACAAAGAGTATCGAACATGTCTTTTAGGCGAATCTTTAATTGATACTATCAATCTATCAGGCCGTATCTAAGCTTTTTTGAGTGTCATTAGTTCAAACAGTTATATTTTTGCGTTGATTCCAACTGGCGAGAATTTGCGAGTTATAATTAAAGTTACTCGCAATTTTCAAAATCCACTCGCTATTTACGAGTATGCGAGCTTAAATTCGAGCCCTGACTAAGTGCTCAAGACAAGCTATTGTGATGGTCTGGCCAGTGGGGGTTAGTGCATGCATGTTTCAGTCATCAACAATTTCTTAAAAAAATGTTTTTGTTTTTTAAAAACCATAAAGCCTACAGTTTCCAAATTTGGCATGTAGCATCACTTTAAGGTTCTCTACAAATATTGTTCAAGTCATGACCCTGGGGTCAAATTTGGCCTTACCTCAGGAGTCAAAAGTTAAACATTGAGTAATGTAAAAAAATTATAAAAGATCTTCTTAAAAACAGTCTGACCTGAAGCATTTTTATTTGGCATCACCTTAATGTTGGGGTAAGATTTTGTATCAGTTTCCCTTAGAAGATTGTTCAATTCAGAGTTCCCAAGACTCTTGTATTTATATATCATTATCTTAAACCCTTCTTTACGGTCAACAGGTTACGGTTATTGTGTTTTAAACTGACCAAGGATGATCATTTGCAAAATCAATACGGTGCATTTGAAATCACCTTTGTTCAATAAAGTGCTCATTTATATCCTGTTTCATTCCACTTCTATGTTGAAATAATTCAAAGATTTAGACAGTAAAGATTTAGACCTTCACTTTCTTTGGGACCTAATACGTTTTGAATGTCCCCTACCACAATTTCAACCATTGGTCTTACAGTGAGAAAGTAGGCAGTTTCACATAAGTCTGTTATACATCTAGATTCCAGAAATCTAGGCCAGTGAAAAGAATGAATGACTGAAGCCATGCGACTAAAGATCCATTTGTTACATGACCCAATCTCCGTAAACAGATATCCTGTAGGGCTTTGTCGTACAGGATCTCTAAGATCTCATTGGAAGGTCACGTTGGGATGACCTTTATGTCGACCAAGCAATGCGTAGCTTTTATCTAGACATTAATTAAAAACATTTTGATTTTGAAATTTCTTTTTTTACCAAGGTTTGTGAGCTAATTTAACAGCGGTACTTTTCACATTCTGCGATTGTACGGCTCATTTCAAATTGCGTGACGTAGACGATGTAAACCAGTTACGTATCATAACAATTTCGTCATGAATATTGTGATGAGAAAAGGTCACCCGAGTGTGACCCTCGTTTGAAAAAGGCCAGATCTAAATTAGCGAGTAGGCGAAAGGAAAATTTTAGATCAGATTTTAATAAGATTGGACTTGACCCTTTTTGATTATTTATTTAATTCATTTTAATAATTTACCACATGTATTAACAAAATCAGGGTTGTCATTGAATATTTGTGTGCAATCTTTTTTGTTTCCTTACAAATTATAATATCAGTTTACTCATTAAACACATTTTTGTAGTGGATGAGTACAACATTGAAAAAGGCTTTGCATTTTTTAGTTAATCAGTTTTAGTACATGTATGTGTATTTGTTATATTTCATACAGCTACCAGTGGCATATACATTAACACTGCTGATTATAAAAATATATTCTTATCGATTGTAAATACAAAAGAGCTGTAGTGAATATTTAAATCAGCAGAGTTTATGTATATGCCACTGACAGTTGAATATAGTTTAACAATACCTGTATGAGACTAGTTACTATGGTTGAACTATTGTTTATTTCATTATTACAGTTCTGTATATGTTTCCATATAAGACTGGTAAAGTTGATAAATTTGTTTATTTTTGTCTCTACAGTGGACACAATATGACTGGTCAGAGTAGGGGATGCCTTCAGAGTAGGTATGCCATACTACCAAATAGGGCTGTCACGATATACTGCTATACCGTTATATTGCAATATGCAGCTGCAGCAATACGTGCCGCAGTACAATTTTAACATACCGGTATTTGGCGATATTTTTTATATCATTGGAAAATTCTTCCCTTGGCGAAATAAAGTAGCGGAACATCCATTGTTTTTCCATTGTTCATTCCATCTAACATTAAGTTACAAGAATTTAACCGATTGGGGCACGTTACTGTCCTAAATGACTGTGAATACTTAAAGAGGCTAGATTCTATCAGCAGCTGCATGTAAGGTTTTCAATGTTTCTGTTATATACAGCAGAGCCACAATGAATCTAAAAGCCCACAATATATTATGGTTTGTATCCCAATACGGTAACAGCATATTGCTATAAGCGTATCGTGACAACCCTACTACCAAAACAGATACATCATCATTAAAGTTTTGTAAAAGTTCCCACATTAGACTGATGATTGTGGTAATTTTGTAGTTTATTTTATCATTACAGTTTAGTACACTATATGTTGATGTTTTAATTTTACATATAAAAGTTGTATTATTTCCTGACCCATTGTTTTGCGTATGATGTATTATTCTATATTATATTATAATTGTTTTAATTGTAAAAAATGTGAATACTCTATGTGAGGAGAAGAATTGTTTTTGATAGTTAGTGAATATAGCATGGATAACATAACTCATTAAATAATGAATTTTCATGATTGGTTTTGTTGTTATTACATTGGTAGCCCACTCTGATTAAACTCTTCCCAGACCCTCCTAAAATGTAATGGCTTAAACTATTAAGCATGGAAGGTTATTCAGTACCCACCAAAAGTTTGGAGACAAAAGAAATTTACTACAATTCTTAAATCAGTATTTTTATATGCCCAAAAGAATTTCGGTCATATTATGTTATACCCCCTGACGTCCGTCCGTCCGTTAGCAATTTGGTTTCCGGAGCATAACTTAAGTTCCATTTGGCCCACAATATTCAAACTTCATAGGATGATTGTCCATATCGAGTAGAAGACTCCTATTGATTTTGGGGTCACAAGGTGAAAGGTCAAGATCACTATTACCTTAAAACTGAAAACAGTTTCCAGAGCATAACTTAAGTTCCATTTGGCCCACAATATTCAAACTTCATAGGAGGATTGTCCATATCGGGTAGAAGACCCCTATTGATTTTGGGGTCACAAGGTGAAAGGTCAAGGTCACTATTACCTTAAAACTGAAAACAGTATCCGGAGCATAACTTAAGTTCCATTTGGTCCACAATATTCAAACTTCATACAAAGATTGTCCATATCGGGTAGAAGACCCCTATTGATTTTGGGGTCAAAGGTCAAGGTCACTATTACCTTAAAACTGAAAACAGTTCCTGGAGAATAACTTAAGTTCCATTTGGTTCACAATATTCAAACTCCATACGATGATTGTCCATATCGAGTAGAAGACCAATATTGATTTTGGGGTCACAAGGTCAAAGGTCAAGGTCACTATTACCTTAAAACTGAAAACAGTTTCCGGAGCAAAACTTAAGTTTTATTTTATTTATTTATTGGAGTTAACGCCGTATCAACACAATTTAGGTCATTTCACGGCGTCCAGCGAACCTAACCTAGCTTTCCTGGACCATTGTCTATAACCAGTACTCCCCTACCCTTCCACAAGGCCGGAAACTTCTCCATATTATCTAATCAATGGAGGAAAATCGACATTATTGTCAAATTTTCATGGAAATAACCTCCCCGGGTGGGATTCGAACCTGCACCCCCTCGGGCACGAGTATCCAAATCCCGGCGCGCTACCAACTGCGCTATCGACCCGGGTAAAGACTTAAGTTCCATTTGGTCCACAATATTCAAACTTCATACGATGATTGTCCATATCGTGTAGAAGACCCCTATTGATTTTGGGGTCACAAGGTCAAAGGTCAAGGTCACTATTACCTTAAAACTGAAAACAGTTTCCGGAGCATAACTTAAGTTCCATTTGGGCCACAATATTCAAACTTCATACGATGATTGTCCATATCGGGAAGAAGACCCCTATTGATTTTGGGGTCACAAGGTAAAAAAAACAAACATTTTTGGGCATATAATGTCACTGTGATTTATGTATGAAAAAATGTGAAAGATCTCGTGTTTCCAGGCGCGTAGCTACCAGTACGCAGAGTACGCAGCTGCGTACACATTGGTCCAGAAAAAGGAACGTCAAAAATGCAATAAAAACTTTTGGTCGGGGGCGGGAGTAGGGCTGTATAGAACAAAAATGAGTTTTTTTTCGCAAAAAAATCTATGTGAAAATAACTTTACACGAATTAGTTGAATAATTAAAACAACAGCTAGTATGACGCTTTTTGTCAATTTTAATACATAAAACTATATATAGCAACGTTATTCTTGAAACAGATTGGTAAAACAAAATATACCATAAATACATTCAACCAATGCGAGCGCTCAAAACGCAATGATATTAATTCGCCGCTACATTCATGAATTAATAATACATTTTCTTCTAAAAATGACCGAGCTTTTATAGAAAATGGTGGTTGTGATAGTGTTTTTGGTGGTGATGTTGATGGTGGTGGTGATAAGAATGGATGTGATACAATATTATACAGACTCGTACACAGCTTGAAAAGTCATATTGGACTCATTGGGCTCGTCCAATATGTCTTTTCAAGCTGTGTACTCGTCCAAATATATTTCCATGTTGTACAGTAAACTGTATAATAACCTATAATTCTACTTCTTCAATAAACTCAACTTGATACAAAGATAATGGCTTATAATAACGTCTTCTATTATCATTAAGTGTTAAGGTTACGCTACAATGATCCGTATTATGAAGCATTTAATAAAGATTTTGTCCTTAATTATTCTCTATTGTTTTGTTAAATTATAAAACCAATTTTGATGATATGCTGCCCAGATTTTTTGTAGATTTTCATATCTGAATTATATTATTGATCAATTGATTGATTTATTAATCAACAATCAAATCCTTAATAGGGGATCTTCTAACTATTCTGAAATTAAGATTTGAATTCAATAATTTATATTGGGGTTGTACACCAATCATCCTTGACAGATACGATGTATGGATTAAATAACTATAATATATTTTAAATGTAATACAGTAGATATCAGATAAGCTTATTTTGTGAATCGTTAAACTCTATTCTTCTACGTTATCATATTTCATTTTTTCCTAAATAAATATTCAACCCCATTTATGTAAATAATCCTAAAACAATACTTTATATATTACAAATTTACCAAACTTGATACAAAGATAACGACGGTCAATTGTTTTTAATGTCAAGTCAAAGTCAAAATATTTTATTGGCATAAACAATATGTTCATCGCCAAGAAAAACTTTGGCAGTATTTTTTACGAATAACGTAATGGTAATTAAGTTTTGAAGTTACAGTACAGGGGTCCATATTATAATACGTTTTACTAAAGATTTTATTCTTTAATCATTCTATATTGTTCTGATGTATTATGGAAATAATTTTGATTTTATGTTGCCCAGATGCCATAGGCGGAAGGGGGGATGGACCCGGCGTACGCCCCCCTAAAATTGCCCAAGCTAAGGTTGTTTTTTTTTCATCATGAATATGATAATTATAGGAAAATATATATATTTGTCAAAAAATTTCACTCGCTATGCGTGCAACAAGTTACGAGACCGGGAGTACAGAAATACTATGACCTAGCATACAATTTAAAACAATTCCTCCTCATTATTGTATGAATTTAACATGATCCAACGGCTGTTATATAGAAAATTATATGATATATCTAAATGCTCCATATTGTATACCCTGGGAAAGGATATTTGAGGCTCTCGAAATTTGCCTGAATCCCTTAGAAAAACAAAAACTCAGGAATTTCGGGTGCCGCCGGTCACCAAGACCTCTAATCAGGGCTTTGCCTTGGACCATTCGGGGCCCTTACGGCCCCTTGAAACCCTATTCTGCTTGTTAATTTTACGCCCCCTCTAACTAGAATTTTCCGCCCCCTCTAACTTAAAATCCTGGATCCGCCTATGGATGCAGATCGAGTCTATATAAACGTGTTTTTGTTATCATTTTTTATAGAAATTACTAAAATAATGCTTCTTTAAGGCAGTGGCTCTACATCCATATGTACCGCCCGGCTAGCTCTGTTGGTAGCACGCAAGTCTACTGATCGAGAGGTCGTGGGTTCGATTCCCGGGTGGGGCATACTTTCGTATTATTTCTACGGCCATTCTTCCTCCTACCGATGATTTTTAATTATGTTGGGCAGTTGTCAGTCACTGACGAAAGTATGTGCTAAGTAGTTGGTTAACAGCTAAATCCAGAGATTTAGACATTCCAGGAGAATTGAGTAGATTGACTTACCGCCGTTATATGACATATACTATGAGTTGCTACGGCGTTAAACCAAACAAACAATGCATCCATGTAAATCCTGTAACTTTAACCTCAACACGCGTTGTTGTTTACAAACTCCTCACAGCGTTACCTCACGCGTTGCTACCGCTGCGGGGAGTTTGGGTTGTTTAGAGTCACGGCACTCATCTTACTCCAGGCTCCAGTTACGGTACAGTATTTTTTGTCATTGCCTATTTGTACATTCGGAACTCCTAGGCCATTCACTATGAATAACCTCGGACATATTCAGGCGCCATTTTAGAACTTCCTTTGCAACAGGGATATGTCATGAAACCTTCCTTTGAAGCATACATGTACCGTATATATACATATATACAAGGGTTACAACCGCGTTTGATAAACCACTTCAAGTACATTATGTGACACACATTACTGATACTCTGATGGCACTATAACCCATGTAACCTCACAAGAGATTAATTATAACTCTCAAATCTACGATGGTTCATAGATGCAAAGCGCAGACCATAAATATGACTTATTAATCAAAAGTATGCGTGATTTGTTAACCTCCTTATCATCGAGAAACGCATGAAAAAATTATTGATACTAAAAATAATTAAATTCCGATTATTTTACGAAGAATAAAATTACGTTTCAATGGGACTTACCTTTTGCGAATCTAGTTTAAGGTTTAAATTTCTAGGTAAAAACAAATTCAGGGGGAGGAATGCCCTTGACCCACTAGGATGCTGCATACACATTAAAAAGCCCTTGCTACGCCCCTGCTAAGCATTTAATTCCAGGTAGCTTCCAGGTACATTTTTTTAATGTTTGAAAAGAAAAAAAAGTCGATTTAATTGATTATTAATAACTTGGCAATTAAGATGGCTTTTGTCAATGGTCAATGCAAGAATAGTATCTATTAAGATAGGATAGTCTGGTAATCGCTGCACTCTTAAGAGTACAACAAACTTACCTGTAACAACTAGTGTTATTCAGTCATCCAATGAGTTCTATATATAACTGAATACAAAATTATATAGTTTGTTTCTTTCTTGTGGAATATAAACTTTGTCAAATAGAAAATATATCCGTAAGCAATGTATCACAAAAGCAACTGCTCCCCGACTTAGCGCTAAATACACAGCAACTTCGCCCGATTTAGCCTCAATTTTTATGTACAGTGGAGTAAAACGGCGGCTTCTCGAAAAGTATACAGTTTCAATGGCTGCAAATTGACATTATAGCAGAAAAGGGACAGCTCTACAATACAAACACAAAAGTTACACCGTTGGTTACAAAAATGTAGTTAAAAATGACCTTAAACGTCAAAAAACGGGTTTTGGATGGTTTCTCTGTCTTTAACTCGCGTTTTCTTTCTTAATTTTTATTTTTGGAAACTATAAAACAATGTGCTGAATCGCCAAGCCCAGCCCGACAGATCCGTGCCACTTTTATAACATAAAAGTAAATATATGAAGAATGATTAACGAAAATCTTACACTGACTGAGATTCAAAAAGGTATCGTATTGGATATCGCCCGAATTAGCCTCGCGCGCCCGATTTAGCAGGTTACCTGGTGCAAGTTTTGTTTTCATATTTATTGAGGTCATAAATATTGCAGTACCTTCATTGGAATGTGTACTTTAAGGTTCTGTAATGGAATTAGTGTTAAATTTTGTTGTAAGAAAATTTTAACGTAATTTAGTATTTTTATACCCCCGCTTCGAAGAAGAGGGGGATATACTGTTTTACCCCTGTCCGTCCGTGCGTCCGTCCGTCCGTCCGTTACAAAATTTCCGTCGCAGTTTTCTCAGCAACTATATCATGCAGCAGCCTAATACTTTGCATATTGCTTAATTCATCCCATAGTCCCATGTGGTGTAAAGTGATTTCATGCTCCTTGCTCATCTACTTCCTGTTTGTCGCATATTTTTAGATTTTGGCGGGGATATCACTAGTGAGCATTAGCTCATAGATTTACTTGTTATTTATGCAGCATCAATTTTGCAAATACATCTTTTGCTAAATATTTTTATCGTAATTGATGACCAGCATCACTTGGTATGTTTCATAAGAAAAATTTTGATGTATAAAACAAATACTGTTGGTGGAAATATGACAAAATTAGAGCTATTCCTGTTTTACTATTTTTTAGCAAACGAAGACTTTACATGAACCTTAAGGTATACTGAAATCAAGCTGACTGACAGTAAGTAGTGGACATTAGTGCAGCGGACGTTAATGGACGTAATGCAGGACACACACCACTAAATTTTCAAGCGGACATTAACATTACACGCGGAAAAACTAAAATGTACATATATATTGCTGAAATAGCGTTAATTACTTCGCAATGTAATAAATGATTCATAACTTTTTTGCCTTGAAAGGATTCAGGTTTAAAGATTCCATTAGGTACTACTTTAAATCTTTATAAAAGCACAGAACTGTTAATATGCGAAAAATGCAGTTAGGTTCAAACCAATGTAGAACCCTAACGGTGAAGTGTGACCAAGGAAGACCGGGTATACAAACGTATATTATGCTGATACCAAACGAATGAGCAACATCAAACAAGTCAATCTTGGGGCTGAAAGGAGGGATGTGACCTCAAAGAAGCCATATAATGGACATACTTAGTAACTATAGACGTTTTAAGAAGGTTCGATACCCCGTCGAGCCCAAACGGTTAAGTGTGTTCCTGAAGAACAGGGTATACAGACGTATTTTATGCTAATACCATTCGAATGAGCCCTTCCATACAGGTCTATTAGAGGGTTGGCAAAAAGGCGGTCAATATGAGTATTGACCAGGTGGGTGGTAAATACTGGTTTTAACCGGACAACACTGGTCAATACTGGCTAATAATGGTTAATTGTTTTTACAACGTATAATCTGTACATTTTTATGACAAATAATATTAAATGTTATTCTTAAACTTTTATAACATTAGAATCCTTAAACTAATGAATAAACATAATTAAAGACAATAAAGCTGAAATTATATTTTTTATTTTGTTGTACATGTAATTTTCATAATTATCTAATTTACTTAATGGCCAATACTGGTCATTACCGGTTGAAAGGTTTTTTATTTTTGAAACATACTATCTGGCCATATCATGACATAAATAATAGATTACAAACTTGTTGATAAAATTAATGTGACATATTATGTGACTTTCACACCTAACATCAGCCCCCAATTATGTGTCCCCTCAGTGGGTTCGAGCATCTGTGGAGCCTAAACGGTGAAGTGTGACCCCGGAAGATCGGGTTTACAGACGTAGATTATGCTATTACCAAACGAATAAGCAACATCAAACAATTTTATCTTGGGGACTTCAAAGAAGCCATATAATAGATAAACTTACAATAGATGTTTTTTAAGAGGGTTCGAACACCTATAGAGCCCACACTTTTTCTATTATACAATGCAAA
The DNA here is from genome assembly GCA_025267735.1 of Mactra quadrangularis. NCBI lineage: Eukaryota > Metazoa > Mollusca > Bivalvia > Venerida > Mactridae > Mactra > Mactra quadrangularis. The sequence continues at coordinate 46,219,727 of CM046305.1, read as the reverse complement.
CAAATTTTAGGGAAACAAAAGCTTATTTTAGTCAGCTTGTAAAGTACGCAAACACTTAAAGTGCTTCAAATCACTTTTCACATAATTTCAATTTCACACTCACATTCTCAGAAATTCAACCTCACATTCATACATAAAGCGACTTGTAATTTTGATATGTAAGCACTGCTGAGCACTTTTGATAAAAAGATAATTAGAACTGAAAATGTTTATATAAATCAGCATAAGTAACTTCTGTCAAACATGTTACAGCATATATATTTTGGTCCGTAAGTTAGTGTTTACCACAACATCAAGCTTCGTTCAGAATTCATGTCTCATTGCTGTTAGCAAAATTCTTACTTTCCTTTACATGTAACAGGAAAACGTTTTATAACAAGTTATATTATAATATTGAAAATCCTTTACAGTTAACATGACAATTCAACACAATGCTAATTTGAGTTACCTTAAGATTATACTTGTTTTTTGTTTGCCGTGACAATCACATTGCTGCGTTTCACAGTAATTGGAACGATGTTCAGAACATCGTTCCAGAGTTAACAAACCGTAATTTCAGCTCCAAGCATTGAATCTAAGCTAAAACCCCGATCCACTCCGCATATCATTACTACAAAATTTGATTCGGATGTTTTCGGCTAGTATATTATCCTGATAATCGCTTGCTACTTATTTCCATAGATTTGATTTTTCATCCGGCAATAGAGCAACATGATACGGTTTACTGCTGGTATGACTAAAACACGCAATTGAGAATTAGGGGCAAAATGGACGAAATGCAGTCAGTAGCGAATAGAGCAACATGATACGGATTACTGCAGGTATGACTAAAACGCAATAGAGAATTAGGGGCAAAATGGACGAAAGCAGTCAGTAGCGAAATGAAGTTTTAATTGTTAAATAACTTTTTTGGGCGTTAATATATTATCAGCAATAAAACAACAGAAAATGACTTAAATACGCAATGGAGAATTCTGCGCAAATGGACGAAATGGAACAGACATTGGCGAATCGGAGATTTAACTGTATAAATCCAGTGTTCAATCTAAATCGCATCATTGCGCAAATGCACCCTTATGTACGCAAATGACATAATGTCAAACGTCTATTGGGCCCGTCGGGCGCACGAAAATATGGCTACAGTTAAGTTCACACTAAAGTTTACACCCTAGTGCACTTGGAGTGCACTTCATCCACACCTGAAGTGCACTTGAAGTGCACTTTGAGATGCAGTTTAGTTTAGCCAATTTATTGAAGCTAGAAATAATACTTGTTGGTTGATTGAAGACAATATTGAATTAATATTTAGGTTTATAAAACCTGGTAAACAGTTAAAAGATGATTATAAATTAAGCAAATTATTGACTAATTTTATTTTATGGAGTTCAGAATATTTTAGTCTTATAACACATGTAAATTTGTGTGGATTCAATTCAATATTTAATGTTTGCATTGAATTGATTGTCATGTATAATGATTATGACTAAACAGAAATAATTATCATAATCATTTTGGAAAAATGCCACACAAGTTATTTGATTGTTTAAATTTTAAATGATCAGTCTTTATACTGTCCTGTCTGGTTAATTTATCAATATCTTATATCTAGATATTACAATGTATATAAAATAATTCAAAATATAAAAAAATCAAGTCTTATTTCAGTTTAATGCCTGTCATCTTTTTTGTTTTATAATAGTGTGACATTTGTATTAAGTACTTGAAAATGTTAATGATATATTTTTATGTTTTATCATACATGTTAGTCGCATGTCACTATTTCATTTAATATACTAGAAACCCTATAGACAGCCTGTCTTTGTTAGATAGGAAAGGTGTGAAAATATTTTAACTGCAACATTTTGAGATGTTACTGTCAAGTATTGTAAAAATGATTAAAATCTAAGTTCATTTAGTAATCAGATCATAAACAAAGTCAGCTTCATAATTACTTATCCATATTGAAATATTTATTGATTGATAATTATAACATTAAAATGAGTAGAGTTAAAAGTTTTAACTCCTTACTTAAGAGAGAGAATTGTGCAGTTGTATTTAGCTGGCACCTACAATTTAAATGTATGCATTTTGATAACATTGAACTGTATGATATTTTGACTACAAACTATTCTTGTTTTTATTGTTTTTTATTTATTTGATGATCATTAAGAATGTTAGTACAAGCTTTGCAGTAAGAATAGTTCCCAACAATGAAATCATTCTTATACAGCCATATTTATGGTCCCTCTTTCCTGTTGTTGATATCCCCTGATGATAATGACTAAAGATAGATATCAGGGATTAACAATTGTCTAATTGTTATCAGTCTTATCACATCTTCATCTCATATGGTGAGCAGACAGTATTTTGTTAATCATGAATTTTTGATTATTTATTTTCATTGATACTGAGAATTTAGATAATGGATATTTTTTACCTGGAAAATTGTACCTGTGACTTGGAATAAAGAAGAAGAAAGTAACAAATTGTAACAAATAATCAGATTATTTACAACCTGAAATCAGATAATTTAATAAAAACAGTTATTTCAAATTTGCATTGAGATATTTACAACATTGGATCAACTTCAGATAATTGTAGATAATTATTATAAATGATGCATTAAGATTTATTTATCAATTATTTACAACTCTCTCTACCTATTGTTCATGCATTACAATACATTTATTGTTCAAATTGCTTTAAAAGCATGTCAAAATTCAAGTTTCCGTGTCAATTTTACATATACTTTTTCACACTTAAATTCATATTTGTACATACAATAGTACTGAATACTTGAAACAACATAACAAATTTCAACATTATTTTTTAAAGAAAGCTGTTTATTATCTTATCTTACATAATTATGATGTAACTAATAAATGTCTAGATCATACCTCGTCTCGTCTATGTGTGCATCAACTCAGATGCCCTGCTGAGAATGGTATCCTTAATTGGCATACTGTTTATATCAGGGGGCTATAAAATCATAGCACAAATATACATGTACATGTGTATAATGTATATCAATGCAGATGTTATCTGATAAAGTCACTGATAAACTAAATGGATCCAAGTGTCTGGCTCTGTCTTATTTTTATTTTAAGTCTTATTATTTTAGCAGTCACAGTTCTTTCTATTCACAAGTTTTTTTCTTAATTTAGTTTTAAAAGATTGATTAAGCTTAAAATATTGCATAAAATACAAACATTGTAAGTACAAACTGAAGATTTCTTTTTGGTTGTCTTTTTTATTGGTTTCTTGATGCTTGTTGACTGTTTATGGAGTTTGTTCTCTTATGTCATCATACTGCCAAATGTTAAATAATAATAACCCCTTTAGATAAAATAACATAGTGTTGTTATTACCAACCTTACACAAAATATTATTTTAAATACAAAGATTATTCAATGTTGAATAGAAGTAATTGAATATCAAATTTAAGAAGCACAGTACATTGTATATTATAATTTCACTAATAAAAAGTAAGCTTAAATTCTGTCAGGTACAAAGTAAAAGCATATAGAGATAAATTCATTGTCGAATATAAACCACTTTTGAGTTCATTATTAACATGACAAAGACTGTTTTCTGGCTGCCATTTTTTGTTGAAATATCTGAATGATAAAAATTTATATCAACAATAATACGGGTATGTTATGCGTTAAAAACTTTCCTAAGAATGAATTATACAAGTGTCCCTGAATTGTATCACAATTAAAATTAAATGTATGAATTAATGTAAAATCAACATAATAAAAAATCTCATAATTAATTTCAATAATCACAGTTAATCTTTGTTCCCTATTGTAAAGATCAAAGAACCAACTGAAGTTTTAAGACATCAGTTGTAATAAACATTTATGTGTAACCAATTTGCAGTTTTATCTTTATTAAACAATTATAATTGTTCAACTTGATTTTAATTGACTTAATATTAAGTAACTTTCTTTTGTGTTCTTTATCATGCAAAGCCATGAAAATTACTATGTCATACATGTAGTAATGATAATTATTTCCAGTTTACAGTTTACAGTTTATTTTACACTCAGCACATGATACATGTGAACAGAGGTACAATTGAAATAAACAGTACATAGATGATATATACATGATACCAGGCTATACAGATAAGCTACATGTGATAATATGTATTACACTTAGGTAGGAACCTCTCTGTGTCATTCAAAATTGTTATTAATCTTTGAAGGACGTTAGGAGGCTTCTACATTACAATATTATACAAGATATGTCATGATTATTTAGGGGAAAAAGTCAATAAATAAAAGTGAACTAAATAAACACATATAAAAGAGGGAGGTAATTAGTTGTTAAAGCCAGGTGGATTGTTGAAAGTTTTCAGAATAATTTTGATAAATTTACTAATTTGAGTCAAGCGATCTACATTTTCTTCATTCATGATGCGTTTGAATAATAGGATGTTACTATTTCTACATGTAAGATTAACGAATGATAAGAATTGATATCGTTCATTTTTAAAGAATGTACATTGGAGTAAGTAATGAAATTCATCTCCTATATCATTAAGGTTACAAAGGAAACATTTTCGGTCATTTCTGTCTAACCCAATCCATCTGCCTTTCTCGACTGGTAGGTAATTATTACATAATCTGAAATTGATTAGTGGTTGTAAATACTGGTCAGGTAATTCTACATATAATTTTTCTAGCGTATGTACAGTTTTGTAAGTTCTATAATTTAAGCATTTTGCGGACTCGAAGATAGCAGTAGACCACGTTTGTCGGTATTGGTCCTTGAGTGAGCTTTCTAACAGGTTTAACCATTCCTGTTTGCTGCCTTCGAAATTATGATCGTGCCAAATGTAACTTAAGCCACAATCATCTAAAATGCTTTTGACGTTACTTAGCCATGGATAAATCTTATTATTAACTGAAAAATCATTGTAAACAACTCTATATATATTCGAAGAAAGAAAATACTGACTGTGAGTAAGTTTATACCAAAAACCTATAATTCTCTTTTTGATGGTAATGTCTAAGGGGAAGCGACCAAGGTCACCATACAACATTATATGAGGGGTACTCTTTTTAACGTGTAAAACATGTTTAAAAATCGGTTTGAACTTTTTCAATGTTAGACAAGTCACCATAGCCCCATATTTCACATGCATATAGTAAAACGGGTACTACTGTATTATCAAAAAGTTTTAAAACACAATCTAGTGGAAGATCTAGATTTCTCAGTTTAACATAAAGACTAAAGAGAGCTTTCCTAGATTGAGCTACAGCATGCTCTTTTGCTTTAGAAAATTTTCTATTTTTGGAGAATAAAACTCCAAGATAAATGAAAGAGTCAACTACTTCAAAAACATGATTTTGTGAAATTATGTGTCTAGTCCTGCCAGGACAAAACTGCACTAAACTGCACCTCAAAGTGCACTTCAAGTGCACTTCAGGTGTGGACGAAGTGCACATGAAGTGCACTTTGTGTAAACTTTAGTGTGAACTTAACTGTATTTGCCTATATCAGACCAGGGACATTATGTTCGTGTCTCTAATCGATCAGGCTTTTGACGACTTTTCGTTTATTCTGTGCCCGTCCGTCTCTTTAAACCCATTTCGTTAAATAGTTCTAGAAAGAAGAAGAAATAGTTCTAGTCGTGTTGGAGACAAACATAATTAAATTTCACGTTGTTTGAGCGACTGTACAGATATTGAAGACAAAAATGTTCATTTGACATCGAATACTGTACATATGCAATAATCGATGGAATGGCAGTAAACGACCACAGCGATTGACTAGTTTACAAAATAATTTAAACGATAGATTCGATAGTAAAGTTCCAAAGATTACGCGATGCAGACTGCAGGTGTCCGATTAATTTAAGAAGGTTCTCTCGCATACAATTCCCCAACAGTCCCCACCCCAAAAAAAATCTTTTTTTATAAACACACACACATATAGTTATAGTAAAGGTATGCTACTGGTCAACTCAGAAACCAAGAAAAAAATGACCGATCTTATTCAACGGGCTCTTGTGTTTTTATTTCTTGGTCGATTTTCAAAAACTTGGTCTTATTTATCAAACAAATGCTTAATTTGTCGATTGCATATAAAAGCTTATTAATGAAAAGCAAATAAAGAAAGTTATCTGCCGTTAAACAGGAAAAACGTTTAATCGTACCCTATCTGATCTACCAAAAACCCGCTTCCTTCCCGAACGTAACACATAAATGTGCAAGTGGAACTCCGATAAAATGAACTAAAACAGAGAAAATAATATTTAAAGTCACTAGCCTCTCTCACAGTGGTCTAAGACAAATCATTTGATCACTAAAAAAAATTCACTATCATAAATTTCCTTCACTTGCCGTGAGTTTTTCCGTAAAACGGCATGAGTTCGGTTTTAGCCTAGACTTCTTTCTCAAAATGGAACAATTGTTGCAATGACATAATCATAAAGTGTCTAGTTAACATGTACATACTTTAAGTCAATTAAGATATCAAAATGAAAATAGATGTGCTAATTCATTGATGGTACGTCTTCTTAAATTTGAAGGGACGTTACTATGGACTAATGTTATAGCAGTTCTGCCTCTTTTATATTTATATGAATTGGTTTATTATTCTTTGACTGATTTATTTGTTTGATAAAGTAAGATAAACCTTGCAATTAGCAAATTACTCGAAAAGTCTAGTTCTATCCTTGGACTGCTCTTGTTAAATTCTATTAATTGTTACTTCATACATTATTTTATAGATAATATTGCTGCACAAGTTTGATTTTTTACATAATTATAATCGTTTTTATTGAATCAGTTCAGGACATCGTTCCTCCAGCACTCCAGTGCTTTGATTTTTTACTTGTTAGACCTGAAGCCATGTGAGAATGTTCGATATAGATCTTAAAGAAAATTACGTTTTCGGAAAATACAGTGGAAATTTGATTTTTGGATTACTTTATTGTTTATGTAAGGGTATGTCACCATTGCTTTAACCCAATAAGAACAGGAGAAAAAAACTTTTCTGAACTAAGTTATTATAACATTGACTTGCATGTTTACTACCATATAATGATTTTGAGTAATTTTACAAAACTTCACCACAACGTGCATTATAAAAACACATGCACAATAATGCTGACACACCTGTTCTCATTCTGTACACAAACGGTCTGACTGACCTCTGTACGGAGACGCCGCGCATCATGGGAAAACTGTTTATACACCTGAAAACACGTGGCAATGTTTACATTCTATCAATTTCCCCCTTCAAGTATACTGAACAAAGAGAGTATGAATTTTGTGTCTACTCGATAAAATTTGACTATCCAACCAACTAACCTCATTAAATTAAACTTTTTAAGCGGTAGTTAAACCTTCATCATAACGTGTTTACATCTGTCATTCTTTACACAGTAATTTGAAATCGAAAGTAGAATACACGGTTTAACTATGCAACTATACCTGTAGAGGTTTAAAAGTACTTTGTATATATAGATTTATATTCCTGTAGCTATGAGTGATCATTTATTTTACATTTCGACAACGATTTTGTCAAAAAACGAAAAAATCCAACTATTTTGTCTTCCTGCGCCGCACTATATTCTGTTGCGTACCAAACGCCGAATTTTGGGACGGTTGTGCGTCTTAGTATAGAGGTGATATCTTCACCTTCTATTTATAGAATGCACCTGTACTTACTTGCAAATTGCCATCTCGTGGAATCTCGTTCCGTTCAATCCTAGACTGACGTATATGTCGCTATATAAAAGCTAAGGTGCATTCGGTATCGACATTTTGTGCTGCGCAGTAATAGCGGACAGAACAGATTATATCTTTTATTTCGACACAGTTTACAGAATGGCGCGGGTTTCTGTTTTGCAAGTAGTCATTATTCATGGATTACTAATTTCGACTGTGCTTGGCAGGAGCAACGATGACGGTGAGATATATTGTCATTTATATGATAACTATTGTCCTATTTTAAAATACGATGATGTTTTTATTATCATTTTGGCATTTCTTACAATATATCTGTACGTCAAAAATATCCCGAAGTTAGGCTTATGTTTTGAACTAATGATGATCAATATGTAAATCGTTTCAACGTTCAACTAGCCAAATCAATTGCAGACAATAGCACACCGTGAACTTTTTGTTACTTCACATTACATCATTTTTACGTGGAATATCAAGGTCTGTAGACAGGTGATCTCCTGCAACAATAAGGTCGCATGCAAAGATAATTTAATCATGTAGGGCAGTTGTCAGTCAAGGACGGAAGAATGCACCTATTAACTGGTTAACAGCTCAATCCAGAGATTTGGCATTTCAAGGACCTGAAAATTGGTTGAATGACCGCCATGATATGACTAATACAATGAATTGCACTGCTACGGTGTAAAACCCAACGAAACAATATTTATTTTACAGATGTTTGGTGGACTTGTCGGTATAGGTGCAGTGTTAGCAGCTGGAGTAGCGGCTGGGTCAATTGCTGCTGCGATACAGGTGAGTAACCGCCTAGCAGACTACGTTAACTATAAAGGCTAGTTCATGGTGAGCTTTTAGGATCGTGAAATGTCTGATGTACCTCCACATTTGTGTGTGATCAGTCAACACTCAAATGGTCACATTTTTTCCTCAAATATGATGAATGTTTGTGAGGATGTTATTCTAGGTGATTGTTCGGATGAGTTCGAACATCGGATGAAAATCTAGGTCAAAGGAGCTTAAAATAGAAACCTCTTATTGACACCATAGTGGATACTGTCTTGATCCAAAAATCCTGGAAATTGGTCTGAAAGGTTGTTTTGGTTATTTCTAGGTCAAGTTTGAATATGAGTCATCTGGAGTCAAAAACTAGGTATCACATTCTTAAATGGCGCTCAGGTGAACGATAAAGGACAGTCATGGCCCTATTGTTTTATAAAGATTCATATTGCATATTGCATAAAGTACAAACATTGTGAGTACAAACTGAAGATTTCTTTTTGGTTGTCTTTTGTATTGGTTTCTTGATGCTTGTTGACTGTTTATGGAGTTTGTTCTCTTATGTCATCATACTGCCAAATGTTAAATAATAATAACCCCTTTAGATAAAATAACATAGTGTTGTTATTACCAACATACACAAAATATTATTTTAAATACAAAGATTATTCAATGTTGAATATAAGTAATTGAATATCAAATTTAAGAAGCACAGTACATTGTATATTATAATTTCACTAATAAAAAGTAAGCTTAAATTCTGTCAGGTACAAAGTAAAAGCATATAGAGATAAATTCATTGTCGAATATAAACTACTTTTGAGTTCATTATTAACATGACAAAGACTGTTTTCTGGCTGCCATTTTTTGTTGAAATATCTGAATGATAAAAATTTATATCAACAATAATACGGGTATGTTATGCGTTAAAAACTTTCTTAAGAATGAATTATACAAGTGTCCCTGAATTGTGTCACAATTAAAATTAAATGTATGAAATTATGTGTCTAGTCCTGCCAGGACGATCCCCAAAAACAAGGATTTTTGTTTTGGCCACATTTAAGTCAAGTTTCCAGGTATTACAATAATCAATAAAAGTATCGAGTGATGCAATTAGATCAACTTCAGTATTGGAAAAAATAACAGTGTCATCAGCATATAAGAGTACAATGAGCATAAGATAAATGTCTAAGTTATGATCCTCTATATTAACACTGGTTACATTATTACTTAACATATAGTGTTCTTAGTCATTTAGATAAAGAGAGAAAAGAATTGGCGAGAGGTTTTCACCTTGACGGACTCCTCTGCTACATCCTCATGAATGCATAAATCTTGGAATTTGAACAGTGTTTTAACTAAATAGTTCTTGACTTCAAAATATTCTAAAAGTTCTTTTTCAATTTTGTAAACAATTTGCTTGATTATAAATTTGTGACTTTTTATCATGTTATAGACACCTACAGATAAAATCAATATTGTCATCAAACTATAAACAAGTCTTCAAACTTCAATAATTATATTGGCTAAACAAAAATGCACTAAACTGCACCTCAAAGTGCACTTCAAGTGCACTTCAGGTGTGGACGAAGTGCACATGAAGTGCACTTTGTGTAAACTTTAGTGTGAACTTAACTGTATTTGCCTATATCAGACCAGGGACATTATGTTCGTGTCTCTAATCGATCAGGCTTTTGACGACTTTTCGTTTATTCTGTGCCCGTCCGTCTCTTTAAACCCATTTCGTTAAATAGTTCTAGAAAGAAGAAGAAATAGTTCTAGTCGTGTTGGAGACAAACATAATTAAATTTCACGTTGTTTGAGCCACTGTACAGATATTGAAGACAAAATGTTCATTTGACATCGAATACTGTACATATGCAATAATTTCAAAATCGATGGTTTTCCAATCGATGGAATGGCAGTAAACGACCACAGCGATTGACTAGTTTACAAAATAATTTAAACGATAGATTCGATAGTAAAGTTCCAAAGATTACGCGATGCAGACTGCAGGTGTCCGATTAATTTAAGAAGGTTCTCTCGCATACAATTCCCCAACAGTCCCCACCCCAAAAAAATCTTTTTTTATACACACACACACATATAGTTATAGTAAAGGTATGCTACTGGTCAACTCAGAAACCAAGAAAAAAATGACCGATCTTATTCAACGGGCTCTTGTGTTTTTATTTCTTGGTCGATTTTCAAAAACTTGGTCTTATTTATCAAACAAATGCTTAATTTGTCGATTGCATATAAAAGCTTATTAATGAAAAGCAAATAAAGAAAGTTATCTGCCGTTAAACAGGAAAAACGTTTAATCGTACCCTATCTGATCTACCAAAAACCCGTTTCCTTCCCGAACGTAACACATAAATGTGCAAGTGGAACTCCGATAAAAATGAACTAAAACAGAGAAAATAATATTTAAAGTCACTAAGCTCTCTCACAGTGGTCTAAGACAAATCATTTGATCACTAAAAAAAATTCACTATCATAAATTTCCTTCACTTGCCGTGAGTTTTCCCGTAAAACGGCATGAGTTCGGTTTTAGCCTAGACTTCTTTCTCAAAATGGAACAATTGTTGCAATGACATAATCATAAAGTGTCTAGTTAACATGTACATACTTTAAGTCAATTAAGATATCAAAATGAAAATAGATGTGCTAATTCATTGATGGTACGTCTTCTTAAATTTGAAGGGACGTTACTATGGACTAATGTTATAGCAGTTCTGCCTCTTTTATATTTATATGAATTGGTTTATTATTCTTTGACTGATTTATTTGTTTGATAAAGTAAGATAAACCTTGCAATTAGCAAATTACTCGAAAAGTCTAGTTCTATCCTTGGACTGCTCTTGTTAAATTCTATTAATTGTTACTTCATACATTATTTTATAGATAATATTGCTGCACAAGTTTGATTGTTTACATAATTATAATCTTTATTTATTAAATCAGTTCAGGACATCGTTCCTCCAGCACTCCAGTGCTTTGATTTTTTACTTGTTAGACCTGAAGCCATGTGAGAATGTTCGATATAGATCTATTTAAAGAAAATTACGTTTTCGGAAAATACAGTGGAAATTTGATTTTTGGATTACTTTATTGTTTATGTAAGGGTATGTCACCATTGCTTTAACCCAATAAGAACAGGAGAAAAAAACTTTTCTGAACTAAGTTCTCAACTGAATTATAACATTGACTTGCATGTTTACTACCATATAATGATTTTGAGTAATTTTACAGTTTACAGTTTATTTCAACAGCATATCAGTACATAGTACTTATGGCTGTATAACATACATACATATAATTCAAACATGAAAATATATAAACATAGTGATAAGCACACAGGTAAGGTATTTTCAAAACTTCACCACAACGTGCATTATAAAAACACATGCACAATAATGTTGACACACCTGTACTTACTTGTAAATTGCCATCTCGTGAAATCTCGTTCCGTTCAATCCTAGACTGACACGTATATGTCGCTATATAAAAGCTAAGGTGCATTCGGTATCGACATTTTGTGCTGCGCAGTAATAGCGGACAGAACAGAATATATCTTTTATTTCGACACAGTTTACAGAATGGCGCGGGTTTCTGTTTTGCAAGTTGTCATTATATATGGATTACTAATTTCGACTGCGCTTGGCAGGAGCAACGATGACGGTGAGATATATAGTCATTTATATGATAACTATTGTCCTATTTTGAAATACGATGATGTTTTTATTATCATTTTGGCATTTCTTACGATAAATCTGTACGTCAAAAATATCCCGAAGTTAGGCTTATATTTTGAACTAATGATGATCAATATGTAAATCGTTTCAACGTTCAACTAGCCAAATCAATTGCAGACAATAGCACACCGTGAACTTTTTGTTACTTCACATTACGTCATTTTTACGTGGAATATCAAGGTCTGTAGACATGTGATCTCCTGCAACAATAAGGTCGCATGCAAAGATAATTTAATCATGTAGGGCAGTTGTCAGTCAAGGACGGAAGAATGCACCTATTAACTGGTTAACAGCTCAATCCAGAGATTTGGCATTTCAAGGACCTGAAAATTGGCAGGCTGTCAACTGATTCCTATATTCCTATATAACTCCTATATTTTGGGTCAGAATCCTATATTTTGAAAAACCTCCTATTTTTCCTATATTCTCCTATATTTTAGAAAATATTCCTATATTATTTTAAAAAAAATTGTCGCCACGAAAAGAAAAGAGTTAATATTGCTTTGATGCTTTGATACTTTGATAATTGTTCAAAGTTAATGGTTTCGTTCATCTGTACGGTAGACACTTTACGCTCGATGTCAATAAAATAGGCATTTAGGATTTGACAATTGATCAAAAATGAAGTAACAGTTTAACATGTTTTATCATTATAATCTTTAACATTAACCTAATTGGAGTAGAAAATACGCATCGGAGATTTTATTAAGGACTGTGCTAAAAGTTGTCATTGCTTAACGAAAGGTAGTATAAATGTTAAGTAAATATAATTTCTAGAACAGATGGACTATAGCAAATCTAATCATTAATTATTAAAAGGTATTTCATAGTATGACGGTAAACTACGTGACAACTATTTATATACTGCTTATGGAATGAAGTTTTACATGTACTCACGTAAATAATACAATCCAACTAGAGCACAAATGTCAATGTAAGAACACACTTAAACCCAGTTCAAATGCGGCTAATATGTTTCTAGTGTAAGGTTTACTCAATTATTTGTACAAGGTAAATAGTAACGTATCTTAGTAAAAAAAGTATTGATATATTAAGGGTAAATGTAATCAAAAAGCAAAAAATATGCTAGCATTTGCTTACAAACGCTTAAAAAAACAATCAAACGTTCACATACGTAAACCTATAAAGGTAATGTATCTTACTTTTTCAATTCACATAAGTTCCATTGCCTTTTATTTTAAAAGACATGCTGGTTTAGGCACAATTTATGTTTCAAAGCAAAACAATGCTAGCTCTTTTGCTTCAAATATGTTTATTTGTCAGAAAAAGACAGATTTATTTGATTTTTCTGCAAACATTTCTTTTGTATTTGTTAACCTATCTTACTCATTTATCAAAAGCCGTTCATGACTTATGAGTTCAAAATATCTAGTCCATTTTCATATAACTTTACATATTATCTAGTTCTGTAGAAAGCTGCTGTCAGTTTTATTGCAACAAAATAGTCAATTTGTTTTTCAACGAGGTAGAGGCTCTACAATTTGTTTTAAAAGTCTCACTATCTAATTATTTTTTCAACTTGTCCTTATTTCGGCTGGTGTACTGTTTTGGACCGGGGCGTTGTTGCTTGTATTTAAACTTTTTAGATTACATTATTTGCATATTCAAGTGTTTCTTGAGTTTCTCCGGTAATATGTCAGGAACTATACCTGCATCATTAAGTTTTAATTTGGGTTTTGATCCTGGTGTGCTGGACGATATTTTGTTTTCATTAATTTTAGTTGTAGGGTAATTCCTAACAATCTGAATTCATGTTAAGACATTTTTATCTCTTACATTAACCACTTGGGAGTTTATATTTGCATAAATCCGAGTGAAATTGCAAATATTTGGACTTGCATGTTGTCCATAACTGTTAACATATCTTACATCCAATTTGGGGACACAGGGAAATAATTTTTAATTTTCGCAAATTTTTTTGTCTGATTTTGGAAGTTTATGTTTTCATTAAATTATCCCAAATGGCCACTAGTAAAGGTAACATTTGCAGCAAAAAAGTATACTATTTCAAAACTATATTGTAGTTAAAACAAATACCCTATGCAGGGACAATGCAAAATCAACAGTTTTTGTCCCTTTGGGTTAAAGTTTTGATCAGAAAGTATGTTCAATGAGGGACAAAACTTTTGTTTGAGGTACATATAAATTGGATACATCATCTAATGAGAAAAAATCTCCGATACCTTCTGTTTTTAAAAAATGTGGGTCAAAGGACAGTGAAAATTTGAAAATGCCCACTAAGCTGACATTGAGTGTTTAATCATTGACTATTGCAAAATTACGGTGACAGTAAGTGAAAGGTAGTTATTGTGATATTAATTATACATATATATTGAAGCAGAAAATGATACTATTTTATGTTGGAAACTCCTATATTTTGCCTCAAAAAATGTCCAAAACCTCCTATATTTCCTGCAAAAATGTTCCTATATTCCTCTTATATTTTGGAGATGACCTGGTTGACAGCCTGAATTGGTTGAATGACCGCCATGATATGACTAATACAATGAATTGCACTGCTACGGTGTTAAACCCAACGAAACAATATTTATTTTATAGATGGTTGCGGTTTGGCGTCCTGGATGTTTGGTGGACTTGTCGGTATAGGTGCAGTGTTGGCTGCCCCAGTTGTTTTACCTGCAGTTGGGTTTACAGCAGCTGGAGTAGCGGCTGGGTCAATTGCTGCTGCGATACAGGTGAGTAACCGCCTAGCAGACTACGTTAACTATAAAGGCTAGTTCATGGTGAGCTTTTAGGATCGTGGAATGTCTGGCGTCCCTCCACCTTTGTGTGTGATCAGTCAACACTCCAGTGGTCACATTTTTGCCTCAAATATCATCAAACTTTGTAAGGATGTTTTTTAGGTGATTGTTCGGATGAGTTCGAACATCGAATGAAAATCTAGGTCAAAGGAGCTTAAAATAGAAACCTCTTCCTAACACCATAGTGAGTACTTTCTTGATCCAAAAATCCTGGAAATTGGTCTGAAAGGTTGTTTTGGTTATTTCTAGGTCAAGTTTGAATATGGGTCATCTGGAGTCAAAAACTAGGTATCACATTCTTAAATGGCGCTCAGGTGAACGATAAAGGACAGTCATGGCCCTATTGTTTTATAAAGATTCATTTTCTAAATAAATAGTGTCTTTAGTGTTGTGTTATACAAACTTAGAGCAATTAAAGCAGTTTTGTTGTTCGATTTGATGATAAGTCTAGAGAAGTCACATTAACTTCTACTTTAATTATTAAAGATCACTCCAAGAAATATTTTACACAAGTAGTTTCTGGTTATATCAAATCTAAACTTAGTGATGAAAAAACTGTTAACATATTGTTTAAGATAAACGGATAAAAGGATTTCTTAAAGAAATTAAGGTTTCTAAGGTTTTGCTAGGTGGACCAATGTATAGTTTGAAATGTATGTCCCTTGAAAGAATGTAAATTTTAGCACCTATAGAAAATACTAAATAGTAATTTATGCTTTATTTCAGACACCTGCAACAGTAGCTGGTAGTGCCTTCGCCTTGTCCCAGAGTGCTGGAGTCCTGGGTTTAGGTTTGGGAACAAAGGCAGCAATAGGCGGAGCAGCATCCTACGCAGGGCACACAGCTTACAAATATGCCAACGATTGTGATGGACCTTGCGAGGAGTGAAAATCATCAATAATTATGTTTGTGTCATATCTGTTTAAAAATATACCGTGTACAATTCATATAATGATAAACTTTATATCGTTTTTTCGTTTCATTTATTTCGATGCATTTGTGTTTATGTATTTGGAAAATAGAGTTCTATTACTGATAACGATGACAAACGAAGGAGTGTTGTCTTTTCTGGTGCAATCCGGTCACAAAAACACGGTCACGTAAAGCCACTGTACGAATATATATTTATTTTACAGCAGACATTGAAGTTATTAAAATATAACATGCATAGAAACACTATTAAGTATATCAAACTATTATGCTTTATAAATTTAAGTTTGACTGTGTGTCGATTTTTTTAAGTTGATTAATATGTTCATGCATGTATACATTCAATTCATTTAATTAGCTGTAAATACTGCGCTGTGGCCTTGCATTAAACTTTCAGAGTTTCAAGGTATATAGTTACGTGATCTTCGGAATGTAAATAAAATCTTGATTTACGTCAGTTTATTTCAAAGCCAAAAAAATGGAAAGATTTAAGAAATAAATATATTTCATCGTCAGAAAATGCCTATATAATCTTATGAGTTGTAGTTGTTGTTTTTCTGAATCCATTGCAAACGTTTTCTTTTGCTCATGACCTAGTTTACCGATCGATTCAAGTTTTGCGCGAATATTCGGAACTACAACAGGTTCAATTGATTTTTCTGGAAAAGAAAAGCAGTCGATATTTTATGAGCTAGGCTAAATGCCATTTCCTGTATATCAGAAAATCCATATGCCCTATGACAATATCTACTCTACAGTGGTTTTACTTGGAACAGTACGTTCAAATAAAGCTACTTTATTCTGTCCGATAACTGAATGTATAAAAAATATTATTTTACGCATAGTATTTACAAAAACTTTCTAAAGACTGGAAAGACTTTAAATCATTTGATTGATCTGTTTGCCAGTAACTGTTACTAGGCGCACACATATGTCAGTGGCTGACTTCTTCTCCCGGCTAGCTCAATTGGTAGCACACAAGTCTACTGATCGAGGGGTCGTGGGTTCGATTCCCGGGCGGGGCATAATTTCATGGAGCTTGGTCACGAAATTATGTTTACGGCCATTCTCCCTCCTACCAATGATTCTTAATTATGTAGGGCAGTTGCAGTCACTGACAAAAGTATTTGGTTAACAGCTAAATCCAGAGATTTAGCCTTTCCAGAAACAGTGAGTAGGTTGACTGACTGCCATTATATGACCTATACAATGTGTTGCTATGACGTTAAACCCAACAAAAACAAAAGAGCAAACAAAAAACAGCTTTATGTGTGATCGGAATGTGTAAAAAGTGTCTGTTTGATTTACAGTCATCCATCTAGTATCCTGGGGAGATTTTACTTTGTGCAATTCTAATGAAATATCTTAGAATTATTCTGTTTTTACATTTATGTGAAACTAGTGTTGATTGGTACTGTTTTGTATACTTAACGAAACTTCTATGTACCCCGATTTCAATATTGTAGGAAATGTTTATTCGTCAAAATTTGAGTTCGATCGATAACAGAAATCTGTATAGGATCAGCTTGCATGGTTTTATGCTACTTTATTGATGCAAAACCAGTTTTGTCGTGCATGCAATTGCAATCAATTGCAATCGAATGGAATCGAACCCCTGACCCCTCGATCAGTAGACTTAAATTGTGTGCCACCAATGAGCACTGGTCAGTCCAATGTCTGCAATAGACTATATCCGGAAATCAAATAATTTTGGTTTTCCCTGCTGTACAAACAAACATTCACCATTTCAATGGAAACATGTTTACTAAGAACAATATTTCGTGTTTAAGAATTTCGGCGATGATGCGTGTAGAACTGTATTTGTACCGCCTGTGCATGAACAGAAAAACATACATTGGAGTGATCATAAAATGCGAGACCAATATGGCATGATATGGCAAAATATAGGCCTACAGCTATATGCAGAAAGAGTGAGACGGATTTTATCTTAAGTCTGCAAGGAAAACAATAAATAACCTAATCTTATAAACTTACACAACTCGCTATAAACTTCTTTTACACATGAAACCTTGAAAGATAATCTGTAACACCCACCTACGCTCTTAAACGAGATAAGTTAAAGGACCTTATATCTCAAAATACTACACAAGAGGATAGAAATATAAGTCAACATCAATCAGATCTAATCTGTAATGTTATGACTTGAGATATTTACTGTTCAAACAAGTTTGGCATGTATTCCTTTAAATATGAACTTTAAAAAATCTAGGTCTATATAATCCATATTTAAAATAAGGGTCTCTATGCAGTTGATGACACTTTTAGGAACGATATGTCTCTAATAGTAACGAGAGAGTATAAGATTACCCTTTCCATGCTTTAAAAGTTTTCAACAAGGACAAAGAGACGTAGTTCAAGCGTGAAACTTCATTTTAATATAACTAGCCCGGCATATGTTATCCCCCTTTAAATTTGTGCACAAATGTATTTTGTCTAGCAATATCACACTCACTAGGTGGCACTTTCGACCGACAACAAACCATACGAAGATGAACATAGGAGGATCCAGCGGGGGGGGGGGGGGGGTCAGGGGGTATGGACCCCCCCCTAGAATTTCCAAAATGTACCTGTCCATTAGTGTATTTCTTGAGTGTTAGTCATTTTTAAGTTGCATGAAGCAAGTTTTCTCAGTTCTTAACAGATTTTATTGTAGTTTTTAGTATTATTATGTTGCATTATTCTGCAAAATGTGTATAATGTGGATGTGGTTCGAAAGTTTGGACCCCCCCTTCTAGAAAAAGTTTGGACCCCCCCCCCCTAGAAAAAAATCCTGGATCCGTCCCTGAATGTACCCCGGATATAAGACGTAGTACGAATACAACCAAGTTATGAGGCCCGGCCAATAACTCGCTTGCAAGTAGTGCTATTATCGTTTATGTATTAACGTGCTTTGTTTACATTAGCTAACGCGTTTTCTTCTATCTAGCTACAAAACAAGTTCACTGATACCTGGACTGACCAAGACTGAACAACATTGTTTCCTTTCGTATCGATACGTATCGTATCGTGTAATGACCGTATCGACTCATCCCTACTACATATGCGCAAGTGTGTTTCCATATTAATGTGAAAATATGTGACTAATTTCACATTTCTACATTTATTATCACCTGTAAGTTATCACTTGTCTTTTAGATAATTCGCCGAGTATATTTACAATGAAGCCATATATTTCAAACACTGTTTCATCAAACTATACCGACAGTTAAACCTGGGAATCTCTTAAAAATCCAGAATTTGTGGACTCATTACATTCTCCTTAAACATATATCATATAGACCGCTTTCGTATAGGACCTCCCGACATCGCACAGAGTGCCACGTCGAGATGACCTTTGTGTTTACTAATCAATGCGTAGTTTTCATCTAGACAAAACACTATTAATAGCATCATGGTTTCGTAATTTCTATTTTTAGACCGAGTTTGTGAGCTAATTTGACGGTAGTGTTATTCACGCGCCGTGATTGGACAGTTCTTTGCAAATTATGTCACATAGACGATGTGAACAAGTCACTGAGCACAGTGAATGCCTCACTATAATTATTATAAAAGCAAAGGTCAATTGAACGTGACCCGTATTATGAAGTAGCCAGATCCAAAAAAGCCAGTGCACCAGAGAATGATTTTAATGATCGTGTTTCAAAATAGATTGAACTCATTATTGAACGACTTTCTCAGTCCCATTTCCAATTTGTAACTACATGTATCCTAATAATCGGTAACTATATATACTAGGACGAAAAAGAAACGCCGGGTAACCTATAATGATTGTTTTAAGGGATAAATTGTATTATTGGATTATTATATTTATTTTTGTATGAAATGTCATCTGTATGGAACCAGCTGTTGAAGTTTCAATCGATTTCCGATGCTGATTATGTGAAACAAATACCCCCTTTTAACGATGACCCTTCTTGTTTTGCGAAACACGGCCGGACATGTGTTGCATATTTTATGTACCCGGCGTTTCTTTTTCGTCCTAGTATAGATATACGGATCAAAGCCTAACAGTACAATGTTATAATGCAGTTCCAAAGATGATTGACTTTCTCAGGTCACCCTGTAATTGATGTTTACCTTTACTTACGTTGTTTAAACAAAGTAAACTTCGACAAGACTTTGTTTACATTGTTAGGTCTCAAAAGGGACGTTTAACTCTTCAGATAAAATATTTGAGAGTTGATATATTAAAGTGTGTACTCACTTGATAACTTTATATCTGACCTCGCGGTGATACTGAAATAAAGGTTCAAATTTAAGGTAGGTGAAAAAGTTATATTTTATTTTCTAGCTAAAGCCATGATAATTCATTAAATAAGTTACAAATAATACGGTTAATCGAATATTTTCGGTGACAATAAAAAATACAATATTTGCTTCGCATTTGAACAAATGAAAGCACGAAATTATTAGAATTCGTCAATTTTGAAATATTGTTTTTTATTACGAGTAGTAAGCACATGAACTGATACTGTCACTCGTTTTTGTGACATTTTTAAAACATGTTTTCTGAACTCACTAGATGCTGATGCAGTTAAATGAGTTTCACATCAAAGTAATTGTAATTTCTTTAATTTTGTTATAATTTAAATATAAGACAGTCTATAGTGGTCAAAGTGTATGTCTTCAATCAGTTTATATCATCTTACGACAAAACTCATCGTAAGTCATAATGGGTAAAATAGGCTTAAAATAGGAAATTTAATGTGTATACTGTGTGAACATAATTATCAAATGAAATATTACCTAATTGTCTGTTTTACGACCAAATCATTAAAAGGACTTACGATTGATTGTATCGTACTTTTTGTTAAAAAATCTACTGGTTTACTTTAGAATCTGACAACATGGAACTTGCTCTGCTTTTACGTATTGTGTGTAAACAATTAGTTTAGACTAGTAATATATTTAAACGGATGGAAGTACAATTTGGACTGAAATAAAACAACAGTTGCTAATTAATAGTTCACAATTTATTTCACCAGCTTATCAGTACGAACCATCAATGGCTAAACATATAAAGTTAAAGTGCAGTTTATAACATACGAATGGAAACATAATGTCCAAAGAGGAAAACATAAAGAAATATAACTTAGTCTATATGAAGGCTAAAAGTTTGTACAAATCTGCCTATTTCTTATACATAAAGCGATTAGGGAATTCTGAACGTCAATTTTAGTCATTGTTGTGACTATGTAGGACTGATAATTGTAAACCAGATTAAATGTGTTCAAAATTAGTAAGGTAACTTGGTAACTTTGGAATGTATACTCGCACGAATAATTGCAAGGATGGACAAATGGCTTAGCATTTTTTCAATTTAAGCAGTTCATTTGAATGCCAAATTTAAAAATGTCAACAAATAGCATGTTATTCCATTGATGTCAGTATGAACAGTTTGAAAACCTTTGCAATTGAGAGCTAAGTATCACTAATTAAAACCAATGATGATAATTGAATGTGTTTCAATTAAAATAATACTGGTAAAACTAAACCTGTCCACAAAGATATGTCACGGGTGACCCCCTCCCGCCACCTAAGAGAATCGCCTCAATGTAAATCTACCTCTCGAAATGGCATTGAATACACATACTTAAAAGAAAATGTATATGTTTATGAGTACATGTCTATGGTTGGAGAGCAGAGCTTTAAATTCCTCTGATCACCTTAGGTTTAGTAATCCTATACTATTTACATATCAAAATGGAAGTTAATGTATTTGTTTTGAAAGATTAGTTTGATAAATGTACAGACTTACCCATGTCACTATTTAAATAGTGAGTCAGTTTATTTGAACTATAATACAACGTATACGTACCAAATGAAGTCATGTTTTTATGCACGTACAATAGATTCGTTATTTAACTTATGCTTATAAAGTTCTAACCTTTATCTACGTTTCATCATAAATTAAAATACATAAGAAAAAATTAAGTGTGTGTAGCCAGCCATTAAATCTTGTAGACATGTATTTCATGCAAATAATCCTCGTTTCTAGTATTTTCCAGTACTCTACTTACAGCTGCTTGTTAAATTAAATTTTTATGTCCAATACTCCCAAGCTATTGAATTTAAATTGATATATTTACTCGTTAATATTAACCATATTATAGGGACATAACTCTGAATGATTTCATTTGGGTTCACTAATTAATGCGATGACCCTATATATACATGCTTATATAGAGTCCTTGACTTATGTAAATCTTTGTGTAATATTTTTGGAGTTATCCCCCCTTCTTTCTTTAAATTATATGACTGATGAAACCATCGATCGTATATCTGACTCAGATTTAGTAGGGCTGTTGTCAGTCACAGTCTTCAAAAGTTTCTTGTTTTTACATAAGCCTTGCCATAAACAAAACACTCCATCCTAAAAGTCGAGCGCTCTGTCTTGATTTGCTCTCTTTATTCACCATCACGTTTTAAAAACTTCAGTTATATGACTAAGCTATATTAATGTGTAATGGTTAAGCCTTCTTGATAAATATTGTAAGGTTAGATTATAGAATATTTACGAGTGTATGATATATAGTATAAAGTGTTAGGTTTATATTATCAGTACCTTCATACAAAGGTGTGTGAGAGTTTTGTTCATCGTCAAGTGACTAGGTCCTCTTGACACTTATAATTTACGAGAGTATGCTTTAAATTGAGACAAACCAAAGAAATGTACATGTGATGACGTAAACATATTACATTGGTTTAATATATTGTAGTTGTACTAGAAGCGGTAATTTGACTTCTTGGGCCCTGTTTAAAACATGGTACATGTGCTGACATGTAAGGAATAGCATATTTGTTTTAATTTCAGATCCAATTCTCCCTCCTGTACGTACCCTCTGAAAGTTGGCCACGCCCATTTTTTAACAAAAATAATCATTTTGTACTTGACGTTAATAAATAGTATCTCATTGGCTTTTAATATTTCAATTTCAAGGTTTGTTAAGGGGCTGAGTTCAATATGGAGTCAAGAAAACCAAATATAACTAACCCATATGGCGGAAACTAATTTCCTATATGTAAACCATACGTACACTTTATCCAAATCATCACATAAATGCATATATTGACCAAATATTGTTTATAAACCATATATTAATATATTTTATCAATATAAACCATAATTATTATTATATTTATATATTTTATCAATAACAACCGTATACTTATATAATTTTATCATTTTAAACCATATATTAGAGCAGCTGCAACGCTTGCATCTTTTAAAAAATCTTTACGAACTCATCCATGTTTACTTATAAATAGTGATAAATGACTGTTGATATGTACAAGTATTTTTATCGTATATTTGTAGTGCATTTTAGTTATACTCTTCAGATCACTTGATTAGTTATGTATTTTATGTTGTTTGATACATTTGTATATTGCTTGTCATTTTATCAGTATTTTTCATGTTTTATTGTATATTCTTTTATGTGAAGCACTTTTGAGCACACTCATGTATGAAAAAAGTGCCATAGAAATGTGGTAAATAATAATAATAATAATAATATTCATAAAGTTTATCATTACAAACCATATATCTATATATGTTATCATTTTAAACCATATATTTATATCATTTTCAACCATATATTTATTTATCTTTATCAATATACACCATGTATAAATAAACCATATATTTATATATTTCTATCAATATATATTTATATATTTTATGAATATTAACCATTCAAGTACATATGTACAAGTTTTTTTACTTATAAACCAAATATTTACACATTGTATCAACAGCAACCATATACCTATACATTTTTATCATTTAAAACCATATATTTATATATCTTTATCATGACAAACCATATATTTATATAATCTTATCGTTTTAAACCATATATTAATATCATTTTAAACCATATATTTATATATCTTTATCATGACAAACCATATATTTATATAATCTTATCGTTTTAAACCATATATTAATATCATTTTAAACCATATATTTATATATCTTTATCATGACAAACCATATATTTATATAATCTTATCGTTTTAAACCATATATTAATATCATTTTAAACAATATATTTATTTATCTTTATCAATATAAACCATATATGAATAAACCATATATTTATATAATTTAAATTAGAATAAACCATGTGTTGTTTATGAACCATATATTCATATTTTATCAGTATAAACCATATATTTATATAGTTTTTCAATATAAACCATATTTTTTTCAGTTTATATTGTCACCATGGTTATACAATATTATTATGATTTACTATCTCAGCCATGTCGGGCTGTATATATGTTTTTACAAGCTACTGGTATCGAA
Organism: Mactra quadrangularis; assembly: GCA_025267735.1. Lineage (NCBI taxonomy): Eukaryota > Metazoa > Mollusca > Bivalvia > Venerida > Mactridae > Mactra > Mactra quadrangularis. The sequence goes on along the minus strand of CM046305.1, from coordinate 46,195,447 downwards.
TATGAGAAAAAACCTATCGAACTACTCAAAGGTAAGACATTTACATGTACGAGTATTCATTAGATTGCAAAATCAATTTAAACCATTATGGCTATAGCACTTGTATTTAGATATCAGTATGTAGTGTTAAACACCCCTTATGTTCAATCTACGTCGAAAAAGCCTACGTCAATGCAACCTTTTTTAAAAAAGGATGATACGTTATCATTAGGTAATTATAACCTTATCTCATTGCTTTGCTGAATCAGTTTACATATATCTAAACATCTAACAATTCTTTTATATAGTGGTGTAGATACACATTTCTTGAATCTGCTTCATGTTAAAATGTAAGATTTGCTTACAATTGACTAAGTACTGTTCAACCAAATATTATATTGCTCTTTGGGTTTAACTTATTAGAACTATGACAAAGATACTATCCCATTTTCTCAATCTAAATTCGGACATGTAACATATTTTTCCTCTCAGTCAACGTTAAACATATACTAAACGGAAATGTGCATAATGTTTACAAAGAGGTTGAAAAATAGCTTGTATATCAAGATACTGAGACAAAAGCGCTGTTCCTGTCCTTGTGCATCATAATATTTGTTGAAATTATTTCTGTCATTTCTGTTATTTTCTCCAGGCGAACAGAGGAGTGAAGAATTTGTGAAAATTAATCCATTTAATAAAGTACCTGCTATTGTGGATGGTGACATGTGTTTATCTGAAAGGTTGGTATATAATTTACTTTGATTATTGATGGCCGTTTGTGAGTGTTCCTTAGTTTTGGATCAATTAATTAATTTATGTCCATTTGTAGTTAGAATATCTTCACTTTACATCTTATTCTGTATCAAGAGTAAAAGCCATAAGTTATCTAACTATCGTTTCTGAAATGCTTCAGAACTGCACGCCCGTCTTCCGAAAACAACAACTTACTTTCTCCCACATGTATATCTATTTAAGACGTTAGTCTAAAGGCGTTTTTCATTGTTTACAAGATATTGCTATGCTTAGTGTGATATGTGGTGTAACCATAATCGTTGCAATGTAAAAATATAAAAGTACACTGAAAAACATGACGTCAATTTACACCAAAATAACAAAACAATGCTCAGATACGATGTCATCATCCAAAACCATACTACTATCTTTCGTTGCAGTGAATATTTTGACATTTTGAATTGTAACATACATGTATGTTGTACATTTAAAGACCGACGATGCTATGTTTTCGTGCTTACTTTTATCAAATAAATATTTATTTTAGTGTTGCAATAATGAGATATCTAGCTAACAAATTTAATGTTGCTGAGAGTTGGTATCCAAGAACCGATATTGTAAAACAAGCAAGATGTGATGAATTTCTTCACTGGCAACATATGTTTCTACGTAGACACTGTATTGATGTATTCATACCTCATGTAAGTATTTTGAACATTTAGTAATCAACCAAAACGAACGAAAGTTAGGGATAGTCCATATTATACAGTTTCACAACAGTTTCACTTTCAACATATCGCCCCTGAGTAGGTTATGGGGGCTTACACATTAAAAGCTACAAAGTAAACTGCATGCAGAACGGCGTTGTTCCTCCAGCAATTTCTTTTGGATACGGTCATTTGGTTCTCGTCTTGTACCTATCGTCATTACTATCTTAAACTTTTACTAAGAAGGTCTGCTTACTTCGTCAGCCAATAGTAGCTTTTTTTATTTGGCGACAGCGAATATACCGTTCAGTGAGCTGTTGTTATCATTTATATAGTGCAACGCCCATAACCGTTCCTTAGCGTAATCCATATTTGAAGGCAACCCAGAGTTATATGGGACATTATGAATTACTTGGTATGGTAATTCACTTGAATGCCAGAGTTGTATTTAGCAAGAATTTGCATTGTCGTTGTCAACGTGTGTTTGCAAATTTCAAGACAAATCATTTCCGGATTTGGCTGCTAAAAGGAATTGTATAATCTACAACGGCATTATGTGATTATTTTTTTCTCATCCACTGCAGTCGATTGTAGCAGATTCTTTTGAGACATATTTTGGAACATATTCATTGAGACATTAGATGCGTAATATCCATAATTTTAATATTATTAACAAGCTGTTTTGGTAGTCCAAATAACTGTTGATTCCCTTTTTGGCAGTCTGTAAATGATTCGTTCGATTTTCAGTTTCACCCATTGGTCCCTTTTATGTTCCTTTCATTTATACTGTTAAGTTTAACTTTTTCTATATTTTAGATACGCAGTAAAATGTCCCTAAGTGAAAAGGTGCCACAAGTACCAATGGACGAAGCAAAGGTTCAAGAAAGTAAAGAAATGACAAAGAAAGCTGTCACTAACATAGCTGAATATTTCTTAGGAGATAAACCATTCATTCTAGGAGATGAGATTTCTGCAGCAGATATTGTTGGAGTTGTTGAATTAACACAACTTGATATCATTGGTGAACAAGATATTTATACTTCGAATGAAAAGGTTAAAGCTTGGGTGGAACGTGTAAAGAAAAGATTAGGTGCTGATTACGAAACATGCTGGGCGAAAATGAAATTTCTAAGAGAAAAATATTTGGAAGCTTGCAAATAAAACATATCAGAGACAAAAAAGATTGATGATGTGACTGTAACAAATTAATTGCGTTCGTTTGAAATTTAATTTGGATGATAATCATTGATTTCTGAGGTTCTTGATTTCGACTGTTGTAATTGTTATTGTTATTCTTTTTACCCAGTTATCATCTGTTACATATATACAACAAAACGAATATATATTTAAAATACATTGTAATGATCTTGGCGTATTGAGCTTATGGTTATATTTATTTTCAATGAAAATAAGTTTTCGTTTCTGATACGCCACTTGTGTCATGCTTTGTCACATCAAAACTGACCAAGAAAGTAAAGGTAATCTCACATTTTGTGAACCAGACTTCGGATGATGGCTTTCAAATTCTACATTCTGTAAAATCAGCATGAATATTCTTAGTCTTAGTCCTTGACTTTGATATTTTACAACTAAGGACGTGGTATTTAAACTAGTATAATCTGCCTTATATTTTTAGGAAATGCATTTGTGTAATATTGATATTTCAATATCACGTAAACATGTGATTTAGTTATTACCACATGCATCGTATATTGTATAGTTTAACTAACAAAGACAAATGTAAAAATAATTGTATTGGTGTTTTTATAATCTTCATACCTTCATGTCTGGTCAATCAATTAATTGACGGAAATAATGTGTCTAATAACCATTTGATTCCACGACTGCTAATTAAACATATGACATTCTAGAATGACAAATACAATCATGCATACTTATTTGTTCTAGTTTACCAAACATGTCTTATTGTTTTCAAAGACTAGTGTTGCCACATTGATGTTACATCAAAAGTATACTTATATATCTATATCATATGCCATCAAAATGGACTGAAATATACTTTGCAAGATACCAACTGTATGGATTCATTGTGCAGTAGGTTATGAGCTTGATTGCGAATCTGGTGTCAAGAAGGAATCACTGGTTCGAAATACATTTGGTGTTGGTTATGACATTTCATGAAAATTCGTCTGATATGTCGATTTCACGCAATTGATTAAGTATATGGAGAAGTTGCCGGCTTTGTGGAAGGCCAGGTGAGTACATGATAGATGAGATGGCCTTCGTACAATAACCATGGCGTTAAAGGAAACAAAAAAGTTTGACATGTGCCATGGCATTGTTACCGAAATAATATCATAATTGTAATGTGCATGTTAATTTCCTGTAAGTCTGTACAAGTTTGTAATTGTTAAGTATGTTAATATTTTTTAAACTCCACATCGACTGATGTTTATGATTATTATAAGGAACGCAAATGAAAATTTGGCACTGAAATTTTCTCAACCTTTTTAAATGAAAAATACTTGTACTTCATTTTTAGAAGTTAGTATACACGTTTTCATAAACCAGCAGTGCTTTTCACCAAATTTCTTACGAAAAAACTCCTCGTAAGTCAAAAGCAAGAAACATTAATAGTACGCTAATATTTTTGGCTTATCAATTCTAGATATTATACGAATTGTGTAGAACTGTGTATACCTTCTGAATATCATATTATAGTTTTGCTTATTATCAGTCTGACTTTGAAGTGCTAATTATATGAAACTGACTTACGACGATTTTTTGTAAGAATTTTTGTAAAAAGCACCACAGAACACTTAGAAATTCAGAATTTGTTGAATCCAGATTGGCTTTATTAATTCCATATCCATTTTGTAACTACATGAATGAACAATGACCATAAAAATACAGAAACCTAACAGTACGATCTCCACGTTTGTTAAGTTTCAAAGGTTGTATGTCTTAGGCAACACAGAATATTGATGTTCGCCTGTCGTCATCGACAATGACCATGGTTTCAACTTATTTAATTGATTCAATGCGTATTGAGATGACTGATGACTGATGATGTCAATCCGGCACTGATCATATCTCTTACTAACATTGTTAAAAAAGTAGGACATGGCTAGCTTTACATTGTTTTCCTCAAATGAAGTTTGGATATTTTTTATTTGAACGTGTATACTTAAATCATAATATCATGCCTGGCGTTGCTGTAAAACTGGAAGAGGGGTCTAATCAAAAGGTATGTTTGATAGATTTATTTTTCTTTCGTAGTTTTATTTTGGATATAAAAAAAATGTTTCAAGAATTCATTCGGCCAAGCGTTCGCAGCAAAATTGACGAGTATTTTTTGTACCATATGCATTGTCATTGTGCATTGTGTTCCAAATTTTTTGTCCTCGCACACACGTACTCGTCATTGACACTTTTTAACCAGGAAAACCTAATGTTGAATTTCTTGGTGAGCTGTCCGACACGAATGGCCCTGATTACTTATCAATAACTTCTTAGAATATAAAATTTCTCGAATTGTGCCAGTAATCCTCGATGCTATGACGTAACACTGCCTTCAAAGATATTCATAATGAATGCAACTATTTTCATTATTTTTAGATTTAAAGCAGGCAAGATGTGATATAGTTTGATATTAGATTTGCTTTCTTAATATTCTTTATAAACAGTCAGAATCATAAGGGTTAACTGTATGAATAGCCATATTACAGTTGTTTAAATGCATCAGTACTGGCATTTATCAGTATATCCGTCTTCTGTAAACAACTTCATGCTGCCTAATTTTTATTCAAACTTAATGCTTGTTCACAAAACTGTTCGAATACCTCGTTGTTCAAACTGATGAATATTTTAATTCTTACTGTAAGTTGAACATATCAAGTGTATAGGGGACCAATGATGCAATGTTTATATGCTAATTTTATCATATTCATACTTATTTCTGTTTAGCCATAATGATAATTCAATTTTTTTTGTATTTGTGTTATTGTTATGATATTCCTAGCTGTAAAAAATTATGTTTATTTTAGTGTTGTAATAATAAGACATTTATAGCTGACAAATTAATGCTAATTTCAGTGTAGCAATAATGAAGTACCTAGCTAACAAATTTAATGTTGCTGAGAGTTGGTATCCAAGAGCAGACATTGTAAAACAAGCAAGATGTGATGAATTTCTTCACTGGCAACATATGTTTCTACGTAGACACTGCATTGATATTTGCTCACCATCAGTAAGTATATGAATAATGAATAAATTAACATTGGTCAAAGACAATGCAGTTTTGTGGTACTAGTTCGTAATTTTACAGATCTTAATATTCTGTCAAAAGGTCTCGCTTTCAGCTACATGTTGACTGTTTTATGTCCATACACTTTTGTTAATATTATTCCGTTATGTTTTTTTATTTCATTTTTTAAATCATATTATATCTGTAAAGCACTTTTGAACATGCCTATACATGAATAAATGTGCTGAATAAATTTGGAATAATAATAATATGTTCTTTATTCAAATTTGAACGATAATAACAGATGATTTGTTTGCTTGTTTCAGTCAGATAAATTATCTTTAAACTACCCCCAATTTAATTTTCCTAAACTAATTGTTGTTCAGTATTGCCATTGAATTGGGCTGTTATCAGCAGTGCACTGAGAATTGAGCCCTGGTATCAAGTACTGCTGAAAAGTGGATGACTGTGTCTTGATAATGTTTTCGGGGAATGAGCTTTAGGTGCTTAAAAGTTTCGTTTTTGCACTTATGACGTTTCAAAGAGCGGCAGTATATTTACCACTTTTAATTTTGACTATATTCGAGAAAGATAAACCCAACACTACATCAATTTAAGTTTAAAATAAACCATATACACACGTACTTGACTTTAAGAGTTTAGTTTATTTATCTCTCTGTAAGATTTACATTTTGTACACTTTACAGTTACAGATTATCAATGTTACACAGCAGTTACATTTTAATCATCACAATAATTAGTAGTCATGTCTTACTTAAATGATATCACTCATTCATCATAATTTATTTTTCGCTTTGAGTGTCTATGACTTTTTATGCCGCAACACAACAATGGTTAGCTGTAGATTCTGCTATCGTGATATCAAACAGTCAATTTTCTTTCTTATCGCTGTGGACGATTAAGTATAAGAAATATACAGTTTGATGTATTTTTTTTTAGAATTTACGTAATATAGTCTTTCCTCTCAGTTTTTGCTTTATACAGAAAGAATAGATTTTAGTTTAAATATGCCAAAGATGTGATATATAACGTAAACCATTAACAATGAAACATAACAAACTAAAAGTCACTTTAAAAACTTGATGAAGTCAGCACTAAAACACAACTGCGACACCCAATGACGTTCAAAGATGAAATTAGTTAAATGAACCTTGATTTCAACACACTACTCAATAACAATGAAATATAAGTCAACACTGATCAACATCTAATCTGTGATGTTTTAACATAAGAGATTACAGTTCAAAACAATCTAGGTACATATTATGTTAAATGTGAACTAAAATTCAAATGTTGTAGTAAGGACTGTTTGCTACACCATGTAGTATTCTTATAACCATTCTGGTTAGCGGGGTTGGTAGTATCTATCATTCGGAACACCCTCGACCTTTCATGAATGAATAATCTCGGAAGGATTCGTGGGGGGTCTTCACCGGATTTTGGTGATTTTACTACCTACGCGAGGCGAAGCACGTAACGGTTACACAAAATAGTTCTTGTAGTATAGACACAGATCTTTGTCTAAACATATCTATTTGTTTTAAATCGAACCAAATATTGTTCATCGGTACCATGGAAATGAGTAATTTCAAATTTACGGACTAAAAACGAAACTTCAGTCATCGCCTAAACGATTGTGTACTCGTTTACTTAGTTTCAAAATGGCGCCTAAATATGTCCGATGTTATTCGTAGCGAATGGCCGAGGATGTCCCGAATGTAGTATCTATAGAAATTCATTCGGAACACCCTCGACCTTTCATGAATAAATAATCTCGGAAGGATTTGTGGGGGTCTTCACTGGATTTTGTTGATTTTACTACCTACGCGAGGCAAAGCACATAACGGTTACCCAAAATAGTTCTTGTAGTTTACACACAGATCTTTATCTAAACATACTTATTTGTTTTAAATTGAAGCATATAATGTGCATCAGTATCATTGAACTGTGTAATTTTAAATTCACGGATTAAAAATGGAACTTCAGTCATCGCCTAAACGATCGTGTATTTTTTACATAGTTTCAAAATGGCGCCTAAATATGTCCGAGGTTATTCGTAGCGAATGGCCGAGGATGTTCCGAATGTATAGGAATTATAAGCCGGGCATTTCTATCTGAGGCACTTACAGTCCGAATCAGCGTTACGTTGGGTATCTCAATATAGAAGGAGGTAGTCTAGTTTTAACGTATAGAATGGTTTATAAATAACACATACATAGTCTATGAAAAATGGTTTAAATCGAGCAAAATGTGTACTCTACATTTTAAAATCAAAAATACTTAGCATGGTACGTAAACAGATATACTTCAATAAAAATGTAAAGCATATGTGATCAGATTTCACATTTCTGCATTCGTAATAACTTATTTCGGTGAGATTAATTACTCTTTAGTCATACATTTCAAACTCTGTTACATAAAACTATTCTTACAGTTCAACCTGGCAATTCAGGACACCGAGATATATAGAATTTGTAAGATCTCAGAACTACTTTTTTGGTCATATGTCCCATTTGTAACGAGCAGAATGAACAAAAGTCATAAGGATAAAGAAACATAGCGGCACATTGTTTTTACGTTATATTTAGTGACACGCATGTTTGGATTTTCAGGTTGTCCTGTATATTACCCTTACTAATGTATTGCAAACAACGTAAAGTAAGACGAAGTGTTTAAACATTGTTCTCAAAAAGTCATCAGATTAAGTATAACAAATGAATATGTATACCTGCATAAAACATCATACCTGACCTTGTTGAGCAACTTGAATAGGGGAAAATCTAAAGTAGATCTTAAGGTAAGTGAAATATTTTCATGTTTTCTGTCATGATTTTACACAAATTTAGGCAATAAGTTAAACAAAAACATAAACTATGGTGAAATGCGATTTTTATAACAATAAAGACTGAATATATGTACAACTCTTTTGGCACTTCAAATACTGCTCAAAATATTTTTTTCGTAATCACAAAATGTTTTTGATTTTTGTGTGTGTAAAAAAGCAATAATTATTTGAAACGCAGAATCATTATATCTTAACAGCAAGATAATATTATGTATTTCGATAAAAAAAATTAGATATTTCATCTTAAAACCATTTTCCATTTAATCTAATCATATATTTATATTGTTTTAACCTTATAAACCTTACATGTATATAGTTTTATCAATAAAAAGACATATATCTATATAGTTTTTTAAGTCTTAACCGGAAGTTTAAATTATGCAATTCAAACAATGGACGAACAAATTCGTCCCCAAACAATTTCGTAATCGCTTAGTTGCTAGTGATTAATGTATTTAGATGGTAAAATATCAATATTTTATCTTAAAATTGTCAGTTATGACGGTTAAATGTAAGACATAACTGTAAAGTAGTGTTTATCTAATATCACTCAAATGGCTTTTCGGTGAGTTAGTTATGGTGAAAATTCTTTTTCTTTCATTTGTTCAATACCATATGGTATAAGGCAAATTATTAAATAGGTAACTGGAGTGCAGAAATTGTTTTCATAGTCAAAAGACATGGATACGGACTTGTGGTTTTTAAAGCTGGCGACATTCGTCATATTTTCTGCTGGGTCTCCTAATAATAATTATGTTATATTTGCGAAAATATCCAAGTTAAGTTAATAATGTTGTTGTATTTGCATTATTTGAAGTATTTGAATTTTAATAAACAACATTAATGAAAAGAACTTGATTATGGAATTCATTTATTTTTCAATTTGACGACACTTACCCCTTCAAATCTAGAGTGTGATTCTCACACATTACCCAATTTTCAATAAAATGTTATAAAATCTTTATTTATCGGTAGAAAGTTATGATATTTTGCTTGTAAAGAGGAGTCTACCTTAAGAAACTAACATAAAGTACTGCTTAACCAAACCTTGATTATGTACAAAACGTTTAAAGGTATGGGTAGAAAAGTAGGAATAGGCAGCATAGACATATCAGTGTATATTACCTCAATTTTTAATTTACTTGAGATGAGTAAAAATCACCCCTTCAATACATGTATCTATATTTGTATTCTAAGGGTACATTGCATACACGGCTAGCCGTTCAATCTATAATTAATCTCTAAAGTCCTTATCATTTGTTTGAGTAAAAAAAGTACAAATATGGACTCACTACTTCATCAATCTGATCTACAGCACTAATCCTACTTTGAATTTTCAAACCCGAACAATTTCAGTGCCTCGATCGGCGCTTTGATTATCAATATAAACAATACATTCCTATAATGTCTACCAGTATGAATCATATACATGTATGTGTATACGTTTATCAAAATAAACCATATATTTCTATTTCAGTATAAATTGTCACCATGGTCATACAATATTATTATGATTTACTTTCTCAGCCATGTCGGGCTGTATATATGTTCCTACAAGCTACTGGTATTGAATATGAAAAGAAACATATTGAACTAATCAAAGGTAAGATTCTTTACCTTATATGAAACACAAAAGGTCAATACTCTGTACTTATACAACATTAGCATCAAAGAGGTATTAATTCCGGAACAATGTCATTCGTTATAGACATTTTGCATAACTGTAAAGTTACAATTATTTAAAAATGCTCTGTCCCATTCGCTTAGGCAAAAATCGCACATGATTACTTACTCGTTTATCTAGATGTATATCCCAAGAAACGATTCATCGCCTACAGTTCATATGTACGATTACATGCAACGAATGCATGTTATTGACAGCGTGTGTGATTTTAAACATCGTGATTGCACGATACAATTTCTGTTATGAATTTCAGGTGAACATTTCAGTGAAGAATTTGGGAAAATTAATCCATTTCATAAAGTACCTGCAATAGCAGATGGTGATATGTGTTTATCTGAAAGGTTGGTCCAGTTTGATTTTAGATTTGCTTTCTTTAATATTCTTTATAAACAGTCAGAATCATATGGGTTAATTGTATGAATAGCCAAATTACAGTCGTTAAAATGCATTAGTACTGACATTCCTCAGTATATCCGTCTTCTGTAAACAACTTCATGCTCCCTAATTTTTATTCAAACTAAATGCTTGTTCACAAAGCTGTTCGAATATTTCCTTGTTCGAACTGATGAATATTTTAATTCTTACTGTAAGTTAAACATACCAAGTGTATAGGGGACCAATGATGCAATGTTTATAAATTAAGCTAATTTCATTATATTCATACTTATTTCAGTTTAGCCATAATGATATAATACGAATTTTCTTGTATTTGTGTTATTTTAATGATATTCTTAGCTGTAAAAATTTACTGTTTATTTCAGTGTAGCTATAATGAGATATCTAGCAAACAAATATACGTTTATTTTAGTGTTGCGATAATTAGACATTTATAGCTGACAAATTAATGATACTTTCAGTGTAGCAATAATGAGATACCTAGCTAACAAATTTAATGTTGCTGAGAGTTGGTATCCAAGAGCAGACATTGTAAAACAAGCAAGATGTGATGAATTTCTTCACTGGCAGCATATGTTTCTACGTAGACACTGTGTCGACGTTTACCTTCCTACGGTAAGTATTTCATTTGTATACATATTTATTTAAGCTCGACTGTGATACAAGTTCTTACAAGTTAGATTAATCACTTTTGAGTCTGTTCGGTCGCGCCCCCCCCAGAACTGGGCTTATAGGATAAAGATTGTTGCTTAAGGAACGGGGAAGGTTTTGGATGGGATTCGAACCAAGCAGAGCTGGCTATGCAATGATAACAAGTCCAGCATCGTTACAGCTAGGCCACGCCAGCTCCTTTAACTGAAGAATTTGAAAAACGAATATCGATCTAAAAGACGGAAATGGATAATGCAGTTTTGGTTTAAACCTTGTTGAAGTGTCCAACGCCTTACACACGGTAGGTTATGGAAACTTACACGAGTGTGCTAAAAGAACGATGACCTGAAATTATTCATCATTTAGTTAAATACGGGACATCATTTTCGGTTCAGAATTAAGTTCAAAGGATATATCATTACCTCCTTTTCTGTTATATTATGTTACTTTTCGCCCTTTAGTGATACACGTTGACCTGAACAATGACTAAATGTATAATTTTAGACACTTCTAACGAACAAAAAAGAACCGTTAAGAATTTCTATTTTAGATACGTAGTAAAATTGAACTGAATGTAAAATTGCCTAAAGTACCAATGGACGAGGCAAAGGTTCAAGAAAGTAAAGACATGACAAAGAAAGCTGTTACTAACATAGCAGAATATTTCTTAGGAGATAAACCATACATTCTAGGAGATGAGATTTCTGCAGCAGATATTGTTGGAGTTGTTGAATTAACACAACTTGATATTATTGGTGAACAAGATGTGTATACTTCGAATGAAAAGGTTAAAGGTTGGGTTGAACGTGTGAAGGAAAGATTAGGAGCTGATTACGAAACATGCTGGGCAAAAATGAAACTTCTTAGAGAAAAATATTTGGAAGCTTGCAAATAGGTTTATTTAGATACAGATAGTAGCAGATGGTTTAGAGATGGTTTGACAGTAACAGCTGTCAAATTGCATCCGAATAAAATAATTTGGAAAATAACCGATTTCGGAGTAAATAATAATGCATATATAATTTTCTTCAAGTATTGAACTAATATGTTTTAATATGCCACTTGCCTCACGAATTTATCCGAGTATCTCCCGTTCGAAAAATTATTTCCGATATTCTGACATTCTGAAAGAATCAGGCTTAGGATGATCGCTTTTAATATCTACATATATGTTTTGATAGGATGACGAACCTTAGAGTTTTAGTTCGTAGCCTTGATATTTAACAACCAAGAACGTGGTATTTGCTGTTAATTCCCTCATAATTTAGCAAATGCTTCTGTAAGATATTTAATATTATATGTAAACATGTATGCATTTGGTTATTACCAAGTACATTGTAATATGTATTAATTGAATAACGAAAAAAATATAGAGTAAAAATATTGTGGTTTTTTTTTCAACGTGATGCAGTATTTTCCCCTTGATATCTGGTCTATCCATTTGATTAGAGTTTGCAACCACAAATTTGTGCTTAGTAGGTGGATGGCAGACATCATGTATCTAAGGATCATGTGATGCTTCGACTGATAATTGAATCTATGACCTTCTTGAAATAATTTCTATCTTTGACTTACCTCGCTATGTAAATGGTAACTATGTAAAAACATATACATGATAGGAGATATTTAAACATCTTTCTGTCTGATTTCAGGTCAGCTATTTAGAGTCTTCAAAATATTTAGACTTGTTTGCTTGTTTAAGTCAGATAAATTATCTCATAACTACCCCCAATTTAATTTTTTTTTAAACTAATTGTTGATCAGTATTTTAATATTTCTGAACAAAGTGTTGATTAGTGATGTCATCGAATTAGGCTGTGTTATCACCAGTGTGTGAAAATTGATCTCTAGCATCAAGTATTCCTAAATAGTGAAAGGCCTTGTCCTGATAGTTAATGCTTTTAGAGATTTAGCTATAGGTGCTTTTAAGTTTCTCTTTTGCACCAATGATGTTCTAAGGGGTGGCAGTATATTTACCACGTTGAATTTATCAATGTTATTATTATCAACTAAAGTTTGACATTAAACTATAAATTTGAAATTAGATTTTAATTTTTCTATCTCCTTGTAAGATATAAATTCAGTACACGTTACAGTTACAGGACATTACTTCAACTTTCTGTATGAACCATCAACATTACAGAGTTTGTTAAACTTATTGTTCACCACATTTATTAATAGTCATGTCTAAATTGATTGTTTTGACTCAATCATCATGATTTACTTTGAGCGTTTAGGGAATTTTGTGCTCCAATGCGACAATGGTAAGCTACAGTCTGCAAACAGGATAGCAAATTTTTTTCTCTTTCTTTTTGCAGTGGCTATTTAAGTATCAAAAATGTAATTTTAATATGTTTTGAAATTTATAGCAGTTAAAGCTTTATTCATGTTAGATTTTAGATCAAGTCTTTAAGAGAAATAATAAATAACATAAGCCTAAAATTCAGATAACAAACTACAAACCAATCTAAAACTTGACGAAGTCAACGCTTAAACACAACCGCTACACCCACCGACGTCCTTAAATAAGATTTGTTAAACTGTCGTGTACTTTAAAATACAACTCAAGAGCAAAGAAATATAATTCAACATCTATCATATCTTATCTGTGATGTTTTAACTCGAGATAAATACAGTTCAAACAATCTAGGTAAATATTCTATTTAATGTGAACTAAAAAATAGGTTGATATGTATTAAAATGTAAAAGTAAGGGCTTTCTGCTAGATCATGGGGTTTAAATTATCTTTCTGGTTAATCGGGTTGGGACGAACTATAAGCCGAAATATTTCTCGTGGAAACACTTTTTGCCAGAATCAGCGACACGTTGTGTATCTCAGTATGGATGGAAAGAGTTTAGTTTTAACTTGTAGAGTGGTTTGAAACACAGACATAGACTATCTAAATGGTTTAATTCGAAAATAAAATGTAATTCACATTTATAAATTCAAATACTTCATGTTATGTAAACAGACGCATTTTCATAAAAATGTCAAATTTGTGTGTACAAATTTCACGTTTCTGCATTTGTAAATGTTAGCCTTGGTTCTTTTTGCTGAGATTATTTACAATATAGCCTAATTTTGTTTTTATCAAACGATCATAACAGTTCAACCCGAGTAATTGAAACTCTGAGAAATCAAGATTTTGTTGAACTCAGAACTACTTTCTTTACCATATGTCCCATTTGTAACCGGTCGAACGAACAATAGCCATAAAATACAGAAAAGTAACAGTACAATGTTATAACAATAATTTCCAAATTGTTTGAATTTATTGGGTTATCATATATATTAGATTTACTAATATTGTTCTAATAATGTAAAGTAGGACAAGGTTATTTTAAAATTGTATGTCCTCAAATGGATTTCAGATAAAATATTTTAACATATGATCATGTGTACCTACATAATAACATCATAGCTGACTTAGTTGTGAAACTGAAACAGATAAGGTAAGTGAAATCACTTTATTTTTTTCTTTTTCTAAATAATTTCAATTAATCAAATAATTATATGTATCATTGTTAAATGCGACTTTTAAGCAAAAATGTGAATATGTGAAAATAGTAAACGATATTTTTATTGTTTATTTCTGCGATTAAATACTAGTACATGTAAATTAGAATATTCATCAATTTTAGATTACATTTAGATACGTTTTTGCATTTCAAATACTGTTAAGAAAAATTCTTTCGAAGTTGTTAACAATTACTAGTCCTCGTATTTCCTTTTCTTCTTTCAAATTTTAACATGCATGTACTACAGACGCACAAAACACGTATCCCCTTTAATGTAAAATAAACTTTGGATATAATGTCTTGACTATTTTTATTCTTCCATATTTAATTAGTTAATTAACATACACATTTTGATACGTAACGCATGTATTCCCTAAAATGTCGAAAAAATGTTAAATTTCCTATATTTATAGAAACCTCGTCAATTAGAAAAGTAAATCTCATATCAATATACATAATATAATTTTATACATACAATATATTTAATATTAAAAATCTTCATCTAACAAAATCAATCTTATATTCATTTTTAAGTAGTTAAACCATAATTACATCAATAGTATTTGTTTTATATCAATTTGAACAATATAAACCACATTTTTATATAATTTAACCAAATATCATATAATTTGTAACAATATTAATCATATATTTATATAATTTGTTACAATATAAAACATAAATTCGTAAATTATTACAGTGTAAACCATATATATATATAACTTCTTTCAATACATACCATATATATTTATATTTTATTAAAATGAACCATATACGTGTGTTTATATAAGTTTTATCAAATATAAATTATATTGTCTATTAACCATATATTTGTATTTTATCAATATAAACCATATTTTTTTTCAAAATAAACCATATATTTCTATTTCAGTATATATTGTCACCATGGTTATACAATATTATTATGATTTACTATCTCAGCCATGTCGGGCTGTATATATGTTCTTACAAGCGACTGGTATTGAATATGAGAAAAAACCTATTGAACTACTCAAAGGTAAGATTGTATACTTTATTTGTAACTCGAGTAATTAAGGACTCGGTGACTATAACGTCATGACTTTATTATCTGTGTGGTATCAAAGGTTACTTACCACTAAATAAAACCCTTCTTTGTTGTATATAAAAAGTCTCATTTTCTATGTTAATCCTTAACCACTCAATCCCGCATTTTAAAGTGTCAAGACCCCTCTCCCCTCCAAAATGGCCGCCAAAGCCTTGGAAATGGTGCTTTTTGACTGGATTTTTGGGAATTTCACTAAAGGATAATTGTTCCGAAAAAAATGGGTTTTTTCGCGCGCCAGAAAAACAATCGAGGTCATTGAGTGCAGAGAAATGGCGCCAAATGCTGATAAGAAAACATGTTTTCAGTATCTGAAAAGACTGGGCACTTTAGACCTCAATTTTGGAAAATATTGGTGCTTAAAATGCAAATGTGGGGTGAAAAAGAGCGAAAATTGCATTTTTGCCGTTTTTGCTCCGCCCAAGCGTTGCCATGGTAACTGGGATCGGGGCTCAACTGAACGACATTCACCCAGGGAACAACTTGGCCAAGTTGCATATCTGTATGGTACTTAGTATTGAAATTAGAGCATCTTGAAATAGCCCTAGCGCGTAATGGTGAAACAATGGCTACTTTTCACACATGTCGCAACCAGTAAAGGGTTAACAGTATGACCCAGGGGTTTATATACCCAAAACCATATATAGGCTGAAAGCTGTATCTATTCCGCACAGAATAATCAGTATTTGAAAAAAAGTTACGTTACTTATAAGAAAATAAATTCGATTGAAAGTTCCTACCGTGAAAACATTCATGTTTTTAATTCATCACAAGCAGTACAGAGTTACCTCCCTTTTTAACCACTCTTCGCGAGCAAACAAAGTAGATCCATTGACTTTTTGCATAGTTTCAATGGAAAAGCATTGCCAAAACACATACATACTATTCAATATAAAAAATCACCGCAAATGAGGACACCAGGTACAAATAATGAATATGCAGCATATCACACTTTCTTTTTCCGGCAAATTACCGCTTCCGGTGAACATTTAGTGGTGTGTAACCTCTAAGCTGAAACAAAAAATCCCAGTTCGCCAAAACACATTTTACTAGATTTAGAACAAAAACTTATACTAGATTCCCTCGCCCAATTCGGTAGATCAAACTTACAACAAAAATCGTAAATGTTTACTTTCTAATTCACTTAAGAATATATCCAAATAAAGAAACAATTCTTCGCCTGTAGTCTTGCATGTACCATTGCATGCACCCAATGTATGAGCTGTGTTAAGATGCATGATGTTTTCACCCTGTTAAACATCGTGATTCGTTGAAGTAGCAGCTGTCATTTTCTTTTTTTCTTCAGGTGAACAGTTGAGTGAAGAATTTGTGAAAATTAATCCATTTCATAAAGTACCGGCTATTGTAGATGGTGATATGTGTTTATCTGAAAGGTTTGTATGATTTGATTTTGGATTTTCTTTTACTATCATTAGTAACAGTCAGAGACATTTACATGTTGATCAGTGGATTAACAAGCCAACGTTTTTTTCTGAAATGCATCTGTACTGGTATTTCTCAATATATCATTCGTTCCTAAACAACTTTATACATTTGTACTTTCTCAAGTTTATTCAAGACTTTATGTCCGAAGCTATCTTTAAAATATATAGTTTCGTTTTTACTTTGGATTGAAAATATTATTTAGTGTATGAGTGGTGTTCAACTTATATTTGAACAAATTTGAACTTTGATTCAGAGGCCTATAACCAAATTGTTTCCTAAAAAACTTGCTTTTATATCTTTTGTGACGTAAATATTCAGGTTCACTGAAACAGAATTATTTAAACTAATTTCATCAGACATATTTATAGCATGTTAGTTGACCACCCCAAAACATCATTTTTTAGAGTTTAACCACATTTTTTGTTCTTAGATATGGTCTGTTGGATGTGCTTCAAATGTGATAATAACCTTTTTGTATCCCAATAGCATGTATAATTTGTTAAATCAAAATTACGTATTTTAACAAAAAATATGCATTTCGTCATTTTAGACTTAAGTCCAAAAATAGTGTTCGAGAGCATATCTCATTCATTAATTTTACATTATAAATTTTGAAACTATTTAGTTAAACATATGCTTATCAAAGCTTTAGTGTCAAAAGTGCTTAATTTGAAAAGAATGCAATAACCACTTAAGTTTTAAGGGGTCAAAAAGAGATTCTATATACGGTAATTCCAAGACGTGTTAGAGAAAGTCGTCACGTTTTGGTAAAGTTTTGTAACGTATAAAACAATATATTCTCACTTTTTATTATTGAAGTTGCTAAATAATAAATTCAACAACAATGTCATAGACATGATTTGCTTAATAGTTGTGGTTACTTTATATGACCATATTTAGAATTATTTACTTAAGCTTTTATTGCTTGATATGACGTCACATAACAAACATATTAAAGCATCATTTAAAGCCTGTGTAGAGGTTTCGAAGTAGAACTTTGGGAATGTGTGTCTTTATGACATTAACTAAACATATACATGTATCAAATGAATTATTAGTTGCAGAAACATTTATTAATGTTGCTATTTATCATGCACTTGATCCAGCTCTACAATAATGTTGTTGTCAGACAAATAAAATACAATTTCACGCACATTTCGAACTGCAGAGAACAACATGAAGACGTCGAAATATACATGAACAGATTGTGAAAGAAAAGATTTTGCAAAATCTTATGGGATAAAAATAAAATTAACAACTTCTAAAGTGATCGCTTGCTTTGGATTTAGCTATGTTCAAAACGCCCAAAATACGGTCCCTTCATTAATGTTTAATAACAGCCTTAAGTTGTTTCAAATTTTTGATTGTAATATTCAAGTCGATTATAGACAATCCACTTGTAACATATTCAAGTAAAAAGTGGATATTTATGTCAGAAATTGATATTTATCCCATCAAAAACGTGTTTAATGATAAGTTGAACACCTCTCGTATTGGGGACCAATGATGCTGTGTTTACATGCTAATTCTTATCATATTCATATTAATTTCAGTGTAGCAATAATGAGATACCTAGCTAACAAATTTAATGTTGCTGAGAGTTGGTATCCACGAACAGACATTGTAAAACAAGCAAGATGTGATGAATTTCTTCACTGGCAACATATGTTTCTACGTAAACACTTGGTTGATATTTTCTTACCCATTGTAAGTATTTGAATATCGATTAAAAAGGTTTCAGATAATGAAGTTTTGGTTGAAACATTAATGTAGTGTTTTACAACTCCTTACACGTGGTAGGTTATGAGAGCTTTCACAAAAGTGCTAAAAGAACGATCACCAACAGCAGGTTCAGTTACCCTGAACGTTCCAAAACGTTCCGTAACGGAAGTGTTGGAAAAACTCAACCCAAGGACAACTCAACCTGAGACAACTCAATCCCCTAGTCCCAACTTTGAGTTGACTTATGCACGGGTTGAGTAGTCTTCGGGTTGAGTTGTCCCATATCCGTAACGTTAGCTAACAGTAGTTACTGAACATGGGGATGAACTTACACTTTGTATTTACCATTTTGTTAAATACGGGACATCACTTTCCGGTTAAAATATAATGTGAAATAGAGGTATCATTTTATCACTATAGTTATCTTTTATTAAATTTCGAGCTCCATAGTCATACACATTGATCATAGCGAAACTAAGTCAACGTTTTGTTCATTGAATTACGGTGTAATCACTGCCGGTAATCACGTGGTTTTGTTATGATAGCAAGTACTATAAAATGGCGAACTGGGTCACCGGCTCAGGTAGGTTTTTTTAGAATCTAATACAGAAAACAGTTATTCCTTGTAAAATCATTACGACCAAAGTACCCACGCTTACGTCCGATTTATTTCAATACTTATTTTATTTTCCTACGTCCACTAATAAAAAAGTTATTGAGAGTATTTTATCTGAAATTTGTTTGTTCGCCGTGATACACTGTACTATATTGATATGATTTTTGTCTATAAACCCTAAATAAATCGTCTAACTATCGCTACTACCAACAAGAAAACCTATAACATAGTTTTTTGGTTCTTGATAGGTGTTATTTCAAAAAACAAGGTCTTAATTTTGAATTTTAGACGAAACATGAAAATGATACACTGTACTATTGCAATTTTGATGATAAAATGTACTATAAATTTCAGGTACTTACTGATGATGATGATAGATCATATTTTTAAAGCTCTGTTTCGTTTTTTATAAACTTTAAAGAGATAATTTAAAAACATATCTTAATTATCATTAAGAGTGGGGCGAAGTGTATGTATAAAATATGTATCTTCATGTATTAATAAGGCATTTCTTTTCCAGATTTCAAGATTTTGTCATTGTATGTAATGACACAGTTTTACAAGAAAAGCATAAAAGTAATGTGTAAGGCAAGTTTGATATCTGCTTATTTTGATTAATCTCATAAATTATTAAGTACATAACCGGTTGTTTTTATCAAACCTGCGACTTTTCATCTAACTGATACATCAAATAAAATCTTAAAATTTTTAATATGGAATCTACCGAGCTTGAGATTGAGTTTTTGTAAATAAATCAATAGAATCTTCAGTCACTTGCTTACGTGTTTTAGGGCCGAGTTACGTTTTGTTTTTATTTTAACGTTTCCAAATTTTCATTTAGTTAGGGGCGAAATGTGTTCGTATGCATGATAATATTTCTGCATGTATCGATAGTCATTTCTTTTTCAGATTTCCAGATTTTGTCAGTGTACAATGTGACAGTCTACCAAGAAAAGGTATATAAGGTAATTTCAAGGTATGGTTTTGTCCTTCCGTTATGTTAAGTCACATATTAAGTACATTAGTAACCGACTTGACTTCATCACACCTGAAAATTAAAATGTATAATGTTGAACCGTCCGAGCTCAAGACATTTTTGTTAATAACATAATTGAGACATCAATCACTTGCTTCATTGTCGAGAAACATTTGTTTAAGACTTGATTGTTTGAATAAATAGAATATCACTTGATTAATAGTAAATCATAAAGAGCAAGATGCCGATAAATACTTGGGAGTGAACTGTTCAAAATTAATGAAGCCATTTATCTACCTTTTCAGCATATGGGATTATTACTTCTATTTTGATAGAAATACTTGTTATATTAAATAGAAATAAATAAAAACGGTCCTCCTTTATGCAACCTCATTAATGAGTCGGTTGATGTTCATGAACACAGAAAAGAGTGTACCATATGTTAAAATAGAGTTATTGTTTACCCAGTGTAATTGTCCCCTTGAAAGTACCATTTATACAAAGTGGCATTTAATTTAGTTTATTCATTACAGCAAATGTGTTGATATAACATAACGGACATTGACCCTGATCATACCTAGTTAAAATATATTAGACTTTTATTGTCTAATGCTATTTCTTAAGAAGCCATTTTATATAAAGTATAATTAACATGATAAACATTAATATTTTGTCAAGTAATTATTGTCATGAACATAAAGGCTATTATTTTCTTAAGCCATATTGTATCAAGCATTCCAATAAAATGAAATTGTAACATTCTTTGCATGTTTCATACTAAATCATCGTCTTTCTAAAATTATTGTTTGGCTGATTAATTATTATTTAAAAATGTATATTTATATTTGTTTCCAATATGACTCATCAGTTCTTTATCAGGAACCATGGTTTTGATTCAATCGAACGAGATCGTCGTGTTGGGAGGAATAAGACGGATATTGTGGCGACATTGAGAGCTACTCTTCAACGATGTTCACCAGGTGTCCCCATGGAAAAGGCCAGAAGAAACGAGACAAAAAGGCTTCATTCTGATAAAATGGGCGTAACATAATTAACTTTAAGTTTGTTTAATAAAAGAGACAATATAAGAACATCATTAGTAATATTGAAATATTTGTGGCATTATCCAAATAAAATTTGAGCAGTCAGATGTTGTATGTTTTTTTTGTTTATTAACCAATAGTTAGCTTTGATGTATGGTGTAATGCACAATTTAAGCTATTGTGAAATATAGCACCAAAGTGTCAAAATTATAAGAAGTATACAACCCTTTACTTGTTCTTAAAGATCTGTCGATGTTCATATATTATTTCGTGAAATAATCACCACTTTAGAAATGTGGCCAAAACAAGTACAAAACTTTCATAAACAAGTTTAATCAAGTAAAATTATAACAGATTAAAGACAGCATTACAAATGTCGCAGATACTGTTGAAGAAAGATGTCAGCTAGTAGATTCAGGTCGAGAATGTTGACAGCAGGTGCAGTATAAACCTACAAATATATGCAATGGACTATTAATATCCAGTAGGAGATTAGTAAGAAAAAATAATAAATATACAATAAGGATAAGAATAATGATCTATTATAGATATATCTGAACACTCATACATAAGATACACACATCAATCAGAAACGGTGACTAATGACCCGGTGACACAATATAATTTTGACTCTTATAAAAGTAAATCACATAAATTATTTATTCACAACTGTGGTTATTGAATCAAACAAGTTAACAAAAAACATTACATGCGTGTTGTATTTCTATTTGCACATGAAATAGATAATGAACACAAAATAATAATCATGCTTAAAAAGTAAAGAAAAACATAAAATGAATTGTTTTTTATGAAAGAATACAACAATTGCACCACGATGCAACTTCACAAATATGCCATGTAAACTTAAAGAATATAGTATATTGGCAATTCGAATTAAACATTGTTGCTGCCGAGTAAGTATTTTATTTTATCATTTGAAATTTTAGGCATGATCTTACACTAAATAAATGAAAAAATCCTAAAAAAACTACATTGGCCTATTTATCTGTAACATAATCAATTCGAATTATGCAACAAAAATATTTAAACAAATATTTTTATCGTCTCTTCTTTCGCAATAGGTTCGAGGCCACTTTGACGCCAAGCTATCGCCAGTAGGGAATGCTTCTCGTTCGGGAAACAAGGGAATTTCCCTTCAGTGATTCCCGATCGGGCAGCAAATGTCAAAATCCTTCCCGATAGAGAAGGATTTTGGCCTTTTTTTGACGTACCTTACCAAAATGTCCGCTGCTTGAAATTATTTAACCTACAATATAATCCGAATTAGAAATTCAGAAAAAAAAATTGAAAGTTGTTTCTTGTTCTTGAAACATTGCTGATAGGGAAGCAATATTTACAGGATGGGAAACAACTTTTTTTTGAAATCATATTGTTTTCTGAATTTCAAATTCGGATTATTTAAATTGTAGGCATTTTAAAAGAAACGACTCGGTAAGATTTTAGATATATCTCTCCTGTATCAGATGGTACTTTTCATATTATTGTAGGTTAAATACTATTATGCAGCGGCCATTTTTGGTAAGGTGTGTCAAAAAAGGCCAAAATCCTTCCCAAGCGGGGGAAGGATTTTGACATTTGCTACCCGATCGGGAAGCACTGAAGAAGAATCCCCTTGTTTCCCGATCGGGAAGTATTCCTTACTGCTCTCTATCGAATCACGTAAAGTGTACGAAAATGAAAAAAAATGAACACTTACATTACCAAAAAATATGAAGCGTGCAAAATTACTGATATATTGTCATTTCGGTATTATAAATATCAGAAATATGATACCATTACAATGAAAAATATGATCGAGCACATGAAACAAAATGGAGGACCGTTTTTTCCTATTAAAAATTAGAAGTGTTTTCTATCAAAGTTGCAGTAATTATCCCGTACGATACAAAGGTAAATAAATGGCTCCATTAATTTCGAACAGTTCACTCCCAAGCATTTATCGGCATCTTGCTCTAAATGGTTTACTATTAATCAAGTGATATTCTATTTATTCAAACGATCAAGTCTTAAACAAATGTTTTTCGACACTGAAGCAAGTGAATGAAGTCTCCATAATGTTATTAGGTAAAAAACATACTTTGATATTACCTTATATACTTTTTCTTGGTAGACTGTCACATTGTACACTGACAAAATCTGGAAATCTGAAAAAGAAATGACTATCGATACATGCAGAAATATTATCATGCATACGAACACATTTCGCTCCAATCTAAATGAAAATTTGGATACGTTGAAATGAAAACAAAACGTAACTCGGCCCTGAAACACGTAAGCAAGTGACTGAAGATTCTATTGATTTATTTACAAAAACTCAATCTCAAGCTCGGTAGATTTCATATTAAGCATTTTAAGTTTTTATTTGATATATCAGTAAGATGAAAAGTCGCAGGTTTGATGAAAAACAACCGGTTATGTACTTAATAATTTATGAGATTAATCAAAATAAGCATATATCAAACTTGCCTTACACATTTCTTTTATGCTTGTCTTGTAAAACTGTGTCATTACATACAATGACAAAATCTTGAAATCTGGAAAAGAAATGTCTTATTAATACATAAAGATACATATTTTTATACATACACGTCTCCCCATTCTTAAAGAAAATTAAGATATGTTTTTGAATTATCTCTTCAAAGTTTATAAAAACGAAACAGAGCTTTAAAAATTTGTTTTAACATCATCGTCATTTAGTACCTGAATTTTATAGTACATTTTATCATCAAAATTGCAATAGTACAGTGTATCATTTTCATGTTTCGTCTAAAATTCAAAATTAAGACCTTGTTTTTTGAAATAAAACCTATCAAGAACCAAAAAAACAATGTTATAGGTTTTCTTGTTGGTAGTAGCGATAGTTAGACGATTTATTTAGGGTATATAGACAAAAATCATATCAATATAGTACAGTGTATCACGGCGAACAAACAAATTTCAGATATAATACTCTCAATAACTTTTTTATTAGTGGACGTAGGAAAATAAAATAAGTATTGAAATAAATCGGACGTAAGCGTGGGTACTTTGGTCGTAATGATTTTACAAGGTATAAATGTTTTCTGTATAAGATTCTAAAAAAACTTACCTGAGCCGGTGACCCAGTTCGCCATTTTATAGTACTTGCTATCATAACAAAACCACGTGATTACCGGCAGTGGTAATTATAGATGTTATATTATGCTTTTTCACAATTGTATTAGAAATATGTTATTGCAATGTTATCGAAACAATTCTTCAATGTATAATTTTTTAACACTCTCCTAAGTTTTTTAGATTGACATAAGTACGAAAGGCCGAGACTATAGATGTATAGAAGTCGAGTTTGTAATCAATCGACAACGCTTTCTAATGCCGGAGTGCAGCATTTCTAGACAATTTACGCCAGATTAACGAATTAAAGGGTGACAACCTATGTCGACATAGTATCAATAAAATTAGATGTTGCGCTTTAAGTAAGTGTAACGTAATCACTTAACAATGTGAAGCGTAATTTGTTGTGTAACGTCATTCTTGAACACGATGTACATTGTCACTACCACTTCAGGATATAACAACACAACGTCTGTGGATAGTGACATTTAATGGAGGTCCGTGATCGTAAAGTTGTACACATGATAATAAATTTATAAGTCCAGTGTTAACTAAGAAATGATTGTACAAATAATTATTACTATGATGCGAGCAGCCCGCAAGGGCGCTCGCACAGCCCTAATGTTACTCTCTCCTAACAATAACTTCTCATAGTGACTACCTAACAATGACCTCCCCAATGACCTGCTTAACACGGTTTATATAGGGTTCCACTGATGAACCCAATCTTACGAGAAATATGATGCACATCTGTAATAATGAATACATTGATTAATAAGATGTATATCATACATTTGTAATTAGCAATAATTGAAAGAGTACATCATTTAGCCAAGTCATGTTTGCATATGATCTAATAGCTCGAGTGCAACTTCCATATTTGTAAGCAACGTATTAATTTCTGTCTGGAGAATATAGATACTATCGTAATAGAGTGATTTACATGAACTACTATTAATTACTGAATAAATAATTACGTCTGCTCATTACGTCATATAAGCTTCCTTGTTGAAAACCATAAAAACATGAAAAGAACTGTTGCATCGTCTGTAAAAAATATCATTCTGCACGGTGTAAGTGCAGTTATCTGTTTCTTTTAGTAAAGTCATGCCGAACAGCTCTATATTTTCTGTCACCTTCATTCCGGCATTTGTTACATTAAGTAATGCATGATAACACCTAGCATACTGTTCGTTGTCATTATGATAATAACATAGTGGGACTAGAGGAATGTCATGCGACGATTTTCCACTGAATTGCCAAAGAAGACATTAAAACAGACAGAAAAAGAGCGAGTTTGAAATAGCTTTTCATTGTTTAGTAATATTTAATGCAATTTGCTTAACCCATGGCGGCGCCAGACGCCAGGAAATAATCTGAGATAAATTATATTCTGTCGATACTAGTGCATTCTATAGTCCATTTTCATTCGTTATTTTGTCCAATAATCTGCCCATTTATTAACGTTACAAATTACCACCCTTTAACATTTCTATTTTAGATACGTAGCAAGATGACACTGAACGTAAAATTGCCAAAAATTCCACTGAACGAAGCAAAGGTTCAAGAAAGTAAAGAAATGACAAAGAGAGCTGTTACTAACATAGCTGATTATTTCTTAGGAGATAAGCCATTCATTCTAGGAGATGAGATTTCTGTAGCAGATATTGTTGGAGTTGTTGAATTAACACAACTTGATATCATCGGTGAACAAGATATTTATACTTCGAGTGAAAAGGTTAAAGCTTGGGTGGAACGTGTGAAGGAAAGATTAGGTGCTGATTACGAAACATGCTGGGCGAAAATGAAACTTCTTAGAGAAAAATATTTGGAAGCTTGTAAATAAAAACAAACGAGAGACAAAAACAAATACATGTAGATACAATTTGACAATTTCAGCAGAATAACTGCGTCCGAAAACCGGAAGATACGGATTCCAGCTGTTATATATTACAATTGTAACGGTAATAATTGTTTCATTGCTTACCCAGCACATAACAACTAAATATTGCATTTTAGTACACAAGTCCTTCTAAATTCTTAAATGAATAGCACAATGTAAATAATAGTGAAAAATCTTAAATGTGCTTTTACCAACCACCAACCATTTATAGCATGTGACCATTTAAAGTTATTGTAACGAACATTTCATACCAAAATGTGTACCTCAGACAGTTGTACTTAAAATGAGAATATGGCATCAATGACTAATGTCATGATCAAAACATTTCAGATAGTTAATGTGTATATGTTATATAATGTTCGATTAAAATGCTAAATAAAGAATACTAAAACACTGATTTTCTTGTCGTTTATATTTCCAAATGCACCTGCTTATTAAAAATGAGTGTTTAACGCCGTTTCAATATATTGTATAGGCCATATCACGGCGGATTGTCAATCTACTGATCGTTCCTGAAAAGGCTAAATCTCTGGTTTAGCTGTTAACCAGTTATTTGGTGCATACATATGTCAATGACTGACAACATCCTTACATGATTCAGAACCGATGATAGAAAGAAGGATGTGCGTAGAAATTAATTCCTGACCAATCTCGAAGTATACCCCACCCGGGAATCGAACCCACAACCCTTCGATCAGAAGACTTGTATGCTTCCGCGTGACAGGCTCTAGCTAGTATTGTATTACATGTGCATGTTCAAATATGTATGAGTAAAGTATCATGGGGCTAGCAAACTGTGATTCAGAAAAGCTGGTTAAGTGAATCGATCTTTGTAAATGAACGAAAATGCTGATTTTAATAAATTTTATACAACTTTCAGTAGTGCACAAAAACTGCATACATTAACCTTGCAATTTTAAACACTCGCTTCAGTATTTCTGTACATGTATTCACTATCGATAATCGAATATTCAAATCAGTTGGGTTAATATATACGCCACTGACAGTTGAATAAAATTTACAAATAAACGGTCTGAAACAAACAGTAGTCTCCACTGATCTGAATTAAAAGCTTTATTTCAAATGTGACATACGAAACAGACAATGAATCTTTAAGTACAATATTAGAATTTTTGAAATGTCAATAATGAAATAAGAATCAATCGTTGTACCAGATATAAACTGCTGCTTGTCAACAAATAAAGATGGAATTATCCATGAAATGAACCTCTTTTTATACTGAGTTTACGCCGTGTCAACACAATTTAAGTTACTTTATTACGGGCAGCGCATCTCACCTAGTTTTCCTGTAACATTGTCTATAACAAGCACTCACCTACCCTTCCACAGGGCTGGCACCTTCTTCATTTACCGTATAAATGGAGGAAAATTGGCATTACATGTATCGTCAAATTTAAAGGGAATGATACAATAATCACCCGAACATCCATCCCCTCCGGGACACTAGAATCATAATCTCGGCGCTGCGCTGCGGAC
Organism: Mactra quadrangularis; assembly: GCA_025267735.1. Taxonomy (NCBI): domain Eukaryota; kingdom Metazoa; phylum Mollusca; class Bivalvia; order Venerida; family Mactridae; genus Mactra; species Mactra quadrangularis. The sequence goes on along the minus strand of CM046305.1, from coordinate 46,167,305 downwards.
CCAGGTTATTATTTTTTTCTTATTAAGTTTACTTGTTCGACGATTAGTTTAAACAATCAGCTCTCCCAGATCGCAGATTTAAATATTACCAGATGTACTGCTAACTTTGTTAAGCAAGAAATATGAGTATAAGTAGGCTTCACTTCACAAATTTGTCGTGAAGTGTTTAGTAGTGTGACAGTACAGTGCCCTCCAAAAGTTTACATTGAAATGCTTAAAAACTGATCATGCATACCGCTTGTCTTATTTTAAACTTTATTAACTCTAATTGTGTTACAACATAAGAGTATACAGTACAATATAATGAGTATAAATATACACGTGACATTATCGTAACAGTGCTAATAAATAGAAAATAAGAAATACATGTAGTATTGTTTTTACTTTTACATGAATATTGTTTTGGGGTTTAAATGAATGAATAAAATAGAACTCCGAAACACACGAGGTCGTTTTACTTTAATTAAAACTGATTAACGTAACATTGCACGAATCATATGTGTTGATAAAATAATAAACATGTTCCGATGAATATTTTATTCCTTTTCCATGTGTAAATGTGAATTAGTTAATTCTGAAAACAGAATTGTGTTGAAGTACTTTTGAAGGGCACTATACCTTTTGTTTGCTGTATTTTAAATATACGAACATTTGTTTACCATGCAATAAAACATACATGTACACGTACTCGTAAAATTATTAACTAGCTTTTAACTTTGAATAAATTATGGCTCTATATTTGTCAATGTTAATAATTGAAAATTAATAGCTTCATACAGACATTGATTATTCTATTCAATACAATGTATAACGATAAACAAATGTACTCGGAAACCAAAGGTAAATCCGAACACATTCGGGACACATCGGCGATAGCTGTGCTACACACTGATCGTCGGTTTACGGAATCTCCCGAGAGGTTTTCCGACTATTGGGACTGAATAAGTACGATTTTACAGATTTTTCATCACATGTTTTTGCGGTTAGACATTTATCATGGAGCATTGGATACTATTGCAACTATAATATTCAGAATTCAAAGACATCGGGATTTCTAAGGTTTTGGATTTATAAGTCTTCGTATAAATACATTATTAAATACATGTGTGAAATTAATTTTTGACCTGTTTAGATCATAATGGAGTTAGGTTAGTTAGATTTTTTGTGGGAAGATATTGAGGATACTTAAAAATATGTACATTGCATTTATTACATAAATGGCCGATCAGATAGTTATTTACACCGTTACTAAAACATAGTGAGGAAATTATAAAAACTTTTGTCGCGTATATTCAAAGATATCTGATTTCTATTGCTCGGGATTATTATATGAAAATAAACTTGTTTTGTAGTGATTAATTCATATAAATAAAAAAAGTTAATGTGAATTCTTAACAACGTAACATCGACTGCTAGATAGATAAACAACCGAAATTCGAACTCCTAATTAAATATTTTATGTAAAGGGTTTACACCATAAGAGCTCAGTTTTAATTAAGATAGGAATATAACTATCTCATGGTAGTGTTGGCTTTACTTTGTTGAGGATTATACTTATAGTGGATTCAATAACTTGACTAGAACAAGGTAAGCTGCATATCTATCTGTATTATGGACATCTGGTCCAACAAAATGAAATGTAATTATGTTTTACTGAACCGAATGACAGTTTTGAAAGTTGACTTGACCGAAAAAATCAACATTTGTTTAAATATACAGTCTTTCTAAATTGTTATGATTTAGCATGATAAATCCTAAAACTGTATGAACTATAAAAATGCGGAATAACCAATTATTATTATCCACATATTTTCACTAATAACTTCTCTGACTTTAACAAGTAATGATCTTTTTTTTAATTTGCAACATGATGGTTGTAAAATTATGCTGAACAGTCGGACCAATCACATTCTTAAAGGCAGTGGACCGAGGGTCAATTAGGTGGACTTGATCCCCGGTCCACTGGCTAAATTCGAAGACTGCTGTACATACATTGTAATATTGTTTAAATATCCCTCAGGTACAGTGATGTTGAGATCACCACGTAAACAACAAATTAAAGGGGCTGAACCTAAAACACGAGGAAAAGGTGAAACTAAAACTAAAGAGAAACAACCTTTTATGGAAGATGGACCGTTCAGTGATGTCATCATAACGGTAAATTTAATTAATTATGTTCGGAACACTCATGGATAACTTCATTTCATTAACAGGATTTCTGATAATGAGTAATTTTAAGTAACTGGATTTTTCTAAAAATGAGTTATTTTTAGTAACACGAGTAGTATCACGGGGGCCCAACTCCGTCACAATGTGAGTGGATTTCTGTCGAGCTTATGTCACGGATTCCTGTCTATAATGTCACGGATTCTTACTAGAAATAAGATACAGAACTGTTTAAACCAGTTAAATGACGTTTCTTTAATACTTAGATTGCTTCATAGATTATGTTTTATGATATAATAAGATTTGATCAAGTCGGTAAGCGACTACTAGCAGTTTGTGAAATCCGTTTTCAATATTCGATAAGTCACGGTATTTATGACGAGGTTGTATCTCATGTCACCGATTTCTGTCTATAGGGTCACAGATTTTTCCAAATATAAAACAAGTGTAGGACTTGATGATCCACTCAATGTGTTGAATATAAAGCGTCGAAACGTAGCAAAACAAAAGTATATTTTTTAAAAATCGATTATGTTTAAAATTGTACTTTTTCAGTATCCATGTATTTTACCTGATACGCGTCGACATAAACTATAACGTACGTCAGTTAGGGTACCAGGCTTACATGAACCTGAAAAAGTCTCACAGCCAATCAGTCACCATCATCAAGTTGATCCATCGAAAACATTGCATCATGTCCTTTATGGATTGACTAATATTTGATATTATTTGTAAGCACAATTTTTTATTGTTTTGTTTTAATTTTAACTTACAGTTACTACAACTGCGATTACATACAGTTTTGTTTTTTTATACGTCTGTTTACTTTTCTTAATTACACCTGCAGATAGTTTCACAAGAAATGTTAAGACATAAGTCTCATAGTTGCCTAAATGAGAAAAAAGCTGGAACTATCCAATTCATTTTTATCAACTCCAGTGGTCGGAAATTGCACCAGAAAAACATACATTAGTTTCTGGAATTTGTATCCTGAGAATTGATTCATGTTTTTATTAGAATTCAAATACAAATTCATGTAATGGTATTATATCAAAAGATTTCTTGTTAGATAATCAAGTGATACGCGCCATGGTTTGTTCATTCATACAGATAATTGGAGTAACATGTTCAAATATGTGTTTCATTTACGATGACTGACATTTACAAGCACTTTACAAAAAATATTGTATACATATTTTCATGTTGAAATCTGGCAAGATAATGTTACCCAAGCCTATAAATAGGATATTCATAATCAATTCTTATTCAATAGCCCAAAGCCCGTTTTTTGTTCATCATAACTTATGACTGTGAGTTATCCATGTACAGTACACCAATGTGAATAATCTCTGAGCTGATCTCAAAGGCATTATAGTGTAAAAACATTTAACTATTTCAACCAATATAAAACATAACAGATCAGAACAAATAATCAGCTTGTCAAGAGACTTTCTAAATAGCTGAAATAACAATAAGTCTGTTGATCAAATTTAAAGTTTACTTCATTTGATTCATGAAATGTGCCCTAATCAAAACTCAAAACAGTAATGTATGCAGCTCAACAAACATCTTCCTAATCAGTACTAGATTATTTTTTGCACAAGCAGCTCCATACTTTTACATAAAAAAGTTTTGGTCGGAGCTAGGCTTGAATTCACAAAATCTACTAGTCAGAGAATTCAAAGCTTGTAGAAAAATTGAATTAATCTTGTTTAACATTGATTGTCTCCACAAGCAAAACAATAACAGATAACTTATAGTAAAACATAAATATTAGGAAAAAATGTACATGTATCCTACACATGATGAATAAAACAAAACTAATCATTCATTTACAAATAGATGTTTAATAATAACTGTTGATAAACAAAATGAGATAAAAATTCTACAAGTAACGATATTATTCAATTTATTAAGAAACATATGATTACAAAACCATCATAAACAAAAACATTGTTGTATATTCAAACTGAAGATCCTTTGAACAGCTCTATGGTGCCTACTTGAATTAGTGCTTTATGTGGCCTGTATGGACATTTATTTACGTTCCAGACGCTTTGTAAAGTTGTTATTGTTGTCAGAAACTTCACCATTTAGAAACACATGCAATTCATCTAGATAACAATATCACAAGTATCACTGTGCAAAGTGGTGTCACAATAATCTAAGTCAAAGCTACCATAACGCTAACTTTGTCAAATGTATATGTGAAAGAACATAGGACTCAGTAGCTCATATAATAATGCTTATCTGTGAACACTTTTAGATGAACTGCTTATCTTCAGTTATGAGCTGGGCATTCACGGACATTCAAGTTTGCACCTAGATGTTTCCGTTAAAGCATCAACTTTCACTTGGGTTTATGTCAAAGCCTTTTGTCTTGTACGTCATTGGTTTTAAGTTTGCCATCATCGATGAAAATCAAAATGGAAAACAGACCATTTTAGATGAAATGAAGCCATGGTATGAATGGCTTCCGTTTCGGAGGTTAACAACATCTACATCTTGCTCGGGAAGACTAAAAAATCGAAAACTATCGTCAGTAATACTGTGACATTAACGCAAGTATCGTCATATAAACTGTGACATGACGAGAAAAATCCGTGACATAAAGGTTTTGCAATTTGGTTGATTTTTCAATAAAATAGACATTGATAAGAGTTTAAAAATCATCACTTATCAAATATTACTTATCATTGGCTTCTTATCGATAGGACAATACGTAACTACCTTTTTCTGACTGTTAAGTTTTTCAGTGCTCGTCAAAAATTCGTAACACTATCGACAGGCATCCGTGACATAAGCTCGACAGAAATCCACTCATGTTGTGACGGAGTTGGGCCCCCGTGAGTATATAGTGAGTCAAAATACCCCCTATACACTGGCACCGGAGTCCTTACATTCAATAAAATATTCATACTAATGATTAAAAATAACGTTGTCGAAAAACAACACCATAAAACGGTCCTTTTATAACTATCGCTTTTGAGTCGTCACATATCTTATTATAATGTATATACCTATATGGTGTTGAACCGTTTTAGGAGTGATCGACGGTCAAACTGATTTTTTACATTTTAGGAAATGACTGGACATTAAAACCGGTTGTAATTGAAAGCTGACACTTATTTTTACAAAATTGGAAAGTATCAATTTTATATCTTACATAAATATCATAGAATTAAGCGTTATTTCAGTAATTTTATTATTCAGCGATTGAGAGACACTACTGACTTCCGGTATAATTTACTGTGATGTAACATGCGTTCTGATTGGTATTAAACTCCGCGAAAGTTTTCCCGTAATCTGTCACTGTAACGATGCGATTGGTCTATTGGCCTCTTAATTACACAGACATTTATAAGTTACACGATTGATGAATTGACGGCTAAACGATAACGCGAGTTGAAGAGAAATTGCCTGTGTAATGTATTAGCGTTTAGATCTTGGTTTTGTAAACACGCCATTTCTGTAGTGTACAAAAGTGCTACTTTGCGTTGTATTTTATTTTTCATAAATGGATTTCAATATTCGCCAGTGCCAGTGCCTGCCTGACCACAAATCAAAATTTAATGTCCCCATGCACCGGCACTAAGAGTCGCAGATTGGTCAAATTCAGAATGACGCTTTGTTGATGTTTGCATTGGCTTCGTTTCATTGACAGATTACGGGAAAAGTTTCGCGGAGTTTTAGACCAATCAGAACGCATGTTACAAAACTGTAAATTATACCGGAAGTCAGCAGTGTCTCTCAATCGCTGAAAAGGGAAATTTCTGAAACAACGCAAAATTCTATGATAATTATATAAGATATGAAGTTGATACTTACCAGTTATGTAAAAATATGTGCCAGCTTTAAGTCAGAACCGGTTTTTATGTCGAGTCATTTTCCGAAATATGAAAAATTCAGTTCGACCGTGGATCACTGCGAAAACGGTTCAATACCATGTGTATATTATAATAAGCTGTGGCACGACTCGAAAGCGATAGTCAAACAGGAACCGTTTTTTCTACCTTTTTATTCACCAATGTTATTTTTAATCATAAATATGTAAATAGTTTATCCAATATAAGGACTCCAGTGCCAGTGGTTTACATGGTTGGAATCCCTGTGGTCCAAACTGATGTTACTGTTTGTTATATAGAAGTTTCACTGTATATATTTGATGCTACATGATGGCCTCGATCTATTTGTTGCAGTATATATAGATACAATAATCTTTACATTATCAAATTCTTGATAATAATTTCAATTTGTTAAATCAGGTATATGGTGATGAAAGAACTTGTTACATGTAACTGAATGGTTTTCATGAAATGAAATACATGTACGCAAAGAACGTATGTGTAAGGGTATGGTGCAACGAGTTAAAGTGTCCCATGTATATGGCGATGTTTATAAGATACCGCCGTTCATGTAAATACCGCAGCATGCCTCAGTCTGTGCCAAAGGCGGCCGGTACATGCCATATTATCAGTAGCACCGTCCGATCAGTCCTATCAGTACTTTGATTTATTGTTTAAACTTCTGATCTCCAAAACTCCTCACCAGCGGTTTCTTGGACGAATTGAGAAACAACGTGCGACGTTCTTGGTTGGAGAAGTTTGTCCATTTCCAAGGTATACACCAAGGAGTTTCGAATGACAAAAAATCTGATAATCGTAACTTCTCGTCAATTTTCGTGACCTTAAATTAGATGACTTGATCCGGTTTGTCCGATTAAAGACAATCATTCAGATTACGGAATTTGCCCAGTAGTGACGATTGCAAATCGGAGGTCACGTGACGTCTAGTCCGTTAAAATATACATGTAAAGCAAGCTTCAAACGCTACGAAATGTAAGCCCTTTGCAATAAGACTGGTGCAACCGATATAATAATGACCTTGTTTGTCAATGGAACGTGAAATCTCAGTTAAACAATGAGTTTAAAATACAAAACATTGCCTTAATAAAAAATGCTATATCTGCACGATTTTTAAAGCTATAAATAAAACTCTTATAGGTTGTACTACATACGTAAACTGGTTGAATATTAAATCTTATTCGCATAAACTTGCCCTTGGACGTGTTTGTTTAATGATAACAGTAAAGTACAAGTCAATAAACGGCTGGACCTTATTTTATAATATTTGTTTCATGTCGTTTAAAAATGTTTTTTCTTTCGTTGGGTTTAACGCCGTAGCAACATTTTGTATAGTTAATATCACGATGGTCAGTCAACTTACTCGCTGTTCCAGGTATGACTAAATCTCTGAAAGTAGGTGTTGACCAGTAACTATGCACATATACCCGTCAGTGGTTGACGGTGCATTCATGATTAAAATCGGTGGTAGGCTGGGAAATAGCCGCAGAAATTGTTTCATGACCAAACACCACGAAAGTATGCTCCTATCCCTAACCCTGACACTGGGCATCGAACCCATACCACAACCCTTCGATCAGTAGACTTGCGTGCTACCGACTGATGAAAGTAGAAAGTTCAGTTCAAATTGGCGTACGTAAAACTATAAAAGATATGGTGATGTCGTGTATTAAAGGTACTCATTCACAGTTTTCAACTTAAATACCAATTTTTTCTTAAACTATCAAAATTGTATGGAATATTTTTGAAAGCAGGAAAGTAATGTTCTGATAATGATAATTTTAGTGCAAATTGACATACAACTACAAAAGATGGTGTTGCGTGAAGTGAAAATCTTCCCCGTATGTCACGGTATATACTTTTGTTGTATATTTCTTGCAATCTAAGGGTCATTTTGTCTTAAAATAATAAGAATAATTTCTTTGACTCAATTACAGACACTGAATGGTATTTTAAAAAATATAGAAACAATAACCAAATCTGTGAACTAGTACCTTTAAGACCTAGTCTGCTGGTAACGGTATAGACGATCTTAATTTGTTTTGTGACTTGTACTTTATATTGCTCACAAGTTTTAAATCTTAACATTATTTTCATAAAACAAACTACAAATACTGTCTGATTTTTTTAATATTAAAACATAACCATGGTTGTGAATGTCAATCTTTTTGAACATTTAATAGTTTGCAAAGAAAATGCTCTATGATGTCTGATCTCTGATTTAAATGGCCTAATTATCGGAATAATTAACCGATCACAAAATAATTTTGTCATTATAAAATAAGTGAACAGATCAAAACAGAACATACATTTATTCACAAAAACTATACAGCAGTTTCTAGTGATTAACAATTATAACAATACAATGATTACATTACAATCGATACGATCATAACATGAATAGGAAACATCATAAAATTACAATGACATGAAAATATTACAAAATTAATATGACATGACAACATTACAATGACACGGGTAAACAATATTACACAATGACAATGAAAAACATAGAGGCATAAAATCAGAGAAATGTCACACTTTATAGAACAACAAAAAATATTTAACTTAATTAAGTTTAGTGGTTATCTAGTTACCATAACTAATTAACCACTTAACCAACTAGTAAATTAAGAGGTAAATTAGTTACGGTAAGTAGTTACCTTATACTAGTAATTACTTGATGGTTTGAAAGATGTCCAATATCCAGGTCCAATATCTCCGTAAATGTAGCGGTGTTGTTGGAACGATGTCCAATCATCGTTCTAATGGTAATAAGAAAGTATAAGATTACTCTTGTTAAATTCTATAAATTGATACTAAATACATTATATTATAGATAATATTGCCATGGGCGGATCCAGCGGGGGGTCAGGGGGTCCGCCCCCCCCCAGAATTTGGAAAATGTACATGTCCATTAGTGTATTTCTTGACTGTAAGTCATTTTTAAGTAGTATGAAGCAATTTTTCTCGGTGCTTAACATAGATTTAATGGTTATGTAGTTTTTATTATCAATATATTGCCTTTTTTCTGCAAAATGTGTATAATGTGGTCGTGGTTCGAGGTTCGGACCCCCCCTAGAAAAGTTCGCCCCCCCCCTAGAAAAGTTCGGACCCCCTAGAAAAAATCCTGGATCCGCCCATGAATTGCTGGAAAAGTTTGATATTTTGACATAATTATAATCGTAATTATTAAAGTTCAGCACATTGTTCCTCCAGCCCTCCAGTGCTTTGATTAATACAGTTAATGCCCAAGTTGTCTTTCCTTAGCATATTTTGAACCATATTCTGCATATTGCACTACAAAATGTTATCCTGAGATATGTTTTATGAGTAAAATCCACCAATGGTAATTCCGGATTGGGCTGGAATCAGACTTTAGTTCATACACTATATTCAAGAATACCATCACAGTGTCTACATTGCGCTGTTTTACATTGCTATTACAGTATTTAGTGTCCACAAACTAAATGCATAGAACGAGTTTCTGAAATTGTTTCAACAATAATAAAGATAAACTAGTAACACAGTTTCTTTCAATCAAAGCACTGGAGTGCTGGAGGAACGATGTCCTGAACTTATTTTTTGATTGTTTATTACTATCAAATGATGTAATTAAGCTACGCATATAACATGCATTGTCAAAAACATCGTAGGCCCTTTTTACTCCAACAAGTAATCATTGCTGTTGTCACGGGTTGAGTTGTCTACGGGTTGAGTTGTCCCGTCTCCATTGCAAGATTTGTATGTCCTGAGAGTAACCTCCCTTTTCCTGAAGAGTTTCAAGAACGACAACACAAGCCAGCGTTGAATTACATTTAAATGAGATGTTAATGAGTTTCACGCTTGAACTACGCCTCTTTGTCTATGTTGAAAATTGTTGAAGCGTGAAAAGAGTAATCTTATACTTTCTTGTTACCATTGGAACGATGTTAAATAACATCGTTCCAATCAAAATCATCTTTGATTAATGCCAGCAAACAAAAACCAAATGATAACAAGGCAATTACAAATGAAAGTATTGCTGACACAAAACTGTCTGACAAACGTCCGCCTGGAAAAGTTGATGATATCTTACTTGAAAACACAATTATTCCTGATAGTGTGAATATAGCTGAAAATATAAAGATGTTCAGGCACGTGAACAGGAACTAAGTATATTAAATAACAAAATAAGTAAACGTATTGTGCGTAAAATTTGACCCCGACATGACCTTTTTGTAAGAATATTCATTACATTAAATACGAATGTAGTATTAATGCTCGATTATACCGTGGCCGTGAGGATTATGAGTTAAAATTTAACACACAAACACACTTCTATAATTTTACAATCGCTGCCGAAGTGTAGAATAGGCGTGGCACTGATTTTCGTCGGGATATGTGTAGATAATTATTAGATGTAAATGTGAAAGGTCAGGTCGGTGTCAATTTTTACGCATTATATATCGATATAGTCCTATTTTATTAACCTGTCACACAAGAATATAATTTCATGGTGTGTACACGCTCTTAATCAAGTTTACAAACTATAAATAGGGCTGACTTGATTTGCCAGGGTGGCTCAAGCAGGCGTACGCCGATTCCTAAACGGGCACCGGCAGAACACTTCATTTGTTTCGAGATTGAACCGGAATCACTAGCTGGCGTACGCCGGTTACGTATGAGCGGCTAGCGCGTGACAAATAAGGCAGGAAATAACGAGAGAAACCATTGTTATAAAAATTTACCAATTTTATTGGTTAAATATTGTTCGTTTTTTCTCAACTGTCAAAACATGAATAATTTCACGGTGACTTCGTGCTCTTTGTCTTACACTCGAGATATTGAGATAGTGTGTAATCTTTCACCGTGAAATTATTCAAACTTTGACAGTTTAGAAAAAACGAACAATACTAATAGACCTAATCCGAAACTAAAATTTATATTTTTTCCGTACGTGCACGGCCGGTACAAACAAAGTTTTCTGCACATTATTGCTAAATTGCACGAACTATGGATTAAACCCTATTGTTTTTTGTACACATGGTTTCATTGTAACGGTGAAAATTTGTTTGTACCGGAGCGGAATACCCAAATATTTGAAGTAAGGGATATACCACGAGAGCTGTCCAATATGTTAGATATTGGATAGCTGAGGCGCGTTAGCGCCGAAGCGTATCCAATGTCTAACATATTGGGCAGTTCGAGGGGTATATCTTACTTAAATCACAGCTCACCTACAGATTTTTATGATATTGATACAAAATCAATTTTTACTTTACACCTATCACAGATTACGATTTCAGAATTATACATTTAAATCATATATTTATCGAATTTGAATTAATATAGACAATATTAATTGTTTCCCACATTGTGCCCCTCTAGTCCGACAATTTAATGAATCGTTTGTTCACGAGATTTTCGTGCAGATCCTTTCACATGTTAACTTATGTGTAGTTATGACCGTAGTCGTTTATTTCGTTTCTGTTCTTCATTTAGTCGGATACATTATACACGTGTTACATTTTTGAAAAAATAAATTATCTTTGGAATTAAAGTTGGCGTTTTCTCTTGGATGTACTGTTTATTACTCGGAATACATTCGTTTGGAGATACATACATTACATCGGTTGCAATTCATTGAAAATGTGGTGTTTTAGGAGGATTATCAACTGATTCCAGTCATGCCCAAGAAGCGATATCAGCCACAGCCTGGCACAAGGCTGATTTGTAATGAGAAACTAAATTTAGAGAAACAGGTTAATGGTAAGTTTATATATATAGCAATACAAAAAGTAATAATAATCAGTAAACATGAGTGAAGCCAAATGGAGACCTGAACCGAGCCATGTGGGCATCAAATAAGAAGTGGTTGCCCTGACGCAACGTTCACGTTCCCTGTTTATTCATACATCCTTCGTAAACAACATGTTTGTCGTTCTTTTCCCATATCGATCTATGTTCGGTTCAAGGCTCAAACCCATGACATTTTGATCACGGGAAGAGGCCGTCACGCAATTGGTAATTATTTTCGACAGTAATACGTTTCATATTGTTGATAATTAATGATGTTTTAATGTCATTTTGGTAACGCTGAATGTTTAGGCATTGTCTTCAATGTTTCTGTTGTCTAGTACAAGAATTACCTATTTCTGCCATAACATTGTCTATGCCATTGCTCAAGAAAACACAAACAGGACGCCAGGATCACAGCATACTAAATGCATAGTTCCTTTTATTCGAACTAAATCGTTTTGGGGCTGATGGCGAATTACATGTTTCGTTCTGCTATTATTAAAAAGAACTGTGTATTTTGTTCCTTTCATGCGTTGTTATATTGGAAAACAAAACTTTATTTGTTGAATCATTGGCAAGGAATAGCTAACAGTGTTAGACAAATAATGCGTTAACATGTGTTTAAAATCTAGTTCGGGTAACAGGCTGCCGGCATAAAACAGTCCTCGAAAAAAAAATGTAAACAATATTTCTTGTGGGGACTGTTTTATGCTGGCACCTGTGGTTCGGGACTGAGTATAATTATGCTAAACTTTTATATTTTTTCATTTTTTAGAACGACATCGCAACGCTGACAAAATGTGAACAGGAATTACATAATCCTCATTGCGAAGGTGAATAAGAAGAATATTTGCAATTTTGAGTTTATTTGTCAATTTTTGTTCAATAAATGAAACAAACTTCGCTCGTTCGTTTTCTTTTTTCATGAAATACATCGAAATGGTATCGTTAGCTACTAAGGTTACGCGTACAATATCTGATGTGTTGGACAATATCTAGCGTGTTGTACAATATTAGACTTACATGTTAAATAATGTCCCAACACACCAAATAATGGACGAGTAATCTTAATATTGGACAGTTACCTGTACATTATTAGAAATACGGTACTGTGAATACAATGGAATGACGTCACAGCTGTGGTTTAATTCCGGATATAGTCTAATAACGTACGTTACGCCTCATTTATGTAAGAGTAATATTATAAGTACACTGAACATATTTAATTCACCAAACACGAACTTGAAAATATTGACGATTAAATAATGTATTTACACACACAGCTTGAAATGCGACTTTCTTCAGTAATTCATCGTATCCTCGTCATCACTCATCAATACTAAACTAATTATTTGTGACACGTTACCACAGCCGAAGCTATTGATGCCAGTTTAGTTAACCGGAACGCTTGATTCATATGTCATACCGGAGCGAGCCGATCGGTGATCGGTTAACGCCGGTTCGTAAGCTGCTCTGGCGAATCAAGTCGGCTCATAGAGTATTTATTTAAGAGTGTGTACATGAACCATGAAATTATATATGAGTGACGGGTTAATAAAATAGGACTATACACACATGAAACATGTACGGTGCAGTCGTGTGTCCTAGTTTCACGATGACTGGTCAAAGTTACAGTCGGCAACGACTTCTGACCACATGCATGCTACACCTGATCATTCTAACAATTGCCTACCATTATCAAAATTTTAACCGTACAAAGGATACGTCGTGTAGGACGTTTTTTTTGTGTTTCGTTTATTCGATTCGGTACTTGCAAATAACATGGACACGCGGGTCTTACCCAGCAATACGATATTAATCAACAATTATTACCGGCGGGATTTTCGTGCATTTATTTCGATTGGGGTGCGCTGGTCAATTTGATACTTTATCAAGTATCGGGGTTATTCGCTATTTCATTCTTCACTCTCGCAATTCGTCCGAGGTTCTGTCGGTACTGAACCTCATAATCTGCTTACGATGTTTTTAGAAATTTATTCATTTAAATTGTGCTATACATACCTCCAAGCATTATAGCTCCTAATGCAACTTTTATTTTCCTTTTATCATCGTGATACCAAAATATACAGCGTAAAATGAGTACAAAACTTAGAGTATTTGACAATAAAGCCAATGATATCAACGCATGCACTGATAGAAGCCATTTTGTATGGTCTGTTGAAACTGTAAATATAGAAAATATCTTTCAACCTGCTTTTGATATAACAATATTATATTGAAAAGGATTTAGAGATTCTCCAATCTCCGTAAACATATATCCTATGCGCCGTTGTCCTGTAGGATCTCTTGTCATCGCTCAGAAGGTCACCTCGAAATGACCTTTGGGTCAACCAATCAATGCGCAGCTTTCATCTAGCCGAAACGCTATCAATAGGATATTGATTTCGTAATTTCTATATTTTGAACGGAGGTTTGCGAGCACCATGGCCCTCTTATCATATACACAGCGTGTACAGCGACTTTCACATCTCCATATTAAACGTGTAGCATATACTTTGTCATACTATACGTCTTAGCAAATTTTCTATTGATCAAGAGGAAGGTCCAGCGCATTAATCAGTTTTAGATACTTTATGACGTACAAGTAAGGCAATGACACTTACAAACCGGGACTTCTCGGCGATTTTCTACATAAACCTCGGACATCATAAGGTAATAAAATAGTAGATATCATTTAAACAAGTATTCGATAGTAGAAGTTGTGCAGTAACAGAAATGTGCTTGCAAGATAACACAACGTGGAATTGTAAACAAATATTTTGGAAAAAGTTAACCATTGTTAATCGTGTACGTAGATTTGCATAGAAAATGAAGGTTTTTGCCGTATTCCATTTTATTTTAAAAAATCATTGCACATTTGCAATGGACCTTAAAATTTTGCTTGTTCGCAAAAAAGCTGTAAATTGATCAGGAATGATTAATAGGTTGACTTACCGCCGTGATATAACCAATACAATGTATTGATACAGCGCAAACCCCACCTCCCTCCCCAGTATATCTGGACAATTGATCGCCAAGGTGATCGTGGAGATACTTACTTGTTGAAGTGCAGTGATTTTCGCGACCCAGAGGTATACAATATATATATAATCCAACATAAACTTTCGTTCTTGTTTCTGTTTCTATGCTCCACCAGTTAGGAACAATCAAAGCGATCAAATTACACCATAACCCTGCACCTATACCCAATGATAAACTAGTAAAAAGTTTTGCTGTCATTCTTTAATTTGTATCTGAAATATAGTAAATTATGCAAATATAGAAAATGTGTTGAGAATTGTCGGATATACGATCCTACATTAAAAAGCTGAAGGCCAAATAATCCAAATTAACCCATATGTCCGACTCTGAAACTTATCAGAGGTGGAATAAGGTTTCTTCGGTCAACTCCGGACTTTTCCGCGGTATATGACACACACCGATCACAAGATCAAACAAAATCAAATTACTATTAGTACTGATCCAGTTAAGACGATGCATCTGTATTAATTCCTACTTCGCATGTCAATGCAAAAGGCAATATGTTTTGCATTATATTACCATACGATTTTTGACATAGATTGTGTAAGCAATTCAAGTCTTAGTAAGCGACATATTTTGAAACGCATCACAAAATGTCGCGGACGTAGACATTCGACGGACATGCGCAGTCAGATTTAGTATATCGGCATGTTATTAGGTTAACCCAACGCATGAAATATGTTTTCAGAGCTCACTCGGTGAAATATAAATTGATCTTACACCGATATCGACGAATATCCTCTATATCGTCTACACTTTCAAATGAATCCTATAAAGTGAGCAGTATGATAATTATATAAGCTAATTATCGTTGCCTCGGCAGCGATAATAACAATTATCAAGATTTGAGCATTTTTGTGTCGACACCGGTTGTCGTGAGCCAATCAGAACGATGCATTTGAGGTCACATGATGAAAAAATGGACGTCGGACAGTCAAAATAGGGGTGCGTGTATGAACTCTACCACGCAATGTTTTGTCGGGTTATCTGCTTGTATTACCAGAAAATACCATTATTAATGTATGAACTATAACCAGTTTCAAAAAAGTTGCAAAATAATCCCAGAAAATATGCATAGCTAATCATAAAATGTGTTTTTTCTTTTTAAAACTCGCATTTGTTAAAAAAAACCGCAAACCTATCTTCCCTACTGTGGGGCGAATCTAAATCATTGGTTTTGCATATCATTACCAGAGCGCGCTAATTCCTGGAATTCTAAAAATAGACTCAATGGTTTTACATCTTTACCAGGGCACGATTATTCTTGTCTTTTATAAATAGACTTGGGACGATTTGGATACGCTGTGAATACACGGCTAAACAGCGATTTCAATCATTTTTGGAACGATGCTAATTTAGCATCGTTCCAATGGTAACAAGAAAGTATAAGATTACTCTTTTCACGCTTCAACGATTTTCAACGAAGACAAAGAGGCGTAGTTCAAGCGTGAAACTCATTAACATCTCATTTAAATGTAATACAACGCTGGCTTGTGTTGTCGTTCTTGAAACTCTTCAGGAAAAGGGAGGTTACTCTCAGGAAATATATAAATTTTGCAATGGAGACGGGACAACTCAACCCGTAGACAACTCAAGCCGTGACAACTGCAATGATTACTTGTTGGAGTAAAAAGGGCCTACGATGTTTTTGACAATGTCTGTTATATGCGTAACATAATTACATCATTCGATAGTAATAAACAATATTAAATGATCGTATTATATTAATCAGTGGCTTGAGTTACGGTACCGTAACTCTAGACCAAGGTTCTAGAGTTACGGAAGTTCCGTAACTGTAGACAACCCTGACAGGGTTAGTTAGAGTTACGGAAGTCAAATTACATGCGTATGTTTCAACTTCAAACGTCGAAAAACGTGTTTAAATTCATAATTACTCGAAATAAACAAATATTTACCGACGTGACTTATCCAATTGTTATTACACCGGCCATTTTGGATATGACTAATACACGTACCGGATGTTTAATATACGGCGATATGACGTTGTCGTCTTCAAAGTGTCACATTAAAAGTTTACTTGAGCGATTTTAAGTTATAGAGTTTGATTATAATTTGGAATGAATATTTATAAGTGTGTACGGAATTTTAAACAAATATTTGTAGGAAATAGACGATTCTTAGAGTAATTTTAATTGTGAATAAATTGCATGTGCAAAACGTTAATTTGACTTAAAATTCGTGAACAAAATTGGGAATGTAGCTTGATGCAAAAGAGCTTAGTACTTGGAGGGAAAACCTTAAATGAATGTTAGAAAGTCGATGTTTTTGTGAAAAAAATTAGCTTGTCATTCCGCACCAAATCTTTAAAATTTTAACAAAAATATTAACGATCTCGTTAAAAAATACCCATTGATAACCAAAAATGAGAAGTTGTCAGCTCCTTTTGGTTAAAGAAAATAGTACAGAATAATCTTTGGTTTGGTGAGATCGCTGCTGCACATGACCCTAAAATGTGTTGATGAAAATTAATTCTTTGACTGGATTATTTTGTTTGATGAAGTAAGATAAACCTTGCCATGAGCAAACCACTTGAGAAGTCTAGTGCTATCCTTTTGTTAAATTCTGTTAATTGATACTTAATACATTATTTTATAGATAATATACATAATAATATATTCTTTAATCAAAAAATAAGTTCAGGACATCGTTCCTCCAGCACTCCAGTGCTTTGATTCGAAATGCTAATACTTGTCTTTGTACTATGAATGATGCTATACTACCTACTTATCCGCTGTTGAGACCACCCGCTGACAACACCACGTTTGACAGACCGCCTGATAGTCTAAATAGAGATATTCAACTGTATATTGGTATACTAATTTATTTTAGCTCGATTGTTAAACAAGTTCTTACAACTTAGATTAATCACTTTCGAGTCCACTTCCTGGTCCCCAAGTACTGAGCTAGTAGAATAAAGTCTCTTGCTCGAGGAAACAACGGGGTAGGTTTTGGATGGGATTCCAATCAACGCGGTATGTAAAATACAAGTGCGTGGAAGTATGTTCAGATGAAACCGGACTTTTATCAACCCATGGCCTTGTAAATCTCACAATTCTTAGTAAAATATTTTAGATAACGAAGAAAAGATAGTACAGGCTTCTTGGTCGTTTGATATTACAGTAAGACAGTCCTCTGGCCATTTTCCTTTTTTTGCAGTTGTTAGTATGTACAAATGTAAATAAATTATTACGAATATCAAAATTCAATAACATGTACATGCAGATGTATTTAAATTAAAAATAATTTAGAAAAGGTTAAGTCATAAATATTGCTTACTTTTTTAGGAGAACTTTGTCCAATTGGAAAATGCGCTTGGGCGATTTTGTTACTACGCGCACTGATAGTAAAACTGTTGTCGTAATGATCACTGTGTATTTGTGAAACTATTGTTTATTACTTTGTAAAAACAACATTTTCACTGTCTATAATTGAACAAACTTATGAATATTGTACAAATAAGATACCAGCAAAGACATATCACAATTCTTTACATGCATTGTATATATATTCATCAAAGGACAAATAAACCGTTTTATGACAATATTAAACAAGATGTACTTCCCGGAAAAATGATAACAATACATGAAGTGTGTAGGTTAGTAAACTACTGTCATGCACTCTCGAGTGTTTCCGAAATATCCCGAAAGTACTTAATTAACTTTTTAAACGGAAACAACGGACATGGATTTAAGTGTTTTGGTAAATTCTGAAATATGTAGTGGCTGATATACGCCATGTCGTAATTGTCGCCTCGCGGATATCCACATAAAACACGACAGTACGACAAAATGGAATGTTTTATTTTATCTTCGCTCCCCGGGGCGCTATGCAAAAATGCTATCATACGAACAGACGAAAACGGCGATCATGGACACGAGTGCTTCCGAAATATTCCGATTAAAAATATACTTCATATTCGAACAATGCGGACACAGTACTTAAGAACACTTAAGACTTTAAATGTGACTAATTAAGTGGCGTATTACCATTAAGAATTACAAAACCTAAATAAACTTGCCTTTATGCATATCAAGTAGGCCTACTCCAGGCAAAGGCTAGGTCAGGATTGAGCAAAAAAAGGGATGAGACCTAACAGAAAAAGTCCAAAAAGAATCCCATGATTCAAGGGGATTATGTTAGGGTTTAAAGTCGGTAAAGTATATATGCCAATTAAAAGTACATATTTCTTGAGTAATTTTTCTATTTATAAGACTGTAATCAAAATAGTAACAAACGAAACAATAAAAAGTTTCTTAGCACAAAGGGTAAATCGCACCCAGTGTGACTTTGTTTCTAGAAACAAATATCGTTAAAATGTGCATACAAAGAAATCTCTCGACAATACCCAGTACCAGTACCATGTTAATGTGGAGTTATATTCTAAATCAAAGTACTGAAAGTACTGTCGGAAGGAATTTTTGAAGGATTTTATCATTTTAGAGCTCAAAGATACTATTTCGATATCACTCATTACCTTCTTACAATTTTTAGTCAACTGTGTTTCATATTTCATTTTACTGGCCCATTATTCTACTGATCGAGGGGTCGTAGGTTTGATTCACGGGCGGGGCATACTTTCGTGGAGCTTAGTTATGAAATAATAACAGCTAGATCCAGAGATTTTGCCTTTTCAGGAACAGTGCGTGGATGGACTGATCTCCGTGATATAACCTATACAATATGTGTTGCTATGGCGTTAAGGCCACAACGAACTGATCATATGTTCTATGAATTTTGTCTCAATAAATGGAGCGAGCCAGCGAAAAAAATCCATTTTGAGAAGCGAGCGAAAGGCGAGGAATAAATGTGTGATGTTTTCATGAGCATTTTTATACAAATGGAAAAATACATGTTAAATATGAACTTTATACAGAAAACCACATTATAACATGTAGTTCAGAAAAGCATAATAAGTAACGTTTTAGTGTTTATACCAGTTGGTCATTCATTCAGCATATTGATGTGATACAATCATATACATTTAAAGATAAAATATGTCAAAATCTTTCTTACTTGAACTTTATTATTTTGATATTGGGGTACAGGGTTTATAGTTTTGATTATTTTGCAGGTTGTTGTGAGAAAGATTATTTGCTGTTAACATGCGTAAATGCTTTTAATAGGGTACATACATCATAAATGACTGTATTTTGTTCCATTTGCATTTACTATACTGCATAATCTCTTTTCTTGATTCACCATAGAAGACAGTCTCGTGATTCCTGCACGTGGCGGACCAACTCAGTGTCTTTTAAGAGGAGTGGGAACAAGTGCGCGTGCACCTGTTGTCAATAAACAAGTTTGATTAAAGTAAATTTGACTTTATGAGCCAGAAACATCGAAATGAATAACATATAAGATAATCATATAAAGTAAATATCATTTATTGATAATATTTAGTTGAATAATTAGAATTTAACATAAACTGAAATTGTCTCATTATAAAAAAGAAACTGTTATATTTTTTCATGGTCATTATCATTATTAAATATATCGAATGACGATAAGAAAATTAATGTGTGCAAAATATTTTTCATTTTGAATGCCTTGCAAGAAAAGTCTGTATGATACCGTAGCTCAAAACAATTTTGCCATTAACTCCCGAATGGACAACTGTCTGTCATTTGCCAGTGTGTGTGACCACTGACGTTATCAACGTCGTTGTGTTGTATCTTCTTTCTCCCTCTTCCTTCTTTGATGATGGCGTCAACATTTACTTCTCCAAATCGCCTGTGGCAATTGTAAACGACTTTTCTCCATGCTTCCCGAGCCTAGCTCCAATTTTTTACAAGTTCTCGAAAGAGTTTTTTGCCTTTATGTCGTAAAAACTTAATAATTGTCCTTATTTCAAGCTTTTTCGTGAACGCCATTTTTACGTTAGGTTTTATTGTGCCAACGTTATTCAAACTGAGGTTGTTATAATATGCGCTGATCAAATGACGTCAAGTTTTGAAAATACGTCACTAAATGAAGACACGACGTTTTCCCAGATTTTTATGTACGCTGCCTTTTTGTAAACAACACAAAGCATCTTTTAACAATTTATAAAACATCAAAAAATTTGCTGCGCCAAGGCAGCGTTACCATGGTTTTTGGAAACGTAATTTTGAAGAAAAATGTAACCTTTTTTATAGAAATTTTATATCAACATTTTGTGTATACATTGAAATTTTTATTGATGCATAGAAATGTTCATTTGAAGTAATACTTACTTTTTGAGAGTAAAAGTCCGGTTTATTTTTTATCAACCCTCGTATTCAATTCTAACCTTTAATTAAATACTTCCAATATTTCTGTACAATTTAGAATCTGCTCGGCTAACATCATGATAGATTAAACCTGTTGATTTTTATGTTTAAGTAAAGTCTTAATGTTATTGGGTAAATAAGAGATTGACTCAACAACATACAACTGCTCAATATAATTTAGTAATCCAGAATGAGTACCAGCTGAGCACCCCCGTAAATATAAATGGACGAGTCTTGTTGACTTTTTGAGTATAAATAAAGTTATATTATTTGGATAATATGGGAACGACTAAACAACTATTAAGATTACTTAAGCCATCATGTATGAGGATTTTAGAGTCAGCATCCCTATAAAATAAAAATGGACCAAACTGGTAAACTTTAAAGTGAAAAAATACAGGCTTGTCATTTATACCAACTATGCTATAGACTAAACAAGAAACAACTGCAACATGTAAATATACCTAAATTATGTGAAAAAAACAATTACATCAGAACCCTTCTAAAATAAAAATTGACTAAACCTTTAGGTATATAAATATAGTCTTGGGGTACGTTATGCAAAATACAACTTTATTTCAAAATAAGTCGGTTGAGTATTTTGGGGCATTAACAATTATAATGTTAAATATTCTACCCCGTCTTACCTGCTTGTCGTAATTAGTATTTTGAATTATTATTACACAGCAGGGGGGGGGCATATGACGTCACATAACCAGAGCTGTGTAGAGTTGATTAAAACATCAAGTTTACGTCAGTGTTCAACTGATGATCATGAATTGTGTTAATATATAGTTTATGGTTAATGTGCATTGCATTTGTAATTGGTGTATTCATTTTACAAGTAAAAAATTGCTGCGAAATGCAGCAAATTGATTGTCACGGCAAACAAAAAAGAATTATTAAGTGTAATCTAAAGGTAACTCAAAAAGAATTATATTGAATGTCATGTTAAGGTTTTTCAGTAATAAAAGAGTAATATGTTATAAAATGTTTTCCTGTTCATATGTAACATTCTCGTTACCAGAGCCTAGTAAGATTTTCGTTACTAGTTAGATCGAGAATCTTGATAACCTTGGGGTACGAGAATGGTCTGGATCTAGACACCATCTTTATGCCGACAGAATTTTTGGTTTCAGTTGGATTTATTTCCAGTAATTCATATTTTCATGACGCTTAAAAAGATCGACAAAAGGGAAAACATAGTCTTTCAGAACTGAAGCTATTTACATGACTTATCGCTTCTGTTCAGTCAAGTGCTCCTTACATTGCGGATCTGTCCTTACCAAATCCGTGTGACTATTGGTTCCCAAAAGTGATCTGTATAATAAGGGGCGATCGTTGGTCTCAGGGAAAATTGAAAATCAAAGTACATAAAAAGAGGCCTTTTAACCACAACAGCTACTTCCCAAGAACAAAACATGACGTAACCGGTTTAAGACGTTTGCGTAAAGGTGTGTCATAATATTAGATAGTTCGTCTACAGATAAGCCCACACCGAACTGTCCAGAAGCAGTAGGATGTTGATTTGCTGTACAAAATATTTTATCTCTTTATACTGCCAGTCCCTCTCTTGAGTGTTACATGCAGGATTAAGTGCACGTCGGAAAATGATTAATAAAGAAAAAGTTATAAGATCCTGACAAATAGTTTTGGCAGGGACAGTAAGTAACAGATATCAACCGATTTGCATACCATGCTTTTGAATTGTACAGAAACATAACTGTCATTGATCGATATTTTGTTAGATACGGAAATGATCGATCCGATATACATGTATCTATAGAACCTGCAATACCAGTATTCGATATATATCGTATACTAGTGTAAAGCCCTTGTACTAGGTGATACCTTACGCTCCCCTCGCAGCTCAGTGAACCAGTACATTCATTCGCTGCTTTAAAACTTGTTGAATTACAAGTATAAGCATTTCAAAAAATGCTTGAACCACCGTTGAGCCGTGTATACTCCTTAGAGTAAAAACATTCAAGCAATATGCGCTAGCGTCTTATACCGTCTCAAGTATATTTATTTTAGAATACAATAATTAACGTGCCCAGCAGGGTGTTCAGTTACCTTGAACATTCTGTAACGGTAGAATCGGAACAACTGAACCTATTGACTGCTCAACCCGAGACAACTCAATATCATACTAACGGATTAAGTTGTTCCAACTTTGTGTTGAATATTGCACAGGTTGAGTTGGCTGCGGGTTGAGTTCTCCCGTATCCGTAACGTTGGCTAACAGTAGATACTGAATACGGGGCTGGTAAAGATATGTAAGATATTTACCATAAAAATACAAAGGGAAAAAATCCATATTTAAGCCAGGCAGAGTAACCATAACTGTCTAATTCTTTCAACAAATGGTTTGTAATCATTGTATGAAATTTCATAAACATCTAACCATAAATGGCAGAGATATCCAACAATTTGAAAACTTTAACGCAAAAAAAACCAAAGGGAAATAGTCCATTAATAGGCCAGGTAGAGTTGTAGTTACTGTCTAATTCTTTTCAATAGATGGTATGTAATAATTGTATGAAATTTCATAAACATCTAACCATAAATGGCAGAGTTATCCAACAATTCAAAAAAATAACGCAAAAAACAAAGGAAAATAATCTACTATTATGCCCGGGGGAGTTACTGTTACAGTCTAATTCTTTTCAATAGATGGTATGTAATAATTGTATGAAATTTCATAAACATCTAACCATAAATGGCAGAGAAATTCAACAATTAAAAAAAATGACGCAAAAATAACAAAATAAAAAAATCCATTAATAGACCAGGTAGAGTTGTATTTACTGTCTAATTCTTTTCAACAGATGGCATGTAATCTTTGTATGAAATTTCATAAACATCTAACCAGAAATGGCAGAGATATCTAACAATTTGAAAACTTTAACGCAAAATTAACAAAGGGAAATAATCCATTTTTAAGCCAAGTAGAGTTTTGGTTACTGTCTAATTCTTGGCAACAGATGGTAATTAATTGTTTTATCAAATTTATAAACTTCTAACCATAAATGGCAGAGATATCCAACAATTTGAAAACTTTAACGCAAAAAAAATAAATAATGGGAAAAAATCCTTTATTAAGCCAGGTAGAGTTGTGGTTACTGTCTTAATCCGTTCATCACACGGTATGTTATCATTGCATGAAGTTTCGTAAAAATCTGACAAAAAATGGCAGAAAAACTCCCCGCAGCGGTTATCTCCTTTATCAAATCAATAAAAGTAGCAACGCGTGACGTAACCGCTGTGATGAGTTTGAATGTTACTGGGCATTTTTAAAGAAAGAAACATCTTTATTTTAAAAATTAAATGTTTTATCGTGATTTTTTATATACATATTTACATTTGAATAAATATTAAATGTAATTTCCCAAAACTCTATCTATTTTATCGTTTCAAATAAAATATTGGCAAATCTCTACTATGCACACATAATGACGCGCATATTTGTTTTACTGCATCCGTATACTAAACTGGTCCGCTGGTCCGGAAAATATACCTACTCCTTTTAATGTGAGTCGAAAGGATTTGCGGAAATGGTTGATATAAAACGCTGATTTTACGTGTGTTGCACTTTTGATAGAAATATTGTTTATATGGTTTCCCCCAAATGTGATTTTCCTATGTCACTTTTAATAGAAATGAGTTGTACTATGACTGCATTAAAAAAACAATAACATGTCGGCAGTAGAAATCGAAAGGATTTATGTCACGTGACTTTTGCCCATTGCTATCAAAATATACCCATCACAATATCACGGCATTGAGACGCCGTGAAATAAGTGAAAAGTAACTAGAGCAATTTTTTTTCATTTTCTGAATTTTAAGTGCGTAAATCTGACGAACATGATCAAATTTTTGTAGCCTAAACCAAAAAAAAAAATTAACACTACGCGACTAGGATTCGAACCCGCAATCTCATGACTCGTAGTCTGCCATGCTAACCACTACGCCACTGCCGCTGAATTTATATACATATACATAGATAGAAAATGCGCAATGATACAAAAATAACTTTTCTCCGTACTAAGATAGAATAAAGTTTGGTTAATGTGAAAAAACATTGAATATCGTAATTTTTAGTATTTGTTCAAATTTGTATTTTTTTCAACTCGTCTGCAATTGATAGTATACACATTTTTCTGTTGTTCTATTTTCTGGGTCGCAACAGAGTTCAATTATGTGTTGTTCGTTCTTTTTCAAATTTCCAAGAGCGCTGACATAGTAAGGAATTCTTTTTCAAAGAATTCCTTCCAAAAAATGAAAGTTTTGTAACCTTATAGATATTGAAGATGAATACCATTTTGTCATTACATATTAAGTAACATGACGACCGCACTGCTAATAAAAATAATAAAAGATTCTGTCCTAACAATCAGAATGAAGAAGCAAATGCCATTTCTGAACTTAAAGATTGTGCCCTAACAATAAATTCATGGATGAATGAAAATAAATTGAAAATGAACAACTCAAAGATTGAGTTTATCATGTTTGGAAGCAGAGCACTGTTGAAAAAATGTTTAACCCAGTCAATTAATATTGCTGGTGAAACTATAAAATCTGTGAAGACAATTCGCTATTTAGGGGCCTTTTTTGATGAAAACTTAAGCTTTAAAGATCACATCAAAACAAAAAGTAGAACAGCCATGTTCAACTATTTACGTATCAAAAGTATAAGAAAATATCTGGATAAAGATGCAACAGAAACACTAGTCCTATCTTTGGTCATGTCCCACATCGATTACTGCAATCTGATCTTGTATGGAATTTCAAAATGTGATCTTAGCAAATTTCAGCGAATTCAAAACATGTGTGCAAAACTGGTATTAAGGTTAAAAAAATCTGACAGTTTAAAAGATGCTTTGTATTCACTGCACTGGTTACCAGTCAACGCAAGAATCAACTTTAAAATATGTACTTTCATGTACAACTGTTTTACTGAAACTGCATCTGCATATCTGACTGAAATTCTGCGAAAGCATTTACAAAGCAGATCTGGTCTTAGATCTGCAAAATCCAAAGACCTGAATTTTTTGGTTCCAACAAATAAGAAAAAAACATTCAGTGACAGAAGCTTTAGTACAGTTGGCCCCATGTTATGGACTAAGCTACCAGATGATATCAAATTATCACGTACTTTGGATGTTTTCAAAAAACGGTTGAAAACTCACTATTTCTCTAATTTTTATGATCTATTCTAAAATTGACATGGCTAGTAAATGCCTCACCTTACAATTACGGTAAACATACTAAGTGATTGAGTGAGTGCATTATGACGTGAGAATGAGGATTGCCTCGCTCTCTGTCATTTTCTACCTTGTTTCATATGACTGTATTACAGCTATAAAATAAATTGTCCCTTTAAAGGTGATGGTTAGACACCTTTGTGGATGTATTAAGGGCCCTTTAAATGTGATGTTTCGACACCTTTAGGGAAATGTCTGGTTAACAGTGGCGTTATGTTACACTGTTCAGGACATGTCCGGTTAACAGTAGCATCATGCAATACTGTTCAGGACACCAACTTTTAATATCAAATTAATAAAAAAAATGCAAAATTAGTGATAAAAATGTAAAATTAAGTATGATCATAACTTTTGAATGATGTAGGTATGATAAAAAATACACTTACACACTATATTACATCATGTGTGATAAATTTTATTTTGTTTTGTGTTATTGTATATACATTATGTATTTATGGTAGAGAGTTTTTACTTATTTATATTTTATAATCTATCTTTTTGTACAACGCCATTGAATATGTAATATAGAAATAGGCGTTTAATCAAATGAAAAAGTTTGAAGTTTATTAAGTACATTCAAACATTCGTAAACTTATACATATAAAACATTATTTTCTAAAAAGACCTAGCATGTTGAAATTTCTGAGCTCATTAAGTCGCGTAGACTAATAAAAATTTGTTTTTTTTCTTCTTCAATTTTGTATAGTACAGCCAGAAACTTGTACATCTACAGCTCGATATCTTCAGTGACTGTTTGAGACCTGAACATCTACAGCTCGCTATCTTTAGTGGCTCTTTGAGACCTGAACATCTACAGCTCGCTATCTTTAGTGGCTCTTTGAGACCTGAACATCTACAGCTCGCTATCTTAAGTGGCTCTTTGAGACCTGAACATCTACAGCTCGCTATCTTTAGTGGCTCTTTGAGACCTGAACATCTACAACTCGCTATCTTTAGTGGCTCTTTGAGACCTGAACATCTACAACTCGCTATCTTTAGTGGCTCTTTGAGACCTGAACATCTACAGCTCGCTATCTTTAGTGGCTCTTTGAGACCTGAACATCTACAACTCGCTATCTAAATTTAGTGACACTTTAAAACTTGCACATCCCTAGCTGGCTATCGTCAGTGGCCGTTTGGGACATGCACATTATTAGCTCGCTATCTTCAGCCACTCTGCCGTTATGGAAGATCAATACTTACAAATCTTACATTTTTATCCGGATGTGGGGTATTTTAGCCTTTATATAGTTTGGAGTGTTATAATTGATACAGTCATTTTAATAATTGGTAATGTGTTAAAGCACGAATTGTGCTCCCTTACCAAAAATGTAAATATTCTGTGTTTGGTAAAATTACTTGTAAAATCAGAAAGAAAATTAGTACCAGTAAATTTTGTATTTTATTTCATTCCAAGTATTCATGAGGTATTTTCAGCCATGGGTGGTCTATTTTTAAAAGCATTAATATAAACGTTAAACTTTTCTGTAGACAAAGCTGATAAATTCCCACTTATACATACCTTCAAACATCATTGCCCCTAGTGCAACTTTTATTTTCCCTTTATTATCGTGATACAAAAATATATAGTATGAAATAAGTCCAATACTTAGAATACTTGACAATACAGACAATGTAATCAAAACTTGTACTGATACAAGCCATTTTGTATGGTCTGATGAAACTGTAAATATTGAAAATATCTCTCAACTTATCTATATGTAAATATTGAAAATATCTCTCAACTTATCTATATGTAAATCTATTAGTTGATATGTAAATATAGAAAATATCTCTCAATTTATCTATATGTAAATCTATAAGTTGATATGTAAATATAAAAAAATATCTCTCAACTTATTTATATGTAAATCTATAAATTGATATGTAAATATAGAAAATATATCTCAATTTATCTATATGTAAATATAGAAAATATCTCTCAATTTATCTATATGTAAATCTATAAGTTGATATGTAAATATAGAAAATATCTCTCAACTTATCTATATGTAAATCTATAAGTTGATATGTAAATATAGAAAATATCTCTCTCAACTTATCTATATGTAAATCTATAAGTTGATATGTAAATATAGAAAATATCTCTCAACTTATCTATATGTAAATCTATAAGTTGATATGTAAATATAGAAAATATCTCTCAACTTATCTATATGTAAATCTATAAGTTGATATGTAAATATAGAAAATATCTCTCAACTTATCTATATGTCAATATAGAAAATATCTCTCAATTTATCTATATGTAAATCTATAAGTTGATATGTCAATATAATATTTCTGATCTAATCTCAACCTTTTTCGGCATAGCTGTCTATGCTGGCTTTCAGAATACCCAATATTTATTTTTAAATCTCGTTCTATTGGGCAATTGCAAAATTTTGTATGGCAACGTAGGAGAAAACCCCCCAATAAGTAAGCTGCAAAAAAACTGAAAAGATCGTTTTTCAGTGTTCGTCAGATTTTGAAAATTAAAAACAATCAGTGATGTTTTCGTTAGCGTTATAAATGAAGTAATGCACCGCAAAGGTATAACCACAGTTCATTAAATTTATCAATTAAATATCCACTGTTCAAATAGTATAACTATTTATGTGGTCGCAAAGAAGGACAAACATCATCATCATTAAGAGATTAATGCACAACAGATAATACACTCGCAGCGCCATGCAGCAGTCGGATTATTCACAATTATACCATTTAGACCGGGCAAATAAAAGAAATTATTACGCGACCAACATAAACGCACACAAATGTGTCACAATTTTAGTAACAAACGTATTACTGCTACAATGTTTTGAATAAACAACACGTATCATCAGTAGCGTGTTCAATTACACTAAACGTTACAGAACGTTACATAACGATACATTCGGAACTCCTCGGCAATTCGCTGCGAATAATCTAATCTAATACACAAATATGCGATCGTTAAGGCGATGAGTGATGTTTCAAAATTTACGGACTATAAACGAAACATCACTCAATGGCTAAACGATCATATATTTGTTTACTTCAACACCGGTAGTTTCAAAATAGCGTCTAAATATGTCCGAGATTAATCGCAACGAATGGCCGGGGAGTTTCGAATGTATCGTTACGGAACGTTTTGTAACGTTCGCGGTAACTGAACGCAGGACTGTTTCTGCTTTCACTCTGATTTACATAAATATAAAGACTATAAAACTTACTTGTATCCGTGCAGTTCAAATTTACTTTGTCTTGTGTACAATATTTATATAATCCAACGTAAGATATCTGTCCTTTGTTTGGTTGTAGACTCCACCAGTACGGTAATATCATGGCAATTATACTAAACCACATACTTAGTCCTTGTGTTGATATACTGATAAACAATTTCGCAGTCATTCTTTCTGCATATCTGATAAATTACAGGGAAAACAACGTTTGAGCAAAAGTGTCATAATTTGCTAATACATTTATTTAAGAAGTAACGTAGAGTCGTGACGGATTGGAAGTGTCCAATCATAACAGTGACGATAGAAAACCCTACTAAATACTACCATGTTATTCAAAAAGGATTTGAACCCTGGGCAACAAAAGCAAAGCATGTTAGTTCAAGGGTCTAACCTAATCTGATTTTACACGTAATCTAAAATTTTCCGCTCTCCTACTCGCTAATTTTTCGAACTTTTCCAGGGGGGGGGGGTCCGAACAGTTTTGTAACATACGTTCTGACTGGTCTAAAACTCCGCGAAACTTTTCTCGTAATCTGTCACCGTCATGCTGCGATTGGCTAAATTACAAAAGGAAAATCAACAAATCGTATTCTATTGGTCTCGTTATTACACGGACATTTTATAAGTTACACAATTGATGTATTGACGGCCAAACTATTACGCAAGTGGAAAAGAAATTGCCTGTGTAATGTCTTCACGTTTAGATCTTTGTATTGTAAACACGCCATTTATGTCTTTTTATTTCTTCAAAATATATTTCAATGTCTTGCCATCGTCTGTTTGACCAAAAATTATTATGTCCACATGCAGTGGCCCTTAGTGCCACAGCAGATTGATCAAAATTCAGCATGACGCTTTGTGGATGTTTGCACTGGCTTCGTTTCAATGACAGATTATGGGAAAAGTTTCGCGAAGTTTTAGACCAATCAGAACGTATGTTACAAAACTGTTAATTATACCGGAAGTAAGCAGTGTCTCTCAATCGCTGAAAAATGGAATTACTGAAATAACGCTTAATTCTATGATAACTATGTAAGATATGAAGTTAATCCTTTTTAATTTTGTAAAAACATATGTCAGCTATAAATTAGAACCGGTTTTTATGCTCATTCAGATTCCTAAATGTAAAATTTCAGTTCGACCGAG
Organism: Mactra quadrangularis; assembly: GCA_025267735.1. Classification (NCBI taxonomy): domain Eukaryota; kingdom Metazoa; phylum Mollusca; class Bivalvia; order Venerida; family Mactridae; genus Mactra; species Mactra quadrangularis. Next base: position 46,136,547 of record CM046305.1, on the reverse strand, counting down.
GATCACTGCATAAAAGGTTCAATACCATGTCTATATTATAATAAACCGTGGCACGACTCAAAAGCAATAGTTAACATGTGTCGTTTTTTTCTATTTTTCTTCACTAATGTTTCTTTAACATTAGTATGAATATTTTATCCGATATAGGGACTCAAGTACCAGTGTTATTTACGTATAGGATTTTTTTCCCAATGGAACAGCTATTTGTTCAAATTGTACACATGTAAATTGGCAATAAAATTTATGGCAAAAACTTTATGCAGTAGTTCACCGTTACAATGAAAACATGTGAACACAGAACAATAAGATTAAATCCATATCTCCTGCTTTTCACCAATAATATGTAAAGAACTTTGTATGTACCACTGGCACTGGAGTCCTTATATTGGATAAACTATTTACATATTTATGATTAAAAATAACATTGGTGAATAAAAAGGTAGAAAAAAACGGTTCCTGTTTGACTATCGCTTTCGAGTCGTGCCACAGCTTATTATAATATACACATGGTATTGAACCGTTTTCGGAGTGATCCACGGTCGAACTGAATTTTTCATATTTCGGAAAATGACTCGACATAAAAACCGGTTCTGATTTAAAGCTGGCACATATTTTTACATAACTGAAGTATCAACTCCAAATCTTATATAATTATCATAGAATTAAGCGTTGTTCCAGTAATTTCCCTTTTCAGCGATTGAGAGACACTGCTGACTTCCGGTATAATTTACAGTTTTGTAACATGCGTTCTGATTGGTCTAAAACTCCGCGAAACATTTCCCGTTATCTGTCAATGAAACGAAGCCAATGCAAACATCAACAAAGCGTCATTCTGAATTTGACCAATCTGCGACTCTTAGTGCCGGTGCATGGGGACATTAAATTTTGATTTGTGGTCAGGCAGGCACTGGCACTGGCGAATATTGAAATCCATTTATGAAAAATAAAATACAACGCAAAGTAGCACTTTTGTACACTACAGAAATGGCGTGTTTACAAAACCAAGATCTAAACGCTAATACATTACACAGGCAATTTCTCTTCAACTCGCGTTATCGTTTAGCCGTCAATTCATCAATCGTGTAACTAATAAAATGTCTGTGTAATTAAGAGGCCAATAGACCAATCGCATCGTTACGGTGACAGGTTACGGGAAAAGTTTCGCGGAGTTTTAGACCAATCAGAACGCATGTTACATCACTGTAAATTATACCGGAAGTCAGTAGTGTCTCTCAATCGCTGAATAATAAAATTACTGAAATAACGCTTAATTCTATGATATTTATATAAGATATTAAGTTGATACTTTCCAATTTTGTAAAAATAAGTGTCAGCCTTCAATAACAACCGGTTTTAATGTCCAGTCATTTCCTAAAATGTAAAAAATCAGTTTGACCGTCGATCACTCCTAAAACGGTTCAACACCATATAGGTATATGCATTATAATAAGATATGTGACGACTCAAAAGCGATAGTTATAAAAGGACCGTTTCATGGTGTTGTTTTTCGACAACGTTATTTTTAATCATTAGTATGAATATTTTATTGAATGTAAGGACTCCAGTGCCAGTGCCCCTATACCACATCTATGATCGGCCACATTTTGGATCAGGTCATTATGTAGTACGTTCCGATCTGACGATCACGGCGTTTTTCTATTGGTTAGCGTAATCGCCCGAAGCGGTATCGGTGACAGTCGGCGTAAATATTTGTTTCATTGGCGGATTAGAGATATAGTCAGAGGTAAAAAGCGTTATGTATATTCGCTATTAAGTTACCTGTACATTATCGTATATACAACAGGTAATATAACTAAAACCGGATATAATTCATTTTTACAACGACGTTATGTGTACATCGTATATATTTGTATAAAGTAACACTATCAACTCGTTCTGATTTATTTTGCAACAATATTTAAATGTCTCACTGTGTGCTCATGTTGCTCGTAGTTTGCTCATTCAATCCCAACATGTCCTCTAGCCTGTTCATACCTGCTCGTAAATTGCTCATCCTTGCCCAAAATATCCTCTAGCCGGCTCATACCTGCTCGTAGATTGCTCATTAGCGGGAAGTGTGTGGTCCTGGACTTCTCGATGATGAACCTGGTCAACGGTTTCTGCCTTCATACAGATAGTCAATGCAACAATATTTAAATGTCTCACTGTGTGCTCATGTTGCTCGTAGTTTGCTCATTCAATCCCAACATGTCCTCTAGCCCACACATTACAGCTTGTAGATTGCTCATTCGTTCCCGAAATATCCTCTAACCTGATCGTACCTACTCAATAGAAGTAGTAGTAGTTGTTGTATTAATGATAGTAGTTTGTTTTGTTGCTATGGGACTTTAATAGACTCAAATATCGTTGTAACTGTCTCATTATGAGCTCAAGTCTGATCCTAGATTGCTCGCTAATCCCAAAATGTTCTTTAGCCAGCTCATACCTACTCGTAGTTTGCTCATTTATTACAAAAGGTCCTCTAGCCGGCTCATAGATTGCTCATTCATTCCTAAAATGTCCTCTAGCCAGCTCATACCTGCTCGTAGATTGCTCATTCATTCCTAAAATGTCCTCTAGTCAGCTCATACCTGCTCGTAGATTGCTCATTCATTCCCAAACTGTCATTTAGCCTGCTGCTCGACAATAGTATATTTACCTCTAGCGTTGAACGTTTGAGTCATTTATCGTTCGCAACTCGAACTACACAGAGGTTTTATCAGTGAGTGCATTCAACTTAAAATTATGTTTGCCTGGTTTATGGTTACGCTAACCAATAGAAAAACGCCGTGATCGTCAGATCGGAACGTTCTATATAATGACCTGATCCAAAATGTGGCCGATCATAAATGTGGTATAGGGGGTATTTTGACTCACTATATACTACTAACAGGATTTCTCTGATAATGAATTATTTTTAGTGAAAGGTTTTCCCGATAATAAGTTATATTTAGTAACAGGATTTCTCTGATAATGAGTTATCTTTAGTAACAGGATTTCTCTGATAATGAGTTATTTTAAGTAACAGGATTTCTTTGATAATGAGTAATTTTAGTAACAGGATTTCTCTGATAATGAGTTATCTTTAGTTACAGGATTTCTCTGATAATGAGTTATTTTTAGTTACAGGATTTCTCTGATAATGAGTTATTTTAGTAACAGGATTTCTCTGAAAATGAGTTATTTTTAGTTACAGGATTTCTCTGATAATGAGTCATTTCAGTAACAGGATTTCTCTGAAAATGAGTTATATTTGGTTACAGGATTTCTCTGATAATGAGTTATTTTTAGTAACAAGATTTCTCTGATAATGAGTTATTTTTAGTTACAGGATTTCTCTGATAATGAGTTATTTTAGTAACAGGATTTCTCTGAAAATGAGTTATATTTAGTTATAGGATTTCTCTGATAATGAGTCATTTCAGTAACAGGATTTCTCTGAAAATGAGTTATATTTGGTTACAGGATTTCTCTGATAATGAGTTATCTTTAATTACAGGATTTCTCTGATAATGAGTTATTTTAGTAACAGGATTTCTCTGAAAAAGAGTTCTTTTTAGTTACAGGATTTCTCTGATAATGAGTTATTTTAGTAACAGGATTTCTCTGATAATGAGTTATTTTAGTAACAGGATTTCTCTGATAATGAGTTATCTTTAGTAACATGATTTCTCTGACAATGAGTTATCTTTAGTAACAGGATTTCTCTGACAATGAGTTATCTTTAGTAACAGGATTTCTCTGATAATGAGTTATCTTTAGTAACAGGATTTCTCTGATAATGAATTATTTTAGTAACAGGATTTCTCTGATAATGAGTAATCTTTAGTTACAGGATTTCTCTGAGAATGAGTTATCTTTAGTAACAGGATTTCTCTAAAAATGAGTTATTTTTAGTTACAGGATTTCTCTGATAATGAATTATTTTAGTAACAGGATTTCTCTGATAATGAGTAATCTTTAGTTACAGGATTTCTCTGAGAATGAGTTATCTTTAGTAACAGGATTTCTCTAAAAATGAGTTATCTTTAGTTACAGGATTTCTCTAAAAATGAGTTATCTTTAATAACAGGATTTCTCTAAAAATGAGTTATCTTTAATAACAGGATTTCTCTGATAATGAGTTATTTTAAGTAACAGGATTTCTTTGATCGTGTGTTATTTTTAGTAATATTTTTCCCTGAAGCGGTATTTCTAGTAACATTATTTCCCTGTTTTTTTTAATTAATATTTTTCCCTGAAGTGTGTTATTTTAGTAATATTTTCTCCCTGAAGGGTTATTTTAGTAACATTATTTCCCTGTGTGTGTTTTTTTTTAAATTTATATTTTTCCCTGTGAGTTATTTTTAGTAACAATATTTCCCTGATAGTGTGTTTTGTGAAGGCATTGTTAGATCAAGAAACTGTATAACCTCTCAGTAATATTTTGTCTTCGTTTTACATCGTAGCAACACATTGTATAGGCCAAATTCTGCCTAAAAAAGAAACTGTCAAAATAGCTAAGTGTGAATGATCTGATGTGAGGAGTTGGTAAAAGATAGCAGAAAAAATAACTTTATTTTTGTAGGTTGGAGATAAGAAGTTTTATTCCAATAGTGGTGTCTTGGCCTATAATTCACCAATATTGATGTCAACATTAACTGAGGACAAATCTAATGAAACTGAGACTAAGGGCCAAAAGGGTCAACAAAAGGGCCAGAAAAAGGGCCAAACACCATGTAAGAATAATAAAGAACTAGACTGGAGTAATATGCATTATAGAGATGTATATGAAATGCTATCATTTATAGATCCCAGAGTTGATGCAGATCTTACAGGTTTGTTTATACAAGTTACCATGGAAACTGTTTTAATTTTTACATACATACAGTAAAGCCTCTCTAAAATTAAGACTGTATTTAATATACAATTATCTAGTGAATGTCGCTGAAAGGGTCATTTTTATTAGATAAATAACAACAGCTTGGCATTCTTTATTTTACTATGAAAAAATTCCTTTCTCGTATAATAGAATAGAAACATATAATATGGGAGGATTAATTTTAAGTACAATATAGAATGTCAAGCTCCTGTGGATAAATCCATGACAACGATGACTTCAGAGCAAGTGAGTGATGGTGAGCCTTAGCAAAGATTCTCACACAATATACAAAATTTTCACAAACTTTATTTTTACTTAAGGCCAGTTTTTAATTAAAATGATAACACGTTGCTCCAAGTGATAAAAAATGGGGAAAAAAAGAAATTTCTATTACATGTATGTAGAATATTCTACACCGTAGCCCACCTCTAAAAATGTACTTGTTTATATTTCAGACGAAGCAGCTATGAGGTTACTTCCCTTGTCAGAAGACTTTGACATGAAACAATTAAGAAAGGCGTGTCTATCAACCTTGTACGATTCCTTCATCGGTTTACAGAAAGGTAGACGACCTGGATACATTCATATAGAAATAACAATGCAATATCTAAGATTGGCTGACCAATACGAAAGAGACCATGCTGGACAAAAACCCGACACTTCTAGATCTGGGATGTCTCTTAACTCAAGAAAATCTGAGCAAGGGAAGAAATCTCTGAAGGCTTTATGTGTTAATGAGCTTCTAGCTAACACTGATCCATTTGTTGGCAAGCTTGTGGCTGACACTGATGGATTATCAAAAGAATTAAAGAGATTTATACTTGAGAAGAAATTAAATCAAGTAAATATGGTGTTAGCTCGAGAAAGACAAGCTAGAATAGACGTTAGCCCATTGAGGAAAAGTATTTTATTCAGAAAATAATACTGCAACAATCCACTGTTAGGACAATCTAGTTCATAGTCTTAATAGAAAAAAGATTGTACATAGGGACCTTTTCCTTTTTCCACTTTAACATTTGAGGCTCAAAAATATGAAAAATGGCAAGATTTTGCAAAATAACCAAGGTGGTTTTGATAGCAGAACTTCACTGTACATAGGTGTGTCTAAACCATTTCTAGCTAGAAGCCCTCCTCAGATAGACTTACCAAGTCTTTGGACAATTCTAACTTATTCCCTGCAGTTATCTTTCATGTGAAGCCATACATGCAATATAGTATCTTTTATAAAAAAACAAACCAACTCAGTAAAACATTTATGAGTAGAATGAATTTATTATTTAAAAATAAACATAGTGTTTGTTTTATACATACAGAGTGTACAGATGAAATATATTCATAAATAATGATTTAAAATGAGAATGTTGATATTTATATTACACAGGTCAAAACTGAACTTACTTCAGACATATAATTATGGCTTTTCTGTTAAAAAGAACATTAAAAATGGTCATTTAAAGCATTCATGTGAACAGGCTATAATAAAAAAACATTACAAAGATTTTCTTTCACAAGGTCAACATGAACATGTTATATATGAAATTTGTTATCTCAGGTCAATGTGAACCAGTTGTAACTAACAATAATGACCAAACGTTGTAAAACTGATAAAATTTAATATTCATGTAACATGCAAAACTTTAAGATTAAAGGGACATAATTCAGTCAAAAATTGTGCTATAGTTATGGTACTTGGTATTTGAACACCTTGATATATATACATTTTCAAGGGAATTCATTCAGTGATAGGGAAAATGTTGCACCTAAACATTAACTAAAAAAATATTACATCAAAACTGACTAAATTAAAACCAAAACAGTCCAACTGTTCCATTATTAGTTTTAAAGCTAAAAATAATCTAATAGTTGAACTTTTTCAACAAATTCATAAAATGGACAAACACAGGTTCTTTAACTTAGTTGAAAAGGAATGCTTCTTTTAAAGTGATGCTTCAGGTAAAAATTCTCTAGATTTGACTCATGCATTTTATATAACATAGTCATGTAGGTAATGCTGTAATATATTATTGATATTTGGTAGGGCAGGGTCCAGTGGTATGATCGCGGGCTTAAGGATGGAGAGGTCCCCGATTCAATCCCCTGGGGACACTGCTAATTTCTTAGAGAAATTTTTTTTAATACAGTTGTTCCACTCCAACCAGGTTAAAATGGGTACTGTGAGGGATCACCTGCCTAATGATTAAGTGTTATTATACAAAATTATTAATATGGCTGAACATGTATAATGGAAGCAGACTTTAATTAGAGGTTAATGATTAGTTGCATAATGGCGAGTAGCAACTAATCATTAACGTCTTTAATACGTTTGTTCAGAATCCAGACTCGATTTTTTAGTAAACTAAAAACATTTTATTTAGGGACGAATAAATCACTAACGAATTTTCCGAAAACGAATCAGTACTTTGATGACGTAATGAAACAATGACGTAGAATATAATGCAAACTTTGTTGTCAAATGGCGGTCATGTTTTTAAACGTTTGTGACCAATTTACCTTCATTTATCATGGATTAAAACGATATTATCAGGAGACTGGAACGTAATTACTAGTGTATATGTGTTTTTCAAACTTTAAATTGATGATATGGATGTAAGGATTATGTATGGAAATACACAAGGCTCTGAAAGGAAGGGATGAGTCATTCAATGATTCATTGATTTTCCGAAAATGGCATAGACGTTGCTGATGATTTCTAGAAACCAGTTCCATTATATTTAATTTATGCATGGCTTGGCTTTGGTAAAACAGTTGTCAACCTACGCATTTACTGTATAATGGCTGGATATTCGTCAAATTGAACACAGAAAGGAATTCAGTTCGAATTTCGGAGTTTGGTATTTGACAGCGTCAACGGTTAAGTGTCTGTTGAATTTGAATGGTGAAGTAAGTGATTTATAATGAAATTATGTATTTGTAAAACCTCAGATAAATCTTTTTTGTGTCTTATATTTTTGTATAATCTATCCTGACAGTGAAATTCTATTTGACAAAGACTCAAGAATTCTTTCGGCCGCCATGTTCGAAGCTAAGTACTGCTACTTGATGACGTAATCAGTGCGCGTGCACGCATTCAGCGCCTATTATGCATAATGGGCGAGTTGAAGGCGGCCAAAATCGAATAATACGGGAAAAAGTCCCGTAATGACCTTGTTGACTAGTCATTTTTGTTACTATATATAGTAACAAACGTATTAAACTGTACTTAACTTTTAAAAAAAATTATACAAGTTTCTACTTGGACTGAATTTTACTACATGACGTTGTAAACAACTTTCAATGTTGCAAAGGAGTAATTTATGTCCCAGACAAGCAAGAAGATCCCTCCATCAATACCAGTAACTCCTACAATGAAGGTCACCCACAAGACTCTAGTAACTCACCCTTTCAGGCTATGCACTTACTACAGTCTTGTTGGCAGCCCTTGGGTCATGTAATCTATACCAGAGAAACAATAAAATTTGAGTCAAACAATACTTATTTTAAAATACAATGTACACTACAAGACATCAACATCATTGAGCAGTATTTACATTTCTATGAAAATATATACATTTTACTGTTACAAATATACAAAAATATTTACATACAGAAACAATATAGGCATTGATACACACCAATCATTTGTAACCCTAATCTCCCATACCCTAGGCAGTGCTGGGGAAAAGAGCTGTGTATTAGCTTCCAGCTTACTTATTTCTTATATGTAAAAAATAGCAGACTATGGCCAGTCACTTACCATTTAGAGGGCCTACTGGGGATTTTACAATCTACATGTCCCAGCAAGGGTTTGCTGGGTTTAAAGCCAAAGTTCCTGCTATGATGATAACAAATTACTAAAATATTATGCAAGTATTTAGACATAATTTGAGATCTATTGCATTATTTTATGTATAACCCTGCTTAAGTCTGAAATCCCATATGCATTTTGTGTAACAAATGAGCGATTCTTTCTCAATAAGCAATGCAAGTCAACAGTTCTCATATAAACTTGATATTTGTAAAATCTATACAGTGCCATTCATAATTACGTTAACACTTTCATTTTTTATTAACACTTTACAAATTCAAATCATATCTTTTGATACATGCATATGTATAACAATAACAATTGTATAAGCTATGATTACTTCCCTTTCAAATGTTACAATCTTCGATAACAAGCATAATATGTAAGTACATCATAAATAACAAGAGCTGTCAGAGGAGACAGCACTCGACTAAATAAGTATTTGTCACAGGAGATGTAGTTGATGATAAGGAACATACATATTTTAAAATTGGAAAATATAACCTAAACAAATTTAAGTTAAAAAAATTTTAAAGAAAATTTTAAGTTCATGGGAGACAATTTTGAAAAATGTATAAGGAGTTATGAACCTTGTCACATGAGATGTGGTTAATAAGGAACAGATATTTTAAGTTTATAGTCAATACCTAAAGAAATAAAACAGTTGCAGTAAAACAAACATTTTTTAAAGAAATTTCTAAGTTCAAGGGGTGATAATTCACAAAAAATGTATTTGGAGTTATGGACCTTGTCACATGAGATGAAGTTGATAATAAGGAACATATATTTAAAGTTTGAAGTCAATACCTAAAGAAACAAAACAGTTGCAGTAACAAAAACTTTTTTTAAAGAAAACTATAAGTTCAAGGGGAGATAATTCTGAAAAAATGTATTTTGAGTTACGAACCTTGTCACATGAGATGTGGTTGATAATAAGGAACATATATTTAAAGTTTGAAGTTGATACCTTCAGAAATAAAAAAGTTATAGTAAAAATATTTTACTGCACAAAAACTTTAATCAGAAATATAGACGCTGAAGCTGACGCCGACGCTAGGGCGAGTAGGAGAGCTCTCCATTTACTTCATAAAGTCAAGCTAAAAAAATTAATTGTATAAATGAAAACCAAGCTTTTGTACAAATGTAATGGTAATTTTTTATGGCTCTGTAAAATGTTACAAACTTGTAAAACAGCAGTAACACATGAGTGTTACTCTACTGTAAAGTGAATAAAGCTTTATTGGTCACACATTCAACTTAGTACAAAATCAAGTTTTGTAAAAATATGTCTTTGTAATTAGAATGAGATCTGTAGGTAAAATGTTTGAAGTTTTAAACATGCATTTCTGATATCAACTAAATTACATGTATAGTTTTTACAAACATTATTTTTTACAAAATAACATTACATGTCTGTGTTAACTTTACAATAAACCAATCCATTCATAAATATTAAAAATAAAGTTTATAAGTAAGGCGGATTAACCACCAGCCCTTAGTCAATCATGCTTGTAATGGTACAATGCTTTACCAGTACACTAACGAGACACTCATAAAACATATTAAAAGTATATACATATCTATATACACTAATACACATTTATACAGGTTAATTAATGTCTCTCAACTCAGTGCCAGGACTGCTAATATGGAATTTTGATATCAGCTGAGAGATGTAAATCGTTGCTGAAAACTTGTCAATTAGCAGCAATTTTCTGCTAAACAATATGACCAAAACAAAAAAAAATCTGTTTATGCTTTCATAGAATAAATTTTATCAAGACTTTGTCAGTTGACCAAACTTATGGTAATTACACAATCTCTGTTAATATTATTGGGTCAGAATATCTTCCAAAGTATGATTTCAAGCATCATTTCCCAACGTCAGCATTTATAATCAATCATGTCATTCTCAGGTCACCATTTCTCTGAGCTCTCATTACAGTATGTATGTAACAACTAAACACAAATTCTTTATTGTGATAAAGTCTGTCCACATTCCTGATCTCTCATCTCTTAAGTGAGGTATAACCAACATTTTATAATTTAGAAATCTCTTCATATATTGTTGCATCAAGAAGCTGTGACCAAATTACTCTGTAAATATATCAGGAAAACTATTAGAATATGACATTATGATAGAAAGATTTACAATGACATCACGAAACACTGAATTTCACTTCTGATGCCATTACGTTATCACTAGCTATGTGTTATAGTCTCATTTGCTCTCATGCAATACAAAAGATGCACATCACCAATGTGGTAGAGAGCAGTAGTCCAGTGGTTAGACACATTCAGAACTCCTCGGCCATTTGCGACGAATAACCTCGGACATATATAGGCGACATTTTGAAACTACCGGTGTTGAAGTAAACAAATCAATGATCGTTTAAACAATGTGTGATGTTTCATTTTTAGTCTGTAAATTTGAAATAACACAGTTCAATGACATCGCTGAACAATAATTGGTTCAATATATAGCATATAAATATGTTTGGATAAAGATCTGTGTGTTCACTACAAGAACTATTTTGCATAACTGTTACGTGCTTCGCCTTGCGTAGGTAGTAAAATCCCAAGCCACCAGGATAGACCCATTTCATTCATGAAAGGTCAAGGTGTTCCGAATGGGTTAGACAGGCACTTGAGAATCAAGATGTCCAAGGTTCAATTCTACCAACTGCACTGCTGATATCCTTGAGCAAGAAATTTTACTGTTACTTTACACCCCAAAAGTATACATGGGTATCTGCAACGGTTGTATAATTATGTTGCCCCAATGAGTAGGCTGTACATAAGTGGAGTAAAAGACTCTGAAGCAGATTAATAGATAGGTACCTGTAACCTGATAACAAAGCATTAAGGTGTAGAGTCAGTGAACTAAGGCTATATAATGTAATTGATTTTACTATAACAATTGTTGTACCAAGGAATACTAGGTTTAACGCAGTGTCAACTTTTTATGTAATTTTATGGCAGCTAGCACAGCTTATTTAGCTTTCCTTGTCTATAACCAGTACTCACCATTCCACAAGGACGGATACTTCTCCATATACCTTATTAATGGAAGAAAATTGACATTGTTGTCCATACCTATAGAAGGGTGCTATAACCTTCCTGATGGGATTTGAACCCCAACACCCTTAGAGAAACTAGATTCAAGCTTCCAGTGCGCTACCAACTGCACTATAAACTCAGATCAGTGATAAGTCTAATTTTGTTTACATCATACAATGATAAATGACTATTATGGCGATACTTACATGTAGTAATTTCTCATAAAATTTCTCTGTAAAGCCTGGTATTTTCTTTAAATCTTCAGACTACAAGAATTTAAGCATATATCATTAGACTTTATACAATCTATCACAAAACATTGCCTATCAGAGCTTTTTTATAAGAATAGTTGAGTCTAGTAGACTCTGTAGAGTTCTTCCTCTAAAGATGAACTTGAATGGTTATGTTTTTAATTTAGTAGACTTTTGAGTATCTTATACACAGATAATGAGTGCTTCAGTGGTTAAAACTTAAAGCTGGAATGAAGCCATAACGTCTTGAGTTGTAAGCAGACACTACCATGATGTCATTGGACTAAATTGATGGTTAGGAAATATCAACCCCATATTATACCTCTGCTACAATACTACATGTATTTCAACTAATATTTTTTTAAATTGCAAAACACCTTATCACAATTTATAATATTCATTAATATCTAGCCTACAATCATATCTTTTTAAAGTACACCCATAATCTTCAAATCCTTAGCAATATCGAAAACATGAGTTTCCCTAGAAACCATGTTCTGGGTATTTCTAAAACAACAGTGAACTGATATCCAAATCAGAAGCAAAAAGAGCAGGGTACATAGCACTACTATTTTGCTTTAGTATATTGGTCCATCTTCAACAGATTCAGTTTTTAGGAAACAGGCCAACGGTATTACTTGATTTTAAACATATGATGGAAATTGTATCATCATTTAATCAACTGAGGAAAGAAAAAAAAGTTGTAAACCATAGACTAAGAAAAATTGCATAACTTGAGAACCTTCATAAGGGAAAATGCCTATAATGATAATGAACAATAACTTACTGTAGAGAAACTACCATAGGTTTCCCTCCATTCAAATATAAGTTTAGCTCTTTTAGCACCAACAGTATGTAAGGACTGTAAATCTTTGATTGTAGCTGTGTTTAATGTATGTAAAAATTCCTCATCTGAAAAAATATGTACATATTTATAAAATATAAGACAAATGACAAGTGAAAAGTTAGTATTGAATCTTCACACCAGTTTCTACTGAAGGACTTAGTAACTTACCAATTTCCTGGTAGATTAAGATTTATTTTGATAAACAATGTTACAACATGGCACACATTATAAAACATACATACAAGTTACAACAATAAAAAACATGTATGAAATATTAAATAGCCACATCAACCAATATTATACATCAAAGATGACACAAAAAAGAGTAAAAACATAAAGATGTTACATTAGTTTTAATCAAGGGACATCACTCTATTTTTGTTGTTGTGATTATTGCTATAGCTACACATTATATAGGTTATATAAGAGCAGTAAGTCAAACTACTCACTGTTCCTGGAAAGGCTAAATATTTGGTTTCAGCTGTTAATAAGTTTCTAGGCACATACTTCCATGAATGATTGAAAACTGCCCTACATGATTTACATTTTACATTCAGTGGTAGGAGGGAGAATGGCTGTACAATTATGTGATGACCAAGCTTCCTGGCCCAAAAATTGAACTTAAGACCCTCAGTAGACTTGTGTGCAACTGACTGAGCTTGTCGGGTAGCTGAAAACACAACTCCAGTGACTTCAATAGATAGAAACCTGTGAATTAAAGATTCTGCCAATGAATCGTTTAGACATCAACGCACAACTGAGTAGGAAAGCCCCACTATTCTATAAATAATCAAGGTAAAAATCACAGAATCATTACTTACTTCTTTTCTGTTGTGATTCTGAATTAATGAATTCATTTTCTAATTTATCTTTTGAGACACTTTCTTGACTGTTTGTTAATTCTGTAAATTATAACATACATGTATTACAACACATTATTCATGAAAGGTCATACAGGCAGAAAAAAGACAGGGTGCTTCAGAAGGTTTATGATTCAAAGTAACTATTTCTGGCAGGCATAAGGAGAAGCAAAAAAGGGGCAGGGGGAGAGAACAAGGACAGTGTACAGCGCCCTGCAATTCTGCTTAAAAATAATCACTAGTATCAGACAGGTATTGATAGTTTTCTTATAAACATATATTTATAGTAATATTTTTTATGCTGTCAAATATGCAAATTATAACTTTGAAATATTGTTATTTGGTAAATTTTGGTAATTTATTTTGATCTGCTAATGACTTCATTACACATATTCTAAACAGCTAGTCGAAGAGTATACAACATATGTGTAAGTTCTGCATTACCCTATAGCAGTGAAACTTGGGCCACATCAATGCTGACAAACTGTGACGGTGCAGAAATGACTTAATGATATGCTGAATCTGTGGGATCAAGCCACTTGTGAAGACTTCTATTGAACAACTCTGTGCACTACTGAATGTGATAAAATATCCCCCCCCCCCCAAAAAAAAACAAGGTGTTAATCAAGAAATTAGGTGCTGAGAAAACAAGTAAATCTGTGAGCTAATGCTCACTAGTGATACCCCCGCAAAAATCTAAAAATATGCGACAAACAGGAAGTAGATGAGCAAGGAGCATGAAATCGCTTTACACCACATGGGACTATGGGATGAAGCAATATGCAAAGTATTAGGCTGCTGCATGTTATAGTTGCTGAGAAAACTGCGACAGAAATTTTGTAACGGACGGACGGATGGATGGACACACGCACGGACAAGGGTAAAACAGTATACCCCCCTCTTCTTCGAAGCGGGGGTATAATGAGCGGACAAGTTTTCATCTAGGGGCCATAACTCTGTGAAAAATAAATGTGCATAGCCAAACTAGGATATGCACATGTCAGTCTGTTATCTGGTACATGTGAGAAATTTGAATCAAATCTGTAAAATAGATGCTGAGAAATTAATTGGACATGGAAAAAGCTACAGTCACAGACCGTCCATCTGACCAACCAACCAACCGACCGACATACTGACTGCTAAAAACCCTCAAAATTTTGTTGGAGGTATAATAAACCCCAGATTTGATTGTTAACTGACTAAGACAATATATTACCTTTGATATGTGAGGATGAAGCAGACGAGACAAAGTTTTTCTTCTTTAATTTTCCAGGTGGTGGAGCAAACAATGGACTACATGAAAAATCATTTAATTTCTTTCTTTTAATACCACTTATTGGACGTATTGGTTTTTTATCTTCTGAAGGTTCAATCTTCATTGCTGATACAACTTTGTTTGTTTTATCTGAAATATATTTGTTAATAGTTTATTCTGTCAGCTTTTGTTCCATTTATTAACACTTTAATAAGGTTATGTGTAATGTTGATTTTCACCTTTCAGGGAAAGGTGGCAAGGCTCTTTTAGAGAAGAAAATAGCAGCGAAAATAAAACCAGGGAAAGGACTATTCTTCTATTTCAATACTTCAATACTACAGAGTAATATTTTCAAAGCAATATTTCTGCCTTCTACAAAAACAATCTGAATTCCTCTACATTTCAAAATTACTGCCCCTGCATAGAACAGGTCTCCTTTTCAAGAATACCGACTTTTCTTCATTTAATGCTTAGATTTGGTCTGAGCAGTTTAAGTTGATAAGCATGGTGATAAGTGATTAGTATATTATACATTTTTTACAATTCTGAACTTTCATTTGAGAAAGTTGCCATCTTTAGTGATTATTCTAGAACTCCAAAAAGGGCAGGGTAGGACCAAAAAAGGGCAGGGCGCAGCGCGCGGTGCGACTTTTAAAATTCTGAAGTATTTCTGTAGTCAATAACATTTAGTGAACTGATGTTTTTAGTATATTATTTATATATTCAATGTAGCTGCATGCTCAACAAGTTCTTACATGCTTTTCTATAATCATGTACTCATGTACAAATTTACTTAGCATAGTTGTAAAACATACTTTTGTGTCAAATCTTTAGCTATTTCAAAGTCCAAAAAGGGTGGCAAGATTTGAAACAAATCGTTTTCACTATACAAGCTCCGTCTCTACCATGATCTCTAACTTTAAGTGGCCACCTCTAGAAACTACTGTAGAAGAACAAGAACCAGACTTATAATATTGTATAAAATTGTCTATAATGTTATTGGTATACACCCTGGCCCTGCCTTATTCATACCCAACACATAAAAAAACAAGACTAGACTGTGTACAGCAGCCATCTCCATTCATTTTAACATATAAGCATGTCCAAATATTCTTCCTCTCCAAGCACAATAATTCAGTGGAACAAGTTGTCAGCTGCTGTACACCAAGCGACAGTTGACTGGTATATATTTATCTAGTTTATCACTGTTAATAAGTGATTACTGAATCTATTGGGTTTTTTTGTTTTTACCCAAATTTCAATTGCAAGCACCAGCACATAATCCTCAAAGTAATGAGGGTTAGTGCAGTATTCTCTTAGAAGAAGAAGGAGCTATTGCTGAAATCGATAAATTTGCTTTTTATTTTGTGTTCGTTTTTTTCTGCAAAATATTGGGGTGCAAAACGATTTGCTAATATACGATTTTCTATAAAATCGTTCAATCAGATAAAGAAAGCATCAAATGTAATTAAACTTTAAATTTGTCAGCACCTGTACATAATCCTCTAATAAATTAGGGAGTGCATTATTCTCTAAGAAATAGAAGAAGCCATTGCTTAAATCATTCAATTTGCACTTTAACTTTTTGTTTTTCTGCAAAATATTGGGGTGCAAAACGATTTGCTGATATACGATTTTCTATAAAATTGATTAGTCTATTCAGCTAAAGAAAGCATCAAATGTAAATATTTATGTAAATAATTATAATGAAAACTTTTCTTGAGCTACTTTGTACCAGAAAAAACTAATATGTCTTGTTTGACGAGTGAAAAACGATCAATACAAAACATCGTCAGTATCAAATCGTTCTGCACCCCCAAAAATGTAACGGATAGCAAATTCTCGTTTCTGTATTTTTTACACATCCTGCGGGGGACAATTGTTTTGTATATCATAATAGGCCCAAGTAAATTGCAATTTACATCACATTCATCCACTAAAAATAACAAAAACCCTGCTAATTGCACAGCATGGTTTGGTCATCAGTGTCAATTTAATCCTTGACGCGTATATGTACCTGACTGTATATATGTATATTGACGTTGTCAAGCGTGTTACAGGCATACCCTAACAACCACCTTATTGATTTTTGACACTGCCCTTTCACAGTAGGCGTGTCATTTAATTACAGATTGATAAAGTCTTAAAGATTATACAATTGACGTGTGGATTTACCGATGATTGACAATTATGAAAATATTTTTTAAGGAAATTAAAGGGCAACAGGGCGCTTTGACACTCGCAGGGCGGGACTTTTAGGGCAGCAGGGCGGGGCTAAAAAAGGGCAGGGCGCAGCGCCCTGCTATTCTGCTTTAGAAAAATCACTACATCTTGGATTTAATAGATAGAAGAAAAACCGTTCTTTAGAACTAATAAGCTTCATAAAAGTGCTTTCTAAAAGCATTGTATAGCAATTTCCTTGAGGGGGTCCCCAATATTAGTACCGACAACTTTCACCAAAGCTTATATAACACATACCTTCCAGAACAGGTATACTAGAATTTGTGGATGTAGATTTTACTGGAGATGTCATCATATGTTTACTAGCAAGTTCTTTTATTTGTGCATGACTCTCAGCTAACTGTCTCTGCATTTCTTGTATGGCTTTAGTCTTAGGTGTTTGAGGTACTGAAAAAAACAAAATTATTAAAAAAAAAAACTAATGCCTCAGCCCAATATAATCGTGGCTTGTTGTGGACCCGTATGTGCACACAGCCATAGATCGTGGGAAACCTTGCGTACAAAAGTGACGGTACGCACATGGCACAAAACAACACACCCCTACAGAGACGTAGCTGGAAGAAATGCAAGTTTAATTCATGGTCATGGTTTTGTTTATGAATTGACTTTGACACAGATGTATGCTCATCTCGTCATACAGGTCCTCGTGGAGTTTGATCGCATGGCGCCCCTACGGTGTCCTCACGGCTATATTTATGTTTATGGGACTGTAGCTTTAGCTAGCCTTGACTACAGTATAAATAGGTCAAAGATGTATAGTTGGAAAGTATTGAAGATGACAAAATGAATATATGAAATTTTTCATTGATCTAAATTTACAACTAAAAAATACTAAAATTGAAGATAGTGTAAATGTTAAAAGGGATATCTCGGTAATTTCATATTAGGGACAGGTACGCCAGGCCATAATTCAGTAAAAATTCAAGCAACTGTTTCACAATTTTGTATTTAACCTCTAATGACAATCCCCTAAGTATGTGTGAGGTTTCAACGGGAATCCTTTTAGTAGTTTCAAAGATCTAAAATATGTATAACTGTTGCACCGCACCAAAAAACTTAACTAAGAAGTGTTATGCCTACACATACATACAGCATTGGATAGCCCCACTATTTTCTGAATAGCCAAGCAAAAAAGGATATATAATACCTACCATCACCCTGCCCTCCACTATCAGATGACAATATTGGATTAATTGATTTCATTTGATTGATGAGATTCGACTCTAATTCTTGTAATCTTTTATTTACTGTTTCTTCCCATTGTTCTTGACGTTTCATCAATGGACTGAAATATTATCATAATTTACTTCAAATAACAATCAGGGATCAACACTAAGAGTGTCCTGGGGTTTCAAAGATCCCATTGATTCTCAGCTAGGGATTCAGTCAGAAACCTTCAAATTGCCATGAATTGTTTATAACAATTAATTGGTTTCCAATACTTTGCCTTGGAGGAATCCCTAACATTAAAAAGGAATCCCTGAGTAAAAAACTAAGGATTCCTTTAGGATTCCTGGTAAATACAGTTAGTGACAAAACCTTCGGTGTAATGTATAGATCTTCATGCCATGTTTCAACTTTTTCTTTAGTCATATTACTTTACGTCAATAAGAAGTAGACTTGAGAAGCCATAGAAAATCATTCTCTAATGAACACTTGACTGACTGATATTGATAAGTCAATGGAAATACATGTAGATGATTAACTTTTTGCCATAAAAAATTCAGCAGGATGTGTTATGAAACATGTCAAGATATTAATATTCGATACTGAGGGTGTTTAACTCTACTGTATGACATTTTCCCATCATAATTTATAACATTTGTCCAAATAGTCTGGCTAATAATTGTTATGAGGAATTCATTTTTCCCTCAAATAATTGACAAATATATCTTCTTTACACAAAGTTAACTTAAAGCAACACAGCCCTGTTTGCTTTTCAAAACTTTTCAGTAGGCCTAAAAATGTGCTTTTAACCATAACAGCTCTTATAAGATTAAGCAAAATGCTAATTGGTCCCTTGGGCCATTACAATTTCAAATGTAGTCAATCTTTTTTATGTAAAATCATCAATTAATTATATACAATGCCGAGGATGTTTTAGAAAACTAGAAAGAACAGTGCAGCAATAAGCCAGTGATATTTACCTTAATGATTGTCCTGCCTCACTGGATATAGAGTCTGTACTGATGTCGTGGTGTTGTTCTAATTGTTGTTGTTGTTGTTTAACTTTGTTGTCACTTTCTTTTACTATAGGTAATACTTTCTTTACTTGTGGTATAGGTTTAACTACAAAATGTAATATATAAATGTATAAGGTAAAACGATTAAATAAACATCTGAAAGGCACCGAGACAAAGCACTATTCAAGGAGCATAACTCAGTAGTTATTCTAAAACAGAATAGCAGGTAGCTGCACCCTGCCCTTTTCCCTTCCTCCATGCCCTTCTTTTCTTGCCTCTAGTCAGAAATAGTCTTTGAAACATCAACCCTTGTCATTTTATCTGCCTCCCTGTCCTTAACTGGGTTCTAGATTAACCACAATTTAAATTTTCATGTAAACAACCATGGTCGTAAAACTCGTAAAACAAATCTTTGTAAAGAACCTTCCAGTGATTTTATATTCAAATTTATGAACTTGTAGGCTTTATGGTTTTTTGACAAGATTTTTTAAGTATTGATGTAAGACACACACTAACACCAGGTAGAGCACCCGTAATACCTCCCCATGAGAAATTTGCATTCAGCTGAGTTAAAAAGCAAAATTTATAAATTCAGCTAAATACAACTTGTGCCCGGTCCATTGGGATACAAAATCAAATGTTTCCATGTCAGAAAGCTAGAATGACCAACTCAGACAAATTGTCATAGGTATCAAGCTGCCAAGTTAGCTCAGTTTGTAGCATGCAAGTCTACAGTTGAAGTGAACATGGTGTCGATACCAGGAAGGGGCATACTTTCATGGAGCTTGGTCATGAAATTACTTCTACAAACCAATAATTCTAAATTATGTACAGCAGTTGTCAGTCACTGACAAAGTATGCGCCAACTAGTTGGTTAACAGTTAAATCCAGAGATTTAGCATTTCCAGGAACAGTAGGTTGACTGACTGCTGCTAAATGACCTATACAATGTGATGCTATGGCTTTAAACCCAACAGAATAATGTAATAAGAATTCCAAACCCCTGGATAAATAGAAAATTGTTTACCTATACCAACGGTCTCTCGTACAGTTTCTCTAACCACAGTATTATTAACTATCTTTTTACTTTTAGTGGCAAAGTTTAATGTACAATAAGTATCATAGTAATATTTCTCCTCAGGTGCTATATTTGTAATCATTAAAGAATGACATGTTCCACCAATAGAATCCTGTAAGTACAAAAACATATGTCAAAATAATAACATCAAAGCTGAGTTCAATTATTGAGTGTTATGTCCAATTTCAATAGTCAGAGTGATATGAAAAGGAGTGAGTAAACATATCAGGAAAAACAGCAGTAAAAAACTCCAGACTTTCTACATACCTACAAACAAAAAAGTGATATGTTTTAAATTATTATTTTTTTACTGGGTTTAACACCATGTCAACACAATTTAGGTCTTTTTACAGCGTCCAGTGCACCAAACTTAACTTTCCTGGACCCTTGTCTATAACCAGTACTCACCTACCCTTCCACAAGGCCGGAAACTTCTCCATATGATCAAATAAATGGTGGAAAATTGACATTATTGTCAAATTTTCACGGAAGGTTAAAACCTCCCCGGGTGGGATTTGAAACTGTACCCCCCTTAGAGACACAAGATTCCAAATCCCGGCGCGCTACCAACTGTGCTATCATCCTGGGTTTTAGATTCTAAACTTTTGTTTTAAATGAATACCACAAACAAATAACAACAATAAGTGTGCTTAGGGGTCAAAAGGTACCAACCAGAACCTTACTAGGGGCACAGCTAATTTCCTAGAGCAATTTACCAACAGTTGTTCCACTCCACTCAGGTGTACATAGGTACAGTGAGGGATCACCGGTCAGAAGGTGATTGAGATCAGGGGTAATTGTACAAAATTGTTAAGTGAGCTGAACATGTATATGAAATTAGACTTTTAACCACACTTTGACTGTATTAATATGTAAGAATATTTTACCTGCAGTAATCTGGTAAGTTTACTGTTTCTGTAGGGAATCCTTGGCTGAAATAATCAAATAAAACAAATAGTTTATTATATTTCAAGCATGTAAACCTATAACTGACAAGAGGATGCACATTTTCACCATTGGCCTATGAAAAACTCAAGTAAACTCACATTAGAGTGAAAAAGGGCACAACTGCATCCAGTTTCATCCAACAGCCATATTGGATCAAGTCAGAGGTTTAGTCATAACCACAGTGACTGTAAATGTTATAATGATTCAAATGTTAGCTTATTTTCATTTTGATTGGTTAAAATATAAGCTTATCTTTATTTTTAACAAATCACATTGCTTGTTTGGTTTACATACCCAACTTTTGCCCTATGGGGCAATCGAGCCCCATATATCTAAATCTATGGCAGAACATTGGTTTTACCATAAATCAAACAACAAAATCAACTTACTAGACCACAGTTGATAGCATCTACAACTTCACCAAGTGAAAACAAAGATTTATTGATAGCACCACTTTCTTTTAATCTAAAAATAAAACAATACATCACTATAAGTCTAATGTTACTAATTGAATGTTACATTATACAATAATTTTTATCCTGTTGTTAATGACAACACAGACACTAAGCTACTCTTTCTGGACAATTTTCACTGACACAACTTGCTTACCATTCCTGATTGATTGCTTCTCTATAACTCGAAAATCAGCAAATCCTTGTAAGTTATGTGAAGAAATGAGCAGCTTCAAAATGGAGTTATACCTAGATACTAAAGTTTGAACCACATATACTTACCACTTAACCCAAGTCAAGGCTATTAATTAAACAACAAAAATAATCAGATACAATAAAATAAAATCAGATACTATTTAGTCTCTAAAAATCATGGAGTAGCAAAAATGAGCATTGCTTCAGAAAACAGAAGCCAGGCTGGCCCTAAGTCTAGTTTCATTGTAACTCAATCAATGCCTCAAACCACAAGTCCAAGCCAGTGACAGGAAAAGTTGATTACAGTGATGGAAAATTACCTATTTCATACAGTCAGACAGGTTGATAATTTTGCCCTACACTATATTAATTAAGCTAGTGCTGGTGAAAATTTAAGGAAAAAACTGCTCAGGGCTCAACATTTAAGATCATCCTATTGCCCCTAACAACCTATATTTGGTTACAGTGAACTTGTTACTTTCATTAAACATTTGGTTCGAGCAAGTAAAACATATCCCCAAGTAGAAACTGGGCTACCTAGTTTAAAAGTTAATGTCAATCCCTGCTGATGTAACTGACCTTATTTCCACATGGTATGGAGAGGGAGAGAAAAGGGACAGGGAAAGGTTTAGCCCCCCTCCTATAGGTAGATCTACTTGAAACTAGAAAAAATGTAATGGCATTTTCTAGTCTAACTCTACAGCAATTACCCCTGGTCATCCGGCCACTGGTATCTATCTATCAATCTCCTAGGGAGTCTTACTCCATTAATTAGTGCAGCAGACAAATTGGAGCAATCACGGGTAAATTTCTTGATCATGGAAATTAGCAGTGCTCAGTGGGATTCAAACCCAGCACATCTCGATTCCTAAATGAGTGTCCTACCACTGAACTACCTCTTCTACGTAAACTAACAACTACATACCTGATACCCTGGTTACCAGTTCTTCTGTTATCCTCAGATCCAGCTAAATCTATCAGATACATTTTACCATGTAATATTCTACAAGATTTAGATTTTGTTATAGTTAACTGTACTATACTGTGACTTCTACTTGAGTGCTCGTTTAACTTGGTAGCTGCTACAGTTCTGTTAATAAAGATATAATTATATGTAGTGAATTTTGGGTTTTCAAAACATCTTGTACATCTTTAGAAGTAAATTTTCACGCTTTTTTCCAAAATTAAGAAAAATAGTAGAAATAATAATAATAATAGTTAAAACGCATCCTTATTTCATAAATCAAGGTTTTTAAACACTTAATTTTCAAAAAAGTACTTCCAGGAACACATGTATGTTTCTGACCTTGCCTAAAAATAAATACATAAATTGAATTGTTGCAATAACATTTTAACTGTCTTTGGCTTGAAATCATTTTGCTTTTAATTGTGAAATTTTTTATGTTTTGTCATTTTTTCAATTGTGAAAAAGCTTAATTTCAGCCTCATTTTGAGACAAAAAATTACTGATAAGATAATGAGGATTTAGGAAACAAGGGTTTACATTCACTAAGGGTAAAAAATAACCAAATTTTGAATCTTATGCATTCTTTTTAACAAACTTTTATCATTTGAAGCTGTAACATAAGTAAACTTAAAGCATCTATCTACAAATGAATTAAAACAATGCATAAGAAATATGTGAGCTATATTTTCAAAATTGCAATTCAAAAAAACTCCTCAAAAGTAATCTGAACCTCAGTTTTGTCAATGGTATTTATAATATTGCATTTCAAAGTGAAAGTAGATCAATGTCCAAATGGTTTAACTGGTTAAATTGTGTCCTAATGTCTTTACACTTTATTGTGATCAGTTTTAATGCAGTTTTCATGTATATTGTAAATTACTTATTAGTAGTATAGGGCTCTTTAGAAAAGAAAGAATTAAAATTGACATACTCTAACTTTTAAGCTTTAGCAACACCAAAAATGGAGTGAAACAATATTTTAATTTGCCATGATCTAACTGTGAATAAATCTACCTACCTGTTGTTTGAAGCTGGTCCAAATGCATTTTTAAATTCTTCAAAATTATGAATCTCTTTTCTAGCTAGTCCAGGTATTAATATATTCTTATCAGCATTTTCTCTGATAGGTAAATCTGACCCTGATGGTTCTAACAAATCTTGTACCTGGTGATTGAACAAAACATATTAGCTCATTCTTTAACATCAAAATTAGTCATAAAATTTTTCACCCAAGCATTTTGACTGTGTTAACTATAGATAGACCAGATAAAAACTGTCTGCCTTAGCAGGGGAGCAAACCAAACACCAGCCAAACTATTCAGTCACGCACCTGCCATGCTAATTTTAAATCCTTTTATTACACAGCAGTGATATTTTATCAAGTATGACACTGGACTACATGGTTGAGAGTAAAGTATTCATCTAAATGTTTGGTTGTCCTGTATCATGGTATCGCCCATTCCTAGATTCACAGTCTTGTTTTACAAAATAATTCTAGGACACCTTCAGTCTGCATAAGAGTAAAAGAAATAAAAAACAACCTGGCAAGCTAATTTTGTAGCAGGCAAGTCTATTGATCGAAAGGTCATGGGTTTGATTCCTGGGCGGGGCATACTTTCGTGGAACTTGGTCATGAAATTATTTCTATGGCCATTCTCCCTCCTACCAATGATTCTTAATCATGAAGAGTAGTTGTCAGTCATTGATGAAAGTATGTTGCTAGTAGTTGGTTAACAACTAAATCCAGAGATCTAGCCTTTCCATGAGCAGTGTGTAGGTTGATTGGCTGCCGTAATATGACCTATACATTGTGTTACTACAGCAATAAACCTAACAAAAGAAAGAAATACCTTTTCATTGTAGATTTCCAGGTAAGAGAATGTAACTTTATATTTCCAATCCTCTGTGTCAGTTTTCTTATTTTCTTCTATTTGTTCAAATAAACCATTTATTACACGAGGTATAATACCAGGATTTGTTGATGTACCTAACATTGTATGGGTCTTACCTACAATTAGTACATTTTACAAAAATTAAAAAAAAATATTATTCATTTTATTGAAATGTACAAATATCTAACTGAACAACTGTGACATGAAAATTTCTAATGTCTGAAACTTTCTTGATTTTACTTTGGTCAAATGTCCATGGTTAATATTTTTTTTGCTATTTTTAGTACAAGGTTGAATAAGATTTCAACCTTTAATGGAAGTTACAACCATTATTACGTCCCCTTGGCCATCTATGAACAATCGTCTCAATTTAAAATAGATGTGTTGGAAAGCCAGATGCAAAATGCTTGACTTGAAGTCTGAACTTACCAGACACCAGTCCATCAAGTCATCTAAAACAGGTAACCACAAAATAGGATGCATTTTGAACATGAGTCCTTATATTACAGCAAAATTAATAGTGTAGGGTGATATTTTCAACCCATCATGATATTTGCAAGACAATAGACTAGTGTCTCGCAAAAGTAACTCAAATTATGGATGCATGACAAAAGTAACTTGTTATCATGTTCAAATGAAGACAGAATACATTTCTTTGTTCAATTCTTCAAATGAAACTGTTGTTTTTGAAAAGTGTTCTTATTAAGGGCACATTCACCCTCAGAAAGTCAGTTTTTGACGAAATTGCAAAGTTAACTAGTACAATTATACTTTTTTGGAAAGTTGCTTGTTTGTTTTTACCTCCTCCAAACTATTTATAAAAACAGTAGGTGCTTGTTGCATAAAATCTGTCTCGATACAAATGACGATACAAAGCTAGTATCATGATACACATTTTAATACAAACTAGCTGGAAATATCCAGCTCTAGAAATAGATATACAAGAAACAACAAAGTCTGAATTTCTTACCAGCCCCAGTAGGTCCATAAGCAAATATTGATACATTTTGTCCATTCAAAGTTTTAGGTAGCAAAGGTTTAACACAGTCTGTGTACACTTGTAATTGTGAGCTGTCCATACCATATACGGCTGAAAAACTGATTTTAAAAGAAAGAAATTACAATCTGAACATAATAATGCAGTGACAGACCTGTCAAAAGAACAAATGACCTTCGTTATTTATGAAAATTAAAAATCAGCGAAGTGACATTTTAACATAAAAGATATTAAATCAGTTTAGTCCAAAGGATTATTTCACAAAGAAACATAGAGCAGACAACAAAGATGACTCTATACATGTGGTCATAGTACAGTCACTACAGTGAAACTACTGTTGGCACTTAAACAAATTAATTCAACAATGGTCGGTTATCTCAAGCAGGAAAATAAAGAAATTGTTACATTTACAAATATCGACAAATTAAGAAATATAAAAGTTCAAAATGAGCTGATTAGCTCATATTTACCATGTTATATGTGTACCTGACCTTAAATCATCTTGTGTCAAATATAGACTAGCTATCATGGTCACTCTACACAAGAGTACACAAATACCACTTTTTATTTATGATTATTTTACAACTTAAAAAAGGGCAGTGAGGCAGGAAAAAGGAACATGGTGCATAGGGAGGGGGCCTGGTATTTCAAAGAAACTATTTATGCAACTACTTACTCATATTGTATGTTTTCTTTGACATTTCTATGATTAAATATTTGAACATTATTATTTGTGACACTAACACATGTTTTATCATCTTGTCTTAAAGGTGGACGTACTCGTATAACAACCTTTACCTTACTTTGTTTCTTTTCCATTTTCTGAAATAGAAATACAAGTGTTCTTAATTTTTACTTGGAAATACATCATATAACAACACTTCCAATCCATATACATATGATTTATAGCATATTTATGGAGTGGAAGTGGAACTCTTGTAGGTTAATTTCTTGCAACAAGAAAACAAGCGGGTCGCGTTTTTACCGAAAACCCCGAAAATACCAAAAAGCCCTGAAAATGATCGGAAAGCCCCATATAACTTTGTATGGAGCTATTTAAATTGCGTTTAAACTGAAAAATACTTGTTTTAATGAGTTAAAAACTTCATACCAATGATATTTTAACAACTTCGATATGATAGTATAATAATACGAGGGTTTTTGGTTCTCCGAGTATAGTTTTTTCAAATCCAAAAAGCCCCTTTCTATTACTGTTCATGATCGGAAACCAAAAAAACCCTGCATTATTATACAAACTTATCAAAGTTGTTAAAATATCATTGGTATGAAGTTTTTAAATTCAACTCATTAAAACAAGTATTTTTCAGTTTAAAAGTAATTCAAATAGCACTATACAAATTTATAAAGGGCTTTCCATTCATTTTCAGGGCTTTTTGGTATTTTCGGTAAATACATGGACCGAAAATAAGCAATACCAGAGACATCTCAATCTGTAAATGTACCTCTTACTACTCAACTACAGTGTTGCATCCAGGATGAACCAAGAGAGGGGGAGATCCCCCACCAGATTTTCAAAACGGGGGGAGTGAAAAGTTGGAGTGCACAACAGATTAACTTGAACTTTCTAATCACTATAACACTTGGATATATGTTGAATTTCATTTCTTTTAAAATTTACTTTTGCAAAGAAATATCAACATAGTTTAACAGCATGCTATCTCTTGTGGCCTGTACATGATTGTGTGATTCTTAATGTCTTGTGAGCGTTGATGTTCTATAATAAGTACACCCGGCTGTAAACAGGTTTTTTCTTATGCGATTTCAAACAAAGCTCACAAAACATACCCAAACCATGTTCGTAATTTAGCCAAGAGTAAGTCTTTCAGGATTCCTGAAATTTCGGTTCGAACGTTTTGCAGTTTTTTTTCGTGAAGGGGTAGTTCTGGCTTCCAAAACTTTATAAGCCGCCTTTTTCACATTTCGATTTTCATCAGATGCGGCGTTCATTAACAGTACTAGTATACACACGGGTTCGCTGAAGACCTTAAGTTAAGCCTTAAGCTAGTGACAGGGCTGCTCCCACACAGAGACGAAGATTCCTGCATCCGCTCTTCTGTATTCGAAGAAGTACATGGCTGCGGGTCAATCTCTGTACCCGACTTAATAAAAGTCTGTAATCCGTTTAGGTGACATAATCCAAAACAATTTATCTTATTTCAAAACTATACCGCGTTCGAAATTTTTACACGATATAAGCCACATGTTTACATTCAGTGCTTGAACTAGACTTTGAGACTCAAGGGTCAATGACCCTTCAGTCAAAATTTTCAGGGGTCAAAATCAAATTTTCAGGGGTCAAAATCAAATTTTCAGGGGTCAAACAATACTTCATGTTTTCGTCCATAGATTTTAATGTAGTTGTTGTAGCTTTATGCAATAACTTCAATTACCAAGATTTCAGGGTTCTCACTAGGATTTTACAAGTAGGAGTTAAAGACTCACTTACTGAGAAAAGTAGTACCACAGCCAAAAGTTGGAGTCCCATATTTTCTGCCCGAGATTTTATATAACTACATTTACCTTACAGTTTCTGTCATAGTTGACAAACAGACCCATGTATAAATTCACATGCAGTATGGCAATGCCTTAAATTTTGTTTTACATGTCGTCAAGCTGACAAACTGTCAAACTCACAGAATGACTCAGATTTCCAACCCAAAAACTCAAAATAGTAGAAATTTTGAATGCAAACAAATTTATTTATTTAACTTACATTTGCAGTCAAAACTAATTCATATTCCCTGAATGTTTGGTTAATGAGTTAAAATATGTGTTAAATGTTTTACACAAAATCACAGAATATAGTGAATTTGTATCAAATTGTAAACTGAAAATATCTATTTTTCATTTCTCATCAGAGATTAAAATGCATTAAGGGCTATTTTGGAAATTATGTTATCCATGTCCTTAATTTGGTCCTTCTTTGTTTGAATATTTTCTTAAAAAAATAAGTTCTGCTATAGATATCAAACCTTTTCGTAAATAATACTTTTCATTAGCAATTGGTTTTTTTTATTGTTTTTTAGAGTCTAATACACGATTTTATCTGATAGATTACGTGACGAATATTTTATAATTTTCACAAATTCAACCGATGTTTATTCTTGAAATCGAAAAAATGAGGGAATTTTCCCCTTACTTGTTGCTAAATTAAGAAGATCTAACATTCAAAATAATAACATTAATAAATAACTAACGTAATTTTAACAATGTTTCACTTTATTGGTGATAGTGTCGGTCGCGAAAATGTATGACAGTACGAAATAAAAAACTTTATTCCTTGTAAAATGATGATAAAATCATTTGTTGTACGATTATTTTGACGTGGAATTAAACGATTATTATTATCATTTGATCAGGGATTATTATTGTTGTCAATTTTAATTGTCTTAAAAAAAAAACATTTGCAAACTGATTATTACGTCTAATTAAACATGCTCATAATTAAATACAATTATCAATTTAACGGCAAGCATCCAAAAAGCCCTATCTACTTTAATCAATGCAATATCACAGTTTGTCACGTGTTTGTTTAATTGCAACCGTTTGATTACGTAAACAATCTTATCAGGTCGACATGTGGCATCATTGATTTTTTGAGCGGACGTTGATTGGTCTTCATTGGCAACAGTATACACAGGGGCCATCGATAAACAAAGGAGTTACAAATTATCGGCTTTTGAAGCGTGTATACTAACTGCAATTCCCGCGTAGCGCGCATCGCTGATTGATCAATTACATCACATAGGTGGACGTAACATACGCTCAACGATTCAACTATGACTCTTGAAGGCAAAATATATGCGGGTCAAATTGACGCACGGGCGATTTTGAATGAGGGTCAAAAAGGAGTATTTTGGAATTTTCGTGCCTCAAAACCCGAGGTCTCGGGTCTAATTCAAGCCCTGACATTGCCGAGATATTGCTCAATAGCACATATCCCTCTTAGAGTCTACCCGATGAATGACGTCATCTAACAGACTGCGTTACTTTCTCTAGATCTAGGGTATTTCCATGAGTAAAGAAGGTAGTGAACCAGACTAGCTACAATTATGTCATTCGGGATTTCCCAGGTAGACGGTAGAGATCGAAAGGATTTTCGGAAATGATTCTTTTGTGTGTATTTCCGAGGATTTTTTTCTTCTGAAATGCAATTTAGTTGCACACCGACCTATGCATAGCGGGGGATCATTTCTGATTGTGCGGGAGTTGCCACCCACGAAAATTTAAATTTGCGGGATTGAGATTAAAAACTGCGGGATTCGCGCGATCATGCATCCTGGATGCAACACTGAACTACTGCTCCTAGTCATGTATTTAATGTACATGTGAATAATAATATTGAATCAGAACCAAAAGTGGCAAATTCCGTAGGGGTTTACAGAACATGTAATGCAATGTTTACAGCAATTACAGTGAACTCGACAGTTCTGGGTCAGTAACGAAACAAACAACTTTCAAAACGAAAGTTGTGGGAATCAAATCTGCATAAATTGATAAACAAATACTTCCACCTTACCATGCTATAATAAATTAATAGTGTTTATTTGCTTGTAATTTTCTACAATTTTCGAAATTGCATGTTGCAAACTTGATAGTTACGGGTCGCACTTGCCAATTCCGGGTCACATGACAGATGCTTGTCTCTTTAATTCAGAGTGGTCTCAACAGGATTAAAATCAACAAAACAGCCGACTTATCTCATTTTTTCCAAGTTAAACAAAAATAAAGCTGTCAGATAAATAAAAGATCTAATCATGTCACTTGCAATTACCTATTGCAAATAAAAACAAGAAACATAAATACAATTAGTTGCGTGTAAAAAGTAAAACTCAAAATATTAAACAATAATTGTATTTAATTGACAAATATCATACATATGGGATAAAATTATGTGTAAAAAACAATTTTAAATGTTAAAAAAATACTTTTTAATTAAAATAAATGATTGTATATAATAAGGTTTAAATTTTGACCTGAAATTGTCATGTGCTTACCAGGTCAAATTGTCTTCATAATTGTCAAACAGTAATTAGATGAAACAAATCTATGAGTTAAATTGTGTCCACCGATAAATTTCCAGCAAAATGATGAGCAATAAGAACTTATTTTATCTTAATTGAGGATATGAATCGCTGTTTTTTCGAACGCATGGACGAAATGTTCACATACTTTCGCATTGGTTGGAAAAGACGCTGTAAAGTTTAGTGTTTCATGACTACGACTTCCGGTAGAGAAATGTTAACATGGAAAGTTTGTGTAACAGTAGCTAAGTTGTTAGTGTACTTGACTTAACAATCATATAATCAAAATATTGCATTATTGAGGAATCATCTGTTCTATTATAAAAAAGTGACACGGAACTGTCGATGACCCGGAACTGTCGAGTTCACTGTAGTCGGAATAGGATTACAAGTGTCAAATCTCATAAAATTAGCCTATCTATCTTCCATTAAGTCAAACCCCTATTGGGGACTTAGACTTTTGGCGCGTCAACCAACAAGAATATTAGTAAGAAATGAGTAAAAGATGATAAAAGTATGAAGTAAATAGTTAAGGTTAAAAACAGTTTAAAAACAGGGCAGGCATAATTATGGGGAGACATGTTCAATCTGGCTAACAGCCAGACTGAACCTGGGACCTGGTAAGGTGACAACATCAGGGGGTAGGTTGTTCCAATGGAAGATGGTTCTTGGAAAGAAGGAGTATTTGTGATAATCGGTTTTTGTGGCTATATTTTGAAAAGCATTTGGGTGAGATTTTCTTGAGGTCCTTTCTAGGGGTTTTACATAGGGGGGAAGTGGGATGGCAACTTTATTGTTTACAATATTATGGAGC
Organism: Mactra quadrangularis; assembly: GCA_025267735.1. NCBI lineage: Eukaryota > Metazoa > Mollusca > Bivalvia > Venerida > Mactridae > Mactra > Mactra quadrangularis. The sequence goes on along the minus strand of CM046305.1, from coordinate 46,104,796 downwards.
ATGGTGAGTCGTTGGTCAATACGACGAAGGTCAAGGCGTCTCCACTCTAGTGAAGAGAGCATATCGGTAACACTTGAGGTTCTGTTGAAGTCATGTTTAGCCCAGCGGGCAGCTCTACGCTGTACAGACTCAAGCTGGTCAAGGTGGACCGCTGTGTGTGGGGACCAGACAGTAGCACTGTACTCTAACTGAGGCCTGACCAGGGTCTTGTATGCAGTGGATTTTAACTTTTCTGAGTGGATTTTTAAGTTTCTGCGGAGGAAAGATAAAGTTCTGTTTGCTTTGAGAGTTACAAAATCAATATGTTTATTAAACGAGAGGTCATTAGATAATGTAACTCCAAGGTATTTTGCGGAAGACACTGTTTCTAATATTGTGTCATGAAGTTTATATATTGTGTTGGTAAAGTGGTTTTTCTTTTAGTAATTTGGATAACCTGACACTTAGATGGGTTGAATTTCATGTCCCACTTTTTTCCCAGAGTTCCAGATTACTGAGGTCTTGTTGTAGCAAGCTGGAATGTGAAGACACAGATAAAGTTATATAAAGTGCAGTGTCATCTGCAAAAAGACGTACCTTGGAGAACTGTACATGGTTTGGGAGATCATTAATATATATTAGGAATAGGAGCGGTCCAAGAACCGAGCCCTGGGGCACACCGGAAGAGACTGGGATGGTGCTGGAGTTGTAGCCATTTACAACTACTGACTGTGACCTGTTATCAAGAAAACTCTTTATCCACTTTAGGTTACGGCCTCTAACTCCATAGTGGTGTAATTTATAAAGAAGTTTCTCGTGATTGACCATATCAAAGGCTTTTGAAAAGTCAAGGAGAACTAGATCAACTTGACTTTTCATGTTTACAGCTTGGAGTATGTCTTCAACGAGCATGAGGAGTTGGGTTTGACATGACCTCTTCTCTCGGAATCCATGCTGTAAATCATAGAATATATTTGACTTAGTAAAGTGTTTTGTAATACTGGATGCTACGATGTGCTCCAGGGTCTTACACAGGATACAAGTCAGAGAGATTGGACGATAGTTAGCTGGGTCAGACCTAGAGCCTTTTTTGAAAATTGGGGATACATTTGCCATTTTCCAGATATTCGGCAAGCAACCTGTCTGAAGGGATTTAGTAAAAAGTTCCTTCAGGATGGGGGCAAGTTCTTTACTTAGATGTTTTAGAACTATTGGACGTATCTGATCAGGACCGGCTGCCTTGTGGGGATTTAGGTCCTTTAATAATTTTTCTATACCCTGTTCAGAGATGTCAATATCAGGCATACAATTGTGGGGGCTTGGCTGGGGATTTGGTATCTCTCTGCCTGTATCTGTGGTATCCTGCACTTTCATTTGAGCCAGAGATGAGAGTGAGATAGGGGATTTAGGGGTGAAAACAGATTTAAATTGTTCATTTAAGACATTTGCTTTGTCCTGTTCATCGGTATAAAGTATGTTGTTTTTCTTTAATGAGTCAATGCCATTTGAGTCTTGTTTTGAGCGTTTAAGGAGTGAATAGAGTTTTTTATTATTTGGTCTGTGTTTTGTGTGTTCATTTTCGGTTGTATTTTCATTGTTAATATTAAGGATGTCTTCAAGATATTTTTGATAAGCTATTTTTATTTCTTTTCTACAGAGATGTTTCAGTGCAAGATATCGTTTCTTATGCTCATTTGTGTTTTGCTTTTTATACTTTTTGTATGCTTTGTTTCGTCTTCGGAACAAGCGCTTCAGCGTGAAATTGACCCAAGGTAGTTTGTTATTTCTTGAGGTCCATTTTGAAGGAATGTAAGTGTTTACACCTTCTTCAATTGAATTGGAGATGATTAGCCACATCTGTTCAACAGAGCTTGTGGTATACATATTAGTGGTTTTTAATGTCTCATGAAGGTTTCGGACATGTAATCTAAGACCATTCCAGTCAGCTTTGCTGAATAGGTGGATTTTTCTTGGCTTCTCCGGCTTAATTCTGGCTGAGACGTTTGTGTCAACCAGCACAGCCTCTTGCTCTCGAGCAAATCAAGGGCAAGATCTGGTGTCATCTGATAAATGAGTTTGGTTTACAAATCAATCTAGGTTTGAAACAAGTTTTAATGATTATTTTTAATAATTAAAGATAGACAAATGAAATACTGAACTGCTGAATTTTCTGCAAAAAAATGAAGGTCGCGAAAACATGTTACAATTCAAACTTTTAATAACTGAAACAGTTCTCAATATTTTAGAGACAATATTACATACGTATTGTAGTTTCTTTAAATCATATGCCTTCTAGCCCAGAGTTTGACCAGTAATTCAAAACAAAATATATTTCTAATTTTGTTTTGTTTTGAAATTCCCTCTTTCCGGTTCAAAAGCCAATGAAAAATAAAGTGGTTGTGTGTAAAAACCGATAGACCGTACCGGTATTATTAGTCAGTTAGTTATCTCCCATGAACTATACTAATTTTAAAAATACCGAAATAACACAAATTTTGTTATCTAAAATAAAAAAATATAACAACAATAATTGCAGCAAAAAAAACACATAATTGAAGAACAATGGGTAATATTAGAAATTTCCATGTTTCGAAAAATGGAAAGAAAAAATAAATACAGATCAAATATGGGCTGCTTGTTATATACCTTATGCCAAATTTTCAAAATCCAAATATTGTTTAAAAACTCATCTTGAATGAATAAATTCATTTTTTTGTACATTTTTCTCGACTGGAAAAACATGATTAATTTCACAATGACTTTGTGTGTTAAATTAACTGTCGTCTTAAATTCCTGCTTTGTGCATACATGTGTTTTTAACCGAAGTTATAGTTATGGTAAGAACATTCTTACATTCTTGACATCAATAGAAGATAGAGGGTATGTTAAGACAAGGTGGACACTTCCACTATTAAAATTTGGAGATACTGACACCAAGCCATGCCATGACATCTATTACAAATGCATAAAGTACATTCAAACAGATTAACAATGGTTGTCACCTAATCAAACAAAGCAGATTGTATATGTAAAAAATGTTTTCCCAGGCGGATCCAGCGGGGGAGGGTGGGGGCCCAGACCCCCCAAGAATTGGAAAAATGTACCTGTCCATTAGTGAATTTCTTGACTGTAAGTCATTTTTAAGTAGGATGAAGCAATTTTTCTAGATGCTTAACATAGATTTAATGGTTATGTGGTTTTTATTATTAATATGTTGCATTTTTCTGCAAAATGTGTATCATGTGGTTGTGTTTTGAATTTCGGACCCCGCCCCTAGCAAATTTCAGTCCCCCCAACCCCTAGAAAAAATCCTGGATCCGCCCCTGGTTTTTAATACATCAGCGCAGTATGGAAATATTACCTGAAAAATAACTGCGGAGTTAGAAAAGTTGTCAAGTATATTTCATTGGACAATTGATCTCCAACAGGAGGGATGCCTGCAAGACTATAGTAAGTGCATTGTGTTAAAGAGCAAGTTACTACAGTCTTGCGATCAACCCTCGATTACAGTTCAAGGTGTTATTATGGTGACATGTCAGTAACTTCAGGAGAAGCTACAGGATAATGAACAACATGGATTTATCAAATGTCTTGTGATGAAAACGATTGTGTTGCGCTTAAAAACTGATGGGATATTGCTGATGTAGTAAGACTAATTTTGTTCTCACCTTATCAACAACTTCTCATGTTTTGTGTTTAATTCGCATGCCGTTTTTTTCTGCAGTGTGAAATTGATGGCACCTGATGAATCTTCAGATATTCATGAATTCTTGAGGAAAAATCACTTTTTTCTGTTAGTTACATATCTCCCTCCCTTTGTCCTATCTCTGTCTCTCTCATAAATTTTAATTAAAGCAGCTAGAGACATGAAATTATGAAAAATGCATTTGGGGACTGTTTACAATATCTTGTTGTTGTTGTAATTCTAATACGCTATCGAAGTAGCTGATAGTCTCTTCTGAAGCAAAATGAATGTGCTCAAAGATCAGTAAGTTAAAAACAACAAACATAAGTAATTTATTATCAAATTTTAATTTATTTTCGTGGTGTATTTATTATAAATACAAGACTATGTCACAATCTATAAGTAATGACATAAAAGAGAAAATAACTAATAAGTAAAACAAACAATGAATAGCAAAAGAAAAATTCTTTTACAATCTGATACCACATATTTTTGACAACAAATATTACATTTTGATAGGTGATCAGGTAAATTATGGAATTTAATACAAAATTTTACAATGCCAGGAAGAGGCAACTCTTACAAATGTAAGAAAATTAATTTAACACAACACTGTTCATTAAACTTAAAATACTTGTTGACAGAAACACAAATAAATCTGGTCCTGTTTCATTAACTTTAAAAAGCTTTTAACTAAGAACCAGACTTCAAGTTTAGCCAGTGGAAAGTAGACGAAGTTCACCAAAATCACATATGATTCAGTGATATGAGTGTTCCAGCGGTCCACTTAATTTTTACAGCAACCAATTTTCTGTATCAATAAATACATGTATCATATAAAATAACATAATAAAATAAGAAATTTCATACATGAACTAAATACACAGTAAAAATTTGTTAAAAAATTGTTTACTTCAGATATTATTCTACATATATTGTATATGTATATTGTTCATTTAATTTTACAATATATTTTCTAATACATAAAAATGAACAGCATATTTAACAAATCCCTACATGCATAGGCGGATCCAGGATTTCTAGTTAGGAGGGGGCGGAAAATTCTAGTTAGAGGGGGCGTCAGATGAATTAGCAGAATGGAGTTCCAAGGGGCCTCGAATGGTCCAGGCAAAACCCTGACCAAAGGACCAGGTGACCGGCGGCCTCGGAAATTCCTTTGTTTTGGTTATTTCTAAGGGATTCAGGCACATTTTCAGTGCTCCAACTATACTTTTCCAGAGTATAAAATATAAAGCATCTAGATAATTATCTCATGATATTTGCTAAATTTCCGCAGAATCATGTTAGCTCTAAAAACTTTACAATAGTGAAAGGAATTGTTGTATAATGTATGCTATGTTGCACGCAAAAATCTTTTTGACATGTACATAATATATATTTCTTATAAATATCATATTGCATGATAGAAAAATACTTTGCTTGGGCAATTTTAGGGGGGGTGTACGCCGGGTCTGCCCCCGCATGGATCCGCCTATGACATGTATTTTTCACATCCAGTAAACTTTCCCTCAGTCCTATAAAAAACACCATTTTGCCAGACCGAATTTCCAGTGCTAATGAATTTCCAGTGCTAATGAAAGTTTGTCTTGAAAACTGTCAAGAACTACACACATACCCAGTGACTGACAACTACCCTACCTGATACAGGCAGACGAATGCCATAGAAAATAATTCATAACCAAACTTCATGAAAATATGTAAGTCTCACCCTGAAATTAAACCCACAAATTCTGGATTCATAATCAGATGTTCTACCCACTGTGCTAACTGGGTGGAAAAATGTATAAAAACCTACCCTGTCAGTAACCGTACAAGTAACTTTTGTGTCAGTAAAAACAATAACCTATTAGTGAAGGTATAAGTGACTTAGTTGACTTTTATTTTATACTTCCCACAATCTTTATAAGGGTCGGTTTGCCTTGGAATATTAATAATTCATTTTCTTAGCACAATAAATGATAATGTCTGGTAAATTTAGAATAACAAAAAAATTCAACTATGTCTGCAAGTAAGTCAATTTAATTTTGATCCAATAAAATGTTTCGCATATATTCGACATTTTTTCTAGCTAGCTGATGCTGTGCTTTTTCAATCTTCCCTCCAGCCAATCAAACAATATTTCATACATCAACACAGAACATAACCTAAAGAATGTAACATCAATGTCTAAAGTAATAGTCTATAGCTGTAGAGAATATAGCGAATCCAGCAGCACCAAATGCTGCAGCCTTTAATCCAGCTGAAATGTAAGAGATAATATATTAAATGTTAACAAATTATTCAAAATACAAGTTTAACCCAATGAAAATTCATAGTTCAAACTGAGTTTTAAACCTACTACCTCTCGAGTCACAAGTGGACACTCTACCACATCACCATAAAAGCTAGCTATAAGGCAAGGGAATACAAGTGCTGTATTATACCTCTAGTACATACAACCCATCAGTCCAGAATTCATCCTCAAATTCTTGGAGCTTAAATGTCTATGGGACAATCTTTGGAAGCAAGCATGCAATTTCTAGTGTATTATTTACATTGGGTGACAGATAAAAATCTATGGTTCAAACTGCCATTCAAACCAACAACCACTGGAGTAGTAAGCAGACACTTTAACACATCTTCATAAAAGCTATAACATGCCCACATGTATTAATTTGTACATAAAATAAAACTCGTGAAAAATAACTATTTATAATAGAGAGACTGGCAACTAATTGAACTTGGGTAAAAAACTACAATTTTCAGAGTTATAAACTTTATTTATATGGCTTTGACTTGGAACTGTGAAGGCTACCTATGAATTCAAGTGCTAAATATGACTAACTAACCTCTCAGTCCAAGTAATCCACCTACAATGCCTCCAGCTATGGTACCATTAGATAATGGACTTTTACCTCTATACTGAAACACAAACAAGAAATGTAATGTGGAAACCAATCCAACATATTAAAAACTTTAACACAAAAATTACAAAGGGAAATAATTGAGTATTGGGTGATTCTTCTGCCTTATCATGGTTCTTTAAATAGAAGACACCAATTTTAGATAGAGATTTACAGTTACTAATTGTATTACACCATGCATGTCAATTTTCAGGGATCCTGACTGAACCCATTGCTGGGAATCGCAGCAATTCCAAGTTCTTTTGGGAACCTTGGAATCCTTGGAGACTGTTAAGAGTCAAACCCTGACTATATAATATGTTTCTGAAAGTTTTAGTAATTAAAATAAATTCTACATGTATATCTAAAGACTGAAATAAACTAACTTGATAAAAAATAAAGAAAATCATAATAAAATCTGCTATAAAAGGGAATATAAAAAATAAAATGACAAAATTGGAAGTCCAGTTAGCAGTGGGAGTGCATTGACATGAAAGACTTAAGTTCCAAAACCCCATGCATACCCCTGTCTTTCAGTATACTTTACCCCGACAGATTGCTTCTGTCTAGTAATAATAATCATCTTGAATACATACACTCTCTAAAACACATTCTGTACCAGCAAACAAAAATCCAATAGTTCCAAAATTCTTCCCATAAGAAGCACATCTAACTTTCATTTCTTTTAACACAGCTCTTGTAGATGGTGTTTGATCAGGCGTAGCTGTTGTGTATGTTGACATTGGATCCATACCAACTGTGAATAAACCAATAGCACCTCCCAGGGCCAATCCTGAAATGTAGATATTTTGCACTACATGAACTGAACAAAAATGATTCCCCATACATAATAGAGTATAGCCTCGTAGGACCAATTATCAAAAGATTTAATAACTAATTCCAGCATGTTCAATCACGCGAAAATCCACATATTTCACGCCAAAAAATAAAATTCACGCGAATATTCGTATCCTACCGGGTACGAATACGCGGACCGAAATATATCTCTTAACTCTGTTAAGCTTATTACGTTTTTACTGGCATTTAGCCTTTCCGAAATGACATCAGCAACGCTAAGCAAATTGTTTTTGTTTTCGTCGCAATTAAAGAATCATGGAGTCCATAGTTTTCTGCTAGAGAGCGTTGACGACGCGATGATTCGTACCAATAATTATGTCTAAACAAAGGAATTTAAATGATTGTATTGCCGAATTATAAAGGCGTTTATCTTAACTTTTATGATACAATCAGATTTGCGAACGAACAATGAAGTATCACCTAATTTTAGTGATTTGTTGTCGACAAGTATTGCACACGAGCGCGAGCACCAGATTCACTTACAAAAATAATAAAAGAGGCTACATTACACGATTTTCTACCGCCATTCGATGATATTGTGTTCATCTGGACTGTTTATCATAAACTAATGTGGGGGTAAAGTAAAAGATGACTATGTTCGTTTTTGGGACGAATCATCTAAAGACGAACGTGACTGTCTCTTCGGAGAATAGGGGAGAAATCATCTTGTACTGATGTCAAAAAAACTTTTTTAAACTGGTGTACCCACTTTTATTTCCTCATACCCACATTTATCAACATTGGTGGGTACAATACCCACTCTAAGAAAAGTCACTGAACATGCTGTAATTCATAATAAGTGACTTTTATAGAGCCCCAAGTTTAATCCTAAAGATTCAAATTCAAACATTTGCATCGACCTAATTCTTTGTCTGACGTTCATGATGTTTAAGTGCATTTGTTAAGTGTTTTCGGAACATATATTGAACCAATTGTGCTTATAGTTAAAAATCTCAACATTAACCTAGGTCTAGGATAATTGTGGTTGTAAAATGTTGGTGGCCTATCGGACCACTACTTTTCTAAAAGTCACTTGACTGATGACGATTTTGGTGGACTTGATCTACGGGCTTAAAGTAAATTGGGGGAATATAAACCATACATGGCACGACTGAGAATCAAACCTGGTTCTCCCAGGTGGTAGGACAGACCATTGTCTTGTCACCTACGATCACCACAGGCTAAACCGAGTGGATATGGAGACTTGCATGAAGGGAGCCCCCTCAAAAGAAATGGACCTCTGGACCAAATGTCAGGACTGATCTTTCGTATAGACCAGTTCATTGTTATTGTTATGATGTCTATAAATAGTAACAAGGAGCTGATAAAGACTACAGGTAACCGTTCCGCTGGTTGGCAAGAAATGATAGCGAGTAAATACAATGAAAACACAGTAATTTTAAAATTGCAATTACTAAGTCATTTTTCATCAACCAATTTAGTATTTTATATCACTAGAAAGGTCTTGAAATTTATATTTTGAATATTTAAAAATTATTTGTCAAAAAAGAATTGTTTTTCATTGGCGAGTTTTTAAACCTAGTGCTTTAAACCGGCAAGAAGATAGTTCAAAAGACAGGTTTAAATCATCTCACATATTTTTTTTTAATCAAAATTATGACAATTTTCTTTTATTTTAAAAATATGAATTTCAAAAGCTTTCTATCAACATTAATATCATAAAAATCGGCCTATAAATAAAAAAGTTATCATGATTTAAAAATTCTGCTGCTATCAATTGTATGTAAACATTGGTTTCTTTCTGCCAACCAGTAGATCAACCAAAATATAGGTAGCAGGTGCTTGTGACGTCACCCGTGAACTGGTCTATACAAAGATTCTTTCTTCGTGAACAAAATTAAATATACTGAAAACTAAATAGTTACCAACAACGCCACTAGCCGTAGCTTTGAAAGCACAACTTTCAAACACCCTTGAGATCATTTGCTCCTGTTTAGTTCGAGCTCCAGCTCCGTACGCTGAAGGCAAGAAGACATTTTTCTTCTTTTGTTGTTGCTCTCCAATCACATGATTGAGAATAAAGTTAAAATTTTCAAGATCGCTTCTTTGTGGTGTAGATAAAGTGTCTTTCGTCAGAATTTCAGATGGCTTGCCCATGGGCGCCGCCATTACTGTAAAACTTACTAAATTCCAGTTCAATTCCGGTACTATCTTTTAACCGGAATCACAATCTCCACACAGAGTTGTCGTTCATACACTCGCAAGCACTAGATGTTGACCTATTTCTGCTGGAAAACGCTAATAAGCTACTCATAGTTCATTGGTTAAACCTCAGATTGAGTTCCAAATCAATTCTTTTCGGACTTTTGAAGTGGATTTTACGGTAAGTTTACTTCATTTAGATTTATAACTTTAAAATGTTTACCAAATTGATCGAACGATAAAAGTCACGCAGTGGCTAGAGTTACAGTACCGTATCTCTAGACCACGGGTTTAGAGTTACGGGAGTGCCGTTACTCTAGAAAATCCTTAGTAGGAATTGCTTGAGTTACGGAAGTCTAATAACATGAGTATGTTTCTATTTTCAAACATCAGAATATATGTTTATCTTCATTATTATTCAAATTAAAAAAAAATTACCGTCGTGACTTATCTTACTGTCATAATAGCACCATTTTGGATATTTATAATGAACTAACCGCATGTTATTAAATGTACGACGATATAACGTTGTCGTCTTCAAAGTGTCATACTTATAATGTATTCAGTCAGAGGGTTGTCATTAACTGGAACTCACTATCAAACGATATTGTTACCGTCCCCTCAATTAATGCATTTAAAAATAGACTTAACAAAAACTGGTCTGGAGGTGCCAACAAGTTCTACACCACCTGTCTTACTTAATAAAAATAAATAAATACTGTAAAAGGTGTACAGCAGGAAAACTAAACTAAAAGAATTTTAATTAATTTAGTCATCAAACTTAACTGAATACCCCCAAAAAACAAAGTCTTCAAAAAGTCATTTATATTTTTTTTGAAAGTCTATCTTGTTTTCTTATCAGCAATTTGGTCCTTTACTTTATGTTTGATGTTTTCACTAAGCTTATGACATTTTGCTTTAAGTGATATTTTTAGTATCACGTGTTAAAGTCTATTCACATATAATTCTTTTTGGGAATTTGTATTAAATGAATACTTGGGTTGGGTTCATATCAATCGGACATTCTATTCATCAAGAAGTTAAGTACTGCTTAATGTGAATATGAAAATAGTGTATAAGTGTAAATAATGTTGTAAATACAATGTAGTTTTAATATTCAATGACTATTACAATGTGTGATGTTAATGTGTGTGAAAATTAAATAAGGAATACTTCATATTCCTCTCTGTAAATTAGTGATGTGAAATATCAATATTAGAACCGGCAGTCAACAATTCAACTTATGTAGTATGAGTATATCAGTAAAGGATTAGACTATCAAGAGCCCAACAAACCCAGTGTTTATGTGTTTAACACATCTGGCTCAGATCTATGTGAACTTTGTTTACTATCTTGCCATTTCCCACAATAACATAAAACACCTTTTCTTAAACTAATATCGCATTTTTGTTCACGAAAAATGTGTCAATTTTACATTCGAAAATTGCAGATTTTCTTACACGACAATTGCATTTTTTCACCATAGAAATGCTCAAGAAGTCGTCTATTTCCTCATAAATATTTGCTTTTAATTACAGTACATGTCCAAATTATATTCCTACTGTATATCAGTTAACTGAACGCTCAAGTAAACTTAAGTATGTGACACTTTGAAAACGACAATTAACATATTTTATGCCTACAGTTTATCGTCGTATATTTTAAACATCCGGTTAGTTTTTTTATGAACATCCAAAATGGCGCATGTAATGACATTGGATAAGCCATAAAGGTGAATGTTTGTTTATTTTGAATAATAATGAATATCAACATGTTTTCTGATGCTTAAAAGTTTAAACATACTTATGTTATCAGACTCCCGTAACTCTAGCCTTTCCTCTCAAGGATTGTCTAGAGTCACGACACTCCCGTAACTTTAGGCACTGCCTAATTTAAAAGTTAAAGCTTAAAGCAGGGTTTTTGAAGTTTACTTCTAGTATCACTATTCAGTCGACTCTTGACATTAACTTACCCGATCATCGAGTCATACTCCAACTGTTAACATACGGCGCAGATTGCAGCCACAGCATACAGTGCATGGTCCTCACAGGTACCCATTTACACCTGGCTGGAGTGGAGCAATTGGAGGTAAATTTTTAGCTTAAAGTAATGAACAGTGCCCCTGGCGGGATTCGAACCCAAGACCTCTTGATCCCAACCGCTGAACCACTGTATTAAGTAGATTAAGATAGTTGTCAACCTACCGTTCGTGTAATCAATGCGACTATGAACATTGACTGTTCCGGTAAAATCAGAGACATATCTATTTCTCTGGAAAATCAATATTTGGGTGTAAAGCATAACATGTGGAACTTTCCTGACCATGCAGTAGTGTGGAAATCAAGGGCAACAATGCAAATATCTGATTATGCACAGTACTATCCGAAGTTATTATTATTAGGGTAGATTTTTACTTATTATTGTACCCTAGGTATTCTGGCTCTGAGCAAATAGATTTATGACTATGATAAAAAAACTGAAGCAGCAGGATGCGAATTATCCTGTTTAGTGTAATTATACTGTTTATGTATATATGAGAAGTTGTCAACCATTGACAATAGTTTCCTGTTGTTGAATATAGTATATAATGATTGTATACACTACAATAAACAACATTTACACGTGCGAATATACAACACTTAACAATGTATGAATATTAAGATATCACGAATTCATATGTATCCTTGTATTATGTCATTTGTATTTATACTCAGAGACAGTTAAATTTCAATTTTTGAAGCGATTATTAAGTCTCGTTGTAGTTTATACCAACTTGTTTATACCTGTCATTCTATAAGCAGACATTAAAAAACCGAAAATAGAATAAACACGACAAGTTTATAAACGAGTATACTAATATACCTGTCATGTCACACGCATTGCGCTTGTGTCATACGCCTATGAGCCTGAAATCACGTCCACACACCGAGTTTTTTTATACAAACCAACATAAACAAATTTACAATTGAAGTTATAAAACAAATATATTTAAAAATATATTAGGCACTGTGCAGGGTTTGTTTTGATTGAAGTATTTTAATACATGTATTCATATTCGCTGTTCAATCATAACTCCAGGAACACAAAACGACGAATATATCATCAATTAGCGTAGTGAGTCACCCATGATACAGTATATAGTCAGAAACTGCTGTCCGAGCTACGCACTCTGCTTATCGCAAACAATCAATGGTACCATATGTTTATCCATTTCTCTATACCGTAAGAGAATTTCATCGAACAGACAGCTATGGTAGAGCAAATTGTATTGGTTGAAAATATAGGTCAAACGTTGGCTTAGACAGCTGCGACGAAAAAAAGTTAAAACACTTACCAGATTTACATTTAATGAGGTAAATAATTACCAAGGGAACGCATTCTTATTTTAATGCATCATGGTAATCATTTTGCAAATATTAAATTTATAAAGTAATTTTCTATTGCAAAATTTTGAAAATTCTGTTCGAAACGTAAAGTCATAATGTCCCTTTGATAAGAAAATAATTCACTTTTATTACCCGAAAAAATAAAGGTTTATATAATGTAAAATTCTGTCATGGTGAACCATCAGAAATACAATATCACGTAGATACTAGATTAATAAAAAAAAACTTCTGTAGTCATAAACATAGAAATTCTGCGTTAACTTGCGTCTTTTTGAATACTAAATGTAGACTGATATATTAAGCCATGTTGTTATAATTTCAGCAATGAATGATCAGCGATGACAGAAATGTGTTTACCAGACAAAATTAGTAATTAAGACAATAATAAATTTCTTCAATATCCTCAAGTACCCCGCCAATTAAACCCCGCCCAGTATGGCAGATGCATCGCTTGTAGATCGGGGTAGGAATAGTACAGAAAACACACCATCCACGAGTATAATATCACGCGGTGTCAGTAAATACCTAGATGGGTTGGGGTTCTCAAGAATACAAATATGGAATAGAATTCGTCAAATGAATATACGTTCTAAGGTCAGTGATCTTTCTATCAAGTTTAGCATGAAAACCAACAATGAAAGAATATTCATTGGAAGCCAACGTGAAGGATTAGGACTGTCAGTTTTATCCGATCTTGATGTTCTACAAGTTGAACATGATGTTCTTTGTACTAAAGCCACTTTAACTGATGAAGATGACAGAATACTTGTCTTGAAAATTTTTGACACAAATACACCAGCCGGATATTGTCAGTTACGTGTAGACCAATCAGCTGTTAGAAACAGAACTCTTGATAAGTACAGGTATGCTTTTGTTGAAAGAAATGGTGACACGTATTTAAGTAGTTTGATCTTTACTGACAAGATAGAGGATGATTTGTTAAAAGTAAGTGAATTCGCAAAGAATAATTCCAAACGTCAACCGCAGCAAGGTCCTTCATCACCTAGATATATCCCATATCCAATTTTGAATTCATTGATGTCGGTGAAAAAGGGTCTAGATTTTGTTGAAATTAATGATCACTACGATTTTGTTAGAGCATTTCCATGTGATGGACACGCCGCGTTAAATACATGGCAAACACGACTAAGGGAGTACAATTGGCCAAGTAGAAAGTTGATCAGACACATTATGACTCTACCAGTTTATGTCATACCAGTTGGACAGAAGGGAAGTCACAATGAATGTCTTGAATGGCGTATATCATTTGTCCATGCTGAAATTAAGTTAGTTCAGTCATTCAACACTGTACAAATGAAGATATTCATGTTACTTAAACTTATTGCAAAGCACTATCTTAACTCAGAGTCGAAAGCTATATCATCATATGCTATAAAAAATGTTATGCTTTGGTTAGCCGAAGAAATTCCACAGAAGAAATTTCGACAGAAGCATTTGATGTCTAGAATGATGGACGCACTTCAGATGCTAAAAGTTTCGATATTGACAAAAACCTTGCCAAACTACATGCAACCAGAAAGAAATTTGTATGAGAACAGGTTAGATGAAACGGAAGAACAACAATTGATACAAAGAATAAATTCATTAACGTGCGAAGGACAAACAATTCTTCATGATATTTTATGTGATAGGTATAAAATATTACCTTATAATATACAACAAATTGTCGATGAATTGATAACGTGCAACCAGATGACACAAAATGAAATACGCACGTCCATAGACTATGATATCAAAGACCGTTTAGAACTTTCCATGAAAGTACACAAACTTAAGTCTGAAGAAGAGCTTATTGAAGCAATCGCTGAATTGTCAAAGAGGAGAACTGCTGATGAAAACAATCCTGATATGAGAAGTGATACTTATTGTTGCCGTAGATTGATTGATGCTGAAAGAAGTTTAAAAATAAATAGTATTGAAGAATTGAAACCAGGACCATTGATAAAGTTGCAACATTTAAATACCGTTGCGAAGAAAAAGTTTAATGCGATGGACGATCGGAAAAAAATTGAAAAAGCTGTCTCTCATCGACACATGTGCTCTCTCAAAGGATCAGAAGAAACTGATGAGCCATGTATAATATTGTAAATATCTTTAGAAACAAATGTATTACATTATTTCTTCCTTGTTGTTTAACAGCTCCATTAGTGCATAAAATGTAAATGTGAATATAAAAATACATATATAACAGGTTCACTTAAAGTGCTTGTAAGAATACACCCGTGTGGCTTGAACATTTTACTATAACTTTCAAATTCGAGTCATCGAACTTTTAATGTACTTTGTTCACATAGTGAACAATTGTAGCTCTCTATGGTGTTATAAATATTGAATGTCAGCGAAACTGTTTATGTTTACTAACATAATTGCAATTGCTATGGGATTTATTTGTTGTAACATGTATAGAAATAAATATGCCTAGCAGGTAAACTAAAATTAAATCTATTTTGAATAAATTAATATATCTGTCAAATTTTTACGAAAGAAGCTACCCACATGCTGATGTTCACCAGTCACCCTCTTCAGTTTTATTTAACAAGATCTGATAAACTTGATCGGCCAAACGTTTTTTTTTCAATGATGCTCGAAAAAGGAAAAACAATTATGAAGTGTTTGAAAATGCACATTTATGTTACTAAAAACAAAAAATACACAAAAATAAATAGTGAAATAAGTTCATATCTAAAGATCAATTTAGTTGAAATAATTGATATGGATAATACAATTGATTTTTGTTATCATTTTCATTTTACCAAGGTTGGCGGTATTTCTTTGTTTAATACCCCAAAGTTAAACTTTCAAGTGCGTATTTTTTTCAAATGTAAAATGTTTCGCAGTATTACCGCTAATGTTTGCATTATAAAACTCAGAAAACAATAAGAACAACTTGACCCAGATTCTGTTAAATGGTGGCGAACACGGAGATTGGGAGAACATCGCATGTAGTATGCTACTTTTGTCTTTTTTGTACACACATATATAAGTCTTTGACAATTTTTTTTAATTAACAGTATCAACATACATGTATTATGTTAACATTTTCATATAAATGTCTCTATTGTCCTAAATATTAAGACAAAATAAATCTTATATATAGATTGACACTCCTATATACACTCTTTTTTATATTCGTGTGCAAATATTGAAGCTTAGAATAAGAATATATTCTAAGAAACAGTTGAATTTAAACAAAAATATTTTCATGATGGTATTCACCGAAACCCTCCCTTTATTGGGAAGATAATAAAATGCTAGAGATTATCTTCCATCTGTTCTGTACTTTGTTCTTGAAATGTATTAGACATGAAATTGTATTGTTCGTTTTTTCTAAACTGTCGAAGTTTGAATAATTTCACAGTGAATGATTACACACAATCTCAATATCACGAGTGTTAGACAAAGAGCACGAAGTCAACGTGAAATAATTCATGTTTTGACAGTTGAGAAAAAACGAACAATAAAAATCGATGGGTTAATCATCTCTATTTCAATGCATTCTATCAAAAATGGAATTTAGCATCTAACTGAAATTGCATTGTGTGAATGTTAAGCCAATGTCATTTTAATGAAAAATGCAGAGGAGCTATATGTCGGGACCTGCGGAGAAAGATTGACCGTCTACATTGAATACAGTCGAGAATACTTTAGTGAATATAAAATTTACCAAGCTTAGCCTACATTTTTCGTTTGATTCCTTTTAAATTTTCAAAAAATATGTAACTACATAAGAGCACAAAACCAATTAATATTTATCCAAGTATCATAACTCCTCTAAATGTGATTGATTTTAAGTCAAAAGTTAAATTTCGATGAGAATTCTCCCATTCGCATCAGCGCATAGGCGACTATACATGTCTCATAAATGATGGTAACTAAAGATAAACCTACTAGCTACCGACGACTGGAAGCTTGCATTGTAATCACACGTGACCTCCGCCATTTTATAATTTGTTATCAAATCAATATAATTATCATCGGTATCTGGACCTCTAACCAGTGCTCCATGTAAAATATGATAATTGTCAACAGCAACATTATCAAACTCGCACGGGACATCGTTACTAGGTGATTGTGGTGGTATTACTTTGAAGCGCTCAAAGAATGAATCAATAGAATTTGGAATCATGCATTAATTTTAATGTGATAAGCTAGAATATAATTTTGACGAAATAAATTTATATTAATGTTATAGTTTGGACATATATTGTTAATCTTGTTGTTTTGTCATTGAACAATTATTTATCGGTACAATGGTAATCTCCGTAAACAACGATCCTGTTCCACTCGCGTTGTCGAACTGGATCTCTACTTTGCCAATGCAAGGTCACGTCAAGATGAACTTTGTGTCGACCAACCAATGCGTAGCTTTCATCTAGACGAAAACACTTTTTATCACATTTTGATTTCGTAATTTCTAATTTTAGACCAAGGTTTGCATGCTTATTTAACAGCGGTATAATTCACAGTCTGCGATTGGGTGGCTCATTTCAAATTGCGTGACGTAGACGATGTAAACAATTTACGTATCATAACAGTTTCGTCATGAATATAATGATGAGAAAAGGTCACCTGAACGTGACCTTCGTTTAGAAAAGGCCAGATCTAAATTAGCGAGTATGCGAGCGGTAAAATATAAGATCGGGTTTTAATCAGATTGGTACAATGGGGTAACTAGTTCAATATTAAAGTAGACGCATGTATTAAGTATTTAGGTGTAGCTATCTTTTGGTACAGTAATAAAATAATGACTCAGAAGTGGAGTATTTCGTATAACAAATTTAAAGCAAATTCGTTATAATAGTTTCCCGATATAACTAACCTGTAAGAAATTAGATACCATTGTTCAAGAGTACTTAAAATTGGCTGTCACAATTTTATGAAATTTTCTAAACGACACTATACAAAAATTGAGAATAAACTATCATAAAAATTATGATAGTTTAGTAATAAAGTTTAAAGATAATTAAAGTTTATCATAAAATTTTCAATATTCACATGTTCTATTTATAATGAATGTTGAATATCAAAGTAAGGGTGGAGTTTATTTTGCGATTTTTTATTTTTATGGTTCTTAACCCCTAAGTTTGTTCCATTGCGTATAAAACAGGTTTGGCAAAATATGAGCACTTTTAAACAATAGGTATAGGTTCATCATATTTAATATTTTTAGAAGAATAAAAAGTGTATTTGAGGCGATATAGGGGTCTAAACATGGCATCTGAACGAAATTCAGAGACTGATAAATTACCCCCCACCCCTATTTTCTAGATAAGTCAATATTTTCAAAGTTCTGAAGGTATTGGCTAAATATTTCAATTTTGTCCATAATATTGGATGTACAAATACATGTTTGAAGTTTTAAAAAATCTGATAGGGTGCTCTGGGAAAACTTCTAAATTTTTGTTGATTTGAGACGGAATAACCCAATTTAGTACATTTAGTCCATTGAGCTCTCTCTTAACATTAACATTTCTTGTTCAAACTTTCCGCAAAGGATTTCTTCAGCTATTGGAACAAAGTTGAGGGGTAAGACATTACCGCATCTCGAATTTTGGAAGTCCACATTTTCAGCTCTACCCTAATCAAAGTGGTATGTTTAAATGAGTAAAATGATGAACGTGAGGCAGCTTATTTACCTACGTTGAGTTGGCAAGTCCATTATTTGGAATACAACAACACACATGGCTTATTATACGACTTGTAACTTTATTTAACCAAAAATACATATTGTATCATTATTTCTGATAATAAAAAAATACATGAGAAATATTCGTCTCACATTCTATACAATTTCAATTACAAGAAATACAATATGTTTTACAATTGATAAGATAGGTAAAGTTTGTGCATTGTGGTTCAAAATAAATTTGAAAATAAAACTACAAAAATACTCTATTAATTGTCTGCTTAAATCTTTATACAAGTATTTAAACATGGAAAATAACGATATAATTATCTATTGATCAATGAATACAGAAATACCCGATATAGTTAGAGTTTGAATACAGAAATACCCGATATAGTTAAAGTTCATATTCAGAACTCCAATTTTTGGAGTTTTACAGTCGTAAAGCGTTGTTTCCACCGGATACGTCCTTGCGGAACAAAATTATCTTACCACTATTGCTTAAACAAAAAAAACAACCTTTACAAATTAAAGTTTATCGTATACATTTACTCAAAGATGTTCCGCACTGGTACATTCGCTACAAAACCTGCATACGGAAAACCACTCGGGTGATTCCGTAAACTGACAATCAGTGTGTAGTAAAGCTCCAAAAAGTTCCGAATGTTTTATTATCTGATGGAAAATCCAATACGCCATATATAACTCATTGGTAAAACCCATCAACTTGAGTTTCAAAACGGACATTAGGAATGGATTTCTATGGTATGTTTACTTCATTTAAGTTTTTAACTTAAACAATGTGTACTGAAGTGATCGAATGGTAATTACATTAAAAATATTAAAACAGTCGTTAAAATTGAGGATGAATAAGGATTAAATTCCTTTTTTGCCATCCCTATATAGCAATGTATTCGATATGGTCTTAAACAATGCAATCAAGTGCAATGATACTTCTGTATTTCTGAATTAAAATTTGCCTATCAACAATAAATACCTGTTTAACCATTCTCATCTTACTGTACATTCAATTTTATAGACTGTTTTTTATATATATTTAGTAATATTTTATGCATAAATCTTTATTTATCTTTATATTGTACCATCGTTTATATTGTACCATCATAAAATGACATACCGTTCATGTGAACTGTGCGACTTTGAATATTGATTGTTTCATAAAAGCAATATTTGGGTGTTAAATATATCATATCAAATTATTCTATTTACTTAAACTGCAATTTATTCCAACGTGTTTCCATTTGTCATTCTATAAATGGACATTTTAAAACGAAAGTAGATTACACGATGAGTTTATTACAAAATATCATACCGCAATGCACTCAGGGTCATACGCCTTTGAGCCTTGAATCACGCCAACACACTTAGTTGCCAAGATCACGAGTAGTTTAATATGTTTGGGGCCAGGATTGTTATGTTTTTTAAATTTTGTGGTAAGTAATGGGGTAAATATAAATACAACAAGGGTACATGCTGATATATAATTTCAATTAATTTCATTTCACGGCGTCTCAACGCCGCGATATTGTGATGGGTAGTTTTTTTGTAGCAATGGGCAAAATTCACGTGACAAAAATCTTTTCGATTTCTACTTCCGACATTTTATTGGCTTTTTCATGCAATCATTGTACATTCCATATCCGTTAAAATTTACAAAGAAAAAGCATATTTTTCTACACCATATAAACAATATTTTATCAACTCACAAAATATCAGCGTTTTATATTAACACATTTCCGCGATTCCTTTCGACACACTTGACAAGCAGGCAGCCAATAAGTAGCAGACAATAGTGCAGCGGACGTTAAAGCAGGCTATACACCACTAAATTTTAAGCGGATATTAAAGCCACTAAACGAAGACAAAATCTTTATCATCAATTTAAAAACAAGTAAAACTATCAAAAGGACAATAGAATATAACTGCCTTTGGATTATAATAACTCTCTCTAGCGGGTTCCCTTTTAGGGGTCAAGTTATTCAAAATATCAATTTCTTATAAAAGTAGGTACTTTTATAACATGCAAATTAGATTACGGAGATATCCTCTCAGCCAATCAAGTTGCTTAAAAGGTGTTTGATAAAACTTACACAAAATTGTAAAGTGTTGGGTATGTCATATCGTTTTTCCAGTGATTTACTCGAGAAATCAGTGCGTGCAAATTTTGAGTACGCAAACAACTAAACTGGTGTTAAAAAGAAACGCCTCATTTCAACTAGGTACATAATTTTCGTGATTAAGAATAATATAAGGAAACATTAATGTTGTCACCCAGTGATAAGTATCTGGTGACATGCGCAACGTGAGGTATGTCGTTACTATGCTGATAGACACGATCATAACGTTGCCCGAATATAGAGACACTCACAGAGCATACAAGCTAGTATATGTGATGTGTCCTCGAAATTACCTTAGCCAACTACAAGTTGTGGCCTAAACTCGTTTTGAAACATTGATAAGTCTGAGGGCGTTACATAAGCCAAGATGCGAATCCTTACTGAGCTCTTCATTATTTCAACACCATGGCCGCGATGATACGAGCAGAGAGATAAACGTTGATGACGTTGGCATATCTTAAGAACTCTTTACGCCAAACAAGAAGATTTCCGTTGTTTGTCGACTTATTTGACATACACGGTTATCTTTCACCACACATGACGTAGATACTGCCATGAAAATCTGTCACGCGAATGTCGTTGGCGTAAATATAAATTATCTAGTTGTCTTGGCTTAACGACATTACACTCATTCTACCTGAACGTGGCCTATCAGCAAACGTTTTTGTATAACGTAAGACTTAATGGGTTCGTTTCTTTTTCCCGTCAATATATGTTCATGTACAAAACTATTTACATGATTTCGTGAGTTTTAATTGGCTTTCGCACGAAATTCACTATACAAAACGTGTATTTATCAAAGCAGAAAATTTGTTGACTAAAGCTTTAAAGTTGTGGTTATTTTTAGCCACGACGGGATGTTCCGATCTAGTTCGTTGAGTTCCGTGATTTTCCATACAGTCATTACGTTGGGTTTTATCGCTAATTTCAAAATAATATTAGTATAAATTCTGGAGCAAATACTTGTGTTTTTTGTATCTTAGATGCGTTTTATATATTCATTGAATGTTTGCATGAGTTTTAAGCAAAAGCATGATACTTGACAATTATCAGCGTTCTATTTAGTAAAGGGGCTTTAACATTATACGCGGAAAAAAAATAAAATGTGCATTGATATTGCTGAAATAACGTTAATTACTTCGCAAGGTTATAAATGATTCATAACTTTTTTGTCTTGAAAGAATTCAAGTTTAAAGATTTCATTAGGTACGACATTAAATCTGTATAAAATATACAACTGTTAAAATACGAAAAATGCAGTTAGATTTAAACCCATGTAGAACCCTAACGGTGAAGCGAGACCCTGGAAGACCGGGTATACAGAAGTATATTATGCTGATACCAAACGAATGAGCAGCATCAAACAAGTCCATCTTGGGGCTGAAAGGTGGGAGTAAACCTCAAATAAGCTATGCAATATATGTACTTCAATCGTTTCAAAGTTGGTTAGAACCCCTGTATAGCCCAAACGGCGAAGTTTGACCCTGGAAGACCGGGTGTGCAGACGTATTTTATGCTAATACCTATCGAATGAGCAACATCATACAAGTCCATCTTGGGGTTTAAAGGAGGATTGTGACCTCACAAACGCCATATAATGGGTATACTTACTATAGACGTTTTTAAGAGAGTTCAAAAACTTGTGAAGCCTAAACCACGAAGTGTGATACTGGAGGACAGGATATATATAGACGCATTTCATGCTAAAATT
This sequence comes from Mactra quadrangularis, assembly GCA_025267735.1. NCBI lineage: Eukaryota > Metazoa > Mollusca > Bivalvia > Venerida > Mactridae > Mactra > Mactra quadrangularis. The sequence goes on along the minus strand of CM046305.1, from coordinate 46,082,326 downwards.
CAACAGTTGAGTTACCTTAAGATTAAACTTATCTGGTTTTTTTTGTTTGCCATGACAATCACATTGCTGCATTTTGCAGCATTTTTTTACTTGTCTCATAGTTTGGAAGAAGCTTAGCTTAAGATTTAAATTGAAAATATCAAGAATTAGTTCAAATTATTTGTTTATTAAAGAAAACATTATAAAATCCTATAGAATATACAATTCAGTTATAGCTCTTACCATGATAAATCTGTCTTAAGGTTCTCGAACTGTAATGGTGACTTTTCACAATTCTTATAGTGATATTGTTTCTTGAATCTATACTAGTAAAAACATTGAATGGCGAATTTTTAAAGAAACTTACCGTTTGTAACTTAAGTTATGTGCATTTTTTAAACGTGACCCTTGATTTTCAAAAGAAAGTAAATTGTGCTGGGACAAAAGTGAAAAAAATATCTTTTTCAAATTTTGCTGTCTTATTTTCAAATTTTAATCACCTTTCCTTTTACACAAGCATGTCCTGATCAATCAGGGCAATCAGATTGCATTAATAGTTTGACATCACAGTTAGTAATGTTGGCATATTATGTGCCTTAGCTTTCAAATGCTGATTATTGCATTGTTTATTTCAAAATTAGATAGTGATGATATAAAAAAAACAGAAAATGAACAACAATTTTGTGTTCATATGCTGACTTTGGTACGATAATTTGTAGGAATTCGGCAATAAATCAATCTAAGTTAAACATTTTTAAATGTTTATCGATATTTGTGTAGTATATAATACCTATGTTCATTTTCAGTAAATAAAATAAATATCATCATTAGAGAAAAATGAGAAATTAGAGAAAATTAAAACTCCATTTCGCCCCAAATTCTCCATTTCGTCCAGTTTGCCTCAGAATTTCCATTGCGTGTTTTAGTCATACCCAATTTACATTGCAAAAACAAGATGAAAACCGTGCAATTGACACCTGTACACACAGAATCAACACAATAGGTATAATCCACTACGACTTTTTATTGTTTTTATGTCGATAAACCATTATTTTTACGATAACTGACCCTACGATCACGCTGTAGAGCGCCTGGTTTCGCCATTTTCGGCAAATGTATTACCCTATGACTTCTGGAAAAGTCCAGGTCATGTGGTGAAAATAACTAAAAATAGCAATTACGAAACTTGACGAAGGTAGGTATTCGGGGAAACCCGGGTTGTATCGAGTGCCGAAGTTTACCGAAGTTAGTTACAGTTCAAGAACCATAAATAACAAGATTAAATATACTACCCAACATTTGCTCTGTACCAAGAGTATTTTTGTATCTATCTAATGTTGAATGTTAAATATTTATTTCTGTTCTTATATATGACATAGTGATTTATGAACATCATTAAGGAATTTTAACCAATTGCAATGTGTTTTCATGTGTTATTGTTTTGATCGTAATGAAATAGTGTTTTAGAAGGATATGATGGAATTTGTTATCTAAGGTCTGCCAGGTTGAGGACAACCACGAACGTTCCTAATCTGACCGTAACAATGTCTTAGTCTAGTGATTGTGTTTCTATGGCAGTTAAACTGCCGAGCGACGTCACAGATGCAGCAAAAGAGCTCGAATTATTTGACTTTAACTAAGGCGTGGCATAGTGTTAATTGGTGAAAATCCCTAAATAATGTAATTGACCTATTGTGTTTGATCTAGAGATATTCGCCAGTGTATTCATTACTCGCTACACACCTTCTATGGGTAGCAAGAGAGAAAAATTACGTAGCAATACATTCCCAAGGTCATCTGATGTCATGAATATGTATGCATGTAGACTATTACATGGTCAATCTATAGCGTAAAATTGGTCTGTGTAAACAATGTAACAAAAATGTTATTTCAAATCTTACCATGTACACCTTTTTGTGTGTCAGTATATTTTTTTTGCCATTAAGAAAAATCATTAAAAAAATTAAGAATCATATAATGATACATATAAATACTAGTACCAGAACAACAGTTCCATTTAGATACTAGTTAAATAAAAAAAAGATTCTATTTTCTTAAACATACTTTGAGAAATTCATCATCTTGAAACCTAAATGTAAACTGGTATATTTTACCCTGATATTTATAATTTCAGATATGAATTACCATCAATGATTAAATCTTGTGTTAGACCGGATCAAACGAGAACAGAATTAAGATAGGTATAAGTTTCTTCAATACCATCAAGAGAGGGCTCCACGAATAAAACCATACCCAGTATGGCATATGTATCGCTTATAAATCGCGATAGGAATAGAACCGGAAAAACACCATCGAACAGTAAATTATCACAAGATACCAGTAAACGTCTAGATGAGTTGGGGTTCTCAAGAATACAAATATGGAATAGAATTCGTGAAATGAATATACGTTCTACGGTCAGGGATCTTTCCGTCATGTTCAGCATGAAAACCAACAATGAAAGACTATTTATTGGAAGCCAACGTGAAGGATTAGGACTATCAGTTTTATCCGATCTTGATGTTTTACAAGTTGAACATGATGTTCTTTGTACTAAAGCCACTTTTACTGATGAAGACGACAGAACACTTGTCTTGAAAATTATTGACACAAATACACCAGCCGGATATTGTCAATTACATGTAGATATATCAACTCTGAATTGTAGTACGCTTCATAAGTACAAGTATGCTTTGGTTGAAAGAAATGGGAAAACGTATCTAAGTAGTGCGCTCTTTACTACCAAGATTGAGGATGATTTGTTAAAAGTGAGTCAATTTGCGAAGAATAATTCCATACGTCAACCTCAGCAAGGTCCCTCGTCACCTAGATACGTCCCATTCCCTTTCTTGAATTCATTGTTGTCGGAGAAAAAGGGAATAGGTTGTTTTGAAATAAATTATCACTACGATTTTGTAAGGGCATTTCCATGTGATGGACACGCCGCGTTAAATACATGGCAAACACGACTAAGGAAGTACAATTGGCCAAGTAAAAAGTTGACCAAACACATTATGACTTTACCAGTTTATGTCATACCAGTTGGACAGAAAGGAAGTCAAAATGAATACCTTGAATGGCGTATATCATTTGTCAATGCTGAAATTAAATTAGTTCAGTCATTTAATAATGTACAAATGAAGATATTCCTTTTGCTTAAACTTGTTGCTAAGCACTATCTTGACTCAGAGTCGGAAGTTATATCCTCGTATGTTATAAAAAATGTTATGCTTTGGTTAGCCGAAGAAATCCCTCAGAAGAAATTTCGACGGAAGCATTTGATGTCGAGAATGATGGACGCACTTCAGATGCTAAAAAAATCGATAATGACAAAAACCTTGCCAAACTACATGCAACCAGAAAGAAATTTGTATGAGAACAGGTTAGATGAAACAGAGCAACAAGAACTGATAGAAAGAATGAATTCACTCATGTGTGAAGGACAAACGATGCTTTATGATTTGGTGCGTAAAAGGTATGAATTATTACCTTATAATATAAAACAAATTGTCGATGAATTGACAACGTGTAACCAAATGACACAAAATGAAATACGCGCGTCCATGAACTATGATATCAAGAAACGTCTGGGTTGCTGCATGATAGTACATAAACTAAAGTCTGAAGAAGAGCTTATTAAAGCAATCACTATTTTATCGAAGAGTAGAACTACTGATGAAGGCAATCATTTCGATATATATTGTAGCCGTAGATTGATTGATGCTGAAAGAAGTTTAAAAATGAAACGTACCGAAGATTTGAAACCAGGACTATTAAATGGGCTGCAACATTTGATAACCGTGATCAGGATACGCTTGCCAGCTTACATCTCACGGTTGAGACCACTATTAGGTATTTTCTTCGTTGCAAGGATATTTAGGTACTTTTATGCAGCGAATCCGTTGACAAATAACATTGGCGCTCATATAGGAATTTACAGTGCTAGTCTAGAAAAATACAATGTGCAGCATATCTACTCAACGGCATGATGTGTTATACAAATTTGTTAATTACGAGTATAACACTATTGGTAATGTGTAATTTTTGCAAGTCACGATGATGTCATCGTTTGAGTATTTTCGCGCCAAGCAAAAATCTAAAATCAACATTTTTCTTGTGCACACAGGTACAAAATTGTTTGTGAGTTAAATCTAGCCATAATCATCAGCATTTTGATCACTTAAAAAGCCGTAAAGACATTTACAAAACAATGGCGCATATGACTTTGCCAGAGAGGACACGTACAGTTGGAATGTTTCGAAGCTGACTCGTCAATAAGATAGGTAAATTACATGCTGACAACATCCATTGAGAAATAAAATAGGCCAGGAGACGCTTGCGAAAAACACGAGATGTTTTAATACCACCTTGAAGCCCGGACCTGAATCCCATCGTGTGCGAGTGGGACGACATTTCATACGGCAGGTACGGTAATTGAGGCACCAACACAGCATCCATGATACATCCAACGATCTCTTGCAGGAATGGGATGCATATCATCGATTAATTTTGACAAATGTCATCAATGGTATGCGATCATGATGTCTTGTAGAAATCGGAGCGAACGTGGGCATACGAAATACCGAGTAACAATTGTAACAATAAATAATTGACATGATCAATTTTGTGTTAACAAGAAAGGTAAAATAAGGCTACTAAAATGTTAAAGGAAATATGTCAATATATTTAATTTTACCATGCCAAGCCACAAATATTCAGGGATGTCACAAAAAAGAGCGAACTCTTATTTCCATTGTGGTCCCAAATTTGTTTATAGTTTTTATTGATATAGTCCGTTCTTTCTTGACTGTCAAAGTTTGAATAAGTTTACGGTGACTGAATACACGAAAATGCAATATCACGATTGATAGACAATCAGCCTTTTAACAAACTAAGTCACCCAATGTCTTGACAGTTGAAAAAAAAACTATATCATACAAGGGAGGAAAAACAATATTGCTCAAAATTCTTTGCATTTGTTACTAAAATACAAAAAAAACATAAAAAATAAAACAATGGTGAAAATAAGTACACGTACACCAAGATCAATTCGATCTAAATTTTTGTTTTGGATCATCATAACTGATCCTTCAACATATCATATTTCCATTGCTCTTATTTCTCTTTTTCACCACAAAGAAAAGAAACAGTTAAGGGGGTGGGTCACTGGGATCGCATTTCTTACAATGACTTAACTTTTGTTGAAATTTTGCACACATGATATTCAATGTTTAAAATTTCAAAATTTTTATAAAATTTGGGATCACCGAACTCGATTTTGGGTCAAGGTCATTTGAAGTTCACCGCCTCTGAAACTGCTGATTTGAGCAAGAGTTTTGATAATTTAACCAAGTACTTAGAATAAAAAATATTAATCACCGGAATATTATCTTTTTTGCTTAATTATAAGTTAATAATTTGGAAGCATTGTAGTACAAGGAAATTAATCATAAAAATCAGTATTTCTTCTTGAATGCTCTTAACTGGTCTCCATCCTGTATGCCCAAAATCTGTTGTTTTTTTACGGGATAAAGATAAATGTTCAACATATTTTTATAAATATACACATCTTAACTTTTGCTTTAATTTTGCAACACAATTCAGACATTTATATTGTTTGAATTTATGGTGGGGGGAACATAGGTCACTGACCTTGTAAAAAAAAGTTACGAGACTCTTTTTGATACATTATGTCGGTAAAAATCAGGTTAAATATTATAAAATAACACAAATGTGTTATAATAGTGTAAAATAATGTAATAGTTAATTTAATGGGAGATTAAGTTTGATTGTATGTATCATATATCGTGCGTTTGTCCCTGGAGTAGTCTTTAAGAAAATCGTTCGGTCATTTTGTTCAAAAATCGTCTGTCAAATTACCCTACCCACCAAAATACAAGCTTTTGAAGCAAATATTCAGAGTTAAAAGATTTTGTCAAGAGACAGGTTTATAATATATTTTTGAATCTTCATGAATTTGTCTTGGTACGTCTGAAGTAATTTAATCAAATAAATTAGGGTTACCAAATATTTTAAAAGTTATGGTCATTTCAAAATGACCCCGAAAAACATGGAAATCTTCGCCAAAATACGTAAAAAATAATATGTATCCGACAGATGCATAAGAAACAGTCCATTTGTCATTAAATGATGAATATTTGAGTGATAAATATTATGAATTCGACAAATGTCTCTTTATCTTGCATTTTTTTAACATTTTATTCAGCGAATTCCGCAAAATTCGTGTTAAAAATAAAATGTACCCCACCCACTTATTTAAATTGTCAAAAAGTCTATTTTTTACATCAAAATAAATTTGTGACTTAGTTACATTTTAATTTGTGTTTTAATGTGAAATTTAATGAATTTTTATCAGGTAAAAGTGAAAAAGCAAAATGTCACCGAATTTTTAAAGGAGTAGGTGCGTTTACCCCCAAATTTGGTCCTGTTGCCAAAGTGGCTAAAATTATGTCATATGATAGAAAAATACATAATTGCCAAGAATAAACATTTTAAGACAATTCTGTGAAGACTGTTTCCATGGTAACAGAAAAGAATGGCATAAATTGAAAATATTGATCTCTCTTCAAACTGACTATCAAAATTGTTAGTTTTATAGTCACACATTGCCACATGATGGAAGCACTTTCATTTTTAGTAGTAATTATTCGGTTGCCATGGTAACCAATTGTAAAAATTGAATTATTTTTTTTATTTATTTGTAAAATAAGTCCTTTTGTACTTTTAAAGAAAGCTTATTCAAACATTATGTTGATGTACTTATATAAAATGTAACAGCACAACACTCTGAACTCACTTATTGTATTATTTATTACCATGGAAACAAAATAAATGTATTCTATACTCAATATATAACATGTTTACAATAGAATACATTGGATATTCTTGCTAAGAATTGTAATGTTTGAGCTATAAATTCAAAATGCAATCATGGATCTTAATTTTCTGGTTATTCCATCTTTAAATGAAAAAAGTCAGATATTTTTATTTAGTAGATAGTTTCTAGTTACCATGGATACCTTATCATTTTAACTAAGCTCATGATATTCAAACATAAATAGTTTTAAGGTAGAATACCCATAATACACATATCAAGGAATAAGACTTTTGCTACTTTCTTTATAATCAGGATCACAACCTAGATTCACTGGCAAAATATTTTAAATTTCTACCGTCAAATAAATTTTTTATATCATTTTTTTGAAAATGAAGTTATAAGTAAAAATCACACTATAAATTTGAAGGGGTATATGTCTTTAAACTGTAAAATTGGATTAAATAATCAAATTATTTTCATAAATTTTGTTTGATAAAATTCACAATACTTTAATGAATGCAAATACATCAACTTTAATAACTTTACCTTGGTATTTTTACACACATACCAAGTTAATAATAGGGAGACCCAACAGAAAATGTGACGATTTTCACCAGCTATAAAAACTACAAGTCCGTATCCTTATTTTTTTACTATGAAAACATTTTCTGCACTCCTAGTTACACATTTAATAATTTACCTTAAACCATATGGCAATGAATAAAACAAAGAACAAAAACTTTTACCACAGATAACTAAACAAAATGCCATTTTAATACATCAACCCCCTTTTTGAAAAAATGTCAAAACTCTAGTGACCATCATAATATGAAGTAAACACATCTTTACAGTATATATTTTACTTTTAAACGCCATTATTGACAATTCAAAGATAAAATAATGGTATTTTACGGTCTAATTGCATTAATTATCAACAACTTATTGATTACGAATTTGTTCGGGGACGAATCTGTTAGGGGACGAATCCATTCGTCCATTATTTGAATTGGATTTTTAAACTTCCGGTTTAAACTTTTTACACGAATTCTACCTATTTTCTCAAATACTTGAGAGAATTAATATTCTTGTGAGGTAATACAATAAAAATAATAATAATAATTGAAAAATGAGGCATTTACACAATAAAAAAGTTCATCCGATCTTTATCGATTGATAACGACACCGACGAAAACCGCTTACGTAATTTGTCGACATGACCCGACATCGCCCGAAGTTTGACAGCAGCTATTATGGGAATTCTGCCTTAACATTAATTTGATTCTACATTTTATCACATTTACCACCTAATGCAATTGAAACCGCAAAAATAATACATTGGTACTAACTAAGTTATTCATTGCTTAGTTCGTTTTTAAGGCAACAAATATCTCAGTTCTTAAGAAATTCAAACATGTTACTTAATTCTATCTGAAAAGGATGTATTATGCAAATGGGCCAAAATGAAATTGTCTTGATTTCAAAAGTTTTTAATAGATATAAAATATCAGCATGCAAACATTATATCACATTAATTATACCATTTTTAATGAGTGGTTGCCATGACAACAAAATTAGTAAATACAGTTCTAAAATGAGATTCAGTTATTGCTACAATCCTGCATGAGCCAAGTTAATAAAATTTGGTGTGCAAGATGTGCACAGTATGAAGACCATAATCAAATCCTATTCCTCTCTATTGAAAGGTTTGGTAGCTATGGTAATAGAAAATGAAAACATAATAATTTGAAATACAACCATTACGATTATGAAATCTGACTTTTTACCAATTCTTTCATATTAAGATTTTAAAACATTGATCAAAATAAAAATAAATTTGTATTACATGTACTATCTAAAATGAAAATGTTTCAAAATGTGTGTTCAAAATGTTCAATCCAAAAAGGTGAACAAGATCGATAAGGTTCCGGAAAACTGCATAAAAGATTATGATTCCTAGCTTTCAAATAGGATGACACTACTGGGGTGTACCGTGTAAGGTTAACTCTTAAGGTGTAAACAATATTTTCTACAAATTGCATTGCATTTTATAAGAAATGAATGACTTAATATGAACATGTTGGAATAAAGTAAATTATGATATAAAACAGGAAATATTTCAGTTTTTCATTTACTTTTTTAGTTTTGTCATTATCATATTAAACAGATTCAGAATTTGATGCAAGAAATGATCTAGTTAGTTGAGAATAGAATCAAGCAGAGTGATTTCATTTTAATGTTTGAAAAAATATGTGGATTTAGAATCACCTTGCTCACATTGTGCTGAACTATGATACAAAAATGTACAAAATAAGTTTATTCATCATGAAGAATCCTCACACATATGTCATCTTTTATGAAAATCCTGAATGAAGCCAGTGCTGTTGGGCAATCCATCATATTATTTATGGTACAGAGGCAAAAGAAGCATAATGCTTTTAATTGTCACACCAATGTTATACAAAATAGCAAGTGAAATGATTATTATATTTTACTACGTGACATGAAAAAATATCCAACACATGCAGAAAGTCCATGCAAGAAGTTAAATTTTCCTGATGCAATTATCAAGCTGCAGTCATGTGCTAAGACATATAACTTCATATGACTTTTATGAGAACCCAGATAAACTTTTATATTTGAGCATTGGCAACATACAGTCAGTTATATAGCTTTAAACATGTGTAGATGTGAAACAAAAAAAGGTCTATCAGTCATATTTTTGTATTCTAATTTATATAATTGAAAGTGTCCACATCAGGGATAACATACAGTAAAATGCATATGCAAACGGAAAGAATTTAAAGTATTCATTAGTATTTAGTAAAACTGTACATCATTATGTACAAATCATTCTATAGTTTTTTGTACATAACATAGTAGTAAACAAATACTCATTGTTAGTACCAGGTTTTATCTTTTTTAAGGTTTTTGACAAACTTGTTTGTCTCATTCAGTTATGAATAGTGCATTGTTTAAAAAATGATGTACAAGTTGGTGAAACCTGATCACAAGAAAACAAATTGACAGATCACAATGGCTTCAAATACAAGCTATTCATTGTAACATACTTGCAGACAATCAGAGCTGTACATGTAGTATGTATAAGGGGTTTTGTGTGTATATTCACAAGCAACTTTTCTTCCTATTCATTGGCGGATCCAGCGGGGGGGGTCAGGGGGTCCGGACTCCCCCCCTTTAGAATTTGGAAAATGTATCCGTCTTATAGTGTATTTCTTGCCTGTAAGTCGTTTTTAAGTAACATGAAACATTTTTCCTCGTTGCTTAACATAGATTTAATGGTAATTAGAAAAAAATCCTTGATCTGCCCCTGCTATAGCATATTTATTTCGCATTATGAATCTCAAAACCCTGTTGGGTTTAAGCAAGTTATGGTAAATTGTCCTAGGAAGTTGTTTATGGGAATATGCACTGCTGAATTTATTACATCAAGTATTTGTACAAGTTACAACTGGTCTATATTTAATGAGTTAGTAGCATGCACGTTTTGGCAAAATGCAGCCTATATTGACAATTTGACATGTTTTTGTAGTGTAATTACAAATGTATGTTCTAAAATTCCTTTAAGAAACTTCGTTTACTGTACATGAAATTAGGTCAATCAAGTTTGTGATTTATGCAATTTATATCACACCCAAGCATTGCACATGTCTCGTATATACATGTATGACAGAACAGCAGCAATTAGCTTCTATGACAAATATTACAGCACTGATGCAAATAGTGTGAAAATATTAAATTATCTACCTGATTTCAGGGAATTTTATGTGTCTGCTGATTTGAAACCGAAAGTAGAAGTTAAATTTTGATCAAGTTACAAAGTATGCACAATACTGGATCCATTTGTTCAATTGTTCTTAGATGATATGACAAACACCATTTACTTTATATACATAGAGATTAGTCAATCATACCGCCAATCTGCATAACGTAAAATAGACAGTGTAATCATATTTTCATGTTGATCTGAGTTCAAAGTTTCCATGTATTAAACTTGTGTATTGACGTCATTCACTCCTTTTATATCGGCTTCATGACTTATTCCACAGACTAAAACAAGTTTTTGATATTAGACAGCTATTCCATAAAATCTCCGATTCCAGTACCCTACATTTACTTCGTATTTTTCTAAACAGTACAGCAATTTTACTTTGTTGACAAATTCATGGAGGCTGCCATCTTGGTTCATGCATTCGGGTTGATGAGCTATAATTAGCCCAAGAAATTTAATTGAATCTAATGCTGATTACTAGTGACTACCCCTTATAGTTGTGAACATGAATACTAACTATGTATCTAAACTGACGCTCGTAAACACACAAATTTAGTTAAAAACCGTTGTTATGGACGCCAGTACAAACAAGTCGAAGTTGCGTCCCTTGTATTTCAGTAGAGTATTTTAAAATTAAATATGAGTGCAAAATTACGAAGATTTTATATTTTGCTCAGCTGTTCATTATGATAAAATACACATTTCCTGAAAATTTCATATCTTCGCAATGCTGCACTCATATTGAAAATTACAGAAGAAGAGGTCAAAATCAGTCAAAATTAGAGAAATTCGCCGCACCTGACCCTATTCAAAGGCCTGTAAGCAGTCCAAGTGAACTCGAAAACTTGTATATATGATTTACTTTTTCTTGAAGTTAGAAGATAGATCTTTTTACATGAGAAATATTATGACCGACATCAATACTAAAAAAATCATCAATTTTACAGGGCCGAATCCTACCTACTCCTTTAATACAATAGCTAGGCCTACAAGATGTTAAGAATTCCTAGTATAAGAAGCAAAATTTTTGCTATTTTTTTCATCTCATCTAAAATATAGCAACTGACTACGTATCTAAGTCAAATGCGTGTTTTCAATAGTTTATCACTTCAAGTGGGATAAATATTTCTTTTAGAGTTGAATTATCAAAAAACAGGTAAATTCATTTAAAAAATTTAAAATGCATTATCATTTAAAGTAAGGAATACCCCATCCACTTCTTCAATTCCAATTTAAAATCCATATATTGTTATTGTCATGAAATAAAGATGTGATGAACAATTCTTTAATTCACATTTGTATTTAAAAAAAATACCATTTTAAAAAAAGTCACCATGGCAATCTAATGTTCTAAATGGTTGTGAAAAGAGAAATTCACATGTTTTAATTGTTAAATGCAATATGCATAGCTTATACAGTGTAAATGCTTATGATTTCCATGAATAAACACATACTATTGTAGAAATAAGTCCTGTAGAATTATATTTTTGTTGCACTAGGTATCGTAAGTACTAACTTCATCACTTTTTAAGTAAGCTACTTTTTAAATTGTATTGAGCCCAACAAATGGAATGTGTTGTATGAAATGAACATTTACCGAGGTTCTTACCAATCTGAGGTATGATACATGTCCATAGTTTTTCTTTCAAAATAGTATCTTTTTACCATAGCATTGAAATGCAATAATATTGCAAAATTGCCACTACACAGAACAAAAGATTAGGATTTGCATCGGTTAATTACTGACTACTGCATGACTACTGCATGACTACTATAGTGAGAGCCATTTATAATGACATGGCTTTTAGAATTGTCTACAAAACAACAACTGAAAACTCATTTAATATAATTAATGCATGGATTGTATTATTTTCAATGATTTTATCAACATCATTCTGACCAAAACCAACTAGATCTATAACATATCATAAACAAACAAAGTGAATTATTAACAATGTTTTTAAACATTTCAACAATCACTTGTAGCTTAGAAATCAAATGTGCGTAATATTTTTTTATTTAAAGTCTGTTTCTTAACCATCTATCATGCTGTCAGAGTATCATCAGCGTAGCACAACTCAATACTTTAGTCATCTGTAAGAAAGAAAGATATTGACAGTTTTATTATATAAAAGGTTATATAATAAACAATCTACATGTATACAGGAACTTTGAAATAATCAATCATATTGCAATTGGCAAGTCAGCAGTATTTTTTCAATTATTGACAAATGTAACAAATAAAAGAATGGTCATAGAATACCTAAAGATAACTTCTTATAGTGTTTAAAAGAAGTCAAATGTTTCATCAAACTTATATCATTGTTGTTAATAAACCCATGTTTTTATGTTTTATTATATCAGTCATGTCTCTGATCATATATCTCAATAAACACCTAACTAAACAAAAGAGTATGAATGCTTAAAGATCCAGATTATAATAACTTTTTAGAAAAATGAAAGGATTGTCACCTAAGAAAATTTATAGTCTGTTCCTCTGGTTGTATACATGATTCAAAGTAGATGAAAAATAGATTAGCTGAGGTTAATCAAATAGAAGAACTAATATGGTGCACTACACAAATTTAATATACATAAAAAGCATAACACCTGTAATAAAAAAGGTTAAAGTTTATGTGAAAATTGTACGTTTCGCCCCCTACCCTCCAGCAAAAAACTTGATCTGCCACTGATCAGCTTTAAAAAGTGGTGGGATATGAAATGTAAACAAATCTGTGTATTGTTGTGCATTGAGTAATATTCTAGGTTAAATGTATATACACTTAGTCAAACAGGATGCAAACCTACTGTTAAATCTAAACCTGTCTAACGTTCAGTAGTTAAACAGAATATGTTTGCTTGACAGCATCTGCAGGATTTTGCCGTAAATCTAAAGTTACCTCCCTTTGTTTACAATCAATGTCGTAAAATATTTTTGTATAGTCATAGGCTCTAACAATGGGAAGTTTATCTTGTGAATGTTATTTTTGTCGTCTGTTGAACCAGATATTTTGATTATGATAGAATAGTGGCCTGAATTAGTTAGTTGGTATTTTACCGTTTTATGATGGTCGTTATCAAAAAATCGCCCAAGGACCCACCATCTTAAGTGCATTAAAAGTTCATTTTCAATTTATTTTGCTATTAAAAACTAAACATGACATTGATTCTGTTAAATTTGAATGGAGACTGAGTCTGAGTGAATATCGTATAATGCTACAACTGACTTTTTTACACTAAAACACAATCGTGCAAATGTATAATAGTTAAATATTCAATGGTCAGTGTTAAATTTTCTTATTTATAATGTATCTTAAAAAAGTTGGACCGTCAAAGTGCTACTAGGAACCTGCCAACAATATATGTAAATTCTTTTATTAACGGTATTTTAATTTCGCCCGTGTCGTTGACCGAATTCACCAAAATAGCCATCGGTCAAGTGACATTAAGAAAGTGGGTGGTCAGTCGGTTCATCAAATTGACAAAGTGAAAATATACTCTAGTGATATTTTGTACATCTTTTGTCAATTAATTTGTCATTGAGCAATTCTTAATCAGCATAATTATAATGAAGTTTCCAAAACGCTCAAAATACAACATACAAATGATACAATACAAACAAACTTATTGTACTTGTAAGAGAACGGATTGTTTTGATGACTTAATTGCGTGCGTGAGCGCCATGTATGTGATTGTATTTATTTAAGGTGTGTAACGTAATGAGTATATAAAATATCGAGATGTAAAGCGCGTAATGTTGAGCATTTTAAATTACATTTGAAGGTAAATAATACGTTAAACATTATCCAATTATCATATTCTCTAAATTTATGTGTCAGGTACTACCTGCTATATAACATGCTCATTGATATAATTAGTATCAGCACAAACCAGCATTCCATTGTATTACCCTCAAAATGAGTTAACAGACGTGTATGACTCATTCCCACTTAGAATGTACATTTGATGTCTCCAACGTTTATCATGTTTCCAGGAATTTAACTTACAGAATTTATGTAAATGAAATGCATATTTACAAGCGATAGTGCTATAGTAAAAGTATAAACGACATATTTCGTGAAGAAAACTTCGACTTTTTCAAAATATTGTCTCTTATTTAAGCTAGGGTGTAGAAAATCCCTATGTCTCCAATGACAAATTCTTACAGTTAGCTTCAATTTGTTAAAAAATTCAGACAGATTTCCAATTAAATGTATCTTTAATATGTCAATTATTACTAAATCCTCAAGAAAAACACATTTTATCATGTAAATTCAAAAATAATTTTCCACACCTCATACAACAAACGTTGTCTCCAAACTCCGATAACGTACGGGACATTTATTTAAAGGCTTCATTAATCTCACAGCTTTGCACACTTTACAAACTATTTCTGTGTAAGTAAAGTCCATAAAGTTATATCCTAATGATAAGATATTCATTTTAGCTGACATTTTATTGGTATCGGTAATTTATGGGCTCATTTATTAAAAAATGAATCGTAATTTTCACCACGTAACGAACGGGACAATTAGTAAAATCAAATTATCTAACAAACCTTTCTAAATAGATATATAAATTCTTCATTGAACTGATCTTCAATGATTAAATAAAAAGTTTATAAAGAGTTTTTATAATTCATTTAAAGTGCATATTTGTGACACACAAAAAACCAGTAAATACAAAATGAAAAATAACGTACGAGTCCGTAACGTACGGGACAAAATGTGACACAATAACTGATAATCGTCTGAATATTTATGATAAATTGCTTTTGTAAGGTTCCTTAACATGCATTTAATCTTCACAGACGAAAATATTATGGGAACGGCAATTATAATGAAACAGATGATGTTCAAAAGTTACTAACAAGAGTGACGGGAAAACAAGTTATAGTACTTATTATTTGCAATAAATGATGAATAGTTTGCATTGTTCTTAATTGAATGCCACCTAGCTTTGAAATGATAAATCAAAACAATGCCTCGTTTGATCAAATCATAACTTAAGAATCATTTTAGCACACACTGCAATAATTTGATCAGGTTAATACATTATCTTACTTATTTAATAACGTACGGGACACTGTAGAATTGTCTAAACATGCATTTGCCGGATGATTTGATGGTTGTAAATCACATGTTACCCCACTACTAAATAGCTTTTATTAGTTTATGCGTTAGCTTGCTACGTTTCTTTGTTAAACTTGTCACAAAATTGTTGAATGTTGTTCTCTTGGAAAAATGAAAATGGTTCGCGTTAATATTGTAATTGAGAGATATTAATGTAGTTTTATATGTAAAACACAAGTACATTGAATTGTAAAACAAATTACACAACAATGTAAGTTGTATTCTTGCAGTTTAACTTAGTTATCAATAGTTTAGATGACCAAACTGAAGTATATAACGTACGAGCCAATTTTGCTAACGTACGGGACAACAATTATATTCTTTATTGGTTGCTTTGTGGTGGTTCACATGCACACAACATTTTGTTATAACACTAAGACAATGGTATCTAACTATTTTCATTCTATATTTAACTTGTTTGTATCGTTCTGGAACAGTTGATATGGATGACATTTTTAAAACAAATAAAACTAATGAAAATAGCGTATTCAATATTTATGTTTTTCTGAAAGTATCTGGCTTACTCTTCAGTCATTATCATTTATTCCGAAACATAATATAGGTCGTTTACGTTAAAGCTGGACCCCTAAAATCATGAAATATCTCAATAACTATCGGATAGAATTCACTCAATTTTTTTATGTGATCATAACTAGCATTTTCCTTCTCAAATCCAAAAATTCAGAATTTTTCTTCAATTACATAACATACATCCCATAGACATGCAATCCAAATTTTGAAGCCAAAAAACGACTTTTGTTAAATGGGTATGTGCCATAATCAGAACAGCCACATATCAGTAGATACAAAATAATAGCTAAATATGAGGCCCGGTTAGAAATTTTATTTGATAACAAAGTATAACAGTACATACAAACTCAAATAGCATAATCACTGTCGTCTGTATCGTCAAAATCTATACACGTATGATTTTAAAGACGGGCCTCTGCTTTACAATTCAGTAGACCGTCGAGTGTTTATTTAAGCGACAAATTTACAGTAAACGCACGGGACTTTGTATAAATACACTGGAAGTATGACAATGTTATAATCAGAACAGCTTTTTTTACCTCCCGCCGGATTTTTGATAAAAAAATCCAAATATTTTGCATTATACCTTATGGAAAACTTTTTTATTTATTTATTAAAAATTTTGAAAATTTAAGTCCTAGAAGGAAAACTTGAAATAAGATTGTATTAAAAATTTTAGCAAAATCGCTGTGATAGTTTAAAAGATATTTACAGCAAATAGGGGTCCAGCATTAACGCAAACGACCTATACCTTATAGAATGCAACCGTATTGAATTTCTCAACAGTTTGACCATTACTACTTTTAAATAAGTGAAATTTACAGCACATGTTCGATTTTCATAAGCACATGTATTAATGCTAGGTGTGACCTTTCACCAGCCTATATCTGAAAAAGTATACTAGCCCAGCTGAAAAGATTTTTATGTTGCGTACAGAACATGTCTACAATGCCTTTAATTGATTTAAAACTCATATTTGATGACATGAAAAAAATGAAAAAAAATATGCCCATATGTCCACCTTAATTGGGATTGAGTCGTATACAGATGCAGGTAGTTTTTGTAGACATTGCGTCAGTAAACATAGCACTTTTAATAAAAACACGATATTAGGAGATGAACTATTATAACAATTTGATAACTAAGTAAGTTTATACATAGTTTATGGTCTATTACATTATTTACAATATTCTTTTGTACTATTTACAACAATGTCAACTTTGTATGATTAAACAAATAAAATGATTTTCGTTTATCAGCTTATTTACTTTAATAGAGTTGACAATTCCATTTGTTTAAAATACTAAAACACACTCGACTCCAATTGTAAATATTTTCATGCATAACAAAATCAATATGTAAATTAATTTATTAGATAGGTTGAGTTAGTACTTTGGAAATCAGCATAAATTGAAAATTAGAATGACATAAAATACACTATTAATCGTCTGCTAAAATCATAAAACAATCATTTTTAAAACACTATTGCAAAAGAAGAATACAGCTATCTATGATCAATAAAAACAGAAATACCCAAGTTATTAATAGTTCAAAGTTAGAACTCAAATTTATGGAGTTATTCATAAAAAAAGTTTGTTTGTACCGGATGCATCCATGCGGAACATAGTAATTTTAATAATATTGCTTAAACTAAAAGACAAGCTTTACAAATTAAATTCTATTGTTCTACATGTGCATTTCATTCAATTTTGTTCCGAACTGATACATTCGCTACAAATTCTGCATATCGAAAACCAGTCGGGTGATTTGGAAACTGACGATCAGTATGTAGTAAAGCTATCGCCACATACGGACGACCACTTGGGTGATTCCGTAAACTGACGATCAGTATGTAGTACAGCTATAGCCACATACGGAAGACCATTCGGGTGATTCCGTAAACTAAAGATCAGTGTGTAGTACAGCTATCGCCGCATACAGAAACCACTCGGGTGATTCCGTAAACTGACGATCAGTATGTAGTACAGCTATCGCCAACGTGTTCCGAATGTTTTATTTTCTAATGGAAAAACCAATATGTCATATATAGCTCATTGGTAAAACCCATCAACTCGAGTTCCAAATCGAACGCTAGGAGTGAATCTTTACGGTAAGTTTATTTAATTTAATAATTTTAACAATGTGATTGATTGATAATTACATTAAATGGATAAAAACAGTCGTTAACATATCGTCCATGTAAACGGTGCGACTCTGAACATTAATTGTTTAATTGAAATCAATATTTGGGTGTTAAATATATCATATCAAATTAGTCTATTAAGTTAAACTTACGTGTACTTTATCACCTATCAACATTATAAGAACAATAAAGTATGCACGTTTCATGTTTTCTAAGCGGTCATTTTAACCCTTTGCAATTTATACCAACATGTTAACGCGTGTCATTGTATAAATAGACATTTTAAAAACGAAGAATTACACGATGAGTTTATTAACAGCGCTTAGTGTCATACGTCTTTCTAAAACAAAAAATAGGGTAAATATAAATACAATAAGGGCACTGGTCTTTATGCTTATATATAATTTTAATTAATTTTATCCATTAGTTTGGAATAAGAATCTTAAGAATTTAGGGGCTTTAAATAACCTGTTTCAATTAAGAACTTGTTCAAAATATTTGCATAAACTTGACATGTTATTTAAAATAACATTCTGTAAACACCTGTAATGGCTCTAAACATGATAAATCTGTCTTAAATTACTCAATAAAATATACCCAAACCTTGCTACGCACCAAGAGTATTTTGTATCGATCTTATGTTGTATATCAAATATTAGATTTATTTCTGTTTATATATATGACATAGTGATTTATAAACATCATTAAGGCATTTTAACCAATTGCAATGTGTTACTATGTGGTTTTGTTTTGATCGTAATGAAACTGTGTTTTGGACGGATATGATGGAATTTGTTATCTTAGGTCTGCCGGTTCGAGAACAACCACGAACGTTCCTAATCTGACCGTAACAATTTCTAAGTCTGGTGATTGTGTTTCTATGGCAGTTGAATGGCCGAGAGATGTCACCAATGCTGACGGCATAAGCGAGCAGCAAAAGAGCTCGAATGTTTTGACTTTCAGTACGGCGTGGCATAATGTTAAATGGTGAAAATCTCTAAATTTTGTAATTGACCTATTGTGTTGGGTCTAGAGATATCCCCCAGTGTATTCATTTTTCGCTACGCACCTTCTACTGATAGCAAGAGTGTAATATTGCAAAGGAATATATTCCCAAGGTCGTCTGATGTCATAAATGTCATATGTATGCATGTAGACTATTACATGGTCAATCCATGGCGTAAATTTGGTCTGTGTAATCAATGTAACAAATAAGTTATTTCGAATCTTACCATGTACACCTTTTTTTGTGTGTCAGTATATTTTTTATTTGCCAGTTAGAAAAATGGTTAATACAATGTAAAGATACATACATGTATAATGACATATTTAAACACTAGAACAACAATTCCATTTATATACTAGTTAAATAAAAAAAGCTTCTATGGCCTTAAACATACATTCATCATCTTTGAAAACTTAATGTATACTGATATATTTTACCATTATATTATAATTTCAGATATGAATTACCATAAATGATGAAATCTCATGTCATACCGGACCAAACGAGAACAGACTCAAGCCAAGAGTAAGTTTATTCAATACAATCAAGAGGGGACTCCACGAATAAAACCCCAACCAGTATGGCAGATGCATTGCTTATAAATCGCAGTAGGAATAGAACAGAAAACACACCATCAAAAAGTAAAATATCACGTGGTGTCAGTAGATACCTAGATGGGCTGGGGTTCTCCAGAATACAAATTTGAAATCGAATTCGTGAAATGAATATACGTTCTAAGGTCAGTGATCTTTCCATCAAGTTTAGCATGAAAACCAACAATGAAAGAATATATATTGGAAGCAAACGTGAAGGATTAGGACTGTCATTTTTATCTGATCTTGATGTTCTACAAGTTGAACATGATGTTCTTTGTACTAAAGCCACTTTTACTTTTTATGTTTTTGCATTTTCATATAGGAAAAAGTTTGTAGTTTTTGAAGTCGGAAACCGCTTGCGAAAATACAGCTTACTTTTGACGCTATAGTAATCTAAAGTACCCCATTGTATTCCTCAGAATAATGTCAAAATGAATATAATGACGTTACGTCGTACTGTTCTTTAAAAAAAAGACCACTAATGATATTTATACATGCATAGTTATATGGGTATTACATTTTACTGTGTTAAGGATAATTTTAGTTGTTCCCTCAGCAACCAAAATATTCAATCAATTTTTTTAATCATATATACAATTACCCGCTAAAGGTAGAATTTCCATAATAGCTGCTGTCAAACTTCGGGTGATATCGGGTCATGTCCACAAATTTCGTGAGCAATTTTCGTCGACGTCGTTAAAATTGATAAAGATCGGACGGTCATTTTATTATGTAAATGCTTCCCTATTCAAAATTTGTTATTACGTTTTTTATATAAACTAAAATAATTATTAATTCTCACAATTATGTGAGATAATTGATAGAATTCGCGTTTAAATTTTAAACCGAAAGTTTATAAATCCAATCTAACCGATGGAGGTAAGGTTTCGTCCCCTAAAAATTCGTGCACAAACAAATTCGTAATCATTTAGTTGCTAGTGATTTAAACTGTAATTCTGGTGATAAAAAATAACAAAAAGCTTATTCCTTGATATGTGTATTATGGGAATTCTACACAAGAAAATGTCACACTTTCATAAATGTACGTATTATATTTATGTTGTTTACATCAATAAATCTTCATTCAGCCAATCTCTGCAGCCAAAATTTCCAGTTGAATTCAGAATACAAGCTTATTATAATTTATTATCAGTATAATAATAAATCAGTTTTCATTTATTATCGTCAACTAGCTAGGTGTGTGTACGACTGATATTTGATGACATCAGCCTACCAAACAAAGCGCTCTTCATCTTAATTCGTTCGTTGGCGGCATGGAAACCATGTGTCACTTGTTTATTTACCCCTGTTAGTCAAATGATTTGATAACATAACACCTTAGGATAGTATTATACGATTAAGGGTATCGCTTATTGTAAAAATCTTCCGGTCTAAGAAAATCATCGATGATTGATAAAAAAAACCTTAGTGTCGCTGTACGGAGGTAAATTATGAACAAAGGAGATTTATCATAACGGCCGTTTACCACTCTGCTGAGTTGTCGTTCGTTAAAGGTAAAACATAGAGCAAAATCAACGGGGGAGGGGATTCTAATATGCCGCTCGTCGGGGTTTGCTGCTCGTTTTCTTTTTGTATCTTAATTATTCAGATACATTCAATGGTGGTTAAAATTGGACCAGTTTTTACATTGTTTACAAAATGAAATTCTCTGTCATTCATTTTTTATAACTGTTTTAACTGAATACATATTGTTTTAATCACTTATGGCTCTTAACTTTTGAACAGTCGTATATTCATTATAAGTTTATTTACGTCATGATGATGTCATAAAAATGTCTGCTTTATTATCGTGTACATTCACCACAACTTGGAGGAGACACTTTTAGATTTTGAAGTGAGTGATTATTTTTAACTCAATTTTGCACATTTAACGATATGTTGTTACTATATCATCATTTGCTAAATAATTTAAGGTGCATTGTGTTGATTAAAGAAAGATTTTGATTCTTATTTCCGCCGACTCACACGTTCGGTTTATATGTCGCTCGTCTGTTTTATTTTGGACAACTTCTTGCACGTATTTGGAGCACAAAACTTTGAGTTTATTATCCCTTTTCTTCATACATGTACATGTTTATGCATTGCCTAAGCAGGGATCGAAATACGTGCGCGATTCGAAAATCCACATTCGTATGCACATCTAGTGTCAATTGCGGGACAGTGTGACGTCAGCAGTACCCAGAGGCTATCAAGATTCTCGATACCGTTAGACTGAAACATTCCACCGAGGTGCATGAGAGTACGCATCTTTAATACCGATTATCGATTATAGAAATACTTTCCGATCAGAATAGAAATAAGAACGCCAAAAAAACTTTTGAAACCACAAAACATACTTGTAAATCACTGAAAGATAAAACCAGAGACTATGGTACGTGTCAGCTATTAATAATTTATGACTCTGAATAAAATTAGATCTAACTTCGATAGTTTAGATATATTGTTATATTGATAATTCACTTGTAAAGACCTACATACGTTTTGTCTAAGTGTCCATAAATTATATATGCAATATATTACTAAACACTTGATAACGTACGATATTGTTTATTGTTCGCCGAGTACGGCTTGATTTGCGTTCCCCTAGCAGCTCAGTGAATACATTACATTCACCCGCTGCCTTAATACGTGTCGATTTATGATATTGTCCTCTACTTTGAACCTTTAAACGACCAAGGAAAGTTTACCAAATTCTGATTTCACCGAAAATGACATCATATACAATGTGGTTATACTTCGTGGCGATGAACCGAAAAAATAACGAAGATACGACAAATGAATGCTCGTCCGTTTTATTTTAGACAATTTCCTCTTGCGTTTTAGACACGTATTTGGAGCAAAAAACTTGAGTTTATTATCCCTTTTCTTTATGTATGCATTGACTAAGCAGGGATCGAAATACAAGATCCAAAATTTATTTATTACATGAAAATAACAAAAGTGTTATCACTGAAAATGTCCAAAAATGACCGGTAATAGGATTGTGAGGAGTACTGTAATAATCCTATCAAATTAATTATTTTATCTCTAACATATAACATAATATATTACTATTAGGATTAACTTAACGACAAGTTCCTCTCCCATTTTAAAAACAATCCATCGAGTACGAGTAAACTATAAACTCTATGAAGGTAGGGTAGAAATTCAAATATACGCCGAGCTAAAACTGTCCGCTCGTAAACATGCGTGACGAAAATTATGTGACGTAACTTTTTAAGTGGATTTTCCCGATAACGTCATCAACGTCATTAATGCAGGTTTTGTCATGACGCGCGTCATTTGTCTTGAAAATAATTGACACAAATACACCAGCTTGATATTGTCAATTACGTGTAGACAAATCGGCTGTAGATAGTAGAACACGTGATAAGTACAGGTATGCTTTTGTTGAAAGAAATGGGGAAACGTACTTAAGTAGTTCGCTCTTTACTGTCAAGATTGAGGATGATTTGTTAAAAGTGAGTCAATTTGCAAAGAATAATTCCAAACGTCAACCTCAGCAAGGTCCTTCTTCTCCTCGACACTTCCCATATCCAATTTTGAATTCATTGCTGTCTAAGAAAAATGGCATCGATTTTGTTGAAATAAATGATCACTACGATTTTGTGAGAGCATTTCCAATTGACGGACACAAAGCGTTGAATACATGGCAAACACGACCAAGGAAGTACAATTGGCCAAGTAGAAGGTTGATAAGACACATTATGACTCTACCAGTTTATGTCATACCAGTTTGAAAGAAAGGAAGCCAAAATAAATACCTTGATTGGCGTATATCATTTGTACATGCTGAAATTAAGTTTGTTCAATCATTTAACAATGTACAAATGAAGATATTCCTTTTGCTTAAACTTATTGCAAAGCACTATCTCAACTCAGAGTCGAAATCTATATCATCGTACGCTGTAAAAAATGTTATGCTTTTGTTAGCCGAAGAAATTCCTCAAAAGAAATTTCGACAGAAGCATTTGATGTCTAGAATGATGGACGCACTTCAGTTGCTGGAAAATTCTGTAATGACAAAAACTTTATCACAGGAAAGGTAATCTGTCGTTGAAACCAGTGATAAAATCATTTCATTCGTCTCGAGTGCGTTTATTCAGTTGGCCAATTATCTATAATACTCACCATTCAACAGGTCAGGAGAAAGTATGATATAAACACCCGAAAATGAAAAATACAGGCACCATCTTTAGATACCAGTGTGAAACATTTAATAATAATTATGATCTTCCTTTTTGTTTAATTGAACTACTATTGTATTATTTTAATTAGATGAAACTAATGGTGCTTTAAATGTAAATGTGAATATATATAATATAACAGTTTTTGTTGGGTTTAACGCCGTAGCAACACATTATATAGGTCACATTACGGCGGCCAGACAACCTACTCAATGTTCATGCAAAGGCTAATTCTCTGGATTCAGCTGTAAACCAAGGTTATATACTATCTGATATACAAATGCGATGTTGCTTAGATGGATTTTTCTAGGATGTCATAAGCTTGTCTCACTTGTATACAGTGTATATAGTGTTAAATAATATTGCACCATTGTTTTAATTTTGTTGATAGAACGTTTTTGAAGAATCTTGAATGTACTACTCAACTGTTATTTTACCTTGCTGTTTCTATAATATTCTGAAACAATTATGTGCGTGGATATATATATAATCCACTAGTCCTGGGTCAAAATACTATTTAGTAATTCTTAAGTTTTTAAGTTCATGCATTACATTACAGTCATTATGTGTGCTTATTATCAGACAATGTTGAAATAAAAGAATTAACATCTTTATTTGGATTTCAATTGTGAGAATATTAATAAATTGGACATTTTCTAACAAATTGGACATTTACATCGTTAGAATTTTTACCAAGAAACCCAGGATCAGTAAAAAATTGAACATTCATCTAATAAGGTTTAATGTTATTTAGTATCTTATGTTTGTAATTTTCGATACAATTCTTTTGTTAAATAAATATGTATTTGTTCGTTGTCGTTTGTTGCTGGTTTCAATTCCTTTTCTGTACGGTAACACCGGTTACTAGGCGTATACTTCCGTCAGTGTCTGAAAACTGTCTTTCATGATTTATAATCAGTGGTAGGAGGGGGAATGACCGTAGAAATCATTTCATAGTAAAACTCTACGAAAGTAGGTCCCGCGAACCCACAACCCCTTGACCATAAGAAGTACATGCTACCAACTAATTAGGCTAGCCGGGTGACTACTAAAATATATAACAAAGGTTCACTAAAAGTGCTTGTGAGAATAAGTACGAAACAAAGGAAGTATTGACGCCGAATGGCCCAAGCACTTGTCTCGCTTGAACATTTTACGAGAACTCTTGAATTCGTAGAGCTGTCATGTATTCCAACGATATCGCTGTATCATCGATATTCATTTTCTGATCAATAATCGATATGCATTTTTAAATATCGATAATAAAGCCTATACAGTGTATAGGTAAACAAGTAAAAGTTACTAATATGGGTAAAATTTGTGGGACGAACCTTCTAACGTTAGTGGAAACAGGTGCGCTGTCATAATATGAACTGATAGGTCAAAAACATTGACGGCACCCCCATTGAGGTAATAGCCCTTTCCCACAGAAGGTATAATATTCATGACAAATATACATATTTTATGAGTTTTTGACAACATAAATGGTCTGTATAGTACTGTAGTGAGATATCGATTTATTTTGGTGTATCGCAAACTCCTCACAGTGCTTACGTCACGCGTTGCTACTCTACTTTATCCACTGCCAACATGTAAATCACGTGACGCTAGTAATACCATCTATTTTTAGAATGCCCAAACGTCTCACATCGCTTACGTCATACTTTGTTATGTTTACAAATTATTAATTAAAATTATTTTTATCTATAAAGACTGAATGTGTCATGAAATATTCTGCGTAAAGTTTGACCCTGGCCTGACTTTTATGCCAGAATATTCATCACATTGAATACGAATGTAGTATCAATGATCGATTACACCATGGCCGTGAGGATTATGAGTTAAAATTTAACTCACAAACATACTTCTATAATTTTATAATCGCTGCCGAAGTGTAGAATAGGCGTGGTACTGATTTTCATCAGGATATGTGTAGATAATAATTAGATGCAAATGGAAAAGTTCAGATCTGGGTCAATTTTTACGCACTATATAAAAAAATAGTTCTGTTACATTAATCTGTCACAACTTGAATAATTATACGGTCACTGAATGTGTTATTATTTAACCTCTTTTTAACCATTGAGCCACCAATCCATATTAAATATTGATAATCTAACTATATATGCGACGATTTTGGATATCGGGGAAATAACAAGTTCGAAAGGGGTTAAAATAACAGTGTAATTATTTAAGTTGTGACAGGTTAATGTAATAGAACTATACTTGTTATATAACCTGCTTTTCGATTTAAATCGTATCAGCACGAACCAGCATTCCGTTGTATCGCCTTAAAATGTGTCAACAGACATACATACAGACAGATACAGGTCGTTTTTTGTAAACATAGCGTAAGTAAACACAGCACGTTAAATAAAAAACACGATATTTGGAGATAAACTATTATAGCAATTTGATAGTTAAGTATGAAAGTTTACAGATAATTTATGGTCTATTATAAAAGTTAAAGTATTCATATGTACTATTTACAACAAATGTCAAAGTGGTATATTTAAATCAGTAAAATGATGTTCGTTTATTGGCCTTTTTACTTAAATGGAGTTGACAAGTCTATTTGTTTAAAATACAAAAACACACTCGACTCCGATTGTGAACATTTTCATTTATAACAAATGCAATATGTATATTAATTTATAAGATAGGTAAATTTAGTACACTTGGGATCAACATAAATTGAAAAATAAAATTACATAAAATGCTCAATTAATCCACTGCTTAAATCAGGAAACAAACATTAAAAAACACTATTGCAAAAGAAAGATATAGCTATCTATTATCAATAAAACCAGAAATACCCAAGTTATTAATAGTTCATATTCAGAACTCGACTTTACGGAGTGAGTCAGTCGAAACGGTTTGTTTGTAACGGATGAATCCGTGCGGAACAAACTTATTTTAGTGATATTGCTTAACCTTAAAGACAAGCGTTATGAATGAAAACTTAGTGTTCTATATGTACATTCCATTTAACACTGTTCGCACTGGTATATTCGCTACAACATATGCTTACTAAAAAACCACTCGGGTGATTCCGTAAACTGACGGTCAGTATGTAGTAAAGCTATCGCCGCATACGTAAAAACAATCGGGGGATTCCGTAAACTGACGATCAGTGTGTAGTACAGCTATCTCCAAAGTGTTCCGAATGTTTTATTTTCTGATGGAAAAACCAATAAGTCATATAAAGCTCTTTGGTAAAACCTATCAACTCTAGTTTCAAATCGGACATTAGGAGTGTATTTTATGGTAAGTTTCTTTCATTTGAATTTGTAACTTTAACAATGTGTACTAAAGTGATCGAATGATAATAACATTTATTAGATTAAAACAGTCGTCAACAAATCGTTCGTGTAAACAGTGCGATTTTAAACATTAAATGTTTATTATTACAATCAATATTTGGGTGTAAAACATAACTCCAAATTTGTTAAATTAGTTAAACTTTCGTGTACTTTAATTATTGACATACCAACGTATAAGACAAATAAAGTATGCGCGTTACATGTTTTCTAAACGGTCATTTTAACCCTCCGCAATTTATACCAACATGTTTACACTTGTCATTCTATAAAAAGACATTTTAAAAACGAAAGTAGATTACACGATGGGTTTAAAACCAAATATCCTATCAAATCACACGCATAGTGCTCAGTGTCATACGCCTTAAGCATTGAATCACATCCACACACTTAGTTGCCAAGATCACGAGTGGTTTTATATGGTTGGGGCTAGGATTGATAATGGTTTTTTTTTAATTTTCTAGTACAAAATCTGGTTAATATAAATACAACAAGGGTCAAGCTTATATATAATTTCAAATAATTTGTATTAACTTGATTTGTTATTTAAAGAAAAACATAATAAAATCTAAAAGAATATACAATTCAGTTATAGCTCTAAACATGATAAATCTGTCTTAAATAACTAAATAAATTATACTTCCCAACATTTAGTATGCAACAAGGGTATTTTTGTACCTATCTTATGTTGAATGTCAAATATAAGATTTAATTCTGTTCTTATATATGATATAGTGATTTATGAACATCATTAAGGATTTTTTTAACAAATTGCAATGTGTTTTCATGTGGTTTTGTTATGACAACACGAACGTTCTTAATTTGACCGTAACAATGTCCAAGTCTAGTGATTGTGTTTCTATGGCAGATAAACGTCCGAGCGATGTCGCCAGCAGCGAGCAGCAAAAGCGCTCAAATTATTTGACATTCAGTAAGTCGTGACATAGTGTTAAATGGTGAAAATCCCTAAATATTGTAATTTACCTATTGTGTTGGGTTTAGAGATATCGGTCAGTGAATTCATTATTCGCTACACACCTTCTACGCAAAGCAAGAGAGAAATATTACGTAACAATATATCATTACTCCCAAGGTCGTCTGATGCCATAAATGGCATATGTATGCATGTAGACTATTACATGGTCAACCCATGGCGTAAATTTGGTCTGTGTAATCAGTGTAACATAAACAAATATTTCGAATCTTACCATGCACACCTTTGTTATGTTTCAGTATATTTTTTATTTGCCAGTTAGAAAAATGGTTAATAAAATGTAAAGATACATATAATGACATATTTTAACACTAGAACATCAATTTAGATACTAGTTTAATTTTTTTTTTTTTGGTTTTTAAAGTCGTATTCAACAAATAATTTAATACATAGTTCATATATACGACGACCATCTCTTAATTCCTACTACAGGTTTCCTTGACACCTTTCTATCACCAGTACTAACTTACACTACCACGAGGCTGACAACTCATGTATAGGGTATGACCGTGATCGATTTTCGAACCCGCGATCTCCGGATCCAAAGTCAGACATGCTTACCACTACACCACGGCCACGGATTATTAGTTAAATAAAAATATTCTATGGTCTTAAACATACTTTGAGAAATTCATCATCTTGAAAACTTTACGTAAACTAATATATTTTACCAAGATATTATAATTTCAGATATGAATTACCATCAATGATGAAATCTTGTGTTATACCGGATCAAACGAGAACAGAATCAATACAAGAATAATTTTCTTCAGTACCATCAAGTAGGGGCAACACGAATAAAACCCCACACAGTATGGAAGGTGCATCGCTTATAAATCGCAGTAGTAATAGAACAGAAAATATACCACCAAAAAGTAAAATATCACGTGGTGTCAGTAAATACCTAGATGGGTTGGGGTTCTCAAGAATACAAATATGGAATAGAATTCGTGAAATGAATCTTCGTTCTAAGGTCAGTGATCTTTCTATCAAGTTTAGCATGAAAACAAACAATGAAAGAATATTTATTGGAAGCCAACGTGAAGGATTAGGACTGTCAGTTTTATCTGATCTTGATGTTCTACAAGTTGAACATGAAGTTCTTTGTAATAAAGCCACTATTACTGACGTAGATGACAAAATACTTGTCTTGAAAATTATTGACACAAACACACCAGTCGGATATTGCCAATTACGTGTAGACCAATCAGCTGTAGATAGTAGAACACGTGATAAGTACAGGTATGCTTTTGTTGAAAGTAATGGGGAAACGTATTTTAGTAGTTCGCTCTTTACTACCAAGCTAGAGGATGATTTGTTAAAAGTGAGTGAATTCGCAAAGAACAATTCCAAACGTCAACCTCAGCAAGGTCCTTCTTCTCCACGACACTTTTCATATCCAATTTTGAATTCAATGTTGTCTGAGAAAAAGGGCATCAATTTTGTTGAAATAAATGATCACTACGATTTTGTTAGAGCATTTCCATGTGATGGACTTGCCGTGTTGAATACATGGCACACACGACCAAGGAAGTACAATTGGCCAAGTAAAATGTTGATGAGACATATAATGACTCTACCAGTTTATGTCATACCAGTTGGACAGATAGGAAGTCAAAATGAATACCTTGAATGGCGTATATCATTTGTCCATGCTGAAATTAAACTAGTTCAGTCATTTAACAATGTACAAATGAAGATATTCCTTTTGCTTAAACTTGTTGCTAAGCACTATATTAACTCAGGGTCGAAAGTTATATCATCGTATGTTATAAAAAATGTGATGCTTTGGTTAGCCGAAGAAATCCCTCAGAAGAAATTTCGTCAGAAGCATTTGGTGTCTAGAATGATGGACGCACTTCAGATGCTAAAAGATTCGATAATGGCAATAAATTTACCAAACTACATGCAACCAGAAAGAAATTTGTATGAAAACAGGTTACATGAAATTGAACGGCAAGAACTGGTGCAGAGAATTAATGCACTAATTTGTGTTGGACAAACGATGCTTTATGATTTGCTGTGTGGTAGGTATGAATTATTGCCTTATTCTATAAAAGGTATTGTCAATGAATTGATGACGTGCAACCAAATGACACTAGATGAAATACGCGCCTCCGTGGACTGTGATATCAAGAGACGCTTGGATTTTTCGATGATATTGCATAAATGTAAGTGTGAAGAAGACCTTATTAAAGTAATTACCGATTTTTCCAAGAGGAGGACTGCCGATGAAGACAATGCTGACATGAGAAGTAATACATACTGTAGCCGTAGATTGATTGATGCTGAAAAGTGTTTAAAAATGAAAAGAATTGAAGAATTGAAACCAGGACCATTGATGAAGTTAACAAATACATTTCACGGTCAGAATGAAATTGATAACATTGTCGCTTTCAGACACGCTTACCTCGAAGCTAGACCGCCGAATATATTGACTTTCTTTTTTTTGTATTGTGTTATTGTTTTATCATTTATATATACGAGGGTCTATCAAATTTGATCAAGACTTGTCTCATAACTCATTAGCCATTTATTTTACAGCAATGATATACATAGAACATTTTGCAGAATCAATGTGCTACAGCATAGTAAAATATGAAATATATCGACATACATACAACAAAGTTACAACAATTTATAAACATACAAGTAGAGGCGACCGGCGCACAAAAATGAAATCACGTCACGTTCACGACGTCGCGCTTGTCTAACTCCTTCTCGAAGTACCTCCCCTCGTGTTGAATACACTTGCGGTGCCGCTGTACCCACTGCTGGTAGATACCCCTGTACCATGCTTCGTCATACTGTATGGTAATAACCTGGGTGGCCTGGGACAGCTCTTTAAGACACTGAAATCGGCGACCTTTCAGTTTGGATTTTATGGCGGGCACCTGTTGAGTACAAAAATGAGAAAAGTTTTTTTAAACGTAGATTAACGTAATGCTCAGGTAAATAATTGTATTTTTGTATGTTATAAATTTATAATGACTCGTATATAACATGTAAAAACAAATTCCTACAAACTCTTGCAGGGAAAAGTCAGTCATTTATAGCCCGTGATAACAATTTTGTCTAGTGCGTTAATTTAGCTGACGAATCATTAATAATTCTCCCCTTTCAACCGGTTAGCAGAATATTAACACCCACAAAAATCAAAACTTCTGATTAGTGAATTCTTCAATTCGCAAAAGCGGCTATTTTTAAACCATGTCTTATAATTGATGCAGAAAAATATCAGCCTACCAGCTATCGATGACTGAAAGCCTGCATTGTAATCACACGTGACCTCCGCCATTTTATTATTTGTTCTAAAATCAATATTATTATCATCGGTATCTGGACCTCCGACCAGTGCTCCATGTAAAATATGATAACTGTCAACGGCAACATAATGAAACTCGCAAGGGACATCGTTACTAGGTTATTACTATGGCATTACTTTGAAGCACTCAAAGAGAAACGTAAGAATGAATTAATAGAATTTGGAACTTATGCATTAATTTTAATGTGATAAGCTAGAATATAATTTTGACAAAATAAATTTATATTGATGTGATAGTTTGCACATGTATTGTTTATCTTGTTGTTTTGTCATTGAACAATTATTTATCAGCACAATGGGGTAACAAGTTCAATTTTAAGGTAGACGCATGTATTACTTATAAAGGTATAGCTATCTTTTGGTACAGTAATAAAATAATGACTCAGAAGTGGAGTATTTCGTATAACAAATTTAAAGCAAATTCGTTATAATAGTTTCCCGATATAACTAACCTGTAAGATATTAGATACCATTGTTCAAGAGTACTTAAAATTGGCTGTCACAATTTTATGAAACTTTCTAAACGACACTATACAAAAATTGAGAATAAACTATTATAAAAATTTTGATAGTTTAGTAATAAAGTTTAAAGATAATTAAAAGTATATGATAAAATTTTCAGTATTCATATGTTCTATTTATAATGAATGTTGAATATAACAGTAAGGGTGGAGTTTATTTTGCGATTTTTTATTTTTATGGTTCTTACCCCCTAAGTTTGTTCCATTGTGTATAAAACAGGTTTTGAAATTATGAGCACTATTAAACAATAGGTATAAGTTCATCATATTTAATATTTTTAGAAGAATAAAAAAGTGTATTTGAGGCGATATAGGGGTCTAAACTTGGCATCTGAACGAAGTTCAGAGACTGATAAATTACCCCCCCCCCCATTTTCTAGTTAAGCCAATATTTTTCAAAGTTCTGAAGGTACTGGCTAAATATTTCAATTTTGTCCATGTATTGGATGTACAAATACATGTTTGATGTATTAAAAAATCTGATAGGGTGCTCTGGGAAAACTTCTAAATTTTTGTTGTTTTGAGACGGAATAACCCAATTTAGTACATTTCAAGTCCATTGAGCTCTCTCTTAACATTAACATTTCTTGTTCAAACTTTCCACAAAGTGTTTTTACATCAAATGGAACAAATTTGAGGGGTAAGACAATAGAACATTTCGATTTTTTAAAATTCCACAATTTAGGCTCTACTCTAATTAAAGTGGTATGTTTAAATCAGTAAATGGTGTACGTGAATCAGCTTATCTACTTACATAGGGTTGGAAAATCCATTGTTTGAAATACAAAAAACACGCATGGCCTATTATACGACTTGTAACTTTATTTAACTAAAAAAACGAATACATGATGTATCATTCTTGCTGATAATAAACATATAAATGAAAAATATTCGACTCACATTCCATGTTTTACAATTGATAAGATAGCTAAAGTTATTGCATTGGGGTTCAAAATGAAATGGAAAATAAAATTACAAAAATAACTCAAATAACCGTCTGCTTAAATCTTTATACAAGCATTTAAACATGGAAAATAACGATATGATTATCTATTGATCAATGAATACAGAAATACCCAATATAGTTATATTTCATATTCAGAACTACAATTTATTGAAGTTATTCAGTCGTAAATATATGTTTCCATTGGATACATCCTTGCGGAAAAAAATTATCTTATCATCTGATGGAAAAACCAATATGTCATATATAGCTCATTGGTAAAACCCATCAACTCGAGTTCCGAACCGGACATTAGGAATGGATTTCTATGGTAAGTTTATTTCATTTAAGTTTATAACTTATATGTACTGAAATGATCGAATGATAATTACATTAAATAGATTAAAACAGTCGTTAACATATCGTTCACGTGAACCGTGCGACTTTGAATATTAATTGTTTAATTGAAATCAATATTTGGGTGTTAAATATATCATATCAAATTATTCTATTTAGTTAAACGTACGTGTACTTTATCACCTATCAATATATAAGAACAATAAAGTATGCATGTTTCATGTTTTATAAGCGGTCATTTTGCTCCGATGCAATTAACACCAACGTGTTTCCACTTGTCATTCTATAAAGAGACATTTTAAAAACGAAAGTGGATTACTCGATTAGTTTATTGCGTTAAGTGTCATACGCCTTTAAGCTTTAAATCACGTACACATACTTAGTTCAATGATCACGAGTAGATTTATGCATGTATGGTTGGGGCTATCAGTCAAGATTGTAAAAGTTTTGTAATTTTTATAAAATCGGGTAAATATAAATACAACAAGGGTACACACTGATATACATGTATAATTTCAATTAATTTTATCTCATAGTTTGGAAGAAGAAGCTAAAGATTAAAAGGGGCTTTAAATAACCCGTTTCAATTAAAAATATCAAGAATTTGTTCAAATTGTTTGCATAAACTGGATTTGCTATTAAGAATAAACATTATAAAATCTGATAAAATAAGCAATCTGTTATGGCTCTAAACAGGATAAATCTGTTTTAAATTACTCAATAAAATATACCCAAAAACTTGCTATGACCAAGAGATTTTTGTACCTATCTTATGTTGAATGTCAAACATTAGATATATTTCTGTTCTTATATATAACATGGTGATTAAAAACATCATTAAGAATTTTTCAACAAAATTGCAATGTGTTATCATGTGTTCTTGATTTGATCGAAATGAAATTGTGTTTTAGACGTATATGATTGAATTTGTTATCTTAGGTTTGCCGGGTCAAGGACAACAACGAACGTTCCTAATCTGACTGTGGCAATGTTCAAGTCTAGTGATTGTGTTTTATGGCAGTTAAACTGCCGAGCGCATCACCGATGCTGTCGCCAGCAGCGAGCAGCAGAAGGGCTCGAATTTTTTGGCTTTAAGTAATGCGTGGCAATGTGTTAAATGGTGAAAATCTCTATATATTGTAATTTACCTATAGTGTTGGGTCTACAGACATCCGCCAGTGTAATCATTTCTCGCTACACACCTTCTACGGGTAGCAAGAGATAAATATTACGTAGCAATATATTCCCAAGGCCATCCATCTGATGCCATACATGTTTATGCGTGTAGACTATTACATGGTCAATCCATGGCGTAAATTTAGTCAGTGTATACAATGTAACAAAAATGTTATTTCGGATTTTCCATGTACACCTTTTTTGTGTGTCAGTATATTTTTATTTGCCACTTAGAAAAATGGTTAACAAGTAAAGAATTGCTGCAAAATACGGCAATGTGATTGTCACGACAAACAAAAAAAAGTTAAGTATAATCTTAAGGTAACTCAAAATAGCATTGTGATGAATTTTAGCGTAAACTAGGTCTGTATATCCTGTCCTCCAGGGTCACATTTCATGGTTTGGGCTCCATGGGTTTTGGAACTCTCTTAAAAACGTCTATAGTAAGTATACTCATTAAATGGCTTCTTGTGATCATATCCCTCCTTAAAGCCCAAAAGATGAACTTGGATGATGTTGCTCATTCGATTGGTATTAGCATAAAATACGTATGTACACCAGCCCTGCGTTCAGTTACCGCGAACGTTACAAAACGTTCCGTAACGATACATTCGGAACTCCTCGGCCATTCAATGCGAATAATCTCGGACATATTTAGACACTATTTTGAAACTACCGGTGTTAAAGTAAACAAATATATGATCGCTTAGGTATTGAGTGATGTTTCGTTTTTAGTCCGTAAATTTTGAAACATCACTCATTGCCTTAGGTTATTCACAGCGAATGGCCGAGGAGTTCCGAATGTATCGTAATGTAACGTTCTGTAACGTTTTGTGTAATTGAACACGCTACTGGTCTTCCAGGGTCAAACTTCGCCGTTTGGGCTATACAAGGGTTCTTGCTAACTTTAAAACGATAAAAGTGCATATTGTACAGCTTAATTGAGGTCAGATCCCTCCTTTCAGCCACAAGATGGACGTGTTTAATGTTGCTCATTCGTTTGGTATTCGCATAATATACGTCTATCAGGGTCACGCTTTGGTTCTACATTGGTTTAAATCTAACAGCATTTTTCGTATTTTAACAGTTCTATGTTTTTATACAGATTTAAAGCCGTACCTAATGAAATCTTTAAACCTGAATCCTTTCAAGACAAAAAGGTTATGAATCATTTATTACCTTGCGAAGTAATTAACGTTATTTCAGCCATGTCAATGCATTTTTTTCCGCGTGTAATGTTATTATCCCCTTGAAAATTTAGTGGTGTGTAGCCTGCCTTAACCTCAGCTGCACTGATGTCCGCTACTTATTGTCAGCTTGATTTCAGTAAACATTACCTTTACTTGATACGAAACAAACTACCCACAGCGGTTATTTTCCTTCATCACGTTAAAGTAGCAACGCGTGACGGCACCGTTGTGAGAAGTGTGATTACAGACGATTTTTGAAGCGCGATACTATCTAATAATTATCTCAATTCCGAAAAGATGCGCTTAATTACAAAAGGCAAGCTAGTTCGAACAGAAATCATTACTTTATAAGGAAGATAGAAATAATTAACATGTCAGCAAATATAGAAACTGAGAAATGTAAGGTTCAAAGGACATTTTTACACGTGAAAAGATTTATTCTGACCCGAGAAAACATAATGCATTCGAACAAATTTACAACTTTTGAATTGGTAAAAATCTTCTAGGCAGGCACACAAAAGCACAACTTGAATTGTAGTGCACGGAGCAGTTAATTATTTCCCGTTAGTTTAGTTGACTACTATTCATTAATTAAACAGTTCGAAAATCGCTTATAAAGGCTTTTGGCGAATGATGTCCACCTTACAATATGCTTGACATTCTCTTCCGTCATTTTAACGCTCTATACCTGGTCCGATACTCTTACGCTCTTAAACTTTACTGGTCTGCTACAGTTAAACCTAGAAGTAAATGTCCGTCAATGTAACACGATCACTCTTCATGATTAATACAGTCCACAAAAAAATCTTATATCTGCTCGATCTATCACCTGGTCCGTCATTTTTACTCTCTTAATATTACCTGGTCCGCTGCAGTGATACATCAGATCAATAGTCCGTCAATATAGTACGAAACTCTTCATAGTTAAAACAGTCCGCAAAAAATAATCTTACATCTGCTCGATCTATAACCTGGTCCGTAACTCTTACGCTCTTAAAATTAACTGGTCCGTTACTGTAATTCATAGTTTGAAAAGATCGTCAACAGATCGCAGTAAAAGTAAGAATTAATAGTCAATGTTTCACGATTAGGCTTCTTTATTTATACAGTCCGCTAAAAAGGACAAAAAGGTATATTATTAAAATATTACATTTGAATCCTATCAATTTTTTTCAAATGCTAAAGTCTCTAACAGTTGAAATGTATAATATTGATGAAGCAATCGACGATTTTTTATAGTTGAATTCTGCAAAATTATTTCTTAAAAAATTAGTTTAGATATTGGTATTTATATAAGTATTTACATATGAAAAAATATTAAATGTAATTTCCCAAAACTCTATCAATCTTAACTTTTCAAATAAAATGTTAGCAAATTTCAATTATATATCTACTATACACAAATTATGATCCGCATATTTGTTATACTGTATCTGTATTCTAAACTGGTCCGCTGGTCCGCAATATATACCTACCACCTTTCAAGTGTGTCGAAAGGATTCTACTTCCAACGGATATGGGCTGTACAATGATTGCATGAAAAAACCATTAAAATGTCGGCAGTAGAAATCGAAAGGATTTTTGTCACGTGACCTTTGCCCATTGCTACAAAAACTACTCTTTACAATATCACGGCGTTGAGACGCCGTGAAATAAAATGCAAAGATACATATAATGGCATATTTAAACATTAGAACAACAATTCCATTTAGATACTAGTTTAATAAAAAAAAGCTTCTATGGTCTTAAACATACTTTGAGAAAGTCATCATCTTGAAAACTAAATGTATACTGAAATATTTAACCATGATATCATAATTTCAGATATAAATTACCATCAGTGATGAAATCTTGTGATATACCGGATCAAACGAGAACAGAATCAAGAATCAAGTATAAGTTTCTTCAATACCACCAAGAGGGGGCTCCACCAATTAAACCCTACCCAGTATGGCAGAGGCATCGCTTATAGATCGGGTTAGGAATAGAACAGAAAACACACCATTCAAAAGTAAAATATCACGTGGTGTATGTAGATACCTAGATGGGTTGGGGTTCTCAAGAATACAAGTATGGAATAGAATTCGTGAAATGAATATACGTTCTATGGTCAGTGATCTTTCTATCAAGTTTAGCATGGAAACCAACAATGAAAGAATATATATTGGAAGCCAACGTGAAGGGTTAGGACTGTCAGTTCTATCCGATATTGATGTTCTACAAGTTGAACATGATGTTCTATGTACTAAAGCCCTTTTTACTGACGTAGATGACAAAATACTTGTCTTGAAACTTATTGACACAAATACACCAGCCGGATATTGTCAATTACGTGTAGACCAATCTGTAGATAGTAGAACACTTGATAAGTACAGGTATGCTTTTGTTGAAAGAAATGGGGAAACGTACTTAAGTAGTTCGCTCTTTACTACCAAGCTCAAGGATGATTTGTTAAAAGTGAGTCAGTTTGCAAAGAATAATTCCATACGTCTACCTCAGCATGGTCCTTCATCACCTAGACACATCCCATATCCTTTCTTGAATTCATTGTTGTCGGAGAAAAAGAGCATAGGTTGTTTTGAAATAAATCCTCACTTCGATTTTGTAAGAGCATTTCCAATTGATGGACACAAAGCGTTGAATACATGGCAAACACGACCAAGGAAGTACAATTGGCCAAGTAGAAGGTTGATCAAACACATTATGACCCTATCAGTTTATGTCATACCAGTTGGACAGAAAAGAAGTCAAAATGAACACATTGAATGGCGTATATCATTTGTCAATGCTGAAATTAAATTAGTTCAGTCATTTAACAATGTACAAATGAAGATTTTCCTTTTGCTTAAACTTGTTGTTAGGCACTATCTTGAGTCAGAGTCGGAAGTTATATCATCTTATGTTATAAAAAATGTAATGCTTTGGTTAGCCGAAGAAATCCCTCAGAAGAAATTTCGACAGAAGCATTTGATGTCTAGAATGATAGACGCACTTCAGATGCTAAAAGATTCGGTTATAACAAAACTTTGTCAAGCTATATGCAACCAGAAAGAAATTTGTATGAGAACAGGTTCGATGAAACAGAGCAACAAAAACTGATAGAAAGATTGAATTCAGTAATGTGTGAAGGACAAACCATCCTTTATGATTTTTTGTGCGATAGGTATAATATAACACAACTTCAGTATATTGTTACGATCCAACGAATTGTCCATGATTTGAAAGAGTGCAACCGAATGACACAAAATGAAATACGCACATCCATGAACTATGATATCAAGAAACGCATTGATTACTGCATGATAGAACATAAACTTAAGTCTGAAGAAGAGCTTATTAATGCAGTTAGTATTGTGTCGAAGTGGAGAACTGCTGATGAAGGCAATGATTTGATATATATTGTAGCCGTAGATTGATTGATGCTGAAAGAAGTTTAAAAATGAAACATATTGAAGATTTGAAACCATGACCATTGATAAAGTTGCAACATTTGATAACCGTGACCAGGGTATGCTTGCTAGCTTTCAGCTCATGGTTCATACCACTGTGTCTTAACTTCTTAACAACATAGCTATATAGCTACTATACAGCAGCGAATCAGATGGAAATTGGTAACATTTGCGCTTATCTAGGACTTTGCTGTGCTTGTCTTAAAACAAAACAATGTGCAGCATATATATGCAGGATAGACGTATACAATGATGACAAGAGTTAAACTCACGTTGATGACTTTGGCTGTAAAAGATTTTATGTTTACTCTCGAAATAGCAAAGAGATTCTAATTATTGGGACTTATTCAACATGTTAGCCAAATCCATAAATAAAAGAAATCATCTGTTTGATAATTATAAAAAAGGCTTAGCACATATAAGATTTTTATAGTTCCTCAGGGCGCCATATTCACTTTCATTTAACAATATCATATAAACTTGATCATGTCATTTTTTCCATTATTTTAGGTTTTTATTGATAAAGTCCGTTCTTTCTCAACTGACAAAGTTTAAATAAGTTCACAGTGACTGAACACACGATATCGCATTATCACGATTGATAGACAATCAGCATTTTAACAAACAAAGTCGCCCAGAAATTATTCATGTTTTGACAGATGAAACAAGAAATGTCTTTAAAAAAGACAAACGGCGTCGATTTAAAAACAAGAGGGCCCAAAGGGCCCTGGGTGCTCACCTGAGGAAAAGGTCAAAGGTCACAGAAGAGCCGTTTACAGAGGACCACTAATGTTAAAACCTATTTTTTGACCCAGTGACCTACTTATCCAACCAATCAGACCTATTTGAACAATTTTGGTAGGAAACCACCCACGGACCATTCCTGTTGAGTTTGGGCAAATTATCATAAGCGGTTCAAGAGAAGATGTTGTTTGAACTTTTCCTTATATAATTCAATGTAATATTGTGATTCATGGGATGGGGTCAATTTTGACCCAGGGGCATAATTTGAACAACTGTGATGGAGGACCTCTAGATGATGTTATATACCAAATATGAAAGCTCTAGGCCTTGTAGTTTCAGACAAGAAGATTTTTGATAATTGCATTGTGAAAACCTATTTTTTGATTCCGTGACCTCCGTTAGTATTTGCTCATACAAGTTGTGACCACGCATCATCACTTCATCAACAACATTTGCAGACCAGTTTCGCAGACTTGGCACATGATTGCCTACCGTAAACAATATAACAGCCAATGCAATTGCCGTACACTGATAACCTGCAGCTTGTGAGCATATCTGACCTTGGTGAAATCGACCGTTAATAATCCTTACCATTGTTTTGATCTCCGTTGCCCGT
Source organism: Mactra quadrangularis (assembly GCA_025267735.1). Taxonomy (NCBI): domain Eukaryota; kingdom Metazoa; phylum Mollusca; class Bivalvia; order Venerida; family Mactridae; genus Mactra; species Mactra quadrangularis. The sequence goes on along the minus strand of CM046305.1, from coordinate 46,041,468 downwards.
TCAATGTTGTTTAGAGTCAGCTACCTATGCTCGGTCACCCCTAGCAAATTTCGATTAATTAAAAAGGGGACCTCGCGTATTGTTTCTAATTTTAGTCATACCTGTCAAACGCTCGCGGAAAACCCTAAATCATGATCATCTAGACGCTTATCTGTTTATGCAGACGAGAGATACGAGCGCACCTGCTGTTTTCCGCTAGAAAATCATAGAGGCTAGAAAATCGAATTTGGACAGCCTTGTCTTTTTCACTTATAATTATTATAATAATTCAAGAAGTATTATGATTTATTTAAATTTATAATATTTATACAATAATCTATCAATTGTAAATAAAAATCTCACATATTTATGTATATTCTAAGTAAAACAAGGTGACCGAGCACTGGTCCGAAATTTTCCAAAAATACCGTGTTTTACGTATTACACTCCGCGCCGATTTTATCCAATAATCGGGATCGTCAGACGCTTGTTTTTCTGTAAACGGAAGTAGGTCAACATGTAGACGATAATGCGTAATGAATTTGACATGAATTGACAGAATACCGTTAACCCGCTTCGATTTTGATATAAATGTGACCGAACAAAAATTTTGAATTTATTCTTAACAGTTACGTACCAATAACTCTGCGGATTAATAAATATATGTGGAGCTGTGACTCTCAAAGTGTAAACCCCGGAAACTGGACGTAGTGAGGCTAACTTAATAATTATTGGGTAATATGTCAGACTTTTTACTAGAAACCGGTTCACATCTGGAGACGTAATTCATTTTACCCATAAAATATTGTGTTTGACACGTAACTTTTTATTGTTACAATATAAAAAAAAACACTTTGGAAAGCAATAGAAGTCAACCCAAAAAAATAATCTACGAACGAAGCAAAATTTCGTAAAACACTGCATTACAATAGTGTGGCCTTTATTTTTTCGCGCGTGTCAGGGCCATCCAATCGAAGAGGAGATTTTCTCTGTTTCCCCCGTACGTCATTTTCAGTGCTTATAAAATCATCCAATAGAACGGCGGATTTCCGAAATTCCCAGACATACGTCATTATACAGAAATGTAGGTCAAAATCCAGCTTAGACAGCTACGCCGAAAAAGATTTATATCATACAAGGGAGGATAACAAGTTTGCTTAAAAGTCTTAGCATTTGTTACTAAAATACAAAAAACATAAAAAACAATGGTGAAAATAAGTACACGTACATCAAGATCAATTCGATCTAAATATTTGTTTTGGATCATCATAACTGATCCTTTATCATTTTATTTTTCCATTACTCTAATTTCTCTTTTTCACCACAAAGAAAAGAAACAGTTAAGTGCATTAAAAGCTCATTTTCAATTAATTTTGCTTTTAAAAACTAAAATGACATTGATTCTGTTAAATGTGAATGGAGACTGAGTCTGAGTGAATATCGTATAATTCTACAACTGACATTTTTACACTAAAACACAAACGTGTTGATCTATAATAGTTAAATATTCAATGGTCAGTGTTAAATTGTATTATTTACATTTTCATCTAAATGTCACTGTTGTCCAAAAAATAAAACGGATATGAAGAAGGACACGCCATATACAAGTACATTTCGTTTTGATATATCTCAGCAAGTAATACCACTTCAATATATGTTAGTCTGGATTACTTACCCCTTACCCTTATCGTTTTCGGGTCAGGCAAAGCACAATAATGGCCACGCCCGTCAAAGTACGACTAGGAACCAGCCAACAATATTATAACTTCTTTAATAAACACTATTCGAATTTCGCCCATGCCGTTGACCGAATTCACCAAAATAGCCATCGGTCCAGTGACATTAAGAAAGTGAGTGGTCAGTCGGTCCACCGAATTGACAAAATGAAAATATACTATAGTGATATTTTGGACATACATTGTCTATTTTTTGTCATTAAAATAAATAAAATGACGTTTTCAAAATGCTCAAATTGCCAAATACAATGAAACAATACAAGAAATAAATGTTTATTGTACTTGTAGGCTACCGAATTGTACCGGTGACTTCATCAAGAGCGAACGTGTCAAATGTGTGACGAAATGTTTCCATTTAAGATGCGTAACGTAAAGAATGCATGAAAAATAGAAATGTCAATCATGTAACGGGCAATGTTGTGCATTTTAAATGACTTTTGAATGTAAATGATACTTAAAATCATTAAATCAAATGATCATATTTTTCAGTTCATGTGTCAGGTACGTACTACCTGCTATATAACATGCTTATTGATTTAAATAATATCAGCACGAACCAGCATTCCATTCCATTGTACTACCTTCAAAATGAGTTAACAGACATGTATACTGATACAGGTAGTTTTTTGTTATCATCATTTGTTTAACATCAAAAATAGTGCACTAGTTATATGTATTGATCGAGCCCACCGGGTTGGTCCCTTCCGTTCTCATAAAACTCGCCCTATTGTGGTAAAATTCAAGGACACGGATTCCAAATTGAGAGTAAAGGATGCTCTGAAAACTGTTAAATTAAAAGATACTCCATACAACGTTTCTGACCAATACCCACCAGAAGTTCAACAACGACGCAAGGAATTAATTCCTCATATGATTAAAGCCAGGCGGGATGGTAAGTGTGCTGTAATGGTGAGAGACAAACTTTATATTGGCAATCAGTTATTCAACCTTCCATCGAACCATGTTGAGTCTAATAGCTAGGATGAACATAAAAAGCATGTTTTGTCAATAGCTTCATGAAATGTAGAAAGTCTATCGACATGCATCGACGAAAAAAATTTGATAAACTTTTTAGATTGTTTTGATATCTTGTTTACTTGTGAAACGTGGCAAGACAAGGACGTACAAATCAATATCGATGATTATATTACGTATACGCTACCTAGACCCGAATCTCTCTATAACAATAGTAAACCTGGTCATGGTGGTTTGTGTTTATTTAATAAGTCGTCACTAGCTGATGGCATAGAAATAGTGAACATCGACAATAACGGTATATTATGGGTAAAACTTTGTAAATTTTTCTTCCATATGGAGTTTGATATTTATGTATGTTTTACTCATGTTCCAACTCATAACTCTTTCCATTTTCATTGCATCCTACCGGTTTTTTTTCGAAAGTATTTAATCTAGTGTGAGAAAATATTCCGCTTTAGGTGAAATTGCCATAATAGGCGATCTTAATGCATGAACGGGTATCAAATCCGATATTTTATTATCTGATGAAAATCTCAACAGATATGTTCATAATGTTGAAACGGACTATAATTCGAGTAGCGATTACACATTGCCCGACCGTGTAAACATGGACACGGTTATTAATTCATTGGGTAATAAATTGCTCGATATTTGTATGAGCTCTGATTTAACTAGGTAATAACCAAAATGTAGGACATTATACATGTATGTTGTCTATTCGAAATAGCACACTTGACTATGTCGTAATGTCACGTGATCTATCTAAATATGTTAATAATTTTGCCGTACACGGAATGTTCTCATTTTCCTCACACCTGCCTATACATGTTGATCTTAATATATTGAGACTGAGTGACAGCTCTGATATTAACGTCACTGAGATTAACAAATTAAAATGGAATTCCGCAAATGAAGAATCATTCCGAAATCTTATTATATCTGACAGTAGAACCATCCAAACCCGTTTTTAAAGTTTTAGGTCTTTTTCACCTAAACAATAGCAACGACTTACTAAACTGGATGGATAAACTCCCTTGTACTTAAAACCATTTACCTAAATTTATCTCCCTTTAAAGCTATACACCAATAACAAGTCCGTCGAATGCTCACAAAACAAATGGCGATGTCCAAAATGCGTAATTTATGCTTTGAATATACTAAGATATTGACATAAAAGCTTATCTGGTAAACATGAAGCCGTACTCTGATAGGGCATCGTATAAAACTGATTGATCACCTCCCTTGTATTGTCAAAACATTTTTTTAGATTTATCTCCCTTTAAAGCTATACACCAATAAAAATGTCCTTCTTATGTCCTCAAAACAAATAGCGAAGTCATACCTACATGTAATTAATGCTGCGTTTTTCAGTCATATATCATTAATACTCAATATTCTAATTAAAACACAGAAAGCATTAGCACTTTAATGTGTAGAAGCTACGAGTAGAGTTTATTTCAGTTAAATAAAGTTTGTCAATTCATTTCTGATTCATTGTCATTTCACGACTTCCGAACTTCAATCAATCTAGTTTCTCCTGTCACATTATCCGCAATGTTATAAATATGTACTAAACTCTCTACAGCGGTTATTTCCCTTTACTAAACCAATAACAACTGCCAGCACGAGCATATTCGTCCCTCAGAGAGCCGAATGATTTGTTTTATCTTTTCTTTTACATTTACAATAGTTTCTATACGTAAAGTCTTCTTGTTATAATCATGATGTTCTAAGAATATAAACATAATTACAGGTAAATAGTTTTGATTGATTAGTTGTAAAATAACAAAGCGTGACGTAAGCAGTGTGAGGAGTTCGGATGCTTTCATGGCAGTTGCCGTTTTTGACATGGATTGCGTTAGCAATTCAGGTCTTAGCAAGCGACATATTTTGAAACGCATCAAAAATGTCGCGGACGTAGACATTCGACGGTCGTGCGCAATTAGATTCAGCACAACGGTATGTTATTAGGTTGAATTAATATCAACGCGTGAATAAATAGTCCCCTTGATAACAATATATGATAGTATCAAGCAGTCTTGTTGTTTACTCACAAAACATAAAAATATCCTTGTTAATTCCGTTTAAACAGTTTCAATAAGGAACCGACATTCTTCCGCTAAAATATTGATTACAAGATATGTAACTTCTAACCCGTTTCTGTTCTTGTCGCCTATAACAGCAATGCGCTAAAATAGACACGCCTACAAATTTCAGTGTCTAAAAATAGATCATATTAATGTGTACTGGTTTCTTTTGTGGACAGTATCAAAGGAGCTTCGCTGATCCTTCGTAATGCAGTGTGTTTGTAAATCTTAGAAGAGAAAGATCATTATTCCAATCTCTCTATAGATATGTATTTGGATAAATTTTGCCCTGTTTAATCCATGTCCGGACAACTCCATCGGCGCTTTGATTGTCCCATGGTATTACTAGCGTCACGTGATATACACGTAAGCAGTAATTAAGTAGCAAAGCGTGACGTTAGCTGTGTGAGGAGTTTGGTTATATTCACCATTTTGGCATGAAATTTTACAATCCATGTTCACCAAATAAGCTTTCATGTCAATATCTTAGTATATCCAGTTTAGTACGGTGTCCAATCAGAGTAACGGACAGAGATAATAATGCGTAGTTTCAACAATTTGCAGAAGCCCTTTAAAAACGAGCTAGTGCTATAGAATGACACGGAAAAATCTCATGTGATTAAATTACAAGTTAAAAATGCAGTGGTGTTCTTTCAGCCATTTCAAACATTTAATTCTAGGTAGCTTCCGCGTAAGCTTTTTCATGTTTGATTAGAACAAAGCCGATTTGATTGATTATTGATTATTTGACAATTAAGATGGCCTTTGTCAATGCAAGAGTTGTATCTATAAAGATCGGATAGTCTGGTAATCAATGTACTCTTAGAGTACAATAGAATTACCTTCAACCATTAGTGATATTCAGTCATCCAATAAGTTCTATATATAACTGAATACAATATTATATAGTTTGTCTATTTAATGTAGAATATAAACGATGTCAATTAGAAGAGATATCCGTAAGCAATGTATCAACTGCTCCCTGACTTAGTCTTACAATAAGGATTTACTGTTGTACTGCTGTACTGCCATTACTGCTGTCTTCACATACATATTAAATGTAGAAAAATATGAATGGAGCGTTGATTTTTGTTAGCTATATACATATAGTTTTTTACAACCAAACAAATTTAATATATACATCAGCCATATTTGTTTCATCCCCATCTTAAGCACTGAGCAAGCTGTGGTCGTGGTTCTGTTAAATAACTCTCAACTTCGGATAGAACTACAACTTCATAAACAGTAAAAACCTATCATCTAATCACAAGTTTTAACATACGAGAACAAACATTGCAGATAATGTAATGTCAATGCGAACGTTATAATCAATATGCATTTTCAGAAAATAAAGTTTGCTTTAAATTTAGGTCAGCTGGAGCGTATCCAGGGTAGAGGATTCGAGATTACCACTACGGTATTTTTAATAGTTAATACAAAGCCGTAGGTTTTTAATTTCTATTAATTACGTTTTGGAAAGTCTGTCTGGGCAAATGACACCTGGGAAAATGATATTGAACTCGATTGGAAATTTATAAATTCACATAAAAGGCCATGTTTGCATTAGATTCAGAATGAATGCAGCATGGTGTGTATTAATGTAATATGGTAGTCATTATTTAGGTTTTGATTGGTTTAAGTCAGAATTCATGTAGAAAAATGACTCACTGGACATGAATATAGCGGAGAGCCGCGTCTGTGGCGTAGTGGTTAGCATGTCCGACTTTGAATCTGGAGATCTCGGTTTCTAGCCTGGTCGCTATACATGAGTTGTCGGCAACGTGGTAGGGTAAGTTAGTACTGGTGATGGAAAAGTGTCCAGGAAACCTATCGTAGGAAGAGCTGACCGTCGTATAAACGACATAAATATATGTTGAATACGACGTTAAACCCAATTAAAAATGAATATAGCAGATAGGATGAAAGGGGCGAAGCTTATGGAATTTATGACAGTATAAAAAGTATTAAAAGGGTTGAAGTACGATGTATTTTTCATTTATGTCCGCACCCACCTACGTCTGAGAAGTTATAAAAAGACCTAACCTCTCCCGGGAAAATCTGAGACAGCCCCTGATAAATGACACAATGTACTTATTCAATTTACATGCATAATAGTCTTATCAAAGCACCTCTCCGTATATCATATTACACAGTGTAGTGTCGTGTTCTTTTAAACCTGACTGTAATCGTAGTAATTCGGCAATTTACATAACTTAAGAATGATTTTTTATATCATTATCAAACAACTGTATTTAAGCTATTTATAAGGTAAAGGGCAAGTACTCAATTACATATAGAGTTACTATAACCCAAGGCAGTTATATTCTTAGTCTGTCGATAGTTCATGTATTACTTGTTCATAGATTAATAACAAAGATTCTGTCTTCGTTTAGTGTAATATGCGTAACGTACAGTTTTCATGAAAAATAATAAAACATTTATATAGCAGGTAGTACCTGACACATGAATTAAGGATTATGATAATTGGACTATGTTAAACGTATTTTTACGTTTAAAATGCTCAACACTACCCGTTACATGATAACATGCTCATTGATTTAAATGGTATCAGCACAAACCAGCATTCCATTGTATTATCTTCAAAAGGAGTTTACATGTATACAGATACAGGAAGTTTTTGTAAACATTGCGTAAGTAAACATAGCACGTTTAATAAAAACATAATATTTGGAGAAGAACTATTATAACAATTTGATAGTTAAGTAAGTTTAAACATAGTTTTTGGTCTATTATAAAATTTACAATATTCATTTGTACTATTTATAACAAATGTCAAATTGGTATAATTAAACCAGTAAAATGACGTTGGTTTATCAACTTATCAGTCAATTTGTTTAAAATACAAAAACACACTTGACTCCAACTGTAACATTTTCATTTATAACAAATACAATATGTATATTAATTTATAAGATAGGTAAAGTAAGTACCTTGGGGATCAGCATAAATTGAAAATTAAAATTACGTAAAATGCTCAATTAATCGTCTGCTTAAATCATAAAACAATCATTTTTAAAAAAAAACATTATTGCAAAAGAAGGATACAGCTATCTATGATCAATAAAAACAGAAATACCCAAGTTATTAATAGTTCAAAGTTAGAACTCAAATTTATGGAGTTATTCATAAAAATGTTTGTTTGTACCGGATGCATCCAGGCGGAACGTAGTAATTTTAATGATATTGCCTAAACTAAAAGATAAGCTTTACAAATTAAAGTCTATTGCTCTATATATACATTTCATTCAATGTTGTTCCGCACTGGTACATTCGCTACAAATTCTTCATATAGAAGACCATCCGGGTGATTCCGTAAACTGACTATCAGTATGTAGTTAAGCTATCGCCGCATTAGAAAAACCACTCAAGTGATTCCGTAAACTGACGACGAATGTGCAGTACAGCTATCGCCAAAGTGTTCCGAGTGTTTTATTTTCTGAAGGAAAAACCAATGAGACATATATAGCTCATTGGCAAAACCCATCAACTCGAGTCTCAAATCGGACATTAGGAGAGAATTTTAACGGTAAGTTCATTTCATTTAAATTTATAATCTTAACAATGTGATCGAATGATAATTAAATTAAATAGATTAAAACAGTCGTTAACATATCGTTCATATAAACGGTGCGACTCTGAAAATTAATTGAAATCAATATTTGGGTGTTAAATATATCATATCAAATTATTCTATTTAGTTAAACTTACGTGTACTTTATCACCTATCAATATGCATGTATAAGAACAATAAAGTATGCACGTTTCATGTTTTCTAAGCGGTCATTTTGCTGCGATGCAATTTATTCCAACGTGTTTCCACTTGTCATTCTATAAAGAGACATTTTAAAAACGAAAGTAGATTACTTGTTGAGTTTATTGCGTGTAGTGTCATACACCTTTGAGCCTTAAATCACGTCCACATACTTAGTTGCAAAGATCACGAGTAGTTTTATACATGTATGTTTGGGGCTATCAGTCAAGATTGTAAATATTTGAAATTTCTAGAAAATCGGGTAAATATTAATACAACAAGGGTACATACTGATACACTTGTATAATTTCAATTAATTTTATCTCATAGTTTGGAAGAAGAAGCTAAAGATTAAAGCCACTATATGAAGATATATTCATTAACAGTAGACTTGAAGACTGTATTACAACCATAAAGTTAACCAAATATAACATGCACTAAATACACAATTAACAGTTCAAACCATTCTGCTTTCTAAATTTGAGTTTGACAAAGTGTCCATTTCTTAAAAAAGTGGGGTACCTATATAAGAGCTCACTTTATTCATTTATACACTGATGTTTAATATACCTTATCCAAAATAGCTTGAAAGCTAAGTTATGTAATTTGGAGTAAGTTTTTACTCTAATCTTTAACATGCTGTGATCAAAACCATTGTTTCGAGTATTGACAACTGAATTCTACTTTCGGTTTCGGTCTACTTTCACTTTGAAATACAATTAATCACATGAACATGTCTAAGCAATATTTGTCTTAATTTAAAAAATCTTGTTCATTAGAGGTGTTTGAAATAGATCAATGTCAATATTCTTTGCAGTCAAAATACAATGTTACTTTTGATATAGGGGCTTTAAAAGGGGCTTTAAATAACCCGTTTCAATTAAAAATATCAAGAATTTGTTCAAATTATTTGCATGAACTTGATTTGTAATTTAAAATAAACATTATAAAATCTGATATAATATAATTGTTATGATACATAACTTGTTTACATCGATCGTCTACGTCACGCAATTTGAATGAGCAGCCCAATCGCAGACTGTGACAAATACCGCTGTTATATTAGCATGCAAAACTTGGTCTAAAAATAGAAATTACGAAATCAAAATGTTAAGATTTTTTTAACCCATTGCAATGTAGTCTACCTACGATTTTACAAAAACCCTCTAGAAATTGAAAGCGTAGGACATTTTTGTTAATGCAAATCTAATGGTTGATTCATGTAGCTGGATGCCTCCCTGATATCGTACGGGGGGATGTATAAAATCTAAGTCGCGTTTAAGTCCGTAATTTAGGTCAAAGGTCAACTATGTCCATTTATTTTTTATTATTTTCAATTCCAAGAAATCTAATCGGTAAAGTGGAGATTTTCTTTTTGAAAGCTAATGTGTTATGATTAAACTTTATTTCTATGAAAAAATGGAGTGTTTAATTACATGATTACTTCCCTTTTAGCATTTTGTCGCGAAAATAGGTGACAATAACAAAATCGTCTACAATAGTTTAACTAGTAAAATTACGGTTAGTGTTTATGCTTTAAATATACTAGAATTGTGTTTAGTGATGCTTCGTGACCTTTTTAGTAGACATTTCATACTCGATAGGGTTAAAATAATGTCATAGTGGTGTAAAATTAAGGGCGAGTGGTATAACTGTTTTTAAAGATTTTTTGACAAGTTTGGAAAACTTTTGAAATGGCAGTTCTTTATTAAGTTCACGTTGCTATATGACTTACTAAGCCACATAAAGAATGTTTAAAACCAATTTTGTGATAAAAATGTGTTATTTAGGTCAAAGGTCATCATAGTGCTTTTTTCTTATTATTAAAGCTACGTGATCATTGTCCAGTATATTCTGGCAAAAAGTCAACAAAATTTATGATAAAACACTTTTAAAATATTTTCAAATTGTTCAAAAGATTTTTAAATGCGTCTGGTTTCATGATTACGTCCCTTTATGTAATGTTTAGTCGCGTAAATAGGTAAAATACAGCTCCAATTTAGCTCAGTAGGTAGAAGGCTAATCTGCTGATCGCGAGGTTTTTTATTTCTATTCCTGGACAAAGCATACTTTCATGGAGTTACTTAATGAAATGATTTCTATAAAAATTCTCCCTCTTACTACTAATTCTTAATTATGTCAGTCACTGACGAAAATACATGCTTAGTAACTGGTAGAGAGCTTACTCCAGATACTTATTTTTTCTAGGACGGCCATGATATGACCGACTTGCTGCTACGGCGTTGGACCCAACTTAACGGGAAAATACACAATAAATCAATCCTTACATGACAAACATTGAGTTCAGAATATATTTCGATATCTATAAAATGTTTGTAAAATGTATCATAATCTAAATGTTACAAATCCTTAACATATCGTCGCCACAATCTAACAATGTCCTTACTACCTAATTTTTATTTTTGGGAAATCGACTTCATAAGTTCGAAAGGTTACATCTTCGTTGTATCAGTCTTCATAGGCATGATACTTGGGATGCACAATAATAATGCATTTCAACACAAAGATGAGGAATATTACTGAAATATTATGAATAATAATACGAAAATTGCAAAAAAGTGTTCGGAGATAGATCAAAATTTGCTTATTTTGGTTGGTCAAATTCGTTCTGACATTGCGCTATCTCCAAGAAGACAATATAGTGGTATTTGGGCAAATTTTCTATCATTTTGAGTTTGTAACACTGCCTACATTGTAGCACACTCATTATTTTAGGTATACACAAGTTCATCGATGTCATTTAGCAATAAAAACACGATTATCAAATTGTGAACCTTGCCTGAACGAAAGGACATAGAGCAATGTACGAACGAGCTTTTATGGACTTGGAGCATTGTTATGGTCAATTAGAACAGATAACGAGTGACAAAGCTTTCATTTTGATCGGATAACAGTGTTTTCAGTCCAAATATTGATATATGTCCTGGACATAGAGCAATTGTTATAGGACATTGTTAGATTGAGGCGACGATATAGTTTCTCAAAAGACGAAACAGGATTAACACAATTTTGTACTTTACAATTATACTCAAATATGCAGACTTGGCCTGCTTTATAACGCTTGCATGTAGCAGGATTGCTTTTGTTTCTAACACCACAGGTCACTAGTTGCAAGCATGCCGAAGTATTCGGCGACTGTCGAATCCAGTTAGGAGAAAAAGTATCATTTTCATGTGACCAATATCCCGAATTGTCTCTACATGATCTTTAGGTTCAAAGTGAATATTTGCAGCCTGTATCAAGGTCTCTGTTAGGTAACCGGCGCTTAAAATATGAAGCTTTGAAGCGTCCTTGGTAGACGGAAGCAAATCATAGGACTGTTTTTTTTTCTTAAAAAGTTTTTTATAACATAAATCTACGTCTGGACTAAGTTGGTTTTCAGACTTTTAATCAAAGAGTGCACACTTGAATCTTCCAATATTCTTAGTCTCCTTATTGTCACTGATGAAAACAAGCCAGGATTTTCAACAAATCTCTTCCAACTTGTCTTCTTGCTGAATCATTGAACTGAAGATTTGGTATCGCACCCAGTCAACTATGACTTTCTGATATCCCCCCTAACTTTTCAGTGATAGAATGAACATGGTAACAACGCTACGAAAGCAGAAACAATCATCAGTATCTGAACTAATGACAAGTTATCGTATATATTCGTTTTCCATCGCATCCTATATGTGAATTATAATGTGAGTGTCAGCTTCGTGCTTTGTGAACAAACTTCATTTAAGTTATTTGCTAGAGCAATGATAACACCAGAAACCCTGACCCCTACCACCTGTAACTATTGAATAATAACATGGCAATGAATATCCTCGCCTCATGAGATGAGAAGAAAGGCATTCTGCAAGGTCTGCTTTGTTGTCAGCTTATGTTATAATATTGATACCATACTTGAGGTAGTGGCACATGTCGACAAGTAATTTGTTTTCCAACAGGTTGTCGTTTGCCAATTTGTATTGTTCTTGTAAAGACTTTACTGGAATTGATAAAGATATCGAAAGTGACACCAACAAGCGTACTTTGTTCACTTAATTGAGAAAAAAGTCTTGACAAATATAACAGCATGATCGCCAAATGTCTGACAATATTCAGACTTGCTAAGAGATTAAATAAAGCATAACCATCTAAAACAACCAATATAGATCTGCCTGAGTTAGATTCTTTTGTTGGAACGATAATACCTTGTTCAGTGGTAACTACATTCAAAATTTGACACCCATAGCATCACAGAGGTGTAGGTTTCTACAAGCAATGTCCAATCCCCCGAATTTGTGCTTTTATAAAACAGAAGAAAGCAGTGAAAAATACTGATGTATTACTTCTTCATAAATTACAATCTTTAGACTGAAATGGTATCTGGTACATCAAGGTATCTGTGATGTTATCAATTGTTCACTATTAGGAGGCTGAAAATATTGAAAGATTCTTTTGTGCACTTCATAACTGCAATCCTAAAAACCTACATAGATTCATGTCGTGGAATACTTTTTATAATGCAAAGAAGTCCATTGATTCCCTTCCGCCTACCAAGGATGCTTAACAGTATCATATTTTAAGCGCCACTTATCTTACAGAGATCTTGATACAGGCTGCAAATATTCATTTTGAACCTAAAGATCAAGTCACTATGTGGTATTGGTCACATAAAAATGATACTGTATCTCCTGTTTGGATTCGACAGTCGCCGAATACTTCGGCATGATTGCAAATAGTAACCTGTGGTGTTAGATCCAAATGCATTTCTGCTAGATGCAAATGTTATAAAGCTGGCGAAGTCTGCATATTTGGGTGTGATTGTAAAGTACAGCATTGTGCTAATCCTGTTTCGTCTTTTAAGAAACTATATGTTTAGGATTTGTACCATTTAGATAATGATACATTTAACAAACATTTCATAGAAATCAAAATATGTTCTTAACTCAATGTTTGTCATGTTAGGGTTACTTGATTTATTGTGCATTTCCCCGTTTAGTTGGGTCCACCGCCGTAGCAGCCCATCGTAAAAGTCATATCACGGCCGTCCTAGAAAAACTAAGTATCTGGAGTAAGCTTTCTACCAAGTTACTAAGCATGTATTTTCGTCAGTGACTGACATAATTAAGAATCAGTGGTAGTAGAAAGAACTATCATAGAAATCATTTCATGAACAAACTCCATGAAAGTATGCTTTACCCGGGAATACAAATAAAATACCTAGCCATCAGCAGACTAACGAGTTACCTACTGAGCTAAATGGGAGCTGTATTTTTACCAATTTACGCGACAAACATTACATAAAGGGACATAATCATGTAACCAGACGCGTTTAAAAATCTTTTAAACAATTTGAACGTATTTTAGAAGTTTTCTATTGTAAATGTACATGACTTTTTGCAAGAAATATTCTGTACAATGATCACATAGCTTTAATGATAAGAAAATGCTCTGTGTTGACCTTTGACCTAAATAACACATTTTTATCACAAAATAGGTTTTTAAACATTCTCTATGTGGCTTAGTAAGTCATATAGCAACGTGAATTAAATATAAACTTCCTTTACAAAAAATAACCAAATTTGTCAAAAAAATTCTAAAAACAGTTATACCACTCGTCCATAATTTTACACCACTGTGACATTATTGTAACCTTATCGAGTATGAAATGTCTACTAAAAAGGTCATGAAGCACCAATAAACACAATTCAAGTTGATTTAAACCATAAACACTAACTGTAGTTCTACTTATTGAACTACTGTATACGATTTTTTTATTGTCATCTATTTTAGCGACAAAATGCTAAAAAGGGAAGTAATCATGCATTCAAACACTCCATTGTTTTCATAGAAATAAAGTTTAATCATTATACATTAGTTTTCAACAAAGAAAATCTCCACTTTACCGATTAAATTTCTTGAAATTTCAGTATAAAGAGCATAGGGTCAAATAAAAAATAAATGGACCTAGTTGACCTTTGACCTAGATTACGGACTTAAACGCGATTTAGATTTTATACACCCCCCCCCGTACGATATCAGGGAGGCATCCAGCTACATAAATCAACCATTAGATTTGCATTAACAAAAATGTCCTACGGTGGTCAAAATTTCACTATAAGATCAGGGATGGGTCGAGTGCTGGATTCCAGTACTCGAGTAGTACTTGAGTATTTCAAATTTTGTACTCGTTCTTATGAGTAAAGAGTACTGATTTTTTCTTCAGTAGTACTTGAGTAGTACTCGAGTAGTACTTAAGTACTAATGAGTATTTTTGAGTACCATATTGTTTTGCACGAGCGTATTATAGATTTTTAGTAGAAATAAAAGAGGCTAATTTTATTTATCTATTCAACTAAACATCATATCAAGCTTCAAATTCAATTTTAAACAAGACAGTCAAAATGTTGTTGTAAAACTTTTATGCATCATTGTTTATTTTTGGTCAATCTTATTGCCGTATATAGGCTATGTTCTCAATCAAGGAGCTGTGGTCCAGTGGTCCAGTGGTAGGACGAGCGCTTAGGGATCAAGAGGTCCTGGGTTTGATCCCCACTAGGGGCACTGCTAATTTCCTTGAGCAAGAAACTAACCTACACTTGTTCCACTCCACCCAGGTGTAAATGGGTATTGTGAGGGATCACCTGCCTGAGGGTGATTTCGTGACCAGGAGTTATTGTACAAGATTGTAAAGTCGACAGAACATGTATATGGAAGCAGACTTTAAACCGCATTTCAACTTTAACTTTATCTTAAATCAAATCTTTTTCCCCCGCATTTCAGTCCAAATCCAAATTGAACAAAAGATTTTTGAATAAAGACAAGCTCTGTTAGTATGTTTCAGCTTAGAGTAATTGAGTTATCTTTGTTTAGTTAACTAACTAACTTAATGAAAAACAAAACTAAAATCTTGGTTGAATTAGCTATTGTTTTTAATTTGCATGACATTTCATCTCAATTTATATCAAATCGCTGTGCAGGTTTTTTCACCACAAAAGTGACTGTTTTAGAGAATGTAATGTCTTGTCATTCACTGATAAATGATGCATGTAACTAGCTGATGATTTTAATAATTAATAAGCTATATGAGGACCAAACTGTGACAAACATTGTATTCACAATTTATGAAGAGGTATAAACTGCAAAAAGGTGTCAGACATCCCATTGATACACATATATGATATACATCATACATAATGATAATCCCATAACAATAGCTACTTATAAAACTTGTAGTCAGATAACCAATTTATATGCATTATCATTTCTTAAGTAGTTTTAAAGAAAAATCAATCAAGAAGGTAACTAAATAGAAATAAGATGGT
Organism: Mactra quadrangularis; assembly: GCA_025267735.1. Lineage (NCBI taxonomy): Eukaryota > Metazoa > Mollusca > Bivalvia > Venerida > Mactridae > Mactra > Mactra quadrangularis. Next base: position 46,025,597 of record CM046305.1, on the reverse strand, counting down.
CAGTACTCGGAAATACTCACGAGTATCGAGTACTGCTAGTTCAGTACTTGAGTAAGTATGAGTACGAGTACAATTTATTTTCCTGAGTACTGAGTACAGACGAGTACTGGAAAAGTGGTACTTGTACTCATAATACTCGAGTACAAGTACGAGTACCCCATCCCTGTATAAGATAGGTAGACTCATGTGTTATCATGTGTTGTTGATTTTATCGTAATGAAATTGTGTTAGAAGGATATAATGGAATTTGTTATCTCAGGTTTGCCGGGTCGAGGACAACCACGAACGTTCCTAATCTGACCGTAACAATGTCCAAGTCTAGTGATTGTGTGTCTAAGGCAGTTAAACTGCCGAGCTGCCTGTCGCAAGCAGCGAGCAGCAAAAGAGCTCGAATTCTTTGACTTTCAGTAAGTCTTGGCATAGTGTTAAATGGCGAAAATCCCTAAATATTGTAATTTACCTATAGTGTTGGGTCTACAGATATCCGATAGTGTATTCATTTCTCGCTACACACCTTCTTTGGGTAGCAAGAGTGAACTATTACGCAGCAATATATTCCCAAACTCGTCTGATGCCATACATGTCATATGTATGCATGTAGACTATTACATGGTCAATCCATGGCGTAAAGTTGGTCTGTGTAATCAATGTAACAAAAAGTTATATCGAATCTTACCATGCACATCTTTTTTTATGAGTCAGTATATTTTTGATTTGCCAGTTAGAAAAAATGGTTAATAAAATGTAAAGATAGCATATTTAAACACTACAACAACAATTCCATTTAGATACTAGTTAAATTTTTGTTTGTTTTGGTTTTTAACGTCGCATTCAACACATATATAGGTCATATATACAACGGCCAGCTCTTCCTACTATATGTTTCCATCTTTTCTATCACCAGTACTAACTTACACTACCACGAGGCCGACAACTCATGTATAGGGTATGACCTCCCGCGATCGGGTTTCAAACCCGCGATATCCGGATTCGAAGTCAGACATGCTAACCACTACGCCACGACCGCGGCTTACTAGTTAAATAAAAAAGCTTCTATGGTCTTAAACATACTTTGAGAAATTTATCATCTTGAAAACTAAATGTATACTGAAATATTTTAAAATGATATTATTGATAGTCATCTTTCAACCTGTGTTTCTATTAATCATAACATCTGCAAATTAAAGGTGGCATGTAAAGTATAGGTTCTGTGAAAATTAATTCATGCAACATTAAACAGAATTTGTTACAATAATGTACTTTATATTCTAACATAGGCACGTGCGCATTCACTCTTTATTTAATGTGACGTCATCTATGCTTTATTATTCAACAAAATATAGCTCGTGACGGCCGTTATAATTTTACTCCCCACGTTAAATGAGCAAAGCCGAAAATAGTGCCCGAGTTTATAAGGGTTGACTTTAACAGGACCTTGGAACATGTCAGTAAATGTAAAACATGTATAGTGCGTACATATTGACCCCGACCTTTCACATTTGCATCTTATTATCAGCTACACATATCCCGGCGAAAATCAATACCACGCCTTATCTACACTTTGGCTCGTTACGTATTAAAAATAAGCAGTCGATTTACATCGATTGTAAATAGCATCGGCGGGTACAGAGTAGGGTTGCATGGGGCTGGTAGAACCAATTTCGGTGGGTATGGGAGGGGTGTCCCCTCACTTAGAGGGTTCGGGGGCCTCCCCCGGAAATGTAAAAAAGAAGGTCTAAAATCGTGCATTCTGGTACATTTTTTGCCGTTTTTGATGCATGTATAATAGCACAGATTAACTATTAACATGCATGGTCAATCCTGCATTTTTATGTGTCTGTATCCCCTTGAAAATGGCTGCCATGGGCTTTGAAAATTCACTTTAGGAAATTATATCAATAATAATACAACACAGTATTGCAATCAATAAAAACATCGTCCCAATGGTCCTGTCAGTCAAGCCAAGGGTCCTATGTTTATTAATATGTTATATAGGGTCCTTGGAATTCAAAGGTTTTGAGGGTGTAATGTCGGCTATGGCTTACATTATAAGTTTAACAAGACATGTATAGAGTATATATGTGCATTCAAACGTGAAACTCACGTTCTTACCTTTTTAATTATAAATAATAATAAAATGGGCGGGGGATGGCGGTTGTGGGGCTAAAACCTATGTCAAGATTTTTGGTGTAAATACTTTAATAAGCTATTTGTGATGCGTATATTATGACTATCTTTTTGAGGTCTTTGCTAGGTCAGCCTCTTTATAAGGTCTGCCTATGGGTAAGGTCTGCTTCCCCGAAAAGGTTTGCTTCACCAAAGAAGGTCCGCTTCACCAAAGAAGGTCCGCTTTACCAAAGAAGGTCCGCTTCACCAAAGAAGGTCCGCTTAACCAAAGAAGGTCCGCTTCACCAAAGAAGGTCCGCTTAACCAAAGAAGGTCCGCTTAACCAAAGAAGGTCCGCTTCACCAAAGAAGTTCCGCTTCACCAAAGAAGGTCCGCTTTACCAAAGAAGGTTCGCTTCACCAAAGAAGGTCCGCTTAACCAAAGAAGGTCCGCTTCACCAAAAAGGTCTGCTTCACCAAAGAAAGTCCGCTTCACCAAAAAGGTCTGCTTCACCAAAGAAGGTCCGCTTCACCAAAAAGGACTGCTTCACCAAATAAGGTCCGCTTCACCAAAGAAGGTCCGCTTCACCAAAGAAGGTCCGCTTCACCAAAGAAGGTCTGCTTCACCAAAGAAGGTCCGCTTCACCAAAAAGGTCTGCTTCACCAAAGAAGGTCCGCTTCACCAAAGAAGGTCCGTTTCACCAAATAAGGTCTGCTTCACCAAAAAGGTCTGCTTCACCAAAGAAAGTCCGCTTCACCAAAGAAGGTCTGCTTCACCAAAGAAAGTCTGCTTCACCAAAGAAAGTCTGCTTCACCAAAGAAGGTCTGCTTCACCTAAAGGTCTGCTTCCTATTATATCGGAAGCAATTCTACTTTGTTAGACTTGCTTCACTTTTTGACATCGAGAGATCTTTTCTCCGAACTGACTTTTTTTCCACTCCCCTCTTTATTAACAAAAAAACATACATATATATATACAAAGCGCGAACCGGTGAGAAGACACCATTGTTGACGTCACGTCATAGCAACGTCAAAACATAATAATAAGATGGCGTTAAAATTTGTGTTTCTTTTCATACATAAAAATGGTTTTTTTGACAATTGTCCCCTCCTAAAGGAAGTATTTATACTTCCAAAAATATAAAAAATAAACATTGTCTATTCGTCTTGATACTGTCGACTCAAATAATCACCAAAAAGATTGTCTGTTCCTTTAATAGCTTCAATTCTGAATTGATATGATTGTAGGAATAACGCCCATCTTACTAATCTTCCATTGTCTGGTGTGCTCTTCTGGATATACGATAGTGAACTATGATCTGTTTGTATTACAAATTCTTTCCCGTACAAGTACTTTTGGAATCGCTTTATTCCAAAGACGATGGCTAACCATTCTCTCTCGCCGACTGAATAATTCTTCTCACGAGGTAGTAACTTCTTGCTTGCATAAGCAATAGGAAATAGACTGTCGTCGAATCTCTGAAGTAAGGCTGCTCCAATTCCACAGTTACTTGCATCCGTCTGCAGAATAAATTCTTTCGTGAAATCTGGCAGATGTAATATTGGACTTCTAACTAACTGTTCTTTCAAATGATTAAATGCTTGATCTTGATCATCTCCCCATTGAAAATAATTAGAACGACCTTTCTTCGTAAGATCTGTCAACGGAGCTGCAATTTTAGCGAAGGATGGAATAACTCTTCGGTAATATCCAGCTAGTCCTAAGAAAGCTCGGACTTGTCTCTTGGTTCTTGGCACTTCTGCTTTTTTGATCTTTATTAATTTCTCTTCTTCCGTCTGCAGAAGTCCATTACCAACTGTATGCCCAGTAAAACCAATATTGTTGAATCCAATATAACATTTGGATGGCTTTACCGTGAGCTTTGCATCTTTAAGTCTTCTAAATAGATCTCTCAACATCGATAAATGTAAATACCATGTTTCTGTGTGTCCTATCATGTCATCAACATAGTTGTCCACATATTTGCACCCTTTAAGTAATTTGCGCATCATCCTATTAAAAGTTGCTCCGGAATTGACCATACCAAAAGGCATTTTCTTAAATTGATAAGTGCCTCGGTCAGTGGAGAAAGCTGTAAATCTTCTGCATCGGTCTGCCACAGGAATCTGTCAATAGCCTTTACATATGTCGATTTTTGTAAAGAACTTGTCATTGGTCAACTTTGCCATTATGTCGTCAACACTTGCCATTGGTTCGGTGCCAAACTTGGTGATACCATTTAGTCTTCTGAAATCAATACAGAATCGATTACTTCCGTCTTTCTTTTTAATGATTACCACTGGTGCGTTGTACTCTGAAATCGAAGGTTCAATCACGCCAGCTTCCAACATATTATGTACTTCATCTTCAACATCTTGTCTCTTAGCATAAGGAATTGGATATTGCTTTACTCTTACAGGGGTCTCATCAGTCAACTCTACATGGTGCTCTATTAATGGAGTTGTACCAGGTTTTTCAGAGAACACTTCACTAAATTCTTTCAGTATGTCTTGGACTTGCTTTTTCTGATCTTTCGTTAGTTTTTCACTAATCTGAACGTGTCTGTAGGTCTGCTCACTGGAGTACTCTGGAAATTCTAACAGACTTGCATCATCTACTGCTCCATCAATACCATCATTTACTTCATCTACAACTGCTACACTTGCTGCAATGGCTTTGGGGCGCTCCTCGTACTTCTTCAGCAAGTTAATATGGAATGTCTTCTGCTTATTTCCGACTTGAATCTTGTAATCAAACTGATTAATCACTTCAACAACATCAAATGGTCCTTTCCATTGTAACATCATCTTGTTTCTATCTGTGGGTAGCAGCAGAAGAACTTTATCTCCGACCTTTAATACACGTTTTCGTGCTCTCTTGTCGTAATGATGCTTGTATATTCTCTGGAGTTCATGATACTTTCTCTGGCTATCTTGCAAGTTTCTTCTAATCTTTGTTTCAAATTGAAAACATACATGTAGGTATTCTGGAGTTCTGGATCTTCTCTCTTTGTACAAATATCTTTCAATATTTGCATTGGTCCTTTAACTGTTCTTCCATACAACAGTTCGAATGGAGCAAACCCCGTGCTAGCTTGTGGCACTTCTCGATATGCAAACAGTACCGAGGGTAAATATCGGTCCCAGTCGTTTGGTTGTTCTTGACACATTTTCTTCAGCATACTTTTAAGCACTCCATTCATTCGCTCACACAGTCCATTGCATTTTGGATTGTATGGTGTTGCGAATAGTTGTTTGACAGATATCAACCGGCAAATTTCTTTCATTACATCGGCAGTAAATTGACTTCCTCTGTCACTCAACACTTCTGTTGGAAATCCTACTCTGGAATAAATTCTCTCTGTCTCTATCTTCGCTAGAGGAACTGCTTCTGGATAACGTGTAGCAAAGTCCACAACAGTTAAGATATATCTATTGCCCCTATCAGATATTGGAACTATTGGACCTATTAGGTCAACAGCAACTCTGCGAAACGGCTCGTCGATCACCGGCATGTCACCCAATTGGACTTTCTTTATTCTACCTTTCGGAACTGTTTTCTGGCAAATGTCACAAGATCGGCAAAACCGTGCGATATCACTTGTGATTCCTGGCCAGTGAAAACTTGTAATAACTCTGTCTTCCGTCTTCTTTGCAGATAGATGACCTCCTACAATTGATTCATGAGCCAATTCCATCACTCTTTTCCATGGTCTGCTGGTACAACAATCTGCCTTACTTCATTACCATTCTTCTGTGTAAATCTTCTAATCAGCACTCCGTTGTCTACTGCATATTTGTACGATGCCCCTGACTTGGTGTTGAACCCATCTTCCTTGTCTACTAATTCATACATCTTCGATATAGACTTGTCACTCTTTTGACACTCCTTTAATTTCTCAATATCCACTTTTTTCTTGCATGAAGGAACGGGAACACAGAGGGCTTTTATAGGCTCTTTGGCCTTCTTGCTTTGAGCTCTGGTCATCGTGGCTGCTGCTACAGTGTTTCCTTGGGATCTTTTCCATTCTGGATCAGGCTTGTCTCTTACCCCCGAAACATTGCCTATCACTAAGTCGCGTATCAATGACTTAGGAACCATGGCCTCTATTTCTCCAGAGAAATAAGGTGTATCCACTACAATCTTTGCAATTGGTACTACTTTTGCTTCGCCATCAATGGTTATCATCACTATTTCTTTACCAGTAAATTCTTCATCTTTGACAAACTGTCTCCTTACTGCAGCTAACTCACATCTCGTGTCTCTCAAGACTTTAACTGAATGTGTTCCTACAAACCCTTCTAAATTTCTATCTTCTCCTAGAATGTCCACCGTGCATGCTCCAGCTAGAATTAAAACTGTTTCCCCGTTGGCTAGCTTTAATTTACCGTCCTCCGTATTCTTATCTAAGACACTGAGGTCTGCCTTTGCACATACAGCAGCTACTTTACGATCATTTGTAGTATTAGCTGACTTTAACTGTCGGAAGTCCCTTGCAATATGTCCATATCTATTGCAAATGAAACACGTCTTGACTGGCTTCTGATCGTTCCAACTGCAGTCTTTGGCCAAGTGACCTGTCTGTTTACAGTTATAGCATGTCTTCAATCTTGGGTCTCTTGCATCGTCGTTTCTACCCTTGCTATTCATTAGTGATCCATCATTATTATTTCTTCGTACTGACGGTCCTTTTTGGAACAATGATGCGGTCCCATTATGAGCTTCGATGTACTGCTCTGCTATACGGCTTAATTCCTCTATAGAAGAGGGCACCCTTTCTTTCAGGAATATCGCCAGCTCTGTCAAACATCCTTCGATGAATTGTTCTTTAATAAGCATCTCAGTTATTCCTTGGTAAGACTTTTCAACTCCAGCAAGGTCTGCCCATCTTGAAAAATATCTTCTAAGTCTTTCAATAAATTGAAACACCGACTCGCCTGGCAAAGGTTTGCTCTGACGGAACTTCATTCTGAAACCTTCCTCCGTTAGTTGATATCTTTTTAAAATGGCATTTTTCAAAGCATCATAATCGTTCGCTTCTTCATTCGACATACTTATGAACACATCCAATGCTTTTCCAGATAACAATGAGCCCAAACTCATGGCCCAGCTTTCCTTTGGCCAATTTTGAGTCTTAGCAAACCTCTCAAACCGCTGTAAGTAAGCCTCAATATTATCATTCACGTCGTCGAACTTTGGAATCTTCGGCCGTAGGACATCATTACTCTCGCCATTGGCCCCTTTGTTGGACTTTATGCGTTCAATTTCTAAGTCCTTCTCCTTCATCTTCAGCTCAACACTCATCTCCATTTGCCTTCTTTCTTCATCTCTTCTTCTAACCCTGTCCTCTCTAGCTATGTATTCGCCTTCTTTTTCCTTCACGAATGCCAGCAGATCTCCCCCTGTCAAGCCTAATCTTTTGCCTAATCTCAACCATTCGTCATAATACATCTTGCTGAGGCTTATTCAAAGGATCCCGGACGAGCCCCCAATTGTCAAGATTTTTGGTGTAAATACTTTAATAAGCTATTTGAGGTCTTTTTGAGGTCTTTGCTAGGTCAGCCTCTTTATAAGGTCTGCCTATGGGTAAGGTCTGCTTCCCCGAAAAGGTTTGCTTCACCAAAGAAGGTCCGCTTCACCAAAGAAGGTCCGCTTCACCAAAGTAGGTCCGCTTCACCAAAGAAGGTCCGCTTCACCAAATAAGGTCCGCTTCACCAAAGAAGGTCCGCTTCACCAAAGAAGGTCCGCTTAACCAAAGAAGGTCCGCTTCACCAAAGAAGGTCCGCTTCACCAAAGTAGGTCCGCTTCACCAAAGAAGGTCCGCTTCACCAAATAAGGTCCGCTTCACCAAAGAAGGTCCGCTTCACCAAAGAAGGTCCGCTTAACCAAAGAAGGTCCGCTTTACCAAATAAGGTCTGCTTCACCAAAAAGGTCTGCTTCACCAAAGAAAGTCCGCTTCACCAAAGAAGGTCCGCTTCACCAAAGAAGGTCCGCTTAACCAAAGAAGGTCCGCTTCACCAAAAAGGTCTGCTTCACCAAAGAAAGTCCGCTTCACCAAAGAAGGTCTGCTTCACCAAAGAAAGTCTGCTTCACCAAAGAAGGTCTGCTTCACCTAAAGGTCTGCTTCCTATTATATCGGAAGCAAGTCTACTTTGTTAGACTTGCTTCACTTTTTGACATCGAGAGATCTATTCTCCGAACTGACTTTTTTTCCACTCCCCTCTTTATTAACAAAAAAACATACATATATATATACAAAGCGCGAACCGGTGAGATGACACCATTGTTGACGTCACGTCATAGCAACGTCAAAACATAATAATAAGATGGCGTTAAAATTTGTGTTTCTTTTCATACATAAAAATGGTTATTTTTACAACCTACAACCTTTGAATTGGTAGCTAGCCTCATCGTATAATATTCTGGTCCGGCCTATGTGTAATAGACACTCATTGTACACTTTGAATGTACTTTAAAATTAATCCCTGTGTTATAATTACATTCGAGCCTTGAGGGTATAATCCGATTGTTTTCGAGCATTAATACCAACTTTGTATTCAATGTAATGAATATTCTTGCATAAAGGTCAGGTCGGGGTCAATATGTACGCACTATACTAACCTTATAACTTGAACGAAAATGGTCTAAATTGAGTTTAAAACGATTCTAGCATAAAAAGATCTACTTCAAGACGTTTTCTCAGTCCCAGCATTTCCCGGTTCCGCTGTCTCAATTCACACTGTCCTTCATCCGACGATAATGCCAGCCATTATACAAAAAATACAAAGATTGACTATCTAATTAAAGCCAAACTGTGCATAGCATAATATAATGGAACTGGCTACGTGTAATCTTTCAAGTTTCACAATTATCCAAGCTGACACGATCAGCGCTGATTTTCCGAAAATCCATTCTTCCTTGGCACGCGTACATACAAAAATTCAATTTATATCCAACCTTTTCCAGAATTCTTAATTAAATTGTCTGATTACACCCTACTATCCAGTTAACATCCAATCATTTAAGCTGTATTTGCAATATTCCGTCGAAAACATCGAACTTGAAATTTGCTACATCATCATGTGTTTATAAAATGTCACTCACTAAGGGCAAGGCCGAATGTTTGTTTATTTCACGGCGCTTATTTTGTAGAATGATGTTAAACACACAAATAAAACTATGACAGTTCGTATTTAGTTTTTGGTTTCTATTTTTTAATTAAGATTTTTATATTATTTATTTGGAATTAGAAACACCTATCTATGAGAATTGTGTAAATAAATGCTATTTTCGGCCTTTGCACTTGGGAGTGGATTTCAACAGCATGACGTTTCTGACAGTAAAAAATAGTTCTATGAATATATCTTTTCTAGGGATGTATTTTGCGATGTTAGAATCGAAATAACTTACAGTTGTCTATATTATGTTGTCTTATAAAATGTATTTCAATACATACATGAGGAATATGATTAAAAAATAATGAATAATACTATAAAAAATACAATTATGTGTTTGGAGATAAATCAAAATTCGCTTATTTTGTTGATTCATCTCGGTCTAACATTGTGCTATCTCCAAGATGATAATTCAATGGTATCAGTGTACATTTTCTGAAATTATGAGTTTGTGACATTGTCTATATGGCAGCATACATATTTATACAAGTATACAAAGCGAATCAATGTCATTGGAGAACAAAAACACGATAACTATATATTGTACTCTAACTGGACTAAACGAGATAGAGCAATGTTCGAACGAGCTTCAATGGACTTAGAGCATTGTTAGAGTCAAATAGGGCATTAAACCAGAGACAAACTTTTCATTTTGATCGGATAACAGTATTTTCAGCCTGAACATTAATCTATATCCTGGACATAGAGCAATCTGTACGCTGTGAGAAGAGAAAAAGTGTGGAGATTGGATAATGTACGATTGGCGGGTTGCGCTATTTGACATGATAAAGTCAAGAAACTATTTTAAGATGATAGAGCAAGGTAATACAAATCGCGTATAGGATGTTTATCTCATTGTTTTCAAAAATGGAGATAGGACATTGTTCGATTGAGGCGACGAAGTGAAAAAAATCAAGTTAAAATAAATAATAAGTACAATTTCTATTCTGGTCTGCCCTCTTCAAGTTCTAGCTTAGATCTGACTTGATTTTGTAAAAAGAAATGGTCATTGACTAAAAATAGGTCTAAACCAGTTTATTCTATGTGATTATGATCGAAATCACTGAAAAAGCATGACATTTTCCCGCCTCATTAAATTCAATCAGGCTTTATAAAAGCATATTAAATATATAAGTTTAAAGGGGAGTAACTAGTATACAATCAATTTAAGGTTTATGTGTTGTCTCCCTTATTTCAAATTAATTTAGGAAATGTAATATAAAATAACCACCCTGTTACAAAAGTGATAACGACATCATGTATTTTTTCTCAAATGCGTTTATTATGCAGGCCGATCAGTTATATACCTGTCAGGAGAAAGTATGTTAAATTCATGAACTCAAAATACAGTTTCTATCTTAAGAAGCAAGTGTATTACATTTAACTATTGGTTCCTTTTCTTTGTTTAAGCGTACCATTAGTGTATTATTTCGATTAGATGAAACTCTAGTGCATAAAATGTAAATGTTTATTCATAAAATATAATAAAGGTGCCTCAAATGAATATGTGAGATAAAGTACTGAACAAAAGGGGAAAAAATTGACGTCAAATGGGCCAATACCCAATCTCGCTTGAGCATTTTACAAATGTACGAGAACTCTAGAATTCGAGTAATCGAATTTTTAATGTACTTTATACACAAATTTAACAATTGTAGCTCGCTATGATGTTAAATAAATATTGAATGTCAGTAAAACCGTCTATGTTTACTTTCATAAATGCAATTGCTATGGGGTTATTTGTGTAACTTATACGAGACTAATTGTGGGAGACTAACAGTAGAACACACGTTGATTTTTTTGTCTTTCAAGAATCAGTTTCTAATTAAACTAATTGAAATATTCTTATTGAAAAAGTATATTGCTTTGGTTTTCTAGTTTTCACTATTTTTGTGTTAGTATAGGAAACTGTACTCCGTTTGGACCGAACAAAGAGTTCGGTTTTCGGATTTTATATAAATGGCTCGTCTACGATAATGATATAATAAAGTAAGGATGTCAACCGGGTCCGAATACACTATCCGGTTATCCGGATCAGATATCCGAATATATTCGAATGGCCGGACCATTATCTTAGAATGAGTTTGATGGTATGACATAAATAGTTTTTGCGACCATTTTCATTATAAATTGCACAGTTATTCTACTCTCTTAAATCAATTATTTCTTATCGATATCGTGATTTGGCCCTTACCCATATTCTTTAAAGAATATCATTTTTTCCAATGGTTACATAAATACATTTTGTATAACAAATGAGGACAAAGCAATTATTTTGTAAGATTGTTCACTGCTGACAATATTGAAATTCAAGTTTTATATGCTTGTCAGAAATAATGACTTAATAAGCGTGTAATTATATTATCAAAAAATCAAATATTTTTTTTATAAAAGCATAAAACGTTTTCACATGAAGAGATTATCGTACAATTATCTTACATTCATTCCTTTAAAAAACGAATTTATAAATACTTGTTCATGGTCTTGACAAGAGTGGGTAATGACTAAGTACATGTTTGCTACAATCGGTAATGACAAATAAAACGATTTATAATATTTTAGGGACAATGTACCTGAATATATAATGTCTTTTCGTTATAATTGGTTGTTATGGTCTGCACAATAATATAATGTGTTTTTCATTATAAGCTACGCTATAAATGTGTCTTTCCCCCATATGACTTCAATTATTTGAATACAAATATATGATACACAATTATGACGAGATTTTAGCTTGAGTGTTCTAGCGTTTTAAAAGATAGCTGAATTATTTTATACCAATATCCTGTTGTGAAAATTTAATTTGGACACCGAATCGTGATTCGAACATTAGGATATCCGAAATCCGGTTGACATCTCTATAATATAGTCTTAGCTCGAACTGCTGCTTGTTTTTACCTTTGTTTTAGCCAAAGTGTTCCGAATGTTTTATTTTTTGATGGAAAACCAATAAGTCATATATATAGCTCATTGGTAAAGACTATCAACTCTTGTTCGAAATCGAACATGAGGAGTGTATTTTTATGGTAAGTTTATTTCATTTGAATTTGTAATTTTAACAATGTTAAAAAAGAGATTATAACATTAAAACAGTCGTCAACATATCGTTCGTGTAAACAGTGCGACTTTGAACATTAAACGTTTATTATTACAATCAATATTTGGGTGTAAAACATAACATAATTTGTTAAATTAGTTAAACTTACGTTTACTTTAATCATTTACATATTTACTAATAAGAACAATAAGGTATGCACGTTTCATGTCTTCTAAGCGGTCATTTTGCTCCGTTGCAATTGATACAAACGTATTTCCACTTGTCATTCTATAAAGTGACATTTTAAAAACGAAAGTAGATTACTTGATGAGTTTAAATTCTTTTTGTAATACTTGACATATCACACGAATTGCGCTCAGTGTCATACGCCTTTTAGCCTTATATCACGTTCAAACACTATGTTGCCAAGATCACGAGTAGTTTTATATGTTTGGGCCAGGATTGTTAATGGGTTTGTTTTTATTTTCTAGCACATAATTGTGTAAATATAAATACAATAAGGGCATTGGTTTTTATGCTTTTTATGATTTTAATAAATTTATCCAATAGTTTGGAAGAAGAATCATAAGATTTTAGGGGCTTTAAATAACCTGATTCAATTAAATGTATCAAGAATTTGTTCAACTTATTTGTATAAACTTGATTTGTTATTCTAAAACAAAAAAAAACATTATAAAATCTTATAGAATATCAATAAGCTCTAAACATGATAAATCTGTCTTAAATAACTAAATAAAAATACTACCCAACATTTGCTATGCACCAAGAGTAATTTTGTAACTATCTTATGTTGAATGTCAAATATTAGATTTATAACTGTTCTTTTATATGACATAGTGATTTATAAACATCATAAAGGAATTTTAACCAATTGCAATGTGTTTTCATGTGGTTTTGTTTTGATCGTAATGCAATTGTGTTGTAGACGTATAGGATGGAATTTTTTATCTTAGGTCTGCCGGGTCGATGACAACCACGAGCGTTCGTAATCTGACAGTAACAATGTCCAAGTCTAGTGATTGTGTTTCTATGGCAGTTAAACTGCCGAGCGACGTCACCGATGATGTAGCCAGCAGCGAGCAGCAAGCAGCAAAAGATCTCGAATTCTTTGACTTTCAGTTAGTCGTGACATAGTAATTAATGGTGAAAATCCCTAAATTTTGTAATTTACCTATTGTGTTGGGGCCAGAGATTTTTTCATTTTTCGCTACACGCCCCCCCCCTACGTGTAGCAAAAGTGAAATATTACGTAGCAATATATTTCCAAGGTCGTCTGATGCCAAAAATGTCATATGTATGCATGTAGACTATTACATGGTCAACCCATCCCGTAAATTTGGTCTGTGTAATCAATGTAACAAAAAACGTTATTTCAAATCTTACATTGCTCACCTTTTTAAATGTGGCAGTATATGTTTTATTTGCCAGTTCGAAAATGGTTAATAAAATGTAAAGATACATATAATGACATATTCAAACACTAGAACAACAATTCTATTTAGATACTAGTAAAATTTTTGTTTGTTTGGTTTTTTAACGTCGTATTCAACAAATAATTTATTACATAGGTCATATATACGACGGCCATCTCTTCCTACTATAGGTTTCCTAAACACTTTTCTATCACTAGAACTAACTTACACTACCACGAGGCCGAAAACTCATGTATAGGGTATGACCTGCCGCGACCAGGTTTCGAACCCGCGATCTCCGAATTCGAATTCATATATGCTAATCACTGCGTCACGGTCGCGGCTTACTTGTTAAATAAAAAAGCTTCTATGGTCTTTAACAAACTTTGAGAAATTCGTTATCTTTGAAAACTTATTGTATATATTTTACAATGATACTATAATTTCAGATATGAATTACCACCAATGATGAAATATTGTGTTAACCGGACCAAATGAGAACAGTATCAAGACAAGTATAAGTTACTTCAATACCATCAAAAAGGGGCTCCACAAATAAAACCCTACCCGATATGGCAGATGCAACACTTATAAATCGCAGTATGAATAGAACAGAAAATACAACATCAAAAAGTAAAATATCACGTGGCGTCAGTAAATACCTAGATGGGTTGGGGTTCTCAAGAATACAGATATGGAATAGAATTCGTCAAATGAATATACGTTCTACGGTCAGTGATCTTTCCATCAAGTTTAGCATGGAAACCAACAATGAAAGAATATTTATTGGAAGCCAACGTGAAGGATTAGGACTGTCAGTCTTATCTGATCTTGATGTTCTACAAGTTGAACATGATGTTCTTTGTACCAAAGCCACTTCTACTGACGTAGATGACAAAATACTTGTCTTGAAAATCATTGACACAAATACACCAGCCGGATATTGTCAATTACGTGTAGACCAATCAGCTGTAGAAAGTGCAAATTGTTTTGAAATTAATGATCACTTCGATTTTGTGCGAGCATTTTCATGTGATGGACACACTGCGTTGAATACATGGCAAAAACTTGATAAGTATAGGTATGCTTTTGTTGAAAGAGATGGTAATACTTATTTAAGTAGTTTGATCTTTACTGACAAGATTGAGGATGATTTATTAAAAGTGAGTCAATTTGCAAAGAATAATTCCGAACGTCAACCTCAGCAAGGTCCTTCATCACCTAGAAAAGTCCCATTTCGTTTTTTGAATTCATTGCTGTTTGAGAAAAAGGGCATCAATTTTGTTGAAATAAATGATCACTACGATTTTGTTAGAGCATTTCCATGTGATGGACACGCCGCGCTGAAAACATGGCAAACACGACCAAGGAAGTACAATTGGCCAAGTAGAAAGTTGATCAAACACATTATGACTCTACCAGTTTATGTTATACCAGTTGGACAGAAAGGAAGTCAAAATGGATATCTTGAATGGCGTATATCATTTGTCCATGCTGAAATTAAGTTAGTTCAGTCATTTAACAATGTACAAATGAAGATATTTCTTTTGCTTAAACTTTTCGCAAAGCACTATCTTAACTCAGAGTCGAAAGCTGTAACATCATATGCTATAAAAAATGTTATGCTTTGGTTAGCCGAAGAAATTCCTCAGAAGAAATTTCGACTGAAGCATTTGATGTCTAGAATGATGGACGCACTTCAGATGCTTAAAGATTCGGTAATGACAAAAACTTTGTCAAACTACATGCAACCAGAAAGAAATTTGTATGAGAACAGGTTAGATGAAACAGAACAACAACAATTGATACAAAGAATAAATTCATTAACGAGCAAAGGACAAGCAATTCTTTATGATATTTTGTGTGATAGGTATAGAATATTACCTTATAATATACAACAAATTGTCGATGAATTAAAAACGTGCAACCAAATGACACAAAATGAAATACGCACGTCCATAGACTATGATATCAAAGTCCGTTTAGAACTTTCCATGAAAGTACACAAACTTAAGTCTGAAGAAGAGCTTATTGAAGCAATCACTGATTTGTCCAAGAGGAGAGCTGCTGATGAAGACTATCCTGATATAAGAAGTGATACATATTGTAGCCGTAGATTGATTGATGCTGAAAGAAGTTTAAAAACAAAGAGTTGTGAAGAATTGAAACCAGGACCATTGATAAAGTTGCAACATTTAGAAACCGTTACAAAAAAAGAGTTGAATGCGGTGGACGAATGGAAAAAAATTGAAATAGCTATCGCTCATCGACATGCATGCGCGACCAAATTTCGAGTAAGGAAGGCCGAAAAACCATGATTGATATTGTAAATATCTTTAGAAACATTAAGTTCTTCCTTGTTGTTCAAGAGTTCCATTAGTGCATAAAATGTAAATGTGAATATTAGAATATATATGACAGGTTCACTAAAAGTGCTCGTAAGAGTAAGAACAAAAACAAATGAAGTATTGACGTCGAATCGGTCAAACATCCGTGTGGCTTGAACATTTTACTAGAACTATATATTCGTCATCAAACTTTCAATGTACTTTGTACACATAGTGAACAATTGTAGCTCTCTACTGTGTTACAAATATTGAATGTCAGCGAAACTGTTTATGTCACTATCATAAATGCAATTGCAATGGGACTTATTTGTTGCAACATATAAGGAAATAAATGTGCCTAACTGGTAAAATAGAATTAATTCTATTTCAATTAAATTAATATATCTTTTAAATTTTATTCGAAAAAAAGCTATCCACATGCTGATGTTCACCAGTTACCTTCTTCAATTTTTTAACAAGACCTGATATACTTGATCGGCAAAAATTTGTTTTCAATGATGCTTGAAAAAGGGAAAACAATTATGAAGTGCTTGAAAATGCACATTTATGTAACTAAAAAAAATACACAAAAAATAAAAAGTGAAATTATTTCATATGAATCAATTAAGTTTAAAATTAATATGGATAATAAAATTGATTTTTATTATCATTTTCATTTTCCCAAGGTTTGGTGGTATTTCTTTGTTTAATAACAAAACGTTAAACTTTCAAGTGCTTCTTCATTTCAAATGTTAAAAGTTTTCGCAGTATTACCGCTAATGTTTTCATTATAAAACTCCGAAAACAATAAGAGCAATTTGACCCTAATCCTGTTAAATGGTAACGAACACGGAGATTGGGAGAACATCGCATGTAGTATGCTACTTTTGTCTTTTTTGTACACACATATATAAGTCTTTGACAATTTTGTTTAATTAACAGTATCAACATACATGTATTATGTTAACATTTTCATACAAATATCTCTATTGTCCATTTATTAAGACAAAATAAATCTTATATATAGATTGACACTCCTATATACACTTTTTTTATATTCGTGTGCAAATATTGCAACTTAAAATAAGAATAGATTCTATGAAACAGATGAATTTAAACAGAAATATTTTCATGATGATATTCACCAAAACCCTCCTTTATTGGGAAGATAATAAAATGTTAGAGAATGTCTTCTTTCTGTTCTGTACTTCGTTCTTGAAACGTATTAGACATGAACTTGTAAAAATCAATGGGTTAATCATCTCTATTTCAATGCATGCTATCAAAAATGGAATTTAGTACCTAACTGAAATTGCATGGTGTGAATGTTAAGCCAATGCCATTTAAATAAAAAATGCAGAGGAGCAATATGTCGGGACCTGCGAAGAAAGATTGACCGTCTACATTGAATACAGTCGAGAATACTTTAGTGAATATAAAATTTACCAAGCTTAGCCTACATTTTTCGTTTGATTCCTTTTAAATTTTCAAAAAATATGTAACTACATAAGAGCACAAAACCAATTAAGGACTATGTAAAAGTTGAAATTACAGAAAGGTACCTTTAAGTACCGACCCCCAAAAAGTTGGTTAGGGTAAATGCAGCGCTAAAAATATCATAATGTTTAATTATCCCTCTTGCCTGAAATCTTTTGGACCGGGCAATATTATCGTAGGTACTTCACATCACCTGTGAATACAGAAATAGATACGTTATTTTCTGTGCAAGTTTCCTTTTATTCTAGCAAACAATTTCAGAATACATATGCAGATATTGAATGCACTAATATTACTCTAGATGCACTGAGGCTTACATTTTCTATATCTGTGGCTGAATTTACATATATGAACAAACAAACAAGTGAGCTCTGGTATCAAAATTTTGGCGTCCATTTTGTGTGTATTAAAAATTTATTCATTACACATCTTTGCGGAAGTCAGGGGCTAATTACAAAAACGTGTGTACATACGCGAACTGAGCTTCTAACTAAAGATTGCCAGATTTCGATGAAATGTCTTAAGAATGGTTTATTTTTTATGAAGTTATTACTATATATGTCTGTAGATTTGATGATTTATTGTTTTAAGGTATTTATTTGACGCCACGTGGGAACATTTTTGTGCCTAATTACTTTATGTTGACATCCATCGGTTCCGTCTTATATTGGTCGATGTTTTGTTAGCAGATGACCATTTATTGTGTCATACCACCTATGTTTAAATTGGCCGTGTATTGAAAAATCAAGAGTATGGTGGCTCGGTATAGCCCTCGTGCATTTTCTTCGAGAGCTTCTCATCTCCGTTTGTGAAATTGTTCGTTGAAGTTTGTGGAACATATTGTATTCTTTAAATGTTTTGTAGTTTATAATGTATTGTTGACAACAAATCATGTGACAAAAATTTTAGGGCTTCACCACTTGTCGTTGACTTAAGTCAGATCGTATTGTACGTAGCAAAGATTTTAAGTTTCGAGTGCGTCTTTGAAATTCTCTCATCGTTAAACTTAAGTTCAACGTAAGTAAGTAATTTCGGAAATTTAGTCAATCACCGTTACCGTTATAAACGGTTAATTGAACGATCCGTTGAAGCGCGAACGTTTAAAGATAGCGGACAAGAGAATCTTTACTTCAATTTATTAGAAGAATTCGGAGAGGAGGAATTGTTTTCTTGTTTACTTGGTTTTTGTAAATTCATTGATCTAAATCAACGAGAGTAACACTGCCGACTTCGTTGTTATGGCAGTTACTAATTTGCACAATATACTGGAACTATTTTGTTTCAGGTTGTTTCATACTCGCGTACTATATACTTTAACCGTTAGCTGTTTGCCTGAAACTTTTCCGCTAACAGGCCGTTCAATAATGGCATTAGTGAATTATACATATTTTAAGTGTGTACCTTTCATTACCTGTGTCCATTATTGGACACCGTACTTTTTGTTTGTACTACTTCTTTTGTGTAAAGTTGTATTTTGGACATGTTGAAAATTATGAATTTTAGTATATAGAGATATTTTATTATACTGATTTCAGACAATGTATAAATTAATTTGTATTTTTAACTCTTAGTGCATCTGTACGAGAATGTACACAATCTGATTGAAAGATTTTATTTTAACTGTTTTCACTGTACTTCATGCAAACTTGCACAAAAGTTTACATGTTTGAACTCACTTTTTTCATAAAAAAATAAATATTACTAAATCTCTTTTTTGATATTTTTCTATTAAACTTACTTATTATTTCATTAGGATTAAAATAAAAACTGAAATTTGTGAAAATTATTTGTAAATTTCAATTATTGCAACCACACCTATTTTAAAGTCATGAAGGACATTCGTAAATTACATAGTCCTTAATATTTATCCAAGTATCATAACTCTAAATGTGATTGATTTTAAGTCAAAAGTAAAATTTCGATGAGAATTCTCCCATTCGCATAAGCGCATAGGCGATTATACATGTCTCATAAATGATGGTAACGAAAGATCAATCTACTAGCTACCGACGACTGGAAGCCTGCATTGTAATCACACGTGACCTCCGCCATTTTATAATTTTTATCAAATCAATATAATTATCATCGGTATCTGGACCTCTAACCAGTGCCCATATAAAATATGATAATTGTCAACGGCAACATTATCAAACTCGCAAAGAAAAAATCGTTACTAGGTGATTGTAGTGGTATTACTTTGAAGCGCTCAAACAATGAATTAATAAAATTTGGAATCATGCATTAATTTTAATGTGATAAGCTAGAATATCATTTTGACGAAATAAATTTATATTAATGTGATAGTTTGCATATATATTGTTAATCATGTTGTTTTGTCATTGAACAATTATTTATCAGCACAATGGGGTAACAAGTTCAATTTTAAAGTAGACGCATGTATTACTTATAAAGGTATAGCTATCTTTTTGTACAGTAATAAAATAATGACTCAGAAGTGGAGTATTTCGTATAACAAATTTAAAGCAAATTCGTTATTATAGTTTCCCGATATAACTAACCTGTAAGATATTAGATATTATTGTTCAAGAGTACTTAAAATTGGCTGTCACAATTTTATGAAAGTTTTTAAACGACACAATACAAAGATTGGGAATAAACTATTATAAAATTTTGATAGTTTAGTAATAAAGTTTAAAGATAATCAAAAGTATATCATAAAATTTTAAATATTCATATGTTCTATTAATAATGAATGTTGAATAAAACAGTAACGGTGGAGCTTATTTTGCGACTTTTTATTTTTATGGTTCTTACCCCCTAAGTTTGTTCCATTGTGTATAAAACAGGTTTGGCAAAATATGAGCACAATTAAACAATAGGTATAAGTTCATCATATTTGATATTTTTAGAAGAATAAAAAGTGTATTTGAGGAGATATAGGGGTCTAAACATGGCACCTGAACGAAGTTCAGAGACTGATGAATTACCCCCCCCCCCCTATTTTCTAGTTCAGCCAATATTTTTCAAAGTTCTGACGGTACTGGCTAAATATTTTAATTTTGTCCGTGTATTGGATGTACAAATACTTGTTTAAAGTTTTAAAAAATCTGATAGGGTGCTCTGGGAAAACTTCTAAATTTTTGTTGATTTGAGACGGAATAACCCAGTTTAGTACATTTCAAGTCCATTGCTACCTCTAAACATTAAAATGTCTTTTTCAAACTTTCCACAAAGTGTTTTACATCAAATGGCACAAATGTGAGGGGTAAGACATTAAAACATCTCGAATTTTGTAAATCCACATTTTAGCTCTACCCTAATCAAAGTGGTATATTCAAATCAGAAAAATGATGCACGTGAAGCAGCATATTTACCTACATTGAGTTTGCAGGTCCGTTATTTGAAATACAAAAACAGGCATGGCCTATGGTACGATTTTACTTTATTAAACCAAAAAATACATATTGTATCATTATTGCTGATAATAAATATCAAAATGAAAAATATTCGACTCATATTTTATACAATTTCAATTACAAAAATACAATATGTTTTACAATTGATAAGATAGATAAAGTTAGTGCATTGGGGTTCAGAACAAATTGGATAATAGAACTACAAAAATTACTTAATTAGCCGTCGCTTAAATCTACATACAAGCATTTAAATATGGAAAATAAAGATATAATTATCTATAGATCAATGAATACAGAAATTCCCAATATAGGTTTAGTTCAAATTCAGAACTCAAAATTCCATAAACTGACGATCAGTATGAAGTACAACCATCGACTCATGCGGAAACCACTCAGGGGATTTCGTAAAATGACGATCAGTATTTAGTACAGCTATCGCTGCATACGGAAACCAATTGGGTGATTCTGTAAACTGACGATTAGTGTGTAGTACACCCATCGCTGAAGTGTTCCGAATGTTAAATTTCCTGATGGAAAAACCAATAAGTCATATATAGCTCATTGGTAAAACCTCTCAACTCTAGTTCCAAATCGGACATTAGGAGTGTATTATTTTGGTAAGTTTATTTCATTTGAATTTGTAATTATCACAATGTGTACAAAACGATCAAATGATAAAAAACATTAAATAGATTAAAACACTAGTCAACATATTGTTCATGTAAACAGTGAAAATATACAATTCAGTTATAGCTCTAAACATGATAAATCTGTCTCAAATTACGAAATAAAATACTCAAACCAACATTTGCTTTTTATTATGTGTTTTTGCTTTGATCGAAATCAAATTGTGGTTTAGACGGATATGATGGAATTTATTTTCTTTCATGCTTTACGGTGAAATGCTGTGTTATCCGATGAAAATAAACGGTGAAAATATCGGTTTATATTTTCACTACGGTGAAAATATAAAAAATGACGGACTACTTTTTTCAAGGGAGACAGACAAGCTAGAGCTATTTCAAACATCATATAAGCGAGTTCAATGGTGACAAAATGCATTAGTTGATGCTAAAGCAGGAGATGATATAAACAAATCCAACATATCCTGTTGCTAACTAATTTTTAAAACGAAAATCTACAAATTTAGTCGACACGGCTTCAGTGTAGATTACACGGCAATCACGCAACTGCATAATGGAGATTTTTTCTACATAATTGGGGTCAAATGCGAGAGTTTCGTGCTTTTAATGAATAGTCTAATACAGGCTTTCATGAGAAAATTCATTACAAATCTTAGAATAACTTACGTCACCATTCTTGATTCAAATCCAGCGAGGAAAAACTCAAACATGTCTGAACGTTGACTGTATCAAAGCTGCATCGTGTGCATTGCTATTGGATTCCATTCGTTGATTCATTTGACGAATATCCAGTCATTATACGGTAAATACAAAGGTTGGCTAGTATTAATCCAAGCCAATCTGTGCATAAATTAGATATAATGAACTGGCTTAAAAATCGTCGGCTTTCTTGAGTCTTCGCCATTTTGACAAATCAATGACACATCCCTTCAGTGCGTAGATCTAGATTCTATGTGTTTCCTTACATTATCCGTATATCAATATCATAATTGTGAAACATGTACTTTCCAGTCGCTTACATGTAATAATATCGTTTAAATCCTTCCGTTTACCGCGTAATATGACATCACAATAAAAACTGTATTGATTTAAAATTCGCGTAGTCCAACTCAGACGTACTGTAAACACACTTACCTTGACATTGACTGTTCATGCAGTACACATTTGTCTCCATCCGCGTAAGGAACACGATTTTCGAGTTTAAAATTGTTTTCCCTCATACTTCTTTACCGCAACAAGCATGGATTTATTAAATTTGGATGGGTAGTGTCTTTAGAAATGAACGATTATATTACAATAAATTATGCACACTGGAACTACTTATTTTCGCTCTATCACATTAATAATGAGTCATACGGTCTGTCCATGAACTGGCACAGGTAGAATCTAGATGATCTTGCATCATTTTCAGGTGAACAGCATGAAAGAAACAGAAAAATCGCCGATTTCGGTGTAAGATCGATTTATATTTCACCTTGTGAGCTCAGAAAATGATATCCGCCAGTGTATTCATTTCTCGCTACACACATTCTACGGGTAGCAAGAGTGAAATACTGCGTAGCAATATATTCCCAAGGTCGTCTTATGCCATAAATGTCATATGTATGCATGTAGGCCATTACATGGTCAACCAAGGACGTAAATTTAGTCTGTGTAAACAATGTAACAAAGAAGTTATTTCGTTTCTTACCATGAACAGTTTTTTTGTGTGTCAGTATATTTTTTGCCAGTTAGAAAAATGGTTAATAAAATGTAAAGATACATGTAATGACGCGTTTAAACACTAGAACAACAATTCCATATCGATATTAGTTTTATAAAAAAAGATTCTATGTTCTTACATACTTTGAAGATTCATCATCTTGAAATCTAAATGTATTCTGATATATTTTACCACTATATCATAATTTCAGATATGAATTACCATCAATGATGAAATATTGTGTTATACCGGATCAAACGAGAACAGAATCAAGACAAGAATAATTTTCTTAAATACCATCAAGAAGGGGCTCCGCAAATAAAATCCCACCCAGTATGGCAGATGCATCGCTTATAGATCGGGTTAGGAATAGAACAGAAAACACACCTTCCAAAAGTAAAATATCACGTGGTGTCAGTAAATACCTAGATGGGTTGGGGTTCTCAAGAATACAAATATGGAATAGAATTCGTGAAATGAATATACGGTCTAAGGTCAGTGATCTTTCCATCAAGTTTAGCATGGAAACTACCAATGAAAGGATATTTATTGGAAGCCAACGTGAAGGATTAGGACTGTCATATCTATCTGATTTTGATGTTCTACAAGTTGAACATGATGTTCTTTGTACTAAAGCCACTTTAAGTGATGAAGATGACAAAACACTTGTCTTAAAAATTATTGACACAAATACACCAGCCGGATATTGTCAATTACGTGTAGACCAATCAGCTGTGAATAGTAGAACGCTTGATAAGTACAGGTATGCTTTTGTTGAAAGAAATGGGGAAACGTACCTAAGTAGCTCGCTCTTTACAACTAAGCTAGAAGATGATATGTTAAAAGTGAGTGAATTTGCAAAGAATAATTCCATACGTCAACCTCAGCAAGGTCCCTCATCACCTAGATATATCCCATATCCAATTTTGAATTCATTGCTGTCAAAGAAAAAGGGAATAGGTTTAGTTGATATAAATGATCACTTCGATTCTGTGAGAGCATTTCCATGTGATGGACACGCCGTGTTGAATACATGGCAAACACGACCAAGGAAGCACGATTGGCCAAGTAGAAAGTTGATCAGACACATTATGGCTTTACCAGTTTATGTCATACCAGTTGGACAGAAAGGAAGTCACAATGAACACATTGAATGGCGTATATCATTTGTCCTTGCTGAAATTAGATTAGTACAGTCCTTTAACAATGTACAAATGAAGATATTCTTTATGCTTAAACTTATTGCAAAGCACTATCTAACCTCGCAGTCGAAAGCTATATCATCGTATGTTATGAAAAATGTTATGCTTTGGTTGGCAGAAGAAATTCCTCAGAAGAAATTTCGACAGAAGCATTTGATGTCTAGAATGATGGACGCACTTCAGATGCTAAAAGATTCGATAATGACAAAACATTTGTCAAATTATATGCAACCAGAAAGAAATTTGTATGAAAACAGGTTAGATGAAATAGAGCAACAAGAACTGATGCAGAGAATCAATTCACTCATGTGTGACGGACAAACGATCCTTTATGATTTATTATGTGATAGGAATGAATTATTACCTTATAATATACAACAAATTGTCGATGAATTGAAAGCATGTAACCGAATGACACAAAATGAAATACGCGCGTCCATGAACTATGATATCAAGAAACGTCTGGATTGCTGCATGATAGTTCACAAACTTAAGTCTGAAAAAGAACTAATTAAAGCAATTGCTCTATTGTCGAACAGGAGAACTCCAGATGAAGACATTTCTGATTTAAGAAGTAATGCATACTGTAGCCGTAGATTGATTGATACTGAGAGAAGTTTAAAAATGAAACGTATTGAAGAATTGAAACCAGGACCAAGGATAAGATTGAAACAAGAGTTTATCGTGACCATAATACGCCTTCTAGTTTTTATTTCATGGCTAATATCATTACGTCCAAACTTCTTATCTTCCAAGTTGTATTGCTTATTTGCAGCAATGGATCAAATGAAAATTGAACGCATTCTCGCAGATCGACCAGCATACTGCTGTTGCGCAATAAACATAGAACTTCCAACAGGAAGCTCTTTTTCAAAAAATAAAACAGTTTATTACATACGGTGTTTTGCATCGTTTTGCATTGTGTTTGTAATTTTGTTTTTGGCGCAACGCTGGAGCTCCGGCGTTGCGCTATGTATGCATTTAGTTTTTAAAATGATGCTGTATGCGGAACTTTTGCGGATGTTACTGCCTAATAACTGTCTCACCTTTCTCACGGGGTCGCCATTGAAGTCGGCAAAGGTTAGACTGAAAAGCGTACGTACTTTATGTAGCAAGACAGCTGAACGAGACATTTAAAGTTAATGAATTTATTTATCCGTCGTGATTTGTAAACATTTCATTTGTATTGTTTAGCATTAATAATGATCTTTAAAAGAGATTTCTTCAAAAAGTTAATTGCTTCTCGTCTGAACTGTGGTTTAAACTAAACGACTTTCACGGTCTTCGATGTCTTTTAACAGGAAGCACGCTTGTCTGTTTCCCAGTCGTTCTTTGAAAGGTAAAAGTACGTCAGGCAAAGCATGATTATGGCCGCATCCATTACAATGAGTTAGGTATTGGATTATTATGTTTTCAAACGAACATTTCTCACTACACAGGTTTAAATCAAATGATCATCGTACAAGAAGTACAATGGATACCATTTTTACTTGTTAGTTACATTTATGCTAAATTAAGTATCCGAAAGTCTAACGAGACTAATCAACGTCCGAATTGTGTTCAAGTGAGACATGTTTGTGATAATTCGCTAAGTATACGTGTAATTAGAATCAAAGTACTGAAAGTACTGTTGAAAGGAATTTTTGAACGATTGTAGGAGTCCAAAGTTACTATTTCGATATCCGTCATCATATCTCTATCATTCATAATCGAATGTGATTCATATTTCATTTTACATGCATATTATGCTACTGATCGAGAAGTTGTATGTTTTGATTCATGGGCAGGGCATACTTTCGTGGAGCTATGCCATGAAATAATTTCTACGGTCATTCTTCCTCCTACCTCTGATTCTAAATCATTTTAATACGGCAGTGTTCAGTCACTTAATTGCATCTAGTAGTAATCCAGAGATTGAGTCTTTTCAGGAACAGGTGGATTGCTGGTCACGATGTAACCTAAACAATTTGTTGCCATTGAGTGAAGGCCACAACCAATTGATCACATGTTCTATGTATTTTGTTCTAAAGAATTTAGCTAAACAGCAATTAAATTTGTTTTCCATTTTTTGAATTTTGAGAAGCGAGCGAAAGCGAAGAATAAATTTGTGCGGTTTCTAAGACATTTATTTACCATAAGTTAAAAAGAGCAGAAAAGGTATGGACTTTCTTATATAACATGGAACTATATATTTATAGACTATAGTGTAATCACGTAATAATTAGTTCTAGGTAATATAAAGCAAGTTAACAATTACTCTAGATGAAAATTCAATTGAATTTAAAACTATTTAGAAGTAGGGTAGAAGAGGTTTGCACCTTTATCAGTTCTTTCGGAAATATAACTTCATTTGTCTTTGGTATTACTTTTGTTAATACTAGACAACTACGAAGCACATATTACCCCGGTTCACTATATATATTTGTGTATACAATGTAGTTAGATTTTGTCTAATAATATCACAAGAATTAAATCAAGCCTTATGTGTTATTTTGGGACATCAAAATTGTAGGAAATTCAATGTAAATTTTTCTCCCTGTCCTATCTGCTCTCTATAGATCAATCTTCATATTTAACACTACAAAGACGCGTATGACGTCTAACATCAAGATAAGGTGTGTAGAGTGAGTAAATGTTCAGTTTACTGTCAAAGAGAGAGTGCAGTTATCATATTTCTGAACAATGGATTGTGTTATTGTAATTTCTAATGCCGTATGTTAGCAAGGATACATTACTGCTTTGCCGTAACAGTGAAATTTTCTGATTTATTTTGCTATTTAGAACTCAAAGTCCTAATTTTTAGTTCAATTTCTACTTGGTCAAGTGTGAAAACTTCTGATTTTCCGAAATTTATTATGCGTCAATTTCAAGGTGCGGACGCATTTTTCTTATTTTTTATTTTAAGGTGCAAGAAATCAGACGAACATAACGGTTAATTTGTTGCGGTCTATTAAAAAAAATCATTTGTAATATTCGCTCCGCGCTGTCACTAAACCTCTACGGACACCCATCCAAAGATTAACCGTACATTTCGTTGCTTAACTTCCAAAAATGTCCAGCGCTCTACGCTCTCAAAGTAAACTCCTGCTGAGATAAACGCTCGTTAAAATTGTATATATATATACAATCGTGTGGTAGATACTACTGCGCAATAATACAAAAAATTCTTTCCGTGCACAGTTAGAAAGTTGTTTGATTCACGTGTAAAAAAACCATTTAATATCATAATTTTAAGAATTTGTTGAAATTACTTTTTCAACTTATCTACTTTTGATAGTACACATATTTTTCTGCTGCACTATTTCTTGATTGCATTGACTCATTGATTTCTATTGAGTTGAAGGTGTTGTTCGTTCTTTTTCAAATTTCCAAGAGCGCTGACATAGAAAGGAATTCAAAAGAATTCCTTCCAAAAATCGAAAGTGAATGACCTCTATAGTATCGAACTCCTACTAAAGAAACTTTCGTCAGCAAATGATCATGCAAGATCAAGAAAACGTAATACCTGAATTTTAACTGAGGAGGCCGTCATAATCACGGCTTTCCTGACCCGATAACGATAGTGGTTATGGACAGGTAATCTAGACAAGAAGCACGCTCGTATAGATCATTTTTGGGGACGATCTAAACCGCTGGCGAAAACACTAACATCATAAACAAAATTTATCACTATTAGACCACCACTCATCGTAATCCTTTTATATATTTTGTAAATTTTTATAGGTGTTTATTTTAAGTTAGCATACTTAATTGCTTTAATTAGAGGTTGATCAAAAATTTTTTTAATTGATGTCTCATTTACAGGGAATTACAAGCTGAAGATGTACTTTCATGTTATTAATTTTTGCTCTCTTTGATGCTTTGCATCAATATTTTATTGCATAGTTTATGTAACACATGTTAAACAAATTCCTATAATCTGTTTTGAGATAAAGTTGACAGTCATTTAAGGGAGTTCGTCAGGAAAGAGGTTTCTAATGGAATTTTTTTAAAACTTCCATTAATTTGTTTATTTGTACATTTGAAGTAAATTTATCGAAAAAAAAAGATAGGTCACCGAACTTTTTAAAAAGTTACATCCATTTAAAGATGACCCCCAAAAACGTCTAAATTTCCCGCCAAAATACCTCAAAAATACCATATATCATGCAGATGCATAGGAAATAGTCTATATGTCATCAAATGGTGATTATTTTTGTGGTAAACAATATAAATTGGATATATTTTCCTATATCATGCAGTTTTACAGTATCTAATAAATTGAGTTTTGTAAAACTTTTCGTTAAAAATTGACAAATACCCCACCCACTTTTAAAAAAATGTTCAAATAAGTGAATGTTTGCATTTAAAATGAGAACGACCCTGTAATGGAATGTTTTATTTTTTGTGTTAGAAATGTCAAATAACGATTTATTTTCGGAAAAAAGGGAAAAAAACAATATGTCACCGAACTTTTTAAAAAGTTACAGCCATTTAAAGATGACCCTAAAAAAAACGTGAAAATTTCCCGCCAAAATTCGTAAAAAATACCATGTATCGGTCAGATGCACAGGAAATAACCTATTTGTCGTTAAATGATGATTATCATGGTGATAAACAATGTGAATATAATTTATCCCCCCTAATCATGCTGTTTGACAATATTTTATCAATCGAGTTTCGCAAAATCTACTTTCAAAAATGATAAATACCCCACCCACTTTTAATTTTTCTCTCAAAATGTTGGTATTTTACAAACTAGTATTTTGTGACCTGGTTATGATTTTTAAAAAAAAAATAATTAGTGATACAATGTCTAATTATCAGATTAAAATGAAAAGAAAAACACAATATGTCTCCGAACTTTTTAAGAAATGCGACATCTTATAAACACAATCAAAACGCTAAACTGAGCAGATTATATATAACGTTGCAAAGTTTATTTGTAGTCAAATTTATTTGAACTTTTCAATACTATCTGCATGTTTTTCATAGTTTAAGACTAAAGTAAAGTAAATACTGATTACAAAATTGTCATTTTGTCAAAACATGATACGTTTTTGATACATTTTAGCCCAATAGGGGTTACCCCACCCACTTCTTAAAACCCATTCCAAATCTATGTTTTGTACTCACCATGGAATTATGAATCTGTTTGATTATAGACCTTCATAAAAAGGTGATGAATAAATCTTTACTCTACATATTTATTAAAAAACATTTTTTTAATTCACCATGGCAACCAAGTATTCTAAATGGTTGTGAAAAAGGGAAATTCACATGTTTTTATTTGTTTTATGTACTATATTTTGTTATTATGTTCATCCTTACAACTTCAATTAATAAACTTATACTAATGTATGAGATAATCTAGTAAAAGTATTTCTGTTGCCATACTTACCATAATAACTACAATTGTATATATATTCAACCCTGTTTAAGTGTGTTGCAATGCTAATCATAGTAACTTCAACCTCATATATGGTATGTGTTGTATTAAATGATCATTCACCGAGGTTCTTACTAGGAACCATACATAGTCATAGTTTTCATTTCCAAGTAGTACTTCCTTAACCATGTCATGAAGATGGTTTGTTACTGAAACTAGTTACTACACAGAACAGCAGACAGGCATTTACAACTGTGAATTACTGACTTCTGCATGCTTAGTAGAGAGAGCCATTTATATTGACATGGCGGTTAGAATTGTCAACAATAAAACTACTGATAACTGATTTTTTAATCAGTGCATGGGTTGTATTATTTGCTATTGTCTTGTCAACATCAATCCAATCAAAACCAAGCATATATAAGATAAAATGAACAAACAAAAAGTAGTTCTAAAATTCATTTTATTTCAATTTTTTATAACATTTCATCAATCACTTGTGGCTTTGTGAAACAAATATTTTATTGGTAGTCCAACTGATTTAAAGTCTGTTCCCTAACCATCTGAGTATCATCATTATGGCACACTTCAATATGTCAGCTACCTGAAAGTAAGAAACATAAAGGTGCAGGATGTAATAAATCATGTATACAGAAACTTCAGAATAAACTATCAAATTGCAATTGGCATATCAGCAGTAATTATTGACAAATATAACAAATAAAAGAATGATTATATATATTTACTTAAATGTAATTTAACTTATTAATATAATACATAAAAGGAGACAAATGTTTTATCATATTTCTCTCATTGTTGATAAGAAACCATATTTTTATTGTGCCATGATGTCTACTCAACAATATACTAGTCACAGTTTCTCTGTTTACATTCCAAGTTATAAATTGGCTAGCTGTAGTTAACCAAAAAAAGGAAAGGTCCATGGTGCACCCCCCTCTCCCCCGTTAAAATAACTAAGTTCAAGCAATAAAACTTAAAATTACATCGTTGGTGAGCAAATCGTAGGTTTCACCCCCTTTAAAAAAATATTGAGCTGCCCCTGAACAGCTTTAGCACATAGATGGTGGGTGGGATATGAAATGTAAACAAACCTTTTATTGTTGTAAATTGAGTTACAGCAAACTTATTTTCTTATATCTGCATCAAGTCAAACAGGATGATCAAACTCCATGAAAAACAATCTGAAAATTTAAATAATAATGTCTCCTTGAATAGACTTTAAAAATAAAATAAAACTAAACATCGATGAATTTGTTCAACGCATTTTGTAGATCTACGATTTTGGCGACGTGTTGTCTAGACAAGTTGCCTCCGAATTGAAACCATCCACACCGAATAACACATGTCAGCATATAAATTTATCAAAATATCAACGTCACCAATGTTTTCAAATTGAACGTGTTAATAATTTTGTGAATCAAATATAAATCACCATGACCTTGGTTATTGTTTACATATTGCGTCATTCTACTTCCGCGTCATAATTGAAGTTTAAAATACAGTCATACAAATATTATCAACCAAAATGACACACGTATAATAAAAATACATAGAATGTTTAAGGATTTAACATACCTGCAAGCGTGGCCCATAATCGAATTTATTTGATGAAAACATGATCGCTCAATCTCCAAACATGACCATGTGTACTAACGTTGAAGCAAGTGCACGTAGACCTACGAACGACAACTCTTGATAAGAGTGTTGAAAGTGTATGCTACACGTCGATCGTCAAAAATTGATTTTTTTCTCGACTAAGATTATTTAAACTTCACACGGATGTGAGCGTTTAAGGTACATTATTTGATTTTTTCGTTTGTTTTTGTGACAAAAATGACGTTGGAAACATAGGATATTATTAATTTAAAAAAAGTCGACTATTTAGCAGTTAGCATACAAAATTGAAAATACGTTTAACGGTGACGACGTAACGTAGTTTATCCGTGTAAATCACGACAAAAATTGGCGCATGCGCAGATTGGGTAGCGGACTGCCTTAAAGCCAGTGATAAAAGAATAATGCCACTTTTCTCAAGTGCGTTAATTCAGCTGGCAAATTATTTATAACACCATTCAACAGGTCAGGAGATTGTATGATAAAAACACCCGAAAATGTGAAAATAAAGACACCATCTTCAGTAACAAGTTTGAAACATGTTATAATTTTATCTTCCTTTTTTATGTTAATCACCATTGTATTTTTCTTAATTTGATGAAACTTTAGTGCTTTAAATGTAAATGTGAATGTATAAGATATAACAGTTGTTTTTTGTGTAAGTGGGTTTAACGCCATAGCAACACATTATATACATGTAGGTCACATTTTCGGCGGTCAGTAAACCTACTCATTGTTCATGCAAAGGCTAATTCTCGGGATTCAGCTGTAAACCAGGGTTATATACTATCTGATATACAAATGCGATGTTCCTTAGATTGATTTTTCTAGGATGACCTGAGCTTGTCAAACTTGTATACAGTGTATATAGTGTTACATAATATTGCACCATTTGTTTTACTTTAGTTTTGTCGATAGAACGTTTGAAAAATCTTAAATGTTCTACTCAATTGTTTTTTTTTACCTTGATGTTTATGTAATATTCTTGAATAATTATGTGCGTGGATATAT
The DNA here is from genome assembly GCA_025267735.1 of Mactra quadrangularis. Lineage (NCBI taxonomy): Eukaryota > Metazoa > Mollusca > Bivalvia > Venerida > Mactridae > Mactra > Mactra quadrangularis. Next base: position 45,993,083 of record CM046305.1, on the reverse strand, counting down.
ATAAGCCACTGGTACTGGATTAAAATTCTAGTTAGTCATTCTTAAGTTTTTAAGTTCAAGCATTACATTACAGTCGTTTTGGGAGCTAATTATCAGACATTATTATTATTAACATCTTTATTTGGATTTCAATTGTGAGAATATTAATAAATTGGACATTTTACAATAAATTGGACATTTACATCGTTGGAATTTTTACCAAAAAATCCAGGATCAGTAAAGAATTGGACAATCATCTGCTAAGGTTTTATGTTATTTAGTATCTTCTGTTTGTAATTTTCGATACAATTCTTTTGTTAAATAAATTTATTTATTCTATTTATTTGTTCGTTGTAGTTTGTTGCTGGTTTCATTCCTTTTCTGTACGGTAACACCGGTTACTAGGCGTATACTTCCGTCAGTGACTGACAACTGTCCTTCATGATTTATAATCAGTGGAAGGAGGGAGAATAACCGTAGAAATCATTTCATGGTCAAACTCTACGAAAGTAGGTCCTACAAACCCGAAACCTTCGACCATTAGACTTGCGTATTACCAACTAAATAGGCTAGCTGGGTAGCTACTAAAATAAATGACAAAGGTTCACTAAAAGTGCTTGTGAGAATAAATACGAAACAAAAAAGTATTGACTTGGAATGGCCCAAGCACTTGTCTCGCTTGAACATTTTACGAGAACTCTTGAATTCGTAGAGCTGTCATGGATTCCAGCGATATCGCTGTATCGTCGATATTTATTTTCTAATCAATGATTAATATGCATTTTGAAATATAGACAATAAAGCCTATATGTGTAAATAAATAAAACGCTTAAATAAGGGTCAAATTTGTGGGACGAACCTTCTAATGTTAGCGGAAACAGGTGCGCTGTCATAATATGAAATGATAGGTCAAAAACATTGACGGCACATTCATTGAGGTAATAGTCCTTTCCCACAGAAGGTATAATATTCATTACAAATATTCATATTTTATGAGTTTATAACAACGTAAATGGTCTGTGAAGAACTGCAGTAAGGTATCGATATATATTGGTGTATCGTCGATATTTATCTCTCGATGTATCAATCTTGTCGATACGCTTCGAGCCCAATCAATCACAGCTCTAAGAATTCGAGTCATCGAACGTATTATGTACTTTGAATACATTATTAACAATTATAGATTTCTATGGTGTTAAAGGCATTGGAGAAGATATTAGACTGTAAAAGGTTTTTTGTTTACAACAATAAATGCAAATGCAGTGGGATTTGTTTGTTGTAATCTTTGTGCTCAGCAGTTCCGTAAATAAAATATATCTTTTAGATTTCTACGAAAGAAGCGATCAGCATGTTTATGTTCAACAGTCACCCTCTTCTCTGAAATTTTACAAGATCTGTTTAACTTGATATATTTTCAATAATGCTCGAAAAAGGGGAAAAACAATTATGAATGGCTGGAAAAAACACGTATATATAACTAAAAACAGATAACACAAAATGTATGGTGGAATAATTGCACATAGATCAGTTGATATATTCATCTGAATAATAAAAATGGATCTTCATTATCATTTTCATTATCGCATGGTTTGCTGTTATTGCTTCCAAGTGCATCTTATTATTAATATGCATCTCTATTTTCAAGTGTAATGTTGGCGTTACAAAACTCAGAAAACGTTCATGATAATATTCACCGAATCTCTCTCTATATTTGGAGTATAATTAAAATTTAGTGATAATTTTTTAATTGTTCTGTACTTTGTTCTTGAAATGTATTAGACTTGAAATTGTACAAAACAATATTTAAAAAATCTTATGTATATATCAATGAATTTTATCATGGATGTACATAAGTATCCGACCAAAAATGTTTTGCGTGAATTTTAAGACAATGCCACTTTCTCTTATGAAAAATTCAGAGGAGCAATAGTTCGGACCTGGGTAGCGTATACTTTTGAATATTCCTGTAGGTACTTTTAGCCCAGTCATCAATCTTTTGAGCATCTATTCCTTGATTGGCAGCCATTAATGAAATAAGGGCGGCATGCGGGTATATTTTAACCATGTCTCAAAAATAATGGGAACAACAAAAGATCGACCTACCAGCTAACGACGACTGGGATCCTGCATTGTAATCACACGTGACCTCCGCCATTTTATAATCTTTTCTCGAATCAATATAATTATCATTAACATCAGGACCTCCAACCAGTGCTCCATGTAAAATATGATAATTGTCAACAGCAACATTATCAAACTCTTTCCAGCCACAAGGGACATCGTTACTAGATGATTGTGGTGGTATTACTTAGAAGCTTTCAAATAGAAAGGTATGAATGAATTAAATAGACCTTGAAAAATACGAGTTCATGTATATAAATAAAATTTGGAAACTACGCATGTACTTTGACAGGATAAGCTTGTATATAATAATGACATAATCAAATTATATTAATGCGATAGTTTGCATATAAACTGTCAATCTTTTGTCAATGTTTGTCATTGAGTAATTTTTTATCAGCGCAATGTTAATTACATGTCGTTCAATATTAAAGTAGTTACAAATAACAGTTATAACGTTGTAGCTGTTCTTTTGATACCGAAAAAATAATGCCTCAGAATTTGGAGTATTTATAATGATTATAAAGCAAATTCATTATTATAGTTTCCCGATATGACTATTCTGTAATATATCACATACCATTGATCAAGAGTACTTAAAATTGGCTCTCACAATTTATGAAATTTTCTAATCGCTCATAATTACAAAGACACAATAGAAAAACTATATAATGTTTCATGTACTTGTAAGCTATCGAATTGAATCGATTATTTAATTAAGAACGAAATTGCAAAATAGGTGACGAACTGTTTTCATTTATGTCTAACGTATTTTGTTCATGACAAAAAATGCTTATCATGTAACGAGTAATGTTGAGCATTTTAAATGACACTTGAAGGTAAATAATACGTTAAACATAATCCAATGATCATATTTTCCAAAATTCAAGTGTCAAGTACTACCTATTATATAAACTGATTATTGAAAAAAATTGATAGTTTCGTATTATTTTAAAGATAACTAAAAGTCTATCATAGATTTTCAATATTCATAGTAATAAAAAGTATGTCCTATTTATAATGCATGTTGAATATCAAAGTAAAGTTGGAGCTTATAGTTCTTACCCCCAAAATGTGTTCCATTGTGTATAAAACAGGTTTGGCAAAATATCAGCACAATTATACAATATTTAGCTTATTGACTTTGAAATTTCCAAATTCTTATTCAGCAGCCAAAAATCACGATATTGTTGTGGGGAGCTTCAATTGATTATATCATATTTGTTTTAGAGATTGACATTTCCAAATCTACAATAACACAACATTTTATCAAGTTAAGAATCATTGGGAGTCATAGACAACGTGCAAGGTAAAATCAAAGCACTGAAAATAATTCAAACTTGACTGGATACTCAAATACTCAACCCCCATTCTAAACAATTTCAATTATAAGAAATACAATATGTTTTTCAATTGATAAGATAATAATAGATAAAGTATTGCCGCGTACGGAAAACCACTCGGGTTATTCCGTAAACTGACGATCAGTGTGTAGTTAAGCTATCGCCACATACGGAATTCAATCGGGTGATTCCGTAAACTGACGATCAGTGTATAGTACGGCTATCGCCAAAGTGTTTCGAATGTTTATCGTCTGATGGAAAAACCAATGAATCATATATAGCTCATTAGTAAAAAACACATCAACTCTAGTTCAAAAATGGACATTTAAAGTTGATTTTTAGGGTAAGTTTATTTCATTTAAATATATAACTTTAACAATGTGATCGAATGATAATTACATTGAATAGATTAAAACAGTCGTTAACATATCTTTCATGTAAACGGTGCGTCTTTGAACATGTTGAACAATTGTTTCATAAAAATCGATAATTGAGAGTTAAATATATCCTATCTATTTATTCTATTTAGTTAAACGTACGTGTACTTTATCACCTATCAATATGTAACAATAAAGTATGTACGTTTCATGTTTTCTAAGCGGTCATTTTGCTCCGATGCAGTTTACTCCAACGTGTTTCCACTTGTCATTCTATAAAGTGACATTTTAAAAGCAAAAGTAGATAACTTGATGAGTTAATTGCGTTTAGTGTCATACGCCTTTGAGCCATAAATCACGTCCACATACTTAGTTGCAAAGATCACGAGTAGTTTTATACATGTACGTTTGTGGCTATCAGCCAAGATTGTAAATATTTGAAATTTCTAGAAAATCGGGTAAATATAAATACAACAAGGGTACACACTGATATACATGTATAATTTCAATTAATTTTATCTCATAGTTTGAAAGAAGAAGCTAATGATTAAAAGGGGCTTTAAATAACCCGTTTCAATTAAAAATATCAAGAATTTGTTCAAATTGTTTGCATAAACTTGATTTGTTATTTAGAATAGACATTATAAAAGCTGATAAAATAAGCAATCTGTTATGGCTCTAAACAGGATAAATCTGTTTAAAATTACTCAATAAAATATACCCAAAAACTTGCTATGACCAAGAGATTTTTTGTACCTATCTTATGTTGAATGTCAAACATTAGATATATTTCTGTTCTTATATATAACTTGGTGATTAAAAACATCATTAAGAATTTTTCAACAAAATTGCAATGTGTTATAATGTGTTCTTGATTTGATCGAAATGAAATTGTGTTTTAGACGTATATGATTGAATTTTTTATCTTAGGTTTTCCGGGTCAAGGACAACAACGAACGTTCCTAATCTGACTGTGGCAATGTTCAAGTCTAGTGATTGTGTTTTATGGCAGTTAAACTGCCGAGCGCATCACCGATGCTGTCGCCAGCAGCGAGCAGCAGAAGGGCTCGAATTCTTTGGCTTTAAGTAATGCGTGGCAATGTGTTAAATGGTGAAAATCTCTAAATATTGTAATTTACCTATAGTGTTGGGTCTACAGACATCCGCCAGTGTAATCATTTCTCGCTACACACCTTCTACGGGTAGCAAGAGATAAATATTACGTAGCAATATATTCCCAAGGCCATCCATCTGATGCCATACATGTTATATGTATGCGTGTAGACTATTACATGGTCAACCCATGGCGTAAATTTAGTCAGTGTAAACAATGTAACAAAAATGTTATTTCGGATTTTCCATGTACACCTTTTTTGTGTGTCAGTATATTTTTATTTGCCACTTAGAAAAATGGTTAACAAGCAAAGAATTGCTGCAAAATACGGCAATGTGATTGTCACGACAAACAAAAAAAAAGTTAAGTATAATCTTAAGGTAATTCAAAATAGCACTGTGATGAATTTTAGCGTAAATAGGTCTGTATGTCCTGTCCTCCAGGGTCACATTTCATGGTTTGGGCTCCTTGGGTTTTGGAACTCTCTTAAAAACGTCTATAGTAAGTATACTCATTAAATGGCTTCTTTGTGATCATATCCCTCCTTAAAGCCCAAAAGATGAACTTGGATGATGTTGCTCATTCGATTGGTATTAGCATAAAATACGTATGTACACCAGCCCTGCGTTCAGTTACCGCGAACGTTACAAAACGTTCCGTAACGATACATTCGGAACTCCACTGCCATTCAATGCGAATAATCTCGGACATATTTAGACACTATTTTGAAACTACCGGTGTTAAAGTAAACAAATATATGATCGCTTAGGCATTGAGTGATGTTTCGTTTTTAGTCCGTAAATTTTGAAACATCACTCATTGCCTGAGGTTATTAATAGCGAATGGCCGAGGTGTTCCGAATGTATCGTAATGTAACGTTCTGTAACGTTTTGTGTAACTGAACACGCTACCTGTCTTCCAGGGTCAAACTTCGCCGTTTGGGCTATACAAGGGTTCTAGCTAACTTTAAAACGATAAAAGTGCATATTGTACAGCTTAATTGAGGTCAGATCCCTCCTTTCAGCCACAAGATGGACGTGTTTAATGTTGCTCATTCGTTTGGTATTAGCATAATATACGTCTATCAGGGTCACGCTTTGGTTCTACATTGGTTTAAATCTAACAGCATTTTTCGTATTTTAACAGTTCTATGTTTTATACAGATTTAAAGTCGTACGTAATGAAATCTTTAAACCTGAATCCTTTCAAGACAAAAAGGTTATGAATCATTTATTACCTTGCGAAGTAATTAACGTTATTTCAGCTGCACTGATGTCCGCTACTTATTGTAAGCTTGATTTCAGTAAACATTACCTTTACTTGATACGGAACAAACTACCCACAGCGGTTATTTTCCTTCATCACGTTAAAGTATAGTGCGGACATATTGACCCCGACCTTACTTTTCTCATTTGCATCTTATTATCAGATACATATATCCCGGCGAAAATCAATACCACGCATAATCTACACTTCGGCTCGTTACGTATTTACATTGATTGTAAATAGCATCGGCGGGTACTTAGTAGGGTTGCATGGGGGCATGTAGGTTTTGAGGGTGTAATGTCGGCTATGGGTTACATTATAAGTTTAACAAGACATGTATAGAGTATATATGTGCATTCAAACGTGAAACTTGTTTTCTTACATTTGTAATTACAAATTATAATAACATGGGCGGGGATGGCGGTTGTGGGGTTAAAACCCTACAACTTTTGAATTGGTAGCTAGCCTCATCGTATAATATTCTGGTGCGGCCTATGTGTAATAGAGACTCATTGTACACTTTAAATGTACTTTAAAATTAATCCCTGTGTTATAATTACATTCGAGCCTTGACGGTATAATCCGATTGTTTTCGAACATTAATACTACCTTCGTATTCAATGTTATGAATATTCTTGCATAAAGGTCAGGTCGGGGTCAATGTGTCCGCACTATAGCAACGCGTGACGGCACCGTTGTGAGAAGTGTGATTACAGTAGATTTTTAAAGCGCAATACTATCTAATAATTATCTCAATTCCGAAAAGATGCGCTTAATTACAAAAGGCAAGCTAGTTCGAACAGAATTCATTACTTTATAAGGAAGATAGAAATAATTAACATGCCAGCAAATATAGAAACTGAGAAATGTAAGGTTCAAAGGACATTTTTACACGTGAAAAGATTTATTCTGACCCGAGAAAACATAATACATTCGAACAAAATTACAACTTTTTGAATTGGCGAAAATCTTTTAGGCAGGCACACAAAAGCTCAACTTGAATGGTAGTGCACGGAGCAGTTAATTATTTCCCGTTAGGTTAGTTGACAACTATTCATTAATTAAACAGTTCGAAAATCGCTTATAACGGCTTTTGGCGAATGATGTCCGCCTTACAATGCTTGACATTCTCTTCCGTCATTTTAACGCTCTTAACCTGGTCAGATACTCTTACGCTCTTAAAATTTTCTGGTCCGCTACAGTTAAACCTAGAAGTAAATGTCCGTCAATGTAACACGATCACTCTTCATGATTAATACAGTCCGCAAAAAAATCTTATATCTGCTCGATCTATCACCTGGTCCGTCATTTTTACTCTCTTAATATTACCTGGTCCGCTGCAGTGATACATCAGATCAATAGTCCGCCAATATAGTACGAAACTCTTCATAGTTAAAACAGTCCGCAAAAATAATCTTACATCTGCTCGATCTATAATTAACCTGGTCCGTAACTCTTACGCTCTCAAAATTAACTGGTCCGTTAATGTAATTCATAGTTTGAAAAGATCGTCAACAGATCGCAGTAAAAGTAAGAATTGATAGTCAATGTTTCGCGATTAGGCTTCTTTATTTATACAGTCCGCTAAAAAGGACAAAAAGGTATATTATTTAGATATTACATTTGAATCCCATCATTTTTTTTCAAATGCTAAAGTCTCAAAAAGTTGAAATGTACAATATTGATGAAGCAATCGACGATTTTTATAGTTGACTTCTGCAAAATTTCTTAAAAAATTAGTTAAGATATTGATTTGTATTTATATAAGTATTTACATATGAAAAAATATTAAATGTAATTTTCCAAAACTCTATCAATCTTATCTTTTCAAATAAAAGGTTAGCAAATTTCAATTATATAACTACTATACACAAATTATGATCCGCATATTTGTTATACTGTATCTGTATTCTAAACTGGTCCGCTGGTCCGCAATATATACCTACCCGCCTTTCAAGTGTGTCGAAAGGATTCGCGGAAATGGATTAAAAACGCTAATATTTCGTCTCGTTATAAAATTTTGTTTAAATTGTTTGGAAAAAAGATGCTTTTTCCATGTTTCTACTTCCAACGGATATGGGCTGTACAATGATTGCATGAAAAAACCATTAAAATGTCGGCAGTAGAAATCGAAAGGATTTTTGTCACGTGACCTTTGCCCATTGCTACAAAAACTACCCTTTACAGTATCACGGCGTTGAGACGCCGTGAAATAAAATGTAAAGATACATATAATGGCATATTTAAACATAAGAACAACAATTCCATTTAGATACTAGTTTAATTAAAAAAGCTTCTATGGTCTTAAACATACTTCGAGAAAGTCATCATCTTGAAAACTAAATGTATACTGAAATATTTAACCATGATATCATAATTTCAGATATAAATTACCATCAGTGATTAAATCTTGTGGTATACCAGATCAAACGAGAACAGAATCAAGAATCAAGTATAAGTTTCTTCAAAACCACCAAGGGGGGGCTCCACCAATTCAACCCTACCCAGAATGGCAGATGAATCGCTTATAGATCGGGTTAGGAATAGAACAGAAAACACACCATTCAAAAGTAAAATATCACGTGGTGTAAGTAGATACCTAGATGGGTTGGGGTTCTCAAGAGTACAAGTATGGAATAGAATTCGCGAAATGAATATACGTTCTAAGGTCAGTGATCTTTCCATCAAGTTTAGCATGGAAACCAACAATGAAAGAATATATATTGGAAGCAAACGTGAAGGAATAGGATTTTCAGTTTTATCCGATTTTGATGTTCTACAAGTTGAACATGATGTGATTTGTACTAAAACCACTTTTACTGACGTAGATAACAGAACACTTGTCTTGAAAATTATTGACACAAATACACCAGCCGGATATTGTCTGTTACGTGTAGACCAATCAGCTGTAGATAGTAGAACACGTGATAAGTACAAGTATGCTTTTGTCAAAAGAAATGGGAAAACGTATTTAAGTAGTTTGCTCTTTACTACCAAGTTTGAAGATGATTTATTAAAAGTGAGTGAATTTGCAAAGAATAATTCCATACGTCAACCTCAGCACGGTCCTTCATCACCTAGATACGTTCCATATCCTATCTTGAATTCATTGCTGTCTGAGAAAAAGGGCATCAATTTTGTTGAAATAAATGATCACTACAATTTTGTTAGAGCATTTCCATGTGATGGACACAAAGCGTTGAAAACATGGCAAACACGACCAAGGAAGTACAATTGGCCAAGTAAAGAGTTGATCAGACACATTATGACTCTACCAGTTTATGTCATACCAGTTGGACAGAAAGGAAGTCAAAATGGATATCTTGAATGGCGTATATCATTTGTCCATGCTGAAATTCAGTTAGTTCAGTCATTTAACAATGTACAAATAAAGATATTCCTTTTGCTAAAACTTGTTGCAAAGCACTATCTTAACTCAGAGTCGAAAGCTGTATCATCATATGCTATAAAAAATGTTATGCTTTGGTTGGCAGAAGAAATTCCTCAGAAGAAATTTCGACAGAAGCATTTGATGTCTAGAATGATAGATGCACTTCAGATGCTAAAAGATTCGATAATGACAAAAACCTTGCCAAACTACATGCAACCAGAAAGAAATTTGTATGAGAACAGGTTAGACGAAACAGAAGAACAACAATTGATACAAAGAATAAATTCATTATCATGCAAAGGACAAACGATCCTTTATGATTTGTTGTGTGATAGGTATGAATTATTACCTTATGGTATACAAAAAATTATCGATGAATTGACAACGTGTAACCGAATGACACAAAATGAAATACGCGCGTCCATGAACTATGATATCAAGAAACGTCTGGGTTGCTGCATGATAGTACATAAACTTAAGACCGAAGAAGAACTAATCGTAGCAATTACTACTTTTTCGAAGAGGAGAGCTGCCGATGAAGATATTCCTGGCATGAGAAGTGATACATACTGTAGCCGTAGATTGATCGATGCTGAAAGAAGTTTGAAAATGAAAAGTATTGAAGAATTGAAACCAGGACCATTGATAAAGTTTCAACAATTAATAACCGTGACTAAGATACGCTCTCTAGCGTTTAGGTCATGGCTTATATCATCATGTCTCAACTTCTGCTCAGCAAGATTAAACCAGTTGTTTAGGTACTATACACTAAGCCATCATCTTGTTGACATTCTTTCAAACCGAGGAAATGTCCAAACGAGTAGACGCGAATCAAACCTAAGCATAATGATACAAAATTATGAAACATTGCTAAGACGTTTATACATTGCATACATTTTGTGTCAAATTTGCAAGTTTGTTTTATCATAAAACTCAACCAAATTATTATTGAATCTTATATATATATAAGATGGTATTTGTATCTTTTTGCTTTCAGGGAACGAATTATGTAATACATGTAAAACAATTTTCTTTAAACTTATTCAAGAAATGTTTTCAGTTAGACAATCAAAGTAGTAACAACATCATGTTTTTTTCAAATGCGTCTATAATGCAGGCCGATCAGTTATAAAACGCATCTTTCAACCGGTCAGTTAAAAGTATGCTAAATTCATGAACTCAAAATACAGTTTCTATCTTTAGAAGCAAGTGTATTAAATTTTACTATTCGTTCATTTTCTTTGTTTAAGCGTACCATTAGTGTATTATTTTGATTAGATGTAACTATAGTGCATAAAATGAAAATGTTTATACATAAAATATAATAAAGGTTCCTTAAACGAATGTGTGAGATAAAGTACTGAACAAAAGAGGAAAAAATGACGTCGAATGGGCCAAAACCCATTCTCGCTTGAGCATTTTACAAATGTATGAGAACTCTAGAATTCAAGTCATCGAAGTTTTAATGTACTTTATACACAATGTTAACACTAACAGTTGTAGCTCGCTGTGATGTTATATAAATATTGAATGTCAGTAAAACTGTCTATATTTACTATCATAAATGCAATTGCTACGGGATTATTTGTTGTAATTTATATGAGACTAATTGTGCCTAGCAGGTCCGTAGATAATGTATCTATATTTTTCATTTTTACGTAAGGAGCTACCCACATGTTAGTGTTTGTCAGTCACTCTATTCACTTACATTTGACAAGATCTGATCTACTTGATCCCTTAAATATATTTTTCAATGATGCTCGAAAAAGGGGAAGAAGAATTATAAAGAGCTTGAAAAAAGCACGTATATGTAACTAAAACAAATAGCACAAATATTTATGGTGAAATAAGTTCACATAGATAAACTATTTCGAAATATTTAATTTAAAATACCAAGCTGATCTTTATTATGATTTCCATGTTCGATGGTTTGGCGCTATTTTTGTATCTCACCTTCTAAATTAAAGTGCCAAGTGCATCGTCCTATTTGCATATTCATTTTCATATATACAAAGTTTTCACAACAATACCACTGATATTGATTTTTTGTTTAAAAAAAACTCAGAATCAACGCCTGTTACTGTTAAATGTTTGCGAACATGGGGACTGAGAGAACATCACAAGGAATCTGCTTCTGTTGTGACATATGTATAAATGCTTGACAAAAATATTTTATTAACAGAATGATCATACATAAATGTATAGTGTAAACATCATCAAAATATCACTATTGTCCGTCCTACACACAAAATAAACTAACGAAGATCGACATTCTTATATGCACGTACATCTCTTTTTTGTATTCATGAACACATATTGCAACTAAAATATAACATTTCCAACCCCCCAACCCCCTCCGTGTTAAATATACACAAAGTTTACATTTTCCTGATGCACGCAAGCTTGTAGAAGGTTCCAAGATTAATTCATATTCAGCTGCTGTATCAAAACCAGTTAAGATGGTTGATTCTGCAGTGCAGGTCAACTTATGTAAGTGTTCTCCTCTGTTGCAATCGGCACCAGTTTTTGTAAGACTAATGAATGTTAACAAGTTTTGAATAAAGCAGAACTTTAAGTGGGAATAATTGTCACTTGGAAGAGCCGTCAAATACTAAAGTATAGATTTTTTTAATTTATTGAAATTGAACTGTTGGAATTAAAATATAACGATATGTTCAAGTTCAAGACAAAAGGAAGACACGGGAGAAAAGTTTGATGCTGATAAGTTGTAGTCTACAATAATGAAAATTAATGAAGACTTTTATCCTACCCCAAAGTGATCTTTTAGAAGGAAAACCTATTGACCAAATAAACCTATCTTTATTCGGCACCGTTGCTTTATTCGGCAGTCACGTGACTTCGCATTGACGGACTACTTGTCTGCATAATCATAACATTGGGCATCTAAAGCGGCTGCGTTTCATTCTTTTAACGGCCTTACAAATATATTTTACACAAAATAATCTTATAAGGGATTTTACAAACAATTTCAATATAAATCTTAAATCACTTACTTCATCATTCAAATTTAACAAAAACTCGATCGTCGACGCTGTACAGTGCCTAACTCCTAAATTTTGCGTTTAAATCCTTTCTGGGTATAAGTTGACGAATATCCAGCCATTATACAGTAAATACATAGGTTGACTATTGTTTTACCAAAGCCAAGCCACGCGTAAATTAAATATAATGAAACTGGCCTCAAAAAATCATCATCGTCATCCAGACAAGCCTCACCGAATAAACCTGTCTCCAACTTGCCGGATAAACTAGATACAGATTGGCACTAACCTAATATTCTCTATATCAATGGTAGACTTAATATCTGCAATGAATGCTTTAAAAACAAACTTAACCATGTAAATATTATATTGACAAAGGGTTTAAGTAAATGGTATTAGAATCATTTGTTACCACTAAATTAATGACCTTTAATCAAAACTAAAGATAGAAATAGTAAATGAAATAAAAATAGAATTGGAGTAACTAAGAATAAAATGGATATTATGAGTATGAAACTTACAAAACAAGGATCAGGCATTGAAAGTCTAAAAATCTGTAAATAGGATTTGCACATAATGTGGATCAAATGAACCAACAGAACGAGCAAATAAAAAATCAAACAAAGATATGAAAGATACTATAAAACATAGTAAAAACACAGTTCGAACTGACGGAAACAAACCCATTATTTGTTAGTTCGTCTCTAGAGAAACCAAACATCATGTATGGAAGAAAAGACGTCAACTTAAAGGAACGGCAATAGGCATCCGCGTAGATCTCATAGTAAAAAGCAAAACTACTAGAAATTGTTTCGCGTAAGATAAAAATAAAAAGTGCATGGTTCAATGATGGTAAAATATTAATACAACAACATTCAGGGATAAAGTTTGTTGTGAATCTTAAATCAAACTTGGATGACTTCGGCTCATCGGAATAAGAAACACATGTTCAATTTGTTTACAAGCAGACGGTGTGACTTCAACAAACGAACATATTGGGTTATTGGTTATCATGTGACAACATCATGTGACACTGAAGGCTTTCCGAACAACGTTGAATCGATTGGTCTATTGATCAACATATGACACATCATGTGAATTTCACAAGAGGTATACAAATTTTAATGGATAAACAACAGACTTTACGTAAATAGTATGTCGGCCAAAGTTAAAAAATGTTTCTCTGTACTGATCTGTAAACAGTATTAAAGTTTTGGGTAGGAAGTTGCTATTTGCCAAAAAAAAACCGATAACATCACCAATTTCAAAGAAATTGTCAAATAAACCCGAATATTATATAACATAAAAATCCATAATTTGAATTAATTTGTATATTTAAAATGGTAAACAATATGGCGTAATCACTTTTTTTGTGATCAATGCTTCTAACACCGGATTTGTTTTCAAATATTAAAAAAATCTTAATATAGAGCTTCTCATAAATTACACCAAAACTTATTTGTTTGAAATATGAATGGCAATGCGTTTTTTTAAAGTTTAAAGGCAATTAGTGACGTCGTCGGTTTTAGCCAATTACATCTTCCTGCCCAAAAATTTGAAACATCACCTGGCAGATTCGAAAAAAAGCCCAGTTTTTTCTTGAGTAGGGGGTGGGCCAATTTATACTTTTTCTTAAAAATCATTGTAAATAGTATTTTTACTATTGCCAATAGGTTCATATTGATTAAAAATGGAAAGATCAGGAATTCAAAATAAGTATTTCGGTTGGAACAGTCCATTTTTTCAAAATGGAAGCCAACAAAGAATAAAAAAATGACAGATGTCATTATAGTAGTAAATTCTTGAAACAAAGTGTAGATTTATATGCATTTATTAATTTTACAAGTACAAAGGGCATATTTAAAACATATTTAATATCTTAATTGTTAGTTCAGATGTGTCATTGATGCAAAATATCCGCCAAAATACTAGAAAATCATCATTTTTGTTGAAAAATTTTGCTTATTATTTCGTAAATAAGATTTCAAAAAAATAGAGAATCCTTGCTACAGTTTCCAATTTCCACTCAACCCAACAGAAGGATGTACCTAGTCTTGACCATTTTAAGGATTTTACCATAGTGAATAGAAGAGGTCAGAGATCTTATATGTGATTTAAATACCAAATCATCTGAGCTATACATATTGACAACGAAATTGCTCAAATTTTATCTACAAGAATTATCAATTCTAATTACTAATTATAAGAATATATCATTGAAACATGGTATATTTCCATACAAGTGGAAAGAAGCAATTGTTTAGCCTCCTCTTAAGATGGTGGGTCTGGATCTGGGATATGCTGACTAAAGACAGATTTGCAATCAGTCCTTTTTAACTGAAGTAATTGAAAAGGCCACTTTAAATAGGTTGAATTCTCATGTTGATTAAAATAATCTTCTACCAAAAATTAGTCTGCATGTAGACATTTTCGCTCATGAATGATAGTCAGGCCTTCTTAGATAAGTAAATGACCTGCTGGGTGGTAAAGAGAAACTTAAAGTTACGGCATTAAAACCTATTGATCTGACTGCTGCATTTGCCACTGTTGATTATGACATTTTATTGGAAGTACTTAACAATCAATATTGCATACGTAATAGAACACTTCACTGGATTGACCAATGTCTTCATCCACGTGCATGTCGAGTCAATGTCAATACTAGTTCATTAACTGTTCGTCCATTAGATTGCAGTGTTCTACAAGGTAGTTGTCTGGGTCCGTGGTTTTATCTTACTCATGCAGGAACCTTATTTGATGTCATTCCATCTGATATATTAGTGCATGATTTTGCAGATGACCTCAATGCCATTAAAAGATTCTGACCAACAATTAGAATGAAGAAGCGAATGCCATTTCTGATCTTGAAGAGCGTGCCGTAACGATAAAGGGATAAATGAAAATTAATTCAAAATGAACAACTATAAGATTGAGTTTTTCATGTTTGGAAGCAAAGCATATCTGAATAAATGCTTAACACAGTCAATCAATATTGCTGGTGAAACTATAAAATCTGTTGAGGCTATTCGCTATTTAGGGGCCTTTCTGGGTGAAACTTGCGACTTTAAAGATCGTGTCAAAACAAAATGTAGAATTGTCATGTTTACTTATTTACGTATCATAATTATGATAAAGTATTTGGATAAAGATACAACAGAAACACTAGTCCTACCTTTGGTTATGTCCCACATCAATTACTGTAATCTGGGCAGCATATTATCAAAAATCTTACGATAAATTAACAATACAATATATAAGGATTTAAGACTCATATCGGTCGTACGACCGTTGGTAATATGGGCCCCTGATCTTGTACGGAATCTCAAAATGGGAAATAAGCGTAAATGAAATTTCAGCGAATTCAAAACAGGTGTGCCAAACCAGTAGTAAGGTTTAAAAATCAGACAGTTCAAAAGAAACTCTGTACTAACTGCTAGGGCTCTACACCGGTATACGATATAATATCGAATACCGGTATTGTAGGTTCGATAGATATATCGGATCGAACGTTTCCGTATCGAACAAAATATCGATCAATGACAGTCATACAAATAAAAACCAAGGTCTGCAAATCAGTTGATATTTCGCATCGCCAAATCAACATTCTACTGCTTCCAATTCGGTATGTAATAATATGTGAACGAGCAATATCATAATATGACATTTCTTTTGCAAACGTCTTACACTGAATACGTCATGTTATGTCCTTTATCAATAAAAGGGAAGTAGCTGTTGCGTTTAGAATATTCATTATATTCACTTTCGTTTTTCAATTAGTGCGGGAACCAATGATCAGTATTTGAAATATAGATCACTTTTGGGAGCCAGAAGTCTCTCGGATTAGTTCGGGTAGATCCGCAATGTAAACAGAACTTGACTATATAGAACTATATAAAAATTCTATTTATTATTAAAATATCATATGATATATCAAATATCGATCATTTTGTATCGATACGAATATCGTATCGATCATTCTGACCGATATAGAGCCCTACTAACTGCACTGACTACCAGTCAATTCAAGAATCAACTTTAAAGTATGTACTCTCATGTACAACTGTTTTACTGGAATTGCACCTGCATATTTGATTGAAATTCTCAAAAAGCCTGTACAAAGCAGTGAATTGTGTGGTCCTACTAAACAAGAAAAAAAAACAATTGAAGTGACTTAAGTTTTAGTACAGTGGGTCCCATGCTGTGGAATAAGCTACCAGATGATGTCAAATTATCACCTACTTTGGATGTGTTTAAGCACTACTGCTTAAAATAATGGATCCCTTTAAAGGTGATGGTTAGACACCTTCGGGGTGTATTTAGGGCCCTTTAAAGCTGATGTTTCGACACCTTAGGGAAAGGTTTGGTTTTCAGTGGCTTTATGTTACACTGTTCAGGACATGTCCGGTTAACAATAGCATCATGTTCAGGACTGTTCAGGACACCATTTTTCATAATCACATAAATAAAAACAATTTCGTTGGCAATATGTCTATTTCAGATGATTTGGCATTTAAATCACATATAAGATCTCTGACCTCTTCTATTCACTATGGTAAAATCCTTAAAATGGTCAAGACTAGGCACATCCTTCAGTTGGGGTGAGTAAGTTGGAAACTGCAGCTAGGATTCTCTAATTTTTGAAATTTTATTTAAGAAATAGTCAGCAAATTTAGTTATCAGTAAAAAAATGATGATTTTCTAGTATTTCGGCGGATATTTTGCATCAATGACACATCTTAACTAACAATTAAGAGCTAAAATCTGTTTCAAATATGCCCTTTGTACTTGAAAAATCCATAAATGCATATAAATCTACTCTTTGTTTCAAGAATTTACTATTATAATGACATATTTCATTTTTTATCCTATTTTGTCGGCCACTTTGACAAAAAATGGACTGTTCCAACCGAAATCAAAAAATATTATTCAAATCTTTACCGAATTTATTCTTAGTGTACTAAATGGCCTTCGAAAAAAATACTATTTAGAAAAAAATCAGATTGGCCCACCCCTAGATATATTGTTAAATTGAATTGGTAATGAAATATGGAAAATATCTGAAGTAAGCAGAATTTGGTTCAAGTTTTTGTTCGTTCGCAAATTTTTTTATTAAATCATCTTTTAAATCAGGAAAATGCTGGCTGTTAAACATGATAGATCGTCGGTCCGCTGTAATTGTAAAAGGCACTGGACCGGAAGCCATTTTGGTGGACTAGGTCTACGGTCTATCGGCTAAATTCGAAGACTGAATTTAATTAGATTAATTCAGCATTGTCTTGTCAAGGATTTGCATTCATATGGCACACTAATTATTTCATGTTTTAAGGTTAAGGCAAACTTTATAAGATGTGTCAGATAGAGATCAGTTATTTGTAGTACAGAACTAAAATAATCATGAACTTATCTATCTGTCATGGTCTAAATTGTTTCATCATACTTTTGAATTGTACGGAAGAAATTATAAGTACCTTATGCTTAGGCTATGTTTGTTTCTATTGTAATGAACAAAAGAGTTTAATTGGATTTTATATCACTTCTAAATGTAATTAACATGGATTACAAGCTCTTTCATCGGTTACAGTTTATAAGACATTTTGTTTAGTATTCCAGGAAGTCTGTACTGATACAAATATTAGGTGTTTTTATGAGTATAATTGTTCCATTTTACTATTTGTAAATTTTGTTAGTTTTGTGTTTTTTTTGTACTTGTTTTAATGACAAGATACCTCATACAAGGTATCTTATATTATTTTTCATGTATTTACCATGTTTTTTTTCTCCTCTTACTAAGAATGAGTACAAGATTTTTAGTACTATGTAAAATGAGTTTGTTGGGTGAATAGTGCATGAAAGGGGGGGGGGATTCTAAAAATATTGAGCATCAATAATTTCATCAGGTCATGAAATAAACCTGGCTTAGAAGAGTTATATCCAAAAAACTTCGTTAAATGATTTCATTATTTCTGAATACCGATATCTGCCAAATGTTTCAGAATATGATAAGGACTATATGAGTCAAAATTAAACAAACATTAGGAAATTACTTTTGGAAATATTTTTTACTTAGTCTTAAAATCAGATGAAAAAACAATTTCTGTCATCACCTTTACGGCATAGCTCCTTTTTCAAAATTGGAGGTAACAGGAGCTATATAAAATAAACCAAAGGGGGTTTCCTTTGTAATTGACCTGATTAACGAAAATTGTGAATTCATATATGCCTAAGAATTCTAAAACACATACAATGTGCAAACTAATTTATTAAAATTACAAAGTGAACTAACTCTATAAAAATGCTTTAAATAATTTCGTAGTCACAACTATTCTTGAGCCAATCAGTCCACCTTTTTAACCTCCTTAAACAAATTACTTGTTTTTGAAAATAATAAAAAATGTTGTAGCTTAATATATGATGCTACTTTGCCAAATAAAAATAAAAATAAGAAACTAAATGGTAAATTGATATAAATCTAATTGTAACATTTGCAAGGAAATATGTTTATATACTTCATTGATGACAACAAGGAATACAAAGCTACACTGGTTACAATACCAAATAAACCATAGAAAATTTAGGCACAAATCACAAATTATTTAAAATGAGTATCAAATGATAACTAGTGTCTTTTTGCAATACTAACAAACAAACCATTTCTCATCGTTCTTATCATTTGACATTTAATTTTGAAATATATTTATATACTGAATTTGTCAAGATATTCTCCCACTAATACAAATGACAAAATGTGATATTTTATTTGGCAAAAGAAAGTTATCTCAATCAATTAATTTTCAAAATAATTATGTCGGGTAACAAATTTGTATGAGTTCTTAAAGTACAAATATAAGACCTGATTTTAATCATTTTTTTCTCTCAGTCACAACCTTTGAAGCAAGTGAAACATTTTACTTCAGTAAAGAAAGAAGACTATATTTATTTATAAAACTTAGAGTAAATATGCAACCCTTTGGATACAAGCCAGCTCTAATGAAACATAACATATTACAATGGCAGTACTATAACCCTTTGGATACCAGCCAGCTCTAATAAAACGTAACATATTACAATGGCAGTACTATATTAATTATTTTTTTTATTATTAACATTTCAGAATATATTGAAACAATGCTTTGACTGAACTATATATTTATTTCCATCGGTTGTTATGAAATACTTGAAAAAATACTAATTACTTTTCTTAACTTGTTTTAGATTATTCATATTTTTTTATTTTTGGTATGTACAACAATAATAACAATGTTTAATTGAAATTGTCAAAATGTAGTTTCACTACATTTATATTTGTATATACATTTGTATAAACTGTTTTTATGCCATTCTCTTATATGTTTAAGCATTATTATCATTAGATGAAATTCATTTATTATTGATTCAAAATGCTTATATAAGTACATGTTTATTGTAAGTTGTACTCTAAAGATATATTTTGTAACTATTGTGCGTAAAATTTGACCCCTATCTGACCTATTACATTTGCAACTAATAATCATCTACACATATCCCGACGAAAATCAGTACCACGCCTTTTCTACACTTCGGCAGCGATTGTAAAATTATAGGAGTATGTTTATGCGTTAAATTTCAACAAATAATGCTCACCGCCACGGTGTTATCGAGCATTAATACTAGATTCATATTCAATGTAATGAATAGTCTTGCATAAAGGTCAGGTCGGGGTCAAACTTTACGCACAATACAATACAGAATTCTTCACATCTATGAAATATTGGAAGGTTGTTGATTCATAATGTTACTGTACATAAATATTGTATGGTTTTTGTGTGAATCTTTTCTGTAATTGTTTGTAGAACAGTAATTACATAATGTTATGTTCACGTAAATTGAAAGTTATATTCTATATAGACATAATGAACGTACATGTACAGTGTAGAACTTCCGACATCAGCTAAATATAAACATATATCCATATTGTTGATTCATAATGTTAATATACATATGTTCTATAGAGTCATACTGTGACCACCTTGTTAGACTCCATACATCAGCTAAATATGTATAGTTCGAACAAAAAACAAAACACTGTTTATAATAACAATACAATGAACTAACCCACGACGAGGGATGCCCAGGATGACTTTAAAATAAACAAATGTGATATGTTTACTTTTGTCTTAGTTGTTGGTGAATGGGAAGCGTTCTACCATAACAAGCATGATTTACCAAGTGGTGGTGGTTTATCAACTACGCTAATTTTGTTAAAATGAATTACACAAATTTTATTTTCATTACTGCCTCCCCCTGAAAGGAATTGTCTCAACTTTAATGTTTACCAAAACACGTTTTGTTTTTTTGTACGCACTTTTACTATGACTGTTGATTTATAGTGTATACATACATGAACTGATTTAAAGTATGTTGTGTGATATTGTATCTTCAAGGTAGAATCTCTAACATCAGCTGAATACATATGAAAAATACTATTAAAAATTGCACTGTGTATATACATTCAGGTGTTGGATTTATTTTTTAAATGTACTTTATGTCTTAGCTTAGTGATCGCTTTTCAAGTATGTATACACATGTACACTGGGGTCCAAAAGTTTCTTTACAAATGTTAAATTTTGTTGTTTAGGAATGGATGTAAATATATATGTGTTGACATACGTATGCCATAGTTAATTTCACAACTAATACACAAAGTCAATTATGATCTTTCATATACTATGAGTATTCCATAAAAATATAATATAGTTAACAATGATTCTTTATCAAATTCATTACAGACTATACGTACGTGATAATCTACCATGCATAATTTGGTCTCTGGTAAAGTCTAATCCCAATATTTATTTACTTGTAAAACGCTTTGTGCAGCTTTCGGGTCATTGTATGACGATGATTTTCAAAAAAATTGTTCAAAATGTTCTTTAGTTGTTAATAATTTTACACAAACTTTGTTTCTGTACTAAGAATTTACTATTATGTATTAAGTGGTAGGATGCGTTTATAAGCTCTTGTGAAATTAGTGCATACTAGTATATTGAACTTTTCAGACATTCGCCAAGTGCTCAGTGAGTATCCCTCTTGTGTGAAATATTAAAATATGATACTTGGGACGACAAAAAAATTAACCTAGCAATAATTATACAAACATGTGCATTTAAAATGGAGACATAAGTATGAATTTTGTATATGTTTATAGAATGTTTCAAACACACTGACTATTTTGAGTTAATATGAATTAATTTGTTTATAAAGCTATTTTCAAACTTATTTCCCCTGTAGATTGTCTAACTTATTTCGTTTCAAAGTTAGACTATCAACCATGGGGGATCGAAAGTTAATATTTTGTTCACTGTAATATATTTATGTTTATTATACCTCACTGAAATTTCCCTATGCTAAAGCCCTATACCGGAGCGAGTGTTATTTTGTTCGATTACATTGTTACATAACTCGCTATCTAAGGGAGACCACTTAATACCGATTAGTAGCCATGATTTACAAGTTACTTCCCAGCCCTATACCGGAGCGAGTGTTATTTTGTTCGATCACATTGTTATATAACCCGCTATCTAAGGGAGACCACTTAATAACGATTAGTAACCATGATTTACAAGTTACATCCCTTAATTTATAAATAATTCAGTTTTATAGTGTACTGATAGTTGTCGTTACTGTGTTGATATTAGTTGTTCAATAAATATTTACATGTAACAGTTTTGTTCGGTATAGTTCTATTACATTAACCTGCCACAACTTTAATAATTACACGGTCACTTATTCTATTTTTTAAAACCCTTTCGAGCCTGTTATTTCACCGATATTCAAAATCGTCGCATATATAGTTAGATTATCAATAATTAATATGGATTAGTGGCACAATGGTAAAATAAGAGTTTAAATAATAACACATTCAGTAACCGTGTAATTATTCAAGTTGTGACAGGTTAATGTAATAGAACTATATAATAAAACAAATAACACATGGCAGTGAATGTGACGGTACAGATTATCTACCCTTGAAAAATAATCTGTACCGTCACCCTCAATGCCAGGTGTTATTCATATAATGTTATATTTCTGACATGTTTATTCCTTTGTTAATCTTCATTTGTTGGAAGAAATAAAGTTTATATGTCAGCAATAATTATTGCAATAAAGAATAAAAGAAAGTATTTAAAAAATACAAGTGTAAAAAAATGTTTGGACCCCAGTATATATATGTTATATTAATGTGTATACTGTGAATATCTTTGTACGTTTTGTTATACCATGATGCCATTATTGTTTGTCTTGTACATTTGTGTTTGAAAAATTACTTTTCAAAAAAGTTCAAACAGAATTTTTATATGTTATAAATTTTAAAGATAACTATTTCGAGATAAAATTGTCAGTCATCAAAACCAGTGATAACAAAATCTGTTTTTTTTTCTCAAGTGCATTAATTCAGCTGACCAATCATTTATAATAATCACATTTCAACCGATTAGATGAAAGTTTAAAATAAGCACCAGGAAAATGTTAAATACAGACACAGTCTTTAAAAACAAGTGTATTGCATTCAACTATAAGTTCTTCTTCCTTTGTTTAAGAGTACTATTAGTGTATTACTTGATTAAACTACAGTGCATAAATGTAAACGTCAATTAAAAGTATTTGTTGTTTTTGTTGGGTATAACGCCGTAGCAAAGCATTGCATTGAACACATCACGGGGGTCAGTTGATCTTCTCACTGTTCCTTGAAAGGCTAAATCTCTTGATTTAGCTGTAAACCAGTTACAAGGTGTATACTTTTGTCAATGACTTACAACTGCCCTACATGATTTATAATCAGTAGTAGGAGGAAGGATAGTCGAAAACATTATTTCAAGGTCAAACTCTACGAAGGTAAGTCCTGCGAGCGAACGACCCATTAGATTTGCATACTACCAATTAAGCTAGCTCATATTCTAAAATACATAACAAAGGTTCACCCAAAATGTGCTAGTGAAACAAGAGGAAGTTGTGACGTTCAATGACACAAACAACCATCTCGCAAGAAAAAAGTTTAGATCTATAGAAATAGAGTCACCGAACTTTTTATGTTCTATGATTACATAGTTAACAATTGTAGCTCTCTGTCTTGTTAAGGACATTGAAGCTAAATATCTGACTCTTAAACGATATATGTTTACTATCATGAATGCAAATGCAATGGGATCCGTTTGTTGTGACTTTTGTGCTCAGCAGCTCCGTATGTAAAATAAATATTTTAGATTGTTACGAAAGGAGCTATTGACATGTTGGTGTACAGTCTCCTTATTCACTAACATTTACCAAGGTCTGATTTACTTGATCGGGTGAATATTTATTTTCAATGATGCTCGGAGAAGAGCAATTATGAAGTGCCTGAAAATGCAAATTTATGTTACTAAAACAAGTAACACAAAAACGTTCGGTGAAATAAGTTCACATAGATCAATACGATGGAAATATTAACCTAGACGATGCAAAAAAATGTTTATTATCACATTCGTAATCAAATAGTTTGGCGCTATTTCTTTGTTTCTTCCTCCACAATTATACTTCCACAAGAGCATCTTCTAACGCCTCAGTCCCATAAAATCGTGGCTTGTTGCGGACCCGCACGTACAGACAGCCGTAAATTGTGGGAAGCCTTGCGTATTAAGGTGACGGTATTCACATGGCACAAAACAACACACCCGTACGAGCTGTGGCTGGAAGATATGCAAGTTTAATTCATACTCGGTCACGATTTTGCTCACGATTTGATTTTGAAACCTATACGTGTATCCTGGGCTCATCTCATGGACTCTGGCAAAAACGTAACAGTCCGTACGGGTACGCAAGAGTTCGTAAGGGTCCTTGCAGGGTTTGATCGCACGGCGCCCGTACGGTGCCCTCACGGCTATTTTAATGTTTATCGGACTGAAGCTTTATTTACATCTTCGTTTTCAAATATTTTAAGTTTGTGCAGGACAACCGCTAATAATGATTTAAAAAAACCTGTGAAAGCAAACTGATCAAATTGACCCTGATTCTGTAAAAGGTTATCGAACACGTGGCCTGTTAGAACACTACATGAACTATACTAATTTTGTCTTTTTTGTACACAAATATATAAATCTTTCACAATTACATTTCAAATAAGCTGTAATAACATACATGTATTTTGTTATAATTTTCATATAAATATCACTATTCAGTATTGCCGTAATATTAAGATAAAATAAAACTTATATGAAGCTTGACACTCCTATATACACGTACATCTCTCTATATATTCATGTGCAAAAATTGCAACTTAAAATAAGAATAATTTCTATGAAACAGCCGAACTTAAACAAAAATACTTCCATGATGGTATTCACCGAAACCCTCCCTTTATTGGGATGATAATAAAATGTAAGAGATTATCTTCTATCTGTTCAATACTTTGTTCTTGAAATGTATTAGACCTGAAATTGTACAAAACAATAGCTTAACAATCTTACGTAAATATTAATGAATACTAATATGGATGGACATAAGTATTCGTCCAAAATTGTTTTGTGTGAGTGTTAAGACAGTGCCACTTTTTCTTATGATAAATGAAGAGGAGCAATAGTTCTGACCTGTGGATAAAGATTGACCGTGTATATTAAACACAGTCGAGAATACGTTTGTGAATGCGGAAAAAAATATTAAGTTTACATTTTTCATTTGATTCTTTTTAATTTTTCAACAAAATTATTACTACATATGGACATTACGCAAATTAATTTTCATCAAGGTATCGTAATAAAAACTGCCATAAATTTTAAATCAAACGTAAAATTTTCGATGAGAAAAGTCTCCCATTCGCATAAGCGGCTGTATTTTAGACCATGACTCATAAACAGAGGAAACAAAAGATCAACCTACCAGCCACCGAGGACTGGAAGCCCGCATTGTAATCACACGTGACCTTCGCCATTTTATGATTTGTTCTCAAATCAATATAATTATCAACGGTATCTGGACCTCCAACCAATGCTCCGTTTAAAATATGATAATTGTCAACATCAACATTATCAAACTCTTTCCAGCCACAAGGGACATCGTTACTAGGTGATTGTGGTGGACAGACGCTTGATTTGTGGTGTGGTTGTTTTGGGTAGTTATTTCCAAATCCTACAACATAGCTGGAATTACGTGGGTTATCACCTAGCATGTAGTTTATCTGACTTTTAGCCCATTCAACATTCTTCTGTGTATCTATTCCATGATAAGCAGCCATCAATGAAATGAAGGCAGCATTGGCTGAAACAAGAATGTATATAATTATGTAGATACATTACAATAAAATAAAATATGTAAGTGTAAATGATTAAACTGATGACTGACGCTTTAAAAAGTGGCAGAGGTATACATGTGCCTTTATGTCCATTTATGATTCCATTTATGATGGCTTGATGATTGGCCACTTCAATTTGCCTATCCGTTTAATTGTACGGCGGAGTCAGAGATTTGAGAATTTATAATTTATAAATCTTCCTAACAGAGAACGTAAGGTTTTGCCTGTTTAGTTCATTTCTGACTTCGTGTTCTTGCCTATTTAATGTCAGAGGTTCTTGTCTATATACGTTGCGTTTGTACCTTAGCAATGATATACTTTTTATTGTTATATGTTTGTGTGTTTTTGCAAGCAGCCTTGTCAAAGGACGGTAATTGTTTTCAACACTGCAATGTATTGCTATTTGTCATGAACCTATGAAGCAAGTGTGAGGTTATTGCACCATATAACCTGGTTTAAACCCGAAGTGGCAATTCTATCCAACTGTCCATTCCCTTTGTTTGTTTGTTCGTTTGTTTGTTTGTTTGTTTGTTTGTTTGTTTGTTTGTTTGGGTCTAACGCCGTAGCAACAAATTGTTTAGGTCATGTTACGGCGGTCAGTCAACCTACTCACTGTTCCTGCAAAGGCTAAATTTCTGGATTTTGCTGATAACCAACTACTTAGCACATACTTTCGTCAGTGACTGACAACTGCACTACATAATAAAGAATCGTTGGTAGGAGGGAGAATGGCCATATAAATATTTTCATGACCAAGCTCCACAAAAGTATGCCCCGCCCGGGAATCGAACCCACGACCCCTCGATCAGTAGACTTGCGTGCTACCAACTGAGCTAGCCGGGCGACTTTCCGTTCCCTTCATTTCTTGTTTTCGAATTCTTGTTTTCCTTATATATTTTAGGCGTCTTTTTATGTCAAAGCAGGTAGGTGACAGCTGTCCTGCTTGAAGTATGGTGGGGAGTAGGACCGTGAAAACGATTGTATTATCAAGCCCCACGAAGCTAAAATAGTATACCAAAGATTGATCTCCGACTCACTGATTTAGAGTCTCAAAAGCTATCGACTAAATTTCATGAGCGGGTATGATGCATTGTCAATTAAATTACAATCAAGTACCACGTTACTTTATCACAAATGTGTTCACGGTTAGTAGTTTAATTTTCATACCAGCATATCTTAAAGTGCCCCGACCAGATCGCCAAGCTAGACCTCCAGGTGTTCGAAGAAGTTCATCATTCATATACTTATTTAAGAAAGCTCTAATGTCATCTTTGTATCTGTTATTCTTTGTAGCTTCGAATAATAATAACTAAAAAAATAAGAATGAATACATTGGTACAATTATGAATAAATATACAATCAGTTTTCTGGGTAATGTTGCAAAATATAATTCTGGCTATAAAGCATGCATTTAAACTTCATATATAGATCAAACTAAGACACAGTTATATACTAAGTACATATGATATGCAATCTGGTATTATTTGCTAGTAATCAAATAATTCGTACATAAAATCCAATACCGACACACTCAACAACTCTATTACTTTCCTTTACACCCGTGATTGGCGTACATAGTTGTTCTGGTGTAAACATATGAGTATAGCATATGAAATATGCAATGCGTTAACATAAATTCATTAAATCATTTTATAGCTTTTATCAATCAATGATTTTGCTTCTAGAGTCAATCTAATACTTAACATGTAATCAATCTGCACAAACAAGTCGATGAACAAAACTGTAGCAGTTGTATTGCTGCAGAGTTTAAAGATCTCAATCTGGATTGATTTCTTCGGAGTTACTGAAACTGCTAATGTAACCAATACAGAGTAAAGTACAAACACTGTTAATGTTGTACTTACTGACAAACATACTTTTAAGAGGGAACTAATACATATAGCTGGCTAGTCACAAATTTATACTGCATAAAAACGTGATGCCAAACCGATCAGTAAATCCAAACTTGGATATAAGTGTTTGGGAAAACAAGACCACGTTTAGAAATAGGAAGTGTATTTTATTAAAGTTGCAAGGACAAAATAAAAATTACCTTGGCTCCCATGATTTTATTTTCCCAGTCAAAAGCCCATGCTATGTGATTGTCATACCCAAATTGATTATAATTGGTGACAGCTTCATTTAAATACTGCTGATCTTTTGTGGCCTTGTACAACATGGCTGGGGCATATACAAGCTCATCCTTAAATGCTAATGACCTTTTAATAAAAATAGTTTTATTATTCTTTAGAACATCTTACCAAGTTAAATAAACACAAACGTGATACAAACATAATTAATGACTTTAACTTTATGACTTTAAATGTCATAGACTATTATTCAAAGCTAAACGATAATTTAACAGCGGCCATCTTATAAGGAACCAATTATTTACATGTCTGAAATTAGTCAAGTTATATGCTTTGTTTCTCAGTGAGTTATCTGCATCGTCAAATATTTGAAACACCATTTTTTGCAAAAAACATGACAAATGCAATTCATCACGTACATTAGTTAATTATCCATTTAACCTATTAATTAAAACATAAAAGAATTTTCAGTTTACTTACCCGTAATATGTTTTAGCATCCGTAATTTCTCCTGTGTATAGGGCCTGATATTGTTTTGCAAACTTATACAATGACTTTGCATTGTCCAGCAATTTCTTTGAATAAGATGGATCTGAAAATATACATTGACTTCTGTTATAACTTTGAAACGACTGGACGAATGTTGAGGCATTTCATTTGTTTTCAATATCTCGTCTAGGTGACCGCTACTGTACGCAGGTAGATGTTTTAATTTAGTAATTCGACTTAACAAATATACATTTAAACTCGATACTTGAACCATAATGTTAAATTACTTCAGATATCGGATTTTCTTGAATAAACCGTATTAGCATAAAAAGCCATAAACTCGATGTCAAACTCTAATTTGGCATTACTCTCTATAATATTCCTTGCATACTTCTTTTTAAGATCAAGTCCTACCTTGTTATTCTTTGAGTAAAAACTTGATTATATCTTAGCTTAGCACCATTTTGAAACTACGATTTTTTTATCTTTTTTTCTGAAAATTAAATTTTGTCTACCCCAATGCATATGTTGTCATGTATTATTACATCTAAAGTACATGAAGGGCGTCAATTGACAAAATTTGAATAGAAACTAAACTCCTGTAATGACCTAAGAACCATTTTTATTGCCTTTTAAAATATATTTTAAATTTACCTGTTTTCTCAAAGGCTATAGCTCCAGCAGCGAATGCAGCAACCATGGTACCAGCTAAGTCACTTCCTCCACCTGATGACGTCACTTTAAAAGCCGGGCGTGGCATATTGATTTCAGTCATATCTTCTGGTCTCATCATTTTATTATGATCGATAGTTCCATTTCCAACCTGAAATGAAAGACAAGAGAAAAAAAATTGATTAGAATCATCATTGTTGAGTTTTGGCTTTATTCAAAACTCGCCTGCTAGTGTAGGAACATCGATTAAAAATCTAGGTCAAATTTGCACTGTTCAGATAGAAATATCTAAGCAACATTTACTCAGGCGAGCGACTCGAACGTCATCTCGGGAATTTTAATGCTCTGATTAAAGCTTTGGTTTAATTAGTTCATGTCTATTATTGGAGATAAAGTAGCTAGCTCTAGTAACGTATTAAGGAATCCTTACTTTTCGAAACTTTTTGACATGGTTTTATTAATACGCCATTTCTCTCCAGATCCAAGTACTTGAAGACCTTTGGACTCAAGTCTTTAACCTAGTATATGTTCTAAGAATACCATAATACCATACTCCGTGTCAACAACGATATGATGTAAATATCTCAAATGATAAATGAATCAACATTTTTTGATAAAGAATCCAATTTTGTAATTGTTAACGTATATATACATACCTGGCCATAGAGTTCCTGATTTGTCACATCCCAACATTTTATGAAATAGTCTAACGGCCATTTTATACAATCTAACATTGAATCATATTGACCAGCTGTCTTATATGCATCTTTCCATTCAACTAAACCCCAAGCCAATACTGCTACAGCAGACGACATAGGAAGGTTAAATTTCACCCAATCACCGGCTACAAATATAAATGTATATAAAATAAAAACTTGCACCGCGAAAAATATTGTGTATAAGTAAAACTTCTGATGCTGAACATTTTTCAGTAATAACGTGACAGTCAGTCATTCTAGTAACTATCCAATGAAAAGTTTAAATTTTCCTAAACTTTGGTTTTAAAGGCAAACTCTACCAAGTCATGTAGATCTCTCCCGAGAATCAAAGCATAGACTCTTTAGTTTAGTCAGAAGTTTTTCTGTGCTAGCTGTGCAGGATAAGATTTGTGATGTGAGGAAGTTATATTCAGGGTATATAGTCACGTTATCTACAACAATTACTAATAAATTGAACAAGCACATGCCTTCGCCAATTTCTTTTTCATGACAAATATTTTAATGACATCAAGAAGCGCATAAATAACCACTATCTTTACCTTTCTTTCATCAAAAATTCCCAAATTGGTCCCGTCAATATTGATCGTCAGCTTCAAATCTTTCTCATGAAATTGAAATCCGCACGGCTAGCTCAGTTGATAGCACGCAAATCTACTGATCAAGGGGTCGTTGGTTCGATTACCGGGCGGGTCATCCTTTTGTTTAGCTTAATCATGATTTTTACGGCCATTCACCATCCTACCAATGATTCTTAATTATGTAGGGCAGTTGTCTGTCACTGACAAAAGTATGCACTTGGTAGTTAGTGCATCAGTGGATTACAACTATATAATCTTAGTGAGTACATACAGGACGAAGTAATCCCTACCACTTTAATATACTTAAACAAAGTGTCTCATAAGTAAACAATTACTAATAACTCAAATAACAGCAGATCATCCTGAATACTGCTGGACGATATTGAACTTTTTAACAACAAATTCAAACTTATGTGTCAATTTGTTAATACATGTATATATACAATGTAGCTCAGTGCATATATATAGACATTAGTGTGCTTTTTTTCTTAGTCTAAGTGATACGTGTTTTTCACATATGTTGTGAATTATATCACACTGTTTATATATCTATTATGCTGTTCTCTGTAAATTTCTATGTATTTTGTATTATTATAAGCTCTCCAGCTTGGAGGAAATAAAAGTAAAAGTCTTGTCTTGTAAAAAGTTAACTGCTAAACTAGAAAATTTAGACTTCAAGTAACGGGTCGTAGGTTGACTGACCGCCGTTATAAACACAAAAATGAATCAAAAGGAATACTAAGTTATTTGCAAAAATCATTTGTACGTTGATTTTAGAAGAAACAATTGAAATTTACTGGGTAGCATGGTCATTTTCGGTCATAAAAATTTGATTTAGTGTTCTTATGCACTAATTAGATATTTTCTATTTTCTGACTGCCATTTCATGAAAAACGAGTATTTGCTTACATTATAAAGAACACGCAACTATATACCCTAATGTTGTACATGTAATATTTACTAAATTAAGGATATTGATCAGATGTGCAATAAGGTGTCCTTACCATCATACCAGCCACCCGTTAAATCTCTTCCAACATCTTTACCGTCATAAAGAGCACTGTCACCTCTCCATGGTACTGGATCATTTTGTACTTTAGGTAATGCACCTGAACGTTGAGCACGGTAGAACCATATTGATTTCATTAAGACTTCATTATAGCTGTATTCTCCTGCTGTAGATACATGAATGATATTTATGTGACTTCTTTTACAATACAGTAATATTTTGGCTGATTTTCGTTGGATTCGATTGATTGATTGGACATTGGACATACTGGTAAAAGCTTCTGCGCATATATTTCTTTTGCAGTCCCGGAAAAAGTTCATCGGAAACCTAGTAAGTTGAGTTTGACCTTGTAGTTAGTTTAAAATTGAAATAAGACCATTTGTAATAAGAAACATTTGCATTCTACAACCAAGTTGGCCTTCAATTACATCTCCATGTATTCCCATATCTTTTATCTTACAGCTCGAAGTGCATAATCTTTTAACATTTTGAAATGAAAAATAGTAACAGGAATTGAAACTTCTATTTCTTAATAGGATGTGCATCATAAGTGTAGAAACAGAAGTCCAGTGATAAAGTGCGCATATAGGGATCGACGGGAGTTCGCAAGTTCGAATCGCACAAGATGCACTTCCAATTTCCTTAAGGTAGAAATATATTTGCATTAGCTTCACTTCACTCAGATGTAAAGGGTTCTGTAAAGATCACCTGCTTTAAGATCTTTTCGATGATCTTGGCTTATCGTACAAGAATGAAAGAAGACTTGAAACCGAACTTTAACTTTATTATTCCAATACTAAAACCATACCTGGTGGTGAAGTCGTTGTTGTTTGACCTTTTGTAGTTGTTTTCATTGAACTTTGTGTTGAAGTTGATTGTGTACTGGACACATATTGCGGAAGTGTTCCACTACAAGTCACAGTTGGTCGTGTAGAACCAGCATATGAAACATGGAATTTAAATTCTCGTTGGCCGCTGTGCATCCAGTAAGAATTAGTTCTGGTAAAAACGTTCCCAGTGCCAATGTCGACCCAGTCATAAAACAAGCCCTACATAAAGTGAAAACTATACATTCTATATTGACATATATATCCAATATTGGTCTGAGCAAAAATGTGTGAAGACTTAGTGATCGAAAACGAACTAGGGTGAGATACTTATGAAGTCAGAACTTTGTGTGTACGTTTACCACTAAAAGCAATTTTGTTTCCTTGCCTGCTGAGAATTTAATTTACAGGTGCCACAATTATGGTATTGTATACTTGCATCTGTCTAGCTGCATGGAACTTGGTAAGCACAAGAGCACGATTTTTAAAATGCTATGTAAGGACTTCGTTCTCCAACTGGCTCATGTCAAAATGTCTAATTAACTTAGTGTCAGTACGCATTGTAAGTTATTGGCAAACACTTGATACTAATAAATTGTATTGAACTTTTATTTAAGTTCAAATATGAATTTGTTTGGGTGGGTTACTTAATTCATGAATATTTTCGGTGTATGCTGATCTAATTGCTGATGGACAAATTTTCTGTAAATATAAGCAACGTCTATATTTAGCACGATTACTGCTCGACTAGCACAGCCGATGGTGCACAAGTCTACTGTTTCAGGGGTTGCGGGTTCGATTCCTGAGCATGATCAATTGATGAATTGTTTTCTAGGAATATTCCTCTTCCTTACGCTGATTCTAAATCGTGTAGGGCAGTTGTCATGTGCAAAGTAATGAGATAAATCCATGGATTAAGTATTTCCTGAAACGTTGATTTGGTTGACTGAACACTGTTATATAACCTATGATATGTGTTGCACAAGCTCGCCCAAAACAGTAATATGAAACAGGTAGTTTAAAAACCTGAGATTGATATATAATCTACAAACCTTGAAATTTTCCACATTTGATCCAAATGTAATGACAAATGTTTGTGTCTCTGGTTCATAAAGTTGGTCCGCAAAGTATGTACATATACCTTCCATTCGTGTAAGATTACCAACTGGCCACGAATCTGTTATTGTTGCATCAAATATACTGCCTTTAATGCCAGCGGCTGCACCTATAAAATATTTTAGTTATTAGTTATGCTTTACCACGCTTTTCAAAAATATGATAAGGTGTACATTGTGTCGGTCAGTCGATCTATTTCTATGCCTATTCAAACAGTATTCGATTACTAATCCTTAGCTAGAAGTAAGCATATGCCTTCATCAGCCAAACTTAACCATACATAGGTTATAAAGATAATTGTCGCATTCAGACCAACTTCAAGACAGTTTGAATATAGCACCCGGGAATCGAATCCATGACCTAGTGATTAGAACCCAGATTAATGACTGAGAAACATGACTGAGAAACATGATGAAGTCGTTGGCTCTCTGATGACTGATAAGCAACGAATTGGTAAAGTCATGAAAGGCTAACAATCAAAATATATACCAAGATAATTTAAACTACAACAATGTAAGCAATCATTTAAGCGTACTTAATATTAGTACGTACGTTTTGCTCGTAACAAATTCTTCGCGTTGTTCCTTTGCATGACTTCTAGTAATCTGTATGGTCCATTTTGACACTCACAACCGACCACTAACATCAAGCATGCCAATAAGCTGTAATAAAAAACAAATCTAAACTAAATGATAATAAAAATGCTACCAGACACTGTATCTCTGACCGAAAGTTTCTTAGAACAAATCCGGAGCGTAACCAGTAGATCGGAATTAAGATTGGCCGTATTTTTCATTTTACTTGATTTGAAAGTAGTTTTAAGTAATATTCATATACATATTTAACTGCTTATTTAGTCAAAACGCGATAATATTATGTTGAAATGAGTTAATTGTGAAATAAGTCTATCAAAATGTCACTTTAGGGGCTCGATCTCTATGGAAGTTATTAAGATCTTGCATTTTTTATATTGAGTGGTAAAATATTCTACATAGATGCTGAATTGTATTGAATTGTAGTTTTACTATGGTTTGATGTACTAAGCGATCAAAGAAGCATGGAGCTGTTTCTAATTCGGGAAAATAGAAACAGCTCCATGCTTCCTTGATCGCTTAGTACATCAAACCATAGTAAAACTACAATTCAATACAATTCAGCATCTATGTAGAATATTTTAAAGGTCTTTAAGAAAGACAAATCAAATTTCGCATAATCAGGTGTCATACCATCAATAATGCTAGATGAAATTGGCATCACTGTAATGATGGGAGCCAGTCCAACAATAGGAAAAGGATCAGAATGAGATACATAAGTTTTGTCCAATATCATTCTTGCTGCTCTTTTCTGGCCATGGATTGTTAAAGAAATCATCGTGCAATTGTTTAAGTTGCTTTGTTATTAGCACATTGATTTATTACTCCATATGTTTATACGTTCACACTACATTGAAACTTAATTGAAGACTGAGACTGAAGACTGATCAGTGATTCATATCCGGATGATTTGCACACTATGGCACTTGGTGACAATACTTCTGATTTTTTTGTTAAAACCCATTGGCAAATGTAAATTGAAGTGTGAATAGAAAAAATATTTCCCTATGCATTTCATATGTGTAATCGTTGACCAGTTTGAAAAAAACTGTCGTCTGCTCAATTAAATGTTTTATGCTAAATTAATATTTTATTCATTGTTTTAAATAAATGGTGGAAATATTGTCTAAATGACAAACAGTTTGATACTAGGCGCCACAAAATCAATTTACTTTATTTCACTTTATTTTGTCAAAGATGTCCACAAATACAGTACTAGTAACATTATCCATAACTATCCATGGGTCTCAATTTATTTTACTCTCTAGCAAACACGGAAAAGTCATGAAAAATGTAATACTAGAAATTTTCACCTAACCACTAAACTACATTTTTTATGTCCAAGATTTATAAGTTGTGTAATTAATGTAAACCTTAGTATTGTCATGGTCGACCTACTTTCACCAAATTAGTTGTTTTACAATGTACTACATTTTTTGTAATTAAGTAAATGAATATACAGTATAACCAGCATTAAGCAGAGAAGGGAAATGACTAATTTGGCTGCTTACAGCAGGTGGCCACTTAAGCCAGGTTCAGATAAAAAAAGCTTTGATTTGTCCTATCTGAATGGTTAATTATTTATGCAGTTTCTTATTAAGTTATCTTCAAAAAAGGGCACAAGTGGCTATATCAGTTGTAAATTGGATGTCTTATTTATGAGTTGGCACTCTGTTGATAAATTTTGATTGTTTAAAAACTCCACTGGGTGGGTTTTTCACACATCTAAGCCATTATTCAATGATGGTAACACTTTGTTAATTCTAAAAAATAAATGACCCTGACCACTGAATACAGGTAAATTGTTGAATATGTAAGGAAACAGGTGACCACAAAACTGGCCACAGACACCAGGTAGCTGCTTATGACAGGTGCAAAATTGAGTTATTTTTGTTGGGAGGAAGCCAGATTGACCACTTACAGCAAGTGACTGCTGATAGCAGGTGATTGTTAATGCAGGTTATATACTGTAATTAATGTTACCATTTCCATTCGTATAGCAGTAGTCAGTCGACAAACCCACTGTCCCTGAACAAACCTATCCCCAATAAGCTGATTAAAGCGTTTAGAGAGTAACATTTTATTTTGTCAGTTGCTGGCAACTGATTTATTTTATTTTATACAGCGAAAGAAGGGGGAATGAACGCGCAAACAACTGTTTCTGGATGGCTACGATCTCTCATTCCAAGATTTTAACCAGTGACATTCCATGAAAATAGTGCTGATTTTCCTCCATTAGTAAGGTACATGCATATTGAAAAGTAGTCGACATTTGGAAAGATGAGTATTGGTTACAGACAAAGGTCCAAAAAAGCTAGGTGAGCTGGCCTCAATAAAATGACCATAACACGTGTTGACACGATGTCAAACACAATAAAAAATAAGCACTTTATTGAGCTAATATGATTATATATGTTCCGGTATTAACAAGAAAACAATGTTATGAGTTTAAAAATGTAATACGATAAAACAAATATACATGTAACCTCACATTGAAAACTTGATAACTAAATTCGATTTAAATTGATCATTACGATTATAGAACTATAGTTTTGAATTCTGATCTATGCTCTCCCCTTGCCAAAACGCCACGATTCTATTGCCTTTTATTTAAATCTTCAAGTTCTAGACTTGCATTTTCTGTTAACAAAAACAAGAAATTGGAAGAAATATCAAACGTACTATGTGTATGACTATAAAACTCTCAAGATGACTTGTTGACACAATGCAATTGATTTAAAAAAAAGATAGAAAGATGGATTTATTCGGTGAATGTTATAATAATTATGTGGCCACTGGCCCAATTATTTCTGAAAGAAAATTTTACAATGTTTATGGCCTTTGTAAATCAATGCAGGGTAATAATAATAATCATGATAATAATTTATTTAAAGGCAAACGCTCCTAAAGCACTATGCTTATCTACCAGGAGGCCAGCTATCATAACAATACTAGTAACAATTTAACACATAAATTAATGATACGAACAACAGTAGTCATTTATTAATGTATGAACAAAAATAGAATAGGAAAAAGTAATCTGGTTTATCAATTAAGACAGATACATAAAGTGATGATAAGAAGAAGATACTATACTAGAATGAATATATTTCAGTAAATAAAATGTTAAAATGTTAAACATACCGTACATAAATCATAGTTTCTGTTGAAGCTGTAAACACAAGTATTTCTTTATTTTATTTCAGAACAAGTTCGTTACACTCTTGATTGTTGGTTTGACTGTTGAATGTACGACTGACGAGAGCTACCTTATATAGTAAAGTAACATCCGTCTCTAAGTGCGGTGATATTCGTGTCAAGTCACGATGTAGGTCATTCATGGAATAAGCGAGTAAACACTTTTTGGAATGAACATAGATGTTCCGGTAAAATGTATCATAAGATCAAATCGCTTTTGTTTTATGAAGATTGATAATGACATACATTAGTTACAGTTTTTATTTTTTATTTCAGCGATGTGATTATTTTAACTGAATTTGCTACATTTGTTTACAAAATGACATTGACGTATATATATACAATATTAACCTGAGATTGACCTTTATGCAAGAATTCATTCAACTCAGTATTTACTGTCTATTATTGTCTTCGTTTTCAAACGTGCTTTACAAGAAGCTTTCGGTAAAGTACATGTTCTGAACAATTAACTCTATTTTCATAAGAACAAATGCTTTGAAACAATACCACAATACGATAGATTTGCGTTTTTCACCATAAACCAATGAGTCCAAAATTAAAAGTACAATAACATGCCATGTTTACAAAATTGATTTATAGTCACTTAAGTTGTTATGAACACGTGTATAATCGTATAATCTGACGACTCCAATAAACCACTGGCCTTCAGGCCGGTGGTAAATGAAATTGACATCTCTGTAACAATGGGAGCCAGTACAGCCCGATAAGAAGAGGGTCAGTTGGAGATGTGTAAGTTTTGTCAAATATCATTTTTGCTGCTCTTTTCGTCTATATATAATTTTAGTGATTATCACTCAGCAACAAAAAAATCTAGGAAATGTAAGCATAGGACATTTTGTTAATGCAAATCTGATGGTTGATTCATATAGCCAAATGACTCCCTGAAACCATTAGAGGGATGAATAAAGTCTAATTAAGTAGCGTTTCAGTTCGTTATCAGTGTCAAATGTCAACAACGGGTACAATTCTTGAATCTTTCGTATAATCATATTTCTTGCAAACAACTCAAGACAATGAACAGCTTTTAGCTCAAAACTGCCAAGATACAAAATTCATCAATAGCAGTTAAGTCATAGTATTGCATGAGTGACACTTCAGTCGCAAAAACATGTAAAATTGCAATAAATCAGCCGAACATTATATTCATACATTTATTTCTATTTCATGGTATAGACATGGAATTACAAGTACATTGAACAATACAATGACAAAAATGCAACAATATTGATACAAATAAAAACAGTTTATAAAAGCACATGATAGGTTGAATGAAAAATGTTAAATATAGTTCAGTAGTATTTGGCAACATTAAACATGCACTTCATTAGTGTCCGTATCGATATACGTCTTAGTTCGTATACACTCGTCAAGTTTCGTTGCTTCAATTAGGACAATACAAATTATGGATGAGAAAGTAATGATTGTATTATATCAAACGGTTAGTGGTGCAGAGGTAAAGAACTGACTTGTCAATCGAAATACCCGGGGTTCGATCCCCGCACAGGTTAATATTTGTTTGTTATTTTGCAAACACTAGTAACATAGTAGCAACACTATAACTTACTTATTACTTTTACTTTTTGACTGAATATTAATAATATTAATCATATATCAATTAACGACATTTGATGTCACTTAATTATTTTCATTTTTTATTTATTGATATTTGTATTATAATTTTGTGTCATGGTTATTGACTGAAGGATTTTTTTAATGAAAACGCCTATTATGTGAGTAATACACTTCCGCGGCAGGTATTTTCTTTCGTGCCCCATCGGTAATTCGTGCCCCATCGTGTAAGTATTAAATGTAAAGCATAAACCGATTATGTTTAAATTGCAAAAAAAGGTTTGATGTGGGATCGAGCCCGTAACCTCTTAATTGTGAGGCGGTGCGTTTTACCACTACACTAAGCCCTTACATGCCTCTTCGTGTCCTATAAGTAAACCTTATAGTAATATATTCGTGAATTTACAGAAATTTCATACGTAAATTCACGACTATGCATACAGTGCATGTTTAATTTTGCCTACTAATAAAATAATGTTCGTGAAACAGCTTATTCCCCTAAATGGAGTTG
This sequence comes from Mactra quadrangularis, assembly GCA_025267735.1. Taxonomy (NCBI): domain Eukaryota; kingdom Metazoa; phylum Mollusca; class Bivalvia; order Venerida; family Mactridae; genus Mactra; species Mactra quadrangularis. The sequence continues at coordinate 45,953,798 of CM046305.1, read as the reverse complement.
GCAAGTCCATTTGTTTAAAACACAAAAACACTCGACTCCGAATGTAAACAATTTCATTTATAACAAATACAATATGTATATTAATTTATAAGGTAGATAAAGTAAGTACATTGAGGATCAGCATAAATTGAAAATTAAAATTACGTAAAATGCTCAATTAATCGTCTGCTTAAATCAAGAAACATGAAACAAAACACTATTCAAAAGAAAGATACAGCTTTCTATGATCAATAAAAACAGAAATATCCAAGATAGTATTAATTCATATTTGAAACTGGAATTTATTGAGTTAGTCAGTCGAAAATGTTTGTTTGTACCAGATGCATTCATGCGGAACGTAGTGATTTTAATGATATTGCTTAAACTAAAAGACAAACGTTACAAATTAAAGTCTATTGTTCTATATGTATATTTTATTTAACGCTACTGGTATAATCGCTACCATGTCTGCATACGGAAAACCACTCGGGTGATTCCGTAAACTGACGTTCAGTATGTAGTAAAGCTATCGCCGCATACGGAAAACCACTCGGGCGATTCCGTAAATCGACGATCAGTATGTAGTACAGATATCGCCACATACGTAAAACCACTCGGGTGATTCCATAAACTGACGATTTAGTGCGTAGTAAAGCTATCGCCTATTACGAAAACCAATCGGGTTATTCCGTAAACTGACGATCAGTATGTAGTACAGCTATCGCCAAAGTGTTCCGGATGTTTTATTTTCTGATGGAAAAACCAATAACTTGGTAAACCCATTAACTTGAGTTCTTAATCGGACATTAGGAGTGGATTTTTATGGTAAGATTATTTTATTTAAATTTATAACTTTAACAATGTGTACTTAAGTGATAGAACGATCATTATATTAAATAGATTAAAACAGTCGTTGACACAATGCTCATGTAAACAGTGCGACTTTGAATATTTATTGTTTCATTAAAATCAATATATGGGTGTAAAGCATATTACTCAAAATTTGTTAAATGATCTTACTTACATATAATTTAATTATTGACATATCAATATAAAGGAAAAACGTATGCACGTTGCATGTTTTCTAAACGGTCATTTTAACTCATTGCAATTTATGCCAATATGTTAACACTTGTTTTTCTATAAAGAGACATTTAAAAAACGAAATTAGATTACTTGTTTTTCTGTAAAGAGACATTTTAAAAACGAAAGTAGATTACACGATGAGTTTAATTTTTTTATTAAACTTGTCCTATCACACACATTGTGCTTAATGTCTTACGCCTTTGAGCATTGAGTCTCGTTGTGCCACTAACAATTATACTTGTCATATCACACACATTGTAAAATACTTTTTTGTCTGTACATTGTACAAATAAAAATCAATATAGTTTAAAAATCTGACATTATAACACATTAGAATATCATTTAGTTATTTAGACACTAGTTTATTAAAAACCTTCTGTATTCATTTACATTTTTTATTTTTGTACTTATAGAAATTCTGCCTCAACATTCTGTCTTTGAATAATATATGTTGATTGATATATAAGTTATATTGTTCCAATTTCAGATATAAATGAGCAGAAATGACAAAAACTTGTGTTATACTGGACTAAATTAGTACATAATCAAAACAATGATAACATTCTTCCATACCATCTAGTACCCAACCGCCGATAAAACAACCGCCCAGTATGGCATATGCATGGTATATATATTGGGATAGGAAAAGTACAGAAAACACCATCCGGAAGTAAAATATCATGCGGTGTCAGTAAATGCCTAGATGGGTTGGGGTTCTCAAGAATACAAATATGGAATAGTATACGTGAAATGAATATACGTTCTAAGGTTAGTGATCTTTCTATCAAGTTCAGCATGAAAACCGACAATGAAAGAATATTTATTGGAAGCCAACGTGAAGGATTAGGACTGTCAGTTCTTTCCGATCTTGATGTTTTACAAGTTGAACATGATATTCTTTGTACTAAAGCGTCTTTTACTGATGCTGTGGACAGAATACTTGTCTTGAAAATTATTGACACAAATACACCACCTGGGTATTGTCATTTACGTGTAGACCAATCGGCTGTAGAATGTAAAACACGTGATAAGTACATGTACGCTTTTGTTGAAAGAAATGTGGAAACGTATTTAAGCAGTCACTTCTTTAATAACAAGCTTGAGGATGATTTGTTGAAAGTGAGTCAATTCGCAAAGAAAAATTCCAAACGTCAACCCCAGGAGGGTCCTTCATCACCTAGGTACGTCCCATACCCTTTCGTGAATTAATTGCTGTCTGAGAAAAAAGGTATCCATTTTGTTGAAATAAATGATCACTTCGACTTTGTTAGAGCATTTCCATGTGATGGACACGCCGTGTTGAATACATGGCAAACACGGCCAAGGAAGTAGAATTGGCCAAGTAGAAAGTTGATCAGACACATTATGACTCTACCAGTTTATGTCATACCAGTTGGACAGAAAGGAAGTCGAAATGAACACATTGAATGGCGTATATCATTTGTCCATGCTGAAATTAAATTAGTACAGTCATTTAACGATGTACAAATGAAGATATTCCTTTTGCTAAAACTTATTGCAAAGCACTTTTTAACCCAGAGTCGAAAGCTACATCGTCATATGCCATAAAAAATGTTATGCTTTGGTTAGCCGAAGAAGTTCCTCAAAAGAAATTTCGACAGAAACATTTTTTGTCTAGAATGATGGACGCACTTTAGATGCTAAAAAACTCGATAATGAAAAAAACTTTGCCAAACTATATGCAACCAGAAAGAAATCTGTACGAGAACAGGTTAGATGAAACTGAACAACAACAATTGATACAGAGAATAAATTCAACGTGTGAAGGACAAATGGTCCTTTGTGATTTTTTACGCCATAGATACGCTGATGGTTATTTGTCGTTTCAAGCAATCAGTGAATTTTATGAATTGTGTAAGAGCAACCAAATGCATTGTGTTGTACACCAAATTGTAAAGAAATTGATAATGTGCAACCAAATGGCAGAAATGAAACACGCAAGTCAATGAACTTGGACATCAAAAGCCGTCTGAATTGTTGCATGTTAGTACATAAACTTAAGTCTGAAGAAGAACTAATCGTAGCAATTAATATTTTATCGAAAAAGATAAATGCTGGTAATGGCATTCCTGATACAAGAAGTGATTAAGACTGTAGCCGTTGATTGATTGATGCTGGAAGAAGTTTAAAAATTATAAATATTGAAGAATTAAAACCAGGACCATTGGTAAAGTTGCAAAGTGTGATAACTGTGACCTGGATACGCTTGCCAGCTTTCTGCTCAAGGTTGATTTTACCATGTAAATATGTCTTCTCAACAAAGCCAGATCAGTCGTATATGTATTATACAAACATCGATCAGAATCAAATTGAAAAAGTTTTCATTTATGTACGCAAATACACTTGCAGCGGCGAAACAGGCTTGTTTAGATTTAATCAAATAATAATTAGAGCTTGTTACTCACTGTGTTTTGTATACATTTTGTATTGGGTTTGTGATTCTGTTTTGTTATACCTATAATATGTAATAACAAATCCCTAGAAACTATTTCGAGAAAAAGTTCTCAGTCAGGCAATCACAGATAATAAGTATAAACTTTTCAAAAATTTCTTGAAATCAAGCTCAGCCGTGTTTAATGTCTTCTCCATAGATGTGTATATTTTGTGGTAAATATTCATTTGCTAACGGGGTGGATGTTATGAATATGAAATAAATATTGATTTTGATGAACAAGTCAATTTATAATTGATGAGTTATCTTTGTAAATTTTACCTTTTTCCGATCCTAAATACTTGCGTGAAAATGTAAATGACCGCTAAAATATTTAGTGGTGTGTAGCCTTCCTAAACATCTGCTGATGCCCAGTATTGACTATGCGCCAACTTGTTCATGGCGGAGACGAGTCCATTTACACACCCCTTTTTACTTTTCCTCGGCCATTTTCTTATCATGTACCCTCAAATGCATCGATTTGATTGGCTTAAGGCCAACGGTGTCGACTACGAAATGCTCAAATCTTGATAATTGTTTATGTCAACGCACATAGGTGCGTGCGTTGAGAAAAACCCTTGTTATTTTTCTCATTCATACTTCTCACCTTTCAAACGGCCGTGATTAATATGTAATACGCTCAAGGAAATTCAACATACAATTACTATATTTAGAAATTAGTGTATTCCATTTAATCATTAGTTTTTCTTTTTGTTTAAGTGAACCATTAGTGTATTTTTGTCTAGATAATATATACTTATGTATATATAAAAAGATAACGAAGGTTCAATCAATTGTACTTGTGAAAATGAGTACAAAATAACAGGAAGTAATAACGTCGGATGGGCCCAACAATTTTACAAGCTTGAACATTTTAGAAGAACTTATAAATTGGAGTCGTCGAACTTCTAATGAACACTGTAAACATATCTAAAAATTGTAGCTCTCTAAGGTGTTATAAATATTGAATGTCAATGAAATGAATCTATCTTCTTGACCGTTACGAAAGAAGCTATTGTCCAACAGAATTAACCTGAGCTTTAACTACCTAATTGTAATAATTACACACTTCACTTACATAAACTCGTGAGTTTCCGTATGCGTGTATACGGTTATATCCGTGTTTATAACAACCGATGTGAATATAGATCAGTTTATTAGAAGTGGCATGTGATTGTACTTTTTTATTTTAGACACATTGGTTTTGGGGTAAAAAAGTAAGTCAGCAGTATTATAGCACAGTTTCAAAGTATTTATTCTTATGAAAACAACATTAATTGTTCAGTACGTGTATTTAGCCGAAAACTTCCGATATAGCGCGATTTACAAACGAAGATAAAAATAGACTGTAAATACTGAGTTTAATATATTCTTGCATAAAGGTCAAGCTCAGGTTAATTCTGTTGGACTATACCCAGATGTTACTGTTCATCAGTTTCCCTATTCACTTACATGTAACAAGATCTGATAGAATTGGTCGGGTTAATGATTGTTTCCAATGAGGCTCGAAAAAGAGGACGAGCAATTATTAAAAACTTGAAAATGCACGTTTTTGTTACTAAAACAAAAAAAACACAAAACTGTATGAAGAAATAATTACAAATGGATCACTTTGGTTGAAATATTTAATAAAAAAAATCAAAGCTGATCTTTATTATCATTTTTTTGTCTCATGGTTCGCTGTTACAGTTTTGTTGCATCATCCAATATTAGTTTCCTAATGCATCTTCTAATATGAATCTCCATTTTCAAGTGTACAAAGCTTTCACAAGGTTATAGTTAATAGTGGCGTTATCAATAGTTTATGATAATATTCACCGAATCTCTCCCTATATAATAAAATCTTCTATCCGTTCTGTACTTTGTTCTTGAAATGTATTAGACCTGAAATTGTACAAAACAATGACTAAACCATCTTACGTAAATATTAATGAATACTATCATGGATGGACATAAGTATTCGACAAAAATGTTTTGTGCGACTGTTAAGACGAAGCCACCTTTTCTTATGATGTTTGTTTTGGGTTTTACGGCGCACCAACACAAAAAGGCCATATCGCCTTTTCTTATGACGAAAATTACAGAGGAGCAATAGTTCTGAATAGTCCTGTAGAGAGAGATTGACCGTGTATATTGAACACAGTCGAGAATACGTTAGTGAATACGGAAAAAAATAATAAGCTTACATTTTTTCATTCGATTCTTTTAAAGGAAATTTTTACGACGCCAATCAATTTTCATCCAGGTATCGTTATAAAAATGTGTTTAATTTTAAGTCAAAGGTAAAATTTTCGATGAGAAAAGTCTCCAATTCGCATAAGCGGGTATATTTTAAACCATGACTCATAAACAATGGAAACAAAGATCAACCTACCAGCTACCGACGACTGGAAGCCTGCATTGTAATCACACGTGACCTCCGCCATTTTATAATCTTTTCTCGAATCAATATAATTATCATTAACATCAGGACCTCCAACCAGTGCTCCATGTAAAATATGATAATTGTCAACAGCAACATTATCAAACTCTTTCCAGCCACAAGGGACATCGTTACTAGGTGATTGTGGTGGACAGACGCTTGATTTGTGATGTGGTTGTTTTGGGTAATTATTTCCAAATCCTACAACATAGCTTGAGCTTCGTGGGTTATCACCTAGCATGTAGTTTATCTGACTTTTAGCCCATTCAACATTCTTCTGTGTATCTATTCCATGATGAGCAGCCATCAATGAAATGAAGGCGGCATTGGCTGAAACAAGAAAGTTTATGAGTAGATATATTACAATAAATGATATATGTATATATACATGAATTACAATATATTGTAAATGATAAACCGATGACGTTGAAAAACTGGTAGTACAGGTATACAGGTAGCTTGATGTCTTTTTATGATGATTGGCCCTTCTTCAATTCGCTTATCAATTTGGTTGAACGGTGAAGGCAGGGATTTGAGAATCTGTAAAGTTTTTATATTAATCTTTCTTTAAAAGAACGAAATGAAATTTTGACTGTTTCTTTTATTCCTGATGTCGAGATCTAGTTGATTTAACGCCAGGTGTTCCAGTCACTCTCTAAGGTCATTGGATACTGGCCTATTGCCTTCAAGCAATACTATAAGCTGTTTGTGTTTGTGTCTGTGCCAATGTCCGTTCAAAGGCAGGAACCTTTGCAGTTATTGTTTTCATAATTTAGTTGTGGCTTCCTTTTTATGCCAAAGCAGGCAGCTGACAACAGTCTTGCTTGAAAAGTATGGTGAGGAGAAAGACCGTTAAAGGATTGAATAATCTAACCCTACGGAGGTATAAATGTTCTACCTAGGATTGAACTCCGAATCATTGATTTAGAGTCAGAAAGCTATCGACTAAATTTCATGAGCGGAAATGATGAATTGTCAATATGATAACAATCTAGTTCCACGTTACTGTATCACAACATTTCTCAAGATAAGTAGATTTAATTTTCCTACCGGCATATCTTAGGGTACCCCATTCCAATCGCCAAACTAGACCTCCAGGTGTTCGACGAACTCCACCATTCATATACTCATTTAGGAAAGATATAATATCATCTTTGTATTTGTTATTCTTTGTAGCTTCGAATAATAATAACTAAAACATAAGAATGAATACACTGATACACTGAATGAATATACTAACAGTTTGTGTTTAATGTTGCAGACTATAATTCTGGCTACAAAGCAAGCGTTTGAACTTCATATGTAAATCAAATTTAAACATAGTTCATATTCTAAGTAGGGTATATTAAACAACACACGATATGCAATCTGGTATTATTTGCTAGTAATCAAAATATTCGTACATAAAATCCAGTACCGACACACTCAATCACTCTATTACTTTCCTTTACACCCGTGTTTGGCATACATAGTTGTTCTGATGTAAACATATGAGTATAGCACATGAAATATGCAATGCGTTAAAATAAATTTAAAAAAAAATCATTTCATAGCTTTTATCAATCAATGATTTCGCTTTATAGAGTCAATCTAATACTCAAAATGTAAATCTGCGCACACAAGTCGATGCACTAAACTGTTGCAGTTGTATTGCTGCAGAGTTTGAAGATCTGAATCTGGATTGATTTCTTCGGAGTTACTCATACTGCTAATGTAACCAATACTGAATAAAGTAGAAACATTGTTAATGATGTACCTACTGGCATACATACTATTAAGGGGGAACTAATGCATATTGCTGGCTCGTCACAAACTCATAATGTAGAAAAACGTTATGCCAAACCGATCAGTAAATCCAAACTTGGATATAAGTGTTAGAAAAAACAAGACCATGTTTGGAAATAGGAAATGCATATAATCAAAGTTGCAAGGACAAAATAGAAATACCTTGGCTCCCATGATTTTATCATCCCAGTCAAAAGCCCATGCTACGGTATTGTCAAACCCAAATTGATTATAATTGGTGACAGCTTCATTTAAATACTGTTGATCTTTTGTGGCCTTGTACAACATGGCTGGGGCATAAACAAGCTCATCAGTATATGCAGATGACCTTTAAATCAAAAATAAAAACAAGTTGTATTATACACTATAGAAACATTTGATCTTACCATGGTTAATAAACACAAACGTGATATAAACATAACAAAGACTTTAAATGTCAATGACTATTATTCAAAGCTAAGCGATGATTTAACAACGGCCATCTTATAAGGAAGCAATATTTTACATGTCTGAAATTAGTCAAGTTATATGCTTTGTTTCTCAGTGCGTTATCGACATCGTCAAATATTTGAAATACCATTTTTCATTATAATCGTGTATAGTAAGAGCGTGGTAAGCTAAATAACAAAAACAGGACAATGCAATTCATCATGTAAATTAATTATCCATTAAATCTGTTAATTAAAACATGTAAAATAATGTTCGGTTGACTTACCCGTAATATGTTGTAGCATCCGTAATTTCTCCTGTGTAAAGGGCCCGATATTGTTTTGCAAACTTATACAATGACTTAGCATTGTCCAGCAATTTCTTTGAGTAAGATGGATCTGAAAATATACATTGATTACTGTTATATCTTAGAAATGACCTACCGAGTTTTAAACTTATAGTTTGTTTTCAATATCTCGTCTAGGTGACCGCCACCGTACGCCGATATATGTTTGAATCTAGTAATCCGACTTAACAAATATACATTTAAACTCGATACTTGAACCATAGTGTTAAATTATTTCAGATATCGGATTTTCTTGGCACCAGTGAATAAACCGTATCAGCGTAAATAAGCCATAAACTCGATTTCAAACTCAAATTTGGCATTACTCTCTATAATATTCCTTGCATACTTTTTTAAGATCAAGTCATACCTTGTTATTCTTTGAGTAAAAACTTGATTATATCTTAGCTTAGCACCATTCTTTGAAGTACGATTTTTTTTCTTTAAATTAAATTTTGTCTACCTCCATGCGTCTGTTGTAATGTATTATTGCATATATAGTATATAAAAAGCGACCATTGACGAAATTTGAATAGACACTAAACTTCTGTCATGACCAAAGAACCCTTTGAAATGCCTTTTAAAATGAATTTTGAATTTACCTGTTTTCTCAAAGGCTATAGCTCCAGCAGCGAATGCAGCAACCATGGTACCAGCTAAGTCACTTCCTCCACCCGATGACGTTACTTTAAAAGCTGGGCGTGGCATATTGATTTCAGTCATATCTTCTGGTCTCATCATTTTATTATGATCGATAGTTCCATTTCCAACCTGAAATGAAGGATAAGAGAAAACAAATTGATTAGAATCACTATTGTTGAGTTTTGGCTTCATTCAAGCGGTCGCCTGCTCGTGTAGTAACATCCAATTAAAGACTAAAATACTGGGGCAATAATAGGACAGACATAACTTAACAGTTTCAAGTTTCTGATTGGAGATAAAGATACGCTAGTTACGTGTGATGGAATCCTTACTTCTTTTAAATCTTTAGACATTTTTGAAACACGCCATCTCGTTCCGATATCAAGAATAGTGTTTGCTTAATTATTTATCAAATAATGTTATATAATGTACGTTGATCAAATAATATTATATTATGCACGGTGATCAAATAATGTTATATTATGTATGGTGATTTACATCACTTTTTTCAAACTTTTTCAACCATACTAGTCGTCATAGGAACCCTTGACATACTTAGATCTTTAGACTCAAGATTTTAACCTAGTATAAGAATACCATAGTTCGTGTCATCAACCAAATGATGTGGATATATTATATGATAAATGAATCAACATTACGAAAAATCACATTTGTGGTTGTTAATACATATATCAATACCTGGCCATAGAGTTCCTGATTTGTCACATCCCAACATTTGATAAAAAAGTCTAAAGGCCATTTTATACAATCTAACATTGCATCATATTGACCAGCCGTCTTGTATGCATCTTCCCATTCCACCAAACCCCAGGCTAATACTGCTACAGCAGACGATATAGGAAGGTTAAATTTCACCCAATCAGCGGCTACAAATATAAATGTATATAAAAAACTGAAATGCGAACATTTTTTCAGTCATATCGTGGCAGTCAGTCGATCTAGTGACTATTCAATGTAAGGATTAAATCCCTTAAACTGGGTTTTAAAGGCAAACTCTACAAAGTCATGTACGTCTCTCCCGAAAATCAAACCAGCGACTCTTTAGTTAAGTCAGAAGTTTGTCTGTGCTAGCCGTGCAGGATAAGATTTGGTATGAGAAGAATATATATTCAGGGTCTATTGTCACGTAATCTACATAATTACTAATGAGATGAACAAGTACATGCCTTCGTCCATTTCTCTTTCTTTTTCTTGACAAATATTTGAATGGTACCATGTAGCGCATAAATAACCACTACTTACTTTCATCAAAAATTCCCAAATACGTCCCGTTAATTTTAATCGACAGTTTCAAATCTTTCTCACGAAATTGAATCGAATGGAAAACTAGGTCATTTGCAAAAATAAATCGTGCAACCTCTTCAGAAGAAATGATTAACATTCAGAGGCTAACATGGTTATTTTTGGACATAGAAATATAAGTTATATAATATTTTAACGCACTTTTTGGTATATGTATTATTTCTGACTGCTGCCATTTGATTTACATTGTGAAAATCACTAGACTTTATACCCTAATTTTGTAAATGTAATATTCACATAATTGAGGAGGTTGATCCAATGTACAATAATGTATCCTTACCATCATACCATCCACCAGTCAAATCTCTTCCAACATCTTTACCATCATAAAGAGCACTGTCACCTCTCCATGGTACTGGATCATTTTGTACTTTAGGTAATGCACCTGAACGTTGAGCACGGTAGAACCATATTGATTTCATTAAGACTTCATTATAGTTGTATTCTCCTGCTGTAGATACATGAATGATATTTATGTGACTTGTTTTACAATACAGTAATATTTGGGCTGATTTTCGTTGGATTCAATTGATTGATTGGACATTGGACATACTGGTAAAAGTTTTGCGCATACATTTCTTTTGCAGTTCCGGAAAAAGTATATCGGAAAACTGGTAGTTGAGTTTGACGTTGTAGTTAGTTTAAAATTGAAATAAGACCATTTGTAATAAGAAACTTTTGCATTCTACATCCAAGTTGGCCTTCAATTACATCTCTATGTATTGCTATATACAGCCCGCAGTGCATAATCTTTTAACATTTTGAAATAAAATATAGTATATTATTAGTGTAGAAACAGAAGTCCAGTGATAGAGTGCGCATATAGTGATCGACCTGAGTTCGCGAGTTCGAACAGAAGACTTGAAAACGAACTTTAACTTTAATATTCTAACACTTAAAACCATACCTGGTGGTGAAGTCGTTGTTGTTTGACCTTTTGTAGTTGTTTTCACTGAACTTTGGGTTGTAGTTGATTGTGTACTGGACACATACTGTGGAAGTGTTCCACTACAAGTTACAGTAGGTCGTGTAGAACCAGCATATGAAGCATGGAATTTGAATTCTAGTTGATCGAAATCTATCCAGTAAGAATTAGTTCTGGTAAAAACGCTTCCAGTGTTACCATCTGCATGAGTGCCAATGTCGACCCAGTTCTAAAACAAAACCAAAATACAGCCTTGTGTCTATATTGGTCTGAGCAAAAAGTTGTATAAAGTGATCAAAAAACGAACTAGGGTGAGATATTCATGAAGTCAGTTGTGTACGTTTACCTCCACTAGCAATTTGTTTAATATATTGCTATCTGAATATTCTTTTACATTTTCAGAGGCCACAATATTAATATTGGGTGCTTGAATCAAAGTTGCTGCATAGTACTTGGTTAGTACAAGAACTCGATTTTTTAAAGCGCTAGGTAGGGACTTCGTTTTGCAACTGGCTCGTGATGTCACTTTGTCTCATTAACTTCGTGTCAATACGATGTACGCTGATCTCATTACCGGCGAACAAATTTCCTTTTAAAATTAGCAACGTCTATAAATAGCATGATTACTGCTCGGCTAGCACAGTCGATGGTGCTCAAATCTACTGTTTAATGGGTCATGGATTCGATTCCTGAGCATGTTCAAGAATTAATTTCTAGGGATATTCTCCTTCCTGTCACTGATTCTAAATCATGTAGGGCAGTTGTCAGTAACTGGCAAAATGTGCAAAGTAATGAGCTAAATCCATGGATTAAGTATTTCCTGTAACGGTGATTTGGTTGACTGAACACCGTTATATAACCTATGATATGTGTTGCTCTAGCGTTAAGCACAAGCTCGCCCAAAACAGTAATATGAAACAGGTAGATTAAAAAGCTGAGATTGATATATTATCTACAAACCTTGAAATTTTCCACATTTGATCCGAATGTAATGACAAATGTTTGTGTCTCTGGTTCATACAGTTGGTCCACAGCGTATGTACATATACCTTCCATTCGTGTTAGACCACTAACTGGCCACGAATTGGTTATTGTTGCATCAAAACTATTGCCTTGAATGCCAGCTGCAGCACCTATAAAATATTTCAGTTATTAGTAATGTTTTACTACGCTTTTCAAAAATATGATAAGGCGTATCGCGTCGGTCTGTCGATCTATTTCTATCTCTATTTAAACAGTATTCGATTACTAATCCTTAGCTAGAAGTAAGCATATGCCCTCATCAGCCAAACTTGATTCAAAGGTTAGAAAGAGAATGGTCACATTTCGACCAACTTCAAGAAGGTTTGAATATGGTAGGGGTGTAACAATACGGTAAAACCCATATTGCAATATATTGCAATACACGAAACCCGTATTGCAATATAATGCAATATATTGCAATACATATTGTTCTTTGCGCATACATGCATGGCATAAATTAATGCACGTGCATCGTCTTAATTTTATTTCAACACTGTACATAGATATTTGTATTTTCAAATGATCTACACGTATTACGTAAATGTTTGAATAAGTTAGAAAAAGGTTTTGAATGGACTTTCAAAGATATTTATTCTCTCAGTGTACGAAAAATATTTCAAGTTTCCGAACATATTTTAACATTAATTCAATCATTTAAATTTCAGACTCTGATAAAAAAATCAATCTGGAACGTAACTAGAAAAACCCGGTTCAGAGAAAAACGAACAGGTTAAAAACCGTCAGAAGTCGTATTGCAATATTAACCGGTATATCGGTTAACCGTTACACCCCTAGAATATGGCGCTCGGGAAACGAAACCACGACACAGTGATTAGAAGCCAGATTAATGACTGAGGAACATGGTGAAGTTGTTGGCTCTTTGTTGACTGATAAGCAAAGAATTGGTAAAGTCCATGAAAGGCGAACAATCAAAATATATATCAAGACAATTTATGCTACAACAATGTAAGCATCATATAAGCCTACTTAACATGAGTACGTACGTTTTGCTCGTAACATATTCTTCGCGTTGTTCCTTTGCATGACTTCTAATAATCTGAATGGTCTATTTTGACTCTCACAACCTACCACTAACATCAAGCATGCCAATAAGCTGTAATAAAAAAACAAATCTAAACTAAATGATAATCAAAATGCTACCTGACACTATATCTCTGACCGATAGTTTCTAAGAACAAATCCGAAGCGTAACCAAAGTAGATCGGAATTAAGATTAACCGTATTTTTCGTTATACTCAATTTGAAAGAAGTTTTAAGTAATATTCATACATGTTTAACTGCTTATTTAGTTAAAACGAAATAGTATTATGTTGAAATGAGTTAATTGTGAAAATAAAAAAGTTTATCAAAATGTCACTTTAAGGGCTCGATCCCTATGGAAGTAATTCAGACCCAGCATTTTTATATTTAGTGGTAATATATTCTAGATAGATGCTGAATTGTATTGAATTGTAGTTTTACAATAGTTTGATCTACAAAGCGATCAAGTAAGCATGGAGCTGTTTATAGAACGGAAGGAGTAGTTAATGTTTTTAAGAAAGACAAATTAAATTTCGCATATAATCAGGCGTCATACCATTAATAATGCAAGATGAAATTGGCATCTCTGTAACAATGGAAGCCAGTTCAACTATACAAAGAGGGTCAGAAGGAGATGTGTATTTTTTTGTCAAATACCATTCTAGCTGCTCTTTTCAGACCATTGACTGTTTTAGTAATTATTGCAAAATTGCTTATATTGCTATGTTATTAGCACATGGCTCAATTCTCCCACAGGTTCATATGTACATCACTTTATATTGAAACTAAAGTAAAGAGTGTAGACTAAGAAATAAAGCTATTTTGTAGTTTTATCGTAGAATCAGTGATTCATATCCGGATGTTAATGTAAACCTACGTATTGTCATGGTCGACCTACTTTCATCTGATATAATTAGTTACAATGTTTTACAGTGTACTACATTTTATTTGTAATTAAGTAAAAGTATATAATTTATGTTACTTATTAATATTCTATCATTTCGACATTTTCATTCGTATCGCAGCAGTCAGTCGACCAACGAACTTTCACTGAACACACCTATTTCGAACAAAGCTGATTAATGCGTTTAACAAGTAATACATTATTTCATCGGTTGCTGGCAATGGATCGACTTACTTCATACAGCGAAAGAAGGGAGAATGATCGTGCGCACCATTGTTCCTGGATGGCTACGATTTAATTCCAAGATATTAACCAGTTCCATTCCATGAAATTAGTGTTGATTTTCTTCCATTAATAAGGTACACTTATATTGAAAAGTAGTCGACCTCTTGGAAGGATGAGTATTGGTTACAGACAAAGGTCCAGAAAAGCTATGTGGACTAACCCCATAAAATGACCATAACGGTTTTAAGCCCAATGAAAAATAAGCGCATTATTGAGCTAATATGCTTATACCATTTCAGGTATTACCAAGAAAACATTGCAATGAGTTTAAAAATGTAAATTAGAACTTGATAACTAAATTCGATTTAAATTAATCATACAAGATACAAGATACAAAAATTTATTTCAAGTCGGATTACATGATAACAAAATAACATTAGCTTTTATAAGCTATTGTCCGACAAAAACCATAACGATCATGGAAACTAAAGTTTTTAATTCTGATCAATGATCTCCCCTTGACAAAACGCCACGATTCTATTTTTCTCTTTTTATTTTATTCTTAAAGTTCTAGACTTTTACTTTTTGTAAACAAAGACAAGAAATTAGAAAAAAACTCAAACATAATACGTGTATAACTATAAATCTTCTAAGATAACTTTTTCTTTTTTGACGAAATTTGTATTACGTTAAATATTATACTAATTATATGGCCACTGACCCAATTAAATTCTGAAAGAGAATTTAACAATAATCATTTTGATGGCCAATGTTAATCAACTGCCAGGTAAAAAAAAAATAGTAAATACGACAATGATAACGATAACAATAATAAAAACTACGAGAGTCAAAAGCAAAAGAATCAATATTATTATTAATAATAATATATATTCTTATATACTATTAATAATAATATTATTAATTTGCAGATTAACTGCCATGCACTTTGTTTCGTTCAAATTATAATAAAATTATATATAACCCGGGTCGAAAGCGCCGTTGGTAGCACGCCGGGATTTGGAATCTCGTGCCTGAGGGGTTGCGGGTTCGAATCCCACCCCGGGAAGGTTATACCCTTCCATGAAAATTTGACAATAATGTCGATTTTCCTCCATTGATTAGATAATATGGAGAAGTTTCCGGCCTTGTGGAAGGGTAGGTGAGTAGTTGTTATAGACAATGGTCCAGGAAAGCTAGGATAGGTGCGCTGGACGCCGTAAAATGACCTAAATTGTGTTAACACGGCGTTAACTCCAATAAATAAAAATAAATAAAATATATATATATATTAAATTAAAACGTAATAAAGCGCGCGATTTATCTACGAAGGAGGTCATCCAATAATAACAATAACAATTTAACACATAGATTAATGATACAAACAACAGTTATCATTGATTAGAAAATAGAATAGTAAAAAGTAGCAATCTGGTATATTAGATTGAGACAGATTCATAAAGTGATGATATGAAGTATTTGCAATGACTAGTATGAGTAAATAAAATATTAAAATCTTTTACATACCGTACATAAATCATAGTTTTTGTCGTAGTTGTATTCACCAGTATATCTTTATTTTATTTCAGAACAGGCCTCGCTTCGTAACTCTATTGATTGTTGCTTTGTCTTGTTTGGCTGTACGACTGACAAGAGCTACCTTATATAGTAAAGTAACATCCGTCTCTAAGTGCGGTGATATTCGTGTCAAGTCACGATGTAGGTCATTCGGGGAATAAGCGAGTAAACATTTTTTGGAATGAACATAGATGTACCGGTACATTGTATCACAAGATCAAATCTGTTATGTTTTTACGAAGATTGATCATGACATACATTGTTTACAGTTTTTTTATTCAGACGATGCGCTTCTTTTAATTGAATTTTGTTACCTTTGTTTACGAAATAACATTCTCATACCCAGAGGCTATAAAGATTATCGATCCAACGAAAATCTTGATAACCTCTGGTAACAAGAATGACGTGAATAGCGCATCCCAATAATAAGGAGTGTAACAGTACGGCTAAACCAGTATTTCAAAACATTACATTACATTGTGATTTTCATGGCATGCAATGAAAATGCACGCTGCAATGTAAATGTAAATAAAAATAAAAAAGTACAATGCCATCCATCTTTACGCTAATAAGAAACTGATGTTTTTATTAACACAATAAAATTATAATAACGTATTTTAACAGTTATTAGTCTACCTACGATTAAGCATGGAGCTGTTTATAGAACGGAGAGAGTAGTTAATGTTTTTAAAAAAGACAAATCAAATTTCGCATGTAGCCAGGCGTCATACAATTAATAATGCAAGATGAAATTGAAATCTCTGTAACAACGGGAGCCAATTCAACTATAAGAAGAGGGTCAGGGGGAGATGTGTAGATTTTGTCCAATATCATTCTTGCTGCTTTTTTTATTTATCATTTTAATGATTATTGCGCAACAACAAAAAAATATCTAGAAAATGTAAGCGTGGGATATTTTGTTAATGCAAATCGGATGGCTGATTCATTTAGCGGGATGACTCCCTGAAACCATTAGAGGGATGAATAAAATCTAAGCAGCGTTTAACTCCGTAATCGAGGTCAAAGGTCAACTACGGGCAAAATTCTTGAAGCTTTCGTATAACCATATTTTTAGCAAATAACTCAAGAAAATGAACAGTTTTTAGCTCAAACATTTTATTACATAAGTACTTCCCTTTTGACATATAAATCGCAAAAACATGTGAAAATTACAATTAATACGCCAAGCATTGATATACGTAGATTGTGAAATCATTGTGTAAGTTGTAAAAGTTTAGCAATTGGAACAACTCAATTTATTTCGTAGTGAGCAATAGAAAAATATGCAAAGATTTTCAAATGATTAATTGTATTTTCTGACGACTGTTAGGCGAATTATCTTCATGATAATCAGATACTTTCTTCGTACAGTAAGCCTGAAAAAAATAGATGAACATGTATATTATGGTAATTGTTTTAATTTGGCACGTCAATTTAACAAAATACGAGTTTAACTTTCAAAAAAATAACAAAGAGGAATTAATATAAATATATTCAGAAATATTTTATGAGTAATTTATTATCTTTATAAAAAACAAGTGAGTATTATCTACGCTATTATCTGCCGAGCAACAAATACTTAACACATTTATTTTGTTTACATAAAGATAAATACTTTGAAACTTTACCACAATATCGGGGTACAAGATGGCAGCAAATATACTGTATGTTTGCTCATTTCAATTTTTAACTCGATAAAAAGAGATAATTTTAAGATGTCTACATGACGAAATTCATCACTTTTACCTAAAATATCACAAAATAGTTTTTTTCCAGCTTTTTGTCGGCCATCTTGGACGTCATCTTTATTTTCACATAACCTTGCTAAGATATTGCTATTTAATGCTTCATTCCGACAACTTTAAATGTTAAACAACATATATCAAAACCAGAACACGCCCAAAATTGAAAATAAACGACCTAAGCTCTTGGACTAATGGAATAAAATGGAATTAACAATTACCTGCGAAACAAGCAGTAAGATAGCTTGCCATAGTACCGGAAATCAATGCACGGAACATATGTTTACTAACTTCCTGAGATCTGTGTGGTACAATAACTTCAATGGATCCAATGATCATACCTAATATAGCAAATGATGCTGAACCACATAATGCATATGTTGCTATGATCTCAGATCTAGCCTAAAATAAATAAATACTAATTATAAAGACTTTATTTATAACACGGTTAGGTGAAGCCCAATCATCTCTTTGAGCCTCTTAAGACAGAATTTACAAATATTCCACTTTCTGTCAGACCACCGGGTGGTCTTAGTAGCGGAACATTACAACAAGCAAGATGAAACATTTGAAAAGTGATTAAACATATTTACAACAAATATACCATAAAAGAAGTAATAATTACTAAAGATAATTTTGTATTCCACCATGCATTATAGCTATTTCTGTTTGAAAGTATTCAAAGTTCTAGCTGTTAGTACCTCTTTTGGTAAGGCATTCCATGATTTTGAGCCTGAGAAATTAAGAGTTTTGTTTGTAAATTTCTAGGTTTATGAGCATTAAGTATGTATTTGTCAAACTCGCGCCAGACACTGTCAACTAAAAGATTTTACTTAATCACAAAACAATGCAACCGACTGACAAACAAGACATTAATGTGCATGTAACAATCGATAATTCTCAAATAGACTTTTTATGTAGCAGATAATCGTCAATTTGTGAAAAGTAGAAAACCCAAAACACAGATATTAAATACAGGAATTTACTAACCTCCATTATCCCACCCACTAATGTTTCATTTGTATCATCAAGAAATATGTCCGTACCAATTTGAGTCCATGTATTGTTGCCTCCTTCTGCTATATACTCACGGAACTTAATTCCATTCTGAATGAAAAAAGTTACTAAGAGCAGGGCCGTAGCAAGGGCTTTTAATGTGTACGCAGAATTCTAGGGGATCAAGGGCATGCCGCCCCGAATTTATTTTTCTGTAGATCATCGCAGGAGCGTTTTGGCTACTATTCAAAAAGAGTTTGTATAATTCATTTCGGGCACTAATACAGGAAGGCAACATTCGAACCAATTATTATTCATTTCAAATCAGCGTTCAAAGAATTTATATAGACTGGCGTCAAAGACAAAAAAACGAATTTAAACCGTAAACTCGACTCCCAAAAGGCAAGTCCCATTTAGACGTTACTTTACATAAGGTTAGCAAAATAACAAACAGTTTTGTTTCACACACCCTACCCCCTCAGGCCTAAGTTTTTATTGCATTTTTGACGTTCGTATTTTTTCGATTTTCTGGACCAATGTGTACGCAGCTGCGTACTCTGCGTACTGGTAGCTACGCGCCTGAAGAGAAACTATAGCACAACTCAGAAATACTATTTATACTATATATATTTATACTACTATCATATAGCTCAAAAGTGACCGGTATCAATTCGCACTACCATCGGCACTGCACAAACATCAGTTTAATGTTGCCACATCTCCCGATCCCCTAAACGCGCGTCCTATCACTGAACCACTGCCCCCACAAGTCATATTATTAGTATAAATAAACTGGACAAGTCGATAGATTTCAGTTCACTTTAAGTCTACTAAACAGTTATTCAATGTTGGACAATAAAACTAGGTCATTTTTTTCCTTTAAACGTGATGCTATTTAAATAAGTTTTTCTTATCCAAAACATATAAACCGTTAAATTAAATTCTACGCAAAAACACCAACATGACCAACAGCAAGTATAATTAAGCTGACAATATTTCTCACACCTTATTATTGTAGCAATCTTACCTGTACAACTGCTCCGAGTTTAGGATAGGCAACCACAGCGAAGCTGAATGTTCTAATACCTAACAGTTCTCCTATAAATAAACAATCTTCAGAGCTAGCTCCCATCATTATACTAAGTGGATAAAATATATACGACAATAAAAACTGAAATAGAAAGTATGTACATGTATAAGTGAATTGTATAAAGAGTCATCTTATCATGATCACTTGATGTTTACTTAATAAGACGTGTGTGCACGACACATAAGAGTGAATTTTGTAATGCTGACATAAATATCAATCGTTTATGAAATGTAAAATAGCAATGCCCTTTTCAAAGCATGCTCCAAACTAAAGTGAGTTTCTTACTCCGGCACTCTTCTCATCCCCCCCTCGCAATCCGTTTCTCTCTTCCATACCGCTCCTGTCTGTCACCCCTCTCATCTTACATCATGCAACTCTTCCACATTTATTCTCGATTTTCCAACCTGTCCTACTTATATTGTCCCTCTTCCCTATCTCTCCTATCTGCTACTCTCCCATTTCACGGTATTTCTTTCCATTTCAGTTCATATTGTTCTTTATGCATTCAGTCTTTCCTCGCACATCGGTAATTTCCGCTCTTTTTGCATTTAAAACTTGACGTCCTGAACATGATGTTAGTGTTAACCGGACTTCTTCTTATCTGAACAATGTGACAAAATAACACTGTTTAACAGACATTTTCTAATATGTCGAAACATCAATTTAAAGGGATTCCTAATTGGAGCATAACAAATGATTTACAACACTAATAGAAAACGAAGCAATTCTCATCCCTAAATCAAACAGTATCACAATATTTGACTTAGAATATTTTACTTTAGTGTTTACATAAAAAACTATGTGATTTTTCATAATTTGGCGTGTCAATCTAACAAAAGATGAATCTAACTTTCTGACTTAGGGATAAATGATATTGAATATTCAAATTTGTTTTATGACAAGAAATGTAATGTGGAAACCACATTAAAGCCGGATTTATAAACTTTAACGCAATAATACAAAGCGAAATAATCCACAATAAAGCTAGGTAGAGTTGTGGTAACTTTCTAATTCTGTTCATCACGTGGTGTGTTTTCATTGTATGAAATTTCATAAAGATCTATCAATAAATGGCAGAAATATATGGTAAAGAAAAAACTTTAACGCAATTGTTAACGACATCGGACGCCCGACCACCCACCCACCCGACCATTTTTCATTGAAAAATCCGGCTAAAAATTAAACACTTTAAATAAATACCATAATATTAAGGTCAAGTGACATTTGTGTCAATTGAAAATACAAAAAAAGACCGTGTTTACAAAATTTATCTATACATTCGCATATAATAAGTTTACAAACCTCAACTGTCATGTTATCGACGCCTATTCTATCACCAAACCAAACCATAGTGTTATTTAGAAATTCTAGTATAATTACAGCTGTCATTATGAACGCTGTAACTTGTACAACTAGGGCTATACTCTGATTTATACCAAGTATTATAGCATCTAACATTGATGTAGGATGTCTGAAAAATATGTCTGAAATTATTTTTATTTCGGTAAAGTTGCATAAGTCAACTTAAGACCTATATTTTCAGCGATACAATTTGCTCTACCATACCTGTTTGTCCAATTAAATTCTAATCCGGTAAGAGAAATGGTTAAAAGAAATGGTATCATTGGTTATTTGTGTAAAACAGCTGCGTACAATGTAGCACTGAGCTTAATTAAATTAAACAAATCTCGATATTACAGCTGAAGTATATCAAGAATATATACATGAATTTTAACATTGTTACTTTTAACATACTACATACCTTAAAAATGCTGATGGTTTCTTATCAGACACATTGTCTGTTCGTTCTTGTATTTTTTCATCTGATGTTGAAGGAAAGAGAATTTTAGCACAAGCAAGGGCGGCCGGTGCTGACATGGCAGATGCTGCAACAAGGGCGGAGGCTTGTACCTGAAGATTTGGACAAGTAACATGATAAAGTTGACGTTGAACATATGTGAAAGTTAACTTTTGATGTGCAAGTAGTGCGGCGTTGACGATCAAAATCGTTATAATCGGAGAAAATTTTCATTTTGAGTCTTGTAAAATCGGACATTGGAAATCACGACCACTTTTGGCAAAGAACAAATGGATTTTAAAGGTTTCTAGTGAATACCCATTTCTCATGTTTTTGTCTATTAAAAAAACTGATCAATTAGACGAAGAAAATCGGACAGAATGTAGTTGATTCCGGATTTCAGGTTTTTATATACTACCTATACCGATTTTGAACCGCTTAAGATAAGTTTGTTGATCTACTTGGAGAGAAAAAAACAACCAAATAGAAATTTACCCCAGATCCCACAAATATTACAAGGGCTGCTCCGCCCACAGTTGATAAACCACCTGCATACGTCACAAACAATTGTGATGGCATCATTTCCGGTAAATAATCCTTCACCAATATAATACTCTCTGGCTGTAAAAACAGAAACTTGTCAGATAATGTTTATTAAAAAAGCAAATGCAAAAATGGTTATGTCTTAAATCTATTCATTTCTTCATATTAGATATGGTTGTTTGTTTTAGGTTACTCCAGAAATTAATGATATTGCTCATATATTCAGTCGTCCATTGTTATAAAGTAATATTATTGCAAATCAGTTTCCCAGAAACTCATCCACAGAAAAATGTTGTGTCGACAGATTTACATATTGCAATTTCAGCCGCGGCCGTAGCGTAGAGGTTAGCATGTCTGACTTCGAATCTGGAGATCGCAGATTCGAACCCGGTCGCGGTAGGTCATACCCTATACACGAGTTGTCGGCCTCGTGGTAGGGTAAGTTAGTACTCGTGATAGAAAAAGTGTCCAGCAAACCCATAGTAGGAGGAGCTGACCGTCGTATATATAACCTAAATTTGTGTTGAATACGACGTAAAAAAAATATTGCAATTTCGCAAATTGAGCAGAAAGCTAAATTATAGAAGAAAATATTGTTTAATATCACTAAGATTTCTGTGTATATACTTACAATATTGAGAAATATATTGCCTATAGAGTTGATACCCTCTACAGGTTTGACATCAATTAACGTAGCTAATACAGAACCAACTGTTTCTACTATAAATGATATAACACCAAGATAGGATACTACTGATAAACCTACAACCAGAACAAAGGCTTGAACCATTGACTGAAAGATTGAAAGATAACAACACATTCATCATCATCATCACCGTCATCATTATCATAACTTCAACATCATCGCCATCATCAAAACTTCACCGCGATCATCATTATCATCAAAACCTCATCAGCATCATCATAACATCGTCATAAATCAGGCGAAGGTTAAGTCGGGGGGGGGGACAGGCGTACGTGCCCCTCCCCCAAGTTTTTTTAAATGATATCTTTGTGTCGAGATTTTTCATAGAGTGTTTAAAACTTGAATACCATCACTATAAAATGTACATGAACAAAACTCTTCCTGAATTTTACAAATTTAATTATAGAAGGAATTATCAACAATGCTTTGATTCTACGATGTCTTTCATATTTTCAATTCAGTCATATCATAGTTTGCCACGCTCGTGCAAAAGGGCTAAGTCCTAAAACTAAAAGTTAAGAACAACTTACACCCATTACAAATCGATGATCCCTCCAAGACTTTCCGAACACAAACTCACTGCCAGCCTCGCCATTCTTAATAAACTCTTCTAATCTATCCCCACACCATTCTATGATAGATGATCCCCAACTTGTCTTCAACACTAACAATGCCATTATAAATTGTAATGACATACACCAAAATACTGTGTGCCAGTTTACCTAAAATATACACCAAAATATTGTGCGCCAGTTTACCTAAAATTTACACCAAAATATTGTGTGCTAGTATACCTAAAATATACACCAAAATATTGTGTGCCAGTTTACCTAAAATATACACCAAAATATTGTGTGCCAGTTTACCTAAAATTTACACCAAAATATTGTGTGCCTGTTTACCTAAATTTTACACCAAAATATTGTGCGCCAGTTTACCTAAAATATATACCAAAATATTGTGTGCAAATTTTCCAAAAGGCTAAAACATACATTGAAATATTGTGGACCAATTTACCTAAAACATACATCAAAATAATTATTGTTACCCAGTTGTCATAAAACAAACATCAAAATACTGTGGGCTAATTTATGTTAAACATAACTCAAAATATTGTGTGCAATTAACTAAAATATACACCAAAATATTGTATGCCATTTTATCTAAAACATACACCAAAATAGTGCGTGCCAATTTACTAAAACATACATGAAAATATTGTGTGCCAATTTACAATAAAAGTAAATCGGACTATTTACTTTTAGTAAAACATACTTTGTGTTACAGTAAGTCGGAATGCTAAAGTTTAGAAAATTACTGCATATTTTGTGATATTGCGGAGAATAAAAGTAGTTCGATATCTTTCGATAGCACTTGTGATTGCATATAATTGTATATCCCTCCGACTAACTCAGTCGGTAGCATGCAAATCGTAGGTTCGTTTCTAGGGCGGAGCATAAATTCATGAAGTTAGGTTCCTTGTACCGATTCTAAATCAAGTAGAGCTATTGTCAATACTGACGGAAGTATGTTCCTAGTAACTGGTTAACAGCTAAATCCAGATGATAAGCCTTTCCAGGAATGGTCATTAGGTTTGACTGACCGCCCTGATATGATTTTTTTTAAAAACGACAACATATGTTTAGATACCTTTCTTTTGTTGTTGGAATATAAAAACATCAGAAATGGAAATGTAAATAATCCAATTAATGATCGTAGATTACTGGGTGTTTTAATAGCAACAAACAGTATCACATAAACTACCATAAATATTGTCATAGCAAAATACAGAAACCTGGAAAAAATCAATGTAACATATCAACACAAGAGTCCTTTTTTATATATACAAGAGTAAACAGTAAGTAGCGCGCCAGGATTGAGAATAACGTTTCCCGAAGGCAGTTCGAATTCCACCAGGGCTTTCATACCTTTATTGTCAATTTCCTCCAATTATGGTATATAATGATGTTGTCGTCGTTGTGGAAGGGTATTCAAATACTTATTGTAATTATATATATATAAACACAGATCCAAGAAAAACAAGGTTATGTTCGCTGGCCGCCTTAAAAAATGAATTTAACAGCATTGGTCAGAGACACCACACATTTTAAAAAAGTGCTTTGTCACATAATAAGATTCTTGTGAAGCTTGTTGGCATCTATATGCATACAAGGTATTGACACCTATTTTACAGTCTTCGTTACAATGAAAACGGATATCTATTAAGCAGCCAGTGAAGAGAAGTGACTAGATTGGCTGCTTACAGATGACCAATTAAACCAAGTTCAGAAAAAATGCTTTTATTACTCCAATCTTTAATGATTTTCAAACAAGGGTACAAGTGTTGTAAATTGAACGTCTTACTTCATGTGATGACACTTCGTTGAATAATTTTGACATTTTAAAGACTTAACTGGGTTGTTTTTCACACGCCTCTACCATTATATAGTAATGACGACAATTTGTTAATTTTAAAATTTGATCGACAGTCACCACCTAATACAGGTAAATTGATGAATTTGTAAGGAAATAGGTGACCACTGGCCAAAGACAGAAGGTGGCTGCTTATGACGAGTGCAAAATAGAGTGATTTTAATTGGGAGGAAGCCAGGTTTGGCCACTTACAGCAGATGACCACTGATAACAGGTATCTGTAAATGCAGGTCATACTGTATACAGTAAAAGTTCGCTAGTTCGAACTCCAGGAACATGAAAAAAATTCGAGCGAGTCAGGTGTTCGACCTAGCCGAAATTTGTCCGAATACGACATTATTACTTTCCTTTGTTTTGTAATTGCTTATATTTGTTATCTCCCTTGGTTTGGTATACAACCCGAACACACGGTTCAATCATGTATCATGTATTTAAAATGGCAAATAAATATAATTCTTACCATCGTATTATTGTACTTCTTTTTCCAGTGTTGTATTGTGAAATTATTCCATCAACAAGCCTGGAGTATATTTGATGACATTTTGTTTTCTTAAATAAATTCCATGATATTAGCCACGCCCCTAGTATAGTAAAACCAACCAATCTCCACGAACCTTCGTCTCCAAGGTGATAGGAAACAGCGAATCCGAAATATACAAAATATCCAATCAGGAGAAACACTTTCAGTATCAGCAAACATGTCTGCCTATGTTTCGTCATGAATGACGTCACAGCCGACCAAATTTCCGAATCCTTTGGTGAATCGTCAATGTCAACGTCATTAATGATGTTCTTATCTGTGTCAATTTTGACAGCGTCTACATTGATTCCTACTTTGTTCTCTGTTATTTCCTTTTTCGCATCGCCATTCATTTTGTCAACGTCGACATTCACTTCATTTAGTTCCATATTAGAGTTTGGACCGACGTAAATAACTAGGTAAGCCTAATATTGACTTACAGCATGAAATTTCAAATAGACGAACCAGTTAACATTCAGAAAACCGCTCGGAAAATTCCGTAAACTGACGATCGCAGCTATCGTCGAGGTGTTCCGAATGACAAATGAAATGAAGTCAAATGTAAGCTACAGTTACCTTAAAAGACAAGAGAAAAAATAAATACATAAGTGAATATTCAAACATTATAATATATGTATTATTTCAGATATCGTTCTTCAGCCCGTAAGTCCAAACTTATCCAGAGTTGTCTGGACACCAAATTAATAAGATTGTCTTGAATATTTAAAGGTATCGTAATAACGATTTTATATCAGTTAAATCAAGTTTTGACCAATTTAACCATCGGCTACAAAGTAACATTATTTTAAAATAATTAAAAAATAGAGTGACCAGTCATCAGACTAGTCATGTCTGTTACTGACAGACCAGTGAAGTATATTTAAAAAACATACAATTACTTGTTATATCCTCATATTGAGATTCTTCTACTTACATCCTCCTAAACAGAAGTCCATCCATCAAACAATAAATTATATCCAGGGTAGATGGTTCTTATATGTGTGTGACTTAACCTAAATAGATAGATACCAATGTTTAATCTAAAAATATCTGTACTTTACTTACGTTAAAGGGACGGTTTAAAAATAAATCTGTGAGACTTTTGTGAAAATTCTTACGACAAAAATATCGGTATTGATTAAATTTATATGTTTTAATTTCATTTGGTGACATTATACAATTAAGACTCGTTGGTTGTATTTGGTCACGTGATATACCCATCTTGTTGCTTTTGGTCACATGGTGTTCCCATCTCGTTGCATTTAAACACGTTGTATGCCTATACTGTTCCATTTGGTCACACGGTGTACCTATTTTATTGCATAAGGTCCGTAGTAAACCGAACATGTTGCATTGGTCACTTGGTATGCGCGTCTTGTTGCATTAGATCACGTGATATTCCCATCTTGTTGCATTTGATCACGTGTTATACTCATCTTGTTGCATTACATCATGACGGTTTTAAAATAAATCTGTGAGACTTTTGTGAAAATTCTTACGACAAAAATATCTTTATTGATGAAATTTATGTGTTTAAATCTCATTTGATGACATTATACAATTGAGGCTCGTTGTATTTGGTCACGTGATATACCCATCTTGTTGCTTTTGGTCACATGGTGTTCCCATCTCGTTGCATTTAAACACGTTTTTCCATTTGGTCACGTGGTGTGCCTCTCTTATTGCATGTGTGCATGTGGTATAGTAAATAAATATTAATCTGACGTTGGTACCCTCATTGTAATAATTTCACGCTTAATTGTCTGTCTATTTATACCTTCGGTAGATTCCGCGTATCATTCATACGAAGAAGCACGTGTTAACTGATCATGTACTTCATATAAGTATGTAATTGTTTGTAAGTTATAAAGAATGACTGTATAGCGCCGATGATATCGAGATGGACTGTGAACTACTGTAGTTAAGTAGGTGTTGGTTCGAGCCCAATCATGCACAATTTTTTTTCATTTTTTAATATTTGTACAAACAAAATATTGTTATAATTGTCCAAAAAATGTGTTATTTCATACACTCTTTTATTTTTTGTATTTTTATTCATCTATAATTTTAAAAGTTTTATTATTTTGTAATAAGATCTAATCACATTTGATTTATTACACCAATTGCACGACACAATACAGAAATACAATAAATATCAATTATCATCTTCGCTGCAATCAGATGAGTCGTGTCGCCAGCTCATATTTTAAATAAAACACAATGCACGAGAAAATAGTCGGATATATGTATACTTTAAACGGTACGATGTATTGCTCTTTACTCACTTCAATTTTTAACTCGCGACTCATTCAACTGTATCAGAAATAACGGAGATTATCGAGTCAGTCCGTCATTTCTCGTTTGGAGGTCGATTATTGATTTGTATAGGTCGTTTGCGTTAATGCTGGACCCCTATTTGCCGTAAATATCTTTTAAACTATAACAGCGAATTTGCTAAAAATTTTAATACAATCTTATTTCAATTTTTCCTTCTAGGATTTAAATTTTCAGAATTTTTAATAGATAAATAAAAAAGTTTTCCGTAAGGTATAATGCAAAATATTTGGATTTTTTTATCAAAAATCCGGCGGGAGGTAAAATAAGCTGTTCTGATTATAACATTGTCATACTTCCAGTGTATTTATACAAAGTCCCGTGCGTTTACTGTAAATTTGTCGCTTAAATAAACACTCGACGGTCTACTGAATTGTAAAGCAGAGGCCCGTCTTTAAAATCGTGCGTGTAGAGTTTGTATAGATTTTGACGATACAGACGACAGTGATGATGATATTTGAGTTTGTATATACAGTTATACTTTGTTATCAAATAAAATTTCTAACCGGGCCTCATATTTAGCTATTATTTTGTATCTACTGTTATGTGGCTGTTCTGATTATGGCACATACCCATTTAACAAAAGTCTCTTTTTGGCTTCAAAAGTTGCATTGCATGTCTATGGGAAGTATGTTATGTAATAAAAGAAAAATTCTGAATTTTTGGATTTGAGAAGGAAAATGCTAGTTATGATCACATACAAAATTTGAGTTAATTCCATCCGATAGTTATTGAGATAATTTATGATTTTAGGGGTCCAGCTTTAACGCAAACGACCTATACCGCGTCATCTCGATTTAATTTTATTCTGCATAAAGGTTAACGTCAGGTTAATATTTATTTACTATTTATACGTGGTAAACCGAACATGTTGCATTTGGTCACTTGGTATGCCCGTCTTGTTGCATTAGATCACGTGATATTCCCATTTTGTTGCATTTGGTCACGTGGTAAGCCAATCTTGTTGCATTAGGTCGTGTGATATACCCATATTGTTGCATTAAGCCACGAGGTATACCCATTGTGTTGCTTTTGGCCTAGAGATATACCCATCTTGTTGCATTTGGTCACGTGATATACCCATCTTGTTGCATTTGGGCACGTGGTATACCCATCTTGTTGCATTAAGCCACGAGATATACCCATCTTTTTGCATTTGGTCACGTGGTATACCCATCTTGTTGCATTTGCCCACGCAGTATACCCATTTTGTCGCATTTGGCCACAAGGTATATCCGACTTGTTGCATTTGTCCACGAGGTAAACCCATCTTGTTGAATTTTCCCACCAAGTATACCTATCTTGTTGCATTTGGTCACGTGGTATACTCATCTTGTTGCATTTTGCCACGAGATATACCCATTTTGTTGCATTTGGCCACATGGTATACCCGACTTGTTGCATTTGTCCACGAGGTAAACCCATCTTGTTGAATTTTCCCACCAAGTATACCTATCTTGTTGCATTTGGCCACGAGATGTACCCATTTTGTTGCATTTGGCCACAAGGTATACCCGACTTGTTGCATTTGGCCACTAGGTAAACCCATTTTGTTGCATTCGGTCACGTGGCATGTCCGTCTTGTTGCATTTACAAACGTGATATACCCATTTTGTTGCATTTGGTCATGTGGTGTACCCATCTTGTTGCATTTGTTCATGTGGTGTACCTATCTTGTTGCATTTGTTCATGTGGTGTACCTATCTTGTTGCATTTAGTCGCAATGTTTGTAGTCTATCAAGGGTAAATTAATGTTCTCCTCTCTGTACGAGTACGTGGCCTTGGTTCACTGGATTGTATCCTAGATTTCGTATCCAGGCTTGGTTTCTGACTACTGGGTGTTCAAGCCAAAGCCTTCCGTACAAACTTAAGAAATTCTATCGATTTTGCTATCACATTAGTAACACGTGTGCAGGTATTGGGTGGAACGCAAGCGTAAAAAACTCAGACATGTTCAAATCGTGTCATACTATAATTCTGTCATAAACGCTATGATTGTACTGAATAAACTATAGTAACATATAGTGTATACTTGCACTCACAAAGGGTAAGCAAACATTTTCAATTTATTTCATATTGATAAAACGGGTACATGTTCTAAATTACGACCTATTTAGAACATTCAAGCTTGATAAAAATGTATTAATCAGCAGTTTTTGGTTTCTATTATTTCAAAGTTTAAACATAAAAATGTCACAAAACAAGATTTAAGATGAATGTTTTACTCATGGTCGCCAAGGTAGCCCTTATGTTCAGTTCACACTGTACTGGAGTGTGTCCCGTCGGGTCCCGGTAATTTGTAGCCGGTGGACCGGAATGAACCGGGAAGATTCGTGAAGAAAATCCAGTGGCCAACCGGGGTTATCGGATATCCATCTTGAAAGCTGATAATGTCGGTTAACTACTGGTTCATCTGGCGGTCTTGAGGTGGGGAGACGGATTATGCCCGAAGAGCTACGGTAATGTCCAGGATTTCCCTGGAGTAAGACAACATGACTATGAAACAACAACAACACGTATAGTTCTTAAAAATATATCATATTGTGATCAAGGGAATAAGACGGCATTGGTTTTGCTCCCCAGACGTGAGTGATTCACGGTTGAAGTTAATTTTTTAACCCTACCAGTCTACTCACTGTTCTTGGGAAGGCTTTATCTCTAGATTTAGCTGTTAACCAGTTGATAGGCTCACTCTTTCTTCAGTGACTTATAACTGACCTACATGATTTAGAATCATGGTTATGATTGAGAATTGCCGTAGAAATTACGTCATGCATGACAAAGCTCCACGGAAGTCTGCCCTCCCGGGATCCGAACCCCCTACCCCTTGATCGGTAGACGTGTGGGCTACCGACTAAGCTAGCCTAGTAGGCTACTCACATTTAACAACTCATTGATTTTTTTTTAAATTTTGAATTGTGACTGTTTATGTCATAGTAAATTTCGTTTAGATATAGGTCAAAGCTTTTTGACATATTTTCGTTGCTATTCAATTTCTTAATGGTGTCACACATTTTAACTTTCCATAGAGTATTATATATTATAGTTAGTTTGCGTTAAATCATGAAATATCTATAAAACTATAACATCGATGCAATCTATCTTATATCACCTTTTCTGTTTGTTTGGGATTTTTTTTGTTAGGTTTAACGCTGTAGCAACACATATGTCATATAACGGCGGTCAGTCAACCTACTCACTCCTCCTGGAAAGGCTAAATCTCAGGATTAAGCTGTTAACCAACTACTAAGCGCATACTTTCGTTAGTGACTGACAACTGCCCTACATAATTAAAAATCATTGGTAGGAGGGAGAATGGCCGTAGAAATAATTTCCTGACCAAGCTCCACGAAAGAATGCCCCGCCCGGGAATCGAACCCGCGACACCTCCTTCAGTAGACTTGCGTGCTACCAACTGAGCTAGCCGGGCGACATATTACCTTTCCCCTCTGCGATTAAGATTTCTTTGATGTTTGAACTGATAGTTAAAAACTTATCCATAGGACGTAATGCAAAATATTTGGAATTTATTATCAAAAGTCCGGGGACAAGAAAACTTGGCTGTTTTGGTGATAACATTGTCATACTTACAATGTTGTTGTACAAAATTTCGTGCGCTTAACTGTAAAGTGTCGCTGAAATAAACATTCGACGGTCTGCTGAATTGTAAAGTGGGGGCCCGTCTTTTGAATTATACTACGCGTTTGAAGTTTTAAAGTACAGTTCAAAGTCAATTAGATTATCAATCAATTCTGTGTCGGTGTCTCATATTAAGTACCCATTTTACTAACACTATCTTTGGTTTCAAAATTTGCATTGCATGTCTATATTAACATGGATTTTATGTAGAATCCCTGATAGAAAGTACATTATGTAATTAAAGACAGGGGCGGATTTTTCTAGGGGGGGTCCAAACTTTCGAACCACAACCACATTATACACTTTCTGCAGAATAATGCAACATATTAATAATAAAAACTACATAACCATCAAATCTATGTTAAGCCCCGAGAAAAACTGCTTCATGCTACCTAAAAATGACTTAAAGTCAAGAAATACACTCATGGACAGGTACATTTTGAAAATTCTAGGGGGGGGGGGGTCCGAACCACCTGTCCCACCCGCTAAATCCACCTATGAAAGAAAAAAGTCTGATTTTTTTGGATTTGAGAAGAAAAAAAAGGCTAGTTATGATCACATACAAAAAAGTTAGTTCCATCCGATAGTTTTTTAGATATTCCATATTTTTAGGGGTCCAGGTTTAACGCAAAACACCTATAACATCATAACCACTCGACCATGACGTGTGATAATGTTGATAATGGACCTAATAAAATGATAGTTTACATAATTAACGCCAAGCTAAGAGAGTCAACACATTATAACCCTTGTCAGATGAACTCACAAAACTATCGTATAATTAATTGAGAGCAGTCATTTAGCTTTGAAGTGGTTAAGTGTTGTCAAATTATGACGGACTAGACTGTGGTGTAATTAAACAGGTATCATTATCGTAGTAAACAAACTATTAACTAAACCACTTAATTAAGATGTATTATACAGTTATTCCATATTTGATTTGGGAACAGTCAAACTGTTGGCCCGAGGTGGAGGGGATAGTGTTTTGACCTGTTTCCCGAGGCGATCGGCTTATATTAAACAGCCGAAATTGTTTACTTAACCACGAACAAGAGGGCTGAAAATATTAATTTGTCCGCCGACATAAATGAAACACAATTCTTCCAATCTCCGTAAACAGATATCCTGTAGAGCGGTGTCGTAAAGGATCTCTAGGGTTCCAATGGAGGGTCACGTCGAGATGACCTTTATGTCAACCAATAAATGCATAACTTTCATTTAGACTAAACACCATTAATAGCCTTTTGATTTCGTAATTTCTGTTTTAGACTAAGGTTTTCGCGCTAATTTGAAAGCGGTATTATTCACAGACTGTGATTTGACGGCTCATTTCAAATTACATGACGTAGACGATGTAAACAAGTTACTAAACATAATGATCGTCATGAATATTATAATGTGAAAAGTTCACCTGAACGTGACCCTCGTAAGATAACGTCCAGATCTAAATTAGCGAGTTGGCGAGCGGAAACTTTTAGATCGAGTTTTAATCAGATTGCAATTGTTCCAGCTATAAATGTCTATTTTCTTTGCTGTCCATGGACTGTAAGTCTTGCTATAGGGCCTTTAATATTGATATTTCTCTGCAAATGAAGAAGTTGACCGTTTGTTGTTGAAGGGTTAGCAAGAATTGGTGAAAGAAGTATATCTGAAAGTTCGCCAGGTTAATCGGCCGTTGAACTTAATTAAATTATAATGTAAACAACGGTGTAATCAGTGGAGAAAAAACCAACAAACAAAAACAATGACATGTTATGATATTTTATGAAATAATGTAGTTGAAGTAACAATAAAAACACATAAAATGTGGAAGATACAGGATATCCAACCGTTGTTTATTTCAACTAATGCTCTCAACAAATAACAGTTTCACATATGGCCCACATCACTCTTAAAAGTGCGTTTTCTGAACTTACTTGGTCATTGCCCTTTTATAAGATAGAAGATCACTTTGTTTATGGAGAAAAGTATGTGTAAATTACTCTGTTCCACGTAAAAGCCTATTAAGAATTGCCTCGTGGCAATTGTGGAACGAATAATTTCAAATTCGAAGTTTCCGGGTTCAGTTCAAGGTCATGGTAGGTGATTCTCTTCAAGGAAAATACTCGAGTTGATTTAAAATCTGTGGCAGGAGGAAGAATGGCCATAGAAATGCTTTTATGATCAAACTCCATGAAACTATGCCCCGCCAGGGAATCGAACCAACGACCCCTCGATCAGTAGACTTGTGTGCTACCAACTGAGATAACCAGTGTGTTATTCATTTTATCTCCCACTCCTTATAGGCGGAAAAAAGAAAACTTTTAAATTTTCATAGAAAAGTTTTGATTCAATGAAATAATTTAAATAATTTGATGGAAGACCCGAATTGCAAGAAGATGAGTTGTTGAATCTCATTACTGTATTTAGTCATTATAGCTTTCGGCAAAAGTCGCACGTATGTAATGACAGATGGATAATTTATTTCCTGAATATTGTTAGTAGTCTTTTGCAATATGAGATTTAAAGTTTGAAATTGAAAATGGCTTATTGTTTAATATTTTCATACTTACAATACCGTTATCATTAATGTTTTGTACTTTTATCATCCGATTGCTTGTTAAAAAATTACCGAACAACCCCGGATGTGACGTAAACCTCAAACGGAAGTCAAAATGCATTTCCGGAAATAGTAATAAAATGCAGTGATTCATTATATTGAGAGTATAGTTCGTTTTTTCTAAACTGTCAAAACATGAATAATTTCCCGGTGAATGCGTTTGTTAAAATTATCATCATGATACATTCATGAGTTTCCAAAAGTGTGTACTATGATCAAGTAAAACTGCATATGCCGAATGATATGTTTTAGTCAAGATATATAATAAGGCCACCAGTACAAAAACAATGCATTCAGTCACCGTAAAATTATTCAAGCTTTGACAGTTGAGAAAAAACGGACAATACAACAATCAACCAGTCTTGTTTTTGTACATATTTATCCCAAATCACAGCTTCGTTTTCGGTGTCAGGCTATGGAAAGATAATTGTTAGATTCTCATCAGAGCCCACCCACTCCAAGAAGCCCCGCCCAGTTTCTCTTTATTTCTGATTCAAAAAAAGCGTTTTTATAAGGTTGAAAAGGTTTACTAAAATACCAATTTTCCATCACAAAGAAACTAAAGTGTCTATTGATTCTTCTTTCCAGGTGAGTAGGTTGACTGACCGCCGTAATATGACTTATATAATGTGTTGCTAGTTAAGACACTAACCCCAATCAAAAAATCCCTTTTCCAAAAATTCAAATAAAATATTCTACAATATTAATGTTTTGATAATAATCGAAGGATCGACTTCAAATAATGACGTCATTATAAATAAGTCCTTATATGAAGATAGATAGGATAATCCAGATTTTTGTGATGTAATGACATAAAGAATGCATAACTCTTACCAGCTAGTACAAAACACTTGTATGAAGAATGTATGGTAAACATTACAGTACAACCCATACAGAACACACCCCTGGGAGGGGCCAAAAATGTTGCTGTTTAGAGAATGTTGCTCCGCAGAATTAATTCAATTAAAATTACGTCTTAGGGAAATATAAAAGGCTGTTGTTGCGCTGATGATTTGTTCTGTAGAGGGTCGCTCTGCAGAGGTTATACTGTATAAAAATGGTGTGCCGTTCTCTTGTGACTGGTACAATGAGTACGAGAGCCTACTGGCTAGTTCAGTTGGTAGCAAGTCTACTGATAGAGGTGTCGTGGGTTTGATTCCCGGGTGGGGGCATACTTTTAATGTATTACTACGGCGTAAAACCTACCAAAAGGCCAATGTTTACCAGCTATGATCACATAATAAATATTAATGTATGCCTAAATTTAGCTATATGATGATATATTAATTTGCAGTAGCAGACCCTTAACCTGTATAAAAAGATAACGTAACAGTTTCACATAAAATCAGTTATAAAAACAACACACGACAATATATTTCATGTTTTTGTGAGGACCATAAAAGCTAACGTCTTTGTTCTTTCTCCACCAAACGCTGTGTTTAAGTCAATTAATAGTATATGGTCAAGAAATTTACTGACAATTATGTTGCTATTAACAACAGTTTAAACACCATTAATGTTGGGACATCATGTTGTTTTCAACATAAGAACACCATGTTAACCTTGAGATACACTGTTGTTATTACAAAACCTTTTTTCTTAACAAATGTAAACCACAGGTAACTGAACTAAAATCAAAGCACTGAAAGTGCCTAATGTGCAATATTACCTAAACATTTTTCATTCATATATAAAAAAGGTGAATGATGGGTTTGTTACTGACTTCCAGGAATAAATTCAACAAAAAAAAGTATGATATTTGTCGGCAACGCCTCTCGTGAAGATTAGCGAATCTTAGCTCCTTAAAGTATTCAAAAAATACATTATAAACCACGAAATGTTGGTTCAGTCGATTAAAAAATCTGCCATTTTGTTTTGATTTTGGTTACGTGATTTTAAACAACAGTAGTGTGGTTAAGAGGTTAGTGTAGGCGTTACTTGCATTGTGGGCGTGATACATTTACCTGTGAGAAAACAACAACCAGCCATACTGTGAACTTGTATGCATTCTGAACATAGATCAATCTAACACGTTTGTCAATGTAAGAAGTTGACAAGTATAGTTACTACGTTATTTCTAGTGAATTTTTATTTCTGTGAATTACTTTGCTGTTGTTTATGGTGTACTTGGAGTATATATGAGATACGAGGGATACTGAGATAGTTTAATGTATCATTGTTGTTTAACTATTTTAAATTTATATAGTTACCAAAAATGTGGAGATTATTTGTAATGCTCGGACTTTATGGTAAGCTTGTCATTACCGTATACATATTTACGCGCCATTTAAAAATGCTACATTTTTAGCACTGTATTATTTGAATATGGACTTTATAATTTAACAAGAAATTCAGTATTCTCGTACAGTCTTTTAAAAATGAGTACTCATTTTATCATCATTTTATAATACATGTATATACCTGTGTTAAATTACAGTTGCCAGAACATCTATCTACGCGATTCAAAACTATATAATACAACCCTAAATTAAGTTATGTGACGAATTAGCATAATTCATCATATAGTATCCATTGACCAATAACTGGTATAATAAAGTGTAAATGTGAATATTTGTTCTTGCCCCGTATGAAAAAAAATATTTTTGATATGTTTCTTTACTTAAACAATAATCAGAACTCTGAGACCTCCCATACGGATGAACTGTCGATATGTTGTTACAAGATTGCATGCTGAACAAAAAAGATCGTAAAGTGATTATACGATAATACGAGTAATGAATCCCATGTTATATGATACATTCCATATTTAATTACATGTTGATTTAGTGTGTCTATGGCAAAATAGGTTAGGCGAGCTGGCCACCGTAAAATAACCGTTATTTGCCTTGACACTGCGTTTTAAACTCATTAAAAGTAAATTATAATACTTGAATATCGTATCTATGTTTTTTTTTAATTTGTCTAACTTGTAAGCTGTTGGGCATCAAGCTTTAAGTCCTATATAGTGAATCTTTATGGCATCACTTGATACCACAAATCAATATTAAATAATGATAATATTAACAATTTGTTCTGTTCCGCTCTGTTCTGTAGTTGTGTTTAGGGCTGCTGTGAGTATCCGAGTACTCGGATATTCGCGATCCCGACCAGAAAATCAAGTACGAATATTCGTCACGTCCGGAGTCGTCGAATCGCGATCTATTTTTGGATAAAATAAAAGAGCATTTTCAGCTTAATTGCCACTGAAAACTATGAATGAAAACTTTAATTGCAATAGAAATAGAAATGTTGGGAGCACATGGTTTCATATTGATAAAGCTTCTGTTGTTCTTCGCTTTTTTTGTTATTACATGATTTTTTGTATGCTTTTCCATTAAAAGGTGATTCCTGGTTCGATTCGTGAATCGCTACAATTGAATCGTAGTTCGGATCGGATCGGCACTTGCTCAACGATCCACAGCCCCATTGTGTTTCGTTTATATGAAAGATTGATGTGTAGTTGTAATTGTCATTTGCACATAAATAAACAGTACAATGCACACAGTTTTTCGCCATTATAATGTCATAAAAATCGTCAATATACAGTTATCATTATTATAACAGCACGTGACTAAACAGCTGTCAAAATTGACACATGACAAATCAAATTAAAAATTTTAAGATTTCACTTAAAATGTCATATCAATTAGTCACAACTCGGTGGTTTATTCTAATTAAATGATTTAAATAACTATTAAATGATTATGTATAATTATGATTGATTCGTATTTTACACTTGTCGTAAATTCAAAACGATGAAATCTTAGAATCTTTTCATAGGACATTTTAAATTGCACTTTACATCATTTAGGACGTTCACAATTCACTTAAAATACAACGAAATTAAAGTTAATGGGATTAAACAGGGTGTTAACATTACGAAAGTCTTATCCTTAATTAAAGGGAAGCAAGAATCGAAGTTTACACATTAAAGTGTGTGACTTTACTGATGTATTACAACTCGCCTTAAGTTTAAAGTTAAAAAAAGTGCGGTTTTAAGTCTGCTTTCATAAACACGTCCTGCCAACCTTATAGTTTTGTACGATAACCCCAGATAAATGAAATCACCTTCAAGGTGACCATCCAAGTACCCTTTTACAATTGGATGGAGTATAACAACTGTAGGTTAATGTCTTGCTCAATAAAATTATATTGTGGAATTCGAACCCGGGACATCTCGATCCCGAAGCGCGCGTTCTATCGCTGGACCACTGCCCCGAATACCAAGACAATAATACGAGTATTTTGA
The DNA here is from genome assembly GCA_025267735.1 of Mactra quadrangularis. Lineage (NCBI taxonomy): Eukaryota > Metazoa > Mollusca > Bivalvia > Venerida > Mactridae > Mactra > Mactra quadrangularis. Next base: position 45,914,992 of record CM046305.1, on the reverse strand, counting down.
AAGTACATACATACTGATCATTTATTTCATCAGCTATAAATAAAACTATATAATTTAGATTTTTGAATAATTCAAAACAATACGTATTTACTTTTCAGGTTGTGTTAAAGCTGGCCAGATCTTGTCTCCTATAGAAAACAACAGTGGATCAGTCACTACACAACCAGCAGCAACAAATGTGAAAACAGTCATAGATAGAACAGTTGATCATAATACAGAAATAAAATCACCTACAACAGTTGAAAGCAATAAGAATTCAGATAGTTTAACAGCCAATAGTGTTGATATTGAATTAGCCAACAAAAATGCCATTACTACGACAATGGTTTCTGCAGAAGTTAAAAATGACGTCAACAATAATGCTAAAGATACCAGACCGGACACTGTAACGTCAGAGACATTGTTTAACAAAGTAAGGACACTAATAGAGAATTTAAATTCACCAAACAAAAGAAGAAATAAAGAACCGATTGTAAATAACAAGAATACTGCTGGAAATGTAGTATCAGTTGACAGTAGCAGTACCAATGAAGAACCTAGAAGCGATATTAAAAACCGAAACAATGTCCCAACTAGAGATGAGTTGATAGTATTAGGTGCTGATAATGTAGATATAGTTCAACACCGAGTTGATGATTCATTCATAAATAAACCAATCTCTTTAAATGGAATGCCATCAACTGCCATTAAGAATAGGGACAATGTCCCAACTCGAGATGAGTTGATAGCAAGCGGTGTTGAAAATGTAGATATGGTCCAACACCGAGTTGATGATCCATTCATAAATAAACTAAATGATAAAAAACCAATCTCATCGAATGGAATGCCATCAACTGCCATTAAGAATAGGGACAATGTCCCAACCCGAGATGAGTTGATAGCAGGCGGTGTTGAAAATGTAGATATGGTCCAACACCGAGATGATGGTCCATTTCCTTTTACATCAGTTGACAGTCAACCAATCAATTTAAATGAAATACCATCAACTGCCATTAAGAATAGGGACAATGTTCCAACCCGAGATGAGTTGATAGCAAGCGGTGTTGAAAATGTATATATGGTCCAACACCGAGTAGATGATCTCTTAATACCAGTTAATAATCAACCAATCAAATCAAAAGAAACACCATCAACTGCCATTAAAAATAAAAACAATGTCGCAACTAGGGATGATTTGATAGCAAGCGGTGTTGAAAATGTAGATACATTCCAACATCAAGTAGATGATTCATTGCCTTTTACATCAGTTGATAGTAAACCAATCTCTTCTAATGGAATTTTATCAACTGCCATAAAGAATAGAGACAATGTTCCAACCCGAGATGAGTTGATAGCAAGCGGTGTTGAAAATGTAGATATGGTCCAACACCGAGTAGATGATCCATTCATAAATAAACTAAATGATAAAAAACCAATCTCATCGAATGGAATGCCATCAACTGCCATTAAGAATAGGGACAATGTCTCGACCCGAGATAAGTTGATAGCAAGCGGTGTTGAAAATGTAGATATGGTCCAACACCGAGTTGATGATCCATTCATAAATAAACTAAATGATAAACCAATCTCATCGAATGGAATGCCATCAACTGCCATTAAGAATAGGGACAATATTCCAACCCGAGATGAGTTGATAGCAAGCGGTGTTGAAAATGTAGATATGGTCCAACACCGAGTTGATGATCCATTCATAAATAAACTAAATGATAGAAAACCAATCTCTTCGAATGGAATGCCATCAATTGCCATTAAAAATAGGGACAATGTCCCAAACCGAGATGAGTTGATAGCAAGCGGTGTTGAAAATGTAGATATGGTCCAACACCGAGTAGATGACCAATTTCCTTTTACATCAGTCGATAATCAACCAATCAAATCAAATGGAATTTCAACTGCCGTTAAAAATAGAGACAATGTTCCAACCCGAGATGAGTTGATAGCAAGCGGTGTTGAAAATGTAGATATGGTCCAACATCGAGTTGATGATCCATTCATAAATAAACTAAATGATAAAAAAACAATCTCTTCGCATGGAATGCCATCAACTGCCATTAAGAATAGGGACAATGTCCCAACTCGAGATGAGTTGATAGCAAGCGGTGTTGAAAATGTAGATATGGTCCAACACCGAGTTGATAATCCATTCATAAATAAACTAAATGATAAAAAACCAATCTCATCGAATGGAATGCTATCAACTGCCAGTAAGAATAGGGACAATGTCCCAACCCGAGATGAGTTGATAGCAGGCGGTGTTGAAAATGTAGATATGGTCCAACACCGAGTTGATGGTCCATTTCCTTTTACATCAGTTGACAATCAACCCATCAATTTAAATGAAATACCAGCAACTGCAATTAAAAATAGAGACAATGTTCCAACCCGAGATGAGTTGACAGCAAGCGGTGTTGAAAATGTAGATATGGTCCAACATCAAGTAGATGAAACATACATGAATAACAAAACAGACAAATTGAGTATGGGTGATAAACTGAGCCAAATTACAAGGACTGGTATCAAAAACAGAGACAATGTGCCAACAATAAATGAATTAATTGAAATGGGTGCAGAAAATGTTGACATGGTTCAACATCGAATAGAAGACACCATTGATCTTAATTGGATGTTAAAGAAAAAAGAATCTACAACTGCTAATGTTGAATCCCCTGAAAATAAATCAACTTTTGACAACAATGAAAGTGCAACTATTGGTACCAAGAATAATGACACAGTCTCGACACATAATAAGGTTTTGGCAAGTGGTGGAACTTTTGCCCATATGCTGCAGCATCAAAAGGAATTTCGTCCCAAAGGCATTGTTAATCTACCTCCAGGTGCAATTGATGTAACAATATCACAAAATAGTGAAGTAAATGGTTTAGAAAAGAATCCCGAGAGTCAAATTAAAAAAGATCCTGACATACAAGCTGCTTCTACAAAGAGTTCAATACTTGATTCAACCACGTCTATATCAGCTACAACAACCACTAGTGTAAAGCAGCAGACTATAAATGAACAAATAGCTGTACCAAAACATACCACACTATCATCTCCTACTGACACTAACAAACAAACCACTAATAGTGGAAGTAAAACTTTTGATAACTCACTTACACCAGAGAAAGGAAATAATAAGGAGACGTCTGAATCAACTCAAATGACCCAAACCAATGTAACAGAACAAACCGAATGTCGTATGATAAAATGTGTGGAAACATGTAAATATGGCTACAAAGAAGACAGCAATGGATGTCAAACTTGTACATGTAATTGTAAGTTTTTTATGTTATACACCCTCTACCGATAGTAAGAGTAATATGAGACTGGAAGTTCACCTAACCATTTTTCATGGTGATCACCAATAATAAAATTTCATCCCATGTGAACCAACTTTTTATTGAATGAACAATAATCAGTAGATGGGCTCAAACTCATGGCACTAAATGTTCTGTGGATAGTTTATTGGAACCAGTATTAACTTACCCTGTCTGAAAAATCAGACATTTTGCAATCTTTTGTTACAATTAGTATAGATTTGAAACTATAGTTATTTCTATTGTTTTGAGCACACATGGGTATTTTATACTTCATTTTAGCTGTTTTTCTATTATCATAAACGCAATTCATGTACTTTCTTTCAATGTGTATTAACATAATTCCATATGTTTGTTTTTTCTCACTTTCATCAACTTGTTAACTTTCTACTTCAGATTCCAACAGTTGTCCAAGAGCAGTTCCAATAAGTCGTCTGTTGTGTTTATTACAAGTTAGAACAAGTTCTAGTCAAAATTGTGAAACTGACTCTGACTGTCGTAGAAACAGAATATGTTGTCCCGGAACATGTGGAAATATATGTAGAAGACAATCAAGAAATCGATCTCTTTTGTTGGCTATGTTATTAGATTAGTGTTTCTTTTGTATTTCAATTATAAACTGTACATAGATGTTTTGTAATTATAGTAGAATGGATATAAAACTTCGGAATTTATCATAGTTTTCACAACTTTCTATCACCTAGTGCTGTTTCGCCAGGTTTCTATGATTTCCAAATTGGACACACTCCTTTCTAAGACACTCTCGTGTTTTATAGTTTTCTCTAAATGCACGTAAATTGTGTTTCATTTTTTATTTATCTATTTCAATACAAATGTATACCATTTAATGCATATTTGATACACATTATAACATATTAATTTAACAAGTACAAATATGTCAACAGAAAATAAAACATCATAACAGTTTGCTACAACTAGTGATTTGTGGGTCACCTCTAGGCCTTTTGTCTCCTCGGTATTGAATGGCGCTTGACCATGCGAGAAGGTCAACGTTTCTGGGGAAACGACAGGCACTAAAACAGTGTCAATATCTTGTGTAATCTCGTTTTGTTGACATTTATTATTCAAGTAACAGCAAACTAGTTTCAACACGGACACGCCTATACTTAAGAATGCATCATAGACTTGCACAGTTGCTTAAGATCTAGCAATAAACTATAACTTGGCCAGTACTAAACAGTACCTTGTCAGCAAAGCGGTTTATGTTTAAGAAGAACTGGGAGCTCAGCTGACTGTAGCCCTAGTGTAAATCTCTAGAATGTACTGAAAAGGAAGATTGTCTGTAATATGTCCATTAAAAGTAAGAACATTTGGAAAAAGTTAAGGACTAATGTCACAATCTTAAACCATAAGTTCTCAAGAACTTTGTCCATCCAATTCTGAAGAGAGCAAAGACCGAAATGAAAGCTAGGAGTGGCCTCACAAAGTACTAGTTGTAGCAAACCGTTGTATGGTCCTATGACATATTTATTTTGTACCTGTTAAAAATAGTTTTTATTACTTGTATCAAACATGCACTAAATGTAAACATTTTAAATACTAAACATTATAAATAAATAGAAACATGAACAAAAGACAATGTTGCATTGAGAGAAAATAAAAAAATCAGGGGAATGACGTTTTGAGTGAAGAAGTTTAGTCCAAATGTCAGCAGCTCTATATCAAGTCTGTTTCTGTTTGTATCTAAAGTTACTGTTCTAATTAAGATAATTAATGTGTTAGTTAAAAGTAGCTTGGTACTGAAAAAGACACTCAATATCTGCTGGTCTAAAGATGTCTTTATCAGTTTTCCTTGTATTTAAAACTGATCTATCTGTCTAAAACCATCAAACGTGACTATGTTTTCTGAGTGACAGACAAAAATGTCAACAATTACCCGCTTCAAATCTACGTAAAACTTGAGACAACTCTAGATGGGGAAATGTTGATCCAGAGGTAATAACCTTAGCAAACTTCAAAAAAGGACTTTGCTTTCTCACAAAACCAGGGGCTTTAGGTTAGCGTCTGATCTCTTGCGCTACAAAACAATTGGATGCTTTTTATAACAAAATGTACAGATTATTATCAGTATATACCTTTGATTAGATACAATGAAATATGCCAGAAATGGAGGTCATATATAAACTTTTGCTCAGGTGAGCTAAAAAGACAATGTATTGAAATTTTTTTAGTTTTATTTACAAAATATAATAAGCAAACACCTGCATTAACAAATAGATAACATATAGAAATAATGATCAACATTTGTATATATACTTGTATATATAATAAATTGTTCTGGTTATTAAAAGATTACAATTAATATGGTCAGGAGTTGCACCAATTATGCACTGGGTGTTTCATATACAGTGCCCTCAAAAAGTCCTCAGACAAAATCATGTTTTAGGATAAACTGATATACGTTTATCCCTAAAAATAAAACAAAATGGAATTCTGAATATATTCCAAAATCAGTATTAATTATTTTTCAACATATGATTCAAAACTATTTTATATAAATTATCTTTAATCATAGTAGTGTTGTATTCATGATCATTGTTTCTCAATATTTCATATGTCTAAGAAGTTTTGAAGGGCACTGTATAGTCTGACAAATCTGATCTGATTATCTAGAAGTCAGAGAGTTAGCCCTTTGACTACCTAGGCTGAGAATGTCAAAGTATTTACTCATGGCAGAATCATGAGCGAATCATGAACGCAATAGAAAGGTTGCAAGGAGTATTGATAATAAGGGACAGCTGTATCAGATTAAAAATCTTTAATAAAAAATCTAAGTTGCTTTTCAAAAAAACTTTCGATAAAAATCATCATAAGTCACAAGCAAAAAATATCAATAATACCGTCATTCTTTGGCCAATCAATTAAAAATAGAATAGACTTATGTAGAATAATGTATACATTTTGGTATCATATCGTAGTTATGTTTATTATCCTTCTAACTTTGATATGATAAATCATGAATTTGACTTACAATAACTTTTTTCGTAAGAATTTTTGTGAAAAGGTGTACTGTTCTGTTCTGCATCAGATTAAATTTGTCAGTCTGAAACAGTTTTATCTCAAAATTGTCATAAATCACAGCCACAGTTATTACACAACATCAAACATTACAAAAAATGACAAAAAATTAGATTACTGAATAAAGAAACAATACCATTAACTATTTAGTAACTATTTTAGGTTATTTGTTAAACAAGAATAGAAGACAAGTACACATATACTGTAGATGATGAAAACTTTACACACATACATGTACATTATACACATGTACCGTATATGATGAAAACTTTACACACATATATTATATGCAACACCACTAACAACATTTAGTAAAGGGAAATAACTCTATACCAAAATACATATCTTGAGAAAAATATTTAATGTCCTCGGCACATTATAGATCTACAACATATTCTAAATACACAAATTAATGATGGGCACGATCATGTGATGTAAATATAAAATGGGGGAAAATTGCTAACAAATGCTCAACAGGACCTAACATGGAAGATTCACACATGCTTTGTGTTAGGTAATTTCTTTACATCAATCATAAACTATAAATTTGCTATCGAATAAAATAACAAGAATTTAGGACTTGGTATGCTTATAGAACTGAATAGTTCAGGCCAAAAACAGAAGGTGCCAAATCAATAGTGCTAAATATAAACAATACAAATATTATACATAAAAGCAAGCAAGTATCATAACTAAAGACTGTGAGAAGTTGACTGGAATGTAAGCAAAACAAAACATTATAATATGTAAGAATGATAGCCTTTGTATAATAGCCAAGACAATTAAATATTATTATCTTGTAATAAAAAGGTAATATATTATACGCTTATTTTATTACATGTAGATATAGAGGATATTCGTTGATATTGGTGTAAGATAGATTTATATTGCCACCGAGTGGCATAGCCACGAGTGAAAATGTCATTTACTGAGCTCATGAGGTAACTCTTTACACAACTAAATTCATGTTGCACAATGTTGTTTTAGTTCCCTACAATCAAGTCAATTAAAGCTTACATAATCATGCTGAGGTCATATGAATAAGAGACAAATATAGCAATACAAATAAAAACAAATATGTGACACAGTTCATTACTGATAGATTTATAGCCTTTAACAGACTGCATAACATCAAACATAGTGAAAAAATCAAACAGCAAACGTAAGCACCGAATAAATAGCGTAGTGAAAAAATTTAACAGCAAAACTGTGTGCCGAAATCTATCATTTTAAAAACAAAAAAGAATGTAAGCTATATTTATGTTGTTAAGTTGTACATGTAATTGATACAAATATTAATTCAATGATGCATACTACTGGTGAAATAATTTGTTTGTACAAAGGCAAGAAACCAGACAATCTCAGGATTACTTGAGGTAGACTGTTACTGACCATGTTATTAGTCACCAGTGTCGTACCCGAGGTAGTGCATTTGCCCTATTTGCCCATGCCAACCGAAATGGCACATGTGAAATGACATTAGTGCACCAAGAAGTGCATCCACAACCAGTTTCATTCAAGTCAAAGATTTAGCAATGATTTGATATTATGTAAAAGTATAATTTTTATTGGTTCTAACTTAAGCTTGTATAGACATATCTTTTCTACAGCATGCCTCAAGATATACAAAGTTTTGAAAACACATGTACACATATTTAATAATTTAAGAATTTCAATTACACTGGAAGCAAAAACTTCTGTTTCCTCAGGATTTAATTAAAATTTAAATGTCCCCAACAGTTTTGATCAAATGGAATATTTGGCCCCACATTTTAAAATCCCTGGCAAAACATTGAGAATCATGGATCCATATTATTGAAGTGGACATTTAATGAACACCTACAGAGCCCTCTAAAAGCCCTTATACAAAATCCCATTTTTGAATAAAATGATTTACATTTTCCTTTGAAACAAGAAATGTAATGTGGAAATCACATTAAAGCCAAAATTTTAAAAACTTAAATGTAAAAATTACTAAGGGAAATAATCCAAAATAAAGCCAGGTAGAGTTGTGGTTACTATCTGTTCATCACATGGTATGTTATCATTGTATGAAGTTTCATAAAGATCTGACAATAAATGGCAGAGATATATGCTAAATTGAAAGCTTTAACGCATTTGTTAACAACACTGGACGCCCGCATGACCACCCGCCCTTGTTTCGCCAAGTTATTAGCCCATTTTTTTCTAGCAAAATGCGGCTTAAAATGGTCATCAAAGCATATTAAAAAATTTGGCACAACCGCAACAATTAAAATGGCCACAACAACATGAGTACCCGGTATATTTCCAATAATTAGAATTTACGCCATCAAAAATGGCTGCTGCAAGTTCAAAATTTTGTTTGAATCGACCAATGAAAATACCCAATTCATTAAAATAGACCAATGAGAGTTCACGTAGTACATGTTAGTCACAATGTAAGAGATCCAAATAATCCCAGTCCCCTAACTCTACAGATGTAATCGAATGCACAAATATAAATGTTTCAGAATTATCAATGAAACTTTTTTTAGTGTAATTTTTAATTGTCTATGCAAAATAATACTTAATACATTGTGTATATGCGAAATAGATAAAATAAATTAATAAATCTGACATGATAAAAACAATAGAAATACAATGTACAATTATATACCAGTTTTCTGTGGTTATAAACATTGATTGTATTCATTGAGGTCATTCTACCTTAATTTGCATTATTAAATGGATATTTATCTTGAAGCTTATGATTAAGAAGTGACTGTTGTGAGTAGACATTTTTTTGGATATGACCTTCAAAAAGAAGATTCACTTTATATGTATGCAAAAATAAAAAAAGCAATACAATTTTTTCTTTGTTTTGGTTGAATTGCAAGTCTAAGAAATTTCATAGCAAAAGTTATATAACCTCATCCAAACATATGTCTAAATCTTACTCCAAAACTAAAAACAAATGTACATTTCATGTTTAGTTATTCTAATATCATAAAATAAAACATTTAACATACAAAATAAATTATGAAGTCCCTTTCTTTGTGTCTATGGCAATCACATTTGATTGACAATACAGTGCCATCCAAAATAAACATATACTAGAAAAAAAGCTAGTTTTTCATTAATATAACTAAATTTTATTTTAAATGTATTAACACATAAAGATACTGATAGCTTATAATAGATTGTAACATTTAAAAGGGGAGTTATGATTCTTTATACAATTGTAATTGTTATACATAGTAAAAACTTTAAAATTGAAACACAAATTAACACAAATGAAAAGATAATTATGGATGGCACTATATTTGAGTTAATAATAAGTAGAATCCATGGTCAGATTTCCAATGGATGCTGTTATATCTTTTTCCATATCATACAGTGAAGAATCTATCTCAACAAACTCTGTTATACCATAGGATTGTAATTTCTCACTCCATTGTTGATCTTTACTCATATCTAACAAGCTTTGGGTTATAGTGGATCTTACTGCTTCTGTAATAAATAATTATACATACATGTATATTTGTACATGGATTAAAATATGAGTCCGTAGATACATCTATCAAATGTTGTCAGAGAAAGATTAGACAACACACAACTACAACTACTATTAGACAACTACAACAATGTAAGTTTGTACCATTTTTTTTAAGATACAAATTCTGTTTGTCTCATATATTCTCAGCGCCAATACGCTGGTTGCCATTATTTTCTTTGAGATGATGTCATCATAAATTGTCACAATGCTAAAAACCATGTGCACTTATGCACAAAGAGCTAATTTGGTAACAAACCAAGTTTTGTCACTTTTAGGCGCAAACTTCCATCAGTACCTGACGACTGCTCAACATAATTAAGAATCAGTGGTAGAAGGTAGAATGGCCTTAAAAAATATTACATGACCAAATTCCATGAAAGTATGCCCTTCCAGAAAACCAAAACCACAATTCCTTGATAAGTAGACTTGTGTGCTACCTACTAAGCTAGTCAATATGTTGACTTAGAGGTCAAGGTCATATAGAGGTCAAGACAAAAAACATAATACAAACCAGGTAATCTTGTATTTAAAACAATAGGGTATGTAGGTAAAGGTCCAAGGGAGGTAATTACACATATATCGTCTTTAAGATGTGGTCTTGTACGTAGAAATCCTGACAGAACGTTAGAATTAACAGCTGCCACATCCACACGACTATCTAATACAGCTTCTATCGATGCTAGATGTGAACCTGAGTAAAAGACAAATATAACAAGTTGTTAAAGGTCAATTTTAAATCATGGGTCAAAATGCCACAAAATATGCCTTACACATACAATTTTGTCATGTAATAGACCTAATTTGGAACTCAAATTTGTTAGTTTTTTTCATCCATTTACAGATTAAATTCTCATAGGAATGGTTTAATTGTACCGCAGGGGAAAAATCAAATATTTGAATTCTGGATGAAGTCCATTCACAGGTCTTAACTCTCGTGTCCCTTAAATAGGTTGTCTCTGTTGCTAAATTCAATTTCAATAAAATTAGACTACATGTACTATTTGCTCTATCATATATCTGCTGCAGTAGATCAAGGCTTTGGTATACAGGTCATGCTTATGTAACACAAAGTTACCAGGAACTCCTCGGCCATTTGCTGTGAATAACATCAGACATATTTAGACGCCATTTTGGAACTACCGGTGTTGAAGTAAACAAATACACGATCCTTTAGGCAATGAGTGATGTTTCGTTTATAGTCCATAAATTTACAATACCACAGTTCATTGATATCCCTAAACAATATTTAGTTTAATACATGTATATAACATAGAAATATGTTTTGACAAAGATCTTTGTGTATACTACAAGAACTATCTTGCATAACCATTATGTGCTTCGTCTCTGCTTTGCCTTGCATAGGTAATAAAAAACCCAAGCCGCCAGGGTAGACCCCCTACGAATCATTCCGAGATTATTCATTCATGAAAGGTCAAGGTGAATGATACTGGGCATGCTGGTTAGAGCCTCATCAAGGCTGGTATAACATTTCCATAAAATTTACAATAAAGTTAATTTCATCCTCGTGAGGAGAAGTTGCCACACTCGTAGAAAGGTAAGTGAGTACTGGTTACAGACAATGGTCCAGAAAAACTAGGTTAGGTAAGCTGGTCATCATAAATGTCCATAGTTTGTATTGATACGACACTTGACCCAACAAAAAATAGGAAAAAAATCTATCATTTATCTTACCTGATTCAAAAGTACTTCCAAAGAATGATGCATCAAATCCTAGTTTTTTAAGATGTGATAAAACAACTTGACTTGCAGAGAGAGATTTACCAGAACTAAAACCAAATGTGTGACCTCGTAGATCTATTAACTCTTTATACTTAGATCTAAAATAATAAAATATCATATCAAGTTAATTTCAGTATTTTTATATGAGATAAAATAACACGGATGGAGGGCTGAAGAAAGCTGAGCGCTCCTGTAAATAAAATCAATACTGTTATGCAGGTCCACTAAGGCAAGCAAAATTTCAAGAAGATACTGGGTGCAAGGTTGGACATACAAATACATGTGCATTGTACTTAAGGTACGAATCACGATGGCGTTTTCAAAAAATCTTATCTGAAATCAAATAAAATTTCAACATATACAATAAAGAGTTCTACAGCAAGCAGTCAGCATTAACATGAAATGTTTCTCGAAAGAGCTATTAAAAAACATACTATAACAACAATAAAAATTCATGTTAAAATAGTGTGTTCATATTTTACATAAATGTACCCAAAAAAACATTCTTACCCCAAGACTTTTATCCAAGGGGTAAATTTTCCCATAAATTAATAGTGATTGGGAACACTGAAGTTAAACCATACAAGTTGTTTAAAGCAGTATTTTTGAAACTTTAATTTATGCTACCATCATACATTTGTGGTCATTAAACCTTACTTTACTAATACAGTAAAACTGCCTCAGCAAACCACTGAATGCACTGACTCTCTGTAATTGGATAATGAGTTCAAGTAGGATTTAAATTATGAACTAAGGATAAAAGGAAACTAAAAATAAAGTATCATACATGTATAAAATCTGATCTAAAATAATCAGCTAGCATACTCGTACATAGTTATATGACAGTGGTCTGCAAAGAAATGTTCACAGCAGCTTGACATTCTGTATGGTAGTTTGAAAAATTCCCTCCTTATAACAAAAACTATCAGGTAATTTTATAAAGGAGGGATTTTTCCTACCATACAGCATGACAAGCTCCTGTTACCTGTTTATGAAGACTTATTGGTACTGTGCCCCCCCCCCCCACCTGTAACAGTTAATCTAAGGCAGTAGAAATTGGAAAAAGAATGTTCTTAAGTCGTTCTTTAAAGGAGGTTATACCCATTACACTTACTTAGAGAGATAATACATGTGTATAATATACAAACTAAGGGAGATAATACAAGTACATTTGTATACTTACTTATAAAGGGAGGTAATAAATGTATATATACCAACTAAGGGAGGTAATACTCACTTATTTCTAGTATTTATAATGATATCACTATAATAAACAGCTCTTCCAGTATTTTTCTGATGTGTATGTACAGGACCAGCACCACATAATTCTACATGGTTATCTTTTCTTGAACTTAATCTTAAAAAATCTGAACTCTCCATAAAACCTGAAATATACAGGTACTGGTCATTCATGTAAACATTCAGATGTCAACATGGAAGATCGGATGTATATAAATGTGTAGCCTTGTTAAATAAATTTTTTATTATCATCATTAATATTATAATTATTAACATTGGTTATATAAACATATCAAGAAGTCATTTAATAAAAAAACAATAAATGGAGGTGAAATGTTATAAATTGTAATAGTTAAGTTAGGTTGAACATAATTTATAGACATTTTAACATGTACGATTTGAGAATTGATTTGAGAAAAATAGCCCCTGTATATTAAGAAAGGGGTTAGGAATTCCTATGCCAACTTGTTCAACTCCTACAACTGTACATGTATGTCTGCAGATGAGTAAATATTTCATTATCAATAATTCATTATGACTTTAAGTCTGGACTTAATATCATACTCATAGTTCTATAAACAGTCAAGTTCCACTATTAAGACCACTTTTGTTATTTCATCATGCGATTTTTGACAATTATTAAGTACCAAATGCTTAATTTGTGAACAAATGGGTCTTTTTAATAAGTCTGTTTCGCTATTAAGACATCGATTTACTGGTCATATTAGTGCAACTTTACTGTACTATTTTTAAGTATTGAACTTCTGGAAAAGTGCATTTTGAATCAGGACAAGTTAATAGGGCTGGGTACCACCAGGAAATTTATACCGCGGTATACCGTGGTTTTTTACTAAATACCACGGTATATACCACGGTATACCACAATATAATTAAAATACACTTTTAAGAAGATCATTTATTAACTTTTAAAAACACAAAATCCTTAATTTAAGGGTAATAACTATAACAACTTAATCGTCCTTGATTTTGTTTATATCTTTTGTTTAATTCATCGAAAATTTGATGATATTTCGTAATCAAAGTTGAAATAACTTTATGCTTATACTTACTAAAATTAATCCGGGAATATATACGGCATTATTTTGTGGAAATAATGAAAATAGATAAAACAATCGTTAAAGGAAACCCATGCATACAAAAATTGCGTACCACTGCCTTTAAAACCGATCGCGAAATCAAGAATTTAATAAAAATATCTTATTTATATATACTAACTAAACTTTACAATCAACTTATAACAGGAAATAACGACTGTCGTAAATTAGTCGACGTTTCTTTCTCACAGAATACAAGACAACTCTGCTAGACGATTGCTACTATGCATGTGATTGCATGTCTTTGTATAACTTCCACAGCGTTATGCAGTGGTAAAACTATTTTTAACTAACTAAAACAGAACTTTTCACTTGTCTACGGACAAGTCAAAATTTAAAAAATAACTTGATGTACCACTCAGACCACCGTTGATTATGCCAACCCTGCTGACATATATGTTAAAGTGTAAAACCAAAATCACGGGAACATCTCGTTCACAGGTACTGTAATACCAGTATTTCTGAAAATACCGCGGTATTGTACCGCGAGATAAAAACCTGCGGTTACCGGTTTACCGGTAATACCACGCACCTCTACAAGTTAATTATCATGGTAAACTTGTGTATGGAAAAACTTGAAATTCCACAAAGCTGATTAAAACCATTATGCTATTAAGACCATTGATTTGACGATCCTGATGGTGACAAAATGACAAAGAAACAAACAAACCTATATCGGCTTCATTAGCAGTAAAAGGGTCGACCCTGTCACTAGGTGGACCAGTCCATCTTGACTCGTATATAAGATAACCATTCTTTCCTGTTACTTGTTCTAGGTAACTTAATATACATTCAAATACATCCACAGGTATCCCTGGTGACATGTATGTTATCAATCGTAATTTACTCTCTTTGTCAGACATGGTCAATACAAAATATCTGAAAAAAAACAAGCAAATACACACAAGTACTAATCTTGCATAGTGCGTACAAAATAACAGAATGTGTTTATGTAAACATTAAAGATGAAACAATCCATTTAAGAGGTAGACAGAATTGAAAATAAAAGTTGTATAATTCATTTTAAAAAAATTAATGCGGTGGATAAACCACCATCCTTTGGTCAATCATACTTGTAATGGTAGACTGCTTTACCATTACACCAACAAAACACTCATAAAACATATAGATGTTATTGTCATTCTGAGCATCCCCTGTCATGGATTAGTTCATAGTATTGTTTTTACAAACAGTGTTTCGGTTTTTTGTATGCACTTTACAATCCAATTTGAAAAGTAAAATGCTGAAAAATATCATGTTTTTCACCTACACGTATACATGACTACATGTTGTTCACATGATAAAGTATGCAAAAACAATGTAAGTTTTCAATCATATAGATTGATCTTATACAATCTTATACAGAGAAACCTCTCTATAACAACCAATAACAGATCTATGTGTATATTAAATTAGCTGATGATGAAAGGTAACTGTAGAAGACAGAGTTAGTTTTACAAAAAATAAAAACATAGGAGAATTAGATTTGGTAACTGTTCAGAGATAGGAATTACATATATTTGGGGGTAGCAGTATTGTGGTAATGGTTATCTTAACTTTATGGTTATTTGAAGGCTATGGTAGTTGGGAGGTAATTGTTATTAGGAGGAATCTGCGGTAATAGTTTTAGAAGATGTAGGTTATTGGGAGGTGTGGTGATCAGGGGCGCAGCTTGCCCAAAATAAATGTGTAGGCACAGATAACCTAGGGGGTCTTGGGACAAGCTCCCCGGATTTTGCATCTCAGTGGCTGCATTCTAGAGTATTTCAGGTCATTTGTTAGCATTTGTACCTGTTATATGTAAAAAGAAATCACAACACTAAGTCAGTCTTGTAGTTCAGTCATACAGTGAACATAGTAACTAACACAACTACAGTACTTCATACACTTTTTTACATTCACATTATGTTTATAACAATACAACTTTGCTGTCAACATTAAATTATTTGAGAACCCTTAAAATAGACCATTCTACAACCAATATCATCGCGTGACCATAAACCACATGGTACAATCCATACTGCTTCTACTCTTTGCCCCTAACCCCCCCCAGCCTTCGATTTTTATTGCATTTTTGGCATTTTTAGCCTTTTTATTTTTTTCGAATTTTCAAAAAAAAAATGTGTAGGCACGTGCCTTGTGTTCCTATAGGAAGCTATGCCAATAGTGATTGAGGGGTGGTGATTTTTGAGAAGATGTTTATAGGGAGGAGGTGGATATCTTGAGGATGAGATTATTGAGAGGTGGTGATTTTTGAGAAGATGTTTATAGAGAGGAGGTGGATATCTTGAGGATGAGATTATTGAGATGTGGTGGTTAGTGAGAAGATGTTTATAGGGAGGAGGTGGATATCTTGAGGATGAGATTATTGAGAGGTGGTGGTTAGTGAGAAGATGTTTATAGAGAGGAGGTGGATATCTTGAGGATGAGATTATTGAGATGTGGTGGTTAGTGAGAAGATGTTTATAGGGAGGAGGTGGATATCTTGAGGATGAGATTATTGAGATGTGGTGGTTAGTGAGAAGATGTTTATAGGGAGGAGGTGGATATCTTGAGGATGAGGTTATTGAGAGTTGGTGGTTAGTGAGAAGATGTTTATAGGGAGGAGGTGGATATCTTGAGGATGAGGTTATTGAGAGGTGGTGGTTAGTGAGAAGATGTTTATAGGGAGGAGGTGGATATCTTGAGGATGAGGTTATTGAGATGTGGTGGTTAGTGAGAAGATGTTTATAGGGAGGAGGTGGATATCTTGAGGATGAGGTTATTGAGATGTGGTGGTTAGTGAGAAGATGTTTATAGGGAGGAGGTGGATATTTTGAGGATGAGGTTATTGAGATGTGGTGGTTAGTGAGAAGATGTTTATAGGGAGGAGGTGGATATCTTGAGGATGAGGTTATTGAGAGGTGGTGGTTAGTGAGAAGATGTTTATAGGGAGGAGGTGGATATCTTGAGGATGAGGTTATTGAGATGTGGTGGTTAGTGAGAAGATGTTTATAGGGAGGAGGTGGATATCTTGAGGATGAGGTTATTGAGAGGTGGTGGTTAGTGGGAGATAAAATAATTTGAAGATGGCGGTAACTTCAATAATGTGGTAAATTTTCAGATGGTTGGAATTGGTAGGAAATATAGTTGTCATTGAAAAGTATTGGTTACTGGTAGAGAATGGTTTTTGAGGAAATGTTGTTCAGGGGAATTTCACTGTTGTTTATTTATAAACCCATATTATTATGATTGTATCATCTTTCTTCTTTACCAGTTTTAAAATATAAGTATTCATGAACAATGTAACAGTTATTTACTGATCTGTGATACAAGGTGACTTCTTCAGCAGAGTGAGAGAAGGTCACAGTTACTTGAATGTTATAAAACATGACTTGAGAACAAACTGAAATTTGAACTTGGAGTTTCATTCAAAGTTTTTATAACCTGATATTCAAGGTTTCAGTTTTATCAGCCTTGACATGATTAACCATCCATTATGTCCCCTTACTAACCCCTTAACCTATCAGTATGTTAAATCAGTGTTTTGTATATAAAAGGATAATACACTATAGAGAACTCTAAGTTTTTTTTTCAAATTTACACAACATTGTGGGTGGATATCATTATATCAAATTTCATTCTAGGCTTTAAATTACATAAATCACAATACACATAAAATACTGCTTAGTTTAAAGAGCAGATATAGCAAGGAGCAAGGAAGGGTGTATGAAGCTGGGCCTCTCATTGAATTTTGCAAATATTCTTCGATATAACTTGAATAATAGTTAAATTGAGATACAAAATAACATTACTTTTTTGAGTATAGACCTCCAAGGAAAAAGATGGGAGATGGGTTTGGCATTAGAAAAATGCCAGAAGTTCTCTCTTTTTTAATTGATAAGTTCTACTTGTTCATTCATGGTTCATGAATGATTCATTCGGGTTCATGATTCAGGTTCATGAACAGTTCATAGGATGTTCATGAAGATAAAATGGCACAGATTAATCAAAGTTCATATGAATTTTAAGTTCATGAATATTTCATTTAATTGTTTTAAGAGCAGTAATGTTCATGAAATAAAGTTCATGATTTTTTAATGAACTTTGTTAAGACCTGTTAGGGTGTTTTGTTTATGAACTGTTCCTAAATGTCATAAATAGTTGTCATAAAATGAAATCTTGACTCTGTTTAAGAAGTAAGTCTAAATTTACCAGTTATAATTTACTGTATCATGTATGTTTCATTATTTGTATTAAGCACATTCAAGGTCATGTGGAAAAGGCTGTCAAGGGGTTGATAGGTTCTGGGTTTGAATTTTGCCAGGAGTTCAGCTCATCCCTGGAGCAAGACTTAGGGGGAATCCAGGATTTTTTTCCAGGGGGTTCCAAACTTTTTCGGGGGGGGGGGGGGGTCCAAACTTTCGCACCACAACCACATTATACACATTCTACAGAATAATGCAAAATATTTTTTGATACAAACTAAATAACCATTAAATCTATGCTAAGCACCAAGAAAAATTGCTTCATGCTACTTAAAAATGACTTACAGCCAAGAAATACACTAATGGACAGGTACATTTTGGAAATTCTAGGGGGTCCGGACCCCAGCCCCCCTGCTGGATCCACCTATGAAGACTGCTTAATTGTACTTTAAGTAATTTTAATTGAGATCATCCAAATGTAAATAATTACAAGCAAAGATGATTTCTTCCTTATAGTATGCTCATGGACCCTATGTTCATATAGCAGAATCAAGTTTTTCCGGGTCTAGGTAGATTGATAGAGCTATGTGCAGAATTTTACACATAAGTAAGAAATATTCCCTTGGTCAAGATAATTATATAAGTTATGTAAGATTAGATTGCTTGCATGAGTGTAGAAGCTCCACTTAATTACAATCACAATAATATACATGTATCAAACTTATGTACAATTTTACTACTTTACAAAACAAAAATAAAATCTCCCATACCTATTAACAATTAAAAAAATTATGCCAATTTGGTAATAATAAAAAAATAATTACCATTACAGAAATAAGAAATAAAATAAAGAACATAACTTATTTACATGTATGATTAATTATAAATTCATGAAGGCACAGTATAAAGCCAGCTCATTTACATTTATCTCTCGTCTTGGAGTTATATATGTTTCACGGTCATTCAAAACCAGCTTTTTCCAGCCATGATTCTATCAAATGATCGTTCAACATTATAATAAAAACACGATTTTTGAGGACAAATTTTGCTACAATTTTCCTGAATTAAAAATAAATATAAATAAAATATAATTTAAAAAGAAACTCACCTTTAACTGGCAAATTGTTCTAATTATAAAACTAAACGAGTGACAGGCAAGTGATTAAGCTTCCACAGCAAATAAACTGAAAGTAAAACAATGTCATGGTCACTTTATGACCTCGTTTTAGTCCAAAATTGACATAATTGCTTCCCCTTGTCTTTACCATTTGTAAAGGGAAACAACTTCTATCAAAACATTCCGGATAGTAAATTGGGCCCGCCTGTACTGAGTTTTAAACGTACGGAAATATTTCAGCCAATGAAATTACAGATGCACGAAAAGTTCGGGAAATCGTGTCATATCCGGAATTCATTCATAAAAAAGGTTGGGCCTAATTTTCACGTTGGAGATGGCCATTTCACGTCCCTATGGCATGGAATTTGACCACAACTGGCCTGAAAGTTCAGAATGTCTTACTCTAGATTTTGGTCCTTTTGAAACTGTCCATCGATGGAAGCGAATGCCAGAATGTGACGAGTTTGTGGGAGCCAGGTCAGTTGTTAGATTTTCTTTAATGAATTTATTTCATCAATGATTGAGAGATTGTTGGTCTGTTATCATATTAAGACACTGCTATAAATAAGACTAATACTTAGACATTTATATATCTGTGTTACACATAGGACATTTATTTGTGATGAATGACAGGTGAGTAATTCAGTAAAATTTAAAGGGAAGGTAATTATCTCCAGTGGCTAGAGTTACTGTACCGTAACTCTAGACCCAGGTTCTAGAGTTACGGAAGTTCCGTAACTGTAGACAACCCCGCCAGGAAGTCTAACAACATGCGTATGTTTCAACTTTTTAACATCGAAAAACTTGTTTATATTCATTACGGTACCGTAACTCTAGCCACTGCCTTCATTGTATTTGTGTAGTCCCAGAAGTGCATGCTGAAATTATCAAATTAAATTGAATTTCGCTGTAAGTCTGATAATAAATATCAACAACTTGCAGCGTAATCTTATGTAGGGTCTTATTTTTAGGACTTGGTTAAATTGTCAGTTACTAACTTATTGTATATTATGAAATAAATAAACTGAAAAAATGAACATGCCCAGTTTATAATGAACCCATTAAAGAACCATTATAGTAACATTATATTGTGGCAGCAAACAATATAACATGTATACTCCAGGACTTAAATCTTATATAAAGCTGTCATTGATTCCAACGACATCGATGTATGATCAATATTTTTTCTGATCAATAATTAATATGCATTTTGAAATATCGGTAATAAAGCCTATATTGGTAAATAAATACAAGTGTCAAAATTTTCATTTTGCACCATAAAACTCTGGGAAGAAAAACAGATGATAAAACAATTAATTGGTAATAGATCTTTATATTTTTTTATCTATTTATTATCAATTTGATACAAATCCTTTTAACCAACTACATGCATGGGTGAAAGTTTTCAGGACTAATCCTGAAGTTCAGGATTTTCGGAACAGAGAAAGGGTTCTTTCCATTTGATAATGTGGCCTTAAAAACATGAAATTTGGAAATTTCAGGATTTTGAAAATGTTGAACTTTCACCCATGTACATGTACTTACTAATTTAATTCAGGATACCAAGGTATAACATTCATGACAAATATGCATCTATTATGAGTTTATGACTACATAATTGGTCTGTTTAGTACTGCAGTGAATGTATTGATGTTTATTGGTGTATCATGGATATTTATTTCTCAATATATCAATATTATTGATACACTTCAAGCCCACCGAATGACAGCTCTTATCTTTTATAACTTTAATCAATTTTTTCTTTTTACATTCAGAATTAGCTGAACTTTTATATATTTTTCAGGAGAAGCAAGCATACAGTTGTAGCTTATAAAGAAGCTGTTTATGTGTTTGGTGGAGATAATGGGTTAGTAGTTAACAGATTAATTAATTACATTTTACTCCCCATTGTGTTTTTATAGATCTAAAAAATGATTTGTTTCCAAACCTCTCCATGAATAACACTTGTTTTTATTGAGATAAATTGTACATATTTACCCATGGTGTTTATGGTATATACATTATAAATAGAATCTTGATTTGTGAGTAAAAAGGAACCACCAGATGATTAGAGCAAACCAAAAGTCCTTGTATTAAGAATAAAAATCAAGGATTTATTAGTTTTGTTCCAAATTTCATGTATTCTTAAAATTAAAGTGTTTGCCCATCATAGCTTAATTTAGTTTAAGTTGATTTGACTATTTCTTGATTAAAAATGTTGCCAGTGTTTTACATTGACTTTCATGTTTTTTGTGGCAAACTTTTTTGTTCTCTAAAATTGAACTGATGAAGTTTGACTCATTCAAGTTTTCTATTAACTTTTATCAATATTGTTTTCTTTTTATTTACAGAAAGAATATGTTGAATGATTTATTGAGATTTGATGTAAAAGATAACTCATGGGGAAGGTAGATAACTAGATTCTATTATCTAGGCTTTAGTTTAAACTAAGCTTCTTGAAGTTTTCCTACACACCAAACTCCCCTTACTTGTATAATGAATAGTTTACCACTCTTAAGCATAATATATAATTTCCTAATTATACATTTACTCTAAAAAAAAGATATTTATGTTACATAGCTGAAAGTTTTGTTGAAACATGACAATTGCTAATAAAGGGTCAGAACTAGAAATTTCTTTTTCCAGACATTTGACATCGTTTAAAAGTTTTATGTATAATAATGTATATAATAATCCAACTATAGTCCTTCACAAACCTGGTTGAGGAATAGAGAAGGCAGGGGAATCAACAACGTTTAATTAGATGATCATCAATCAGCTCTGTTGAAGAAACAAGATCAGCAGATAAAGAATTTTCTTCCAATGAAATGTGTTAAATGTCACTCCTATACAATAAGTTTTTCATAAGTTTCTGGCCAGGGTCTGCACATAATACATCCCCTGGCTGGTTAAAATCTAAACACCAAACATTATCAATGTATATTCTTTTGTTTCAGAGCATTTTCTACTGGTTTACCACCAGCACCAAGATATCATCACTCAGCTGTGGTATATGATGGCAGTATGTTTGTATTTGGTATGTACATTATACATTTGTATTATGGTAACTCAGTAAAAACCCATGGTCTGAACTCATATTTTAACCTACAAACTCTCAAGGAGAAGCAGACATTCTATAGTCCAACAGAATTAACCTGAGCTTGACCTTTATGCAAGAATATATTAAACTCAATATTTACAGTCTATTTTTGTCTTCGTTTGTAAATCGCGCTTTATCGGAAGCTTTCAGCAAAATACACGTACTGAACAATTAATGTTGCTTTCATAAGAATAAATTCTTTGAAACTGTGCCATAATATTGCTGACTTACTTGTTTCCCAAAATGTAAAGTGTCCAAAATTAAATTACAATAACACGCCACTTTTAATAAATTGATTTATAGTCACATCGGTTGTTAAAAACACGTGTATAACCGTATACACACATTCGGAAACTCACGATTTAATGTAAGTGAAGTGTGTAATTATTATAATTAGGTAGTTCAAGCTCAGGTTAATTCTGTTGGACTATACCATGGCACCATAAAAGCTAGCTTGAAGGCAAGGGAGTACAAGTGCTGTATTGTATCTCTGCTATATTAAATTTTTATTGTATTTTTCTCCTTATGATAAGAGGATATTTTTTATTTATATAAGCTTGAAAGGGACACATGTTTTGGTCTGCATCATAATGTGCCTAAGTCTGTTAGTTTTCCAACCACGACTAAAAAGTTTTTCTCAAATGACTTGTCCTGTCACAAATCACCCTCAGTTTTAGACAATGTGTCGCACACTTTCTGGATCTTTAGATTAAAGGTCAAGGGTCGCTATGAGGCACAAATCATTTACGACAACTCCCACTTTAGGTGTAAAATGCATTAACTCACAATGCTGTTGTTTTTAGCTCGACTTTACGTAGTAATGTAGAGCTCTCCTACTCGCCCCGGGGTCTGCGTCCACATTTCTGATTAAAGTTTTTGTGCACAGATTAAAGTTTTTGTGCAGTAAAATACTTTCTTCTATATCTTTGTTATTTCTTAAGATATTAGCTTCAAACTTTAAATATATGTTCCTTATTATCAACCACATCTCATGTGACAAGGTTCATAACTCCAAACACATTTTTTCAGAATTATCTCCACTTGAACTGATTAAAGTTTTTGTGCGCAAAAATATTTTTTCAGAATTATCTCCCCTTGAACTTAGAATTTTCTTTAAAAAATGTTTGTTTTTACTGCAACTGTTTTATTTCTTTAGGTATCAACTTCAAACTTTAAATATGTGTTCCTTATTATCAACCACATCTCATGTGACAAGGTTCATAACTCCAAATACATTTTTTCAGAATTATCTCCCATTGAACCTAGAGTTTTCTTTAAATAATGGTTGTTTTTTACTGCAACTGATTTATTTCTTTAGGTATTGACTTCAAACTTTAAATATATGTTCCTTATTATCAACCACATCTCATGTGACAAGGTTCATAACTCCAAAAATATTTTTTCTGAATTATCCCCCCTTGAACTTAGAAATTTATTTAAAAAATATTTGTTTTTACTGCAACTGTTTTATTTCTTTAGGTATTGACTTCAAACTTAAAAGATATGTTCCTTATTATCAACCACATCTCATGTGACAAGTTTCATAACTCCAAATACATTTTTTTTAAAAATTGTTTCCCACAAACTTAAAATTTTTAAGATTTTTTTTTACTTTAAATTTGTTAAGATTATATTTTCAAATTTTAAAATATGCATGTTCCTTATCATCAACCACATCTCATGTGACAAATACTTACTTAGTCAAGCATGCTGTCTCCTCTGACCGCTCTTGTTTCTATGGTTGTGCCACAGCCATGATTTAAATTTTATGCCTTGGTATTGTTTGTGAATATTAACCCCGAACTGATGAATACATTACACGGTAGTTGCACACGCTTTGTTTACTTACCGCGTTTTACGGTTATTTTGTGGATGTATGTATTTGAGTTGAATGGACCGTGAAAGATATTTATCAGTTCGGGGTTAAATAAATCGCATAATAGAATATATTCTATTAAGGATGGCCCAAAAATGGAAATGTGGAAAAGGAATTTCCTATTTTCCATAATTATATCATTCTGCTCTTACCTAATATTGTCCCTATTTATATATTTTACAGGTGGCTATACTGGTGATATACATTCTAACTCTAATCTTACAAATAAAAATGATTTATATGAATATAAGTTTGCTACAGGACAATGGGTACAATGGAAGTTTGAAGGAAGGTTAGTAGTACACGTTCAATACTTTTATAAATCTCATCAGGAAGTAAAAGCTGAACTATTAAGACAAGAACACACCACTTGAGCTAATTCAAATGTTGATTATCTGTTATTTAACTCTAATAGTCTTTGTGAACAGGTTTTCTTATAAGATCTTTTGACTGTAGAATAAAATGTAAAATGTAAGACAAATGGGATGATAAATGGTAAATTTTTCAAACTATTGTAAAACTTATATTTGTTTTTATCAATTTTTTTTAACATAATGTTGGAGCAGTCATCTGGTGATAGGACACATGCTTAGGGATGAAAAGATCCTGGACTCAAACCTCATAAGGGGATTTGATAATTTCCTTGAGCTAGAAATTTACCTATGATTGTTCCACTCAACCCAGCTGTGAATGGGTACTGTGAGGGGTCTACTGCCTGAAGGTAATTTCAATAAGAGGTTATCATACAAAATAATATGTCAACTGAACATGTATGTGGAAGCAGACTATTATCTTTATCTTTTTAACTTTTCTAAATATTTTATATTTCTATAGGAGGCCTGTTGCCAGGGCAGCGCATGGTGCTGCCATCTATGAGAATAAATTATGGATATTTGCTGGGTATGATGGGAATGCTAGATTAAATGATATGTGGACGATACCTTTAACTGGTAATAGTGAAATCAAAGTCTGGGAAGAGGTAAATATATATTTATTTGATGAGAAACTCTGTTTTCTATATTTTAGCAGAATAAGTTGACAAGTTGTTAAAAAAATTATTGATAAAAGCTTAAGTCAAAATATCAATAACAGAGTTTCTCATTTTAAGCTCGACTTTACAAAGTAAATGGAGAGCTTTCCTACTCGCCCTAGCATCGGCCTCCCTGTCTGCGTCCGCATCCATATTTCTGATTAAAGTTTTTGTGCAGTAAAATATTATTATTACTCTAACTTTTTATTTCTTAAGGTATCAACTTCAAACTTTAAATATATGTTTCTTATTATCAACCTCATCTCAAGTGACAAGGTTCATAAATCCAAATACATTTTTTTCAGAATTATCTCCCTTGAACTCAGAGTTTTAAAATAAAATGCTTGTTTTTATTGCAACTGTTTTATTTCTTTAGGTATTGACTTCAAACTTTAAATATATGTTCCTTATTATCAACCTCATCTCATGTGTCAAGGTTCATAACTCCAAATACATTTTTTGCAAAATTGTTTCCCATCAATTAAAAATTTTCTTTTGATTTTTAAAAAAAAATTTACTTTAAATTTGTTAACGTTATATTTTCAAATTTTAAAATATGTATGTTTCTTATCATCAACTTCATCTCCTGTGACAAATACTTATTTAGTCAAGCATGCTGTCTCCTCTGACAGCTCTTGTATATATAATACTTGTATATTCCCTTCGGAATAACAATGGACACAATTTTAAATAACTATTTTGAAAAAGGATTTTTTCATGGCATAGATTTTTTCTACTCTGGGTAAAAATTTGTTCAGCCTCCTGATCTGAGGAATTTAATATTTGAGTTGAATGCATATTTTGGAATTATTGATGCATAAAATATGCAGAAACACATTCTTTATGGAGCTCTGATTATTTTGTAATATTAAACAAAATTTTGTAAAATGCATGTACCTTGGATTCATATCTTATTTAGCCTTAGCTAGTCCAAACTGTGTTTGGGAACTTGAGAGGGCAAAAGTCACGATGCTGTATAGATACTGAATGAATACTAGCAGAGGAAGAAGGTTCTTGTCTTGCCCCTGATGCTGGATGGGGTGTCCAAATGGACAAGCATGTTAACCCTAATGAACAAGAACTCTATTGATGGTTAATAACTGTTTTGATGGTTAAAGCTACTATAGAAAACAAAACAATGTTCAAATATATGACATTGACAGAACTTAACTATTAAATTTAAGAAAAGATTCCGGGCAAAAAACTGATGTACAAAAGGGTTGAGGACAAAAACTTACAAACAAAGGCTTTGGGGCAAAAACTTAGGTAGAAAAAAATTCTATTTGACCAAAAATAGTCAAACAATTAATCTAAAGTAAGATAACAACGGAAATACTTTATTATAAGAATATATTAACACAAAAAGAAACATTTTAAATAAAAATTAGAGCAACTTACATCGTGAGCCTATAGAAATATACATTTATGAAATTGTTGAGTGCGTAGAGTCTTGGACGCACATTGCTAAGGGAGCTAACTCATATGGACTGCCGAGTTTAACTTCAAGACTATACTTTACCAGACCACATTTTTACACAGTGGCACCTATTCTGTGGTGCTCATAAAGCGTAGGGTACCAGACTGGTAAACCTAACGGACTGGTTCCATGACAGATTTGCCAACAAAATGACACTATTATTGTCACTAATAATAGTATGAAATTAAGTTGTGGCAGTGCTCATTATGCATCCTTAGGATTGGACATACCCCAGTTAAGAAATAAACAACTACTATAACAACCTGGATTTATAATCTGACCTCCTATTGAGCTGGTCCAGTGGGTTGTGATGTTAACAAAGTATTATATTTCTATCTTCAGGTAGCACAGACTGGTGATATTCCTCCTACTTGTAATTTTATATTTCTATCTTCAGGTTGCACAGACTGGTGATATTTCTCCTACTTGTTGTAATTTTATATTTCTATCTTCAGGTAGCACAGACTGGTGATATTCCTCCTACTTGTAATTTTATATTTCTATCTTCAGGTTGCACAGACTGGTGATATTCCTCCTACTTGTTGTAATTTTATATTTCTATCTTCAGGTTGCACAGACTGGTGATATTCCTCCCACTTGTTGTAATTTTATATTTCTATCTTCAGGTTGCACAGACTGGTGATATTCCTCCTACTTGTTGTAATTTTATATTTCTATCTTCAGGTAGCACAGACTGGTGATATTCCTCCCACTTGTTGTAATTTTATATTCCTATCTTCAGGTTGCACAGACTGGTGATATTCCTCCCACTTGTTGTAATTTTATATTCCTATCTTCAGGTAGCACAGACTGGTGATATTCCTCCCACTTGTTGTAATTTTATATTCCTATCTTCAGGTTGCACAGACTGGTGATATTCCTCCTACTTGTTGTAATTTTATATTTCTATCTTCAGGTAGCACAGACTGGTGATATTGTTGTAATTTTATATTTCTATCTTCAGGTAGCACAGACTGGTGATATTCCTCCTACTTGTTGTAATTTTATATTTCTATCTTCAGGTTGCACAGACTGGTGATATTCCTCCAACTTGTTGTAATTTTATATTTCTATCTTCAGGTAGCACAGACTGGGGATATTCCTCCTACTTGTTGTAATTTTATATTTCTATCTTCAGGTTGCACAGACTGGTGATATTCCTCCTACTTGTTGTAATTTTGCTTTAGCTGTAGCCAGAGATTCAATGTTTGTATTCTCGGGTCAAAGTGGAGCTAAAATAACAAATAACCTGTATCAATTTGATTTTAAAGATAAACTGTAAGTTAATCATTGTTTTCTTTTTATTATTATTGTTTACCTCATTATACAGCAATTTTATTATTAATGTGTACGCTCTCAAGTGCTTTAATTAAAAACAATGTCATAAAAAACATGACAAAATACTGATACAATAATAAGTAGGGATGAGACGATACTATCATCACACAATACAATATGTATCGATACGAAAGGAGACATATCCAGATTTAGAATCTTGTATCCAGAAAGGTGTAGGAATTTAAATTCCACTCAATGCATTTATACTCTTCCATACAAATTTGACAATAATAAGGTTTATGGAGAAAGTGCTAGCCTTGTGGAAGGGTGAGAATTTGTTGTTAGCTGGGGTCCAGAGCTAGGTTTGGTGCGCTAGTTGTAAAATAACCTAAATAATGTTGACACAGCGCTGAACCCAGTATAAAAAATATATGTGTATTTTACTTTACAGATGGACACGTATATCTACAGAACATATATTACGTGGTTCACCTCCGCCACCAGAAAAACGTTATGGTCATACTATGGTAGCTTTTGATAGACATTTATATGTATTTGGTGGAGCTACTGGGCAGACATTACCTAATGACTTACACAGGTAACATAACTCTACAAGATATAGGCTGATTCATTTACATTTTTATCTAGACTTTTCTTAGAATAGTGGGACTTTCTTACTCAGTTGTGCATCAGTGTGGGTGTCGGTGTAACACTTCTTAGTTAAGTTTTTAGGTGCATCATTTTTATATCTTTGAAACCACTGAAGGGATTCATTTGAGAATCTTCATACATGTTTTATGGTTACCATTGGAAGTAAAATACCATGTTGCATATCTCTAGCATAAATTTTGACTGAATTATGGCCCTTTTATACTACATGTATGTAATTTCTTGGTTTAGTTTTTTTAGTTAACTGTATTTCTTGCCAAACACATTCAGTGATAGGTCTAGTTATTTACAGGTTAAAATTGAATTTTCTATAAGCATTCCTTTACTGGAAGTATGGATATACATGTATTGTATTATTGTAAAATCATGGGCATATTGTCTAATTTTTTAAATTAAACATCTATCTATATTTCAGTTTTGATCTAGATTCACAGACATGGTCTATTGTAGAACCATCTGGGGAAAGTATGGTAAGTGAATTACCTACCTCTATTTAGCTCACCTGAGCAGGAAGTGCTCAAAAAGAGCTATTGTGATGGGTCTTTGTCCCTCATAGGCCTTGTTGTGTGTCGACAATTAGGGACTTTAGTCACTTATCTTTCCCTGATAAAATCTGAAGCAATCCAATTGTCAAGTAGGTCCTTACAGTAACTGTTGGAATCCTCAGATTTTATAATTGAAGTCCTATGTAAGGATAACAAATATTTCATCTAATATCTTTCTAGTTAAAGAAGATATTAACTGAAGTGATGAAACTTAAATAGTTCTTCAACAAAATACTTTGCTTGATTTTCAAACAAATTAAATGATTTACAAAAAATCATTTAAGATTAATTTTGGCAAATTGACATTGAAAAGTAAGGGTAAAATCCAAGTAATCCAACTAATTGGACCTACCTATTTGAAGAATATATAAGGGGAAATAACTGCCTAAAGTCCCTTATTTCTTTAAAATATTCTTGTCTAAAACCATTAAGGCATACAGTTACAAATGTGGCATGTAGCACCAGCTTAAGGTCCTCAACTAAGATTTTGGGTCAAAATTGGCCCACCCCTTGGGTCACATGATTTACATAGAGATATACAGTCCAACTTGTGCTAACGGCCACCTCCGAATAGCGGGCACCTGCCGACAGCGGCCATTTCGATTTCCCACTGACCGAAAACGCTCTTTAAAAGGCCATGAATAACGGCCACCTGTCGACTGCGACCAGCGGCCAGTCAAAACCATCCCCCCGGCCAGTTTAGAACTGTGAACAACGGCCAGACGATTGTTTGAAGACAGTCTTTCGTATATAGGCGATTTCGAAAGCAGGCCGCCATTTTTGTTTAAGTTAAGCTAAAAACCCGTAATCCGATTTTTTCCGGATTTTTTCGTAAACAAACCATCTCGAGTACAATTTTATTGGTTATTATCAAGCTGTAGACAATTTTCTCGTCACCTTATTATAAAAATATGTTAATGTATCCTTTTATTGTTAAATTTATTTGTAAATCGGGAGTAAATTACGTCATGTGATGACACTTTGTTAATTAGTTTTGAATGTTTGGAGACTCCACTAGGTTTATTTTTCACACGTTCGGCAGTTAGATAAATGTTTGTGACAAAACTTTGTTCAACTGTGACCGCTGTATACAGGTTATTTGACAACTGGGATAAGATAGAATTACTATACAAAAGGTCAGAGTAATGAGAATTTGTAGAGTGCATTTGTTAATGTTGAGGGCATAGCATGAAATGTAGCTGCAAACAAAAAATCACTGATTTCTTTGTTTTAGTCATTTTTTGTTCAAAGTTTTATTTTCTTCATTTATAGTCACAACTTCAATAATGATAATGTGAATAGCGAATTAAGGTTGAAAATAAACACATTTTTAATTTTTGATTATTAATTCATGTTAATTATGAACTCTGTCTCTCAAGTCTGACGAAACATGGCCCATTTGTTCCTCCCTCCGAACAAAGGCCACCTGTGAACAAAGGCCACTTTTCTCTTTTCCTTTGGCCGGCCGTTGTTCACAGGTTGGACTGTATAAGGAAATGTTGAAAAATCTTTTACTTAAATGCAGAAAGCCTAGAGCTTTAAATAAGGATTGTGACCACAGTTTCATTCAGCCAAAAATGAATAGTGTCACAAGATTTTGTGTCAGATGCCCTTAGAAACTAGTTTTTAGGTGAGTGATCCAGGATCCTCGGGTCCTCTTGTTTGTATTGATTTCCTGTTGTTCCCATATTCTCATTTCATATTATAAAAAATAATTCATCACTGTTTACATGACTTACTATGGCTGTAAATAATTAAAAAGAAAATATAAAGGATATCAAAGATCAATTTTTCTCATTTAACATGGCCTTAAATAGCATTCTGAGTTCACAAGTTGTTGAAATAAAAGAGATCTTATTCTGAAATTGACGTATTTTTTGTTTATTTGAGCTTCCTTCTACGTTTTGTTGGACGTGTTTTAGACAAATATAACATGACATTATTTCTTCTCTAAAAAGAGGTCATTCATCATTTAAGATGATGTCATTTTGACAAAATATAAGATAATATTTTCACTACAATGAAAATACATGTATAGGGTTTTATATTGTCTCTGTATATTTTCATCCAATAACAGCACTTATCACCATAAAGCATGAATGAAAGTTCAATCTAAACCAATCTGTAGTATTTGAATTAACTCCCTTGGTTGATTTTAGATCGAATATTACTGACTTACGTGTTTGTGACTGTCACAGCCATCCAGTACCTGGACTCCCAATTCTATTTCAGTAAAATATTGATTTTAATTCCTGGAATTGTTATTGTTTTTTAAGTAAAATCATTCATCTTATAGGGACGAATATTTTATATCAATCTCTGTAAACAGATACCCTGTAGAGCGTTGTTGTACAGGATCTCTAAGATCTCATTGGAGGGCCACATCAAGATGACCTTTATGTCGACCAATCAATGTGTAGCTTTCATCTAGACGAAATACTATTAATAACATTTTGATTTCATAATTTCTATTTTTAGACTAAGGTTTGCGACCTAATTTAACGGTGGTATTATTCACAGTCTGCAATTGGACGGCTCATTTCAAATTGCGTGATGTAGACGATGTAAACAAGTTACTAATCTTAACAATTTCGTCATGAATATTATGATGAGAAAAGGTCACCTGAACGTGACCCTCGTTTAAATGGCCAGATCTAAATTAGTGAGTAGGCGAGTGGAAAATTTAAGATCAGGTTTTAATCAGATTTATTTTATATTAGAATGGTAACACTCAGCCACTACATACTGATTAACCATAAAGCTACCTATACCAAAAAACTCTCAAATCCAGAATCTTCATTTTATTAGGGACTTTAGTCAGTTATCTTTCGCTGATAATATCTAAAGCAATCCAATTGTTAACTAGTTACAGTTGGAATCCTCAGATTTTATCATTGAAGTCCTATGTAAGGATATCGAAATATTTCATCTAATCTTTCTTGTTAATGAAGATGGTAACAGAAGTGATAAAATTTAGATAGTTCATTACCCTAAAATTACTTAGCTTGAATTTCAAACAAATTAAATGATTTACCAAAAAAGTTATTTTAAAATTAATTTTGGCAAATTGACATTGAAAAATAAGGGTAAAATCAGAGTAAACAAACTAAATGAACCTACCTATTTGAAGAGTATACAAGGGTAAATAACTGACTAAGGTCTCTTATTGGACATTTAATCCAGCCCTGATTAGACACCATTGAGCTTTCCGTATGAATGATCTTTAAGTCTATGTTGTTAGATATCTGTAAAATTCCAGCTATCCCTGGAATTGACCAGCTCAAGTTTTAAACGACCTTCTGGAATGATCTCCTGGAGTTTTAAATGGCCTCCTTGAATGTCATTTGATCTCCTGGAGCTTTGAATGACCTCCTGGAAAGTAGTTGACATTTTAGTTATGACTAATTTTTCTATAAAAGTTTTACGATTGAGTTGTTAGTAAGTATCATAAAATATGTGATAATATGAGATACATGGTTACATGTGATATTGATTATATATTAACAACTTTTATATGGAGAAATACATGTACCGAAGTTATTTTTGTGTTTAATTCAGTTTCTTAGTTATTTCATTTTGTAAACCTCTTGTGTTCCTCGTTGCAGTGGCTGATTTTTTTAAACACTGATTAAATTTACCCTGGGCTAAATTCTTACCCTGGAGTATCTTTAACCAGACTGGGTTAGCTAAGGCCACAACAAGTTGATCATATGTTCTATGGATTTTTCTGAAAAAAAAATGGGGCGAGCGTGCGAAGAAAAAAAATTAAAAAAGTCTTTATTCACTTGCTTTATATAACGTTTTGACCAAATTTTTTGAGCGAGCGAGGAAATAAAAATATTTTTTTTGTAAAAACCGTCAAAATTAAGGTGCGAGCGAATCCATAGAACATATGATCAATTTGTTGTGGCCTAACCAATGGGTTTATCTGATTGTGAAAAACAAGATAACCAAAAGGTTACTAAACCATAATGGATAAATTTAATTATACATAAACTGTCCCATAATGCATCATTTATAATATAGTTTATACTATATTATCTTATATTTTGTCCACAAGTCAATGAATTCTAGGGAATGACTTCTCTCAAGCAACCCTGAGAAAATTATTTTAAAATACTCTACATTCAATCAAATTGGATGTTTTCTATATTTAGAAAGTGAAACTTGAAGAGTATGTTTAAAGTCCAGTACATTCAAGTGATTATAATTACTTCCCCTGAAATAGGTCTTTGATTTTTCCAGTATTTTTGGTCTCTTAGAAAATTCACCAAAACTTGCATTATATCAAGCAAAATGTTTGCCAATTTGTTTTTTATTTCGGATAAATGTTATGTAAAATCCACGTACAACAAATAGAAATGGAATGGATATTTCTGTCATTATCTGAGTTCTGATCAAGCATATTATTGAAACATTAATGAATGATTATATGCTTGCGTTTATGATTCCAACTTTTATAGATAAATGAATTAACTTGCTAGATTCAAATTTATCCCCCTGAGGCAAGTTTGCCTGGAAATCATGGTGTTATGTCGGTGTATAGAGCCAGTATTTGATTTAAAATCAAAGTTAAATTATTTTAGGATATGCAGACATTAGGGCTGTCACGATATACTGGTATATTGCAATATGCAGCTGCGGCAATACGTACCCCTGTACGAATTAATGTACCGGTTTTTAGTGATATTTTTATTTTCATTGAAAAATTCTTCATTTTGCCTAAGGAAAGTAGCAAAATGTTAGTTTTCCATGGTTCATTTGATTTAAGCTTTAGTTAAAAAAATTAAACCAATCTGGGTGTGTTTAAAATGTTCCCATAACTCTAAAGATGTTCAGTTTTTACTTTAGTCTGCTCCAGGCACTTACCCTACAAAATCCTATAACATAAGTATTATGCAGCCATGTCTTTTGTTTGCAAAGCAATATATCATGGTACATATCGCAATACAGTGCTAGTGCATCGCAATATATTGTGATACGCTCCTGGCATATCGTTACAGCCCTGGCAGACATTACTACAGTGGCATGGAAGGGACAATAGAATTATTTTTATGCATAATTTTTTATACTATAAGGGTCTTATTATTTGCTTATGTTTTGTGTTGGGGCTTATCAGCAGTCAGAATGAGGACATGGAATATTTGACAGGCCAATAAAAAACACTGTCTATATACATGTTCCGGTATGTATATTTTTTGGTTGGGTAAAATACCATAGCAGTACTCTGAATAGGTCATATAACAACAGTCAGTCCATCTACTCACCTTACCTGGAAAGGCTAAATCTCTGGATTTAACTGTTGAACCAGTTACTTGGCACATTTTTCTCAGCGCATCAGTGACTGACAACTGCCCTACTTGACTAAGAATCAGTGGTAGGAGGGAGAATGAATGTAGAAAATTATTTCATGACCAAGCTACATAAAAGCATGCACATTTAGGAATCAAACCCACAAACCCCCAATGAGTAGACTTGTGCATTACCTAATACCCATGAGTTAGCCGGGTTGCTACATGCACAATGTAGTGGTTTTGCTGAGTGTTCCAAATGAATTCAGCTAGCATTGTAGCTTCATAACTTCATTGCCATACTCTCATAAAGTTGAAATTTAGCATGTGTGCTTAATGATTTGCCCAAAATTGCTGTGTATAAAAATTGTAACTTGATTTTGAACAGTTTTTGAAGTAGTATACATTTTAATGGTTGTCTGGTGACATATCTAACTTATAGTGTTCCGGTTTAAACCTGTTTTTCATATTCTCTGTTTTCCATAAAATAATTGAACTTCATTGGGAAAAGATTAAACTTTGAAATCCACAGTGAATTATTAGCAGCGTAGAATATGCGAGTTTGGAATAGCGCAAGTTAGTTTTTTGCTTTATAATTGTGATATAATCATTGAATGTAATCGTCATGGGAACCTTCTGATTGTCTGTGAATGATGTATGGAATATTAAGTAACGGAATAATAATAGAGAGTATCTTTATTACTCTTGAGTCTTTGAGAGTATCGTCATCTTAGATTTCTTGAGTCGTGGAGAATATTGGCATAACTCTGCTAGTGAGTCTGTTTTTCTCTCATTTTCACAAAAGTCATGTGATGACTTAGTATTGCTCTTATATAAGGATTGAAGTTTTTCCTGTTTTTTTCCTGAAATATTGTGTGGAAGTTTCTGCATTATACACTGAGTGAGTTTCTTTAATTTTATTGAATTACTTTTGTGAGTTAGTTTTGTCATTAGACATTGAATTGAGTTTTTTTCTGGTTTTACTGAAATATTGTAGTTTGGTGAGTAAGTTTCAGCATTAGGCATGGAGTTTTTTTCTGGTTTTTACCAGAATTTTTGGAATGAGTTTCAGCTTTAGACTGGAATTGAATTTTTCTCTGATTTTACTGAAATAGTTTTGAGTTGTTTTTTTACTTCTTTGAAATTTTTTATTATTTGATTTTTTTAGATTTTTACTTATTGATTTGGGAGTGGGTATTTTTTCTTAAATTGTACCATTATTGTGTGTTTACTTTGTATCGCCTTTCAATTCAAAATGAAATTCTTATTTTACTTACATTTTGTTGTGACTAAAACATGTTTTATATATATTCTTGGGGATATGTCTTTCTTTCTGACTTCACTGACAGGGTGTTGTGAACATTAATAAAAGAAAGAAAATTATTTTCTATATTTATTAGTATGGATTTATTTTTACCTCGACTTTTCGAAGAAATGCAGAGCTCTTCTTCTCGCTCTAGTGTCGGTGTCTTCGTTTGCTTCCATATTTCTGATTAAAGTTTTTGTGCTGTAAAATATATATTTTACTATAACCTTTTTAATTTCTTAAGATATCAACTTCAAACTCTAAATATATGTTCCTTATTATCAACCACATCTCATGTGACAAGGTTCATAACTCCAAAAAAAATTTTCAAAAGTGTTCCCTGTGAACTTAAAATTTTCTTTTAAAAAAACATCATTTTTTCTTACTTTAACTTCTTTTAATTCTTAAGGTATCATTTTCAAATATAAAATTTTTTAATGTTCCTTATCATCAACCACATCTCATGTGACAAATACTTACATAGTCAAGCATGCTGTCTCTACTGAGAGCTCTTGTTCATTTTGGTATAATTTTAACTTTACTTGAACAAAATGTTTTATTTTTCACTTTTTGTTGTGAATTTATGTGAAAGGAGAAAAATGTTTACTGCTATATTTGACTAATTTTCATATTTCAATATTTTTTAAGTTATTTTTACTAAAAATTTAATAAATTACATTTTACTGAAGTTTTCTCAAGACACAAAGGTTGTGTCTTGAACTTTTATTTTAATCATTTTGCTCAGAATTGTCTCTGTATTTTTTTTATATTTGATTTATATTTTTATTGTACGAAAAATATTCTTCACTTATTTTTGTAGAATTTAAGTTTTTTTCTTGTTTATCTCGACTCTCCAGAGACTGTGAAAAGAACAACTGACTGTCACAATTTTAAGAGAAAAACTATTGAAAGGTGGTGTGAGGCACCATATGTTACTGTTTCTGTAACTTACAAATATATAGGTTGAGAAAATAATACAACAGTGTGACAAAGTATTGGTTAAATTTGTTAAAGTTTGCCCTTAGATCAATTTTCTTGTCTCAGAAAGGGGGCTTGGGAAACATATTTTTGTTCATGCCTTATAAAGGTGTCATTTGACATTAGATATTTTTGTTATAATTATATTTTCAACTTATTTTTATAGGAATGGGCAACATTTTATGGTAAAATGTGGTTAAGAATTATAATATGTAAATATTAAATTATTGAAGTATTATTGCTTATGCATCAGTTCCTTGTGAAAAGTTGGAGCTTTTAGGGCCTCTGATGATACAAATTTAAATCCTATTAAATATATTCAAGATAATTCCCTCAAAAAAATATTAAACAAATATATGGTCTAAAACTTAGGTGAAAGACTAGAAAAAAGAACAGAATTTTAAAAATCTGATGTGAGGTTTCATATTTTTCGACTTTTAATAAAAAAAACTTGGGATATGAAATGAAAAAAAAAAATATTTCTATTAATAAATGTCAAACTCAATGCCAAATAGGAAACAGAATATAATAGGAAATTCATCAATCTAAGTTTGATTTTGTTTGTTTGGGATTTCTTCCAATTTCAACATTCACAGTCATGAGGCTGACAAATCACCTCAACTATTGAACCTGATATTTACTCCTATTCTCTGCTAGCATTTGTCTGCTTTTTATAGAATTAGAACCAAAGAGATACTGAACAAATCAGGTATTGTATAAAAGAGATACTGAACCAAAAGAGATGCTATACCAAGAGATGTTGTACCAAGATACATTGTACCAAGATACATTGTACCAAATTACATTTTCCAAATAGGGTATGTGCTAAACAGATGTATCTAATCAATGTACTAAGGGATATTGTACCAAATAGAGTATGTACCAAGGAGATATTGTACCAAATAGAGTATGTACCTAGGGGATATTGTACCAAATAGAGTATGTACCAAGGAGATATTGTACCAAATAGAGTATGTACCAAGGGGATATTGTACCAAATAAAGTATGTACCATGGGGATATTGTACAAAATATGGTATATACCAAGTGGATATTGTACCAAATAGAGTATGTACCAAGTGGATATTGTACTAAATAGAGTATGTACCTAGGGGATATTGTACCAAATAGAGTATGTACCTAGGGGATATTGTACCAAATAGAGTATGTACCTAGGGGATATTGTACCAAATAGAGTATGCACCAAGGGGATACTGTACCAAATAGAGTATGCACCAAGGGGATATTGTACCAAATAGAGTATGTACCTAGGGGATATTGTACCAAATAGAGTATGTAAAAAGGGGATATTGTACCAAATAAAGTATGTACCAAGGGGATATTGTACCAAATAGAGTATGTACCTAGGGGATACTGTACCAAATAGAGTATGAAAAAAGGAGATATTGTACCAAATAGAGTATGTACCAAGGGGATACTGTACCAGATAGAGTATGTACCAAGGTGATAATTATTAAAGATATATTGTACCATAGAGATTCTGTACCAAAAATATTGTACTAATGAGTTAGTGTACCAAAAAGATTATATACAAAATGAAAATGTGCCCATTTTATACTTAACAAAAGAGATACTATTTCAATGAGATACTGGCCAAAAGAAATGATGTACCAATGAGATACACAAATAAATGATGTACAAATGAGATATACAAAGAAATAACGTACCAATGAGATAATATACATAGAAATAATGTGCCAATGAGATACAGTGTGAAGAGGTATTGTAACAATGAGATATTAAATATTATAAAAAAATATACAGAAAGTAACCAGAGTTATTTAAATGTGAAAAAATTGTCCTGATAATAATGTAAATTGCATTGATTTAAAATTTCTGCAAGTTCTGACATCTGTCTGGTCGATAAGTTGTAAAATTTGGTCTAAAATATAGCTTTTCCAATTTCTGGTGAAATTTGCTGCAATGATGACGCCATGCTCATGCATAATTAATGAAAGTTCGTTAAAATTTCTGAAAATATCTTATATTGTTAATTACTCTGTATATTGCACAAATTTACTGGGAATAATTTGTATCGGATATTTAGAAGTTAGTGATAGCTAACGGAAATAGATTGCATGGTTTTAATACAGTTAAATCTTTATTCAGGGTCTGCTTCTTATAGACCTAATCCTGAACTCAAACTTTTGGTCTTTTCTGACTGTGCAAAGTTTGTTACACATTATTGCTGAAAAACACAAAATACAGATTAAATCTTTTATGTTCTTTGTATACATATTCTCATTGTAATGGTGAAAGTTAGTTTGTACTGCGGGAAAACTCCCAAATATTTGATTGATCTAGTCTATACCCTCTATAGACCTCTAAACAACATCACACTCAAATTTCTTATGCCTTTTATTACCAATGATACTGGCCCTCACTACAACAGCCAACTCTCTATAGTGGGTAATTTATTTTTATCATAGTTCTGCAGCTGCTATTTGAGAGGTTTTGCTGTACATTTGTATTTTAATTTTAGCCAATGTTTGCAGAAACTTCAATTCTGAATCTATAATAGAATTTAGAATATTGCATTACATTATTTGATCATGTTCAAAATAATGTGTACACAAAAAGTGATGATGTCATCATTTCATGTTGAGATTTAAATTATTGATTTGAATATAAATTGTAATTATAAAGACAGCTTGATTGATTGGTTATGGAATGTACTAATTAAAGTAACACCTCTTAACTAAATTGAAACAGTTTTGGGGATAAAATACAGAAAATCCAAAGGTCATAATTTTACAGCATACTTATTACTAGTGCTATTTAGACTGATGAACTGAATGGTGAAAACAATTTTAAAAAGCAATTATGTACAGGTATTGGCTATGCATAATTGATTTGATTTTTGTACCTCTTTCTTGTGGTGATAGAGATTTTTAAATTAAAATTTCTAATACAAATTAAGACAGGAAAATGGTTGTCTGAAGGGGTTATTAAGCTAACTGCATTTTTTTGTTTTCCAAACTGGAGAGTGGTTGTCTTTGACTAACAGACTCCTGATA
This sequence comes from Mactra quadrangularis, assembly GCA_025267735.1. Taxonomy (NCBI): domain Eukaryota; kingdom Metazoa; phylum Mollusca; class Bivalvia; order Venerida; family Mactridae; genus Mactra; species Mactra quadrangularis. The sequence goes on along the minus strand of CM046305.1, from coordinate 45,875,137 downwards.
ATTTGTTGAATGCTTTATACAGTCACATTCCACTATAAAACCTCCTTGTTATTGCAAAATCTTGCTATTTTAAAAAAAATTTGATTTGTGACGAAAAATGTCCCTATAGTAAGACCATTCACCAATCAATTTGATAGTCCAAATAGTGGCTGTTAAAGCCGCCCGGTTAGCTCAGTTAGTTAAGCCTTTTAAAGGAACAGCGAGTAGATTGACTGACCAGTGTTATATGACCTACACAATGTGTTGCTACAGCATTGAATCCTACAAAACAGTGAACCTTAACTGTATTTTGTTTTATGCTTTAAAATGGTGAAATGCAATGTTATTAAATGAAAATATACAATTAAGATGTCATCATATATTTTTCATTGTCAAAATGACATCGTCTTAGAAAATAAATGATCCCATCTTGGCAAAGAACTAACCTTATGTTATATTTGTGTAAAATACCTCAATCAAAACACAGAACTAAGCGTGAAAGCAGCAGAATATTTGTCAGTTTAGGAAAGACTTTTTTATTTCAACTCATGTGCTCATAAAATGACATTTTCACTTGTGGCTGTGCATCTCGTAAAAATATGTTTTCTGAGCCCACTTTGTGATCAAAAGGTATTCAGTTTTCTTTTTTATGTCAAAAATATTTGGACTTTATTAACCAAAAATGATGGTATAATATATGATTCTTTTTTTTTGACTTAAGGGATTTTTATCGTAATTTTTGTTTTTGAAAAGCAACCCTGATTGATTTGTTATATATATTTGCAGATACCAGCTGGTAGATTGTTTCATGCTGCTGCTGTGGTAACTGATGCTTTGTATGTATTTGGTGGTACTGTTGATAATAATGTGAGAAGTGGAGAGATGTATAGATTTCAGGTTAGTATGATAGTAATGTTAGAAGTGTAGAGATGTATAGATTTCAGGTTAGTATGATGTTAGAAGTGGAGAGATGTATAGATTTCAGGTTAGTATAATGTTAGAAGTGTAGAGATGTATAGATTTCAGGTTAGTATGATGTTAGAAGTGTAGAGATGTATAGATTTCAGGTTAGTATAATGTTAGAAGTGTAGAGATGTATAGATTTCAGGTTAGTATGATGTTAGAAGTGTAGAGATGTATAGATTTCAGGTTAGTATGATGTGAGAAGTGGAGAGATGTATAGATTTCAGGTTAGTATGATGTGAGAAGTGTAGAGATGTATAGATTTCAGGTTAGTATGATGTGAGAAGTGTAGAGATGTATAGATTTCAGGTTAGTATGATGTGAGAAGTGGGGATATGTATAGATTTCAGGTTAGTATAATGTGAGAAGTGTAGAGATGTATAGATTTCAGGTTAGTATGATGTTAGAAGTGTAGAGATGTATAGATTTCAGGTTAGTATGATGTGAGAAGTGGAGAGATGTATAGATTTCAGGTTAGTATAATGTGAGAAGTGGGGATATGTATAGATTTCAGGTTAGTATAATGTGAGAAGTGTAGAGATGTATAGATTTCAGGTTAGTATGATGTGAGAAGTGGAGAGATGTATAGATTTCAGGTAAGTATGATAGTAATGTGAGAAGTGGAGAGATGTATAGATTTCAGGTAAGTATGATAGTAATGTGAGAATCTTATAGTGGAGAAGTGCAATGCACAAGAAAACCTAACCATAACTCTGCTTCTTTATTTTGTTATTGCTCTTTGATGCATTTTCTCGTCCTGAGAATAAGTCTTGTTCTTTTTGATCTTATGACCTGTGATTAAAATGGTGGCTTTGGATCTTAAGTCAAGAAGTGCAGTGCACAAGTACCATAACCCTGCTTCATTATTTTTGAGTTATTGCCCTTAGGTGCATTTTCTTGTCTGGAGCATATGTCCAAGTCTATACAAGCTAATGACTTAAAACTAAATAAGTGGTAGGTGGATATCACTTAAAAGAAAAGTGAACTGCCATGCATAAATTTTTTCAGGCAACATATCCAACTCGCAGAGTTCTAGTTAATTAAAGCTCAAATGATTTTGGACCAACACTTTATCAATGTAATATGTTTGGTATATTACAGTTTTCAAGTTATCCTAAATGTACGTTACATGATGATTATGGTAGATTATTAGAAAGTCAACAATTCTGTGATGTCAGCTTTATTGTGGGAAAGGTAAATGGTCCTTAGTTATTTTTTATTTATTTTGTAATACTTGCTCTGTCTGGGTTTTACTGTTAGTGTTACAACAGGCCTAAGTGGATACAAAATAAACAATGTAACAACTTACAAAAAACATGAAATACTGAAATATTATTTTTATTTTAAAATGATCTCAAGAGAAATTGTTTCCAAGTTATAGAAATAAAAATAAATAGGTCATATCGACCTATTCACCACTTCTGGAAAGGCTGAATCTGGATTTAATTGTTAACCAGTTAGGCCACAACAAGTTGATCATATGTTCTACGGATTTTTCTGGAAAAAAAATGGGGCGAGCGAGCGAAGACAAAAAAATAAAAAAAGTCTTTATTCACTTGCTTTATATAGCGGTTTGACCAAATTTTTATGAGCGAGCGAGGAAATAAAATTATTTTTTTTGTAAAAACCGTCAAAATTAAGGTGCGAGCGAATCCATAGAACATATGATCAATTTGTTGTGGCCTTAATATTGGCATACTTCAGCCAGTGACTGACAACTACGCTGCATGATTAAGAATCGGTGGTAGTCGGGAGAATGACCGTAGAAATCATCTTACCACCTAACTCCATAAAAAATATGCACAGCCAGAAGCGTATGGCGATAAATTGCAATACACTAGTACTGTATCGCGATACATACCAGGATATATTGTGGGCTTTTAGATTTGTTATGCCTCTGCTTTATTTAACAAAAACATTGCAAATCTTACATGCAGCGACTGATAGAATCTAGGTTCTTCAAGTCTATACGGTCATTTAGGACTGTGATATATGTAGTACAACCAATCAAGCGTGTCCCATTCAGTTAAAATTCTTGTAACTTAAGCTTAGATTGAATAAACGATGGAAAAATTGACACTTTGCTACTTTCATTATGAGTAGGGACACATTTTCCAATGAAATAAAAAAATCGCCAAATACCAGTACCTTAAATTAGGACCACCGTATGTATTGCCGCAGCTGCGTATTGCAATATATCAGTATATCGTGACAGCCCTAACGACCAGGGAATTGAACCCACAAACTTAGATCAGCCTGGTGGGCTAATGTATCAGATCATGTTTGATACACAATATATTTATTTTAATACTGGATTTTACACCATTTCAACAAATTTAGGTTATATTACAGCATCCAGCGTATCTAACCTAGCTTTCCAGGGCCCTTGTCTATATCCAGTTCTCACATACCCTTCCACAAGGCAGGGAACTTCTTTATATACTCTATTAATGGAGGATAATTGACATTTTTGTCAAATTTTCATGAAAGGCTGCATGTAAATCCATTCTGGGTGGGATTAGAACCCATATGCCTTCGAGACACTAGTTTTGAAATCCTTGTGTGTGCTATCAACTGTGCTATTGACCTGGGTTAATAACTAAATATAGGTGGAGGGTCAGGTTATGTGTGACATACAATATATATTCTTAGAATGTTATTATTTTCAGGATAAAGTAAAGATACCAGCACATATTGCTCTGGTTGCTGCAAGATCTCCATGGTTACTGCAGAAAATAAGACAAACTAAGTCACATGTAAGATTGTATCATATGATTTATATACTAGATTTTTTTCAAACAAATGAGTAAATAATGTGATGGTTATTGCTAATCCAGTTTGAGAACTAACATGCATGTCTGTGATATTAGACATTTCTGGTAGAGAGGTAAAAGTTAGTTCAAAGACATGTGTTTAGTTGTTACACATTTAATTTCAGAATTAATGTGGTTGGAGTAATTGCTGAATAAGTAAAGTACAAGGCTAGCACTAAGTATTGCTACACAATTTGAAGTGTTACATAGTGGTACATAGCTTTTTTTTCAATCTGAAAAGCATTTGGATCACATCTGCTTTTCAAAGGGCTACTCCTATTTGAACTGGGTTATTTTTTTCAAGAATACTGACTTATTTCTTATATCATGCGCAGATGTTTCCATAGCAGTTAAATTAATTAATCATGGCATGAATTGAATGTTTCCATTAATTTTGATACAATTCTGAACTTGTGTTTGTCGAAGTCACCATCTTTGATTTGCTAGCTTAAAACAAAGTCGTTCTATAGAACTCTTACCCTTCATAGAATTGTTTTTGAAAAGTGCTAGAGGTAGAGGTTATCTTATGGAACAGACCCATGGTTTAACTCTTGTTTCTATGGTTTCAGATAGGACATCATTGTTTAGTTGATGAGGAAGGTGAAGGTCAATGTTTCAAGGTCAAATGTATCATAGTTTAACTCTTGTTTCTATGGTTACAGATAGAACATCATTGTTTAGTTGATGAGGAAGGTGAAGGTCAATGTTTCAAGGTCACATGTATTATTGTATAACTCTTGTTTCTATGGTTACAGATAGAACATCATCGTTTAGTTGATGGGGAAGGTGAAGGTCAATGTTTCAAGGTCAAATGTATCATAGTTTAACTCTTGTTTCTATGGTTACAGATAGAACATCATTGTTTAGTTGATGAGGAAGGTGAAGGTCAATGTTTCAAGGTCACATGTATTATTGTATAACTCTTGTTTCTATGGTTACAGATAGAACATCATCGTTTAGTTGATGAGGAAGGTGAAGATCAATGTTTCAAGGTCAAATGTATTGATGTAGAAATAGAAGATGCTGAACCTCAAGCATTTGAACTAGTGTTGGCTTATATATACAGAGATAGAATATATCCTGGAAAACATGATCAAATGACTGATTTATCTGGTAATGAAACTACATTACTGATGATGGATGTGTATCGTCTTGCTTTGAAGGTGAGTACTTGCATTTTGATTGGACTGTGACCTATCAGGGTACAATGTCAGAGTTTACAATTATTAAACCATGGCCATTAAGTTTCTTCATTGGTTATCCTTTGGCGCTAATGTGTTTCAGCTATCCCAATATCTAACATATTGGACAGCTCTTTATGTAGCTTCACTTACTTACATCATATTTACAGCAGTTGTCAGTCACTGACGAAAGTATGCACTTAGTAGATGGTTAACAGCTAAATACAGAGATTTAGCCTTTCCAGGAGGAGTGAGTAGGTTGACTGACTGCCTTTATATGACCTATACAATGTGTTGCTATGGTGTTAAACCCAACAAAAACAAAAACAAACAAACTTATTTTACACATTTATATTATTTTATATTTACACTTTCAAATTCAATATTCTGTAAAATCTTAAGCGGATTACTCTAGCTGTTCATCACAGTCTTAGAGAATGAGCTCCCTCAGTGTAATTAATATGCTTCTAAAAACAGACTGTGGGTGACTTTAAATCTATTATCAGTGGTTGGCAATTGGAATTGGCAATTAGAGTTGCCTGATTTAGCATACACTCCATAAAAACTGCTTACTCCTGTAAAAAATGCACACTTTTTAAGTTTCTTTAAGTTTTTACAACAGTGAATCATCATGATCATCTTTTTTACAACTTCAGTAGCACTATCCAAACAGTACTTTGATTAACATTATTTTTTAGTGCAGATTGACAATATTATCATATGATTTGTACAACATGTTACATTAGAAGGAACACTAATCTCTAGTTTTAATCAATTAATATTGTTTTCCAGTTTCATATGAAAAGATTAGAACAATTATGTGTACAATATTTAGAAGCTAGTATTGGACATAATAATGTTTTAGTTACACTACAGAATGCTGCTAGAATGAATCTAGAATTTCTTAAGGTAAGTTATCTCCCTTTGTTTATCTTTCTTTTTACCATTCGGAACTCCTCGGCCATTTGCTACGAATAATCTCAGACATATTTAGGCGCCATTTTGAAACTACCGGTGTTAAAGTAAAAAATACACAATTGTTTAGGCGATGAGTGATGTTTTGTTGTTAGTCCATAAATTTGAAATGACACAGTTCAACGATTTCACTGAACAATATTTAGTTCAATATATAACATAGAAATATGTTTTGACAAAGATTTGTGTGTATACTACAAGAACTATTTTGCATAACCCTAACATGCTTTGCCTATGCTTCGCCTGGCGTAGGTAGTAAAAACCCAAGTCGCCAGGGTAGACCCCCCACAAATCCTTCCGAGATTATTAATTCATGAAAGATTGAGGTGTTCCAAATGTATACATGTTTGTCTTTTGTATATCTCCCTTAATATCTCTTTATATCTCTTTTGTTTATCTTGTGTTGTATGGTTTTATTGAATACCACTCCTGTACAAGCATATGGGTTTGTGTGGAACGATGGGGTTAGCATGCTAAATCAGGCAATCTTGCTTTAATTCAAGGCTATGGCATTGCATTTGTTCAAAAGGATTTTTTGTTCAAAACAGTGTTTTTTGTTCTATGACATTTTATGTTGATTTAAAAGAAAACCTGAAAGTATAGTAGATAATAGTAGATAAATTTGAGAGCATGAAAACTTTTTGATTTACATTGTTGTGTTATTAAGAAATTAAAGAATGGCGTACTTTGGTTTGGTCTCCTTATTGACTGCTTAGTCTCTTAGTATAGTCCCCCCAGAGCTATCTTGCTTTGTGGTAATATCACTTCAGAGGCACAATACAGTGGCCATTCTTGCCTAAGGTCCTAAGCTATGTATAAACTTCTGTATACTGTTTGTATATTTACAGGAATATTGCCTGAAGTTTATAGTAAAAGATCATAATTATAATACAATTATAATGAGTACAGAGTTTGAAACATTAGAACAAACTTTAATGGTTGAAATAATACGTAGAAAAACACATCCTAACGCAAGATGTCAGGCTGAACATTATACTGATCAATCTTTAAGTAAGTATAAGTTACTAGAAATAATGATATAGGCCAAATTCTAGTAAAATAACTCTGATACCAAGGAAAGGAAAGTAAGCCTGTCATATTTGAAGCATATTTATTTAAAACCAATAATTCTTTATGTATTAAATTGTTTCTTGAACTATATACATGTATATTCTGAAAACATTTTTAGCTAATTATTATATTCCTTCCACTACTAGTACATAGAAGACACTTTGTCTCTGTGTCCGTCCATCTGTCCAAAAGCTTGTGCGGCCAATAACTCCACCATGAATGAATGGTATTTGAAAGCACTTGGTGCAAATCATGTTAACTGTGATGTGGCAGTGTGTCCGATGCGAGAACCATGTCTATACTTCGAAGTGTGGCCAATTAATTGTGTCAAAGGTCAAATATTGTTGAAAATTTGGTTGTCCGGGTAATATCTCCCCCACAGATTGATGGATTTTGATTTGACATGGTGGAAATATTGCCCTTGTTTAGACAGTGTAGAATTTTAATCATCTTGTCTATATTTTCAGCAAATTCTTTATTTCAAATTTTCTGTCTATATTTTTAGCTAATTCGTTAGAGAAAGATATGGAGGAATTTTTAAAGAGAAATGGTCAAGAATTCTGTGATATAACATTAATGTTAGATAATGTACCTATACAAGCACACAAAGCTATACTTGCGGCTAGATGTACTTACTTTGAATCCATGTTTAGATCTTTTATGCCAGAAAATAATGTAGTCACTGTAAGTTTGATGTACTTTCATCTTGTTTGTGCCTACCCCCTGTACATACTGTGGATGCATGTAGAATTGTCTGTCTTTTTGAATGTTTATATGTTTGGTTTCTTTTTTCACTCATAGATGAATTTGAACTTCAATCTGATTAAGGCCCTATTTAAAATTCTCCGCTCATGTTGAAGTGACACCTGTGCAATGTTAGGTGAACTTATGACACCAGTCAATAGGTTCTCTGTTACAGATGATTGACTTATGATTGACCATGTTATCTGATTGTGCAAGAAGTAAAAAAAAAACGTTTTACTGTATCAGTTTTGGCTAGGCTTTTTTTATTTGTACCTATATCTTAGTCATAAGTGAATGCTTTTAATAGATTAATTTATCACTTACAGTAGAAGCTTATAATACCGCACAGCACAGGGACTGTCAAGTTTTCCCAACTGTTTAGTTGTTCTCAATGTTTCGTACATATGGATCAAAACTTTGCTGTGCAGTTTTCTTTAATTTTCTTTTTTCACAACGTGTGAAATTCTCAGCTCCTACTGTATTAACGTGTAAAAACCTCTCTAAACCTTTATTCTGATTATTTTATCGACATTATAAAGTTATAAATGATGGACTTATTACTATACATGTATGTAGATATGATATATTTTGTTTATTTAGATTGCTATTGGTGAAGTGATTCCATCAAGACAAGCCTTTGATAGTTTAATGAGATATATCTACTATGGTGAAGTATCCATGCCACCTGAAGATTCTCTCTATTTGTTCCCAGCTCCATTCTTCTATGGATTCACAAACAACAGACTACAGGTACCAGCATTGTCATATTTCATTATTCTTGTTCCCAGCTTCATTCTTCTATGGATTCACAGCTGCCAGCTTCTGATAAAAGTATGTGCTTGGTATTTGTTGAAAGCATAATAATTTGAAGCCTCTCCAGTTTCAGTGAGCTGGTCCTCTTACTGCAGCCATATAATAGTAAATAAAATTTAGAAATATGGTTTAAGCTCATTTGTCATATATTTTTTCACAAAATAGCGCTATGTCATTTCTGCTTTAAGAAAATGTTATTTGGTTTTTGTTAGTCGTATATTTTCATCAAATAAGATCACTTTTCAACATAAAACATGAAAGCAATTTTTTCTATATATTTTCAGGCATATTGTAAACATAATCTAGAAATGAATGTTACATGTCAGAATGTGATACAAATACTAGAAGCTGCAAACCGTATCCAAGCAACAGATATGAAGAAACATGCATTAAGTATCATTGTCCATTATTTTCCTAAGGTAAATTTATTTCATTGTTTATTCAAATATTTTAGTGGTATTAATTGCTTAGTCTGCATCTTTAAGTCGTGAAGCTGTATCACAATTCTTGCAGTGTGAAGTTTTCTTAGGGAAACGACTCTTGCAAACCTGAGTCATTCCAAAACCCAAATTTCTGATTTTATTCTTTCAAACAAGCTAGCATTACCTCCCCTTTATATTCTATTTTATTCTATATACTGTGTATTTGCACATTCGGAACATCCTCAGCCATTCGCTACGAATAACCTCGGACATATTTAGGCGCCATTTTGAAACTATGTAAACAATTACACATCGTTTAGGCGATGACTTAAGTTCCTTTTTTAATCCGTAAATTTAAAATTACACAGTTCAATGATACCGATGAACAATAATTGGTTCGATTTAAAACAAATAAATATGTTTAGACAAAGAAATGTGTGTATACTACAAGAACTATTTTGCGTAACCGTTACGTGCTTCGCCTCGCGTAGGTAGTAAAATCTCCAAAGTCCAGTGTAGACCCCCCACGAATCCTTCCGAGATTATTCATTCATGAAAGGTCGAGGGTGTTCCGAATGTGTATTTGCAGTGGCTGTTTTATCATTATAATAATTATTATTATAATGATAATAATAATAGAATAATAATAAGTATAATTATCATTAAATGATAATAATAATAATAATGATAATGATGATAATAATAATAATAATAGTAATGATGATAATAATAATGATTATAAAAACTGTAAAATAGGCATAAGATTTTGTTGTTCTTTTTTCAGGTTGCTAAGTTACCACAGATAAGTCAACTGAGTAGAGAATTATTATTGGATATATTACAAGCTATAGCAGACGACATGTCAGATACCCATATAAGTCAAGATATGACGACATGTAATCTTACTGATTCTAGTTATATATAGCAGACAACATGTCAGATACCCATATAAGTCAAGATATGACGACATGTAATCTAACTGATTCTAGTTATATATAGCAGACGACATGTCAGATACCCATATAAGTCAAGATATGACGACATGTAATCTAACTGATTCTAGTTATATATAGCAGACAACATGTCAGATACCCATATAAGTCAAGATATGACGACATGTAATCTTACTGATTCTAGTTATATATAGCAGACGACATGTCAGATACCCATATAAGTCAAGATATGACGACATGTAATCTTACTGATTCTAGTTATATATAGCAGAGGACATGTCAGATACACATATAAGTCAAGATATGACGACATGTAATCTTACTGATTCTAGTGATATATAGCAGACGTCATGTCAGATACACATATAAGTCAAGATATGACGACATGTAATCTTACTGATTCTAGTTATATATAGCAGAGGACATGTCAGATACACATATAAGTCAAGATATGACGACATGTAATCTTACTGATTCTAGTTATATATAGCAGACGACATGTCAGATACACATATAAGTCAAGATATGACGACATGTAATCTTACTGATTCTAGTTATATATAGCAGACGACATGTCAGATACACATATAAGTCAAGATATGACGACATGTAATCTTACTGATTCTAGTGATATATAGCAGATGTCATGTCAGATACACATATAAGTCAAGATATGACGACATGTAATCTTACTGATTCTAGTGATATATAGCAGATGTCATATAGCTGACGCAATATTGAGCAGACCCCCTACGGTATTAGGCAGACATAGTGATTATTCTAAAGCACAGTAAGAGGATGCTGCACCCTGCCCTTTTTCTCTCCTCCTTGCCCTTTATCACTCCTCCCAGGCCCTTTGATATTTGTCCCTATGCAGAAATGGTTATTTGAAACATCAGCCCTCTAATGCTCCCTGTCCCTTTTTTCTGTCTCCCTGCCCTTGTCTGAGTACTAGAATAATCATTAGCAGACTGCATTTCAGATTTTTTCCGAAAGGAATGAAAAATGAGAGATAGGGTTTAAAGAAGTTCTTCATTATGTATATACATGTAGTCATAAATATTTTGTACTATTCCTCTATAAATGGATGGTACAATTATACTGCAATCTATTTTCCCTCCCATCTCTGTGTCTGTATATTCCATTTCACCAGTTATTCATGTCCTTGATATTTATGGACAGGTTTAGTGAAACAAAATGGCTGGAAATATTCACTATCACAAAAAAAGATTAAAAGCAGTTGTGGTCAAGCTGGAATGGTAGCATACTCGACATTGAAGGTAAAACCATTTCAACGAAAACTCAGCAATAATGTTGATTTTCTTCCATGGGGGAAATTGTTAACTTCTTGTTGAACAGAAAGGAATGACTGGTAAAAGAAGAGTTTAGGGAAGCTGGATAAAAAAAGATTAACCCTTTACTGGTCAGGACATGAGTGAAAATTGGTCATTTTTTACCTTAACAGGATTTGGCCATTTTAAGATGCTCTCACTTCATTATTAATTGGTCGAGACTTGTAAAGAAGCCTGAGATTGGCTAGTAAAGGGTTGACAAGGCAATGTGCCTAGGTATTTTTCACTTGTATACCTTTCTTGGGGTATTTTTCACTCTTATTATACCCCCGCTTCGAAGAAGAGGGGGGTATACTGTTTTACCCTTGTCCGTCCGTCCGTCTGTCTGTTACAAAATTTCCGTCGCAGTTTTCTCAGCAACTATAACATGCAGCAGCCTAATACTTTGCATATTGCTTCATCCCATAGTCCCATGTGGTGTAAAGCGATTTCATGCTCCTTGCTCATCTACTTCCTGTTTGTCGCATATTTTTAGATTTTGGCGGGGGTATCACTAGTGAGCATTAGCTCACAGATTTACTTGTTAAATATATTGTTGCATCTCATTTTAGTATCACCTGATTGATTGCTGGCAATCATTTCATGTATCAAATCATTTTGTAATTGTTTATTGTCTTTAGTATTGTATTTTTATTTTATAATTAAACTTTAATGAGACACAGTTTTGAAACTTAGTCTCTTTGAATAGAATGTTTGTGAGGTCTTTATAGATATGAGAGTAAGTTATGACTAAGCATAATATAGACTTTGGTGAAAACATCATGATTATCGTTGTAAAGTCAAAACTAGAAAATATACAGCCAAGACTTCTGTAAAATATTACATTTTTTATACTGTGTCAATTCTTGTTATAATGATTTGTAGAAATTATTATTCAGTGTGATTTTTATAATTTTACTATAAGTATCTAATTTACATAATACTGCTTTGAATTATCAAAATATCTCAACACAGGTGCCCGAGCCGTTATGTCTTTCATTTTATTGATAGAGATCATTCTGCAGTAGATCTGACTTTGCGTTCTTTTTAATGGTTCCTTCCTGTGTGCAGTAATTTCTTCCATGTGTGAAGCAAATGCATGCAGATAATTTGTTGGACCTAATGCAGGGTTAATAACAGTTTAGTGAAGGAGATTTAGAGAGCTATTCTATTAGCTGATTTCATTATTTCCAGTAGTAAATTTTTTAGTTTTGATATTGCAATGATAACTCGATTAAGCATTTTGTACAATGTTGAATATTGTTGTTGATGTTATTTTGTGCCATAATTTCTATGAAATTTTATGTATGTTTGGTCTTTTCACACAAAATGTATTGATATGAATCACAGTTAGATGAAGGCAAAAGCAGACAACAGCCTTAAATGTAAAAATTCAATTCAGTGTACTAACTATTCTGAATACCGGTATAAGAGTAAAAGTGTTCTGCGCTGGTCCTGAATTTTAGGTTTTTAAAGGATATGAGCTAGGGTGCTTTTTCTATGAAAAAGCTAGCAAAGTAGATGAATTCAGGATTTCGAACTTTTATTTTGTAGATAGAATTGAATGATGAAGAATATTATTTTGCTTTTGAACTATTGATCATACTGAATTTGATTTTGATAGATTTGGAGTCAAATTAGGTAAATGGACTTGCAATGATTTTATCATGCCTATGTTTTGTGAAAAGGTCTATGTTGATAATATGCAGAGCCCTTCAAAAGTGCTTGGACAAATTAAATATAAAAAACTGACCATGCCCCTGTGAGTAACTTGACCATGTGTAATGCTTATCCATGTTACTTACACTGGGGTTCAAAAGTTTCTTTACTTGTGTAAAATTTTCATATTTTTATTTTATTTTTTCCTGAAAATTTATTGCTGACACATTGTTTTAAATTTCTATTGTATATTTATAATATATGTAAGACGGTTCATGATAAAGAGTATATAAGTTGTGAAACTAATAACATTTCAAATATATATTATTATGGTAATATTTTCCGAAACATCAAAATTTGAAGTGTCTAAAAACTTTTTGACCCCAGTGTACTTTGAATATTGTGTTAATTACTAACCAATGCTGATTTAGGAATTTTCTCAAATGACTCGGTGTTTCTTTTTTTCATGAATGATTGAAAATCAATTGATCATAAAAGCAGGATTTTGTCTAAAGTCTTTTAGGTGGCCCTGTATGTAAGACAAAGATCAAATATGTGTTCATACTGTTAGATTTTGTTATTGTTTATATAGTTTGTTGATAATTTGTGCCAAAGTTTTAGTGACAATCAGTTCATGTTAATAAAGTTATAATAGTTTAAAATAAACATTGATAAATGTATATACAATGTAGCTTTTGTTTTACCTATGGGGAATATGATCTTGATATTCTTTGATGGGTTATTGTACAACTAGTCTACATCTTTCTTATCATTCGGAATTAATTCAGCGATCTTCTACCCTCAAACAGAAGGCTTGTTAATCCTGCATCACCAAATAAGCTTCCAATTGCAGAGAACACATTCATTAAAAAATGCATTCCACCTTCAAGAGGAAATACACCTTCAAACTCCTCAGGGTTTGCCCATACAATCTCAAGAGCCTTGCTTAATAATCCCATGTCAAAGACTACTGGACAAACATTTTGATTAAGGGCATTAAGTTGCTCCTTTAATCGTTTTAATGTAGTATATACAGTGTTGTAGTTGTTAGGTGGGGCCATTATAATAGGATTAAAAACAATATTACATTTATCTAACAACATATCTGTTTGGACATGAGACTGGAAAACTGTCCATGGTGAACACACGTTTAAATCTTCGCAAAACTCAGAACATCGACCAAAATTATACAAAAGTTCCTTCAACCTTAAAATTTCAGCTTGCTTTGGTTCTTGTGGGTTCAGTTCTCTTTCATTCAGTGGTGGTGATAATGTTGGTGAAGGTCTTATACTTGGTTTAGTATAATGAAGAACAGCAGTAAGGCTTTGTCCTGTAAAGAGATTGAAAATGATTAGCCAATATGTGTGTGTTAAACAACCTACTTGTACAGAAAATAATGCTAATATTTGACTTTTCACGTCTTACTTAATTGATCAATGTTGAATTAAAACCAACACTGTATTATTTTACCAGACTTATATCTTATGATTTCCATGATAGATCAGGTATTAAGTATGTAGACATGATTCTACTACTCTCCACTTATCTTAAATTTCTAACTGGTAAATAGTTGTCTAGACATGTAACTAGTTAACAATTAACTGTGGGTAACTAGTTACATATTAGACAATCACTTACCACTTTCAAGCCACTTAAACTTCAATCAATCACATTTATTAAGTTATGAAAGTTAATAAATAATTTGTTAGTTAAGTGATTAATTAGCTAAAAAATAGAATATCACTTATCTAAAATTGATTACTGGTATAAAGTTAACTAGATTATGTAACCAGTTACCACATAATCACTTGTTAAGAATGTGATGTAACTAGTTGCAATCCGTTAAACTCACTTAAAGCTCAAATCTGCATGTGTTTTGTAAAGTCACCATATGAAGATAAATTCATCAATTGTGGACTTGAAAACTGTTTTACAACCATTAAGTCATCATGAAATTATCAAAATAAAACATGCATTAGAGACACAATGAATATTTTTTTAATTTTGACAAATTGTCCGTTTCTTAATTAGGGGTCTTGTTATAATAGAACATTCAAGAATTGACAACCGAAGTCTACATTTGCTTTTGACCTACTTTAACTTCGAATTGCAATAAATAGCCTAAGCGATATTTGAGTTTATCTAAATATTTATTCATTGGTGTTTGACATAGGTAATTGTCCATTTTCTTTGCATTTCTTTCCAGTGTTACTTTTGACAATGGGGCTTTAAGAATTTTGATTTTAAACTTCTTTCTTATCTAATTTAAATTGTAGAAAAACTGTTTATATTACCTGGCAGAATGTTTGTATCAAGTGACCTCTCTGAAACTCTTGGTAGTCTTACTGATAATGGAATTAAAGGTTCTTGAGTGACCAGCAAACTTGTCATAGCATGTGTTGTATTTTTACCACTTAATGTTCTTTCGTTATGATCCCAGTTGTCTGCTGCAGCTACAATTATCTTTTGTGAAGATGGTTGAACATGTCTTGGAACTAATGCACCAGATGTAGTAGTTTGCTGCTTTGTAGTGTAAATAGCTGCAGAGGTAAAAAATGTCTTATTTCAGCATATGGTAATGTGTGTCCATGTTTGTTGAGGTCTTCTATTAATTTTTTACTGCCATATGTATGGTGTAAATACACAGATAATCCAAGATGTTTTGGTGTTATTAAGTTAGTAATTAAAGCTGTTAGATCACTACAGACGGTTATGACTTTTTGATCTGGATTTATATCTTCTATATCTGGACCTTTTTCAAACAGATTTTTATCTGACAGCCAACAGACAAACTTTAATAAATTCTTATTTAAATAGGCCAGTTGTCCTTTAAAACTTACTTCACCTGGAGAGAAGTATTCATTTTGTAGTTTCTTGGACTTTGATAGACTTTTCATTATAATTCCAGCAGCTTTGTGAAGGATGGAAATTTCTGACTCATTCACATTCAGTTCCATTAAATTATCACCATGCTCAGTATGATCTAGTGAGGATCTTGCACTTTCATGGCTATGAACTTGAATCAAAGCCTCTTCAATAGTAAACGACATTGAACAAATAAGATCACTTAGCCCAGGTCTTGGGATACATTTAACATCAGGCCACTGTTTTAGAAGAAGACGTTTAAAGGTGGAAGATTTCATAATAGACGATTCGGCTCCATTTTCTAGTAACTTATAATTTTGATATTTAGATTTCAGTGTTGTTAACTCAACAATACATCTGTCATTCATTAGTTGCTGATGGTACTCTTCCGTTAATTTATCCCATGCACCATTGGATAAATGCTTTAATTTCTTAGGAGATTTATTGACACATTTAATGTTTCTTGTGGAAATATAATGGGAAAGACACCCCTTCTGTCGGTGATATCTGGATCCTACAGCGACTAAATCACCATTACATGACTGTAGTCTATTAAGTAAATCATAATCTTGCCTGACTTTTGCTGTTTGAAAAATCTTTGAGTAAAGAGACGACTTTTTGTCACTCGAAGATTGTACAACTGACCATGATCCTCTCTTCTTGTATTGGCATTTCCCCCCACAAATGAAACAATGAATTTTCCAATCAAAGGTAGTTTGCTGATTATTGGCATGGTTTGTAACATCAGTAATCAAAGCACCACAGTCTTTATCAATTTTTCTTTTCTTGGTACATTTAAGATCAGCCATCGCCCAGGATTTACCTTAAAATAGTAAAGAAAAAAGTGGGGTAATTTCGTTTTTTAGTTAATTATATTCCCTCAAATAAGAAAGTCTTGCCTTCCAAACAAGTTTAGTATTATAATTTAGGTGAGAAATGTTCAAATTACATGATATTTTAAAAGGAATTATTGATATTGTTTGTCATTGGCAGATAAGAGTGACAAGCAGTTATGAGTATCATTACTCAAAACAAACGCTAATTATGATGATGTTAAAAATGGTTCTTAGATTATAATGCATAATACAATGTTCTATTGGTTCAACTAATACTTTTTTAATATAATACATGTATAGAATTAGAGATACTTACATTTATTTTTTCTATAGAACTTCTGCAGCCATCTTGCTTGTTTTGAATTTTCTCTCTCAAAAACTTCCCTCTCAAATTTTCCCGCTTAAAATTTCCCTCTTAAATTTACCGCTAAAATTTTCCCGTAAAAATTCACCGGTGTTATCATAAAAAATACCTCAACAAAAAAGTCTTTCCCATTCAAAATGATTATATTGTTAATACATGTGATATCAACTCAAAACAGTTACAATCAAGATTTTTGAACAGCATTTAACTATTTTTGTAATTTGTATTTTTTAGCAAAAAAAATTGAAAATCATCTCAAAAAGATAGCCATTAAATTGTCATATAACCAGGAAAAATACCCCACCCACCATTTTTTACATTATTATCTGAAAAAGATTGCTGTGAAGAAAGATTTACCAAACTTTTTTTTTTGGTAATACAGACCATCTCCTTGATATAAATGATATAAAGTTTTGGATATTTATTAACACATATAGATTGATTGGAGTCCAAAATGTGGGAAAAAAACCATAATACATACAATCACCCATTTTTTTCAGTTTTTTTTTTGCCATTTAAAAGAAACAATTTCTTCATAATTGTAATAATTTAAAAGCTATTCATTGAAAAATATAACATCCACTCCATATTTTAAGTTGTAACAAGTCAAAATTGACCAGAATGAAATGAAAAATGGTATTTTCTTTTTAATTGCTTTTTGTGGTTTTTATCGAGTAAATTACCCCACCCACTTGTTTAACATCATTGCAGAAACTAAGGGAATAAAGAACAAATAAGGTGAAAAAGTAGATCTTAGATTCCGTAGAATACCTGAATTTGATGGGAGTTTGGTTTCTGCGGTAATTATATAGTCAGAACTACACAGAAATACTAAGTTTGAGACATTATACTGATGAAATGTTTTGATAAAGCGTGTATCCATGCTATTATTAAGTGTTGTATTGCGTGTAAAGTTTGACAATGACCTGACCTTTATGCAAGAATATTCATTACATTGAATACGAATGTAGTATTAATGCTTGATACAGATCAGAGTATATCGTCAAAGCTCGAATGTAATTATTACACAGGGATTTATTTTTAAAATATGTTAAAGCGTACAATGAGTGTCCATTACACAGTGGCTCAGAGGATTATACCGTTGCGTGCCAATGTGTAGAATAGGCGTGGTATTGATTTTTGTCGTGATATGTGTAGATAATTATTAGATACAAATGTGAAAGGCCAGATGGGGGTCAAACTTTACGCACAATATATGAAAATGACAGGTGATCGTGTTTCAATGTTTATGTAGACAATCCATGACCATTTTCTATGATTTATTAAAGGTGAAAGTTTTCAGTATTAATACTGATTTCAGTATTTTGAGAATACAGTTCTCTATGTAAATTATGTAAAATCTGTCTATTTCAGTATTTTAAAAGTAAAGTAGGTTTTCAGTATTTTTTAAACTTCCAACTTCCACCCATGTGATTAAGACTTCTGGTTGTTGTTTATTAGGTAATAAGTATAATAGCATACAAATATTAGATAATATTGACTTTACACGTCTATGTATTAACAATGATAGAACTACTTGCCAGGGTGTTAAACACTGGACCTTATAACCTGGTTGTATTCCTACTACATCTGATTTCCTAGGTATATCTTCATTGATGATCACTGAGGTTGTTCCGAATGCTTTCTTTTATCACATGATATTAGACTAGTTTTGCTTCGATCCATCAAAATTTATATGTCATTCTACGGCAAAACTTCCACCTACCTCTTGATTAATCCGAACAGTTGTCATTCACTGGTGAGGGTTATCTGCAAACTCCCTGCAGCGTTTATTTCCCTTTATCAAATCAAGTAAATTTGTACCGAATATTTTTTCCATCTTATGATGTTCAAAGTAGATAAAGATAAAAAATAATAGTTTTAGTTAATTTTAAAAACAACGAAATTGCTTTTCACACACACACAACACATGGTGTCACATGGTATTACTAGCATCACATGATTTATGTGTTGGCAGTGGTTAAGTAGCAAAGCTTAAAATCTAATAATATTCAAACACACAGTACCATCTTTCTCCTAGTATGCTGTTAAAGTAGGGTTCCTTGTAAAAGGTAAGCAAGTTCGAGTATTGGTTAGAATTTATTCTATTACTGACTCTGCTTTGGCAGGAAAGGTGAAGCTGAACAGAAGTTGCCAGGCTAGCTCAATTGGTAGCCCTCAAGTCTACTGATTGAGGGGTTTGGAGCTTGGTCATGAAATTATTTCTACAGCCATTCTCCCTCCTACCAATGATTCTTAATCATGTAGGGCAGTTGTCAGTCACTGATGAAAGTATGCGCTTAGAAGTTGGAAATATAGCCTTTCCAGGAACATTGAGTAGGTTAGCTGACTGCCATCATATGACCTATACAATGTGTGCTATGTCATTAAACCCAACACAAACAAACTTAAGCTGAGCTATAAGATGTCAAAATATCACAATTACACTCATGTCCTTAAATAGATTGACCTGGTGGCTTAACTCCAATTATGAGTGCAGGTGGCAAAGTTGTTACACAGGGTTCATACAAATTTTTTTTACTACCTTTCTATGATTCATCTCAGCTTTCCATGATACAACAGGAACACATATAGGGCCAAAAACAAGAACTATTACATTTTTGATAACTCACATTTCTTCTTTTAACTGCAGCTGATAATTATTGTTTGTAATATTCTCATTTTGGTATCCAAGCTAGTTTGTACCCAATAATTAATGTTGCAGTTAATGTTTGAATTTATGTTTTTCATTTATTTATTTTATGTTGAAATCAAAATAGGTAGTTTTTTTCAATGACACATTAAACTTTTTGCATTTTGCATGATGATTTCTAATTTTCCATGACTATTCCATAGTTCCTTAAAATCAAAATTCCATGATTTTGACAGAAAAATCTCATTTTCCATGACTTCCAATTTGTACAAACCCTGGTTACAGCATTGGAAGTTAATCATTAGGTAGCCTGCTCTGCAATGGTTCCAATCCAGTGTAAAACCTACCCTGCTGTTTCCTTGAGCAAGAAACTGAATTACACAAGCTCAGAACTGGACTAGGAACTCAAAAGTCATTAATCTAAGTTTTTAAGAACTTGTTTTTCAATCGAGGTAAAATAAATTGGAACAATCAAAGGTTTTCAATTATCACCATAAACATACTGACAGAGGTTGATAAAGATTGTATGAAATGGTAATGACCTGGAAAACAGAGATCACAAAGACCAAGCCAGTCATAACACAACCAGTCATCACTGAGTGAGCATATCTAAGACCACAACAAGTTGATCATGTGTTCTATGGATTCGCTCACACCTTAAGTTTGACGTTTTTTACACACAAAAAAAAACATTTTTATTTCCTCACTCGCTCATAAAAATTTGGTCAAACTGCTGTATAAAGCAACTGAATTACCGGTAAGATTTTTTTTCTTCCCTCGCTCGCCCCATTTTTTTCCAGAAAAATCAGTTGAACACATGATCATCTTGTTGAGGCCTAAAGAAAGTAAACTTATACTGGGTTTAACACCATGTCAACACATTTTGGTTTCCTGGAACTTTGTCTAGAACCAGTGCTCACCTAACCTTCCACAAGGCCAGAAACTTTTCCATATACCTTTTTAATGGAGGAAAAATGACATAATAACCAGTAAAAAAACCCAACTAAGAATTGATCATAGGTATTTTATTGTATTTTTTATAATTGGTTGATAGGATTAAAGGAAGCACAATGTATCACAGAAACCATAAGTTGCCATGGATATCATGATAACCATAGGTTGCCATAGATATAACAGTGACCATAGGCTGCCATGGATATCACAGTTACCATAGGTTACCAAGGATATCAGTGACCATAGGTTGCCATGGATATCACAGTTACCCTTGGTTGCCATGGATATCACAGAAACCATAGGTTGCCATGGACATCAAAGTAACCAAAGGTACCCATGGATATCACAGTTACCCTTGGTTGCCATTGATATCACAGCAATCAAAGGTTGCCATGGATATCACAGAAACCACAGGTTGCCACGGATATCACCATGACCTTTGGGTTGCTATGGATACAGAAAATGAAATAAATTAAGTTATTTAATACATAAATAAAATGTTACAGTGTCTGTAGTCCAGTTACGAGTATACTTTAACACGGGTATTTCAGCTTGGATGTTATTAACCTAAGAATAGGATAACTTATGAAATATCAAGAGGATTTACTAAATCGGTCAACTACAGTAGTTGCTTTTATCCATCTCGGGTTAATTTGCTCCAGCTATACAAATCTTCAAAACAACATACATCAACAATTTTTTTAAAAACAATTCAGTACTGATGTTTATGATGTATAAACCAGTTCACACTTTTAGAAAGCATCATAAGTAGAAATTGACAGCAATAAAAAGTTAACTAACTTTATGTAGTTTGTAGGCAAACCAATTACGTGTATGTTAAAGGCACCTGTTCACAGATTTGGTTTAGATTTTTCAAAATTTCAAAATACTATTAAGTTAATGTAATTGTGTCAAAAAATTAGGACTTAATATTTTTTGACAAACTGACCTAGAGATTGTAAGAAATATACAAGTCACAAAAATGCACTAAAAATGTCTATACAGTGACATATGGGGTAGATTTTTACTACTTGAAACACCATCATTTGTATGTGTATGTCAATTTGCACTAAAATTGTCATTATCAAATCACTAATTTTCTGCCTTAAAAAAATGTTATCAAACAATTTTGATTGTTTCAAAAAGTTGATGTTTAAGTTGAAATCTGTGAATGAGTACCTTCAACTATAAATTGACTACCGGTATATGTCTGGAAAGAGGAAAGGGGCTGTAGAATAATACATTTCCAATGTTTTCCTGATTTCAAAACAGTGATTCGTTTAGAATTTTGGCACTACTGTCTCTGACTGTCAAATAGTGAATTTTAAAGTGATAATGTACCAATACAGTAAAATAAGATTGATGGGACAAAATGCAAAATTATACAAAATTTGCAAATTTTTATTGAAAAAAGTGTTACACTTAATGAAATGTTTTGTTAATTCAACTAACCCTAACCCTATCTGTGAATAACTGCAGTTAAAATATCTTGTTTTCTGGTGTAAAATATTCACGATATTCTGTGAATGTTTCTCATTCTGTTCCAATTGTGTTAAGACAGAATACTTGACTCATTTCAGGGACAAAAATAACTGAAATGTGAGATCTTTAACCTCATTTTCAATGTGCCTTAATATGTAAAATTTTACAATGAGTCAACACAATATCAATTGATAGGGTCTCAATACCATCCATGTATACAGTCTAGAGGGGTTCCCCATATAAAGGATCAAGAGGCCCTCATTGTACAGAAGCCCTTAGTGTAAAGGGTCAAGGGTCCCTCCGGTGATCCCCTGAAAGTAGGTTCCAAAGATCCTAAATGAATAAGGGTCTATACCCCTTTCAAGTAAAATTCAACCATGGGTTTGGACTCCTGAAACCCTACATGTGTAGGGTTAAGATACCTTCCATGTATATGGGTTTAGAGACTCTGGTTTTCCTTAAGCTATGTAATGGTAAAAAATAAACACAGTCAAGGTGCACTATCACAATAGTTAAAAGAGATAACTGATATCCGTAAAATCACCGAGTCAGAGATTTTTAAAAGAAAAAACATTTTAAAATTAAACTAAAACCATTCAATCATCATCTTGGGAACACAGTTTGCCATTCTTCACGTGGAACATGTTCAAACAACGCAGCTCTGTTCTGATTGTCCGCTTTCTTTACCCAATGTCCGTACATTTTGAAAGCACAACCGTCTAAAAGTTTACGACACATTTTAACACTGTAAGGATTTGATCTGAGTACTTCCAGGGAAACAGGTGGAGGGTTATTGTAGAAAAATCTCAAACGATGGAAGAATGTCACACATAAGACAGCAGCCTGAAAAATAGACATAAAATAAACATTAGAAAAATAGACATAAAATAAACATTAGAAAAATAGACATAAAATAAACATTAGAAAAATAGACATAAAATAAACATTAGAAAAAAGACATAAAATAAACATTAGAAAAATAGACATAAAATAAACATTAGAAAAATAGACATAAAATAAACATAAGAAAAATAGACTCATTTTCTTAACCAGGTAAATTTGGTACACAATCTAAGCAATTTTTAGCAGTTTCATATACTATATGTTAATTCATGCTTTTTTACACTTTTGAGATGTTAAATAAAATATTAAAGTACATTTACATGCAAAACCGAACATTGCATCAATATCACTAAACACTATAACAGAGTGAATGAATGAACAATGCATTTTTTATAGCGCAAAACTCATGTAGACATATTCTATTGTGCTTTACAGAAGTCCTTCCAATGTCAAATAGTATTAAAAACACAGCGCTATGTACACAGTGAAAAAAACCACAGTGAGACTGGAAATGTCACAATTAACAGATCAATAATGAAACTAGTGGAACAGATGTGCTTTGAGTTGAACCCTAAATAAGGCTTCACATTGAATGTTTTGAGATAACTTGGAAGATCATTCCACAATTTAGCACCAACTACAGCCAAGGACCGGTTTACATGATCTTGGTACACCATAACAGTGAACACAGAAAATTGGCATCAATTGAGTTCTGACACAAAAAATCATAAAATTTGACCCTGAAATTTTTTTTCCAACCAACCCTACTTTTTAGAGGAGATTATCAATTAATCATGTATTCATACCTTAAAATGTCTTTTTGCAAGAAATTTCTTCTCCTGTGTAACCTGAAAAACATGAAATAAAATCTATTTTATAATAGTTGTCCCTTATGTTCATTTTTTTCAATATTTTGTTTCCAAGTCACCCAGGTCAGTAGCACACTGGGATTTTGAATCTAGTGTCCCGAAGAGGGTACAGGGTCCAATCCCACCGGGGCTGTTATACCCTTCCATGAAAATTTGACAATAATGTCAATTTTTCCTTCATAAATTACGTTTATGGAGAATTTGCTAGCCTTGTAGAAGGGTAGGTGAGTACTGGTTATAGACAATGGTCCAGGAAAGCTAGGTTTGGTGTGCTGGACGCCGTAATATAACCTAGAAATTGTGTTCACAAGGCGTTAAACCCAGTATAAATAAACCAAAAATAGTATCGGCTAATAAATCAAGTACATGTATTGTGTAGTTACCTATCATTCCCCTTTATACCATGAACTTGCTATATAACAAATTTTTTCTACTGCATTTTCTTAAGGTAGTTAAACTTGATTTATATGAATGACCTTATAAATAGACAATTAAGGTTTGATGCACAAATAATTACAACTTAGGTCATGACATTTTTATTCTGACATATGTTTCCCCTTCAAATACCATACATAAAATCACAATGAATGGAGCACCTGTTTATAATTAAAGTTATTTCTAGTTAAAGGCAGTCTATTTTGGGATTTAATTATTAAGCACTAAAATTCAGTCCAAAAATAGATTATTTTATTCATTTCTAAATTCTACATACCAGACAGAAATTTAAAGTTAGGAGTGTAATACAGAGCAACCTGTCTTGAACAACACCCACTGGGAGGGACTAAATTGTGTTGTTGTTCAGAGGTTGTTGCTCTGCAGAGATGAAATTAAGATTATGCCTTAGGGAAATATCAAAAGTGGTTGTTGTGCAGAAGATTTGTTCTGCAGAGGTTATATTGCACGTGTGTGCCCATTATTGAGCCCTGTGATATAAATGTCTTTTTTGATCAGTGAGGTGCGCAAAAAAGATAATTTTTAGAGAAAATTTCCTTAAGTGAAATTCAGTAAATTTAATGAATGTGTTCTGACACAAAAACCCACCAAATTCAAATCCTATGAGTCATTTTGAAAGGGGAGGAGGTAAAACACATAACCACACAGGATTTAACAATAAATTGATAAAGTAAAGTATTTTACCTCTTGTTTAAAGAATGGATGTTGTAATGCATCAGTAGCATTTAAACGATTTCTTGGATCTACAACTAATAATTTAGATATCTGAAATACAAGAATTATCATACATTATGTATATATACATACATGTAAGAAATATTACACACCACTGAGGGCCACCTTGACTAATAGTGACCGACCAGTCAGCCCTATAACATCTAGTGGACCGAAGGCTTAGGTCTACTTATGTTAGTGGGCTCACTGGGAGGTCACTATTAGACCAGCAGACCCACAGTGGTGTGGATTATTTCGTACATTATACATGTATCACACAATTTTAACACTTGATTTTTGCAAAAGCAAAAAAAAATATGAACATTGTTAAACATTTCATAGGTCAAAACTAATAGCATAAAATTTGTTTACATGGTGCAGAAATTTGTTTTTGCTCCAAAAAAATAACAATGCATGTTACAACCCACTAATAAACAAAACAAATTTCTGCACCATGTAAACAAAGTTTATGCTATTAGTGTTTGTGTTTTGATATTGACTGGGTATGATGTCAGAGGGCCACTATCACATTATTAAGACCCGCTATATGTTTTATTAACATAAAGAAGAAGCAATTTTATGTAAGGTATAATATATCTAAAAAGCAGGAACTCAGTATCTAGGGTCAAAAGTCTAGTGATCTATTGATTTATAAGAACAACTAATGATCTGTACAATGACTTGTTTTTTACCAATTTCTATTTCCAGGCAAATAATTGAATGACATTAAATACTGGGAGAGCAAAAATAACTACTATTTTCGCTATCAGAAGTTCTCTCTTGTCCAATAATTTCTGACACAAAATTCTCTGCACAACAAATTATTCAAGCCAAAAACTACCCAGTAGGTCATTAGCAAAAATATTGTGTGCAGAGAATTCAGAGTTAACTAACATATCCAGATAAGAAAAATAACATTATTTTATGTGAAATTTGATTGTTTTGCATTTTATGTTTAGTACAAGAAATCGTCTGTTTACTTTCAGTAAATCACATGACTAAATACCCTGGTATCATAGTGGTTGACAAGATAGCTTGTAATATCCAAAAGATACAAATTTCATTCATTATCTTATTTTTGAGCATGGCTTTAGTGTACAGAGAAAGTCTCTCATAACTCATTGACTTGGTAAACATTTGAGCATCAAGTTAATTCATGATCATTGTCAAAGAGTTATTTCTAGATATTTCTCAAATGCTTTTATCAATGAGTTATTTCTAAATCTTCCTCAAATGTATTTATGAATGAGTTATTTTTAAATATTTCTCAAAAGCGGAATGAATGGACAAACCAAAACTTATTTAAAAGAATGTTATAATACAATGAACTTTTACTTACCAGATCTTTTGGTATTTGACTAACATCGTCCCATTCAGGACTACCAAATTTATAGTTTCCTTGCATGATCATACGTAACATTTGCATTTGTTTTCTATGCCAGAAAGGAGGGGCACCACATAATAATGTATACATGATAACACCACATGCCCACATGTCAACTTCATGTCTATAGCCAGGCACATCATCATACATTGATACAGCTAACACTTCTGGTGCTAGGTAACCTGGTGTGCCACATAATTCTATAAATAGAACAAAAATCAACACATAATAATATAAATAGAACAAAATTTAAAACATAATTCTAAAAATTGAACATTATTCTAAAAATAGAACAAAATCATCATATAATTCTATAAATAGAACAAAATCATCATACAATTCTATAAATAGAACAAAATCATAAATCTATAAATAGCATTGATTTAAAATCAAAACAAATTTTACACAGATAAAAACATTCGCTAGGTAAGTGATAATGCAATTAGATAAATGCATCAGGGTCATAAAAAATCTACCAAGTTAACTTTAATGCTGTAAAAGAATCACATAGTAAGTGACTAAAAACAATGTTTGGAAACCATTTAAAAAGTGTAAATTCACTAGCTGGTATAAATTTGAGATTTTCTTGAGAAATCTATCTATATAAAATTACGTGATAATTTAACCATAGTAGTATGAGAAAGTATTGGATTTCTAGTATGAAAATACATGTATAGTATTTCAGTCCAAGTTCAGCAAATTAGGCACAGATAGAGGACAACTTCATTCTATCTCATTTAAAGGAGACGACATCTTCAACTACATTTGTCAAACTACTAAGCAGCAAATGGAAGCAGTGAGTTGTATAAAATGTATAAGAGGAATCATGCTGTAAAGCCATGGATGTAGAACCCCCAGTGACCCTGGCCTTTGAGCTATGGTGAACATAGCTAAACGCAGACAGACAGATGGTGCAGACCACATCCTAAACTCACCCTTCAGGCTATAAAAGGCTTGTTCATATGATCATGAAGTGATTATGAACAAAGCTAAATCATCAGTTTAAAGTTGACAAATCTATACAAACCTGTTAATTCTTCATTAGGTCCTAATACTGTAGCAAACCCAAAATCTGATACTTTAACATTTAAACTATCATCTAGTAATATATTCTCTGGCTGAAATCAAATATAATACAATACATTTTAAATACAGGATGTACCAAATGACAAATATCATTTTTATTGAGTTTTTCTGTCCCCATGAAAGAGGTACTACTGTTTTTTACACATTATTGCTGAAAATTACTGAACATAACATTGATCATGTCATTCTCAATATATACACATTTTTGTCATTGTAATGGTGCATGGTTGTCTGTATCCCAGACGAAAAATGCATAAATTTGAATTCAAATCCTGGAATTCAAATATTTAGGTTTTCCTTCTCACAATCACAAAGAAAATATTTATCTGTAAAAAAGAACAAAAGGATTTAATCTGTATTTCCTGCTTTTCAGCAATAATGTGAAACAAACTTTGTACCACCTACACACAGACAGAAAACCCCACAAATTTGAGTTCCAAATAAGGTCTATTTTTTAAGAAGTCTAATCACAGTAACATGGACAACAAAAGAAATTCAGTTATAATAAAAGTTATCTCCCTTTCCTTGTATATTTTTACATAGGTCAAAGTTCAAATGCTTCAAAAATCCTGAAATTTCAATATTTTCATAGCTTTTACACAGACAAATAGATTCCTTCTTCAGGTCACATAAATCCTGAACTACAGAATGAGTCCTGAAAATGATCACCAATGAATTCATGTAAACAAGATTTTAACATTCAATTTTCCGTAAGAATCTGAAGAAATCAACTTTGCGGAGTAAACAATAGTTGCCTTCAAGTGCTAGTCAGTCAGTATTGATCAGGTTGAGAAACAAATGCGTAGTTGTAAACAGTGGATTTGCTGCAGTGCAATAGTACAGTAATACCTCTCTTACCATACAATAACCATCTCACATAATGAAAAAGGGCAACCTTTTTCTTATACAGAATTACAGAGCAATCTCCCAAATCGAACAATCTACCAACAGCAGTCAACTCTCATTTACAGCCAAAACTATTCTCCCTCAATTCAAAATTCACAATTTTATTACACAATCTTGAATCTCAACAACACCCCACTGGGATATTAAAATGTTAATAATTAGCTTCACCTCTCTAGTGAAGTCATTAAAATATTGAATATCATGCATAGTTCATGAATTATTCATTTAGGTTCATGGATTTAGTTAATAAGATGTTCATGAATTAATACTTTTTACGGTATCAATGACATGACACATAGCATACAAAAGGTGAGTAACACAGAATGTATAATGCCATATGTCATGCACATCAATACCGGGGATGACACAAAAAAGAGATAAATCTCTTATTTATGAAAATAAAATGGTACAAATTCACTCAAAGTTAGAAAGAATTTTAGCCTATGAACTGTTCCTGTTTTTTAATCAGTTCATGAACCAATGACTAGTAAAGAATTCAAGGTCATGAACTTAATAAGAATCAGACTTTTCTTGTTTAGTTCATGAACACTTCATGAACAGATTTTAAGAACTGTACATATATATAAGTTCATAAACTTTTATCAAAAACTGTTTTGGTAATGTTCATAAACTATTCATAAACATCTTGAAAAGTTCATGATTTCATGAACATCATTTCACAGGGGTAATACACAGGTTGTACTGTACAAGTCATGATCAAAGGAAATGAACAGTATTAAAATATAATGACAATTATAGCAAGTTATTAAAGTCTCATTTCCTTGAAATAGTTTGATAGTATGACATTATTTGATGTATTGTACGATACAACATTTAAAATAAACCTTAGGATGAACAATGCATTTTTGTTTTATATCCTGTTGAAACACAAAAGATAAAACAGTACAGTTGTATATCATATATTAAGGCGGGTCTACTATTTAATTCTTGGTATGCTGTGAATTTCCTGCCTGCTTTAAATGTTGTCTGCTTAATTATGAAAATTTGTTCAATTTTCATAAAATTTAGTAGAAATACTGTATGACTGACTAAAAGCTTGAAACTTAACCTGGCATCAAGTTACATTACAACTGGTTATTTGGATCCTTCCCCAGCAGGCTAAGGGTTTAATAAGGAAGATATTTTATGTTAACAAATATATTTATTAAGGAAGAACAATGCATTGTAATTTGACATTATTTTAACTTATGTATCCTGTCATACAGTGGAGATAAGTACAAGTGTACTAACTACATGTAGTTTGTTTACATGACAGGAAGTAGATTTAAAGATATAAACATTGTATGACTCCTTAAATGTTGTATATTTTTAGTTATAAAGATTTTTGACGGTGTATATGGGTCTTTCTACCCCGAGGGTACATATGACCCTGAGGGTACATATGACCCTGAGGTGTTAGCCGAGGGAGGATATGGGGCTTCAAGGGGTAGAGAGACGTAAATACACTTTTAGAATCTTTTTTACCATTTTATAATACTTCAAGTTATTTCAAAATCCATTGACAATACTAAAATTAACAAAAAGCTAATGCAGTTTTAGAGTTTAATATCCCCGCTGAGCACCCAATTACTTTTTACTAAGACACAAAGAACTCATTTAACTCATTACTTTCTAATACTTTTTCAAACCAAAATATGTAAGAATAACCCAGTAACTACTCAATATATTATCTAATACAATTCTTACCTTTAAATCTCTATGTACAATATTTTTATCATGTAAAAATTTTACAGCTGTTAATAATTGTTTCATTATCATTCTGAAATAGATAAGCAATATTAATGATTTTCTATCATGTTTTACAATGTTACTTGGAGTTATTCAATAAGAAATATATGGCGAAAATATCATCACCTGCTATTATGATTTTAAGCTGGTTATCACCTCTTTATATAAGGTTATTCATAATGACTATCTCGCCAGGCCAGCTGTCCTTCACACTTCTTTATCCAGAACAAACTTTCCCTTCCACTATATGATATTTCCTTTTCCTTACACTGAGAGGCCGCACAGCTAGCTCAGTTGGTAGCACACAAGTCTACTGATCAAGGAGTTGTGGGTTTGAATCCCAGGCTCAGGCATACTTTAGTGGAGCTCTCTCATGAAATTATTTCTACAGCCATTCTCCCTCCTACCTGTGATTCTAAATTATGTAGGACAGTTGTCAGTCACAGACAAAAGTATGTGCTTAGTAGTTGGTTAACAGCTAAATATATACTACATATATCATGAATATTCAGAATTGATAAATCAAAGAAATGACCATATTATGAATGTTTCTTGCTTTTGACTTACGATGATTTTTATCGTAAGATTTCTTTTATAAGGGCTACTGTTTTGTTAACATTTTCATAGAAGGGTATGACTTGCTGTTACCAGGGATTCCAACTTGTTATTCTATACAACAAGCTACAAACAACAACAAAAAACTTTAATGATATAAAAATAAAATATTGTATTACAAACCTTGTACGTTTTTCTGATAATGTAACAACTTGTGTGAGATAATCAAATAATTCACCTTGTTTACATCTGAAAATATAATATGATAATACATAACAATCTTCAGAAGCCTGTTTTACAAAATCACTCCTGACCGTTAAACCCTTTGATACTGAAATGAAATTTTAGTAGCCAAAAAAGTTGATAAAATTATATTGAAATGATATTCAACTGTGTGAATCAAATTGCAGTAACATATTTTTATGATCTATCAGTTATAGCTTTATGCACTTTTTCACAATTTAATACCCACAAGTGTTAACATAAAAATTTAATATTATTTTGAAAATTTACATGTTTAAAATATAAATAAAACCTTACGTTTTTGACTTCATTGTATAAAATCCATACAATTGACATGCAAGATACATGCATGACATTGTGGTGTTAGCAAATACAAGGTTATATGATCACAAATTTATCCTCAAAACACCAAATTTATCCTTAAAACATAATCTATCCCAGGAACACCAAAAATATACTTTCACAAATTACTTTTAAATACAAAATAGCCCCTTTAAACGTAGGTATATCCTTCAAACATCAAAAAGATCAATACTTCAGTTTCTCTTGGGGTTTTATTGACAAACAATAATATAGATGACTATTCAATAAGTGGGAGGAGCCAAACTGACCAAATTAGTGAAAGGCGGAGTCAAATATAATTTTTATCATGGACAGATGTTCTTTAAACCTGATAAATGTCAGTAATTAATGTGACAGGTGATACTACCAATTAGTATTAATTAAAGAAATTATATTAATCATGCATTGAGAATGCTTAATTATACAAATAATAATTAACTTGATTATATTTTGACAGAGGAAGACAACTATTACTCCAGTTTTATTTTAAGTCCTAATGTACCATGTAGCTTGGGGTATTTTAGATAATAAAGTATACATTCTGTTTTATAAAATGTATTGGGTGTACCGCCAGCTGTATTGTAATGGTGACAAACACCATGTGTTTATGCTGTTTATAATAAATTCTGTTCTGTTCTGATGAAAAATAGCAACAACTATTTATTTTTAAGCGATTCAATTATATGTAGAAATTTAATTACTTTGACATCCTCTTAAAAGTTCAACTAGAGACATTTAAAATCTTCAATTATATATATAGTCACTTTATTAGTGCCATAAATAATAACACTTGTAAAATATCTTTTTTTTATTAATACAAATAAGTATATTTCAGATGTATTTACTAATTAGTATGGTTATAAGAGTAATATATTGTATCATTTGAATGGGAAGTAACAGTACTTAATACAATTCAAATAGTTAGTACAATAATACATTAACATGTATCTAAATTTATGTTTTGAATTATCAAAGAATAAAAAAAATAGGAACTCAAATCAAACATTAACAAAAGTGTAAAGGAAGTCATATTATATGGCATGTAATTTAAATGCATTAATTTAAAAACATCTCAATACATGTGACTTTAACAGTGTTTATTTTTGGTCAGTTTTATAGCCGTTCATCTTTTTTCCCCAAATTTCAATCCGAAATTCCCAATTTTACTTGAAAAAAGCTTTTGACAAGTTTCAGCTTAAAATCATACATTCCATGAATATTTATTTTAATTAACTTACTAACTAAATCTGCTATTGTTATTAAATTTACATGACATTTCATCCCAATTTTAACCAAAATGCCGTTAAAATTCCCAATTCTAGGGGTATGGGTCATATTCCCAAATTTGTGGAAATAAAAATTGTTTAAGGATAACTTCCTTGTAAGTTATTTCAAAGAAATTGCAACAATTATTCTTTTTCTTAGAATACAAAACCTTATCAAAATTCACTTCAAGCAAGTGAACGTCACTAGACGGTTAAATTAAACAGACATTTAATTAAATTTATAACACTATTTTTGATTTCCTGACATCATTTTGTAAGTTAGTTTACTTTAAAGAGCTCCAGGGGATAAAATGAACAATATTATTATGATAATTATTAGTTATCTATTATATATGCAATACAGACATTTAAATAAACTTAAGTAATAGTATACATCCATTTTTTTTGGTTGGTTTTTACACCACTGCAAATCACAGTATTGGTCAAATCATGGCCGTCAGTCAACCTTTGCAACATTCACGGAAAGGCTAAATCTCTGGATTCGGCTGTTAACCATTTTACCAAGTGCATTCTTCCCTCAATGACTGATAACTGCTCTATATGATTTAGAATCAGTGATAAAAGGGAGAATGGCAGTAGAATCATTTCTTGACTAAACCAAGTAAGGAAATCAAACCTACCGGTCCCCTTGATGTGTATTATCATTTATACCATAAGTAATTTACTATAAAATATGCATAGCTTAATTATGTAACATAGTTTGGTAGATAAAACATATTAATGTTAATTTTGAAATTTGCTCAGAATACTCCATGTTCAATTTTTATGCGTAAATGTGATTGGATTTAATAAAAAAAAAAAATATAGGATCTTGTCAAAACAATTTTAGACAGCAATGAACATTTAATTCAACTCTTTGCCCTATCAGTAATGAAATTCATTGAGTATATTAATCAGTCAATTTATCGTCTATCTTTTATAAGAATAGTGCTCAAGGGGTTAAAAATACCACAATTTTATGATAGATTTGACACAAATAATGATAGTACAAGTTTACACTTGTGTACAGGAAACACATAATTTATTCAAAGGTCAATTTATGTATTTATGTACATGTATGTAGATCATTAAGACAGTTTAATGTACAAGTGTATGTGTTATATGTACATATAATGTAGATGTATATTCAATACAGTCATAATTATGCCCTAAACCTTACATTTTGACTTATTGAGAAGTTGGACGAAACTGTTCAAAGGAAATGCAATGTACTCATTATTCAAGATTTGAAACAGTGTCCAATAGAAGTGTATACTACTATAATTACCAAGAATTAAAAGAATGATAATTCAGGTCATATCCTTTTTCTTTCTATGAAAAGTTAAACTAAGAAATGCAGTCTACATATTTACCAAGATGTGAAAGAGGTTTTCTATGAAAAGTTAAACTTAACATTCTGAAACTAGTGCAGTCAACATGGCTTGAAAGGGGGATTACCCCTTCCACAAGGATTTTTAAATCTAAATTATAAACAATTTTACAAAAAGTTCCCTATTAGGTCATTCATGGTGAGCAGCTCATCTAACCAGTTTTCCTTGGTCAGTAAAGTCAGTACTTACTCACCCTTCCAAAAGAATGTTAATGAGGGACTTTTGTCAGTTATCTTTCCTTGAAGGTCCTATTAGTCGGAATCCTCTGATTTTAACTTAATTAGGATAATATAATATTTCATCCTATATCTTCCTTGTTAATTAAGATATTAACAGAAGTGATGAGATTTACAAAGTCCTTTACCCTAACAATACTTAAGATTGATTTTCAAACAAATTATTGTTATTATGTATGAACATTGTTAATGTCTGTGTGGACCATATTGAAAATTGGTTTACACCAAATATGTTATCCACAATAAATAAAGTCGTTATTATTATTATTAAATAATTTACAAACTAAGTTAATTAAGAATAATTGTGGCAAATTGACAATGAAAAGTAAGGGTAAAATCCGAGTAATCAAACTGATTGGACCTACCTATTTGAAGGGTATACAAGGGGAAATAACTGACTAAGGTCCTTAATGGCTGAAATTTATAAGTATCTTTAAACACATTTGTTTGGCTTTTGATAACTTTTTTATTACCAGTACTCATTCACCCTTCCATAAGAAGACAACAATTTCTCCCAATACAGAGGCTTATCTACATATTTGTCAAATCATCATGAAGGAATATAACATACCACGGTTTGATCATTTCTCTCATGAATGTTAACATTGATTTAATTGTAGTGTAGGTTTGATTAAACTTAAAAGACATTTATATCTTATACAAAACTATTTATCTACAGTGAAACCTCTCTTCAACAGCTGTAAGCAAGACTAGAGTAAATTGACTTGAATAATGATAGAGGCTAGGAAACAGTTGAAAGGATGCTTATTTTTAAAGAGTTCCAGGTCTGAACCCCACTAGGGGCTCTGCTAATTTCCTTTAGCAAGAAATTAACCTACATTTGTTATTTTTTAAAAGGGATCTAGAGGTCCTGGGTTTAAACTCCACTAGGGGCCATGCTAATTCATTCAGCAAGAAATTGACCAACATTTTTTCCACTATATCTAGATGTAAATGGGTACAGTGAAAGACCACTAGCCAGAGGGTAATTCCAATGATTAGGGCTTATTTTTTGGCATTTTTCTAGAGGAAGTTGTAATAACATGGGTGTTATAAAGATGGCTGTTGTAGAGATGGTAATTTCGGGAAGATGAATGTAGTAACATGGTGGCTGTGTAAGAAAATTTCACAGAAATACAACGATCACCTTACTGCATCAGTCCCACTTCTCAGAAGTGACTGATGAAGAGAGGTGATTGTCATGAGGCGGCAGATATATGTAGGTGACAGGTGGCATGGCAGAGTGGTTATGATGTTGGAACGGTAATCATTGGATAACAAGCTTCACGTTTTTTGAATCCCCTTCAAAACCTACCTCCTATTGTTTCCTTCAGCAAAAACAATATCCTATTGGCTCAGTACTGGGGACCAAGGAATAGAGTCATGAGTGATAAATCTTAAGTTTGTAAGAATTTGTTTCACAATCAAGCTAAATTAAATTAGTTTACACTAAGTAGGTGAAAATTGTATGTTGAGTATATTAAACTGTAAATGCATGAGCACTAAGAAGGTACCTGCTGTAAAAAAGTACGTTGCGACTTGAAGTGTTGATTAATTGTAAGAGGTGGTTGTTACAGGAAGGTTTTACTGTATTCTTTGATAACAAGTTACCTATATAAGGTAGGTATTTAAAGAATGTTTAGATACAATTTATATTTGATAAAAAATATATAGTACCATGTAACATATAACACGTAACATGCATACGTTACATGCCCTAAAATGTAACATTTAAACTTTAGTCTTATTTTAGAAGACCAACCCGATAAAAAATATTCAACCATAAAATGTTTCCTATATAAACAGCCAGTTGTTTCAAGCATTTAGGGAAGAGGAACTTTCTTTACATGGAACATTTAAAGAAATTTCATCATAATTTCATTGACGGGGGGGGGGGGGGGGCAAATAAAAAAATCCTCCTCTTGAAAAAGCATAATCCCCTCATAATAAAACCCCATCCAATGAAATCTTTTACTCCCTTCAAAAACTTCTCCTTTAACTACTGACCCTACTCCCCTTACTGAAATAAAAACCCACATCTATCCATATTAAGTAGGAGTGAAATATGACTCTAGAAAATGACTCTCATTATAAAATGTATAAATAAAACAAACAGACTGAGACATTCATGTCTCCAAGGATACCACGCCCACATGTTTATACCAGTAATAAATTCAACCCCATGAATGCATGGATACACATTACATAATACACTATGACTCAAATTTTCTGAAAATTTAGCAGGATAATTATGAAGACAGATTTTCGAAAAATGTATTAAATTGCATTCAATTAAAGTTTACTTTGACTCAACATATCTTAGTCTAGCCATATCCACTACATTTTCTAAGTGTTTAGGTATAACTCTGTAGCAACACATTGTATAGGTCATTCAAACTACATTTTGTACTTACCGTTTCTGGAAAGGCTAAATCTCTGGATTTAGCTGTTAACCAGTTAGTTACTAGGGGCATACTTCCGTCAATGACTGACGACTGCCCAACATTGTTTAGAATAAGTGTAAGGAGGAAGAATGATCCTAGAAAATATCTTATGACTAGGTTCAACAAAAGTATGCCCCATTCAGAAATCAAGCCAAGCACTTCTCAATCAGTGCAGTTGGTGCAGTTGTGTGCTACCGGCTGAGCTAGCCCAAGATGGCTTCTCGTTTTGACTGTAGAGCCCAGCGTAATTTGTTAGTAGGGCTATGCCTGGACGATTCATTGTGGTTTGCGTCATGATAACATATCAAAGGTCACCTGCACTTGATCCCTACTGCAAACTTTCCTATGTAAAATATGCAAATGGAGAATTCAATATCAGATTTGAAGGGACTGTAACTGCTCAGTTTCTGTTGTATAATTTCATCATATGTTTTCATCAAATACATGTATTACAGCAATAACATTCACCATAAAACATAAAAGAAACAATACCACAGTACATGTGTCTGTTTCACATTAAACAATCTACATACATGTTTGAGTATAGCTCATCTCAAACTAACATCATAAGATGAAACAATGTGGATTACTGTACATAGGTATCAGATGAAAGCAAAATACAACATTAAATAATTCCCAAGTGATTATATCTATCTGCCTCAGGGGTATTCACGAAATTAAAACAAGTTTTTACACAGAAATTCTCCAAAACACCCGTTATATATACTTAGCTAAATTTACTTATATTGAGAGTTAGTTGGGTCATATATAAAATGCATGAGAAGGAAATTTCAGAACGTTGTTCAGGACTCAACATTCATTTCTAAAATAGGTTGGCCAGTTGGAAAACCAGCTATATGTTTTACTTGTTCTAACCATATGTTCACTTGCAGTAGCAGTTGCCCAAGCCTAAATATAGGTCATATGGGGGAGGGGCGGGAGAAGAATAACCTTTAACATCAAGCCTTGCTGTAATTGAGAGATGACTTTTATAAGTAAATGGCTGTTCCTGAGAGATAACTGATATTGTCAGGTGACTGTTAGCTGAGAGATAGTTTGTTAAAAGGTGACTGTTTGCTGAGAGATAGTTAGTTAAAAGGTGACTGTTTGCTGAGAGATAGTTTGTTAAAAGGTAACTGTTTGCTGAGAGATAGTTTGTTAAAAGGTGACTGTTTGCTGAGAGATAGTTTGTTAAAAGGTAACTGTTTGCTGAAAGATAATTAGTTAAAAGGTAACTGTTTGCTGAGAGTGGAATTTTGCTAATGAAAGTTGGCCTATATTGTTAGACCATTTAAGAAAAGTTGCAATTGTAAGGTGGATGCTGCTGAGAAGTGGCAGTTATAGGTGGGGTGGGTGTCTGTTTTTGCTAAGTTGCTGTTTTTGGTAGGTGGTTATTACTGAAAGGCAAATATTATTTGTAAATGGCTACCAAGTAGGTTTAACAATATGACATAAAGAAATGTTAAAATACTTACAATTCAAAGACTAGAAATATGAATGTTGGGGTTTCAAAAGCATCATGAAGTTCAACTGAAAACAACAAAATACAACAATATGATACAGAGAAACAATTACACTTTTACTGAAACAAAAACCAATCAAAGTCTTGGCAATTTTATTTGTCTGGCATTTCATTCCATGCAAAATTTAGTAAGGGAACAAATATCAAATCAATATTCCATCTAAAATTGGTAAATGCCTGTAGGGAATATGCACACAGTCTTAATATATTGTATGTCAAGTTATAGTTGAGGCTAGTTCAGTTAGTAGCACGCATGTATATTGACCGAGGGGTCATGGGTTCCATTCCCGGGCCAGGCATACTTTCGTGGAGCTTGGTCATGAAATTACTTCTACAGCCATTCTCCCTCCAACCAATAATTCTTAATTATGTAAGGCAGTTGTCAGTCACTGACGAAAGTATGCGCTTAGTATTTGGTTAACAGCTAAATCCAGAGATTTAGCCTTTCCAGGAACATTGACTGACCGCCGTTATATGACCAATACAATGTGCATTAAACCCAAAAAAAAAAAAACACCAAAGATATAGTTTGGGTATCATGGTCCAGTGGTGCCAATATTTAGTACAATGGACTTACAATGAGCAATCTACATGTACAGATATTCTATAGACTGCTGAGAGAGGATCTCATGACACCGTACAGGGGGTAGTGTTCAGATGAACTTTGTGTCAACCAATCAATGTGTAGCAGTGCTCAACAAATGATTTGGAAGCAACTTGTCCTGCAGGACGAGCAGCTTGGAATTTTCACTTGTCCTGCCGCAACTTGAACTCGTCTTGTCATTCACGAAAGGAAAATACAATAAATTGTGAACTTTTATGAGGCAGCAACAAACATGTTATAAGTTGTATATGATATGGCCACTTCTAGAAACAAAAATCAATCTAGTCGATATTTTCAGATTGCAAGTGATAAAATATGCTTAATTTGTTCAATTTTCGATATGACTATATATTTAAAACTTGAAATTTGATTATTTTGGCTAGAAATTTTACTCGTTCTGCAGGACAAGCACTGCCCGAAGATCAACTTGTCCAGAGTCAATATCAACTCTTAATTACGAGCCGATGAGTGGATTTGTCGAGCCCTGCATAGTTTTCATCTAGATGAAAACACTATAAATAGCATTGGCATTACGTAACATCTAACAACTAATTTCTTGGTGCATGTTATTCAGAGACTGCAATTAGATGATTCTTTGGTATTTGTGCACAATCAATAGTAGGAGGGAGAATGACTGCAGATATTATTTCATGACCAAACTCAGGGGCAGATCCAGGATTTTTTCCCAAAGAATTCTCTTTCATTTAATAAGTACACAAAACACGCATGATAATAAAATAAACCTATACTTACTAATCTGTTCATGGCCAGTACACATACGTAATATATTGATTTCTCGTATAGTGTCTCTCTTAGTCTGTTCAGCTTGGTACGTATCTGTACGTTCACCACTTATATCTATTATTTTTACAGCATATTCTTTACCGGTATTCTTTTCTGTACATCTTCGTACAACACTACTGATACCCCTGAAAAATATAAATGTAAAAAATGTAATGGCATTTTATAGTCTAAGTTTCATGCTTATGCACTTTCACCAACTTTTACAGCATTTAACCCAGGTCATCATGCTACTGGTATCTATCTATCAATCTCTCTGGTGAGTCTTACTTCACTTATTAGTGCAGCCGACAAATTGGCCTAAATATATTATACCACCCTTGCAGGTACCCATTTACACCAGGTAGTTTTCTTGTTAAGAAAATTAGCAGTGTCCCTGGTGGGATTAGAACCTAGGACCTCTCGATCCCTAAGTGTGTGTCCTACCACTAGACTACTGCTCCTGCATATTCTAAATATGAAGATTTTTTACATCCGGTAAATTGATCAGTTATCCCCACTGCATTTTTCTTCCAAGGAAAATAGTGACTATGATAAATTTCTACTAAGAAACCACCTTGGTTATAGTAAAATCATGCAGTTTTTAAAGATTCCTTTTGTTAATACATCTTTTGAGTATTTTAGTTTGTTTACTTTGCGCTAATTAACGTAATGTTTTTCATATTTCTGACATTACGTCATACAGGTGTGACTCGATAATTAATACTTCAGTAGTCGGGAAAAATATGTATACAGAAATAAACATTGATAATTTACAAATAATATACTGCGACAACAATCTGTTGTCTCATACAGGGACTTCTAGGTGTGATTAGTTATATACATATAATCAGAAAAAAATCCTCGACTTTTGTCTGCCTTTTATACAACTATTAAAGTTGATAACCAAAAAGCAAAAACTTTAAATCAGGCCGACAATCTATCACATCATTTGAACCACATCATTTCAATATATAAAAATATTTAAATAAACACCACTTAAACAACTACAAAAATACCAGTACGTGGTTGTGACATTGACGTGATTGTGACGACGATGTGAACCAGTATACGATGTGAACCAGTATACGATGTGAACCAGTATACGGACATATAAATCTATATGTACACAGGGAGTGGAGATAACAAAGCCCCGGGCTGTTTCTTGTACAATTCATGCAGTATAACACCAATGAGTTCAAAGTATGTTCAAAGTTTACTAACTTGAAAATGCTATAATTCATTATTTAGTCTATATATTACTAAAAGTCTAGTCTTTTAAAACTGCTTCACAACATGGTTCCCCAGTGAGCTAAATTGGTAGTACACAAGTTGATTAACGAAGGTCTTGGGAGTTCAATTCCTAGGAGGAGCATACTTTCACGGAATTTGGTCATGAAATAATTTCTATGTCCATCCTTCCTCCTACCACTTATTCTGAATCAAGTAGGGCAGTTGTTAGTCACTGACATAAGTATGCTCCTTAAGTTACTAAAGTAACAGCTATATCTGGAGATTTAATATTTCCAGGAATGGTGTGTAGGTTGACTGACTGTCATGATATGACCTATACAATGTGTTACTTTGGCATTAAACACAATAAAAAATAACAAACAAGTTTGAACTTAACACTGTACATCAGGTTCACAAATTCAGTAAAATTTTATGACATTTATAAATACCAGATGGCAAGACAGGTGGAAAGATATTTACTATTGATATAAAAAAATAGAGAACAATTTTTACACTTCAAATATTTTTATAAAATTATACAAAAGGCTAAAATGATAAATGTAGCCAAGAATAAAATACACAGCTGTTTGCTGTAATATTGGTGTTACTTACAAGTAAAGCAATCATTACAAATAAACTAGGCTTGTCACAATTAACTAATCTGTTTTCAATAGACCTAACTGGGAAATTAAATTTAACGTCCCCATGTGAGATTTGAACCCATACCCCTTCGAGACATTAGATTCGATATCCAGGCATGCTATCAAATGGGCTACCAACCCAGGTGATATATGAAATGTATAGTATAGTTAAGACATCTCACCTACTTTAATATGTTGAGGGCTTGACGGAAAACTGTAATAACTCATATTTTCCAAAAAAAATCAGGAGAAGCAAAAAACTGTTCCACATTTTTCTCTCGTGTTATACTGTAACTAGTTTTGATATGTGGGTAAGAAATAACATGTCTTATGTAATTACACTGTGCTAAAAAAACTAATTATAGTGAATTTACAAGCATTTTTTTACTTACAACAGTTTCCCATTGAAATTGGGAGTTATTCCGAACATGGAACTTAGTAAATATATGTACTTTATGGATGGAATATTTCGAAGAAATTTGGTAGGAACATGTATTTGGCATTTCTGAAGCCTAATTTATCAAAAAGTCATTTTTTTTTTAAAATGTTAGTAACGACAGTTTTCCCTCAAGCCCTCGATGTACAGCTGATTAAATGTATAACTTGTACACATTGTACTAGTATGAATTTTAATACATTCTATCTATAAGCCCTATTAAACTCTCATGATGTCTAACTAGGGAAGCTGGGACATGATAATTGAAGTATCATCCTTGATGGATAATTTCATTTCTTTATTTTATCAAACACACCATGACATAGGTCAAACAGATAACTAACTTAAACAATTCTTACATCTTACAACCCAGGCAACATAATTGAGTGAAGTGTTTGAGTATACGCCCCTTTTTAACAGTCATGATGATAATCATTGTAAGGGTAATAGTTCACCTGATCACCACTCCAGGAATCCGCAAGTTTAGTACAACCTCTCACAAACAACAGCCTCAGGGATGGACTAATGTGTGTTGCCGTATAGAGGTTGTTGGTCTGCAGAGGTTAAATTAAATTATAAGTATTCAAACTGGTGTTATGAAAAGCTGTAGTTGCGCAGAGGGTTTTTTCAGTAGGGGGCTTTTCTGTGGAGGTTATAATGCACTAGACATCATCCTCTGTAAGTAGCTGTTTGGTTCCCCACTTAAAGAGCCATGGTACAAAGCAGAAATTGAACCAAGGGTTACTATCACTGAGAAGGAACACAGAGTCAGCAACTTAAACCACTCAATAACAAAATGAGGATCAGGCATATTATTAAAAGTCAACACAGATAAGTCTAACGTCTATAGTTAAGAGATTTACACCAACCAGTAATAAAGTAAACAAATCAATTGTCTTTCATCCCTTCTCTTCTTTTTCTAGATAATTAATAGCCCATAAAATAGCAAATACTTTCCTTTGCCCATAACATTCCTATCTGTCCAGTTTTTACCTTAAACTTTAAATCCTTCACATTATAATCGAATTGAACCAATAAGTAGGTCACTTGTGAAAATATTTTGTGCAGAGGATTAAGAGTCAACAATCATAATCCACTGGCTTATGTGGGGGGATTCCAAAACAGAGAAAAAACAGTTATTTTATAGGCTATCAGACTCTTTTCTATTCTTTTAGCAGGTGCAAGAATTATCATCGAAAATTTGTTTACATTCTATAAATCACGTGACTATATGCCCAGGAGTCTAAAACGTGAGTTAATAATCAGTACAGTACTAAATTCCTTTTCTATACTGGACAGTTACCTCAGAAAACATCAAGATGTAAACATGTTTACTATCACTAGAATTATACATGTGAGTGATGACCCCTTGACCCCTAACCAACATAAACATATCATTGTCTGAAGTGATAAACCAATCAGATTCATCAACAAAAACATTAAGAGATTGTTGAGTACATGAACACACTGGAAAACAAACATGTGGTCAATAAAAGGTCAAATTATTTTCTGACTCATTTCTACAATCAATGTTAAGATTAAAGCCTTTGAGAATATTTTCATAACTCAACAATTATTATTAAAGCTGCCCTTTCACTCATTACAAAACTATCAACTTTTCTGAAAATCTCAAAATTGTAAAGAAACTTTTTGGAAGCAGTGTTCTGATAAAGACAATGCTACCAATTTACTTACAACTTATAAAGAGTTTTACAGTGTGTCAACCAAATTTAGGTTATTTACCATGACCAAAGCACAATAACCTAGCGTTCCCTGACCCTTGCCTACAACCCCAACACACCTACCATTCCAAAAGCTGACATATAACAGTAAAATATGATGATTTTATTAATGAAGCTGTACCCTGTTAGTAACAGTATAGATAATAAATTTGAAGTTTAATTTTTAGGTTATAATTAAATAATAATTCCATCAATAATATGTCGGTGAACTTTCCACTTTCTGTACTGATGTATCCTACATTAACAAACCTCAATACACTGGAAAAACCCTTTACATGTACAATTGAGTTCAGAATATGATCTACTTGATGAAACTCAGTTAATTTAAAACAAGGTCAAGTTTTTCCTATAGAAATAAATCAAGTATCTTACTCCCATTACATCAGACTATCTCAGTACATTCTGTATGTATAGTTGATAAATCGGTCATATAGAATCTCCAATAAAATATATAGTCTGTTCTTATAAATAGTGTTTACATCATGAAAGCCGGAGGATGGTCATATTTCAAGATTACAATGTATTGGTCAAATTACAATGTATATTACAATGAATTTTATACTGGGTTTAACACCAACTCAACACAATTCAGGTTATTTTACAGCAGCCAGCACACCTAACCTAGCTTTAGCACATAGCATTTTCCCCTCGTCCAATCAGCTGTCGAGGATTGTTGAACTTGGGGAAAATGCTGTGCTAAGCCAGTTAGATTATGTTTTCATTTTACTATAAGGTAAGGCTCTGCCCCTCGCACTAAACCTTATAGTAAAATGAAAACATAATCTAACTAATACTTCCTGTTTCAATAACCAGAACACACTTAAATTGCATACTGTATAAGTACACCAAGAAAAATAATTCTCAACATGAGAAAAAATATTTTAAAGTACACAAACATGCATGACCTATTAAAATAAACTAC
This sequence comes from Mactra quadrangularis, assembly GCA_025267735.1. NCBI lineage: Eukaryota > Metazoa > Mollusca > Bivalvia > Venerida > Mactridae > Mactra > Mactra quadrangularis. The sequence goes on along the minus strand of CM046305.1, from coordinate 45,830,719 downwards.
ATAACATAAATCAGTCAAGGGCAAGTCTTACTTTTTGAAATAAATTAAGTATCTACTCCAAATTACATCAGCTGAATTCAGTAAATCGGTCACACACTCCTGACACTGCCTTTAATGTAAATACTTAGTATGATGAAATATGTGGGATCAATATAAACAATATTAAACAACTAGGGCATTATGTATTCATAACTATTTTATTTTCACTTTGAAGCATGTAGCTACCCTCAGAAGCACTGAGGCACAATGCTTCATACATTGAGGTACAGGTATGTGAAGGGTGTAGCTACTCAGAAGAACAATGAGTGTTGTGTGGTATGTGCCGTAGACTATTTTATTTCACAGGGGTTCACTCAGCTACAATTAGGATCGGTGAGTCAAATATTGTTAGAGTTAACTTAACTCTAAGTGGTACATACATCTCCACTGATTTGAATATCTACTACAATACCTCTGAACTCATAATCAATTTAAATCAGCAGGATTATGCACAACTGATAGTTAACAATTACTTCACTGATGCACACTGAAGCTGGAAACTACACAGTGCACTGAAGCATGAGTCTAAAATCAAAGATTTATTCATTTGACCCAAGTGACAACATCCCACTCCACTCCCCAAACCTCCAAAAGAATTTCCTCAGCATAGATTAGTATTAGCTCAGTGTATATTGTATTTCTGGCCATGGCAGTTTTTGGCTACCTATGGAATTGTTTCATGCATGTTAACAAGATTGTATGATAGTATAATGTGCTTTATAATCTTATGTAATACTAAAATTCATGTCAGTAGGATTTTAAAATATTTTTTGTTTGTTTACAATAATCTTGTTAGCTACTCGTCCAAAGTATTTGCAATGTTACGTCAGCATGAAACTAGTCTAACAATATTGTAGATAAAGAAGATATAAGATTGTTTTGCACAGATCTATCTTTAACAATTGAATGGATTTCTTAACTCAAAAGGATTTCTAAAGAAAAGGTTTTGCATGTTTATTTAAACTTTACATGTTAATCAATGTTTTTCAACTATTTATAGAAGCCAGCTCACCTAACAAACAAGGAAAATTTTCTTCTGTGTTTTTCAAGTACTCGACCTTCCAAGAAGTGCAGTAAATTTCTTATATAATATGGAGGAAAATCAACATTATTGAAATGTTTATCATTATTTAACTTTAATAAGAAGGGAATGACCAGCTAGGAAAACTTTATACTCATAACTTGAATTTATGGGTATTTCCAGCTAAATAAGGTTTGTTTGTATCAGATGCATCTGTAAAGAAGGAAGTTAGTTTCCATATTATTGCTGAAAAGTATGCAACACAGATTATATCCTATTGTTCTGTGGCACACATTTGTGTTTCCACTTTGTTCCTCACAGATACAACTGTTATATATATATTTTTCACCTGGAAAAACCCACAAACTTGAGATTCGAATCAAGACTATAGATCGTGGATAGCTGAAGAATTTATAGACTAGGATATTAGACCAGTTCATATTCACAGGGCTCTACACTAAAAGTACTTAAGTAGTCCGATTGCCCATGATGACCTATATTAGGGTTCGGTCAACTTGTTACAACTAGTTAACATTTCCTTCGGGAAAGTAAAACATATACTGATATAGCTGCTTGTCGAACCTAGTTAAAAAATTAACGAAATTAATGTCGAGTCATGATGCAGCTTTTTTTCAAATCAAAACTGCTGAGTCATGTTATTTAAAAAAAAAAACTTGAAATAAACTTGATACACATGAGAAAGTTAAATGTATCTGCGTAAATCAAGTAACTTTAGTTGAATCTTGAATTACTAGTTTTTAATATTGTAGAAATTCAAAATCTTTAGAAGCTATCTACATAGGGTCGAGGAAAGCTACACTAGGTGCACTGACCACCGAAAAATGAACTTAATTTGTATTGAAACAGGTAATAGTGTTAAAACCCAGTTAAAAAATTGTGAAACAATACATATCAGAATAACATACTTTTTAATTTAAATGATTACATAATAAAAAGCATTCATCAAACATGACAGCAGGTGGCAGGTGGATATATAATCATAAAAAAGCAATCAATTTCAGGCTAGACAAAAACTGATGCAAGAATGCACTCATCAATTTAGTTACAGACTGAAGCAACAGGATTATGATTGATATCAATTAATTAAAGACTCAATTATACAACATCTGGATTGTGTATAAAATATATTATAAGTCTATCATAAATGTACATTATACTGTTTGATTATTTTTTGTTGGGTTTTACTCTGTAGCAACACATTGTATAGGTCATATCATGGCCATCAGTCAACCTACTCACCGTTCCTGGAAAGGCTAAATCTCTGGATACAGCTGTTAATCAGTTACTAAACATATACTCAGTCAGTGACTGATTAAGAATCAGAGGTAAGAAGGGGAATGAAAAGAGAAATCATTTCATGACCACTAAAGTATGCCCCATTTGGGAATTGAACCAACGACCCCTCGATCAGTAGACTTGTGTGCTACCAACTAAGCTAGTCTTGCTAGTCTTTAGATGATAAGAGAAATTCACCAATTATGATTAATTCCACGCCTTCCTCTGTATAATTTTCAAAAACAGATTGCTATACCACTCAGACATACCGAAAAGTGTTTTGACATTACTGGACATAAAATACATAAATCTATCATATACTATACTGTCTCCCCATGATAGAAGAAAATTACTTTTTTCATATTGGATTCAACACTGTGTCAAAACAGTTAGGGTTACATTACAGTGTTCAGTGCACCTAACCTAGCTTTCCTGGTCCTCTGTCTATAACCAGCACTCACCTGCCCTTCCACAAGGCAAGATACTTTCCATATACATTATTTTAAGAGAATTGACATTATTGTCAAATTTTCGCTTAAAGCTATTTAGAATGTCTTCAAACTTTTAGTGGGTATTCGTTATTTATATTTATTTGTGAGGAAATCAATGACTATTTACATTGATGTAATAACTACTCTAGACACATTCAAACCTGATGTTTAAAAGTCTAATTCAAGTTTCTATACATGAAATACATCAATACAAAGTTTTAGTCAGTAGTTGAAAGTAGGATAGTTTCCAAAAACCAATACACCAAATATACAGACACAAGACGATCAATATCAGACATGTACATAACCAGACATGTAGTTCCATGCATGGTAGAGAATTAAACATTGCATATAGAAGTAATGCATACACTAGCTGCCCGGCTAGCTCAGTTGGTAGCATGCAAGTCTATTGATTAATTTTGTGGGTTTGATTCCTGGGCTGGGCATACTTTCGTGGCGCTTGGTCCTGAAATTATTTCCACAGGCATTCTCCCTCCTACCAATGATTCTAAATCATGTAGGGCAGTTGTCAGTCACTGATGAAAGTATGCGCCTAGTAGAAGGTTAACAGCTAAATCTTGAGATTTAGCCTTTCCATATACAGTGAGTAGGTTGACTGACCTCGGTGATATAACCTAGAAGGCTATGCAATGGGTTGCTATACGTTAAACCCAACAATAAGAAATGCATACAGTGTGCACTAATATATTAGTAAACAATATTGAACTTGCTCTAAATTTACTTTCAAATCAGTTCTATTTGCCTAATGAATGAATCTTAGTATGTTTTCATCTGTTTGAATAATGAACTTACTTGACAATAATGTCAATTTTCCTTCAATAATAGGGTATACAGAGAAGTTGACGACCTTGAGGAACGGAAGGTGGGCAGAGTACTGGTTATAGACAAGGGTTCAAGAAAGCTAGGTTTGGTGTGCTGGCCTATGTAAAATAACCTCAATTGATATGAAATGGCATTAAACCCAGCATAATAACTGATATAACAAAGTTTATTCAGTAGTTTGTAGTTTATCAAGTTCATTGACTGTTTTTACATCAAAGCACAGAATGAAAAATACTTATCTGTACAATGAACTCAATATTATAAGTGCAGTAAAGTCAATTCTCTAAAGATGATGACATATATGTTTGACATTAAAAAGTCATTGCCATCATTTTTATACAGCCAAGTCTGTAGTTTACTTTAAAATAAGCCAGAATGGGAGAAATGATAAAGCAAGACTAAAACACCATTTTTGGGGAAAGGGCATCAACCTTTTGTTTTGGAAAAATTGGGAGATTTTCACTTATTTGGGAAAATTGACCCACTTCATTGCCAGGAAAAAGGATTAATTTATTGTATCATAAGTGTTACAAAATCGATAAGATAAAATAAAGAACACAGACTGTGTTGTGAAGAAATATTGAAAATTTTTCATATAAGTGAATTAGGGTTCAACACTTTTTGGGAAATTTGTATGGGATTTGAGAGTTTTAAGGACCAAACTGGGGAAAAAGTGTTTTGTTAGGGGAAGCAGCCAGTATTCCACTTCGTCTGAGAGTATTTTGGCCCTGCAAAGCTTGTATGCTTTATTATATAATGACAAGAGTTATTGCAGCCTGTCATTGCTTTAATTAACCCACTAGCCCTAACACGTGAAAATTGATTTGTGCCAGTGTAAATTACTTGTTTTCATATAGTTTGGCTAGTTGATAATTTTGTCATTTAATGTGAAACATGATAAACTGGGCTATTGCTCGAGAATGTTAAAGGCTATGACAGTGAAGGTAATAAGGCCACAACAAGCTGATCATATATATGTTCTATTGATTCGCTCGCACCTTAATTTTGACGGTTTTTACAAAAAATAATTTTTGTTTCGCGTTCTCTCATAAAAATTTAATCACAGCTATATAAAGCAACTGAATTTTTTTGCTAGCTCACCCAATTTTTTTTCAGAAAAATCTGCAGAACACATAATCTACTTGTTGTGGCCTAAAGGCTTTATTCTATAAACCCATAAAAACACAATCAGCTATGAAACAATTGGTCATAAAAAATATAATAAATATGTATAATTATCAAAAATGAAATAATATATCACTCAATAAAAAACTAATAATCATAGAACATAGGTCATAACAGTCATTCACTTTCACAAGACAAATAATTGAGGTTAATGATGACCAAATAATAACAATCTAAAATGATGACCATTTTTCTTTATAATAAATTATACCGAAAACAAAAAACACATTCTACCAGTGTTAAATTGTTTACAAACAATGAAACGACAAGATGATGTCATCATGTATATGTTATAAAAAGTATGATGACACTGTTTTGTTTACTAGTGATAATGATTCATTGTTTATTTTGCTTATAGCTTTTGTTATTTATAATAATACAGGACATTCTACAGGCGATGAAGTGACTGATAATGGACCTTTTTTGAAACTCCAAATTGCAGTTTTTTCTATCCATGGACATGCAGTACAAACAATTTTTTTTTTATTGATTATAGCTAAAAGCATGAATACACCAAAATTCTCAACAATAGATAAATCAACATTAAACAATGACTTCATGAAAGATCAATAATATTATTTCCCTCAGCGGGGAATCAAACACACAACTACTGAATATGAAATCCTGTGGTCTACTAAAAGTGCCACTGCCACAGCTTGTTGTAATACACTAAGGACTTGGTGGGCCATTCCTATGCCCTAAAATTCCCAACAATAGTTAAATCAACATTATACAATGACTTCATGAAAGATCAATAATATTACTTCTTTAACAGACCATACAAGATTGATCAACATGTATATAAATATAAATATATATATACACAAGTACATACACATTTATAGTTTATATTATTTTTATTATGTTTTATGTGAACAAAGATCAAAGATTTCACTCATGTGTATATTACCCCCACAAGTTTATGAGTAATAAAATGTAGTACAGTGTATAGAATATACATGTATAAGCTACTGACTACTTACTTTCTTTGTTTATTGGTATATATAAAGGATTGTTCAGTTGTTGTTGCGGCAACTGACTCACATTCCAAATTAAAAAAAAAGGATTATTTTAGCCAGAATGAAAGGACTGAACAATGATTTAGTCTTATTTATTATACAACATGAAAATGGGCGTGGCCAAGTACTTAGGATGTTGAGACTAGTAATTTTTTTGGATTAGCAGTTCTGTATAGAGACTGCTTATTTTATGTAGTAAGAACATATTTCACAATCAAGCTAAAATAAATAAGTATAATTTATACTATCATACAACCCAGGTCGGCCGCACAGTTGGTACCACCCTGGTATTACGAACCTAGTGTCCAGAGGGGGGTACAGGTACAAATCCCACCCAGGGAGGTTATACCCTTCCATGAAAAATTCACAATAAATTCAATTTTCTAACATTAATAAGGTATATGGAGAAGTTTCCGGCCTTGTGAAAAGGTAGGTGAGTACTGGTAATAGACAAGGGTGCAGGAAAGCTAGGTTAGGTGAGCTGGATGCCGTAAAATGACTAAAACATGTTGACATGTTTAACTCAAATAAATATACCACATTCAGTATTATCAAATTATCCATACTGAAATACAGTTGCATATCTAATCATCAAAATCCACATTAACAACTTGACCTACCGATATTAAACTTAATTATTACAGCAATCTGATTAAAACCTGTTCTAAATTATTCACTCATGAGCTCACTTATTTTGGGATCTGGCTACTTCACTAGATCCTACTTGGAGATAGTTATTACCTATAAAAACTTACATTTCTACAACGGTTTTAACTAATTCAAATTTTTCAGCTTTATTAAACTATTATTGTAAAGATTTATCTATTAATTCAATATAACACTTAACTGAGACAAATCAATGTAATCATATGAATCAAAATTATACAACTAGGTGTAAATCTCATATAATCCATGCCAACTAGGCCAGCGTATTATAACTAAACTGAACAATAGTAAAGATTTTACAAATCATTTCAAACATTTAGTACAGTAATTGCTAAATCTGTATTACATATAAACTTTTATAATGACTTTATTCTTAACCTTTAATATCTATATTAATACCTATAATAAGATTAGATTTTGACAACAAATGTTTTGAGACAAAACAATAAACACTTGCTTTCATGTTTCAAAAATATTTTTGCTTTTTATTTAGTTATTTTGTTTATCATGTCACCCATGACTGTGTTTTAAAATATTTTTTTTCTGTCATCCAATATTGTTTGTCCTATTCTAAAACTTTATATCAACAGGCCATACAGGGTTGGACATGAAAGTCATGAATCTTTAAACTAGGTTGTCCTGTTTGACAATCTGCTATACATTTATGTTTAACTTGCTCAAACCAAATTTTGACTAGCATTAACAAGTTGCCTAAACTCAAATATAGGTCATCAGGGACAATAGGACAACCATTAATGATGAGCCCTGGTCATGTGTCGTCACCAACATCTACAAGTCATGTGACCTAACCAACATTTACAGGTCATGTGACCTCACCAATGTCTTCAGGTCATGTGACCTAACCAACATCTACAGGTCATGTGACCTCACTGACATCTACAGGTCATGTGACATCACCATCATATACAGGTCATCATCTCATGTGACATCACCAACATCTTCAGGTCATGTGACCTCATCAACATCTACAGGTGTTGTGACCTCAGTGACATCTACAGGTCATGTGATCTCACTGACATTTACATGTCATGTGACCTCACTGACATCTACAGGTCATGTGATCTCACTGACATCTACAGGTCATGTGACCTCACTGACATCTACAGGTCACGTGACCTCACCAACATCTACAGGTCATGTGACCTCACCAACGTCTACATGTCATGTGACCTCACCAACATTTACAGGTCATGGGACCTCACCAATATCTACAGGTCATGTGACCTCACTGACATCTACAGGTCATGTGAACTCACCAACATCTACAGGTCATGTGACCTCACAACATTTACAGATCATGTGACCTCACCAACATTTACGGGTCATTTGACCTTTGTTTACAGGAAAGAAAATACTGCACGTTTTCACACAGGAATTTTTTCAAATGATACATAAAATATGGCGTAAATATTAGATTGTGAAACTTTGATTGTACATAATGGAAGATAAGTGACATTTACTAGGATAACCTTTATGTACTGAAAACTTGACTGCATCTATACAATCTTGAGGTTATTGTATTATACAACATGAGACAAGCTGTGTCTTATGTTAAAACTACCTGAATATTGCATTGATAACACCACATTAAAAATATTCATGACATAATGATTATAATTAAATCTTGGGAACCCAGAACTTTGTAATACTATGAGCTCAGCAATGAGTGATGTGAAACCCTTTATTAATACTGGGTTTAACGTTGCGTCAGCACAATTTAGGTGATTTAACAGTGGCCAAGGCACCTAACCTAGCTTTCCTGAACCCTCATGATTAACCAGTGCTCACCTACCCTTCCATAAGGTCAGAAAACGTCTCCATATACCTTATTAATGAAGAAAAATTGACAATATTATCAAATTTTCATGGTAGAGTAGGAGCAGTAGTCCAGTCGCAGGACTCACACTTCGGGATTAATAGGGCCTGGATTTGAACCTCCATTAATTAATTTTACTGCTCTATTCTTCAAGCTGAAATTACTCTCACATGTAAATTGGTACTGTGAGGAATCACTGTCCTGCCTCAAGGTGATTTCAATGATCAGAGGTTATTGTCAATTGTAAAATACCTTGTACGGCTGAACATGAATATGGAAAAACATTTTTAACCAAACTTAAATTTTTAAACTTTAACCTTTACCATAATATTGAGTCCCAAGATTAAAATTTTCAACAAAAAATGTGTACAAAAGCTGATAGTAACTCTTCAGTGCAGTGGAAAAAACCCACATTTTCAGTACCAGAAAACATGAATTAAACAACATTCTACCCATTAATATACAAGCAGAGTTATAATTCAGCACTCACAGTTCATACACCATTCAAAGTTGGCTACTGAAGTTGGGTATTACATCATATACATGAGAGTAAATTACTTTAAAAGAAGGAAACTGCAGACATTATTGATTAGTAGAGAATTGATAACAGTAACCTCAGTGAGACTACAAATATCCAGACATTACATCAATATACACCAAAATCAATATAGAAGTCTTCATTCTATAAGACAAATATAGAACCACACTGACATGGAGAGATATAGAGAGAGGGGGAGGGGGGAGAGAGAGAGGGGAGAGAGAGGGAAAGATGTTTGTAGTCTGGTCTTTCAAAGTTTCAGTTTTATACACATAGATATAGGCAAAAAGTTTACTTTACATTGTTGCCTCACTATAAAAGGTTATCCTACCAAGGTCATCATCTATAAAAGACCAAATGTGTTGCCTCAATAAAGACCTAATGTATAACTCTATAAATTACTAAAAGTACACCTCTATTCAAGACCTTATGTGTTGCCCCTATAAAAGACCTAATTTCTTGCCTATATAAAATACCTAATAAACTGTCTCTTTTAAAAGACCTCATATGTAGCTCCTATAAAATACCAAATGTGTTGCTTTTATAAAATACCAAATGTGTCACTTTTATAAAATACCAAATGTGTTGCTTTTATAAAATACCAAATGTGTTGCCTCTATAAAGTACCAAATGTGTTGCCTCTATAAAATACCAAATGTGTTGCCTCTATAAAATACCAAATGTGTTGCCTCTATAAAATACCAAATGTGTTGCCTCTATAAAGTACCAAATGTGTTGCCTCTACAAAATACCAAATGTGTTGCCTCTATAAAGTACCAAATGTGTTGCCTCTATAAAATACCAAATGTGTTGCCTCTATAAAGTACCAAATGTGTTGCCTCTATAAAGTACCAAATGTGTTGCCTCTATAAAATACCAAATGTGTTGCCTCTATAAAGTACCAAATGTGTTGCCTCTATAAAGTACCAAATGTGTTGCCTCTATAAAATACCAAATGTGTTGCCTCTATAAAATACCAAATCATGTGTTGCCTCCATAAAATACCAAATGCGTTGCCTCTATAAAGTACCAAATGTGTTGCTTTTATAAAATACCAAATGTGTTGCTTTTATAAAATACCAAATGCATTGCCTCTAATAAGTACCAAATGTGTTGCCTCTATAAAGTACCAAATGTGTTGCCTCTATAAAATACCAAATGTGTTGCTTTCATAAAATACCAAATGTGTTGCCTCTATAAAATACCAATGTGTCCTGTTTATAAAATACCGAATCATGTGTTGCCTCTATAAATAAATTCTTTATTATTATCACTCACTATAACGGAGATGTCTCGTATTACTATAGTAATAAAGAACTATAAGAAAGTACCAACCTTCCAATAATCTCATGTAGAGTTATAGAAAAACTTCCACCATTACTAGAAAATACTAAATCTACATTATCTAACGGTTGTTGTAGCTGGTTACGACCCGTTGTAGACTGGGAATGACCCGTAGTAGGTTGAGCACCACCCGTAGTAGGTAGCTGGGTCCCTGTGGTAGGGTACGACAAGGTTCCCGGAGACGTTACAGAACTACTCATGTTTGACCCACTTATACGTGTACCTATATTTTCTAAACGTGGTGGGTTCAAAACTTCTAGGTTATTATTATTATCCTCCATTTTGTTTCCGATCAACGCACATGTAACACAATAAGTTTGATTTTTATTAGCAAAAACTCTACGTAATGTATTCACCATGTCTATAATTTTAATCACAATATCATTTCACCCATAACACATAACAACATATATATATATCAAAAATTAAACTTAATATCCCAAAATACCCTCTTAAACAAAACTTTAATAAAATAAACTCCAATCGACTAAAAACTTCTAATCACTAAAAACTTCAAATCGCTACTTAAACAAGCTTGATCATTTCATACAGAATGCATGTATTACACTAACATATTTCATTCACATGGTTAAACCTACTACTTCACTCAACCCTCTACTACTATTCAATACAGAATGTATATGCTACAAGCAGACGTCATACAGTAATATTCTAAACCAATAACATAACAGGAAACAAGTAGAGCATAGAAATGTCTTCTCAACCAATCAGAATGCTTACTACAATACACACCCAGTTATCAACCAATGAAATCATCTGTACTGAGTAACATTAGACACACATGTAAACAAATACTAGGTCACCACACACAGGTCATTGTAAGTTTAAGAACAGTTAGGTTGCATTATGTCATGGCTTATTTTGAAATAGTATAACTTAGTATCAACTTTTGATAGTACAATGTAAATACATATAGATCACAATCTATAAAAGAAAGTCAGTAAATGGTGCATACAAGCATGTCTACAGTTTTATGGTTAAATTCCACAAATGTAATCAGGTACTTTACCATTATTTAGGATAATTTCATGATTCATTTCAAAAGTGGCCACTTACTTTTATCCTAGACGAAATCAGTTGTGTACTAAATAAATACATGTGTATTTCTTAATAGTGTTTTTATACCATTCCCAGCTTCCATGAGTAGTTAGTTATCTCTTTCAGAAAGTTACTGAACAATTTGTAAGACCCAGATCTGTAGCGCAATTAGTAGCTAGCGCACCCTGATTTCTAACCTAGTTTCCCAAAGGGTGTCAAATAGTTATGTATGAGAATGGCCATCTGTGATAGGGAATTGAACTCAGGTTGGCAGGTTTAAAATTAACAGTAATATTGTCTAGTCATTTTGTGATGATGTCACTTGCCCGTGTTAAGCCACTCAGATAGCTCAGTTAGTAGCAAACAAGTCTACTGATCAAGGAGTCGTGGGTTCGATTCCCAGATGGGAATACTTTCATGGAGCTTGGTCATGAAATTATTTCTACGGCTTTTCTCCATCCTACCAATGACTCTTAATTATGTAGGGCAGTTGTCAGTCACTGACAAAAGTATGCACTCAGTAGTTGATTAACAGCTAAATTCAAAGATTTAGCCTTTCCAAGAACAGTGAGTAGGTTGACTGACCGCTGTTATATGACATATACAATGTGTTTCTACAGTGTTTTACCCATCAACAACAACAACAACTTGCCCATGATGCTTATGCCCTAGGCAGTGTATGGCTAGATGTAGATGTTAATCATAGACAGGAATGATACGACTTGCCAGGATTTAGATTTGAACAGCCAGGGATCAAACCAAGGCTCTCATAGTTCTCAAAAATCTACATTAAAAATAAATAATAATGGGCGAAAATGTCAGCCCTGGGCGCTGAATCAAACCCAGATCTCCAGAAACTTAGTCATAAAGTCTAACCTACCATTCATTAGATCTATCCGATTAAAACCCAATAAAAAATTAACCGCTCCCACACTCGCTAAGTTTGGATCTAGCTACTTCATCATACAGGTCATGTTCAGCTGACCGTAACAATTATGAGATTCATGACGCAATAATTGTGCTCAGTGACTTGTTTATATTCTCTACATCACACACTTGGCAACAAACAGTCCAATCACAGCCTGTTAATAACACCACTGTCAAATTAGCTAGCAAAACTCTACCCAAAAAATAAAAACATGAAATCAAAATGCTAATAATAGTGTTTTGTCTAGATGAAAGCTATGCATTGATTGGTCGACACAAAGATCATCTCCATGTGACCCCCAGTGTAATGTCAGTAGATCCTATGACAGCAGTATATGAGATATCTACTGAGAGAGATAGCCATTAGACCACCTCCACAACTTACAAGTTATTTTTTTTAAATATTATACAGGGTTTAATGCCATGTCAACACATTTTGGTTACTTTACATCATCCTGTGCAACTAACCTAGCTTTTCAAGACCCTAGGGATGGATTTGAACCCATACCCCCTTCAAGACATTAGATTCAAAATCCCAGTGCACTACCAACTGCACTATCGACCTGGGTTACAAGTTACATTAATCAATCATTCTTCTCAAGAGTCAAGTACAATGTACTCACCTACCACAAACATCGTTAAGAATAAAATGTGATTCTCCATACTTTGTATCAAATACAATGGTGACATTATCATTATCAGCATGTTTATCATCGTTGGGTTCTGGTAGTGGTATACACGTATCAGGAGGTTTAATGATATCAGATGATATCGCTATATTTGCTATATCGTCCAAATCTTTCTTTCCATTCTTTCTGTTCTTTGGAAATCTTGGGGTAAGTTTTCTTTCCCTTAGTTTCCTACCCACACTGCTTGGTCCATGAGGCATGATGAGTGAGTGTTAAGTACAGTTAATTAAATGCAAATCACTTAAGAGCAGTCCGTAAACTCAACTCGAAAACTTTAATGTAAGTTCAAATACCCAGAGTTCGAGACTAATAATTAGCTCCGTGAATAAAAGTTAAAACCTTGTACCTTAGTTAATTATTCACAACAACTGTCAATCAGCATATAAGACTACTTAATCAAGTTGTGACCAAGTCCTTCTTATGACAATTCTTAATAAACAATAGTCATCACTTTTAAATTATAACTCCAATGAAACAAAAGACAAAAAATAATGTATCTCCAATCAAGTGGTGATATTTAATAAACACCAATGAGTAGTAAACTATACTATAAAACTTGTTAAAATTAAACATATAAATCCACTAAGCTAAAATATATGATAATAGTACAACAGAATCTCCTTCAAATGTTTTATACAACAAATATCCAATCTCACAACAATTCTAGAAATATATTCCAACATAAAACAGTTTTCAATACAATAGAAATGTTGTTGAAATCATTCAAACCATAGTAAACAGCTTGTATTATTATCCACCAAAGTCAAGTTCACTGTAATAACTCCTACATTGCATCATCAGTTGACAGTCAAGCGAGAATCGTAGGTAAACAGTGCGGTTTTATCTAGTTTTTGTTAAGTATTAAAACATTAAATCATACAACCAAAATTGCTCTTCTTTTACATCAATAAAATGTCATAAGCTTTCTAATAATGAAAATTCATATATAAACTCTGCAACAGTACTTAAAGGTGATATCCAACAAAAAAACAAACATACCAACAAATAGACTAGCTACAGATTGTATACAAGATCATGTCTTAATTTACCTTAGGAGAATAGGATGATGTGCGTACATCATTTCACTGATTTAAACAGATCCCTTTGATATTCAACCTTTGTTTTAAATAGTGCATATTTATGTATATTGTAAATTATATATGATGATATGTCAGTAAACATTTATATACATAAACTATCTAAAGCCTCAGTCCCATAAAATCCTGGCTTGTTACAGACCTGTACGCGCAGACATTCGTAGGCTGTGGGAAGCCTTGCGTATCAAGGTGAGGGTACGCACATGGTACAAAACAACACACCTATACGGAGCCGTAGCTCGAAGATATGCATATTTAATCCATACTCGGCCATGATTGTGTTCATGATTTGACTTTGAAACTGATACATGTATCCATGGCTAATCTCACGGACCCTGGTCAATATGTAACAGTTCGTACGGGTATGCAAGAGTTTGTACGAGTCCTTGCAGACCTTGATCGCACGGCGTCCGCACGGTGCCCACACAGCAATTTTTATGTTTATGGGACAGTAGCATAACTAAACTTTACATTTGATAAAATGATTCATCCCTAAATATTTGTTTTTAATGAACTATGAAACACATAAATATGTCACATGGTGAGAAAAGTATGTAACCAGCCCAGGACTAGAACCCAGAATCCCTGCTAACAAAACAGGTGCTCTCCCGACTGAGCTCTCTGACCACATACATATCCTTCTCCACATAATGTGATCTATCTTTCAATAACCAAATCTTCAGTATGTTATTGCAATACGATCTTAAATATCCTTACAATAACCCTCTATCTGATTGTCATAAACCACAAAGTTATCATAAACCATAAATACTGCCATCAACAAAAGCATAATCATAAACCATGAACTGAGTATCCTAAACCATGGACAGAGTCATAAACAAAAAACAGAGTCACAAATAATTGGAAGAGTCATAAACCATGGACAGTGCACCAACCATGGACATTGTCACAAATGATTGAAAGTGTCATAAATCATGGACAGTGCACCAACCATGGACAGTGTCACAAATGATTGAAAGTGTCATAAATCATGGACAGCACACCAACCATAGGCAGTGTTACAAATAATTGGAAGTGTCATAAACCATGGACAGCATACCAACCATGGACAGAGTCATAAATGATTGAAAGTGTCATAAACCATGGGGACAATGGTGTAAACCATGGGACATTGTAAAAATGGACAGGGTTGTAAACCATGGACATTGTCATAAACCATGGACAGCGGTGTAAACCATGGACATTGTCATAAACCATGGACAGCGGTGTAAACCATGGACATTGTCATAAACCATGGACAGCGGTGTAAACCATGGACATTGTCATAAACCATGGACATTGCCAAAAACCATGAACATTGGTGTAAACCATGGGCATTGCCATAAACTATGGGCAGATGTGTAAATCATGGTCATTTTCATAAACTATTGGCAGTGGTGTAAACAATGAACATTGTCAAACACCATTGACAGTGAATAGACCAATGAAATTGTCATAAACCATGGGTAGTGGTGAAAACCATGGACATTGTCATAAACCATGGGCAGTTGTGTAAACCATAGACATTGCCATAAACCATGGACAGATGTGTAAACCATGGACACTGTCATAAACTATTGACAGTGATGTAAACCATGGACAATGTCATAAACCAAAGACATTTTTATAAAACATGGGCAGTGGCTCAAACCATTGACTGTGAACCCTGAACATAAATCATGAACAGGCTTACATATTAAAATAGGTTAAGCTTTCCATGACATCACAACATGCAAAAAACCATAAGTTCATGAATTGATTTCTTTCTGAAAGGTCCTATTTCAATTAAATATTAATTACAAACAAAGTGTACAACATTATACATAATTTACAGCAACTTGCACTTGATACAAAAAGTATTGGGTGTTTTCTAGTCTAAGCCGTTCAAAAGCATAAAGACTTGGAATGATTATAGTGAAAAAACTCTAGGATGATTTCTATCTCTTAGATTATCATGTTTACACACATACAGGCATGTAGCCAGTCTATAAAACAACCACATGGATTTCAACGTGACTTTATCTCTCGGTCACTGTGTCAGCCAATTGTATAAGTTCAACTTAAACTATTAATAGCATCTGAGAGCTCATGAATATTCATAATGAGGTTTCAAGAAGGGAAATTCGTCAAATATCACAAATGAAATTAACAAATTTAAAAGAAATGGGAACTAAAAACGCAATAGATGAGTACTGTAGAGGAAGCTGACATATGAGATAGTAAATAATTTGTGTTAATTGTCTATTTACACAGTAGAGGAAAAAGATCCATATTTCGGATACCTCACACCCATTCTAACTACAGACAAACTATCAATAGAGTTACTGTTGGAGTACAAGAGTATGACCATTGACAACCAAACATTACTGAAGTCCAAACTACATGGATTATAAAATGGTAAATTATTGTGACCAGGGCGTACATGTGCTCTTTGACAATATTCTTACCAAAGTCATAAAATGGCGTAATATTACCACCAATCCATGGGTTTGATCCATGATAGGATAACAAGTTCAAATACGGTAGCTAGTTTTATTTTACATATTAGACAACTGTGACTATGGTCAAGTGGTTAAAAACATACACGTTCATAATCTTCATTCCTGTTTTTGTTATAAACAATCTGTTTCTATACATCAGTCAGTTTATCATCAGTTCAATTTTATAAACACAGTGTTCACATGCTAATACAAGTATAAAGATACTATTTATGGCTGTTTATCTAATTTTCTAAAACTCTTATCAAGAAATCATTTAAGGTGGGTCGGTACCTTACTCTGAGAAAAAAACAAAAAAATATTATGTACACCGATTATGATAAAAGTTGGCTGGCAGATACCTTCATGCTTTTTGTTTGTTTTTCTGGTAACCTTAGCGACATTGTCATTTTTTTTCACAATGTCATGGACGTCACAATCGTTCCCGCTGTAAACAGGCATGCAAGTACATTAAACCAACATATTTAAAGTATTGAATGTCCGAGGCCAATGATAATTATACCAAAATGTTTCTGAAATGTAGTTGCAGTTACATTTTTACCAGGCAGGGGCGGATCCAGGATTTTTTTCTAGGGGGTCCGAACTTTTCTAGGGGGGTCCGAACTTTTCTAGGGGGGTCCGAACCTCGAACCACGACCACATTATACATATTTTGCCGAAAAAAAGGCAACATATTAATAATAAAAACTACATAACCATTACATCTTTGTTAAGCACCGAGAAAAATTGCTTCATACTACTTAAAAATGACTTACAAGCAAGAAATACACTAATGGACATGTACATATTCCAAATTCTAGTGGGGGTCCGGACCCCCCTGACCCCCCTGCTAGATCTGCCCATGCAGTTTCAAAATCAAGATTGTGGCCGAGTATGGATTTAACTTGCAAATCTTCCAGCTACGGCTCCGAAGGGTGTGTTGTTTTGTGCCATGTGCGTACCGTCACGTTAATATGCAAGACTTCCCACGGCCTACGGCTGTCTGCACATATGGGTCCGTAACAAGCCAGGATTTTATGGGACTGAGGCATTAATGTATATACATGTAAATGATATGTACTAATTGTATTCCTTGCCTCATGGCAATTTTAACAAGCAATAAATTGGTTGAACATCATTTCCTTAATGAAATATTCCAATTCAGATTCATTACTATGGAATCATTTATGGTATACCGTAATCATTCACAGATTTCAACTTTAATATCAACTTTTTCTAAAACTAGCAAAATTGTATGTAAATATTTTTGGAAGCAGGAAAGAAGTGTTCTGATAATGGCAATTTTAGTGCAAATTGACATACAACTACAAATGATGGTGTTTTATGTAGTAAATATCTACCCCGTATGTCACAGTATAGACATTTTTAGTGCATTATTGGTGACTTTTATTGTATATTTCTTGCAACATATAGATCAGTTAAATAAGAATTAATGTTTTTGACACAATTACAGACGCTGAATGGTATTTTGAAATGATAGAAAGATATAACAAAATCTGTGAACTAGTGCCTTTAATGGATTGAACAGTTCATTTTATCATACTTCAACAGTATCATCACCCAGTAAGGTCATTACAAGTAATAATAAATTCACAAATGCAGTATTTAGGTCAGTCAGTTTTTAGGTTACCATATCAAAGAAGTAAAACATTTAAAATCTAGGACAGAAACAGTCCTGATCTTGAACTTTGGATAATTACATAAATTGTCTTATATACAGTACAACTGGTTTAAATAATATCAGATATTATTTAGTTAAGACACATCTTCAACAGTCAAGAGGCAAAAATGAGGTGACAATGGTCAATAATAGTCAAATAAGGGGACAACATTTAAGATAAGGGGACAACAGTCAGAAGTCATATGAAGTGGTAAATTTACCTAACCAATGGGTAAGATAATTATGCCCCAATACTAGTGAGATTTCTTAGTTCAGTGCAACAACATGTTGAACAGTCAAGATGCAAGAAAGGTGACAATAGTCAATAATTGTCAAATAAGGGGCCAGTAGTCAATAATGATCAACAGCCAAAAGTCAAACGAAGGGGACAATTCAAATAACCAATGGGTAAAGGATGTTCCAATACTGGTAAGATTTTTTGTGTAATGCAACATCTTTAACAGTCAAGAGTCCAATGAAAAGGACAATTTACCTAACAAAAGGTAAGAGATATGCCAATACTAGACTCTTATCCTCCGTAATCATTTGCCTGCTTGCTAACAGAGAAAGCTCAGTTGATAGTCAGGTTTTAACCAGCATAACTCCATCAACCTTCATCAGTAAGAGGTTATAGGGAACAGTAGTCACTGAGCTGAATTACAGGTGACATTATCATTTAACTATGTATCAAGACAATGTAAAAGAGTAGTGCTAAAGTATTCAGCTTTCTTGTAAAGTTAACCGATTTGTTATTATATAGACTTACACCACATTTTTTTACCATTTTAGTCTAACTGTGGTTTATACTAATTAATTCAGCTCCATTGTAAAAACATGTTCTTACAACTTAGAATTATCACTCTCAAGTTCACTTCCTTGTTCCCCCAGTACTAAGCTAGTAGGACAAAAATTCCTGCTAACACAGAGAGCCATAACTGATAGTCAGGGTTTAACCTACAATTCCATCAACCTCCATCAGTAAGAGGTTTTAGTAAATGATAGTCACTGCCCTGAACCACAGGTGACATTATCATTAAACTAGGTATCAAGACATTGTAAAAGAATTGCGCTAAAGTATTCAACTTGCATCCAGACTACTTTCTAAGTTAATCATTTGGTAATTTATAATGACTTACACCACACCTTTTACCATTTTTAGTCTGAATTGTGGTGACAGCCAACCTACTTATTGTCCGTTAAAAACCAGACCCAGAACTAAACACACACCTCTACCAGTAATGGACAAAAGTCCTACATAAAAAAACTGAAGGAGGGATGCTTTAAACAATGGGCAATAAAATTTTAATATTATTACATATATTTCAATTTTTATTACTATGATTCACCATAGGACGGAGATTCCATTAGGTAGTTTGAATTATATTGTCTACAATCAACTATGTACAACCATTATTTAACTATTGTTCCACTACACTATAATGAAACACATACATAATATCATGTAGCTATATGTATTTTATAAAGATGATGTGTTACAAATTCAAACCCAAAGTAGAGACATTCACAATAACGTGGCACTCAATGCATATTGGAAGTTAAAATAGATCTAAATTTAGAATTAACAAAAAACGCCTACTTTGTAAATCATGTGAGTGTTTAAAGCCAATGACTTGATCACATCTCATAAGAGACGGGTACAAACAAGCTTGTAACGATTTTAAATGGAAATTTTAAACCAATCACTTGATCATATCTTATAAACCACAGGTATGAACGGGCTTGTTACGATTTCAAACGGACATTAATTAAGTCCTTCTAACCAAATATAGACATGGTATCCAAGTTACTGAATACATGTATTATCTATACAAAATAAACAACTGTAAATATCGACAAGGACAAAGTTTAAAAAATGGCGACTGGGGGAAGTATACTGAAAACTTCAGAGGAGTTTTTTGAATTCATCTGTACTTCTTGTGTTGAAGAAGGTTTAATAAAAGAGGCATTAAAATATTGTGTAGATTGTCAGCGATATTGTTGTAAGGATTGTTTGGCCTCACATAGAAGAATTCCAGCACTAAAAAGACATTCTTTTTTGGATAACTCTGCCGTCAAGTCTCAAGGACTAACAAGGTCACTCCCGGCATTTCCAACAAAACAATGCAGTAAACATGCTGGAAAGATTATAGATATGTTTTGTAACAACCATGATGTGGTTTGCTGTTATACTTGTGCAGCAGAAGATCATAGGTGAGTAAACTGTTTTGTTTTAACTTAAAAGTAGAGCTGTCATTGATGGGGCTTGAAGCGTATCGAGGATTTTGATTTATTGAGAAATAATCACGAGGAATATTCAGAGGATACATTGATATAATTGATGCAGTCACTGCAGTACTATACTATGGTGGCATATTTCTGCCATCAGATAACCACATAACTACAGTAAAAGTTCATTCTCTCGAACACCACCAGCTCGAATTAATTGCCTGAGTCGAACACATTGTCTGGAACCGATCAATTTCTCTTCTATATCTATATAAAATAACCTCTTCTGAGTCAAACCGGACAGGGTCGAACTCTCGAACCAATATCACGGTCCCGTGGTTTACAAATACACTATAATACTATTGTCTCTCTCGAACGATAGATTTTTACACATCAGCGACAATGGTCTGATCGTAACTATTGTTTGTGACGCGTGATGATAACACGGCGTGAAAATCGCTCAACCTTAAATTTGTTGATTGATTTTATTTCATTGTCGCACAAAAATACTTAACAATAGAATTGTTTGTAGATTGCACATTGTTGATGCACACAAGTTATTAAGTGTCATGGTATAATTAAAAATCAACAATAAATCGAGTAACTAAGGCATCGCTAAAACAAATGAATTAGCGCATATACAGCTTGTATGTTGGTCTTACTTAATAAAATTGCAAACAAAATGTTAATGCATTTTAGTGTACAATCAGTGGAAATTTACGATCGGTATCAATTCAAAATGTTAGACAAGAATATACATGCAGATTCAACGATTGAACAACTTAGTATAGGACCCGGTTACGTCCTCGTTGTGCTATAATGCTTCTTTTATGTTTCGAGGTAAAATGAAATTACATTAACAATATTTGAGTTAGTTTTTATTATTTTATTTCACACGAACATAACGTACAAAAAGTAAGTTATAAGCAAATCAATTTGCAGTTTGTACCGATTACTTTTACAAGACACTTGAACGAACCGTTTATTCGGGTTTTATATTAAACCAACGGAGATAACGAATAAAAACAATTAAAAAAACAAAGGGAAGTAACAACGTCGAACTCGGACGAATGTCGGCCAGGTCGAACACCTGCCTGGCTCGAATTTTTTTCCACGTCCCTTCAAGTTTGAGCCAGCGAACTTTTACTGTAACTAGTTAATTAAGAGGCTAACTAGTTATGGCAAGTTGGCAACTAGTTAACCTCTTAATTAACTGGTTAGTTATGTGGTTATCTGATGGCAGAAATATGCCACCATACTATACAGACAATTTATGTTCTCATAAACTTATAATAGAAGTACTATATATGTCTGGAATGTTATATCTAGGTATCCCACTATGAATTGGTAAGTAGTTGGTAAAAAGGATTTGTAAATTGGTTATAAATTAATAAAAATATTTAACACAAATAAATTGTTTACTATCCATTCATGAAAGTATTCTAACCATGTCACACTTAAAGGGAAAAAAACAAAACTAGACTGAATCCATATAAATAAAGAAGAATTTAGACAACATTCAAACTGACCCATCGTATTTATGTTTTCGTTTAGCTCTGAATGGAGTTGTAGATTATTATCAAAGAAGTCATATAAAAACTGTTTAGTATGTTTCTATATTATTTCAGATCATGTGATGGTATGATCTCTGTTTCTGACAATATCGATCAGCTCTACCGTAAAACAGATATATCTAAAACTTCCGCTGATATTAACAGAGCATCAGACAAAATAAATAGAAGACAACATGACAGCGCTGCTCTTCTTAAACAACTACAAGAATCAAAAGCAAAAGCTATCAAAGCCGCCCATGACTTTAGAATAGAACTGGAACAACTGTTAAAAGAGTTAGAAAAATCATCCATAAATGAGATTGAGAATGAATATAAGAAATTGGAAACACAGCTCCTTAAAGAGAGGAAGACATATGAAGATTCCATTCACCAATTGAAGAATCTTAAACAGCTTTTAGGCCAAGCGTCTGGAAATGTAGCCCAGAAGTTTGTCAGCTCCAAGCTTGCTCAGCAATATATCAAGGCCATGGAAACAGGCGAAATAGTTTCTTCATTTTTTCATCACGCAGAAGTAATATTCCAACCATTTGAAGAATTGAAGACAAGCTTAGAGAGTAAGACAAACTTAGGTAATACAACATCGAAATTATCAAGAAGTAACAAGCTGTATAAAGTTGATAAGATATGTCAAATGAATGTCAAACTCCAAGATGATAGCATGGGCTGTGAAATATTAGGATCATGTATCATAGATGACAGGATTCTGTTTACAGACTTACTGAACAAAAAACTGAAACGTTTTGATATATTGTCATTATCATTGGTTGATTATTGTAACATACCTGATGGTCCAAGTGGTGTATGTAGAGTAGGAGAGAATGTAGTAGCTGTAGCATGTAAGGAAGTAGTTCAATTTGTATCTATTCAAGAAAAGTTATCATTATCAAGGTCAATTAAAATGAAACACAAGAGTTATGGTATAGCACATTATAATGATAAATTGTATGTAACTGATGAGAGCAAGTCATTATACATGTATGATAATATGTCTGGTAATTTATTGAAGACTGTTACCACAGATAATAGTGGACAGTCTTTATTGGGTCAGAGTAATCATATCACATTCAATGATAAGAGAGATAGATAATTTGTTTGTGGTGTTAGTAAAGGACTGGTTTGTTTTAATGATCAATGTGATTATATTAAGACAATATCAGATCCTGGTGTAAGACCTGATGGTATTTGTGTGAATGGTGATGGTAATGTCATTGTTGCAAACTATGGTTTACATACTATAGTTCAGTGTGATAGAGATGGTCAGAAAGTTAGTATCATTGTTGATAAAACAAACTGCCCTGAATACCCACGATCTGTGTGTATCCATCCAAGACTAAAACAGATGTTTGTAGGTTTTCATTCAAATACAGTACAGGTTTATCATCTGTGCTAAAAGAAAATCATTTATCATTGTTGTACATAGATCCAGTTTGACTATTTACATTTAGATTACTATTGCTGCCCCAGTGGCCTTTAGTGGATATACCACTGACATGTTTACTGATGTCCACAGTCAATTATCAATAGATCCTATTATTCTCATAATTTCATCATGTTAACTATTAACATTAAAATACCCAGTTGCTGTCCAAGTGTGCCTCATTGTAGTTACATCACTGAGATAATTCTGTCAACAGTCAATTATCAATAGATCCTATGGATTTGGATCTCCTAATAATTTACATATTCCTTAATGGATCCTGATCAAGTTGTATGGATTCTGTGGTATAGTGCGTAAATTTTGACCCCAATCTGACCTTTCACATTTGCATCTAATAATTATCTACACATATCCCGCAAAAAATCAGTACCACGCCTATTCTACAATTCCGCAGCAATTGTTAAATTACAGAAGTATGTTTAAGTGTTAAATTTCAACACATAATCCTCACGGCCACGTTGTAATCAAGCACTAATACTACATTGGTAATCAATGTTATGAATATTCTCGCTTAAAGTCGGGGTCAAACTTTACGCATAATATCCATATCATAAAATTTGTTGTTCTAAAAGATATGAGTTAAACATATTACTTAGACTATAAAACTTCATGTTTTTGTTAAAATAAATGACTACTATGTTAAAGTGATTTAAATGAATATAAAATTAAAATGTAAAAAATCAATTGAATGGTTTAGTTATTTTATAATGTTGATTTTGAATGAAAATCAGGCACTTGTAGTCTAACCAGTACCATCATTGGTGACCATCCAGTTAGCACAGTCTATAGAGAATCTGTCTACAAATCCAGGGTTTGTATGTTTGATTCACATGCAGGTCCCACATTCCTGCCTGGAGCTAGGTCATGACTGACTTAACCAGCAGGAAACGGAGTCAATGTGCTAAATTAACAAGAGCTGTCAGAGGAGACAGCATGCTCGACTTAGTAAGTGTTTGTCACATGAGATGTGGTTGATGATAAGGAACATACATATTTTAAAATTTGAAAATATAACCTTAACAAATTCAAAGAAAAAAAAATTAAAAAAATAGAAAACTATAAGTTCAAGGGGGATAACTCTGAAAAAATGTATAAGGAGTTATGAATCTTGTCACATGAGATGTGGTTGATAATAAGGAACATATATCTAAAGTTTGAAGTCAATATCTGAAGAAATAAAACAGTTGCAGTAAAAACAAACATTTTTTAAAGAAAACTCTAATTTCAAGGGGAGATAATTCTGAAAAAATATATTTGGAGTAATGTACCTTGTTACATGAGATGTGGTTGATAATAAGGAACATATATTTAAAGTCAATACCTAAAGAAATAAAACAGTTGCAGTAAAAACAAATATTTATTAAAGAAAACTATAAGTTCAAGGGGGATAACTTTGAAAATAATGTATACGGAGTTATGAACCTTGTCACATGAGATGTGGTTGATAATAAGGAACATATATTTAAAGTTTGAAATCAATACCTAAAGAAATAAAACAGTTGCAGTAAAAACAAACATTTTTTTAAGAAAACTATATGTTCAAGGGGAGATAATTCTGAAAAAAAATGCATTCGGAGTTATGGACCATGTCACATGAGATGTGGTTGATAGAAAGGAACATATAATTAAAGTTTGAAGTTAATATCTTAAGAAATAACAAAGATACATAAGAAAGTATTTTACTGCACAAAAACTTTAATCTGTGCACGAAAACTTCAACCAGTTCAAGGGGAGATAATTCTTAAAAAAATGTGTTTGGAGTTATGGACCTTGTCACATGAGATGTGGTTGATAGTAAGGAACATATATTTAAAGTTTGAAGTTAATATCTTAAGAAATAACAAAGATATAGAAGAAAGTATTTTACTGCACAAAAACTTTAATCAGAAATGTGGACGCGGACGCCGACGCCGACGCCGGGGCGAGTAGGAGAGCTCTACATTACTTCGTAAAGTCGAGCTAAAAACTGTATTACAGTAAGTTCAGTATGATGTGATTTGTTAGCCCCATGAAGTGTGATTTGTTATAATTTTATTGCACTTTTTCAAAACACAGAGTTATATGAGATGGACAGTTCACCTGAGCATGATGCTGCAATGCACCAGTACCAGCCAAAATCCTAAACAAAAGCCTTTTAAAACTGTTTTATCAAGAAGGTAGGTCCCTGTATCGACTTACACTCAACAGAATCAGATCAACTTGATCTAGTAGTATAAACAATTCAAAACATTGATTAAAATAGCTCAAATGCATGAAACAATTGCTTCAATGGTTCAAAAGGCTAAATAAAATTATTAAATACTTGAAAAAGAAGATAATCTAGCTGTCCTTGACCCTTGTCTATAACCAGTACTCACTTTTTCACAAGACTTGCAACTTCTCAATATACCTTATTTATGGAGGAAAATTGACATTGTAAAATTTTCATGGTAGGGAATAACCCTCCGTGGATTTTAACCCGCAGCCAATTGGATTTGAAATCCAAGTGATCTATCAACTATGCTATGGCCAGTGTCATCTTGAAGATTGCAAATTTGATCTTGTTTTATGACCAGTAACTATAGTAACAAAAACATGTAACAGAAAATGTAATGTGGAAACCACATTAAAGCTAGATTTAAAAACTTTAACGCGAAAGTTACAAAGGGAAATAATCCATAATATTAATAAAGGCAGGTAGAGTTGTGGGTTCTTTCTAATTTTGTTCATCACATGGTATGTTATCATTGTATGAAGTTTCATTAAATATTGGACAATAAATGGCAGATTTATATGCTAAACTGAAAACTTTAACGCAATTGTTAACGACACCTGCCCTCCAAACAGCCCACCGCCCGCCTGTGTTACGCCAAACTATTAGCCTAATTTTTTCGTTGAAAAAAACGGCTAGAAATGAACTGTGATCAAGACTTTCAAGGCAAGTATGCAGAGATCACATGACTTAGCATGTAACAAACTTTGCAGCAAACAGTAAACAAAAGTGCCTCCCATAATTACCAATACATTTTTGTAATTGTATGATTTGATAAAATCTACCAGTGTTTAAGAAACTAAAAACATATCTTAAGATACATGTATAGCAATTATATTCGTATATAGCATCATTACTTCCCTTGTCAAATGTTACAATCTTTATTATCATTCTAATGTGTAAATACATCTGAAAAGAAATTTTGGCACAGCTGTCTTAGCTTACTTTTGATCAATATTTTTTCCAATACGATTTTCTCTACCATACCTGTTTGTCTAATTAAATTCTCTTTAGGTAGAGAGAAATGGGTACAAGATATGGTTTTATTGGTTGTTTGTAATCAACAGGTGTATAGCATGGACAGTAGTAGCTGACTATTTACTCTGCATATCATGGGTGACACACTATGCCAATTGATTATACATTCATCATGGTACACTCCCGGCAGTATGACTGAACAGTTAATATGACTATTTATTCTTCAAACAAAATGAACCTAGCATATTGCCGCATATCTTTATGAAGACATTCTTGTTACAAGTGAAAAGGTTGTTTGTATGGCACAGTATACCAAATATAAGTAGTAAAGTTTTCTTACCTTCCCAGTATGTCTTTAGGTTCATACTTAGCGTAGAATTCTTTAGCTTGATCATGTGATGGTAAGTCAGCATCCACATCATCTGTGCTTCCATCTTGATCACTTTTAACTGATTGTACCATATTGCTATAGACTTGTGACGTTAAAACTATCAATGATCTACCACACCTAGTCTGGTACAGGTAGGTATACTGGAACGATATATAGAGTCCAACCACGTTGTATACAGTCCAGTTTACTTGTGTATAGTCCAAATATACTAAATTTTAATATTTGAAATAGAACGTTTCAAACACTTGTTATGTAGTCCAGTTAACTAATATATAGCCCAAAATATACTTATTTTAAAATCTGAAATAGAACAGTTCAAACACTTAGTATATAGTCCAGTTTACTTATATAAAGTCCATAATATACTTATTTTTATATTTTAAATAGAACAATTCTAACACCTTGTAATTACTCCAGTTTACATCATATGTATTCCATATTACATATTACTTCATACTAGTTCCACTGAAAAGCCAAAGGGTCAAATGAACCTGAAAGAAAAGAAAATAAAATCATTACTGGCATTCTAAACTTATTTCATTTTTATATACATACATGAATCAAAATTACACTGCTACATACATGAAAAATATTGAATTGATCAATATTATTAGTATGTTCTATGTTGCATTAAAGTGTGTCAACAGCTTTGGTCATTTAGTGCCAATTTAGATCAAAGAGTGGGAGCAAATGTACCCACTTAAATAACAGCAGAAACTTAAGTTTTAGATAAAGCAAGTATGTACATGGGTAGAAGAAATAGGTGTTAGTACTCTAAGAAATATTTCATTTCAAAATAGTATTCTGCTAAATGCACAATAAGTGTAACACACAGTTCGTGAAATACACAATAAGTGTAACACACAGTTTGTGAAATACACAATAAGTGTAACACACAGTTTGTGAAATACACAATAAGTGTAACACACAGTTTGTGAAATGCACAATATGTGTAACACACAATTTGTGAAATACACAATAAGTGTAACACACAGTTTGTGAAATGCACAATAAGTGTTACACACAATTTGTGAAATGCACAATAAGTGTAACACACAATTTGTGAAATACACAATTAGTGTAAGACACAGTTTGTGAAATGCACAATTAGTGAAACTCACAATTCATGAAATACACAATTATTGTAACACACAGTTTGTGAAATACACAATTAGTGTAACACACAATTTGTGAAATGCACAATTAGTGTAACACACAGTTTGTGAAATGCACAATTAGTGTAACACACAGTTTGTGAAATGCACAATTAGTGTAACACACCATGAAATACACAATTAGTGTAACACACAATGAAATACACAATTAGTGTAACATACAATTTGTGAAATACACAATTAGTGTAACACACAATTTGTGAAATACACAATTAGTGTAACACATCATGAAATACACAATTAGTGTAACACACAATTTGTGAAATACACAATTAGTGTAACACACAGTTTATGAAATGCACAATTAGTGTTACATTTATATTGTGTAAGGTAAAATAAATGCAACACACAATTTGTGTCTTTATACATTTCCACATGATGTAATTGTCCACAGAAAAATCAAACAGTGTCTTTATACATTTCCACATGATGTAATTGTCCACAGAAAAATCAAACAATCAGTAAATCAGCCTTAAAGAAATACTTCCAAAATTGGAACATTGTAATAATGATAATTTACCTGTATTTAGAAATCAATTGTGTCAAGCTGCTGTATCTATATATCCAGTCTCTGGTCTTCTTAATACAGGTTTGAATGTAAGTCACTAAATCTATATTAGTTCAATATACTCAGACAGTTTCATCAGTCTCAATGTCAAAAGTCTAAAAGTTGAACTTGAAAATTATAAAATCTCATGAACATGCAGGATGAAAACACCATCAATGTCAGGAGATAATCACTTAAAGAACCCTGAATGTCATACACATGTACAATGTATGTATATAGAATACATTTAAAGTTTAAAAATCAATAAAGTCATTAAACATTCAACTATAGTACTAGACTTGGCTTGAACTCAAAATAATACTGGCATACTTAAGTTTGAATAAAATACGATATTCAATTAATTGTTTCCAATTAACAATAAACATACGAATATCAATTCTTACAAGATATCCACAGTAGACACCATTGATTGTCAAGGTCTTTTCACACTGTAAAGATTCCAAATCAGACTATAAAATTACCTCCCTTTGAATGAATTAAAATTAATCTTGACACAGTTGTCTCCCTTGATTAGCTAACTGTTAATTACAAAACTGTCAACAACTATTTCTCACCGGTTACAAATTACCTCCCTTGAATTAATTACAGTTAATCTTAACACATTTGTCTCCCTTGATTAGCTAATAGTCAATCAATTGCCTCTTCAGGTTATTAAATTACCTCTCTTTGAATAAATTACTTAAACTTGACACAGTTGTCTCCCTTGCCAAGCCAATACTTCTCTATTGATTATAAAGTCCTTAAGGTATTTCTCTTCAAACAGTATTATGGTTAGGTTCACTGAAAGTAGATGTATAAAAGACTTTATTAATCTAAATCAAGTCATTTTTCAATATGTGGAAAAGGGGCCAGAGGCCTTACTTATATATGGTTTAAAATGGTTGAAATTTTAAGGCAATTTCAAGGAAATTTCATTGATAGGGGAATGAAAAATCAAAGGTTAAGCTCCATACTTGGGGAAAACTGCATGATTTCAAAGACATTCAGAAGGGAAACACGCCTGTAAACAGCCCCTGTTAGGCCTAAACTAAAAGAATACATTGTTTGCCTTTTACCGACCCTAAATTTTTGGGTTGGTCCTTAGAGAGGAAAAATATTATATTATATTTTTTTCAAGAATTATCTTTCAAATATGTAGATCCGGCAAAACCACTTGTTTGTTCATTTATATATATATAACTTATATTTACCTAATATTCTATGATTTCAACATGTTCCTAAAGCAGAATTATTAGTGTAAAGAAACTACCGGAAAGTTATATGATAAACAGTTGTGACCAATAAAAAACACCACATGAATTTTTCAAATAAATTTTTTGAGTTCAATGGCGGTATTTTTTTAGGTTGGTCGGTAAATGGGAAAACAAACTAAATTTTAATTTAGGCCTTATATAAGAGAAAAATGCCCTCAGGCCAAGGTGGTCTTTATATCAGAACTATACTGTACTGTATCAAGGTCAAGGTCATAAACAGAACACAACAAAAAATCATTAACTTACTGTACTATCAGAAATGTCACAGCAAAGTCTCAGGTAAAACTCACACTGACAACTACAATAGCTAACTTCCAGATAAAATGTCAGCAACAGTTAAGTGTATGGTTTATTCCTTAGTATAAACACCATAATATTATTACGTTTCTATATAATAATCATTTATAATTCAAAACTGAGCAGAAAACTGAAACACACCTTAATTTTTATAAGTTTTTTTTAAAGCTTTGATTAGCCTCAACTAAACTAAATATATGTCCTATATGAATAATCTATCACCTGTAATTCCACATTGAGTACAAATGAAAACAGTGCTTTTTAGCATTGAAAACCACATCTTTTTGTCCTATAACAAGTTTTTTATGATTAGACAAAATAACTTCGAACTACTTCCCTACATCCTGACCAAAATCTCCCGTTACCTAGATTTATTTCTGTAGGTCTACAGACCTGTCTATCAAACCACCTACATTACATGTATGATGTATCTAGTTTCCATATCTTAGTTATTTTTCTTCTTTTAGGCCAGGTAAAATAATTGTGTGTTTCCTAGAATGCACTTTTAGGCCAGGTAAAATTATTATGTGTTTCCTAGAATGTACTTAAAGGCCAGGTACAATAATTGTGTGTTATTCTGTAACATCCTTTAAGGCCAGGTATGACAATTTTGTGTTTTCTTGAATCTTCTTTTGAGCCAGGTATAATAATTGTGTTTCCTTTAATACACCCAGTACTTTGTTTTTAATTTTATAAATAAGGGCAGAGAAGCCCTTAATCCTCTAGACCTGGCTATATTATATCAGTGTTTTCAGTAAGATTTTGTCAATAAGGCTCACACAGAAAAGTAAAAGGCATTCTAGGGGGTCCAGGGCAATAACTTTTTTTATCTTTGCCAACTTTAACAGGTCTTTACGTCTATTTTAGTAATTTAACCAGCCATTTGGGTCTGTGGCTGGTTCCTAATGAGAACACTGTATATTCATTCATTATTGTCTAAAATTACTTTCAAAACATATTCTGAAGTTAAATAACTTAAATAACATCTTTTAGTTTATTTCCTTCAAAGTATGTAATGCCATCTTTACTCTGTAAGAAAACATCAACTAGTTGCAATGTTAGAAACAAAATGTTTACAGTTATATTAAAAGTGAAATGGACAAAAAATACACACCAATTAATTAAGCAAGTGTTCCCTTGTTTTGCTATTCAAGCTAAATGACAGTTAAATGGTTAATATGTCCTTCTGTAAATGCATCATTATACAGTACTGCACAATAAACATCATTTATAATTAGTTTAACATGATTGTAATTTTTAGATAAGAAACAAATGCACTAAGCTGGTGCATGTGTATGATAAATACAGTCCAACCTGTGAATTCTAGTCCAACAAGGAAAATAGTAACCTAAAAAAGTCACTACTTCTGATGCTCAATATTACAGATCCTCTGATAACCCCAGATAACATATTTTTATGGTATGTTTCGAGCAACTTGTAACTGCTAATTTACATTTGGTTCAGCAAGGGAAATATATAGCGGGTTCAACGCCGGGTTGTCAAACAAGGCAAGCTCCTTAAAATTTAATGTTGAGCCCTAACATCGCTGAATATTTACACTAGCTTCCTAGTCAAAATTTAAACCTAAATGTAAGTAATTTCTTAAAAAGGGAAACTTTAAAACGCCTATAACATTCTCTGTAGCTTATCAATCCTAATGGATAAGTTTTGTTTTAGATTTTTTGCTTAAGTTCATGCTTTCAAATAATCACCAGGATTTTAGCCAGATAATATTCTAAAATTTTAAAAATCCCATTGAAAGAGACTCTAAGACCCGACTGTCCTGAAAAATTTCTTCAAAGGGCTTGACATTAAAGGTCATTCTATTGCCTCTGCTGACCTATATTTGGTTCAGGCAACCTATTACTGCTATTCAAAATATGGTTTGGGCAAGTTTAGAACACAGCTGGTTGTCCATTAGGGCAACCTTGTTTAAATTTTAGTGTCAAGCCCTGCTTCAAAAACCATTCAGGTGGTGCTTCAAACAGACTTACAGTGAATAGACACAACTACACAGTGTGTGTCCAAACAAATTTTGCTGGTAGTGAATTTTCATCATTTTTTCATCACAAAGAGGCAGAATATCAGTTCCATTTGGAGGTATAATGAATTACTGAAAGGTGTTCCTATCACTCATGTAGCACTGTATTGTGTCCTATACATGGTTGATATACATAATGACAGTCTGGAAGATTACCAATAAAAGTAAGAAAATATAACAAATAATGATAGGTGTATACATTTTATACACACTAACAAATCATCACATTCATTCTCTACAATATATTACAAGGGAGATAATTCAATGAAATTATTTAAATGACAAATCAAGATTTATTTCCCTTGGTTTACAGGTATTACAGCTTAGTGTAATTTATAGTGTAATATCATAAAACAATGTGGATCACTTGATAGCTTGTTATAATCCATTAAGGCTTACAGCATACATAAATAACTCCTACACACCACAAAATACAAGCTTGAACAATAGAGAAAACCATAAAAAAAGAACGAATTTTATATTTCATTAAAATGATTTGTTTAAACTTTATCAGAAACAATCTTAATAATGTGATATAGATGACAGGGTTTGTCATTGCCCGAGACTACCTATATTTGAGTTTGGGTAACTTGTTACAGCCAGTAAACATTTTGTTTGGGCACTTTAAATATTGTATCTGGTTGTCCATCAAGAAAACCTACTTTAAAAATTAATGTCACCCCCATTCTCTACACTAACAGCCTGACTGACCTTTGTACAGAGATGCCAAGCATCATGGGTAAAACTGTTTATTTACCTAAAAACATGTGGCAATGTTTACGTTCTAATAATTTCCCCCTTCAAGTATACTGAACAAATAGAGTATGTATTTTGTGTCTACTCAATAAAATTAAACTATCCAACCAACTATCCTCATTAAATTAAACTTTTTAACCGGTAGTTAAACCTCCATCATAACGTGTTTACATCTGTCATTCTTTACACAGACATTTGAAATCCAAAGTAGAATACACGGTTTAACTATGCATCTATACCCTTAGAGGTTTAAAAGTATTTTGTATCTATGGATTTATATTCCTGTAGTTATAAGTTATCATTTATTTTACAATTTAACAATGATTTTGTCAAAAAGTGAAAAAATCCAATGATTTTGTCTTCATGCACCGCACTATATTCTGTTGCAAACCAAAATGCCGAATTCTGCAAAGCTTTGTGCGTCTTAGTATAGAGGGGATATCTTCACCTTCTATTTATAGAATGATGTCACCCCTGGATGAATATATTTTATTTGTTGACAAATATTGTTTGTTAATTAGAAGGGGTTAGTAAACCTAACAATCTCCGTAAACAGATATCCTGTAGAGCGTTGTGGTACAGGATCTCAACTGTCTCCGTGGAAGGTCACTTTAAGATGAACTTTGTTTCGACCAATCAATGCGTAGATTTCATCTAGACGAAAACACTATTTATCGCATTTTGATTTCGTAATTTCTATTTTTAGACCAAGGTTTGCATGCTTATTTAACAGCGGTATTATTCACAGTCTGCGATTCGGTGGCTCATTTCAAATTGCGTGACATAGAGAATATAAACAAGTAACGTATCATAACAATTTTGTCATGAATATTATGATGTGAGAAGGTCACCTGAACGTGACCTTCATTTGAAAAAGGCCTGCACTGCGTTTCTTAACGAGAGCGCTCGCCGCGGATTAATGTTCTTGACGAACTACTTACGAAACGATCGGTTCGTCTGCAACGTTTTCAACATGGCGGCGCATGTAAACAAACAAGAGCTCATACACTTGTTAATCGACGAATTGTCGAGTGATGATTTGTTCACGCAATCATCAGTTAACCAATATACTGTAATTAATAGTGTAGTCCCTTGCACAGGTAAGTTGGTCCATTAAAGTAGCTAAGCTCAGCGTACAAGGATTGATAATACGAAAATGTCTAAGAATTTTAAGAAAGCAACGAAATGATGAAATGAAAATAATCAAGCAAAAGTGAAGTACTGTAAAATTCATCTACATAGGTTTTGTAGCTTCGACGACCCGACGTATGAAACTCCTTTAGTTTAATGTAAAACACCTTATAAATTGTTTATAGGGAGATCCGAGTTCAAGTCTCGGTGGGAGTTGATTTGCTGGGTCTAAGATATTACAAGACCGAGAAAAATATAGAGACTCATAAATTAAGTGCATTTTTGTATGTCATTGTCATTGATATGTAATGAATAAGAATGGGTAATTTATGGATAACAGTTTGATTTCAAGATACTATAAGACGGAAGGGCAGTGTCTTTTTTCACTCGTAGAGGAAAGGTGGCAGTGACCTTTTTGAGGGGCAAAGCGCGACAAAAAATGAAATTAGGGGAATTTATTTTCAATACTTGAGATATTATCAGATGACATGGATCCTATAACAGAGTAACATTTCTGTCTACCTATATAAAATTTCAACTATTGAACCCATATGTTCATCTGTGATTTGTCTGTAATGCTTGAGAAAAGGGTAGAAGTGCTATAAAAAATGTTTAAGACACTCTGACAAGGGTTTTTTTTAACTGAGAATGGGAAAAATATATACTTTTTGGAGGGGAATGTGGCCCAATTTCGGTCCCAAAATGGCCTGAAAAAAAAACACAAAGAACAATATGTATTGCAATCGTATTGTTACACCCCTAACAGTTTCTTCCTACTTGCTTTAATATAACAATAGAATTTTACTGTTGTAGGACTCACAGTAGGAGTATTGCCACATTTGTACTGTCGTGTTTCTGCCAGAATTGAAGGCTATGTTGATGAAATAGTACCGTTGTATTCCAACATTGATTTTAAATCCCATTTCAGAATGCTAAGAGAAACGTTTGAGGTATTTTTCATCAGATAAATTGATAAAAAATAGAATGAGTCTTCCTAGTTATGTAAATTTAAGCAATATAATTTACATATTTTGCATGTTCTTAGGCATGGTTTTCTTATCATGCATGTATAATAATCAGGATTAACTGGAATAACAATTGCACCTTGTTACTTAGTAAAATATAACAGCACAGTGGATATGAAAGGCATTTCATAGGTCATATCACTACAGTTAGCAAACCTAATAACAAATCAAATGATTGCTAAATCTGATTTAGCTATTGAGCAGTGTGTTAATTTACTAATCACATATGTACGCTCGTTACCAAGTTCCATCTAAGTATGTCTAGCCTGGGAAGCTTATCAACAACCACTCCATAAGTGGACTGAAGAGCACAAGCGTGAACTGAGGGTGGGTTTGTGTGCATTGAATATGAACTGTAGTTGATGTTTTATTGGAGAGAAATTGTGAGCATAATCTTTTTTTTTGCATTTATAGGAGCTGTGTAAAGAACTTGCACCTGAGTTAAATAAAGAGAGAACATTGAGTGTTGAGAAAAAATTGTTGTCAACACTGTGGTTATTAGGTAACCAAGAGAGTTATAGAAGTGTAGCAGACAGATTTGGTTTGAATAAAGGTTTGTCTACTAAATTTGCATTTGTTAATGATGCCTTGTAATTTAAACAAGTTAATAAAGGTAAATACTACTTTATATGTAAGAACATTTCAAAAGAATTTGAATGTTATTGTTGTCTTTCAATACCTGTTTGCAGTGTCCAAATCTGCACACACTGTGTGTAAGAAAGACATAATGGCCTGTATTGTTGTGGGAGAGTTCTTATCTAAATCAATATAAAAACAAAAAAGGAATTTAAGAGTTTACACAAATTTATTCCTCAACAAGTTTAATTTCATAGCAGATATATTGTAGTCAATTGTTGTAAAACATAGTTCTTAAATGTATAATGGCATTGTAGCATTATAAATTTTATGATAAACAAACTACAATCTTAAATAAACCAATGTTCAATATTGTCCTAAAATAGTGACAATTCCAAAGCAATAAAACAGGGGGCTCCACACTGCCCCATTTCTCTTAACCCTGCCACTTTCAGCCAATTTCTATGAAGTTATAGTTTATTTATCAACGAAAATTATACTACACATGCCGTGTCGCTTTTTTCTGTCAACCTATAATTTTCTAAGTTCTGGAATAATCAGTATACACAAATTATTTTAAGATGTATCATCCATATAAGCAACAATAACAAAAATAATACAAAATTGAGGTATAAGTTCACAGTGACTAATCTATATGAAATCATCATGTATGATACAATACATGACCTTACTATAAAAAAAAATCATACTATCATGTAAATATACCAAGTTTCAAAGTGAACCATAAATTAATAAGTAAAATCTCAAAATGACTTTCAAACATTTCACTTATTTAACAATATAATTTAACAATGCAATTCTTTATATTTTTCCAGGAAACCTACATCGTGTAGTGATGTCTGTGTGCCAATCAGCTTTAAAAATTATGGAAAAATATATTAAATTTCCTGCAACACAGATGGAAATGGAAGCTATTGCTGGTGGATTCCGTCAAAGGTGCCAGATGCCTGGGGTTATTGGAGCAGTGGACGGCACCCACATAGCAATACCAGCACCGAAATCAATTCACAGGTCCTCTTATATAAACAGGAAAGGATATTCTAGTACTGTTCTACAAGTTGTGTGTGACAGTTATCTAAATTTTATAGATGTATATGCTGGATGGCCTGGGTCAGTGCATGATGCCAGAGTGTATAGACATAGTCCATTGTCTAAGAAGGTGGAACAACTTCCAGAGAAGTTCCATCTTTTAGGGGACTCTGCCTATCCACTATCTAATTCTTTATTAGTTCCTTTCAGGGATAATGGACACCTGAGTCACATCCAAAAGCATTTCAATCATTGCCATTCATCAACAAGGGTGGATGTGGAAAGAGCAATTGGACTGCTCAAATGTAAATTTAGAAGATTAAAATTTTTGGATATGACTTTGGAGTCCGAAATTCCTAATGTAATTATAACATGTTGTATATTACATAATTTCATCCTCAAATTGGAAAAAAATGATTTCCTTGAAGAGATACCACCAATTACTCCTTTTGAGCAAGAATTACCAGTTGTAGAAGTAGCTAGTAGAGAAAGAGAAGCTGGTGATCAGAAAAGAAGATTAATAGCAGAATCATTAATCTGATTTTTTATATTTTGTATAGTGCGTAAAAATTGGCCCCAATCTAACCTTGCACATTAGCATCTAATAATTATCTTTGTGCTTGTTGATTTGTTGACGTAGCAAAACATTTTATAGGTCATAAAACTGCAGTCAGTCAACCAACTCAATTCTCCTGAAAAGGCTAAATCACTGTATTTAGCTGTTAACCAACTACTAAGCACATACTTTTGTCAGTGTTTGAAAACCATCCTACAGAGTGTCTAAATAAATATCTATGCTGTGATAGTAAAATTATAGAAGTATGTGGGTGTGTTAAATTTTAACTAATTATCCCCATGACTTCGTTGTAATCAAGTATTTTTATTACAATAGTATTCAATGTAATAAATATATTTTTACATATAGGTCAGGTAGGGGTCAAAACTTTACGCACAATACAATACAGTGATACTGACCTAGGCCTTCACTTATGATAAAGAAAGGATTATATACCTAAATCATTGTTATGATCCGATTCCTCATACAAACCTTTTTTCACATTTTTAACTGTTTACCATGTTAGTTAACAGTTTGCTATTCCCAAATCACATATTAGGAATAAGTGTACACTAATAGCAATTACATGTAATGATGTTAGTATAGCAAAGTTTATCTTTAATAAAATGATTTAAAGATCAGATCAGTATTGATATACTGTTCAAGTACATACTCCAGATGATTGGAATTTACATAAGATTTCTTGTTCTTCCTATCTATGAAATTGGGATAAAATTTCCCCAAAAGTTCTACATAAAGAAACACCCCAGGCTCTTTCCCTAAATACTTAAAAAAATCCTGATAGATTCATTGACTGTGTAATTATTTAAGTTGTGACAGGTTAATGTAACAGAACTATACAGACTCTTTATATGATAACATATATACTGAATTGTTACCTGATAAGTTATTTAAATTCACGCCAAAGCTCAGGTGACAGTAAAAGACTCTCATTTTCGTTGATAAGTCGAGCTAAAAACATGAGTATGTTAAAAAATTATTCATGAAATGAACAGTAATAATTATTTCTAGATCTTTAACAGTCAAAATACATAGTTTTAAGTTAAAGCCATTATTTGAAGATATATTCATTAACAGTAGACTTGAAACTATTTTAAGAACATAAGATTATCAGAATATAAAATGTATTAGAGACACAATAAACAGTTCAAAAACATTCTGCTTTCTAAAGTTGACTTTGACAAAGTGTCAAATTCTTTGAAAAGTGGAGTACTTTTATAAGAGCACACTATATTTATTTATACAGTGATGTTTAATATACCTGATCTAAAGTAGTTTTAAAAGCTTAATTATTTTTGTAATACGAAGTAAGTTTTTTCTCTAAGAAGACTTCATCTTAACATTCTGTGATCAAAACTATTGTTTCGAGTATTGACAACCGTATTCTACTTTCGGTTTCAATCTACTTTCACTTTGAAATACAATAAATAACATGATCATATCTAAGCATTAGTTGCATAATTTAAAATATCTTGTTCATTAGAGGTGTTTGAAGTAGATAAATGTCTATATATTTTCTTTGTAATCAAAAAGGTGTTACTTTTGATATAGGGGCTGTATATAATTGTATATAAACATGAATGCATAGAAGCTACCAGCAGGTTAATGTATCATTAGGTCACGAGTGAAGTAAATAGATCTTACACCGAAATAAGAAAATATTCTGTTGTTATATGCTAATAACTATATTGTTTAAAGTTTAAGTATAACAGTTTATGATTCATGTTTATTTAACGACTCTACAAGCTTTTCTAAAATATTATTTCTTTTCTCTGCAGCTGAAGCTAACCTGTTGGTAGCTTCTATGCATTTGTCAAGTTTTTTTGAATTTTCTTCTTGAATGTTTTGAAGGAGATTAATGACTTCATTATCTTTTTTCTTTTTTTTCTTTGCAGGCTCTAATGGGCCTTCACTTGGAACATCTTGTTCTTGAATGGCAGTCTGAGTTGTGTCTGAAAAAAAAAGTATCAGGTGAAATATACTTTCAGTAGAAATAAGTAACTAATAGTTTATGTTGAATAAGCAAATTCATAATTGTAATGAATACATGTACATTATTTTTTTCATTGATGATCAGGATTCACACTGCCACTGATATAAAAGCAATGCAATATTTAGAGATACAATAAAGTGAATTATATGACATATACAAAGACTTATTATTTATCAGTTGTTACCTATGTTGTGTTATACCAGTGATACCATATTGTTCATTCCAATTGATAATGTGAGTGAGATGCTGTAAGTTAAATGATATATAAAGTTCTCATACATAAATTCTACACATTGACTTGAATAATTAGGTACAGGGTTCAACCTATTCTAACGGTACTACTAATTTCCTTTAGCAAGAAATTTGCATACAATTGTTGTAGAATAGGTATAATACAACACTTGAACTATCCTATGCCTCCAAGCTAGCTTTTATGGGGAAGTGGTAGAGTGTCACACGTTAACTCTTAATTATCTATATATAGTGTAAGTTCTAAGATTAATAGCATCCTACTACTGCATCATCTGATGTCTATTAATAGCCAGAAAAAAAAAGGTAAAAGAATATTAATGACCAATTTTTTCTACAAGACATACAACATGTACATTATTTTATGGCTTGTAGTAATTGTCTTGATTCAATAATGGCAAAAAAAATTAATTTTACATTCATTGAATAAATAACACACAACTAGTATTCCAACCTTTTGATGATGACAGTAATGCCGGAGGTTTAATACATGGATCACCAGCCATTATCTCATCCATAACTTCATAAAATTCCCACTTTTTCCTACTTCTGCCACTTTTGGAATTTGAATCTTTTATAATCTTGTATCTAAATATCAATGAACATAAACAACAAACATTAATGACAATAAGAGTTACGCTATTTCCCATCGCTACTTCACTTCAGTAAAAATTATTGAATAGTTCAGCCATTTCACAAAATATCACATCTGCAATCTAAATATGTACTATCGTTTTTTTTTTCCATCTATACCATATATTTTTATCAATTAACCCACATTAACAAGTCAAGAGAATCCTTTCGGTTAGAAGAATAGTACTAGATTACATAAAAACATCAATTGAAATTAATTCTCAATAGAATATGAATAATTAGTGCTTATTTAACATAAAGTTATATAAAAGAGAATATGCCTATGGTTGTCATGATGGAATATTTTGTAGCGTTATATCCAAAGACATGTATCTATGATATAGCAAGTCTGACCAGTGCCATATAAGCAGCTAGAACTCCAGTATTAATATATACACCATATAAGGCCATCTTGCTACTTTCGGTGGCAGCCCTGAAAAAGACACTGGATATCAATGATAAATTTGTTATTAATAACATCCTTACCTATACTTCAAGGATCTGAATTTTTTGTCACACTGTATACTAGATACAGTGTGACCATTTTCTTTCATAGTGTCTGCAATTACTTGCCATACTTGATGACACTTGTACATTGAGTTGTTGAATTTATCTCGATGTTCCATGTAGAGGGCAGTTAACAGTAGCACTTGCTCATGAGTCCAAGATATACCTGAAATAATATCAAATGAGCAAGTATACAGAAACATTTCATCCGGTCATAGAATTTTGTTTTAAAAATTAGCAAGCAAGGCAAATCAGAGAGTAATGAATTTGTTATTAAATTGATAGCCCAAAATGTAAGCCCTCAACATAATGTAGTTTTGACTTCATAACCTGTTGTTTGGTTAGTGAACAACAAATATGTTGGTAATTGAAATACACAATGATACAGAAACCATAGAGCACCGTTATTTTCTATACATAATGCATACTGGACAGTATCTAACTGCACATTTATCATGCTCAAAAAGCCAAATGACATAAGCAGCCTATTCAATGCATACAGATGCACATTGTCAAGTAATCACAGTGAACAATTTGTTTACATAAATGAGATGCAAAAGCAAGTTTAGCTGGGAAAAAAATATTTTAAACAAGCCCACTGAAAAAAAAAACTAGTTCATTGCTGTCAGGCTAGTGCCAATTTTGATTACTGTTTTTTTATGAACAGATAAGAACTAAAAAGAGCATTGTAATCTAAGAAAGTGCTGTGCTCTTTAGATGACATAATCTGTGCACTTACTGTCTGAACAATTTTCTTCTCTTCTCTTTTCTTCTATAACTTCAGTAGTAGTTGCATTGGATTGGTTTTCATGTACTGAAAAAAATGTAATACATCGCAATTAATACATTAACAAGGCAATGACCAGTTTTTAAGAGAAATATTTTTTTGAGTTGATTTTAAGCAGAAGGTATTTACATGTTCAGAATTATTCACATAAATCAAAATAATACAAGCATTCCATACAGAAGATAAAATGCATCGAATCAATCTCATCACTTAACTCGTGAACTAGAAAGATGTGCTTGAAAGTGTTGAGAACTAATTTTCATTAATTCATTGTCAAATATATTACATGTACGGGTACTTAAATTGAGGGCAAATATCTGTTGTACTTGAAAAACTATTACTTGAGTAAAAAATCAGAAATTTCTATTGCGAAATTTTTATATGCAATATAACATGAGTTATTTTGCCATTTCATAGAACTTCTCAGTGAAAATCACATTATCAACCTTTTTTTCAGTCAATAACATGTGCAAATTGAGCATTGAGAAATTGTAATACTTAACCATTAATTCAAATTTGTTGAATTTTACATTAGTCATAATCATACTATAACTTACTAATATAATCAGAAGAAGAGGCCATTGTCTGAACTAAGTTGGCCGGCAACTCCAATGTAGTTTCCACACCATCAATGTTTAGATTTACAAAATACTTACTGAAATCAGAAGAGTTTAAATAGTTATTAATATAAACACAAGTACAAGATAATACTAAGTAATCCATTATATACATACTTCATACATGAATAAATTATATCATAGTTATATTTATCGCAATTCAACTGGTGGAGACCCAACAAAATACTAAAGTCATGCCATAGATATACACTCCATTATGTGTCTACCAGGGCAGTAAATATACATACAGCTTGTCTGTGTAACATAATTACATAAACTTAAACTAAGTTTATTAATTCAACTATACATAATGTTAAAAACACCTAACAATCGGCCACGTTTTTAACTCAGGCCACAACAAGTTGATCGTATGTTCTACGGATTTTTCTGGAAAAAAAACGGGGCAAGCGAGCGAAGACAAAAAAAGAAAAAAAGTCTTTATTCACTTGCTTTTTATAGCGGTTTGACCAAATTTTTATGAGCGAGCGAGGAAAAAAAAATAATTTTTTATGTAAAAACCGTCAAAATTAAGGTGCGAGCGAATCCATAGAACATATGATCAATTTGTTGTGGCCTAATGGGAGAACATATAAAACTATATGAATGGTAAAGTTTTTTTCTCAAGGATGGATTCATAAATTGAACTATGTCTGCAAGAATAAAATCTTACTGGTCGAAGTTTTGCCAGTGAAATAACAAAGTTGTCAATTTAGGTTCCATGCAAATAAGCCTCTTCATAGGATTCATTAACAGATAAGTGTTTGGCTACAATTGTATCAATTTGAAGGTAAAATAAGTGGTTAGATTGCAGTTTACCGGTACGAGGGTGCACGTTTACCATTTTTGGGCATGCCTAACCAGTCAGAGCAGATGCACTTCCGTTGCTTTTATTCTCGTTTAAAACATAAAAAACGGGGGTTCGGGGGCAGTAGCCCCTGTCATGACATGAAATCCTACATTTGCATTGATTGTTAGCTTTAACGATATGCCAGACTTAGTTACTAATAAACACTACAAATTCGTGGATTTTTTAAGGTACCGGTAAACTGCAATTGTCACAAATAAGTAAGGACATGAGTCATCATTGTTGATTTAACGACAGACTGAAGCTGCAGTGGCGGATCCACGATTTCCTCATGTTTTTGCTACATCCGCAAAATCGTCTGCTAGCGATCGAAAACTATACTCAAAATGAGTCAATTACGTATCAAATATAATACTTTTTCTATAGTTTTAACAATTATCAGAAACAACCCCATACCCAGCAGTGCTATTTCACTTACTTAAACAATTATATCGCCCTGTTCAATCACAATAATAAAAAAACATAAAAATTGTAAACAAATTACTCACTTGGACGCCATCTTTGTTTGCCAGACGAGTTACCTCACAGTTGCGTTCGCTGTTATTCGTGGCGCTCGCGGCGAACAAAGCGTTGTGTAGCGTTTACTCGCCATCAGTTAGCGAACACACGAAAACGCTCTCGTTAAGAAACGCACTGCAGATCTAAATTAGTGAGTAGGCGAGCGGAAAATTTTAGATCGGGTTTTAATCAGATTGCACACCTAACAACTGTTTATAGATTATCAACAACTTGCATACTCTTGCAATCCCTTCTCTTGTGTGTATGGACCAAACTCAAAATATTTTTTCGAAATTTCACTAGAAGGGTATGACCTGCGGTGAGTATGAATTGATTTTAATAATATCCTGTTTACTTTACTAGTTTCCACTATATAATAAAAGCAATAAAATACTTGTATAATAAACAAAACATAACCATACATTAGACAACTGACAGAAGTCAATAAGCCTCTCAAGCTATTTACTCTTTATCTAAAATTTCCATGCAGTCAGTTAAAACATGGGCCCATTAAATAGGACCCATGGTTGCTATTTTTATGAATTTAAAATCTAAGGTCATTTAATTTTAAACGACTTTCACTTCCGACAACATTGGAAACAAAAGGTAAACAGAACATAGCATCTATTAGCTGTGCTTGTGTCTATGATCAGGACACTTCCTTTGGCTTTATCA
Organism: Mactra quadrangularis; assembly: GCA_025267735.1. Classification (NCBI taxonomy): domain Eukaryota; kingdom Metazoa; phylum Mollusca; class Bivalvia; order Venerida; family Mactridae; genus Mactra; species Mactra quadrangularis. The sequence continues at coordinate 45,786,379 of CM046305.1, read as the reverse complement.
TATAATATTACTAAATTAGATTATTGAGAACAATATAATTCCATTTCATTATAATTTTTATGCAAATTAAAAAGTTACAAATAATGAGGGCATAATTTCATTATACATGTAAAAAATAAACATAATAAATTACAATGAATACATTAAAACTATTCCAATGCAGTAGCAAGTACACTAAAATAAGAACTAATGACTTTCTGACAGCTATCAAAACAAATGAAGTACGAAAAGGTTTGAGTACGAAACGATGTTATTATAAATGTCAACATCATATTAGATAAAAACTAATGCTGGTAAATGAATGGTTTAAACCAAGAAAAATGTCTTACCAAAATCTTTAATTGAATCTAGATTGAATATAAAACATCTCACTTTGAAATTTATTACGAAATCGATCTCCGCTCAGCTTCCCAATAAAGGGAAGTAACTCGAATTAGCAATTTACCCCAAAGGTCAAGAAAATAACAACAATGCGTCGAATTTATCGCTAATGAAAAAAAGTTTTTTCTGATTCATTTTTTCGACCTTCAACTTCTCAACTTCTAATTAAAAAACTTTTTGATAGACAACTTCAACATTACATTGACGTTAGACACTGCATAATATTTTCGGAAAATAACTTGGGGCGAGATGCTGTTTGACTATGCAGAATGAATCGTGGTTATTTCCCTTTGTTTAATCGCTGTGAGGAGTTTTGGAAAATATATTTGAGTGGTCTCCCTTGCATATAATAAATTAATTACCTATGCCCAAATACGGACAGCGTTGTTTCTGCATAGACCGTGTAGCGGGAGCGTTATCTATAAGCAAATAATAGTATGTTGCAGGTCAGCGCTCATTTCTTTGTTGTGGATGCTAGGCCTCGGACGTGATATTGGAGGCCTGGATTTGATCTAACATGCGCGCGTGCTTTAGATGATCATGAAGGTTACATAGAACTGTAAGTTTTTTCACTTTTTTACTAAAATTTGAGTTTTGTTGTAATTCAATTTGTCTTCGATGAAATTTATTTTGCAGCAACTAATTCATAATTAAAAGAGGATTATTATGTTTAGAGAAAAATGTGTCAGACACATATGAACTTTTAGTTTAAAATATGAAATTATTAAAAATGATTTTTACTAAAAATGTGAAAGACATAAAATAAATTTTACTTAGTAATGCTGGGGTCTGAAAGTTTCTTTACAGTTACATTAAATGTTGATGTTCTGAAGTATAGTTTGATATTCTAGTTCTCATGTAGTTATTAAATTATTAATTAATTTCACAACTAATGTACAGTTATCATTGACCATCAATTATGTTCTTTATGTATTATAGATATAGAATAAAATTTCTAAACATAATTTGTCTACATTAATTTTTCAATAAAAAATGAAAAATATGTGAAAAAACCCCTTCTGGATCCCAGTGTATCTATATAGGGATTTTTATATAACATGTCTTATATGTGAAATCCCTGATCAATACAATGTATTAAGTATACTTCAATTAACCATAATAAATTCAATTAACTTAGCAAAATTATATAATTATGACACATGTATAATTATGATGCGTTCTTTGCAATACCAAAACATTCATTTGTAATAATTTGATTTATTATCATGCAATGGATTTACATAAATTTGTGTTATATAAATAACCATGCATGGTAATTCTAAATCAATTTTCAAAAAACTTGGTGAGGTGTGATGAAATGCTTTTAAATTGTTGCACTATTTGCAGCAATATGTTTGAACTTAAAGGCCTATACGTTTGCAATTATTTATAAAAATTGAACTGAGACTTTCAAATTTGAAAGACCCTGAATTGACTGAGAGGATATCTTGTTAAACAATGGACTAAAATACCAATTGAAAGGAAGGTAATTAAAAACATGTATTCATTCATTTTCTGTATCAATTACACATTATAAATTATGTTAAAGAGGGTTCAATAGGTCCTTTCTTGCATTTTTTGGAAATTAATTGGCCTATAATTAGTATAAAAACAACATTATATATAAAAGATCTAATCACAACTAAGGAATAATATTTGTGAACACTTGTTCCGATTGGATTGATATATGTGGGATTATAAAATGCATGGGCACAACAAGTATTAAAGGTACTCATTCACAGATTTCAACTGAAACATCAACATTCAAAATTGTTTGGAAACTTCTTTTAAGCAGACAATTAGTGACTTGATAATGACGATTTTAGTGCAAATTGACATACAAGTACAAATGATGAAGTTTCAAGTTGTAAATATCTACCCAGTATGTCACTGTATATAGACAGTTGTTTATTTAATGCAATCTATAGGTCAGTTAGTCTTAAAATGTCAAGACTTAAATTTTTTGACACAATTACAGCCACTGAATGATATTTTGAAAATATTGAAAAATCTTAACTAATATGTGAACCAGTCCTTTTAATATTAATTTCAGTATTTTGGGAACAAATTTCTTTATGTACATGGAATCTATCTAGTGTTGAAAGTAGTTTTCTGAATGTGAACTTCCACTCATGGAAATGTACATGTATGTTTACCATTTTACTTTGTGTTCATATATTTATTTTTATCAGGATTTGTCTGATTTTCTAACATCCATTAATATTCTTGGAATTCCTCTGATTTGAAACATGTGATGTTCATCTGAAGGTCTAATGCAGGGGAAGATTAGTATTTTTTTCAGAGGAGTGGGGGCGCAATGTCTCAACTATTTCCTGGGTCACCAAAAGTCATCCATATTATTTTATTTTGAAGTATAATTGTCAATGTATTTTTTCAAGTTTTTGAAAAATCTGTAGCCCTCCTGTCTCCTCCCCCTCCCCCTAGATCCACCCTTGAGCATAGGAAAGATATTTATATTCTATTCTGACTCATAAGAGGTTACCAAGGTTACATGCATTTCAGGTTTTATCATTATTTCCATATGTCTAGGGTTATTATAGACTAACCTCTTGGCTATGAATTTATTCAATGAGAGAGCTTCCCTGGAGAGAATATCTGAGTATCGTATTACAGTTTGTCAGTACTTACCTCCAGTTGGCAGCTCAGTGAATACTTTTGACAGATGCACAGGAGAATAGTCATTACTGTTTTCTTTGTTTCATATTGATCTGGTAAATCTAAATTGCAATAAATTGTTAAAACATTAAAATACAAGATAGCGGAATAAATTATTTACATTACATTGAGCTTGTAATTTAAAAGCTTGGTTTAAAACTGTTTTAGATAAAATACACATATATTGTAAAAGCAACCAATTAAAGTACAGTCTAGGCCTAATAATATAATGATGTTAAATTTCAAGTTTAAAAATCAAAAATTCAGAAATCTGCAGATTATCTGAAACAATTTATCTTAGTCTGCAAGTATCAACATATGTAAGATAATAATAGTAAAAACTGCCTAATCATAGCATTTAAGTATTGTGACGGCACAAAGAAGGAATCTGATCCTTGAAGATTTAAAGTCATTTAATTATGTACAACCCAATAAAAATCCATGGTCTGAACTAAGATTCAAACCCACAACCTCTGGAGTTGTAAGTGGACACTCTTCTATACATCACCTAGAATCTAGCTTGAAGGCAAGGGAATACAAGTGCGGTATTATACCTCTGCTTCATTTGGAATCAAAATATCTCAGTGCAGAATCCTCATAATTTTATCTCTATGTCTTGTCTAAAAATAGCAACATTTGTTCTCATGATTAATATGCAGGAGAAACATATTTAAAGGCCGGACTTCATTTCTTGAAAAAAGCGGGTGGTTAGCAATTAAGCCGATAAGGAGAAAGGGGGAGGGTTTGACCTACGTTATCAGAGGTTACCAACGGCTAAATCCTCAATGCTTGTAAACAAATTCTCACTAAATTTACTACAGTGTTTACATTGTAAATTCCAATGCATGCTCTGAGACAAGTTTTAGACACTTACAGACAGTAAAAATACTGCAGGTACTTAAAGGCCGGGCTTCAACTATAAAAGAGAGAGAATCTGGAAAATGGCCACTTCTCTCTGACTCTCTGAGCAGTGAACGTGTTAAACCTGAGAAAGAAAATCTAGAACTGTGACAAAGTTACCCATCAGATTTTAATGAAATTTTACTAATTGATAGTTCAATACATTTTCAGCTTTATTTGAAATTTTCAGTTTTATATGTTACTTAAAAATAGTACTTTCAAAAGAAAAATTGATAAACAAGTTTAAAAAATTCAAATTTGACTGACAGGTGATTAGGGGTTCATAACCTTCACTTAGCCAATCGAAAGAGAGTTCACGACCTACACTTAGCCAGTAATAATATCTTCTCACTGACCCTCATAAAAAATTCCCACAACTGTTGATTCATAGATTATTCCTGTAGTGCGGTGTTACATTTATATACATGTATAATCTATTTTAGTATCAATCATGAAATAATTCCAGGATGACCAGTTACTGTATTTGAATTTAATTGTAGTTGTAAAATGAACAAAATCAGATGTTTTAGTGTAAAATAATTCTTGAAGTTATTTTGATAATGAAATATTGTTACACTATAGAAATATTTAGTAGTTTACAACACTAGATGGTTCAATACAAATATGATATCTAACTTCTCTTATATTCTTAGATTAGAAACACATGTTGGAGTTTTCTCTGTATAAACATGTAGTAAATTTAGTAGTAACTTTGTTTACAATCTTGAAAATTCCAGCCGTTGGTAACCTCTGATAACGTAGGTCAAACCCTCCCCCTCTCTCCTTATCGGCTTAATTGCTAACCACCCGGTTTTTTCAAGAAATGAAGTCCGGCCTTTAATCCATGAATCAACAGTCATGGGAACTTTCTATGAGGGGCAGCCAGATGATAATATTACTGGCTCTGGGAAGTTCATGAACTTTCTTTTGATTGGCTCGATGAAGGTCATGAATCCTTTAGCATATGTCAGTCAAATTTGAATTTTTTAAATTGTTTTCAAAAATTTTCTTTGAAAGTACCATTTCTAGGAAACTTAGAAAACTGAAAATTTTAAATATTATTGAAAATGAGTCAAAGAAACAGTATGTCAAAATTAATTAAAATCTGATCAGTGAATTTGTAACACTTCCAGATTTTCTCTCTCTGGTTTAACATGTTCACTGGTCAGAGAGTCAGAAAGAAGTGGCCATTTTCAAGATTCTCTCTCTTTTATAGTTGAAGCCCGGCCTTTAAAGGCCGGGCTTCAACTATAAAAGAGAGAGAATCTTGAAAATGGCCACTTCTCTCTGACTCACTGATCAGTGAACATGTTAAACCACAGAGAGAAAATCATGAACAGTGACTGATTTACTGATCAGATTTTAATGAATTTTGTCATACTGTTTCTTTGAAATATTTTCAATACTATTAGAAATTTTTAGTTTTCAATGTTACCTAGAAATGGTACCTTCAAAGAAAAATTTTGAAAATAAATTCAAAGATTTCAAATTTGACTGACATATGTAGGGAGAAGCTAAGGGGTTCATAACCTTCACTAAGCCAATCGAAAGAGAGTTCATGAACTTCACAGAGCCAATAATATTATTTCCTCGGTGCCCCCTCATAGAGAGTTCCCATGACTGTTGATTCTTAGATAAAAATCTGCAGTATTTTAGTCTTATACTCTTCTTGCAACACGTTTTTGGAATTTACAATGTAAACACTGTAGTAAGATTTGTAAGAATTTGTTTACAATCATAGAGAATTTAGCCGTTGGTGACCTCTGTTTTCATAGGTCAATCCCTCCCCATTTCTCCTTAAGCTAAGGTTCTAACATCACTCTAGTAGTGTGTTTTAATCATACACCAGATTGTATTGCCAGATAAAAGATAATATAGTATGCTAGTACAGGTCTGTGATGTTATTGATAAACATCAGCATATGGTCTGGAATTATGAAGGCCAGATTTTGATTGGCAACTTTAGACTTTAGTTGATCTTTGCTTTGTTTGTGGTACTCTGATAATGATACATGTGTTAACCTAGGAATTCAAATTGTCTGAACAATTCTCAAGACATAATTTATATCATCTGATTGCATGATATGTTTAGGATCTTTGGTTAAATAAGTGCTCAGATTTTAGTTCTGCTATTTTTGGAGATTTTAAGGTAACAAAAGGGGTAAAATTTCAGAATTGTACTTTGGATGTCTGTACCCCTATTAAAAACTATCCAATTCCATTACAATTTAGAAGCATCATCTGCTTATTTAAATATTTATTTTGTGAAAACTGAGAATTTTCTAGAAACTTCAAAAGTTTATAACACTTAGCATAGGTGGATCCAGGGGGGGGGGGGGGCGGACCCAGCATACGCCCCCCTAAAATTGCCCAAGCATGGTTTTTTTGTATCATGAAATATGATATTTATAAGAAATATATATAAACCTGTCAAAAAAAATTTGCATGCTATGCATGAAAGATATAGCATACAATATAAAACAATTCCTTCATATTATTGTAAGATTTTAACATGATTCGATCTGCGGCTCTTAGAATTTTTTTTTTCAACTCGCATAATGAAAAAAGCAATCATATTTCATTTCTACAAATTTTCATAACATTCATAGTAACTATGCATATGCAATATAAAACACAACATAGTAATATATCTAACTATGCAAGTAAATAGAACAAGGGTGTTATTGTGGTCCGACAAAGAATATCAAACATATATGTGAAAAGAATATTGAATTAATAATATTGATCTGTATGGTTGTTTCAGTGCTGATTTTATCCTCAGTATTTTAGACTGTAATATTTTTGCTACGATTTCAAATTGCAAAAATTTGCAAGTTAAAATAAAAGTTACTTGCAATTTTTAAATTCCAGTGGCATTTTGTGTGTAAGCAAGTCTAAATTTGAGTCCAGACCTTTCAAGTGATGGGCAATCAGTGACCTATGTTTGAATCAAGTAATCTGACTGAGCAAACATCCTTTTAAACTTCAATATCTTTCAAAATTTCAACATGGTCCTGTCATAGTAATATTATCTTTACCAAGGGATTGTAAAAAAATGCTGGGGCGGATCCAGGATTTTTTGCTAGGGGGTCCAGACTTTTTCTGAAGGAGGGGGTCCGAATATTTCCAAGGAGGGGATCCAAACTTTTGAACCACAAGCACATTATACCCTGTTTGCAGCAGAATAACACAACTCAACTTAAACTATTAATAATAAAAACTACTTAACCATCATATCTATGTTAAGCACAATTCATGCTACTTATTTATTTATTTGAGTTAACGCCGTGTCAACACAATTTAGGTCATTTTACGGAGTCCAGTGCACCGAACCTAGCTTTCCTGGACCATTGTTTATAGCCAGTATTCACCTATCCTTCAACAAGGTCGGAAACTTCTCCATATTATGTAATCAAATCCACATTATTGTCAAATTTTCATGGAAGGGCATTACCTCCCGGGTGAGATTCAAACACGTACTCCCTCAGGCATGAGATTCCAATCCCGACGTGCTACCAACTGCGCTATTGACCCGGGTTTTCATACTACTTAAAAATGGTTTTACAATTTAAAGATACTCTCATGAACAGGAACCCTCCTACCCCCCCCCCCCCCCCCGGCTGTTCCTAGATCTGCCTATAAAACACAAATTAGCCATAAATTCAATTGCAAAGTTTTATATTGCTTTATTCGCCAAGTGTTATGATACTAAATGGTGTTTCTAAATATGCACAAGGGGAAATAACTTCAAAATGTGCTAAAAATATATAGCCATTTGTAAAAGCTCAACTTTGTAAATTTGCAAATCAAGCCCTACTTTCATGTGTAATTTGATTTATAGCAGAATTAGTGCAGTTTATATAAACCGCTGATTTTAAGACTATATATTCGTAAATGACACGAAATTATATATTTTCAGAAAAATTATAAAAAAAGACCAGAGATTGATGATTTACATGATGTATCAAATTGGTTTGAAGCTAAAAGGGTGAGATATTGGTCAACATGGTGAGATATTGGTCAACATGGTGAGATATAGGTCAACATGGTGAGATATTGGTCAACATGGTGAGATATTGGTCAACATGATGAGATATTGGTCAACATGATGAGATATTGGTCAACATGGTGAGATATTGGTCAACATGGTGAAATATTGGTCAACATGGTGAGATATTGGTCAACATGGTGAGATATTGGTCAACATGGTGAGATATTGGTCAACATGGTGAGATATTGGTCAACATGGTGAGATATTGGCTGACATGGTGAGATATTGGTCAACATGGTGAGATATTGGTCAACATGGTGAGATATTGGTCAACATGGTGAGATATTGGTCAACATGATGAGATATTGGTCAACATGGTGAAATATTGGTCAACATGGTGAGATATTGGTCAACATGGTGAGATATTGGTCAACATGGTGAGATATTGGTCAACATGGTGAGATATTGGTCAACATGGTGAGATATTGGTCAACATGGTGAGATATTGGTCAACATGGTGAGATATTGGTCAACATGGTGAGATATTGGCTGACATGGTGAGATATTGGTCAACATGATGAGATATTGGTCAACATGGTGAGATATTGGTCAACATGGTGAGATATAGGTCAACATGGTGAGATATTGGTCAACATGGTGAGATATTGGTCAACATGGTGAGATATTGGTCAACATGGTGAGATATTGGCTGACATGGTGAGATATTAGTCAACATGGTGAGATATTGGTCAACATGATGAGATATTGGTCAACATGGTGAGATATAGGTCAACATGGTGAGATATTGGCAGACATGGTGAGATATTGGTCAACATGATGAGATATTGGTCAACATGATGAGATATTGGTCAACATGGTGAGATATTGGTCAACATGGTGAGATATTGGCTGACATAGTGAGATATTGTCAACATGATGAGATATTGGTCAACATGATGAGATATTGGTCAACATGATGAGATATTGGTCAACATGGTGAGATATTGGTCAACATGGTGAGATATTGGCTGACATAGTGAGATATTGTCAACATGATGAGATATTGGTCAACATGATGAGATATTGGTCAACATGGTGAGATATAGGTCAACATGGTGAGATATTGGCAGACATGGTGAGATATTGGTCAACATGATGAGATATTGGTCAACATGATGAGATATTGGTCAACATGGTGAGATATTGGTCAACATGGTGAGATATTGGCTGACATAGTGAGATATTGTCAACATGATGAGATATTGGTCAACATGATGAGATATTGGTCAACATGGTGAGATATAGGTCAACATGGTGAGATATTGGCTGACATGGTGAGATATTGGTCAACATGGTGAGATATTGGTCAACATGATGAGATATTGGTCAACATGGTGAGATATAGGTCAACATGGTGAGATATTGGTCAACGTGGTGAGATATTGGTCAACATGGTGAGATATTGGTCAACATGATGAGATATTGGTCAACATGGTGAGATATTGGTCAACATGATGAGATATTGGTCAACCTGGTGAGATATTGGTCAACATGATGAGATATTGGTCAACATGGTGAGATATTGGTCAACATGATGAGATATTGGTCAACGTGGTGAGATATTGGTCAACATGATGAGATATTGGTCAACATGGTGAGATTTTGGTCAACATGGTGAGATATAGGCTGACATGTTGAGATATAGGCCAACATGGTGAGATATAGGCTGACATGGTGAGATAGTTAAAATGCATTTGATAAGGTAGGAGGTAACTTAAAGTTGTGGTAAGACTATTTATTTATTTGTTTTAGTGTTCTCAACTATGATTAATAGTTTATCTGTTATACAAAATGCTTACTAGGACTGATATGTTCTGCAAACTTTACTTAGTAATTTAAAAGTTGTTGGTCTTTTGAAAAGATAAAGTGTGACTGGTTAAAGACAAAGATCCAGGAAAGTTTCGTTTGGTGATTTCGCTGCCATAAAATTACTTTTTTTTAAGTTAACAGCCACTTAGGCTTAGAATTTGCAACCTTGTAGTTGGACACTAGAAAACATTCAAAAAGGTATTACTTAATATGAACGCAACCACAAGCTACTCAACCTTTAATCTAGTTCTTCTCAGTTAGTCATACATCTGCTATGGCATCTATATATGCTTATTCTACCTTATGGATGATATACCAAGCATCATGGTCAATTAGTGACATCAGCAACAGTTTCAGACTGCTAATTAACTATAAATCTAGCATTAAGTAAATATTGTCATCATTAGAAAGTAACTCCTCAGTTTGTGCTTTAAAGTCGTCTCATCTTCTACCAGTGCTGAAGATGTCCTAAGTTCTTGAGCCTTAAGGCAGTGTTGTATTCTTGTAATTTCTGAAGTACATGTATTGTTTTTTTAAACCTTTCTAATGAAGTACATGCCATGCATTGCATATCTGGAATGGCTGAGGTCACTACATTAAAACTTGTTTTCCCTATGTTTGCCACCGATCTGGTACAGATGTTGGCTCTAACAAACATGGGAATCACATCAACAACATGAGCAATACAAACTCCCTACTTATCTATATTTAGTAAAAACAAGTAAGATTCTTAATAAACATTTCAACAAAGTCACGTTGATAAAATGAAAATGAATTGTCACATGTTGACATTTGTAACCTGACTAATATTGGTGGTAGTTATGCAGCTTGAACTGCTGCTGGCAGTGATAGGTCCATGATCTTGGGATCGAATCCAAGTCAGAAACATTCACACAAGTCAAATCGATAATCATATAAATGAATAAATAAATCCAAGTCCACTTTTCACATTATGGGTACTTCATGTCAAAATTACAGGTAATATCCAACGTCCAAAATATTTAAAAAAAGATAAATAGTTCACTGAACGATCCTATAGATAGTTCTAAGTTTTAAAGTTCAAAGCTTTCGAAAATAGCGAAAATGAAAATACGTCTTGTTAGATCTAGATGTGGGCTTCTTGGAATGTATTTTTTAAAACGAGGCTGGATGATCTTGTAATGTATCCAACCTGTCCGAAACGTGTAACCATAAAAGGATTTGGCATGTGCTTTGGCACTAGTGATGATATCATCTTTAACCTCTTGAGTATTATCCGTGAACTATTTGTTATAATGTATATTTCATAATGCAGAAAAAGGTAGCATAGATACAGAGAAACGCCGTAGTGTTTTGTACCGGCCAAAGTCTAATATGTATATCTCCCCTCACTATTTTTTTTTAAAAATCTAATTATAATACCCAATAATATGTTATTTCTTTTTATTTTGTTTTTTCATTCCGTTACAAAATACTTGATGAATATATATATTTATATATTACACTGTTCAGTATATTGTGAAACATTAAACAAACATGACTTTAACTTAATGACAGGTATGTTTTCATAATTGCACATCAATAAACTTTTAATATAATACGTCTATAAAAAAAATACAAAAAGTCACATCTATTTAAAAAAAATGATGACTGAATAGGTAATTAGGCATTTATAAATATGGCGGATAGTATATTATATTTTTTGAATATCTGTTGGCGCATAAAATGAGACATTTTTCTAATTATTTTTTGAATGATGTTTATTCGTTTTTCCACATTTGATGTTTTTATATTATAAGCCAAAATCCCACAGATTGTGCTCATGTTTGTAGTTATGATCATATCTAAATAGCACTTCTTGTGAACCTCTGACATACAACAAAATGAGATTTTAAAATATTCCCCAAATTTATAGTATGGAAATTTTAAAGATTCGTTACGGATGGTACATTTATCTGTTACGTTTTTATTGTTTTCTTTTATTTGTTTTTTGATGATTTGGTTATTTTTTTATTTCACTTTTCCAAAAAAATCGAGGCTTTCGTGTTGAATTTCAATAGCTAATGGTGTTGACATTTTTAAAGCATGTTAATTGAAATTGCACATCTAAAAACTTTAATATAATTCGTCTTTAAAAAAAACAAAGGTACATCTATTAAAAAACGATTGATCAAACATGCATACATGTGTTTTTGAACCTAATTTTTGTTTTTAATCTGTTTGGCGATGAGTTGATTTATTTGCTTATTAGATTTATTTAAAAAGAAGCTTAAGTTTTTCTGTTTATCTTTTTAGGTAACGGTGTTGTTAATATAAGGGTATTAAAAATATTTGTATTAAATATTTGTCTATATTATAAAAGTTAATTGATTTTAAAAGATTTATTTTCTTAAAATAATTTGCTGAGTTCGATGTACGGTAATAAAGTTGCCGTTGTAATAATTCTATATCGAAAAATATAGCGATATATGAAATAAAGTCAATTGGTATGCTTTCTTCCAGGCATTTAATCAATTCATCGCCTAAATCTATAAAGTCCTCATCAAATGTGCAGAACTTCTGTACGAAATCAAATAAAATTTGATGGTCATGTGTGTTTTATATTGGCATTGAAAAACCATTGATTTACTACTTAATGGTTTAACTGTAAATCGATAAGCCTTGTTAGACAGGTGATAAAATTCTGCCATTGCCCGAAATACGATGAATATTTGAGCATCCTCCTGCGTTGTACAACCGTGATGCTAAATGACTCCACCTAAAAATAGATTTGAGTATAACAAATCACTTTTGTAACTTAATATAAATAAATTTTCAATATATATTTTTAATGATTTTTTATTACATAGTTATAACATATATCCAATATCCAAATTAACGCCGTAGTGTTTTGTACCGGCCGAGTCTAACATGTATATGTACAACGGTGATTTACTTGAGTCCTACAAAACATTATCTACTTAAAATTTTACATAACAAATAAAAAAAATTATTTTTTTCTTTCTTTGTCCTCGACTTTATGTCATCTGCAAGAACAGATTTCACAAACAGTATGAATAGTGTTTTTTTCTTCTGCGCGTGGGTAGCGTCTTTGTTTATTTGTTTGTCCTTTTTTGATGTCCATGCGTATCATAACTACTTATACATGTGATGCATAGTTATTTAAACACGCGTGGCATAGTTTAACATTTTAATATAAAGTCCAGTGTCAATACTAAAATAACAGCACTTTAGGGCGCTGGCACAGCACTTATGTTATCTCTCCTCTTTTGACTCCTACTGAACTCTATAATGTGATTCTGTTTGGACTCTTAAAGGGGTCTACTGATGAACTCAATCCTCCAAGAAATATGATATGCATTATTTATAATAGAGGAAATAATTGATTCTATGTATTTTATAGTAAGCAATACCTCAGACAGAGTGGAAAAGTACATAGGTTAGCTAAGACATGTTTGCAAATGATATCATTGGTCATACAAAATGAAAGCAACAGAAAAAATGTGTTATAATACAAAAGAATGCCACTTTTCCGGGTTGTTTTGTTGTTCATCTCCTGACTCATTTTATGGCACATCATTTCCTGTGCCATAAACCATTGATTTACTACTTAATGGTTTAACTGTAAATGAATAAGCCTGGTTAGACAGGTGATAAAATTCTGCCATTGCCCGAAAATACGATGAATATTTGAGCAACCTCCTGCGTTGTACAACAGTGATACTAAATGACTCCATCTTAATATTGATTTGAATATAACAAATAACTTTTATAATTTTTATCAATTTTCAATGTGTATTTTTTATGTATTTTTATTACATATTCATAACAAATATCCAATATCCAAAACAACGCCGTAATGTAATGTACCGGCCGAAGTCTAACATGTATATGTACAACGGGAATTTACTTGAGTCGTACAAAACATTATCAACTTAAAATTATACATTACAAATGAAAAGTAATAAAATATTAACTTGATTTTTGTCACGATGTGCAATTTTTTTCTATGTTTGTCCTCGACAATTTGGGTAAGAAGTTCATTCAATGGCTGACAATTTTTTGAGAAATTTTTAACGTATCTTCTATAATAGCCAGCAAAAGCTAAGAAAGATCTGAGTTGGTCCGAGTTATTTGGTACAGGCCAATCTATTATACGTTGTATTTTATCAGGATCTGTTTTAATTCCTTCTTCTGTAACAATATGTCCTAAAAATTTGACTTCTTTTTGTAAAAAGTAACATTTTTCAGGTGAAATCTTTAAGTTGCATTCAGATAGTCTGGTCAAAACAAGGTTAAGCCGTTCTAGATGTTGTTCAAATGTTTCAGAAAATATTATTAAATCATCTAGGTAAATAACGCATATTGACATGTTGTAGTCTCCTAAACAGTCTTCCATAAGGCGTTGATAGGTCGCTGGACTATTGCATAATCCGAAAGGTAATTTGTTGAATTCAAAGAATCCTAAAGGTCCAACGGTGAATGCTGTCCTTTGCTTGTGTTCTTCCAATAGTTCTACTTGATGAAAGCCACTTTTCATATCTATCACACTAAAAAACTTAGAATTATTCAAACAGTCAAAAACTTCTTCCATTCTTGGTAGAGCATATGACTCCTTTAATGTCTTTCTATTAAGCATACGATAATCGACACACATCCTTAGCTTTCCTGATTTCTTCCTCACTAAAACTATGTTTTATGCCCGAGGACTTCTGCATCTTCTTATAATTTCGGCAGATAATAATTGTTCAAGATGTTTTCTGACCTCTTCAATCATGGCTGGCGGTATTCTCCGGTGTCTCTGTTTAAACGGTCTAGTGTCTTCTAAATCAATTCTATGTTTCACTCTGTTACAATTACCAATGTCTGTATCTCCTTTTGAAAAAATTCCTTGGTGTTTCAATAATAAATTCCTAATGGCTTCATTCTGTTGTGCATTCAACTCTGACTCTATGTGAATTTCCTTAAAAATATCAAATTCAATATCTTCTATTTTGTCAAATACAGTTTTGTCAATAGAAACTGGTTGTAGCTCACAAAGTATAGATCTTGGAGATATGTTAATTGAACTTGTAGTTATGTTGGTTATATTGACTAATATTTCACCATTATTCCTATAACTATAATGTATAACACTTGGAGTAATATCTACGAAGTCCGGTAGTGATGAGTCTTTGCATTCTTGTAAAATAACTGGAGTGTCAACGGCGTCGTTATTATAAAGGTATGAAAATAAATTTGAATTAAATCTTGGTCTATATTATAAAAATTCATCGATTTTAAAAAAATTGATTTTGTTAAAATAATTTGCGGAATTTGATATTCTGTAATAAAGTTGCCGTTGTAATAATTCTATATCAAAAAATATGGCAATATCTAAAACAAAATCAATTGGAATGTTTTCTTCCAGGCATTTGATTAATTCATCGCCTAAATCTATAAAGTCCTCATCAAAGGTGCTGAACTTGTGTACAAAATCAAATAAAAATTTGGTGGCCGTGTTTGTTTTATACGGGCCTTGATAAATCATGATGTTACTGCTTAAAGGCTTAACAGTCAATGGATAAACCTGGTTAGACAGGTTATTAAATTCTGCCATTGCCCGAAAATACGATGAATACTTGAGCTACCTCCTGCGTTGTACAACTGTGATAGTAAATGACTCCATCTCAATATCTTTGAATATAATAAATAACTTTTATAATTTTTATCAATTTCAATGTATATTTTGTCGATGAGTGTCACTTATAATCTCTATTTATTATAGCAATATGTACACCAGGATTTAATAGATTTGTACAACGCAGTATCTACATAAATCATACATTACAAAATAATAACAACAAATAAAATAAAGTTTAAATAAAGGTATCAATATTACAATTAACATATTTATGTTGAGTGTCATATGTTTCACAACAATTTATAATTCAATCAAATACAGTGAATACAGATAAACGCCGTAGTGTTTTGTACCGGCCGAAGTCTAATATGTATATCTCCCCCCCCCCCCCCCGATTATTTAAAAAAAATAATTATTATACCCAATAATATGTTTTTCTTTTATTTTTTTTTTCATTCCGTTACAAAACACTTGATGAATATATACATGTATATCTAAAAATTAACTACATTTTAAAACATGAAACAAATATGAATATAATTTTAAGATAGATATGTTTGAAAATTGCATATTTTAAAATTCAATACAGCATGTCTATAAAGATAATAATATAGCACATCAAGATTTGAATTGTAATAAAGGCACATCTATAAATTTATAACACGTCTAATAAAAAATACTAAAAGTCATATCTATTCTAAAAAAATGATCAGGTATCCAGGCATATATAAATATGGCGGATAATATATTGAATTTTTGTGAATATCTGTAGGCGAATATAGTTAAAAAAATTTCTTAATATTTTTTTGAGTGATGTTAACGCGTTTTTCAACATTTGATGTTTTGATATTTAACGCCAAATCTCTGCAAATTATGCACATATTAGTCATTTTAATCATAGTTTTATAGCATTGTTTGTGTACCATTTACATACAACAAAATGAGACCTTAAAATATTCCCCAAATTTATAGTATGGAAATTTTAAGGATTTGTTACACATGGTACATTTATCTGTTACGTCTTTATTGTTTTCTTTGATTTGTTTGCTGATGAGTCGATTAATGTTTTTATTTGATTTGTCAAAAAAGAAATCGAGACTTTCGTGTCGAATTTCAAAAGGTTGTGGTGTTGAGCTTTCGAAAGTTAAAAAAAGTTGGTTTAACAAATTTACTTCTACTTGATAACTTTTCATTGTCATTAATAAATTTTTTTGAAAATAATTTGTTTGAAAATGTCCACGTCAAAAATATAATTAAATCTATAATTAAATCTATTTGAATTGTTGTATTTAGCACCTTAATCATCTCATTACCCAGGTCCAAAAATGATTCATCATAGGTACAAAATATTTGAACGAAAGTTTTTAAATATTTGAGTGCCGTCTTATTATTGCACCGTCCTTGGTACACAATTGATGCACTGTTCATTTCTAAATCTACAATGTTTTCATTATTCGCCATTGCTTCAACATATCTCGAATACCTGCTCAACGTCCTCCGTTGTACAATTGTGATAGTAAGTGATTCCATCTTAATATAACTGTAAATATAATGAATAACTTTTGTAACTTTTATCAATTTCAATCTATATATTTTCGATGTGTGTCACTTATAATCTGTACTTATTATAGCAATATGTACACCAGGATTTAATTGATTTGTACAACACAGTATCTACATAAATCATACATTACAAAATAATAACAAGTAAAATAAAATTTAAGTCGTAAGTTTAAAGATTCGTTACAGATGGTACATTTATCTGTAATGTTTTTATTGTTTTCTTTTATTTGTTTATTGATGTGTTAGTTATTTTTTTTATTTCACTTTTCCAAAAAAAATCGGTGCTTTCGTGTTGAATTTCAATAGCGATTAGTATTGACATTTTTAAAGCATGTTAAATGAAATTGCACATCTAAAAACTTTAATATAATTCGTCTTTAAAAATACAAAGACACATCTATTAAAAACGATAGCTCAAACATGCATGTGCTTTTGAACCTATTTTTTTTAAAAATCTGTTTTTGGATGAGTTGATTAATTTGCTTATTAGATTTATTAAAAAAGAAGCTTAAGTTTTTCTGTTTATTTTTCTAGGTAACGGTGTTGTTAATATAAAGGTATTAAAAATATTTATTTAAATATTTGTCTATATTATAAAAGTTAATTGATTTTAAACGATTTATTTTTTGAAAATAATTTGCAGAGTTCGATGAACGGTAATAAAGTTGCCGTTGTAATAATTCTATATCGAAAAATATAGCGATATCTAAAATAAAGTCAATTGCTATGCATTCTTCCAGGCATTTTATCGATTCATCGCCTAAATCTATAAAGTCCTCATCAAATGTGCAGAACTTCTGTACGAAATCAAATAAAAATGTGATGGTCGTGTTTGTTTTAAATGGGCCTTGATAAACCATTGATTTACTACTTAATGGTTTAACTGTAAATAGATAAGCCTAGTTAGACAGGTGATAAAATTCTGCCATTGCCCGAAATACGATGAATATTTGAGCATCCTCCTGCGTTGTTCAACCGTGATGCTAAATGACTCCATCTTAATATTGATTTGAATACAACAAATAACTCTTATTACTTTTATCAATTTTCAATGTTTATTTTTATGTATTTTTATTATATAATCATAACAAATATCCAATATCCAAAATAACGCCGTAGTGTAATGTACCGGCCGAAGTCTAACATGTATATGTACAACTGGAATTTACTTGAGTCGTACAAAACATTATCAACTTAACATTATACATTACAAATGAAAAGTAATAAAATATTAACTTAATTTTTTTGTGACGATGTGCAATTTTTTCTATGTTTGTCCTCGACTTTATGTCATCTGCAAGAACAGACTTTCACATACAGTATGAATGTTGTCATTTTCTTCTGCGCGTCCTTGTTTATTTGTTTGTCATTGTATGAAAATAAATTTGAATTAACTCTTGGTCTATATTATAAAAATTCATCGATTTTAAAAGATTGATTTTGTTAAAATAATTTGCGGAATTTGATATTCTGTAATAAAGTTGCCGTTGTAAAATTTCTATATCAAAAATATGGCAATATCTAAAACAAAATCAATTTTCTTCCAGGCATTTGATCAATTCATCGCCTAAATCTATAAAGTCCTCATCAAAGGTGCAGAACTTGTGTACAAAATCAAATAAAAATTTGGTGGCCGTGTTTGTTTTATAGGGGCCTTGATAAATCATGATGTTACTGCTTAAAGGCTTAACATTCAATGGATAACCTGGTTAGACAGGTTATTAAATTCTGCCATTGCCCGAAAATACGATGAATACTTGAGCTACCTCCTGCGTTGTACAACTGTGATAGTAAATGACTCCATCTCAATATCTTTGAATATAATAAATAACTTTTATAATTTTTATCAATTTCAATGTATATTTTGTCGATGAGTGTCACTTAGAATCTCTATTTATTATAGCAATATGTACACCAGGATTTAATAGATTTGTACAACGCAGTATCTACATAAATCATACATTACAAAATAATAACGACAAATAAAATAAAGTTTAAATAAAGGTATCAATATTACAATAAACATATTTATATTGAGTGTCATATGTTTCACAACAATTTATAATTCAATCAAATACAGTGAATACAGATAAACGCCGTAGTGTTTTTTACCGGCCGAAGTCTAATATGTATATCTCCCCCCCCCCCCGATTATTTAAAAAAAATTAATTATTATACCCAATAATATGTTCTTCTTTTAATTTTTTTCATTCCGTTACAAAACACTTGATGAATATATACATGTATATCTAAAAATTAACTACATTTTAAAACATGAAACAAATATGAATATAATTTAAAGATAGATATGTTTGAAAATTGCATATTGTAAAATTCAAAACAACATGTCTATAAAGATAATTATATAGCACATCGAGATTAGAATTGTAATAAAGGCACATCTATAAATTTATAACACGTCTAATAAAAAATACTAAAAGTCATATCTATTTTAAAAAAATGATCAGGTATCCAGGCATATATAAATATGGCGGATAATATATTGAATTTTTGTGAATATAGGTAGGCGAATATAGTTTGAAATTTTTCTTAATAATTTTTTTGAGTGATGTTAACGCGTTTTTCAACATTTGATGTTTTGATATTTAACGCCAAATCTCTGCAAATTATGCACATATTAGTCATTTTAATCATAGTTTTATAGCATTGTTTGTGTACCATTTACATACAACAAAATGAGACCTTAAAATATTCCCCAAATTTATAGTATGGGAATTTTAAGGATTCGTTACAGATGGTACATTTATCTGTAACGTCTTTATTGTTTTCTTTGATTTGTTTGCTGATGAGTCGATTAATGTTTTTATTTGATTTGTCCAAAAGGAAATCGAGACTTTCATGTCGAATTTCATTAGGTAGTGGTGTTGAGCTTTCGAAAGTTAAAAATAGTTGGTTTAACAAATTTACTTCTACTTGATAATTTTTCATTGCCATTAATACATTAATTTTTTGAAAATGATTTGTTTGAAAATGTCTTCGCCAAAAATATGATTAAATCTAAAATGAAATCTATTGGAATTGTTGTATTTAGCACCTTAATCATCTCATTACCCAGGTCCAAAAATGATTCATCATAGGTACAAAATATTTGCACGAAAGTTTTAAAATATTTGAGTGCCGTCTTATTATTGTACGGTCCTGGGTACACAATTGATGCACTGTTCATTTCAAAATCTACAATGTTTTCATAATTCGCCATTGCTTCAACATATCTCGAATACCTGCTCTACGTCCTCCGTTGTACAATTGTGATAGTAAGTGATTCCATCTTAATAATACTGTGAATATAATAAATAACTTTTGTAACTTTTATCAATTTCAATCTATATATTTTCAATGTGTGCCACTTATAATCTGTATTTATTATAGCAATATGTACACCAGGATTTAATAGATTTGTACAACGCAGTATCTACATAAATCATACATTACAAAATAATAACAACAAGTAAAATAAAATTTAAATCGTAAGTATTAAAATTATAATTAATATTCTTAAATTTTAGAGATTCGTTACAGATGGTACATTTATCTGTTATGTTTTTTATTGTTTTCTTTTATTTGTTTATTGATGAGTTGGTTATTTTTATTTCACTTTTCCAAAAAAGAAATCGAGGCTTTCGTGTTGAATTTCAATAGCTAATGGTGTTGACATTTTTAGAGCATGTTAATTGAAATTGCACATCTAAAAACTTTAATATAATTCGTCTTTAAAAGATAAAAAGGCACATCTATTAAAAACGATTGCTCTCACATGCATGTGTTTTTAAACCTAATTTTTGTGTTTAATCTGTTTGGCGATGAGTTGATTTATTTGCTTATTAGATTTATTTAAAAAGAAGCTAAAGTTTTTCTGTTTATCTTTTTAGGTAACGGTGTTGTTAATATAAAGATATTAAAAATATTTGTATTAAATATTTGTCTATATTATAAAAGTTAATTGATTTTAAAAGATTTTTTTTTAAATAGTTTGCTGAGTTCGATATACGGTGATAAAGTTGCCGTTGTAACAATTCTATATCGAAAAATATAGCATTATCTAAAATAAAGTCAATTGGTATGCTTTCTTCCAGGCATTTTATCAATTCATCGCCTAAATCTTTAAAGTCCTCATCAAATGTGCAGAACTTCTGTACGAAATCAAATAAAAATGTGATGGTCGTGTTTGTTTTAAATGGGCCTTGATAAACCATTGATTTACTACTTAATGGTTTAACTGTAAATGGATAAGCCTTGTTAGACAGGTGATAAAAGTTTGCCATTGCCCGAAATACGATGAATATTTGAGCAACCTCCTGCGTTGTACAACAGTGATGCTAAATGGCTCAATCTTAATATAGATTTGAATATAACAAATTACTTTTATAACTTTTATCAATTTTCAATATATATTTTTTATGTATTTTTATTACATAATCATAACAAATATCCAATATCCAAAATAACACCGTAGTGTAATGTACCGGCCGAAGTCTAACATGTATATGTACAACAAGAATTTACTTGAGTCGTACAAAACATTATCAACTTAAAGTTATACATTACAAATGAAAAATAATAAAATAATAAATTGAATTTTTTGTCACGATGTGCCTTTTTTCTTTTTTTTTGTCCTCGACTTAATGTCATCTGCAAGAACAGACATTCACATACAGTATGAATGGTGTCATTTTCTTCTGCGCGTGGATAGCGTCCTTGTTAATTTGTTTGTCATTTTTGGATGTCCATGTGTATCATAACTACTTATACATGTGATGCATAGTTATTTTAACGCAGGGCATAGTTTAACATTATTAATACAGAGTCCAGTGTCAATACTCAAAAAAATACAGCACTTTAGGGCGCTCTTACAGCACGTGTGTTATCTCTCGTCTTTTGACTCTTTCTAAACTCTTTAATATGATTCTGTTTGGATTCATAAAGGGGTCTACTTATGAACTCAATCCTCCAAGAATTATGATATGCGTTATTTATAATAGAGGAAATAATTGATACTGTGTTTGATTTGACATATGATATATTAATTGATCTTTTAAAATGTCTACGTCAAAAATATAATTAAATCTACAATGAAATCTATTGGAATTGTTGTATTTATCACCTTAATCAACTCATCTCCCAGGTCCAAAAATGATTCATCATAGGTACAAAATATTTGAATGAAAGTTTCAAAATATTTGAGTGCCGTCTAATTATTGTTCTGTCCTTGGTACAGAATTGATGCATTTCTAAATCTACAATGTTTTCATAATTCGCCATTGCTTCAACATATCTCGAATACCTGCTCAACGTCCTCCGTTGTACAATTGTGATAGTAAGTGATTCCATCTTAATATAACTGTAAATATAATAAATAACTTTTGTAACTTTTATCAATTTCAATCTATATATTTTCGATGTGTGTCATTTATAATCTGTATTTATTATAGCAATATGTACACCAGGATTTAATAGATTTGTACAACGCAGTATCTACATAAATCATACATTACAAAATAATAACAACAAGTAAAATAAAATTTAAATCATAAGTATCAATATTATTATTAACATATTTATGTTAAGTGTCACATGGTTTTACAACAATTAATAATTCAATCATCTAATTATGATAGTAATAAGGAAAACTTTTATGTAAATTAAATCAATTAGACATAATAGTAAAATATTACTTGAAAAAGTTGAAAAATATAACATTAAAATACAATTATATAAATTGGTAACCATCAACCACTATGTAGAACGAAGACACCATTAACCACAGAATGAAAAACCATTAGCCACTATGTACTGAGAAGATGATTTCAATTTATTTTAATAATGGAAGATTGATGATATCGTAAAGTGCAAAAGATTAAATCCAATCACTAATTGTCCTCAAACTGTCCCCGGTGTTGCAGGAACTCCTGAGAACGGGGTTCCACTGTCCTCTGAAATCCCAATTCACGGATTTAGCGAAGGGCCGCCCGTGTCCTTCCTCGACCCACTACGGCCGCAAACACAGGTATTGGCCTTTCTTCCTGTGCTGTTGTACTTGCGTCTTCTGATAGGGCCCGTGCAGCATTAGAGGCACATTGTTGTGCAACTCGCTCCAACTCCGCCTCGCCTCTCTCCGCACCAAACTCCTTTTTAACACCATCATTGTCTCAGTATGGATTTTATTGTAGTTAACTCCCCAACTTGCCATTTTGTTTTGCTCAGAATTATTGAACTACTGATTTTGTCCTATGTTATAAGTATAGCTAGCACTGCTATTTCGTTCTGAGTAAATTCGTAAGAAAAACAAAGAATTGAACAAAATTTACGTTTTTTGTAGATTCTACGTTGATCAGAACTTATTCAGCACTCTGTGATCACAAATTTTCACTACTCATTGTCATAACAAACCAAGTCCAAATTGAATTTTGAAATTTGTCATAAATTCTAAAAACATCCTGTCAAAGGCACCATAAATAATCTCACATGTAGCACTATTGTCACTCAATCGACTGTCCACATAATAGTTAAACAAACAACTAACCCATTGCTAGTATATAACTTATAATTAAATAGAAACATATAAAACGATAAAGCTACATGAGTAAGACACGTCTGTTCTCTACCAGAGTAAGCCTACCACTCTCTCGAACTAACTCGAACTAACTCGCGCTGCAGGTTTCCAGTCCGTAACAATGATAACTTGGTGATAAGGCACGCTCTCATTGGTCGAACAGCCACTACAGAACTCTCTATTGTTCTGGAAACGTGCCATTGTGTTACATCCCGGTTAACCTTTGGGGGCAATTTGCCCACACCGCATCATTGATGAACCACTGAATCTGAAAGATTACCCAGTCCACCACGAATGAGCTAAACTTAATAATTATTCTCCTGTTTAAGATCATTACGACGAAGATTAAGTAGATTTATCTTCATGCTCTTGTAAGAAAGGAATGTCACTATTTCCGTCTTGTTTTACTGTTCGTCCCCTGACTCATTTTCTAAGTCAGAGTCCTCACTTAGAGTATTTTTTTTCAAAAAGACTCTCATATACACCACGCACACACTGGACTGACAAAGAATTTCCATACACGTTCGATTAATCTATGGTGAAGATACAGATATATCTTACATTGTTAATGTGTGATGCATTGTAATATTGCATCATCACAACAATTGGATTAAAATATCTAATTGAATATTAATGGTATATTAAATGAAAATTAATTGTTTAATTAGAGTCCAATTATACAACGTATACATCAACATGCATACGTGTCGAAGTACATTTATACAACAATTTATAATTATTTATTTATAATTCTAGCATCTGAATACACTATTGTTGTTTATTATTCTTCAAATAAGCCAAAAGTTCTCGTTATCTTTGCTATTCTTCGTTAATATTATGAACTGTTTATTATATTTCACACAACCATCCTGCGCTTGTGTACAATTAAATCTAATTCAACAAAACATTCATCTTAAATTTATTGTCAATCCATCTATTTTTGAAAACATGGATATTTTTGGTATTTTAATAATATGCCTATACTAGTTGATCTTCGTGCCAAATATTTGTTTCATGTGAAGTATCATATAAGTATATGTACTAGTATATTTAATGCGTCATAAACTTTGCTGTCTCCATAATTGTTAAGGTTTGTGTTCTACTCAAAGTGGCTATGCAGATTAATGAATTGATTATAATATGGTATTGGCTATATTGACTGAAAAGTAGTTGCCTTGTTATATAAGAAAAGATGGACAAGCACCTACTGACACATGTATGGAAAGTTAAATGATTGACATGCATATATACATGAACAGACAGTGTATGCACTGCAGAGATAAGATATGTAAATACAAAAAGCAGTAGACACTGAAAGAGCTACATAATGGCTGGTCATGAACTTTGATACAATTCCTAAGTCTAGTCATGAGTCAATATGGATCATGCTCTATATAGTGTTGATTTATATTTGCCAATCAGTATCATATATATATGAAATATTAAATACTGCATATCATGCCAAAATTATGACATGAATCGTATTGGTGGTGGTGGCAAGTGATGTATATGTAATGTCATATGAATACTTCATTATGAAATATGTGTCTCGACGTGTGACTTTTTAAAGCTGTTAATGGCAACATGTTTCCTTAATGAGATATTTGATGATGTGCCTTCCATGATTATAGTTGTATCTTATTATACACGTGTCGTTAAAATTGGAAAGGGTTGTAACTGCTAAGTTTTATTTAATAAACCATCAGAATGTATTATTAACTTAAATGTTGTTATGTTGAACATTAAAATGCAATGAATAGTAGCAATGTGAATCATGTTGTTGGTCTTCAACATAGATAAATTGAAAGTGTATGATATTGACAAACATGTGTGTGTCATACCTGAGAGAGTTATTTTGATAGAAAAACGCAAATTCAACTAGTAAAATGTACAATACTTTTATTTTTTACCACTATTGTGTAATCCAAATGTCTTTCTTGATCCTTGTTACTGTGTGTCTTAAAATGTTACACAAAGTTGTAACTTGACTAAGCTGGTGAAGTATGACTTCTCACATTCATGCAGTGAGAGGTTTTAACACTACAATGATTTGTCATTACGTCATTGTGACCAATAGCAAAAACATCGAACACAAATAAATAATTGAGCCACAGCTAATTTCACCGTTAAGTCAACGTCCTTTTTAGGGAAAGTTTATGAATAATATAAACAATTAACTATAAATTAAGTCACTTAAGTCCTCCAATGAATCACTATTGTCATTTTGTTGTATACACTAATTACGACAATTAAACACCCATTATTCGTTTGTTAAAGTTCTATAAATCTATATGATTGTTTCTTTCTTGTCTTCGGTGATGATTCTTTATTTGCTGTAAGTATGTCCATTTTCCTTGAAATTAGCTTGCGACGCACTGATCCAGTTTCTGACCATTAGTAAACATTTTTTAGAAATAGATACATGAAACAACATGAAGGTGTACAGTCGTTTCCAGAACGATAAAAAGTCATAGAATAAAGAAAACAGTCATTGTCAATTTACGCATTTAATAGATCACAATCTTTAGGAAACAATATTACAATGGTGAAACTATCACCTAATACGAATTCTAAATTACACCAAAGTGATGCTACAAATGGTTATCTGAAAACAAACAGAACAAATACTTACAAATACAGAATGCAACTTTAATACAACTTTGTTCAAACAGAACAAATACTTAAAACACAGAATACACTCTGAATAGAACATTATTCATAAAAATTCATATTAATTGTAAGTAATTCAAAATCATAAGATAATTAGTCATTCAAAAATTTACTTTAAAAAAATACATTATCAAGCTCTCTACACACCAACTGGTATAGCTTGACGGATAGAGCTGCTGCAGCTAACTCGAACCTCGGTATAGTAACAGCTTTAATTGGTGCTAGTCTAGACTTACCTATCACGAGACTGCATTTACTATTTCCTGCAGCATCATATACCTTTAAATACACTTCTGAACCATAAGCTACCTCAGAAGCATCGCTGAACATATGAATTTCAAACTTAGCTTAACTATTATCTTAATTATTTGGTTTCAAACACCTGTCAATTTTAATCTTAGAAAGTTCATGAAGATTACACAACCAATCTGACCATTTAATAGAATCAGATTCTGGAATAATTTCATCCCATTGCAATTTCATGCGACATGCATTTTGTAAAACTAATTTTGGAATAAGAGTTACTGGGGAAACTAGCCCGAGAGGATCATACAAAGAACTAGCAACTGACAGTATACCCCTTCTCGTATGACTCTTCTCACTCAGACTCACATTAAAAACAAAATTGTATCTTTGTACAAGCCATTGCAAACCTAGAGCACGATTTAATTCAGGGTCGTTTTCTTCATAAAATAACTTACCTGACTCGGCTCTCTCTGCCACAGGGAAAAACTCACTCACTTCAGACACAACCACTTTGTCAATCTAAAGCCTTCCTTAGACAATACATCACGAAGTTCGGTAGATAACTTTATACCTACATGTGCATTTGTTGCAGATTTCAATAAATCATCGACATAAAAGTTACGCTCAATGGTGTTCACAGTGTCATCACTGCATGTGTCTGCATTGTCCTTAGCCGTACACCTTAAACTATAAGCTGTACAACTAGGTGATGTCGTTGCACCAAACAAATGAACGTTCACACAATACTCATCAGGCTGTAAATCTAAGTTACCACCAGGCCACCATAGGAATCTCAAAGCATCCCTATCACACTCACTTACCTTGACTTGGTGAATAATAGCCTCTATGACGGCTACAATAGCCACCTGATCTTTCCTGAATCTCATGAGGACCCAAACAACAGAATTCGTTAAGTCCAGTCCTTGCATCAAATGGTCATTTAATGACTTTCCTTTAAACTTGGCTGCACAATCAAAAACAACCCTAACCTTGCCGGGCTTGTTTTCATTCAACACAGGATGATGCGGCAGATACCAGACCTTGCCTGAAACTGGTTCTGTAGTTTTAACTATCTTAGAGGCGTACCCCTTATCAATAACACGTAGAGCTCTGGGATCTTCAACACACATGCCCAGATTATTTTCAAAACCTACATCTGAGAAGTCTGTCTTCCATAACTTTCTAATGTCATTTTCCAAGCTTGTCAGCGGGAAATTTACACAAACAGAAGACGAGCTTCTTACCTTTCCTGTTGGTCCGAAAATGGTCCAACCCAACAGGGTCTTGATTGCATAGGGTTCATGTAACCTGACTGTTATTGGTGGTGATTAGGCAGCTTGAACTTAAGCTGCTGGCAGTGAGAGGTCCGTAATCTCGGGATCGAGTCCAAGTCAGGAAACATTCACACAAGTCAAATAATCTAAACTAATAATTAAGACAAAGTCCACTTTTCACATTATGGGTACTTTATTTAAAAATTACAACTCAAATCCAATGTCCAAAATATTCATAAATAGCTCACTGAAAGATCCTATAGATATCTTTAAGTCTTTAAGTTCAAAGCTTTCAAAAATAACGAAAAACGAAAATATAACTTGTAAGTTCTAGAAAAGTCAAGTTCTAAAAATACGTTTGGATTAGTCAAAGTCAAAGTAAGAAGTGTTAGTCTAGAATTTGCTCGTGCGAGCTTTTGGAATGTATTTTCAAAACGAGGCTGGATCAACTTGTGATGTATCTAACCTGTCCAAAACGTGTAACCATAAAAGGATTTGGCATGTGCTCTGGCACTAGTGAAGTTATGATCTTTAACCTCTATAGTATCATCAGTGAACTATTCGTTACAATGTATAATTCATAAAAATAGCAAGGTGTAAATACAGTGAATACAGATAAACGCCGTAGTGTTTTGTACCGGCCGAAGTCTAATATGTATATCTCCCCCCACTTATTTTTAAAAAAATTAAGTATAATACCCAATAATATGTTTTTTATTTTATTTTTTTTTTCATTCCGTACAAAACACTTGATGAATATATATATATATATATATATCTAAAAGTAAACTACCTTTTAAAACATGAAATAAACATTAATATAATTTAATGATTGTTATGTTTTGAAACTTGCGTGTTATAAAATCAAACACGTCTATAAAGATATATAGCACATCTAAAGTGAAATTATAATAAAGGCACATCTAAAAAAAATGATTGCTCAAGCATTCATGTGTTTCTGAACTTTAGGCGATATGTTTTGAATGCTGGTAATTTTGTTAATTTCTCTTTTTAATTTGTTTGGCGATAAGTTGATTAATATGCTTGTTTGATTTATTTAAAAAGAAACTTAAGTTTTTCTGTTTTATTATTTTAGGTTACGACGTCGTTATTATAAAGGTATGAAAATAAATTTGAATTAAATCTTGGTCGATATTATAAAAATTTATTGATTTTAAAAGATTAATTTTGTTGAAATAATTTGCGAATTTGATATTCTGTAATACAGTTGCCGTTGTAAAATTTCTACATCAAAAAACATGGCAATATCTAAAATAAAATCAATTGGAATGTTTTCTTCCAGGCATTTGATCAATTCATCGCCTAAATCTATAAAATCCTCATCAAAGGTGCAGAACTTGTGTACAAAATTAAATAAAAATTTGGTGGCCGTGTCGGTTTTATACGGGCCTTGATCAACCATGATGTTATTGCTTAATGGCTTCACTGTTAATCTGTAACCTGACTGTTATTGGTGGTGATTAGGCAGCTTGAACTTAAGCTGCTGGCAGTGAGATGTCCGTAATCTCGGGATCGAGTCCAAGTCAGGAAACATTCACACAAGTCAAATAATCTAAACTAATAATTGAGACAAAGTCCACTTTTCATATTATGGGTACTTTATTTAAAAATTACAACTCAAATCCAATGTCTAAAATATTCATAAATAGCTCACTGAAAGATCCTATAGATATCTTTAAGTCTTTAAGTTCAAAGCTTTCAAAAATAACGAAAAACGAAAATATAACTTGTAAGCTCTAGAAAAGTCAAGTTCTAAAAATACGTGTGGATTAGTCAAAGTCAAAGTAAGAAGTGTTAGTCTAGAATTTGCTCGTGCAAGCTTTTGGAATGTATTTTCAAAACGAGGCTGGATGAACTTGTGATGTATCTAACCTGTCCAAAACGTGTAACCATAAAAGGATTTGGCCTGTGCTCTGGCACTAGTGAAGTTATGATCTTTAACCTCTATAGTATCATCAGTGAACTATTCGTTACAATGTATAATTCATAAAAATAGCAAGGTGTAAATACAGTGAATACAGATAAACGCCGTAGTGTTTTGTACCGGCCGAAGTCTAATATGTATATCCACCCTTACTGCCACGCCTCTGTTCCTCCACCCAGAACGCCTCTGGGCAGTCACTTCCAACAAGTAATTCAACACTATCTGCATCTATGCTGGGCAAAGGAATGCCCTTTAAGTGGCTCCAATTACCCATCTCAGAGCGATCAGGCAGCGAGTTTATTGAGATTGCCAGACTATCTACAGTCAATTCCCTATCCAAGTCAATAAACTCGCTACTGTCTAAAGAACTTACCTGTAGCTTCAGCCTCTGACTTGTTCTGCATTCAGAGGTCTTATTCACAGTAGTTATTGTGAATTTACAAGGAGTCCCTGTGGCCCCAAATTTTCTCTTCAAACTCTCGCTACATAGCGTTACGTCACTGCCTTCATCAAGTAAGGCGTACGTTTTTACATGGACAGACCCATTAGAAACAACCACAGGGACAATACGTAAACTTACCTTACAAGTCGATGATAAGTTCACCCTCCGACGCTGCACAGCAATTACCTTGGCCATCAGCTTATGCAAAAGAGTATGGTGCTTTCCATTACACCCACGAACTTCACATTAACTGTCCTTACAATAAACACAGGATAATCTAGACCTATTAACCTGTGTGCTACTATCTGGAATGTTACTACTAGAATTAATAGATAAAGTTGTAACCTTCGCGTGCTGCGAATTGTTACCAGATGCTTTGGATTTTAAATTTTTAGACTCATTGGCTAAATCTTGACCATACATCGAGTTAGCTACCATAGCTCTGCCTTGAATAAACTTATGCAGATCATTGAATGTGGGTTCAGAACCACGTTCTATCAAATTGCTAGCCAGTTCTACCCATTTATACCTAATATGAATAAGGAACCATTTGACAATTTTACGTAAATTTTCTGAATTATTAATATCAGAATCAAACCCAATAGCAGACAGTGTAATGTGACACTTCTCCATGTCCAAGGCAAAATTCATCAGACCTTGAACATCATAAGATCCTAAAATTTTCCCATTGATCAATTTTTCTACATGGCATCTAGCAACTAAATGGGGCTTACCCTATCTGTTTAATAGAATATCCTTAGCTCTATGATATCCAACCTCACTTGGTAAGATGACACAATCCTCTATACTTGGTCGGGCATCACCAGTACAGAATTGAATTTATAAATAACTCAATTTTAACTGATCACTATTTATCTTTGATTCAATGTTAGTTTCAAAGATACGAATAAATTTTGTATAATCCTGTGGATTCCCACTAAAGGTTAAGATTTCAGGTTTGGGAAGACTCATTTGTTCATAAAAAAAGGTTATTAAAATTACTGATATTGTTATGTTCATGTTTGATCCAATTAGTTGTGTCTTGAATCTTCTCATCTTCTGTGTTTATTGGTAAATGAAAACTAATTTCATCGTCTTCTTCACTTCTCTCTATCTCGCATCTTTCAATCTCACATCTTAACTTATTTTGTTCTAACTCTAACTCAATTTCTTTCTGCTTCTTTTCTAACTCGTGTTTACAAACAGAAGATCTCACACTTCTCTTACTTTTACTACTTACGACAATTTGCTTATCGCTCAATTTGAGATTACAGTTAATTACCTTTAATTATAATAGATTCTTTGAGAATACACCGGCTGTTTAGATCAAAACAAACTTACAATTTAAGATAGTGTCCAATTAATGTCCACGTGTTGTGCAGCAATGAAATTACAAATTACAAATTTATTATTACTTAATATTCCTCAATGTCTGAGAATCACAGATAAATCCAAATTACATTAAGTATTTACTTTCCGGAACCTCCAGATTACAATATTAATTTGCACGCTATGCTCAATAACTGTACAGTCGTTTCCAGAACGATATGAAGTCAAAGAATAAAGAAAACAGTCATTGTCAATTTACGCATTTGATAGATCAAAATCTTTAGAAAACAATATAACAATGGTGAAACTATCACCTAATACGAATTCTAAATTACACCAAAGTGATGCTACAAATGGTCATCTGAAAACAAACAGAACAAATACTTACAAATACAGAATGCAACTTAAATACAACTTTGTTCAAACAGAAAAAATACTTACAAAATTAGAGAATACAGTCTAATTACATACTTTCAAACACAAAAATATATTCTAAATGCAACTTTGTTCAGACAGAACAAATACATTAAACAGAGAATACAATCTGAATAAAACATTATTCATAAAAATATATATAAATTGTAATTAATCCAAATTATAAGATAATTAGTCATTCAAAAATTTACTTTAAAAAAATACATTATTTAATTCAATACTTACTGAGCAATGCCCTCTTTATATCGTCCAAGTACAAAAAACAAACTGTATGAATACAAATTACAAATACAATGTAACGGTTTTACTGGTCAGGCCAGGACTTACTAAGTGAGGAGTTAGATACCTCTAGAGCCACAGAATTAAATTAAACCCGTAGCACTCTTGTTCAATTAACTGTTTCTTTTTCAAAATATTTTTATTATCATCGTTCTGGTTCTGGAATTCTATTTAAAGTAACTTATTGTATGCTTTACGTTAAAGTATTCTTTATTTTCAGATTCACCACAAGTCTAACAAGTTGATTCCTTTGAACTTTCATGTTTATTGTTAAATCTAAACAATAAAATTTTATTGAAATTTTACAATGTGTTGTTGTGTTGGGTTAATTACCTTGCTTGCCTTAAAATAGCCTTTGAACAGGGCCGCCAATTATCAACTGTTCAGCCAATAAAGTTTCTTTCTTAAGAATTAAATACACATGCGATACCAATGCTATGAATTGTCAAAATCAGAAATATATTTGGGCCAATTGACAAATTTATTTATATTCATTGAACGAAGTTGGCAAAAATTTACCTTTTTCAAAAGTGATGCACCCTTTTCAGCTGATTTTATGAACCCATATTGGCAGCCCTATTACAAATGACTATTTAAGAATGAATGTCATTTGGTTTTTGTTAATTAGGTCTCTAATGAAGCGATGGATTGAAGTGATTTTGGTACACTCAAAAATGTCACAAACACTTGCATAGTGTAAATTTGGGACACATGATGTTAAACATGGATCTTTACGTAAAAAAGCATACCAGTATATCACAAGGACTCCTAAATTGTGATCAGTCCGTTTTGATCGGAAAAAATATTTGCTCATGTGAGATACCTCTGATTCCTCAATGTGCATCAGTGTAATGGAAAACTAGTGGCCGGAGTTACTTTTGAACACCCAATTGATCTTGTGGTTGAAGCTTCTATTTTAGAATTGCTGTGATCGCTCACTGACTGAGGGTTTGAGTTTGATACTAGCTCCGATCATGATTTTCTTCTGGAGAAAATAAACAGTTGCTTACGGAGGATATTTTCATGTGCTAGTGGATGGCAGGAAGAAAAGTTATTTGAACTATCTGCCTTATATGCATCAGACCGTTGGCACTGAGTATGTAGGAGAGTAGTCCAGTGATAAGGCGCGCGCGCTTAGGGATCGAGAGGTCCTGGGTTCGAATCCCACAAGGGGCACTGCTAATTTCCTTTAGCAAAAAATATTTACCTGCGATTGCTCCACCCAGGTGTAAATCGGGTACCTGTAAGGGTCATACACTGTATGCTGTGGCTAAAATTTGCGCTGTATGATAGCAGTTGGTGTTTGACTCGATGATCGGGAAAGTCAATGTCAAGAAGTATGAAACCTAGCACTGTACCCAGCAAGAAATTATTGAGGTTATTGAAAGGGTTTAAGTCGATAGCGCAGTTGGTAGCGTGCCGGGATTTGGAATCTCCTGCCCGAGGGGGTGCGGCCTTGCATTAGAATTTGACAATACTGTGGATTTTCCTCGATTGATTAGATAATATGGAGAAGTTTCCGACCTTGTGGAAGGGTAGGTGAGTACTGGTTACGGACAATGGTCCAGGAAAGCTTTATTAGGTGTGCTCGACGCCGTAAAATGACATAAATTGTGTTGACACGGCATTAACTCCAATAGATAAAATAATTATTATGATTTGTTTTTTCAAACCTGTGTTGAAATAAGTTCTTATACCGTTTACTCACTTGGACTTTCCCAAAACTGAGCCACTGGAATAATGATCCATGCTCGAGATACAATAAGGTATATCAGATGGATGTGACTTGAACCTACGTTTAGCAGACATTCCAGTGACTTTAAGTTCAACGACGTAGGCACGAAGCAAAGCACGCTCTTTCAATCCTGAAGATGATATCATTCGAAAATTCAATTTTAAATAATTACTTCTTAGAATTCAATTAGGCTCTATAGTCAGGTGCTGTAGACAAAAAAACTATAACTGTTAACAAGCATGTGTATTTCGCCGATTTCTCTATTTAGACAAATAATTGATTGACATCATATAGCACATAAAATAATACCATTCTTTTCTACAAACTTCCAGTTGGACCAGTGCACATTGAACTGTTAAGTAGGTCATTTGTAAAATCATTTTGTGCAATCCATACTGCGTAAAATATTTTGTAATAAGCACGAGATTTATATTTCATTAAGAAAAAAATATCTTAATACCATGCACCAAGTGTGTTGTCAGCTGACTGTAGGCACTGCGTTTATTAATAGATCCAAACGCGTTACAGCCACGGTTTTGGATCTTGAAGAGATTTCCGGGATTCTAAGACACGCTGGATGACTTACGTACTATTCCACCATGTCATCTAGCTTTTATGGCCTTAAACACGAGACATAAGTCGTATATCAATAAAGTTCAACTTTTCAAAATTTTGTCAATTTCGTCATCCATGTAAGTGAACCTTTAAAGTAAACAATTAACAATTCACAAGCAGAACCCAGATTTTTCCTAATCTAAGTCTTACTGAATCATAAATACATAAAGTCAATAATGATTTACTTGATTTATCATTATGTTTCTTATGTTTTTCCTTACATTTTTGCATTTTACTATTTACTTTATTTTTATTAACCAATTCTGACATAAGTGATTTGTTAGAAACAGGTAAAATTGATTTAGTTCTACTAAACAATACTTGTACTGGAAAAATAACCACAATCAAGCGGTGTGTTCTATACTCTAATAATCTAATATGAGGATTTTGACCAATGTCTTTTGACTTTTTTAGTATCTTTTTAGCAATACCTACTCCTCGTTCTGCCAAGCAATTTCCTTGAGGATGTAGAGGTGAAGAAGTTTTTTGAGTAAATTTCCATGATTTTACAAAATCAGCAAATTATGCACTAGCAAATTGCGGTCCATAGTCACCGGAGTTATAATATTATCTTTGACCATACGGTCTAGCTCAATTTTTAATCTAGGTTTTAATGCGTGCGGAACTTTTCGCGGTGGATTCACAATAGGAATAGCACTATCATTAAAATGCAATTTCTCGTAACCTGGAATTTCACCTATACCACTGAATAAATCAGAAAATTCTGACATAATCATGTTTTTGTCCAAATAACATGGATTCAGAAGAGTTCTCGTCAACAGATCATGTAACCTTAATGAGCTTTAGGTCAAGGGAAATATAAACCTATCAATGATGTATGTGCATTTTCCACAATATAAAATGTGGTCATTGTTTCATTATCTTTATATGTACAAGATAAATTAGCTTTCCCAATAACCTTAATGGTATCACCTGTATACGAAGTATCACTGGTTGTCCAAGACTTCTCTGGGGTTTCTGTTTTCTTCGAACAGCGTCTACTACTGGAGTGTTAGTTTTAGTTGATATGGATTCACTTATCTGCATTCCAGCCATTTGTTGTTGACAATACTCATAGTTTTGGCAAATCTGAATTGCTCTCGTTAATGTTAATTTTTCTCCAACGTTAATTAGCTTTTCTCTGATCTTGGAGTCATTTGCTCCAAACACAATTCTGTCTCTAATCATTTCATCCGTTCTTGCAGAAGCACTCGGCTGACTTCAAGCGAAGCTTAGTAACAAATTTGTCAATTGTCTCATTGCCTTGGATAAGATTATTGAATTGAAATCTAGCAAATATCGGATTCAATGTAGGCTGCACGTACATGATCTTTAAACTTTTGAAAGTGTACGTCCAATGACTTTAACTCTTCATCAGTTAAAGATAAAGTTTGGAATATATCACGGCCTTTGTCTCCAATCCATATGAGAAAATAAGATATTTTTCCTCTTCTGTTTTATTTTTCAAAGGTCCACTAAATATTAACTTAACGTGTCTTTGAAATTTGTCCCATTTTTCTGGTAAATTGTTTGACTCCCATTCCATACATGGAGGATTAATTCCAGACATTTCCATTCTTATTCAACTTGTATACAGTTAATGTTCCGAAGTTGTAATTATAGTCCAATTTTTCTTTTAATAATTTCTTAATTTTAGACACCAAATTCTGACACCATGTTCTGTTGTTGTGTCCTGAATGGTTTGATAATGTACATGTATTGTATAAATAACTCTAATGAGATTGATCACTAATGTGAAACACAAATATATTATAACTAAGACTTAACACGTGTTACTACTCTAAAGATTTATTATAAACTGACCAGTAGATATAACATATTGAAGTAGCTTACTGAGCATGCGTAAACATATAGATAACATATAGAACAGTCCCAAATATGTAATTAGTCAATTAAATATAAAAAAAAATGTTGAAAAACAAATCATCGGAGATATTTAGCACGTCACCATTATCATTACGATCATTGTTATTTTCTTAATTCTAAAGACTCCTTTGTAATGTTATTGGTATTGTTCTATGAACGACAGTAGGATTTGTGCTCTTACTATGACTTTATTGAACAAATACTATAGCAATTCAACTCTATGAATGTACAATATAAACTGACTGATAAACCAGACTGGCTACTGCTTGTGATATCATGCATATATAATAGGAGGGGCTAATAGGCTATCATATTACATCCCTTACACAAACATTGTATGAAAACTCAGTGTGCAGTATATCTAAATTGGATACATCTTCACTATCCCCAGGTATATATATGTGTGTTTGGCTTCGCTAACCTGTGACAGCAGTCTTTACATATCAAAGTCAAGTCCTGGACCAATCACCATCATTTTTACATCAGATGTTTGTTTAATAAGTTCAATCACGTCTACATTTGTAAACCTGCCTGAAGTTATATAATCAATAAAATTTGTCTCGCAATATCTCGCTTATTATATTCTATTTGATCTAGAATTTTGCAAGTATTTGTGTGATGTTGCGTTCTTCACCACAGTCGATATCAGCTTTCTCACAATCCTTACTGTCAGACACCATGACTAGTGTTTGAAACATGAAAAGTATAACTCTTCAATTGTGTTAGATTCTTGCAAAGATGCCACAGTTTTCATTTGAACATTAGAAGATCGTTTGACACCATTCTCAATACAAAAGTATTTCATACGAGTTATGACGAACTATATGTGACATTGAATCTTGGCAATTTGAAATTCTTCTCCAGTCAATGGTTCATAAAGAATTAAAAAAATACATCAGATGATTGACTATGTCTATATTCACCACACTTAACCGGAACAAGTTTAAGTACTGTATCTAAAACATTGAAATCTTCAACAGAAAATACATCAGAGTCGCCACATAAACAACTTCTGTCACGTAGATATGTCTTGTTGAGATAGATAGCTTAAATAATGAAAGGACATCAGACGTATATATTCGCTGGTTGATATAGAAATATTATTTTTTTAAACCAAGTGCCATACAGAGGAAGAAATTAAACTTAAACACAATAGTATCGTTGTAAATGTACGACGCAGATTGTTCATGAATTTGCTTAAACTTGAATATATGCACCTTCATTATGTATTTAGTTCGTAGTCCAAACCAAGATTCCGAGTATCGCAAATATATAACTTGATAAATATATTGTACGCCCTGATTTAACCTTTAATCGCTCAATCCCGCATACGTGTCTAGAACCCCCCCCCTCCAAAATGGCCGCCACAGCCTTGAAAATGGTGCTTTTTAAATTTCACAAAAGGATAGTTGTCCCAAAAAATGAGCTCGTTTTCGTACCCCCCCCCCCCATCAATTGATGTCTCAGGGGGTCCGAAAGGGGGATGTGTCCCCTTTGTTGCTGGGGTTGTGAAGGGGCACAACGCCCCTCATCGCCAGAAAAAAATCGGAGTCATTGAGTGCAGAGAAATGGCGCCAAATGCTGATTAGAAAACATGTTTTCAGTCTCTGAAAAGACCCTCACTTTAGACCTCAATTTTGGAAAATATAACTGTGGAAAAAGAGCGAAAATTGCATTTTTGCCGTTGCCAGCGTTGCCATGGCGACTTGGATCGGGGCTCACTTTGGTTTTTCTGAAAGGCATTTACACAAGGAACACATTGGCCAAGTTGCATAACCGTATGATAATTAGTAATGAAATAGCACCTTGCAATATCCCTACTAGTTTACAAGTTTATTTTCAATCAAGGCATATTACATAGTAAGGTAGCGCGTAGTGATGAAAAATGGCTACTTTTCACACATGTCGCAACCAGTAAATGCTTATTTATTTATTTATTGACATTTAAGATCATTAGCACATTATAACACAATATCACAGAAATATTCAATAAAATCACAGATAAAAGTTTAACATCAGTATATATGATTAACGTAAAACATACAAGGTTTATGAATTTCTTTTCTTGTTGGCTTGCAAAAGCATTGTAGACTCTCTCAATGATTTTCACGGGGAGTTGTCCACGGGTTTAATTGTCCACCGGTTGAGTTGTATCTTACCCTTCACGGGACTGTATCGAAATCAAACAACTAACGTACAAGAACGCTAACTCTGGATGTCGGTCCGTACTGGAAATTAACCCACCTTACATTGCGCATGCGTTTGTATTAGAGGTTTCCGGCCTTGAATTGCATGGTGAGGAAAAGTCAATTTCTTCTTTTTCTTATTAATATTTGACCTCAGACATGGTTTAAAAGAAGTTTAAATATATTAGAGATAATCAAACTTAACAAATTTCACTACGATTTTTATCTGTCCTTCGATCTTATCGGATATATTGCATTTTATTTCCCGCCATTTTAAGCTAAGGCGATAATCATTGTTATACTTATAGATGTTCATCATGTTGTGAAATTCCTGTCAGGAAACTCTATGTATGTGACATAAACTCTCCTCGTCATGAGCTGTTTGGCCTCTTTTCGTATCATACAGAGAGCTGTCATTGATGAAATGACATAAATTTATGTAGAACTTAGTGTAAAATACATTTGTTTTCATTTCGTCCTCTTATTCATTTGACCACAGCTCGGTAATATATTTTTCCTAGAGTCTGATAATAACCTGAATTACAAACTTATTTGAATTTAACTAATAGAATTTTCATGTATTCATTAATTGTAATTTTTTTTACAGATTCACATACCAAAATAATAATAAAGCGGCTAGAGTGCACAATTTTCACTAGTCCTACAAATAAACCCTCCGTAACTTTTTTTTCATGTGGACATTGCTTCTGTTACGTAGGGTCTTATCGACTTCCATACAGGTTGATGTAGCAAATTGCCAAAGAATTCCCTCGCGTGACAAAAGTGAGCATAATTCAATAATTTCCAAAAATATTATTTATTTACTTATTCCTAACACTAGTAGACACATTTATCTAACATATTATAACATAGGATATAAAATAACCAACCTTATTTTGTAGAAATAATCCATTGTTTCCGTAACTCAAAAATCCAGACTTTTATTTTGAATACTTCTAACACTAAACTCCAGTCATGCCGTCACAGAAACCGGTTTGGTCATGATAAACGCCTCACAACCCGTTTCAAATCCGGATTACAAATTGAAAACATTTATGATTTATGCTAAACATTTTTTCTCGTCATCGTGGAAACAAAATAACTTTCTAACAATTCAATTAACACAATAGTTACATTTAGCTATATTTTTTGTCTCCCTAAAATTAAAAAATAATCAAATTTGTAATCTGGATTTGGTATGTCTAATTTGGCGTTTATCAGTAACAATTCCGGAAATGGTACCATGTGACTGGAATTTAGCCTTGTTATTAAAACGAAAGACAGGATTTTTTGGACTTGACGGAAACAATGTAAAATTACTTCTTGCTGAGGTGACTTATTGTAATTCTCTTATTATTATGTGGTTAATAATTGTATATACTAGCGTTTCTAAAGAAAATTGCGTAGTAATAACAAATTACACTCGTTTAAATCGTGCACTAAAATCCGTGCAGGTTTTGCTACATCAAACTATATGGAAGCCGATAAGACCCTGCCGTAACAGAATAATGTCCCAATGTGAAATGAGTTACGGAGGGTGTTATATATTGTACTAAATTTTCACTTGTCATGATTAAATTCCGATGATATGTGTTCATCTGGGCTGTTAATCATTCACTAATGTGGGTTAGGTGAAAGAAGACCTAGATTTGCAGAAACTAGATCTCTATTCGTTTTTTGGACAAATTGTCTAAACTAAAGACGAATGTGACTGTGGACAGATCATCTTGTTGGAGAATGGGGGAGAAATCGTCTTGACTTGTACTTATGTCAAATAAAACTATTTATACTGATGTACCCACTTTCATTTCCGCATACCTACATTTTTCAACAAAGTCTCTGAACAAATACCAATTCTTCATGTTAATTTAAAAGATAGAAAAGTTACGTCACCTGCTGTAATGTTGCCGTGAAAATGACATCATAAATGTAATGCAAGAAATATGCGTGTTTGTAGTTGGCTCAATATTTAATGTTTTTTATCATATTTTCATGAAAGTCATGGCTTCTAGGGTCTCCCAGGGCTACCAGGGGCAACCTAACCCCTTCTCATGCTTGCCACCTGTGAAATGTCTAGTAAACCCAGTGTCAGAGTGTAATCGGCTATTGTTCGACACAAGAAATTTAGTTCTCTTGCTACAACGTGCTGGAGAACTCCGAAAAGAAACTATTGCCTTTAACATTTGTCTAACAAAGTTACCAGTGCTCCAGCTAGCCCTTTTTAGCAGGGCGCCGCGCCCTGCCCTTGAAACATGACGCCCTGCCCTTTTTCCAATCGCCCTGCCGTATTTTTGACCCAAGAAAATCAAAAATCATAAAATTCAAAGATCATTATCATACACGAATAAATTCGTCTGTTGTTTACGTCACTGTTTATGACAATAGACTTTGTTAATCTGTTAAACGAGGGGATTAGTGTCATCCTGTATAACAATCATCTGATAACATCAGAGGTGTTTGTAATTAAGTCTTTCACACATTTATTGTTACTTATCAGTAGCTTATCAGTGAAACATCATTTAAATATAAGTCAACAATCAACTCTCTTTATTCGTTGGAGGATATGATAAAGTCCAATTCCGGACTTTTCCGTACATAACTACTCGAGTATATTGTGTTGAATATATCAAATTTTTCATTCAATTTCCGAATCATTAGGTCATTATACAAAGAAATTAAATTGCTGTTCATTAAGAACGCAATTTGATGATTATTTTTCGTTAATTAGTTGAAAATACCGTTCATTATAAGTTTTAATTGTCCGCAGTACTTGCATTCGTCCTCAATAATTTTCGTACGTGACTGACGATTTTTGTTCTTAATTTTCCTTGATCACTTTGAATCATATACCCCTAACTTATGTGTGAATTAAACAAATTTGAATCTACATGAATGTAATAATAGCTTACTACAATCATAAATTAATTCATTTCGATCATCTTACTTTTACAAAAGTAGACAACTTTTCGGATATGCATAATTTCGGATACATGAGTTCATAGGTAGAATGCAACCAATTTGTTTGTCATAACTTCAAGACATCAAACTTAAAACTATTATGAGCTGATAAACAGTGACCTCCTCAAAAAACTTGGTTTGTGTAGAGCCCTAATATGCACATTAAAACCTTAATTGAGTTGTCCAAAATGCCAAAGGAACACATTTTTTGGCATAGGCACAAAGAGTTATGTTATGTGATTTAGTAAAAGTGGTACAAGTAGAAGAGCTTTTGCAAAGCTTATTGTGAAGTTAGAACAATTGTTGTTGTTTTTTTGAAGTTGCATGGTCAATGCCCAGGAAGCACTTACCACAGTTAACGTTTTATGACACAGGCCCACTCAAATCTGTTCATAGAGAACACCTTTTGAATTTTTCTGTGACTGTCTACATGTATGTACACAGACTAGAAGTTAGAGTTAGACTCTGCTTCATCTAAATTACAAAAAGACTGTCATAGGAAATGTATAAATTATCACAAAAAGGAATGAATAACACACTAACAAACACTTTGTCTTAAAATGTTTTAAAACACAGAAATAAACTGTACTTCGACCACGCGTTAAAAAGTGCCCTGATTTCCTAAAAACGCCCTGCCCTCCCAAAAGTCTAGCTGGAGCACTGGTTACAATGTGGCTCTGGCATTCAAGAATTTCACTTACAAAAGCTTCCAAAGTAATATGATGATATTTTTAGATAAGAACAGACTTTTTAAAGTTAACCTGGTGTAAAACAACTTGGATTTCAAGTTTATGGGTTTACAGGGCTCAACATTAATTTTAAAAGTAGGTTTCGCTGTTTGTGAACGTGCTATATTTCACTTGCCGAAACCAAGTATTTAACAGCAGTAAGAAATATAGGCTGTCAAAAGACTCAAGTGCAATTGGGGTAGCTTTAATGTTGAGCCATGGTTTATTGATATATAATTATTTTGTTTACAGATTGATTTATGTACATATAGATAAAGATGAGTAGTGATTATCAGGAATACCCTGATGTGGTACAAGAAGTTAGAGGAGCCTTGGTAAAGTTTTATTAACACTTTTATCAATGATTGTTTTTAGCCTTTAGATAGCATAGTCTGTTGCACACAAGTCTACTGATCGAAGGGTTTGCAGCTAAATCCACAGATTTAGCCTTTCCAGGAACAGTCAGTAGGTTTACTGAAACCTATTAATCACTGAGTGATATGACCTATAAAATGTGTTTCTATGGAAAAAAGAGAACAATGATTATATATTTTATGTAAAAAATACTGTTATGAAAAGTTTTGATGAAATTTTAATGTTCCCACACCATTGCATTGTTGAATTGCAGCTTTGTTCTTCTTACTTGGATAAGTGTGCTACCTTCATATGAAACTTAATTCACTCACTGATAAATTGAATTGAGAATGTATTTCTTACTGAGAACACTGTAGTTTATTTTTGATATTTTGTAGAAAACTCTTGTATTTAGTAATTAATTTAACCATACATCATATTTATTATTTATAGAATCCTGGACGTTTAAAGTTTCAAGGAAACAGTGTAGTATTTAAGAATACAAAGACTGGTAAAGTTGATCAATTTCAAGGTACAGACATAGATAAAGTGAAATGGTTAAAAAGAGCCAGAGGATACTGTTTAAAGATTGTATTACATAGTGGACATATACATAGATTTGATGGATTTAAAGAATCAGTAATATATTTATTAGCTTGATTTATTAGTAGCAGTTGTATCTATTTGTTTTGAATCTATCATCCCAAACAAAGATGTCTACCATGATTTTAGCCTAAATCCCAAGGGTACAGAATCCCCAATAGTTAAGGTTATTTTTGAATATCAATTTTGATTTCAAAATGATTGTCTGCTCAATCTCAGTAAACAGATATCCTGTTGAGTGTTGTTGTACAGGATCTCTAAGGTTCCCATGAAAGGTCACTTCAAGATGACCTTTATGTCGACCAATCAATGCATAGCTTTCATCTAGATGAAACACTTTTAATAGCATTTTTCTACCAATGTAAGCGAGCTAATTTGAAAGCAGTATTATTCACAGTCTGCAATTAGACGGCTCAATTCAAATTGCTTGACGTAGATGATGTAAATAAGTTACTTAAGATTTTTTCATGAATATTATAATGAGAAAATGTGCCCTGAAGGTGACCCTCATAATAAAACAGATCTAAATTAGTGAGTAGGCTAGCAGAAAAATTTAGATCAGGATTTAATTAGATGGAATTTCTGCTATGACTGGCACAATTATTTCTTTTAACTATAACAGATATTTGAAAACTAAAACTATATCTTCATCAGAGCCAAGTACAGATAATTCTGATGAGTTGACCCATTCGGAACACCTCGACCTTTCATGAATGAATAATCTCAGAAGGATTCTTGGGGGGGTCTTCACTCAAATTGGTGATTTTACTACCTACGCGAGGCGAAGCACATAACGGTTACACAAAATAGTTCTTGTAGTATACTCACAGATCTTTGTCTAAACATATTTATTTGTTCTAAATTGAACCAAATATTGTTCATCGGTACCATTGAAATGAGTAATTTCAAATTTTGGACTAAAAACGAAATTTCAGTCATCGCCTAAACGATCGTGCACTTGTTGTTTACATAGTTTCAAAATGGCGCCTAAATATGTATGAGGTTATTCGTAGCGAATGGCCGAGGATGTTCAGTATGGAGTTGACCATCTCAGTAGAGATGTTGACATGGTCTTATGAAATCTTATTTAATAGAATTGGTTCAACGATTTCTTCATATTGGTTATACAAGTTTAAAGATCATATTCTGGACAGTAAAAATAAGGGTCAACATTTATGACCTAAACGTCTAAATAGTTGTATTTTTTGTGTGTATATTTTTGGTAGCAAATGGATAAAAAAAGAATAATTGTGAATGAAAAGTAACTTAAAACCTAGTAGGGCTGCTGTATCCACTTTCTCTAAACTCTAAATTCTCATAAATTCCAGGACCAAGACAAGTTAGCAACATTTGTTTCACATAATTACCATACTAAACTAGAAACTGTTGATCTCAGTGTCAAAGGATGGAATTGGGGCCAAGCTAAATTTGAAGGTTTGTTTATTTGTTTTATCATCATTTGTTTACAGGATTCAGTTTACTCATTATTTTCTCCTGTCAAAGAAAATGGAGAAATTGTTTTTCAAATGTACTTTTGTTAGTAGACCAAAATTTATCTTCCCTAAACTCTTTGGTTATTAACTTGGTATGAAAGTTAACCGGATCAGAAGATTGATTTTGGGAATTAAAGGCACTCATTCACAGATTTCAACTTAAATATCAACTTTTTCTAAAACTATCAAATTGTATGGAAATATTTTTGGAAGCAGGAAAGTAGTGATATTGACAACTGTTGTGCAAATTGACATAC
Organism: Mactra quadrangularis; assembly: GCA_025267735.1. NCBI lineage: Eukaryota > Metazoa > Mollusca > Bivalvia > Venerida > Mactridae > Mactra > Mactra quadrangularis. The sequence continues at coordinate 45,741,391 of CM046305.1, read as the reverse complement.
AACTACAAATGATGGTGTAAATGTTTACCCTGTATATCACATTATCTTACCTCGTACAGAATACTCGTTTTTCATTGGCCGAGAGCGGTCACGTGCTGACCATGTATTATCCCATATTAGGTCAGTAGATTCTAATATCCAGTCAGTAACAAAATTTATAAATGATAGCGCTGACGAAACCTTATTTTTCTACTCAGATGGGGGTACTCGGTAAGATAAATTCGTTACACAGTCAGTTACTGACCGGATACGGTGTGATACCGGGTCAGTGAATAAATATTGGGCTCGAGCTACGCTCTCGCCCAATATTAATTTACTGACCCGGTATCACACCGTATCCGGTCAGTAACTGACTGTGTAACTAATAGTATTGAAAATTTAAGTTTTATTGAATATTTCTTGCAATACATAGGTCAGCTTGTCTTAAAAAATAAGAATGATTTTTATGGCACAAATTACAGACACTGAATGGTATCGAAATTATTGAAAAATAAATCAAATCTGTGAACTAGTACCTTTAAAGTAACAACTAAAGTTTCAATTGCCAACATACACTAATAGTGGTATATAATGTTTTTCACTAACATTTCTTGTTTTTACACTCTCATCCAAGTCTTGTTTTATATTCGTTGATAAAAATTGTCAAGCTACTGGCTTGATCAAGGGTCATTTGTACTGTTGGCTTACACAACATCAGAGCTTTACGTTGATTTTTAAAGTAAGTTGTCCAATTGGTCCAACCTGGTGTATATTTTACTTGTCTAAACCAAATGTTAACTAGCAGTAAGAAGTTATCCAAACCCATATATTGGTTGTTAGGGGCAATAGGGAGACCTTTTATGTCAAGCCCGAAAAATAAAATTCTCCATGTGCCAATTAGATATTTATTATTAGAAAATTGTGTGAAATTATTACAATATATTTTATTCATTGCATTATGATAATTTTTTGCATGGATAAGATTCATAAACTGCATTATGCTGTAAATTAATTATTGAAAACTTTTAATGAGCAAGTTATCTCCCTTTGATATGAAAATATTGTATTTTTTATTTGTCATATTAGTTTATGTAACTTAAACTCTGACTACCTTTGTGAAAACATAAGTAATACTGTGTACAGTTTGGTAACGGTTATCTGAGAATTGTTTTGTAGATATAAACTTAGATTTGTATTTAAGGTAAATAAAATTTATTCAACCTCAAAATGAACGCTGAAATTTGGTCTTTCTATCTGCATTTAATCATTAACAGATGGTAATAGTTCCTCAAAAGTTCCAGTATGAGATTTAAGATTGTGGTTGCGCTGTAAATGTGATGTTTTATTTTTGTTGTAGGAAATGGATTAAATTTTGTGATAGATAATAACCTGGCATTTGAGATACCTTTAAATAATGTCTCACATACAACAACCTCTAAGAATGAGATAACGTTAGAATTTCATCAAAATGATGATGCTGCTGTGTCATTGATGGAGTTAAGATTTCATATACCGGGTGATCAGACTAATCAAGACACAGTGCAGGTAAGTCTACAGTTATGTCATGATTTTGATTATACTATCCAGTGTTTCCAGGTCATTTTGGAGCTAAATTTTGGCACCAAGACCCTCTTTAAAGAATATGTGTTTTCCCCTCCTTTCTATGAGAATGTCCTTACAATTTCTTTCTGTTTGTATAATTTCATATTGAGAAATAAATTGCTTTTGTAAATAAAACTTCAAACATGAGACGGAAATAGCCAGTGTAATCTGAAGTATTGGAAATGTAGAAAGTTTTCTTCCATGATAATATTTTTCTGGCTATTTTTCTGTGGCCACCTTTCCCTAAACTCAGCAGTTTTGAGTCCAACAAATGACCATGTAACCCTCATTGTTAGAAAGTTGACAGTTGTTTTTGTTGGATTTGTATTATATACGTACAATGTATATGTTGTAATTTCAGGAGTTTTATAATCAAGTTATGGAGAATGCTGATATTATACAAGCTACTGGTGATGCTGTATGTGTGTTCCCAGAAGTACAATGTCTTACACCAAGGTACTCATTGTATACATACATCCCAATATGATATCATAAGCACTGCTATGACCTTTTTTGGCAGCCATCTTTGTTAACATCAACAAGTGCTGGCTGAAATTTTCGAATACCTACTATTTTTAAATTAAGTTTTATATCATCAGCTGCAGTTTAAGAAAAGAAATGTGAGCAATCAAAAATACAATTTTGGGTTCTGTATGTGTTCTTGTTGTATCATGGTAAACTGAGTGGAATCATGGAATTCTGGTATTAAAAAGTCTGTATGTTGATATATTTTGATTAATTGATAAATGAAATGATGTCACATTACCTTACTCTAATAATTTTGCCTGAGCAATATCCATCATTATGTTTCTTCACAATTAAATTATTTTTATACATCTCAATATTTTTAAGATATTGCATGAATAAATATGAAGTGTAAGACCTTTTTAATGGTATTAATTTCACATTAATGGGGCTTAATAAGAAAAGAAAACTCTGTATGTTTGTAATAAATGTTCCTCAAATTTGTGTATGAAAATTATTTTGTTTCGTTCATACCCCTTCAAAATTCTGGGTTGGAAAACTTCTAACAAACACATTTTTGAAGATGACTAAGTCACTTAAATGTTAATTCTCTGTATTTGTGTGTTATTTCAGAGGTCGTTATGATATTAAGATGTATACTACATTCTTACAACTCCATGGTAAAACATTTGATTATAAAGTACCGTATACATCTGTACTAAGATTGTTTCTATTACCTCATAAAGATGGAAGACAGATCTTCTTTGTGGTAGGATTTTTATTACTTTGTGTATTTTTATATATTTGTTGAAGATGGGTAACATAATGTGAGGAAGCAGCACAGCTTTCTCAGTTGGTAGCACTCGAGCCTACTGATCTAGGAGTTGTTGGTTTGATTCCTGGGTGGGGCGTTCTTCATGGATCTTGGTCATGAAATTATTTCCACTGCCATTCTCCATCCTACCAATGATTCTTAATTAAATAGAGCAGTTGTCAGTGACTTACCTAAGTATGCGCCAAGTAGTTGGTCAACAGCTAAATCCAGAGATTTAGCCTTTCCAGGAGTAGAGAGTAGGTTGACTGACAGTGTTATATGACCTATAAAATGTGTTGCTACAGCATTAAATCCAAAAAAAAAACCCGAATAATGTTAGGCCAGAACTGACTGAGTTTGTGGAAGTTCAGTATATTTATTTTGATATAATATGTAACAGCATGGCACACATAATAAAAAACATATATACAAGTTACAATTATAATCAACATGTATGAATTACTGAATAGCTATACCAAACAGCATCATACATCAAGGATGGCCCAAAAAAGAATAAAAACAAAAACTCTCAATTCCGTTGTGGTCCTTGAGATGTAGTATTGAGTGACATAAGTTGGCTAAAAGAACAGATAACTCAATTATAAATGGCTGGATAAATTCTCTCGGTTGAAATATGAAAATGATGAGATTTTTTAATATATATACTATATATTTGGACTGAACCCCTGTTTTTCATGTGAGGAGTCCCAGGGACCCCAAAAAATCCTGGTTACTCCAGAGAATGACCTTTTAAAAACCTGTAAACTGCTTATGGTAAGGTTATACTGTTAGAAAGGGACATAACACCAATTTTACCTTGGTTTAGGTTTAGTGACAAATGTCTTTCACTTACAGACCGACAATAAAAATTTTTCTCTGTTCTTTGCTTAGATGAGACATACCATTTGATTGGCTGAGGCTAACCTGAAATTTCTACATCTTCTATTATAGTTGGTTTAGATCCGCCAATCAAAAAGGACTAGCAATTTAAGGATATGTTTTAGCTTACATGAGACAAAAGATTTGATTAGTTGATACTATCCTTATATTCTTATTTATTCTGTTGTAGGTCAGTTTAGATCCACCAATCAAACAAGGGCAAACAAGATATCATTTCTTGATACTTTTATTTTATAAAGATGATGAGATGACTCTAGAATGTGGTCTGGGAGAGTAAGTATCATATTATTTCATGTAATTTCTACTGTAGATCATCAATCGGTCTGGTCAGCTCAGTCGGTAGCAGACATCTACCGATCAAGAGGTCATGGTTTTGATTCCCGGGTGGGGGCATATTTTTGAGGAGCTAAAATAATATCTACAGCCATTCTCCTTCCTACAACTGATCCTAAATCATGTAGGGCAGTTGTCAGTCACTGATTAAAGTATACGCCTAGTAACAGCTACATCCAGAGATTTAATTTTTCCAGGAAATGTTAGTTGGTTGACTGACAGCCATGATTAAGCCTATACAGTGTGTTTCTACTGCATTAAATCTGGCCCCCACAGGCAGTCAATTGGGAAGTTGTTTTCTACCAGAAAAACACTCGCTGTCAGGAAATATTTCATGTTCCCTGTGGATATAAGTGTTGTCGAGCCACAGTCTAATAGATAAAAAATATGGCCCCAGACTGGGCAGACCCCCCCCCCCCCCCCAGTTTTCTGATTCTTTGCTTTTCTAGCCAGTCTGGTGCTTGAGTACTTTTCTATTTTACTTCAGAAACATTACAATTCATACCATGTTGTGGATATTTTCAGTGAACTAGAGGAAAGATATGAAGGCAAATTACAGAAAGAAATGGTTGGTCCAGAATATGAGATAGTTAGTAAAGTATTTAAAGCTGTAACAACCAGAAAAATTACTGTACCCGGTAGTTTCATGGGGTAAATATTGTCTCTTTTTGAATTACAGTCATTTATTGTGAAAGTCTTGCTTATATAATGTAGGGGTTGGGGGATTCATAATGTAGGGGTTGGGGGATTCATACGACCAACTTGACCGATATTAAATTGATGTTTTTGGACAAGTTAATATTTCCAGCCCTTTAGTCCATGGACAAGTTATGTTTTAGCTGTAAATACTCTAACAGCAATACTTAATAATGATGATTTCTTAATGCTACAATCATATTCAAAAGTGAACTATTTTGTGCAATTGCTTATTATTACCTATGATATGCAGTGTTCACTGTTTTTCTTTTTGAGCATTAACATATTTTTATACCCCCGCTTCTAAGAAGAGGGGGGTATACTGTTTTACCCTTGTCCGTGCATCCGTCTGTCCGTTACAAAATTTCCGTCGCAGTTTTCTCAGCAACTATAACATGCAGCAGCCTAATACTTTGCATATTGCTTCATCCCATAGTCCCATGTGGTGTAAAGCGATTTCATGCTCCTTGCTCATCTACTTCCTGTTTGTCGCATATTTTTAGATTTTTGCGGGGGTATCACTAGAGAGCATTAGCTCACAGATTTACTTGTTTATTTCAACTTTGTTTCTGCACATGAAAATTCAATAATTAATGTTGATTTTTCAACCATTTTTTGTCCATTTTGTCTCAAGTTTTTGGCTTTTTGTCAAAAGGGAATAGATTACTAGTAAAAACATATCCACGAAAGTTGGTTAGGTTAGTTCTCTGTCTTACATAACTTTATACTGGGCTTTGATTAATGGTATGGTATTTTATTTTAATTGTGAATTTTGACATTTTGTTGTGTGCATATTTTTCAGGCATTCTGGTACCCCAGCTATAAGTTGTTCATACAAAGCAGCTACAGGGTTATTATATCCATTAGAAAGAGGTTTTATATTTGTACATAAACCACCAGTACATATAAGATTTGATGAGTTAGCAGCTGTCAACTTCGCTAGAAGTGCTGGTAGTACTAGATCATTTGATTTTGATGTTGAAACTAAAGCTGGCAATGTCTACACCTTCTCTAGTATTGAAAAGTAAGTTGTTATATTTTAGAGCTTATTTGTTTAGATTTCTTTAAACTTTGAGATGATTTTACTGTTGACTGAGTGTTAATTGTTTCCAAGGAAAACTGGAGTTGGTTTTTAGCTTGATTATAAAAAGTGAAGTGGAGCTCTCCTACTCGCCCCAACACGCATGACCAGATTCAGATTAAATTTTTTTGAGTAAAATACAACTTACTACAACTGTTTTATTTCTTAAGTTTATCTACTTAAAACTTCAAATATATGTTCCTTATCATCACCCACATTATGGACAAGACCCGTGTCGATTTGACAAAAAATTTTGAATTGTTTTGTTTTAACTAATCATCTTCTTTACTATCAAATGCTTTCTTAGTCAAGCATGCTGTCTCTAGTGACAGCTCTTGGTAATCATTACTTTCACTGCCCTAAATACTTTGAAGCACTTGCCCAATTTAGCAAGGTATACTGGTAAAGGGCATAATTAGGGACCTTAGTCAGTTATTTCCCCTAGTATACTCTTTGAATAGGTAGGTCCAATTAGTTGGATTACTCGGATTTTACCCTTACTTTTCAATGTCAATTTGCCAAAATTTATCTTAAATAACTTTTTTGCAAATTGCAAATCGTTTAATTTGTTTGAAATTCAATCTAAGTATTTTTAGGGTAAACAACCGTCTAAATTTTATCACTTCTGTAAATAACTTCATGAAGAAGAAAGATATTAGATGAAATATTTTGTTATCCTTACATAGGAATGGAAGGACCTACTTACCAATTGGATTGCTTCAGATTTTATCAGGGAAAGATAACTGACTAAAATCCCTAATTATCAACTAGTCTGGTTATATAAAATAAGTAATTTGCTAGGAGTTTTCTTTTACTTGTACTGAGCTTCAGGTTAGTGGGTAACATTGACTGCAATAGTTGTAATATCTTTAAAAATATAATCTCATACTTTCAGAGATGAATATGGTAAATTATTTGAGTTTGCTAAGAATAAGAATTTGAGAATGAAGAATATTGGTAATAAGAAGGTAGGTGTCTTGTATTTGTTTCTTATAACTTAAGTCTATGAAACTGATATAAAAAATTGTGCCACAATATTAAAGGAGCAATTAGTTTGTAAAATATGATTTCTTATTATTAATTTAAAGGTATTTTTTACCCTCCTAATAAGTACTTGCAGAAGCATGCAATTTTCCAAAAAAAAAATTTGTGCTAGAATTAACTGCACTATTGTGTCATAAACTATGAATGAATTTGCCCTTTATGAGAACATCTTTCTATTAAAAAAAAACGTGGAAATGAACAAACAGTGCATTCAGTCTTCATATGAACATGATTACAAGTTACTCTTGTCATGTATAGTGCGTACAAATTGACCCCTACCTTACCATTCACATTTGCATCTAATTATCATCTACACATAGAAAAATCAATACCACGCCTACTCTATACTTCGGCTAGTTACGTATTTAAGATAAAATAAGAAATGTATAGAGTATACACAGCCCGCATGTAAAACAACTTACGATTCAAATGGGAAACTCATGTTCTTACCTTTTTGATTACAATTGATAATAAAATGGATGGGGGGATGGCGGTTGTGGGCCTAAAACCCACAACCTTTGAATTGGTAGCTAGCCTCATCGTATAATCATCTGGTCCAGTCTATGTGTAATAGACGCTCATTGTACGCTTTACGTGTACTTGAAATTAATCCCTGTGTTATTATTACATTCTAGCCTTGACAATATAATCCGATTGTTATCGAGCATTAATACTACATTCGTATTCAATGTAATGAATATTCTTGCATAATGGTCAGGTCGGGGTCATTTTGTACGCACTATACCCATAGTTAGAGTTACTATCGCGATACACTATTGATCTGCAATTATCACAGCGCATTGATGTATCTATAATATTGTCCCAACATAAACTTTTAACATAATATTTGTAGTCTGGTGTTAATGATTACGATGCTATGATGGACAGTGATGATGAAAAGGGTGATCATGATGCTTATTTAGAAAGAATGAAAGCTGAAGGTAGAGACAGAGATAGTGATGCCTTGGATGACGACAGTGACTCTTCAGGTATGTTGGAACTTAATTTATACCAATCTTCTGACCTCTACAACAGTCTTTGAATTTAGTAAGATTTTTTACCCGGGACCAAGAATCGCTGTTGGTCCAGTGGCTTTTAGAAAGTGAGTGGCCGACTGTCAATGTGAGAATAAATTATAACAAATCATCTAAATGAACAGCATATTTTTACATTTATCTAAGATTTGTTTTGGTCATGTAAACGTTTTTATGGTCCAGTAAAAAAATTCCATTTTACTGGACTCAGAGTCAAATGCAGACGTGCAGATGAAAGTGTGTTGTGAAGACTGGTTAGAATTTACACCTATTTTCTAAACTCTGTAAGCAAGTGGATACTTTCTTAGTCAGTGTTTTGCTGAGGATTTTAATATGTATGGTCCAATTGCCCCATAGCTCAAAAATTATATGGCTTAGAGGAAATGGATGATTTTCCTTCCAGTGCAGTCTAAGTCCTTAAAGAAATGCAAAATGAATATGGTATAACAAGGACAATTTGTACATTGTAAGGCTGATATTGATAAAAATTCTTGATTTAAACATCCAGAAAAGTTGTTTAATGTTTGCTATATGAGAGAGATACTCTGATACTTATGTTTATTATTCTATTTATATTTATATAGATGAAGATTTCCGACCGGAAGATTCTGCTAGTGATGTCGCTGAAGAGTATGACAGTAATCCTATGACTACTTCAGAATCTGAAGAGGTTAGTTTTTTTGTTAATGATTCACTGTGTAAAAAAAATTAAGTATTCTCATGCTGAAAATTTTTCTGATAACTGGTGGATTTCCAAATTTTACAGTCCAGATAAAAAAATAGTTTTGCTTCAAGCTAGCAATTCAAAGATGGTGACTTTACAAACAAAAGTTCAGAATTACAACAAATGAAAAATATACAAATCAATTATCACCAGGCCTATTAACTGAAACTGCTCCAAAGAAATCTATGCATTAAATAGAGAAATAACTCCTTATCAAAGAAACCTATTCATGATTTGCGCAGCCATTTTGAATGTTTTTGCAAGTAGGAAAGAACTTGCACCGTTACTCTACCAAGTCATGTAATTTGCAACTTTGTAGCAAACTGTTTCGCTGCAAATTGCTGCTAAGTGCTTTCCTTAAGAAATGGTCCCATGAAAGCAAACTTCAAACCTTACATTAACTTTTAACTATATTTATCTATAGGATGACAGTGGGTCAGGATCTGATCCTGAGAAAAAAGAGGAAAGAAGAAAAGAGAAAGAGAAACGCAAACAAGAGAAAAAAGAAATGAGAGAGAAGGCTAGAGCCAAGTCTAAGTCCAAGTCTGCTAAAACTGTGGTAATATTTATTTGATTTTAATATTTCCCCATTAGGGGGGCTTAAGATTTTTTGTCTGTCTTACATTCAATATTGGGCCTGTTAATGAAATGCAGTTTTAGGCATCTGCAATGTGGTTTATGATGCTCACTTGGTAAATGTTGGATAATCAGCTCCATGTTGGTTCCAATCCCATCCAGAATCTGCTACCCAATAGTTGTCCTTTGACCTGTAATTAGCCTAACTATAATGAGTAAAACTACTTTGCTGCAAACAACAATTGATGTTAACAGAGATGTAGAAGTATGTTTACCTTCTGCATGGTTGTCAGCAATAAATTTTGCAAAAAAAGGCAAAATCACAAGATCATCCAAGAGTTACATAAATAAGCTCTGCTTTAGGTGTGAAATTATGGACAAATTTCGATTCCGTAAGTTGACTTGGGTTTCATTAGATCGGACATTAACAATTTAATGTTGATAAAACATTTTATTTATTTATTTATATGTATTTGTTTTAGTCTTGTTTTATTTACGCCACCTTGAAATTATGTGTTCTAAGCTCACTTGGTGAAATAAAAATTGACTAAAGAAAACATTCTCTATATCCTATTTATGGAATTGATTTCTATTTTGTCCTTGCATGCTGAACATTTAGACAGTCAATGCCGATGATATTTGCTAAGTACTTCTCTCAGATAATCATGGATGCCTCCATTAAAGATTTCTATCAAAATTGTTGATTTTTGCTAGAATATAAGAGAAATCATCTGGTCATTTTGAAAAGGACTAAGGAGTGAAAGGAGTTATATATAATCGAAAATCCATGTCATTATTATACGCCCGAAGGGTCGTATTATGTTATGGCGCCGCTCGTCCGTCCGTCTGTCCGCCCGTCTGTCCTTCCGTCTGTCCGTCCGTCCGTCTTCCTTGTGCGGACAACTCCTCCCTCATTTCTTGGCCAATTTTCTTCAAACTCCCTCTGATGATAAACATTGATGTCTAGTTGTGCATAAAGTGGAGATAATTCAATTTTTTTCATTCGACTTTGAATTACTTCCCCTTTCATATATCTCTGTATATGCCATATGTTAATAAAGTCAAAATGGCAAACAATGAAAAACTTGTCCTGACAATTACTGAACCACCAATGTACCTAGGTTCACCAAATATTATGTGAGGGTAGCCCTTGTGCTAAGGATATGCCCTATTGGTTTTGGGGCCCCTGGGTTAAAGGTCAAGGTCACAGGGGCATCATATTGAAAAACCTTGTCCGGACAATAACTCCTCAACGACTGAACCTAGGTTCACAAAATTTTATGTGAAGGTAGCCTTTGTGTCAAGGATGTTCCCTATTGGTTTTGGGGCCCCAGGTTCAAAGGTCAAGGTCACAGAGGCATCATATGGAAAAACTTTGTCCAGTCAATAACTGAACCACCAATGTACCTAGGTTCACCAAATTTTATTTGCGAGTAGCCCATATATCAAGGGTATGCCTTATTGGTTTTGGGGCCCCTGGGTCAAAGGTCAAGGTCACAGGGGCATCATATTGAAAACCTTGTCCGGGTAATAACTCAACAACGGCTGTACCTAGGTTCACAAAATTTCATGTGAAGGTAGCCCTTGTGTCAAGGATGTGACCTACGTGTTCAAAGGTCACAGAGGCATTATATGGAAAAACTTTGTCCAGACAATACTTGAACCACTTAAGTACCTAGGTTCACCAAATTTTATGTGCAAGTAGCCCATGTGTCAAGGATTTGCCCTATTGCTTTTGAGGCCCCTGGGTCAAAGGTCAAGGTCACAGGGGCATCATATGGAGAAACAATGTCAGGACAATAACTAAACAATGTTTGTACCTAGGTTAACCAAATTTTATGTGGATCAGCCCATTTGTCATGGAGTAATTTGTTGATAGCTCTTTGGTAGCGGATGTTCCCTTTTGATTTGGAGACCCTTGAGTCTTAAGTCAAAGTCACTGGGACTTACTTTATATTGAAAATTTTCCGGACAATAACTCAATAATGATTGTACCTGTGTTCACCAAATTTTATTTAAGGGTAGTCTAAATGTCTAGCATATGCCCCTTTGGTTTTAGGCCCCTGGGTCAAAGGTCAAAGTCATAAGGAAATCATGAGGAAAAACCTTGTCCAATAACCACATTATCTTATATCTCCAAATTTTATGTACCAATACTCTTTGGGTCAAAGGTGAGAACTTATGGTTCTGAGGCCCCAGGGCAAGGTCACTGGAAGTTTGTATGGGAAAACTTTGCGCCGGTGATAACTCAACCATGGCTGTACCTAGGTTCTCAAAATCTTTGCTTTGGATAGCCCTCCAGTTAAGGATGGGACTTATTCTATCCAGGGGTCATTTATCAAGGTCACAAGGACTTCATATGAGATAGAACACAGCAAGGACTGCTCTCGGGCGTATAATGCCCCGCCCAGCGGAGCTCTTGTATTGATTATATTGCGTAGATCTAGTTGGATTTTCTTATTTGATGAAATGAGCGAAGTGGCAATTTATTATGACAAAAATTTCTGTTGTGACTGAATGGCAATTTCAGACAAACCCTTGAGTTTGAAGGTTAGAGTAAAACCCTTACATTCTTTTTGTGATTGTACTGTGAAAAGCTAGACACAAAATTTTCTATGAAAGCAGTTTCTATGATTTCAATCCTTAAATGAATTGTTATATCTGGTTTGATTATTTTGACAGCGTGAGGATGGTAGTACTAGGAAGAAAAAGAAGAAGAAGGAAGACAAAGACCCTAACAAACCTAAACGTCCACAGACTGCCTACTTTATATGGTTTATGTCCGAGAGAGAAAATATCAAATCTGATAATCCTGGGGCTTCTGTTACTGATATATCTAAAAGAGCTGGAGAATTATGGAAAGCAATGTCTGCTGATGATAAAAAGGTAAATATTTATTGGTTTTTATATGCTTGAAGGGTCATATTGTGTTATGGCCTGCAATGAATTATGGTATGGCACGCATTGTCCGTCTTTTTGTCCACCTTAGTCTATTTCATGTCAGGACCATATTATACTACTGATCCCCTATTATGGTCTGCATTGCCTTGTCTCAGTCCATCTGTTAGCTACTTCATGTTAAGAACATAATTTCATTACAGATATATAGTACAAGAGCTCTAAAAAAGAAATGAAAATAATGTTCAAGCATAATAAACTGTTACAAATATGAAAAGGTTTGTGAACAAATGTTATGGTAGAAATCTTTACTTTACCCTATGCCGAAATAGTTTCATTGAACATCTACTCTATGATAAGCCCTGCCTCATGTATCTGCCACCCTGCCTCATTCTATAATAATGACTTTTAATGACATTTATTTTATTTCAGCCATTTGATGAAAAAGCTAAAGAGGCCAGAGAAGCTTATGAGGCAGCTATGATAGAATATAAGAAAACATTGAAAGAAGAAGGATCACCTGCTTCAAGGTATAAGTCTTCCTAACTTCACATCTGCTGGTTCCTAGATCAGGCACTGATGGTATAAAACTTATGTTTTACCATAAAACTGTCTGCTTGTTGTGGCTTTTAAATGAAAATTCCAAAGCTGGCTCGGCTAATTCAGCCGGTAGTTCATTTGTCAACTGTTTGAGGGATCCTGGGTTCCATTCCAAAACAGGGCATACTTTCATGGTGTTGGGTTATAAAATAACTTCTACAGCCATTCTCCCTCCTACCACTTATTTTAAATCATGTAGGACAGTTGTTAGTCTGTGAAGGAGTATGGTTAACAGCTCAATCCATAGCTGGACTTAGCCTATCAAGGAAGGGTGAGATGGTTTACTGACCACTATGATATAATCTTTACAATGTGTTGCTACTGTGTTAAACCCAACCCCTAAAAAATGCTCAAAAATTTTACTGTATAAAGATATGACTTATTATTGTGTTTTCAGTACAAAGAGTGAAAAGAAGAAATCTAAATCATCATCAAGTCCAAAGAAAGTTGTCAGTGAAACTAAGGCTGGATCTGGAGGCTCATATAAGAGTAAAGAGTTTATATCTGATAGTGAAAGTGATGATAGTGATGATGATGATGATGATGAAGATGATAAGCCATTGAAGGTATTGTATTGATATTTATAAGTATACATTTTTAGCTCGACTATTTGGAGAATAGTAGGGCTATTCTACTTAGTTGTGTGTCAGCGGTGGCGTTGGCGTAACACTTCTTGGTTAAGTTTTTAGGTGCAACATTTTTTACATCTTTGAAACTACTGAAGGTATTCATTTGAAACTTCACACATGTCTACACCTTGAATTACTCTAGCATGAATTATGACTAGTTTGTTGCTGTTGTTTACACGAATACCCCAAATAGCAGAGCCCTGTTTCATGACTGCTCTTGTTTATTATCTAACCATACACACACCAGACTGATCTTAGTACATATCTATCATAAAAATGAAACAGAAAGATATATATTTTTAGCTCACCTGACAAATGCTCAGGGTAAGATACTTTGATCCCTTGATTTCCGGCAACTGTTGTCACAATTGCCGAGTGTATGTGATAGTGGCTGTATGTTTCAGAATGTTTGTCTTGATGAAATCCATTTTGGATTTGTATATGGCTCATCGGCCTCATCTGGGGTCAAAAACTAGGTCAGATGGTCAAATATTAAAAATCCTTGTGTATGCAACAGAGGCAGTACTCTCTGATTTCTGATGTTTCTTTGCAATGATTCTCAGGTGACCCATATAGGGGCCATTTTAGGGGACATCGTGACCCAGATCTTGGCATTCACAAACTTTTCCAGCATGAAATATATATTAATGATAGCCAAGATTACATGTAATGTTACAAATTATATGAAAATCTATTACTTTGGCATGCTTCTAAATACCAAGGATAACACCAAAAAGAACTATGGCGCTTTTAACAAAAAATCTTACGATAAACATCATCGTAAGTCAAAAGCAAGAAACATTAATAATACATTCTTTTTTGCCCATTCAGTTCCAAATATTTTGCAATTATATAGTATATTGTATACCTTTTTCAGTATCATATCATAGTTATGCTTATTATCCGTCTGACTTTGAACTGCAAAATTTTTTAAAAAATTGACTTACGATAACTTTTTTCATAAGAATTTATTTGGAAAGGTGCACAGGTCTTTATTTTCATGGTAGGACTTGGTATTGATGGCAGTATATACAAACTTTTACCATATAATTGATTGTTAGGGGGATTTTTCAACAAAAATAATTGTCTAATAGTTTGGTGAAACATGGGCAGGCGTGCGTCCTGTGTCGTTAACAATTGCGTAAAAAAAATTTCTTTCCATATATTTCTGCCATTTATTGTCAGGTCTTTATGAAACTTTATACAATTGTAACATACCATTTCATGAACAGAAGTAGAAAGTAACCACAACTCTACCTGCCTCTATTATGGATTATTTCCCTTTATACTTTTTGCGTTAAAAGTTTTTAAATCCGGCTTTAATGTGGTTTCCACATTACATGTCTTGTTTATATATTACTATAGAAATTAAAGAAGGAAGAAAAGATGGACGTTGATGAATCAGGATCTGAATCAGAGGAAGAGAAACCTACTGGTGTTAAACGTAGATCACAGCGGAAAGAAGGGGAGGAGTCAGATGTTGGATCAGTAAGTATGGTTGACTGTTTACTGGACCTTATAAACATATAACCTGGGTCTGTTGTGCTGTTGGTGCTGTGTACTGTTGACTGTGTATATCACTAGATGTAAATCTGTAAAATTAAGAAAAAACTGTACTTTCATTTTATTTATATGTAAGCCTAAAAAAATCACCCGAAAGTACATGTACCTTTATTTTGTAAAAATGATCTTTGATAAATGCCTTTTACAAATAAAGGTACTTTTTGTGTAAAATTTATAAGTAAGCCTACAAAAGATCACAAGAAAGTACCTATATTTTGTAAAATGAACTTACATAAAAAGTTAACCTACAAATTATCCCCTAAAGTACCATTGTTTTTGTAAAATGAACTTCAATAAAACCTTAATTTATATGTAAGGCTACTAGTTGTGCTAAGGGTAAATAAACTGTATAGTTGTACTGTACTAGGATGCTTGAGTCCAGCATCCTTAAAAATGATTCATTTATCAGTGTAGTGTATACAACAGTGTGGTTTAACTTGTATTGGCCGTAGATAACCACAAGCTGTATACATACATATATTGCTACTATATTTAGATAGAGTATAACAGTTCTGTTTTTAGATTTGAATATGTATACAAGTCTATATTTAGCTGTATTTATATACTACTTATAATTGTTATCTGTTTGTACACAACTTAATTTTCAATTATCTTCGCCTTGTAAACATTGAAATGTGATGAATACTGAAGTGAAAATAAGATCATTAAAGATTGTCTATTGTTTCATAAATAAGGAGGTTGCAACCTGATTGTTTACTTATTTGTTAATTCTGGGTTAAAACCGCATCTTCCTTTCCTGGACCCTTGTCTATAGCCAGTACTCACATACCCTTCCACGAGGCTGAAAACTTCTCCATATACCTTCATATTGGAGGAAAATTAACATGATAATTATGATAAAACCTATGATATTTTATGTTGGTAGGCCTACATATTTATACATTTTCATTATCAACTAAAACTGCCATTCCAACTGCAAACATGCAATAATAAAGCACATAATAACACACTAATGTAACCCACCATAATCATCGAAACTATGGCTACATATAAAAACATGTCATAATTACTCATTATAATAATAAAACATTATTATTTGATTATTGATACAATGGTACAAAAGCTAATTATGAAGCTATACTGGGAGGTCCTAGTTTATCACCATAAGGGAATAAATAATTATAATGATAACTTTGAAATTTTAAATTGACATATTTAAATAAAAGAAAATAATTATACGCCCGCTTCAAAGAAGAGGGGGTATACTGTTTTACCCTTGTCCGTCCCTGCGTCTGTCCGTCCGTTACAAAATTTCCGTCGCAGTTTTCTCAGCAACTATATCATGCAGCAGCCTAATACTTTGCATATTGCTTCATCCCATCGTCCCATGTGGTGTAAAGCGATTTCATGCTCCTTGCTCATCTACTTCCTGTTTGTCGCATATTTTTAGATTTTGGCGGGGGTATCACTAGTGAGCATTAGCTCACAGATGCTCACAGATTTACTTGTTTTTAAACCAATTATTCCATTAACTTTTAGTGAGTTGTTTATTTCGATTTAAAAAAACGGCAAAAAAACAAAATGTTACAGGCTTACATATAAATGCAGACAACCATCAAAGCATGATCCAAAGTCAACCCAGCAAAATATGTATATATTACATATATTGTTTATATGAAGAAAAACTGCGTTTTTATACATTAATGTGCAATGTTTAGATCTGTTACCTCCCAACTGTATTATTTCTACCACAATTTTAAAAAGAAATACAAAAAATTCTGCTGAAAAAAATGATGACATGTTTACAGCTACTGTAAGATCACAATCAGTGTAGGTTTGGGCTCTACCCTCCAGAACGCCCCACCTATCATTTAAATTTCCAACTAAAATGAGAATCTAAGTTAATTTTAGTGAATTAGTACTTACATTATATTATTGATATCTGTTTTACTATTATTTGGTCGGATATAGACTTTGGGTCACTGAAGAACCAAGAGCCTGGCAGTATAATTATTTCATAATGAAAACTTGATATATTTTCAGTTACCTGATGAAGAGGAAATATTAAGTTCACCTGAACATTCTGATCCTGGTGAAGCTAACTCTGGTGCCGAGTCAGGTGGAGAATCTGGTGGCTCTGGTGGTTCCGGAGATGAGTCTGAATAATTCTTGTTGTCATGGAAACCAATTCCCTCATTTCCATAGGAACCAGTCATCGTCAAGTTACCTTGGGAACCAGTCTTCATTATGTTACCACTTTTCATTTTGTTGTCATGGTAACTAGTTGATAAACATTTGTTGTGTTGCCATGGAAAATAGTGAATATACATTTTTGTTGCCACGGGAACTGATCTTCATCATACTATCATACTTTCATTTGTTGTCATGGAAACCAATAAAAATATAAATTGTTATGTCATTGACTTTCAATGTGTTGTCATAGTGCTGTGTAAATATACATATTTACTTTCAAGTTCATGTACATATAGTGTGTTATTAGTGCTTGATTCAATGTCTGTTTATATCCATCATGGATATTTAAATCAAATTACTTAGTATGTACCTAATTAGTGTGTCACCACACAAACAACTGTAGTGCAACTGTTCTACCTTGCAGAGCTTCCTTAGATTGGTGGCTGAATCATCGATTTTAAATTCTATATTCAGTTTGCAGAATGTTTTTTTCTGATATAGAGTTCAGTCTAAAGACCGTTTTCTGCTGGAACAACTATCTGTTACCAACTTGCATGGACAATTTTCAACTTTGCTGGGCAATAGGGCAAGTTCTTATTTCTTACACTGATTGCTTGAAAATAAGTTCTACCTTATTAGCTTTCTTGTCTTTAAAATCTCTATCTAGTGTACCAACTGAGATAGTAATGGATACATGTTATTATTATATATTGTAATACAATTTGTATGTTAGCTTCATCTTTGGTCATTCTGAAGTTTGTTATAATGTTGTTCAAATATCTGATAATAAATTTAGTGACTTTGAAATTGTTGATTTATTATTTGTTTTACTTTAATTAAGTGTATTGTCTACACTATACAGGTAACAGTTGGTTCACCTCATGCTTATGACTTTAATTTAGAAATTCATGTTTGATTCCCAGTGGGGCAGGTTAAACCTTTTTTGAAAATTCATTAAAGTTGGTTTTCCTTTGTGTAGGAAGTAATCGCCCCCTTGTAAAAGTAGGCTAGTGGTCGTAGAAATCTAGTATGGTGAACTAGCCTTCATAAATATTATTGTGTCTATAATGGTGTAAAACCAAAATATAAAACATGTAGGTGCTTAAATTGATTTACTGATGTAATAACATGCATAACAAACTTCCTTCCTTCATGTCTTAGCGTATATGGTTTATCTACCTGTACAAGTCATCATCTATTGTGTGGAAGAGTTTAAAGTACATAAATATACATGACTTATACAACAAACTTTAGATCAGACTCCATTATTTAGTGATTAAGAATATGAATGGCAGGAAGTTTTTATTTATTGTGTGTAAATATTGACCCCGATCTGCCTTCACATTTGCATCTAAAAATTATCTTCACTTATCCCGACGAAAATCAATACCACGCCTATTCTACACTTTGGCACATACGCTTTAATATATTTAAAAAATTAATCCCTGTGTAATAATTACATTCAAACTTTGACAATACGCTCTGATTGATATCAAGCATTAATACTTCATTCGTATTCAATGTAATGAATATTCTTGCATAAAGGTCAGGTCGGGGTCAAACTTTACGCACAATAATACAAATGTACAGTACTTAAAATCTTTGGAATCACTAAACTCTGCCCCTCTTCAGCAAACTTCGCCTCTCATCAGGAAACTGCCCCTCTTAGCAACTCCACCCTCTCTTCAGCAACCCCTGTCACTCATCAAACTTGGCCTCTTCAGCAAACACCGCCTCTTTTCAGCAAACTCACTCCTCTTCAGCAAACTCCGCCCCTCTTCAGCAAACCCTGCCCCCCATAAACAACAATCCCCCCTTAAGTATTGTTCAATCTTACTTATGAGATGTTTCAATGTTCAGGAAGATATGATTCAGGCTTTTACATGCTACATGTAGTTACATAATATATATATACATGGTCATAAAACTGCCATAGGTATTTACCTACACATCATAGTAAGAACAAACTTAAAGTAGAAACTTGAATAAGGAAGATTTTTACGTCTAATTACTTTGATTAACCAATAAATAGCCGACACATAAGTGACTATTGTAGTTCTTTACATGTTTAAGTATTTCCACAGTAAACTTGAAAAAATTAGATAGGGATGACTAGATTTACATGTTTAAGAGACAATAGGGCTTTATAAGCATTTTGCTTTGAGTTAAAGATATTATACATAGAATTAGTTGTTTTTTCAGGCTTCCTGAATAAGTTAGTAGAATATGAGTTAGATCAGTATTGCATTCACCAGTTGAAACATGAATGTCCGGAGACCTAGATGTTATCTATATTTTTGATACACTGAACATGAGTGCTGACCTCCACAAATGTTCAAGCCGCTACTTTACCATTCGCTTTTCTTCTGATCCAGTATTACTTTCATGAAACCTCTCTAGAATAAGACACATTCGTTTCTTATCATTTTACTTCACAAATACCATTATAACAAGGAAATATTTGTCATTATTCAACAAAATAATGCTTTTAACTTAATCTTATTACACTGGAACAATTGCAATATTAAAGCAAACGTTCAAATTGCCTATTTCGACGAGAAACTTAACCTTTTCAGACCTATGACCTTCATGACAGATGCAACCGAAACTGTAAGGTTTTTTATGATAGGAATTAACTTTTTATACATTGTTAATCGTCAAATTAAAATATTATACAGTATTTTATCAGGAATTTCTTCACTAAAACGTCAAGTCGTGCTCGATGGATGAACGCCAGTGTGACAGATTCCTGGCGCTTTTGAAAATATTTTCAATATGAAAAGAGCGCTATACAAATGAAATATAATACTACTAATAATAATTATTGGTGGACTTATTATAAACTTGTCTTAAGCGTAGACGTTCATTAACAGTAATTTTTAAAGACATGGCTACGTTATAAACATAAAATGTAAATTGTCAGTGCAAATTGACCGGAGACAGCTTTGTACAATAAACCATGCGTTAACTTCACTATAGCTGTAACTAATTTATACCACACGCTTGTAAATGATAATTTTAATTGAATTAATTGTCTCTGTTCGATTTTCACACGATTTATGACAGAAACTTAAACAGGGAAGATTTTTAGCCTCAATTTTGCACCAACCAATGAATATGTGACACTTAAAATGCACAATAAAGTTAGCTGTACAATACACATTGTAGCTATAAGTGTTATATAGGTATTAAAACATAAACATGTGAAAGCAATTATAATGTGAAAGCATCAAAATTTCCGATAAGAATTTACTTGTGGTTGTTAATGAATTCACGTATGTTCATGAGATGAAAGGCCTATCACAGAACCATGATACTCAATCTAATACAGATCTGTCATAGGACTGGTTGAATGTTTATATTGAGCTAGCCGAGCAGCATTTCAAGGAACGACAGGTAGACTGACTGACCGCCGTGGTATGACATTTTTAAACTGTTGTTACGGCGTTAAATCCAACCAAAAACACACCAACAACAAACAAACAAATCAGAAGTGTATACAGCCTACCGTAGGGTAAGAAATGGAAGTGTGGTCGCCAAATCCGTTCGGCGCAGTAACCACTAGCTTAAGGAAAATTAAAATGTTAAGAATGGGACTTATTAAATTTTTAGGGTGGAGCTTAGAACATCAGACTTAAAGACAAGAGTGCTTAATTATTACTATTCTCTCTACCATTGTTTTAGAACTATATAAGTGTTTGTGAAACAATGAATTATGATGTATTAAGTATTATTATAATTGACAAGTCACTTGTAAACATTTATAACAAGTATGTTCGGAAGTGTTATTCATTTCTCTTTATGTATGTCACATCGATGTGATGTAATCAGCCTACGATTTTAGTGGGTGTCTGGTTGCCCGGGACAACAAATTTCTAGTTCGGGCAACAGAAATTTCTTTTGGGCAACCAAATTTCTACAAACATGGTATAGTGCTAGCAACCACTGTCATGTCCTAATTTCGCAGCCTGTGTAGTAATATTAATAAACAATAATGATAATTATAATGATAATAGTAATATCAAAGGTTTTATAAATGACTGGGGTGAATTGAGATTTCTAGCGAAGGTCCAACCTAAGCTATTTCCTAGGGGGTTGGAGAGGATCGATCAAGACACTAGAATCGACGTTTCAAATCCCGTTTATCAACGTTCAAACAAGTTTACAAGTTTATTCAAAGTACATGTATACATTACAATATATAGACCCATTAATATTATTATATATTCATAAGTATAGGTGTTAGTTTCAAAAGAAACAACTTACAAGACAAAAATCAATCACTTCAGAAATCTGTCAAGCCGTCTAAAATCGAAAGTCAATAGAAAAAAGAGCTGTAAATAAAAGAAATATTTTGGTAAGAACAACACAATGAATTAAACGTCTTGATTTCGACGACCCTGTTATGTGATAACCTACTGACCTATAAGAGTACCTTTCAAGTGCGCGGAAGAAAATTACAAAACAATGTAATTGTGTATCAAAGTTTCATCATACATTTTATAATTAAAACATTGAGATTATCCTCTCATGGTAATTGTTTGTTGTAATACAGTGTAACCTCTATGAAAGCGGCCCACTTTTGTATCCAAAATAGAAAACCCTTCATCATTCTATACATAGACGAATACACTTCCAGCCGTCATGGTTAAAGTTCGGCTTATAGTCTGGTTCCATGTAAATATATGACCAGCAGACTTTACAATATTGTACGATAACTCCTGATCATTGAAGTAACCTTTAAGCAGATGATTCTCGCAGTACCCAATTACAACTGGGAAGAGTGAAGCAATCGATATCTGATCAAGAAAATAAGCAGTGTTTCTTTAAGGATTCCAACCCGAAACCTCTCGGTCTTTAAGCGCGCACCCTACTACTGCCCCAAGCCTGCTGCGTGTGCGATGGTCAAATAGTATAAGTACATGTAACTACTTTGTAACTAACTTGATATTACTGTAACCCCTCACTGATGAAAGGTTATGTGTTTAACCCTTTACTGGTTGCGACATGTGTGAAAAGTAGCCATTTTTAGCAAAAACGGCAAAAAATGCAATTTTCGCTCTTTTTCTACCCCACATTTGCATTTCAAACAGTAATATTTTCCAAAATTGAGGTCTAAAGTGTCGAGTCTTTTCAGAGACTGAAAAAATGTTTTCTTATCTGCATTTGGCGCCATTTCTCTGCACTCAATGACCCCGATTTTTTATCTGGCGATGAAGGGCGCTTCGCCCCCTTCAAACCCCAGCAACAAAGGAGGGGCACATTCCCCCTTCGGAACCCCCTTGAGACATCTTTTGATGGGAAGGGCGCGCGAAATAGAGCTCATTTTTTGGGGACAACTATCCTTTAGTGAAATTCACTAATAGCACCATTTTCAAGGCTGTGGCGGCCATTTTGGAGGGGGGGTCTAGACACGTAAAAATGCGGGATTGAGCGGTTAAAGATTAAGCCCAACTACAGAACATTTCTCTTATTGTGCGAAAGTAGAAAGTTACTTGCACGATGTATGGGAGCCAATAACTGATCAATCAAATGAACCAGTCAACGAAATCAGTGGATGCTCGGTTGCCTTGGACAACTAACTTTCAGTTCGGGCCAAAAAGTTTTTTGGTAACCAAAAATCTACCAACAAGATAATATAATATACAGCACTTGTTACCGAAATAACCTGTTCGAGCAACCACCTTCAGATCCTAATTTCTTAAACTGAGAGTAGTGGTCCATTGAATATTACTGACTGGTGTAAAGGGTGTGAATTTGAAAATTCAAAATTTAACCTTAAAACTAAACTTTTTCATATTTCTTGGTATCTCAGGAGCGTTTTGCAGTTGGGTTTTCTTACTGTGTCCAAGAAAACCATTTAGTGTTCACTGTCCAAACGATTCTTGATTTCTCGTGTATGTAGTAAAAAAATGTCAACCCGGGTCAGTGGCGCGGTTAGAAGCGCGCCGTGATTTGGAATCTCGTGTCCTGAAGGGGGGGGGGTACCTCCCACCCGGGGAGGTTATACCCTTCCATGAAAATTTGACAATAATGTTACTTTTCCTCTATTAATAATATATATGGAGGAGTTTCCGGTGTTGTGTGAGGGTAGGTAAGTACTTGTTATAGTCAAGGGTCCAGGAAAGCTAGGTTAGGTGCGCTGGAGGCCGTAAAATGACCTTAATTGCCTTAAACCCAACAAAAAAAGTAAAAATGTCAGAGTTACAAATACTGTATACCAAATTTTCCTGATATTTTCTCAGCATCTGTTTTTTCTCGGGTTAAATTGTATTATAAAATACTATACAAATAGTTTGATATCCATAACATAGTATTTGGTTATTTAGGGGTAATAACCTTTCCTATTAAAATTTGGTCAAGTAAAATTTGGGGAAAAAATCTTTTTGTTTATATGAACGTATGTCCGGACTTTAGCGTTATCGCTGATCGGAATGCGGTTTTATCCACTTCTGTATCCTTAGCAACAAAGGATGCGCGAAATAATTTTATTGATGTCCGTTTTCTTATTACAATGAGGATGATAATTGAATTTGATATCCTTGATGACCACCAATGTTCATGTTCAGCCGACTTAACAATTTTGTATGATAACCCCTTGATCACTGAAATCACCTTCAGGCAAGCGCTCCCTCACAGTACTTATTTACACCTTGGTGGAATGAAACACAGTAACTGTGATATTTCTTGTGCATGCGTCCGTACATTCGGAACACCTCGATCTTTCTATTCTTTCATGAATGAATAATTATTCGTGGTAAATGGCCGAGGAGTGAATGGTGTCCGTAGTGTGGTTTGAAACCGGTACCTCTCGCTCCTATAGCGCGCCCGGCCACAAGACCAATGCTTCTACATACAGCATTCGGAACACCTCGAACATTCATTGAATGAATATTTTTTTTCTAGTGAATGGACGAGGAGTTCCGAATGCTACATGCAGATGAATCTAGGCAGTTTATTTAGAGTTAATTCTCTGGTTTATTTCAAGAGAAACCCAGAGGAAACTTGTTAAGATGATCGTTGTGTCATATGACTTTTTAAAATGGGCGTAGAAAAACATATCAACCATAAACGATGTATTATAACATACGATAACTGAGTCATGGTATCTAGACAAAGTAACCCCGCAGAAATACATTTTAATATGTAAGTGAAATTGATCGTACGACATCTTTTTACATCCTTGATCGTGCGACAAATTATATTGATGAAGCACGATTTTGGTTAAGTGAATCTCTTCTGCCTCACATGACACTGAATTGTTCAATAATCATCGGCAGACTTCAAAACAAAATTTTATTAGCATAGGCGGACCCAGGGGACGGACCCGACGGACCCCTAAATTTTCCCAAAAAAAGTTTTTTTTATCATACATACCCAACTTATTGTGATAATCCGCCGAAAGTTGTCCCCCTTGTTGAGTTAGTTAAAATCGATATTGGTTGAATCGATAGAGAAATTTATCATATAGAATATAGAGTAAGAAATATTATAATCATAATTTTCGACAATATATTGAAATATGCCAATATTTTTCCTCCTATTGAGACGAAGTTTAGTCTATCCTCTTTAATCTGGTATATTTTTCAATGAGTTTAAGTAACGTCTTCTTGCTTCCATTTGAGTTTAAAGTTGACTACTATGAGTCATATTAAAAATAGAGTAAAAATATTACAGACAAGCAATTTTTCTATTTTCAACCGAAAATTAGCGTACTTTTGCATTAAATTTGAATTTTTTTCCTCCTATACACACAATCTATGGGTAATAAGCTTTAAGATGGTAGTTTTAAATTTAAAATGAAATATTGTCTTCTTGCTTCCATTTTTGTTACAAAATCGTTGAAAATGGAAAATTGAAGAAAATCTGGCGATTAAGTACATGCGCACTTGGGTCATTACAGGTAACGTTAGTTGTTATGTAGGCGATCAGACAAAGATAATATCTATGTCTCTCAAGTTATGTACTCTCATTAACAAATATGTACATGTATTATAAAAAGAGTGGTTGATGTTGTTACCATTACTTAAAATAATTAGTTCATTCCTTGAATTTTGATAATATTTTTATGAATGAAATACGACAGCTAATATTTTCAGATAACACTTGACTTCGATGAATTATAAACTTGCTTGTAAGTGCATTTATAAGTAAAATAAGAAAAATATATGTTCTTGCTTTAATTGTGGTCTGGGTGTTTGAAACACGATAATTAATTACAGTTTTAGCACGATTTTTTCAACGTGTAAGCAATATCATTTATCTATTTTTGATTCACACAGAAGTGACTTATTTTGGGAATTGGACAAATATACTCTGATTCATACTAACATTCATGTTTCTTCTTCGTGTGATTGTTGTTTAGATTTTTGAAAAGTGGGATCAGCCGCCTCGAAGGGGCAATATATGCAGACCCTTTCAAATAGAAATAACTGAATCTTGAATTCATTTTTTTATACGCGAGATTTCATATAAAATTTTTGCTTCATTTAAAACAATACTGTAGACACATGTATATTGATGATAAGGTTTTTAGACTGATTGTCTATTCTAATAATATCATTGTTATGCAGTGATACATATTATACCCCTAATGATGATAGTGTTAATGATAAAGGGGTCATTATACAGCGGTCACCAACCATAAAACTTTAATTATACAGGATGAC
Organism: Mactra quadrangularis; assembly: GCA_025267735.1. Classification (NCBI taxonomy): domain Eukaryota; kingdom Metazoa; phylum Mollusca; class Bivalvia; order Venerida; family Mactridae; genus Mactra; species Mactra quadrangularis. The sequence goes on along the minus strand of CM046305.1, from coordinate 45,715,630 downwards.
ACTGATAGGATTACTGTCTACCCCCGGCTATATTACATTGCATTAATACATGAATATTATTACAACGATTATTGATTAAAATTTACATGTCCGTTTCATAACCAAAAACTTAACTCCCTGAAAACTATGCTATATATATTCATGAATATACTTTTTTGTCGCTCTTTAAAATCATGATTCATGCTTAATAGCCGAGGTTGCACTACACTAAGAACGAACATCATCAATTTTTACTTATCAATAAAACTCAATAAAAAAGGTAATAAAGGGACTTGTGACAGATTTTTACTGGATCATCTAGCCAGTCAATTACTCTTATTAACTTATAGATATTTAATGCTTAGTGAGGCCAGAGATTTACATAGCTTCAAACAAAATTCCAGGTACAATTTACTGCAGAAATATACATGTTTTATTATCAGAGCATAAACTTCAACGCATTGATGAAAGTTTTCAGTAATAATAATGATTTCAGTATTTTGAGTTTGATCTAGCTATGTAATTGAAATACGAAATCTAAATATTTCAGTAATTTGAAAGTATTATCATAACGTCCAACTTTCTCCCGTGTCAACGACACTGCTACATGTATCATAGTATAACATTGGCTTCAAGTTTTTTTTCCAAAAGTTATCATGAAATATTTTGCTCAATCACATATACTAATCTATTGTCCGATCTTATCAGTTAGTGTGACACCATAGGTGTCCTATACATTTTAGACATCATCTTCATTATATCGATTTTCTATCGGATAATGACACTGCACACTATCGATTTATCTATTGATTTTAAACTCTAAAATCTGGTGTAAAGGGAACAAACCCAATCACAAATTTTTACTCCTTACGAGGGGGAGTGAACTCCTATTTTGTACGTAATATTCTCCACATGAAATATGATATTTATATGAAAACTTTCGCACGCTATGAGTGCAATAAGTTACGAGGCTGGGAGTACACTAATCGTACAATGACATAACGTAAAATACTTCAAAAAACAATTTCTCCTCATTTTTGTAAGATCTTAACATGATCAAGTGGCTGTTAGAAAATTATATGTCTCTAATTTATATGATATATCTAGATGCTTTTCATTGTATACCCGAGGGAAAGAAAGTTGAGGTTCTGGAAATGTGCCTGAATTTCTTAGAAATGACCAAAACTCGAAACTTTGTGAGCCGCCCTGGACCCCTGGTTAGAACTTAGCCGAGTCAGGACCCATCGGGGACCCTAACGAGCGTACTAGACTGAAAAAATCGTAGTGTTTCGTTAAACATGCTGTCTGTTCTAACGATTTAGTTTAATGTATCATAAAAACGAATTAACAATGTGCACTGTCAACAATATTTCATGTTAATTTTTTAACGAATTATAACGCTGTTTTTCTTTTAATATGATTTTATTGAATTAGGAAATGGTGGTCACAAATATTCTAAATTTGAATCTCGACCGATGACAGTTTCGATCCACGGTCTAATGGCTAAATTCGAAGACTGAACCATCGATCTGTAAATCAGTCTCAATTACAAGAATTAATATAGTTCATTTTTTCTCAACTGTCTAAGTTTGAATAATTTTACGATGATAGAATGCACACTATCACAATATCACGAGTGTTAGACAAAGAATACTATGTCACCAAGAAATTATTCATGTTATGACGGTTGAAAAAAAACTATATTGTTTATTTGTTTTCGAGTAACCGACAAAGTAGCATAGGTGAGTGAAACAGGTTATATAATCTTGCGCATTGAATTAAATAGCAAGATTCGAACTAGGATCTCACTATTCATAAGCGTGCGTCATATACCATTGCTCATTCGATTATATAATACGGGGCGTGTATTAGTTTTTCATCGGCATACATTGTAATTCGCTATCTTGTCATTCATTAAAATTCAAAATGTTAAAGTTTTGATATTAGGTCAATACGTGAATGAGAAATTTAATTACATTTTATATCATTATGTATAATCATATCTGAAACGGTTGTGGGCTTTTATCATCACCCGCCCGGAAACTTACGAAGCTTATCGATTGGTTCGGACTAAATCGTGATTATACAATAACAACCACTTGATCAACCCAACGACCAAACTAAACATTGCATTGCATACACAAAGTTTTAATGACCATAAATTTTAACGATAAGGTATTGACAAACGCTCAGGATGTGATTTAATACGTGCTTTCGTCAACTCAGAACAGGGGATATTGACCAATGGCAAGCTACCAATGTAATTTTGAATAAGGAGAAAACGTTTGTGTACAATATTTCACAATTTTGCTCTAAATGGTTATTTTGCATCACTTTTACTTATTTGTTAATTGTACCATGTTCGATTTTAACTATTTAGATTTCATGGGCTATACGTGTTAACTTGTTGCAATTTACTGTATAAAGTGAACTGATTTAACAAAATTTCGACAAGATTCCATAATCTTTGCTAGTGCCTTACAAAGATCAACGAATTTTTAATCATACATAATCTTTCATCTTCATTTATACAAGAAATTTTGGATGGACACTTAGTATTTCCCATTTTCAATCAATCTGATTCTCTGTAGTTTTTTGCCTCATGCCCTTCTAATAGACACATGTGATGGACAGCACATGTCGAACAACTCGCTCGCAAGTAATGCAATTAATGTTTTGACGAACATAGTACTAAGTAAATGTTAACAAAATAAGTTACTTTTTGTTTTGCTAATTAGCTACATCACTTCTTAAAGAAGTCTTCAACCCGGGTCGATAGCGCAGTTGGTAGCGCGCCGGGATTTGGATACTTGTGGCCGAGGGGGTGCGGGTTCGAATCCCACCCGAGGAGGTTATACCCTTCCATGAAAATTTGACAATAATGTCGATTTTCCTCCATTGATTAGATACTATGGAGAAGTTTCCGGCCTTGTGGAAGGGTAGGTGAGTACTGGTTATAGACAATGGTCCAGGAAAGCTAGGTTAGGTGCGCTGGACGCCGTAAAATGACCTAAATTGTGTTGACACGGCGTTAACTCCAATAAATAAATAGATAAAGAAGTCTTCCTACAGCGAATGACTAAGGATTATCTACTTTTACACATAAGCACGATCGGCTGTCATTTTAAATGCACTTCATTAAAGTAAAATCCATATTGGCTACATCATAACTATTCTATTTTGATATTATACATACATGTACATAAATGGACAGCACAAAATATGTCGTAATACATTGTGAAATACAAATACATTTTGTAAACAAATTACATTGGAAGTGACATTTGGATTTCTTAAATACTGGTACAGTAATGTATGTACAATTTATTTCAAAATACACGTGCAATGTTCATGTATGATATGATTTCATATAACAAGGATACTATATAGTTGTACTATATATGACATCTCTCGATATATACATGTATGGCCGTCCAGATATGTCATTCGGTAAAAATACTTTATATAGTTTATTATATAGCTTATGTACATTATTAGATCTCATGTTTTGGCATTAAAATAAATGCCCATTTCAATCAATCTAAAACTGTGTTGTGTTTTACCTCATCCCATACAAGTTCAACATTGTCTGTGTTTTTCATGTAATTATTTGGACAATACATAAACATGTATAACTTATGTACAGTAAAATCCCTGCAAACTAGCCAAGTTCTTTACAACGGAGATTTTCGACTTTTTTTAGGTGGTGGTGAGTTTTCACTGTAGTTGCATCAAATTTCACAAAATTTCACAAATCCTGTGTTCATTTTATTAAGTTCCCATGTAACCGTATGAACACAATTAAGAACATGTCCCTGTCTCGTTCTCATTTTCCCTTCTATATAATCTTACTTCCTCTTTCTCCCTCACCCTTCTTCACCCATTCTCTCCCACTCTCCCACACAATCTCTTCCCTCTTTTTTTTCTCGTTCTCTTTTTTCCATCCTTTTCTTCATCTCCTTTCTTACTCACTTCCTCTCTCACCCCTCTCTCCCATCTCACCCAATCTCTCACTCTCCCGTTTTCTCTCTCCCACTCTCTCCCCCATTCTGTCTCTCTCCCATCCTCTCCCAAGCTCTCTTTTCTCTCCCACAATCTCTCTTCGGTCTTTATTTGCATTTCGGTCTTTTTTGTATTTCGGTCTTTCTTTGCATTGTGTGGCCTTTATTTGCATTACGGTCTATTTAAGTATTTTTTTGCATTTCTGTCTTTATTTGCATTTCGATCTTTTTGCATTTTGGTCTTTCTTTGCATTTCGGTCTTTCTTTGCATTTCGGTCTTATCAGTTTTTTGGTATTTTTGCAAATTCGGTCCTTGGTGCATTTCGGTCATATTTTGGCATTTCGGTCTGGTGCTTTTTTATCGCCATTTTTTGCATTTGGCGATATGAGACGTTGAACCTACAATGTTCGGATTACAAGTCAAGTATCACATCCACTTGGCTATTCATCCCGCTGGTAATGGAAACATTTTATTTCATATGTAAATTTACTATAGCCAATTTTCGCACCTTCCTTTCATAACATACAATGGTCACTAAACATGTATAACGGTCAGTTTACGTGTGATCATTTTTAAACCTATGTTTATTTTTCATTGAATATTTCAATTTAAAGCTATTCCCATAGCAAACAAAATATTTTATTTTTTATAAAATATATACTAATGGACAAAAGTCTTATCCGGTCTACAAAAAACATAATATCTTTTTTGTTTGTTATTGCACACTCAAATATTTGGTATGGTTAGAAAGAGAATGTTATTATGCATTGAATAAAAAAAGAATTGTGAAATTTGAGCAAGTTCTGTCGGTACAGTAATGTGTTGAAAATTGACATTGAGGATTTGCAAGTTACAAATGATAGCGTTGAGTCAGTTTTAATTGATTTTTTTTTTCAATAGTGTGTGTGACCCCCATTAGCCTGAATGAGCTTTCTGGTCTTCCGGCTAGATTCCTTTGCAAACTTGTAGCATCGATGCGTAAAAGGAGCATCGAACTCATTCGGGTTAATGGGGTCATACACACTATTGAAAAAAATGTTTCATTGAAAACTGACACAACGTAATCATTTGTTACTTGCAAATCCTCAATGACAATTTTCAACACATTACTGTACCGACAAAACTGGCTCAAACTTCACAATTCTTTTTTTATTAAATGCATGATAACATTTTCTTTCTAACCATACCAAATGTATGAGTGTGCAATAACAAACAAAAAAGATATTATGTTTTTTGTAGACCGGACAAGACTTTTGTCCATTAGTATATTATTATTTGCCCGGCTTCCATCGCGCGGATTTCTGTTACATGTAAGTATAAAACCCGACTTCAGGTCGTTCGGCTATACGTCTCAGTTACTTGTTATACTGTATGTTTCGAGAATGCCAATAAGTTCACTTAAATATTTATATAAGACGACGTGTTCATCTAATCAAATAATTACAAATATATCGATTCGATTCAGTTTTAAGTTTTTCGTAGCCTCATTATGTTAAGACCATGGTCTACGATTGAGACTGTTAGGCTGAAATTATGTTCATGGCATGAAATATATGGTTATACAAAATGGAATACAATGTATACTGTTTTCAAAGTTCTTTTGAAAATTCTAGCGAATCTATTTTTAATTATGTACCAATCATACGACAGTACATACCTGATACAAGTATAATACAAATTTATTGCCAAAAGCCCAGTAATTAAACAAAATTTTCAGATAATAACATATCCTAGTTACAACTCAAAATCTCCTTCCAACTCAGTAACAATATACCATAATCTGACATATGATTTAATTCATTAATACACCAGAAGTACAAAGTTAAAAACTACTAATTTGAAAAATCTCCAACTCGATGGTGCTAAATTAGTAATAAGGAGACAACCTACCTTTGGCAAAAACAAAAAACAACACATTTTGGCATTATAATAAACTATCCAGAAATGAATTATATCAGGAATGTTTCAAAATTTGACTCAATTTAGATTAAAAAAACAATCTTTTAAGGGATGAGGAGTCACATTCTGGGGCCTGCACATAGTGCATCCTTATGGAGCGGACAGACCCTCATTAAATCCAAACAAAACAAACAATGACCCAGTAACATGAAGTTACGTGTAGTTGTACTTCAAAGTGTGGCCTAAACAGAGGTCGAATTTCACTGACCTATCCTGATGTGGAAGATTATGAGCATTTATGACTAATGTATAGGAAATTATAGCTTGGGTAGGGATAAGACACTTCTCGACCAGCTTGATATTGGCAAAATCTCTCACTTTTTAATAAGCATAGTTTATCCACAACCCCTGTGTGAATTCCGGTATCGTCCGGTCCATGAGATAAGCAACTCAATGCTGAAGTTTCAAAAAATACAAACACACTTATACAGTATCATTTTTAATAGGTATCATCATGTTTTAATAGATTATTAGGCATCCACAATAACATTAATATGTTAATACAGTCAACGCGTGGGTCACAGGTGAAAATGGTACAAATTGAAAAATATGTCTGAAAATTATGGAAATCTTAGAACAACTCTTACATTTAAATTCGTGTTTTAAAAGAATTGCAAGGCAAATGTTCAACTTCATATTTCCTGATTTTGAATTATATTTTTTGTAACTGCGAAAGCAACAGACACACTGTTATATTACTTGGCAAAATATTTCTTTATTTTCTCGTAATATTTGGGGTGTTTCCTAACTAGACCCACGTGGGTCAGGTTAGCTAAAAATAGATTAGAGTTAAAATATGCATTTACTGATGACAAGATACTAGAGCTTTTTATTGTGCAACATTAGTATAATTCTATTAAAAAATATCCTAACCGCCTAAAAAAGTTGAAAAGACAAGAAGCGTACAGTGAAAATGTTTAATTTCAGCTAGTACGACATACACACGTATAACAAATCTATAAATAGTTTGGTGATTCCCTCAGTATCCTACTTTCATTTTCAACAATGTGTATGCCACATGTTTTAATTCGTTCAGTTGAATGTTATAAGTGACAAATGTTATTAGTAAGTGATTTCTTACGTTCTTAATACTGTTTTAAAGACTGGATTTGGTTCTATACTTTTGGCACAGTCATTTGCCTGTATATCCCTTTATTCATATATGAATATTAGGCCCCCCCCTAATTTGTCAAATTATGCATCGTCATTCAGATATATATTAATTTACTTTAATAAAATGTACAAAATATGTGTTAGTAGCCAAATAGATGTACTTCATATACAAAATGTAAAAATCTGGGATTTCTTGTTTTTTGGGCTTTCTGTGACATTTTTATGTAAAACAGCTAGCGATGATTTTTTGGTTAGTTTTTTAGTAATATAACACCCAAAATCAGTTATATCACCTGTTTTAGATAAGCATTATGTCGCCAGTATTTAATTAGTCCGTATTCAAAATTTAGTCCAATTAAGATTCGTATCCATTCGCTCATAAAATCACCGTATTGTTTTCATTGGTTAAATAAAGACGTCTACCCAGGGTTTAATTGAATTAATTCAACCACCTTTGGTATGTCACCTTTTTGAGTATTCATTGCCTTCTTAAATCAATTATTTCATTCACTGAGCAACTGCTATTATACTAAAAAAATGCGACATGGGGCATTCAGTAATAAATTTCCGCGTTTTTGTCAAAGTAATTAAATATACCCATAAATACTAAAGTCACAAATATACAAAAGACAGCTATGGCTATTTAGTTATATAAAGGTTGAACATATGATCAAAGGACATTGTTTGAAATTTAGGGTATTTAGCCATGATGTCATACATTTACCATTCGAAACTCCACGAACCGGAAGAGGCAAATAAATCAACGGTTACATGGGTTTTATTTCCACCATTATGGCTCACCATCCCGAAAGCAACATTGAAAATATGGTGGTTCAAATGTCTAACTGCATTTATCGTGGGTTAAACATCCCACAGTTTAGTAAAATTTACATCTTGTTGGAAAGTACGAACTTTTTGTTCCTTCCTGTGAGAGAGCTACTTCCTTTCCAAGCGAGACACTTCGGCTATAATTCTTCGAATCGTATTTTACGAAGGATACGGAAATATCCGATATTTAACGACTCTCTCTCAAAGGTGTTCGGCACCGTTCGGAAACAACGAAGTTCCCATTTACTATCAAGACCGATCGTGTGGACCAGCTTTGTTTCTTATCATAATTAAAAAAAATATCTACATACAATGTATTAATATAATAATAGTCACAGCCTATTATTGGGGGAGATTTTTATCATGCACCAATCAAGAATATTACGTTAAAACTGAACTTTAAACCGTCTGTCTCCAGGCAGTTCCAACAATGATTTTTTTCAGAAAAGCAAGTTCTCAGAATGAGATTGCGCCCAGAAGAGGTCTTGTATGATTCTTCATGCGATCCGAGACCTCAAATGACTGTCAGCGGAATTAATCGATTCTTTCCAAAATTAGGGTACCACTCCTATAGTTAACCATGGACCCATCTAAAACGACTTTTGGCGAAATTAACCGAGCTATTCCGATATTAGAGTACCACTCCTATGCTTGACTTTGAATCAACGTAATCGACCTTCAGCGGTATTAACCGAGCTATTCCGATGTTAGAGTTTCCACTGTTACCCTTAACCTTGGATTCATCTAAAACGACTTTTAGCGATATTAGCCGAGCTATTCCGATGTTAGATTTCCACTCCTATGTGTAACCTTTGATTGACCTTTTTCAATCATAATAGTGGTCAATAATCATTCGGACAATTGTTTAAACCGTTACAAAAGGACGGGTCAAACCAAGATGGGAAATTCATTTTTCATGCGGATGTAAATTAAAACACGTCATTTCGTGGTTTTGACCAGCGTGAAAAAAGCATTGTTGTTTTTAGTGTCTCAAAAGAGTTTAATCGTTAGACTATTAAACTTCAACACAGAGTTCTGACACATATTCGACAAAACCAGGACTCTCGTCCACATAATTCCTTAAAATGCTTTTGGCCTTAAGCACCAGTTTCATTTTTATGTACTAAATCCAGAGATTTGGCATTTTCAGGAACGGTGAGTAGATTGACTGGCCTCCGTGAAATGACCTATATATATATACAATGTGTTGTTACAGCGTTTAACCAAACCAAAATTATTTTTATATCAACACAATTTATCTGTTATGGCTAAAGTTATAATGACCAGACTTTGTCTGCCATCCGCATGTGACGTGCGTCCATTATTAGTCCTCTCTGAGCAACAATACTTAATCGCCTGAAGGTCCTTTACAAATTACGTACATGTAAATGTAACTTTGGTCATATTGGCCTAGTTAGGGGAATCATTTGTTCAAATATAGACTGGCTTGTGAAACATGCCTGCTAATTGTATGGCTAAGGTTTCTGGTGAGAGAACTAGGAACGCGAATCATCAACGGTCTTACGACGGATTTTAATCGTAAGTCTTTCTATATTGTATTGAAAAGTATCGTGAGGGGTTTGATGATATGCTTACCAGGTTTTTACACTAAGTTAAGCACCATGCCAACACAATTTAGGTTGTATTACGATGACCAACACACCTAACCCAGCTTTCCTGGACTCTTGTCTATAACCAGTACTCACATACCCTTCCACAAGGCCGTAAACTTCTCCATATACCTTATTAATGTATGAAAATTGGCTCTATTGTCAAATCTTAATGGAAGAGTATAATCTTCCCCGGGACACGGGATTCAAACCCGCATCCCCTATGGGACATAAGATTCGAAATCCCGGAGCCTTTGCTTTTAAGGCTCTCTTGGTTTTGGATAGCACCACCGTACTATTCCTCGAGATTTAAAGAATAAGTAAAAACCTTAAAGCTTACACGTCACGTCGCTAGTAAGCCCTACTTGATTATGTTCATTCATACTTGTTATTTGAAATAATAAACATAGCCATAATTGCATGTTAAGTGCACGTACTTCAACCACTTCAAACTTGAGTTCATGGAAAATCTGAATTACTCTGACGTAAAAATTTGTCCCGATTTACTCATGTAGCAATATTTGTAAACTTTGCTCATCAAAATTTGTTGTGTAACCAAAAAGGATTATATTTTGTAGGGGACTAGCTTAAACCAAAATTGACCAATCAGAGTCAATGTTGTGTAATGGCGGATACATGGCTGACGATTTGGTCGTTCCCATTGATAACTATTGAGCAACATCTAAGATTAGTAAATATGCAAAACAACTAGTCATTCCCAAAAATATACACTTTAGTGATATAGAGTCAATGACATTAAAAATGATAAACTCGCCGCTCCCCTATTTTTACCACTGTTGATCAATACGATATTATAACAAAACTAAATGTAAAATGTCATGATGGTCGAAGTATCATTGTTATGATAATTCAACAACAAACGTCTATAGTATCTGAAGTTATTATTTTAGCAACAATTTTAAGCTTAAATAAATGTATTATGTATAAGACGTAAAAACTATACTTTTAAAGGTAATCATTCAAAGATTTCAACTTAAATATCAACTTTTTCTAAAACTGTCGAAATTTTGGAAGCAGGAAAGGAGTTTTTTTTAATAATGACAATTTTAATGCAAATTGACATACAACTACAAATGATGGTGCTTCATGTAGAAAATATCTACCCCGTATGTCACGGTATAGACACTTTTAGTGCATTTTGTGACTTTTATTGTACATATAGGTCAGTTTGCCTTATGATAAAAATAATTTTTTTTGCCCAATTACAGACACTGAACGGTATTTTGAAACCATAGAAAAATAAATCATATCTGTGAACTAGTACCTTTAAAGAATCGAATCGAAAAAAAAACGAAAGAAAAATAATCGAAGCGCACCGAATCGACTATAAGGTGAATCTTTGCAGCCCTATTCACCAGTGCTAGACCCCTGTTCTTTTGTTTAATTTGTTTATCATACGATACTTTTTCATTGACCTTAGTTATATGATGCAAACAGCTCACCTAACCCCCGTCGCTCCATGTATGCATCAGTACAATTCTACCACACATCGCAATGGACTACCTATTTGCTCTCGTATATACATGTACATGTAGTCGTGATCGGGCATTGGTTCGAACACGCAACCTCTGTTAGTAAGAGGTTGAAATCAAGGACCTTAATCATCCGACCATGAGAAAGGGTTCTGTGTGATGGAACGTACCGCAAAATGTCAGTGAAGAACGACGGTTAACGGCCCTAAAGGCTATTCAGCATTCATAGACTTGTTCCTTCACCAGTATATTTTTACAAGAATATGACTTAGCTCAATATTGAAATCAAAGTCCAAGTTGTACTTTTAAAGTCCATTGTTTCGCTAGTTGTCGCCAAGTTCATTGAGATCAAAAGTTGCGCGAAAAGGACCAAGTTTACGAATACACGTACATGTTTGTGCGCATTGTAAAATTACGCTTACTCATGTAATATTGTATCAAAAAGTAACGTTCATAAAAAGAGGAGCGCTGTTAGCAATTTAATTTGGTTAGACCCAAAACCTCATTTATTTCAACAAGCTGTCAGACTGGTCCTCGTGAAATAAAATTATTTGTAGCGGAAGCTTGATAATCTATTATTAGATTTAGCTGTAATATATGTGAGATAGGATAAACGCGTAGTCTATAGGGGAATTAGTAAATAGCGTATGTTTGTTCCGGGTTTATTTTTAGCGCTCGGGGTTTTACGCTAAAATGGTTGAAAGAATGTATATATATAGGTTTGAATAAGAAATGGACGTTAACTTTTAAATCTTCAATCAACTGTTTAAGACAAACTCTAAAGAAATAACATTTAACTTGAAGAGTGTATTTAATTATTTATTTATATTTTTGCTAGTTTAATAGTCACTGTACAACTTATTATTTTATTTACATCGGAGTATTTGTACCACTAAACCTCAACAGTCAGTACTTCAACAATCTATTTGACAGTAAGTTGAAAGGTTTAATATCAACTCGTGTTGTATGTTTAAAGGGAATCGAAGTTTTATTTTTTGTGTTTGAAGCTTTTCTTATTTTGTTTTAAGCTTAACTTACGATGACAGTTTTAATCTAATGGTTGATACAGTAATCTGTATTATCAAATGTCTTACGACGGTTTTTCGTCGTAAGACGACTTGTATCATATTGGCATACTATCGTAGAAAGTTTAAAAATTGATTGGAATGTTTATTGCATATTTACGACTTTTTATTTTTTACTTTTTACTTACGATGATTTTTTATCGCAAGTTATTCTTTAGAAACGATCGTAGAACATCAATAAATGAGTGAATTATAGCGATCGTGTGCACGTTCTATCGTAATAAACCCAAATACTATTTAAATTAAGAATGATTATATTAAATATGAATTTTCAATTTATTATTTTTTTGTTATTTTTCAGATGGCTGCAGTAAGAAAAATGTTTTCATTTGTGATTTGCACAGTATTTATGGTTATGATAAGTGTCGCTAGTCCTATCACGAAGAGAGAAGCCTCGTCCAGTGTTGCCGAGTTCATGATGGATTCTGAAACACATCCTGGGTTAAACTGGGAATCAGATAAAGGTCTTGAAGCTTATGCATCAGACAGCAGAGCCGCCTTTTCTACAATGGATTGTAATCGCTTAAATGTATCAACTAAGGACACTGACCCCATTCATGTGAGGTCAACATGCCCCTGGTACTATGAGGTTGAACATGATTCCCAAAGGTTCCCAGCGTTCATGCTCAAAGCTATGCCAGTTTGCACTGATAGGTGTTTAGGTGCCGGAAACGAGGATAAAGTATGCTCTCCAATCTATCATGACATCGTGGTTCTGAAAAGAAACGGTTATGATGCTATTGGTAACATTATATGGCAAGAAAAAATTCAAAGACAACCGATTGGATTTACGTGCGCAGGACGCAAGATCGGTGAGAACGCTGCTCAGCCTGCTCAGCCTGCTACCCAAGCGCCCACACAGGCAGCTGATTATGATTATTACGCGTAAATAAAGCAGACGACGTGAAGCAGACGATATTCAGAAAAAGAAGTTGGAGACTTTAGAGGATGATAACTATTTTTTGGACTAGATCTGTTTATTTATTAGACGCAGGACGCTTGAAGTTTGTCAAGCTAAATTGGCCAGGTATTTTTACGAACTATTCAAAATCGACAATATGCTTTTAAAAACAATTGCCTAAAATCGCGTATTTTAATGATTGTCCGTCCACTCCATTAGGCTACATTATATGCGAAACAAACAACACAAAAAATGCCAATTTCGGGTGTACTACTTTTAATTCACGATTTGTCACCGTCATTCGATCGGTTAAGAAAAGTAGTCCCCGAGGCAAATTTCGTTAGTAATTGGTAAAAATGGAAAATGTGACGTTTTTTTCTAACCACCCGCCTTAATCCGGTTAAAGATGATGAATTAAAACAGGGCATCACCTTTTGAATTGTAAATACGTTTATTTATAGTAACTAATTTTGTAATTTAATCAGATTTGTATTATTTGACCAAGGTTGAATGTTTTCGACATTGTTTAAAACATTTTTGTGTACAGATTTTTTACAAACAAATCGGTTTTAAGAGCATTATTTTCCTTATTTCAAGCCTGGGTGACTTTTTACAACATTTTTACCAATATGCATACTATTGAATGTAGTTGAATATGTAGTTAGGAGGCATTGTCTCGGAATTTAATCAATACTACTTTAGACTATGTGGTATGTTCCTTCATTTTCGTAAGTTTTCGTTTTTTCGATGATAAAATATTGCACGAGCATTTACTATGTATTTTATCTTAACATTGAAGGACTTATTTTAGATTTTGTAAGCTTTCGATTTTTCGATGATAACTAAATTTGCACGCAATCGTTATCTCTATTATTGACATTGAAATACATTTTATCTAAGCTAGAAGCTTAATCATTTTCATTTTTCGCAAGCTTTCGTTTTTCGATATTAAAATGTTTTCACATATTTTAATCAATTTGGATTGATTTATGTTGTACATACAATGTACAAGCATTAATCAGGGTTGGCTAAATGCACATTTATACGTGTAACTCGATAGATCTGGGTTGACGGTTGAAATAGTCCCATTATATATTTATTTATTATTTTGTGTTCAATTTTCTTGCATTTTATTTAAAAATATGTTTTACATTTTCTATGTGCAAGTATTTTTAAACTTTTGTTATCACAGTTTTTATGTGAATTATTTTGTTTACTGTTAACGTTTTTATAATTTAACTATTTATTTGTTTACGTACGAGTTGTGAATTGTTTAATGCATGTGAATGTTTCGTCCCAGTTCTGTGGTACTTATTTTTATCATGTTTAATTGTTAATGTGAACCATCGGCAATGTCCTGTTTTTATTGTTTATATTTTTACATTTGACTATTGGTTGTTGTAGTCTAGAGCAATTACCAATGAAAATGTTCTTAGATTATTTTAATAATTGTTAGCAATTGAACTTTGAGTATGTCTTTGAGTGTATTATGAGTGTTTGGGAAATTTTGTCCGACTGCTATTAGCAATACAACAAATATTGTGGCTAGAGTTTTTTTTTAACCACATATAAGCTATAATATATGTGTGTGTGTGAGTGACTGTTAGTGAGTACTATATGTAAAATGTTTAAATGACCGTTGCTAGTTTAAGAGGGTGAAAGAGATTATGAATGTCTAAGTCTATGTTTATGAGTTGAGGTTATGACGGAATGTGTTGAATGAATTATTATAAAGGACGGTTGCATTAAGCATCATGTGATATAGCGATATATAATTCATCATCCTCATCACCATTTTCATCATCATTATAACCATTTTATCATTATTATCATCGTAAATTTTACATGATATTATGAGTGTATGTTTTTTAAAATGAATAACAAAATACATTCCATTTAAGGAAAATTTTGCAATGTACGCTTGAGACATGTGTGTATGTTATTTATTATAAATGTCCAGTCAAAAATGCTAGATATATTTTTTTACTTTTTATATTATGCAAATCGCAATCATGTTTTTACAAATTGTTTAGAGTTTTATTTATTTCCTTGAAACTTGTATTTTACAATATAGATTTTATGGGATTGTGCAATTTTACATTGGTTTTGTCATGTGCTATTTATTTATTTTTTATATATTTTTAAAATAAAAACTTGCTTACAAATATTTTCATTTTCTTACTTTTCTTAAATCCCAATGTCAACTTGAATCCTTCTTGGTACTAATTTAGATCGAATATTGACGGAACAGTCCGAGGACATGCGGAACTCTCCGACAATTTTCTACGTAATTGTACCTCGGACATCGTAAGGAGAAAAAGGTTTAACGTGTCCGGTATTAAAAGAGGTACATGTATACAGTAAAACTTGGTTATAACATACTCGGTTATAACATACACTTGGTTACAACATACCATTTTTCCTGGCCCATTCTTCATATTTTGTATGTAACATACTTAGTATGCTATATGGATATAACATACCTCGGTTATAACATACCTTTTTTCGTTGGCCCAGCGAGTATGTTATAACCGAGTTTTACTGTACTGTATTCCGTCAATTTCTGAACGGTTACGTCTAGTGTGAAAAAAGGCGACAAACGGAAATACATGACAAGTTCCGCCGTCAGCAGCAGGGGTGCAATAATACGGTAAAACCTGTATTGCAATATAATGTGATACTCAAAACTCGTAATGCAATATATTGCATGACGTATATTGTTTTTGCATAGACAAGCGAAGGAATTATTGCATGTACATCGTCTTGATTGAATCAACAATACACATATGTGCATTTTTAAATGATACAAAGGTTAGAAATTAGAATTAGGTTAGAATTATTCTTTCACTTGAAAGAATGTTTAACATTTTCAATCCCAATAAGATGTTCAAATCAGAGACATGATATTATGTAATTTTTCTGGTTCAAATGTTGCAACTAATTTATTCAAACCCTTAAACTACAGATTCTGGTAGTTAATAATAAAAGGAGCAGTAGTCCAATTGTAGGACGCGCACTTAGGGATCGAGAGGTCCCGGGTTCGAACTCCACTAGGGGCATTGCTAATTTCATTCAGCGAGAAATTAACCTGCGATTGCTTCATTCAACCTAGGTGCGAATTGATGCCTGCGAGGGTGGTATAAATCCACTACGCCAGTGATGCACAAAGCGGAGTAGAAGACTACACAAGGAGATTGATTGACCGACTACCAGTAGCCCGATAACCACAGGTAATAGCTGAAAAGTCGGTGAACGTGCATAAAAATGAAAGTTCGACTATAAAATGTCATTACTTCCAAGTTTAATGCTATTAACTACATTCTATTATTGATAATTATAACTTTTAACTATTATTCGAATGCATTTTGATTACCAATGACTTTTATGGATAAAAAGGGAAATTTCATTTTATTTTGAATGACAATTACTTACTACAGGTCATGCTTTTTAAACATTTAACTGCATTGTAGCCATCGTCGGTAACCCACGGTACTCATACATTATGAATATACATTATTATCGTTGACGTAATACCCTGGGTTACCGAGGATGCATTGTAGCTTGATATGGCCACTTTTCAATGTGACACAAAATTTGAGTTTTTGATAAATTCCCCAAATCGTCGTATGCATATCAGCTAACTATATATGTGTAAAAAACCATGGTTTGTTATTTGAGTTTTTTATTATACAAAGCAATAAAGACCTCCCAGGGGTGTTAATCAACCGTGAAAGGGACAAAATGTAAACTTGAATCGATCTGAAAATAGTGAATATTTTCCCCATACCCAATACAGGCAAATCAAATCCAATTGATCTTGTGACGTCATAATGACCTATGGTTTTAACCAATCATCAAACACCTTATAAAATACTGGAAGATAAAGGTAACTTCCATTGAATGGGTATACTTCCGTAAATCGATATAATACAGTCTATAAACAGTAAAACATTAACTGTATACTCGGTAGTAATTTTAAAGTTAAGTTACGCCTATGACACGACAAAACGTATGCTTCCTGGTTAGGGGCAAATATATATACCTATGTATAGGTAAATCTTTTAACTTGGCCAGTTAGTTTAACAAAAGAAGAGTTAAGCTGTCAAAAAGCAGGAATGAATAAATATATTCAAAAGTTAACAGATTTTCGTATAATTGTTATGATACATTGCGATGAATAGAACTGAACAATCAAAATTACTTTTATAAGAATTAAATACTTTGAAACTGTACCATAATATTTCGGACTTATTTCTAATGCCTACAATGACAGTAGGGGGGTTAAAGATTTTTCAGGGGGTCAGGCGCAAGATTTTTTCAAAGAAATTATACATCGAAGACCGTTTATGCCAGTATCTTAATTTTAAACATTATCCATGAGAGTCCAGTTTTACTGATCATCGTTTGAACCGTCATTTTGTGATCAATGTGGGACAAGATGCACAAAAACACACACTCAAGGGAATGTTTTTTCCATAAATTTTAATATTTCGCCATTTTTAATGGTTTACGTGGGATGTCCTTCTAATAAGTAATCCGTATGTTGAAGCGTTTTTTGGGTGAAATATTGTATTTAATCTTTAAGTGAAATGGTGCATTTCTTAAGTAACATACCGTTTCATCGCCGCTAGACGATAATGATGTCTAGTTTATGCATTTAACCCACATAAAGATACTCCGGCGAGTTACCCAAAGAAGAACCAAAGTCTGTTTAAAAGTAGATAAAATGATAAAACTGTGTAAAAAAAGATTGTATATACAACCCCGTTACGTGTACATAAATATAAAAATTAATTTGACCTCTTAATAACTTCCGCTATTTGCTTAATAAAATTCTTTTTCAAAACATAGGCCTATTCCAAAGTTTTTCGAACCTACCCCATTCTAGTATTGCAAGTAACTGATCAATATCATCTCTTTATGTACTAGTATTTGTAATTATTTGTTAGATGACCCACTGGGAGATAAGCCTTGAACTTAAGAAGTATTCATCTTTTAATAGAGATATTTTATTATTATAATTATTATTTAAGTATATACAAATCATGAACCCGGTGAATAAATGTTAAGTTTATTTTATATTTTTACAAGTTTTTATTGTGATTTGATTAATCTTAAAATAACTTAATTATATCATTTATAGAAAACCTAATAAATCTTTGATTGGTTATTTACATAATGCAAACACGGAACAGACAAAATTGGTAATAGATAAACAGATATGTCACTTGTAGGGTAAACTTTATTTTAATATCCGTGTTAAATCATTCCACATATATACGTCACTTTCATGACTTTGCAGGGTAACTTTAGTTTTAAATAATTGGGTCTTCGAGGCACGATGTAAGTAACTCAATTAGTTTAATTTATACAAACTGCAAAATTACATGAATATACCGGATACAACTGCATGTAATAACTATATGAACAGATACAGTATAACCTCTGCAGAGCGGCCCTCTTCAGAACAAAGTCTCCACAAAACAAGAGCTTTTGCCATTTCCTTTAGGCGTAATTCAAATTAAATATAACCAATGCAGAGCAACAAATCTTTGAACAACAATATACTTAAGTCCCTCCCAGAAGGGTTTTTGTTCAAGAGAGGTTGCACTGTAATAGATTTTAATATATATCGATACTTGAAAAGATCCGGTTTAACACGACCTGTGGACAACTCAACCTGAACAAGGGACAACTCTTTCTTGGACATTTTACTCAAATAAATAATAAATGATAATAATGGGTAAAAAATTGAACTAGCACCCCTAAGAAGAGCAAAATTGATTTTGAAAAGGTAGTCAAAACGGTGTTAAAATTGCAGTACAAACGTGTGACCCTATGAGACTGAAAGTGCAAGACCACACAATTATTCATATATATGGGACAAACATGTTTTGTAAGTGTTTACATATGCATTTATGGTCCAACTATCAGTGGCACACAAATTTACTCCGCTGATTTAAATATTCAACACAGTATTTCTGTACTCGTGATCAATGCTTTTCATATGGGAAGGGAAGTAACTCTACTTGGATTAGTTTATCATAATTTAACTCCCTTTATCGGCACTATTGTTGTTCATAAATAATGAATTTAGATTGTGCAGGTTGATAAAAATAAAATGTAGAGTTTTTGAAAGCTTAAATTTGAGGTTAACAATTCAAAACATATACTTGATTGAACTGACAGCATTTACGAGTGAAAAAACATGTACTTTGTATCAATTTATATGAGTTATATTTTCCCTTACATTAACACTTTGTTGACATGCAACATTGTTTAAGGTACCAACACAGGGGCGGATCCAGTATTTTTTCTAAGGGGGGGGGGTTCCTAAATTTTTCTAGGAGGTCCAAACTTTCAGACCACAATCACATTATACACTGTGTGTAGAATTACACAAAATATATACATGTATATATCAAAAACAGTTTTAAACTATACATGTATAATCATTAGATCTATGGTAAACACTATGGGAGCAAAATGAGCCCCAAAAAATGCTTCATATGCTTCATACTAAAATGGCTTGGACCCCCCCCCCCCCGATCTATCCTATACAACACAATACACTCTTGTCCTGCTAATATCAAGGAATATCAATCAACATTACTCTGTATTTTCATCAGACTGTCAGACTTGACATTTCTATGATGATGCCTATTGAAAGTGTTTCCAATAGAAAAGTTCCAGTGAAAGAAGGAAAATTGATCAGACAAGTATAAGAGTCTGAATAGGTAAAAGATGGAAGCAGGAAAGAGGTTGTTTTTTACATCCATCCAGACTAGACTGATATGGCTTCCAGGTGGTACCAGGGCATAAGCCCTCCCCCCAACCACAGGCACCAGTCACAAATTTTTCCCTCTATGTATACTAAAATAAGCAAAATTTGTGACTGGCACCTGTGCTCCGGACATAGCACATGTCCTTGGTCTGGAGGCAATTTCATAACTGAGATGGGATCCCCTTAGGTCAGGTAGGAAAGCTCACTGTTAAAAATCTTTATTTATATACCTGTAACTGTCAGTAGACATAAGCCTTAAGTAAGACAGGAATAACTATTCACCTAATAGTCAAACTAATGAATAAAACTATAATAAAACAAATAAAAACTCATGTTCTGTTTTAAAATGTTTATTCATAAATATATATCAAAATATTCTCCCTCAATAACGTATATACATAGCATCAATACTCTAAGATAATTGACATTATGCCGAGGCTACAATAAACATGTCCTTAGACAAGTGGCTTATTTGTTAAACAAAGCAATATTTGGTGTCCTAAGACATGTGCATAGGTGAAAGTCTGAAAACCTGCCAGCAAAATACTGAAATAGGCAGTTTTAGTATAAATTACATAGAGTGATTTATTCTGAAAATACTGAATTCAGTATTAATACTGAAAACTTTCATCTATGCATGTGACTATGTTTGTCCAAGTATACTGGAATCCTTTCATTGGTGAATGGATTATGATTATTATATTGATGCAGTTATGTGAAGTTATGAAATACACATAAGAGGAGAAACTCTACCCTAAACAAAATAATGACAACAATGATTTACACATATAAAACAAGTAAATCTGTGAGCTAATGCTCACTAGTGATACCCCCGCAAAAATCTAAAAATATGCGACAAACAGGAAGTAGATGAGCAAGGAGCATGAAATCGCTTAACACCACATGGGACTATGGGATGAAGCAATATGCAAAGTATTAGGCTGCTGCATGTTATAGTTGCTGAGAAAACTGCGACGGAAATTTTGTAACGGACAGACGCACGGACAAGGGTAAAACAGTATACCCCCCTCTTCTTCGAAGCGGGGGTATAATAAATATAAAATTACAAAAACACATGCCTTACCATCTGTCAAACAAGACAGTTTTTACATTAAATATACAGTAACAGAGATTAGGGCTGTCATGATACGCCAGAAGCGTATCATGGCATATTGCGATGCACTAGAACAATATCGCGATACATACCACTATATATTGCTTTGCACACCAAATACATGACTGCATAAAACTTCTGTCTTAAAGAACTAATTTAACTGTTCAGTATTGAAATTATATAGATATTATAGGATTTTGTAGGGAAAGTGCCTGTGACAGGAGAAAAACTGAGCATTTTTATGGAACATTCCAAACATGCCCATAACAGTTAAAGTCTTTGAACTATAGCTGTACTTGTATGAAGCATGGCAAACTGACATTTCGCTACTTTCATTCAGCGGAGGGAAGTTTTCAATGAAAATAAAAGATATAGCTCAATAACTGTATGTCAAATTCGTACCGTGGTACATATTGCCGCAGCTGCATATTGTAATATAACGGTATACCGTGACAGCCCTAACAGAAAAAAATTTACCAGTGATGGTCTAGAAGTTCTACAGTCAAACAGGACTGCATTGTATATTATACCTCACTTTTATCCCATTTTTCAAAATTTTCCTTACATACTTTCAACATGATTGAAGGAATAATCACCCTTACAGTCCCATTAGAATGGTATTTTTTATATAAAGATTACTGTACAAAACCACAGTGGCAAAACCATGAGACTATGACATCACAATTGCTATGGTTTGAAGAAGAAAACAGTGAAAAATCAGCCTCAACCTAAAGTTTTAAAGAGCTGTTAGTATTTTCATTCTTGTCAGATTTCAATGATACCTTTAGCAAAACCAATCTGATTAAAACCCGATCTAAAATTTTACACTCGCATACTCGCTAATTTAGATCTGGCCTTTTCCAAACGAAGGTCACGTTCAGGTGACCTTTTCTCATCATAATATTCATGACGAGATTGTTATGATTCGTAACTTGTTTACATCGTCTACGTCACGCAATTTGAAATGAGCCACCCAATCGCAGACTGTGAATAATACCGCTGTTAAATTTGCATGCAAACCTTGGTCTAAAAATAGAAATTACGAAATCAAAATATGATTAATAGTGTTTTCGTCTAGATGAAAGCTACGCATTGATTGGTCGACACAAAGTTCATCTCGACGTGACCTTGCATTGACTAAGTAGAGATCCAGTACGACAACACGAGTAGAACAGGATCTCTGTTTACGGAGATTGAGCAAAAACGTATACTATTTTCGGTGCATCACAACTTTAATGCTAGGATAAAAATCAAATATTTGAATTCTTCATATAGTCTATTACATATCAACAACATACCCATGCATTAAAAACATGCAAATTTTGGTGAAATAAGTTAAATTAAGTGCTGTGAAAATTTTAAACATGATCCCATAAGACTGAAACACGTTCAAATAAAATTTCATTCTTTATAATAACATGGATGGAAGTTAAAAGTTTTGACCATACTGCAAACCTACTTTCAAAATACTGAAATAAGACAGATTTTCTATACCATTAAGATGAATACAATAATTAATTCTCAAAACACTGAAAATCAGTATTAATACTGAAAACTTTCACCCATGTGGTAGCCTTTTTCAGTTCACATTTCATACAAGCAGCATAAACTGTCATATACACATATAAATAACACATTAACATGATCTTAAAGTCAACTTTCAATTGGTTAGAAACATCTATTAACAACCTCAGCCTGTTTCTACACAGTTTTAATCCAACCCAGACAAGCTGAGTACCGTGGCTAGCACAATCCACAGGAATGTTGCACAGTAAACATTTTTATGTTTGTAGCCATACAACATCTTCTATCAGATTATATATACAGCATTCTTCTTACAAAATAAATCTTTGTCACTTCATGATTGAGGCTCTGTAAAGATATAATGATAAAAAGTACATACATATGATTTATTTGTTTTTTGGCTATTTAAGCAGTCAAATTCATATGAAATAGTAGGGGTGTAACGGTTAACCGATATACCGGTTAATATTGCAATACGACTTCTGACGGTTTTTAACCGGTAAAATTTTTATCTGAACCGGTTTTTCTAGTAATGTTCCATACTGATTGTTTTTATCAGAATCTGAAATTTAAATGTTTGAATAAATGTTAAAATATGTTCGGAAACTTGAAATATTTTTCGTAAAGTGAGAGAATATTTATCTTTGAAAGTCCATCCAAAACCTTTTTTCTAACTTATTCAAACATTTGCATAATACGTATAGATCCTTTGAAAATAAAAATATCTATGTACAATGTTGATCAAATTAAGACGATGCACGTGCATTAATTCATGCTATGCATGTATGGGCAAAGAACAATATATATTGCAATACGGTTTTTACTGTGTTGTTACACCCCTATGAAATAGACAGTTTTTAACTATTGTACCTAAAATACACCAGAGCAGCTTCGTTTTATTTGTAAGAAACTATCACCTCAAAGAAATAATACAATCATATTTTTAGCCTCTATAAATTCTTAAGTACTGAATCCACAAATAGGTCACACATTTTGGGGAAAAATGGCAATTCAACCAGATCGTCTGCAATGAAAGGGGCAATAATTTCTAAACTCGTTACAGACAACAGTAACTCAAACTATTTCCTGGGCAGAGTTCATTGATAAGTGTGATGCCTAGTATATCTCAGTAGAGATGATTATAACATCTTATATAACAAAATGATTTCAATAACTGGTTCTTAATTTGGAAAAATTTAAAAATCAGCCTCAGAGTTGACGACTTTAAATGGCACCTAAATAGAGGTGTTTGCTAGCTATTTTATGCCAGTTTACAGGTGAACTAGAATACATGTGCATTGATAGTAACTTGAAATCTGGGGCCACTGAATGGTGCTTAGAATGACCCCTTTATCTTCTGATTACCAGGAATCAAAGTCAAAGGTAATTTCTTTTTAATTAATTAAGAAAAATATTTTAATCCTTTAAAATGACTGACTTAGTAACCCAAACAAATTCAGTGCTTCAGTGCTTTGATTTTAAATAATCTTAGTATTATAAGGAGCAAGGTAGTTTAACTGATGTTCCATTACAGCAACAGTACCATACCCCTTCCCATATAAGCAACTGCCTACATTCTCACAAAAAAGAGACATAGCTGGTATACTGGCTCCAAGCCCACCCCCACTTGGCAAAATTTTAAATTGAAGAGATTTTTTTTAAGTAAGACAACCTTGTGTCAATGATAAAATAAATTTAAGTACAATGTATGATATAAACCTTCATCTTTGTCTTTAACTTTTTTCTTTTTATTCTTCTTTTTCCGTCTTCCACTTTCTTTCTTTCCACCCGAAGGTTCTTTAGAGTTATCTTCTGCTTTTCCTGTCTTTTTATGTTTAGCTGGTTTCTCATGTGAGTCACCTGGATTATCTAGAAATAAATGATTATATTTATTTACACAGAGTTTAATGCCATGTCAAGACAATTTTTTAGGTTATTTTACTGTGTCCACCACACCTAACCTAGCTTTCCTGGACGCTTGTTTATAACCAGTATTCACCTACCCTTTCGCAGTTATGCAACTTGGTATTTGATCTACAATGGTAACCCTGTAGACATGCATGAAGTTTCAAGTGAATCCCTTCAGTAGTTTCAAAAATATTAATATGTTGCACCTAAAAACTTAACCAAAGAAGTGTTACAAGCACACTTCCGCCGGCCCACAACGATGGGTAGGATAGCTCCAATTAGTCAAGTTAAAAATGCAGCCTTACAAATAATATCGCATAATTTGTATCACCTCGCAAGTATGAAAACAAAATGAGGCATCAATAACAAAACAATAACAAACTTCTACCTGTTGTTTCTTGAAGAGCACCATTGGTTCCAGATTCACGTTTTCTTTTATGTTTATGTTTCTTTTTGGTTGGCATTTGACTCATAAATCTATACTGTTCTGGTAACTAGAAAGATAGTAAATGATAAACATGGTGTAAATCTACAGATCACTGATCAGTGTAAACTAAAGGTATTTTTTTAAATGGGTCAATCCAACAAAGCATGAATCTAACTTTCAAACACAGGGCTGAATTAATACATGTATATTTAGAAATATTCTATTACTTACTTAGTAAAACAAGTGAGTAATATCTACACTCTTATCTACAGGGTCACATATATTGAACAATTAATTTTGTTTTCAAAAGAAAAAATACTTTGAAACGCCATCACTATATGGCAGACTTATAAATTTTGTTTTCCTCATAAACTGGTGATTCCTAAAGAACAACATCTTGCATTGTTTTCAAAATTGATTTGTAGTTTATATCCTCCTTCAGTTAAACTAGTTTTGCAAGGAAATGAAATAAAGTAAGACTATCAAATGATCTAAGGGCAATAACTCGTTAGACCTAAGGCATCATCCAAGCTATCCCCAGGACACATTTGCTGACCAGTTTTGTTGAAAATCGGATAAAAAGTAATTAACATACAATGCAGAAATCACTGACACTCACACATAAAAACACTGCTTCTTTACAAACCTTCTTCTCATTTTAAATATTATTTAATATTATTTAAGTATCAATTTCAAGTTCCGTCTCACAGTCATGGCACCAAAATTTAGTAAGAGGAACAAAAATTAAGTTGCTTACATAAAACTTGATCCAAAGATATCAAGATTGCAAGTCAGACCCCTAAGACAGCTAATGGGCTGATTAGTCTAACAGTCAGACAGTTCATTCCAACGCATACTCAATCACCGCCAAACATTGCAGACAAAGGGACTAATCTTGTAAACAAATAGAAGGTCTGTCTTGATCTGCAGGTATACAGAAATGACTGTCTGGCAAAGAATTTGATTTCATTTACATAGTTTCAATTTATCAAAATATGTAAAATCACAACAGTGTCTTTGATCCTGTAAGACATGGTTTAGTCCTGATTTTTTTTATCTTTACAGGACTTATTGTCCAGTAATTAATTGTTGCGTTTCATGGTGAATGCATACTATGTATAGCCCTGTTACATATATAAAATGTATCTAATCAGTATCCCTATAGCTATTAAAGACTTACTGGTCCTGGATGTAATCTAAAACTAGTTAAAGCTGTATTTGACAATGAGTTGATCTCTTTACCAGTAATAGGTGGTTTTTCTATCAATGAATGAAGTGAACTGAAATGTACATAAATAATAAACACGTCAAAATGTCACAAATTATATGTCACATGATCTGTTAAATGTTTTGTAAATTAAATTGTTTAAGGGCCTTAATTAACCCTGGGTTTGTTGCGCAGTTGTACCTGGGATCTTGTGTCCAGAAGAGGGTATGGGTTCGAAATCCCACCCAGGGTGGTTGCCTAGCAGTTTAACTCATCCAACTTAACCCTGGTGACAACACAAATTAATCGATAAAGCAATAAAAACTCTGAGCTTTATGGCAATATGCCACATTAATTGAGAAAATAACTTTATCACTTGTGATTATGCCACTCTTGCAATCATGTTTCTCTGACTTTATTCTGTGTTTACAATAAAAATAATATTACTTCAAAATCAACAGACATCTTTAACATAATTAGGTTCAAATCAAGCTTTTTTTCAAGTCTAGATTAGAATTTTATTTTTTGTTGTGCTTAACACCTTAGCAACACATTGTATAGGTCATATCACCACAGTCACTTAACCTACTCACCATTCCTGGAAAGACTAAAGAGGGATTAAACTGTTAACCAGTAACATACTTCCGACAACTGCCCTACATGATGTTGGATTAGTGGTGGGAGGGAGAATGACAGTAGACCAAACTTCTTGAAAGTATACCTGCCTAGAAATCGAACCCACGACCCCTCGATCAGTAGGCTTGCATGCTACCGAATGAGCTAGCCGGGTGGCTTATTGAAATATATTTATTACAGGTCATATATACCTATTGTCTTGTATGCCAGGGGTATCAATACATCCAGGAAGATGTGGTAAAAATGAACTTAATTCTTCTTTTCCTTTCTTGTTACAAAATTTGTTGTATGTGTGTTCTAGCCCATAATGCTCAATTAAATTTGTACATCCAGTGATTTCATTTCCAACTGAAAAAAAGGAGTGAAGCTAATATAGAATTAGTCATATATGATTAATTTCAACCCCAAATATTACAAACACAATAATTATTTCTATAAGTAATTCTTTCACCATTCAGAAATTATTCAGTATATCATACTCCAGAGTCCATATTTCGTCACCCTAAGGATTTAAAAGGAAATAAGTAAAAACATGATAAATAGATAATTGCAACTGCTTATTTGCCCTTGAAATCACTCAAGTGTTAAATACTGTTAACTATGCATAGAGTCATTTTCCCACGGCAAGTCACACACACCTGTTCAGCATGTTCAGTGACTTTTTTAAGTGGGTATTGTACCCACCAATGTTGAAAAATGTGGGTATAAGGAAATAAAAATGGGGTAAACCAGTTGAAATATTTTATTTTAACATAAGTACATGTATAAGACAATCACTCCCCTATTCTCCCTTGAAACAATCTGTCCCCAGTCTGTCATACTCGTCTTGTCTCTACTTTTAAAAGACGAATATAGTTTGGGCAAATCCAGGTAACCTTTACTTTACCCAACATTAGTTTATGACAAGCAATCCAGCTTAAACATTGCGCACAGAAATTGCGCGCTTTTAGTTTGGTTCGTTATTGTTAGTGAATCTGATGCTCGCACTCGTCATGGTCGTGTGCAATTCTTCATTACACTATAATAAATCACTAAGTTTAAGCGCTATAGTTCATCATTTGTTTGCAAATTCAAACGTATCATTAAAGTTTAAATTAACACCTTTTAACTTTGGCAATACTATCAGTTAAAGTGCTTTGTTTTTACATAATTATTGAAACGAATCGTCGCGTCGTCAACACTCAGAAGCAGAAGACCATCACCACCATGCATCTTTATTAGCGACAAAAACAAAACCGATCCACTTAGTGTTGCTGTCGTCATTTATGTAAAGGCTAAATGCCAGTAAAAACCGTAAAAAGCTTTAACTGAGTTACCATTCGTTACATTATGATATATTACGGTTCGCATAATCGTACCCAGTAGTTCAAAAATTTGCATGAATTTATCTTTTTTGGCGTAAAATACGCGGATTTTCCTGTAATTGAACAAGCTGCCTGTTGAAATCTTGCGGCATCTCAATCAAAACAAAATCTGTGATGAAATCAGGACAGGGAAGAAAAATCGAAAAACAGGACCTCGGAGGACATATGGTCTTGCAACTTCCAGGAAATTCTTGACTAAAACCTTAATCTGTGTTAATCACAGTAAAAACACGGCAGTGCAAACCCAATAAAAATTCTTGGCCTAAACTTAGATTCAAACCTATGATCCTCCAATCTTAAGTGTACACTTGACCACATAGCCATTAAAACTAATGTAGCAGAGGTATAATACGGCACTTGTACTACCTTGCCTTCAAGCTAGCTTTTATGGCGACGTGGTAGAGTGTCCGCTTACGACTCGAGAGGTCGTGGGTTCGAATCTCAGTTCGGACCATGGATTTTTATCGGGTTACATTTGGCGCCCAACGTAAATAACCCACTTGGAATTGTTTGAATGCACCCTTAGATAGTCCCACAGACAATCAAGCTCTGAGAATTCGAGGACGAATTCTGTTAAGGAGGGTGTGTGTGTAGCAGAGGTATAATACGGCACTTGTACTACCTTGCCTTCAAGCTAGCTTTTATGGCGACGTGGTAGAGTGTCCGCTTACGACTCGAGAGGTCGTGGGTTCGAATCTCAGTTCGGACCATGGATTTTTATCGGGTTACATTAACTTGCAGGCAAAGGAATACATGACAAGTGCAGTATACCTCTGCTACTTTCATCCCCTCAACCTAATTTGTCCTCAAACTTACTGGACCAACTTATAAATTAATATTTCATCCTTACTATATATCAAACAAGACATAACACAGTCCACATTAGATAAACAAAACCCAATGATGACAAGTTTTATACCAGAGACATAGTTAATGTATCTAATTCCCTGTTTATACAAAATCAAACTAAAAGCAAACACCCGAAAAATGCATACCCGAAACCGGCATTTCTTTCATCAAATAAAATGGACCAGAATGGAGCACTGACGGGACTTTCCCTAAACTTATAGTGGTCTTCAGTGTTCCAGATGAATCTGGCCTCGGATATGCGGGAGAAATAGAGCCCCTCGGGCTTGATTTCGGCGATATTTGCTCTGGTCTTCGTATTGGTTCGTTCATCTTTTCTTTTTTCCACCATATTAAAAACCGCTTAAGATCATGAAAAGAATAAAAAAAGGAATCGTGCATTACGTAAAAAATTGATTAAAAATGAAAATCATCGGTGATTTATTAATATAAATTAATGTTTTTACAACATATTGCATGGAAATATTTATAATTTAATGTTAATTTATAATCATACCCAAAACAAAATATGATGTAAGCGGCCTGTGTTTGCTTGCAGATGAAAATGAAGTGAAACGTCTCAGTTCTTGATTGGTAACTCGTTCTACTGTGTTACGTTGGATGTCAGTGAAGAAAAATGAAAAATTCAGCTAAAAAACCTCGTTATGCCATATTGACAACAGTTGTCATGAGTGTTATTGGAATGTTTTTGTCTGTGTACGCATATCATGTAGAAACCAGCATACACAGTGATCCCACATTCAAGGCATTGTGTGACATCTCTGCTAAAATGAGCTGCTCAAAGGTTTTCTCATCAAGGTTTGTATTTTTTTGTAGAAGAGTTTTGCTTAAATTATTCACATGTTGATTCATTAGCTGATTAACTCAGTTGGTATGGCCTGCTATAGGAACTGATGTTTATCCCCGTGGCATCGGTTTTCGACGATGTAAGGAAAAGTCGGCCAATATGAATAAATGAAACAAAATATCAAATTGATTTACGTGTTAATCCATT
The DNA here is from genome assembly GCA_025267735.1 of Mactra quadrangularis. Taxonomy (NCBI): domain Eukaryota; kingdom Metazoa; phylum Mollusca; class Bivalvia; order Venerida; family Mactridae; genus Mactra; species Mactra quadrangularis. The sequence goes on along the minus strand of CM046305.1, from coordinate 45,685,835 downwards.
GATCAAGTAATAATTAGCCCAACAAACAATATAAACATTAATTCCCTCCTTTTATGTCGTCATTTATTACTTAAGAGTAACTTCCCTTGAAAATCGTTAGTTCGGAATTGCGTCATCTGATTTCGCCGAACTGTAGTCCTTTGTCTAAAAAGTCACACTGCACAAAATTAAAAACGCGACAAGCTATTATCGGTGGACCAAACGTTTAACTTAACATTTATTTGAGTGTTTATGCAGTTTTTAACAATTTTAAATCATTTAAACAACCGTAAATCTCGTGAAATATCACGGTTATTTTATTTGAAGAGTTGGAGACAAACGCCTTTTGCACTCATGGCACAAAAAGTTATAACCCCTTCGTAGCACTTTCATTTTTGTGAAAAATAATAAATGGACCAGCCTAATACACCAGATACAATTGCCTAAAAAAATATATACAAACATGGTTTCTAGTGAATTTTTGTTGAGGTGAAATTGGTGCAATTAATAGACTTTTTGTCTAGGGCATCTGACCCATTGAACATAAGGAACTGATGAAACTTAGTCACGTTTAAAGAGTTGTACAGTATAACACATGTTTCATTTATCACGTGATCTGTGTAGTAAACAGTAGGGTACGTCCGAGGGCAACTGTCAAAATTTATCAGACGTATGAAATAGCGAGGCACAATGCAAATAAAGAAGCTTCATTTTGGTAATAGTAAAATTACGCAAAAATCAATGTATTGAAATATAATTCGTAAATAAATTACTTTTCCCACGTTTATTTGGAATGTTTTTATGCATTTCGACAACTATTCTCCTTAGGCGTCGAAATAACACATGACCGGGTCTGCGCATGCGTGAATTACGAAAATAAACCGGAAATTCATAGTTCGGCGAAATCAGATCCTCGTCGAAAACAGATGCCGTCAGGATACTTTAATTGAAGAGGTCATGGGTTCACGGCCCACATGAGGTACTTAAGTTTTCATCTACTTATTTCATTGGTGCCGTGAGACTTATTTTGAAATTAATATGATGTATATGTGTAAAAGACCTGGGGTTGTATGTGATAAAATCAGAAAATATTTACTTGGCAATACAGAGCTTGTACAATGTACCTTCTTCAGAACTTATGTTATTATATATTCTAGGTATGGAACAGGATTTGGTATTTTGGAGCATATTGTTGGTAAAGAAAGTTTTTTAAATCAACCAAATAGTGTTTATGGAATGATATTCTATGTACAAACTGCCATTTTAGGTAAGAAATCTTGCACCATTTAATATATCTAGGTTTGATAACATGCATAGTTTAGCATCCTAAGAATTTTAATGAATTCATTATCAAGAAGGTTATCATATTAGTAATGTGATCTCAAGCTTTATATTGTGAAATCCTAATTAAGTGTCCGTTGTGCATACATTAACCCCACTGATTTAAATATTCATTTCAGTGTTTCGGAACTCACTGATGATAAAAATACACATCCATATTTATGAACAAAGATTTAGATTATCAACAAACGTTGTGTATTTAAATCAGCTGAGTTAATGCATGCACCTCTGACAGTTGAAAATTCGGGTCGATAGCGCAATTGGTAGCGCCGGGATTCGGAATCTGGTGTCCCAAGGCGGGTACGGGTTCGAATCCCACCCAGGGAGGTTATATCCTTCCATGAAAGTTAGACAATAATGTCTATTTTTCTCCATTGATTAGATAATTATGGAGAAGTTTCCGGCCTTGTGGAAGGGTAGGTGAATACTGGTTATAGACATGGGTCCAGGAAAGCTAGGTTAGGTGCGCTGTAAGCTGTGAAATGACCTAAAAATGTGTTGATACGGCGTTAAATCCAATTAATAAATAAATAAACTGACAGTTGAATATAATTTAACATTTGATTGCTGCAATTACTATTGATTGGAATTGTTCTAAAAGATACAATTATGAAAAATTCATTCAATTATTTGAGTGTATAAAGTTCTAGCTGACAGATTATACCACATGATTTTATAATGTAAAAAAAATGATAGCATTTAATTGTGTAAGTTTCACGATGAAATACTTTCACAAACTTACCTCCAGGGGTCATTGGGCTTCTACTATCCATCTCCCTCAAGGGTCTTTCTCTCTGTTCATGTGCAGCAAATGCTTTGGTCAACAAAAAGTTCATCTGAACATAACCACAGTGTTGGCGCTGAGTCATAAGAGGTTGTCGACAACATTTTTGCCAAATGAAAAAAGTTGTCACCACTTTGGGGCCATTGGAGCCAACACAATTTGTTATGGTTTGATGAGTTTAATACTGCATCGGATGTGTTGATTACATGATTTACATCAATAGCGAACACAACACACGCTCCGCCTGTCGTTATCACTTAAATCAATATCTAATCACTTGGGAATTTGAACTTGGCCACTTACGATATCAAAACTTACATCAAAGAAAATTTATACCGGTGGATTTTTTGTTGCCATGAAATTGGCCAAATTTTCAAAATTGACGCCGGAAATTAAATTTTTCCGCATTTGGCCACATTGGCGATCAACAGCGCGAACCCTGTGACCCTTTGTGCAATGTCAGTAGATCTTATGACAGCAGTCTTTCAGATATTTACAGAGATTGTCTTTATAATACATATTTATATTAATGTTCTTTTCTTTTTCTTTCAGCAACAAGTATGACCTATGAACTTGTGTTGTTACAGTTGATTACATCTACACTTGCGGGACTTGGTTGTGTTTATCTAGCATATATTCTTGTTTATATTTTAGATGATTTTTGTGTCGTCTGTGTATCAACCTATGTTATAAATGCTACTTTATTGGGCTGTGCAATAATAAAATATAGAGCTACCCAAAATATACAAATTTCTAAAAAGAATAAAACTGATAAGATTAAGTCCAGTTAATGTAAACCTCTCATAGATGCTGTCATTAAATGTTATGTATGATCGCAACTTCATTACAATCATCACCTTGAGATCCTCTATATTTTGCTACAGTCAGGGATTTTATATAACAGGGATTTGTAACCACATAGATTTACATCAAATTTCACTGTTGTGGCTATCATTTCGGCCCGTACATATAACAAGCATAATAAGTTTAAATAAAGATGTTCACATGAAATTTTGTACCAGTACCATTAGAATTTACATAAAGGTTAGGAAAAATGTGTTTCTGGATGATTTTGATGTAAATTATGCTCACATACTGTTTCACAAAACTATGCATTTTTCTGCTGATTCGCCATTTTCAGCCCTAATTTACATCACCTAGAGTCGTATTTTCAGTCATAATGGCAATGAAGTTTCGTCAAAAACTTCATAATCATTCACAAGTTGCATGAAAGACAAGTAAAAAAAAACATAAATCAAGTTTTTAAATTCTGGAATAGTTTGTACAGCCTGCTTCAGCCAGATATAGACAGTGACGACCGTGAATATTAAAAAAGCACTTTGTTGCAAATCCATGTTATATAAAATCCCTGCTACAGTTGACCTGATGGTGCCCAATAACATGTCATGTTCAGTTGACTGCCAGCCTGTTCATGTTACTAACACAGTCTTGGAATTTAGCCAGTGGACCCTGGACTGACTCCACCGAAATCGCCGTCGTTTCAGTGACTTTCAGAAAGTGTGTGGTCCACCAACATTTTACCATAACAATTAAATTTATGAAGAAATCATAATCTGTTGTTATGGTGTTAATTCAAATTGTTAAAATATTTAAACCCATCACTAAGATTTTTTGGTCTCGTAAAAATTCATTCGGTCCGGTATTGAAGTCCATTTTGCTGGTCCGAATGTCCAAAGTTGATGAAAGTTTGTCCTGAAGACTGTAAACAGAGAGAAATTTTTAACTGGTTTATCATTATACCATTATATTATATTATCTTGATCAGGGTTTTATACTTACTTATTTTAAGAGAAATGCTGAAGGGATCATAACTAGTCAGCTATAGAGCAGCAACAATTCACCGGAAAGTCGATGCGATTCGATATTTTTTCTTTTGATTCGATTTTTTTCGATTTGATTCATCTATTAGAATAATTTACTCCAAATATGCATTTATACATTTATTTGATGTTAAAACTATTTGTTATTGATAAAATAAAAGTGTTACTCAAATTAAATTCACATGAAACCCGAAAATCTGCTAAATTAAGATTGCTTCTTTGAGAACCAAATGGACTGGGTGCGAAAGGTCGCAAAAGTATATAATTAATGTAATATCAGCTAAAATGTATCTATATATATACAACATGAAACATAAATTGTTTCAGAATATGCAGCTCTTAATATACTGCAGATAATGCCTCGCTACTTGATTTAATAAAGGGAAATAACCGTTGCGGGGAGATTGTATCTTTTAGGTGCCCTTTTGCTTTTATGCTTATTACTTATGTAGATACGTTTAAAGGTCAGTATCGAATCAAAATTCGTGGGTCCCGAATCGAAATCGAATCGCCATCCTCGCAGTCTAGTTTCGATGTATCGAATCGAATCGTTGCAGCCCTAGTCAGCTATTCAGAGATTCCACCACTTAAGGTTCTAAGTCTTGGATAAATATTTGCTGTTACAAAACAACTCATGAAAACTCAAATTCTCTTATGAACATGTCAATTTTTCAGGGATCCTGAAGGAACCTCTGTAGGGATCTAGATGGAATCCCCAGCAAAGAATCTTTTTCTGGGATTCTCACATACATTTATAGTGAATATTGAATAAGTACTTTTGATGAATTAGTTTAATTATTTACACATAAATAAGTACATGTAATCTTAAATTAATTAATTGGTTTGCCTATTTAATTTATTTTATTGCATATCATAATTATATGTATGCTATGCTAGTAGCACAGTGTTAGATGATGTATGTGGCCCATAGATGAACCCTATTGATTTTGAAGTCAAAGGTCAAGGTCACAGTGACCTGTAGGAATCCTTTCAGCATAAAATGCTACGGCTCCAGAGCTTTAGTTATTGTAGAGAAGTTTAACATTTTATCTGAAGTATTTGATCATGATGCACTTGTGTCTGTCGATGAGAAATATTAGTTTTCATCTAGATTATTATTAGATGAAACCTTGTAAAGGCATATTAATATTTTGATGTTTATACTATATGGTTTCACCCACCAAAAGAGAGAAGGCATTTGCAATTTTTTCATTTGCTATACAATGACATGTGGTATATTTTTGTAATGAAAATACACATTGAAAACAAAAGTACAAAACATCATTTTAATAGATACATTACATCATCTTGGAAATGACGTCCTGTTATATTTGTTTAAAAATATCTTGCACTGAAAAAGCCATTCTCGTACCCAGAAGTTATCAAGATTCTCAATCTTATGTTAGTATATTGATAACCTCTGAGTAAGAGTATGTGAAAAAACACAGAATATTCATTAATTTCTGGTTGAGATAGTTTTGTTTCCTCTCTTGAATTCAAAGGATATTATATCTTGTGACTATGCCACTTTTGAAAATATGTTTTATTAGTTCACTCAGTGAAATAAAAATCGAGCTTACACTAAAGTTGTAGGTTTTTTTACAGTATAACAAGTATTTCCTTATTTCTCTTTATTTTGGCTCTTAGATGTCAAACATGGGGCTGAGAAAATGCTTTTCATTCATGAATGTCTCTGATTTTCTCAAGATATATTTTAATATTCAAGTCTTTTATTGTATCACCTATGTATATTATCTTGTCATTTATATCAACACAGGTTTACATTCATAAAATGTGTGTGCCTTTGTGAATAAATGTTTATATTTAGGTCATAGTTTGTTTATTGTTTTGTTAAAGCTTGTACAGATTAACCCATGACATGTAAAGTTGGTAAAATTTGACCTAAGACAAGTAAATGTAGTACAAATGATACTTGTCTCATGTCAATTTGCATGAACCTATGCTGGTGTCATACATATACATATGCAGGGATTTTACATATGTAATTTAGAATCCCTGATAAAGGTGTGACCTCAATCAATAGTCTCATACAGAACCTTATAGGTGTGACCACATCATTAGTCTCATACAGGAACTTATAGGTGTGACCACAATCACTTGTCTCATACAGGAACTTATAGGTGTGACCACAATCACTAGTCTTATACAGGAACTTATAGGTGTGACCACAATCACTTGTCTCATACAGGAACTTATTGGTGTGACCACAATCACTACTCTCATACAGGAATTTACAGGTGTGACCACAATCACTAGTCTCATACAGGAACTTATTGATGTGACAACAATCACTAGTCTCATATTGGAACTTATAGATGTGACCACAATCACAAGTCTCATACAGGAACTTATAGGTGTGACCACAATCACTTGTCTCATACAGGAACTTATAGGTGTGACCACAATCACTAGTCTCATACAGGAACTTATAGGTGTGACCACAATCACTTGTCTCATATTGGAACTTATAGATGTGACCACAATCACTAGTCTTATACAGGAACTTATAGGTGTGACCACAATCACAAGTCTCATACAGGAACTTATAGGTGTGACCACAATCACTTGTCTCATACAGGAACTTATAGGTGTGACAAAAATCACTAGTCTCATACAGGAACTTATAGGTGTGACCACAATCACTTGTCTCATACAGGACCTTATAGGTGTGACCACAATCACTAGTCTCATACAGGAACTTATAGGTGTGACCACAATCACTGGTCTTATACAGGAACTTATAGGTGTGACCACAATCACTAGTCTCATACAGGAACTTATAGGTGTGACCACAATCACAAGTCTCATACAGGAACTTATAGGTGTGGCCACAACCACTTGTCTCATACAGGAACTTATAGGTGTGACCACAATCTCTGGTCTCATATAGGAACTTATAGGTGTGACCACAATCACTAGTCTCATACAGGAACTTAAAGATGTGACTACAAGCACTAGTGCTTATAGGTGTGTCCACAATCACAAGTCTCATACAGGAACTTATAGCTGTGACCACAATCACTAGTCTCATACAGGAACTTATAGATGTGACCACAATCACTAGTCTCATACAGGAACTTATAGATGTGACCACAATCACTAGTCTTATACAGGAACTTATAGGTGTGACCACAATCACTAGTCCCATAAGGAACTTATAGATGTGACCACAATCACTAGTCCCATAAGGAACTTATAGGTGTGACCACAATCACAAGTCTCATAAGGAACTTATAGGTGTGACCACAATCACAAGTCTCATACAGGAATTTATAGGTGTGACCACAATCACTGGTCTCATATTGGAACTTATAGGTGTGACCACAATCACTAGTCTCAAACAGGAACTTGAAGGTGTGACCACAATCACTAGTCTCATATTGGAACTTATAGGTGTGACCACAATCACTAGTCTCAAACAGGAACTTATAGGTGTGACCACAATCACTAGTCTCATATTGGAACTTATAGGTGTGACCACAATCACTAGTCTCATACAGGAACTTATAGATGTGACCACAATCACTAGTCTCACACAGGAACTTATAGGTGTGACCACAATCACTAGTCTCAAACAGGAACTTATAGGTGTGACCACAATCACTAGTCTCATATTGGAACTTATAGATGTGACCACAATCACTAGTCTCATATTGGAACTTATAGGTGTGACCACAATCACTAGTCTTATACAGGAACTTATAGATGTGACCACAATCACTAGTCTCAAACAGGAACTTATAGGTGTGACCACAATCACTAGTCTCATACAGGAACTTATAGGTGTGACCACAATCACTAGTCTCATACAGGAACTTATAGGTATGACCACAATCACTAGTCTCATACAGGAACTTATAGGTGTGACCACAATCACTAGTCTCATATTGGAACTTATAGGTGTAACCACAATCACTAGTCTCAAACAGGAACTTATAGGTGTGACCACAATCACTAGTCTCATATTGGAACTTATAGGTGTGACCACAATCACTAGTCTCATACAGGAACTTATAGATGTGACCACAATCACTAGTCTCACACAGGAACTTATAGGTGTGACCACAATCACTAGTCTCAAACAGGAACTTATAGGTGTGACCACAATCACTAGTCTCATATTGTAACTTATAGATGTGACCACAATCACTAGTCTCATATTGGAACTTATAGATGTGACCACAATCACTAGTCTTATACAGGAACTTATAGATGTGACCACAATCACTAGTCTCAAACAGGAACTTATAGGTGTGACCACAATCACTAGTCTCATACAGGAACTTATAGGTGTGACCACAATCACTAGTCTCATACAGGAACTTATAGGTATGACCACAATCACTAGTCTCATACAGGAACTTATAGGTGTGACCACAATCAATAGTCTCATATTGGAACTTATAGATGTGACCACAATCACTAGTCTCATATTGGAACTTATAGGTGTGACCACAATCACTGGTCTTATACAGGAACTTATAGATGTGACCACAATCACTAGTCTCAAACTGGAACTTATAGGTGTGACCACAATCACTAGTCTCATACAGGAACTTATAGGTATGACCACAATCACTAGTCTCATACAGGAACTTAAAGGTATGACCACAATCACTAGTCTCATACAGGAACTTATAGATGTGACCACAATCACAAGTCTCATACAGGAACTTATTGGTGTGACCACAATCACTAGTCTCATACAGGAACTTATAGGTATGACCACAATCACTAGTCTCATACAGGAACTTATAGGTGTGACCACAATCACTAGTCTCATATTGGAACTTATAGATGTGACCACAATCACTAGTCTCATATTGGAACTTATAGATGTGACCACAATCACTAGTCTTATACAGGAACTTATAGATGTGACCACAATCACTAGTCTCAAACAGGAACTTATAGGTGTGACCACAATCACTAGTCTCATACAGGAACTTATAGGTGTGACCACAATCACTAGTCTCATACAGGAACTTATAGGTATGACCACAATCACAAGTCTCATACAGGAACTTATAGGTGTGACCACAATCAATAGTCTCATATTGGAACTTATAGATGTGACCACAATCACTAGTCTCATATTGGAACTTATAGGTGTGACCACAATCACTGGTCTTATACAGGAACTTATAGATGTGACCACAATCACTAGTCTCAAACAGGAACTTATAGGTGTGACCACAATCACTAGTCTCATACAGGAACTTATAGGTGTGACCACAATCACTAGTCTCATACAGGAACTTATAGGTGTGACCACAATCACTAGTCTCAAACAGGAACTTATAGGTGTGACCACAATCACTAGTCTCATACAGGAACTTATAGGTATGACCACAATCACTAGTCTCATACAGGAACTTATTGGTGTGACCACAATCACTAGTCTCATACAGGAACTTATAGGTATGACCACAATCACTAGTCTCATACATGAACTTATAGATGTGACCACAATCACAAGTCTCATACAGGAACTTATAGGTGTGACCACAATCACTTGTCTCATACAGGAACTTATAGGTGTGACCACAATCACTAGTCTCATACAGGAACTTATAGATGTGACCACAATCACAAGTCTCATACAGGAACTTATTGGTGTGACCACAATCACTACTCTCATACAGGAACTTATAGGTGTGACCACAATCACTAGTCTCATACAGGAACTTATAGGTGTGACCTCAATAACTAGTCTCATGCAGTAACTTATAGGCGTGACTACAATCACTAGTTTCAAACAGGAACTTGAAGGTGTGACCAAAATCATTAGTTTTTAACAGGAACTTATAGGTCTGATTTACCATCACTAATCACATATAAGAACACATGTAAGCAGGTAATAACTGATTTAAAACAGGAGTTTGTACTGGTGCATAACCGCATCATGTTTCGGTCATATAAATATGTATGTTTAAGTTAGGGCAAACAAAAGCGATCCAAACTGTATTAGAGAAATAAATGTGGTTTCATCATACATGTTCAGGATAATCAGTAGTGAAGTTATCACTGTTTTTAGTTTAGCACATTGATTTTCATTTCTCCTGGTTAAATCAGTCATGACCCAACACCATGAAGATCCTACATAGGCATCAAACCACTGACCCCTGTAATTGTAGGGAGTCGCTCTAAAGTTAAAGCAAGCTTTTTGAAGTATACTTTTAGTAATACTTACCAGTCAACTCTTGACATTAACTTCCCCGATCATTGAGTCATACACTAACTGTTAACATACCGCGCAAATTGCATACAATTTGCAGACACATCATACAGTGCATGAACCTTACAGAAGCAATCGCAGGTAAATGTCTTGCTCAAGGAAATTAGCAGTGCCCCTAGTGGGATTCGAACCCAGGACCTCTCGACCCCAAAGCGCGCGTCCCACCACTGAACCACTGCTGAAGACTGTGCTGCCTTGGTATTCATACGTGATGGTACTGGTTAGACTACAAGTGCTTGGTTTTCTTTTACTATACACATTTTGAAATAACAATGACCACTTGACTGTATTTAATGTTTTAATTGTATTCTAATTCTTTTAATCACTTGTAATAAATTCACATATTTAACATAACTTTAATTCTTAATCTAAATACTTTTAAGTCATATTACAGTGAACACCAAATTTATATACAACATGGTCCCCGGTTTCCATACAACAGAATCAAGAATATGTAAAAATGAAATCCGGGGTTATATGGGCTATTCTGGTTATCTGGTTATCTTCGGATCAATACCTCCTATCTAGGAGAACCGTCTTCAGACGTCTTCTTTCAAAGTTGCGTCTTGTTATTAAATATCCTCAATTAATACACTAGTTGTAAGAATGAATCCCCTTCACCACCATAACAATTGTTGAAAATAATCCATCACCATCTATTTACACTAATTCAATGTACACTTAAGAGCTTATAAGGAGTAAAGTTAAAAATCGTCCTAAGTAGTATTTAAGAGCTTAAATAAATCTTATTTTACGTTTTGCCAGGTCTAAAAAAGAAATTGCCAACTACTGAGAGTGGTGACTCCTAATCCCTCTGCTTTTGCCACTGATACTTGACTTAGATCGATAACGATTTGCATGAATATTAAATATATACCGTCTGCATTGGGTCTCGAGCAAATAAAATTTGTCTAACTTATATGTTTTATTTTTTGACTTTTGATAGTCAATCAAAAAGGTACAGTCTAAAATAATACGTAACTGTTTATGACTTTTGAGTGAGTCAAAGTTTACATTAAAGTTTTGTATAAGGCAATTTTGGATTTCTGGAAAACAAGCTTCACGTTGAGACTGAAGAACTGGACACTTCAGTATAAAATGTTCAACTGTTTCACTGGACTCAAAACATAATCGGCAAGTAGGATCCACTTCATTTTGATTAAAAGCGACCCTCTTACTTTGAAGTATATAGGTAGATGTCAGCATCTTTAGCTTAATTGGAATTCTCGTTAGATCTCTAGGAGATTTAATTGGTATTTGTAATATTGGATGGAGTATACCGGGCTGGTAGACTTTATTCAGGTATATTTGCAATCTCTCATACAGAGTTGTCGATCCTTACAGTGAACTATATCTCTGTAAACGTCTCGGGTTTTACAAGATTTTTGTAAAATAGTAATATAATTTAGATTTTGTATCAAAAGCGTAATTCGTCTTATATATATATTATCTTAAAGTTTTACGTGAAATAGAAATTAATTATAGGCGAAATCCAATTTTAAAAGAGTTATATTTACAAGAACTATTTTCTTGTGAAACGTTTTCCTATTTTGAGTAATTTGGCTTTTTTACTCATCCGCTAAAAATGTCAACAAAAGATGATATTGCTAAAAATTATGACAAAAATTTAGTGCTAATTAAGGGACTGTCAACGACAAGCCTTTGAACATCTACAAGACAAGAAAGTTGATCTGTTAGTTAGTTTGTCTGTTACGTTTGGAAAAAATTCAAAAATTGTCACATGATCGTTTTAAACGATCACGTGTTTGGGACTACTTTCGAGACGTTAACAGAGATAAAGATCACTGTAAGGATCGACAACTCTGTATGAGAGATTGGTATTTTTGGGATGAACTGGCAGCAGCAGCGTCAAGTATGACGTTTTTCCAGTAACCATTGACTTTATTTTTGACCATCTTCTTCCATATCTGCTTGTTAAAGGATCCCGATAGGATTTCATCTGTGTCTGGTAGTGAGTACTTCAGGACCAGTTTCTTGGCATTAATGAACCAACTATTGCTTTCTTGGGTTTTCACACTATTGATAATTGATAATAGTAAACATGTCAGTGGTTTAGCTACAATGAGGCACGCTGGTAATTTAAATGTAAATAGTCAAGCTGGGGTAATATACCACAGTGATAATGATTTCATTTTAGCACAGATGGTAAACCTGTACTGTATTTGATACAGAACTAACAAACATCTGTTTTAGTCTAGGATGGATACACAAGGATCGTGGGTATTCAGGACAGTTTGTTTTATCAACAATGATACCAACTTTCTGACCATCTCCATCACACTGAACTATAGTTTGTAAACTACGATTTGCAACAATGACATTATCATAACTATCTACACAAACACCTTCAGGTTTTACATCAGGATCTGATAATGTCTTTATATAATCACATTGATCATTAAAACAAACCAGACCTTTACTATCGCCAGCAACAAATAATCTATCTCTCTTATCATTGAATGTGATATGATTGCTAAAAACAAATAAAGACTGTCCACTATTATCCGTGGTTACAGTCTTCAATAAATTACCAGACATATCATACACATATAGTGACTTGCTCTCATCAGTTACATACAATGTATCATTATAATGTGCTATACAATAGCTATTTTGTTTGAGAGTGATTGACCTTGATAATGATAATTTATCATGAATAGATACAAATTGTACTACTGTCCCACATACTACAGCTGCTTCGTTCTCTCCTACTCTACAAACACCAACTGGGCCATCAGGTACATCACAGTAATCAACCAATGATAAAGATGATATATCAAAACGTTTCAGTTTGTTGTTATTATAATCTGTGAACAGAATCCTGTCATCTATGATACATGATCCATATATAGCACAGTCGCTGATATCATCCTGGAGTTTGACATTGATGTGACATATCTTATCAACTTTATATAGCTCGTTACTTCTTGGTAATTTTGAAGTTGTATTACCTAAGTTTGTCTTAGTCTTTAAGCTTGTCTTTAATTCTTCAAGTGGTTGGAATATTACTACTGCATGGCGTAAACTTGAAGACGTTATTTCACCTGTTTCCTTGGTTTTGATATATTGCTGAGCAAGCTTAGAACAGACAAACTTCTGGGCTATATTTCCAGACGCTTGTTCTATAAGCTGTTTAAGATTCTTCAAGTGGTCAATGGAATCTTCATTTTTCTTCCTTTCCTTAAGGAGATGAGTTTCCAATTTCTTATATTCATTCTCAATCTCATTAATGGATGATTTTTCTAGCTCTTTTAACAGTTGTTCCATTTCTATTCTGAAATCATGGGCAGTTTTAATGGCTTTTGCTTTTGATTCTTGTAATTGTTTAAGAAGATCATCACTGTCATTTTGTCTTCCTTTTATTTCATCTAATCCTCTATCAATATCAGAGGCAGTTTTAGATGTATCTGTTTTACTGTAGAGCTGATCAATGTTGTCAGAAACAGAGATCATATCATCACATGATCTGAAATGATACAGAAACATACATATTAGTTAGTTTTATGATTCTCTGATACTTCATTTGATTGGTCATCGTAAAATTTCTATTCCTGCGTTTATACAATGTATTGTATAATGGAGTTAGTTTTGCTCTGACATATTGCATTGTTGTTCTGATCACTACAACAAATAAAAATGTTTCTTATTATTTTGTTATTTAGGATCTTACCAAAAGGTTACCACCCCAGTTATTTTAGTTGAGTGTAACTCCGCAGCAACACTTTGTGCAGGTCATATCAAGGCAGTCTGTCAACCTTCTCATCGTTTAAGCAAAGGCTAAATATCTGCTACTAGCTATCATGTCCAATATGATTTAGAATCAGTGGTAGGAAGGAAAATGGTTGTTGAATATGATTTCATGACCAACGTCCACGAACGTATGGAAAGCATGCCCGACATAGGTATCGAACCCATGGCCCTTTCGTGAGTAGACATGTATACATGTACTATCGACTAAGCTTGCCGGGCAAGATCCCCTCCCAGTTAAACTAGTTTATAGAGATCATACCCAACACTTATTAAGTTTGGTCATAATACACTTTCTTAGGTCATTCTGATTACTAGTGTATCAAGTAGGAGAGTTGTAATTCCTAGTGGTGAAAGTAATTATGTGATAGTGGTTGAAATATATTTCTTGATATATAAGACTCCACAAGAACAGTAAGTAAAGATTGACATACTGATACTGCCAAATATAACTGAACAATTATTGTCCAATTAGTGTATGAAAACCGGACCTAACACATTACATTACATAAATACGTCTCGATATTTTGCGTCAGTAATCTTAAACATACAAAGTTCAAATATTTATCTTTGAAGTGTTTATTTTTAAATATTCAATAACATTATTGAGTATGAAATATAAGTGTCTCTTCAATGAGGAAACATTCCTTTAAATTTTCATGGAAGCGTGTAATCTGTCATAGCTTGGAATTCAGGTGACCCTTGGTTTCGTAATTAACCCTTTACCATTGGCTGTGCCGCCATCTTTGATATTATGAAGTGTTTACTTTATGATGAACATAAATAAGAATATAAACTTTTACTGACCTATGATCTTCTGCCGCACATACATAACAACCAACGACATCATGGTTCTTGCAGTACATTAACATAATCATTCCAACATGTTTGCTACATTGTTTTGTTGGAATTGCTGGTAACGACCTTGTCAGTCCTCGAGTCTTGACGGCAGAGTTATCTAGAAAAGAATGTCCTTTAGTTACCGGAATCCTTCTATGAATATCAATACAATCCTTACAACAATATCGCTGACAATCCACACAGTATTTCAAAGCTTGTTTAATTAAGTCATCTTCAGCACAAGACGTGCAAATATATTCAAAAGTCTCCTCTGAAGTTTTCAGTATACTTCCCCCAGTCGCCATATTTAAAACTTTGTCCTTGTCGATATTTACAGTTGTTTATTTAGAATAGATAAAATGTGTACAGGTCGTATTCTAGGTCACGTGTGTTTTTGTACTTTAAACAATGGATTTGCCCACTAAATAGGTGAATAAGCTAATGCATGAACATCATTTCACTGATTTAAACAGGCCATTTTATGTGTATTTTAAATAGTGTGTATGCAGATGTAAATTTTATATAATAATATGTTTATAAAATAAGTGTAAACTAATTAAGCTATAAAATTGTAAAAAAATCACCCCTAAATATTGGTGTGTAATGAATATGGCTAGGTTTATATACGCACTGTTTACGTTGACGACCTGTATAATGCAGTGATTTGGTTACAATGTTTATTTTTAGTTAGTATGACTCATTAATTTCTGTTTGAAATCGTAACTAGCTCGTTTATATCCGTGGTTTAAAGGTATGATCATTGGTAACATTCACGTGATGCACACAAAGTTAGTGTTTAAATCTACATGTAAATCATTGTAAAGTCTTGAATAGTGCATTGAGTGCCACGTTATTGTCTATACTATTGGTTTCGATTTGTAACTTCATATTTAGTGTAACAGTTTAATGATTTAATGGTTTTTTGTGAATTTACATTCTACCAATCATGTTGTACTACTGTTAAACGTGCTGATAAGTAACGCCTTCTGTATAGTATTTGTAACATGTTCTCTGGTCATTATGATATCTGTGAGTATATGTATGGCTTACAGTACTAGTTCTCCCAATATATATCAACTCAAAACATAATAAACTAGCGACAAGACTCACTTGTAGACAATTGAATTACTACAAATTATTTCACGAAAACCATGTATATTGTGAATCATGGTGTTATTTCAAAATGTAATAATAAATAGAATTAGTGATTTAATTAAACTTTTCTTGTCCTTTGTTTAATGTATCATCCTTTCTGCTTTTTACTCACGTTTACTCACGTTGATCTTGAAGATGAAGGAAGCTAGAGTATTTCTAGCTTGTCGAAATCTCCATCATGTGGTCTGTGAATACATTTTCCGGTTACGGGACTTTTTAATATACATCATTAAGATAAAATCTTGAATGATGCCATAACTTGTCAAATTTATTTTTAAAGCTGTTAACTGATTCACTTAACACTATGTCCTCTGGTAGTTTATTCCAATCATCTATACAACGATGTGGAAACGAGTTTAAGCGCAGGGACTTGTTACATCTTACTTTCATTACTTGGACAATATGTCCTCTTGTAATGTTATCATTGAAGGTCAGAAATTTATCAATATCCACTTTTTCATAACCATGCACTATTTTATATAACTGGATCAGATCAAACCGTCTGCGTCTATAGTATAAAGTTGGCAGGTTTAAATTTCTTAAACGATTTTCATAAGCCATATGCTTTAAACTTGGTTCAATTTTTGTGCTTCTACGTTGAACATTTTCTAGCATCTGATGCATCTTTTTGGTAGATGGGTTCCAAATGGGTTAGCCATAATCCAAAACTGGTCTTATGAGTGATTTGTAAAGCATATAAATAAAGTTTTGTCCATGAATGTGAAGGATCGTTTTATCATTCACAGTAATTGATTGACTTTGTTTGTCTTTTTGGTTATATGAGTGTCAAATTTGAGATTCTGTTGAAAAATAATTCCAAGCTCACACTCTTTATTTTCAATAGGTAAATCATGTGTTACATTTGAACTGTCCATCATGGTATACTTATACTCATGTCTTACATTTCCAAATTGAATACATTTACATTTTGTGGCATTAAATTCCATTAACCATTCCTTGCTTCATTTGCAAAGCGAGTCGATGTCTTCTTGAAGGCTATCCTGACTAGTAGCATAATCTACTGCAGCGTAAATCTTAGTATCAACTGCAAACATTTTTAGAAAGTTATGTACTTGATCTGGTAAGTCATTCATATATATTACGAAAAGTACGGGTCTGGAAACTGTCCCTTGGGGTATCCCGGAGGTAACACTTAGCCACTCGGATTACTGACCCTTAACAATGACACGCTGTTTTCTATCAGATAGAAAAATTTTAATCCATTTTCATAAATCACCATGTATGCCGTAGTTCTCTAACTTTCCTATTAACCTGTTGTGAGGAACACTATCAAATGCTTTTTGGATGTTTAAGTATATCATGTCAATCTGTTTGCTATCATCATGAAATTTCAACATATCGTCCAATACATCCAGAAGCTGAAGAACACAACTACGTTTGCTACGGAAACCATATTGATTCACACTGAAAAGAGTATTGCCTTCCATATGTTTCATTAACACATCTCTTACAGATTTCTCTCATACCTTACATGGTACTGATGTAAGTGAAATAGGTAGGACGTTTGTCCATTATTGGTAGAGGAATATGCTTAGTACAAGGTTTTGTTAGGAAAAGTAAGTTGTTTGGATACTGCTGCAATTTGACTATAAAATGATTAAAATGTGGTGTAATAATAATAAATTACCAAGAAAGTAATTAAGTTGAACACTTGAAGCACATTTCTCCTTTAATCTTTTGATATAAAAAATACTAGTACAATGTAGAGCTCTGTAAATTGATGTAACAGAGAACATGTAAAAACTTAGAAGTTTCAGTGTTCACAGTAAGATATCAATGGTTCCTTCTTTTGTGGATATTATAAAGAATGAGAACATGCCACGAACTACATGCAACTATAAGATATATTTTATAAATCAATATGGAGTGACACTGTTGATAGACAAGTGTTTGCTGTAGGTTTTCTCTTGATATTTCAGGCTTTAATCAATGGTACAAACCATAGTTGTAATTCTTCAATGATCTATTTGTCTACGAAATCATTTGCATGGAGTCAGGAACAAGTAACATTAGAATATCGTTACCTAGCCCTGCATAAAGATAATTACAATGGCTTGTTACAATTTGATCTTAACTAGGCTTTGGCTTGTTGGATACATTCTGAACACATTTTCTGAGGCCTAAGGCTTGATTTGTCATCTTTAAGCAAACCCGCTACATAGTTAATTGATTATCATAAAAAGTGATTTTGAAAGCCGTAGTCGGCGACTTCCCGACACAGCTGACTCCTAGATTGTTGAATATTTCAGTTCTTAAATACAAAGGGGGGAACCTGTGAGGGTGTTAATTGTTAGCTGTACAGAATAACCAAAGACACTTCCATTTGTATAATTACTTAAATCAGGGTTATTTTATCCACATATTTTCAGCATTTTGTAATCACTTTTCAACCTTATTCAAAAGTAAATAACCCCGGTCGATAGCGCAGTTGGTAGCGCGCCGGGATTTGGAATCTCGTGCCCGAGGGCGTGCGGGTTCGAATCCCCCCTGGGAGGTTTTACCCTTCCATGAAAATATGACATTAATGTCGATTTTCCTCCATTGATTAGATATATATATACTTTTATTGCGATAATTAAGGCCACCGGCCCATTCACATAATTATTACAGTACATACATACAAAAACATATCAGTGTGATGGAGAAACATTTTATCAATAAGATTAAGATAAGTATACTATTATCTCTAAGGTAAATTGTATAATCATATTCAAACATAGTATACATGTAATTCACATACTTAGCATACAGTCACTCATATATAGGAATTTCCCTCTCTTAAGGTAAAATGTAAAATCATATTTGAACACAGTTAACAAGTAATTTACATAATTATATAATTACTCAACCCTTTCAATAAAGGTAATGTTTAAACAAAGGTAATGTTTCAACATGTTTAAAATATAACACCAGTAATTTACCTAAGTATACTATTACAATTACATGTACAAACCTTTCCAGAAACAAATTTCATTCTTTTAAGGTATAATGTATACTCAAACTATTTAAAAAAAATTACAATTAATTTACCACATATTTCAACATAGTACACAAGTTATTTACCAAATATTTGAACATAGTGCACAAGTAATTTACCAAATATTCGAACATAGTACACAAGTAATTTACCATATATACAAACATTGTACACAAGTAATTTACCAAATATTTAAACATACTATACAAGTAATTTACCATATATATAAACATAGATAATATGGATGAGTTTCCG
Source organism: Mactra quadrangularis (assembly GCA_025267735.1). Taxonomy (NCBI): domain Eukaryota; kingdom Metazoa; phylum Mollusca; class Bivalvia; order Venerida; family Mactridae; genus Mactra; species Mactra quadrangularis. The sequence goes on along the minus strand of CM046305.1, from coordinate 45,666,615 downwards.
GCCTTGTGGAAGGGTAGGTGAGTACTGGTTATAGACAATGGTCCTGGAAAGATAGGTTAGGTGAGCTGGATGCCGTAAAATGACCTAAATTGTGTTGACACAGTGTTAACTCTAATAAATAAATAAAACAAAAGTAAATAAGTTACTCAAGTTGATAAAAGTGGAGGGAAAAGCCAAGAAAGCAATGAATCCAAAATGCATTTACATGTAGGGGACCTACTATATATGATTTCTGTTTCATAAATAAATATTACAGTACAAAATATTTTTATACAACATACCATAAGTCTTAAATGTTTGATCAAAATAAATGCTAAGTATATTTCTGCAGTAAAAATTGCAGGTAGACCTGAGACAGATTTTACTGCTAGATTAAACTTACAGCATGAAAAAAAACACATCTGGTACAGAGTAGTTGTGCTATATACAATATAAGGTATAATGCTAGCTCAGCTGGTAGCACGCAAGTCTACTGATCGAGGAGTCGTTGTTTCGATTCCCGGGCGGGGCATACTTTCGAGGAGCTTGGTCATGAAATTATTTCTACTGCCATTCTCACTCCTCCAATGATTCTTAATTATGTAGGGAAGTTGTCAGTCACAAACGAAATTATGCGCCTAATTGTTGGTTCACAGCTAAATCTAGAGATAAATGAGTAGGTTGACTGGCCGCCATTATATGACCTATACAATGTGTTGCTACTGCGTTAAACCCAACAAAAACAAACTATATTAGGACCACCGTGGTCATATGCAAAATCAAACGATGTTTGATGATTTGTTTGGTTATTCGAAATAAAATTAAGAATAAATGTCATCATATTAAGGTAACTTAATGGTATTAACATTATGAGTCTTTATAGGCCATGTTTGTTGAACTTGTTTTAACTCAAGTGTTTTGCTCGTAGGTAATCTTTTTAAACAAAAAGCAATTGACTCATAGTATACAAATAATTATTAGATTTAGGGTTATGTTTATCTCCCTATTTGTCATTTGATTGTCTAGCATTTTGAGCATTTCGTTTTCACTTTCAAACAGTCAAGCATTTTGTCGTCTCGTTTCAAACATTTTTCTCTTTTCAAGCGATTGAGCAGTCCATTCTTTGTTCCGATCATTAACCGCACAATTCTTCTCATTTGAGCATTGAAACATTTCGTCTGTCCTTACCAAGCATTTCTTATCTTGTAAAAAGGTTAAAAGCTGTTCTTGCCCAGATTTCAACTTAAATATCAACTTTCATTACATTGAAAATTGTACAGTAACATTTATGGAAGTGCCAAAGTAATGAAAAGTTTAGTGCTAATCAACAAACACCTGTATAAAAAGGTTCTTTTATGTATAAAAAATTACCCCGTGTGTAGTGGTATTGGTTATTTCAGTGTGAACCCGGGTCGATAGCGCAGTTGGTAGCGCGCCGGGATTTGGATACTCGTGCCCGAGGGGGTGCGGGTTCGAATCCCACCTGGGGAGGTTATACCCTTCCATGAAAATTTGACAATAATGTCGATTTTTCTCCATTGATTAGATAATATGGAGAAGTTTCCGGCCTTGTGGAAGGGTAGGTGAGTACTGGTTATAGACAATGGTCCAGGAAAGCTAGGTTAGGTGCGCTGGACGCCGTGAAATGACCCAAATTGTGTTGATACGGCGTTAACTCCAATAAATAAATAAATAAATAAATAAATATAAATATATAAAATATTTCAGTGTGATATAGTTACTTTTACTTTAAATTTCTCACGAACTGTAGGCCAAATTGCCTTCAAATACATGAACATTTGATAATTTTCTTCAAACAAGTAGTAGCTCTAGGGCTTTCTGTTATTATTTTCAAGTCTTAAAGATTTTAATCAAAGAAGAAAATACTTAAATCATTACAGAAGATCAAGAAGCTTTAATTCAGTTAAACGATAGTTAACAAAGGCTCTGTGTCCTTGGTAATAAGGATAAGGTCCCTGACTTCAGATCACAGTAATTTCTCACTGATTGAAGGACAGGTTACATTACATGGCACTTAACATGAGACTACATAAAGGATTTGACGATGCTTAGATAATCTGTCTACCTCATATAGATATGTATGTTAAAGTGAGGTCAACCTAAAACAATCAAACTGTATGAGACTTACAAAGTGGTCCCATCATATAGACTTACAGTTTTCAATTTAGCACATTGACTTCCTTCCTTTCTATTAAACTCAGTCATGACCAAACTCCATGTATGTATGTAGGTTCTACATGGAAGTCAAACCATTGACCTCAGATGCTCGTGAGACTGTCCTAACTGGGTGATCACATGTGAAGGTACTGGTAAGTTTACAAGAGTCGTTTTTCTTTTTTATATCTACATATTGTAAAATAACTAAACCACTCACTGAATTTAACATTTTTATTTTATAATAATTTAAATCAATAGAAAAAAATCTAAATAGTTTCAACATAAATTTGATTCATAATCTAAAAAACATGTTTAAGCCATATTTCTCTGAACATCAAACTTATACATGTACACACAATATAGATCTCTCAGAATCCATACACTGGACCATGATCTGTCAATAATTAAGGTAAGTTAACTAAGAGACCAAGGTCATAGAATCTATTGATACTTGACAAATGATTACAGTAAACATTTAAGTGGTGTAGCTACAATGTGACACACAATGGAGCAGCAATGGTAATTTAATTGTAAATAGCCAATCTGGGTTAACATACAATGATAAAATATTCCCTTTAGCACAGATGGTATACATGTACTGTATTTGAATAAGAACCTACAAACATCTGTTTTAGTCTAGGATGGATACACACGGATTGAGGATATTGAGCACAGTTTGTTTTATCAACAATAATACCAACTCTCTGTCCATCTCTATCACACTGAACTATAGTATGTAAGTGATAGTTTGCAACAATGACATTACTATCACCATCCACACAAACACTAACAGGTTTTACATCAGGATCTGATATTGATTTAATATAATCACATTGATCATTAAAACAAACCAGTCCTGTACTACCACCACAAACAAATAATCTATATCTCTTATCATTGAATATGATATGATTACTCTGATTAAATAAAGACTGTCCACTAATATCTGTGGTAACAGTCTTCAATAAATTACAAGACATATCATACATGTATAATGACTTGCTCTCATCAGTTACATACAATTTGTCATGACTGTAAGTTATACCATAAAGCTTGTGTTTCATTTTAATTGACCCTGATAATGATAACATATCGTGAATAGATACAAATTGGACTACTTTCTTACATGCTACAGCTACTACATTTTCTCCTACTCTACATACACCACATGGACTTTCAGGTACCTTACAGTAATCAACCAATGATAATGACGATATATCAAAACGTTTTAGCTTGTTGTTCCAGTCGTCTGTGAACATAATCTTGTCATCTATGATACATGATCCTAATATACCACAGTCACTGTCATCATCTTGAAGTTTGACATTCATTTGACATATCTTATCAACTTTATATAGCTCGTTACTTCTTGATAATTTTGTAGTTGTATTACCTAAGCTTGTCTTACTCTTTAAGCTTGTCTTCAATTCTTCAAATGGTTGGAATATTACTTCTGCATGACGGAAACTTGAAGGCGTTATTTCACCTGTTTCCATGGCCTTGATATATTGCTGAGCGAGCTTAGAGCAGACAAACTTCTGGGCTACATTTCCAGAGGCTAGTTCTAAAAGCTGTTTAAGATTCTTCAAGTGGTCAATGGAATCTTCATAACTCTTCCTTTCTTCAAGGAGCTGTGTTTCCAACTTTTTATATTCTTTTTCAATCTCATTTATGGATGATTTTTCTAACTCTTTCAGCAGTTGTTCCATTTCTATTCTGAAATCATTGGCAGCTTTGATAGCTTTTGCTTTTGATTCTTGTAGTTGTTTCCTAAGAGCATCATTGTCAACTTGTCTTCCTTTCATTTCGTCTAATTCTTTGTTAATATCAGAGGCAGTTTTAGAAGTATCTGTTTTACTGTAGAGCTGATTAATATTATCAGAAACAGAGATCACATCATCACATGATCTGAAATAATATAGAAACATACAAACTAGTTTGACCTTTTTTAAAATGTCGAATCAGTTATTTTATATATGATGTCTTTTACAATGTTGCCTGTGGCTTGTCTATAGTCTACTTGCTTTCTGTATTGACATGGAGTTAGTTTAACACTGCCATATTGCATTGCTGTTTTGGTTATATACATATTTTATAATATTTTGTTAACTTAGATTTAACCATATGATTCCTCAGTTATTCTTTAGTTGAGTTTGACGCCGTAGCAACACTTTGTAAAAAATCATATCACGGTGGTCTGTTAACCTTCTCTTTCTCACAGGAAAGGCTAAATATCTGCTATTAGCTAGCTGTCCTTCATGAAATAGAGTCAGTGGTAGGAAGGGAAATGGTCGTATAGAAATGAGTTCATGGTCAAGTTTTACAAACGTATGGAAAGTATGCTCGACGTGGGTATCGATCCCATGACCCCTACGTTCAGTAGACATGTATACATGTACTATCGACTGAGCAAGCCGGGCGAGATCTCCTCCCGTTTAAACTGAATTGTAGGAATTGCGATCAAATTATCATGGATGTGTATAATTGGTCAAAGGCTGGAATTCAGGTGAACTTAGGATTAGTAATCCTACCCTCTATCACCGGCTGTTACGCGTTATTATACTAAAAGAATTATACTTTCTGATGAACATAAATAAGAATAGAAACTTTACTTACCTATGATCTTCTGCCGCACATACATAACAGCCGACAACATCATGACCCTTGCAGTACATTAACATATCCATTCCAATATGTTTACTACATTGTTTTGTTGGAATTGCTGGCAACGACCTTGTCAGTCCTTGAGACTTAACGGCAGAGTTATCCAGAAAAGAATGCCCTTTGGTTGACGGAATCCTTTTATGAATATCAATACAATCCTTACAACAATATCGCTCACATTCTACACAGTATTTTAAAGCTTGTTTAATTAAGTCTTCTTCGGCACAAGAAGTACAAATATATTCAAAAGTCTCCTCTGAAGTTTTCAGTATACCTTCCCCAGTTGCCATCTTTTAAACTTTGTACTTGTCGATGTTTACAGTTGTTTATTTGAATAGATAAAATGTGTATAATGCAGTGAATTGGATACTATGTCTATTTTTATTAGGTATGACTCATTTATTTCCGTTTGATATCGTAACAAGCTCGTTTATATCCGTGGTTTAAAGGTATGATCAAATCATTGTTATTAAACATTAACGTGATGCACAAAGTTAGTGCTTTAACTAAAAATTAAGATCATTGTAAAGTCTTGAATAGTGCATTGAGTGCCATGTTATTGTTTATACTACATTGGTTTTGATTTGTAACTTCATATTTAGTGTAACAGTTTAATGATTTAATGGTATGTTGTGAATTTACACTCTACCAATCATGTTATACTACTGTTAAACGTGCTGATAAGTATATATAACGCCTCGTGTTTAGTACTTGTAACACGTTCTCTGGTCATTATCTGTGTGTGTATATATAGCTTACAGTACTTGCACACTTATTATATATTAGCTCAAAACACAATAAATTAGCGACAAGACTCACTTGTAGACAATTAAATTACTACACATCATTTAACGAAAACCATGTATTATGGTGAATCATATTGTTACTTCAAAATGAATTATAGATCTAAATAAAATTAGTAATTAAATTAAACTCTTCTTGTCCATTGTTTAATTAATCCTCCTTCCTGCTTTTAAAGTAGGATGCTAGACCATTACTGGTAGAGGAATATGCTTAGTACTGGGTATTGTTAGGGAAAGTAAATTGTTTGGCTACTGTTGCAATTTTACTATAAAATGATGAAAATGTGGTGTAAATTACATGTAATAATAAATTACCAAGAAAGCAAGTTGAATACTTGAAGTACATTTCTCCTTTAATCTTTTGATTTAAAATATAAATACAATGTACAGCTTTGTAAATTGATGTAACAGAAAACATGTTAAAACTTAGAAGTTTCAGTGTTCACAGTTAGATTTTAATGGTTTCTTTTATTGTGGGATATTATTAAGGATGGGAACATGCTACGAACTACATATGCCACTAAAGAATATTTTATAAATCAATATGGAGTGACACGTACTGTTGATAGACAAGTGTTTGTTGTAGGTTTTCTCTTGTATTTCAGGCTTTAATCAATGGTACAAATCATAGTTGTAATTCTTCAATGATCTATTTGTCTACTAATACATTTGCATGGAGTCAGGAACTAGTAACATGAGAATATCGCTACCTAGCCCTGCATAAAAATAAGTACAATAATTTGCTACAATATGGCCTTAGTTAGCTGTTTGCGTGTTGAATACATTCTAGGCACATTTTTCTAAGACTCAATGCCATCTTTAAGCAAAACCGTTGCATAGTAAATTTGTTTTTATAAAAAGCGCTTTTGAAAGCAATAGGTGGTGATCTCCTTACACAACTGACTCCAGTATTTTGAATATTTCAGTTCTTATATACAAAGGGATGTTACTTAACGTATACTCTAATTCATTACTATTGTAAAACATCTTGCTGGATAGTTATGTTATGTTACCTTTGGGATTGCGATGTTTCATTCAAACCCCATACAGACATGCCGTTTTCATTAAGCAAAAAAATATTTTTTGGAAATGTTTCACCTCATCAATGCCGAAAGAAGGGGTACCTGTAGGGGAGGTGTTTGTTGCTTGCACATGAACAAAATAACACAATACACTTGGAGATTTATATGTTTCAGTCAAAGTTTGTTTATTGTTTTGTTTAAGCTTGTACAAATTGATCTGATACATGTATAGGCAGGCACGTAGGAAGCATTTTCAGATTGAGGGGGCTAATTTGTTCAGATTTATCTTAAGAAAAATAAAAAATTACCTAACGTCACAGTACTTATGTTTAAGTTTAATTTTATACTGCATTTGATTATCTTGTTCCATAAGAAGTGTTTGCAATATTGATTTGACGAAAAAGCACATATATCAATCAATTTAGTGTGACAGATTAAATAAAGATCCTCAATCACTATAACTGCCCCCTGTTCCTACGGGCCTGTATAGTTTGCACAGTATTGACACATATAGTTAGCTTTAATTGACATAAGACACGTATAGTTTGTAAAAATTGACCTATGACACATATAGTTTCTATAAATTGACGTGACACACGTGTAGTTTTTATAAATTGACCAATGACACGTATAGATTGCATAAATTGACATAAACACGTATCAATTGTACAGGAACTTATAGATGTGACCACAATTACTAGTCTCATACAGGAACTTATAGGTGTGACCACAATCACTAGTCTCATACTGGAACTTATAGTTGTGACCACAATTACTAGTCTCATACAGGAACTTATAGTTGTGACCACAATCACTAGTCTCATACTGGAACTTATAGTTGTGACCACAATTACTAGTCTCATACAGGAACTTTCAGGTGTGACCACAATCACTAGTCTCATACAGGAACTTACAGATGTGACCACAATCACCAGTCTCATACAGGAACTTATAGATGTGACTACAATCGCTAGTCTCATACAGGAACTTACAGTTGTGACCACAATCACTAATCTCATACAGGAACTTATAGGTGTGACCGTGACCACAATCACTAGTCTCTTATAGGAACTTATAGTTGTGACCACAATCACTAGTCTCATACAGGAACTTATAGGTGTGATCTCAATCACTAGTCTCATGCAGGAACTTATAGATGTGACCACATTTACTAGTCACATATAGGTATATCACTAGTCTCATACAGGTACTTATATGTGTGACCACATCACTAGTCTCATACAGGAACTTATAGGTGTGACCTCAATCACTAGTCTCATGCAGGAACTTATAGATGTGACCACATTTACTAGTCACGTATAGGTATATCACTAGTCTCATACAGGTACTTATATGTGTGACCACATCACTAGTCTCATACATGAACTCATAGATGTGACCACAATCACTAGTCTCGTACAGGGACTTATAGGTGTGAACACAATCACAAGTGTCATACAGGAACTAATAGATGTGACCACAATCACTAGTCTCAAACAGGAACTTATAGATGTGACCACAATCACTATTGTCATACAGGAACTTATAGATGTGACCACAATCAATATTGTCATACAGGAACTTAAAGGTGTGACCACAATCAATAGTCTCATACAGGAACTAATAGCTGTGGCCACAATCACTAGTCTCATACAGGAAATAATAGGTGTGACCTCAATCAACTAGTCTTATACAGGACCTTATTGATGTGACCACAATCACTAGTCTCATACAGGAACCTATAGGTGTGACTACAAACACAAGTCTCATACAGGAACTAAAAGGGGTAACCAAACGCACTAGTCTCATACAGGAGCTAATAATGGTGACCATCACTAGTCTCAATTAGGAACTTAAAAGTGTGACCACAATGTCCAGTTGTTCCATACCGGAACTATATGGTTCGACCACAATTACCAATCTCAATCCGGTACCTGTTCATGTGACCACAAATACCAGTCTCATATAGAAACTTATATATGTTGCCCCAAATTTTAATCTGAAGGTGGAATTTATCTTGTGACCACAATGACTAATACTATATTGGAACTTATATTAGCGTGCAATCACTTCCTTTAAGCATAGTTTGAGTTAGTACTGGCGCAAAGCAGCATCAGGCTTAGGTCAACTGTCCATCTCATATAAATCTGTATGTTAAAGTGAGGTTAAACAAAATCAAGTCATAGTTTACGAGACTTATAAATGTGGACACTTCAAACAGGACATTCATCTTCTCAGTTTCCAATTAAGATCAGTGATTTCCTTTACACCTGGTTCTGTAGGTCTTAGATTGGAGTCAAACCACTGACCTCTGGATTCAGAGTCATACTATAGACTGTTCTTACTGGGAGGTCACGTATGATACCAGTACTTTTTATATATCTACGTCATAATATAATAAAAACAAAATATATTTTACATTTTAATTTTATAACTCTTTATATCAATTGCTATAAAATCTGATTAATTTTAACATAAATTTATTTCATATTCTAAATAACGTGTTTAAATTGTATTACTAGTACTTGGAACACCAAACTTAATATGGATCTCCAGATTACATACAACTGGATCATGGCCTGTTAAGGAATTTATAACGGAGATCTAGAGTCATAGGATCTATTTTTAATTTACGGTTAACAACAGTAAACATGTCTGTGGTTAAGCTACAACGAAGCCCAACGGGACAGCAAAACTAATTTTAATGTAAATCGCCTAACTAGGTAAGTATACTATCAACTATACTACAAAGATAATTGATTTTTTTTTATTTTTAGCAAAGGTGGAACACCTGTACTGTATTTGAACCAGAACCTACAAACATCTGTTTTAATCTAGGATGGATACACACAGAACAAGGGTATTTTGGAAAGTTTGTTCTATCAACAATGATACAACGTTTCTGTCCATCTCTATCACACTCAACTATAGTTTTCAAATCACGATTTGCAACAATCACATTACCATAGCCATCCACACAAACACATTCAGGTTTTACATCAGGGTCTTTTATTGTCTTAATAAATTCACATTGATTATTAAAACAAACCAGTCCTGTACTACCACCACCAACAAATAATCTATCACTCTTATCATTGAATATGATATGATTACTATAACCAAATAAAGACTGTCCATTATTATCTTTGGTAACAATCTTCAATAAATTACCAGACATATCATACATGTATAATGCCTTGTTCTCATCAGACACATACAATTTATCATTATAATGTGCTATACCATAACTCTTGTGTTTCATTTTGATTGACCTAGATAATGATAACTTATTTTGAATAGATACAAATTGGACTCCTTCCACACATGCTACAGCTACTACATTCTCTCCTACTCTACATACACCACATGGTCCAGTAGGTACCTTACAGTAATCAACCAATGATAATGATGATATGTCAAAACGTTTCAGTTTGTTATTATAAGAATCTGTGAACAGAACTGTGTTATCTATGATACATGATCCATATATACAACAGTCATTGCTATCATCCTGGAGTTGGACATTCATGTGACATATTTTATCTACTTTATACAGCTCGTTACTTCTTGTTAATTTTGTTGTTGTATTACCTAAGCTTGTCTTACTCTCTAAGCTTGTTTTCAATTCCTCTAGAGGTTGGAATATTACTACTGCATGACGAAAGCTTGAAGTTGTTATTTCACCTGATTCCATGGTCTTGATATATTGCTGAGCAAGCTTAGAACAGACAAACTCCTGGGCTACATTTCCAGATGCTTGTTCTAAAAGCTGTTTAAGATTCTTCAAATGGCCAATAGAATCTTCATAATTCTTTCTTTCTTTGAGAAGCTGTGTTTCCAATTTCTTATATTCATTCTCAATCTCATTAATGGATGATTTTTCTAACTCATCCAGCAGTTGTTCCATTTCCATTCTGAAATCATGGACGGTTTTGATAGCTTTTGCTTTTGATTCTTGTAGTTGTTTCAGAAGAGCATCACTGTCATTTTGTCTTCCTTTTATTTCATCTAATCCTCTGTTAATATCAGCGGAAGTTTTAGATGTATCTGTTTTACTGTAGAGCTGATCAATATTGTCAGAAACAGAGATCATATCATTACATGATCTGAAATAAAATAGAAGTATGCAAACCAGTTATTTATATTTATCTTTCAAAATGTTGTCTGTGACTTCATTTGAAGGAATGTCGTAAACTAGCCAACTTGCGTCTGTATTGACATGGAGTTAGTTTTGCTCTGCCATATTTCATTGCTGTTTTGGTTAGTGCAACATGTATAAATATTTCTCAATACTTTGTTAAATCAGATTTAACCAAAAGGTTCCTCAGTTATTATTTAGTTGGGTTTAATTCCGCAGCAACACTTAAAATTTGTACTGGTCATATCACGGTGGTCTGTTAACCTCCTATTTGTAACAGAAAAGGCTAAATATCTGCTATTAGCTAGCAGTCCTGCATGAGTTAGAATCAGTAGTAGAAAGGGAAATGGTCGTAGAAATAATGTTATGGCCAAGCCTCACAAACATATGGGAAGTATGCCCGACATGGGTATCGAACCCATGACCCCTTCGTTCAGTAGACATGTATACATGTACTATCGACTGAGCAAATCGGGCGAGGTCTCGTCCCGTTTAAACTAGTTTATAGAGATCATACCCGACACTAATTGAGTTAGGTCATAATACACTTTCTTGGGACATTCTGATTACTTGTGTATCAAGTATGGCAGTTGTAATTCCCAGTGGTGAACGTACTTTTGTGATAGTGGTTGAAATATATTCCTTGAATGATAAATAAGACTCCACTAATACAGTGAGTATAGATTGGCATACTGATACTGCCAAATATAACTTAACAATTAGACCTATTGTCCAATAAGTGTATGGATTTCTCTAAACCAGACTAAACACGTTACATTACATAAACACGTCTCGATATTTTGTGTCAGTAATCTTAAGCATACAAAGTTCTAATATTTATCTTTGAAGAGTTTATTATTAAATATGCAATAACAATATTGAGTATAAAATAAAGTTTGTCTCTTCAATGAGGAAACATTGCTTTCTAATTTTCATGGAAGTGTGTAATCTGTCATAGCCTGGCATGAGATCCCTGGATTCTTAATCAACCCTTTACCATTGGCTGTGCCGTCATTTATTTATTATTATTCTAAAGTTTTCACTTTATGATGAACATAAATTAGAATATAAACTTTTACTTACCTATGATCTTCTGCCGCACATACATAACAACCAACAACGTCATGGTTCTTGCAGTACATGTACATAATCATTCCAACATGTTTACTACATTGTTTTGTTGGAATTGCTGGTAACGAACTCGTTTGTCCCTGAGACTTAACTGCCGCGTTATCCAGAAAGGAATGTCCTTTGGTTGACGGAATCCTTCTATGAATATCAATACAATCCTTACAACAATATCGCTGACATTCTACACAGTATTTTAATGCTTGTTTAATTAAGTCATCTTCGGCACAAGAAGTGCAAATATATTCAAAAGTCTCTTCTGACGTTTTCAGTATACTCCCCCTAGTCGCCATCTTTTAAACTTTGTCCTTGTCGATATTTGCAGTTGTTTATTTTGAGTAGATAAGATACAGGTCGTCACGCTAACATTGCGTATATAAACATAGCCAGTTTCATTACACACCAATATTTAGGGGTGTGTTATATTTATCGTTTTATAGTTTATTATTTGACATTCATTTTATAAACATACCACCTATAAAATTGAAAATGTTCATATACAGTATTAAAAATAAATGTTAAATGTCAAAGTTATACGTTTTAATTCGTAAAATGCTGTTCATGCATTAGCTTATTCACCTTTTCAGTGGTCAAGTCCAATGTTTAAATTACAAAAACACGCATGAACTAAAGTACGACATGTATGTATGCATTGACGTGGATACCATGTCTATTTTTGTTAAGTATAGAATTAGCGCACAATTAATTTCCGTTTGAATTCGTAAAAAGTTCGTTTATACCCGTGGCTTATATGAAATAAACAAGATCTCGGTTATAAACATTTGCATGATGTACAAAGTTGGCGTTTTTATTCTAAAATAATATAGATCTTAGTAAAAAGTTGAATAGTGCATTGAGTGCCACGTTATTGTCTATACTATTGATTTCAATTTTAAACTTAATATATAGTGTAACAATAGTTTAATAATGGTAAGTTAAGACAAACTTGTTGACAAATTACTACAAATCATTGAATGAAATTTTGTCCTATGGTGAAGTATATTACCATTTCAATTTAAGATAATAAATATAATTTGTAATTAAATTTAACTCTGGTAGTATATTGTATAAAATATCCTCCTTTCTGCTTTTTAGAGTAGGTATTAAGTCCAAGCCCGTAGGAACAGGGGGGGGCTAGGGGGTTTAGCCCCCAATATTGTCATGAATTATAGTGATTGAGCATCTTTATTCAATCTGTCACACTCTATTGATTTATTCATTCGTGCTTTTTCAGCAAAATCAAAATTGCATGTACACGCTATATCTAACTGAAACTGTCTAAGAAAATCAAAGGTCGTAGTCAGTCTCAAACCTGAGAAAAAGGCGAGGGTTTTGTAGGTCAAAACTATATGTATATGATAATTAAGTACTGTTTTCTTTTCCTTAAAATAAATCTGAATAAATTAGCCCCCCCCCAATCTGAAAAAGCTTCATACGTGCCTGAAGTCCATTACTGGTAGAGGAATATGCTTAGTACTTAGATTGTAAGGGAACGTAACTTGTTTGGCTACTGCTGAAATTTTACTATAAAATGGTAAACATGTGGTGTAATTTATAATAAAATACCTAGAAAGCAAGTTTAATACTTGAAGCACATTTCTCATACCATCTTTTTTATATAAAAATACTGGTACTATGTAAAACTCTGTAAATTGATGTAACAGAGAACATGTTAAAACTTGAAAGTTTCAGTGTTCACAGTTAGATTTTAATGGCTTCTTTTATTGTGGGATATTATTAAGGATGGGAACATGCTACAAAGTATAAGATATTTTATAAATCAATATGAAGTGACACTGATGATAGACAAGTGTTTGTTGTAGGGATTCTCTTGATATTTCAGGCTTTAATCAATGGTACAAACTATAGTTGTAATATTTCAATGATCTACTTGTCAAAGAGCCTATACTTGGCATGAAGCCTGGAGTAACATTAGAATATTGCTTACAAGCCTACATAATGATAGGCTAAATGAAATAGTTTGTTGCAATATAGCATTCACTGGCCTTTGACTTGTTGAAAACATTCTGAACACTGTCATTTCCGAGGCCTCCATCTTGGTTTTGCCATTTTTTAAGTAAACCCGTAGCTCGATTAATATAAAAATGTTTTAGAGGCACTAAATAGTGAATTCCTTATGCTACGTCTCTTATTGTTGAATATTTCAGTTCTTAAATATAAAGGGAGATAACTCAATTCATTTCAATTATCAGCCTGTATAGAGTAATGTTACCTTTGGGATTAAGATGTCCATTCAATCAGGGCATTACCAATTTCTTTGATCTAGAAATGTTTCTAAGACTTTCATTTCACCAAGTCCAAAATGGCAACTGTGATTGTTGCACATAAATAAAATAAATAACAGTACCCACCAAAAGTTTGGAGACATTTTCATTTTGTAGGCCTACTGAAAAGCTTTTATCTAAAATTTGATAACTGTTTATTTTGAAATGCCTTTTAGTTTTGCTTCATTTTTTGTTATCTTTATTATTGTAACAGAGACTACAAAAATAGCATAAAAGCTATGTTTTGGAAAATAATTACAATGAAAATGGTTTTGGAGGCTTGAGGATATCAGATGCTGATTTGTATAGTGTTGCATTTATGAAGTTTTTTTTCCATTTTATCACAAACCATACGTAAATGTATTAAAATTAATGATTCTACAAAAATAATCATCAAAATTCAAGAATTACTTTTGTCTCCAAACTTTTGGTGGGTACTTTATATGACAAGAGGAACTGAATAGTTAGGTGCCTATCCAAAAGAATACACAATGTAAAAGTAACTAAAGTTGAGGAAAAAAGCAAAGAAAACATGACACATTTATATAATAATTTTTTATTAATAAATATTACAGTACAAAACATTTACTATACAACATAATCAAGTCTTACAATGTTTGGTAGAAAAAGACATTAATGCTTACTATTTAGGTAAATTTAATACAATGAGAAACCCCCTCTCTTACCAGAAATAGCAAAAATTAAAATTATAACTGCAGAATAATGCCGATACAGATTAAACACTTCACTGCAAGAACAAAATCAAACTCTTCAGCACAAAAACATACTTGATACACTGTATGCATGCAGTTTAGTCATATGCTAAATCATATGGCTCTTTTATATTTAGGTCACAGCTGGTTAATTTCAGAAAAAAAATGCCACTATATTTAGACAATTTTGCTAATAAAACATTAATTTTGATGTTTAGTGGAACTTCACTGTATAATTTATGTCTGGTACAATTAAGACATCACTTAGAGAATAATACTTAGAGAATACATTGACTACATGCATTATTGTAACTTTTCATAGGGTTTAATACCGTGCCCAGTATTTTGTTTTCAGGTCATTTTGGGGCTATTCCCCTCTCCAAAAAGTATATATATTTCCCCTTCCCAGGCAATAAATTCCCCTGTCAGTGTCTTAAAAGTTTTGTACTTTTTGAACTCATTATCAAGAAGGTTATCATATTATTATTATTATATCAGTAATGTAATCTCAAGCTTTATATTGTGAAATCCTAATTA
The DNA here is from genome assembly GCA_025267735.1 of Mactra quadrangularis. Taxonomy (NCBI): domain Eukaryota; kingdom Metazoa; phylum Mollusca; class Bivalvia; order Venerida; family Mactridae; genus Mactra; species Mactra quadrangularis. The sequence continues at coordinate 45,651,168 of CM046305.1, read as the reverse complement.
AGTGTCTGATGTGCATACATTAATCCCACTGATTTAAATATTCATTTCAGTGTTTCCGAACTCACTGTTGATAAAAATACACATCTATATTTATGAACAGAGGTTTAGATTATCTAACAAACTTTGTGTATTTAAATCAGCCGAGTTAATGTATGCTCTCCTGACAGTTGAAAATCCGGGTTGATAACGCAATTGGTAGCGCGCCGGGATTCAGAATCTCGTGTCCCGAGGGGGCTTCAGGTTCGAATTCCACCCGGGGAGGTTATACCCTTCCATGAAAATTAGGCAATAATGTCAATTTTCCTCCATTGATTAGATAATATGGAGAAGTTTTGGGCCTTGTGGAAGGGTAGGTGAGTACTGGTTATAGACAATGGTCCAGGAAAGCTAGGTTAGTTGCGCTGGACGCCGTGAAATGACCTTAAAATGTGTTGATACGGAGTTAAATCCAATAAATAAATAAATAAACTGACAGTTGAATATAATTTAACATTAATTTTGATTGCTGCAATTACTATTGATTAGAATAGTGCTAGAAGGTACAATTATGAAAAATTCATTCAATTATTTGAGTTTATAAAGTTATAGCTGACAGATTATACCACATGATTTTATAAAGTAAAAAAATGATTACATTTAATCGTCTAAGTTTCATGCTGAAATACTTTCACCAACTTACCTCAAGGGGTCATTGGGCTTCTACTATCCATCTATTTATCTCCCTAAAGGGTCTTTCTTTCATTCATGTGCAGCAAATGCTTTGGTCAACAAATAGTTCATCTGAACATGACCGCAGTGTTGGCGCTGAGTCATAAGAAGTTGTCGCCAACATTTTCGCCAAATGAAAAAAGTTGTCACCACTTTGGGGCCATTGGAGCCAACAAAATTTGTTATGGTTTGATGAGTTTAATACTGCATCGGATGTGTTGATTACTCAAATAGGCGAACATAACACACTCTCCGCCTGTGGTTATCTGTTAAATCATTATCTAATCACTTGTGAATTTGAACTTGGCCACTCACGATATCAAAACTTACATTAAAGAAAATTTATACCGGCCGATTTTTTGTCGCCATGAAATTCGCCAAATTTTCAAAATTGACACCAGAAATTAAATTTTGTCACATTTGGCGACATTGGCCATCGACAGCGCGAACCCTGTGACCCTTTGTGCAATGTCAGTAGATCTTATGACAGCAGTCTTTCAGATATTTACAGAGATTGTCTTTATAATACATATTTATATTAATGTTCTTTTCTTTTTCTTTCAGCAACAAGTATGACCTATGAACTTGTGTTGTTACAGTTGATTACATCTACACTTGCGGGACTTGGTTGTGTTTATCTAGCATATATTCTTGTTTATATTTTAGATGATTTTTGTGTCGTCTGTGTATCAACCTATGTTATAAATGCTACTTTATTGGTTTGTGCAATGATAAAATATAGAGCTACCCAAAATATACAAATTTCTAAAAAGAATAAAACAGATAAGATTAAGTCCAGTTAATGTAAACCTTTCATAGATGCTGTCATTAAATGTCATGTATGATCGCAACTTCATTACAATCATCACCTTGAGATCCTCTATATTTTGCTACAGTCAGGGATTTTATATAACAGGGATTTGTCACCACATAGATTTACATCAAATTTCACTGTTGTGGCTATCATTTCGGCCCGTACAGATAACAAGCATAATAATTTTAAATAAAGGTATTCACATGAAATTTTGTACCAGTACCATTAGAATTTACATAAAGGTTAGGAAAAATGTGTTTCTGGATGATTTTGATGTAAATTATGCTCACATACTGTTTCACAAAACTATGCATTTTTCTGCTGATTCGCCATTTTCAGCCCTAATTTACATCACCTAGAGTCATATTTTCAGTCATAATTGCAATAAAGTTTTGTCAAAAACTTCAGAAACATTCACAAGTTGCATGGAAGACAAGTGAAAAAAAAATCAAGTTTTTAAACTGTGGAATAGTTTGTAAAGCCTGTTTCAGCAGTTTATAGACAGTGACGACCGCAAATATTAAAAAAGCACTTCGTTGCAAATCCATGTTATATAAAATCCCTGCTACAGTTGACCTGATGGTGCCCAATAACATGTCATGTTCAGTTGACTGCCAGCCTTTTCATGTTACTAACACAGTCTTCGAATTTAGCCAGTGGACCCTGGACTGAGTCCACCGAAATTGCCATCGTTTCAGTGACTTTTAGAAAGTGTGTGATTCCATTTGGTCCACAATATTCAAACTTTATAGAATGATTTTCCTTATCGGGTAGAATACCCCTATTGATTTTAGGATCACAAGGTCAAAGGTCAAGGTCACTATTACCTTAAAACTGAAAACAGTTTCTGAAGTATAGCTTAAGTTCCATTTGGTCCACAATATTCAAACTTTATAGAATGATTTTCCATATCAGGTAGAAGACCCCTATTGATTTTGGGAACACAGGGTCAAAGGCCAAGGTCACTATTACCTTAAAACTGAAACCAGTTTCCGGAGCTTAACTTTACTTCCATTTGGTCCACAATATTCAAACTTCATAGAATGATTGTCTTTATTGGTTTGAAGACCCCTATTGATTTTGGAGTCACAAGGTCAGAGGTCAAGGTCACCATTACCTTAAAACTGAAAACAGTTTCCGGAGCATAACTGAAGTTCTATGCTTCATCTTAACTAAAAAAACCAATTTCGGGCATATAATGCTCCGCCTTGCAGTGCTCTTGTATTATATTATCTTGATCAGGATTTTATACTTACTCTTTTTACGAGAAATGCCAAAGAGATTGTAACTTGTCAGCTATTCAGAGATTCCACCACTTAAGGTCCTAAGTCTAGGATATATATTTGCTGTTACAAAACAACTCGTGAAAACAACTCAAGTTCTCTTATGAACATGTCAATATTTCAGGGATCCTGAAGGAACCTCTGTAGGGATCTAGATGGAATCCCCAGCAAAGAATCTTTTTCTGGGATTTTTGTTATTACATACATTTATAGTGAATATTGAATAAGTACTTTTGATGAATTAGTTTAATTATTTACACATAAATAAGTACATGTAATCTTAAATTAATTGGTTTGCCCATTTAATTTATTTTATTGCATATCATAATTATATGTATGCTATGCTAGTAGCACAGTGTTAGATGATGTATGTGGACCATTGATGAACTCTATTGATTTTGAGGTCAAAGGTCAAGGTCACAGTGACCTGTAGGAATCCTTTCAGCATAAAATGCTATGGCTCCAGAGCTTAGTTATTGTAGAGAAGTTTAACATTTTATCTGAAGTATTTGATCATGATGCATTTGTGTCTGTCGATGAGAAATGTTAGTTTTCATCTAGATTATCATTACATGAAACCTTGTAAAGGCATATTAATATTTTGATTTTTATTTTATATGGTTTCACCCACCAAAAGAGAGAAGGCATTTGCAATTTTTTCATTTGCTATACAATGACATGTGGTATATTTTTGTAATGAAAATACACATTGAAAACAAAAGTACAAAACATCATTTTAATAGATACATTACATCATCTTGGAAATGATGTCCTGTTATATTTGTGTAAAAATGTCTCGCACTGAAAAAGCCATTCTCGTACCCAGAGGTTTTTAAGATTCCCAATCTTATGTTAGTATAATGATAACCACTGAGTAAGAGTATGTGAAAAAACCCAGAATATTCATGAATTTCTGGTTGAGATAGTTTTGTTTCCTCTCTTGAATTCAAAGGATATCATATGTCGTGACTATGTCACTTTTGAAAATATGTTTTATTAGTTCACTCAGTGAAATAAAAATCGAGCTTACACTAAAGTTGTAGGTTTTTTACAATATAACAAGTATTTCCTTATTTCTCTTTATTTTGGCTCTTATACATGTATGTCAAACAAAATGCTTTTCATTCATGAATGTCTCTGATTTTCTCAAGATATGTTATAATATTCAAGTCTTTCATTGTATCACCTATGTATATTATCTTGTCATTTATATCAACACAGGTTAACATTCATACAATGTGTGTGTCTCATACAGGAACTGAAATGCGTGACACAATCATTAGTCTCGTACAGGAACTGAAAGGTGTGTCCACAAGCACTAGTCTCATACAGGAACTGAAAGGTGTGTCCACAATCACTAGTCTCATACAGGAACTTAAAGGCGTAACCACAATCACTAGTCTCATACAGGAACTGAAAGGCGTGACCACAATCACTAGTCTCGTACAGGAAATTATAGGCATGACCACAATCACAAGTCCCATACAGGAACTTATAGGTGTGACCACAATCACTAGTCTCATACAGGAACTGAAAGGCGTGACCACAATCACTAGTCTCGTACAGGAACCTATAGGTACAACCACAATCACAAGTGTCATTCAGGAACTTATAGGTGTGACCACAATCACAAGTCTGATACAGGAACTTATAGCTGTGACCACAATCACTAGTCTCATACAGGAACTTATAGTTGTGACCACAATCACAAGTCTCATACAGGACCTTATATGTGTGGCCACAATCACTAGTCTCATACAGAAATTTATAGATTTGACCACAATCACTAGTCTCATACAGGAACTTATATGTGTGACCTCAATAACTAGTCTCAAACAGGAACTTATAGGTGTGACCACAATCACTAGTCTCATTCAAGAACTTATAGGTGTGACCACAATCACTAGTCTCATACAGGAATTTATAGACTTGACCACAATCACTAGCCTCATACAGGAACGTGTACGTGTGACCTCAATAACTAGTCTCATGCAGTAACTTATAGGTGTGACTACAATCACTAGTCTTATACAGGAACTTATAGGCGTGACCACAATCACTAGTCTCATACAGGAACTTAAAGATGTGACTACAAGCACTAGTGCTTATAGGTGTGACTACAATCACTAGTCTCATACATGAAATTATAGGTGTGACCACAATCACTAGTTTCATTCAGGAACTTATAGATGTGACCACAATCACTAGCCTCTTACATAAACTTATAGGTATGACCACAATCACATGTCTCATACAGAAACTTATAGGTGTGACCACAATTTCTAGTCTCATACTGGTACTTATAGGTGTGACCACAATCACAAGTTTCAAACAGGAACTTATAGGTGTGACCACAATCACTAGTCTCATACAGGAACTTATAGGTGTGACCACAATCACTAGTCTTATACAGAAACTTACAGGTGTGACCACAATCACTAGTTTTAAACAGGAACTTGAAGGTGTGTCCACAATCACTAGTCTCATACAGGAACTTATGGGTGTGACCACAATCATTAGTCTCATACAGGAACTTGAAGTTGTGACCACAATCATTAGTCTCTAACAGAAACTTATAGGTCTGATTAACAATCACTAATCACATATATATAAGAACACATGTAAGCAGGTAATAACTGACTTAAAACAGGAGTTAGTACTGATGCATAACCGCATCATGTTTCGGTCATATAAATATGTATGTTAAAGTTAGAGCAAACAAAAGTGATCCAAACTGTATTAGAAAAATGAATGTGGTTTCATCATACATGTTCAGGACTATCAGTAGTGTAGTTATCACTGTTTTTAGTATAGCACATTGATTTTCATTTCTCCTGGTTAAATCAGTCATGACCCAACACCATGAAGATCCTACATAGGCATCAAACCACTGACCCCTGGAGTTGTAGGGAGTCTCTCTAAAGTTAAAGCATGGTTTTTGAACCAGTCGACTCTTGACATTAACTTCCCCGATTATCCAGTCACACACTAACTGTTAACATACTGCTTAAATTGCATACAAATTGCATGAACCTTACAGAAGCAATCACAGGTAAATTTCTTGCTAAGGAAAATAGCAGTGCCCCTTGTGGGATTCGAACCCAGGACCTCTCGGACCCAAAGCGCGCGTCCCACCACTGAACCACTTCTGAAGACTGTGCTGCTTTGGTATTTATATGTGATGGTATTGGTTAGACTACAAGTGCTATGTTTTCTTTTACCATCTACATTTTGAAATAACAATGACCACTTTACTGTATTTAATGTATTAATTTTATTATTCTTTTAATCACTTGTAATAAATTCACATACTTAACATAACTTTAATTCATAATCTTAATACTTTTAAGTCATATTACAGTGAACACCAAATTTATATACAACATGGTCTCCCCCGGTTTCCATACAATAGAATCAAGAATATGTAAAAATGAAATCCGGGGTTATATGGGCTATTGATAGTTCATAATAGTAAACATGTCAGTGGTTTAGCTACAATGAGACACACTGGTAATTTAAATGTAAATAGTCAAGCTGGGGTAATATACCACAGTGATAATGATTTCATTTTAGCACAGATGGTAAACCTGTACTGTATTTGAACCAGAAGTTACAAACATCTGTTTTAGTCTAGGATGGATACACACGGATAGAGGGTATTGAGAACAGTTTGTATTATCAACAATAATACCAACTTTCTGACCATCTCTATCACACTGAACTATTGTTCGTAAGCCATAGTTTGCTACAATGACATTATCATAACTATCTACACAAACACCTTCAGGTTTTACATCAGGATCTGATAATGTCTTTATATAATCACATTGATCATTAAAACAAACCAGACCTTTACTATCACCAGCAACAAATAATCTATCTCTCTTATCATTGAATGTCATATGATTACTATTAACAAATAAAGACTGTCCACTATCATCTGTGGTAACAGTCTTCAATAAATTACCAGACATATCATACATATATAATGACTTGCTCTCATCAGTTACATACAATTTATCATTATAATGTGCTATACCATAACTCTTGTGTTTCAATTGGATTGACCTAGATAATGATAATTTGTCTTTAACAGATACAAATTGGACTACTTTCATACATGCTACAGCTACTACATTCTCTCCTACTCTACATACACCACCTGGTCTAAAAGGTACCTTACAATAATCAACCAAGGATAATGATGATATGTCAAAGCGTTTTAGCTTGCTGTTCAAGCCGTCTGTGAACATAATCTTGTCATCTATGATACATGATCCATATATAGCACAGCTCAATCTATCATCTTGGAGTTGTACATTCATTTGACATATCTCATCAACTTTATATAGCTCGTCACTTCTTGATGATTTTGTTGTTGTATTACCTAAGCTTGTCTTACTCTTTAAGCTTGTCTTCAATTCTTCAAATGGTTGGAATATTACTTCTGCATGACGGAAACTTGAAGACGTTATTTCACCTGTTTCCATGGTCTTGATATATTGCTGAGCAAGCTTAGAACAAACAAACTTCTGGGCTATATTTCTAGATGCTTGTTCTAATAGCTGTTTAAGGTTCTTCAATTGGTCAATGGAATCTTCATAATTCTTCCTTTTTTTAAGGAGCTGTGCTTCCAACTTCTTATATTCATTCTCAATCTCATTAAGAGATGATTTTTCTAACTCTTTCAACATTTCTTCCATTTCCATTCTGAAATCATGGGCGGTTTTGATGGCTTTAGCTTTTGATTCTTGTAATTGTTTCAGAAGAGCATCGCTGTCATGTTGTCTTCCTTTTATTTCATCTAATCCTCTAACAATATCAGCGGAAGTTTTAGATCTATCTGCTTTACTGTAGAGCTGATTAATATTGTCGGAAACAGAGATCATGCCATCACATGATCTGAAATAATACAGAAATATACAAACCAGTTATTTTATATATGATATCTTTTAAAATTTTGTCTGTGACTTGTCTAGTCTGTATTGACATGGAATTTGCACTGCCATATTGAATTGCTGTTTTGGTTTGTGCAACATATATAAATAGTTCTCAATATTTTGTTAACTTAGATTTAACCATAAGGTTCCTCGGTTATTCTTTAGTTGAGTTTGACGCCGTAGCAACACTTAGTACAAATCACATCACGGTGGTCTGTTAACCTTCTCTTTCTTACAGGAAAGGCTAAATATCTGCTATTAGCTAGCAGTTCTACATGATTTATAATCAGTGGTAGGAAGGGAAATGGTCGTAGAAATGATTTAATGACCAAGCTTAACAACCGTATGGAAAGTATGCCCGACATGGGTATCGAACCCATGGCCCTTTCGTTCAGTAAACATGTATACATGTACTATCGACTGAGCTAACCGGTCGAGACGCCCTCCAAGTTAAACTAGTATTTAGAGATCATACCCAACACTAATTGAGTATGGTCACAATGCACTTTCTTAGGTCATTCTGATTACTTGTGTATAAAGTAGTGCAGTTGTTATTCACGGTGGTAAAAGTAATTTTTACATAGTGGTAGATAATATATTTCTTGATATCTAAGACTCACAAGAGCAGTTAGTATAAGTTGACATACTGCCAAATGTAACTGAACAATTGTCCAGTTAGCGAATGAATTTCTCATTACCATACTGAACACATTACATTACATTAACACGACTCGATATTTGTGTCAGTAATCTTAATCATACAAAGTTCTAATATTTATCTCTGAAGTGTTTGTTCGTATATACGCAATAGCAGTATTGAGTATGAAATAAAAAGCTTGTCTCTTCAATGAGGAAAAATTGGGGTCCATAATCTGTCATAGCTTACAATTCAGGTGATCTTAGGATTCGTAATCCTACCCTCTATCACCGGCTGTGCCTCGTTATTATTCTAAAATATTTATTTTCTGATGAACATAAATTAGAATATTAACTTTTACTAACCTATGATCTTCTGCAGCACATACATAACAGCCGACAACATCATGACCCTTGCAGTACATTAACATAACCATTCCAACATGTTTACTACATTGTTTTGTTGGAATTGCTGGCAACGACCTTGTTAGTCCTTGAGACTTGACGGCAGAGTTATCCAGAAAAGAATGTCCTTTGGTTGACGGAATCCTTTTATGAATATCAATACAATCCTTACAACAATATCGCTGACAATCCACACAGTATTTTAATGCTTGTTTAATTAAGTCATCTTCGGCACAAGAAGTGCAAATATATTCAAAAGTCTCCTCCGACATTTTTAGTATACTTCCCCCAGTCGCCATCTTTTAAACTTTGTACTTCTCGACGTTTACAGTTGTTTATTTAGAATAGATAAAATGTGTATGCAGTGACATGGATACTACGTCTATTTTTTATTGCGTATGACTCATTAATTTCCGTTTGATATCGCAACAAGCTCGTTTTTATCCGAGGTTTAAAGTTATGATCAAATCATTGTTATTAAACATTAACGTGATGCACAAAGTTAGTGCTTTAACTCAAAATTAAGATCAGTGTAAAGTCTTGAATAGTGCATTGAGTGTCACGTTATTGTTTATACTATATTGGTTTTGATTTGTAACTTCATATTTAGCGTAATAGTTTAATGATTTTATAGTATGTTTTAAATTTACATTCCACCAATCATGTTGTACTACTGTTAAACGTGCTGATAAGTAACGCCTCGTGTATAGTATTTGTAACATGTTCTCTGGTCATTATCTGTGTGTGTGTATATATAGCTTACAGTCACTGGCACCAGAGTCCATATCTTATGATCATAAAATAATGCGTACGTCCCTATATATAGTTCCCTGTGCATACATACATGCACACTACCTTATATTATAATACACATGGCATTGAAAGTTTTCTGCAGTGCTTACGGCCCTAACCGTTTTTCTTCAAGTCTACTTGTATCTGAAAGAAAATATCGGTATCGATTTAAGGATTAAACATTCCTCCAACATCATGCAAAGTTACAAGTTTGTATCTAATACCGTTTTTATAAAATTTATAATAATTGTAATATCACTAGTTTGCAGCGATTCAACGTCACTACTGACTTCTTGTTTTACTTAACCTGGTTCCCTGGACTAATATGAATACGTACATATTCTATTTATATAACTTACGACACGTAAATGTTTACCTAGACGGCGCGTTCTGATTGGGTTTAAATTTGGCGCGCTTCATTGACAAGGTACGGGAAAAGTCTCTTTATCAACCAATCAGATTATACCGGTTAATGCGTCATGATTAAACCGGAAATGAACAGTGAATCTCAATCGCTGCAAAATGATAATATAGAAATAACTATTAATTTCATGATAACCGTTTTAGATATAAAGTTTTTAAATAGCCTGTTTTGTAAAGTATTGTTTAATCTACAAATCGAGACCGATATTTGCATCCAAATATATTCCGAAAGGTAAAAATAATCTGTCAGACCGTACCTACTGTAAAAATGGTTCAATACCATGTGAATATTATATGTATACGGGACCGATTTTTAAAAGTGTTTGTTGACAAAATATTATATGTGTGCGTATTTAACGCATGTGAGGACTCCGGTGCCAGTGCTTACAGTACTTGCACTCTTATTATATATGAAATCAAAACACAATAAACTAGCGACAGGACTCACTTGTAGACAGTTAAATTACTACACATCATTTAACGAAAACCATGTATTATGGTGAATCATATTGTTACTTCAAAATGAATTATAGATCTAAATAAAATTAGCAATTAAATTAAACTCTTCTTGTCCGTTGTTTAATTAATCCTCCTTCCTGCTTTTAAAGTAGGATGCTAGACCATTACTGGTAGAGGAATATGCTTAGTACTGGGTATTGTTAGGGAAAGTAAATTGTTTGGCTACTGTTGCAATTTTACTATAAAATGATGAAAATGTGGTGTAAATTACAAGTATTAATAAATTACCAAGAAAGCAAGTTGAATACTTGAAGTACATTTCCCCTTATAATCTTTTGATTATATAAATAAATATAAATACAATGTACAGCTCTGTAAATTGATGTAACAAAGATCTTGTTAAAACTTAGAAGTTTCAGTGTTCACAGTTAGATTTTAATGGCTTCGTCTATTGTGGGATATTATTAAGGATGGGAACATGCTACAAAAGTATAATATATTTAATAAATCAATATGGAGTGACACTGTTCAAGTATTGATAGACAAGTGTTTGTTGTAAGTCTTCTCTTGATATTTCAGACTTTAATCAATGGTACAAATTATAGTTAAATTCTTCAATGATCTATTTGTCTACGAAATCATTTGCATGGAGTCAGGAACTAGTAACATAAGAATATCGCTACCTAGCCCTGCATAAAGATAAATGCAATAATTTGCTACAATATGGCCTTAGTTAGCTGTTTGCGTGTTGAATACATTCTGAACACATTTGTAAGACTCAATGCCATCTTTAAGCAAAACCGTTGCACAGTAAATTTGTTTTCATAAAAAGCGCTTTTTAAAGCAGTAGGTGGTGACCTCCTTACACAACTGACTCCAATATTTTGAATATTTCAGTTCTTAAATACAAAGGGATGTAACTTAACGTATACTCTAATTCATTACTATTGTAAAACATCTTGCTGGATAGTTTATGTAACCTTGGGGATTGCGACGTTCCATTCAAATCCCTTAAGAACGGGTACCTGTGAGGGTGCTATTTGTTGTCTGCACATGAACAGAATAACACAATACACTTGGATATTTATATATTTAAGTCAACACGTATAATTGTATAAATTGACATATAAATTGACACGTTTGGTTTGTATAAATTGACATAAGACACGTGAGTTTGTATAAATTGACCTAAGACACGTATAGTTTTTATAAATTGACATAAGACACGTATAGTTTGTATAAATTGACCTAAGACACGTTTATATTGTATAAATTGACATAAGACAAGTATGGTTTGTATAAATTGATCTAAGACACGCATAATTTGTATAAATTGATCTAAGACACGTATAGTTTTTATAAATTGACCTAAGACACGTTTATATTGTACAAATTGACGTAAGACACATATAGATTTTGAAAATATGAGAATGGACCTGAGACATGTAAAGATTTAACAAATTGGCCCTAGATTACTGTTGTTTGTATGAATTATACTTTTCTCAGGTCAATTTGCATAATCTATTCGAGTCACATACTAGTAAATATAGGCGTGACTACAATCACAAGTCTCATACAAGAACTTATAGGTGCGACCACAATCACTTGTCTCATACAGGAACCTATAGGTACAACAACAATCACTAGTCTTATGATGGAAATAATAGGTGTGACCACAATTACTAGTCTCATACAGGAACTTATAGATGTGACCACAATCACTTGTCTCATACAGGAACTTATAGATGTGACCACAATCACTTGTCTCATACAGGAACTTATAGATGTGACCACAATCACTAGTCTAAACAAAGGAATTTATAGGTGTGACCACAATCACTAGTCTCATACAAGAACTTATTGGTGTGGCAACAATTACAAGTTTCATACAGGATCATATTAGTTTGACCACAATCACTAGTCTCATACAGGAACTTATAGGTGTGACCACAATCACAAGTCTCATACAGGAACTTAATGGTGTGACCACAATCACTTGTCTCATACTGGAACTTATAGATGTGACCACAATCACAAGTTTGATACAGGAACTTAAAGGTGGGACCTCAATCACTAGTCTCATACAGGAACTTATAGCTGTAACTATAACTATAAGGTGTGACCACAGTTACAAGTCTCATGTTGGAACTTATATAAGCCGTAACCACTTGGTTAAAGCATATTTATGGTTAGTACTGTTGCAAGGCAGCATCATTCTTAGATGAACTGTTCACCTCATATAAAATTGTATGTTCGTGATTTCAAACAAAATCAAGCCAAACTGTATGATACTGATAATTGTGTTCACATCATACAGGACTTACAGTTTCAGTTTTTAACTTGACTTTTTTCTTCCTGGTTAACTCATTCGTGACCAAAGTTCATGTTGGTATGAAGGTTCTATATTGGAATAAAACCCATGACCTCTGGATTCGTAATCAGACACTCTACAGTCTGTACTAACTGATTGTTCACAAATGATGGTACTGGTTAGACTACAAGTGCTGGTTTTCTTTCACTATCTACATTTAAAAATAACTAAAGCACTTCTGAATTCTGAACTGAATTTTTATTTTATTATCATTTAATCACTTGTAATAATTATTATTAGTTTTAACATAAATTTGATTTATAATCTAAACAACATGTTTAAACCATACTACTCTAAACACAAAATTCAGGCATGTACATGTATACGATATAGATATCTTAGAATTCATACCTGTTAAGATATATGTTAATACGGGTCCATTAAACTCTGTTAATAACTTGAGTAAGCACATTCGGAGATCCAGGTTATAGGAAATATAGATAATTAACTGTGGTCAACAAGAAATATGTCAGTGATATAGCTACATTGAGGCACACTGGGATATAATGTAGATAGTCTAACTGGGTTAATATACTACAATGTTAAATGGTTTTCATTCAGTATAGACAGTAAACATTTACTGTATTTGAAATATAACATACAAACATCTGTTTTAATGAAGGATGGATACACAAGGATCGAGGTTTTGAAGGAGAGTTTGTTTTGTCAACAATGATACCAACTTTCTGTCCATCTCTATCACACTGAACTATAGTATGTAATTGATAGTTTGCAACGATGACATTACCAACACCATCCACACACACACCATCAGGTTTTACATCAGGATCTGATATTGTCTTAATATAATCACATTGATTATTAAAACAAACCAGTCCTGTACTATCACCACCAACAAATAATCTATCTCCCTTATCATTGGATATGATATGATTATAACCAAATAAAGACTGTCCACTATAATCTGTGGTAACAGACTTCAATAAATTACCAGACATATCATACATATATAATGACTTGCTCTTATCAGTTACATACAATTTATCATTATAATGTGCTATACCATATCCCTTGTGTTTCATTTTAATTGACCTAGATAATGATAACTTATCATAAATAGATACAAATTGAACTACTTCCTTACATGCTACAGCTACTACATTCTCACCTACACTACATACACCACATGGCCAATCAGGTACCTTACAGTAATCAACAAATGATAATGAAGATATATCAAAACGTTTTAGCTTGTTATTCCTGTAGTCTGTGAACAGAATCCTGTTATCTATGATACATGATCCATGTATAGAACAGTCCCTGCTATCATCTTGAAGTTTGACATTCATTTGACATATCTTATCAACTTTATATAGCTCGTTACTTCTTGATAATTTTGTTGTTGTATTACCTAAGCTTGTCTTACTCTTTAAGCTTGTCTTCAATTCTTCAAATGGTTGGAATATTACTTCTGCATGAAGGAAACTTGAAGACGTTATTTCACCTGTTTCCATGGTCTTGATATATTGCTGAGCAAGCTTAGAACAAACAAACTTCTGGGCTATATTTCTAGATGCTTGTTCTAATAGCTGTTTAAGGTTCTTCAGTTGGTCAATGGAATCTTCATAATTCTTCATTTCTTTAAGGAGCTGTGCTTCCAACTTCTTATATTCATTCTCAATCTCATTAAGAGATGATTTTTCTAACTCTTTCAACAGTTGTTCCATTTGCATTTTAAAATCATGGGCGGCTTTTATGGATTTTGCTTTTGATTCTTGTAATTGTTTCAGAAGAGCTTCGCTGTCATTTTGTCTTCCTTTTATTTCATCTAGTCCTCTATTAATATCAGCGGAAGTTTTAGATGTATCTGTTTTACTGTAGAGCTGATCAATATTGTCAGAAACAGAGATCATACCATCACATGATCTGAAATAAAATAGAAACATACAAATCAGTTATTTTATATATGATGTATTTTAAAATGTTGTCTGTGACTTGTCTATATTTTGTGTCAGTAATCTTACTAAGTATACAAAGTTCTAATATTTATCTTTGAAGTGTTTATTTTTAAATATGCAATAACAGTTTTGAGTATGAAATAAAGTTTGTCTCTTCAATGAGGAAACATTGCTTTAAAATTTTCATGGAAGTGTGTAATCTGTCATAGCCTGGAATTCGTGGGATCCCTGGATTCGTAATCCACCCTTTACCATTGGCTGTGCCGCCATCTTTATTATTCTAAAGTGTTCACTTTATGATGAACATTGATAAGAATATAAACTTTTACTTACCTATGATATTCTGCCGCACATACATAACAACTAACAACATCATGGTTCTTGCAGTACATTAACATAATCATTCCAACATGTTTACTACATTGTTTTGTTGGAATTGCTGGTAACGACATAGTCAGTCCTTGAGACTTGACGGCAGAGTTATCCAGAAAAGAATGTCCTTTGGTTGACGGAATCCTTCGGTGAATATCAATACAATCCTTACAACAATATCGCTGACAATCCACACAGTATTTTAATGCTTGTTTAATTAAGTCATCTTCAGCACAAGACGTGCAAATATATTCAAAAGTCTCCTCTGAAGTTTTCAGTATACTTCCCCCAGTCGCCATATTTAAAACTTTGTCCTTGTCGATATTTACAGTTGTTTATTTAGAATAGATAAAATGTGTACAGGTCGTATTCTAGGTCATGTGTGTTTTTGTACTTTAAACAATGGATTTGTCCACTAAATAGGTGAATAAGCTAATGCATGAACATCATTTCACTGATTTAAACAGGCCATTTTATGTGTAACATTTATTTTAAATGTGTGTATGCAGATGTAAATTTTATATAACGATATGTTTATAAAATAAGTGTAAACTAATTAAGCTATAAAATTGTAAAAATAATTCGCCCCTAAATATTGGTGTGTAATGAAATTGACTAGGTTTATATACGCAATGTTTACGTGGACGACCTGTATAATGCAGTGATTTGGTTACAATGTCTATTTTTAGTTAGTATGACTCATTAATTTCTGTTTGAAATCGTAACTAGCTCGTTTATATCCGTGGTTTAAAGGTATGATCAAATCATTGGTAACATTCACGTGATGCACACAAAGTTAGTGTTTAAATCTACATGTAAATCATTGTAAAGTCTTGAATAGTGCATTGAGTGCCACGTTATTGTCTATACTATTGGTTTCGATTTTTAACTTCATATTTAGTGTAACAGTTTAATGATTTAATGGTATTTTGTGAATTTACATTCTACCAATCATGTTGTACTACTGTTAAACGTGCTGATTAGCAACGCCTTCCACATAGTATTTGTAACATGTTCTCTGGTCATTATGATATGTGTGAGTATTACATATGTATGGCTTACAGTACTAGTTCTCCCAATATATATAAGCTCAAAACATAATAAACTAGCGACAAGACTCACTTGTAGACAATTAAATTACTACAAATTATTTCACGAAAACCATGTACTATTGTGAATCATGCTGTTATTTCAAAATGTAATAATAAATAGAATTAGTGATTAAATTAAACTTTTCTTGTCCTTTGTTTAATGTATCATCCTTTCTGCTTTTTACTCACGTTTACTCACGTTAATTTGAAGATGAAGGAAGCTAGAGTATTTCTAGCTTGTCGAAATCTCCATCATGTGGTCTGTGAATACTTTTTCCGGTAGCGGGACTTTTTAATATACATCATCAAGATAAAATCTTAAATGATGCCATGTTGTCAAGTTTATTTTTAAAGCTGTTAACTGATTCACTTAACCCTATGTCCTCTGGTAGTTTATTCCAATTATCTATACAACAATGTGGAAACGAGTTAAGCGCAGGGACTTGTTACATCTTACTTTCATTACTTGGTCAATATGTCCTCTTGTAATGTTATCATTGAAGGTCAGAAATTTATCAATATCCACTTTTTCATAACCCTGCACTATTTTATATAACTGGATCAGATCAAACCGTCTGCGTCTATAGTATAAAGTTGGCAGGTTTAAATTTCTTAAACGATCTTCATAAGCCATATGCTTTAAACTTGGTTCAATTTTTGTGCTTCTACGTTGAACATTTTCTAGCATCTGACGCATCTTTTTGGTAGATGGGTTCCAAATGGGTTAGCCATAATCCAAAACTGACCTTATGAGTGATTTGTAAAGCATGCAAATAAAGTTTTGTCCATGAATGTGAAGGATCGTTTTATCATTCACAGTAATTGATTGGCTTTGTTTGTCTTTTTGGTTATATGAGTGTCAAATTTGAGATTCTGTTGAAAAATAATTCCAAGCTCAAACTCTTTATTTTCAATAGGTAAATCATGTGTTACATTTGAACTGTCCATAATGGTATACGTATACTCATGTCTTACATTTCCAAATTGAATACATTTACATTTTGTGGCATTAAATTCCATTAACCATTCATTGCTTCATTTGCAAAGCGAGTCGATGTCTTCTTGAAGGCTATCCTGACTAGTAGCATTATCTACTGCAGCCGAAATCTTAGTATCATCTGCAAACTGTTTTAGAAAGTTATGTACTTGATCTGGTAAGTCATTCATATATATTACGCAAAGTACGGGTCCGAAAACTGTCCCTTGGGGTATCCCGGAGGTAACACTTTGCCAATCGGATTAATTACTGACCCTTAACAATGACACGCTGTATTCTCTCAGACAGAAAATTTTCAATCCATTTTGATAAATCACCATGTATGCCGTAGTTCTCTAACTTTGCTATTATCCTGTTGTGAGGAACACTATCAAATGCTTTTTGGATGTCTAAGTATATCATGTTTATATGTTTGCTATCATCATGAAATTTCAACATATCGTCCAATACATCCAGAAGCTGAAGAACACAACTACGTTTGCTACGGAAACCATATTGATTCACATTGAAAAGAGCATTGTCTTCCATGTGTTTCATTAACACATCTCTTACAGATTTCTCTCATAGCTTACATGGTACTGATGTAAGTGAAATAGGTAGAACGTGTGTCCATTACTGGTAGAGGAATATGCTTAGTACAAGGTTTTGTTAGGAAAAGTAAGTTGTATGGCTACTGCTGCAATTTGACTATAAAATGATGAAAATGTGGTGTAATAATAATAAATTACCAAGAAAGTAAGTTGAACACTTGAAGCACATTTCTCCTTTAATCTTTTGATATAAAAAATACTAGTACAATGTAGAGCTCTGTAAATTGATGTAACAGAGAACACAGTAAGATATCAATGGTTCCTTCTTTTGTGGATATTATAAAGAATGAGAACATGCCACGAACTACATGCAACTATAAGATATAGTTTATAAATCAATATGGAGTGACACTGTTGATAGACAAGTGTTTACTGTAGGTTTTCTCTTGATATTTCAGGCTTTAATCAATGGTACAAACCATAGTTGTAATTCTTCAATGATCTATTTGTCAACGAAATCATTTGCATGGATTTAGGAACAAGTAATATTATAATATCGCTACCTAGCCCTGCATAAAGATAATTATAATGACTTGTTACAATTTGATCTTAACTAGACTTTGGCTTGTTGGATACATTCTGAACACATTTTCTGAGGCCTAAGTCTTGATTTGTCATCTTTAAGCAAAACCGCTGCATAGTAAATTGATTATCATAAAAAGTGATTTTGAAAGCCGTAGTCGGTGACTTCCCTACAGAGCTGACTCCTATTGTTGAATATTTCAGTTCTTAAATACAAAGGGAGGAACCTGTGAGGGTGGTATTGGTTAGCTGTACAGAATAACCAAAGACACTTCCATTTGTATAATTACTTAAATCAGGGTTATTTTATCCACATATTTTCAGCATTTTGTAATCACTTTTCAACCTTATTCAAAAGTAAATAACCCCGGTCGATAGCGCAGTTGGTAGCGCGCCGGGATTTGGAATCTCGTGCCCGAGGGCGTGCGGGTTCGAATCCCCCCTGGGAGGTTATACCCTTCCATGAAAATATGACATTAATGTCGATTTTCCTCCATTGATTAGATATATATATACTTTTATTGCGATAATTAAGGCCACCGGCCCATTCACATAATTATTACAGTACATACATACAAAAACATATCAGTGTGATGGAGAAACATTTTATCAATAAGATTAAGATAAGTATACTATTATCTCTAAGGTAAATTGTATAATCATATTCAAACATAGTATACATGTAATTCACATACTTAGCATACAGCCACTCATATATAGGAATTTCCCTCTCTTAAGGTAAAATGTAAAATCATATTTGAACACAGTTAACAAGTAATTTACATAATTATATAATTACTCAACCCTTTCAATAAAGGTAATGTTTAAACAAAGGTAATGTTTCAACATGTTTAAAATATAACACCAGTAATTTACCTAAGTATACTATTACAATTACATGTACAAACCTTCCAGAAACAAATTTCATTCTTTTAAGGTATAATGTATACTCAAACTATTTAAAAAAAATTACAATTAATTTACCACATATTTAAACATAGTACACAAGTTATTTACCAAATATTTGAACATAGTGCACAAGTAATTTACCAAATATTTGAACATAGTACACAAGTAATTTACCATATATACAAACATTGTACACAAGTAATTTACCAAATATTTAAACATACTATACAAGTAATTTACCATATATATAAACATAGATAATATGGAGAAGTTTCCGGCCTTGTGGAAGGGTAGGTGAGTACTGGTTATTGACAATGGTCCTGGAAAGATAGGTTAGGTAAGCTGGATGCCGTAAAATGACCTAAATTGTGTTGACACAGTGTTAACTATAATAAATAAATAAAACAAAAGTGAATAAGTTACTCAAGTTGATAAAAGTGGAGGAAAAAGCCAAGAAAGCAATGAATCCAAAATGCATTTACATGTAGGGGACCTACTATATATGATTTCTGTTTCATAAATAAATATTACAGTACAAAATATTTTTATACAACATACCATAAGTCTTAAATGTTTGATAAAAATAAATGCTAAGTATATTTCTGCAGTAAAAATTGCAGGTAGACCTGAGACAGATTTTACTGCTAGATTAAACTTACAGCATGAAAAAAAACACATCTGGTACAGAGTAGTTGTGCTATATACAATATAAGGTATAATGCTAGCTCAGCTGGTAGCACGCAAGTCTACTGATCGAGGAGTCGTTGTTTCGATTCCCGGGCGGGGCATACTTTCGAGGAGCTTGGTCATGAAATTATTTCTACTGCCATTCTCACTCCTCCAATGATTCTTAATTATGTAGGGAAGTTGTCAGTCACAAACGAAATTATGCGCCTAATTGTTGGTTCACAGCTAAATCTAGAGATAAATGAGTAGGTTGACTGGCCGCCATTATATGACCTATACAATGTGTTGCTACGGCGTTAAACCCAACAAAAACAAACTATATTAGGACCACCATGGTCATATGCAAAATCAAACGATGTTTGATGATTTGTTTGGTTATTAGAAATAAAATTAAGAAGAAATTTCATCATATTAAGGTAATTTAATGGTATTAACATTATGAGTCTTTATAGGCCATGTTTGTTGAACTTGTTTTAACTCAAGTGTTTTGCTCGTAGGTAATCTTTTTAAACAAAAAGCAATTGACTCATAGTATACAAATAATTATTAGATTTAGGGTTATGTTTATCTCCCTATTTGTCATTTGATTGTCAAGCATTTTGAGCATTTCGTTTTCACTTTCAAACAGTCAAGCATTTTGTAGTCTCGTTTCAAACATTTTTCTCTTTTCAAGCGATTGAGCAGTCCATTTTTTGTTCCGATCATTAACCGCACAATTCTTCTCATTTGAGCATTGAAACATTTCGTCTGTCCTTACCAAGCATTTCTTATCTTGTAAACAGTTAAAGCTGTTCTTGCCCAGATTTCAACTTAAATATCAACTTTCATTACATTCAAAATTGTACAGTAACATTTATGGAAGGGCCAAAGTAATGAAAAGTTTAGTGCTTATCAACAAACACCTGTTCTTTTATGTATAAAAACTTACCCAGTGTGTAGTGGTATTGGTTATTTCAGTGTGATTTAGTTACTTTTACTTTAAATTTCTCACGATCTGTAGGCCAACTTGCCTTCAAATACATGAACATGTAATCATTTTCTTCAGACAAGTAGTAGCTCTTAAGTCTTTCTGTTATTATTTTCAAGTCTTAAAGATTTTAATCGAAGAACAAAATACTTAAATCATTACAGAAGATCAATAAGCTTTAATTCAGTTAAACGATAGTAAACAAAGGCTCTGTCTCCTTGGTAATAATGGTAGCGCGCCGGGATTTGGATACTCGTGCGGGTTCGAATCCCACCCGGGGAGGTTATACCCTTCCATGAAAATTTGACAATAATGTCGATTTTCCTCCATTGATTAGATAATATGGAGAATTTTCCGGCCTTGTGGAAGGGTAGGTGAGTACTGGTTATAGACAATGGTCCAGGAAAGCTAGGTTATGTGCGCTGGACGCCGTGAAATGACCTAAATTGTGTTGATACGGCGTTAACTCCAATAAATAAATGAATAAATAAATAAATCCTTGGTAATAAGGATAATGTCTCTGACTTCAGATCACAGTAATTTCTCACTGATTGAAGGACAGGTTACATTCCATTTAGATTTTAATGGTTTCTTTTATTGTGGGATATTATTAAGGATGGGATCATGCTACAAAGTTTAAGATATTTTATAATTCAATATAAAGTGACACTGACGATAGACAAGTGTTTGTTGTAGGTCTTCTCTTGATATTTCAGGCTTAAATCAATGGTACAAACCATAGTTGTAATATTTCAATGATCTACTTGTCAAAGAGCCTATACTTGGCATGAAGCCTGGAGTAACATTAGAATATTGCTTCCAAGCCTACATAACGATAGGCTAAATGCAATAGTTTGTTGCAATATAGCATTCACTAGCCTTTGACTTGTTGAAAACATTCTGAACACTGTCATTTCCGAACCCTCCATCTTGGTTTTGCCATTTTTTAAGCAAACGCGTAGCTCGATTAATATAAAAATGTTTTTAGAGGCACTAAATAGTGAATTCCTTATGCTACGTCTCTTATTGTTGAATAAATTTCAGTTCTTAAATAAATAAAGGGAGGTAACTCAATTAATTTCAATTATCAGCATGTATAGAGTAATGTTACCTTTGGGATTAAGATGTCCATTCAATCAGGGCATTGCCAATTTCTTTGATCTAGAAATGTTTCTAAGACTTTCATTTCACCAAGTCCAAAATGGCAACTGTGATTGTTGCACATAAACAAAATAAATAACAGTACCCACCAAAAGTTTGGAGACATTTTCATTTTATAGGCCTACTGAAAAGCTTTTATCTAAATTTGATAACTGTTTATTTTGAAATGCCTTATAGTTTTGCTTCATATTTTGGTTATCATTATTATTTTAACAGAGACTACAAAAATAGCATAAAAGATATGTTTTGGAAAATAATTACAATGAACATGGTTTTGGAGGCTTTTTAGTGTTGCATTTATGAAGTTATTTTTCCATTTTATCACAAACCATACGTAAATGTATGAAATTAATGATTCTACAAAAATAATCATCAAAATTCAAAATTTGTAATAATTTCTTTGTCTCCAAACTTTTGGACGGTACTGTATATGACAAAAGGAACTGAATAGTTAGGTGCATATCCAAAAGAATATACAATGTAAAAGTAACTAAAGTTGAGGAAAAAAGCCAAGAAAACATGATGCATTTATATAATCATTTTTTATCAATAAATATTACAGTACAAAACATTTTCTACACAACATAATCAAGTCTTACAATGTTTGGTAGATAAATACATTATGCATACTATTTAGGTATAGTGCGTACAAATTGACCCCGACCTGACCTTTATGCAAGAATATTCATTACATTGAATACGAATGTAGTATTATTGCTCGATAACAATCGGATTATATCGTCAGGGCACGAATGTAATTATAACACAGGGATTAATTTTAAAGTACATTTAAAGTGTACAATGAGGGTCTATTACACATAGACCGGACCAGATGATTATACGATGAGGCTAGCTACCTTTCAAAGGTTTAATACAATAAGAAACCCCCTTTTGTATCAGAAATAGCAAAATATATAACTGCAGAAAAATGCCGATACAGATTAAACACTTCAGCACAAAAACATATTTGATACACTGTATGCATGCTGTTTAGTCATATGCTAAATCATATGGCTTTTTATATTTAGGTCACAGATACTCAATTTGAGAAGAAAAGGTCATTATATTTAGACGATTTTGCTAATAAAACATTAATTTTGATGTTTTAAATAGTGGAACTTCACTGTATAATTCATGTCTGGTACAATTAAGACATCACTTACAGAATACTACTTAGAGAATACATTAACTACATGTATTATTGTAACTTTT
The DNA here is from genome assembly GCA_025267735.1 of Mactra quadrangularis. Lineage (NCBI taxonomy): Eukaryota > Metazoa > Mollusca > Bivalvia > Venerida > Mactridae > Mactra > Mactra quadrangularis. The sequence goes on along the minus strand of CM046305.1, from coordinate 45,627,910 downwards.
CATAGGGTTTAATACCGTGCCCAGTATTTTGTTTTCAGGTCATTTTGGGGCTATTCCCCTCTCCAAAAAGTATATATATTTCCCCTTCCCAGGCAATAAATTCCCCTGTCAGTGTCTTAAAAGTTTTGTACTTTTTGAACTCATTATCAAGAAGGTTATCATATTATTATTATTATATCAGTAATGTAATCTCAAGCTTTATATTGTGAAATCCTAATTAAGTGTCTGATGTGCATACATTAACCCCACTGATTTAAATAATCATTTCAGTGTTTCCGAACTCACTGTTGATAAAAATACACATCTATATTTATGAACAGAGGTTTAGATTATCTAACAAACTTTGTGTATTTAAATCGGCCGAGTTAATGTATGCTCCCCTGACAGTTGAAAATCCGGGTTGATAACGCAATTGGTAGCGCGCCGGGATTCGGAATCTCGTGTCCCGAGGGGGCTTCAGGTTCGAATCCCACCCGGGGAGGTTATACCCTTCCATGAAAATTATTCAATGATGTCAATTTTCCTCCATTGATTAGATAATATGGAGAAGTTTTGGGCCTTGTGGAAGTGTAGACCTGGGAGTACTGGTTATAGACAAGGGTCCAGGAAAGCTAAGTTAGGTGCGCTGGACGCCGTGAAATGACCTAAAAATGTGTTGATACGGGGTTAAATCCAATGAATAAATAAATAAATAAACCGACAGTTGAATATAATTTAACATTAATTTTGATTGCTGCAATTACTATTGATTAGAATAGTGCTCGAAGGTACAATTATGAAAAATTCATTCAATTATTTGAGTGTATAAAGTTATAGCTGACAGTTTATACCACATGATTTTATAAAGTAAAAAAATGATTGCATTTAATCGTCTAAGTTTCACGCTGAAATACTTTCACCAACTTACCTCCAGGGGTCATTGGGCTTCTACTATCCATCTATTTAACTCCCTAAAGGGTCTTTCTCTCTATTCATGTGCAGCAAATGCTTTGGTCAACAAATAGTTCATCTGAACATGACCGCAGTGTTGGCGCTGAGTCATAAGAAGTTGTCGCCAACATTTTCGCCAAATGAAAAAAGTTGTCACCACTTTGGGGCCATTGCAGCCAACAAAATTTGTTATGGTTTGATGAGTTTAATACTGCATCGGATGTGTTGATTACTCAAATAGGCGAACATATCACACTCTCCGCCTGTGGTTATCTGCTAAATCATTATCTAATCACTTGTGAATTTGAACTTGGCCACTTACGATATCAAAACTTACATCAAAGAAAATTTATAGCGGACGATTTTTTTGTCGTCATAAAATTCGCCAAATTTTCAAATTGACACCAGAAATTAAATTTTGTCACATTTGGCGACATTGGCCATCGACAGCGCGAACCCTGTGACCCTTTGTGCAATGTCAGTAGATCTTATGACAGCAGTCTCTCAGATGTTTACAGAGATTGTATTTATATTAATGCTCTTTTCTATTTCTTTCAGCAACAAGTATGACCTATGAACTTGTGTTGTTACAGTTGATTACATCTACACTTGCGGGACTTGGTTGTGTTTATCTAGCATATATTCTTGTTTATATTTTAGATGATTTTTGTGTCGTCTGTGTATCAACCTATGTTATAAATGCTACTTTATTGGGCTGTGCAATAATAAAATATAGAGCTACCCAAAATATACAAATTTCTAAAAAGAATAAAACTGATAAGATTAAGTCCAGTTAATGTAAACCTCTCATAGATGCTGTCATTAAATGTTATGTATGATCGCAACTTCATTACAATCATCACCTTGAGATCCTCTATATTTTGCTACAGTCAGGGATTTTATATAACAGGGATTTGTAACCACATAGATTTACATCAAATTTCACTGTTGTGGCTATCATTTCGGCCCGTACAGATAACAAGCATAATAAGTTTAAATAAAGATGTTCACATGAAATTTTGTACCAGTACCATTAGAATTTACATAAAGGTTAGGAAAAATGTGTTTCTGGGTGATTTTGATGTAAATTATGCTCACATACTGTTTCACAAAACTATGCATTTTTCTGCTGATTCGCCATTTTCAGCCCTAATTTACATCACCTAGAGTCGTATTTTCAGTCATAATGGCAATGAAGTTTCGTCAAAAACTTCATAATCATTCACAAGTTGCATGAAAGACAAGTAAAAAAAAACATAAATCAAGTTTTTAAATTCTGGAATAGTTTGTACAGCCTGCTTCAGCCAGATATAGACAGTGACGACCGTGAATATTAAAAAAAGCACTTTGTTGCAAATCCATGTTATATAAAATCCCTGCTACAGTTGACCTGATGGTGCCCAATAACATGTCATGTTCAGTTGACTGCCAGCCTGTTCATGTTACTAACACAGTCTTGGAATTTAGCCAGTGGACCCTGGACTGACTCCACCGAAATCGCCGTCGTTTCAGTGACTTTCAGAAAGTGTGTGGTCCACCAACATTTTACCATAACAATTAAATTTATTAAGAAATCATAATCTGTTGTTATGGTGTTAATTCAAATTGTTAAAATATTTAAACCCATCACTAAGATTTTTTGGTCTCGTAAAAATTCATTCGGTCCGGTATTGAAGTCCATTTTGCTGGTCCGAATGTCCAAAGTTGATGAAAGTTTGTCCTGAAGACTGTAAACAGCGAGAAATTTTTAACTGGTTTATCATTATACCATTATATTATATTATCTTGATCAGGGTTTTATACTTACTTATTTTAAGAGAAATGCTGAAGGGATCATAACTAGTCAGCTATAGAGCAGCAACAATTCACCGGAAAGTCGATGCGATTCGATATTTTTTCTTTTGATTCGATTTTTTTCGATTTGATTCATCTATTAGAATAATTTACTCCAAATATGCATTTATACATTTATTTGATGTTAAAACTATTTGTTATTGATAAAATAAAAGTGTTACTCAAATTAAATTCACATGAAACCCGAAAATCTGCTAAATTAAGATTGCTTCTTTGAGAACCAAATGGACTGGGTGCGAATATGAAGGTCGCAAAAGTGTATAATTAATGTAATATCAGCTAAAATGTATCTATATATATACAACATGAAACATAAATTGTTTCAGAATATGCAGCTCTTAATATACTGCAGATAATGCCTCGCTACTTGATTTAATAAAGGGAAATAACCGTTGCGGGGAGTTTGTATCTTTTAGGTGCCCTTTTGCTTTTATGCTTATTACTTATGTAGATACGTTTAAAGGTCAGTATCGAATCAAAATTCGTGGGTCCCGAATCGAAATCGAATCGCCATCCTCGCAGTCTAGTTTCGATGTATCGAATCGAATCATTGCAGCCCTAGTCAGCTATTCAGAGATTCCACCACTTAAGGTTCTAAGTCTTGGATAAATATTTGCTGTTACAAAACAACTCATGAAAACTCAAATTCTCTTATGAACATGTCAATTTTTCAGGGATCCTGAAGGAACCTCTGTAGGGATCTAGATGGAATCCCCAGCAAAGAATCTTTTTCTGGGATTCTCACATACATTTATAGTGAATATTGAATAAGTACTTTTGATGAATTAGTTTAATTATTTACACATAAATAGGTACATGTAATCTTAAATTAATTAATTGGTTTGCCTATTTAATTTATTTTATTGCATATCATAATTATATGTATGCTATGCTAGTAGCACAGTGTTAGATGATGTATGTGGCCCATAGATGAACCCTATTGATTTTGAGGTCAAAGGTCAAGGTCACAGTGACCTGTAGGAATCCTTTCAGCATAAAATGCTACGGCTCCAGAGCTTTAGTTATTGTAGAGAAGTTTAACATTTTATCTGAAGTATTTGATCATGATACACTTGTGTCTGTCAATGAGAAATGTTAGTTTTCATCTTGATTATTGTTAAATGAAACCTTGTAAAGGCATATTAATATTTTGATTTTTATACTATATGGTTTCACCCACCAAAAGAGAGAAGGGGGTCTCATACAGGAACTTATAGGTGTGACTACAATCAGTAGCCTCATACAGGAACTTATAGGTGTGACTACAATCACTTGTCTCATACAGGAACTTATAGGTGTGACCACAATCACTTGTCTCATACTGGAACTTATAGTTGTGACTACAATCACTAGTCTCATACAGGAACTTATAGGTGTGACCACAATAACTAGTCTCATACAGGAACTTATAGGTGTGACCACAATCACTAGTCTCATACAGGAACTTATAGATGGACCACAATCACTAGTTTCAAACAGGAACTTGAAGGTGTGACCACAATCACTTGTTTCAAACAGGAACTTGAAGGTGTGATTAACCATCACTAATCACATATAAGAACACATGTAAGCAGGTAATAACTGACTTCAAACAGGAGTTAGTACTGGTGCATAGCCGCATCATGTTTCGGTCATATAAATATGTATGTTAAAGTTTGGGCAAACAAAAGCGATCCAAACTGTTTTAGAAAATGAATGTGGTTTCATCATACATGTTCAGGACAATCAGTAGTGTAGTTATCACTGTTTTTAGTTTAGCACATTGATTTTCATTTCTCCTGGTTACATCAGTCATGACCCAACACCATGAAGATCCTACATAGGCATCAAACCACTGACCCCTGTAATTGTAGGGAGTCGCTCTAAAGTTAAAGCAAAGTTTTTGAAGTATACTTTTAGTACTAAATACCAGTCGACTCTTGACATTAACTTCCCCGATCACTGAGTCATACACTAACTGTTAACATACCGCGCAAATTGCATACAAATTGCAGACACATCATACAGATCATGAACCTTACAGAAGCAATCGCAGGTAAATTTCTTGCTCAAGGTAATTAGCAGTGCCCCTAGTGGAATTCGAACCCAGGACCTCTCGAACCCAAAGCGCGCGTCCCACCACTGAACCACTGCTGACGACTGTGCTGCCTTGGTATTCATATGTGATGGTACTGGTTAGACTACAATTGCTTGGTTTTCTTTTACTACACACATTTTGAAATAACAATGACCACTTGACTGTATTTAATGTTTTAATTGTATTCTAATTCTTTTAATCATTTGTAATAAATTCACATATTTAACAAACTTTTAATTCATAATCTAAATACTTTTAAGTCATATTACAGTGAACACCAAATTTATATACAACATGGTCTCCCCCGGTTTCCATACAACAGAATCAGGAATATATAAAAATGAAATCTGGGGTTATATGGGCTATTGATAATTGATAATAGTAAACATGTCAGTGGTTTAGCTACAATGAGGCACACTGGTAATTTAAATGTAAATAGTCAAGCTGGGGTAATATACCACAGTGATAATGATTTCATTTTAGCACAGATGGTAAACCGGTACTGTATTTGAATTAGAACCTACAAACATCTGTTTTAATGTAGGATGGATACACACTGATCGAGGGTTTTTAGGACAGTTTGTTTTATCAACAATGATACCAACTTTCTGACCATCTCTATCACACTGAACTATAGTTTGCAAACCAAGATTTGCCACAATGACATTATCATAACTATCTACACAAACACCTTCAGGTTTTACATCAGGATCTGATAATGTCTTTATATAATCACATTGATCATTAAAACAAACCAGACCTTCTCTATCACCAGCAACAAATAATCTATCTCTCTTATCATTGAATGTGATATGATTACTTTGATCAAATAAAGACTGTCCACTATTATCTGTGGTAACAGTCTTCAATAAATTACCAGACATATCATACATGTATAATGACTTTCTCTCATCAGTTACATACAATGTATCATTATAATGTGCTAAACAATAGCTATTTTGTTTCAGTTTGATTGACCTTGATAATGATAATTTATCATGAATAGATACAAATTGTACTACTGTCCCACATGCTACAGCTACTTCGTTCTCTGCTACTCTACATACACCTTGTGGACTAGGAGGTACATCACAATAATCAACCAATGATAAAGATGATATATCAAAACGTTTCAGTTTTTTGTTATAACAATCTGTGAACAGAATCCTGTCATCTATGATACATGATCCATATATAGCACAGTCGCTGATATCATCCTGGAGTTTGACATTGATGTGACATATCTTATCAACTTTATATAGCTCGTTACTTCTTGATAATTTTGAAGTTGTATTACCTAAGCTTGTCTTACTCTTTAAGCTGGTCTTCAGTTCTTCAAATGGTTGGAATATTACTTCTGCATGACGAAAACTTGAAGACGTTATTTCACCTGTTTCCATGGTCTTGATATATTGCTGAGCAAGCTTAGAACAGACAAACTTCTGGGCTATATTTCCAGACGCTTGTTCTAAAAGCTGTTTAAGATTCTTCAAGTGGTCAATGGAATCTTCATTTTTCTTCCTTTCCTTAGCGAGATGAGTTTCCAATTTCTTATATTCATTCTCAATCTCATTAATGGATGATTTTTCTAACTCTTTTAACAGTTGTTCCATTTCTATTCTGAAATCATGGGCAGCTTTAATGGCTTTTGCTTTTGATTCTTGTAGTTGTTTAAAAAGATCATCAGCGTCATTTTGTCTTCTATTCATTTCATCTAATCCACTGTTAATATCACAGGCAGTTTTAGATGTATCTGTTTTACTGTATAGCTGATCAATGTTGTCAGAAACAGAGATCATAACATCACATGATCTGAAATGATACAGAAACATACACATTAGTTAGTTTTATGATTTACTGATACTTCATTTGATTGGTCATCGTAAAATTTCTATTCCTGCGTTTATACAATGTATTGTATAATGGACTTAGTTTTGCTCTGACATATTGCATTGTTGTTCTGATCACTACAACAAATAAAAATGTTTCTTATTATTTTGTTAATTAGGATCTTACCAAAATGTTACCACCTCAGTTATTTTAGTTGAGTGTAACTCCGCAGCAACACTTTGTGCAGGTCATATCAAGGCAGTCTGTCAACCTTATCATCGTTTAAGCAAAGGCTAAATCTCTGCTACTAGCTATCATGTCCAACATGATTTAGATTCAGTGGTAGGAAGGAAAATGGTTGTTGAATATGATTTCATGACCAACGTCTACGAGCGTATGGAAAGCATGCCCGACATAGGTATCGAACCTATGGCCCTTTCGTGAGTAGACATGTATACATGTACTATCGACTATGCTTGCCGGGCAAGATCCCCTCCCAGTTAAACTAGTTTATTGAGATCATACCCAACTCTTATTAAGTTTGGTCATAATACACTTTCTTAGGTCATTCTGATTACTTGTGTATCAAGTAGGAGAGTTGTAATTCCTAGTGGTGAAAGTAATTATGTGATAGTGGTTGAAATATATTTCTTGATATATAAGACTCCACAAGAACAATTAGTATAGATTGACATACTGATACTGCCAAATATAACTGAACAATTATTATCCAATTAGTGTATGAATTTCTATAAACCAGACCTAACATGTTACATTACATAAATACGTCTCCATATTTTCTTCAGTAATCTTAAACATACAAAGTTCAAATATTTATCTTTAAAGTTTTTATTTTTAAATATGCAATAACAGTATTGAGTATGAATTAAAGTTTGTCTTTTCAATGAGGAAACATTACTTTCAAATTTTCATGGAAGTATGTAATCTGTCATAGCCTGGAATTCATGTGATCCCTGGATTCGTAATCAACCCTTTACTATTGACTTTGCCGCCATCTTTATTATTCTAAAGTGTTTACTTTATGATGAAGTTAAAAAGGAATATAAACTTTTACTTACCTATGATCTTCTGCCGCACATACATAACAACCAACAACATCATGACCCTTGCAATACATTAACATAACCATTCCAACATGTTTACTACATTGTTTTGTTGGAATTGCAGGTAAAGATTTTGTCAGTCCTTGAGACTTGACGGCAGAGTTATCTAAAAAAGAATGTCCTTTGGTTGACGGAATCCTTCTATGAATATCAATACAATCCTTACAACAATATCGCTGACAATCTACACAGTATTTTAATGCTTGTTTAATTAAGTCATCTTCAGCACAAGACGTGCAAATATATTCAAAAGTCTCCTCTGAAGTTTTCAGTATACTTCCCCCAGTCGCCATATTTAAAACTTTGTCCTTGTCGATATTTACAGTTGTTTATTTAGAATAGATAAAATGTGTACAGGTCGTATTCTAGGTCATGTGTGTTTTTGTACTTTAAACAATGGATTTGCCCACTAAATAGGTGAATAAGCTAATGCATGAACATCATTTCACTGATTTAAACAGGCCATTTTTATGTGTATTTTAAATAGTGTGTATGCAGATGTAAATTTTATATAATAATATGTTTATAAAATAAGTGTAAACTAATTAAGCTATAAAATTGTAAAAAAATCACCCCTAAATATTGGTGTGTAATGAATATGGCTAGGTTTATATACGCACTGTTTACGTTGACGACCTGTATAATGCAGTGATTTGGTTACAATGTTTATTTTTAGTTAGTATGACTCATTAATTTCTGTTTGAAATCGTAACTAGCTCGTTTATGTCCGTGGTTTAAAGGTATGATCATTGGTAACATTCACGTGATGCACACAAAGTTAGTGTTTAAATCTACATGTAAATCATTGTAAAGTCTTGAATAGTGCATTGAGTGCCACGTTATTGTCTATACTATTGGTTTCGATTTGTAACTTCATATTTAGTGTAACAGTTTAATGATTTAATGTTTTTTTTGTGAATTTACATTCTACCAATCATGTTGTACTACTGTTAAACGTGCTGATAAGTAACGCCTTCTGTATAGTATTTGTAACATGTTCTCTGGTCATTATGATATCTGTGAGTATATGTATGGCTTACAGTACTAGTTCTCCCAATATATATCAACTCAAAACATAATAAACTAGCGACAAGACTCACTTGTAGACAATTGAATTACTACAAATTATTTCACGAAAACCATGTAATATTGTGAATCATGGTGTTATTTCAAAATGTAATAATAAATAGAATTAGTGATTTAATTAAACTTTTCTTGTCCTTTGTTTAATGTATCATCCTTTCTGCTTTTTACTCACGTTTACTCACGTTGATCTTGAAGATGAAGGAAGCTAGAGTATTTCTAGCTTGTCGAAATCTCCATTATGTGGTCTGTGAATACATTTTCCGGTTGCGGGACCTTTTAATATACATCATTAAGATAAAATCTTGAATGATGCCATAACTTGTCAAATTTATTTTTAAAGCTGTTAACTGATTCACTTAACACTATGTCCTCTGGTAGTTTATTCCAATCATCTATACAACGATGTGGAAACGAGTTTAAGCGCAGGGACTTGTTACATCTTACTTTCATTACTTGGACAATATGTCCTCTTGTATTGTTATCATTGAAGGTCAGAAATTTATCAATATCCACTTTTTCATAACCATGCACTATTTTATATAACTTGATCAGATCAAACCGTCTGCGTCTATAGTATATATATATAGTGTATAGTGTATAAGTTGGCAGGTTTAAATTTCTTAAACGATCTTCATAAGCCATATGCTTTAAACTTGGTTCAATTTTTGTGCTTCTACGTTGAACATTTTCTAGCATCTGACGCATCTTTTTGGTAGATGGGTTCCAAATGGGTTAGCCATAATCCAAAACTGATCTTATGAGTGATTTGTAAAGCATACAAATAAAGTTTTGTCCATGAATGTGAAGGATCGTTTTATCATTCACAGTAATTGATTGGCTTTGTTTGTCTTTTTGGTTATAGGAGTGTCAAATTTGAGATTCTGTTGAAAAATAATTCCAAGCTCACACTCTTTATTTTCAATAGGTAAATCATGTGTTACATTTGAACTGTCCATAATGGTATACGTATACTCATGTCTTACATTTCCAAATTGAATACATTTACATTTTGTGGCATTAAATTCCATTAACCATTCATTGCTTCATTGCAAAGCGAGTCGATGTCTTCTTGAAGGCTATCCTGACTAGTAGCATTATCTACTGCAGCCGAAATCTTAGTATCATCTGCAAACATTTTTAGAAAGTTATGTACTTGATCTGGTAAGTCATTCATATATATTACGCAAAGTACGGGTCCGAAAACTGTCCCTTGGGGTATCCCGGAGGTAACACTTTGCCAATCGGATTAATTACTGACCCTTAACAATGACACGCTGTATTCTCTCAGACAGAAAATTTTCAATCCATTTTAATAAATCACCATGTATGCCGTGGTTCTCTAACTTTGCTATTATCCTGTTGTGAGGAACACTATCAAATGCTTTTTGGATGTCTAAGTATATCATGTTTATATGTATGCTATCATCATGAAATTTCAACATATCGTCCAATACATCCAGAAGCTGAAGAACACAACTACGTTTGCTACGGAAACCATATTGATTCACATTGAAAAGAGCATTGTCTTCCATGTGTTTCATTAACACATCTCTTACAGATTTCTCTCATAACTTACATGGTACTGATGTAAGTGAAATAGGTAGGACGTTTGTCCATTATTGGTAGAGGAATATGCTTAGTACAAGGTTTTGTTAGGAAAAGTAAGTTGTTTGGCTACTGCTGTAATTTGACTATAAAATGATTAAAAATGTGGTGTAATAATAATAAATTACCAAGAAAGTAAGTTGAACACTTGAAGCACATTTCTCCTTTAATCTTTTGATATAAAAATACTAGTACAATGTAGAGCTCTGTAAATTGATGTAACAGAGAACATGTAAAAACTTAGAAGTTTCAGTGTTCACAGTAAGATATCAATGGTTCCTTCTTTTGTGGATATTATAAAGAATGAGAACATGCCACGAACTACATGCAACTATAAGATATATTTTATAAATCAATATGGAGTGACACTGTTGATAGACAAGTGTTTGCTGTAGGTTTTCTCTTGATATTTCAGGCTTTAATCAATGGTACAAACCATAGTTGTAATTCTTCAATGATCTATTTGTCAACTAAATCATTTGCATGGATTTAGGAACAAGTAATATTATAATATCGCTACCTAGCCCTGCATAAAGATAATTATAATGACTTGTTACAATTTGATCTTAACTAGGCTTTGGCTTGTTGGATACATTCTGAACACATTTTCTGAGGCCTAAGTCTTGATTTGTCATCTTTAAGCAAAACCGCTGCATAGTAAATTGATTATCATAAAAAGTGATTTTGAAAGCCGTAGTCGGTGACTTCCCTACAGAGCTGACTCCTATTGTTGAATATTTCAGTTCTTAAATACAAAGGAAGGAACCTGTGAGGGTGGTATTGGTTAGCTGTACAGAATAACCAAAGACACTTCCATTTGTATAATTACTTAAATCAGGGTTATTTTATCCACATATTTTCAGCATTTTGTAATCAATTTTCAACCTTATTCAAAAGTAAATAACCCCGGTCGATAGCGCAGTTGGTAGCGCGCCGGGATTTGGAATCTCGTGCCCGAGGGCGTGCGGGTTCGAACCCCCCCCTGGGAGGTTATACCCTTCCATGAAAATATGACATTAATGTCGATTTTCCTCCATTGATTAGATATATATATATACTTTTATTGCGATAATTAAGGCCACCGGCCCATTCACATAATTATTACAGTACATACATACAAAAACATATCAGTGTGATGGAGAAACATTTTATCAATAAGATTAAGATAAGTATACTATTATCTCTAAGGTAAATTTTATAATCATATTCAAACATAGTATACATGTAATTCACATACTTAGCATACAGTCACTCATATATAGGAATTTCCCTCTCTTAAGGTAAAATGTAAAATCATATTTGAACACAGTTAACAAGTAATTTACATAATTATATAATTACTCAACCCTTTCAATAAAGGTAATGTTTAAACAAAGGTAATGTTTCAACATGTTTAAAAGATAACACCAGTAATTTACCTAAGTATACTATTACAATTACATGTACAAACCTTCCAGAAACAAATTTCATTCTTTTTAGGTATAATGTATACTCAAACTACTTAAAAAAATTACAATTAATTTACCACATATTTAAACATAGTACACAAGTTATTTACCAAATATTTGAACATAGTGCACAAGTAATTTACCAAATATTTGAACATAGTACACAAGTAATTTACCATATATACAAACATTGTACACAAGTAATTTACCAAATATTTAAACATACTATACAAGTAATTTACCATATATATAAACATAGATAATATGGATGAGTTTCCGGCCTTGTGGAAGGGTAGGTGAGTACTGGTTATAGACAATGGTCCTGGAAAGATAGGTTAGGTGAGCTGGATGCCGTAAAATGACCTAAATTGTGTTGACACGGCGTTAACTCTAATAAATAAATAAAACAAAAGTGAATAAGTTACTCAAGTTGATAAAAGTGGAGTGAAAAGCCAAGAAAGCAATGAATCCAAAATACATTTACATGTAGGGGACCTACTATATATGATTTCTGTTTCATAAATAAATATTACAGTACAAAATATTTTTATTCAACATACCATAAGTCTTAAATGTTTGACAAAAATAAATGCTAAGTATATTTCTGCAGTAAAAGTGCAGGTAGACCTGAGACAGATTTTACTGCAAGATTAAACTTACAGCATGAACAAAAAACACATCTGGTACAGAGTAGTTGTGTTATATACAATATAAGGTATAATGCTTGCTCAGCTGGTAGCACGCAAGTCTACTGATCAAGGAGTCTTTGTTTCGATTCCCGGGCGGGGCATACTTTCGAGGAGCTTGGTCATGAAATTATTTCTACTGCCATTCTCACTTCTTCAATGGTTCTTAATTATGTAGGGAAGTTGTCAGTCACTGACGAAATTATGCGCCTAATTGTTGGTTCACAGCTAAATCTAGAAATAAATGAGTAGGTTGACTGGCCGACGTTATATGACCTATACAATGTGTTGCTACGGGGTCATTCCATACCAAATCACCCAAAAAACAAAAAAAATCCCAGTTCAAGTCTTAGATTTTGCTGAAATTTTAACCACATCAAATTTAATCTTATTCATGGAGAAATCCCAAATTTTAGTGTTGTACTCAAAATAGTTTTTGAGATACAGATGTTTGAAGTTGGTACGTATTGCACTATTATTGAAGTAAGAAATTGGTCAGTTTTGAGCCATCTTTGAGGGCAACATTTTTCAAGAAAGAGAGCTCTTAGAGTCCCTTAATTCCATATATGTACTCACATTTAGGTAAATATTTGAATTTAATAATCACTTAGATTCTTATTTTTTCCTTTTTTGAGAAATATTGATCGGAAAATGGCCCCGCGGCCAATTTGCGCAAAAAGTTAATTCAGTGCTGTAAAAGTCTTGATTTATAAATTGCAATATTTTCTTTATTTTTCAGGATATTACTTTAAAAGTTTCAGGGAATATTCTCATAATCATAATTGATATGTATATGGTCTTAAATTATTACAAACAAATAAAAGAAAAATATTTTTGTATTTTATTCAAGGGTACCCCCTCTTTTTTTACGAAATTAGTTTTTTTCATAAGTTTGGTGTGCTATAATTTTTTTATTTTTTAAGATGTTCTTATAGAAATGGGTATACATGTTCTTGATATGGCCCTTAATCATGTAATTGTATTTAAATAAGTTTAAAACTATTTGTCTTGAAGAAAATAGTCTCTAAAAGTGGCCCAAAATTGAAATTTTTGGTTTTTGCTCTAGTGTTCAAGTAGCCATACAAAAATAGGGACAAATGCTATCGCTCTGAAACGCTGTACGGCGTTAAACCCAACAAAAACAAACTATATTAGGACCACCGTGGTCATATGCAAAATCAAACGATGTTTGGTGATTTGTTTGGTTATTCGAAAAAAAAAATAAGAAGAAATGTCATCATATTAAGGTAATTTAATGGTATTAACATTATGAGTCTTTATAGGCCATGTTTGTAGAACTTGTTTTAACTCAAGTGTTTTGCTCGTAGGTAATCTTTTTTAACAAAAAGCAATTGACTCATAGTATACAAAAAAATATTAGATTTAGGGTTATGTTTATCTCCGTATTTGTCATTTGATTGTCAAGCATTTTGAGCATTTCGTCTTCACTTTCAAACAGTCAAGCATTTTGTTGTCTCGTTTCAAACATTTTTCTCTTTTCAAGCGATTGAGTAGTCCATTCTTTGTTCCGATCATTAACCGCACAATTCTTCTCATTTGAGCATTGAAACATTTCGTCTGTCCTTACCAAGCATTTCTTATCTTGTAAAAAGATTAAACGGCAATTCTCAATACGAAGGTCCATTTGGGAATGTGAATATGTGAAAAATCAACTTTAAATAAAACACTTTTAAATGATTTTTTCATTATTATGCATGTATCAGGGATGTAAATCTAATTTTCTGGATGCATAGCTATCTTTTTGCCAGTGCTATGGCCATATAAAAAGGGTAAGGTGTAAACATTTTTCTATTCGCTTTTAACATCCGATTTTGTACCCTTATTGCAGACAGTAAAAGCGTACACACAAATATCTTCTTCCATACAAAATCAAATGGTTTAGTTTTCAACAATTATACATGTCTTTGTCTAAAAATAAAAAACATCAACTAAAATGACTTCTTAATTAAGTCATTATATCCCACTGAACTTTAGGCACACTTTTCAATGCTAAGGGTAAAATCAAGACTGTAATCATTGGTGGCAATCCAATTGTTTTCTATTATTTGTGGACGTCACAATGATAACCTGCTGTTTCTTATACTTCACTTTGATCATTGCCGATACAAAAAATGTACATATTACCTGTGATAAGCCGCATACTTAAAAGGCACGTATATGTATAAAGAACAGGTGCAATGGTAACGGAAATTTTATATTGATTATATAAGGTTAAAACATAGTCAAACCCACCAAGTCTTTAACTGAACCAACAAATGTGTTACTTTATAGTTGCATTTTATTCTAAGTCAAATAGCTTACACCAATACAACTTATTTTTTCCATATCATATGTTCTATATACATAATAAAAAATACGACTAGTATAACAAGCGCATTTTAATTTAAAAACTTAAATGCTTTTGTTCAAACAGATGACGTGGTTCAGTTGAAACATAAAACTAAGACACTGATTAAGAATGAGCGAGATCATAACTCGGTAAAAGAACGCTTATCCGCAAAAACAACATAGTAACGGAAATTTTGTTCACAGAGATATTTGCCACCTGACATTATTTGATATCTGCGATGATATTTAACAAAATGACGAGTACGTGATTTTAATATGTTCGTGTCTTTTCAATTCAGTAAACCGATATACATGTATATATGATATAAACAGGATATTGAGAGGGTCCCGATCGAGGAGTCATGGTCACTAACATGAGAAATATATTGTGAGGGCATCTGACACAAAATCTATTGATACATTTATCTGTATAAAAGTGTGACCTTGAGTTGGCAATGCAAACAATAAAGCCCTAGGCCATACAATTTACGAATTTGTTTTCAATATTTCGTTATATAATGCTATGATTAGTCTTGAGTCCCTTTTAGCGGGCCAATATTCAAATATGTTGACCCCTGAGGCGGTGTCAATATTGAACCCATGGCAGGGGCTAAATTTGAAAAAAGGGTGGCTGACTTTTATTAAATGCATTGTGCAAAAGTTGATGACTGATGGTCTTAAATTTTTGTCAATACAATTTTAAGAGACTTATGACGGACGACGGACCAACATCAATCACATTGAATTGATCGTGCTCTGGCTCTGGTGAGCTATAATATAAAAATCTGCTAAACACTATTGTCTTATGGTACTTGGTCTACTTGTTCGAGACTAATACGTGTATTTTATTAACCTTTGGTAAAAATAGTATTGGCTTGAAATAATTTTCAAACTTACGATGCTGTGTTATTACGGACAAAAACATAAAATATCCGTTACCACATAGTAACGGAATTTGGTACACTTATAATCTCTGTCTGTCGTATTTTAATGACTTCTTGAAGTAAATCAATACTTGAATTGAAAGCCATATTTGTGCTCGTAGTGCATAATACACAACGAGTTAATTTCAGCTCAACATATAACTTATATCGCAATTAATAAAAGAACTGTCAACCTGTAAAAATCTTCATAATTAAACTATTTCTTAATTTATCTAACAAACTCAAAAATGTGTTATTTTACCACAAGGCGTTCCTGAAGTCATAAGTGACATAAATATATGAATGCACTGACTGGCACAATGTCCCAACGAAACCTATATGACTGATATTCCAAACATGGTCACGGAACTTTAAATGACGGAAATTTTTAATTCGTATTGAAATTACGTAATTTGACCTCTACAAAGTTACAAACGAAGAATTATTCGACCATCTATAAACAGTTATAGACAATTGATATATTTATCGTCATTATACCGTTTCAATATAGCTGGTATTTTCAGCAGCACCGGTAACGGAAATTTTGCTCATTTACTTTTTATTGACCCCTTTCACATTTGTCTTTCATGTACTTTCATATATCATTCATACCAAAGGTTTTTGTTGATTCATTTAATAATCAATGAAACTAAGATAACTTTTAGGCGTTTTTTATAACTCTGTGTTGATATTTTGCTTTCCTATCTAGCTGTGGCAGATACGGTATCGGAAATTTTATGAAAAGTACAAAGTCTGGCGACATTCACTCTACATTAGATATTTCAAAATTGTCTGACATACTGTTTTACAGAGCCTTTTAAGTACAAATTTCAATTGTTTACCAATGCATATGCACGCAAATTTAACTCTTTCAGTGGCCGTGTTCTCTGCAATTTTATTACAAACAACACAGGGGTGGACTGGCGACAGTAACGGAAATTTAAAATAAGGGTCTAAAATGGCGGTTACGATTTTATCAACTGTCCGATTTTTGTAATGTTTTGACACAATCATTGGACATCTACTAGGCAATGGACGAAACACTAAAATTTATTTTCTTACTTACTAGCAGGGAGTTATGTAACATTTTGTCAAATGGACCTTCGTATTGAGAATGACCGTTAAGCTGTTCTTGCCCAGATTTCAACTTAAATATCAACTTTCATTACATTGAAAATTGTACAGTAACATTTATGGAAGTGCCAAAGTAATGAAAAGTTTAGTGCTAATCAACAATCACCTGTATAAAAAGGTTCTTTTATGTATAAAAACTTACCCCGTGTGTAGTGGTATTGGTTATTTCAGTGTGAACCCGGGTCGATAGCGCAGTTGGTAGCGCGCCGGGATTTGGATACTCGTGCCCGAGGGGGTGCGGGTTCGAATCCCACCTGGGGAGGTTATACCCTTCCATGAAAATTTGACAATAATGTCGATTTTCCTCCATTGATTAGATAATATGGAGAAGTTTCCGGCCTTGTGGAAGGGTAGGTGAGTACTGGTTATAGACAATGGTCCAGGAAAGCTAGGTTAGGTGCGCTGGACGCCGTGAAATGACCCAAATTGTGTTGATACGGCGTTAACTCCAATAAATAAATAAATAAATAAATATAAATATATAAAATATTTCAGTGTGATATAGTTACTTTTACTTTAAATTTCTCACGAACTGTTGGCCAAATTGCCTTCAAATACATGAACATTTGATCATTTTCTTCAAACAAGTAGTAGCTCTAGGGCTTTCTGTTATTATTTTCAAGTCTTAAAGATTTTAATCAAAGAAGAAAATACTTAAATCATTACAGAAGATGAAGAAGCTTTAATTCAGTTAAACGATAGTTAACAAAGGCTCTGTGTCCTTGGTAATAAGGATAAGGTCCCTGACTTCAGATCACAGTAATTTCTCACTGATTGAAGGACAGGTTACATTCCATGGCACTTAACATGAGACTACATAAAGGATTTGACGATACTTAGATAATCTGTCTACCTCATATAGATATGTATGTTAAAGTGAGGTCAACCTAAAACAATCAAACTGTATGAGACTTACAAAGTGGTCCCATCATATAGACTTACAGTTTTCAATTTAGCACATTGACTTCCTTCCTTTCTATTAAACTCAGTCATGACCAAACTCCATGTATGTATGTAGGTTCTACATGGAAGTCAAACCATTGACCTCAGATGCTCGTGAGACTGTCCTAACTGGGTGATCACATGTGAAGGTACTGGTAAGTTTACAAGAGTCGTTTTTCTTTTTTATATCTACATATTGTAAAATAACTAAACCACTCACTGAATTTAACATTTTAATTTTATAATAATTTAAATCAATAGAAAAAAATCTAAATAGTTTCAACATAAATTTGATTCATAATCTAAAAAACATGTTTAAGCCATATTTCTCTGAACATCAAACTTATACATGTACACACAATATAGATCTCTCAGAATCCATACACTGGACCATGATCTGTCAATAATTAAGGTAAGTTAACTAAGAGACCAAGGTCATAGAATCTATTGATACTTGACAAATGATTACAGTAAACATTTAAGTGGTGTAGCTACAATGTGACACACAATGGAGCAGCAATGGTAATTCAATTGTAAATAGCCAATCTGGGTTAACATACAATGATAAAATATTCCCTTTAGCACAGATGGTATACATGTACTGTATTTGAATAAGAACCTACAAACATCTGTTTTAGTCTAGGATGGAAACACACGGATTGAGGATATTGTGCACAGTTTGTTTTATCAACAATAATACCAACTCTCTGTCCATCTCTATCACACTGAACTATAGTATGTAAGTGATAGTTTGCAACAATGACATTACCATTACCATTCACACAAACACCATCAGGTCTTACGTCAGGATCTGATATTGTCTTAATATAATCACATTGATCATTAAAACAAACCAGTCCTGTACTACCACCACAAACGAATATTCTATCACTCTTATCATTGAATGTGATATGATTACTTTGACCAAATAAAGACTGTCCACTATTATCTGTGGTAACAGACTTCAATAAATTACCAGACATATCATACATGTATAATGACTTTCTCTCATCAGTTACATACAATTTATCATTATAATGCGCTATACCATAAAGCTTGTGTTTCATTTTAATTGACCTTGATAACGATAACTTATCATGAATAGATACAAATTGGACTACTTTCGCACATGCTACAGCTACTTCATTCTCTCCTACTCTACATACACCACATGGACTTACAGGTACCTTACAGTAATCAACCAATGATAATGACGATATATCAAAACGTTTTAGCTTGTTGTTCTCCCAGTCTGTAAACAGAACTGTGTTATCTATGATACATGATCCAAATATGCGACAGTTGCTAGTATCATCTTGGAGATTGACATTGACGTGACAAATCTTATCAACTTTATATAGCTTGTTACTTCTTGATAATTTTGTAGTTGTATTACCTAAGCTTGTCTTACTCTTTAAGCTTGTCTTCAGTTCTTCAAATGGTTTGAAAATTACTTCTGCATGATGAAAACTTGAAGACAATATTTCACCTGTTTCTATGGTCTTGATATATTGTTGAGCAAGATTAGAACAGACAAATTTCTGGGCTATATTTCCAGACGCTTGATCTAATAGCTGTTTAAGATTCATCAATTGGTCAATGGAATCTTCATAAGTCTTCCTTTCTTTGAGTAGCTGTGTTTCCAATTTCTTATATTCTTTCTCAATCTCATTAAGAGATGATTTTTCTAACTCTTTCAACAGTTGTTCCATTTGCATTCTAAAATCATGGGCGGCTTTGATGGCTTTTGCTTTTGATTCTTGTAATTGTTTCAGAAGAGCATCATTGTCATTTTGTCTTTCTTTCATTTCGTCTAATCCTCTGTTAATATCAGAAGCAGTTTTTGATGTATCTGTTTTACTGTAGAGTTGATCAATATTGTCAGAAACAGAGATCAAATCATCACATGATCTGAAATAAAATAGAAACATACAAATCAGTTATTTTATACGTATATGATGTCTTTTAAAATGTTGTCTGTGACTTGTCTATTTTACTTGCGTCTGTATTGTCATGGAGTTAGTTTTGCACCGCTATATTATTGTCCGTTCTTTCTCAACTGTCAAAGCTTGAATAATTTCACGGTGACTGAATGCATTGTTTTTTTACTTGCGGCCTAATTTTTATTAGAAATATCTTGACTAAAAATTATCACACGGCATAAGTAGCTTTACTTAATCATAATACACACTTTCGGAAACTCAAGGATGTATTACGACAATAATTTTAACAAACGCATTCACCGTGAAATTATTCATGCTTTGACAGTTGAGAAAAAACGAACAATACATTGCTGCTTTGTTTAGAGCAACATACTGTATATAAATATTTCATAATATTTTGTTAACTAAGATTTAACCATAAGGTTCCTCAGTTATTCTTTAGTTGAGCTTGACACAGTAGCAACACTTAGTACAAATCATATCACGGTGGTCTGTCAACCTTCTCATCGTTGAAGCAGAGGCTAAATCTCTGCTATTAGCTGCCATGTCCAACATTATTTAGAATCAGTGGTAGGAAGGAAAATGGTCGTAGAATATGATTTCATGAACAAGGTCCACGAACGTATGGAAAGCATGCCCGACATGGGTATCGAACCCACGACCCCTTCGTCAGTAGACATGTATACATGTACTATCGACTGAGCTTGCCGGGCGAGATCCCCTCCCAGTTAAACTAGTTTATAGAGATCATACCCAATACTTATTAAGTTTGGTCATAATACACTTTCTTAGGTCATTCTGATTACTTGTCGATCAAGTAGGAGAGTTGTAATTCCTAGTGGTGAAAGTAATTATGTGATAGTGGTTGAAATATATTTCTTTATATATAAGACTCCACAAGAACAATTAGTATAGATTGACATACTGATACTGCCAAATATAACTGAACAATTATTATCCAATTAGTGTATGAATTTCTATAAACCAGACCTAACTCATTACATTACGTAAATACGTCTCCATATTTTCTTCAGTAATCTTAAACATACAAAGTTCAAATATTTATCTTTGAAGTGTTTATTTTTAAATATGCAATAACAGTATTGAGTATGAATTAAAGTTTGTCTTTTCAATGAGGAAACATTGCTTTCAAATTTTCATGGAAGTATGTAATCTGTCATAGCCTGGAATTCATGTGATCCCTGGATTCGTAATCAACCCTTTACTATTGGCTGTGCCGCCATCTTTATTATTCTAAAGTGTTCACGTTATGATGAACATAAATAAGAATATAAACTTTTACTTACCTATGATCTTCTGCCGCACATACATAACAACCAACAACATCATGGTTCTTGCAGTACATGTACATAACCATTCCAACATGTTTACTACATTGTTTTGTTGGAATTGATGGTAACGACATAGTCAGTCCTTGAGACTTGACGGCAGAGTTATCCAGAAATGAATGTCCTTTAGCTGACGGAATCCTTCTATGAATATCAATACAATCCTTACAACAATATCGCTGACATTCTACACAGTATTTTAAAGCTTGTTTAATTAAGTCATCTTCAGCACAAGACGTGCAAATATATTCAAAAGTCTCCTCCGACGTTTTCAGTATACTTCCCCTAGTCGCCATCTTTTAAACTTTGTCCTTGTCGATATTTGCAGTTGTTTATTTTGAGTAGATAAGATACAGGTCGTCACGTTAACATTGCGTACATAAACATAGCTAGTTTCATTACACACCAATATTTACCAATATTTAGGGGTGTATTATATTTATCGTCTTACAGTTTATTATTTGACATTTATTTTATAAACATACCACCTACAAAATTGAAAATGTTCATATACAGTATTAAAAAATAAATATCAAATGTCAAAGTTATACGTTTTAATCCGTAAAATGCTGTTCATGCATTAGCTTATTCACCTTTTCAGTGGACAAGTCCAATGTTTAAAGTACAAAAACATGCATGAACTAAAGTACGACATGTATGTATGCATTGACGTGAATTATAGTAAATAAATATTAACCTGACGTTGGTACCCTCATTGTAATAATTTCACGCTTCATTGTCTGTCTATTTATACCTTCGGTAGATTCCGCGTATCATTCATACGAAGAGGCACGTGTTAACTGATCATGTACTTCATATAAGTATGTAATTGTTTGTAAGTTATAAGGAATGACTCTATAGCGCCGATGATACCGAGATGGACTGTGAACTACTGTAGATAAGTAGGTGTTGGTTCGAGCCTAATCATGCGCAATTGTTTTTCATTTTTTAATATTTGTACAAACAAAATATTGTTAAAATTGTCCAAAAAATGTGTTATTTCATACACTCTTTTATTTTTTGTATTTTTATTCATCTATAATTTAAGTTTTATTATTTTGTAATTAGATCTAATCACATTTGATTTATTACATCAATTGCACGACAAAATACAGAAATACAATAAATATCAATTATCATTTTCGCTGCAATCAGATGAGTCGTGTCGCCAGCTCATATTTTAAATAAAACACAATGCACGAGAAAATAGTCGGATATATGTATACTTTAAACGGTATGATGTATTGCTCTTTACTCACTTCAATTTTTAACTCGCGACTCGTTCAACTGTATCAGAAATAACGGAGATTATCGAGTCAGTCCGACATTTATCGATGGGAGGCCGATTACTGATTTATACCGCGTCATCTCGATTTAATTTTATTCTGCATAAAGGTTAACGTCAGGTTAATATTTATTTACTATACCATGTCTATTTTTTGTTAAGTATAGAATTAGCGCACAATTAATTTCCGTTTGAATTCGTAAAAAGTTCGTTTATACCCGTGGGATTCGAACCCACGATAAAAAGATTTGTAGTCGGCCGTCTCCCTACTCGGTCACACAAACTACGACACGTATTGCAAATAATTTTTTACATAAGTGCTACGTGCTGACAATACGCTCTGCGTGAACTACCGAAATTAACCGAGTATTAAATATACCGTGTAATGTGACGTTTTAATTTTTGCAATTGGACAGTTCATTATAATCGTATCGTACAAACACCTGATCTCGTTCCTCACCTGATTTCGGTCCTTTCATAAAAAGTTGTTTACTTTTCTATTTTATTGCGTATGACGTCATCAATTCGTGTGCACAATGTCAAGTAAACAATCAACGCAACTACAACTGTCAAACGAGAATAATGCGCAAGAAACAGGTTTTTAGAATGAAAATTTTGTGATGGTGAATATTTTTCAGTAAATCCTTATTACCTTTTTCTGCTCTGTCAGTACAATCCATTAAATATTGTTTAAAAGTATGTTATAATAAAAAAAGCACATGGCAGGTAGCCCTTGCTCAAAAAGTCACGTGACAGTCATGTGGCAGCTAATTATGACGTCACAAAGAGCCAAATACGGTAGAAGTGCGAAATTAGGTCATCTATTTTTAGCCGCCATGACAGTTTTCAGAAAATGGTCGTGCTTTTTTTTGGAAGAATTTGGATTTGTTTTAAATATAAAATATCAGCAAGTATATGATAAACAAATGGAATATAGATTAAAAGGTTCGTTTTTAATGTATTTTTCTGAAAGTATTGTTGCATTAATTAGAAATGGTTCTTTGAGTCCTTAGAGGTGCGAGAACCCGTGTGTCCACCATACAATAAATATAGATCTTAGAAAACTCTTCAATAGTGCATTGAGTGCCACGTTATTGTCTATACTATTGATTTCAATTTGAAACTTAATATTTAGTGCAACAATAGTTTAATAATGGTAAGTTAAGACAAACTCGTAGACAATTAAATTACTACAACTTATTAAATGAAATTTTGTCCTATGGTGAATTATATTACCATTTCAATTTAAGATAATAAATATAATTAGTAATTAAATTTAACTCTTGTAGTATATTGTACAAAGGATCCTCCTTTCTGCTTTTTAGAGTAGGTATTAAGTCCAAGCCCGTAGGAACAGGGGGGGGAGGGCTAGGGGGGTTTAGTCCCCAATATTGTCATCAATTATAGTGATTGAGCATCTTTATTCAATCTGTCACACTCTATTGATTTATTCATTCGTGCTTTTTCAGCAAAATCAAAATTGCATGTACACGCTATATCTAACTGAAACTGTATAAGAAAATCAAAGGTCGTAGTCAGTCTCAAACCTGAGAAAAAGGCGAGGGTTTTGTAGGTCAAAACTAGATGTATATGATAATTAAGTACTGTTTTCTTTTCCTTAAAATTAATCTGAATAAATTAACCCCCCCCCAATCTGAAAATGCTTCATACGTGCCTGAAGTCCATTACTGGTAGAGGAATATGCTTAGTACTGGGGATTGTAAGGGAACGTAACTTGTTTGGCTACTGTTGAAATTTTACTATAAAATGGTAAACATGTGGTGTAATTTATAATAAAATACCTAGAAAGCAAGTTTAATACTTGAATCACATTTCTCATACCATATTTTTTATATAAAAATACTAGTACTATGTAAAAGTCTGTAAATTGATGTAACAGAGAACATGTTAAAACTTTGATGTTTCAGTGTTCACAGTTAGATTTTAATGGCTTCTTTTATTGTGGGATAATATTAAGGATGGGACCATGCTACAAAGTTTAAGATATTTTATAAATCAATATGAAGTGACACTGATGATAGACAAGTGTTTGTTGTAGGGATTCTCTTGATATTTCAGGCTTTAATCAATGGTACAAACTATAGTTGTAATTCTTCAACGATCTATTTGTCTACGAAATTATTTACATGGAATCAGGAACTAGTAACATAAGGATATCGCTACCTAGCCCTGCATAAAGATAAATGCAATAGTTTGCTACAATAAGGTCTTAGTCAGCTGTTTGCTTGTTGAATACAGTCTGAACACATTTTTAAGACTCAATGCCATCTTTAAGCAAACCCGTTGCATAGTAAATTTGTTATCATAAAAAGCGCTTTTGAAAGCAATAGGTGGTGATCTCCTTACACAACTGACTCCAATATTTTGAATATTTCAGTTCTTATATACAAAGGGATGTTACTTAACGTATACTCTAATTCATTACTATTGTAAAACATCTTGTTGTATAGTTTATGTAACCTTTGGGATTGCGATGTTCTATTCAAATCCCTTACAGACATGTCATTTTCTTTGAGCAAGAAATATTTTTTGAAAATGTTTCACCTCATCAATGCCGAAAGAACGGGTACCTGTTTTGGATGGTATTTGTTGTTTGCACATAAACAGAATAACAAAATACACTTGGTTATTTATATATTTAAGTCAACACGTATAATTGTATAAATTGACATAAGACACGTATAGTTTGTTTAAATAGACCGAGGACACGTACAGTTTGTATAAATTGACTTAAGCCACGTATAGATTGTGAGATTGTGAGAATGGACCTGAGACATGTAAAGATTTAACAAATTAGACAAAGACAACTGTAGTATGTACAAATTATACTTTTTCAGGCCAATTTGCATTATCTTTTCTTGTCTCATACTGGTACAAATAGGCGTGACTACAGTCAAAAGTCTTATACAGGAACATATAAGTGTGACCACAATTACTAGTCTCATACAGAAACTTATAGGTGGGACCACAATCAATATTCTCATACAGGAACTTATAGGCGTGAACACAATCAATAGTCTCATACAGGAACTTATGGGTGTGACCACAATCACTAGTCTCATACAGGAACTTATAGGTGTGACCTCAATAACTAGTCTCATACAGGAACTTATAGGTGGGACCACAATCAATATTCTCATACAGGAACTTATAGGTGTGAACACAATCAATAGTCTCATACAGGAACTTATAGATGTGGCCACATTCACTAGTCTCATACAGGAACTTATAGATGTGACTACAATCACTAGTCTCATACAGGAACTTATAGGTGTGACCACAATCACTAGTCTCATACAGGAACTTATAGGTGTGGCCACATTCACTAGTCTCATACAGGAACTTATAGATGTGACTACAATCACTAGTCTCATGCAGTAACTTATAGGTGTGACTACAATCACTAGTCTCATACTGGAACTTATAGGTGTGGCCACAATCACTAGTATCAAACCGGAACTTATAGATGTGACTACAATAACTAGTCTCATACAGGAAAGTATAGGTGTGACCACAACCACTAGTATCATACAGAAGCCTATAGGTGTGGCCACAATAACTAGTATCAAACAGGAACTTATAGGTGTGACCAAAATCAATAGTCTCATACAGGAACTTATAGGTGTTACCACAATCACTAGTCTTATACATGAACCTATAGGTTAGACCACAATTACTAGTCTCATACAGGAAATTATGGGTGTGACCACAATCACTAGTCTCATACAGGAACATATAAGTGTGACCACAATTACTAGTCTCATACAGAAACTTATAGGTGGGACCACAATCAATATTCTCATACAGGAACTTATATGCGTGAACACAATCAATAGTCTCATACAGGAACTTATGGGTGTGACCACAATCACTAGTCTCATACAGGAACTTATAGGTGTGACCTCAATAACTAGTCTCATACAGGAACTTATAGGTGGGACCACAATCAATATTCTCATACAGGAACTTATAGGTGTGACCACAATCACTAGTCTCATACAGGAACTTATAGATGTGGCCACATTCACTAGTCTCATACAGGAACTTATAGATGTGACTACAATCACTAGTCTCATACTGGAACTTATAGGTGTGGCCACAATCACTAGTATCAAACCGGAACTTATAGATGTGACTACAATAACTAGTCTCATACAGGAACGTATAGGTGTGACCACAACCACTAGTATCATACAGAAGCCTATAGGTGTGGCCACAATAACTAGTCTCATACAGGAACTTATAGGTGTGACCACAATCACTAGTCTCATACAGGAACTTAAAGTTGTGACCACAATCACTAGTCTCATACAGGAACTTATAGGTGTGGCCACAATCACTAGTCTCATACAGGAACTTATAGTTGTGACCGCAATCACTAGTCTAATAATGAAACTTAAAGATGTGACCACAATCACTAGTCTCATACAGGAACTTATAGATGTGAGCATAATTACTAGTCTAATACAGGTATTTATAGGTGTGACCACTAACACATGTTTCATGCAGGAACTAAATGGGGTAACCAAAAGCACTAGTCTCACACAGGAACTTATAGATGTGACCACAATCACTAGTCTCTTACAGGAACTTATAGGTGTGTCCACAATCACTAGTCTCATACAGGCACTAATAGATGTGGACACATTCACCTGTCTCAAGCAGGAACTTACAGGTGTGACCACAATCCCCTGTCTCATGCAGAAACTTATAGGTGTGACCACAATCACTCGTCTCATACAGGAACTTATTGATGTGACAACATCACTAGTCTCATACAGGAACTTATAGGTGTGGCCACAATCAATAGTCTCATGCAGGAACTTATAGGTGTGACCACAATCACTAGTTTCATTTAGGATCCTTTAGATGTGACCACTATTACTAGTCTCATACAGGAACTTATAGGTGTGACCACATCACTAGTCTTAACAGGAACTTATAGGTGTGACCACATCACTAGTCTCATACAGGACCTTTTAGGTGTGACCACGATCAATAGTCTCATACAGGGACGTATAGGTGTGACTACAATCACTAGTCTCATACAGGAACTAATAGATGTGACTACACTCCCTAGTCTCATACAGGAACTTATCGGTGTGACCACAATCACAAGTCTCATACAGGAACTTATAGGTGTGACCTCAATCACTAGTCTCATACAGGAATTTATAGGTGTGGCCAAAATCAATAGTCTCATACAGGAACTTATAGGTGTGAACACAATTAATAGTCTCATACAGGAACTTATAGATGTGGCCGCAATCACTAGTCTCATACAGGAACTTATAGATGTGACCACAATCACCCGTCGCATACAGGAACTTATAGGTGTGACCACAATCACTAGTCTCATACAGGAACTTATAGTTGTGACCACAATCACCTGTCTCATGCAGGAATTTATAGGTGTGACCACAATCACTAGTCTCATACAGGAACTTATAGATGTGACCACAGTCACTAGTCTCATACAGGAACTTATAGTTGTGACCACAATCACTAGTCTCATACAGGAACTTATAGGTGTGACCACAATCAATAGTCTCATACAGGAACTTATAGGTTTGACCACAATCACTAGTTTCATACAGGAACTTGTAGTTGTGACCACAATCACTAGTCTCATACAGGAACTTATAGGTGTGACCACAATCACTAGTCTCACACAGGAACTTACAGGTGTGACCACAATCACTAGTCTCATACAGGAACGTTTTGGTGTGACCACATTAACAAGTCTTATACAAGATCTGCTTCAAGCGTATTTTTGGTTAGTACTGTTGCAAGGCAGCATCATTCTTAGATGAAATGTCCACCTCATATAAAAATTGTATGTTAAAGTGATTTCAAACAAGACCAAGCCAAACTGTATGATACTGATAATTGTGTTTACATCATACAGGACTTACAGTTTCAGTTTTTAACTTGTTTTTTTCTTCCTGGTTAACTCATTCGTGACCAAAGTTCATGTTGGTATGAACGTTCTACGTGGGAATCAAACCCATGACCTCTGGAGTCGTAGTCAGACACTCTACAGACTGTGCCAATCGGTTTGTCACAAATGATGGTACTGGTTAGACTACAAATGCTGGTTTTCTTTCACTATCTACATTTAAAATAACTAAAGCACTTTGATTCTCAACTGAATTTTACATTTTTATTTTATGATCATTTAATCACTTATATTAAATTCTTATTAATTTTAACATAAATTTGATTGATAATCTTAAAAGAAATTAAACCATACTACTCTGAACACAAAATTTATGCATGTACATGTATACGATATAGGTCTCTCAGAATCCATACACCACCTGTTAAGAAATATGTTAATGTGGGTCCATCAAACTCTATACCACTGAATCAGAATCTGTTAATAATTAAAGATTGAAAATTTGGAGACTCAGATTCAAAGGATATATTGATAATTGACTGTTGACAAAAGTAAACATGTCAGTGGTATAACCACACTTGAGGAACACTGGCTGGGGCAGCAATAGTAATTTTAATGTAAATTGTCAAACTGGGTTTATATACAGCGATTATAAATGATTTCATTTTAGCACAGATGGTAAACCTGTACTGTATTTGAAACAGAAGTTACAAACATCTGTTTTAGTCTAGGATAGATACACACTGATCTAGGGTATTTAGGACAGTTTGTTTTATCAACAATGATACCAACTTTCTGACCATCTCTACCACACTGAACTATAGTATGTGAGTGATAGTTTGCAACAATGACATTACAATAACTATCTGCACAAACACATTCAGGTTCTACATCAGGATCTGATATTGTCTCAATATAATCACATTCATCATTAAAACAAACCAGACCTTTACTACCACCACAAACAAATAATCTATCTCTCTTATCATTGAATATGATATGATTACTACAACCAAATAAAGACTGTCCACTATTATCTGTGGTAACAGTCTTCAATAAATTACCAGACATATCATACATGTATAATGGCCTGCTTTCATCAGTTACATACATTTTATCATTATAATGTGCTATACCATAACTTCTGTGTTTCATTCTGATTGACCTAGATAATGATAACTTATCATCAATAGATACAAATTGGACTACTTTCTCACATGCTATAGCTACTACATTCTCTCCTACTCTACATACACCACCTGGTCTAGAAGGTACCCCACAATAATCCACCAATGATAATGATGATATGTCAAAACGTTTTAGCTTGTTGTTCCAGCCGTTTGTGAACATAATCTTGCCATCTATGATACATGATCCAAATATGCCACAGTTACTGGTATCATCTTGGAGTTTGACATTCATTTGACATATTTTATCAATTTTATATAGCTCGTTACTTCTTGATAATTTTGTTGTTGTATTACCTAAGCTTGTCCTACTCTCTAAGCTTGTCTTTAATTCTTTAAGTGGTTGGAATATTACTTCTGAATGACGGAAACTTGAAGACGTTATTTCGCCTGTCTCCATGGTCTTTATATATTGTTGAGCAAGCTTAGAACAGACAAACTTCTGGGCTACATTTCCAGACGCTAGTTCTAAAAGCTGTTTAAGATTCTTCAAGTGGTCAATGGAATCTTCATAACTCTTCCTTTCTTCAAGGAGCTGTGTTTCCAACTTCTTATATTCTTTTTCAATCTCATTTATGGATGATTTTTCTAACTCTTTCAGCAGTTGTTCCATTTCTATTCTGAAATCATTGGCAGCTTTGATAGTTTTTGCTTTTGATTCTTGTAGTTGTTTTCTAAGAGCATCATTGTCAACTTGTCTTCCTTTCATTTCGTCTAATTCTTTGTTAATATCAGAGGCAGTTTTAGAAGTATCTGTTTTACTGTAGAGCTGATTAATATTATCAGAAACAGAGATCACATCATCACATGATCTGAAATAATATAGAAACATACAAACTAGTTTGACTTTTTTTAAAATGTCGAATCAGTTATTTTATATATGATGTCTTTTAAAATGTTGCCTGTGGCTTGTCTATAGTCTACTTGCTTTCTGTATTGACATGGAGTTAGTTTAACACTGACATATTGCATTGCTGTTTTGGTTATATACATATTTTATAATATTTTGTTAACTTATATTTAACCATATGGTTCCTCAGTTATTCTTTAGTTGAGTTTGACGCCGTAGCAACACTTTGTACAAATCATATCACGGTGGTCTGTTAACCTTCTCTTTCTCACAGGAAAGGCTAAATATCTGCTATTAGCTAGCTGTCCTTCATGAAATAGAGTCAGTGGTAGGAAGGGAAATGGTCGTATAGAAATGAGTTCATGGTCAAGTTTTACAAACGTATGGAAAGTATGCTCGACGTGGGTATCGATCCCATGACCCCTTCGTTCAGTAGACATGTATACATGTACTATCGACTGAGCAAGCCGGGCGAGATCTCCTCCCGTTTAAACTGAATTGTAGGAATTGCGATCAAATTATCATGGATGTGTGTAATTGGTCATAGGCTGGAATTCAGGTGATCTTAGGATTAGTAATCCTACCCTCTATCACCGGCTGTTACTCGTTATTATACTAAAAGAATTATACTTTCTGATGAACATAAATAATAATATAAACTTTTACTTACCTATGATCTTCTGTCGCACATACATAACAACCAACAACATCATGACCCTTGCAGTACATTAACATAACCATTCCAACATGTTTACTACATTGTTTCGTTCGAATTGCTGGCAACGACCTTGTCAGTCCTTGAGACTTAACGGCCGAGTTATCCAGAAAAGAATGCCCTTTGGTTGACGGAATCCTTCTATGAATATCAATACAATCCTTACAACAATATCGCTCACATTCTACACAGTATTTTAAAGCTTGTTTAATTAAGTCATCTTCGGCACAAGACGTGCAAATATATTCAAAAGTCTCCTCTGAAGTCTTCAGTATACCTTCCCCAGTCGCCATCTTTTAAACTTTGTACTTGTCGATGTTTACAGTTGTTTATTTTGAATAGATAAAATGTGTATAATGCAGTGAATTGGATACTATGTCTATGTGTATTAAGTATGACTCATTAATTTCCGTTTGATATCGTAACAAGCTCGTTTATATCCGTGGTTTAAAGGTATGATCAAATCGTTGTTATTAAACATTAAAGTGATGCAAAGTTAGTGCTTTAACTCAAAATTAAGATGATTGTAAAGTCTTGAATAGTGCATTGAGTGCCATGTTATTGTTTATACTATATTGGTTTTGATTTGTATAGTTCTATTACGTTAACCTGTCACAACTTAAATAATTACATGGTCACTGAATCTATAATTTTTAACCCCTTTTCGAACTTGTTATTTCCCCGATATTCAAAATCGTCGCATTTATAGTTAGATTATCAATAATTAATATGGATTGGTGGCTCAATTGTTAAAAAGAGGTTAAATAATGAAATAATAACACATTCAGTGACCTTGTAATTATTCAAGTTGTGACATGTTAATGTAATAGAATTATAACGTCATATATAGTGTAACCGTTTAATGATTTAAATGTATATTGTGAATTTACGTTCTACCAATCATGTTGTACTACTGTTAAATGTGCTGATAAGTAACGCCTCGTGTATAGTATTTGTTAGATGTTCTCTGGTCATTATCTGTGTGTGTATATATACCATACAGTACTTGCACACTTATTATATATGAGCTCAAAACACAATAAATTAGCGACAAGACTCACTTGTAGACAATTAAATTACTACACATCATTTAACGAAAACCATGTATTATGGTGAATCATATTGTTACGTCAAAATGAATTATAGATCTAAATAGAATAAGTAATCAAATTAAACTCTTCTTGTCCATTGTTTAATTAATCCTCCTTCCTGCTTTTAAAGTAGGATGCTAGACCATTACTGGTAGAGGAATATGCTTAGTACTGGGTATTGTTAGGGAAAGTAAATTGTATGGCTACTGTTGCAATTTTATTACAAATTGATAAAAATGTGGTGTGAAGTACAAGTAATAATAAATTACCAAGAAAGCAAGTTGAATACTTGAAGTACATTTCCCCTTATAATCTTTTGATCATATAAATAAATATAAATACAATGTACAGCTCTGTAAATTGATGTAACAGAGAACATGTTAAAACTTGAAAGTTTCAGTGTTCACAGTTAGATTTTAATGGCTTCTTTTATTGTGGGATATTATTAAGGATGGGAACATGCTACAAAAGTATAATATATTTAATAAATCAATATGGAGTGACACTGTTCAAGTGTTGATAGACAAGTGTTTGTTGTAAGTCTTCTCTTGATATTTCAGACTTTAATCAATGGTACAAATCATAGTTGTAATTCTTCAATGATCTATTTGTGTACGAAATCATTTGCATGGAGTCAGGAACTAGTAACATAAGAATATCGCTACCTAGCCCTGCATAAAGATAAATGCAATAATTTGCTACAATATGGCCTTAGTTACTAGTTAGCTGTTTGCGTGTTGAATACAGTTCTTAAATACAAAGGGATGTAACTTAACGTAAACTCTAATTCATTACTATTGTAAAACATCTTGCTGAATAGTTTATGTAACCTTGGGGATTGCGACGTTCCATTCAAATCCCTTAAAGACATGTCATTTTCTTTGAGCAAGAATTTTTTTTCACCTCATCAATGCCGAAAGAACGGGTACCTGTGAGGGTGGTATTTGTTGTCTGCACATGAACAGAATAACACAATACATATTTATATATTTAAGTCAACACGTATAATTGTATAAATTGACATATAAATTGACACGTATGGTTTGTATAAATTGACATAAGACACGTATAGTTTGTATAAAATTGACCTAAGACACGTATAGTTTTTATAAATTGACATAAGACACGTATAGTTTGTATAAATTGACCTAAGACACGTTTATATTGTATAAATTGACATAAGACACGTATGGTTTGTATAAATTGATCTAAGACACGCATAATTTGTATAAATTGATCTAAGACACGTATAGTTTGTATAAATTGACCTAAGACACGTTTATATTGTACAAATTGACATAAGACACGTATAGATTTTGAAAATGTGAGAATGGACCTGAGACATGTAAAGATTTAACAAATTGGCCCTAGATTACTGTTGTTTGTATGAATTATACTTTTCTCAGGTCAATTTGCATAATCTATTCGAGTCACATACTAGGAAATATAGGCGTGACTACAATCACAAGTCTTATACGGGTCATTATAGGTGTGACCTCAATTACTAGTATCATACAAGAACTTATAGGTGCGACCACAATCACTTGTCTCATACAGGAACCTATAGGTACAACCACAATCACTAGTCATATAATGGAAATAATAGGTGTGACCACAATTACTAGTCTCATACAGGAACTTATAGATGTGACCACAATCACTTGTCTCATACAGGAACTTATAGATGTGACCACAATCACTTGTCTCATACAGGAACTTATAGGTGTGAACACAATCACTAGTCTCATTCAGGAACGTATAGATGTGACCACAATCACTTGTCTCATACAGGAACTTATAGATGTGACCACAATCACTAGTCTAAACACAGGAATTTATAGGTGTGACCACAATCACTAGTCTTATACAGGAACTTATTGGTGTGGCAACAATTACAAGTTTCATACAGGAACATATTAGTTCGACCACAATCACTAGTCTCATACAGGAACTTATAGGTGTGACCACAATCACTAGTCTCATACAGGAACTTAATTGTGTGACCACAATCACTTGTCTCATACAGGAACTTATAGCTGTAACTATAACTATAAGGTGTGATCACAGTTACAAGTCTCATGTTGGAACT
Source organism: Mactra quadrangularis (assembly GCA_025267735.1). Taxonomy (NCBI): domain Eukaryota; kingdom Metazoa; phylum Mollusca; class Bivalvia; order Venerida; family Mactridae; genus Mactra; species Mactra quadrangularis. Next base: position 45,593,493 of record CM046305.1, on the reverse strand, counting down.
TATATAAGCCGTAACCACTTGGTTTAAGCGTATTTATTGTTAGTACTGTTGCAAGGCAGCATCATTAATAGATGAACTGTTCACCTCATATAAAATTGTATGTTCGTGATTTGAAACAAAATCAAGCCAAACTGTATGATACTGATAATTGTGTTCACATCATACAGGACTTACAGTTTCAGTTTTTAACTTGACTTTTTTTCTTCCTGGTTAACTCATTCGTGACCAATGTTCATGTTGGTATGAACGTTCTATATTGGAATCAAACCCATGACCTCTGGATTCGTAATCAGACACTTTACAGTCTGTGCTAACTGGATGTTCACAAATGATGGTACTGGTTAGACTACAAGTGCTGGTTTTCTTTCACTATCTACATTTACAAATAACTAAAGCACTTCTGAATTCTGAACTGAATTTTTATTTTATTATCATTTAATCACTTGTAATAATTATTATTAGTTTTAACATAAATTTGATTTATAATCTAAACAACATGTTTAAACCATACTACTCTAAACACAAAATTCAGGCATGTACATGTATACGATATAGATGTCTTAGAATTCATACCTGTTAAGATATATGTTAATACGGGTCCATTAAACTCTGTTAATAATTTGAGTAAGTACATTCGGAGATCCAGGTTATAGGAAATATAGATAATTAACTGTGGTCAACAAGAAATATGTCAGTGATATAGCTACATTGAGGCACACTGGGACAACAATGGTAATTATAATGTAGATAGTCTAACTGGGTTAATATTTATTTATTGGAGTTAACGCCGTATCAACACAATTTAGGTCATTTCACGGCGTCCAGCGCACCTAACCTAGCTTTCCATTGTCTATAACCAGTACTCACCTACCCTTCCACAAGGCCGGAAACTTCACCATATTATCTAATCAATGGAGGAAAATCGACATTATTGTCAAATTTTCATGGAAGGGTATAACCTCCCCGGGCGGGATTCGAACCCGCACCCCCTCAGGCACGAGTATCCAAATCCCGGCGCGCTACCAACTGCGCTATCGACCCGGGTTAAACTGGGTTAATATACTACAATGTTAAATGGTTTTCATTCAGTATAGACAGTAAACATTTACTGTATTTGAAATATAACATACAAACATCTGTTTTAATGAAGGATGGATACACAAGGATCGAGGTTGTGAAGGAGAGTTTGTTTTATCGACAATGATACCAACTTTCTGTCCATCTCTATCACACTGAACAATAGTATGTAATTGATAGTTAGCTACAATGACATTACCATCACCATCCACACAAACACCATCAGGTTTTACATCAGAATCTGATATTGTCTTAATATAATCACATTGATTATTAAAACAAACCAGTCCTGTGCTATCACCACCAACAAATAATCTATCTCCCTTATCATTGAATATGATATGATTATAACCAAATAAAGACTGTCCACTATAATCTGTGGTAACAGACTTCAATAAATTACCAGACATATCATACATATATAATAATTTGCTCTTATCAGTTACATACAATTTATCATTATAATGTGCCATACCATAACCCTTGTGTTTTATTTTAATTGACCTAGATAATGATAACTTATCATAAACAGATACAAATTGAACTACTTCCTTACATGCTACAGCTACTACATTCTCACCTACACTACATACACCACATGGCCAATCAGGTACCTTACAGTAATCAACCAATGATAATGAAGATATATCAAAACGTTTTAGCTTGTTATTCCTGTAGTCTGTGAACAGAATCCTGTTATCTATGATACATGATCCATGTATAGAACAGTCCCTGCTATCATCTTGAAGTTTGACATTCATTTGACATATCTTATCAACTTTATATAGCTCGTTACTTCTTGATAATTTTGATGTTGTATTACCTAAGCTTGTCTTACTCTCTAAGCTTGTTTTAAATGGTTGGAATATTACTTCTGCATGACGGAAACTCGAAGACATTATTTCACCTGTTTCCATGGTCTTGATATATTGCTGAGCAAGCTTTGAGCAGACAAACTTCTGAGCTCTATTTCCAGACGCTTGTTCTAAAAGCTGTTGAAGATTCTTCAAGTGGTCAATGGTTTCATCATAATTCTTTCTTCCTTCGAGTAGTTGTGCTTCCAACTTCTTATATTCATTCTCAATCTCATTTAGAGATGATTTTTCTAACTCTTTCAACAGTTGTTCCATTTCTATTCTGAAGTCTACGGCAGCTTTGATAGCTTTTGCTTTTGATTCTTGTAATTGTTTTAGAAGAGCATCGCTGTCATTTTGTCTTCCTTTCATTTCATCTAATCCTTTGTTAATATTAGAAGCAGCTTTGGATGTATCTCTTTTACTGTAGAGTTGATCAATATTGTCAGAAACAGAGATCAAATCATCACATGATCTGAAATAATACAGAAACATACATATCAGTTAGTTATATAAGTTCTTTCAAAGTTTTCTCTGATACTTCATTTGATTGGTCATCGTAAAATTACTATTCCTGCGTTTATATTGACATGGAGTTAGTTTTGCTCTGACATATTGCATTGTGGTTCTGATCACTACAATAAATAAAAATGTTCCTTATCATTTTGTTAATTCGGATCTTACCAAAAGGTTACCCCCAGTTATTTCAGTTGAGTTGAACTCCGCAGCAACACTTTGTACAGGTCATATCACGGCGGTCTGTCAACTTTCTCATTGTTACAGAAAAGGCTAAATCTCTGCTATTAGCTGTCCTTCATGATTTAGATTCAGTGGTATGAAGAGAAATTATCGTAGAAATGATTTCATGGCCAAGTTTTACAAACGTATGGAAAGTATGTCCGACATGGGTATCGAACCCATGACCCCTTAGTCAGCAGAAATGTATACATGTACTATTGACTGAGCTTGCCGGGCGAGATCCCCTCCCAGTTAAACTAGTTTATAGAGATCATACCCAACACTAATTGAGTTTGGTCATAATACACTTTCTTAGGTCATTCTGATTACTTGTGTATCAATAGGGCAGTTGTAATTCCTAGTGGTGAACGATTTTTGTGATAGTGGTTGAAAATATATTTCTGATATCTAAGACTCCACAAGAACAGTTAGTATAGATTGACAAACTGCCAAATATAACTGAACAATTATTATCCAATTAGTGTATGAAATTCTATAAACCAGACCTAACACATTACATTACATAAATACGTCTCCATATTTTGTGTCAGTAATCTTAAGCATACAAAGTTTTAATATTTATCTTTGAAGTGTTTATTTTTAAATATGCAATAACAGTTTTGTAAAGTTTGTCTCTTCAATGAGGAAACATTGCTTTCAAATTTTCATGGAAGTGTGTAATCTGTCATAGCCTGGAATTCATGAGATCCCTGGATTCGTAATCAACCCTTTACCATTGGCTGTGCCGCCATCTTTATTATTCAAAAGAGTTTACTTTATGATGAACATAAATAAGAATATAAACTTTTACTCACCTATGATCTTCTGCCGCACATACATAACAACCAACAACATCATGACCCTTGCAGTACATGTACATAATCATTCCAACATGTTTGCTACATTGCTTTGTTGGAATTGCTGGTAACGATCTTGTCAGTCCTTGAGACTTGACGACAGAGTTATCCAGAAATGAATGTCCTTTGGTTGACGGAATCCTTCTATGAATATCAATACAATCCTTACAACAATATCGCTCACATTCTACACAGTATTTTAAAGCTTGTTTAATTAGGTCATCTTCAGCACAAGAAGTACAAATATATTCATAAGTCTCCTCTGACGTTTTCAGTATACTTCCCCCAGTCGCCATCTTTTAAACTTTGTCCTTGTCGATATTTACAGGTGTTTATTTAGAATAGATAAGATAGAGGACGTCCACGTAAACATTGCGTATATAAACATAGTCAGTTTCATTACACACCAATATTTAGGGGTGTATTATATTTATAGTTTTATAGTTTATTATTTGACATTCATTTTATAAACAAACCACCTATAAAATTTAAAATGTGCATATACAGTATTAAATATATATGTTAAATATCAAAGTTATATGTTTTAATCCCAAAAATGTTGTTCATGCTCTAGCTTATCACCTTTACAGTAGACAAGTCCAATGTTTAAAGTCCAAAAACACGCATGACCTAAAATACAACATGTATTTATGCATTGACGTGGATACCATGTCTATTTTTGGTAAGTATAGAATTAGCGCACAATTAATTTCCGTTTGAATTCGTAAAAAGTTCGTTTATACCCGTGGCTTATATGAAATAAACAAGATCTCGGTTATAAACATTTGCATGATGTACAAAGTTGGCGGTTTTTATTCTAAATATAGATCTTAGTAAACTCTTCAATATTGCATTGAGTGCCACGTTATTGTCTATACTATTGATTTCAATTTGAAACTTAATATTTAGTGTAACAATAGTTTAATAATGGTAAGTTAAGACAAACTTGTAGACAATTAAATTACTAAATTATTAAATGAAATTTTGTCCTATGTTGAAGTATATTACCTTTTCAATATAAGATAATAAGTAGAATTAGTTATTAAATAAAACTCTTGTAGTATATTGTATAAAATATCCTCCTTTCTGCTTTTTAGAGTAGGTATTAAGTCCAAGCCCGTAGGAACAGGGGGGGGGCTAGGGGGGTTTAGCCCCCAATATTGTCATCAATTATAGTGATTGAGCATCTTTATTCAATCTGTCACACTCTATTGATTTATTCATTCGTTCTTTTTCAGCAAAATCAAAATTGCATGTACACGCTATATCTAACTGAAACTGTATAAGAAAATCAAAGGTCGTAGCCAGTCTCAAACCTGAGAAAAAGGCGAGGGTTTTGTAGGTCAAAACTAGATGTATATGATAATTAAGTACTGTTTTCTTTTCCTTAAAATTAATCTGAATAAATTAGCCCCCCCCCCCAATCTGAAAATGCTTCATACGTGCCTGAAGTCCATTACTGGTAGAGGAATATGCTTAGTACTGGGGATTGTAAGGAAACGTAACTTGTTTGGCTACTGATGAAATTTTACTATAAAATGGTAAACATGTGGTGTAATTTATAATAAAATACCTAGAAAGCAAGTTTAATACTTGAATCACATTTCTCATACCATATTTTTTATATAAAAATACTAGTACTATGTAAAACTCTGTAAATTGATGTACCAGAGAACATGTTAAAACTTGAAAGTTTCAGTGTTCACAGTTCGATTTTAATGGCTTCTTTTATTGTGGGATATTATTGAGGATGGGATCATGCTACAAAGTTTAAGATATTTTATAAATCAATATGAAGTGACACTGTTGATAGACAAGTGTTTGTTGTAGGTATTCTCTTGATATTTCAGGCTTTAATCAATGGTACAAACTAGAGTTGTAATATTTCAATGATCTACTTGTCAAAGAGCCTATACTTGGCATGAAGCCTGGAGTAACATTAGAATATTGCTTCCAAGCCTACATAACGATAGGCTAAATGCAATAGTTTATTGCAATATAGCATTCACTAGCCTTTGACTTGTTGAAAACATTCTGAACACTGTCATTTCCGAAGCCTCCATCTTGGTTTTGCCATTTTTTAAGCAAACCCGTAGCTCGATTAATATAAAAATGTTTTTAGAGACACTAATTAGTGAATTACTTATGCAACGTCTCTTATTGTTGAATATTTCAGTTCTTAAATATACAAGTAAATCTGTGAGCTAATGCTCACTAGTGATACCCCCGCCAAAATCTAAAAATATGCGACAAACAGGAAGTAGATGAGCAAGGGGCATGAAATCGCTTTACACCACATGGGACTATGGGATGAAGCAATATGCAAAGTATTAGGCTGCTGCATGTTATAGTTGCTGAGAAAACTGCGACGGAAATTTTGTAACGGACGGACGGACGGATGGACGGACGCACGGACAAGGGTAAAACAGTATACCCCCCTCTTCTTCGAAGCGGGGGGTATAATAAAGGGAGGTAACTCAATTCATTTCAATTATCAGCCTGTATAGAGTAATGTTTCCTTTGGGATTAAGATGTCCATTCAATCAGGGCATTACCAATTTCTTTTATCTAGTAATGTTTCTAAGACTTTCATTTCACCAAGTCCAAAACGGCAACTGTGGTTGTTGCACATAAATAAAATAAATAACAGTACCCACCAAAAGTTTGGAGACATTTTCATTTTGTAGGCCTACTGAATAGCTTTTATCTAAAAATTGATAACTGTTTATTTTGAAATGCCTTTTAGTTTTGTTTCATTTTTTGGTTATCATTATCATTGTAACAGAGACTACAAAAATAGCATGAAAGCTATGTTTTGGAAAATAATTACAATGAACATGATTTTGGAGGCTTGAGGATATCAGATGCTGATTTGTATAGTGTTGCATTTATGAAGTTTTTTTTCCATTTTATCACAAACCATACGTAAATGTATTAAAATTAATGATTGTACAAAATTAATCATCAAAATTCAAGAATTGTAGTAAATTTCTTTTGTCTCCAAACATTTGGTGGGTACTGTATATGACAAGAGGAACTGAATAGTTAGGTGCATATCCAAAAGAATACACAATGTAAAAATAACTAAAGTTGAGGAAAAAAGCCAAGAAAACATAATGCATTTATATAATCATTTTTTTATCAATAAATATTACAGTACAAAACATTTTCTATACAACATAATCAAGTCTTACAATGTTTGGTAGATAAAGACATTAATGCTTACTATTTAGGTAAATTTAATACAATGAGAAACCCCCTCTTGTACCAAAAACAGCAAAAATTAAAATTTTAACTGCAGAATAATGCCGATACAGATTAAACACTTCACTGCAAGAACAAAAAAAACATATTTGGTACACTGTATGCATGCAGTTTAGTGGTATGCTAAATCATATGGCTTTTATGGTCATAGATACTTATTTGAGAAGAAAATGTCATTATACTTAGACAAAATTATTTTGCTAATAAAACTTTAATTTTGATGTTTTTAATAGTGGAACTTCACTGTATAATTCATGTCTGGTACAATTAAGACATCACTTAAAGAATAATACTTAGAGAATACATTGACTATATGTATTATTTTAACTTTTCACAGGGTTTAATACCATGCCCAGTGGTTTTTCAGGCCATTTTGGGGCTATTCCCCTCTCCAAAAAGTATATATATTTCCCCTTCCCAGGCTATAAATTCCCCTGTCAGTGTCCTAAAACTTTTGTACTTTTTATAGCATTTTTACCCATTCCTCAAGCATTACAGAGAAATCACAGATGAATATATGGGTACAATAGTTGAAATTTTATATAGGAAGACAGAAAATATACTCTGTTAGAGGATCCATTTTATCTCAAGTATTGACAATAAAGGTAATTTTTACCCTAATCTGGTTTTTGAAACTAATCTCGTCTCATAAAGGGCCCCACCACCTTTCCCCTAAGAGTGAAAATAAACACTTATGCCAACACAATTTAGGTTATTTTATGATTACCAGCACAGCTAGCTTTCCTGGCCTGGACCCTGTATATAACTAGTACTCACACACCTTTCCACAAGGTCGGCTACTTTTCCACATATCTTATCTATGGAGGAAAATTTATTTCAATTATACATTTCATGGAAGATTATTTACGCCCCAGGTGAAATTTTAACCACTAACTAAAACTAAATTTAAAATCTTGTCGGACTGCCAACCTTAGTGCTACAGACTTAGACTACTTTTAAAACAACAAAAACATGGACAAACAAAGTCGTCATAAAAATATGTATTATATACATATATCATCATAATAAATAAACAACATGGTCATTTTGCAGTGGTCAACTTTGAATCATGTGTCCCAGGATCTATTCTCTGCAGCAATGAAACCAAGATTTTTAACTTAAGAGTTAAAATATATTACTATATAAATCACATAATCTATTGCACATTATATCTAAAATTGCAACAATATAAAACAATAACATTTTATTATCAACCTTCATAGAATAACAAAAAGCTGTGGTGTAATGATGACTTAAATAGACAAAATATCATTTGTAACACCTCAGATATCTTCTATGCACATATATCTAAGACATCAAAGGTAGTAGTGAAACATCAAATTATTAGACTTGGCAATAACTTGTTGGTAAGTAGTGTTTTTATTATTACCGTAAAGTTCCTCTATAGAGACCACCTTGGGGATTGCAAAATCATCAATTTTTGAAAGATTTTTAAGTTCCAAATGAGAAAGACTCCTTCAATGTTGGTTTAGGGCAAAACAGTCATAACTCAATATAAGAAAGGATTGAGTTACTATCCTATAGTGCTAAACATGTGATATTAAGACCACTCTGCTATTACAACCAGCAATTAAGTGGTCATTACAGTGCAACTTTACTGTAGTATGCAGTTGTGGTAAGACAACATGGACTAACAAATTGACAGTTATTCAGTTATTTCCCCTTGCATACTCTTCAAATAGGTAGATCCAATTAGTTGGATTACTCGTATTTTACCCTTACTGTTCAATGTCAATTTGCCAAAATTAACCTTAAATAACCTTTTTGTAAATCATTTAATTTGTTTGAAATTCAAGTTTAGTATTTTTAGGGTAAAGAACTATCTAAATGTTATCACTTCTGTAAATATCCTCATTAACTAAAAAGATATTAGATGAAATATTTTGTTATCCTTACATAGGAATTCAAGGATTGCAACTGTAAGGACCTACTTTCCTATTGGATTGCTTCAGATTTTATCAGGGAAAGATAACTGACTAAAGTCCCTAATTGTTCATTATTTTACTAACTAGAAACATATCAGACTTTGATTCAAGAATAAACCAATTACTATAAAACAAGGTGAACAGTCATTTTCGCTTTACCTATGCCAAACATATTTCATGTACCAATGGTAAACAGACAGCAGATAAAACACAAAAGATAAATACTTTTGCACTTTCATGCTGTTTGTTGAATCAACATGGCTCTCCTTTTAACATAATGATAGAAAGTGTTGTCACCACAAAATAATTCAAACTTGGACAATTGAAGAAAATGGACTATACTATAATAGTGGTTCAATGCTTGCTTGTTGAGGCAATGTTACTTTCCTATTAACATAATGATAGAAAATGTTCAGTCACTGCAAAACTCTTCAAGCTTTGAAAGTTGAAACAAATGGACTATACTATCAACTATAGATTCATTAACTGTTATTCATAATATTTGCACTATTATCAGAACTGGAATGCTTTATAAAAGGTTTATAATTTATATTCTGTATTAATTCACTAATCATCTGTGCTAGCTTGGATTTATCTATCTTCTTATTAAACTTCTCACCTGAAATGTAACAATAAAATAAAATATTAAATAAGAACTCCACAAGTGAAATTTGTCCCTCAAATAAAGGGAGATAATTTCAAACTGCAAATATTGAGAGTTTGAGGGTTTCTTGCACAGCACATTTCAAGTCACATTTGGAACTCCTGGGCCATTCACTACAAATGTCTTTGGACATATTTAGATGCCGTTTTGGAACTTTTTTGTGTCACATTACCAGATAAAATGTTTTAACCAGTGCAGATGTACAATTACATGTCATGTTTACAAAATTGATTTATACTCACATTTTTATTTCAACTTTGTTGTATATCTGGTACAATTTATGTTTTTACGAGGGGTGATCCAGAAGTAATGAGACAAACACCATAAATCCCAAACCGATCGTGGAATAAACTTGAAAATTACAACAGTTGTGTAAAAAGTAGTTTTCTATATGCGTGTGAAAAATCATGCATGTACATACTAAAAATCTCGAGCTATACTTTCCTGATCTATGTAAGGTAACGCAATCCACCGCAGGCCACAGATATTTGACGTCAACGGTGTCTTAATAAAGTATAATAACCTTAACTTACTTAGCGTCACTCTTTCTTAAAGGAATTCCTTTGCCTGGATGTATCCACTGACTGAAAGTATCTTTGAACCAGTCTGAGTCCAGTGATGACATAATAAATGCGCAAGTTCTTTGTACACAGTCAAATTGAGAGACAGAATTGCTGCCGTAAATGTTATGAAAACAAGGGAGCGGGCACCTGCTTTCATTTAGATCTTGTGCTGGCGCTCATGAAATCCAATATGGCGGACGTACTGGTAAAATTTAATCTACGAAATTATTTTCTAATAAAAAATTCAGGTTAACTACATTATGTTATTTATTCTAAACTTATTTTATTTGAATTCTTGAATTAAATCGGAACTTGAAATTGACTGTATACGGCCTTTTGGTACCGCACGAGAGAGTAGGACACCTTGAATATAAAAAAAAACAAAAACAATGAACATGTGCTTTCCAACCCAGGCCTATATCGGCAGAGGTGAGGATGAGTTTTTCTCTGAATGGACTGGGTTTTCTTTTCTATTTCGTCTGCTAATTCGAAAATAGTCATCGGCGTATTATCGTTAATGACGTTGGATGCGCGCTTTACATTACAAATTTGTCTACTGTCTGACGTTCTTTCTGGTTTATTTTTATTATCTAGATATTCCTCACCATTTTTAAACCTCCTAAATCGGCGGTTGCCCAGTACCCTGCTTACAGGCATTTTCACCGATGTTTGATTCAACATTTCTAGTGTTTTTGGTGTTTCGTCTGTTTTGTAAAAAAATTTGCATAACTGTGGATTGCGCCATTTTGTCCGATTTTGCCATATTTTCTTCTTCCGTAGGTTAAGTCTTTATTGTGTGGAACGCAAACGTTTGCACTGATGTCAATCAAATTTTAACCGTCAACAACTCACACTTTTGACGTCACGTCGTATGTGTTTCATTTGTTTTGGCGTACTATTTGATAAAAATTGTTACTGAAAGAGACTGTAATGATAATTGAGAAATGACGCTATTTTGGCGTGCGGCGATATACCGAACCATGACAAATATAAAGCTATATATTTTTTTCAATAATAGAAAAAACAGTATAATATTTGGTGAGTTAACAGATAATTAAAAATTGTGACGCATAGTGTTAATTTTATAACTTTATTACACGAAATTTCAAAGTTATAGACGTTGTCTCATTACTTCTGGATCAACCCTCGTATTTATCTTATACTGTGTTTAATGCATTGTCAACGCATTTGCTTATTTTATGGCCTCCAGCTCACCTAAAATAGCTTTCCTGGACCCTTGTCTTTAACCAGTACTCACACACTCTTCCACAAGGCCAGAAACTTTTCCATATACATGTACCTTATTAATGAAGGAAAATTGACATAATTGATAAATTTTCAAGGAAGGGTATAATCTCCCTTAGTGGGATTCATACCTGTACCTCCTTCAAGACACTAGATTCAAAATCCTGTAGCCTGTTCAATTACCCAAAACGTTCCGTAATGTTAGGGTTGGAACAACTCAACCAAAATACAACTCAACCCGAGACAACGCAATACCTCACTAACGGTTTGACTTTTCCCACTTTCCGGTCGAGTTATCCATGGGTGGAGTTGTCTTCAGGTTGAGTTGTCCCGCACAAGTAACGTTCTCTAAGAGTCGCTACTGAACACGCTGCTGGTGTGCTACCAACTGCACTACAGACCCAGGTTACGACAGGATTTTTTGCTGGAAAACCTAACCAAATTTAGTTCCAAATCAAATTTATTAAAGCTTTTTTCTTTAGTTTTTTACTCATGTTTGATTAAACATAGATGTTTGCTATATAATATTTGAAATATTACAATAATAATCTATAAATGTAGGACAAACTATTACCATCCCAATCCCATGTATGTAATATTTGTATATATCTATCTAATGTAGAGTTATGTTGATATGTTTCAGCTTTCTTTACAAGTTCTGATAGTATACATTCATCATCATCAACTGTAAATAGAATAAAATATACAATATACAAGTACATGAACAATTTACTAAACAACATTACTTTACATATAATGAAATTTTGGACTGATTTGTTTATGGAGGAATCAAATAAGTCTGAAATATTATGGTACAGTTTCAAAGTATTTAATTCTTATGAAAACATTATACAGTTATTTCATATGTGATTTGGGAACAGTTAAACTGTTGGCCCGAGGTGGAGGGATTAGTGTTTTGAACTGTTTCCCTCGGCCTACGGCCTTGGGAAACAGTTTAAAGCACTTTTCCTGACATCGAGGGACAACCGTTTGACTGTTCCCAAATCACACATAAAATAACTGTTTTATTACCTGATCAATTAGTATTTTAACAGTACTTGACATGTTTAAGCTTCTGATAAAGTCTAAAATCCGGTAGCAGTTACTTCCCTTTATATAAGTACAGTAACAGTTCGTGACATCATTACGTGACGTCAGAGCATGCGCGGGAAACAGTCAAAACTATTGACCGGTCAACAGTTAATTCAGAAAACAGTTAAAAATATCAAATTACACTTATATAAGCAATCAGGTAATAAATTAAATTGTTCAGTACTTATCATCTAATTTTATGAAAATTAGTTTTTTTTATCAGTAGTAATAGAAAATTTCCAAAATATTCATTCATCTCTGTTTTTGATAGTTGGTTTATCTTTTGTTAGATTTACTTGTAAAGTTATGTAAAATCACATATGAAATATAAATTTCAATGTGTACATTAATGAACATAGTTATAAGGAAGAACAAGGTAAGTAACTACCTTTAGGTGGTAGAGTACAATACGGTACAATATCTCGTTATAACAGATAACAAGGAAGGTAACTACCTTTAGGTGGTAGAGTACGATACGGTACAATATCTCGTTATAACGGATAACAAGGGAGGTAACTACCTTTAGGTGGTAGAGTACAATACGGTACAATATCTCGTTATAACAGATAACAAGGAAGGTAACTACCTTTAGGTGGTAGAGTACAATATGGTACAATATCTCGTTATAACAGATAACAAGGAAGGTAACTACCTTTAGGTGGTAGAGTACAATATGGTACAATATCTCGTTATAACAGATAACAAGGAAGGTAACTACCTTTAGGTGGTAGAGTACAATATGGTACAATATCTCGTTATAACAGATAACAAGGAAGGTAACTACCTTTAGGTGGTAGAGTACAATACGGTACAATATCTCGTTATAACAGATAACAAGGAAGGTAACTACCTTTAGGTGGTAGAGTACAATATGGTACAATATCTCGTTATAACAGATAACAAGGAAGGTAACTACCTTTAGGTGGTAGAGTACAATACGGTACAATATCTCGTTATAACAGATAACAAGGAAGGTAACTACCTTTAGGTGGTAGAGTACAATATGGTACAATATCTCGTTATAACAGATAACAAGGAAGGTAACTACCTTTAGGTGGTAGAGTACGATACGGTACAATATCTCGTTATAACAGATAACAAGGGAGGTAACTACCTTTAGGTGGTAGAGTACAATACGGTACAATATCTCGTTATAACAGATAACAAGGAAGGTAACTACCTTTAGGTGGTAGAGTACAATATGGTACAATATCTCGTTATAACAGATAACAAGGAAGGTAACTACCTTTAGGTGGTAGAGTACGATACGGTACAATATCTCGTTATAACAGATAACAAGGGAGGTAACTACCTTTAGGTGGTAGAGTAAAATACGGTACAATATCTCGTTATAACAGATAACAAGGGAGGTAACTACCTTTAGGTGGTAGAGTACGATACGGTACAATATCTCGTTATAACAGATAACAAGGGAGGTAACTACCTTTAGGTGGTAAAATACAATACGCTACAATATCTCATTATAACAGATAACAAGGGAGGAAACTACCTTTAGGTGGTAGAGTACAATATGCTACAATATCTCATTATAATAGATAACAAGGGAGGTAACTACCTTAAGGTGGTAGAGTACAATACGCTACAATATCTCATTATAACAGATAACAAGGGAGGTAACTACCTTTAGGTGGTAGAGTACAATACTGTACAATATCTCATTATAACAGATAACAAGGGAGGTAACTACCTTTAGGTGGTAAAATACAATATGCTACAATATCTCGTTATAACAGATAACAAGGGAGGTAACTACCTTTAGGTGGTAAAATACAATAAGCTACAATATCTCGTAATACACGTAGAGTAACGTCACATGTTGATTTCTTTATATTATCTTCATGTACTTCATTAGAACTTTCCCTGGAAATAATATACATATACAAGTATACATGTGATGCTTCAGAAATAAACAAATGAGTAAGTATTAATTAAGTCATATGGATTGAGTGTGGATGAGTGGATATGATAGGGCTTGGGTTTGTGGACCCTGTCGCGAGACGAACCGGTTTGCGATACGGCAAATTTTTAATATGGTCCACGAGTACTAAAAGTGGTCATTGATAGGACATCGTATTTTTAATATTTTTATTCTTATTAAAACAGATGATAATCCTATTGGATTTGAAAACCCTACTTGCCCGATAGGACAAGTTTTAAGCAATTTTTTCTCGCCCAACCAATAGGAAAACTCGCCATGGCGATCATGCGAGTTGATTTTAACAAACCTGCATTCATAATTTACCTTATTTTGAAGATAACCTTCATGGAAATATTTTCGCGGCAACCAATGTTTGTATGCACTAACATGCGTTCGGATATAGAAATAATTCGGACGTGAAAATTTGATCAACTTATATGATTATTAGGCAAGTTAAAGTTGTTTTTGTGATTAAACTCATTCAATTAATTGTTGTTTGAAATGCATACGATATTCGCGAACCACCCGAACTTTGGTAAGGCGAATATTCGTGTCCGAATTTCAATCATGGTTCACAAACTCTCGAGAGCTCGGACATTCGTTAAAGCCCAAGGATATGATGTTGAACTGGTAATCAGAGGATAGCCAGTCATAGCAACACATTACATAGGTCATATCACGGTGGTAAATCAACCTACTCACCAATCCTGGTTAGGCTAAATATCTGGGTTTAGCTGTTAACCATAGCATACTTCCACATACTTCCATTAGCGACTGACAACTGCATTTCATGATTAAGAATCAGTGGTAATAGGGAGAATGGCTGTAGAAATCATTTCATGTCCAAACTCCATTAAAGTATGCCCTAATTGGCTATAAATATAACCGGAAGTCAAAGGCAGAGTATAAAATCTAGTGACCCAAAGGAGTTGCTGATTCAAGACTCACTCAGACCTTCCTTGAAAATTTGACAATAACATAAATCTTCAATTATTAAGGAGAAGTTGTCCAACTTGTGGTAGGGTAGAAGAGTACTGATTATAGACAAAGGTCCAGGAATGTTAGGTTAGGTTAGCTAACTACCCTAAAATGCCCATAACTTGAGTCAACATGGCATTTAACCCAATATAACAAAAAACCATACCACAGTTTCACAAATAGTAACATCACATTGAATGGTAACAATAGCTAGCCAAATAGTCTTTATATAGGGACTGTTTTCTTCTAAAATTAAGCATTGTGGACTTTAAACTTGTCAAAAATCACATAATTTGGCCATAACTAATATGGTCTTAATTGTAGAACTGTACTAGACCCCAATGCGAGCTATGTTTGAAACCAGATATCAAGTATCAAGGTATATTTACCTGAATTTTCTTTTCTTTAGAATAAAGTTATGAGATTCATCTAATGGTTTTAGTTGTACTTTACATTCAGGTGTACGTAGTAATGTTAATTGTTGTGAATGTGCCAGATTAATGTCCTCTATACTTTGCTGTAACAAAATAAAACATACAATTATAGTCTTATCTGAAACAAGAGGGTCCGATTTAATATTCTGGGCAAATATTTCTGTATATTTTTTTTCAAGCAAAACAACAGAAATACAACTTTCAAAATATTACTAGTGTACGCTATCTAGAATATTAATAATATAAGAAAGTTATTCCATTATTTATCTTTTATGGCTATGTTCCCCTAAAAGAGGAACTGTTACCTATTTCCTTAATGAGGAAATAAACACTACTCCACATCAGAGTAACATTTTTAAAACAATGAATTTACAACAATAACTTGTAAACTATAATTTTCAACGCATTCATATCAACGTTATGGCAAAAACTTTTACCTTTTTCAACGTAAATGTAAATAATAATGAGCCGAGTACATTTTTTAAACATTTCTAAATGAATATTTCTGCTTTTTTATTCAAAATTTCAAATATTGAATGGGATATACTCCTATGACATTTCTCAATTATACTAAAGAAATTGAATAAAATGAAGTAAACATTTCAAAACTTTTAAGACAGTAGAAGTTTACTTCGACACTGGGGAAAATACAATGGGGTAGGGAAGGGGGCTCAATTTCGGCCCCAAAAATGGACTGAAAAAGGTACAAAAATCTTACTTTATCAGCAATGACAGCAGGTGAGTGTAGTTCATTATCTGGAGCATTCTGTAACCATGGTAACAACATAACATCATCTATATTTAACCTAAAGGATGGATCTACATGAAGTAAACTGAAAGTAAAATTATAACATAATTATGGTCAAATTTATATCCTTGTGAGGAACATCCGGTTAGCTCAGTTGGTAGCAAACAAATCTACTGATAGAGGGGGGTTGTTGTTTCGATTCCTGGGCGGGGTTACTTGGTCATGAAATAATTTCTACAGCCACTCTCCCTCCTACCACTAATTCTAAATCATGTAGGGTGAATGTCAGTCACAGACGAAAGTATGCATCTAACAACTGGTCAACAGCTATAAATACATGTATATTGTTTACTAGGTCATGTGCAGTATAAACAATAAAAGAAAATTATAACAACTCATAAATTAATGTGAGCAAGTTCGAACAAAGACATGTAGCAGTTATTTTATGAACTATCTTAATTTTTCAATTGTTTGGCTGTAGCAAGAGTTTGACGAAAAAATAAGAACTTGTTCACAATCTGAATATCTAGTGACTATATAGCCTGGATATAATAGTAAAACATTTACTTTTTGACTAGATGTTTAGCACTATCAGATACATGACTCCATCCATCCTCTGGAAAGTCGTAATCTCCTGATAAAATCTTCCGCCTCATTTCCATGGTGATTTGTCTACTAGGGGTTTCAGAATAGAATGGTGGATAACCACATAACATTATGTATAATATAACACCTAAACTCCACATGTCACATGACTGAAATGTAAACACATGATCAAACACATAACATTATGTATAATATAACACCTAAACTTTAAATGTCACATGACTGAAATATAAACACATGATAAAACACATAACATCTTAACTCCACATGTCACATGAATGACATATAAACACATGATAAACAAATGATAAACACATAACATTATGTATAATATAACACCTAAACTCCACATGTCACATGACTGAAAAATATATATAAACACGTAATAAAACACATAACATAAGTGTTGTACTGAGTGTTAAAAATTTAGGGCTCAATGACCCTACAGGTAAAGAGTATTTATAGGGTCATTTTAATTTAGAACTCAGAGGAAATAAATGTTATTGCTTCACAATCAAATGTAACTGGACCTAGAAGTGCCACTTGGAGCACTTGTGCAATTCCATGAGTGCCATTTTGTTTTCGCATAGGCAAATGAAGCAAATGCGCACCCTCGGCAAAACATTATGTCAAATATGACATCTAATCTCCCCATGTCACGTGATTGAAATGATCAAGGGGTCGTAAGTTTGATTCCCAGGCAGGAAATACTTTCATGGAGGTTAGTCATGAAATAATTTCTATGGCCATTCTCCCTCCTACTGCTGATTTCTAAATAAATTGAGGCAGTTATAAGTCACTGAAGGAAGTATATGCCATCAGTTAAATTTACCCTTTTCAAGAACAGAAAGTAGGTAGTCTCACTGTCATAATATGACCTATACAATGTGTTACTACAATGTTAAACCCAACAAAAAAAACCAAATATGAATGAGGATACGAACCTTGTCGTATGTATAAGGTTTGGATGTTGGTATAAAACCACGTTTTAATCTTGATTGATGTCTATGAGCTTCTAATATCTAAAATATAGAAAATATTAACGATGATGATAATGGTGATGATGGTGATGATAGTAATAATAATGGTGATGCTTATGATAGTAATGATAATGGTGATGATTACGATAATAATGATGATGATAAAAATGATAATAATAATGCCGATGATAACAATAATAATGCTGTTGATAACAATAATAATGCTGATTATAATGATCATTAGAATAATAAATTAAATCAATGGTGTAAAGTGATTAGGTTAAAACAGGTCATATCAAAATATGATATATAAATAGCAATTATTTCACGCCTAATATCTATTTTGATTTGTCTGAATAACCAGACCAGGGATCCTGGACAATATCATTTTACCCAGTAGCAGGAAACAGCTTTCCAGTAAATTCTGTATTAAATCCATGGTTCTAAGAATCTGTTAAGTAAGACAATGATAGCATATAAATGAATGGTTTTATATACCTGTGGGGCAACATAGTATGGTGTAAAATATGGTGTCTGTAAATTGCCATCATCTATTTTTGCAAACCCAAAATCTGACAGTTTTAACTCTGCATCCTAAAATATAAAAATCAAAATTAATTTAAATGAAACCTGGGTATTAAAACTTTTTCTCAGACATACAGTACCCACCAAAAGTTTAGAGACATTTTCGCACCAAAATATAAATGGGTTCTTGATAACAATGTTTAAACAAGAATAGGGAAAAATCTTGAGGTTGGATTTAATTCTTCCTATAAAGTATTATAAATGTACTTAACTCAGGTCTCTATCACAAATTGGTAGCACACTGGGGTTTAGAATCTAGTGTCCTGAAGGGGGTACGGGTTCAAATCCCTCTCTGTTAGGTTATACCCTTCCATGAAAATTTGTCAATATCCTTCCATGAAAATTTGACAATAGTGTCAATTTTTCTCCATAAATAAGGTATATGGAGAATTTGTCAGCCTTGTGGAAGGAAAGGAGAATACTGGTTATAGACAAAGGTCCAGGAAATATAGGTTAGGTGCGCTGGTCATCATAAAATAACCTAAATTGGGTTGATAGGATATTAAACCCAGAATAAAAATGTATGTATCACTAAAAACAGTATAGATCCTTTATGTGTCATGAAAAAGCCAAAGATCATAGTATTACATAAACACTATTTCATTGTGATAGATATTGTCTTAAGAAATGTTCATTTCAAGGTTTCCCTCATGATAGCAGGATTATTTCCTAAGGTTGAAATAGGGATGTCAAGATATACCGGTATATTGCAATACGCAGCTGAAGCAATACGTACTGCGGTACAATTTAAATGTACCGGTATTTGGCGATATTTTTTATTTCATTGGATAATTCTTCCCTTCACAAAATAAAAGTAGCGAAACGTCAGTTTTTCCATTGTTCATTCTATCTAACCTGAAGTTGCTAGAATTTAACCAATTGGGGCGCGTCTCGGTCCTAAATGATAGTAAATACATAAAGAGGCTAGATTCTATCAGTAGATTTGCAGCTTTTTTTGTTAAATACAGCGGAGGAAAAACAAATCTAAAAGCCCACAATATATCGTGGCACGCTTCACGGGTATCGTGACAGCCCTAGGTTGAAACCTCTTAGGTTCTGGTTTTAGTTTTTGTTTGAGGACTGTGGAGTCCCTTTTATAAAAACTTTTTTACTGTTTCTGCACCTGATATGTTTACTAACCCACCCCTTTCTTTATTAGATATATACAATGTACAAAACCTCTGTGTTATCAGCCAGTAATATATTCTCTGGTTTCAAGTCCCTGTGTGCAATATTCAAAGAATGACAATGTTGTACTGCCTCAGCTATCTGTAATATGTATATACAAAAAAACAACATGTATCAATCAATCAATCAAATCCTGATTTATTCCGTCTGCTGCCCACATCTTACGAACAGAGGTAGGCAGCCGACAGCTAGATTGTCTGACATCTGATCTCCACAAAATCCTGTTTAAAGGATCATTGTTCACATGTTGCATGCTTTTAAATCAGCCTTTAGGCCACAACAAATTGATCATATGTTCTATGGATTCGCTCGCACCTTACTTTTGACTGTTTTTCAAAAAAACAAATTCTATTTCCTTGCTCGCTCATAAAAATTTGGTCAAACCACTATATAAAGCAAGTGAATAAAGACTTTTTTTATTTATTTTTCTTCGCTTGCTCGCCACATTTTTTTCCAGAAAAATCCGTAGAACATATGATCAAATTGTTGTGGCCTTACACACTCAGACCATGTCTCTCTTGGACGTCCATGTTTTACATAGGATAAGATGCTCATACAAGTGACTGCGTGGATACAGAAGAACGCATCACATGACCATACCATCTAAGACTCATGGTGCAAAGTGTATCATTCACCACCTGCACACCTAAATTAACACAGAGCAGTTCAATGGGAGTCTCCTTGAGTGGCTTAGTCCCAAATATCCAGCGTATCATCACTCTGTCATTTCTGCAGAGTCTTTGTAAGTCAGC
Organism: Mactra quadrangularis; assembly: GCA_025267735.1. Classification (NCBI taxonomy): domain Eukaryota; kingdom Metazoa; phylum Mollusca; class Bivalvia; order Venerida; family Mactridae; genus Mactra; species Mactra quadrangularis. Next base: position 45,572,983 of record CM046305.1, on the reverse strand, counting down.
ATCAGTTGTGATGTAGTTCAAGAAAAGGGAGGTAACTAGGTTATAATATTGTGAAACATAATTTGGTGTGTGAGATGAGACAGAATATTGCTAACCAAACCAAGAAAAAAAACTGCATTACCAAAAAGCAATATCATTATTAATGAGTTTTACAATTTTACATCACACAAGAAAATACAAATTAATAACAAAAAGTTTTGATCATTGAGTATGTCCCCAAGAGTTATAAACCCAGTACTGCCTAGGGCTGTTTGAACCGAAAAGTTGTGTGAGTTAACCACTGCAACCCTAACTCCAGGTTCTCAAGTAATCCAGACAACCAATTGCCCATGAAGGGAAGTACAGACAGTGTCACAACATAATAGTGAAAAATACTGATATAAAATCCTGGAATAAATTACAAATAGAATACCTTTTTAAAATATCTAGCAGCTTTTTTCTCTGTAAATTTTTTCTGTTTACTAATTCTATCAAATAGTTCTCCACCTTCCATCATTTCTAGAACCAACAATAAATACGGCCTGAAATACACATGTTTAAAAATCAGTTTTTGAATTCAGCAAGTGGACCATGGACCGAGTTCACCAAAATCATCTTCAGGTCAGAACCATGGACCGAGTTCATCCTTGGTTCAGTGACTTTTAAAATTTGAATGGTCTGATCATCCACCAACTTCTTTATTCTACAGCAATTCTCCCTCCTACCACTAATTCTAAATCAAATAGGAAAGTTGTCAGTCACTGAATGATGTACGTACCTAGTAAGTGGCTAACAGCTAAATCCAGATATATATCTTTCAAGGAATGTTGAGTAGGTTGACCGATATGGCCTAAACAATGTGTTGCAACAATGTTTATACTAACCAATCAAAAATATTTAATCAGTTAAATTTTTAATGTTCAAAAAGTACTCAAAATGTCAACTTACTTTGGATTCTTTTCTCCAGGAAACAACAAATCATTAGCATAGACATCATGTACTTTAACAATGTTAGGGTGTCCGCTACATAAGTAATGTATGTTAATTTCTGTATGAGATTTCGGATTGTCAGATAAACATTTTAAAGCATAACTTCTTCCATTCTTGATTCTTTTACAAGGTCTGAAAGATTAGAGGAAATAAAGAATATATGATACATACCATTGTTTCTGCAAGGGAGCACATTTGTTGAGTCTTTGAAATAATTAATAATTTTGTTGATGGCACAATAAACTAAGTAAGGTGTTTTTATGATGCAACCAAAATGAATAATGTTAAGTTTACTATTTGTTTACATTCACAACTTTGAATTCTAAAAATCATGTCCCATCATGAAAGTCGTAAATTTGGAGATCATGTCCCACAACAGGTGATCATGACTCCCTACTGTAGGATTTTCTCTCTATATTACATTTGTGGGACATGATCTGCAAATTTGGCACATTCTCGTCTTGGGACATGATCTTAAGAATCTGTAATATTTATCATTTTGATAGTACAGTTGATTGCGCATTTGATATAGCATATACAAGCAGCAGGGACAGGGATCAAGTCCGAGTCTTGCATTGCATTTTATTGTTCATTAGTTCATCAACTAGTGAATTACGTATTACAATCCCCAAGACATAGCAATATGAAATCAAGTGCCAGCATTAACAGCTGAGGCTTCTTCTTTGGCATTCTTCATGAAGGAGCTCTCCAGTTTGACATTCTAGGGGCATTACTCCGCTCAGTCATGAAGTAAGTCAATATTGACTGAGAAGTGACTGGGCTAAAATTTCTATATTTCTTTGTTTTCCATAAATCATCTTAGTACTGTCAATGATGACAGTGTGATGTAACACACATTTAGACAAACTTACCTAACAGGACCACTTATACCAGTTCCTAACTTTTGATTCCAATTAACAGTATAATCTTCTAGAATGGAATGTGTCTGAAATATTAGTTAAATTAATTAATAAACAAATCATTGTCTAACTAAGCAAACTCTACTTTGTAAATCTAACTGTGGTTATCGTAGGTGACTATGTAGTCACTTCCAACAGCCTTGCGGTTGGTTAAGGGTCTTACATACCACCAGGGAGAACCAGGTTTGATTCCCAGTCAGGGCATATGACTTTTTGAAGTCTTTGACAAACCTATGTGAAGCCTCTGCATGGACCGGTCATAAACTGAGAGGTTGGTCAGCTCTCTTAAAAAGTAAAGAGGGGAAGAGTGTGGAGATTGTAGGTGGCTATAAAGTCACTTCCAACAACCTTGCTGTTTGTTTAACCCTTTAACAATGTGGTAAAAAGTCTCACCTAGATACCACCCTGGAGTTTTCTTCTTACTTTTATTACACTTCTGTTTTTTCAAAGCCAGACCAAAACAGCGCTTTTTTCAGGTCCCAAACCCAAAATTGGTTCAGAACTAGGCAGTTGTCAGTCATTGACGGAGGCAGGGCTTTTTTGGGAAGGAGCCTGGGGCCTTTTTTAATATCCAAGGTACACTGCAAGTTTGGGGAAAACAGCATGATTTTAAGGGAATTTCAAGAGGGGAAGTTGCCTGTAAACGGCCCCTGTTATATAAAGAAAAAAAGGTCTTACATAGGTATGCTCTTAGTTACAGCTTAATCAAGAGATTTAGCATTCCTAGGAATGGTGAATAGATTGGCTGACTGTCGTGATAAGATCTATATAAAGTGTTGCTAAACCTTTAAACCCAACCCCCCCCCCCAAAAAATACCGTGAGTATACGGCATACGCTAAAGCAAATATCTGTGAATCTGATACATCGATGATTACAAAGATATGACAATTATAGTCGCATGCACAGCTTACAGATGTCTTTGTCTGTTATGTTTTGTTTAAAGTGGTTTTCGCCATTTGTCCAAAGTGAAAGTTATTAGTCATTTTACTCGGGAATCCCAGAATGCCCCCCCCCCACCCATTTTTTTATGAATATCTGAAAGAAAAAAACATGCTATTTTTCAGTATTTTAAGAAAAATTAAATTATAGTTTTTAATTCTTTAATATCGATTGATGAAAAATAATAATGGGTTGGAAGTTAAACTGTTATTGTTAAGCCAGAGACATACATTTACAGTAGATGTCTCTGTGTTGAGCAGAATTTCATCATTTGTTAACATTAAAAACATATAATTTCTGAGTCAAACACAAATTGACATTTGGTTCAATAAAGTATTTTAACAAACTAGCTGACAGATAAAAGCTCCAACATCCATTATAGCACGAGATTGTTATATTTTACCTTAATTTTTGGACCCTCTCTTCCTCCTTCAGCCATCTTTACTTTAGTTTCGGTTTCACAACAATGAAAGCATTAGATTCCAACCACTTGACGTTGCGCATGAACATCCGGTAATGGCATACCCTGAAGAGATCAAAATTTTTGCAATCCATTTAAAAAGTTTGATAGATCTATTAACATGATTTTCTTTTGATTAACCATTAAAAGATGGGAATATGCAACATTCATGACAAATATTGGCTTTTTATATGAATTTCATATTTTCGTAAAAACCCATACCATACTGTACGGATCTGTCAAAGAAAACATATTGGACCTCATAGAACTTATATCAAAGTATTGAAATACAGAAATACTTTCGTGCACATAGTAAGTAAGTTTTTATTTATTATATATTTTTATTTATTTTACAAATTTTATTTATAGTCGGCAAGATATAATAACAGTAAACATAAGCTATAATTTTAAGCTTTTTAACCGACTATCACAGAGTACAAAAGTTAAAACAAATTACAACAAATATATATAAAGCATATACACGGAAAATAATGACATATTCTAAAATAATCAAAATTACATATAGTAGTTAACGGATAAAATATATATTGAAATTAAATATCTAATAAAATCTATGTCTGTACATTGACACAATATCAAAATTGTTGTAACAAGCTGATTTAAAGTTTAAAGCAAAAACATGGAAACCTAACAAATTCATACAAATGATTAAGTACGAATTGAGCAGAAGCAAACAATTTTCTCTTCTTGCCATACGCAATATTGAAGTACAGTTTTCTCCTGTACACCATGCAAACAAATTCTGTAGGTTCATTAGTGTAGTTAAATATGATAAATATGATAAATATAGTACAATACTGTAAATCAACTTAAACTTCAAGTAATACAATGAATGATCGCAGTATTATTACATTAATCAGCTACAGATTCAAAAAATATATTTGATAACGCCCCTTCCACACGCTTATTAATATAAGTAAACACCTGTCACTGATCGAGTCAGATGACGGAACTACTTTTATCGCCTAGAAATTGACTGAGTAATAATCAGAAATCACCCAAAGTCTAAAATATGAAGCCACAAAGAACAACACAATCTCAAAAAGAACCCCCTTCCTCTTTCTGCTTTTCTCTCTCTCTCCACCCCTCCATCCCTCATCATATATAATACAATATAGAATTAGTCATATTGCGAACATTATAGAGTTTGTCCTAATGCATACATAATAGAAAAAAGTAGTAAATCAGGGACAGGTTATCCAGACTATACTGTAGAAGTTTGGCTTTGTTACGAAGCATGGAAATAACCTAATAGATAGATTTTTTTACAATTATAAAATACAATATTTTACAATACAAGAAAACAAAATGCACAATATAATATTTAAGTACAGGTTAAATTCACATGTACGAAAAATAGCATCACAGGATAGGCTTCACAAAATTCAACTTATGTCGAATTTATAAATGATTGGTAGAATTTTATGAGTCTGAACTGGGATTTTATATAAAAACCCTGGTCTGAATCTGTCGGTAAATAGCTATACATAGCTAATGTTACATTGTTATAATATGCACCGACTTGAAATAAATATTTGTATCTTGTATTTGTATCTAGACACGGAGGAAACATTTTCAGATTGGGGGGGGGGGGCTAAAATATTCAGATTTATTTCAAGGAAAAGAAAACAGTACTTACTTAATTACCATCTACTTATATAGTTTTGTCTTACAAAAACCCTCGCCTTTTCCTCGATCAGGCTTGAGACTGACTAAGATCTTTGGTAATCTAAAGCAGTTCTAACAACCTGTAAATTTGATTTTGCTGAAAAAGCATGTATGATAAATCAATTAGCCGCGACAGATAAAGATCCTCAATCTCTAAAACTGATGAAAATATTTGGGGGGCTAAGCCCCCTAGCCCCCCACCCCTGTTCCTACGGGCATGTGAATTAATCGTTATTTAGTCTATTGGCATATCTAGTCGTATTATTAAACTTTTCTGCACAAAGACGGCGAAATTATTTAAATATCCCTTGACAAGGTTGATACCTTTAAATCCTGCTTGTCAAATTAGACTACTACCCTGTACTTTGTACAGACTTACAATTTTGTAAATAGTTTTAACTAGTGTGGCTCTGCAACTTGATTAATCATATATGTATTTTAAATTTATGTGTACAAAATTTTATTCATTTTTTATGAGCACTTGATCAAGTTAAATGCCACCCTCTACATCCTGCCATAATGCTCAGATATGAGCGTGTGCAGTAAAGATAGATAGATAGATATAATTATGTGGGCAAAATGATAATTGACGGCTCCCTTTCGACGATGCTGTTTTCCGTTCGCGATGACCTATATGCGTAAACATTTTAGACAGTATCTTCCGGTTACGCTGACAGTTCGTGAAAACAAACCAATTATTGAAGTAAAAATCTTCAAACATCGACCAATGTAAGTTGTAATTGACTTTTATATTATTAAATTATAGTAGTTTCTCAACTATATATTAATTTTTTGGCATAATTTGGTTCGTAGCTCCGATAATTATTCACATATTCTCAATTCCTTTGTGCCGACTTTTTGTTTTGTTTTTATGTCACTTTCGTGAATTGACTTGAAATTCAACTTCTTGCTTGAATTCCTTAGCCTCCGTACAAGAAACATTAAAAAAGTATGTGGCCAATTGTTGTTCATAAATTGCATTGTAAATTCATTGTAGGTGACCACTTCATATTCCTATACTTCGGCTTAGAACAGGGTAGGTCCCTGGCTGTCAAAGCTTGAAATGATTTTTTTGAGTGACTGTTTCTTGCATGGGTGCAAGTTTTCAGGCATATGCCTGAAGTTCCAGTTTTTCACAACAAATTAGACAATGTTTTGCAATTAAATTATGAAGAAAAATGGTTTCAAATTACAGTTTTCAGTTTTTCAAAATTTTCATCTTGCACCCATCATGTTCTTGCCGATGTGATCTCAGAAATTGGATACCATAACCAATCATTGACCTTAAAGTTAAAACTTACACATTGTTATTTGAAAATGCAATGTTTGTATACAGTAACGATATAGTCTATAGCATTCATCAGCATGTTCAATCATGCGAAAATCCGCGTATTTCACGACAAAAATGTAAAATTCACGCGATTTTTCAGACCCTACCGGGTACGAATACGCGGACCGAAATATATCATTATGTAACGAACGGTAACTCTGTTAAGCTTATTACGTGTTTACTGGCATTTAGCCTTTACCCAAATGATGTCGCCAACGCTGAGCGGATTGTTTTTGTTTTCGTCGCTAATAATGAATCATGGCGTCGATAGTTCGTGTTGATGACGCGATTATTCGTACTAATAATTATGTCAAAACATAGGACTTTAACTGATTGTCTTATCGAATTAAAAAGGCGTTAATTTAAACTTTAATGATTCGATCAGATTTGCATACTAACGATGAAAAAACACTTGAATTTAGTGATTTGTTGTCGACTAGTAGATTCTTTTGCACACGACTGACGAGCGCGATCGAGCACCAGATTCACTTTCAAAAAGATAATATTAATTAAGGCGGCTTGATTACGCGATTTTCACTCGCCATTCGATGAAGCTGTGTTTAACTGGACTGTTTATCATAAACTAATGTGGGTAAAGTTAAAGATGACTTGGATTTGACGAAACTATGTTCTTTTTTAGGACGAGTCGTCTTAGGACAAATGCGACTGGGGACAGATCGTCTCTTCGGAGAAATCGTCTTGCCCTTATGTCAAAATAAACTATTTAAACTGGTGTACCCACTTTTATTTCCTCATACCCACATTTTTCAACATTGGTGGGTACAATACCCACTCTAAAAAAAGTCACTGAACATGCTGATTCATTCACAATAATAAATGTCACTATCTTATGCAAATGCAAGTCGCAAAATATCATAAACATGGGAACAATGAGATACCTGACTCAAAATTTAACTAAAGTTGGACAAGTCCAGGTGTAAAAATGTAAATATGGACGGAAGCCAGTCACAATGTTTTCATTATCTACTTTTTCTTAGAGAATTGGTTACTATTGTACCCCTAATATGGCCCGGATCCTAATGGGAATGACTTGCAGACCCCCCCTTCTAGTAATTCTCCTTTTTAGCTGGATTTTTCAACAGCGGCCGATGTCGTTAACAATTGCATGAACTATGGTTTTTCTTTACCATATATTTCTGCCATTTATTGTCAGTCTGTCAGAATCCAGCTTTAATGTGGTTTCCACATTACTTTTCTTGTTTGTTATTTCCTCCCACTAAAAAACAAAACAACACCGCTGCAAGAAATTACACTAAAAAATATTCATCAATGCCATTCAAACTGTTCTTATTCTTTTCAGATGACAGCCGTTCCAGCAAAGATTGTGCTTAAAAGCACTACCAAGGTTACCCTGAGTGATAGGTGAGGATCAGAAGTGTGCACTGTTGTGTTCTCAGCCCGTGTATTATAATCATGGTAGATTATAAGTGTAAAATGAGTATAAAAGCATTCAAAGGAAGCTTGTGTTTGACTTTCCATGAGTATGAGAATGGTTGACTTATAAAAAGTTATAAAATATGTGTGGTCCTTCCTTTAGGACTGTTAGTTGAAAATAAGGTTTTCAGTGGTTAGGTGGTCTAGTATGATAAACATTTTATATATGCAATGAAGGATGTGTGAGCCATACCAGCTAGCTTACCAACTGATGAAAATGAAGTTTACTTGGCCTTGGCTGGAATAGAAGATCAGGGCTTACCCAGGCTTGCAAGTCAAGGAAGTTAGAGGTTATGGTTTAGTTTAAAAGGGCATGCCTCATGATATGTCTATGAGATGAAAGGGAGCTATATTGAAGTTTAATTCTTGTACCACAATTGTAGAGATATGTATTATCATGCCAAAAACATAATATGTATTATATGCATGTTGATGTTTGCTGTATATACAGCTTGCAATGGAGCAGTTTAAGATATTTGTTTACAATAATTCATTTTTCATTCACTCTTTTCTGTGCTTCTTTCTGTCATAATTTTGTTTCAGTTGAATGAACAGCCATAGTTTGACCAAATATTGATGTTGTCTAAAAGAGTGTATTGTTTCTACAATATGCCGTTAGGTGTGTTTCAGTCCTGTGACTTGCATTACCCACAGTTTATTACATTTTATAGAAATTTGATAATTTTTCAATTAGCCCAAACTGTGTGAAATAAATCATTTTTACCAGTCTCTGGCTTTTGACTAGCAACCCCAGCTGATTTTTAAAAGCTGAGTTTTAACATTCATTTTAATTCCAAGATATAGATCTCAGAAAAAGCAACACAGAACACTTTACCATTTAAAAATATCTTGATTAGAACCGAAGTTATGTCATTATGAAGTAGTGAAATTTTCGGCGTTTTTCATCTCAGACTTTGTTGAAAATCAGTCTTTTTTACGATTTTTATGAATTTTGCTAGTGGTTGATGTAAAGAATGATGCTTGCTCATTTGAGTTTATATTTTTTATGAAAAAAATAGGCCCACTGACCCTGTGCTTGAGGCTGTATCACTGATTATATCTCACATAAAACTAAACTACTTTTTTTCTAATCCCTCTTATAGGTGTTAGTCTTTTACCAGCTGTTCTTTTGATCTTAATTTTGAGATGGAAGGATAGTGGTAAGAGTGAGAGACTAACTCTATCTATAGCTTTTCATAAATTTCTTGTCTATCAAAAGTCATGTAATCTTAGGACCAGCAGTACTTTGACTTTATTGTGAAGCTCTGTGGTAAGAGTTCTAAGCATGACTTGTCTATCATAATTTCTTCCTATTCTTTCACACATACAACCCTCAGATACCAAATAATCAAAGTATTTCCCTTTAGTGAAATCTTTGAATCCTTAGTAACAGCTGTTGCTAGAGTCTTGATGAAGTTTTTGCATCCAAGCTGCTGACTGATTGAGATGAAGTATTGAATCATTGATTTCCAAGCTGCTGTGTGATCCAGATGAAGCATAGGCATCCAAGCTGTCACATGATCCCGATGAATAAATCATTATATCACTTTTCTATCTTATACATTTAGCTTATAAACAATGGCTTAGATCATTTTTTGCTGTCTCGGATAGTTAATTGCTCCTTTGTGTTATATTAGTATTGAGTACATTCTCAAACAAGCTTTGAGTACAAACTCAAACAAAGTTTGAGATAGAAAAAAGGTATTGGTAAAAAGACTGCAATGCAGTTTACTATATCATTAGATATAGTTAAATTTGGCATGAATAAATACATACAAAGCTTAGCTTTAGAAATAGAATCATGACATAAAATGCATGATAAATATTTTCATTTATTGAATCTATGAAATTTTAAGTAAGTATATAAATATGAATGTAAAAAGTTTATGAGAAGTATTCATATCAAATCCTCTACCCTCCATTTCTGTGAAGATTTACGGCAATACAGAAGATGAGACCACCACCTCCATCAGCACAGGAAGTCCGAGCAACACTGGCAGTAAATCAACAATCTACTCAACAGAATAGACGCCTAGCTCAACAGATGGCAAACAGACCTACAGTACAGGCTGCTCTTGGCATGCCCAACCAGAATGTACGTCCAAAGAAACAACAGGTAATAAATTGTTATGACATTTTTGATTATCTTGTTAAGCTAAATTTCTGGTTGTCTTACTCAACTGCTGATTTTGTAGTCTGTTATGCCATTACGTCTACAAGGCTTTTTTCCTGATCATATTTGACTAGGGTTGCAATTGACTGTAGGTAGCATGATTTTACGAGAGTTAAACTGAGTTTACATGTTGAAATTCAATATCCACTAAAACTGTTGACATTTTTTAACTCTCATCACCTGCATTCCCCTTGAGCTGATCATATGTTGACTCCCTAGCATTTGAGTATTCCCTGATATGCCATTGCAGCATAGGACTGCTTAAAGTTTGAGTAGCACCTGTTGTTAAGAAGTTAGTATGCTTGCTTTTAAATCTGGTGATCCCTGTTTGATTCTAGTACTGGTATAGGGAAAAGTTGTTGGTACTTGGTTGAAAAGTTATTGGCAAATATTGATAAAAACTAATTGTCCACAAAAGCCTGCTAGATGATATTAATGCTATAAATAACAAAATATAAAAAGTGCTGTGTGAAAATAAAAGTAAAAATGAAACAAAATCAAGATAGTAAATGTCTATAAAGTTAAACATAGTTTAAAGTGCGAGCATCACAACTTTGAAGAAGTCTGTCAAGTAGGACAAATAAAATGGTACTCAAAATTAAATTTGTAGGTTATAAATAAGAAGAACTGGTTGTCCATTCGGACAACTTGTGACAAAAACTTGCTGTCCAAACCTTAGTTAGATTGTCATAGCCAATAGGACGACCATCATGCCCTGAAGTAAACCAATGATCATTATTGATATTTCTTATGTATTTGTTTCAGCAAAAATCGTTAAAACAGAGATTAGGTCCAACCAATGTTAAAGCTCGTTTGTCGTTAGGAAATGGGGTTGTCACACGTGGACGTGGCAGAGGGGCACGTAGAGGAGGGTTCCGAGGAGGTCGAGGTCAAATGATGAATGGATCGGGACGAGGTAACTTTAACTATAACTACGGTACTAAACTTTTTATCATTACTTCATGTATCTGTCCTCTGGAAACAAGGTTGACTTTTAATAGTCGTAAATTTAGGTTAATAAGCTTGAACATGTTTCCTCCCAAAGCCTCAGTGCTTGACATTCAATTCTTCAGTAGGTTGCCTTGTGGGACAATATAGCAGATATATATATTTGTGTATTTTCATGGGTGAAAGTTTTCCGTATTTTGACGGAATTCCGTATTTTCGACGGCCGCCAAGGCCATTTTTCCAATTCATGTAAATCCGTTGAGAAATTGGGGGGGGGGTAGGGGGTGAGGGTGTCAAAATCGGTGTTTGCCGATCGTAATCACGAAAAAGGGAAGTAATTTTGACGGAAATACGGACACGTTAAAATGTATCTAATAGCATGTGTCATTTGACGTTACTTTTTCAATTTAATTTAACAACGGTACACAAATATAATCTGCTAAAAATAACTTTGACGGAATTACAAGTCATTTTTTTGGTGATCAGTAGATCACTAAATACGGCTTTTAATTGCATACGACGCAGGCATTTGGTTACGAGGTATCAATTTAAAATATTGATCTTGTCTTATTACTTTACTATTTGTCTCAAATCGTCTTTATATTTCATTATTAACCAGCGATTGAATTCAATTTAATCCTTTGTTTGGTTACAAATTTACACATGTTTGACATTGTTAAGATGTGTGTCCTGTCGGCTTTTTTCACACTCTTTGATATTTTATTACACAGCAATGTCTTAAATGCAACGTCTGAGTGTCTTAAATGCAACGTCTGAGTGTGTCATCATAGCTTTAAGTTTGATTTAATTGTTTATATAATTAGTTATGCTTAAAACAAGAATAACCTAGTTTTTTTAATTGTCCGCTAGATTATAATGATCAAAAGAAAATGATCGATTAAAACAAATGTTGGCAAATGCAGATCGGCATGTTCCTTTGTTTACATTCACCTACTTTAAAATAGCACTGTCTTAAAATTGTTTACTTTTAAACAGTTTAAATTGGTTATTTTATACAACTTTACGCTCGGCGATTTCTTCAGAAATGTCTGCGATTTTTATTGAATTATTTCAAACCCTTGACCTCAGAATTTAGAGTACACAAAATATTTGTAAATCAGCGATTCCCTGATGTAAATTTGCAGAATTAATTCTTAAAAAACGACTATTTTCAACATGTTTCCATGTGCACTTTTTAAAAAAAAAATCGGCAAATTTACGTACGAAATCTTTTTTTTTGAAGTAATCGTGTGGTGGACGAAGCCATGTTAAATTTGTAAATAGTTGATTTTTGTTCAATTATGACTATGTGCAAAACAAACCAACATTTTTATAATGCAGCTCATATTTGATATAAATGGGTTAGATAGTCATATAAGTTAGTTATAACACTGACCCTTGAAAACTTCAAATGACCCTCGAAAAAATAAAAATAGGGGTAAAAATGACTCTTAAGTTTTTAAAGATTGCAAAAACACAGATATAGTAATGTTTACTACATATTAGGGGCACTACTTCTTTTATATAAATTGGTTTACAAAACCGGCGACCGTAAATTTCGTGAAAATGGAAAAAAAAATTGAGAAACACCAGTTTTGTTGTTGTTGTTCCGACCGACCAAAAAATGGACGAAAATGAAGGGGAAAAAAACAGACCGATTTGGGGGGGAAAACACTTACTCTATTTTGAGAGTAAACAAAATAATAAAATGCCACAGAAAAATAATCGTCGAAACAAACATTTTTTCAAAGACAATTTTTTGGCACTCGACCAAGAAGTTTTATGAAGTAATTCAATAATTTGATGTCTAAATATCAACATTTATAACTATAACTTAACTAAAATTGTAACAAAACAGTCATGTTAACATACGTCATAAGCAATGATAAAGACACAAGCATCTGTTCCTTTGTTTTTTTAATCCTAGAAATTCTATCTTGTTTATATTTAATTACAAAATGAATACGTAAATGCAATGCTCTTTAACTTAAACATCGAGTTTAACACAAGATACACCTTAAATTGATTTAAAATCAGACTCAGTTGAACAGTGACGTATACTTAGTGTCTGCATCAACTCTACACAGCTCTGTGTACGTGACGTCATATGTTCCCCTGCTGTGTTAACACTACTACTGATGACAAACAGGTAATTAAGACAGGGAAGAAGATTTCACATTCTACTGTTAATACCCCAATATACTCAAACAGTCTCATTTAAATTAAAGCTGTATTTTGCATAAGACCAAAAGGTTAAGTCCATTTCCGTTTAAGGGATGAGCAGATTCTAATTGCTATCTTCTGGATAACTTAGGTATATTAGCATGTTGCAGTTCTTTCTTGTTTAATCTAAAGCATAATTTGCCCAAATGACAAGCCCGTATTTATGCACTCAAAAGTCAACAGATTCGGTCCATTATTATTTTATAGGGGTACTGACTATAAAATCCTCATTCATGATGACTTAAGTACTCCGAGTAGTTGTTTTTTTGTTGAGTCAATCCCGTATTTCACAAATAATATTTTAACTTTATTTATACTCCAAAAAAGTCAACAGGACTGGTCCATAATTATTGTATAGGGATGCAGGTACATATTTTGGATGACTTAATTATATTGAGCAGTTGTATGTTGTTGAGCCTATCTCTTTATAATTTACCCAATAACATTGAGACTTTACTTATACACTAAAGTTAACAGGTTTGGTCCATGATGAAGTTAGCAGAACTGATTCTAAATTTATACAGTAATCTTGGAAGTTTCAAATTGAATGTTCATATTGTATGATCAGCATATGTATAGATTAAATAGACAAATTTGTTTACAATCAAAATTTCTAATATTGTGAGTCTTGGAACTCGGGTGTCATTTTGTCAGCTGGACAACATGTAAAACAAGATTTGAGTAACAACATAAGCATTACCAATGTGTATGTAATTTAATACATGGGTCTGTTTGCCAAAAGAGCTGCCATTGATATAAAATTTTGTAGCAATATATTGAACAATAGTTATTGGTGATACATCAAAATATGGTGATACATTAGACAAGGAGTGTAATAGAAGCTGCTAGAACTTTTTATTTTTTTATTTATTTATTTACTTTAAATTTGTTAAGGTTATATTTTCAAATTTTAAAATATGTATGTTCCTTATCATCAACATCATCTCCTGTGACAAATACTTACTAAGTCGAGCATGCTGTCTCTGACAGCTCTTGTTCTGTTCTTAGTGCAAAATGAGCATGACATTGGTCTGTGAAAAAAATATTTTACATGCAATCAGAAAGCAACTAGATCATTCTTCAATGAAGATATACCTGCTGCCAAAAAAGACTTATCTATCAATTTCACTTGCAAAGTGGATTGAAATTATTCTCTGTGTACATTCAGCTTGGTCTTATACACTAACTTTAAATGATTTGATGGCATGTTTAAGAATTAAGATAGTTATATACCATACAATTTGTAATTTGAATGATGAGGGGGTCAAGTTAAGAACTTATGAAGTACTCATGAGTACCAAAATGCTTAATATATGTACATAGATATGTTACTCAGAAGGCCTGAAAATTCCTGCTAGCTTCCATGAATGCTTGATTTTACTGCTTTATTTAGCTTCTACACTGTCAGCTTTCGGGGGCCTCTGGCCCCCTGAACCCCCGCCAAGGCTTTGCCCTGGACCCACCGGGGGTCCTAGCGGCCCCCTGGCCCCAAGCATTTTCTTCAGTATTTTCAGTTTTCACAACTTTCACCCATGTATTTTACTTAAGAAATAACTTACAGTTGTCTATATTTTGTTGTCTAATAAAATATAGGCACGAGTTGTAATGCGCGTATGATTAAATCACGAGTGCTTTAGCACGAGTGATTTAATAAGCGCATCAAACGAGTGCCTATATTTTATTAGACAACAAAATATAGACAACTGTAAGTTATTTCGATTCTAACATTGTAAAATACATCCGTAAAAACGATATATTTATAGAACTATTTTTAACTGTCAGAAACGTCATGCAGTTGAAATCCACCCCAGTGCAAAGACCGAAAATAGCATTTATTTACACAATTCTCACAGATAGGTGTTTCTTATTCCGAACAAAAAATATTAAAATCTTAATTATAGAATAGAAACCAAATTGTAAAAGTCAACCCTAATAAACTCGGGCGCCATTTTCGGCTTTGCGCATTTAACGTAGGGAGTAAAATTTCAACAGCGGTCACGAGCTATATTTTGT
The DNA here is from genome assembly GCA_025267735.1 of Mactra quadrangularis. NCBI lineage: Eukaryota > Metazoa > Mollusca > Bivalvia > Venerida > Mactridae > Mactra > Mactra quadrangularis. Next base: position 45,557,863 of record CM046305.1, on the reverse strand, counting down.
TGAATAATAAAGCATAGATGACGTCACATTAAATAAAGAGTGAAAGCGCACGTGCCTATGTTAGAATTAAAGTTTACTAGCAGTTGCCTGTACTCAAATAAAGGTCTTCAGAGGTTGTATGAAGACCTTAATGTCAAGCCCTGAGCCTAATGGATAGACTAATAAAATATTAAAAGTAGTTTGGGCATCTGAATACAAAACTGGTCAATGTCTGAGATGAGTCTATCACTATTAAACATATTCATCAATCTGTTGGATTACTATTTTTGACTTATAATCAGTTTGAGGGGTGTTATGCAAGTCTCTAATGAATCCAGAGGACTGATACATACCAACTTAGAAATAAAAAATAAATGCATGCAGTGATAAACACTAATGAATCCAGGTTATATTCCTGGCTATTGTGGTTTATATCCTTTAGTAATGTTGATGAAGGGAGAAGTTGACTGCTCCTTGTAGAAGTGTTGAGGAGAATTATCCTATGATATTTTCAAATTATCAAATATCTGCTTTTATGATCGAGTATATTTAATTTTGGTATTGAACTCTGGATAAGTACAGAATTTTGTATGATTGTCAGAGTTATAAGTCTTTGGTTAGTAAGTTATGCATCAAAACTCTGGTCCCACCATGGCTGTTCAGGGGAGACAGAAGATGGTAGCTAAGAAAGGAGTCTAGTGCTTCTGAACCCTAGGAATGATGGTTAGGTCAACTTGTCAACTTGTTGTCTCTGATCGTTGATAAAAGGTCTAAAACAGTTTTTTGAATGAAAAGTTATTTATTTCAACTCTATTTGCAGGGTTTGACATTTACTGTTTATAACTGGAGTCTCGAAGCAGTGTCATGACAGTTATTCAAATATTCCTACCTAATGTTAGGGATTCCTCCAATAAAAGACATGAATATTAGAAACATATTTGTAGACATAAACACAGATATACAGAATCCCTAGCTAAGTGTCTGAGATTCTTACCTAAATTTTGAGATCCTCGGATCCCAGAACACAGTAAGTGTCAAGCCCTGTATATGTATTGGCCATAACATGGACTTATTGTTCGTTTTTTCTCAACTGTCAAGACATGAATAATTTCACGGTGAATGTGTTTGCTTTTAACATTGTTGTAATACATCCATGAGCTTCCGAAAGTGTGTATTATGATCAAGTAAAGCTGCCCTATGATATGTTTTACTCAAGATATTTTTAATAAAAATTAGGCCACCAGTACAAAAACAATGCATTCAGTCACCGTGAAATTATTCAAGCTTTGACAGTTGAGAAAAAATAGACTATATGAACTTATAAAATTTGAACATGTATATATGAGTGTTTACTTCATGTTACTTGTATTTAAATTGTAGGTGACACCCGAGGTTCATTTAGAGGTCGTAGTTATGGCAACCGTGGAGGAAGAGGTTTTACACAAAGGTAAATATCATTATGACTAGCAATTTGTAATTCAGGAGGGGGGGTGCTGCTGAAGAGTTTGGTCATGAATTGATTTCTACGGACATTTTCCCTCCTGCCACTGATTCTTAATCATGTAGGGCAGTTGAATGTGCCTAGAGACTGGGTAAGTGCTAAATCTATAGATTTTGCTTTTCCAGGAACAGTGAGTAGATTGACTGATTATAGGGATATGACCTATACAATGTTTTGCTATTGTTTAATACCAACAACATGAAAGTTATTTCTCCAAATTAGATCAGAATTACTTATTTATCTGGAGATAGGTAAAATTGTCAGATTGGATAAGGCAGTAATAGAATGTTTAAAACACTTGAGTTGTTCATCATGAAAATGGTAAAGTATCCTAATAGCATCTCAGTTTCATGTCAGATTTGTAAGACTGCTAATGATAGTATTCAGGACTGGTCTTGAAGTTGAAGAATTTTCAAACTGGGGGAAATTTTTTCCCAAATAAAAGCTACTGAAATAATAAAATTCAGAAATTTCCAGATTTATAAAATAGTTTGTTACTTAGGAGTATTATTGGGTTTATAGTTGCTGTGTAGTGTTAGGGATCTGTTCTGTAGTGTTAGTAGACTTGGTTTATCATACCCCCAACAATAATTTTGGTGGGTATATAGGAGTCAGTTTATCAGTCGGTCGGTTGATGTGTAGCTTTCACCATGTCTGCTCAATTTCTTGGCACCTTTTTAACAGAATTGGTTCACACATATACCAGGTATCAAGCAGACATGCATATCCCATTTGGTTCCAGTCATTGATTTTGTGCAGAGTTATGGCCCTTTGATACATTTCAGCACCCAATTTCTTGACAAACGCCTGATTGTGGGGGTATTTTATCACATTTAGTGATAGGTTTGGTTTAGCTTGGCCTTGGTACTAACTTCTCCGATCAATGATATGTAATAGTTTTTAGTTGGAATTCAAATTTATGGGTTTTTCCTGCTGAATAAGGTTTGCTTGTAAAGGATTCATCATTGCTGGAAAAAGTTATTTTACATAATTATTGCTGAAAAGAATGCAACAAAATCCTGTTGTGTACCCTTATTTATGTTTCAACTTTGTTCCGCATGGGTACATCCCGTACAAACAAAGTTTTTCGGCTGGAAAAACCCATCAGCTTGAGTTCCACATTAAGTCTAATGACTGTCACTTCTGCCCTCTTGAATAGTATCCATGTTTTTAATACCAAAATATCTCATATTTGTAAATTTCACCTCTAGTTAGTGTAAGCAATTACTATGATGTTCAAAGATTATTTTTAGCAGTTGCATTTCTTTGACTTTATAGTAATGATGAAATTCTCACAAAAATCTTGATGAGAAAAATCATTGTAAGTCAGATGGGGAAACCATTTATGAAATTTGGTTTCTTTTTCTTTTTTATCAGTACCAAATTTGAATAAAATATTCTCAATTTTGTTGTATAGTTTTATATGCCTGTCAATTGTCAGGACCTATGCTATAATCCAGCCTTTCCATCAGTGGACAATTGCATCAGTGAAATTAATACTGATTTCAGTATTTTTGGTATAAATAACTCTCTTATATAAATATAATAGTATTTCAATATTTTCTAAACTTTCAACTTCCACTTCTGCAATTGTTTGGCAGTATGGTAAGCTGTGGTTCTTTGGAGTTACAAAGTTTTACATACAAGTGAAAAGTCCATGGGCCAACAATTGACTCCTATCGAATTTTGGGTCAACATACTAAAGGTCAAGATCAATGGGATTTTTAAAAAAACATCAACCTTGTCCTGATATTTACTTGAGAATCCTAACACCTAGAGACTCTAAACATTTTATGTGAATGGGTTACTGTTGATCTTCATCTGATTTTGGTCATAAGTCAAGGTCATCTGGGTTTCAAAACACAGGAACATGTCTGAATCACAATTTTACAACCCATGTTTTAAAGTTATTTTGAAGGTTTCCCTTTGATTCTGGTACCTGGGGACCAAGGCCCAAGGGTGTTTTATGTCTCGTCTTGTCTGAAGAAGTTGTGTATTGAAATTTTGCAAGCTAGTGTGACAAAGATGAAAGTTTAATTATAACCAAAATCTGCCCTACTTCAAACATGTCCATTTTTGTGTTTTAAGAGAAATGTTTATAGTTTTGTCCAAAAATGATTTTTTTATGATTAACAGATTGTGAAATGAAAACTGTTACTATAGTAACTGATAAACAGTTTTACCAAGAATTACAAAACTTGGACTTCTAATGATTTTTGTCTGTAAGAATTTTTGTGAAAAGATCTATAAACTTTAGGCACTTGACATAAATGGCTTAAGATTCTACAGAATGTTTCTTTTGTTATATTTCAAGATGGCAGGATGATGATCGCCGACCACGAGGGCGTGGGGGATATGGTCGTCCTGGCGACAGACAATTGTAAGAGCATGACAAAAGTGTGCTTTTATATTTTATTTGTAGCTTACACCATTGTTAGACTCATTAATACTTTTATTTTTCATCAATTCATCTTTAGCTTTTTTGTGTGGCATGAAATCATTTTGTCTGCAGGCCTCCTTGTAAAACCTTCAAAAACCTTTAACTTTGCCCCAAATCCTTTTAAAACACTTGCTTTATACCTAGAAAATGTTCAAAACAAGAAATAACATTTATTTTAAAAGCTAACCTCGTTTTTAGCCAGTTTTTTTTCAACGAAAAAATTCGGATTATAGTTTGGCGAAACCCGGGCGGGTGTCCTGTGTCGTTAACAATTGTGTTAAAGATTTTTGTTTACCATATATTTCTGCCATTTATTGTCAGATCTTTATGAAACTTTATTATACAATGATAACATACCATGTGATGAACTGAACTAGAAAGTAACCACAACTCTACCTGGCTTTATTATTGATTTCACATTGTAATTTTTGCTTTAAAGTTTTTGATATGTTGAATATCTCTGTCATTTATGGTCAGATCTTGATGAATATCGGGCTTTAATAAGGTTTCCACATAACATTTTTTGTTGAATGAAGACTTGAAAATAAACTTTTAAATCTTATTTCTTCTGTGGAGGCCAGTGTATTCAATTAAAGATTGGGGATTCTTGTAATTGGAATTTTTATTTCTGGATGACAATTTTTTATCAGCCTTGATAAATATTGATAATAAATTAATATTTAGTGATGATTCACTATTTAATGATGTGTTATGTTGGAATAGTTGGTGCAAATTGACGTGAGAGAAGGAAAACGTTATAAATATCAGTTACATTTATTGATTTAGTCAGTCAGTTTTAGTTACCAGGGTATGTACAGATCTGGAAAAATCATGAAATTCAGAAATTAATGTTTATTTTTTAAAATTCTGAACTTTCCCCCATAGTGTTGTGCTTGCTTAGAGTCGAGAGCTTTTCATACAAGAGCCAGTTAGTTATGTATTAGATTATAGAACTTTTTAATCATTATTTATTCTTCAATCTTGTATATACAGGGCTTATAGTCATGTGATCTATAATTATTATTATTGAGTTTAGCTTCTCGCCTATTTCTATTTCTGGACAAATTTCTTTTCCCGAAATTTCAGAATTAGGGACTTTGGTTAGTTATCTTTCCCTGATTAAATCTAACGCAGTCCTAAGGTAAGTAGGTCCTTACAGTTGGAATCCTCGGATTTTATCATAGAATTCCTATGTAAGGATAACAAAATATTTGATGTAATATCTAAAGATGTTTAAGATTAATTTTGGCAAATTGACATGGAAAAGTAATGGTAAAATCCGAGTTATCCATCTAATTGGACCTACCTATTTGAAGAGTATACTAGGGGAAATAACTGACTTAGGTCCCTTATTGGTCCCGTGAATATTTATCATTCAAATCCTCCATACATAAATCAAATCTAAGAGTAAACTAATTTTTTGCAAAAATGATTTGTGCCAAGGATTCAGACAGATGAACTACAACTCAAAGGCTAATATGGGTGTTTTTCGAATATAGAAATGTAAAAGCTATTTTATGCACTATTCAAGTTTCTTTCCTTTTGTTGGACTGAGAATTTGATGAAAAACAAAAGTTTGTTTACATTCAGATGATCATGTGACTATATACTCTGAAATATTTCTTTTTTAGTTTATGTATAAACTTTTTTAATCACAAGCTTTAGATTTTTATGCTTGAAATCACATCTTTTAATTTTTCGCTTGACTGTTTGGAGGGGTTTATCCTACTCTGTTATGTGTTGGTGTTGGCCTTCACACTTAACTTCTTTAGTTGCTGTGTTCATTTCCACTTCTTAATTTTGTTAACCATTTTTCTCATCAACTTAATTAAAAAACTTTTTTATAATATATTTTCCTTATTTATTGATTTTTACCTAAATGATGTATGGGGCTTGACACTTTAAGTCGTCCTATATCCTCCGACAGCCTATATTTGGATTTGAGCAACTTGTTACAGCTAGTAAACATTTGGTTTTGCAAGTAAAATATATAGCTAGTTGTCCAACTTGGCAACTGACTAAATAAATTATTTTTGAGCCCTGGATTTTATATATGGCATATTTTTTTATTGCATGTCTAATTTGGATGACAGGTGTTTACATTTAGACTGTGTTATTTTCAGCAACTTATGCTTTGTAATAAATTATGAGGGCTGAACATCTAGTTCTGGGGATGATATAACCTTTGAATATATGTTGGTGTGATATTAAACCTTAACAAGCTTTCATCTTTTTTTATCTCAAGATGTTTTTTTATAAACTATGAGCTCTCAAGCGGGACACAGTGTAATTTACCAATTTTGGCACCAAATGTTTGTTGAGTATTAAATTTCACTTTGCATAAATCTTTGTTAACTTTTTAAGTAAAAAAACATAGAACATTACACGAATGTCGATCCTGTCGGCGAGTTGTAACCTTTGTTTTTGGTCTTCGGAGTCAGTCAGAAACGGTTCTGGTCTCTTGATACTTTGTCCAAAGTCCCGATCCTCCAAAAGGCCCGATTGAAGTGTCATGAAACTTTAAATAGGAATGAACACATAATAAAATTAAAGCATTTTTCTATTTAAACAATACTTTATTGATATTTTTAAAGATATTTCCATAAACAGCCACTCACCTGTATGATGGAGGCTCCATCATTCAACATTCAATTGGCTACGCCACGATCCAGCATCGACATTCATGCAATGTTTTATGTTTTTCACTTATAAAGTTAACAAAATTTATGCAAAGTGAAATTTAATACTCGCCATGCTCTGCACAAACATTTCGTGCCAAAATGTGTAAATCGTGCCCTCTCTCCGGCTTAAGTGCATCGAACCGGATCAAATTATTATCAATTTCTATTTTTAGACCAAGGTTTGGAAAGTAATTTGAAGGTGGCATATTTACAGGCTGTGATTGGTCGGCTCTTTTCAAATTGCATGATGTAGGCAATGTAAACAAGTTACTAAACATATTGATTGCGTCATGAATATAATAATGACACAGTCACCTGAACGTGACCCTCATTATGAAACTGTCTGATCTAAATTAACGTGTTGTGGAACGGATAAAATCAATTTCGGGCTTTAATCATATTGCTTTAGAACAAGCATTTCTTTTTTTAATTTAAAAGAAGAAAAAAAAGGAAATTATTTGAACTTATTTTAAATATATTTTTTCAATTTTATTTCAGTGGAAGAGGTCGAGGAGGTGGAGGAAGAGGGGGTAATTCTGATAGAGGTTTTGGTCGAGGTCAACGAGGTGGACGTGGCCAAAGGGGGCGTGGCAATATGAGAGGTGGGCGTGGCCGAGGTGGTAACAAACAACCAATGTCTAGAGAACAGTTAGATAATCAGTTAGAAGAGTACATGTCTAAAACCAAATCTCATTTAGACCAGGAACTTGATGCGTATATGGCCGAGGCTGATCAATGAACAAAGATGTATTGATAGTGTTAGTACAAGACAATGTTGTGAACTGATGAACAAAACATCATTGTGTGTCATTTTATACAAACATAGATTTACATGATCTTATGAAGATATTACACCAGAAAGTCATGGATACACGAATGAAAGTCTTACAAACAGAATTTATTTTATCTAGTTTAACATTAAACATGGCTGCCAGCCTTGAGTTGGTCAACTGATTGCGGCTGATTTTTACCTCATATAATAATCATCAAAATCATCTTGAATTCTGATGAATTGTTATCTATTTTGAATCTATAATGACTATGTTTATTTCAATCTGTTGCCAAATGGTATTAAGTATGTACATTCATTCAAAAAAGTGTTTAATTTGACCCAAATTGACCCAAGTTTTTTAGAAGTGTTTGACACTTTCACAGTTGATTTCGAGACTTCATTGCAGCCCTGTTTAGTTAATTGATATCTTAGATGTATGTTTATGTGTGTCATACTGAGCCAGAAACGTTGAACCTGTGTTGTGAAAGTATGTTAATTGCAGGGTTGATAGTGTATTTGTTAAGATGTGTTACATGATTGTTAAGGGCATGAAATTTTAATTGTCTAAAACCAAATTTTAATTTTACCGAAATATCAGAATTTGAAGACTAATTGAAAAACTATATAAATAACTATATACATGTGTATACACGTGTTGTTTTTTTCACTGACAAAAATGGGAGGCGGGCATGAAAATTTCACACCCTGTGTTTATTGGAAGTTGGTTAATAGATGCATTTAATGATTTTTTTTTATTCATGTGGAGAGACTGATTGCTTTTTGTCAAATCTGTTTTGAGATACATGTTGTATTTAAACTAGTGTGTGAAAATGGCAGAAAATACTTTGCTAGTCTACCATATTAGGTTGTCGAAACAGGTCCTTTAAATAGCAAGCTTTAGACTTGTTAGTAGATTTTCCCTAATTTTGTTTAACCAAACTAAATATTAATTGGTTGTCCCTGACAGCCCAACAACCACTAACTTTGTAAATTGTTTGCTACTTAAGTAACAGTGGAATCTCTCCTACTAATGCACATATATAAGTGACTCTCAAATATCTAGTATATTTAAAACCTCTACTTCTGTAAACGTAAAACCCTCATGTTTTATATTGTGCAGTGGTGCTTGCTTACAATGAATTTCCAGAAGAATCACTATTCTTGGTTTTATATATTTTAATTTGGTTGCATATTTATATTTACAGGGCTTGGTGCGAAGTTGTCCTATTGCCTCTGAAAACCTGTACTTGGGTTCGGGCAACTTGTTACTGCTAGTAAACATTTGGTTCAAGCAAGTAAAATGATATTGTTTAGCCCATTGTCCATCTGGGGAAATTTATGCCCAGTCCTGATTTAGTAAATGTCCAGGAAAAGAAAACAAATCTCAGTTGGTCCATGTGCGTTTCTCCAGGAATGGTCTGAAAGGGGTTTAAGGACCTTAAGTACAATATTGCCTAGATCTGAGACTAATAAAAATGGTCGCCAAACTGACAAATCCGAGATTTCTTTAGCCCAGCCACTGTAAGTCATTCCTGGAGAGGTTGTTCAGCCATTAGGGAATTGATAACAAATCATTTAGATATGACTGGGTTGCATTTTATCTGAATTCAATGTATTGTCAAGCATATTAAACTGACGTTCAATTATTTTCCATATGAAATTGTTACAAGTTCATTTATTTTATCCTTGTCGCTAATATGAAATAACCTACACATAGTTTTTAAACATTTACATGATTTACAAAGCGAGTGTTCTATATTAAGTTCCCAATATGCATTGCCAGCTCAATACTTTTCGTCTGTATGTGAGCACCACTGTATATGTGTGTTATGTACATACTTAGTAATTAGATTGTAAATAATGATATTGTGTTTTATTTATCATTGTATATACCATTATGTAGCCATTTAAAGGGCAGCAGAATATTAGAATTTTTTAGTTTATAAGAGAAAAATAGATATTTGTTATAAGAAAGCATAATTCTAGATTTTTGTACTTTTTTTTCTTAATTTTTGGCCGGATTTTTCAACAAGTGGCCAGGCATGGGTCTGGTGTCGCTTGCATTTGAATTTTTCATATATAACTGCCATTTATTGTCAGATATTTATGGAACTTTATACAATGATAACATACCATGTGATGAAGAGAATTTGAAAGTAACCACAACTCTACCTGGCTTTACTATGGATTATTTCCCTTTATAATTTTTGTGTTAGTTTTTAATATGTTGGTTTTTGTCATTTATGATCAGATCTTGATAAAAATCTGGCTTTAATGTGGTTTCTACATTATATTTCTTTTTTTTTGTTTAGTTGATGGCTGCCATAGATTAAGTTATGTTTTTGCTTATTATATATATGTAGGTCACAATTTATGAAGGCAAGAATAAACATCGTTTAATATTCTTGTTTTACAACTTTTTGAAATTCTATGCAGTGCAATGTCATTTGTATATGTGTGAAGAAACTTTTGGATGGCCGCAGTGTATGTTTCAAATTTTTAGATTGAAAAACTTGGCATGTCAGAGAACAAAAAGAATGTACAATCAATATCTAGTTGTTTTGATCTATGAACTACAAACCGATCATCAAAACTGGTTTCAAAATGTTTGCCCATCATTAGTTATTATATAAATTTACATGTATGATATGTCATTAATGATATGTTTAAGAAAGAAATGTTTTTATACAGTGTTAATTGTGAAAATTGGACGTCAAATATCTGATGAACTTTTTCAAATATATTTTATGATGATATAAATTGTATTTTCTTTCATTTTTATTGTCCTTCGAATTTTAAAGAGTGGTACATGTATTCCCATACTCCAGTCAGAGTTTAGTTGAATAGTTGAATGAAATAAGAGGATATTCATTGGTTTTGTTGTACGATGGTTTTTTTATTTCACAAGGTGAATTCAGAAAACATATTTTCAAGAGTGACAGTTTCATTTTTGATAATATCATTTTCTGAGCCCATGAGTTGGAATGAAAATCTATCTTATCCAATGTTGATGAAAAACTGTTTCCTTCATGGCTTTTTCTGTGTTCAGGGGTGATATTCTTCGGGAATAAACCAGAATTCCGTTTTTTTAATCCAAAAAATCGTTTTCGAGATCGATGCAAATCCAATGAATTTTTTGTTGGGGGAGGGTCCAAAACTTCTCTAGATTTAATAGATTTGTATGTATATTAAACATAATGGTACTCTAACAAACAGTCCATGTAAAGGCAGACTAACAGTCCTTGCAAAGAAATAATTTCAAGTCATTTGAAAGGCTAAAATCACTGACCCCCACCAAGGCGTTGCCCTGGACCCACAAAGGGGGCCTTTGACCCCCGGCGTAAAAGTTCAGGTTGTTTTTTTACAACCAGTATCACCCCTGTGTGTTTTAAGTTAATGGAACTTCATAGCGAAAAACTTGGTCTTAATGACTACTTGACAACAGCTGTTTCTAGGTTCACAGCTGTTCTTACGTTCACCCTATATTAACTGTTGATAGCCCTAGTATCAAGGACATGGTCTATTGATTCTTAGGTCAAAGGTTATTGATTTGAAAATATGAACAACTCCGGAGGTGACCTTCAGTTGTAATATGGCCTGGTGCACTTAAGTCTGCCCAAAGTTAGCCAAGTCCTGCTCATTGACTTCAAGCTTATATTTTCAATTGGGTAAACCTTTCTTGATATCACGGATGGCCATTGATGATCCCTAATGATTACTGTGACCTTAAGCTCTGAATCTTTGTCCGCTCAATAGTTTGACACTAACAAAGCTTAGGGACACTATAAGTAATATCTAGTTGATGATCTCTATTGATTTTTGGGTCAAAGGATTTACAACTAAATCCAGCATAAGAGGCTTGAAAATACGGGCCCCAGGAGCATAAAATCCTAGCAAGCTCAATAACTCAAAACATAGAGCTTACCCTTTAGGTCTACCATAATTATTAATGGTCTTGGTTGGCAATGACTCATCGATGGTCCCTATTTATTTTGGGGTCAGTAGGTAGAGCTCACAGTGACTTGAACAATCCTTAGAGCATATAATGCCATAAATTGCAAATCTCTAGTTCATATAATGAAAGGGCATTTATTCATCACTGTTTCAACACAATGTTGCATTTATCCCCATAATTGAATGCTTCCAAAATCAAAAGCTCAATAAAATGCCATGTTTACAAAATTGATTTATAATAACAGTTTGATTTAAACAAATCATGACATGTATTACTGTATACACACATATTGAGACTCACGATTTAATATGAATTAAGTGTGTAATTATTATAAGGTTGTTCAAGCTCAGGTTAATATTGTCACACTATTTATTAACTTGAAAGTAAATATCATTTTCCAATATTCATGAAAAATCTACATTTTGGGATGGTTGGTTGTTTTGGTATTTTGACTCACTGATCACAAAGTCACATGGTAAATGTAAATGCTGGGTTTTCCCTTGAAAAATACTTATGGGGGTCACAATGTCCCCATGGTTTATGATTTGGGGGTCATGGTAAATTTTGCGGGTCATATACCAAAATCTGTAATCGCGTAACTTTACTAATAGTCTTGCTCTTTTAAGTGGGTTGTCTTGAAGTTTTGATTCATGGGTGGGTGTTTATCTTACCATCTTTAACATACAACCAAGTGTATTTACATAGCCAGCTTTTGCAGAAGTTTTTTTTGTATTTAATAATAAGAATCACAGCAAAGTTAAACAGGATAAAATGGCCCCATTCCCCTTCCTAAACAAATTTTTTTCTGTGTCTTCAAAAAATTCCCCTGCTCTAGAAAAATATAGGTGTATCTAATTTATGCTGTTTTTTTTTTTTTAAAAGTGCAGTCCCACAATTTTGTGATCACATTTTAAAATGACCCGTAAAATGAACTTGCTAAACAAACGAAGAGAAACCTCACTTGTCGTTTCTCAGTTAAGTTGGCATGCACATCTAAACCACATCAAGAAGTCGCGCAGGTGTTTGGTCCACCCATTTCTCCATTTCAGTAAAATACATTCAAACGCCCCTGTCAGGAAGAATTTTTTTGTGCATCCAGTGTGTCGCAATATTAGTTCATTTTACGGGTCATTTGCCAAAAATATGTGTCAAAACGCACAAATTTGTGCATTAGAGAAACCCCTGAAATGGGGTTGGAAGAAATACAAAGATGTGAAAGAATGATCTAGATTAAATATATTAATGCAAAATAATTCATGCGATTATAATATACTATACTAAATAGTTCCCAAGTAAAAATGTACAAGTTGTTCACTAGACTTATAGAATAAAAATACTGTAATATACGCGCTAAGAGCCTGTTTCCAAAGGGTATTGCTACATGTGTTTTGCTTAGTACATTAGGAATACTTCTTTCATTAGCAGAGACTGTCAGACATAAAACTGATTTTGCTAGCTTGATATAAAACCATTGCGTAGAACTTAAGCATATACAAAAAATATACTTAATTTAAAAAATTCAATGACATGTCAAAAACATTAGAAAATAATGGACATACATTAATAGACATTTCAATTTAACACAGTTCACAAACATCATTGGACATGTTAATTATTTATTGGAGTGTATCAGACAAAGAAAATTGTAAGCAGTATTAAAGGCTTCATATTGACTTTCTGATGATGATAATTGTAGATTTCACTACAATAGAATTGCTCCGTTTGTGAATAGAGAAAGTTCATTGTGTTAGAGCTGCAATAGAGCTATAGATTTACAAAATGAAAATTTTGATGCTGGAACACATCATAACGTATTTATATTACACACTTTTTCAAGTAAATCTTCAATATACATGTAAGAGTGGATTAAGTTTACACCATATCCATTCCACAGGACTAGCTGTCCACTGTCAAGTGTTGAAGGCTAGCTGAACTAAGTCCAGTCAGGGGACTAGTAAGTATGTTTTGGAACAAACAATGACTGCTCCCCTGCTGCTGTTGCCATGTCACCCTGATACTTTCCTAAACTTGCAAGACCATTTGCCTGAAAAACCAAATAGTAATGACAAATCAATTACAATATTGGTAGATGGCAATTATCAAAAGGATTAGATTTGAACCAAAGTGGGATGCTTGAAAAATTTCTTCAGCAAGAAAAAAAGCTGTGTTTGCTTCACCCCATAATGAAGTAAATGGGAACGTACAAGGGAAGTTTAACTCTATTTCACCAATTGGTCTTCACGACAAACTTATGTCAATACTGGACATTAGGTCAAGCAAAATGTACTTTTTGCTAGACCGAATGAAAGTTTACAGACCAAAAAAGTAACACATTAAAATATGCACTTCATATAAATGATTTAGCATGATATTTGATAAAATCATATGAAAAATATAAATTTAAATAAAGATTTTTATTGAATATGGAAAATGTTAGCTGTGTAAGATTGGTGGGCGGGTGGGCCACTAACATTCTAAAAGTTGCTGGACCGAAAGTGATTTCGATGGACTCGGTCCACAATCAAACTAAATTTGAAGACTAATATAGTGTGAATTTATTAATTAAGAGTAAAATAGGCCCTAATTAAGCATTTTTTGAAAAGGTCAACCCTTTCAGTTGATTTCAAAATTAACCCCGGTAACTAACGCAGTTGGTAGCATGCCTGGATTTTAAATCTAGTGTCCTAAAGGTTGTACGGGTTCCAATCCCACCTGAAGAGGTTATGCCCTTTTTTTTAAATTTGACAATAATGTCAACTTTCCTCCACTAATAAGGTATATGGATAAGTCTCCGGTCTTGTGGAAGGGTAGGCGAGCGGTAATAGACAAGGGTCAATGAAAGCTAGGTTAGGTGAACTGGATGCCGTTATATAAGCTATACAATGTGATGCTACATCGTTAAACACAACAAAATAAATAAATAAATGATTTCAAAATTACAACTTGTTGGCCTTTTGACATAACCATACTGTTAAATTTCAATATAACGACAAAACCAAAAAGCATACCTTGGCTCGTGTAACTAATTGTTTCTGTGCAGCTTCTTTGTTCTTATCTTCACCTTGCCATGCTTTAAGTACACTAGCTTGTAGGGCACGACCAAATGAGAAAGATAGCGCCCATGGTTTAGGTCCCTTGTATTGATTGATAGCATTAAGATTTAATGTAGAATCTTCCTCCGATTGTCCACCAGACAAAAATACAACACCTGGTAGAAATAGATTACATCATCACATTATCTGCTTATGATTTTTATCAATTATCCCCTTTATTTTTTATTGAGTATATAATTATCCCTTATTTTTTTCACTTTTTTAATATCTTTTCTTTTTCAATTAATAAGTTTCAATTATTTTGCAATTTAATCAATTAAATTATCTTTAATTTTGTCAGTCATAAACTACAGCTATCGCAGAAGTGATGAATACCCCCACTTGGCACCGTGTCCAACAGGACATTTGACCCAAATAATTGGCCACGCCCTTTCCAATTTTCAACAATTTTTACATTTTACCTCATTTATTGGCTGCCTCTAAGAGGTAGTTAAAAATCCAACAACCCTTGGTCGAGTTATTGCCAGGACAAGATTCAGGATGGAGGGACGGACAAAGTGACTCATGTAGCCCCCACCACTAGTGGTGTTGGAGTGTATTATCTCCCCTTAATTTTGTATCAATAGTCATGAGATATGCTTTGAGTGATAAAAAGTACTACTGATTATGATCTATTGAAGAAAGTCATCACACCTAATAGTAGAAAATGATAGAGCATTCAGATTTTCTACTGTAGGGAAATTTAATGGAGCATCCAAAGACTTGATTTAAAATTCAAAGCATTACCAGGCATGGCAGAAGGTACTGTTCGACTGAGAGCTAAAACAGTAGCTCTAGCATTTTGTTCAGGCGTAAACTTCTGTGTACAACTTTGTCCAGCAGTTACCATGTTAGGTTTAAGTAATGTTCCCTCAAGATAAACGTGGTGGTCACTTAGTGCCTTGTATGTGAAAGCTAGAACCTGAAAATGTATAGAAATCATTATGACTCCACATGGTGCTGTACACTGCATTTCAACAATGTTTTACATGGGATTTCCCCATGTTTAGTAGGGGACTGTGAGAAATTATCACTTCAATCTGTCCGTGACGATTACATAAGGTTGCATATGCACAATTAAGTGCCATTTCAATCTGCCACAGACCTTGACATTAAGCCGCATGTGCACAATTAAGTGGCTAATTAAACTTAAAGTAGCCTGCTTTAAGTGTTAACATACAGACAATGAAGTTTGCTCAATTGAAATTAAGAATCCACTTGGTTTAAAAAAAAAAAAAATTTTTTTTTATCTATTAGCACTTTATTGATCACTAATTCTTAGTTCTATATTAGTCTTCATTTTATTATTTTATATTTTATCATCTCTTAACCATTTTCATTTAAACTCGTATTTCCTAATTATGCATACGATTGTGAAGCTTTTGAACATACGAATATTCGTATATTCAATATGAAAAGAGAGCTATACAAATGCAGTATATAATAATAAGTATATCATATCTGGGATGGCATTCTAATGAACAGTACATGTAAGCAAGGACCCTATATAACATGTGTACATTTCCCTTGAATTGTTTTCCTATGTTGATTAATTCCTTTTTAATATAAACATTGAAAACATCTGCAGTACTAAGTTTTTGGACATAATGTAACAATATAAGACTTAGAAATAAAGACTAAATGTACTGTATAACCTGTTCAGTAACTTTCTGTGCTGTGTATAAATCATGATCACCATCACATAATACTTCTGGTTCAACAATGGGTACCAATCCATTCTGTAAGAAAGAGTAACAATACAGTAGTTGAGGCAGCTACCCTGTCAGCTGATGATGTATAATGGCATGACGTATGAGCAAAACCAGCTTAGGACTATCCAGTTTTCACAACAAATTTTCATCAGCACTGGAAATTCCATCAAGCAAATTAGACTTTTACTTTATATCCTAAATTAAATAAACACAACAAAAAATAACAGTTTTTTATTTAATATGAAAAGTAGTTACTGTAAAAAGTTGACCACTGACATTCTATAAGCCAATGTACCGAAGGCTATTTTGGTTAACTTGGTCCTAAGTCCACTGGCTACATTTGAAGACTGGGTCTATCTGATACCATTTCACACACAATAAATGCAAATGGAATAAACAATACAGGGTCATGATTGAAAACTCAATTTGTGCTCCTATTCTTTATTGTACACTATGCGGTTTAGGTAAATCATGATTATTAACATTCCTCAGAATTTTTTTGTTATTTGTTAATGTTTAAAGAGAACGTTTTTTGGGGAAATATGTGGATCTTAAGAAGCTCAGACTTGTTATAACTAAAAATAGTACAGTTACGAGCGAATACGAATGTGCCGATGTTTATCAAACTGCGGTTTATGGAAATGTCGACATAACATGATCTTTGCCGATTAGTTAGGGATTGTATACCTTAAAGCAACTAACCTGTTGACATATGCTAGCATATCTAGCTAAGACGTTAGCATTTTCCATCATAGCTTGATATGAGGGTGTCTGATCACCTATCTTTAAAGCACATCTCCATTTAGCAAACTGAGCACCATCCTTCTTATATTGAGCACATCTTTCAGCCAAACCATCTAAACCTATGTAAAATATAAAGTAAGTTAGGTACATGTACTATATCATCTTATAGCCTAAGGTTCATGATGCACGTTCGCAGACTTTACAGCTATTATCCCTGGTTATCAAGCTATTGGTATCTAAATATCTATCACCCTGGAAAGTCTTTCACTTCGCTTAGTGCTACTGTCACATTGATGAAACAGAATAATACCAGCCTTGCAGGTACATGTACTAATTTACACCTGGGCGTAGTGAAGCAATTGCAGGTTAATTCTTGCTTAAAGAGATTAACAGTGCCCCTGGTGGTTTTCAAACCAAAGACCTTTTGACCCCTAAAAATGCATCCTAACACTGCTTCTTTATAAACATGTTTAGCTAAATTCTATTCAACTGTCAGTGGCACATATATTAACCCCACTGATAACCCCTTAAATTCTCAATATTTGTTTGACAATCCCTGTACATAAAGATTTTTAAGAAGGATGTTTATTTTACATATCTTTAGTACAGCTATACTGAAGTGAGTATTTAAATCAGCAGGCTTAATGTATGTGTTACTACCATTTAAATAGTATGGTGTACAGGGACTGCCAATATTTATTCTTAGGACTGAGAGGAATACAGTCTAAAGTTTTACTAATTTGGTTAGGTTAAACAACATTGACAACACACTATTTCATATAGGTCATATCACTGCAGCCAGTCAACCTACTTAACATTCCTGGAAAGGCTAAATCAATTTTGCAGTGAAACTATTTGCAAAGAACTGTCCAATTACAGCTTGAAATAACACTACCGTCAAATTAGCTCACAAAACATGATCTAAAATAGAAATTTCAAACCATGATGCTATTAATCCTGTTTTCTCTAGATGAAAGCTATGCATTTATTGGTCAATACAAAGATCTTGATTTGCCCCTTTGTACAATACCAGTTCCTACACAACAGCTGTCTATAGGTATCTGTTTATGGAGATTGGATACGTGACCGAAGAAATTACAGTGGTCTCAGAGCATGTTTCACTTGACTTACCTTGTGTAGTAGATTCTCCATCAGTACCAGCTAAAATGACCATTCCTTTATCTACTTTAATACCAGGAATAATACCTTTATCATTTAAAATCTGAAATTGAACATTCATCACTATTTAAGCTGGGAACTACCAGAATGTTTTTTTTTATCATTCATCTATCCTTTGTTGTTATATTTTCTTTTGGGGGGGGGGGGGAATCAAAGAGTCAAAAAAATGTTACACAAGTTAATCAGCAAAATATCTCACTCGTGCACAGTTCAGTAAAGATCTTTATAAATTGCTTTCAAATAGAGCTGTCATTGATTCCAACGATATTAACTGATATGTATTGTCGATATTTTTTTCCAATTAATAATTGATATGCATTTTGAAATATAGATAATAAAGCCTATACAGGTACATACATAAAAGTTTCAAACTTAACAAGACAAACCTATCATGTGGGGTGTCTTAATATGAAAGTATAGGGAAAAAATTGCATTTCATTCAGTTATATTTTCCCACAACAAAGTCTAAAGAGCCAATTCTTTACAGACACTGAAAACATGTTTCCTTATCACCATTACATGCCATTTTCCTGCACTCATTGACCACAATTTTTCAGGCGATGGGGGAGGCATGAGTAAAAAGGTTATTCTTTAGACAGCCCTCCTTGAGCAAAATTCCCTAAATCTATTTTAGAACACTAATTTCAAGTCCTTTGGTGGCCATTTTGAAAGGGGGGGGGTCTTGACACATGAAAATATAGGATTGACCAATTTAGATTTATTACCTTGACAAATGGTACTCCATCCTTTGTTTTATGATACAAGGTTTCATGGAACAATATGACACCACTAATATTTTCACCAACACCATCTGCCGTAAACAACAATTCTCTGTAACGTCTACGATTTTCTTCGTTATTCTCCACACCAATACCAGCAAATCTCTTCGCTATTGTACCTGAGAAATAGATGAATAACATTTTATTATGAAAGACATACTACAATGCAGAGAGGTTATATAGGGTTATGTCACTTGTGGCTAGTTTTCTAAACATATCCCCATCTAAGGTTCCCCCACGGTACCCTTGATTAGGCACCACATACTTATTACTTTTGGAGAAAATGGGCAACATGTTACTGCTATTTAACATTTGGTTCTGGCAAGTAAAATACATGTATACAGCTGGTTGTCCAACTGGGGAACTTAAGCTCCAGTCCCATAAACATTAAAATAGACGCGAGGGCGCCGTACGGGCGCCGTGCGAACAAAATCCACAAGGACCTGTACAAACCCTTGCGTACCCGTACAGACTGTTACGTTTTTACCAGGGTCCGTGAGATGAGCCCAGGATACACATATCAGTTTTAGAGTCAACTCATGGCTGAGTATGCATTAAACATGCATATCTTGCAGCTACGGCTCTGTACGTGTGTGTTGTTTTGTGCCATGTGCGTACCATAACCTTGAAACGCAAGGCTTCCTACGGCTACGACTGTCTGCACGTACGGGTCCGTAACAAGCAACGATTTTATGGGACTGAGGCATTACTTAAAAAATAAATGTCCAGTTCTGTTGCATAAGAGAACCAAAGTCAATTTATATATCATCATCACATTGATCTTCTTAGGAGTTGTAAAATGTCATGGGCTATCGAACAATTGTTCATTTGGCATCTCTAGCTAAAGATTCCATCAGGATCTCTAATAACTTGGTTCTTGCATTAGTTTGAGTTCCCATTAAAAGTTTGGTTCTTGCATTAGTTTGAGTTCCCATTAAAAGTTTGGTTCTTGCATTAGTTTGAGTTCCCATTAAAAGTTTGGTTCTTGCATTAGTTTGAGTTCTCATTAAAAGTTTGGTTCTTGCATCAGTTTGAGTTCTCATTAAAAGTTTGGTTCTTGCATTAGTTTGAGTTCCCATTAAAAGTTTGGTTCTTGCATCAGTTTGAGTTCCCATTAAAAGTTTGGTTCTTGCATTAGTTTGAGTTCCCATTAAAAGTTTGGTTCTTGCATTAGTTTGAGTTCCCATTAAAAGTTTATCACAGTAAGTGATAGCAAATCTGTATCTAAAATTTTTGTTTATTATTATCCTTAAAGTTTAGGAGGCATCTTTGAAAAATCCCCAGGATCCCTGGTCAATACAGTAAGTGTCGAACACTAATTAACTCAGAAAAAAAACAACAACATACCAGTTGATTCATCGGCAGCTAGAATTCCTTTCCCAGGAGCCACAATAGCATTAGCTATATTTCTTAATTCTTCTTCCTGCTCTGGCGTGAGATAAGTTGGAAATACAGGCATCTTGGTTTGTTTGATATCTGTAAAAGATAAATACAGGCATCTTGATTTGTTAGTTATCTGTAAAAAATAAATACAGCACTTCATTGCATGTAATAAATGTATTGAAATATTGTTAAATTTTATTTTACTGCAAGTGGTGCCAACATAAACCCTGCTGATTTAAATACACAATACTTGTTTCAAACAAGTTGTTTGATACATGCACTGGCTGCAGTAAAATAAACTCAAATTGTGTTGACATGGCGTTTTTGTTTAATTCTAAAATCTTAATCTTCCATTTTTGAATTATCTTTAAATTTTGTATGTGATATTGTTCATTATTTATCATGTCTTCATATGGCTTACTGTATAAATGTAATATACTACTACGACCATAATTAAAATACGGGAATTTTCCTCTTTTGATTGTCATTCTTTGTGTATATTATATGGATGGCAAAACCATAACAAAGGCGGATCTAGCGGGTGGGGGGTCAGGGGGGGGGGGTACGGACACCCCTCTAGAAATTCTAAAATGTACCTTTCCATTAGTATTTATTAACAGAAAGTCATTTTTTAGTAGCATGAAGCAATTTTTGACCGGTGCTTAACATAGATTTAATGGTTATGACATGTAGTTTTTATTATCAATGTGTTGCATTATTCTGCAAAATGTGTATAATGTAGCTGTGGTTCAAAAGTTTGCCCCCCCCCCCTAGAAAAAGATCCTGGATCTGGCCCTGTATTAGCCATGTTCACTGTATGAACTATGATCTAAACCAAGTAAAAACAAATTAACCAAGTTTAAATTTCAGTCAAAAGAAGACAAATCAATCATTCTTTCAGTACTTTGATTGTTCAAAATGTTTATTTTTTAAACATGTCTTTTAAAACATATCAGATATCATGGTTCTGTATGATAAACTTAAACAGTTTGTTCAATGTCTGTCCATAAATGGGTCCAAATTTAAAGTAGTAAACAAGATTGTTTGTCTCATGGTTGAGAACAATGTCATGGACAGTAAATATAGTAAATTAAATCTACATTGTCAAAGACTCTTAAATATAGGGATTTAAAGCTACTCTCTCAAACATTTTGGGTATTTTTTTTCTCAATATTTAAAGATTAGAGGACAATGCCTGAAATTTTGTTAAGAAATTGATATTTTAAATGTAAAGCATATTGACCAATAGACTGAGGGAAATATTAAATAAAAGACTAAAAAAGTCACACTTTAAGTTCTATTATTAATCAGGTAGGGATTTATACATAAAATCACATACTTTTCATTTACTGTTGTAGAATTTTATTGGCACTAAATTATTACTATCAGAACACTACTTTACAACTTCCTAAATGTTTCTATTCTGTAAATTTTGAGTTTTAGAACAATTGATTTCAAAGTTGAAATATATAAGCGAGCTGATGTAACATCTAAACCATAAACACATATTTATCAATCATGTTAAAATTGAAAAACAACCTATTTATGGTATTTTTATTGTACAAATTACTTGCTACACTGTACACAAAATGCATAGCATACACTGTTTTACAACTTAGAAGTGAACAATAATACATTTAGTGACTGTTTACACTGGAATCCCACCATTAAGACCTCTGACCATTCTTTCAAAAATCTGTCGCATTATTTAAGTTGTGACAGGTTTACAAAACAAAACAATATAACCATAAAGCTAAGTATTCTCTATCATTTTTTTTATTCAACTTTTAGTGACACATATATTTACTCCGCTGATTTAAATACTCACTTCAGTATTTCTGTACTCATGATTGATAAATTAGATTTAAAATCAGCAGAGTTAATGTATATGCCACTGACAGTAGTTAAATTTAACAATATCTGCCTACCTGTAAAATATGATATCTTAATTATATCTTATACAGATAACATTTACTATATATAGATAACATGGGGTAATATTGGGGTAGATTGTAAATACAGAAAAAATCTAGTTTTTTTATAATGGGTATAATGTCATGTCAACACAATTAAGGGTACAATGTATTTTACGGTGTCCAGCACTCCTTTCCTAGGTTTCCTGGAACCTTGTTTATAACAAGTTTTCATCTATCCTTCCACAAGGCTGTAGTTTTCTTCAAATACCTTACTAGTGGTGGGAAATGAACATTATAGTAAAATTTTTATGTACAATATAACCTCCCTGGGTGGGATCCAAACTCGTACCCCATCGGGACTCTAGATTTGATATCCCTGCGCTACCAAACCAAGTGACAACCATAAATAATAGAACTATGCTACAGAAAAACCTCCCTACAACAGTCAGTAGATGAAATATGCTACAGAAAAACCTCCCTACAACAGTCAGTAGATGGAATATGCTACAGTGAAACCTCTCTACAACAGTCAGTAGTAGAACTATGTTACAGTGAAACCTCTCTACAACAGTCAGTAGTAGAACTATGTTACAGTGAAACCTCTCTACAACAGTCAGTAGTAGAACTATGTTACAGTGAAACCTCTCTAAAACAGTCAGTAGTAGAACTATGTTACAGTGAAACCTCTCTACAACAGTCAGAAGTAGAACTATGTTACAGTGAAACCTCTCTACAACAGTCAGTAGTAGAACTATGTTACAGTGAAACCTATCTACAACAGTCAGTAGTACAACTATGTTACAGTGAAACCTCTCTACAACAGTCAGTAGTAGAACTATGCTACAGTGAAACCTCTCTACAACAGTCAGTAGTAGAACTTTGCTACAGTGAAACCTCTCTACAACAGTCAGTAGTAGAACTATGTTACAGTGAAACCTCTCTACAACAGTCAGTAGTAAAACTATGTTACAGTGAAACCTCTCTACAACAGTCACAAGTAGAACTATGTTACAGTGAAACCTCTCTACAACAGTCAGTAGTACAACTATGTTACAGTGAAACCTCTCTACAACAGTCAGTAGTAGAACTATGTTACAGTGAAACCTCTCTACAACAGTCAGTAGTAGAACTATGTTTCAGTGAAAAGGCATTACACCCAGTATAAGTGAAATGACATAAATCCCAGTGTAAAAAAAGAAATAAATAACTTGAACAGCTGTCAAAACCACAAAATATACATGCCTGAATTTTATTGTGCAATTTTGAACAATATTGCATCAGTTAAACAATCTATCATTTTCATGGGAGAATGAAATTTGAATTTATAGATAAATGTTGGGAACATGGCAAGAAAATATACAGTCTTACCGGGACTTAAACCCTTAATCCTTGCTTACAAGACAAGTGCTCTCTGTCTGAGCTATCCTGTCGCAGACATATCCTTCTCCCCATTATGTGAACATGTATTTGAAGTATTTTAAATACATGTACCTATGCATGATGCTGGTTGCAGCTTCTTTCAACATTTATTTATATAAACTGACACATTGTTCCCAGGAAAGGCTTCATCTCTGGATTTAGCTGTTAACCAGCAGTGACTAGGCAAATAATTCCATCAGTGACTGACAACTGCCTTACAAGATGGGAGAATCAGTGGTAGGAGGGAGAATGACCATGGAAATCATTTCATGACCAAACTCTGTAAAAGTATGCCCCACTCAGGAATTGAACCCATCGATCCCTCAATCACTAGACTTGTACACTACTGACTGAGCTAGCCATGCTGTTGACATATGAGATACATGCATTAAGTTAAGCCATACGCTATGAGTTATCATATTAATAAGGTCATTTGTTTTGATATATCAACAATCATGTGATACCATAATGATAAAATGATGAATGGAAAACTGTATGTCAGAAATTCAAATTAATGTCAACTCATTTAAAACCCATTGCCGGAGCCCATGACAGTGTGAGCGCAAAGTGGCCTCTTTATCACATTGTCATAAAGCTAGGTTAAAGACAAGGCAGTTCAACCCCTTAAATCTACACAAGGACCCTATATAACATGTGTATATATGGGTCCTTGATCTACAGGTCTGTTGTACACAAATATCCCCTCCTTAAGTTCTTTACAGAATTCATCATGGGATTAGATCTACTCTTTAACTTTGAATATCTGAAAAATAATTTAAGGGTTCAGCATAGACAGATCTAGTGGGGGGTCAGGGGGGTTTTGAACCCCCCTCTCTAGGAAAAGTTTGGATCCCTCTAGGAAAAGTTCGGACCCCCCTAGAAAAAAAGCCTAGATCCGCCCCTGGTTCAGTCATATAATTCAATATGATGGGCCCAATTCGTTAACTGATAAAATTCATGATCAGAGTTAGGATAAATCCGGCCATGACCTACCCAGTGACTTGTGGACATTATGCCAAGTTGCAAAAAACAACTTAAAGGCAAGGGAGTACAAAAGCTAATAATACGAAAGAATGAAGTAAGTAAGTAAGTAAGTAAGTAAGTAAGTAAATTTTATTTACAGTCGGAAAGATATAATAACAAGAAACATAAAGCTATAAAAGCTTTTTAACCGACAATGAAATGAAGATTTTGCTGTAAAAAAGTAAAGCTGAAATGAATGACCCAATAATTGACGTCTTGAACATTTTTCTATAACCGTCAACGTTTAAACTTTCATTAAAACATAATATATGTTTTTATATGGTATTAATTGCAAAAAACGAAAAACGTTATATTTCTTGACCCCGGAAAAAGTTCAACAAAATTACAAAATTTTCAACAAATTGTGGAAAACAATATATATAAATGTTTTAAACTCACCTCGTTAACTATCGTGAAAAAAAGAGAGACCTTCTTCTAATCTGGACAACTAGTTCAACGACCAGATAAGACGCGTACGTGCTAGTATAAATTTACAAAATAGATAACACAAACAACGTGTCAGTGTAGTATAAGTCGGTTCTGAATTTTGATTGGTTGAGATAGACACACCTCCGTAAACCCGTACTGTAGATAATTCGTCCGGTAACCTAATCCTTAGTCACCGACTATAAGGCCAAGCTAAACAATCAAGTGTTTTCCGACGCCTCTTCAATGGCGGCTCTAGTCGGGTGAGGGAAGGGGCCCAGCCCCCTAGATGTTGCAAATATCCGCGAAAAATATTATAAAGTGGCCTTTAAGTGAAAATTACTTTTCGACCTCGTGTGTAGACTTGACTACAAAATACTGCTCAGTGCTCATGTTTTATGTCATCGTTTAATGTTCATATTGCAAGCCGGTCTATCACCATTCTCGTACCCAGAGTCTAGTAGGATTCTCAATACTAGATCGAGAATCTTGATAACCTCGGGGTACGAGGAATGGGCTATCACACTCTAACGAGTAACAATCATACCCTGCAATTTAATTTACACAGTTGAACATTAGTGATGGCGCTTCGGAGAAAAGTTAATATTCCAATTATTTTGTACATAAATGACACTGAGTGGCATGCCAGATAAAACACAGTCGCTGATTTGCTAATGCCATTCTCTGTCAAATAAACTTGTTAAAAAAGAATTCAGTGTAGTTTTTCTCATATCTATTGGTGACCGCTCGGGCGACCATGGCATGCATGTACTTTAAATAGTCAGAGTAGTTAAATTTGACAATGTTCTCCGGAAAAAACACAACACAAATGTGCATCCTGCAATATGAATATTTAGTTTATCAATATAACACTTTTGTAATTGATTTTGTTAACCATATGTTACCACGTCAATAATACTATGATTCCATACAAGAATTAGGGCCAGTTGCGTAAGGAAATCGCTACATAGCGCTTTGAAAAACGCTTTTTGGGTACGCATTTATTCATACATAAATGTGCTTTGCCACGCTTTTGCTTCAATGTAGCAATACCAAATTTGCAAAAGTGTTCTGAATGTATATTCGGATTGTTTAAAATCGGTTAGCTAGCTAGTGCGTCAATATAGATAAATGTATCATAGGAAACTATAAAGCGTTATAAAGCGCTAGGTAGCGCTAGTCTTACCTGTCGAAGTTTTATTGTAATAAGTTCAAAGGATTGGTAACAGATTTGATGTAAAAGTTTACACAGCTATCAATGGAATAGTGATCAATTTATACACTTAACTGTGACTAAACACACCTGTGATGTAAAATAGTTTTTAATTTTCAAAATTTCGCGTAGTTGATACTACCAAAACGCGTTTTGTCGCGCTACGTCATTCCAGGTGTGACGTGTCTCGTATTTCTGTGGGATGTCATCAAGTGATTTAAGTGAATACACGGACATTGTTTCTTTGTGTCATTATTACATATGATTATAATAATTTTAGGACAAACATATTTTCCTAAATATTTTTGTATAAAAGGACAAAAACCTTTCGAGGCGGTATTATAGTGAAATTCATTCAATTGATTAAAGTGTAGGAACACAGTTCCCAACAGTGTTTTGAAAAAATGAAGGTACTACAAAGATTGTTCATGCTATTCTTCGCAAGTGTGACTACAATTTTGTACATAGCGCTTAGACTGTTCTACGAAATTTCTATAGAACCACGTGACCTCTCACCATGCGTACCACCGGAACCGGAAGTAGTAGTTCCTAAAGTTATGTTGACGGAAATAGAACCGGAAGTAATAGTGTTTCCAAGACGACAGTTTGGATTAGGTAAGTAGATCTGTATGCAAATTTACTAATGAACTCGCAGTCAATAATTCTCATGACATTTTTCGCGATAAAGTGGCCAGGCTTTGTATGGATAATATGAAGTTAAAATCACTGTAACTGAAAGTGGGTCACGACTCACGGAGGGGTACGGGTTCGAATCCCACTAGGGCGGTTATATACACGTATTATATACGCTTCCATGAAGATTTGACAATTGTTTCAATTTTTATCCATTACAAAGTATATGGAGAAGTTACCGGCTTTGTAGAAGGGTAGGTAAGTACTGATTATAGACGAGAGTCCATGAAATCTAGATTAGGTGCGCTGGCCGCCGTAAAATAACATAAATTGTGTTGATTCGGCGTTAAACTCAGTATAAAACAAGAATGTGGGTCATGTGTTCAAGCCAAGCTATATTCTGATTTAACCCCGATCTAAAATTATAAGCTCATACATTCAATTATTCTGGATCAGACAACTTTACACTACAGGTCACGTTGAGCTGATATTAGCTTTTGCTATAATCACGACGCAATCAATTGTGCTCCCTGACTTTTAACATCGTCTATGCGACACACTTTTCCAAAAAACCGTCCAATCATACCCTGTGAATATCTCCACGTTCACGTTGCTATTAATAGCGTTCCGTTTAGATGAAAGCTTCACATTGATTGGTCGACACAAAGGGCATTTTAACATCTGATTGGATAACAGCTAAATCTAGAGATTGGGCCTTTCCAGGAACGTTGAGTAGGCTAATGCAGGAGCGATGAGTAGGTTGACTGACTGCTGTTACAAAGCATACAATGTGTTGCCACGGCGTGAAATTCAACAACAAAACTTGAAAACTCGATGTACTTGCATTACGATTGCAGGTATTGATGGTGATCCAGTAGAAATGAATTCATCTAATCTACCGAAGGAAGATATAGTGTCATATAGGGAAGGTTACGAAGCCGATGACTTCAACGGTTACCTGAGTGATTTAATATCCTTACATAGAATTGTTGATGACTACAGACCAGAAATGTACGTACAGATTCAAGTTGATTTTCTTTTGTACCCTCCAATGTGGCATTGTCGGTTATCACACGATTATTCCGCTTATGCTGCGTTATGTACCGTGGAGAATTTGGTTAGATAAATATCGTAGTCATGAATAATTAATGAGACAGTTTCATTGGTTCCGCAAGGAAACCACTGCGGAAAACTAGCCTATGAAATTACGTTTTATATGTAGGAGGTTTGGTTTATCATTCAAAAATTTTCTAAAGCGATAGAAAACAACACCTTTATTTGGGCAATTTTAGGGGGAGGGGCGTATTAATTAATATTAATTGTTATTAATATTATTACAGATGTAAATCACTGAAGTATCGTAGAGATCTACCAGGGGTTGGTGTAGTGATACCATTCAAGAATGAACATCTTAGTACCCTACTACGTACAGTATATAGTATTATATATAACACACCTGGTCATTTACTTAATGAAATAGTTCTTGTGGACGATGGATCAACAAATAGTTAGTTTCTTTTATATTTTAATAAAAAATATTTTAAATCAGGTGTCTACATGCACTTATTTTGTTACTCGCATATTGCTTTGCTGAAATAGGCTATATTTAATTGTTTTTGTACAATGTTTATACAATGTATCCACATGGTCCTGTATGAACCTTAATTGACATTGATTTTTTTTTAAGTCATACATATATATATTTTCAGCATTGTGCTCATAGACTAGTCTGTGTGACACTACGCTAAGCATCATGGGTAAAAATGTTTATTTACCCGAAACCACACAGTTATGTTTATTAATAATTTCCTCGTTTTACTGTACTGGACCAATTGAATATATTGTTTGTGGCTACTCTATATAATATTGCTATCAAATAAAGTATGCATGTTAAATAAAACTCTTAAAGCGATAATTTTCTCCCATGCTGACATGTTCATATCTATCATTGTATTCACAGACGTTTGACAACAAAAGTAGAATACACCGTGTGGCTATGGCTATATACCCATTTAGATTTGAAGTTACTTGATATCTACAGATTGATATTCCAGCAGTTATAGATACATATTTTTAAACAATATAATGAGTCGAGTTTTTAGCGGGATGTTTCAATGAAAAAAATTGGCTTATACATGTACATTTGTACTTTGTATATATTGTATTGTATTGGCAAAAAACTTATGTTTGTGCTAAATAAAAAATATTGAACATTGAAAAAAAAATGTACATTGTAGTTAAGTTTGTTAGCCAAAATTTTCACAGAAAAAAACGGCTTCTGGTTTGGAGAAACCCCTGCGGTGGCCGTCCAGTGTTGTTAACAATTGGGTTAAAGTTTTGTCAGATCCATTTATTGTCAGATCTTTATGAAACTTCATACAATGATAGTATACCATGTGATGTACAAATTTAGAAAATAACTGCAACTCTACCTTGATTAATTAATGGATTATTTCCCTTTGTAATTTTTGTGTTTAAGGTTTCAATTTTTGGATACCTGTGCCATTTAGGACTATATCTTTAAAATCCGACTTTAATGTGGTTTTCACTTTTTCTTTTTGTTAACTAAAATATTTTATTTTTTAAGGTGAACTTGGTTCCAAGCTTGATATTCATGTTCGAAATTTACCAATGGTACGTTTGTTACGTTTAAAACAATCACGTGGTCTGATGATGGCTAGGCAAGCTGGTATAGAAGAATTGACCTCGGAATATTTTATATGTATGGATTGTCATATGGAAGTCTTACCAGGTATAATCAATTTGCTGGCACTGTTCAGAATTAAATACACTATAAAGTCGTGTTCGGTAATATCGCGTGTTCGGTAATATCGCGGTTTTGTCCCTTTGTTGTGGTTCTTCCCGATGCGCCACCTACCGATGATCGCAGGGACGCCATTTTGTAGGTCACATGTAATCAGTTTCATATACTAACAAAAATTTATGTATGCTGTTTTAAATGGTGAATAAAATTACTTTTTTCTCAACCATCAATAAAATTGAAATCCCGTAAATGTTCTGTATCACCATGTCACCTAAAACTGCTTTTATTCAAAGAAAACCCAGCCCACCACTCTGAATTACGCAAAAAGTTAGTCTGCTGCATTATTTTTATGAATAAAATAGCTGCAGTTAATGAATGACGTATGTGGGCGGGACTTAACGCTGTCGAATTCTGTGAAAAAAATTAGAGGCCCGCCGAGGGTTGTTTTGTTCCCAGTGCAAAAAATGGCGTCGACATGAAAAATATTTTTTTGATAGAGTTGCATCACAGGTCTTGTAAAAGTAAAGCATTCTTAAATAAAAAATATAATAAATTGAGACATATCATAGGTTTAAAGGTTTTTAAATAAATAAACTACCAAAATGCGCAAAAGTGAAATATTATTCAAACTCTTTGTTTAAAACCTGTTTCTTTCATGTTAACAGGAGCAAGCAGATAAAATTATATTTAACATTCATTTTCCAGTTAAAAATTTTTCCAATGTGTTTTAAACTTTTTTTGTGATAATCTGTTACTTCTTTTAATTAACTTTGTCTAATTTTTACTTGGATTAACATTGGGAAGGGCCTCAACACATGTTTTGACTGTTCTATTTAATCGAAGTGCAACAGCCATGTTTGCTATTGATTAGAACAGAGTTATGAAATTGCTCCATTCAGAACACAATTCCAGAAAATTGCTCTCGTTCTAAAATATTCCTTTTGCACATTTGAGTCGAGCATTTCTGAACAGGTGAATGGAATATGACCAAAGAATCAGTTTAATCTTTGTGTATTGTATTACACAGTGACTTACACCCATGTGTCTTCATCTGGTCATCTTTAACCATGTATGGAAATTTGCTCTTAAATTGCCAGGATTCATTTGATTCGGAATTTGTTTCCCAAATTATGCCAAAAACGGCTGAATTTTTCTTGATAACAGTAAGCAATAACATCTCGTAAGCAGGAGTTTATGTGCCTATTCTTGATGAAATATTCAAGATGATAAGTCGAACAATCCACTTTCCATCTATAGTAAAGGATGCCTGGATGGAGTCACGTGGGTTCCCTATCGTGTATTACTTCTTTATTTTATCTAGGATGGGTAGAACCATTACTAAACAGATTACTAGAGGAACCTAAAGCATTATTGTGTTCCAATGTTGGATCCATAGCTCAAGACACGTTTGGTTTAAACCATGCACAACTCTGGCAAATACGGGGAACATTTCCTTTTCTATTATTTAACCTAGACACAACTGTGTCTAAATACACTGAAGATTTTAAACGAACACGTTCTAATGACACCTGGCCATTCCCGTAAGTTGTATTTACAAAGGTTTTCTTTTTTTTATCTTATTTTTTGTTGTATTTTTCGAAGTTATACGGTGGCATAGAGGTGACATGGAGTTTTATTTAATTTTTTACGTGGCCACGTAAAAGCTTTACGTGACCAAGCAGTAGCTATTACTTGCGCACACAATAACGTTTACGTGGCCACGTAATAGCTTTACGTCGAAAATGGCCGCCAATTTGGACAACTCTCATTTGTCAATTATTACGTGATTACATGTGCTGTTTATTTAGTAATTTACAACGGCGGATTCAACTACCCCCTGTTTTTTTCACTCTCATTGTCACATCATTGGTTACCCTGGGTAATAATAATTCGATGTGCAGTGACTGCCACGGAGTAGGGATCAGCATAATATGAAGTAAAGTTGACATTATGTATTTTTAGTTTTTGGAATACTGAACTTTTTCTGACTGATATAGAGTTTCACAATGTCTCCGACTTGACATAATGTTTGTTTATAGTTGCTGTGATTTTTTTTAAACAATTAAAACTTCTTTTCGTCTATTTAACTCAAAATTCTCTATTGAGTGTTTTAGTCATACCGTCATTTGTCGGAACTATATCGGGTTGTACACATTGTTATGTTTCAGATGAATCTTGCTTAATTCATTCTTTTATTTGAATCTTTCTTCAAACAAAAACAACAGGAACATAGATGTTTCTGCTAATCTTTATTCGGCGCGATGCGACCTTTCTGTGTTGGTGCGCCGTAAAACGCAAACAAACAAACAAAAGCTAATCTTTTATTCATTAATTTCAACTCAGACTTTGACTATTTACTGTACATACTTACACAATTCAGTACATTAACAAAATTCACTAAGATCTATATTTAAGAAATATGTTTTCTATTTTTATCGTGTGATAAAATATAGGCTTGCACTAGTTTGATGCTCAAATTAAACCTCTCATTCTAAAGCACACATGATTTAATTCATACATACATCAAAGCTTGTGCCTGTATTTTATTATACATATTATTTACACTACACAGGTTTGGTATCATACAAGGCATGATGATTGTTATGAGAAGGTCGTGGTTTCTTCAATTAGGAGGATTTGATCCTGGTATGAAGATATGGGGAAGTGAACAGATGGAATTATCTATAAAGGTCACGTGATTCTGTATTAGTTGAGTAATCAAAGTACTGACAGCACTTAATAAACGATTGTACTGAAATTGTAAAATAGCTGCTCATGATGCAGTTCTTTTGTAAACAAAAAAGTGTGCAGTTTTTAAAGGAGTATGCAGTTGTAATATTTGTGTGATGTACATTGTGCAGCACTCATTGTCATTGCAATCATCATCATTATCATTATCATCAGCATTATTTTATCATTATTGTCATCATCATCATCATTATTATCGTCAACATTATCATCATCATCATCATCAACATTATTATAATCAACATTATTATCATAATCAACATGATTTTCATCATCATTATTTTCATTAGCATCATTTTTCTTATTACTATCATCATCATTTTATTATCATTATTATTGTTAAGATTATCATCATCAATATTATGGAATACATGTATGTATTAGATTTAAGCATTAATCGCAATTTTATACTGACTTTCAGGTTTGGACATGTGGGGGCAGGGTAGAAATGATTCCATGTTCTTTTGTTGCTCATATGTTTAGACGCAATGTTTGGAAGATGAAGAATGAAGGAGTTATGAACATTCTACGTGTCGCTGAAGTCTGGTTGGACGAACATAAACACAAAATATATGAGTATTACAACAACAGAAGGAGAAAGGTAAGAAACACTGCAATATGTTGTGATTTTGTTGGGTTTAACGCTGCAGCAACACATTGTATAGGTTATATCACGGAGGTTAGTCCACCTTTTCACTGTTCCTGAATGGCTAAATCTCTGGATTTAGCTGTTAACCAACTACATGTACTAGCCATATACTTTCGCTAGTGACTGACTACTGCCCTACATACTCTAGAATCAGTGGTCGGAGGAAGAGTAGCCGCAGAAATTATTTCTTGACCAAGCTCCGCAAAAGTATGCCCCGTGAATAACCTACAACAAAACAATTGATTATCGAACGTATCATATAACATTGAATTTATTATACTCATTATACCATCAACATTATTCTGCATAAAAGGCTGTAGACAGTTCTTAAGTTACATATATATATATATAAACCTCCATTTTATCATCACCTTTAATAATACACGCTTTGAATAAAAGTTACTTGAAATCATGAAATTCAGCTCTAAATTTAGTTAATTTTGATTCATGAGATAGATTTCATTAGTATGTAATATAATGATCATAACTAGCATTCTGAAATATGACTGTAAATTTTGTTCATTCTCTGGCCTGTCCTTCCATATGGTCAAAATTTTATTATCTTAGACAGCCAATGAAAAATTAAGAGCTGTCAGTATGCTGTTGTTTTGCATAAAAAGAGACTGTATTCTGAGTATAGTGAATTCCATGTTTATGATAAACTTTACGTATTAATAATGCACCATTCTGATTGGCTAAGAAGTCATACAGACATTTTTGATGGTTATAGCTCCATTTTATAATATAATTCATGTTATGATATATTTAAATGACTCATTATCTTAAAAAACAATGTCAGCGTATATTTATTCCTATAATTGATATTACAATTTCATACATTCACAAGTTATCTTGAAAATTGATAAAAATATTTCATGATATAATTTTAAAATGAAAACTCTTAAAACAAAACAAATTCATTCATAATTACATAATTTCTGACAATGGCAAAGTATCTTGAAAAATAAATGACAACTCATATATATTTATACAAAAGATACTGAAAGATCCTAAAATGACAAAATACCATGAGCAAAATAAATATTCATTCCTAAAATCAATGTACAAATATTGTATAATAATATTTATAATTATTAAACATGAAAATCAACCAAACCAGCTACTAGGTATTCATATAATGTAAGCAATACTTTATAATAATTACAAAATATCATGACAATCAATTAATTCACCTAAAATATATCCATATTATAGTAGCTATACTTTCTAGGTTATTAATTCTAACAATTACAAAGTATCATGACAATCAATCAAACCACCTAAAATATATCCATATTATAGTAGCTATACTTTCAACTATGACAAAATATCATGGAAGTATTTTTTTCATTAGGTTTAATGCCGTGTCAACACCTTTTGGTAATTTTCGGCGTCCAGCGAATAACTTAGCTTTCCTGGATCATTTTCAATAACCAGTACTCACCTACCCTTCCACAAGGTAGGAAACTTCTCAATATACCTTAATAATGGAGGAAAATTGACATTGATATCAAATTTGCATGAAAGGGTTTACATTGTAACCTCCCGGGTAGGATTCAAACCCGCACCCCTTTCAGTACACGAGATTCCTATTCCCGGCGAGCTACCAACTGCGCTATCGACCCATCAATTAAAGCAAGCTTCATACATGTATATCAATATTATATAAACGCTTTACTTTAAAACAATAACAAAATATCATGACAATCAATTAAAGCGCATAACATAAATCCATTTTATAGAAGCTATACTTTCTAAGAATTACAAAATATTATGACAATCAATCAAACCACCTAAAATATATCCATATTATAAAAGCTATACTTCCTGATAATTACAAAATGTTATGACAATTAATCAATTGACATAAAGTATATCTGTATGACAGATCCTATACTTTCTAGCTACGGCAAACATCAGGGCAAATATACTAATGGACAAAAGTCTTGTCCGGTCTACAAAAACCATAATATCTTTTTTGTTTGTTATTGCACACTCATGCATTTTGTATCGTTAGAAAGAGAATGATATTATGCATTGAATAAAAAAGACATTGAGGATTTGCAAGTTACAAATGATTGCATTGTGTCAGTTTTAAAATGAAACATTTTTTCAATAGTGTGTGTGACACCCAATAACCCAAATGAGTTTTCTGGTCTTCCGGCTAGATTCCTTTGCAAACTTGTAGCATCGATGCGAAAAATGAGCACCAAACTCATTCGGTTTAATGGGGGTCACACACACTATTGAAGAAAATGTTTCATTAAAAACTGACACAACGCAATCATATGTAACTTGCAAATCCTCAATGTAAATTTTCAACACATTACTGTACCACAGAACTGGCTCAAATTTCACAATTCTTTTCTTTATTAAATAAATAATAACATTCTCTTTCTAACGATACCAGATGTATGAGTGTGCAATAACAAACAAACAAGATATTATGGTTTTTGTAGACCGGACAAAACTTTTGTCCATTAGTATATTAATGAACGTAAATGTTTTTAAAATATCATGAAAATTAATGGTTTGACAAACTGACAATTATTCAAAATAAACCTAAAGTTTTTAACTTTTATCATAATTATTGATACGTCAAATCGTATTGAGTGATTCCAGTCTGATAAAAATTTGAGCTAATGTTCTCCACTCACGTACTTGCTTTTTTTAAATCAGACAAAGTAGCAATACGGGTCACGTTCATCTGACCCTTGCTGTAACAATATTAATTTCACTGTTTAAGACGAATTGTTCAATCACAACCTGTGAACAACACGCACTTTACATATACATATGTAGTTTCTTAAACTTGATCTCAAAGTAAAATTCCATATGCAAATGCTATTAATAGGGTTTCTTCAATTTCCTATCGATACAGGTTATGCATTGATAGGTCGACAAAAAGTAGCCTGAACATGACTTTGGTAGGATGTCAGATCAAAAGGATACGAATTACGGAAATAACGAGTAATGCATGTACTTAGTTTTCATAGCTAGATAAAAGGAATTATGATATAGTAAAGTGCGGTTTAAAGTTAAAGTGCGGTTTGTATAGTAGTCCGGCCAACACCAAGGATGGCCTTGCACGAAAGGATGTAGAAAATGTTATTCAATTTATTGGTAGACATGGTCTTACTGTTTCCAAATCCGGTTGATGCCACTTTGTCATCCTTGGGCAACTCCCAGAATCCAAGATGGCGACAAAGATGGCGGCTAGAGGCTAAATAATACATGCAAAATGTATTTTTACACAAAATGTTCTTAAAATGAAGGACAAAAGTTATTTCAACATCTGCGGATCCAGTTGGCTAAATTTTGTTATTCATGTACAAATAATTTTTTAAATTCAAAATGGCGGTCAAAATGGCGGATAAAGGGCAAATAGCCCAGTATATAAAGAACAAACTGGCAGAAAGAGACTGAGTGGTGTAGAAATTTATTTACTTAAAGAATAGTTCATGTAATATAAGAAACCGATTGATTTAACTTAGCTTTAAGTTATAATAAACAATTATAAATCCAAAAAGGCGGCTTAAATGGCGGATATGATCTTATAGTTCAGTATATATAATATACATACATGGACGGAAACAAACACGTGTGGGTTTAAGTTTCAATTTTTTTTTTGCTTTTGAATCTTTCTCCAGTTTGTAAAACTAGTTAATCCCACCTGATTATCTATTAGCAACTCAAGATTCAAGGTGGTGTCCAAGATTACGATTACGAAGCAAATTCATCCAGTTCTATTTTTTTAGCAATTATGTAATGTAAATAATGAAATGTTTTCATAATGGCCTTGTTATTTGGTTAAAATGCCGTAGTGAACGCCATATCAGCCCTGAGTTTGAAGTCCAATATCATACAGTTAATTAATAATGTTACTTATTCTCTGGATAATAAATAACAGGTCATTATGAAAACACTTAAGTCACCATCGTCGCAGATAGAGACCCTATAAAAACACTCAGAGTGTACCAACATTTAAAATGGTGGCATTCTTGTGGAAGAAAAAATACGGCCTTCATGAGAAAACTCGGCCATTATGAGATTCGGAACCAATCAAATTGCCTGAATCTCATAATAGCCGAGGCATTTATTAAAGGCCGTGTTTTTCCATATTGGCCGATTATTTGGTTATATGCCGTAGTGAACGCCATATCAGCCCTAAATTTGAAGTCCAATATCATACAATTAATTAATAATGTTACTTATTTACTGGACTTAATGAAATGAAAATTTGATATATAATTGGAATGGACAAAGTAATTTATTTCCAAAATGTAAGCCATTTAGATAAAGAAAAACGGGAAAATAAAATTGGATAAATATACAGTTAACAGTAGACAATTCATTAAAATAATCTGAAACATATAAATAGCAAAATAAGCAGGTGCCAAAAATGTGGAAGAAACTGATCGAGCTCTATTATTATCATTACACAAACAATTATACAGAATGACTTGACTAAACTACACTAAATTAGAATATGTGCTTAAATGTTCAAGTCTAATATATTACATAACGATAGCACAATTTCTCTGGTCGTTTTTGTATGTTGATAACAACATGTTCAAGTGACGACACAAATTACTGTTTACATAGTATTTTGCACTCAGCATCCTAAGCACATCACATGCAATGGTAAATTTTACATATTAATGCTTATTGTCTTAAGAAAGTATCCAAATGGATACTAGCTTATGGCCAAAAGATATCATAACTATCTTCACGTTTGATGTAGGATAGGTAAACCAGATTAAAAAGCATATTTTACACCCATGCTAATTGTGTACTTTCTTTATGTTGTCAATAACTTATCGACTTGTAATATTACATTTTGGACGAATGACAGTTGAACCTATTGTTATAGTGTTACAAGATAGATATTCCAAAATGAGTATCAGCACACCAATGTAGTCAGATATTTTTGGTACTCAGCGAATTGCAGCAACAGTTATAGTTTGTTGTACAATTTTGTTGTCTGTGCTTCTCGTATCAAGTATTGAATGTTAATGCGATAAAACATATGTAATGTTACCGAAAACATGAAGAATCACCATATATTGCAATGCATCGTCTATAATGTTTGGAATAGAACATATTTGAATATTGCGAACGAGATCGACAAGTTATCTTGAGACGTACCATTCTTCTTTGGGAGAGTCTTTGCAGTTGGTAGTGGATATACTCCGAATGTGTTTAGTTACCAGGCCTGTTTAAACTTTTGACACTGATGCATCAGATATGTTATGTGTTCTTTCAAGATATTTAGACTTAAGTGAAACAAGACACTTCTAAATTTTCTACTTTGTCATATTTTTGTAATTGACGAATCCCTTAAAGCCACCATCTTGCACAGGGTAACACTATTTGCTAAATCATGAGCACACGAATTGTGAGTCATGTGCACAAATTATTTTTGAACAAAAACCTTGTTTATCGTTTGATTAAAATTTTGTGCGAAAGATTCAACGCTACGAACGAAGCTAGTGAATTTTTGGGAAAAAAAAAAAGTGCTTGTTTTATGCGCCGCGTGAAGTCATTCAAATACATTTGTATTTGTCAGGCAAGAGATATCGGCGAAGAGCAAGTGCTAGTTTAATTTTTTAGTAATTGTTGTGACACCCGAGTCTGTAGCACATTTTTCCTAGAAAATTTGACAATAATGTCAATTTTGCTCCATTAATAAGGTATATGGAGAAGTTGCAAACCTGGTTGAAGGGTAGTTGAGTACTGGTTATAGACAATGGTCCAGAAAAGCTAGGCTAGGTGCGCTGGACGCCGTAATGTAAATAAACAAGGACAAAATGACAAAAGTTGCTGTCACATATGTTTCATACAAAATCTAATTTCTTACAGCTAATAGCATTTACCAGTGTCACTCTAGTCAGACAATAA
This sequence comes from Mactra quadrangularis, assembly GCA_025267735.1. Classification (NCBI taxonomy): domain Eukaryota; kingdom Metazoa; phylum Mollusca; class Bivalvia; order Venerida; family Mactridae; genus Mactra; species Mactra quadrangularis. Next base: position 45,518,954 of record CM046305.1, on the reverse strand, counting down.
TTCAAATTGTTTTTTGCTTTCAAAATAATTTTACTACTTAAAGAAATTTGATCGTTATAACCAAGCCTAGAGTTATTATTCGTAAAGACCTTGTGGTAATATAATATTGCTTCAGAATAGATTTTGTTTAAAATTCATTCTTACAAAAGATATGATACGTCTGTGTTTCAATTGAATAACCCTCATTATCAGTGTTTCAATTGAATAACCCTCATTATCACGTGGTCTTTATTTGTAAGGCTATTCAAAACTTATATTTCTACTTAAAAGTTTGTAGACACCCTCCTGACAATGAATAAGTTTGTTATATTAGCGTTTATTGATAGATTATTTCGAAATTTTACTTCCGTGTTGCTTTTCATTCAATTGAAATTATATACATGTAATAACGATCGCATAGTCCCATACTTCGTCTGGCGAATATGCAAATTTGTTTTGTAAAAGATTTATAAAACCGCAATACACATTGCGAGTAATTGTATAGATCATGCTAACTTTTTAATGAATAATGTTGACAATAATGCTAGAATGCAGGCACGAGTGCATTGCAAGTGAAACAGGACACTTCTAAATTTAAACCATTTGCGTTAATTAAAGTGGATTAACGACAAAATAAAATGCATTGAAATTATTTGGTATACCCCACTCTATGACTTAACTCATTGGGGTTGATATATACCCGACAGCTAGTTATTTACGCCATTCTAGCCGCCATCTTGGATTTTGGGAATTGCCCATTGATGCCAGTGTGGCATTAACCAGTTATATAAACTCAGGTATAACTACAAAAATGCATTTTTTATATGCCTTTGTGTACGATTTGGCTCATTGTGGTTGGTATTTATTATAGATTCATCAGTTCTCATCCGCCATTTTGTCCGCCATCTTGAATTTTGGGAGTTGCCCAAGAGTGCCGAAGTGGCATCATCCAGTTTCGGAAACTACAGTGTCTTAGCTTCAAGAAAATGCAAAAACATTTTCTACATCCTTTCATGCACGGTTCAGTCGATTTTTGTAGTTTATACCGGACTATAGTAACAAAAATATGAATGAACATAAAATATATGCAAGAAACTTAATCGACGAACATATAAATAACTACATAATTGATGTTACATTTTTTACAATACATATCAGTTAGATTTCTACCAAGGAAAACTATCTAGAACACAAATTAAAGTTTGTTACAATGACATATTATCTAGAAAATCAATTAAAGTTTCTTACAGTGACATATTATCTCGAAAATCAATTACAAAAATCTAACAGTGATATATTATCTTGAAAATCAATTAAATTCTTTTACCGTGACATATTTTCTAGAGAATCAATTAATGTTTCATAAAATGACATATTATCTAGAAATCAATTAAACTTTCTTAAAATGACATATTATCTAGAAAGCCAATTAAAGTTTCTTACAATGACATATTATCTAGAAAATTAATTAAAGTTTCTTACAATGACATATCATCTAGAAAATCAATTAAAGTTTCTTACAGTGACATGTTATCTAGAAAATCAATTAAGGTTTCTTACAGTGACATGTTATCTAGAAAATTCAATTAAAGTTTCTTACAGTGATATATTTTCTTGAAATCAATTAAAGTTTCTTACAGTGACATATTATCTTGAAAATCATTTAAAGTTTCTTAAAATGACATATTATCTAGAAAATTGATTAAAGTTTCTTACAATGACATATTATCTAGAAAATCAATTAAAGTTTCTTAAAATGACATAATATCTAGAAAATTCAATTAAAGTTTCTTACAGTGGCATATTATCTAGAAAATCAATTAAAGTTTCTTACAATGACATATTATCTAGAAAATCAATTAAAGTTTCTTAAAATGACATGTTATCTAGAAAATTCAATTAAAGTTTCTTACAGTGATATATTTTCTTGAAAATCAATTTAAGTTTCTCACAGTGACATATAATCTTGAAAATCAATTAAAGTTTCTTACAGTGACATGTTATCTATAAAATTCAATTAAAGTTTTATACAGTGACATATTATCTAGAAAATTAATTAAAGTTTCTTACAGTGACATAATATCTAGAAAATTAATTAAAGTTTCTTACAGTGACATAATATCTAGAAAATTCAATTAAAGTTTTATACAGTGACATATTATCTAGAAAATTAATTAAAATTTCTTACGAGACATAATATCTAGAAAATCAATTAAAGTTTCCTAAAATGACATATCTAGAAAATCAATTAAAAATTCTTACATGACAAATCATCTGGGGAATCAATAAACTTGCACTTGTTTCCATATATAATTAATGCTAAAATTTCTATCAAGGACAAACTATTATGAAAATAATCAATATGCATTTCTACAATCAATATTCATATATAAATTTATATAACAGAAAATATAATTTCTAAGAACTACAAAATATCATGACAATCAAATTACATTACATACATCCATTTTATAGAAGTTATATTTTTTAACAATTGCAAAATGCCATGACAATCAATCAAAGCACATAACTTCTAACATACAGTGCCCACCAAAAGTTTTGAGACAAAAGAAATTTCCTACAAAACATGAATTTTGATGATTGTTTTTGCTGAATTATCATTTTAAATGTATTTAAGTGTAGTTTGTGATAACATGAAAACAAGTTTCAAGAATGCAACACATTTATAAGATTCAGCATCTGACATCCTAAAGCCTCCAAACAATGTATATAGTAACTATTTTCTGTAACATAGCTTTTATGCTATTTTTGTTGTCTCCGTTATAATTATAAAAATCAATACTAATTAAAAAGCATTTAAAAAATAACAGTGCCAAATTTTAGATGTAAGCTATTTAGTAGCCATACAAAGTGAAAATGTCCTCAAACTTTTGGCGGGTACTGTATAAGAAGCTGTACTTTCTAACTATGGCAAAATATCATAACACATTTAATGTACATAATATATTCATAAAAATATGAAAATCAATCAATGGCAGATGTATTTATATTACGGATATAATTATTTCTCAGATTGACAATTACCGTAAGCGCTAAACAACGCAAGTAATGAACTTATGTTAGACCAATTCAAATTAAAGTGTTTGGTGTGAAACCTTTAACATATCACATTCGTATTATTCCAAAATAAGTACAATCCAAGTGTGGATAAAATTTACAGACGTGTAAGCATAAGTTGGAACATAACTGTAGCTTCTTATTTATTCAAGTACAAACATAACTGAAACGTAGATTATTATCTAAAATAGTTGATTGGGAATATGAAAGTTTTTCCTGTAGAACGCTTTGTTCGTACCGGATGCACCAAGCAGAACAAAAACTGAACTTTGAAACAAAACGTGTGTGCACAGAATAATATGATTTTATCCGTGTTGCATACTTTTTAGGAGCAATTATTACTTTGTTTTTAGTAGATGTATCCAGTGCAAACAACTTAAAAGTAAAAAATATAGTTACTAACTATTTCTTTGTTTTTTTTACATTAGATAGATGTTGGTGACGTTTCAGACAGGGTAAGAATACGTGTGGAGAATAATTGTAAACCTTTCAACTACTATATTGACACTATTAAAAGTTTTGCTGATATAGAATTTACTGAAATCCGGAAGATAGGAGCTGTAAGTACAATTTTATTTATCTTACAGTTTATATACACGTGCACATACATATGAGAATTTTCAGTGTCCATCATAAAGTGGCCGCTGGGCAGTTGAGTCAGATAATTCATTTTTAAAAGTACTTGTTCACAAATTTGAACTTAAATATCAACCTTTTCTGAAAGTACCTAAATTGTATGGATACATTTTTTGATGCAGGAAATTAGTGTTTTGATAATGACAATTTTAGTGCTAATGGACTTACAACTACAAATGATGGTGTTTCAAGTAGAAAAAAATCTACCCCGTATTTCACGGTGTAGACAATTTTAGTGCATTTTTGTGACTTTTTTTGGAATCTATTGATCAGTTTATCTTGAAATAATAAGAACCTTTTTTGGCACACTTACAGACACTGAATGTTATTGTGAAAAATATAGAAAGTCTTATCCAAATCAGTGAACTATTACCTTTAAGAGCAATCCGATAGAATATTATGACGTTATGGAATAGAGTTAACTATCGATATTAGTTATATAAATGAAAGAGGCTTTATATTACTCAAAATCAATGAAACACATAAAATGACAACACAAACTTACATAAAGATTTCTATGAAAAATGACAGATTATAAACAGTTTAAGGTAGAATCATCTTTGGTTTGACATTATTTTGAATAGCAAGATTATATACCGTATTACATAAATAATTAAAATTATGATGAGAGTGAGATTATTGTCTCCTTTTCATATGAAAATAGAATAATTTTGCAGTCACGTCACCAAATAAACTTTAAACAGTTATTAAGTGAATTCTACCTTAACAATACCTAACATTAAAATACAAAATATGTGTAAAGATACATACGTGTTAATATTCTACACATTCAAACCTCTGAGTGCATCCGTTATATAATTATATGCTGAGACATGTACGTAATAACGCCGGCTTTTTTATTTTGTACTTAACCTCCTAACATCAGTTTCAACTTAATTTAAGTGACTGAAGTTTAAACATAAAACAAGCATGTGATTTGCTCTGTAATAAAGCATCACATTCTAACATCAAAGGAATTGCCTCATCTAATTAGTAAATACAACACTCTTTCAAAAATGTCATATTTCTGTAAACCTTATTGTATTATCCATTCTCTATTTGTAGCAGATGAGAAACTTTTCTAGGACAAATAAAACCTTTAACAGATTATTTATCTTGAAGATATAAATAAAAGTCTCTGGAAATGTTTATGTTTTCAAACGCAGCATTGTTTATAACTACCAAGTTCTTGTTTTTATTTATATTCGTCTTCATCATATGTTATATCGATGTTATCACGATCAACACATAGTCAACATATCAATAATAATATTATTATTTATCAAGGCATAGAACATCAATTATGAAAAGCATTGGTTGTAATCTTGTGGAATAAAGCAATTCATCCAATAGTCTTTGCAGGTTGTTATTCTGTCGACAATTTGTTTGTCAAAACTTATTTTTTATGTAGGGACATCATTTTGTGTTGAATTTAAACATGTAATTTCGTTCTAAAGTAATGTGTTCTGCGCCTTTCAATTCACTTCATAAAAACCTGTTTGAATGCTGGAGTGTTTTATAACGTACCTAAAATCAGTTTAACGTTTTGAGCCGAAAATCACAGGATTTTTACCAATTATGTCGATTTTGTTATTGTTTTGGTTGTAATGTGCCTTTTCCATTAATATATAAAATCATTTTTTCTGCACTGTAACACTTTAAACATGTTGTTGTGATGAAAACTCGGGATATGTACTATGTTGTATTGAGTGAATATCCCCGGAGTTAATTCGTGTTTGAACCGAAATCCGTCTTTTGTTATTGTTACTATATTCACGAATATTTTTACATTTGAAATATCTTCAGGTAGTCAGAATACTTGGGTTCTCCACTAAGACTGCTTATAATCACGTGCTTGCGTTGTGGACACATGCTTATCACAATCGGATATTGTATGCCATCATCTTTATTCAAAACTGTTACTCTTTTCGTCAAGTCAACTGACAAGCGCTGAACTGTGTGTTTTTTACTATTACAGACTAACAGACATGATAATTGGTCTAACAATATTATACCACCGGGCATTACAAAATCCTGAGAATGAGCAAGCTTTTTTCCCGTTCTATCCAGGCTAACTACTACATTCGATTTCCAGTCTGATACAAATATTGTTTTTTCATCAGGACTTATTGCAAGGAAATTCGGGCAAGAGCACAGCTTTCTAAATGCCAAATCAGGGTTAACCTCACCAAGAACGGCGCCGTTCAAATCTAACAGTTGAAATTTTAATGGATTTGAAAATGAAACGAGCAGTTTACCGTTCGTATAAACAATACACTGTGGTAGTTCTTCTGTACGAATCGCTTTAGACACTTTGAGTTCCGGTTTCGTTGTTAAGATTGCTATTTTGTAAGACCCTGAGCTTACCATAGCAAGTTGGTCATTCGGAAGCAATGTCATATGTATTGGTTTATGATTTACTTTCAGAGAATCTTGGATGACGTCATTATCTACGTCAATGATTTTGACGTTGCTATTCATATCATCACAAACTGCTACTTTCTTGTCTGATAAAACGACAATGCCGGTTATATTACACGTCGGAACGTCGTCCGACTTCCTGACGTTCACATCCTTTACATATAACATATCGTTCATATCAAAGGACGAATCGATGCTATCTGAGCTCACCTCAACTGATCGTAGGACTTGACTATCACCAGAGGCTCCATTATCAATGTCGGACACATTCATGATGCGATTAAAATGTAATAATACGTGCCCTTTCATCGTACTATCAGTTAGATGTTTGCCAATACATGGCCGGCACAAGTATTCCGAACAATCCACACAACATCCCTTTGCCTCAACGTAAGATCCTTTCTTCAAACAAGACGTGCACACGAATTCAAAATCCTCCGCCGAACTTCGATACACCGATGCATCCGAACTAGCAACACCAAACCGACTAAATTGTGATCCGAGGTAATCCGCCATTTTGAAATGTATAACACTCTACTAGTAAAATCGATCGCATATTTTGTAACACATAACCGTAAGTTATTTTAGTCCCACGTAGGCAATTCAAAACTGTTTTGTGTGCTCGCAGGTGTGTATATGTTTTCGACAATTCATGGTTACTAGTAAATGATATACATTTAAGAAATCTACTATAAAAACTCGATATTAGAGTTTATATATGTACATGTATTTGTGCTTTTGATGCAGTGTTGACAACGAATTTAACCGTTTCTTGTTTGCAGTTTGGACCAAAACTATCACTCAAATATGCGGTTTTTTACATCAGAAACCGCGATTTCAAATATAACACTATCCATGGACAGCAACGAAAATAGACATTAATCTGGTACAAATGTTTTTATGTTATTTTAAACACGTCGAAAAGCAAAGATATATAAATAAATCTAGTTTCCAATTTAATATCGTGGTGTTACTTATTGCATTAGTGGAAGTAGACCGAGACAGAAAGTAGAAATTTAAAAATTTGTTGTAATTACATAAATAATGTTTTATCACAATTTTCTTCAGAAGAAGTCTTGTAAAAGACAAAACACACTTTCACCAATGACTGGCGTTAACCCTTAATGACAGTTGTATTTTCAATGTTAGCAAAACAGTTATGGAAGGAACCCATAGCAAAAATAATACAGTGTGTTTTAACAGACCCCCCCCCCCCCCTTTAACTAATGGGGATTTTACAAACAACTTAGTAAGCAAAATGGTTTGCTGCGTCTCTAATGCATGTAATATTTAAATGACTGCGCTGTTTTAAAAAAGCTTAAAATTTAATGTCCTCTGTCATAAGTCCCCTACTGGTGTTTACAGAGATTGTAGATGGATCTCATCAAGTAGAAGTGCGATGCATAAGAATTATAACTCTGCCTTGCCTGATTTCGGAGTTATTTCTCCTTTTTTATTTCTACATTTTAAAACTTTGTCCAGGACATAACCCTGAAACTACAGGAGGTATCGACATGAAAAAAGTATGTAGATAGATCTTATCAAGTAGAAGTGCAGTACATGAGAACTGTATCTCCGCCTTGCCTACTTTTGGAGTTATTGTAATTCTTTACCTTTTTGCTTTTTAGGACATAACTCTAAAAGTACCGGAGATATAAACATGGAACTTCATAACCAAATAGATCTTATTGTGGGGAGGTGCGGTGTCACTGAATAATAACTTTCTTTTGCATCTTTGACCCTTGTTGATTATATAACGAATCATTCTGGGTATATTTTGAATTTTTGAACGGACAGGAAACGAGTTGGTTTTCTTACATGTTATCATATTTCATACATACATGTAATAATTATTGTTTATTGCCTATCTAATTAGGAATCTTAACTTTATATTGTTAGAAAAAATTAAACTACTATTCAACAAATTTACGTTTGCAATCGTTAATGTACGGGTATATTCGTGACTAATCGCTTAAAAACGAAGAAGGGAATGGTTTTAAACATTATTTAAAATTTAAATTAAGATCTTATTAATTAAGATGAACATGGTATCGATGACTAGAATGTATGCTTAGTTTCACAACTTTTAAAAAGGCTCTTTGTGATAAGGTTTGATAAACATATAAAACACATTTGAGGATAAAAGCACAATAAGGGGATACGTGTAGGTGTAATAAACAAACTTGCTCTGGCTATCTTAACGTTTTTTAGTGTAAATCGTTCGATAACTCACGCGACCATCATTCAACAGATTGTCTGCCGTAGAAGTAACAGTTTGTATATAATGAATAAAATTATTTCAATTTGATTATCATTTTTTATTATACAAATAGCTTGCAATTTCCATCACAAACGTCAACATAGATACATATATTGTGCGTAAAGTTTGACCCCGACCTGACCTTAGATGCAAATGTGAAAGGTCAGAATGGGGTCAAACTTTATGCACAATATGTGAACATGTACGTAATAGATGTATTATTAAAGTTACATTTTAAAGCTTTTACATACATAGTTTGTGAAAATTGACCTTAGACAAAAACAATTTAAATGTCACTTGCGTGTATTAAAGCAGTTAAATTGGGACTGTTAGTCTGTTACTGCAGCGTGTTGTGTATGAATGTTATGGTCAATTTGCTTAAACCATTTACATACAATACCTGAACTGTTTAATCATAACTTTGAAAATTTTGATTATAAATGTACGTTTTTGATGACTGTTCCTTAGTTTTCAAAGGTACATTATATAAGTAATTTATCTAACAAAAATAAAATGACCAATTTTAAGCAATTGTTTATTTCATCAAACTTAGAATGAGATATTTATAAATTTCAATATTTCATTTAACTTCCAGTTATCTCCCTTTAATCGTACAATTTATAGGTTCATTGTTTAAATTTTCAAATTAAAAAATCTTTTTTATACATTTAGTCATAGTAATTGAGTTTACGAAAAAACGAGTAATACCTTATAGTCATAGCCAGATAAAGGAAATTACTAAATGATACGAAAATATGAGAATATACATAAACATGTGCAGGAAAGTTAACATTAATCATTGACTTAAATTAACATTATGGATGCTATTATTTCTAACCCGGAAAATAACAATAAAAATTTCAATGTACACTTTTTTATGTAATGAATTCTAAAATTTCTTGTATTGACGAAAAAAAATACAAAAATGCAGTTGATTATTTAGCACATAAAATAAACATGATAATATATCAAAGATGCTTATTAATTAGAACGAAACAATAATATTGGTTATACATGTTTTTAAATAAGTTAGATAAATAAAATAACAAGAAAAATTTGTATTGGAATATTATATGTATGAATGAACAAATGTAGAGCAATTACAGGTAGTAATTTCTTACGTATTTATATGATTTTGCATATTACATGAGTAGATCTGTTCTAGATTTAAATAACAGTGAGGTGATTGCATCTCTTTCATACAAAAAACCTGCGAACAATTCACAAAATAAAACTGTAAACAGTTACAAAACGCAAATCTTGTCAGATAATAAGTGAATTCTACCGTAACTAAACCCTAACATTAAGATACAAAATACTGTGTGAAAAGATACATAGCAAAAATACAAAGCACATGAATCAGTAATGAACTGCATATTTAAATCCGTATAAGAAATAATGTTCTTAATATTCTTCAGCAGTAAAAACCAGTTATAAATTATATCTTATAAATACTTGTGATAACGCCAGAAATTTTACTACTCAACATCCAAAAAATGTTTTCACTTAATTCAAGCTACTAGGTTTACACATCATGCGTGTACGTAAAACTTACTTGTCTGCTCACTTGTACAGCACCACATTTAAACATAAACTAAGCATGATACAAATGGTCTATTCATTTACAAGAAAGGCGTCTCATTCTAACATCAACTGAATTTCATCTTCCACTAAATTAAAATTAAAAAAAAAACTTTTTTATTGCCCCATCTCTATTTGTATCAGATGAGAAACTTTTTGAGAAAAATTAAAAATTAACAGTTAATTTTTAACAACATATAAATTAACGTCTCTATACATATAGTTTTTCAGACAAAGCATTATGATGTTAAAGTTCAAGTTTTTGTTTTCATTTCTATTTATTTTCATCACTTATTATGTTGATTCTATCACAATGAATAAATAGTTAACATATCAATAATAATATTATCATTTTACCAATGCATTAAGCACTTATCATGGAAAGCCTTGGTTGTCTTCTTGTGGAATAAAGCAATTCACCCAGTAGTCTTCGCAGGTTGTTATTCTGTCGACAATTTGTTTGTCAGAACTTATTTTTTATGTAGAAACATCATTTTCTGTAGAAATTAAACATTTTATTTTGTTCTAAAGAAATGTGTTCTGCGACTTTCAATTTACTTCATAAGAAACCGTTTGAATGCTTGCGTGTTTCATAACGTACGTAAAACCAGTCCACAGTCTTGAGCCGAAAATCACGGAATTTTACCCCAATTATGGCGATTTTGTTATTGTTTTGATTGTAATGTGCATTTTCCATCATCATATTAAGCCATTTCCGACCCTGTAACATTTTAAACATGTTATTGTGATGTAAACATGTTATGCTTTATATTTTATAGAGTGAATATCCCCGAATGAATTCTAGTTTGAACCGAAATCCGTCTTTTGTTATTGTTGCTATATTCAGGAATATTTTTACATCTGAAATATCTTAAGGTAGTCAGAATATTTGGGTTCCAAAGAAAGGCTGCTTATTATCAGATATTTGCGTTGTGGACACATGCCAATCGCAGACGGAAATTGTATGCCATCACCTTCATTCAACACAACTATGTTGTTCTTCAAGTCAACTGGCATTCGCTGAATTGCTTTCATTTCTTTATCGCAGACTAACAGACATGATAATTGATCAACCAATAATATACCATGAGGCTGTTTAAATCCTCGATAATGAACGATTTTTTCCCCGCTTCTATCCAAGCTAACTACTACTTTCGATTGCCAGTCTGATACAAATATTGTTTTTTCATCACGGCTCATTGCAAGGTGTCTCGGACAAGAAAACAACCTTTTCAATTTCAAACCAGGTATTATTTCCTCAAGAACAGTGCCGCTCAAATCTAGCAGTTGAAATTTTAATGGTGATGAAAATGAAACAAGCAGTTTATTTCTTATATGAATAACACATTCACATTTTTCATCTGTACGAATAGATTTAAGAACTTCGAGTTTCGGTTTCGTTGTTAAGATTGCTATTTTGTCAGATGCTACACTAACCATAGCAAGTAGGTCATTCAGAAGCAATGTCATAGATATTGGTCTATGACGTAGTTTCAGAGAATCTTGGATGACGTCATTATCTACGTCAATGATTTTGACATTGCTATTGTTATCATCACAAACAGCTACTTTCTTGTCTGATAAAACGACAATGCCGGTTATTTTACACTTCTGAACGTCGTCCGACGTCCTGACGTTCACATTCTTTACAAATAACATATTGCTCGCATCAAAGGACGAATCAATGCCGTCTGAGCTCACCTCTAATGATTGAAGGTCGTGACAATCACCATACATCACCATACATGGCTGGCACAAGTATTCAGAACAATCCACACAATATATCTTTGCTTCAACGAATGATCCATCCACCAAACAAGTCGCACACACAAAGTCAAAATCCTCCGCCGAACTTTGGTACACCGATGCATCCGAACTAGCAACACCAAGCCGACTACATTTTGATCCGAGGTAATCCGCCATTTTAAAATGTTTAACTCTCTACTTGTATATCGTTCGTATAATTTATAACACAGTACCTTAAATTTTTTACTCACATGTAGACAAAATTGATTTCATGTTTGGCGTGCTCGCGTTTGTTAATGTTTAATATTATGTCTTTAAAGATTCATATTTATGATTTCATAACTCCTCAATTTCTGTCTGAAAACGTTGGTTATACCAGAAACATATATGACAGTTATCATGGTTATCTATGTCTCTGGTTATACTCGTAGCTAAGTACTTGATGAATTTACTAAGATATTGATTTAAACCTTATACAAAGCGTAAGCCACGATGACGCATTGGTTAGAAAGTAGGCGTTTTGTTTACAAATCTTGAAAGACACAGGTTTAATTTCTCTTACATGTAATTCATAAGTTCTTACAAAAGCGTGAGAAAACTAACATCGCTCTTTATGATCTTTCTATGAATTACTTGTAAGTATTGATGCAGTATGACGTGAATATGTAGTTAATGAATATCTATATAACCATTTTTTTAAAAATAACATAAGTTCTTACAAAAGCGTGGGAAAACTAACATCGCTCTTTATGATCTTTAAAAAAAATGGTTATACAGATATTCTTTATCGTTCTGCGGGCTCTGTGATTGGCCCTTTTACTGCTGGTCACTTTGTCAAATAACCCAGAAATAACAACAATTATTTTATTTTTATAATCCGAATACGAGTCACAACAATAATATGATTACAGAAATAACAGTAATTACTTTAATTATTTCATCATCCGAATTCGAGCCACAATACTGTTGCAAAAAGCATCCATTTTGTGTTAGTAGTTTTTTTGTTACTGACAATAGCTTTTAGTTTTTACCAATTTTGAATTTTCTTATCAATAATAGATGGATTGTACCAAGACAAAATATGAATATCAATAAAATACAACATAATTGTTTTAAAAGCATTAAACTTATTTGTAAATAACATTAACAGATACAAAATTCTTGGTTATAACATATAAGGTTTTCTAAATGTTCCGAAGTACACAAAGGCAATAGATTGTAAAAGTAAGTAATAAAGCCAATACACAGTACATTAAACAATTCTCAATTGTAGGCAAGTATTTTTTCTTCTTTAAAGAGAATTTAAAGTTGTAGGAGAAATTTATTTATTTCCAATATTACATTTGACTTCTATTTATCTCCCCTTGATTATAACAATTAAATGGTTGACGTATTAACAGTTGTCTATAATGAACATTAAGATCTTAACATAAGTCAAAACCAGCTGGCAGTGGGAAATGCGAATCTCTAAAACCAACTCCCGAACTCGCTTATTTTATATCGGACATGCTCATTCATATAATACTTGATTATTTTCATTTAATGACAATATTAAGAAAAACATTTAATGTGCATTTACTGAGCCATCCAAAATAACCTTTACATTTGTGAAAAAGCCTCTTTTTCATGTACACAATTAAAAGTTATTTCATTCATGTATGTATTTACGCATTACAATATTTATAATAGGATGTAACATTTGAAAGAAGAGTAATACTATGCATGCAATTGTAATTGTAATATATGCACATGTACTTAAACTATGTTTCAAGTTCTTAAGTATTGTTAAAAATGTAAAAGCACATTAGATATTTACCAAGTGTAAAGTTAATTATGGACTGCACTGTTTATTTATCTAATATGTGTAATAATTTCTGCGATTGACAAACACCTTTTCTTTTATCATGAATTCAACTAAAATATTTGTCCTTTTCGTAATATTTTTTTACTGTAAATCTAAATGATTGTCATAATGAAATATAACAATGTATTAAGTTTATTAACTGGTAATAACTGTTATTAATCTCTAAGCTTTTTGTTCATTTACATATTACTGTCATTGTTGTCAAATGTGGCGGGTGTTATTTTTGAGCTCTGTAGATTTTCAAATCTGTGACTGGATTTAAATCAGTGTATGAAATGGAATTTATATGTGGATAACCGTGAATTGATGCTGAACAATCTGGTGGTAAATTTATTATTGTACATTGTGTAATTAATGATTAATTAAAGAAAAACTCCAGAACAATAGACTTCTTCACTTGAATGAATTTCGCTCAGTGCAGAGGTCATGGGTCATATTGACCAATCAAACTAAGTTATTGTGATTTAACGGATTATACCTACCTTATTATACAAACATGTATGAACAATTTGACGAATTTTCTCAAGACGCGTATTTACCAAATACGCCTACGGCTACACCTGTGAATCTTAATAATATACACAATCATACAAACAATGGATTTACTACCTCACCAAAACTTAATGTGTATGGTGATATCCACTGTGCACAAACGTCCTGTATTGATCTTGATGGTGACGCTACACGTTATGCCTTAGACGAGGTTATCACTGACCGCCTGGATTTGGAATTAAGAAACCTCCCAAAAGACTTATACATTTCCAAACTACTTGAACTTACTAAGTCTAGCGATGAAGAACTATCACACTACAGGTCATATCTATCTAATAAAGGGCCCCGTTACACCAAACGAGTTCCCAGAACGTTCGACCCCGTCCTTAAAATATCGCGAAACTGGTTGTGAACGAGCTAGGACGTGCCGTTTAAGTCGGAAAATGTCAGCTTTACGATCATAGTTCGTTCAGAACCAGTTCCCAATACGTGCATTTCGTTTTTATCCAGTCTGTAGTCCGTTTGTATCGGGATCAGATCGGGTAAAATTCCTCGTTCTCTTCACGTGACACCGTCTCCAACTAGTCCGAACCGTTTGTAGTCCGTTTTAACCCGTTCATAACTAGTTCTTCTAAGCTCCTTTACTATTGACCATCCCGTTTAAGACAGTTCAACTCGTTCTAAGAACGTTCCCATCTCGTTCTAAGAGCGTTCTGAACGTAATGACATCACGTTCTGATCCGATCGCTATGAATATCCAGGACGTTTCTACCCGTTGGCATTCTCGTTCCACGGTAAAAGCTGTGAGGAAACAATTTGTCACGCATCACTGTGACCACACCATGCTTCCAAAAAAGAGCAGAGCCAGACAGGCGGCGCATGTTAAGACAATCGCTTCCAAAATCACCTGCTTAGATGAAGCTTTTGAAGACCAGCCTCTAGTTAAGCCTCAGAATTCTGAGCCTCCTGGGCCAGTCAATGAAAATGAGACTGTTGTATCTCCTGCTTCTTCTAATGACTCAGACAGCCAGGTTTCGGGAGAAGATTTGGGGCAGAGTCAGAAGCCAGAAAAAAAAGAAGAAAACTTAGGCATACACCCATCTCTTGGTGAGAAATGGTCTGTATTTATACCAAACCTTGCCAGATCGTACTGTAGACGTTATTGTGTTGTACGAACTGTATACGAACGCAATAAACTTATTAAAAACGAGTAGAACATACCAAAAACCTACTGCGAACTTTAAGAACTGTGTGTTAACGTGTTGCAAACTGGTTCAGAACTTTATAATTTGTTTTCATACATTTAGACGGGATAACAACGCACTATGGACGTAATCAAAACGAGTTAAGTCTGTGTGCAAACGGAATGAACCGAGTTACAAACGGAACAGGTCGGTGTGTAAACGTACTGCAAATTGATGCCCGATCGAGCTACGACAAGTCACGTCCCGAGTACGATGCTAGTACGGCAATTTCGTTCGCAGTACATCTATTCCGTTGCCAGTACGTTGTTACTCAGTCTAGTTGCAGAACGGGGTGGCCGCAGAAAGTTTTTGAGTCGACTCAAAGTTCTGAAACCCTATTCTCGTTCAACCCCGTCCGAGCTCGTTCATCACGTTCGTACACAGACTGTAGCAAGTTGCTACTACGTCCATTCCGTTTTCAAACAGTTGGAACTCGTTCGGTCCAATTTTTCCAGAACGTAGTGAAAACGAGTTTGGTGTAACGGGGGTAAAAGCTAAACTTCAAAACAATGCTCCTGTAGGTGTACTCAAAGATCGGAGGAAAACTACCAAAACTTCCTTAGCAGAGAAATATGCTTCCGATTGTTACATTCTACAACAATTTCTATCGAATAACTTATCTGATGTTGATGATCTTTACCGGCGATCACAGCATGCACCATCATTAAGTCAAGCTACACCTATTCAAACTCGTAGTAGCTGCTCCGAAAACGTTCTACTCAGTGATTCAATATCTGAACTAAAAGCAGAGTTACATATTGTCAAGAGAACAATTGATTCTCAAAATTCAAAAATTGAAATGCTGAAAACTGACTTCCATAATGAACTAACTTGTATACAAACTGAATTACAAAATTGTGCAACTGCAATTGTCGGCAGCTCAAACAATGCTGGTGAAAATAATGATCAACCGAATCTCTCCAAAGGAGTCAAAATAATACTGGATCGTATTCAAAAACTAGAAGCAGCCAAACAACGATTCGGAAATGATGTATCCGATATTAAACTCTCAATTCGAGACAACACTATGAATATCACGAAACTGTGTGATAGTGAATTTTCTAAGAAAACTTCTACTAAACATGATTTCAAGACTCTTCAAGATCAACTAACGTCTGATATAACTAGTTTATCATCAACGTCAGTATCAAAGACTACTCATGAAACTGCATTAAAAACTGTTAACGCAAGAATTAACAAATTGGAAGGCAGCTCAAACAATGCCGAATCGAGATGTATGCAACTATTCGAACACTCATTCAAATCTTTCACGACAGATCTTGGAGATCGACTGGATAAACTGATCTCTTGTTTGAAACCCATGGTAACGTCAAATAAAACTACAACAGTAGCTTCACTATCAGAATCAAACCAGCCAAATATTAGAACAAGCACCAACACCATACTTCTTAATGAAAAGAGACAATCAAAAGTCAACGATGATATAATCTACATAGACGAAAACAGTGACTCAATTTCTGTACAAGACGATATTGTGTATCATAAACCAAAACACAATACTTCGTCTGATAGATCATACAATAGTCAAAACCATCAGAATATATCAACATCGAGATCTGAGCCTGTGAATTCTGCCTCAACATCCAAAAATAAGAGTGTCTTGAACAATACCCAACAATTACCTGAGTCATGGGAGATAAGCGATACTAATGATATCAGTAATGGGTTTTTGAAACAAAGGTCGCGTAAAGGTCGTTTTAATGTAGCTTCGAGAAAGCGCTATAGATCATACGTTATTACCGGCATTCACGTAGACAGTGATCAGGACGGTCTTAACGACTTTTTGACATTTGATATGGACATAACGTTTAAATCAGCTAAGTTCTTGAAAACCGGTCGTACGGACTGCAAGGTTGCTCAATTGGTCGTTGATGATGAACAATCGCAATTGATTGACAATGAGGTGAAATGGCCTGATGGTATATGGTGTCGTCCATGGATAGATCGTTCGGAATATGTTCAACGTTACGCAAAGGACAGTAATCGTGATTAAAACTCTACTCTTATGTATCTCAAATTTGCTTCATATAATGCCACCGGAGTTACTACAGCCATACCCTACATTATTAACTTGCTAAACAATGAACGTTTGTCAATACTAGGTATCTCAGAACATTGGCTATCGCACAATAATGCCGACCTACTCAATCGAATTGACAAGAATTATCGCGCTCATGTGATCATGTGTTCGAACCCTACTTACTTTAACGGTCGCGCATTGGCAAAGGCGGAGTTGCGCTATTATGGCACTCATCGATTGATGAAAACATTGAAATAATTGATACTAATAGTGACAGAATAGCGGCAATTAGACTTAATTTGCAAAGCGTTAGTATAATTATATTCCAAGTATATTTACCGTCCGTGAACAATGGTTTGGAACTATATAAAAGTGTCGTTGATCAACTTAGCGAGCTTTGCTCAGTCCATTCAATAGACAATAACATACTGATTATGGGCGATATAAATGCAAACTTATCCGGCAACAGTAGACGAGCTAGGGATTTATATGTGTTAAAGATGTGTAGATCATTTAACTTATCAGTTATCACGGAATCGCCAATCTGTTCAGGCTCTTCACATACTTTCTATCCATATAATGGAGCGCCACATACAAAAATTGACCATGTAATGCTGGACTCAGGCCTCAACCAAAGTATGTATCGTTGTTGTATACTGCCTGAGGCACCACTCAATATCTCAAGACACTTACCGGTACTTTTAGAATTACGTATATATTGTGCTAAGGTGGAGGCGACAACATTAGACACTTTCAATAGAGTCTCGTACAAATGGAATAATATAGCAAATGTTAAAATGTACCAACAGAAACTGACTGGTTATCTTAACGAATCAAACATTGACTATAGCAATATTGACGAATCTTACTCGAAGATTGTCTCTTGCATTTCGTCTGCTGCAAGTTCGTGTTTGCAACAAAAGAGATTAAACGCGTTTCTGAAGCCTTACTGGTCGTCAAGCTTGAAGGAACTCCATGTTAAATTGAAACAATCCCATCTAGCATGGTGTTGGGCTAGAAAAGATAAAAACACCTTGGAGTTTGCCACTTATAAAGCTCTAAAACGAGAATTTAGGCGTTCTTTACGTGCCGCTGCCCATGAGCACCAACAATCTGAAATACGAAGATTCGACGAACTCAGTGAGTTTGATCAAAATTCTTTCTGGAAATTGTTAAACTCAAAAAAGTCAAAATGTAAGAAACAAGGGTCTGAAATAAACTTTAACGGTAAAAGGGAGACAACTGTTGATGGTATCCTTGCTGGTTGGTCGTCATACTTCGGTCAACTGTATAAATTCTATGATACTACAAATTTTGACGCTGATCATAGAAGTCATGTGGATACAAATGTTGAATCATTTCTATCTAGCAATGAAAACGCTCCTATTAATAATACTCTCTGCAAGGCAGTAAGTGCTGACGAACTCAAAGAAATCATCAAAATATTACCTAACAATAAAAGTGGATCATGTGATAACTTAGTATACGAACACTTGAAATATGGTGGTGCTAATATTGTAATAAGCTTATCTAAACTGTTTAGTGAAATATTCCGCCAAGAAAGGGTACCGAATAGCTTTAAATCAGGCCTGACTGTGTCCTTACATAAGGGCAATGGAAAATCGTTTAGCGATCCGGCCAGCTACAGAGCCATTTCCTTACTTCCGGTAATATCTAAACTATTTGAAAAACTATTAATGAAACGTTTCGAGGATAGTTCACTAACGTCTCAAGTTAGCAAACTACAGCATGGCTTTCAAAAAGGTAAAAGTTGTAAAATGGCTTCATACATTCTACAGGAAGCACGTGACTACTGTGTTGAACGAGGTAGTCCGCTACATGTCTGTTATATGGACGCTAAATCTGCATTCGATCTTGTATGGATAAACGGTCTATTATACAAACTACATGACATCGGTTTCCAGGGGAAAATTCTACGTATAATTTCAAATTTATTTAGTGATTGCTCCAGCCGAGTACTCTTTAAGAGTCACTTGTCAATACCATTTGCCATAGAACAGGGAACGAGACAAGGCTCCATTTGTGCCCCATTCTTCTATACAGTATTTATTGATGGTCTCCTCAAAACATTACATTCCAGTCCATATGGTCTACGTATCGGTAACTTGTGCCATACGGCTCCAACACAAGCAGACGACATAGTGTTGTTATCATTGTCAAGACGAGGTCTAAATGAACTGATTGAAATCTGTCATAACTATTCACTCAAGTGGCGTTATCTATACAACGCAAGAAAATGTGCAGCTTCTGTCCTTGATCGTAGAAATACTCGCCACAAAGCTGCACCAGCGATCTATGGCGATCAAGTCATACAAGAAACTAATATGTATAAACATCTTGGTATTGTGCAATCGGCTTCAGTTAGCCAGCCAAATGACGTTGACTCAGTGAAACAAACTATAAGAGGAACTTTTATGTCCCTTACAAACAGGATTTACGCAGGTGATAATATAAATCCGAGCACGGCGATAAAACTGTACAATACCTGCGTCCTGCCACGTGCTCTATTTGGTTGTGAACTATGGAATGATATTCCAGAATATAAAATGAAACAATTAGAAATGCGCACCATTTTTGCATTAAACGCGCTCAGGGTCTTTCATCACTTACGCGTTCTGACATAGCCCTTGGGCTGCTTGGTGCTCACAGTTTACGCGCTTATATCGATAAACAAAAACTGTTATTCTTTGGAGTTCTTTGTAGAACCTCTGTGAGTGATATTTGTACTCAGTTGTTCACTCATATACTTTTCCAGGCTATAAACAATACATCCAGATTACTTGGTTTTATACCCGATATTTTGTCAATTATCGATACTTACGATCTAAAAGATTATCTTGATCATTTTTTATCAACTGGACTTTTCCCGCCAAAATTTGCATGGAAAAAGATTTGCATGCGTGCTATAAAAAAGTGTGAAGAAAACAAGTGGTCAGATCGTCTTGAACTCAGTACAGATTTCACTCTATTTAGACGCTGTCACTTACAATTATGTGAATATACCCTATGGACCTTTGCTAGGAATAACCCACATTGTCTTTCTTCAGTTAAATTCTTGGTGTCTGTTTTATGCAGTCGTCCGTCAAATAATACTTGTCTTCGTTGTTTACAGCCAAGCAGTATCGAGGTTGAGCAGTTACTATATTGCCCATATACAAATGCAAAAACCTTGTTAGTAAAATATTTTGAGGACATTAGTGCTTTAAGCTGTTCCTTATCAACTCTGCTGCGTGGTTGTAGCAAGGAAGATATCTTTGCTTATATGCTTGGAAAATTAGACTGTAACTTTTGTAACTGTATTGACATTAACCTGTACCCAAGATACCTGTCATTATGTCATGTTCTTATTAGATCTGTTCTTAATGAAGATATTTAATTTTTCTGTAACTATCATGTAAACTGATTTCCTTTGCGAATGGATTCGTTTTCGTTTCGTGCTATCCATTTGCTTCCTGGATTTATTCATTTACAACTGTATTTGTTACATTTTCAATTTATTGTACATAACATATTCTGTTTTTCTACTTACATACATGTACTTTTCTCTTATACTCTATTTATTGACTATGTCTATATGTTTGTAATTACTATGTAAATCTCCAGAAAATGGAGGCAATAAAGATATATATATATTATCAACTGTACAATTA
The DNA here is from genome assembly GCA_025267735.1 of Mactra quadrangularis. NCBI lineage: Eukaryota > Metazoa > Mollusca > Bivalvia > Venerida > Mactridae > Mactra > Mactra quadrangularis. Next base: position 45,497,941 of record CM046305.1, on the reverse strand, counting down.
AGAAAAATATTACCAAGTATAAACATATTAAGAAAATAAGTATTGAATATAGATAAGAATTATACAAATACTATAGGCTATATATTTATCAAACTAAATAAGACAACAAAAAATGACAAAACAAAACTTATGATAGGACTTGCATGAAAAATGACCGATTTGGAACAGTTTAAGGTAGAATCCTCGTTTATTTGAAATTATTTCAAATGGTAAGATTATTTATCATGTTTCATAAGTACTGTAAAATGAGAGTGAGGTCATTGTCTCCCTTCGATATAAAAATAGACTATAATCTACAGCTGCGTCACCAAGCAAGCTGTAAACAGTAATAAACATATCTAATATCAATACATTAAGCGAATGCTACCTTAACAATACTTCCCTTACGTTAAGATACGAAACTGTAAAAAGATACATACCCCAAAAACATACAATGTACTAGTATCAATGAACTACATATTTAAATCCGAGTAACATAAGAGTTAATGTTCTAGATATTCTTCAGAGATAACCTCCGAGAATACCGGTCATATAATCATATTTTAGAAATACAAGTGATAACGCCAGCATTTTTATTACTCTTAATTCAGAGTTTACTCGTAATTCATTTTTACACATCATTAATAAACTGGTCTGTTCATTTATAAAGAACCACATTCAAACAAAGTCTTTAACTTAACATAAAGCAAGTGGTCTGTTTATTCATAAATCATCTCATTCTAATATCAACTTAAGTTTGTCTTCCACTAAATAAGATTTTACATCATGCATTTCAAAATATTATATTTCTGTTAACCTTATTGTAACGTCCAATTTCTATTTGTATCAGATAAGAGACTTTTCTGAGATTAGTAAAACATTTAACAATTTATTTATCTTTAACATAAAAGGTATGAAATATATTTGTTTTCAAACAGAGCATTATTATTGACTTTCAAGTTCATGTTTTCATCTCTATTCATCTGTATCACATTGTTATGTTAATGTCATCACACTCAATAAAGTCAACGTATCGATAATAATAATATAATTCATCAAGAAGTCTTCTTGTGGAATAAAGCAAATCATGAAACAGTTTTGGCTGTTTGTCATTCCGAATACAAATTGTTGTTCAAAACTTCAGTGTGTTGTGTACTAAAATATGTTATTCTGTTCTTATATTAGTCCATGTTTTATTGAGTGAATATCCCCGAATAAATTCTAGTTTGAACCATAATCAGTCTAAAGTAATTGTTATTATTGTCCGGAATATGCTTTCATCTGAAATATCTTCAGGTAATCACTATGTTTTGATTCATCAGAAAAGCTGCTTATCATTAGATATTTCCGTTGTGGACATATGCATATCGAATTGGGTGCTTGTATGCCATCCCCTTCGTTCAAAACAACTACTTTTTTCTTCAAGACAAGTGACATACGCTGAACAGAGCTTCTTCCATCATCGCAGACTAACAAATTTAAATGATCTAACAATACTATGCCAGAAGGCAGTTCAAAACCGTGAGAATGAGCAAGTTTCTTTCCCGTTATATCGAGGCTTACTACTACACTCGATTCACAATCTGATACAAATATCGTTTTTTCATCAGGGCTTACTGCAAGGCATGTCAAGAAAGCGCACAATTGTTCAACTGCGGAGTCTGGCACAATATCCTCCAGAACGATGCCATTTAAATCTAACAGTTGTAGTTTTAATGGTTTCATAAATGAAACGAGCAGTTTACCGTTCATGTAACCAATACCAAGAACTTGTCCATCTGTACGAATCGTTTTAGACTCTTTGAGGCTCGGTTTCGTTGTTAAGATTGCTACTTTGTAAGACCCCGAGCTTACCATAGCAAGTTGGTCATTCGGAAGCAATGTCATAGATATTGGTTCATGCTTTACTTTCAGAAGATCTTTGATGACGTCATTATCTACGTCAATGATTTTAACATTTCTATTGTTTTCATCACAAACAGCTACTTTCTTGTCTGATAAAACCACAATGCCGCTTATTCTACACCTCTGAACGTCGTCCGACGTCCTGACGTAAACATCCTTTACAAATAACAAATTGCTTATATCAAAGGACGAATCGATACTGTCTGAGCCCAACTCTACTGATTGTTGGTCGTGATTACCGCCAGAGGCTCCATTATCAATGTCGGACACATTCCTGATACGATTAAGATGTAATAATACGTGCCTTTTCAACGTACTTTATGTAAGATGTTTGTCAATACATTGTCGGCACAAGTATTCCGAACAATCCACACAATATCCCTTTGCTTCAACGTAAGATTCTTTCTTCAAACAAGACGTGCGCGCGAATTCAAAATCCTCCGCCGAACTTCGATACACCGATGCATCCGAACTAGCAACTCTAAGCCGACTAAATTGCGATCTGAGATAACCCGCCATTTGGAAAAGTATAACTCTCTACTTGTATTTCGTTCGTTTAATTGTATAAATGTAACAAAGCACCTTAATTTTTTAGTCACATGTAGACCAAATTGATTTCATGTTTGTTGTGCTCGCGTATCGTAAAAGTTTAATCTTTTGTCTTTAAAGATATATTTATGATTTCATAAACGTTGGTTATACTCGTAGCTAAGTACTCTAAAAATTTACCAAGATATTGATTTTAACCTTAAACAAAGCTTATCATAGCGTAAGCCACGATGACACATGGTTAGATAGTGAACGTTTAGATAAAAAATCTTGAAAGACGCAGGTTTAATTTCTCAACACGTCATACTTCTTTTTCTTTAAAAAAACATTATAAATCATCGTCGAGCACATGTTACTCTCTGAATTCCAAATGTTGCCTAAGATGAGTATAACTTTGATAAACCTAATCAAAATTTCTTCTGGAAATTTCGGGACTCGAACCTGCGAGCGAAATATATAGACATGTGATACGAAGTAAAACTGTTCCACCACTCTTCTCATTTTATATTAAGCCACTGAACTTTGTGGGACGCACGTGTAATGTAGTCCGTACTATTTTTGACAAGCATATTTCTTTGAAGGAATTAGGTTTACCACGTGATCGTTGTATTCCGTTTTAAATTTGTATCTTCGTGCACTCCTGTATTTTGTATTGATTTGTAAAGTAAATATGGACTATTATATATAATCAGAATGACTAGTTTGAAAATAACCTCGTTTATCAAGTTATACTATTGAAAAGCCTTGGCTGTCGTATACGAACAATACTATAATATGTAGCTATTTTGTAATCATTTTAATTCAAAATTACATGATACGAAATGGTATAAATATTTAGCCCCACAATTTATTGATTCAACATAACTTTATATCGTTATCGACGTTTCTCTTTATTATGCAAATATACCAATTTTACTTGTATGTTTCTAATTTAAAGTTGTACGAAGTAAAACAGCAAGCATCTTGTCGAATTGACTTTATATGAAAAATAATCCAAATATGAATTATAATCAGAAAGTACACAAGTATTACGTATATGCTGTTTTATATTCAATGCATTTTACATTATGTTAAGTGAAATTGACGTTATTCATGCTTAACTATATGTAGCGCGGTGCTCCTTTTAAAGAACCCTTTCTACGTTGTAATGTATAAAGATATATCTTTATTACTCAAGTGAATTCCTCATTATATAGTGTTCTCTTCAATATATTGTCTAAGCCACTCTCTCTTTGAAATTATCGGATATTCTGTGGTGGCTGATTAATGCATTTTCGTCCTGCTAGGTGTCACATAAAATCGAAAGTAGGCAGTATAATTTTTGCCATATTTTTGTCCCGTGGGGCGCAATGCAAAACAGAATCGTACGACGTTTTGATTACTTGTCGTGCTTTTGCTCGAGAAAGCACAAAGCAAACACAGATTAAGGGTATGCATCTTTTTACATTTTTCGTATCTTAATGTTAGTGTTTTTTTTTAAAGGAAGCATTCACTTAGTATATTACTAGATTTGTTTTATTACTGTTTACAGCTAACTTTTTGACGTTGCGTACTAAACTTTTTGTTCATTTACCTATTTTTCAAAGTCGTTTATATTAATGCCAATCACTAAGTATACTCGTATACCTGTATGTATACTTTGTTTGAAATGAAAATGTTGAAACTAAATATAAAATCAACAGAACAATTAATTAAATATCACGAAGTATAAACATATTAAGAAAATAAATATGGAATATAGATAAAAATAATACAAATACTAAAAAACACTTTATTTATCTTTAACTTAAAAAAGGTATAAAATATATTGGTTTTCAAACAGAGCATTGTTGTTGATTTTCAAGTTCTTGTTTTCATCTCTATTCATCTTTATCACATAGTTATGTTAATTTCATTACACTCAAGAAAATGTCAACATATCAATAATAATACTATCATTTTACCAAGACATTGAACACCAACTATGGACAGTTTCAGTTGCCTTCTTGCGGAATAACGCAATTCATCCAATAGTCTTTGCAGGTTGTTATTTTGTCGACAATTTATTTGTCAAAACTTATTTTGTTAAGTAAAAACATCATTTTGGGTTGAAATTGAACATGTCATTTCGTTCTAAAGTAGTGTGTTCTGCGCTTTTCAATTTACTTCATAAAAACCTGTTTAAATGCTGGAGTGTTTCATAACGTACGTAAAATCAGTTCACAGTCTTGAGCCGAAAATCACGGAATTTTATACCAATTATGTCGATTTTGTTATTGTTTTGGTTGTAGTGTGCCTGTTCCATTAATATGTTAAACCATTTTCTGCACTTTAACCCTTTAAACATGTAATTGTGATGTAAACACGGATTATGTTATATGTTGTATTGAGTGAATATCCCCAGAGTTAATGCTGGTTTGAACCGAATTCCGTCGTTTGTTATTTATTGTTATTATATGCAATAATATTTTTTACATTTGAAATATCTTCAGGTAGTCAGAATATTTGGGTTCTGTACAAAGGCTGCTTATAATCACGTATTTTCGTTTTGGACACGCTCCGATCGCATACGGATATTGTATGCCATCATCTCTATTCAAAACTATTACTCTTTTCTTCAAGTCAACTGTCAAGCTATGAATTGTGCTCGTTTCACAATTGCAGACGAACAGACATGATAATTGATCAAACAAGATTACACCATGTGGCTCTCCAAAATCCTGAGAATGAGCAAGTTTCTTTCCCGTTCTATCCAAGCTTACTACTACTTTTGATTTCCAGTCTGATACAAATATTGTTTTTTCATCCAAGCTTATTGCAACATACCTCGGAATGGAACACAGCTGTTCCACTTCAAAATCAGGCATAATATGTTCCAGGACGGTGCCGTTAAAATCGAATAGTTGAAATTTTAGTGGTTCTAAAAATGAAGCAAGCAGTTTACCGCTCGTATAAACAATACACTGAGGCTGATCTTCTGTACGAATCGCTTTAGACACTTTGAGTTTTGGTTTCGTTGTTAAGATTACTATTTTGTAAGACCCTGACCCTACCATAGCCAGATTGTCACTCGGAAGCAATGCCATAGATATTGGTTCATGACTCAGTATCAAAGAATCTTTGATGATGTCATTATCTACGTCAATGATTTTGACATTTCTATTGTTATCATCACAAACAGCTACTTTCTTGTCTGATAAAACGACAATGCCGGTTATATTACACTTCTGAACGTCGTCCGACGTCCTGACGTTCACATCCTTTACAAACAACATATTGTTCATATCAAACGATGAGTCTATGCTGTCTGAGCTCACCGCTACTGATCGTAGGACGTGACTATCACCAGAGACTCTATTATCAATGTCGGACACTTTCCTGATACGATTAAGATGTAATACTACGTGCCTTTTCAACGTACTTTTTGTAAGATGTTTGCTGATACATTGTCGGCACAAATATTCCGTACAATCATCACAATATCCCTTTGCTTCAACGTAAGATCCTTTCTTCAAACAAGACGTGCACTCGAATTCAAAATCCTCCTCCGAACTTCGATACACCGATGCACCCGAACTAGCAATACCAAACCGACTAGATCTTGCTCCGAGGTAATCTGACATTTTGAAATACATAACTGTCTATATCTATAACAAACTTTATATTACACAAAACCAGAGCTTATCTTTTATCCGATGTAGGTCATACCAAATCGATCACATATTTTTCACCCGGGTTGGTAGTTTTTTGACATTTCTTACATAAATGTAACAAACCCAAAACATAGTTTTCGCCATAAAGCTCGCTGTAAGAGCTTATACATGTTCATGTATTTGTAACATTTAACTCTCTTTGACCCAGATATGAACCCTTAATTTCTTTCAATTTGGATCGAATCAATCACTCGAGGGGATGTAAAATCAAAATCTAGATGGCAGACCACTAAATAACTAGAACAGGGTTCGTACACTCTTGGAAATGCCATAAATTTTGGTAGTTGTCTTGTAAAGGCCCTAAATATCATGGCTGACTCTGACAAGCCCCAAAATTTGCATAACCTGACCCTTTATTTCTATATTGGTTGGTTAGTTATCACAATCATAATAATTTACTAGGCAATTGAGTGCCAATATAGATATCTTTCATAACACATTATTCTGTATTTTGCGAATTGACTCGAGGATGAATTGTAATTCTGCTTCATCCGTTTGGTCCAATGCATTTGAATGGATCCCTAGGAAATTAAACACTGAATTTAAAAAAAAGAAGGCCCCGAAAAAGCTTTATATAAGGTATTTAATTTATGTTTGAGAAGTCTGTATGAACCATGTAGAATATTATCGATTTCAAAGAACTGGGTAAATCAAATATTGAACTAAACCATTTGAGTTATTTTTGCTCAATTTATTTTCCCACTACATGGTGAGTAGGTTTGAAATCAAGTTTATAATCAAGTTTATATACATGTTTGTTATTATACATGTATTAAGCAAATACTTCAAGTAACTTGTCGTTTTTGATAATTTGAGATATAGCACAGCGATACTATTATCACTTTAGGGTAAATTTATGCACATGATAATTTAATTTTATTTCTAGTGGTTTCGTTATTATATACATGTTATGTGGTCTGTTCATTATATTTTGTGCACTGTAATGTGAAACCACTTCATATAATATATTGAAATTCATGTATAGTTCTGTTATATTAGCCTGTCACAACTTGAATAATTACACGGTCACTTAATTTGTTATTTTTAACTTCGTTCGAACTTGTTGTTTCAACCATATTCAAAATCGCTATATATATATAGTTAGATCATCAATTATTAATATGGATCTGTGGCTCAATGGTTTAAAAATGATAATTGCTAACACATTCAGTGACCGTGTTATTATTCAAGTTGTGACAGGTTAATATAACAGAACTATACATGCATACAATTTCTTTAGTTTGATGCTACATGACTGTCTACACAGAGGTACTTTTAACATATCTATGATCTAAAATCTAAGCGATTGACTTTTACCATTGTGAAATTATTTGAATAAAACAGAGTAAAGTTAAAGCTGACCAACATTATTTAGCGCTTAGAACTGCGTTTTGCATATCTCACAGTTTAATTTGAGCCGCGGCATGGGTGCTTTGATTCGGTTCGTATAACTGCTCATTTAAGTTAATATGTATCTGACTACAAGTAGCGGCCGTGGTGTAGTGGTAAGCATGTCTGACTTCGAATCCGGAGATCGCGGGTTTGAGTCCGGTCGCGGTAGGTCATACCCTTTCTGTTGGTTCTGGTGGTAGAAAAGTGTCCAGGAAACATGTTGTAGGAAGAGCTGGCCGTCGTATATATAACCTTAAAATGTGTTGAACACGACGTTAAAAACCAATTAAAAATGTATCTGACTACATGTATATATCCGATTCTGGGACAAATTAGATATTGACCCTGTATTCGTATGACTGCAATGACGGTCTTTATAGTGGAACTTTACCTGAGTTTAAAGGCTTGATACATCCGAAGATGTAGCTCTTTCTAGAGAAAACAATCACGACGTGACTAAAATTATGTTGAATGTTAATAATACTTACATGTATTCCAGTACCATTTATTATCTATTTTAGATAAAGAACGCACAAACCAACTACTGTCTAGATGCTTTATATAGCAGGAAAGGTCCTATACAATATCCGTGTCACGGTGATGAAGTGCAGGTAAGTGGCAAGGGGAAATAATTCGATTCATTATCGGAGCGTACATACATTCGTTGAGTATGGTCTTAAAATATATTCTACGGCCATTTTCGTCTGCTTCAAGTTGTATAGTTGTTATTCGCTAGCGACGTGTGTGTTGAGTACTTGACAACTGCTAATTTGTCGAAAACGCACACTGAAAATCATTGTAATTTATCAATTTAGCCAATCATTGTAATTATCAATGTAGCTAGCTTCAGCACAGAGTCCTTGTTTATTTGTTTGTTTGTTTGGTTTAACGCCGTAGCAACACATTGTATAGGTCATATTACGGCGGTCAGTTAACATTCTCACTCCTCCTGGAAAGGCTTAATCTCTAGATTTAGCTGTTACCCAACTACAAAGCGCATACTTTGGTCATTGAATGCACAACTGCCCTACATAATAAAAACTCAATGGTAGGAGGGAGAATGACCGTAGAAATAATTTCATGACTAAACTCCACAAAAGTATGCCTTTCAATCCTTGTCACTTTTCATATTGTCGATATATTAATAATAATATTATTACATGTATAACCAAACGATTTATGCCATTACTTGTATCTACGTTGCAAGTTGTATCGTTATACATACCGTGAATCGAGATTGCCTGATTCAAATTCCATTCTTTTCATAATCAACGACAGTGATTCAAGTTAAGTGTGTGTAATACTGGAAGTTTACTTATAAGCTTATAATACTTACAAGGGAAAATAAACGGCGTACAGTTTGGTGAAACCCGTGCGATCGGGCGAGCGGGTGGGCGTCCCGTGTCGTTAACAATTGCGTTAAAGTTTTTCTTCACCATTTATTTCTGTCATTTATTGTCAGATCTTAATGAAACTTCATACAAGGATAACATACCACGCCATGAACAGAATTTGACAGTAACCACTACTCTACATGCCTTTATTATGGATTTTACCCTTTGTATTTTTGAGTTAAAGTTGTTAAATCTGGCTTTAATGTGGTTTCCACATTACATTTCTTGTTTTTCTTTTTTAGTTCTTTGAGCTTACAGAAAAAGGAAAATTTAGATTTTTGGAACATTGTCTTCTACCTGGTGAAAACAATACTGTTTCATTAAAATTTTGTACATGGGAAGTGAATGATGAAACTCTAGCATTATGGGATTTCACTGAGGTAAGCAAAGGGGGCTAACTCAAGCTTCCATATGGAAAATTTGCAACTTAAAGGGTAATTGCGTATCATCCATTTATAGATATGGGATTTTTTTTAAATCTTATAAAATGGAATTTTCGCTGAGGTAAGCAAAGGGAGTTTACTCGAGCTGCCATATTTCAAATTTGTAAATTTTTGGGTAATTCCGTATCCTCCATTAATAGCTGAGGGTTTTATTGAATCTTTTATCATGTACAAATTTGTTTTTTGTGATTTTAAAAACATCTCATTAAATCAAATTGTTCAAGAATGAAATTTTCGCTTAAATATATTTATGTAACATATTGCGAATCAAAAGTGAAAGTAAATCGAAACCGAAAAAAGAATTAATTCGGTTGTCAATACTTAAAACGATAAGTGAAAGATGAATTCTTGTTATAGTGAACAACTTTTGTTTGAAATGGTTTTGTGTCTTTTATGCATGTTATATTAAGGCATGTAAACGGTTTTACGGCGGATGTCATATCTGCAGTTAAAGAATATATCTTCGAACAGTGGCTTTAGCTTCAAGTCCACCGATGCCATGAAAAACAACCACTGCAGCAAAATATGATTCAGTGACATATCTATTCTATCGTTGGCTTTATTATTGTCTTGGAAAAAATATCATTTATTTAAAATGATGCTAGCTTTTGTACTTTAATTCACAGAACGGACAGATCGTACACAGGAACACGGGAAGATGTCTTGAAGTTGACGGAATGGATAAAGTGCGGTTAAATACGTGTACAGACGGAAATGATGGACAAAAATGGTCATGGGAAGTTTTGAATACCGTGTCTTAGTGTCATCATAAACATCATGATTGTTCACATGGACTTTAGATAATAAATTCAACTTCAGTTTCATTTACATTTTAATCATTTACCTACAATGTTAACCATGACATATGTTACAATTAAAGTATCATTAATTCAATTATTTAATTTGTCGACAAATAATGAACTTGATACATGTTACACTTTATTTTCTCCTACAATTATTAAGTACACTTGCTAAAGTATGATTCGTGAAACATGTTTCAATTAAAATGTTTTAGATTCAATTTATCTGTTTATGACCATCTTATCCCTAACATTTGTTAAGATTAAACATCTAAAACAAATTCAAGATCTGGACATTGGGAAGGTGCTAAGTACTTATCGTTGTTAGTGACTGACAACTGCCTTGTCTTGTTATAATATAATCTATTGACAAATCTACATCTATAGGTCGTTTGCGTTAAAGCTGGACCCCTAAAATCATGAATTATCTCAATAACTATCGGATGGAATTAACTCAAATTTTGTATGTTATCATAACTAGCATTTTCCTTCTCAAATCCAAAAATTCAGAATTTTTCTTTAATTACAAAACATACTTCCCATAGACATGCAATGCAAATTTTGAAGCCAAAAAGAGACTTTTGTTAAATGGGTATGTTCCATAATCAGAACAGCCACATAACAGTAGATACAAAATAATAGTTAAATATGAGGCCCGGTTAGAAATTTTATTTGATAACTAAGTATAACAGTATAATACAAACTCAAATATCATCATCACTGTCGTCTGTATCGTCAAAATATATACATATTCTACACGTACGATTTTAAAGACGGGCCTTTGCTTTACAATTCAGTAGACCGTCGAGTGTTTATTTAAGCGACAAATTTACAGTAAACGCACGGGACTTTGTATAAATACACTGGAAGTATGACAATGTTATAATCAGAACAGCTTTTTTACCTCCCGCCGGATTTTTGATAAAAAATTCCAAATATTTTGCATTATACCTTATGGAAAACTTTTTTATTTATCTATTAAAAATTCTGAAAATTTAAGTCCTAGAAGGAAAAATTGAAATAAGATTGTATTAAAAATTTTAGCAAAATCGCTGTGATAGTTTAAAAGATATTTACAGCAAATAGGGGTCCAGCATTAACGCAAACGACCTATACATCGTTTATTGTATAATAAGCGCGGCATCTTGAATTGATTACATTATAGTTTTACTTTGTTAATCCTCTGTTTCTGAATTAACTTATGTCCGCTACACATGCTCGCGTCAATCTTAATCTGCACAAGTCTATTATAGCCGTCAGGGTTAACTTGATACAGCGTATACATATTTTGGACTGACATATCGTTTTTAAAATAGGGAAGTCAGTGGGAACGTGAATATTTATATGAATTACTTGAATACCCTCAATAATGAAATAAAAAAAATGCTATATATATATATTCACATATGATTTTTTTATGTAACAACATCCGTTTACTACAGTTATCGAACCATATCCTAGGCACGAAAAAGCGTCCTCACAATACAATTTCTAAATACATATATAGAGTTCCGCCTTTAACAGGTAACTTTACAAGGTTTATAGTTATAAATATTGTACATGGGTTTTGGTAAAATTATCATAATACTCTGGATTAAATTGAATGTATATCATTAAAATACTTAATGATTCCAACTTGAGAGTTCCCACACGTTCAATTTGACTATGGGAATGAAAATATTGTGTCTTTTTTGTGTGACTTTATTAAGTGAGGCGTCGTCCCAAGGTATAAATATACCGGGAAATATAACAATAGTTGGATTATTTGATATATGGCAGACAGAAAATGGAAAATGTTCAACAAATATAGATGTCAATTCTGTAATGATATCAGAAGCTGTAAAATGGTACATAACACAGATAAATAAACATGGTGGATTATCGTTTGATTTCGGTAATGTTATCTAAAGCAATTTTGTTTTTGTGTACTTCACTCTCAATGTCGTTGTTTCCCGCGTCAAAAGCATTTTGTATACTTTTGATTCAAGTTTTTTCAAAATCTGATGTGTTAATATCTAAAATTTTAGAATTATTAGAATGAATAAAATACGGTCAGGTGACATAAGAAGAAGACATAAGAAGCTTCCTGAACAGAACTAATTGATCTTTCGATGTTTACACTTTTATGTAAAGTCAACAACAATTCATATGTGAAAGAAAAAAAAATAAAGGTATTTGTTATTGGAAGGTATAAGACTGTCATTGCAAGATTCGAAACCGTGGATTGACCATCTGATTAAAACCCCGTCTAATTTTTTTCCGCTAGCCTACTCGCTTTTATAGATCTGGCCGATCTAAATCGAGGGTCACGTTCAGGCGACCTTTTTACATCATAATATTCATGACGAAATTAGTAACTTGTTTACATCGTTTACGTCACGCAATTTGAAATGAGCCGTCCAATTGCAGACTGTGAATGATACCGCTGTTAGATTGACTCACAAACCTTGGTCTAAAATACAAAATACAACTCTCCTAAGTTGAGGGAACAAGTTAGAAAAACATTTACCTACTCTCCTAAGTTGTGGGAACAAGTTAGAAAAAAATTTACCCACTTTGTTAAGTTGTGGGAACGAGTTAGAAAAAAATATACCTACTTTTCTAAGTTGTGGGAACGAGTTATAAAAAATTTACCAACTCTCCTATGTTGAGGGAACAAGTTAGAAAACATTTACCTACTCTCCTAAGTTGTGGGAACAAGTTAGAAAAAATATCGACTATGTCACCTCCATGCTTCCGTACTACTCGTATAAAATATCATAATTATTGAGAATATGATTATATGTCTTTGTATAGAATTTACCAGATAGATTTTCCTTTAATGGATATTGCCGTAATAGTATTTAGTCTTTTCAGTTATTTGAAAATAAGGAATCAATGGGTGACCTATTAGAAGTTTTAGTTTAGTTTATAGCCTGTGTAGGATAACATGGATAGTGTATACGTAGAATATCGTTTAAGGTTTTATCAAGTTATTCAAAATGACATATCGTATTACTTTCTACTTGGTATATGATACTTATATTGTCAGTGATTAATGTATGTATACATGTACCTACTTTATTTGCACTTGGCTTTCTTTACAAAACTTTAAATTCTGATGCCTAAAAACTAAATATCACAAGCAACAATATTGCGACTTTTAATATACTCGGCGTCAATGAAAACTTACCACCCTACCAACCCTCGCTTTACGATAATAGAATTGAAGTGTAGTAAAAAATTTACATAGACACATTTTTGACATACACATGTAGTCATTGCTGCCAAAAGAATCTAAAATCCATTTACGATGTTCGAGTCCCAGACTGCACGTGCTAAATAAGATTTTTTTGTAAGGACGACATGTATCCAGTAGTTTGTGTGAATTACTTGTCTCTAATGAGAGTTAGTCGACAGTTGACGAAGAACCCCTCGTATTTTCAACTATTGCTATTCAAATGCCACGTTTAGGAGACACTTAACGTCACGAAGTTCTCGGCATTGCTGCGGTGGTGATAGTGTCATGGTATGGGAAGGCATTTCTTGAAGGCACAAGGCCCCCCTTATTGTATTGCCTAGAACACTTACTGCTCATCGTTACATTGATAATGTGCTGAGGCCAGTAGTTCTTTCTTTTATTCAGACTGACACTGACGTCAACCTTCTCCAGCAAAACAATTCACGGCCCAACTCGGCTCGCGTTACACAAGATCTCCTGCAGGAAGATAATGTCCACACATCGCCTTGACCGGCATTCAGTCCCGACTTAAACCCTATAAAGCATCTTTTCGACCAACTTGACCGAAGGGTTTATGACGGCAGACGTCACGTCAATAATTTGCAGCAACGTATACGAGCACTGACTGAGGAGTGGAGTGCAATACCCAAGTACAGAATCATGCGTCTGATACAGAGTATGAGACGTAGATGTCAAGCTGGGCTTGATGCAGAGGGAGGACATACCCGCTACTGAGATCCGTTCATTTTCGAGGTGGTCGTCTTGGTTTGCGGGGTTGATACGTTTATGCTAAGATTCCGTAGTTGCAAAGTTAAAATCTATTTCCTAATATAATAATTAAAATCGTGTAAAATTTTCATATTTGTAAGTGAATTCATTTTCATAAAAATAAGGTTCGTGTAAGTGGTAAGTTTTCATTGACGCCTAGTATATTTCGCGTTAAAGCATAAAACTGTAATTGTACGATTAATGAAAATTAATATTCACAATAGTTACATCTTTTTTGAACGCCTGTTTAGTTTTGTTTTGAGTCGTGTAGATACACGTTTGGTACCATATAAATCCATTTTATGACGTTTTTTGTAGTCCATTAATTGTGAAATTGATGCCAAATAAAAAATATGTCATGTCACGTTTAGAGTTTACATGAGTTTGAATTACTTAATTATAATAACTACACGCTTCACTAACGTTAAATCGCGAGTTTCTGATAGAAAATAAACGAAAATACACATGGTACAGGTCGTTCTCTAGGTCATGCTTGTTTTTGTACTTTAAACAATGGACTTGCCCATTGAATAGGTGAATAAGCTGATGAATGAACAGTACTTTACTGATTTAAACATACCATTTTGATAGTTAACATTTCTTTTAAATAGTGTTTATGCATATTGTAAATTTTATATTATAATATGGTCATAAAATAAGAGAAAACTAAGTAACTATAAAATTGTAAAAATAGTTCACCCCTAAATATTGGTGTGTAATGAAACTGGCTATGTTTACATACGCAATGTTTACGTGGACGACCTGTACAGGAAACATATAATATTTCCTAATAGTTATTTTAACAACTTCTTTTAATGCAAGCAAGAACTTTTAGAGCATCGAATTTTTATACGTTCTTGCATGTTTTCTGTAAAAATAAAAACAACCGACAACAAAAAATACGGCTGAACTTAAACCTATTCAAGAAGCAAAAAAATCTGCAAAAAGTTTATCTTAATGTGTATAATTAACATAATCAACATAGAGGCATTATAGTAGTTGGATGAAAAGTTCACATCATTTGCGATAAATCGAACATACAAAAACAATAGACTCTGAATTATTAATTTATTGCATCAAGATCAATCTCAGGGTAATATTGTTTGAATCAAAATTAAAGTTTGATTACATATTTGTATAAAATATTGATATCGATTTAGGAATTTAAAAGGGTCATTTTAATTTTTCTCTAACATATTTTTCAAGTTATATGAAATATCAAATGTATCAATGTCAAGACCTGTATGTTACATTTATCGGTCAATTTAATGCCAAAGTATTCTTGTTCCCAGAGTCTAGTAGGATTCTGCAAGACTCTTGGAACGAGAATGATGACATTGTTGTTCTTCAGTCTAATTTCTGTTATCAGGATTTGAAGCATTTTCGACATGTGGTCTACCATCAGAGGCTGGTAAACTTACAGTTGATATACTGAATGACAACACTCCTCACAACGTGATAGGTAATTATAGTCTATTATATTATCAATTTAAGACTTTGCTATGAAACAAGTGCCATAAGTGCTCTTATCTAAACTTTTTGGTAATCGATACTGCGTGAGATAACTTATTGTTTACATGTACGTTTAAGACAAACGATATTGCAATGAATAACTTCTTATTAACATGTACGTTTCAGACAAACGATATTGCAATGACTTATTAATTAATTACATGTACGTTTCAGACAAACGATATTGCAATGAATAACTTATTATTTACATGTATGTTTAAGACAAACGATATTGCAATGAATAACTTATTATTTACATGTTAGTTTCAGACAAACGATAATGCAATGAATAACTTATTATTTCTATGTACGTTTCAGACAAACGATATTGCAATAAATAACTAATTATTTAGATGTACGGTTAAGACAAACGATATTGCAATGAGTAACGTATTATTTACTTGTACGTTTAAGACAAACGATATTGCAATGAATAACTTATTACTTACATGTATGTTTCAGACAAACGATATTGGAATGAATAATTAATTATTTACATGTACGTTTCAGACTAACGATACTGCAATGAATAACTTATAATGTACTTAAAAGGCAAAGTATTGCAAGGAAAACTAAATAATTATTCGATGGCAGTAATTGTGTGCTTATTAAACACCTTTGAACACATATTTTTCATTTAATTCTGAAACAAGTCTGCCATTTTATCTACGTTTGGGTTTTTAAAAAAGTAAAAAAGATATAAAAAATGTTTGTTATCGCAACTTTAAGGTCAGGAATATTGGAAGAGTTGTACTTCTCTTATTCAACAGGATATTAATCATTAATCAAACTCGTCAAGAAATGAAAGTTGTCGACCACAAGCTAAGTATTATTACATGTATAAGAAATTCGGGTCCAGGAATCAAAACCTTCCTGGGGACCATTGGAATGACGATTGACTACCACAATTTGCAATTTGACTGCGAAATTGTTGCATTCGGCGTAAACCGTCTAACACAACACTACTTGGGTTAAATGACGAAATCTTATATACTTTTTAAGAAACTCGCCAATTAGTTCAGATCTAACACACCAGATATGAAATACCCCTAGTCTATCTAAGGAATATGTATATATGAAAGCAAAAAGATTGCATTGTAAGTATAGGTATGTTAAATAATATTAATGATTTATTTTATAGGTATTATTGGACCAGAACAAAGTGCGGAATCAGAAGTGACCTCGTCAATTATAAGTTCTTTGCCGGATGATGAAATGTTAGTCCAATTAAGTTTTTCAGCAACTGATGTAATGTTGGGTAATAAAACCAAATACAAGAACTTAATTCGACTGGTACCAGACAATGACGTAGAAATAGAGGTAACAATTGTGTGATTTCGTCGACATTTGATTTAGTCTTATAAATTTAATTTTATTCTACTAATATTCTTAGTTTAACATTCCTTCATACTTTGGTTTGTCCACTTTCTTGTCATCTTCCATGTTAAAAGGCCCACCACAACGCACTTACTATGAAAACAAATACCCATCCAAACGTATATTAGAATTTGTTTCTTAGAACGTAATTAAAGTCCGATTTTATGTGTATCATTACTTAAAGCCAATTTCAGTTTTAGTTTCTGACGACAATCATATGCATGTTTTTATTTATTTTTCAAACACGAGGGGATAAAAAACAAATTATATACGTTTTGTATATGCATTCTTCCTATGTGGAATATCAAAGGAGATGAATATTTATTATCCTAATAGATTTGTTTGTAGATGACCTTAGATCATTATCAGTATGTAAGACTTCTACTCTGTAGCTTCCTTGGAACTAAACTTACGACAAATCCTTGTATGGCTCTAGTTGTACAATAACAATCATAACATGAAAGTTCATATTGAAAGTATCTCATTCATTAATTTCCATTTAATAATTTCGACAGTTTTAGAGATAATTTGTGATTGTGTTCTCTTTTTACTTGCTTTATATCATATCAAAATGTTTGTTAGAAATCTCAATCTTTTGATATCGAAGTAGACGATGCAGCAAGAATGATTGATCGTACCATTATATATTTTTCTCATGTGTTTTAGTTGCATTTTATTATTTCTATTACAAAATTTTTTTAGGCGATGGTCAAATCGATGCTGAAATTGAAATGGAATAGAATAAGTATTGTGTTTGAAGAATCTGAATACGGACGAGATGGCGCACATAGATTACACGACAGGGCTGATCAAAATGATATTTGCGTATCTGAAATGTACTCTGTAAACATAGATGGAGGCGTTGACGTTGGTCAAGTTTCTTCGATTTTTAATAACATAATGTTTGGTAGTGATTTGCGTCCAGCATCCACAGGAATAGTTTTATTTGCGTCTTCATCTACCATAAATACTATATTACGGTCAATGTCGACGATTAATATATCCCCTGTCCCTATAGTGATGGTATCTGATGCACTAAATATGAACGTAAATGAATTATTAAGACCAAGTGATAATGGTTTAGAAGTTATCCCTACAGCTAAAGGAATGATAGCTGTAACTCCTCCCTATCTTGAAATAGTAGAATTTTCTGACCACTGGAGAAAACTTTTTACTGATAACACTTTATTTAATGAGGAATCTGTCACTAATCCGTACATTAAAGATGTCTATGAATTACTCTCTCAGTGTGACAAAACAGATTGTGTTTTCAGACCTTTGTCAAATGCTAATTTTGAAGTTCATCCATTATATCTACAATATGCTGTTGTAGCAACGCATGCACTTATCACAGACTTTATTACTCGAGTAGAAAGTTATTGTTCTGAAGATTCAACATTGTGTGAAGACTTTAAAGGCAGTTTTCAACCTTCTGAGTTGATAAACAGCATGAAAGGAATGACTTTGAACTTCAATGAAGACTTAAATTGGAGGCAAGTTTTTTTTCACTTTCCTTCTTTATCCGTTTCGTTTCTGATCGGACATTATACTGACGTTGAATTTGTGTAAGCGTGTTGTGATACATAAATGATATAATTCTAAAATACTACAACTCTTGCTGAAGATCATAATTAATTTTGCTGCATAAATGTAGTTAATTACCACGGAGTATACTCTTATTGTCGGTTCCTGTACGAACATTCCAAATTCGTAAGCTTTTTGTTACAATATTGAAATAGCGTTTGAATCATACCGTTCATTCACAACGACACTAATCTTGAAGCTATTGAAGTAAACGTACATTTTGTTAAAATTTCATGCAACTTCATGCTTGAGAATATCTCAGCTTTTATTCTTTGGGATCAAGCCGGTAAATGCACCAAAGCTTCGGACTAGCGTAAAGTATTGGTGTATTATATGTCACACTAAAGTTGGAGTTTAGATTAAAACACCCAAATGTTACGTGTTTACAGCGCGATATCCGTACAGTAGTATTCTCTGTAGCTCTCTTTCCGATATTTGTAAACTTTTTTATATTTGTAAACAACACATTACTAAGATATATTATGGGTAAACAAGTTAATTAATTACAAATTATAATTTTGTCTTAATACAGGTTGGAGTCAATGTCTAACAATAGTACTATCTGGAAATTAGATTCATCAGGGGAACTATTGCAAGCAGATGATCAACCAAAGTATGAATTGTATAACTATCAAAACGACAAAGATGATTCTACAAGCACATTTTCACTAACTAAGGTTAAGTTATTATTTTTAGGGGTGTCAATCGGAGCTAAATTCTCTATCGGGATATCCAGATCAGACATCCGAATACATTCAGGTGTTCAGAACTCTATTTAAAGATGAGTCCGCTGATATGACGTATCCAGCTTGGGCGATCATTTTTACATCATAGTACACAATAATTATAGTCTTTCTAATTAATACAGTTATTGGCCCTAACCCTAAATATACTTGAATTATAATTAAAAGTATAATTCCTCGCATAACAGCGTATTACCAAGTCTATAGTGTGATCGAACGCAGTTTAGGTCATTTTAGTCTAAATATAGATATGTGCCGTATATCGACGTGTAGATGCCATTCTTACCTAGGCTATTATCAGGGTAATACATACTTAACATTCAAATCAATGTTATATATCACATTTTCTGGAGTTATAAAGGTATATTTTCTGACCTGAAGAAAATTTCCCATATATACATGTGTTTTACTTCACAAACATATCTGGACGAAATCCGTATGTGTGATATTACCAGTACTACCATTCCACAGGAAGCCTACTTTTTCCCTACACGTAGGAAGAAGTCTAATCGTCGAATTTATCATCTGTTTCAACTAGGAATCACTTCTTGTTACCGGATTTGTGTCGAGCCTGCTTACAACGGTCACAGCTGCGCGGCATTGGAGCAAATCATTGAACTTATCAAAAATTATTATAATGTAATTGCATTTTCTGAGATTACAACACACATGCTATCTTATTCCTGACATAATTTGTCCTTCATTTCTATATTGTATGGTTAGTTCTTGTGGTAGAAAATGCATCATTGACCATTGTATGCTTCTAATGCTCCAACATTAAAAAATTCTGCTTTGAATTTCACTGAGAAATACCAAACATGTTTGTGTCTGTCTCTATGTGTGTTTGTGGTTGACATGAAAGTTGTTTATTTATTTATTATTATATATATTATCAGGTTGGTGAATATATTGGTTCAAATATGATCATAGAATATGATAAACTCCGTGATTACACACTCAATGGAGAGGTTACTTTGTGGCCAGATATAAGAAAGGCATTTTGTCCATCTGGTAAATTATGTTCAGAATGTTTAGAGAAACAACAAATCCATGAAACTGTATATTTTCAACCTGGTGACAGATATGTTGTAGGTGTTGTGCCAGTATTTAATACTGATAACATACGAGGGTGCGGTACAATCAGGCCAAACATTGGGTACCAGGCAGTAGAAGCTATAAAATATGTTGTAGAAAATATAAACAATAGGGCTTTTACTTACAGTTCATATTTTCCGGGTATGAATATTGGTTTGGTAATTCTAAACTCGTGTAATAACCACGTAGTTATACAAAGAAAGATATATCAACTTCATTACACTGGTGTTAAACTTCCTAATGGAGAAACATTCATACTAGATATGGACAAAGTCATAGGTTATGTTGGTGAAGTGACTAGTGGTCTTAGTATGGCAATGGCTGAAATGATATCAAGATTACCACTGGTGCAAATAAGTTATGCTTCATCATCTGATAAATTAAGTGATAGAAATCGTTATCCACATTTCATGCGTGTTGTAACACCGATTACTCCAATGTCCAAAGCAATAGTAGAAGTGATTAAAGATATTAACAGTGATTATATACAAATAGTTCACAGTGATACTGAATATGGTAACAATGGTAAGGAAAGTATCATTGAAGCAGCAATAGAAAATAATATATGTGTCATTCAGAATATACCTGTGGAAGAGAACTTCAATGAATACGAAATCTACGACAAATTACGACGCTATCCACATGCTAGAGTCGTTGTGGTATTTTTACACTCGCATAAAACTTTAACTTTCGTTAAAGCCATTGTTTCCCAAATGCAACGTGGAGAGTTCACTTTCATTGGTTCACAAACGTGGCATCACACCAAAAACTTGTTAGATGTTGATTCAAGTCAATATTTACTTGGTTCTTACAGCTTGGCTTTTGAAATGAAACAAGATGAACGACTTTTACAACGGATAAATAGTTTAACGCCTCAACCTTTCAGCGTGGATCCTTGGAGAACACCATTCCTTCAAGCTCGTGGAGACTGTCACTTTAATGAAAGTTTTGATAAAAGATATCCAGCTCAATGTTCGAATGATAATACTAAATATCAATTGGATTATCTGGACACATATGCAGTCTTGGCAACAACTGGTCTTTTAACTGGTGCGAATTCGTTTCTTCACAAAACGTGCTCATTTAATGATTTTAAACAGTGTCCACCATTTTCAGACGATGTTGACGGTAGGTTGACGCTTTCTTACAAATTTGACGCGTTGAATCATGTCTTATAATTCGTAAACATTAAAACTCAAATGTACCTTTTGTTATACACTTTGACAATTTCATGACTTCATTTGTAATTGACCTAACACTGGATTATCTCAAATTTAGTATCAACTTAAAAAGTAACTCGATATAAATTTAAATAATAGAATCAAATTAAAAGGTATCTCTATATAAATCTAAATAAATCATTTGACAAGTATGTTGTATAAGTTCAAATTGTAGACCTCTCTGCATCAATTTTTGATATTTTAAGTAAAAAGAAACTTTTGTCGTTTTGTAGGGCTAATGGATGAGATACGTGAAGTTGAACTTGATGTCGATGGTTCAGGCCTGAAATCTCGTATATTTAATCAAAACAATGATGGAAATATTGGTTTTAGAATATACAAGATCACTAGAGATCCATTTAATATAACTAAAATGCAATATGTACAGGTTGGAAGATATTCATTAGATGGCAATTTTGATTTCACTGATGAAGAGAGCAATGTTGTGTCCACATGTCCAAATAAACTTGCTTGTAAAAATTGTGGATTGCGGTCAGATGACAATCAAGTTATGGACAACAACAATGATGCAAAGTAATGCATTAGATGTGTCTTTCACTTTTATTTTGTTTGTAAAAAAAGTTATAGGTACCATGTTTCTTTTTAAAGGATCGAGTTAGTGTATCTCGATATATTTCTTTGCACTCCACATATACCATATTGAATTAGTTTGTCATTCATTTTTTTGTTTGCTTAATTTTGAGATCACTCGTTCATTTTATAATGATAAACGAGTTGTTAACATTGTAACTTCCGTAAATAAAACTTCGGCCATAAGTTTGGTAAGAAATAAGAATCTGATAGATATTGTTAACTTTATCATGTTATTTTAATTCATCATTTGTTTAAGATAGACAATCGAAACATATTTAAGGGGCATGTCAGATGTTTTGTTTTGTGCTAGTGAGATCTATATAATTTTATGATTTTGAAGATATATATTCTAGAAATGTATTGTTTGCCATTTTCCAAGAGAAATATTAAGACATTACCTTCGTTTAATTGCATATTCATTTTCCGTATTTGTCTTGTATCTATGGGTGCCATTTAATGACTACATATAGCAACCATTTGTATAGCAATTCATTTAATAGTTGGAATTTAATGTCTGCCTGCCGTACTTCTTTTTTTTGGTTATCGTTATAGTTAACAGCAGAGAGGGGCCGTTGTACGGGATCATGGGCTAAATAAATAGTTTCAACAGACTTCCGTACAAGTTCATGTGGAATATCTCCATTGCCCAATTGTAAGAAAAGTCTGCGTGTATTATTTTTCCTTAACCTAATGTTGACGATTCGGCTTATTTTATTTTCAGGGACGTTAACACAGATATCATACTTGGTATTCTTGTAGCTGTATTCGGTACTATAATCATATTATTGATTTTAGTCATTGTTAAATTATGCCGAGTTTTTAGAGGTAAGACTTTTCTGTCTTAGGTTGTTTCTGATTTTCATAACAAAATATCATTGTCCAAATGTCTTCAAACTTGGTATGAATATTAATAAATTCAATGACATTTAAGATTTGTTGTAAACATTGCCATGGAACCATGACGTTTACGTTGCGACGTTATATGTTCGGTGTGTAAATTTTGGCACGCTTGTAACTTCGTAATCCTAAAAATTGCGTAAGTATGAAAAAGAAACTGTTTGTTGAATTATTATTTTTCTCATAACACAGACAAATTAAAATGACTGACTAATAGATCAATGAATGCAATTTGTTTTTAATTACGTCTTTACAATGACATTATTTGTATATTTACGTCTTATTTACAATGTGATTGGTTTTTAATTACGTCTTTTCAATGACATTATTTGTTTATTTACGTCGTATTCACGATGTAGTTTGTTTATTAATACTTCTTTACAATGACGTAATTTGTTTATTTGCGTCTTATCCACGATGCAATTTGTTTATTAATACTTCTTTACAATGACGTAATTTGTTTATTTTGGTCTTATTTACGACGTAATTTGTTTATAAAGTTTGTTTAATAAGTCTTGCTGATAACATTATCTAAGAAATAACATACAATTGTTTTCTATTTTTCTTCTTGATGACATAATTTACTTTTTGCTATTTTATTATTTCTAGCTTACAAGACAAAGGACATATATATAACACCATTTGATGAGAATGGCAGACGACCTCAGCCTTGTGTCCCGGAGGAACCATTGCCAACCACAGAAGAATAAACTAAAAATATCGTTTTTGAATACATAAAATGAGTATAGGTATTGTTCGTTTTTTCTCAACTGTCAAAACATGAATAATTTCACGGTGACTTCGTGCTCTATGCCCAACACTCGTGATATTGATATTGTGTGTAATCATCCAGCGTGAAATTATTCATACTTTGACAGTTGAGAAAAATTGGACAATATGACAAACGAGGGTCATACAATGTATGACAATCGTACATTCTATTGATTTACATAGACGATGCAAACTTCTTCTGTTAGACGTGCAACGAGTCGCATCAATCGGCGATTGCAGTTTAAATCATTTAATGGCCAAACTCAATGAAAGTTTTCCCTGCCCGGGAATTGAACCCACATCACCTCAATCTGTAGACTTGTGTGCTACCGATCGTGCTAGGCGGGTTGACCATGGGTTTATTACACGGGCGAATTAACCCGGTGTGTAACAATAATTGATCAATGAAGGAGTTTTATTATTTCTTTTCTATAACCTTTATTTATAAAAATATGTAACATTTTCATTAAAATAATGGAATAAAATACAATAAAATAATCTCAATAGTTCCAAATATTGTATGAATACAAAACTTTACTGACCAACACGTATGTTTACATTGACCTTTGACTTACACGTAAAACATTCAGATCTAAAAAAGCTGAAATGTCAAGGGGCCTTAACTTGATCATCTAATTCGTAATAAGAGAATGTATATCTCTTCAAAACTAGTAAACAGAATGTATATCTCTTCCAAGATAGTAAACAGAATGTATATCTCTTCCAAGATAGTAAACAGAGAATGTATATCTCTTCAAAAATAGTAGACAATGAATGTATATCTCTTCAAAGATAGTAAACAATAAATGTATATCTCTTCAAAGATAGTAGACAATGAATGTATATCTCTTCAAAGATAGTAGACAATAAATGTATATCTCTTCAAAGATAGTAGACAATGAATGTATATCTCTTCAAAACTAGTATACATAGAATGTATATCTCTTCAAAAATAGTAAACAGAATGTATATCTCTTCAAAGAAAGTAGACAATGAATTTATATCTCTTCAAAAATAGTAAACATATAATGTATATCTCTTCAAAAATAGTAAACATATAATGTATATCTCTTCCAAAATAGTAAACACAGAATGTATATCTCTTCAAAAATAGTAGACAATGAATGTATATCTCTTCAAAAATAGTAGACAATGAATGTATATCTCTTCAAAAATAGTAGACAATGAATGTATATCTCTTCAAAAATAGTAAACATATAATGTATATCTCTTCAAAACTAGTAAACGAAGAATGTATATCTCTTCAAAGATAATAGACAATGAATTTATATCTCTTCAAAGATAGTAGACAATGAATGTATATCTCTTCAAAGATAGTAGACAATTAATGTATATCTCTTCCAAAATAGTAAACAAAGAATGTGTATCTTTTTAAAAACTGTAATGTGTATCTTTTTAAAAACAGTAAACACAGAATGTATATCTCTTCCAAAATAGTAAACATACAACGTAAATCTCTTCAGTATTTGCTCGATGAAAGAGGATTTAAATCGTAAAACATCTTGTATTTCCGTATTTTTTTTCGTTTTCCGAAGTCGATGTAATAAGATAATTGAATTGTAGTCAATGTTTCAATACTCGGACATTTTCGTAGGTGATCGGCACTATGTACACACGTAAGGTATATTACTTAAGGTATATTGCATTTATTTTGTTTCTATCTTTAAAAATCAATTCTTAACTTTTGTAATTGTACCGTCATGTTGTATTCATGTTTTTTTGCCATAATTTGTTCACATGTCTTTACCATGTTATTGTAAACTGTGACAAAATAAAATATCTATTCTGTTCTGTTCTGTACCACGAAAATTGTTTTTGTTTCAAACCTGGCTGTCAACAATGTATGTTGGTTCGCCGAGTTTTATTTGAATGGGAATTGTGGGACACGCTCGCCTATAGTTATTCCTGCCACCTGTTACAGGTCGGACTCTTTTAAATAGACTTTTAGAGACTGTAGACCAATTTGCCAGCCTTTCATTTTAACATGATTGTTTCAACTGTTTTTCCCCATTACGTGATGTATTCATACGAGCCGTTTAATATGTTGAACTCTTATAAAACAAGAAATGGACGGATAAATGTTAACTATTAAACATCAAACTAAACAATGCCAACTTTCTTCTTCCTGAACACAGCGATCACAATACATATACTGAATAAAACAGCTGCAATCTGAAATTATACAAAAAATATACAAAAAAACATTTCTCATAATTACAGCGCAATATGTACCTGTAAACACAATTTTCTGTTCCCCTAATCGACATTGAAAGCATTAGTCTGTTGCTAAGGACAGGCTGATGGTTGTGAAGATGACATACAGAATAATAGAAAATCAAGTGTGAAGGTCAGATTCACTACTTTTTTAATAACCGATGCTTGTAAAAAAATGTAAAGCAAATTGCTCTGGTGAAGTCTAGCTGTAGTTTGAACTAAAATTTACCGAGGTATAACAAGTATGGGAGCTTTTCATATAAAGAATCACAAGGGTGGCTGTCACATGTACGCCATTTCACACTGTCGCCCCGCGGGGCGCCACATGAAAACATAAACGACAAAATAGTATTTTTGCTGAGTCTTTGTCATATCTCTGACATTAAAAGTCTCACAAATCACGATTCAATGTAGTTCTGACTTAATTTCAACAAAACCCACATAACATGGAATTAAATTTACAGCAGAATCCATGTTAGAGCTACTTCTCTTTCCTCATGAAGTCTGAAGTTAAACTCTCGCCCATTGGTTTATTTCGGATCATACGACAGCGGCATATAAGCTATTTGAATACGGAGATTAAAGCCATGGATGCTATAATGTTTATTTTAAAAAACATACCTCGACAAGAAATAATATAGTTGTAATGCTAATGGCAGCTGTTCTCAATTGTTCAAATATATCGGCGAAAAAATCATAACATCCCTGAAACAAAGCAGTACAATGTAAATTAATTTTCTATAAATGCGTCCACTTCCTTTCAAAATGTTTGAACATAAAGTTGGCTGACTCAGCAGACACAGCAGAAGGATCGATCCTTCTGCTGTCTGTGGGCAGAAAGATTAAATTATCGCAGAAGGGTCAATCTATCAGCTGGGTCTGCTGGCAGAAAGGAAACAATAGATCTACAGCAGAAAGATGAATAAAACTTAATACAAAAACTAGGAATAAATAAACAATACAAACATGGCGAGTGTAGAAATTAGCCATTTTTTGGATGTAAATTTGAGTTCGGCTGTCGCCCTTCTTCTGTAAAAAGACCCTGTTTTTTCTAATTATTTCATTTTTTTCACATAATCAGACAGACAATATACCAAGCTTTCTTTCGGCGTATAATTGCGTAACAAACTCGATCTTATTTTGCCAAACGATATGATTATGTGTCGCCCTTGGTCGGTCCAGAGGGTTCAAAAATGAGAGTAGGTCAGGTCTGTGTAGATCCACTGTGTGTGCATAGAGTACCATATGGACTATAATAGTGAATGGCTTACCCACGTGCACCGCTTTTGGTCGGTTCAGAGGGTTCGGGACCCCAATTTACCCCTCAGGAAGGTGATCCTTAGTTGTGCCAATTAGCTTTGGGCGGAGTGCAACAACTGCAGGTAAATTTCTTGCTCCATGAAATTAGCAGTGCTCCAAAGGAGATTCGAACTCGGTTCCTATCAAATCCTAAACGCGCTTCCAACCACTGGATCACTTCTCCTACATTTATAAGACCTTACGTCCACCATTAACAGTGTGAACATTTACGCGATCTGTCATCAAGATGCGTTTCAAAATAAGAAATTTGGTGGCCATGGTTACAAAATTTGTACTTGAACTTACAGCTGTTTGATAGCCTATGAGATTTTCTGTGCATGCAGGATCTGTATAGTTGAGATAATTCTTAATGTTGTCGTAGGGTACGTCTTTACAACAGGAGTATGGTATCGTATCATTGCCATTGTCACCATTTGTCCACCATACTGTTGGTAAAGATTGGAAATCATTGTTTCCAGCAGTGATTGGATCCACTCCACAACAACCAAACTGAAGTGGATACAAATACGCTAATAATCAAAGCACTGAAAGTACTGATTTGATGATTTAATGAGAGTGCGTCAGACTTAATTCAGTGCAGACAACAAACGGTTTCCAACGTGTTATCAATGCACAACTTTTATAACGGAATGTTAAGATTTTAGTCAACAAATCCATAATTATAAATAATTAGATAGCATTCTTACTCTCAGAAATCATACCGTTCTTTATTAAAATTTCTGTTCTGTTCCACGCGTTTGACGCCATGAATGATAATGTACCAGCGATTGGGCATACATGAACAATTGCTACATCTTTGAATGAAATATTGAAAACGTATTTATAAAATGTAAGTAATTATTTTGACTTTATGATGTCATGAAAGAGGCCATCAGTAGAGCTATTTTTTCTTATCAAAACAAAGATACGATCCCATCCTATAGAAAATGGGTAATTATTTTGACGTTACATGACGTCATATTCAATGTAGGGATCATTCGTAGGGCTATTTCTTTCCTTACCAAAACAAACATGAGATCCCATCCAATAGAATATAAGTTAGCTACACCAGGACCTCTGTATTCCTTTAACAAATCGTCAAACATTCCATGTAGCGTTGAATCGATCTGAAATATCAAATAAATTCATATGATACTATAAATAATGACATAATTGCTTTAAAAATGCGCTGAAATAGCCTCAATGTAGTCAATATAATCCAGTCTTGAGTAAGTATGCAAAGCTACCGAAATTAGCACATTTTCTTTTATGCTGAACTTTTACGAGAATATCTAGACAACGTCCGGTCAATTCGCATCAGAAGCAAACAACGACAGGTTTGTATAATTACAAATTAAACAAGACGTTTGCATAGTCTCTTAACAACAGTCTTTTCTCAACTTCCGTTACGTTTCAACAACTGTTGCTTTCAACAGCAGTCACCTCTACGAAAAATCATATTTCTACAATAGCCACCTATCAAATGTCACTTGTCAACAATACCCCTCAACACCCACTGTCTGTAAACAACTGTCACTTCCTTACAACGATCACATTTTAAGGTGAATGATATCTAAACAACAGTTACCTCTCCTGTATTTTACAAGATCAATAACCCTTTAATACACATTCGCTTCTCTGTAAAGCCAGTAAACCCTTGAAACTGCCTGATATAGGCTGAGATATACATTATAAAATACATAAAAATAGACTCTAGCAAGAGAAGACACTTTAAGAATGAAATAAGAAACAATTTATGTTCAATGCATTGTAATTTACATTAACCGGACCTCCAATTTCTAAATATTCATAATACACGTTCACCAATAAAAGGATGTTGAAAGTAAAATCATACGTAAAAAAGAGATGAAAAGTATTAAACTCCTGACATATCCTCCAGGCAAATGAAGTGATAATCAATTAAAACTGTATGCACTAAACTTACCCCATTTACAAAATCTATCCATATACCAAGTACAATGATCTCCACGACCATACAAAGTACTACAATAATAACATACTGAAATAAAATAATAAATCAGTCAAACAAACTTAGATTTAAGACACTCTGGACAGCATATTGTCTTACGACAATTTAACAATACAATACAGAGGGATGTACGACTAAAATCGGTCGTAAGACGCTTGATAAATCGAGCCCCAGGTGACCAACTCAAATGTGAAAGAATCGTGGGTTCAATTCATGGACAAGAGTTTTATCATGAAATAATTTCTAAGATATTCTCCCTCCTACCATTGATTCTTAATCATAAAGAAGCCGTCATCAGTCAGTGACAAAGAGTATGCTCTAAGTAACTGGTTAACACTTTAATCTAGAGATTTAGACTTTCCAGTGGGCGAATTGACTTACTACCGTGATATGACGTATACGATGTGCACGACGTCAAACACAACAAAAACAAGACATATTTTTGAGAAAGGTTTTCGGCGCTGTGAAGTGTTCATTTTGTTTGAAGTATAATTATTAACCAGCGAATATGACTTCAATCTACCTTAAAAAATCAATTTATTTAAAAAATGTTAATGTTTTTGGGACCCACGTATTGAAAGTTTGAGACCGTAACTTTAACATTTTTTGGACTGAATATTGCAATATTTTGATTCCGTATACTAAACTTTATTCCGGGAAAGCCAATCGCATCATATAATTTATTCATTTCTTTATACCGGTAGAGAATTTCATTGGATATACAGGAATGGTAGAGCAAATTGTATTGGTTAAAAATGTAGGTCAAAAGTTAATCTAGACAGCTGCGTGGAAAAAATATAACTTACAATAATGATGACAATACGCCAGGTAAAGAAAGCTCCAACTCCACCCATCAATGATAAGACGATAGCAAATACTCCTAGACCAATAATCAAAGCGATTATTGTAAGAATTAATTCTTTTAATGTAAAATTTCCTAGGTCAATCAGATCTAGCAGGTCCATCACATCTTGCTCTTTGGCTAGTGATTTATTCACGTAATCTCCGACCACTATCAGTGCTATACCAAATATCTGAAAAACACAAATTATAAGATAGTAAGAATATAGTTAGGATCAACAACGATATTATTAAGAATCAGTAGACTTAAAAAGTAGAATTGCGCACTAAAATATTGAATATAGTCGCGAGAACTAGTTACGTCAATTCATTGGAATCGGACTGAAATTTTGATCCGGATGTTTGATCCAGATAGTGATTTCGGCTCCGCTTGACATTCCTAGAATATACAATAACCTATATTTGCTTGGAAATAATACGTACATAGACACTGAGCTTGGATGCGCCTATATTATACAAGAGGACCATGGTGACCTTTAATCGCTTTCGGAACAACCTCGGCGATCATCTACGAAGATAAACCTCGGAAATCAGACGTAATAGGAATACAACCAGGTTATAAGGTCTGGCGACTGTCATTTTCATGTCAACATTTAATAATGACATTGTTACACGACATCAATTCATCATTACAATGTCTCACACGTCGTACTTCTGTGTAGTACAGACTATATTACCACAAAAACCAAATTTCCTAGATCTACTTTTTCACCTAATATGATATCCGAGGTTTATCTGCGCAGATGATCACCGAGGTAGTTCCGAATGCCTTAATCGCTTACATGAGCACCACTAATATATACCTAAATCAGAGTGAAATAAGAATCAAGTTATGAAATATTTTTACAATCTAGATTGTTTAAGCTCCTGTGACCTAGTTTTTCGTCCGAGATGCCCAACGAACTCATCTGAGCAATTACCTAGACAATCATCCTCAAAGTTTGATGACAATTGAGTAAAACATGTTACCACTAGAATGTTTACAAGGTTTTTTCCTATTTGGGCTGTGTGATCTAGTATTTGACGCCAGGTGACACATGTTCAAACTCACCCAAGCAATTACATAGACAACCATCCTCGCAAAGTTTGATGATAATTGAGTAAAACATGTTACCACTAGAATGTTTACAAGGTTTTTTCCTATTCGGGCTGTGTGATCTAGTATTTGACGCCAGGTGACACATGTTCAAACTCACCCAAGCAATTACATAGACAACCATCCTCGCAAAGTTTGATGATAATTGAGTAAAACATGTTACCACTAGAATGTTTACAAGGTTTTTTCCTATTCGGGCTGTGTGATCTAGTATTTGACGCCAGGTGACACATGTTCAAACTCACCCAAGCAATTACATAGACAACCATCCTCACAAAGTTTGATGATAATTGAGGCAAAAATGTTACCACTAGAGTACTCGGAGTCAAATGCGGACGGGCGACGAGTGCCGGACTCAACAATCATTAACTCTTACCCTGAGCTAGCTCATGAGAGCTCAAAACGAGTGCTGTTGTACTGCATATCTTATTAAAGCTTCAAAACAAGTCTTTTGTTTTATTCAACGATAAGATCTAGCAAAAAAGATGTATGTTATTTCGATTACTACGTGAAAATAAATAATGCCTGTTCAATGCGTGTAACAGTCGTTTCTATATACGTGTACATGTATTTTAAATCAAATTTCAAATACGACATGTTTTTTTCTTTTTATAAATAGAATCCTTATTATATTGTACAGGTTTTGAGTTTTTTTCATGGGATTCATGAAATTCACGAACTGCACGAACTCCACGTGTTGGCGGGAATATTGGCTATATATAGGTCCGTTTCTGTCAAACAACGCCCCACTTCTTCTAAAGTGAATTTTATCTTGAATTAAAAATTGTAAATTTTCTGATTTTGTTAATATTACATTCATTAGGATATTGCGTATATCACCTTATAAGAAAATGAAAGGTTAGTTAATTAATTTATTTGTTATTCAACTCAAGTTATTTCTTCAATGTTGTCTTGAGAGAACGTATTCTCCACCACTAAACGAACAAATGATATTCAGTAAAATATATTTCTATACAAATTATCGGATGTAGCATATATATGCATCATTTATCATATAGCGTATAAAATGAATATTAAAATTGCCACTTGGTCCCGTGAATAGTGATAGGTACCTTCAAATCCTCCATACAAAACTCGAATCGACCGGTAAATTAGGTCAATTGCAAAAATAATTTTTGCAGATGATTCGGGATAAATAATTACAATTCACCAGATTGAAGCTAGAAATGTAATAGACATTATTTGCTAGATTCGGATTTTTGTAGCTGCAAGAATTTGTTGAAAAATCAAGACATTGTTTACATTCTGAAGATCACGTGACTAGTGTTCTATAAAGTACTCACCAAAGATACAATGTTTATAACAATCACTACTATTATCCCTATGTTCCCTAAGAATCCTAACAATGAATTATCAGGACCTTTACTTTTTTCAGCGTCTGTTTTTTCATCTTTTAAATCCGATGATTTGATTGGTTCTTTCTCAAGTTTTGGCACTGTGTTATCTAGCGCAGGCGCAGTGGGGTGTGTTATTGGCGGCAACATAATTTTTCTTCCAGTATTTGGCTGTGACGTGTCTCCATTAGTAACAGACGAATCCTGTGTTGCTCCAGACGCTTGGAAGCTTGATTCTTGTAATTGTAAAGCCTTGGTTGGGTATAAATCACCGGTGGCCGTATTAGGAGGGTATAATTCCTGTTCTGTCGGGTTTATCGGATCTTTCGAGTCATTCTTCATCTCTTTCATCTCAATGTTCGATGATTCTCTGTCTGGTTGCTCCATGATGAAATCTTTCTCCTTTTACTTTCGTTTGTAATCAGTTGTTATCCTAGAATAAACCCCAAACAAATGTATGTGTCAGAATAGTGCAGAACATGACAGAATCTTGGAATTGCTAGCTTAAATTAATACCCTTACGGAACAGGTCGCTATATCGAGGCAAGTTTAAAAGTACAAATAACACGTTCTGTTTATGATATATTTCATGTTAAACGATACATTCCATATTCAAATAAAAACATGCTTATAAATATAGTCCGTTTTTCTCAACTGTCAAAGCTTGAATAATTTCACGGTGACTGAATGCATTGTTTTTGTACTGGCAGCCTAATTGTTATTAAAAATATCTCGACTAAAACATATCATACGGCATAAGAAGCTTTACTTAATCATATTTACACACTTTCGGAAACTCATGGGTGCATTACGACAATAATTTTAACAAACGCATTCACCGTGAAATTATTCATGCTTTGACAGTTGAGAAAAACCGAACAATACTGACTATATAAAAATAACTACTTACGCAACTTCATAACTAGTTAACCACTTACAGGTACGCGACATTTTGGATATGTGGTAAATAGCACATAGTTAGTTAACTTGTTACATTACTAGTTAAGCTCTTAATTACCTTGTTAGTGGTTATCTGGTGGCAGAAATATGCCATTATACGTTTTATTCCTGATAATAATTCCAATCCGATGCACTACATGATGATTTACTGTTAAAACAAATACTTGGTCACTGAAAACGTACTGTATATCATTATCAACTTAGACTGCATAAGTGTGTTATGAAATATCCATCATTATTGACAATCAACACATAAACATAAGAAAAACTGTCTGCCTAGCATTATAGAAAATTTAGGCCCTACTTCAAACATCCAGCTGAGCTTAGCGTAACAGAAGATGAACATATAAAAAGTACAAACTATTAAATATGTATAAAATAGTAGCTAGGCAGGTTAACATCAACACTCATTGTAAATTGTTGTAGTTTGATTCGCTCCATGAACAATCATCTACAGGTCGTATTCTAGGTCATGCGTGTTTTTGTACTTTAAACAATAGACTTGCCCACTAAATAGGTGAATAAGTTTATGCATGAACAGCATTTTACTGATTTAAACAGGCCATTTTTATGTGTAACATTTATTTAAATAGTGTGTATGCACATTGTAAATTTTAAATAATGATATGTTCATAAAATAAGTGTTAACTAATTAAACTATAAAATTGTAAAAATAATTCACCCCTAAATATTGGTGTTTAATAAAACTGGCTATGTTTGTAAACGCAATGTTAACGTGGCCGACCTGTAGATAGAATACATTTAACGTATTTCGCTTTACTTCAACTTGTATAGGGAAAGTAAATACATTTTTCATTCGTCTGTGAAATTTGACCTAGATATGTGACACGACTCGTAGGCAGGCTTCGTATATCATCAACGTTAGGCTAGGGTAGTGATTCTTTTGTTTTTTTGTTAGGTTAAACGCCGTGTTAAGGCAAATTATGATCGTCCTACAGATTTCACGCCAAAAAATAGGGGGGATTTCAGCCAGTCAAAGGCGATGTACATGGCTGGATATTATACATCCGATTGTTTCCGCAGCACAGGGATTTTATCAGTGGTTTTCTTGGGTCAACGTTTCTGCCATTGACCATAATCGGTAGTGCGGCTTACACTATACTGATGCAAGATATTGTAGCACGGACATCCGGTCAACATTTTCGTCCTAATCAACCCCATTCGGAACTTATCGGCCACACTTTAAACTGTTTTGCATAACCGTTTCGAGCTTCGACTCGTGTATGTAACAAATATTAGCATTTCCAAAAATGCTTGAAATTGCTGTTTAGCCGTGCATTCTCCTTAGAGTAAAAACATTCAAGCAATATGCGTCAGCGTATCACACCGCCCTAAGTCTATTTATAGAATACAAGAATTAGCGTGCCCTGGTAAAGATATGTAAAACCATTGAGTATATTAATAGAATTCCGGGAATTAGCGCTCCCTGGTAACGATATGTAAAACCATTGATTTAGAATCGCCCCGCAGTAGGGAAGATAGGTTTGCATTTTTCAACAAAATTTTGCGAGTTTTAAAAAGAAAAACACATTTTACAATTAGCTATGCATATTTTCTTTTGTTATATTGCAACTTTCTTGAAACTGGTACTAGTTCATACATTAATAATGGTATTTTCTGGTTATACAAACAGATAACCCGACAAAACATGGCGTCGATGAGTCCATACACGCACCCCTGTATTGACCGTTCAACGTCCATTTTTTCATCATGTGACCTCCAATGCATCGTTTTGATTGGCTTAAGGCAACCGTTGTCGACACAAAAATGCTCAAATCTTGATTATTGTTAGGCAGCGATAAAAAAACAAGGTATTATTGTTGGACACTAACGAATCCTTCATAGATTTTTCCTTCAATGAATGGTGGAGATGTTCCGAATGGAACCAACCTGTTATCGTCTAAAAAATCTCAATAATTGTATTTACTCTTATTACAGCAGATTGCGCATTAAATCAATATTCATTAAAAAGTTAACAGGTTCATAAAGACTGATCAAGCGACCACGTAAAGGTCACATTTTAATCTTCTTTTGTGTCCGGATTTATGATTCAAATTCAAAGTTACAATGACTAACAACTTTCAATGCATGATTTGACCACAACGCTTAATAACTTTTAAAAGTAATTATATAATCAAATTACCAAGACGATATTACAGTCTATTCAACGAAAGGGGGATTGACCGGTGCTCATATTTGACAATTTGACAATAATTTCAGTTTTCCTCCATTAATAAGGTATATGGAGAAGTTTCTGACCTTGTGGAAGGGTATGTGAGTACTGGTTATAGATAAGGGTCCAGGAAAGCTAGGTTATGTGCGCTGGACACTGTTATATGACCTATACACTGTGTTGCTAAGGCGTTAAACCAAACAAAATACAAACAATCAAACGATGCACTGACTTGTAAAATGAACGTGTACATAGCACTCGCGGACAGTTTGAAGTTTTACCTATATTCGTGTATTTAATGCAATTAAACGCCTACAGTAAATGTAAGAGTGAATTAAATCAGCGAAAGACGTCCGGCTAGCTCATTCAAGTCTTTCGTTCGATAGGTCGTGAGTTCGGTTCCCGATAGGGCATAGTTGTGTGCAGTTTTGTCACGAAATTTATTCTTCGGTTATTCTCCCTTTTACAATTGATTCTTTATGATGCAGCGTAGTTGTCAGTCACTGACGGAAGTATGTAACTGGGTATAGCGAATTCAGAAATAGGGCCTTTCCAGGAACAGTGAGAAGGTTGATCTGCCCCCGTGAGATGACCTGTACAATGTATTGCATCGGCGTTAACCCCCTTCCCCAAAAATATAATATATATTAATTTTGAGAATTAGACATTAAAGATCGAGGGTGTCAACGATATCTACTTAATTGTTTAATATAGTCATAACGTTTCACTACATCAATTTTGGCAACTTTGAGCTAGGTTTATATGATTTTTATTAGCGATTATCGCCAAAAATGTAACACAGTAACAGGTCTGTCAGAAAAAAAACATTCAGTGCTTTCAGCGCTTTGATTTTAGCGAAGCTTTATAATCAATATATTTGTCATAGGTCAAAATATCTCAATATCTTGCTATATATGGGTGACTCTTCATGTATATATTGTTACTTAGTGTACTAGTTTTTGCCCAAAAGAATTATATACATTTAGATGTAAAGTTTGACTCTTAAATAAATGCAATTATCGCTTTAATATTGTCATGTTATTTATTGCATTGCAAAGTGAAAGTGGATCAAAACCGATAGTAGAATTTGGTTAAAACAATAGTTTTCATCAAAATATGTTTAAGATGATGTCTTGTCATAGAAAAAAAACTTTATCAAAGTTACGTAAATCAGCCCTTGAACGATTTTTGGATCATATATCCGAAATCTTAACAAATATGAATATAGCGTACTCTTATGAAAGGATCCTCCGTAGTAAGAAATTGGCTCTTTGTCCAACTTATACTTAGAAAGCAAAATGTTTTTATTGTGTCTTTAATGTATGTCATTTACTGATAACTTCACGTTTGTATGGCAGTTTGCATGTCTGCTGTGAAAGAAAATATCTTTATATTATTGTGTTTTAAGTAAGATCGATGCTCATCAAATATAAATAACTTATACATGTAAATGAAATAAGTAGGTCGTACGGATCGTGAGTATACGAATGCCATCTTAAGCCTTCTGTCAGAGAATAATCAGTAAAATAAAATATTTACCTCGGGGGAAAGAATGGTCTTCTCCACGCAACTTAATTCCTAAAGCACGTCCACCTCAGAAACAATTTTAGCCATACCAATACATGTACTAACATATAATGTCCCTTTACCGGTGGTCTTTGAACGTACATGTATATAAAGGCCAATAGTTGATTCTAACGACGCTTACATCCATTTTAATCTGCGACTATCCAATATAACAGGATTATAAATATCGTAATGCCGTCCAAAAGCGATCGATTACATTCTATAAAAGTAAAATAGTCTATATAGGTTAGCTGTTATTATTGCACTATAACACTTAACCGACTCAATCAGTATTATGTATAGATCTCTATGTAATAAGGTTGACCTATTTATACCCCTGTGTGCCATAAAATAAATATTGATATTCAGAATAGTCACTTATCAATACATGTATATATTGTACAGTTCGTTTATTCAAGTCATGCAGATATTGTCTCTTATATTGTACAGTTCGTTTATTTTAGTCATGCAGATATTGCCAATTGTTGGTTTGTGGATACAGTATAACCTCAACAGAGCGGCCGTCTGCTGAACAAATCCTCTGCACCGCCTTTTTTACATTTTCCCATTGGCTTAATTTTAATTTAATTGAAT
This sequence comes from Mactra quadrangularis, assembly GCA_025267735.1. Lineage (NCBI taxonomy): Eukaryota > Metazoa > Mollusca > Bivalvia > Venerida > Mactridae > Mactra > Mactra quadrangularis. The sequence continues at coordinate 45,459,856 of CM046305.1, read as the reverse complement.
TTAACTTCTGGAGGGAAGTTATCTCTGAACAGCAACACACTTTAAATAGTCGCCCATTGGTGTTGTTCCAGAGAGGTTTCACTGTAGTCAGTTATTTTTATATATTGTACAGTACGTTTATTGAAGTCTTGCAGATGCTGTCACTTGTTAGTTTGGATAACGTTCGTTATATGAGTCATGTATGAATTGGTAAATTGTACTTTTGAAATGAGGTCTGTATGATATATCACGGTATAATCAACAATGGATTCAATGCTTGGAGACTATATAAGTACGATTTAACTTAAAACTGCTTATTCACAGATTTCAACTTGAATATCATTTTTTTAAACTTTAAAAGTTGTATTGAAACATTTTGGAAGTTGTAAAGCAGTGTTTTGATTATGCCAATTTTAAGTGAAAATTATCATTCAACCGTACAATATGTTGATTTTATATATAAAACCTTTCTCTTACCGAGAGGTTATCAAGATTCTCGATCTAGAATCTTAATAACCTCTGGGTACAAGAATACATGTAATATAAAACCTACCGCGTTAGTAACGGTAGACATGTTTTTAGTGCTTTTTGTGATTTTTATCTATAATAATAATAATTTTATTTTGGTAACAATTTACTGACATGACACATGGCATACAAATGGTGAAATATCACAGTATGTAAAATGCCATATGTCATGCACATCAAAACCGGGAATGACCAAAAAAAGAGATTAATCTCTTATTTCAATTGTGGTCTACATTCTATACTTCAAATTGTCTTAAAATGTCACGAATTCGCTTCCTTGACACATTTACGATGACTGACGGGTAGTCTTTAAATATCAAAATATTAACTAAATTTGTTAACAAGTCTATCTTTAACTTTTATCCCTGCTCTAGCAACGTATTTTAGGTATGCACGTCTCTGTCTCTTCTCTAATGTTGGTATTATGGTCCAGACTTTCTTTACAGTATACATTGTGTTTACAATCAAAGCCCTGAAGGCACTGAATGGGTGATTTACTGCAAGTTAGTAACAGAGTCGAAGACAAACAAATATAGGAAATTGATAAGTTGGCGGACTTTCCAAATAGTAACATTGAACTATAAAATCGTTCAAATGTGACAAATATTTATGTTAGAGATATAATTTGGCCAATTATACCCTACAAATAAATGTTTACTTTCGGTATAGTTACCTATATTTACAAGTTTGTTCATCGGGTTTTTCTGCTTTAAAACCTTTTCCAAATAATTGTTCAAGGGTTTGAATTCAATGTTGTCTTTTACAACCAATAAAATCAGTTGGATTTATAGCTAAAGATTTCAACTTAGTATCAGTTTTTCTAAAACTCAATGTTAAGATTTTTAAAGCAGTAAAAAGACAATTTTAATGCAAATTGACGTTAAAGATGGTGATTTTTTACCTGTATACCATAAAAACCTAACTCATTAGTGATGGTATAGATAATTTTAGTGTTTTTATTTTTGTGAAGTTTGATTGATATTCCCACTATCTATTGGTTAGTGTACGTAAACATACTACGTTAAGTCATGGTTTGGTTTAAACTCCCACCCGACTAGTCGGTAGAGCAGGGTCTACTGATCGAGGAGTCGTAGGATCGATTCCCGGGCGGGGCATACTTTCGTTGAGCTTGGTATGAAATAATTTCTGTGGCCATTCTCCCTCCTACAACTGATTCTAAATTATGTAGGACAGAAGTCATTCTCTGGCGGAAGTATATGCGCCTATAGTAGTTGGTAAACAGTGAGTAGGTGTACTGACCGCCGTGATATAACCTATACAATGTGTTGCTACAGCGTTAAACCCAGCAACAACAGAATCAAACCCCTCATAGCTGTTACGTTACGCATTGCAATTTTCACATCCATTTATTAAAGGGAAATAACTGCTGTGAGTAGTTTGGAGTTGGGCTATTCAATTGCTATTATAATGATTGATTACAATCCAGTCATGACTGAAACGATCATCAACTCATTAAGTGTAATTAATGATAAATATTTAATACCATCAGGGAGTTTATATTATACACTTGATACAGTACAGACAACAACCGATATTGTGGTCGTGTTTCTGATCAATGTTTTTGGTATTGATATGTCACGTGCAATGGTAATATCCATAAACTGATTTCCTATAGACCGCTGTCGCTCTTGATATCGAAAAGTGGGTCACGTTGAAATGACCTTTGTGTAGCTGGCATACATTCCCCAATCAGCCCAACCAGTCCGTAAAATTGCATATTGCTCTCAAGTGTATGTTTTATTTGTCAAATAACAAATGACCTACAGTGCTATACGCTTCTATCATTGTTTTGGAGAGAGCTTTTCATGTAAAACTGCTTTCCTTTAATAACCTCGGGAATAATCTCGATTAATTGATGCTCCTTAATGTTGACGAGCCACTTTGTACCCATAATTGCATCCAAACTTTCCCACTCTCTCTATGTAAAAACTGCTATCATGTTGCGTTAAGAAATTGTCTCTAGTAATTACCAGTTGTGATTTCTTTCAGACAATGTTGATGCTACCTGCTAGTCAGCATCCCATACCGGGACTTCTCGGTCCCTAAGCGCATGCCACTGGACCTAGTGGGGTTCAAACCCGGAACCTATCGGTCACTAAGCCCGCGTCCTACCATGCACGGACTACTGCTCTTACAATAAAAAGTTTATAGGCAATTCTTCAAATGAATCAATTCAAATATGCGTAAATTTTTTAACTTTTATGCACCTTCTGTAGTTTTAATAATAAAATATTAAATAACCTAGGGAATTTCTTAGACAAATATATAATATTTATTATAATATCTATTTATTTATAATATATAACTTATGATGACTTTCGATGTAAGATTCTTTTTTATTATATACATGTATATCATTCATTTTATAAAAAGAGCAACGATAGATAAAATTCTTGACTATAAGTGATATGAAAACATTAACCCTTTACTGGTTGCGACATGTGTGAAAAGTAGCCTTTTTTCACCATTACGCGCTAGGGCTATTTCAAGATGCTCTAATTTCATTACTAATTATCATACAGTTATGCAACTTGGCCAAGTTATTCCCTGGGTGAATGTCTTTCAGAAAAATCAAGTTGAGCCCCGATCCCGTTACCATGGCAACGCTGGGGCGGAGCAAAAACGGCAAAAAATGCAATTTTCGCTCTTTTCCCACCCCACGTTTGCACTTCAAACAGTAATATTTTCCGAAATTGAGATCTAAAGTGCCAGGTCTTTTCAGATACTGAAAACATGTTTTCTTATCAGCATTTGGCGCCATTTCTCTGCACTCAATGACCCCGATTTTTTTTCTGGCGATGAGGGGCGCTGCGCCCCCTTCAAACCCCAGCAACAAAGGGGGGCACATCCCCCCTTCGGAACCCCCCTGAGACATCAATTGATGGGGGAGGCGCGCAAAAACGAGCTCATTTTTTTGGGACAACTATCCTTTAGTGAAATTCGCTTAATCCAGTTAAAAAACACCATTTTCAAGGCTGTGGTGGCCATTTTGGAGGGGGGGTCTAGACACGTAAAAATGCGGGATTGAGCGGTTAAGGGTTAACAGTAAAACCTCCCTTAACAATCACCTCTTAACATCAGTCACACTATCTTATATAAACAATCAACTCTCAACATCAGCCAAACTATCTTATATTAACAATCACCTCTCAACATCAGCCACACTATCTTATATCAACAATCAACTCTCAACATCAGCCACACTATCTTATATCAACAATCAACTCTCAACATCAGCCACACTATCTTATATCAACAATCAACTCTCAACATCAGCCACACTATCTTATATCAACAATCACCTCTCAACATCAGCCAAACTATCTTATATTAACAATCACCTCTCAACATCAGCCAAACTATCTTATATTAACAATCACCTCTCAACATCAGCCAAACTATCTTATATTAACAATCACCTCTCAACATCAGCCAAACTATCTTATCTTAACAATCACCTCTCAACATCAGCCACACTATCTTATATTAAGAATCACCTCTCAACATCAGCCACACTATCTTATATTAACAATCACCTCTCAACATCAGCCAAACTATATTATATTAAGAATCACCTCTCAACATCAGCCATACTATCTTATATTAAGAATCACCTCTCAACATCAGCCATACTATCTTATATTAACAATCACCTCTCAACATCAGCCAAACTATATTATATTAAGAATCACCTCTCAACATCAGCCAAACTATATTATATTAAGAATCACCTCTCAACATCAGCCATACTATCTTATATTAAGAATCACCTCTCAACATCAGCCAAACTATCTTATATTAACAATCAACTCTCAACATCAGCCAAACTATCTTATATTTACAATCAACTCTCAACATCAGCCAAACTATCTTATATTTACAATCAACTCTTAAGAAAGGTCACCTCAATTAAACCCCTCTCATGCTCTTCCCATGTCAATGAGTCAATTGACCACTGATCAAAATCACTGCTAAAATAGTTCCGCTTTTGTAAACAGGTCCCTCTAAAATGATATATAGTATACAAGTCATGTACTAGAATATATTTTATAGTTAAAAGTAACTATGATATGTACTATGAATATCTATATGTAAATTTTGAGTTTTTCATTTTATCTACAAATATTGCATCAAAACGTTCACTTTGTGCCACAGTAAACCAGTTTTTCCAGTCACCAATTTGTCCTGAAAATATGAAAAATACAAATTACTAATTCAGGGTCTATAGACACGTGATCTACAACAACAAATGCAAACAAGGTAAACAGGAATTTGTTTTCTAGAATTTCTCCTTTAAAACAATAACTAAATGACATCAAACAGCGAATAAAATAGCAGATACCTTCAACTTTTCTTTCCTCCCAAAATTCCAATTGATCCCGCGAGTTTTGAAAACTAGCTCTTAATCCTCCACACAAATTTTAGCCGAGTGGTAAAAAATGTCATTCTAACTTATACCAAACTACTGTGCATAATTGCACATATTCGTTTATAATTATTTCTGAAACTCATTTTCACAAAACAAAACAAAAGTCAGCCCCATATGACCAAAACTGACCAAAATCGTTGTAACCCCACCTCCAAAAACAAAACAAATTGATGATATTTACCTTTTCTATACATGCCAGGTTGTCCATCCTTCCATCCAGCAGCGTCCTCTAGCGGATCTTTTTCTTTCTTCATTTTACTAAATTCACACTTATCTGCTATTTCTTCTATTAATTTAGCATCAGTTTTTAATCCTAAGAATTTACTTAACTTTGTTATCTCCCCTATACTATCCTGAAAATTAGAGAATTGTGTCATTCGTAAAACACCGAGTAAATCCGTATCTGTTAAGTCCAAGATTTATGCGCAGGCTTTTAGCAAAAAAAGATTCACTCTCAAAAATATTGTAAGGAACTCTTTTAAGGCAACAGCCAGTAGACTTGTCACTACAAATGTCTAGACAATGCTAAATAAATGCTGAAGTGCAAAATAATTCAAAATGGCGGATTTTCCACGCCTTAACCATGTTGTTCAGGTATTTATGTAATTTGGCGGTTAAGTTTGGATTGAATTAGACATATCCATCTTGTTTTTGCGTTATGTTTTTCATGAAATTATTAATCAAGTTTTGTTTATTTTTCAACCGTTGGTTTGTTGATGTTCACAAACTACGAACGTAAGAAGTGCTTATAGAATGTTCTACACTTAGTATCATTACAAATATATCAAAATACCTTGGAAAGGAATGAGCATAGGGTATGCTACATGAATCTTTTGAGAAAAATATGACAAATGTGATTGTTATCTAAAAATAAGGGTTTGGAAGAGCCGAAAAACTGCCATGTTTTATCGTTTTTGGTCACGCATTACGCCACCGTGAATAATATTCTGTCTAAATACAAGTTGCATTATAGGTGATATTTGAATATCCAATAAAAGTACAAGAATACGTACAGTCTTCATGTCTTCGTAGCTCATAATATAAAATGGATAATCAGGATTGTCATCGAATACTTTCTCCCAATTTAATGTATATTCAAACCAAGAACCATAATCAACTGTAAAATAAAACAATATTTGCAACAGTTATTTCCCTTTCTGGAGTAAAATTTATCTGAATGCATTGTCAGTTTACCTCATCTAGGATCTGAAGAGTTCGAAATGAGTAAAGCCTCTTACTCTTTAGCTTTAGCTTAAATTTCCTTCATGGTATTATTTTTCAGAAACTAAAAGAATAATCGCCATTAAAACTACTTCCGGTCAGATGGTGATCCCTTAATTGCTGTGCTCTAAATCTCTAATGTACTTGGCTTTGCGATTGAACTATATTCTTGGATTTAAGTTTATTTTGTCGTTGTTACGCGGCAATAAACATTTTCGTAATCGAAATTGAAGTAGATCGACGTTCAGGATTTTTTTCCAGGGTGGGGGGTCGGAACATTTCTAGGGGGGTCCAAACTTTCGAACCACAACCACATTATACAGATTTTGCAGAATAATGCAACATATTAATAATAAAAAAACTACATAACCATTAAATATATGTTAAGCACCGAGAAAAATTGCTTCATGCTACTTAAAAAATGACTCACAGTCAAGAAATACACTAATGGACAGGTACATTTTCCAAATCCTGACCCCCGCGAGATCCGCCTATGATAGTGGAGCGGAGAACTGTTGATTTTGATTTAGCGGACGAGCATTGCAGAATAAAGTCATATTTGGAGGCGATATTTCTGATGTAAATATCTTCCTGAGATAACGTAGTGAATACGTCAATTTTCAATTACATTAACAAAGACATAGCCACATTTTACGGAAGAGAAATACACCAGCGAAACCCTATAATGTTTTATAGAAAATTGTAGGGTTATAGAGATAGCTGTCAAGTTTAATATAAGAAACATCTCTCGGAATGAAAATTCTCAGAAACTCGCTTTACTGTATAGATGTCTGTATAAGATTTGAAATTATATAGTGTAAGTAAATTGTTTAACACGGTGTGTCAATCTACAAAGACGAGTCTGACTTTCAAAAATGGCGAGGAATGAATATCATACTGTTTTCAGAAATATTCTATGAATAACTAAATAAAGACAAGTGAGTACTATTGTCCGTTTTTTCTCAACTGTCAAAGCTTGGATAATTTCACGGTGACTGAATGCATTGTTTTTGTACTGGCAGCCTAATTGTTATTAAAAATATGTTGACTAAAACATATCAAACGGCATAAGCAGCTTTACTCAATCATAATACACACTTTCGAATACTCATGGATGTATTACGACTATAATTTTAACAAACTCATTCACCGCGTAATTATTCATGCTTTGACAGTTGAGAAAAAACGAACAATATCTACATTCTTATCTATAGTGCGTACAAAAAATGTGTTTGGGTAAACATTAAAAATGAGACAATCCATTTCAGGGGTAGGCAGTAATGAAAATAAATGTGTGTAATTCATTTTAACAAAGTAAGCATGATGGATACCACCATTTGTTGGTAAATCATGCTTGTAATAGTAAAAATCTTTTTCATTACTAAAACAACTAAAACAATCGTAAACATATCACATGTTGATGTTATTGTCATCCTGAGCGTCCCTCCTCGTGGATTAGTTTATTGTACTGTTATTATAAACAGTGTTTTGTTTTTTGTTCGAACTATACTGAGCCACATGTACTGAACAAAAACTTTAGTTTTCATAAGAATAAATACTTGTATATTGAAATTGTACCTCAATATTGTGTTTCCCCCATAAACGGACGAGTTCAAAATGTAAAGTACAATAACATGCCATGTTTACAATAATGGTATACATGTCTAATTTAAATTGTTTCTAGTCTATCAATACCAGGATATATAGTCACGTGATCTTCAGATTGTAAACAAACTCTTGTTTCATTAAATTCTTGCAGCAGCCAAATGATTGAGGCGAATCAAATAGTTCATGCATTAACTATTAAAGTTCTATGTCCGAAAATTTCTTTGTTAGTCTGTGGATTGTATTTTTTACTTTAAATCCTTTGCACAAATTAATTTTGAAATTCACATAGTTTACCGCCGAATTATTCTTATAATAGTGCAGCGAGAGCTACACAAAATACAAGATATTACAAACACTATTTACACTAAAACTATTAGAATACTATAGTAGTGATTTTATGCGCTATATGATGTCATTCAGTTATTTGTCTTAAGTGAGAAATCGATGAAACATATGCTTGTTCACATTTTAAGTGATTGGTGTAGATCACGTGTCATGAGACCCTGGATGTGACGTGAATTCAGCAGCCTCAATCATGAGACGAGATGAGCTTTGTGCAGCATTCAGATTTATATAGTGAGTACAGTAAATTCCATGATTTCTTTCATGCTTTATGGTGAAACGTCGCGTTATTCGATGAAAATAATTATACGATGAAAATACGAATTTCATATTTTTAATGTAGTTATAATATAATCTTATATTTTCATCGTCGATTATGAATGACGTCATCTTGGAGAAGAAATAATGTTACGTTAAAATTTGTGTAAAAATATCCAACAAGGCACAAAACTGAGCATGAAAGTAACAGACTATTCGTGAATTTTGGTGTAAGATTATTTTTCATTTCAACTCGTGAACTAAGAAAATAACATTTTCACTCGTGGCTATGGCACTCGTGAAATATGTTTTCGGAGCTCACTCGGTGAAATAGAAATAGATCTTACATCACAGTTGAAAAATATCCTCTATATATACATACTATTTTCAAATAATACGATTTTTAACATACCTAGTCCCTTTAGAAACCTTTCAACATAATTTTCCCATTTTCCATCGTATTGATATTCACATATTTTCTTATGGTGATTATAAAACGATACACAAATGTCTTTAGGATTTCTTTGCACAAAAACTATTTTAGCATTTTGTTTTAAAAAGTTTCTTGGCATCAATCTTAATGGTAAATGTGTATTCAACACACGAGGGGAAGCTACGTTGTCAAACATCTCTTTGGTAACACCTTCCAACATGGAGGTTTCTTTGATCAGTTTAACTCTGTCCGCTGATTGGTTCACGAGCATTGACGTCACTTCCCACAACCAATGAGTGCCTTGAATAGAAATTCAAATTTAAAGTTATTTATTCAAGCAATAGTGTCAGTTGACAGTAACATAATTAATTCATTACATACAAATATGTTAATAACTTCGATCAAGAATATAAAGAATGTACAATAAAGAAATGTGAACATGAACTTGATTGAAATCGGAAATTTTGCACTATTTTGTAAAACAGTCATTCTAGCACTACATAAGGCATAGGCTTAATCTCGGAAAGTGCCCGTTTAGGAATCGACGTTCGCCGGCTCAAGCCGCTTGAAAAATCAAGTCGACTCATTGTTTATGATACGGCAGGAAGGGTCATATGGCACAAGGCAGTTCCATGCAGTTCAAGAGCATATATATATATCGAGTATATAGGAATGATAAAAACAGATAAAACATATTTAAATCAATGGAGTAAATGTATTCGCAACAAACAGTTGAATATAATTCAAATGTATTATAACGCAAGAACATGTAAGATAAAAGAATTACCAGCTTTAGGGTAAGCACAAATAAATACGTCATCAGGTTTAATCAGCCAATCAGGAATACTTCTGAAAACATCTTCTTGATTCTTCATTACCTTTAAATTAATATGAAAGTTAAATTGATAAATCATTCTGGACAGCCAGAAATGGTTACACCTTTCATGGAAATTTGACAGTAATGCCATGTTTGCCCCTCCATTTATAAGGTATATGGTGAAGTTACCGGTTTTGTGGAAAGGTAGGTGAGAACTGGTTATTGGCGAGGGAGCAGGAAAACTTGTTATGTACGCTGGTCACCGTAAATTAACAATACATTAACCCCAGTCTAAAGTATGCCGGCCCAAACTCGTGAGCAACCGACATACTTTTGTGGAGTTTGGTTATGAAACCTACTGCCATTATCGCTCATATCACAAATTTGAAATTGAGGGTCAAAAGCTCAATTTTCAGGCGGGACATTCTTTTGTGGAGCTTGTTAAAAAAATAAAATCTCACCTCTACCACAGACTCTTGTCATTCAGGACTTTTGTCAACCACTGATGGAAGAATACGACATATTAACAGATTACCAGCTAAATCCAGACATTAAGCTTTACCTGGAACTATGAGTATGTTAACTGACCGTTGTAATATAGTCTATGCAATGTGATTAACCTTACAAAAACAAACAAATCAAACTTGTTGTAAGTATGTGAAACAAGCAATATAATTTGGAATCTGCACCAACTCTCAGTTCCTTACAGGTCGTCCACATAAACATTGTGTATATAAACATTCAAGTTTCATTACACACCAATATTTAGGGGTGTATTATTTTTTCAGTTTCATAGTTTTGTTAGTTGACACTTATTTAAAACAAACATATCATGATATGAATTAACAATGTGCTTATACGTTGTTTATAATGAATATTAATAGTCAAGGTGGTATGTTTAAATCAGTAAATGCTGTTTATGCATCTGCTTATCCACCTATATAGTGGGCAAGTCCATTGTTTAAAGTACAAAAACACGCATGACCTAGAATACGACCTGTAGCTCACACCATGCATAAACCAAAACAAAGTAAAATAAATACAAACTTCGGCGTTGTCTACCTCGTCAAACGTTGGTGTATTATACCCATCCACGTTTAATACACGGATTGTCTCTCCTGTGCCATCTTCGATGCAAGTTATCGGCATTTTCCTGTTTGATGTATTACTAAGCTATTTTCGTTTTTATATAAATTTGCCAACTCAACTGAAATAAAGAAATATCAATTAGTAATTTTTAATCTTCAAAAATTGTAAAATACTGTTTCCTAAATAGTTCAGCCTTAACTTTATCTGCATACATCGCTGTGACCGGAAAGTCCCGAATGTGACCGAGGTTCTCCTAGCAGATGAATCTGGATTTGCACAATGCTAAAACAAACTGCAAGCACTGACGAGATCGGAAGTATGTGGCACCCAAGACCGACTGTTATTGGAAAAGACTGAGGTATTCCGAGCAGTTTATTCTGAAGACATCGTTGAAACCGAATGTTTCCAGAAATAAATAAGGTTTTCCGAGCAACTTATTCTGAATGCAACGCTATAAGATCAACTGATCACGTGATTAGGTAACAGATGTGTTGCTACAGGAAATTGAAAACTTGTATAAACTGGAAAAGAACACACAGCGATTATTTTACCATGATATTGGATTTTCACACCAGCAAAGAATCTTGTAATTCTTTACATCACTTCAATATGAGTTCATTCAAAACTCGATGAGATTTAGAACAAACTAGGGAAAAGGTTAATTATTTTACTTAATAAATGTAATCCGGTACTAAATATGGTTTCTGAACCGCGCTGATCCGGTGTTAACAACGTTTTACACAGTATTGCTGAAAATCCTGAAATGTCGAAATAATCCTTTTTTCACTAATCCTGTAAATTTATACTGATAGGGAAGATTAGTGTTCGTACGTAGAAATGTATACGCAAACGTATAAGGACGAGGGATGAAAAGAAAACACCATCGATAGAAAGAACAGGGGTACTTTTAGGGCCAAGAGAAATCCCCAACTAAAATGGGGTTCAGTAGAAAGCATTTGACATTGATGTGGGTAAAGAAATTCTTTCAAGATGAGTTATATTTCTTTTGAAAATATATTATTTCATAAACATAAAAATCAAGAGTATTAGCAAATCTAATATAATTATTGTCTAGCAGTAATAGATTTAATCAATTTTAAACCGTTAAAAGTTCGTTTATACTCGTTGCTAATAAGAAATGATCATAAATTATATCATTTTTTTTTCAAAATTTGACTCAATTTGAACTTGAAAATAAATCTTTTAGGGATGAAGAGTCACATCACTGAGTCTGCACATAATGCATCCTTATGGAGTGGACGGACCCTCATTAAAATCAAACAAAACAAAAAACTACATGCATATAGTTCTATTTTATTAAACTGTCACAACTTAAATAATTACACGGTCACTGAACCTGTTATTTCTAACTCCTTTCGAACTTGTTATTTTCCCAATATTCAAAATCGCAGCATACATAGTTAGATTATCAATAATTAATATGGATCGGAGGCTCAATGGTTAAAAAGAATAATAACACATTCGGTGACCGTGTAATTATTCAAGTTGTGACAGGTTAATATAATAGAACAATATCGGCCAGTGATATTGTCAATTAAAATATAAACATTGTATAAAGCCCCGTATTTTTGACAAATGCTTATTTTCAATGTCCAAATAATTTTTTTTCAGTTCAATGCCAAGATGAAATTAATTTAACGTCAGATTACACAATTTTAACCTATGGACAGTAATAATACAAAGTTTTTAGAAAATTATAATACTGTGGTGCTTTTCACAAAAATTCTTACGAAAAAAATCTTCGTAAGTCAAAAGCAAGAAACATTAACAATACGCTCATTTTTTGGCTCATTAATTCTAAATATCATACAAAGTGTGTAGAATTGTGTATACCTTTTGAATAAACATATCATAGTTATGCTAATTATCCGTCTGATTTTGAAGTGCTAATTATATGAAACTGACTCACAGAATACTTTTTTCGTAAGATTTTTTGTGAAAAGCACCACTGATCTGTTCAGCTTTAGATGGTAATCCAAATCCAAGCGATGTTTTATTAATTTTAAGAAAATGGCCCCTATCTTAAGATCATTCCATTATAAAGACCAGACATTGTGATAGTCTTAAAAGCGGAACTTCACTGTATACAAAATAAACGTATGCATGTATATAAACTAGAAAATGTAATATACTTAAATAGTAGAATGTAAATCCAATAGTTTTCCTTACATCCTATAAAACAAACTCCGTTTCCTAACGTCTTTATAAAATATGAATGTTTTCCCTATCGCACATGTTGCAAGAAAAATCTATAAGAAACACTGACAGGTTTTAGGTTAACAATGACAGATTAAGTTTCCCCAGGGAAACAACCAGGAGAAAATTATAGTCGGAGTAATTTACCGAAGGATAATTTTCACCCTCGAGTAAAAATGGCTTCATATAACAGACAGAGAATTAGTTTATTAGACTTGTCAGATAGAATGATGATGTTGTCGGAAACATTTTATTCAATCTAGGATTAAGAGAAACTTTCTACACAGCACGACAAGTACAAGGCTCTTGATCAGTTGCTCATACTCCGGTCTAATAATTACCGATCTTACCCGGCTCGGTAGCGCAGTCGGTAGCACGCCAGAATTTCGAATCTAGTGCCCCGAAGGGGGTTCGGGTTCGAATCCCATCCGAAGAGCTTATACCTTTTCATAAAAAATGCCAATTTTCCTCTAATATTGAGGTAATTGGAGAAGGTGCCTGACTTGCGTAAGGCTTGGTGAGTACTGGTTATAGACAAAGGTCCAGAAATGTAAGGTTAGGTGCCCTGGACGAAGCTCCATTCGCTTACTCGCTTTTTTACACAGAACTACAAGACCCACGACTGGTGGCTAAACAATTTATAATACTGTCAAATTGGATTTAAACCCGGTCCAATATTAACAATTTGTATAGTCTCACTTTTTTACACAGAACTAAAAGACCCTCGGCCAGTGGCTTAGTGGTTTAAACTAAGGTCCAATCGGGTTTAAACCAGGTCTAATACTCAGTTCATAATGTCCGGGTGTATGTCCCGATGCGTCCCAGTAATTTGTAGCCTGTAGACCTGGAAGACTAGTGGAGAAAACAGACCGTATCTCCACCTTGAACTCAGGCAATGTCGTTTACCTACGGTTACATCCGGTGCTCTAAGGTAGAGAGATTGTGGTGTAGTCTCTTTAAGTTGTTTCTAGCTGGACTTCTGATTTAGTACTGGTTAGACTTTAAGTTGGTACTGGTTAGACTTTACATTGGTACTGGTTAAATTTCCAAGTTGGTACGGGTTAAAGTTCATATATATATCGCTGGTTTTTCTACATCCACATTAAAATTTAACTAACACAAGTTGACACTTTACATTACTTTATTTTAAGTACTTTTTGTATTAACATAAAATTATAAATTATATCTAAATAACAACAAATTATCCGAAATGTATTAAATCTAAAGTTCGTCTCAGCTTCGTCTAACCCCGTTTACACGGGTTACAGAGTTTTTATACCCAGAGGGATCCGTCGGATCCTGTTCTACCGGATTCTGTTTTTACCGGATCGGGATCCGGTGAACTCTTAACATAGAGTCCGGTACACCGGACTTAGTAAATATTCGCAATTTGCGACAGAGATGGACCAAATCATTATTCATTATTATAAATATTTCTCCTGACAATTTTAAGCAATTAGTTATAAATCCTTTAGAATTTTATTCATGTTGTAAAATGCCTAGATATTTTGAGGCATTTTACAAACGTTAATGCCCATAATATTTACGACATTTACAAAATATGTCTGAATTTTGAGGCATTTAATAAAATTGCATAATTTTACAAATTGCCCGCAATATAATCCATTATCATAATATTCTTTTATACTACAGTAGACACAAATTTGAATAAATTCGGAAGTCGACATTGTAATTATATTTCTATATAAATGGTACAATGGATATTTGTTTACATCTTATGTACACAAAAAATTCATGACCAAGATTTCAATGTAAGTGCAGGGACGGATCCAGCATTTTTTCTTGGGTAGGTCCTAACATTTTCTAGGGGGATCTAAACTTTATGCTACATAAAAATGGCTTTCAGTCAATAAAATACACTCGTGCAAAGGCACGTTTTGGAAATTTCATAGGGGTCCGTACTCCCCCCCCCACCACCCCCGACCCCCCTCCCCCGCTGGACCGCCTATGAAGAGAAAGGTCATGTTATATCAATGTCATATTCCCAAACGACATCTACCAGACAATTTTAATACTGTATAATTCAATTCAACATTTTATCATTTGAAAACTTGAATACAGTAAAACCTCTATTTAAAGACATCAATATAATTAAACTTGATTCCAACCGGCTAGCTCAGCAAGCAATTAAGTCTACTAATCGAGGGGTCGTTCGTTCGATTCCAATTCGGGGCATACTTTCGTGAATTTTGGTCATGAAAACGGCCGTTCTCCCACCAACCACTGATTCTTAATCTTACAAGGCAGTTGTCAGTCACTGACAGACACATGCGCCTAATAACTGGTTAACAGCTACGTCCAGGGATGCAGCCTTTCCAGGAACGATGGATAGGTTTACTGACTGCCTTGATATGGTCTACACAATGTCTTGAAACTAAAATGCACGTTTATGTTACGAAAATGACATGTTTGCACACTGTACTTGTCTACACCCCTGCCGAAGATTTTAAGCATACTATAAAGTTACATTTTGGTAAAATGAATACAAAATCTTCATACAAGCTAAGCCGAGTTGAGATTGCTAAGTGTAAAACGTACGCTGGACTTTAAGCTTACACGTAACACATATACAGTCTAAGGCTGTGGTCTACTTTTTCTACTCTCGGAAACTTTAAAAAGTTTCATACGAAGATCTATGGCGTTAGAAAAAAATTCAGGATCTAAATGCATACGTATGCAAAAACTTTAAAGTCTAAAAGTAATTCAAAATTTGATACAATATAAAATGTGTACTTACAATAGAAGTTTAAGTTTTCCTTCTGCTCTGTAAATAGAATTATTACTCATACGTGCACGTATACATACACACACGAATATCAATGAATCTAGGCTATACTAACATACTCTATCTTCTATGCCTCTAATGTAAGGATATAAATACATAACAGTGGCGGCTAAGTTGTTTTCATCAAGTGGACGAAGGGGAGGTTCAAATTGTTCGCTTGTCTGGTTCTCAGTCGTACTTTGATGAATAAAAGTACGTCAGGCAAAGCTGAATAATAACAGCGCCCGATGTATTGTACAAGGTATCGGTTAATTCTATGGAACTTAATTAGAACAGTAATTTGAGTGGGTACCTTAATTTTAGTCGTTATATACATTTATTCTAAATAAAAATTCGATTTTTTTGCGAGAAATAGTCCACGTCTGAATCGTATTTTCGATTTTTGCAGGCATAGTTTTTGGTAAATCATTCGCTGTATATAAGTGCTAAAAATCGACTTCGAATGACCTATGTAGTACCGAACTCCTCCAAAATTGAGCGTCGTCAAAAAAAATTTCATGCAAAAAAGAGAGAAAATTTTGTAACATAAAGATGCTCTGGTGGGTGCCGCCAATGTTGCGCTTTGCATGACCAGATAACGATATTGATAAGGGGCAGGTAATCCAGACTAATTGTTCGCGTTCGAGTGAAGTTGGGGGGGGGGCAAATTTTTCGCATCTGGCAAATTCATATTTTATTAGTTCTTTAATTGTAGCCAGGTCGAAGGTTCCAGGGAACGAAAGTTTACCTTTCAGTTCATTTCTTTTTTGAGTAATTGTCTCCCTTCGGTTTTCCCACCGAACTGTCGTGAGAAATCATTTCCTAGCTGGTTGTGATAGTGTTCACATCGAAGTTTCTTGTTGATTTGTGTTACTACAGTTAGTAATATTTTATATTAATTGGGAACTCAGTTTGGTGTTATGAATGTTTCGTTTATAATGGAAATTGGTTGGGAAGTAATGATATTACATTTTATATTAATTGGGTACTGTGAGGGATCGCCCGCCTGAGGGTGATTTCAGTGACCAGGAGTTATTGTACAAGATTGTAAAGTCGGCTGAACATGTAGATGGAAGCAGACTTTAAACCGCCCTTTAACTTTAACTTTATTACATCATTGTCATATGTTTTCGCGAACCAGGTCGGTTTGTTTGTTCTGTCATTTTTTTGGACGTTGCTCACTTTTAAAACTCATGCTTTGTAGTATTTTCGCGCCAAATGTAATCCAATATGATAGTTCACTTGGTGATGGCTATTTGACTAATAGTCGTCTTGTATGTTCTTATTTTTTCACTTTTGTTCACAGAAGTGGGAGATTGGTTGATACATGTATGTTGAGATGAGATAGAACATTTTATTTATGGTCATTGTATATTTCTTAGGTTGAAGATATCTTAAATCTGTAAGTAAAAACTTGTTTATTTTATGTATAATTTTGTAATGTAAACCTTTTGATAATGTCATTAATGGTACAATAAAAACTCTGAAAACCGGACCCTCTGAAAACCGGAATCCTCTGAAAACCGGACGATTTTTAAAGTCCCATATTTTTCCCTATTAAATGCATTGAAAAATATCCTCTGAAAACCGGAAACTCTAAATTCCGAATACCGGACCTTTTGCCATGGCTTCTAATGATAAATATGCATAAAAATCCTCTGAAAACCGGACACCAAGGGTCAACTTTCTGTGTATTGTAACAGTTAGTTAATCATAATCCCTGGCAGATGTCAATTGTTAATTCAATATCCAAGCATTTTATCTATACAGGTGTGAAAAACACTTGTCTGTCATTGTTTATGATTTTTATAATGTTTGTTTCCATAAACATGTATTGTTGTACAAACATTATTTGTGAAAAATTTTGATTTCAAATATTGTTTTTATACAAATACCTCGTAAAGAGGCTACATGTTTGCTTTCACAATTGCTAAAGTTTGTTAATTGTAAGGAAATAATGATGTCTATCTTTTTTATTTTGAGTAAGATATTGGAAAATAGTTTATATGATGTTGTTATGTGATTATATGCATTCATTTAAAATGAAAATAGCATCCATATTTATCAATTATTTATTTGAATGCATTTAAAGTCTATTTATAACATGTACATGTAACTAAAGAAAAGTTATATTTTAATTTTCTCTTTTTCTCAGTAAATTTACACTAACCAAACCAAATTGACCAAACTTTAATTAAAAATAAATTAAGATATAGTTGAACCATCCATTTAATGTAGGAAAATGTCCCAACAAACCCATAGCTATGTTTAATTAGTGATTCCATATAAACCTCTGAAAACCGGAATCCTCTGAAAACCGGACTTTTTGGTCAGTCCGGACAAGGTCCGGTTTTCAGAGTTTTTACTGTATCTACATTTATACTATATTATACTTTGTACCCGAGCAGGTTTTAATCTCGCCTGTTGGACCACTACTCTGGTTGACAGATATTTTACCTAATCTAATTTAAATATGTATTGTATTTTGTATTAAATTGCAATGTATAATGTTATAATTGCATATTTCGTGTCCTTCATATAATATTATGAACCATAAAAGCTATAGCTTGAAGGCAAGGGAGTACAAGTGCCGTATTATACCTCTGCTAAATACACCCCCTCCTTAACAGAACTTGTCCTCAAATTCTTTTAGCTTGATTGTCTGTGAGACAATCTAGGGATGCAATCATATACAATTCTTGGTGGATAATTTACGTTTGAACTTGTTCACATCACAGGGTGGAGAGGAGGGGCAAGTTGTTCTCATTAAAGGGTTGGACTGAAGAGCAACAAAATATGATAATCAGGAGTGGAGGTGCGGAGCAAGTTTATCTCATCATAGGATTAGGCGCGGTGCAAGTTGTTCACATCAGGGGATTAGGGGTCTAAAGATTATAATCTTATCAAGTCTCTTGGCGTGTAGAAATTTATTCTCACCATAAGATAAAGGGGCGGTGTAAGTTATACTCACAGTGGGTCAAGGGGCGGAGCAAATTGTTAATATAAAGCGGTTAGAGGCGGACTAAGTTTTTCAATAAAATTATTAAATTTCAAAAAAGAGCAGCACGTGTCATCCTCGACAAAGATTTTGACGCACCATCTGAACCACTTTTTAAGGAATTACGATGGATGAAATTTAATGAAAGAATTGAATATAAAAAGGCCCTTCTAATTTTCAAATCGCTACAAGAAGACAGGGCACCAACATACCTAAAAGAAAAATTTCAATATACTTCAACAATACACAGTCGAAATCTTAGATCTTCCAACAATCATCATTTATATGTTCCAAAGCCTAATCTAGAATTTTTTCAAAAAACATTATCATATTCCGGTCCCATGATTTGGAATGTAATACCTCTTAACATACGTCTTTCAGAAAATATAAATCAATTCAAGAGGGCCTATATACAGTGGAAGTACTCTGGTTGCATGTAACTTGTATTCTTTAGTAAATTTGAAAATTGAAACTTTATATTATGTCATAACAGTTGTACTTTTGATCTATGTGTTTTTGTTTATATGTACATAATTGTATTTTTGAAACTATGTTTGCTTAAACCTATTTAATTGTTTAAATGTATATACTTGTATACTGAGGCCCACATGGAAGATTGGACTTGTCCAAATGTGCAGCCTGTTTAAATAAAGTCGTTATTATATCAGGAGAGATAGGACAAGCTGTTTGCATCAAGGAGCGCACCATCCTCGGTAACCCAGGGTATTTTTATTCGTCAAAGATAATATTATGTATGAGTGTCGTGGGTTTCTGACGATGGGGGCGAACCAGTGGAGAACCTTGCTTGCATCAGGAGCGTTATGGTGATGTGAGGTATGAACAATATAATTAAAGCCCGGTCAAAAGTTCTTCTCTCGCACATTCGCTTATTTTTATCAGACAATTTCACAATACGGGTCACGTTCAGCTGACCATTGCTTTTATAATATTTACGACACAATCGTTGTGCTCAGTGACTTGTTTACGGTGTCGATGGGATGCGCAAGTTCCATAGAAATGTCCAATGATGAATTTTAGTCAGTTATCTTTCCTTGATAAAACCAGAAGCGATCCAATTAGCAAGTAGGTCTTATCAGTTGGAATCCTCAGATTTTATCATTGAAGTTCTATGGTCAGGAAAGCGGAGAGGGACCCTGTCCCGTCCTCCAATCGATTCAACGCTCTTATGAGTGACATCGAATCGATGGAGGATGAGGACATGGGTATCAGTTCCCCTCCTCGAGCTTCGGCTCGCAGTCCTGCTAAGGTTCCCAAGTAAGTGTTTTACTTTTCGTTGAACCATATATCAAACTTAACTTCAATGGAATTGTCGTGGTCTTAAATCCAATTACAACGATCTTCTTCTTTTATTATTGAAATACTCTCCGAAAGTTGTCTGCCTTCAAGAAACATTCTTATCTACAAATGATAAAATATCAATAAAGGACTATGCTCTTTACAGTAAAATATGTACAGACACCATTAGAGCATCAGGAGGCTCTACAATTGCTGTTGCAAATTGTGTCCCACAACGATAAATTCAGTTACAAACTGAAGTAACTTTGCACAGACCTATTACAGTATGCACCTTATATCTTCCTCCAAACTTATCTATTTCTGTTGAAGATTTAGAAAATTTAACCAAACAACTCCCAGAACCATTCTTTCTACTTGGCGATTTTAATGCCCATAATCCAATATGAGGAAGTGTATCTACAAATAATAAATGCAGCATTACAGAAAAATTAATTGATAATTTACAACTTTCCCTTCTGAATGACAAGTCACCAACTTATTTACATCCAGCCACTGGTAGCTTTTCTTCCATAGACCTTACATTATCACATCCATCATTATATTTAGATTTAACTTGGTCAGTGCTGGACGAACAGTAGGGAAGTGACCACTTTCCATTGTTGTTAACTTCAAACGACTCTGTCCCAGTAAATAGCCGCTCTTATTACAAATTTTCTAAAGTGAACTGGGAACAATTTAACAAACTATGTTCTGACAATTTGACATGTCCGGTATTTTCCAACTCTACGGATAAAGCTAATCTTTTTGCCTCCACTCTATCAAAGATAGCTGATGAGTATATTCCAAAAATCTCAATTAAAGATTCTAGTAAAATTAAAAAAAAACATGGTTCAACGATGAGTGCAGAAAATCTGTTCGGAAACGAAAAGCAGCACTTAAAAAATTTCAGGTTTGCCCTACAGCCGCAAATCTAAACAATTATCGAATCCTGCGAGCACAAACTCGTAGAACCTTTAAGATTTCTAAGCGTCAATCATGGCGATCGTATATACGAGGGTTGATCCAGAAGTAATGAGACAACGTCTCTAACTTTTAGAGTTTGTGTAACAGAGTTATAAAATTATCACCATGCGTCACAATTTTGAATTATCTATTCACACACCAAAAATTTTACTAGCACTTCTCTTTTTGAAAAAAATATATAGCTTTATATTAATCATGGTTCGGTATATCGCCGCACGCCAAAAAAGCGTCATTTTTCAATTATTATTACGGTCTCTTTCAGTAATGTTTTTTTGTCAAATAGTACGCCAAAATACATGACATGTGCACGACGTGACGTCAAAAGTGTGTGTTGTTTACAGTTAAAATTTGATTGACATTGTAGCAACCACTTGCGTTCCACACTATCAAAACTTAATCTACGGAAGAAGAAAACTAGGGTAATTCGGACAAAATCGCGCAACCTAACTTTATTCAATTTTATTACCAACCAGGTGAAATACAAAAAAAACCTGTGGAAATGTTGAATCAAACATCGGTGAAAATGCCTGTAAGCAGGGTATTTGTCAACCGCTGTTTTGAGAGGTTTGACGATGATCAGAAAGTTCTAGATGATAAAAATAAACCAGAAAGTATGTCGGAGAGTAGATGAATTTGTACCGCAAAGCGCGTACCGAACGTCACTAATAAAAAAAGGCCACTGATTATGTGCGAAAATTAACTCCAACACTCCAATAAAAAAGGTTTGGAAAGCTGTTCGTAAAATGAACGGTAAGCATAAAAAAGTTTGTTTCAACTGCTCATCTAAAACGTAAAGACTCGAGTATCGCTAAAACAACTAAAGATATAGCCAACACGCTGGTGGAAGCTTTTGAACATAATTCTTCTTCCGCCCACTGACGAGTTTAAACAAGTCAAATCTAAAGCTGAAAAACAAAATATTAATTTTCATTCTAACAACGAAGAAGAGTATAACACTCTCTTTACGATTGATGATCTAACCGACTCTATAAAAATGCTAAAGACACTGCTGCTAGTCCAGATGAAATTTATTATTAATTTTTAAAACACCTCACATTAGTATCTCAACATTTATTGCTTAATATTTTTAATGATATATGGATATCTGGTAAACTTTCAGATTTCTGGAAAAAAAGCTTTAATCGTACCAATACCGAAACCGGATAAAGACAACACTGATCCCCTTAACTATCGACCAATATCTCTAACAAGTTGTATCTGTAAAACCTTCGAACGCATGGTTAATAAACGACTTATCTGGTATTTAGAATCAAACGGTATAATTACTAATTTTCAGTCTGGTTTTCGAAAACAACGAAGTACAAATGATCATTTAGTTCGTCTCGAAACAACACGTAGTTTCAATTTTCTTCGATCTTGAGAAAGCTTACGATACAACATGGAAATATGGTATTCTCAAGGATTTAAAAGATGTCGGTCTAAACGGCAGATTACCAATGTTCATTTCTAGTTTTCTGTCAGACAGAAATTTTCAAGTTAAAGTAGGATCAACGTTATCAGAGAGCCACGAACAAGAACAAGGCGTGCCGCAAGGCAGTATTTTATCTGTTATCTTCTTTGGGCTTAAAATTAATAATAAAGTTAAGGCTATAAATCCTAGTACAGATTGCTCATTATATGTTGATGATTTTTAATCTTTTATCGATCTAAAAATATTCGAAGTATCGAACGTCAATTACAACAGAACTTGGGTAAAAATCAAAAATGGGCAACAGAAAATGGTTTTAAATTTTCCAAGTAAAAAAATCAATGTTCACATTTTTTGTCGATTGAGAAAACATCATAATGATCCCGAACTTAACATTTCTGGCTCTAAAATCCCAGTAGTAAATGAAGCTAAGAATTTAGGCGTTACATACGATAAAAAACTATCTTTTATACCACACTTAAAGTTGCTTAAAACAAAATGTATTAAAGCTTTGAATCTACTTAAAGTACTTTCACATACTGATTGGGGATCTGATACCCAAACATTACTAAAATTATACAGAAGTCTTGTTCGTTTAAAACTAGATTACGGATCAATAGTGTACGGATCAGCTCGTAAATCATACTCACAACTGCTAGATACTATACACAACCAGGGCTTACGTGTTGCTCTTGGTGCATTTAAAACTTCACCTATTGAAAGTCTTTATGTTGAAGCTAACGAGCCATCACTAAAATTACGTCGACAAAAACTTTCATTACAATGCGCAACTCGTATATCTTCTAACAAAAGAAACCCGGTGCGAAATGTTATTTTCAAACCTAATTACACCAGCAAATTTGAAAATAAACCGAATGAAATCAAACCATTTGGCCTGCGCGTTAAAAGCGACTTAGAAATGCTAAATATAAACACTTCGTCAGTGATACAGAACTTAGAGGAAAATATCCCCCCGTGGACCTACAACATTCCAGACGTTATTATTGACTTATCAACTTTTCGTAAATCTTTTACTAGCCCTGAAGCCTTTAAATATGAATTTGTAAACGTCTTGGAAAAATACAAAGATTGTACTCATTTATTTACCGACGGTTCCAAAATTGGAAACAAAGTTGGTTGCGCCGCATGCGGAAATTCTTTCGTTGCAAGAATGCGACTG
Source organism: Mactra quadrangularis (assembly GCA_025267735.1). NCBI lineage: Eukaryota > Metazoa > Mollusca > Bivalvia > Venerida > Mactridae > Mactra > Mactra quadrangularis. The sequence goes on along the minus strand of CM046305.1, from coordinate 45,436,242 downwards.
CCTGACAAGGCATCTATATTTACTGCCGAAATAAAAGCAATTGATCTCGCTTTAACATACATATTAAATAGTTTATTATTTTCTCAGATTTTCTATCTGTATTACTAGCCATAAAAAATCGCAGTTCAGACAATAATCTTATTAAAAGTATCGAGTTAAAATTACATGATATTTTAAAATCTAAAATAGTACACCTCTGCTGGATACCAAGTCATATTGGTATACATGGAAATGAAAAAGTAGACATCCTAGCTAAAGAATCTTTAAACCTTCAACCAGTTGATCTCAAATTACCAAGTAGTGACTTCAAGTGTTCAATCAATTCGTTAATTAAATCGAAATGGCAAACGATGTGGAACAACGCTATATTTAATAAGTTACATGACATAAAGCCAACCCTTGATTCATCTTCATCAATATTTTTTTCTTATCGCCGAGATCAAATTGTGATTACGCGATGTAGAATAGGTCATACCAGATTAACACATTCATACCTTCTCAAAAGAGAGGAAGCATCTAAGTGTATACCATGTGACGAGCATTTCAATGTCAAACACGTTCTCATTGATTGTCAGGATCTCAAAAACATCCGTGATAAACATTTTAAGGTTAACTCACTTAAAGAACTTTTTGAGTCTGTACCATCACATGTGATACTTAACTTTTTGAAGGAAATAAATGTTTATGATTAAATATAGGGCTAAAGATCATTATTATCGATTGAATTAATAGTATCATTATTTGTTGTCGGCGCGATATGACCTTTCTGTGTTGGTGCGCCGTAAAACCCAAACAAACAAACAAACAATCTATGTAATGAAAATAAAATATTTTATCTAATATCTTCCTTATTAATTAAGATATTAACAGGAGTGATGAGATTTACGTAGTTCTTAACCATAACAATTCTTAGATTGATTTTCAAACAAATTGAATGATTTACAAAAAAGTTATGTGAGCTAAATTTTGTCAAATTGGCTTTGAAAAATAAGGGTAAAATCCGAGTAATCCAATAATTGCGAAAGTCCCTAATTACCACCTATGAATAACACATACTGTCAAATTAGCTTGAAAATTCGATCTAAAAAAGAAATTAAAAAAATACGATTGTGCAGATGAAAGCTACACACTGATTGGTCGACACATGGTCATCTAAACATGGTCATCAAAGGTGTGTTCAACAATGCGAACGCTTAGGCGCCTGCTTTGCGAATTGTTAGGCTATTGAATGACTGCGAGCGCTTGCTGTAAAATCCAAGATGGCGTCAAACAGGACATAATTGAAAATAGCAGGTGGGGAAACAATTATTTCTACTGATACATGCGATCTTTCACATTTTTTCTTATATGGATTATTATGATACAATTTACTGTACCAAATAAATTCTATTATATGCATTGCGTGGATATGTTATGTGGAACAAGTAACACACAGGTTTGCGTCCCACTTTTCAAAGATAATTCTTGGAGATAAAAATTTAAATTTTCCAGCCGCCATCTTTGATATCTAAGATAAAATGAACGTAAAGTTGGCAGACTCAGCAGACACAGCAGACACAGCAGAAGGAACGATCCTTCTGCTGTGTCTGCTGGCAGAAGGATAAATCTACAGCAGAAGGAACGATCCTTCTGCTGTGTCTGCTGGCAGAAGGATACATTTACAGCAGAAGGATCAATCTTTCTGCTGGGTCTGCTGGCAGAAGGATTGAATTATAACAGAAAGATGTGTCTGTTGGCAGAAAGATTTTATAATAACAGAAAGATGTGTCTGCTGGCAGAAGGATTAAACAACAACAGAATCAATCTTTCTGCCACGTCTGTTGGCAGAATAATTGAATTATAATTTCAAGCCTCAATTTAAGCAAAACATGTGATATTATGCATCATTTTAAAGCTGATAGTTATGAAAATGTTTTGATGAGTACATTTTGAACAGTAAATAAAGAATAAGGGCCTGGTGAGTAAACAAAACAGGCCCATATTCGAATGTGAATTTTGTGTTCGACTGACATCCTTCTGCTGTTATTTAACACATGTTTTATTAATCATTTCATCTATCTGTTCACAAAATCAAATTTTATATAGAACAAGCTTTAATCTGGTATAAAGATGTGCGATAAACTCTATTTAATTGCGACAAATTATACGTTAATATATCGAGTACGAAAATTCTCAGTGCGGAAGTTCGGTTCGATATTTTCATTAAAAAAGTGCCAATACATGCTATTTACCGAGTCTTATTTTAAGCCCCAATTAAGACAAAATATGCGATATTATGCATCATTTTAAAGCTTATACCTAGAAAAAGGTTTAGACAGGTCGATTTTGATTTTTTGTAAAAGAATAACAACAAGACGAGTGTATAAGGTAGCCCTATTTTCGGACGTACATTTCGGTTTGAGTGACATCCTTCTGCTATAAATAAATACACGTATTCTTAATTAATTTAAAAACTAAATCACAAAATCAAACTGGCAATAGAATAAGCTTTCTTTTGATGTATATAAGAGTGAATAACTCGACTTAATTTGGACAAAATATATGTTTATATGTCAAGTTCGTAAATTCACCCGACCACAGATTGGTTTGATTTTTTCATTGAAATGTGCGAAAACATGTTAATTACCGAGTCTTATTGTAAGCCTTAATTTAGGCAAAACATGTGATATTATGCATCATTTTAAAGCTGATTGTTGTAAAAATGTTTTGACGGGTACATTTTGAACAGCAAATAAATAATAAGGGCCTGGTGAGTAAACAAAACAGGCCCATTTTCGAATGTGAATTTTGTGTTCGACTGACATCCTTCTGCTGTTATTTAACACATGTTTTATTAATCATTTCATATATCTGTTCACAAAATCAAATTTTATATAGAACAAGCTTTAATCTGGTATAAAGATGTGCGATAAACTCTATTTAATTGCGACAATTTGAACGTTAATATATCGAGTACGAAAATTCTCAGTGCGGAAGTTCGGTTCGATATTTTCATTAGAAAAGTGCCAATACATGCTATTTACCGAGTCTTATTGTAAGCCACAATTACGACAAAATATGCGATATTTTGCATCATTTTAAAGCTTATACCTAGAAAAAGGTTTAGACAGGTCGATTTTGAATTTTTGTAAAAGAATAACAACAAGACGAGTGTATAAAGTAGCCCTATTTTCGGACGTACATTTCGGTTTGAGTGACATCCTTCTGCTATAAATAAATACACGTATTCTTAATTAATTTAAAAACTAAATCACAAAATCAAACTGGCAATAGAATATGCTTTCTTTTGATGTATATAAGAGTGAATAACTCGACTTTATTTGGACAAAATATATGTTTATATGTCAAGTTCGTAAATTCACCCGACCACAGATTGGTTTGATTTTTTCATTGAAATGTGCGAAAACATGCTAATTACCGAGTCTTATTGTAAGCCTTAATTTAGGCAAAACATATGATATAATGCATCATTTTAAAGCTGATTGTTGTAAAAATGTTTTGACGGGTACATTTTGAAAGGCAAATAAATAATAAGGGCCTGGTGAGTAAACAAAACAGGCCCATTTTCGAATGTGAATTTTGTGTTCGACTGACATCCTTCTGCTGTTATTTAACACATGTTTTATTAATCATTTCATCTATCTGTTCACAAAATCAAATTTTATATAGAACAAGCTTTAATCTGGTATAAAGATGTGCGATAAACTCTATTTAATTGCGACAATTTGAACGTTAATATATCGAGTACGAAAATTCTCAGTGCGGAAGTTCGGTTCGATATTTTCATTAGAAAAGTGCCAATACATGCTATTTACCGAGTCTTATTTTAAGCCCCAATTAAGACAAAATATGCGATATTATTAATCATTTTAAAGCTTATACATAGAAAAAGGTTTAGACAGGTCGATTTTGAATTTTTGTAAAAGAATAACAGCAAGACGAGTGTATAAAGTAGCCCTATTTTCGGACGTACATTTCGGTTTGAGTGACATCCTTCTGCTATAAATAAATACACGTATTCTTAATTAATTTAAAAACTAAATCACAAAATCAAACTGGCAATAGAATAAGCTTTCTTTTGATGTATATATGAGTGAATAACTCGCCTTAATTTGGACAAAATATATGTTTATATGTGAAGTTCGTAAATTCACCCGACCACAGATTGGTTTGATTTTTTCATTGAAATGTGCGAAAACATGCTAATTACCGAGTCTTATTGTAAGCCTAAATTTAGGCAAAACATGTGATATTATGCATCATTTTAAAGCTGATTTTGGTACAAATGTTTTGACGGGTACATTTTGAACAGCAAATAAATAATAAGGGCCTGGTGAGTAAACAAAACAGGCCCATTTTCGAATGTGAATTTTGTGTTCGACTGACATCCTTCTGCTGTTATTTAACACATGTTTTATTAATCATTTCATCTATCTGTTCACAAAATCAAATTTTATATAGAACAAGCTTTAATCTGGTATAAAGATGTGCGATAAACTCTATTTAATTGCGACAAATTATACGTTAATATATCGAGTACGAAAATTCACAGTGCGGAAGTTCGGTTCGATATTTTCATTAGAAAAGTGCCAATACATGCTATTTACCGAGTCTTATTTTAAGCCACAATTAAGACAAAATATGCGATATTATGCATCATTTTAAAGCTTATACCTAGAAAAAGGTTTAAACAGGTCGATTTTGATTTTTTGTAAAAGAATAACAGCAAGACGAGTGTATAAAGTAGCCCTATTTTCGGACGTACATTTCGGTTTGAGTGACATCCTTCTGCTATAAATAAATACACGTATTCTTAATTAATTTAAAAACTAAATCACAAAATCAAACTGGCAATAGAATAAGCTTTCTTTTGATGTATATATGAGTGAATAACTCGACTTAATTTGGACAAAATATATGTTTATATGTCAAGTTTGTAAATTCACCCGACCACAGATTGGTTTGATTTTTTCATTGAAATGTGCGAAAACATGCTAATTACCGAGTCTTATTGTAAGCCTAAATTTAGGCAAAACATGTGATATTATGCATCATTTTAAAGCTGATTGTTGTAAAAATGTTTTGACGGGTACATTTTGAACAGCAAATAAATAATAAGGGCCTGGTGAGTAAACAAAACAGGCCCATTTTCGAATGTGAATTTTGTGTTCGACTGACATCCTTCTGCTGTTATTTAACACATGTTTTATTAATCATTTCATATATCTGTTCACAAAATCAAATTTTATATAGAACAAGCTTTAATCTGGTATATAGATGTGCGATAAACTCTATTTAATTGCGACATATTATACGTTAATATATCGAGTACGAAAATTCTCAGTGCGGAAGTTCGGTTCGATATTTTCATTAAAAAAGTGCCAATACATGCTATTTACCGAGTCTTATTTTAAGCCACATTTAAGACAAAATATGCGATATTATGCATCATTTTAAAGCTTATACATAGAAAAAGGTTTAGACAGGTCGATTTTGAATTTTTGTAAAAGAATAACAGCAAGACGAGTGTATAAAGTAGCCCTATTTTCGGACGTATATTTCGGTTTGAGTGACATCCTTCTGCTATAAATAAATACACGTATTCTTAATTAATTTAAATACTAAATCACAAAATCAAACTGGCAATAGAATAAGCTTTCTTTTGATGTATATATGAGTGAATAACTCGACTTAATTTGGACAAAATATATGTTTATATGTCAAGTTCGTAAATTCACCCGACCACAGATTGGTTTGATTTTTTCATTGAAATGTGCGAAAACATGCTAATTACCGAGTCTTATTGTAAGCCTAAATTTAGGCAAAACATGTGATATTATGCATCATTTTAAAGCTGATTGTTGTAAAAATGTTTTGACGGGTACATTTTGAACAGCAAATAAATAATAAGGGCCTGGTGAGTAAACAAAACAGGCCCATTTTCGAATGTGAATTTTGTGTTCGACTGACATCCTTCTGCTGTTATTTATCACATGTTTTATTAATCATTTCATCTATCTGTTCACAAAATCAAATTTTATATAGAACAAGCTTTAATCTGGTATAAAGATGTGCGATAAACTCTATTTAATTGCGACAAATTATACGTTAATATATCGAGTACGAAAATTCTCAGTTCGGAAGTTCGGTTCCATATTTTCATTAGAAAAGTGCCAATACATGCTATTTACCGAGTCTTATTTTAAGCCACAATTAAGACAAAATATGCGATATTATGCATCATTTTAAAGCTTATACCTAGAAAAAGGTTTAGACAGGTCGATTTTGATTTTTTGTAAAAGAATAACAACAAGACGAGTGTATAAAGTAGCCCTATTTTCGGACGTACATTTCGGTTTGAGTGACATCCTTCTGCTATAAATAAATACACGTATTCTTAATTAATTTAAAAACTAAATCACAAAATCAAACTGGCAATAGAATAAGCTTTCTTTTGATGTATATAAGAGTGAATAACTCGACTTAATTTGGACAAAATATATGTTTATATGTCAAGTTCGTAAATTCACCCGACCACAGATTGGTTTGATTTTTTCATTGAAATGTGCGAAAACATGCTAATTACCGAGTCTTATTGTAAGCCTTAATTTAGGCAAAACATGTGATATAATGCATCATTTTAAAGCTGATTGTTGTAAAAATGTTTTGACGGGTACATTTTGAACAGCAAATAAATAATAAGGGCCTGGTGAGTAAACAAAACAGGCCCATTTTCGAATGTGAATTTTGTGTTCGACTGACATCCTTCTGCTGTTATTTAACACATGTTTTATTAATCATTTCATCTATCTGTTCACAAAATCAAATTTTATATAGAACAAGCTTTAATCTGGTATAAAGATGTGCGATAAACTCTATTTAATTGCGACAAATTATACGTTAATATATCGAGTACGAAAATTCTCAATGCGGAAGTTCGGTTCGATATTTTCATTAAAAAAGTGCCAATACATGCTATTTACCGAGTCTTATTTTAAGCCACAATTAAGACAAAATATGCGATATTATGCATCATTTTAAAGCTTATACATAGAAAAAGGTTTAGACAGGTCGATTTTGATTTTTTGTAAAAGAATAACAACAAGACGAGTGTAAAAAGTAGCCCTATTTTCGGACGTACATTTCGGTTTGAGTGACATCCTTCTGCTACAAATAAATACACGTATTTTAAATTAATTTACCAACCAAATCACACAATCTGACTGGCAATAGAATAAGCTTTCTTTTGGTGTATAAATGAGTGAATAACTCGTCTTAATTTGGACAAAATATATGTTTATATATCAAGTTCGTAAATTCGCCCGACCACAGTTTGGTTTGATTTTTTCATTGAAATGTGCGAAAACATGCTAATTACCGAGTCTTATTTTTAGCCACAATTTAGACAAAACTTGTGATATTATGCATCATTTTAAAGCAGATTGTTTGAAAAATGTTTTGACGGGTACATTTTGAACAGCAAATAAATATTAAAGGCCTGGTGAGTGAACAAAACAGGCCCATTTTCGAATGTGAATTTTGTGTTCGATTGACATCCTTCTGCTGTTAATAAAAACATGTTTTATTAATTATTTCACCAATGTATTCACAAAATCAAATTTTATATAGAACAAGGTTTGTTTTGGTGTATAAATGTGAGATTAACTCATTTTAATTGCGACAAAATATATGTATTTAAATATATCAAGTACGAAAATTCTCAGTACGAAAGTTCGGTTCGAATTTTTATCACATTTGTATACCAAAAGAAAGCTTGTTCTATATATAATTTTATTATAGATTGAATAGATTGGTAAAATAATTTTATAAAAGATGTATTTATTAATAGCAGAAGGATGTCGATCTGTCGAACAAAAGTTTACATTTGAAAATGGGTCTGTTTTGTCCACTCGCAGTGCCCTTATTGTTGACTTATTTTTCAAAATGTACCCGTGAAAACATTTTCCAAACAATCAGCCTGAAAATGATGAAATTCTGACAGTAAGGCTTTACTGCTGTACTGCTGTACTGCCGTTACTGCTGTCTTCACATACATGCACTAATTGACACTTATTTTTTTTAAATTGAAAAATGTTCACTAGAAAACTGAGGACCTTAAAAGATTCTCCTTAAAAATCACAGTGATTGTTACTTTTGGTTTTAGATACAAATGAGTACAAAGTTATTTACTTCTTGATCAAAGGTTGAAGCACATAGTGCAGAAACCTCAATCAAAAAGCAAAACAATATTTGTACATGAAATACATTTATTTCTATGGTTGCGGGGATCCAAACAGAGTGCAAGTACCGAGTAATTACCCCGGTTATTTTTAACGGGGTAATTGGATCTTTAGGATTGGAGATCCTTTTCTATTTATTAAGTTTAAAGCCAAATTTTGACATATTGATGTAGAAATCAAAACTATATAGGGAAATAAACTTTAATTGATGAAATTGTATAAACTATATATACTTATAAAGGTTTTTTAAGATTAATATTCCAGCTATTTTCATTTCTAGAGTGGAATATAATGTTAACAAAGTGTGAAAAATCTAAAATATTGAGAATTTTAGTTCTGAAATTTGAAATTCTTATGTTTTTAATATTGTTAATGTCATTTGGTTTATATTACAATGGTTGCATTGATACTATTATGTTTAATGACATCTTTATATGTCTCCAATCCATAAAGAGTGATTTTTTTGTAAAAATTTAAGGTTTTTAACCCTAATATGCAGTCTTTTATTGAAGGAGATGGGCAAAAAATTGTCCTTTTTGTCAAAAATATCATTCTTTTCAGTATTTAGTATATGTAAGGTAGTAATTAAATAGAAGAAATAATAAAATTGGTGTTTTCCTAACCAGGAAAGTTATTCAGAATGATGTTTTTAAAGAATTTGACCCTGTTTTGTTTAATAATTTTTGGTTTTAGGTCTATGTATTTTGCTATTTAGTAAAAATCACTTGAATTTTAAACAAAACTAGTGGATAACAGTTTATATAAGAGGTTTAAATTACCTCATTGTTATAGTTTTATAGTTTATTATGTGAAAAATAGCCATTTAAATGGTATTTTCTGCATTATGGTGTTATGTATACAGATTTCATTGAAACTCTTGAGGTACTTGCACTTATATTGGGTGATATAAATGAAATAGACTGAAAATGAGGGCTCTAGATCTTATCGGTCATTTGGCAATCAACTATATAAGTTTCTAGAGCCATATAGACTGAACTCCTGACCGCCTTGCTTGGATCTAGTAGGATCTGGATGTCAAAGGGGACATCACTGAAACCCATTGTTGCCTTTAGGAGCTCAATTTTGGCTCCAAATGGTGTAAGAGTATTTTGGAAGCTCCTGTGGCAGAATGAACCAGTCCCAATGATGGCATTCAGGTTTTTTTTTTAATTTTTTTGGTTTGAGCCCTGGCCCAGAATTTAACAGCCTGCCCAGACCTGAAAATGAGTGGCATGACTCCTGCCTCTGCTTCTAAAAGATGCTGTGGGGTGGTTGGTAAGGCCCTTAGAGCAATTCTCAATGCTTAATTCTGTATAATATTTAGTCTTTGGAGTTGGGAGGGGCTAGTTACAGAATAAATTTCAGCTCCATATTCATTTTTTGATCTTGTGAGAGATTTGTACATTAGTAATAGACTGTTTTAATCAGTATTCTAAAAAGTTTAAAATTTTACAAAAAAATCCGGGCACGTTAAAAGATTCCTTGTAAAAAATCACATTGACTGGTACCTTTAATTTTTGTAACAAAAGATTAAAAGTTACACACAATGTAGTGTACTTTTTGAATGAAATCTTCTGTACAGAGCACAAAAGACTCAATCCATAAGTACTATAGAAAAAGTTAAACAATAGTATTGTATTATTAATTGCGGGGATCCCAAAATAGTGCAAATACCAAGTAACTACCCCGGTTTATTAAACATATCCGGGGTAATTGGATCTTATGGACCGGAGAACCTGTTGATATATTAGTATACATATGTCAGTTGTTGACATATTTTTGAAAACTCTATAATATTTTCTTAAGAGTTATTCATTTTGATAATTTTTTTCAGTATTGGAACAGAAAATGAACTTTAATAGGTGTTCCAATAGATTTTTTGTTGATTTTTTAGTAAAAATATAATGTGAAATTCTAAAACCTAAGACATTTTAGCTCTAATTTAAAAGAATTTTGTCATTAGGTATATCAATGAAGTTTTTGATATATATATTACTGTGTTTAAGATGGTAATTTCAGGTCTTTTGTTTCTTTTACAGGTTCCTAACCCATAATTAGTTTAAGAAATTGTTAAATTAAAGGTTTTAAAGCCTTTTAATAGGCTAAATTGTATAAAATTTGTATTAAAATAGACAAAATAATGTCTTTTTGTAGTAAAAAACATAAATTTCCACATTATATGATTAAAATATATATATTCTTGTATAGTAGGAATTAAATAATGTAAAAAAATTTTAAGATTCAACAGATTTGTTGAATATTTGTTAAATTTATGGGTTTAAGTAACCCGGTAAGTCTGGTAATAGTGTTTTATCTGGGTAAAAAGACACTGATAATGTATATTTAAGTAGGATTTGCATCCTAGGATATATTTAATTACAATGAATTTAAGGCATTTTTAATTTTGCTAGTAAATAGCATTAAAATTAGAGGTTTTGGGTACCTCAGAATTGATTTTAAGTCTTTTCAGTACTTTCAAATAAGTTTAATTAGATGTTTTAACTGCATTTTGGTGTTTTTATGCAGTGTTTATGTAACTCATATGGTATTTGCACTTAATTGGGTGGAATAAATGAAATAGACTGAATTTGTGGGATCTAGATTTTGTCTTTCATTGTAGATTACTATGTAGATCTCTAGAGCCCTATAGACTGAGGTTCTAACTGCCTTGCTAGGATCACCACCAAATAACACCAAAATAAATCTTATTCTATTGTTAGTCTGATTTTGCGAATAGGTTGGTAAATTAATAAAAAAATCGTGTATTTATTAATAGCAGAAGGGTGGCAGTCAAACATAAATTTATATCCGAAAACAGGGCTAACTTTTAACTCGCCATGCTGTTATTCTTTATTACTTTTTTTCCCAAATAGACATTTCAAAACATTTTTAATTTGATGCATAATGTGTAAGATTTAAGTCGAAACATTCTCGAAAATTGCTCTCGAAAATAGACCTGTTACTAGTCATTTCACAAAAAAGACCGAACCCAAATATCATTTAGAAAAAACTCAAACATCGATCCAGTTAGTATCGTTCGGCCTTATAAAAATCGAGTTTTGTATGTTAATATATATCAAAAGAAAGCTTGTTTTATCTTCAGTCTGATTATGTGTATGGATTTGTAAAATACATAGTCAAACATGTTTTTGTTTACAGCAGAAGGATGTCAGTCGAACACAAATTCACATTCAAAAATTGGCCTGTTTGTACACTCGACAGGCCCTTATTGTTTATTTATAGTTCTAAATTTACCCGTCAAAACATTTTCCAAACAATCAGCTTGAAAATGATGCATAAAAGCACATGTTTTAACTTAGTTGTGGTTTAAAATAAGAATCGGTAGTCAGCATGTATTTGCACATTTTTTGAAAATATCGAACCGAACTTTCGTACTGAGAATTTTCGTACTTGACATATTTAAATACATATATTTTGTCGCAATTAAAATGAGTTTATCGCACATCTATATACCAAATTAAAGCTTGTTCTATATAAAATTTGATTTTGTGAACGGATAGATGAAACGATTAAAAAAACGTGTTTATTAACACCAGAAGGATGTCAGTCGAACACAAAATTCACATTCGAAAACGGGCCTGTTTTGTTTACTTACCAGGCCCTTATTATTTATTCACTGTTCAAAATGTACCCGTCAAACATTTTCACAACAATCAGCTTTAAAACGATGCATAATATCACATGTTTTGCCTAAATTGAGGCTTAAATATGACTCGGTAATTAGCATGTTTTTGCCCATTTCAATGAAAAAATCAAACCAAACTGTGGTCGGGTGAATTTACGAACTTGACATATAAACATATATTTTTTCGAAATTAAGTTGATTTATTCACTCATTTATACATTAAAAGAAAGCTTATTCTACTGCCAGTTTGATTTTGTGATTTAGTTTTTAAATTAATTAAAAATACGTGTATTTATTTGTAGCAGAAGGATGTCACTCAAACCGAAATGTACGTCCTAAAATAGGGCTACTTTATACACTCGTCTTGCTGTTATTCTTTTACAAAAATTCAAAATCGACCTGTCTAAACCTTTTTCTATGTATAAGCTTTAAAATGATGCATAATATCGCATATTTTGTCTTAATTGTGGCTTAAAATAAGACTCGGTAAATAGCATGTATTGGCACTTTTTTAATGAAAATATCGAACCGAACTTCCGCACTGAGAATTTTCGTACTCGATATATTAACGTATAATTTGTCGCAATTAAATAGAGTTTATCGCACATCTTTATACCAGATTAAAGCTTGTTCTATATAAAATTTGATTTTGTGAACAGATAGATGAAATGATTAATAAAACATGTGTTAAATAACAGCAGAAGGATGTCAGTCGAACACAAAATTCACATTCGAAAATGGGCCTGTTTTGTTTACTCACCAGGCCCTTATTATTTATTTGCTGTTCAAAATGTACCCGTCAAAACATTTTTACAACAATCAGCTTTAAAAAGATGCATAATATCACATGTTTTGCCTAAATTTAGGCTTACAATAAGACTCGGTAATTAGCATGTTTTCGCACATTTCAATGAAAAAATCAAACCAAACTGTGGTCGGGTTAATTTACGAACTTGACATATAAACATATATTTTGTCCAAATTAAGTCGAGTTATTCACTCATATATACATCAAAAGAAAGCTTATTCTATTGCCAGTTTGATTTTGTGATTTAGTTTTTAAATTAATTAAGAATACGTGTATTTATTTATAGCAGAAGGATGTCACTCAAACCGAAATGTACGTCCGAAAATAGGGCTACTTTATACACTCGTCTTGTTGTTATTCTTTTACAAAAATTCAAAATCGACCTGTCTAAACCTTTTTCTATGTATAAGCTTTAAAATGATGCATAATATCGCATATTTTGTCTTAATTGTGGCTTAAAAAAAGACTCGGTAAATAGCATGTATTGGCACTTTTTTAATGAAAATATCGAACCGAACTTCCGCACTGAGAATTTTCGTACTCGATATATTAACGTATAATTTGTCGCAATTAAATAGAGTTTATCGCACATCTTTATACCAGATTAAAGCTTGTTCTATATAAAATTTGATTTTGTGAACAGATAGATGAAATGATTAATAAAACATGTGTTAAATAACAGCAGAAGGATGTCAGTCGAACACAAAATTCACATTCGAAAATGGGCCTGTTTGTTTACTCACCAGGCCCTTATTATTTATTTGCTGTTCAAAATGTACCCGTCAAAACATTTTTACAACAATCAGCTTTAAAATGATGCATAATATCACATGTTTTGCCTAAATCAAGGCTTACAATAAGACTCGGTAATTAGCATGTTTTCGCACATTTCAATGAAAAAATCAAACCAATCTGTGGTCGGGTTAATTTACGAACTTGACATATAAACATATATTTTGTCCAAATTAAGTCGAGTTATTCACTCATATATACATCAAAAGAAAGCTTATTCTATTGCCAGTTTGATTTTGTGATTTAGTTTTTAAATTAATTAAGAATACGTGTATTTATTTATAGCAGAAGGATGTCACTCAAACCGAAATGTACGTCCGAAAATAGGGCTACTTTATACACTCGTCTTGTTGTTATTCTTTTACAAAAAATCAAAATCGACCTGTCTAAACCTTTTTCTATGTATAAGCTTTAAAATGATGCATAATATCGCATATTTTGTCTTAATTGTGGCTTAAAATAAGACTCGGTAAATAGCATGTATTGGCACTTTTTTAATGAAAATATCGAACCGAACTTCCGCATTGAGAATTTTCGTACTCGATATATTAACGTATAATTTGTCGCAATTAAATAGAGTTTATCGCACATCTTTATACCAGATTAAAGCTTGTTCTATATAAAATTTGATTTTGTGAACAGATAGATGAAATGATTAATAAAACATGTGTTAAATAACAGCAGAAGGATGTCAGTCGAACACAAAATTCACATTCGAAATGGGCCTGTTTTGTTTACTCACCAGGCCCTTATTATTTATTTGCTGTTCAAAATGTAACCGTCAAAACATTTTTACAACAATCAGCTTTAAAATGATGCATTATATCATATGTTTTGCCTAAATTAAGGCTTACAATAAGACTCGGTAATTAGCATGTTTTCGCACATTTCAATGAAAAAATCAAACCAATCTGTGGTCGGGTGAATTTACGAACTTGACATATAAACATATATTTTGTCCAAATTAAGTCGAGTTATTCACTCTTATATACATCAAAAGAAAGCTTATTCTATTGCCAGTTTGATTTTGTGATTTAGTTTTTAAATTAATTAAGAATACGTGTATTTATTTATAGCAGAAGGATGTCACTCAAACCGAAATGTACGTCCGAAAATAGGGCTACTTTATACACTCGTCTTGTTGTTATTCTTTTACAAAAAATCAAAATCGACCTATCTAAACCTTTTTCTAGGTATAAGCTTTAAAATGATGCATAATATCGCATATTTTGTCTTAATTGTGGCTTAAAATAAGACTCGGTAAATAGCATGTATTGGCACTTTTTTAATGAAAATATCGAACCGAACTTCCGCACTGAGAATTTTCGTACTCGATATATTAACGTATAATTTGTCGCAATTAAATAGAGTTTATCGCACATCTTTATACCAGATTAAAGCTTGTTCTATATAAAATTTGATTTTGTGAACAGATAGATGAAATTATTAATAAAACATGTGTTAAATAACAGCAGAAGGATGTCAGTCGAACACAAAATTCACATTCGAAAATGGGCCTGTTTTGTTTACTCACCAGGCCCTTATTATTTATTTGCTGTTCAAAATGTACCCGTCAAAACATTTTTACAACAATCAGCTTTAAAATGATGCATAATATCACATGTTTTGCCTAAATTTAGGCTTACAATAAGACTCGGTAATTAGCATGTTTTCGCACATTTCAATGAAAAAATCAAACCAATCTGTGGTCGGGTGAATTTACGAACTTGACATATAAACATATATTTTGTCCAAATTAAGTCGAGTTATTCACTCATATATACATCAAAAGAAAGCTTATTCTATTGCCAGTTTGATTTTGTGATTTAGTTTTTAAATTAATTAAGAATACGTGTATTTATTTATAGCAGAAGGATGTCACTCAAACCGAAATGTACGTCCGAAAATAGGGCTACTTTATACACTCGTCTTGTTGTTATTCTTTTACAAAAATTCAAAATCGATCTGTCTAAACCTTTTTCTATGTATAAGCTTTAAAATGATGCATAATATCGCATATTTTGTCTTAAATGTGGCTTAAAATAAGACTCGGTAAATAACATGTATTGGCACTTTTTTAATGAAAATATCGAACCGAACTTCCGCACTGAGAATTTTCGTACTCGATATATTAACGTATAATTTGTCGCAATTAAATAGAGTTTATCGCACATCTATATACCAGATTAAAGCTTGTTCTATATAAAATTTGATTTTGTGAACAGATAGATGAAATTATTAATAAAACATGTGTTAAATAACAGCAGAAGGATGTCAGTCGAACACAAAATTCACATTCGAAATGGGCCTGTTTTGTTTACTCACCAGGCCCTTATTATTTATTTGCTGTTCAAAATGTACCCGTCAAAACATTTTTACAACAATCAGCTTTAAAATGATGCATAATATCACATGTTTTGCCTAAATTTAGGCTTACAATAAGACTCGGTAATTAGCATGTTTTCGCACATTTCAATGAAAAAATCAAACCAATCTGTGGTCGGGTGAATTTACGAACTTGACATATAAACAAATATTTTGTCCAAATTAAGTCGAGTTATTCACTCATATATACATCAAAAGAAAGCTTATTCTATTGCCAGTTTGATTTTGTGATTTAGTTTTTAAATTAATTAAGAATACGTGTATTTATTTATAGCAGAAGGATGTCACTCAAACCGAAATGTACGTCCGAAAATAGGGCTACTTTATACACTCGTCTTGCTGTTATTCTTTTACAAAAATTCAAAATCGACCTGTCTAAACCTTTTTCTATGTATAAGCTTTAAAATGATGCATAATATCGCATATTTTGTCTTAAATGTGGCTTAAAATAAGACTCGGTAAATAGCATGTATTGGCACTTTTTTAATGAAAATATCGAACCGAACTTCCGCACTGAGAATTTTCGTACTCGATATATTAACGTATAATTTGTCGCAATTAAATAGAGTTTATCGCACATCTATATACCAGATTAAAGCTTGTTCTATATAAAATTTGATTTTGTGAACAGATAGATGAAATGATTAATAAAACATGTGTTAAATAACAGCAGAAGGATGTCAGTCGAACACAAAATTCACATTCGAAATGGGCCTGTTTTGTTTACTCACCAGGCCCTTATTCTTTATTTACTGTTCAAAATGTACTCATCAAAACATTTTCATAACTATCAGCTTTAAAATGATGCATAATATCACATGTTTTGCTTAAATTGAGGCTTGAAATTATAATTCAATTATTCTGCCAACAGACGTGGCAGAAAGATTGATTCTGTTGTTGTTTAATCCTTCTGCCAGCAGACACATCTTTCTGTTATTATAAAATCTTTCTGCCAACAGACACATCTTTCTGTTATAATTCAATCCTTCTGCCAGCAGACCCAGCAGAAAGATTGATCCTTCTGCTGTAAATGTATCCTTCTGCCAGCAGACACAGCAGAAGGATCGTTCCTTCTGCTGTAGATTTATCCTTCTGCCAGCAGACACAGCAGAAGGATCGTTCCTTCTGCTGTGTCTGCTGTGTCTGCTGAGTCTGCCAACTTTACGTTCATTAAGATAAACACCTCTCGAGCTAAATCGCGAGCACTCGAGCGGGAGCCCGCATTCAGAACGAGAGCGCTCGATGTAGCCTTGAGCGCTCGCATTGTTGAACGCTCCTCTGTGCTCTGTCAGGAGATACTATGACAGCGGGCTATAGGATATTCTGTTTACGGTGATAGGAGGTATGGAATAACTAAATGTTTTGAGAAATAATAAAAATATCAAGACAGATCATTAAGACGTAGGTGTCATTTATTTGCCAACGGCTGCAACACTTGGATTATGTTCATACAACAGAAAACCAGAAAATGTGGTATGGTCGGCACTGTATACGCTTGTTTCTTCATTATCATTTCTAATTGTCACTGTATCTCCGACATTTAAGTTGATGACAAGCATTTGGGAGGACTGGTCGTACGGGTTGACTGATATCACCGAATGTGCACCACCATTGACGTCGAAATGTGCGCGAAAGTGACTTCCCGTACTTTGGAGGGCCAAGATGGTCATATGAAGCACATACGTTCCGGCAACTGGTGCCACAAAAGCACTTGTGATAGTGTTAAAAGCGTTGCCAACATTGGTTACGCTTCTACGGAAAGGAATTATTTGATTAACTCCTAAGTGAGTGATGACTAATCCGTCACCAGTGGCATAGAATGCAACCTTAGTCTCTGAGATGCCTCGACCTGGAAGTATAAAAGACAGCCTCATAATGAATATCAATTCTTAACCAACCCGCTGATATTAAATTATGTTGCGCAATCATTACTTTTTAGTTGCAGGACTTTGCGATTATTATAGATATGTATGCGATGTCTTTTATCGAAATTCGGTGTTTCTTTTAATGTTCTTGTTTATGTTTCGTTACAAGAATCGTAACTCACTAAACATTGGAATGTTCCGTATTCTTTGTAAAATTACTAAAATACGTCATTGAAATATACTTATTGAAAATCGAACGTTTACAAATGGCTTTTTATTTCCTAATAACTGAACATCAATCACTTTAGATAGGCTCATTTATAACGTAATTCATATGTCACTTCGCTCCGCCAAAGCAATGCCATGGTACATTGAATCGGGGTTAAATGGCTTTTTCTGAAACACAATTATCTTGGCAAAGTTGCATGTCTGCCAGTCCATTAATTTGGAAATAACCCTTCACGTAAAGGTAAAAGATAAAAAAATATAGCACAAGTCCCAACCAGTAAAGGGTTGAAGGGACAAGCTCCATAATAGATTAGATGTATAAAAAGGTTAAAAAGTAGTTTATACATTTACTTGTACATACCTTTTCTAATGAAACTTTGTCTCTTTGTGTCGCCGGAAAGGATTTGACGTTTTTGGCCCTCGCTGATATTGTCTTCGTCCTGCTGTCTGGAAGAACTGTCGACTGTCTCTCTCTCAGTTGTCGCATCCAGGGCTTCTCCTTCTGCTTGTAAAGCCAGTTCTTTCAATTTGGTATCAGACTCCATGGTTTCGATGCTCGTCTTTTCTTTGGAAGCCAACTCTTTCATTTTGGACTCCATGGTTTCGATTTTCGCCTTCAATGCTGAAATTTCTTTTTCACTAGCCTCTTGTCTTCTCATAAACTCATCTTGCATCTTCGCCATTTTTGCTTCACTTGCAGCTTCGCTGACGTCAATCATGTCCTTAAAGACGCCAATCATGTCCTGCATAGTTATCTCCCCTGTTGAATGTGAGTTAACATTTCCCGACAAGGAAAGAGCGGCGCATAAGCATAACACAAACGAACGAAACATGGTCGTCATTTGATTCAGAACGTGTAAATGTGTTTGGATCGGTATGATAATGTCCTTGAATTGTCATGTAAAATGATAAGCGACCGAGGTGAACCACGTACAATACATAATCAAACGATGGAGCTATTCGGTAGTCTTTTTAGTTGCTTTTGTACAGTTTGCAGAATAGCCGTCGGTAGTTAATTAATTTCTTTCATAAGGTTCATAATGGCTTAGTTACGTCTTTTTGTGGCGTGCGATAAATTGTCAAAACTGCTGTGGTATATTGTGGCAGCAGCCCCACAGTGATAGACAATTAGGTAAACCTGCATACGTTTAAAAGCGTCGTGATTTAGAGTCCGCTGTACATATTGCAAGTGGCCCAGTTATTTAAATTCACATTCATAGATGAGAAATAACATGCTTGTATTCTTATCATTTAAATGTAAATTTAAAGAGTTGACCTATAATTGTATTGTTATGTTTTGCTAGCGCAATGTTATCTCCGTTAAACATAAGACGTTAAGGCAAAAAAAATTTGCATAAGGTTAAAAAAATCAAAGGAGTGAATTATATGCTCATGAACCCATTTTCATTCTTCCGCAATATTTCTGTATAAGTATGCAACAAAGAACTAAGACTTGTAGTAGTATACATAAGTACTTATTTTACTGCCTTCAAGATAAATTTGCTTATATTAATACTAACAAATCCAACAAAAACAGAACTAAGTTTTGAGCTTGTACCCATGGTGAGATTGATTCATCAATTTGAAAAAGGTTAGCTGCAAAGTTTGATACTTTGACGAATATCAGACTTCTAATGTCAAAGGGAGAAAACTGGTATTTAATTCAGTTCTTAACCAGGTTATTTACCTTTGATGTGTGGTTTGTGTGATGCTTTATGACTCTCTCAACATTTTTTCATTCATATGGATATTCGAATTATCATTTTTTATTGGGCTTAATGCAGTGTCAGAATGGTCTTATAATAACCAGCTAACCTAATCAAGTTTTCCTAGACCTATGTCTATTACAAGTATTAACCTTCTCTTCAAAAGTATCGACTACTTCGTGTAACTTAATACTAATTGAAAATCGACATATATTTCAACTTGAAATAGAAAGGTATAGTCCTCAACCTGGCTGTAACCAGCATAATCTTCAGCAGAATACTCCATTAAAAACATTGCTCGTAGTCTACTGCGCCACAGTCTTGGATTTTCCATGGTCAGCGACCTATTCAGTCCTACGTTAATCTCAGAGCTTTTAACCAATATTAAGCATATACCTTTGGTTTGTTTGTTTGTTGGGTTTAACGCAGTAGCAACACATTGTATAGGTCATATAATGGCGGTCAGTCAACCTACTCACTCCTCCTGGAAAGGCTCAATCTCTGGATTTAGCTGTTAACCAACTACTAAGCGCATACTTTCGTCAGTGACTGACAACTGTCCTACATAATTAAAAATCATTGGTAGGAGGGAGAATGGACGTAGAAATAATTTCATGACCAAGCTCCACGAAAGTACGCCCCTCCCGGGAATCTAACCCACGACCCCTTGATCAGTAGACTTGCGTGCTACAAATTGAGCCACCCGGGCGGCTGCATACCTTTGGTAGTAGATGACAAATAGACAAACACCCTTATTGATTACAGAGATAGGAGAGAATGACCAAATAAACCTTTGCTCAGAGAATCAAACCCATAAACTCTAAAATACAATACAAAAGTCAATATAAATCCAATATTTATTTAAAATCAAAAACTCAAAAAAAATGAAAGTATAACATGATATAATGATGATGTAAAATATATAAATTATTACATTAATGTTACAAAGGTACTAATTTAGCACAATATTAATACAACAAAAATTGTTAACAATAACTATGGGCACATCTTTAAGGATTAAGTTAGAATTAAGTTAATTTTTACAAAGCTGTCATGCATTTGTATTACAAAAATATGAAAGATGTAAATTGTTTGTTTAAAATAAATTTGGAAAAAAAATCGATGGCCATTTTAATTATTATTTATTGCCATTGATTTTATTGATTTACAAGAAATTACTTTGTTAAAGTTTCTGTTTTCCATTTTTAGCAATCTTTGTTATACATGTACTCATAAAGCGATGTACATTTTATTCTAGTTTCTATTCAATATTTTTTGCAAGGTATTATTTAGTTTACTATACTCGCTTGATTCGCTTGAAACAGATTCATAGAATCCGACAGAATCATTTTTGTTTAATCACAGAGGCAGCCATTTTTTAAATAAAAGAAGGCAGCCATTTTTAAAAGTCAATGATTTTCTTATGCTTTCAGCAAGCAAGAAAATATGCTTGCCAGCTAAAGGAAGTGATAGAAGCGAACTGTGGAATAATGAAAGGACGGACTTCAAAAATCTGTCTAAACACACTGGGCTCATGATAAGAAAACATGGTGATAAAAATGGGTGAAAATCGCATTGTCAAGATTTCAAGAACGCTTTTTGTTAAGAGACAATGAAACTAATTTTATGAATTTTCCCAGGTAAATCTTTGTTTCTTTTTTATTTCTGGGTATATTTGTCACACAGAATTTTGTCGAAGGACTTGTAAAGTTTCCAGTTTAGAACATTGATATATTACAAATATAATGATACAACAACAAAACTACAATAATAGCAAGTTACAATTGGACGGAATGTTTAAATATCATGTACTAACTCATTTCTGAAATTCTTCAAAAATAACAAATGGACAGCACAATATTATTCTCCTATGAAGTGATAAATGCAAGTAGTTTGTAAGGATTTTCCATATAACCAACTCACCTAACAACCTTTCTTAGTCTTTCTTTTACCAGTACTCTCCCTTTCACAAGGAACAGACAAGTTCTCTCTATCAAAAATGGATCATTTATCGGTCATGGTCAACTAAGACACCAATTATAGTGTCCCTAAGCTAAATAGGTTTCAAGTTATTCAGCAGATGACGATTTTATTATCTAGGTCACTGTGACCTCGACCTTTGACCTATTGATCCAAAAATAAAAAAATGATCCCCTATAGGTCATGGCCATCCATGACATTAAGCAAGGTTCACATAGGTGAAATAAGTTTGAAGTTACTGAGAGCGAACAAGACTTCGCTAAAGACAGATGGGTGGATGGACGGACGACTTTTATCATAACATAATACTACCAAAGCTTCCTTTGGGCGTATGGTGAAAACTAAGGCTATATTGACATAAACTTGAGCAGTATAGTAGATAGATACATAGCACTTAATGGTAGAGTATACAATATGCTACACTCCTAATATGTAGTAAAAATATATGTGAGCATTTTTATATATAAAAATAAAAGCTACATTATCTTATTCTATAGAAGAAATTACATACAGTTTTGATACATTTTGTTGAAGAATAAAACAGAGGCACAAGCTTTGATGAGCCTAAAATAAAATAACAAATGCACGAATGTTGCAAAGAGTCGACTAGAACATTTGCCAATGATTTATTTATCGACAAAATGCACCAAACATGTATGCTAGTTCCATTCTAACATTGAAAAATAAATAAGTTGACTGTTAAGTTTAATAAATTAAGTTTTTTACAACTGTGAATGAGTTCGATATCAGAATATAGCTTGAAAACACAAGTGCCTATGTAAGAATTTTAAACGATGCACCAGTACTAGATTCCATCCTCAATAAACAATTGCCTAACTTTCTTACGTAAAGAGCAAATGGTCCTAAGTGACTCCATCCTGGTGTAAATGGATACTGTGAGGGTGACATGCTTGAAGAATGATTTTAATAGAATAGTGAATTTTGATAGCAATTATAGCACAAAATTTAAGGCACTTAAACATAAATTCAAAAAAGATAATATGAAAGCATGCTTTAAAGAAAACACACAGACACACTCCGACAGGATAAAGAGATTCATTCTAGTTTAGCCTCTTCTCCCTCTGTTTTTGTGGTGAGTTTGGCGTACAGATCTAATACAAATATTAACATAAATACAAATTATTCAATACAACATATTACGATTAGGATTATCAAGTTTATGATTAAATTTCCATCTACAACAAAACACTTTCTATTTATTAAAGTTAAATTCACAATGTCTGATGTGTTCTACTAAAGATGACAGCAAAAGTGTTCCAACCAACATTCTGTTTTCAAAATTAACCTTTTCAGTAACAATGCTGATGATCGGTCAACATGTACATTACCCCTAAAGACCTAATGGCTCCCAATGATCTATTTGGTGTCAGCAAAATTTCTACGGCTGTCATGATTGCTTGAATCTGAAATCAGTTTCTTTGATATTGATTAGACTCGGTTAATTGGCAGTCAGTTTGATTCTATCGTCATTGCTATATTTATCCATATTATAGGGGGTTGAAATGTTTTTTGTATGAAATTGTGGTCTAAGATTAATTCATTATAATCTGCTTAAATAAACTTAATCATATTAGACCATCCATGTAAACCACAAACATACATGCATTTGAATCATTTATATTTCATCAATACATGAGTCGTACTTTATCATGTAATCTTTCATTGAACAATGATAATACAATTCCAGGAATTGAAATTAATGTTTTACTGAAATCTAATCGAGAAGATATAAACGGACTAATGCATTAGTAAATTCAGAAGCTCAACCAGTCAGCTGCTTACACCAAGCTTTGTGCAAAACAAAAGTAACCCAGAGTAAGATTGACAATAACTTTCATACCAGTTAGCAAAAGTTTTTTTGTTTGTTTTTTGTTGTAAATAATTGAAAAGAGTGTCTTTGAACAGTTTTGCTGTCAACTTTAGATTTAAAGTTATGTTTTAACTAGATTTTTTCTCTTCTTTGACAATAAAGATGAAGTTTTGACTTCCAATAGCAACTCTTGGATGTAAACCACGATGATCGTTATCTAAACAATAAACACTTTGTTGTAAATCTAATAACTGACCAGTAGTCTGAAACAGAAAATATTTTTGGGTTCGGTTAAGGCTTACAAAAAAGACTTCTGTTTCCCCCCAGAAAAGTCTAGTAGGTAGACAATTTTGTCAATTGTTCAGCAATATAAGGGTCCCTTTTCAACCGGTAGTGTAGTTCTAAATTTATTCGCAGCACTAGAGTTATCACTAGACATCCGTTTAATAACTACCTGAGTAAGATATGAATCTTAGACAAATTAAATCTCAAATTTTATAATCTCCTTGAGTCGAAACAAGATTTCCCCTATTATTTGGGTTATTTTACCAATCAATATCACAAATAAGTAAGTTCATTCGGGAGATAAATGTTTAAACAAATGTGTGTACACAGAACAATCGGATTTAATCACTGTCACATTCTTTTTCAGCCATAGTTTGTAAAATTATTTCATTCAGCATTGATATATTCAGTACAAATAAAACTTTCAGCTGAAGGAACTGTAAGTTTGAGATCGAAACTATGGCCCTCCTAAAGCACTTTGCGTTCAGATATTCTGAAAGCAGTATGTCATATATGTAACAATGGTATGATATTCTTCAAATTAGCCTTAATAATGACATGGTAGAGTGTCTGCTATAGACTTGAATCTTGCGTTCAAATCTCAGTTCGGACTAAAATTTTTTATCAAGCATCATTTGGAGCCAACTAAAAAAAAAACTAAGAATGGTGTGATTGCATTTTAAGATTGCCCAACAGACATTCAAGCTCCTAGACATTAAGGACAAATTTTGATTAGGAAGGGGGCATGTAACAGAGCTATAATACTGCACTTGTACTCCCTTTACTTTCAAACTAGTTCTTATGGAGACGTGGTAAAGTGTCTGCTTAAGACTTTAAAGGTTATGAGTTCGAAATTCAGTTCGGACTGTATATTCTTATCCGGCTATATTTGAGGTGTAATAAACCAACAAGGAATGTGTGATTGCATTCTTGTCCCAATGACATTCAGGCTTCAAGAATTTGAGAACAAAATCTGTTAAGGAAGAGGTGTGAGCAGCAGAGTTAGAATATTGTTCTCCTCTTGCCTTCAAGCTTGTTTTAATGGAGATGTGGTAAAGTGTCTGCGTATGACTTGAGAGGATGTGGGCTCAAATCTAAGTTTGTACTAGGGATTTTTATTGTGTTGCACAAGCAGCGACTTCAAATGTTCGATAAATTGTTAATTAAGTCAAAATAGCAAACAATGTGGAATCATGCTGTATTTAATAAGTTACATGACATAAAGCCAACCCTTGGTTCATCTTCGTCAACAATATTTTCTAATCGCCGAGATCAAATAGTGATTACGCGATGTAGAATTGGTCATACCAGATTAACACATTCATACCTTCTCAAAAGAGACGAAACACCTAAATGTATACCATGTGACGAGCATTTCAATAAAACACGTTCTCCTTGACTGCCAGGATCTTAAATACATTCGTGACAAACATTTTAAAGTAAACTTACTTAAAGAACTTTTTGAATCTGTATCATCATATGCGATACTTAACTTTTTGAAAGAAATAAATGTTTATAATAAGATATAGAGCTTTACATCATTAATTTCGTTTGAATTAATAGTACCATTGATTGCTTTCGGCACGATATGACCGTTTTGTGTTGGTGCGCCGTAAAACCCAAACAAACAAACAAACAAACAAACAAACAAACAAACAATATACTTACATTAAGTGTTCCTCTATCTATAACTCTGGCCATATTATGATTGTGTCCACCACAGATGATACTATCGTTACCTAACCATTGACAACAATATACCATTGTATTATTGAGTGGCTCTTGTGGAACATTCTTGATTATCTGAGCCGAATTAAAATCCCAGATCTGAAAATCAGGAAAATACCGTAGTTGTTTTTTTTGAGTAGTGTTAAAGTGGATTTAATTTCATAGGGAGCACTCTGTTTGGGTTTGGTAAAGATTGCTGTCAAGGGTGTGGAATTCCATTTCACCCCATTTGTCTATGGAAAAAAATGGTTGCTTAAAATACTTGTCACCTGTTCCATACAATGTACCTCTTTGTAATTAGAAATAGCATGTGTTTATGAAATATAAAAGTAGAAATTGCTTCTCATATAAATACATATGGATTTTAAAATTGTTGCTTGCCCACAGACAAGTAGGTTACTTAACTTCTCTGCAGCTATAATGTACAAGTTGAACAAGTCTGGGAAACTCTGATTGGTTTGAGTTGAAATGACTCATTATTATCGGCGGCTACCTCATTAAAATAAATCAGTAGGCTGCTTGACACTTCACTAAATGGTCATGTGCAATTGAATTTTCATTCACGTGTAGTGATGTCTCATTCTTATATCTAAATGTGACTATTAAAGTGAGCATACATAACCTGTTAAAAAGTTCCAGTCAGACCTAATGACATGCAATTAAAGAAAGAGTACATTACAAATAAAGTAGTTCCGGACAGACCTTATAACATATGACTATAGTAAGAATATATTACCTGTAAAGTAGTTCCTGTGCACCATGAACCTGTTAATATATGATTATGTCTTGGATCTATGTCTATAGCATCACCACAGATATGTGGACCACTTATATGTCTGTAATACAAAAGAAAAAAGATAATTCTAAAGTGAGAGGTTCAAATGACCTGCAAAAGCCAAAATTGTAGGGGAAATTTGAAAATTATTTGGGCCGAAAGGAAACGTATGTTTTAGTATGTGGTGCAATTTGATATTCTTATTTATATAAAAACGTGTTATCTAGTTTTGGTAATAACTACACCTCTGACTAATTCCAATATCATAGTGCAATGAAAATGGACATGGTTGTGTTCCTTGGCCGATCATATGTGATTTCACACTTATAATATAGATCTTGTTCCATTTGCAAAAAGATAATTTTCACATACTGTGCATGCATGAATGCCAAGACTTGTGACCTAAAAGTTTACATGTAATATTTCTCCAAATGCATTCCCATATGCTCCGGAATTGGCCCTTCTTTTCATCGCATGGAATTGTAATAAGAAGGAATAAGACTACAACATCAAAGAGGTGTAGTTCAAGTGTGGCATCTTATTTTATTATAACTAGGTCAGCATATTTTATCCACCTTTGATTCGTTCACAGACGTAGCAATACCACACTCACTAGGTAGCGTTGTTTACCGACCATTGAGGTGCATCTGATACATGTACCAGTGACAAGTGGGTGGGGTATTGTGATCATACATTATATATTTTAAATCTTAGACTATAGTTAAAATTATTAATCATTAATTAAAAGTACGCATATCAATATATTAATATTGATCTAAACTGGCTATTAATAGATAAACTTAAGGCAGAGCTTGTTTGTTTGAATAGTACAGTGCTAAGACTGAATAAATAAAAGCTGAATAAATATTTGTATTCCTAACTCCTAAGTATAAACTATTCTTTCTGTTTCTATTTTAATCCTTACAGATCAATAACCCTGTAGTGTCAAATGACAAATAAATAAACATTCCTTAAAAGAAGCAAGATGATTTTGTTAAAACACAGCACACAAACTAAAGGCAACTAGCATGGTACCAAACAAAACAACCTACCAATGACACTTTATGTTTAGCTTACCACAACACAGCTACAACACTGCTCAATCTCCGTAAACAGATATCCTGTAGAGCATTGTCGTACAGGATCTCTACTATCTCAATGGAGGGTCACGTCGAGATGACCTTTCTGTCGACTAATCAATATGTAGCTTTCATCTAGACGAAACACTATTAATAACATTTTGATTTCGTAATTTCCATTTTTAGACCAAGGGTTGCAAACTAACTTAACAGCGGTATTATTCACAGTCTGCGATTGGACGGCTCATTTCAAATTGCGTGACGTAGACGATGTAAACAAGTTACTTATCATAAAAATTTCGTCATTAATATTATGATGAGAAAAGGTCACCTGAACGTGACCCTCGTTCGAAAAAGGCCAGGTCTAAATTAGCGAGTAGGCGAGCAGAAAATTTTAGATCGGGTTTTAATCAGATTGAACACAGCTCAAACTCAAGTATTTAAAAACATCAGGTCTAAACTCTGAACTATGTTGCCTAAAACAAAACCTTTTTTCAGTAACTTTAACTCAAATTTCCCCTTTCAGTCCCTAAAATTTCATACGTGGTTAAGCTCAATTATTTTTGAACATGTAAGTTTTTACAGTAGGTTGCCTAGCTAGACAACCAGTCATATATGTAACTTTCCCAATTTAAATGTTTACTAGCAGTAACAAGTTTCCTCACCCAAATATAGGTGGTCAGGGGCAAAATGACAACTTTAAATGTTGAGCCCTGTTTGGGATAAAATATTTAGAGCAGTGATGTATATAAATTTAAAGTGTCTGCCTGGATTCAGAAAGGTTACTGTTGCCTATGACATTAACATTTTACGCACAGCTAACAAAAAACACTTAAACAAACACAACTGATTGACATACAAATGAAGACAAGAAAAGTCAATGAAAAGTTTAGGGATTTCATTTTGAGATTTTACTTGAAGTAACTTTTCTACTTGTTTGTTTGTTTTTGTTAGGTTTAACGCCGTAGCAACACATTGTACAGGTCATATGACGGCGGTCAGTCAACTTACTTACTCCTCCTGGAAAGGCTAAACCTCTGGATTTAGCTGGTTACCAACTACTAAGCGCATACTTTCGTCAGTGACTGACAAATGCCCTACATAATTAAAAATCATTGGTAGGAGGGAGAATGGCCGTTGAAATAATTTCATGACCAAGCTCCACAAAAGTACGCCCCGCTCGGGAATCGAACCTACGACCCCTCGATCAGTAGACTTGCGTGCTACCAACTGAGCTAGCCGGGCGGCTTTTTCTACTTGTAAGCAAAATCTTATTGCTTTACAAGTAAAAGTCTATGTTTTGTGCATGCTTCTAATTTTTTCAGTCTAAAGAAATTAAAAGAATGATTGTTAGCATCTGCAGAAATAAAAAACTATCTATTTTAAGAAACTCTTGGTCAATGTCACAGTGATAGCTTGTAGGAGCATTTGTTCATTAATGTTGGTTGTCAATGGGCTAAGAGAAGCAGTTATAAAATGTGAGACTTGAAAATGAATCAGCCATTCAGACTCATTGCCACTGCAAAATTTAGTTACCTAAGCAGAATGTTAAAATGCTATTAAAACTTGTAGCAGGGAGAAAACCAAACAATTGCTGATTTTTGCACACCACAATGTTAAAATGTTCTGAGTATAAACTAAAGCTTTGAGTCACGATTCACACCACACTATGAAATCTTTGCTACATATTGTTTTCGCATGTTTAACTTACTTAAACGAATGTCTCTTCCGATCATCCCAAAACTATAAAGAAACATACAAGTTAAAAATAAACATAAACAGACAAGTAAAAACATGCAGGGATACAGGGTGAATGAAGTCATCATAAATTTGAATATAATAGGTGAAACAATTCATCCATCTATTGATATACATGACACAAAGAACGTCAACAGAATGCAACTGTAATAAAACATTTTAAAACAAAGAACGTCAACAGAATGCAACTGTAATAAAACATTTTAAACAATAGTAACTAATTCTACTAACGATCAATATTGCACATTTAGGTTAAATTGTGTGCATTGTATTGAAAAATAAATTGAATGTTAATCTTAAATACTATCTGGGCCAATGTTTTTACTAACTTTAAACCAAAATCAGTTCAAATTTATAAAAAAAACCAGTCAAGCGCCAATTAGTTGGTGCATTTTTGTTTTTCAATACATGATAAAAATTAACAAACACAAAGGTGTTTTATACTGCAGTTAAAAATATAGATATTCCAATTTACATGCCTTAAAAATATGTATTAAAATTATTTAAAGAAAACATTTTTACTTTTGCATGAGTGGTAATTGGAATAGTCCTACCACAGCTCTTCATTAAATATAGGTAAATGGCCCAACTTTTTAAAGCAATAAAATTGTAAATTTGTAAAAGAGCTGTTAATACAAAGGACACCAAAAACTGGTACTTCTTACATGTATCACCAAGTATATTCAGATTTATCATGATATATAAGTGAGGTAAAACAACAATGAAACAAATGTTGCTCCAATTAATGCGGAGGGCTAGTGGGTTAATGTATGGACTGAAACATTGCCAAAGTTAACAATTTTTACTATCAAATTTTCTGAGCGTTTCAATTTTATGTTTTTTTGTCCATGAACTAATTGGGACTGGGTTCATAATGGAGCAACATTTTATAATGATTGTTCTAAAACTCAATGAAGGACAAAGAAGACAACAGCAAGGCAATAGTGCAAGACAGATAAGGAGCATTGGATAGGTTGAACTATATTGGCAAGGAGAATGATGATCTAATACTATGGTCACACATATACAGATGATTATCCCATACACTCATGAATTCAATCCTAGTGTTTGTAAGAATTGCATCCATATAAATCCTCTTAATCAAAACTACATTGACTTTGGTTTCACTACATAAAGCTTTTTCAGTCCAGAATATGTTTGCAAATCCAGAAATCTTCCTTTTTAAACAGTTTTTCGTCTGATCCTGTTCAAATTTTCACGAAGTTATTTATCTACATAGATATGGTCAGTAGATATATGATTTTTTAAGCCCAAGTAAAAAAAAAACTCATGAGAAAATCCTTCTCCAATGGAAAACTCCCGTTCTTAAAAATGGGGATTTTTTAATAATTGAGTTTTTATTTTCCTCCCAAAAAAATATCTTGGTACAGCATTATGATGCCAAACCCTCATTTATATCTTGCCATGTTAAATATGAATTAAATTAGAAGTGGAAAATACTCCAACGGTAGAAAATTGAATGTAAATTTGCAAGATTCTCGGATTCACAAATATATTCCGGCTTGTGCTTGTGTCAAATAGAACGCATCAGATAGCTGCATATCCAGCGTCTCCCTTACAATTCCAATGTAACTAACGATGTTGTACATCTTTTGTTAAAATGTGTGACGTAAGCATAAGATAGGGAGAGTAAAAGTGGAGAGGTGTGCAAAATGGGAGTATCCTCCTATTTGCTTTAGAACAATCACATATCAATATAAACATGTTAGTTATAAAACAAATATGCAAACACCATCTTGATATATACCAGTTAATAAAATATAATAATAAACAGATTTAGAAATTTATATTGCTACTGTTTCTTTCCTGGATCCCAAAATTTGGGATAGGGGCAAGTGTTTTTCTGGAACTACTAATTTCAGAATAAGAATAATGCTTTTTTGGATTCCCAAAATTTCAAATTGGAACGTATGCTGTTCTGGGTTCCCAAAATTTCAAATTAGGACGAATGCTTTTCTAGATCCCCCAAATTTCAAATTGGGATGAATGCCTTTCTGGATCACCCAACCTTCAGAAAGGAACAAATGCTTTTCTATATTTCCTAAATATCAGTATGTGACAAATGCTTTTTCAGATCTCCTAAATTTTAGAACGGAACAAATGCTTCATTGGATCCTCAAATTTCAGAACTGATATTAGAAACCTCAGATGTCTTGCTCAATTCCCAGGAAACTTTTAAAAAATATTTTGCTAACACAAGTACATCCAAGATGGTGTAAGTACATTACAAACAAAGGGTGAATATATACAGTATAACCTGACAAATCTAATCACCTTGATTCAATGACATATTTAAAAGTTTATCCTTAACAGACTTTCTGCAGTTGGATTTTCAAAATATGATCAAGATCAGATATAAGAGAATGTCATAGTTTACAAGTTTCCTGATCTCTCATTTTTGTGTTCAAATTTTCATAATAAAACCATTACAAACCAGCTAGAATTCAAAGGATTCTTAAATTGCATATAATCTGCTTTTGCATTTAAGATTAGTTTTAAGAAATCCATTAGTATCATAGGCTGGTCCAAGATGTCTCAGGTTTACATTTTTATTTTTGCTGAAGTTAAAATTGAAATAGTTCAGCATATAGCGGATTCCAAGAGTTCAGATTTTGTTCAGGCCAAACTGTACATTAAAAGAAACAGGAAGTAAAACAAATATGGGTGAATAAAACATAGATATAACTAAAGGATTTTAGTATTATACAATGTCAGACAAATTGCCCGACAGACAGACAGATGTCTTGTCATGGTATACTAACTTACTTCTGTGAATGCTTCATTCTATCGTCCCAATACTGTAATGAATATTTCATAATCAAGCAAATAACAGAGTTTTATGGCATAGCATAATTATATCAACTCTTTTTATTACGTAATGTACAGCAATAAAGTCGCCAATCCAACTTTCTAGGACAATTTTCTTTCTCAATTCAACATGGGCCATCAACTAACTTTCTGCTCTAATAGAAAATCAGTACAGTAAAGTTCTGTTAATAGAACCACCTAGCATTCTGACAGTGGTCTAAATGGTGAGTTAGTCATAATAGGGCAATGGTACATAATTATGTCACTATCAAAATCTATGTCTATATCACGAATCAAATGGCAGATATTCATTGTTTATGAACTGCCTCTGTTGGGAATCAATACAACAACCTGTGGTTTTAACAAGCTTATGCGTGCATTTCATGCCAAAGAATTGTAACAGTTATTATACACAACTTGATTTTTTGCATGTTGCAAAACTTTGGCAAAAACAAATTTGTTTACATTCTGAAAAATGTGTTACTATATAACCTTTGTAAGTAAAATACAACAACTTACGTGAACAGTATCGTCCCAGCCGCCAGATACAAATACATGTGGTATGGTAGGATGATACATTAGAGCAAAAACACGGCATTTATGTCCATCCATTATGTCACGTCCATCACTGAAATACAATGTAACAAAATTAATACAGTCAATCCAGAGCTTTTTTATCTTATACATGTATAACAAGGGCCATTTACGTGCACCTCTCCCTCTTCTGAAGTTTCTTTGAAATCATGCACTTTTCACCAAATTTCAGTTTAGCTTTAAATTTTCATTCCTGTATTAATGAAATTGTGTTAAAATTATAAAGTAAGGCCTAGGACCCATCCCCCACATACTTAAAAAAGTGCCCTACTTGACAAAATTTTCAGTGCTGATGAGTTTGTCGTGAAGACTGAATATAGTCATACAATCTTATACTCATATCAGAGTTTTCCAAGCAGTTTTTGGTACCAAAATTAGGCCACATCTCCCTCCCCCAAAAAATATGTACGTGTATATTCCCCTTCCTTGAAGAAAAATTTCTCTGGTTTTAAATAACTTACAGTTTATTTCTTTTCAGCTTATTTCTTCAGTGTTAATGAGAAATCTTTGTGGAATAAATCAATTTGTTTTATAGTAGAAGACAAAAAAAGCCCAAATTGAATTATATTTTAAACCACATTGAAATGGAGCGGTATGTTACAACATTATTGTCAAAATAACAAACCTAGGTTCGAGTGTTTGAATCCTTCTTTGTGTTTCCATATCATATACATGGACTCTGGGATCATCTCCGGTAGCACAGAACAACGTATTCTCTGGATTTACAGCTAACGTTAGAACTTGAGAGTGTTCTGGTTCATTTATTGTGTGTAAACATTTACCAGATGTGTAATGCCAAAATTTTATCATCCCTGATGCATCTGTAATAAATTTGATACATGGTATACATTGAACTTTCAGTGGAAACTTAAATCAGTAAAGTTGCACTTTTAGGGTAGGCCCATTAAAACCACTGGTCTTATAAACAGAACTGGACTTTCTTTCTCCAATTAAGCATTTAGAACTTGAATTTAGTAAAAAATTGCATGATTTTGATTTACCAAGGTGAATTTTATGTGGAATTTTACAGTTAACTGCTATTTCTGTGATTTGAGGGTCAAGGGCTCAACATTAAAAGTCATCCTATTGCTCCTGATAACCTTTATTTGGGTTCAGGCAACTTGTTACTGTTTGTAAACATTTGGTTTCTGCAAGTAAAATACATAGATGGTAATCCAACAAGGCAACTTCTTGAAAAATTACTGTCGAGCCCCGCAGCCTTGGTCTCATTATATTATATGCCTTCTTTACTTTGTGTTAATAATAATAAGAGCAGTCCATGGGCAGCAGGATAAACTATTTGCTACTTTTTTAGAGATTTTAAAAGCAATTTTGATTTACAAGACATGAATGAATGTTTCAGTAACCGAAGGGTGAGTAGATAGACTGACCACCCTGATATTGACCTAGAGTGACGTTACCTTCGCTCGGTCACTTGTATATCATTATCGAAGCGGGTTAACAGTATTTAGTCAATTCATGTAAAATTCATACCGCAATATCGTCTACATGGTGACCTACTTCTGTTTACAGAAAAACAAGCGTCTGACTATCCCGAATATTAGATAAAATCGGCGCAGAGTATTATACGTAAAACAAGGTATGTTTGGAAAATTTCGGACCAGTGCTCGGTCACCTTGTTTTACGTAAAATAGACGTAAATATGTGGGATTTTTATTTTCAATTGATAGATTATTATATAAATATTATAGATTTAAGTAAATCATAATATTTCTTGAATTATTACAATAATTATAAGTGAATAAGACAAGGCTGTTCAAATTCGATTTTCTAGCGATAACAGCAGGTGCTGTCCGCATCTTTCGTCTGCAAAAACAGTCAAGCATTTCAATGATCATGATTTTGGGTTTTCTGCAAGTGTTCGAAAGATAGCCCTAAAAATAGACCCTAATCGAGAGGTTTCCATTTTTATTTTCTGAAATTTAGATGGGGTGACCGAGCATTGGTAGTGACCGAGCATAGGTAGTTGACTCTATATAATGAGTTGCTAAGGCATTAAACCTTACATCTACAAAAAAAAACTTAAAAAAACTTTACTTTTAACAATACATGTATGCTGCTATACTTACATGAAGCCATCACAATCTTTTTATGTTCAGGTTTATCATTTGGTTCAAAATGTTTAAATCTTATTTGTGTAACAGGTAGTCTGGCTTGAATAGTGTCCTCATCTTGTAAACTGTGTAAACAATGACATGTTAATGGTTCGGTCTCATAGATCTAAAATAGTAAAACACAATAGTTTTAGTAGACAATATCCAGAATTCAAGTATTTGGGTTTTTCCCTGCAATACAAAAAACAAATAAATTTAATCTGTATTTTGTGCTTTTCAGCTATAATGTGCAACTAACTGTTTTGTATAGTGCGTAATTATTGACCCAACCTGACCTTTCACATTTACATCTAATAATTATCTACACATATCCCGAGGAAAGTCAGTATGATTGTAAAATTATAGAAGAGTGTTTGTGTGTTAAGTTTTAACTCATAATCTTCATGGTCAAGGTGTAATCGAGCGCCATAAATACTACATTTGTATTCAATGTAATGAATATTCTTGCATAAAGGTCAGGTCGGGGTCAATATTTGTGCACAATACCACCTGTGCATTGACAGAAATACTTCCGAATTAGATCTATTCAGAAGTGGAATTTATTTATGTTTTTTCCCCCACTAAATAAGAATGCAGAACAAAATATTTTTACATAATTATCATTGCTGAATAGCATGCAACACAGATAAAATCCTTTTGTTCTGTGTACACACACTCGTGATTCAACTTCCCTCCGCACAGGTATCTAACATTGGGTACAAACAAAATTTTTTCAGCAGGAAAACCCCATCAGTTTGAGTTCTGAATCAAGTATAAAATGGTAAAGAAGCCATCAAAACTCAAATTGGCAGGTTTTCTACCCACTGTGACAATGTACAAACAACTTTTCCGCACATTATTGCTGAAAATCACAAATTATGTAATAAAATCCAACCCGGGTCGGTAGCGCACCGGGATTTGGCATCTCGTGTCCTGAGGGGGGTTCAAGTTTGAATCCCACCCAAGGAGGTTATACCCTTCCATGAAAATTTGATCAGTTTTCAACCATTGATTGATATGGTATATGGAGAAGATTGCAGCCTTGTGGAAGGGTAGGTGAGTACTGGTTATAGACAAGGGTTCAGGAAAGCTAGGTTTAAAAGTGCGCTGGACACTGTAAAATGACCAAAATGTGTTTACACGGCGTTAAACCCATATAAAATAAATATATAAAGAAAAAAAACCCTATTTATCTATGTACACTTTGTATATACTTTGCAATGCACAGTAATGGAGCGTGTTTGTTTGTACAGCAGGAGAAAACCCATAAATTTAAGTCTCTTTATTCTGCCTTTATTATAGTGCTACTTATCTTATCACACTTAATAGTAATTTATGGGGTTTTTAGCCATTTTTGTGTCACTTGATATGTATATTACATGTATATTATCATATATGAAGTAATTCAAAAACTAATTCAGGGTGCAATAATTATGCTGCTTTTTTACATTTTTTTCAGTCATTGCTGTGGCAGTCAGTCATTCTACTCACTTTCTAGAGAGGCTTAGATCACTGGATCCAAGCTTTTAACAGTACTGAGCAGGTCAAATGTAAAATAAGGGAATTCTCAAGCAGAGAATTTTAAATTCCTTTTTAATCAGATTGGAAGTAAAATGGCCGAGAAAATTGCAGAAATCTAAAGAGATCCTAACAAGGCATTGTATTTTGATAAAAAACGTTTCATTGCTTTTTTTAGTTATTGTTGTACCCTCTTAGTTAAATCAAACAAAGAAAACTTTTTTGTGTAATACATATGTACAGAGATCCACAAAATGGACAGTTTTTTTCATAACAAAATGCTGTAAAAAACATCAAAGAGTATTTTACACCTATTTAGATAATATAAAATAAATCAAGGTTATATATTTGTTATTTCTCTGCTATTTAAACTTTTCAATGTACTGAGCTATGGTAAACAATCAATAAAAGACACAAAAATACATGGTCTCTTTTAATATATACTGTCAAACCTTGATTTAACTGACCAGCGACAGAACTCTACTACAGTAAAGTTCCACTTTAAGGACCATCAAAATTGATATAGGGACATTTCTCTACTCAAATTAAGCATTTGGGGCTAAAATTTGCAAGACTTGCTGGAACTTAGGGTTTGGGCAAAAAAATTTTGATGCTAGTGGTTGAATGAGTAAATAGAATACTTGTATATTCATAATGCTCAAATTTTGTTCAGGCAAGTAAAATTAACAGTTGGTTTCCTTCTGGGAAATCCACTTCAAAACTTAATTTTGAACCCTGAATTGTTGAAAATCACATGATTTAGGTATAAGCAATATTGTATTTACAGTGAATCTTCACTGTATATTTTCTATTTATAGTAAGGATATACTTCACAAGTTAAAGTGTCCATTTTCATTAGAAAAAGCATATACATGTACGTACTTCAATGATAGAACTCATGCTTAGGGTTGAGAGGTCTGTGGTCCACATCACTGCTGGTATTGCTAATTTTCTTAAGCTAGAAACTAATAGGTTGGTGCCTATGAGGGGGTGGTTTAGTTTTGCATCATAGTTGTACCATTTAAAAATGTGAACTGCACATAAAAAAATGTAATAAAAAGACTCCCTAAGGAAATTGAAAAACATTTACATGTAGCTTCAAGACTAGGGATGATAGCAGTAAAATCAGTGAAAGTACATAAGTATGAAGCATAAAGACTTTAAAATGTAATATCTCAATTAGTGAGTATGCATGATTTTTAAGGGTTTCAATGTTGTGAGGTGGCCCTTAATACAAAGTGATCATTTAAGGAAGGTTTCACTGTACATGAGTACCAAATGGATTAGTTTGATTTGGCTGTAAGCCCACATTTATAAACAGATCTAAAAAGGATAATTTGATATCATAGTCTTTGTATTTGACCTTAATATTTGCTATCAATAAATAGTAAATACAAGCAAATAGCCACTGATACAAACTGTATCTGTTTTAAAGCTTTGTCTTGAAAAGCTGCCCATTTTGAGTTTTGAATATTAAAAACATGCCAATTACTTCTTATTTTGATATTAAGTTATAAAACTCTGAAATTCTGCCCATTTTGCCTATTGGCCGATTTATAAATCACATAATATAGATCATAATTTGATATTACCTTTTATACTCAATAAAAGATGACTATTATTTTGCATAAAAATGCCAAAATATTTTGGTAGTACATGAACAAAGTAATTAATAATTTAATATCTATGTTTCCTACACTAAATAATTTATTAATTTCAAATCTAGAGTCCCAAAATAGAAAAGAGTTCGAACAATCAAATCCCATGTGGGGCCGTTCAGTGCTAATGAAAGTTTGTCGTGAAGACTGAAATTAGAAGTTTTTAGAAAGCATAATGTAGAAATCCTTACATTTAATCCAACACTATTGGTAACTTTAACCAATGACCATATAAAGAAAGAAGTGAGGTTGATTGCCGTACTTCATTATTCTAATTACATTTTGATGCCATGATATACAACAGGGCTGTGAATCTTCAATCCAGTACAGATATGATACAAATTTCAATACAGTATTTGCCTTATACATTTACTTTTAGGGCCGTCAAGATACGCCAGCAGCGTATCGCGATATATTGTAATATGTTGGCATTGTATCGCCGTACATACCACAATATATTGTGGGCTTTAAAATTTGTTGTGCATTCGCTGTTTTTAACAGAAAATCTTACATGCAGCTACTGATAGAATCTAGCCTCTTTAAGTAATTACGGCCATAGAGAACTGTGACGTGCCCCAATTAGTTATATTCTTGTAACTTATTAAAGATTAGATGGAATGAACAATGAAAAAACTGACGTTTGCTACTTTTATTTCGTGAAGGGAAGAATTTTCCAATGAAATAAGAAATTTTGCCAAGTACCGGTACGTTGAAATCGTACCGTGGTACGTAGTTCTGCAGCTGCATATTGCAATATATCGGTATATATATCTGTACAGCCCTATTCACTTTTATGAATAAAATCCAAAATTCAGATTGATATTGAATTTTCACCCTGGATTAATAAACCAGCTACTGCAAATTTTATATCAATGTTGTGAAAGTAAATCATATTGTGACCATAGGCGGATCCAGGGGGGGGGGGGGTGGACCCAGCATACCCGCCCCCTAAAATTGCCCAAGCAAAGTTTTTTTTTCTATCATAAAATATGATATTTATAAGAAATATATATACATGTCAAAAATGTTTACATTATAAAACAATATCTTTCATTATTGTAAGATTTTAACATGATTCAGTGGCTTTTAGAAAATTATATGATATAATAATTTAGATGCTACATTTTTTTTATTCTGGAAAAGGATAGTTGAGGCTCTGAAAATGTGCCTGAATCCCTTAGAAATAACCAAATCAAAGGAATTTCCGGGGCCGCCGGTCACCAGGTCCTCTGGTCATGGTTTTGCCCTGGACCATACGAGACCCTTACGGCCCCTTGCTTATTCATGTTATGCCCCCCTCTAACTAGAATTTCCGCCCCCTCGAACAAGAAATCCTGGATCCACCTATGGTGACAAATGTAAAGAGCTGCAGCTTTATTTGGATTGAAATAATATTCCACCTGTGTTTGCCAGTTTCTGAGATAATTAAGCTCTAATTTCAACTGCCTTTTATAGTCAGATTACTATGTATTTGAACCCCCTGAAACCATGATTTATAGGCTGAAATTCACATTGGATTGAATATCATCTCTGAAATAATTATACCCAGTGTGTCTAAAAAAATGAATAGATATTATAATTTACACTCTTAAAATCTTTCTTTATTAAAAACGTATCATATTTGCACAGTAGGTATTTCTGTTATCAAGTTGTTGTGTTAAAAAAATTTAACTGAAATTTAAGATTTCCTTAATTGATTTGTTTACACTATATTCGAATACATTTATCCTTCACCCTGAGAAAAATATTGTATTATATCTTATATAATAATTTTCTAATACATTGAATATAAAACCTCAGCTGATATACATAAATCCCCCTATACTTCAAAGTTCAATATTAAACATGCTAATTACATCAGATGATTTTATTTTATCAATCAAATATTTAATCCTAGGTTAAGTAAAATATATTGATTGAAAAATCATGTAAAACATATAAGAACCATAGAGAAATATATGATAAATTTGGCGTAAGATTGATTTATATTTTATGATATTGATATCATAAAGATATTACAAAGTGATTTCAGATAACATATCTTTAAGAGACGCTAAGCCACAAATGATTTTATAATTTTCTTGACTCATGAAATAATTTCCATCTGATTGTTAAATAATCCAAACTTCGGAAAATACTGATCAATTATCTTTTCTTCTGTATTTTGTTATAGAACATGTATTGAAAAATAAATTTATAAGATAAGTAAAGTTGACAATTCTATTTCTCTGCAGAAAGATTATGAAATTCTATATTTAATAGTATAATTTCATCCAATGACATGACAGTTGCCTTATAATTACAACCACCTCTCAAGTTCTGTAATCACTCAATAATAGCAACCACTCAATAACATTCATCACTCAATAACAGTCACCACTCAATAATAGCAACCACTCAATAACATTCATCACTCAATAACAGCCCCCCACTCAATAACAGTCCCCACTCAATAACAGTCACCACTAAATAATGTCCACCACCAGGGCACTAGACATCTTTTGGGGACAGGTACCCATACCCTCAGGATAGGGGAATTTTGTGTTGTTTCAACGCAATTAGGGGAATTTTAGGTCAACTCATAAATGAGTACAGTTGTTATTTTTACCAGTCACATTTTTACCATTGATTTGAATACCTACATGTAGTATAGATTGATTATAGATTGTGATTGTAAAATGACAAACAAAACAAATGACCTGAACTTGTTCAGTTCCTAAACTATCTTTATTCTCCAGACTAAAAAAATGTTTGTGAACGAGTAATATTATCAACAAACATAGTTTCTGGAGTCATTTTCATTTATTCTTAAGTTTTAAGGGGAATTTTGTCTGAGGGGGAAACATATGATTTTGAGAGGGGAATAGGGCCCACATTCAGTCCCAAAATATACCAAACAAGTGCCCTGACCACTCAAAAACAGTCACCATTCAATAACTGTCACCTCTCAATAACATTCACCTCTCAATACCATTCACCTCACAATAACAGTCACCCCTAAATAACATTCACACCTCAAAAATAGTTACCTCGCAAAAAAAGTCACCACTTAATATCATTCACCTCACAATAAAATTTACCACTCAAGTCTCAATAACAGTCACCATTCAATGTCATTCACCTCGCAATAACAGTCACGACTCAATAAGAGTCACCACTTAAAAACAGTCACAACTCAACAACGGTCACCTCTCAATATCACACACCTCTCAACAACAGTAACCACTCAAAAAACAGTCACCTCTCAATAAACAGTCACCTCTAAATATCATTCACCACTTAATAACAATCATCTCTCATACACAGTAACTTCTTGATAACAATAACCTTTCAATAACAGTTACTACTCTATAACAACAATCGAAGCCACAATTGACATGTTCTCTATTGCGAATGATTGTCACACAACTGTCAACTATCAATTCAATGGTCAGAGAAACACAGTCTAATTACTGGCTATTGGGCAAGGTTTACCTGTATTTTCAAATCACAATGAGACTGTACAGTATCTTATGAACTTATAATTACAAGCTTGAAATGATTGAGCTAATAAAAAAACATATAAAAATTTATAATAAAAACAAATACCAGATTTTGTAAAATTTCAAATAGATGATTCGTCAATATACATGTATAAATTTCAGTGTTTTATAATACAAAGAAAGAACTCAATAACATTGCTATAGTACATTCTAAGGGTATCCATAGCACAGCTATCAATGATAACTATGAAGGCCCAGGATAATAGATTCATTCAAACTTAAGAAATACAACCTAAATATTGTTTCTAATATTACAACCTACAGAAATAAACAAACAGACAGACCATTGTTCTTGGCATATTGTCTTAACAATAGAATTGGCATGTAACATGTAAAATCCAAATTAATAAGAAAACAAGCAATAATACAAGTGCTGTCAATATTAAATAATAATTGAAGTTTGTGTCATCAAAACGTTTTATCAGCCCCCCAAGTTTTTAAATAGTTTTTTTTCTAAGCATAATGCCATAGCATTTTATAAGTCTTATCACAGCTGTCAGTTAAGCTTCTAACTGTATTTTGGTTAAGTATCTGAATTTAGCTGATAACAACTTACTAAGTGCATACTTTTGTCAGTGACTGACAACTGCCCAACATGATTAGAATTAGTGATAAGAAGGGATAAGCTTAGAAGCCATTGTTGCCAGTTGACGTTCTTTAATGTGAAGCATACATGTCATTTTTGATAAAATTTCTTTTCCTTAAATTTTATTTTTGGTTAGTATTGAATCTCCATGTCTTTTTAATAAGTTTTCTTATGCTTTCTTAAAGATATACTCACTTTGATGGAGCCATCTATCAATCCTACAGCCAACAAGGAACCATCATCTGTATATCTGTTACACATCACATCTGTTGGACATTCACTGAAACAATAGAATAAGAAATATAGTCACTGAAAAGTCAATACCAGAGTAAAATCAATACTGTCTTGATTTATACATTTCTTTTTTTATCATTTATTTTTAACAAAAAAACAACTAATGGTTTACAGAATACATTTTCACAAAAGAATATAAAACAAAAATAACAACCACATTGTTTTTCAAATATATACATATACATAATGACTCACAATTTCATTCTCTCATTCACACTTGTACTCACACAACCACTCACTCTCACTCACACACACAATTTCCTCTCACTCACACATTCACTATTTTCAAGCCCATTTTGTTCCACAAAATTATTACATTCAATCTTTTAAACCTTTAATTATAAGTTTGCAAAATTGTATTCACAAGATTGTAAAATTATTGAAAAACAAAATGAGCCTAAGATCAGGTTTTAAAACACAAATACTTGTACTATTAATTTCTAACCGTTGTTGAGTAAAATCAATACTGTCTTGATTTATACATTTCTACCTTTTCTGGAAATTAACATTTATGTCAAGACCTCAAATTACCAGTTGACCAGCCCTAATCGTTATACATCCCCATCATGGGGCATGGCAACCAAAATTTCTTACAAACCAGAAAAGATTTAAATTAATTTCCAGTTAATGAAAACAAAGAGGACTACATGACTGTGTATCATGTTGATTGATTGTAAGTTAGCTTCAGATTTAGATATGGTGCATAACTTATAACATGTACCAACTTTATCTAAAATTATAGAGAAAAACAACAGAATGCTGGGGTGTGGAGTTTCAAGATTTTTTCTCTTCAAATGTCCACAGACATGTGAATTCTGAAAACAGACTTATTTTTCTTAGATATTGCATATTTACAACTCAACCTATAAAGAATTATAACATTTATTGTTTTTCATTACATGGCATTCCTACTTTGTTTAGATTAGACATTAAACTTGGAACATATTGTCAATATTTTTGCAGGAAGTTTTAGCATCTTAAAGTTAACAAAGACTAGTTAATACATCTGAGGATTTAACCAGAATACCAGTGTGCTGCACCTTGCTCCTTACACTCCTCACATGGGCCTTTTTTATTCCTCTCTATGCAAAAACAGTTACTTTGAAACATCAA
The DNA here is from genome assembly GCA_025267735.1 of Mactra quadrangularis. Taxonomy (NCBI): domain Eukaryota; kingdom Metazoa; phylum Mollusca; class Bivalvia; order Venerida; family Mactridae; genus Mactra; species Mactra quadrangularis. The sequence goes on along the minus strand of CM046305.1, from coordinate 45,392,888 downwards.
CCCTTTTATGCATCCTGTCCTTTTTATCAGACTCCCTGCCCTTTTCCAAGATAGCTGCGGCCGTGGCATAGTGGTTAGCATGTCTGACTTAGAATCCGGATATCGCTGGTTCGAGCGCGGTCACGGTAGGCCATACCCTACACATGAGTTGTCAGCCTCGTGGTAGGGTAAGTTAGAACTGGTGATAGAAAGTGTCTTGGAAACCTATAGTAAGAATAGCTGCAGGGCCTTTTTTCTTATATAATAGGGGCCGTTTATAGGCGCCTTCCCCTCTTAAAATTTCTTTGAAATCATGCATTTTCCCCCAAATTTCCCCAAAACAAGGTCCCAGGTCCTTCCCTAAATACTTAAAAAATGCCCTGAGCTGGCCATCATACATGTATATATTACCTAAATAAGTGTTGAATACGACGTTAAATCCAATTAAAAAAATCTTTTCCGAGTAAAAGAGAAATCCCTAATTCAAGATAAGTACATACTTAGACAGGGTATATTACTTCCAATTATTATTAATTTTATGTTAATTAGCATGAATTGTATTGAAAACTAAGTTCAAATGCAGGTTTCTAGACAGTTTTTTTAAACAAAATTTAAGATATCCATCAGTCTGATTAATTTTCATTTTACTATTTCTCACAGCCAAAAGTTTGAAAAAAAAGCCCAAAGTGGCAACCTTGCAGAAACCGTACTATTACAAATGATATAATGCTAACTTGAAAATTTCATAAATTGATCCATATTTTTTGCAATTTTGTTCTCAATGGCTTCGCCTGAAACATTCCAATACATGTACAATAATGTTTTAAAAAACTGGAAAAATAATGTAAAAAAATACTAACATAGTAGCAAGAAGTTTCATGTTTCCATCGAGATATGGTAGCTGTTGATTTCTTGGTGTATCCGACACATGGGTTACATCCGAAATATTTGACATTTGGGAAGAGACGCTGGTACGATGTACTCTAGTTTCGTGATCTCCTGTCGACATCCCTGGCACGTGTTTTGTATGCTGCAAAACGTACATATTGAATATGTTAAATCACGAAAAGTGACAAAACTCACACAGTTATAGAGTACTTTTTAAAAATGCAAATTATTTATCAAAATTCCAAACAGAACGGCACAGAACGATCTCCTATGTAAATATTACCGGACCGCACTGAATAATGTGTGATCATCTATTGGCTGTCAGTGCATCAACTTGGTTACATACATTGAAGTTTACTAACTTCTAGCTCAAACAAATATTATAGAATAATAGTAAATTAAAACAACATTTACGAGTTAAATTGCGAAATTTTATGACAAAATTTATTAACAAATTCAGTGCAATTTGAAGGATTTTGAACGCAAATGACCGAAGTTACTCGACTATCGATTTTGTGAATAACCGGTGTCCTTCTACATTTATCGCAAAATGAAAGTAGAACTTGACAAGGTGGTTTCATTTCAATCAAAAAATTTCTTTGCCGTTTACTAGGGTATGTTTTGAATGATTTTAACATTTTAAGTTTTAAACTTGTAAAACAAATTTGTATTGATGCCGTTTAATTCCATTATTCGTTCTTAAGGTTTACAAGTTTGGAATTATGTTAAGATAAATTTGTCATTTCGTAACCAAGATATTTCGTACTCAACCCACTTAGAATTTCAGTTACAATTATAAATGTTGATTTATCTTGTTGTGCAAAGCGCTTATATCTACTTTAAAATATGCATGTACATCCATACTGTGCGACAAGTGTCATATTTCATTTGCCAATTAATATCTACTTTAAAATATGCATGTACATCCATAATGTGCGACAAGTGTCATATTTCATTTGCCAATTAAAATAATGTCTTATAAGAGTCAATGATTCAGTCTGTCTTGATTATGAGCTGTTCTGAACATAGTCCAAATACATAACTATTTTATCATACGGACGTACTTCTGTTATGTAGGTAACAGAAAAATGTCCAAATGATAAAAAAGTTACGTAGGTTCTTATTTTTAGGACTATTCTGAACAGTGCTTATGTCAGCTTTTATGTTTTCTATCTGACACCCACCTGTTGTTGATAGTTTGTTTACTGTATTCCAGACAGAGTTTTAGCCCCTAATTGTGATAAAAATGTTAATTTTGCAGCTCAAATCATAAAACCTACAGCAATCACATGTGTTAAAATAAAACCTGCTTTCAAGAGAGAGAGTCGGTCGCTGGCTTGTATTTAAATAAAATAACATCCAAAGAATAAAGTATTTGCATGTAGGAAAAAGCCACTTTTTAACCTGGAATCCCATTTTTTCAGACACTATACAGAGAAATGACATAAATAGTGGTGGCAGCTTAAATGATTTGTTTGGACTACATTTTTACTCTATCACATTGAATTTACTTTATAATCAATCAAATGTTTATGATTAAAATAAGATAAGAGTCAACAGTCATATGTTGAATATTTTATACATAAACTACATGTATTAACATTCTTATTATTTCAAGTTGTTAAAATGAAACTATTACTTAGAAGATACAGTACTCAGCATATATCACATAGAAGGGTTGTGATAACTGGACTAGGAATTGTGTCATGTCTTGGTGTTGGTATAAAACATGTTTGGAAGAAATTACTAGCTGGAGAATGTGGTATTACAAGGTTAAATGGTGAAGGCAAGTACATTTAATGCTACTTATTATCTTGGATTAAAATGTAAAAATTAAAGCTCTGAAGCAATAAACTGTTAGGGTTACTAACTAAATAACTTAAGTTTGTAATTTTATAGGTTTTGATTATTTTCTTTTATTAATTATAAAGAAATGCCCCTTTTCTCACTTGCTAATCAGAGGCTTATAGGTTTATTTTGAGTACCATTTGGCTCTGCTAAAGAAATAGTACAGTTTTCATTGTCATTTAGGAGTTTAGAAATATTGCCCCTGTCCAGAGACATAGATCTAATTCCCTGCCCTGCCATAGCATATTGTAGGAACGTTTTTAGGATTCCGATAAAAGGTTTGATTTGGAGATCATGGTCTGTCCAAGAAAAGTTAAAACTGCAATTGATCCCAATATGACAGAATTATTGTTGAAATGTTGGGCCCTACATTTTATTACTTTTTGCACTTAACTATTTTCAGATGGTTTCCTTTGGCAAGTTTCCTAAGTATATTGCTATATATTGGTTTGTGCCTGGTACCCTTCTTCTATAAGTATGTGATATCATATTCAGGGTACCAGGGTGCTGGTGATATGCTTAGGCAACCCCCCCACATAAGACTTATTAAGTGGTCTTGTTCAGTTTCACTTTCAGTTTTATGCAATGCTGTCACACTTCTAAAGTTAAAGTTATCAAGACTGTGCAGTCTATTATTTGAAACCAAGACTCTAAAATAGTTTATACTCACATTATCAATATCCTCTGACTCCAGCATTTTTATATTGTAGATTTTCAAGGTATTCCTTGTCAAATTGCTGGTGTAGTCCCCAAAGGAAGTGAATCAGGGGAGCTAAATCTTGATGACCATATTACTCCAGCTGATCAAAGAGTGATGTCCCTTGCTAGTGCTTACTCTATAGTGGCTGCAGATGAAGCTTTGAAAGATTCTAACTGGAAACCAAAGACAGATATTGAAAGACAGAGAACAGGTATAACATAGAAAATTTTGTTCTTCTTTGGTTTTAGACAGGGGTGTGGAATTCCTTTGTCCTGCTCATACATTTATGGTCGATAGCGGAGTTGGTAGCACGCCTGAGGGGGTGCGGGTTTGAATCCCACCCGGGAAGGTTATACCCTTCCATGAAAATTTGACAATAATGTTGATTTTCCTCCATTGATTAGATAATATGGAGAAGTTTACGGCCTTGTGGAAGGGTAGGTGAGTACTGGTTATAGACAATCATCCAGGAAAGCTAGGTTAGGTGTGCTGGACGCCGTGAAATGACCTAAATTGTGTTGATACGGCGTTAACTCCAATAAATAAATAAACATACATTTATATTTGTGGGAAACTTGTTACTACAAGTAAACATTTTGTTTGGCTAGCTATGTATCATTGGAATGTGGCATTACTGACCACTACAACTACATGCTCATTTTGTTGTTATATTTTAACTACAATGAAAATATAGGACTTTATAATTTTGCTTTTTTTAGCTGTTTTACATTTTATGTGATCATGGCCATAGATAATAGTGATCAGTATGTGCTTTTTTATATAATGCTCAAATTAGGGGTATAACCAGACTAAATTTCCAAGGGAGTCCAGAGTTATTGCCCTTGAGTAATTTTATCAGCCTATTATGTGACCTTTCTTTTGTACTATATACATGTAATTGCTCTGTCATTTAGTGTTTTCCGCGGATTTAAAAATTAAAAAAAATCTTATTGTTGCCTGAAGGAAACTGATATTTATACTAAAGGTGAAATTCTTATTCTTATACGTAATTAATAATGCACAAAAAGTGCGTTTTCAAAATTTCATGCTTACTGAGACATGCATTTATAGCAAAGTTATACAAGCTAATGTTTGAACCAATCAAAATAACTTTTACAAAAATTGCATTATGGCTAATCTATGACTTATATTATCATCGCTGGGGAAAGAAACATGGACATATACGTGCCATTTGTCACAAAGTGTGCCTTATCCATTGTTCATGCTCAAATGTGCTTCCTTGATAAAACACTGCTCTCGTCCATTCATGACTCTTATCAAATTTTCTTTACCTCAAAGTTTTATTTATTGATAAGATTTGAATAGTCAATTATTATGTATATTTATTGATGACAAAGTTTGTTGACAATATTTAGATGACTCTGTTATGTTGATTTGTCTGGTTGAGTGTTATGGTGAAATATTTGGTCAAATGGACTGTAATGTTGTGTTTGCTTATATGTGACCTTTTCACCTTTCAATATTTATAAATCAGTTATGGTCAATTTGATTAAAATATGATTATGTTTGAATTAACTTGCTATGAATTATTTTTGTAATGTAATCTATTATGTAATGTTAAGTAATTGCATTTTCAGCCGGATTTTTCAAGAAAAAGATTCGGCTAATAATTTGCCGAAACGTAGGGGGTTTGGCAGGCGTCCGGTGTCGTTAACAATTGCGTTATAGTTTTTCTTTTCCATATTTTTCTGCCATTTATTGTCAGATCTTTATGAAACTTCATACAATGATAACATTCTATGTGATGAACAGAATTAGAAAGTAACCACAACTCTACCTGCCTTTATTATGGATTACTTCCCTTTGTATTTTTTGCATTAAAACTTTTAAATCCAGCTTTAATGTGGTTTCCACATTACATTTCTTGTTTAGCCTAAGTATGCTCCCCGTCTATAAAGCCATTGTTCCTGATCAGTGCTCATTCTCTAACCTTTAGATAAAAAATCTTGATAATCTCTGGGTAAGAGAATGGTCATTACTATTAACTTCAATGTATGAAAAAATAAAATAAATGGAAAATTTGATCTGTTGAAATTGTCTTTAAAACTGAATGTAAATCCAATTAACAAAGTAAATTAATCTTTGCACTGATTATATCAATGAGTTAGGGCAAAACTAGTCTTAATAGCTGACCGGCTAGCTCAGTTGGTAGCTCGCAAGTCTACTGATGGAGGGATTGTGGGTTCGAATCCCAGGCGGGGCACAATTTAGTTGAGCTTGGTCATAAAATTATCTCTACAGTACCGCCATTCTCCCTCCTACCAATGATTCTTAATTATGTAGGGCAGTCACTGACCAAAGTATGCGCTTAAAAGTTGGTTAACAGCTAATTTCAGAGATTAAGCCTTTCCAGGAATGGTGAGTAGGTTGACTTGCCATTGTATGACCTATACATTGTGTTGCTACGGCGTTAAACCCAACAAAAAAAATTTACTTATAAAAAACAAACAAACAAACAAAGACTAGTCTTTAGAACTACATTTGTACTTATAAATGAGAAAGGATGTAGACTAGTTTTGAGCATACCTTTGATATTTAGAATGCTATTTAATTAGATTAATTTGTAATTACTTAAAATATGTGCAATGTAATAAATTAAAAAGGCTGAACTAACATACAGATAAAATTAATACATACTCATTCTTAACATTTAAACAAAAACAAATTTGCACCTTCACAAGATGCTAGTAGAACCATATGACTAATATTCAAATTTAAACGAGCAATAACATCAGGCAAAATGTAGCAAAAATTTACATTGAATGATCTAAAATGTGGTTAATTTACAAGTATTACCAAAGAAATAGGATATATTAAATAGAAATACGTTTGTATATCATAATGGATCATAATTGTCAATTCATGAACAAATTACACCACAGAGTGCACAAGGTCTCATGATCTGCTTTGTTCACCTTATAAATCTTCAGTATTTATAATAAAAATATGGTATATGATACTAAAAATGTAGCAATTATGTATTAAATGATTAAAATAAATACATTGTATAATAATCCATTTTATATTTACTCAGTGCAAAATTTTGCTGTTTATGCAATTTTACATACTTAAGGTTACCGGTGTACGGTCAAAATTAATCTTATTTTTTCACTAATTATTTATTCATACTATCTATTTTTTCACTTTGTACTTTGAACATCATAGTTTACAATTCTAATAACACCAACTTTGATAGGAAACTTTTGTGCAATAATTATTGTAAAAATGGTGAATGATTTTAATTTAATTATTAAATCAACTGAACAATCATCACACTATAAATTAAACATATGCTTTATATTTTACTTAACCTAACCGAATAAATTTTATATCAGACCAAACATAAACAAATTTAATATATTTGTGGCATCAAAAAATGAAAACCATATTAAATCTATTGCTACATTCATTTATCATGCATTTAAATATAGGAAGCAATGCTTAACTCGCATACAAAACTAAGTACCACAATATTATGATAATGTATTAATTATATGTATTTAATTATATGTATTATATCACAAATATCATTTCATCTTTAAATGGTACACACATGTAAATTGTATGATTATATTATGTAATATTGTAATTTTGTATGGGTCGAAGGCCTTTAAACAATAAATATTTGTCATTGTCATTGTTATATATTTTACTTAATGAACTACAATACCAAATTTGAAAATAATGAGCAAAGCTGATACAGTTACAAAATATGACATATAACATTCTAAAAAATATTATAATGTATAAAATTTTGTGCTATAAAATACTGTAAAATTTATTTGTATTTTAATCAATATAAAATACATTATATATATAAAATGTTTACAAAATACTTACTTTGTAGGAGTAAAAAATCTTCGTCTGTTCCAAAATTAACAAAATTCTAAAATTGTTTTGAGTATTCTGAAACTGCAAAGTTTCCTTTTAAATTTTGAAGCTGTTGAGAGCCTTTTAGGATAGAAATTTATAAATCCAGCTCTAATTTTAACTGAACAGATTCTGTTTGAAGTTTTACTATAAAATTTGTTAAACAATCGCACTTGATTGGTTTAATAAATCCAATATTGTAATTTTTCGAGTAAAATTCCTTCGCCTACATACATGTATATGTTTAAAATCTTGTTATTATTCAATTAAACACTTGAAAGTCAAGTTTGTATAGTAAACAATGATTGAAGGCATTACTTGTTCACCCTAGACGCAGTCTGGATGGTACATGGAATTAGTTTAAAACATGTTGATTAAAAAGCTGGATTTGAATGCAGTGCATTGGTGGATCCAGATGGGGAGGAGTCAGATCAGAAGGGGCGGGTTAAGGGAATTTTGGATATGCCCCTTTGATTTTACTGACTACAGAAATGTGTTAGTAAATTTTATTCAACTGTCAGTAACCCTGCTGATTTAAATACTCTGTATTTTTATATGACCCTGTACACACATACCAATACCTATCTTTTATTGATACCGAGCGCATACTTACTGTAATGGTGTTTCCTAGCGAACACTATGTTTCCTTATTTATCAGGGGTCATTTATAGGCACCTATCCCATTTGAAATTTCTTTGAAATCATGCAGTTTTTCCCAAACTTGGATATCTCTTTCCCCTATCAATGAAATTGTAATAGAATTTTCCCCATTGTTCTATATAAAGACCCAATGCCCCTTCCCCATATACTGAAAAAAATGCACTTAAGTCCACCCCTGGAGCCTCAATGTTTGTATAATATTAAAGAGCAGGTCAATAATTAAAAAACTCAGTCTCATTAAATCTTTGTTAGTTTGTTGATTTTCTTTATCTCAGCTTAAAATAACTTTTCTCTCCCTCAGTAATTGTCAATTTATGTTCAGAATAAACCTATGTTCAACAATTTAGACAAAATTTATCAATCCATACAAGTGCATGTTGGGTAATTTGGTACATGAATTTTTCCTGTTACTTCTTTCAAGTTTTATTACCGAGCTTAGAAAGGTTTTATTAAATATCAATTTTTACCTCTTACTGGGGAAGGCTGGCAGGGCTTTTTTGAGAGTTAGGGTAAGGAAGATGGCCTTTCCTTTATTTTCTATACTTCAGATACAATCCCCTTATAGAGTAACACTTTAAAGGAACATTTTAAATAAATATTGAAGCCATGTATTACACTGAGATATCTTAATCAGGGGCGGATCCAGGATTTTTTTTCCAGGGGGGTCCAAACTTTTTCTAAAGGGGGTCCAAACTTTCAAACCACTACCACATTATGCATATTTTGCAGAATATTGCAACACATAACCATTAAATCTATGTTAAGCACTGAGAAAATTGCTTCATGCTACTTAAAAATGACTTACAGTCAAGAAATACTTCAATGGACAGGTACATTTTGGAAATTCCAGGGGTGTCCGGACCCCGCTGACCCCCCCGCTTGATTTGCCTATGTTAATAATACTTCTGAAGTTGACAAAAATGAAGTAAATAGTTCAAAACTTTAAGGACAGGGAAATTTTGCTTACGGGAAGAGGAAAAATACAATCATACATTTTGGTGAGTGGAAATGAGCTCAATTTCAGCCCTAAATAGCCTGGAAAAAAACTGGCCACTGTAGATGGAGAATTTTTTTTGTTATAGAATGGTAACAATAACTGGTTAAAGAAATGTTTTTACGAAAGCTGATTAGACCAGTTGGTCTCCGAACTTAACTTATAAAATCAAAGCACTGAAGGCACTGAATTTGTTCAGGTTTGAAAAGTGGAATTCAATTTCCGGCTTCAACAAAACATTGCTCACAAAGAACAGTTCAGTGATATTAGTTTAATAAGTAGACCAGCACTGTTCTGGTTCAAAACACTTAATACAATCGACCTATAAATTTAACAGGTAAACCGGAAAGGCGAACTCACTACTGATTTTTTTCACACAATCCCCGCGAGTCAAAGTGGTCATTTTTAAAACAATTCAATAACTGCGGCTTATAAGTTGTCATTCATGCACATTTATTCTACTGCATCTGTATGTAAAATAAATGAAGTCCTCTAATCAGACATCATTCAAAGTCATTTACTATGATCTTTAAACTTTTCAGTATAGAACCATTCTATTACATAAGATGATGTAACATCTCTACTGACAACTGGCACAAACAACAGGTCATGACTGAATAGTTGATACCATTCAATTGCATAATACGACGTAAAGAGCTCTACTGAGACACTTAACTCATAAGCTATTATACATACGCTTCAGTATAGACCGATTAACAGGTGTATTTCAGGAAATATTGCGCCTGTCATAGCAGACGATCATTTTGAATTGCTCTATACATATATACTTAGGGACTACTTCTGGATTCGGTAAATTTTCTAAGTGGGAAAGGGTCTGAATTATGGTACATATATTTTTGTTCAGGACTGACGTCCCAAACAAATAAAAAACTAATATAAAAGTGTTAATATACTGTGTAAATTTAGATTTTTAAAAGCTCAGCAAAATGTATAGCATTCAATTGTACATAATTATCAAATTATATAATGTAATCAAAAATATAATTACTGACATAGACTTAAGTAGAACCTGAAACATTTAATGTTGATACATGTATGTATAATGTATAACATATTATAAATTACATGTATATGTCAATTATTGTAGTTTAATTCACAGCCTGTGACTTTATTAAACATTATGTTACTGAAAATTGATAATTAATATTAAACCAGTGATTATTACTTGGGTGTAAAACTGAGACACACTGTTCTTTATTGATATATGTGGTGTTAAAATTGTATTTTTACTAGAGAAGTGAAAAAAACCCATTGCAGTACTTAAAGAATATTGTTGCATAAGTTGTGGTAAGTGCACTTTTTGCACAAAAAGTCACAAATTTTTAGTAAATTCTACTGGGCACTTTTCCTTACCAGTCCTAACTTGCCTTAAATGAAGGAATCAACTTCTTCCTTCATGAAGGAATGGAGGATATTTGTAGTCTTTGATGTAAGATTGGTTTTCATTAAATTGCTCACAAGATTTTATCTATGTATATCACTAAAATGCTTTATCGAATGCTATAAAACTTATATTTCAATGAAAGACTTCAAGATTGTTGTAAAAGGCGTTAAAAATTGTAATCATCATTGTGTGCTTTAACTACGACGCTTCTTTGATTTACGTAATCTTTTCTTAATGTTAAAATTTTCAATAAGATACGTATACATAAAAACAATTTAAATTTCTCTCTTAACCTTATGCTAAACAATGTAATTAAAAATACCATACACATTTATTTCTTGGTTTTATTGAACAGGTCATGATGTCAAGTGTATGTTAAGATAAACTTTCTCATTATCGTATACTTGTGAAATTGATTTAAAGTTATATATAAATGTACTATTATACAAATATAGGTACTCAACGTAATCAAATCTAAATACTATCATTGAAACATGGCTGCTTTCTATAAGGATTGATATCTTGATAATTGTTACAGGGTGCCCTGTCTTTTTGGTAGTTCTGGCATCCAAAACTTTATAAGACACTTTTTAAGATTTTTCCAATTATCTGATGTGGCATTAACATAGGTTTGCTGAAGACCTTGGGCACTTGGCAGTATTCAATGTTTTAGCTTATTTTACGACGTCCAGCACACCTAACCTAGTTTTTCTGGACCCTTGTCCATAACCAGTACTCACCTTCCCTTCCACAATGCCGGAAACTTCTTCACATACCTTATATTATCAATAGAGGAAAATTGACATTATTGTCAAATGTTTATGGAAGGGTATAACCTTCCCAGGTTGGATTCAAACCCATACCCCTGTTAGGATACTTGATTCAAAATTCAACCGCGCTACCGACCCAGGTTAAAGAGAGACCCCTATGTCAACTTGAAGCTACAATTTACTGTTTATATTTAGCTGTGTCCTGACTTAGTCATTATGCTCATTAGTTTTATTGTCTATGTTTGTTAACAGTGTATGGTTTCTTAAAAAATTCTCCAGTGTATACTTTTGGTAAACTTCTTATCTTTGATTTAATTTCTGCTCATTGGGTTCTTTTTGTTCAATAACGTCATTAATGAAGTGTATAGAAGTCAGTTTAAGGTTGTTTATGAGACCACAAGGTGTTATTTGAACATATGAAAACACTCGGTAATTTATTCTATCGCAGAGACTTAGCGTCTACATATGAAACCAGAGATCAGGTGGCTGCTGGGTATTATCGTGATTACATTAAATTGATAAAAATGTTGACATGATCTGAAGTCAAATGTTATTGATTATAAAAGTTGAAATAGAATGTTTCATTTGCAATGTTTTGAAATTCTATATTTTGCACACATAGATGTCATAGTTAAACTAAAAAGTGAATAAAAATAAACTATTTAAGGCCTTGATAGAGCCATGTTTGTTGTTCTTTTACCAACCAAGCCAGGCTAAAATGTCATGATAGGAGTAAACCATAACTCCAATGTCAAAAACTAGTTTTATAAAGTTCTTTTCCTTTCCCATTTTTCCTCTCAGACTTATGTTATGAAATAAATATAGGTAATGTTGGTCAATGAAAGTTGACTGTGTCCACCCTAAATTTTTACCATGATCTTTATACTGTAAAATTAGGTTTAACATGTCGTCCGATGAATGCAACACTGCTTTTACTTTCTTTCACTTAAAGTTGTTTAAGAGGTTTGAAAAACTTACTTAGCCCTTTCTAATCTTTAAGTTATTGCAAAATGCCAAGTATGTCCTATTGTCCTGTCTTTTGTTTTAGATGAACATGTCTATGTCAACATGAACGTAAAAAATGTAAAAGTAATTTTTAAAAGAATGCAAGTTAGAGCAGTGTTGCATTCCTTCAACTATGTGTTGATGTATGAGGGAGAGAGGGTCAAACAGATGATAGCCTTATTTGTATTGTTTGTGATTATGTTTAATTTAACCTAATATAAGCTCTTGTCATGACTATAAACTAATATTTATATATTATTAATGCATATTCAAATTTTAAAATAAATATTTGTTTATCTAAATATTGTTTACAAATCGTTCTAATTCTTTCAAGATTATACATGTTTATGAAGGCCACTTTCAATGACACGCGTACATGTGTGTTTAGTAGAGCAAAATTAAATTGATGACACAGAATAAGAAAATATTCATCCCGAATTTTTGAGTCCCAGACAGGCTAAGGACCAATTAATGGTAACTAGTGTTTCTCAACTGACCAAGAAATCAAGTCACTCTCCGATTGGCCAATGTCACAATGTGTGAATGGTATCCAGCCTGACCGGGACTCCATTACAAAACCCCTTGCTTTCAAAGCCAGTGTTCTTTCAACTGAGCTATCAGGCTGCTTACATAGTGTTCTCTCCATATTGTGAACAGATAAGTTTAAGTATTCTGAAATAGACATGCTATGTAAAACCTAATTTAAAAGCACAAAGGTAAAGATGTTAGGTCAAATATACGTTAAAATCAGACTGGGGAAAAAGTCATATGGAATGTGTTTTAAGGGTCGCCTATTTGACAATAATCAATCCTGGTTGACATTGGTTGTTTGCAACTCAGGTCTGAGAAACCACAACTTTAGAAACGTATCAAAAAACTGTTGCGGACAGTTATATCTAGTAATGTGCAGTCAGATTAAGTGCATCGATATGAAGTTAGGTTAGTACCAAAAAATGTCTCACTGTTATCAATATCGGCCAGAATAATTGTTTTTTTTTCCATTTGGAGCCATGTCTGGCAGAGCTTTTAGCGCTTTGATTTTTATTTTAGGCCCTAGATCTAAAATTTGTGTAACATACTGATAATTAGCCTATTAACGTGTTTGTTTGGAATAATTTGGTCATTAATGTAGATAAAATGATATTTTTTATGGCAATTGAATAACTTGTAGGAAATTATGAAATAACTTGTTTGCATTTTATCATTATGCAAGCATGTTTGCGTAGTAATTTTCAAGTGGTTCTCTTTGATGTCTCACATGCATTCAGAATTTAAATCTTAATGGGTGAATATTAATTCCAAAGCAAGGTCTCCTAAATTGGTTGCCATACTTTGGTTTAATTCGAAACCTATTATTGGTTTGATAACAATTAGTTTTTTGCTTAAAGGTCAAGGTTATTTATTTTAAAATTAACAAATTAATTGTAAGAAGAGGATTGTAAAACAAATTACGTCAGTAAAAACAAAATGAAAGTTAGATCAAGATTTACCGAGATATCAACTCTTCTTAGAATTTTCCTTATTTGGAATGTGAGTGAAATAGAGTTCAACCGAGATTAAGTTACATGACAGATGAATATGTAAAGTGAAAGAATAATATAGAGTTAAGTATAGTCCTCTTTTCATGGGGTTTCCCTTATTAGGTGGCGGACTGTAGCAAATCCTCGTAAAATTGGCCGTGGACAATTACATTAGGCCGCGCACGCGCAATTTAAGAGCTAATTACTACTGTGATTAATGAATGCCGCATTACACGTTAGCAAGCAGACGATATACTGTTTATGCAATTGAAATATTTGTAAGTCTAATCTGACTTATGTAAGGCAAAGATCCCTTGTATCGCTTCCGTTTGTTGTATAAATCATATGCCTCATCAAAACCCCATGTCTGACAGCGCTATTGGGGCTTTGATTTCATTACTTTCATAGAACTTTACCTGAAGTTGCAAACACACTTATGTAATTTCAGGAGTAGCTGTTGGTATGGGAATGGTTGGTATGCAGTATATATCTGAGATAGGTAGAATATTCCATGAGAAAGGTTATCGTAGAGTTACGCCACATTTTATACCAATGGTTCTAGTAAACATGGCTGCTGGTCATATCAGTTTGAAATATGGATTTCAGGTTAGTGATTATGTCGAGGTTTATACTAGGCAGAAGAGGGCTTGATGGCAGTTATCGACATGCTTAAATGAGTAATGACCTTGGCGTTTTTGCTACCAGACCCTACTCTACCCTCTATTGAAATCAAAGTCTTATATACGCTTGTTTATCTAAGATTCATACATTTTATCTGGTTCAAATGTTTTGGAAATAATCTTGAAATAATAAAAAGTAAGTTTCTCTTTCTTATTATCTAACGTTCAAGGTAATTTTTATCAGACAGCATGTTGATGACATCATATAAATCTGCTGTAGCGTGACACCATGTCCGTTCGTTCATGAAAACATTTTATTACAGCGATATTCTGCCACAGAAAAATAACTTTCTTATTTTTGAGCAAAACCTGGAAGTATGATTACACATGATGTTATTTATTCATACAATGTCATGCAGCCGTCCGAGAACGCATGATATGATACCCTTTAGACAAGCTAACCCAAAACTTTCTATATTGTCAAGGTCAACACTAGTTTAATTTAAAATACATTTTAGGGACCAAACCATGCAGTATCCACTGCTTGCACTACAGGACTACATGCAATAGGTGATGCTTCCAGATTTATACAATATGGCGATGCTGATGTCATGGTAGCGGGAGGAACAGAGGCTAGTGTTGATCCATTATCACTAGCAGGATTTGCTAGAATGAGAGCATTAAGTACTAACTTTAATGATACGCCTAAAGAATCATCTAGACCATTTGATAAAAATAGAGATGGTTTTGTTATGGCTGAAGGTTCTGGAATTGTTGTACTGGAGGAACTTGAGCATGCATTAAACCGTGGAGCTAAAATATACGGTGAAGTTCTAGGGTACGGTTTATCTGCTGATGCACATCATATCACAGCCCCTAGTGAGGAAGGAACTGGTGCATACAATTGTATGGTTAATGCTTTAAGACATGGCAATGTTTCCGCACAGTCTGTTGGTTATATTAATGCCCATGCTACTTCTACGCCACTTGGTGATAAAGCTGAAAGTTGTGCTATAAATAGATTATTTGGTGATTCCAACAAAGATGTGTTCGTTTCATCAACAAAGGGGGCCACTGGACATCTTCTCGGTGCAGCCGGAAGTGTTGAAACTATTTTTACTGTGTTAGCTTGTCATTCTGGAAAGATCCCGCCCACTATTAATCTCAACCAATCAGATACTGGATATGACTTGAACTATGTTTGTAACAAGGCATGTGATTGGACAAGTGAAACAAGAACTGGTTTAAGTAACTCTTTTGGTTTTGGAGGAACAAATGCAAGTATATGTGTAAGAAATACAGTATGATGAAACAAGTGAATGTTCTCGACTTGGAATATGACAGGTTGGCTCAGGTAGACTAAGAAATTAGGTGTGGAGTTTTAAAAGTAAGTTTTTATGCTCAATGAGGATAGGAATTCTTAAATAACATGGGAGGAAAGAACATGTATGGATGCACTGCTTTGTTATTGTACTCTATAACCATTTCTCAAGAACATCTGGAATTGCTAAGTACTGTGTTATTGTATGAGAAAATAGCTTGCACCACTGGTCTCCATTTTCCATGCATTTCAGTGACTAAGTGGTTCCGACTTTGAATCTCTGTACCGTGTCACTGTATGCTGTTCTCGCACCCAGAGGTTATCAAGAGCAAAGAATCTTGATAACTTCTGGGCACGGAAATGCTGTATGGTGGTCCTAGCCCAGTTGCTTTGTCTCTGTTTAAAAACAAGAAGACAATGGCTTGATAAAGACAGGAGTCTGGTTTTGATGCATGCTGAAGCATTCCATGAAAGAAGATAAGAACTACCTATCTCATATCCACACAAAGGGGACCAGATTGTTGAAAGAGTAAATAAAGAAAATAAAAAACTCAAAATGTATATTGAATTGTATTTATTTGTGTAATCAGGCTTCATAGAACATAATTCTTGATTTTTTGGACACAGGTAAAGTTCAACGATCTGAATAACAAAATGAAAATTAACATCGGAACATTTTTTATCGAATGAAATATTTGGGACTTGAAAGTTGTTAAATATAGCATGATATTCCCAATAACCAAGACGGTCATGACAGTGGAACATTATTGTACCGTTAATTAATTGTGTTTATAATGTTACATGCCATCTTTCTACTCTGAATTAAAACTGTTTGTATAATGAACTTGAAGTAACAAACAAGCCTGCGCATACTAAAAACAGAAAAATAGCCACGCCTAGTAACCAATACAGTGCGTGACTTTGGCTATGTGACATCTTAGCTATTACCTGTACCGTCCCCTTAACTAAAATCACTCCAGTAACTATCTCGAGGATTAAATCTAGTATATCCCACCCTGTATGTTCATTCCATACATCTGTATGCACATCACGTATGAAAACATACAAAAATAACAATACCCCACCCAGCACCAGCGCAGTAATACATAAATACATTATAATGTGTCCCGAAGTTACCGCCCTTAGTTTTTGTCTCATTTTTGCCAGCATTGATAACACAGCTTGCTCAAAACCATGTTGAAATCCATACTGTCTGATGTCTTCTTCAAATGTTTCTTGGAGTTTATCAAGCACGCCATCTTTAAAACTTTCAGATGCCCTTGACCCTGCAACGACCTTCACCTACAAATATTAAAGCGATGACTCAGTGAAAGCGACTTATTTACTTTGATTACACCTAGGCATGGTTCTAATATACATATTTATTGTATTTAAATTAAAGAAAAATACACTTCATTGAACTTTTAAGTAAACTATTTATATGGTTGCCAAGTACTGATAATTACTCAGAATTTCTTACTTATCCCCTTAATAGATGGCATTTCCTGTCTAAGTTAAGGGAAATAACTCCTGCCCTGCTCAGGCAGTTTGATATAATGAGAAAATATCGCAGGTTACTGGTTACTGAACTTACTTCAGGATGTTATTTATTTTGTCAGAGCTAAAAATAGATGTGTAGACGAACATCTTTAATTGAATATAAACTTGAATTTACCATATTAAAAGCTTTACAATATACAATAATGACGTCATTGTCACATGATCCAAATCTCCATAGTTTACGTAAATTAGTAGCAAATATATCCATGATTGCACGTTTTTCGTCGTATGTGATATCTGTATTGGTCGTATTCATGTTTGGTATCAAATTTCCACAGTCTGTAGTGCATCTGTAATAGTGTCAAATAATAAATATGATATTCGAAGTCAGATGCAACTTGGTATGTGGTGGTACAGCAGTAAACCTTCGTTGCTTGAAATTTCTATTGTTGAGCAGTAAACGTTTATTGCTAGGCATTACAACTGTAAAGCAAGAAACTTATACTGCTATATATTATAGCAGTACAGCATTAAACATTTACTGTTAAACATTTCAGCAGTACAGCAGTAAACATTTACTGCTGGGCATTTTAGTAGTGCAGCATTTAAATTATTTTTCTAGAAATTTCAGAAGTACATCAGTTTACTGCTAGAAATTTCAGCATGACATACTTTAAACATTTACTAAGCTAGAAATTTTAGCAGTACAGTACATTTACTGCTAGAAATTTTGGTATTACAGCATTAAACATTTACTGCTAAATATTTCAGCAGCACAGAAGTAAATAGTTACCGCTAGTTATTTCAGCAGTTCAGCAACTCGTATGTTGTTTTAAAAACACAGCATCTGATTAATACTGTTTCTTGTAATATATTGAAGATATTCATTGCCGATTTATGTTCAGTTGATTGTATTGTCTGTTTTTTATTCAAAAAGATGAAACAAAAGGGAGAAAACTCAAACAAACAAAGTTTTTATTACACCACACTATTCGCGATAGTCTCCCTTTTTACACCAAATGACACCATAAGTGCATTGTATGTGTAAATTGTGGGGCTAAAATAAATTGCCTTTTCCTTATAATGGTATACAATGTACATTTGTATATATATACATATAGTATTATGAGGAAAATTTGGGTCTGTCACCTGTGAATTAAATCAACTTACAATGCTGGGCTTTTAAAGTCTGGTATTAACATATGATCTATGATTGCTATGGCTGTTATAACACTCTGATGTTGTCCCTCACTGTTGATACATAGAGTTGATGTAGCTGATTGAAGGTCCTCTAATTCTGAATCTATATTCAAAGCTGAAATGAATGGAGTTCGGTTAGTTTCATTTTATTACTGTTCTCAACTCTTTGCCACCCACCTTATTTCTTCGTTCTATGGCTCTCGCAGTGAATCTACAGGTCACAAGTTAATTCCTTGGCAGCACATTTTAGTTACCTTGTTAGAGTTCGGACATGAATTATTTCCAACGACCACTCGCCAAGCTTATATCAAAGAGGAAAGTAATGTAAACATGGGGCTGTTACTTAGCTGACATGCTTTGATCAAGAGTTCTGAGCTTGTCTAGATTAATTTAGTAGGATCACCGTGATGTGTCTAAAATTGTTGAGATGCGGCTTTAAGTACCATATTAAATGTGAATAAATAATGTTTTTCATCAGTTACAAATCTTACGTGGTGGACATTTTCCTAACCATCTTTGCTTGGATTCTTCCGTGCGCTTTTAGCCAATCCACCTTGGATAAGCTGTTGACAGTCACTGACGGATATGTACATGTACGCTTAGGAACTGGTTAACAGCTGAATCCAGAGATTTAGCGTTTCCAGGAATGGAGAGTAGGTTGATTGAACCAGTAATATGACCTATACAAAGTGTCGCTACTGCGTAAAACCCAACTAAAACAGGATTTTTTTTCAGTATTTGGGTAAGGGGCCGGTTTTTTTTGTATAGAACATTTGGGAAATTTTATTGCAATTTCATAGATAAGGGAACAATGTCCAAGTTAAACTCCAAATTTGGGAAAAACTGCATAAATTTAAGTTCAAGAGGGGAAGGCACCTGTAAACGGCCCCTGTTATATAAGAAAAAAAGGTCTACAAAAATGAGATTGTATATTAATGTGATATTACCTATTGTATGATGTAATAATTTATCAGGGTCACACAAGTGATATCCACCATTTTTCTCTGGTCTACCACATAACCTATGATCAGCTTTAGGATGTGGAAAACTACAATGTGTCCATCTTTTAATGCCTGTCTGCATGTCCAGCACGTATGTATATCCATCAAACTTATAAGCCAAGCCTTCACATTGCACGTAAGCACTTATATCCGCAGTTAGTCCGTTCAGTACGATATATATGTATACTATGCACTTTATTGTCGCCATTTTTTTCAATTTCTCAGTGCGCTAACATTTGAAATAGCGTGTTCACATTAAATTGAGACAAGGTATACAATCAGTATATCTAATGTTCACATTACCCTGATCAGAGAATTTCAACTATAATTTATCAAGGTCATGCCAAATTGGAATTTTGTTAAAGATATATAAGTGACGAAATTAAAGAAAATTAATTTTGCAAAAAAAACATTATTGACATATTGTATTTATATTTAAATAGTTTTTGACATGTTAAAAAAAATAAAAAGTATCCGCCTCTTGATTTAATTCAATTATGAAATTTCATAAATATTTTAAGACATGCCATGTCCTAAAAGATTTAAAATCCGCGCCGAAAATTACCGATCGTTTCCGTAAGTCACGTGACTCGCATATTTAAAGACACAACTTATAAATCCTGGACATCAAAGGAAAATTGTAGTATAGTGGTTATATCATAATAGTCGTGAAAATTTCAAGTATTACATGTTTCATGACTTTCTCGTGTTTGCTGGCAGGTGAAATAAATTGAGGCCCGTTCATAGGTAAATTTTGAATTTGGTTGTTTGGTAAATATAAATTATACATGTTTATGCAAACTATACATTTTTTATAAAATAATCATTGCTCTTGTATAAACTCATTTTATCCTACTATAAAACAAAATACAGCCAAGTAAAATGGCTAGAAGAAGGATAGTTATGTTTGTCACAAATGATCAACATGAAGTACTAAGGTCTTTCATTCGTGACAGAAATTGGGATGTTGTTATTGAAGTTGTAAAACTTCCTCCACCACCTAGAACACAGCATTTTCAGGGGTTTATTGATTGTCCTGAATGATTCTGTTCACTATGTATAACAAATGAGTACTTAGGACTGGTGGCCTAAAGGGAATAAAGATAGACATATCTTGTATTCAAGATAAAGAAAATGCCTCTAAGTGTGTTTCTTGGCTATGTTATGCAATCGGGGAGTTTGGAGGGATCCAAGATACATAGACAGGAGGGCATTTGCGAGACTGGCACGAGGCAACCCCAGATTTCATCAGCGTGAGCTGATACCTGAGTGCGTACTTGCACAGTGCAAAACTTGGCTACCAAACCCTCTAAACCGTCCATATATGGGTCACAAATGGCGATAAAACAAGTCGGGAAAACATAATTGTTTATCCACTGTGGTATCAGCAGTCGATTGCTTGTTTTTTTTGGGGGGTTTAACGCCGTTGCTCACATTATATAAGTTATATCACGGTGGTCAGTCAACCGGCTCACTACTCCAGGAAAGGCTAAATCTCTAGATTTAGCTTTTAACCACCTACTAAGCGCATACTTTCGTCAGGGACTGACAACTGCGCTACATTATTAAAAATAATTGGTAGTAGGGAGAATGGCCGTAGAAATAATTTCATAACCAAGCTCCACGAGAGTATGCCCCGCTCTAAAATGAAACCTACGACCCCTCAATCAGTAGACTTGCGAGCTACCAACTTAGCTAATCGGGCGGCTGTACCCGATTGCTCGCCGTTTGTATTGACAGATTTAAATCACTTAAGTTGCATCAAAGATTTTAACTCAAACCCAAAACAGCAAATATCATTGCCAATTATGAATATTTTTCAAGTGTGTGATGAAACGATCATTATCAACACTGCATTTGAACTAGGTTCATGTAGTCATTGCAGGGCCTCAGAAAGTATGTTCAATAATCGTAACATACTGAAATACTACCGTTATATCTAGCCCGAAAAAAGCGTGCAACACAGATGTCAAAATTTGCGATAAGTTGTGTCTTTAATGAGGTAAACCAAAGTATGTGCCGCATATTTCAAGCTTTGACATTGATCATGATTACGTTTTTTTTACCGGAACACCGTTTAATATGCAAATTAGCAACTGTCGTAATTTTCCGATGACGTACGAGTCTTATCGGCCATTTCCGTGAAATGGCCTCTGAAAGGAAAATTTGGTTATTTCATCCGTCGTCATCTGTGTGATGGATGGTAATCGCTGCATTTTTAATTCATAGTTAGTAATTTTAATGACCAAAGATCACTATTATGCAATTTTTTTGCTTTATTTGATATCATGATGGTTCTTATTTCTCGTCACTTTTATGACTTTAAGCATCAACTCAAGTTTGACAAACCTAGGTACCTATTCACAAAAACACACGAACCGAAAACGAAAACACATCTCCATTCTAGCTAATGTTCACCCAAATAAGTACTTTGTAGTACATGTATGTTTATGACATTAATTAATTTGAGATTAAAGTATAATTCCATAAAAAAGTATATACAACATACACATGTACATTTTCATTAATCAAATACACAGAAACAAGGAACTATCAGTATTTTGTGAGACAAATCCGTTTTCGAATCGCGGAACAACATAAAAATCACCAACAATTTTGTTGTTATTTTTGGATTGAGGACTCTAAAACCTACGCGCACGCGGACGCTTAACAAAATTCCGGTATGGCAAGGCCTAACTGTTCACATTGAGCTTTGACTAAACAATTATAGCTAATACACATTGGTCCAAGTTGAGAAATATAATGATAGTATAATTTATAGCTACTTCACGTAATTTCGAGTTGAAAAATATAATTTAAACATCATTTATAGCTTATTCACGTTTACCTGATATCAGTCATACGATTGAAATTTCATGTACATGGTTTGATAAGTTATGTAGCTGAGTGTCCTAACAGAAATATCAAACTTTTTAATCCGTTTGAAATCACGTTCAAAAGTTACTTTGAGTTGATACATTCATACAATTTTATGCTAAAATATTAACATCAGTTGTGGTTCGCTTTGAATTAAAATTGAAGGTAGGCTTTCATGTGATATATTTATGAAATCTATTATTGCAGTATTCAGAAAACATGTAAATTAGCATTTGATAACATTCAATTCAATACAGGCTGCTTGTTTTTTATATCTAATAATCTATATGCTAATGTAATTTTCTTTTTCCATCCCACTTAAAAAAAACCCGACACATTCAGAGCCCACCGAATCAAAATGTCTCAGGATTTTGACATTTGGATATCCAGGTTATTGTTTAATGTGGAGAATCCAATGAAAGATGTTTCGAATAATTTGAAAACCTGTGGCATTTGGAAACCTTTTTGTTCCAAGGTTTTAGAAATAGTTAGTTATGGTGAAGTTCCACTATAGGGACCACATTGGTAATTGCAAAATTATGCGATTTTTGATGATTTTGAAGACCCAAACATGAGAAGAAGGTACCTCCTTTCTTTAAACCCATTCCACTGTTAAGATCATATATTATGAAGGTCCAACACAGTGGAATTTTACTGTACATACATACTTCATACATATGATTCAATTTTCCATAATAAGTATATCCATTCATGAAGTTATTTCATAAATTCTTCTTTTAAAGCCTCCAATATTGCTATGCTAGAATAAATGTATTAATATACAACATCTATTAAAAATGAATATCTCATCTGTGGCCTAATTGAATCTTAAAGAGAATTTAAGGAGGATTTGTATGGTGGCATATTTCTGCCATCAGAGGACCACAAACTGAACTAGTTAATTATGTGATTAACTAGTTATGTAACTAGTTAATCACTTACCACTTAATTTAATCACTAACTGGTTATTAATTAAGTAGTAATGTTTCTACTTAACTATAAAAGTAATGTGTTTTGTAACTACATGTATTTAATCACTTATGATTTACTTGTTCTGTAACTAGTTAACTACATATAATTTTCTTGTTCCGTAACTTGTTAACCGCATTAAAACTATTGTGAAACTAGTTTACCTCATGTAATACTTGTTCTGTAATTATTTGTCTACATAACTAACTTATTCGGTAACTTGTTAACCACGTATAATTTACTTGTTCCATAATTAGTTAACCTCATATAATTAATTTGTTCCATAACTAGTTAACCGCTTTAAAACTATTGTGAAACTAGTTTACCTCATATAATCAGCTAGTTCCATAACTAGTGAATCACATAATTAGCTAGTTAACCACATAATTAACTTGCCAATTATGTAATAACATTTTGTTGTGGCAATGTGCCACCATACTCTAGACTTCATTTTGTATTTATTGTTTGCTTTAAAGTGCATAAATCTTAATTTGTTTTTGGTTTTTTTCTTGTCCATAGGCATATGATTAATCGATCAGTGTACAATCATTTTAAATGCCTAAATCGAGAAAAACATAATTAAAATACGTCTTTAGCAATATTAGTATAATGTAAGTGTGCAATAAACCTGCCTGCAATTGCTTCACTCCGACCAGGTGTAAATGAGTATCTGTGAAGTGCAATTATACATGTTCATGTACTTACAAGTCATGTGATCACTTAAAATAAATCTCAGTTGACAATTCAGTTGCATGTTTTGAATTTATGTTACGTCTATTTCACTTTGAATCAACTACGGACAATAAAATCAACTCTTATGTTTACACTTGTTAATGACACTGCAAATTGTTGTTATTCATAAACTGGTTATCCGTGAAATTAAAATCTCCACTCAAAAATCTTCAGGTACTGTTAAAAAGTTTTAAACTATCAGTGGCGCGTACATTAACCCTACTGATTTGAATCTAGTTTAATCAATCGTGAGTACAAAAGTACTGTTAATGATATTCAAATCAGCAAGGATGATAAATGCGTCACTGACAGTTGAATAAAAGTGAAAATACGCACATTACATATCACACAAATCATATTGTATAATCCATAATTAATATCTATGTACACTTTGGTGAATTAAATTGCAGAAACTTCATACATATATTATACACACAACATCGAGGTTTTGTTGCTCAGTACCCTTTTTGATGGGAATAGTGATTTTATAAGGTCATGTAAAATATTCTAAACTTACGCTGAAAATCAATGATACTTAAAACATTCCATGATTGTTAAGGAAACGGGAGAGAGTTTAACCTTCAGTGAACTTGATATTGATGTCTGATAATTGATTATAGTTTTATTTATTGTTTATTTTTGAATGAACTGGGATTAACATACTCGACATATAGCCTCTGTGTCAGTTAATAATGTAACCATTGCTACATGATACAATACATGCCATTAGATATAGCCTTTTACACTTTAAAGGGAGATAAGCCTACATGATCTTGAAAAATATACTTACGTGTACTGGTCAACCTTTTTAAGAAGATTGCATTGTGATAGAACCATAGTCAAAACGAAAGGGGGAGAGAGACAGACGGATAGAGAGACAGACAGGCAGACAAAGAAATTGAGACAGGGAGACAGACAAAGAGAGGAGAGACAGACCGACTGAAAGACGGACAGAGAGAGAGAGAGAGAGAGAGAGAGAGAGAGAGAGAGAGAGAGAGAGAGAGAGAGAGAAACAGTCAGACAAAGAAACGGGTAGATAGACAAACATGAAGAGGAGAGACCGACAGAAATACAGCCAGACAAAGAGACCGGTAGATAGACAAACATGAATAGGAGAGACCGACAGAAAAACAGCCAGACAAAGAGCGAGAGACAGAGAGAGACAGACATACACGCAGATGGACAAGGAGACAGCAAACATCAAGAGGGAGAGACAGGCAATGAGACAAACAGACTGAGGCAGACAGACGGATAAAGACACACAGAGGGGGGGGGGACAGCCACAGAGAGAAAGGAGGTACAGACATAGAAACAGCCAGACAAAGAGACCGGTAGATAGACAAACATGAAGAGGAGAGACCGACAGAAAAACAGCCAGACAAAGAGACAGAAAAACAGTCAGACAAAGAGACAGAAAAACAGCCAGACAAAGAGACAGAAAAACAGTCAGACAAAGAGACAGAAATACAGACAGACAAAGAGACAGAAAAACAGCAAGACAAAGAGACAGAAAAACAGCCAGACAAAGAGACAGAAAAACAGCCAGACAAAGAAACAGAAAAACAGTCAGACAAAGAGACAGAAAAACAGTCGGACAAAGAGACAGAAAAACAGTCAGACAAAGAGACAGAAAAACAGTCGGACAAAGAGACAGAAAAACAGTCAGACAAAGAGACAGAAATACAGACAGACAAAGAGACAGAAATACAGCCAGACAAAGAGACAGAAAAACAGTCAGACAAAGAGACCGGTAGATAGACAAACATGAAGAGGAGAGACCGACAGAAAAACAGCCAGACAAAGAGACAGAAAAACAGCCAGACAAAGAAACAGAAAAACAGTCGGACAAAGAGACAGAAAAACAGTCAGACAAAGAGACAGAAAAACAGTCAGACAAAAAGACAAAAAGACAGAAAAACAGTCAGACAAAGAGACAGAAAAACAGTCAGACAAAGAGACAGAAAAACAGCCAGACAAAGAGACAGAAAAACAGTCGGACAAAGAGACAGAAAAACAGCCAGACAAAGAGACCGGTAGATAGACAAACATGAAGAGGAGAGACCGACAGAAAAACAGCCAGACAAAGAGACAGAAAAACAGTTAGACAAAGAGGCAGAAAAATAGCCAGACAAAGAGACAGAAAAACAGCCAGACAAAGAGGCAGGTAGACTGACAGATATAGGCAGACATTCATGAAGAGCGAGAGACAGAGAGAGACAGACATACACGCAGATGGATAGGAGACAGCAAACAGGAAGAGTGAGAGAGAGAAAAACAGTGCTTGACAGAGAGAGACTAATGAGAGAAAGATAAACAAAGAGACAAACTTAGACAGACATGAAGCGGGAGAGACAGACAGGCAGACGGACAAGGATACAGACATAGGGAGGGAGACAGACAGATGGGAATACGGAGAAATTGACAGACAAGAAGAGGGAGAGACAGTCAAACAGGGACAGAGAGACAAATAGAGAGACAGACAGACAGAAAGAGAGACAGGCAGACGGACAATGAGACAGACATAGGGAGACAGGCAGATGGGAATACGGAGAAATTGGCAGACAAAGACAGACATACAAGAAAAGGCAGAGAAAGTTAAACAGGGACAGAGAGACAGACAGACAGAAAGAGAGACAGGCAGACGGACAATGAGACAGACATAGGGAGACAGACAGACGGGAATACGGAGAAACTGACAGACAAGGACAGACAGGAATAGGGAGAGACAGTCAAACAGGGAAAGAGAGATAGATAGAGAGACAGACAGACATGAAGAGGATAAAACAGACATACAGACAGAGACATACAAAAAAGACCGGACAAACAGAGAGACAGACATACAAGCCGACAGAGAGACAGACAGACTGAGAAGACAGGCATGAAGAGGGAGAGACAGACAGAGAGAGGGGGGAGAAGGAGAAAAGGGAAGAGAGTATACATAATTTACAAGTACATGTATTAGCATTTCAAAAAGTTCTTGAAATCGCCGTTTAACCGTGTATGACATCTTCTCCTTTAGTAAAACATTCAATCAAGATGTGTCAGCGTTTTAGACCGTCCCGTGTCTATTTATAGAATAATTGGGATTGGCGCGCGCCCTGTTAAAGATATGTTAAACTTTTGGACTTTTGGACACTTTGGATTAATTGTGCTCAACCTTACAGGCTGATAAAAATACATTTGTACTTCGAATGAACAGGCGCTGTCCGGAACATGTTCCGACTGTATATTTAATTATTAGCAAACCGAAATATTCGATTGATGAACATGTTCTGCCTAAATTCCGACAGCTTATCGAACGTTCACCGATATAGATTAGCCTAATAGTAGGGAAGAAAACTTGGCATTTTTCAACAAATGCGATTTTTAAAAAGAAAAAAAAACAACGTGTTACAATTAGTTTTGATTTTTTCCTGGTCTTATATTGCAACTTTCTTGAAACTGATACTTGTTTTATATCACGTATTGATAATGGTATTTTCTGGTAATACAAACAGGTAACCCTACAAAACATGGCGTCGACGAGTCCATTCACGCACCCCTAAGTTGACCATTCGACGTCCTTTTTCCATCATGTGACCTCAAATGCATCGTTTTGATTGGCTTAAGGCAACCGATGTCGACTACAAAATGCTCAAATCTTGATAATTGCATCAGGAACGGTGATAATTATATTATATAACGCTAAAATGTTCTTTAGTTATGTAAAGATAAAGAAACGCAAATCATTTCAGAAAGTTTTATCATAAATACAGAAAAGTTCATTTAGTCGCGTTTCATTTTCATTGGAGTTAGCGTATTAGCCAACCTGCAAATGACGTAAATATCGGCGCATTACTGTACGTTGAACAATCCTGATTTGCAGAGTATCTTCGTACAAAAAGATGGGAACCAGCTTGTAGACGAACAACGGTTGTAATGGAACCAGGGTTGTGGCTATCTTCATTCTCCGAGTCCCCTATCGTACCACCTAAAACACGACCATCTACAATGATTTCGTATGAGACAAATGTTTGTGTTGCGGGCACAACAGTTATTGTTAGGCCATATATTCCTGTAACAGGTACTATGAATATTCCATCGTGGATATTGTAGCTTCCACTGGTGTCTGTAACCTGTGTTGTAAAAAATAAACATTCATTAGTAAGGTACATGTACATTCTAGTTGCTACTTCGATTATTTATTACCATTCGGAACACCTCGACCTTTAACGTAGCGAATGACCGAGGAGTTCCGAATGATTTATTACATGTGGGTTTCTCATGTAAAGTAGCGGACTGTTGGGCCGGCGGGACGATTATATACACTTAACAAAACTTCTAAGTACCCGATTTCCTAATGTAGGAAAATATCTTCGTAGACGATCGCCGAGGTCGTTCCAATAGAATGTACCAGTTTACTTACCTCCGTATTATAAATGATTGTTTCATGATAATTAAAACATCTCGGGGAAGTTGAAGAACTTAGATGGACATAGAAAGCCACTGTTTCTGTCGATGCTCTTGGAATTATATCTGAATAAAAGATCCACATAATTTATTCAATATTGTAAAATATGGCTTTAAATAAAATTTCTTATTTAGACTGATGAGCATAGACATATAAGCATTATAAGTAGTCTATATGTTTGGACGCGCTTAGGAATCGAGAGGTCAAGAGTTCGAGCCCCACTACGGTCACTGCTAATTTCCTTTAGCAAGAAAACTACCTGCGCTTGCTTCACTCCACCCAGGTGTAAATCTTTACCTGCGAGGGTGGAATAATTTAGTTGCGCCAAATTGTCGGCTGCGAGAAAAAACTTTGAGGGAGATTGATATTCAGTTTCCAGTAGCCCACATTCGGAACACCTCGACCTTTCATTAATGAATAATCTCATTAGGATTTGTGTGGGGTCTACCCTGGCGGCTTGGGTTTTTACTACCTATACGCGAGTCGAAGCACAGGCGAAGCGCGTAACGTTCATGCATGTAATTATTGTAGTATACACACAGATCTTAGTCAAAACATATTCAGGACTGTGTTATATATTTAATTAAATATTGGTCAGCGATATCATTGAACTGTGTTATTTCAAATTTTGGACTAATAACTCATCACCTAAACAATCGTGGATTTTGTTTACTTCAACACCGGTCTAAGTTTTCGTTTGTGAATTTGACGAAAGGTAGTTCCGAAATGGCGTCTAAATATGTCCGAGCTTATTCGTAGCGAATGGCCGATGAGTTCCGAATGCAGCAGCTTGTCTGTCTGACTAGAGACAATAGCTGTAAAGTCAGTGAACATGCAGCTGCCAGGAGCTTACACTATAAAAATGCACATGTAATTACTTTTTCTGTACAAGTTCCCAACCAGTTTAAATAAATCCTCACTTTCAGTAATCCTGAGTTGTCCAAACTTGGGGTTGAGATGTCCACTATCTGATTCAAACCTGATCTAAAATTCCCGCTTGCCTACTAACTAATTTAAGATCTGGACGCTTTGTTATAAGGGTCATGTTCAGGTGATCTTTTCTTATTATAATATTTATGGCGCAATCTTATGTTTTGCAACTTGTTTACATCGTATACATCTGCAAAAAAACGTCTAACCACAGCCTGTGAATAACACCACCATCAAATTAGCTCGCAAACCTCGGTCTAAAAATAGAAATCACGAAATCAGGATGCTAGTACTAGTGTTTCTTCTAGATGAAAGCTATGTGTTGATTGGTCGACACAAAGGTCATCTCGAAATGACGCCCTGAGCGATGACAAGAGATCATATTCGGCAGCGACAGGATACATGTATTAGTTTACGGAGATAATGATGTCCACGGGTTGAGTTGTACCATACCAATTTACAACCAACCACAGAGATCATATTTCTTGACGACAAACCTTCGAATACTAAAAATACTGTGACAATGCAGTGACACCCCCTGATTACGATTGTCAGGGTCGTATCGCGATATATCGTGCTGGGTCACGATACGTATCGTGACCCTGTCGTATTAATACATATCGGCATATCGTCTCATCCCTAATAAACACTTTCAAAAACGTACCATTCTGTATATTCATATCATCGTTTGATTGGTTGCCAAA
This sequence comes from Mactra quadrangularis, assembly GCA_025267735.1. NCBI lineage: Eukaryota > Metazoa > Mollusca > Bivalvia > Venerida > Mactridae > Mactra > Mactra quadrangularis. The sequence goes on along the minus strand of CM046305.1, from coordinate 45,362,924 downwards.
GTAAAATTCTCTTAGAAACACATCGATCGGATTTTCTTCCCTGCTTTCATTGACTTCAGCAGAACCATTTCCCATTGTGTTTTGAATCATTGCTTTAATCTGATTCTTTAACAGTTGAATGTCACGATCCTTTTCATGAATTTCCATTTGAAGATTCCTCAAGATCCCTTGAAGTTCATTGTCCCTTGCTCGTAGTTCTTTTTCCACGAGTTCCCTAATGCGATCTTCCAAGTTTTCTCCCTGCACATCGCTTGCAAGCACGCACCAACATAAAACTAGCAAACATACACCTACTAATAAATGTACTTTCATTTTGTGTGTTGACTTTAATTTCTGCTCCTATAGTATATTCAACTTCTCGTTTATCAAAACATTTAATTCTATCGCTAAGATATTTAACAGTTCTTTCTGAACGCACACGTGTCTCAACAAATTAATTAGAGTGCTGGCACATTTACGTTTTCTTTACTTATACCAACCGCCACAGTGCCTTTCCAATGTCCTCGGATAAAATCCTGTTAAAGTTGTTTAAAGTTTACCAGAGGCATAGATAATGTTATCTATAATTTCCTGATTTTACACATGGCATAATCATCTGAGCTAATTTCTAAAATCAGCATTAATATTAAGTTTATCAATATTCAATGTATGACTCAAACCATGCTATATGAATAAGCTTGAATTACTAGGGGTGTAACAATACGGTAAAAACCGTATTGCAATATACATTGTGTATTGCAATACACGAAACCCGTATTGCAATATATTGCAATATATTGCAATACATATTGTTCTTTGTGCATACATGCATAGCATAAATTAATGCACGTGCATCGTCCTAATTTGATCAACATTGTACATATATATTTGTATTTTCAAATGATCTACACGTATTACGCAAATGTTCGAGTAAGTTACATGAGTTAGAAAAAAGGTTTTGAATGGACTTTCAAAGAAATCTATTCTCTCACTTTACGAAAAATATTTCAAGTTTCCGAACACATTTTAACATCTAATCAAACATTTAAATTTCAGATTCTAATAAAAACAATCAGTATGTAACATAACTAGAAAACCCGATTCAGAGAAAAACGAACCGGTTAAAAACCGTCAGAAGTCGTATTGCAATATTAACCGGTATATCGGTCAACCGTTACACCCCTATGAATTACAGAAAATACCGTGTGGTACAAATGTATGCATGATAAGCTTTTCTCAAATTTTCATTTGTTTACAATAACTTTTAGCGGACACTGTATATAAACGTAATAAAATGCATACAAGTTTACACGTCGCACTCTATTTGTCAATTTTTGTACGGATTCCATCGTCATTAAAGAATAAATAAACCAAAAACGTGCTCAACGAAGGAGATGACAAACGCTCAGCAGGTAAATATGTTTTGTGTGCTCTTCAAAATTACTTTGATTGATAATCAGAACATTTAAATTACGTAAATTATATATATAAAATGTATCTTTTTTACTTGATTATCAGTTACGTCCGTTTTGTTATCTTTCTACATATCTAAATTTCCCGGCCTGTCAGTAGCAACAAAAATAGTCAGTATAAATATACGGGATAGTTTTTGACAATCATTTGTTGAAAATGCTGACAGAATAAGGATATCCTGTTTTTATATTTTGTTTTGTGTCAATTGCAGGTATGATTGACTGACTGGTTTCACAGTTTGAAATTTCATTTTTTATGTTATTCAATAATACATTGTAGTAGGCTGTTGTCGACATTTTCTCAATTTATTCCTCTGTTACTGCTTTACTAAGGACAGGTGTATTCCATGGACCCACCTATACATTTAATGAATTTGGGAACGATTACATGGACCCACCCCTTAACTTTCTTAATAATGAATATATTTCTAAGATGAAGGTATCGTTGGAAAGATGAGACAATACGCTTTCCGAAAATGTAAACAAAATAAAAATCTGACGGTGATAAAGATATATTTATTTAAGTTGAATATGACTCATTTTTCAGCGATATTTTACCCCAAAAATATCGCAAAGATTCCATGGACCCACCCCTTATTTTTTTTATTTCTCAACATATCTTTAATGATTTTACATCATTTTAATGCTAAGGTAATGTAGTTTTCAAATATGTTTTACTTTTTAAAATCTGATGATTAAAACGAATTTTACGAGCATTCAAAGTTTGGTGTTATCTTTGTTAATTTTGGCGTGTATAGTTTTGTTGTTGGAGCAAATGGACCCACCTTTAAAACATTTATTTTTGAATGGATATTCTTAATTGATATATCATTTGAAAGCTATGAACATGCCATTTTCAGAAAAGATAAGATGAACAAAATCGGACGGCATATTACTGATAAGCATGCATTTGAACACAGCTACGTCCAGCCACGAGTGTATTGGTCGTTATAGATTCCCATACACAGATATCTAACCCCAAAAATATCGTAAGGATTCCATGGACCCACCCTTAACTTTTTTGTTACTCAATTTATTTCTTAAAACTTATTAACATTTCAAAGCTTAGATAATGTGGTTTTCGCGTATGTTTTAAATTTTAAAATCAGATAATTAAAACAAAAACTGGGCTTGTTTAAAGTTAGTGTATTATTTCCTATTTTTTCGCGCATTTTTTTTTTTTTGTTGGAGTAAATGGACCCATCTTTTATTCTATTACTTATAAATGCATGTTTATAAGTAATATATCATTTAAAAGCTATGAGAAAGAATTTTTCAGAAATTTTATGTTGAACGAAATCGGACTGCTACTCATGGAGTTGTATACATTTCAATACAACTATGTTCAATACAAAAACATGTCAATTATCGCTTATCATCCTGCATCAAACTTATTGAACACATGGGCAAATGTACCCATCTATATAAGCCATTTATTTCAATATCCTATAATAATCTTTTTAAAGCAAGCACTTTATAATGTAGAAACTGGGTTCAATAAACTCACTTAAAAACATTTGAATAGCACACCTACTGAACAACAATGAAGACATATATAATATTGTCAAGTTGTCGTCAATCACAATCACAAGGACTTTTAATGATTTTTACATAAACTTATAGGATGGGGGCCAAGTCAAATATGTAACATAAAAATGAAGCTGGGTATTTTATGATACGATCAAATTTTGCATTTAAACATTATATTTGTCATGGAATCAGAGGTTAATTCAATTCAAATACATATTGCTTCAATGAGTAAGGTACAATGCCGTAAGACATTCCGAGCAGGATACATTTTATAAATGATAACATTTTAATAGGTTGCAACATTTGGGTGAATTACGACTTTAAAAAGGCACTAACCTTTAAATTGTGTTTACTTTTAGTATGTCAATGGTCATTTTTTTCACAGAATATAGGTATAAATTTTTATTGTTATTATATAATTTTGCCCTTTTTATACGATTATAAACGTTTATTTAAACATTACATGTTCAACATTGTTTAACTAATATTATAGATTTTCGAAATCGCGGTATTTTAAAACAAGATAAAAATGGTACTATAATGGAAAATAATAGACGTAGTAAATTATTTATGTGACCTTGGAATGGTCTTTAATTATATAGGTACATTTGTTTTACACCAAACCTCTTTAACTAATAAAAAATAAAGGCTTTAAATGTTTAATTAAATAATTTCAAGGATTTTTATGAAATGAGATAATAAAATAATTTGTACTGAGCAATGTATTGTTTAATATTAAACCACGTGTCAAGTGTGCTATCCTTAATTACATTCTTCAGTGATTACGTTCACAGTTCATTAATCATATGCAGCGTATATGACACTTATCAAAGATTAGCTAAAAAGGGGTCATAATAATGTAATAATCAACACGTGTCGTGTTAAATTCCAGTTTGTGATATTTTGCGTATCGATTGATTAATTATATTAGCTCCTACATTGATATATCGAAACAACTTTTGAAAAATCGTAAATTTTGATATAAATAGGTTTTATTAGTACTTCATTCTTTTTTGTCAAAAAAATTCCTTTTGTTCACAGTGCTACTAAAAATATCGTAATCTAGCCATCGTTGTACTTATATTTTTTTTTCGTAATTTAACAATACAAGTACTCACTTTTTTTAATTTCAGACAATTGTCGTCATGACCGGTGCAAATGATATTGGAAGAAAAATATTAACATGCTGTAATAAATGACAAGTTATTCCTGTCATTTTTGATTTATAAGAAAATTTAGTTTCATCATGAAATCACACGATTTATTGAACTGATTTTCTAAAATATCATATAGACATGAATAAATGAGGTACATGTAGATGTAGTAGTGTTTTTGTAATTAACTATTGATTCATGTTTATATAAATAAATATTTATAATTTTATAAAGAATACATTTTACAATCAATTATCAGCAGTTTTTGTTATTCTTATCAAATGAAGTGTGACATACCAACTGATCAACAAGACAATAAAATGTACATTCGCACATGGCTGTGATTGGATTAAAAGCTAACTTGATTAGCGAATAATTGGATTAACTGTTAATTGGATTAGCGATTGATTCATTTATTGCTATGAATGAGCATTATTCAATAGTATGAAAACCCTAACTTAGCGGACTTAGTGAGGAAGCTATTTCTGGTGGCGGTGATTCACAAAATGGATCTAACTCTATGGACAATATATTAGGATACCTGAAACGTATAGATTCTAAACTTTCACATGTAGATGAGCGTTTAAATAAATTGGACTCACTTGAGAAAAAGGTCAGTAATTTTGAATCTGAACTTAATAAATTATGGTGTCGCGTGCAAGATCACGTTAAATCTACTGATGCTAAAGTATCCGAGTTATGTGATCGTGTTGATAGCTCAGATTTTGCTCAAAGTGCTACCCGTGATGATGTTTCTCGTCTCCAGAAAGACAATGCTAAGCTTCAAGATGACTTATTATATTTACAATCACAAAGTATGCGGAATAATCTAATTTTCGCCAATATTGCTGAGGAGCCACGTGAATCAACAACCCAAACTGAAACTGCTTTACGTAAATTTATGGTAGAAAAATTAAAAATGGCTCAGTATATGGTGGACAATATCAACTTTGAACGTGTGCATCGTATTGGACATAATCAATCTAACTCTAATACACGTAAGATAGTTGCTAAATTTACATTATACAAGGACCGCGAGATGGTGAGAAGAAACGGTAAAAATCTTGAAGGCACCAACTTTTTCATGTATGAACAATTTCCGAAGGAAATAGCTGAACGTCGTAAATCCTTATTGCCCAAATTAAGAGAGGCTAAACGTCATGGCAAATCAGCATGGTTAAGCTATGACACATTATATATAGATGGAAATCCTGTAAAAATCTCTTCAACTTAGGACAAGCCAGAGGCTGGACTATCTATCATAACCTGGAACATTAACGGACTTACTAGATCATTATTAGAAGATGTGGAATTTATTGAAAAAATCACACAACATGACATAATTTTCTTACTAGAATCATGGACCAATAGTAGGTCCAAACTTGATATTGATGGTTATAAGTGCTTTAATTTCTATAGAAAATATCAAAATAAGCGTGCTAGACGCTGTAGTGGTGGTATAGTTCTGTACATTAAAAACGCTATAAGTAAAGGAGTCAAAATTATACAAAATCATCATGACACTGTAATATGGTTACGTCTGGACAAACATTTCTTTAACTTATCAGAAGATATATTCTTAGCTGGTGTTTATATATGGGTCGAAAATTCCCCAAGTTATGACTTAATTGATACGGATTTATTCTCTATAATTGACAGTGATATTCGTAAATATGAGTCAAGGGGTAAGGTGATGTTAGTGGGTGATAGGAATTCTCGTGTCGGATACCACAAAGACTATATTGTATATGATAATAATGTTGACTTTATTGATGAGGATGTATACACCCCTGATACACCCCTGGAAAGAAAATCACTAGACACAAAGTACAATAACTTTGGTAGTAAAATTCTTGATTTGTGTAAATCAAATAATTTACGTATAGCAAACGGTAGACTTTATAAAGACTATAATGTTGGTAATTTTACATATACACATACCAATGGTTCTAGTATTATTGACTATTTATTACTTCGTCAATGTGATTTTAGTTGTATCAACTATTTTGAAGTCGAACAATTTAATATTTACTCCGATCACGCACCTATTGTATTTTCTATTGTTTGTAATACGAATATAAGTAAATCTTACGAAATATTTACTCGTACAAACGTTAAATGGAATGTTGAGTTGCGTGATAAATACCGAAATTCACTCATTTCGAAGTTACCCGAACTAAATAAAATATCCGAGTTAGCTAACAAAGCTAATAAAAACGATATACAAACATGTATTAACAATTTTACAAATATTATCCGAGACGTGGCTGATCCATTATTTCGTAAAGACATATCAATGAGCGACAAACCGTGTGCTCATCAATCAATTGTGCAAACATCGGATTGGTTTGATCACGAATGCTTAACAGCAAATCAAAGCACTGGAGTGCTGAAGGAACGATGTCCTGAACTTATTTTTTGATTAAAGAATATATTATTATGTATATTATCTATAAAATAATGTATTAAATATCAATTATCAGAATTTAACAAAAGATAGCACTAGACTTCTCAAGTGGTTTGCTCATGGCAATGTTTATCTTACTTTATCAAACAAAATAAACCAGTCAAAGAATTAATTTTCATCAACACATTTTAGGGTCATGTACAGTAGCGATCTCACCAAACCAAAGATTGTTCTGGACTATTTTCCTTAACCAAAAGGAGCTGACAACTTCTCATTTTTGGTTATCAATGGGTATTTTTTAACGAGATCGTTGATATTTTCGTTAAAATTTTAAAGATTTGGTGTGAAATGACAAGCTGATTTTTTTCACAAAAAATCGACTTTCTAACAATTCATTTAAGGTTTTCCCCCCGAGTACTAAGCTCTTTTGCATCAAGCTACATTCCCATTTTTGTTCACGAATTTTAAGTCAAATTAACGTTTTGCACTTGCAATTTATTCACAATAGAAATTACTTTAAGAATCGTCTATTTCCTATAAATATTTGTATAAAGTTCCATACACACTTACACATATTCATTCCAAATTATAATCAAACTCTATAACTTAAAATCGCTCAAGTAAACTTTAAATGTGACACTTTGAAGACGACAACGTCGTATCGCCGTATATTAAACATCCGGTAAGTGTATTAGTCATATCCAAGGTATACAGACGATACGTCCCCAAGATTATTCGCCCCCTTGACGATCCGTCCCCGTACGGTACCGTAACTCTAGCCACTGCTTAATATAATACGATCATTTAATATTGTTTATTACTATCGAATGATGTAATTATGTTACGCATATAACAGGCATTGGCAAAAACATCGTAGGCTCTTTTTACTCCAACAAGTAATTATTGCACTTGTCACGGGTTGAGTTGTCTACGGGTTGAGTTGTGCTATCTCCATTGCAAGATTTATATGTCCTGAGAGTAACCTCCCTTTTCCTGAAGAGTTTCAAGAACGACAACACAAGCCAGCGTTGTATTACATTTAAATGAGATGTTAATGAGTTTCACGCTTGAACTACGCCTCTTTGTCTATGTTGAAAATTGTTGAAGCGTGAAAAGAGTCATCTTATACTTTCTTGTTACCATTGGAACGATGCTAAATTAGCATCGTTCCAAAAATGAATACTTATCAAAATTACGTGATTTCACGAGATGTAAAAATGATTTAAATAGAGTAGACATGTGTTCCAAAAAGTTATTTTATAAAAATCTAATCAAAAAGAAAAAAAGAGCTCATGAATTAGTACGGATGAAAAGTATTGAAAATCTGAGGAATAAAAAACCTCGAGATTTCTGGATGCACTTTTCGCGTAAAAATAATATTTTATCCAACGACATAAGTATTAACGAGTTTTATGATTTCTTTTCAAATTTAAATTTGCCCTCTGATATTTCGAATAATGAAGCGGAAGATTTTTGCGCTAACCATGATTTTAATGGTGATGATTGTATATTTAATGAACTTGATGACGTCATCACTCAGTCCGAAGTTATCTCTGCAGTGCGTAACTTGAAACGTAATAAGTCTACCGGTAATGACCTATTGCTGAATGAATATTTTTTAGAATCGTTCGATATTTTGTCATCCCATCTAGCCGATTTATTTAACGCCATATTAAAATCAGGTGTATTTCCGGAATCTTGGATGGAAAGTGTCATTATTCCCATTCACAAGAAAAACGAACATACTGACGTCAATAATTACAGAGGGGTCGCGTCAGTGAGCTGTTTCTCTAAAATTTTTACCAGTATTTTAAATAAACGAATAAATAATTGGATAGAAAAAAATAACACTATCAGCGATGCGCAATTCGGATTTAGAAAAGGTCGTTCTACTGTCGACGCAATATTTGTTCTTAATGCTGTAATAAACAAAATTTTAAACGAAAAGGGTCGATTGGCATGTGCTTTTATTGACTTCAGCAAAGCATTCGATAGTATAAATCGTAATGCACTTTGGTTTAAATTACATAAAATTGGTATTACAGGCAAATGCCTTCAAATTATTAAAAGTATGTATTCCAATGTTAAGGCTCGTGTCAAAGGTTGTAAATCGTATTCTGAATACTTTGAATGTTCAATTGGGTTGAAACAAGGGGAGGTTATGTCACCTGTTCTCTTTGCGTTATTTTTAGAAGATTTGGAGCTTTACCTACTAGAAAATCATAACAGTGGTCTTAATATTGACGATATTTCCTTCATATTAATGCTTTTTGCCGACGACATGGTAATATTTGGCAAAAATCCAGCTGACTTACAGAGAAGCCTTGATTTACTAAAAACATATTGTGATAGTTGGGGTCTAACTGTTAACTCTACAAAAAGCAAAATAGTTGTCTTCAGGAAACGGGGTGGACTTAAGCACGATGAACACTGGACTTATAACGAAATGCCATTAGAAGTAGTAGATACTTTCAATTACTTGGGTACAGTTTTTCATTATAATGGAAGCTTTACTACAAATATAGAAATGCTCGTGGGCAAAGCTGTAAAGGCTATGTATTGTTTACTAGCCAATACGCGTAAATTCAAATTTAAACTTAGTACTCTTTTACAATTGTTTGATTCTTTTGTCGGATCGATATTAGGATACGCTGGCGAAATTTGGGGGTTCTCCAATAATAAGGAAATTGAAAGGGTTCACCTGAAATTCTGCAAATTATTATTACATGTTAAAAATTCTACGTCTAGTATGAGTATTTACGGAGAATTAGGAAGATACCCGTTATATATACAAAGATACACTCGCATCATAAAATATTGGTCTAAAATAATGTATTCCGATAATATTATTGTTAATCGCCTTTATAAATCAATGTTAATTGATTGCGAAAACGGCGCTAAAAATTGGGCGAGTAGAGTTAAATACCTTTTAGATACATACGGTTTTAGTAATGTTTGGATAAATCCGGACAGCGTTAATCTTTTAACATTTTGTAATACCTTTAAACAACGTCTAGTAGATGTTTTTATACAGTCATGGCATACTTGCATATTTAACAGTCCTAGTTTATTCATATATAGATATTTCAAGATTACTCATTCATACGAATCATATTTAGACATTATTCCTAAAAAATATAGAATTGCTTTTACTCGTTTAAGATTAGCTTCTCATCAATTAAGAATAGAGACTGGTCGGTATGGTAACCAGAGAATAGACCGCAACCATCGTTTGTGTAATATTTGTAACTCATCAGACATTGAAGACGACTTTCATTTTGTAATTGTTTGCCCTAAATACAATACTATACGGAAACAATATTTGAAATCTTATTATTTTATCAGGCCTAGCGTTTTGAAATTTACTCAATTAATGCAATCTGAAAGCAAAAAAGAAATTATAAATCTTGCTAAATACATATATTATGCATTTTTATTACGTAATCAAACCACAATCTCAGTTACATGATCTATACATTGTTTTTGTAATTCATGTAGAACCTATTTTTATCATGTTAAACTATTATATATAACATGTTCCTTAATCTCAAATATCATGTTATATGCATCATATATTTATTCATTCTAGTTTTGTAGCTACTGAAAATATTCGTCATGTAGTTCATCCTCATAGATTATATTATTCTGTTAACTAGTAATTATTAACATTTATGTCCATTTATCCATTTATCATTGATACTTAAAAGATTATGTTAATTGATATACATGTATGACCATATGTTTTGATTATTTTGTCAGTGTGAGATGTTGTTAGAAGCTTGTGAGTGTATGAATGGGTGAATGAGTCCACGTGAGTGTGAGTGTGAATGTGTGAGTGTGTGTTTGTGTTGTGTGTTGCGTGACAGAACCATTGTTTATATTCATTTGTTTGTAACAAGATACCTTTGTATACGTTACCGTAATAAAATATCTGTTCTGTTCTGTTCTGTTCCTAACTTAGAACGTACGAATAAATAGTTTTCAAAAAAGTATTTTTATAAGTAAAACATGATCGAAAACTACATTACTTGAGCTTTCAAATGTTGTTTGGGATACAAATTGTAGAGAAAAAACAATTCAGGGGTTGGATACATGAAATTGTATAAGACAGTTAGTATGAAATATAATTGCATTATGACATAAGTCTGTTGGTGCATTTTCTGACATGTTCAATGAAAATGCCATATTATTCTGGGGTTGTTCAAATGCATGCTTATCAGTAACCGGCCCTCCGATTTTGTTGAAATTAACATATCTGAAAATGGATTTGTCAGAGCTTTTAAATAATTTATCATCTAAAAATATGCATTCTCAAATAATCAATTTAACGGTGTGTCAATTTGCTCCAAAAAATATATTACGGGTAAAATTTCGATGGGATATCTTACTTAAAATATCTATAGTTGACTGTTCACGTGCGCTGGACAGAGTTTTGTTCAAATGCATGCATATATTTAACTACATATCCGAGTTCATTTATCTTAATCTTTTTGAAAATGGCATTATCATAGCTTTCAACTGATATATTATTTATGAATATCCATTCATAAAAAATAAAATTAAAGGTGGGTCCATTTCCAATAAAAAATATACAAAAAATAAAAAATGCGCAAAAAATCAAAGAAAACATTGAACTTTGAACGTTTACAGAATTAGTTTTAATGAGCTGATTTTAATAAGTAAAAACATTTGCGAAAACTACATGACATTGCCTTTAAAATGATGTCCAGTTTATAAAAATATAATGAGAAATAAAAAAGTTAGGAAGTGGGTCCATGCAATCTTTGCGATTTTTTATGGGTAAAATATCGATGGGCTATAATACATATACAATATGTATAGTTGATAGTTCACGCGTGCGGGACAGAATTGTGTTCAAATGCACGTTAATAAATTACTACTTATCCGATTTTGTTCATCTTAATCTTTTTGAAAATGGCATGGTCATAGCTTTCAAATGAAATATTATTTTTAAATATTGATTCATAAGTAAAAAAGATAAAGGTGGGTCCATTTGCTCCAACAAAAAAATATAAGCGAAAAAAATTATCACAAAATACATCTAAGTTTGAACGTTTGTAGAAATCGTTTTAATAATCTGATTTTAAAAAATAAAACATACACGAAAACTACATTACATTGGCTTTAAAATAATGTAAAGTTTTTTAAAATATATTAAAAAATAAAAAAGATAAAGGGTGGGTCCATGGAATCTTTGCGATATTTTTAGGGGTAAATTATCGATGAAAATGAGTCATATTCAACCTGATTTAAAATACATATTTGCCGCCAGATTTTAATTTTGTTTTCATTTTTGGAAAGCGTATTGTCTTAGCTTTCTAACAGTATCTTCATATAAAAAATATATTCATTATTAAGAAAGTTAAGGGGTGGGTCCATGTAATCGTTCCATTTTCTATAAAAAACATAGGTGGGTCCGTGGAATACACCTGTCCCTTTACTAATATGATTATCAATAAAATGCATTTACATTTTATAGCGTTGTATATAAAACATGCAACAATTTATAGGAAATCGATATTATATCTCACTGACTAAAAATTCTCTGTTGCGTGTTTTAGTCATAACGGACCGCAGATCGAACCACTGTAGTCGTATACTACACAAGAGGCCGCCCGGTGTAGTAGTAAACAATGGGACTGAAAATTCTTCTTTCGGGTCTTTTATTTTTTACTAGCACCAATATTATCCTGAGAAGAGTATTAAATAAATTATTTAGTAAAAAATTATCATTAGCAGACCAGTATCTCATTACAGAGAAGTTAGTTGTTGTTTTTTGTTGTAAAATTCTTGTTGGTTTCCATGCGTTACCGCCTCGTGTAAATTATCCTACTGGCTTTTACTTGTCAATTACTGTTTTATAGTTCTTTGACACACACTATCCGTCTAGCTATTTTAAGTATTGACAACTAAATTCTTGTATCACTTCAGATATACTTTCTCATAATATAAATTAGTCAGTAATAGTATACAGTTATTTCATGTGTGATAGAGAACATTCAAACTGTTGGCCCAAGCCAAGGTGGAGGGAATAGTGTATTGAACTGTTGCCCGAGGCCGAGGGAAACAGTTTAAAGCACTATTCCTGACATCGAGGGTCAACTGTTTGACTGTTCCCAAATCACACATAAAATAACTGTTTTATTACCTGATCAATTACTATTTTAACAGTACTTGACATGTTTAAAGCGTCCGGTAAAGTCTAAAATCCGGTAGCAGTTACTTCCCTTTACATAAGTACAGTAACAGTTCGTGACGTCAATATGTGACGTCAATATGTGACGTCATTACGTGACGTCAGAGCACGCGCGGGAAACAGTCAAAACTATTGACTGGTCAACAGTTCACTCAGAAAACAGTTAAAAATATCGAATTACACTTATATAAGCAATCAGGTAATAGAATCGTATAATAAGGGAATATTCCATTGACCATTTGGCAGTTCTTTTTCCTTAGATTTGAAGTGTTAGAAATATTTGCTTCATATTAATTAGTCCTATAGGTATGATGATGCATTTTTTATCATTTCAACGTCCATCAAAAATATCTCAAACTTAGGGACACAATTTTAACCACAGCTAAATGTGCGTTTTCATTGTGCAATCCGAGGACAGTGTAGGTCCTGATGTGGGTGATTTTAATGTTGCTGCATTTTTAAATGATTCTTTGTATTTTTACAGATGTATAAGTTCATTACAAGCTATTTTATCTACGATTGCTGGTATAATAATAATAAATGCTTGTCAAAATGATATAATGAATGAAATGTAAGTTGATTTATACATAATATATATCAAACTTAAGTTTATATCCTTCAATGAAGGACCTTCAATGATTCAAATTTCAGGTTTTCTAAGCTAGGGATGTTGGGTTCAGTTCAGACATAGACAGGCTATACCAGTGAAATTTGATACTTAATAACCAATATCTATTTTTACATGACCGACTGTAGCAAATCATCATTAAAATCCGCCATGGACGATTTCCTTAGTCCAGGCACCCGCAATTAGAGAGATAATTTCTACTGAAATCAATCTAGTCCACATTACACATAAGCCAGCAGACATTATGTTGTTTGTGCAACTGAAGTACATGTATACATAATTTGACTCATATAAGGGAAAAGTCCCTTTTTTAGCTTTTTGTTACAACAAGTATAAGCCATAAACATGTACATGTACTCCATCAAAACCCAATGTCTGACAGCACTATTGGTGCTTTGATATCTATAGAGGGAGAAGTTGTCTGTTCATATTGAAAACTAGGTATGTAAGCTTGTACTTTAAACTAAGTGTCCTGGCATGCTGGTTTCAGCAAGAACTTTGGTCTCTGTACATATCATTATAAATTGTTATTAATTCTAAATTGATAATTAAACTTAAGATAAAGAGATTCAATATTAATCAATTGGCTTGGAAAGCTTGCCATAAAATGACCAAAATTTGTTTTGAAGTTGCATTAACTCTTAGTATGAAAATAAAAACAATTTCCATTTCAGTCATTGGTTAACTAACACGTATGCCTGCTTTGGTCTACCATATTTTATATATGATATATGGGCAATGTACAATACACACTACTACCTGAATGAAAACATGCTAGTGAAAACTAGAGGAGGGAGATTAAAACATTTTATCTACAATAATATACCAATGTTACTTCATCACATGATTCTTCCCTGTATCTTCTTTCCTATGATTCTGGTGAGTACTATTCATAATTATCATTAATCCTGAGACAACTTTGTATTTTCACACTATTTTACCCCTCAGAACTTGGCTTTGTTTGCTCAGTTGTAAGCTTGTCTGGCTTTAAATCTAGGAATAGTCAGGGTTGTTGAATTTCTCATTCTTGATCTTACCTCTGGGTATAAGAATGTGAATTTTTATGGCTTTAGTCAATATATCCACCCACTTGTCCATTTAGCTATTCTTAATGTAGATGTTGCAAGGATTTAATCATGTTCATAAGTGAACTATTTTATTTTGTACTACATGTACATCATGTATTATCAATTTTGAAGTATTTTCTTCATTTCAATTTGTGTTGTCAAAAAATTTATGGCTATGCATTTCATATCATCCTTTTATATATATTACAGTATTTTCGACAGAATATTGGTGATTATTTTGTTGGAGTTTTATATACATGTGAGTCAGCTATACCCTTCATTTCTGTCAGGTTTATTCTTGCTCAGGTAGGTATTAGAAAATATTTAATGTTTGTCAATTTTTGTGTTGGCTCAATTTTGTTTCACTGTGTGAGCTCAGAAAACAAACATGATTTTAAGACTAGCATTGTCCCAAGTAAACATATCACTCAAATTTAATTTCAAACTCAACTAATATTCTTTTTTTCTGGGTTTTTTTCACCATGATAATTTCAAAGTGTTAACTTTTATATTTTCCCCATATTTTTTTTGGCCAGGAGTAAAGCAACATTTTCATTGTAAATAGTAAAAAAAATTGTTTTACCAGTTGAATGAATTTTGTTTGTACATTCTCATAGATTTAGAATGAGTGGTAGGAGGGAGAATGGCAATAGAAATTATTTCATGACCAAGCTCCACAAAAGTATGTCCCATCCATGAATCAAACGCACATCCCCGCAATCAGTAAACTTGCAGGGCTTTTTTTCAGTATGTGGGGAAGGGGCCTGGAGCCTTACTTTGTTTAGAACAATGGGGGAAATTTTAACGCAATTTCATTGATAGGGGAATGAAAAATCAAAGATAAACCCCAACTTTGGGGAAAACTGCATGATTTTAAAGAAATTTCAGAAGGGGAAGGCGCCTGTAAATGGCCCTTGTTATATAAGGGAAAAAAGCCCTGACTTGTGTGCTACCAACTGAGCTAGCCAGGTGAGCTCTTAAAATAATGTGTAAACTCTTTTTGTATAATTTCAGTTACAGATGAAGGACAGTATAATCTACATTGTCTCAGGGTTGTTAATGATCGCTGTGTTCTTTGTTGTTCGTATTTGTATTTTTCCATTTCTATATTGGAAGTACGGTGTCTATGACTCTATACCATTTTTACAAGTACCGTTTAGAATTCCAATCAAGTGCAATATAGGTTGTCTTGTTATTATATTAGTTCAGTTTTATTTTCTCTACCTCATGGTACGTGGAGCTTTCAGGGTATTTTATAAAATTTATCACAAGAGAGTTAACTCTTCACATACTAAGATAAAGTAATTCACAAACATCTCTTTGTTGATTAATAATAATAATAATAATGATAACGACTTTATTTATTGTGGATAACATATTTGGTGTAAACCAATTTTCAATATGATCCACACAATTTGCTCTGCAAATTTACCTCCGCTGTCATTTTTTGGTGATTTCACGGCAAAATTACCTTGGGCATTATTCAAAGTGATTTTCTAAGCAATGTATCTATGATTTCATAAATTCATTGAATAAGATAAACTTCATCTTAGAATCCATGTTAAAACTACATTCTTGACTTGTATTATCTGAGGTACTCATTCGGAACTCCTCATCCATTTGCTACGAATAACCTCGGACATATTTAGGCGCCATTTCGAAACTACCGGTGTTGAAGTAAACAAATACACGATCGTGTACACAAATATACAATATATAACGTGGAAATACGTTTTGACAAAGATCTGTGTGTTCTCTACAAGAACTATTTTGTATAACCGTTATGTGCTTTGCCTCACATAGGTAGTAAAATCCCAAGCCGCCTGAGTAGACTCCCCACAAATACTTCCAAGATTATTCATTCATGAAAGGTCGAGGCGTTCTGAATTCTGAGGTACTCTTGAACAGAAAATCAATTTTTGTACAAGTTATCTCCCTTTCCTCAGCTTCTAAGGTTCGGTTATAGAATTGATTGAGTTTTTGGGTTAACAAAACAGAAGTTTTAACTCGGGCAGTTATCTTTTCAGCAAGTTGCCCAGCCAGCTCAGTCGGTAGCACTGAAGTCTTGAGGAGGTCGTGGGTTCAATTCCCAGGCAGAGCATACTTTTTTGGAGCTTAGTCATGAATTATTTTATGGCCATTTTTCCACCTACCAATGATTCTTAATCATGTAGGGCAGTTGTCAGTCACTGACAAAAGTGTGCGCCTAGTAGTTGATTAACAACTGAATCTCAAGATTTAGCCTTTCCAGGAATAGTGAGTAGGTTGACTGACCACCATTATATGATCTATACAGTGTGTTGCTACTGCATTAAACCCAACAAAAAACCTATGTAGCTGTAAAATATATGAAAGGAAGATAACTTTTCCATGATTCAAATGACCAATGTATGAATTACCTCCCTTTTAGTATATTAATTATATTAAGTAATTTTGTTAAGTTTTTATATGTATTTTAAAGTTTTGTCTTTATTTGTTTTTTATCAAAAGTGCATTATATAAATGCTCAAATACCAAAATGATGTTCTTGTATGACAGTTTATTATTATTTATATTTTACTTTTATGTATCAGCGTTAATAAATGAATCAGAATTAAGTCATGAATTAACAAATACAGTATTGAACAGAATGAAAACTTAATTTCCATTGATACTATGCGCCTTCCTGTCCATGATCAGAAATTGTCTCATTTTCCTAATAATCTTCTTCAACAATGTTTTCATAATTTTTATTCTGGAATCAACAGATTTTACTTACAAGGACTTGTGTTTCAGATATATGTAGAATAGCCCTAAGAACTGTAAGCCATTTTTCAGTTGCAAGAAGCAATTTAGCAATTTCTCTTGTACGCTTTTTGTGTTTGATATAGATATAATGGTTATATAGTTATATAGTTTTTATTATTAATATGTTGGTTGCATTATTCTGCAAACCATGTATAATGTAGCTGTGGTTTGAAAGTTTCGACACCCCCAACCCCTTAGAAAAAGTTTCGACACCCGAGAAAAAAATCCTGAATCCGCCTCTGGTATTGAACTGGCATTTATTTTTTCCTGTTTGATTTCATTACAGGTTTTTTAATGTAACCTGATAGAAATCCATGTATATAGCTGAGATTTGAAGCCTAATTCTTATAAGTAGTAAATGCAGGGTTTTAAGGTGACTTTGCTGGGCACACATTTTTATTTATAACACATAATTGGGGAGTGAGGGAGAGAAAAGTGTAGAGTGCAACATTGGGGAGTGAGGGAGAGAAAAGTGTAGAGTGCAACAGCTTGCTGTACTCATAGGTGGATCTAGCAGGGGGTTCAGGGGGGGGTCAGCTCATTTTTTCAGGACATTTTTCTTGGTGCTTAACATTAATATGTATGTTGTATTATTCTGCAAAATGTGTATAATGTGGTTGTGCTTCGAAAGTTTGGAGCCCCCTCCCCCTGACAAAAAAAACCTGGTTCCCTGTGTACAGGTTTGCAGTCGCAAACTGTGATGAACAATTTATGGAAACTCAAATTCACGTAAGCATAGGCCAATTTTCCAGGGTACCTGACAGAATTCCTAGCTAAAATCACAGGGGTTTTGTTATGCTCAGAGTCCTGGGACAATGTCTGTGTCCAATCCTGTAGATCTCATATATTGGCCTATTTATGAAGAACTGTGTTGTTTAGGGCGTACGGATCACAATATTTGTTTATTATATTGAACAAAAAACATGTACCATAGTTAGACATCTAGTGCAATTTTGTATGTATTTTGTACTTTTTGATATTTATGATATTCAACTTTATAATGATCAGCGCAATCCAAACAAACCAATCCATTTGTACAATCTAAGGGTAAATTTTTTTATCTAGAAGTTCTGTCATAATATCTTCAGTATGTTTGTTGAGAAAATGCTATTGCTGAAGAGATTCTTTGACATGCCAGTGAAAGACTAGCCTAACTACATGTAAATGAAGTATAGGGATCTAGCATGGGGGGGTCAGGGGGGGTCCTGACCCCCCTAAATTTTCCAAAAATGTACCCATCCATGAGTGTATTTTTTAACTGTAAGCCATTTTTAAGTAGCATGAAGCAATTTTTCTCTGTGCTTAACTTTGGTTTAATGGTTATATGTACTTAAATTATTTATATGTTGTGTTATTGTGTTATAGCACAATGTGGTTGTGGTTTGAATGTGTGGACCACCTCGCCCCTTAGAAAAAAATAATAGATCTGCCCCTGTAAAGAAAGATGTAGACTGTTCCTGATAGAAAATCCAACTATGTTAAATGTCCAATTTATAGATATTCCCACAATTTTAATCAAAATATAGATAATGCTATTATTCCAATGCAAAGTCAGATGATATTATTGAAAACCCAAAATGTAATAACCCAAATGATAGAATGACTTTAAATCGGGCTCAAATGTATAGTAAGGTAATGACCTAAATTAATAACTGAATAGAGATGACCCAGGACCAGTGATCTACAAAATACAGTGTATACATATAGAACATTCCAGAAGATTATAGAAACATCATGGTAAAAAAATAAATGAGTAGTACATTCAAGATTCTTCCAGAATGTTCTATGAACAAAACAAATGATGTAACTCAAGTAACATTGCATACATTGTTAACAAGTGGGTCAAATTTAGGACCTACTAGAATATTCTATCTAAGATAGTTTTGTAACATTGTATTTTTATATCATGTAGTATATAACACTTATAGTGGAACTTTACTGATTTTGTAATCATATAGTAAGTTTTTTAGCTCACCTGAGCTAGCTCACCTGCAGGGTGAGCTTTTAGGATCGTTTAATGTCCGTCGTCCGTCCACAATTGTTTGTGAACACTAGTGGTTACATTTTAGGTTCAAATCTTTTCAAACTTAAGTGAGAATGCTTGTCTAGGTGATTGCTCGGATGAGTTCGAACATGGGTCATCTCGGATGATAATCTAGGTCTTAGGATTTCTAAGTGTTTTGATGATTTCTAGGTCAATTTCAAATATGGGTTACTTGGAGTCTAAAACTAGGTCACACAGCCCAAGTATGGAAAAAACCTTGTGAACATTCTTGTGTTCACATTTTTTACTCAATTGTCATCAAACTTGGTCAGGATGTTTGTTTACGTAATTGATTAGATGAGTACGAAGATAAGTCATCTCGGATGAGAAAGAAACTAGGTCACTGGAGCTAAAAAAGAAAAAAATCTTGATAACACTCTAGTGGCCACTGTTTTGATCGGCATATCCTGGAAATTTGTCAGATCATTTGTTTTGATGATTTTTAGTACAGGTTTCAATATTGGTCATGTGGATGAAAAAAAACTTGGTCACAGAGCTCAGATATGGAAAAATTGTGTGAACACTCTAGTGGTCATATTTTTTACTCAGCTGTCTTCAAACTTGGTCAGGATGCTTGTCTTGGTAACTGTTTGTTTGTTTGTTAGGTTTAACGCCATAGCAACACATTGTATAGGTCATATAACGGCGGCCAGTCTACCTACTCACTCCTCCTGGAAAGGCTAAATCTCTGGATTTAGCTGTTAACCAATTACTAAGCGCATACTTTCGTCAGTGACTGACAACTGCCCTACATAATTAAATATCATTGGTTGAAGGGAGAATGGCTGTAGAAATAATTTCATGACCAAGATCCACGAAAGTATGCCCCGCTCGGGAATCGAACCCACGACTCCTCGATCAATAGACTTGCGTGCTACCAACTGAGGTAGCCGGGCGGGTGTCTAGGTAAATGCTTGGATAAGTTTGAACATGGGTTATCTTGGATGAAAAAGTACGTCACATAGCCTAAAATAGGAGAATCTTGTTTTCACTCTGGTGGCTTGTTTTTGCTCCAAATAACAGTGAACTTTGTCTGGAAGTTTGTTTCGATGATTCCTAGGTCAAGTATGAATATGGGTCACCTGGGGTCAAAACTAACCCTAACCCAAATATGAAAAAAAACCTGTGAACACTCTATAGTTGTTACATTGTTTACTCATTTGTCATCAAACTTGGCCAGGATGCTCGTCTAGGTAATTGCTTGGATGAGTTCGAACATGGGTCATCTTGGATGAAAAAACGCTTCACAGAAGCTAAAAGTTACATACCACTAAAACATTTGTCTGACAGGCAGATGTTATGACTAATGAATCAGATTCCCTTGCAGGTCATATCCCTATACAAAGCCTACCTTTGAAGCATTTGGTGCGATGGAAGTGTGATAAACCATTACCAAAATATATCAAGCTTAAGCTGTTCATGTATGCACCAATGGTACTCATGTGAGCGATAAAGGGCGGACCACCATGACCCTCTTGTTTATATAAAAACATCCATAGCCAACATTACTAGTAGGCAAGAATAAGATTACTTTTACTTTTCATGAGGAGGATTCATGAATGTAATGGTACATTTCAATTTTCCTGACTATGTGTATAGGAAATATTTCAATTTTCCCTACATTTTACACCCAAGTCAAAGTAGGGTCTGGGAGAGTACAGAGTTAATCATTGTTGACTATATGCCATGTATACAGTATGAATTATTGTTTCAATCTGTGATATGTTTTCACTTTTTTATTGACTTACTACTACGGTTATAGTATTTTTGTCATATATTTGATACGCTTTTTGTTATGCTTATTTTACACAAATACATATTGTTATCCTCACTAAAATGTGTTTTTCCTTTACAAAAGCAAACAAACGGACTGAATTTATGTAGTGCTAAACATTAGCCCTTTATTGGTTAATCTCGTATGTAGACCCCACTTCAAAATGGCCACCGCAAGATTTTGAAGTAGTGTGTTTTACTGAAATTCATTTCAGAATGTGGAGATGTTCCCTCCTCTGTCGCTGGGGTTTGATAGAGGCTGCAGCGCTCCTCATCGCTAGAAAAAAATGAATCATTGAATGCAAAAAATTTGGCAAACTGGTGACAAGATAAATTGTTTCTAGTCATTGAAAGAGCTTAGCATTAAGACCTCTCTTTGGAGAAGTGTAACTGAATGAAATGCAAATTTAGTGTTGGAAAAAAAATATTTAGCTTTAAAAATGACAGGTATTTGCATTGGTTTGGCCAGGTCTTTATAAAAATGCCAACATCGTCTTAACAAATCCAGCACCGATGATCTACAGAAGAGAAAATACCAAGAAATTATAGCACAGAACCATGAAGACAATAGTCAAAACACAATTTAAGTTGGTGTTTAATCAATGCCCCCACGAGTGGAGTCCTAAAGTTTAAAAAATAAATACATGTATAGTCCTAATCATTTCTCCCACGTACCTCTGCTGTATTAAGTGGAGCCGTTGTTATTTTACTGGGAAGATATTTTCTTAATGCATTGGTAAAGTCTATAGAATTTATCTCTTAAAAGTTCAGGAGTTTGGGTACATGTACTGAGGAAGGGTTCTCTTCCTATGTAAAAAGATGCCTAAGTCATGAGAATCAGGGGTTTAAGGATTTTTGAACTTTTACCCATGTTATTGCTGAATAAATGTAGTTCTTGCTTCCAAAGTTTTCATATGCCGCTTTTTAACATTTTGTCTTTTATCTGATGCGGCATTAGACACGTTCAGTAACATTTTAGACTCGCTGGAGACCTTATGCCAGGGTCCATATCGATGGTTTGACGGAAAACTGTCGAAACTCATATTTTCAAAAAAATTCAGAAGAAGCAAAAACTGTTCAACATTTTTCTCTCATGTTAATATTATGTTTCTATTTTTATACCCCCGCTTCGAAGAAGAGGGGGGTATACTGTTTTACCCTTGTCCGTGCGTGCGTGTGTTCGTGCGTGCGTCCGTCCGTTACAAAATTTCCGTCGCAGTTTTCTCAGCAACTATAACATGCAGCAGCCTAATACTTTGCATATTGCTTCATCCCATAGTCCCATGTGGTGTAAAGCGATTTCATGCTCCTTGCTCATCTACTTTCTGTTTGTCGCATATTTTTAGATTTCGTTAAATGAAAGTTACATTATGATAGTCATATTTCTCACTGCGGGGGTATCACTAGTGAGCATTAGCTCACAGATTTATTTGATATGTGGGTAAGAAATAACATGTCTCATGTAATTACACTGCTAAAAACCTAATTATTGTGAATTTACAAGCTTTTTTTGACTAACAACTGTTTCCCACTGAGTTATTTCGAACATGGAACTAAGTAAATTTATGTACTGGGTTATTTTGATGAAATTTGGTAGGAACATGTATTTGTCATTTCTAAAGCCAAATTTATCAAAAAGCCATTTTTGAAAAAAAGTTAGTTATGACAGTTTGCCAGCAAGCCCTCGATATGGTCAACTTACAACCTCTATAAGACGGAACAAAACGCTCATATGTGATTTTAAAAGGTAATCAATATAATGGACTGGCCTGTTTTATTAAACAAACCATGTGGTTCATCTTTCGCAACTTTTAATATTTTTATAGTCTTAGATTTTGTCTATCCAGCCTATATCTGATGTATAGTACCACTATCTTACCCAGAGGCTATCAAGATTCTCGATCAAGAATAGATAGAACATGTAGTACATGTATCCTCATTGCTTTTAGAAAAATAATCAAATGCTGCCAGGCTAGCTAAGTCTGTAACACACAAGTCTTCTGCTCTAGGATTGTTGGTTCGATTCTCGGGAGAGGCATACGTTCCTGGAGTTTGGTCATGAAATAATTTCTACTGGCATTCTCTTTTTTCCCTCCTTCCACTGATTCATAATCATGCAGGACAGTTGTCAGTCACTGAGGGAAGAATGCACTTAGTAACTGCACAGCTAAATCCAGAGATATAGACTTTCCAGAAATGGTGAGTAGGTTGACTGAGCACCGTTATATAACCTGTGCAATGTGATTCTTCAGCGTTAAACACTACCAAGAAGACCATTGTGTTTAAAACCCCGCTTACAAAAGAAACAATTGCATTTAAAACGAATTTGTGGATCTCTTTCCTGTGTTAATCATAGCAAAGTTCGAAGAATTTATGGGAAAGTTTATATTTCCTATGGAAATGCAGGAAGTCCCTGATTGGCTAACCCTGTGCATTACCTTACATTGTAAAACGAGATAAGGTATAAATTGCAATGGGAAGTTCGTGTAAGAAATGTAAATTTGTTAGAACAATACAATTAAGTGTGCTGTCATAAACAATACATTTATATTTTACCTGCTCATTTGTAAGCTTTCCATTGATAAGACAGTATTGAACAAACTTCAATTGTTTGTGTCTTTTTTAACTGTGTTTTTGTTATACTTGGGAGTTCTTTCATCAGAAAAAGGTAAGAGAATTATGACAATCAAGTTTACAAATTCACACATAGAACTGTCGTAAGCTACTCGTACCAATTATATATAAATCTGTGAAAGTTTGTCTATGCAATATAATTCTCGCTGTTGATTATAAATTCAAAATTGAATTCAGCTCAAAATAAATTTCCGTCTATGTAAAGCTTATACATTTTTTTTAATGTTGTGTAAACTTTGAGTTATAATATGAACTTAATTAAAAGTGGTCATTAAAATAGATCTAATTATTAGAATATTTCCCTACGTGCAATTTATGATTAGAAATACATGTATTTTTGTATTTGTATACAACTTTAGGGCCCTGTTACACATGGTGATCGGTGATAGATCGGTTGTTTGTTTTTCCAGTAAAGAACGAAACCGATTAGCCGCCGATTTATCACTTATCGCAAGGTAGTTACCGATCGGGATGTTTAGAATGTTTAAAATTCTCGATCGGTAAAAATTTCAAACGAATAACCTATTGACAAGCTGTCTATGACAGTTATCACCGATATGCCTCTCATAAACCACCGATGTTCAAATATGGATCACCGATGGGAAAAGACGGTTAGTTTTCACACATGAAACTCATCTTTTCCCAATAGCTTGTGATAAATCGGCGGCTAAACGGAGACGTCGGTACTAAATCGGTGTTCGTCGGTTCCGTTCTAAACTGGAAAAAAACTCGAACAACCGATCTATGACCGATCTCTATCGCCGATACTCGGTTTAAAGTCTGAAATGCAGTTACAGATGCCAACCGACTTGATGAGAGAAATAATTAACCGATTGAGGACCGATTTAATTCCGTCGGTATGTGTAAAGTTCTGGGGTCTTATTTGGTGGCTATTGTTTCATTCAACCGTCAGTACATGGTGCACATGTTTACTTTACTGGTTCAAATACTCACTATACTTATGTTCTCACGATGAAAAGTGTCTTTATTAATATACAGAGATTATCTACTGAGTATTTTATTCAGCAGGGATAATGTCACTGACAGTTGCATAGAATTTAACAATATTTAGAATTAAGATTATTTCTAAATGAAACAAACCATGTTAGTTATTTTAATGACTTTTTTACATTGTTGTGCCCCTGTAGTAGCCTGCACCTAGAAAATGTAGATTGCGTGTACCGGGTATATATGGACACATTTACAGCAGACTATGACATACTACTCCTGGCCATGGACCCAAAGGACCCATGTCCTGGTTACCACAGAATAAATTTGATCGTTGACGGCTTTAACAGACTGAATTTTAACTGATCAATGAATGACAGGTTTAAAAGATTGGTCGTTACAATTGACGTTGTGGGCTCACCGCCATGAAGGAAGTTCGAAATCGTCCCCGTATTGTGAAATTACTTTTAAAGTGGTGGATTTAACCTGATACTTTGTTGGGGTGTGCGCATAATGCAGCCATTTGGTGCGGACGGGCCCTTATTAAACCTAAATCAGTCAGTCTGATATTTTGATCTTGGACTCTTCTATAAAATATGTTTACTTTTGCTTTACCAAACAGAAAATAACTTGCTTACCCATGTCATTGTGTTTACAGGAAAGGCCATGAACTTAGCTCACCATTCATCTCTGGTCTACATCTGCTTGGTGATGATTGTTCAGTGCTTAACGATGGACATTGACTGTAAACCTTCACAACTTCCAGCGCGGACACTCCTATCGTCTTCACATGAATCTATTTTTCAAATTCCACATTTACAGCGCATGCGCGAAAAGTTTGAGAACGAAGATGCGGCTGAAGGATCGTCCGCACGTTTTATGACTAGAATTTCTCCACGACCGAGAAGAAGTAGTACTGATGAATCGGAGGATTCTTTCTGTAAAAAGGATTTTTTCATCAACTACGACAAATCAAGGGTTCCAGAATTTTTGTTGGAAATAAAATGCTCAAGAAAAAATATTAAGATACAAAATAAAAATTTTGTTTGTAAACCTGTAAAATATTACTACGCTGTTTACCGGAAGTCAGGAGTGAACGCTGATGGTTCCTGTATTTACAATCAGACTGTGGAACCAGTCACTGTGGGATGTACATTAGTCGATGAAGAATTATTCTGAGATTAGTGAAAATTCTTATAAGATCAGAGGCATTTCTAGTACCAGAGGAATTGTGATTCATGTTTCTAGTTAAATTTTTATTTATCTGCAACGTAAGTTCATATGATTCCCTTTTGGCGCCCTTTAAACTACACTCCACGGAACCAGTGACTTCCGTTGTAGATAAAAAATGGCAACTGGCATTCATTTTGGGTACATTTTGACTTTTATTTATGTTTTTGCATGCAACATTGTCGAAGGAACAGTGGATTGAAGTCTATTTTTCACCAGTACAACTTGTTATTGTTTGTTCTTAAACTTGTTTGGGGGGGGGGGTCGAGAGTGACGTTACACTTTAGAACCCTGGTTTAAACCTCAGTGGCATTTATTTTGCCTCTGTTCGTTCATAGTTGGGAATTGTTACAAGCACGTAACGAATCCTTCATTCAATCAATCCTTGAGATTTTCAAATGCTTCAATACCAATAAAATATGTTTAATGCATATCAACAATTCATTGCCAATGGCAATACATGTATATGAAGTACATCGTTTCTCCAGCGTTAAATCGCGATGTCTTGTCATTTATTTCCTATTTTAAAATAACTTGTACATGTACAATTTTTTAGATTTTTAGAAGTTTCATATTTTGAATAAAAGTTTATAGCCATTCATTTTGACCGTCAAGTTTACAAGATTTCTCGACAACCTTTGGGTACGAGAATGAGATTTCATTGGACATCGAATAAGAATGTTTTTTCTCTTAAATTTACACATATTTCCGGGCTGTTGTGTTAACATTTATTTTATAGGGTATTTTTCATTATACGGGTGTTTTTGGTGGCTAGTTGTTTCATAAAAGACAATCGGATTGAATCACACCAATTGTAGAACACTTTATATAAAGGGGTATCTTTTTCATCCTCTCTTTTTTACACAAAGTTTTCTATTGGGCAGATTTTGATCAATGATAGCCAATCTAAGCTATTATGTTTCGTGTTTCACGAATTTTTACGGAAATTTCCGATTTTTTACGATGGCATCTTGGTTAGTATGACTCTTATGGCATCTTATGAATTCCGGAAATGCCCGATAATTAACGATTCTATCTCGGCTGTTATTATTCATATTTTACGAAGAAATACGGAAACACCCGATGTTTGACGAATGCTCTAATATCATATTATATTCGACTTCCTTATTTTTGTCATAATACCCCCCTGGAACATTGGACTTCCTTTTGTTGTATGATTAAGTTGGAATTCATTTCGTAGTCAAATTTTACGCCTTACTTCCCTGCCAATCTCTTTAACAATAGAGTTTTGCAATCAACGATCATATAGTTATTTTTGGTCTACATATATATGAACGGGAAGTTTTAGGTACAAAGTATTAGGTGTTAAAGTACATGTATTAAATAAACTATGAAATACATGTTCACTTCCGTGTTTTTTGTTTACCTTACATTTGATAAATACAATATTTATAGTCGTGTACATTTCAACTCGTCTTCCTGTATAAAACTTTTCGTCCAAAAATATACTCTAGTATACTTGGTTTAACACCGTGTCGACAAAATTAAGCTTATTTTATGGCGGCCAGTGCACCTAACATTGCTTCCCTTGTCTATAATCAGTACTCTCCTACTATACCCTTCCCAAACGCCAGATACTTCTCCATATACCTTATTAATGGAGTATTAATGAATATGACTTTGTTGCCAAATTTTCATAAAAGGGGTTTACCGCTCCGTGTTGGATTCGAACCCGTACCCCGGCCCCTTCGTGAACCCGGCACGTTACCGTGAGCTACTGCGCTAGAGTGCTAGGTTCATATTTTTTGTAACGTGGGGATATAAAGATGGTCCGACTAAGAAAAATCCGTGAATGCCAAAACAACTGTATTCACGTTTATATCGAATATCATACAAAAAGGACAGTTCACCTAACTTGATCACGTTGATCAGAACAAGTTATTCAATTCCAACGTTATTTATAGTTGATTTACAATAATCTCAGACAATGAATAGATCTACGATTTAATAATTAATTCCATCTACATTGTATTTTCATGTAAAAGTTAAACGATGATACACTTGAATAAAATCAAAATCAATAAATTATTGATAAGCCCTGTCATGACCTAAAAATAATGTATTCACAATAATAATAAGCATGTGTATTTCTTTTTTATGATTTTACATAAATTAAACGTGACCCTGACATTTTAGACGATTAAGTTTTGTAGTATACTGATAATATGTATGTCAACATATGACATATTTTTGTTCTATATATTTTGGACTCGTCCTTTATGGGAAATCACGTCCGCGGTATCGTGGTGCACTTCATAAGAATTTACTTTTTATAAAACAATATTTATTGTTTAGTATGTGTGACCCAGGTGATATGACTGTAGATATTACTCACTTGTTTTGATATGAATTATAACAGAATATTTTTTAATAAACATGTATACATTCCTCCCTGTCTTTGAAAATAAGCCTCGTTTTTTGTTTAATTGACACGGCAATTAAAAAAATCCCAAATAGACTGTCATAGATTTAAACGGTATTAATATCTTTTAGAATGTTTGTATTTTTAGAATGCTTAAAGAGAAACTGTTACATTTAAAGTTAAAATTTAGGACAAAACGGATCTTTTTATAGATACAGTTGAATTCGGCTATAAAGACCACTTTGGTAACCACAAATTCATATGATAGATTATGATTTTAAGTCCTGTATGCTAAATTTAAGAAGGAATATTAAGGCCATTCTAGACCGTCGATATTCAAGTCCCAAATATGTCATTTTATAGAATACAACGGCCTTTATATTAAGACCCTTCCGTTATCGAGGTCATCAATTTTGATGACCTTAAATGTCGAGCATTACACTCGTGCGGGTATTATTTTGGCCAAGAGTTAAAGTCGGGGCGACTTTAATGGCATTTAAAAGATGCAGGAAACGTTTTTGAAACCTGGTTTTTGGAACATGTCTTTAACTTTTTATTGCCACGAAATAAAGGCATTATAGCATATCATCAATCATATTGTGGCCCTTATATCAATAAGAATAAGGGACCTAAGTCAATTATATCTCTTTGCATACTCTTCAAATAGGTAGGTCCAATCAGATGGATTACTCGGATTTTACCCTTACTTTTCAATGTCAATTTGCCATATTTAGTCTTAAATAACTGTTTTGTAAATCATTTAATTTGTTTGAAAATCAAGCAAAGTATTGTTAGGGTAAAGAACTATCTAACTTTCATCACTCCTGTTAATATCTTAATTAACAAGACAGATATTGCAAGATGAAATATTTTATTATCCTTACATAGAACTTCAATGATAAAATCCGCGGATTCCAACTAATAGGACCTACTTACCGATTGGAACGCTTCAGATTTTATCAAGGAAAGATAACTAACAAAAGTCTCTCATACTTTGACATTTGAAATTTATCTAGTTTTAACTTATCTATTTTAGCTCGATTATGAAACAACTTTTCACAGCATATCAGCTAATCCATCTCGAATCCACTACCTGGTTCCCCTGTATTGATTAAAAGATGTCAAGTTTCTTGCATAGGGAAACAATAAGGTTAAATGTTTAAACAATCATTCAAACGTTTTTACTTTTGATAAACGGCGTGATCTTCAAAATGAATAAAAAACGACTAAAGAGATCCGCAGTGAATGTTTTATTATTTCAAACAATTGAAACTTTAAGGTTAAACAATTTACAGCACCTGAGTATACCTTCCCAGCCAGCATTTCACATCGGACCAATGGCGGGCCTATCAAAACTACAAACCATCACAAGTCGGACCGACATCGGCATGCACATCGGGTCTATCCAGAAAGTGCTACTCGGCATTTAATCGGGCCGATGTCGTTTATCTGATATCCAGCCAACAGTGTACCAACTTGCAGCAGATGTTTTTTCTGTCCAAATGCATTTCAGATTCATGACATGTCATACTTCCTCTAAATACTCAAGGTGTTGGACCATTATGACTGATTAAGGTAATAATAAGTACGACAGCATAATTTCATCGCTCTGCTGATTTGCCACCGACTTGAAGTCGGGAGTAAATTTAAGTCAAAACTGTATTTCATTTCCATCAGCCTCATGTTTTCTCTTGAAATATAAGGTATACATGTAGTGGCATTATGAACAAAAGGCAGATAAAATAATGACAAAAACCATTGCATAATTAAACTGATAATAACATTAAGTTATTACTTTCAAAATAGCGGCTTGCAAAGTATGTCCGCCTGTCTAGAGAAACTATCTTCTGATATGTTTGCTTGCACATTTCATTAAAATCAGACTTCCACTTATCCCTCTCCTTGAGGAGGATTTAAAGGTTTTCGTTATGAGTTCAAATTCGGTTGAACTTTCTTTAATTTGCTCACAACTATGTCATAGTTCAAATGATTCGAAATCCGCATTAATCTTTTTCCTTGCATAAAATATCTTCCGTAATTAAAGCTTTCAGTTGCTACATGTAATTAAAGATGTGGATTTGATGAGTAAAACATCA
Organism: Mactra quadrangularis; assembly: GCA_025267735.1. Classification (NCBI taxonomy): domain Eukaryota; kingdom Metazoa; phylum Mollusca; class Bivalvia; order Venerida; family Mactridae; genus Mactra; species Mactra quadrangularis. Next base: position 45,332,575 of record CM046305.1, on the reverse strand, counting down.
TCACAGATGTTAAAGACAATACAAGACTGGCAGAATGTACTGCTTAAGTATACATATAACTGTTTTTAAGCGTAAGTCGGCTCGCTTCCATAGTCATTCAGTCCAGCATTGGAGCTTGTTAAATTTGTCGAGCCTTTTGTTGTGACTACTTATAACGCATTCAAAGCGCCCAAACAATATGATTTGCAGTGCATCAGCATTTGTAAAAGGCTGGATAGCGCTTGCTGACCTGAAAAAAATGTCACAAGAAGACGCAAATTTGAGATAAAAACCCGTAAGAACCAAAACAAAAATCAATCATCGCCAATTTTTACGACATATCCACTTCCGGTTTTATCTTCCTTTCTTAATGCACATGCGCAACCCACCGAAATTTCTTCCACAGCTTTTTGAATTTTAAATTTCTTGGTGTCAGGATCACAAACTAGTTTTCCGTTCGCACTTTTTTCATATATCAGAACCTTATGTTTAATTTTAATCTCTTTACATCGCGGTCGATAATTTTTTGCCAGTCGACTTTCTTTTTTACCGTCGAATGAGTAACAATATTTGCAGCTGCATTTAGCTGCGGCGAGTTCACTAGGATATCGGTCCTTATTGTGTGTCAGTACGACGTACCATGGACAAAGCGATCGTGACATCCAATCACTGCTCGCTTTGTTTAAATTTTGATGGCATTGTGAATTTCCGTTCATAATTCTAGATTCCAAATTCCCATTTTCGTGTATATGCGCAAAGCGTTGTTTATTCCGTCTTTCAAGGTTCAGGGAAATGAATTCTGCAGCGTAATCGTAAACATCCACACTATAATTTATATACATGTCTCTCAGCTCGCTATCGCTCCACTTTGAACATTTTTTATCTCCATTCACATGCGATAACCCACGTTGAAGCATCATTGCCATCAATTGTAGGACTATACATTCGATCTGAAATATAAACATTTTATGTATGATCACCCAGTTATTAGCATATCCATGAATATTTGGTGATTCATTGATATATTCAGCTGTTATATTATATTGGTAATATGTATTCAGTTGTCAGCGGTGCATACATTAACCCCGTTGATTTAAATACTCACTTCAACATTCAAGCACTCAATAGCAATAATCCAGTTTAAATACTCACTACAGTATTTCCGTACAAACAAGGCTTATGGATAATCCAGTATTTAAAACAGAGGGGTTAATGTATGCACCACTGATAGTTGAAATACATTTAACTAATAAGGCCTACATGAATGACAATGTAATAGTTGCACTTGTATTTAATATCCAATGAAAAAATGAGTATTATTTCCATATAAAGCACAACCCACGCGTCCATCTTTTACTTCTGTGAACCTACGATTCGTGTAAAACCGCAAAGAAAACGACAACAAAACAATCCTGCATGTACTCCCTGCTTAAAATAAAATAATCGAAAACAATTTTTTTACCATTGAAATAAGGTCCATTTTTTATAAGTGAATTATTTAAATCAATTTAATATTAACATTGACTGATTAATTCAATCAATTATCTGCCACGTTCGAAGTTAAAACTAAATTGGTTTAAGTTTAACTAGACGCATTATATATTTATAAACAATACCCAAATTCCCAAAATTATGACAACATAAAAACCCAGCATTAAATGTATATATCTTAAAAATAATTACCAAAATTCCAAACGTGTCTCATCCTTTGATTTGTTGACAAAATTATAAATATTACAGTTCTTTCGTTATTGCCTTCCTTAAAGTGATTTTTTTCTCAACTGTCAAAGTTTGAATAATTTCACAGAGAATGATTACACACTATCTCAATATCACGAGTGTAAGACAAAGAGCACTAAGTCACCGTAAAATTATTCATGTTTTGACAGTTGAGAAAAAACGCACAATAAAAACTAGACATATAACATTGCATGTGTATTGACTTCACTGCAGTGTTACGATGAAAGAAAAGTTATCAGTTTGAACGTAATGTGCGCTGTAAGAAGTTTTTTTGCGATATGCGTACTTACACTTATTGGGGGACACGAACTGCATGATTGTGTATTTATTGTATTACAGGTAAATCTCGCTACAACAATCAGTGTCTCGTTCTCGTAACTAGAGGTTATCATGGTGGAGAATCTCGATAACCTCTTGGTACGAGAATCTCGATAACCTCTGGGTACGAGAATCTCGATAACCTCGGGATACGAGAATCTCGATAACCTCGGGATACGAGAATCTCTAAAACCTCTATGTACGAGAATATCGATAACCTCTGGGTACGAGAATCTCGATAACCTCGGGATACAAGAATCTCGATAACCTCTGGGTACGAGAATATCGATAACCTCTGGGTACGAGAATCTCGATAACCTCGGGATACGAGAATCTCGATAACCTCGGGATACGAAAATCTCGATAACCTCTGGGTAGGAGAATATCGATAACCTCTGGGTAGGAGAATATCGATAACCTCTTGGTACGAGAATCTCGATAACCTCTGGGTACGAGAATCTCGATAACCTCGGGATACGAAAATCTCGATAACCTCTGGGTAGGAGAATATCGATAACCTCTGGGTAGGAGAATATCGATAACCTCTTGGTACGAGAATCTCGATAACCTCTGGGTACGAGAATCTCGATAACCTCGGGATACGAGAATCTCGATAACCTCTGGATACGAGAATCTCGATAACCTCGGGATACGAGAATCTCGATAACCTTTGGGTACGAGAATCTCGATAACCTTTGGGTACGAGAATCTCGATAACCTGTGAGTACGAGAATGACAGTGTCTTTGATCTTTTTTTGTGTAATTATATGTTGCGTATGTATCATTCGTAGGACGTACTAAGAAACAATAAATAAAGTTTGTAATTTATAAGCCTACCAACCAAAATGACATAAATTCCAAAGAATTTGAATGGTACTTAAATTGTACACTCCTATCACTGGCACTGGAGTCCCTACATTCGATACAATATTCATACTTTTAAATTAGAAAAAAAAATAATGTTGTTGAAAAAGGTCCATTTTAACTATCGCTTTTTGAGTCATGCCACAGCTTATTATAATGTATACAGTATATCTATATGGTATTGAACCGTTTTTGGAGTGATCCACGGACGAACTGGATTTTTTATATTTCGGAGTATTACTACACATAAAAACCGCTTCTGATTTAAAGCTGACACATATTTTTACAAAACTAGCAAGTATCAGTTTCATATCTTGTATAGTTATCATAGAATTAAGCGTTATTTCAGTAATTTCATTTTCAGCGATTGAGAGACACTGCTAACTTCCGGTATGATTAACAGTTTTGTAACATACGTTCTGATTGGTCTAAAACTCCGCGAAACTTTTCCCGTAATCTGTCACCGTTATGCTGCGATTAACTAAATTACAAAAGGAAAATCAACAAATCGTATTCTATTGGTCTCTTTATTACACGGACATTTTATAAGTTACACAATTGATGTATTGACGGCCAAACTATTACGCGAGTGGAAAAGAAATTGCCTGTGTAATGTCTTCACGTTTAGATCTTGGTATTGTAAACACGCCATTTCTGTCTTTTTATTTCTTCAAAATATATTTCAATGTCTTGCCATTGTCTGTTTGACCAAAAATTATTATGTCCACATGCAGTGGCCCTTAGTGCCACAGCAGATTAATCAAAATTCAGCATAACGCTTTGTGGATGTTTGCACTGGCTTCGTTTCAATGACAGATTACAGGAAAAGTTTCGCGGAGTTTTAGACCAATCAGAACGTATGTTACAAAACTGTTAATTATACCGGAAGTAAGCAGTGTCTCTCAATCGCTGAAAATGAAATTACTGAAATAACGCTTAATTCTATGATAACTACATAATATATGAAGTTGATACTTTTTAATTTTGTAAAAAACATATGTCAGCTATAAATTAGAACCGGTTTTTATGCCCATTCATATTCCTAAATGTAAAAATTCAGTTCGACCGAGGATCACTGTATAAAAGGTTCAATACCATGTGTATATTATAATAAACCGTGGCATGACTCAAAAGCTATAGTTAACATGTGTCGTTTTTTTCTATTTTTCTTCACTAATGTTTTTTTAACATAAGTATGAATATTTTATCCGATATAGGGACTCAAGTGCCAGTGACTCCTATAGAGTTTGACGCCGTCATTAATCTGGTGGCAAATTAATAAGTTTTTGTAAACCATTTTATATTGTATATACAAGTTCGAATTTACGGACTAAATACGAAACTTCAGTCATCGCTTTAACGATCGTGTATTTGTTTACTTCAACACCGGTTTTTCCAAAATGGCGTCTAAATATGTCCGAGGTTATTCGTAGCGAACGGCCGAGGAGTTCCGAATGATATTTTAAACGTACACAACCTTCATCAGCGAATCGTACATTCTATCTATTTAAACTCTTTAGAAAGTTTAGCCAAAGTCGTTGGAATTCTAGCTTGACATTAAATAACAACGCAGCGGCCATGACAGTGGTGGTTTAAACCCGATCTAGAATTTTCTGCTCGCGTACTCGCTTATTTTAGATCTGTCTACTTAATACCACCGGCCACGTTCAACTGACCTTTGCTTTGATATTATTCGTGACGAAATGAATTTGTTTACTAACATGTTTACACCATTTACCACACGCCATTTGAAAAGTGACATCCAATCAATGCATGTGAATAACACCACCGTCAAATAGCTCGCAATCCTCAGTCTAAAATGGAATTTACGAAATTAAGATGCTATCTATAGTGTTTTGTCTATATGAAAGCTACGCAATGATTGGTTGACACAAAGGTCATCTCGACGTGACCCCCTGAGCGATGACAAGAGATCCTATACGACGGCAGTCTTTAAGATATCTGTTTACAGAGACTGAAATCATGCGTACGTAGTATTTTGGAAGTAAGTTACATTGTTCTTATAAAAATCAAAACATGTTTGTTTTGTTGGGTTTAACGCCGTAGCAACACATTGTCATAAAACGGCTGTCAGTCAACCTACTCACTCCTCCTACAAAGGCTAAATCTCTGGATTTGGCTGTCAACCAACTACCAAGCGCATACTTTCGTCAGTGACTGACAACTGCCTACCATTGGTACGAGGGAGAATGGCCGTAGAAATAATTTCATGACCAAGCTCTACGAAAGTATGCCCCGCTCGGGATTCAAACCCACGACCCTTCGATCAGTAGACTTGCCTGCTACCAACTGAGCTAACCGGGCGCCTGAAAAATTAAAACAATACATGTTTAAAACGTGGCCTACTTTAAATTCCTAAATACACTATGTAAACATTTTTGGGTCTGCTCAAAATGTATTTTTATAAGGAGCAGACGAACCCTTAAAAGCCCTTATCCAACGATAAAACGGGGCTTTAACCATTACATATAACATGTATATTGTAAATAAACAGTTGTTCGCAGTAAAGGTGAGGTTTTTCCACGTAATCAAATTTGGTCAAGTGTTTTTGATAACCTTGTGGCTTCTCCAAGTACTTGCTGTCACCTAGTCATGGAAATGACGTAAATTTCGATTTTTAACTAGGGCAGGTCAAGATAGGTTTTCGTGCTGAATAGGGGTTAAATGGAGGAAAATGAGCTTCGAAGCAAATACAAGGGGTTCACCTTGAGACAAAAGTTTTTTGCTAATTTGTCATAGTACGCAAAAACGAATGCATATACGTACTATGACAAATAAGCAGTCAAATCTTTTATCATAAGGTGAACCCCTAGTTTTTGTCTTTTTGACTGACACACATGTAGGTCGTTGCGTTAGTAATCATGCATTATAAACTTTCTATAGTTCATAAGGTTAATTTGTCGCATAATGTTCACATTTTATCCCTGATACCAATGTGTTTGTGTCCCAAGTTCTGACATTTTTAAATGTTGGCTTTGACTATGAAAAAAAAATCCAGAGATTGCATGTGCGGATTGGAATCAAGAGGTCCGAGGTTCGAATCCAACTTTGTACTCCGCTAATTACCTTATGCAAGAAGTTTACCTGAGGTTGTTTCACATCGCCCATGTGTGTATAGGTACATATGATGGTGTTTTACTCGAGTGTGCCAATTTGTTGACTGCATATGAGCGGAAAGAAAATTTCGAATAAGATAGATAATATGAAACCAATAGCCCTATGACAATATGAGGTTAAAGCTGATAAGTGAGTTTCGGCATGAAAATGTAATGTAATTCAATTGCATACTTTATATTTTTCAAGCACTTAGTAGAAAATGTCTTCAATTTTCAGTGTTGTACATAAAGCCGAAAATGTCTGATCGAAGTTATACCCTATAAATTTTGGTCAAAGGTTTTAGGTCTTCAAATTTGACTTTGAATAACTACAACCTCTCACTAATAGATGGTCGTGTTGCTGAACCCTTTAAACAAGTCCCTTAAATGTGAGAATGAAAACCTTTGGTTACAGAAGACGAAAGTCTAAATATTTTATCACAGTTGAAATTAACTGTCCGTCTCACGTTCTATTCGACCCTGACTATTTACCAAGGATGTAAAACCAAAATCTCATGGCCACCCTAGACCGAATGTCTTGAAAAAAACAACACAACACTGGACATAAGCTTAAAATAAATGTATTTTATATTATATCTTATATATATTACTGTAAATAAATAAATATATATAAACCTAGTATAACTTAAATATAAATTTTATAGATTGTTCACTTTGGCATGAGACAAAATAATACTAATCAACAATCATTTACAACTATAAAATCAATAAGCCACAATGAAAGTACATGAGATCCGTCTCACAGGTCCTTGTGAGCAAGCTATGTAAAGATTATGCAAACAATAGTCATGTCATTGACTAGTAGTATTGTCCGTTTTTTCTCAACTGTCAAAGCTTGAATAATTTTACGGTGACTGAATGCATTGTTTTTGTACTGGTGGCCTTATTGTCATATTTCTTGACTAAAACATATCATTCGATATAAGCAGATTTACTCGATTATAGTGCACACTTTTGGAAACTCATGAATGTATAATGACAATAATTTTAACAAACGCATTCACCGTGAAATTATTCATGTTTTGACAGTTAAGAAAAAAAACGGACAATACACTACTGTAGACCAATATCTTTAAAATCAAAGCGCTCTATGCATAATTAAAAAAAAACCTATTCTAATGAGTTGGTCCGATGTTGCTTATATTTACGGTCTATGTGAAATTTAATTTTCATATCTGCATAGAAAAGTGACAATAACAGTGCTCACCAAAAGTTTGGTGACATTTGCTTTTTGAAGGCCAACTGAATGTCTTTTAATTTGAAAAAATGATAACCGTTTATTTTGAAATGCTTTTTAGTTTTGCTTTGATTTTAGTAATGGTCATCATTAAAATTTGGGAAATTTGGTGAATTTCTAATATCGACTTCAAACTTTTGGTAGGCAGTGTATTATTATATCTTTATATATGGATTACATCTTAAAAAGAAGAAAATGTCAGTCTTCAGCTGATAGCTTCGGTAATTGCATTCATGTAAATGCTCACTGGAGGACACATATCATCAAAGACTAGCAATATTGCCATCCTCTTTGTAGAACGCTGCCACAATTTAAATACAAGACTAGTTCATAACGCGCTAGCGTACATAACAATTACGTTAAATGAGATCGACATAAGACTAGAACAAAAATAATGTGAAACCGATTCTCATGTTAAGTTACACACTGCATGAGTCATAAAATGAATTAATTGGCTATTTTCTTGAACATATCGCTAGCTAGCGCTTTGCCTCCCTGGTACTCTCAATTTGATATCTCAAAACTATTACTTTTGGTTCAAGAAAAGTACAAGAGAACAATGCGCTAGGTAGCGATTTCGCTATAAAATTGGCCCAATTTTAACGACAAAAATGGCTATAACTTTTAATAACATATGAAATATGTATATTTATCATGTGACACGACTCTGATTGGTTACATATCTAATCAATAAAGGAATAAATAAAGTGATCAAAAATATGAGATATAACTATGTGATGCCATGCTAAAATGAGTTCCTGACATAAATAAAAATACCCGTTTTATGACATAAACAACACAATACGTGCTATTTTGAATCAAATATAAATGACAGTCCTTTTAAAATCTCCGTTCAGTTGTCAAACGAAATACCTCGGTGTTTTCCGCTTTCGTTCTACCAAGTTTGAATGTATAAAGTGGAGTAATCTGTTTTATGGCCGCGTCACGCCAACCTGTCAACGTGAACTCCAAGAAAATAGTTCTTTATAGCTAAACAAAGATGGCGTCATTTTGCCAATTTGTATTCACGATTACAGCACTATTAAATTTTGAAGTAAAAAATGATTTAAACGTGTACCTACCCTATCATGTGCTTAGAATAAATTTCTCACGACATACAAAAAAATAGTCCCAAGGTCTTCTGCATGTGTTAGTCTGAGATTTGCACTCAGTCAATTATGCAGATGTAAAGAAAGAAATAGTTCTCTACGGAAGAGCCCGAGGTATTCCGATCTGCTTAATTCCATCTTTAGTATTCGGTAACTGGTCGATTTGGAGATACAGTGACGTCATTTATAAACGCGCATGCGCATCCAACTTCAAGTGTCTCGTAAGTTTCTTGATAAAGAAATTTCTTCAAATTATCTTCGCTGTCACAAACTTTAGTACCATTGACTTTTTGCTGTTTTAAAACTTTATAAGTATAAGGAATTGGGACGCACTTGGTCGGTCTCTGTTTGTTCTCTTTGCTTTTTCTAAATTTGTCATTATAGCAATTGCGGCAAGTACATTTAGTCGTTGCCATTGCCACGGGGTACCTCTCAAAATCTACTGTCATTATCACGTGATGTGGACAAGTGCCGGTGTATTTTCCCTGTCGATTCTTTGGTAAAAGTCTACGACTGCATTTATCGTCTCCACTCAGGCGTGTCCGAAAAGGCTGTTTCTGATCAGTTTCCTCTCTTTTAAATGACTCATCTTTCCTTGATTCTAACTTTTTAGCGTAATAAGGTACCAACTGAAATGATTCATGTTCGATGTCAATTGTGCGCCATCTATTATACTGAGCACGAAGTTCACTCTCACTAGGTTTCCTGGCACCACTGCAGTTTGTAGTACTCCCAAAGATGGCCGACACGTAGGCAGTCAGCAAGGCATATATCTAAAAAATAAATAGAAATACAATTTTCATTGTAAAACATTTTTATTTGTACACAAACCCATGCGTTAAAAGATTGCGTGACTATATACATGTACATATTCATTGAATATGTAACAGAAGAAAAGGTTTTAATGGTAAGGAAGAAAATACAATGCCGAAATGTATGGAAGACTAAAGTAGACATGCTTAACTTGTGATAAAGTTCATACGATAAAATTAATCGTAAGTCCATTACACAAATTTGTCGCAGAAAGTTTGAAATATTTAAACATTAGACTTTGAGGCTCGTATTTATTCAAGATAATAAATTTTCTGCAAATTGTAAGCCAGTTAGGAACTGGTTACTTAAATAATGTTGATTTTGTACATATTTCTGCGTTTGGCCCATGATGAATGATTTCGTTAGATATTTTGTGAAAACGCATAGTGTATATTCTAAAAAACGCGTACCTCAAATGCTTTTATCGGCAACATGTCCAAGTCCTTGAGAATTTCGAAAAAATTGTCATACAAATTTAATATCCAGAAATGTAATTCCTTATTATAAATAAGTGTTTTTACTTAATAGTTCAATTAATTAATGATTGCCCTAACCAAATTTTCGACTACTTATAGGTATTAAAATGGAAAATCATGACTTTTCAGCGGGGGTAAAGGTTTCGAGTCAGATAACGTAAACTAATTCTAATCCCTTCTATTTTAGGAGTAATAATGTTGACCGGATGTCAATAACTTACCTCTCAAAAATAGAAAACAAAAATATCCAATTTGTAAAACTCCATTTTCAATTATTACTAATATGAATTAAAATAGACCCTTCTTTCAAGGTATTAAAACCATTTTAACATTTCACCACTCCGGTTTTTTTCTTATCACTAACTCATATCAGTAGGCGTGTGCTTTAATTACCTGTTATAATTTATTTTCCAGTTTTACATGTTCAAAGGTACATGTCACTGAAAAATGATCATGATCAAAAGTAGACGCTTGAAAATTCGAACCGGAAGTTATAGTCTCGAGCCCATGCGGTACGGTAGATAGAGAGATAATTGTTAGTGGTTATCTAACAACAAATCATAGATGTCAAATGTAGACATCAATTCATTCACACAGCTTCAAACAGTCATTCAAATCATCCTTTTGTGGTTTATAGACGGAAAACTATCCATCCGAATATTATGTCAGATGTCAGCCTCATTGATATGTAAAAAACTAAAATATGTTTTGGACCAATAAATGGTCACGAAATATGACGTCATTATTCAAACAAAGATGGTTTGATAATAACAACAAAAATAAGGATATTAAAGTTGCATTTGCTAAGTATATAAGTAGCGTCAGGTTGAAATTCAAAAGACTGTTTTCTAAAGGGTTTGAAGCTGACAGTTGTCCGTCCGACCATTTCGGTAAAATTTACCTTTTGCTTAACATATGGCCGTTTAAATATAAACTCTAAGACTTGTCAACATCTGTACAATATTTAAAGCTCAAACTCTTTGGAATGTACTGTATATAATATAGGATGGTTTGCACTTCTTTAACAGGCCTAATTGCCGCCAATTGGTGACGCCGTCAATCTCCCTTGAGTGTGTAAAAATACTATACTAGTCAAACTCATCGGAATTTTAACTCGTCGAACAATAAATAAGATGTACCTGTCTTTACATGCTCATGTCCTATTTACGATGGGTAAAACACTTTAAATAAATTTATAAGTTATTTACAGGTCGTGGACGTAAACATTGCGTATATAAACAAAGCCAGTTTCATTACACACCAATATTTAGGGACGATTTATTTTTACAAATTTGTTGTTTAGTTAGTTTACACTAATTTTTTTATAAACCTTTGGTCATATAAGATTACAATGTGCATATACCATATTTTAGATTAACATTTAATATCAAAGTGGTAGGTTTAAATCAGAAAAATACTGTTCATGCATCAGCTTTTTTGCCTATTTAGTGGGCAAGTTCATTGTTTAAAGTACAAAAACACACATGACCTAGAATACGACCTGTTCTTTAAAATTAATTCAAACCTCTTTACGATATTTACAAGTGCTGTTTAATTGCTAGTTTGCCGATCGTTCAGTGCAAAACTAGTCTTGGGTCCATTTTTGTTTACTACATACTCTTTCTTAGTAAAAACGAGAGGCGACGCATTTTAAGGTTATGCAAACTAGCTCTTGTCGTAAACCAACAAGGCTTTGTAAAAACATTTTGAATGTGTTCTTCATGTGACTAAATATATCATTGAATTTGTATTTCAAATTTATGGACTCAAACGCGACAATAAATTTCGACTTAACGATCGTTAATTTGTTTATTTTAAAACAGGTTAAAACATTTTGTTAGAGCATGTGACACAAAGGTCGTTCCAAAATGGCATGTAAGTATTCCCTAAGCAGTCAGAATACCTTGACCTTTAATTTAATGTATATTCTCGGGAGAAAGGGGTCGACCTAGAATATATGGTTTAGTGCTACGTACGAAAGATGAAGCACACTCAGAAGAAGCACTTTACGGTTTATGCAAATTAGTTCTTGAATGTTGTAAACACAATGTGAACTAATTTGCATAAACCGTAAGGCGTCGTAAGCAGATTTTCGCATGTTATATAAAAATAATGCCACTTAATATTGTGCCCTGATATGATTGAATCGTGTAATTTTGATATAATGAATTGAGACGAGACGTCCTTGAATCAACGGCTAACAACGTGAAGCAAAAGTATAGTTCCAACATGGCGTCTAGATTATATAATGTCATAGGTTATTCGTAATGAATGTCCGAGGAGTTCCAAATAATGTCCGAGGTTATTCGTAGTGAATGGCCGAACAGTTCCGAATGATGTCCGAGGTTATTCGTAGTGAATGACCGAACAGTTCCGAATGATGTCCGAGGTTATTCGTAGTGAATGACCGAACAGTTCCGAATTATGTCCGAGGTTATTCGTAGTGAATGGCGGAGGAGTTCCGATTGATTCCTTATACTGAAACAGATATTAGAATCTAAGACGAACTGGTTCCAGAACCACCCACTTGAGCGAAACATGTACACCCACGAGAAAGCTTTCACTGTAGGAACAAGTTTCTAAATATTACAAACATGTTCAGCCAAGTTCAAGTTTTGATTTAAAAATAGAATAATGTATAAATCTAGATACGGAGCCCCTAAAAGGACATTTGAAATACTTTTTTATTTTCACAACTATTTCGTTTAAACGTAATAATTATTTCGTTTTAACGAAATATTATTTCGTTTATTCGAAATATTATTTCGATTAAACGAAATAATATTACGTTTAAACGAAATAATTATTTCGTTTTTTCGAAATAATATTAATTCGTTTTTTTCGAAATAATTATTTCGTTTTTTCGAAATAATTATTTCGTTTTTTCGAAATATTATTTCGTTTAAACGTAATATTATTTCGTTCTAACGAAATATTATTTCGTTTAATCGAAATAATTATTTCGTTTTTTCGAAATAATTAATTCGTTTTTTCGAAATAATATTATTTCGTTTTTTCGAAATAATTATTTCGTTTTTTTCGAAATAATATTATTTCGTTTAAACGTAATATTATTTCGTTTTAACGAAATATTATTTCGTTTAATCGAAATACTTATTTCGTTTTTTCGAAATACAGTCAATTCGCATTATCTCGACTACTCTTGTGTCGATATTTCGTTGTCTCGATTGAAAATCAAAAGTCCCGATTTTTTTCCTTCTTTATCTATATGAAAAAATCATGTTTGACTCGAGCTTTTTTTCTCGACTTTTTCGCTCTCTCGACTATAAATTTGAGTCCCAAATTGTTTTTTTACTATAAAATTATAATGTTTAAGTCGACTAGACAAAGATATTATCGGCGATCCGTTGAGGTGCGAAAAATAACACACGCCCATTGTTTATCGATTAGCGACTGTATAGATAATCTGTTTAAAAAAGAACGTGTCAAGATTGAATTAACATGTCATTTAAATATACAAACTAATTGACATGACTAAATAAAACCATTGTTAAATAAGTCGAGTGTTAATTGACAGATGTCAAAATTGAGTATAATTTTTTCGTTCTAGTGTATAAATTATTCTTGATTTTCAAAAATAAAAAACAAATATTTTTTGTTATTTCTATTATTTTATTTCGTCTAAACACATACTTTTAGACCCCCTGTTGAGTTCTACTTTAAGTTGATATAAATGTACGCCATCTTCTTTTCTTGATAATTTAATCACTCGAATGACCTGTTGGAAAAATGTTTACAACTGTTATGGATCGATAATAGAGATATGCTGACATTCTTGTAGTTCAAGTCTATATTTTTTCGTGACGTAATAGTCAACTTCTCTTCACACACACAACTGGATAATATCAGCAACTACTCAAAATATCAAAGAAAAGCCGACATGCTGGGGTTGTACGAAATAGTATATGACGTCAAACACATACACACACAATTTTTCTGACTGACTTCAAATATTCGGAAGATATACGTTTGGTTAGTCATTAAATCGAGAAACAGTCTGTGAAATACAAATGTAGTAGAAACCGAAAGTAGATTTTCGGAAAATACGCGATTTTGTTCAATAACTTGTCGAGAGGGAACTGTGCCAGCGGGAAAAGTGTCACAAAACCTTTAAGGTACAAGTTAATGGTAAAACTCTATTCACAGCTGCAGTAAACCGATTATTCTAAACTTCACTCTCTGAACAGGTAAAACTGCTACTGAAGACATCGAAATTATCTCCCTTAGAAAATTTCGTTTATATTGTTTGTCTCGATTTTTCGTTATCTCGACTATTTTTCGACGGTCCCTACTAAGTCGAGATAACGAGAGTTGACTGTAATTATTTCGTTTTTTCGAAAAAATTATTTCGATTTAACGAAATATTATTACGTTTAAACGAAATAATATTTCGTATAAACGAAATAATATTTCGAAAAAACGAAATAATTATTTCGAAAAAAACGAAATAATATTATTTCGAAAAAACGAAATAATTATTTCGTTTTAACGTAATATTATTTCGTTTAATCGAAATAATATTTCGAAAAAACGAAATAATATTTCGTTAAAACGAAATTATATTACGTTTAAACGAAATAGTTGTGAAAATAAAAAAATATTTCAAAATGTCCTTTTAGGGGCTCCGTATCTAGACGATCTTTCTATAAACTATTTAATTTTTCGACTGTCTTAAAATAAACAGCGCGTTGAGACATCTTTCAGTTTTGAGTTTAAAAATAAACTTTGTTTACTATTGAAATTAAATATAGATTGTCTGGCATTACTTCCGGGAAATATGAAAATACTACGTGACATGGATCAATGAGATTTACAACATTGCTAAATTGACAAGCTGTAAATAGTGTAAGAGCGGATCTAGAACGGCTTTTACAGATAGAAAGAATTTATTTATACAATAAATTGTAATAATGTACATAGCACCATGTTTAAAACAGTAAAAACATAAGCATAAATACGGAAAGTATAGTTCATTCATTGTACTAGGACATCTTTTCATCTATTAATAATAGAACAAAAAGAGAACATTTTAATTTCGTTGTTTCCACTAAGGTGGGGTGCAAATATGCTTTGTCGAGATGCGAATATTGATAGATAATTAGAATATTGCATTATTCTTTATAAACTTGAATTGCTTATCCAAAGAGATCTCTTTTCGACTCCTTTTGGAAAGAAAACTGAGTCGTGACCATGTACCAATGCATTGATAGAGCGTATGGTTTCGAAACCGGTAGTGCTCGGTTTGGGTTTATTTCAGGAACGCGGCAGGTTATGATATTCTATGGACATGTGATATTTAATACAGATTTTGTTCCGTAGAAAGGATAGTTTTCAGTTCCATGTGGAATGGTAACTAGTACTGAAAATAATCAGGAAAGTCGTTAAGGTGGGTGGGCCATCATACACAACAAAGCAATAAAAAATATTGATTAACGAGGTAAAATTAGAATAAACAAATATCTAACTTTCGTATATAGTATAATTAAAGCACCCACATTTCAAACCACTGTTATTTTCTGTTTCAATTCACCGACCAACAACGTCAGGAAATATCTTATCTTTCTTTGACTATCATAAAATGACAAATGATAAAGTAAACAAAAGAATGAAACATAAAGTACTCTTACAAATAAGGTTAGATAACTAAAAAAGTCGTGGATTATTTGTCTGTTTCGAAGGGAGTTTCGAAGGGAGAAGGCAGTGGACCCTATATATATGGATAAATTGTGTTCCACCTAAACAGTCTTACTGTTCATCTCATGAGTTGTCGTCTACCTACCTGCATAAATATTTTACGACAAAAAAACTTACGATAAAAACCTACGATGAAACTTTTAAGATAGATAGTGTCGTAAGTTAAATTTTAAAAAACGTGTATACATGGTTAGCCGACTGTACAAATTGTACGATAACCCCTGATTATTAAAATCATTTATTTGGAACTCCTCGGACATATTTAGACGCCATTTTGGAACTACCTTTGTGTCGCATGACCAAACAAAATGCTTTGACCGGTGTTGAAGTTTTTTTTCGTTTTTAATCCATAATTGTGAAATACATGATTCAATGATATCACTGAACAATGTTTAGTCAAATATATAGCATATAAATATATTTTAACAAAGCCTTGTGTGTATAAACTGGAACTATTTGCGTAACTATTACGTGCTTTGCCTCGAGTTTGAAGTAAAACTAAGTTTTCTTGGTGGTTATAATCCTTCCGAGATTATTCATTCAGTGAATGTCGAGGTGTTAAGAATGTGAAATCATCTTCAAGCAGGCGATCCAACTCAGTTACCATTTACACCTGGATGGAATAAACTGTATGTATTTTTGCTTGATGAAATTGGCAGTGTTCCTAGTGGGGTTCGAATCTAGGACATCTCGATCCTTTTATGCAGCTAGAATTTTCAAAACAACGTTCCATTTTATAACCATTATTGTTATGGAATGTATATTATTTCAGTTAATAAGTCTGAACAATAGTCTGAACACAATATGGCTACGAAAAAATGTATATTTTGTACATTTTAATAATATACTATGTATAGTATATATACCATATAATAAAGTTATAGAAATGTCTTTTTAAATACATACTGTATACAACACCATTTAAGACCACTTCATCTCCCTTTATCTCTCCCTCTCTCTGCCCCTCTCCCTTTTCTCCATCCCTTTTCTCTCTCCCTCCCTCTTTTCTTCTTTCTCTCTCCCATTCTCTCTCTTATTTCTCTGTTCTTTTCTCTCTCTCTGTCTCTCCTATTTCTTTTCTCTCTTCCTCTCTCTTTTCTTCTTTCTCTCTCTCCCTTTTCACTTCTCCCTTTTTACTTCTTCCTTTTCCCCTCTCCTTTTTCTTTCTCCCTTTTTCCACTCCCTTACTTTTTCCTCACTCCCACTCTCCCTGTCTCTCATTCTCACTCACTCTCATTTTTGCATTTCGGCTTTACTTTGCATTCGGTCTCCATCGGTCTTTTTGCATTTCCGACTTTCTTTGCATTTTGGCCTTTCTTTGCGTTTCGGTCTGACACGGTCTTCCTTTGCAATTCGGTCGATTTCGGTCTTTTTGCATTTCGGACTTTCTTTGCATTTCGGTCAATTTCTGACTTTCTTTGCATTTCGGTCTTTCACGGTCCTTTTTTGCAATTCGGTTTTTTCAGTATTTTAATGTATGATTTGTTTAATATTTTGTTTTATGTATTTATTCATTGGAGTTAACGCCGTGTCAACACAATTTAGGTCATTATACGGCGTCCAGCGCACTTAACCTAGCTTTCCTGGACCATTGTCTATAACCAATACTCACCTACCCTTCCACAAGGCTGGAAACTTCTCCATATTATCTAATCAATGGAGGAAAACCGACATTATTGTCAAATTTTCATGGAAGGGTATAACCTCCCCAGGTGGAATTCGAACCCGCACCCCCTCGGGCACGAGATTCCAAATCCCGGCGCGCTACCAACTGCGCTATCGACCCGGGTTCTTTAATATTTTGTTCTATCAAAAAGAATGCACGTACGTGTAAATTATGCCGACAAAGAAAAGTGTATACCTTATAAACTCTTGCAGTAAAGTTCCGCATTGATTATTGTAAAATTTTAAATCTTTTATGTTTGAGTCCCAAATGCTTGTTTTCAAAAGAAAAACAAGGCGAATCTCAGACGAATCTCAGGTCATGTGACCAAAGGTAGTTCTAAGCTGGCGTCTAAATGTGTCCGAGGTTATTCGAAACGAAAGACCTGAATTACCCAAACTTATGTCTATAATCATTGAAACATCCCTAAGTTGCAGGGCGTGACGTGGTAAACATAAGTCAAAAGCCCATGGGCGGATCCAGCGGGGGGGTCAGGGGGTCCGGACCCCCCCTAGAATTAGGAAAATGTGCATGTCTAATAGTGTATTTCTTGCTTGTAATTCATTTTTAAGTAGTATGAAGCAATTTTTCTCTGTACTTAACATAGATTTAATAGTTATGTAGTTTGTATTATAAATATGTTGCATTTTTTTCAGCAAATTGTGTATAATGTGGTTGTGGTTCGAGGTTCTGACCCCCCCCCTAGAAAAGTTCGGACCCCCTCTAGAAAAGTTCGGACCCCTCTAGAAAAAAATTCCGGATCCGCCCCTGAAGCCACATGCTCAAATCCTTTATTTAGGATAGTATATTTGCTCAATGAAACCACGAATCGCTCATCAGCACCCAAATCGTGCCAGTGCTTATTTCACATGTTGGTCAGGTTGTCCAATAAAACACCGTTGTCTTAATACAGGAGCCGCCAGTCTATTATTATGAACAAACTACTTTTAAAATTACGTAAATTGTCGAAAAGTTACGATTTGGATGCTGATGAGCGATTCGTGGTTTCATTGAGCAATCAAAGCACTGGAGTGCTGGAGGAACGATGTCCTGAACTTATTTTTTGATAAAAGAATATATAATTATGTCAAAATATAAATATTATCTATAAAATAATGTATTAAGTATAGCACAAAGAGTGCGGTGCGCACAAAAACTACCAAAATCGTCTTTAATGTATTGACATAAGTAACATAATATAATACGATCATTTAATATTGTTTATTACTATCGAATTATGTAATTATGCTACGCATATAACAAGCATTGCCAAAAACATCGTAGGCCCTTTTTACTCCAACAAGTAATCATTGCAGTTGTTACGGGTTGAGTTGTCCCGTCTCCATTGCAAGATTTGTATGTCCTGAGAGTAACCTCCCTTTTCCTGAAGAGTTTCAAGAACGACAACACAAGCCAGCGTTGTATTACATTTAAATGAGATGTTAATGAGTTTCACGCTTGAACTACGCCTCTTTGTCTATGTTGAAAATTGTTGAAGCGTGTAAAGAGTAATCTTATACTTTCTTGTTACCATTGGAACGATGTTAAATAACATCGTTCCAAAAACGAAGCTAGTTTGGTGTACATGCAGTTTCTTGCTCCGGGAAACAAAAGGGTACGTTTCCATCTATTCTGGACAAACGATAATAATGCTATCCAATTGACTAGGCCGGTATTGAGTTTCTTGCTCATAGAAGCACCTAGATCACAACGTTTAAACCGCTTAACAAGACGCTCAAGGCTTAAACTGGCGGAAATCGTTTGCTGTACATGAATATTATTTATTGTCACCAGTGGAATTATTTTGTTCTATTGGTATGCGTCAAACACATTGTTTAGCTAAAGAAAATAACAAAATAATAGTGTTATTACACAGACCGAGTTTCGCTCGTTTTAGCCTTGTGTGCTTGATTTAGCGGGTTACCCGGTGTGGAGAGTTTCCATATATTTTCGTATTCAGACAAACATGGTACACTGACATTCCGAAGATAACGTTTTCTAGGTAAAAGTCCACGTTCTGTTTTTTTTTAGATTTCTCACAAATGTAGTGCTTGCTATGCAACCAACTACTAGCCACTAGGGCTGCAACGATTCGATTCGATACATCGAAACTCGATTGCAAGGGTGCCGATTCGATTTCGATTCGGGACCCGCGAGTTTCGATTCGATACTGACTTTTAAAAGTGTCTACAAAAGTTAAAACGATAAAAGCAAAGGCGCGCCTAAAAGTTAAAGTATACGTTGACAGTGAAACTGGGTTTCACTTTGTTACATTTCTGTTAAATTTCTATTACGATTTTATGTAGCATGAATTGAAACTCTGTTCGATATTACATTAATAATACATTTTCGCGACCTTTACATTCGTACCCAATCCATTTCGTACTTGAATAAAGCAAATATAAAAAAATATCAGATTTTCGAGTTTCGTGTTATCCAAATATAGTAACACTTTAATTTAAATAATATTATTTAGTTTTAAGCTCAAGTATGTGTATAAATGCATATTTGTAGTAAATTGTATTTATAAAAGAATCGTATCGAAAAAAAATCGAATCGAAAAAAAAAGTATCGAATCGCATCGAATCGACTTTCCGGTGAATCGTTGCAGCACTACTAGCCACTGACACAGATGCCACCTGTCTAGAAGGACTCAAGACTGTTCTAGCCCAGGAAAGAACCTTACCCTATGGGACAACTTAGTCAGTCACAGCCTTGTGCATAGTTGTAACGCCTGTATATAGTTATAAGTTCTAAATGGAATCTTTATGTATTTTATACATTTTAAAACCCGGGTCGGTGGTGCACTTGTTAGCCTGTCGTGATTTGGAATCTCGTGTCTAGAAGGGGGTACGTGTTCGAATCCCAACCGCATAGGTTATACCCTTCTGTGAAGATTTGACCATTATTTCAATTTTACTCCATTGATAAAAAATATTGATAAGTTTCTAGTCTTGTGGAAGTGTTCGTGAGTTCTGGTTAGACAAGGGTCCAGGAAAGCTAGGTTAGGTGCGCTGGACGCCGTAAAATGACCTAAATTGTGTTGACACGGCGTTAGACCCAATATCAAAAATATATACACAGGTGTATACACATTTTGAAATTGGTAGCCAAATGTCTAGGGGTGTAACGGTTAACCGATATAACGGTTAATATTGCAATACGAATTCTAACGGGTTTGAACCGGTTCGTTTTTCCTTGAACCGGTTTTTGTAGTTATGTGTCGTACAGTTTGTTTTATCATGATCTGGAAGTTAAATGTTTAAATAAATGTTAAATTGTATTTAAAACTTGAAATAATCTTATTGTGCTTAAAAAGGTTAAACATTTAGTCAATGGAGAAAAAAAATAGCTTCAGAAGTCCGTTTCAAAACACGCATTTTCCAAAATTATACATCATTTTACACAAGAGATCGTTTGAAAATACACATATGTATGTATACTTGTGCTGATCCAATTAGGATGATGAACATGCATAATAATTAATGCTTTGCATGTCTACGCAAAAACCGGTACGTAAATATATTGCAATACAGGTTTTGCATATTGCAATATATTGCAATACGGTTTTTACCGTATTAATTGTTACACCCCTACAAATGTCTATCTCACCCCCCCTATTTAGGTCAACATAACAGTCTCTGAAGACTCCTGACCTTACGTGGAAGAAGAAGAACCCATGTAAATCTTTATAAAAATATTTAAAAAACCACAATACATTTTGTAAAACAAGCTTTATTTCTTCAAAAAATAACACATAAAACACATATTCATCTACCAACAATAAATATAATAAATAAATGCATGTAAATCCCAGCAAAACGACAATAACAACAAAATAAATAATTAAAAATGCACAAAAAATAAGTAAAATAAAAACAACAAAATAAAAAAAAAATCACCGACTGAGTAGCAACATGAAAGACTTAAACACAACGCTGTGAAGACGGCATTAAAACTATGACATCACAATCAATGGACTTATTGTGGTACCGTCGTTATATATAGGGCCCCTTTCTTCACAAATTAAGAATTTGGGTCTTAAAATTGTCAAACATAGCATGGGTTTGCAAATATCAAGGTGGTTTAATGGCGGAACAAAAACTGTATTAACCAAGCTTGAACAATATAACGAGCAAAGACTAAAATATTTTGGCAACATAAAATACAACTACAATAAATACAAAAAGAATGCAAGAAGCATCAAAAATAACAATTAAAGCACTGATTGAGACAGTTAAAGTCCCTTAAATAAAGTGAAAACTCTAAGATACAAACTAGCCCTACGTTCAATTAGAATATGTCTACATACTAAATTAGCCATAAATATTTGAAGCAAATAAGTGTTAAAAATACAAAACAATTCAGCCGCGAGTAAACCTTACTGATAAACTGTTTTAAAGTGAAAAACGATTTTAACATTTTGAAGTTAAAACATGTACAAACAGACTAGTTGAACTATTTAGATATTATATTTTACTATGTAAAACTGTTATAAAGCATCGGCGATTAGCTGACCGATGAATATATACAGAATTAGTCATTACCATAATATGTAGTAATAAATACAGAATGCACTTTTAACAACTCGGCAATTCTCAACAATAATAATCATTTAGAAGTTTTGTATTAATAATCTAAAATTCAGTATGGCAAAAACGATGTAACTTTTCTATCAATAAAAATCTTGTATTGATTATTATAATCAGCCTATTTATCGACTTCTGACACATAAATACTAACCAACAATTAAATAACAGTAAAATAAAACGTCAATGAAAAACGTAAACGAATTGTAAACATTTTTTTAAATATACGACCGATAACATGACCTTCATTTTTGAGCGGAAGGAAAAAGTTTCCTTTCTCGACTGATAAACGCGTGTCAAATCAATCTACTTCATTTTAATATCAGCGTAAAGTGTACTACAAATAATCTTTACTTCATAACAGATAAATACCAAAAATACCCCACGTTCATTTAAATGTTTTAAATACATAAGCGACTTAACAGGAAGCGATAAAGTACAGTGAGACATGAGTAATCCGGACCTTGACATTCCGTAACCTTGTAAATAACGATCGCTTTTATGCAAAATTGTGTCATTTCAAAGCAATTTAAACTAAGAAAGCCTGTGCATAGCCTGTTGAAAATAAAAAAATGACCTATGAATAGTTCAACATTTGTAAATTTAAGATTGTTTCGCCATTGCGTGGTTAATTTATCAACTTTGCTCTTTTAACTCGTGGTACAATAATGTTTTGTCGAATTGTATTTAGAAAGTCAAATATACTTATGTTTGAAAAAAGATTCATTATCACAAATAACCTGTAATTTGACTTAAAATGCTGAGTAAGTCGGAAACCTTTAAAAGCCGGACATTCCGGTCTGTCCCGGATGTGATCAAATTTTCAAGGTTACACTATAAAGCTTTCAATATTTATCAAACCAATTTCTCTACAATTACAATGAATGAAAATATAACCCGTATGGAAAATGAACCTTGTCACTGTGTAAAAGACCCGGTAGTTCAATTCCCTAAACAATAATTATTCCTTTCAAGATTTATGAATGAACTGTGACCTTATTTCATGAAATATAAGATGAAAAATATAAATCTACGTTTTTTCACTGCAGGGAAAATATAAACGTAAAATATTCATGACATATGAAACAAAACATGAAAAATAGAATATTCGTAATTTTGGAATAAAATCGTTTTTATTTTAATTTAAATCCATGAGCATCGTTAATTGAAAAATTCGCTCGTGACTTTAAAATTTCTGAAAAATACACATCTTTCTGATATCACTCAGTGAAATAATGTTACCATTACTCCAAAATTGACAAATGTACAATTTCATTCACAGTTGTGTGAAAAAAAGTCCAAAGAAACGTTTTGTCATAAAGAATATTAAAATAGCGGCACTTGTAACATTCAACATATAATTTCCTGCTTTGAAATAAACTTTGAAAACATGAAAATCTAAAAATAAATAGTACTATACTTATACATTTGTGATAACATTTTTTGATAAACTTTTTGGAGACATAGAATGAAATGAGACGCCGAAAGGAATAAGACATTTTTAAAATAAATGCAGTATGGCTAACAAAATTAATGAATTGACAGTAAATCGTATTTTATTAATAATTTATACGATTGATAATAAAGGGTCCTGGTCTTTCTTTTTCTGGAATAATAAAATGTTAATATTACGTGTAGTAGTGATACTTTTAAATTTAACTTATTTTGATACTGACGCCTGAAGTGTTAAATTTACAAAAACAAATGAAAATGCATTGACTTTTAGAAATATAATCACTTTAAAATGTGCAATTTATACAAAATATAAAGCTTAGTACCGTTACTACGGAAATGATATTTTTTTCAAACGTTTGTATAAATAAAATGTATGATATAATATAAAACTATGTATAAAAATTTAAAAAGATAAAAATATAAAAAATATTGAAATTAAAATAACTAAAACATATAAATGAATACTTGAATTAAAGCCTAATGCTAAGGGGAAGCTATTTCGCGTTCTAAAATTGAGGTTCAATTCAGTATTAATGATATAAAAAATATAAATGTATAATTGTTGCCCCTAAAAAAGTAAAAATATATTCTGTAATACGCCATATCACATAATAATGATATGATGGAATTATAACACGATGGTATAATTTGAATATTTTTGTTCAATATGCAATAATAATGATATATACAAAAACATGACGATAAATGGTCTTCCTTTTATAGATCACAATGAAACACCAGTCAGACTAGCAATGAACTTGACTAGAAATACAGTGATGACATAAATATTTGATGACTGTTTATATCTCAATGAATGTCGGAACACATCAATTTAGCTTGTACATGTTGACCTGAGACAAAAGCTTGCACGATTTGATCAGTAAGACAGATTAATAAGTTACAATGGAGTTTTCTCATAATCTAACCATATGACGCTTTCTTAGCCAATCATGGCCATGACAATAAATCCTCACATAGTGAAAATATTGTTGAAAACGTCCCAATTACAATTTGACATTTCATGTAAAAAAGGTAATACATATATACATTTTACAAAAAATAGAAAAAAGTAATAAATAATTTAAAAAAATAGAAACCACTCCACTATTGACTAAAATTATTGTATTACGTGTTTTTAAACCCTGTCTTCTACACGAAAATATTTCAAATAATGAGACAAAAATGAAAGTTTAAAATGTAAATAAATAAATGAATACAAATATGAAAACACGTTATATATACCTGTTCACGTTGGCCCGAGACAGATATTTCGTCCTCCTGGTTTGATAAATGTAAATTAAACTTAATCAAATTTTTCACGGGTCAATGTGAACTAAGTATATAAACAAAATGAGCTGAGATCATAATAAGCAATGTTTACCTTCCGATGTAAAATTAAAGTTTAAACTTCACCGATTTATGTTCCCGATTAATTCTCTTCCGGATCGTAAATTCATTCAAATTTACTTTATAGTAAGTCTTCGTAAGTTGTACATTGTCATCGACTTTCTTATTCAAAAGATATCGTCTAAACACGACAGTAAAAATGAATTAATTTAGTGATACCTTATCAAATTCTCTCTCAACATGTCAACTTCCGGTTTGAATTATTGCACGTGTGACGTAATATCCATCTACTTCCGGTTTGTTAGTTCGCATTGTCTGGCAATTTACATGTGCAACCGACAGCTATTTCTTCTAAGTGAATATAATACTGATAAAAGTTAACCGTGTTATCCAAGCTTAAGGGACAGCCCCACTTTATCACAGGTCTGTAAGTGAACACCTCTTTGCATCTGTTTGTTGTTCGGCCATCATTTCCGATTCCTATACAATGCTTGCATGCGCATTTTGCCTTAGCGATAGCTTGTGGCTCGCGATTCATGTCGTAGTCAAGCACATGGTACCAAGGACACGTGCTTCTAGTTCTAATATCGGAACCTTTGGTCATTTTACGGAGCTTGCTGCATTTCCATTCTCCGGAAATTCTGTATTGAAAGACATTAGTTTGTTCGTCGACTAGGTGACCTAGATTTAACTTGCGTTGTGTTCGCTCCAGATTTTTGTAAGAATTCTTTTTGTATTCCGGTATGGCATTATAAGTCCACCTCCCCAAGTAATAATCATTGAAGATTTGTCTATACAGTGCTGTTTTGTTTTGCTCGGCGTATGGTGGATGAACACAGCCATGTGCGAGCACAACTCGATAAAACTGACCGCAGATAACGACCATCAGTAACACCTGAAATTTGAATATAAATATGTTTTTCAAATATTAAAACTTTTCTCCACAAAATAGATTCCTATTTTACTGGTTAGTGTTTCCAGTACATTCAAACATCACACTTGTTACCCCAAAGTTAAATCTTGTATGTAACAAGTTAACAACCATTTACACATCTATTCTAAAAATTTCATCAACACGCCATGTCTAAAAATATAAGATGTTCTTAAATGAATAGCTGTTATAAAACGCCATAATGAAAACACGCACAGTCATTCAAAATTTTGATAGGAAAAGATACAAATTCAATAAATGCATAGTTTATTTGGAAAAAAATAAGAAAAATATATAACTATTTTCATTCGACTTGACATTTTCTAAACAAATTCAAAACTTACGTGATGTGGATTCATTTTGAACATTTTTATAAATTTTACAATTAAAGTGAACATTTGTTCAAGAATTAATTAATGAAATATAAGTTTTTTGAAACTAAATGCAAGTGATGTCAATTCAATATCAAAGATGAAAGCTTTGTACATTTGGCTAGGTATACCGTATATATACACCACCTTCTAAAAAAAACCCCGGGTTTTCGGCCAGTCTCGTGGTTTGGATTATTTCCGTCCATCTTGAATTATAATATGTAAACAGCCTTCCGCTTCTGTTTAAGTCTGACGTGTGTTATAGGCCTATTTATGTTCCGGATTTTATTTTTCATCGCATTGAAAAGGGTGAAAACGGTGGTTCGCGCCTTGTACAAACCACGTGATACCCCCACCGTACAGTGTACCAATCAAAATCGAGATAACAAACTCGCGCCTCGTAAAAAGCTCCCCTTATTCGATTGCCAAATTTTTGGTAGTATTTTAATCGAGCAAAAGGTTAAGCTAATTTAAAACAGATCATAACTTGTTTTATACTATAGATGTACATTTTATTGCCGATATAAAACAGGAAGTTTTTGATAAAAGTGTTATATGCTAAGTAAAGTACATAATCAAAATCTACCCGTTCTTTACTATTTCGATGTAAAGTCATACGCCGGCTTATAAAATCATATGATTATACGATTACTATAAAATTACCAATAAAATTAATAATTCCTTTTTGGGTCTTATTGCTTGAGGTGCCTCAATCATTTTTATGTAGGCCACACAAGACAGAATCT
This sequence comes from Mactra quadrangularis, assembly GCA_025267735.1. Taxonomy (NCBI): domain Eukaryota; kingdom Metazoa; phylum Mollusca; class Bivalvia; order Venerida; family Mactridae; genus Mactra; species Mactra quadrangularis. The sequence goes on along the minus strand of CM046305.1, from coordinate 45,306,085 downwards.
TTTCCTAGAATCATAGAGTTTGCAATTATAAACAAATGTCTCTAAACTATACCGGTCATGCATTTAACCTATTCATTCGTCTTCTTTCACCCAAAGCCATCGTCATGTTAGGCTGATAATTCGTCTAACCAACGTTCACAGAATGCACATGTGCTTGTTTTTCTCAAAATTTACCCTTACCTTTTCCATGTCAATCTGCCACATTCAACTGTGGACTATTGTTTTTGTAAATCCTTTAACTTAAGTGAAAATTAAACCACATATCTATCTGGGGATTATCACACCTCTCGGACCAACTAATCAATTGGACCTCCTCAGACTTTATCAAGGAAAGAGATAACTGACTTATATCCGTCATTTAGCTAGTGGCCGAGGGAGTTCCGAATGTTGTGCCGTTTGCACATAAACTGAAGGGACAGTACTCCTATCATTACAGTGATTCACTCTTACTGAACTCCAGTATACCGTATAAGCGACTCTCTATTTTTCAGACAAATGGAAACTTGACTCAAGCCTATGACATCAATTATAGCACATGTAATCACCGTCAGGGTCACGAACATTCAATTTGTCGTCAGGATAAAACGAGAGTGACTTTATATTCATAAAACTAGAATTTGAGCTTTATTTGACCCGTTAAAATAGTATACATACAATTGACTTAAGCATTTTAATGTGTTCATTTTATCCCCATGGTCAAAAGGCCTTGTTTGGAAAACTCGAAAGACGAAATGCGTGATAAAAGATTTGCAACTTGTTAGACCCTAAAAAAACACCAATATTAAGTTTCAAATGCCCAGCTCGACAATCAATTCCCAAATCTTTAGTTGCCTATTTGAAATTTCTTGGTGCCCTTGGCGATTTGTCGCTATATTAGGCCCCTGGCTACCCTATAAACTACTTATGTGCGAGGTAATTCCTGCTCAAATGGTCCTTTAAACATTCTACTATTCACGGTAATGCTATAAACAATTTAAGATTAGCAATCCCATAAATCAAAGATAAATCTATTTCCTGTCTATGCATTTTTACGGAGCCCTAAAAGTGACATTTTGAAATTCATTTTTACAAAATATTATTTTGTTTTTACGAAATATTGTTTCGTTTAATCAAATTAACAATATTTAATTTTTACGAAATAATTATTTCATTTAAACGTTGTTATTATTTCGAAGAAAGAAACGCTACAATTTTTCGAATTTTAAAACGAAATAATACTATTTCAAGAACTCGAAATAAATATTTCATAAAAACGAAATATCATTAAAATATTATTCATATTTTTAAATGTCACTTCAGGGGCACCGTAGTTAGGTTTGTTTGCAGCATATCTCGCTAGCTAGTATCAACGTGTATCATTTTATCTTAATATATGATTATATTCTTTATTTGGACCCAATTTTATCTCGATAAGAAATCAAACTGTACTTTTATCTAGTTTTAAAATATCTTGGTCATTAAAGTTAACAATACCAGAGTCTGTAGCGCGGCTGGTAGCGTGCCGAGATTTCGAATTAATTTTTTTAATACTAGTAGGCGGTTCGAGTTTGAATTCCACCTGGGGCGATCTAATCTTTCCATTAAAATTTGACGATAATTTCATTTTTCCATTAATAAGGTATATGGAGTACTTTTCGGCCTTGTTGAAGGGTAGGCAATCTGATTAAAATCCGATCTAAATTTTTCCGCTCGCATACTCGCTAATTTAGATCTGGCCTTTTCCAAACGAAGTTCACGTTCAGGTGACCTTTTCTCATCATAATATTTAAGACGAAATTGTTATAATACGTAACTTGTTTACATCGTCTACGTCACGCAATTTGAAATGAGCCGCCCAATCGCAGACTGTGGATAATACCGCTGTTAAATTAGCATGCAACCCTTGGTCTAAAAATAGAAATTACGATATCATGAAAACGTGATTTATAGTGTTTTCGTCTAGATGAAAGCTACGCATTGATTGGTCGACACAAAGTTCATCTCGACTTGACCTTCCACGGAGAAAGTAGAGATCCTGTACGACAATGCTCTACAGGATATCTGTTTACGGAGATTGAAGGATAGGTGAATACCAATCTCCGTAAACAGATATCCTGTAGAGCATTGTCGTACAGGATCTCTACTGTCTCCGTGGAGGATCACGTCGAGATCACCTTTATGTCGACTAATCAATGCGTAGCTTTCATCTAGACGAAACACTATTAATAACATTTTGATTTCGTAATTTCTATTTTAAGACCAAGGTTTGCAAGCTAATTTAACAGCGGTATTATACTTTGCCATGAATATTGTAAATGGCCAAAGGCATATGTAAATGCCGTTATTTGCCAATAAAGATGTATGTATGTATTATTCATTGTCTGCGATTGGACGGCTCATTTCAAATTGCGTGACGTAGACGATGTAAACAAGTTACGAGTCATAACAATTTCGTCATTTATTTTATGATGAGAAAAGGTCACCTGAACGTGACCCTCGTTTGATAAAGGCCAGATCTAAATTAGCGAGTAGGCGAGCGGAAAAGTTTAGATCTGGTTTTAATTAGATTGTGTGAGTACTGGTTATAGACAAGGGTCCAGGTAAGCTAGGTTAGGTGCCCTTGCGCATCTGGTTAATTTCAAGTACATTTGCTAGTTTAATCAAAGGTGGCGAGTACATGTACTCACATTTAGTTTTTTATGTATTTCAAAATATCGGAAACGAGTTAATTTTTATCTATTGACATTATATAAGTTTTCCATTTCTCGTCATCGCTTTCATTGCTTTTGTTCGATTTCTAAAAAAGGGCAATAATTTTCCGCTACGTTATCATAGCTGGCTCAAAGCGGGGGCAGAATGTAAGTGTGTAAACACTTATACACACACGGAAGATATTACGGTCAATAAACTATGTTAAAATATATCATAACATTGTGTTTTTTACATCCTGAAATTCCAATATCTTTGTATTGAATGTCAAGCCATTTTTTTCACAATTATTTATTAACCCGGAAATGATTATATTAAATATTCGATTTTTATTTTTGATATACAGACATATAAAACGTTTTTATGTATGGAGATCACAAAATAATGATTATTACCATTTTGCTGACTTTAGCTGGCATCTTTGCTATTAGATATTTGAACTGAGATGGTTCCTTTTGAAGTAAACGGAGTTAATCAGTAGTTATTAATTCTTTATAAGACTCACACATTGATTCAAGTCGAAGCTTTCATAAAATTTAGCGACAAGATAAAAAAATGTAATCTTAATTAAACTCCTCAATTTTTATGCATGAAAATTCGTATGATTGTTTAAATATTTGGCGTGACTTATGTAGGAAACATTATTTTCCGTTTCAAGGAAGCACGTTGCTTTAGTCAACGTTCGATTGCCATGCTATCCCAGTTAAGCCTCATTCTGAAACAGCCTCGTTTCGAAACTAAATTCCGGCAAATTTAAAATTTGCATTATGGGAGCAAATATAGCGTCATCTGGCGGCGAAAAGATGAAACTTGCAAATTTGATAAGACTTGAGTTAAGATGTAGTATGAAAACATACTTTGCCGGTGTAATAATTGATAGAATATGCGGATAATAAACGAAACTTTCAAACAATCAGGTAGATAAGATTAACACCGCCTACATTTTATTTACAAATCGTGAGTATTACATTTTTGTGGTTAGTTAAGTATAACACCTACCCACACACGTCTTAATCCATGAAATACCGGGATGTTTGAATTTCCTGCAGTCTTGGTATTTCAAGTTCTGCTGCAAAATAAATTGAGTTGATTGAATATATTGTATTCGAATTAGGACTTTCCATTACAATGAGGTCAAACGTGTATGAATACATGTACGCGCAGATTTTAAGGCATTTCCCGAGGCCTAGGATGCGTAGGCCTTTCTCCAAAGCGGAAATGTATAACAAGCATGGTTTTGCCCCAAAAAGCGCGTACCAAATTAATTATCTGTGCATTTTTATTATCATAAGAAGTACTAAGCACATTGCACTTTTAAATATCTAGACCTTTAAAAGGTTTTTTGTACAAAATAGCAAAAACTTTTACAAAAGATGAACAAAACGTTATGCAATTTTTGGCCATGGCTATAGTCTGTACAGATTAACAAACTGCCGCCAATAAATGTTTGCAAAAGAAGTTATAATTTGAGCCAATATGAATTAAAAGGGATAGCCCACGTCCACGCACAATATTTTTGATGCTCGAAGTTGACCACCATTATAACCTATTTCCGGTCACATGATAGAAAGTAAGATGTCTGACCGATGTCGTCTATCATGTCAAGCTATGATTATGGTTTGTCCATGGCACCAGATTCATTTAATTATGCACAAGCACTCATCAAATTTAACCATTGTCAGAGTTGTCAAATACAATATGGACCCGTGATGTCACGAATGCACTTTTAAATATAAGTTGGAACGAAACAATATTCAAAATCATAGCAGTAGTGTGAACGTGGAACCAAATGCAGAGGTCTGTGTGGAAGCGTTATTATTTAATGAAAATTTGATTTTGTTTCGCCTGAAAGGGCAGCATATATAAGGGTTTCATCGGCGCCTGCTTCCCTTGTTTGCATGTACGGAGTTTTCAGGCTACTGGCTTGACATTTCACAGATGGATGGATCTCATAGTTCAGTAGCTGAAGCGCCGTGCACAAGAAGGAAAGACCTCATAGAAAAATATGATAGACACGGACCATAACACTCACGCAATTCTAGTTTTTGTTCTGGATGTTCATAATAAAGGCTTTGTTTTAGTGTATGATGCATGTTAATAAAGCCGCTATCTTAAGTTTATTTCAAACTTCTTTGTTAAAACGACGCCATCTTTGATTTTGTTTACAGAACTATTTTATAAGAGGCAACATTATAATTTTGGTTGTGATGCGGTTTTACAAGCAACTTCACTTAATATGGATTTCTTAGTATTGGTACTAAAAGAAGCGAACTCGAGAGTGATTAGGTTGTTTTGTCTTGAACTTGTCAATCGAGCTATATTAGATTAAATTAGAATGAACTATGATAGCAATGTTTCTTATTTGTTTAAAGGATGAATGCTGAATGGGTTTCAAACAATAGTGTACCTACCAATCCATTAGCAAAGAGGCGAAACCTCAAAACTATGGATCAAGTAAGAATAAATTACTGGTCCAGTTAATTGCATGTACCAAGTAACTCCAAAACAATAAAATGCAAGACACATTATTTCTTGCTAAAAGTTTGACAAGTTGACATGGGTTGGTGGAAAAAGGTGCAGCATTTGGCAGTGACTTCATAAAGGAAAATGATAAATACTGTTACTCGGTAACAGATACACGCATTGTTACGTTAAGTGTAATGATGTTTTGCTCTTGGAAGTTTTAATGTTTCGACAATAATTTGCCTTATAGGTTAGTTTATGAAATGTAACATATTGTTCTCATCTGACTAGATCGCCTTTTCTGATTAATAGAAATACGTCGTACGTATAAAGGATTACGATCAAAGTTTTTATGAGTAACTTGGTTAACCCCAAACTAGCCATGCCCTATGTCGGTAAAACATGACTGCATCCGACATGCTTAATACTTGGTTTAATGTCGAGTTAATTTTGTCATTCAATGTCAGAAGAACCTAAACACAAGTCTTGTTTCAAAGACCGGCATTAGTTTCCGTCGGATTCTTTTTCTGTTATTCCGTGTAAATAAATCACACGGATAATGATACAAGTGTTAAAATGAGAAAAAAAGTTGCTACCACAAAAGTCTATTATTATCAATGAGTCATCCGCTTTTCCATGTAGAAACCTGATCTGAAATACCCTGTGCTAATTGTATTAAAAGAGATTAACTTGATAGCTACCAAATTAAACGTTCGGAGCGAATAAGAAAGCTCTTTTTACCCAATTACGTACTTATCAAACCAATTATGACGAAATCAAGGACAAACGCTTTCAGACCTATAATTGAGAAGTTTCGACATAAAATTGATACAAGTTATTAATTTCAATGGAAAAAATGTCAAATTCTGATTTCCTTTTTTCTGATCCATTGTAATAACAAGGCGGTGGTTTTAAAAGATTTTTAATGCCATCGGAAAGGGGTATAAATACTTCGAACTTTTGAATTTTATATCATTTGTAATATTTTGTTTTCTATTAATGCTGAAAATGTTCGGGAGTAAATATAGTAAATTGACTAACTGTCTAATCGTTTTGGTGAGTGTTTTATGTTTTTCTTTCTAAACTTTCGTTCTATTTAGTTAATTTTCTGTTGAATGGCATTATTTTCAACTGGAGCAATGATGGATTCTTATGGTGTGGACAGTTTACCAAACCGTCTTTATTGGGATGCACAATTTCTCGACTACTACCCTACGAAAGCGCCTTACTAATACCAAGGTCTACAACTGAGACGTCACACTATGTCTTGACAATAAACGACGCCGACCGACTTAGTGAAATGTTGTCATTTATTGAACCTCGACTTTAAAAAATAAGTGTAATCAATAGACTGTTAGTACTGACGGGACTACTGAATTTCTTAAAAGCTGATAATGACGCTACTCTCTTGTAAAAAAAGAAAAAAGTTTAGAAATTTGCAGGAGTATTTGGTAAATTACACAACCCATATAGTCGTCTGCTGATAATAGATTTATAGTCTTCCATAGTCTATTTTAAAACATATTAAGGTGGCTATTATCTTGGACTGCGATTTTAATGATATTCCCCAAGTAATCCGCATGAATTGGACTGACTCGGTGTTGTTCATAACAGCTAAATCGCTGAAAATACTGATCAAAAACTCTACCCGGCACCCTTATAGGACACCGTCCTAATAGTAAAGCATTATTTTTTATAGTACGAGTTTTACTCAACCCAGTGGTTCGATTCTGAACTGCGACAGTTTATGCATGTAGTAACCTTCCATGGGAATTCTTTATTTGATATGACTTTTTGATCGATTTTAAAAGTTCTAGGTTACTATTTTGAAAATCCATTCACCTATAGGCACTGTTCCTCAAACATCGATAGCTCAACGTCATTCGATGTGTATCGTATCATTCTGTCGTAACGGGAAGAAGTTGAATCTTTAAACCTTCAACCAGTAGATATCAAATTACCAAGCAGTGACTTTACGTGTTCGATCAGTACGTTAATTAAGTCAAAATGGCAAACGATGTGGAGTTATGCTATATTTGATAAGTTACATGACATAAAACCAACCATTGATTCATCTTCCTTAAAAATATTTGCTAATCGACGAAATCAAATAGTGATATACGCTATGTACGTGAATTGATCTTACAAGATAAACACATTCATACCTTCTCAAAAGAGATGAGGCACCTAAATGTATACCATGTGACGAGCAGTTCACTGTAAAACACTATCTCATTGACTGTCAGGATTTTAAATACAACCTTGACAAACATTTTAAGACTAACTCACTTAGAGAACTTTTTCAATCGGTACCATCATAATTATGCGATACTTAACTAACTGAAGGAAATAAATATTTATCACAAAATACAGGACCTAAACTATTATAATTCGGTTGAATTAATTGTTAATTGTTATTATCAGTTGCTTTCGGTGCGATATAACCTTTTTGAGTTGATGCGCCGTAAAAACCCAAACAAACAGGAAGAAATTGTCGACTCCTTGTTAAGTAATTAAAGTGAGTTGACCGTGAACCTAAACTACCTGAAATAAAAAGCGCTGATAAACGTATAAATCCAAATAAAGTATTTTAAAAAATGACATGTTAACATATGTTTGTTTCAGATTCTAATGTTGTGGTGTGGTAGTATACAATCGAAGTCTTTAGATACGGAATGTGATCACCAAAGTGACGTCAACATGGATGATATTCTAAGTGAAAAATTTAAGAAGCTAATGGAGCATTATGGTGTCAGCAACTTTGATCATGGGCTTTATGCGCCTCCAGATAAAGAGAGCGTCGTGGAGTATGAATCCTACGAACAACTAAAACGAATGTGTGCATTATCGAGTGATTCAGATAAGGGCTTCAATGGCATGCTGGACGAAATGGTCGATAAAAGAGCACGTGCTACCTTAGAAAATAACGCATGCCCATGGGTGTTTACCTCAAATTATGACGTAGATCGTCTTCCGGTTAATATACCGGAAGTCAAATGTGTGTGTGATAGATGCTTAGAGAACGTACCACGTGGTTCAAATGTTTTTAGGTATGTACCTCGACTTGGACGGTGTAAACCATTGACATCATCAATACTGGTGCTAAGACGTCATTTAAACGTCACTTCCGGTTTATACGAATATGAGGCAGAAACAGAGAAAGTAGCTGTAGGTTGTACATGTATTCGCCCTGATGTTATTGAAGATTAATGATTTTTTACAGCGTTTACTATCATCAGAACAAAATCATCCACGTCAACATTCGGAACTCGCAATTTTCTACGCAGGCATACCTCGGATTTCATAAGAAATTACCTTTATTATAATTCTATTATGGAATCTGAAGTCAATTTAAATTTCACTGAATGTGGATTTTGTTTAGAAAATACATTGAAACATGACCTTCTAGACATTGTACTTAAAATAAAACATTGTACATTGTAATCTTATTTATGTTCAGAATTCCATCTCATGTGAATACACTTTTGCAAAACGTATAATTAAGGGTTTAAAAGATTGAATGTTATAATTTTGTGGAACAAAATGGGCTTGAAAATAGTGAATGTGAGAGGAAATTGTGTGTGTGAGTGAGAGTGAGTGGTAGTGTGAGTACGAGTGTGAATGAGAGAATGAAATTGTGAGTCATTATGTATATGTATATACAATGTATTTGAAAAACAATGTAATTGTTATTTTTGTTTTATATATTCTTTTGTGAAAATGTATTTCGTAAACCATTATTTGTTTTTTGTTAAAAATAAATGATAAAAAAAGAATTCAATCTCGAAACTAGTGTCGCTTTTTAGAAACAAAGAACTCAGTTTCATTAGTGTGCATTTTCTTTTTTCAAATACATAGATACCCGTGGTTGAAAATTCACAAACATCTTGCGTATATACATGTACTTCATATGACCATATCCGAATTCGCATGTCATGTCACGGAAATTATTTTTCACATCATAAATCTTTAAAACTATTATGATGATTTGAATTGTGATTATTCGTTTGATAGATGTAGATCTATACAGCACAACCTCTCTTGAACAACACTCACTGGGAGAGACCAAAGTATGTTGCTGTTTAGAGGTCGTTGCTCTGCAGACTTTAATATCAATTAAAGTTATGCCAAATGGAAGAATCAAAAGTTATTGTTGTGCAGAGGTTTTGTTCTACAGAGTGCCGCTCTGCAGAGGTTAAACTGAAGTACAACCTCAAGATGGCAAAATTTTGATATTTTTGTCTTTGAAATTGAATCTTCCATGTAATTAGTTCCACATCACGGAAAAAGTCGATCTGGGATCAAAAAGTTTTACCCCCCGTTTTTGGACCCATTTGGCTCCAGCGGGTCGCCACAGACGTTTTATGGGGGACTTTCAGGCATAAACCGATATTTATGGCAAAAAACGCTTGATAACGCGGAAAAACGGCACACTGCTTTAGAGCATGAGAAGGAAAAAGCACACGACCTCCCTGATTATTACCTTAAAAACATGATGTACATTATATGTTATGAATGGAAGTAAAAATGAAATATACAAAAATGTCAGAGGTAAAAATGACATGGGAAAAATGCCACACCATTAGTTGTAAAAATGCCAGTGTTTTTATAATAATTATTTCCTATGAACTAACCAGACCATTGAATAATGATCTATAATCAACAAAACAACACTTTTGTATAACGTGTATTTTAGCACTTGGACAAGTGGTCATACTATTAACATACATGTACATTCGTATGACAAACTATAACATAAGCGTACAATTCCATGGCAATACATATTTAATGTGTATTTAGTATTCATACATATTAACTTACAATGATAATACATATGGTAAACCGTTCCAATAAAATATTAACAGAATTTGATACATATTGTATTTTTATAAAAAATTGTGACTGGTCAGTATAGCCGCACAAAGCTGAATGTCCTTTCAATAACATCAAAATCGTACGATAACTTGTGCGATGAAACACAATGTTCCATTGGTTGAACATCTTCATAACAACTTTGAATTGATTAATCAAAGATCTTAACATATCAGAGGAAAATATTTTCCGCCTAATGCAGTAAATACATTACATTGTATTTACATTTTAACCTAAGGCATTTTTACCACCTAGGGTGTGGCATTTTTACATTTTTGTACATGGAATATTTACCTCTGACATTTTGACCATATAATATACCTCTGCTTCAAATATGTGTGGACAATCTACTTGAAATCAAGGCAAAATGAACCTGCTTAGAATTCTATTGTCTGGAAAACATCAGAGGCGTGGAATTCCTTTTACCAGCTTGTCTGACTTGCACATTTATATCTATCGAAAAATACTTGAAATTTCTTACCCCTGGTACAGTAAGCGGTAAAAAGACACCAAAAGGTTTTACCGCAGCAATGATTTTGATTATGGAATTTTTGTAATCAAGTAATAGTAATCAAGTAATAACATAAAGACAAATAGATAATCTTATAATAATATTTTTATTGAATTAGATTCAATCTGCATAATAAAACATCTACACTTCTATACAGCTTGTGCAGACTGACCTGTGACAAATTTATAACAACATAAAACTTAAGGTACTAGTTCAAAGATTTGGTTTATTTTTTTCTATAATTTCAAAATACCATTCAGGGTCTGTAACTGTGTCAAAAATTTAATTCTTATTATATAAGACAAACTGACCTATATATTGCAAGAAATATACAATAAAGTCTCAAAAATGCGCTAAAGTGTCTATACTGTGACATACAGGGTAGATATTTACTACATGAAACACCATCATTTGTAGTTGTATGTCAATTTGCACTAAATTGTCATTATCAGAACACATCTTTCCAGCTTCCAAAATATTTCCATACAGTTTTGATAGTTTTAGAAAAAGTTTATATTAAAGTTGAAATCTGTGAATAAGTACCTTTAATAGCTATTACTAAATTAATCAATTAAAAAACTTCATTAACGATGCTTCTTTTAACTAATGTAAGCAAACTATACTTAAATTGAAAGTTTTGTCTTGAAAGGTCAACTTTCACAAGCTTTAAAATAGGGCGAGTAGCCGTAGCATATCGCTATGTATCGCTTTGTGCCCTGGTACCCTTCTTACAACATAAGGAATAGATGTGTGATATCAATTAAGGGTACCAGGGCTCAAAGCAATACATAGAGATATGATAAGGCAACTCACCCATAGTAACATGTGTTACACTATGAACATAAAAAGAAATTAAAAATCATACAATGTTCCCAACAAATCCCTAAAAGTACAGCACTCTTAACAAAAGGAAATAAAAATTCACGAATTTAGCTAAAAGACATTTTTATGCTTAAAACATTATTTCAATAAACATTTCATGACTTTCTTTCTTTTGGTTGATTTTCATTAACTCGTTACTGGTTTCGGCATAGGCAAAATATAATTGCCATTTTTTTACAATTTTTACAAGATAGGGCTTTTTCAAGTTGCTCTTACTTCAATACTAATCAACTGATAAGAATTCAACTAGGCCAAGTTATTTCCTGGGTTGTTGTCTTTCAGAAAAACAAACACATTTAAATCCAGATCTAAGTTACCATGACAAAACTGAGCAGGGCAAAAAATGCTAATTTTGCTTTCCTTTCAACCCAAAAAAGCACTCCATGGCCCAGACTTTTTTCTGACAATGGGGAGTGCTGTGCTTATTCAAACTCCAGTGACAGATGGAAGGCACTTCCCCCCAAAGACATCTTTTGATGATTATTTTTGATGATTTAATTCATTTTTTTGTAGAACTTTGTGTTACTTCAGAATATTGTTGTTGGTTACTATAGTCACTACCCACATTTACAAAACCATATTTCTCTGCATAATGAACACATTCAAATATTACCTGAAATATAGAGGAAACAGGGGAGATTACTCATAGCAATTTGGAATATGTTTAAAACATTCGAGATTGTCAAGGAAGATTACACCTAGCAACTTTTAAATATACTTTAGACATTAGAGATTGACTAGGGAGATTACAGTCATTACGCCTAGCTACTTAGAAATATTTTCAAAACATTTGACATTGTCAAAGGAGGTTACTCTAAGCTACTTTAAACAAGTAAATCTGTGAGCTAATGCTCACTAGTGATACCCCCGCAAAAATCTAAAAATATGCGACAAACAGGAAGTAGATGAGCAAGGAGCTTGAAATCGCTTAACACCACATGAGACTATGGGATGAAGCAATATGCAAAGTATTAGGCTGCTTCATGTTATAGTTGCTGAGAAAACTGCGACGGAAATTTTGTAACGGACGGACGGACACACGCACGCACGGACAAGGGTAAAACAGTATACCCCCCTCTTCTTCGAAGCGGGGGTATAAATATGTTTAAAACATTTAAGATTGTCACGGGTTATAACATCTAGCGACTTTAAAATATGTTTTGAACATTTTGGATTGTCAAGGGAGATCACTCTTAGTGTCCTTAAAATTAAATCAAAGCATACAATATTGGGAAAGAGTACAAAAATCAATTCTGCTGGATGTAATGTCCAGTGCTGATGAAAATATGTCGTGAAAATTTAAAACAGATGGCTCTAGACAACTCTATTGATATAATTACTGTAATCTAAAATTTAGATACATGTAGTTGTTCTAGAGACCAACGTCTAAGATAGAATGTAAACAGAATTTACTATATTAAAAGCTCAGATGAGCTAAATACAAAACAAAGAGTACAAACCTCTATCAAGATAAGAATTATGATAATCCATTCTAATCTAACGTGATGTTGGTCATTTAACTGTGTACCTAATAAATTTAATATCTCAGAACAATAATTTAATCTTTCATTTAATACCTGCAATAAGAAATCACAAAATCATGTTTGGTACATAGATAATAACATAAGAAGAAAATAACACAGTTCTGAAACTTCTTTTTTCGACTATTAATTTTACCATTTATACCAGATAACTACATGATAAACAAGTTAATATCATGGATAACTAGTTATGTAACTATTTAACTACTTATCAGTCAGCAAGTTTTAAATAAGTGGTAAGGGATTAAAAAGGTTACATTATTTGTTCACTATTTAATAAACTTGTTATTTATGTGGTTACCTTTTAAGACATAATTTACAGCTTATAGGGCAATACAAGATCGAAAAAAAACAAGAGGTCCTGAGGACCCTGAACCACTCACCTGGGAACTAGATTCTTAGGGCGTCCGACACAGAATCTTTAAACACTTTCATTTTAACAGTCTGTAACCTTTTGACTCAGAATGGCACAATATTGTGCCAACCAGTATAGTTACATTTCTAATCACGGTGAAGGAATCAACTCATTAATTAATCTTGAAGTAGAAACTCTTTTGGGGGAATAAATGTCTCATTTAGAGAAACTTTAAGACCAGTAAAGAGGAGAATTTTATATAGGATTTGATCAGATTTTCAAAAAATTCTTAATTATACACTTTACCTTTACTCTTTTAGGCATAGACAGATAAGTTATCATAGCTCTATATAAAACTTCTAGTTCTTCACGATCCCAGTATATATCTGGTACATCAATAAATCCTGATTCTAAGTTGATTTCATGTCTGTATTTACAACACATATTTAGATTATATATACGACGGTTAAAAATATAATAAATCAGGGTCTATAATCATGTGAACTTCAACAACAACACCTAATAAAGTTAACAAATACTTGGTTTTCACCCATTTTTTCTTCTAACATTCACAGTTGAATGGCATCAAAAAGTGCACAAAATAAATACTGGTTTTCTCTCATGGCTTCGCCCAATAGGTCATTTAAATTCAAATCGTAATTAATATACCCTTCACACAAAACCTGAGCTGAGTGGTAAAAGGATCATTTGCAATGCTATTGTCTGCAGAGGATTTCAAGATTAACATTTGGACATTTTCAGACAATGAAAATACGTTGTGCACTATAAAAATATTTCAATGGTTTGGCTAGTTCAGAAATTTGAAGAAAGAAATAACTAAAAATGTTTATGTTCTGCAGACAGACCAAGTGAATATATACTTTGGAAATCATTGAAAGTGTTGATAACGAATTTTTGAATCCCAAAATATGTGTTTATTTAGATTACTTTTAATCTCTTTAAACTCTCAAAGATAGAGGACTGTATGTTAATATTTAAAAGAAACCAGGAAATCTGTGAATTCAAGTTACAAATATTGGACATTTTAAAGGACAAGTTACATTTCTGGACTTTATAGTGTTCTTTTCGCATTTTTTGAGGGGATAGGTTTTTGTTCACTTAAAGAAGTCACCAAAAATAAATACATAAAATAATATAATTCATAAAACTAATATACAATATCTAAAAGTATTACAGTTGGTTTGATGTTCTTACTAGGAACTCATGATTGCAATATCGACCAATTCCCTTTCATTAGGCAATAGCATTTTATAGCATTGAGCTGTAATTGCAAAGTTTGATTAGCACATGCCAAATTCTTTGCTCTTTGTCTCAGGCAAAAACATCTGCTAATTTTTAGTTTTTACAAATATAGATTGATGATAAACACAATACAATTACAGCGTAACAAATTGATAAAATTATATGCTTGAGGGTCATAGGTCGAAGCGGGGGCATAATAAAGATTGATGATATACACAATACCGTAAAGCAAAGACAGCACCAAGTCTCATGTTGATCTCCTTCTTACTTAAAGTGGACTTTACACCTTGACGTAAATTCTGAAAAAAAACCAATTACAGCGTAACAAGTTGATAAAACAAGTAAATCTGTGAGCTAATGCTCACTAGTGATACCCCCGCTGTGAGAAATATGACTATCATAATGTAACTTTCATTTAACAAAATCTAAAAATATGCGACAAAAAGGAAGTAGATGAGCAAGGAGCATGAAATCGCTTTACACCACATGGGACTATGGGATGAAGCAATATGCAAAGTATTAGGCTGCTGCATGTTATAGTTGCTGAGAAAACTGCGACGGAAATTTTGTAACGGACGCACGCACACACACACGCACGGACAAGGGTAAAACAGTATACCCCCCTCTTCTTCGAAGCGGGGGTATAATTAAAAGCTTGAGGGTTATATACTCATGCAGAGAAAAGACACATACGTACGTAGACATGTTGAGACAAAAGATAAAGTTATGGATAGATCATACTTCATGAAAATAAAACACTTAAGAAAATTTGACCAGGCAGTAAAGGATAGGAATGAAATAAGCACACATTTAAAAAGATATAAAGTAAGTCAATTAAAAAGGTTAAATAATGTCTCTTTTCATACAGATAATTGCTTATAGCATAGCAGACACAGTCACAAATTCCATTTTATTTTATAATTGCACCGCCATTTTTATAGTTTATTTTATACATACCTGTGTCTCTGGCTCTAGTGATTCTATAAATGACTGTAAATTAGCTTCATTGATTGCTAGATTTACTGAAATTAGAAATTAAGAACTTTACTATCATCAATGGACCTTTAATGTAGAACTGAGATTTATAAAACAAGGTTGAGTGTAACTTGAAATACTTTATGTCTTTTTCTCGCCTACAAGTTAAGTGACAAGAAAACACGCCATTTTACTTCAGAAATCAGACAAAATTTAAGTAGGCCAACCATTTATAAGATGTTTAATTTGATGATTAACTATTTCTATTTATTGACAACATGTATTCTTACACATTTTCTTGTTGCTTTAGACATTTGGATGCATGACCAACAAATTGTTACTTTTTGAAATTGATGTGACTTCATCTGTGAATAAGTAGATGTATGCCCTTTAAACAAAGAAACACAAACACAAACTAAAGCATGCATACCTACCAGATTGTGTTAAAGCATTGGAGAATGTATATTTATGTAGTTTTAACTCTGTATTTAGTTCTGTACCAATTTCCTTGTCTTCACTTTTAGGTAATACTTTCAAATGTATAGTATCTCCAATCAGCTTTGTTGATATACTGAAATCAAAATAACATTAGGCTAACTTATGGTCCTATTATGCTTATAAGACTAAAACTGCCTACATACATCAAATAAAATCAAGGATTAAACAACAACAAATGTGTTTTTCGCAATTGTCACTTTCCGTTTAAAGAATGGCTGTTGACTACCCACTAAACTTAACATTTTTTTCTATTTTTAGCTCATGTTACCTAGTTTTTTATGTTCGAACTCATCCTAGTAATTACCTTAAATGGCATCATCACAAAGTTTGATGATAATTAAGGCAAAAATGAGACCACTAGAGTGTTCACAAACAATTGTGGACTGACGACGAACGCCGGACATTCAACGATCCTAAAAGCTAAAAAGCACAGACCTTCCACACAGTCAAAAAGCAAAACAAAAGTGTTTATAACTTTAAACTTTTGTTATAAAAGGGATGTCACGAACAAATAATTAAATAATGAAAACAAGAACCTAATGGTTTCTATCTTGGAACAGTTAGTAATTTAAGTATCTATATCAGCAGGGTTAATGTATCTGATTTTTAACCTTTTAACTTTTTAAGTGAGGTAAATAAACGTATCATACTTCATGTATTAAATTAATGATAAAAGATACCTTTGTCCTACCAATAATGTATGTCATCATATACAATATATCTTATTCAAGTGGTTAAAATTGAGGATCACTAATAAGATCAGGGGGAACAAACCCTTTCCCTAAAAGTTCCCCCAAAAATTCAAAGAAATAAAGAATATGATTTAAAACAAGACTGCGTCAAATTTCATATGTTTAGACACCCCCCCCCCCTTAATAATTTTTCATAAGCCTGTCCAGTGTTTAGGTTCACAATATTTTATTTAACAAAATGGCTACAAGGCGAAGTGACTCGAAAATGTCGGAGGTAACTTTTAAATTTATTTGCACGTCTTGTGCAGAAGATGACTTAATAAAAGAGGCTTTGAAATATTGTGTGGATTGTCAGAGATATTGTTGTAAGGATTGTATTGATATTCATAGAAAGATTCCCTCAACTAAAGGTCATTCTTTTTTGGACAATTCGTCAGCAACGCCCAAAAGACAGGCTAAGTCTTTACCAGTGTTACCAACAAAACAATGCAGTAAACATGTTGGGATGATTATGTACATGTACTGCAAGGACCATGACGCTGTTTGCTGTTATTCCTGTGCTGCAGAAGATCACAGGTGAGTACAAAGTGCAGCATTCTTATTTTTGAACTCACAGTCAAATACTTACTATATCTCATTAGGAGTACAATTTTATCTTAAGGTAGAATTCTCCAAATATATTTGAAAACTACGATAAATAATACAATTTGCACAATCACTTACGTTTGTCCAAAGACATTCTCTTCCAGAATTGAGAAATGAATAAATACATGATACCATAAGTTGTTGAAAAAATACAGTCCCAAGTTTTTAATAAGGCAGTCATGAAATATACGTTTGAATTATTACATGATTACTTCCAATAGGACATTGAAGCCGCAAAAACAAGTGAAATTTTCAGTTAAACCGCTAATCATGGCAAATACCTTGATAAATAATTGTGTTAATGGTCGAAATTCACATGAAATTTATTTGCCCATGTGTATTTAATAGCTTACAGGAAATGTAAGCAAATAATATACTTAACTATCTGAACATTTAAGTGATTTCATGCACTATAATTTATAAACCTCCTTAACTTATTTATGTATATCATGCACATTGTACATACGATATATCTATATGTTTTGAATATTAAATCAGCCATTGAATACTATATTTTGAACTCTTTTGCTTTCACTATTTTAATAAATTGCTGTATCTCATTAGTAGTACAATTTTATCTTAAGGTAGAATTTTCCAAATATGTTTGAAAACCACGAAAAATGATACAATTTGCACTATCATTTATATTTGTCCAATGGCATTCTCTTATAGTATTGAGAAATGAATAAATACATGATACCATTAGTTGTTCCGAAAAAAATACTAACAGTCCCAATTTTTTTTATAATGCAGTCATGTTGGTTTGTTCGTTTGTTTAGGTTTTACGGGTCATCAACACAGGAAGGTTATATCGCGCCAAAAAATGCAGTCATGAAACTTAAACCTAAATTATTTCATGATTACTTCCATTTAGGACATTGAAGACCCAAAACATGTGAAAATTTCAGTTAATCATTGTAAATGCTTCGATAGATAATTGTGTAAAAGGTCCAAATCCACGTGAAATTTGTTTGTTCATGTGTATTTAATAGCTTACACAAAAAGTACAGTTTTAGGTCACACTATAAGCACCAACTGGGTCACCAATGGTAAAAATACACTGAATCCTACATGTAGATTGTGTTTAATTTTTCTTTCCTAAATTCAACCTACGTACAAATCATAACAATTTAACAATGAATGTATAATCCGAATCAGTTATATATTATTGTTTTGTTCCTTTGTTGCCTCCCTTTGTTGCATTTTGGTCAAGACAATATGACATTGTGAAAAATTAAATAAATCCGCAAATTATAATATGTTCTTAAAATTTCTATATGAAGTCCTGAAAAAGTTGATTTTAAACGTTTTTTGAAACAGAAATTTTATAGTAGTTAGAAGTCATATATATTAATTTTGGACAAATAATTACCACATTTAAAATGCAGTTGGAAATTTTAAAGAATAAAGATAACCACATACACATTTTAAGTTTAAACAAAATGAACCATGCACAGTGCCTAGTATCTTTTTAAAAGATAATTATTTTTGGTAAGGGCGAGCTAGTACTGGTGAAAATGTCCAGGAGAGCTGGCTTGATGTATCAAGATCCATAAATAACCTAATAATAAGTGTTGATGGACCGTATAAAATTCTACCCGAACATATAATTTCAGATCATGCAAAGATGTGGTGTCTATCTCAGAAAATATTCATCAGTTGTATAACAATACTGATACAACTAAAGCTACATCAGAACTTAGCAGTATCTTAGATACCATGAACCAATGGAAAACCAACACTGACACCGTTCTAAAACAACTTGGAAATTCTAAAGTTACAGCAATCCAAACTGTAAAGGATTACAGAATAGAAATGGAGAAAATTCTGAAGAAACTTGAGGAAGCATCTATTAAGGAAATTGAAGAAGAATATAAGAAGATAGAATCGCAGATACTTGAAGAAAAGAAGAGATTTGACGATTATATTGAAGACTTAAAGGACCTTCAGCAACTCTTTAGACACGCTTCAGGAAACATTGCTCAACTGTTTATCTGCACAAAGCTTGCTGAGAACAAATGTATCAACAAAAGCAATGAAATGGTGAGAAAGAGATTCTGCCAAGCAGAAGTCAAGTTCCTTCCTTCTGAAGAATTTAAATCAAGTTTGAAGAAGATGAAGAATCTTGGAGAAGAATCATCCATTTTATCAAGTAATAACAACATGTATACAGCTTCAAAGATTCATGATATCAATGTCAGAACGATAGATGATACAGCCTTGTTTAGGTGTTGCATTATTGGATCATGTATCATGGCTGACACAGTAATATTCTCAGACTATGTGCAAAACAAGCTGAAACGTTTTGATGTCTCGTCATCATCACTGATAGACTACTGTAAGGTCCCTGCATGGCCATGTGGTATATGTAAAATAAATGACAAAGAGGTAGCAGTAGCATGCAAGGCCGTAGTTCAGTTTGTATCAGTTGATGATAAGTTATCATTATCTAAGTCTATTAAAATGCAACACAAGAGTTATGGTTTAGCACATTATAATGATAAATTGTATGTAACTGATGAGAGCAAGTCATTATATATGTATGATATGTCTGGTAATTTATTGAAGACTGTTAACACAGAAAATAGTGGACAGTCTTTATTTGGTCAAAGTTATCATATCATATTCAATGATAAGAATGATAGATTGTTTGTTTGTGGTGGTAGTACAGGACTGGTTTGTTTTAATGATCAATGTGATTACATTAAGACAATATCAGATCCCGATATAAAACCTAAATGTGTTTGTGTGAATAGTGATGGTAATGTCATTGTTGCAAATTATGACTTACAAACTATAGTTCAGTGTGATAGAGATGGACAGAAATATGGTATAATTGTCAATAAAAAACAAGAAAAGCCACAAAGTGTGTGCATCCATCATGGACAAAGAAAAATGTTTGTAGGTTACATTTCAAATGAAGTAGAAGTTTACAACTTGACCTTGAAGAAAAATTAGATTATGGCTCAGTTTTACAAGTGGCCTCCATAAGTTCTTCAACATACAAAATTCTGAGAAAACCATATCATGCATACCATAATTTTAATATAGCTAAAGCTGTTTTTGTGAATTGCTAGAATCATATGTTGATAAATTATGCTGACTTTGAAATTTGCCAATGATTACATTTTGTTTCCCTTTTATTGGTAATTGTGGTATAATCCTATAAACTTCTTGATGACATTGTATATACATGTGCAAGAGACCTTTCATCTATATTAGATATGAAGTTTTAACTCTTTTCAAACTTGCTATATAACTCTGTAAAGGAATTCTAATCCCTAGATTAGATGTTTCTTGACCCCATGAACAAAATTGGAAAAATCCATGCAGAGATGTCCCTTATGTAATGTTTAAGTCCAAAGTTTGCTTACTAAACCATATACAATGTAAATAGTAATTTCTGCAGGGAGGTAGATCTACAGTGTTTCGTATCTCCATAAACAGATACCCTACAGACCGCTGTTGTAAAGGATCTCCTGACACCACAAAGAGGTCATGTCAAGATGACCTTTGTGTCGACCAATCAATGTATATGTATCATCGAGACGAAACATTTTGATAGCATCGTTTTTTCGTAATTGATATTTTTGACCATGCTTTGCAAATAAATATGACACTGGTGTTATTCACTGGCTGTGTTTGGACTGATGACTGCAAATTGCTTCACAAGATGGCGGTGATTAAACAATTATTTGCAAATTGCTTCACAAGATGGCGGTGATTAAACAATTCTTTGCAAATTGCTTCACAAGATGAAGAAAAAAGTCACTGAAGACAATGATTAAGTCATAAATATTATAAATGCAAAGGTCAGCTGAACGTGACCCATACTGAGAACAATCTGATTAAAACCCGATCTACAATTTTACCGCTCGCATACTCGCTAATGTAGATCTGGCCTTTTCCAAACGAAGGTCACGTTCAGGTGACCTTTTCTCATCATAATATTCATGACGAAATTGTTGTGATACGTAACTTGTTTACAACGTCTACGTCACGAAATTTGAAATGAGCCGCCCAATCGCAGCCTGTGAATATTACCGCGGTTAAATTAGCAAGCAAAACTTAGTCTAAAAATAGAAATTACTCAATCAAAATGTGATTAATAGTGTTTTCGTGTAGATGAAAGCTACGCATTGATTGGTCGACACAAAGTTCATCTCGACGTGACCTCAAAGAGAAAAAGTACAGATCCAGTACGACCGTGGTCTACTGGATATGTGTTTACGCAGATTGTATTGAGAAGTACCCAGGTCCAAAATATATGACAAAGCATCATCGTATCATTTCATATTAGGTTTTTTATCAGATTGATAGTGTTTTATCAATAAAAAATACCTTTGCTTCAGCAATCTACAAAGTTTGAATAAGTAATTGATGTTTTTGTCTGTTTAATATCATTTACTTTCCGTAAAAAGTTGATGGATAATATAGTACGGGGACCAGAGAGGTCCACCGTGCACCCCCTCTAGACTTTTTGCCACCAATGCTTAATTGTTCCTTAGGGTCCACTGAATCAGAATCCGCGTTGTTCTCAAAAATAAACTCTTGCGCACTACCTGAAATGCCACAGTTTCCATGACAACCCCTTGTTTTTTGTCGAAATTGTCGGTGTCAGTAAAATCATTAATAATTTGAACAAGCATTAAGCTAGAATAATATAATTAGTGTTAAAGCTGAGGCACTGATCTTTAGAAATATATGTAAAACTATCCGCTAAAATACAGTTTAATTCATGAAATAAGCCGAAAAACATAAAATAGTGGAGAAAAATATCGATTTTTTTTCAATTTCATGCATATCTTTTAATTTCCAAACCCTATTTTGGAGAAATAATACATTTATTTTTTACAAAATATTTTATGAAGGTCTATTGTATCATATTCAAAATTATTTTTATGACAGGAGTACTATTTATGTATGTAAAAACCGTTTCCATAGCAACGGCTATTTTCAAGTAAGAACTACTATTTGGTGATTAAACTTGATTTTTTGCTCAAATCTAACAGTTTGATTGCAATATTGATATTAAATGATATCTGAGACTCGTGTCTATATAATTACTGCTGTTATCAATAGTTTAGCATCAATGCATTCATAAATATTGTAGAGAAATCTTAATCAAAGCGCTGAAAGCACTGGGTTTTTTTCGGTTTGACAGTATTAAAGTGGTTCACTTATCAGATCGTTTGAAGACGATGGTTATTGCGCAGTGGAGGTCTGTTGAATGAAGAAACAATATAATAAGACTAAAGAGACACTTGGTGGTTTTTTTTGCTTTTACTAAAATAGAATTATTGTAATTTAGATTAAACGCTGTATATCATTACTTTTTAAACAGTTTTGTGCGGCGGCAGACTTATTTAACCAACTTTCCCGGACTTTTTCTTTAACATTAATCGGTTTAACGTCTTATCTTTTCATATTAAATGCATAGAACTGTCAAAACGTGATACTTTTATTTACTCAATGACTGTTGAAGTAAAATATTTGTATTAATAAAAGAGTGACAAAACTATATAACAATGTGTCGTAAAACCCAAACCAACCTATACGTAATATTTGTTCATTAGTTAACGTCGACCAACTCGTTTAGAAAGTTTTCCTGGACCCTATTCTAACAACTGTTTACCTTCCCTCCCTAAGGAACTGGTAACTGTGCTTCATATTACGGATTAAATACCATAAGTCAATTTTTCAAGGAAGGTATGACCAGCCAAACCGGGGTTGAACCTTGAACCGCATGATTCAACAAACGCCAAACGAATAGAAATTAAACAACATATTATTTTATATACGTATTTATACATCTCTAATATCTTAACAATCGTTTATGCATATATCCACTCCATGATTTTATCTAATTCAACATCTGTAGATATATCTTTAACTTGTTCTTCGTCAGCATTATCGTTATCAAGGGTATCGAACAGCTGAGATTGAAGAACGTTACCTTCAAACCATAAAGGTTCAAGATACCCATCATTATTCGTCTGACCAAATTGTTCTGAAAGGGGAGGTATGTTGGGATCAGCATCGTGGACATTTTTCCGAATGGCAACCAGGTTATTAAAGCTCTTGATTTGCTGTATTAAACACTTGTTATAAGGTGGTAACGCTCCTACGCATTAGCTGGTTTGTCTTAAATTTAGCTATTATACAAGTGAATAGTAATAAAAATAGTACGATGTTTAGTTAGACGTCCCCCCAGGTGCCCTGATATGTGCTGTATGCATAGAAGGCATACTTTGTATCTATACATATTATATCTTTTTGATAAAAAATTGAAGTTGGATATTTTTCTAGAAGTTTGTCTGAGGGGTTTGTTGTATCTTTACACAAACCATTTGACTGGTTGGACAGTAATTAGGAACATTTGATATCTTTGTTTAACACTGGATTATAAATCACATACTTAATACTGGCAAACAGTTATTTTGTGCATTTATTGACTTCACTAAAGCTTTTAATTAATAAAACTGGGTATAAAAGGTGGTATATGTAAGATATATGTATTCATCGGTAAAATCTAGAGTTAAAGTACATAATCAAGTGAGTGACGAATTTGATTGCATGTTACGTAGGTGTTAGACAATGGGACTGTATTTCGCCTATCTTATTTGCACTTTTTTAATGAAATCGAGGATATGTTTATCAGTAATGGTCATGCTGGCATTAAAGTTGATATGTTTAACATATTTTCATTTAATATGCTGACGACTTGGTTATTTTTGCTAATAGTAGAGACGAGTTACAACTAAGGATAAACGTTTTTGAAGATACATGTAATGGTAAGTTATGGAAAACAAAGGTAGACACTAGTAAAACTAAGGTTATGATTTTCAAAAAAGAGGCAGGATTTTAGAGAAGACTGAATTCTATTAAAATGATATGAACTAGATATTGTTGAACAATTAACATACACTGGTGAAGTTTTCTCATCATGGGGGGTCATTCTCTAATGCTAAAGTTGTTTCGTTGGCTAAGCTTTAATAGGTATTTAAAAATTAACAAATACTTGTATGAATTTACAGGTATTCTAAAAACATGAATTATATCTTTTAGATAAATTGATATCACTTATTCTGTACTATGCAAGCCAAGTTTGGTGATACGTTCAAGTAAATTCTATGAACGAGTTCATTTACAATTGTGTGAAAGATTACTGGGGATAAAAATAGTACTCAAAATGATTTTAAAAATAGTACTCAAAATGATTTTAATCACAGTATGTGTGGGTTGAATTTTCAAACAATTTGCTATTTTAACATTATAGTAAACTATTGGGTAAAACTATTGCAAACTGATATAAATCAAAATAACAGAATAGTACATAAAATGTTAAATTGGATAGAGATTTGTACCCATTAAACCCAACTTGTGTTCTTTGTTGAATTCATTTTTGTCCTACCTTCGTTTTTTTGATGCATTACTTTTCAAGATATTGGTAATGTTGATATATTTTTAGCAATGTTAAACACAGACTAAATGATAATTTAATGCAAAGTTTGAACATAGGTTAGCTAATTCAAGTAGAGCATTA
This sequence comes from Mactra quadrangularis, assembly GCA_025267735.1. Classification (NCBI taxonomy): domain Eukaryota; kingdom Metazoa; phylum Mollusca; class Bivalvia; order Venerida; family Mactridae; genus Mactra; species Mactra quadrangularis. Next base: position 45,281,154 of record CM046305.1, on the reverse strand, counting down.
TTTTACAATTCAGCTTGGAACTTATTGTTATCAATTTTCCCTACTCATGGTGAAAGTATTTACAAATCCCATCGCTGTGTTACCAATTTTCTACATTTATACTGGAGGTTTTTTGTCTACTACAAATTTATTTCACTCACATAAATCCAGTTATTATGATAAACTACAAAAATAAAAGTCATAACCGAAGACAAGAAAAATAACAACCAGAGCTAGAGAGAACCCAGATAATTAGTATCCTTCCATATATATTATCTATTGACCTTAAAAACTACGGTACAGTGACCGTAAAATTCTCGGTATGAAGCTTTACTTTTGAGGTTCATATCCAATGTCTAACCGTAAAAATATTAGTGAGTCATACATTCTACCACAAATTTTAAGGTAGGATAGATACTTACAAATTCCTTAGCCAAAATATAAATTTGTAACATTATGAAAGCTTTTGAATTAGAAAATATAAGCTTAAGATGCTTTATGATTATCCTTATGCTTTACAGTTAACATATGTCTTGAGTATCATATGAATGTATGATACTACATGTCTATATATAAACTCACTATTATATCAAGTTTGATATACTGCAGTAATATTTTATGGTCATTTTATTGTCAATGTACAGGTATTTTTCGCTTTGGTCGAAGACTTGCCTGTGTTTATATGAACTAACTTGTAAGTTAGGATAAATTTGTAGAAGTTAAACCGATTCACATGCCCAGGAAAGATGGTAAAATTAGTCGGAACATGACATGACATGACATGACACGACACGACCCGACACGACACGACACGACACGACACGACACGACACAACACGACACGACACGACACGATACGACACATTCTTTATTTGGCATCAAATACTACTTAAAGCCAACATAAAAATAATATTACAAATACAAAATACCCGAACATAACCTTTTAAAAAGTAATGATATACAGCGTAAAATCTAAATCACAAAATCTAAAAAGCAAAAATAAAACAACAAGAGTCGTTTTAGTCTTATTATATCTTATTATATTATTTCTTTATTCAACAGACCACGCCTGCACAATATCCATCGACTTTAAGCGTTCTACTACGTGAACCACTTTAATACTGTCAAACCGAAAAAAAACCAGTGCTTTCAGCGCTTTGATTGAGATTTCTTAACAATATATATGAAGGTATCGATACTGAATTTATTTATAACAGCAATAATATATCAAGTTTAATCACCAAATAGTAGTTCTTACTTGAAAATAGCCGTTGCTATGGAAACGGTTTTTACATACATAAATTGTACTTCTGTCATAAAAAATATTTTGAATATGATAGAGTAGACCTTCCTGAAATATTTTGTAAAAAATAAATATATTATTTCTCCAAAATAAGGTTTGGAAATAAAAAGATATGCATCTAATTGAAAAAAAATCGATATTTTTCTGCACTTTTTTATGTTTTTCGGCTTATTTCATGAATTAAACTGTATTTTAGCGGATAGTTGTACATATATTTCTAAAGGTCAGTGCCTCAGCTTTGATTTGACACAAATTATATTATTCTAGCTTAATGCTGGTATAAATAATTAATGATTTTACAAACACAAACAATTTCGACAAAAAAAACCAAGGGGTTGCCATGGAAACTGTGACATTTCAGGTAGTGCGCAAGAGTTTATTTTTAAGAACAACGCGGATTCTGATTCAGAGGACCCTAAGGAATAATTTAGCATAGGTGGCAAAAAGTCTAGAGGGGGTGCACGGTGGACCCCTCTGGCCCCCGTACTAATACAAGTGTGAACACCTCTAATAGGCTATTACAATAGCAATACGATTCAGACTGTCAACAAACTGTTCTCAAAACCCTTTATCCGTGTGTATCCATCCAAGACTAAATTAAATGTTTGTAAAGTGCGTACAAAAAAACAAAACGTGTTTTGGTATACATTAAAAATGAGACAATTCATTTCAGGGGTATAGTGCGTACAAAAAAACAAAACGTGTTTTGGTAAACATTAAAATTGAGACAATTCATTTCAGGGGTAGGCAGTATTAAAAAAAAAATGTGTAATTCATTTTAACAAAATTAGGGTGGTTGATAAACCACCACCACTGTAAGTCATGCTTGTTATGGTAGAACGCTTTCCATTACACCAACAACTAAGACACTTGTAATACATATCACAATTGTTTATTTTAAAGTCATCCTGGGCATCCCTTGTCGAGGGTTATAGTGCGTACAAAAAAACAAAACGTGTTTTGGTAAACATTAGAAATGGGACAATCCATTTCTGGGGTAGGCAGTAATGAAAATTAAATGTGTGTAATTCATTGTAACAAAATTAGCATGATGGATACCACCATTTGTTGGTAAATCGTGCTTGTGTTGGTAAAAATCTTTTCCATTACACTAACAACTAAGACAATCGTAAAACAAATCACATGTTTATGTTATTGTCATCCTGAGCGTCCCTCGTAGTGGATTAGTTCATTCTATTGTTATTATAAACAGTGTTTTGTTTTTTTGTACGCACTATAGTTCACTGTTTTGTTATTATAAACAGTGTTTTGTTTTTGTACGCACTATAGGTAGTAATGAAAATAAAATTTGTGTTAATCATTTTAACAAAATTAGCATGGTTGATAAACCACCACCACTTGGTAAATCATGTTTGTTATGATAGAACGCTTATCATTACACAAACAACTAAGACACAAGTAAAACATATCTCAATTGTTTATTTTAAAGACATCCTGGGCATCCCTCGTCGTGGGTTAGTTCATTGTATTGTTATTATAAACAGTGTTTTGTTTTTGTACGCACTATATGTTCTATTTCAGATACAGTACATGTTTACAGAACGTCCACGTAAACATTGCGTACAAAAACATAGCCAGTTTCATTACACACAATTATTTAGGGGTGAATTATTTATAAAATGTATAGTTTAGTTAGTTTACTCTTACTTCTTCTTCTTCTTCTTATTAAGTACAACACTCCTTCAATAGACTGAAGATTATGTGTTGGCGCTGGGTTAAAAACTGGTAAAAAATAACAGTGGTGATTTATTTACAGTACTAGACAGTACATGTGGAAGTCCAGCAAAAAATAAATGACTTTTAAGGATAAAATAAGAACTTTTGCAAATAAAACTATGTACATTGTTTGGGGCTTAATAGTTAATGGTAGCTACAAGGACAGGCACAGTGATCAATGATTTAAATGAGTCAACTGTGTCTGCCTGTTTTACATGAGTAGGTAGGGCATTCCATTGTATGATAGTACGAGGATAGAAAGAAAATTTATAAGTATCTTTAGTGGCTCTAATACATCTAAAGTTATTACCAGCAGATCTTGTTCTGGTGTCAGCAGGAATAAGAATGTCATTATCAGGGTAAATTGCAACACAGTGATTAATTATTTTATAGAACATGATAAGACGGGCTCCAGTTCTTCTTACTTGTAAAGTTGGCCAGGCTAAAGAGTTGATCATATCGGTCACTGAGCTGGTATTGTGGTACCGATTTGTTACAAATCTAGCTGCCCTTCTCTGAATTTTTTCTAAGGCATGTATATGACTACTGGCATGCGGGTCCCAGACTGTTGATGCGTATTCAAGTTTGGGTCTGACTATAGCTTTGTATGCATGATTTTTTACTTCCGGGGAGTTAATTTTCAAATTTCTTCTTAAGAATCCCAGGGACTGATTGGCTTTTTTACAGATGGAGTTAATATGCATATCACATTTTAAATTGCTCTGTAGTGTTACACCAAGATATTTTGAAGAATTGACTTTTTCAAGTATATGATTGTGTAGGGTATATGAAAAGGATACAGGATTTTTCTTTTGTGTGATACTCAGAACATTGCATTTGTCTGGATGGAAATGCATCAACCAGTCCTGCTCCCACCTGCCAGCAGCCTCCAGGTCTGATTGTAATAAGTGGGCATCACTGGATGATTTTATTCCTTTATATATAATGCTGTCATCAGCAAAAAGACGTAGTGTGCTATGGTGAATGTAGTCTGGGAGGTCATTGATATAGATCAAAAACAGGATAGGCCCCAATACTGTGCCCTGGGGACAGTATGAACATATCATTATATAAAATTTATAATGTGCACATATATCTTAAATAAATGTCCAATACTAATACTAGTATCAAAGTGATATGTTTAAATCAGTAAAATGTTGTTCATGCATCTGCTTATTCACGTATTTAGTGGGCAAGTCCATTGTTTAAAGTACAATAACACACATGACCTAGAATACGACCTGTACCGTCTGTGCTAAAAGGTAATCATTGTACATGTAGTATATTTACCCAATTTGACCATTAACAATAAAATTACTATTGTTGCCTTAGTACGCCTCACGTGGGTTATATCACTGACATGTTTATGCTGCTGTCAACAGTCAATTATAGCTCGTTTAGGATAACTTGAGAAAACGACTCGGTTTGTTTACATATTTTTGACATAAAATAGGAAGGTCAGTGGATTTTGTGTAATGAAAGTATTAACCATGTATTAAATGCGTGGCACGTACTTAATTTAATACATCAAAAACACATTGGTCGCTATTACGTGTACCATACTTAGATCCACCCGTGTATAAAATGGTATCGTTGTTTTTTGTTTCAAGATCTAAACGAGCTATAACATTGACGCTAGATGCCATCATTCCTATAATTTCCTTATATTTACAATAGACATTAAAACTACTATTGATGACCCGTGCAGAACTATATTGTTAAAGGTTTCAATAAGATAAATGATAAATACAAACTTATATGTTTTTACGAAATGTAAAAAAAAAATATTGAAAAAATAATACAAGTAATTTTAACAGCAGATACAACTATGTTTTGACTTTATATCTTAGTTCCTTATGTTATTTCGCCACTATTTGTCACTAACGAGCCATTTAAGGCTTACAATTTACCCAACCTTCTTTTCTGGTGTTTTACCAAGAGTAAATTACTATCACCACTTCCATCCTGTAACAACACATGGTCAAACAAGAGCACTGGTCATAAACTGATCTGGAATCAACTATCATCAATCAGTGAGAGATTATTACTTGATAACTACTTGACCATGTAGCGTGATTTAATTTACATAATAATTATTTTGAAGGGTTTAACGCCGTAGCAACACATTGTATAGGTCATATAACGACAGTCAGTTAACCTACTCACCATTCCTAGAAAGGTTTAATCTCTGGATTTAACTGTTAACCAGTTACTAGGAACATACTTCCTGACTAAGTTGATCAGAGATTTCCCATTAACATAAGTGATTCCAACAATGAATGACAAAGATGTCGGACACATATTTGCAGTCACAAAGTGTAATATACTATTCATGGAAACTCAAGTTCACATAATAACAGGGCAGTTATTTAGGATCCTGAATGAATCCTCATATAACTACCACTGAATGTTTCCCTAGTTTTTTAAGATCCTTGAAATCATGAGGCACTTTAAGTATAAAAACACATGTATAGATACAAAAAAATTATATATAAATTAACGTGTAAATGGACATAATAGAGTGCCATCAAGAATTACCTTAACACTTGTAGTAAAAGGCTCTTTCATAGAATTTAATGCATTTGGAGTTTATTCAATGAATAAGATAGATGATAAGAATCAAATAAATGAATACAGACATAACATACAGATGATTAAAAAAGAATCTCAGAAAAAAAAAATGAAATATGAATACTGTAAATATAATAGATTTCTTGTGCTAGGACATATTGTTATTTATTACGGATATCACAAAAACTATAATGTGGATTATCTTATATCCATGTGAAATTTTATTTCAGACATATTTACACGATAGTCATATAAGTTGTAACATTATCAATTTGAGTGCTATATGATATTTTATACACTCGTAATTGTAATACATTTACTTGCATGGTTTTAAAGATAGCAAGGTCACACCTCTACGTTTCAGCATGAGAAATAAGACTGTGGTCACGCTTTCAAGTTCCTGTCTGAGACACGAGATTATGGCTACACCTATAAATCCCTGTATCATACACGAGACTGTGGCCACACCTATAAATCCCTGTATCATACACATGACTGTGGCCACACCTATAAATCCCTGTATCATACACATGACTGTGGTCACACGTATAAATCCCTGTATCATACACGAGACTGTGGCCACACCTATAAATCCCTGTATCATACACATGACTGTGGCCACACCTATAAATCCCTGTATCATACACATGACTGTGGTCACACGTATAAATCCCTGTATCATACACGAGACTGTGGCCACACCTATAAATCCCTGTATCATACACATGACTGTGGTCACACGTATAAATCCCTGTATCATACACGAGACTGTGGCCACACCTATAAATCCCTGTATCAGACACGAGACTGTGGTTACACCTATAAATTCCTGTATCATACACGAGACTGTGGCCACACCTATAAATCCCTGTATCATACACGAGACTGTGGTCACACCTGTAAATTTCTGTATCAAGAACTAGACTGCAGTCACACCTATAAATCCCTGTATCATACACGAGACTGTGGTCACACTTGTACATTTCGGTTTCGGACACGTTTGTAAGTTGTTCTTAACTACTTAATTAACAATTTAATCAATGACAATTTTATTGGCCTGACTGACTGGTCAATTACGTACATGTGTTTTCCCCATATTTGATAATTATTACTATATACTTCAAAACGTGATTAGATGCCTAACTAGAACTTAAAGACTTGCAATTAAGTTTTAAAAAAATCTTGTCACGGCACGCGTAACATAACAAGAAAATATTAATGCAAAGTATTAAAATACCGACAAATAGTGGTAACATTATGTGTACATACGTGTTTTAGTCTAAACCAGGGTTTATAAGAGAAGATAGTCAGCAATTTCTTGGAGAAACTCTTTTTAAACATGATATATAATGCTTTATATAATAAATGAAATGTATACAAAAACACACCAGATTTAACAATCCAGTAATCTAATACTTCTTGTCCAGCTGTATTGTCAAACCTGTTTTGACTAAAGGGCGGCCTCCATGAGAAAGTGAGTTAGACAGTAATTACGCAGAAACAGTCGAAAAGTTCAGCATGCAGACAGTATCAAACTGACTACAGACAAGTACAAATAATTAACTTTACATCGTGCATTTGGCGCTTTGTATACGATAAACCCGATCTTAAATTCTCAGTTCGCGTGCTCGTTTATCTACCACGAGTCTGTAACAAATCTGTTCACGGAGACGTGCGTGAAATATGTACGGTTATTCTTTTGCCTTAACCTAAATTTAGGGGAACAGATATTTTACAATGTCTTAAAATATAGATTAATGATAAATGTTCTTTAAAATGCCCCCCAAAATCACGAAATTTTATTGCAGTACTATAAAACAAAAAATTAATACAATTAAGCACTATCAACATTTGTAAATACAAAGGATGACGCTAGTAAAAGTCATCTGCTCCTACCATGGTCATCAGATTCTGACGACTCCAACATACCGTCGGTAAATAAATTACAGTTAACGCGAAGTCTTAATCAAAGAATATATTTGTCACACATGTAAATTCATTGTATGTGGTGCGTTTTAGAGCTCTCAGTCTCACGGACTGTTTCATACTAAATTCCATGATTATCTAATCCAAAGATAAATGGACATAATGTGAATCTATGTTCAAACAAAGACAAAAACAATTAATGGTTGCTGAAAGTTTTTAAAAACTGTTTTGATCTTACCAAAAGTAACATGAAAGGAGAAATAATCAATTCAGTCTAGCCTTAGCACTTAGATTTAAAAACAATCACAAATCGAAACCGAACGTATAGACAACGTTATAAGACAGCACTCAATGCATATAATATATAAAATGTAGAAAATGCCAAATTGTAAATAATGTTTATGTTTAAAACCAATGACTAGATCATATTTTACAAGCCACGGGTATAAACGAACATGTTACGAATTCAAACGGAAATTAATTGCATGCTAATTCAATACTTACCAAAAATAGACGTTGTATCCAAGTCACTGCATACACATTATATCTATTCAAAATAAACAACTGTAAACATCGACAAGGACAAAGTTTAAAAAATGGCGACTAGGGGAAGTATACAGAAAACTTCAGAGGAGACTTTTGAATTCATCTGCACTTCTTGTGTTGAAGAAGATTTAATAAAAGAGGCATTAAAATATTGTGTAGATTGTCAGCGATATTGTTGTAAGGATTGTATTGATATTCATAGAAAGATACCCTCAACTAAAGGACATTCTTTTTTGGATAATGCGTCAGCAAAACCTCAAGGACAGGCTAAGTCTTTACCTGCGTTGCCAACAAAACAATGTAGTAAACATGTTGGGATGATTATGTACATGTACTGCAAGGACCATGACGCTGTTTGCTGTTATTCATGTGCTGCAGAAGATCATAGGTGAGTACAAAGTGTTGTATTTTAATTTTGAACACACAGTCAAATACTTAATACTAGGGGCGTAACAATACGGTAAAACCCGTATAGCAATATATTGCAATACACCAAATCCGTATTGCAATATATTGCTATACATACAGTTTATTGCGTACATAAGCAAAGTTGGCATTAATGACATGTGTAAACTGTAATAGATAGAATTATTTGGCCTATTGAAGCACAGTAAGTCTGTTTTAAGTTTTCTAAACGTTTCAACACCTCATAGAACATTAAATATTTAGATTCTGATAAACAATCAGCATGGCAAAGTATATGAATTTATAACAAGAACCAAATAACGTTAAACGAACATGTGTGTGCTATATAAAAAGCTTTTTACTAAAATCTGAATAATTTCGGTGTTGAGGTTAGCAAACTTGAGAACTAACTCATTTATCAAGACTCACCCCTTTGCCAATTGATTTCCCTGCTAATTAGGAACCAACTTAATCCAAATTTAATTGAAAGTAATGTTCCACCAATTGTAGGTAGTCATGTTACACGCATAGCATTATTTGCATCATTAGTGTATAAACTCAAACCCCGAAGAGTGATGGTTAATCACATAGAACAAAACAATAACACTAAGCGAAAAATGAATTACTATCAAATATTCAAAACAACGAGAACAACATTTTTAAATGTCTGATTTGTACAATATGTATCACAATGTGTAACACTATTAGCACAAGTCCCAAAGAGTGATCAGTAACTTGTTATTTTAATTAACATGTTCATTCAGGGTTGAGTAATGCGCTAATAACATATTATGTTTTAAAAAATTAACATGTCAACCTTATCATGGTCTAATGCTGCTCTTTCCCAAGCTGTGCTAAATACACGTTCTGAAGGTACGCTTGTAGCGGGTATGCACAGACGATATCTGGCTAATATTGCAAAATGTGGAAATTGGCCTGCATAGTCCTGCCACCAAACCAATGCGTTCTCGTCAAGACCAAGTAGCTTCATCTGGAAACATTTGTCTATTTCTTCTTTAGCTTCGACTCACACAGATGTTTCTAGATTGAAAAGGATAAAACCCTTATTTAACCGTTCGTTTACGGAATCCGAATCAAAGTGCTAGAAAAAAATTAGCGATCATAAAATTTATAGAAAAAATAAATCGTAATCGAAGAGCTATCAAATCACCCAAGTTAACGTATAACGGCTAATGCTTGTTGCAAACATTATAAAAAGAAAGAAAGTTATATACACGCGCAGAAACCTTTATTAGCTCCGCCGATTAAACAAGCGGACGTATAAAGATCGTATTTCTCGGTATTAACGAAACTGTACTGACGATTTTGTTGACTTATAAGTTTATATTATTCCTGAGATATTTACATGGTTAAAAACCGTCAGAATTCGTATTGCAATATTAACCGGTATATCGGTCAACCATTACATCCCTACCTACTACATCTTTAATACTGCCATTTGTACTTGTAAACTGAAAATTCAAATTTCATAGGTTGATCAGAAAAAAGATATCCCACCAATTGATCTATATTCGAATTAAACGTTGTGCTCACAAACTAACTGGTCTGTGCGATGCTATTCTAAGCATCATTAGTAAAAAATTACATGAAACAACGTGACGATAATAACATTCTTATATTCCCCCGTTCAACTTTACTGAATAAGTTAAACATGTTTTTGTGACTACTCAATATAATATTGCTATCCAAAAAAGTATGCACTTTAAAAAAAATAAACTTGTCATATAACCTACATGAGAACGTGTTTACATCTGTCATTCATTACACAGATCTTTAAAAACGAAATTAGAATACATTAGATATATACCCATGAGGTTTAAAGCGCACTTAATATATGAATTGGTACTCCTGTATTTATTATCCAGCATTTTTACAATTTAATTATGATTATATTAAAAAAACCAATTGTATGTTTATACGCCGTACTATTTCCTGTGCGTAGCCGATTTGTGCGATGAGTAAAGCGTCTAAGCCAAGAGATGTTTTATCGTCTACGTATAGAATAAGAGATCAATGCTCCCGCACTTTCGACTTGGGGTTCACCACAGGGAATCTTCTATGTTGTATATATTCTCAGTGTTTGATTATTATTACAATATTCGTTTATTAAACCGTGTTTGAAATGTTGAGTCCCTTCATTTACTTAAAAAAATCCGGAGATCACGGGTTCGAGCCCGGTCGCGGTAGGTCATAATCTATACATGAGTTGTCGGCTTCGTGGTAGGGTAAGTTAGTACTGATAATAGAAAAGTGTCCAGGAAACCTATTCAAGGAAGAGCTGGCCGTCGTACATATGACCTAAATTTGTGTTGAATACGACGTAAAAAAGTGAAATAAACGATTAAATTAGTGCATGATTACTGCCATTCAGGACATTGAAGCCGCAAAAACATGTGAAAAAATTAGTTAACCCGCTGATCATTGCAAATGCTTTGATAAATAAGAGTGTTAATGGTCGAAATGCATGTGAAATGTGTTTGTCCATGTGTATTTAACACCTTACATGAAAATATACAGTTTTAGATCACACTAGAAGCACCAATTGGGTCACCAAGGCAAAAATAAACTTAATTCCTACATGAAGACTTTGTTTAATTTCTTCCTAAATTCGACATGTGTATTAATTGTAACAATCGAACAATGTATTTATTCTTCGAATGTTCCTTTGTTACCTCCCTTTGTTGCACTTTGGTCGCGAAACATGTGAGATTTCAATAAATCCGCAAATCATTATATTATATACTTTTTTTGATATGCGGTCCCGAAAAAGTTGATTTTCAACGTTTTTTGAAACAGAGATTTTATAGTACATGTAGTTTGAAGTCATATAAATTATTTTTAGGCAAATAATTACCATGTTTAAATGTATTTAGGAGTTTAAATAAATAAAGATAATCCCATACACATTTAAAGTTCAAACAAATTAAACCCTCCACAGTGCCTAGTATCTTTTTAAAAGATACTTATTTTGGCTGAGGGTGAACTAATACTGGTAAAGAAAAATGTCCAGGAGAGCTGGTTTGATACATAATGGTCCAAAAATAACTTTAAAAAGGTGCTGATGGACCGTATGAAAATCTTTGTTTGTTTTTGTTGGGTTTAACGCCGTTGCAACACATTGTATTGGGCATATAACGGCGGTCAGTCAACCTACTCACTTCTTCTGAAATGGCTAAATCTCTGGATTTAGCTGTTAACCAATTACTAAGCGCATACTTTTGTCAGTGACTGACAACTGCCCTGCATAATTAAAAATCATTGGAAAAAGGGAGAATGGCCACAGAAATTATTTCATGACTAAGCTCCAGGAAAGAATGCTCCGCCCGGGGAATTGAACCCACGACCCTCGATCAGTAGACTTACGTGCTACCAACTAAGCTTGTCGGCAGTTTATGAAATTCTACCCAAAATATAATTTCAGATCATGCAAAGATGTGGTGTCTATCTCTGAAAATATTAATAAGTTGTACAACAAGACTGATACTACTAAAGCTACATCAGAACTTAGCAGTATCCTTGATGATATGAACCAATGGAAAACCAACACTGACACCGTTCTAAGACAACTTGGAAATTCTAAAGTATCAGCAATCCAAGCTGTTAAAGATTACAGAATAGAAATGGAGAAAATTCTAAAGAAAATGGAAGAAGCATCAATTAAGGAAATTGAAGAAGAATATAAGAAGATAGAATCACAGATACTTGAAGAAAAGAAGAGATTTGAAGATTCCATAGACGACTTGAAGAATCTTCAACTGCTCTTTAGACAAACTTCGGGAAATATTGCCCAATTATTTATCTGCACAAAGCTTGCTGAGAAAAAATGTAGCTGCATAGGAGTCAATGAAATGGAGAGAAAGAGATTCTGCCGAGCAGAAGTCAAGTTCCTTCCTGCTGAAGAACTTAAATCAAGTTTGAAGAAGATGGAGAATCTAGGAGAAGCATCATCCATTTCATCAAGTAAATACAACATGTATACAGCAACCAAGATACACGATATCAATGTCATGATAAAAGGAGATGCAACCTCTTTTGACTGTTCCATTACAGGATCATGTATCATAGATGACACAGTAATATTCACAGACTATATGAATAATAAGCTTAAACGTTTTGATGTCTCATCATTATCACTGATAGACTACTGTGAGGCCCCTAAAGATCCATGTGGTATATGTAAAATTGAAGACCACGAAGTAGCAGTAGCATGCAAGGACGTAGTCCAGTTTGTATCAGTTGATGATAAGTTATCATTATCTAGGTCAATTAAAATGAAACACAACAGTCATGGTATAGCACATTATAATAATAAATTGTACGTAACTGATGAGAGCAAGTCATTATACATGTATGATATGTCTGGTAATTTATTGAAGACTGTTACCACAGGTAATAGTAGACAGTCTGTTTTTCGTCAGAGTAATCATATCATATTCTATGATAAGGGAGATAGATTGTTTGTTTGTGATGGTAGTACAGGACTGGTTTGTTTTAATGATCAATGTGAGTACATTAAGACAATATCAGATCCTGATGTAAAACCTGAAGGTGTTTGTGTAGATAGTTATGGTAATGTCATTGTAGCAAATTATGACTTACAAACTATAGTTCAGTGTGACAGAGATGAACAGAAACGTTGTATAATTGTCAAAACAACACAAGGGAAACCACGAAGTGTGTGCATGCATCATGGACAAAGAAAAATGTTTATATGTTGCTATTCAAACACAGTAGGAGTTTACAACTTGACCTGGAAGAATAATTAGATTATGACTTAGTTTTACAAGTGGCCTCCATAAGTTTTTCAACATATAACATTCTGAGGAAACATTATCATGCATACCATAATTTTAATATAGCTAAAGCTGTTTTTGTAAATTGCTAGAATCATATGTTGATAAATTATGCTGAATTTAAAATTTGCCAATGATTACACTTTGGTTCCCTTTTATGGGTGAACTGGTTTATCCTATAAACAGATCCTATAAACTTCTTGATGACATTGTATTTGCAAAAGACCTTTAATCTATATTGGTAAGGAAGTTTTAATTCTTTTCCAACTTGCTATATAACTATGTAAAGGAATTCTGATCCCTAGATTAGATGTTTTTTGACTCCATGTGCAAATTTGAATATTCCATGCAGAGACGTTCTTTATGTTATGACAAAGCCTACAGTTTAGTAACTATACCGTGAAAATGGTAATTCTGAAAGGTAGTAGATCTATAGTGCTTCGTATTTCCATAAACAGATATCATACTGACCGTTGTTGTAAAGGATCTCTTGGCATCGCTCAGGGGGTAACGTCAAGATGACATTTGTGACGACCGATCAATGTATATGTATCATCTAGACGAAACATTATTAATAGCATTGTTTTTTCGTAATTGATATTTTTGACCAGATTTTGCAAATAAATATGACATTGGGTGTTATTCACTGGCTGTGTTTAGACAGTTGATTGCAAATTGCTTCACAAGATGGCGGTGATTAACCAATTCATTGCAAATTGCTTCACATAGATGATGTAAAAAAGTCACTGAAGACAATGATTGTGTCATGAATAATATAAAAGCCAAGCGCAGCTTAACGTGACCCATACAGTCAAAATATGCAACTGAGTGATCGTATCATTTCAGATAAGGTTTTTCATCAGATTGCTAGTGTTTTTTCAATAAATAATATTTTTACTTCAACAGTCTACATAATTTGAATAAGTAATTGATATTTCATCTGTTTAATATCATTAAACTTGCCGTAGAAAGTGGGTTATATCTTTTTCAAACAATTATATCAATAATACAAATGAAGATTGAAAATGAAAAATTTTCGCTAAAATTCTTTGTACATACCTAAACCCAAATCCCTTTTAATTAAAAAATCAATATTCTATGTAATATATGCCTATCTAAAATAAATTAGAAAACAGTATGGGTAATTGTTTTTTCTTTCTTTATGGGCAATACGAGCTAAAGCATAACTAATTTGGTTTTATAGTAATAGCAAAAGTTATCAAAAGGCAGGACTGAATGAGAAAATAGAGTATGAATATAGGAATATAGAACATTTCAGAAAAAAATAAATAGGAAAGAAACATGAAGTAGAGGAAAAAGTAGTAATATAAGAATTGACAGTCTGGTGTATGTGCAAATGACAGTTGAATAATATTGACCCATTAAAGGGTGCAAATTTTTTACATTCCTTGATCTATCATTGTGCTTTATTGTGTCTACAATTAGGGACTATAATCAGTTATCTTTCCCTGATAACATCAAAAGCAATCCAATAAGTAAGTAGGTCCTTACAGTTGGAATCCTCGGATTTTAACATTGAAGTAAGGATAACAAAATATTTCATCTGATATCTTTCTTGTTATTAAAATATCAACAGAAGTAATGAAATTCAGATAATTATTTACCCTAAAATTACTTAGCTTGAATTTCATTCAAATTAGATGACTTATAAAAATTTGATGTAAGATTAATTTTTGCAAATTGACATTGATAAGTAACGGTAAAATCCGAGTAATCCAACTAATTGGACGTACCTATTTGAAGAGTATACAAGGGGAAATAACTGGCTAAAGTCCCTTATTAATTTTCTCACTGCTAATCTTAACTATAAGACTAGAGGGTCAATAGGGCCCTGATCCACACACCTGATAGCTAGATTCTAAGGACATCCGTACAAAAATCTTTCTATAAATTCATATTTAACTGTGTGAAAACGGTGCCCTTAAGGTGATGCTACATGCCAAATATGAAAGATTTAGGCCAACAAGTTTTTGAGAAGACCTTTTGAGCATTTTCTTATTTAACTCTATATAAAACTTGTGACCTCTAGGGCGGGTCTGATCTTGACATCTCAGCCATAAATTGAACAATCATTATTACAGAAATGAGGTTATTGATGTTATGTTACATGCCAATTTTTGTAATGGAAATTGAGGTGATGCTACATGCCAAATATGAAAGCTCTAAGCCAAACAGTCTTTGAAAAGAAGATAGAATATTTCCATAATAAAATCTGTTGATCCCTGAGGAAGGATTAATATCGACCCAAGGAGCATAAAGGAACAAATTTTGTTGTTATGGGCCTTAGGGTGATGCTACATGCCAAATTTGGTATCAGCAGTCTTTATGGTTTTTGACAAGAAGATATTTTAAGACATTGTTGACGATGGCCACAAACACAAACAAACATAGGCCAGATCACTCCTGGAGCACTTTGCGCTTTTTATTTAAGTTTTACTCTGTGTCAACACAATTTGGTTATTTTATGGCGTCCAGTGCACCTAACCTAGCTTTCCTGGACCCTTGTCTATAACCAGTACTCACCTACCCTTAATAATGGAAGAAAATTGACATTAATGTCAAAATGGAAAAGTATAACCTCCCCAGGCGGGATTCCAATGTGTACCCCCCTCAGGACACAAACTTCGAAATCCTGGCGCACTACCAACTGCACTACCGACCCGGAGTGCTCAGGTGAGATATAATGGACGTATAAATTACGTATAGTCATACCTGTCATAATACACAGGTAACATTTCATTCTCTTTTACTATCAATTCAACATCATATGGATTTACAGCATGTGTTCTTGCTAACTGCCATAAATTTTGTCTCTGAAAATTCAAAAAAAAATAATATGAAAGTAAATGTTTAAAAAATCCAATATGAAAGTATAGGTATTTTCATTTAACTGTAAGTTGTGAATGGTAGACATGGCTGTGGCATAGTGGTTAGCATGTCTGACTTTGAATCCAGAGATCGCAGGTTCAAGTCTGGTCCCTGTAGATCATAGCCTATACACAAGTTGTTGGCCTCATGGAAGGGTAAGTTAGTACTGGTGATAGCAAAGTGTACAGGAAACAGGAAGGGCTGGCCGTCATATATATAACCACTATGTATGTTGAATACAATGTTAAAACCAAAAAAAAAATCAACAATGGTGATTTGAATACTCCAATATCAATAGTAAGTACAGGATACTGTTGTCAGTATTTAAAACAGTGGGGTGAATGCATGCACTAATGACAATTGCATAAAATTGATCAATACATGAATGAAAAATCCCATTTTTAAACAAGGTGACAAAACATGACAAAAAGTACCCTTTGCACTATTCTAGGAGCATAACTCAGGTTTTCCACAAAGATTGGCCTGATTATTGAACTAATGGACAGAAAAAATTGACCAAGAAAATAGACTAGAAAGTCATTGGCAAGCATGTTGGCCCAATTTTTAGTCAGTAATTCTAATTGCAAGCTCACATAATGTGATGTCTTAAACTTCAATGGATTACATTTATTTAACACTCATACAGTTCAACAAACAATATATAATAACCATTAAAACATCTTTGAATTAATGAATATTCATTTTTATGCCATCTTTGAACTCATGAATATTCATTTTTATGTCATCTTGAAACTGCTGAATATGCATATGTATATCAGATTGAAACTTATTAATAACAATTTAATTTATCTCATCTTTTAAAGACACAACTTATAAATCTTGGACATCAAAAGAAAATTGTAGTATAGTGGTTACATCATAATAGAACGAATAAGCATGCAATACATGCGTCAAAATTTATGATAAGTTGTGTCTTAAACTCAATGATAATTCATTTTTAAATCTTCTTTGCGCTCATAAATATTAATTTTTATGCCTTCTTTAAGCCCATGAATATTCATTTTATCTTATCTTTAAGCTCATGAATATTCATCTTTGAGCTCATAAGTATTCATTTTTATGTATTCTTTGAA
The DNA here is from genome assembly GCA_025267735.1 of Mactra quadrangularis. Classification (NCBI taxonomy): domain Eukaryota; kingdom Metazoa; phylum Mollusca; class Bivalvia; order Venerida; family Mactridae; genus Mactra; species Mactra quadrangularis. The sequence continues at coordinate 45,263,890 of CM046305.1, read as the reverse complement.
CTCATGATTATTCATCTTTCTGACTTCGTTTAGATTTCCATCATAACAATCTTGATTTGCAGCTCTTTCAAATGCGTGAGTTTATATAAAACAACAAAAATTAATTCAATTTGTATTTACCTCAGTTTCTGACATATGCCAGCAAGCAATTCCACCGTCACTGAAATAAATAGTTATCTAAATTTATTAAATAAGAACTCCCCTAAGACAAAACTATGGTTATGACAAAAGAAAATTTCTCAGATAACTGCCCTCTAATAGTAAATTGTATTTTTAATGTTTTCACTCTGTCAGAATTTTAAATTATATTAACTATAATTTTGGTATAAACAAATTAAGATTTACACCATTTCAATATCAAAGGGAGACAATAACCCTCTTTCAATGAGAGTTTTAATTCGAAATCTTGCAACAGAATGTTGTTTGATAAATATAATCAATGCAAAATGATAAACAAGTTGTACTGAATGAAAAATGGTTGACCAATATATAAATGACTGTAAATAGGGGAATTCCCATTGAAATCAATTTGGTACCATATATCAGTCACCGTGAAACATTGCGGACCATCAGACAATTCCTGTATAAAAATTGTCTGTCTAGATCTGCAGGTTTACAGGACCGGATGTCCAGCAAAAAGTTTGATCTCAGCCACACAGTTTCAATTCATCAAATATGTAAAATGTCTCGGGTTTGGTCCTGTAAAATTTTGACCTTCACAGGACCTCTTCTGTCCAATAATTAACTGTTGAGTTTCGCAATGATTGATATTATGCTACTAAAACTGCACTAAAAATGAATAAAAATTATCTGAGCAACTTTCAACCCATTTTCTTAATTCAATAAAATTAGTTCAAGAAATAAAGATTCACATATATTAAAGACCAGAGTAAAAATTTGTTAAAATAAGTTAACTTGAGTTATTTTCCTGCATTTACAAGAATATTTTTTCAATGATTTTAGGAAACATCAATAAATCATTAAAATATGATTTTTTGGTCCTGTAAACTTTCATTTGATCCAGCAAAAACTCCATTTTTACTGAATCAAATGCACATATAATTAAAGTTAGTTGTGAAGACTGTTATACAAGAAATAAACAATGTACTTAAAAAAAGAACAATTTCAACATAAAAAACTTATAAACCTTCAACAATCCTGGAAATCAAATCCACAACTTTTGGATTTTCTGAATTAGACATGCTGCCAAGTAAACTAGTTGAGTGGTTCCAATAGAGAAACTAAAATATTATACCTGAAGAAGAATGCTTCCCTTGAAAGACCATTTACTTTATAGTTAGCTGTTACCATAAAAGCATTAGTTACATCTGCAAAATAAGTAATAGAAAGACAAATTTTAGGTAGTTTATAAAACTAGGTCAATCCATGGACAATACACTCAAATTTTCCCTCAAAGTAAATGACAGCAATTCCATTTTGCACGCACTAGAAAAGTAGAATTTCAATCGAGTTTCTTCAGGGATTGTAGCAATAAACTTTAACCCATCTCCCCAAATATATCGGTATCCACAGCCTACAGATTAACCTAGTAATTATTAGAGTTTTAAGTCAAATGCACAAACTCTAAACCCCCCCCCTAGAAAGTGTGAAAAATAGACACTGCTAAATCAAACCCTAAACAGTACAACAAATATTAATGAAGTACTAAAAAGCTTATTGTAAACACATATTTATGACTTTTTTATTCCACCTCAAAGATGTTGTATTATATAATATTATATAATATCACCATAACTATGAAACCATGTGTACAACAACCAATAGGCTTTAATCAGTGCTGCCATGCTCTTTGGCAATATTGTGTAAAACCTGTACCATGGCTCATAGCAGCCATTGCCTTATATTTTCTCACCCACTAGCCCTATTTATAGGGTATATAGTAAAGGCAAACTTATCAACCAGCCTGACTATATAAATTTTCACTCGCCCAAATCAGTTTTCACTCACCGTAGGCTTTGGAATAGTGGGTTAAGGTGAAGACAAGCTCATAGGAGACAAAAAAATCATCAAATTGAATTCAAAATTAATCAATTACCTATTGGTAGTTTAACTACACTATAAACACTTTCAGACATGATAACATCTTTCAATGCGTCTAAATTTACTTCTTCACCAACTGCGTAGGCAACAACATTTTTATGAACTTGTGAATCCTGAAAAATAGGATCTAATTACATGTATAAGGCCCTATGGAGTGAAAATATAACCAAGCAGTTTAGCTAATGAGTTATAATAACTTATTAAACAAATTACTAAGTTACCGTAATGAATTATGTAGATTCAAAGATAAAATGTTGCACCAAGAATCTTTTACATAGAAATTTCTAAATATAAACGGCCATAATTCAGTAAAAATTCATGATCACTTAAATTATACAACCTGGGATTTAAACTTTAATGGACATTCTGAATAAATGCATGAAGTTTCAAGTGAATCATGTCAAAAATAAATTGTTACACCAAAAATCTTGACCAAGAATATTATAAGAACAAAAGGGTCATAATTCAGTCAAATTTTATGCTAGAGTTATACAACTTGGCAGTTGACATCCAATGGAAATAATGACATTACAAGTGAATTCCTATAATGGTTTCAAATTTATGAAAGATATAAGTGTTCAACCTTAAAACTTAGCCAAAAAGTGTTACGACAACAATGACCCATAGGTGAGTAAGATAGCCCCACTTTTCTCAGAACAGTTTAGGTAATAATAGGCATGGCTATAAATTATAATAATTTACATAAAGATGTAAGGCTATATTATCCATTAGAGCAAGTTAGAGATGAGAACTATAGTGCACTTCTTTTCTCTAAATGGTCAAGCTAATATAAAGTGTAGTTATGATAAGTCAATTTATATAAAGAGAGGTGTGGCTAAAATATGGCTTACAGTGCACCAGTATTCTCTAAATACTTTAAATAACTGAACTAATACTTAGAGCCGTCATTGAAAATCGCGATATCGATGTATCATCGATTCTTGACAGATGATTCGATATCGATTCACAATTTGGAATATGGATACAATCTAGTATTTCATAAAGTTATAACTATAGGACTTTTATATATTTCTGAGTTTTCATGTTTCCAGTTATTTAAACTTAAAGTATCAAAAACAAGAAAAAACAGTTTAAGTTTGTTTTGATGTCTGAAAAAACTTTTAACATCATGCATAACATCATGAGAGCATTACATAGTATATATATATATCCTGAAGATCTAGTGGCTTCTGTTACTCTCCTTGTCTGACTCGATATATCGATATATCACCGATGCTTGCCTTTCGATAAATCTATACAAAATTTTCCATCAATGACAGCCCTAGTAATACTATAATTATGTACTTACATCAATGTCATCAGGAATTTTCTTTCTGATTCTTTTAGGAAGAGTAGACTTAGCCAAGGGTACTTTCTTTACTCTGTCAGCTGCCACTGAACTGACATTACAAGCTTGTTGAATGTTATATACATTGTCAAATATTATGACTTTGGTTGTTAGAAATGATCTGTAGTGATAATTTCTGAACGATGAAGTCCTGCTAGAATGAGATGCAACTGAGCTGATTGATCTACAATGTTTTAAGTGGCACCAGTTACATAGAGTACTAGACTGAGGCGAGTTTATATTTAGATACTTCACATTCAATGTTCCTGGAAACTGACCAATTTTTCTAGAAAAAAATCTCAAAATGTTGCCCGAAGAAAATGATGCCATGTTTTTGTTCTAAGTAAATCCTGAAAGTATAAGAGAAGTAAAGAAAAGCCATTATAACTCCAAAACAGGAACTAATTTCTCTTCAACAGAATGACAAAAAGAGGGTTGTTCCAGACAAATTCAGTCCAATTTTCTCCAGCCTATGAATAAAATAATTTCTTTGAAATTGGAACCCTGCACTCCACAAATTTGTTATGATGTACTCCATTGTTTTTAGTAGAGCTGCAACGATTCACCGGAAAGTCGATTCAATGAGATTCGATATTTTTTCTTTTGATTCGATTTTTTTCGATTCGATTCATCTATTACAATAATTTACTCCAAATATGCATTTATACATTTATTTGAGATTAAAACTATTTATTATTGATAAAATAAAAGTGTTACTCAAATTAAATTCACATGAAATATACAAATATAAAGGTCGCGAAAATGTATCATTAATGTAATATCAACTAAAGCGTATCTATATATACAACATGAAACATAAATTGTATCAGAATATGCAGCTCTTAATATACTGCAGATAACGCCTTGCTACTTGATTTAATAAAGGGAAATAACCGTTGCGGGGAGTTAGTGTCTTTTAGGTGCCCTTTTGCTTTTACGCTTATTACTTATGTAGATACCTTTAAAGGTCAGTATCGAATCAAAATTCGTAGGTCCCGAATCGAAATCGAATCGCCGCCCTCGCAGTCGAGTTTCGATGTATCAAATCGAATCGTTGCATCCCTAGTTTTTAGCCTCTTTCTCAACTCAAATACAATTACTGAATATTTTTTATTATTTTACAGGCTTTAAGAAAAATGTCTGCCAATCATCACAGAAAATTCCTTACATAATATTTTCATTGATCATAAAGACAACTACAATTACCCTGTTTGCATCTATTTCCGTGTTACTATTACTAAGCACTACAATAAATAAATTTAATAGGAAGTCTCTTTTTTGCTCAATACATCTACCAATCTTTCATTTATAGAGTAGCAAAAAGAAATTTCATCAATTGTTTACATTTTTCCATTTTACCGGCATTATTCAAGTCACATGACAACCACCATGACTTAAGGAAAGTAAATCTGGATCCGCGGTATAAAAAGTCTATACCATACTGTCGTAATAGGTTCAATAATATCAAAAAAATAACTGTTCAAAATGTTTAACGAGTTCAGTCAGCACACAACCATAGTAAAAGTTATGTAAAAAAGTTAACAATAACGAGAGCATTTACACAAACAATCATATAGGTCTGTAATTTTGTTTGTATTACTCGTCTTTTTCAAAATGGGGGTATTTAAAGACAGTTGCCCTCCTGAGCGGTTCATTCTGCAATATTTGGCAAAATATATTTCTGTGCGGAAAGTAGGTCACTTTTATTTACGTGTAGGTGTCGCTTCAAGTGAAATTACCGAAAAGTAAAAATAACGTGGAACCAGATTTAACGCAGAAATAGATGCAACAAGTATAATTAGATATATTAGTTTAATGCTAATTCAATACGTAAGGTCAGTCGTACAGGGCTCCACTTAATTTAAAAAGTAGGTTGCCTGAATGGAAAGCATGTTTATTTTCTTCTTGCTCGAACCACTTTACTAGCTTATTCAATATATTCAAGTACGAAAAGGTATAGGGACGAATCAAAATGTCAATAAATTAATTAACATCATACAACTTCTGTAGCGAATGACAAAACCGCAAACATTATTTACCACTTGCATTAAATAAACTTAGATTTCAGTTGTGTGTTTAAATGTCTTTTTGTTCTGTCTTTACTTCAGATGAATGCAAAACACGATGTTTATATGAATTATCTTTCACATTGACCACAACGTTTTACAGAAAAGGCAAAACAACTCCGAATATATTCGTTAAATCGCGACTCATTAAACAAAATCTGCGGCCCAATAACCTGTCAATTCTTATTCTCGTATCCACAGGTTATCAGGTTATATCCATTTTCATACCCAGAGGCTATCAAGATTCTCAAAACTAGCTATACCTCCTGGTTAGAGAATGCAGATTATCAAGATTCTCGAGGATTATCTAAGGGTACGAGAATGATGGAATGAGGGAATCTAATCGATCACTTTTAATGTATACCTATACAAACTACCCACCTAAAGTTTGGAGACATTTTCAAACTGTATGCCTTCTCAGGCTGCTGAATAGATTTTATCTAAGATTTGATGACTTTTATTTTAAAATGCTTTGTACTTTTGCTTTATTTTTGTCTATCGTAATAATTATAACCGAGACTACCAAATACAATATGTAGCATAAAAGCTATGTTATGGAAAATTACAATAAACATCGTTTTGTAGGCTTTATATGATGTCAGATGCTTAAGCTTAAAAATGGGTTGCATTCATGAAATTTGTGTAACCCGATAAAAATTTATGGTCCAAACTAGGATTCGAACCTACGACCTCTCGAGTCGTAGGCGGACACTCTACCACGTCGCCATAAAAGCTAGCTTGAAGGCAAGGAAGTACAAGTGCCGTATTATACCTCTGCTACACACACCCCTCCTTAATAGAATTCGTCCTCGAATTCTTGGAGCTTGATTGTCTGTGGGTCTATCTAAGGGTGCAATCAAACAATTCCAAGTGGGTTATTTACGTTGGGCGCCAAATGTAACCCGATAAAAATTTATGGTCCGATCTAGGATTCGAACCCACGACCTCTCGAGTCGTAAGCGGATTTAGGCCCGGGCTAAAGGGCTGCAGCCCCCCCCATCTCAGCCCAGAGATACGTTTTCCAGCTGAGCTGATATACTCTAATGCATTTAAGGTCCGTATAGTGTGTCCGTTATCAAAGCAGTTAATTGCTATAGTAAATAAATATTAACCTGACGTTGGTACTCTCATTGTAATAATTTCACGTTTCATTGTCTGTCTATTTATACCTTCGGTAGATTCCGCGTATCATTCATACGAAGAAGCACGTGTTAACTGATCATGTACTTCATATAAGTATGTAATTGTTTGTGAATAATAAGGAATGACTCTATAGCGCCGATGATACCGAGATGAACTGTGAACTACTGTAGTTAAGTAGGAGTTGGTTCGAGCCCAATCATGCGCAATTCTTTTTCATTTTTTAATATTTGTGCAAACAAAATATTGTTAAAATTGTCCAAAAATGTGTTATTTCATACACTCATTTATTTTTTGTATTTTTATTCATCTATAATTTAAGTTTTATTATTTTGTAATTAGATCTAATCACATTTGATTTATTACATCAATTGCAAGACAAAATACAGAAATACAATAAATATCAATTATCATCTTCGCTGCAATCAGATGAGTCGTGTCGCCAGCTCATATTTTAAATAAAACACAATGCACGAGAAAAAAGTCGGCTGTATGTATACTTTAAACGGTACGATGTATTGCTCTTTACTCACTTCAATTTTTAACTCGCGACTCGTTCAACTGTATCAGAAAAACGGAAATTATCGAGTCAGTCCGACATTTATCGATAGGAGGCCGATTATTGATAATACCGCGTCATCTCGATTTAATTTTATTCTGCATAAAGGTTAACGTCAGGTTAATATTTATTTACTATAACATCCGGTTGTTAATCTCTTGCCTGGGGGCTTTGTTGAGAGTGTAATTATCGATTAACAAGTTGTTCACGCTTGACCAGAGATATAGATTTATGTCACTGGCTTGACTAACAGGACCATTAGAACGGTGTTGTTGATTGACTGATCTGAGAGATGTGTTTGGACTGCTTTAGAATTAAGTTTTTTCTGGTTTATCTTAAAATAGATTCATTTTCCATCTTAATAAATTTTACGTATTACTTATTTTCATCCCACTTTAAAACAAACTTAAGTTTGTATCAATTATTTTTTGGTACAAGTTTAATCATTTTTCTATTTTATCGAATGTTGAAGTAAATATATAATAAAATTTTTGATACATAGTTAAGATACGGAATTGGATTTAAATAAAATCCTGTTATTAGTCTAAATATTAGTATCAGCCATTATTCCCAATCAATTTGTTGATATTTTTTATTCGTATAGTCGGTTAAAAAGCTCTTTACAGCATATGTTCACTTATCATTTTTTTGACATTTAATAAAATTTACTTACTACTCACTTTCTTACTTTTATATATGTATATATTCTGGTTGTTTGTTAACTCTTTACTGGTTGCGACATGGGTGAAAGTGGTCATCTTTTCACCATAATGCACCAGGGTTATTTCAAGATGCTCTTATTTCATTACCAATTGACTAACAGATATGCAGCTTGGCCAAGTTATTCCCTGGGTGACCGGCTTTCAGACAATGATCCCGATCTTTCTTGGTGATGAGGGGCACTGCACTGCTCCCTCTTCAAACCTCAGCAACAAAGGGGACATATCTCCCCCCCCACCCGAGACGTATTTAGATGAGAGTGGTATATAAATCCAGAAAAATAACCAATTTTAAGGCCCTAAAAATGCGTGATTGACCAGTTAAAAGTTTAATCTGTGCAATGAAAATGCACCAGAATGCTCGATTTTAGACCTTCATTTTTCAAAATTTCCTGGGGAAACCCCCGTACCCCTCCCGTACCCACCCCAAGTTGGGTCTACCAGCCCCCCCCCCCCAGGCAGCCCTATTCTGTATCCGCCCCTGGTTATTTATTTTATTTTATGTTTAAGCATTATTTTTCATTTTTTGTGTGTTTAAATCTATTTTTATCTATTCTATATAAAATAACTACTAGATATTTAACATTCTAATGGGTTTTATCATAAATAAAAATCAAAGTATACTAACCAACCCAACACTGTAAAACTTAATACAAATGTATAACTTTGTATTATGATCGATGGGACACCAGATTCAAAATCATGATGCGCCCGATCCGGGTTTACTAAAATACGAAGAAACATGTGCTTTGCTAGACTACGGACCTATTTCTATTTAGGCTCGTGCATTAAATGGACAAAATATGGACATTCAGTATGCCGCGCATGACGACAACGATGCGATCCGGTCAGTTCCGATCCGGTCAGTTTATTATCAATATCCAAAATAGCCATTCGGAAGACCTCGACCATTAACTTGTTGTGAATGACCGAGGAGTTACAGATGGATGCCAAAATGGCGAAAAAGTTTGCTTTCTTTTAAATAATAATGAATATTGGCATATTTTGTTTAAAATTTAAAGCATTATTATCCACGTTATGAAACTTCCGTAACTCTAGCCTCGCTTTTTAAAGTTGTGATAAAGGAAGTTCCGTAACTCTAGTCTCCCCTCATATAGTTGTATATGAATACGGAAGTTCCATTACTATAGCCTCACCTTTAAAAGGTGTCTACGATAACGGAAGTTCCGTAACTCTAGCCTTGCTTAATAGAGTTGTCTAGGATAACGGGAAATTCTGTAACTCTAGCCTTGCTATACCAAGTTGTCTAGGGTAACGGATATTCTGTAATTCTAGCCTCGCTAAATAGAGCTTTTTAGGATAACAGAAGTTCCGTAACTCTAGCCTCGCTTTATTTGTTAAGGAATACGGTATTTCCGTGACTCTAGCTCCTCATAGTTTAATTATCTAGGAATACGGAATTTTCGTGACTCTAGCCTCGTTTAGTTTAGTTGTCTAGGAATACGGAATTTCCGTAATTCTAGTCTCTCCTAGTATAATTATCTAGGAATACGGAACTTCCTTAATTCTAGCTTCGCTTTGTGGGGTTGTCTAGGATCATGGAATTTTCGCCTCTCCCATTATAGATGTCTAGCACAGTACTTTCGATAGTCTAGCATTGCCTCATCTTGTTGTGAAGAATAACTGATCTTCCGCAACTCTAGCCTCGCCGAATAAAGTTGTTGTTTAGGATAACGGAAGTTCCGTTACCCTATTCCTGCTTTATGGAGTTGTCTAGGATTAATGGAGTTGTCTAGGATAACGAGTTCCGTAACTCGAGCCTTGCTATATAGAGTTATCTAGGATAACGGAAGTTCCGTAACTGTAGTCCTGCTATATACACGGTGTATAAACGAAAACGAAACTGTACGATCGCTGTTGATCGGTATTTTATGATTTTCCTCTATACCCAACCTAAACACTGAAAATTGAAGTAAAATAAGATTAAATTCTGTACGATGTCTGTTGATGTGATGTAAAATGATGTGTACGACGTCTGTTGATGTGCTTGTCCGACTACTGTTGATGCAAATTTTAGATTTGTTACATTCTGTACGATGTCTATTGATATTAATTTATGATAATATACTTGTTTCTTTATCATTTCGGCCACCGAAGTAAACAAGTAGACCATGTTGTGAAGATGTGCATAAAGAATATAAATTCTGGTAGAATTTTAGAAAAGGGAGATATTTCACTTTAATTTTGTACAATAACAATTGTAAGCTTGAGAGCAATAGATACACAAAAATGTTCATACACTGACCACAAAAAAGTATACAGTCCATTAAATTTTATTTTTTCTGCTTTATATAGTATTTTATTATCTTCCCTTTTGCTTTTGTAATTTTATTTTACATAGTGGAAAAACAAGCTTAACATTTATTTATATTTCAATACAATAACAACAAAATCAAAAGTTTTGCACGATGAACAGCTGTCAGGAGTGGTTTCTTCACTGCTCATTCTGCAATAGAAAAAATGTTTAACTTGGGTCAAATAGGCAAAAGTGTAATGCACTTGGTTTCAGGTTCAATCTGATAATAACCCCAATCAAATTTCCGCTTGCATACTCGCTTATCCTGGACAACAACGCCCTACTGGATATCTGTTTACAAAGATTTTTTAAGGTCAAAACAACAATGAAAGTGAAAGAAGAAAGAAAATACTACGCAAAACCTCACCTTGTCACTCCCTTTCTTCGGCAAACTTGACAACAAGCTCCCTTTGCTGGAACTTGGCCGCACGCTCAACCCTCTGTTCAATTGTTAGTCACATTATCACTTTTCTTCTTGAAAATAAGTGTCAGGAAAAGTTAATAACTACCAATACCATTATCTTAAGGCATTTCATTCATTTGATGAGAACCAAAGTAAACAAAATTTTAATTCCCCCTCATAGCAGAATACTGAAAAAAATTCCTTCCAACCTATGAAATTGTGTACCGTAAGGAAATTACCCCTTATTTTTTTAAATTTAATATACTCCTTTAATGGACAGTTTCTCTTCCTTCTTAAAATGTAATGTTTCGGCCTTCCCATGCAGAAACACTGATGTTTGGTCATATTTTGTCTGTAAAATTAGTTTTAGACACTGTATACTCTAATTAGGTGGGAACAAACAAAGGGTACGAAAGTACAATTAAGTTAAATATAACCTGTTTTATGAATTATGCATTGCTTAAGATAGTGGTACATGACTAAACTCTTAAAACTCAATAATAGCATATTAAATCACAGAATTAAATCAAACGAAGTCGTACAATACTTTAAAGCCCGTGTCACATATTCGCCAGTTGGTACTGCGAGTTTCCGCGACGATGGGCGAGTTTAATCTCGTGGCCAAAATGAAAGAGTTTTCACGACATTTGGTTATAAAGAGTCGACATCTGCTCGAGTGTTGTACGACACTCACACGAGACGTCCACGATCATCGACGGTCAGCGACGATTTATAGCGATCGACATACGAGCGACATGTACATGATATTCTCTCGACATCTTACGACATTCATACGAGCTACTACGAGTTTCGACGATTTATCCCGATTTAAACACGACATGTTAACGAGTTCATTACGATCTGTGGAGAGAGTAGTGCGACACACAATTTTGATGACACGACATCTTGCGTAGGCTGTATAAATAGCAAACAAAGCGCATGAGCACCAAAAGGTGAAAAACATGCAGGATGATCAGACTGGTGGCATTGATGGCGCATGTTGATAAAGAAGATGCCGATGATGAACTTGAAATATCAAGATTGATTTAAATTCGTTTAACAAGAGATAGTATTGGCAGAGCGCGCCGACAGTGTTGGGTTAGAACATGGATTACGAGAAGGGTTGACTTTGGACATTAAGACTGTCTTATGCGTGAGCTTGAAATGGAAGACAAAAAATCGTTTACCAACTTTCTGCGTTTACATCCAGAGATGTTCATCGAAATGAATGTTGACAGATTTCTTCCGAAGTATATTTAACTCGCGATAATGTCGTGTGATTGTCGCAAGGAGGTCGCGCAAACTCGTGAAGATGTTGCAAAAACTCGCAAAGACTCGCTCACATCTCGCGGTGGTAGATTTCACAACGACATGTGACGACATTACTACGACACGAGTACGAGTTTTCACGACATGCATACGACATCCTCTCGACATCTACAGGAGATAAAAAGTTCGGCGATCCACCGCGAGAATTTTAAACGGTTTAAAATTGTCGCCGCGACAATCCAAGACGCTGCGACATGTGGAGAGATGCATCGACATCAGTACGAGATCTACACGATACCAGTCGAGTTGCTGCGAGTTGCAACTCGCCGCAACTCGCGGTCAAATTTTTTGCCTGTGTGACACAGGCTTTACATAAAATCGTTAGTAGTCGTACACAATCATTTGTCGAAGTCGTACAGTATGTCGGCGAATGCACACGACATAAACGTCAAGTTTACACATAGTAGCATTCAACATTCTGATAAATTATTGATATAATACAATAAATAATTTATTTTATACCAAAACGTCTTCTTACAATAACATGAATGTTATTTGTTTTCTCGAAATCGAGTTTACAAGACTAGCTATGGATGTCAACAAAGCAAAATAGTTCGTGATTTGGAAGTGATTGTTAACGTTTTTACTATAAAAGAACGATATGGAATCAGCAAAACTGGTGCAAATAGTTTATCACGAGCTAAGGTTTATTTTGAAAATCTGTCTATGTACCAGAAGATTTGTTGTTCCATAAAAACTTATAAATTGTACCATTGTATAAATTCACTACCAATCGCAATCACTGATGTCGTACAGTCGTTTATACACTGTGATATAGAGCTGTCTCGGATAACGGATGTTTAGTAACTGTAGCCCCCCTCTCATATAGTCAACTAGGATTACAGAACTTTCCTTACTCTAGGGGCAGGTTCCGCAAGGCAATCGCTACTCTCAATACATCGGTTCGAATGATTCACTCGTGAATGTACATAATGTATTCACTGAGGTGCGAAGGGAGCGTAGGCGATCGCTAGTTAGTACTTCGTCCCCTGGTACCCTAGATTTGGTGTCACTTAGTAAATACTTTTGGTGCAAGAAAGGTACCAGAGGACGAAGCGCTATCTAGCGATTTCCTTGCGGAACGTGCCCTTTATCCGGCTAGATAAAAGTTACTGTGACTATAGCTCGTGTCAATTACCATTGCATTCGGAGCTCCTCGGCTGTTTATTCTTTCATTCAATGAACAGTTGAAGTGTTCCGAATGTCACCAGTTTTTAAACACACCAGATATTGACGAATCGTTCATTGTTAAAATGCATTCAACTGTCAGTGGCGCATACATTTATCCCGTATTCTCATCATTTCTGTACTTGAGATAGATAACAGATAACTAACCCGTATTCATGTACGATTTTTTTTCGAGTATTTAAATAAGTAGGGCTCATGTATGAGGCACCGACGGTTAAATAAAATTCAACCATGGACGATAAAAACATCTGTACTCTTAAGATACACAACTAATCACAAATACCAGCGGCTTGGCTCCATGCAACATCCGTTGCCAAGGGATATAGTTGTGATTGTTGATGAATGTGTTTCAAGTAAAAACCAACACCAAAGATTTGAAAATTGTACTTGGACAACAAACATCTCAAGGACAAAATGTCTGAGACGACTTGTTAATTATCAGCAGGCCAAATTATATCAAGGGCATGAAATTGGGCAACAAACATCTTAAGGACAAAATGTCCGAGACGACTTGTTAGGAATGAACAGGCCAAATTATAACATGAAAACGGATCTTGATATTCGTTCGTTCTTCTGCAACAGTTGACTGAAGACATCGAAATATCTTGACATGTTTCATGAATCTCTGTGTCCATAGCAACAAACCTGAAATTATATATCAAAGTCTCATTAGAATAAGTACTTTTTTTATACTGGGTTTAAAGCCGTGACAACACATTTTGGTTACTTTACAGCGTCCAGCGCACCTACCTAGCTATTCTGGACACTTGTCTATAGCCAGTACTTACCCACGTTTCCACAACGCCTAAACTTCTCCATATACCTAATACAGTGTGGGGAATCACGTGACCTAAAATGGTTCTTGACACGGAAAAAATGGCGGCCATATCGTAAAATTTGGGCTAAAAGACAAGATAAATGACATTTATACTTCACCAATTTTTATCAAACCTAGCGCAGTCTAAGCAGCACAAAATTCTCTTTCTAACGGTAGTTCTGCCAAACCCACAACGGTTCTAGTTTTCTAGATTACCTCGAGGTTTTGAACGAGTTGAGAGTTTCTTGGAGGAAAAATGCCGTGGTGCCTAACACGTACATGCTATGATTTTTTGAAAAATAACTTCTTTTAGCAAAAATACACCAAAATTTTGGCAATGTATGTTTATCTTATGCAGAAATGCAAATCACCTGTCAATTACTCATTGTTACGTTTCCATTTGAAAAAGATATTACTGAAAAAGTAATAATGGTGCTTCACACGTACAATTTTTCTGTCATGAAATGACGGTGCTTTACACGTTCGATGAAGAACTGATAGTGATTTACAAAAGGTTATTAGTATTATCAGGTTGATATTTATGATAAAAGTTTAACTATGTTCTAGACCTTTTTAACTAGTTATTTCAAATCCCTCACACATTCTTGCGTTAGAGGGTTGCGGGTAGATGTACAAGCAGTTGAGTATATAGCTTGAATAGTTTTAAACACATTTCGTAGCATTGGGTCTAACAAATTTTCTCAAAAGTTCCAACAATCAACTATACATTTCTACGTCCTATTTATTCCAAATATTTAAATTCTTCATCTCTTAAAAGGGCAAAATACATCTAGCCGTTATTATTGATAGTGATGATGGAACTGGGTCATTATTATCTTAATTTATTATTTGCATAATAGATTTATTGATGTTTTATTGTTTTTAGAGTGTAGATATATACGAATTAGATCGGTACCTTCCCTTATCGGACTGCCCGTCAGTCCGGTAATTTACCGGACTATACCGGACAGACCTAAATATTTCATTGTTTTGATAAAGATACATATTAAAATGGTACTTTTTGCATGTAGTATTGTTATACAACTCAATAAATAAAGTTTTTAATCATTTTTTAGCATTTTATTGTGTATATACCCATATAATAATAAAGTATATATCACCGCTGACTGAGCTCACATGGCTTATTCACAGTGATCGTCTGGATTGACAATGATCAATACCTTTATGGCCATGGAAAGTGCGTGGGATACATTTATTTATGCTATATATACTATATCACTCATCTAAGGATAGAATTTGGTAATAAATACTTAGTTCTGATAACAGATTCATCAACTATCTATACCGGACTGGCATTTTCAGCGATGGAAAGATTACTCTCCCTTTTCTCTACCGGACTGGCCTTGAAATATACATATAAAATCTTACAACTACCAGACTGGCGATATTTTCATAATTGAATAGCTTCACAAATAGCTAAGAATAGATACTTAAATCGTTTAAAAACATTTTATGCAATATAAGAAGAATTAAATGATGTTATTTGCCACCTAACTGGCATTTATCTATTAATTCTTAACTATTTGTGTTGGTATTCCATCATACAAATATCGCCAGTCCGGTAGTATTTAGATTTTATAAGTAGATATTAAGGCCAGTCCGGCAGTGAAAAGGGAGAGTAATCTTACACAATTTAGAAATGCCAGTCCGGTAGCAAATAACATTTTTTTCTTCTTATATTGCATAAAATGTTTTTAAAACATTTATTTATTCTTAACTATTTATGTAGGTATTCCATCATGAAAATATCGCCAGTCCGGTAGGTTTACAATTTTATAAGTATAAATTAAGGCTAGTCCGTTTGTAAAAAGTGAGAATAATCTTACATATTCATTTCTTTGGCTCTAAGTCGGTTTAAAACGCTATTTTCACTGTTTGAAATCAATCGATTATCAAGATATGGCCTTTTAAAATAATAAAAAAGTCAAAACATGTAATTTTATTGTTAATCTTAATCAAAACAATGAAATATTTAGGCCAGTCCGGTATAGTCCGGTAAATTATCGGACTGACGGGCAGTCCGGTAAGGGAAGGTACCCCGAATTAGATAAATACATATATACGTCATTTCTAATGACGAATGCCCTATTTTCTGTTTCAGAATGAAAACACTATGCCATTATTAGATAAATCTTTTTCATCAAACATCGGCCTATAAAAATACCGAATTTGAGTTGACTAATTACTCAATTTTATTTGCCATGCGGCACGTTATTTTATGTGACTGTGAAAAAACAATCGGCGAACAAAAGAATTAAAAATTTTAATATACAAATTTGACAAGTGACAATTGTTATATTCTTTGAAAACGATAACGTGTTTGAAGTTAATTCATATATGAGGTCAGGTTATTACATTTAATTAGCACCCTGCACTGTCGGTTTGAGTAAACCTTGTTGTGATTTTGGCATCGTATATATTTATAAATATCCAAAAATATCGTACTATTTACGGGCGTATGATTTTATTTTTATCTAAGTATGAACAATTACGTCAATAAAAATTGATTTATGTGAGTCGGCACCGAGTCCCTTTCACTGATAATCAAGGTATATCAACTTTTTTGATGATTACCGCCGATCAGTTTTTATAATGGCAGACGATGACTTCGTTATTAATTTGAGAGTTCAGTGGTTGCTATAAGTAAATTAACCCTCAATAAATAACTGATCGAATGATAACGGGAGTTGCATCGTAACGTTTTAGCTTCTTACACGACAGAGTTAAAATATGCGATCCTGTCAACGTTCGATATCGCCAAAAATCGGCTTTAAGATTTTTCTTTTTCGATTTTGCCGAGGAAATCGGCCGATTTTTTTGTGTTTTCGCCGAAAACTCGGCCCAATCTCTGGATTTCGCCGTAAAAAATCGGCAGACTTTTCAGAGTTTGTTAATTTAAACCATTTATTTCAGGCTAAAGAGTAAATGGGATCGTGAAACATTTGTCTCATTAATTTCGTATCCAGGGGATATCGGAACATTTTGTGTAGGTGTATATGAAGCCAATCTAAATCAAGCCAAGTTGGATAATGTATACAGAAATGAAAATTCCAGTCATTAAATGAAAAGCAATATGCTAAAATTGATAAAAACTTCTCCATAACAGATTAAAACTCAGACTCAGTAATTATAAGAAATTATATTTTACCTTTCCAGTGAATCTACTACACTTACGTCCAAAGAAGTTTCTCTGTTCTGGATCGTTCATGGAGTTAATTTTCTTCAACTCAGAGCGAATATTTATTTACCTTGAAATTTTCGGTGACATCACATCACCTTCTTCAGCTGACTGATTTTTTATCACATGACCGGTAGATTTGTATGTATATTCAACATAATGGTACTCTAACAAACAGTTCATACAAAAGGCAGACAAACAGTTATTACAGTAGTAGACGAATAGTCCTAGCAAAGGCTAAATTTAAAAGTATTTCAAGTAATTGAAATGCTTAAATCACTGGAGCTTCAGAGGACTTCGCCTCCAGTGACCCCACCATTGCGTTGCCCTGGACCCAAAATAGGACACAGCGCGACCCCATTGATCCCCGGCCTTAATTTTCAGGTTTTTACAACAAATATCACCCCTGAGCAATCATATAAAAAAGTCCTTTGTGTTTTTGTTTCAATACATACTTGATAAAATTGTACGGAGCCTTTAAAGTTACATTTGAATTTCTATTTTTATTACGCAATTATTTCGTAAAACGTTACATTTTATTAATTTACTTTAACGATTTTTCTTTTCGTTAAACGAAAACATATTTTGTTGAAACAAAATAACTGTGAAAATAAAAAGTACTTAAAGTGTCACTTTATTTGCCTTTTACATATCTTACATACCCAAGTTGACTCCCGACACTATATATAATGCCTTGTCCACAAAAATCAGCAACCTTAGCTCAATTACATATAAGTGTGAAAATGAATATATATGCACGCATATATTTGATGACGTAGATGTATATAATAAAGCTACTCAAGTCCCATTTTCATTGTTTGAAACATTTTTGCCTCGTTCTTCCTCGCTTTCTCCCATCTGACACCTAATGCTCCTTTCTAGATCGCTTTTCTATTTACACTCACTGTTCACTCTTTTCGGCGACTTGGCAGCCGCGTACACTCCTTCAAATCGAACGTGTAAAGGGAAAATCTGATATGTCACATAAAATCAAATGCTATTTTTTGTAGATATGTGTATAGAAAAGCGTGCATTGGTATGAATTTGCAGACTTTATTTGGTAAAAGGCGACTTTGTTATCAATTGGTGACAATGTACCGATATATGAATATCTCGTCAAACGGACGTGTGGGTGCTATAATGGATGTAAAAACATTCCGTTAGAGATATGTAATGTACAATGAGTTCTTTATCGAACGTGTAAAGCACCATCATTTTATGACAGAATAATTGTACGTGTGAAGCACCAATAGTCACTTAGCATGAATATCGTTCTTATTTAAAGACGTACCAGAAAATTATCGACAGGTTATGTGTATTTCTGCATAAGGTTAACATACATTCGCAAAAGCTCGGTCAATTTCAGTTTAAATTTGTTAATTTTCAATAATTCTTAGCAACAACGTGTTAGGCACCACGGCATTTTCCTCCAGGAAACTCTCAACTCGTTCAAAACCTCGAGGTAATCAAGAAAACTAGAACCGTTGTGGGTTTGGCAGAACTACCTTTAGAAAGAGAATTTTGTGCTGCTTAGACTGCGCTAGGTTTGATAAAAATTGGTTAAGTATAAATGTCATTTATCTTGTCTTTTAGCCCAAATTTTACGATATGGCCGCCATTTTTTCCGTGTAAAGAACCATTTTAGGCCACGTGATTCCCCACACTGTAATAAATGGAGGAAAATTGACATAACAGTAAAGTTTTCACGAAAGGATATAACCTCTCCGAGTGAGACTCGAAACACTACCCCTTCGGCACACAGAGATTCCTAATCCCGGTGCGCTACAAACTGCGCAACCAACCCGGGTTAGAATAAGTATACTATAAGATGCTACTGATAACTGATCAATACCTGTAAATGTCTGCATATGAAGAGTGACGACAATAGTCTAACAACGATATTTTCATTGATGTTTATGAAAAAAATTAATATTGTTTGATAAAATTTCGGAGAATTTCATAGTACTTACCACTGGAGCTTATATCATAACGTGATGTTTCCATTTACTCATCCATCTAACTCAAAATGGCCATATTTTGTCTTTTCTTACTCGTCCAGATTCATAGACATTCATCGCAACCTAAAATATAACATACGGGAATAAAAACCATACAGAAATGTTTCTCTATGATACATATACAATTAGGAGCTGAATGCAGTATAACCTCTGCAGAACAAATCTTCTGTGCAACAACAGCTTTTTGCAATCACGTTAGATGCAATTTTAATGGAAGTTAACCTCTGCAGAGCAACAACCTCTGAACAGCAACAAATTTTTGTTCCTCCCAGTGGGTGTTGTTTATGAGAGGTTGTACTGTACCTATATTAAAAAACTACCAGGCAAAAGTTTCACAAACTAACTGAAGAAGGAACTCAATAACAGACTATAGCGGTTGTTTTACTATAGATATCGTTTCACTGCAGTGGAATGACTGTTGCTAGATGATCTTAATAATGAAAATACAAAAAATGTTTCAAGATAAAATACCATGGGTTTTTAGTGTGAACTTAAAACAACAAACTCACATTTCACTTGAGACTAAACTAAACAGTTTTTTAACAGACTGAAATTAAAACAATTGAATTAGATCTTATCCAAACATGTTTGTCAGTTTTATTTTGTATAATATGGTTTAAAAATAACTACTGTATTTGACTTCCTAATGACATGTATTTGTTGCAACGTTGATTACAATAGCAAAATGATTGTCCAAAATTAAAACTTGAGGAAAAATTCTCATTTTTTGTGAAAGTGTAGATTATTAGGAAAATACCTCGTAGCATTGTCTTGTACACATTTCTTGATCCATACAAATCAGTCAGAATCTGAAATAGACAAAACACGAGAAGAGAAACCCGAAAGAAATATGTATTATATATATGTATATATATTATATGTATTTTAAACTGGCAAGTTTATTATACCAAAGGAAATTAACAAAATATAACAAAAGATATGCTGAAAAAGAAAAGCATATTAGTAGGACACGGAGCACGGACAAGCATGCATAAGGTACAGGGAGGGGCACGGGCAGGGATTTTTACACCATGGGGGTTCACAGGTCCGTTTAGGGCGGTCATTTCCGCTACCATTCCCACCTATACACCAGGGCTAAAGAAAGTCTCTGATCACCATTATTCCAAGATAGCTGACTTGCAATAAAAATTATTTTACCTAGTTAAGACAAAACTTATCAATATCCCAAAAAGTTTAGCCCTAATCCAGAACCCACCCAATATGTATCACTGTGTTCTTAGCATTAATCCCTATGTTCCACCCGAGAAATCCTTAGTTTTGAAATCTTAATAAAACTGCACCAAGCTATTCCTCTTAATATGCATTTTACATAAACTCAAACGAATCAGGACTTAAAAGCCCTTTTAAACATCCAAAAGAGTCCACCTTACACGGAGAAATAGATTAAACTCGTCGGAGGGTATCATAAACTTGATTTTCAACACATTGGGGAATTCAAGTTTTATTCATATTCAATACCCCGGAAATAACTGATAAGTTGATAACTAACTTTATGTCTCTTCTTAAGAAAAAGAAATCCACGGGTAACTCATGTACAGTGTGACAAATGTATACGCTTCTATAAAAAAAAACTATCTTAAAAGGTTATTTCTACAACACCAAGGCGAGATTCGTCAAATCTAAATACAAATCTCCTCGACATTCATAACTTCATTATTAGTTTGGATAAACTAGTCAAAAGAGTTGATTCGAATTTTAATGCGACAGATCTGTATTATCTTTAATGTACGAAAATCTCGATCACTATCAATTAATTTCTATACGTCTCCTTTAAAAAGCGTATGATGTGATAGCAAAACAAAACCACTTATATAAACTTTAATTGATGCAAATGAGTAGGTTCATTTAACCCTAATATTTGACCATAAAGCAAAAGTGGCTCGCATTCTGTCATATGACTGGACAATGTATTAATTACCCAGAATTAACATTTTTAATAATTTTGGATGAAGTCTGTACCCATGGCAATAGTACAAAATAAATGGCTAAATTTGGAAATATTGATCTCTCTTTAAACTGGTCCTCTAAATAGATAGTTTTATGGTTATATATGTTGTCACATGATGGAATCACTTTTTTGAATGGTGAGTATTTGTTTGCCATGGTAACTAATTCCAGAAATTGAATATTTTATGGGTTTTTTTAATCCATCTGCAATTCCAAAGAAAGCTTAATAAAGTATTTCTAAGTTATAATATTGTAATATGAGGCACCCTGAAAACTAGTATTAAGAAAACCAGTAAGACCGTTTGTGTACAAAACGTCAAGTTCAATAATTTGATGAGCGACCTTCACCCTGCCTACGCAATATTTATGAAGTTATGAAAATCACTTGTTAGAAACCCGTACTAGACCGGTTCGGAACGGACGGCGGGAATATATATAAAACTACTTATTGTCGATCACTCGGCTTACAAAGAGGAGTTGGAAGCTTACGGTTGGACATGTGTAACTTTTGGAATAGGTAGAATCACTTACATAACAATAGAAAGTTCATTTAACAGCCGTCTGCATTTTGTTCGGATCTCATTTCTTGAGCGGAACGATACAGAAAGTAGCGTTATCCGACCATTATGCTGAAACCTGATTGGTGGATAATTGCTGGGTGCCTAGGAACGGTAGAATCAAGTTAGTACCGAGAATGTTTCATATATACGCTTGGTAAGAAGGTACGGGGGCTTACACTGTTCGGATTTTGGAGGAGTAACATCAACTGGAAAAGGACGGATCGGATTACATCACTGGTTTGGATCTAATCGGGAAACGGTGCCTCTATTTTGATGATGGAATTAAAGTAAATAACATTTAATATTTATTGATCGATTATTTATTAAATAATCTTGATAGATCTTTGTGAATCTATTTATGAACGCTGACTTTACCAGTTGAATTAAGCCGCGTAATTCAACTTTATTCATCTTAGTTTTGATGTATGTCGTTTCTGTTTATTATTACAAAATAAATACGACTGTTTAAGTTAATCATATTGTTTTTGTTTTGTATTTTGTTGTATACTCTGCTAGTTGCAGGCCATCCAATATTGGGGTTGTATTTTGCACGTACGGAATTCATCATTTTTCACGCACGTTACAATATAAAATGTAGATACACAACACTATGAACCTATTTATTGTTTGAATTATTACCATGGAGACAAAATAAACATATTCTGACCTCAAAAAGAACACGTTTTATCATAGAATAAGTAAATACAGTCCTAGATATGGGATTCCTTTCAAAACAATTGAAACAGCAAAATAATAACATGTATATATGAGCACTGTTTGAGTTTCATGTTGTTGATGTCGTTTCTAAGGTAACAAAAATCGCAGTTCTTACTATTACAATCAAGTTACTTGTGACTTTCAATGAGGGATTTTGTACTTTGCAATGGGCATTAAAATGTGATATATCAGTATGCATAAAATTTATCATATAATCTGTATCATTCTTGTAGACCTAAGAAGGAGCGGTGGCCGTTAAAACGGAATAAGTGAATACACGCTGAGGCGATGGCATGGTATGTGCAGGCAATAACCATTACTATTATTGTTATAACTGTTATAATCAGTATCATTATCAATATAACTATTATATTACAAGAGATCGTCAGAGATCGTCTTTGACAAAATTAATGACGGTAAGATGCGAAGCAGTTCACCAGTTACTGCATCAACTCCACGTCTAACAAGAATGAATCTACAAGGGGACACTCCGGTTAGACAATACAGGGACGCAGCAAGAAGGAGAAGATCCAACGAAGAATATGTGGAAGACGGTGAAAGAAGAACATCCATCAATGATTTTAGGAGACTTGCTGCGGAATATTTTGAATTAGTGAATGACAGGCCCTTGACCAGATTCAGAAACAGAATGGGTAGAGGACACGATAATTGTGAATTATGAAGAAGAAGAGTTGCCTAGGAGAAGATCTATGGGTAACATAATAAAAACTATGGTATTCAATGGAAAAAGTAATTGGGTTGCTTTTATCAGCAAATTTCAATTCTTTGCCAGAAAAATAGTTCCTAACGTAGAATTCACGGACTTGGTTGACAAATTCGACAAGAAGATTGATAGTAGAGAAGAAACCGAAGCATACAGGGTATAATTGATGTCAATACAACAACACAATGGGGGAAACCTTGGAAGAGTTCGCGGAAATGGTTGAAACTTAAGCTGTAAAAGCTGAACAGTTCAATGATGAATTCATTGTTAGGAGGTTCTGCCATGGTATTGCCGATAAAAATGCAGCCTTATATGTGTCAAATATATCTGTTAGATCTATTGATGAAGCCATCAGGAAAATAAAAAGTCACAAACACAATTGGGCAGCTATAAGAGCAACAAGGGACCCAAATATATAAAAATGGTTATCATTTGTGTTAAAACCTGATGACATCAAGAGTTATTTATATCATCAATATGTCCATGCCAAATCTAAGCGTAATTGGCGTTGGGTAATTGACATGCAGGAAGAGGTTAAACTCCATATTGAAGCCTCTTGGATCTTGGAACACATATTACACCGAGACAAAAGGTGTGCATGTTCCTAAAGTGAAGCCAGTACAGGATTGCCTTCCAACTACTATGTGCCAGGATGTGAGGTTAAGGACCCAAAGTCTCCCGAAGTCTGTGCAAGACGCAGCAACCGGTAGTGGCTCACATCAAAGATCCCCACCTTATGTAGTCCAAGATATATATTCAATATTATCAGGCGAGGAGGAACGACCCCAAGGAGGAGGAGAAAATCCCCAACACATGTTAAGGAGGATTCACCTAAAAGTGAGAAGCCCTTGGTGAAACCTACCAATGTGGATTACTGGAATCCCTTACATTAGTTAGGGAGGATCCATCCAAGAGAGAAAAGCCCTTGGTGAGATAAAAAATCCTTGGACTCATAGGAAATCTAGGGTTATATCACTGCGCGAAACTGTGACCAGACAGAGTGTTAGAGGTCGGTTTGCTTTTTTGAAGTTTTATCAGCATATTGAACAAATTGTGCAACATTAATTGGAAACCACATCAATAAAAACTGTAATATAAATTAGAGCAAAAATCAGTCAGAAAAGATTGGAATAATATAAGAACTTTTTCACTTGAATGTACATGTACCTATAAACTTAACACAAAACACAGTATTGGATCATTGAAATTACTTAAAGTGCATATAATAGTTAAAGGTCCTCATAATGTTTACTCAAACAAAATTTGATTAAATTACATGTACTATGATATGATTAATTACACTGAGTTTATGCACACGTTAACTGGCTATTTCAAATATAACAATATCGTTGCAAATTAATTATGATAACACAATATTTACAAAACTTCCTGAATGCATAATATCATAACAATATCATATCAGTGAATTAAGTCTATCTAATCATCAGCTATGAAGCATATAGCTCTATACCAATTACCAATGTCAGTTCACAATGCTGTTTATAACAAATGCTGGTATTTATAAAAAATATCCAAAATGATTCAGTTACCTATTATCTGTAAACTAATCAGTAGAGTTATATACAGAAATGAACTTTACCAAAATACCTTTCACATCCATGTTACCAACAGCATAATTCATTATATAGAGATTGTTTAAAAACAACCAATAAAATCAATGAAACAAAATGTTGTCGATGTTACATATACACTTGGATCCAAAAGTTTCTCTACACGTTAAATGTGGTGTTTTGAAGTATACTTTGATATACTTAACATGTAATTATTAGTGTCACAACTAATTTACAGTTTGGCATAACCATCATTTATGGTATTTATGTATTATAAAATTAAAGCAGAAATACTAAGCAAAATGTGTTTGCGAGTTCTTTAAAACGAAAGAGAAAATATGAAAAAAAACATGTGTAAAGAAACTTTAGGACACCAGTGTATTTCATTTAAACTTGTTTTAAACTTATACATGTAAGCAGCACCCTAGCAAGACTTAGTACTATGAACACCATTTACATTCAACTATATACTAACTAGTACCTTAAGTATTTGGTACATCATTGCTGTTTTGTTTAAGAGTCTGATCTAGCTATCCTCCCATAGATTGGGTCCTTCACTTGATTACTCAGAACTATGTATTTATTTATAAGTTTAAAGAGTAATTCCGATCTAGTTATCCTCCCATAAATGGGTCCTTCACTAGATTGCTCAGAATTATGTTTACATATAATTCCGATCTAGCTATCCTCCCATAAAATGGGCCCTTCACTAGATTGCTCAGAACTATGTTTTACATATAATTCCGATCTAGCTATCCTCCCATAAATGGGCCCTTCACTAGATTGCTCAGAATTATGTTTACATATAATTCCGATCTAGCTATCCTCCCATAAATGGGCCCTTCACTAGATTGCTCAGAATTATTTGTTTTGTCTCTTTAATTCCGATCTAGCTATCCTCCCATAAAAATGGGCCCTTTACTAGATTGCTCAGAATTATGGACACTTTATTTTTTTTCAATTGAGAGCTATCAAGTGCCATACTTATTTCCTTTAACAAGCCGATTATCGTTTAGTACATCGTTATCAAGCATCATTAATACTAATTACATGTATTTAACAATTGCTTTTTATATTCATTTAAGGGTCGAAAACGTTATCAATATACTCTACATACAATGGATATGTTATTAGAACTGTATGTGAGTGGGTATAAGTATAGATCATTTCTGTACGTTCAAAAGTTATCTGACCATGTAGCTATTATACAGACTGTTTATATAGTTAGTATTGTGGCAGACGATCGGTACATTTGGTACAAAGTCAAAAGCTTAAATAACTAAGTGATTTTAGAAAGACTTCATTCAGAATTGTGCAAAAATCCTTTCACCTCTGTATGATCTAAATATCAAATTGTCATTGAATGTAATAAAAAAATACTACAATGTTTATGATATGCTGAAGTTTGGATTATTTTTATTATCTTAATTTGCATTGAATACAACAATTTTATAAATATATTTTAACGATAGATCAGAGCAAATAGTATACTATAAATGCCTACTGATTTGATTTGAAAAAGATTCAAACATTTCATGGATCTATTTATTTAAGGTAAATATAGTTCTTAAAATTTTCCAATCTTTTACTGATACATTGATCACTATGTAGATATGTGTTGTAGTATTCATTTAAAAAATTCAAATTAATATTACCATTTGTAATTTAACTGCTGAATATGCTGTTACAAAAAACTCCCAAATGGAAACAAACCATACATTAAGATATTTTACTTAAAGATAGAAATCTACATATACAAGGATAAATTGACAAGTCATAAAAGTGTGCTTTAAATCTTATTAAAAAACAGACAACCATTTGATATTTACGAGAGAAAGACATGCTAAGCGCCAAGTGTATTAAAGTCATCTTATTCGAAGAATGAAACCTACATGGAAATAAGGACCGAATATGTCATTTTACTTGTTTGATTTCTTTTTT
Organism: Mactra quadrangularis; assembly: GCA_025267735.1. Lineage (NCBI taxonomy): Eukaryota > Metazoa > Mollusca > Bivalvia > Venerida > Mactridae > Mactra > Mactra quadrangularis. Next base: position 45,237,245 of record CM046305.1, on the reverse strand, counting down.
ATGTCTGAAAATTAGGACAGAACGACATGTTATAGTGCATTAAAGTTATATTATAATAAGATAAGAACCTACAGGACCCAAAGTAATGTATTGTATTAAAGTTTGTTTTTTCAAAGATAGAAACCTGCATAAAATTATGGACCTATGGTGACAATTTGTACGTGTGTTTTCTTCTTTTAAGACGGATACCTTTCAAAGAATAAGGACAGAATGATATGCTGTAGTGTATTATAGTTGTCTCTTTATAAAGATATAAACCTACATGAACATTTGGACAGAACGTGTCAATTTGTATGTATGTTTTCATTTTAATGACATATACCGAACCGAGAATAAGGGCAGATTGACATGTTGTCGTGTATTAAAGATATCTTATTCAAAGATAAAACCTACATGAAAATAATGACCAATGATACCATTTTGTACGTTTTTTAGGACAGATACTTACCTGACAATAAGGACAGAATGTTTTAGAGAATCAAAGTTGTTTAATTAAAAAGATAGAAATCATCATGAACTTTTGGACAGAAGATAACATACTGTATGTATATTTTCTTTTTTGAGACAGATACTTACCTGATTATAAGGACAGAATGTCATGTTTTAGTGAATCTAAGTTGCTTTATTCAAAGAGATAGAAACCTACATGAACATTTGGACAGAGGATATCATGGTGTTTACATGTGTTCTTTTTTTAGTCAGATGCTTACCAGACAGCAGGGAATGACATGTTGTAGTGCATGAAGGTTCTTTATTTAAAGATAGAAACAGAAACCTACATGACCATTTAGACAGACGAAGTAATTTTGCATGTGTTGTATGATATAGACTTACTTGATAATAAGGATAGAACACAATACTGCTGTGTTTGTAGTTATTCTATTTAAAGATAGAAACCTGCATGAAAATAAGATCTGAAGATGTCAATTTGTATGTTAGTTTCCTTATTTTTAGACATATACCTACATGGGAATAAGGACAGAACGACAGGGTTCAGTTATTAAAATCATGTTATCAAAGAAAGAACCCACCATAAACATTATGACAGAGGAAGTCAATTTGTATGAAGACAAATGTAGTGATAACCAGTCTGGGGCAGGTGCTTGTTTGGTAGCAACCAGCCATCCATCAACCAATCGGAAGCCAGGACCTGGACAGGTTTGCTGGACAACCAACGAGAAGCAAGGTCCGTAAACCGGTGGCTGTAGAACCCGCTCTTCGCTCTCTTGGCTTTGGATACTCACTCTGTACAGACGTACTTTTGGAACTTTGTTCTTCACAGCTCTTAATAGTAAGTGCAAGCTATATAAGACGTCCACATTTACTATACAAATACCTAAGCAAATTTAATGACAAAATGCTAAGCTGTGTAGTATGAAAGTTTTTTACATGAAAATAAGGACAAAAGGTGTCACTTGTGCATATATAAGCGATCTTCTTAACACAGATACCCACCTGCAAAGGGCATAATTACATGTCTCGATGGAACAAACTTATTGAGCGTTAATTTGTTTTGACAATTTGTAGCCAGTCAACAATTTTATATTAAATATTTAAGCCAGGGTGTGTATGCGTGTTGTTACGTCATTGCTCGCCATACAACTCGCGCAATGTCGGATTACCTTTGATGTTTAGCAATATACCAATGCTGCGTCTTGCTAACGACACACCAAGAAGAGCACTAAGTAAATTGAGTAGTAACAGATATAATCAAGTAGTTTACAACTTTATGCCCAACCTGAAGCGCGTGGAGTGATTAATTTTTATTATTAAGAGTATGCTTTAAAATTGTGTGTAAACATATCAGTCAACTAAAAAACGAAATTGAATAAAAATAGGACTATTAAAGATGATTCGTTGTTTTATTTATGTATTTTATTTTGATACATATTTTTTCATAAAAAACCGTATGAAGCAAGTAAAGAGACACCTGTCAATCAAATAGCTGTCACTTTGTTAATTCACTATAGTTAAATGTCATGTTGATTAAAATTGACCCCTGTGTATCAGTTTCACAGTGTGATCGCTAATTGATTGGCCCACCTTGTCAGATTGCCGATGACATCTTTGACTAGTCGAGGTAAACATTATGATTATAGAGTATAACAAACGCTTTGGTTCGAAATTTATGATCTAGATATGGTAAATATCGAGGGAAAAAATCGAGATAAACATGCATTTTTCATATATGTAAAGAAGGGAAAAAATCGGGACTTTCGATTTTCAATCGAGACAACGAAAAGTCGACTCAAGCGTAGTCGAGATAATGCGAATTGACTGTATGTGTTTTGTATATTAAGGTGATCTTATTGTAAGAAAGAAACCTTCGTGAACATTTGGACAGACAATGTCAATATGTATGCATGTTTTCTTTTTAAATACAAATACATGTACTAATCGAGAGTATTGACAGAAAGACATGTTTTATAGTATTAATGTTATCTTAGTATAAGAGAGATATCAACAAGAACATTTGGGCAAAAGAGGTCGATATATATATATATATATATATATGTATATTTTAAGACAGAATCCTACCTGAGAAATGGATAAATAACATATCATAATATAAGATAGAAACCTACATGAACAGTTGGACAAGTTTCTTTACCATCGGGTAAAGTCATACGACGTCCAATAGGTTTATTATATCCTGTAGAATGTAGCTCTCCTGATACAGAAGGTTCTCCGTCAAGATCATCTTCTCCGGTGGGGAGAGCTAGCCTTCAGCATAGAAGACCGTTAAGAGAATCAGCAGAGAAAGCGAAAATGAAGATAAAAGAGTGTTTGAAGGCTTGAATATTGTGCTGTTTAAGTTCAAGTCAATTTCGTTAACTGTAACCTGAACAGAATTTGAATGGCCTTTATTAATATTGAATGTGTCTTAACGGAGCAAAACATTGTTTATTTGAAAATACTAAAGAGCAAGAGTAATAAGTGAAACCATGTGTTATCCCAACGGAGCAAGTGTAATTAGTGAAACCACGTGTTATCCCAACGGAGCAAAGTAATTAGTGAAACCACGTGTTATCCCAACGGAGCAAGAGTATATAGGGACCATTGAAGCAATAAACTGACACGGGATTTTCATGCTAAAATGTGTACATGATTCTCGTGCTGGGTGTATCTTGTCACCACGCTACATTTTCAATTTGATTGTCGGACTGTCAACACGTACAATAATAAGCAAGAACATGGGGAAATATGAGTGTGATGACTGTGGGAAGTGTTATGCATATAAGAGAAATTTATCCAGACATCAAATGGAGAAACACTCAGCAATTGAATATTGGAACTGTATTAAAAATGACTGCAATGGCAAATTCATTAGAAAGAGTTACCTTTACCAACATCTGTGTAACATTCATGGAATGTCTAAGTGTGATTCTAGAAAGGAGGCTTTAAGTGCTGTCAGGGGTGATAAACCTGATAATGATTATATACAAGATGTCAGTGAGGATGAGAGTATTTTTGACTTATTAAACCATGAAGAATTGTCTGACAATGAAGATTCCAATAACGTGATTCCGATAGGAAGTGATGAGAAAGAAAGTGTACAAGAAGTGGAAGTAAACCAAGGGAATGAAGAAATTTTTGATTGTGAGTCTAATGGTGCTATACAAGTAGTAACATTAAGTGACATATCAGACTATGATGACGTAATCAGCAGGAGAGATAATTCCATTAGAACCGTTATCCAACGTTATGTTATATGCTTCGAAAAGACCTTTTATTACCGTGGTGACGCTATTATTGAAACAGATGAGTATGTGTTCACTGACAATTGCCATTTCTAACTATAAACTTGAACTTTTGAGAAGATGATTGTTGTTTTTTGTTGATGTTGTTTTTGTTTTTTACATTATTTGTTAAGATATTATTGGGTAAATTAATCCATGTGATAAGGAATAACATTCATATCGTAATGTGTATTGTCGAATATTAAATGTAATAAGGAATTAACTTGTAGGTTAGAGATACTATGATATTATTTATACCATGAACATTTTATTTGTTGAATATGTATCTCATTTATACAACTCCGGTGTGGGAGTGTCGCGAAAGTACGCGAGTACTGATTTCTTGTTATGTTTTCTCCGTTTTAGTTTTGTCGGGAAAATATAACCTTGACATTGTATTTCTATCTTACATAAGTTAAAACTCATGATTCACGTTTTTCTTGTGTAACAATTGTATAACAATTCTTTTGGTGGCAAATAATGCTATGTAAGGTGGTAATATTCTTAACCTGTAGTGCCATTAGTTAAAATTATTGTGGAGTTCCCTTACAGAAAAATTCTGTACAATGTGAACACCTAATGTGAACTATAAGTGAACAATATGTGAACATTCGGCGAACAAACCAATGCACTGTAGAAATTGTTCGCGGATAGTTCACATTATGTTCACTTTTCACATGCAAATTAGGTTTGCCGCGAACACTAAGTGAACATTCGGCGAACAAAAAATGTGAACATTGGGCGAACAACAAGATGTGAACTATTCGCGAACAATAAATGTGAACATTCCGCGAACATCAAAATGTGAACATTCCGCGAACAATAAATGTGAACATTCCGCAAACACCAAAATGTGAACATTCCGCGAACAACAAAATGTGAACTATTCGCGAACAATAAATGTGAACATTCCGCGAACAATAATTGTGAACATTCTGCGAACACCAAATTGTGAACTATTTGCGAACAATAAATGTGAACATTCCGTGAACAGCAAAATATGAATATTCCGCAAATTATTAATGTGAAAATTCTATGAATAATAAAAGTGAACAAAAAAGTTTAACTTTGTGCGACAATCCTTAATATGTTTTATTGTAAAATAATGTTAACAATAGGCAAACAGAAATGCTAACAAGATGAATGCTTTAAATGTAATAGTGAGATTATGTTGACTCAGCAAATTTGGAAAGTAAATATTTAAATCAGCATGGGTTAAAATAAACTTAATGAAAGCTTAGTTCTAAAATTAAGATTGAACATATAAGAAAATAATGAATAAAATTGAATGAATAGGCATAAAGAATATGCTCCTAACATCTATATGAAAGTCTTCTGATCTACTTCACTTGAAAATTCTTAAATTTTACAGAGATGTCACTACTTTAGCACCACTAAAGTACACTGATACAAATGTCTGTTGTAAATAAAATGTCTGAGTCTTTGCAAATTTCCTTGTATTGTAACACTACAAATAAGCTAGGTGTAACTGCCCATATTTATATAATCCAGATGACTTGATAAAATCTTGCTTTTTTTACACAAATCACTTCTAGCAGATGCACATGTATATGTTGCGGTTCTCATTGATGAATCCTGCATAAAATAAAACAATGACTCTGAATTAATTCGTGGAAATGATAATATTGTTCATGTACAAAGTGTACTAAGTGTGTAAAACTCAAATTTACTTGTTACATATTAATGTCATGAAATTATACAACAGGAATCGTGCCATTTAATTCTCTTGGTGAAGAAAAATAAATTCAAGAAAATTTCACCTCACATCCCTGATAAGCCTTTTAGACTGGCTACAGAAATTGAAATTATTTTTCTGCAATACAATCTGGTACTCTAATAACATGTATGTACATCTATGCATTGTTTCAATTTGTAATTTGCAAAAACAGGATATATTAAGTATTAGAGATTAAGTATAATATATTAGACCATTTACCTCTCTGAAGCAGGTGATGATTCATCTCTTTAAGTCTTCATGAAACATTTTGATGAAAATTTAATTTATCAGCTGATAAATCCATTTCTGAAAAAAAACCGGTAAGAACAAAACAATAAGTATAATTGTACAACACTACATTTTTATAATCTTATTATAAACTATGCTCCAAATACATTTAGCTTGACAGTTAAATGTGTGCATCAGGGCAATATTAAGACAAAAACACATTATATACATGTACATATGTATATCATAAGAAAACAAAAGGCAGATGATACTTCAATACTTAATGATAAACATGTAAAGTGATGTACAAAATGCAATAAAATCTTTAAAAGAGAGAAGTATAAAAACAAATTACTCACCACAATATAGAATTCTATGTCCCTAAGTTCCACTTCATGCAGTTTCAGAACACAAATTAAATCCTTGTCTTTCCGCTTAAATGTTTTCTCAATGAAACAGATGCCATGATAATTAACTAATGGACCATTCCAACTTCTCCATTATTCCCATTTTTAAATTCTGACTACTATGTATCATTTTATAATTAACAAAATATCGTTTCTCCACTCTTATTCCTATTTCATGAACTTGGTTTAAAAATTGCGCCAAAACTTTGAGGTAGGATTGGTTTATCAGCACTAAAATACCATCTGCTGAATGTTCATTCTCTACTGACCACAAGTTCTCACAGTATATTGATAGTAAATTTAGACTAGCTGTATAGCCTAAAATGTCTAACATTGAATTTATGAATGTTACAATTATTCAAAGAGGTGATTAATCCAGATCTTATTTATTAAACATTTCGTGCAAATATGTGTCATTTTAAAGCAAACTTTTGTGCCAAATCATACTGTCAGATTTGTTTTATTTACTGTTCCCAATAAATACATGGTTGTAAACTATAGTTTTGATGTCATATATTGTGTTTGCATAAGAATAATTGTATAATATTTCCAAGTTATATTATATTTTAAAACAAGTGTGTTGTTTGTATCATTCTGAGTATTTTGATACCCATTACGAGGGGTGTATGCAGAATATACCTGGACCAGGCATAATTTGTAATATTTTCAAACCTTTTGGACTTAGACAGTTTAAATCAGAAATCTAAAAATATGTTAAAAAAATTACAAGTATTTGAAGTGAATATTCGGCAAACAAAATGAAGATATCAAATTTTATAAGTATTAAATGTGAACATAATGTGAAGTGTTTGGATTTACAAGCATTAGATGTGAATATTAGGTGAACATTTTGTTTAATGTGAACAATAAGTGAAGCTATTCACTTTATATTCACAATAAGACAAAATAATTGTGAATATAGGGTGAACAATAAATGTGAACAACTGTATTCACATTATATTCACTTATAGTTCACATTATATTCACTTCTTTTAGCATTTTCTGTAAGGGTTATGTTGTTGTTATTACATGTAAATAAAAGGAGTAAAAGGATTTAATTTTTGTGTCTTTATTCATATGGTTAAAGGTGAAATTCCGCCATAATACCTACCTGCGAATAAGGATATATTGATATGTTCAAGTGTATTAAAAATTTTCATTTAAATATAAAAACTTACATGAGAAAAAAGGCCGAATGGCAAGTCATATCGAATTTCTGCTATCTAATTGAAGGACATAATCGTACAAGAGATTAGGAACATGCGGCATGCCATAGTATGAGTCTGTTATTGTATTGAAGGACAGAAAAGTACATAATGAATGGAAAAAACTGCATGCTTATTGTGTGTCTGTCGTCGTTTTGAAGGTCAGAAACAACATAATGAATGGAAAAAAAACGGCATGCTTATTGTGTGTCTGTTATCGTTTTCAAGGTCAGAAACGTACATAATAAATTTGAAAAAACGGCATGCTAATTGTGTGTCTGTTATCGTTTTCAAGAACAGAAACGTACATAATGAATAGAAAAAAACGGCATGCTTATTGTGTGTCTGTTATCGTTTTCAAGGTCAGAAACGTACATAATGAATTGAAAAAACGGCATGCTTATTGTGTGTCTGTTATCGTTTTGAAGGTCAGAAGCGTACACAATGAATGGAAAAAACGGCATGCTTATTGTGTGTCTGTTATCGTTTTCAAGGACAGAAACGTACATAATGTATTGAAAAAGGGCATGCTTATTGTGTGTCTGTTATCGTTTTCAAGGTCAGAAACGTACAGTCATAATAAATTGAAAAGGGGCATATTGTGTGTCTGGTATCGTTTCAAAGGACAGAAACATACATAATGAATTGAAAAAAGGGCATGCTTTTTGTGTGTTTGTTATTGTTTTGAAGGACAGAAACGTACATAATGAATTGAAGAAACGGCATGCTTATAGTGTGTCTGTTATCGTTTTCAAGGTCAAAAACAACATAAAGAATTGAAGAAACGGCATGCTTATTGTGTGTCTGTTATCTTTTTCAAGGTCAGAAACAACATAATGAATTGAAAAAACGGCATGCTTATTGTGGGTCTGTTATCTTTTTCAAGGACAGAAACAACATAATGAACTGAAAAAACGGCATGCTTATTGTGTGTCTGTTATCTTTTTCAAGGTCAAAAACAACATAATGAATTGGAAAAACGGCATGCTTATTGTGTGTCTGTTATCTTTTTCAAGGTCAGAAACAACATAATGAATGGAAAAAAACGGCATGCTTATTGTGTGTCTGTTATCTTTTTCAAGGTCAGAAATAACATAATGAATGGAAAAAACGGCATCCTTATTGTGAGTCTGTTATCTTTTTCAAGGTCAGAAACAACATAATGAATTGAAAAAACTGCATGCTTATTGTGTGTCTGTTATCGTTTTGAAGGTCAGAAACGTACATAATGAATTGGAAAAACGGCATGCTTATTGTGTGTCTGTTATCGTTTTGAAGGTCAGAAACGTACATAATAAATGGAAAAACGGCATGCTTATTGTGTGTCTGTTATCGATTTGAAGGTCAGAAACGTACATAATGAATGGAAAAAAACGGCATGCTTATTGTGTGTCTGTAATCGTTTTGAAGGACAGAAAAGTACATAATGAATTGGAAAAACGGCATGCTTATTGTGTGTCTGTTATCGTTTCGAAGGTCAGATACGTACATAATGAATTGGAAAAACGGTATGCTTATTGTGTGTCTGTTATCGTTTTGAAGGTCAGAAACAACATAATGAATTGAAAAAAACGGCATGCTCATTGTGTGTCTGTTATCGTTTTCAAGGTCAGAAACGTACATAATGAATGGAAAAACGGCATGCTTATTGTGTGTCTGTTATCGTTTTCAAGGTCAGAAACAACATAATGAATTGGAAAAACGGTATTCTTATTGTGTGTCTGTTATCGTTTTGAAGGACAGAAACGTACATAATGAATTGAAAAAACGGCATGCTTATTGTGTGTTTGTTATCGTTTTCAAGGTCAGAAACGTACATAATGAATGGGAAAACGGCATGCTTATTGTGTGTCTGTTATCGTTTTCAAGGTCAGAAACGTACATAATGAATTGAAAAAACGGCATGCTTATTGTGTGTCTGTTATCGTTTTGAAGGTCAGAAACGTACATAATGAATTGGAAAAACGGCATGCTTATTGTGTGTCTGTTATCGTTTTGAAGGTCAGAAACGTACATAATGAATGGAAAAAACGGCATGCTTATTGTGTGTCTGTTATCGTTTTGAAGGTCAGAAACGTGCATAAGGAATTGGAAAAACGGCATGCTTATTGTGTGTCTGTTATCGTTTTGAAGGTCAGAAACGTACAAAATGAATTGAAAAAAGGGCATGCTTATTGTGTGTCTGTTATCGTTTTGAAGGTCAGAAACGTACATAATGAATTGGAAAAACGGCATGCTTATTGTGTGTCTGTTATCGTTTTCAAGGTCAGAAACGTACATAATGAATTGAAAAAACGGCATGCTTATTGTGTGTCTGTTATCGTTTTGAAGGTCAGAAACGTACATAATGAATTGGAAAAACGGCATGCTTATTGTGTGTCTGTTATCGTTTTGAAGGTCAGAAACGTACATAATGAATGGAAAAAACGGCATGCTTATTGTGTGTCTGTTATCGTTTTGAAGGTCAGAAACGTGCATAAGGAATTGGAAAAACGGCATGCTTATTGTGTGTCTGTTATCGTTTTGAAGGTCAGAAACGTACAAAATGAATTGAAAAAAGGGCATGCTTATTGTGTGTCTGTTATCGTTTTGAAGGTCAGAAACGTACATAATGAATTGGAAAAACGGCATGCTTATTGTGTGTCTGTTATCGTTTTCAAGGTCAGAAACAACATAATGAATTGGAAAAACGGCATGCTTATTGTGTGTCTGTTATCGTTTTGAAGGTCAGAAACGTACATAATGAATTGGAAAAACGGCATGCTTATTGTTTGTCTGTTATCGTTTTCAAAGACAAAAATAACATAATAAATGAAAAAACGGCATGCTAATTGTGTGTCTGTTATCGTTTTCAAGGTCAGAAACAACATAGTGAATTGAAAAAAACGGCATGCTCATTGTGTGTCTGTTATCGTTTTCAAGGTCAGAAACGTACATAATGAATGGAAAAACGGCATGCTTATTGTGTGTCTGTTATCGTTTTGAAGGACAGAAACGTACATAATGAATTGAAAAAACGGCATGCTTATTGTGTGTTTGTTATCGTTTTCAAGGTCAGAAACGTACATAATGAATGGGAATACGGCATGCTTATTGTGTGTCTGTTATCGTTTTCAAGGTCAGAAACGTACATAATGAATTGAAAAAACGGCATGCTTATTGTGTGTCTGTTATCGATTTGAAGGTCAGAAATGTACATAATGAATGGAAAAAACGGCATGCTTATTGTGTGTCTGTTATCTTATTGAAGGACATAAACGTATATGATTTATAGAAAAAAAAACATTATTTCTTATTGTGAGTCTATTATCTTATTGAAGGACATAAACGTTTATGATTTATAGAAAAAACAGGATGTTTTATTGTGTCTGTTATCTTATTGAAGGACATAAACTTACATTAGCTTAGGAACAACGGTATGTTTTATAGTGAGAAAATATGTGTCACATTATTCTATGTTAGTTCATAAACATTGGTCAATAATATGTCCATGTTATCTAAGGCACACATATGATAATGATTTTGATAAAAATAAAGTACTGTTTGACAGAAATTTGACTCTTTGTAAATTAAATGAAGTATGCTACATATTTAAATTGCTTTAGTTGTATTTTCGAAGAACTATTTGTGTATGAAACAGAGTTAGTCTCGATTTGAGCCTTTTGAAATGATGGTAATTGATAAAGGTCATTTCACGGCAGACAGAGGACCTTTATAAACAAGGTCAGCTACTTCTCCAAATACATTATCAATGAAGGAAAATTGACATTACATGTATTATAAAATTTCCATGGAAGGGTATAACCGCCCGGTCGGGATTCTAGATTTAACCCCCAGCGCGATAACAACGGGGCTACAGATCTAGCTTATCGTTATGTATGATAGACAAACACAAAAGTTCTAAAAAGAGACAATTCATCATTGTAGTATGTGACAGGCTATGGTGACTATGGGGCAATTGATATGACATACAACAATTGTTGGATGGCAGGCTCAAAGTCGCAACTTAGTTAATATTGAACGCCCATACATGAAGGTGTTTCCTCAGCCACTCTTAAGTACATGGGTAAGTTTATATTTGATTACTAAAATTATCCAAATAAATCAGTCAATGCATAAGTCTTACACTTAAGGCATTAAGTAAACAAGAGGCAGTGTTGAGAATACTCCCTATTTTGAGCTATGTTAGCTAATTACTAGCCAAAAACTAGACTTAAAAACGAATAATTATTATTGTCTTAAAATAATATTTTGCTACCACATTTTTGGAAACGCAACGATCAGAGCTATTTTTAACATCCTTATAAATAGCACGCAATTTGGTCAACGGTAAATATTTATTCATGCCACATCAGTGTCATGATTATGTCATTTTCCCGATAATTTCCAATACAAAGCTCACTTCTGCATTAATTTACTTGATAAAAACTTCTACTTAGAGTGAGTTGTTTTCTCGCTTTCGAGATGAAAAAATGTAATAAATGATTTAAATATAAAAGTTTTTAATCTAGAATTAGTTGTCATAATACAAGAATTCTTATTAAAATTAACTTAATGTATACATTACAAATACAAATTCTTATAAAATAATGTAAGCCCAAAAGTCTTACGCACATTATTACAGAAACATTTGATTAAAACTGTACGTAAAAAGTACCCTGTAATGTGTATGAAATCAAGCTTTAATGATTATATCAAGTATGCCCTACTTGTATCTAATACAGTCGCCTTAGTACTAATAATATCATTAAGATTGTTTACATGTATGTCAGAAAAAACTAATCATGGCTGTTACAAATACATTTGGATAGAGCCCCCATAGAAATCTATCAACGCCCCGTTTTATGTAGTAACATTCTGCATGAAGCGATTAAACCATAAACATGACAACAATTATATCCAAATTTAAACCCCTTAATTAATCAATCGCTCTATTTCTTGTACTACCACAAAATAGCCCACCTCAACTCTAAAGAAAAAAATACCCAAATATATTTTCCAACTTCCTAAAAAGTTCCAACCTACTTCCCTCTCTTACAAAGTAGAACCCTATGCAAACCCTCCCATTTTTCAGTAAGCCACAACCTTCTTTACCTATATTAACCCTATTGCCTATCCCCACCTCCCCTATGGCATAGCCTTGTCTTAACTAGGTAAAACTTGTAGAAAATTCTACAAGCCAGGAAGAATACAAATAATGGTGACCAAAGTATTTCGAACCACTGGTGCTGGGGGATATGAAGCCAATGACTCTTAAAACCCCAACAGACCGATCCCTCTACATGGCGGGGATGGGACAGATGGGAAGGATATGCATGCTGAGGCCCGAGATATCGGTGCAAATCTCAGATCAGACACGGACAACCTAAGGACCAAAGAAAAACAAAACATAATTGGCAATAAATAACACCAATCACAGTAAATTAAGCAACAACAAAATCTAAAAGTTAAATGAACTAGAAATGCCATTTGTTGATAAAAAAGTAAGTGCTATACACGTACATCAATTGGATAATGAATGAGTCAGTTACTGATCACAAACGCTCACTCGTCCGCACACACACTCACACACCCCTGACCCTCATGCACACCTACCCTCACACACGCACGCATGCACACTCGCCCGCACATAGCCTCACGCTCGTACACTCATCCGCACATACCCTCACGCTCGTACACTCGCCCGCACATAGCCTCACGCTCGTACACTCGCCAGCACATAGCCTCACGCTCGTACACTCGCCCGCACATAGCCTCACGCTCGTACACTCGCCCGCACATAGCCTCACGCTCGTACACTCGCCCACACATAGCCTCACGCTCGTACACTCGCCCGCACACACACTCACTCACCCCTGACCCTCATGCACACCTACCCTCACACACGCACGCATGCACACTCACCCGCACATAGCCGCACGCTCGTACACTCATCCGCACATACCCTCACACACGCACGCATGCACACTCGCCCGCACTTAGCCGCACGCTCGTACACTCACCCGCACATACCCTCACACACGCACGCATGCACACTCGCCCGCACATAGCCGCACGCTCGTACACTCACCCGCACATACACTCACACACGCACGCATGCACGCTAACCCGCACATAGCCGCGCGCTCGTACACTCACCCGCACATACACTCACACACGCATACATGCACGCACATATTACGTTTTTTCTCACCCACCCACACAGCAAGAGAAACTTACTTATTCAATAGCCAATGGAATAATAATGTACGATTATAAATAAATAATAATAGATATAAAAAGTGTCCGCCCATTCTAAAAGGATGCATTATGGGCAAACACTGGAATGTGATTCTTCATCCATAAAGTGGTGATTTGATTTAGAGCTCAAATTGAGTCAAATTTTGAAAATTTCCTATTATTCTAATTCATGCTGGGAGAATTATTTTTTTTACCAAAATATTCTCAATTTTGTTGTTGTTAAAGATGGTACAGATTGCTAACTCAGCACTAGAAAGTTTGAGACTTCCCGATGATGAACGATTAACAAATACTAAAGTTCACAAACAAATGACATATCTAGAAAATAATAAATAAATTAACACTCACTCATTCGTAGCTGTTACTGTTGAATTGTCTTCCAGCAAGTCAGTCATAACCGAATGGTTTCATATTTACCTCAAACTAACGGAACTCCTTTAATGGTAGGAGTTAAAATACATGCATACATGTATCAGCTTTCATATTACCTTAACGTAATACAACAGCGCCTCAACTGACATCAGCTGAAAAAGAAAGACAAAGTTATAAGTAAAATTTAAAAATTCAAGTAAAGATGAAATACTAATAACCTTATATTATATTAAAGGGATGTGTAAGCAAATGACAATACTTTTTTATTCAGTCTAGTAACTTACGCATAAAGAAAACCGATTGCTAAACAGTTATGCCGACAAACTACATATTACTGAACTAGTTATAACATAATCGCGCAATGACCTCAACTATTGTTTTCTAACACAAAAATATAAGGACACTTTACTTTATCCACACGAAAGCAACTATGAGGGTCGCCTACATGATGATGAATTCGATGTCAGGATATAGAGCCGACTCAATGTGCATACATGAGAGCAGGATTTTAAACAAAACTTTAACTTTTAATGAACTTAATATTAAACATTAGAAAATATACTTCCTTTGTCATAATAGTGAGGACATTAGTCATTGTAATCAATCCAATCTATACACAAGCAGATGATTTTATCACAGCAGTATTTTCATATCGTTGATCCAATCCATAAAGCCATACAATCTGAAAACAAGAAGTTATAATAATAATATTTATTTGGCATAGTGTACACATAGTAAAAACATACAAACACAAATATCAAAGACATCATGATGTTGTAACTATGTATTGCACACCAACACCAGGGATAACACAAAAAAGGGCAAGCCCTTATTTCCATTGTGATCCCTTGTTAATACAAATGTATATAAACATAAAAGCAATGACATTAGTACTAACGGAGGACACTCACCGTCGCAACACCTCTAATGCAAGAATAAGGCCTCTTTAATTCCTGTCTATCTAGATCTAACCCAATTTGAATAAGGTTGAAAGTTGATCTGAAGATGATCAAAATAGACACTGAGATAAGTTTATGGCCACGAGAGTTATTGCATTGGACATTTAAGGGGATAGTAAAAGTACAATAATGGTTGCTGAGAAATTCCAGTCTGTTGCTATGGACGGTATAATTGATTCTTATTACTTTAGGGCGATTTGCATAGGGTAAAAGAGTGGTTGCTATGATCCAAAGGGTGGTTGCTAAGGAGATATTGATGGTTGCTACGAGTCTAAGAGTGGTTGCTTTGAAGTCATATTTGTCCTATGTAATACTTGTGAGTTGTTTATGCTCGTTACTTTTATCTTCCTACTAAGTGCGACGTTTAGCGTTAGTGTTGCAACGTTTAATGTTAGTAGATTTTTGCGACGTTTAGTGTCAGCGTTGCGACATGTAACGGCAGGACGATTAAGACGTTTAGCAGCGGTTGCGACGATAAGCGTTAGTGTTGCAACGTTTAACGTCAGTTGTAACGTTTCGTGGCGTTGTGATGTTTAACGGCGCTACGTATATTGTATAGCTATAACGTGTACACAATAATGTATACAGACCGATTTTTAATTGCGTTTCCTTGATAGAAATAATTATTAAAGTATATGTGTGCGTATTTAACGAGTTTAAAGAAAATCATATGATATAAATATAGATGCTTTATATTGTATATACCCTGGGTAAGGATAGTTAAGGTTCTGGAAATGTGTCTGAATCCCTTAGAAATGACCAAAACTCAGGAACTTTTGGAGCCGCCGCCCCCTGGGCCTCTAATTAGGGCTTTGTTCAGGATCCATTGAGGGAACTTACGCCCCTCAGGATCCCCAGTCTGCTTGTTATTTATCCGCCCGCCTCTTAACTAGAATTGCCCGCACCCCCAACTAGAATTTTCCGCATTCCATAACTAGAAATCCTGGTACCGCCTATGGATATCCAGTACTTGTTCACATACTTGTCGACATTACATATAATGTAGAACAGATTCAAGATTGAGAGATAGATTCTAGTAGTCTGGGTACCAGGGTAACAAGTCTGAGTACGTGAAGCCAGTGTTTGTCGAAAAACATAAAGCATAGGCTACCTAACTTGTAAAGTAAATTGGAAGAATAAAAACCATAGGCACTGATTGGGAATCAAACTTGGTTCTCCTGGGTGCCAGGCGAGACACTTAACTGCGTCGCTAAAGGGTTAACCCAACAGCAAGGCTGTTGGAAATGACTATATAGTCACCTACGATCACCACAATTGATTACCTCACACAGTAAAATAATGTTGCATTTATTATTGATATTTTGTTTTTCTAATATAACTTTATAGCCGGTTTTTTAACCTAACTGCCTTCAAACCTTATTTAATTATTATCTAATCGTTTAATGTTATTCTTGTTGGGTGGTGCACCGAAATCAAAGTCCTAACTAGATGTTCGATTTATTTGAATATGATGGCGATCTGTGTTAGAAGAAAGACAGTGATCTGTGCAGTATGGTAAATTGAATAGTATATAATATATCAAATTACCTTGACTTATGTGATAAAATAAAATATATACCAATTTCATTATTCCTTGTTTCCAATTATTACACATTTCATATTTAAAATGGCGCTAATGTTTTGGTCGTATTTGATTGGATTTCAGATTGGTGTTGATTTGAATGAGAATAGCCAGAGGTTAAAGTTCATTGGTGACAAATGTAGATAGGTCAAAGGTATAGACGTACTGTATCCCCATTCGAAAATCCTCGGCCATTCACTAGGAATAATATTCATTCAATGAATGAACGAGGTGTTCCGAATCACTGTACTCTAAGCAGACGACATGTTTTTGTTTTTTTAATTTCGAGTCTATGGACCTGTTGCCTAAGCCTATCATCACGTATCGCTTCGCCCTCTGGTACCTTAGATTTTAAATCACATACTTATCGTTTTATGTACCGGGGCAAAAAGCGCTACGTAGCGATATACTTAGGCAATAGGCCCTACAATTACTAAATATTGGTTATGCAACCATTCGGAACTCCTCGGCCGTTCGCTGTGAGGTCGAGGTGTTTTAAATGGTATGTAACCTCGCAACCATCCATGACCGGAAATAAATTCGATATGAGGACTGCAGAAGTAAACAAAAAAGCACGTTCCGATAATAAAGCAAGCATGAGGTCAAAAATGTACATCATAAGCGTGAGCAGTAAAGTTAGACAAATAGAAAGAAGTACTTATGTATTTTTTTAGCTACATGCATAACTATCCGAACTTCAAAACTTATTGATTCGGTATGTCCCAGGGTGAGAAAAATATGCAGCCTGAAATGGACTCGAACCCAGGACTTCAATCCGCTTTCAATGCGATTGCAATCCTGCCTATTTGAATACATCCCCTAAAACGTGAACAGGTAAGTACCGTTAAATTCTCCCCCACAAATTGTAAATCGTCACGAATTTCGGAATCCCAGACCGTTTGAGGAGCAACTTATTATCATATTTCTCAACTATTTAGTCGCGAACCAAAGTCGTGCACCGTTGTAACAAGGTGACAAATAAAGTAGCCTGGCAGGGACTGGAACCCGGGACGCCCCTGCTTAGATGAGATTTTCGGTCGCTTATAAATCCTCCCTAAAATTTGAACATATAAGAAAGCTACCCTGGCAAGTATCACACACTAGTTATTCCAATTTAGATAGCGCAAACGCACAGTAAAGAAAGAATGAAAACACTCACTGATAGTTGTCAAATTCCAAATGTATTGAAAGTCTTTCTATAACGCTGCCCCGTACAATTGAACAACGTATTCCAAATTGAATTTCATGAATAAATTAAGATTTAAAAAAGCGGATACTAAACCCGACTGTAAAAATTAAATTTAGTCTAAAAAATCCCCTTCAATGACTATAACACACGTTATAACAACACAGGCGTGGTTAGAAAATAATCCCTATTATTGAAACTATGCTAAAAACCGATAAAAAGAATTTAAATCTCGTGCGTGTTGTATCAACTGTGATAGAGGCGTTTAAAATTTCCTTACTTTACACACTCCATTCGGAACTACTCAGCGATTGCTGCACAACACACTGATTGTCAGTTTACGGAATCACCCGAGTGATTTTCCGAATGTACAAACGTGTCATGATTAACTTCCCTGAATTAACATTAACAATTTTTAAAATACGCAGAATCTATTTGCTTTATCAGTTTTTGCTCATTAACCCTTTCCTATGGATTCATGTTACTTGTACCAAAACATTACCTATTAACAATGTCATATCAGAGCGGACTGTCAACTTATTCAGCGTTCCTGGAAAGGCTAAATATCTGGACTTAGTTGCTAATCACTGACTAGGCACACACTTTCGTCAGAGATTGACAACAGCCCTACATGATTTAGAATTAGAGGCAAAAAGAAGAATTGTCACTGAAATAATTTCATGACCAACATCCTCGAACGTTTGCCCCGTCCAGTAATCGAACCTAGGACACCTCGAATGGTAGACTTGTGTGCTACAAACTGAGCTACCAGTGTGGGCTATGTTTTTAAAGATACCGGAAAAGTCTGCAACCTGGTTCCATAACGCTGTTGGCTGCGTGGATAATTTCAAATCTAGCGCTCATGATGGTAGCTTGTTCGAGTCGAATTTAGTGATGCCCTTCACTTAAACTTCGATAATAATGTCGATTTTCTGTTATTTATAAGGTATATGAAGAAGTCGTTGACTTTGTGAAATAGCATAGTAAGGTGGGCACTGGTTATAAACAATGTCCATGGAATTTAGGTTAGGTCAGCTGTTCACTGTACAGTAATGATAATTTATGTTCACACGACTTTAATGCTATTAGTAAATGACGATGTCTGCAAGTTTATGTTATTCTCATTCATTTACATTGTATCCCAGCTTGCTAATGGTAACTTTTATTCAACTGTAAGTGGCGAGTACATTAACCCCGTTGATTAAAATACTGTCTCATCCATTTGGTAGTGATTTTACTCATTTAAACATGCCACTTCGACATTCAATATTTCGAATAAGTGGTGCACTGTTAGACTGTTTATGTCACAGAACGTGTAGTCCAACAGAATTAACCTGAGCTTGACCATTATGCAAGAATATATTAAACTCATTATTTACAGTCTATTTTTGTCTTCGTTTGTAAATTACGCTTTATCGGAAGCTTTCGGCAAAATACACGTACTGAACAATTAATGTTGTTTTCATAAGAAAAAAAACTTTGAAACTGTGCCATAATATTGCTGACTTACTTGTTTGCCCAAAAAGTAATGCGTCCAAATTTAAAAATACAATAACATGCCACTTTTAATGAATTGATTTTTAGTCAAATCGGTTGTTATAAACACGTGTATAACCGTATACACACATACGGAAACTCACGATTTAATGTAAGTGAAGTGTGTAATTATTATAATTAGGCAGTTCAAGCTCAGGTTAATTCTGTTAGACTATATAAGGCACGCGAGTGTGATATATTCGGTCGAATATGTCACGCGAGTCTCATGTGGAATATACAGGTCGTCCACGTAAACATTGTGTATGTAAACACAGCCGATTCCATGACACATTAATATTTAGGGGTGAACTATTTTTACAATTTTTAGTTACTTAGTTTTCTATTATTTTATGAACATATTATAATATAAGATTAATTTTACAATATGCATCTACACTATCTTAAATAAATTTTAACAATCAAAATGGTATGTTTAAATCAATAAAATGCTGTTCATGCATCAGCTTATTCACCTATTCAGTGGGCAAGTCCATTGTTTAAAGTACAAAAACAAGCATGACCTAGAATACGACCTGTACGTTTGTGAAAATTAGCAATAAATTATCTGACCGCATATAGCACACATTCCATAATAATCGACCCCCTGAAGAGTAAGGTCGTATGTGCTACTTACGATCTTATATGACCCTTACACATTTGGAATCTGCATTTAAAGACGCATCAAATAGTATTTAGTTTGATTTATTTGCAATGCAAAATGTTGACCAAATCACGACAAAAGTCATAAAAAGATTATAGCCATACCTTATTTCCAAGGCTGTAGTAAACACGCATGGCAGAATACAAATCGTTTACCTATCAGTGCATGTTTTACTGTAGTATTTTAGAACAATTAGCTTAACATAAGAAAGGATGGGAAAACCGTGGGGGCATGTGTTCGAATATCCAACTCCAGCTTGATCTAACAGGCTAAGGGGATGTAAGGAACGAAGTTACGACATTATCAAATATTTACTATTATTATGGGGTTCCATGTGATTGTAGTTCTTGTTAATAATACATATGCATATCAGAACAAGTTCAAAACATTTTAAAACATCAACATCCTTGACTGGATCAAGCCCGCCATACCCAGTATTTATATTTGTTAGCTAGGACCAGCAATGTCGTTCTTCGGATGATGCAATATCTCGTCTCGTTGTTGCCCCTTGAGCGACGCGCAATAGTTCGATAAGACGATAATGAAACGAACGAACACGATACGACATTACGCAAAACGATACAAATATGGTGATATCGCATCGTGTAATTGATTTATCTTATCATAGGCCTATTGTCGCCCGGCATAGGTAAGGACATTGCAACAACAGTATCGGGTACATGTAACAGTATCGAACATAACAACACGATACTGTTGTCACATCTTGTTGTCGCGATGTTGCATAATAATGATGATCATTATGATACTTACAAATCGAGCACGATGTTAATGTTCTTTAATATTTAAAAATTGAACTTCTATTTATATCCACATGACCGAATATATCACACGCTTGCCATATTCGACCGAATATTTCACACGCGTGACATATTCGTTCTGTGACATTTACGGTCTAACACGTTTTGATAAGCGTGGAAAAGTTGATTTCAATCGAATATGTGACATTATGTGTGCTATATTCGGCTGAAGGGTATGACATATTCGACCGAATATATCACACGCGTGACATATCCGACCAAATATTTCACATGCGTGACATATTCGTTCTGTGACATAAATACGGTCTAACAAAGCACAAGTGCATTGTAAATTGAATAATACGACTATATGCCAAAATATGATTGAACTAAAATAGGGTCTTTTAACCCCCACATATTAGTTTTTAATGGAACCGACCACGTAAATAATCACATTGTTTACACAGGCGGCCGGCGCTTTCCAAATTACATACATGTATTATAGTGTTTTTGAATTGGGACCGTGCCGGCGGCCTGTGATTGTTTACATAAATCAACTGTTGACGTTTCTATACATTTGTTACGTGTAAACTTATATCAAAATAGAACTAGTATTCTTCTATTATAAAAGAAAGGTATACGTTAGTGTTTTTTCACAAGCAAATAAATTTCAAAATGCATAACCAGTATTGCAAAAGCACACACACACACACACGCGCCGCCCCCTCCCCTCCACACACATTCTCACGTTTCAACGCTCGCACGCACGCGTTTATGTAATAATTATGCAAATAGGTGGAGATATAGTTACAATTCTTCTAAGTGTGCAGTCATTGTTTTCAATGAAAATCAATCCAATCAAATTACAAAAAGACAATTTAAACTTGGTGATAATATTATATCTGAAGCTAAAGAGTATGTCCATATTGGTATTAAATGTGATAAATATCTCTCAATGAAAGCAAACATCACAGAAACATGTACCAAACTTCGTGGAACTTTGTTAAGTATCAATGGTAGTGGAATGTCCATAAAATCGTTGAACCCGCTGTCATCCAGATCAATATACCTCTCTATAGTGATTCCTAAAGCCCTGTATGGCTGCGAGTTATGGTCAATGCTTACAACTACTGATATCCAGCTACTCGAGCGCTCACATAGATTGTGTGAAATTCATTCAGTCATTACCTCAAAACAGCTCTACTGATATCGCACTTGGTGCATTGGACATCACCTGTGTTGAGTGCATTATTGACCAGCGTAAATTATTATTCTTGGGCCAATTGTGTAGACTGTCTAATTGTTATTTGGCTAAACACATGTTCAACCAAAGACTCACTAGATTCTTAAGCTATGACAGTCAGCATAACGGTTTCGTCCCCGACATATACCGGATACTTCTTAAGTACGGTCTAACGGACTTTATTAGCAGCTATGTAACCACTGGAACTTTCCCGTCTAAAATAACATGGAAGGCCATTATAAATAAACATGTAATCATGTACGATAAATTTATAAGATATGACAATATTGTTAAGGTTATGCAAAGTGATCTGAGATCTAATATACTTGAGATTGACTCTCCATGTAAAATATGGAAAATGGCCAAAACTCATCACAGCTGCTTACCTATTTGTAAAAACCTATTTATTATTATAGTTAAACTTTACTCTAGGGATTTTCTAAGAACATGTGAAAAATGCTCTCTTCTTACTTACGATATTGTCACTCATTGGCTTTGTTATTGTACAAGTAATGAGTCATTGCGATATACAATTATTGACCATTGTATGAATATTCTAGGTATACATTATTATATGAACACCATGTTCAGTGATCCTAGACGCCGCTGTGAGTCACTGCTGTCTCTAGCTACTACCGCATGTCAAATCACTGGTAGTCTTAAATATTTAGAACTTGCTAAGATCATTTGTAAAATGTGTTCATCAACTCTAAATCCGTTGTATGGTGATTTACCATGGATGTATTTTATATACTGAATATTTTAAATCTGGATGATATATTGAAATATTACTGTAAATGAACTTGAGGGAATTTGAACTATAGAAGTATGATGTTGTTTGCTTTTATTTGTGTTTACATGTTCCTGTAAATTGTCTTTGTGCTATGTAACTTTGTGTTTACTATCTTTGTAGTTATATCTTGTAATGTTTCTTTGCTCTCCTATATTGTGGAGGAATAAAAGTATTATTACTGCGAAACAAATATACATATTATATAATACGTTTGTGAAGACAAAAAGACAAAACATACAGAAAAGAGACAATTTGTTATAATATAACGATAAATCTTAATTATCTATCTTCCATTTACAGGTCATATTCTAGGTCATGTGTGTTTTTGTACTTTATACAATGGACTTGTCCACTATATAGGCGACAAAGCTGATGCATGAACAGCATTTTTCTAATTTAAACATACTATTTTGATATTTAACATTAATATAAAATAGTATATGTGCACATAGCAATCTTATATGATGGTATTTTTATAAAATAAGTGTAAACTAACTTAGCTATAAAATTGTATAAATAATTCACCCCTAAGTATAGTTCTATTACATTAACCTGCCAAAACTTAAATAATTACACGGTCACTGAATCTGTTATTTTTAACCCTTTCGAACTTGTTATTTCCCAGATATTCAAAATCGTAGCATGTATAGTTAGATTATCAATTATTGTTATGGATTTGTGGCTCAATGTTTTAAAAGAGGTTAAATAATAACACATTCAGTGAGTGTGTAATTAATCAAGTTGTGACAGGTTAATGTACTAGAACTATATTGGTGTTTAATGAAACTGGCTTAGTTTATATACGCAATGTTTACGTGGACGACCTGTACATTGCGTATGTAAACACAGCCGGTTCCATTACACATTAATATTTAGGTGTAAACTATTTTTACAATTTTATATTTACTTTGTTTCCTCTTATTTTATGAACATATTATAATATAAATTTACAATATGCATATACACTATTAAAAATAAATGTTATCTATCAAATTGGTATGTTTAAAGCAGTAAAATGCTGTTCATGCATCAGCTTATTCACCTATTTAGTGGACAAGTCCATTGTTTAAAGTACAAAAACACGCATGACCTAGAATACGACCTGTAGTATTTATACCCATTAAAAAGTGTATGCTTGTATGTACAAAATAATGCAACATTTACCTGCATTTTCATAATAAGAACACAAATCGAACATTTAACCACGTGGTCGACCTACCCTATAAACAAACCTTGTCTACGCACATTATATTTTGCTCATTTTGCTTACTATTTAGTCAAGCGATATCTACATGTATATTTCCTATCATTAAGTAATAAATGTTATTAATTAATTTAGTAATTAAAGAATAATTAAGAAATATTTTAACTCACCATTTCATGCGGTTGTTTTCCACAGCTACATGACTACACATAACTTAATTTAGATCATTCAGCTAGTACGCACACAAAACCCGTGATTCACGCTCTATGTACTCTACTTTAAACCGTCGTCATTGAATCGAGTTGAGTTAAATAACTTTATTATACCTCACTGGAATTTCCCTATGCTAAAGCCCTATACCAGAGCGGGTGTTATTTTGTTCGATCACATGGTAATATTACCCGCTGTTTAAAGCCCCAGTCACATTAGAGCTTACGACCACTTAAGACCAGTTGACGATCATCAGTGACCTTTGGTCGCGAAGAATCTTTAAAAAGTCTTACGACGGTCATCGGTGATCTTCGACAGTCGCTGGTTGTCTTATTTAGGTCTCACGACCAATTTCAGTCGCAGAGAGGTTTTTGAGCTTGCACAAAGCTTGGGCCGATGTCCTTGTCACTCGGTCGCAGGTAGTCTTTCCAAAGTCGTAAGATCATCGTGCGATTAGTAGTGACTTGTCTTACGACCACCCACACGATTACAAATGACAACTAGCGACTTCTCTACGATTAATTGCAACCATCGTACGATCGTCAGAGACTAGTTAAAGATTTCCTGTGACAAGACACAGACCACGTGTTCACATTATGTATAGCAGTAACTTTACGGTTCATTCCTCATACGCACTTTTTCTTTCGTTTGAGTAACACCGTCATGCCACCCAAAAAGTCAAAGTGTAAAGGAAAGTTCAGAAAAGGACCAAACACGACCCTGACTCTGAGGGTGAAACTGAAGAGCTAGTTGTAACCCAGCATGAAAATGCATTACCTTAAGACGTCCCTGATGCTCAGCCTATTCGGCAGATCCAGGAGCTGGTATTTCAGGACGCTGAGGACGGTGACGGTGAAGATGATGGCGATTTACCACCCAAGGCCAAGCGTGCTAATGTCTCTAAAATATCTCTGCACAGCGAGAGCAAATTGTGATAAATGAGAATGTTTCACTGTAAAGTCCTTATTTATACCTCCAATCCATCAGTCTTTTTCGGTTTTTTGTTAATCGCGAAACTGTCGTGCAACAATCTTAAGACAGTCTTTACAAATTGTTACTAGTCACTGATAGTCTTGAGTAGTCTTTAGTAATCGTGCGTTAGTCGTACGACAAGTTGTAGGTGATCGAATGACAGGTCACGGGTAGTCGTAAGTAATCCCATACAATCTTGAGACAATCGTACGTTTTCTGATGACCTGTCATACGTTTGTCAATGACTGGTCGTACGATAATCGCGGTAGTAAATTTTTCTGCGCAAAGAGGGTTTTGTCGCAGACAATCGCCGATGATCGTCGATTTTACGCGTCGCCGGTGGTCGCAAGTAATCGTGAGCTCAAGTGTGACTGGGGTCTAAGGGAGACCACTTATTAACGATTAGTAGCCGTAAATAGCAGCGACCGGGCGTAGTGGTTAGCATGCCTGACTTCGAATCCGGAGATTGCGGGTTCGAATCCCGGTTGCGGCAGGTTATACCCTATACATGAGTTGTCAGTCTCGTGGTGGGGTAAGTTAGTACTGGTGATAGAATAAGTGTCCAGGAAACCTATAGTAGGAAGAGCCAGCCGTCGTGTATATAACCTATATATGTGTTGAATGTGACGTTAAAAACAACAACAAAAAAGTAGCCGTAAATCAGGGTATATTAGTGATATACATGTAATTCAGTTTTTTTATTGTACTGATTGTTTTCTTTACTGTGTTGTTATTTGTTGTTCAATAAATATTTACGTGTAACAGTTTTGTTCGGTATAATAAAACAAATAACACATGGAAGTGAGGGTGACAGTACAGATTATCAACCCGAGGAAAATAATATCAACCGAGGCGCTAGCTAAGAAACAATTGAGTACCTAGTTTAAGCCACAGGGATATGTCATGTAACCTTCCTTTGATTTTTAAGCATCCTGTTTACGTGTATATACATATATATATATATAGGATTCAACCGCGTTTAGTAGACCTCTTAATGTAGATTTAATTCTATGTGCCACAAACACAAAATAGTTTCGAAACCCCGGCGCGCTACCAACTGTGTTACAGACAAGGGTTATCATAAAAGAGGCGGTACTTTTCCAGGTATTGGGTCAAGCTTGCTTGGGGGCGTTTCTATGATGGTATCTATGGCAACGGTTGCCACGTTACCGACAACCAATATTTCAACCCAATAATTTGGAAAGTCAGAATTATTCGCTAGTGTCTTATAAACGTTTTTATCTCCATTCAAAACTAAAATTTTATTATCTTTCATGTTTAATCTCCGTAGACAATTCTTTTCGCACCATTCGTTCTCTTTCCGCTCCTTTTCAGCGTCCACTAGTACCAGTCTAACAAATTGATTTCTTGGATTTGATTCAAAATAGTAAAACGATTCAAGGTAAAGCCGCGGTTTCAGCATATTTGATAAAACATACTGACACGGTATTTTCAGTCTATTTTCACCATAAGTTGAATGTACCGGAAGTTCGCCATCACACAAATTTGCGCAAAACCACACCCCTTCCGGTGAGTCAGCATCTTTTGCTAATTTCGTCCAAAATGGCGTCTCTGTCTTTCTTTTCAACAACATTCCATCGGTTAATATTTTGTGAATAGTTTCTGTACCAGTCACGTGATAGAAGTAACGAATGGTTTCCAACTTCCGGTGGTCGATACTTGTCATAAAAGCCTGAAAGTTATAGTGACACAACTGTATGAAATACAAGTAAAACTGGTTTGTATTTTATAAGACATTTAGAAATAATACTGATACCAGTCCTAGGACTGCACACTCGATTGACCAGAATAATCATATCAGCACAGACAATAATCTTAAGTTCCAGGATTTACAAGTACACCAAATTTCTTAGAATTCTCCAAGCATCATTGAAAACAACCATAATCAGTCTAAATGTAAGGTGGGAGTTATGGAATTTGGTATTTGACCATCAACGATAGACCTGTGGAAATATTTATGTAAAGAATCGAGTAGGACAGTCCAATTTCTCCGAAAATTCGAGCTTGTAACTGCATTGATATTTTATGTAAAAAATATAGCATGTTTAAAAAAAGTTTGGCACATTCGAGAAAGCTTTGTAAAACTGCAACCAGGTTTCTGATTAGGCTTTCTGTAAATTATGTATTTCTTTTTTTGCACAATGTCCCTATAAAAAATTCTCAGCTATTACGAATGCATTTAGTGGTCTATGAAATTTAGAACTTTCCAGTGTGTATGTTTTTTAAAGCCAAAAGCCGACGATTTTAAGGGTTCATTGTGGATATTTGGAAAATTCACATCCTTATCGTTCTTCTATATTTATTTGTCCTCGGCTCTGTTCCTCATCCACGTTCAGTTAAGAAAGACTTCCAATAAATCCTTCATTCAGTGCCGACAGTGCTTTGATTATATTCCAAGCAAGTGCTTAAAAATTAATAACATACTAAACAAATGAGTATGATTAAGCAACAAAAATACATTGTATTATAAAAAAAATACCTCCAGCTCGTTAGCTTCATGACCATGTGCTGAAGCCTTTCTAAAATCCCCAAACATAATTTTACTGTTCGAAATAACCAGCCAGTTTAGTGATTTTAATTATAATTATTTAAAAGTCTGTTCGGTGATTTATATATTAGAGTTACAAAATCTTGCATGTTACAAATAGAGCGTGTATGACATTTGCATTCTATTTCAATGATTTTAGTAAAACAATACAACATTCATTAATTCAGGTTAGACAACTCATTGGTCATTACTAATTTCACATTTGAATTACCTCCCTTGGATAATTTTGAAATTTTGTTGAAAATAGAGATCAACTGAATCTATGAGTTAGCATTTTTGAATTTGATTGATCATTGTCTCAGTATTGCTAAGTAGGACTTAGTTAAGCGAAAAGTTTACACTTATTTATTTATTTAGCTATTCATCAGATTACCGAGCTCATCATTCGGAGCATCTCGACCTTTCAGTAATGTTATTCAGGAGTTCCGAATGCGAGCTCATTTGACTGCGAAACTAGCTAGAGATATTGGGCTCGATTCCCTTGCAGGAGCTACATTTATTGATTATTTCATACATTCCTGGAATTTAGCCATTGTCACACTACATGTATAGCCTGAGTCAGCAAAGTACTTGCGTACCTTTTGGTCAAATTCCAGTTCTGCTGGTCAACTGTCCGGTTAACCGTCAAGTGAACTCGGGTTCATAAAGACGGGGAACAAAAATAAGTTAATTTACATAATTGGTAGCTACGAAAGAACCGCAACCTAAGAATGATCACATGTAAGGCGCATGTGATCGCTTTGTATAAAACTGAGCCGCTCCGTGGCCCAGTGCGCACAACCATAGGAGCTTTTGCTAAAGCTATCTTAGTACATTTACGCAACCTGCGTCAAGCGTATTTATAATTTTAAATTGGCTAAATTTTCGTTAAGTTGAATTGAGAAATAAATGTAAAGAGTTTTGGACATTGAACTTTAATTTTCGTACTTTTCGTTTAAAGTTTTTGTATTCTGAATAAAAGTGGAAAAACGATCATTTGTTATATCATTCACCAAGAACCTGGGTAACACTTAATCTCTGACAACATCAGGAGTGCAACACCATGACCCATTGATCTCGTCTAAGTTCTCACTCACTGTCGAGAACATGGACTACAAGTACTAGGTTAAAAGCATGGTTCCAGAGACATAGGTCTCTGTGTCCCATTTAGAGTATTAAAAAATGAAAATCCACTCGTTGAGAATAGGAAAAATCTCTCATGGGTGAAGAACTGAAGCACGTAGGTGTTTTACCAGCATTTCCTTGAGATTTTGACACATCGCTTCGTAGGATATACTTGAACCACTGTTTATATTCACTTTTTTATGTTTTACTTTTCTTTATTCGTGCCATGAGTTTGATAAAATATTTAAGTTAAAATGTTTTCTTTGATCTATATTTTCACATTTTGTCAGTATGCATTAAATATAAAAGTTTATGGACCGTAAATAACAAATTCCATTAACAAAAATAAATTAACCATTATAAGCATGATTGCTCGTTAATTTTAAATGCGATAAAGACGCTTTAAATATTCAATAAATAGGCCCTACACGCATATATACTAGTTAATTTTATGTTTAATACCTTCAAATGATCTTAATCCAGGCGCGTAGGAGCTGGGGCGTCAGGGGCCAAGTCCCCAATATTCTGGCAAGCAGCGGCAATGGGACAGCGAGTTAATTTTCACGACACATTGAAAATCTTGAGGGCTCATACAAGGATTTGTTCTTAAACAGGAGGTACTGAAAGTGCTGGTAATCGAGTTTCAGAGGCTTACATTCACACAAAAAATCCCTCCCGTGCCAACCCCATCTGCGGCCCCAATATTCAGATCCTTCCTACGCGCCTGGTCTAGCTTTTCACAGATACACACACAGGGTCTATAGTCATATAATCTACGACAAGAACTAATAATTACCTTAAAGCAAAACTTGCTTAATGACAATTACTCTTTCCAGACGAATAATTAAATGACAATAAATAGAGCATAAAATAACTCAACAGTTCTACATGTACCTGTCTTTCCCCGAAAAAATCTAATTGATGATTCAAGGTGTGATTGTTAACTTAAAACACTTTACACAAAACTTAATTCAAGCAGTAAACTAGGTCATATGCAAGAATGATTTGTGAGGAGGATCCATTACGAACAGCAACGTGTCACAGGCTAATGTGGGTATTTTCGGGAAAAGAAATGTTTAAGTTACCTAAGGACCCTATATAGGGCCCTTGAGTTAAGTTATACCCTAGCTAGATATTTCCTAAATTTTGCATGTAGCAAGAATTTGACGAAAAACGAATAGTTTGACTATATTCTGAAGATCATGTGACTATATACTCTGAATATGTCGAGTTTGTATGGAAAGGTAAACTCTACTACAGCCTGCCTAGAAACCGAGTCCATATTGACAGACAATCTCTTGACCGGATTTCAAGCAACTCATATCTTATAATTACCATTTTTATTGATTCAGTCCCCAAAAATAAGCAAGCTTGGCTCCTTATTGAGTTCATCTTTAATGTCAAGCCATCATATCTCCACACCGTAGCGGCGACTGTCTAATATTTTGAATTTAATATAAATAAAACATCCAACTAAATATATTATATGAATAATATATCTTTATTTGAGATTATCACAAGCTATATACGATATAAATGATGAAACACTATTTTACAAACAGTCAAAATAATAACATTATGTTTATACATTTTGCGTTTGTTATTCAAAATGATATAAAATATAACTTTATTTTTTCTCATATATAATGTATTATATCGGTATAAAAACTGGCCGATTTACATACGCCAAATATAATCTTGCATACATTACAAGTTTGTGACCAACTTTTACACATTTATGGAATTTTGTAATAATTGGCAGTCAAATATGTCTTTATTACAAGTAGGCAATATTTCATTACAAATGGTTGCTTTTAATTACAAATAGGTCACCATTCATTACAATTCGGTGACTTTTTTATAAATTAGTGGAACTTTGTAGTAAATAGCAGCAATTTATTACAATATGTCCATTTTCATCACAAATACTGACCTTTTTTATAAATTGGCAACAATTTACATTTGAATATAGATTGTCATTTATTACAATATGAAAGCAATTTTATTCTGAATTACAGTCTACAGTAAGTCATTGTTTATAACAAAATGCTGAGATTTATTACAAACTGGCGACCATTCCTTGCCTGGAATTGTCATTTTTACAATTTAACTGCAGTTCATTAAAAGATTATACAAATTCACCATGTTTACTACAAAGAGTATCCACTATTCAAAAACTACACTTACATTTATCACAAAACTTCAACCCTTCCTAAGTAACTATTTATATTTCACATACAAAAGGAAATGGGCTCGAACGAAGACACAAGTTGGGCTATAGCTTAAACATAGGACCCCTCACCAGTCCACCATGCTGTCAAGTTATCAATTAAAAATGCATCCGTAAGTATTTTATACAAAAATGTATAAATGACATAATAGCCATGTATTAAACATATATACTGTAATAATCCACAAAACGTATAGATAACATACTGTAGTCAAAATACAATGAACTGACATAATAATCTTTGTAAACAAAAATAAAATAACAAAGCATGGCTTACAAAAATACCTATTCCTTAACCACTCTACCATATTTTACATGGATGTATGTAGCATCAAACACCTTAGTGAACATTGTTCAATAAAAAGCAATATCAAATACAACAGTACATTGGGTCGTAACCATCAGTTGAGTCATTGACAGTAGACTAAATAATAAAATACAAATATAAAATTATATGTTGTTAAGCAGATGAATATATAGTATACTATTTTAGACACGAATGTGATTGCATTACACATGTATATATTTATATAATTATGTATTTTAATGATATACATTATATTATACATTAACAGTCCACTGACAATAAGTTGTCCAATGTTTATAAACAAAAATACAGAATCCAAAGATTTAGATTATGAGCATCTTAACCTCTTGACCATGTCTTGCATATGCATGTATTCCCATATGAATATGGACACACGGAGAATAAAATCTAGTCATATAAAATGGTTAACAAACTAGCATAAAAATCATCTTAGATTACGAACATCGGACAATTCATCGTCAGTAGACAACACTATACGTACTAAATAACAATAAAACAACAATTATATAATAGGATAAATTTAACATAAAATCCGTATAACCAAAAACAAATCATGATTTAAGCAATGATTTACAATCATTTCACAATTTCACAAACTCAAATCTTATTTTAAAGTCAACTAACTATGGTTCTATCTAAATAGACCTTATTTTGACAGAGGTAAATAATCTTACTAAAGAAATCGTAACACTTTAAGGACAGAACAAAAGTGTTCCAATTTTACAGATTTCCGAAATTCTCACCCAAGACAGGATCAGGAGATTTACTCTTTTATTAAAAGATGTTCCACATTTATATATCACCTTCTAGAAATAAGAAATACATTCCAACGATGGTAAACTGTTACATGAGTACATCATATTTATTACTTCTATAAATGTTTATATGTATAATTTGTCATAATCATGGTGAACCTTATAACTTTTTTGTAACATATGTGTGTTATGGGCCGGAGGCATAAATCAATTAATAAAAGTCGTTGTTGTTGTTGTTGTAAAACTCAGAAGTCAGAGAATTCCAGATTTCACAGTGGTCGGATTTCTTGTGTTAGATCTACACTGCATTCCACTGTCAGTTTATGAGTAGCAATGATATCCATATGAGAGATGACCAGTTTGTACAAGTTTGAACTGAAAATGAATTCTATGAGCATACAAACAAACACTAAAATACTTAATCTTATAATCTAAAAAGCACATTTTTAAGTTGTAGAAATTTAACTATACCAAAATGTTTCTAATAGTAATTTCACACTCCATTCTAAAGAAATTCTTTGTTATAATACCTTTATCTAAAGCTAGAAAGTCTGCAGATTTTAAAATATCTAACACATTTTGTTCCATTGGTAACTATTGTGCTGATGAACTTACAGGTATGTTTTTTAAATTTACCAATCCAGTTTGAAAGTTGCATTCTATGTCGAAAACTTGGATAATAATTTCTGCATCACATCCATAACAAAATATTATCACACAAAACAAATATCATAAATCACTGCTACTAAACTTAACACGAAATATTTCCACACTCGATACATATGAACAAAGTATATTTTACAAACTAATGTCACATTTTATTTAACTATCTGACATCCAATAATATTTCTTGTACTATACATTTAAAACTACAGCACCCAATCAAAATTTCCGTAACAATGTCCCAATTCTAACCAGCCAATCGTATTCCTTGTAGTTTGCACTGGAAAACTACACAATCCAATCACATGTTCGTAGCAAATAAAACATTCAAAATGCTACGCGTACCAATCATATTCCTTGTAATTTGCACTTGAAACTTCAGCACCCAATCAAAATGCTCATAACAAAAGAAACTATTCAAAGACTAAGCCAATCACAAGCCAATCCCTTTACACTACGTAAACATTGGTATCAAATGAAAATGTTCGTAACAAATTAAATGTCACCATTTGCTATGCCAACTAATCATTTTCTTTGTACTTTACAATCAGAATAACTGTCGTTCAATCAAAATACTCGTAACAAATCCAATATCCAATCATTTTCCTTATAATATCCAACAAAATATAAAAGATCCAATAGAAATACATGTAACAAATACATCAATCGTTTTATGTGAAAGGTCTATTGAACAAGATAATGCATTTACACGTAATGTTTGTACTTTTACGTCATTTGTACACGTTTTATCATATTTCCTTTCTATATTTACATTTTTAGGTTAATATCATATAAATATAAGTTGTCTAACTTCATGTACGAGAGTACTAGAGTATTAATATTCCAAAGTTATTCGGTCACATCACGTGCGAATTACAGCGCCCTCTATCGGCGTTTCTTTGTATAGATCAATTCCACTAACATCTAAAAGTTGCTCATCAACGTCCTGTTTTACCACGTTATTGTTTTGTTCAATTACTATAGCATGTTGTGTATTGTTTGGAACATTTTCTTTTGTCACAAGCACTGACGGTCGTCCAGTTGTCGCTCGATAAGACAGACTGTGATGTTTGGCGTCTGGTCGGCCGGTGTAGACTCTCTCAATGGGTTTGGCAACCGTAGTAGACAAATTTCTTGACGATCTCAGAGAATGAGCTTTTTTATCAATTTTGGCGACTCTAGGATTAAAAGAAACTCTCTGATATGCAGGACCGTAGCCAGCCGAATGATGTCTCACTTCAACGGTCCTAGAACTATCAGGCATGTCGGTTGACCAAACGGGTATTGCCGAGCGAGTTCTCGTAGCAACCACGTGGTTAGCGCGAGCTGGACGAGATCTCCATTGAATACGTTCAGGTAATTCACTATAGCGTACAGCATTTCGCTCCATTGTGTTCCTCTTCCAATCCTCATACGAAGTCGTACTTGTGGTCCTAGTGGGCGTGACTACTTCATACTGACGTCGTTCCACTGTTGGTACTTTAGTGGTGGTCACTGTGTAAGATGTCGAATTATCATTGAAGCCACGATAGTCAGGAACATTAACTCTTACATGTGTAACACTGCCTGCGTTTGAGTGACTGACGCCATTTTCTTGTCTTCTAAGCACAACAGGTTCGTCTTCGATTACCTCGGTCTCTATCCTTTCCTCGTCGTCGTTGTCAGCTGCATGTAGGACCACAGTCTGTGGTTGGACAGTGTGTTTATGGACGTCGACATTTACTGACCGGAAGTTGACTGGGGAACCAGGCTGAGAAAGTCCGGTGGAGTGCTCCAACATAATTTTAATGTCACGTAACTCCTGGGACAAGTTTTCAAGCTCACTACGCAATGCTGATTCGGAAACCTCTGATTTGTTATCGCTCATATCAGACTCCACAGACTCCTTCTCCAATCGTGTTGGTTTACCTTTCCTGTACAAAGGTATTCGGACGCCATTTTCAAAAACCTCAGTATGACCATTTTGGACATTGGCAGTCCCATTCTCTTGAATGTAAACTGTACTATCAGTGACTTTATGGACTACAGCCTTCTCGCCATGGATGTCAACCAGTTGTTTAAGCTCACGTTTCGTGTTGTCGTGTTCCTTACTCCTTAAAGTCCAGTTTATGTCATCATCTTGCTGTTTGATAACACGGGTCGGGACGACTTGTACGGTCTTTATCCTCTTCTGGAGAGCTCTATACGTCTGCATATACATTCCAGCGTCCAAACCATTAGCACAACGAAATACATTTATCTGAAATAGTACAACGGAAAAGATTAACATAAAGCTAAATGGAGGCGATTTTATTAAAATCCAATATAAAATTATCTGCTCGCATACACTGACTTATTTTCGATCTGGCAACTACACAATAGGGGTCACATTCAGCTCAATCTAAGTAAAACTCGAGCTAAAATTTTTCATTCGCCTACTCGCTAATTTAGATCTGGCCTTTTTCAAACGAGCGTCACGTTCAAGTAACCTTTTACGAACAGCCCTCGTATATTAATGACGAAATTGTTATGATACGTAACTTGTTTACATCGTCTACGTCACGCAATTTGAAATGAGCCATCCAATTGCAGACTTTGAATAATAACGCTGTTAAATTAGCTTGCAAACCTTGGTCTAAAAATAGAAATGACGAAATCAAAATGTTATTGATAGTGTTTCGTCTAGATGAAAGCTACGCATTGATTGGTCGACACAAAGTTCACCTCGATGTGACCTTCCACGGAGACAGTAGAGATCCTGTATACGACAGCGGTCTACAGGATATCTGTTCACGGAGATTGCATTCAGCTGACATTAGCTTTATAAAATTAGTGATCAAATCATTATGCTCAATGGCTTGTTTACATCTCTATGAAACACAATTTGCAATGAAGCGTCCACTCAAAGCCTTTGAATAACGCACACAGTAAAATCATTTGTAGTGTAACGTGTCGATGAAAGCTACACATTGATTGGTCAACACAAAGGTCTTCTGAACATGACCTCCTGTGCTATATCGAGTGATCCTATGACAGCGGGCTGTAGGATATCTGTTTATGGAGATTGAAATGGAGGGAGACAAAATGTATAGTAACCTTAGTTTAAAACCTCCCATGACTGTAGATGTTATAGCAAACATGGAATACCCTGCTCAAAATAATTTATTTATTGGAGTTTACGCCATGTCAATACAATTATGGCCATTTTACTTAACCCAGTGCACCAAACCCAGCTTTCCTAGACCCTCGCCAATACCCAGTACTCGCCTACACTTCCACAAGGCCGGCAACTTCTCCTTATACCTTATTAATAGAGGAAATTGATATTATTGTCAGTTTTTAATGGAAGGGCTTAACTGCTCCGAATGGGATGCGAACCCGTACCCCCTGGATTCAATAAATTCAATGAATCTACGACATTTCGTCAGTTACAAAACACAATGATTTAACCTCATTGTTTTTTTACCACTCGATCAAGAAGCAGACGATCCCATATTGGTGTGTCCTAGATTAGTGACATAGATAATACACAATTTACGCATCTTGTTTTCAAATTAAAAGATTTAACTATATGCAAGCATAACGACTGTCAAAGTTTATCAAAATGCATTTTTATAAAGATTGCAAAAATATTCTGAACGTTTCAAGCATGAAATGCTAATTAGTTACAAATATACAACTTGTATCCAAGTCTATCAGTCAACTGGCAATTTTTTGTCACCAGCTTGGCGCCGATTTGCATCATTAAGTCAAATGGACCAATCAAAATGCAGCTTACAAAAAGCTGAGAAACAAAATGCAAACATCTGTCAATATTGTTTATGTTGTTGTTGTGAAGAACGTTGAAGTGTAATGTACGTGCATTTTGATTGGTCAAAATGTTCCTCTTTATTTGTTGAGAACCAATCAAAATATTGTTTTTATAACCAGCTTGATGTTTCGAAAAAGTTGTTGGCGACAGGCAAAGTCGAGAACAAGAGGTCTAATTATTTCTAAAATTTGAAAAGGAAACAACTCGGAGACACCGCATTAAAAACTCACCTGAAATTTATTCTTATCTCCCTTGGATAATGACGTCACCATAAGAAGATCAGGTAGGTTTTGACTGACAGTCATAAGTTGTATTCTCTCAATTGGTATATAATCGTGCAACACTTTTCCCTGAATGACAGTAGTCTTCAACATACGTATACCATCTGAACCAAGCTGTAACTTGATACGGTTACCTTTCTGTGATGCTATTTGAGAGTTTATCTCATTTATGGTCTGAATTATACAAAATATAAACATTGCTATATCTATAAATAGATTTCTATTTTTAGTAACAACAGTAATGGCTTACCCGACGTTGAATTTGTTAAATAACAATCATTGCATTATGCTGAACTGAAACCAACTATTCTTTAAGAGTGATGGATAAATTTATCATTTAATGTGTCCACCACATGGCAGGCTTGGTGTGTATAAAGAGGTATTGTATCGGCGTTAACATATTTCTCAGTTGGACTTGCCTCTAAATCTGACTTTTGCCAGTGTCATACAGACGGACGAACTGAAAATGCTCTCATTTAACTCATAATATATATTATAAGTACACGTATGCCAGAGACACTTTACGTGAAAGTCACATGCGATACATATCAATTTTTGAATCGGGTTTTCCCTCAGTGAAATCTGGTGAAAAAGTTTGAGCCAAAAGCAGCCATTTTGAATGGAATGACTAACAACAAAGCACTGTAGTGGGTGATAGAATACATTGCATGGTGCTTCGCGTTTGTATTTAATTTTATTAATGTTTGAACCGTCAATTTGCAGAGTTAACTCGTCCTATTGATTGGCTCAGGACCCAAGAATTTAAACCTTGTTTTGACAGCACATACCCTCTCAACAGTGGCGAACAACTGTCCTATTTTACAGGTACAGCCCAGGCAATTGTTGTAGACAATATTTATACCAAATCTTCTCAAACGAACCAACGACCCCTAGATTTTTAGTCAGCCGACGGAGATAGCGGGGAGTTTCAATGCATAAGGTATAGTCCAACAATTTCAAAGTATTTATTCTTATGAAAACAAAATTTATTGTTCAGTATGTGGATTTTGCCGGAAGCTTCCGATAAGGCACGTCTTACTAACGAAGACAAAAGACAGTAAATACCGAGCTTAATATATTCTGGCATAAAGGTCAAGCTCATGTTAATATTGTCGGACTATAAAACGTTTAACATTTTTAAAGAATTCACAAGTTAAGGAAATCAAATTCGTATGATGTAAGCATAAAAATTCTAACCCGAAAGAAATTATACCGACTACATTTATATTGTACATAGTATAGGCCTACTCGTACTACAATAATGCATATTTAATATAGTATATAAAAGCATAATAGAATGTGCTTTATTTATATAATACAAAAGATATTGATCGTATATTTCAAACTATGAAAAGCTTTTAATTATTTTTCAAATATTTAATCAAGTGGAATTTAATTCTGGTATTGAATACTTCATGTAAACAAACTTAAACTTCTGAAACCATTCACACGTTTTATAATAGCCGTGTTGCAAGTTTATTTCAGACGGTCTTAATAAAAGTTAAAAGTGAGAGTACGGTTTAAAGTCCGCTTCCATATACAATGTACATGTTCAGCCGACTTTACAATTTTGTACGAAAACCCCTTGTCATTGAAATACCCTTCTGAAAGGTGATCCCTTATAGTACCCATTTATACCTGGGTGTAGTGGAACACTTTTAGGTTAGTTTCTTGCTCAAGGAAATAAGCAGTGCTCCTTGTATTGTTTGAACCCAGAACCTCTCGATCCCTAAACGTACTGCTGCTTGACCACTGCTCCATACAACATATCCCATAAAATGATCCTAAGAAAAGTCAAAGATTAACTGTCCAAGAATGTTTGCCACCTTGGCTTCCAACGTTCAAAGTTCGGTCGCTCCGAGAAAATACGGATGACCCAACTCTCATTTAACTAGCTTTTAAATTAGAATTTTGACCTGTTAAATGAATATAGTACATTAATATTCTAATACAAAAAATGCGCCAGTCAGTATAACTTATCCGGTAGCACTCAATGCTTCTGATCGACAGCTCGTGGGTTCGATTCCCAGGCGATGCATAATTTGGGTTCGATTCCCAGGCGATGTATACTTTAGGTTCGATTCCCAGGCGATGTATACTTTAGGTTCGATTCCCAGGCGATGCATATTTTTTCTTCATTACCCAGGCGGTGCATAGGTGATGATAGGGCGGTCAGTTAACCTACTCACTGTTCTTGAAAAGGCTCAGTCTCTAGATTTATTTGTTAACCAGCTATAGGGCGCATACTTCCGCCAAGAACTGACAAGTTGACAAGCACCCTACATGATTCAGAATCAGTGGTAGAAGAGAGAAAGGCCATAGATATCACTAGTACATCATAACCAAGAGTCATCAATGTATGCCTCGCCAGGGAATTGAACTTACAACCTCTCTATCAGTAGACGTGTGTGCCACCAACTGAGCTTGTCGGACAGTTGGTCTGTAAGACTAAAAAGATGAATAAGTACCTGAGCATCCACTGTGTCTTTTCCCCATACTCCCAAATAATAAACCTTTTTCTCGATGAATTGATCCGACATTGTTGTTTATAGATGTAAAACAATACTAACTTAGGTAAGTCAAGTTTCTAGTTCATAATATCTGAAAATACAAACAATAGTAATGTTTATATTATTGTTGCAGTAAAAAGTTAGCCTGATGGGCTTTTATTCGCCAAATAAAGACGTAAGGGTTTATATTTCCATCACATGGGCTGTTACACTTCAATTTTTTACGAAATTTCTGATGATTACAATTGCTGGCACCACGACGAAATAGGTAAAACTGGGTCAATGCCATCAACAGTGGGTCTAGTATGTACAGCCAACTAAGCAATGCAGTCACTGCGCATTGTCGTAACCAGAACTTTATCAAAGAAGACAACAAAAGCTTAGTAAAGGTTTACGATGGACTTCACTCGTAATCACATTAACTTTTCGACTATTTCCGTAACCTGAAATTACGCGTTTTCATTGGACAAGCCTAATCGAACTCATATGACCACAATTGTTAAAAATCGACCACTTTTGTTCCGCAACGATAAAATATGTCAGATGCGCAATAAAGTAACAAATACGTTTATAATTCGCTAAATCGTTTGACAAAATCTTCGTATTTAGATTGTTTACTCCGTAAAATTGAAAGCCTTGGCATTCATGTTCTATGAAACTGTTGGTGCATGCCTTCACAAGAACGAAATTATTGTATGTGAACATAGTTTGAGTACAGTATAACGTCTTTATAACAACCGTTAGTAAAACTAGACTAAACTGGTTGTTGAGAATGGCTGTTGTTGGGATGTGGCTGTTGTTGGGATGTGGCTGTTGTTGGGAATGGCTGTTGTTGGGAGGTGGCTGTTGTTGGGATATGGCTGTTGTTGGGATATGGCTGTTGTTGGGATATGGCTGTTGTTGGGATATGGCTGTTGTTGAGATTTGGCTGTTGTTGGGATGTAGCTGTTGTTGGGATATGGCTGTTGTTGGGAATGGCTGTTGTTGAAATGTGGCTGTTGTTGGGATGTGGCTGTTGTTGGAATGTGGCTAATGTTGAGATGTGGCTGTTGTTGGGATATGGCTGTTGTTGAAATGTGGCTGTTGTTGGGATGTGGCTGTTGTTGGGAATGGCTGTTGTTGGGATGTGGCTGTTGTTGGGATGTGGCTGTTGTTGGAATGTGGCTGTTGTTGGAATGTGGCTGTTGTTGGAATGTGGCTGTTGTTGGGATATGGCTGTTGTTGGGATATGGCTGTTGTTGGGAATGGCTGTTGTTGGGATATGGCTGTTGTTGGGAATGGCTGTTGTTGAAATGTGGCTGTTGTTGGGATATGGCTGTTGTTGGGATGTGGCTGTTGTTGAAATGTGGCTGTTGTTGGGATGTGGCTGTTGTTGGGATGTGGCTGTTGTTGGGATATGGCTGTTGTTGGGATGTGGCTGTTGTTGAAATGTGGCTAATGTTGTGATGTGGCTGTTGTTGGGATGTGGCTGTTGTTGTGATGTGGCTGTTGTTGGGATATGGCTGTTGTTGGGATGTGGCTGTTGTTGAAATGTGGCTAATGTTGAGATGTGGCTGTTGTTGGGAGGTGGCTGTAGTTGGAATGTGGCTGTTGTTGGGATATGGCTGTTGTTGAAATGTGGCTAATGTTGAGATGTGGCTGTTGTTGGGAATGGCTGTTGTTGGGATGTGGCTGTTGTTGGGAATGGTTGTTCTTGAGAAATGGCTGTTGTTGGGAAGTTGCTGTTAATGAGAGGTAACAGTTAATGATAATAAACAATTGTTGAGATGTGGCTGTTTTTGCATCGCCGGCAACCACAGTACTTTCTCCGTTACACTCCATACGTACCGTGGGAAATTTGACTGGCAAAATCTCGTTTTCATGAATATGCATGAGGCAGGGAAGACCAATCTTCTTCCAATGAAATCGCGCGTTCAAATACTCTTCAATAACAATGACGTCATACTGGGTTTTTCTTACTTAAAATAGAAACCAACGCACTTTTTTATTTTCAAAAAATGGTTGTGTAATTTCATCGGCTAGTTTTTCGCGGTGGTTTTCTTGCGGAACCAATGAAACTGCCTCATTAATCATTCATGATTACGAGATTTTTCTATATGTATCATGTATCATGATTTGAAAAATAAAAGCTTGTTCTGTTCTGTTCTAACCATTAACCGACGATGTATTTTTGAGGACTACATTTTATTGGACAGTGGTCGTGAACAGTGGTTTTACTGTATTTGAAAACATATTTTAAGACTATAAATTATACATGAATAATTCATTATGCATCAAGCCTGCTATATGTCACATCGTCCGTCAACATACAATATTTATATACAATGAAATATTGCATTATACAGAAAAAATAATTTATTCATATTAATATTTAAATACTAAATATAGTAGTGTCGGTGAATTTAAACTTCTTGTTAGAACTTTAAAACCGAGAACATGACAGTTTTGTCATTGACTATAGTGGTGTATTTGTTTGTTGTTTGTTTCCATGTTTATTAATTAACCAGTTACTGAAAAGTGGTAATTTTACCTTAACACGATAGGGCTATTTCAAGATGTTCTTGTTTCCTTGCTAATCGACTGAGAGAAATGCAACTTGACCATACTTTTCCCGAAGAGATTGCCTTAAAAAATCCTACTAACAATGGCTTCAATGGGGTTAAGCAAAGGGGCAAACATGCAAATTTTCTCTTTTTCAGCCCTAAATTCACATTTCATTCATTCATACTGTCCCAAAATGAGGTTTAAAGCTCAAGTACTTGCCACAGACTGAAAACACGTCATCTTGTTACCACTTTGTGTCATTTCTTGCTCTCAGTGACCACAATGTTGTTATGCAACTTTCCTAATAAATAGAATTCACTTAATCCAGTTCGAAACACAGATTTCAAGTCATGTGGATGCCATTTTAATGAGGAGGGGGCCGAGACACATAAAAGACGAAATTGATTAGTAAAGAGTTAAATTTATAACTATGTTTCGCTTATTTCCCGGTTAAACAAACATTTTCATTAATTTTCGGCAGTCACTCATCTCGTCAGCTCTCTTGGACATGTTTTGTCAAACAAATGTATAAGTTAGCTGAAACTTCCTTCCAAAGGCAGCCGACACATTTTCCGTATTCGGGAGAAAATCATCATTTTAGTCGAATTGTCCTAGACAGTTATGAACTGTCGCGATCGTGAATCAAACTCATTCTTTTAAAAGCTAAAAATGCATTTCGGAATATAAATCCAAATTGGAAACATTCAATTATAAAATATTCACAATGCATTGAACCCAGCCAATTGATAATTATTCTAATAAAACTTCGAAATATGCATTTTATAATAAAGGAAAATACCTAACTTATGACTCATGACTTTCATGAATGTATAGATCATATTACGTTAATATAATGTAAAACAATTTTAATGTAATACACGGTGCTTTACGACACATTCCGGCAATTAAGTCACATTTCGGTGTTCAGTCACCCAACCCTCAATCCAAACTAAGGCGAACATCTCTAGACCTAAGCTTTAACCAGTATTAGGCACGTGGCCACGACAGTAGTTGATAACTTTCTTAACTATACAAAGGTATGCTCGGCGATGGCATGGAAAATATATTAGTTATTACATGACCAAACTCCACGATTAAACATAGGCCCCGTCCAGAGATCGAACCCAAGTCCCTGGACTCTTAGTCAGCCGGACACGCAAGCATCAATGTTACAATATCACTATTGCTGAAACAATCTCCGTAAACAGATATCCTATGAACTGTTGTGGTATAGTATCTCCTACAATCGCGCAGTGGGTCATGTCGAAATGACCTTTGTGCCAACCAATTAATGCGTACGTTTCACCTAGGCGGAACACTTTAAGTAGCATCCTGGCTTTGAAATTTCTATTTTTATACCGAGTTTTGTGAGCTCATTAAACGGTAGTGTTATTCTCAGGGTGTGATTGAAGAGTTCTTTGCAAATACGTCACATAGACGATGTAAACAAATCACTGAGCACAATGATTTCGCCATAAATATTATCAAAGCAAAGGTCAGCGAGTCAACGTTACTCGTAATATGAAGTAGTAAGATCTAAAATACACGAGTGCACAAGCGGGTAATTTTAGATCATGCTTTAATTAGATTGGGATTGGAACAACCACAAATCCGCCCACAAAAATTGATAGTTTAATACAAATGGGCGTGTACTAATAACATAATGGATTTTTTATAAAAATATTTTAATCTGTTCTTACAAAATGTTAAGTATTTTGATATATTATATAAATGGCTTTGCAACAACAGGCGATTGTATTAAAAAATGAAAAAAATATCCTGCTTTCAAAAAATATCCTGCTTGATAAAAACGTCATATGCGGCCTTTAGCATGGACGTCCAATACATTAACCAGTGTTCCCAACGAAGTACTAGTGTATTCTTTACTGCTTATAGTAAGTAAGTATTTATAATAATAATCTTAATTGTTGAACCTTACCTAGGACAATGAATCATTTTAATTGAAAGATTTATCTTTTAAATTATCATATGAAAAAGTTAGCCGTTCCTTTTCTAATCTACGTTTGGTTACACTTCGGTTTTGTTCCTTATAAAAGTACATGGAATTAGATACACTCGGTGACGTTCATAAGGTTTTAATTTCGCAGTTATGCAATCCATTCTTGTAAACATTGCGTTCATTTCCACTAAACCTAATATTAAGGGGTAATATATTATTACAACTTCATAGTTTAGTTAGTTCAAATATATTGAATTGACGCATCGATCATATAAAATTCACTATGTTCGCTATTCAAAATAAATCATAAATATCAGTCTGTTTAAATCAGCTATATGGCGTACGTGCATCATTTCATTTGCATATTGAGTGGGCAAGTACATTGTTTTAAGTACAAAAGTGCTCGGTCGATTTCACGACTTGATTCATGCAATGTATATACGAATCGGAGTAATATTATATGTAGCAAATTTGGCCTAGTTTGATATGAACTTTATCAAGGAATGATTGTCATAAATATTATAGTCTTAGCATGTTTGTCAATTATCCTTTCATTCATTGCTTTGATAAACATATAATTTTCATGCCGATGTCAATAATAGAACATAATCAGTTAAGACCAACGCACATGATAGCGTATTACCGAATCCTTCGAAAAACTGCAGATTGAGGTCCGCCATTGTACAAGTCAAAGTTTCGCCTAATACGGAGTCTTACATGTTGTTTTTGTCATCGTTAACAGGCGTTTACAGGCGCATTTCCCTTTTGAAATTTCTTTGGAATCATGCATTTTCCCCAAAATTTGGTGGTAACCTATGATTTTTCATTCCCATGTAAATGAATTTTTAAAGTTTCCTTCATTGTTCTATATAAAGTAATGACCCAGGTCCCTTCTCCACATACTGAAAAAATGCCACGCCTTTCTAAATCAGAGGTCAATTTTTCATGCATATTACCAAGGTCATTCAATTATCTATAGATTAAGAATGAATTTCTAGAATATCATCGGTTTTCTTAAACATGTGAAATGGACCTATGTGCATTTTTTAAATACTTATAGGCGTGTCTTTCGTTGAACGGTTAAATAACGTATTTCGATACGATCGGTATAAAACCCAGTCAGGCACGTTTTTATAAAATACCGGTATTTAAGTTTTTACCACTTTTATGGTGTAATAAATGTACTTCTATCAACGTTCGTTCATT
The DNA here is from genome assembly GCA_025267735.1 of Mactra quadrangularis. Classification (NCBI taxonomy): domain Eukaryota; kingdom Metazoa; phylum Mollusca; class Bivalvia; order Venerida; family Mactridae; genus Mactra; species Mactra quadrangularis. The sequence goes on along the minus strand of CM046305.1, from coordinate 45,192,271 downwards.
GACTCATAAAAAATAAATGTAGATTTGAAACTCTACCCAAAATAACTGTGTATTGATGCGGGGAGAGGTTGATCGATGAAGGTCACAAGAAAAATGATGAACACTTAAAGGTACTCATTCACAGATTTCAACTTAAATATCAACTATTTCTAAAACTATCAAAATTGTATGGAAACATTTTAGAAGCAGGAAAGTAGTGTTCTGATAATGACAATTTTAGTGCAAATTGACATACAACTACAAATGATGGTGTTTCATGTAGTAAAAACCAACCCCATATGTCACGGTATAGTCACTTCTAGTGCATTTTCGCGACTTTTAATGTATGTTACATGCAGCATATAGATCAGTTTGTCTTAAAATAATAAGAATTGATTTATTTGAAACAATGACAGACAGTAAATAGTATTTTGAAAATATAGAAAAAAAATAACCAAATCTGTGAACTAGTACCTTTAATACCACAAGTACAAGAAATACGGTACGATGCGTTACGATACGATGCGATGCGATACAATGCCATGCGATGCCATGCCATACCATGCGATACTATTCTTAAGAATATGATAAAAGACGATACGTAGCTATTCCGAGCAAAGATACTGTAATATTCGAGGGGATACGATAGTATCGTTGATACGATACGATACAACGCGGAATGGCACGACACGATGCGACGCAACACTATACGATGCGATACGATGTAATGCGACTCAACATGACATAACACGCCACGCCACGGCAAGACACGTGATGGCATCACACAGTACGACACTGAACGAAACGATAGGGCAATATTTCTAGCTTTTCATTATGGAGGAACGGTGAAAAAACAAGACAGTAATTTTTAAAAACTCTCACAATCAAGCTAACACAAAATTTGCATGAAATTTTATATACTTTTTATAAACGTTGTTCAAGACAATAGCAACGAACTGAATCCTTATTTCTGAAGAACGTCAGGACGAGAAAAAAGGCCGAATGATTTATGAGTCAAGATGGTATGACACTGTCTCACAAATAATGTAAATATACTTTTGCGTAATTAAAACTTTATATACTGTCGGTGTTTATAAAGACACGGTGTGATTATATTTACATGACAATTCAGCGAGTCTATAATTAATCATTTTAAAAGAATAATGAATACATTTTATGCAACATGGCTGAGTGGAGAGAAGGTTCGTTGTGTTGTTTTTTGTGATCAATACATTGTTTGTTTTAATGGGCGTGACAGCACTATACAAAATTAAAAATATTCGATAACGAAACCGAGAAACAAATATTGACAAAATATTATAATTGACTTCATTGTTCCATTTCTTATTTGATAAACTGATATAGTTAAAAATTTACTGAAACTATTGAATTTTTAGTTAAAAGTCCACTTCCATCATTCTCGTTCCCAGAGTCTAGTAGGATTCTCAATACTAGTTAGTATTGAGAATCCTACTAGACTCTGCGATCGAGAATGACTTCCATACACATGTTCAGTCGACTTTACAAAAAAGGAAAGTTGGTAGCAGCTTTTCACACGTTGGCAATACCACGTGACTATAACTTTGACAAATGCTAAGGTTTCAAGAAAAAATAGTGAAAAATCAAACCGACTCAGAGTTTTAAAGAGTTGTAAGTATTTTAATTCTTGTCAGATTGTCATGATACCTACGCGAGGCTAAGTAGCAAATTTTATACTATTAGTTGCGCGTCACATCTCAGATCCAGTTTCATACAATTTGTCAACACCCTGGAAAACCTACCAAAGTTATTCCTTTTCAAGAAAGAACGATGAGAGCAGTTTCAAGCAAGAAACCCTGATAGTACCCATTTACACCTATGTATAGTGAAGCAATCACGTAATTTTCTTGCTTAGAGAAACAAGTTGGTAGTATCTGAACTCGAAGCAACTCGATCGCTAAGCATATACTACATTTTTGTTCACTGAAACCTACAAGGAGATATTGTTAGAGCAGCCCTATTTTTTTATTAGAAAAATGGTTTAAATATACATATTATAATGTATATAAGTACTTTTATGATTATCTTTCATTACAAAAATATGATATAATATGACATATCAATGATCAATTTAAAGCTTGTTTTATATTGAACCACCGGAGTTATTCCTTTTGATGTCCGGTCCACATCAGAAATAGGTCGAGATAAATTTTTTACTAGCCTTGGGTCATTATCCGATTTGACTCGGCTTTAAAACCTTGTACTTTAGTACCCTATATTGTAACAATGGAGTGAACGGCTTAACTAGTTCAGTTTAAGTTTTGTTAAGTTGAGAACAAACGGATTTGTTGTCTAATTCCATTGAAAATTTCGTAATTTCAAACTGTTTCAGCCTTAAGTTGAACATATCACAAACAGTTGGATAGTTTAAGGAAAGGTAATTGCAATTTTAGTCTAAGTTTTATGCTCTACTGTGCTCGCTGTTTATACAGCTATGGCCCCATGGTCAATGGGTTACTGGTATTTACCCAGCATATTCGAAACACCTCGACCATTCATTGAATGAATAATCTAGGTATGATTCAGTTGGGTGTTTCACCAAAAATATTGAGTTTGGCTAAATACGCGAGGCGAAGCACGTAACAGTTCGGAAATAATAGTTCTTGTCTTTAACACACAAGGTTTTGTAAACAAATTTTTATGTTATATAATTATAATGTGACTAAATGTTGTTAAACGATATCATTGAATCGTGTATTTCAATTTATTGACTAAAACGAGGCGCTAATTATCACTTAAACGATCGTGGATTTTGCATAAAAAAGGGAGCTCACAGGGAAAATTGGGTTTTGCCTGCCTGTCGTGCTTATGAAAAAGATGTCTTTATTGTTTAGTAAATTTCGTCACTTATTTCACAAATTTCTGCCCAAGTTTTCATCACCGTTCATTAAACACTTGATCTTGAGCACTTCTTAATCATATACGTACCTATTACCAAACAAGTCATTAAATTTCGTCATTACATTAAAGGTACATGCTCACAAATTTGATTAATTAAAATAACTAATTAGTGTCTGTAATTTGGGACTTTAGTCAGTTATTCCCCTTTGCATACGCTTTATATAGCTAGGTCCAATCAGTTGGATTACTCGTATTTTACTCTTATTTTTCAATGTCAATTTGAAACAATCAATTCTAAATAACTTTTTTTGTAAATTATTCTATTTGGTTGAAAAAGAAAAATATTTTATTGTTGAAGTACTATCTAAATTTCACCACTCTTGTTAATATCTTAATTAACAAGGAAGATATTTGATGAAATATTTTATAAGCCCTACATAAAACTTAGATGATAAAGTCCGAGGATTCCAACTGATAGGACTTACTTGCCAATCGGGTTGCTTCAGACTTTATCAAGGAAGGATAACCGACCAATATCCCTCATTGCGTTCAGAAAATGAATTTATGACTATTTAAAGCCAAATTGACATTGGCTGTGAGAATATTAAATAAAAAGTCACAAAAACATTCTGTTAAAGGTGTACGAGTCACAAACTAAGTGTAAAGTAGCTGATTTCAAACCCCAAAAGCAAAAACAACATCAAACAAAGACAGAAATGACACAGACAGACGGACAAAGACATTTGTCCTTGTATAACACCATGGCACACGTAAGATAATGATGGGTACTTGTTCTGTAACATGAAAACTATGACCAATGAGTTAAACTTTCTGACTTTGATGTGAGAAGATCTTACTTATCACCAATACTATTTTCTTCAATAGCTTGGCACAATATTCGACATTCGACATTCGATATTCAATATCGAACTGAAGTCGAATATATCGAACTAGTTCGAGGTTCATGCGGATGACTAGCGTGACACCGTTCCACCGTCCCATCAGTACTTTGATTTTATAAATATCAGTAGCACCGTCCCGACAGTACTATCAGTACTTTGATTTTACAATTTCAGTAGCACCGTCCCATCAGTACTTTGATTTATAATTTCAGTAGCACCGTCCCATCAGTACTTTGATTTTATAAATATCAGTAGCACAGTCCCATCAGTACTATCAGTACTTTGATTTTACAATTTCAGTAGCACCGTCCCATCAGTACTTTGATTTTATAAATATCAGTAGCACCGTCCCATCAGTACTATCAGTACTTTGATTTTACAATTTCAGTAGCACCGTCCCATCAGTACTATAAGTTCTTTGATTTAGCGCTGTCCCGTCAATATTAACAGTGTTTTCATTACATTAAATGTCCACAATTCAGCATTTTTGTAAAAACTTGCTCTAATATACGGCTGAAAGTCATATACATGTACATGTTTTACTGTCTTATTATTTATTCATATTTTAGAGGCTTTCCAAACTCGCAGACTGTCAGTATGAAAGAGACTCCAGGACTTTTTATTATAAACACATAAAACAGGTATGTAACTCATCAACTCTGTTTCCACGAGAAATTGGCAACTTTTTTTGCATATGGACATTCATTTAAGGCCCATAGAGAAAGTTACATGTTGTCACTGAAAAAAGGGTCGACGTCAATGTGACCTAAGTTTGTCGAGTCTACATCCCAAACGTATCTCATTGATTTGTATGTGGAACCGGTATAATATATATACATGAACTTAATAAAGAGAAAATAACATTTAAAATCACTATGTGTATATAATAAAAAATTCGAGAAGACAACCTCATGCCGGCAGTCTGTGGCCAAATTAACTTTTGTGGTTAATTGAGCTATTTAAGCTATCTACAGCAATCAAGAAATTTGATAGAATAAAAACTATATGACAAGTCTGGGAATCAAACCCAGTTCTCAGGGGTGGTAAGCGAGACACTCAACCGCGTCGCATAAGGATTAACACAAGAGCAAAGCTGTTTGAAGTGACTATAATACTATATACACATGTAGCCACGTTCAAACACCTCAGCAATATAAAACTAATAGACATTTTATAGAAAGAATGATATAAGTATCAATAATCAATCGATGGCAGTTCGAGAAATTGAATAACTGAAACCTTCAGAAGCAGTAGAAACCGGCTAGAATTTGTCACAATATGTTTATATAAGACGAAATAACAACATTACCGAATATATGATTTAAACGGTATTCACATATATTTAAAGTGGATATGTGAAAATATATATTTTAATAAAAAATAAGACCTCACCTTGCGTATTTTTCGAGTATATTCCTTAATAACTAAACGATTTTATATAATCCAAATTTGATCACTGTGAATTTTAACCTTTTAAACATCTATTTAGGTTTTCACTTGGTGTAAGGCGATTATGTGACGTTCAACTGGCTGAATACACACACACACATATACCATGTACAATAAAGCTAGGCTTATTTAAACGTTACGCCTGGCTAATTCGGATGAAAGAAATACTTTTACAATAAATTTATGAAAGGGTGAACTGCGGGGAATGAATTCAATTTGTCGGTAATCAAACAGTGCACAGTGCTACAGGGTATTTTTAAATGTCCAGTGAAGAACTAATTACTGGGGATGCTTTAAAACAGACAGCGAATATCCTGTCACATGTACCCCGTATTTTATTTTACAAATGTGGTGCATAACGCTGTCACACTTTTCAATGAAAGGACATCAACAGTGCAAACTCAGCAGTAGGTCCAATATTAACAGATAACCAAGAGGCGGAGACGTTTGGCTTAGCACCTAGTACATACCCTCGCCAGTTATTCACTAGCGCTGCCCTACTTGACATGTTCTACAACAATACCAAACTATCCGAGAAAAACCTACTGGTACTTTAATTTGAAATCCATGACTTTTTCTTTAAACAGTTGTTTATATTTATCTTTTCAAATGAATAATAGTAATGTAAGTTGATTAATAAACTTTCTATCTGTCTTACACGTGTTGATTATTGTATGTTATAATTGTTTGTATATGAAAAGTGACTTATAGACCCATTGGGTCGGTTGTTCTCGTATTTATGTTATTTGAAAGTATTGCATATTATATTTAATTATACAAATGGCATTCTAGTGAACAACTTGTCTGTCTACGAAAATGTACAGACAGGAGAGTGGTTGTGAAAATTAGTTCATGCGCAAATTCCACGAATGGCGCCGTACAAGGAGCCGCCCATTAATCGAAACCATGACCGGTAAATTCGTTGCCATATGTGCTACTGGCCGAGCCTACCGGATGTGTTTTGCCAAAAAATAAAAATATTCACAATGTACTGCGACAGAGGCGGAATGTATTATGTAGTTAAGTGGTTACGAAATTGGACGTGTTACCACTCAGTAGCCAGCTTCGCGTTGGTTCGAATAGGATCCCCACCTAAAACTTAACCCAAAACCTTCCTTGAGTAAGAAACTACCCACTAGCTCTATACTGGGTGCCAGGAAGCGGACACCTAAGTGATTAATCTAAGTTGTAAGAACTTGTTTAATAATCAAGCTGAAATAAGTATAATTATAATTTTTACATATAAATGAACATATGTTCATCACAATTGACCTCAATGCTTAAGTCTATTTAAAATAAAGTTTATGTTATGTTATTGGCTAAACTAACTATGACAGATAATTTTAACATCGTCAAATGACAAGATCAAAGATTATGGTACAAACAGACAATGTTTTTTGTAAGAGTAAAGATAGAGTTTCACAATTTAATAAATTTTCTTCGCTCTCTCCGTCATCATCAATTATGATCAATTCTTACTGTGTTTAAACATTCTGCCCTATCACTTAGTTGAACACGATCAAAATACAATCCAAACATTATGAACTGTGTGTATGCTGTTTTATATACTGGGTTTAACATCGTGTCAATACAACTTAGGTTACATTACGTCAGCAAGCGCACCTAACCTAGCTTTCTTGGACTTTTGTCTTTATCCAGAACTCATCTACCCTTCTACACGGGCATCAACTTCTCCATATACATGAACATTATTAACGTAGGAAAATTGGTTGTAACTGCCCTTGGAGGGAACATACCTGGACCCCTTCGGGACACTATATTGGAAATCCCGGCGTGCTACCAACTGTGTTACAGACCCGGATGAAAACTAACACACTGTAAACGAGCGGATCTCGAAACGTTTACATTTGGGATCCAGACTTAGACACCCTCTCAATGCGTTCAGGTATTAGTTTTACGAGCAGTCTTACGATCTAATGATGTCGTAAATGTATTTTATTTGTTGTTCAATAATCAAGCTGTGTGTCATAGTGACTCAAAATCTTTTATAGGGGTTAACGCCTTAGCAACACATTGTATCGGTCATATCACGGTGGTCAGTCAACCTACTCCTTCGTCCCCCTTTTTGATCCGTGCTAGTTATACATGAAATCTAATACTTATTTCATTTGACTTTAAAGTCTACTGTTCACGACGTAACACATATTAACACTGTATGATTAATATAAATTTATGAAGTATATATATCGGTATGTCAATTTTAAAATACTTTAAACCCATATCCAACATTCTTGACGCCCACGCATCAACTACCAGCAAAACTTTCCTTAAAAGAAAACCACAATATAAAAAGCGTTGTAATGCGGAATAGCATAATGCAAACTTCTCATCTAAAACATATCAAACAAAAAATCACAATATGAATCAAAGTACTGAAAGCACTGAATGTAAAATTTAATGAAAGTTTGCGTTCAACTGAGATTATTTGCGGGGATGAGAGCTGAGGACAAACAAATATAGAGGATTGAGAAGGAAGCGCATTTCAAAATATTTACAATGAATTCAAAAAAATCGCTCAAAAACGTTGTATTGTTGGACCGAATAATGCTATACTGTATCATCGCTTTTACCTAGCGATATCATAACGCAAATGGTTCATTTAAGTGACTCTTAAATATGTATTTTTATATTATTGAATAAAGATTTAAAATGATGTCACGATGTACTTTATAAATGTATAAACATACAAATCATAGAATGGATAAACTAGCTTTCATGTTAGTTTAAAAAACGAATTCAATACTCTATTCATTCCATGTCCTATTTTAAATTCTAAATCTAGTCTTTCTTATTCTTACGGTAACACTTCAATACCTACCATGCTAGATCATTCGTTTGTATACAGTATTATTGGTCGAGGGGTCGTAGGTTGGACTCCCCGGCAGAGCATATTTTCACAGTAGTGAAATAATATCAACAGTCATTACCCCTCCTACCACTGATTTTAAATCATGTAGGACAGTTGCCCTTCACTTGAAAGTCATTATCTGTGGATATAGCTGTTAACAAATATCTATAGACACATACTTCCGTCAGTAACTGACGACTGCCCTACATGATTAAGAATCAGTGGTAGGAGGGAGAATTGCCGTAGAAATAATTTCATGAACAAACTCCAAGTATGCCCGCTCAAGAATCGAACCTGCGTCCCCTACGACCAGTAGACTTGTGTGCTACCGACTGAGCTAGCCGAACGGATTTACGAGAAAATCGATCGTAAGACCGCTGGTTGTTTAAAAAAGACGTAACATAAATCCAGACACAAAAGGTAAAAAAGTGGGTGGATTACGTCACACTATTAAGTGATACCTTATACTGAATAACAAAATTATAGGCGTAAAAATGTGATTCTTTAAAAGTTATAACAAGTAGTTTATTGTAATTGTATTCAGTCAAGGCCTGCCATGATCCAATATCTTGCATATGTGCATTTTATTACTTTATTTTTGTAATGTAAACCAAGGCGTTAAGGCCGAAGAAAACGCAATGATGGATTCTTGTCCGATTTTTTTCTAAAAATAAATTGGACGGCAGTGCTCTATCGAATCTTTGTTTATTTCGAACGCAATAAAGATTCGTAATTAAACATGCTTAAGAAATAGATATCTTTGGAGTTTTATACTTCTTAGATGGCAAATTTACGTTTCAAAGGAACGTTTTAAAGTCAAACACCTTTTCGCAAAAAAATCGGAAAAGTAATGGGCGGGGCTTTATGAAGAAGGGACGGTGTTTTTTTAGGGGGCGGACCTTGATAAGAATGTAACAATTACTTTCATTTGGCAATAGACTAACAATCCTCATTAAATTCACAAAAAGTGTCTATTCACATAAAATGTAGCAAAGCAAAGTTATTTTTACAGATACAATGTCAATTTTATGCTCAAGTTACGTAACAAAAAAAGTATGTCGTGTCATGGGTTTAAATTGAACATATCAATTCACTCGTGTTAAAGAAATTACCATAACGTGCTAACTAAATGGTTTTCATGAGAATTTTGCAATAATAGGAAAATGAAATTTAACTGTACATGGTTGGGGATCGCTAAATAAAAACAAAAATACAAGATTGATAAAAAATATTGTTAAGAGTTAAGTTTAACAATGTTATATGCATATATCCAACTTACATGTACCCATGTATTTCTGATTGAATATAGGTATAAGAGCCATTCAACTTTGAAATAAATCGGTGTTATTATTCTTCAAACCACCTACACACGGGTGGGGATCGCTGTAACGAAATGCGCCCGGCGCATCGCTTCATTCTACATTGAACATTTCCGGAGGTGTGCTTTGAGTCGCTGTTTTTGAATGTAAACAATGAGGTGGGTACCAGAGGACAAAGCGCTTTAAGCTACTGATTTCTTTATAAATCTATCCAGTGAAATTACATGGATTCATCATAATTATTGAAATTGCATGTACAAATGTATAAATACCTTTTCGAAAGGTATTCAATGAAATCTTTGAAAAACAAAACATGCATAGACCATATATCTACTGGCATTTAAAATCTCAATTGACTTTTACATTTTCACTACATTCAATTTAGCAATCTTCATTCACCATAAAGGCACGTAGGAACAAGGGGACTCGGGGAGGGGGCGTAATCCCCAAGTGATTTTAAAAGTAATGTGAATAACACTTAAACCAACTATGAAAATTAATGGTGCTTTTCCCAATTGACAAATCTACCTGATAAGAACTTAGCCACCGATTAAAAATGCTTCCTACGCCGCTGTGCCTCTACACCGACGAATACAATCTGAACCCATTAACTAATTACCCAGAACTCAGAAATACAGCGTGAATTAATCGAACGCGCATCAAACCACCAACCCCCGCATGCATACCCATCAACCCAACCACACAGACCCCACCCACACAAACCAGAAAACAACGCTCCACCAACCAGAAACACCTTCGTATTGCACCGCCTATTTTTGTTGTTTTCTGATATTAACCAACCTGTAAATAACAAGATTGTTTACTTCGCGACATTCCAGATGTAAATATGCGTCTCATATTTCCAACCACCATACTTGACAAGTATCAATACAGTGACACCTCTATGCAACAGCCATTGGTGAACTACGCGTAGTTGGTCGCTAAAAATGGGATACTGTTATAAGGAACTCATATTATAAAGAAAATGCTACAGAGGGATGGATTTCAGGGCGGCCATTAATGAGAGGTGATCGCTATTGTAAGGTGATCGTCACGACAGGTTTAACTGTTGAAACATATCACGTAACAAAACAGTAACACAGTGTTTGACAGATCTAACCGTCCGAATGGAGAATTTTGAAGTTTTACGGTCAGTACACATGAATAATATTATATATTGTACAAATACTTCAAAATTTTAACTTTAAACTTTTAGTTATATATGTGTGTCTCTGTGTCCAGTATTCCAAACAACCTCCCTGGCTTCTCACCTAATTAAAGTGCTCACAGTATTTACTAACAAACTTTCTATCACAAAAACTTCGAAACTTGGAAACAGACTACATTGTATAAAACCCTGTTTCCTTAAAATTATAGTTGTTCCATCTGTTCTGCATGTGCTCTGTTTTCTGTTCTATTCTATTATGTTCTTATAAATGTGACTTACACTATTTTCATGGCTGCCTTGCTGTCCAGGTATAGCATTTCGGCTTGTATATATTTTGTATATTATGTTCTATGGCATTTAAACACTCTTTTTATTTATCAACAATTTTGTTGTTTCTTGGCCCCATCTCATATCAGTAGACCTCCATGTGAACTCGGGTCGGTAGCACAGTCGGAAGCGCACCGGGATTTCGAATCTAGTGTCCCGAGGGGGGTACGGGTTCGAATCCCACCCGGGAGGTTATACCCTTCCGTGAAAATTTGACAATTATGTCAAATTCCCTCCGCTAAAAAGGTATATGGAGAAGTTTCCGGCCTTGTAGAAGAGTATGTGAATTCTGGTTATAGACAAGGGTCCATGAAAGCTAGGTAAGTTGCGCTGGGCGCCATTGTATGACCTATACAATGCGTTGCTACGGATTTAAACACAGCAAAAAATAATAAAGACCTTCATGTGATGGATAGCACATAAAATGCAGAAACCGATATATACAGCAATAATGTTTAACCCCTTTACACCCATCATCATCTTGCTAAGTTAGATCCCCCCATCAAGAAAAAAAAGTTTAATTGTACTTCTGTATCAAATACTTAATACATTGTCAATGTGACCTTTTCAAAATGACCTTGAAAATCTAACAAAAACTTTTACTCTTCATATCAATAAAATCTTCAATACGAAAGGTTTTAGAAAGCTTCGGTCAAGATAAAATCTACGCCGTACCAAACACAATAGCTACATTTTATAAAATAATTGAAAAGGTCAACTCAAAATAAATTGAATAGTGAAATTCAGACTTATTCTTATGCTTAAAGCTAAGTATTGTTGTCAACATATTAATTTTTATTGAATTTCAAACGTTTGTTTGTTTATGAAGCTTTTGAAATTATATTTTCAAAAATACCTCTGCTTTATTAAAATTTAAACGGATTGCAGCCTAACGGGCGATTCGTTTGTACTTAAATCAGGGCCTTGAATTTAACAAAAAAATGGACTTGCATATTTTTGCGAGTTGATTTTATTTCAACTCGCAAAATTATAAAATCAAACTCTAATAGCATACATAGTAACTGTTCATATATGCAATATAAAAACAACATAGAACACTATCTAAACATAGATAGTCTAGAACAAGGGCTTTATTGTGGGAAAGACAAAGTATATCAAAATTGTCTTTACAGTAAATCTTTAATTACTAGTAATTCTATCGACCTATCTGACTGTTTAAATGCCGAGTTGAGCCTCATTAGTTTAGACAGAAATATGTTTGTGGCGATATAAACTCGCGAAAATTTGGGCGTTAGAATTAAAGTTACTCGCACTTTTCAATATTCACTCGCATTTTGCGAGTATGCGAGTTTAAATTTGAGCCCTGACTTTAATTCATTTTGCCGGTGAACGCAGACGTAATACGACGCCATTTTGGACTACTTTAATCGCATGAATATAAAATGGAGGCCAAAAAGTTGATTTCATCGTCTATGATGCTTCGCAATCGACCATCTGCCATAAAATGGAGTTATGAACTGTTTTGTCACATGACTGCAAAATGGCGACCAACATACCTCCGACAAAAAACAAGCGCGAAATCGAACGACTTTATTTCACTTGGACGTAAAATGGCGATCGAAATTCTGTTCACTTCGGTTTTCACGCTTCGCTTTATACCATTGACATAATATGGTGCCAAAATGAAACTACTTTAAAATTAATACATTTTAGGGATGATACGGTAATACCTAAAGTTTCACGAATATATAAATAGTGACAATGTAAACCCATTTTATCCTATTTTGTATATCGATTTCAAAAATAATGTCATTATTTATTGGTTATTGTGTAGACATTACCATAAAGGCAATGGGGTTGTTAATGCATCTTTTTAATTTCCTAAATGCATTTTACGAAAATTGCGTATTTTATTAATAACATTATCTATACTACAATCTTAATGCATTAGATTTACTTATTGTAAATTCTAATTCAACCATGATTAATTGTCTCATACAGGAACTAGGGCGTGCTTACAATAATTTATTATGAAATGACAATTTATAAAAGAAAACACAATTTTCATCGGGTAGGTTATGCAAAATTTTATTCCGGCGCCTTATTGTGTTATTTTCCTGCATTATTTTTCTTTGCAATTTAACGCTTCAAAACCTTTTACGCCAGACAACATAAAAGTATCATTAATTAAAAGGCGAAAAGTACGAAATGAAGTCGAAAAATACGATTCGAGGCCGCACAAACAGGATGCGATGTTTCAGAAAATAACGCAATTTACGGTCATTTTCTCCGCATCATTTCATTGCGACCTCGCAATTTTGCGACTGTTTTCGCAATGATGACATGATGGTCCCATAATTACACCATACAAAGCGTAAACCTACAAATCATCATTTACCAGCAGTAAAGATGTTTAAATAATAAAGACGTGACAATTTATGTTTCATTTTGACACGTTTGTCATGCTTCAAAGTGTTATAACAAAATGAGATATATCTCACAATTACCAAACCACGAATATCTTCGTTTTCAATCTAACAAGTATGCAAGATGTAAATATTTTGGTTTTTTTTGTCACGTATATTTTAATTTAATTCCATGTGACATAACACATGTGGTAAACATTCCACGTAAAGTGTCACATTTGCTTAAATGTTACGCCTTCATGCCACATATTGTGAACATTAATTTCGAAATGTCACTTATGGTAAACATTTTATGTTTTTATGTCGCATATGGTGAACATTCTGTGTTTGAATGTCACATATGGGGAACATTCTATGTTTTAATGCCACATATGGTGAACATTTTATGTTTTAATGCCACATATGGTGCAAATTATGTGTTTTAATGTCACATTTGGTGAGCATTATATGTTTTAATGTCACATATGGTGAACATTCTATGTTTTAATGTCACATATGGTGAACATTCTATGTTTTAATGTCACATATGGTGAACAATCTATGTTTTAATGTCATGTAAGTTGAACATTCTGTGTTTGAATGTCACATATGGTGACCATTCTATGTTTAATGCCACATATGGTGAAGATTTTATGTTTTAGTATCACATATGGTGAGCAGTCTACGTTTTAATGTCACATAAGGTAAACATTTAAGTGTTTATATCACATATGGTGAACATTTTCTGTTTAGTGTCACATATGGTAAACATTTTACAGTTGTATGTTTTTATGTCACATATGGTGAACATTCTATGTTTTTATGTCACATACGCAAACTTAAAGCGGTATTTGTTTTTCACTTAAGCTGTAAATGGTGCCAAATTTGTCTAATATCTGGTACATTGCAACTTTTGTTTTGTGTCTAACTTACATAATGATATCATATACGTTTCACTATAATTTTTATTAAGCCGATAGCAAACTACCATCATTGAGTTTACAGTTTTTTGTTGGTAATGCATTCCTGCGTTTGTTTTCAATATTTTTGTTGTTTATGTTTGCGTGTTTTTGTTGTTTATCGCATTTCAATGAATTATTGATGAATGTTGTTGAAATGAGTTTGGAGCATTTTAAGATTTAATCAACATAACCACATGCTTTCATAATGTTGTATAACGTCTGTAAAAAACTAGTTATCACAATACATAGACTGTCCCTTTGATCTTGACGAAAATAAATTTATGAATCTGATGAAAGGTGATAGGAGATTCGTCATTCGGCGAGTATTCTAATAACGAAATCCATAAACTAGACGCAAAGTAATTTATTCTATGCTTTGGTGTATTTTGGCTCTTACAAAATTGTTACATACGGGTCGCTTATTCTCATTGAACTTAGGCGACCGTTTCAATTAAATAAAGCCATATACAGCCATGTAAAATTTATGTAATTTATTTATTTACACCCAGTTCACATATATCATCCACAGGTTAATGTATAGAGCGTTTCATACAAAAAGCTGCCCATAAATTTATAATTTAATACTGTTTTTGGGGTTGAGTTTAGCGCCGTAGCAACACATCGTTTAGGTTATATAACAGCGGCCAGTCAACATACTTACCATTCCTGGAAAGGCTAAATCGCTGGACTGAGCTGTTAACCATTAACTAGGCGGATACTTTCATCAGTGACTGCCAGCTGTTCAACTTGATTTAGAATCAGTGGTAAGAGAGGAACGGCCGTAGACATTACTTCATGACCAAACTCTGCAAAAGTATTCCTCGCCAGGAGGATGACAGGCTATGAATATATTTCAACTTATACTTTTTGTGAATACACCCACATATAAAAAGTGGTTTTAATGGTGATGAAAAAAGATGATAAATGACTCTTCAATGTATTGCTGACTATTTTTAAAAGAGTATGGGCCTACATTATTTGCATTCTAACTGTGGAAATATGTATTTACACAGTGTCTGTACTCCAAATTTTTGCATATAAAGTATTTAATTGTTCTTGCAGAGTAGATAGTGGGTGTCTGTTTGACTGTTTAAATAAATCATGTATTATCCATAATCTGACAAGTTTTAAATTTCAACTTAACTTAAATGTCAATTTACATTACAAACAAAGGAAACCAATGAATTACGAAATAGTTCAGCTGGTTTCTTGCAGACATAATACCTGAATATAGTTGAACCTCTTTTTGAAACTGGGTTTAATGTCGTGTCATCAGAATTTAGGATATATTACAGCGTCCAGCACTCCTAACATATTTTTTTCTGGACACCGTCTGTAACAAATACTCACGTACCCTTCCACAAGACCGGAAACTTCTCCAATACGCTATTCATGGAGGAAAAATGGCATTACTGACAAATTTTCATGGAAGGGTATAACCTCTCTCGGGAAGGATACGAACCCGTATCCCATGAATCGAAAATCGCGGTGCACTACCATCGGCGACCCGCGTTAGTTGAACCTCTAACAATAAACAGTGGTACAGTAAAACAAGTGAATTTTGCACAACATAATGGCCTACAAAATGTTCGGATTTTTCCGTAAATTTCTGGTTGTATCCGGTTGTTACGCAAATGCAGTCATCAGTATCTCCTGATATGAATTTTAAAGTATTTGTAAGTACGAACGTAAGAATTACCTTCCTTAAATTTAGTTTATCTCGACAACTCAGTATTTCGACTATTTTAGACAGTACGAAATGTATTTTGGCTTACCGTAGTGATTTTTGTTGGTAAAACAGTTATTTCATGGGGAAGTTAATGTTGTTACTCGTTATTAGTTATTTAGAAACGACAGTTATTTGAGATGGCCGTTATTTGTAAGTGACCTTTTGGGAAGAACGTCAATAAGGGGTTTTTCTGTATTTATGTTATATGAATATTATCATTATGTACATAATGAATATAATATATATATAAATATAATTTTTATGAAATGATAATGCCACTAGACTATGTTCTGTGTATGTTGACAGACATACAACCCATTTTTATCAATCATATATTATTACAATTTTTAGTGAAGGGGCAATATTTATCCCGCGAGTTTCAACCTTTAATTTTTGTTCTACTGGGTCTAGGCGACTAAGCAACAATGTCAATCTTAAACCCATTTAAAGCATATTTTTTGTATTTAAGAAATTACAGGCTTCTGTACGCCCTGACCCTCACCGGCTCGGTCTTCTATTGATGTGTCACTTCGTAGATAATAACCGTGGTGTGCCAAATCGGAACTCTTCTGACGGTATGAAAAAGTCACTGACTTTCCCGAGCTGTTACGATCGCACTCGGAATATCTCAGCCAATAAAATTAGAGTCTCTTAACCGCAACTACTCGTCAATTTCCGTAATCCGACAAATCATTTGGAACTCCTCGACAATTCGCTACATTCAATGAATGATCGAGATGAAATAAGTATTTTCGACGTACAAAACAGATGGAGTTCAGCTAAAGTGAGAATGACGAAGCAATTTGATATAGTCTCATCATCTGTTCATAAAAAGAATGGCTGAGGTACTCCGAATGTGATATTAGTCAATAATGGATGACAAAAAGTTCAGTTTAAAGTTATGTCAACATGTTTCTTATTCTATATTGTGTCTGACCCCATTTTGTAAGAGCTCAACATCTGAAGAGCTATACAATAGAAAATACCTCTGTGTACACATATAACAACTAATCGGCTGATTGTCAGTGTACGTACTTTTAATTTTGGGATCGTCGGATCCAAGGTGAACCAGATTGACCAAACGTAGATGTAAACTGAATATAAAGAAGGTAAACACTACCAACATTTTGTAATGACAATAAGGATGATGATGATAGAATGATTATGATGATGATGGTGGTGATGATGAATATGATGATGGAAATGATGATGATGATTTTGATAATATGATGATGATGACGACGACGACGAAGATGATGATTATATTTATGATGATGTTATTGATGATGATTATTATTGTTATTGTTATCATAATGATGATGATCATGATGATGTTGATACTTATTATTATGATGGCTATGGTGCGGATTATGATAATAATGGTGATGACGATGATGACGATGATATTTGTGATAATGATGGTGATGATAATGATGAGAAGGAGAAAATCGAAAGTATTAGAGAAAATAGATAATTTATAGAAGATCAATTCATCTTACACATACAACTATCACATTTGTCAACTCAACTCAACGTTGCTATGTTTATTTTTTATATTTATTTTGTTATATTTGCTGTAAATAATTGTATGATCTTCAAACTTTTGGAGGAAATAAACTATATATACATTTGTATTGAAGTGTCAGCAGAATGATACGTTCTTACATTGTAATGTCCCAGATATAATTATATTTCTATATATAACATCATCATCATCAACAACATCTCAGATAAGAAGACAATTATCTAAAATCAATAAAACCTCTGACAACAAGAATTTATCGATCTCTATAGAATGTATATTGTTTACGTTATTATCGGTCCATCAATTGATTTCAGATTCCTGATATTTGTATCAAATTATATGAGTGTTCATTAACATGATATTCCAGGTATTGTATAAACATGGCCATTATGATAGAAATAGTTCGAGACGCTTATGAGTGGTATTCTTTTAATGATTACAAGAAATTTGATTGTATATTATATGACGACGGTCAGTCTATTTTAACCCACTCATCGTTCCTGGAAAGGCTATATCTCAGGATTAAGCTGTTAACCAGTTACTACTGTATAGGTGTATACATTCCTTACTTGACTGACAACTGCTCTACATGATTTAGAATCATAGAGCTAGTTGGTGGGCAAATTTTAAGCCGGCCGGCTTTAAGCCGGCCGGCTAGCTCAGTCGGTAGCACACAAGTCTACTGATTGAGTGGTCATGGGTTTGATTCCCGGGTGGGGCATACTTTCGTGGAGTTTGACCATAATATAATATCCAGACCCTTTCTTCCTCCTACCACTGATTCTAAATCATGGAGGGCAGTTGACAGTCACTGACAGAAGTATGTTCATAGCAACTAGTTATCAGTTTATCCAGAAAGTAAGCCTTTCGGGAAACGAAGAGTAGGTTGACTTGTCGCCGTTATATAACATATGCAATGTGTTGCTAACTCCCCCCACCCCCTAAAAAACGACAAAAACACTTATATGTATGCAGTACCAGTTGCCTCAAATGTTAAAGAGAATTATTTACGTATCTCAAACACAGAAAATACGATCAGCGATCAAAGAGTGAGTTATTGACCCTGTTAAATATGTGATAGATAAATGGAACCCTGATTTAAATCAACTGAAAGATAAACTATCTATAAAGACCTATAGAAATGCTAATCACATATTTTTTCCTTTGATATTCGTACGTAGGATGCTTAAACAGTTTCATAAGATCATTGGAAATTGTTGGACCGGTTGAAAATCATAAATGTTACGCTAGTATATACTTAGTGATGAACAATTTGTGACGGTGAGTAGTTACTCATAAAGTTGCTGACATGAATTAAAGTTTAGTAATCTTTCCCCCATTCGATAGAAATAAGATCTCACATTTTCATTTATCACGAAAGGTATACTTCGCTGGCGTAGAATAGAATACATAACGAAAACAAGAGGGCCACGATGGCCCTTTATCGCTCACCTGAGTACCATTGATATATTAATGTAAAGGTAAAGTAAGAATCAAGTTTTTAGCGACCCATGTTCGAACGCATTCGAGCAATTACCTCGACAAGCATCCTGACCAAGTTTGATGACAATTGAGTTAAAAATGTGACCACAAGAGAGTTCATAATTGATTTCCATATTTGGGCTGTGTGACCTAGTTTTTGACCCAATATTCGATCTTCCCCTAGAAATTCTCAAAACATTTCAGACCAATTTTATGATATTTAGATCAAAATAGTACTCATTAGAGTGTTGACGAGATTTTAAATTTTTAGCTCCTACGACTTACATGTAGTTTTCTTCCGAGATGACCCATGTTCGAACTAATCCGAGTAATTACCTAAACAAGAATCCTCACGAAGTTTAATGACAATTGAGACACAATTGTGACTACTAGAGTGTTCACAAACAAATGTGGACGGACGACCGACGGCGGACTCCGGACATTTACAAATGTAACGATCCAAAAAGCTCACCCTGAGCTAGCTTAGGTGAGCTAAAATCAGAAGAGCGTAACAGGAAATATTGAGGGGATCTCTTAATCACTTATGTTTTAAAAGCGTATGTAATATATACATGTATATTAAAACTGATCTTAAACTATACTAAGTATGTAGACCTACCATTCTATAATATCATTAAAATAGTAGTTTTATAAATCTCTTTTACAGTAAGTTGGGTGATACAACGAAACCCCTCTAATGTAGACATTAATACGTCCATGCTGAAACAGTCAGTAAAATAACTATGCTTAAACAGTCAGTCGAAAGTTGAAGGAAACATATTGAAAAATGAACGAATGAGATGAAATTGAGGTAGTATAGTAAAAGGAGAGGTCGCTACAAGGGCGGATTGAGGATTTTTTCTGGGGGATCCGAACAGTTTCTAGGGGGGGGGGGGGTTCCAAACTTTTCGAACCACAACCACATTATATACATTTTGCAAAATAATGCAACATATTAATAATAAAAACTACACAACTATTAAATATATGTTAAGCACATAGAAAAGTTGCTTCATTCTACTTAAAAATGACTTACAGTCAAGAAAAACACTAATGAACAGGTAAATTTTGGAAATTCTAGGGTGGGGGTCCGGACCCCCCTGACTCCCCGCTAGATCCGCCTATGCGTTATTTACAGATTGTTTTAAAAATGAGTCTGTTATAAGGAAGGGGTGTTGTGACATGATGATCGTTATTATGGGTGACTGTTAGTGGATGGATGTCCTACTGGTAGGTGACTGTTTTTGGAGATGAATGTTACTTGAAGGTGATCGTTTAAAGACGTCTTATTGTAGCTCTCACCTTTTCATGGTTGAGTATTTTTTCACATTCAAACATACCTCACGGATGACAGCATTTTATGAGATTAATATGGTGTAATCATTATGACTTTAATTTTTTATAAATATCTGGATTTAACCCACGCTTACTAGTAGCACTATTATGTCAACTTCTTTTTATTATTGGACAATAAAGATGACATGAACATTGAGCTGCAGTCTATCCATATAAGCCTGTGAATAGTAATTGTTCACTCTATTTTTTACTGGGTTTAACGCCATGTCAACACAATTTAGGTCATTTTACGACGTCCAGCGCACCTAACCTAGCTTTTATAGACCCTTGTCTATAACCAGTACTCACCTACCCATCCAAAATGGCCAGAAATGTCTCCATATTGTCTAATCAATGGAGGAAAATCGACATTATTGTCAAGTTTTCATGGAAGGGTATAACCTCCCCGGGTGGGATTCGTACCCGTACCCCCTTCAGGACACGATATTCCAAAGCCGGTGCGCTACCAACTGCGCTATTGACCCGGGTTTTGTTTTTGTTCACTATAAATCCTCTGTACAAAATATTTTTGCAAATTACATAGTTTACTGTTTGATGCAATTATTGTGCACAGGACTGAAGCAAAGGATAAAAACTCACAGGATGAAATTGGATACTGGTGAAGGAAAAGTAGATATTATTGCAAATTCGTTTGTGCTATTCTGTGTCCTTCAATTATTTGTCTAAAGATAGGAATTGTCGCAAAAAGGTGTCTGGTTACCTTTATAAGTTGTCGTTGTTGTAGACCACGTGACTGTGGACCATGGTACTGATAGCCTCAAAATCTACATCTATCAAATTCCATCACAAATACAAAGTACATGTTATACTACCCTGATTGTATCATTTGATGCAGAAAAAAAAACTAAATAGCGAAAAATCTGTCTCCAGTCTTTCATCTCAGCGAGGCATGAAATTGTTTACTTCAACGAAAATGTACAAATAATGAAATAGGTAGGTTTAAGATAGAAAAAAAACATTCACTAGATTTAACGCAGTGTCAAAATTTAGGCGATTTTATGTCGGCCAGCGTACCTAACCTGGCTTTCCTAGACATTTATCTACCTTTCCACAAGATCGACACTTTATCCATATACCTTATTTGTGGAGGTAAATGGACCCCATTGTGGAACTTTCACGGAAGGGTATAACCATCCCAAATGAAGCTTGAACAAGCAACACCCATTAGACACTAGATTCAAAAAGTCTGCACGTAGCTTACAGTTCAACGGACTTGGGTCAATCGAGCTCAATAAACTAGATATGGGTGCGTTGATAAATTTTTATAGTCAGCATTACTAATAGTGTAAAAAACCAAGTTTGAAATGAATTGAAATTGAAACACCCACACAGATATTGCATTTCTTCGCATGGGAAGGGCTTTTTTGCCAGACAGTTTAAAACCCTGACATTGCCTTGACCTTAGAGGGGTGTTCATTAAATTCTGATTTTCATTACCCGTGTCAGATGTCGGAATGTTAAACAAGTACTTGTGCTTTAAACTTCACTAGTAAACATCTCAAATATAAATGAATTGCTATTTGATACTTTATTTGAATACGATCAGTCAAGGTCAAGGTCATTCAAACGATTGTCTGGCCTGTATACACATCAGGAATTTAATTGGTAAAGTAATTGAGAAGAAACTACTAAAACTTTAAAATCATTTTGGGTACGGTCTTGTTTTTATTACTGCATGTTTAGGACTTTATTATTAATTTATTGGTAGGTGTTTTTATCATTTTATTGAAATCATATTAATTTAGACTTTGATTACTGTAGACGATGTAAAAAGTTTATATACAAATATGAAAATCAGAACGGGTCATCTCTCAACTGACCTTTCACATTTATAGAGAAGGACGAAGTATCTTTGACAGTAAGACATCCAGCTAATGCCAAGGTGGTTATTTATGCTACAGTCCAATAAACATAAACATAACCGTGAGGACACAGTACGGGCGCCGTGCGATCAAACTCCGCAAAGACCCGTACGGACGGTTACGTTTTTACCAGGGTCTGTGAGATAAGCCGCGGATACACGTATCAGTCTCAAAGCCAAATTGTAAACAAAATCGTGACCAGGTATGGATTAAACTTGCATATCTTCAGCTACGGCTGCGTACGGGTTGTTGTTTTGTGCAATGTGCGTATCGTCACCTTAATACGCAAGGCTTTCCACGGCCTACGTCGGTCTGCATATACGGGTTCTCTACAACGTAACAAGCCACGATTTTATGGGACTGAGGCAACAGGGCGCAAGAGTAGTTTGTTATGAACCTCAGGGTGGTTGGGGCATGTAGCGTCCATGTTGCCACGTTTAAAGACAATTTAGCGGCGTTGTGAGGCTAAGCAGTGGTACACTGTGTAAATGATAATGTTTGAAATTAAATGAAACGTAAGTTTGGTTAATCTATGCAATAGGATATACAATGATTTGAACAATTATTGTGAAAAATGCAATCAGATTAAAATAGGAAAAAAGCAAAAAGCCAAACACATTTTACACACTGTCCATTTGTGAAGAACTTGCGCCAATTTTTCACTGTGAACAATTTGTACCTAATTTTCACCAGGAGTAAAATACTCGCATGCATTTTCACACCACGTGAAAACACGTTTTGTGAAAAATGAGGCTCAACATAGTATAGTTTTTCTACTGACTGTTGAAGAGAGGTTTTACTGTACATAAATAAACCATCTTTTGTCTAAAGAATTGTAAATACATCAATTGTTTTATTCCATCTTTTTACGACTCATAATGTAAAACAAATACATATACACATGTATATATATAAAAAACATGTACAAGTAGTATACACCCTCATTGTCATCGTTTGTTATTTTGTTTTTGGTTTTTCTTACAAGTTAGTCATTGACATCACAAAAATATAGATAACAAAATACCACGATCAAGCCCTTGTTTGTTCATTATGAAGGGTGGTCAATGGTGGATCCAGAAATATTTACTAGGGGTTCCTTCTTTTTAGTTGCTTTGTCCTTGAAAAAAATCTATAGTGTTTAGACTTTAATGGCAAATCAATAAAATAATGAAATAAATTAAGCAATTTCCACGAAAAAGGATACTAAAGTCGAAGACAATAATTCGTAAATTAAAGAGGGGCACAGACCTTGCCCCAGCTAATCCGCCGTTCTAGGACAATTTCTAAAGGCTTTTGACACTCAGCAATATAGTTTGTGTATGTATTGTTTATACTACCATTTGACACAAGGAAATCTTGATTTATAAAGTTACCAATGGAACTGTCAATCAATTAGTCAACAAGTATGAAATCAACTGTTACAATCTTAGATAGCAATCGTAAAACATCGGGTATGTTCGTATCCTTCGTAAAACACAATCGTTAATCATCGGGCATTTCCGTGTCCTTCATAAAACACAATTGCACAACATCGGACATTTCCGTGTCCTTCGCAAAAGACAATCGCAAACCATTGGGAATTTCCGTATCCTACCTAAAACACAATCGTAAACCATCGGGCATTTACGTGTCCTTCGTAAAAGACAATCGTAAAACATCGGGTATTTTCGTATACCCTGTAAAGTTTAGTATTAAATCATCAATAATATTCGTATTTTAGAACAAAGCGGACTTATTCAATCTAAACAAAACTGTCAAATTGTTATCAGTCATTATCATTGCTAAGTTTTGCTATACATGAGTGGTCGTGATTGGGTGACAGAAACATGCCAGACATGATTTTCAAGAGGGACGTACAACTGGTATAAATGTTTTGTAGAGAGTAGGAGTTCCAAAAATCTTTTCGTTTAAGTTAAAACCTTATCAAAAGTTCATTATCTTTTCTTAGATTTTTATATCGAACACCATTTTATTATCATTCCTAATGATACATGTATTGAATCGCCTTTGCCGCACCATCTGACTATATGATTTAAAACTATGAAATTCATCATCAAATTTAGTTCTCGCGGCGCTTGAAAAAATATAACTGCAAATGTACTATGAATGTGAATTTTGTTTAGCCCCCCTATGGACAAAATTTAAAATTCTTTGACATCTCATATGCATAAACTGTTGATATGTAATTAAGTTAATCAAAAACGATATTATAGAGAGTGTAGACAGATCCATGTTATATGATACCATCCATCCTTAAATAATGAGATGTTACATTTATACAGACGTCTAACTGCAAAAACTATTCATCCTTGCAATATATAGATGGTTCAAGTTACAAACAAGGGTTTTTCACGCAAGAGTTCGACTCAGTTATACAGTTTAAAAAACTTGCCTACATATCTGGACACAAGCTCGTTACTTAGAATTAAGCAAAAACGTTCGCCAGTGGCTGAAAACAGCTCTACTCCCTACAGATGTAAGCAATAGAATGGCTGTAGAAAAATATTTCATGGCAAAACTTCACATAGGTATACAGGTCCCACCAACCGGGAATCGACATTGCGACAAAATGTATCAATCTTGCGGAGTATGCAAAAAATGCTGATCTGAAATCAACACTTAGTTAACGTAGCATGTTATTTTTAAAGGTGTAACGACAATTTTTGCTGTAAATAGTACTACATGAACATTATGTAAATAGTACTACATGAACATTATATCAAATTATTATTATACTCTGGAATACGACCCCTCTGTCCCTAATTTCTGCCCCTCCCCCTCGATTCCATTAAGCAACAAAATGAAACTACTCCACGACATCTTATAAATACAGAAAAGTTCCACTATAATGCCCACATTGGTTATTGCCAAATCATGCGATATCTGACGATTTTAAGTCCCTAATGCTAAATTAAAGAACAAAAAAGCTCCCATATAAAAACCACTTCGCTATTAAGACCATACCTAAATGGTCCGTGTAGTGGAACTTTACTGTATACAAAAATAATGAATACTATAGATTTAACCCTACCTTAACCATGTAACGAAAAGTTTAGTATCCAATAAAAAAAGACACAGTTGAGTAAAAAATAGTTTCCCTCTAAGATGAAAGACTGTAGAACCAGTCGACCATACGACTATACATCGACTGTTGGTAAGCAGATTTAAGAGGAAAATATCCACTTCAATCGATTTATAAAACTTATTCGAGTATGAAACCAATCTCAAAATTAAGTGTTTACCATCTTTGTATGTCAGTCGCAGTATATCAAAGGAGCATAGGTCTGTATTTGAAAAGAATTAATGTATTGATGGGCTCTATGCTTTAAAGCGACACTGTCACAGTATTGGTTAATTTTTTCGATATTTTAAAATTATCTGTCCGCGTCTGCAATTGTTTCGAGAACATTATTAAATACTATTTTAAGGCAATCTGATGTATAAATTGTGATGATTATAACATAAAGTCACAATAAACGCACTAAAATCGCCAATACCGTTACTAACCGGGTACGTTTAAATACATAAAATCACAACTTTATACAGTTCAGTTGTAGGTCAATTTGCACTCAGAACACTGCTTTACTGCTTCTAAAATGTGCTATAAATTTATGAAAGTTTCAGAAAAGTTGATATTTAAGATGAAATCTGTGCAGGAGCTACTTTAAACTTTGGTTTAAATAACATTTAATTACTTGGTTTAAACTTCTGGTTACGTCAATGAAACATGAATAATTGCATGTACATTGTTTTTGTTCATGATGTAAATTTAGCTTGTGTCGGTTTTATATTCATTTTTCAGCAGTCAGAACCACGTGTGGATAATAGTTAACTATACCACCAAGCACCCTCTTCGTTCTTCCGTATGCACCAGGACTAGGCTCCCTTCTTCCGTTAAAGCACTGCCTACTTCTCCACATAAAGAGAAATGATGATCTGTTAGCGGTTGGACTCCGTTTTGTACACAACGATCTTACTGACCTTTGTACGAAGACGCTAAGTATCATGGGTAAAATTGTTTATTCACCTGAAAACACGTGGCAATGTTTACATTCTAATAATTTTCCCATTCAACTGTACTGAACAAAAAGAGTATGTTTTTTTGTGTCTACTCAATGAAAAATAACTATCCAACTACCTATGCTCATTAAATTAAACTTTCTAATCGGTAGTTAAACCTCCATCCTAACGTGTTTACATCTGTCATTCTGTACACAGACATTTGAAATCGAAAAGTAGAAAACTCGGTTTGACTATGCATCTGAACCTTATGAGGTTTTTAAAAAAGTACTTAATATTTATGGAATGGATTTTCCTGTAGTTATAAGCGATCATTTATTTTACAATTTAATAATAATTGTATAAAAAAAAAACAGAAAAATACAATGGTTTTGTCTACATACGCCGCACTATATTCAGTTGCGTACCAAATCGCCGAATACTGCGAATGGTTGTGCGTCTTAGTTTAGAGGTGATATCTTCACCTTCTATATCTTAATGGTTTGACTCAAACCTACACCCCTGCACCAGAAAGAGGTTGTGATATTGAATTTTGTGGCCAGCCATCCTTACCATTCAACCACCACTAAAACAGAACAAGGAATTGATGGTGTAGTTGTTAAAAAAGTGAGGATGATATATTTAAAACATAACTTTCAAACAACAGCCTAATCTCCGAAAACAGATATCCAATAGACCGTCGTAAAGAATCTTCTGACATCGCACAGAAGAGTCACCTTGAGATGACCTTTGTGTCGACCAATCAATGCGTAGTTTTCATCTAAACGAAACGCTATTAATTAGCATCATGATTTCGTAATTGGTATTTTTTCTAGACCCAGTTTTGTGAACTATTTGACGGTAGTGTTATTCACAGGCTGTGATTTGGCATTTCTTTGCAAATGTAATCTACTCTAGTACAATGAATATTATAAAGCAAACGTCAGCTGAACGTGACCCGTATTATGAAGAAGCCATATCTTAAATAAGAGAGTGCGCAAGTGAACAATCTTAGATCAGATTTTAATTGACAACAGCCAATAATACCGATAAGTGACATCGTCGTTTCGTTAATAATGCTAGCCATGCTAACAAGAGAATGAACGAGACAAAACTTGGGATAAACCTCTCAAAGGACGGATGCCTTAACAATTAAAACGGCAAAGGCGATCAGATAGCTTTTGCTTTTCCAATTGCCACGAAAGACAACTCATATTAATTTTTCTTCAGTCTCATCATCGATTGCCTCCCTTACATCACAAATCAAAGTACTGAAGATGCGTATACAGTGTTCAACACACCTTTGATAAAAGAAAATAATCGTACTATAAATGAGTATTCTTGTTGATTGAACTAGCTGTCAAGTGTATTAACCAAAGTGCTAATTAATCAAAGAAATTACCTCCGATTTTGACTCCATAAGCTAAAGTGGTCATTTGTGACACAATGGTCATCTGACATGATCACTTGTTCTTGAAGTCAACTGACACCACGGTCACCTGACACCATGGTCCCATAAAATCATGATTACCTGACACCATAGTCACCTAACAAAATGGTTACCAGACATGATGATCACCTAACACTATGCTCAGCAGACACCATGACCACCTGACACCATGGTCCCATAAAATCATGACTACTTGACACTATGGTTACCTGACATCACGATAACCTGACACCATGGTTTCCTGACACCATAGTCACAAACAACAAGTAAATCTGTGAGCTAATGCTCACTAGTGATACCCCCGCAAAAATCTAAAAATGCGACAAACAGGAAGTAGATGAGCAAGGAGCATGAAATAGCTTTACACCACATGGGACTATGGGATGAAGCAATATGCTAAGTATTAGGCTGCTGCATGTTATAGTTGCTGAGAAAACTGCGACGGAAATTTTGTAACGGATGGACGGACGGACAAGGGTAAAACAGTATACCTTCTTCTTCTTCGAAGCGGGGGTATAAAAATATATACCAATCCACCTAACCAGCTTTCCAGACATACTATTCATTTACCATAATTACCAATATGTGATAACAATTTTTCAACAAATCAACAACTTCTCCCTGTACAAAAATGTTTGAAGGATAAAATTTCAACAGCTTGTAATCCAATCTTGATCACCTGTTTTTTAGGTCAAGACTGTTACCATAGCATAACTTACAGGACTGCAAGGTAAAGTAGATGTCATAGTGACTGAGGTTTCCATTTTATTCTTTGCAAAGCTGAAGTAATGATAAACTAGATCTCTGAAAACTGTTCTTATTTGCTTTTTGGTTGAGTTTAACACCTTAGCAACACATTGTTTAGGTTGAATCACAACAATAATTCAACCTACTCACTGTTCCTGGAAATCTGAATCTCTGGATTTAACTGTTAACCAAATAATAAGCCCACACTTCCTTCAGTTACAGATAACTGCCCTACATGATTTAAAATCATTAGCAGGAGAGAGAATGGCCTAAACATTATTTCATGACCAATCTCCACGAAAGTATACCCTGTCTGAGAAGACTCATACTCTACCAACTGAGCTAGCCTGGGAGCTTTTAATGTTTCCCCTGAATAACAGATTAATTTCATAGCCAATAAGTCTTTAATCATTTTATTTATCTTTAAAAATGACATTAAAAAAGACATAAAACAAAAAATGAATACCTCAACAGCAGGTATGGGTAAGGCCAAATTAAATAAAAAAATTGATAGCTGTTTCC
This sequence comes from Mactra quadrangularis, assembly GCA_025267735.1. Classification (NCBI taxonomy): domain Eukaryota; kingdom Metazoa; phylum Mollusca; class Bivalvia; order Venerida; family Mactridae; genus Mactra; species Mactra quadrangularis. The sequence goes on along the minus strand of CM046305.1, from coordinate 45,163,378 downwards.
TGACCCAGATTTATATTTCAGAATAAAAAGGTCATTAATTTAACTTTAACTAAAAACATAAATTTCAGAATGTATATAAGATAGGGCTCTCATTTGACCCCTAGCTCCTGAATTCTGGAGCACGAAATTAGTAAAACATCTGATCATGTTGCTATTAATAAAAATTGTATCCAACCTGGGTAACTAACTGCGTAATTTTTATTTAAAGCAACATGATTTTGTAATTTCTATGTTAGACAAATTTACTAGCTAATTTAATGGTGGTGTTATTCACAGACTGTGATTGGACAAAAACATTGTCACATTGATCACAATGATTGTATCATGAATATTATAAAAGCGAAGGTCAGTTGACCATAAAATTAGGAAAATTGTCAGATTCACAATAAGAGCCCCAGAGTGAAGAATTTTAGATCATGTTTTATTCAGAGAAGACCATTTTCCGGAGCGGTTATGCTATACAAATTTCAAAATATATAAATCTATAATACTCCCAAATTCAGCATTATAGATACCAGTGTTCTATAAAAAATGTTAGTGTAGTTTAATTGACACAGTTGATAATTACGACAAAATAATAAAATATTGGAGAACAGAAACTTAACAGTGAATCGATTAACAACATGGTTACCTTGGGACATTATTTAAATCAATCTCCGTTAACAGGTATCATATCGACCATTGTTGTAAAGGATCTCCTGACATAACACTGAAGGTCACTACGAGATGACCTTTATGTCGACCAATCAATGTGTAGCTTTCATCTAGACCAAACCCTTTTTATAGTGAAGGATTTCGTAGACTCAGTTTTCTTAGCTAATTTGACAGTAAAGTTATTCGCAGGCTGTGATTGGACAATTCTTTGCAAATTAAGTCACATAGATAATGTAAACAAGTCACTTAGCATGATAATAGCCTCATAAATATTATCAAAGTAAAGGTCAACTGAATATGACCTATATAATGAAGTAGTCAGATCCAACTTAAGCAAGTGAGTGATTGAATAATGTTAGATCAGGTTTTAATCAGATTATTTGAATGTGAGTGTAGTAAATTCACAATACACAGTTTGTATTAAATTGTTATTTGTCTGAATTTCAGCTTCCCCAAATCATCTATCAATACATGAATAACCACTTTGACAAATAAGACATCATCAGTTACAGATTGATACACTTTGAACATGCTGTCAGACTTTTAATACCCTCAACAATTTCTTCCGTTAAAACAATTTCGTCAACACTGTATGTACACATATCTAAGTCATTACTTCATAATCATCTCTTCTCAATTTTTCTTAATTGTTTTTTCTTCATTCTTTTTATCTTGGCTGTATCTTTTATCTAAAATGTAAAAAATTATAAAATTATTCAAACAATAAAACCCTTACTTGGTCATGAAAAAAAACATGAGGTGGAGAAAGTCTATAAATCTAGTTAATTTCTTTATGTTCATTGGAATTAATATTATTTATCAACTTATATTTTTTAAGGAGTCATGTATGGCTTAAAACTTCTCTTAATATACAAGGCTAAACATTAATTTTTAAAATAGGTTGCCCAAGTGGACATCCAGCTATAACAGGTTGCTCAAACCACAATTGTCAGGGCAATAGACCTTAATGTCGAGCCCTGCAATCAACATTACAATGTGACAAATTTTGGTGACCTGGAAACCAATTTAAAAATCCTGCGCTCCAAAACTGTGTCACAGCTGCAGAAAAACAGGTAAATCAATAAAAATGCAACATTTACACTTAATACAGCAAGACATCTACATATTGGATGAGTCATGTGAAATTCTTTATAATCTTTATTAAACACACTTTAGGGGCCTTATACTTTCCATAAGAAGGGTGGTACATTTTGTTTTAAGAGAATCAGAAAATTGTGAAATTTAAAACATAAAGTATGAAAGTTCTAACTTATTCTTTTCATAAAAATAGGGAGAAGGGCTTTTATTTTTGGATGGGCATTTCATAGAGAAAATACAGTGGACTCAAAGGGAGATAATTCTAAAACATAATGAAATGAATGACATTATAAAGCATGAAAGAGATAAAAACTCACTGGTTGCACCACTTCAGATTTTCTTTCATTTTCTAATCTTCTCTTCTTTTTCTCCTCTGATCTTTTACGTTTATCCTACAATATCAAAACAACATGACCAGTGAATCAGAGATTCTTACATAGCTTTCTCTTATCTCCATCAACTTAATTCCTATTTTTTTAACGTCGTATTCAACACATATTTAGGTCATATGTATGACGGCCAGCTCTTCCTACTATAGGTTTCCTGGATACTTTCTATTACCAGTACTAACTTACCCAACCATGAGGCCGACAACTCATGTGTAGGGTATGACCTACCGCGACCAGGCTCGCACCCGCGATTTCCGAATTCGAAGTCAGACGTGAATGTTGTCGTACAGGATCACTAAGGTTCCCATGGAGGGTCACATCAAGATGACCTTCATTTCGACCAATCAATGCGTAGCTTTCATCTACAGCATTTTGATTTCGTAATTCCTATTTTTAGACCATTGTTTGCGAGTTAATTTGACAGCGGTGTTAAATCACAGTCTGGAATTGGACGACTCATTTCAAATTGCGTGACATAGACGATGTAAACAAGTTACTAAACATAATGATTTTGTCATGAATATTATAATAAGAAAAGGTCACCAAAACGTGACCCTCATAAGAAATCAGCCAGATATAAATTAGCAAGTAGGCTAGGGGAAATTTTTAGATTGGGTTTTAATCAGATTGAACTTTTTCAAACAAAATTTCACACTTCAAAGTTAGGCCCCATTACCCTTTCTAAAATGTATGAATTTTTCCCCTTGAAGAAAATTCCCGTCCTGAAAGTTTTGTACTATTTATTTCATGTTCCCACATATCATTGAGAAATTCCATAAATATAATGCCATAATAATTGAAATTTTAGACAAAAAGACAGATATATTCCTTTTATGATGTTAATGTTTACTACTGGATCTAAGGTATTGAAAATGAAGGTATCAAAAAATTAAGGAAAAAGCAAAATGAAGAAAAAAGCCAATATTATCTGACTTTCAAGTATGATTGATCATGGGCCTGTCATACAATACCTCTAGTTCTTTATTTCTTTCATCTTTTAATTGTTTCTCAAATGCTTTCACAGATTTTTTCTCAGCTTTTATTTGCATTTTCTTCTCCCATGATGTTTTAAGACGTTTGTCCAGTCTCATTTCTGAAAACCTGAAGCAAACAAACATACAATAAAATGTTAATAATAATGAGTTTTCATAAATGCCTAGTTATAAGAGAGTAACAATAGCCTGAGTCAGCAATCTAATAGTTATTTGGCATCCACAGAATGAAGTTAACTCTTTTCTTAATCTGTCACTAACACTGAAACATAACAGTCAGTGGTTGTCAAATGTTTCACATTGATATAGATTAGGGCTGCGTATCGTGGCCAAGGTCGCGATACGATACGTCTCGCGATATATGCCTCGCGATAACGATATTAATCGCGATACGATGTTAATTGTACATTTGGTATGAATGCATAGACAAATTATGATATTTTAATCAAACAATCATAAAATTAAAAAAAACGATAGCGTGGGTCGCGAAAATGTATGACATAACGAAATAATGATTGAAGGAATTTTATTTGTACAAAATGGAATACCACATTTTGAATAATAAAATACAAATAACTTTATTTGTTGTAAAATAATGACAAAGTTGTTTGTTTCTAGTGGAATTTAACAAATTAGTTCATTAAAAAATCAACTAATTATGTCTATTTAAACTGCCACACAACACGCTAATAATTAATAACAATTATCAGCTTATCGACAAACATAAAAGAAAGTGTTATCTTCCTAAATCATTGTTCACCAAAGTTTGTCACGTGTTTGTTAATTGCATCCGTTTGATTACGTAATCAATTTTATCGATCCGTCATATACATATGTAGCACTATTGATTTTTCAGAGGACGCCTTACACATAAGTCATATTGTCTATGATTGTTACAAGCGTGGATAAAAATTTAATGCATATTGCGGACTCTTGGCTGGATTTTATTGTCCAAATAATAAATTGCTTGTACTTGCAATTTTTATGTTCAATTATCCATTTTAGTAATATTGCTATTGAAATTGCTACCAGACATTCAGTCTTGCGATCCGTATCTTTTTAACGAACCGTCGGCGTTCAAGACGGACTTGGTCTTCGACCGGGCAGCTAGATTCAAAGACTGATGTACCCGTTTAATTTAGCAAAATGGATGTAATGAAACAAAATGGCATAGAATATAAGAAAAGTTGTCAAATTCGCGATACAGCCATATTTTCGGCGAGTGCGCCCCACGGGCCCAATAGACCATTGATATTGCGCCATTCGCGTTCATAAGAGGCCAATGGCGCGCTCTAGATTGAACACTGAGTAAAGATTGCAATTGCAAGTTAAATGCTAAAGTTACAAATGAATATAGTATATTTTGTTTTAACTGATTTCTTGTAAACTAAAAGGCCCTCTGAATCGCAAATTTTTAGGACGCGATTCGATACACCCGTATCGGACAGTCGCGAATACGATCTCACGATGCATCGGTGAATCGTTACAGCCCTAATATAGATGTACATGTGCCAGGCTGTGCAAGTTTTGGATTCTTGCACCTGGCCATGCACGGCTCCTTAGAAGCTCAGTGTTGGTCACTGATTCAGTGATCACATGATTTCATGAGTCAACAGAGCAGAATTATAAAACGTAGATGATACATATTATAATGTTAATAATTACATAGTCCAAGAACCCTTGTGCAAGTTGGGTTTTATTAACTTCTTCAAAAATGGATGCCAACAGGGAATAGAAACAATAAAAGCATGGAAGTTTTGCGATAGTGATCAAATGATTCATCTGAGACTATGTGAGAGGGGCTAGAGACATTTCTCTGTTTTTAGTTCATTTTCATAGGAGTTCAAGGATTACATCTATGAGATACGCTCAGTAAGTAAACTCTTGTTGGGTCGGTAAATGGCCTACTCTTTTGTCATGATCAACGTCATGTAACTTTCTTCATTGGCTTTAAGATTTATAAATTTCTATATGCTATCAAACTATTTATCTCCTAAATAAATACTAGTCTTTGAAAAATGATCCAGAAATAAAAACACAGGAACCCTTGAAAGAGATAGGTAATTTGTTTGGTGGTTTCTGAGGTGATGAGCTACATACCTTTACTATGTGTGTTTAAAAAAAATTGTGGGGACGCCAGCAGCCTGTGCTTTTGAGGGGATCCCTTTTCAGGCAAGAAAATAAGCCTCCAGACATAGGAATCGGGCTTTGTTGGCGGGGCCTCCCGACCTGGTACCACCCAGAGCTGAAATGGTCTAGTCTGGATGGAGGTGAAATGTATTAAGTAACTGGGAACCTATTTTCTGCTTTTCTTTTATCTGTATAGGCACAATTCTTGTCTGATCTATTCTTTTACTTTTACTATAACTTTTCATATGTAACTTTTATATTCTCTTTTCTTTGTGCACCATCGAGCCGCCCGGCTGGCATAGTTGGTAGCACGCAAGTCTACTGGTCGAGGGTCGTGGGTTCAATTCTTGGGCGGGGCATACTTTTGTGGAGCTAGGTCATGAAATTATTTCTACAGCCATTCTCCCTCCTACCAATGATTTTTAATTATGTAGGGCATTTGTCAGTCACTGACGAAAGTATGTGCTTAGTTGTTGGTTAACAGCTAAATCCAGAGATTTAGCCTTTCCAGGAACTGTGAGTAGGTTGAATGACCGCCGTTATATGACCTATACAATGTGTTGCTACAGCATTAAACCCAACAAAAACAAAAAGCTTTGTGCACAATCGAAGAAATGTCAAGTCTGACAGATGAAAACACAGATAGATGCGTTCGTCTTAATTAAAAAACTCTTACGAATTGAATACACAAATGTAAATAGTTCACAATTGTGCGACAATGCTTTAGAAGAGTCCATCACATCACCGTATAGATACATGTAGAGATCGATGTTGACTAAACATGGGTAGGTATATTTTGCGGACCAGCGGACCAACGGACCAGCGGACCAGTTTAGTATACGGACACAGTATAACAAATATGCGGATCATATATATAATAAAAGTATTGAAGACGTTCGCAAATATTTTGTTTGGGTATAGTTCAAAGATAAGATTGATAGAGTTTTGGGAAATTACATTTTATAATTTTTCATCTGAAAATATATACATATATAAGTACCAATTTCGAGTTTTTTTTTTTAAATAAACTTTATTTCTACTACAATTGCTTCATAACAAATTGTTACGCGTGTACTGGATATAATATATTTCAACTGTTAGAGACTGTTAGAGACTTCATCATTTGAAAACAATTTAAATTCAATTGATATAGTTTAATGATATACTATGTAAGTCGTTTAAGCGGACTTTGTAAATAAAGAAACATAATCGTGTTTCATTGACTTTTAATTCTTAATTTTGCTGAGTTACGTTTACGATCTCAAACTACGATTAACTGTAGCGGACCACTTACTTATAAGAGCGTTAAAGTGACGGACCAGTTGAAAGATCTAGGAAATGTAGATATAGAGTTTGGTACTATATTGACGGATTATTGATATGAAGTTTCACTGTAGCGGACCAGTTAATATAAAGAGCATAAGAGTAACGGACCACGTGATAGATCTAGAAAATTTAAGATTTTTTTGGCGGACTGAATTAATTATGAATAGTTTCGTACTATATTGACGGACTATTGATAAGAAGTTTCACTGTAGCGGACCACTTAATTTAAAGAGCATAAGAGTAACGGACCAGGTAACAGATCTAGAAAATTTAAGGTTTATTTTGGCGGACTGATTTAATTATGAAGAGTTTCGTACTATATTGACGAACTATTGATCTGAGTTTTCACTGTAGCGGACCACTTAATTTAAAGAGCAAAAGAGTAACGGACCAGGTGATAGATCTAGAAAATGTAAGATTTTTTGGCGGACTGAATTAATTATGAAGAGTTTCGTACAATATTGACGGACTATTGATCTGAGGTTTCACTGTAGCGGACCACTTAATTTAAAGAGCATTAGAGTAACGGACCAGATGATAGATCTAGAAAATGTAAGATTTTTTTGGCGGACTGAATTAATTATGAAGAGTTTCGTACAATATTGACGGACTATTGATCTGAGGTTTCACTGTAGCGGACCACTTAATTTAAAGAGCATTAGAGTAACGGACCAGATGATAGATCTAGAAAATGTAAGATTTTTTTGGCGGACTGAATTCATTATGAAGAGTTTCGTACTTTATTGACAGACTATTGATCGGAGGTTTCACTGTAGCGGACCACTTCCTTTAAAGAGCATTAGGGTAACGGACCAGGTGATAGATCTAGAAAATTAAAGATTTTTTTGGCGGACTGAATTAATTATGAAGAGTTTCGTACTATATTGACGGACTATTGATCGGAGGTTTCACTGTAGCGGACCACTCAATTTAAAGAGCATTAGGGTAACGGACCAGGTGATAGATCTAGAAAATTTAAGATTTAAGACGAAGAAGTTTGTTGGTGGCGGGGTGCCTGGGGAAAGTAATGATATCGTTGAAGATTTTGATGTTAATTTCTACATGTCCCATTTGAAAGCTCTTGAATATGTTTTGAAAAAGGAATCGTTTGTAAACGAAATTCCATTCAGGCCGAAAGGCGGAGATCATTTTATTTTTTATGCTGGGAATGATACTTCAAAAAGATGATTGGCGCACCGATGGGTATAGGTGGAAGAATAATGGGAATAAAAAAAAAACATATATAATGAAAGCCAGGAATTTCTTATCTATAAAAGGCATTATAAAATATTTAATAGGGAAGGGTGTAGGGATGATTTTAAGAAAATTGTTTTTGAATTCAAATCAGAATCAAGCGTTTCCAATAAAGTTCTAATTATTTATCATGGCAATGAAAATGTTTACGATCCGGCCCCTCATAAGAACAGCAAAGGAAATGAACCTTTTATACCGACTAAAAAATCCGTTTTAAATTTAATAAAAAGCTCTGATGATAGCAGACCGCTCCAAATTAAAAATAAACTTGATTCTGAGTTGGAAACAAATAAAACAAAATTGGATATTCAACTGTTAGAAATGTTCGTCAGGTTAAAAACGTTCAATCAAATTTAAGACAAGACAAAAAGATTAGTCATGACTCTCTGTATAATCTGTTGGAATTATATTATCATTTAGACAACTACATTCACGAAATAACAATTATTCCGGATTTATTAGTTTTGATTGGTAATACAGATGGTTTTCAACAATTGGATAAACTTTTGACTTTGAAAGGCACTGAAACTGTTACTCTTTTTTATGATACTACCTTTGAGCTTGGTCAATTTTACGTTTCGACCCTTTCTTATAAACACTTCCTTTTTAAAGATGAACCCGTCATCCCAATAGCTCATGTGATTCATGAAAGAAAATTTCAAAAAGTACACGAAACTTTTTTTAAATTTATTAAGGAAAAGATTCCGCGCCTTTCAAAGTCTACTTTGCCAATCGTTACTGATCGTGAAGTTGGTATTATCAACGCAATCAATATTGTGATGCCTAATTTAAAGAGTCTTCTTTGCTGGAATCATTTAATAAGAGACATGAAAGATTGGCTTAGAAAACGGGGGGAAGTCAATGAAAATATTAATGTCTATGTAAAACAGATTAAAATGCTTTTACAATCAGATTCTGATCACGATTATCACGAGAAGCTGAACAATTTTAAAATACTCTGGTCTGAAGTTTTCTTACAACATTTTTTAGATACCATTGATTTTGATATTCGTAATTCAGCGGCAAAGTGGATATTGGAAGACTTCAATTTGTACAATCCTTATTCCGGCATTACAAACAACGCAGCAGAGTCAAACAATGCAAAAATTAAACGATTATTAGACTTTAAAGAAAGGGAAATAGACAATATAGTTTTATTTTTTCACTATTTCCAAAACATTGATAACAATAATATTTTGAAAGGTTTATGTGGCAAAGGCGAGTACAAGCTTAAAAACAAATTCGACTTTGCATTGATGGACTCTGATGAAATTGAATTTAAGCCCGTCGTTCATCCGGACAAAATTATACAGCTATTAAAGGGTAAATTAGAATTAGATTTAAAGAATAACTCTAATGCCGATGTATCTGTTGAGAACAATAGCGCAGATGTAGATGTGCAATCCGATGTACGCTCGAAATCTAACACTGTATCCCAAGAGTCATTGGCGAACAAAGTTCTTATTGATAAAGGTATAGCGCTAGTTCCAGAGTTAGGAAGCTTTCAAGTGAGAGGTGCTAACAATAGACATTACGCGGTTAAACTTTTTCCACAGGAAGGTTGTCAGTGTCCATCAACTACACGGTGTTACCATATCATATTACTACGTAAACAATTTGGTCATTTAGTTAATGGTCTGCAACTACCGGAAAGAGTACCTGTTTTTGATGATATGGAACATCGCTGGCGTTTAGGTAATGTCATGTCCGCTGCTAATCACCCATGCTGCCAGATCCACCATAATCATAGGGATCATTGGGTTGTATCTTTGAGCACTAGTGATTCAAATATTAATTTATTTGATAGTTTAGGCCCAAATAGAGGATGATTTGATTTTAAGTAACGGTCTAAAAATTCAACTTTCCTTGTTATATGGCAGCAATTCGCGGTCTTTAAAGGTCAAAATTCCCGACATTCAAAAACAAACTGACAACCTTTCCTGTGGCTTTTTTGCAATTGCTCACGCTGTTAATTTTTGCTGTACAAGAAGAATTAATACTAATATTATGTTCGACACTTCTAAATTTCGCTCACATCTCTTAAGTTGCTTCGAAAATGAGCATATTACTGTTTTCCGTCATTCAAAAATAAGTTTATGAGTATAAAACATAAAAATACAAAAAAAATAACAATCACTAATTATTGTTCATGTAATCTCCCGGAATGTTTAGATGATATGGTAATGTGTTCTGCTTGCAAAAACTGGTATCATAAAAACTGTGTTCATACCCCTATGAATATCTCAGACAGTACCGTCGAATTCAGATGCGACAACTGTTAAACCGGTTAGTTTTTCTCTAAACCGGTTTTTCTAGTTTTGTTCCATACCGATTGTTGATATCAGAGTCTGAAATATAAGTGTTTGAATAAATGTTTAAATGTGTTCGGAAACTTGAAATATTTTTGGTAAATTAGAGAATAATAATCTTTGAAAGTCCATTCAAAACTTTTTTTTCTAACTTATTCAAACATTTGCATAATACGTGTAGATCATTTGAAAATACAAATATCTATGTTCAATGTTGGTTCAAATTTAGACGATGCACGTGTATTATTTCATACTATGTATGTATGCGCAAAGAATAATATGTATCGCAATATATTGCAAAATATTGCAATACGGGTTTTGTGTATTGCAATATATTGCAACACGGGTTTTACTGTATTGTTACACCCCTAATACATACAGTGTAGCAGACTTATTTCAAAGCCACTATATGAAGATATATTCTTCAACAGTAGACTTGAAAACTGTTTTACAATCATGAATTTATAAAAAATATAACATGCATTAAAAACACAATTAACAGTCCAAACCATTCTGCTTTCTAAATTAGAGTTTGACAAAGTGTCCAATTCTTAAAAAAGTGGGGCATTTTTATAAGAGCAAACAATATTCATGTATACGCTGATGTTTAATATATATGATCAAAAATAGTTTAAAAGCTTAATTATATGTATAGCCATTAGTTAATTTGTAATGTTTTATTTTTACTTGCTATGGCAGACTTACCAATCCATCGAAATAGGGTTCTTCATTAAGTAGTTCCGTAGTTATTTATACTAGATAATGAGTGTAGGTTAGTTATACGTATGTCTACTTGGTCATACGCCATTGCTATCATAGAGATTAGATATTTATGTATATTTATGTATGTTTGTTTATAATATTTGTGTATTTGTTCTGTTAAATTTTGCATAATGTTATAAAAACATGTGAATGATATTAAATATGCTAATCTGTTCAGTTCTCTTTTTTATTGGTTTGGTCCAGATGCAAGTCAATATCTTTATTTGTTATTTTCTTTAAAAATATAATAAATTAAAGATATAATCTTGTAAGTGAACGCCCATACACTAATTATCGACTATTTCTGCCCCAGTTGGACCGTCGTGATGCTTAATTGCTAATAAAGCATTGGATGAAATTATTTTGAAACCCCGCCCACTCTATCCAAGATGCATGGGGATTAATTTGATTATAGACTAAGATAATAAAAAAGTATCACCTTCATTGTGATGTTATCGCACATACACTCGGCGATAGCTTTTTAATTTAATTTAATAATAAGTAATGTTATCTGCGCGACTAATAAGATGTCATGCAGCTTTAACTTCTCTCTTCTTTTTCTCTCTGAAAATTAAGTGGCCCGTTACAGTAATATCCAACTCGTTGGTCCGTAATTTTAACGCTCTTAAAAGTAAGTGGTCCGCTAAATTTAAACAAGATGTAAATCTTGTCAATATAATACGATTAATCTTCTTTATTAATTCAGTACGCAGCAATATTATATCATCAGCTCCGTAATTTCAGTACTCTTCATTATTAATACAATCCGCAAAAATTATCTTATATCTTCTCGATCTATCAGTAAAATTCCGTCATTTTAACTCTTTTAAAATTATCCGGTCCGCTACAGTGAAACCTTTCATCTGCTCGATCTATCAACTGGTCCGTAACTCTTATGCTATTAAAATTAACTGGTCCGCTACAGTTAAACTTTGGCGTTAAATTCCGTCATTTTAACTCTATTAAAATAACTCGGTCCGCTACAGTGATACCTTACATAGTCTCGATCTTTAACCTGGTCCGTAACTCAAACTCTATTAAAAATTAAGTGGTCTGCTATAGTTAAACCTAAGTGTAAAGTCCGTCATTTTAACTCTATTAAAATAACCCGGTCCGCTACAGTGAAAGTTTACATCTGCTCGATCTGTTACCTGGTCCGTTACTCAAACGCTATTAAATTAAGTGGTCCGCTACAGTGACACCTAAGAGTAAAAGTCCGTCATTTAAACTCTCTTAAAATAACCCGGTCCGCTACAGTGATACCTTACATAGTCTCGATCTGTAACCTGGTCCGTAACTCAAACTCTATTAAAAATTAAGTGGTCCGCTACAGTAAAATTCCGTCATTTTAACTCTTTTAAAATTATTCGGTCCGCTACAGTGAAACCTTTTATCTGCTCGATCTATAACCTGGTCCGTAACTCAAACGCTATTAAAATTGAGTGGTCTGGTCCGCTACAGTTAAATTCGTCATTTTTGCTATATAAGAATTATCCGGTCCGCTACAGTGAAACCTTTCATCTGCTCGATCTATAACTTGGTCTGTAATTCAAACGCTTTTAAAATTAAGTGGTCCGCTACAGTTAAACCTAAGTGTAAAGTCCGTCATTTTAACTCTATTAAAATAACCCGGTCCGCTACAGTGAAAGTTTACATCTGCTCGATCTGTTACCTGGTCCGTAACACCAACGCTATTAAAATTAAGTGGTCCGCTACAGTGAAACCTCAGAGCAATAGTTTATCAATTTCGTACGACTCTTCATAATTAATACAGTCCGACACAAATAGTCGTATATCTTCTGGATCTATCAACTGGTCCGTTACTCTTACACTCTTAAAATTAAGTGGTCCGCTACAGTTAAACCTTAAAATTACCTGATCCGTTATAGTGATGTCTCAGATCAATAGTCCATCAATATAGAGAGAAACTCTTCATGATTTAAACAGTCTTCTAAAATAATCTTACATCTGTTCAATCATAACCTGGTCCGTAACTGTTACGCTCTTAAAATTAACTGGTCCGCTACAGTTAATCATAGTTAGAAAAGATCGTAAATTTAACTCAGTATAAGTGAGAATTAAACGTCTATGTTAAACGATTATGTTTCTTTATTTATAAAGTCCGCTAAAAAGACAAAAACGGTTTATTATTAAAATATTACATTTGAATCTTATCAAATTTGTTTTCAAATGATAATGTCTCTAACAGATGAACTATATAATATTTATGTATACGCGTAAAAATATGCAATGAAGCAGGTTTATTTTTAAAAAACAACTCGAATTTGGTAATTATATTTTAAAATATTAATAAATATTAAATGAAATTTCACAAAACTCTATCAATCTTATCTTTTGACCTATACCCAGACCTAATCTTAGCAAACTTCTTTAATAGATTTATTATACAGATATATATGATCCGCATATTTGTTATACTGTGTCCGTATACTAAACTGGTCCGCTGGTCCGTTGGTCCCCACCGCTGGTCCGCTGGTCCGCAAAATATACCTACCCACTAAACATCGCGAAAACTAATGACAAATAAAAATACCTTGATTTTTGTGATTTCCACACCCGTCCAGATTTCGGCTTTCCCCTTGGAATGTTTCGCAAAATGTCCATTTTATATCTGCTTCTACTTCTAATGCGAATTAAAAGTTTAAATCACACGTTGTCAAAAATGTAGAAATGCGTTCGTCTTAATTAAAAAACTCTTACGAATTGAATTACAATCGTTCTCGTCATATTTACCAAAGGGAAGTAACTCTGTGTCTTTTATTATTAGGATAAAGGTATTTAGGTTTTTTTTTTCATTAATATAGACTATTTTCTTATGAATTAAGCCGCATTTTACTTTCCATTTTGTCTTTTTTATACAAATTTCATGAATAAGTTACAACAAAACAAATTGAATGCGTCTGTTGGGAAAAAATTAATTACCGAATTTTCCAAACTTTCGGATAGGCATAGTACATTCGGATAACTCATTGCAAGTTCATGTTATACCTTAATGAAAATTCTCAGATTGTTAAATCTTATAATTTTAAAAGAAAAATCAATATGCTCCAGTTAAACTGCACAGTTTGTGAATTATGTCACGACTATAAATATTTATTTATTTGAGTAATATCTCTATTAAAAATTGAAAACGTTCAAAGATCTGCAGCACGGTTCATCTTCAATGACTATAGCTATACAAGCAGTGTAACCCAGATGATTAATTTCCTTCACTGGCAAACATTAGAACAAGACACACACGTCTCACTCATCTATTTCTATAAAATCTGTACCAACCTAGTATGCATCGATCATAAACATCTTATCCCTACACGAAACCTGAACGGGATTGAGACAACTCAACCCGAATCCAACTCAACCCGGGACAACTTAACCCGTAAGCCGGGACAACTCAACCCGTGGACAACTCAACCCGTATGATATATAATTAGTTATTCATCATAAATAATATGTTTTAACTGTTAAATTTAATATTGACATATAATTTAGCGCTATTAATGGAAGATATTAAAGTATGAAAATAATGGTGAAAATACACCATTTCGCCGTGTAGTATGACTAATAATGCAATTTAAGATCTTTAAGAAATCAATGATTCTCTAAAAAAAATCCACAATATTATATACAAAAACAAAGTTCTCGCCTGTTTAATCAATAATTATTGTTTATTATCACATTTCCGCTTTGTAGATCGACAATTATTGCAATTTAAATTCTTTAATTGTGTTATAAGTCGAATGGTCTCAGCACACTTCAATCATAATTATATCTTCAAGAAGTTTATTTTGACGGTTTGACATACTTGTTATACAAGTATGATTACTTGCATTTACAATTACAATGTATCAATAATCACTTTCTAATTAATTCAACATAACAGTTTGTCAAACAACTTTGCGCTTTAAAATCATAACAATAAAGACGTTCAATTCTAATTTGTTTATCTCACATCACACAATTTTTACAGTCAATTTGAAGATTATTTACAAAATAATGTTCAATAATCGGTTAAACATGTGCTGAGTCTTACAGTATATGATTACTACATAGTACATATTTTGTATACAATACATACAACACAATTGACACAATATTTATGCAATCTCTAAATACCATAACTGTACTTTATTCACAAATATCTTCCATTCTTGATAGAAATATATTTAATTTCACTTTTTATTGTTAATACATATTTTTATGATAAATAACCAATTAGATATCAAACTATCATAATACATTTTACGGGTTGAGTTGGCCACGGGTTGAGTTGTCCACGGGCTGAGTTGTCCCGATTTCTGGTTGAGTTGTCCACAGGTTGAGTTGGATTCGGGTTGAGTTGTAAGGAGAGATCTCATCATGTGCAAAGAATAAAATGGCCTCCCCCATTATGCCCCGTCCAGTCCCAGCCTCAACACGTTTGCTGAGCGGCTGGCAGCTGTGCATATCAATTAGCTTCTTTCACTATGTTTTTAACCCAGCACCTATATATAGTAATTTTATTCTTTGCACATGAGATCTCTCATTTTTTAACATTGCCCTGACAGCGCCTTCCAATTATAATCAGTTTTGATTGTTCGGAAGTACAATGTAGATGTAGATGTAATAAGGGATGTCTAAAGTTATGATACCTTGGGTCAAGAGTTATGGTTCCTTAACTCTAGCCACTGCTTAATTTAAATCTAAGGTGGATGTAGTCCTAAGACCCAGTTTAACTTGTTTTTCATTTGACCAAGGATTTTGTAGAATAATGTCTGAATGTGAAACTAATCACTGTGCAACAGACCCAAGATTAGAAACAATTTATAGACATTTGACATTATCATGTCCACATTTACTATATCATAGTGGTGTAACAGTATGGTAAAACCCGTATTGCAATATATGCAAAACCTGTAATTAACACATTAAAAAGGCCATTGTATTTCAATTATTATATTTTAGGTGGGAACTGTGTGAAACTTATGCACAGTACTGACTGTGTGGATCTCTGTATTGATATAACATAATTGTTTTTATCAAACTATATATATATTTCAGATCAACACAATGGAGAACCAGATTGACTACAAACATAAATATAAAGTTTTGAAGAAGAAGTTAAAATTTCTAGTTTATGTAAATATCTTTTTTTTACCTCCCTCTTTGCTCTCTCAGATTTGATTACTGTATAATGCTTCGAATTACTTTCCTTTTCAATTTTTAAAGCATAACACCTAAAGTTAATGTCACATTAGCTTTTTGCATGTATATATGGAATTGCATTATAGACCACAACATAAGTGGGTGTCCAGGTAAAGCCCAATTTAGTTTGGGCATCCAAAGTTTTCTTTTGGGCAACCTAATATCTACAAACATGGTGCTTGCTGTTCCGACATCCACTTTCATATCCTTATTTCTAAGATTGTTGATTGATGGTTTTGTGACTGGTAATGTAAATTCCAGTCTTAGCTGAAGGGAAGTCTTGGACTTGTGGACATTGCTTAGTGCTTGTAAAAGCTACCCATTTCATGTAGTGAGGCTAGTTAAAATTTTGCTTGTTATTAAAACATAATAAATCAGGCTAGTGCAAGGCAAAAACTAAAATACTGTTTCATCATATTACTTCACAAATGACACTGTATCAGTGTGTTTTTCCAGGCCAGATTTGGGTGTTATTTCCCTCTATACCCCATATTTGTATATGCATTTATGTTACCTTAATTTTGCTGAAGCAAAGTTGATTGTCTTAAAGGGATATACAGGCAAAAGTTCAACTTCATATTTCCTGATTTTAATGTATATTTTTTATGACTGTGAATGCAACAGACACACAGTTATATTACTTGGCAAAATATTTCTTTATTTTCTCGTAATATTTGGGGTGTTTCCTAAGTAGACCCACATGGGTCAGGTTAGCTAAAAATAGATTAGTGTTAAAATATGCATTTACTGATGAGAAGATACTAGAGCTTGTTACTGTGCAACATTAGTATAATTCTATTGAAAAGATATCCTAACCACCTAAGAATGTTGAAAAGACAAGAAGCGACCAATGAAAATGTATAATTCCAGCAAGTACGAACGACATATAACAAATCTATAAATAGCTTGGTAATTCCTTCAGCATCCTACTTTCCTTTTCAACAATGTGTATGCCACATGTTTAATTCGTTTAATTGAATGTTATAAATGAAAATTGTCATTAGTAAGTGATTTTTACGTTCTTAATACTGTTTTTAACACTATACTTTTGGCACAGTCATTTGCCTGTATATCCCTTTAAGATTTCATATAGTTTGTATTATGCATTGTTGGTGTTTCTATATATAGCATTATGAAGAAATCATAGAGGTAGTTATTACTTGGATAGTTATTTTTTATCTATAAATTTTCAGGAACAAGAATGTTTCTTAGAGGAGCTAAGGAAAGCTCAACGTAGATTGTTAAAAGTTTCAAGGGACAGGAGGTATATGCTTATTTTTGTTTGTAATTTGCCTGTTGACTAGCTCAGCCAGTAGAACACAAGTCTACTGATTTGGGGTTTGATTTCCAGATGGAGCATACTTCCATGGAGTTTAGCCATTCTTCCTTCTACCACTGATTCTAAAGCATGTAGGGCAGTTGTCAGTTACTGACAGAAGTATTCACCTAGAAAATGGTTGAAAGCTAAATAGTGATTACGCCTTTCCATGAACAATGAGTAGGTTGACTGACCCCTGTGATATGACCTATACAATGAGTAGGTTGACTGACCCCTGTGATATGACCTATACAATGTGTAACTTCAGCATTTAACCCAACCCAAATAAAAATGTTAATACATGTAATTTAGATTGTTGATCAGCATATTTAGCTCAACTACTCAAAGAATTGTCCTAAGTTCATGCATGTTCACAAACTATTACAGTTACTATTCCGAGACATGGTACCTACATTATCTGGGTCGATAGCGCAGTTGGTAGCGCGCCGTGATTTGGATTCTCGTGCCCGAGGGGGTGCGGGTTCAAATCCCACCCGGGGAGGTTATACCCTTCCATGAAAATTTGACAATAATGTCGATTTTCCTCCATTGGTTAGATAATATGGAGTAGTTTCCGGCCTTGTGGAAGGGTAGGTAAGTACTGGTTATAGACAATGGTCCAGGAAAGCTAGGTTAGGTGCGCTGGACTCTGTGAAATGACCTAAATTGTGTTGATACGGCATTAACTCCAATAAATAAATAAATAAATAAAACCTACATTATCTACCTATCAATCTCCATTGTTAGTCTTTTACTGCTCTTGTGTGCAGCCAATATATTGTTTGGGGCTTTAAGTGAGTAACCTGATTCATTTGTTTCAAGTCTAAATACATCTACACTTCAATTTAGTTATCCTATTAATTTCATACATATCAATATCATACAATCTTTCTTGAAACAGCACCCACTGGAAAGTTTGTCGCAGTTTAGAAGTTGTTGCTCTTCAGAGGTTAATGAAAATTACACCTAAGGGAATTATCAAAAGCTGATTTTGTGCAGAGGGTTTGCTCTGTAGAGGTTATACTGTAGTGACACCAGGGTGTCTTGTTCCCTAAGCATGCATCCTACCATTTGAATATTTTATATTTGTATTTCAGTTTTTTATTGGATCGTTTGTTACAATATGAAAAGTTAGATGACTCCACAGGGGACTCTGATCTTACTTTGTCCAGTGACAGTGAAACTGAGGCTATAAAAACAGAATCTGGGTCTACTAAAAGGTATAAACATTTTGCTGTTTTTTTTCATACTTTACTTAAGAAGTGATCCAGACTTCAGTTTAGTTGCCTTGCTAGCTAAGGCGGTAGCATGCAAGTTGACTGATCTAGGAGTATTTTGTTTAATAGCCAAGAGGGGCAAACTTTCACAGTTTGTTCATGAAAAAATTTCTACGGCCATTCTCCCTCCTACCACTGAGTCTTAACCATGTAGGGCAGTTTTCAATCACTGATGGAAGTATACACCAAGTAACAGGTTAATATATGCCTTATTGATGTAGGAAATTTGATATTATTGTTAAATTTTCATGAAAAGGTGTAATCCCACAAGATGCTTTTAGCATCAACAAATAAGAAAATAAATGCCAAAATACTGTGGTACAATAAAAACTCTGAAAACCGGACCCTCTGAAAACCGGAATCCTCTGAAAACCGGATGATTTTTAAAGTCCCATATTTTTCCCTATTAAATGCATTGAAATATATCCTCTGAAAACCGGAAACTCTGAATTCCGAATACCGGACCTTTTGCCATGGCTTCTAATGATAAATATGCATAAAAAATCCTCTGAAAACCGGACACCAAGTGTCAACTTTCTGTGTATTGTAACAGTTAGTTAATCATAATCCCTGGCAGATGTCAATTGTTAATTAAATATCCAAGCATTTTATCTATACAGGTGTGAAAAACACTTGTCTGTCATTGTTTAGGATTTTTATAAGGTTTGTTTCGATAAACATGTATTGTTGTACAAACATAATTTGTGAAAAATTTTAATGTCAAATATTGTTTTTATACAAATAAAGAGGCTACATGTTTGTTTTCACAACTACTAAAGTTTGTTAGTTGTAAGGAAATAATGATGTCTATCTTTATTATTTTGAGTAAGATATTGGAAAATAGTTTATATGATGTTGTTATTGTTGTTATGTGATTATATGCATTCATTTAAAATGAAAATAGCATCCATATTTATCAATTATTTATTAGAATGCATTTAAAGTCTATTTATAACATGTACATGTAACTAAAGAAAAGTTATATTTTAATTTTCTCTTTTTCTCAGTAAATTTACACTAACGAAACCAAAATTGACCAAACTTTGATTAAAAATAAATTAAGATATAGTTGAACCATCCATTTAATGTAGGAAAATGTCCCAACAAACCCATAGCTATGTTTAATTAGTGATTCTATATAAACCTCTGAAAACCGGACTTTTTAGTCAGTCCGGGCCAGGTCCGGTTTTCAGAGTTTTTACTGTATAAGTTTTCACTCAATTATTTTTTTCAAAAATTAAATACTTATACATAAACACTGTACTTTGCTGCCTAATTGTCTAACCTTAGTGACTGTAACCATTATACATGTATTTGTATACCGTTCCAACGCCGAAATCCCTTAGGTTCTTGTTTGCATTATTTGTTTATGGTGTCAATTGATAATAAAAAGTATTTTGCTCTTTGAGTTTTACTGTGTGTGGTAGGTCTGTCTGGTTTTAGATCATCAGGATGAGCCTTTAGGGTTATTGAATGTCCGGCCACATTTGTTTGTGAACGCTCTAGCTTACTGTTGCTGTTTTCTGACATGTTTGTTTACTCCCCTTTTTTATATTTCAGAAAGAAGAATTCATTACCAGCTGGTTTTGATCCATCAGCAGTTTTAGGTGGCATAGGTTTCACGTCATTATCAGCAGCAGTAAGTATACCTCTTCTTTCATTGAGAAACTTTTTCTCTAGTAACCAATTAATCATTTACTGGTCCATCCTGGTTTTTGTGGGTTTTACTATTTTCAAAAATGGTCACTACTGGTCCAGAAATTAATGTTTGTAACTGGAATTAGTGAGTTTTTCCATTATATTCATCACTTGTTTAGATTGTCTATTTTAATTTAACTGTCCAATTACTTTCAGGGCCAAAATACTATTTTGTGTGAAGGAGCCTCAGCCTTTTTCTTGCAGTTTTCACTTATTTTGAGGAAGTATACCCACTTCATTGTCAGTAAAAAGGAATACATGTAGATTTATTAAATTATAGGTGATACAAAATCAATAAGATAGTCTAGTAAATAATTTGATAAAAGAAACAACAAATTGAAAAATAAATCAACTTTTGTCTCAGGCCTAAAGTAAAGTTTGGTGATTTTTTATTGGACTGGGGAATTTCATGACCAAAACTGGGGATCAAAGAGGCTTGTTTCATTTGAGGAACCAGCCTTTTTTTGCTTCATCCAAGAACTGTGTTTTCACTTTGCACTTTTTTGAAAATTATTATATGTGTTGCCTTCTTTATTGCTATAGGGTCCTCCAAAGAAGAAAGTTAAATCAACAACAAAGAAGAAAACAAGTATGTATCTATTTTAGCTCAACTTGAAGGGACATAACTCTTACAGTACTATTTTTGGACAGAAATAGTGGCACTTTAATGATATAACTATTGTATGAACTAAATCCTGTGTGAATTTTACCGTTCAAGCAACCAGTCAATTTCACCTGGCTGTCAGTGACTTCAAAAGTCACTGAATATTTTTTAATTTGTAACCCAATAAAAATCCATGGTACGAAATGAGATCCTGAAGGGGGTATGGGTTCAAATCCCAACCGGGAAGGTTATACCCTTCCATGAAATTTGACAATGTCAATTCTTCTCCATTTACAAGGAAGTACATTGAGAACTTTCAGGTCTTGTGAAAGGGTAGATGAACACTGGTTGTAAACAAGGGTCAAGGAAAACTAGGTTAGGTGTGCTAGACGCTGTAAATAGCCTGAAAAATGTGTTGACACGTCTTTAAACTGAGTATGAACAAATAACGAACTGAGATTCAAACCCACAACCTCTCGAGTCATAAAGCAGACAATCTAAGTCTATCATGCCACCATGAATGCTAGCTTGGAACATGGAAATACAGGTGTTGTATTATATCTATGCTACATACATCCCCTTTTAAAAGGAATGACCGTGGGACTATCTCTGAATGCAATTGCATTAGGTACCAAATGTAACCAAATAATAATCAATTGTCCAAACTGAAATTTAAACACCATGACTTTTAGAATCGTATGCCGACACTTTACCATTTCGCCATAAAAGCTAGCTTGAAGGAAAGGGGTACAAATGCAACATTATACCTCTGCAACAATTATATCCCTGAAGGTGTACATTTCAGATGATGTTCCTATTATTATATAAATATTATAGGTCGTTTGCGTTAAAGCTGGACCCCTAAAATCATGAAATATCTCAATAACTATCGGATGGAATTAACTCAAATTTTGTATGTGATCATAACTAGAATTTTCCTTCTCAAATCCAAAAATTCAGAATTTTTCTTTAATTACATAACATACTTCCCATAGACATGCAATGCAAATTTTGAAGCCAAAAAGCGACTTTTGTTAAATGGGTATGTGCCATAATCAGAACAGCCACATAACAGTAGATACAAAATAATAGCTAAATATGAGACCCGGTTAGAAAATTTATTTGATAACAAAGTATAACAGTATATATACAAACTCAAATATCATCAATACGGTCGTCTGTATCGTCAAAATCTATACAAATTCTACACGCACAATTTTAAAGATGGGCCTCTGCTTTACAATTCAGTAGACCGTCGAGTGTTTATTTAAGCGACAAATTTACAGTAAACGCACGGGACTTTGTATAAATACACTGGAAGTATGACAGTGTTATAATCAGAACAGCTTATTTTACCTCCCGCCGGATTTTTGATAAAAAAATCGAAATATTTTGCATTGTACCTTATGGAAAACTTTATTTATCTATTAAAAATTCTGAAAATTTAAATCCTAGAAGGAAAAATTGAAATAAGATTGTATTAAATTTTTTTAGCAAAATCGCTGTTATAGTTTAAAAGATATTTACGGCAAATAGGGGTCCAGCATTAACGCAAACGACCTATACATACTACAGAGGGTGATAGATGGGAATGTTCAACCAAGACAAGTAATGTCAACCGAGGCTTTAGATAGTCATTCTCTAGATTTTAACTTCCAAGAATCCTGGTAATCTCTAGGTATAAGAATGCATGATTGTTAGACAACGAAAATTTCTTACACACAAAGTCACCATGAAATCATTCATGTTTTGA
This sequence comes from Mactra quadrangularis, assembly GCA_025267735.1. Taxonomy (NCBI): domain Eukaryota; kingdom Metazoa; phylum Mollusca; class Bivalvia; order Venerida; family Mactridae; genus Mactra; species Mactra quadrangularis. Next base: position 45,140,612 of record CM046305.1, on the reverse strand, counting down.
CAGTTGAGAAAAAACTAACTGCTATATAAATATTTCATGTTTCAGCCTCCAAAAAACAGTCTACTGCTAACCCAATGTCTCGAGCAGAATTAGAAAAACATTTAGAGTCAAAACAAGAAATATTTGGTATTGAGAAAGCACCAGCATTTCTACCATCAGAAATATTTAGTAATGACAATTCTAATTTAGACAGGTACTGCCTAAACTTTATTACACTGTATCATCCATAATAAGAGACATTTATCAGTAATTTCCCTTGGATACTCTTCTAAAAAGTTTGGTCTGTAGGAATACACATTTTTCAGTTGTTTTAATTAGATTGGGACTTAAAGATTATTTTTAAAAGAGTGGCAACAAGTTAAATTTGCCATTCTGTACAAGTACTTGAATTATAAATGACACATATGGCAAAAGACGATAAAATAAAATGATTAAAATCTGATTTGAAATTATCCGCTTGTGTACTCGCTTATTTTACGTAGATCTGGCTGCATCATATCATAGGGTCACGTTCAGCGGACCATTGCTTTTATAATATCTATGTCAAATTTATTATGTTGTGTAACTTGTTTACACTGTCTACGTCACGCAATTTGAAAAGAGTCATCCAATCACAGCCTGTGAATAAACGACCATCAAATTGCTTACAAACTGCCAGCTAAAATAAAATTTATTAAATCAAGATGCTATTTAAAGTCTGACGAAAGCAACAAATTGATTAGTTGACACAAAGGTAATCTTGACGTGACCTGAGCAATTACATGAGATTCTATTTGACAGCGGCCTGTGGATATCTGTTTTCATAGATTGAAGTCGAAACAAACTGACAAGATAAAATCTTTGAATTTTTCATCTTATCTAACTTTGTTTTTCATGTTTTTATTTCTAGTGATGCCATGATGGATTTGAAAGATGACGAAGATGATGATCTCATAATTGATGCTCCTCAGTGATTTTGTTATGTCACGTGACTTAGTTATCCAATGAAATGTTGCAATTAGATAATATTGAGTCGTGTGGCTTATTCAGACAATGAAATGTTGCAATATGACTTTGTTGGATCATGTGAATTTGTTAGCCAATGAAATGTTGCATTATGATTTTATTGGATCATGTGACTTTGTTAGCCAATGAAATGTTGCAATATGATTCTACTGGGTCATGTGACTTTGTCAGCCAATGAAATGTTGCTATATGATTTTGTTGGATCATATTAGCCAATGAAATACAAGACTGTGAATAAAATCAAAATGTTTGAAAATGGGAGCTTTTAAAATAAGGTTATGTGACTCTGAGCCTTGAAATACTGTGTATGGACTGTTGAGATGCTGTCATGTGATTTTAGCTCATAGAATATAACCGTCAAAATGAGTTTAGCCTTATTCAAACAACACCCCAAACCAAAATTTTAAAGCGGCATACTGTTTCCAATGGCAATGCAATTTAAGTCAAACGAGATTTGTAAGCCATGTATAGGACAGGGTTATCACAAAAAATGTTTGGTGTTATGGAGTTTGTTTACTTGTAATGATATATTTGAGCTATGTTCAATTATCCAACTGATTGTCAGTCTTCAGGACATACTTTCATTATTTTTAGCTTGATGTTTGAAATTGTTTGTATTTTACTGAAATATGTACTGAATTATATACAATGTACTATGTTATGAATTGTTGTCATTATTTACATTTTATTGTCTTATTATACCCCCGCTTCGAAGAAGAGGGGGGTATACTGTTTTACCCTTGTCCGTGCGTGCGTGCGTGTGTGCGTCCGTCCGTCCGTCCGTCCGTTACAAAATTTCCGTCACAGTTTTCTCAGCAACTATACCATGCAGCAGCCTGAAACTTTGCATATTGCTTCATCCTATAGTCCCATGTGGTGTAAAGCGATTTCATGCTCCTCGCTCATCTACTTCCTGTTTGTCGCATATTTTTACATTTTGGCGGGGGTATCACTAGTGAGCATTAGCTCACAGATTTACTTGTTCTACCTTATTATTTTTCTCTACTCTTAATTCTTCGTGTTCACAACTTAAAGGGATTAGTAGGCAAAATTTTCTGTTCCAACATGTTCCTGGTTTGCATTTTATTATTTTATTTGTGGTTGCATTATACCTTTTTCATTTTCAATTTACAAATTGTTAATGTATTAACAAAATTATTAAGGTCTGCCTGTAAATGAAGCAATTCAGAGCAATTTAGACTCTTGTAGTTGATTTGTACAACAAAACTCGCCAATCTGATTAAGATTTCTGGTGTTCACAAAATATAAAGAGGAAATCATGCTTATTGAATCATATTTTAGATTTATAATTGCGGTTTTGACCTCTTCTAACAAAACAATTTCGTAAACGTTTAGTTGTAGTCTTTATTAGGCAAAAAGGAAGGTAGAATTAACAGCAACACACTGTCTCATTTCTGTTATTACAAGGAAATGAAAATTCTAGGAGGAAATATCGGTAAATTATCATTTCTTGCCTACGAAAAAGGTCAATGCCTGTCCGTATTTAAATGATACAATTTGAAGCCATTTTAAGGCTAAATTAAGTGGTAAAAACCTGCAAGTCCCCTTATTACCTCGCCGTGGGACCGTATGTAGTGTTGATTGGGGCCAATATTGGGTGGGTTCGGAAGGGGCAATATGAGATTGGGTTTAACGATACATGTATATGGCTATACTATATTGATCTATGCTCCTCAAAACATTTCAATCACAAGTAAAGAGTGTAATGTATCTAACTTGTTCAAATCTGATCAAGCATCAACCTCTTGATTATATCGGAGCGGACATTTATATATCGAAATTGTCACTATATAAAGATTGAAGTAGTTTTAAAGTAAACAACTTTGAAGTTGAAGTCATCATAATACTAGAGTTTCTTCCGTGAAATCAAATTCGCCACTATCAGTAAATATCAAGCTGAAACTATTGTTATCTGTTCATGTATATAACTTTAAGTTTCCAACTTGACAGTTTGAAATTATAGGAAAAGTCGACCGTTTTCCATTATTTCCGTCCTGAAAGGAGGTCATTATAGTATACATTGTATATTTCAGAATTTTGACAAAGGTGAAGTACAGTACTGTCATCTTAAAATACTATGATCTTTGCTGCTGCACGCTTTACTTTGCAGTCATCCTGGTCATAGGGCCTTCTAATTCTAGCCTAAGTGTTAGGATCGATTTATTCAAAGTATACTTAACAATTATTCTAACTCCACAGTTAATTTTGGGTTATATTCCTGTGATGCACTAATGTAAAAAGAAAATATTGCAACATGTACTATGCTTTTTTTATTATGTACTTCATGCATTTGTACTCCACGCGCTTCATTGACCTTGCAAACTACGTGTTTCACAAATAATTTTACACACAGGTTTTGTGTAGCTTATTATTTTATACTGATAGTAATTTGAAAGTTTTCTATGTTTATATATATTACGACTAAAAGTATCAAAATGGTAGATATTTAAAATTGTGGAGTTAGAAAAGTTGTTAAGTATATTTGTCCAGAACCACATCTTGAGAAATCAGGTCAATTGGTTTCAGTAGAAATCGATTTGAAACTGTTGTTATCTATTCATGTACATATCTTTAAGAATGCATCAAGTGTAGCACTTTAAAACTGACATTTTCCTAGAAAAGTGATTTTCATCGCGAAAGGAGTGCATCACATTATATATCTACTTAAGTATTCGAAACCTGAGGTAGGCGGTTGAAATATTTATGAATTCACTCAAAGGTATGTCAGTATTGCCAGATTTACCGTTAGTTGAGCTACCGACTGATGTATCATGCAGGTGACATCCATAGCAGACGCCCGGCTAGTTCAGTTGGTTGCACGTAAGTCTACTGATTGAGGGGTTGTGAGTTTGATTCCCAGGCAGGGCATACTTTCGTGGAGCTTGGTCACGAAATTATTTCTACGGCCATTCTCCATTCTACCTATGATTTTTAATTATGTAGGACAGTTGTCAGTCACTGACGAAAGTATGTGCCTAGTAGTTGGTTAACAGCTATGTCCAGAGGTTTAGCTTTTCCAGGAGGATTGAGTAGGTTGAATGACCGCGTTTAACCCAACAAAAACAAAACAAACCGACATCTATAGCTTGGTTCACCCTGAGATTGGAAAGCTTACAACGCTTATTGGATATACAGCAAATAACTATACTCAGGATGACTCAAATACAGACAAACATGTACTGCCGGCCCAATAGGTCTCAAATGGACAATATATAAACTTTAATTTTAACAACGTAACTTTTTTGAAAAAGCAAGATGTAGATATAACATATTTTGAAAAAGGTAATTGGGCCGAAATATTAAATAAAATAATTGTAAAAAGATAGCTGGCAGGTGGAGTTTTTAATCAATACCTGTTGATTGTATTAGTAATGTAAATAGTCTATGAAAGATAACTCTACCAAGCTTATTGTAATTGCCATGTATTAGTAACATATGTTTCTCTCCCTCTATCTTTATGTATATATATACTTATATAGATCTAGGATTATTAAATGTTGTATCTCCGTACTCATAAGCTGTGTTTTTGTGATCTCCACTTATTATAAGATTGCGTGTGCAATAACGATTCCTGTAAGAAATCAACATGGTGGCAGCGGTGTTCTCATCTTAGATGAACAATAGACATTGATGAATTCGCTAGACAAGCGAAAATCAAGGACTATTAATTAAGAATCCACGAGTGAGATCGCGAAAACGTATAACGAACTTGTTAGTTTCGTGTTGGATTATTTTTTAAGAATTTTTAAACTCTCAAAATTCAACGTATTTTGAAATTTCTGTGTAGAATACTAATTTCTGGAATTTAATTATGGCTGAATCCATGTTAAAACCTCCAACTATTTTGGACATAACTGACGGTAATGTTGCTGAAAATTACCGCAAGTGGAAGAGACAGATGGAAGTTTACTTGGCTGCAAGTGGAGCTAGTGAAAAATCTGACAAAGTTCAGACTAGTATAATACTTCATTGTGCAGGGCCAAAGGTAATAGACGTGTACGATCAATTCTCTTGGACAGATCCAGCTGACAAGGACAAACCAACTAAAGTGCTTGATGCTATAGAAAGCTACTGTAATCCTAGAGTTAGTGAGGTGCTTGAGTCGCACAGGTTTTGGACTGTCAAGATAGACACGTTTACATCATTTGAACATTTCTTAACAGAACTGCGCAAAAGAGCAGACAATTGTAATTTTACTGACAAAGACAGAATGTTAAGGGACAAAATAGTGTTCAGTTCAAGCGGTAAATTACAGGAACTACTACTTAGAGAAGAGAAACTCACTCTTGATAAATGCTTGCAAATCTGTAGAGCATACGAACAGTCAAACAAACATATCAAGGAAATGCAACAAAATGACAGTCCTGTATATAAGTTAACCAAGAATACAGGTGCTAAACCGAAAGGTGCTAAACCTAAGAAAACAAAATGTAAATTCTGCGGATATTCGCATGAACTTGTAAAAGAGAAATGCCCTGCTTGGGGTAAAAAGTGCAGTTTGTGTAGTGGCCGCAACCATTTTAAAGCATGCTGCAAGAAAGTTCATGCAGTAGAAGAAGAAGAATCTGGCTCAGAAGATGAAGTTAGGCTTCAATGTGTTAAGCGTGGTATACATGCGAGAGCCACAGCCAAAATGTTTGTGAATAATTGTGAAGTCAGATTCCAGATTGATACTGGGGCTGAAATTAATACAATTCAAAGTAAATTTGTGCGGAAGACACAAAGAGTGAAAAAGTTTACAAAGCTCAAAATGTACAATAAATCTACGTGTACATCACTAGGAGAAGCAAATTTAGAAATAACAAACCCACAGACACAAGAAAAATTCAAAGTAAATTTTGTTATTGTACCTAATGAACTTGACTGTCTGCTAGGTTTACAAACGGTGCAGAGATTAAATTTAGTTACAATTCACGCTGAAAACTTTATCGGTAAAGTTGAGACCGATTTAGGTGACCTAGGTGAAGTAAATCTACAGGTGGACCCTGAAAAGGCCCCTCGAGCTTTGCCAAGTAGGAAGATACCACATGCTATCAAAAACAGCGTGAAAGAAGAAATTGACAATCTTGTGAAAAGAGGGATACTTACTGAAGTAAGCGAGCCGACTAAATGGGTGAGTCAGATGGCTGTTGTGAAGAAACCGAATGGTAAATTGAGAATTTGCATCGACCCGCAACCACTTAATGAAGCTTTAATGCGGGAACATTACCGACTACCAGTATTTGATGATATTCTTCCTGAGTTGAAAGATGCAAAACTGTTTACTAAACTGGATGTCAAGGAAGCTTATTGGCATGTTAAGTTGGACGAAAAGTCAAGTTTTCTTACTACAATGATCACGCCATTTGGTCGCTATCGATGGCTCAGACTACCTTTTGGACTGAAAGTTTCAAGTGAAATATTTCAAAGAAAGCTACATGAAGCTCTGAATGGTCTTGACGGTATTTTTACCATAGCTGATGACATTATAGTTGCTGGTTGCGGTGAAACTGACGAATCTGCCAAGAAAGACAACCAAGAAAAACTAGACAAACTGTACCAAAGATGTCATGAGCGTCACATTGTACTCAACGATAGTAAGAAAGTGGTTGGAAAAGAGATAAATTTCCATGGACACAAAATCACAGACAAAGGCATCCTGCCAGATGAAAACAAAATCAAGGCTGTACTTGAAATGAAAACTCCCGAAAATGTCAGTGATATTAAACGTCTGTGTGGATTAGTCCAATACATGGCGAAATTCTTGCCACACTTAGCCGACACTCTAGAGCCACTTAGAAATCTGACACGAAAAAATGTTCCATGGAACTGGGATACTGACTGTGAAAAAGCATTTGACAATGTTAAAAAAATGTTAACTCAAGCTCCTATATTAGCCTATTACAATCCGGACAAAGATCTTGTTGTTCAGGTGGATAGCAGCCGAGATGGTCTTGGAGCAGTACTTCTTCAAGATGGAATACCACTCGAATTTGCATCTAGATCTCTAAAACCAGCTGAAAGAAACTGGGCTCAAATTGAGAAAGAAGCTCTATCAGTTCTGTATGGTCTGGAACGTTTTGATCAATACACCTACGGACGTAAGGTTATTATCCAAAATGACCACAAACCGCTGGAAACAATTCTGAAGAAACCATTAAGCCAAGCTCCGAAACGGTTACAGGATATTATACAGAAGCTGTATAGATATGACATTGAGTTCGAGTATGTTAAAGGCTCCGACCTAATAATAGCGGATACGTTAAGCCGAGCTTTCAACACAGATGATCAGGGCGAGCTGACGAGAACAAGGGTTCTTCAAGTGGACAGTTTGCAAACTATGCCAGATGCTCGAATCGAAGAAATAAGGGCTGAAACTGCCAAAGATTCAACATTACAGTTACTGATAGAAGTGATACAGAATGGATGGCCTGAGAATAGAAATAATCTATCTAGCGAGTTGAAACCCTACTTTTCAATGAGTGACACTCTAAGCCAGCAAGACGGAGTGATATTGAAAGGTGAAGCGGTATTAGTACCCAGGTCACTGAGAGAAAGCATGAAAAAACGCCTACACAGTGCTCATCTGGGGTACGATAGTATGATGCGTAGAGCCCGTGGTGTGCTGTTCTGGATAGGAATGGCAAAAGATATAAAACAAATAGCTGAGAACTGTGAATTATGCATGGAAATGAAACCAAACAACCAATCTGAACCGTTAAAACAACACGATGATGGCGATTTTCCATGGGAAAAGATTGGACTTGATCTGTTTGAAATTCAAGGTAGACAATATCTGCTGTCTATAGACTATTTTTCAAACTTCATTGAAGTTGATTTCTTGTCTACTACGACTTCTCAGCAAGTGATTGACAAACTGAAAAAACAATTTGCTCGTTTCGGTATTCCTAATAGAATAGTTAGTGACGGGGGACCACAATTCACCTCCCAAGAATTTCAGTGCTTTGTGAAAAACTGGGGCATTCAGCATCATGTAACATCTCCTCACCACTCAAAGTCCAATGGGAAAGCTGAAGCTGGAGTGAAAATCATGAAAACCATGATGAAGAAATGTCTGAAAGACAAAACTGACCAAAATGAAGCTTTGCTGGAGTTGAGAAACACTCCCAGACAAGACACTGGTTTAAGTCCAGCTGAAATGTTTTTTGGTAGACATACACGTACCATGATACCAACTAGGCAGCACAAGTTTGAAATAAACGGAAAGCGCAAATCTCGCAAAGAAACTGTTAAAAAGCACTATGACAAGCACGCGAAAAAACTACCTGAAGTTCAGGAGAACCAAAATGTGTATTTCAAACGACACATGAACCAACCATGGCAAAAAGGGAAAGTGAAAGTTGCTAACAATCCCAATTTCACTATAACTTCTACGGACGATGTTGCGTACAACAGAAATCGGGAACACATAAGACCAACTTCAATTCCAGTGTTCATTCGAGACCAGTCACCAGGACCAGTGAGACATGATCAAGATCGTGACGAGCGTAAAGAGCCACAAAACGCCGAAAACTCGAATTCCGAAGTCACAAGTTCGAATCCCGAGCCAACACGTGTCATGAGACCACGTCGGGAGACCAAAGCTCCTACTTATCTGAAAGATTATGTGAGGTATTAAATATGTGCTGTGATGGGCATAATAATTCCCATACATGATATCTTGTGCTAACTGATTGGGGCATAATAACCCCCTAAGTGTATATAGTGTAAATTCGTGAACCTTTTCTTAAGATTTAAATGTTATCTTTTGTTTTTCTCTGGATATTATTCCTTTCTAGTGTTCCAATCAATTTGACTGGTGGAGTAGACTAGAATTTGTACAACCAGCGTAATAACTGATAGTTTTGCATTATTTGTATGTGAATGAAACTATGTAATTTGATATCGTGGTTTATTGTAATATTCTGACTCTAAAGTTTTCATTTAAACCAATGTTTTATACTCATGTACAAATTCAGAACGGATGTATTTGTTTATTATAAATTTTCATGACTATACAACTAGAAACTTTGTGTTGATTTGACATTTACACCAGTATTTGATATTTAGAGATGTATGACATTTAAAACATTTCCCTGTAAAATATTCGGTAACTTGATCTGTTTTAATTATATCATAGCCGTAGTGTTTCTGGATCAAAGTGTTTTTTAAACGTTTAGTGAATGTTATCTGTAAAACAAATTTCACTGACTGCTCTAAAACTTAACTGTTTTTAAATATGATTTGATTTTGTTTTGTTTGAGAAGAAAGGATGTTGATTGTATTAGTAATGTAAATAGTCTATGAAAGATAACTCTACCAAGCTTATTGTAATTGCCATGTATTAGTAACATATGTTTCTCTCCCTCTATCTTTATGTATATATATACTTATATAGATCTAGGATTATTAAATGTTGTATCTCCGTACTCATAAGCTGTGTTTTTGTGATCTCCACTTATTATAAGATTGCGTGTGCAATAACGATTCCTGTAAGAAATCAACAATACCCTCATAGTCATTTTAACTGTGTAGTCCACCAGTGTGTATATTGTACATTTATTATACGTAGAATGATTTTATCAATTTTAAACTGTCTCTAGGTTACAATTTTCCATTGGCTAAGTTAATAATGTAGAGAAGATACGGCCATGCGCAGTTGCAATGAATTTTAATTCTGTACTTGTACCTCTTTACGTCATTTCCGCCCATCAACAATATATCGAAACAATGATTTAAAGTCGAGAGATCATAATGGCATCTTCAATGAGTTCTTTGTCAAAAAACTAAATTGTATGTAAGACTCAAGGTCGTTGGATCAGAATGGCTACTTCAATTCGTTCTTTGTCAAAAACGTCTGAAGAGACTTTTGAATTTATATGTACGTCATGTGATCAAGAGAACAAAACATTAGAAGCTGTAAGATATTGCGTAGAATGTTTTGGATATTGCTGTCAATTGTGTACAGATATGCATAAAAAGTTTCATACTTTAAGAAACCATAATCTAATGGATGTAGGCCAAGGGAATCAAACTGGCAATCAAAGACCGACATTACCAGAATTTCCGACTGAAAGATGTGGTGAACACCACGGCAAGGTGTTGGATATGTATTGTGAAAAACATGATGTCGTGGGGTGCTGTACCTGCATTTCAAAGAATCACAGGTATGGGCTTATTTGTGTTTATAATTGAATCGCATGAAATTACTTGAAGTATTTGTAAAGGTGGAGTTAAGATACCGTTACTCTAGCCCCGGATTCTATGGTAACGGACTAGCCGTAATTCTAATCAACACTACTTTGCTGTGCTGTAGAAACATTTTTTGTCATCATTCAATTATTTGCTACTATTCACTCAGACTGGAATGCTTGTTAAATTGTTTGATGTTATTCATATAGCAATGTTAATACTTGTGTAGACTGTCGAGTTCAAAGTCAGGAGTTCGACAATAAATGCCTACCTTAAATGGGGTTGTGGTTTCGATAATCTTTGCCTACCTGTCAGGGTGTTTGACGGATGCGTTTATAGTAGTAGGTTCGACAATAACATCATGACTTGAAGCGAGTTGACTTTTTAGTGAGGACAATATAAATATTATCTAGATAAACTACAAGTATATGAAATAGCTTTCATTTTAAAATCTTATTCAAATTTCTAAATTTTTCATTTTATGCTTTTGTTGCAAAAGTACGATTACAACTTATATGGACAATAATTTTTTTTGTTATTTATATATAAGTTATCCATGAGAGTGTTCACCTATTATGTCTTATTTAGCATTAACATATTTTTAGCAGGAAACACGAGCAAATGTTAAAGCTGCTATAGTCACTTAACTTTCAATACTTTTATGTTTGTAGGCGACGGCAAACTTAAATATGAATAAACATTATTAAATGTATGATAAATTTGTTAATGCGACAAAATATACTTATGTATTCAATGTGTCTTTACTTAAAACGAAAGCATCAGTGAGTATTTCAAGATCAACGGAAGTAAGTATTTCAAATAGACACTTTAAGTTTAATAAAGTCTATCAATCCGCTTATATTACGATGTGATTAATAGTTTACAATCTCACAACTTTAGCAATAGTTTTAATACATCGTTAAACCACGAAAACAACTATACAATACTTTTAAAGTATATGTATTCTTACGTTTGTGTATTTCAGATCATGTCCAGATAGTCAAATCCATTCAATATCAGACATGGTTCAAACATTATTTAACTTGACTGACAGCAAGCAAGCACAGAGCCATCTTAACGATATGATGATATCAATGGCTTCATTTAGTGCTACTAAAGATACCCAGTTAGCAAAACTGATTGAGGTCAAGAACAAAGCTTTAAAAAAAGTAACCAATTTCCAAAAGGCACTTGAAGCTGCTATTAAAAAAGCTGCAGAGACGTCTATGAAAGAATTGGAGGAAATGTATAAGAAACTTGAAGAGGAACTTCTTCAAGACAAGACTGAAGTTAAGAAAATTGAAGATGTCCTACGTAATACAAGCGACAAAATAAAAAAGGCAGAAGGAAATAGAGCACAGGGTTTTGTCCTTACAAAACTAGCTGAAGCACTGATGAGAGAACTAGACGACCAGATGTCTAAACGGAAAATGAGCACGATAACTGATATTCAACTATCATTTACACCCAGTAAATCATTGATGGGTCATATAAATGGTTATCATGGTATTGGTGAGGTTGTTGGCCCTACAAAGAAGAGAACAGACCAGACAATCATGGAATATGGAGCACATGGTACCGGTGCAGGGATTGGTCCTACAAAGAAGAGAACACACCTGTATAAAGTTAAGGGAAGTAAAGATATCAACATTAAACTGTCTGATGATTCTTTCAATTGCCATTCATTGGGTTGTTGTTTAACATTGGATGATAATCAACTTCTTCTTACAGATAAGAACAATAAGAAATTAAAACGATTTGATGTAAAGTCTATGACAATCATTGATCATTGCGATCTAGATGGTATACCATATGGTGTTTGCAGTGTAGGAACACATGAAGCTGTAGTTGCATGTGGAAATTCTAACATGATCCAGTTTGTTTCTATTGATAAGAAGATGATACCAACTAAACAAATCAAAATGTCTCACAATTGTTATGGTATTGCCACCAAGGATAATAAGCTATATGTAACAGATGATGGATCTTCACTTTATATATATGACATGCTAGGAAACTTGTTAAAGACTATATCACAAGACAGTGCTGGAAATAAACTTTTTTCTGGTAGTAGACATATAGCTTTCAATGAGAGTGGAACCATGTATGTTAGAAGCAGATGGAGTAATAGTATTGTATGTTTAGATGATGCAGGGAACTATGTGTCTACCTACAATGATGATGATTTGAAAGGAACAGATAGTTTGTGTGTTGATGGTAGAAGGAATTTATTTGTTGTAGAATGTCGTTCACACAATGTTTTACAGTTTAATGAGAATGGTAAGAAGGTTGGATATGTTCTCGATCAAGGAGATGGTTTAAGGCATCCACGCACAGTATGTTTTCATCAGAAACTGAACAGATTGTTTGTTAGCATGAATGGTGATGTATTGAAAATGTATAAATTAGAGTAAAACCGGTCATGGATAACTATAACATTACGACACAATAAAATGTGCTTTTAAGAATTTATGTTAGCAGTGAGTTTAACTATCAGGACAGTATAATATTGTTGAAAAGACACTAATGGTAGTCTAATATGTGGACTGACGAACTAACTTGTGTTGAGGCTACAGGACTTTGTGTATAGCTTGTTTTTAATGCGTTCCTTTGATTGCTCATTGGACGCTTCTTTACTTGTCATTCTCTAAATATGTAATCATATACTGTCAAAACATTATATTCATATTAACTTATTTTTGGAAATAAACTCATTAATTTGTTTTACAAATTTGTGTTTGTTAATTTCATAATGTAAGCTCTTCGTCTCGTATCTAGGTTCTTAGTCTTACATTTACCAGTACTCGCCTCCATTAACCTTGGAGCCAACAACAACAATTACTCAAACGAACGTTAAGGACATCAGTTTCAAATCAAATGGAAATGTAGAAGCTGAATCAATCATGATTTAAAATTTGGTCTCCAGTTTCATTGGTTAGTGAACTCATCACTGGCCCATGGCAGTTGCTGACAACTTTAAAGACAGAAAGTGTATACGCCTATTTGACAAATCATGTATCTATATAACTCAATAGTTATTGTACCTGGTCATAGCACCTATGTAGTAAAGTAGTTAAAGTCGCTGATTTAAAATTACTGTTATGTCTCAATAGAAAATGGCTGTGGCTTTGTCTCTATATTAGAAAGTAAGCATTGTGATGACAGTCTAGTGTCGATGTATTACAGCAACGATGGTTAGATAAACTGTCCACGTCAAATCGATTTTAGAGTTTAAGATGGACACAAACCATACGCAATGTTCACAGGAAAGTACATTACGTGTATAGAATTCATAAATACCATTGGACAATACATGTACATACAAATAGTACGCTTCTTTAACTGACGAATTCTTTAGAATATGTTCGTATTGAATAAGTATTCATTTGTCGCTTTGAAAGAAAATCTTTGTCATTTCAAAAATATCGAAGTATGGTTATACAATTACACTCTATTCTTTTATAATTCTAATATTAATAACAGAAGTAAAATGATTTGAATGATAACATGTATGTAAGACGGGCTATTGGTACTTTGCGAAACGGAACGAAACGGAACGGAACGGAACGAGAGGCACCACACGGGGAAAATTAAGAAATGAAATGTAAATTCTTAAAATCAATATACAGTAATCATAATAGTAAATTATACGAACTCTGTATAATCTAAGTCTATCCGACGAAACTCAGTATACACAAACCATTATATACATGTATGTAGTTATAATTGCCGACCCAGGATCTACATGTCGCCTCTTTTACATGTATGTTATAAGATTATAGGACAGTTTGTATGTTTGTAAAGGGAAGGCTTTTTGCACATTTCCTTGTATGTGCACGCGTGATTATTATTCAAACTACTATGTTTGCGCTGTTGTTGTCATTATACCAATTTAGCCCATTCTTTCTCGTTTCGTTCCGTTTCGCAAAGTACCAATACCCACACGTTCGTTCCGTTTCGCAAAGTACCAATAGCCTGTAAGACGTACCTTATGCTGGAAAACGTCAGTGCACCGTATGTATGTCTGATGAAACCCTGGCTGTTTCCACGATGCCTTTTAATGTTGAAAGCACATTTTCTGATTAGATATTGCATGTGCTCGATTATTGATCCGATTTCAAATACATCTGATTAAATAAAAAATAGTTTTTTATAGTGTCCAGCCCACAATTTCTAATTTCTATGATAAACAAAATACCAGTGTTTAACATTCAATGCAAGTGCAATCAATTAAATCTTAGTGTAACTGTATTGTGTATTTTAAATTTTGTTATATAGTTATTTATATTTTAGATAATCATGTTATGCCAATCCAGCCATTGCGTTTATAAGAAAATGTATATTTATTGCTTTGACTCACGAATATTATCTAAATAAAGGGAAGTAATTCTTCAGTGTACACTCACTGCAACTATTTACGCCCTGCTGAAATGTCCCGCTTATGAGGTTTACAATAAATCGTTCTATGTACTTATCTAAAGATTGATCGTGTTATCTTGTGGTGATAATTTTCTATCTCTTTGCGTAAACCAATTTCAATGTGGTCCACATACGCCTATCCAATGCAGTCGCACCACATATATTCATTTTATCAACACATGTAATGATTATAAGACGATGGAATGTTTGAAAACGGATAAATCAAACAACTTTTACATAATTTCATTCATGTTTAAGATATGTGGTTTTTTTTTATTTAATGTAAATATTACATTGTCGTTGTCTAAATGAGTAAAGTTCCACTGTCAGGACCATCATAATAGATGGTCATAACAGACGAATGATCTTCATATTTGAGTCTTTGTCTTCTTAAATTATGCATTAGGGACATGCTAATCGTCATAAATTGCATAATTTTGTAACACTCAATGTGGTCTTAATAGCGGAACTTTACTGTATTGAAATTTAAGAACGAGTATGTTTGAAGGCATTGTGAGGGATTTTTCTGATTTTTTTTGAAGTTCAAGTTGCAAATAAAACAATACATATTTATCAATTATCTACCTTTTTAAAAATTTACCTTAAATATAGCTTTGCGTAAGATTGTCATATAAATGTTAATATATAGTTTTAAATTTGATCTATGCAAGTATACATACGTATATTTAAACTAAACCTAGGTCTGATGATTTACAGTGAATAAGATAATAATGAAAAGACAATACAGACATGCGCAGTCTCGTACTACTTCTACAGTAATTTGCTAGTCATTTCCGCCTAACATCGAACGAAACAAGGATTCTAAGTCAAGAGACCATAATGGGTGCTTCTGCGAGTTGTTCGACAAACATGTCTGATCAGACTTTTGATGCCATTTCATGCACCGATGCGCATAAAACGTTTCCTGCTTTAAAAACCCATAACCTACAGAATGTTAGACTAGGAAATCAAACCAGCAATCAACGAACAACATTACCGAAATGTCCGACTGAAAGATGTGGCGAGCACCACGACAAAGTATTGGATATGTATTGTGAAACACACGATGTCGTGGGTTGTAGTACCTGCATTTCGGAGGATCATAGGTATGATATTTCAGTTCTTTAAATATTAGACTGTTTGTAAACCATTGAAATACAATTAAGTTGGTTACATATATGAATCAGTTTGTGCTTACTTTAGGCAGGGTTCTCGCTGGCCAATTTTGCTTTTCCGCCACTGGGGAGAGTCCGGGAGGTAGCTCCATCCTGGAAGTCAAAACAATTTTAAATTCTTATTCTTTAATAGCCATTTCACAAGGTATTTAGACCTTAGATAGTTACAAATATTTTACTGCATTTTAGCATATGTAAATGACAAATCTTAAATTTTTTCCAACTTTTTAATGAAATGTAATGCCCATGGATGAATTGTTTATTTTTCCTTACCTATATGTATATGACTCAACCCATAATCAAAATATTTTAAAACGACACTAATTCTAACTACATCATTGACGTCATTATGACAAAGTTAAGGACCAGTTAAGGTTAAAAGCTTAGACAATAAAAACTTACAAGAATTCAGCAAATGTAGATCTATATGACCAGTTTAATTTAATTTTGTTTCATTTTTTTTTGCTTTTGGCTCTGGTATGATTTCAAAAATTACTGATCACATCATTAACGTTAAATCATTTTAACAACCCTAGATCTATTTATATAACCTTCACATACTGTATAACCTGCATTAACAACCACCTGTAATAAGCAGTCACCTGCTGTAAGCAGCCAATCTGGCTTCCTCCCAATGAAAATCATTCTATTTTGCACCTGTTATAAGCAGCCACCTGCTGTCTGTGGCCAGTGGTCACCCATTTCCTTAAAAATTGATCAATTTACCTGCATTAAGGGGTCACAGTAATAAAACTTTAGAATTAACAAGTGACAACATCATTTTAAAACGGTTCAGATGTGTGAAACCCCACCTAGTTAAGTCTTTAAACAGTCAAAATTTATCAACAAAGTGTCATCGCATAACTTAAGACTTCCAATATACAACTATCATTGTCACCTTTTGAAGATCATTTAATAAGAAACTGCATGATTAATTATCTTAAATAAGATTGGACAGATCGAATATATAATATATAGCGTATATCTAATGATTTGTTTAATTTGTTACACATTTTGATTTAATTAAATTGTTGTTTTCTAAATTAAGATTATTTTGAATTAGTATTTACATAAATTTTATGGCTAAAGCCAGTAATAATAATCACTCACTGCTACTGGACTAATCAAAGCATTTTTCTGAACCTGGATTAAGTGGTCACCTGCTGTAAGCAGCCAATATTGTCACTTCCCTTCACTGCTTAATGCAGGTTATACTGTATTTATCTTTATTTCAAAATAAAATTATTTCTTAGTCTTAAATCTATCAGTGAAAACATGCACTTATCTTCGGACATTTCATAGACGCTTTCGATTGATAGTAAATAAATTTAACTGAGCAATATTCGGTACCTAACCAACCACACTTCTCCCGATATTAACGGTTAAGAAAACAAAGAGGATTTTACCGAAAATAATCGTAAAAACCGTCAAAACGAACAATTAAGTTACAGTTTATCTTTAAATTACTTTATTATGCATGTTTTAATTTTGTATCATATGGAACGAAATCGCTTCAACCATTTCGGCGTAATGTCACTCATTTTCGCGACCCACGCTAGATCGAAATTTCATATGAAACATCTTTTGTAATTAAAAATCTTATTGTTTTCAAAGTTTTCATCTTGATTTAACAAGCGATGCTTCAGGAAACGACGATGTGAAAAGTTCAATTTGTTTTTCGCGCTCGCGGTGTTAAGAAAAATCCCTCGTTATTGCCGATCGTGTGAAAATAATTTGACTGGTTATATCTTGGTAGCCCCTATATCAATATCCTCTCTATAGGTACCAGTCTTAGGTATAAATGAATGTAATCAAGCGTGTTAAGTAACTCGACGACTCCCATATCGATTTTCTGACACCTTTTGTCGGCGAGTTAATATCCCAGCGTGTGACCGACAATAAGGTCTAATTGACATGTACGCGTAATTGACATGTAAAATTGCCGCGGGCAGTTTCACTTTTCACAACTCTTATCTGGATTACCAATTGTCGGTCAATAAGGGTACTATATTTTAGTCAACTATGAAAAAATTTGCATATTTTTGAAAACTTTTTCGCCTCTTTCAATATTTATATTTTTTCGCCATTTGCGGAATTGGCGAATTGCAGCGGAAATCCTGCTTTAGGTCGATTTTGTTGACATCTTTGAGAGGTGGAACATAGTAGAGTCATTCTAACCGTTCAAGTAAAAAGTTTTATATTTATTAATTATGCGTTCAAAGTTGTTTTTGTCTACCATGGTTAACAAATGATTTCGCACCAAAATAAGCATTCGCTCAATGTAAAATATTTACAATCAGACACTTGTATATCATTTGATAACTTATACGGCCTTTATAAACAGAAACGTTTTCAAACTGGAATGAATCAAGTCCAATGAAAAATAACTATAATGGTACCAAAATAAGCATTAACTAATATACCATGTAAAATAATTGATATATTAAAGGATTTTGGACTAGTCTGGCATTGATTCATCAATTTGATCATTAAAACTATAATCATTTACCAATAATGACACCTAAGAACGCAATACATTATTTGCAGTTGTGTATATTGATAAAACCTACCAACGAAATACTTTATTTACAATTATGCATACATTTATCATTTAATAACTAATACGACGTTTAGATAATTCTGTTTATAAATTGTGTTATACTCTGCTCTTGACTGCTAAATTATTGAGAAACATACCCACACGTAACTTTAATCCGATATCTGTAAAATAGTTTAAATTTATCGTAATGTCTAATGTATTTAATTGAATAATAATTTCAAACTTAAAATATTTAACATGCTTAATACAAATCTGCATGCTATATTAATGTTTAATAAAAAGCCACATAAACTTTATACATGCTACAATATTTTTATCGGTATGTCAAAGTGTAAATGTAAGAAAACAATAGATAGATCAAGTATAGATACTCAATACTAGAAAATAAAATCAATTTATTAGTGAATAAGAATTCGACCAGATAGCTTAGTCGATGTAATCTGAACCCAGGGTTCGAGGGTACGATTCCCGTTCAAGGACCATCGTAGAATTTGGTCATGCGGCTTTCTACGGCCATTCACCCGTCTAAGTTTGAATCGAGTAGGGCAGTTGGCAGACAGTTGCGAGGGTAAACTTGCCACGTGACGTAAAGCAGGATGTCTGATTGCTACTGTAAAAATAACTTGAAATTCGATACAAAGCATCATGCATAACATATCAACAAGAAATGTAATGTGGAAACCGCAGTAAAACCGGAATTAAAAACTTTAACGCAAAAATTACAAAGGGAAATATTCCATAATAAAGGCAGGTTGAGTTGTGGTAACTGTCAAATTCTGTTCATCACATGTTATGTTATCATTGTATGATGTTTCAGAAAGATCTGACGATAATGGCAGAAATATATAGTAATGAAAAACTTAGACGCAATTATAAACGATACTGGACGCCAGACCGCCCGCCCAATCGTCCGCCCACCTGCACGCCCAGGTTTCGCCAAACTATAATCCGAACGTTTGGTTGAAAATCCGGCTAAAATGATTGCATTGAGTATGATGTGCTAACTAACAGAAATATCATAAACATTAATAAATCTATAGTACTAGATGTAATACAGTGCCTTAGAAAGGAAGCAAACTTCCAACAATATGCATACTATATAGATAATACAAATATGTCCGTGTTTTTCAGATCATGTACAGATAATCAAATCTATTCAGTACCTGTCATGGTTGATAAATTATTTAACTTGAC
The DNA here is from genome assembly GCA_025267735.1 of Mactra quadrangularis. NCBI lineage: Eukaryota > Metazoa > Mollusca > Bivalvia > Venerida > Mactridae > Mactra > Mactra quadrangularis. The sequence goes on along the minus strand of CM046305.1, from coordinate 45,121,067 downwards.
TAACAGCAAGCAAACACAGAGAAATCTAAACAATAGGGTGATATCAATTGTAGCATTTAGTGATTCCATAGATACCCAGTTAGCAAAACTGATTGAGGACAAGAATGAAGCTTTAAGGAAAATAATCCATTTCCAAAAGGCACTTGAAGCTGCTATTAAAAGAGCTGCAGAAGTGACAAAGAAAGAATTGGAGGATATGTATAAGAAACTTGAAGAAGAAGTTCTTCAAGATAAGACGGAAGTCAAGAGTATAGAAGCGCTCCTATGTAATACAATTGACAAAATAAAAAAGGCGAAAGGAAATCACGTTCAATGTTTTGTCCTTACAAAACTGGCTGAAACACAGATGAAAGAAGCAGGTGATAAGATGATAAAACTGAAAAAGAACACTATTACAGATATTCATATATCGTTCACACCCAGTCAATCATTGATGGATTATATAAATGGTAAACATGGTATTGGTGAAGTTGTTGGTCCAACAAAGAAGAGAGCTGACCAGACCGTGGTGGAACATGGAGCACGTGGTACTTTTGCATTGGTAAGTCATTCAATGAAGAAAACTGACCAAACTGTGATGGAATATGGAGCACGTGGTACTAGTGCATTGGGAAGTCCAACAAAGAGGACAATTAGCCAGAAAGCGATGGATTATGAAGAACGTAGTACTAGTGCAGTGTTAAGTCCTACAAAGAAGAAAAATGACCAGACAGCGATGGAAAATGAAGCACGAAGTACTGCTGCATGGGTAAGTTCTATAAAGAAGACAACTGACCAAACAGCGATGGAAAATGAAGCACGAAGTACTGCTGCATGGGTAAGTTCTATAAAGAAGACAACTGACCAAACAGCGATGGAAAATGAAGCACGAAGTACTGCTGCATGGGTAAGTTCTATAAAGAAGACAACTGACCAAACAGCGATGGAATATGGAGCACGTGGTACTGGTTCAGTAGTAAGTCTTTCAAAAAAGAAAACTGACCAAACAGTGATGGAATATGGAGCACGTGGTACTGGTGCAGTCGTTAGTCTAACAAAGAAAAGAACTGACCGAACACCAATGGAATTAGGAGCAGGCGGTATTGATGCTGCGGTTAGCCCTACTAAGGGGAGAACTGAACTGTATAAAGTAAAGGGAAGTACAGATATCAACATTAAACTGTCTGAAGATTCTTCAGATTGCTGTTCAATGGGTTGTTGTTTTACATCTGATAAAAGCCAACTTCTTCTTACAGAATACAAGAATCAGAAATTAAAACGATTTGATGTAAAGAAAATAGCCATCATTGATCATTGTCATCTAGATGGTATGCCATCTGGCGTTTGCTGTGTGGGAACACGTGAAGCTGTAGTTGCATGTGGATATATTAACATGATCCAGTTTGTTTCTATTGATAAGAAGATGACACCAACTAGACAAATTAAAATGACTCACAATTGTTTTGGTATTGCCACCAAGGATAATAAGCTATATATAACAGATTTTGGATCTTCAGTTTATATATATGACATGTTAGGTAAGTTGTTGAAATCTATATCCCCACAAGACAGTGCCGGAAATAAACTGTTCGATAAGAGTAAATATATAACTTTCAATGACAGTGGAAACGCGTATGTTAGTTGCAGGAGTAATGGTATTGTATGTTTAGATTATGCAGGAAACTATGTGTCTACCTACAATGATAATGATTTGAAAGGTACGGATGGTTTGTGCGTTGATGGTAGAAAGAATTTATTCGTTGTAGGATTCCATTCACACAATGTTTTACAGTTTAATGAGAATGGTGAGAAGGTTGGTGTTGTTATAAAAGAACAAGATAAAATACAGCATCCACGCTCAATATGTTTTCATCAGAAACTGAACAGACTGTTTGTTAGCATGGGAGGCAATGTATTGAAAATGTATGAGTTAGAGTAAACACAGACATTGATTACCATGGTAGTACAGTTGTGTTTTTTTAGAATTTAAGTTAGCGGCGAGTTTTGGTGTTTTACTATCCGGACAGAGTATAATGTAGTTGAACAGACACTGATGGAACTGACCTTGATGTTAGAGTATTGACAATGCTAATGTTGTTGATATATAGGAGATGTAAAAATATTCTAAAGTTCAATGTAGCCAAATAGGTGAAATGATGAATTTTTATGTGTTGTTGATACAGGACTTTGTATTAATTTCCTCTTATATGTATGCATACATTTGATTGCTCATTGGGTTGCTTATTAACATATCATACTTATTTTTGGAAATAAACTGATTTATTTGTTTTACAAATTTGTGTTTGTTAATTTCATAATGTAAGCTCTTCGTCTCGTATTTAGGTTCTTACATTTACCAGTACTCGTCACCTTGGAGCCAACAACAACAACTCAAACTAACGATAAGGACATCAGCTTCAAAATAATTGAATTTGTAGGAGCTGTACCAATCATGGTTTGATCTCCGGATTCATTGGTCAGTGAACTCACCACTGGTCCATGGCAGTTGCCGACAACTTCAAAAACAGATAATATGAACGCCTATTTGACATTTTAACTACATATATATGAATTCCGATTTATTGTTTTTGACATTGCATAAGTCATATCATCTACGGTGAAGTAGCATATGCCCCCCGACTAGCTCGGTTGTTGCGCACTAGTTAACTGATCAATGTGACGTACATTCGAATCCTGGGCAGTTCATTCTTTTCCTGGAGCTTATTCCTTGAATAATTTCTGCAGCAATTCTCCCTCCTACAAATTCTCCCTGATTCTTAATCATGTAGGGCAGTTATTAGTCACCGACAAAAGTATCTTCCTAGTGACTAATTAACAGCTACATCTAGAGATTTAGCCTTTACGGTTACGGTAAGTAGGCTGACTGACCGCCATGATATGACCTATACAATGTGTTGCTACGAAATTCAACCCAACCAAAAATACAATTGTATTAACAAATCATCATATAAAATTAACCTGTACAAATGCACTGTTCATTATAAACGAAAAATATCGTGGTCTGTTTAAATCAGTAAAATATTGTACATGCATCATCTTATTCCTCGTATGAGTGGGCAAGTCCATTGTTTAAAGTACAAAAACACGCACGGTCTATAACACGACCTGTACTACAATCATCGCGGAATGATCAGTAAACACTCCTGTGATTTACATTGTACATTCGTTGGCTCTGGCGTGGTATTTAACGTCTACTTCTGGCATTATTCTGTTGTATCTTGTCAACTCTTATTAGATTGGATATTTGATAAAAACAGCATGGAGGTATTTGTTTATTCTTTATGATGGGATATTGAATAATCAACGCTTACTCTAAGGAATGAGTTATACCACATTAATTCATTAATAGTACGTTTGGTTGTTCAAAATACCCGAAAACAACAGGAATTTTATTTACCATTGCCAAAATGAATAAATGATACCATTGGTTATCCCGATATAAAGGTATACGGTCCAAATATTTCAATATAAAGTTCAGAAAAAGTTTATCTTATCAAAGCATAAATAATCACAAGAAATAAGTATGTACAGAAAGTTTCTCGAAATTGAAAATATTTCTTTAAAAAAATGACGAATATTTGGTTCCGTTGATGCTTTTATATTGTTTTGGCATATTCATTTTACAAAATTTAACGCAAAGTCAATTTGTATGATGTCATTTTAATTTTAATATTTTTGATACAATGATAAAAATGTATTTTTTTCATAACATGTTTTCATTATATAACACCGTATTTCACCCAAGTACATTTAATGCATTGAAAAGAATGTATTTAATTCAGATTTGTAATGTTGTCATCGCTAATCATAAGTTATGAGACCCTGTCTTAAGAGACCACATTTTGTTTTCTATTGGGTGGTCTCTTAAGACAGGTTCGATTATACAATAAATGTTTTGTCGATTTTAACCGTAATTCTTTTTAGTAAAAGACCTTCTTAAAATTACGCACAGGAAACCAACATTTTAGTATTCATTGTTCATTGCCTAATGTTATAACTTGGATTCATCCTACCTGTTCGTCTACTGTATATTTCTAATATTGATACATAACGCTATAATCTGAGCCTAGTAGTCTTGGATCATTCATTGGTTCACTGGAATAACTTTCTCCTTCTCAAACGTATTTGAATCTTGAATATTTGAATAATTGTAAATTGGAATATCTTTTCTAAATAGAAGGTAATATGTATTTCAATTAAAAGTTTGTAAATTGGAACATCTTTTCTAAATTGAAGGTAATATGTATTTTACTTAAAAGTTTGTAAATTGGAATATCTTTTCTAAATTGAAGGTAATATGTACAAAATGTATTTCAATTAAACGTTTTTACCCTGGAATAACTTTTCTAATTTGAAGGTAATATGTATTTCAATTAAAAGTTTGTAAATTGGAATACTTTTTCTAAATTGAAGGTAATATGTTTTTCAATTAAAAGTTTGTGAATTGGAATAACTTTTCTAAATTGAAGGTAATATGTATTTCAATTTAAAGTTGGTAATTGTAAAAACTTTTCTATTAGAGCAAAGTATTTTCACAGTACATAGTTTAAATAGAATATCTTTTCTTTAGGTAAGATTTTTTTCTAGAAAACTTTTGCTAAATGGAAAAAATTTTTTTTACTAATGGTGCTATCTTTGAGCTTAATGGAATAACTTTTCTTTATCAACGATATTTTTATAAATGTTTTGCTAAAATGAATTTACTTTTCTTTATTAAAGATATTTTCATAAAATATTTGATGAATGAAGTAACTTTCTTCATCAATGCTATTTTTAAGATTTGTTGCTAAAATGGAGTAACTTTCTTTATCAAAGATATTTTTATAGAATTTTTGCTATATTTGGGTAACTTTCTTTATCAACGATATGCATATATTTATAGCATTTTTGATACACGAAGTAACTTTTCTTTATCATAGATATTTTATAGAACTTTTATTAAATGGAATAATTTTCTTCATTGACGATATTTTTATAGAAATTTTGCTAAAAGGAGTATCTTTTCTTAATTAACGATATTTTATAGAACTTTTGTTAATGAAATAACTTTCTTCAATAAAGATATTTTTATAGAAAGTTTACTAAATTTAGTAACTATCCTTATCATAGATATTTTTCTAGTAATTATAAGAAATGGAACAACTTATCTTTTGTTAAGATGTCTTCCTTGAACTAATTAGATTAACTTTTCTTTATCGAAGATATTTCCATTGTAAAGTGCTAAATGTCCCTACAGGTGTTTTCACTGAACTAAATTGAATAGCTTTACCACATCAAAGGTTCTCTATTAAATGTTTGCCAAATTTCTTAATTAAAGTAGAATTTCTATTATACAAACGTATGTTAAAGACCACCAAAAAGTGATACCTCATTGTACATTACATTCTTAATGTTTCAACACGCCAGTTTTCAAGTGATGTTAACTACTATTTAATGAGGATCACGATGTGATGAATGGAAAAATATTATTTCTTGGCATCCTTAATCTTGTTTTTCAAAAACAAAATGCATATAAATGTCTGAAAATTGGCTTCGAGATTATTTTATTGAAGAAGTAAAATACACTTTCGTTCAGCGCATGTAACTGTAAATGATTTGGCGAGCATGCAACAGCTAAAATTAAATATTCATTATTTCATAGATTAATGCCATTATGAAATAGCTTGCTTACGTCGAGTGCCTCTATTAGTACCGTGAACTTTTTAAAGCAGGAAGTTTTGACGATGTAATGTGTTATGACCTTGTGCATAGTTTTTATAGGCTAGATAATCTATCTTTTAATTTGTAATTATGTTCACAGAGCATTTTGGTTACCAAATTATGTTTCGTATACTTAACTTTATGGTTGTTTCTTTCATTCATCTGATCGTAATTTTGTCTAAAATGACGTAATGATAAGTGGTGAACGCAGTCATCAAAGGGTGAAAGAAACAAGTAAGATCGTTAAAGAGATATTAGCCGCTACGCAGGGTTCATTTTGTATGAAGTATCAATAGTCATACTCGTTATTCAGTCATGCCACCAGGAGCATACCACGACGAAAGTATCATCATTTAACATGATGTGTCACTCGTGATACATAGAGGAAATAGTTAGCTACTACTGTCCGTGATACGCACCTGTTGTATCGCAAATAACCAATGGTATCATTCGTTTTATCAATTTCTTAATACCAGAAAAGATTTCATCAGACGAACAGGTGTGGTCGAGTAAATGTATTAGCTAAAATAAAGGTCAAAATTTTGCATAGACAACTGGCCGAAAATAAAACTTAACATTGCAATTAGGGTAGACAATTTTTTACTAAAACTATGCTTTATCGCTGCTTTAACTTGATAGTGCTTACATTTAAAGTAGGAAAACAATACGACTATTTGTCTTCATGTGCTGCACTATATTCTGTTGCGTACCAAATCGCCAATTACTTTGAAGAGTTGTGCGTCTCAATATTGAGGTGATATCTTCACCTTCACTGTCTATTGTAGTAAATGTATGTGGAATTTGGGATTGTACACTTAATGATTATAAGAATCATAAACTGTATGGGAATTATCAAATTAAGCAATGGCACTTTTAAATATCCTATTAAATCTTTTGTAGAATTGCTTGGATGTCGTTGTATGAAATATAATGGAAAAGAACACAGCAATAATTGAAATAAAAGCGGTAGGTATACATAATTGCTTGTTCTGATTTGTTTTATGTCCCCTTTTTTATTGAGTAGTGAAAATGTAACTTATCTATCGCTCATTCTAAAACATATATGTCATAAAACCGTATACGGCCAGTTCAAAAAGGTTAACCGATTACCCTTCTCCAAAATGCAAAGTTGCGTTTAGGAGACTAAGAAAGTCCTAAATTGAGTCATTCTTTAAGTGAAATTATACATTGAATTATGGAAAATTTGGGACTGTTAACTTAAAAAATGGTACAGTGTAATATTTTTTTCAGGACCCGCACATAATAAACTTTGAAACTGTACACTTAACTTTCTATCATGACCCGCATATTGAATATAAGGGACGGTGAAATTAACTATATTTTGAGAAAACCAAAGGTATCATATATTTTATTCATTTCTCAATACCAGAGAAGAATTTAGTCGAACAACCATGAAATGGTAGTGCAAATTGTAATGGTTAAAGATACAGGTTAAAAGTTGACTTAGACAGCTGCGCCGAAAAATGAAAACTTGTGACCCGCCCTGCCAACGATTTTGTCATATAGCCTTCTACATTGTATTGTTAAATATTTTAAAAATATTTGATAATACGCTACCTTGATACGACTGTGTGATTTATTATCATCTTCAGACGTCGTTATTTTTGTTGTATATAGATTCCATAATGAAGAAGAAAACATATTTTTTCAATAATTCGGCCGTATCACACAGGCTTGTGATAATTGGTCAGTTGGTATCACATGACTAAGTCAATGACGATCAGTTTACATTAAATCATCCATTGTTTTCTATGTTAAATTATAATACAAGTCAGAATTGGAATATCAAATTTTTTCTCGCTTAATTTTTTGGAAATTATAGATCGGCCAACTTCGTCATTCAATTATGAGCATTTATACGGATATCAAGGTAACTGAGGTTGAGCATTATGCACTGGGATATATTACTGGTTGGAAACAACTGAATGCGAAGCAATCGATGATTAAACAAGTGAAATTGAAACAATAAAATCTGCTTACCTTTTTATTAGCTCTCTGTCCGCCAACTTGGTTGACTTCGCTGTAAAATGAATGTTTTAAAAATTTGCAGACCACTGTGACATACAATATTTATTGTAATTACTTGAAATATGTTTAATTTTAAGTTAAAAGTTAAAAATTCCCATGGGAAAATAGCTCTCCTATGGATGTTTTATGGGAGAAAAGGGATTTCTTTAATGCAAAAATATTTCCATTTTTGATTATGGGATTTTTTATTATTGGACTTAATTTTCAGATATAGTTTTCCACATTATTGTCTAGAACATCATTATGATGCAAAATCTGTATTAATACCTGGTTATTATAAATTATTATAAACCAAAGTTAACACTTCATTGTATCTAAATACAAGTATTGGCCAATAATGAAAACAATACCAATAAATATGCAATTATCTGTACCGAATATGAATACATGTATATAATATTGTAACAATGCAATTAAATGTCAACATGTAAGACGCGGGCGGCGTTCCATACTTGAAAACTACAATTAAAAAAGAGGTAATCAAAATGTGTGTTTTCTCATTTTTAGTGCATTTAAGCTATTTTTATAAATTTAAATGTTAATTTCAAAGTATCGTTACTGTAGAAGAGTAAATATTCATTTATATACACAGTTTTAAGATATTAGAACCGTCGTCTTACGAACGACATTTCGGACGAAACGAAAAGATAAATTAGGTCGAAAAACACATTATTCGCCTAAGTCAGGGGTATCTAGCCAAAATATACATAGAAGCAACTTACCTTTAATAAAATGGGATAAATACACAAACAGTCAATTTCCAATGATAGGAAACATTGATCTGTAATATAGATCAATGATAGGAAAAATTCAAACGGACGCCGTGTATCAAACTTTATGGTGTTTCTTTACCTTCAACTCTGAAGAGTAGCGACTATGGCACTCCCATTCGGAACTACCTCGGCGATTTTCCACGCAAATACACCTCGGATATCACGAGGAGCGAAAATAGTTCCATCATAGAATCTAGCCTCGTTCCCGACGTTTGGAACGCTGGCACACACCAAAAATGACGGACGATTATGGGCAGTAAAAGCTCTTCAATGACTGTAACTGATATTCACTCAAATCAAAGTTGATCCTCAAACATTTTTGTGTACTCGATACTTTCTGCAAAATGATCTGCCATGTTGATTGTTTACATCGGCACTACTTAACCTATGAGGTTAATCGCCTGACCTCATAACTTTGTTGTATTTCTACTACGATTGATATCCGAGGTGTATCTTCGTAGATGATCGCCGAGGTCGTTCCGAATGTGGCACTCCGTGAACGTCACGAGCGTCGTACGAAAGAAAAAAAAACGTTAATTTGATCCTTTAAATGCGTTTTATTTTGTTTTGCCGGAGCGCACAGAGAACATTTTATTTAGATATTTAGACTATGTACTTTTGTTTGATATTAAGCAGGTTTTTGTTCCAATTAATCCGAATTGATTTTTTGTTTACTCGAGAACATTCGAGAGAACTATATTCATAAAAACATTGTCTTAAAATCTGTGAACAATAATTCTAAGTGCTACTAACCTATAGATACAAAAAAAAATCTGATAACTTTAAATACTCACTCTTCCATAGAACTGTTCAAGATTGGAATTTACTTAGTGACAGCATTGTTAAATAACCAAACAGAGTGTTTTAAATCAGCTTTATTAATGGCAAAAGTGGGGCATTTGTGAGCAAAAACAGAACTTTAAAACTTTAATGCGTTTGAATAATGAAATTAGACATGGGTACATTCTCAATGGGAGAAAATTCCCGTTGTCGTTAATGTGAATTTTGAAATTCCCATGGGACAGCCTTTTTGGGGAATTTTGACTTTTGACTTAAGATCAAACATATTTCTACTGAAAAAATTACTGGTGTTTTGCCTATATGTAGATTTACATTTGTTTTTGTTAAAACTTCAAAATAACATGTAACAAAAATGAAAGTTAGTAAATTTTCCAGATTCGCAAATGTATTCAGGACTGTGAGTGTTTTGCTGCACAGGGTTGTTTCTCTGAAGAGGTTAATTCAATTGAAATTAAACCTATGGGAAATATCAAAATATGTTGCTGAGCAGAGGATTTGTTCTACTGTATTATTTTATACTGTATATTGTAATTTACTGGAAGAATAGTTGTAACTCGTATTTAAAGTGTGTCCGTTGAAAATAATATTATCATTAAAACATATATGTGCGTACTTTTACGAATATAAGGACTCAGATGGTAGTAATCTTACAAACATTATATTCATATTGTAGATTGACGGTGGTGTTATCAGCCCAAATGAAGTCGGTAAGGCCACCGAAGCTGGTCCAGGGGTTGGTTTGTACATCCCGTATAAATTTAGTGTATCTATTGGACCAGAGTCAACTCATGTAAAAGGTGATTATTTCTTCTTCTTTTTCATTTTTCAAGAGATTTTTTTTGTGTACACTGTTTTATCCCCTTTTTCAAAAATGGCCACCACATGACTTGAAATTAGAGTTTTAACTGGATTTAAGTGATTTTTACACAAAGGTGAGTTGCACGTCTCCTGCATAAAAGATATGTGGTGGTCTATCCCCATTTGTCGTTTACGTTTGAATGAGGCACAGCGCCCCTCAATACCGAAGAAAAAATCGGGTGTTATTGAGTGCAGAAAAGTGGCACAATATTCATGTATATTAAATGAATTAAAGGCAAAATTAATGTTAGTTTGTAAAAGAACAAAAAATGCTTATGTCACTTTGGCTCAGTCCCAGCGTTGCCATGGTAACTGGGGTAGATATTCTATTGGCTTTTTCTGAAAGACTATCACCCAGGGAATAATTTGGCCGAGTTGCATACATATATGTCTGCAAAAAGGAATGAATTATTAAGAGCATCTTGAAATAGCCCTTTCGCCATAAAGTGAAAAATGGCCAATTTTTGCTGAAGTTCTGACCAGTAAAGAGTTAACTTATAACAATGACTTACCGTGTGTACATGTTCTATTCTATTCTGTTGTACATGTATTCTATTCTACTAAGTTCATGTCTTGTTTGTAGCCCACGTGACAACACCCTCAGGTTTGAAAGAAACCCCGGAGAAAGAATTTCCAACTCGAGGACATGTGGCATTAACATATCAACCTAAGGAGGCGGGCCAGCATGCATTACATGTTTTTTATAAAGGAGAACACGTGAAAGGTATTCTTATTGGGTTAAGCTCAATCTGATTAAAACCCGATCTAAAATTGTCCGCTTACCTAATGTCTAATTTAGATCTGGCCTTTTTCAAACGAAGGTCACGTTCAGGTGACCTTTTCTCATCACAATATTCATGACGAAATTGTTATGATACGTAACTTGTTTACATCGTCTACGTCACACAATTTGAAATGAGCCGTCCAATCGCAGACTGTAAATAATACCGCTGTTAAATTAGCTTGCAAACCTTGGTCTAAAAATAGAAATCAAAATGTTATTAATAGCGTTTCGTCTCGATAAAGCTACGCATTGATTGGTCGACACAAAGTTCATCTCGACGTGACCTTCCACTGAGACAATATGGAGATCCTGTACGACAATGCTCTACAGGATATCTGTTTACGGAGATTTGGTTTAACTCTGTGTCAATTTAATTTTGGTTACTTTACGGCACTAATTGCATTTTCCTATACAAATGACAGTGATAATGTTCAAAATATCGACAGCAAATCCTTTGGACATATAATGCTCTGAAGTGATAAGTTTGTAAGTCCAAGATGCTCATCGCCAGACCCTTACCCGAGTGGTTATGATGTTGGACTACATTGAGTAGCCAGCTCTGCATTGGTTCAAATTCCATCTAAAGCCTATCCTGTTGTTTCCTTGAGCTAGAATATTTTTCTTGCTAGCTCAGTAATTGGAGATAAGTGATTGTAGTCGAGACTCGAGAGTGATAGGGACTTGTTTTATAATCGAGCTAACATAAATGATAAGTAAATAAAGTTGACTAATTGAATCAAGGGAAGTAATTGTGGGAGTTTGATTTTTAATGTTGAATAAGTGTTACCTCCCCATTTTCATGAATATTCAAGTTTCAAAAAGGAAACTTTGGGTCATTGTTGATATAATGCTGAATGGAGTAAAACATGTCAATTTTGTCAGTTATGAAATACTATGTCCCTTGAAACAATCCACATCTTAAGAATTCGACCAGTTGTAGGCCTAGCCACGAAACCTACAAGTACAGGGTTTATATTTATAAGGTCCTTGAATGATGTTACCTATGATTGAAGGAAAAACTGAGACGCTTAAACATATTATTAAAACTGGTGGGGTTTTTTTTGGAATTGGCTAATTGAATTTCAAAGGAAAATATGAATTAATATAGCTAATTTTGAACAGAAAAATTTGCTTATTTTGGACAGAAAAAAATATAAGATTTTTCAAATTCATAAGAAATCAAATTCCTCAAGTTACTCTGGGTTTGTCCTAAAATCTCATTCAGAACACATCGAGCATCAATTGAATGAATAAAACAGTCATAAGATATACATAGACTAGTGAATAACGAACCGAGGAGCTCCGACTGCTAAAATTCCCTTCTTCTTTTCTTTTCACATTTTTCAGGAAGTCCGTTCCAGTTCGAGGTTTTCAAACAGAATAGTAAATTTCTTCATGCATTTGGCGCCGGTTTGAAACATGGCATTGTAAACGTTCCTGCTGAATTTACGGTTGTGACACACACAGCAGGTGCAAGTAAGTATTTATTACAATACAATGACTGTTATAACACAATTTAATCGAAAGGACTACGATGACGTTAGATAGACACGGCAGATAAGCGATACTGTACTATCGACTAAATTGATACAGGTTTAAATCGGAGTTAAATATCTCGATATATTCATCGTTTACATACGTTAAACGTGGGTGTATGCTTAGATACAACAGAAATACGTAATATTTTGATGTTTAATCGTTTTATGTGTCCTTCGATGAATTTGACCTTTAAAGCATTTTGCACTCCTCAGCAATCTTCTATGCAGATAAAACTCGTGTATCACAGACAGCAGGAATACATCAGGTAATGAGGCCCGAATAACAACTCACGGTAAAGTAGTGCATATAAGTCATACTACATAATCGTTTAACAAATAAATACACATAAACGAAGAACTCCTTCAACATTCCTTTAACATGTTCTTTCCTTGTTGTTAACATGCTTAAACTATTTTGGTCAACATAAGAAAATAAACTACATTCTAATGTATGTCATGACAGTTGTCTGTCTATTTCCACAGCCTGATTGGAACTACTTTCCCTCCTCATGTCGTCCGAGTCTTATCTGGGTAGAAAATTGCCGAAGGGTTCCGAATGTTTTAAAAGCTGAGCCATTTAAGGTTTTATATATACCATTTTGTGTATATAGTCATGTGTTAACTATTTTATAACTTAAGTATTTACTAATTTATAACGTAAGTATTGACTATTTCATAACCTTAATAGTGATAACTATCTAATAACCTAGGCACTGAATATTTCACTATTTTATAACTTAAGTAATGACTACATATGTATTTCCATAACAAAGATTACAACTATTTTAAAATTAAGTATTGAAAATTTATAACCTAATTATTTACTTTTTTATATCCTAAGTATTCACTTTTTTATAACCGAAGTATTAACTATTTTATAACCTAAGTGATGACTACTTTATAACCAAAATATAAACTATTTTATAACCTAATTGTCTACTTTTTTCACCCTAAGTATTTATTTTTTATATCCGAATAATTAACTATTTTATAACCGAAATATTGACTATTTGATATCTGAAATATTGACTATCTTATATCTGAAATAATGACTATTTTATAACCGAAATATTGACTATTTTATATCCGAAATATTGACTATATCATAACCGAAATATTGACTATATCATAACCGAAATATTGACTATTTTATATCTGAAATATTGACTAATTTATAACATAAGTGTTTACTTTTTCAGGTGGTATTGCTTTAGCTATAGAAGGACCTAGTAAGGCAGTTATACAATGTGTTGACAATGACGATGGTACATGTACTGTTACATATACTCCTACACAACCCGGTGATTATAATATCATGATTAAAAAAGGAGACAATTACATTTGTGGCTCACCTTTTACTGCCAAAATTACTGGTACATGTAAGTCCATTTTATCTAGTACCATTGGCATTTTTCAGCGCAGCTATCTAAGCAAACTTTTGGCATATATTTCCACCAATACATTTTGCTGTACCATAGCTAATAGTCGAATGAAATTCTGGTACAGTTTAGAGAAATGGATAAAACATATGGTACCATTGGCTATTTGTGATCAACAGGTGCGTATTACGTACAGTAGTTGCTGTCTATTTTCTCAGTGTGTTATGGGTGACTCACTAAGCTAAATGAATATATACATTTGTCTTGGTATGCTCCTGGCGGTAGGATTGAACACAAATACGACTATATATACTTCAAACAAAATTCGCCTGTTTATTATCTTTACCGGCACTTGCTCATACTTCCATAAGTAGTAGGCAACCTTTCTCAGCTGAATAAAATCAAAAGTCACTGTGAGAATGGTTGTTGAATTTAGTTCATGCCAAGCTCCACTTAAGTATGTCCCGCCCTGGAACCTACGACCCCTCAATCAGTCTGGCACAGACTGAACTAGCCGAGTGGCTTAAAGAGAGATATAACACCATTATCTACCAAAATTATATACTTCAATATTTAGGGCAGCCATCATCATCATCAGCAGCCTCGGTTGAATGTATGTCACAAGTGAAGACAGATTTTGATGTTGAAGATTTAAAAGCTACAGTCAAAAGTCCCTCTGGTAAAACTCAGCCATGTTTTTTGAAGAAACAAAAAGATGGACATTTAGGTAAGTTTTATGACTGGGATATCTTGGCTTATGGTTGGTCTAATAATAAAACGATGAATGTCTTTTCCACTTTAAGGTAGATTGCGTGAGTTATGGCAGATTAATTTCTGTAAACTGTTCAAACAAATTTGAGTGTCCATGCGTTAGTTTTCCTGTTACCTCCCTTTGGTCTTTCTATAAATCATCTAAAAGGGAGATAACATATCCTTATTTTTTAACAAAATTTGCACACTCAGAATGCTTCTTAAATGAGTTGCCAATCACTAAAAGAAGCCAAACTTAATTTTTCGGACAAAAATCTTGGCCATCACTAAATAAATTTAATTATTTGTTCATTTTAATGGTGAATAAAATGAAAAGGCTCTGAACAAATGGGCAAAATTTATATTCCTATTTTCAGGTTTCTCATTTTCACCGGAAGAAGCAGGCAGCCATGTTGTTTCAGTTACATATGGTAAACACAATAAAAACATACCTGGAAGTCCATTCCAACTTACCATACAGCCAGAGGAGTTGGCGGTCAACCATTCAGGCAATGTCAAGGTCAGTGGGGAAGGTGTCATAGAAGGTGTTACTAACCAACCAAATGAGTTTATTTTGGACACAAGAGATGCAGGTAATTTTTAGCATGGACCCTATATACATGTTTATATAGAGTCCTTGGTTTTAGGACGAGATGTATTGCAGTCAAACTAATTTTTAATTATGTCCATATAATATTCCAATTGAAATATACTTAAATAATAAAAACTAAATAAATCTGATTTTAAAATACATTGGACTAAGCATGTATCAAGGCAATTAATATCTTGACATGAACTTTCTGCATTTTACACATTGATGCCATATTGTCAAATTAATTTTATCATTTTCATTTTTATCAGTTTCCTTTTTTATTGTATTCATTTCATTATATAATCATTTTTATAATATCATATTCAATTTCATCATACTCATTTAATCATTTTCTTTTAATCAGTTTCACCCTTTAACATTTTCATTTTCTATTGTATTCATGTTTATCTTATTCATATTATCATATTCTTCAGTTCATATTTATTTTATTTTTCATATCATATTCATTTTTATCATATTTGTTTCTATCATATTCATTTTATCAAATTCATTTTATGCCATTCATTTTATCAAGTTCATTTTTATCAAGTTCATTTGATCATACTCATTTTATCACTTTCATTTTTGTCATTTTCATTTTATCAAATTCATTTTTATCATGTTCATTTATATAATATTCATTTTATCTCATCGATTTTTATGATGTTCAAAAAAATAAACATAGTGTCAACTTTTGCCCATTGCTAAAAAAAGTTTGCCATGAAGACTTGTATTGTGCCCCTATGCGTTCCTGCATGACACTATGCATCGTGGTAATTAATGTTCTATAAATTCAGGTTATGGAGATTTAGAAATGCGTATAGAAGGACCTAGAAAGAGTCATGTAGACATGGATTGTATTGATAATGACGATGGAACCTGTCGTGTGGTATATACCCCGACACAAAAAGGAAAATTTAAAATCAGTATAATATTTGGTGGTGAACATGTCCCAGGTTAGTTTTATTGTTAATTGAGAATAGAACAGGACATGATCATATTTTAATGCCTAGATCATGCTGTCTCTGTGTATGCTCCAGTGCTTCTTGTAATTTGTAGCCGTTTAAGTTAACCAGGGCCTGTATTATCAAAGGTCTTACTACCAATTCTTAAGTAAACTGCAATTTATTGTTCTTCTAAATTATTGCATGATTTATTATAATATGCTGCCTAGGAACATTTGTGAAGAAAATTTAAAGGCAAAACCCGGGAGTCACTGGATACTGGCCATGCCCATTTACTATAGGGTTTCTCTTGGAGGGACAAATCATGCCGGAAGAACTATGTTGATGCCCTGGAACAAGCTGGTATTGGTTTTGCTCCCCAATGAATCCAAGTTGTATTTAATCTTAAACATCACTGGTGCCACTCCAGGTGGTTGCTAATTCATAGGTGAAAGTTGTGAAAACTGAAAATACTGAAGAAAATGCTGGGGGCCAGGGGGCCGCTAGGACCCCCGGTGGGTCCAGGGCAACGCCTTGGCGGCGGTTCAGGGGGCCGGAGGCCCCCGAAAGCTGACAGTGTAGAAGCAAAATAAAGCAGTAAAATCAAGCATTCATGGAAGCTAGCAGGAACTTTCAGGACTTCTGAGTAAAATATCTATGTACATATATTAAGCATTTTGGTACTCATGAGTACTTCATAAGTTCTTAACTTGACCCCGTCACCATTCAAATTACAAATTGTATGGTATATAACTATCTTAATTCTTAAACATGCCATCAAATCATTTAAAGTTAGTGTATAAGACCAAGCTGAATGTACACAGAGAATAATTTCAATCCACTTTGCAAGTGAAATTGATAGATAAGTCTTTTTTGGGAGCAGGTATATCTTCATTGAAGAATGATCTAGTTGCTTTCTGATAGCATGTAAAATATTTTTTTCACAGACCAATGTCATGCTTATTTTGCACTAAGAACAGAACAAGAGCTGTCAGAGACAGCATGCTCGACTTAGTAAGTATTTGTCACAGGAGATGATGTTGATGATAAGGAACATACATATTTTAAAATTTGAAAATATAACCTTAACAAATTTAAAGTAAATAAATAAAAAAAATTAAGTTCTAGCAGCTTCTATTACACTCCTTGTCTGACTTGATATTTTGATGTATCACCAATAACTATTGTTCAATATATTGCTACAAAATTTTATATCAATGGCAGCTCTTTTGGCAAACAGACCCATGTATTAAATTACATACACATTGGTAATGCCTATGTTGTTACTCAAATCTTGTTTTACATGTTGTCCAGCTGACAAAATGACACCCGAGTTCCAAGACTCACAATATTAGAAATTTTGAATGTAAACAAATTTGTCTATTTAATCTATACATATGCTGATCATACAATATGAACATTCAATTTAAAACTTCCAAGATTACTATATAAATTTAGAATCAGTTCTGCTAACATCATCATGGACCAAACGTGTTAACTTTGGTGGTGTATAAGTAAAGTCTCAATGTTATTGGGTAAATTATAAAGAGATAGGCTCAACAACATACAACTGCTCAATATAATTAAGTCATCCAAAATGTGTACCAGCATCCCTATACAATAATTATGGACCAGTCCTGTTGACTTTTTTGGAGTATAAATAAAGTTAAAATATTATTTGTGAAATACGGGATTGACTCAACAAAAAAACAACTACTCGGAGTACTTAAGTCATCATGAATGAGGATTTTATAGTCAGTACCCCTATAAAATAATAATGGCCCAAATCTGTTGACTTTTGAGTGCATAAATACGGGCTTGTCATTTGGGCAAATTATGCTTTAGACTAAACAAGAAAGAACTGCAACATGCTAAAATACCTAAGTTATCCAGAAGATTGCAATTAGAATCTGCTCAACCCGTAAACAAAAATGGACTTAACCTTTTGGTGTTATGCAAAATACAGCTTTAATTTAAATGAGACTGTTTGAGTATTTTAGGGTATTAACTGTAGAATGTGAAATCTTCTTCTCTGTCTTAATTACCTGTTTGTCATCAGTAGTAGTGTTAACACAGCAGGGGAGCATATGACGT
The DNA here is from genome assembly GCA_025267735.1 of Mactra quadrangularis. Classification (NCBI taxonomy): domain Eukaryota; kingdom Metazoa; phylum Mollusca; class Bivalvia; order Venerida; family Mactridae; genus Mactra; species Mactra quadrangularis. Next base: position 45,102,805 of record CM046305.1, on the reverse strand, counting down.
CACGTACACAGAGCTGTGTAGAGTTGATGCAGACACTAAGTCTACGTCACTGTTCAACTGAGTCTGATTTTAAATCAATTTAAGGTGTATCATGTGTTAAACTCGGTGTTTAAGTTAAAGTGCATTGCATTTACGTATTCATTTTGTAATTAAATATAAACTAGATAGAATTTCTAGGATTAAAAAGAACAAAGGAACAGAGGCTTGTGTCTTTATCATTGCTTATGACGTATGTTAACATGACTGTTTTGTTACAATTTTAGTTAAGTTATAGTGATAAATGTTGATATTTAGAATCAAATTATTGAATTACTCCATAAAACTTCTTGGTCGAGTGCCAAAAAATTGTCTTTGAAAAAATGTTTGTTTCGACGATTATTTTTCAGTGGCATTTTATTATTTTGTTTACTCTCAAAATAGAGTAAGTGTTTTTTCCCCAAATCGGTCTGGTTTTTTTTTCATTTTCGTCGATTTTTTGGTCGGTCGGAACAACAACAAAAAACCGGTGTTTCTCAATTTTTTTTTCCATTTTCACGAAATTTACGGTCGCCGGTTTTGTTAACCAATTTATATAAAAGAAGTAGTGGCCTTAATATGTAGTAAACATTACTATATCTGTGTTTCTGCAATCTTTAAAAACTTAAGAGTCATTTTTACCCCTTTTTTATTTTTTCGAGGGTCATTTGAAGTTTTCAAGGGTCAGTGTTATAACAAACTTATATGACTATCTAACCCATTTATATCAAATATGAGCTGCATTATAAAAATGTTGGTTTGTTTTGCACATTGGGTTTGAAATAATTCAATAAAAATCGCAGACATTTCTGAAGAAATCGCCGAGTAGTCTGGTTTGATTTTCTTGAAAATAAAGTCCTGACGGCATTTTTTAGTACAAGCAGGTAGTCAACGGTTTTAACATATTTAGGGTATGCTGATTCCATTTTTTGCTCTACCACGGCTGTATCTTGCGTCCTTGACCTTCAAAAGGTCAATTCAAAATGGCCACCAATTTTTCCTTTTAGTTACACTTATATTGGACATTGTTAAGATAAAATCGGTCAAACATAAACATAAACCGTATATAATGTATCATTTTATGCCAGTATATAATAAAGGAAAAATATACAGGTGAAAAAATTGAACTTTTGAAATGCAGCCATCTTTAAATTCAAAATGGCCGCCATAGTTCATTTATTGTCAGCAAGTTCCTTCAAACGACATTTACTCCAAAACTACGATACCAATCTTGCTAAAATTTTGCAGAAATGTTCCTAGCGTAAAGATCTTTTAAATAGTTCATTGAATCCCATATAAAACTCTGGTTACCATGGTAACAGAAAAGTAAAATTATACAAATTTCAAAAAATGATCAGCATTCATTTTGACATGTAGCATTACCTGAATATCCTGTACTAAGATTGTTCAAATTAAGCCCATGGAGTCAGAATATTAATCCGGCATGACACGATTTATAGAGTTTTATAACCTAAAGGAAATATTTGAGCATCAGATCCTATACATTCGTATTTGCCATACAAGCATTGTTTAATTTTTTTCATGTGTTTGTGTTTTTGCACACAACGATGTCGAGTGAAGGGTGTGTTGAGTTTTTTAACCAAGACAATTTGTAATTGTTTGTTCTTACATGAGCCTGTTGGGTGTCTGGTTAAGACACCCAGTGGCAATTATTTTGTTCCTGTTTTGTTTCTGTTCCAAGGTGGAAACACCTCAGTTACTTGTTTCGTTATTTGTTTGTGGCGTCCTTTTATAACAAAAGTTTGAAAATAGAAAATATCTCTCTTTGGCTGTATGAAAGGTCTGTGTTTGTTATACTCTGACTGTTACTGATATGCTTTCAAACTGCCCCATTTTACTAATGTAATTGAGCTTGATTGTGAAACAAGTTCTTACTACTTATAACAATCACTGTCGATTCTGCTTCCTAGTCCCCCATAACTTAGTTAGTGGGATAACGTTTCTTGATCTAGGAAACAACGAGTTTTTCGATTGTGATTCGAATCAACGCGGCGCGATCAATGAATAATCGTATGGTAATTTAAGAAACATGGTTGAAAAAATACTGTTTTGTCAAATTTTCGCCGCATTGTCACACAATGTGCATCAGGAATTGCACTGAATTGTTTAATTTCAGTATTCTCAAAACCATAAAACGTCTGCAGCTTTGTAATTCACATTTCGAAATGCTATATTCATATGATTTCGTGCTTCGTATTCTTATCAAAGTCACGAAAACCTGTCTGACCTTACAACTTGTTATTAATGGATTTCATGCCATTTCAACACAAATTAAGGTTACATTACGGTGGTCAACGTCCCTAACTTAGCTTTCCTGGACTCTTGTCTATAACCAGTACTTACATACCCTTCCACAAGGCCAGCAACTTCTCCATATACCTAATTGATGGAGAGAAATCCACATTATTGTGAAATTTTCATGCAAGGGTATTCCTGGAAACGGTTCGAAATCCTACGCACTACAAATAGTGCTACTGACTCCAGTTGACAAATTGATTAAATATTCATGAACTTAATGTTTTGATTAATGACAGGTGTCTGCTAATACCTCATGCAGAATTTAAACATCCGCCCACTTGTTTACAAGCACACATTCTTGTGCAATTTATCTTGGCTCTTTTGCATTTGCAACGCCCGTTTCTTCATTGTGTTTTGCATGAACAGTACACTATTTGGATACATGAATCTGGGATAGGATCAAGAGACATCAAAATTGGTCTCAATTGGGCTTCACAGCCATACTTTTTTGGGTCAGGAAGATCTGGTTAAGGGTGTACTGCTTGTCGCCAAATCATAGTCTGGAAGTGTCAGCGCTTGATAAGGAAATAAAGAGCATTCTGAGTAGGACAAAGTATCTCAGGTTTACTTGCTCTAGGAAACAGGATATACCGACACTCATCTACAGAGTTAGTTGAGTTGATGTTGTACATTCTACATATAAAGGTTTCCACATTTGCAAGGGTTTGTTCGGTTAAGGCTCCATGCCCAAGCTCTAACAGTAGTTCCCAATGATCTTGGAATGTTTTCCATGCAGACTTCTTTGAATGGCCTGCGAAGAAGGATAATGTGTCGCATCCAGTTATTGCATGGAAAGTCAGTAATGCCTCAAATGAATTTGGTGTAAGGTTTCGGAACACTTGACCTATAGGTATGTATAGGTGTTTTTTTGCTGTCCCGAGTAATTGCCATATATTTTGACTAATGGCTTTTGGATAGTGAGCAAGAAGTAATATCATCACATCAGTGTCCCTCGACCAAACAACAACATCTTGCGCCTCGCTGTTTACGGCATGCAACACAAGACGTGTGCCAGCCTCTTCATGGCAACTTTTCAGAAGAACTAAATAAGTAATGGTAGGATTTGATGATTTTACCTCAAGCTCATCTACGAAGCCACCAGCTGTGACAATTTCCTTAACACGTGAAGCCTGCCGAATCAGTTCATGCGATAGGAAATTCGCAATGTCCACCTTAGTGTCAGGCATTACAAGGAAGTTTACCCAGTTTTGTGGTAAAGGTACATCACGGCCTTCCACCAGACGGCGTATAGGCTGACAGGTTTTGTTACGACGAAGCCGTGTCCCACTTTTGATTGACTTATCATTGTATCTGTCAAACACAACATCAATTCTCGTGTAGGAATGACCAATTTGTGCAACAGCATTGCAAAAGGTATCTGCTAAGTCACCAAATAAGAGAGCCCCAATTGGCTTTCCAACAGAAACAATAAGAGCATTACTATCGATGATCATTGTCGCTGGGTGTTATGGAATGACTGATTCGGGACAGGTCAATCCGTCTGTTAAACAATCAACAAGTACTGATTTATTACAGGTTCGAAGTGTACCATTCATTTCTGCTAGGGCAACAGGTACGGGCATAAGTTCTTGTTTTAAAATTGCTTTCAAATCTAAATCCCGGCCAGCTTCATAAGCCGTTAAAAGACGTTAAATAACCGTCCTATCGGTTTTTATGACTTGGCCCTTTTATCGCTCCTTCTGGGCGTGTTACATTTGTTAATATCGTGCAGCGAGGCAAATGTCTGTTGGTTATTCTTTCTGAGAGAAGCGTGTATTGGAACTCGACTACCATCAACCAATAATCTTGCTGACTCATATTCTGTCATGTCATGCTGACCAAGATTCTGCACATTGACTAATGACTCTTGAATGCGTTGTGTAGCAAGATCTTTAGTTGCAATGTTTTGCAAAGTAACTGGGTGTGATTCTGGGGTAAATTTTTGAAACGTTGTAATATAGCAGAAAGTGATGACTCATCTTGTTTATCACGAGATTGTCTTGCTTTACTGCTTTCGTTAGAAAGTTTGGTTTCAGATGGACTAAGTTTAAACATGTCGTTTGTTGCTGATGAAATGTCGGACCGCACGTTGAATTACAAAGCCCATCTACTTAGAGCTGAACGTGTTTTAGTAATACCAACAATGCCGCCACCTATTTTACCGGTGCAGTTCAACTATTCTTGTGCTTGATCATGATCAACTTGGTTGAACTTCATTCCAGAACGTTTCACCACAAAATTGCCACGTTTAAACTCGGTCAAAGCTGCTTGGGGAATCTGATGCATCTCTGTAAGATATATTGGACCCCAACGAGCATAATTTAAGTGATCATATCGCGCAAAATATGACAACATAAGCCCAAACGACGCAAGGTTTAAATCGCATAGGCCATCACGCATTGACCTGGTGAACATTAATATTAACCAAGTGGATGTATGTAAACCAAAAAGCTCTGTTGACTTCCTTTGATTATTTACATACAAATTCTAAATGCAAAAAAAACGGGAGCTATATGCAAAACAGTTTATTTTAGGTTTTTACCTTTAGGTTACCATGGTAACCAGACTTTTTCATGATATTCAAAGAACTAAAGATCTTTACACTAGAAACATTTCTGCAACATTTAAGCATGACTGGTCCGGTAATTTTGGAATACATGTCGTTTGAATGAGCGTGCTGACATCAAGTGTAATATGGCGGCCATTTTGAATTCAAAGATGGCTGCATTTCACAACTTCAATTTTTTACCTGTATATCTTTACTTTAAACTGGCATAGAGCGATACATTATATAGGGTTTCAATTAATTTTTTAACAGACTTTATCTCAGCAATGTCCAATATAAGTGTAATGCTACATGTCAAAATGAATGCTGATCATTTTTTGAGATTTGTATAATTTTCCTTTTCTGTTACCATGGTAACCAGAGTTTTATATGGGATTCAATGAACTATTTTAAAGATCTTTACGCTAGGAACATTTCTGCAAAATTTTAGCAAGATTGGTATCGTAGTTTTGGAGTAAATGTCGTTTGAATGAACTTGCTGACAATAAATGAACAATGGAGGCCATTTTGAATTTAAAGATGGCTGCATTTCAAAAGTTCAATTTTTTCACCTGTATATTTTTCCTTTATTATATACTGGCATAAAATGATACATTATATACGGTTTATGTTTATGTTTGACCGATTTTATCTTAACGATGTCCAATATAAGTGTAACTAAAAGGAAAAATTGGTGGTCATTTTGAATTGACCTTTTGAAAGTCAAGGACGCAAGATACAGCCGTGGTAGAGCAAAAAATGGAATCAGCATACCTGAAATATGTTAAAACCGCTGACTACCTGCTTGTACTAAAAAATGCCGTCAGACTCTTAACGCAGTGCCTTTTTGAAATTTCTGTCTAAACTAGAGCGTAAAGTTGTATAAAATAACCAATTTAAACTGTTTAAAAGTGAACAATTTAAAGACAGTGCTATTTTAAAAGTAGGTGAATGTAAACAAAGGAACATGCCGATCTGCATTAGCAAATATTTGTTTTAATCGATCATTTTCTTTTGATCATTATAATCTAGCGGACAATTAAAAAAAATAGGTTATTCTTGTTTTAAGCATAACTAATTATATAAACAATTAAATCAAACTTAACGCTATGATGACACACCGAGACGTTACATGTAAGACATTGCTATGTAATAAAACATCAAAGAGTGTGAAAAAAGCCGACAGGACACACATCTTAACAATGTCAAACATGTGTAAATTTGTAACCAAACAAGGGATCAAATTGAATTCAATCACTGGTTAATAATGAAATATAAAGACGATTTGAGACAAATAGTAAAGTAATAAGACAAGATCACTATTTTAAATTGATACCTCGTAACCAAATGCCTGCGTCGTATGCAATCAAAAGCCGTATTTAGTGATCTACTGATCACCGAAAAAATGACTTGTAATTCCGTCAACGTTATTTATAGCAGATTTTATTTGTGTACCGTTGTTAAATTAAATTGAAAAAGTTACGTCAAATGACGCATGCTATTAGATACATTTTAACGTGTCACTGGCATTGGTAAATTCCGTATTTCCGTCAAAATTACTTCCCTTTTTCGTGATTACGATCGCCAAACACCGATTTTGACACCCTCACCCCCTACCCCCCCCCCCCCTCAAATTTCTCAACTGATTTACATGAATTGGAAAAATGGCCTTGGCGGCCGTCGAAAATACGGAATTCCGTCAAAATACGGAAAACTTTCACCCATGCTAATTGAACACGGTTGATCCGAATCAATTTTTATTATAAGCTGGGTCTATCTTTCAACATTTTGTTCATCCATTAGATTATTTTGGTCCACATGGCAACTTGATGTGCGCTAATTTTTTACCCTGATGTATATTTTAGGAAGTCCCTTTGAAGTACCAGTTAATGATCCTTTTATTCCTCCACCTGAGAGAAGTTTTAGAAGTGCTTCAAAACAAGGCACAGATTGTAAGTAGTTGATTCATTTATATTTAAAAGTTAATTTTGTTGGCATGATTAAAAGCCCTGCTAGCTCAGTTGTTAGCACACAAGTCAATTGATCGAGAGGTTATAGGTTCAATCAACAGGCAGGTATACAGAAAGGGTGCTGTACCTATGTTACATATAAAAGCTGCGGAAATCATTAAATTTTGGATTTTTAGATTTTTTTAACTTTCACCCATGTCAACTGACCTATTCTTTTTATACCCCCGCTTCGAAGAAGAGGGGGTATACTGTTTTACACTTGTCCGTGCATGCATGCGTCCATCCGTTACAAAATTTCTGTCGCAGTTTTCTCAACAACTATAACATGCAGCAGCCTAATACTTTGCATATTGCTTCATCCCATAGTCCCATGTGGTGTAAAGCGATTTCATGCTCCTTGCTCACCTACTTCCTGTTTGTCGCATATTTTTAGATTACTAGCGAGCATTAGCTCACAGATTTACTTGTTTTTTATTTTTAAGATGTTTTTGGGAGAATTTTGATCTTTTTGATTCCAAAAAATATTATATTTATAACAATAGTAATAATGATAATAATAATGATAATAATAATGATAATAATAATAATAATAATAATAACGACTTTATTTACAATATGTTCAATGCTCATAGAAGTTACCCCCCCCTTGTGTCACCTCCAAGGTATAGACTTGATTTGGAACTAAAGTTGATTAGATTTTCCGGCTGAAAAACATTATTTTTACTGGATGTACCCGTGTGGAACAGAGCTGAAATTAAAATGCGTGTACACAAAGCAATAGGATTTAATCTGTGCTGTGTGCATTTCATTTATTCAGCAATTATGTGTAAAATAAATGGTTCTGTGCGGATGCATTCAGAACAAACAATTCTCACCAGGTCAAGTCCATAAATTCAAGTTAAAATTCCTAACACGGATAACTCTCATTTATGGGCTTTTACTGTTGAATAAGGTTTTCTTGTACTGGATTTATCTAACTCATCATTACTGTAAAGTATGCCACACAGATTGAACACTATTGTTCCATGTACACCTGTAGCCTGTTCAATAACCCTGAGCGTTCTGTAATGTTCCGTAATGTTAGGGTCGGAACAGCATAACCCTAAGAAAACTCAATCCCCAACAAACAGGTTGAGTTGTCACAAATTCAAGTTGAGATATCCATGGGTTGAGTTCTCTAGGGTTAAGTTTTCCCGTACCTGTAACATTAGCTAACAGTAGTTACTGAACATGCTGCTGGGTACAGAGCTTTCACCTGGAAAAGCCCATTAATTTGAGTTTCAAATATGAACTATAATGTTAGCTTACTTGTACTTTTTTATTTCAGTATGGTTGTAGAAATGTCTATGGATGAACAGTACATTGACACAGTGTAGTTAAAACAATAGAAACATTATAAACTATGGTGGCTGATTTACGCCATGTCACATCTTTACCCTGTGAACATGAAACCCAAACATGCCACAAAATCAAGACAAAAACAAAATGTCACTGTCAAAGTTTTGTCCTATTCTTTTCACTTTGCATTTCCTCAGGAAAAACGTATGACAAATGATAAAAATGTTGTACGATTGTTTTTATGCACAGCACCCTAACGGAACGAAGACATGGGAAAAAACATTTTGTCATACTTTTGGTTTCATGTGGAGCATCTTGGGACAAAAATGCCACATGGCGTGAATCATCTACCATACAGTAGGGTTAATGTAAACAATAAAATGAAAATATCTTACACACTGGTTGGACACTGTTGTTGGGTGACTATCAAGTCAAAGGCTGGACAAAACATCATTGTAACTCCATTTATTTTCAAATGGAGTTTCAAAAGTGTTTTGTTAAGCTCTTCATGTATCTTTCACATATTATTGCTGAAAATCATGCAATTCATATTTAATCCTCAAGTTCTCCATACACATACTTTATAGTGTTAGTACATGTATTCAGTTCTGTTTGTACCACAGAGATACCCAAAAAACTTTAATTCCCAAAGTAGCCTTTTGAGGCAGTGCACATGTTTTAATCCATTTGCAAAATCCTACCGACACCTGCTCCATAGGGATGCAGTGAGTCTAACAAGAAATCTAAAGATGGAGTTTGATTCCTAAGTGGACCCTACATACCTTCATGGAGTAATGGATTTTCCTGTGACCAATATTTCTTCCCCCCGTATGTACGCATCATGTAGTGCAGTAGTCAGTCACTTGTGAAGAATGAATCTATTAAGTACCAAAATTGTGAAAATTGGTTGAATAAGAAATGTGTGGTGCTATTGTTGCAACAATCCCTTAGTGACCTTTGTTTTGTGTTAATATTTGCTTGTTGAATAAATTATGTAAATAGTTCGTTTTTGTTTTGTTTTTAAGCCCTTTTTGATAGTTGGAAGTAAAATATAGTGGACAGTTTACCCGATAATTTTAAAGGGTTGAACCAACTTGGGGCCAGTTGCATAACAATGTCTACACATTCTACATTTCAATGTATTCAGAAAGCAACTAAAATTTGCTAGCTAAATATCTAATACAGTTGCACAGGAAATTACTATGATATTTTAGCTCACATGAGCTAGCTTAGGGTAAGCATTTAGGATCATTGAGTGTCTGGCATTATTTGTTTATGAACACTCTAGTGGTCACATTTTTGCCTCAATTATCATTAAACTTTGTGAGGATGCTTGTCTAAGTAATTACTAAGATGAATTGGGACATAAATCATATCAGATGAGAAACTAGGTCATAGGAGCTAAAAGCAGAAAATCTTGTTACCACTCTGATGGCAGTTGTAATCCAAATATCCTGGAAATTGGTTTGAAAGTTTGTATTGGTTTTACTCTGTTTCTTGTACTCATGTGAATGATAAAAGGGCCATCATGGCCCTCTTGTTTATACAGGGTTTCATAGGAATCACCTTGACACATATAAAACTTCAAGTGCGTCAACACCAACATGGATGCCGACACACAATGCCATCACAGATGTCAACAAACAAATGAGTAGAAAGCTGCACTATTCTCCTAACAGTTGAGCTCATAAATTCAGCAACAATGTTACATACATGTATTTACATTTTATTATGAAATATACATATATACATAATCACGACAAAAAATGATGACACACTGTATTAACATGTCAAATGTTAACTCTCATATTAAATTAACAATAAGACAATATGTGGGGTCAACGCAAATCTAGTCTAAATTCTATAGTGGTATATAGTCACATGATCTATATAAAGTTAATTGCTCATTTTCGTCAAATTCATGCAGCAGCCAAAAAAATAGAAAAGATCCAAATAGTGCATAAGATAATGGTTACATTTCTTAGTCAGCAAAAGTCAACATTAGCCTGTGAGCTATATCTATCTACACTGAATCTTCTGCACAAAATTATATTTGCTTATTACCTTAATTTTCACTGGATTCATTTTTTGTGTTGAAGATTTGGAGCCATGATAAAAAATCACAGGGTTAAATATTTTTTTTGGGGGGGGGGGGAGGGGGGAATGTAGAACTCATTTTATGGGCTAATGCCATTGAATTATTTGTTTGTAACAGAAATTGGCGAAAGCAAATTCATTTGTTTTTGTAGATCAAGTGACTAAAGACCCCATGTATTTGAAGTATGCAGATCAGTTTTGTGCAGACCAATCAAATTGTCTTCAAATGAAACATTTTCTCCTGATTTTAAAAATTACATTATTCTTAAGTATTATATATACTCTATTTTTCATGGTTAATTATCAATTTAACGAATGTGGTGGGGGAGATTGGTGTGTAGAGGTAGTTTTTTGTAAACACCAAAAGTTACCAACCATAGTTACATTGACAATTACATGAAAAGAATAAAAAAAATAAATTCTAAACATGATCTGAACAAAAGTTGTTTGCAAAATAAAAAAAAATCATGACATACAAAACTATTCATGGTAACTCCAAATTTGCGTAAAAACAGGGCAATTTATTTAAGGGACAGAATTCCTAGCTAAGCATTACAGGGATTCCTCACCCAAGTTTTAGGATCCTTGAATTCCCGACATAGTTAGGGTCAAACCCTGACATTTTGATATTTTTAAAATGTGTTGTAATCAGTCAGTAAGAGCCATGTACCCTCGTACCAGTTGTACAATGCTTTTGCAACATCAAAGATTGACATAAGTAGGGCTGTCATGATATGCCAGAAGCATATCGTGATATACTGCAATAAGCTGGCATCATACCGCAATACGTACCACAATATATTGTGCGCTTTTAGATTCCATGTGCCTCTGCTGTATTTAACAGAAACACTGCAAATCTTACATGCAGCTACTGATAGAATCTAGCCTCGTTAAGTATACATGGTCATTTAGGACTGTGACACGCCCCAATCGGTTAAATTCTTGTAACTTAGGGTTAGATGGAATGAACAATGGAAAAACTGACCTTTTGCAATTTTTAGTTCGCGAATGGAAGAATTTTCCAATGAAATGAAAGAATATTGCAAAGTACCCGTACGTAAAAATCATACTGCGGTACGTATTGCCCCAGCTGCTATTGCAATATTCCGGTATACTGTGACAGCCCTAGACATGAGCTGGGTGAACCTGCTTCAATAAGGCATCCTTTTACTGCTTTGGTAAAGTAAACATGAGGGCATAACGCCTACAAATGTCACTAAGGTTAGACACCATCAAATGCCATATAAGGTTGTAACCTATAAATGGGTGCGTTCAGGATTCTCCCAGCTGGTACCAAGTAGAATTACCAAGGGTTACCGTAAGTTAACGAATGTTACCAAACATACCATTGGTTGCCATTAATTCTGAACGGACTTTGGTAATATTGGTAATAAATGGTAGTATATGGTAGCATATTGCTGCCAATGGTAACCAACGGTACAAACCTAACATGGTGGATTTACACAAAAAGTGCTATAACTGCTGTTGCAGTATTGCAACACTTAAGGCTAACATTTGTATCTAAAATAGCCTCTACTATGTTCTCAAGTGATGATGAACTGCTTTTTAGACAGAAGAGATTTTGTTCCTAGAATAGAGCATTATTATGACCAAATAAGTATATTTCGGCTCACTATGGGCTCCTTCCAGACACTTCTCCCGTTATTAGAGAAATCTACAAGTTATAATCAAGCTACGGGCCTGTCTGTGAATACAGAAAAGGAGATGCTTATGTTGTTGTTGTACTTTGGTATATAAATAGTGTTGCAGCCATCATGACTTGAATCAAAACGAGGCTGCCGAAGCTACCTCACTTATAGGGTCGCGGGAGAATTGGTTACCAATTACCTTGCCTTTGGTATACCAATTATCACCAATTGTTACCGATGGTTACCAACGCTACCATCAGGTACCAGTGGTATAACTCTGAACGCACTCAGTGTTATAAAAGGTTTGACACATATGAATGTCACTAAGGTGTTACACCAACAAATGTCACTTAGGCATAGCATCTACAAATGTCATTAAGACACAACACCTTTTAAAGCCATTAAAGGCATAACACCCTCAAATATGAAGTACCATTAAATGTCATAAAGGTGTAACACCTACAAATGTCACTGAGGCATAACACTATTGTATGTCACTAAGGCGTGAGGCCTTTAAATCTCATAAAAGCAAACATAATGCCAAGAAATGTGTAAATGTCTATTTTTCTCAGTGACACAAAGATGATGAGAAGGGGCACAACACAGAGCTGCTTCTATTTCAAGATTTCCTGCATCCATTTCCAAAAAAGTTTAAAATTTGTTGCTGTTATTTCAAATTTGAATCCATTTTGAGAGCATTTAAACTTTTCATTAAATCTGCTATATCATCACCTCTGAAATTTAAAAAAACACTAATTAACACAAAATATATCCCAGAAAAACCATTTGACTAGTAATTTTTCCATATTAGTAATTTCTAGCACCCCAGGATTTCAAAATTAGTGTCCCAAAGGGGTTAGGGTTCAAATTTCTACAGAGCCATTATACCCTTCCATGGAAATTTGCCTCAAGGTGAAGTTATGCTGTCAGCAAAAGAGCAGCTTCTCTCCCCCCCCCCCCCCAACTAACCATGTAACCCACCCCCTGACCCCAACAAATCTCAAAATACATCCCTTCCACATCAAGTATAAATAAAACCTATAACACTTACTCCTGTTTTATAACTTGTCTGAGTTGTGTCATTTGATTCTTCTTTAACACAGGAGATGGTTGATTTAACTTTGTACCTTGTTTTATTTGACTTTGTTGATATTCTTTTCTTACACATACCTAAAATGGTAAAATTTCATCATTATTTCATGTTTTTTGTTTTAAAAAATCAGCTAAATTAATACAGGAAAGTTCCGCTATTAAGACCACTTTTGTTATTTCTATATCATGTGATATTTGACAATTATTACGACCCAAATGCTTAATTTGTGAACAAAAAGGGTCTCTATAATAAGATCATTTCAACGATTTTGCTGGTCTTAATAGTGGAACTTTACTGTATTGTTCCTCTAAGTACGAAATGAACTGGGTACAAATAGTTTTTCTTTTTTGTTGTTTAGTTTAATGCCATAGCAACACATTGCATAGGTCATATAACAGGGGTCAACCCACTTACTCACTGTTCCTATATCTTTGGGTTAAGCTGTTAACCAATTACTAGGTGCATACTTTTGTATTACAAATCATTGGTAGGAGGATAATTGGTATGAATAGAAAGGTTGACAAATGCATCATTAATGTAAGAACCACTAAAACGTATAAACATAAAAACAGAATTAAATCAAAAGATGCAGTTCTTAATATACTACAAGAAACATAAACCCTACACTGTGTGGGCTAAAATACTAAAATTTAAACCAATTTACATTAAACTTCACAAGCACACGTGGAGCTTTAAAACTTCCAGTATGTCAGAACAGATAAAGTCCACTTTCACTAATCCAAGTAGCGATATGGCTTGGGGCATATACTAAATAAAACATAAATTTGGAATAGAGTTTGCTAAAACACATTTCTTAAAATCAAAATGGAAACTTTAGGGAAATGTAACAGAGTGAAACACAGTCTCTCTGTCAACCCACATTGTCTATATTTGTGGCATCTTGAGGTTTATTCTTATAACTTTTAGTATGGAATGGACCTTTCCATGACCGTACCTATTAGCATATTTAACTAAGGTTTACAGTTACATTTTGGCCCACATACAAGGTGTTTACAAAAGAGCTCATGGTTATATTTGTGGGTAAATGTATTGTTATTCAAATAAAAAGGTGGCACTTGGAATGGTCAATTGAAAACCAAGGGTCTTGAATCAAAATCAAATATGTGCCATTGCTATAGATTTTCCATGTACTGAATTGCATCGTTGCAGTCATTAGGGATTGTATACCTAAATATCCATATAAAAGCATGTATACCTGATCTAAACTACGTTTTAACACAGTTAATCTATCAAGTATTGTTTCTAGTTCTTGTTTCATCGCTCTCTCAGATTTGGACAAGAATGGAACTCTAGCCTGAAGTTTACGCATTATAGTCTCCAATCTGAAATAGACACAGTGTTTGTATCTTGTAAAGTGTATAAAGCTACATTTGGTATGTTAGATATGTATAATACAAAATATCTATTGTTTTTCATTTTCCATTCATACTTTAAATTTGAATGTATTGTATCATTCTGATAATTGTATCAAATTGTGTGTGTACATGTAAGAGAGGGAGAGCGTATTTTACTTTTGTATTGTTATATCAAAATGCCACAATGTACAATATCTTGTACAGGATTAAATAAAATCAAAATCTATAATAAAACAAAGAAATTGAAGGGCTTTAGCACTGACGTGTGGTTTTGATGAATATTTAAACACAAAAATATACAACAAACAGGAACCTTACAAATTCAATTTCCCTCACATATAACAATCATAAGAATATTACACCAGATTCTATATATTTCAATTGCACAAACTGCTTCTTCTGCATTTAACATGTAAAGCGGACTACTTTTATCAAAATAGTAATTATCAATTTAATTGACCATACACAGCCTAATGTAATAATCTATGGTGGATTGAAATGTGGGACCTGTTACCTAAACCTGACACTAAGTAACCCTTCAACCTCTGGGCATTTTTCAGTATGTGGAGAAGGGGCCTTACTTCATACAAAACAATGGGGGAAATTCTATCACAACTTCATTGATAGGGAATGAAAAATCAAAGATATCAAAGATAAACTTGGGGAAAAGTGCATGATTTCAAAGAAATTTCAGGAGGGGCACGTGTAAACCGCCCCTGTTACGTTCCTATTACTTTTGGTGTAAGAAGGGTACCAGGGCATAAAGGAATATATATGGATATGCTCAGGCAACAGCCCATGGATACGCAACAGTCCACTACTAAACACGTGGAAAAAACACAAGCAAAAATCACTGTACAGTAGGGATGCGCGATAATACCAGTATATTGCAATACGTCTCAAACCCAATATGTACCGGTACGGACCCGCAATATATCGTGATATTTTTATCTTAATTTAATAGACTAATAGTGCATACTCGAACCTGTTTCGCATTATTTGTGGCCGAATTTGACCGGAATCTATTTTATTTTGGGGTTTCCTTTACTCTATTTTAGCATAAAGATCTAGAATAAAGTTTTGACATATCTACCTGTCGACTTTAACATTAAGTAGCGGTGTTGGAACTGATGAATATTTTTTTTTTATAATTTGACATTGAGTAAGATACGAAAAAAATATATGTTTGCGTAAAATTTAGTTGGCATTATTAATATTTTATTTCAATATTACCCTTTTCTTATTTTGTACGCATCTACATTTTTGCTCTTACCCTTTGTTGACTGCATTTTCCCTCTATATCGTCTGCCTAATGCGTCCGCCTTTAGGACTTATCAGTGATGTCCATCTATATACACATGTGTTAGAGCTTTACCTTATAATATGACAATTATTGAAAATAGTGGCACTTATAGTCTCTTAAACTAATGCCAGCTATTAGAATCTATGAAAATCTTCTGCAATGTTCCACAATGTATAATTGTGTTGAATCTTTATATTGTCAATGTCAGTCAAATACAAGCATAGCTGATAAAAAAGCTTATGTTCTGAACTCCCAATATATCACAATACGTATTGCAATACGCTGTTTGATATCGCAATATATCGCAATACAAAATTTCCGGCGATACCCATCCCTACTGTACAGTCATATGACCATTACCTTTTAAGTATTTGTTTCTGTCTGGTGGAACAATCATCTAAACTGACAGCTAATTGTTCAGCTTTATCAGATAATATATTTCTAGATGATTGTAGGTGATTTAAATCTACTTCTTGAAGATCTTTCTGTTCCTTTAATATACCAACTCTGAAAATTATATCATACAAATATATAAATTAATGTGTTCAACATAAAATAGGCTAAAAGGGGCCATGTCGTCTGTGAAACTGGTCTCAATAGACGTAATCAGAACTCAAAATATTAGGTTTAGCAAGCACTAACAAGTAAAATATTTTTTTACACAGCTTATTTTCTTAGTGCTTTTTTCAGTATTTGGGAAAGGGGCCTGGGGCCTTTTTTTATACAGAACATTTGGGGAAATCTTATCGCAATTTCATAGAAAGAGGAACAAAAAATCCATGTTTACTTTAAATTTCACTTTTTTTAACTGCATGATTTTAAAGAAATTTCAAGACTTGAAGAGGGAAAGGTTCCTGTAAACAGCCCCTGTTATATAGGGATTAAAAGGACTGTCTTGATTTTACACTGTAGCACACAATTCAATGTATAAGTCATATCATGGTCAGTCAACCATTTAGTCAATGGTTCCTAGATCTGCCAAATTTCTGGATTCAGCTGTTAACCAGTTACACGGCTCGAACTTAAGCTCGCATACTCACAAAATGCGAGTGGATTTTGAAAATAGCAAGTAATTATTATCTTAACTCCCAAATATTCAGGAGTTGAAATTGCAGCAAAACATTACCGTCTAATCTAAAGGGGCTCAAATCAGCATTGTTAAGGCTAGATAGATCGATAGTATCAATCTTTAATTCACAGTAAATTTTTTTCGATATTCTTTGTCAATCCCACAATAACACCCAAGATCTATCTATACATGTAGTTAAATACAGTACAATGTTGTTTTATATTGCATATATGAATACATTTTCTACTATGTATGCTGATAAAATTTGAAAAAAAATGTCGGTGCTATTCTCATTTTGCAAGTTAAAATAAAATCAACTCACAAACGTCTGCAAGTCCATTGTTTGGTAAAATTCGAGCTCTGACCAGTTAATAGGCACATACTTGACTGACAACTGTCCTACATGATTAAGAATCAGTAGTAGGATGGAAAGGACCTTTAAGATTTGAAACTACAATTCCTTAATCAGTAGACTTGTGTGCTACCAAATGACCTATCCAGGCAAATAGCAAATGGCTTTAACATTCAACAGTTTAAACCTCACAAAATAAAGAGTACTCAATACCTTCTTTGTAATTCTTGTCTGGCTAAATCTTGTTTCTGTATATATTCTTCACGAAATATCTGTGTAGCTCGACTTAATAGTTGAAAACATTCTTGTTGACTCATTTCTGTGTTGGTACCAGTTCTGTATACAACAAAATACCTTTTTTAAAGTCTCAATATAGTCAAGACAAAATTTATTTGAAACCAGTCATCTCTTATTAAATTTAGTACAACCAATGGCACGGTGGCAATACCATGTGACTATGACATCACAAATGCTACTGTTTCAAAAAGATAACAATAAAAAAACCAGCATCGACTCAGAGTTTTAGAAAACTCTAAGTATTTTAATTATTGTCAGATTAACACGATTCCCACTCGAGGCTAAGCAGAAAAATTATTTGCTGTGAACCACATCTTCAACACCAGTTTTTACAAACACCCATGAAACCGAACTAATTTTTTTCTAATTAAAAAAGGGATGATGACTTGTCACTGTTGCATGCTGAAAAGGAATAGTTTTCCAGGGTGTTAGCTGATGTAAATAACACATGATTCAAGTAAAACACTAACTTCCATACCTGATCAAAGGACTGGAGACATTTTTCTGTAAAATACGTCTAATCCTTACATCAAACGGCTCCCGAGATAGTTTCCTCAGAGGTGAAGGTAAGGTGTGTCCACTGTTTGATGATAATAACTGTGTATCGTTAGTTAAATATCTCATATCACTGTAAACATAACAGAAAACTAGAACTTAATCTTATACTAGACAGAGTCAAGTGGTATAAGCTAGGTAAGACCTAATGTTCAAACATTGATAAAGAATATTAAGTAAGAAATTAAATTACAGATCTGTAGCACAGATAGTAGCATACAAGGATTTTGAATCTTGTTTTCCAAAGAAGCATACAGGTACTAATTCCACTGAATGCAGTTTTCTCCATTTATAATGTACATAGAGAAGTTGCCATGTGGAAGGGTAGGCAAGTACTGGTAATAGACAAGGGTCCAGGAAAGCTAGGTTAGGAATGCTGGATGCTGTAAAATAACAATAATTGTGTTCACAAAACATTTAAGTAAAGTAGTTGCATTTTATACTCTAAGTTTCATGCTAAAGCAAGTTCACTGACTACTGCTATCACCCCTGGTTATCAGACTACTGGTATCTATCTAGCAATCTCCAAGGGGGTCTTTTTCTCAGTTTAGTGCAGCCAACAAATTGCACGATGGAATAATACCGCCCTCATCTGTACTTGTTTACACTTGGGTGGAGTGAAGCAATTGTAGGTAATTTCTTGCTCAATGAAATGAGCAGAGCCCCTAGTGGGGTTTGAACCCAGGATCGCCAGTATATAAAAATTAATATAATTACCTCATTCTCACACATTCAAATTCATAATCTCTGGACAAAGCAAGAAGTATTGTACCAACTGTTGTATCTTTAAATTGTGATAATCCATACACTGGACAATCTGGACTGAAATATAACAATAACATCAAGTATTGTTGAACTTAATTCAAATGTCACTCATGCATACATTAACCTCTGAGATTTAAATACTTATTACAGTACTATTGTACTTATGATCCATAAAAATAGATAGCCGTAGTTATGTATGGCAGCGGGGTAAATGTATGCATACATTAACCTCCTAATTTAAATACAAAAAAACAGTACTTTAGTACTCACAATCAATAATCAAAGTGCTGAAAGCACTGAAGAAAGGATAGTTTGAAAGGCAAGGCAATGGAATTCTAATGCTCAAGTGGTAATTTTTATATTTCATGTTACTTGGAACAACCAGAACTAACAACAAGTTCATATATTTCTTTGTGCCACAACAGCTACTCAGCGTAGTTTCACTCCATTTCATATTCACTACAGTACTGGTAAGTTACCATCAATACGACCAATCAAAGAGCTTGTTTTAAAAAGCATGTACTACTGGTTGGAGGATTCCCACAGTGTCCTGCTAAATGGCGAGTTAGTCATATGTTCACTATTTATTTCATAAAGGATACATCTAGGTATTATTTTTTGTATTTAAATGTTCAACAATAAAAGTTTAATATCAATATAATATTAACCTATTAGGTTCAGGGTTTGTACATATTAAATGTTCAACAATATAGGTTTAATATGAATATAATATCTACCTATTAGGTTCAGGTTTAGTTCATATAAATAAAATATTTACCTATTAGGTTCAGGTTTAGTTCATATAAATAAAATATTTACCTATTAGGTTCAGGTTTAGTTCATATAAATAAAATATTTACCTATTAGGTTCAGGTTTAGTTCATATAAATAAAATAATTACCTATTAGGTTCAGGTTTAGTTCATATAAATAAAATAATTACCTATTAGTTTCAGGTTTAGTACATATTAAATGTTCAACAATGGAACAATTATGTGATGGTAAAACTTCTTCTTCATCATCTGAAATATACAATATCATCATCATCATCATCATCACCACCATCATCATCATTAACATCATTATCATCTATGTCATCATTAACATCATTACTATTATCATCATCTGCATCATCATCCAAATCCTCATCACCATTATCATAGTCATCTTCATGAGTATCACTATCATCATCATTATTACTGTTATCATTATTACTTTAATCATCATCATCCTCAGCATCAACATCATAATCAACAACACCACTATCATCAACACCACTATCATCATCATCAACAACATATCATCATCATCATCATCATCTGACATCATCATTATCATCATCATTAACAGTCATTTCTTTGGCCTTTCATTTCAAAATATCCCACCTTCTGTACGTTATATCATAATAAATTATTTAATTCATCTTTCTGACTTTAAACTGCAAATTTATGAAATTGACTAATGATAATCTTTTGTGAAAGAAATTTTGTGAAAAAGCCTACTGCTCTCCTAAACAGCTTTCATGGAAAACATTATTTACAAATACTTGCAACTATTTCAAAATCACTGTCCATATTTCTTCCAAGAGAAAATATGCTTTTTTGCCAAGTTTGAAAGGGTTTGATGGTCCAATGCAAATGATTTCTTGAGAGTTCTAACCTATATACACAATAGTTGTGACTCGTAACAAAAAATGAATTTTTCAATTAAAATTAACGCTCCATAGAATTACTTCATAAACAGTAAAAGCAGATCTTGATAAATGTGTACAAACCTCCAGCTAGAAATCTTTCTAATTTTGGTAACCATGGCAACACAAGGGAGTCAACTCCAGCAGAATGTAAACAATGGTATCTATGACAACTTGTTTCATCTAGAAATAAAGTAAAACAAGGGAGTGAACTCCAGCAGAATGTAAACAATGGTATCTATGACAACTTGTTTCATCTAGAAATAAAGTAAAACAAAGGGAGTGAACTCCAGCAGAATTGTAGGTAGTTGGACCCCCCTGTTAACAGTGATTCAAAGTTAGCAAGTTTGACCACTCAACTATTAAGGCAGTTTTAACATTGAGTAGCGATACAATACATAACATACTATCTCACAATAAATGATCATAACCATCAGCCTGAGCATCAACAGTACAGACGTGCCCATGGCTGAATGGTAATGATTTAGGACTCCTAATCATGGAATACAAAGCTCCTTGTTGGTTTAAATCATATACAAAACCTTCCTAGTTGCTTCCACAAGCTAGGCACTTTACCCTACTTGCTCAGTACTGGGGGACCAGAAAAACAGACTCATAAATAATTAATCTAAGTTGTAACAACTTGTTTCACAATCAAGCTATAATAAATCAGTAGTAACTGAAATTTAATGCATGACAAAATCAATTCAATTAATTAAAACATCAGGATGACAGTTAACGGGCATTTGCATGCAGTCAGGAACATTTAATTCAATTAAGACCTTCTTAAAGTTTCAATTTAATTGATCCTACATTAAAATAATACATAAATTATCTTTAAAATTCATTTAAATAATATGTTTATATCACAAAAACATACAGCCAAAATCGTTGGAAATGCTTCGATTTTCATACGCACTTAGACCCGTTTTGCGTTAAGCCCTCCCTATCATCTCCCTCGTCACATGACAAGGTAAGTTATTGTTTCTGTCACACAGATGTTTTCAGCTATAGAAGATAATTAAAGTGTCAGTTAAACAATTAACAATGTGTTTAATAATTGAAATTCATTTTAAACACTGTTACACTTGTTATTTGTCACAACTGTTAAAAGACATGCCGTATCTAACTTGTCATAAAAAGGTTAAAACTATAAAAAATGTCTTATTTTCAAACTATCTTTAGATGCTTAAATCATCCACTTGCCACAGAAGTTGGTACATACTATAACAGTCTTCAATTTAGCCAGTCGACCGTGGACTAAGTCCCCCAAAATTGCCTTCCGCTCAGTGACTTAGAATGTTAAAGGTTCACCAACTTTTTGCAGCTACCATATTCAATAAAACTTATCATGTTTATTTGTTGTTGTATTGTTTATTTAATATTAGGATATATTACGCTAAAGTATAATATTGGACATCATATCAGGGCCAGCAAAATCAAACGTGTGTATTGTCCGTGTTGTCCCAAGGCAAGTGGGGACAAGTTGATTTCTCAATAATTTTATTCTATAATGTTCATACAGACAAGTAACTTTACCAGTTGGCAAGAACGGACAAGTAAACAATTTTAAGATTTTGCCGGCCCTGCATATTTCAACATATCACTGTGAATATCGTTGGTTCAGAAAACATTCATTCTGCCCAGTAAAAAATTCCATTTTGCAGAACTGAATGTCCAGTGCTATAGGAAGTTTGTTGTGAAGACTGCTATAAAGAACAAAACACAGGAATACAGGCTTCCCAGCAGGCTTTGTTAATAAAAGCTTTTATAAAGGTTCATTTTCTCAAAAATAAAAGTTGTATAGCAGTAGGTTTTTTTACTAAATAAAGAGGGTTTTAAGCATTTTTACTGTTTAAATTGATGATAAATCTCAAAATGGTGAGGTCTTTAATATATATATGCTATCATATGCTATCAAGAAGTTACATTAACTTTCACTTAAATTAAAGATCACCTTTCATGATGAGATCTCTTTTTGGTTTGATGAATATTACAGCACTCTGAAAGTCTCAATAATTATTCTACAGAGAGATCACATAGAGATTTATCAGAGATAACTTAGTCATGGAATAACTGTTGACATATTTCTCTTGTTTTAGATATACAACATAGATTTTAAAAATTATAGGTTTCAATGCAAAAATAAGGATTTTAGCCATTTAAGACGTTTTCTTGAAAAGATGGGTTTTATTTTTTTTAATGTAATGATCTTAAATGTTTTGCTAGGACACCTTAAAGTTTCATGCAATTTTTTATTATGATTTTAAATTGCTGGCCACATAAATAATTGTTTAGTAATTGATCAATTAAACTACTTTAATCATTACTGAACCAATATCCATTTGCTTGTTTTTCCTGCTTTGAAGGCAAGTTTAAAAGTAATGACTGGATGCTAAACATAGAATTAATTTGGTTTTACATCTTTTAAGTTCTAAATCAAAGCTAACACAATTAAATAAACACTAAGAATCTAACATTACTGCACAAATAATTTATGCAAATTTCTCAGTTTACCGCTAAATTCAATTTTTTTGTGCAGAGGATTTGGACCTTCCCATAAAAGTTCACAGGACCAATGGAGAATTTTAAGAGAAAGAAAAGTAGTAGTTATTTTATATCCACTTCATGGTGTCATTTATTAGGAAAGAAAAATCAATAAAGCAAGTGTTTGTTTACCTCCTTAGGTAGGAGTGGGCGTGGGCATGGTCAAGCGGTTACAACCTTGGACTGGTAATCATTGGATAGCCAGCTCCGCGTTGGTTCGAATCCCATCCAAAACCTACTCTGTTGTTTCTTTGAGCAAGAAACTTGATTCTACTAGCTAAGTACTGGGGGACCAAGAAGTGGACTTGAAAGTGATTAATCTAAGTTGTAAAAACATGTTTCACATTTGAGCTAAAATAAATTAGTATAGACCTCATTAGTTGTTGTTGTATATCAACTGATTATAGACCCTGATATAGTTTTATACTTTTTATCATTACATAACATGGAGGACATTTTTTTCTCTTTGAGTGAAATGCGAACAGCCATCAGTCATAAAAAACAAGTATTCAAAATCAAACGCAAACATGTGGCAGGAATACAAGCAAAAAAAATACATCAAAGAATAGACTCACTTTAAACAATGTAAAGTGATACCATACCGACGATAAAGTTAGAAATGACTTATAAACACTCATATACAAACTATAAGACAAATGACCAAAATATTAAATACATAGACGCCTGTCAAATAGATCTAGATTGTCATTTAATCAGTCTGTTCAACCGTCGCATCACGAGTCTTTGCATTTTTTATACATGTACTAAGGCCATAATAAGATGATGCTTAGTTTAGGGTCCCATTAAAATTTCTAAACCTATCTATGTATAAACTTTATTCAACTGTCAGAAGCACATACATAAACCACACTGATTCAAATACTCACTTCATTATTACTGTGCTCACTAATGATTTAAATCAGCAGGATTAATGTATGGGCCACTGACAGTTGAATAAAATTAAACATTACAGGAGAGGAAAAAACAAACTAACAACAAAATGTTGGGTTCAATAAACTATCAATGTCACTTTTAACTCCATTAATACCTTCTAAGGTCATTTTTGTTCCAAATTGCAATATTAAAGGACCAAGTCATATTCAACACTAATTTACGAGCATGAATACAAGTTTAAGCTCTTGTATGAAACTTTTCTGGGCCCAGAAATATGTTTTTTTTAAATGTTTTTTTGTTGTTGAAACTTTGAAAGGTCAAAAATCTACCTATAGACATTAATTTAGGTAGCCTGGAAGAACAACCAGATATATATATATATTACTTGCCTGAACCAAATGCTTACCAGCAGTAACAAGTTGCCCAAACCTAAATAAAGGTTATGAGAGGCAATCAAATGAATTTTAATACCAATTCTCTGTAAGCACTTTAATGTCTCTGTAAGGGGCTGGAAACACACCCCTTCAGAAATGTTTTATTTTTTGTCAAATAACTTGCCTTAACATGCATACAAGTTTCAAACATCAATATCGTGAAAATTCTCAATGGTTGTCATGGTAACGGTAACCCCTTAAAATAAGCCTGGGAAACTGTATTTTTTGTGAAAACATGCATGTTTTACATTCAATAAAAACCAAAATCAATCAATTGTTGTAGATAATTTATTAATTATGACAATTAGATAATGCCATAAGGTATTTGTTTACAATAGTAAATATAATAACAAGTTACATCTAATACAGGCTTATGTAATCTCAAAATAGCTAATTTTTGAAAATTTCTATTTTCAATATTTTATCATTTTTGTACCTTTTTGTGCATTAATTTCGAAAATGTTCCCCTAATTTAATTTTTAATGTCTTTTTTAATTTTGTTTATTTGATAACATGTGAATTCATGAAAATCAAAATTTGGCTGGGACCTTCATCCGTTAAACCTAAAAATTCAGCCCAAAAAGAGCCCTTGAAAGCAATTGGCTGATTTTTTAAATATTAGGCATTTTTTAAATATAACAAAAAAAAATACCAAAATTGCTTTTACCAGTCTTGTTTTAGACATTTATAAGGTATAAGAGTTATAAAAATAAAAATATTGCTTGAATATAGCTATTTGGCAAAATAAGCAGCTTCTAAACCCTTAATTGGTTGCGAAATGTGTGAAAAGTAGCCACTTTTTCACCATTACTAACTATGGCTATTTCAAGATCCCCTAATTTCATTACTAATTATAATACTGATATGCATCTTTGCCAAGTTATTCCCTGGGTGAATGTCTTTAAGAAAAACCAAGTTGAGCCCCGATCCCTGTTACCATGGCAAAACTAGGGCGGAACCAAAAGCAGCAAAAAAGCAATTTTCGCTCTTTTTCGATCACACATTTGCACTTCAAACAGTAATATTTTCCAAAATTGAGGTCTAAAGTGACAGGGCTTTTCAGATACTGAAAACATGTTTTCTTATAAGAATTCACTTCACTGCACTTAATGACCCCCATTTTTTCTGGCAATGAGAGACGCGGCGCCCCTTTCAAACCTCAGCAACAAAGGGGTGCACATCCCCCCCTTCGGAACCCACCTGAGACATCTTTTGATGGGGCAGGCACGCGAAAAAAGCTCATATTTCATTAGGGACCATTGAAATTCACTAGATCCAGTCAAAAAAACATCATTTCAAGGCATTGGCTGCCATTTTGGAGGGGGTGTAGACACCTAAAAAATCGGGATTGAGGGGTTAAGGGTTAAAATAACTTGATACTGTACAAGTTGATTATTTAGCAAATAACAGTTTGGCTTACAAGTATAACTATTGAAAAACAAATATTGACTTGATATGATTTTGAATTACTTTACTCTAATGTAAAACATGTAAATTTGGTAAGAACTACTTCCAGAAAGCCATTTTGGGCAATAAGCATGCTCTGATTGGTGGATTTTTTCAAAACAAGCAAATATATTTCCCTAGACAAATATGGGCCACTTTGGTAAAAGTTTGTTGGAAAAATTACTTTTGCTGCAATGTTTTTTGAATGTTATGGTGAAAAAAGAATAAATTGTTTGAAAATCCTACACATGGTTTTCAAAATCAGCAAAGGTACATTTTTATCACTAATTTCTTATTCATTTTATATTGAAAATTGGTGTCTTGAACAGTGTAACATAACGCCACTGTTAACCAGACATTTCCCTAAAGGTGTCGAAACATCACCTTTAAAGGGCCCTTAATACATCCCCAAAGGTGTTTAAACATCACCTTTAAAGGGACAATTTATTAAGGTTGTCATTGCAGTCTTATGAAACAAGGTATGAAATGACTGAGGACAGATTTTATGCTGGAAAAAGAACAGGCTGTAAAATTGATAAGAGCTGTACAAAACATAGTGATTATAACGGCGCGCGCCGCATCGCCGTTACCTTGGTTATGAAAACGCTTAGTGCGGTGTTATGATTATAAATATTTGTAATTTTATTGCCTTGTTTGATTCATATAATGTTCCTATTTACATCCATATTAGTTTATAAAAAATATTGTTAAAATTGTAAGAACATTATTAAAAGTCCACGTTATTTTGGATCATCCCTGGTATATGACCTATATATGTGTTGAATGCGAAGTTGAAAAAAAACAAAAAAACTTTTATGAATTGTCTGACTGATGGACAGAACAAAAAACAGTTTTACTATAACAATTGTTTCAAAATGTTGCTTTTTAGTTCTTCTTTACATCTCTCTTCTTCTGCTGGCTTAAAATCTTCTATTTCAAGGTTTCTATCCTTCAAGGCTAGTCTTGAGAAATAGGAAGATATCTGCTGGGGCGTTAGATAATCATCTTTGGTGAACACAAAATCTTCACCAACTTTAAGCTGTCTCATTTCCAGTGATGCTCTATATGGATCAATTTTACAGCCTGTTCTTTTTCCAGCATAAAATCTGTCCTTCATATATTTCTTTTGGCTCTCACTGAAGACAACTCTTTTCTTTTTGGATTTCAGTGCCCAACCTTGTATTAAATGTGTATGACCTTCTTTTGTATTTGATGGTAATGTAATCACATCTTTGTTCGTAAAGAGATTGTTGACTTTACAACTGTACAAAGTCTTAGCTTTATCATGTGAGGTGTATGCTTCCTGGTCATAAGAACAATCACCCAGAAGAAGATGGTTCTCTAAAGCAAGATTGCTATTGAAGCTCTTGGTGCAACCCTCTTTGGTACAGTCGAAAACATCAGACTTTCTTTTCTTGGGAGTTGAACAGCTGGTCTCTTCTGTAAAAATATGTAATAAAGTCAATTGATATGTAAACACAACCAGATGGCTTATTCATGGGAAGATGTATTTTCTTTCCAGATCTCAAAATACAATGTATTCAGCAAACATGAACACAATGCTTATTCAGCAAACATGAATATAATGATTATTCAGCAAACATGAATGCAATGCTTATTCAGCAAACATGAATACAATGTGTATATCCTGAAATCAATTAATATGACACAGCAGTAAGGCATTAAAATTTTTTTTAGATTCTCATCCCTGCCCGCCTCTGTCAAAAAACCATCCATTCAAATAAATTCATTGGTAAAAAAATCAAAACATATTCTGTTCCAGACAGGGTTTTGACCATTCCATATATGTAAAAAACATGGCCCACAACAATAAAATGAAATGTTCATCAATTCAAAAGTGATAGTGTCACTATTAAAAACTGGTATGGCTTTGCAAGCAAGTATAAGTAACAACCTCCTACTTTTGTAAGTTATTGTCATGATTTTTTGGAAGAAATTGAAAAGATTGACAAATATTCTACACGTAAGGTTCTGGTAACTAAAAATGTCATTTTCTCAAAATTTTCAGTTAGTTATTACTTCTGTTCTCAGGTATTTCATTAATAAATTAATTAAAGTGTCCACCCCCCCTTTTTCCCCCTAAATCTAGTTGAGAATCTAATAATTTATTTTCTCTGGCCTAAGTTATGTTCTATTGACCAAAAATCACTGGGTGACTTTCTTCTATTCATTAGCATAAATATATGAAAGCTTCATGAATTTCCAATGTTTTAACTGGAAATCAATACTGAAAAGATAGAAAACTATATTCAACCTTTAATTAAAAAAGTAT
The DNA here is from genome assembly GCA_025267735.1 of Mactra quadrangularis. NCBI lineage: Eukaryota > Metazoa > Mollusca > Bivalvia > Venerida > Mactridae > Mactra > Mactra quadrangularis. The sequence goes on along the minus strand of CM046305.1, from coordinate 45,074,759 downwards.
GGGAAAGCAGAAAATTGATAGTTTCGATAAAATTAACAGTCAAATTTGATAAGAACAGCAATATTGCAACCAATATTTTATGAAAAATAATAAGGCGTTTTTGAAAGCGTTGCATCTTCAAGGAACGGTTATCGACATATACATATTCCATTTACATATTGTAAAACCAAAAACTACAATCAAACTAAATGAGAAAAACCCGGCTTCTTAAATTGGACTCTTTAATGGATAAAACTCAAGTTCAATTATCTCTCCCCTGAATGACATTTGAGAGCAATTAAATTTCTTTATGCACATCTCCATATGATGTATTCCCCTCATTTTAAGTTTTAATAAAATCAATGAGCCGGTTTATGAAGAGTTGGGATCATACATTTGTATGCAGATGACCAGACAGACAAGTGATTTCTAACTTAGTTTGCTGGGGTATAATTATTGTTACAAAATCTTACCAGATGTGTCACAAGTTTTTTCAACAGCATTTTCTTCACAATCCATTTTCACGACCAGCTCAACTGCTTTCGATGGTTTTCCAATGAATTTCCAAGGTATAACATCTCCTAAAAAGATTATATCAACATTAATATTATGAAGTTTAACAGAGTTCATCTTTGCCGTGTTCTTACTGGATATTTTAAGTTTATCATAGATGCATTAATAACAACACTTCATAAAGTAATGAGGTATTGGAAGTAAACTTCGTTGCTCAAATGTGAAAAATAGGTAACAATGACCTAATTATCCTGGATACTAGTATTGTACCTTGAATTACATACAAATATTGCATATTTGCATGCACTTGAGTTTTATTGAAGGCTAAACATTTACTGTAGTTGTTTAGTGATAGGTAAGCTATGGTATGAACTTATGTTGATTTGCCAGATTTATAACTGGCTCTAAATTTTGATTTTTTTTTTAATAACTAAGGAGGTAATGAAATAGATTAGCAATGTTGTCGATAAAATGAGAACAAAATAATACCTTCTCCTATCTTATATGCTTTATACACACGAAGTCCATCTTTCTCAAACACAAAATTGTAGAGCTGAGAAATGTTTGGAATGGCTTTCAATGGTTTTCCATCTGGATCCACATTGGTTATAGTGTCCACAACTTTAACGCTAAACTGACCCGTTTGTCTAGAATCTATTGCCTAAAATAAAAAAAGTCATAAATTAAGGAAAAGCTATAAAATGCTTGTATTCTTGAAATACTATGCATAACTACTTTCACTATTGTACAACATTAGTGTTGCTTTTTCTCTAATGAATACACATTTAATTAGTGAAACATCTTTGAAAATTATTGCTAATCAATAGTGATGTCATGTGAATGAAAAAATAACTATGTTACTTTTAAGCTAATTTTATCTAGGGATATTACTGTGTTTTCTTTGACTAGTCAAAACAGATGAAAACAAGTAAATCTGTGAGCTAATGCTCACTAGTGATACCCCGCCAAAATCTAAAAATATGCGACAAACAGGAAGTAGATGAGCAAGGAGCATGAAATCACCACACCACATGGGACTATAGGATGAAGCAATATGCAAAGTTTTAGGCTGCTGCATGTTATAGTTGCTGAGAAAACTGCGACGGAAATTTTGTAACGGACGCACAGACGCACGGACGGACGGACAAGGGTAAAACAGTATACCCCCTCTTCTTCGAAGCGGGGGTATAATTACAGAAACATGTATTTATTAGTGATGATAAAACCATGAAACCTAACCAAAACTATATATATATATATTATGTATGTCAAATAGCACCCTCATCTGACAGTGCAGACCCAGATCAGCCAGCAGATCTGTACCTTCTAAACATGATATACACTGTTAGCTTTTTTTGTTAGGTTATATCTGAGCAAAAAGCGACTAGTAAAAATCCTGATCAGATACAACAAATGTGCAGGCTGATCTGGATCTACACTGTCATATGAGCGCTATTTGGTGGAAATGGTTAAAGACTGACTATGTCAAGATCAAATGAAAGACAATAAAACCGAAACATCTTTATGTATCCTTTATGGCCTGTCTCCAATTGAGAAAGGTCATTTACAGAATAAACATTTTTTACCTTTTTCATTTCTTCTGCTGATGTAACATCATGACCTTCGTTGATGTATCTTTTGATAGCAGCTTTTACATGGGAGGCTCTCCTGTCACATGGTCCTGAGAAAAATATCAGGAATAAAATCACAAACTTAGAAATGCTATAATAATTTTTTTTTAATATATCAATTAAAATCTTCATTTCAATTTGAATATTGCTCGCCTTAAAAGTTAAATCAGACATTGTTCTTATATTAAAATTATTTGTTTACACATTGATTAATGTGACATTGTCAATAATCCAAGTCATTTAAGCATGAAACTGGGAGTTAAAGTGCAAAATTTCCAAGTCATTTCTAACGTTAAAAAATGGACTTCTCAATCAGAAACTCTGATGAAAGACCCTCTGCTGTCCTGCTTCATACAACTACATGTAAATGAAAATCCAAAAGATCTTCCTTTCCTGGTTCTGAACACCAGGTTTCATTTATCATGCAAATATTCATGAAATAATGTTCCTTTGTCTCATCAAAATCCCTCATTTAAGAAGAAGATATGCTTAATATGTAGTTTTTGCATAATAATTTTTCAAAAATTCAAAGTCTGTCATCTATGATCATCTCCCCTTCTTAAGGTTTAATGGAGATTAGGAACTTATAAATGTTACACAGAATATTGTAATTTTCACACCTTTTCCATCTTGAGATTCAGAAAAGTTGTATGTCTTCACTTTTTCTTCAAATTCTTTTTGTAATGTAGATATCATCAGGGTGTTTTTATAACACCCTGCATTATCTGAAAAAAAGTGCAGTTCTTTTATGTTGGTTAACTGACTAAGATCTTCCACGGTGTCTTTAATGACAGCAGCTGTTGTTACTGCATCTTGTGAAACCTGAAAAAGAAAACAATTAAAACATAGAAATTACTCAGGAAAAAGGCAACCAGAGTTATGTAATTTGTAAAGAATGATAGTAAACTGTCATGCCACAGCTTATTGTAGAAATGGAGAAATATCCAACTTGCAAAAACAGATTACCCATTGCAGAAAGAATGAAAAATGGAGATAACCCAAGAAATAAGGTATCAGAGTTATAAGGTACCAGAATTATGTAACTTGTCAGCGTCATGACCTGTGCACTGATTATTATACAGACAGACGGACGGACGGACGGACGAACGGACGGGCAGGCAGGCAGGCAGTCTTATGAAAATTACCTTTGAGGAAAAGATGTGCACATGGGTTTTATTTTTGATGACATCATCTTCTTTGTAGACTGACACTGAGATATGCCAATTAATACCACGTTTTGCAAACCAATCAGTTTGTCCTTCACGGTACTTCCGAGGCAGGAATTTCATTGCCCAGTCAGATGTTACCAAGAGTTGGCCTTCTGAAATATTTCCCACTAAATCAAGCCTTGCCTCTTCTTGGTTTCTTGACCGAACAATATGTTTTTTCCAGTTTCTGATGTTTTCAGAAGCACTGTCAACCTTAAAAATAAAACAAGAATGATATGTAAGATAACAACTTCTATGACCTAGACATTTGCCTTTATCATAGAGTAAGAACAAGAATAAAAGCTAATAATCATAATAATGAAATAAAAGTTCAACACCTCGTCAAAAATTTGTTTAATCAATATGAAAAATAAAAAAAGACAGCAGAAATTTGGTTAGCAATTTTTACATAGATTTTAATGAAACTTTTGTTTATTCAGTACTAATGTACAACTCCTTTAATTAAAAGGTTTCATACTTTGAATGAGTACAAGCTCAAAAGAATTGCTGTCCAACCTAAAATGTTGTTGAAGTACCTGTTTACTATGCACAAGAATATTTCCCAAAGACATGATGATCCATCTTGCACCATTGAAAACTAACTTTAACCAGAAGGTTAACATGTTATGAAACAGATGGAAGAACAGACCCAAACACATTTTATGCCCCCGGCCCTCTACGTGTGTAGGTGGGGCATATAACATTTCAATTTCAATGATAAATGAAAAGGTACCAGTGAGTTTATACCTGGAACAACATAGCATCTTTATTTTCCCAATCTGAATCATTGACAATCCTTGATATTTCATTTAAAACAGACTCCAAATTCTCACACTGTTCACAAAGTTCATTGTGAGGATGGTTACATTTCCCTGTCTCTCGGAGAGCAAAATTCCTGCAATGGTCAGCAATGTTTGATCCAGCTTTAATATGAACCTGAAATAAAACAAACAAATTTGTCCACTAAGACCGTTTAAGTCTACATCTCATAGAACAAAGACTTTTTGCAATGAAATATACTAAGGTTAGATGATGAAACTGTACAAATTTCATGAAATTCTGACTGTACCAATCACAATTATTTTCAATAAGTGCAACAGATGGAGAGACTGAAATACATTTCAGCATTAATGCCGATAATTATTCTGTTGAGCAATAACGTTTGCTGACCTTGATAATATATGTACTTTTGGTTATTACTCAAAAGCAGGTGGCATAATTACACACATATCTAAGTAACAGAGCAGTCACGGCTTTAGTTGGAATATGTTGTTCTTTTATTAGTGCAAAATTCAATTAAGATTAACTTTACATTTACAAGGTTACTGTAAGTTTTCTTAATGCCTGAAGTGTCTTATTTTGGACAAAAACAACAATTACACAACTGTAAATTTGTTTAATTAAATCACCTTGAACTCAGTTTTAAGGTAGCTCTTCCCAGATAAAAGACCAGATGTCAATGATTTTTTGTTATCTTCTTCAATGGGTAGTTTATGTATCAGCTCCTCCAGTTCTTGAAAGGACCGACCCCCTTCAGCCACATAGTAGTCTAGACCTTCTATACATTTTCTTATTGAAGCAGCACAATCATCTAAGATCTTGTATAAAGTTGATACTCCTGAATAGAATGAACATAAAAAGGAAGTTAAATAATGCAAATATTTACAAAATTAGAAATATGTATTTTGTAAAACCTACTTGAAACACATGATCTTTTATCAAATTTCTGTACACAATGCTTAAATAATAAATACAATTCCTGTTCAAAACTTAGGTTGAAGTCGTTTTCTAAAAGACAAATCAAAAAACTTTTGCAAAAAACATAAAACTTGAAATAGAGTACTACACCATGTTTTTCATGTTATCCAAACTGTGTTGAAATTTGCATTTAAATTCCAGCCAGTTGGAAAATGTCTGGTTGGAAAAAAATGTTTATGGGTCACAATGCAAATTATCAACTACCTGTTTTAAAGTTGATACCTTAAGGCAGATTGCAACCACATCTGGTTTATTCAAACCACTTTATAGAAGGGAATATTACACTATCAGTGCTCTTAATCCCTATATAAAAGTGTTTGAAATTTGATAACTTCCCTACCCATCTAGTTTTGTTTTCCAACAGTGACAGGGACTCTTCCCAAAATTTTAGGGAAGTTTGAAAATTTCAGTCTGAAAATAATGTGCTTTAAAAAATTTAATCTAAGTTGAAAATACCTATTACTATTCAAATGTATAAACTACAGCCCTTTTTTCTAAGAATGTTGTTTTCCCAAAATAAACAATTATCACCCATTAATTTCCAAATTTATAAGGCCATGGCATATTCCCGATTTAATGATAAAAGCCATATTATACACCAATAACTGATTTAAAGCGATAACATAAGCTCACATATAACTTTGGTCATAAAAATTGTTTTATTTAGATTTATTACCTAAATGCTTGATATTCTGTGTAGCACAAAGTTGTTTATACTGTTCTATCAAGGAAGAAGGTGCCAAACTTCTTATCAGGTTAGGGACTTCTACAATCTGTCCAGTAGACAGCTTCATGGTTTTGGTACCATATGGCAAGTCCTTTACAATATCTGAAGATACCAAATAATCAATGAAATGCTCCAGTTGTTCCTCATTCATTTTATTTCGATGTTTCCTTTCCACTGTTAACGGCATACCACATCCAACATCTTGACAATGGGTCTTAGCTTTGGTAAACTTCCAGTGGGAGACATTTGGTATCAGCTTTATGAAATGAATAATAAAATAAAGTATGATTTCAAACAAAGATTTCTTAGACATATGCATTTCACTGTTGATGAGGCAGTTATTTACGACAAAAGATATCTTTCTGGCACGTTTGCTTGACAAATTGAAGATTGTTTATGTTGTTCTAAACAACTCTACAAAACTTCATCAACATCATTCTGTTATTCCAATTCTAAAGGTTTTTTTAGAAACAGTTGGCATATGGACAGAAAAATGAACTGAAAACTATAATTAATTTGGAAGTTGACAACATACTGTAAAATACTCATGTATAATACTCTGCAACATTTTATGAAAGCCTATCAAAACTATAAACTAGGATTAACCGATAATGAATACAAATGTATATAACAAATTTGTAAAAAATCTTACCTGTTTAACTTCATTATAATCCCTATCTTTAACTATGATGGACAAAATCTGTCTCTGCATTAGCCAAGTGTCAGCATTCAAATATACTTCTTTCAGAATGAATAATGTTTCATCAAACAATGGCACCTGAATAAACATAAGATGTTACATGTTTAAAATCAAAATTTGGTGTTACAGATTACATACATGACATGATTGGTTAGCATTTTTTAGAATGCACCTTGTGCTGTATACATGTAATTAGTACATGTCTGACAACAACTGTGAAAGTATAATATGTTTGTAGACTATCAGTATTGACTGTTTTCATGGACTTTAGCCCCGGTCACAAACTGCCTTGTGTCTTTTTTGACTGTACATGTTCTGCATAGGTTACGTTTTGCATGCACTAAAAATGCTACCTCAATAATCACCACATATGGATCCCTGAATTTTGTGAACATACACAGCACACACTTGCATGTATGGTGGGTTGTGACCGGGGCTCAAGGGAACCAAGAAAGTTTATTCCAAATAGAGATGAGAATCAGATGACTAAGTGTAATTGATTTCTCACACCAGGTGGGGTTCCAATGTTACTCTTTTATGCCTTAATGCAGATTTTGCATGTTTCTCTTAAGTAAGGTTTTTCTCCAATGATTCTCAATTCTGACTTTCTGGCTTAAAATATATGTCAAATTATCTCCATGCGTGGCAATGAAAGTCCAGAACACTTAAATAATAAGTTATTATTCTGATCTCTGACCTGCGATACCTTTTTTCTCCTCTTCTCTTGAAAGAAAAGTTATTTTGAAAGAAGTAACCCAAAAATTGATTTAAGCACAAAAACATACCTTATCCTTGTCTTTCATTTGGAAATGAATTGTGGATCTGACTTTTTCCTCCAGAAGTTTCCCCTCCCCTGGACATATTGTTTCACAAATTGCCCCTATACACTGTAAGGCTTTTGTGATACAATTATTTTGAGTTTTGCTGCTCGAGTCTTTCAGAGATGATCTTTTTTCCTTCACTGGTGACAAATCTGACTGTAACAAGAAGGCATTAAGAATCTCCCGCTTCCCAACAGCACATGCAGAGGCTTCAGAAAACTGGCTAAGGTTTTGAGACTGTGTTTCACATGATGAATATTCCTACAAACACAATAGTACATCAAAAGTAAAAAAAATGATTCTGTATATTCTTACATTAATTTTGTGTTATAATGTTGCAATATTTGTTAATTGTGTGATGTTGTTACATAAAGCAAAATGATGTCCTTGATATCTATACTTCGATAGGATACAGGGATGGGGTACTCGTACTTGTACTCGAGTATTATGAGTACAAGTACCACTTTTTCCAGTACTCGCCTGTACTCAGTACTCAGGAAAATAAATTGTACTCGTACTCGTACTTACTCAAGTACTGAACTAGCAGTACTCGATACTCGTGAGTATTTCTTAGTACTGGCCATCTTATTTCTATCTAGTTACATTCTTGATTGAGTTTTCTTTAAAACTACTTTAGAAATGATAATGCATAGTACATGTAATTGGTTATCTGATTACAAGTTTTATAGGTAGCTATTGTTATGGGATTATGCATATCAATGGGATGTCTGACACCTTTTTGCAGTTTATACCTCTTCATAAATTGTGAAAACAATGTTTGTCACAATTTGTTCCTCATAAATGAATTATTAAAATCATCAGCTAGTTATATGCATCAGTCATAAAATTTTTTTAAGTGAATGACGAGACATTACATTCTCTGAAACAGTCACTTTTGTGGTGAAAAAACCCAGCACAATGTTTTGATATAAATTGAGATGAAGTGTCATGCAAATTTGTAACAATAGCTAATTCGTTTTGTTTTTCATTAAGTTAGTTAGTTAACTAAAAAAAGATAACTCAATTATTTTAAGCTGAAACATACTATCAGCTGTCTTTTTTTCAAAAATCTTTTGTTTAAGTTTAATTTGGATTTAAACTTAATCTTAAACTTGTTCATTTGATTAAACGCCTATTTCTATATTACATATTCAATGGCGTTATACAAAAGAAAAATTATAAAATCTAAGTAAGTAAAAACCCTCCACCATAAATGTATAAAATAACACAGAATAAAATAAAATTCATTCGCATGATTTTATATAGTGTGATTATGCATTCAGTTTTCATATATCAAGTTTATAAGACATATATTAATCTTAGTTCATAATTTGACTTTATTCTTACATTTGTTTTTACTAATTTGATAAGTTGTTGTCCTGAAACTGAAATGTGGGAAAAAAGATTTGATTTTAGAATGAGAATATAGCCCTTAGACGGCAATAAAACTGACCAAAAATAAACACTGTTGCATAAAATATTTGCAACAACATTTTGACTGTCTTGCTTAAAATTGAATTTGAAGCTTGATTTGATGTTTAATTGAATAGATAAATAAAATTCGTCTCTTTTATTTTTACTAAAAATCTTTTATATGCTCATGCAAAACAATCTGGTACTCAAAAATACTCATGAGTACTTAAGTACTACTCGAGTACTACTCAAGTACTGAAGAAGAACCAGTACTCATTACTCATAAGAACGAGTACAAAATTTGAAATACTCAAGTACTACTCGAGTACTGGAATCCAGTACTCGACCCATCCCTGATAGGATATTTGACCCAGCATGGCTTCATACCCGGTATTTAAGCATCAGACTGTTATCATGGTGGAACAAATTACTTTATAATTCATTAAGACAACCAAATTTAAGAATTAAGTCATTTCATAAAGTAATTTCAATAGAAACTGGTTTGTATTCGATGAATAACATGTTTTAATCATTAAACAGAAGCCCCTCATTTAAAGTTAGACATGAATCTGTATTAAAATTAGTCTTATACATGCATCAATTGTGCTTACTGTTAAAGATTCAAGTTCTTGTTCTGAGTGATTCACACTGACTATTTCTGGTTCATGTACCTCCTCTGCCAAATCTGATTCCAGAGCTCTGCTATCATCTTCTGTACATTCAAAAGTACCACTATCAGCTGCTGCCAAACTTTTCCTACATAACGTGCATATAGCTAAAACAGAGAAAAAAAAATGTAAATGCAGTTATACTATCAGATTTAGCATTATATGAAAACTGAGTGCTTATTAGTGTACTGTTGACAAACTTCAGATGATATTTGAATTTTTTTAGAAATTATTTTTGTTCTTTGGATAAAAAATAAAATAAAATATTGCCAGTCATACTTAATTTTGAACAAAGTTTGATGAAAAGCAAGGTCTTCTTTGTTATACATAGCATACTTAAATAAGGGCAGTAGACATGGCTTAGGAATTGGTTGAACAAGAATAAAAATTACAAATAACAAAGAACCCATTAATTAAAATTTGCTTAAAGATTACCAGTTAAAGTAAATGGAATTTTGGGTAGATCTACTTGCATGATAGGACTATTGATGCTTTTCACAATGAACAGGATATAATTTTTTGCTAATATAGCAAATATCACTGGCAGCTGAATGAAACAAAATAACCATGACGAAGGATAGTTAAAAGGAGATAGTTTTAACATGTTAAAATAAACTTTCAAAGCTTTACAATTCTCTTATACTTTAACTTGTACATGTACATCTCACGAAAGGTTACCTCCCCTAGACATCCTAGCGCATTAATACTCAATTCCATTTATATGCCTAAAAAATGATAAAACACCCGAATCTACCCTGTTTGCATCTATTTCCGCGTTATTAAGCGCTATAATAAATGAATATAATACTAAGTCTTTAACATTTGTTTTCTTTTCTGCTCAATACATCCACCTACCTTTTACTTATAGAGCAGCAAAAATAATTTACATCAAATGTTTACATTTTCCCAATTAACCAGCATAATTCAAGTCACGTGACAACCACCATTATGTAAGGGAAGAAAATCTGGATTGGCGCTATAAAAAGTCTATACCATACTGTCATAATATGTTTAAGGGGCTACTGCACTTTACCGGTACGTAGTAATTCACTGGAAGTAGAAATATAACCCTTACCCTAACCCTGTTTGAATAGAAAGGTAAGCAATTTTATTTTAATTTCATAATATTTTCTGTCTTTTATCAGGGACTGCCGCCCCCGAACTCAAGCTTTTAACGGTCACTGTCAGTACCAACTCAATGAAAAATGCAACATGACGCATGCGCAGTAGGCGCATACCGGTAAAGTGCATTCTAGCCATGTCTAATATTTTAATATCAAAAAATTAACTGCTAAAAATTCTTAACGAGTTCAGCCGGCACATAATCACGGAAATAGATGCAATGAGTATAGCTATACATGGGTTAAAGACTTACGTGCGCCTATAGGAACAATAATGCCAGTGGTTGTGTGGATCCTCTTAAAAATTTCACGGGTTACTCTCCTATTGCCGCTAAATTTGTTTGATTTACTAGTATTGTGGGCAGCAATAGATGGAGGGATGCAGCATTTGGTGTTATGTGCCCATTTTCGTCTGTTTTCTTGTCTTGTTTGTACAAGATGGCCATCACAAATTTCAAAGGCTAAGGTGACAGCACTTAGTAAAAAACCATGTTCAGACAACACAATTTCAGCATCTTCTGTTGCCAAAGACACTAACTTTTCTAACTTTCCTGTACAAATTGTACCACGTGAAAAGTTACAAGGCATTATTCTACCAAATAAATGTCTTCTGCAGTTTCAACTTTGAGCAATGGAGTCATTTCCTGTTTTTGTTTCACCTTCATTTGGAAGAGTTAAGAAAACGAGGATAAGGGGAGATAATTTGTGTGTTGGTAATAGGAGTTACCTGGGAGTTATAATTAGCAGTATTGACGAATTCATGATAGATCCCAAAGTTTTCTTTATTGTAAGAACTCTCCCCATGTTGGAACTATATCATATTTATTTTTCATGAAAAAACAAACAGGGCATCCATTTTTTTTAATCATCTCAAAAGTCACAACTTTGGCACATTTTTTTACATAAGGTTAGGTTTTTACTGCAATTATCTTAGAAGTGCTTATAGTTACGCCCATTCAATGTAATACAATTTTTCATAGCCATCTTTAGGAAAATAATTAATATTTACATTAAAAAAATCAACGCATAAAATCTTTATATAACACAATTATTTCCACTGTATGCACTTTTACACCAAGTTCTAAAATTATAGAAATTGTAACTCTGTTGCCATGGTAACCATGTTCCAACTTTCAAAACCTGCGCCAGATTTTGTTATCTCTAAGTATGTTTAAAGTAAACATACCAGAAAAAAGTGATTTTGAGTCTGGTCATTTCCAGCCGATTGAAGTGCTTATGGAGAATAGGTCTTAAAGTCAAGCCCTGCCTATAATATATATAACATGAACAATCAACATATAATAGATTCGGTACGGCCTAACAATAAAAATATGTAATACATGAGGCTAAAGGTTGATTTTTCACGCGTTAAAAAAGACAATACGTTTATTTTCTTATACTCACGGTTAAATGAATTTAGGATAGGTGAAATACATTTAATTAATGAATATAAAGATTATTATTCGTATTGATATTAATTAGAAATGTCTATCGTGGAATGTTAATTAACGATGTAAAAAATAAATATTTACGACCAGAAATTTTATGGCCGAGAGCTGTATGGTTTCTGACATCATGTGTCACATGACAGTCTGTTAAACATAATGAACAAGGGTAAAACAGTATACCCCCCTCTTCTTCGAAGCAGGGGTATAATAAAAGGGTTTATGAGGAATATCAAATGAAAACAGTGGTTTTTAAGCCATTTTGGGTCCATCATTTGACCCCTTTCCAACCCCCCAAAAATTATTATGCTCAAAGGAAGTAAGAAATGCACCATGAAAAATTCATTCAAGCAAATTGAGAATTAATAAAAATGGATTTTAAAGCTAATTAACATGCATGACAATTGTCAGTTACTGATGGATGAATGGGCCTAATAACTGATCTACAACTAAATCCAGAGATTTAGTCTTTAAAGTAATGGATAGTAAGTTGACTGACCCTGTAATATAATCTATACAACATGTTGCTATGGTGTTAAACCCAGAAGAAGCAGCAGCAGCAACAACAGCAGCAACAACAACAACAACAACAACAACGACGACAACAACAACAACACCGATAACAACAACAACAAATAAAACATGGGGTGTAAAAAAGGAAGAAGATGGCCCAAGGTCACTAACCTCATTTAAACAGTATAGTAAGTTACAGCACAACCAACCCTCCTACCATGTCTGAATATGATTTGTCTTTAGTGACAATTTAAAGCTAAAACAAAGTTTATAAATTAACAAACCTCTAATTAACTTAATAGGACAAGTATACATATCATCAACATCAACTGTTTCACCAGGCATTGCCGGTGTGGTTAAAGTTAGTTCTAATTCTACAGATTCTATTACATGTATAAACATCTCATCTGGTTGATGGTACAACGAAGAATCTCTGGAACTGCCATATGAAGATTCCGACTGAAAGACGAGACAAGAATTTTAAGTGAATAAAAAAAGTGTGGATTGTGACTGAAGAAAAAACAAGAATCTTTAGTTTACTAAAAAAGTCTCGAAAGTTGCAAGCACACTGAAGCATCAGTTTTAAATGAATGACCTTAACCTTTGGGTTCTGGGTCATAAGCTCAAGGTCAAACTGAAAAATTGTCTGTTGAAAAATTATATAAAAATATGAACAATTTCAAGCATGCAAAAGATATAGAATATGACAATAGAGGATAAGGAAACATGTTAAGCAAGATATAACCCCTTCAATTTTCAATCAAAATTAGGCCAAGGTCATTTCAAAGAAGGATGGTTTTGTTAGATGCTCATTGAATTTAAATGACTTTATAAATAATTGCATGCATATAGGTGTTAAAGTAACCTACATTAGTGCTTCCAGAAACATGTAAAATTTAATCAATCATGGTTCAATTCAAAATTAGGTCAAAAGGTAACAAGGTCAAGGTAACAAAATTATGTCAAGCACTACATCTTGTTCGTAAATTTTGTGTTTACTCATACAACATTTATCGTTTCCTCAACTAGAAAACCAGTTGTCCTGGGCAACAAGATGCCCACTAATGTTATAGCCTGTACATACATTGACCGACCGCCTTTATACAACCTATACAATGTGTTGCTACAGTTTTAGACACAATAAAAACAAAACAAACATACATACCTGTAATAAAGTATCGTCACCATCTTTAGGTAGTAATATCCCATGATGCAATTTACCATCACAGGTTGCTATGACAACCACTATTGGTGTAGATTGTATACATATAATAGAACAAGCATCGGTACCGTAGTTATCTTCATTATCAGGTCTCATCAGTAATGGTCCTTGTATAGGTAACTTTATAGGTCTGAAATTATCATTTTCTAACAAATTATTGACACCCTTGTATGCTTTACACACCATGGACTATGGCTCATAGGGCTGTGGATCATTGAGCAAGTGGCGATCCGATTCAAATCATGATTCATGTGTAGCGATTCACGAATCGTACCACAAATCACTAATAAATGGAGAAGCATACAGATTTCATGTAATAAAAAAAGTAAGAGAAGAGTTTCTACTGAATGGAAACCATGTACTCCAAACATTTCTATTACCAGATATTTTATGGGCATATTCAGTGAAAACATTTTTGTTTAAATGTGTATCAAACGAAATTTTGACACAAGATTATTCGGTCCCTACATAAATTTAAGCTTTAATAAGAAGTGCAACTCGTTTTCAGTGGTACCCTACTTGATCATCGATATTATTAAACAAAATTTGGTTACCTTGGTGATATGTCTGAAAATGCAACAATGACATCTCCGTTCCCTCTTACACAATATATCGGCCATATTGAATGAGAATCTTTATGCCCCACCTTCAATGAGCTTGTCTTCTTGCTAACATCAATGGGCGTAGGACTAAAGTCAAAACTTGTCACGTAATCGCCGAGTGCTGATTGGATAGTGATCTGTGAAAGAGACATGGGATACGATGGTTCTGTATCGCCAGAATATAATGATATGACTTGAATAGCCGTCTCTGGTTCCAATATATCATAAATACTGAAAATATAAAAAACATAAATACTGAAAAAAAAACAATCATAAATGTACTGAAAAAATACAACATTTAAAATGTGTATGTAAAAGGGCAAGTTGATAAAAGGCAGTCCAGGGCCATGGTGAAAGACTATTTACTGATGGAACGTAAAACCAATCTCAATAAACAAAAATTCTATAGCCAGCTTTTGTATAGGATCTCCTGACATCACACAGGGGGTCACATCAGGATGACCTTTGTACGGACAAATCAATGCCTCTCTTTCGTCTAGACGAAGCACTATTAATGGTTTTGTGATTTGGTAATTTGTATTTTCACACGGTGTTTTGTTAGCTAACTTGACCAGGGTGTTATTTACTGGCTGTGATTTGACAAATTATTTCAAATTCGCTTCACATAGATGATGTAAACAAATCACTGAGCACAATGATTACATCATAAATATTATAAAAGCAAATGTTACCATGACTGGTATTAAGTAGTCAGATCCAAAAGAAGCAAGTTAGCAAGCAGATAATATTTATATATGGTTTTAATGATTGTAAGATGTATGAAATTTCAAGAGGACTCGTACATTAGAGGCAAAACTATAAAGAATTACTGGAATATATGGTTACTAGGGGTGTAACAATACGGTAAAAACCGTATTGTAATATATTGCAATACACGAAACCCGTATTGCAATATATTGCAATGCATATTGTTCATTGCGCATACATGCATAGAATAAATTAATGCACGTGCATCGTCTTAATTTTATCAACATTATACATAGATATTTGTATTTTCAAATGATCTACACGTATTACGCAAATGTTTGAATAAGTTAGAAAAAAGGTTTTGAATTGACTTTCAAAGATAATTTTTCTCTCACATTACGAAAAATATTTCATGTTACCGAACATATTTTAACATTAATTCAAACATCTAAATTTCAGACTCTGATTAAAACAATCAGTACGGAACATAACTAGAAAAACCGGTTCAGAGAAAAACGAACCGGTTAAAAACCGTCAGAAGTCGTATTGCAATATTAACCGGTATATCGGTTAACCGTTACACCCCAATGGTTACATGAGATTGCTGCAATAATAAACCAACAAAGCATGTGCTGAAAATCTGCATTTAAAAAAATGATAACATTGAGAAGTTTTGAAAGGTTAATAAATTAGACTGTACCTTAAATGATTATTCGATGTTAATATAACCACATGATTATCAGCAGTGCTAGCTGGATGCCATGACACCTGTAGTAGCTTGACGTTTTGATTACTTGAAAAATAATAACTTCCAACTTGAATACTCCTGAAATCAAGAGAAAACATTCATGAAGTCACAATAAGATAATTGTTAGATAATTGCCAGCTGCATGGCTAGCTCAGTTGGTACCACGCAAATCTACAGATTGAAGAGCCACAGGTTAGATTCCTAGGCAGGGTATACTTTTATGGAGCTTAATAATATAGTAACTTCTACAACCATTCTCCCTTCTATCACCGATTCTAAATCATGTAGGACATTTGTCAGTAACTGAAGGAAGTATGCACCAAGTAAGTGTTTAACAGGTTAATCAAGAGATTTAGCTTCTTCAGGAATGGCGAGAAGGTTGACTGACTAACTTGATATGACCTTTACAATGTGCTGCTACGGAATTAAACCCAACCAAAAACAAAGGATAAAATTAATGGATCAAACATTGAACACTTACTTGCATGATATAATATCTTTTCCTCCTTCAAATTCAGCATATTTTCCATACTTAGGAGGCAATCTTAAAATGGTTACTCCAATTTGTCCCCACAATGCTAAATGTGACCTAGAATTACTCCAAGTCAACCAATCAACAATAAAACTGGGACTGTTGGTACATTTCAGAATCTGAAATATCATAAAAAAATTTATATCAATAACTACTGTCAGTAGTAGTGGTATTTGACAACAAAAATGGGAAATGTGGGAATTATTCCCGCCTGGGAATTATTTACACCTGGGTGGAGTTGAACCAAAAAACTGTCAGCATATTCAGTGACTTTTTTTGAGAGTGGGTATTGTACCCACCAATGTTGAAATTTGTCGGTATGCGGGAATAAAAGAGGGTACACCAGTTTAAATAGTTTAATTTTGACATAAGTACAAGACGATTCCTCTCCTATTCTCTGACGAAACGTTCCGTCCCCAGTAAAATTCGTCTTTAGACGATTTGTCCCAAAAATGAACATAGTTTCGGTTAATCCAGGTCATCCTTTGCTTTACCCCACATTAGACGATTAGTTTATGATAAGCATTCCCGATGAGCACAACATCATCGGAATCTAATCATGGCGAGTGAAAATTGTGCAATCTAGCCACCTTTAGATTTTTTATGTTAGTTAATGATTTCTGGTGCTCGTGCTCGTGTGCAATACAAGTCGACAACATATCACCAAGTTAAATGGCTACTTCATCGCCAGTTCGCATATCTGATCGTATTATTAAAGTTTTAATTAACACATTTTTACTCCAGCAATACAATCAGTTTAAGTCCTTTGTTTTAACATAATTATTGGTACAAATCATCACGTCATCAACGCTCTAGGGCAGAAGGCTTTCGAGGCCAAGTTTCTTAATTAGCGACGAAAACAAAAACAATCCGCTCAGCGTTGCCGACGTCATTTCAATTAGGCCAAATGCCAGTAAAAACGTAAAAGCTTGACAGAGTTATCGTTCGTTATATTATGATATTTTTCCTTCCGCTTATTCGTACCCGGTAGAGAGTGAAAAGTCGCGTGAATTTCATTTTTTAAGCGTTAAATATGCGGATTTTCGCATGAATGAGCATGCTGAACTGTATATAAATTCTTGCTCAAGGAAATTTGCAGTGCCCCTAGTGGACATCCAACACAGGACCTCTTGATCCATTATTGCACATTCAACCCCTCACCACTGGCACTGGACGACTAGTAGGGCACTTCTAGTTGATAGTTCTACTCACTACTGTTGTGTGTGAATGTTTAATTTTATTGGACTACAGACTGGTCCATGTTATTTGACAGTGATGAAATACCATGCCCTCAGTATAAACACATTATGTATATATTTGATATCTAAAAAAACTCTTCGTATATGCGAACAAAACTTGCTAAACTTTCTACTTTCAGTTTCTCTTTACCTGATGTCTGTTTTGCCTTTCTGGTTGAGATAAATTGAGAAGATTAAAGAAGGCCAGGCAGGAATTAGCGTTATCCCATACAAACAAATCATTTTGGTTTATGGCTATTAGACATTTACACTCATTATTTGAACATCTCTTAGCGTCAGTCACGTTATTTTCGCGTAAAAGTTTACAAAATGTTCTTTCGTTTAAACGTGACCGCCAGTCAATGGTCGCCATTTTGTCTGTTTATAATCTCTAAACATGGTGGGTCGTGCTTAAAATTATTAAATCTAATCATTTAGCATAAAAATAATTAGATATTTATTGAATGAATTAAAATTTTATTAATTTTAGCAAATTTAAGTTTGAATTTTACTTTTATGAATTAGTAATTTAGAGATTAAAAAGATGTAAATTGGTCATGTGACCTACTACGAAGCAATCCAGCTCAAAATGGCTGCCAGTGTGCAGTCGATGCACGACTTTTGGAAGAATTTCGATTTACAAGAATTACAGGTATTTTTTAAAAACAAAATTAACTTTTGAAATATGAAATATATTTCTCAAACGTTTTATCTAGCTGTCATTGATCTGAAATGAGTAATTTTATCACCGTGAACTAGTTTTTGTTTCAAAATTGATTTCACGGTTGACCGATTATCCTCCAAGTGTAAACAATGTTGGAACTAGTCAAATTAATCCAGTGGTTTAATTATTGGTTATAGAAGTGATGAGTCGGTCCAATGTTTGATCTTAAACATGTTAAGTCTAAAATGATCTACATAATTTTGTTGATTAATTTAACGGGGAACCTTTATCAATAACCAGCCGTTCAAGTGGTAGATAACGATTAAAATGATCGAAGGGAAAATTGTCATATGTTCAATTATTTCTGATAATAGTGATCTAAATCTTGCAACGTAGCTGCATGATTACTGATAAAGAAAATAATAGGGGCGTTATTTCGATTTGGTTACTTAGTATAACCCAGGTCAATGTGATTTTAGCGAAACAACATAGTTATTCTGAATTTCAAGTGTAATCTGCTCAGTAGTTATTGTTTGTATTGAATTGATTTTTTACTAAGGTAAGTATCTTGATTGTCATACAAGCTTATACTCATCATTTGAAATGATTATCTGATTGGATCTCCCCTTATAAAGTCATAATCTCTCTTCATTGAACGCAGCTATGGAACTAATTTTAAACATGTTAGAAATTTTGATAGATATATCTTAGCATGATATAATCAAATTGATAGGTTGTCTTGGTAAAATCTGTTCAAGTGTCTTAAAACATTAAAAAAAAATTTTTAAACTGTGGGAGTACATTGGAAGGACAATTAAGTTCAACATACTCGTTCGGGGTAAGAAAACAATTTTCGAGACTTTAAACAATACATTTGTTTGTTCAAGAAAACTGATGACAGTTGTTTTAAAAAAAATGATGCACTGTGAAGACTTTGGCATAATATTCTTTATTTGTATGCTGAACTCATTATTGTAATCAATATGCTGAATTCTATTTGACAAGAGCTCACAACAGTGTCAATTTTCAATCCGTTTTATTATCTTTCATTGTTATTGAAGTTACCCCTTTAACCTTGATAATTCTTTAAACAATTTAATTACACTTTACTATTTAAATGTACTTTTTCTTAAAAAACAAAGAGCTTGATTGTCTTCCTTGTTAGGTACCTTTTATATTACTTACCGGTACAGTTAATAAAAGCAACATTTTGTGTGTATTACCTTGTGGCTTTTAGCAACCGAATGTATTATGTTATGTGGTGCTATTCAATTTCTCTTTTATGCTTTACTAAGATCCATATATTAAATGTAATAATAATATGTAATGTTATTCAATGATAGTAAAACATCTTAGATGATATTTCATGTCTATGAATGTAGTAATGATTTATTATATTTAACCAAATTCAGCTCAGCATGACAGTAATGAAATATTCTTTAATTAAATTTATTTTATTTCATGCTATCCAGTGAAATGCTGTGTTATTCGATTAAAATATATGATGTAAATATCGGTTTATATTGTCACTTCAATGAGAATATAAAAATATGACAAACTACTTTTTTCATAGAAAACAGACCAGCTTGAGCTATTTCCAACCTCAGCAGGGCTGAGCCTATCTCACGGGGCCGAATATGGGCCCAATTCCCAATGCCAAAAAAACGACCATTTTTCCCAATTTCAAGAAAAAATTCCCAATCTTGTTAAATAATTTCCTTTGAACATGATTTCAATAAATACATGAGAATTTGCAATGAAAGCCTCACTGAACTGTCAGAACAAACTCTTCAAGAGCACTGCAACACTTTCAGAGACACCAAAGCAAGCCATATAAAGATTTAATGCAGAAACATTAATGATGAAATTTCTAAAATGGGTTGATTTGTCAATATTTTTTTCCTAAATCAGACTATTAACGGTGTTAAAAATTCCCAATTTGGGCAGGGGCCTTTTTCCCAAAACCCCCTGAAAAAGCCCTGACTAGTTGTTGTAAACAACTCTTATAAAATATAAATTTGGTGAAATAGGAATTATCCTAAGTTATAAATTGTCAAATTTCTTTCTTTATATTTTTATGTCTGTCAGTATGTAAATGAATTCATCTTCACTGGTTTTTAACTTCCTTAAAGGAAGTTCCATATTTTTGTTAGGTAGATTTAGTTTTTGATTTTATAATTGATTACCTGCAATGTATTTAAATTTTATCAGATTTGATTTTTTTGTAATATTTTATTTTAAATCTGACTAGAAAATAGTTTTTAATAAAAGCTAAGCTTTTCACTTGACTTACAAAATTATAAATGTTTAAAATTTGTATGATCTTAAGGTACCTCTTAAGGTATATGTTCACAAGCTGCGGAGTTAATACTTCTCAGAAGTTCTCTGTATTTATATTGGGCCATAATATTCTGTGTTCAGGACAACCATGTAGTCAACAGGTAGGCTCCAAGTTTTTT
The DNA here is from genome assembly GCA_025267735.1 of Mactra quadrangularis. Taxonomy (NCBI): domain Eukaryota; kingdom Metazoa; phylum Mollusca; class Bivalvia; order Venerida; family Mactridae; genus Mactra; species Mactra quadrangularis. Next base: position 45,054,089 of record CM046305.1, on the reverse strand, counting down.
TATAGAGCCAATTGTGATTTTCACAAACAGTCTGACAGTCTTCTTGTCAATATTTCTGAAGGTAAAATTCACTTTTGAACTTTGGTGTAATGCTTATTAATGAGTTATTGTGTGTGAAAAAAAAGAAAATTAACAAAATCCCAAACAATCTAGGGTCAGTGACATTTCTAAGTTGGGTAGGGTTTCTCCTTAACAAGGGATTCTTTTTAGGTTTCAGCCAACTTCCTATTATAACTAGCCGTGGCATAGTGGTTAGCATGTCTGACTTCGAATCCGGAAATAGCAGGTTTGAGCCCTGTCGTGGAGGTCATACCCTATACATGAGTTGTTGGCCTTGTGGTAGGGTAAGTTAGTACTGGTGATAGAAAGTGTTCAGGAAACCTGTAGTAGCAAGAGCTGGCTGTCGTATATATGACCTATATATGTGTTGAATATGACGTTTAAAAAAGTCATTAAAGAAAAGCCTATTATAACCAACTCCCAACTACAGCCACTCATCAACAACAGTCAAAAACATTCTTTGCCCTTTTGGCATTCATACATTTAAATGACCTTTTAACAACAACCACCTATCTATAACAGTCAAGAGAGAGGTTTCACTGTAACATAGTTCTATTACTGACTGTTATAGAAGTTTCACTGTAGCATAGTTCTACTTCTGACTGTTGTAGAGAGGTTTCACTGTAGCATAGTTCTACTACAGACTGTTGTAGAGAGGTTTCACTGTAACATAGTTCTACTACTGAATGATGTAGAGGTTTCACTGTAGCATAGTTCTACTACTGACTGTTGTAGAGAGGTTTCACTGTAACATTGTTCTACTACTGACTGTTGTAGAGAGGTTTCACTGTAACATAGTTCTACTACTGACTGTTGTAGAGAGGTTTCACTGTAACATAGTTCTACTACTGACTGTTGTAGAGAGGTTTCACTGTAACATAGTTCTACTACTGACTGTTGTAGAGAGGTTTCACTGTAACATAGTTCTACTACTGACTGTTGTAGAGAGGTTTCACTGTAGCATAGTTCTACTACTGACTGTTGTAGAGAGGTTTCACTGTAACATAGTTCTACTACTGACTGTTGTAGAGAGGTTTCACTGTAACATAGTTCTACTACTGACTGTTGTAGAGAGGTTTCACTGTAACATTTTTCTACTACTGACTGTTGTAGAGAGGTTTCACTGTAACATAGTTCTACTACTGACTGTTGTAGAGAGGTTTCACTGTAATATAGTTCTACTACTGACTGTTGTTGAGAGGTTTCACTGTAGTCATATTTATTATCAGCTGATTATCTCTGATTATTTTAAGATCTTATCTTTAGTTTTTATGATTTTGCATATCTGTCATTAATTCATGGAGCTTTTTTTCTTGCAATCTAAATCATATTTGTTGAACTAGAGTTAGTTTGTTGTTGAGAGGTGGTTTTTCAATGTTGTTTGGTGGGGATTATTGTTGAGATTTTGTAGTTGTTAAGAGGTGGTTGTGTTGAGAGATGACTGTTATTTAGAGATAGTAGTTGTTGAAAAGTGGTTGTTGTTAGGAGGTAGTTGTTTTTGAGAGTTGACTGTTGTTGAGAGGTGACGGTTAATGAAAGGTAATTGTTTTTGAAAGGTGATTGTTGTTGAGAGGTAGCTGTTGTTGAGACATTGTTTCTGTAGCTGTATTCAGAAGATGACTCTCCAGTATTGAGGTTTTACCATATTTTTAATTATTACACAATATGGAGAAGACAATACATCATGAATGACCTACAAATATCACGATATTTAGGGAAATAATCCTTCCAATTTCTTGTATAAATTTTTTATAAAGCTCTTCATGTGACGAAATCTTGAAAACTAAAATGCAGAGTCGGCGTATTGATGAAGAAACAATATTGATTTTTCTCTAAGATTTATCGAGTTATCAGCTCCGGGGACTCGGTTGACAGCTCGGAAAATGATCTCGTTTCCTCATGGGTGTATCATAAATCGTCAAAATCAGAAATTTTCGGAGAAAATCAATGGGTGTCTAATCTTTACACAATCAACTATTGTCAAGAGAGAGTAAATTTTGGTTGAAATGATTGAATTTCCAGCTAGCGATGACTTGATCTAGTATTTTCTCAATGACAACAGAAAGTTATTTTCTCCCGTCGTTTTCTTAGAGATACGGTACTAGATAATGTATTATCGTTTTTAGAGAGAATCTGTTGTCTAGTATAAGAAATTAAAGAAGGATTTGTTTTAAATATTAAAATTTAATTACACCAGGGTTGTAATTGGTTTCTTGTCATTTTACATGGCATTAAGTCATGCTGTACATAATTATAGTCTTTTGTTCTTAGTACATGCCTACTTTATTATTACGCTGATTATTAAAAAGTCATTCTTGTTGTGTCACAGTAGTCCCTCGGACACTGAAATTTTTGAGAGCTGCTAATCTGCCCTTTCGAGGTTTCAGAAAAAAACGGGCTAACCATCTCTAAAATAGAAACTTCTTTCCCCTTTATCACTGATTCTGAGTACATATTTAAACATCGCTGTTTAATGGTAAAGTTCCGCCACTGGGACCGTCAAAATCTTATGTTCTTGATAGGGCAATTGTTTTAATAAAGGGACCTTTTTCTTCACAAATTTAGCTTTTGCGATTGAAAAATCATATAACATTAGAAAGGTTTTGTTGCTATCTCTTAGGTGGCCTTTAATCATACACCAATAGGGAAACTCTTTGGTAAAAAATGATTGTTATGAGAAAAATTTGTTCTTATTGTGACTGTCATCTGTCTTTTTGACAAACATAACATAATTATTACTTCGATTTTTTGCCTCAAAATGGGGCCATAATTTGGCCTTTTCAAAATGGTGAAAATTGACAAAAATACACATAAAAATTATACTTGACCATAATTTTACTATAAGTAGCACAGTATTTGGAAGCACTGGGTGCTTGCTATGACTCGAAATGCAGTGGGCTAGAAATGTTGTTTTTTTAAGCTGTATTGGGATTATTTCCCTTTGATTGGTTTTATTAGTCTTTGGCTTGGACATGAGAAACATCGGCATCATTGTATGTGAAGTTATTGAACTTAGTTGGTGCATGAAATCACAGTCCCCCTAGCCTTCCTCAGAGCCAAGAAAAATAGTTTAATTTTGAGTAGCCCAACTTAGAAATTTTGATATCAAATTTTGGACTGGCAAGTTCCATTCAGTCAGACAGGCTTTCTGTCTTCACAGACCTGTACACCTTTTCACAAAAAAGTCTTATGAAAAAAGTTATTGTAAGTCGATTTCATAATTTTGCTGTTCCCTGTCAGAAGGATAATAACCATAACTATGATATGTTATTCAAATGGTATACAATATTCTACATTATTCAAAAGTATTTGGAATTGATAGGTTAAAAAAATGCCAAAAAATTTTTTTCTCATGTTTCTTGCTTTTGTCTTACGATGATTTTTATCGTAAGTTTCTTGTGAAAAGCACCACTGGTTGACTGAAAGGCTTACTAGTCTTGGCATAGACTGACTTGATAAAAGTAGTGTTGAAAATAAATTACCAAATATCATTACTATATCATAATGAAAAATCAATTATAATTATTACGCAATATATTGGGTTTTTTATCATAATTTTTATCAGTATTTTTTATCATAATTCATCAATATTTGCAAATATGTGATTTTGTATCCCCGGGGCTATCAGTTTTATTTACAAAATTCCAATACATTGTCACAATAAGATAGTGATCTATAGCGTCACAGTACAGGTGACTGTATAAATCTGCTTCAGTCTTTATTTCCTGGGTTGACCGCCCTGTCAACACAAATGAGACTATTTTACGGGCAGCCAGCGATCTAAACCTAGCTTTCCTGAACCCCTGTTTATAACCAGTACTCTCCTACCCTTCAACAAGGCTTGCAACTTCTCCATATATATATCTACCATATCAAATGAGGAAACAATTTAACTTGAACCAGCTTATATTGTTTTAATCAGATGTCTACTACATCTTGGGCATTATATATATACAATGACCACTTGAGTAAATATTGAACGAAATGTTAAATCAACCTGTGCAGAGTTTCTTCATAAAATTAAGTTAGTTTTTTACAAAAAAATTCTTCCTATATAACAGAATCGATACACAAATGTTTTACACAATTTTTTGACAAATAGACATGAAGACAGCTTTTTTACAGTCACCGCATAACTCCACAGTTTGTTACTGGTCGGTAGGTCCTGTGAAGATAAAAAATATCAGAACCGAACTAAGTGTTACAGGACCGGAGATATTATATATATTTTTGAACTGAAAACTGAGTAAATTTACCTAATCAAATCGTGGATACAATAATTTTTTTTACATTCGGGCATCTGCTGCTGATCTACTGATCTAGACAGCCCATCTTATTTTTTACAGGATTTGTCGGTCAGTCTGCCAAGTTTCATGGTTACTGAATTTTTTCTTATATATTACATTTAGACTATATAATATAGCCTTATTTATGAGAACACTCTATACAACAACCTATGTTTCTCAGGTACTTAGGTTAGTCTCCCTTTGTGTCATTTTGTCGTTTTTTACGCACAATCGCACAATCGACGACTATGGTATTGTATTTCAATTTAGCTTCTCCAATTTTTATATACACTGCCATACATCTATACCTTAGGGCTTAAGAATAGTGATAAAAGACTGAATTGTAAATATTGATCTATTGATTAAGCCACGGTTATTCGGTTGCTATGGTAACAGTTTTATGTGTATTGGTAAAATAGTAAGGAGTGTATTGAATTGAAACAGTTTTGTGATTAGATATTGGCTATTGAAACTAGATATTAGGATGCACTTGTTGTCAACCATTGGAGGCGGGGTGGAGCTGGATATATTTTCTGAGGGAGGTGCAGAGGGGGGCGGGGGTCAAAAAAGTTTTCTGAGTGGGGATTTTTGACATTTGAAATAAATTTTGATTAAATTCAATTTTTAACAAAGTAGTAGACGAGTTAAGGGCAGGTATTGTCAGAATTGAAATATAATGTCAATTTGATGCTATTTCTATTCAGTCAAAAACAATATTGGAAAATTCTAAATTTTACATGGGGTGGGGATATGGTCCAGACCTCCCTGACAAGATCCTCCTATGAATCATTCTAATGATAAATAAAACTATTTCCCTATACTTTAAATCATTTTTCTCTCTTATATTGACTTGAGTAAAATATTGATCGATAGAGACTGTTGTCACCTCCTTTTGTGAAGAGGAGAAATTAAACCGTAGGACTTCTTCTTCAATTAATGCTTGGTATATATATGGGTCTCAAGTTTTATGTTACGACTGCAAAATTTTCAATGGGTGTCATTTGATATTTATGAATTTTCTAGTGTATAGTTCAGTTTTATAGTCATTTTGTTTGTGTGTACTGCAGTAAATGGGCATGTATAATGCTTGTTTTCCTTATATAACAGGGGACACATAGAATTTTTAAAAAACATGTTTTTCAAATAGCTTTTGAAGTTTACAATTGAAATCCCCCCCATTACTAAAATTTACCAAATGTAAGGTTTAAAGCTGCTTTCTCAGTTACTGAAAAAGTCTGTTCTAGTTCAATTTTGCAGTTATTGTTTTTTTCATGCACCCAGAATAGTAGTATACATTTAATAATATTTATTATGCTATAAGTATTATATCATTAATGTAAGAATATTTGAAGTAAAAAAAGGAAGATGCATTATTAATTATTACAACTTTAAAGCATATAATTTCTATAGGCAAACCAGAGACAGTGGACACCTGTAACAAGTAATAATCTTGAGATTAGAACAGGGCTTTTTTCAGTATTTGGGGAAGAGGCCTGGGGCCTGTCCTTATATAGAACATTTGGGGGAAATTTTATGGCAGTTTCATAGATGGGGGAACAAAACATTCAAAGTATTAAAATTTCAAATTTTGGGAAAACTGTATGATTTTAAACAAATTTAAGGAGGTGAAGGTGCCTGTTAATGGCTGCCATTATATAAGGAAAAACAGGTCTGTAGAGGCTAAGTTTATAAATATCTTCTAACTCAAATTTTAGTGTTTGTATTGTTAGATTTTATCCAACTGTTATTGGCACATATATTAACCCTGATGATTTAAATACTCAATGTTTGCTTGATATTCCCATTCATATATATGGGTAATAATTTTTGTTATTAGTGAGTAGTAATTCTAAATCATGTAAGGAGTAAACCCCTTAAGTAACTGGCATTAAACATCACAAAAAAAAATGTCATGTGGCTGTTTGACGCAGTTTTTTTTGCATTTATGTTGGATTATTTGTCGTAACAACACACTGTATAGGTCATATAACGGCGATCAGTCAACCTACTCACTGTTCCTGGAAAGGCTAAATCTCTGGATTTAGCTGTTAACAAACTACTAGGGGCACACTTAAGTCAGTGAATGCCTACTGTCCTACATGATTTAGAATCAGTGGTAGGAGGGAGAATGGCCGTAGAAAATTATTTTATGACCAAGCTCTACGAAAGCATGCCCCGCTCAACACAGGTTTTACTGCATATGAATTAAAAGTGATTAAAACTTATTTATTCCGACTTCAAAGTGTTTTCTTATGATTGAAACATGCTTATCATTCATCGATCATTTCAAAACTTTGATAAAAATATAATAATACATCATGCATGTTTCATTTTAATAAACATAAGGGAGAGGCAGGTCGTTCATAAAATATATTCATAGTTTGATCAATTTTAAAACTGTTCCTGAGTTTGTGTACTTTGTTTACTCCTTCAAATTAAAGAGCTCTTTGACGTCTGTCCTGTTTACATGTTCAGCCAACTTAACAATTTGTATGAAAACCCCTATCATTGATGTATAACACCTTCAGCCGTGTGACCCTTAAAGTATCCATTTACGTCTGTGTGGAGTGAAACAACACTTATGTTGTTTGATATCTTGCTCAAGGAAATTAGCCGTGCCCCTATTAGGGTTTGAACCTAGAACCTTTGGATCTCTAAGTGCCCGTCCTACCACAGCTTCTAGTACATTAGGCTTATATGATAGGAACAACAGAGTTACAGCCCTTGGATTGTACAAATAGTTTATTTTACGACATTTGATACTTTTTTTATGAAATTGTTGTAAATTAAACTATAGAAAATGTAATTATGTCACAAAATGATAAGGTTCGTAACTAGATCCATGAATTGGGGCAAAACTAGTGTAACTAGTACTTACTACATGTAAGTAAAAAAGATGTAGGCTAGTTTTACGTTGGCCCATTGGTATGTAATTATATAACAAAATAGTGTGATGTGTTACATTAGGGATTCTTCATGTGGAGAGTTAAGTCATATCATTTTTTATGTCTATCGATGTGTTAAGGTCAATAATCGGTACTTATATCTCTTTGTGATGTCATTTCCTTAGAGTACATTGTATTAAATGATTTAAATTACTAATCATTATCCTTAGCCACAAAACCACTTATTTATGATTAATTTAGAAAGGCAATTGATATTTGATTCAGTATGTAGCATTTTCATTTATAAATCAAAGCGCTGAAGATCTACATTTGTTTTGGGTTAATTTTATTGTATTTTTTTAATTTAAAAAATAGCCATTTGCTTTGACTCTTGGTAACCAAAAGCTAAAGGAATCATTTTTAATTCTGTTTAGAAATTGTGCCGTTTTCCTTTGATTACCTTTGATTTTCCATTCCCCTTGAAATTAGGACAGAATTCCCCCTGTTGTCCTATATAAAGTAAGGCCCCCAGGCCCCTTCCCCACATACTGAATCAATAAGACCCTTCTCCACATACTGAAACAATTCCCTTGGTTAGATGAACTGTCCACCACACATGACTAAGAATGTATAAAAAGGGCGTGAAACAAACTAAACTATAAATTTACTACAAGTTTACAGCTAGCACAGGTGAAATTTAAATATCTTATGAATATTGATTGGTCACATTTATCATTGTTTTAACTGTATCATCCATTAAAGATCAATTATCGTTAGTATGTATGCTTTTTGAATATATTTAACTTTGAACAATTTTCATTTTTACGATTTCATTATTACAATTTCAGTTTTACGATTTAGTTTTTAAGATTTATCAAAAATGGGTTTGCATACATTCTATGCTGTTTTTTAGTTGAAAAATTGATACAAATTTATTTTGGACTGATTGTGAAACTAATTTTTGCACTGAATTTTTTCACTCTGAAATTGGCTTTCATTATTAACTTTTTTTGATTAGATAACATATCTTGTTTGAGTAAAATGTATCTATTTTTATGGATTTTGAACAAAGCTGGAGGTAGAAATCAAGAGATCACTAGTCCATTTTCTGACTAGATTTGTTTAGCCACACCCATTTTCTGACTTGATGCTGTATGACCACATCCCTTTTCTTTCTGCATGCTGTATTGCCATGCCCACTTTCTTACTAGATGCTGTATAGCCACACCCATTTTCTGACTACATGCTGTATAGCCACACCCATTTTCTGACTTCATGCTGTATAGCCACACCCATTTTCTTACTACATGCTGTATAGCCACACCCATTTTCTTACTACATGCTGTATAGCAACACACATTTTCTGACTACATGCTGTATAGCCACACCCATTTTCTAACTTCATGCTGTATAGCCATACCCATTTTCTGACTTCATGCTGTATGGCCACACCCATTTTCTGACTTCATGCTGTATAGCCATACCCATTTTCTGACTTCATGCTGTATAGCCATACCCATTTTCTGACTTCATGCTGTATGGCCCACCCATTTTCTGACTTCATGCTGTATGGCCATACCCATTTTCTGACTACATGCTGTATGGCCATACCCATTTTCTGACTTCATGCTGTATGGCCATACCTATTTTCTGACTTCATGCTGTATGGCCCACCCATTTTCTGACTTCATGCTGTATGGCCATACCCATTTTCTGACTTCATGCTGTATGGCTATACCTATTTTCTGAATACATGCTGTATGGCCACACCCCTATTCTTACTAGATGCTGTATGTCCATGCCCATTTACTGACGAGATGGCCGCGCCTATTTTCTGACTAGGTGCTGTATGGTCACACTCATCTTCTATCTAGATGCTGTTTAGTAACACCCATTTTATTTTTACTGTGGATTTGATATTGAGCAGGGCTTCAGGCAACCACTGAGATTCCTTCCCTTCACTTGGTCATTTTCATATCATGTTAATATTGATATTTATTATGCTTAGTCTTATACAAGAGCTTTGCAGTCAGGCCTTTTTTTCCTTATATAACAGGGGCCGTTAACAGGCGCCTTCCCCTCTTGAAATTTCTTTAAAATCATGCAGTTTTCCCCAAATTTGAAGTTTACCTTGGATATTTTGTTCCCCTTTCTATGAAATTGCGATGAAATTTCCCCAAATGTTCCATATATAAAAAGGCCCCTGGCCCCTTCCCCAAGCACTGAAAAAAAGCTCTGGCAGTATATTTTTTAAAATTTGCTCTTCATGAACATTTTTTTGCTGAAATTTTTATTTAAAATTTAGTGTCATACTTTGGTTGAATATTGCAATATTTTATATGCCATCAATTCGTTGCCAAAGCATCTGTTGTCAAAGTAATAATGTTTTTCTATTGTCAAAATCAGTAAAAAGTCTTCACACCTTTTTTTTTAATGTTTATTGAATTTATAGTCAAAATATTAATGTAAGAAAATTAACATATTTCTATTTAAAATGCTTTTTTTATCACAAATTATGATTTGAATACTAATTATTGGTTAATGAAATCCACAGGTGACTGTTTCATTCAAGTGTCCTTGCCAATGAAATTTTTTTTTACTGGGCTAAATGCCTAGCGAACACAAATTAGGTTATTTTACAATGATCAGGTCACCTAACCTGACTTTCCTGGGCCCTTGCCTATAATCAGTATTCACATACCCTTCCAATATGCTGGCAACTTCTCTATACAGTAGAACTTGGTTATAACATACTCAGTTATGACATACCTCGGTTAAACATACCTTTTTTCTTTGGCCCAGCGAGTATGTTCTATCCAAGTTTTACTGTATACCTTATTAATTGAGGAAAATTGAAATTCTTGTCAAAATTTTATGGTTGGGATTTAAACCATACCCCTTCAGGAAACTAGGGTCGAAATCCCGGCGCGCAACCAACTGTGCTACAGACCTGGGTACCGTTACAGACTTATTATAAGGTACTACTATAATGGTGTGGCCCAAGGTACTACTATAATGGTGTGGCCCAAGGTACTACTATAATGGTGTGGCCCAAGGTACTACTATAATGGTGTGGCCCAAGGTACTACTATAATGGTGTGGCCCAAGGTACTACTATAATGGTGTGGCCCAAGGTACTACTATAATGGTGTGGCCCAAGGTACTACTATAATGGTGGAAAGGGGCCACTTTTTCTATTGGTAAAAGATTGCAGGGGTGGTGGCTTGATTCCTGGGCTGGGTATACTTTCACAGAGCTTGGACTTGAAATCCCGAGATTTAGCCTTCCAGAAAGGGCGAGTAGGTTGACTGATTGCCATGAAGTGACCTATTCAATGCATTGCTACTGTGTTAAACCAAACCAAAAACAAAAACAAAACAACCTTTGAAAATAATTCTTAATAATAATATTATTTGTTGCCTTTTGAATTCAATGTTTTAACACTGTTACCTGTGACTTAAATGATAGATATTGTGAAATATTTGCATGCATCGTTATTTTTTTTCTAAGTTTTCTTTTACGACAATGTATCGGGTTTCTGAAAATTGAAAATTTTGTTGCCAATGAAAAGTTATATAATCATTGATGGGTGATACAATCTATATAATTTTGTATGAATATTATATGTATAATACATAAAATAGCCAAAATTTATTTCATGTAATTTAATAGTGATAATTTTTAATGCTTAAAATATGCATATGTCATATTTTTATGGTCTTGGGTTTTTATTAATGATTTGCTCCATTGGACATTTTGCTACATACATATATGATATTGGTATATTCTACATATCACAGGTTTAGCACGAAATGGTTGTAACTCAATATAAGAAAAGAGTGAGTTATGACCATTTTGCGCTAAACCTGCGATATGTTGAAAATAATGTCTATAGAAAATAGAGTGCATTGATGGAAGTTTTTAGGACTTGTGCTGAAGTTGGTGTTTTTTGGGGACATAAAAGCAGTTGAAATCATGAAATAAAACTTTCTGGGTTTTACAAAATTTGGTACTTCCATCCTGTTACACCTGGGTGTAGTTGAACAGCTGTAGGTAAATTTCTTGCTCAAGGAAATAAGCAGTGCCACTAGTGGGGTTCAAACCTGGTACCTCTTGATCCCTAAGCCGGCATCCTACCACAGGACCACTACTGCCTTCATAATAAATCCTGTGTACCAATTGTAATACCCAACAGTGCCCCAAGTCATATCCTTGAAAATTTGACATTTTGATTGTCTGATTAAAGGTAGATTACTCCTTGTAACAAAATTGTTCTTAAATATTGAACACTGAATATGGTATTCAAATTGATATGTGTAAAAACTTTTCAAACTTTGTCCAGTGTCCTGTTTAACAATAATTGTTGACCCATCCCTGCTCTGATATATGCGACTCCAACAATATTGTTGACTGAATGAGTTCGACATAGATTTGAAAATTTTATCAATTTATTTTCAATAAATACTATCAAATGATCTATAATGATCAGTTTTACTATGTTTATTGAAAAAGTTTCATCTTTTTTACTTGGTTTATCACCGTGGCGATCAGGTTTTTTTCATGTTTTTGATATTTTTGTCGGTGTTTGTTTTCAATGTTGTCATTTTTGATGGATGGTAAAGATGGGAAGCTACCAATTTGGAGATCAATTTTAACCCTAGTATTGATAATGATACTAACATCTATCAGTGTAAAAGGACATCTTGTATGCTGAGGACATTGATACCTTATTACAGTAAAACCTCGGTACAGTAGCCTGTAGTTGGACTGAACACCAGTAGTTGGACTTAACTGAAGTGGCTGATGTAGAATGGTGTTAGAAAATTGGTGTTTGCTATACATCATCTAGTAAGAAAATGGGAGGATCTCTTCAGGAATATAAAATAATTCAGACCCACTTCAGAGCCAAAAAGCCAAGAGAGAGATATTTTTAGCCAGATTTTTTAACAAAAAAAATTCGGCTAATAGTTTGGTGAAACATAGGCAGGCATCCTGTGTCATTAACACATGCGTTTAAGTTTTTAATTTAGCATATATTTCTGCCATTTATTGTCAGATCTTTATGAAACTTCATTCAATGATAACATACTATGTGATGAACAGAATAAGACAGTAACCGCTACTCTACCTGGCTTTATTATGGATTATTTCCCTTAGTAATTTTTGTGTTTAAGTTTTTAATATGTTTGATATCTCTGTCATTTATGGTCAGATCTTGATGAAAATCTGGCTTTAATGTGGTTTCCACATTACATTTCTTGTTAAACTTTTGTTACGTAAGGGATGCCTCAAACAAATAACTTAAAAGCAAGAATTTATGGGGTTTCTGCCTTGGGACAGACTGTGGCAAAATAATTGCAGAAGAGGGATGAAGTTATTTCTTTTATTCTTATGCTTTTAGTTTGATGCTTTTATAAGAAGAGAGCTTATAAAGTTCAATAATACAATTTTTAATTAGGGCATATTGGCCCTTTTTATGCATATGGCTTCCAATTTAAACAGTGATTGATATAAGATTTATGACCCAGTTGCACTGTTGCAGTATGCAACAAAAACCAGCTCATACATGAATTGTTGATATCTTCGATTATATTTATTCTTGAACCTCCCTGCATGATCTTGAATTTTAAATTTAAAGTGACATACTAAACGCAATGTAGGACACATATAGTTTTGAATAACTAAAGATCATTTGATACATGCCCTGTTTAGAGATCAATTGTGTTCTTTAATGCAAATCATGAATGAAAATTTTGACAGAAGGGCATGAGTGAAAATAGTGAGTAAGGGTTATGAGTGAAAATTGTGAGTGAGGATCATCAGTGAAAGTTTAGAGTGAGGGACATGAGTGGTACGTGGGAGTAAGAGACATTAATCATGAGTGATGATATTGTGTGAGGATCATGAGTAAACATTTTTTGTGAGTGTCATGAGTTAAATTGGGGAGTGAGGATTATGAGTGAATATTGTGAGTGAGGATTATGAGTGAATTTTGGAAGTGATGATTATGATTAAAATTTTGGGAGTGGGATTATGAGTGAATTTTGGGGATGAGGATTATGAGTTAATTTTGGGAGTGTGGAATATTAGTTAAATTGGAGTGGGTGTCATGTGTGAATATTTTCAGTTAGGTTTATGAGTGAATATTTAGAGTGAGGGTCATGAGTGAAAATTGGGAGTGAAGTTTATGTGTGAATATTGGAAGTTAGGATTATGAGTGAGTGTAATGAGTTAGAGTTGGGAGAGTAGATTCTAAGTGAATATTTTGTGTGTTGATTATGAGTGAGTATTGAGAGTTTGGATTATGAGTGAAAATTGGGAGTGAAGATTATGAGTGAATATATTAGTACATATTTTTGTCTGGATACATACCTTTGGGTAGCTGTTTACTAGATAAATAATTTGTTCCGTCTCATTGGTTATTAAACCCAAGTCAAATTAAGCGTGCAATTATTAGTGTGATCATACTTTTATTGTGTTCATGCTATGATTTTATAGGAATGCCTGAAGCTACAAAATTTATAAAATGTACAAAAATAAGTTAAAAAAGTATTGATTATTTGTTAAACTTACTATCTCTTACTAAAATTTCTACCTCATTGTTAAAAGAAAGCTATCAATTTGCTTAAGTTCTTTTATGTCAACTGTCGCAGGTGCATTATTTGCATAATTACACAGTCATTGCTCTTAACTGGTAGTTATCTTATGTGATATTAACAATACTTTGTTGTTGAAGTCTTAACTTGGCAGGAGTTCTAATGATCTAGGGTAGAAATCGAGAGTATAGACCAAACTAAGGATGAATGTATCTATATTGTGTTTTACAATAAACGATGATAACTTGACTGCTGTGTATAGTGATAGGTTATCAGTTTGAAATCATTAAAGTAAATAAAGTAATGGCATTTTATAGTCTAAGTTTCGTGCTTATGCATGTTCAATGACTTTACAGCTATTACCTCTGGTCATTGGGCTACTGGTATCTATCTATCAATCTCCCTTAAGAGTCTTTTACTCTGCTTAGTGCAGCCGACAAATTGGTGCAAAGGAATTATACCACCCTCGCAGGTACTCATTTACACCTGGATGGAGTGAAGCAATTGCAGGTAAATTAATTGGTCAAGAAAATTAGTGGTGCCCCTGGGGGAGGGGGGTTTGAATGCGTGTCCTCTCGATCTCTATGTGAGCTGAACCACTGGAGTACTGAATCATTGTCAATTATTTGTAATAATCAACAGTGGTGACCTAACTAAGTCTGAATTTATTTTCTTTCATGCTTTTCTGTGAAATTTTATAAAAATATGTAGGAAGAAAATATAATTTTTTTATTCCATTGTCAAAATGACATCATCTTAGAAAATGAATGATCTCATCTTGGAAACAGTGAGTAGGTTGATTGACCGCTGTGATTAGACCTTTACAATGTGTTGTTTTGGCTTTAACCCCTTCCTCCTCCAAAAAACAACAACATATCTTTCCATCATAAAATTATAAATTGGACTAGTTTAACCCTTAACTTTTCTTGTTAACTCATTGAGATGAAATGTCCTTTAACAAAAGTTAATTTAGTTTTATCTAAAAGTATTGAATAATTTTGAGAATCTGAGTTGCTAACAATTTGTGAAATTGATTAAAATTTACAAAAATTCACAAACTTTCAATGTTTAGAAATTTTACTCATCTCATCAATTAGTTTCCAATTAAGGGTGGTTCTAAGTTTGTATACAGAGAAAAAACTTGTAAAGTCATGCTATGACAAACATATATCTATTTCCTCCCCGAAATCTTTTTTTTTTCAAATAGAAAAGCTTAATTTTGCGATGTTAGCATACCAGTAGTGGCTTGCGATCAATTAACTTTATCAGTAAGCATAAATGTCCCCACTTAAAGATTCCGCAAATCAAAAGATTTTCATGAACAAATTTGTATATCAGTACGAGGGTTAATCTACTAGATGAAGCGAGTGATACTTTTCTTACTTAGCAAATCACTTATTCCGAATGTTTACACGGGTGTCATCAATTCTGAATCCTTTTTATTTTGAGTGAAAGTGGATCACCGTTGACGCTAATACGAATAATCCGGTGAAATTCCGATAAAAATGTTTGAATTTAAAATCAAGTTTATCCATGTGTTTGTTTATATTAAGGAATTAATCTGGTTACTGAGCCAGTGTCGTTATGGCAGCAGAAGCATTCGGTTTGTAAAAATTGATCGGCAATCACGTAAATTCCGGTTGCGCCCGCCATCCGAACATTTTGATGCATTTGTACATGATTAACGTTGAACTTTGAAAGGATCTTAATGATACTTTAAGACGATCAAAGATTAGCGTAGATAAAGACAACTAAAAAGAGATTGGGTCGTATATTTTATACGCAAACGTTAAGACAAACAACGTCTGACCATCTTTGCTCGCGAAGTTAAATCTCCTT
Organism: Mactra quadrangularis; assembly: GCA_025267735.1. Classification (NCBI taxonomy): domain Eukaryota; kingdom Metazoa; phylum Mollusca; class Bivalvia; order Venerida; family Mactridae; genus Mactra; species Mactra quadrangularis. Next base: position 45,038,423 of record CM046305.1, on the reverse strand, counting down.
CACCAATTAGTCAACTGATAATAGTGTTTTTATTTGAATGATGTCAACTTGTATTGAGGATTATATTTATTGATATACAAACGCTGATGTAATTATTTCTTATATCTGTAGTCTATATTGACTTTATTAATATAATACCTCGGTTGATTAGTGTGTTGACTTTGATTTAACTGTTATCTTGTCCCCTTGAATATCTTGTATCCCTCTTGACATAGACCAACTACTGGGTGATCAATGTTCAATGCCCGATCATGATTTTGTCACTATCTGATGTATTCTTTCTATTTTTTTGGTTGAGTTTAACATGTAGCAACACATTGTATGGGTCAACCTACTCACTGTTCTTGGAAAGCCTATAGCTCTGGATTAAGCTGTTTTCTAGTTACTAGGCACATACTCCTGTCAGTGATTGACAACTGCCCTGATGGTAGGAGGGAGAATGGTTGTAAAAATTAGTTTTGTATAAAGCCCGATTCACCTAACCGGCATGTTCATAAATTATTTTAATTTTTTAACATTTGTCCTTTTTTTCAAGCACAAGTCCATTTTATTAGCTGGACTATACAAAGTTTTTGGAGAGCTCTCCTACTCACCCCGGCGTCTTTGTCAGCGTCCATATTTCTGATTAAAGTTTTTATGCAATAAGATGTTTTCTAAATTTTTTTCTAAAGGTATCAACTTCAAATTTTAAGTATATGTTCCTTATCAGCCACATCTCATGTGACAAGGTTCATAACTCCAAATACATTTTTTACAGAATTGTCTCCCCTTGAACATAGAATTTTCTTTAAAAAAAAAAAATTTTGTTTCTGCAACTGGTTTTTTTTTTCATTAGGTTAATTTCACTAGCCAAAATAAAATTTTCATTGGTCTCAGACAGTGATATATATTGACCAAACTATCACAAAATGCTCTAAAGGGAATTTAGCTGTAATTTCGCAACTTTAAAATCTCACATCTTATCAAAACTGATATTTTAAAAGTTTAAACTGTGCTGTGTTCTGTTTCTGTCTCAGGTTCTTATGCTTTTGAATAGAATAATATTTTTACATTAAAAAAGAAAATATAGTTAGGGTTGGTACAATTTACTAACTTAAATATTGGTGAATTTTTTAAATTATTTTATTTGTTTTTATTATCTTTAACTGAAAAACAACATTATTTTTGATGAAACCAGCAAGAATCTGTAGAAATCATGCTGTTATATATTGAGTATTCCTTCATTGTCACAAAAATCTGTTAGTCTAGAAATTAAATTATAAAATTCCCAAATTTTATGATTTTCTCAAAGAAATCATTGTTTCTACTGGGTTTTTGTGATAGGTTTTTTCTGCTGACTAAATTTTCATGAGCGTTTATTAGAAATTCTGATTTTTTTTTATTTTATGAAAATAAAAAACACGACTGTGAAAAAAAAATCCATAAATTTTATGTTTTGAACCGGTTGAGTGGAAGTCTGGCAGAGTAATTACGTCGGGGCTGAATGGAAATTGTTGAAAATCATTTCGCCAGGGATACTAATGTGTATATTTAATGTATATATAGACAAATGGAGCCAGAGTGATTATTACTGAATTCAGCGTCTTGACTTCGAAAGAATTCCGATGTTTTACAATCATGATTTATGTGGTCGCAGTTATCTTCGTAAGATTTAAACAAAACATGCATTTCTGATTTAACGATCGTCTCTAAGTTACGTTTGACTCAGCACGTTTTGTCATTTATGTTGTTACGCCAAGTGTTGCTCGGGTATCATCGAGTGCTCATATAACCCAGATTATTATTTTAACGGATAAACCACCCATTGTGTTTTGAAGTGAAATATTCAACATTAAATCCTTTTGTTTCTGTAAAAATTACAACTTCATTAAAATTGCTTACTTTTTGGTGTATATACAAAAAAACCAGAAAGACAAACATTGCAATCGTGCATTTATCATTTTGATTTTAATATTTTGAATCTTCAATCCCTTCATTGTTTTTATGTTTGTATTTTTCTGATAAATGAATGTATCTTGATTGTTCGAGAGTTCTAAGATAGGAGTTTGATGTAGAGTTAAAAATGCATTGGCCAGCATGTTTGACATTTAAGGTTGTCCTATTTCTATGGTCCCTTAAAACCTATATTTGGGTTCTGGGAACTTGTTACTGCTTGTTAACATTTGGTTTTGACAAGTAAAATACAGCAGGTGCTGGTTGTCTAATGTTGTTATTGGGTTTAACGCTGTAGTAGCACATAATATAGGTCATATAATGGCGGTCAGTCAATCTGCTCACTGTTCCTTGAAAGTCTAAATCTCTGGATTTAGCTGTTAACCAACTACTAGGCGCATAATTTCGTCAGTAAATGACAACTGCCCTACATGATTAAGAATCATGGGTAGGAGAGAGAATGGCCGTAGGAATAATTTCATGACCAAACTCCACGAAAGTATGCCCACCTGGGATTCAAACCCACTACCCATCAATCAGTACCAACTGAGCTAGCCGAGCAGCTTAATGGTAGTCCAATCAGGCAACCTAGCATAGATTTTCATGTCCTGACCTGGTCCAGAGATACAGAACTGTCCAGTGACACAGACTTGGCATGGACTGAACTTTAGTCATGATAAAACTTGACCAATTGTTAAAAATTGTTGCATAAGAACCATAGATTTGTTTAGATGAGGAAAAATACAGGCTTTGGTTTTAAAATTTATGTCCTTTTCAGAAAAGGGGCCGAATTCATTATGAAAATATGTTCAGCTTTTTGTTTATAATCTGGCCCCTTTGATGACTAATATTTTGTAACACTTATTTGATGTACAGTTAAAACATTCCACCTTTAAGTGTGAGTTTTGAATTATTGGCATTATCGACTTATAGCAGACCTAACTCTGTTTGATGACACAGTTCAATTATTTGACTTTAATTCTTTCTACACATTTCAAGTGGCCTCTTTAAAAGTTCTATGAGCCCTTTATTAGCCCCTTATGTTATAAGGTACATAGAAAGTTAGGGATCTGGCATGGAAACGGGAAACCCTTTAAGATATTTTTCTGTTATTTTGTCTTAAATGTGAACATTCACAATATAACCTGCATTAAGGGGCCACTGATTAGTCCAGTGGCTAGGTTGGCTGCCTATAGTACTTGTGACCACTTGAACCAGGTCAAATAATAATGCTTTGATCTGTCTATACTGACATCCAAAAACTCTGTTTTCACACATGTTGGGCCTTTCTGAGCTGATTATACATTGTTAGTGACACTTTTTTAATTTTGAAATTTAATTGACAGTGCCCATTAATATAAAGTAATTTGGTATTGTTTTTTTTTTAAAGAAAATTTCATGACCATGTTCAGCAGGTGACTGTTCACTATGTTTTATTCTACAAAAAAGTATAGAAAACTCAGGGTTCGTACAGACCTTGAAAAGTGCTTGAATTTTAAGGTCTACCTTGAAAAAGGCTTAAAAACAATTTTGTGTGCTTATAAGTGCTTATTTTCATTTGCTACCTTGAAAAGTGCTTGAAAGGTGCTTATTTTCAGTCCAATAGTGCTTGAATATTATAACTAATTTTAATTTTGGTTGGAAAATGAAAGGAGATAGACTGAAAAGTTAGGGACCTAGAATATTACATTAAATCAGTCACATGAAAAAATAATGAACAATAGTCCCTGAATTTAGCACTTTTGTCCTTGAAAAGTGCTTGAAAAGTGCTTGAATTTTGTCACTAAAATTCTGTACGAACCCTGAAACTGTAAAAAATGTAGTGTATAAAAAATGATATCTATTATGATTATTGATGTGGCAATAAACATTATCATAATAATCATGATATACTAATAGTTTTATCAAAAAATGATGGTAGGGTTTCATTTTTCCTTAATATTTAAAAATTACACATCTTCGGATTAAAGATTAGGCGAATCATGTTTTCTTAATCTCCTACTAGTTTAATACAAGCCTTATTTAAACTGTATTATCACTTTTACTTGGTAGCCATACAATGTAATCTGTTAAACCCCTTAAATTTATACTGTGACCCCTTTATTGTCCCCTTTATAGTTGGACTGTGTTCCCTTTGAATTTATGAAAATCAATGATCGGTATTAGTAACCGAATAATTACTTATCAGAAATACCATGATTTCATTGGTTAGTTAAGAAAATATGACATCGGGGCCTTTACGATGATTTATTTAAGCGATCGTAGATTGTTGAAATTGATTATTATTGACAGCGAAATTGACGAGTATAGGATTTTTGTAAAAATTGAGAATATTTAAACTGATATTGTTACTGGCTTTTATCAGTTTGGATATTGATCCTAGGATTTTATGTCTTCGTTTATTGGTAAGATTTTGATTTTTTGTCTTGACTTTTTATTTAAGATGAGTTAATGTTGATAAGGTGTTTGCATCGGAAATTGTTCATTTTACTTATATATGCATTAATAATGACTTAGTTGTTTTAATAATTTTGTTATATTTGGTTTTTATTTTTTCTAAGAGCTGTTTTTTATTGAAATGAGGTGTATGATGCATTGGAGATGTGTTTAGGTAATTGATATTTGTGATTCTATTTTTCTAATTATTTCAGTTTTGACTGAATTTGGAGATTGGTACCTTACATAGATGAAATTTATGCCACAGAAATTGTTTGTTTTAAATAACTGCATTGTTGATATTAAATTTTGCTAAATAATTTTTTTTAAATGAACAGAACAGATAGATTATTTCTAGGCTTGATCTATACATATTTCAGTATGAAGTATTTATCTTTTTTAGTACTGAGAAAATTTTGCCATAGAAATTGTTTATTAGAAAAAATTTGCCTTGATATAAATAGAATAACACATGGATATTTGCTAATTTTATTTTTATTGGGAAATTTTAAATTTTTCCCTGGAATTGGTTTAATTCCACAATAATAGTGGCTTTCTTGCTAATTGTAATGTAATAATTATTGCTTTTTATATTTTTTATCTTAGAATTAGTTTAAATCTGGATTTTGATTGTTCAGGTGAAATTTGAATTCAATTAATGAATTTAATTTATTTTTTAGTATAAAATGTTTGGAAAATACTTGATATTATTGTGGTGTATTCACAAATAGTTACGAAAAAAGAAACAATATAACTATCTCTGATTTATTATTAAAATATTGCTATTCTTATTAAAACCTTCCTTTTCAAAATAAGACCTTAATTTGTTCAAATTGCAAATTCTCTTAAATTACAGCACCAGAGTATGGAACTCAGGGACAGTGAGAAGGGCAACTGGCCGCTACAATATCACTGAAAAATTGTTAAATGCAGTGTAAATGCAGTGTAAAGCTGTGACAATTCATTACTTTACTCTTGTTATTGGACTTTATTTAACTTCAACATTTTGACAAATTATTGCAAAACTTGTAAAAATACGAAAATCTCATATTATCCATAAAAAGTTAAAGAAGTTTAGAATTAAAGATAGTTGGTTTTCATTTTCCTAATAAAATAATATAATACAATAATAAAAGTATAGAATATATAAAGATTTATTTTTTATCTTTTTAAGCTCACCTGAGCATGATTTGATTAAACTGAGATCAGTTTAATTTAGGGTTAGGGTCTGGATTAAAGGGCCACTTTTTGGTTCCATAACATGTGTCTAAGGGGTCAAACTTGTAAGGCTCTCTCCGTAAATTTTCTATTTCATTTGTCATCAACAAATGGATAAAAAGTTTCCTTGTTCTATATAAATCTATATTAATTTCTTGCTCTTGGTAATTTGCAGTGCCCCTGGTGGGGTTCAAACCAGGGATTTCTGGATCCTTAAGTGTAAATCTCACCACTGGACTATGCTGCTCCTGTGGCTGTAATCACTCAGTCAGTGCTGATGCACCTAAACAGTTCCTCAGTCTAGCAGGGTTTGACACTAACAGTGTCCCATGATTCTAAGGATCCCACAAACTTGGAAAGAATCCCAGGGATGCTTTGCTCTAGGAGTTCTTGGAAGGAATCCAGGTGATGCTTAGCTCTGTCAGGATCCCTATAAATTGCCCTGTTCTGAGATGAATTATAGTTCCCATGAATTGTTGATCACAATTTATGATAGCAAATCGGGAACTTAAATTTTTGTCTATTAAGTTTTATTGATGGAATCCTTAACGTTAAAGAGGAATCTCTAAAAAATGAATAAGGGTCCCTCTAGATCCCTGGTACAGTACACAGGTTTGTGCAAAACTGTCATAAAAATTAATGTAGGAAAAGAGTGAGTTACTGCCATTTGCACTAAACCCGTGACACTGTAGGTATCTAAACCCTCAGTCAGGTGAGCGATTCAGGGCTATAAGGGATCTCTAGTGTTCTTATATAACATTATATCATATTGACCTAGTTTAATAGTTTTATAATTGATGTATATAGATTGTAATGTAATCACCAAAAATTTCACCATATTTGTGCAGTTTATGCAAATTTTAACGATATTATATATGAAAATAGTACATTTAGTGATTTTTTCTGACATATGATTTTAGTTTTGAAAGAAACAACTACAAATTTTGACTTCGCTTGTATTTTTGATTATGATGTAATACTTATAAATTTGTGTGATGATTAAAGCCTGCTTGTTTAAAAACTTCCTGTTGAACTTGATATTGATTAGTGATGTTTAAGAATAAATATTGTTAAAAAAATCTTTTCAAAATGTAAACTGTCATATAAGGCTTATCCAACTTCAGGAAAGAGGATTTTCAGGTTCAAGGTCCAGACCCCACCCCCTTTACATTTTTCTAACATCATCATTTCCGATCATGATATTTGTTAAAATTGCTTCAAGTGCTTTCAATTTTGGTGTCATTTACAAATGAATGTCTACAAACTTATCTTAAAAAACTTTCAAAGTTGGCTCCCCTGGAAAATAGATTAGACTCTTCCCTCCCCTGGTTAAACTAGATCCGCCTCTGCATGGTTTGTATGTTCTTTATGTACCATTACATTCATTGGAAATTAAGAAGTCTGATGTTAATTCTATAATGTTGGATATTCATTCATGTGTATGCTAGCAGCCAAGATAATTCATACTTTCTTTATGATTTGTTATTTTTTCATTTTGATAATAGCTTCGTTATCGACTGAGTTTGAAACAGTATGAATTTGAACGAGCATTTTTTATGATTTAAATACTGATTAAAAGACCAGCGAAATAACTGCATGTATCGAAACACAGATTAATAAAAACATATTTTTTATGTTAAAAAAAACACTGAAAAATAGATGCCAGATCAGGTTGTTTAATTCCCATAGTTTAACTCTAATTGAAATTGATAGGCCTTATCTATCCAAATTTCTTATCAATTCAGTTAGTAAAGACGGCTATGATCTCAACTCTTTGTGTCGGATCATTTCGATTGATTTAAGTAGGTCAATTTTTTCACAGAGCAACAGAAGAACAGCTTTTATCACGCCAACAGTTTCCCATAGATATCAAATTAGTGCAAAATCGTATTAATACACCGGAGAGAAAAAAAGTAGTTCCGTTTTATGAAACCTTAACTTCTTATCAAGGTTATAGAATTGACTGCCAAATTCTTACGTCTCTTTTGTTTTCATATTGATTGATTGATTGCTACAGACGAGAAAATTTGTCTGGCGGCAAGGCGATGTAGATCTGAGTACCTCGACTCTTGTAAAGGCTTTCATTGGTAATTGAACATGTAAGTGTTCGCTAATGAAATACTGTGATTAAGTTTCGTTCCTCAAAGGACAAAAAAATCAGGACCACTTGTAAGCTGGCTTTGTAATTTTTTTTACTCTTTTGTGATTTTTGAATACGAAATCATAATCTTGTTCTAATTTTCTTAATGATACATTCATTTATACCTCAAAAATACAGTGCTACCTCTAACAGCTTCCTTTAAAAGCCAGGCTTCATTTCTTTAATTTACTGGGTGGTAAGCAATCAAGCCATTAAGGTGAAAGGGGGAGGGTTTGGCCTATGTAAGCAGAGGTCACTAATGGCTAAATGCTCTATGATAGTAAACAAATTCTCATTAAATTTACTACATTGATTATACAATAAATTCTAACAGCATTCTGTAAGAAGAGTTTAAGATACTTACAGATTTTCTCTCTCTGGTTTGACATGTTCACTGCACGGAGAGTCAGAGAGAAATGGCCATTTTCAAGATTCTCTCTTTTTTTGGTTGAAGCCTGGTCTTTAAGTACTGTCTGTAGCACAGGTGGTAGCCACTGGGATTTCAAATCTTAGTGTCCCCAAGAGGGTATGGATTTTATACCCTTCCAGTTGCTGGCCGTGTGGGAGGGTAGGTGAGTACCAAACTCCTCACAGTGCTTACGTCACGCTTTGCTACTTAAACCACTGCCACCACGTAAATCACGTGACGCTAGTAATATCGTCTATTTATAGAATGCCCAAATGTCTCACAGTGCTTACGTCATGCTTTGTTATGTTTACAAATTATCAATTAAAACTATTTTTTATCTATATATACTTTGAACATCATAATTTACTACAAGAAGACTCAATTTGTAGAAAATATTGAAATGTACAGAAAAGATGGAAAAAAATATTCGGCTCTCTGAGAGACGTATTTACTTGTGGTGGTAGTGGTTATTAATTTAATAAAGGGAAATAACCGCTGCCAGGAGTTTGGGTGAGTACTGGTTATAGACAAGAGCCCTGGAAAATTAATTTAGGTGCCCTGACCTCTGTAGTATAATATGAAACGTGTTGCCATGGCATTTAACTCAGTATAAAAAAATTCTTTTAAGTACAACGTTTTTCCTTGCACCAGCAAAGCCTGCAATGACCTACCAGAGTCTGTTGCTGAGGCCCCTGATCTGACTCATCTTTCAGACAGGGACTATATTCTCTCCCCAATTGATGTGCAGATTGATTGTCAATGCAAGTACTATTGAAGATAGAGGCTGTACTGGCTGGACTTTCGACAGCTTGGACATGAAATTATTTCTACGGCCATTCTCCCTCCTACCAATGATTCTAAAGCATGTAGGGCAGTAGTCAGTCACTGACGGAAGTATGCGCTAAGTAGTTGGTTAACAGCTAAATCCAGAGATTTAGCATTTCCAGGAACAGTGAATAGGTGGACTGGCTGCTGTGATATAATCTATAAAATGTGTTGCTACAGAGTTAAACCCAACAACAACTTGAATTGAAATGGATATGTCATATTTCTGATCTCTGATGTTGATAGTTTGTGTCTATGATTTAACATTATAGGTTTAAAGTTAGTTAATGGTTTCAAATAAATTGATTAATTCTTGGCACTAGTTGAAACAAACTTGGTTTGTTTTATCTGAGTGTTTTGGCTAAATGATGATGAACGTATTAAACAGTTCAATGAGAAATTTGTTGAAATTGATTAAATTGGCCATTGCTTGCATTTTTGGTTGCTGAGTGTATGATTTGACTAGTCTGGGGTAGTTTAGAGACCATCAATGGGAATTGTAATATTGTTATGTGATATAAAGACTAAGTGAAGGGAAAATTAAAGTTTTATTTGGCTTGACATCATTTCAATACAAATTATGACCATTTTATAGCGACCAGTTCACCTACATAATTTAGCTTTTCTGGACATTTGTCTAAACCAGTGCTTGATGTACCTTTACAAAAAGACAGCAACTTATATTTTGTATATTTAGCTTATTTACAGAGGAAAAACATATCATTCAGTCCTACAAAGTTACTCCAAAAACCAGAAATTCTCCAAAATTTGTCTTGTTTTTATAACGGCACAGAGATAATTAAGAGGAAAGTGTTAAACGCTGACCACGCCAGGAGATCATATATCATGATATAAAATGACCCTAATCTAAACATTGAATTGTTAATGGTACAATTGATAACAGATGTTGTGAACATTGGTCTTGGACTGTTCTTAACATTTCATGTTAAATTTGAGAGTTAAACTTTTATTCTCATTCCTCATCTAGATATGAAACTGCACTATGTAGAGTAATTGTGTTAGTATATTGTTTTGATTTTATTATTGGAATAATAAATAATGCAATTTAAATGCAAGGTATTATTAAAGTTAATAAATTCGTTTATTTGAAATTGATAAAAGAAAAGAGTTGGCTATGTACAAAGATTATATAATGTTAACTAACGTTTTTTTTTCCTAATAAAATCACTTGGATTAATTAAGCTACTAAAGTATTATTGATATACAAATCAATATTAAATTTAGAAGGAAATTTTCTTTTTTTAAATCATAGATTCGTGTTTCTGTGGCTATATCGAATTTAACTTCCATAGCAAAATTGATGTTCGAAAAGACATATCTTCTTCAATTCTGCCAGAAAAAAATCGGGTTCATTGAGTGCAGAGAAACTGCGCCAAGTGCTGATAAGAAAACATGTTTTCAGTCTCCGAAAAGACCTGGCACTTTAGACCTTAATTTTGGAAAATATTACTGTTTGAAATGCAAATGTGTGGTGGAAAAAGAGCGAAAATTTCATAGCCTTTTGTTAAGCTAAAATTATCATTACGAGTAAGATATCATCATTTAATGTGAACTTAATACACTGATATATATTTGTCTTATCATTTTCATTTTTGAAAGGAGTTTTTAAAAAAAAATCCTTTCTTTGTCAGCGCTCTGCGAAATTTGAAAAGAATAAACAACACCTTCAACTCAATAGAAATCAAAGAGTCAATGTGACCAAGAAAATAGTGCAGTAGAAAAATATATATACATGTACTATAAAACGTTTAATTAAGAGTTGAAAAAAAAACTGATTTAAACTTAAAATTATGATATTTTATGGGTTTTTCACATTAATCAAACATTATTCCAAATGTGTACGGAGAGTAGAGATTTGTATAATGGTGCATTAATATCTGCCACATGCTGTATGTATACAATACAACTTTAGCGAAAGTTTATCACAGCTCATACATGTATCTTATATTAGAAAGTCCATACTTTCTATGCCTTTTTTAACTTATGGTTAATTAATGTCTTAGATGCCGCAAAAATTTATTCTTCGCTTTTTGATCGCTTCTAAAAATTCAAAATATGGAAAAAAAAATCACTCGCTCATTCCGATTTTTTGGACAAACTCCATAGAACATGTGAACAATTTGTTGAGACCATAACGCCATATCAAATCATTGTCCATATGTTATATCACAGGGATCAGTCACTGTTCCTGAAAAGCCTAAATCTCTAGATTACTACTAGGTGCAATTAAGTGACTGACTACTGTCCTATATGATTTTGAATCAGTGGTAGGAGGGAGAATATCCGTAGAAATTATTTCATGACTTAGCTCCATGAAAGTTTGCCCCACCTGGGAATCCAACCCTCGATCAGTAGAATAATGTGCATGTAAAATGAAATATGAAACACAGTTGACTATAATTGATAAAGAGATTAAGATGGATATCGAAATAGTAACTTTCAACTCCTATAATCGTTCAAAAATTCCTTCCAACAATACTTTTAGTACTTTGATAAATCTCAATTTTAACATTGGTCTACAGCTCTCACTTGAAGTAGAGTATTAACCCTAAACCGCTCAATCCCGCATTTTTACATGTCTAGACCCCCCTCAAAATGGCCGCCACAGCCTCGAAAATGGAGCTTTTTAACTAGATTTAGTGAATTTTACTAAAGGATAGTTGTCCCCAAAAAAAATGAGCCTTTTTTGCGCTCCTCCCCCTATCAATAGATGTCTCGGGGGGGGGGGGGTCCGAAGGGAGGGTGTGCCCCTCTTTGTTGCTGGGATTTGAAAGGGGCGCAGCGCCCCTCATTGCCAGGAAAAAAATCGAGGTCATTGAGTGCAGAGAAACTGCGCCAAGTGCTGATAAGAAAACATGTTTTCAGTCTCCGAAAAGACCTGGCACTTTAGACCTTAATTTTGGAAAATATCACTGTTTGAAATGCAAATGTGGGGTGGAAAAAGAGCGAAAATTGCATTTTTGGATCAGGGCTCAACTTGGTTTTTTGAAAGACATTCGCCCAGGGAATAACTTGGCCAAGTTACACATCTGTATGATAATTAGTAATGAAATTAAAGCATTTTGAAATAGCCCTAGCACGCAATGGTGGAAAAATTGCTACTTTTCACACATGTCGCAACCAGTAAAGGGTTAAAGGCCGGACTTCATTTCTTGAAAAAAGCGGGTGGTTAGCAATTAAGCCGATAAGGAGAAAGGGGGAGGGTTTGACCTACGTTATCAGAGGTTACCAACGGCTAAATCCTCAATGCTTGTAAACAAATTCTCACTAAATTTACTACAGTGTTTACATTGTAAATTCCAATGCATGCTCTGAGACAAGTTTTAGACACTTACAGACAGTAAAAATACTGCAGGTACTTAATCCATGAATCAACAGTCATGGGAACTTTCTATGAGGGGCAGCCAGATGATAATATTACTGGCTCTGTGAAGTTCATGAACTCTCTTTTGATTGGCTCGATGAAGGTCATGAATCCTTTAGCATATGTCAGTCAAATTTGAATTTTTTAAATTGTTTTCAAAATTTTTCTTTGAAAGTACCATTTCTAGGAAACTTAGAAAACTGAAAATTTTAAATATTATTGAAAATGAGTCAAAGAAACAGTATGTCAAAATTAATTAAAATCTGATCAGTAAATTTGTAACACTTCCAGATTTTCTCTCTCTGGTTTAACATGTTCACTGGTCAGAGAGTCAGAAAGAAGTGGCCATTTTCAAGATTCTCTCTCTTTTATAGTTGAAGCCCGGCCTTTAAACAAATGACAAAAAACAATAATTTGCTATAAATATACTTGATAAGTAATGATTAAGTATAGAGAAATTGAAAAAACAACAAAAAAACCCAACAAAATCATTACTCTTTGAATATACAAAAGATTGTGAAAGCAGATAAATGGACATTGTTTATTTAGCCTGAGTTTACGCAGCATGTGGCATGTGCTGACTGTTTTATTGCTTTATAATGATGGTCAGTGTTATTATAATGATTAGATGCCTGATAAGCCAACTGCTCCATTGGAGCGATTTTTGGAGTAACTTTGTAGGACTGTAAAGGCCGGACTTCATTTCTTGAAAAAAGCGGGTGGTTAGCAATTAAGCCGATAAGGAGAAAGGGGGAGGGTTTGACCTACGTTATCAGAGGTTACCAACGGCTAAATCCTCAATGCTTGTAAACAAATTCTCACTAAATTTACTACAGTGTTTACATTGTAAATTCCAATGCATGCTCTGAGACAAGTTTTAGACACTTACAGACAGTAAAAATACTGCAGGTACTTAATCCATGAATCAACAGTCATGGGAACTTTCTATGAGGGGCAGCCAGATGATAATATTACTGGCTCTGTGAAGTTCATGAACTCTCTTTTGATTGGCTCGATGAAGGTCATGAATCCTTTAGCATATGTCAGTCAAATTTGAATTTTTTAAATTGTTTTCAAAATTTTTCTTTGAAAGTACCATTTCTAGGAAACTTAGAAAACTGAAAATTTTAAATATTATTGAAAATGAGTCAAAGAAACAGTATGTCAAAATTAATTAAAATCTGATCAGTAAATTTGTAACACTTCCAGATTTTCTCTCTCTGGTTTAACATGTTCACTGGTCAGAGAGTCAGAAAGAAGTGGCCATTTTCAAGATTCTCTCTCTTTTATAGTTGAAGCCCGGCCTTTAAACAAATGACAAAAAACAATAATTTGCTATAAATATACTTGATAAGTAATGATTAAGTATAGAGAAATTGAAAAAACAACAAAAAAAACCCAACAAAATCATTACTCTTTGAATATACAAAAGATTGTGAAAGCAGATAAATGGACATTGTTTATTTAGCCTGAGTTTACGCAGCATGTGGCATGTGCTGACTGTTTTATTGCTTTATAATGATGGTCAGTGTTATTATAATGATTAGACGCCTGATAAGCCAACTGCTCCATTGGAGCGATTTTTGGAGTAACTTTGTAGGACTGCATTATTGAGTTTTCATGAATATAACTCCTCCAGATATGAGTCTCTACATCCTTTGGGTCACTAGAATTGACATCCTGCCTAAAGCCTAATGGGCTTACGAACCTATGTCGCAAGATTCAAAGAAAAATGGATTTTTTTTGCAGTGCATTAGTCATGCATTTTTTTGTGTGTTTTAAGTCCAAAATGCTTAATTTAAGAACAAAAAGGTCCCTAAATAAAAGATAGATAGTCTATTAACACTGTCCATTTTGATGATCTTTTAATAGTGTCATTAAACTGTACTTAAATACATAGTAAAATGGGCATAGAGTGTTTGTAGAAATTTTAAGATGAGGATTGAAAGCTGAGAATATCTAAACCAAACCTATTGTTTTTTTCTTATTGTTTAATCTTAGTGTCTGTTTTCTATATGTTATCTTATATTGATTGTTTTAGGCTTGTGAGGGTCAAACAAAATCAAGAAAAACAATTTATAATGTGGGCCGGTACATAATTAGTTGGACTAATTGGCATTTTTGAATAGATAAAACTGAAACTTTCTAATCAGTTTGTAGGGTATCTGGTCTATGTATTGAATATTTATTTAATCTTAATTCTCTTTAACTGCGGAGGAATTTGATAGTCTGGATCGGGGAGTCTGTTTTTGAGCATTGGGTCATGTGATACTAAGTATGTGACACGATAGGTAGTGTGGCTTATTTTTCTTTATTTTCGTAATTTTAAATGTGGTTAATATCAGAAATCAGGGGATTTTTTTTATAAATATTTTTGTGGGGTGATACGTGATTCTTCAATTTGGAGGTGGTTTCGGAAATGTATGTATTTTTTTTTATGTGTTATTTAATGTGTAATTTGAACAGGTATGGAATAGTTTTAAATCTCATTTGTCATTTAGATTTTGATCTTGATTTTTTCCCCTGAAATTTGGCAGGGTTGACACTAACAGTGCCCTAGAATTATGAAGATCCCAAAACCATGGGTAGATTCTCATTGATTTGCAGAGCTAGGGATTCCATCAGGATCCCTAAAAATTATCATGAATCATTTATTGCAATTTTAGTGACTGTAACTCTTATTTCCAAATCTTTGTCTTTTATTGAAGAAATCCATTACATTAAAGAGGAATCCCTGTGTAACTGACTTGGTATTTCTTGGGGATCAGTGCTCCTTTTCACAAAAATTCTTACGAAGAAAGTTATCGTAAGTCAATTTCATATAATTTGCAGTTCATAGTCAGATTGATAATAAGCTTAACTATGATATGAAATTCAAAAGGTATACAATATTCTACACAATTCTATAATTCTTGGAATTGATAAGCCAAAAAATGAGCATATTAATAATGTTTCTTGCTTTTGACTTACGAAGATTTTTTTCGTAAGATTTTTTGTGAAAAGCACCACTGTTTTGGTAATAGAAAGAGTTATTATTGCTCTCATTTAAATAAGATGATCCTTTGTGATGATATGATGTGTTATTTCTTTTATCTGTATACACCCCTTTATCTTTATGAATTCAATCTTTCCCATTCTCAACTGTGACCGTGCCTGACTTATTTCAATAGTTACTTACTTGGTTTAACTTCTATAATTGAAAATTTTCACAATGTGATGACAACGATATTACAGGTGTTCAGGTCAGTGTTTTAGACCAGACCACAAATTCCATATCAATAATACATACTTCAACGATCTCAATATGTTCAAAACTATCTACCGTTTGCTTTTTCCCTCCTAATTGGCAATATACATCAAGCCTATTTGTTTTACCAAACACATAAAATGCGATCCTTAATTTCCCATAAAGATAACAATGTATTGTCTATCTATTTTCTCTGATATCTTTGATAGACTGTATCTCTTTTTTATCTAGACACAGTCTAAAATTAAGAAAATACGAGGCACAGTCTAATTAATACTGATTGCCTCTTTTTTTACCAATTATCATTGTCATCATCATCATTATCATCAGTTGAGGGTTTTTTTGTTTGATTTTTTGTACATGTAGTTATGAGTATATTGACCCTGTTGTTCTTACTTTGTTAGTTCGACTTTTTCTTGCGGAAAAAATAATGAAACTTGACTTTTTCAGAGATTGGTGAAAGCTCAGCTTATTATAATGCTGATACTTTTCAGGGCTTTTTCAGGGAGTTTTGGGAAAAAGGCCCCTGCCCAAATTGGGAATTTTTAACATGGTAAATAGTCTGATTTAGGAAAAAAATATTGACAAATCAACCCAATTTGGAAATTTCATCATTAATGTTACTGCATTAAATCTTTATATGCCTTGCTTTGGTGTCTCTGAAAGTGTTGCAGTGCTCTTGACCAGGTGGTTACCAATTGAATTTGTTATCATTTGATAGTCAGATGGCTGTACATTTGAATCACTTCATGAAACTAACTCATATTCTCTTGAGCAAAGATTGTACTAAGGGACCAGGAAAAGACTCTGGAGTTTATGCTCTTTATTCACCATATATCATTGTTGCCCGAATTAGTAGAGATTGCCAATGGAGCACACCAGTCATCCTGAAACTCAACAGTTTCCAGTTATAACTGGACAGTAGGTCCCGGGAAGATAAAACTTTTACAGGACAAAAATGAGTCTTACTGGACATGAGACATTTTATATTATTTGAAATGAAAACTTAGAGGATGTGATCAAATTTTTTGCCAGACAGTCGGTCCTGCAAATCATCACTTGTAGACGGACCTAATACTTTTTTACAGGATTTGTAATTCGGTCTGCCATGTTTCGCAGTGAATGGAGCACACTGTCCATGGACAGCCCTTGTTTTCTATTAAGTGCCAGAATGGTTGTGCTAGCTAAGTATTGACTGCTCATGTTTTTCTATCTATTACTATGAGAATTGCTGTGTGCTAGTTAAGGTCAGTGTCCATGGACTGATCTTGTTATTTTCTATCATAGTCGCCATTGATCTCATCAATTACCTGTACAACAAGTATACCAGTACTCCCAGGTATGAACTGATGGTTGAAATAAACTATTCTTCTTGAAAAGAAACATCATATTTATGGTGTTAAGACTTGATTAGAATTGACTGGTCTCTGACAATAGATTGTAATACAGTATTAAATGTATCTTTGTTACCTATCAGTAACACTGTTCATTTACCTATGTTCTGTACCTTGTGGCTAAGGCCTAACTTAAAAAAAATAATAAAAAAGTTTTTTTGCTCTTTATCTTGGTCTGTGGCGCAGTACGCTACCCACAGGATTTTGTATTTACTGTCCTGAGGGTTTGCTGGTTACACCCTCACCCCTCCTTGAAAATTCACGAGAAATGTTGATTTAAAAAAAAATATTTAGAGATGTTGTCGACCAGTCCTTAGCGTTGTGGATAAGTAAGTTCTGGACATAGACAAAGGTCCAAGAAAGCTAGGTTACTTAATAAGTTAGCTTGTCACATAAAATGACACAGCATTAAAAACAATGATAAAGTAACAGTGAGTTACCAGATATGAGACAGAAATATGCATACCCTATTTTGGTTACTGTCCATTGATTCTTTGCAGAGTTATGGCCCTTTGATTCTTGTCCACTCGTTTTCTAAACACCCAATTTCTTGACAAACACCTTTTTAGGGTTTTTTTATCACATTCAGTGATACATATAGTTAGCCTAGCCTTATAGCTCTTGATATATTCCTAGGATAAATCATTGCAAACAAACACCAATATTAGCGTAGCCTTGTAAACTCTGAGATGTTAGAACACCATGAAAAGACTATCCATGTTGTATAGGTGATAGGTCATTCAAGGACATAGATTTATGTGAGTCTTGTACTAGGTGTCAATATCTAACTGATAAGCCTTTAGGCTTTGTGTTCTATCTTGTTAATACAGTTAAACCTCTCTACAATGACCAATACTTGTTGTAGGGTATGTTCTATTTGATGGTTATTAGAAGGTGTCTGATGTAAAAATGTTTATTTTCAATAGAAGAGATGCACTCAAATTTTAAATGTTTTTAAGAATTGTTTGTAGTTAAGAGGTGACTGTTGTTTGATAGGAGATTGTTACTTAGAGGTTGTTGACATATTATTTTTGGTGAGAGTGTACTGTTGTTTGGAGTAGTTGTTGTTAAGAGATGGCTGTTATTTGATAGGAGATTGTTACTTAGAGGTTGTTGACATATTATTTTTGGTGAGAGTGTACTGTTGTTTGGAGTAGTTGTTGTTAAGAGATGGCTGTTATTGACAGACCACTGTTGTTGAAATGTGACTTTTGTCGAGATGAAACTGTAAACTATTGGGAAGTAGACCGTTGTTTAAAGGTGGTTGGTGTTGAGTGATTATTGTTGTTAAGAGGTAGCTGTTGTTGGGACGTAAGTTTTATTAGGAAGAACCTGTTTTTGAGAGGTGGCAGTATTGAATCAAAATGATAGGTAACTATTGAGAGAGATGGTCATTATATTGAGGTTTCACTGTATAATAGATATAAAATAATGTTATTTGAGGACATAGAATGTATCATATATATATTGACTACATACCTGATAGTATAGTTTTTATTGATGATTTGTTTTTCTTAGAATTATTAGCATAGCTTGTAACCTACCAGGAAATGTTCTTCCTATACTTATTGGGACAGTGCCATCCGAAAGTCCTTGGATGCAATCCTGATTTTTGGAAAAACTGATTTGTAAAATCTACAAAGATAGGAAGAATATATCTGAACATATTCAAGGTAAGCGACATGAATGAGCTTAAATTCAAGCTTAATAACCTGGACAGCGTATTATCAAATAACTTACGATAATTTTACTATACGAAATAGAAGGATTCACGACTAAAATTGGTCATAAAACGCTTGATAATATGGGCCCCTGCTGTATGCATGATCAGTTTTTCACAGAACTTGAACTGTCCAAGATTTTTTGAAGGGCACTGTACAGGTGAGGTGATTTAGGGAAGATATTCTTGTCAATGAAGCATTGGAGATCAGTTTATTTTCATGTCCCTTTAAAAAGGTCAGTTCTGGCTATCAATTTATATCAAAATGACCAGTACATTAAAATTAACCTCCCATTTGGATTCGGTAGTCTGCCAGGATTTCAAATCTAGTTTCCGGAAAGGGGATATGGGTTGAATCTCACCCAGGGCGGTTAAAATACCCTACCATAAAAATTTGACAATGCAATTTTCACTAGTCTGATTTTTTTTACCATAACATAAAAGTTAAAGTGCAGTACATGCTGAGCCGACTTCACAATTTTTTCTAGTTCCAAACTTCAGGCTTGTGATTTTAAAGTCATCCTGATAGGACTGCATCCAGACTCCCAGTTTTTAATTCTATTTTTTGATTCTATTAAATAAGCAGATTCAAATAGTACATGTATGATATAAACTTTGTAAATAATGTACGCTGATGTATTAGATAAATGATTCAAGTATTGAATATCAAATATTAGAGCCGTATATGTGCGTGACTGTTTTCTTTATATGTATAACCCATCGTACGTTAAAACCAAGACATGATCTACTTCGTGGTACGTCTCAGTTGATCTACCTTTCCGATTAGAAAACCAGAATCATTTACCTGTAGAAAATTAATTCAGTTCAAATTTACAGTGATCAAATTTTATCTAGGCAAATCGAGTATTGTCATAGCTTAGATTTATCGTTTAAAAAAAACTGGTCGAGCGACGTTCTCAGCTTTCAGTTCATGGTAAAGATGAGATGCATCCGTAAGTTTTAATCTTTTTCGTCTTATTTTGCTTCTCATTATTGAGAGAAGACTGGAGAGATCAGTGGACGATAATTTTATGTTTGATCAATTTTTAGTAGTTTAAGTAAAAAAAATTTTTTTTGGTCATCCCATTTAAGTCTATATTTTACGCTATATTTATCGCTACGGTTGCACAGCAAGTGGATTGGATTAAAGATTTAATGATCCAAATAAGGTATTGTTAAAATAACATTTTTTAGTAGAAAAACTACTGATTAAATATTTTAATGATCTTTTTAAATATAAACATTGCTATAGTAACCGTATGTCTACGTATACAAGTGTAAATGGAAATTTTAGGTAAAAAATCAATAGCTGTTCAATGTATTGTGATTACATTTTTGTGATTTACTCAGATTTGATTTTTAGATATTTGCTGTTTAAGTGTTAAGATTGTGGGGAGATTTTTATTACTGTTTGAGGCTGTATTGACAATAAATCCAGGTACTGTTTTTTTCTTACTTGATTGTTACTTGTATGAAAACAAGAAACATTGAATGGCTGGTTCATGTAACAAGAATAAAGTAATATTATAAGTTTTACAATCTTAATTTGTAAATTATGATATGATTTATTGGCAGGTAACTGATTAATGTAATATTTAGATTGTTTGATTGATAGATTTTGGTTAATTGATTGATTTTGTCAATTGATTGATTTTGTGTAATGGATTGATTTGGTTAATTGATTGATTTTGTGTAATGGATTGATTTGGTCAATTGATTGAATTTAGTTGATTGATTGATTGATTTGGTTCATTAATTGATTGATTGATTGATTTGGTTAATCATTTGATTGATTTGGTTAATTGTTTGATTGATTTGGTTAATTGATTGATATGGTTAATTGATTAATATGGTTAATTGATTGGTATAGTTAATTGATTGACATGGTTAATTGATTGATATGGTTAATTGATTGATATGGTTAATTTAATAATTTGGTCTGTTGATTGATTTGGTTTATAGATTGATTGGTTAATTGTTTGTTTTAGTTAGATTATTAATTTCCTTAATTTATTTATTGATTTGATCAATTGATTTATTAATTGAATTTGGATGTATAATTGGTTACATTAAGTGATTGAGAAATTCAATTATGTTCTTTTTTCAGCCAACTTTGTGTTAAAAATCGGCAATTGCATGCATATTGTTTGTTGTATTATTTTATCTGTATACTTTTAGGGGTTATCTTTGGTTGGACAACAACAGTTTGTTAATTAGGCAAATAATACTGTCTAATTGCCGAGGAAAATGGGCTACCAAATTCACCTGGCGCAACCGAAATATTACATAGAAATCATATAGCTCATAGGTTAAAAGTAAGATTTTAGGTAATTGATATTCAAACTGTTTATCACTGAGACATGATCGTACATTAAAGTTTAATCGTTATCATTTTAATAAGATTACTATGATGTGATATGATAATATAGCAGTTACTGATACTGATTATCATAGTGTATTGATGTATTATATTGTAATCTTGAATTTAAGGTTTACCCTCCCCCCCCCTCTCTCGCTCTAGCTCAGTCAGTAGTACACAAGTCTATTTATGGAGGGGTTGTAGGTTCAATGCCCAGGTGGGACATACTTTGCTGGAGTTTGGTCATGAAATAATGTCTACTAATTTCTACTGTCATTCTCCTCAAAAAAAAAATGTCCTACACAGGAATCAAATTTACAGTCTACTGATCAAGGGGTCGTAGATTTGATTCCTTGGCTTGGTCAAGAAATTTTTTTTTTTATATTTCACAGTCAATTTCTTCCTCCTACCACTGATTCTAAATCATGTTAGGCAGTTGTCAGTCACTGAAGAAGTATGCACCTAGTTTTTAGTTAACAGCTAAATCTAGAGAACTAGCCTAGTAGGTTGAATGACTGCCAGGATATGACTTATACAATGTGTTGCTTACTTGCTGTAGCTAGAAGAACAATTGTTGTTAAATCCCTTTGTGGACTATTTCTCTCTGCTAATAAATCTAAGGATCAAACTTACTGTAGATAGGGACCAAGGGGTCTTATATCAGAAACATAATACTGTTTGAGCCATGATTACTTATGATATACATGGTTAAATATTTTAAAGGACTGGTCCTTAAATACAGGAGTTTTATAGCCGGAGTAAAAGGTTCAATCTGTTTGTAAATGTTGGTGAAGAATTCAGGGTTTTATATGATTTAGAAAATGGAAACAAAATTTTAAACTTATTTAAAAATTTGGAATCTCGATTATGATAAAACTAAAAAGAGATATTGTTCTGTATCATGCTGTATTAATCACATTGAACGTTGAATGATCTTTGAACAAATAAAAACTTTAAAATTTAATATCTTGTGGTTATATAAATAATGACTGAATGATTATGTCTGATTTTCTTTCCTCTAGTAGATTCATTGTAAAAATTATTGATAGCTTCGTCTATAAAACTGCGTAGTTATTTTAATTGACGACAAACACTTCCTTTTGAGTTTTTTTTGTATTTCTATGGTGATTGTAAGTTTCAAATAAAAACGATCTTTGAATAGGTATTCGTTACTCACTCCATCGGCAGACTATCGTAAATGTATTGTACCGACATTGTCAGTTACATCGTTAATGATTGTCAAGCTTTTATTGGTTGGTATGGATTTCAAAATTTCATAATAATGGTTTGAAGCGTTTCCATGCATATCAAAAGATCGATCAGGTTTCGAGGTTGACGACGGAATTCGACCTTTTAGAGATAATTTATTCTGAACGGTGAATAGATCTTCAATGTATAGATAGTTTAAAAGGGTTTGACGATGATAATATGTACACTGTACACGTACAAAGTTTTAAATTTTCACCTGTATCTATTTGTTATGTATAGCATCAATGACATTATCTGAGGTATTTGTTATCGTATATCCATTGTTACGATTGATGAAAAAAATCCAAAAAATCGGTAATTTAAAGTTTTTGATACTATTGTTAAGGTATTGGATTTGTTTTTTAATGGTTGTTTTTGATTGGTTGGTTCATCGGGCTATTTATAGATGCTGCAAAAAACTGAAGCTGGGTTAATCTAGGTATAGGTTTTCACTGATTGTTCCTTTACAGTGCCCTCCAAAAGTCATAAGGCAAAATCTGGATTTTTATAAATATTTTTTTGTGGGGTTTAACGCCGTAGCAACACATTGTATAGGTCATATAACGGTGGTCAGTCAATCTACTCACTCCTGGATTTAGCTGTTAACCAACTACTAAGCCCATACTTTCGTCGGTGACTGACAACTGCCCTACATAATTATGAAGTATTGGTAGGAGGGAGAATGGCCGTAGAAATAATTACATGACCAAGCTTCACGAAAGTATGCCCCACCCGGGAATCAAACCCATGACCCCTCGATCAGTAGACTAGCACGTTACCAACTGAGCTAGCCTGGCGGCTACACGTTTTTTAACTACAACTAAAGTTTGTACAACTCCTTGTTGTAGATTTTTAGGAGCAGACGTGGTTGAGCAGTTATGATGTTGGATTGGTAATCATTGGATAGTCAGCCCTGTGTTGGATCAAATCCAGTTTTTCTTTGAGGGAGAAACTGTATCCTTCATATCCTGTAACATGTAACTACTGGGGGACCAGGAAGTGGACTCAAAAGTGATTAATCTTAGTTGTAAGAAAGCTTGTTTAATAATCGAGCTAAAATAAATTACAATGTAGTGTAGTTAATTTTTTCTTGGGTAAATGTAAACCCTAAAAACAGGGTTTTGTCCAAGGACTTTAGAAAGGCACTGTAGTGTATAGCATATGTAGGGGCTTTTGTCAGTTATCTTTCCTTGATAAAATCTGAAGCAATCCAATTGGTAAGTAGGTACTTACAGTTGGAATACTCGGATTTTATCATTGAATTCCTATGTAAGGATAACAAAATATTTCTTCTAATATCTTTCTTGTTAATTGAAATATTAATAGAAGTGATAAAATTTAGATTAGATTATAAGTTCTTTATCCCCAAAAATACTTAGGTTGAATTTCAAACAAATTAAAAGATTTACAAAAAAGTTATTTTAGATTAATTGTGGCAAATTGACATTAAAAGAAAGGGTAAAATCCGAGTAATCCAACTAATGGGACTATATGAAGAGTATACAAGGGGAAATAACTGACTAAAGTCCCTTAGTGAAAGACATAAAAATTGAACTGTAAAATCAGTGAAGGAAATTAAGAGTTCTATTTCAAAAATTGATGTCATTTTAAGTTTTTAAGGTAACTTGAGTGTGGGGGGGACTTTAAAAAGATTCTGTCGGATCCTTTACTAAAAATGCAAATTTTATGATCTGAAATTTTATCCGATAAATTCAAATTCTTCTATCTCAGGTATATATTGGCCTATTACTTTTGTGAATCTGACACCATCGCTGTTCTATTGTCAGTTTTAAAGTTCATTAGGTTTTGATAAAAACGGGAAAAATCGTCGAAACCGTGAAAACATCGCCGATAAATTGCAAAGTATGTTGATCTAAGCTTCTCATTGTGAATTCGATAGATGAAGCATCTTCGTTTTTCGTTGACCCGAATTAATGAGCGTGTATTAGAATTTAGATACATCGTCTATTGTAATCGTTTTTCTTTTGTAAAAATACCTGAAATAATCTCTCTGTAACACTGATTGATTTCACGTCAGTTCAACCTCCTTTTCCGATGGTTCAACCTCCTTCCCTGACGTACCTATAGTTTACCCGTATTCGGTGATTTTACAAATTGAAGCTATATTGCTTACTATTTGGGGGTTTGGTGCAAAACAGTCGTAACTCAATATAGGAAAAGAGTGAATTACAACTGTTTTGGGCTAAACTTGCGTATTGTCATGGCGGTATTGAGTTTGTGCAAAGTTGCGTGACGTAATGTATTTAAAGTGATAGGGACTTTGGTTTAAGTTATTTATTATTGTCTGCTATGGTATAGTATGATAGGAGATAATGTGAGGTATATTTAATGGATAATCGGTACTAATATACATGAGTTACTGTTTCTCCCTTAAACAGGTGGTTTTTTTCCTCATATATTGTCTGATGTTGAAAAACATTTTGAATTTACTGTCATACTTATGTTAGATTATTTTATTTCACTTTCAATAGGCACTTTTTTATTAGTCAATGTGCAGCTGCTCACTCCCCTAACCAGCATCAGCTTTGACTAGTAACCAACAGTGTCTCTCTCTCTTGAGGAAAATCATTAATTAATAACTTGCTGTGATTTGAAATCAAACTAAGGACCTCCAGATGTAAAATCATGTGCTCTATCTCTGCACCATGGCCCCAGAGATCTGCATTAGGATGTCAGCCACCTGGCTAGCTGGCCTGCACAAAGGTCTACTGTTTGAGGGGTCCTAGGCTTGATTCCCAGGCAGGGCATAATTTCAAGGAGTTGGGTCATGAAACAATTTCTACGTCTGTTCTCCCTCCTGGTAACCAATGATAGTAAGATATGTAAGACAGTTGTCAGTCACTGAAGGAAGTATGTGCCTTGTAATTTGTTAGCTGCTGAATCCAGAGATTCAGTATTTCCAGGAACATTGAGTAGGTTGACTGAATGCCGTTTTATAACCTTTACAATGTGTTGCTACGGTGTTAAACCAATCAAAACTATGGTTTTGTGCCTGTAATTTAATGCACACAGTTGATCA
The DNA here is from genome assembly GCA_025267735.1 of Mactra quadrangularis. Taxonomy (NCBI): domain Eukaryota; kingdom Metazoa; phylum Mollusca; class Bivalvia; order Venerida; family Mactridae; genus Mactra; species Mactra quadrangularis. The sequence continues at coordinate 45,013,070 of CM046305.1, read as the reverse complement.
AGACCTAATAAATAAAACATTTCTCTACAAATATTTGACATCAGTTGTTTTTTTCTATTTACAGAAAGAACTTGATTCGACTGCCACTGAAATAGCCAACAGACAAGATGAAAGTGATGCTTCTAGAAAGAAACTTGTAGAACTAAGTAGAGAATTCAAGAAAACCACTCCTGAGGTATGTTACTGTTTTATTATAGATATACAGAGTTTGACATTAAAAGTTGCCCTATGTTAACCTAAAATTTGGGTTCAGGCAACTAATGTTACTGCTGGTTACCTGCCTGGCTAGCTGAGTCCGTAATGCACAAGTCTACTGATCGCGGAGTCGTAGGTTCGATTCCCTGGTGGGCATACTTTCATGGAGCTTGGTCATGAAATAATTTTTTCCGGCAATTCTTCCTCCTACAACTGATTCTAAATCCTGTAGGGAAGTTGTCAGTCACTGACAGTAGAAGTTGGGTAACAGCTAAATCCAGAGATTTAAAATTAGCCTTTAGCCTTTCAAGGAAAAGTGTGTAGGTTGACTGACCACTGTGATATAACCTATACAATGTGTTGCTACAGGGTTAAACCCAACAAACAAACAAAATACAGCTGGTAAACATTTGGTTGGGGCAAGCTTAATGTAAACCTAACGTTGTCCAAGCGGGTAACCTACTATAAAATTAATGTTGAGCTCTGTTATAGTGTAAACTATGAAATCAAACTTCTTCGAGTTTACATCAATCATAAATTTCTTGTCCACTTTGGGTATTTGAGACCAAAAATTGAAAGTTATTTTATATTGTTTGGGAGAAAGTTTACAGCCTGGTTTAATAATCAGGATTTTTGTTACTAGAATAAGGGTTATATCCCTCTGTGAAATGTCTGAAAAAGGGTTAGTTTTGAATCTGAAGGTCCTCAAGGGTTCAAAACCTAGACCTGGACCGGAAAGTTTCAATTTTCCTTATTACGTTTCTGATATAAGACCCCTTTGGCCCCTATCTACAGTAAGTACTGGTAGAGAAACAGTGTCATTAAGTGTCGTCCTATTGCCCCTGACAGACTTGGGTTCAGGCAACCTGTTACTGCTATTAAAGATATGCTTGGGGCAAGTTAAATATATATAGCAGCTGACTGTCAATTCGGGCAAACTAGTGTAAAAATTAGTGTCGATCCCTGAACAGTTTGAAATTTAAAACCAAAGTATTGAAATCGCTGAAAGTCTAATAAAAATTAGGATTATTTTGCAACAACAGGACATGATTCAGTATTTATAGATATGTATAAGTAGAACTACAATATATTTGTCTTGTAACAATGTGTAGATTCTTATACTGGTATGACACGAACACTTCGAATCACTTGAGATATTTACTCAATAAATCTTTGTTTTCACTTTGTTAAACAATGTTGCCATTCAATACGTTTTTGATTTTAACAACTAGAAAACCTCTTATGTCATCAACGTTAATTCAAGTGTTGGTTTTCCCTGCACATGTTTATCTGGTATTTTAATTACGATAAAAAGTGATCTGCATCACCAAGATGCTTGTAAAACACTCGAACGATCATGATCATATCCTGAAAATCATTAGTTTTATTGTGTATTTTTGATTATTAAAATCAAGTGTTATTTCTTTCCTTGTTTTTTTGTCAGCCCTTATAACAAATATTGGCGGGGTTTAAAGATGTTGCTTAACACTTAATATGAGTAGAAGAATTGTAAAATACACATATGATTTAAGTTATTGTTAAATTGTATTCAACTCTCTGTAGCACATACATTAACCCTGCTGATTTAAATACTCAATACAATACTTCTATACTGACTATCAAGAAATAGTCGTCCATATTTAAGAACAAGAATTATTATACAAAAACTGAGTATTTAAATCAGGGGGGTTAATGAATATGCCACTGACAGTTGAATAAAATGTAACAATACACATTGAAGTACAGATTTCTATAATGGTCGCAGTCAGTAGAATATTCACTTTGTCCTATGGGTTGTACTTGGGAGGAAGGGGGGGGGGCTGGACAGATATAAATCCATCATTTTCCTCATTAAGCTTATGAAACTACTTGGAACCTAAGTCGAGTTTGGTCATGAAATATTTTCTATGGCCATTCTCATGCCTTCTCTTGTATCCTACTAAGCATTTGTCAGCCACTAATTGAGGATATGACTGTGCTTAGTAGAAGTTTAAAGCTTAGGTCCAGAGGTCTTGGCTTGTCCAGGGAACATGTCCAGTTGGATGACTGAATCCCATGATATGGCTGAGAAAACTCCCAACCACGAGTACAGTGAAGTTCCACTATTATGAGCATCAAAATCATCTTAACATAGGGACGTTCTACTTCACAGATTAAGCATTTCTTCAAGTACAGCATGTTCTTGTTTCTGTTTTTAAATTAAACTTTGTTTTATACCGCCCTACATTCCTTCACTCACTTTTCAACAGTCAGGGTATTAAAAAGTAGGCCTTCTCCCCCCTCCCTCAGACTTACAGCCACAATGTAGCATCATGGATTCTCAAATTAGTATAAGTTATAATAAAATCTAAGTTAAAAAAAATCCAAGCCCTTAGATAAATCTTAGAAAGAAATAAGTGTTTTTGTCATAGGTACCCTAGTATATTTTCGTAAATATACAAAACACTAAATTATTGTATTTAATTCTTGTCTTAGAAGTATATGAACTTTTTTATATAAGTTTATTACACAATTGTTGATTATTTATTTCAATGATAATTAGATGTTTATTTTGACATGTGCTTGAAACAGGCTATAGAGACAATAGTTTAAAATAATAACTTGTTAGTTTCTTTTTGTGAATGCTACAGTACAACCTCTCTACAACATTCAGTAGATAGTTATCTGTGGCTGAGAGATATCTGTTGCTGAGAGATGTTATTGAGAGGTAGCTGTTATTGAGGGACGGAGAGAGATAATTGGCTATTATTGAAGGGTTGAGGGTAATTGAAAGGTGACTCTTATAGCGAGGTGGCTATAATTGAAAGGTAGCTGTTATTGTGTGGTGGCTGTTATTGAGTGGTGGCTGCTATTAAGATGTGGCTATTTTATTGAGTGGTGATGGTTATTGAGTGGTGGCTGTTATTGAGAGGTAGCTATTTTATTGAGTGGTGACTGTTATTGAGTGGTGACTGTTAAGAAAGGTAGCTATTTTATTGAGTGGTGGCTGTTATTGAGTGGTGACTGTTAAGAAAGGTAGCTATTTTATTGAGTGGTGGCTGTTATTGAGTGGTGGCTGTTATTTAGAGGTAGCTATTTTATTGAGTGGTGACTGTTATTGAGTGGTGACTGTTAAGAAAGGTAGCTATTTTATTGAGTGGTGGCTGTTATTGAGTGGTGGCTGTTATTGAGAGGTAGCCATTTTATTGAGTGGTGACTGTTAAGAAAGGTAGCTATTTTATTGAGTGGTGGCTGTTATTGAGTGGTGGCTGTTATTTAGAGGTAGCTATTTTATTGAGTGGTGGCTGTTATTGAGTGGTGGCTGTTATTGAGAGGAGGCTGTTGTTTCGAAGTGGTTGTAATTGAGTGGTAGCTATTTTATTGAGTGGTGGCTGTTAATGAGAGGTGGCTGTTACTGGTAGGTAGCATTTTTTGTCGCTTCTGTAATTGAGTGGTGGCTGCAATTAAGAAAATATTATTATTGAAAGGTGACTGTTATTGAGTGATGTTTGTTATAAAAAGGTGACTGTTACTGACAGGTTTCAGTGTGAGTAATTGAGAAGTGTCTGCTGCAAAAGATTTTGTCATTGAAATGGGTGATCGTTTTAGAATTGTGGCCATTATTTAGAGGTGGCCATTAATGCAGGTTTTAATATAATATATACAAATCTATATCGTATAATATAAGTATAGATTATTATCATCTTTTACTGTTTCTATAATTCGTGATGTCGTTGTTGTTGTTTTTTTCACCTAAATCTTAGAAATTTCGGTTGCTATGGTAACTGTTTTTTGTTAGACATTGGTAAAACAATTTCTGTGATTTTGTCAATAAATCAATATGACATTTGATATTTGTTCTTTCATCGGAATTTGCAAAACAATTTCATTTCCATGGAAATCGTCGTCAGTTTTTCGTGCGAACGATAATCAGATATCTATGTTCAATCAATTCACAGGTAAAATGATGATTATTAGTGCTTTGAGTAAAAATCGTAGGAGGGGGGGGAATCTTGCAGGAAGGTGTGTAGGGAGTCTTGAACCCCTTTTTAGTCCCCTACTAATAGTTTTTCGACTAAATTGAATGTTATGGATTTTTTTTAAATGCTAAATTTTCAGTGTAATCTGAAAAAAAATGTCTGAAATAAAAAAAATTGGTTATCTCCAAAAAATTGGTGTTAAATCCTCTAAGAAAATAAAAACAAAAAGAGGCCGATTCTGTGTTTGAAAATTGGGTCCCTTTAAAAGATAGAAGTCAGGTCCTCCCCTAAAACTTTAGTAAATGAATTTGTATCCTTGCAAAATGATTCAAAGCATATCTATGTAAGTCTCCATTATCATTAGTATAATATAATAATATTAATTATAACTTCAGTTAAAACTATTACATACACAATTATTTACATTGAATTATATAATGGTATAATGATGATTAGTTTCCATTAATCATGTATTGCCAAGTCTGTGTTATAATTGAATTGAATGTTCAGAACTTGTTGGAATTCCATGGAATTTTACAAGTCATTGGGTTTTCTACTGTTGCATGTTCTGTGACAAACTTTAAAGCTATATTGCCTAGGACAGTCTTCCCAACAAACTTTATCAGCACTGGACATTTTGTTTAGCAGAATTGATTTACTTACTGGAAAGAATGTACGTTTACTGGACAGAAACAATTCTTAGCAATGTGTTTAAATTTGCAGTCCCATTTTAATGATTTAAAATGTTATATCCTAAAATAAATACAATATAACAGCAAATAAAGATTTTTTTTATTGAATTATATGGAAACCGGTGGCTGAAAAAAGTTGGTGGACCGTCGGACCACTCAAAATCTAAAGGATACTGGACTGACAGCAAGTTTGCTTGACTTGGTTAACAATTCACTGGCTAAATTTGATGACTGCAAGGGCATTAAGACTCAGTACAATTGTGTAAATAGATGCTCATTGCAAGTAACCGCTCAGTTAAGAACAATATTATTGCATCAGAATTTAGGTATGTATGTTGCAAAATCATTATTTTAATTCTGGCATAAACTATACCTTTAACTTTTTCAACATTTCTCAATTCTGTACACTATCCCTTTAACATAATAATTTTATTTATTCTTCATACCAGAGTCTCAAAGACAAAGACACTTTGACTCTATGTTCCAATCGAACCCCTGCTATTTAATGTGGCGAAAAAATTACTTTGAAAATCAGAAAGGCGGAGTAGTTGCATTTTGCATTCTTACGCGAGACAGATTTCTGGGTTTGTTACGTATTCAAATTATAAGATATGTTCGTAGTTAATAAAAAATGAGAAATAGAATATGGCATTCTTTGTTTGAGTGAAGTAATAATATTGAAATGTTCTCTTTTATTTAATTGATAAACTACATTTTTCGTGACGTGTATGTTTTCTGTTTTCGTAGATCTATATTTCTTCGGGGCTCACAGAATTGTGAGTGATTTACCATACGTATATGATTTTGTCAGGAAAAAAAGAGGGAAAAAGACATATACTCGATGATTAATGATCGAGAAGGTTTTTCGAAGCTAAAATCATTGAGTTGTTTCGTTGTTTCTTTATTGGTGAGGCCCCTATGGGGGATTTTTATTATGTTTCCTTGAATTTGTGAGGTCCCGTTGGGGGTGTTCTAGTATGTTTCCTTTATTTCAATGATTTTTGGTCAATTTCTTTGTGATTAGGGATTTTTTATGCATAGATTTGTTATTGAGCAAAATGTTGGTTGTTGATGTGTATTAAAGGTTATTATTTTGTTGGGATGTAGTTGGATGGGTTGAATGAGGACTAATTTTGTTTGAATGGGTGGAGGTCATTGATCATAATTCTCTGGATTTAGCTGTTATCCTGTTACTAGGCATATACTTCAGTCAGTGACCAACAAGTGTCCTACATGATTAAGAATCGGTGGTAGGAGGGAGAATGGCCATTAGAATTATTTCTTGAATTATTTTCTGACATAACTCCTCAAAAGTATGAACCCGTCTGGGAATCAAACCCATGACCCCTTGATCAGTAGACTTGTGTGCTCCCAATGAGCTAGCCAGGCAGGCTATTCAATTGTTTGCAACACAATGCAGCAATGAACCTGTTATGCTGGAAGTCATGTTTTAAACCTGTAAACTTCTATGTTATGTTTTATTAAACTTGTACGTTTCATTGTAATTATGATGTTCCACACAGCTGTATTTATGAATAGGCTTTAGTTATGGCATTTTATTGGTGATTAATATTTTGTTGAAATTTAGTGGAAAACTCGTAAAAACACTTCGAATTGAAGAGTCTCTTGTGTTAACAGATAGATTTACCTTCTTCTTGAAGAGCTAGGTTACCATAGCGCCTAGGTTACCCGCTTGTCTCGGCTTGTTTCTGGTAGACAAAGTGATTTACTCGTAGAGTTTTGATGACTGCTTTCATGCTCAATAAAATGTTGCTGTACTGGTTGCTGAGGCTGAACAGAGGGTCATTTAATGATCAGTTATTTGAATTTCCAGTGATTGTTTTTATGTCACATTTTTGTGAAAAACCTCAACAGAGGGGTAGTTCAATGAAGAGATCTTGAAACTTCCAGTGAATATTTTCCCCATTTTTTGGTCTGAACTGAAATTTGACTTCCGATTCTAAAATGACTTTGTTTCTTGTCTTATTGTTTTGTTGATAAGCCTCCCCCTTGGAAGGGTGGTTAAGACAGTAATCACTAACTGATAAGTGGGTCTTGTTTTTTTGTTCAAATTCTGATCATAAGCTTTAAGATAATAAAAATATAACAATGTAATCTCTACTACTGCCCTCAGAAAATAACTGACCCAGTGCTTCCTGAGTAATGACCCAATATCTCCCTTATTACTGACTCAAAATGTTTTTTAGTATACTCACTTATTTTATGAATGAAAAGAAAACCCTTATGTGTCTCACAGAAATAACCGGCCCCTTGTGCTCCCTAATAAATATCCACCACAAACTTTGACATTATTGGTGTTTATGTAGTAAAATATTGTTGGTGTATGTTTTAACACTTTGTTTTATTTTTCTTTCATTGATATGCTGTCTGCTGATAGTTTTATGTGACTTAAATGTCTGCTGGTTGAAGTCATGTGACTTAAATGTCTGCTGATTGAAGTCATGTGACTTAAAATGTTTGCTAATTGAAGTCAGGTGACTTAAAATGTCTGCTGATTGAAGTCATGTGACTTAAAATGTCTGCTGATTGAAGTCATGTGACTTAAAATGTCTGCTGATTGAAGTCATGTGACTTAAAATGTCTGCTGATTGAAGTCATGTGACTTAAAATGTTTGCTGATTGAAGTCATGTGACTTAAATGTTTGCTGATTGAGACATGTGACTTAAAATGTCTGCTGATTGAAGTCATGTGACTTAAAATGTTTGATGATTAAAGTCATGTGACTCAAAATGTCTGCTGATTGAGACACATGACTTAAAATGTTTGCTGATTGAGACATGTGACTTAAAATGTTTGCTGATTGAGACATGTGACTTAAAATGTCTGCTGATTTAGTCACGTGACTTAAAACATTTGCTGATTGAGACATGTGACTTAAAATGTCTGCTGATTTAGCCATGTGACTTAAAATGTTTGCTGATTGAAGTCATGTGACTTAAAATGTTTGCTGATTGAAGTCATGTGACTTAAAATGTTTGCTGATTGAGACATGTTACTTAAAATGTTTGCTGATTGAAGTCATGTGACTAAAATGTCTGCTGATTTAGTCACGTGACTTAAAATGTCTGCTGATTGAGACACATGACTTAAAATGACTGCTCATTAGGTCATATGACTTAAAATGTCTGCTAATTGTGTTGTGTGACTTATTTTTACTTGTTTTTTCTAGGAATGTTGGTTTGGTGAACTGACCATCAAATATGACTCTTAAATGTTGAAAGTGGTTAACATTTCAGAAGCTTTACATGGCCTAAAGGCTTTTTAATTATCAGAAAAGCTTCCTCCATTTGCCCCAAGTCTTTCATCTGAATATTGGTCCAATGATACAAAATTGCCCAAAGATTATGTACTTGTTGATCTTTAATACCACCCTCATACTGAGTAGAGTTCACAAATAATGAACTCTTAATTACATACAGTTAAACCTCTCTCCAACAACCGGTAGCTTTTGTTGAGAAGTGGTTTTTGTTGAAGGGGGGACTTAGTTTGAAAGTGGTTGCTGTTGAGAAGTGACTGTCATTATTAGGTGACTGTTGATGAGAGATGACTTTCTATGAGGTGGCTGTTAAAAAGACAGGAGTTTGTTGGATTTTGGCTGTTTTTTTTAGAGTTAGAGTTGTCAGGACGGGCTGTTGTTAAGAGATTACCATTTTGAGGTTGCTGTTGTTAAGAGATTGTTGTTGTTGAGATGTTGTTGTTGAGAGGTGACTTTTGTTGAGTGGTAATTGTTTTTGCAAGGTGGCTGTTCTGTGTGGTTGCTGATGATGAGTTGTGGTTGTAGTTGTGAGATGACTTTCCCTGAATGTTGTCTGATGCTTGGATGGTACTGTTGCAGTGAGGTGACCTGTAAGTGGGGGTTTATCTGTATTTTTATATTAAAATACAATATTTCTTCCACATGTGTTGATTATGGGTCTTTGTTTGGTAAGGAGAGGAAAACTTGGTGTTCTATAATGTATTGAAAGCTAAAATGATCAAAACATTGATAATTAACCCCGAAGAAAATCTGAAAGCTATAAAAGACTAGCCCAGTATGAAATAGGTATTAATTATGACAAGTATTGGCCTGGGATTATGTTCTTTATTAAATATAGTTAGTTAATAGCTTCATAAAGCTTTTTGATGAAGAAATTATAACTTGTTGATTTACTTAGATTGGTTCTTAGACTCGTAGAAACTTCTCCGATTTTTATTACGCTAAATGGGCGGGACATTTTGTATGTATTTTTAAATCTGATTATCTCGTTGGAATTAGTTTTGCTTGTTTTTATGTCTCAAAGAAAATAGATTGGCGTATGAGTTTCACTGGAAATAAATGCCTGTTTGTGTTTTATTGAGGTAGATATTTTGTATGTATTATTTCCAAGCTTGGGCTGTGCTTATTAGAAGATTTTGTAACTATGAGTCAGGCGCGCTCTCTCTCGCTCACTCGGAAGATTAATTAGCTATAAATTGGAATTGTGGGATACTTTGTATTGTTGATGCTGATAGTGTTTATTGTACTTAGGAATTTGTTAACAAGCATCTTGAATAACTGTGTTTTAGTTATATATCCACGCCTTGCTTGCTGAACTGATTTAGTCAGAAACTTTGTTGAGAAATTAGTTAAGTTATAGTTAACTCTTACCAAATTGATAAACTTTTGTTTGACTGTGTTTATTATTTTGATTTTTTGTTTGTTTAATAATCCATTCCAAGAGCAGGAGCCAAGTAATGTGGACAGGTCACCTAACCAGTCTTCAAATTTATCTGGTGAACCCTTAACAAATCACTTTTTAAATTTTTAGGTCCAGTAAACTTTCATTCTTCCATTTTGTTTAAAAATCAGTTTCACTGCACCCAATGTCCTGGATGCTATTGAAAGTTTGTCATGATGACTTCACCCAGAATTAACCAATACTAGACTAGCATTCTGTGTAAGCAACTTCCTTCTATCTCTCTGAAAAGAATTGCCTAAGACACAATACTCAAATTCTCTTATAAAATACATTGAAACAGGAAAACTTGAAAAATAATTATCTGTATTGTGTTTCTACTATATTGATGAACTGACAGATTATATACAGTTATACCTGTGTATACAGACACCTGTATGAAAGAATATGTGACTACTATATGGCAAGCTGCTGGGCTAGCTCACTGTCTGTAGCACACAAGTCTACTGATTGAGGAGTCTGGGGTTCAATTCCTGGGCAGGGTATACTTTCATAGAGTGGTAGAAGAGAGAGTGGGCATAGAAATTATTTTATGACCAAACACCACCAAAGTGACTGTGTCTTGCACAGGTGTCAAACTTATAGTCTACTGATCAAGTGGTTGTAGATATGATTCCTAGGCTAAGTCATGAAATAAATTCTATGACCATTCTCCTTCCTACCACTGATTCTTAATCATGAAAGGCTGTGGTTAGTCACTGATAAAAGTGAGCACCTAGTAACTGGTTAAAAGCCAAATCCAGAGATTTTGCCTTTCCATAAATGGTGAGTAAGTAGACTGATCCTTGTTATATAACCCATACAATGTGTTGCTATGGCGTTAAACCCAACCAAAAGCAAAAAAAGAACATGAAGGTGGCCATTAAGGCAGGTGTCACTGTACATATATAATATAAATCTAAAAAAAAATTAATCTGTAAACGATTCAATGACTTAGATTGATTATTTGTATGGTAGCATGTGTTCTCAATAAATCCATGAACTCCATGAACAAATCAGATCTGCCCACTGGAAACAACAGCTGTGTCCATCAGTTTTCAAAAATCAATCTATACTGTTTTAAAAGCGTTGCAATCAGTTATCATGGTGGGAGGAAATGTCTGTTGTTTTATAGCAATTTGATACTTGTTCTAGATACATATAATTACTATCTTAGTGTAATGTTAACTCTAGAATGTCTTAAGATGTTGGTACATGAGGCTTCTTTAACTTTAATACAGTGTAATCTTGTGTAATAGCCATACCTCTAAACAACAGTCAAACATCTGAAAAACTAAATGTCTGACCAGTTCTCACTGTTCCACATAGAGCAAAGAACTTCTCCCTTTTTAGAAGACAATTCACTTGACATTAGAATGGAGGAAAGCCTGTCCACAGCAGTCGGTAGCTTGTCTACTGATTGAAGAGTCGTGGGTTTGAATAATCTCCGACAGGGAATAGTTAACTTCCATTCTCCCTCCTGCCACTGATTCTTAATCATGTAGAGTAATTGTCAGTCACTGAAGGAAATACCTGCTTGCAGTAACTTATTAACAGCTAAAACCAGAGATCTAGCCTTTTTAGGAACAGTGAGTAGATTGACTGACCACTCTAGAATTCCTTTACCATGTGCTGCTGCAGCTTTAAACCAAAAAACCCCATTTTGAATTTCAACAATTGCAGTCAGTGTTTCACTTGCACTTGTGGAATCAGTCATTTGGAACTAATGTATTTTTTTTCATTAAGACTCTTGATTACGTTATTATAAGTTTTAGAGCCCCTGATTATATTATCCTACATTTTATAATGAAATCTATAAAAAGACACTTGAATTAACCAATGTTTTATTTCCACATAGTTTTCATAAAAAATCTGGATATAATTATAGAAAATTGAACCTGACACATACACTTACAAGACATTCTCTATCTTAGGCCTTGTCTTTGAATGTATTTATTATTTGTTTATGGTCCTTTACTTTGTTTGGCCTTTTTTGATTATATTTATTGTTTGGTTATGGTCCATTTCTGTGTTGGCTTTGTTTTGGATAGATTTATTATTTGTTTATGGTCCCTTTCTGTGTTGGCCTTGTTTTGAATATATTTATTGTTTGGTTATGGTCCATTTCTGTGTTGGCTTTGTTTTGGATAGATTTATTATTTGTTTATGGTCCCTTTCTGTGTTGGCCTTGCTTTGAATATATTTATTGTTAGTTTATGGTCCTTTTCTGTGTTGGCCTTGTTTTGAATAGATTTTTTGTTTGGTTATGGTCCATTTCTGTGTTGGCTTTGTTTTGGATAGATTTATTATTTGTTTATGGTCCCTTTCTGTGTTGGCCTTGTTTTGAATATATTTATTGTTTGGTTATGGTCCATTTCTGTGTTGGCTTTGTTTTGGATAGATTTATTATTTGTTTATGGTCCCTTTCTGTGTTGGCCTTGTTTTGAATATGTTTATTGTTTGGTTATGGTCCATTTCTGTGTTGGCTTTGTCTTGAATTTATTTATTGTTTGTTTATGGTCCATTTCTGTGTTGGCCTTGCTTTGAATATGTTTATTGTTTGGTTATGGTCCATTTCTGTGTTGGCTTTGTTTTGGATAGATTTATTATTTGTTTATGGTCCCTTTCTAACCTATGCCTTCTCATAAATAAAATATATATTTGTTGAGGTCCTATTACGATACATTTTCTAGTTTAGGCCTTGCCTAATGAATGCATTGATTATTATAGTTAATTGTTTGTTTACAGTCCAATTGCTTTAGTTTCAGTTTCAAAAGGGACCAAAGCCAAAGCTCTGACTTCTGATATGCTGTATTGTTTGCTACAACTTCTAGCATCAGAAAACAAATGGTAGAAATAGCCTAAACATGAGACTCTGGTAGCTGATATGTTTTTAGGCTTGCTCTGTTCAGAAAATGATGATTGTTGATAAATCAGTTAAAGATATTTTCTCTCAAAGTTTCAGCTGTTGTGAGTCTTTTGTCAATATTGAGATAACATTAATTTCTTTTCATAAATCAGTTTAACAACTTGTTTGTTTTTTTAGATTTTCTGGTTTTTCAGGAAAGAATCAAGTTTGGGTGTATTTTAATTGGTATGACAAATACCAATTATAGCCCCTGATTATTTTTGATTATATTTCTATAAGATAGAAATGTTACTTGATTGAAAATGGAAGGTGGTTTTATAAATGTTTGATGTAATTATGTTGTTTTTTTATGTTGTTGTTCTACTTTTCTGGGCGGTTCTTAGTTTTCCTAGACATTTCAGTGTTGTGGGTGTTTGTTGTTTTCCTTTTGATTTGGGTTATGATTATAAATGTCTTTTATACCCCCCTGCATGGCTAGCTCAGTTGGTAGCGCGTACAATAAGTCTACTGATCAAGAGGTTGTTGGTTTGATTCCCAGGTGGGGCATTACTTTTGTGAAGTTTTGTCATGAAATAATGTTTAAGGTTCTGTCTCCTACCATTGATTGTAAATCATGCAGGGCAGTTGTCAATTGCTCACAATTGTATGTAGGCACATAGTAAATGGTTTACAGCTAAATCCAGAGAAGTAGACTTTCCAGGAATGGAGAGATGGTTGACTTACCACTTTGATATGACTTATACAATGTGTTGCTATGGCAATAAACCCAACAAAAAAATAAACAAAGCTAAGGCACCTAAAGTAACCCTTTTACTCAACAAAATGCATTTGATACTCAAAATCAACTTATAATAAAAACCAAGGGAGGTAATTAATAAGTTCTGACCACGCCCAGATTTCACTCAATGAATAATCGTCTCTATTAAAATATAAATGATTTCGAAAATTTTCATCTGTGATTCATTGTTTATAAAAGATGGTCCAGATAGGCTGAAATCTGTATAATAAAACATATTATGTTACCAATAGAAACAAATCTATGAATAGTGCGTTTGTTATAGGATATTTTCTGATAATTTTTCTTGAACAGGATGGCGGCAAAAGACTGGCTAGAACCTTTCTCTGTAATCTTGATTTTCGATTGTTTATTTTGCAATATGATTTTATTTAAATGTATAAACTTCTTGAAGTATATATTTATTTATTTGGTTGAACTTTGAAAAGAGGGGTTTATAATTGTTTATGAGGAGAAATAAGATAAATTTTGTATTTAGTGTATAAAGGTATAACTGATTGGATGAATTCAAAAAGTATGAAATTTTGTTGGTCTGACTTTATTATTTCTTTTATACTGTACTTTAGTAGCAATATGATATCTGTTGTTTAATGCACACAGTTTGTCCTGAGTATGCAGGTCCATGGCACAATAGGCTGAGTACAGGATTGGGAATGTTGTATTCCAAAGGGTTTGCTGTTTCAAGCCTCATCCAGGCTGGTACTACCCTTTTATGAAAATTGTAAAATATTTATTTGCCTCCATAAGTAAGGTAAATAGAGAAGTTGTCAGCCTTGTGGAAGGGTTTGCTTATCTTTATGTTTACTCATTACACTCATTATTGAGAAAAATAGATATCCATTTTGATGTACCGGGATTATTTGCCATATTTAAGTATTTAAATCAGTATGGGTAAATGTATGCACCACTGTCAGTTGAATTAAATTTACCAAAATATCTCTGCAACTTAATATACACTGTTGATCATGATATCAGAACAGTCCCTTAGATCAGAGGAAAATTATTTCTGCTTACCAAATGCCTTTGAATTTCAATTGCTTCCTTTTACTTTCTTTGTTTAAATGTATCGACATAAAAATGGGTTTCCCCTCCAAGTCATTATATTTTCGGGATCTTTTTATTACTTTTAAATGGCCTGATGAAAGTGTTGATAAGTTAGAATATTCTAGAAAGAAGGTGATTTAAGAGTTCAGTGAGTTAATACTAACTTTCCTTCCTGTGTCTGAATGGTAACTCTCTGACAAACGATGACTTTGAAATTTTATGATTTATCTAACAGTGATGGTCTCATATTCTAGTCTACCCATTAAGGGAGTGTAGGTTTGATTCCTGGCCGGGCATACTTTCGTGGAGCTTGAAAGTCATAAAATAATTTCTTTGGCCATTCTTTCTCCCAACAATGATTTTAAATCATGTAAGGCAGTCGTCAGTCACTGACAAATGGATTCGCCTAGTAAGTAGTTAACAGTTTAGTCCAGAGATTTAGCCTTTCCAGGAACAGTGTGTAGGTTGACTGCCATTATATAATGGCCTTTTAACCCAACAAGAATCTAAAATGTAATAAAGATCAGTGCATATTCAAAGTGCTGCACTTTTAAAATGTCTATGAAGTCAAGTCTGACTACACAGTGCTGTATATGAATGTTTTGTCTTTGCTTATGCCTTTTTTTGAAATTAGCTTTTTTATTGTACGAATAATTATTTTTTCAAATAATATATCATTACTTTAAACTTCACATACTTCTAAATAATGATGTCAGTGTCAAGCGTAAGCCGGGTAAAAGTTGGTTTATTGAAGGATCAATCTTTACCGATTATTTTCTTTATCGCCATAAAAACTGCGAGGAATATCTCAAGAAAACAGTTTTCATAATTGAAAACATATTATTTATTGGTTCTCATCAGGATTTTCAGCGTCGGTAATTATTTCTAAGTCTGCTATGCCAATCAACCAATCAGCTTCGTTTACGATATTCACTGCCGACACTATTATGGGAAACCCTTATCTACGAATCATATCTGAGGAAAGTGACATTAGGTTTGCGTTCCCATGTAGCTCTGATCACGAGTTGAACAAAATCAGGCAATATTATGTGATCGCTCATTGCCAACGGTTTAAACACTAGCAAAGAATTTTGGCAGTTACCGAACTGTCAAATGTTCGTATAGATAAATAAGAAATGATTATTGTATGTCAAACAAATTATGAGAAAAGAAACTGGAAGAATCTATTTTCTTGACTGTTTGGTTTGTGTTTTTTTCTTTGTTCTTTATTATGAATCTTAATAGATCTATGATAAGTTCAGACCTATTTCCTGTTAGAGTTTTTATTCTTGGAAATTCATGGTCTTTAAAACAAATCACTGACTGGCTTGGTAGGTTAGATATCTATCAAGATTGGGTGGTAAATTATACCTCATACATTTTTTCTTAGAATATATGCTTTATGACTTTATTGTCTACTGGGAAAATTTTAAAATTTTGGTGGGTTTTGTTTTTTGGATTGAATTTTGAAAATCTGTTCTTTTATTGACCTCTGCTGTTTTAGAATGGGCATTAAAACTGTATGATTATTTGTTGATATATTTCTGGAGTATTATTAAACAGTTTGGCTAAAAGTGATAATTTTCAAATTTATTAAAATATTATTCTATTTGAATTGTTAATTAATAAAACTTCTTAATTAAACTAGTTAATCAATGTAAACAGATTAATTGCCTTTGCAAGATTTATATCCGGTTTAAATTAATAAAATCCCCAATTAATTTATCATTTACATGCTTTAAGTCTGTTAGCCATAAATGTGGTTCCTGAAGTTTGTGCCTATACATTAACCCTGCTGATTTAAATACTCACTGCAGGACTTCTGTACTCACAATCAAAAAAAAGTAGATGTTCATAATTATATATGTAAAACTACTATAATAGAACAAATATTAAATATTCAAATCATTGGGGGTTAATTTATGCACCATTGACAGTAAAATGAGATTTAACAATAATTGGTCTATTGTAAATTTCTTTTTTCTTAATACAGTAACTGTATAAATAATGTCAGACATTGTTAGAACAGAGCAGAACAGAACATAAAAAAATCAGAAAAAAAACATTTTCTATTCTGATCTGTATAATTATTTCTACAAAAATATATGCACAACTTATGTACATGATTAACTATTTCTTTGTTACAGTCCTGTCCTTTATTGACCTTAGCATTTAACCTTTAACCTTTTGTACATAATTATTTGTAACATAAAAGTTGAAAGAAACTTCTAAGGTTGTATGTAATGTACTTTCGTGTACTTACAATTATTTTTACTTGTGTTCAATTAGCGATCAATTGTTGGTTAACTCCTTGCAGGGACAGATCTAGAATTATCTTCCTAGTAAAGAGGTTTGATCTGAAACTTTTTTCCAGTAGAAGGGCTAAACCTGTCTATCTAATAAGCTTTTATTTATTTTCCCAAAAGGTAACCACCCAGCTAGCTCAGTT
This sequence comes from Mactra quadrangularis, assembly GCA_025267735.1. Classification (NCBI taxonomy): domain Eukaryota; kingdom Metazoa; phylum Mollusca; class Bivalvia; order Venerida; family Mactridae; genus Mactra; species Mactra quadrangularis. Next base: position 44,996,350 of record CM046305.1, on the reverse strand, counting down.
TGTAGGCCACAAGTCTACTGATGGAGGGGTTGTCAGTTCGATCCCTGGGTTGGGCATACTTTTGTGAAGTTTGGTCAAGAAATAGTTAATTTGGCCATTCTCCCTCCTACCACTGATTCTAAATCTAGTACAGCAGTTGTCAGTCACTGACAAAAGTATATGCCTGGTTAAAATCTTTAAGTCTTAGGATTTAGCCTCTCCAGGAACGGGTAGGTTGACTGACTGCTGTGATATGACCTATACAATGTGGTTGTATGGCGTTAGTATCCGCCATAATAAAGTAAATGAGACCGGAAGGTGGAGTTCCATTCTCCTAGTCTCTCTGTTTCATGTCTCAACCAAGATTTGAAGCAGGAGGTGGGGTGGTGGGGGGCTCTCCTAACCTCTCTGCAGGGTCAGCCAGTGACTCATTATACCAGTGTGAAAACAAAACATAAATATATCTATGTATTATAAGTGCCTATAATCATTAGTTATATACAGTACTGAATAAAGAACAATGTTTGAAGTGTTTTACTTCTCATTACTGATTTAACTTGATTATAAGGACCCTAGAACATATTTACACTATAATGATCTGTCTCAAGGATCTTAAGATAAAATCCTTGTAAGTCAAAAGCAAAAAACATTAATAATATCATAATTGTTCATCAGTTCCAAATATTATTGAATAATGTAGAATATTGTATACCTTTTGGTTACTATATCATAGCTATGTATATTATCCTTCTGACTTTGAACATCAAAATTATTAATTTGACTTACGATAACTTAGTATATCCCATCCAAAACCTACCCTATTGTTTCCTTGGGTAAGAAACTTTATCCTACTAGCTCAGTACTGGGGGACCAGAAAGTGGACTCAAATGTGATTAAATTATAAGTTGTTAGAACTTGTTTCACAATCATGCTGTAATAAATTAGAGAGTATTTAAATCAGCAGGGTGATGCCCTGGTTATCAGACTACAGTTTGCAAACATACTGTATTGATAATGATAACTATCTTGTTGTTTTATATTTGTACACATAGTACAATGTAGTCAAACTTATTTTCGCTAATATATATTTTAGATCAATTATGTATTCAATGTGTTATAAAATTTCTGGTCTATGAAATTATTCTGTCGTTCATAAAATGATATATGTTAATATATGTGATATTAAAATTGCATGGCGTTTTAATGTCTATCTTTTATACAAATTTTATGAAAATTTATTGAAAATCATAAAAATTTTGATGTTCGCGTGAATTGAAATTAGGGATCAATTTTATGCATATAAACTGTTGCCTGCAATAGATAACCCATGGAGAACACAATTAAGATTACTGATCAGGGTTTGAGATAAACTTTTTAAAGGAAGGCGTTTATTTTTTTTAATTGATTTTTACGATATTGAGGGTTTTTTATGTGCCAGTTGTTTTTTTTATTATATTTTGGGTTTTGAACGATTACAGCTGGTTGCATCTCGGTCAAAATGGCTGATGTTGAGAACTTTAAGAAAGCCTTGATTAAGTTGTTACTGTTAAACTTTATTTAACAGTCAGTGGCACATACATTATATTAACCCTGCTGATTTAGATACTTGATATTTGTTTGATATTTCCTGTACAAATATACAGATATCTTTCTTATGGATTGTCAGTACAGAAGTATTGTAGAGAGGATTTAAATCAGCAGGGTTAATGTATGCAGCCCTTGAATAAAATTGTCTGCATTAAGGCCACAACAAGTTGATCATGAGTTCTATTGATTCGCTCGCACCTTAGTTTTGTTGGTTTTCCCAAAATAATATTTTTATTCCATGCTAGCTCATAAAAATTTGGTCAGACGGCTATATAAAGCAACTGAACTAAGATTTAAAAAAAAATATTTCTACACTACACTTGCCTCATTTTTTACCCAGAAAAATGGGTAGAACTCATCATCAACTTGTTGTGGTCTAAGGCTTACTCGGAGGACAATTTTCAGTAAATTATGTTGCATATACTGTCATTATAGGGAAATTCTGGTCCGAATCCCTTTTGTGTTTAAACTTTTATTAGCAAAATCATTTTACAAGAATTTATGTAAAAACTGTGTTTGAAATTAATCATAAGTAATTGATACTGTAAATGCTATGATATGATGTGTGCTGTTTATTTTCAAACTGGTTTTCAAAGCTGTATACATCCCTTTAATGTTTTTGATAGAAATTTGGCAGCGTCCGCAGGTGGCGTAGATCATCATTGTATTGAATGTTTTACCTTGGTTGCTCGTTTTATCATAGATTTTAAATAAATACGTAGATAAATACTCAATAAAAGAAGCCAAGAGGAGGCGAAATTTTGTTAAGCGATTATCTATTTTCAATCAAGCGAAACTGAAGCGTAAAGAAAATTGAAAATTTACGAAATTCTAACCCAGTTGCTATGATAACAAAAACTATTGAAAAACTTTTAACGATGTCGATGAATTCACAGGTTGGGATGCGGCGTAAATGTAAATCATTCAATTTATAATATATATATCTCGTTCAATGATTATTATCAATATGATTTCTGGAGTATATATTATGTTTATGTAAATTAAGGGTCTCGGAATATCAGTTTTATATTGAAGAAATACGATATTTCCTGCCGTGTCGTGACAACGTAGATGAGGGAGCTAGATAAATCGTCAATAGATAGGTTTTTATTTCTTCGACGTCTTTTGTTAACATTGAAATTCATCGTTATCGTTTCAATCAACCATTTTTAACTATTCCGATAGTTTGGTATGTCAAATTTTTATCTATAAGAAGCTGGGACGGTATTATTTTACTAAAAATATCGTATTGAAAATTTTAATAGATCTTGTTGTGGTTAAAGATGTTTTTCTGCCTCATTCAACTTGTCATTCTATCCTATATCCATAACTTTAAAATTAACGTAAAGTCAGTTAAATTTGTAGGGAGGATTTTTTTTAGATTTTTGAACTACTGTTGGAAAATTTTGCCACAGTTTAATTAACACAGGGACTCAAGCGTTATGGACCTAGGCATGAGGAATTTTTTTAACCAAATTTTTTCAACATATTTAAGGTTAGGCTTATAATTTGGTGAAACTTGGGGGAAAACTGTGAGTGTTTGAGAGGGCAGGCATCGGGTGTCTAAACAATCTATACTATTAAATTTGCGAGTTTCCTGTTTTGTGGAAGAAACTGCGCAGTTTTGAATAAATCTTTTGTTTGTCGCTGGAGCACCTATATTCCGGCATATCAAATTGACAATTCTTTTTTGACAAAGCCTCTTGATATTTGCAAAAACTGCCAAAAATCAACAAAAATAGTGGGTTTTTTGTGTCTAAAAATAGACCTAACTCCCCGCAGCGGTTATTTCCCTTTATTTAATCAATAACCACCGCCACCACAAGTAAATTTGTCCCTCAGAGAGCCGAATATTTTTTTCATCTTTGTAACTGCCATTACCTAAAGCCCGTGCTTGCACGGGCTCCCATCTAGTTGAGTAAAAGTTTAGGTTATGATAAGAGGGCCGATAGGTGACGCCCAGAGGGTAACATTACGGATTGTCAGCTGGTGACGTCACATTAGGCTCTATAATAAAACAAATCATGTGAGGTATAATAACATAAATTATTGTCCTTTGTAGTTTTTACATAAAAATGGGAATAATTTGTGAAATTTTGGCAAACTACCCTAAAATTTAAACTATCACAAATTTCTCCTACTTTACAGTTGACATATTTTGTATAGAAATTGTAATATATGTTAGAATGTGGTTGCCTCATTAAGTTAGTTATATTCTATAGAAAATAATAAAATGATGATAGTTGATGATGTTTAACTATTGACCAGACAATGTTTCCACCTTATCAGATCTTTACGTCTTGATACGATCAATTTGTGATATTGAATAAAAATCTGATGTCGAAAAAATTTGAATTTTCGGAATATTTTGAAAAATTTTTAAAGGAAAGAATTTTTTAATATTTTTTGAAGGTTTGCTTATGAGCAATTGATTTTTAGTTGATTTGTTTTGGATAAATGACGTGATGATTTTTGCTGATTTTGTGATTTTATGAAAATTAAGGTATGTTTCTTACTTGTATTTATGAGATTTTGTCCATAATATTTGAAGGCTCTGAGGTAAAGTGTTTATGATGGCTAATTGCTACTGTCACTTATAAAAGTAGGTTGTGATTTGAGCTGAGAGCCCAGACTAGTTTGTTGAGGATTGGAGTATTGGTCTACCGGTTCATTCTAGGATAGATGGTTTGGTTAGCTGTTTGTCTCATCAGACTCTTGACTTCTGTATAGAGACAAAATAACAAAACCAACCCTAACCAAGTATTGATAGATTTTATTCAACTGTTAGTGGCACATATATTTACCCTGCTCATTTAAATACTCACCATTGATCAATGATCAATATTTTTTATCAGCAAAGTTAATGTATGTGCCACTGACAGTTGAATAAAATTTATAAATACTTAGGTGAACAGTTAGTCTGTTTGACCCTAACTGTTGAACCTGTGCATAAAACCTAACTCTATCCTGTTTATAATTTGATTAAACTTGCTCATTTTGTATAGAAAAAGAACCTGGCACCAAACATACATGAAAACTACTATAAAATTTAAGACCAGGAAATCACCTGATGATTCACTTATTATAATAACACTTAATAATTGATATTATCATATCCTCTATCGATTCTTATATTGATAAAAAATGCTGTAAAAAATATTCCAAAATGTAAGAAATATTTTGAAAAGCCATAAAATTTTGTACAGCTTACTTCCTGTTAAAATTTTATTTTCTGGGAACTCAAGACTTCTCTGGGGAATTCAAGACTTCCGAAGAAATCTCTCCATGCTGTGTGGAACTCTACAGTCTGTGTTTATTCGTATGACCTTACTTGACTTGACCTGATATGAACCTTTGATTGTGAATGCATGTACCAATCAAATAGAATTATAGAGAACAAGTATACTGATGGTTAGAGATACAGAGAGAGAGAAAGAGGGGGAGAGAGGAGGGAGAGGAGGGGGAGTGGTAGGAAGGGAAGGTGAGAGGTGGTGGGGTGGATTGTTGGGGTGGGAGAGAGGGATTAGGAAGAAGGAAATTGGGGCGAGGGAGAGAGCTGAAGGGGGTTGTTGGGTGGTTTGTTGGGATGGGGGAGAGGATAGTTTGATGGAAAGAGGAGAAAGAGAGAGATGAAAGGATGTAGGATTGTTGGGTGGGAGAGGGAATAGTGTGATGGGATTAGAGGGGGTGGGATGGGGGTCTAGTGGATTGATAGGGTGTTGGGATGGTTAGAAAAGAAAAAGGGGATGGATATAATAGGGGAAAGAAGGAGTTAGGGGTTGGTGGTGGTTGTGGGAAATAATATTAGTGAGGGAGTAAGGGATGTAAGGAAGGATGAATGGGTATGGATGGGGGGGGGAGACATGGCTTGGGATAGGAAGGGAAGCGGACATTTTAACAGTAGGGGATGGAGTTAGGGGGAGAGAGGGAGTAGGGGGACATAGGAATGAAGGCAGTAAGAGAGAAAAAAAAGGGGATTAGAGGGGAATTTAATGCTGTAAGACCTTTATACTAGAATAAAATGAGGAAGAGAGACAGAGAAACGGGGTAAAAAGGGATGATTGAATGCTTCAAGACCTTGACATGAGATGAACTTTAAAGATGGTATAATTTATTTCAATTATCTATAGAACTGAATGGTTGATAGAAGTTAGTTTTTATTTTCTTGAACAATAGATGTTTCCGATATATTCTGATAATCTTCGTACCATCATGTCAGGTAATTGTAAAAACAGGTTGCAACTAACCTTCTTAACTTGTAATAAAATCTTCTTGATTTCTTGTAAAAGAACAAAAATATTTACCTGAGTTGAGTTACTGAGTGGTGTAGTTAGTAGTATAGGGTTTATTGTATGGTATGTTTTGATGTGGTTAATCATGTGGTTTGTCACATGATCTCATTAATTAGTCATGTGATCTTTTGTGATTGGTTATTTTATTTTATTTGGTTATGTGATTTATATGTGATTTTATTTTATTTTGTCATGTGATTTGATTTTTACCTCATCATGTGGTTTTATTTCATTTGCACATGTAATTTGATTTGGTTATGTGATTTAATTTGGTTATGTGATTTGATAAGATTTGGTTATGTGATTTATTGATTTAGTCTTGGATTTGATTTTGTTATGTGATTTGATGTGATTGTCAAGTGATTTTTAAAACTGATTTGGTCATGTAAATTTACTTGATTTGGTCTTGTGATTTTATTTGATTTAGTCATGTGATTTCAACTAATTTGTTTATTAGATTTTATTTGATTTTGTCATGTGATTTTTATTCCATTTGGTCTGTATAAGTCTGCCATAAAAACCTCATTGGTTAATGCAATAACATGTGATTCTTGATGATGTTTAAGTCCCAGGTACTAAATATCAAAAGAAAAAGTTCATTATAATAAAGATTACTTTCCAATTAAGACCATTGATTTTGAATGTCCTAATACTGGAATTGTTCTGTATACATGCCTTGTGTTATTAAAGCCACTATATTTATTTACAGCAGACTTGAAAAACTCTCTTACCCCTGTGCTAGTCTTGGTATAGGGGCTTTAATTGACAGGCTATTGTTATTACCAGTTTTGAAGAACTAATCATCCTAACGACAAAGCGTCAAAGCCAGTACGTATTTTCTATTCCATGTAAACTGATAGCAGAATGATCTGTAAACTAGCCTAAGTCCTACACACATTATAGCTTTCTATACATCAGAGAAAATGTGAACAAGAGACTGAGAGAGTGAGTGAACAACTCTGGTAGAGAAGTATATATATTTTTTGTGTGTGAGAGAAAAGAACGCTAGACCAGTGTATTCAATCAATTTTAATGATCTGTCTTTATAAACTGATTGCTGGTTCTCAGTAGCTGTGTTTACAACACTCACAAAAACGCTGGGCCTATCAGTCTGTAAATCAGAAGAAAAGACGCTGATTCACCGCACTGATTTTATGCCGTAAAAAACGCTTGAGCGTTTTTGATTTGGCATCGATATGTTATATAGTAAAGCGCTCTTTGTGTAGGACTAGTGTTCAACCTTTTTTTGTTCGCTGGTGATTAGTTGATTTTTTTGGGGGTCTCACATTTTGAATTTCTGTTGCTTATAGATTAAGCGGTTTATACTTATGTTTGTAAATTTGTTAGGCTTATTATCTTAGGAGTATAGTTTTAGTCTCTCTGTGGCAAAAAAGTATTGTTTTACATTTATGAGGTTAAACTTGTTGCTTGATTGTTGTTTTCTCTAGTGTCTAGTTTATAGGATTTTAAAATTAGGACATAAAAAACAACAGGAAACTGATATTTTGAAAATATTGGGGAATAAATATTTTGGAAATATTGGAGGATGATAATTTCGTCTGAAATTGTTTGTCACATGGTGTTTATGATTGGATCCTTAATTTAAACTTGTAAACAGGTAAATATGTTGATTTAAATAAATTTTCTGAATTAATGATTTTTGTGCTTTGAATTTATTGTTGTTTTTTTATTGATGCTTTTTTCTAACTGTTGCCACATTATTTTGTTCGTTTGTTTGTTTGATAATCGTGTGAGATTATGGGAATGACTTGACAGTAGGGGTATGGTTTTGATAATTTGACCTGTATGGTAAGGGGAATTAATGATGTGTCTATATGGTATTGATTTTAAATGTATTTGACTATATGGCTGTGGTTTGAAATAATTTGACTGTGTGGTATGGGGTTTTAATTAATTTGACTATGTGGCATGGTTTTCAATTATATAAGTATTATTTTATGGTTTTGAATTATTTGACCTGTGCAGTAATGACAACAAAATTGACTGTATGGTAAGGGTTTTTAATATTTTTGACTGTATAGTAATGAAAAAAGTGATTTGACTGTATGGTATGGTTTTGAATGATATGACCTGTATGGTATTGACAAAAATAATTTGGCTGTATAGTATGTTTTTTTATGATTTGACTGAATAATAATGACTTAAAATGATACTCAAATTTCTTATTGAAATCCAATTGGAGTCGATTGATGACAAACCTTCTATCATGTAGGTATTATAGATCAACAATTGATGTGAAACATCATAAGTCTGGTTCCATGGCACTTTGTTTTGTATATTATTAAAATATTATATATTTTGTCCTTTGACATTTTTTGTACATTTATTTAGTTGATTTTGAACCATTGACATTTATATTTTCAAGTTATTTTTGATACATTCCATTATTGTGAATTTTGATTATGAATTCCATAACATGTTAGAAAATTTCATATTGTATATTTTTTCTGAGATCTACATTATTGTGGTATATGAGTGTAGTTTGGTGCCTGACCACATACGATGACCTTTAAAAGAATTAGATTTGTTTTGGTCAGATTTTATTATAACTTTTTTTATGAAATTACAATGCATGAATATTCATTGAGTCTAAAATGCCTTGGAAATAAGGTGGGTGGGTGATCAGATTTTTTTTAGATTTTTTATAAATAAGTAAAAGCATATTTATTGGATTTACATGTAATAATGAATGGATGGGGCTATGAAAAAATAGGATAAGATTGAGTATTGGAAGTTATTTATAGTTTTACTCATGATCTTTGAACTTTTTGGTCCAGTTAAACAGGTGTCAAATATTGAATCTTGGACTTAATAATAGATATTTTTTCAAGGTCTACAAGTTTGAATCCTGCCTGGATTGGTTACACCCCTTTCATGAAATTTGACAATTATGTATTTTCCTCCATTAATAAGGTATATGGAGATGTTGACAGCCTTGTGGAAGGGTAGGTGTGAACTGTTCATAGACGAGGGTCTAAGAAAGCTAGGTTAGGTGTGCTGGCCTCTGTAACATTATCTTTATTATGTTGACACGGCATTAAACCTAACAAAAAAGATAAATAGTAGGCTTTGACCATTGATCTTAAATATAAGAAAGAGATTGTAATACAATGATTCTTACTTTGATCAAGACAATAGATGGATGGCAAAGAATTGACCTGTCCGAAGAGTCATTGACCATTTAATCACTTATAATGATACAATGAACATTGATAGGGTCCTTTTAATACTCACTGTGCATGGTTTGGGGACTTAAGAGAGTGTTTTATATAAGTTGTGTTCAATTTTATTCAACTGTCAGTGTGGCATACATTAACTCCGCTTATTTAAATACTAGATATTTGTTTGATATTCTCTATACATAGAGAACAAAATATGTTTTATCCATTCTGAGTACAGTAGTACTGTAGTAAGTATTCAAATCAAAGGGGTTAATGTATGCACCACTGACAGTTGAATAAAATGTGTTAATAATTTTTTGTGGTGGAATGCAGCTAAAACAAATTTTTATTGAATGTCAAAAATATGAATTATAGATTTTGGGTAAGATGATTATTTCAGTTATAAGTATGGAAGGGTCCATTTTTGGAATAGGTATATAGTTGATGATCCCATTATTATAATAGGTATGGAAGGGTCCATTATTATGAATGGTTGGGGACCATTTTAGAGACAGGAATGAAAAGGTCCACTTTTTACTTCATGGTAATTTTCAATATTTTTGTCATGCATGTTCAAATTTAAAATTATCCGAAAACATTGTTTGGAAATAATTTATGCAAAAACTGTTACAAGAAAAAAAAATTCAGGAAGTCTGTCCCCCTAAAATATGATTAATTTATATCATATTAATTTTCAAATGTTCTGACATAAAGATGTATGCATTACAGTCAATGATTTTTTTATATGGGATTTCAAAAGCAACAAGGTTATGCCCCCTTTTCTCTGATAAACCTCACTACATTTATTTAATATGACAGCACTGTCAACATGGGTGACAAATCTTGGAATTTCAAAGGTTCAAAGTTTGCCTGACAGGCCCCTTTAAGTTTTGACGCAAGCGGACATGACAGCTCATGCTTAAATCATGTTCTATCGTTACATGAGGCAGCATGCAAAGCTGTAGGTTTTTGTCAATTTTCTACTCTTTGGGTTACTTTAGATGTGGGTTTTGTCTAATTTACTGCTCGTTGGGTTGTTAATATAGAAGCATTCTTCGTGTCATTGATAATTACGCTACGACAGAACTGTCCTTTTTGTTGTATTACGTCACTCCTGGCTCAAGGTACGATAAACAATGAACAAGAAGACATTTGTTGAAGGATGAGGTTTTTTAATGTATACTTTTCTGTTGTTTAGTCTGGACTTGAGACTTAGACTGAAGTAAAATGTTTTTGAAAATTAATTTATTGCTTCCTTGATATTATGCCTTTACACTGAGAGGTATAATATTTTGACATATTATCAGCTGATGCCAAGAGCCTGTCCAGATAGTGCAGTTTGTATTGTTTTATTTGTTATTAATTTAGGTGTTGTGGGGTTTGATTTGTTTATTGTATAATCAACATACCTATTTGAAATTTGGTTGCTTAAAACTTTGTATAGCTGCACATCTTTCTCTTACTGCTGTATCAAGTACCCCATTCACTTAATTTGTGAGTCACTGGTCAACAGAGTTATGAGTGTAGTACTGGTAGAAGGTTGAGATCAAGAGATCAAAGCCTTACATTTCAAACTTCAAACAAGACATCAGTAAATACAAGGTGTCTCACAATCTGTGCAGGTAATTTTCTCGAGCAATAGCCAATAGCCAGACTAATGATGTTGTATAACAAGTTACTGACAAAAAAAATATCAATTTACCCCACTCTGTCACTTTGGGCTAGTTGTAAGACATTATGACTATTTTCAATTGAGAACAAGGCTGGTGTCAAATTATGTTCAAATACTGTTCAAAGCCAGGTAGAACACCTCAGACATGTAATAAAGCGATGCAAGTAGGACATTAAAGTGAGAACATGAGCAGTTACAGAAATGATCAAACTTTTGGACATGTATGTAATCAATTGAGGCTAGCAAGGACAGAGGGGGGGGGGGGTAGAGGTTAAAGAGGCTGACATTTAACTGTCTGAAGTACATGTGTAGAAAACATTAACTTCAAATTGTCCAAATAAATCATACTAAGTCATTAGTTAAACACTGATGTCCATTCTTTACTATTGTTTGTTAATGGTCACTTGGTCAATAAAATGTTGGGTCAAGATTTAACGGGTTTTGGTTGTTAATTAACACTAATTAACCATATAGTCCAGTTTTCATTGTCCATGCAGTTAATTGTCAAAAACTTAATATACTACTCATAATTTTACTTACAAATATGGATGAATATTTTTTTTGGCTTGTACTGTTTGAATTTTGGATTTTGGAACCTGAAAAGGGGCTCTTTAGAAGAATAATAATCCTAATCAGGGGCTGCCAGAAAATCACTTTCCTCTGCTTCATTGCTATAATCTTGGGGTGGGGGGGGGGGTCGTGACTCTAAGGGACTTAGGATATTTGATGACCCATTTTATTCTAAAAAATCATTAAACCATAATTATGGCTTTATTTGAAAATTATTGAAAACATATTTGATGAAAAAACGTATTTCAATATCATCCAAACAGAAACAATCTAAATATCATTTCAATTTTGATTTTGAAGTGAAAACATGCTTAGAGATGGTGCTGGTCCCTTATTATTAATTAATTTCAGCAATTATTTTCTGAAAATTTATTAACAGCTCATAATTTTGTGGTGAAAAACTGTTTAATGACTTGCTTGGCTTATTCCTATATTTTAATGTCTCCGAACAGCTGAACTAATAAGTGATATAAAATTTTGTTTTAACTTGAACTCAACCATGAAGACTGAAAAATTCTTTGGAAATATTGTTTATGCTTTATGAATTTTTCACGGTGGTGTAAATGATTCGACAGCTTTAAAGTTCATACAAGACGATTAATAAACTTTTATGATTAACGACTCTTTATCGCAGATCATTCGAGAAATCTTAATACCCAAGAAAACCTTGTTTAATCCATGCCTGGGAAATCAACCGTTTTTTTTCCTCGACTCAATGTTTATTTATCTTAATCGCAAACTCAATCAGGGGCCTCCACGCTATTTCAGCTAAAATCGTGATTCTGGATTTCAAATTGGTTTTTGACTGGTTCAATGTTTTTTGTGTCTCAGGCTGTCTGTGATTCTAATGAAAAACACATGTTTTTAGAGAACCAGTCAAATATCTATTAATATATCATAGGTTCTCGTTTTTCTCAATTCTCGAGACTCCCTTGATTTTGTTGATACTTGATCACATGATCTCATGATCAGTTAGGGTTTTAGGGATTTTTTGTCCCGGGAGTAATGAAGACTATGTCGTTTCTTCATTTTATCGGAAAATTTCGAAATTTTCGGAAATTTTTCGTAGATAATCACATGACCATGTGAAACTGGAAACACGTAAAAAATGTTTTTTAATGAATGAATTCATGATTGATCTCCCTTGAATCAGTTCGGAGCGTCTGGTTTACGAATTTTTTTAATTAAGTTTAGGCTTAAGTGAAAAATAATTTGAGTGAAAGACTCAATGAGTTAAAAGTTAAGTGTATGGAGGTTTTATATATGTTTTAAATGAATGTAAAATAGAAATGGTTTACAAAATTGAATGTAATTGCATGTCTCTGAGTTCCACGTTGCAGTTTCTGATAGAACAGATAGTTTTTACTCCATGAGAAGGAAAAGTATAAAGCATTTAGGGACAATGTAGAGATACAAGTTGCGGTTTAGATCGTTGGGCTTGCTTAATCTGTAGCGCACTAGTCTACTGATTAAGGGATGTGTGTTTGATTCCCGGATGGAGCATACTTTTGTGGAACTTGGTCATACAAGAATTTCTACGTAGGTTTAATTTCTGGGTGGGGTATACTTTTGTGGTCAGTGTGGTCATAAATTAATGGCCATTCTCCCTCGTACCACTAGTTTTAATTCTTGCAGGGCAGTTGTCAGCCACTGAAAGCAGTACAGAGATTTAGCCTTTCCAGTAATGGTGAGAAGGTTGATTGACTGCCATTATAAGACCTATTTAATATGTTGCTTGGTCCTTAAACCCAAAAAAGTTTTGTGGTAGGACATTGGTCTTTGAATCCCTGTGACTTGGGTACAACATGAAGGTGGCGTTCTGAGACAATTTCAGCTATAAGTTGTGGAAATGGTCACAGTGATCAGTGCTGTAGTCTTAAAATCAAGCTCTTGGTCATTGCTGGTCAAACAGTGTTTTTTTCTAGCCATTTTTGGGGCCTATCAAAATAATAGTTTTTGCATCATTCTTAGTCCAGACGAATTAAAAGTCTGATACCAAATTATACATAAAATAAAGATATTACAACTGATTACATACAGTTAATGATTCATTGAGAAATACATACTGAGAATACCTCAATCTGTTTCCTGTTGTATCACGATCAATCATTGTAAATTATCCTCGACTCATAGAACGTACATTGATGTTATGACTCATCTGGCTGGGCTTATCAGCTTGGCGTAATTCATGGTATCAAATTTTTTGATAAAATATAATACATCAATAGATTGGTACTGGTATTTTATAAACAGCTCAAATAGATAGATGGTTTTATAGTTAAATTTGATAAGAAAAGAGGGGAAAGAATGATTTGTGTGTTTTAAATATATGGTCAAACTTGTGCCAGTGGTCACCTTTATTTTATTTAGGAATAATTTGAGTCTTATGACGGTCAGTCTGCCCACTCACCGTTCCTGGAATGACCAAATCTCTGGATTTAGCTTTTAACCAGTTACTAGGCACATACTTTCGTCAGTGACTGACAACTGCCCTACATGATTTAGAATCAGTGGTAGGAGGGAGAATGGTTGTAAAAATTAATTCCTGACCAAACTCCACTAAAGTATGCCCTGCCTGGGTATTTAGGTGAGCTAACCACTTAAATGTCTTAGCAGATATTTTGATGCAAACAGTCTAGAAAAAATACATTTTTAAATTTGAATTATTTTTTGGAATTGCTCATTGGTCATTGAAAACTGCTTGAAAATTTAATGTAAAGTTCTTGCACCCTTGTGTGGCAGGGATCAGCAGTAACGTTGGTTGACTGTAAAATTGTATCATTTTTTAAAAGATCTCTTAATTCATTGTAATCAGTGTTTGATAAGTTCTGGAATGTTTTGAGGTTTTGATAATATTGTATATAAAGGATGATATATTGAGTAACATTTAGATGTACTGACTGCCCCATGATAGATAGCCAGTTAGGATTCAGGGTTAAACACAAACAGTGTACCTGTTGCAGTCTTTGAATTTAGCCTGTGGACCGTGGATAGAGTCCACCGAAATTGCATTGGTCCAGTGAATTTCAGAATGTGAGTGGTCAAACAGTCCACCAACTTTTACAGCCACCATTTTCTATATTGATAAGATATCGGTTCAGTTAACTTTCTTTCTGTTTAGCTGATCTTACATGTATTTGAGTTCCCATGAATTGTTGATCACTATTTGTGATTGCAAATCTGAATCTAAAATTTTTGTCTATTCTTGGAGAAATCCCTCATGTTAAGGAGGAATCTCTGAAAAACTAAATATGGTTTCCTCAGGATCCCTGATAAAAATAGTTAGTGTCTTGTGAAAATTAAAGTAATGTCTTACTTGAAGAACAATTATTTGTAACAGTAATAATAATGTTACTGTTTAACTTTTTAGCAGGATAACAACAAAATTCTTGACTTTAACACCTAAATCTTAATTGAAATTGTCTAAATACTTATTTGATAATGCCTGAACAATCTTTAGAATACATCTAAATTCCTAGTTTGATAATGTCGAAATTCTTAACTGAAAATGCCTACATCCTTATTCATAAGTCAAAAATATTAATTGATAATTCCTTCACTATCTATTGTTAATATCTAAATTCTTAGTTTGATAACAATGAAACTATTAACTTAAACATCTAAATACTGAATTGAAAACATCAAATCATTAACTTTCACATCTTAATCTTATTTGATAACATCCAAGTTCTTAACTAAAACGTCTAAATCTTATTAGATAACGGCTAAGATCTAAATTGTTTATGTTAAAAAACTTAATTGATCTTAATAAGAAATGCTAACTTCATTATGAAGAGTGTTTTGTTTCCATTGTTTTACGTATAGATTAGATCCGATGAAAACAATGACGGTATGATATAGTTCTGACATAATACGTCGCTCAGTCGTATCAGTCGCTTATTCAGCTGTCGAAATATTTCTTTCACTAATTCAGGAAATGACATGGCTAATCAGTCTCATTCTTTTTCCGAAACTTTTTCATAGATAAGCTTGGTAATTTTGTAACAAGAATCCTACATTTCTATGTAACTTAAATCGTAATGAATATTGACTATTACACAATCTAATGGCATCCACCAATCTTGATAAAATTGTCTTGGTTGAATTCTTTTGTCTTTTACTTTTGGCACCATATTTCTTTGATTCCTGATTTTCTTGGAAGACTATCTGAGAAAATGCCCTCACGCTCAATATGTTAAATCTACTAAGGGAGATAACTGACTTTGGATACTCTCCACTTACTGTTATTGTGAATTTTGAAAGTGTCGTCTGCTTAAACTGAAAACTGCCATCGTCTGCTTGTATGTGGTTAATGTATTGAAAAAAGTTGCAGACAGATTTATTTAGAATACTGTTTGAAGGGAGGTAACTTGACTTTTTTCACGAAAATTTACTCTGTGGGGAATATTAGTTAATGCTGTGTTTGTTACAAGTTGTAAACATATTGTTAATCGAGCTGTTTTGTTTCTAGTTGTTTTTATTCTGGAGGGAAAATTGGTTTATGCCTGCTTGATTATTATGAGAGCTTGTTTTGAAAACACATCATGTTTTCATGATTAACTTGTTCATAAACTTTGCCTATAGTTGACTGACGATTAAGTGTCTGATTGTTGTAGACAATGAATTGTTATTAAAAAAAAATATTAAAAGTACTTCAAGCTTTTCTAAAAAATAAAAAAAGCTCAGAAAAAATCAGATTTATTAAAGTGAACTTTTTACAGTCGACAGTCAATAAATTGACTGACTTTCATGATTATTACAAGTACAGTAACTTGTTTTTTGTTGTTATTGAATAGAAAAGTCACTAAACAATATTCAAAATGATATTCACTCTACAATTCAAAAACTTATTTAATTCTCGAATTCAAAAATATGTTTCACTCTTCAAATCAAATTTTTTTCACTTTACCCATCAAAAACCTGTTTCTATTTCTCACAATTCTTATTTTTATGATTAAAATACCATTGTGAGATAGGTTTCTGTTTCATTGGGTCTTACTCTCAGATGCTTGAAACTTTTATGACTTTTTTTCCTTATTTTATAAAATACATTGAAGTTTAGTTAAGTTTTTTTTTTGAAAGGATTTATTTTGATTTCAATATCCTGTTTTGTAAACTGTAATTAATGCATTAGGTAACCAGAAACTAATGTTTAACTGTAGCAATTCAACAGTGCGATTTAAAGGTCAGAGTTGCAAATGGCGGGTTTTTTTATACTTCTAGGAAATAGAGGATCAAAAATACTTCAAATAAATTTTATAGTTTTTTTGTTAAATGTCTATTGAATTCAATATATTGAAATAAGCTGATATTCTTTTGTAAAGATCTTTTCAAAAGACCTGTTTGATTGTTTGTTTAGATTGTTCATCAAGGCAGGAGGAAAGTTTGCGGAAGAAAAAGGGCAAATTTTTTTTTAATTATAAAAGCTTCCTTTGTGCTGCCCGATGACTGCAGAGGACTTGCTTTCGTGCCCGAAATAGCAGTCACTTGTGATATAAGGGCAGGGGTTATTTACTGAGAATTTTACTGTCCAAATGTCCTCAAAGGGTAGTGATTTTACCAGGGACTTGATGTCAAAGTCCCCTTATTCCATGGAGGGGGAGGATGCAGGTCACAATATAGCAGGTGCATTAATGGCACACCAACAGAACTTTCTCTCAATATCAACCATATTTGATTATTAACATCAGTCAATTTATGGTCTTTGGACTTACTATTCTATTGGTGTAACCCGATAAAAATCCAAGGTCCGGACTGAGAACTCTCGAGTCGTAAGTGGACACTCTTCCATGTCGTCATAAAAGCTAGCTTGAAGGCAAGGGAGTACAAGTGCCGTATCATACCTCTTCTACATAGGCAATACATGCTCAATAATTGTGATAAAATAATTAATATGTTAACTAGGCTCACAGATTTTATACAGCGTTTAATTTAACCAATAAAACCTTCAAAAAACAAAATTCTGATGTAAAAATAGCTCTTCAGAAAAAAACCACAATATTTTACAAATGTCAAGCCTTCTATATATGACAATTGGTATACAAATTATTGAAGCTTTTGTTATTTAATATGGATCTGAGAAATTTCTTAATACTCACATGCCTCGGAAAACTATGTCAATTCATGGTGGGATATCATAGGGAGGGTTTAATTTGATTTCAACTGCTCGTTTTATGTTGTCTGGAGACTGAAACGAGAATTATAGACAAAAATTACCTCAGTTAATTTTTGTTAGAGAACATATTCTTCGTGTAATGAAAGAATTTTGACCAGATTAACGGTAAATATTGGCTGTCTTCTTTGCATAGAAAGAATTTTTGTCCCGATTTACTGGAAATATTGTCTGTCTGATATGTTCTGGGAGAAGTTAAATTATTAGGGGTTGTGTCTATTGTATGTTTGCATTTAATTGAGTAATTATGTCCAGCCACTTGTTTCTAATTTGATTTTAGTTTTTGGTGGGGAGGAATGCTTGAATGTATGAAAAATTGCTTGTAATATATGCATATTGTGGTAGGAGCAGTGGTCCAGTTGTTGGACATGCCCTTAGAGATTAAGAGGTCCTGGCTTCGAATGCCTGTAGAAGCACTAGATATTTGCATACAGTTGTCAGTTGTTCCAATTTACATCCCGGTGTAAATGGGTACTGTGGGGGACCGTCTGTATGAAGGGGATTTCAATGATCAGGGATTATCATACTGAACATGTATATGGAAGCAGACTGTATACCTCACTAAAATTTTATGAACTTTTTCTTTTATCTTCAACTTTTAACATTTTCTCTATTTTCAGGATATAAGAAAAGTTGTTGCACCATTATTAAAAAGTTTTCAAGGAGAGATAGATGCCTTGTCTAAAAGAAGTAAAAACGCTGAAGCATCATTTTTATCTGTCTATAAAAAACTCATTGATTTACCAGGTAAGCCTTCATTTTACTATATCTTTCACATCCCCACCCCCAGCTAGCTCAGTTGGTAGCAGCCAAATCTACTGATCAATGGCTAATGGGTTTGATTCCCAGGTGTGGCATACTTTCATGGAGTTATGTCGTGAAATAATTTCTACAGCCATTCTCCAACCTACCACTGATTCTTAATCATGTTGGGGCAGTCAGTCACTGATGGATTTATGCACCTAGTAACTGGTTATAAGCTAAATTCAGAGATGTAGCCTTTCTAGGAAAGATAAGTAAGTTGACTGACTGACATGGTATGTCTTATACAATGTGTTGCTACAGTGTTAGATCCTACCAACAAAAAAGCTCTTCTATCGACCGATGTCCCGGACGGCTCAAATTTAACCCCCTATCATATTGTGCTGGATAACATTGTGATCAATTGTAATCAACAAGTAGCTGATTTGGTCTTTGGATTATGAACCAGAGATTAGCCTTGATTTTAAACTGATAGTTTATTTTTACCATTATGGCGCTAAAAATGATAATGATGTTTATGAAATCATGAACTATTCAAGCCATTTATGAACAGTTCATGCAGACTGTTGTGGAGACGTTGACATCATATTTACAGTGTATACTTGTCAATTATTGGAGTTACAATTTTCATAAATGACCATGCCTACAGCAGTCGCCTCTATATTTGTAGTCAATTTGGCCGGCTGTTGCAGAGAGGTTGCAAACTATTTACAGTGTTTTCTTGTTAATGATTGGAGTTTAACTTTTCATAAATGACCATATCTACAACAGTCACACCTATTTCAGTCAGTCTAGCATAGTCCTAAAGCTGGTTGTTCCTTCATCTGGCAACCTGGGTCGGTAGCACAGTTGGTAGTGCACCGGGATTTTGAATCTAATGTATGGGTTCGAATCCCAACTGAGGAGGTTATACCCTTCCATGAAAATTTGACAATCTTGTCAATTTTCCATCGCTAATTAGGTATATGGAGAAGTGGCTGACCTTGTGGAAGGATAGACCAGTGCTGGTTATAGACAATGGTACAGGAAAGCTAGGTTAGGTGCGCTGGACATGGATATATGACCTATACTATGTGTTGCTACGGCATTAAACCCAGCAACATAAATAAATGCATCTGGCTGTTGTAGAGAGGTTGCACTGTATTCACAGTCATATCTGTCAACGATTGGAGTTAAAATTTTCATCATTCAACAAACCATTCATCTCCTAGAGAAATCACATTTTATAAATTACTGTAGTAAATTACTCTTATTTCTACATGAAAATATTAGCTGAAAATCTCAATATTGAGAAATCAATAGACTGCAATTCTTAGACCTACAAATCGTCATGGTAACGGAGTTCCCTATAATAGAATCAATATTTCATTTTGTCGATATATTGAATAAAATAGCGTTTTCTGCTATGTTTGCCATATTGACTATATTTGGTCGTGGTATCGTATAAAACTATCAATTGATAAAATGGTTTATTGTAGTGCGGCTGTATAACAATATTTAACGATGACATTTGGGGGATTTTTTTTTCCGAAACACAACAGCTTGGCGACAAACTCTTTGGATATAGATTTATGGTTTGTAGAAACTTTTTTATGTTGGCTGTGATCATTTTTTTATCTTTCTGTGAAGAATAGTTTCGGATTCGGTGATTTAAAAAAAATTGATTGTTTATTTTGAGTGGTTTTAATTGTACCATTTATTTTTTGTATTTTTTTGACATACTTAATTTTGCGAGCTGGAAAATATTGTGTATTGGGTTTTTTATCGTGAAGTTTTGACATTGATGTGAAATCGGGAATATATTTAACCCAGATATTTGATTTCATGTCTGGAAATTGTACTCATGTATGTTGTTGTAGTTTTTTTTAATTGATTAATGTTTGATTTCATTGGAATTTAATGTTTATAATTTTTAATTCTTATATTTTGTAAAAAATGCAATATTTTATTTATTGCTGAAAAAAGGATAGAATGACAACCTGTCTTTGTTTGTTTTTAAGTAGAGTCTTAGTTTAAAGGCCTGTTTTGTTTACAGCAAAACCTGTTAATAACAGTTGCAGACATGATTAAAGATATTGTTTTATATACAGTGCGACCTCTCTACAACAGCCACTTGTAGTCATATGTTTAATTTACCGTTATTGAGCAGTGACCATTGTAGAGAAGATCAATTTTTAATTTAAATGGCATTGTGATGGTTATTGTTGATGGCTAAATTTTAAGGTATATTTTAAGAGCCCAGCTGTAATGTTAATTTTCAAAATAAGCAGTTGCTTATATAAGATGGATGTCAAATTTTAGTGCATTGTGGGAAATATTGTTAGGTGAACTGTCCACTTCAGAAATCTTAAAAATGCTTGTAAAACTCTATGCTCAACTTTGTTGTGCTTTATACGAGAATTGATGTACAGTTTTCAGTATTTTGTTGTCAAAAAAAGATGGGGACAATTTTTGATGTGCCAGAATAAAAAACTTAAGTGCTTTTGCAAGAGTTGTATATTAAGTGAATTAAAATAAGTGCACATGTTTTTTTCTACAATAAAATTTGGTACAACTGAGTGTTATTTTGAAATTTTTATATAGAAAAATAAATTTAAGTTAATTGACTGCTAAGTTTTATTACAAGGGAGTAAATTATAACAGCCATGTATTTGTTCAATAATAAGATATAGATGACATGTTAAATATAGAGTGAAAATGCATGTGTCTATGTTAATATAAATACATTATTTTTTTATCAACAAGCAAGTACATATTTATGAGAATGATCAAAATAATTGTTAATTTTAAGTAAAAAGTAAAAACGTAATTGCATTTTATAGTCTAAGTTTCATGCTTACACCATTCACTGACTTTCCAGCTATTACCCCTGGTCATTGGGCTACTGGTATCTATCTATCAAGCTCCCTGTGTGTTCTCTTTACTCTGCTTATAAGTGCAGACGACAAATTGGCGCAACTGAATTATACCACCCTCACAGGTACCCATTTACACCTGGGTGGAAGGAAGCACTCGCAGGTAAATTTCTTGCTCAAGGAAATTAGCAGTGCCTCTAGTAGGATTTCAAACCTAGGACCTCTCGATCCCTAAGCATGTGTCCTACCACCGGACTACTGCTCCTACATACTAATTTTATGCTACTCTCCTATGTTAGAAATTTATTCATGAAAATCACTGAATCTATATGACTCTGCCAGCCAGTATTGCAACTTTTTAAACATCATGGAAAATTGAAGCAAAAAACGTCTCTTTTGAGGCTAATTCATGCTGTAAAAATACTCATATTAATAAATGATTATATTAAAACAATAGGAGATTGTCTCTTAGATGTCGAAGTTAATGTTCATTAGAGATGCAGGTTTTTGTTTAATGATGATGGCAGCTTTGACTGTTGCTAACTTGTTTAAGAAATTAAATGGGGGCTTTAAATTTTCTATCATTGTTCCATTCTAATGAAATATTTAAGACTTTTTCTTTGACTGAGGGGAGAATCTGATGTAACGATCAGCTTGGTAACGTAACTCAGTTACGTTTCTTTCTACATTTTTAGATATTTTGTATGTGTCGTTGACTTAGATGTGCTGTCATCGTCGTCGTTTTACTAGATACTGTTGATTGATAGTGAGTGTCTTTGTGTAATTTCGCTGAGAAAATTATTGATTGACTAATTTTGGAACATCTTCAATCCGAAGGAAGAATAAACAGGTGTTATGAATATAACGACAACTGATCAGTTCTGACTAACATATCGTCTGTTGATGTCTAATTATATATGCTGTATTTACAGTACAACCTCTCTACAATAATCTAAGGAAGTCAGGGCCGTGGAGTAGTTGTTTTCATGTCTGACTTCGAATCCGGAGATCATGGGTTCGAGCCCAGTCGCGGTAGGTCCGGAGTTGTCGGCCTCGTGGTAGGGTAATTAGTACTGGTGATAGAAAAGTGTCCAGGAAACCTCGAATAGGAAGATCTGGCCATCATATATATGACCTAAATATGTGTTGAATACAAACATTAAACCCAATTAAAAAAGAAAAAGAAAAAATCTTAGGTTGAACTATACTACAGTGTAACCTCTACAACAGTCAGAAGTAGAACTATACTACAGTGAAACCTCTCTACAACAGTCAGTAGTAGAACTATGTTACAGTGAAACCTCTCTACAACAGTCAGTAGTAGAACTATGTTACAGTGAAACCTCTCTACAACAGTCAGTAGTAGAACTATGTTACAGTGAAACCTCTCTACAACAGTCAGTAGTAGAACTATGTTACAGTGAAACCTCTCTACAACAGTCAGTAGTAGAACTATGTTACAGTGAAACCTCTCTACAACAGTCAGTAGTAGAACTATGTTACAGTGAAACCTCTCTACAACAGTCAGTAGTAGAACTATGTTACAGTGAAACCTCTCTACAACAGTCAGTAGTAGAACTATGTTACAGTGAAACCTCTCTACAACAGTCAGTAGTAGAACTATGCTACAGTGAAACCTCTCTACAACAGTCAGTAGTAGAACTATGTTACAGTGAAACCTCTCTACAACAGTCAGTAGTAGAACTATGTTACAGTGAAACCTCTCTACAACAGTCAGTAGTAGAACTATGTTACAGTGAAACCTCTCTACAACAGTCAGTAGTAGAACTATGTTACAGTGAAACCTCACTACAACAGTCAGTAGTAGAACTATGTTACAGTGAAACCTCTCTACAACAGTCAGAAGTAGAACTATGATAATGTAAAACCAGAGATGACTTTTCAAGGAAGGTCATTTCAAAAGAAAACTAGACTATTTCAACTTTTGGTGGCTGTTGTGAAGGGCTTACTGTTACTGGATGATATAAGGGTTATAAAAAGAGTTCTATTAGACTTTTTTTAAAAGGGACATATGAGATAAAATGTTTCTAAAATGTGACATCAGCTATTGAGGATGAGGAAAAAGGGTTTCCTAAACAGGACCTTTAGGTAAAGGATTATTTTATAGGGACCTTTAGAAAAGAAGGAGTTTAAAAAATGTACCTATTAGATAACAGGTTTTTTTTTAACAAGGAACACATTGTTTACAAAATGCATTGATATATTTTCAGATCCGGTCAGTGTTTTAGACTATGCCCTACAGATTCAGAAGAAAGCTCATCGCGTGTCTGATCTTGAAATAGAAAATAAACAACTGAGAGAAACTTTAGATGAATATAATCATGAATTTGCTGAAGTTAAAAATCAAGGTTTGTGCTTTTATATTCTTTGTTTAGGGTTTAATAGTACTGCAGCTTGCCTGGCTAGCTCAGTTGGTAGCACGCTAGTCTACTGATTGAGGGGTTGTGGGCTCCCTTCCAGGACTGGTTATAGCATTGAATTAGTAATCATTTGATAGCCTGCTTAAAACCTACCTCATTGTTTCCTTGGGCAACCAATTCTATCTTACTGGCTCAGCACTTTGGGACAAAAAGCAGACTGGAGTGTGATAAGTATATATTGTAAAACCTTGTTTCACAATCAACCCAAAATAATTTGGTATTATTCCACATGGGCTTAGTATGAGTCCCAGTACTGTTGAAAACAGATAGAAGACTTTTATGATGCAATACAGTCATTTTGTGGATATAAAAAAAGTTTTTGCAACAATAGTCTATTTTCTACACAAAAAGTGATGATGTCACTCATTACTACACGACTTTGATGTACCCAGAATGCATTGTGGTGAATTTAACCTTTAACCTTTTAGGTTATGATTTTATCACTCACCAAAATAGTGCTTGAAATTGGCAAAATTATTATGAACACCATTTAGTTTCGATCTGAATAGTCAATTATCATAATAGTTTTATCGCCAAACTAATAACACGTGATTTTCTGCTAGTAAGTATCGGTACTTAACCGAAACTTAACTTAATAGGGATAGGTCGCTTTCATTGCGGAACTTTCATTGAGGAAACGTAGAAAAGTCGCTAAGTTTGACATTTAACGAAAAACGAAATTTCCATACTAACAAAATGTTTCATTGATTTTTGCCAATTGTATATTATTGTAATCGTAAATGATTGGCGAAAATTTTTGACATTTAAATCTTGGGTGCTTATACAGGAACTGCCCCATTTGTTACGGTTTATTATCGTTGCGTTTATTAAATATGACATTTAGCGACCATTTTGTTTGCCTATGATTTCGCTGATCAAGCCACAGTATTGTAAAGTTCATGCGTTTATAAAACTTGATAAACAATTGATACGTTTGCCCTTTTCTATAGTTTTATATATGTTATTATTATTGCTTTTGCTCTGTGTTTTAAAATCTGCATTATAAATGCGTGGCTTTTTTTCCACTTTTTATTTAATGTTCTATCCCCCAACATGTCATTATTGCACTTATAACATAAAAACAATGTTTAAACTTGTACAAATGTTATGCTTAGCTCTTCGACTGATATTTAATCAAACTGAAAAATGTTGCATTATTGAAATGATGAAATTTTTGTTAGATTTTATACTCTTTAAGGCTGGGAGTTATTTCCCTTCTTAGATTAAATTCTTAAAGCAGAGTTATTTCCCTTATTGGATTAAATTCTTAAATGCTGAGAGTTTTTTCCATTGTTGGATTAAATTCTTTAATACAGAGTTATTTCCCTTGTTATATTTAATTCTTTAATGCAGAGTTATTTCCCTTGTAAGATTTTGTTCTTTAATGCAGAGTTATTTCATAAGCACAGTAGATAGCACACTAGGATTTAGAATTCAGTGTCTTGAAGGGGGTATGGGTTTAAATTCCACCTGGGGAGGTTATACCCTTCCATGAAAATTTGACAATAATGTCAATTCTCCTCAATTAATAATGTATATGGAGAAGTGTCCGGCATTTTGGAAGGGTAGGTGAGAACTGGTTATAGACAGTTAAGGGTCAAAGGAAAGATAGGTTAGGAGTGTCGGATGCAGTAAAATAACATAAATTGTGTTGACAGGATGTTAAACCCAGCTTAAAAAAAAGAAAAAGAAAGAAAACTGATCTGATAATAAATAACTAAAACAATGAGACAGAATAACAATTACACAATCAGTGACACAAGATTTTTGATTTACAACCTAAATATTTGGTTGACTGGTAAAAATGTTTATCATAATTTGATTAATAACTTGTCCCGTTCTCGTAATTTTTCTCCTTTTTATGCATTTTTTCATTTTTTTCTATAAAAATGTTTTTACTCCAATTAACAAGACTGTATTAAAGTTTTATGAAGTATACTTTATAATAAAGTTTGTTATTAAAGACACTTTTCCTTTTATTTTGAGCAGAAACAATGCAACATTGTGAATGTCATAAAAAACAACGCAATTTATTCTTGTCTAATGTAAATTGTGCCTGATTTTGAAGGGTTCCGATGTTAACGTCATTTCTATTCAGACATGCATTTAGACAAAAAATGAATTATAGAAAAAACATGTTAATTTATGTGTTATCTTGTCGTAATTATATCATTTTAAGTCAGAATTTTAATATTTTGAATCAAAGTTATGTAGGCTTTGTGTAATAATGTGTACATTTAGCGTTAAGTGCAAACTGGTCGTAACTCACTGGTTTTTTAAATTGAGTTACGACTGTTTTGCGCTAAACTTGCGATTTGAATGATATCTTTTGTTGTCTGTGACTTAAAACATGCCATGAGTGGGTTCCCCTTCTCTGGTTTTGAAAGAAGGCATGGGTTCAAAGCCATGCTTTATGGAATCCCGTTCTCTCTCCTTGATTGGAGACTTGTGTTCAAAGCCAGGTTGTTAAGTATTTAGTAGTTTAATTGCTTGCAAGTAAAACAATTCAGGCTTATAGAATGATATTAAATTTCGGATGGTGGCCAAATTATGGATATTACCTCCCCCCAAAAACAACATGTCAAAAGTGGCCAAAATAAGGAAAATTACATTTATCATAAATTGGTACCAATTTAGCAAAAGTTTTGCAATGCATAACGAATGCCTTTCTTATCCTGATTTCCTAGACAGTTCAATAATTGATCAATAATCTATTTATATATTTATTTGTCTAATATTTTAAATTTTGATAGATTAATATTGGAAAAATAAATCAATATAAATCAATATACAATATTATATTAGTAAATATCAATATTTATAGGGCTTGTCGAGACAGCTCTTCACTCTGAAGAGTGTGTACGCTACTATAAATTTTTTATAACCCCCTGTTTCTCCATTATCTTTAACAAGATTGATTTTGAAATTGTATTGATCAAATTATATATAAAATTTATGATTATTAATATGGCTTGATTTGATAACTCAATAATTATTGCGAGTTGTCTCAATAATTTGACGCAAATTTTGTAATTGTTTTTGGGTCTTTTTGCTTGAGGTAAACTATACTGTGACCATAGGTCTTTGCTTTCTGTTCAATCTGTTCAATAACAAATATTAGTTATGATGTCTGCTACAACAAATTATGACTTTACAGACAACAAATAACAAATGAGACAAAAATTATCGGATGCAAGTTGCAACTGTACAGCAAATAATGTTTGCAGCAACAACAACTATAAATATTGGTTGCAATAATAACAATAATTGCAACAATTAATGGTTGCAACAAAAACAATTAAGCAAAAGCAACAAATAATGACTTAAACAGCAACATAATGAATAATGACTTCAACCACTACAAAAATTGTTGTATTCAAATAATATTTGCTACAAAAACAAATATTTGCCACAAAAGTAAATAATGTTTACTTCAGCAACAACAAATAATAGTTGCAATAAAAACAAATAATGATTGCATCAGCAAATAATGGTTGCAACAAAAACAAATAATGTTTTAAACAACAACATAAACCAATATTGTAAACTTGATATATAATTGACAACAATGTCTGTATATACATGTATAATATCAAAGAACATCTGGTTTAATATAGATATATGATGTAGATCAATACTTGAATACTGGGAAATTGTAGATAATAATCAATATTATACATTATATAATAATGTTTGTACAATTTATATATTTAATATATATATACAGTGAAGTTTCGTTATATAGACCACCTTGGTGCTAGGTTATGAAATAATTACAAAAATGGTTGTAACCACATAACTATTCCATTTCTCCATCCTACCACTGATTCTAAATCCTGTAGGGCAGTTGTTATTCATTAATGGAAGTGTGTGCCTAGTTAAACTGGTTAACAGCTAAATCTAGAGATTTAGCCTTTTCTTGAACAGAGAGTAGGTTGACTGACTGCTGTAGTATGAACTATACAATGTGCAATGTGTTGCTACAGTGTTAAACCCCATCTCCCCACCAAAAAAAAACTTCCTAGGTATTGCATCCACACAGCTGGCAACTTCTTATACCTATTAATGGAGTAAAATTTATATTATTGTCAAATTTACACAAAAGGATATAACGGCCCCAGATTGGATTTGAACCTGTCCCCCCATTTGGGAAACTAAATTCAAAATCCCGACCCACTACCAACTTTGGTACAGACCAGGGTTGTTGTTTGTGTTGATAAACTGTTGTTGTTCAATGTTAAGGAATATGTTGTTTTATGTTGTATTTTGTTGGAGGTTGAATTATCAAGTAATTATCACACATTTCTTGGTGAAATATCATGCTACGATCAATTGATGTTAGAAATGTTGTCCGATGCAGTGGAGTCAAAACAAAGTGGTCAAACTGTGAATGATGTCACTATTTTTATACCATATAAGTAGAAGAATATCTTCAGGAATTTTTTTTCTGCAGTTTGTGAGTCTAGCTGCAGAAATAATGTCTGTGAAAAATATCTGAATTTTTTTATTAATATTCAGAATTTTCCATGACTGCAAATTAACTATATGACTCAAAATACTATAAATTGTCTATATATTGTCCTTTTAAAGGTTCTTGGATGAATGAAAGTTTTAGTAAATATATTTATCATATATTTATGTTAATATTAAAATTATGTATTGTAACAGAAAATCTGTACATTATTTTATTACTTAATATTATATATTGATATTTATACTGGGTTTAATGCCGTGTCAACACAATTTTTTAGTTTTTTTGTCAAATTTTCATGGAAGGGTTTAACCTGCCTGGGTGGGATTCTAACCCTTACCCCTTCGGGACACGAGATTCTAAATACAGGCACGCTACCAACTTCACTACCGACCCAGGTTGTTGCAAAATGTATATATTATTTATTTTATGTTGTTTATTACAGAAGTGACAATAAAACAATTAAGAGAAAGACTAAAAGAAGGCGAAGACAAAGTTGAAACAGTAGTTGAGGTAATTATTATATTTTATTGTATATTTTGTCGCAAGGGCTGTAGGTTCGATTCCCAGCCAGGGGAGACCACTTTTGATACTTCAATGACAATGAAGGCCAGCATTTATATTGGCTTACTGCAATTTGGGATGAGCAGGGATACAGTTTCCCTATTGTCAGCCAGGGGCCACTTTGACATCAGACATGAAGATTTTAGGGGTCTGCTTTGATGTTATAGGAGCCCACTTAGAACTTTACCAAAAAAATACAACACAACCCACCATCAAATTTTAACTAAAGTAGCTGATTTCAAATAGCTATAACCTTTTATAGATGGTGTAGCTTAGGGTCAGGGCTGCTAAGTATAATTCTAAATGTACTCCCTACCTGGGCCCATCAAATGTTATATTCACTCACCCAGGTGGAAATTCTTTTCAAGAATTGGCTACCAGCAAGACTGTTGCAAGTAAATGCATTTCATAAAAGAGCGAGTTACTACAGTCTTGGGAGCAATCCTCAACTTGTATTTAGCTGCTGGGCAAGTGGGAATTATGGCATTTATCTGCTATAAGCAAGGTTTTTTGCTTAATACATTAGCTGCTTAAATAAACCTCCGAAATTCAAAGGTCTAACCCATGGACATTGAATAAGACGACCAACCCTCACTAAACAATATTATAGAAAATTTGTGCAGCTTAAAGCAATATAAAAACAACAATATTTAAAAGTATCATTGAGAATGTGGTATTACCTTATATGGTCATAACGATACATTTACTAATAAATATGGTGGTTTTTTTTGTTTTAATGTTGCTGTGTTTAACAGTTATTAATTGATTGGTAACGAGGCCTGCGGGGAGAAAAAATAAAACTCTGATAATATATTAATCTAATATGTTTAACTGATAGTTTTGTATACACTTAGATGACTTCACCCAGTACTTTATTATTTAAGAAATTATACATGGTTTTCTATATTTTATTGTTGAATAAAACATGGGTATGAGGTTTGATGTGCCTAAGTTTAGTTATGATTGCTAGGATAATTCAAGAACGCAAAGTTATCGTAAAAACATTAACTTTGCATTCTTGAATTATCATTCTTATGATTGCTGTAGTGTTGACTGTACGTATGAGTTATTTAATAGGTGCATCCAAATGAATGCCTTTGTTTTATCCTACAACAACATATAGAAAAACTGTGGTTTTTTTTAATTGTAAAACATGTAAATATTTTGACCAATTAGTTTTATAAACATGGGGAGGGGGTCCTGTTGTCAGAGTGGTTCTGGAATAATGGTTATAGGGAAAAGGCCCATGACAGAAAATACATAGTAAAATTTGTTCAAATCCACCTCATTGCACATTGAGTCAAAAATTTAAAGCTGGTGAATTGAAATTTAATCAATGATCAATCAAGCAGAGATTTTTTTTCATCTGCTGTGAGGTCTACTGAGGTCTACAGCAGAGGGCTAGATAGTCTGTCACATTTGATCTCCATGAGACCCTGTTTAGTGGGTCATTGTCTAAGACATTATAAGTTTTTAAGTTGGCCTTTACACATCTCTGAGACCCAGAATGTTGGTTAAGGGTGCTTGATGCTGTTAATAACCAGCAAAGATTAATGATAAAAACATAATTATAAAGCCAAGCGACCGTCATAAGCAAAATTGACTTTAAAATAGTCAAGGAAAGCTGGTTATGTGAGGGACCCTCGTAAACAAGTTTGAGAAAAAGTAGTCAAGAAAAGCTGATTGGGCCAGCAAACGACCGTAAATTACCTGAAAAAGTGGTGATCAAAAACATATCAAAATAGTGGATTATATAATAATGGTGGTAAATAAGTGTATGCCAGCATTTTTTGTATCATTACTGTACAGATACTAATTATTAAGTTTTCTAACATCCACCTTTATGTACATTTCAATTTGATTGTACGAAAGAAAAAAACAACATTATTTTTCATTGATACGGTATGTTGGTAAAACGTCTTATCTCAATACACCTACCTGTCGTAGATAGCTCATTGTGCGTTTGATGTCGTAATTATTAAGTGTACTCATTTGTCAAATGCCAAACACTACCTTCGGGAGACGACAGTTAGATAGACAATGAATTACATATATTTGGTGTTAATTCTTTGATAGTGTTGAACTCATGAACCAGTCACGCTTCACTGAGTAATATTATGTGAACCAGTCGGCTAATCAGAGAAGAGTATTCGTAACGAAGGGTGGGATTTAAGATCAATGCGTCTGTAGGACATTGATGGGATGTGTCAATGACAAGCTTGATTGTTTCTTTACGATGTTTCATACGACACTTTGTCTCGCAACATCCATAACACCTTGTTTGTGTCGTTTTCAAAGTTTTATTTATCGACTTATTGTCTTTAGCGATTTTGCAATGTGCTGAATTGAAAAAAGGATTTTTGTGAAACACTGGAATCTTGAACTTATTTTGAGCAGTCAGACATTGAATGTTGATTTAAATTTTTAAGTTATCACTTGATTGAATTTGTGATCAATTTTTTTTTAAAGGACCGAAACTTATTTTTTTCAATGTGATCAAATTTTAGGGCCGTCTTAAAGAAAAGGAGCGAGAGTTACAGAAGTTGTTTGCGGAGAAAGAACGTCAATTACAGGAAACACAACTCTCTGTTGCTAGGAAACTTGGAGAAGCTGAACAGAAGGTCACATCATTGACCAATGGTAAGTCACTTCAATTGTTAATTTTTTTTATCAGGAAATCGGAACTTTCAAAGTCCCACTTTGGCACTAACTTCTGTTTTATTTGGTGTGTTGCTTTTAATTTTAGCAAGTTTTTATGTGCCTCTTTGAATGTTAAGACTTTTGTATAGAGAAATTGTGTTAGCATGTCTGTTGCAAAGGTTGCGTCTGCTGCGGTATGCAGTACATTTATGGCCCTTTACTGTGCTACCAACGCAGTCTGGGAAAGGAACATTTTTGGACAATTCAAGACAAGCATTTCAGTTTGAACCAAAAATTTTGCCTAGACATTTTACTTAGTTAAAATTTAAAGACAATACTTAGCAGACTGTTGTTTTTCCTGACTACTGTTTCTGAAATCTTAAATTTATAGGTCTGCTTAGGTAAGGTTAGGAACTTTAAGTTTGTCATTAATTTCTCAAAAATTAAAGCTTGTTTTGATTATCTTTTTAATTTTGAGAACCTATTTGGTTGTTACAGTAAATGCTTTTGTTTTGATTATAATGATGTAGATGTTAAGGTTGAAAAAAATATTTTATATTATAAATAAGGGCAGCCCCACTTTTACTTTGGAACTTTTTATTTCTGTAATTACAATCATGAGTATTGAGACCTTTTTTAACAAGGCTGCATATTTGGATAAATTCAATCTCCCATGGGACCTCTTATGAATTCTGAACTCAACCAATACTTGAACTATAATTGAAATTGTTTTTGAAGTTATTAACTTTAAGTGTTAGCGTTATAGAAATGATGTTGTTTACAAGTGAGCTGCTGACCCTTTACATTTACTTAGTGTGCTTGTTTCTTGAACTTAGTTCAACCAGTTTTTAAAATTGTCTAAAAATTCAGTAGAGCTACACTGAACCAATAACGCCTTTACTTCATGAAATTAAAACTCTATAGAAGAACTTAAGACGAAATCACGTTACGATTTAAGTAGAGAATTATACAATGTTGCTTTTAGTTGTGTTATTTCGTTTGTCAGTTATTTTGATTAATTGTTGTTGTTTTTCATGTATGAAAACAACATTATTTTATATGATAATTGATAAAATCAAAACTTAATGCAAAATTCTGAACGTTTAAACTTTTGCAAATTTTGTTGATGTATTGCAATGCCATGTGAATTGTTTCCCCGCCCATTAGGCACACGTTAAAGTTTACTTTCTAGTTAGTTTCTATTTTTTTATCAAAACGCAACGTGATACTGCAATAAATCAAAACGAAACAAAAAAATCTCTTTTTTCTTCTTTTTTTTCTTTATTGACAAAAAACTAATTCCTGTCAAAATTTCTCGAAGTTTTTATCATTGATGGTCTTGCTTTAATTGAATTTTGACAAGTTCATGGTATGAAGGATCTGTCGGTTTTTGTAAATCTAAACTCGAAGTTTGATAATCAACCCAAAGAGTAATAATCAACTCAAACTTTGATTATCAACTCAAAGATTGCTTATAAGCCAAAAGTTTTATAATCAACTCATTTTTTTTATTATTAACCCAAAGTTTTATAATTAACTCAAATTTTGATTATCCACCCAAAGTTTAATAGTTCACTCAATTTTTTTATCAACTCAACGTTAGTTAATCAACCCGAAGTAAAATAATTATCCCAAAGTTATAATTTGTAAGTGTAAAAAAGGATCCATATTTGATAGAAAGTACTCAAATTAGGGAGCTAGGTAAAAAACTTTGACTATTTAAAGTGGTAGTTAATGTTTTGGTTTTTTTTGTTTCTCGTGGTTTTGGTCATACTTAAAGGTGACAAGATTTTGAAACGCAGTGATACTGGCGTGTAAAAACTGGGCCATAGAACAACGGACGATTATCTTTTAATTAGAAATGGACAAATTGTTTTCAACAGTTTTTGTTACCAAAAAAGACAAACAAATTTGATACGTGTGAAAGAATTATTACTTTTCAAGTAAAAAAACTAACTTGTTTACATGATATGACATTTTTGCAATAAACTAATGGCCCTTTTTTTTGCTACCCCAAGAAGTTTCATTTAAACTAGTTAATTTATTTCTCCATTTAATTTGAACTGATTTCTTACTATTTTTATTTCCAATAATCCAATTAAGTTGATCAAATATACCATGTTTTGATATTTTTACTGTATTGCAAGAATATTTTTAAGAACAATTTTTCTCAAGAATTTTGGAATATGTTTGTTGTTTATATCGACAAAATATAAATCTGAATAAAAGAAAGGAATACCCTTCTATAGTTCTTCTGCATTCATGTTGGTTAAAAATAGGTATTCCTATGATCTATGTAGGAAAGATATCAAGCATATAGTGAGTATTTAAATCAGCAGGGTTAATGTTTGCACTACTGACAGTTGAATGAAATTTAACGATCAATATAATTTTCCAAGAAATCTAATGTTTACCCAATAAATTTCCAATAAATATCAATAAAATGTAAAAACAAATGAAAAGTAGTAATGAAAATACATTTCTTGGAAAACGATATTTTCAATACAGTTTAAAAACAGTGGTATGAAATTTCAATTTGACACAAAAAAGACCCCTCCTCATATTAATACATGTGTTTTATTGTTTGTGGTAAGCGACAATACACAGGTTGTTGATTTATGATAATTTTGTGGTGGGCTTATTGCTCAAGTATTCAAAACAATAAATAATCAGGCTGAGGTATTCATATATTTCTCCAAAAAATTGTATAAAAAATCATAATTATATAAATTATGGCTAAAATCACAATTTTCTGTCATTCATTTTTTATGGGCCACTGTTTGTAGCTGGTTTGGAATTGTGGCTTCTCTGATTGCTTAGGAGTCAGGGCTGGTGCAAGGATTTTTTGCATCTCCTCTTAACAATGTCTAAACTAACTTAATGCCCCAATGGACAACATTAAATAACTTAGGATTTGTTCTGTGTCATTAAAACCGGAACAAGCTCTTACTACTTCGTGTATCATTGAACCCAAAGATACGAACAAAAACCCTAAGTCCAAACAAAGAAAAGTTGGCATAAAAAGACGTCTTTCAGGCAGTGTGCCATTAAACCAAAACTAGGCCTCACTGCCTTGATTAGTTCAAAGAAACAAACCAAAATCCAAAGTCTACATTTGAGAACGTGTGATAAAATGCTGATAATGTAGAAATGTATTGTTTTGTATACCATATTACGGGCTTTAAGCACAAAACGGTTGTAACTCAAGTTAAAAAAGAGTGAGTTATGACCGTTTTGCACTTAGCCCATGATATATTAGACCTATAATACAGTCTTATTTGACGGAAGCTAAGAAAACAAAAGAAATGATACATTACTTCTATTATGTCGCAAAGTTTACTAATAGCGCATTACTGACAGGCTAAAATATTGCTGGAAATACTGTATATATATTTATATCTTAATATATATACGATATGTCCATACACTAATAACTTATCTTACATATTTTCTTTAGTTATCCATCTTTGAGTTCATAGTATTTCCTTTTCTTTGATTATTTATCTTTGAGTTCATTTTTTATCACGTTTGCATCATTATTCTGTCTATGAGTTGATTGTTAGCATTTTCATTAGTTATTTTGTATTTAGTGTCATTCTTTTCTCTAGTTATCTGTCTTTGTGTTCATTGGCTCTACACTTTTCTGTAAATATTTATCTTTAAATTGATTTTGTGTCTTTGAGCTACTTGTCTTACCTTTTCTGCATTTATTGTGTTTTTGGTTGTATCATACCCATTATGATCAAATCAATTTTTATTTCATTTTCAATAGTTATTAAGGTCAATTACACTGAATTTTAATGAAGATATCAATACACCTTTTGTCCTAATGTTATGACTTAATTTGATGTTGTGGTGAATATTGCCTCAGGGGTCAAGGTCATTAGGGGTCAAGATTTAACTGTCTAGTCAACCACACCCCTTTTAGTTTTCATTATCATAAATAAATCAATAAGTCAAGAACAAATTTATTTATAGTGCTCAATTTGTCTAGTACTAAAAATCATTGTTTTTGGACTAATTGATTTCTGTGTCCAGTTGGTCAGTTTTGACATCTTTTCCAATCTTTTATGATGATTTACTAATCAGTTAGGAGTGTGACCCTTCAATTTGTCCAGCTTCTGACCACTGACCATTTGACAACAATGGCCCGAGGGTGGAAACACTACTGTGGTCTGCACTCAACACCAGATGACCATTGACAGGCATTGTCTATCATATTGAGAGAAACTGACCGGTAAATGGGTTAAATATGAACAGTGTGTGGTCAGCTGACCATTAATCAAACACTGACCATGTTGGACATTTGACCATTTGTTTTAAATGAAATACAGTACAGTCTGTTTTAATGGTCACTGCCCTACAGCATTGCAAATTTCAACAGTCACCTTAAATGTCCAATTTCTTGCTTTTTTATGACAAATACCCTTCCATCAATGGCCACCTCTTATTAACAGCAAACTCAAGTGTCAAGTCACCATCTTTGCAATTAATTAGCATAGGCTTTCTATATGTGAGTGCCATCTGACTAAATGTTTTGTTTTTTTAATAATAATTACAATTGACCATAATGGTTCAGTTTTTTAAAAAGTGATTGACCCCTTTTGACTTATTTCAAATGTTTCATGTAGAGAGCTGTGCATCTAAAACAAAATCAAAACAATAGTTGCAAATAGTAATTTATAGTAAATGTGTTAAAAGTTCAGTCAATGGCTCAGACCACTAGCCAAAGTCCAGATCTAGCGAACATTGCCTAGGGCTAGTGAAAATTACTTATTTCATATAGCCGGGCAAGTTGAATCTGCCCTTAATTACATAACATCATAAATCTGACCAACGTTCAAGAAAATTCAAGGCGATGACTCTAGTTCTGCATTAGTTGCCCAATATGACTTTGACAGTTGAAAATGAATGTTAAATATGAACATACAAATCAATCCCACTGATTCAGTCACCAAATACTTATCATTTAGTATCTCTTCCCTAATTGACCCACAATCCTCTGCAACATCAGTTACGAGTTGAAAATGTCATAACATTTTTTTAAAAGCCCTTTAGGTTACGACACCAACAATGTTCTAGCTTCGAAACCCAAACCATCAGTTTCTGTTACTCACGCATGCTAGCGTTTAGCTGTACCTAGTTCATTAGTTATCGTATAGTAATATATATATTTTTTACGTTAATTTTCCCACAATATAAAAATACACTTAATTAATTTATTTCAGCCCCCAGGGCATTATTTAAACATGAGCGGTCACACTTTCTTCATCATACAGTTTCCTATAACTGTCAAATCGTATCTAACGTAAACGTCTTTATCCAAATAAGCTCATTTTTCACCCAAGTACAATTTTGTCATATTATCGGAGCTCCCAACCTCCCAGTCATTTTGTTAAGGTGTGTATGATACGATATAGATTGACCAGTCATCAACGAGTCTTTGGCATACAATGACGAATGTCTACTGTCTAGCTTGAACGTTAATTGTTATTTATTGCACATTCGTGAACATGTATTATAATGAAATTTATCAGAATTTTCCGTTTATTCATTAAAAGTTATTATTTTGTTTTTGTAACAAATGTATTTCGGATGCTTGATGCTCGAATGCAAGGAAATATGTTAATCATTATGTAATTATTATTTATTGCAATTGTAGGTAGACATGTAACGACTTATAAGAAATATTCGTACTTAATTGTTTATTGTTTAAATTGCATTTAATATGACCATATGAAACAGTGCTTGAACAATTAATTGCTAGTATGGGACAAAATATTTCTTGTGTTCTGTTGTTTTTATTATAATTTATTCATAAATTACGTTAAAATTTTACTTTTGAAATCCCAACCCTGGTATCAAATATGCCTGCAATAGGTATATATCTATAATGGTATGTAGAAATGTGAGTTGTATTCGCCACAATGGCGAAGGTTTCATAACGATGATTTGTTCTTCATTACAAATGATAGTTAGGCGACTTGACATGCATGCCCGACCGATTAAGATGTCAGATTCATAATACTTAGATAAACAAGTCAGGTTGACCTTGCTTGCTCTATCAACAACCTATCTAGCTGTTGTTGTTTTTTTTGTCAGTTCTTATGTCAGTATTTATTTGTACTGTTAAGTTCTACGATTGAAGAATATCAAAATCCATGATCTAAATAGGGGAATGGTCTTAGTATAGGGACCCTTTTCTTCTCAAATTAAACATTTGGGATTTATAATTGTAAAAATTGATTGATTTTATGATTAAACCAGGATCATATATATAGTGGTCCAGTGATAAAGCACATAGTTAGGGATAAAGAAGTCCTAGGTTTAAACCTCACTAGAGGCTCTGCTTATTTTCTTGACCAAGAATTTAACCTACAGTTGTTCCATTCTACAAAGGTGTAAATGGGTATTTAGAGGGATCACCTGCCTGATTGAGATTTCAATGATCAGGGATCATTGTTACAAATTGTGAAGTTGGCTGAACATGACTGTATGATATAGAAGCAGACTTTAAGCTGCACTTTAACTTTTTAATCTTGCTGTCAGGAAGTTTACCTGAAAAATTAATTAAATACTTTTGGGGTGGACAGGGTTGGGATAATCAGAAGAATGGACCAATAATTCCCAGAAACCATTAGTGTAGTAATATACATGTACAAAATTTTAAAAAATGTCTGAATGGGAATGAACAATTAATGAACTATTAATGTATTGTAAAAAGTGAACTAAGATAATAAATCGAAAAGTTATAAAAGATATTTATTTTTTGGGCTGAGCCAGATCAATGGATTGATAATGGATGAAAATTTTACAAGATTTATCGTTAAAATATGCGTCTTTGAATAACCAATGAGTATTCAGTATTTATAATGATTAGTATTCCCATCGCATATACAGATCAATAATTATCGTTATGAACTATGAAACAATTCGTCTGTTGATTATGATTAATTTGTTCGAAAATAGTCGCTAGCAGACGTCAGACAGAAATATGAGACAAAAAGTTGTCGAAAACTTTTCAATTTTTATGTATAATTGATGCGTTTCACACTATAATTTTATATCTCAGATTTAATGCATTTAAATCGAATTATGAAGGCAGATGGCAAAGTTAGTAAAAAATATTTTGAAAATTAGATTTTTTTCGAAAAAAAAATATGAATTTATCTACTAATGATATTTATTTACATTTTATGATTCTTGCAATGTTGAAACCTTTTTTCGAAAAAAGGGTATGATAAAATTTATGAAAAAATATTCTAAGAAAAATTTATTTTAGTAATATATATATTAAATATTTTATTATATTGATAAGATAGAATTCCTATTATGCCAATTTACTGTCATAAATATATTCTTAAACCATAATAAATGATTACAAAAACATAATATTTTCATTAAAAACATCATGTTAATCATTTAACCTGGAATAAATTTATTAAACAACATTAAAAGTGAGTTATTATCTCCCTTTGATATGAAAATTGTGCAATTTTTATTTTTTTCGTACTAAATAATTTATTATCATAATAAAAAAAATTCTGACATGGTGAAAACATTAGAAATACAATGTACATTAGATCCCAGTTTTCTGAAGAATCCTTGCGGTCATAAACATGGTTGTGTGCTAGGTGAATTCAACCTTGAACTTAAATTTAAAAAATGCTTGTTTTGATTCTATATCTTGTTTTAAGTCTTGTTTAGAATTTTAATTATATGTACATTTTTTTCTCGGTCTTAGCGTTTTGATGATAAATCTTAATAATATCATTATTATCATTATATAAAAAAATTTATTTTATTTATGTCGGAGTGTGTTGAACATTGTTTAACAGGTATTACTTGAATTATAAAATGGATGGCTTAAATAATGTATCATATTATTTATCACAATTTTTCGGACATTTTTTTACGAAATCAGTTACATTGTTGAGTTTAATGCGGATCTCATTCATTCTTGATACCTAATCATGTAGGAAAAAAGTGCCGATTAATTTTGAGTAGTAATACGTGACAAACATACAAAGTTTGGTGAATGTGCTGCAAATATTGTAAATCTGGTTTAAATATGCATACGATAGTCGAGTGCAAGGGGAACACTTCCACGGCCTCATTTATTGTTGTTTTTAACAGATTAAAGATACTTACAAATTTACGAATTTTGACGGATCGATATTACGCGTAATGAGGCATAGACAATATGTAGATGAGCAATCTGTTATTTTTTATATAAGTACCGTGAATTTATGAGCAGATAATATTGACAGATCAATTAAAACGATATCATTTAGGGTTATGATTGATTATTAATTGCATTCAATTTATGCATTGATGATTTTTATCAGGTTTTTTTTATGGTTTAACTGCTAGAATATTGATGATGCTTCGAACCAATTTTCATATCTTTTGTTTTCGAACCGTTTTATATATTTCAACTATGCTTGAATACATACCGTTAATTTTTTCCGTTTTTTTTCTTTAATTGTTCCTTTGATTTTGTTTTTAATTATTCGAAATGTCGCGGAAATAGAACACGTTTATAATAACAATTTAATTTTGTTTTGATTTAGATAATTTAATTAATCACATATACATGTTGTTGATTTGCATGAATTGCAGGTAGTTGACTTTAATACACATTTCGTAATAATAATAATAATAACAACTTTATTAAATGTGGATAAATTTGGTTAAAACCAATTTTCAATACTGTCTTCATATTACTGATAAACACAGTATATTAAATAAGGTTTGGTTTAGATCGGGAAATGTAGTAACATATTGGCTGGGCTTAACATTAAAGGTCAGCCAATTGCCTCTGATGGCCCGTATTTAGAAGTAATTAAAATCACTATTTATTTTATATTATGTTAAATAGATATAATGTTATCTCCAAAAGCTGGTTTTAAAAACCCCCATACAAGGGCTGGTCAATAAGAAATGCTATAATCAAGCACATGAAATCATAAACCAATCACCAAAATTTATTTCTTTATAAAAATTGAAACTTTCATAAAGGTGAATTTTTCAAAATTTTCAAAAAGTCCTGAAACTTGAGAATTTCATGATTTTAGCAACTTATACTTATGAAAGGAACTCTTTTTTAGGTCCTGAAAATCATGTTTTTCTTGACATTGGTCCTAAACATCATTGATATATGTATTAAATTAAAGTCCTAACTAACCTATCTAATGTTTTAATTTTATTTAAATCCAACCCAAAAAAATCAATGAAAAAAATAGACAAACTATTTTTTGTCACGGAAAGCGATCGATAAAAAAATCGAATGTCAGGTTACGAAATTAAGTATAAAATGATCATTTAACGATCAATTAGCCATCAATTAACGATTTATTAATGATCAATTAAAATGATAGTTGATCAGTAAGGATGGATTGTTACATTGTTAACAAGACTGTAGATTTATTGTTAATAGAACATCAAATGTCAACAACCATACAAAATGTATCAATTAGTCGTTAAATAGCGACGACTGAAAATTTTATTGAACTTCAGGTGAAACAAGGTTATTCTCCGAAATCACTGGATCTGACAATAAAAATCGAACGTGGTGAAACTAGGTCTACTTCTTAAGTCATATGATCAGACGACAAAAATTTGATCAATTTCCCTGAAACAATGTCAGCATGGGAGTTACATGGTCATAGGTGTTGCTTGATTTAAACTTCACTGTAGGCAAAACTAGCAAAGGTAGTGGACACTTGAGTTAGGTGGTAGGTAAAATCATTATCCTGGAGTCTAATGTCAAAACTGAAACAGAGAAATGGAACATATTTCAACAAGATTCTGTCCTGAATCAATTGTTTAATATTAATGTTTTCTTGTATCTTTACATATTTTCAAAAATCTTAATTTTCATTGTAGATAGTAAAAGAACAACAATGAAAACAGATTTTTTTTTTGAAAAAAAATGTTATTTGAATATCACTAAATATGGACGCATGTCAGGTAACATGTGACACAATAGTCATAGAGTCATAAACTTGTGAATTAATCAACAGAAAATACGAATATTATGATAAATGAACAATGTCGTACGAAAAACTGGCAACAATAATAAATATTATATATTATGTGACGGTTTAATTGTAATCAAGACAATATTTTAACATTACTGATAAAATAAACGCGTTATAATTCAGTTTCATTATTTTACATAAAAATCGTATGAATATGAAAATATATGACAGTTAATACGAATTACAGCCTGGAGCAATGACAAATTTCGATGTTGAAAATACTAAAATATTCCCGAAAATCTTAGAAAATTAATGAGAATGTCATAGTACGAAGATCCGATACTAAACCCAAAGTGCGCGCCAAGTCATAAATAATACGTCGCGATGAATTGTTGACGTGAAAAAAATTAACAGCGTTTGACGTTAATTACATAAGCATTAATTCAGCGATTGTTCTTAAAGAAATATTTTCCGTCGACAGAACATTAATAAAACTTGCAGAATATTTATCTGTTAGTATTAAAAGTTTCAAAACGATTGTACTGTCTGTCACCATTACCGAACACGGAAAGAAAACATCCCCATCAAGATATTAACTATAATTATATATTATGCTAAATAGGCATAAATTTTAATTAAGTAATTTTTGTTTCCATGGTAACACAATTTTCTTAAGACAACCAGCCAATCAAATGATTTTACTATGAATATAATTATTTGTTACACACAAACAATAATGAATTTATTATATTTTCATAACTAATTAGAAAAGTATTTCCAACTCCAACCTAAATCTTTATTAAACACTTGTTTAAAGTTGCAAATGAATATGAAACAGAACCTATATAAAGATTTTTATTATCATTTAATTAATATTAAATTAATAGCAAGATTTCAGTCTTGTAAAATATGGGGCATCTAAAGTTAAGTTCCATTGTTAGGACAATTAAGATTGATCTTAATGAAGGAAACATTTTTATTCTCAAATTAAGCATATGAGGCTTACAAAATTGTATAACATCATATGATTTTGCAATAATCAAGGTGGCCTGTGTAGCAGAAGTCAATGATTTTCAGGCATATTCTTTAAGTTACACAATTTTCAGGACTTCTGGAAAGGGTCTATTTTCGTTTGTAATGAAGCTGTTGAAATTATAAAAATAAGGAATCTGAAATAGTTGAACATTCATCTATGTATTATCAGTAACCATGGCAACATTTTGAATATCATTTAAAGCTTTGATTCATATTGTATCCTGTATTGAATTTATATTTTTATATTATATATATTATATCTATATAATCTATATATTTTCAGCCTTGGAAAATGCCCAGTCTGAACTGTTTGATGTTAAATCTAAATATGATGAGGCAACATCTGCAAAGTAAGTTATCTCCCTTGTTTCCTTAACTGATACAAATATATGTAGAGTGAATTTCTTAACATTGGTGTAAAATGATTTTTTTTCTACAGAGTGAGCTCAGATATACAGTGCCATCCATAATTACATTTTACATTTTCTTAATGACTTTGAAATTAGAAATATATCTTCAATTACATGTACATGTATAATAATAACAGTTGTATAAAGTATCATTTCTCGCCCTTTCAAATGCTATAATGTATTATAACTATCTTATTGCATAAATTTATCTGAAATAAGATTTATTTCCAGTAATGAAAAACCTATTATTTTACAAGTGTAAAGGTTATTTTTGATGCCACTGTATAATTATCTAACCAAGCTTAGTTTGTGATAGCACTCACTGCCAACATACGTCACAGTTCCGGGACAATCATTTTCTTGTT
The DNA here is from genome assembly GCA_025267735.1 of Mactra quadrangularis. Lineage (NCBI taxonomy): Eukaryota > Metazoa > Mollusca > Bivalvia > Venerida > Mactridae > Mactra > Mactra quadrangularis. Next base: position 44,953,370 of record CM046305.1, on the reverse strand, counting down.
ATAGTGTAACCAAAATTTTCTATTTGGCAACCAAATTTCTGCGAACTAGATATTGCTAGCGGCTAAAATGACCTGTTTGGGCAAACTTTCTTAGTCTAATTTTGTAGACTGTAAGCCACAATATTTTTTTCAATCAATGACTTGTAAACTATAGATGTATTATATATTAATATAAAAAAGTCACAAAATATGTATGAATATATGATAGAGACAGAGAGGGAGAGAGAGTCATGTAGATATAAAGCATTTGGAAGTTTTCTGATTTTCTATCGGCGAAAATCAATACCAATATGTCGCTAAATTGTCACCAGATTATAGAAAAGATAATGTTTCGGTGGAGAAGAACGCGACAAGAGAGAGGGGGGGGGGGTGTAGAGTGTAAGGATAGAAAAGACAATGTTTGAGATCAGCAGCTGGTGATTTGATCAATAATAGAAAAGTTTTAGTGCTTAACTTTGGAGAGTTACAATGCATCGTTTATAGATTCCTATTGAATGTGAAATTGACGTTTTGTCACTAACATAATGATTCTAGTATGGATTTTCATCCGTGAAATGCGGTATCTACTCAAGAAGCTCATTGGTGGCCATATATTTGTGATCAATATTGTTTAGCGAAATCCAGACTGTTCAAAATTGATCTTCCCTCAATCAACTATTATTTTCCCCATATTTACGATATTGAATTGAGCGATAATATTGAATCCATTGAATACATAGAGGGTGCTTTTTGGGATAATCAATAAATTTGGAACCTAGGCTCAAAATAATCCATTGGGAGAAATACTGCCTGTTACAGTTTGGCTTTTGCAATTGATTAGGAGCGTTATTTATTGATTTCACTGTGGATCAATGTGAAATTTTCATTTGGTGCTACTTTCAATCAGTAAGGCATGTGACAAACTAATGTAAGCGTATTGATCCCTGGGGTTTCCAAAATAAATCTATATCAATGAATGATTTTTCGGATAAAAGCAATGTGCGATAGTTAACGCCGGTCAATACATTGGGGGTTTACACTACTTTTTATATCTATTCTAAAAAGGTCTCTAACAGTGTCTGGAATGAATAGTCTTATATAATATTTGATCAAGTATTGGTGATCTAACGGTTTTCTTTTGTTGCGTTTCTCTCCTCCCACCGTTGTGTCAAGTAGTGCAATTGTCAACCACTGGCAAAGGTATTTGCTTTAAATACTAGTTTAAAGGCCTACAGATTTAAGCCTTATTAAGAGGTAGTGTGGTAGCTGGACTGACTTCCTCATTGTGACTGAAAAATTGACAGAAAGGTGGAGTATTTCACCATAAAAAACAACAATAATACCCTTCAGTTATCGATAAATTAAGTTATGGAGACTGTAGCCTAGTGGTTAGAAAGCTAGGCTTCAAAATCAGATAGTCTGGGCTAAATTCCTGTTTTAGCCATGAAAATTTAACAATAATGTTGATTTTTCTTGTTTCTGGAAAAGTTGTCTGCTGGTACATTTTATTTGTAACTATAGTCCGTTTTTTTTCAACTGTCAAAGCTTGAATAATTTCACGGTGACTGAATGCATTGTTTTTGTACTGGCGGCCTAATTTTTATTAAAAATATCTTGACTAAAACTTATCATACGGCATAAGAAGCTTTACTCAATCTTAATACACACTTTCGGAAACTCATGGGTGTATTAGGTCAATAATTTTAACTAACGCATTCATCTATATCGTGAAATTATTCATGTTTTGACAGTTGAGAAAAAACGAACAATAACACCAACTGACTTAAACACTCAAATTTGTTCAATGCTCCCCATACATAGATAATTATTTTTATTGATAGTGGGTACAGAAGTACTGTTGTGTGTATTTAAATTAGTGGGGTTAATATATGCGCCCCTAACAGTTGAATAAAATATTACAATATAAAATCCTTATCTTTGTCATCCTTCCTTCCCTTCGTCTATGTGTTTACTTGCATTTTAATATTCCTGTAGTCAATGTATGTGTGCATGTATGTCAACTGTTGATGCTGTGACGATGCACATGTGTGCATTTTACATGAGCATTTATGCAGGTGATGATCTTTTCAATATGATTCTTTATTTCGATGAAACTTTAATTTTTGGCAAAATAGATATTAAAGATGCCAAATTTGAATAAAAACAATAGCTGTGCAATAATTATTATTAAAGCCTTTTTTGACCCTTTAAATTTTGGAATTTCAAATAAAATTTTCAAATAAAAAGTCAAATAATGGAACAAAAAACTGATGATTTTGAAATCATATGAACTCAAATTGATTAGAATACACGTATTTCAATTCTTTAGATTAAAATAATTCTATAAAATTAATCATTTTGGGTTGAGTATGTTGAAATATAACAACATTATTTTCCTAATATCTCATAAATCATGGACGTACAGGAATAAAATAAAAAATATGTCTTTCATTGAAGATTACGGGTAATTAAATTTTCAATCATTTTGTGGGAGTAACAATTTGCAATAGATTTTTATTATTTAGCAACACTTAGTGCTTTCATTTACTAACTCCACAAGAGTATGCCCTGCCCAGGATTCCAAACCCTCTACCCATTTTGATTAATGACCATGTACATAAAGATTGTTAATAATTTGGCTATGATGGTCGTTGTCAGCACAAAAATAAAAAAACCAAAGGAGGATGAAAGATTTTGATCATTGACAGTGTATCAAAACCAGACAGTTAATTTAGGGGTGCTCACTAGACTGTTGTAACTAGCTCTTTAATGCAATGTACTTACTACAGTCTTGCAAGCAACACTCATTATATTCTGGGATAAATTGACAAGTTAGTATGTACTTGATATAAATGATAAACTGTGCTCACTGACTACAGTAACATGTTTATTACGAATAAATGAATATTTTATTGATCTTTGTCTCAATATGGTTAACAATTAATGTCATTATTGTGAACACTTGATTTACAATCACTTATCAACATTGACGGTGAATTTTTATGCCTCAAATCAGGGCTAGGTCTGAAATTCTGTATGTATAATCCTTTTTACAATGGAAAAATTGACGAAAATTGATAAAATCATGACCAAAATTTCACCATTAATAGCAAGATTTCATAATTTCAACCATTCTCTGTCTACTTTCTGTTTTAAGTTTTACATTGAATTAATAATTCACATATTACAGATACTTGTATTTTGAACTTTATTTAGATAAAATTATTTCACTTTAATTTTGTAATTGTCCGGTCTTTAATGTTTTTGTATGTAAATTTTGTTCCTTCTTGAAGGATTTAGGGAGAGGGAGGGGTTGAATTACTTTACTTTATTTAAATTCGATATTGATATAACACTTGCCACAAACAAAATGTTCCTAAAAAGACCAAACAGTCTTACTGGCCAGCTATAAATTATTAACAATCAATCACTACATGCTCAATTATAAAAATCCAGCAAAATAGGGGTGTTGCAATATAAAAGATAGCTGGGAAAAAACGAACACTTTATACTATTGTATTACGACTATACTGTCTTAGGTCAGCGATAAATGGTAATAAAATCACCTTATTACTGAGTTATAAATGTCTATAAACAATTATGTTGATAGGATAGCCATAAAATCAGTTATATTATTGATATCAGCGGCAACGATTGAACTGTCTCTATTAACATTGACCAGTCGTAAATGTCACTCTAAATCGTACAAATCATACTAAATAGGCAAACGTATATTGGTAATTAATTCTTTTATTGGTTACGCTCCATTCTTCCGATGATTGGTTGATTGGCTGATTTGCCAATTGGTCGGTCACATTATTTACGTATTGTCATGTTTTTATGTTGGTGTAATTTTATATTTTGACATCGGAAGTTGATGATGCGGTTACACTGCACCCTTGATAATTTTTAAGCTTGGTTGCCCAGTTGGACCACAGGAGTTTGAGTTTCTGTATCATACAATGAAAAGGTCACTCTTTCTTATTGTTGTGTTGCATTCCTGGTGTTTTTATCACAAGAAGGTGGGATTATGTTTATAATTTTATGTTGCTCAGTTGGACAAGCAGCTATATATTTTAGCTATCGGCTCTAAACTCCAGTACAATTTTTCCAAGTAAAAATGGCTTCGTTACAACAGTCACTTCTTCACAGCAGCTGTTTCAAATTTCTTCCCTTTTGTTGCATTTTCAAATGAAAACAAGCCTGTCTTGCAGTCACCTAGCTGTAAACAACCATCATAACATAAATCCTGCTAGTGGCTGTTAAACAAAGAGGTTACACTGTATAGTCATGTGATAGTGCGATAATGTTAACATTTGTATGTATGTGAAGGTATTTTTTTACGTTTGATATATTCCGCTTGATTTTTAATTTACGTTATAATCTTGTATACGATTACGACGGTAGAAAAAACATTTTTATTACATAAAAGAATGCATTTTATAATGTGTGTTAATTGTTATGCTTAATGTTACGGGGATAGTAATTTTGTAATTAAATTATCTGATTGAATCAAGTAATTTTTATAACATGATTGTTTTAGGCTTTTGAAGTCTTCTTAAAGTTTGTACTTAAGTTTTAAGTGTCACCAGCGACATTGGATTGATCCCGTTTGAAAAACTCAACATCAAAAGTTCAAGTTTACGATAATTTCTTTATTTTATTATATGATGATCAGAAGTCTGTTGTTTCACGCCTTTACGATCGTTGGCGAACATGATGTATAGGAAACTCACCACTTCCGAGGTTCAATAAACGACCAATGTCGTCGAAATGTAACAAATGGTGTAAAAAAGCGTACAAGTTGGGTTATGGCTGTTAAAATGTTTATTACGATTCAAAAGACAAGAACCATTGGTTGTTGAAATATTTATTCCTACATTGACTTCGACGATCGGAGAGTTTTATCTCCGATGTTAACATTTCCTGTCAAAAACATAATCAAGTGTAACGACACAACGTTATTGGTGTAAAATCGTCGGAACATCTTTTCGTGATGTTTGTCGCTATGAGGTTGTAATGTGAGACGGCTTGTCGTCAAACAAAAATGATTTTCTATGTAGTAGCTACAGGTGTCTGAACGCATTATTAACAAACGGTTGATTAAAGGTAGACGTAAGATATCATCAGTTGTAACTTGTCAAATGATAACTTTGATTGTTAATGCAATAATTGTTGATATTTAACACGGTGTAAAATACTTTTTTTATCATGTTAAGAATCTATTTTTGTACTTTTTATGACTTAATTCTTATCAATTAATGAAATTTAGTAAATTTCTTTAGGAATTCCCCTATAATTACCTGTCCTTTTTTCAATTCTTTTTTCGCGTCCTGAGATTTGGAAATAGAAGTTTTTAGACAATTTCTACAGGAATTCCCCTATAATTCTGTGTCCATTTTTTAATTTCTTTTTTTGTGTCCTTAAATTTTGAGATGATTATAGTAAGGATAAGATTAATGTTTACTTCTGTGGACTGCATCATTTTAGACTATGTCTGTTATGTTTTTATTTGACCAGTTTAAAAATGTTTATGAATTTTTTTTAAAGTGGCAAATATCAATGTCTTTTGTTTGTACATTAACTTCAAACCAATAGACAATAATTTTACTGAAATATTTATTAATATCAAGCTCATCAAAACTGTACAAAAACAAACAGAAACTTCAAACTTAATATTAAAGCCATTAAAAGTTGCAGCCAAGTCTATGGATACATCAGTACAGCATGCTGTCAATACTCTGACTATATTTCTCTCGAATAAAAAACCTTTCTTTTTTGGTGCCAGGTGCTTGTAGAACAATACAAAATAACGGGTCAATACTGATTTGAAATATAGATAAACAAAGTATCTAGCGGTATTATGTATTGAACGTTAGATCAACCAAAATGATAAATATAGATTATCAGAGGTTTTACAGTGTCGGTTTATTGACTTTACGGACATTTCACTACTAATTGGGTATTGATTATTGGACTTAAGTCGATTGTACCGACTAAGTGATGTCACATTTTCCCCACAAAGAAAACTTCAGTTAAAACAAATTTTCGGAGACAATAATACTTTCTTGCTCTGGTGAAACTTAGAATTGTAACTTTCCTAAGAAGAGCTGCATTTTTTTTATCGTCTTGTGTATTTTTTTAAACTTAATTTTTTTAGCGTTTTTATGAGTCGGTTCAGAAAATAAATTGGATTGATAGATTCGCTGGCACTGAAATGAAGTTACATAAATTGACTTTAATGCTGACAATTTTTTACTGGAATTAAGTTTAATCGCTTTCTAGTGGTGTGATTTTTTTAGGAGAGTTTGCTACTCTTCTGTGAGGAAGACAAAAAAGGTTCAACAGTCATGTGACATTAAAATGGATTCCCAGACTTGACAAAATTGTTGCACAGTGCTATAGTGTTGATTTTGTTTGACTTTATTTATTTTGGAAGTTTGATCAATGAGTTAAAATAGTACTGACCTCAAATCTTGTTAAAAGGGGTTGTTATTAGGGTCAAACCGAGAGTGCTCCTCACTACATAGAATGAAATGTTTAATTAACTGTACGGCAGGGTTTGATGTGACTTGATATAAAATGAAGATGACTTATAGATGTAAGTTTTTGGTGAAGGATTTAAAGTTGTTGTTATTTTGGGGGGAGGGGTTTATTGAGGGACCAGTCTGGGCTGAATAACTGCATTATGTGCAGACCCCAGGATATGACTTACATTGTATTTAAGCCTCTTAAAGAAGATTTAAAATTGTATAAAAACGAGTATGTTAGAAAAACTAGTGATAGTTAATGTGAACATTGCAAACTATTGGTATTTAATCTAGTTCATTATTTTATAGTATGGGGCAACATGCATTAGTCTTATTTGGGAACTTCTAGGTGTGGATACATTAATAAATTTAAAGAAAACTTCAATTTCACAAAATGATGAAATGTTGAATAAAATAGGTTGCTGAATAAAACATGCATATCAAAACCAGAGTCATGTATAAAATTTATTCATTCATACCTGCTTCTTTTAGAAAAGCACTCTCAATATTTATAATAATAATTAAAGCCACATATAACAATTTTTAGTGTGTAAGCATGTTTCTGTATGAGACTATGGATCATGGTATTGATATATAAAAATGTATATAAACGTATTTACAATAGATAAATACTGTTGTAATCAAATCTAATTTGAAACCAATTTATGATTTTTGCCCTGTTACAATGTATGATCCCAGCTGTCGCAGTTATAGATCTGGAGGCTATCGAGAGACCAAACTTATCAATATTGGTTTCATACGAAATATTGATTTTACATTTTTGGATCAACGTTTTAGTCGTGATATTGAGCGAGTGATAACTTATAATGGCTGATTTGACAGGAGGAAAAAATGTGGAAAATAGTCTCTCTCGTATAGATCTTGATATGGAACGGAAATCAATTTGAAATATGGATAAAATCGTGGATTTATTGTCATTTGTGGCTCTAACTCTTTATCACCAATTCTCGTGATGATCGGGAAAGCTATTTTTATTGCATTTTTGTTTGCAATATGAAAATTGTATTGATGTGTTATCAATGGTACATAAAAAGTGTTTTTTTAGGGGGGGGATGGGGATGGACAGAGGGGGGTTAGGTAGGGTTGGGCATGAATGTTATTTTTTAAGGGCTGTTACTAAAGTTTTTAGAACTTTTTGTAATTTTAAGGTTTGAAAATAAGGGGAGGCTATGTATGAAAGTTTTTGTATTTTTTGTACTTTTAAGGTTTGAAAATAAGGGGATTGTGGGTGTTTATTCTTTGAAATTATGAAACTCTTGATTTGTGAAAATGTTTCACATGATGTGAGTAGCTTATCAACTGTGTAAATTTTGACAGGGTGCTGTTGGAATTTTTGAATAGAAATTTTAAGTTACTTGCAGGTTTATATAGAAAAAAATATGAATAAAGTTCTTAAAATTAAAGAACTTTATTTATGAAAAAAATCTTATAAAAACTAACATGCTTTCTGCTGCATGAAATGTTGGCTGCGAGTTTTCATAGGCAATTGAACTGAGACTTATTTATCATTAATAATATTGATATTTTTATGTTTTTCAGATCTGACGAAATGGAAATGGTGATGTCGGATCTGGAACGTGCCAACGAGCGAGCAACAGCTGCCGAACGTGAAGCCGAGAAACTGAAGCATCAATTGACAAATCTTACGGCAAGTTTGAGTGAAAATCGTGACGGACAAACACAGAAAGGACCAGATATGGAGCAAGCTATCGAAATACTTCAACGTTCCAATCTGGAAGCTGAACTTGCTGCCAAAGAGAAAGAGGTCAGTCATTTAGATAACTTTTGTTTTTAATGTTGATTAATGGTCAAATGGCTGTAGGATTCTTTTGGGGAAAAGTTGATTTAGTTCATACAAATTTATTGCAGCTTGATTATGAAACAAGTTCTTACAGCTAAGATTAATCTATTTTGAGTGCGCTTTCTGATCTCCAGTACTGATCTAGTAGGATAGTTTCTTGCTCAAGAAAACAATGGGGTAGATTTGGATGGTATTGGAACCAAAGAGGAGCTGGTTATACAATGATTTCCAATTCAATGCTGTAACCACTAGGCGATGTCCGCTTTTGCTTGGAAATATAAAAGAATCAGCTGATTAAAGGTCTTTTTCAATCATTCTTAGTAGTCAAAATGGACTTGAGATGACCAGAAGCTTGTAATATCAGTATCAATGGTCTTACTGACCTGTCATCATATGTCTTTAAGTAATTAAGTAGAAAGTTGATTTTGGAGGATGGGTGTCTTATCTTGTAGTATAAACCTTTTAAAATTGTTATTTATATTATAGATTGGACAGTTAGTTGAGGATGTACAAAGATTACAAGGATCATTACAAAAATTGAAGGAAAACACAACACAACAAGTTAGTATACAGTTATCTCCCCTTTTAATTTTAGTATACAGTTACCTCCCCTTTTAATTTTAGTATATAGTTAAGTCCCCTTTTAATTTTAGTATACAGTTAAGTCCCCTTTTAATTTTAGTATACAGTTATCTCCCCTTATAATTTTAGTATACAGTAACCTCCCCTTTTAATTTTAGTATATAGTTAACTCCCCTTTTAATTTTAGTATACAGTTAAGTCCCCTTTTAATTTTAGTATACAGTTAACTCCCCTTTTAATTATTTCTAAATAATATGTATGACTAGGAAACATCATCTAATATTAGAACTTGTAGACTTGGTCACTAACATAGATATTGAACCTTTCTGTCAATCCTGTATTGTCTTGACCTCCCCTTCAAAATGGTCGTCACAAGACCTAAAATTAGTTTTTCAACTGCACTTTGTGAATTTCTTTTAAGGAAATTTGCCCTGAAAAGTTTTTTTGCAAGGCTTCCTTTATTGAATGATGTCTCATGGGGTTTCGGGAGAGAATTTGCTCCCTTTGCGGCTTGAATTTGAAGGGGTGTTTGAATGCATCCCTTGAGACCAGGAATAAAATTGGGATGATCCAGTGCAGAAAAATGGCATTTAGAAGTTAAAAAGAGAGAAATACATGATTTTACACTAACCAAGGTGGTCTTTGCAGCAGGACTTGTAATAGTAATGTATTACATTGTTCTTTTCTTATTAATGTTTTTAGGTAAGTCGTTTACAAGAAGAATTAGCTTCCAAAGATAAAGCTTTTAAAATATTGGAAGAAAAGCTGAAATCTCAGGAAGATTATGAAGAAATCAGACGTGAATTGGGGTAAGTTAAGATAGGGAGAATGTATTCTTTGTGTGATTGGGTTTAATGCCATAGAAGCACATTGTATAGCAGTCTTCATGACAAACTTTCATCCGCACTGGACTTTAGCCGGTGAACTGTGGACCTAGTTCATAAAAATTGCTGTTGGTCTAGCTATTCTTCGCGGCTTCATAGTTCAGAGCGCAACATTTTTATATCTTTGAAACCACCAAGCGGATTTACTTAAAACCTTTACGCTTGTCTACAGGTTTACCATTAGAGGTCAAATACCAAGTTCTATTACTCTAGCATACATTATGACTGAATTATTGCCCTTTTATTCAGAGAAATATCTTGGTCAAGGACTTAGTGCAACATTCTAGCGTTGCAGCTAATAAAGGGATTCACTCGAAACTTCAAAATTATCAATGGGGTTACTATTGAAAGTCAAATGCCAAGTTCCATAACTCTAGTATGAACTTAGAATTGATCATGTCCCTTTTTAAAGGTATGACATCATAATGAGGAAATGTCCTTTTCTTTTGTAGTGTTCTCAAGTCTATTGAGTTTTCATCGCGTGGTTCTGACGAGGTAGACGGTGACATAGGAAAGGCTAAATCATTAGAAATGCTTTTATTAGAGAAAAATAAAGCTCTCCAATCAGAGAACACACAGCTCAAGGTCAACTCAAATGACATCTCAGGTAAGTCATATGACACTATTTGCACTGTTTTCATTGGTCGATAGACTAATGCTTGGGCACTTTAAAAATTTTGGTTACGAATTTTTCTTTAACTAAAAATTGATCACTTCCTTATATTAATGACCCATGTGTGGGCACTTTTAGATCAGAATTTTGTTATTTCTTAAATTAAAAGATTTCAGGGCCGTGTATTAATGACCTGCACATAAGTTATTCAGGTCTAATTTGAGAAATTTAATAAATTTCTCTTGTCCATACAAATTATTCGTAAATTTTAACGTAATTTGTACAAACAGTGTTAGTGCTCCAACGATGATCAAAACCGATGTTTAAAGATGCTTATGGGTAATATTTAAGGTAGAATGTAGCGATATAACTTTACGTTTCAACCAGTTGTCAGATTTTATTTGAAAGTTAGACGAGATTTTAAATGAGGGCTGTTTCCAGGGTTGTCAGTTACATTTTCGCATGAAATGAAAAAAAAAACTTGAATATAATAAGTTACAAAAAACGTCAACTTCACTTGCATACCTAATAAGTGCATTAAAATTTGTTATGGTCGCAATTTGGATGTAATTAAAACATAAAAAAATAAATAAGCTTTGAAAATGATGTATTACTGCCTTTCAAAACGCTAGCATCAAAATATGAATTTTTTCTGTGTTTAAAATGAACTTCACTAAATGTGAAACATGGTGAATACCAAATTTTGACTTGTATAGTCCTATGAATGTCAGACTTTTAAAACAGTAACATATTACATTTGTTTGATTTGAAAAACGCTGAAAAAATTGCATGTTTTTTTCTCTAATGAAAAACAAATTAATTTGATTTTAAGAAATTGTCATGAAACACAAATTAATTTGATTGTAAGAAATTGTCTTTTTTTGTATTGAAAAGTAACAGTCCTTTATTTAAAAAAGTGGTTATGGCATACATTTTAGTTTGCATTATGAAACAAGGTCATTATTTATAAAGTTTCTATTCATCTTAGCCCTCAATTTCATGCGTCCATATTTCCATCGCTGGTATTATCCAACCTTTGATTCTAAACTTAAATAGATATGAAACTTATATTTACATTCAAGATGCAACTTGCGTTGATTTTACTTACTCTAACGATTTTACCTAGTTTTAATCTAACATATGTAAATTTGCAAAAAATTTCATTGTTTTATTCTTACGTATATAAATTTGTGTAATATTTCATAATTTGTGTTTGATTTTAATACATTTGTAAATACAAATGTAGTTGATTGTGTAGTTGGATAATTGACGATGGGAAAAAATTATAGAAAAATGTTGAATAATTCGAAATTTGTATTTGATTTAATTAATTAATAGTTAGTACAATTTGATAACTAACAAATGAGGGAAAGATGAAAAAAATATTTAGTGTTTAGTTTAAATGGTGTGTTTTTATAAATGACATTTTTTTCTGTGTTATTAATATTCTTTCTCACTAATATCTATCTGTCCCTTTGAAATAAACATTTCTATCTTTTTTTTTATTTTCACGATACAAATATTTTTTTATACATTATTTTATAATAAAAAAACGACGATCATTTATATTGTCTCAACACGTGTGTGAAGTTTTCTGAAAGAAAGGTGTACTTGCTCATGAAATTTTAATATCAGAACTTAATTCGTAAAATGTTGATTGGTAAAAAACCTTTGCATTGTATTGGTAAAAAAATCCTTATTTTCTGTATGAAAATTTATGACTCTTTGGCTAAGCTCTTGATCGACTTGGAGACATTTGGTTTCCATGGCAACAAGCTGGTTGCCAATATACTTGATTTTCTGCTTCCATTGATTTTTTTACTTTCTGTCTTCTTGTGATGTCTTAAAGTTCGATAGCCAAAAAATAGTTTCTCTTTGTTTGGCTTTACAGCTGATTGGTGTTTAATTGATTTTTAATTTCGCTGTACTGAGCAGGAAATATTTTTTGTTTTGTGCGTTTCATTGTCCTTGTATTCTGCTAGCTTCTTTGTTTGTTATCTCAAAGACTGTGGCTGCATTTTATTGTGTATTTATTTTTAAAGTTCTGAACAGAAATTTTTATTTTTTTTGAAAATTCAACTCAAATTTTGGTGTTTTTTTCAAGTCTGTATTTGTTAGTTTCTGGGCCTCTGTAGAATGGATGAAAATTCTTTTCAAATGTGTTTCAAGTGTCGTTAATTTTATGTTTTCTTTTTTCTGCCTGCTACTTTCAGTGCATGATGTTTTTTTGTGTTTTTACTGTTATACCTCTCGTGAAAAGATATGTGTAAATTATTAAAGAAAAAGTTGAAAAAACTAAAGTTAAAAAACAAATTTTTTTGACTGACATTAAAATCATGTGCATATACACCTCTCTTGCAGGAAACTCATCTCCCACACTTTCATCTAATGCCAAAGAATTTGTGAGCATGCTCGGTGAAGAAATTGTGGAAACATATAGACAGAAAAGTTCGCCGTCTGCTTCAAAAAATGGATTATCATCATCACCAACACACTCTGCTGTATCCCCTAAAAAGGACCATGACGATAAGTCCATGAGCCCAGAATCGGGTGACATCCCGCCTCAAGTGCCCAGCTCCCCATTGAGTGATATTAGTCGAACGAGTCGACATCCAAGCACGAGTGACACTATTAGAATTCCCCCTCAATCTCCTCAGTTCTTTCACCCCGCTTTCTCCAACAGCCATTTGATGGCAAATATCATGGGCTTCAATTTTAACAATAATAATAACCCGTCAAAATCAGACGTTAATGGTTGCCAAGGACTTGACACAAGCATGGTGGCTAAAACAGTGCGGGAATTATTAAGTATTCATAATATTGGACAACGTTTGTTTGCCAAACATGTGCTCGGACTTTCACAAGGGACAGTGTCGGAATTATTATCGAAGCCAAAGTCTTGGGATAAGTTGACAGAAAAAGGAAGAGAATCATATCGTAAAATGCATTCATGGGCGACAGATGATAGAAACATCATGGCTCTCAAAGCTATTTCACCAAAGAAAGGTATGTACCTATGACTTTCTATATAATTTATAGTTTATTTTTCAGTTATATTGCTTGCCTTATCTTTTCTGTTAAATCGCTAGTCTTTCAGTTAAGTTGCTGGCCTTTTCAGTTAAATTGCTGGCCTTTTCAGTTAAGTTGCTGGCCTTTTCAGTTAAGTTGCTGGCCTTTCCAGTTAAGTTGCTGGCCTTTTCAGTTAAGTTGCTGGCTTTTACTGTTAAGTTGCTGGTGTTTTCTGTACTAAGAGCTAAGTGGATGTCCTTTCACTGTCTGTTTTTACTCCACTGTCAAAGATTGAATTATAACATGGTGGCTGAATAGATTTTCTGATATAAATTCAGAGACCAGGGTGGCCCTGCTGCTATTTCTCTGCTCTACTATTACTTGAAACATGCTACCTATGTCAATATTGTGCTCTGAGAAACATTTGAACGCTCTTAAGTCCATGACATTTGACAATTATGAAAAAAACGAACAAAGTATAATGATAAAATTCTGTGTCCAAGTTATATACTTAAATTTGTATTGGCTCAAAATCTTGCAAATAAGACTGATCACTCTCAAGTCCGCATCGTATTTCTCAGCTGCGAACAGTAAAGATACATTATCTTGCTCAAAACATCAATGAATAAGAATTTATAAATATTTTTATTTATTTGGCTGCCCGGTTAGACAACCAGCTACTTAATCACTTTCACCAACCAAATGTTTCCTGGTAGTAACAAGTTGTAAGAACCCAAATAAAGGTCACCAGGGGCTATAAAACTACCTTTAACGGTGATCCCTAGTGTTTGACCTCAGGTATAGACTGCCACTTGTTGGCTTGTATGTATAGGAGAACTTGTTACGAAGCATCGTTGGCAACCACAGTACTTTCTTCCGTTAAACTCCATACGTACCGTGGGCAATTTGAGTGGCACATGCATGAGGCAGGGGAGACCAATCTTCTTCCAAATCACATGTACAATTAAATACTCTTCAATAACATTTTACTTAAAATAGAAACCAACTAACATGTTTATTTTTAAAAAATTGTTGCGTAATTTCCTTGGCTAGTTTTCGGCAGTGGTTTTCTTGCGGAACCGATGAAACTGCCTCATTAATTACTCATGATTACATGATTTTCCTTACCAAATGGCCCATGGTACATAACGCAGCAAAGTGAAGAAAATGTATCGTGGGATAACCGACGATGGTTGCTAAGTGATTTAGACAATAGTTCTTGTTACAGGTACTCAGCCTTTATTACCCAGTATTCAAAGAGAAGACGCAGCTACAGAAGAAAGAATTGCTCATATTTTAAACGAGGCTCAACATGCCATGCAACAGAAGAAGACTTTAGAACAAGTCTGGGCTAAAGAGGTAGGGGGGATTGTTTTAAAATATTCTTAGATAAAACTTTAGGAAAAGATGCACAGTGTATTTAGAGTTTCTTAATATAAATCAACACTTAAGGCATCTACAATTTTCATGGGCAAGAACTTTCCAGCTATTGTTTCACTCTACTCTGGAAAGAGGTACTTTTTGTCACTTGCTTGAGAGCAATTTCATTGACCATTGTTGACCTTCAATAAACAATTTATCAGCTTTTCTAGTAGAGTAGTTTTTGTTTCATTTTCACCAGACATACTCTGATAGATTGTTTCAAGGGCTTGTCATCAATGAAGATATCAGGAATGCAGGAGTAGTGGTCCAGTGGTAGGTCGAGGGCTAAAGGATCGAAAGGTTCTAGATTTGTATTCCACTAGGGTCTCTACTAATTTCCTTGAGCAAGAAATTTGCCTGCAATTGTTTCACTTCAATCAGGTGTAAGTGGTTACCTGTGAGCTTGATAACCCATGGGTAATATCTGCGGTGTGGTTGACATGCATTAGAATAAAACTTTAGTATGTGATTACTTCTACTTCCTTTACACTTTGTAAAAATACATGATTGCTTATTAATCTTCCTTGATTTATTTATGATTTCAGCATCAGAATGCAGTAGTAAACAGTATTTATCAACAAATGGCGAGATCATACGAACAGTTACAAAGTAGTCAAGCTCTTCCGATAATGAGTCCAACGTCTGGTTTACCCACAATGCATCATGGACTTGCAGATAGAGATCGCTACCGTAGAAGCAGCGAGTCTGACAGAAACAGGGACAAGCATACACCGGATATTTCATCTAAGGATATGGTTGAGAGAATTTATAGACAAGAGTTAATCAAGCTTGCTCAGGCCGCTGAGAATGCTGGGAATATAACTGCTAGTGCCCTCTATCAGCAGGAATTAGCTCGTCTTGCTCAGAATGCTAGATTACGTGGGGACGATCCGGAGCCTGGTGAAGTACGACATGCTCACGGGTCCCCAGAGAGATTGAACGTCAAGTCTGAGCCTCCAGATAGCACCTGTGAAGAGCTGGCGAATCAAGGAAATGGTCCGATAGATCTCAGTAAACGCAGCACATCAACTCCAAGCACGCCAACATCTGGAGGCTCGGAGAAGTCGCTCAACTGTTCTGCTCATGTTGGAAGTGCCTTTCAAATGAATTCTAAGATGAACGGTCATGATCTTTCTGATAGGTCAACCAAGGTCGAATCGCAGACGACCTCACCGGCGCCACCTACAGCATTCCCTCACAATTTCTCTCCTTCGGATAATTCATCGCCATTGCAGCGAATGCAGAACATTGCTAATTCTTTAATGAACAGGTCCCAAATGGGAACACCGTGTCAAAAACCTCTAAAAGCCGTATTACCGCCGATCACTCAAGAGGAATTTGACAACTACGCTAACATCAACACAGAGGACCTTGTAAAACAAGTCAAAGAAACTTTAAGCCAGTATTCTATAAGTCAGCGACTGTTTGGTGAAAGCGTGTTGGGTCTATCACAGGGTAGCGTCAGTGATCTATTGGCCAGACCTAAGCCATGGCATATGCTCACTCAGAAGGGACGAGAGCCTTTCATCAGAATGCAGTTATTTCTAGAAGATGCGGAAGCCATTCCGAAACTTGTTGCCTCACAGTATCACATAGCACCTGATAAACTGATGAGAAGTAACTCTACATCCAAGGATAATGGTAAGCATGGTTTTTTTTCCCCTATTTTTCCATTTGTGAAAATTTAAAATCTTAATTTTGAAATTTTGCATTAAATGTAGTTAAATTTGGAATAAGGGTTTTATTTTCAATTTGCAGGGTATTTTTATTATGAAAAAGGAAGTTTGATGATTTTTAATTTTGATGACAAAATATTTTTTTTTCTTTTTGCAATTGATAAAAAATTCAAGTTACTGCTTGTAAAAGTTAAAATATTTTAATAGAACTTTTGCCCCGTTTGACCCCTTTTTACTTTTATTTTCCAAATTTCTTTTTTCAATTGTCAACTAATAATCTATTTAGATCCTGATGTTCAAAGTGTATGGCAGGGTTTCCGTGGCAACCTCCCTCTAGCTGGCCTTCCATTGGTCAATCAGGGAGCCTTCCCACTCGGATTATCAGGTACTAAAAATAGTAACGAGATTAATCGGGAAAATATTTATTCTTCTGCTTTATGCTTTGTTACTATATCGTGTGCTATTGAAATATTGTTTTGTGTTCATTTTTTGTCTCTGCGTCTTTGCGGATATATTTGTCAGTAGTTTGAAACTTGTGTATTCATGGAGATTTTGTTACAATCAAAATAAGTCTTGATTCAGGTCTTCTCCTGGTGCCTCTGTGATCAAGCCCTCAAGGTCATTGAATTCAAAACAGTGTAACCTTTCACTGAGTTAGTGTTTGTGGTTTTGACCTCATCTTCCAACTTTGATTTAGTCACCTGACTATCTCAGTTGATAGCAAGGAAGTCTTCTGATTGAGGGGTCATGGGTTCAATTCCCAGGCGGCATATTTTCTTGGAGTTTGGTCATATAATAAATTCTATAGCCATTCTTCCTCCTACCACTGATTCTAAGTCATGTTCGGCAGTTATCATTCACTAATGGATGTATGCTCCTAGTAACTGGTTGAAAGCTAAATCCAGAGATTTTGTCTAAACTAATTCATATCATTGAATGCAGTCTTTGATTTCAAATGTGTCTGCCTTTAAAGTTCTTTGAAAATAGCAGAAAGTAGATAGTTTGTAAGATATGATTTGTATTTCATTTTAAAACTACCCTGACAATTGAAAGCCCTTGTTTTAAATTTAAACTGATCATTACTAGCAGTAATGTCAAGAAAACATGACTTTGTACAAATGAGTCTGCTGAAAACATATCAGGAACTGTAACATTAAAAAAATATAGAACCTCCATGCAGCCAACAGCAAAGGGATGTTTCAGATTTTTGCACATTCGTTATAAAAAGGACATGAGACTGGAACAAAAAATGAAATCAAGAACCTTTGGGGTTCAAATAATAAGGGTCAACTTGGGTTAGGAGAAACTTTAAAGGGCTAATTATAATTATTAAATTTAAAAAAAATGAAAACAATGATATTCATTTATGTGTTAACTGTTTAGGGGTCATAAATGTGGGATTAGGAGAAAGTTCATCTGTCAACTGTTTATTTGTTGCTTTAACTCGTGTATATATACTAATATGGCAATGCTTTTATAAATTGCAAAGAAAATGATATATTTCTGGCAGCACTGAAATGTAGGTTTATACAAGAAACTGTAAGAGGGATGAGCTTATTTGTTTGCTTTTTGAGGGATGACTGTTCTAGGGATGGGTCAGTATGAATAGAAAACGCCTTTACAAGGGAGGCTTTTGATGTCGCTTTTTAGGTAGCTGTTACTTGAAAAAGATTGTTAAGGTGGTTTCTGTTAAATGTCTGAAATTATGAGATGACTGTTGTAGAGAGAGGGTCAATTGCCTTGGAATATTACTCATTTAATAATGCTTTTTATTGGGCTAGGGGTTGAGTATCTGTTCATAGCATAAACAATTTTTATAAATTCACTTGTATATAATTATGCTAATTGCACCTTTTCTGTGGCTTAATATATATATGAATATACTTTATATTGGGACATCCAACCTGTCAAGCATTTTGGCTAAACATTATCTGAAATACATGACATTCAACTTGATTTTCATTGGCAATCAGTAAAACTGTCGGTTTGTTATAAAACAGCAGACAAGTTTGCCCGTTGTCTCAAAGAATATAAAAATCAAGAACCATGATCCTGGGCAGATAATAGTTTAAAAGATCATTGATTACTCAAATTGTTAAAAAGACTTAGATAATACACGCCCCTGATGTCCATTTCTTTGTGCTGCTATGGCACGATATCCCAGGGCAATTTTAAACATTTTAGTTTGATATATTTGAATACCTTGTACAAAGTCATGTTTTTCTTGACAATTTAATATTTATTTAAAGATTGTTATTTATTATTAAGAAATATCATATATTTATATATAATGTTGCCATCTGGTAGAACTCCTAGCTACAACTCTTGATATATTATTCAGTTAAGAGCAACATCAGTTTACAGAATCTCTTGTCTGTTTTTGGTGTGGTGTCCTTTAAGGGAAGTCACATCAGATGGCTTTGTTTAAATCGTCTCAGAGTCTTTAGAAAATCAAGTGTATAAAAATTTTCTAATTACAATTGCTAAATTTGATAGACAATTAATTGTGTTGTATTTATATTAAATTTTATGTAATGGGAGTTTATTGCCTGCATTTATATATGTATATGATATTTCAACATTTTAGAATATTTTGTTACTTAATTTGATGAAAAATTCACATATTTTCCCTTTACAATATACAAGGCTGGTGTACAGATCAAGCTGTTGTTTTAAAATAATGATTTAATCTGAAAACAACTTGGTTTTGAAAAATAAGATTTGTCTTTGTAAGGAACAACAGCTCTCCTATCAAAAACTGTTTGCTTACAACTTTGTCTCTTGCTGAGGCTCATGGGAAGGAATTGGAGCTTGCCCTACTTTATTGTCTCATTGACTAAAACGTATTTCTTCAGTTATTACTTTCTGAACTGCTCTTTTGGTCTAATGTAAAGGGAGAATTGTGACTTTGAGTTTCAAAATGTTTTATTTGAAATGATTTTTATTACATTTATAAATATTGATGAATATATGCAATTTTGAACAAAAAACAGCATTACATGTTTAGGTGAATTATAAATGAACTATTCCAAACTCAAGGGTAATGGACAAAGTTTAATTTTAATTTTAGTAGGGTCGACATCCATGTCTACTGTAATTTCTGCTTTAAGTATCTCTTACCCATGAGTTAGAAATGTTTATTTTATTGTTTATGTAAAATGTAATGATGTTTTTTGTGAACTGTATTTGAATTTTAAATGATAATATATTTTATATGTTATGCCTATGTATTAAAATTGTATAATAATTATAATATATTTATGAATATATATTTAATTCTACTAAATTATTAATTAACTTGCTTCATACTAAAAGGCATGATTATGTTTGTTTATATACATTGTATGTATAAACAAAATATGTATGTTTGTGTACGTCCAATTTTTTTTGTCAAAAAAAAGAAATCTGGAAAAAAGTGAGAATTTTTTTATGGTATGCCTGTTTTTATTGCAAAGAAGTTTGGTGTTTGAACTTAAACTCATTTTAATATTTTTGTTCATTGAGACTGTTTGCTATCTCTGTAAAAAGGGATCTTTGCATTTTACTTAAAAAAGGGATCAAAACTCTTCAACTTTCAATATTGAAGGTACCTTGTAAGTCAATTTCGGATACAATAAAACTGCAGAAAAATTTAATCTCAGTCATGCTTTGTTAATGCATTGTACGTAGAGCGACATCCGGTAGAGTTTGAAAATAGTGTTGCTCTGCATTTTAATGCAAATTTGATGCAATTTTTCAAGAAAGGGCAAAGCAAATTTTTGTATTTTTTCAAACATTTTTATTTTGACTTGTATGTTTTTGACTTATATCTGGGGAAATATTATTGTAGAATGTAGTTTACATGTTTGTGTTGCTAATTTCTATGTTATTTCTGATGTATATATTGTATTGGCAGCTACTACTTTAACATTGAAGGATGGATGCATGGAAACGATACAAACTACGGCCTATACTCTATTATAACAAAACAATAAATAAACCATATATCCCTTTTACAACATGTAACAAACATTATTCCGGTGTATTAACTGACATACTTACAATCTTTTGCTTATGTTTTATTGCATTGTGTTCCTTTTACTTAAAACATTTTCTGCATGATGAAATTATAAAATGCTCACTAAAACGTCTTTTGCCTAGTCTACTAAAAACACACTATCAAATACAAATTTGCCATCTACGAATCTTTTGCAATGTTCATATTTTCAGAAACTTGTGCAATTACTATGATAGTGGCCCATTTCCATGACCAAGCTGTCTTACTCTTAATTCTGGCTTTATCCATTTTTCGCAAAATTTGTTTACCATGTTAAGTAACCTGAAAGACCAATCTGCTTGGTTGTGATTTTGACCCCTGCAACCTGGTTTAGATGCCAGTCAAGATAGGTCAGTAGCACACAAGTCTACTGATCGAGGGGTTACGGTAAAATGTAGCTAATGGTGGCTGAAAGGTTTTGACTCTAGCTTCTGAGCATGGCTCTCTATATGAGAAAGTTGCCCACAGAGAATTGAGGTCTAGTGCTGGTGCATCCCATGAACAATAAATGGTTTGGTGAACTGTCCACCATATATGTTGTTTTTAGATGTTGCCATATGCACTAGTAGATTGATTCTTTTAGGGAATATGAAAAATTATAAAAAAAATAAAAAATTGTTAATTGATTTTGGTAAAAGGATACATTGCATTAAGCAACTCATCAATCATCATCATCGTCACCATTATCATTATTGTTTTCATCATCATTATTATTATCATCATCATCATTTTCATCATAATATCTTTCTACATTTTCATTGTCTTCATCGACCCAAACCTTCTTTACCATCATCAGTTAACAATCACACCAACAGTCATCTTTTGTTACTTCTATCTTACTATCATCTCTTTTCCAAAAATCTTATCACAAATTATTTTGATTGCCTAGTTAAGTTCAAGAATAAGTTGACTGCATAATCATTATCTCTATTTAATAGAGTCTGCAAGAAAATGTTGCAAAATAAGATTGGAATCCTTTAAATATTATATCCCCTAATGGCCCCTTTTATAGCCAACAAGTAAATGCATAAGCTATTAAGTCTCATAACTCATGCTGCAAATTCAAGACCTATAACTCTTTGTCATAATTTCAAGTTCCATAACTAAAGTCCAAATACTCAAGTTCCATGACTCAAGTCTATAGTCATCTTCCATAACTTAACCCCTATTACTCAAGTCCCATAATTCAAGTCCATAAACTCAAGTTCCATAACTCATGTTCCATAAATTCAAGTTCCATAACTTAAGTCCCAAAGCTCATGTCCATAAATTCAATTTCCATAACTCAAGTTCCATTACTCAAGTCTATAAACTCAAGCCCCATATCTCAAGGTTATGAATTCAAGTCCCATAACTCAAGCCCCATAACTCAAGTTCCATAACTCAAGTCCCATTAATCAAGTGCCAAATTTCAAGCCCCATAACTCAAGTCCCATTACTCAAGTGCCAAATTTCAAGTCCTGTAACTCAAGTCCCATAACTCAAGCCACATAACTCAAGTCCCATTACTCAAGTACCAAAAATCAAGTGCCAAATTTCAAGCCCCATAACTCAAGTCCCATTACTCAAGTGCCAAATTTCAAGTCCCATAACTCAAATTCCATGACTCAAGTTCCATAACTCAAGCCCCATAACTCAGGCCCCATAACTCAAGTTCCAAAATTCAAGTTCTGTTAATCAAGTCCCATAACTCTTGTCATATTTCTCCCACATTTCACATAAAACAACTTCTATCTCCAAGTTCTACTAATACACAAACTCTATCTATATATTAGACAATGTGTTTACTGTGTAAATAACCAACAATTTGTTTACATATATTCAGCATTTAGCCTGGAATGGACAATATACCCTATAATAACAATAATAATCTATTTATAGTCTTTATTTGGCTTTTATATAATATTTAGAAAGCTGAATGTGTTGTCAACCAGTAGCAACGTACACCATGAAATGTGGACTATTTGACATGCTATATATTTTTTTGTGGATTTTTTATTTTAATAATTTTGAGTATATATTTATTTGATATTCAAAATTTCGAAATTGCTTTAAAGAAGTATTTTTTTGAATTAGAAGGTTTTTTTTTTGCTTCCAAAATTTCATATTTTTCATATTTTTATTAAGTTCTTTCTAAAATATTTGCCTATCAACATTTTCATTCAGTCACAATGCATTATATTGGATGCTGTACTTAATCCAATCGGCTGTTTATTTTTGGCCAGTAGGCAAATATTATATTTGGTAAATGAAGTCTAATCTTGCTACATATCTCCTAGCTAAGAATGAGAGGAGATAACTGATAACTGATATATAATGTAATAAAAATGCCTGTTTAAAATAAAAGTCATTAGCCAGCAGATCAAATTGCATTCCATATTTTTATTGCTTGCATAGGATTTGTGTTAGCACTGGTGTATCTCAAGAATGGTGGTTATGTGAACTGGCCATCACATATGACTTTGACTGAAAAAAAAAATTTTTGCTGACTCTACAAAAAAATTTTTTTGTTTTTTTCAATTGTAAGGATCTAAATAACATTTATTTACATTTTTGACCATTTAAAGCTATAAATTTAGTGGAGCATATAAAAAAGCATGTTTAAATAAACATTTCATGGGTACATGTTTTTTGCATGGGATGTTTTTTTGGTGTAGCTACTGGTTGACCTCAATTAAAACTATACCCAGCTTTTTCTTAACCTTCTTACCCTGAGATGTAAAAAAATATAACCTCTCCTAACACAATATAAAATAATAAAAATTATTACAATGAATGCAGTTGTAATACAATTTTTATATAAAACAAATTTTTCCTTTTTCTTACACAAATTTTTATTTTTTCCCCTTTGTAGTGCCCCAGACTGACATGAAACCCACACCACCACCATCACAACCACCTTCAACACGCCCCCCAAATGTGCCTCCCGTTATGTTACCCAGTGTAGCCGCCGCACCTACAGTGCCTCAACACGCAGATCCTCAGCACCCGATATTTATGCATCAGCATCATCATCATCACCAAACCTCTCCGCATCATCAACTCCATCACTCTAACTGGGCCTCGTTTTCATATCCATCCTCCATGTTGGAAGTGGTTGCCATGACATCTGAAATTGATACATTGGAATTGACTGGTAGAGTGAAAGATGTACTTCAGTTTAATAACTTGGGACAAAAATTGTTTGGAGAGGCTGTGCTGGGACTTTCTCAAGGTTCTGTCAGTGAGTTACTCTCTAAACCGAAGCCTTGGCACATGCTCAGCATTAAGGGGAGAGAACCCTTTATCAAAATGCATCTATGGTTGAGTGACCCACATAACGTGGAACGACTCAAACATTATCAAAATGAAATGAAAGGTAAGGTCTGAAATTTAAAGCTTTTTGTGTCACGCTTGGAACATTTTAAGATTACTGTGTCCGATTGGTTGCCATAGTAACTGTTACTGTTATTTTTTGTTCTTGAAAATTAGTGATTATTCTAGAATAAAGAAAAGGGCAGGGAAGCTGACACAAAGGGGCTAGGGGTATCATAGGGTTTGCATTTCAAAGTAACTATTTCTTCAAAGGAAGAAGCAAAATATGGCTGGGAGGAGATGAAAAGGGCTAGGTGCAGCTCCCTGTTAGTTTGCTTTAGAATAATCACTATAGATTTTTAAAATTTATTGTCTGATTGGTTACCATAGAAACAGCTATTGTTTTTATTTCTGTTTTAGATTTTGAGTTATTTTGTCATAGCAACATGTTCAGTTTTGTTGGTAGTTTTGCTGTTTAAGGTGTTACAAATAGCGCTGAAGTATTAAAAATGTTTGTTGTTTGGATACGTGTAGACAAGCTGTATTTTTGTAGGTTTTTTATTGAATTAAGTCATTCTTTTAGCGTTAATAGAAATTGGAACTTCTGTGCTATTTTAAGACTTTTTTAGGCATTATTTTTACAAATTATGTATTTTTGTTGAGATTGTCTTTAGGTGAAGCAAGTTAATGATGAATTTAATGATAATAACTATTATTTTTTATTTCAGATGCATGTTAGGTTGATATTAATTTGTAGTAATTTTTCTCGTTTCTTAATTTCAGCCAATCGTAGACGTCGCCATAGCTTAGAAGACCGATACGACTCTTCCATTGCTTTACCAAAACGTCCTCGCGTATTCTTCTCCGAGGAACAAAAGGAACGTCTACGTCAGGCATACAATCGGGATCCTTATCCCAATCAAAACACTATCGAAGCCTTGGCGAACACTTTGGGTGTTGGCGTCAAAACAGTCATCAACTGGTTTCATAATCATCGCATGCGTGCGAAACAGCAGCAGCATGCGACCAGCCCTACTACACCTTATAGCGAATACAGTCAACAAAGTTTGACCAAGGAGGAGTCTAACGATGGCGACAACTCTAACAACAGTGATCTACCGAGTCTCTCAGATAATCGAGATATCAACGCCCTCAACTTTCATGCTAGATTTATTAACTCTGATTCCAACCAATGGATGTTTCCTAAGTTTGAACCGGTCAATATGAACGATAAGGAGTTTTCAGATCATAAAAATGATACGAGCGAGAACGAGGAAGCTAATGATGATAACATGGACATGGCGGAGGCTTTGAGTCCGTCTAGTTCTGCCAAAGAAAATTCACATAATGCCAAAGATTCTGACAATGAAAAGGATGACGAGGATGAAGATGTAGAAAGAGATGAGAATTCAAATACTGACCCCTTATTGGAAAAAGGGGACAGAGACATTGAAATAAGTAAAGGAGGTCTGGTGCCTAACACTGCTCATTCAGGCGGAGCTAACAAACGTAAGAGATCGCATCCTCAATATGTTTCTGCTGGTCGCCATCTAGACAGGACTATCGATAGAATCGGAAATCTACAGAAAAGTCTTAATAGTAAAATTGATCGAAAAGATACGGAGAAGGAAAATACTAATGATAACATTGTCGACTACAATTCCAAAAATGAGAATTCAGTAAAAGACTCAGATCTGGAAGATTCTGAGTCGGGGAATGAATTAAAAGAAAATTTAGGTGATTTGTGGAGAGATAAGGACTCAGACATTGGCTCAAATATTGAAAATCTTCAAAAAAGAATTACCCAGAATTCAGGAGAGGATTGGGAATTCTAGACAAAGCAGGGCAGCATTATTTTGTTGTTATTTTATTGACACAAACTTATTACAGTTCATCAAAGTTTAATCATTGATCATCTAAGAGTTTATGGATTAGAAGAAAAATTTAGTGCTGTGTTTGATTTTTTTCGTTGGCTATTTTTATTTTTTTGTCATATTGCTACAAGATGTTTTTTAAGAGTGTGTTCAGTTATTTGACTTTAGTGTTTTTTCTGAAGATGTTTTGACTCGTTAGTTGAGAATCGTAGAAAAAATGTTTTAGATATTGTTTTTATTTTTAAAAGTGTGACGGAATTTTTTTCGCGTACAAAAGTGTTCTATAAAGTATTACTAACTCAAAAAACTTACATTTTTTCGTTGTTGTTGTTTTTCATTTTTATGTTGTTGTTATTAATGATCGACACAATTTTAACTTTTTCTGTATGTGAAAGAAAAATGTTTTTGTTTATAAATTATTGCACTTCAGTCAATGAAGTGCAAAGCCTGTGGTTACTATAGCTTTAATGAGGGAGACTTTCGTGGTTGAATATGAGTTTAAGAAATTCATGTATTTGAGAATATTTGTAATACGGACACCTGACGCTCACGATATCGTAGATATTGTTGTTGTAGTTGTTGTTGTTGTGTATGACTTTAACGTGAATCCAGATCTCTGAAACCCCCTTTCACTATTTTTAATATAAAAAAATGATAAACATTTTCATTTTTTGTGCAATGCTGTTGAATATATGGACCCAAGTGGCAGACGCACGCAGATAAAAAGTGTGATCCTTGTTTCTGATTGGACGACATAGGTTGTTTTATTCGTAGAATCATCAGATGATCTGAGGTCAGTGGAAATTTTACGACAGAAATTTGGAAATTAGGAAATTTTGTCGGAAAATTTGGAAATTAGCGAGACTAAGTTACAGGTTGTATAAAGATGAACAGAATTATGAATTCTATGTTTGTGTGGAAAGTGTGAAGGAAATATTGACTTTAAACAAGCATTTTTTGTGAAATTTGTACTAAATAAAAAACTAGATACAAAATGCTTGCTTGATCACAAAGTGCTTTTGTTCGATTGTGACTCAAAAAGACTTAGAGAGTATTATACTGATGATGTTGTAATGATGTCATACTGATGACATCATACAATTATTGATGATGTCATAATGATGATGTCATAGTGCTGATGTCATCATTGTGATGATGTCATAATGGTGATGTCATCATAGTGCTGATGTCATAATTATATTGTATACATAGGCTGTATTTTGGGGTGTATATATATAAAAAATTATGGAAAATATATATATATATAAACCTAATGTATTATTGAAGGGTAAGGTATAACCTATTTTTATATAGACCTATTTTTAGGTTACATACCACTAAATAAAATCCTTCTTTGTTGTATATAAAAAGTCTCATTTTCAATGACAAATTACACTATGACCAAGGTACGTAAGATACCCTAAACCATATATAGGCTGAAAGATCTATCTATTCCCCTCAAAATGATCAGTATTAGAAAAAAAGTTACGTTACTTATAAGAAAATAAATTTCGATTGAAAGTTCCTACCCTGAAAATGTCCTGGTTTTTAACTCTTCACCAGCCGTACAGAGTCATCTCCCCTTTTAACCAGTTTTCGCGACTAAACAAACCAGATCCATTGAATTTTTGCATACTTTCATAGGAAAAGCATTGTCAAATACATACATACTCTTCAATATTAAAAAGCACCACAAATGAGGTATCCATGCACTCTCAAAAAATAAATAAGGACTATGTCACACTTTCTACTTCCGGTAAATGCTCACTTCCGGTTACCATTTAGTGGTATGTAACCTTTAAGGGACAAAAAGTTTTTTGGCTCTTAAAAATCAATTCATAAAGTGAAAGACCAATCACTTCTGAGCAATTATGTGAAGTTTCATCAAAAAATATTGATTATCTAAGCAGTTAGAGCATTTTAGCTGACATCACCCATTCTCAAGAAATTGGTCAAATTTTAGGCATTTTTTTAAAAATTTCATATCCTTGAAATTAAAGCTTTTTCAGATAAATTAGTGCTATAACTGACAATATATTGATGTTTTTCTGTATATTCATGATAGAAAAGGCAAATGCAACATTTTCCATGCATTGTTTTCACCTTTTCTATGTTTGTATAGTGATTTTTAGAGAAAAAATGACCAAAAATAGCACAAAATGAACCAATTTTCAAGCTTTTTCTGGTTAAAAAAACATTTTAATGTCACATCAGATAATCAAATGACATGTTTCTATGCATGCTACAGTCAATTCAACTGAATCAAACCAGATTTTTTAAACATGGATGTCACCAAGGTGACTTTTTGACTTATCAATCAGCAGGCCTAAGGGGGGCTCTTTAAAGTCTGGATTATCCCCTACCCCTCTGGAAGACCACTGATCTCACTTCCTGAGAAAAATGTTCTCACCAGTGGTGTCTATATGAGGATATTTTGAGTCTGTGAATGTGTATTTCTTGTTTTTTCCATTTTTTTATATCACACTTGCTGATAATTTGACTGCGTGTAATGATCATGACCCTTCGGAGAAGAAAAGCACTGAGTAGGTGGGTGGGATTTCAAAAAAGGTGTAAAATGCCCGTTTAAGGGCAAAAAAATTACATAGATTGTTGTTCTGTGGATGTAAAATATCCTAGACTGAAAAAGACAGTCTTTGACAGTAGAATAAATGAACATAATGGTAAACTGACCTTCGGTAATGGGGATGGGTTCACTACTAATATGCGGCCTTTTCAGACCTTAGTCGGATGATGAGATCAATGCTCCCTAACTGTCCCTAAGTAACTCAAAGCCTTAAAGGCAAACCAGTAAAATAATGAATACCACAAAAATTGAGGATTTTAGTGCCAGTTGCAACAGAAAAAACAGGTTTTATGACAAAAAAATGTGATGGTAAATTAACTTTTGACTCAGAAAATTCTCAAAAAATGGGTATGGTATGGAGCTGTGTTCACTTCCAGATCCACAACCTGAATAATGGGTTCACAGGATCCTTTCCTTTCAAAAGTCAATTTCTGGAACCTCCCATTCTTGGCGGTCTAAAATTATAAATCAGATTCACGCAACTGACAAAAGAAATTGCAGAAAGCGGGACTCCCAGGTTGCGGCCAAAAAGAAATTTGTGCCCTACCGCCTAACAGAGACAAGGCTATTAGCTTCATGAAAGGAAGCTCTATTCAGCAAGTCTTACACATTGCCCCCTTACTAAAATAGGCAAAAACAAGTGCTAGGTCACAACTTTGTGTGATTTTATGTGTTCATGTAAATAAGAAATGCTAATACAGCCCTCTAACAGTCATCTTGATGGTGTGTATGACCAGTGATGATACCGCGGTAGTGATTTTTGTGCAGTTCTTTCATATTTTCTTGCTTTTGTATATCTTATGTTGAGTGCATATGAGAATGTATTGAGTTTGAATTGATAAATATGACAAAAATTGGTGCTCTTACAAGAGAATATCTAAATATTATATCATTTATGCATCATATGACAATAAATCAGATGATAATGCGGTTCTGCTGATCTCCATGACCGGCCTACAGCCCAACTCCGACACCAGTTTTCCCTTCATCATTGACAGTTAGAGGCTTAATAATCCAATGGAGAACATTACAACATAAACTATTATAGCACATATGTGATAGGCATGCATCATGGCTAAAAAATCACATTGCATGGAAATTGATACATCAATCTGTGCACAAACTGGTTGCGGATGGGGTCTCGGATGGGCATTTTACCCTAATTATCCCATATTTGGACAGTCCAGCACCACTACATGCACCATCCAACACCAAACATCCATTTTCTACATCTAAATGACATATATTAATGATTTTGTCCATAATCTTTATATGCAATCCATCAAAAATCTTAAATTTGGCAGACGATGTTGTCTCTTAAAGGTTACATACCACTAAATAAAATCCTTCTTTGTTGTATATAAAAAGTCTCATTTTCAATGACAAATTACACTATGACCAAGGTACGTAAGATACCCTAAACCATATATAGGCTGAAAGATCTATCTATTCCCCTCAAAATGATCAGTATTAGAAAAAAAGTTACGTTACTTATAAGAAAATAAATTTCGATTGAAAGTTCCTACCCTGAAAATGTCCTGGTTTTTAACTCTTCACCAGCCGTACAGAGTCATCTCCCCTTTTAACCAGTTTTCGCGACTAAACAAACCAGATCCATTGAATTTTTGCATACTTTCATAGGAAAAGCATTGTCAAATACATACATACTCTTCAATATTAAAAAGCACCACAAATGAGGTATCCATGCACTCTCAAAAAATAAATAAGGACTATGTCACACTTTCTACTTCCGGTAAATGCTCACTTCCGGTTACCATTTAGTGGTATGTAACCTTTACATTTATATATATTAACATTTTTTTTGTCTACAAAATGTGTAAATCGTGTATTTGAGTGTGACTTCGTTAAAAAGAGAGATATTAAGTGTATTTTTATGTAGATTATCAATGTCTGAATTTTTTCTCATTTTTTGTGTTTTTCAAATTTTTTTGAAATAATGCTGGAAATGTCGTCTGCTCATTTTGTTGGTTTCCCGTTGTTGCAGATAATCTTTCACACTGATTTATTATTATCATAAAAGTATTAATTATAGTGTTTTATGCAATGATGACAAAAATCAAAAATTTCATATTTTGGAAAATTATTAAATGTTGGTATTATGCTTTTTATGGATTTTTCTTTGAAATTTTGCTCTGTATTTTAAATGGTTGACTATAGTTTATCATTAAACCCATACTTGTTGACTGGCTTTATTAAGTTTTTGATTCAATTGAAACAATGGAAAAGATAGAAATTGCAAAATTTATATTTTCGAACTTTTTTTGTTTTTTTTATTTAAAAAAGGTAGAAATTACAAAATTATTATTTTCGACTTTTTGATTTTTTGTTTAAAAAATGGCTAGAAATATACCTCACATGCTATATTGTTTATTTTTTAGCAATATTAGAGTTTTAAGATCAGAAAAAAAATGTCAGAAAATTTTAGTCAGACTTATGCCATATCTTTAATTTAAGTGGACTAAGAGGTTCCTCAACATTAATTTTTAGATCAGGTTGAAGTCAACTTGTATGGGTTCGATACATTCAGATAAATAAATATTGTTCGTGGTAGAAATAGAATTTACAAAATTTTATGAACATTTTTTACCATTTACTAATTTGCTCACAATATTTTCCCCCGTCAGAATTTTAAAACGTTATTGATAAAATTTTAGCTAATTGATGTTTTCACATTCCAAGTGGAGTAATTAATGAAAAACTATTTTTATAATTTTAGGACAAATTAGAAAAAAACGTACAATCTTAAATGTGGTAGCTATTTATGGCTTTGTTGCTTATTTACCTTAGATTCAGTGGAGCCCCTCTTTTGACCCTTAAAAGGGATCTTGAATAAAAGGTTCCTTTTTTGGGGTCGTAAGTTGGGCTAAAACTGTACAGTTTTTTTGAATGTTGTTTTTTGTTTCAAATGCATGAAAGTTTAGGTTTTTTATTTGCAAAGTGGCCGTTTTATTTAGATTTAAAATTGGATTTTTAATGAGTTTGAAAAATATTCTTAGAAAATATAGAATTTTTTGGTTCTTAGTTTAAATAAATGTATTAGTTAGAGACTATTCAGAAATTGAAATGCATTCCAATGAAATGTGGTCCAAAAAATTTGAACTCAAGTTTTTGAGAAAATAAACTCAAATTTTGAGATTGATGAACTCAAATTTTGAGAAAAATAAACTCAAATTTTGAGAAATTTAAGATTCCCTTTGTTATCGTATTTTTTCCTCTTAATTTGTATTAATGAAAGTTTTCCTTTTTCCAAGGCATATTATATTGTTTAATAATATAAAATTAAATCTTTGTTGCTCTTTTAAAACTTAAAATTATCAAAATATTTTGTCTTCCTGTGTTTGATTTTAAAAATGCATGCTTCAATATAAGTGAGAAAGAATTCTACTAACCGAGTCGTTCTTGGGTTGCTGGACTCATTCACTAAGATGTATATTTTGCAATTTGAAAAATTTTGTTTGTTTTTTTCCTGATGAGTTTACCCTTAATTTCTTGCATTGTATTTTTATCACATACCCCGGAACTATCATTTTCATCAATTGTATGTCCCCATTTTTTCATGCCAAACTTAAGTAGCTATGTTTAGTTATGTTTTAAATCTCATGTGAAAGTGTGTGTAGGTATTGGGTTCAGTTATAATTTAGTCTACAAATTTTTGTTTTGCAAAAAGATATTTGTTTAGAATCATAGCTTTAAATTACTTTTCTTAAAATATTGTCTGTTAATTTTCAAAGTAGAAGTATGTATTTTGTGTCTACTTTCATTAAACTAGCTTTAAGGACTCTGGCGAATGATTATCACATTTAACTTCAAATATGGCAACTAATGGGTTGGACTCTCAGTTGTGACAGATCATATTGTTACACTTAATTCAACTGTCAGTTGCTTTTACATTAACCCCACTGATTTAAATGCTTGGTATTTGTTCGATGATGCCGGACATAAATATGAATACAATGTACCTATTTTCATCAACCATGAGTACTGAAGCACTATAGTGAGTATTTAAATCAGCAGGGTTAATGTATATGCCACTGACAGATAAAATTTTAACAAATGTGTTTTAAATAATGTTGATCATCTTTCATTAATGGAGAAGTTGTCAACTTCTTGTGGAAAGGTAAGCTAGTTCTGGTACAAAAATATTGTCCAGAAAAGTTTGAGTTTGAGTCTGCCGACAAAAATTACCAAAAATGTGATGATTAACAGGCATTTATGCTAGATCTTGCTTTAACTCAATAGCTTTAAATCTGTATCAACTTGAACTGTTTTCACTTGAGGTAAAACCAAAAATATTTTAGTTTTTCAACTGTTTATAATAATTAAAATACAATTTTTGTGCAATATAATCGGGCAAATGGTTGTACCCTATAAGCTTTAAGATGAAATTGATTTACATAATCTAAAAATAGATCTCTGAATGTGCTAAAGAAGGGAGCAGTTATTATTCTTTGTTGGGATTCTGAAACAAAAATATTCTAGTTTTAATATTTTAAACATTTAGTCATGATGTGTTCAACTGAGAATGTACTATGGATTCGAAATATTAATTTGTTTTATTTAGTTATTCTACAAAAGTTAGTTTTGTATAGGAATTAGGCTGAAGTGTAATTTCATTGAATCTGGTCACTAAGAGCGGTAATATTATCAATGTGTTCAGTTTTTACGTTTTTTCTTGAGAAATTGTTGTTTTGTTATGTTTATGATTTTTGTGTTATCTAATTTTCTATCAGAGATCATGTGGTAAAAACTTTGTTTTTCAATGATATTATTTCAAATGACTCGTTTTTTTCATTTGTTTTTAAAGGTTTTATTTCACAATGCTGTGCAATACATACTAAAGTATAGTCGATATGATGTGTTCAAAAATCATTTCTAAAAGCTCAAATACTTGCATTTGTTGTTTTTTCCTAGATAGAAATATTTCATCAAAAATGCTTTTTGGTGTTCTTTAACTTTTATCACTCACATTACAATCAAGTCTGCAATTTGTAATATTTTGTTAAAGACTTTTGAAGTGTACTTTTGTTGCTAGTTATTATTATGTTTTTAATTTCTTTAGGATAGCTGTTTTACTTTCATGTTCTATTTTGAATTAGTATCAGCTCATATGATTGGCTCATTTTAAACTAGCTGTACTTGATTATTTTCTAATGAAATTTAGTATCAGATTATTTTATTGGCTCATTTTAAACTAGCTGTACTTGATTATTTTCTAATGAAATTTAGTATCAGATTATTTGATTGGCTCATTTTAAATTAGCTGTGCTTGATTCTTTTCTAATAAAATTTAGTATCAGATTATTTGATTAACTCATTTTAAACTAGCTGTGCTTGATTATTTTCTAATGAAATTTAGTATCAGATTATTTGATTGGCTCATTTTAAACTAGCTGTGCTTGATTATTTTCTAATGAAATTTAGTATCAGATTATTTGATTGGCTCATTTTAAATTAGCTGTGCTTGATTCTTTTCTAATAAAATTTAGTATCAGATCATTTAATGGGCTCATTTTAAATGCTGTGCTTGATTATTTTCTAATAAAATCTAGTATCAGACGATTTGATTGGTTCATATTAAACTAGCTGTGCTTGATTCTTTCTATATTTTGTTTTAGAAAATTGTTCATTTGTGAAGTTGTGTTCAAAATTTAGGGTAGAATTTTTTACCTGTTTCTGTTGTGAATTCCTGTTTTTAATCTTCCGTTTCCAAAGCAACCATTTCCATTTTTGTATGACTACTGAACATTGTGTGTACTCAATCTACATAAAATGTTGAGAACTAGGTTGTATATGTTTGTTTTTGATTCATATTTTTTCTTTCTTACTTGTATATTCAGATTTTAAATCCTTAATTATCTCCCTTGTTAATCTTGTAAGCTGACATTTGATTGGTCAGAATTGTTTTGTATGTTTGTTAGAGATTGGCTGATAGTTTGTTTTTGCTATAATTCGTATGAAAAATGTATTTTTTTCACAGATTTCACTGACAATATGATGACATATTTGCTAATGTATTTTGATGAAAACAAATTTTTCATTGACATTGCCTGACCTTTGAGTTTTGATTATTAGTATTCAGTAGAAAGAGCTTATTTTTATAGTAGCAACATTTCATATAAGTTTAAGCAGTTTTAGTAGTTGACCTTGTGAAGGTCAATGTTAAATTTGATTGTATATGACCTTTGTAGCTCAAGGTCAAGGTTACTTATGAAGGTCAAATATTCCAAGTTGTACGAGAGCTATATTCATACAGAAAAAATGCTCCATTACAATTTAGAATGTAGGGTGTCCAGCTCAAACCAATAAAGGGTTACCCTCAGAAACACTATTTCTAGAAACAACACAAAAATGATGTTGTCATAGAAACATGATGTCATCTTAGAAACATGATGTCATCCTAAATACATGATGTCATGGTAGATAATGATGTCATTAGAGATTTGCTCACTTCACCATCTGAGGCTCAAACTTGACATTTCAAGGTCATAAGTGACAGAAAAATATTTTTTACAAATGAAATATATGGTAGTATAAACATGTATACAAAATTGGTTTTGTGACAAAAATATGCTCAATTTTATTATTATAGAATAGTTTATTTGACTTTGTCTTCCATGCTTAAAATCAAAATACAAAATAAGTCAATCATGAAGTTTTGTTCAATAGTGTTGTAAAATTTTACCATTTTAAGTGCAAGTAAACTATAGATATATTATTATTGATAATATGCATTGATGATTTTAACCTTAGTCGTAAGTAGTCATTAGTTAAAATTTTCAGTCAAGGAAATTGACTTTTGACCTGCATCAATTAACTGTTGTCTAAGACTAAAGCATTAAAGGCAATGGAAGTGTCATGCTGACACAATGCTTGGAATTCCCGACTTCTGAAAATTTTCCTTAGTGGCTAAGATGATCATAGTTAGTTCAGTTTGACATCAATACAATAACAAATATGTCATTTTATAGTCAGTGATTTCACTCGGTGCCAAACTGGTTTAACTTTAAAGCATTGAAAACTTTGTTTATGACAATCATATAGATTTTATATGCAAACACTACTAGATGAAGAAATGATATATATACTTGTACATTGTTAAAATGATATCTCTTTTTATTAATATGTAAGCTTATTCTGTCAATGTTGTAATCTTTAAAGGTACAGTTCGAATGTTAAAAATAATTTTAAAGGTACTGTTTGAATGTTAATAATAATTTTAAAGGTACAGTTTGAATGTTGAAAATAATTTTAAAGGTACTGTTTGAATGTTAAAAATAATTTAAAAGGTATAGTTTGAATGAAAAAGTAGTTTTAAAGGTACAGTTTGAATGATAGAAAAATACTTTAAAAGGTACATTTTGAATGTTAATGCTTATTTTAAAAGTACAGTTTGAATGTTAAAAATAAATTTAAAAGTACAGTTTTAATGCTTAAATTTTTTTAAAGGTACAGTTTGAATAAAAAAGTAATTCTAAAAGGTACATTTTGAATGTTAATTCTAATTTTAAAAGTATAGTTTAAATGTAAAATAATTTTAAAGGTACAGTTTGAATGTTGAAACTAATTTTAAAGGTACTGTTTAATTATATGATTTGTTTTTTATAATGGTTGTAGATTGGTTTGGTGAGTTTTTTGGGGTCATTTTTTATTGTAGAAAACTTTGGTACTAAAGCTTTATAAATTGTACATAGACTGAGTATATTTGTTCCAGTTCTCTTTTCATCCATATTCATTGTTTTTGTCCTCTCTTCTTTATAAAGTCTTTAAATATATTTTATAGTATAAAAACACAAAAATGTTTGCTTGCATTTATTTGTATATTATTATTATTATTGCCGTATATCATTATAGTGAAAGCTTTAATATTTCTACCATTATGGCTACGTTGTATAAAAAAATATATATTTTATTTTTTGTTTTTATTTGTTTTTGCTAACGTTTGATAATTTGTTATGATGAATTTGAAAATTATGATTTTTTTAAGTGAAAATCATGTTTAGCTGAATTTTGTGCTTAGCTGAATTTTGCTGAATTTTGCTGAATGTCTGAAAGTTCTTGATTTCTAAGAATGTAGACTTAATTTCAGAGGTATGTATTCATGAAAATATTTTTTCTTGAGTTTTAGTGGACATTTTCACATGTACTACGCATCAAGACTGTCAGCTTTAAAAATGATATTAACACATGATTGTATAAAATACAATAGTTTGGGTTGTTTTTTCATACATATATTCATTTTATGCCCTTTATTTTACTCTACATTTTAGTAGAAACCCCTATTTTTGTTTATAATCTTAACATTATCATGTATCCATTTAATTGGTTATTCATAGCCCCTTATTGACCTATTTTATTATATTTTATCAGTTTTAATGAACTGATCAAGCATTTTTGTTTCCATAGCAACCATATTTTATTTCATGTATTTCTTGTTATAAAGTAATTATTTACGCATTGAAGACATAAACAGGAATATATTTTCTTTTTTTCATTAGCCAAAGAGAATTTTTTGCATGAAATATTTTTTTGTATTGTATATTATGTAGCTACTATTTTTTATGTTTTATAGCACAGGCTGTATATAGAAGCTTAGTGTGTGATCCCTTCTAATCCCCTTGTGGCCCCTTTTATTTTTGTCAATTTTTTATTATTGCATGTATTTTACACAAGAATCATTAAATCGGGAGTTTGGTCCCTACACTTGTTACATTTCGACACAAATATTTAAATCTACAAAATCAAGGAATTTTATCAGTATACTGTCAATATATCTTGAAATTAATGAAAATTGTTTCATCTCATATATTTTTATGTACATTTCATGTGATTGACCTTACTTCTCAGAGCTGACTATTTCACCATCTAACATTCAAGTTTGACCCATTTTTAATAAACAAAAACATGTTTAAACTTCATTGACTTATTTTAGTTGAGATCTTGCTGCTCACAGTTTTAATGAAATTGTTATTCAATGTTACCATTTTTCATGACTTTGTTATTCTCATGGCTCACTGTGTCATTCTATTTTTGATATCAAGGTCAAAAGGTCAAAATGATGTTTTCAAGGTCATGAAGAAAGAATATTTTTTATCATTCTTAAATTTTATTCTGTTTTCATTTCACATTATCACACATGATGTTGTATTAATAATAAAATATTTCCAGTAAAATGATCAGCATTCCAAAAATAGTGAGAAAATAGAGTATAAGATTATTTTTAAAATTTTCATCTTTTATTTAGGTTAGTAGGTCACTAGGTCATCTTACATCTAACAGATAGGAGCTAGCATTTGTTCCAGATTGTAATACACAAAACATTTTGAAAACTTGCTCATATTTTTTTCTACGTTTTACTATTCTAAAAATGAGTGCCAAGTGTTTAGCTGAGCATTAAAAGTGTATAATGCTATATCTGACAGACTATGCGTAAAAATCCAGTACAAAAGGCTTCAGGATTTAGGGGTACTGAGAAAAGGGATCTTTTTCCTATGTAAAAATGCTGCTGAAGTCATGAAAATCTGGGATTTCACGATTTTTGGAAATTTGGAACTTATACCCATGTGAAAGTATTACAGCCGTTTGACCATAGCATTAAGAAATTTTTAATAAAAATGTAAATGCGCAGTTTAATACTCACAGTTGGTCATGATAAAACGATTATTACTTCTAATAAAAGAGGTGTTTGTCAAAAAAAAAAATAGTACTTACAAAATATTTGTGTGGTCAAATCAGAGTACAGCCAATGCTATGAATAATATTTGTTTCAAATTTTGATGTCTTGGAATGATCCTTAACAATATAATTAAGGACCAAGGGCAAAAGGTCAAAATTTGATTTAAATGATTTTATATACTGGTAATAATATTTTTTGGATATAGATTTATACGCTTTATCATGCTCTAACTAGGTCAAATGCCTTAATTAGGTCAATGAGTCAAGAAGAGAGTACACATATGTTAAATTCACATGGGATTGTTATTAGCTGATAATTTTATAAACCATAAACAGTATTCTAGTTACATAGTTTATATCTTGAAATTCATAAATGTTTTTTTATGTTTTAAATGTTTGTTTATTTTAATCTATTTCTCTTCTAGTATTTACATGTTTTGTTGTTGGGTCTGTGGCAAACATTTTATGTGTAAGCTAGGCTTCATATTTTATTCAGTAAAAATATTCAAGGTTGATTTTTTATAAAAAACACATTTTTTTATTATTATTATCCAAGCATGTTTAAAACAGATGAACTTGTAGTGTGTATTAGTTCTTTTATTTCATTTTTTTGGGATGAAGATATCTTAATGTCAATCCTTTTAAATATTCATTGATTAAGTAGAAATGTTGAATATTCATTGATTAATATGTCATTATGAATATTAATTAGGTGGTATTGAAAAATCTGAATATTCATGTTACTTATTATGAATATTGATATATTTACAAATATTATTCACTATAATGATGTTTATATATTCATGAGTGAAAGAAATTATTTTTTGAATATATGAATATCAATGAGAAGAACTACAGCATTATGAATATTCATGAAAATTAAAAGGTGAAAGGTCATTATTGATACCAAATTTATGCTCACTTTACTTCAGTTCAGTATAAAATATGATATTTGTTATGTTTTAACATGTTAAATTTTGTTTTTTCTTTACAGAATTTAAGAAATTATACCCGTGTATAAAATATAAATATATATTATATATATAATAATAATAGTAGTATAAATATTTTATGGTTTTTTGTCTGAGAGTCGAAGAATTTGTTTTTCGTCTTGTTTTTGTATAACTGTATGTCTAGTCCAGTAAAATAAACTAATTGTGTTCATATGTATCATATTTTCAGTGTTTGACCGTCGAGACTTAATTCTTTAACCTTGTTTTAGCTTTTCAAACGACCTAATTTTTATGCGTAAATTTTACACATCTATTCTCATTGATATAAAAGCATTAAAAAAGTGTTACCTCAAATTAAAAATTGAAGAAAATTAGATTTTCAATCCTATTGCAAGCTTACCTTACGTAAATCACAATTTTGAGTTCGGAAGCGTAGAAACATATTTCCCAGGTCAGTTGACCTGATTAGTTAATATTCTCAAATAAATTTGCTCAGAACCTTAGTCAAAATTTTCGAACAAAAATTAAATATTATAGAATTTATAGAAAATTTACTTTTTTTGTGTAATTGAAAAATAATGTCTATTATACCCTATGTAGAACTATGTTTTTTTTTGGTAGTCAAGTTAAAGAATGTAAGTTTTTGAATGAGAAACTGACAGGAGAAATAAAAACAATGTTGTTGTTGTTTTTTAAACTTTTAACATTTTTACCCTCTTTCAATGTTAAATATCTACAAAATTATGTACCTCTGTTTGTTTTTCTCTTACATGTATTCCTTGGTGCTTACTTCAAATAAAATCAATTTATTATGTTAACATTGACTGTTTGTTTTGTTTTCCCATCCCTTCCAGTTCATGAACATTTTATGAACATTTTTTTAGAACTGTTCATGAATTTATAAATGGTCACTTCTAGTTCATGAACATTTTATGAATAGACTTTAAGAACTGTTCATGAATTTATAAATTGTCACTTCTAGTTCATGAACATTTTATTAACAGGTTTTAAGAACTGTTCATGAAATTATAAATGGTCACTTTCAGTTCATGTATAGTTCATGAACATTTTATGAACAGAATATAAGAAATGT
Organism: Mactra quadrangularis; assembly: GCA_025267735.1. Lineage (NCBI taxonomy): Eukaryota > Metazoa > Mollusca > Bivalvia > Venerida > Mactridae > Mactra > Mactra quadrangularis. Next base: position 44,913,326 of record CM046305.1, on the reverse strand, counting down.
TCATGATTAATAAATGATCACTTTTAGTTCATGTATTATTTATGAATTTTATTCAACTGTCTGGCTCATACATGACCCATCTGATTTAAATACTTGCTACAGTATTTCTGTACTCACAATTCATAATGAAGTTATTAAATCAGTGGGGCTAAAATATGGGCTACTGACATTTTACCAGTATAGTTCATGAACATTTATGAATATGTTTTAAACACTGTTCATGAATTCATTTTCATGAACTTTGATTTAGGAACTGTTTAAACATTGTTTATGAATTGTTCATGGGATGTTCATGAAGATTAAATGACACAATATCATTGAAAGTTCATAAGTTTGTGAATTGTTCATGATTAGTTCATGAACTAATGCGTCATGAATAATTCAACTTCATGAACTTGTTGTTGAAGTGGTTTTGAGTATTGTTCATGAACTTGTCATAAATGACTTGAATAGTTCATGATTCCTTGAACATCATTTCATAGGGGTATAGTCCAACAATATTAACCTGAGCTTGATCTTATGCAAGAATATATTAAACTCTGTATTTACTGTCTATATTTGTCTTCGTTTGTAACTTGCGCTTTATCAGAAGCTTTCGGCAAAATACATGTACTAATCAATAAGTTTTGTTTTCATAAGATTAAATACTTTAAAACAGTGTCTCAACATTGCGGACTTTTTTTTCCCCCATAAGCGAATGCTCCCAAAATTAAAAGAACAATAACATGCCATGTTTACAAATTTGATTTATAGTCACATAGGTTGTAATAAACATGTGTATTACCTGATACATGCATATGGAGACTCACAATTTAAAGTAAGTGAAGCATGTAATTATGATAATGTAGTTCAAGCTCAGGTTAATATTGTCGGACTATATCATCACCTGAGTTCCCTGTATGCTTAGTGTAAATATCCATATACAGTCCTGTCCAAAAGTTCATGGACAAAATCCTAGTTATAAAATAAACAGATTTAAGGATCCATGTCCATGAGGTTGTAAGCTTTTAAGTCAGCCTTTACGCATTCAGACCATGTCTTCCTTGGGTGCCCACAATTTCTTTGGCATGGTATAGTTCTGTTATATTAGCCTGTCACAACTCAAATAATTACACGGTCACTGAATTTGTTATTTTAACTTCTTTCGAACATGTTATTTCAACGATATTCAAAAGGGCAGCATATATAGTTGGATCATCAATAATTAATATGGATCGGTGGCTCAATTGTTTAAAAGAATATTAATACTAACAAATTCAGTGACCGTGTAATTATTCAAGTTGTGACAGGTTAATATTACTATATTGATTGTTAACTATAAATATTTTGAAAAAAAGAGAATGAATGTTTTATTTAATTAAGTTACTGAGGAGATTAGAGATTGGGAGACTTCAATGGGTAAAGAACAGGACTTTTCAATGATTGTCTATCTTAATGTAGTATATAGCAGAAAGAAGATTGCTGATTGCTTCTCAATGATCATTGCCTCCCTTGAAACTTGCTAACGTATGAGACAGGTACTCTTTTCTTGATAGCCACCCGGCTAGCTCAGTTTTTTGTACGCAAGTCTACTCATCAATGGCTTGTGGGTTCGATTCCCAGGCAGGGCAGACTTTGGGGAGCTTGGTCAAGAAATTATTTCTTCAATCATTTTCCCTCCTACCAATGATTTCCAATCATGTAGGGCAGTTGTCCATCACTGACGAAAGTACGCGCTTAGTAGTTGGTTAACAGCTAAATCCAGAAATTTAGCCTTTCCAGGAGGAGAGAGTAGGTTGACTGACTGCAGTTAAATTACCTATACAATGTGTTGCAATGGCCTTAAACCCAACAAAAATAAATGAACAATCTCTTTTCTAGTAAGACTAGATGATGTGATCTTTAACCATTGGTAAAAATGAAGTACCTGTAGAACTAACATGATCACATGCAAAAGTATTTTTAAAATTAAAACTGCCATTTTTTCATATTTAGAACCTTCATTTTTTAAGAGTTTTCCCATTACATTGTTTACTAGGGCTGCCACAGTTAACCATGTAATAGGATATGTATACAACTTCTGCAGTTTGATTGTAAAAGTTGACTTAAACAGTCAGAACTTTGATCATTGGACACTTATCATTGTTCAGCTAGGTACTGCAAGAGTAATGGTTTGATTGGTGACAGCAGAGATTACAGTAAGCTTGATGCACATTAAAATATTTATATGGCACATGGAACTTATAATAATAATAATAATAAAGACTTTATTTAATGAGGCTACACATTTGGATAAAATCCAATCTTCCATGTGGACCTCTGATAAAACATCTACAAGTTATTTACATAGTGAAAAACATATAGTAAATTAACAAATTGAAAGATAAGTAAAGTAGCACAAGCCTGATATAAAAAGAGTGAATATTAACAGTGAACAAAGACCATTTCATTTAGTGAGATTTCCATTTAAGGTATTGGTTTTTGAATGATGTTAAACTTTTCGCGAGTCCAATGTTAAGAGGAATTTCATTCCATATAACTGATCCTGAATATGTTAAGGATTTTCTGAAGAATTCAAGTTTAGGTTTTGGGACTTGCAATTGTTTATTAGAATTTGACCTTAATTTAGAGTTGTTGCAAAAAACAAATTTACCATTTAAGTAACCAGGAGCATTGTTGTTTTGTTGACAAGAATTGCTTTTTTGTGGTCAACACGGTCTGCAAATTTCATCCAATTTAGTTTTTTAAATAATTCCTCAGATGGTGCATCAAATGGCTGGTCGAGGATTATACGAGCAGCTCTCTTTTGAAATTATAGAATTGCATTGGATAATTCCATATTACATGATCCCCATTCAAAGATGAGGACATACAAATGTAGAAAAATGTTGAGATTGTGGATTTTCTAAATAGTTACATAAACTTTTCAAATCGTTTAAAAACCAATATGATGCTATATTACTTTAATTGACTCAATCTTTTTACAAATTATTAAATTTATAAAGTTAAGGCAACAATTTACATATCTTTTTCTTACTTGATACTAGATGAATTGAATCCAAAGTAAAATTTTGAAAATTATTAAACCCAAAGAAAATAAATTTTAAAACAAATGAACCCAAAGTGATAAAATAAACAAAAAGTTTCAGGATTTCTAAAGAAATGATGAAGTTGTTGTAAAAATTAAGGATATTAAAATATATAAATATATATATCAACGCTGTAATATAATTTATGTACTTTTAACAACCATATTAATTTCACCTTTAATTCAAGAACTAAGGGCATTTGAAAAATTACTTAAATACAAAAACAATGTTATTAACAACTTGATTTTTTGCTTAATGTTCTTAAGTTGACATTACCATTTCTATTATGTAAGTTTTTATGCATAAATGTCATATTTTCACTCGACCATGTTTCATTTAACAAATTTCAATAAAAATTATAGCTTGCATACTAATTTAATACGTTTAAACTTTAGACAATTTTCCCCATTTTCATATCTGGGGAAATTTGTTGAGCTGGAAATAAATTAAGCTAAGATGAGCAGGTGTTTTAGAAGGCTGAATGATTTTGGAGGCTGTTGAATCATTTCTAAATAAATTTATGTCTAGATGCAATAGTAATAAGGGACCTTAGTCAGTTATTTCCCCTTGTATACTCTTCAAATAGGTAGGTCTAATCAGTTGGGTTACTCAGATTTAACCCTTTTCAATGTGGCTAAAGGACATGTTTGCAAGCAAAATGTCTGAAGAACACGTTTACAAGCAATATGGCTAAAGGACATGTTTGCAAGCAAAATGGCTGTAAGACATGTTGTCAAGCAATGTGGCTTATGGTCATGTTGGCTAGCAAAATAACTGTTGAACATGTTTGCAAGCAAAATGTCTGAAGAACATGTTTACAAGCCAAATGGCTGTAGAACATGTTTGCAAGCAAAATGGCTGTAGAACATGTTTGCAAGCAAAATGGCATCAAAACTCATTGTCAAGCAAAATGGCTGTAGGACATTTTGTCAAGCAAATAATCTGCTGGACACATTGTCAAGCAAATGGCATCAGGACATGTAGGTCATGTTGTCAAGCAAAATGGCTGAAGATCATATTGTCAAGCAAAATGGCTGAAGGACGTATTGTCAAGCAAAATGGCTGAAGGACATATTGTCAAGCAAAATGGCTGAAGGACATATTGTCAAACAACATGGCTGAAGGACATATTGTCAAGCAAAATGGCTGAAGGACATATTGTCATGCAAATAGTTGTGGGATATGTTTGCAAGCTATGTGGCTGTTGGAAATGTTGTCAAGCAATGAGGCTGACAGTCATGTAGGCAAGCAAAATGACTTTTGAACATGTAAGAAACCTATGACTGTAGGATATGTTTGCAAGCAATGTGGTTGTAGGATATGTTTTCAAGGAAAGTGACTGCTGGACATGTTAGCAAGCAAAGTGACTGTAGGACATTTTTGCAAGCAATATGACTGCTAGACATGTTTGCAACCAATATGACTGCTGGACATGTTAGCTCGCAAAGTGACTGTAGGACATGTTTGCAAGCAAAATGGCTGTAGAACATGTTTGCAAGCAAAATGGCTGTAGGACATGTTTGCAAGCAAAATGGCTGTTGGACATTTCTGCTAGCAATATGACTGTTGGACATGTTTTCAAGCAAAGTGGTGGTATGACATGTTTGCTAGCAATGTAGTTGTAGGACATGTTTGCAAGCAAAATGACTGTTGAACATGTTTGCAAGCAATGTAGTTGTAGGACATGTTTGCAAGCAAAAATGCTGTAGTTGGGACATGCCTGCAGGCAAAATGGCTGTAGGACATGTTGGCTAGCAAAAGTGCTGTAGTCAGGAATGCATGCAAGCAAATGGCTGTAAGACATGTTGGCAAGCAAAATGGCTGTTGTCAGGAATGCCTGCAAGCAAAATGGCTAGAGTCAGGAATGCATTTAAGCAAAATGGCTGTAGTCTGGACATGCATGCAAGCAAAATGGATGTAGGACATTTTGGCATGCAAAATGGCTGTAGTCAGGAATGCCTTCAAGCAAAATGGCTGTAGTCTGGACATGCATGCAAGCAAAATGGCTGTAGGACATATTTGCAAGCAAAATGGCTGTAGTTGGTACATGCCTGCAAGAAAAGTGGCTGCAGACAGCACACTAAACTTTAGAAATCCATTAATTCTTACATTTCATTGGTCTAAAAACTAGAACATCAAGAAACGTATTTAATGTCTGGTTTACAAACTAGGTGACAAAATTATTGTATAAATTAAGTTAGCAAGACAGAGGTATATTGTATATTATGATACAGTTTTTGACAAATATTGCTTAAAAATGATTAAATTTGAAGAGTATAAAACGATACTATATACTTTACAGCCCTGCATGATTTTATCATATAATGACAACCTGCCTTCCGGTGATTTTTTTCCTTGTCTTAAATATATCTTAAATTTTGTAATTTATTGGATGAAATGTACTTAAATGCTTACAAAATAGAATAATATGCCAGAATAAGTCCTGATGTAAAAATGACAAGTTAATTGATTGCTCTTAAATGTTTTAAACTTTTCGTATAAGTTGATACCGAAACATTTAACATATAAAACTGAAACAATTAGCAATTAAGGTATTACATCTGTATTTGAAAGTTGTGTCAGTAAAATATACTAGGACGGCAGGTATGAAATGGAGTTAGAAGTTTTCTAAGTTAATATTCATTGGCCCTCTGTTAAATGTTTCTGGCTTCAGTTGCTCTGAATTTGTCCTTGATTAATGGTTTTGGTAAAAGTTACTCTGAATTGGCATAGAACCTGGTTTAAACACCTCGTTGTTTGCCTCTGTCTATTACAAGGTAATCACTCCTTTGGTATTTTTGTTATGCAATTTTGGTGTCTGAGTTGCTCTGAATGGCTATAGCCCAGCATTATTGAACTGCACTAAATAGATCTTGCATTAACATACTTGGTGTAAATTGATCGGGGGTACAGGTTTGAATCCCATCCGGAGAGGTTATACCTTTACATGAAAATTTGACAATAATATCAATTTTCCTCCATAATTAAGATATATGGAGAAGTTTTCAGCCTTGTGGAATGGTAAGTGAGTACTGGTTATAGACAAGCATCCAGGAAAGCAAGGTTAGGTGCGCTAGGGGCCGTAAAATGGTCAAAAAATGTGTTGACATGGCGTTAAACCCAGTAAAATAAAATAAATAAGTAAATTGTTCTTAATTGACTTTGCATTTAAAGTTTAGTTGAAGGGGCTCTAAATTGACTGTTGTGAGTTGATTCCCAGCTATCTATGATTGTTGGCTGTGCCGTGGTCCCGAGCTCTCGCTACAAAGCTATATGTTAGATATTAGTTGGGAGCTTATTGATTTTTGGAATCTAAGTACAGATAAATCCCATAAATTGTTGTTATTTCTGATTTATACAACTTTGACAGTTTAAAGGAGTGGGGGGATCAAACCAAGCAATTCCTCAGGCGACATGGTCACATGTTTTCAGCAGACTACGATATATGTAACAAACAGTTACAGTGTCGTCTGCACACTACAGTACATTTAATGGACAGTTGTGGTGTTTGAAATATTTGTCGCATCGCTGAACTTGTAAATAGTTAAAAGTTAACCTTGTTAGTTTTAATGTAATGTATGCGTTGTTGCGTTTTTTAATCACGTTGATGCAGACTGACAAGGCTTACCATGTTTTATTTGTCAAAATAAACTATTACTATAAATTCATGACGAGCTGCCATGCAATATACATTAACATTTTCGCCGTTGCAAAAATTGTTATTGTGATTTTTACGACCGTTTCCAATAGTTTTTGTTTTAAAATGACAGACAACCATGTAGGAATATCATATTCGTATACTCATTGAATATGCAAACAAGAGTGCCTAATTTGAATATACCACCAAATGTTTGAAGTCATTAACTTGCCACTCTCTCTTAATTGATAAAATGATGTCATATGTCACAATTAAAACGCCAAACATTCTCATCTCAATGTCACTCGCAGTTAAGTTTAATTAATTTTCATTGCCTGTTAATGAACATTTATACCGTTTCGAACAAATAGCTGTTTACTGACGACGAAAGTTGATGTGACAATTTTAGGTCAAAGTTATTCGTAAAATATTGTCCATCTCGTAGATTTTGAACGCAGCTTGTCAATGAGAGGACGTCTATATTTAGAAATGGAAGAATACATTGTATAGGTTTGTACGCAATGATTTATTAATTGCTTTTTATATGTCTGTAGCGAAAGGCATTTTTGGCAATTTGCCAGAAATTGTTTTAAAACAATACCGGTGACTTTTGGGTGATGTATGATATGAGTTTGATACTATATACTGAAAATTATACGGAGAATAGAAAAAATGAAGGATCATAACTTTTTACACAAAAAAATCTGAAAAATATATTTTTGTAATATTTTGATGGTTTTTTAATACATGTGTTTTATTGCTGCATTTATTTAAATTTGTGATTATTTTATTTATTTCTAAACATTAGAAAAATAAAGTATTGAAAGTGTAAATGAAAAATGAAAATTATAAATTTTGTGAATTTTTACACATGACTTATTTTTTTCTTATTATTGTTACATTAAACGGTAACGGTTTTAAATATTATTTTGCTTTAATTAATGTTTGTTTTTCTATGAAAACTAATAGTGTTTAAATATTTTTTAAAAACTGTAAAAAGTCCAGGATTTTTTTAGAATTTTCAAGGATAAAAAATGTCCCATGTGTATTATGATGTATTAAAACAAATTTTTTAATTTCAATGATAATTACTCGTAAATGGGAGAAATATTAACCCAGATTTTCCAAAAAATATATCTTCTTTAATTTATCGTGAATTAGTTAAAGTAATGTCACTTATGTGAATTCATGTATTAAAACAATGTTATTTGTTTAAATTGATGATAATTTAATAAAAAATGATGAGCAAAAAATTTGGATAATTTTAATTTTTACGATTTTATGAATTTTATTAAATTGCACGATTGAATGAAAATGTACATGTGTTATAACTATGTGTTTTAATTGCTATTCTAATTGATGATTATAAATTTATGATCATTTTTATATAATTATGATAAATCCAAACATTTCCATAATTTTAAAAAAATACTTTAAGAATTGTCGAAATGAAATTAAAATTTATATTTATTGCATATTCGTAGTTTTATTTTTTAATTTTCTAATTTAAACCATACTTTCGATGAACCTTTATATGATCAATTTTACTTTATTAATGTATCTATCATTAATTCAAGTGTAGAACTTAGCATCAAACATTTAAAACGCATTAATCAACTTATATTTTTAACTTCATTAAACCATATGTAATTGTTCTTATAAATGTAACATATTTTGTTTGTATTTTGTGCATCAATATTATTTAATATATAAATAGAATGAATCGTTTGTTACGATATTGTCTCAAAAGTTTTAAATTGCCTTGATTTCCGTGAGTTATCGGTTTGTTTAAAACTTGTTGTTCGCAGATTTCAACTTAAATCTCAACTTTTCAAAAATGGTTTCAAAACTGTATAGAAACATGTTGGAAGCTGTTAAGCGGCATTCTTATAAGACAAACACAAAACACAATGTACCGTTAAAGATCTTCAGAAAGCTCTAATTCACTGTTCCAGACATTTTATTTCCACTCTTAGGACCATCGAATTCAAATTCGATAAAGTTGATAGGGGAATGGTCTTAATATAGGAGCCCTTTAATTCTCAAACTTAGCATTCTGGAATAAAAAATAGTAAAAAGTTGCATGTTATTCCAATAACCAAAGTGATCTTATAGTTGAATTGTCTAAATATTATAAGAAGCTTTGAAATTCTCAGATTTAACATTTGGGACTGAAAAAAATATCAAAAATTAAATGATTTTGCAATTACCATGGCTTTCTTTATAGCAGACAAACATTTCTGCGGTACAGTACGGTATAATATCACTGAAAGGGGTTAACTAAAGTCCAATACATTGTATAAGAAACAGTTTTAGCGGTATCCTATCAAATTTCAATATTAAAATTATAAAATTTGAAATATTTAAGATTCTTTCTGACATGCGTGGAAATTACCACAGCAATAAAACTGGTACAAAATTTCTTGTATTTAAAGATTCTCACAATTTCTTGGTAATAAAACTTTCATATTTTCATGTTTTTATATTGATATCGAATGTAAACAATACTTTGGCATCAGTTATGTTTTATATTTGAAATTTTACTATCGGACAAAACTTTTAAATTTATCATAGACATTACCCTTGAACCTCTGTACGACAACCTGTTCATGGAATTGTAACCTCGCTTCAACAGACAGTATGGAGAATGAAACCTTTTTAGAACAGCAATTTTATATGAATTAGAACCAGACTTTTCAACAGCCAGTTGTCGGGGCTATGTTGAATTAACTGTTTTATAGAGGTGGTTGCTATTGGAAAGTTCACAATTTTACTGTGAATTTAATTAGAATATTTGAATTTGATTGTTAGGTAGGGTTTGTTTAGATATGTCTGTTGTTGGGAGGTGGTTGTTGTTTGAAGGTGGCTTTTGTTGGGAGGTGGTTGTTGTTTGAAGGTGGCTTTTGTTGGGAGGTGGTTGTTGTTTGAAGGTGGCTTTTGTTGGGAGGTGGTTGTTGTTTGAAGGTGGCTTTTGTTGGGAGGTGGTTGTTGTTTGAAGGTGGCTTTTGTTGGGAGGTGGTTGTTGTTTGAAGGTGGCTTTTGTTGGGAGGTGGTTGTTGTTTGAAGGTGGCTTTTGTTGGGAGGTGGTTGTTGTTTGAAGGTGGCTTTTGTTGGGAGGTGGCAGTTATTAGGTGTTTATTGAGTGGTTTTGTTGAAGAGTGGTGATTTTTTAGCTGTCTGTTGTTGAGAGTTAACTGTTGTCAAAAGCTTAAACTATTAAGAGAGAGAATTGTACAGATTTTACTGTTATTTTATCTATAAAATATTTGACCAATCAAAGTCAAAGTAGACAATTTGATATAGAATAAAACCTCTCTAGAGATAATAGACCAGTTTTGTGGTGTCTCAATTTTACAATGTTTCTTTTTTAACTAGACATTGAATACTCCCAGTTTTATTGTAAATTGGCATCTATTGACAGTATTTTAATGATTTGTACTCAATTGTTCCTGTCACATTGGCAATGAATGTTTATTAGGGTACAAAAAACAAGAAGATATTTTAGAAATAAGTTTCAACTTGTTTGTGATTTGATAGTGAAAAGATCAAATTTTGATTTTATTATTTGATTCTAATAGGGCTGCGCATCTTCAAGCCAGTTGCTATACTATACAAGTCACGATGTAGTTGTAGCGATGCGATATACTTTCACAATCGAATAAAATCAAAGGAGATGAATTTTGTTTCTAAATTGAATAAAGAATCCATTTGATACAGCTGTATTAAATGTAAGCAACTTAGAAAAATGAAAATTATCAAATGATCACACAGATTGACGGAATAGGTTTATTAAAGAACAAAAACATTTCATTTATTTCGTCATAATTTATATGCAGTAAATATCATGTGAACAAATGAATAATGAACATAATAATAAGACGAATAGTGGATACAATTATCAATTTTACAAAAAATTTTTGCTTGCCAGTTGAATGGTAAGTAAACATGCCAACTGCGTCAACAATCGTGAAATATTGTCAATGTCAGCCTCGGAAATAAGATATAATATATAATAATTATTTAAATTTTGGTTGATAAACTATTAATAAGGATATGATAATCAACTATTTGAATTAATTGTATTTGTTCAAATTTTCTTGGTAGTTTGTCATTTGGATGCATGACCAATAAATAATTTTACAATTAATACTTATTTATATTAATGTCACTAAATTTGCGAGTTACAGATGTGTACCATTTAAATTAATTAAATCCAATGCCGTTATTTATTAGATTTATATTGTTATTTCTATTTCACACAAAAAAATTGAGAAAAAAGCTTGCTGCAATAGATACCCAAATTTTTTTATTTAAACGTCCTACACCTAAAACAAAAAAAACAGCATAGTAACGCCAAAGTTATGATTTTACTTGAAATTACAGCTTTTATAGTCATTCTTAAATGTCTAAAAATAAATTCTTCTAAAGACTAAAAGTATCAAATAAAATACTTTTTGCTCTTTACTTTTGCATTTTTATGAGGCTTGGGGTTACATAATTAATGAGAATTTTTTCACCATAGTTGAACCATGGATAATTTTTCTACTATATAAGTCATAAAATGTTTTATTTCAGCATAAATTATTCATATTAATGATGCCTTTTGAAAAAAATGTAAAAAAATATCATTTCATGACCTTTCTCCAAAAAAATTGAATCCATCATTGTTCATTGCAATTCCTAGGCAGTATTTTTTTAAATGAACTGTTTAAATAGAATCAACATTGAAGATATATTGCGCTGATATCAAGTTCAACTTTACTATCGGAAGGTGTGCCTTGAATAGAAATGGGGGCAAGTACCTGCACCGAACAGAACAGAACAGAACATGGCTAGAGTCATTGTAATAGACTTTAATCTTTAATGTATATTTAATTCTGTACTGATTTTTTAACATGCTCAAAAGTTCACTGCAAATTTATTGCCATCCGTACTGTTTTCAGTGGTCACCATTATCCAGCCATATTAAGATCATCAATGAATCTTTTATCTCAGTATTTCAGAAAATCAAATAAATTTAAATCAACCTTTGTAATATTTCCTTATCATGCAATAACCACTAATGTGTTCATATTTTACGTCTAAATGTCAAATATAACCTGAAAAAAATCCTCAAAATGTCAGCCATGTGGCCTTTGACCTCCCTGAATTGGTAGGGGTCTCCACATGAGCAAAAGTATGTTTTTTATGACATTGATATGATGTTTTTGTAATAAGATTTTTTCAAAGTCACTAATAGCTTATAATTTCTGGATATGGTATAAACATTGAACAAGGAGGGAAGGTGAGATGGAGGAATTATTTTGATTCGTCAACATGAAACTAGTCTGTGCCCTTCATTATAATAATTATTGCATATTTTAGACTCATTTTGCAATTTGGCTTACCATATAGTGTTGCTCAGCATTTTGTTAATTATTCATGTTGGCCATTTCATCTTGTAAGCTTTTGTGAAAATAATTTATTACCAAACATGACTTGAAAGTGAAAGTTTTTGATTGGTTTTTAGTCTGTAGCTGAAAACTATTGACGCTAAAGCCACACCGTAATTTTGGTTTTTACAGAAAAAAAATTATTTCCTCACTCACTCATAAAAGTTTGGTCAAACTGCTATATAAAGCAACTGAATTAAGATTTTTTAAAAAAGATTCTTCACTTGCTTACCCCATTTATTTCCAGAAATATTCATAGAGCACATCATCAACTTGTGGCCTAAAACAAGAAAAAAATGTATTCTTTTGCATTGCCTTATGGCAAAATACAAAATAAAAGTAAAATTATAAAAGAATAACGTTTTACTGTATGGAATTAATTCAATTGATAACTTCTTGGCATTCATGTGACTGACAACAACTTTAAGTAGTAAATTTAACTGACCTCAACTTAGAGGGTTTAAATTACTAACAACAAATTCAGGGGTTCATAATTTTAACTGACAACAAATTTAGGGGTTAATGATTGTAACTGACAACAAATTTAGGGGTTAATGATTGTAACTGACAACAAATTTAGGGGTTAATGATTGTAACTGACAACAAATTTAGGGTTAATGATTGTAACTGACAACAAATTTAGGGGTTAATGATTGTAACTGACAATAAATTTAGGGGTTCATGATTGTAACTGACAACAAATTTAGGGGGTTCATGATTTTAACTGACAACAAATTTAGGGGTTCATGTAACTGACAACCTGTTTCATATGATTTTTATATATTATATTATCATTAATTATATATTAGCATTTTAAAATTTTATTACAGAACAGAACAAGATGATAGTTTTATGGTACTGTAACTCTAGCCTCTGCCATATATCTATGCATGTTTTATCTGCATTAACTTGTAATGTAGATTTTATTTTGTACTGCTTTTTTTAACATGCTCAAAAGTTCCTTTGGAATAGCTGTAAATTTATTGTCATTTGTACTGTTTTCAGTGGTATCAATCCATTGAGATAATCAATGAATCTATGACCTCAGTATTTCATAAAATCAAATAAATTTAAATCAACTTTTCGTAATATTTCCTTATCATGCAATAACCACTAATGTGTTCATATTTTACTTCTAAATGTCAAATATAACCTGAAAAAAATCCTCGAAATGTCAGCCATGTAGCCTTTGACCTCCCTGAATTGGTAGGGGTCTCCACATGAGCAAAATTATGTTTTTTTTATGACATTGATATGCTGTTTTTGTAATAAGATTTTTTCAAACTCAGTAATAGCTTATAATTTCTGGATATGGTATAAACATTGAACAAGGAGGGAAGGCGAGAAGGAGGAATTATTTTGATTCGTCAACATGAAACTAGTCTAAGGCCTTCATTATCATATAGCATATTTTAGACTTATTTTGCAATTCTGCTTATTGTATTAATTGTTGTTCAGCATTTAATAATTATTTATGTGGCCATTTCATCTTGTAAGCTTTTGTGAAAATAATTTATTATCAAACATGACTTGAAAGTGAAAGTTTTTGATTGGTTTTTAGTCTGTAGCTGAAAACTATTGACGCTAAAGCCACAACAAGTTGATCATGTGTTTTATGGATTTGCTCGCACCTTAATTTTGGTTTTTACAGAAAAAAATTATTTCCTCACTCGCTTATAAAAGTTTGGTCAAACTGCTATATAAAGCAACTGAATTAAGATTTTTTTAAAAAGATTCTTCACTTGCTTACCCCATTTATTTCCAGAAGTATTCATAGAGCACATCATCAACTTGTGGCCTAAAACAAGAAAAAAATGTATTCTTTTGCATTGCCTTATGGCAAAATACAAAATAAAAGTAAGATTATAAAAGAATAATGTTTTACTGTATGGAATTAATTCAATTGATAACTTCTTGGCATTCATGTAACTGACAACAACTTTTAGTAGTAAATTTAACTGACCTCAACTTAGAGGGTTTAAATTACTGACAACAAATTTAGGGGTTCATAATTTTAACTAACAACAAATTTAGGAGGTTGATGATTGTAACTAACAACAAATTTAGGAGGTTGATGATTGTAACTGACAACAAATTTAGGAGGTTGATGATTGTAACTGGCTACATATTTAGGCATTAATGATTGTAACTGACAACATATTTAGGAGGTTGATGATTGTAACTGGCTACATATTTAGGCATTAATGATTGTAACTGACAACAAATTTAGGAGGTTAATGATTGTAACTAACAACAAATTTAGGGGTTAATGATTGTAACTGGCTACATATTTAGGCATTAATGATTGTAACTGACAACAAATTTAGGAGGTTAATGATTGTAACTAACAACAAATTTAGGGGTTAATGATTGTAACTAACAACAAATTTAGGAGGTTAATGATTGTAACTGACAACAAATTTAGGAGGTTGATGATTGTAACTGGCTACATATTTAGGCATTAATGATTGTAACTGACAACAAATTTAGGAGGTTGATGATTGTAACTGACAACAAATTTAGGAGGTTAATGATTGTAACTGACAACAAATTTAAGGGTTCATGTAACTGACAACCTGTTTCATATGATTTTTATATATTATATTATCATTAATTATATATTAGCATTTTAAAATTTTATTATTCTTATATATATACATGACTGTATATGATTTATTTATATCAATTTTTAATTTATAATTATTAATCAATTATAATTAATTATTTCAGCTCGTTACCAACAATTACAAAGCGACTATCTTGAACTTTCTTCAACCGTACAAGAACAGAAGTCATTGATCACTCAACTGGAGGAAGATTTACGTAATGTTAACGCTCTGTCGGCAATGTTCCGGGGTGAGGGGGAGGGCACAGAATCTGTTACTGCTGGGGCTGAGATGATGGCTGAAGCTGTGAAGGAGGTCACTTCTTCAGGTGAGGTTAAAATCTATAAAACTTTGATATAAAAAAGTTATTTATGATGCTGTTAAAAAGGAATTTGAAAAAAAATACCAGGAAAAGCAACAGTCAAAAACCAGACTTCCCACATAGACAAAAAAAAAAAAAGAGAGAATTTGTTAGATTTTTGTATTTTGGGATGTATTAAGGTATGCTACAAAGGAATAACGAAACCTAACAAATTTCCCACCTTGTAAAGGACAGTGGCAAAAACAACTTTTTAGGGGAATTGACTTAATGATGTATATGGAACTTATGACTTGCCATTTATGTGACCTGTAATTATTTTTTGTAAGAGACTATCTGTTTGCTCTAGATGGATACTGGAAGTTTCCAAAGCATGTTTTTGCAATCAAAAATATACAATGTATTAATGTACCAAATAATGGCAACCAATTACAAATGTATGATGTTTTCCGTTTATAGCACTACAAAACCTTTTATTAACCTGTTATAACAGATCTAGCTCTTGTTCTATTTAAGTGTAAAACATTCAATATTACCAGTGTTGAGTATCTCAGATTGTTTTATCATTATGTAAATGAAAGACAGAGCAAAGAGGAGGGGCCAGAAGGGTCTGGACTTCTTCCTCAAGAATTTTCAAATTCTCATGTATTTGATGCACAAAAATTGAGCTAAGATTTACTAAGAATGCTTTCATTCTTGGCTTATATGTTTCAAAAAAAGTTTTGCAAAGTTTTGGTCTTAAGTCGAATAAAAAACCCTTTTTTAAAGTTTGACCCTATTGTAAAATTATGTACAGCCCCCTTTCTTCACATGTAAACATGTCTAGATCTGCCCCAGGTACTCCAATAGGTACAAAAATATTCGATAATTAGCAAATATTTCGCAAGATGACATCGTTAAATAGCCACTTCCTGTACGAATATTATCACTACCGTTTTTTACGGCAATTAATGACGTATGAATTAAAATCCATGTTTCTAAAATACCGAAATAAGATACGAGAAAAAACGACAAAACGTGCAAAAACATCAACAATATTGCACTATATAACTGTAGCCGAAGGTTTGATTTGCAAAGCAATCGTTATAAAGTCAAGTTACGATACAATCAAGGCGATTGTTTCCCAGGTTTTAGACGTGTCATCCTACACGACGGTGACATAAGCACTTAACAACCTTCACAAAATATTGGTATTCACCATTTAACGAGGATTTTTGTTTGCTCATTTTTTGTGTGTCATATTGGCAAAAAAATTTTCTTTACCTGTTGAGCAAAGTGATAGAAAAATTAGGTTGAAACTTTTTCCTCATGTATGGCAGTTTCATTTAAGTCGTATTTGTGAACTCTAGAGTTCATAAGATCATTTCAGATGTCATTTAGGACCTTTTAGTTTAAGGTCTCTGCAAAATACAATATTCTTAATTTAAAATTAGGACATTTAGTGTACATGTTTTAAACACAGCCCTGGAGGAGTCTTCCCCCATTGATAAATTTCCATATTTATCAGACCTCACATCATTAATCAATGCTTTCAGTTTTGGTTAATAAACTGGTTAGTGCACCTAACCAGCTTTCATCGATAAATCTATTCACTGGTTCTAGATTACCCCCAAACAAAGAGCCGACTAATATTCAAAATATATTTGTAATATTAATTAAAAAATTGGAGGGTGGACTTTGGAGGGACTCTTTTGTGCTGACAGCTGATGTTTAAGAATAGTTCATTGAAAATAAGTACAGATTCAGGGGCCTATAGCACATTTTTTGCAGTGATGTTCTGGAGTTCAGATAAGTTTTTAGGTGTAGGTGCTTAAATTAAACTAGAATTCCAAAGACTTTGGCCTAAAGTTCCGATGAGCTTGAAGCTGAAAGTAGTCTTTCCAATCATTTTTATTACATGTACATTTTGGCTAAAGGATTTAATGCATTTAAAATAAACAATATGAAATGGTCAAAGCCTTTGGAATGTTGTCAGTACAATATTAGAAGAACAGGATCCCTTGAAAATGCTTTGGGTACCAGTCCCAACCTAAATGTAAGATAAGATTGGACCTTGTGGAAAAAGTTAGGAATAATGTTTGAAGTGTATAATTTGAACTTCTATATTTTATTACAGTAACATCAGCAGCACCATCATCGTCATCGTCAGATGGTTCCAAGTCAGCAGCTGATTCTTTATTACCTATAGTACAAAGTCAGAGAGAAAGATATAGAGTTAGAGCACAGGAACTGGAAGCGGTTTGTTACAAATTGATTATTAATTATTGATGTTATTAAAAAATTCCTAAATAACTTATATAACTTGGAATTATGGTAATGAGAAACAGTGGAATGATACTTTTACCAGTGTTTTGCTGAGGATGAGCTTCTGTGCCTTTTGCACTTGAAAAACGGTAATGGTGCATGTGAAATCATGTTAGAGCTCCTAGTGGCACATCTGCAGCCAGTTAAATTACACAGCAATATTTGAATAAGCCTGAGAATAAGTCATACTCCAATATTGTGTAAACAATTTTGTAAAAGATGGTTCTAACGTTGACTTGTACATATCTTTGTTATTCATGGTAAAGTAAAATTTAAATAAAAAAAAAACACTATCATGTACATTGTATTGATATACATTGTATATCACTTGCATCACAAGTAACTACATCTGTTTCCTCGGCACCCCAACCATTCTCGTTCCCCTGAGATTTTATCAAGATTCTCGATCTAACTAGTATTGAGAATCCTACTAGACTCTGGGTACGAGAATGAGCCCCAACAAGTAAATGTCCCCAACAATTTTGACCTACTGGGCCATTGGTCTCCACTTTTTCGTATCTTCAGTCAGGGCAAACCACTGACTTAGAACCATAAAAATGGATGGTCTAAATAGTGGAATGGTCTTAGTGACCTTTTTACTTCTCAAATTATTCATTTGGGACTTGAAATCGTCAAAATTCACATGATATTGTAATGACTAAGGTAGTCATAGTAGGGACAGTTTACTTCAGTTTTACATGTAACTTGTAACTATCATTTATTTTTTCAGCAAACCATTGGACAACAACAACAAGTGACAATGTTACAGAATGAAATAGATAAGTTAAGATCTGACAATGTTAAATTATATGAGAAAGTAAGATATCTACAATCTGCTGGATATTCTCATAAGGTATTTATATACTTGTACATAAGTTTGTTGCGTTTTAGTAAAACTCTGGTTAGCTTGGTTTGTTATCTTCCAATTTAGCTTGTGGACTGAGGACCGAGTTGACCAAAATCACCGTCAGTCCAGTGACTTTAGAATGCAAATGATCTGACAGTCTACCAACTTTCTAAGACCATTTTCCTCATTCAATAAAAAATCATATAAGTAATTTGAAACTTCGTGTATGAATTAAAAAAATAGTTAAAAATCAGTTAAAAATTAGTTTAGTTTAGATATTGTTTTGTGTGTATATTGTTTATTCAATCTTAGGATATGTTATTCTTCATCATTATTATATACAGCATGTTTTAACAAATCAATAAGAACTTTTTCTAGTCAAGTAACTTTAATTTGGTCCAATAAAAATCATGTCCACTATAAGAGTCAACATATGCAATAAAAAAGGTTATGAAACAAGACAAGTGTGCCTTTAGTCTATATTGGCACACTTTACCCAGCATTGGCCCTTTGGCTAGTTTGCTGATATCTGCCTTAAGGCACGCTTGCCCTGTTTGATAACCTCTGAGAAAGTAATAACTCTCTTAATCTCGTACTTTTACAGACTGGTTCCCATCATGATGAAACTTTGACCAAATATTCTACACAATATGAAGAAAGGCTGGACCCATTCTCTTCTTTCAATAAAAAGGTGAGTTATTTATTTTGTTAGTTCATCCTATCAAAAATTCTCAAATTTGATTGGCTAAAATGATACATGTGTCTTTAAAGAGTAAGAGTGGTTGAATGATTAGAATGTTGGGCTGGTCATCATTCATTGGAAAACCAGCTCCATGAATGCTCATATCATATCTTAAACCTTTGAATAAAAAACCTTATTCTATTAGCTCAGTACTTCAGGACCTTGGAATGGACTATAGAGGGGTTTATCTAATTTGTAAAAACTTGTTTCATAATAGAGCTAAAATAAACTAGTGAAGTTAAAGTGTGGTTTAAAGTCTGCTTTCATATTGCCATTATGTACATGAACTCCTGATTATTGAAATAACCTTCTAGCGCAGGTGATTCCTTTCAATACACATTTTCACCTGGGTAGAGTGGAACACCTGCTGGTAAATATCTTGCTCAAGTAAATTAGCAGTTCCCATAGTGGTGTCTAAATCTGGAACCTGCCAATCCCCAAGGATGTGTCTTACCACTGGACCACTAGCTGCTTCTAATGAATATTCTCCTACATTTTGTTTAAAGTTAACTTACAAAATTGTGTTATATAAGTTCTGCTTAGTACCACAGGTGGCCAGCATGGTCCCAAATCATCAAAGACCATATATACAGTGTATTATAGTGTAGAAGGTGGATCAAGACCATGTCTGCTGCAGTTACTTAGTACTAAGGTATCAAATACAGACTTGAAAGTTATTTATAGAAGTGGTAAGCAGTTGATTTGCAATTTGGTTAAAACAAATTTGTATTTACTAATCTAGAAAATTCCTACTCATGAAATATAATGTATATATTTTTCAGGAACGTATAAAAAGATATATGAATCTCAAACCTTATGACAAGATTACACTAAGTATGGTATGTGGGCTTTATATATTGTCATTACCAGTTATGTTGCCAATGTCTTTAAATAAATATCCTACAGTCTGCTGTCTTATGATCTCTTAAATTCTCTCCTTGGGTCATGTCCAGGTGAAAGTTTTAATCTCATAAACCTCTACCCCTTTTTGTGGATTGTTTTTCAATGTGTTTTTGAAGAATGGGCATTATTTATTTTTTAGGTTTTCAATTTCAATCTTATGCATGATACATCACTGCTTATTCTGGTATGATATGCCATCCACTCAGGCTTGAGTATGTTATAGTATTAAACATGACTCCAGTTCCATGTTTGAAATGGGTGTAAGCAGTTTTGCAAGTCAGGTATTACAAAATGTTCTTATATTTTGTGTATACATATTGTTTAATATTGATATATATATATATATATTTACAGGGCAAGTTTATTATGGGAAACAAAGTTGCTAGAACATTTGCTTTCTTCTATACTGTACTTCTACACACACTGGTATTTGTGGTAAGTATTGTTTTGTTCTAACTTTACACTATTTTACTATCTAAGGGAGGTAATTCCAGCAAGGGAACATTCTGACCAAGTTGCGGTATTTCAATTCATTCAATTATCCAGACTCAGTCATTATTCAATCATTCAATTATTTTGAGAAATGGACAAAAAAAGGTTTTTATTGGATGTTTATGTTGTACATCATGTGACTATAGATTCTGATGATGATGTCATACAATTTTAGAATGTGTTCTTTGCTTAAAAAGAGATAAAAGATATTTGTCAACTTTGGTGAGGATTGATTTTTATTTCACCGAGTGAGCTCGGAAAGCATATTTTCATGAATGGCATAGCCATGAGTGAAAATGTCATTTTCTGAGTTCACGAGTTGAAACAAAAAAGATTTAACACCAAAGTTAACAAATATTCTGTTTCTTTCATGCTTAGTTTTGGGTTAGATTAGTTGTATTTTTCACAAATTATAACGTGACGTCATTTCTTCTCTAAGATGTAGTCATTTATGCACTAAGATGACGTCACTGACAATGAAATCAATAATAAATATAGAATTAATATTTTCATTATATAGTTTCATTGAATAATACGCCATTTTACCAGTAAGCATGGAAAGAAAGTCTCATCTATTTCATGCATATTTTACCTGTATTTTATTACACTATATTTCAGGTATTATATAAACTGGCTCATCTTGCGTCAGTACATCGTGATACATCGCTGGAATGTCACCAAGAGTAAGTTTGATTTTTTTATTTAGTAAAGTTTGACTTTTAGGACCATGAAAAATTGATGGTCTTAATTAAGGGTCCTGTTTTTACTCATATTAAGCATATGGGACTTACATATTGTCAAAAAGTTTCAAAATTTTGCAGTAACTAGGGAGGTTTCCCTACATGATTTAGAATCAGTGGTTGGAGGGAAAATGGCTCTAGAAATTATTTCATGACCAAGCTTTATTAATCAAAGTGGTAATAGCGCTGTTGGACAAAGGGGTTATGATGGAATATATAAACACGGGCTAATAAAACCATTGAAACGAAATATACAAGGGAACTTTCCCTGACATAAGCGGGATTTGTTATACTTCAATTGCACAAACACCCTATCAACTCCTTATTGAAGCGTAATGCGAACTATATTAATTGAAGTACTTGTAGCAATTATCCCCTGAATTGCGCCGACACAGCCTAATGTAATCTTCCAGTACAAATTTGAATGAGGATTTGCTACCGTCCGCTACTAAACATGGGGAAAACCTCTGTAAAAAAGCTTTATGTATGCCCCGCCGGAATAGAACGTATTATTCCTTGATTTGTTGATTTATAGGTAACTGACTGAGTTAGCCGGATGACTTCTTAAATTAATAAAATAAAATCTTTAAATAATGTTTTACAAACTTTATAACAATACATTTATTTTCTTTTATTTTAGATTTGCTAAACACATGTTGAATGCCCATGGTCAGAAAGATTTCCACATTGAAGAAGATCATGTACACGCACATGCCCATGGTGGAGAGTAGTAGTGCTTGAACCAAGAGAGACAACTCCTGTTTTACTAGAAATACCATACATGTTGAAATATCTGTTGGAACCTTAATATCTGTGAATTGTTGAAATTTTACCAGTTGCAAATACAGGGTCTATATAGTTATGTGATTTACAATAACAACCGATGAAGTAAATGAAGATTTTAAGCATTAGTTTCAAAAATTTTGCACATAAATTGAAAAGGGGGATGAACTAGGTTATGTGCAAAAATAATTGGTGCAGAGTATTCAAAGTAAACAATTATTGTAACTAACAAACTTATGCGGACATTTTTGATGAAGAAATGTTATACAAATTAAAATAATTTATTTTATGCACTACTTGATTTTTACATGTTTTGGCTGCTGCCGGACTTTGACAAAAATTAGATTAGTGTTTCATAAACTATGATCATTTCACCTTTGAGTACTATGTCACATGAGAAAATAAAATTAAACATTAAAAATTTGGGTATTTTACGACAATTTATTGGCATGATAATAAAACTTTGTCCTCTGAAATAAAAACATGCCTAATTCAATCACATAATACAGAATTTGGACCTCATAGAAATTCCAGCTTATATGGTAAATGAATAGTAAAACAGGGGAAGCCACTCTTGGTGTACTTTGTGAAAATTATGTATAAAGGGAAATCACTCTGAAAGATTAGTTTTATTGGATATTGTATTATCATAACTTTGATATACCTGTACGTACTTTATTTGCTTTTATTATAATTATGTCAAAATTTGATTGGAACTTTAGTAATTAGCGTAAATTGTGGCTTAATGTTTAATGTATAATGGTATTGGGACTAAAAGAATCGAATTAAAGGGGCCATTTCAATGAAGGGGTTTCTCTAAAAGATATTTTACAAAAAACACACACAAAAAAACTTTCTACATTATTTAATGTATTGAGTACAATGTCAAAGGATTTAGCCACTTTCAAAAGCTGTTTAGATGAGAGCTTGGTGTTTATTACAAATTAAAAGTGTTAATGAATAGATGAATGGTGAAAATCCAATTTTAAAAATAAGCAATAACAAATAAATTTGCCTTTAACTTAATTACAGAATATTATTATTTTGACTCTGTGGCCCAAACCCTTTATTGAAAAAGTCCCATTGATTTTATGTAATTTTTCTGCTTTTTGTATGTACATGTATGTATGCATTTGTTTAATTTCTATTTTTCTTATTAGGCCACAACAAGTTGATCATGTGTTCTATGGATTTTTCTGAAAAAAAATGGGGCGAGCCAGCGAAGAAAAAAAAAGTCTTTATTCACTTGCTTTATATAGCGGTTTGACCAAATTTTTTATGAGCAAGCAAGGAAATAAAAATATTTTTTTGGTAAAAACCGTCAAAATTAAGGTGCGAGCGAATCCATAGAACATATGATCAATTTGTTGTGGCGTTATACAAAAAGAATGATTTTTATCACAGATATACTTACATGTATTATGTTGACTTCGGAGCATCTATTTTGAATTTCAGCTCGCTATACAGTTTTGTACATTTCAAAAATATATTTTCTCTTTTTTGCCTTATTTGTAATATTGTCGTGTTGTATTATATACCCTGCTGAAATATTTTCAATTAATTTCAGCAAATTCCAAATTACAGCTGCATTAAAAATAGCGCCGGTCAATTGCACTAAAATAACCATTCTCGTACCCCGAGGTTATCAAGATTCTCGATCTAACCATCATATCAAATCTTGATAACCTCTGAGTACAAGAATGCACAATTGCAGGTCAATATATCAATTACAGGCCAACACATGACCAACTCTCAACCTATCACATGTGCACATTTCAGTAGGGTGTATAATATTCATGATATCTTGAGTAAAATTGTAAATAAGTTTTTCTTTCGTGCTTTAAAATGGTAAATTGTGGTGTTAATCGAAGGAAATATTAAAAAGATATGGGCACACTTGACTATGTATTGGCCCAAATCAATTGACGTCATCGTGGAAGATGAATGATGTCATCTTGGAGAAACATTCTCTCCTTTGCATCCCTCAAGAAATTACGTCGCTTTCCTTTAGTGTAAAATATCTCTGACAAACCACAGAAAAAACATGAAAAAAAAACAGAATATTCGTCAATTTAGGAATTAGATTTTTTTATTTCACCTTATCAGCTCAGAAAATGATTGTTTCACTCGTGAATTAATTTGCTTCTTTTAAAAATATGTTTTCTGAGCTCACTAGGTGAAATAAAAATCGTTCTGACACCAAAGTCGATGTGTATTCTCTATTTTGTGGGTATACGGTATAAACAACGTGGTTATTGTAATAGAATAAAATTGAACAAAATAGTTGTATTTTGTACTTTATTTTTCTAGTCCCTATATCAATACTAATATTGTTCGTGGGATGCATAGGAAGACAAGTAGTCATTTATCTGGTACAACTATTACATGGATTTCAAACCTCTAAATTGGCTGAAATGAGAATAAACTTTTTAATAAAGTAGAATTTAGGTTAAATGTGTTTATGTTATTTATTGCACTTCAAAGTGAAAGTAGATCAAAACCGAAAGTTGAATGTTAATTGGCAACAACACAAACGTGACATTTTCAGCGCAGCTTAGAAGCTGTATAAAACTTATACTGTGCGTTCGATAAATAATGATATTGTTCTCATTAGTCGGAAACAAATGGTCTAAATCAATAGAAAATGAACTTGTATCAGTTTGAACGGATATTGGGAGAATAATTTAACTACATGTATACACAAATATGTTTAAAATCGGTTTTTCTAGTTTTCGATATTGTGTAATACATTGAAAATTCGTGTACAATAAAGAACCAGTGGTCACTACATCTTTGATGTTTAAACATGACCTCTAAAGGTAAGAGCTATACTTAAGTTAACTTTTAACCGCAAATAACTCCTTGTTGATGGATTGTGCTAGAAGTTTGACCCTGATCTCACCTTTCACATTTGAATCTAATTATCTACACATATCCCGACGAAAATCAGTACCATGCCTATTAATAATGTTGCCTATTTAATACAGTGTAAAAGATTCATTGTTCGCTTCAATAAATTTTCAAAAGTAATCCCTGTCTAATAATTACACTCGAGATTTGACGATATACTCCGATATCGGTATCGAGCAATTAATACTAAATTTGTATTCTATGAAATGAATATTCTTGAACAAAGGTCAGATCGGGGTCAAACTTTTGGCACTGTACTGCGCTACTGCCGAATTTTCTAGCAGTGAAGGTTTACTGTTCAATGTTGAATTTACTGTGTTACTGCTGTCATCACACACATTCGTATAGGTCATTTATAACGACGGTCAGTCTAACTACAAACCGTCCCTGGAATGGCTTTCCAACATGATTTAATATCAGTGGCAGGAGAGAATAGACGTAGAATTTATTTCATGAATAAATTCCACGAAGATTGTCTAACCTATGAAAAAATTACGAACAATTTCCAAACGCTCGTATTTGAATAAGATGACAACTACTTGGTCTTGTACTGCGCTGAAAAGGGAAATAAACCTATATGAACCATACCTTATTCGCAGATACCCATTTTCACCTTAGTGCAAAGAAGTTATCATGAGATCACTGGAGCTAAGTTTTTTTAACGTACAAAGCACACAACAGACTCGCCAGTTACTGACAGCTGTAATATTTTGTGGCCAAAATCTAAAAGGTATGAAAATTCAGCCTGAACTTGATCGATCATAAATAAAAAGTTTGCAGACGCAGCAGAAATAGCAAAAGAATCAATTCGTCTGTTGTGTCTGCTGACAGAAAGATTTAATTATAGCAAAAGGATCAATCCCACTTTCGTTTTTAAATACATATATTATTTGGAAACATGCCAATATTTTCAGATTTGTTAATATGAAGCCATTCTCGTACCCAGAGGTTATCAAGATTCTCGGTCATCATTTGGATTTGATAAAGTCATAAATTAAAACCGAAAGTGTAGTTTGTTTGTTTTTTGTTGGGTTTAACGTCGTAGCAACACAATCTATAGGTCATATAACGGTGGTCAGTCAACCTACTCGCTGCTCCTGGAAAGACTAAATCTCTGGATTTACTAAGCGCATACTTTCGTCAGTGACTGACAACTGCCCTACATAATTAAAAATCATTGGTAGGAGGGAGAATGACCTTAGTAGTAATTCCATAACCAAGCTCCACGAAAGTATGCCCCGCCCGGGAATCGAATATACAACACCTTGATCAGTAGACTTGCGTGCTACCAACTGAGCTAGCAGCCCCCCCCCCCCCCCCGAGATATAGATGATAAGTTTTACATGTAATAACTTAGAACTCAATGCATATTAAGGTACATATACGTAGATTTAAAATTGTAAAAAAACCGCTCACTTTGTAAATCATGATTGTTTATGTTTAAAACTATATAATCATAAATTGAGCATATCTTTAAGCCTCGGTTATAAACGAGCTTATCACGATTTCAAACGGAAATTTATCAGTTTCTTTTTATCAAATTGATAATGTCACAGTACACACATTTTATCTTTTCAAAATAAACGACTGTAAATATCGACAAGGACAAAGTTTAAAAGATGGCGACTGGGGGGAGTATACTGAAAACGTCGGAGGAGACTTTTGAATATATTTGTACTTCTTGTGCTGAAGATGACTTAATTAAACAAGCTTTGAAATACTGTGTGGATTGTCAGCGATATTGTTGTAAGGATTGTTTGACATCACATAGAAGAATTCCAGCACTAAAAGGACATTCTTTCTTGGATAACTCTGCCGTCAAGTCTCAAGGACTAGCAAGGTCGTTACCAGCAATTCCAACAAAGCAATGTAGTAAACATGTTGGAATGGTTATGTTAATGTACTGCAAGAACCATGATGTTGTTGGTTGTTGTGTTTGTGCAGCAGAAGATCATAGGTGAGTAAAAGTTTAAAAGGAATTATGTTCTTTTCTAAGTATACAGTTGAAAGCCACTATACAAAGATATATGCATTTACAGCAGACATGAAAATTATCTAAATCCTGTGACGTGATTAAAATAGTAACATTAAATATAACATGCATTAGAGATACAATAAACTTGATCAATATTTTTTCTTACTAGGTATTAAGTTGTCAGTGTTCATTTCTTTAGAAGGGGTGTTCTTGCTAATGTTGACTTTATATGATCCACAATTGTTTTACAACTTATGTACTTATGTCATTTGGAGCAAGTTTTTTTTTCTGTTTCAAGACCGCATTATAAAATTAGTCTGACACAAACTATTGTTTTCAGTATTGACAACCAAATTTTACTTTCGGTTTCGATTTTCTTATACTCACACTGAAATGAAGTAATTAACATTCTTTTTAAGCGAAACTTTCTTGTTTTATAAATAATATATGTACTAGATAAATGTTTATTCCACATTGACATTGTTAGTTAAGGACTTTATAAAAATCGAGGTTAGTGCAATGGAAGATTTCGGAGATCCTCTATATAATGATACGCTGTGGCAGGTTATACAAATACGATACATAAATTCGAAATAACCGTTGAGGGAGCCGTTGTCGGCCCCTAGTAGAATGGTAGGCATGGAATTGTCAGTAAGTGTCCAGGGAAGCTGGTCGGGTGAGTTGGCCGCCCCGCAGTATTATTACCAAAACATGATGATACCAAACCATCAAACTTTCTCTAACAAAATTAATAGGTTTGAAAATTTGGAACATGAGTATTAAAATAAATTTGGTATCGTTTATTGGCGAGTCCTAGACAGCCACATTTAAAGGATAAACTATCAGTGCGTATTAGACAGTCATATTTAAGAGATAAACTTATTAATCAACATTGCTGAAGGTTTCAAATTACAATGTACTTATTGTATTTGTATACACCTTGTAAGCAAAACGTTGAGAGATAATCTTTGTACTTCGTACACTAAGATTACTGACACAAAATATTTAGATAGATATTCAACCACAATTAAAAATAAATAGGGCCAAGATGGCCCTTTATCGCACACCTGAAACAGTGCACAAAAACATCAGGAAAAGAAATTAGTTGGTCAGAGACAAGAACCATGGTGAAAGATTTAAACTACAGACAGAAAACATATACAATTCCAACCTAGATTTCATAAAGAACAACATTCTGATCAAATATTAGGAAAATTGGATGAAAAATACAGCCTCTATCACACACAAGGTTAATCTAAGAATTTATTCCGTGACCTAGTTTTTAACCCCAGATTTCTAATATACAATGCCAATCTAGCTTTTATAAAGACAAAACATTCTGACCAAATATTAGGAAAATCGGATAAAAATACAATCTCTACTGCATACATAAGATTTATCTAAGATTTGACCCCATGACCTAGTTTTTGACCCAAGATGACCCAAAAACAATCCCTACCTAGATTTCATCAAGACGAACATTCTGACCAAATATTATGAAGATTGGATGAAAAATACAGTTTCTATCACATACACAAGTTTTATCTAAGAGCTGACCCCATGCCCTAGTTTTTGACCCAAAATGACTCATAAACAATCCCAACATAGATTTGATTAAGACAAACATTCTGACAAAGTTTCATAAAGATCCAATGAAAAATATAGTCTCTGTCGCATACACAAGGTAAATGTGAACAGACGACAGACACCAGACGACAGACGCAGGACATCAAGTGATCACAATAGCTCACCCTGAGCATTCGCTCAGGTGAGCGAAAAACAACTTTCACCTCTGTAACTGACAGCTGCCCTTTTTATTTAAACTAGGATAAAAGGAATAGACATGGAAAGTTTTTCATGACTAAGCTCCCACAGCTTTTTATGGTATGTGTGGGAAAGGAACACAAAATCCCTAGATTGGTATTTAGTGTAGCCTACAGACTGACTTTGCAGGTACAAACGTATGGTAAAATCTGAAATGGCATTATAATAAAAGAAAAATTATGTACAGAACTAATCTAACTCTATGAAAATAAAGACAGATGTAGACAAGCTTATCACTTACCCATTGCATTTATGCTTTGGTATAGCTCTAATAGTGTTACAAGAGTAAGAGACGAAATTTTGAAAGAAATCACAAAAATTTCCTTACTAACTTCAACAAAATTATACAACAAACTGATTTGTTTGTTTCTGTATAATTTCAGATCATGTGATGATATGATCTCTGTTTCTGACAATATTGATCAACTCTACAGTAAAACAGATACATCTAAAACTGCTTCTAATATTAACAAAGGATTAGATGAAATGAAAGGAAGACAAAATGACACCGATGCACTTCTGAAACAACTACAAGAATCAAAAACAAAAGCTATCAAAGCTGTCCATGATTTCAGAATAGAAATGGAACAACTGTTGAAAGAGTTAGAAAAATCATCCATTAATGAGATTGAGAATAAATATAAGAAGTTGGAAGCCCAGCTACTTGAAAAAAGGAAAACTTACGAAAATTCCATTGACCAGTTGAAGAATCTTCATCAGCTCATAGTACAAGCATCGGGAAATGTTGCTGAACAGTTCGTATGTTCTAAACTTGCCCAGCAACATATCCTGACCATGGAAGCGGGCGAAATAACGTCTTCAAGTTTCCGTCATGCCCAAGTAACATTCGAGCCATTTGAAGAATTGAAGAGAAGCTTAGAGAGTATGACAAGCTTAGGTAATACAACATCAAAATTTTCTAGAAGTAATGATTTATATAAAGTTGATAAGATATGTCA
This sequence comes from Mactra quadrangularis, assembly GCA_025267735.1. Taxonomy (NCBI): domain Eukaryota; kingdom Metazoa; phylum Mollusca; class Bivalvia; order Venerida; family Mactridae; genus Mactra; species Mactra quadrangularis. The sequence continues at coordinate 44,883,785 of CM046305.1, read as the reverse complement.
AATGAATGTCAAACTTCAAGATGATAGCAATGATTGTAGTATACATGGATTTTGTATCATAGATAACACAGTTCTGTTTACAGATTATCATAACAACAAACTGAAACGTTTTGATGTATCATCATTATTATTGCTTGATTATTGTGATGTACCTTATAGTCCATGTGGTGTATGTAGAGTAGGAGAGAATGTAGTAGCTGTAGCATGTAAGGAAGTAGTTCAATTTGTATCTATTCATGATAAGTTATCATTATCTAGGTCAATAACAATGCAACACTGGAGTTATGGTATAGCACATTATAATGCTAGATTGTATGTAACTGATGGGAGCAAGTCATTATATATGTATGATATGTCTGGTAATTTATTGAAGATTGTCGCCAAAGATAATAGTGGACAGTCTTTATTTGGTTATAGTAATTATATCACATTCAATGATAAGAGTGATAGATTGTTTGTTTGTGGTGGTAGTACAGGACTGGTTTGTTTTAATAATCAATGTGATTATATTAAGACAATATCAGATCCTGATGTAAGACCTGATGGTGTTTGTGTGGATGGTGATGGTAATGTCATTGTTGCAAACTATGGTTTACATACTATAGTTCAGTGTGATAGAGATGGTCAGAAAGTTGGTATCATTGTTGATAAAACAAACTGTTCTCAATACCCTCGATCCGTGTGTATCCATCCTAGACTAAAACAGATGTTTGTAGGTTCTTATTCAAATACAGTAAAGGTTTACTATCTGTGCTAATAGGAAACCATGTATCATTGTTGTATATAAATCTGTGCTAAAAGGGAATCATTACCATAGCAGTTATCCCTTTTTGACAATATTCTTTGAATTTACTATCGCTGTTCCAGTGTGCCCTATTGTTGCTACACCACAGGCATGTTTTCTGTATTCAAATGTCAATTGTCAATATATCCTATAATTATTTTAATATATGTTAACAATAAACATTAAAATGACTATGAAACATCAACAACACGTATAGTTCTTGAGATATATTATATTGTGATCAACGCGTTTCGGTACAGACCTTCATCAGGATAACAATAATAATAATGACGTAATAACTATAGCGTACAACCTATGTTATGATTTTTTAACAATAAACATTAAACTTTTTATTGTTGCTCCAGTGTGCCTCGTTGTAACTATATCACTGAAATGTTTACTGTTGTCAACAGTCAATTATCAATAAATCATATCATTATATTAATACATGTTAACAATATACATTGCTGTCTCTTGTAGAAACAGATTGTTGAGTTGTTTTACTGTATTCAATAACTATATAATAAGTATAAACTAATCTTTTCCTGATTAAGTGTAAATAATTTATTGATAGATTAATAAAAGTTATTTTGCCACAGATACAATTATGTTTTGGCTTATTTGTTCCTTTTATGATTTTACCCTGATTTGCCAGTAATAAGCCATTTGAGGCTAACAGTTTACCTAACCATAACGATCTATCTTGGTACACACCATATCCTGTAACAACACCTAAATGTTTCCTAAAAATAATGCTAGCTAGCACTTCGTCCTGTGGTGCTCTTGATTTAATATCACATACATATAACTTTTGGTGAAAGAAGGATTGAAGTATGTTATTGGATTTTGTAGGAAAAGTGCCTGTAGCAGACAGAGAAAAGCTGGACATTTTTAGAGTTGTGGAATATTCAGACCAGTTTAAATTCTTTGAACTGAAGCCATGGAAAACTTTATATTTCTTTATTATTTATTGAAGTTAACGCCGTGTCAACACAATTTTAGGTCATTTTACTTCTCCATATTATCTAATCAATGGAGAAAAATTGACACTTTTTGTCAAATTTTCATGGAAGGGTATAACCTCCCCGGGAGGGATTTGAACCCGCACCCCCTCAGGTACGAGTATCCAAATCCCAACACTCTACCAACTGCGCTATCGACCCGAGTTATACCATGGAAAACTAACATTTCGCTACTTTAATATAGCCAAAGAAAGAATTTTTCAATGAAAGTAAAAAAATATACTGTAGTACATAATGTCGCAGCTACATATTGCAATATACCAGTAAATTGTGACAGCCCCACTGGTGATAGAAAAGAATCGAGGGAAACTAGGTTGGATGTGCAAGAAACAATAAAGTAACATAAAAAAGTTAAAAAAGTATAAGCAAGAAATGTAATGAGGAAACCACATTTAAATTCAGATTTAATAACTTTAATGCAATAATTACAAAGGGAAATAATCCACAATAAAGGCAGGTAGAGTTGTTGTTACTTTCTAATTCGGTTGATCACATTTGTTATCCTTGTATGAAGTTTCATTAAGATCTGACAATAAATGGCAGAAATATATGGTAAAGAAAAACTTTAACTTCCTGGGTGGTTGTTATTCAGAAATCAGTTGATCGCAGTTACCATTGTGGGCTGGGACAAACCAAAAGGGGCATAAAATACAATTTTTGCTCTTTTTCAATCCAGACATTTATATTTCATATAGTCATTCTTTCCAAAAATGAGGGGCATGTTCAGCAAGGTGATCACTATGTAGGGATTCCTACGGAATGGTCTTCTACTCTCGAGCAAATTGAATCTCTAGCTAGCTTTAAGTAGCAAGTTTTTTTTCTTGCCAGCCGTATCATTCGGAACCTTTCTGCTTTTTTCAAAATGGCTGCCCCCTGTGGAAATGTGTTCCTTTTTCAAGAATACTGATATATATTTCATTTAATAATTACATTTCATCAAAGCGGTTAAATTGAATAATCATGGTGATAATTGATTTCAATATTTTTCATTAGTTGCACTTCTGAACTTTTTGTTTGAAAAATTCGCCATCTTTGATTTTACAGCTTGAAGCATAGGTCTACCGTTCTATAGACTTCTTATGGTACAAATAATTGCTTTCAAAAAGAAACTTGCCCAAGGTCTTGAGTGTCAGTTTTTACAGAGACTGTAAATCCCTATGGGGGCCAGTTGAAAAGGTGGGTCGAGACATGTATAAAAGAAGGATTGACCAGTTTAGGATTATTTTCAAAACATACTACATACAATATTATAGTTAAGACAGGCTTTTGTTACGTAAGTTTTTATTTTATCACTACTTCTGATAAAATGAATTTAGGATGTCTATTAAAGCAGTGATATCAACAAGAAACAAACGTTCATGTACATTGATATTTATTTGTTTTTTATACATTAAACAATAATAGAATATTAATATTAAAAGTTTAAAATTTATAGCTGAAAACATCTCTTATTGATTAATATTATTCAACTTTTAGTGGCATATGCATTAACCTTGCTAATTTAAATAATTACTACGGTACTTCTGTATCTGCGATGGATAAAATAAGCCATATTTATGTACATACATGTAAATCTAGTATTTAAATCAGCAGGGATAATGTATGGGCCACTGACAGCTGAACATCATGTAGTTTATAACTGTAATATTGAAGATTTAATGACAAAGACAAATAACAAAGACTCAAATGTCACAAACTATGTCCATCTAGTTGTACTTTTTTTCCAAGATATTTGTTAATGGAATATTTGGTTCCCTCCTGTTTTTTTTAGCTTATTTTAATGTTAACAGTAAATTGCAGGTAGGGATGTTTTAGTCCTTTGACCAAGTGACCTAAAAATCAATAGTAGATCTGAAAGGGGTCAAGGTTAAACCCTAAAATATAAGGGGTACTTAAGTTATGAGGCTGAAAAAGTGTGGTAAATCCACTGGCAAAGCTACCTATAGACATTTGCAAAACAATATATATGTTCATGTATGTATTCTTTATTTGTCAAAAAAGGGGGACATTATCAGAATAGTAACATTATAAGCACTAAATTAGTTAATAACAACATTTTACATCATGATTTGTACAAGAATGATTTTAACATAACAATACAATTACCGTTGCAAGTTACCCAGTAACTTTATAATCAAGAAAGTGTATAATACTCACAGTTCCTGGAAGGGCTAAATCTCTGGATTAAGCTGTTAAGCACTTACTATTGTCATACATCTGTCAGTGATTGACATCTCCTATACATGATTTAGAATCAGTGGTAATAAGGAAAATGCCCATAGAAATTATTTAATGACAAAGCTCCTAACTAAAGTATGCCCAGCCTGTGAATCAAACCTATGACCCTAGGGTCAGTAGACTGCAATACCAGCTGAGCTAGCCAGGCTGATATTTGTTTTACTGGTTAGTATTGTACGTTTTATAAATATTTTCTAATTTGAACTAAAGATGATATTTGTTGCAAGATATTTTAAGAAAAGATCAACTTATATCTGTATATACAATATCATAAATAAACCCTTAGAAGGCAAATTTCTTATATACACATTATTATATTCAATTAACGCTATAGCTTATTCACACTGACCTGAGACTGGAAATATGATTTCAATACCATTTACTGAAACAGCTAGCCACATTGTAGAATCAGTAGTAAGCAAGGTATCAATTAATCAAGCTAGTACAGATTGACCAGAAATAAAAAATATCATTCACAAACAATAAATCACAAGGTCAAAGTGTAGTTACTACATACACAAGTTATATTTCAATCAGTCTCAGGTAAATATGAGCAAGGTAATAACTATGATAAGTTAACCTAAGACAAGAAATATCATAATTAATAAACTTGTCTCGGGTCAATAGGAATAGGCTATGCAATTATATTACAAAAATGTTGTAAGAAATATATATTTCATTAATAGGTTCTACTGTTAAAGAAACAGGCCCCAGGTTCACAAAAACAATTAAGTTCGAGTTTTCTTTCAGAATTCTAATTTCGAGTCAGTTTCTTTTTTACAAAAATGAAATACAAGGTAGGTTTTTCCACTCAAATCTGTGTTTTCTCCCTAAAAACATGGGAGATTTTCTCAAAAACTGATCACACACATACATTGAGTAAACAGTCAGTCAATACTGATATTTTCTTCTCAAATATCTAAGTAATATATGAGTATGTGAGTGTTCTTTGGGTTTTTTTTGTGAATCGGGAGCCAGTAAATATAAAGTCGTGTTAACATACTTAAATCTAATGTTTTATATAATTTCTAAAATGCTATAAAAAGTAATACTGATTGAAAAATTTACGACAACAAAGAACTAATAACTCTCGTTATGATAATTACATGATTTCATATTCCTACTTAATAATCTTTTAATATGATCTGATAATTAACATATGATAATCTGATAGTAATGCTACATAATAAAAGTCAACAAGACAGTCCAAGGACACTAAAGGTTTTACTATCTTTGTCCTTGATCATAAACAAAGGGGTCAGACACAATTTTTCCTTCATACCATGTATATAGAGAAAAGGTCTCTAAAGTTTGTTTAAATGTTTAACCTCTTATTTTTCTTATTTGAAAGAAATCAATCACATTTAATAAAGTGGACCAAATTATATTCTGAAAAAGGTAAACAATTTGTCCCTTTGCAAACACATTTACAATAAGTAGAAACAATTGTGTCTGGCACCTGTGATCATAAACTAAATAATGCAAACATGGATGAGAATTCTAGAGATTTTTTTCAGGGTTTGAGAAATCGGTGTTTGTTTACAAACCTTTTATCCAAGACTCTTTAAGGTGAACAAAGCTTCTAACCTTGGAATAAAATATCTGATCATCAAAGATAACCCATTAGACTTAAATAAATTCTACACTGGTTACAGAGATAAAAAAATTTGCAAGCAAAAACCTTAACCTAAGCATTTAGCCAATGTTGATGCACTAATTGAGGGTTGCCCACAAGACTGTAGTAACACTCTCTTTAGCACAATGTACTTACAACCATTTTGTGGGCAACCCTCGAAATGAGTAAGATAGCTTTTACTTTTCACTGAAAAGTCAAGCTGAAAGTTATGTAAAAATGAGACATTGATATTGGTCCCAAAATAATTTATACAAAAATTAATATTTTCCCAAAGTTGTCATAATCTCTGATTTTCAAGTTTTGGAATGTATAACTACAAAAATTATTATATACAATAAAGATGCTTTAATAAGCACATAAAATGAGGGGTATGGAAATACCGAAATTTTCTACTTTTCCATACACAAGCAAACTATCAAAGCATACTTGTTTTAACCATAAATGAACTTGTCAGAAATTAAGGAATTCACTTAATGATAGAAAATCATGCAAATAACTGTATGTAGTTATTCCTACACAACATATGATGATTTCTTGTCCACCGACAAGTGGAATGACAATTACCTCTTGTCCAGAGGTAAAAATGTAGGAGTCAAAACAGGTTGAGCATAGAAGGTCTGCAGTTCAAAATAGTTAGAGTTAAAATTTTATTCAACTGTCAGTGGCACATACATTGGATCCACTGATTAAAATATATTTTCTTTGATCACTAGTTCTGTAGTGAATACAAGTTCATGTATTCAAATCAGCAGAGTTAATGTATGTGCCACTGACATTAAAATAAAGTTTAACAATAATAAAACAGGGAGATTATTTTTACTGAAGTATTTATTTGAAAAAGGGGAGCAACTCATAAATCTTTAATTATTAGTTTTGTACCAATTATTTCCATTAGCATGGTTTTGGTATCATCTATAAATCAGGCTACTTTTGACCAAATTTTTCAAAGACTAAAATCATGTTCATTTACAATACTCATGATTCTCAATAAGCATGAATATGGATTCAATGATTCAAAAGCCTAACATAAAGCATAAGTTTAAAAACATCCTACTTGATACATTCTAAATTATTATTTTACAAAACAAACCTTGAATGTTTATTCTACATAGAACATTTTTTCAAGTCATGTATATTCTAAACCCAGAAAGGAAACTTACATTACGGCAAAGTACAAAAACAATTTTTTGCATACATTCGTAATATCAAACTTCTATGATTATATATCTGAACACAATCGTCAATTAAACTTAATTAAATTATCATTATATACATGTTTAAATACCCTAAAAAAATAATTTGGATAAATTGGATGAAGGTCAGTTTTTTAGTAATGCAATAAGAGCATCTTGAAATGACCCAACTGGATTAAGATGAACAAATTACCAATTTTCGCCCATTTCCCAACCAGTAATTTACTGAAGGAATAAGATGTAAAAAAGACATTCCAAAATATGAATAGCTGTCACTTATACATAAAACTATAACAGAAGAATCTTTAAGGAATGCAAACAATATAATACAAAACAGCCAATTAAAAAAATAAATTTTCTCTAAAATTCTGTAAATAAAACAACAAGTGACTATAGAGAAATATATCACAATAAAAAACATGTTGGCAGGAATAGCCTGTCCGCTGTAATAACATTTATAGCTTCTTCATACTGACCTGAGATGAGAAATTACAATACATGTCATCAGGAACTAAAGTTAAGATGGGTAGAAGTCAGGGTTCGACTCTTAACAATTCCAACAGGGATCCCAAAGGGATCCCCAGTCAGTAAATCAGAGATAAATTTTGATATTCAAACTATACCTTGACTTATTCCATTGTCAAGACTTTGGTTAATTTCTAAACCACAGATAAAGAAATATCATACAAGTTTGCAGTTGCAAATTATGATAAACAATACATAAAAACTCAAATTCATATAATCATAGTGCAGTTTTTCAGGAATCCTGATGGAATCCCTAGCAAAAATTACAGGGGTTCCTCCATAGTTGTTGGGATCATTGAAATCCCAGGGGACTGTAAGTGTTAAACCACGGTGGAAGTAGATTTCTTTTACTTTATGCCATTTATTAACAGCATTTCATTAGGTTAATTTACAATTCCCATACAGCAATTTCGCAGTCATTAATATTTTTTTATAAATGATTATAAGTTAACATTAACATAAAATTACAAAACATTAAACTTTTGAATGAATAGCACTGGGAAACAAGAAAGTGGAATTATGAGTAATTAACATTAGAACTTGTTTCTAAATTTGTATAAGAATAAAACTACTTTAATCAGGAATCAAACCCCAGTTGATATGTAATATAACTCTATGTACTGATAACCAGAAAATATTTACAGGAAATCTAATTTCAATCATAATTTACATTTATTGAGTCAGTAAATCACTGAAGCATGTAATGCATTCATCTGTCTCAAGTCAATATGTCAAAGCTATAATATTTGATACAATATACATGTACAGTGTAATCTCTCTATAACAACCAGTAAGGTCACAGATTGACCATGTGTTCCATGGAATCGCTTGCACTTTATTTTTGACGGTTTTTACACAAAAAATGTTTATATCCTCACTCACTCATAAATGTGCTTTTTCAAACTGCTATATAAAGCAGCTGATTTAAAATTATATAAAGACTTTCATTGCCCGCCCAATCATTTTCAAGAATAATCCATAGAACACACTATCAATTTGTTGTGGCCTAACCCAGTCAATGAAAACCTACATGTTTACTTCTAACATTCAGTTGTTGATTATCGCTGAGTAATTGTCTTGCTTCAAACTCAAGTTGATGGGTTTTTCCTGCAAAATAATGTTTTTTGTACCAAATGTAAATGTATGCAGAACAAATGTAAAGTAAAGCACTATCGCATGTACTCAGAACGATATGATTTAATCTGTACCCCATACTTTTCAGCAATAATAGGCGATATAATATAAATATGTGTTTACATACATGTACAAATGTATTTCAATTTTTTTTAAAAAATCATATCACATTGTACATATATATCTAATTTGCTCCAGTACCATGTTTCATGATTTAAGAAAATAAAGGTTTGTTCTGTCATGTATAATAACTTTGTTCTGCACAGATACACCTGGTACAAACAAACTGTATTCAGCTGGAAATACCCATAAATTCGAATTCCGGAAAAAAACTAATATCTCAAGGGTTACCAGCAAGACTGTAGTAACTCACTCATTTATGCAATTCACTTACTACATTCTTGTATGCAACCCTCAAATCTGATGTTAGTTTTTTTAGATATTTTAGATATAAAGTAGTTTTCCTGAAGTTGCAGAAAGATAACACTGTATATAATATATAAACTATTTGTTCTCTAATTCTAGTGTCATGATGATGCTGACGATGAGGATTTCGTGTAGGCTGGCAACTGTACGGCATTTATCTGTAAATATAGAAAAAAATATTTCTTTATAAAAATACAATGAACCTACAGAAGAGACATAACTAAGTTACAGAACTTATGGTACAACCCTATTGCAGTATGTACATATACACTAGGGTGCAAAAGTTTCTTTACACATGTTCATTTTTTGATATTTCACAATACATTTAGATATACTTAACATGTTGTTAGTTTCACAGCTAACGTACATTTCAATTATGTTCTTTCATCCTCCCTATTTGTCAAAATGTAGTTTTTAATGAAAAATTACAATTCATAATTATTAAATTCTATACTAAAGTACAAGTTTTCAGTGAAAATATGAAAAAAGTGCATGTGTAAAGAAACTTTTGGACCCCAGTGCATATTAATCATAACTCTAACTATTGTTTAATGTTTGTTTTTAAATATTTGTATCTTTGTCTAGTACTAATTTATTTTAGCTTAATTGTAAAACAAGTTCTAACAACTTAGATTTGTCACCTTTGAGTATGCTTTCTGGTTCCCCCCCAAATACTGAGCTAGAAGGATAAAGTTTCTTGCTCAAGGAAACAACATGGTAGGTTTTGGGTGGGATTCGAACCATAACCATGTGTAAATATGGGCAATAAAATGATATTAATATTGAAAATAATGAAACTATGAATTCTTGAAATTTAGTCAGTGGACTGAAGACCAAGTCCACCAAAATCGCTTGTTTAGTTATTAATTTCCAAATTCAATAGAAATCTATTATTTGTTATTATATTGTTTGTTTTATTTTAGGATACGGTTTGCCAAATCTTAGCCTCTTAGGAAATTAGTGTTTTGATAAAGATAATTTTAGTGCAAGTGGACATACAACTACAAATGATAGTGTTTCAAGAAGTAAAAATCTACCCTGTATGTCAACGGTGTAGACAATTTTAGTGCATTTTTGTGACTTTTATAGTATATTTCTTGAAATCTATACGGCAGTTTGCCTTAAAATATTAATATTTTTTTACACAATTGCAGACATAATTGCAGACACTAATTGGTATTTTGAAAAATTAATATAGAAAAATCTTAACCATAACTGTAAATTAGTACCTTTTTAAAGGACTGCAGATTATTATTATCATACCAAACTCCAAAGAAAAGGAGGCAAGGGTTAATGTCTCAAAAATAAATTTTCCTGCAAAGCTAAGCAAATAGAACAGGGAGTAGAGAAAAAGGGGCAGGGTGGTGGATTTTGCTCTTTTGATTTAGACATTTACCAATGTATGGTTCCTCATACACATAGAAGTAACTTCATGGATTTAAAACATTGAGATAAGGCCAAGACTTAAAGTATAAAAGAACATTCCTACCTTATCTCTCAAATGTTGACATTGTTGTATAGCAATAGTAAATAGTATAACTGCTTCATTTAACCATTGTACTGTACACTCAACCTATGGTAATATAATAATTATTTAATAATAGTGGTAAATGTAGGGTCAATAGTAAACAATATAACTGCTTCATTTAACCATGTACTGTACATTCAACCGGTGGGAATATAATAATTCTGACTGTCAGGTTATACCGGTAAACTGCAATACGCAGCTGCAGCAATACTTACCATGGTAATATTTTAACATACTGGTATTTGGCAATATTTTTTAATTTCATTGGAAAATTCTTCCCTTCCCGAAATAAAAGAAGCTAAAAGTCAATTTTTCTATTGTTAATTCTACTAACCTTAAGTTACAAGAATTTAACAAATAGGGGTGCGACACAGTCCTTAATGACTGTAAATACTTAAAGAGGCTAGATTCTATCAGTAGCTGCATGTAAAATTTGCAATGTTTGTGTTAAATACATTGGAGGCACAACAAATCTAAAAGCCCATAAAATATCATAGTACGTATCGCGCTACGATGCCAGTGTATTGCAATATATCGCTATACGCTTCTGGCGTATCTTGACAGCCCTAATAATAATGGTGTTATAATGTAACGCAGTAAAAATCCATGGTCTGAATTGTGATTCTAACCTAGGACCTCTTGAGTGGACACTCTACCAAGGCGCCATTAAAGCTAGCTTAAAGGCAAGGGAGTACAAGTGCTTTTCTATATCTATGCTACAATAATAGTATAATAATAAATTCAGGGTCTATAGATACATGAACTTCAACAAGTTATGATGTTTACAAACAAGCACTTGTTAGTTGCCAATTTGTCTTTTCAAATATCAAATGACATCTAATAGCAGTAATATAACTTATTTTTTCTCTCCAAATCCTTTTTTCTTGCACAAGAACCTAAGTAGCTTTTAAAATTGATCCAGTGGTTCAATCAAGGCAGCCAGTACCATACAGGTTACAAGTACACACAGACCTGGAAGGCCCAAGATGTCTTGGAAACAGTTGACAGAGAGGGAACACAGAGAATTGAACTTCTCTGCCACCGACCCTCAAGAGAGAGACACCTGGAGAGTAGGTTTGAGAAATGCCATGCACGCAGCAAGCCAGCTACCTGGAAGGAAGCCCACTGATATGGATAATGCCCCCACACCTGCACAATAATCAAAAGACCGATGATGATGGTGGTGAGCTTTTTCAGACAGCAAATATGTTCCCCTTCATTTATACAACAACAAGAAATATTTTCAGCAATAAGTATACTAACATAGAAATACTTCTTAATGTAGATGTCTCCATGTTTAAATCAAATTCAACAGGGAACTATTTCATTATCAATCATTTATTATTGCTTACAGTATGCCTTTTATATCTAAGTTCTAAATATTTCTTTTCAAGTGTTTAACTTTTGGAGAAGTGCATTTTGATTCCAGACAAGTTGATTTTCAGATTTCACTTGATTTCACCTGTGCATGAACGAGTGGAAAACAACTTAAAATCCACATCCCCATAGTCCCACTAGATAATTGTGAACTAAAACATTGACTTACCTGATGTCTACTCAATATTTCTATATAATTATTTGTATGAACTAAAACATAGACTTACCTGATGTCTACTCAATATTTCTATATAATTATTTGTATGAACTAAAATATTAACTTACCTGATGTCTACTCAATATTTCTATATAATTATTTGTATGAACTAAAATATAGACTTACCTGATGTCTACTCAATATTTCTATATAATTATTTGTTTGAACTAGATTATAGATGGCAAGTATAAGTTTAGATGAATGAACATAAAAACTAACAGCTACATCATTTGGCACATGAGGCTGGAAAATTTGCTGAAAATATATTGATAATATGATATTATAAATGTATGTTATTGTGAATAAATAGTCTAAAAGAAGTTATGTAGTATCAAAAAGTCCAAGTTTTTCCTCCTTTTTTAACTGAGCAAATAGTCACTTTCACTTTTAACTAACAGTTTTCTTACAAGATTCCTAAGAATAAATTCAATTTTAAACTCGGTAAATCATAGGATTTTTCATGTTTTTCCCAGTGAAAAATTGACAACTTCGGGAAATAATCCTAAGTTCATGGGATGGCATAACCAGTTACGACCAAAGAATCCATTGCAAGGCCTCTAGATGTGAAATCTAGCACCATGACTTCTGCTGTCTTTACATAATAAAGATGCACAAACATGGTGCAATACTCTTGACTGTTCTAACAAATTCAAAATAATAAGGAAAGAGATGAAGCTCCCTACCATAGTTCTGTTGTTGATTAATTCTTCTATAGTTTTTCTTTTAGGAAAGGAAAGACAAGTTCTACCAGAGATGAGCAACTTCATAACTTGATCAATAACCATGAGCACTTCTTTAGCAGATTTGTATACATGTTCACTACCTTGTGAGTAAAATATGGCTAACGCCTGAGCTAGATGATCGGCAGCATCTTGTATTTGAGGCAGTGACCATTGTCCATCTTGACTAAATTTTGTTTTAAATATATGATTATTATCTCTCCCTGATTTATGACGAAAACTGACATCCTGAAAAACAGCAAAGAAGACATCTCATTGAAATTAGGCTATTTAATACATATAAATCAATATCTGATGATAATATGACAAATTTTTTAGTGATTCACTGTGTTTTGCCAAGTGTACATTTACGCCATTAGCACATGAAAAATAGAAATGTCACAAGTGAAATTTAAAGTGAAATCACTTAGGTGTGTCCTTTCGAGAGTCTAAAAAGTTTTAATTTTTGTGACCAGTCCTAATAATACCAACATCACATTGGCTACATTAAACATTATCTAAACTATTTTTTGTTAGGTTTAATAATGTAACAACACATTGTATAGGTCATACACGGTGGTCAGTCAACCTACTCACCATTTTTGAAAAGCAGGGCTTTTTTTCAGTATTTGGGGAAGGGGCCCAGGGCCTTTTTTTACATAGAACATTTGGGGAAATTTTATCGCAATTTCATAGATAGGGGAACAAAAAATCCAAGGTAAACTCCAAATTTGGGGAAAACTGCATGATTTTAAAGAAATTTCTGGAGGGGAAGGCGCCTGTAAACGGCCCCTGTTATATAAGGAAAAAAAGGCCTGAAAAGGCTTAATCTCTGGTGACTGTCAACTGGCCAACATGGTTTCAAACAAGTGGTAGGAGGGAAAATGGCCGTAGAAACTATTTCATGACCAAGCTCCACGAAAGTATACCACGACAATACTACAACTCCTCGATCAAAAGACATTTTGCTGGTTTAGTGCAAAATGAGCATAACTCAATTGCAGAAAAAACTGAGTTACGACTGTTTTGCACTAAACCCACGATGTGTACTATGGACTGAGCCAGGTGGATCTAAGTCAAATATAACTTACGGCATCACATAGGCTATCTCCAAGTAGAGTAACAACACATTTGATTTGTCCTGTATTACTGTAATGAAAGAAAGACCAGGGCTTCAATTTAACAAACAAGAAATGTTATGTGGAAACCTCATTAAAATCGGATTTAAAAACTTTAACGCAAAAATTACAAAGGGAAATAATTCATAATACAGCCGGGTAGAGTTGTAGTTACTGTCTAATTTTGTTTAACACATAGTATGTAATCAATGTATGAAGTTTCATAAAGATCTGACAATAAATGGCAGAAATATATGCTAAATTGAAAACTTTAACACAATTGTTAACAACACCGGACACCCGCCCGACAGCCCACGTTTTGCCAAACTATTAGCCGAATTGTTTTGTTGAAAAATCCGGCTAAAAATTGGACTAGGCCATCTAGCATATTTTTGCGAGTTGATTTTATCCAACCTAGCAAAAACAAAAAGATCACTCACATTTTTTAATCAAAATTTTAATAGCATACATAGTTACTGTTCATATATGGGATATAAAAGCAACACAGTACTATATTGAACTATAGATAGATCAAGGGCCTTGTTGTGGGATAGACAAAGATAATCAAACTAGTTTTTACAGGGAATATTCAATTGATAATATCGATCATTCTGGTGGTTTCAAGGCTGATTTGAGCCTCAGTAGTTAAGAAATAAATATTTTTTGTCGATTTTAATTCGCAAAAAATTGTAAGTTAAAATAAAAGTTATTAGCAATTTTCAAAATCCACTCACATTTGTGAATTCAAAATTCAAGCCCTGATTTTATCATTAGTCATAATAGCAATAACTGTCTACCTTTTCACTTTATATCCATGCAATTTTTTGACATCTCTAGGAAAGTATAAGACAAAATACATAAATTAAAACTTACTTGGGATTTGACAACAAATTCCTCTGTGGTTTTACAACAGTTCTGTCATCTGAAATCAAAATATAATCATCTTAATAAATCACCAATGAGAAATTCGAAATAAATTATATTCCAAAATGAGGTCTTATGAGCTACATGTAGTACTTTTCAGATACTTAAATATTGTTATCTTGTCCCCATTTAGCACAAATTTTCTTAATGATCCAGATTTTTTCAGACTTTTCTGTGAGTTTTGATCAATAATTACAAATTTCTAGTTCAACCAATTGAATCAAGCAGTTAACTAGATCTTGTAACTCGTGCCTAGGTTTAAAGATTTTGATTTATACTGGAATTGATTTGTTTTCATTGAAAATAAGAGTATTTAAGCTCAATATTTAAATGAAGAAAATAAATGATCATACCAAATCCCATCCTGTACGGAAATCTACGACTACATTCCTGAAATACAATGTAAGAAAATTAATTAACAGTGTCGTCTGCAAGGTCAGATTGCTAGCATGTTAGATGATGCTTTTAACTCAATTTTAATAGGACAGAGCTTTTAATTTGTTTTTTTCCCTCAAAACAACTCCTGTATGTCCTAGTCTGACTCTGGCACAGAACCAGGGTTCATAGATTTTGAGAATTCCAAAAAAAACACCAAAAAGTGGTAAAACTCTCATTTAAATAAACTAAGCCTGATTTGTACACAGGCCCAATTCGTACGCAACATTTTAAGTTACTGTATACATGTATGTTTGAATTATGTTTATTTTTATTCATTTTTATCAGTTGAAATCAAAATAGACATAAAAAAGTTTTTTCCATGAAACAATAAAATATTTGCATAATGTGTTTTGATTCTCAGAGACTTTTCCATAA
Source organism: Mactra quadrangularis (assembly GCA_025267735.1). Classification (NCBI taxonomy): domain Eukaryota; kingdom Metazoa; phylum Mollusca; class Bivalvia; order Venerida; family Mactridae; genus Mactra; species Mactra quadrangularis. The sequence continues at coordinate 44,868,131 of CM046305.1, read as the reverse complement.
TATTTTCCCTGTATTAAAAATTCCATGATTTTTTCCAGTTTTTTACAAACCCTGAGAACACAGTTACTATACATTTTTTGGCTCCAACAGTTAATATTTCTATATTACTTACTAATAAAGTGTGATGAATCTCTGAAAAATCTTTCTGTACTTGCTCTTCCAACAACCATTTCAATTCTTTCTCCTATAAAATAGAGTCATCACTTTAATCAAATTAGCAAGATATATTTTATATTGTAATTTGTGTACATTTTCTTGCAATAGCCTTTGCCATTAAATTTTGACCGGTTTTGTTTCTTTTAGGGATTAAATGATTATCGATTATAATCGATCGATTCATTAGAAGTGGGAGACAATCGATTATAAAGTTTAATAATCGATTATCGCTTATGTCGGTTATTCATTTTTATTGACAATAAGACGTTCAAGTTTAAATTAATTGATATTACTAAGAAAAAATATTTCATGGGAATAAAACTCTTCCTAATTAATACATGATGGCTACATTTTTACTACTACTTTGTAACTGAAAATCATATAGATCAATGTTGATATTTTTGGACACGATCACATGGAATTCACTAAATATATATTATTGGACAATATATAGCCCCTTTTCTATACTGTTGGGTACTGAAAATGTCCGAAAATTGATTCTATTATTAAACATAACCAACCACTTAACCACTAATTATAGGTTTATTATGCATGATTTAATAATAATATTACTCTGTTATATGAAATGATATCACCTAAACTATTGCAACATATTGTCATGAATTTTCAGAAATCCCGAATGAAAACCCTGAGTAAATGCAGAGCTTTTTTTCAGTACTTGGGGAAGGGGCCTGGGGCCTTTTTATATATAGAACATTTAAGGAAATTCTATCGCAGTTTCATAGAAAGGGGAACAAAATATCCAAGGCGCCTGTTAACGGCCCCTGTTATATAAGGAAAAAAGGCCTGAAATGTTTCGATTATATAATCGATGATTGACGGAAAAGGGTTGTTCGATTATTTCCAATGATCGATTATGATTTTTCTCCGATTATGAAACCCTAGTTTCTTTTAACGAGTTTGTCAATGTTTCCTGTCAAAATAGTGTATGAAAATTTAAATGAAAAAAATAAACCATTTACATCGTATGTTAATTAATCGGTAATTTGAATTCTCATTTTATCATTTTTTTCATAAGGACGACGAAATAGAATCTAATCAGAAATACTGTACGAATATCATCTTATATAAATTGTTGGGGGCGAACTAGTTTGAGTACGAATCATGCAAGTCGTTCATAAACATTCTCATAATACTAATTCTGTTAAATGATTCAGTAAAAAATCAGAGAATAATGACAGAAGAGTCATTTAGCAACATGAAAACAACATCAGATAGCGATGTCGTGCTCTAAATTAAGTTTTTTTACCAAATTTCGTATTTCTTCGTCTGTTTCCATTTCGCCGGAAGTAACATGATTTAAATAAATCGCTTACGCATAAATTTTCTGTAAATCACGGAATTGTACCTTACGGGCTATCGCGCTAGATAGATAGATTTACAAGATACAAGATACAGATACAAATATTTATTTCAAGTCGGTGCATATTATAACAATGTAACATTAGCTATGTATAGCTATTTACCGACAGAAACATATAACATAGTTAAGCAAACAATACAAGACATAAAAATACACATAATGAACATAGAAAAGCATATAGGCACAAAGCATACATATATAAAGCACAAAAGCACACATGCATAAAATTACAAGCTAACTACAAGCATATTTTAGGATAACTTACTATAATAGATTTTACTTAAAATCTCATGGATTATCACAGATAATTACAGAATAAAAGTTCTAAAAAAGTAGCAAACAACAGCTAATGGATTCTACATGTGACGATTTGATGTCTGGTAGAAGCATAATTGCTGAGTTAAATACTTCATTAAAAATATAGGAGATATACATATAGAATAACATAAAACAGAGCTTACAAATAATAAAGTAAAGAAGTGAACAAGTTAAACATATGAAGCAAGCTGTAAACTCAACAAAGACAGATACAAAATATAAGAGCAAGCAAGCTTCATATAAAAACAGTACATTTAAAAAAAAAACAACATAAGGTTGAACCAACTAGCATGAAGCACAAACAGAACAGTGGCAACTCTCTCCATTCCAACCTGCAATCAGACTCTGGAACTGGTTATAGTTTGTCTCTTCCCGAAAATGTTGAGGGAGTTTGTTCCAGAGTCTGGCTGCGCCGAAACGGAAGGAGCCCAAACCATACTTACTGGTTCTTACCCGAGGTATTTCTACCGTATTTGTATATCTAAAAGAATAAGAATTTTGTTTTACAGTTAAAAGATCATGTAAATACGCTGGTGACTGTTTATGTATGATTTTAAAACTTTCCAAAGCAATAGAGCGCAGACGTCTAATTCTCAAAGTTGGCAAGGCAGACTTCTGCAACAAGGCTTCGTAGCTTGATGAATAGTCATTATATATAAAGCGTAAAGCCCTCTTTTGAATATTTTCAACTTTTTTGGTGTTTAATTCACTGCAAAAATGCCAAGTAAGTGGACAATAGTTAAAGTTTGATAAGATAAAAGAATAATATATGTTCAGTTTACCAAGTTTACATAAGTATTTTCCGATTCTTTTTAGTACATTTAGTTGCCTTGAAGCCTTTTTACAGATGTTTGATACATGTTTGTCAAAATTTAACTTAAAATCTATAGTAACTCCTAAAAGTTTTACTTCTTCATCACATTGAATAGTAAAATTATCAATATTAAAATCAATATTACTGTCTTTAGTTTTCCTGCCTACAGAAATTGCTTGAAATTTTTCAGGGTTTGCCTGCATTTTATTATGCTCAAACCACTGAATAAGAGAAGTACTATCTGCTTCCAAGTTTTGTTTGACAACATCTAAATTTTTGTGAGAGGAAGAAAGCGTATTGTCATCCGCATAGTTATATAAATTTGAATGGTGAACAAAATTAAAAATGTCATTGATAAAAATGTTAAACATCACAGGTCCTAAAATAGATCCTTGGGGAACACCCTTATACAATGTTAAAAAATTTGACCTAATTTGGCCTATCTTAACACATTGTTGACGATCAGTTAGGTAACTTTTAATAAGTTGTAGAGCATTTTCTGACAAGCCATAATATTTTAATTTCAAAAGTAAAAGATCATGCGGTAAACAGTCGAACGCTTTACTAAGATCCATTAGAATAGCAGCAATGTACTTGTTATCATCCAGGGCCTTTTTCCAGTCCTCAATAATTTTTAACAAAGTTGTTTGGCATCCATATCCTGGTCTAAAAGCAGATAGGAATATATTAAAATGGTTATTAAAAAAATCACAAAGTTGAACGTTAATAGATCTTTCGAAAATCTTAGATAAAACTGGTAAAATACTGACTGGCCTGTAGTTGCCTTTGACCAATGTGCTATTCTTTTTGTGTAGTGGAGTTACCTGGGCAGTTTTCAGTTCACTTGGAAAAGTTGAAGTAGTAAGGGAGTTGTTTACAAGTTCAGTTAAGGGTTTCACAAGGGCCGGCTTGCCAAGTTTGAGAATCTTACCTGGAATACTGTCTATACCCGTTGCCTTTCTAACCTTAAGTTTATCTATTTGTTTTGAAATAAAATTCTCTGAAACAGGTTTAAAATCAAAGTTAAAATCAGAAGACTTGTTTTGAACAATACTTTTAATACTTGGGTGATTAGCGTCAACAGGTACAGAGTCAGTTCCAATGTTCTGTGCCACATTTACGAAGAAATTATTAAAAATATCGCAAACTTGAGTTTGGTCATTTATTAAAGTTTCATTTTCACATAAAATTGTGTCTTTCTGTTTATTTATTTAGGTATTGGCAAAATACAACATGGCATATGTATGTAATATAATAGGGTCATTCAATTTACTATCTTTGGCAAACATCAAATATTTACTTAAACTATTGGTCACTCAAACCAGTCCGGACAAATTGATATTCTAGATCTTTCCAAATTAGTAATGTTTCAACATGTTTTCTTGATTTCGCGGGGCGTGGGTACAAGCGTTATAAAAGGGAGCCGCAGCATGACTGCGGGGTCCACAGTGGTTAGTCGCTGCTCAATGTGAGTACGACCGAAGTACACTAATAAAAGTAGCTAAACTGTTGGTTGTGTTTCTCGATCTCTTATGTTACACATGTGAAATGGGCCTAAGATCCAGGATTGAGGACCAGGGTTGTTGCGGAAGGATGAGGGGTAAGTCAATTTTTATGTTTTAAGGATTTTCTCGTTTTATCTTTGTTATGGATTTGGCACAGGTTTTAGTATCTCTGAATGATAAATTAGGGGGGTTAGGCTTATCTGACGTAGTGACGACTTTTAGCGGTGATAAAACAAAATTTAATTCGTGGATAAAAAGTATAGATAAATGTGCTGTCATTAATGGCTTACCAGAGGAAAGAAAAATAAATTTAGCATTTAGGTACAGTACTGATAAGGTATCAGAATTCATACAAAAATACTTAGATGGGAACCAACCGACGTGGCGAGAGTTAAAAGCAGAACTAGCCACGCGTTTTGGCCAAATAAAAAATTTAGATTTGAATTTCACTAAACTCACAAAAATAAAACAATTCGAACACGAGAATGCGCAGAACTTTGCGGATAGGATCATAGCTCTGGCAGAAGATGCTTATGAAATAGGACAAACTGGACTGCCTGTCGTAGAACGACAATTAATAATGTTCTTCACGGAAGGGTTACTTCAATCTTCCGTGCGTGCCCGCTTGATACGCGATAATCCGCGCACGTTACAAGGGGCTATAGACATAGCCAATCGCGAGCAATCGGTAATAGAGAGACTAAAAATGCGCGCTCAACCCGCGATGGAATATCGTGAAATTCCCCGCACTGAAGAGCCCATGGAGGTCAGCAATGTTAGGAGGGGTTTACTAAGATGCTCGTACTGCAAGCGTTCGGGGCACGCGATTAAGGACTGTCGCCTCAGAAATAAAGAACAAATAAATGAAATAAAATATCAAATGCCAAAATTACCAAACGGAGACAGATACGCGGGGGTTACATGTTGGTTCTGTGGTAAACAAGGCCATTTTAGAGCCCAATGCAGGGAATGGAATGCTCTAAGGGGATCTTATAGACACCCAAATAGTTTTAGGGGGCAATCCTTCCAAAATTCAAAAAACTAAATAGTTTCCGCCAAGTAGAGGTCGGTGGTAGGAAACGTAATGGAGACTTGCTACATTCTAATGATTTATTAGGACTTAAAGATATTCCCAGTTCAATTCGGATAAATATAGAGAAATTAAAAATAAGATGTCTTTTAGATACAGGAGCTGCCTGTTCTGTTTTACATAAAAGAGTTTATGACAATTTAAAATATAAACCAAAATTAGAAAAAACAAATATTCGACTGGAATCGGCATCAGGCTCTAAACTTAACGTTCTCGGCTATGCCGAAATAAAATTTAAAATAAACAATCTCATTTTATCTCATAAATTTGTAATTACAAATAATTTGTCAAGAAATTGTATTATCGGACGCGATTTTATGTTAGCAAATAGTTGTCGCATTTATTATGATTTAAATAGCGTAAGAATTAAAGATGTTTACGTATCATTAGTAGACGATCGTTGTATCGCATCTATAGTAAGATTAAACAAAACTACCATCCTTAAGCCACAAACTATACATCAAGTTGTAGGTAAACTTAAATATAATCCAAGCTTAAAGGTAAACAAAAATTATCAGATATGTGAATTGCAAAGTGGATTTGTGCAGCAAGAAACTTGTTTGCTTTTAACACCTACTTTAGCGTTTGTTGACGATTATAGACGTGTGCCCGTTATATTGACAAATAGATCCAATAAAACTATTAAACTGAAACGAGGCTGTGCAATTGGACAAGTACAGAATACCAACGACTATTCTGTAGAGTCGATCATCAGCAACGATGACGACGATCTGTGTGTAACGGAAAATTTATGTCCAACACCCAAGCAATCAGTTAACGTCGATGATGTCAAAACATCTAAAGAACATATGGACCTTGTTTTGAATATGCTTAGCAAAAACAATGATATCTTTTCTAAATCTGAGTATGATCTAGGTAAAGTGCCCGGAGTATCTGTAAGAATACCGACTGATGGTTGCCAACCCATTAAACAAAGACCATATAGGCTCCCATTTACTCAACATAAAGACATGAAAGATAAGATAGACAAAATGATAAAAACAAATATAATCAGACCTAGCCACTCAGCATGGGCTGCGCCGGCTTTGCTAGTTGACAAACATGATAAGAGTAAAAGACTTGTAATTGACTACCGCAGGCTGAACCAACACATAGTTCCATGTTCTTATCCTCTCCCGCAAGTTGATGATGCGATAGCTCTTTTAAAGAATGCTAAATATTACTCTTCTATTGATTTAGCTCTAGGATTTCACCAGCTGGAAATCCACCCGCATGACCGCGAAAAGACAGCGTTTGCAACATTTTTCGGGCTATTCGAATGGACTAGGCTTCCAATGGGACTGAAAATTAGCAGTAACATATTTTATTCTGTTGTTAGGAAAGTTCTCACTGGTCTGGAAGACTTTACATTTAGTTTTTTGGATGATATTCTCATTTTTAGTAGTACTTTAGAAGAGCATATCAAGCATTTGCAAATTGTTTTTGATCGAATAAGGCAAAACAATATGAAATTAAAGTTGAAAAAATGTCAATTCTTAAAGGAAAGTACTGTTTTCTTAGGGCACGTTATTTCTCACGAAGGGGTAAAGCCTGATTTACAGAAAGTAGAAGCATTAAAATTGTTGAATACTCCAACGAATACTAAAATGGTCAAGGCATTCCTGGGTATGACCGGTTTCTATAGAAAATTCATTCGTAACTATGCTGAAATTTCACTTCCGTTAACTAGATTAACACAAAAGAATGTACCCTTTGTTTGGAATGACGCTTGTCAACAAAGCTTTGACAAGATTATACAGGAACTTGAGCGGTTGCCAACGTTATATCACCCAGATATAAACAAACCCTATACTTTATACACTGACGCGTCCGATCATTCCATTGGTGGAGTACTTTCCCAATCACTTACAGGAAAACTTGAAGATGAGAGGCCGATTTATTTTATTAGCCACAAACTGTCCAGAGCACAACGCAAATATAGCACAATCATGAAAGAGGCGTTGGCTATTGACTTTTGCGTGCGCAAACTTGACTGTTATCTCCATGGCGCCAGGTTCACAATAAAAACAGACCATAAACCACTTACGCACTTGTTTACGGCTAATTTTGATAACAAGGTGTTACAACGTTATGCATTAAATATTTCATGTTATGACTGTACGATTGAATACGTATGCGGAAAATCCAATACCGTAGCGGACCTTTTATCTAGATCAAACATATCCAAACATGAAACTGATATTGAGCAATTACAACGGAAACCTACAGAAACAAACCTGGCTGAACAGCGTTTATTGGCGTTTGAGCAGGACCGTGACAATAAAGCAAGAACGAACGTGTGCGAACAAATATTAAAGCAAAGCAAACACGACCCAGATAGCAGAGTGCAAACAATGCAGATAACAAATATTGACAATGCAAAAGTAAATACACTTTCAATAGCCGCTATTAATAGTTCAATGATCGATCCAAAGAGATTAGTTGACAGTCCGAGTAGGTTAGCAAACAATGATAATGATAATTTTAAACCGGAACAATTGACCACAATAGATATGGCACTTGAACAACAGAAGGACCCAATCATATCAAATTTTATTATGAAGATACAAAATAATCAAGTACCACCCAATGAGAGTAGAAAGTTCTTAATTAAAGATAACATACTTTACTTTATATCAGATCCCGATGGTGAACCTATATTAAGAGTATATGTTCCGTCTCACTTAAGAGACACTGTTATGAAAGGATACCATGAGTTTGGGCATCCAGGTGTAAGTCGATCTTATGCTACTATAAAGAGACATTATTATTGGCCAAAACTTTTCAATGATTTAAACAAATTTGTGGAACACTGTGTCCCATGTCAGGTGGTAAACATGCAAGCAATTAAGGCCCCACTTAAGGAACCAGAAATCCCAAAGTACCCATTTGCAGAATTGAGTATTGATATTCAAGGTCCAATGCATCCACCCACCATCAGTGGAAATAAATATCTTATATGTTTTGTATTCCAACTAACTGGATGGCCGGAAGTTTTTGCAAGCCCTGATATGACCACAGAAACTATCATTAATTTATTTTTTGAACATATACTTTGTCGTTATGGGTCAGTATTAAGAGTAACAACCGACAATGGCTCTCAATTTCAAAGCAAATTTACCGACACAATGAAACAATTAAACATTGATCACGTAAAATGCTCGGTTTACCATCCAGAAGGCAATGCTAAAAATGAAAGGAGTCATGCAACATTAAATAGAATATTAACTAAGTTGATACAAGATAATAGCACAGACTGGGATATAGTGCTCAATATGGCTTTAGCAGGAATGAGATTCAATATTTCACAAAGTTCAAATTATAGTCCGTACTATATGTTGTTTGGACGTGACGTTGTTCTACCCGTAGATACTTACTTAAATCAGAGATTGCCCTATTACGGCGATGAATTTCATAAATACATGTTAGCAAGAAATCATGAGATATATCTTAGCGCTTTCAAAAATATCAAAAATGCTAGAAAACGAAGAAATAAACATGCAAATAAAGGAGCTAAGCTAGTCGACTTTGAAGTGAATGATGCTGTGTATTATAAAAACTTTCACAAAAATTCAAAATTAACACCTTCATGGATTCCATATTTTAGGGTCATGGAAAAACCAAGCGATCGCACGCTTATAATTAAGAATCAATTGGATAATCAAGTTATAAGATGCCATGTCAACAACGTCCGTAAGGCAAACATAGAGAACTGGGAAATACCCAATAATCCGGTACCAGGAGTCCGACCAGTACGAAATTGTAGATATATCGTGCAGCAACAGGAAAGCACTGAATCAAGCTCAGGTGACGAGTCAGATAGTAATGATAGGGACCAGTTTTATAACAATGTAGCCAAACATAAAAAACGATTAGCAAAACATCACAGACATGTTAGAACTCACTCATCAGATGAGGAAAATATCCCACTGCGTGACCTACAAATGAGGCTCAGGCAAGCGGCCGACAACGGTCAACAGTCTGATATAAATAACACAACTGAACACCACGGACAGTCCGATACAAACAGTACAAACAACAAACTAATAAGGTCAGATCAAATCCATCAATCTGATAGGCAAATAAATACCGATGACAATATTATGCAATCAGACGCAACGGCAAATAGCGAGTGGACGAGTGGTGAAGACAACACTGTCAATATAAACAATTATTCGTCAGCCAATTATGATAATGTATCTGATGATCAAATGTCAATAGCTATAATTGAACCTTGTTTAAACCAAATGAGCCGTGAGTAAAATTCAAGTAAAGTTCAAAATGAACTACAATAAGTGATTACAATTTAAGCTAAATGATTTGAAATAAAATGTATACTTGATGGTAGGTGTTAACATTACTTTAAGATTGAAAGCTCATAAATAGATCACAAGATCAGTGTGTCAAACATGTGCAAGTTTTTGGACTTGTCATCAATGTAAATGTTTGCGATTCAAATTGAAGTGTAGTAATGGTCAAACAGTCATGTTGCAGGTTAGAATCAAAAACGAAAGTACTCGAAAGTTTTACTTGGTTGCAAAGTAATTGGAGGGAAGGAAATGTTTTTGATTACGTAATGGCAGCAGTTTGCAACCCTGTTGAGAAAAGAATCTAACACTGTATGGCAATATGTATTTGTAGCCGTGAAACACTTGACAGTAACCCTAGGTGCATACAATTGTTTCAATAGTGTTGCATATGATGACAACCTTTTAAATTGTACATAAATAGACATATTATAAAGACGGGTAGTCTTGTTCAAACACGTGTTCAAATTCAAAACATAGGCTTAAAGAAATGAAGAATTACTATGATATATAACATAAGGTCGTGTTTTCGACATAACTTATGCAGTTTGTGATAAACTGGGAATTTTAGACTTGAAAGAGAATATTAAGGTTGTAAATTGAGATTAAAAGATACGTTAGTAAGTTTAAAGTATGTAATACAAGGCAGAGAAGCTGAATTGTTAAATATTGTAAGGTCGTACTTTCGATATACTTATGCAGTTTGATATAAACTGAGAATGTAATGTGTTAAAATATATACAATGGTGATTTGTATAACAGTTCTGAAGGAATTGTTGTTAACTATAAATTAAAGAGTAATTTTTGCGAGTCTCCATAGACCTCGGGATGGTAGTGCGCACTGTAAATATATGTAAATATTTGTTTATCAATTTTGTATTAAGTCGACTAACTGTTTATTTGTATTGTATTGAATTGTATTGGTAAATACGACAATTTATCAAGTGAAAATTGTATTATTTAAGTAAATTATTATGTATGTCCATTAAACTGTGTCAATATAATCAAGATTATATTGTATGTATTATTATATCGTATCTGCGGGCATTATGTAAATACGAAATTTGTCTTGTATATTTGCAGGACCAACATTAATCTATACGGTGTGTCTCCTAGTCATGATTTGCAATGTCTACGGCGAGAAACAAAAATCATTTATTCATAACAACATACTATTCAAAAGTATGAAGGAGGTGGCTACCTCTAAGTCTCACTGGCAGATAGTTTTAATATTAGATATAACAATGTACTCTTCCTTTTTGAACAATATAGGGACTGGAATGACCCATATTAATGAAATAATAGATAAAGCCAAAAGTCACTATGTTACTGATAATGTCCATACAAAAACAGACAAATTAGCTGACACATTAACCGATTTACAAGATTATTTAAAAGGTCTAAATAATACTTACGGGAATATAATTAAAAGCTATTCAGATTTATACTCAATATCGTCGCGTCAAGCACGGTCAATTTTGCCCCTTGGAGGTGTGTTTAAATTTTTATTCGGTGTTGCGGATGATACCGACGTATCTAAAATGCGACACGACATGAAGATGATGCAAAAATCGCAAAAGCAAGTTTTGCATATTATTGAACATAATATGTCAATTTTAAATGTTACGAGAACAGACATATCGCAAAACAGACATTCCATAAATGATCTCATTACGTCAATGGATCAAGTTCAAATAGAAATTCGTTCTATAGGTAACCGCCTTGAGCACCAGATTCAGCAAATAATGGCATTTCATGAAGTCATTAACAATTTACAACTAACTACAAGCGAAATTCGCCGTATGTTAATACACGCTCAAATGTATCTTGAAGATTTAACAATTAAGTTAAATATGCTTAGTTTACAGAAACTAACACCAGCACTTATTACGCCAGGTCATCTTCGTGAATTACTAAATGATATAAGTAATAAGTTGCCCAAAATATTTTCATTTCCATTAAATCCAGATACTCAATTATGGGAGTTCTACACATCGTTGCATTGTAAAACAATTTTAAATAATGATAAATTAGGAGTGATTATCGACATACCCCTTAAACCGGTCACAGAAACATTCATGTTCGTGCAAGCGGTACCACTTTATATACCGTACGCTAACAAAACTAAAAAAATCAAAATAAGTTCTAATGTACCACACTTCACAGCTTCAATCGACATTGAGGCTGACTATTTCTTAATAAACACCGATTTCTCGCAATTCGCAATCATGTCCGCGCGCAGCGCATACAAATGTCAGGATGAGTTGCTTCCTTTTTGCGAAATTGAAAACGGAATAGAATCAACGTATAATTCAAAATCTTGTTTAATAGCGTCCTATCTAAAAAGGCAAAATGACATCGATCAATATTGTAAAACTCTAATTCATACTGGAATATCAATGCCAAGAGCTATTTCTATCAATACAAATAGATGGCTTATTTTATCAAACGAAAATATTCAATTTTCGATTAAGTGCCAAAATGGGTCGAGTTCTGTCTTTAACGCTCAGTCGCCGATTGGTGAATTGCAACTTCAGTCTGAATGTAAGGCAATTAACAGTCATTTATTCTTACCACAACATTTCCTACGATCTCTCCAAAGCAATATGGATCAAATTAGAGCTGAGAAAATTGAAATTAATCATCTTAACATGTCTAGAATTTGGCAATCATTTATAAATTCATTCGGAAATGAAACCGTTGTTAATATACCAAATAAATTAAAGGATATAACAAGGGTGCCACTTGAAAATTTTATTGATCAATTACACACTTTGGATGAAAACATAGTACCGGAAACTGATGACAGCGCATTTGCTCTTAACTTGAAATCAATTCTTTTCATTTCTGGAATATTAATAATAAGTTTCATACTTTTAGTATTATTCTTAATTGTTAAAAAGAAATTACACCTTAGGTTCTGTGCTAATGACATTGCAAAGGTGACGGGTGAGTCTGAGAAGCATAATAACTTGACAGCAACCCCAATGGAATATAAATTCAAGATGCAACCAATGATCACTGACCAACATGCAGAAGCATCACAGCCAATGCTTCAAGGCTTGTTAAATCCACCAGAAACACCACCACAAGAATCCATGTACCCGCTAAGATCACTGTATATCAGGAACTAAGACGAGATGTGTAATATAGAAACAACAACAACCAATATGTTAAAAAAAAAAAAAAAGTGTGGACAATATTCAAGAAACCAAACAATTAAAACTAGTTTCCAGTTACCAAAACAGCAATAGTAATGAACAATATTATATTCAATTAGTTAGCTGCAAAACTGTGGACTTATTTTAAATATAACACTATTTATAGTGTCAAAGATGTTTCAACATAAACAATGGTTAACTAAAAACCATAGAGGACATGTATAAACGTTACTAAATTACATGTATATCCAACGATGTTCTATTCTACAAGACGAACAACTACTGATGTCACATAATATAGATTAAATTTCAATGGTGAAGAATGGTGGATGGAAGATAAACTTCAAAATGGTAGATAAACTTAAAAATGGTGGATGGTGGATAAAACAAAAATGGTCGATAAAAACTCAAAATGGTGGATAAAACTTTAAAATGGTGGAAATCACAGAATGATTTTAGCATAAAGATACGTAACACTAATATTATAATACTGTCATTGATAAATTTCATTGTTTAAATATAGTTTAATGTGTCAAGCATAAGTAAAATATATGACACTTTTATATAACTATTTTTTGAGTGATTTTAATTGTATAATATTGTCATTCCTAGATTGTATGCATCTGTTAGCAACAATTATTGATTTTAAATAGGTATACACATATAGATACATACACTTGTTTGTCTGTAATTACATGTATGTGTTATAACACCATGTCTTAACGTTTGTCTCATGTGGACATGCCTGTATGTGGGTATTTTTCTTATGTTAACAATTATGTAATTTTGTAATATTCCCATGTTAATGTACTTTTTTTAGTATCCGGACTACATAAGATTATTATATTATTAAAATGTGTTAGTAGATAGAGAAATTAATTGGATTGTTTTGTATATTTTCAGTTATAAATTATATACATAAAGAGAACTATCAACCTATTCTCAGGGAGAAAAGAGTGGCAAAAAAAAAAAAAAAAAAAAAAAAAAAAAAAATGAATACAGAGAATACGAACAATAAACTGTGAGATGTAAATTTTCAAACTCGTGTTAATGGTAACGAACAATATCAAACAAATTGGATGAACAAGAAAAGTGAAGAAACAATACAACATGTGAATGAAATATCAGTATCGTGAACAATAAATAAAAAACTATAGTGTTCTCTGTATAATTAACATTAACTAAAATTTTGCAGTGCTTTATATCATTGACAATATAGAAGTTTTAACTAAATTTTGCAGTGCTTTATATCATTGACAATATAGAAGTTTTGCCTCCTTTTCCCCAAAAATTGTAACTCGCAGTAAGCGAGAGAGAATGATGGTTCTTAATATTATTAATAGATTTAAATTTTTTGATGGTTCTTAATATTATTAATAGATTTAAATTTTTTGTTTTATTGCTTACAATATTGTTTTTTTTTCAGGGATTAAAATAATTGATGTTGTGATGATTGTATAATTATAATGTTGCTTTTACATGATTTCTTTTCAGGGATTTAAAAATTTGATTGTAATAAATGATTAATTATGATGTTTGATATTTATGTATGTGTACTCAAACATGAAGTAGCGACTAACATAGCAAGCTTGTCAATCTAAAATATCATTAAAATGTTAATTAAGTCGATTTAAAACGTTCATTAAGAAGGGGAGTGATTGTGTAATATAATAGGGTCATTCAATTTACTATCTTTGGCAAACATCAAATATTTACTTAAACTATTGGTCACTCAAACCAGTCCGGACAAATTGATATTCTAGATCTTTCCAAATTAGTAATGTTTCAACATGTTTTCTTGATTTCGCGGGGCGTGGGTACAAGCGTTATAAAAGGGAGCCGCAGCATGACTGCGGGGTCCACAGTGGTTAGTCGCTGCTCAATGTGAGTACGACCGAAGTACACTAATAAAAGTAGCTAAACTGTTGGTTGTGTTTCTCGATCTCTTATGTTACAATGTAATTTAACAATAAAAATATGATACTATAGTAATAAACAAAGTTTCATATACATACATATATTAAAACTATGTCATAAAATACTAGCACCAGGGTTAGCACAAAAAAGATTGAACTCTTGTTTTCATTGTGAACCCTCATGTGGTAGTGAAAGTGGTAAAAGCTATTTTGGTTGTCACAATCATGTTAAATACAGATCCACTAAAGGATATAATAAAGAAGATTTAAAAAAATCATCTTCTAAACACAGATTGGAGCCAAGTACTATTTTAAGTGACGATGTAAACATTACCTTAAAAGTTTATCTGTTTTAGAAAGCATTGCTCCTGTCAGACACATAAGGCTCAAACAAAGATCAGAACCATGGATAGACGGTGAAATTCTTCAAACTATTGAAGGCAGAGATAAAGCTTTTAAATTGTATGTACATGAAAAAAACTGATGAGAATTTTAGTGCTTTTAAATTGCTAAGAAATAAAGTTCAATATCTTGTAAACAATGCTAAAACTAATTATTTTTCAAGCGTTATTGAAGTAAATAAAACTGATTCTAAATCTTTATGGCAGTGTTTAAAAACACTTGGCTAACCCTCAAAGAAAAACAAAAATGTATCTTCGTGTAATATAGCATTATATGTTGATGGAGAGGTGTGTTTTGAGAAGTCCACTATTGCTAAGACTTTTAATGATTTTTTCACTACCATTGCATGTAAGCTTGTATAGATAAACTTCCCAACAGTGTTGGTCAATATGGTGAAATTTTTGTGACTTACTCTTATGCTAAAAAGAACTATCTCATGGTCCCTATATACTTCAGGTCATTAGCTTTAACAAATACGGTATATATATATATATTTGTCATCTATAATAAGGGAATCTGAATGAGAGCTTGAACTAACTTTTTTTTTAAGAAAGACAACCAGTTTCGTACATCAATAACAAAACTTAAACAATACATGTATATATAATTACGACGTCATTACGTCAGAAACAGGGAAAAAACGCTGTGAGACTTGTATGCCCGACAAAATTAATGATAGGCCCTATTAATGGAAAATAAGCAAAGAGCTGTGATTGTTTGAAATGACAATTGACTCGGCATATTATCACCTTTACCATACTGCAGTGACTATAGACTTGAATCGTTATGTTTATACGGGCAAACCTTCATGTATACAGTTTTTTATATAAAACTCGAAGGAAATGTTCTACACATATGATACACCAGTCATAAAAAGGGCCAGTATAGTTCTAACATGGAATCCGTAGACAACGTTAAATTAATGAAATTTGGTGTCTGTGGTTATAATTCAATGTACAATGTAGCCAGAGCCGAACATACACTCATCGTCGGTACATTAGCATTCATGGGGCTCAAGGTGGGGGAATAAAACAGAAGTTCACAAAAAGTGTGACCTGTGATTAAATGCCACAAGATTATACTAGATCTTGCTGGTAACAAATAATGCACCCCGTGATTTGAATATTTTACCTTCCGTGTTTACCTTTGGTGTTTTCTACCTACGCGAGGCGAAGCATGTAACGGTTATGCCAAATAGTTCTTGAAGTATACACACAGATCTGTGTCAAAACATATTTCTATGATATATATTCAACTAAACATTGTTCAGCGATATCATTGAACTGTGTTATTTCAAATATTCGGACTAAAAACGAAACATCACTCATCACCTAAACGATCGTGGATTTGTTTACTTCATTTGTTTGGGAATATGACGAAAAGGTAGTTCCAAAATGGCGTCTCAATATGTCCGAGGTTATTCGTAGCCTAGAGAATGGCCGAGGAGTTCCGAATGATAATAATATATCGATCAGTCAGTATACTTTCAGTGCTTTGATCTATACTGTTTTATGCTGATATTTAAAGAAAGACGTAAAGACAAACCTGTATGAAATGGTTGTTATTGAAAAGTTAATGCTACTTGGAGATTGACGTTAAGGGGAGTTGAAATGTTAAAAAGAGGATGGATGCTAAAAACAGGTGTTACTGTACACTGGTATTATATTATCAAATTTGACTGACACAGAAGTCGTACAAGTTCAGTATTTTACAATAAACAGTGTATACAGCCTGTAAACAGACTGTTTACGTCAACAGTTACTGCTTTACAGTGATAAAATATTCAATACCATCAACTATAGCTTCGAGTGAGTCAAACTATGCGTGTTAAGCGTGGAAAATTAATTAATCTCTTGATAACTTGATTTAAACATTTCACAAGGACAATAGACTTGGATCTTAATTTTGTGGTTTTAATGTAAAAATGTCTGCAACTGAACGAGGAGAAAATGAGGTATACAAGAGTTACAGACTTGCAGATAAAGGTACCATGTTTTATTTTTATATCAATGGAATTCATGGAGAATGTGTGTAGTATATACTATGTTAATGTAATTTCCACGTGCATTTAATATGTTTTGGAAAACAAACTATATATATCTCTCTCTGTTTGTACTGAAGTATGCATGTGGATAGAATATATAAATAAATGTATACATCATTTAGGGTTGTGTAATTTGCATAATATATATACATATTGGGTTTATATATCTTTAAACTTGTAATTCACGTTCTGTTTGTAAAATCTGTTTAAAAAATATTACTTATACATTACCATCTACAAATACATTTACACTTGTGAAAACCCTTTCATTAATACTATTAGATCTTATTTTTAAATGTACATGTACTCTGCTCACCAAAAGATTGGAGACATTTTCACTTTTTAGGCTTACTTAATAGCTTTTATCGAAAAGTTTATTAGCATTTTGTTTGAAACTTTTTTTAGATTTTGCTTTATTTTTCTGTTATGGTATATTTATTGTTGAGTCTATAATAATGCCCCAAAAAACTTAGTTTTGGAAAAGAATTACATTGAACATGGTTTTGGAGGTTTTGGGGGTGTTACATGCATAATCTTGAAAAAGTGATAGCGTAGTAAAAATTGCTTGCATTTTATTACAAACCATTATAAATGTATTTGAAAATAATCGTTCTACAAAAAAATAATTGAACTTTAAGAATTTTAGTGAATTTCCTTTGTGTCCAAACTTTTGGTTGACACTGTAATTACGCATTAGAATAGCTTGAGCGAATAGAATCATTTGAAAGGGGAGTATTAATGCTTAAAGCCACCCATCCACACACAATATTATTGTCAATAATATGGACAATACTGAATATTGACCATAATATTGAAGTTAAGCCCTCCATCCACACACAATATTATTGTCATTAATATTGATCAATTTTATTGATGGGGGAAAGTACTCTTCAATAACATGATACATCAATAATTATTTGAGCTCTGACCTTCAGTATCACCCACTAACGTTCAATATTATGGTCAATATTCAGTATTGTCCATATTATTGACAATAATATTGTGTGTGGATGGGTGGCTTAAAGACAACTGTAATTGTCATATATGGACATGTACCTAAAATATGCTCTTAGGTATTTTTGAATGGCACTGTACATGTATACACGGTTTAAAAATACCGCGGGACTATGACGCCATAAATGTTACGGTAATCGGTATTATAATCAGTTTTCGGATTTAACCACTGGTCCATGGACCGAGTCCACTGAAATCGCCGTTGGTCAAGGGACTGTTAGAAAATGAGTGGTCCGATTGTTCACCAACGATTTTAATCTAGAATTTTCTTAATTTGATATAAAAACATTATCTGCAGTTATAGTGTTAATTAATTCAGAATTTATTTTTCAAAATCGTTAAAATGATCAGCATATTTTACCATATCACCATGACTGTGTTGGTCCGGTAAACTTTCATTCGGTCCAGTAAAAAATCCATTCCGCTGGACCGATTGAAGTTTGTCCTGAAGGCTGGGTACAATATTATGGTTCGTGCTATTTTTAACATTATTACAAAAAGCAAGGTTGGTACTACGGCATGGTTTAACACGTAAATGTACCATTGCTTTCCATTCTCATGTTTGAATATTTAATATCTCACTTTTAAAAACAACAGGGTTCGAGTACATAAAAATAAGTCAAGGTAAAAAAATTTGATATCGCGCGAGTTCAGTAACTGAGATCAGTTGACCTCAAATTACCCCATTTTCGTGACCCAGATATAGACAGTACAGTAAAAACCGTACTAAGTACATGTGCTCTAAAAACCTGTACATGTACTATAACCGTGTTACAACGTACAGTAAAGTTCCCCTAGATCGATAGTCTTAACAGCCATCTGAATGGTCTTATTATAAGAACTACTTTCTTTTCCTATTACATGTACTATGTGTGTAACAATACCGTGACGGTAACTTTACCGTATTGAAATATATTGCAATAAGTATTGTTTTTTGCAAACGAATCATGAATAAATGCACATGTATCGTCTTAATTTTTTATTCAAATGATCTATCAAACAAAACGTTTGATTTACATATATTTAGAAAAGTGCAGTTTCCAATTGACTTTCAAAGATAATTATTCTGTCATTTAACAAAAATTATTAACCTATTAATTACATAAAGACTATTTTAAGTTTTAAACGCATTTTAAGATTTATTCAAACATTTAAATTTCGGATTCTGATAAAACAATCTGTATGGAACATAACTAGAAAAACCGATTCAGGAAAAAAACGAACCGGTAAAAAACCCCGTCAGAATTCGTATTGCAATATTATTTGATATTTCGGTTAACCGTTACAACCCTAACGTGTATTAGTAAGCTATTTGGGACTTTAAAATCGTCAAAATCCCATGAATTTGCACCAACCTATGAGATTTTCTACGGAGCCCCTAAAGTGACATTTTGAAATGCTTCTTTTATTTTTTCAACTATTTCGTTTAAACGAAATAATTATTTCGAACAAACGAAATAATTATTTCGTTTAATCGAAAAAATATTTCGTATGAATGAAATAATAGTTCGTAAAAACGAAATAATATTACGTAAAACGAAATAGTTGTGAAAATAAAAAAAAATATTTCAAAATGTCACTTTAGGGGCTCCGTAGTTTTCACATCGGAAATTTACCGAATAGCCAAAAGTGCTCATTGAACACATAGTAGTACGAAGGTCATAGATCTGATAAAAAATACCCTGACCTTCTAATGCAGTTTGTTTGACTCATGTATGTTGAGCTAAATGATTGCTTTATGTTGCGTGAGGGAAAATATTGATGAATTGACGATCAGTACGTAGTTTTGTTTTGTTTTTCATTTAAAAAGTTTTTTTTTCATTTAAAAATGACGTCACCAATTTTACTGTTTCAAGGAGATTAAAGTAAACAATCCGCACCGACTCATAGAATCAAAGAGCTGTAAGTATTGTAAGATTTGCATGATAGCTACACGAGGCCAAGCATGTGAACTATTTGCTCGGTTCTTGAAACGGAAGCATTTGTAACGTCATAGTCACGTGGTATTGTCAACGACTGGCCATGTTTATAGTTGCGTTGTTTATATAAAACTTAATTGATAAATCGCGAACAAATGTTTTTTAACCAATTTCAATTAGAGGCAAGTTTCTTCATTAAAAATAATTTATTTCACATATTTACACATGCACATTACATAAGGCTTTGCTTTCGAATGACACTGTATAAGCCGAATAATACGGTTGCTGGTCGATTATGAACATCAACACCGGATAAAGTATTTGTTTGGTTACGTGACGCAAATGTAGTTCCAGCATGGCGTTTTAATATATATATATATATCTTAATCAGTAAATGGACGTGGACATTCGCAACAACCTCGGCGATCATCTACGAAGATATACCTCGGAAATCAGACGTAGTAGGAATACAACCAGGTTATAAGGTCCGGCGACTGTCATTTTTACGTCAACATTTAATAATAACATTGTTACACGCTTTATCACATCATTTTATCGTTACAATGTCTCACACGTCGTATTTCTAACTATATTACCACAGAAACCAAATTCTAACCTTATGATATTCGAGGTTTATCTGCGTCGAAGATCGCCGAGGTATTTTCAAAGTTCCAAATGCACGGTTTCGTGAAATTCCACCCCCAAAATCATAGATTAACAACGGAGAAGTTAATACCTTTTCATAGTTTCTAGTATCAGTAACATATGTTTGGTAATAATTGTTTGGTTTTGTAATGTCTTATTTGGCTAGAATAGGGGGTCCAGGGTGGTTCCTAAGTGTTGGTCCATGTCAATAATCCGTTTGTAGTGGTAAATGTTCACTTGAACGTCAAGAAAACCCCATCAATTTAAATTCCTGTTGAAGTCTATTTTGAGGTAATCGAAGTTGCGTCGTGTTTCTTTCTACTGGTATGTTAAAATTGGTCAACTTCGCATAATTTTTCTTGCAGATAACCCGAGTAGACTCGTGCATGTTTATTTCTCATTAAGGTCGTCTGGGGTTTATCAGAACCATACATTGTAGGCCAATATATGTTTTATCACATTGACCTTGAACAGGTGACACAAACTTCAATATCTTTTACATTTATTACATCGGTTAGCCTAACTGTCATTATTTTCAGGATTTCAATTAGCTGTGTTTCAACCAGTGGTACCACAGCGCCTGGATTGATCACTCGGTAGCGCAAAAGGCTACTGATCGAGGGGTCGTGGTTTCGATTCCCGGGCGGGGCATACTTTGGCGGAGTTTGGTCATGAAATAATATCTACGGCCATTCTATCACTTACCACTGATTCGAAATAATATAGGACAGTTATCAGCCTCTGACGGAAACTTGTATACACAAAATAACTGATTAACTGCTAAATCCAGAGATTTAGTTTCTCCAGAAAGCTAAAAACAAATACGAGGTCACAGACTAGGCTACTAAAATGATATAATGCGCTTAGGGATTTTCTATTGATCTTGATATCAAAAATATCAACTTTGATCCAAAGATTTTTTTTTGAATACAAATGTACACCCAAGAGATGATTATCCAAAAAGTTACGATGTTGGACTGGTAATAATTGGATAGTTAGCTTCGTATGGTTCAAAATACGTACAAAGCCTCCCTCGTTGTTTCCTTGAGCAAGCAACATTATCCAATAGCTTGGTACTGGGGGCAAGGATGTTGACTCGAGTGTGATTAAGAATCTTTAAGTCTGGATTCATAATCGAGATAAAATGAAGAACTTGGTAAACATAACCTGATGAAGTAGAAGAATTCTCGTGTGCCAAGTGTTAACTTAGCTGTACAAAGCGCTAATAGCGCTGATAGTGGTGTCAGACATAGGGTTTTCATGGAGTAAATACAGAAAAATGCAACAAACGAAAACGGCAGAGATGTAACTACCCTTACATTTACCAATCATTGGAATATTAAACTAAATTAGATATACATACATGCACAACAGTTGCACGAACTTCACAGTCTGCATGTAAACGCATCTTGTGGACTACTTTTATTGCAGTAGTAATTATCCCTTTATTGCGCATGTACAGCCTAATATATTTGTTCGCAGCGGATTGAATGAGGATTACTACAGTCCTATACTTAACATAGGGAAAGGCCATGTTAAATGGAGTTTATTGTCCTAGTAAAAGGACACCACAAGGAAGGTGATAGATATAGGTTACCCTAAACCAGATGTAATAGTTGTAAAGTCAGTGAGCGTGCACTAGCATGAAACCGACACCATTAAAAGTGAGTAAAAGGCAATTACTTTGGTGTAAACAACCTCATATCCAAATAAGTAAACTAGGTTTTTGTTTACATTAGCATATAATTTACATGTATTACCTTTTTTATATACGAACATTTAATTTTGTATACACTTAATGAAATTGAAATATTATACATGAATTGCACTGTATAAATTTATTTCAAATTTTACATACGTTTGTACTGAAAAAACAACAACAACTTTTCCATCACGGTTTTCGAAAAACATACACTGATAATACACTGTATAAAATGTATGCTTAAAGTTGAAAGTCTCTACTTTGACGGAAAGAGCTTGAGTCTGAATAAAGAAATAAGCCGCCCGGCTAGCTCAGTTGGTAGCACGCAAGCCTGCTCTGCTAATCAAGGGGTCGTGGTTTCGATTCCCGAGCGGGGCATACTTTCGTGGAGCTTGGTCATGAAATTATTTCTACGGCCATTCTCCCTCCTACCAATGAATTTTAAATATGTAGGGCAGTTTTCAGACACTGACGAAAGTTTGCGCTTAGTAGCTGGTTAACAGCTAAATCCAGAGATATAGCCTTTCCAGGAGGAGTGAGTAGTTTGACTGACCGCCGTTATATGGTCTATACTATGTGTTGCTACGGCGTTAAACCCAACAAAAACAAACAAAAGAAGCATCCTATATAAAACAAAGAATGGAAATAACTTTTGAATTTGCTTGGTCATTAACTTAACAAGGATGTTGTATTTAGAAAGCCGCGTTATCAAATCGACAATGCCTATAGACTGCAAACCAGACAATGTATCTACATGTATTTTAAACACCTCTGACGAAAACAACTTTTTGATAAATGCAATTATCGCCAAAGTATGTTTATGTCATTTATATCTATTGCATTTCAAAGTGAAACTACATGTAGATCGAAACCTAAAGTAGAATTTGTTGTCAATATTTAAAACCATAGTTTTGATCACAGTATGTATAAGATGTCTTGTAATACAAAACCATCATCAAAATCACATAATTAAACTCCAAAACGATTTTGGTTCATATGTAGTCAATGTTAACAAAATGAATTTAATACATGTATGCTCCTGTAAAATGGCACCCTTTTAAGGAATAAACACTTTGTTTAACTTAATTTAGAAAACAAAATGGCTTGGCATGCCTATCATGTGTCCCAAATGCATATTTTATTTAATAACTTCATGGTTTTGAGACAGTTTTCATGTCTACTATAAATGAATATATCTTTATAATTATAGAGGCATCAATGCACTTTCAGGTACAGAAGTGGAACCTTCATACTGTTGCCCACGAAGATGGATTCTAGCTAGTATGGGACTGTGGATGGCTGTTATATCCTACATGCTAAGTTCTAATATGAGTGTAGCCATAGTATGTATGGCCAGACAACCATTACCAACCGGTGTGCTGATAAATAACAACACAGACAAAGAAATCACGTTTAAAATGATTTCAAATGCGACAGCCGATAAAAGATCGTTTCATACAGACTTTAACACAGACCTTTGGCTCAATGACTCTTCAAATGTCATGGGACATAGAGATAAAAATGTGCACTTGTACCATTCCTTACGGACAGCCGAACATTTATCACATAATATGATAGATCGCAAAAACTCAAGCCAACAGAGTAGGAAAACAGATGCTTCAACTAACAGTGATCTCAAATTGATCAGTTCCGATAGTTTTCAAAACAGCGAAGTACAGAACACTGTCAAATCGGTTGGTATCAATTCACCATGTGATGTCACTTTGAAACAAGAAAAATCATTCATGGAGGCGAGTAAGCATTACATTTCTGTTGATTTTAGTCTGCAATCACAATGCAATTTTCAAAATGGCGGGAATGGTTTTATCAGAACTAGGGCGCACCAAAACGAGGCTTGTCTATGGGAACGAGGCTCAGCGTGATTCTCGAGTTTCTAAAGTTTCTATTTTAAAGACGCGCATGCATTACTAAGAAACGGAAATATTATTTTGTCTTTTGAGGAATTACTTCTTTCTGGACAAATCCCAGGATCGAATATAAATTTAACTTACGATTATTCGATCTTGGAACCGCCTGGTAATTCAGCCAATTGTCAGTAACGAATGCAAGGTTCGTCGGTTTTATCCCTCTGGAGATGTGACTTGCTTACTGTTGCGGAGTTTGGTCCTAATCATTTTTCTACAGTTTTCCGCATCCTTAGCTAGGTCAAACGGCTGGGTTCAATGATCTAGCCCAGGAACAGTATATATATATACGTTCGATAATCCTCGTGAAAGTGTATGGATAACTATTTATATCGAGAGTGTAGTGGCAAATTATGTTATAGGGCTATCTAACAGATATTGAGTATTCCAATCAGTAGAATTTATATATGCGCCTCTGACGGTTGAATACATTTTTTCCGATAATTTTACTTTGTGCTTGTTTTTTCCAGCCTGCTGAGTTTACGTGGGATAAAAAGACACAGTCTTATGTTTTGTCAGGATTTTACTACGGCTATGCCATTGCCCAGATTCCATTTGGTTGGCTGACAGGAAAGTTTGGCGGGAGGCATGTGATTGGCATGTGTATAACATCGATATCATTGTTTACACTGTTAATTCCTGTTCTCGCGAAAACTGGTGTTTTTCTGGTTGTTGTTGCACGTGTCTGTATAGGTATTTTGTCAGTAAGTATGCTTTTTTGGGGGGGGGGGGGGCTTTTTTGTAGTCAATCGGTTTAACCCTGTTTTTTCTCATAACAAGGTTTCACTGACTCTTTTTGACAAATTTTCCATTTCTTAAAATGATGGTCCTTTCAACGGTGTGCATTGATTATGGCGGTCGCAACTTGGCATTTTGAAATAATTTTTAACAATAAATTGAATATTAAACACTTCTGTCTAACGATAATTTATCATTTGATGTAACTTTATAGTCTTGAAATACGTTCTTGATTTAAATAGTAATTATATTGGATTATGTTGACAGGGTGCATTCTCCCCCGGGTGGTTTATGCTGATGGGTGTTTGGGCATTGCCCAATGAAAGAAGTAGATTCACAGCAGTGTATTGGTTTGGTAAGTCCCTCATATAACAAAGCAAGTTTTTAATTCTGTTATTAAACAGTAAGGTACTAGAAATTTGACCCCATGATATGTGGAAACTTCTAATTCTTAACCAGATATTAAGTCCAGAAGCAAACGCCAGGTGTGACTATGCCAATCACATGAACCATTCAATTTTCAAATACAAATCAGAAATAGTTTATAATTAATTAGCGTTATGTCGTTTATATTAAACATCCATTAAAAGTACTTTCATATCCATATGTAGTTACGTGATTTGTTTCTGTTACTTTGATAAACTCATGTTGACAATGTTATTTTTGTTTTGTTTACAAAAGGTCAAGTGCTTGGCATCATATTTGGTTATACAACATCAGGATTACTGTGTGCCAATGGTTTTGGAAATAAATGGTCGTCAATATTCTACGTACATGGTATGTGATCTTTGTTTTATTTTTTTCATCAATTAGTACTTGATATTTAGTTTTCTGTGAGATAGACGTTCCCACACAATAAAATTTAATGTCATGGCTCTAAATATGTGTAACATCAAAGGTTTGAAACAACAAACAAGTTGGCATATTCATAGTGTAAATTGACTCCAGTCAAATCGTGGATATGAACTGCTTTTATTTCGAATCCACTTTATTGTTCCCTTGTCTCTCAAAGACCCAAGGCTTGGGTCCTGAATTGAACGTATTAAAGTTTATGTAGTAAACATCGACCACGCCATATGTTCAGTCAAGATGCAATAGCCAACAATGTCAACTAGTGGTTCACACTTGACCAACCAGTAACAAGGTTTTATTATTATGCTTATTATTATTGTTATTATAACTATTGTCATTATTATTGCTATTATTAT
Source organism: Mactra quadrangularis (assembly GCA_025267735.1). Classification (NCBI taxonomy): domain Eukaryota; kingdom Metazoa; phylum Mollusca; class Bivalvia; order Venerida; family Mactridae; genus Mactra; species Mactra quadrangularis. The sequence goes on along the minus strand of CM046305.1, from coordinate 44,841,883 downwards.
TGTTATTATTTATGATATTTTTATTGATGTTTATATCATTGATGTTTTTATTATTGTTGTTATTATTGTTATTATTAATGTTGGTATTATTGCTGCTGTTATTGTTTTTGTTATTGTTGTTGTTGTTATTAGGGTTGTTGTGATTACATTGTATTATTATTGTTATTTTTATTATAGATGTTATTATTATTATTGTTTTGTTTTTTGTTATTTTATTTTTTATCATTATTGTTATTATGGCTGTTGTTTTAAATTGTATAGAAAAGTGCTTAACAGATACAACGTAGTTTACATTTACCAAAGTACATGATAAAACAATTTTGCTAAAGTATATGGACATTTATCATTCATTAAATGCTTTGTCAATGCACACAGTTTGTGAAAAAGTTTGTTTTGAAAAGTCATTACGAGTATACAACAATTTAACGAGCGAGTGATGCAATTAATTGAGGATGACGATTAGGTTTGAAATTCTCGCAAACATTAATTCACGCTTATAAAGTGTAATGTACAAGTATTTATATAATGTATTTTATTAAAATCTCGTCTACGTCTATAGATGTATATACAACATAAAGAAAAAAAAACATGTTTGACAGCATACAATATGTAAATAAGTCACTCATAAAAGAGTAAAAAAACTACATGTATAAGTATAGTAAAGTACTATAAACAGTAACTAACAATATGGCTAATTTATCAAAAAAAATAGCATGTAATAAATCATGCTTAAAAGTAAAATATAGCTAAAAAATGCTATTCACAAAATAAAACTGGACTAAAAATTTGACAGTCATGTAATTTTAACGCACTATTGCACAGGTATTTTTATATACATGTACTTATAATACTTCGTTCAGTCCAAATTTTACGACTTGGCGCCGTTTACCATATAATAGGAAATTAAAAAAATGCTAAGTCACCAGTTTTCATATTGCATATTTTAAAGGGAGATAATTGTTGATAGAAAGTTTCTTTTTATACAGTTTATTTACAGGAGTGCTCGGACTTGCTTGTGCCTTATGTTGGTGGCTGTTAGTATATAATTCTCCACGACAACATCCGAGGATTTCGACCTCAGAAGTAAACCTAATAGAACAACATGTGACTAGAAAGGTGTTGTTTTGGTGTTTCATTCTTTTGTCTGTATTTCTTAATGATTACATGTCTGCTCCTGATGTATTTCACCAATCGGGGAACTCAGGCTTATTCCGCATCATGTCCACCTAGCGTCAGATGAATTACGTGGAGTAATCCTTCTTCAGGTCGTGTCACGCGGGTTGAAAAAAAATGAACGCCAAGAAAATAGATCTTGTGAATCACGTGAAATGTGAAATTATATTGTGCTTTTTGCATGTATGCAGTATGCCCCGAGGAATAGAAAATGAAGCCAGATTTGAACATATTGTATAAAAATGCACCAAATGCTTGTTATATGTGACAGGAACAATTGCCCCTGCAATGAAGAATGTCATTCGGGTCGACATTTTGACATGCAAATAGTCATTATGGTTGCACGTGTACATTAGAACTAAATACACCATAAGGTTAACGGCTTATCTATGTTACTCGAAATCAGTGATCTGAAAATACCACTAAGACGCCGTTAATATGAAGCTAATTAGGTCCAGGCATTGAGATTGGACCGAGCATTGTTTTTTGACCAGCAGCTACATGTATCATAAAGCCATTTTATTGGAACCTTCTGAGTTCGAGCCTTCGGACTACTGCTGTAAATAAATAATTTTTATGATGGTTTGAATCATTATTTTTTAGAGCCATTTGCTTTCAATTGTACTTAGTGATACAGTCTTTACATTTTTAAAATGTTCTCCGGGTCGGTAAAGTTATTGGCAATTAGCCGGATTTAAAATATAATTTCCTTAAGGAGGTAACAGTTCAAATCCCTCAAAAGGCGATTATATCTTTCCAAGAAAATTTGACAATAATGTCCACTTTCCATCATCAAAATGGTATATGAAGATGTTGCCGTCCTTGTTGAAGGTTAGATGAGTACTGGTTAAAGACAAGAATCCATGAAAACAAGGTTAGATGTACTGGCCTCCGTAAAATAATCTTATTTGTGATGTCACGACGTTATACTCAGTAAGAAAGTATAAAATGTTCTTTTTTTCAGAGCCAAGAAGAAGTGCCATGGTGTAAAATACTGAGTTACGTCCCTTGTTGGGCAATGTTTATAACTCATTTCTGTGATAACTGCATTTACTATCTTTGTATCACTTGTCTGCCATTGTATATGAAAGAAATACTCAAATTTGATATTCAAAGCGTAAGATTATTTTTAAAAACATTTCTTCCCAATTAACATCTTAGAAAGTTATGATAAAAATCATCGCAAGTCAAAAGCTGCAATTGCTCATAAAATGTTCAGATACATTTGTCCAACTACATTGTACATGTATCCTTTACTATGGTACCTTAAGCGTTTCATGCTTAAAGCAACCAAAAATACTGCGTTTATGGCAACTGTAGGCTCTAAAATTTTATATTTTTTCACAAAGTCACAATTAATTTTCTCAGTTAAAACACATAACATTTTGCAGACTGCCCTACCTAAATTTGTTCAGACCGTTCCCCTAAAAACAGGATGTTTTGCCTTACCCATCGAACATCTAACTCCATTTCAGAATGGTTTATTTTCATCATTACCCTTCCTAGTTATGATGACCGGTACAGTTAGTGCTGGATTTATGGCTGACTTTGTAAGATCAAAGGCAATCATGAGAATTACAAATATAAGAAAAATGTTCCAAATTATAGGTAAGGATTTTTGCTCTTATCTAAGTTAGTTTTGATTGACCGGTTACAGGTTGTCATTTTAAAAGAGAATTCAGACCAAAATTAAATGAAAGGTTAACTAATCAAATATTCCTAAATGATTATATCAGAAATAAACCGTTTTCTTTTCTGGTTTGGTGAAACGCCGGGGCAACAAATTGTAAGGGTTACATCACGACAGTCTGTCAACCTACTCAGCATTCCTGGAAAAGGCCGAATCACTGAATTTAGCTGTCAACTAGTTTCTAGTCACATACTGTTCTCAGTGACTGGCAATTGCCCTACATTAAATAGAATCAGTGATAGAAGGAAAAATGACCACAGAAATTAGTCCATGACCAAACTCCACGAAAACATAATCAACAGTTACAAAATTTATCAATCACAGACATACCTAACAGACAAACACTTATTTTTAAAATATAATATTGTTTTTATTATTTACCCAAAAACTATTCAGGAAAAAATGTGTGATAGATGTTCCATTATCCATGTTTTAATTTCAGTCGATGAATTTTGTTCGTCCTAATGTTCTTGTTCGAAGTATTTGGCAACATCTCATGTTAATCCTGCATGTTTTTCTCCATTTTAGGTCTAATGGGTGTGGCAACTTTTATAATTATTCCGGGATACCTCACGTGTCAATTGCGTGCCATTGTTATAGTTTGTCTGTGTTTGTGTACGTTCTTTGAATCTATCGGTAATGTTGGAGGTTACACCAGTGTTTCCGTGGATATAGCGCCTAGGTTTGGGTTTTTTACATTTACTATCACCACTAACTTTTTCTCATTTTGAAATAAAGGGATGATATCTATAGATGTTTCCCACAGATAAGCTACAAGTACTTTCCTTTTTGAACGATTCAATGCTACTATTTGGAAAATCAACTATCATATCGAGGGTTGCCCGCAAGACTGTCGTAAGTGCATTGCATTAAAGAGCCAGTTACTGTACAGTTTGGTGGGCAACCTTGTTATTATTCTTCGACATTTGCTTCTCCTCGGCTCTATTCCTTAAACCTAATTGCAGTTCTGGGCAAACTTTTAATAAAACCGTTGATCAAGTGCTTTCGGTGCTTTGATTTATTATTTATCACCGTTCAGTAACTGTTTACTCGTACTTAAGACGCATAGTTTACCTTAAAAACTTTTCCGTTAATATTCTTTCAAACACCTTTTTTTAATTTGAATATGGAATGTATGAAATGAAATGAAAATCAATATACACATTTTGCAATCTTCATAGTTCACCAAAACAGCATATCGAGAATCTATTTGTATGCCAGGTTTTTATAGATTCTCAAATTTTCTCTTGAACAAAATTCAAATACTCAGTTCATTACTTTAGTTATTGGTAAACTATACCAGACATAAAGCGATGTAAATTTAAATAAATAATTTAAAAAATTGCTTTCGCCGTGCATATCTGAAATCTAATTAACGGTTGCAAACTATGTAATTCAACTCAATATTAAGTCCGGGTGACACATGAACAAAAGCACTATATATAGTATCTATTGATAAATAACTTGAGTAATAAATATTGAATGTAAATCTTTTTAATGTTCTGTATGAAAGAATGTATAAAGTTTAATAATGAGGTCGCAATATGCAAGAAATCTTACCTGAGTTGAATGACCTACTTTCCAAAAAAATGGTCATAGACGCCCGGACGAAATCATGTGGGTTCCAAACCATGCAATCTTTTTAAAACATTTTGTGCAGCCAATGTGAAAACAATTGTGTTGACATTTTATCTCCGTTGACTTAATCCTGCTTGCATACTCCATTTTAAAACCGGATTTTTATTTTACAGATATGCATCTGTTATATTCGCCATATCTAATTCAATAGCAGCTTTACCAGGCATATTAGCTCCTCTTGTTGTTGCTGAAATAACACAAAATGTAAGTAGTTTACTTAATATGATAAATATCCTAGGCGACTAGCACGGTACCGAGTCAGCCTATACATTAATGTACATTGTATATAATGTTTTCTATAACACAAAAAAAACCCCGTAGATTTTCTATCATTATTAAAAAGTGGTCGGTTTCTTTTTAATAAATAATTCTATTTCACAAATTTAAACATTATATAAATATGCATAGATATAAGGATCGGCTCTTTCGAATGACACGAATACCTTTTGCCTATGCCAAAAAATAAATTCGTAGGCCGTCACCACAATCAACGCAGATTTTGTTTTGTCGACTCAGAAGTCGAAAGACAATACTTGTATAATACTCTTATGGCGATTAGTTTGCACCATTCACACAGTGTCCTTTTGGAAGGTGACATGGGAAATATCTACATCATGAAACATGAACAGTTTTCCTTTGTTTTCAATGCTTAAGATAATATCAACAACAGAGAAACCTTCATTGGGCCCAATTATGGCCCCAAATAGCCTGAAAAATGAAATGTATTAATAATTCTGCTTTGGGTTAATTTATTATTTTTAATTTTTGTATTTTTCAGCAAACAAGCGCAGAATGGAGGGTAGTGTTTTTTATTGCGGCTGGTGTTTCAATATTCGCAGCCTTAGTGTTTGGTATATTTTCAAGCAGTGATCGTGCTCCATGGGCAGAAGGTCAAAATTTTGACGTAGAACTTGACGTATCGAAACCTTTGAATGCGTAGCATGAAATTGAAATACGTCTTATATAAACAGGCTAAAGAACATTCCATTTCAGGGTCTATAGTCACGTGGTCTACCACTACAACTAATAAGGTCATCACACACTTTATTTTTGCCAATTTCTTATTCTGAACAAACAAATAAATGGTATCTAATGACGCATAAAATAACTTTTACGCTTCTTTCCATGTAAAGTACTTTGAAATTGGGGTTTTCATTTTCAAAATCCTAAATGTCATTTGCTTAATATATGCAGAGGATTTAATGAAAACAATTACAATTTACAGGAACATAGAATTATCAATACAAAGAAAAGTAATAGGTGATAATATGCGTTATCAGATCCTTTTTTCCGGGTAGTTCAAGAAATTGATGAAAACTAAAGTGATAGTTTCCTTTCCAAAGAACAGGTGACTATAAACCCTGGTTTAACACCTACTACATAGATCTAGCATCTTTCTTCTACAGGCCATGCATTCGGAACGCCTCTTAGATATGTTACGGAATCATTATCAGAACAACTTTTTCTCATCATGATTTCTTCCGAGGCATATCAGTCACCGTCATAACTGCCCCCAAAAGAAAACTCATATTTTGTTATAATATTTAGTAACATGTGTATCAAATTACGATTATTGTTTTGAATAATAATTATTTTGTGGAGTAATTTAATGTCAGATAAAGATTTGTACAAGTTCTTTTATTTTACATCGGCCTAACAACCTTGGCCCGATCTGCCAAATGGCATTTTCAAGATAGACCCGATGTGGATGCCGATGTTGGCTCGACTTTCAATTTCAGGTAGCGCCGCCAGACCAATGTTAAATGCTGACTGGGCTGCTGTTTACTGGATATAAATGTCTCAGGGCTCATTTAATACATTACTTATCATTAACTGGAAATAAAATCATATTTTTTAAACCTTGTTCATGATAAATTTTTATAAAACACTTTGAATTATGACATTGCGGCTGATGGATACTGTATGCATGCACACAATAGTTTTTATGGTGCACGTTTGAGTCAAATGAGTGTGGAACGGATCAATCGCTTGGACAACGTCCCATTTTTCCAGGAATAATTCTTTGAAATAAAATTTTTAATTTTCCAGCCGCCATCTTTGATAACTAAGCGAAACGCCTCTCGAGCTAAATCGCAAGCTTTGGGAGCACTCGCGCGTGCGCCCGCGTTCAGAACGAGAACGCTCGATGTCGCACCGAGCGGTTGCATTGTTGAACACACTTCACTTACTAGGCGCACACATATGTCAGTGGCATTCGGAACACCTTGACGTTTCATGAATGAATAATCATCGAAGGATTCCTGGTGGCTTGGGCGTTTATTTCCTCCGCGAAGCGAAGCACATAACGGTTATGCAAAATAGTTCTTGTAGTATATACACAGATTTTTGTCAAAACATATTTCTAAGTCATATATTGAACCAAATATTGTTCAGCGGTTTCATTGAACTATGCTATTTCAATTTTTTAGACTAAAAACGAAACATCACTCATCGCCATTAGAAACGATCGTGTATTTGTTTACGAACAACACCGGTAGTTTCAAAATGGCTCATAAATATGTCCGAGGTTATTCGTAGCGAATGACCGAGGAGTTCCGAATGATGTAAGTGACTGACAACTTCTTTACACGTGATTGTAAATCAGTGGTAGGAGGAAGCATGGCAGTAGAAATTATATCATGACCAACAGAAGTATGCCCGCCTGGAAATCGAACCTACGACCCTTCGATCAGTTTTCGAATTTAGCCAATGGACTGTGAATTAATTCCTCCAAGGTCGTCTACGGTCCAGTGATTATAGAATCACAAATTCTCTGCTAACACGACATGAGCTGCCTTAATTTCAGGGTTCAGAAATAAACATAGCATAAATTTGTATAATTGGACAAAAATGTCAGCCCGTAAGAAATCCAGGAACAACCCTGGACCACAGGTGACAGACTCAAATTTTCTTTATTATATCATACATGTATATAGAGAGTATATATATACCATAATAAGGAAAATTTGAGTCTGTAAACTGTGCCCTGGGCAGAGAGCGATTTTAGAAAACACGGAACGGTTACGTGATATTGTCTTGTATTCCTAACCCTGGATTGGGGAAAATTCATGCGGAATAACCCAAAGTTTAAAACGATTGAAGGAAAAAACCAATCTACAGCTCGTATATTTAGGTAGAAATTTAACACCGATTTAATTAATATTTAGTTGGTCTAGAAATATTTTATGGACATAAAACTATTCACAATTCACAATAAATGTATGGACTATTTAAAATAAAATATTGAATACCTAAGTGCGTGTTTAAATCAGTATAACGATGAACGCCTATTGTACATAACTGAATTTAAATACCTATTGAGTAGTCAAACAATTCCATTATACAAAATGCGAAGTATATTAAAGCCACTATATAAAGATATATTTATTTACAGCAGATTGAAAACAGTTATTCAATGTTCATGTAAAGTCTTAGATTGCAAAATAATAGTAAAAAAGAAATAAGTCTAGTTCTGTCGTATTTCCATATTAGTGTTGTGTTTTATATATCAAAATGTGTCTTGTGAAACATACTAAGTTATAAATTACGACAAAATAGTTAACAAAAGATGTACAATTATTTGCAAAATTGATGTTGCATAAATAAAAATACTAAATCATATCAAAATTTTCATTCCACAAACTTATCATTAAATCCTTTACAGAACCTTATAGTATATATTCTTATGAAGGTACTGCAATATTTATAACCTCAATGAATGTTAAAACTAAAGTAAGGCAAATGAAAAACTAAAGCGAAAGAAGTAACAGGGTCTAAAGACCCATTACACTTGTATCTGTCAAAATGATTTTCATTTGCCTTAGTTTTGTTTTAACATATATTTATGTTATAAATATTGGTGTACCTTCATTGGAATATGAACTATAATGTTCTTTAAATGATTTAATGTTAAATTAGTTAGTAGTAATAATTCTTAATGCCTTTTAGTATTTTCATTTTTACAGCATCAATTTTGCAAATGCATCTTTTGTTAAACGGTTTCATCTGAATTAATTACCAGCATCACATTGTATGTTTCGTAAGGATCATTTTGATGTATATAACACTGCTCTTGATAGAAGTATACAAGAGTTAAAGCATTTTGTATTTTACTATTATAATGCAAGCAAGACTTAACTTGAACCTTAACTGTGAATTTATCAATATATCATGCATTAGACACAATTAACTTATCAAACCATTTTGCTTTCCAAGTTAAGGTTGGACTAAGTTCGTATTTCTTGAAAAGGGGATCCTTAAAAAGTTTTTGCATTCATCCAAATTATTTACCGGCTTATTAATGGAAGATGTTTTTTTTTCTATCAGAAGACTTAATCCGGGTCGATAGCGCAGTTGGTAGCGCTAGGATTTGGAATATCGTGTACCGAAGGGGGTATAGTTTGAATCCCACCCGGAGAGGTTATACCCTTCCATGACAATTTTATAATGACATTTTTCGTCCATTGATTAGATGATATGGAGATTTCCGGCCTTGTAGAAGGGTAGGTGTGTACTGGTTATAGACAAGGGTCCAGGAAAGCTAGGTTAGGTGCGCTGGACGCCGTTATATGACCTAAATGTGTTAACATGGCGTTAAATCCAGTAAAAAGCCCAACTTTATCTTAAGCATATTGAAAACAAAACTATTGTTTTAAATATTGACATCCAAATTCTACTTACGGTTTTAATTACTTTTACTTTGAAATGCAATAAATAACATAAACATAATTAGGGCCTTATTGATTAGTGCAGTTATCAAAAAAAAAAAATACATTTGATGTGTTTCTTACAATATTTTTCATACTGATGATAATGGTGCTTTAATACACATAACCTCAATATACGGCCAGCAATCATGTGAGAATGTTCGATATCTATTTTAAGAAAATTACGTTTTTGGAAAATACAGTAAAATGTGATTTTTGGATTACTTTATTGTTAAGGTTAGGGTACGTCACCATTGATTTAACCCAATAAGAACATAGAAAAACTCTTTTCTAAACCAATTTCTCAACTGAAGTATAACATTGACTTGCATAAGTTTACTACCATATGATGATTTTGAGTGCAAAATAAACTTCAGCGCCACTAGCATTATAAAAGACACATTCACAAAAATGTCAACACACCTGTACTTACTAGTAAATTGCCATCTCGTGAAATCTCGTTCCGTTCAATCAGAGATTGACACGTATCTGTCGCTATATAAAAGCCAAGGTGCATTCAGTGTAGACATTTTGTGCTGCGCAGTAATAGCGAACTGAACAGAATATATCTCTTATTTCGTAACAGTTTACAGAATGGCGCGTGTTTCTGTTTTGCAAGTTGTCATTGTATACGGATTACTAATTTCGACTGTGCTGGGCAAGAGCAGCGATGATGGTGAGTTCATTATAATTATGTTGTAATTGTTTTTACATAAAATATTGCGTAAATCTATTTCTGCTCAGACGAAACAGGGTGGATTCAGAACTTTTTTCTAGGGGGTCCATTTCTTCTAGGAAGGTCCAATCTTTCGAGCCACAACCACATCATATACTTGCAGAATAAGGCAACATATTCATAATAAAAAAATACATAACCATTTCATCTGTTACGCGCAAATACGAGGGAAGCGAGCCCGGAAAAAATTAAAGGGGTCATTCTTAAAACTATTCAATAATTGCCCCTTATAAGTTATCAGTCGTGCACATTTATTCTACTGCATCTGTATGTAAAATAAATGAAGTCCACTATTCAGACATCATTCAAAGTCAATTACTACGATCTTTAAACTTTTCTTATAGAACCATTCTATTACATAAGATGATGTAACATCTCTACTGACAACTGGCACAAACGACGGGTCGTGACTGAATAGTTGATACCATTCTATTAATACGACGTAAAGAGCTTAACTGAGACACTTAACTCATAAACTATAATACATGAGATTCAGTATAAACTGTTTAACAAGTGTATTTTAGGAATTATTGCGTCTGTCATAGCAGACGATAATTTTGAATTGCTCTATACTTATATACCGAGGGACTACTTCTGGATTCGGTAAATTTTCAAGATAGGAAAGGGTCTGAAATACGGTAAATATATTTGTTCAGGACTGAAGTCCCGAACAAATAAAACAAAAACTTCGTGCTACCTAAAAATGGCTTTTAGTTAATAAAAAACACTCATGGGTGAGCACAGTTTGGAAATTTCAGGGGGGGGGGGGTCCGGACCAAAATCGACAAAATCGAGACCAACACAATACACCGTTGTTCTTTCCAAAGATTGACCAGGAATTCTTGGAGAGATAAAACGATATTTTATTGTTTGTAATATAAGATCTGTATACACTAGTTTTAGGATTATCTATTATGTATAACACAGTGCTTATAGGTATATATACCAGGGGAGAATTCAGGATTTTTTCCTAGGAGAGGTGCTAAAACTATTTCTGGTGAGGGGTCCAAACTTTCGAACGACAACCACATCATACACTGTTTGCAGAATCATGCAACATATTAATAATAAAAACTACAGAAGCATTAAAGTAATGTTTAACACAAAAGCGAGCAGAAGAATAATTGCTTCATGCTACTTAAAATGGCTTACAATAAAAATGCACTCATGGACAGTTACATTTTGGAGATTTCAGGGGGGGGGGGGCATGCAGATCCCCCCGCTTGATCCGCCTATGTTTTGTTCATGCGCCTAAGACAAATTTTATAATCTTTACAAAACCTTACAAAAAACTATCGATAAGCTATTGTGTTGAACAAAAGACATGACATTGTAGACAAGCAGAGTATAATGAATTCATATATATATAGGTTCATACATTTGCTAAACCAACATTTTTTGCGTACGCCGAATAATGAATTAAAAGATCGATTTCAAACACAATGATCTACAAAGACTTTGTTTAGTCGACATAAAAGCTACAAAATTAGCATTCTTTAATGTCATAATTATTTTTTAATATCTGTATACTCAAGCATTATTTTATCATACGTACAATATGTATAACAATACTCACACATTTCTCTTATTTGCTTTTATCCTTCGTCTTTAATCCCTATGTATTGACATTTGGTGTACCGTCATATTATTGTAATGGAGGCGAACAACAATGTATTCAACTAATAAAATGTTCTGTTCAATATATCACAATTTATTTATTTTTACAGATAGTTGCAGTTTTATGGCAATTGCTGCTGGTGCACTAGCGGGTGTTGGGGCAGTGGTTGCTGCTCCACTAGTTTTACCTGCGCTTGGATTTGGAGCAGCCGGTGTAGCGGCTGGTTCTATAGCTGCTGGATTACAGGTGAGTACAAATAATGTTAAAAATGATACGACTTTTCTTGTTGGCTTGCCGGAGATAAAATGATGAACTTGTCCACTAAACAGGTAAAGAAAGGCGATTTACGTATATTATGTATTGACTTAAACGTACCATGTTCTTTGACATTCAGCAAATTTTACATGCATGATTAAGATCGTGAATTTGTAAATTGTATTTATTTACATACCAATTTAATGTATATACTTACTAAACTATTAAATCGTTTTAATATTTTGCATTACCAAAATATCTTTTAGTATTACGGAGCCCTGCCAAGTTTATTTTGGCAAAGAGAAGATTCATTTAAGAATGCATATAATCAGCTAATTAATAAAACTAGATAAAACATTTTTTATACAATGCTTCAAAATGTCAAGACGATTAACTACAATATTATTACCGACATGTATTGTGCGTAAAATTGACCCCGACCTGACCTTTATGGAAGAATATTCATTACATTGAATACGAATGTAGTATCAAATTTCAATTACACCGTGGCCGTGAGGATTATGCGTATAAACATTCGAAGTGTAGATTAGGCGTGGTTCTGATTTTAGTCGGGATATGTGTAGATGCAAATGTGATAGGTCAGGTCGGATCAATATTTACGCACTTTACGATTATATTGATTAGAAAAAAATGGATTATTATAATACTTTTGATTATCAATTCTTTACAATCAAATGAAATAAGCACTAAGATTTTTAATTAAAACACATATAAATAAGACCACATACTTGTATTGTCTGGAAAAGGAACACTTTGCGATCTATTCTCTATTTCAGACATCTACAACAGTAGCTGGTGGTGCTTTCGCCTTGGCACAGAGCGCTGGAGTCGTAGGTTTAGGTGTGGGAACAAAGGCAGCAATCGGCGGGGCAGCATCCTACGCAGGACATAAAGCTTACAAATATGTCAAGGGTTGTGATGGACCTACATGTGAAGAGCCATAAATATGTAATTGTCGTATCAGTTTCAACACTATTTGAAAAGTAGGATTTCATAGCTTGTTATAATAATAATTATATAAAAAAGAATCTGCATTTACAGGCAAATGTTATTCATATTGATGAAGAGATTCAGTCTTGAAATAAATGACATCAAAATACACAAATGAGAGAAATAATATTTGCTTATTTATTAAGGGGTTAAGCATTCGTAAAACATTGACATACTCCATATTCTTATTAGGGGTGATACATTTTAGATAGCTTTGTCCTGTGGCATTCCAGAGCTAAGTATTTAGCAAGCGGAAACAAACTTTCAATGTACCTTGGAAAAAGTAGAAAAGCTAAACCAGTCTTATTATTATCTTTTCACATGTTCGAATTACAATTACTGGAAAAGGCAATGATAGGCTGTAAGTTTTACACAGAAAATATTTTTATCGCTTAATGCGGAAAACTTTTGGTTATGTATCTTTTGCAATGTCATTTGGATTATACCTGCTCTGTATGGTATTTCAGTTTTCTAAAGAGGATTACGCATGAACTTCAAATTACACAAAGTTACAAATCAAATAGTTTTTAAACTTTTGACTGACGTATCTCATTTAAATTCACATGAACATTTTGTTCAAGACAGTTCAGTTCATAATCGTAATACCAAATTATTTTTCAATCTTGTTTTAATATTACATCATTCTGTTAAATATGGGGGTATCTGTGATTTTATAGAGAATTATAAACTCTACATTAGTTTATACATATAATTAAACCACTCTGTTCTCTTTTCTTTATTGTAATTGACAGTAATTGTATTGTATTTGTTTGATTATCTTCTATTATAAATATCATGTTTGCTTTTACTGTTTTGACAAAAGCGACAAAAGTGCTGAAATTTTGGAAAATTCGAAAGCTTTGAAAAAAATCATAATAACTGTTATCTGTACTAAAACATAACAATTGATGTGAATATATTTACAATTATTTATGTTTATTTCGGTTTTCAATATAAATGTATTTACAATTATATACATGTGTATTTATTTCAGTCTTAGGCATAAATATATTTACAATAATTTATTTTGGTCTTAAATATAACTATATACATGTATACAATCATATATATTTAGTTTTGATTTCGATATGAATATAAATACATTTATACGTTTATTTCAGACTCGTTTTAATATAAATAAGAATACAAAAATATATGTTTGTTTCGGTCTACAATATAAATAATATACAAATATACATGTTTTTATCGGTCTTCAATATAAATACATTTTCAATTATATACATGTGTATTTATCAGTCTTAGTTAAAAATAAATTTACAATAATGTAAATCATGTTTATTTTGGTCTTTAATATAAATATATACATGTATACAATCATTTATATTTATTTTTGATATCGGTATGAATATACATACAATTATATGTTTATTTCAGCTTTCAATATAAATAAGAATACAAAAATATATGTTTGTTTCGGTCTACAATATAAATAATATACAAATATACATGTTTTATCGGTCTTCAATAATATACATGTGTATTTATTTCAGTCTTAGACATAAATACATTCACAACTATGTAAAATATGTTTATTTTGGTCTTTAATATCACTATATACATGTATACATTCATTATATTTATTTTTTATTTCGATATGAATATAAATACAATTATGATTTTATTTTAGCTGTCAATATAAATGAAAATACAAATATATGTTTGTTTCGGTGTCTTCAATATGAATACAATCAAATATGATTATTTCGGTCTTTGGTAAAAATATACGAACAATTATATGTGTTTTTTCACCCTTCATTATAAATAAAATTCATAATTTATATATTTGTTCGGTCTTTAATAATTTATACATATACCCTTCATATGTGGCACACTATGTTTTGAATAAATAATCAAATATTTAAGTGTGATAATTATAGGTTCAAGCTGTTTACGGTTCCAAATATATGCTTTTTTGCACAGTAAAATGTATAATAACCTTTCTATTATATATCTTTCTTTTTCTTTGAAATAACCATCATCGCCATCATCCCCAACAAAGCAATCACAGCCATTCTTATCACATCGATTAGTGCACATTTACCCAACCGTCCAATACGAAAATAATATTTACTTTTGGATCCAATATGGGAATATATTTGACGGTCACGCAGATTGTCGATTGGGTAGATTTATTAGATATATAATATTGTTAAGAATATCTCTTGCAAATCGATTATTAAACAAGTAATAGAAACTTACACGTTCTCCTTCGCACAAGAGCTCTATACGATCAGAAAAAGTTCTGGAGCAAGAAACTGTACAATGATGGTGGATGTAGATGGAACCAATATGAATGCATTACTCATTGTCTATGGAATAAAGTTACGTGATCTTAATCAAACATTTGTTTACCGTCAAATTGTTGCAGCAGCAAAAGTTTGATATGTAAGAGTCAAAAGTGGATTAAATAATAATTATTGCATTTCTTTGTCCGAAAATTGATACACAGTTTAGCCAATGCACAAGTAAGCGACCCAAATATTTGAAGTTTGCATTTTACGCTAGCTACTTGGGCTAGGTCTAAGGCCGGGAGTTTTTTTACAAAAAGGAACGAAGTCTTAATACCAACATATTACAGCTATTACATTTAACAACTTTTCTAAGTATACACATTTCTTCTGCAGATAATTTCAAGTGTTGTTAAAATATTTAAACAAAATTTTGTGAGTCAACTATGGGATATTATATCTTTCATGTGGCACTAAAAACGTCAATATCATTTGTGTAGTTACCGACTTCCAAGATGCACGTGCATTTCGTCCCTTTTACTAATATGAGCCAAACGGTTTACATTTATACGGTTTTTTGTACATGTCGATATCTATAGCAATTTACACTTAAAAAGAACACCTTAACATTTACAAGTCGTAAGTATGAAACGAATTAGCTTAAAATGAAGAGACCAGGCTATCGAAATGATACGAGAGGTAAATTGAATTGAATTGCTATCTCATGTCTTGCTCGCATCATATTCATCACTGAGACATTCGTAGCATAGCTGCAACGCAGAAACCTTCAACAATCGTGACAAGGTGAACCCATTTTTCAGCTTGCCCATACTTCCAAGCGTAACCCTTTGGCTGTGATGAAACTTTTAAGAAAGTTTGAGCAAACCGGAAGTGTTAAAGCTCTGCCACGCCAGAGAAGACGTCGTATAACGACAAGTAGGCAAGAATGGGCTAAGATACCCCGGGATATCATTCAGAACTACATAATCTCATTGCAAGCAAGGTGTCTTGAAGTTATACGAGCTGAAGGTGGCCTTGCTCGTAATTGATGTGAATTTGTACTTTGTTGGCGTCAATAGTGTTACTGCTTATCAGAAGTCAGTTATTTTTCAATTTATTCTTCGTTTTGCTAATAAATGAAACACTATTTGATGAACATTTTCTACAAATTTTATATCAATAGCTTACGTATCAACACAGTTATGACCAAATATATTTTATTTATTTTATTGGAGTAAACGCCGTATCAACACAATTTAGGTCGTTTCACGGCGTCCAGCGCACCTAACCTAGCTTTCTTGGACCATTGTCTATAACCAGTACTCACCTACCCTTCCACAAGGCCGGAAACTTCTCCATATTATCTAATCAATGGAGGAAAATCGACATTATTATCAAATTTTCATGGAAGGGTATAACCTCCCCGGGTGGGATTCGAACCCGCACCCACTCGGGCACGAGTATCCAAATCCGGGCGAGCTACCAACTGCGCTATCGACCCGGGTTACCAAATATATAGGTGTATACTTAGAAAATTTGTTAAGTGTACACTCAGATATCGCAAACTGTTTTAGAGTTTTCAAGATTTTAAAGAGTTTATTTCAATCAAAATAGATTACAATACAATAATTATGTATCAGGTCAGACATGACCCATGAACATAGGGTTAATACAATATATAATAAAAATGGGTTCAATGGTAGAGTTTTAGATATATTCCTAGATAAATATACTCAGGGTCGAAGGGTTTCGGGTAAGAAATCAAACATTGTTCCGTTAAGAATGGACTGACATGCATGGCATTTATCGATATATTCATTCGAACGCTCTTATAGAATACTCTTTGGTGTAGCAAAACGAACTTTTTGGTGCCCTGATTGTCCGAAGTTTTCGATTGAGGATAAAAAACCCTATACCATACTTGTACAAGGTGGCGTTTCGTCTCTCATTTAAAATTTCTTTCATGAGCCAGTGATCGTGGATCTAAGTAACCAAAAATAAGAAGTGTGACATGTACGACATGACTTGCCACCTCGTACATGGAAGTTGTGCAATAGACAACAGTATATTTTAAAGGATATCTATGTTCTGTATATAAAGAATATTGAAATCGGGAAAGGGGCTGGGATAGTCGCACCCTTATTTCTAAAATACTCACACAACTGTTGTATTAGTAAAAAATTTCTGATTGTTATATTAATCATGTCAATATTCTAAGAAAGATAACTCTTTCGAAATTATTGTAAATGCCAAGTCCATCTCTCTCCCCTCTCTCTCTTCCCCCTCTCTCTCTCTGTCTCTTCGTCTGACTGTCTGTCTGTCTGTCTGTCTGTCTGTCTCTCCCTCCCCCGCGCTCTCTCTCTCTCTCTCTCTCTCTCATTCCCTCTCCCCCTCTCCCCCTATCCCTCCCTCCCTCCCTCCCCCCCTCTCTCTCTCAAGAGCATTTAACTCGGTTTCATGTCTACGTGCTAACTTATATTTGTTTTACTTCATTCTACTCCGCTACAACTATGTTTTTTCGTGCAAAATAACATTACGTGTATGCGTGCTCCATTTCACATGAAGCACAGTATTGAAAATAATGGTTGTACGACCTAGCAACAGTAACTAGGGTCAGCTTTAGGGGCTTTATCAGTGAATCTACTGTAAGAATATTTTAGAATTGTAAATCTCTTATATAGTTTATTATTAAAGTGGATAAACCACCACCCCCTAAGTGAATCATGATCGTAAAGGTAAAACACTTAACATTTACACCAACAAGACACTCGATCATAAGTTACGATACGTGATAGATACCATATTTTATTTTTATGTACCTGTATTGAAATGACACCTTATTAAATTTTGAAAAGGTCATTGTATAAACTCGGGTATCTTAACAAAGTCTATCGACGTAAAGGGTCATATATCACGAGTACCAACATTATACGCCAAGCAATCATGTGAGGATGTTCAATATCTATTTATAGAAAATTTAGTTTTCGGAAAATACAACATTCTATAAATAGCCGATGAAAAAATACAATGAAACAATTACTTTCGGAATGTTCTATTGTTTAGGGTACGTCACTATTGATTTAACCCAATAAGAACAGAAGAACCAGTTTCTCAACTGAATTATAATATTGACTTGCATAAGTTTACTACCATATAATGATTTTGAGTAAAAAAACAAAACTTCACCGCCACATGCATTATAAATAACACATGCACAATAATGTTAACACACCTACCTGTACTTACTTGTAAATTGCTATCTCGTGAAATCTCGTTCCGTTCAATCCGAGATTGACACATATCTGTCGCTATATAAAAACTAAGGTGTATTCAGTGTAGACATTTTGTGCTGCGCAGTAATAGCGGACTGAACAGAATATATCTCTTATTTCGTAACAGTTAACAGAATGGCGCGGGTTTCTGTTTTGCAAGTTGTCATTGTATACGGATTACTAATTTCGACTGTGCTGGGCAAGAGCAGCGATGATGGTGAGTTCATTATACTTATGTTTAATTGTTTTTACATAAAATATTGCGTAAATTTATTTCTGCTCATAGAAACAGAATCAGATCCAGGATGTTTTCAAAAACAAAAGACAAAAATCATGACCAACACAATACGCCGTTATTCTTTCCAGATATGAACCAGGAATTCTTGGCAAGATAGAACGATATTTTACAGTTTGTAATATTAAATCTGTATACACTAGTTTTATGCCTACCTATTGTGTATAATACAGTGCGCATAGGTATATTTATATCAGGAGCGAATTTAGGATTTTTCCGAGTGGAGGGGTCCAAAATTTTCTGGGGAGGGGTTCCAAACTTTCAAACCAAAACAATCTTTACAGAATCATGCAGCATATTAACAATGCGTGTAAAAACTACATAACCGTTAAATCAATGAATAGCACCGAGAAAAGATTACTTCATGCTACTTAAAAATGATGTACAGTCAAGAAACAGGTACATTTTAGAAATACTAGGGGTGGTAAGGGGGGGGTCCGAACCCCGATAGATCCGCTTATTTATATAAATACGTTACAAGGTCTCCATGCAAAGAAAATAAAACAGTGATGTAATTAAATAAGGAATATATCATACAACATGAAACATAGCTTTACTCTCTGTTCCTCCTTTAGTCAGAGACCTAGCTATCTACATGGTTTCTATGTCTCTGCTTTTGTTAATAATACGTACATGTATTATGCATAGCAACAGTTTATTGGTAACTTTTACATAATAAATTTAACATTCAATTTAGAATCACTTTTGATACAGATATTTCGGAATCACAGCTTTTAGTCCATTTATTTAGTTTATTTATTAAGTTTAAATGATCAAATTCCAAACAGTCCAGTCTCTATGTTAACCTATAGCTAATGTAGTGATGTATGAATAGATATTTTGCAGGGGCGGATCAATGGTATTGTCTAGGGGGTTCAAATTTTTGTGGGTGTCCACACTTTCGAATCACCACCACATTATACACTGTTTTCAAAATGACGCAACATATTTATAATTAAAACCACATAAGCATTAAAGTTATGTTTAACACAAAATTAAGCCGGAGAATAATTGCTTCATGTTACTTAAAATGGCTTACAATAAAAATGCACTCATGGACGGGTACATTTCGGAGATTTCAGGGGGTCAGACCCCCCCCCCCCCCCCCCGCTAGATCCGCCTATGTTTTGTTCATGCGCCTAAGACAAATTTTGTAAGCTGAGACATCACAAAAAGCAATCGATAAGCTATTGGTTTGAACAAAATACATTGTAGACAAGCAGAGTATAATGAACTCATATGAATATATCTATATACATGTATATATATGACGCGCGTCATGACAAAACCTGCATTAATGACGTTGATGACGTTGTCGGGAAAATCCACTTAAAAATTACGTCATATAATTTTCGTCACGCAGGTTTACGAGCGGACAGTTTTAGCTCGGCGTAGATTTGAATTTCTATCGTCATAGAGTTTATAGTTGACTTGTACTCGATGGATTGTTTTTAAAATGGGAACGGAACTTGTCGTTAAGTTAATCCTAATATATTATGTTATATGTTAGAGTTAAAATAATTAATTTGATCGGATTATTACAGTACTCCTTACAATCCTATTACCGGTCAGTTTTGAACATTTTCAGTGATAACATTTTTGTTATTTTCATGTAACAAATACAATTTTGGATCTTGTATTTCGATCCCTGCTTAGTCAATCCATATATAAAGAAAAGAGATAATAAACTCAAAGTTTTGTGCTCCAAATACGTGTCTCAAACGCAAGAAGAAGTTGTCCAAAATAAAACGGACGAGCATTCATTTGTCGTATCTTCCTTTTTTCGTTTCTTCGCCACGAAGTATAACCACATTACATATGACGTCATTTTCGGTGAAATCAGAATTTGGTAAACTTTCCTTGGTTGTTTAAAGGTTCATAGTAGAGGACAATATCATAAATCGACACGTTTTAAGGCAGCAGGTGAATGTAATGTATTCATTTCAAGCTGCGTGGGGGGCGCAAATCAAGCCGTACTCGGCGAACAATAAACAATATCAAACGTTATCAAGTGTTTCGTAATATATTACTCACATTGGACTAGTCTGCGACAAATATATGTGTCAATCTCGGGCAACGCATGATGCCTCAATTAATCTTCGTGGAATACTACTATCAATAATGAATAACTCAATTAACCAATATGCACTTTCGCCTGCGACTTGGTCCATGATATATAAATCTATAGTCATTCCAAAAAGCTTATACGGATGCGAACTATGGAGTCATGTTTCACCTTCAAGCACAGCTAAACTTGAAAGGAGTCATCGTTTCTGTGTGAAGCTTATTCAAAACCTGCCAACTTACGCAAACGTTGATATGGCACTCACTTGTCTTGGTATCAACTCTATTGAAAGTGAAATCGATTTACCAAAACTCCAATTTTTTGGGCAGTTGTGTCGTCTTCCTCCAGGCTACATCTCAAAACAACTGTTTGTAAAAAGATTAACTCACTTTTGTAACAATGAAAGACAAATTCTTGGGTTCATTCCAGATATCCATAGACTTTTTGTGAAATACTCACTGATTGATTATCTGAATGAGTTTTTACTATCATCTTCTTTCCCATCAAAATCAACGTGGAAAAATATTCTCAAAAAATTTGTTAATTGGAGCGATTTTGAAATGCGAGTATCACGCATTAAATCTAGACATCAAACATTTCATTGTGATCACTTTTTCAATGTGAACAAACCATGTAAGTTATGGGTGTTTGTACGTAAATATCCTACCGTAAAAAGAGAGTGTTATACAGCTGTCAATATATTGTGTCGGTTGATGTCGTTCAGTAAAACTGAGTTATGTCCCCGTTGTGAAAAGATTACTGACAATGTTACCCTTCATCTAATCTACCACTGTATTAACAATGATTGTTATCGTAATAATCTATGGTCGTATATCTTGACTGTTTGTGGTAATGAAGTGTACGCGTCATTAATATCTATGGATGCTTCCTCTCAAATTTACCAACTCCTCAGTGGATTACAACTATATAATCTTAGTGAATATATACAGGACGAAGTAATCCGTACCACTTTAATATACTTACACAAAATGTCTCATAAGTAAACAATTACAAATATCTTAATTAAACAGCAGGTCATTCTGAATATTGCTAGACGATATTGAAATTTTCAACTACAAATTCAAACTTATGTGTCAATTTGTTAATACGCGTATATATACAATGCAGCTCAGTGCATTTATTCAGACATGAGTGTGCTTTTTTCTTAGTCTTAGTGATATGTGTTTTTCACATATGTTGTGAATTATATCACGCTATTTATATATTATTATGCTTTTCTCTGTAAATTTCTATGTATTTTGTATTATTATATGCTCTCCAGCTTGGAGGAAATAAAAGTAAAGGTACCATAGTCTCTGATTTAATCTTTCAGTGATTTACAAGAATGTTTTTGTGGTTTCGAAAGTTTGTTGGCGTTCTTATTTCTATTCTGATCGGAAAGTATTTCTATAATCTATAATCGATATTAAAGATACGTACTCTCATGCACCTTGGTGGAATGTTTCACTCTAACGGTATGGAAAATCTTGATAAACTCTAGGTACTGCTGGCGCCACACTGTCCCGAAATTGACACTAGATGTGCATACGAATGTGGATTTTTGAATCGCGCACGTATTTTATCCCTGCTTATTCTATGCATATATAAAGAAAAGGGATAATAAACTCAAAGTTAGTCTGCACACAATGCATCCTTATGGAGTGAACGGATCCTGGTTAAATCAAAACAAAACAAAAACTCAAAGTTGTGTGCTCCAAATACGTCTCTCAAACGCAAGAGGAAGTTGTCCAAAATAAAACAGACGAGCGACATATAAACCGAACGTTTGAGTCGGCGGGAATAGGAATAAAACTCCTTAAATCAACACAATGCACCTTAAATCATTTAGCAAATCGATTTAGTAACATTATATCGTTAAATGTGCAACATTGAGTTAAAAATAACTATCACTGACTTCAAAATCTACTAAAAGTTTCTCCCCCAGTTGTGTTGAATGTACATGATAATAAAGCAGACATTTTTATGACATCCTCGACTCATCAAAAGTTTTGAACCTGTTTCATTGCGCTTCCATAATTTAAATATATCCCCCGAATGACCGAGAATTTCATTTTGTAAACAATGTAAAAACTGGTCCAATTTTAAGCACTTACATCCTTTACTTGGCATGGGAATCGTTATTAAGTGCCAAAGATAACTTAAGCTTAGAAATTTGAACCGTCCGGTGAATCCGTTTGCGGGGAATATAATATGTATATGAACATCATATACTCCTGACATCATTATTTTCTGAGCTTGATCAAGCAATTCTCTTAATTACTTTTTCCATAAATTACGGGTACTAGAATTTCCGTTTTTCTGGCAATGGGTCGACTTGATTTGCCAGGGCGGCTTAAACTGGCGTATGCCGATTCCTAAACGGGCACCGGCAAATGACTTTATTTGTTCCGAGATTACTAGCCGGTGTACGCCGAATGCGCCGGTTACGTTTGAGCGGCTAGCGGCGAGCGTGTAACAAAATTTGACTTCTTCTATAATATTTTTTCAACTTTATCATATTTTTAATTAGAAAACAACATATTCTGTGGAAGATCAACCTTTTTGTCAATGCAAAGTTTATTAAACAAAGCAAGTATGTATGATATTAAAGAATTTATTATCTATATCAATTTTATATCGTTTCAAATATTTCACAGTTCTGCTGTATATTTTGATGCACATTGATATTAAAACAAACACAGTTTTAAATATGTATTGCACTGAAAGATAAAACAAACTTACAAATAAATAACTTGGTCTGTATGATTTACTTTATGCTGTGGTCTATACAGACCAAAATATAAGCAATTTGATATAATTTTATAATGATTAATTGATATATTCTTTATATTGTACTTTAGGATGTTGCTACTAGTGTAGACTAGTCTTCAAAAAATGGACACAATGTCTCTCACATAGTTGATAGCCACACAAGCCCAGTTAAATTTTTCAACTGGAAGAAGTTTCTGGGATGTATCTTCAAGCCATTAAAAAACATCACCAGGTACCATAGTTTCCAACTATCAGCATTCGAACCTGGTGTGGTAGTGTGTAAGGAGTCTGCAGACAGTGATGAAGTCAGAGTCTCGCTTCTACGTAAAGGAGTAACTGTTACACCAGGAATACTACCAGATATTATCTATGGCCCAGGCCTTGATGCTGAGAGACAATGGTATCTGTATGAACATATCAGACAATTCTTTAAATCAGACAATGCCAAAATTGTAACATGTCCATTACCTAAACTTGCACAAAAAAACAGTGTTGTAAAAAGATGAAAGTCTGACTTGTTAATTGAATACATTTCAGTGTTGAGGGTGTGATAGTATGTCTGGTTTTTTATGAATTATGAAACAACTTCTAAGAAAATATTTTCATCAGTGACTGACGACTGCCCTACATAATTAAAATTCATTGGTTGGAAGAAGCATGGTGGTAGAAATAATTTCATGACCAAGCTCCACGAAAGTATGCCCAGCCCCGGAATCGAATCATGAACTCTCGACTTCCATGCTACCACCTGAGCTAGCCATGCAGCTGCATGTTTTGTATTCAATATTCTATGTCCATATGTATTAGCAACAGTGTTTTTGTTTTTGCTTAGGTAATATAGTGTGTAAAACATAATGCTGAAACCTCTTACTTAAGTTTTTATCTGACTGCTATGCATGGAAAAGACAACAGACATGGCTTATAATATAACTATAATAAACATGAGACATAGTCGATTTTTCTCAACTGCAAAGACAAGAATAATTTTCTGATGACTGTGTGTTCTTAGGTTAACACTCATGATATTGTGAAAGTATGTATTCAGTCACTGTGGTTAATAATTCAAACTTGAACAGATGAGAAAAAACAGACTATTCAGGTTTAATAATAATATTTTCAATTGCATTTTTGTTTCTGTTGCTATTTTAGGCATATGTGTTAGTTACTGGTTTTGTTGCCATGGTAACTAAATTGATGTTTTACATTTAGCAAAAATCAGCTACAAACTATAATACATTTTATACTATATATAAATTTCTATGTATTTTGTATTATTATATGCTCTCCAGCTTGGAGGAAATAAAAGTAAAGAATTTATTTTTTCTTTCCTTGGGCAATCAAAAATTTGTAAAGTTAAGTTTACTAAGCACTTGATGAAAATCAAGACTTGTACATTTTTTATATGTTTAGAAACAGATGATTTTTGTGTGTTAAAGGGTAATATTTTTTATTCCTGGTTGCCATGGTAACCATGGTAACCATGTTTGGCATTACCATTAAAAAGATTGCCGAATATAAAAAAAAAATAAGATATGTGTAAAGCAAAAGATATTATACTTTTAACAATGAATAAAAGATGAATACATACATGCATGTCTTGTTTTACTTTTTAATAATTTCAGAAACACACCCGATTTTTGTTTGAAATGATTGAAAAACCTAGTTTGTTCAATCTGCCATAGGCGGGCCAATATTGATCGAATCAGTGTGAAATTTTCAGGATTTATCTAATTCATGTTGTAGTTTTAGAAAATGCAATAATCTGAAAATGTGATTTTTTCGCCATTGGCCTGGTTTTTGCAGCCATTGTCACAAATATGGGTAAAAATAGGTACAAGGGGGAAACCATTGTTATTGTGTTATAAAAATTAACTAAGTTTATGGACAAAATACTGATTGATGTTGTGTTTAACTCTATTACGCGTCAATTGTGTTAGAGTTTTATTACAAGTACATAATTTAACTCGCCAGACACGAACTTAAAATTTTGACTTCTGAAATGGATTTATTTACACACACTGCTTGAAATGCGACAGTCTGCAACGGTAATTATCGTCATCCTCGTCATCACTTCTTCGCTAATTATTTGAAACACAACCGCAGCTGTAGCAATTGACGGCATTTTAATTAGCCGGAACGCTTGATTCATATTTCACACCGGGGTGAGCCGATCGGTGAGCGGCTAACACCGGTTCGTAAGCCGTCCTGGCAAATCAAGTCGGCCCAATGTTTCAGTACGAGAGAGTTGGGAGGCAGATGAGACAGAGGTGTGCCTGCTTGAGGACCCGACTTTTCGGTTTGTGGATGACTCCAGACCGGCACCTGTCCCCTACCTGTCAAGGCATGAGTAAAGCCTGACAGAAGTACCTGTTTAAGTCCTTGCGACCATATATCTGTCCTGTTTTGCAATTTTGTCCAAGACCAAAAAATAGATGTTATACATAATGTTTTATGAATGTTGATAGACTCAGGTAGAGAAAAGTTTAACACCTGTAATACTGATACTGTTAGTTGCTTGATTTTTTTATCCTACTTAATAAAATCAAGAACAATAGACTACAGTTTAACCTCTGCTAACGGTACCTATAACGAGCAGCAACCTCCGACGAGCAGCATACTAGAATCCCCCCCGGTTGATTTTGCTCTATGTTTTACCTTAAACGAACGACACCTCAGCAGAGCGGTAAACTGCCGTTATGATAAATCCACTTTGTTCATAATTTACCTCCGTACAGCGACACTAAGTCTAACAAGTTTTTTTTATCAATAATCGATGATTATCTCAGACCGGAAGATTTTAACAATAAGCGATACCCTTAATCGTATAATACTACCCTAAGGTGTTATGTTATTAAATAATTTGACTAACAGGGGTTAATAAACAAGTGACATTATGGTTTCCATGCCACCAACGAACGAATTTAGATGAAGAGCGCTTTGTTTGGTAGGCTGACGTCATCAAATATCAGTCATACACACGCCTAGCTAGTTGACGATAATAAATGAAAACTAATTTGTTATTGTACTGATAATAGATTATAATAAGCTTGTATTCTGAATTCAACTGGAAAATTTTGGCTGCAGAGATTGGCTGATTGAAGATTGATTGATGTAAACAACATATATATATAATACGTACATTTATGAAAGTGTGACATTTTCTTGTGTAGAATTTCAATAATACACATATCAAGGAATAAACTTTTTGTTATGTTTTATCACCAGAATTACAGTCTAAATCACTAGCAACTAAGTGATTACGAATTTGTTTGTGCACGAATTTTTAGGGGACAAATCTATACTTCCATCGTTTAGATTGGATTTATAAACTTTCGGTTTAGAATTTAAACACGAATTCTATCAATTATCTCAAATAATTGTGTGAATATATAAAAAATCTTTTTAGTTTATATAAAAAACGTAGTAACAACTTTTGAATAAGGAAGCATTTACATAATAAAATGACCATCCGATCTTTATCAATTGACCCGATATCGCCCAAAGTTTGACAGCAGCTATTATGGAAATTCTACCTTTAGCGGGTAATTGTATATTTGATTATAAAATTAATTGAATATTTTGGTTGCTGAGGGAACAAAGAAAATTATCATTAACACAGTAAAATGTAATACCCATATAACTATGCATGTAGGCCTATACATATCATTAGTGGTCTTTTTTAAAGAACAGTATGACGTAACGACATTATATTCATTTTGACATTATTCTGATGAATACCATGGGAACTTTAGATTACTATAGCGTCAAAAGTAAGCTGTATTTCCGAAAGCGGTTTTTGACTTCAAAAACTACAAACTTTTTTCTATATTAAAATGCCAAAACATAAAAATCGAAAATTTTGTCATTAAGGCAGGTTTTTCCATGACGCGGCTCATATATATATAATGTATAACACTTAAGAATTTGTACTAATTACCAATGCTTGATAAGTAGTGGGGTCGATAACTGCAACAATCTTTCACTTGGTGATACAAGCATCAAATTTGGCACAGATGACCTGCATGGTCTACCATTCACAAAAAGCACGATTTCCACTTCGAAATTCAAGATGGCCGTCGTTTTTGCGCATGCGCCTAGAAATCAGTATCCCAAAGCGACTAAGCTTCTTTTTACCGCTTTGAATGTATCATAGGATGATACATTATAGTGTTTTTGCATTCTACAAATGTTAATCAAGTTAAGACATTGATTTACATCATGTGATATACTTCCAAGGTCAAGGTCAAGGTCATGGTAAAGGTAACATACATGGGAATGTTGTTTCAAACTTTTTGAATCATTTTAATGATCATATAGGGTTGGAGATGTAAATAGAAAATAGTCATTATTCAAATTAACTTGATAGAATCTTTGACAAATATTCATAGACATAAATTGACATTTACCGTGACCTTGACCTTGATCTAAGGAGGATGTAAATACCCCGTAAATACTAATTAAATAATCAAACAATTAGTTTATTTGAGACTATTACTTTAAAATTGAAATATTAATACATGTGTTGGATTGCCTTTATCAAGTGTTTACTATGTTTATGCTTAATGTTGTCCACATGTTGTGTATGTCAAAGGTCAATGTCACATGAGAAGGTATATATATAAAGTGATTTTATCAGAAATTTAACACAATTCACGTAAATGAAGCAAGGATTCTCATAATCCTAGTCAAAACTAAAGTTTCAACAATAATGCGTGATGCACACATGTCTAGAAGTCAACAATTTAAGGTCAATATCGTAAAGATAGTTTAAATATTGTTGTGATAATTATATGAACGCAAACATAGATGGTTTAGTCTGTGATGATTTCATTATTCGCACATGCAAGCGCATAAAAAACGAGTTCATTTAAAACCGACTCGACAGCATTTGAATCGCTCATGACATTCCCTCTTGTCACCATATTTAGTTAACTAATGAAAACGTTTGGCAATCGGTGAAAGGTTGGCCAATAGCTTTTGTCATTCGCTACTGTTTTACCAAAGCCAGCCGACTGGATTCGATCTTGATAGCCATCGATTGACCAAAAATACACGCAGCGTGGAAGACAGAACTTTTGACTTGTTCATAGAAAGACGCCCTTGTATGTGAAATTGCATTATAGGACATTTGCTCTTGGACAGAAAAGTCAAGCCTAGCGTCGCAACATTGTCTATAAGACTGTTCTAATCGCGCATTATGACAAATTTCTAGAGTGTTTTGAAATCTTGATCATGTCTGCTAAATGTTGACTTAGCTTTTTCAAAGACTTACATAAAATGACTACAAGTAAAATCGTGGAAGAACTACATTCTATTAGATTTTTCTGAGCCGTCATTTTGTGTATTGGTAACCTTCTAATTGACTATCCTAGACCAAACTCAATCCAAGGTTTATAAAATCTGCACCTTTTTAGTGTTGAAACACGTTTAGTTAACAGCATCAGTCACACATGCTTTATTATAAAAAAGTTTTGCCTGTTGCTTTATAGTATAAAGTGGATTGAATATGATTCTTCGTGATTACGAGGATTCATTTTATTGTAGAAACAAATGGATACAATCTCACATTTTGTCACAACAACAACATTACAAAAACACATTGTAAGTATTTTGTCGGATCAGAACCCAATTTAGTTCGGTCTTGTTGTCACTACCTCGTACAATTTTCTGCCAATTTGGTCGTAAATTTGTTTTGAGTGCTTCTCCATGGCGCTCACGTTTGTCTCTAACTGACCCTCGTAAACATCGAAACTAATTACATGTGTATGTCCTGTTATATTTCGAGACATATGCATGCACCTATGGAATTAAATCTTTAAAAACATATTATCCAAAGGCCTTTAATGCTTTCTGAGAATCAGAATATACGAGCAAGAATCCATAAATAACAGTTGCATCGGAAATATGCTGATAGTCAGGGATTATTACCGGAGTCTGAAAAGTATTGGCCGGCTGATATGTCTGACCTGTATAGTTTGCTAGTGTCAATTTGTGTGGCTACGAATGACTAATCTGTTAGGCTGCTCGTTTTCTAGCATATTCAAATTTGCAAATAGTAATCATTTGATGAAGGAAGTTTTGTGATACTTTGCACTATTGCATTACAAAGCTTCATTAATACAAGCTTAATCGTCTGATCAAGATGGATTAAACCTAAAAACAATCTGAATTGTCCTATGAAAGGGTGGCATACTTGGAGTTATTTTAGAATATTCATTTGAGCTACTAACAATTTGGGGGAGACATAAACTTTGTCAGATAGAGACAGCAGCACTAATCTAAATCGGTTGTTATAGAAATACATGATGGATTTTTGTACACATTTCCTGCTCTAAAGTTAATCTTTTTACTGCCTCACTGTAAATAACATTGAGATATGGGATACAATGGACAACTGTCTGCATATACTTCTAAAATCTTGGCCACACATTTACAGAAGAAGGAAATCGGTTGGATACTGACAAAAAATTGAGTGTAGCTACTGAGGCATGTAATACTTTATGAATATGTTGTCAAAGCAGTTTTTGGATTCAAACCGTAGTTATGGATGATAACGGATTAATTTCTGATTTGTACTAACTGATACGAACGCCGCTGAATTTAATTCAAAGTTGTCCGGGATCACCATTCCTAAATATGTGTCAATGGAAAGAGTACCCTACATCTAACCCAATGATTCATTCAGTATTATCTAAATTCCGTGTAAGCTGTACACCATTGTGGTAACTTAAACCCTGTTACCATTGGCTCCCTCACGTTGACTAACGATAGTTATATAATAGTAAGAGGGATTGATTCGATAACATTTGAGACTTTTTAGTATAATGTACAGACATCTGTTTGTTTCAACAGCACACAAACAGAAAACATATCATGTGCCAATACAGCAACAAGCACACTTTAATTGACACTCATATACATGCCGAGTATCAAAGCACAGGCGGTCGTATATGTAATGTTTTCGAACAGGAACCGCGAATGATGCCTAGGTTTCATTGTAGTGATGTCACCAGATGCACTGGTTATACTTTGAGATGTAGTCTAATAAATGAGAAATGTTCTAAATCAATTTACTGCAATGAATTTCATCTGAGAAAAAGCGTTAGTATATAAAATTATTTGGCGTCTTGTAATGGCCGCCATTTTGAATTGACAGCCATTAAATGGATTTTGTTTGAAAAAATTTAACAGAATTGTTTATTTGTTATAAAATATTGAAAATATATTGATAATTACGTAAATAGAAATAATTGAAAAGGCTATTTTATATGAACAGGACAAAAAATCCCTATCATCGGCGGCCATTTTGAAAATATGGCGGCCATCTTGAATTTCGAGGTGGAAATCGTGCTTTTTGTAAACTACACACTATGTACAACAACTGTACCAAATTTGGTGCTTGTATCACTAAGTGAAAGATTGTCGTGAAAAATGACACTTATCGACCCCACTAAAGTAGCCAATTTCTCCATTACTAAACTTTCTATTTCATAGGTTCATACATTTGCGAAACCAACATTTTTTTGCATATGCCGAATAATGAATTAAAAGATCGATTTCAAACACAATGATCTACACAAATTTTGTTTAGTCGACATAAAAGCTACAAAATTAGCATTCTTTAATGTCATATTATTTTTGAATATTTGTATACTCAAGCATTATTTCATTATACGTACAAAATGTATAACAAAATTCACATATTTCTCTTATTTGCTTTTATCTTTCGTCTTTAATCCCTATGTATTGATATTTGGTGAACCGCCAAATTATTGTGATGGCGGCGAACAACAATGTATTCAACTAATAAAATGTTCTGTTCAATGTATCGCAATTCATTTATTTTTACAGATAGTTGCAGTTATATGCCATATCTGGCTGGTGGGCTAGCGGGTGTCGCGGCAGTGGCTACTGCTCCACTACTTTTACCTGCGCTTGGATTTGGAGCAGGCGGTGTAGTGGCTGGTTCTATTGCTGCTGGATTACAGGTAAGTACAAATAATAATAGAGATGATACGACTTTTTTGTTGGCTAGTCGGAGATAAAATAATGAACGTGTCCACTCAAAAGGTAAAGAATGGTGATTCACGTATATTATTTATTGATTAAAACGTACAATGTTCTTTGACATTCAGCAAATTTTACATGCATGATTAAGTTCATGCATTTGTGAATTGTATTTATTTACAGGTCAATTATTTAATGTTTATACTAAGTAAACTATTAAATCGTTTTAATATTTTACATTACCAAAATATGTTTTAGTATCACGGAGCCCTGCCAAGTTTATTTTGGCAAAGAGGAAAAGAAGATTTATTTAAGAATGCATATAATCAGCTAATTAATAAAACTAGATAAAACATTTTTTATACAATGCTTCAAAATGTCAAGACGATTACATTGATTAGAAAAACGGGTTATTATAATACTTTTGATTATCAAGGCTTAACAATGAAATGAAATAAACTCCAAGATTTTAAATTAAAACACGCATAAATAAGGCCACATACATGTATTGTCTGGAAAAGAAACACTTTGCGATCTATTCTCTATTTCAGACATCTACAACTGCAGCTGGTAGTCTCTTCGCCTTGGCACAGAGCGCTGGAGTCGTAGGTTTAGGTGTGGGAACAAAGGCAGCAATCGGCGGGGCAGCATCCGTTGCAGGACATACAGCTTACAAATATGTCAAGGGTTGTGATGGACCTACATGTGAAGAGCCATAAATATGTTATTGTCATATCTGTTTTAACACTATTTGAAAAGTAGGATTTCATATATTGTAATAATAATAATTATATAAAAAGAATCTGCATTTACTGGCAAATGTTATTCATATTGATGAAGAGATTCAGTCACAAAGAGAACTTACACTTAAATTAAATGGTATCAAAATACACAAATGAGAGAAATAATGTTTGTTCAATTATTAAGGGGTTAAGCATTTGTAAAATGTTGACATCCATATTTCTTATTATGGGTGATACACAGGCGCGTATCTGCCATTACGCACTTTACGCACGTCCGTAACCTCGATTTTAGAAATCGAAAATCTAAAAGTGCCAAAAACCCTGAGAAATTGGATGCCCAATCCGGGTAAGGCATTATTTGACTCGACTGTGATAACTATACTTGAAAATGTCATATTAAACAATACACAAATTAATCAGTATGGCTCTTTGTGCACATTAAAACTTCGAAAACGAACCGCGAATGTCGTAATTTACCGGGGCGGATAATAAACGTTCATTGTACCTAAGAAAAAGTAGAAAACTAAACCAGTCTTTATATAATTTTTTACATGTTCGAATTACGATAACTAGAAAAGGCTTTAAGTTATACACAGAAAAATATTTTTATCGCTTATTGCTGAAGACTTTTGGTTATGTATCTTTTGCAATGTCATTTGGAATATACCTGCTCTGTATGGTATTTCAGTTTTCTAAAGAGGCTTACGCATGAACTTCAAATTACTCAAAGTTACGAATCAAATAGTTTTAAACAATGTTTTTAAAATTTTGACTGACGTATCTCATTTATATTCACATGAACATTTTGTTCAAGACAGTTCAGTTCATAATCGTAATACCAAATTATTTTTCAATCTTGTTTTAATATTACATCATTCTGTTAAATATGGGGGTATCTGTGATTTTACAGAGATTTATAAACTCTACATTAGTTTATACATATAATTATATACATATAATTAAACCACTCTGTTCTCTTTTCTTTATTGTAATTGACAATAATTGTATTGTATTTGTTTGATTATCTTATATTATAAATATCATGTTTGCTTTTAATGTTTTGACAAAAGCGACAAAAGTGCTGAAACTTTGGAAAATTGGAAAGCTTTGAAAAAAAATCATACTAACTGTTATCTGTAGTATAACATAACAACTGATGTGAATATATATACAATTATTTATGTTTATTTCGGTCTTTAATTTAAATATATATACAATTATTTATGTTTATTTCGGTCTTCAATATAAATATATTTACAATTATATACATGTGTATTTATTTCAGTCTTAGACATAAATATATTTACAATAATGTAAATCATGTTTATTTGGTCTTTAATATAACTATATACATGTATACAATCATATATATTTAGTTTTGATTTCGATATGAATATAAATACAATTATATGTTTATTTCAGCTTTAAATATAAATAAGATACAAAAATATATATTTGTTTCGGTCTTCAATATAAATATACTTACAATTATATACATGTGTATTTATCTCAGTCTTGGACATAAATATATTCACAATTATGTAAAATGTGTTTATTTTGGTCTTTAGTATAAATATATACATGTATACATTCATTATATTTATTTTTGATTTCGATATGGATATAAATACAATTATGATTTTATTTCAGCTGTCAATATAAATGAAAATACAAAATATATGTTTGTTTCGGTTTTCAATATGAATACAATCAAATATAATAATTTCGGTCTTTAGTAAAAATATACAAACAATTATATATGTTTTTTCAGCCTTCAATATAAATAGAAATACATAATTTATATATTTGTTCGGTCTTCAATATTAATACATATACCCTTCATATGTGGCACACTATGTTTTGAATAAATATTCAAATATTTAAGTGTGATAATTATTGGTTATTATACATTGTACTGTACAATATGGAAATATATTTGGACAAGTAAACAGCTTGAAAAGTCAATAGGCGAGTTCAATAAGACTTTTCAAGCTGTTTACGAGTCCAAATATATGCCGTTTTGTACAGTAAAATGTATAATAACCTTTTTACTATATATCTTTCTTTTTCTTTGAAAAAATCATCATCGCCATCATCCCCAACAAAGCAATCACAGCCATTCTTATCACATCGATAAGTGCACATGTACCCAACCGTCCAATACGAAAATAATATTTACTTTTGGATCCAATATGGGAATATATTGGAAGGTCCCGCAGATTGTCGATTGGGTAGATTTATTAGATATATAATATTATTAAGAATATCTCTTGCAAATCGATTATGAAACAAGTTATACAAACTTACACGTTTTCCTTTGTACAAGAGCTCTATACGATCAGAAAAAAGTTCTGGAGCAAGAAACAGTATAATAATGGTTGATGTAGCTGGAACCAATATGAATGCATTTCAGATTGTCCATGGTATAAGTCACGTGATTTATTTATAATCAAACATTCGTTTACCGCCAAATTGTTGCAGCAGCAAAAGCTTGATATGTAAGAGTCAAAAGTGGATTAAATAATAATTATTGCATTTCTTTGTCCGAAAATTAATGCACAGTTTAGCCAATGCACGAGTAAGCGACCCAAATATTTGAAGTTCGCACTTTACGCTAGCTACATGGGCTTGGTCTAATGCCGGGATTTAAGAAAAGGGACGAAGCCTTAATGCCAATATTTTACAGTTATTATACTCAGATATTGCAAACTGTTTTATATTATATTCCTAGATAAATATAATCAGGGTCGAAGGGACTCGGGTAAGAAATTAAACATTGTTCCGTAATAGATTGGACCGACATGCATGGCATTTATCGATTTATTCATTCGAACGCTATTGGGTTTAACAAAACGAACTTTTTGCTGGCCTGATTCACAGGGATTTGTCAAGTACCTCCCTTTGATTTTTCAAACATACCTTTTATATATTTAAATACAAGGGATACAACTGCGTTTACTAGACCATTTCATCTAAATTTATTATTTTGTGACTCACATAAAATACTGATATCCGGGTAGCACTTTAACGGCACGATTAAATCGATTAAACATAACTCTTCGAGCTATGAATATTAAATGTTTCAAAGCGCAGACCATTAATACGATTAAATTATCAAAAACATAAAAAACAGCACAACAATCTCAACGCGGACAAGTTTGTGCACAGTTGAACAGAATGAAAATTGCTAAAATTTCAATGTTACGTCGATTTTAGCATGATTTACTCTGTGTTAGATTGTGTTTCTCGCTTCACTAGTTATAAAAGTACAAAAAATCGTGCCAATTATCACCTGTCCTGAAACAAAACTAAATACAGCGTGTTCAATTACACAAAATGTTACAGAACGTTACATAACGATACATTCGGAATCCCTCGGCCATTCGCTGCGAATAACCTAATCTAATACACAAGGTGCAAGGTGGTGTTTCGTCTCTCATTTTAGATTTCTTTAATGAGCCAGTGATCGTGGATCTAAATAACCAAAAAATAAGAAGTATGACATGTACGACATGACTTGCCACCTCGTACATGGAAGTTGTGTAATAGACAATAGTATATTTTAAAGGATATCTACGTTATGTAAATAAAAAATATTAAAATCGGGAAAGGTGCTGGGGTAGACGCACCCTTATTTTCTAAAATACTCACACAACAGTTACTGTCGTATAAGTAATCAATTTCTGATTGTTATGTTAATCATGTCAATATTCTAAGAAAGATAACTCCTTCAAATTTATGGTAAATGCCAATACCTCTCCCTCCTCTCTCTTCCTCTCTATCTGTCTCTCTCCGTCTGATTGTCTGTCTCTCTCTCACTCACCCCCTCTCTCTCTCTCTCTATCTCTCTCTTTTTCCCTCCCCCTCTCTCTCTAGAAGGAGCATTTAACTCGGTTTCATGTATACGCGCTATTTATATCTGTTTTACTTCATTCTACACTGCTACAACTACATTTTGTATGTTTATTTCGTACAAAATAACATTACGAGTCTGAGTAGTGAGGAAGCATTAGAATCAACCGATCCATTCATTCCAAAGGAAGCACAGTATTGAACCTCCATTCCCTAAGTTAATCATGATCGTAGAGATAAAACACTAACCATCACACCAACAAGACACTCATAAGTTACGATACGTGATAGATACCATATTTTATTTTATGTCCCAGTATTGACATGACACTTTAATTTTGTAAAGGTCATTGTAAAAACTCGGGTATCTTAACAAAGTCTATTGACGTAAAGGGTCATATTTCACGAGTACCAACATTATATACGCCCGGTTATCATGTGAGGATCTTCAATATCTAATTATAGAAAATTTCGTTTTCGGAAAATACAACGTTCTATAAATAGCCGGTGAGAAAATACAATAGATCAATTACTTTCGGAATGTTCTATTGTTTAGGGGTCCGAGACAACTCAACCCGAATCCAACTCAACCCAGGACAACTCAACCCGTAAGCCGAGACAACTCAACCCGTGGACAACTCAACCCGTGGACAACTCAACCCGTATGATATATAATTAGTTATTCATCATAAATAATATGTTTAAACTGTTAAATTTGATATTGAGATAACATTTAGCCCTAATGGAAGATTATTAAAGTATGAAAATAATGATGAAAATACCATATTTCGCCGTTTAGTATGACTAATAATGCAATTTAAGAGCTTTAAGAAATCAATGATTCTCTAAAAAATCCACAATATTATATACAAAAACAAAGCGCTTGTTGAATCAATATTTATTGTTTATTATCACATTTTCGCTTTGTAGATCAACAATTATTGCAATTTAAATTCTTTAATCGTGTTATAAGTCGAATGGTTTTAGCACACTTTAATCATAATTATATCTTTAAGAAGTTTATTTTGACGGCTTGACATACTAGTTATACAAATATGATTAATTGCATTTACAATTACAGTGTATCAATAATCACTTGCTAATTAATTTAACATAACAATTTGTCAAACAACTTCGCGCTTTAAAATCATAACAATTAAGACGTTCAATTCGATTTTGTTTATCTCACATCACACAATTTTTACAGTCAATTAGAAGATTAATTACAAAAGAATGTTCAATAATC
Source organism: Mactra quadrangularis (assembly GCA_025267735.1). NCBI lineage: Eukaryota > Metazoa > Mollusca > Bivalvia > Venerida > Mactridae > Mactra > Mactra quadrangularis. Next base: position 44,804,555 of record CM046305.1, on the reverse strand, counting down.
GGTTAAACATGTGCTGAGTCTTACAGTATATGAGTACTACATATTTTGTATACAATACAAACAACACAATTGAAACAATATTTATGCAATCTCTAAATACCATTACTGTACTTTATGCACAAATATCTTCCATTCTTGATAGAAATATATTTAATTTCACTTTTTATTGTTAATACATATTCTATGATAAATAACCAATTAGATTATATATCAAACTATCATAATATATTTTACGGGTTGAGTTGGCCACGGGTTGAGTTGGCCACGGGTTGAGTTGTCGCAATTTCGGGTTGAGTTGTCCACGGGTAGAGTTGGATTCGGGTTGAGTTGTACCGGACCCGTTTAGGGTACGTCACTATTGATTTAACCCAATAAGAAGAAACTCTTTTCTTAATTAAGTTCTCAACTGAATTATTATTTTAACTAGTATAAATTTACTATCATATAACAATTTTGCAAGGAATAAACATAAAGACAAAGTGTATAATAAAAAAAACACATACACAATGGAGGTAAAACACCTGAACTAACATGCAAATTGCAATCTCGTGAAATCTCGTTCTTTTCTATAAAAAGATCTATATCTCTGGGGCTGTACAAAAGTAAGGCGCAAGATTAGACATTTTGTGCTGCGCTGTAAAACAACACAGAACGATGGCAAGAGTCTCTATTTTACAAGTAGTCATTATATATGGATTACTAATTTCGACTGCGCTAGGCAGGAGGAACGATGACGATGAGTTCATTATGTTTAGATTTTTGATGATGTACATCTATTTATCTATCTATACTATTAAATTTGCGAGTTTCCTGTTTTGTGGAAGAAACTGCGCAGCTTTGAATAAATCTTTTGTTTGTCGCTGGAGCACATATATACCGGCATATCAAGTTGACAATTCTTTTTTGACAAAGCCTCTTAATATTTGCAAAAACTGCCAAAAATCAACAAAAATAGTTGGTTTTTTTGTGTCTAAAAATAGTTCTAGATAAAACTAAAAATAGACACGGAAATAGACCGGAAAATCGAGTTTGATTCTCGACGTGAAGTAAAATATTTCTGATCTTTACTGAATCGAATGTAATGTCTCTGTCACATGACTGTAACTGCTGTATTATCATGGGGAATCACCCAGAATACGTGCAACCTTCTTGCCATTTTTTGAATATATTCACCAAGTATGCGTTCTTTGTTTTCGAAATAATACCCATAAACGGCATACTCACCCAATTCTTACTCGAGAATTCACTTTTGAAATGAAAATACTAGCTCTGGTGACCAAGTTTCATAACTCCATGTTACATTTTCACAGTGTTCAGTCCTTTTAGAATTTGACAAATCCAGATTAAACTTATACTTGCAAAATCGTATCTCCGATACTACACAATTATTAATTTCAAACTTCCTACAAATATTTTGCAATCTCGTATGATCAAGTTTCATATGGCTTTTAAACATGCCTGTTTCGAGGAACAGTTTCGAGAAGTGTCATTACCTAAAGCCCGTGCTTGCACGGGCTCCCATCTAGTTGTTTGTATTCATCTGATGAATATACATAGGCGGATCCAGGCGGGCGGACACGGCGTACGCTCCGCCTGCCTAAAATTGCCCAAGCGAATGTTTTTTCTATCATAGTTTTTATTGTATGCTCTGGGAAGCATGGCTGTATTTCTCGAAATGTTCATGAATCCCTTAGAAATGACCATAACATAAGACCTTTGGGGCGCCGATCCCTGGACCCTTTGTCCGCTGTAACATTTAGTATCGCCTCCTCTATTTTCAACCCCCCTCTTACTAGAAATCCTGGAAGGCCCATGATATATATATATATATTCAAAATATTCATTCACATGATAACTATAGTCCTATTAATACGACGATGTCTTTTATTATTATTTTGATATTTCTTATAATGTATTTGTATCTCAAAATATCTTGAAATTGGGCATTTGTTTTGAACTAATGATTATCAATATGTGAATCGTTTCAACGTTCACTGGCCAAATTAATTGCAGACAATTACACACCGTGAACTTTATATTACTTCACATAAAATCATTTTTACGTGGAATATCAAGGTCTATCGACATGTAATCTACAACAAGTAGGTCGTATGCAAAGATAATTTAATCATGTAGGGCAGTTGTCAGTTAAGGACGGAAGAATGCAACTATTAACTGGTTAGCAGCTCAATCCAGAGATTCGGCATTTCAATGAACCGAAAATTGGTTGAATGACCGCCATGATATGACTTATACAAGGAATTGCGCTGCTACGATGCTACATCTAACCAAACTGTGGTAGGGCGAATTTTCGTACTTCAGTTTATAACATCTTTTGTCCAAATTAAAACGAGTTATCCACACGGTTATACACCAAAAGAAAGCTTATTCTATTGTCAGTCTGATTTTGTGAATTTGTTTGTAAATTAATTAAAAAGAAAACGTGTATTAACTAATAGCAGAATGATGTCACTCGCACCCAAATTTACATCCGAAAATAGGGCTATTTTTTACACTCGTCTTGCAGTTATTCTATTACAAAAAATCAAAATTAACTGTCTAAACCTTTTCCTATGTATCAGGATTAAAATGATACATAATGTGTCAAGTTTAAGTTTAAATACTCTCTGAAATCGGAAATAGACATGTAACAAGTCATTTCAAAGTAAAAATCGAACCCAAATGTCATTTAGAGCAAAATCAAACACCGAACAAGTTTATATCGTCTGGCCTCAATAAATCGAGTTTTACATGTTATCATATACCAAATTAAAGCTTATGCTTTATTTAACTTGATATGGTGAGTAGATTGGTGAAATAGATAAACAATTTTTTTTATTAACAGCAGAAGGATGTCAGTCGAATACAAATTTACATTCGAAAATTGGCCTGTTTTGTACACTCGCAATGCCCTTGTTGTTTATTTATTGTTCAAAATGTACCCGTCAAAATATTGTCCAAACATTCAGCGTTAAAATGATGCATAATGTTACATGTTTTGTCTAAATTGTGGTTTAAATTAGACTCGGTAATCAGCATGTATTTGCACATTTTAATGAAAATATCAATCCAAACTGTGGTAGGGCGAGTTTTCGTACTTCAGTTTAAAACTTATCTTTTGTCCAAATTAAAACGAGTTATTCAATATTAAATATTCTCTGAAATTGCTCTCGGAAATAGACAAGTTCTGTAACTAGTCATTTATAGTAAAAATCAAACCCAAATGTCATTTAGAACAAAATCAAACATCATCAAGTTTACAACGTTTGGCGTCAACATATCGAGTTTTGCATGTTATTATATACCAAATAAAGCGTGTTCTATATATAATTTGATTTTGTGAATAGATTGGTGAAATGATAGCAAAAACCTGTTTTTATTTACAGCAGAAGGATGTCAGTCGAATACAAATTTACATTCGAAAATTGGCCTGTTTTGTACACTGGCAATGCCCTTATTGTTTATTTATTGTTTAAAATGTATCCGTCAAAACACTGTCCAAACATTCATCTTTAAAATGATACATACTATCACATGCTTTGTCTAAATTGTGGTTTAAATTAGACTCAGTAATCAGCGTTAATTTGCACATTTTTATTGAAAACATCGCACCGAACTTTCGTACTGAGAATTTTCGAACTTGTAATATTATCAAATATTTTGTTCAAATTAAAACGATTTATTCACACATTTATACATCAAAAGAAATGTTGTTCTATTGTCTGATGAATTTGTGTAGTGATTAGAATACACGCTTTAATTAACAGCAGAAGGATGTCAGTTTTAACACAAAATGACATCCGACAATAGGGCGACTTTTACACAGGCCATGTTGTTATTGTTGATTTATTTCTTTTATACATACATTTGTATTCATTTATACTTATTACCATACCGCTGTAATGTTTTCTTTCTTCTTACAACCCCAGCAGAAGGATTGATCCTTCTGTTATAATTCAATTCTTCTGCCAACAGACGCAGCAGAAAGATTGATTCTTCTGTTGTTGTTTAATCCTTCTGCCCGCAGACACATCTTCCTGTTTTAATTTAATCCTTCTGCCAGCAGACACATCTTTCTGTTATAATTCAATCCTTCTGCCAACAGACCCAGCAGAAAGATTGATTCTACTGCTGTTGATTTATCCTTCTGCCAGCAGACACAACAGAAGGGTCGTTCGTTCTGCTGTGTCTGCTAACTATACGTTCATGTATTAATGGCACTGTTATGATAAATTGCTTACGAAGAATAACGTCATTGTCGAAATCATTTCTCCAAACGATATTGCTGTTTTCAAATTCCAGAACATCGGAGTTATCTAGGAAATGTTCACCTACAATTTTGTTTTCGTTATTGAGAACTCTAAAACCTACGCACACACAGACGCTTAACAAAATTCCAGTATGACATGGCCTAATTCAATTTCAACCTTTTTATAGTGCTTAGTCATAGATTGGGTTAAGATATGTAGACCTATCCATATAAATCATTTTATAAGCCGACTTAATATTATCAACAACAATACAATAGTTAAAAAACAACAACACAAATTCGATTGTTGTTTATATTGTATTAAAATATTAGTATAAAACAAAAACAAGAAAGACATAAAATATATGTATTTAAACAAAGAACTAAGGGAAGAAAATTTTGGATAATATTAATCAAAGGCAATTTGAATTATTACTCAGTATCATCTTCCTGTCATAACCGATACGCCTACATCATTTACTAACAGTGGTTATTCATTCAATAATGGAAAATTACCGCTGCGGGGATTTTGCAGAGTTTACTCGATTAAATCTTTTTGGTGGGCGGAGTTTCAATCTGGACATGCGTAGCGCGAGCTGTAGGAGTGAAGATGATAACATAATAAATCATAGAGAAAATTTCTTTGAAATGCCATTAACATTACTTATTCTTATTGGAATGTAACAAAAACTTAATGAAAGTTAACACTGTCGACATTTATATATAAAAAAGGTACGCAAGTCTTAGAATTCAGTCTCTTAAAAACTAAACTTATATAACAAAACATTAAAAAATACAATTTTTAAAACACTGAAACAGACGTTATATTCATATTCGATTGCATAAGTGTTTAAGAATAGACACAGCTGTTATAGATAGAGAGTAAATAAACATACATAACATCTATATGAAAAGTGTTAAAACAGGCATCATATCTATATAAAATACATACATATAAGGGTTTATATACAAATAATACATAAAATCAGTATAAAAATATACATATGAGGGTTTATATACAAATAATACATAAAATCCGTATAAAATACATACATATAAGTATATAAGTATCAGCTCACGAATATGATCAGGTTGAATACATGGATATATTAATATTGCTTTATGTTTATAATAAAGTTAAAAGACTAACTGTCTTCTTCTCTGATTATATAACAAACACACAAGTTCTAAATCTTGAATCTAATATTTATAGGCTGACTCTGAAATAGACAAAATAGAAGACAGGTTTGTCAACATTGACTGTTTATATAATTGTAATATTTAGACTACCGTTAAGAGGGTACGTCGAAACATTAATTATAAAATAGTGTAAGTAAACATATCAAGAACAGCAACAGTAAACAAACACAGACCTAGCATTCGACGAAAAAGAATCTAGTGAGATTTTCAAAGGTTTTTCAAATCAATCACGAAAACAAGAATCAATGAGGTTTCCGTCTTTGAACGGACAGTCGCAAAAAAGTTGTCACTGGAGTTAAGTAAAACCAAGGTTTTAGGGTGCACCAACGCCACACCTACTCTAGAAGGTTAAAGGACAAAACAAATCTGAAATGTTTGAGAAAATTATAACTTTGAAAATATCTAAAGAATTTTTGATTACAAAATTAATTCAATTCTTCGACAGTAAGTATAAAATAGTGTATTTATTGTGTAATCCAAACAACAACCTAATTTGTATAAATCAGTGATAAGATTTCTGTTATTAATTTTATTCAGTTTAGTTCAAAAAACAAATAAATAAGAATAATGTGTTTCTTTAAAAATATTTTATCCAAATATTTTAAACGTAAAGATACTAGATAGACAGCGCCACGATAAATTGAATAATAATGCATAAAATGAAAATGCACTTGTTTCAGTAAAAAAATATGAGTTGTTTTACAGTATTCATGTACTAATATAGACAGCATTGAATAGAACGCATTTCTAATACTTTCACTCATAAGTTGTTGATGTTTGCAGTTAAAATTACAAACCTCCAAACTTCCATTCTCTTGGTTTAGATCTTACTGTGACTGAAAAGGAAAAAATCACCATGTCATACACATGTACATGTATATTAGAAATAATATCATATTGCTGGTCAGCAAATTGTTGCAGCAATTCAACAAAACTTGAAATATGGAAATTTGTAGCAGTTTACTCCTCAATGATGTGTTCAAAAGTATGTTCCCCGTAGTATATTCAATTTGCAGAACTCAATGTTTGACTGACAAGTTATAAATATAATAGATAATTCATATTTATCAAATCATTAAGTGATTTTTACGGACTATTTTATGACACAATTAATAAACCGACATTATATTGAATCTTTTTATCAGTTTTATTCTCAATGTTAATGAACATTGTTCATTACAACATTCATACTAAAATGCTATAAATTCAAATCTTACATTTACTGGAATAAGAGAAAGATGGGAAGTCGGTCTCAATATCTGACGTTTTTCTGAAAAAAGATAAAATAATTGACAATGAGAACAATAAACAAGGCCGTAATTAAGTGACAGGTACTTATACAAGTCGCTGCATGATTTATCTTTCCTTGATCAAAATCTAGCTTTCTATAAAGCACATTATTTCTAAATAGTTAACATAATAAAATACATTGTTAAACACAAACAGCAGAAAGAATCAATAACAAAAAATACCTACTGCAAAACAAGTCGTGGAAAATAAACAATATTAAGAACAAGTCAACAAAATGGCTTGGTAAATAACAATTAACATATCATATGAATGAATGGCTAGTATAATTGTTAAGTATATGGAAAACAAAATCATCAGTATTACACAGACAGTATATTATCATACATCAAGTCTGGAATGTTCGCAGTATGATAATTACAAAACATCAAATTAAACACAACGAGACTATTTTTGATGTCAAATAAATATGAAGTGAGGTAAAAACAAAATTGACGAAAGACATTTCTTCAAAACATAAATGAATATGTCTAAGAAAAAACGTGTTGCTATCGTCTAGAGTCCATACTTCTGTTTCATTTTCTTCTCCCTACGTCGTCTAATACATAAACATACAATGACCAACAGAGCAATAACAATGACGAGAGCCAATATACTCAGTACAGGTATAACAATCACCATTGGATTTACTGTGAAAGAAATAAAAAAATAAGATGTGAGAACATAGATATGGAGTATACACTGACATAAACACTGCAAGAGAGTTTTGAATTAAACATTTTTTTATTCTACAAGGGAAGATTCATGTCTTTACTATATTTGTACATAACTGACAAGTGTATAGGAGCTAAAGTGGCCAAGAGATTACAAAGCTGAACAGTGCATCAACAGATAGAAAGCTCCGCGTATGTTTAAAATGAAACAAATACATCATACATTTTGTTCATTGACAAGTCATCTGTTGGTAGCCAGCTTAGCGTATCAAAGCGAATCCAATGTCATACCCGTTGTTTCCTTGAAAAAGGAACGTTAATCCTAACTTCGTATTGAGAGACTAAGTATGTTTTGTACATTGTATTTTTGTTTGCCATATTCATTTTGTAAATGTTAACGCAATAAATATGTTGTTGTCGTAATTTGTTGGTGTATATAAATATACCATATAGACGTATACTAATATACCATCAATAACATCAATAGTGTCGAAAAAAATACTTACACTCGTAATGCTCTTTTACTGTTGATCTGAAATATAAAGTAACATTGATTTTACTGTGTGAAAAAGTGCATTTACACCTTTATGTATATAATATAGTAAACTCTATTTTAATATCTCAATCACTACATCGATAAAACAAGGAAGATCTATCATAGCATGATTTTGTCTGTAGGTTCTTTTACTAAATCAATTATTATTAACATTGTCCTCTGATGTATAAGAAAAGACACAAGTTTTTACTAACCCAATTACAAAGCAAAATTTATTTAACTAGAATTTAATCATAATACATGAAAAAGAATGGTCTCAATCTTAATATCAATGGCTATAATCTTCAAGATTTTAGAAATATAAAAGCTTTGCATTGTCTGTGTATTTTCATTGACCTTTTAGACTAATGTAGGCTGTAAATGTATATAAATAACTTTAAGGGCACATGATTTATATAACTCGTTTTGGGTAATGATACTTACCGACACACTGGACCATCTTCAGTTACTTCACAACGATAGTTTTCCTTACATCGATTTATTAATGTTTCGTAAACTTCACATTTGCTAGTCTCTCCAGTGAACATATCTAATGTATAAAAATATTACTAAATTGGATAACTTAAAAACTGTTAAATTCTAAACATATCATTGAGACAGTACATTAGATAAATAAAGAAAAATAGGTAAGCTTGTTAATTTGTAGTTCTATGTATAACTTAATACATACACGAAACAAATAAAAGCTGATTTGAAATATTTCACTAATTTTCATTAACATTTGTCTTCTTACAAACATTTTACACTTTCTCTAGAACTAGTGTCTTCCTTTTTTGTATAAATACACAGCGGATTTCCTAAATATGTACATGTTAAAGACATAACAGATTTATACGTGATCAAAAACTTACTGTCACAAATTTGTCAACATTGATAACAATTTGAAACACTTACCTGTCTTGCCAGAGATTGACCCGCCATCGTAGTATAATTCAGTGTCAGTTGATAGTTCTATCGTAGCTGAAACAATGTCTGTGGAATCAGTTTCATCATAAACAACAACATAGTCTACTTCTATTGAACTTCCAGTGTTTCTGAGAATAAAGAAAAAAAAGTTGTTTTTATAAATTTGACACTAACTGCATAATGGCATTTCATGTCACGTTTAAGCCAATTTATATCTGAGTTAGAAAAGAAACATAGTAGTCTATAACATGCCCAAATCATCTATTATATTATTTAGGTAGTACTTACTTGACATAAAACATTCTGATAGGAACAAATTAAATGAGATATTCACTTTTTGTTTACCTATGTACGTAGATGACCGTTTTACTTCACCAAATGAATATACGAGCTGGGCTATTTTGTTACAAAAAAATTAGCTGTAAGCTTGTTTAAAGTGTAACATAAATAAAAATTAAACTAATCTTAATAAATTATATATATAATTAATCATGTCTAATTCAACTTCTAAAATCAGTTTTCTTATTATAAGAGTCGTGATACAAGTGCAATACAACCTTGTAAAAATAATGAGAACCGTTACATCAACTGACGTGTATTCATTGTAAAATTGCTCTAGCTGTAAATAAAAAATGAGAGTTATAGATAACAAGAAATATATGGCGCTATGCAGGGTTAATTTTGTTTGAAGTATAAATAGTCATATTCGCTGTTCATTCATACCACCAGGAGCTTACGGCAACGAATGTATAATCAGTTAGCACAGTAAGGTCAGTAGTCATCTGCGCCGAAAAAATAATATCGTATTATACATTGTGATACTTTTCCTTTACATATCAAATAAAACAAAATTATAAAATAACACGACATGCTGCAAAATAAATAAGAGCCCGCAAATATAGTATTACAGTAAGTAAATTAATTGCAATTCATTTATCATAACAGTAAATTTACTTACAGATTCTTGGATTTTGGTTGAAGGAAAAGTATTCTCTGATCTTTTATTTCTATCTCGTTTCAACGTTGCAGGGAAAATTTCAATAAAACCCTGGAAGGATTTCTTACCACGACCTACAGAGATGACAGTAATTGTAAAAGACAAAACAGATCGTATACATGTATATAAAAAAATTAAAGGACATAATATAATTAGAATATATTTAATAAAATTGAGAATCCATCAATGACAAAACAAATTGAATATACTGTTTATGATATTTCACCGAACGTAAATGTATACTATTCGTGGACCATTCAACTTGATAATTAAAAAAGAAAACTACAAGCAAACATCAGTTTTGTAGTTTTATCATGAAAACTGATTGTCAAAAACAAACACTAAAATTCACTTAAAATGAAGAATTCATGTGCATAGACGCGATCTACATAAAATTGTAATTGCTTAGATGAAGTAATACATACCTATACAGCCATAACCAAATGAATCTAAGGTAAAATCTGGACCACAACCACATGTAAATGAACCAATGGTGTTAGTACATTTCTGGTGACATTTTAGGCTGTTATCGTTGCATTCATTTACATCTTGACAAGATTGTGAATCTGGGTCAAGTATATAACCACTCTCACATTGACATATGTATGAACCTTGAATGTTTTCACAAATTTGCTCACAGCCACCATTACGACTCTTACATTCGTCAACGTCAACACAATGTATGTTATCAGCATCCAGAATAAAACCATCATTACAGGCACATTGAACAATTCCCTTTTCAAACACACAAATCTGTTCACATTGTCCGTTGTTTACGTGACAATTTTTCTCTTCATCACACTCATGGCCATTGTCATTCAAAATAAAATTGTCGGCACATGTGCATTCGAAAGATCCATCATTGTTTTCGCAATCCTGACTGCAACCACCATTGTCTGTCAAGCATTCATTGATGTCGACACAGTTGTTTCCATCAAGTGTATAACCTCGTAAACAACTACATTCAAATGAACCGTCTGTATTTTCACAAATGTGACTGCACCCACCATTAGCAACTAAACATTCATCCTTATCAATGCACATAAACCCATTCCGTTGATAACCATTTCTACAGTGACATTCAAAAGATCCTTCAGTGTTTTCACAATCATGTTCACATCCGCCATTGTTATCTTGACATTCATCTATGTCCAAACATTCAAATCCATTCTTCTGATAGCCTTCATGGCACAAACAGCTGTAGCTTCCAATTATATTATTACAGATTTGACTGCAGCCTCCATTGTTTGTATCACATTCGTTGACATCATAACACTGATGAAGATCATTGGATACCTCGTACCCCGAGGAACAAGCGCAGTTATAAGAGCCATCAATATTGTTACATTGATGTTCACAGCCCCCATTGCCAACACTACATTCATCTTCATCGAGACAACTTGAAGTATCTGATCCTACAATGTAACCATTCATGCAACTACACGAAAATGTTCCTTCTTCATTTGTACAAACATGATCGCATCCTCCGTTGTTTATTTCACACTCGTTAATATCCAAACAGTTAAAGCCATCTGAGGCAATGGTATAGCCACTGTCACAAGAGCATTTATATGAACCTTCATTGTTCTCACAATGCTGAGAGCATTTATGCAATTCTAATGCACATTCGTCTACATCGGCGCATGTCAAGTCAACTTGAAGTTGAAAACCTTGTATACAGCTACAATCATACGATCCATTTGTGTTGGTACAAATCTGTTCACAGTCACCATTGTCAACATCGCATTCATTCACATCATCGCAATGTCTGTTATCAGCATCTAACCAGTAGCCAGGCAGACAGGAGCAGGTAAAACTTCCAATATCGTTTGTGCAATTATGAATACAACCGCCATTATTAGTTAAGCATTCATCTACATCATTGCAGTTCCTGGCATTGGATGCAAGTTTGTAACCGACTTGGCAACTGCATGTAAACGAACCAGCTGTATTTTTGCATTCATGTTCACAACCACCGTTATCTGTCAGACATTCGTTTATATCTGAACATTGATGTTGATCTTCTTCAATATTATAGCCAGAAAAACATTCACACTGGTATGATCCCTCTGTGTTGATACATTGATGTTCACAATCTCCATTCCTCAACAGACATTCATTTTTATCTGTACAACTGAAATCGTCGTTTTCTAATGTAAACCCCTCTTTACATACGCAGGAGAACGATCCTTCTGTGTTGATACATGTATGATCACAATTACCATTTTTATCGTTGCATTCATTGATGTCAGTACACAACAGTCCGTCAGAACCCAAGACAAACCCGTCATTACATGAACATAAAAATGAACCAATAGTATTTTTACAATTTTGATCGCACATCTTATCTGAATTTGAACATTCATCAATGTCAATACATTGATGGTCGTCTTCTAATTCATAACCTAGCAAACAACTGCATATATATGAACCCTCGTTATTTACGCATGTTTGGTTACACGTACTTATAACATCGGTACACTCATTGATGTCACTACAATGAAGTTTGTCTTCGAATAGAACATAACCGTTTTGACAGGAACAGACAAATGATCCTTCTATATTAGTACATTCATGCTCACAGCCGGCGTTGTCAGTTGAGCATTCATCAATATCAATACATTTAAATCCATTATCGCCAAGTACGTATCCTTCTCTACAGTCACAACTGTATGAACTATCTGTATTCAAACATTCATGTTCACAGTCAAAGTTGCCTTCTACGCATTCATCTATGTCAATACATTGTATGTTGTCAGAAGCAAGGTAGTATCCAGAGTAACAGCTGCAATTATAAGATCCTAGTAAATTGGAACAAACTTGACTACAATTACCATTTGTTTTGTTACATTCATCAATGTCTAAACAAGATGTTTGATTGGAATCCAGATCGTAACCATCATAACATGAACAGAAGAAAGATCCTTGTGTGTTGTTACACAAATGTTCACATCCGCCATTGTTGATACTGCATTCATCATCATCAGTACATTGGTGAAGGTCTCCTTCTAAAGTGTAACCAGATAGGCATGTGCAGTTGTAGCTGCCCTCTGTGTTCAAACATAGATGCTCACATTTAGCATTATCAGTCACACACTCATCAATATCTAAACAATGGCGTTCATCAATGTCTAGTTCAAATCCAGTGTCGCATTGACATTTAAACGAACCATCAATGTTAATACACTGTTGTTCACAATCTCCGTTATTTGTTTCACATTCGTCCACATCAATGCACGTTTCGTTTGTCCTATTTCCAATATATCCTTCATTACAAATGCATTGGAAAGAACCATCGAAATTAACGCATTGGAATTCGCATTGTCCGTTATTGTCTGTACATTCGTCGATATCTGAGGATAAAATTAAACGCTTCATTGTAATAGGATAGAATTGAAGTTAACGAATCTAGAATATAATTTCTCAAAATGTAATGGTCAAATTGTCTTCTTTCAGTTCTTACATGTAAATAAAATTGTTATGCAATCATTCGTTAACAAGTACTAATTAGTAATCAAGTAGTAATTTATAAACAATAAATAAAATCTGACAAACGTTCACATGAGTTCCTCATTCAATGTCTATTTAGCAGTAAGCTAAAATAAGTGAATCACTTGCATTAGAAAATGTAATAAACAAAAAATAACATACCAACACAGGAGGAATTGTCTGATGCTAAATCATATCCACTTAAACAGCTACACATGTATCCACCTATGAAATTTGTACACTCTTGTCCACACACTGTCTCATTGTAGCTTCTTTGACATTCATCTTCGTCTGTGTAACACAGAAAAGAATATTGAAAAATCGTGAGTAGGAAGTACGGCAAAATATTCCTGTTTAATTCTGTACGAAAAATATCTAACATCCTTAAAAATATTTAGTGATTAATTTTTTCGTAAGTAGAAGCCTGATTTTCTACCCTTGAGATCAAAGAAGTACTTTTTTCTAAATAATATGTAAAAAATATTTAGATGATTTTTCGTAAAACTTTACCTATACAACTATGACCATCAGTCTTGTTTAGGGTAAATCCATCAGGACAAATACATTCATATGATCCAACACTATTAACACATTCGTACTCACAATTACCATTGTCAGTATCACACTCGTTTACATCTGAAAATATTTATACATAAAATATAATTATCATTAAAATACGATTTAATCGAATTTTGAACGACGATAACAGATGACATTATTTAGGGTTTCGGTCAAATAAACACTAAATATTGGAAATCATTAACCGAACAAGTCTTCCACAAATCTGTATATACAAAATATTTGGACATTATAACATGTTTACAATCCTTATCGCATGAAAACATATACATAGAAGTAAATAATTTAAGTTTGTACACAAGACAAGAAGTCTTGCCCTTAAATGTGATAATTACTAATTATCTACTGATTATTTTACGTTGTCAATTTTTGTTGTGGAAAGTTTATTGACTGTTGCTGGTATTGACATTTTCTTTTCTATACATGTACATGCATTTGACCGGACTATCATTTAGTATCAAAATGAGTGTGCGTGCTAACGATTATCTTAGCCATTATTAGCCGTAATATAATTATCAATATTCACTTTATACTTGGTTTTTCTTCCAGTTTAATTTTTCTTCATGACACTAAAATAAGTAAGAAATTGTACAATAATAAATCATATTTACCATGATCGACGATAATAATAAAAGCATATTCTGATGTGATATTTGCTACAATATTTCCAGCCATACACTGAACACTTATACCATTGTCATCCTCAGTTATATTTTGAATTGTCAGCGATCCTGTGTTTTCTTTATGAACGAAAAAGTCGTTCTTGTACCACCAGTATGTCGATGCAGGATTTCCTTCAGCAAAACAATTAAAAGTAGCATTCATTCCGATCAGAACAGTAACATTGTTTGGTATTTCAAGAAATTTGGGAGCTTCAGAACAAAAAGGATTTTGTTCTGATATTCGATTAATTTCAAATACAATATGTTCCATGGCAACTGACGCATCCATTATTGTGCTTGTTTCATTCTGAAAAGATTCTATAACGTAGGCCTCAAGAGTAAGGATGGCTTGTTTGATGTCTGTCAAATTTAGCGAATCTTCTGATTCATAAAGCTCGTAAAAAGACGTTATTGTGTAGAACATACAATCTCTGAAATCATTGCATTTCGTTTCATCAAAATATGTCTTACTCAAATCATCCATAGCAGTATACCAAACATTTACGAAATCAATGGACTCAACAGATTTAGATTCTTGATCCACATTTTCTAGTGATATTTCAGCTGCATGTTTAATTTCATTAAGAGTTGGGTCATCATTTGCCGCAGTACTGGTCTCGTTTATGGCATAATAGATGTCATCATCAGTCATATTGTAGTCCTGAGCAGCAACATCTTTGTCAATTCCTACTTTATCAGGTGTTAAATCATCTATCAAATTATCATTACTATTGTATTGGTACAATTGGTCTTTCACCATTGCAACTTCATCAATATATGCTTTAGAGTCGTTTACGGTCTCCTGCAATGCTTGAAATGCATCATGAAGAAAATCTTGTAACAATTCAATGGAATCACATTTTTCGGCGAATGTTTTGATACGATCGGCAGCATTTAAATCCTCTGACGTATTAGAGTTTATATTTCCAGATACATCAATTGTGTCGTTAGATGAAAAATTGTCAAAACCTTCAGATTGTCGAATGATTCTTAGAAGTCTGTGTACCCTTGACGATGCCTCAAACTCAATACTTCTTCTTTTCCTACCAAAAACATTACCTAGAACATTCATAAGATTAGATATTGTAGCACGGGCAGCCTGCCAAATACTTTGAAGAATATTTTTAAAGTTAATTGTTATTCTAAAAGTTTTCCACCCAAGTCGGAAGGCATTTACTTCACATGATACGTCGAAAATTGGAAGATCTTTTGTTGACAATTCAACTCTGAAGCCACAGTTACGAACATCAATAAGATTCTTTACACCATGTTCTATAACAAGTTTAAGTACGTCAACAGCTACCCCTATCACTAGTTTAACTGCCTCTAATGCAATTTTTGCCGCCTCTAAAACGCCCTTTGCAAACTCTAAACCTACTTGAGCAAGTGTTAAGATACCTTCTGCGACTTTAAGAACAACACGTGATTTATCAACTACAACTTGGGCAATTGACAGTGCTGCTTCAGCAATATCAAATGCAATCATGGGTATTCTTACAAATATTTTTGCTGCTTCGAGGGCCAAATATGCCAATTCTCTAACAACTCTACACGCAATATTTGCAAGCACACATAATGGTTCCGGAAAGCTGAACATACAGCTTGTAAAACTGCAACATGGATACGGAATTTTTACACCCCATACGTTTTTATGACATATCCTACACTTAATCCCAGGAACACAAATCTTTGGGCAAGTCCGGATTTTGCATAGATTATCAACTTTCTTTTGTGCAGCTGCCAGTGTATTAAGGGCATTTTGGAATGGTCCCCTGGCTCTCTCTAACGCTCCTTTGGCCGATTCTAGTCCAGATATGGCTTTATCGAAAGCTGAATTAGCATTCCTAACCGCCTGTTTCTTTTCTTCCAACCAAGATTGTGCTTTTGTCAATCCACTTTGAGCCTGGTTTAATTTATTTTGAACATCAGAAAGACGCTTCTGTGCACCTTCAGCTATTTGTCCAATGAGTCTTATCAGGCCGTCTAAATAGCTATTTTGGAAAGATTCTGGCTGTGTTCCGACTCGTCCTCCCTCTTCAGGTAAAGTTACAAAACGTCCATCAAGAACAAATGTTAATTCATGCCATTGTTTCCCAACTTCTGCAGAAACAGAAATTTGCGCCAAAAATACATCCCAAACATTACCTTCTATGTACAGATAAAGTCCTCGACTTGAGGTAATAAACAAGTTGCCTGTTGTCCGAATACCCAGCATGCTTACAACTACTTGCAAATGCAGGGCAATTTTATTTGATTCACTTGACAAGGCACCACCAATCCTTCCTTCATCAAGTGTCAAAAATTTTCCCAATGGTATGCGCAAATCCCCAAATCCTCCAAGTATCCTGAATGCCTTTTCGCCTTCTAAAAATTCAATGATTGCTTCAAATCTAGTACACTGAAACAAATTACCATCAGAATATACTAATTCAACATCCATGTAAGGCAATTTTAAACCCAATAATGTCATTTGAGCAAAGCCACGAAGTCCAAAATCTGAATAGGAACCAGCTTCTTTCTGAATAGAAGTTACTATGGAAAAGTATGTTTTATCAATATTGGTCTTTATTTGGTAAACGATAGATTGAATGTTGTTCGCCAGATCTTGAACAGTGTCTTGCACTATAAATTCAACGTCGTCAAGAAATTTTGTTAAACTATTTTCTATGTTTCGAATAATTTGTCTGACTCTTTCAACAGATGTAATTATGTTGCTGATATCATGTGTAGACCAAAGAGTTTCTGTTATATCGTCAACTATGTCTTGAATGAGTTCTATTCCATCTTTGATTTCTTCAACTAAATAAAATGATGCATTTATACCTATTGCTTCTAGCTCACTTAATGATGCTTTTATCCCAAGGACAGAATTGTTTACTAGACCGGATACAGCAAGTATTTCCTCAGAGAAATTTTCAATTTTGGATGGAATATGCTCTGGATTTTGAGACAGGAAAGCATACAACTTGGCATTAGCCGAGAACCACCCTTGCAAAACTGGAACATCATAAAATGGGTCAGCACCGACGATCAAAGAGACAAACAAACCTGCTGGGTTAGCGGTCTCTCCACACTGTACACGATCCATTCCTGTAAAAGAGTTAAAATAAATAGTTGTACTTATTTGTCTGTTAGGATTTAAAAGGAAATTGATGTCATACAGCTAAAACTAAATTGTGTTGAATACTGAACTAAACACATAATAGTATCTTTAATTAAAACCTCGGAACTAACTAAGAATAAACATTCGTTTCCTTACAAGTAAAATAATAATTTTCTTGAAAATAGTTTGTATGTCAATCATACAGAAAAAAACGTACCTCCAATTGAAACATAAGCTTCGAGTCGAGCTCTAACAATATCAAATTGTATTTCATATTCAGTTCCAAACAATTTGAAGCGGATAAAAGGTGAAACTGACGTCTTGATATCCAATAATCCATTCCATTCAGACCGAAATATCGATGTAAACATCTGTAAAGTATTTATGTATTAACTTTAATATGTAATTAATAATTAATGACAACGCCATTACAAATACGACAATCCTTATTAAAGCATACCTAAACACATGAAGAAGAACTCTTGTAAAACATGCTTAGTAAATAAAGTGCAAGAGAGATAAAATCGTTAATTGAATAACTTAAAAGTTACCGTTTCGACACTTGGCACATCAAAGAATAAATCACCACTTCCTTCAATACGAAAAATAATATCTTCTTTCTCAATATCGCCACCAATCCAAAAGTTTGCATTCTCAATTACTCTGAAGTGAATGTTAAAATGTGATTAGCATACTACTTTCAATCAATACATTGAATAATTTATATTTCTTTTTAATCATATCACCAATAACTGACTAATATGTATTGATTCAAATGTCATTGAAAGGCTAGATATTAAGTCTACAATATGATATATTTTCTGAAAGGTCATTTATGGCTATCATAACTTTTTCAAACAACAGCTTATATGAACAACAAAACTTATGCAACTTCTATACATTAATACATGTACTGTTAAGTAATATTCTAATAAAAAGACATTACTGTTGTTGTAGTACCAATGAACAAACACAATGTTTAAGAGTGATATAATACAACAAAGTTAAAAATAAATTAACAAACCGTACTTGTATTCAAACAGATGGTCTCCATTCCACAACGCCATTGAAGTTTCACTGTACAGATATTTTACATTCACACCATCGTTGAAAGAAAGTCCTATCCCTCGAGGTTTTATAACAAGATTCATTTCATCCTTCAGTGATTTGAAAATTGGCAGGCCAAGCAAGAGATCACGTGAACTTTCAGGTATCATAAAAAATACCGTCCCTCCAAAATGATCACACAATTCAACGATGAGGCAAAACTTTCTTCCTCCAAGTATTGGTGGAATACTTATAACATCACCTAAGATTTCTAAAGAAAATCCAGCGTCAAATTTAAACACCGAGTATAGGATGTTATCTTTGACAGGTGCTCCAGAACATTCAGTAACAGCATCCATATTTGATCCATACACAAGTTCATTTTTCATATCCTGAACAGCTAAAAGAGAACCATTCGTGCTTCTTAGCCGTAGCCAGCCTGGCAGTTGTGTATGGATTGAAGACACCATGGTATTCAAAAACGAATTTGCGGAAACAAATTGATATATGTCCGAGTCTTCAAATATAAACGCTGAACACGTTGCAGTTGCTAAAGTTGACTCTTTCATGGTCACATCTTCTTCAGAAACTGTTAATATATGACTAATTTCAAATGAGTTGCTCGTCGAAGTTATTTGAATACCATGAAGTGACAGTGGTAATGGTATAACACTTGAATTGATAAATGTGATGCCACGGGTGTAGAATGTGTTTGGATCTGTTGATGAGATAAACCATTCAGACGTTGACAAAAGATTAATCCCTAAAACTTGACCTTCATAGCAATGAGTAAGAAGAACTTCAAAACAAGGTTTTGGCAGCAATAGTCTAGGAATACGGTACTGTTCAAATACATTTACACCACTGCTGTTTTCTGAAACATAAATTAGAATTTTCCATTTCGTTCTCTGTAAAATGAACAAAATATACTCAAATAATAAAATTTTATTTAAAGTCACACATAAATTACGCTAGCTTGGATGCATGTTGAGGTAGCTTTCCAACATACTTACACATTAAGTGTTCTATATGTAAACAATTACACACTTTAAGAAGTGTATCGATACTTAACGGAATTTTATTTAAAGTAATATTTAATATTCTCTACAATCATCAAAGAAGTTTTAATAGGTCAATAAAAACAAGTCAAAAAATATTTTTGAAATAGTTCATTCACTTCTATTTCACAATCACAGTATTAGATATTTTGTTTTTATACCTCACGTGGTTCATTCTATTACTAGAAGGTGTAGATACTCATTTTGAACACCTCGACCTTTCCTGAATGACTAGTCTTAGAAGTATTTGTAAGGGTCTACCCAGGGGCTTGGGTTTTACTACCTACGTGAGGCACGTAACGGTTTTACAAATAGTTCTTGTAGTATACACACAGATCTTAGTCAAAACATACTTTCTATGTAATATATATTTAACTTAATATTGTTCAGCGATATCATTGAACTTTGCTATTTCAAATTTATGGACTAAAAACTAAAAAATCATTACTCATCGCCCAAACGATCGATGATTTGTTTACTTAAACACCGGTTTGGAAATAACTAAACTAATAATAATGGCGTCAAAATATGTCCGAGGATACTCGTAGTGAATAGCCGAGGAATTCCGAATGTTCTATGGTAAGTCGCACAACACGTCGCAGGATTTGGCGATTTGGTACCCAACAGAATATAGAAAGGCACATGAACATCGTTGAAAAGTTTCATGTTTGATTGTTAAATTGTAAAGTAAATGTAAATAACTACAGGAATATCAATCCATAGAAACAAAGAACCTTTAAGAATCAAATGCACAGATATTAAGTTAAACCGTGTATTCTACTTTCGATTTCAAATGTTTGTGTAAAGAGTAACAGATGTAAACACGTTAGGATGGAGGTTAGATACCGGTTAAAATGTTTTAATTGATGTGCATAATTGGTTGGATAGTTAAATTTTATTTGAATAGCCACAAAAATACTATATTTGTTTAGCACAGTAAAACAGAAAAATTGTTAGGATGTAAACATTGCCACGTGTTTTCTGGTAAATAAACAGATTTACCCACGACGCACAGCGTTTCCGTGCAAAGGTCAGTAAGACTGTTTGTGTACTAAACGCACGTTGTTTGTTTACTATATAGGCTAATGTGACGTCACTGGCTGATAATCCGTAATGGCACCCACTTGACATTACCTAACGCCCATGACATCAACTATGGCCCCGCTTAAAGCGATGGGAAACCATTGCGTTGAGTTTGCGGAACACCGGGAGTCAAGTTTTAGCCATTCAATTTGAATTATCTTCCTTGTGCAGACGCTTGCTTTTTACCACATGGCAAACTTAAACTGTGTAAAAATGTCTTCAGTTCAAAAAACAAATAAAACAGATGAAATTAAACGGTTGGTGTCTTTTTAATTGTTTACAATTTCTGATTTCCGTAGTTCGGAGGGTTATAGATTCTCTGTTGACATTACTTGTCACCGGTGAACAATCCGTTTTATCACACTCTGAAGGATGTGTCATTTATATATTACAATTGACAAGTATTCAATGAATTAAAGAAAAGTTTAATGATACCTCCTTGACAGGAATGTTCATCTTCTAGAAGTATTCTATCACCATGACAGCTACAATAATATGACCCAATAATATTTGTACAATTGTCTTGACAACCTCCATTAAAAACTGTACATTCATTCATATCTATAAAACACGATTTTCAAAGATATATTTACCCGCCGCAAATTGTAAGAAAATTTCACCAAAATAAATTGCAAAAGAGCATACTGACATATTGCGTAAGGATTGACTGATCAAGTCGTTTAGGTTCTTAATTTAATTCCTGGTATGCATAAATTTACAAAAGAAAGGCAAAGCAATCAATCCAGCAGATACTTTATTTTTCTTAACTAATATTGCATGGGGTGGAATAATTTTGTTCGTATATTCATATAAAGCAATGACAAAACAGTAAATGAAATGACCTCCTGGACAATATGTTCTTTTTCCAACTTTTAATAATGTTACAAAATGCTCAATAAACGCCGATCATTACTATTGAAACAAGTATGTCTACAAGTATTGCAAATGCAATGAAAGAGTTCTCTAGACTAAAGGAAAGGATGCATATAAACACAAAGGTATACTTAATGTATATGTATAAATAATGATAACTAACAAATTTGTTTTTAACATTAATAATGTCTTACCTCCTTCACAAAATATTCCTTCAAATCCGGGGTAACACATACATGTAAATGAATTATGCCCATCAACGCATGTACCACCATTTTGACAAACAACTGATACACAGTCATCAACCTCTGTAAGAAAATATAATAAACAAGATAAAAACTGCTCGAGTGGAGGATATTCTTAAGCACGTTTTGTCAAAAGTAGCTTTAGAAAATTTGTAGAGAAATGAAAATATAATAAAAAACACAAACGATGCTTTCAACTAGTAGTCGTCCTTTCAAATTAAAAATGTAGTCTGCGCGTCAAATAGAGATTCAAATACAAATTTATTATTAGTAGGTCCATTTCCTCATCGTTGTTTCCAGAGAACTTTAATTTATGTTTTCATATAACAAAATAACGAGAATTACAAACCTTCACATTGTCTACCATTCGACGACAAAAAGAAACCACTGGGACAGGTACACTTGTAAGATCCAGGTTGATTCAAACAATTATGTGAACATCCAGAGATACCATCGTCACATTCATCTATGTCTATATAAATTTACATTTTGTTATAAAGCTTAAATTGGATTTTAATTATCAAACATACAAATATCGCGAGAATCAGTGTCAGTGTTCCCCTAAGAATCTACATAATACATTGTTCATGAAAAATATAAACGACGAAATCAAAAATATTTGGTGCCTATATAGTAACTGTTTCAAATTTCTAGATATGATCATTTGTAGTGCTGAAATGTAACATTGCAGGTGTTATGCATAAGACGCCAGTTCACGAGAAAAACATACTTATTTCCAAATAATCTAGCATTCAATCTAAGTGTTAACGAACACATTATTACATATCTATAATTGAAGATAGGTTTGTGCATTGTCAAAATAAAGCAAATTGAAGTGTGGCTAGCTACAATTGTTTGTGCTGATAAAACTATAAGTTTTCATTTATTTGTATACACGTGTGTTCATTAGAGGTCACCAATTGTAATTTAAAAAATTTTTTATCGTGAAAGTAACAAACCAAAAAGTAATGTACATTAAATACCTTGACACTGCTGTTGGTTATATAGTTGATAGCCAGAGTGACACTCACAATGATAGGAACCAGGTTCATTCATACAAATATGATCACATCCTCCTTTGTTTTCTTCGCATTCATTTATATCTATTAGAGCAATAAAAAGAACATACAAATTATTACAAGATACATTAAAAGTTGCACTATTAATACCATCAAATAAATGGTCTTCATAGCAAATTGTTTTAATACAGGGACTTTTTCTTCTCAAATAAAAATCTGGGACATTGAAATCGTCATAAATCGCACGAGTTTGCGAAAGATGGTCCTTCTATCGATACATTTTACTTTTGAATTGGAGCTAAATGTATATATCAGTCTCCAAAACTATGGTTAATGTATCTTAATGAACCAATATTAAGTTTGAGATATTGTTGTAATTTTATATCCCTATATAAGAAAAATCAAACTCGTAATTTAAACCACAAACTTGTCTCTGGAGGGCAGCGTATAGTGGAACTTCTTTAAGTATTAACGGTTGTATTTGTATCTAAGGTATATATGAAGTTGTCGACAAGATAACCATGTGAAATTATTGCATTACAAAATCTGAAACTGTACTATAAGCATTAGACATTTACAATACGGTTAAGTCTCTGAAGACAAAACTATGGGGGTGTAACAAAACTAGGTCCAAAATATTTATTATCTCAATGTAAAGCGGACCGCCTAAACTTTTGAAATTTTGATAAGAGTGTCTCGTTGCGGGTTGTTTGAGTCTCTTCTACTTACCCAAAGTCAATAAAATTGAATCGCAATCGTCCAAAATAAAAACGCTGCTTGTTTATTACTAATTGTTATCGTCATTCGTGTCTAGGTGTAAGATAGCAAAACAACAATGCAATAAATATATATTACAAACTCTTTTTGTACCTTCTTGTACAAAGCTTTACCATTAAAATTCTTAATTTACTGCTCACTGCCTTTTGATAAACTATTTCGATATAACATACGCTTTAAACAAGTACAGACACGGACACATCTTAAAATGTTGAGTTGTGTTGATCTACAGATTGAGAGTGTTATCAATGATTAATTACCAGATATTTGGTTAAGTCAAGCATGATTGTTCGTGCACTTGTAAATGAAAGATAATGTTAAAAAGAGACATAATATTTTTATAATATCTTAATCAGTACATATTTACGTATTTACCTAAACATCTGTCACCCTGCTCTGCATATCCAGGTTCACAAAAGCATTGATATGATCCTATGGTGTTTCTACAATGTACTTCACAAGTTGCTGTGTTGTCTAAACATTCATCTACATCTATAAAATAATATCGGCGCGATATGACCTTACTGTGTTGGTGCGCCGTAAAACCCAAAACAAACAAACAAACAAACAAACATAAAATAATATTGAATACTTGATCGTAAATCAGTCATGCAATCGGAACTACCTAGACTATCTTCCAAGCAGACAAACCTTGTACATCATAAGGTGGAAAAGTAGCTCTAACGTGGATTTCGTAAGAACGTGAATTTAATGGAATTTGGTTTCTGTGGTAATATACTCGTAATCTAAACTACTAGCGAATGCTAGATAATCATAAAACAAGATATAAAGCCCCTTTCAAGTTTCTTTTGGCTGCTTGAGACGTATTTGTCAAATTGTCAGGCCATAAGTCATCGGTTACACATAATGACGAAGATTATATGTATACTCGATGATATCAGAAAAAGGGTCTACGGTGGTTTGGATTTGTCTTAAAACTTCAATGTTATCCATGACCTAAACTAGTCTTAGATCCAATCCGCAAGGCAAATGACCACGAGTTAGACCTAAGACGACATAGATTTAAATAATGTAGCATAACTAAAACACTTTACTTTAATAAATTGAATGCTGCTGAAATGAAAGCCAAAGATCTTGTGTCAGGATGAATTTTGTGCTGGTTTTATGGTTCATCTGGATTGAAGCTATTAAAGTTATCTCTATTTTTATCTTTGGAAATGATATGTTTTATACAAACTTTATAAATATTGTTCCTGTCTTTACTTAAGATTATCAAAATGAATAAGGCATATAACACAATCGCAAAACATATATAACACAGTATACAATACTAAATGATAAAATATTACTAACCAATACACGTCTTTCTGTCAAAATCAATAGTAAAACCAGCATAACAGCTACATACATAAGAACCTTCTGTGTTATGACATCCTTGAGTACACCCAGATGTTCCAAGCTCACATTCATTTTCATCTTAAAAAATACATGTTAAGTTGGCTTAATAGTTCAAAAATTGTTTTCGGCATCTTTTACAACCTATTTCCCTAACATTAATCAAGTTTGAACAGATTTGAAATCATAGGGACCAAATGACATTTTGCCGTCACTAAAAACTTTTGTGTAATTGCAACATTGCTTTATTTTTTTGTCATCCTTAAAAGTGTTTCATGAATCTTGCGATAGGAGTTTTAAAGCTATACATCATAGGAATTACTAAAGTAAACATAAGTAATGAGCAATGAGTAATTCTTCAACATATTTCTTGCCATGTAAGGTATTAAAACTTTCATCTGTTCAAAGAATAAAATAGAATCGAAACATTATTACAACAACCTACGCAAGGGATCACATGTATTTTGGAACGCCACCAAAACTGAAAAAAAACAACATTACATCATTTCCTTTTACAACAGGCTTAAAATGAAACATTCGAAAATGTCGTTTAGTATCCTTACTAAGATAGATAGTTTGTATTTATAAATTAAACAACAATTCTGTTTTAGAAAATGAAAGTAATGCTAGCCAAAGGAGTTTACCATAACAAGTTTTTCCATCAATTTCAAGATAGTAACCATTATTACATGAACAGAAGAATGAACCAACTGTATTTGTACAATTATGTTGACATCCACCATTGTTTGACGTACATTCATTGATATCTAACATATTTGAAATAAAATCATTACTTTTTAATATCAAAACTTATAGCCCAAGAGCTAAGGTTTTTTTTCGATTTCATAAATGGTTTTTGTTTCATGTCCAAAATACTAAACGTTACCAAAATTCATGTACTAAGCGTTTCCAAAATATAGATAAACGTACAGAACGTTACAAAATATAAAACGTTACCCAAATAGAAATGTTTGCAAATATTAAGAAGAATATTTTCAAAAAGGTTCAAAACAGCTTACATCATCATATTATGTGCGCATAACTTTGCATAAAAGAAACAATTTGGTATTTGCTGGTTACAGATTTTTAGGGTTATGTCCATAAAGAATACCAAAATTAGACTTCATGTATTGTTTAATAGTAAGAAAATTACATTGGTTTTATTATAATCTGTATTTGTGAGAAGATCAATTATTTAGATATATAGTGAGTTTGCTGAACATATATCTTACCAATACAGGATTTTAGATCAGAATTTAAGGTATAACCAGCTCTACATGTACAATAATAAGAGCCAGGAGTGTTAACACAATCATGTTGACATCCATGATTGCTTGATGCACATTCATTAATATCTGAAAGCAAACAAAATGTCCTGGCTATTTTTAAAAAGAATAATCGATTAAAGTTATCTCGAAAGCATAAAGTTAGATAGCCACCTAGATAGCTAACTAGTTATATAATATATTACATAAATAGGACATAAAACAATTAACAATAAGTATATACCTGAAAATGAAAACACAAAAAGTTGTGATACATTGGTTATGATCTACCTAATATAAATATAGTTATGAACAGGGTAGCGCAAATCACATAGAGAGAATTTCTTTGCCATCCCTAGAGTCGGTTTGGTATTCACATGACATTCTGGTCATACGCGGTATTGTAACATTAGTAAGCGTAAACTAACAGCGAGAACAGCATCCTCCGTGACAAAATGGACGCTGTAGTCGTACCGTGTTTGCAGTTATGCATACAACGCATAAAGTGTGCAGAAAAACACAAACATTGCTTTATAATTGATATTGATAAAATGGAATAATACAAAAACGCTAATCAAATGTTAGAAACAATTAAACCACATTAACAATCTAGTTAATTATGTCTTGTTCAATTGTGTTGAGCTAATATCAGCCAACTTATTACATTATTCTCTCGTTCACATGCCATAAATGGAGAGTACACACTAGAGGCAATTTGCCACACTCAGGTCACATTCTCGTTGATAGTTTAAACCTAGTGTTGTGGCTCGACACTAGCGTGTGCAAAACAAAACATAACATCAATAGCAAAAATAGTCAAATATTAAAAAAGTATATTAGTATTTACTAACCTATCTTGTTAGGTAAAATATTTTGGTATAATTTCATATATATGAATAGCCAGGTTATGGATCATATGAGAATCGGTAAAAGAAATAGTTCAATCAATTTTGTATAAGTATGTAGTTAATACCTTTACAAGATGGTTTTGAGAATCCTGTTTTACAAGAGCATACATTTGGACTGGTACAAGTTCCACCATTGAGACAAGCGTTTGTACATATTGCTGTAAATAAATAGCAAAACACAGAATAATGTCTGTATTTTCAGGTCTAACTTTAAAGCATTAGGTTTTGTAAGTAACAACAATAATACTGATTTTTATTTGTTCGGGACGTCAGTCCTGAACAAATATATATATACCCTATTTCAGACCCTTTCCCACTTTGAAAATTTACCGAATCCAGAAGTAGTCCCTCAGTATATAAGTATCAAGCAATTCAAAATGATCGTCTGCTATGACAGGCGCAATAACTTCTGAAATACACTTGTTAATCGGTTTATACTGAAGTGCATGTATTATAGCTTATGAGTTATGCGCCTCAGTTGAGCTCTTTACGTCGTATAATGTAAAAGAATGGGTTCAACTATTCAGTCACGACCCGTCGTTTGTACCAGTTGTCAGTAGAGATGTTACATCAACTTATGTAATAGAATGGTTCTATATGAAAAGTTTAAAGAGTTGATGACTTTGGATGATGTCTGATAAGTGGACTTTAACACACAGATGCAGTAGAATAAATGTGCATAAATGATAATTTTAAAGCGGTAATTATTGCATTGTTCTAAGAATGGCCCCCTTGAATTGTTGTGATTGTGTGCTTGAAGTGTTTTGGACCGGAACAATTAGTCCGAGAGCTCGCAGGGTTTTAAGTGCGGTATCGCGCCTAAAAGGTTTGATGAGTGATTCTAATGTAGTTTTGTCTGATGAATTCGAAAATGCATTTCTTAAAACTGGCAAGGTAGGCGTTTTCCCACAATCTAAGCTCAAAGATGTACGTTACCAAAAACACCAAAATGCACCCTTAACTTCGTGCATACTTTTTCAGCTGGTACTTATATCAAATCACATTTTTTGATTAATGATATTTTATTTAAAATGCATTTACAACATATTTGCACAAATCATATGAAATTTAGTGCCTATACCGATGATATATCAGCTTTCATTTACGTCTCTTAATTCTCAATTGCGTATTATAATCTCTATATTATGATTTTATTTTAATCCATTGGTGTTCTAGGAATGGCTTTTACTAATGTGTATTTTAAAAAGATTTACAAGAAATAATGAAGAATCATTACGAACTTGATTAAAGTGGTAAAATAATATCCGAACGAGTGATTTCGAACTGTTGCCGCTTTTGCTTTCAATTTTATTCTTTTTCGTCTCGAATGTCATTTATATTGTTACGTATATTGCAAACCATTAATAATGCAACTAGCCAAATTACTTAAGCCTAACAAAGAAATGGCGCGACTGCACAGTATGTCTGATAGAAGAGTATGAAACATTTAGAGGAATTTAATGCATGTATACATATAGTCCATTCAATACAGCTTTTGACCTAGACAACATTGCAACAGAAAATATGTTTATACTGTGCGAAAGACCTTCAATACAATAACACACACAAAGAAGTTGCACTCCAAATAACGAGGGGAAAGTGATGAAAAATGAATTTGAAATAATGCATTTTATACTTATATTAAAAGGCGCTGCAACGCTTCCGTACTTCTGTCCCGCAGTAAATATAGCTATTGGGTCACAAAAAGTAATGAATGCCGGTTGTATTTTGATTTTGAGTTGATTTTCCGATGTGAACATATATACCTACATTTAATTGATTTTATATATGGCAGAAAATTCATTAAAATACCGTTTTTGGTGACGACCTTGAAAAAGAGAAATATTTTACTACGATAGCGCGTTAGGACCAAAATTGACCGTGTTTAGTGTTAAATTTCGTGTCACGATATTTTTGTTGTGTGAGCGCTGAGTACGAAACTTCAAACTCACCAAATTAATGTTATCTCTTAGAGTTGTTTTTAAAAACGAAATGATAACCAAGTTAAGCTTAATTCACTTGATATATGATTTGTTTTAGTAACAACATGAAAATAGCATTACAATATATTTTTGAGCTTAAACGAATTCTAACGTTCTTGTATATGAGTAACATGTCGCTAATTTCCTTCGCCATTATTTGAAAATCATAGACTGGTTTTGTTGTGCCACGTACTAACCTGTTTGACCAAAACATTGTCTCAAAGTCAAACTAAGTAAGGAAAGTCGAGAACGAGACTGTGCTAAATTTAAAAAAAAGTCACTAACTGTGTTTATTTCTCTGTCTTTCGTGCATTCCTTAATTGGATGCTACACAACTGTAACATCATTTAACGTTGTAAAATAAGTAATTTTAAAATCCCCAGAACTTACACTGAGTTCAAAGAATCTGTTCAGATATATATAGACATCACAAAGGAAGTATACATCAAACCTGGCGAGATATCATAATGCTCTATTATTCATCATGAATTGGCTTCACTACCAACCTCCCTTTGCATAAGTTTGATACCAAAGTAGTCAGCGCAACATCGTGTGTGCAAGTTAAAAGTTTGTCTGAAATATATGACGCAACATCATGTCACATACCAAGAGTATACATACAGACTCAAATATGAAAGGACAACAAAGTCTTAAATCCATGAGAGTAGGGATGTGAGTCTGTCAATGGAAATGTTCAGCTTGTAAAGACTATGTTACAGTCTGTCCCTGAAGATATGTTAAAGTGGTTCTATGTAGCTGTTGACAGTATTGCGATTCAAGTTGCTGCTCATGTAATAGCACGGACTTGAGTGTTCAATCATTTGCACAGTGTCAAGATCTAGATTATCCTCTGATAGCGAAAATGTCGACAGTGACAATGATCAAAAGCTTAACCTCAGGTTATAAATATGGAACGTAAGTAAGTAAATTCTGTAACAAATGTATACTGTTACAAAATTTCATGTGTATAAACAGTAACAAAAGTAACAAATGACGTTTTAAATACTTAGTTATGTAATACATATTATTCATCTGAATTACATACGTGTAGTAGCATGAACTACAACACTTGTTTGGAAGCATATGTTGACTCTTAAATCTGTTTAAGTAATCGATACACGAGAAGCTGATTCCAGAAATTCATAGTTTCAGGTACTATGTTGGTACTTATATCACATTTGTTCATCAAGTGATTAATTCATATCAATGACATTTAAACCCTTTATAGACACATGTTTAGTTTAAACTAAAAGATGTTATCAACCATGATTTTTGAAAATTGTATACGATCAAATTCCAAAAATTCGCAGTTTTAGATATCATTTTAGTACTTTTATCGCAAAACTGAACAAGTATGACTCTTATTTATTATTGTTATACTAATAATAGTACAAGCACGTTAAAGATACATGTAAAGCAGATTCCCGATAAATAACTCGTGTACGGGTCATTTTTGACACATTTGTCCAAAACATTTCAAAAATGAGCTTTTTGAATTTTGTATTTATAAAGAATTTGAATCATAAGTTGTATTTTTACAATTGTTTCCTTCGTAAATGATAATAGATTGTTATAAAGGGAGCTAATCCAAAATTGTTTTGATTTGTATATGGTAATAGATAGTTGTAAAGGGAGCTAATCCACATTTTTTTTCATGTTCAACGTTTTCTAAAAAAAGGACTTTCCCCTCGAATTTTTGAGTGCAACTTTTTTTGGATACCTCTATGAATACGAACTTTCACACAGTACAAAAATAAATTCTGTTGCAATTTTGTCTAGGTTAGCCTATTCTTTTAGCTGTATTAAATGGACTAATATAATTTGATTGAAAATACACGCTTAACACCAATACGTTTATCATTTAGATTTAAATTCTACATCTTAAATTCGACAATTTTCATATAACATGTGCTTGATAAGTAGTATACACACTTGTATATCCACAAATGAGAACAATGACCATCAAAACTGCTATTTGATTGGCAATCAATACTTTTCTGACAATTTCTCTTTAATACTTAAATTGTACTATAATTAATACATTATGTTTCTGTAACGTATAGTTCACATTCTAAATGATGTTTATTAAGTAAGAGTTATATTTTAGGAACTTGTAGGTTCTATTAATAACTCTCAAATATCATATGAATATTTTTTTATGAACGAGCCATCATGGTAAAAGCCTTTTAGACAATAGAAAAATGGTAATTTGTTTGTACGTTTGTTACGGTATTTAACCTGATTTTTTTCTAAAACATACCAACATTTCGTCTGAAGCATTGCAAAATGATCGCTTGTACGTGGTACATTCTCTTAGATGATTTCTATCAGTTTGCATAATCAAAAACACTTTTTTAATTGTTCTTACACGAACTTGATAACAAAAATACTTTAACGTAAATTACGGCGTACATATTCTATAGACTGAAACAAAATCGCACTTATTACATGCATTTTTGATTTTGGTAGTAAAAATGATTCGTTTGAGATCGATTTTATCAACAGAGCAAAACTTATGAGACATAACATGAAAATGATAAAATTCGGTTACGGTAGTTAACATGCTATAACTTTAAGACAATTTGAATATTAGATGCAAAAATCATTGGACATCTTCACATTGATATTATGCATTCAAAAACATGGTTATTAGTTAACATTGTCATAAGAGTAGGCACTTATAAAAAAGGTTCAACATCAATTTAATACATTTTGTACTGTAACGTAAATGAAAGCTGATATATCATCGGTATAAGCACTAAATTTCATATGATTTGTGCAAATATGTTGTAAATGCATTCTAAATAAAATATCATTAATCAAAGATTTGATGTAAGAAAAAGCTGAAAGAGTATGCACGAAGTTAAGGGGGTGCATTTTGGTGTTTTTGGTCACGTACATCTTCGAGCTAAGATTGTGGGAAAGCGCCTACCTCGCCAGTTTTAAGAAATGCATTTTCGAATTCATCAAACAAAACAACATTAGAATCACTCATCAGACCTTTTAGGCGCGATACCGCACTTAAAACCCTGCGAGCTCCCGGACTAAATGCTGTTCTACCCATCAAACTAAATTCACTAAACTGTTCTTTGCGTACAAACGTTGTTGGAGCCGGAAATATTATTTTACTTTTTAAACCTGAACAAATTCAGTGCCTTCAGCGCTTTGATTTCAGATGTTCTTAAAGACATAAAAGATCTAACATGAAAAAAATAATGTTTTTGAACGTAAACCAGTGTGCACCTGTCAAATTGATTTGTCGTTTCTCGTTTGCGTGGCCTAGTTCAACCACGGTACATCAAAATTGTAGTAACATAATTATATTTGTTATAATTATTGTGGAATAAATACAAACTAATTTTACAACTTACGAGTGGAGCAACTACTTCCCTCATAGCCTTCACAGCATTGTTGTCTGTATTTTGTACACGAATAATAAACTGTTCTGTAATAGTAGAATTAAAGTTTTAGTTTAAACAATATTTATTTATCAAATAAGTACATATACAATAGTATAAACATGAAAAAATTTGAGGATTGAAGAGATAGCATAGCTAATTTTGAACTTCTCTCCTCAGACATTTTTAAGGAAAGAGATACTTGTGGGTTTAAAACCGCCTTTTCGATCTTAATACCACACGTTTCCCTTTAAAATACAAAATTATTTGTACCGGTTGTAATATTGTATTAATATATATAGAAAACAAGAAAAAAAATACACACAAACAAAAACTGGAAAACAAAAAGAAATAAAACATCATGACATGTGAATAGGAAGATATGATACAGTTAAGTGCTAAGTGAGTACAGTAAAGGAGAAAAGACGAGAAATGTATACAGGTCGGTCAGCTATAGGTGTGATATATTAAAGGACGAGTGGCCAAAAAAAATTAGTCAAATCGTTTTGATTGTTTGATATAACTGTGTACATGCCTAAACAGTTCAATATTTGTCGTCAAATCAAAGGCTTGATCCCCGTTTAAGAGTTGGTGCACCGTTACTGGTATAACATTTTGTATGTTTTCAAAAAGTACTAGTCGTTGTTGTTGAAATAACGGACATTCTAGAAAGTAATGCTCGGTAGTTTCTATTTTGCCGCATGGACAGTAAGGGTTACTTATAATGTTTTTAGAGAAAAGATGTTAATTAAAGATTTAATTAAAGTTTTAAAAAGCCATTTTCGATTCATCGAGACAATATTGTCCATTTTTGTAATTTCAAAAACGGTATATTTACATTATGCCAGCTTGTTCTTTTTAGATTAGTAAATACATTCAAGCCGGTGTAGGCATGAGAATGAACAGACTTTAAGGAAACACAAATTTGAAGTGTATACATTTATAGAGAGCATGCAATGTATTATCATTAAATTTTTTGTTTTGTTTTGTTACAAGGGTTCTAATAAATGTACACGTGAAATAATGATCAGAAATTGGATACATCGTGAAGTTTATATCTCCATTTTATTGATGTTCTACAATCATATAAATCCTAATTGAACTATCCACTTGACTCAATTATAATCAAGCGTTAAAAGAAAACGCAAAAGTTTTAATACATTTGTGGGGAAATGAATGTTGTTTATGGCATAGGTGGTCGGCATTGGTCCAAGTCAAAAACACTATGTATGTACATGTATACATATAATTAAAGGTATTGAACAAAACTAATAGACATTTACCCAAGTCAAATTAGGGGCCAGTTTCGCCATTAAAACGTAAAAATAAATTAACAGCTTTATACATGCATTCATAGTTAATAGTACGGGGGCCAGAGGGGTCCACCGTGCACCCCCTCTAGACTTTTTGCCACCTATGCTTAATTGTTCCTTAAGGTCCACTGATTCAGAATCCGCGTTGTTCTCGTAAATTAAACTCTTGCGCACTACCTGAAATGTCACAGTTTCCATGGCAACCCATTGTTTTTTTGTCGAAATTGTCGGTGTTTGTAAAATCAATAATAACTTGAACCAGCATTAAGCTAGAATAGTGAAATTAGTGTCAAATCAAAGCTGAGGCACTGACCATTAGAAATATATATAACACTATCCGCTAAAATACAGTTTAATTTATAAAAATTAACCGAATAAATGCTGAAAAATATCGATTTTTTTCAATTTCATGCATATCTTTTAATTTCCAAACCCTATTTTGGAGAAATAATACATTTATTTTGTAATAAATATTTTAGAAAGGTCTACTCATTCTTATTCAAAATTATTTTAATGACAGAAGTACTATTTATGTACGTAAAAACGATTGCCTTAGCAACCGCAATTTTCAAGTAATAACTTCTATTTGGTGATTTAACTTGATTTTTTTGCTCAAATCTAACTATAGGATTGCAATATTGATATCAAATGATATCTGAGACTCATGTCTTAAAAATTATTGCTGTTATCAATAAATTCAGTATAGATACCTTCATAAATATTGTTAAGAAATGTTAATCAAAGCGCTCGCTGAAAGCACCGATTTTGTTTTCGATTTGACAGTATCAAAGTGAGTCACATGTCACAACGCTTGAAGACGATGGTTATTGTGCAGTGGTGGTCTATTGAATGAAGAAATAATACAATAAGACTAAAGAGACTCTTGTGGTTTTGATTTTACTTTTACTAAAAAAACATTATATTGGAATATGATTTTGTAATTTCGATTTTACGCTGCATACCATTACTTTTCAAAAGGTTATGTGCGGTGGCAGACTTTTTTAACCAACTTTCCCGGACTTGTTTCTTTAACATTAATCGGTTTAACATCTTATCCTCACATATCAATGCATAGTACTGTCAAACCCTGATACTTTTATTTACTCAATGACTGTTAAAGTAAAATATTTGTATTAATAAAAGAGCGACCAAACTATATAACAATGAGTCGTAAAACCATAATCAACATATGCGTAATAATTGTTCATTAGTTTACATCAACCAACTCATTTAGAAAGTTTTCTGGGACCATATTCTAACACGTGCCTACCTTCCCTACCTAAGGAGCTAGTAACTTTGCTACATATTGCGGATTAAAGGCCATAAATCAATTTTTCAAGGACCATGACCAGCCAAAACCGGGGCCGAACCTTGAACCGCATGATTCGACAAACGCCAAGCGAATAGAAAATAAACAACCTATTATTTTATATACGTATTTATATATGTCAAATATCTTAACAATCGTTTTATGCATCTATCCACTCCAAGATTTTATCTTATTCAACATCTGTAGATATATGTTTATCTTGTTCTTCGTCAGCATAAACGTTATCTAAGTTATCGCCCAGGTGAGATTGAAGCACGTTTTCTTTAAACCATGAAGGTTCAAGATACCCATCATTATTCGTCTGACCAAATTATTCTGAAACGGGAGGTGTGAAAGGATCAGTATTGTGGACACTTTTCTGAATGGCTACCAGGTTATCGAAATTAATCTCTTGATTTGCTGTACTAAACACTTGTTTCAAGGTGGTAATGCTCCTATTAACATTACGAAACGCATCAGCTGGTTTGTCTTAAACTTAGCTATAATACAATTGTATAGTAATAACTCAGGTGCCCTGATATGTGCTGTTTGCATGGAAGGCATACTTTGTATCTATACATATTATCTCTTTTTGATATAATTTTTTTAAGATGGATATTTTTCTAGAAGTTACTCTGAGAGTTTTGTTGTACTTCTACACAAACATGGTAGTATAAATGAAATTAACACTTTCAGGGTCGAAACGTCTCTGAGTTTGTTAAGAAAACTATTTACAAGGATTCTTGATAACTGTCCGACTGGCTGGACAGTAATTAGAAACATTACAGAATACTGTATTTCACCTATCTTATTTGCACTTTTAATAAAATCGAGGATATGCTTATTAGTTATGGTCTTGCTGGTATAAAAGTTGATATGTTTAACATATTTTCATTTTATATGCTGATAGTAGAGACGAGTTACAACTAAGTATACGCGTTTTTGAAGATTATTGTAAGTTATCAAATTTGAGTTTTAGCCATATTTAAAAACGTTTCAACATTTAAGATTTAGATATTTTGTGGCTATAGACTTAAACTGTGTTCTCATAGACTAAATTTTGAAACAGGTAGATGGAACAAACAAAGATCCACACCTACATGTCTGTATAAATTGTCATATATTAGGAGATGAGTTTCATGTCATCACAATACGCCAGAGATGAAATATTCTTAAGACGTATCGTCGAGTAGCCAATGTTAAACAAATCCCCAAGATTTGAAAATATATATACAATTTATTTAGTCTACAAAGTATTTCCAAATTATACAAGATTCCACAAAGTTGTCACAGAGTTATTTATTAAATAAATACAAGCACAAAGTCCGCAAAACAAAGATAATAAGCAGTTAAAAAGTAAATATCATGAAGTGTAGATTTCAAGAAGTATGGTACATCTTACTTATAAGTTCTACTTTCAATCAAAGATATTTATATTGTATATAGATCGAAAAAATGAAGCTTTATATAAACAGTCTCTAATCATAGTCAGAATTACACAGATGTTGACAGTAATTAATATATTTATTCAAAACTACAAATATTATGTAATCTAACGTCTTGATCTCTTAAGCAAATATATCAAAGATATGCATGTAATGCAAATGTGACACTTGTCACAGGAAAGATTATCAACTGCCACATGGCTTAAATGCGAAAACACAAGAAGGAAACAATAATTATAATAAAGATTAACAATGCATCATGTATAAAAAAGCGACATAAAGTATGCAATGAAAATCAAGATAAGGAGAAAAATAAACATGTGGACAGTTCCTTTGTTATTACTGATTAAGTTGATTATGAATATTGTAAAATCTAGTGTAAGATTATGTGTAATATATATATGATGAAACTTTAAACAATGTATTTAAATAATAATGAAATCATATATATATAATTCATATGAAAATAACAAATTTTGTATATTAAAAAAAAGACATAAAATTCATTGAACTTTCAGCGTATAATACTTATTCTTACTGAAATTAAAGCTTTAACAATTCAGCTTGGTACTTATTGTTATCAATGTTCCCTAATCATGGCGAAATTATTTAGAAATCCCACCACTGTGTTACCAATTTTCTACGATCATACTGGAGGTTTTTATTTGCCCGCTGCCACCATTTTATACATCTATTGATGTCCATTTGTCTACTTCAAATTTATTTCACTCACATTAAACCAGTTATAATGATAAACAACAAGAATTAAAACCATAACCAAAGACAAGAAAAATAACAACCAGAGATATAGAGAACCCAGTTAATAAGTAAACTTTTCTACATATACAAAAATGTATTTCTTATTGATCTTAAAAGTTAGGTATAGTGACCGTAAAAAACTCGGTATGAACCGTAAGTTTAGAGGTTCATATCCAATTTCTAACCGTAAAAATTAGATTAGAGAGTCATACATTATACCATACATTTTAAGGTAAAATACAACTTCTTTAGCCAAAATATAAATTTGTAACATTATATACAAAAAGCTTTAAAATTGGAAAATATAAGCTAACAAGGCTTTAAAATTATCCATATGCTTTACAGCTAACCGATGTCTTGAGTATCATATGAATGTATGATACTACATGTCTCTATATTAAATGACTATTATATCAAGTTTGATATACTGCAGTATTATTTTTATTGTGATTTATATTGAAGTGACATGTCAATGTACTGGCATTTTCCCTTAGGTCGAAGACTTGCCTGTGTTTATATGAACAAACTTGTAAGTTAGGTAACATACCATAATATATCATAGCATAGCATAGCATAGCATAGCATAGCATAGCATAGCATAGCATAGCATAGTTATAGTGCTCCATAGATAATGTAATTAAGTAACTACTTCTTTATTCATATACAATGTAGCGTCATTCAGACATGTTTACTTTAGTCAACAGACTTCAATCGTTTAAGCCATGTAACAAAATCATTACCTAGAGTGTGTACATCTACTCCAACCCCACCATCCACATCCACTGTAATATCTGGTTTGTCGTGAGCAAGTAGAAGAATAGCTTACTGTACAATAATCAGCCTCAGATACCCTAAAATAAAGTATTAGTTTTCAATTACTCATATTTATTTATACAGTCGCGTCTCTTCATTGAAAGTTCAACAGAAGATTACGCACGACTTCAATGTAAGCTTTCAAGTTGGTGACACGCTATCATTGATACATTAGCCAGGATTTAAAGACCCATGCACTGTTATACGTGACCGTGTTTGGATGGTCCGCCAGAAAGTCACATATGACAGGTTTTACTGTACTATCAAAAGATTATACAAGAAAAGATTGATGCAAAGCATTAAATACCGCCGGATAGTGATAACATTATGTGAACATACACAAAAGAGAAAACAAAGATATATAAGGAACAACTCAACCCAAAGACAACTCAACCCGAGCCAACTCAATCCCCTACTAATGGGTTGAGTTGTCCCAACTTTGAGTTGAGTTATGCACGGGTTGAATTGTCTTCGGGTTGAGTTGTCCTGTATCCAGTACGTTCGCTTACAGTCGTTACTGAACACGCTGCAGGGTTTAGAAGAGAAGATAATTAGTAATTTCTTGGAGAAACTCCTTTTAACTATGATATATATATGCTTTACAAAATAAATAAAATGTATACAAAAACACACCAGATTTAACAATTCAGTAATCTAATACTTCTTGTCCTGCCGTTTTTTTTAACATATTTTGACTTAATGGTGACCTCAATGAGAAAGTGAGTTAGACAGTTATTATACAGTAACAGCTGAAAAGTTCAGCATGCAGAGACAGTATCAAACTTACTACAGACAGTACAAAATTAATAATTAACTTTTTCATCATGAATTTAGCGCTTCGTATACGATAAACGCGAGTCTGTAACAAATCTGTTCACGAAAACGTGCGTGAAATACGTACGGTGTGTGTTTTTTAGCCTGAACCTCAATTTAGGGGAGCAGATATTTTACAATGTCGTAAAATATAAATAAAGGATAACATGTTCTTTAAAATGCCCCCAAAAAGTACAAAATTTCATTGCAGTACTATAAAATGAAAATTAATATAATTTAGCACTGTCAACATTAGTAAATAAAAAAAGGAGGACGCCAGTAAAAGAAATCATAAACTGCTCCGACCATGGTCATAAGATTCTGACGACTCCAATATACCAATGGCCTTCAGGCCGGTGGTAAAAGAAAGCTGCTGATGAGTCCTATCGAAATCTGATTTGGGTGGAATCTGTTTTCTTAAACCTAATACTATACGTCACACTTCTGTGTTTCTTTTCCTTTTCAGCGTTTTATCTAATGTTTAATAGTACTTTTAGGCATTGGTCAGGATCAGCAGCAGCCTCCTACATTTTGATATTTCAAAATTTTGTCTTTTTTTGTCCTTTAAGTATGAACATGGATACCAGTTAATTGCTGAATGATTTACTAGTATATGATAATATGAAATAAATCTTTTAGAAATTAACTGATTTTATTACCTTTTACCTTATTTGTTTTGTGTTTACTTGCAATATGAATCTATATGCTTATCACCGATACAACTCAAGTTTATTTTTACTATTTAATTTAGTTTTGTTGCACGTGTCTTATGAAATGCTTCTCGTTTCTTACATACTGTAGTTACTTTGTGCAGTTAACCAACTGTATTTCGTAGTTTCAAATTTCTTAAATGTATCTATTTCATAAAAAATATTGTTTACTTTTCGTATCTTTTTAAATAGTATTTAAGTTCATACATTACTTAATATGTCATTTTGTTTTTCACTGTGTACATGTACTCTTACCTTATTATTGTTAGATTTTAGAAGAACAAAAAATGAAGAAGATAAGTAAGTAAACGTCTCACTTTACGAATATAATATAAAAATAATGTATAAACAATTTTATCTAACATCGAACCTTTTTTTTAAAGAAATATGGAGACAAATTTAAAACAGTATTCCACTCAATACATTGTTAAACAATAAAAGAGTATGTTTACAGACAAAATGTTAAGAACATGAAAAAATAACACAAAAATGTTTTACCATTGAAAATGGTTAGAAAAAGCTATTACTGCATTTTTATCGTCGGTCATGACCGACGATATACACAATTATCAAGATTTGGGCACTTTTGTGTCGACACCGGTTGTCGACTAGTCAAAATAGGGGTGCGTGTTTTGTCGGGTTATCTGTTTGTTTTACCAGAAAATACCATAATAGATTTATGAACTAGTACCAGTTTCAAGAAAGTTGCAATATAAGACCAAAAACATGCATAACTAATTGTAACATGTTCATTTATTAAAAACTCGCATTTGTTGAAACAAAGCAAACCTTTCTTCCCTACTCCGAGCGAGTTTATTAATAAATATGAACGTTCGATTAGCTGCCAGAATGTGGACAGAACATGTTCTTAAATCGAATATTCCGGTTTGCCAATCAATTAAATATAGTTTCTAAATGCCAAAATGGACAGGTGAATTGTGAATTCTACCATAATAATGCTTTTGTACGTGCGCGGTCGGAATATGTCTGGACAGCACATGTTCATTGGATGGTTTTAATTAATCTGGCATTACAGTGTGTAGAATTAATCGAACGCTCTGACGTAACGCACGCTAATGACGGACATGAGAAAAACGCGAGTTTTATATTTTCAATTACATAATGCCGGAATAGTTACTCGATAAGATCGGTGATATTTAGTACCACAGGAATCAGTGAAACAAAGGCTTTCTGTTGACATGATTTTTTTTCATATATTTACGACATAGGTTATTCAAATGTATGAAAAATGAAAAAAAAAGTGAAAAAACGTCGTGTAACATTGTAACACAAATTACCGCGACTGTACATAAAAAAATATGCAGTAATGTTATTTTCATCAGAATTTTGCGCTAAAACGCTGTACATGTTACCAAACATGACGTCACGTCCGATACTGACCGGAAAAAACAATTGGACGCATGAAAATGAAATGGAATAAAAAAAGAAGAGGTTAAACCTCGCGTAACTTTTCGAAAAATAACGTCTCAAAATGTCTAAACACAAAGTTGTAAGTATCATTTTTCTCGTTTTCATTCATTTAATTTCAATAAAAAAATTTTTACGAAATATCAATTTATTCTAATGTCCAGATTTGAAAGATGACCTCTAAATATTTCCATACTAGAAAGTAACACGAGTTTTAGCGTGTGGAGGTTTTTTTTTCATTTTGTCTTAAAATTTTCTTGCAATCAAAACTTCAAAAGTTCAAACATGAATTTTGAAAGAATGGCAAAAATTTTCGAAATTTTAAAAAGATTTTAGAAATATCATTTTGGTTAAAAAGGCAAATTCAAAAAATTATTGAAAAATTATTTAATGTAAAAAAAATGTGTATACTTATGTGTGTGGAGGTAAATTTTCAAAAACACAAAAATAACGTCACGCGTTTGATATTTTTTATTACAGTCAAAAAATATATTGAAGTTACGACAAAGCATAAAAAGGAAAGCTGTAGTAAGAAGAGAACAGTGGGCTTCACACAAAAGGAAAAAATACAATGAAATAAAGAACAAAACAGTGGACGAAAAAATGTCCATAAAACAGTCAAAATATCGTGAACAGAAGGAAAAAGATTTGTTGAAAAAACGTAGACGTGCAGAATATATGAAAAAGTACAGGGAAGACAAAAACAAATCAACAGAATTTAATCCTTTTGAAACTCCAGACAATAAATTCACTAACAGAATGGCAAAATCAAGGTATGTAATACGATTAGCTCTCATTTTGATTATTGTCACCAGAATAATTGGACGAAAATAATATGATTACACACATTACTAATTAGCTTATAACGTTTCTAAGTTATCTTTTTGACATTATGCATCGTTTGCGGTAACGTATTCCACTTGGGAATTTGCAAATACTAGTTCAAGCTATACTTCGACATTTTTTCAAGAAAAAACATGTATTATATACTATAACCTGTCTAGTG
Organism: Mactra quadrangularis; assembly: GCA_025267735.1. Classification (NCBI taxonomy): domain Eukaryota; kingdom Metazoa; phylum Mollusca; class Bivalvia; order Venerida; family Mactridae; genus Mactra; species Mactra quadrangularis. The sequence continues at coordinate 44,762,246 of CM046305.1, read as the reverse complement.
TCAGATTACTACTGTCTGCGTCATATTCAGCCATTTATTGTTATTTTGCAATTTCTCTATATGTTTACCACTGTCCTCATAACACCACGATAAACGTCTTTGTATGATCTTATATTATTTTACTACATGTATTTACTATATGTAAACTGTGAACATTAAAGTATTGTTCTGTTCTATAAATCCACTCTCAGAATGTACGCATTCGGAACACCTCGACTTTTCATGAATGAATAATGAGCTTCGAATAAGAATGTACGTACCAATTAAGTACATACGTCGCGCTGTGCGTTTAAAATAGCTTTACTTTCTTTTATTTTAAATGATGTAATTTTTTTGCAGGTATTTGAAAAAAATGAAGACGGTATTGCCTGAGTGTTCCAGTCAAAGGGCTGCTGTATTAGCTGCATATACAAATAAAAAACGGTTAAAATTTTCGCCCGCAGTACAAAAGTATCATTCAATTATCAATTCGAATGTATGTGAAGAAACCGCTTGTATTAAAGATATTAAACAAATGATAGATACTGTAAAAATGAAAAAAGACAGAGATTCTAGGGCGACATTAAAGGTTATTACTAGTGCTGTATATGGCGAGCATGTAACTAAAGCAAAATGTGCAACTAGTCTCTCCAAAAAATTAGGCGTAGAGCGCAAAACTATGTACACAGGTAAAAAAGTTAGGACGACCGTTTTAAGAACAGAAAAGTCAGTGTATGAATACACAAAAAGAAAAACTAGGAACGATGCTATATCAGATATTACACGCAGATTGGCTTTTGAGTTCTGGATGGATCCAGAACATTCTAGAACTACAAACAATAAAAATGATATCAAGCGAGTGCGACTGGGACCAAACATATATTCATCGCACTCGTGCTATATATTAGAAAAAACACAGAGTGAAATATATTTATCTTTCACAGAAAAATACCCCCATGAGAGAATAGGTCAACGCATGTTTGAGAAGTGCAAGCCTTATTTCATTAGATCGGCCTCATTCAAAGACAAGACTACGTGCTGTTGTAGAATTCACGTTGAAGCTCGTTCATTATTTAAGTCATGTATGGCGTTCAGGAAGACTATTTTGACAAATATAGAAAACCAGTCAGTCAAAATTTACCACAGTTTGACTGAATTAGTGAATGATACGTTATGTGTTCCACCTGGTGATGGAAGATTAATAAAAGCCGAATGTCTGGCCAGAACTTGTGAAAACTGCGGTGTGCACAAATTTGAGTTACTAGACCAAGAACGTAGTAATGAACAATGTGACAACTTATTGCACTGGGAATGCTTTGAGTATAAAACTATTAAAGCTAAAAATGGTGAGGATGTAAGAAAACTCATGCTAGTGAGAAAACAAACCACGCCACAATTAATGTTTTCTTACTTTAAATCTTTACTTCAGACATACCCAGGTCATCAATTTAGGGCCGAATGGCAAAGTAAACAGTTAAAATGTATCACAAAAACATTGCCAGTGGGTCAATGCACGATTTTGCATGACTACAGTGAGAACTATAAATGTCACAGTAAAGAAGAAATACAATCATCCTACTTCCAAAAAGTGGAAGTTTCCTTGCATGTTTCTATAATACACAGGCACTCTGTCCTTGAGGTGGATGGGATCGACAGCACTGAGGATGAACCGCACATTGTAACAGAACAATTTATTGTTTTCAGTCCTGACACTCGCCATGACCACCACTTCACCCACTCAGTTCAGAAATTAGTCATGCAGTACTTAAGATCGGTTGACAAGAGAATTGAAGTGGTGAATGAGTTCACAGACGGATGTAGTTGTCAATACAAGAGTTGTCATTGTCTTGGTGAGTGTTAAAGAATTTAAAATATAATATATACATGTATATATACAAAAAATATAAAATATCTACTCGCTGTAACAAATTTTATTATTTTTTATTTAGATAAATATAGATAAGATAAAACATTAGTTTAACCCCAAAATTGTTAGATGCTATCTTCAGTTAGTATTGGTGGTAACGACGTCACGTATATATAATAGCAATCACTACTACTACGGTTATCCTCATTACTACTAATGATTCTTAATTATATAGGATAGTTGTCAGTCACTGACGAAAGTATGTGCTTAGTAGTTGTTTTACCGCTATATTTATTGTTGTTTTACAGGAGATCTTAGTTATTCATGTGAAGACTTTGGGATGAAAAGGTACATACGAAATTTTTTTGAAACCTCACATGGTCGAGGGCCGCACGATGCAGCAGGCGGGTTTATTAAAAGAATGGCAGACCTGGCTGTTCTAAGAGGAACACATACAATCCAAATAGCAGAAGACTTATTTTGTTTTGCTTCTGAAAGATTGACAACGCCCAAAGAAAAAGCTGTATGTACTAGAAGGATTTTTCGACTGCTTAATGAAATTGAACGTGACAGACCTGAGCGGTCCTTTTTACCAATAAAAGATAATAGAAAAATACATCAAGTTATCAATGAAAATGTTGGCAAGTTATTGTCCCGCAATTTATCATGTTATAACTGTGACAATTGTTTATTAGGTAAGTACAGATCCTGTTCAAATGAAGTATTTATTGGGTCGTGCAGAGAACTTACCATGAAATCTACTAATAGAGACTCTAACGTTTTGTGTGAGCAAAATGAACAACTTAGTGAAGATCCGCACGTATATGATCTTGTATTTCCAGGCATGGTTTTTGCAGTTAGAGCAGACGACAACACATTCCCATATTATTTAGTGCGCGCATCAACAACTGTGAAAACAACTAAAAAGAAAATGACTGACAAATGGGGATGTACTTATCCTCCAGATCGTAAAATCATTGAAGGGTATTATTTTCAGAATGATAAAGAAAGTAGTTTAATGAAATTAGTTAAAAATATGAGATGTGCAGTGCAAGCTGAGAGTGTAATATACATATGTACTGATTTTGGTGATGCAAATATTGTCACCGTTCCGGATAGTCTGCACAGATTAATTTTGAAATGTCTTTAAACATTTATGTGAATAAACTATATTAAGGACTGAAATCATCTTTCGTCGAAAAAATGCCAGTTTGCTGATATATAATTCACGTGCTCACTTTTGATCACTATGATTATATTATTTAGATTATTAGTAATGCTTTTGAATGAGTGAATGCGTGAGTGAATGAATGAGTGAATGAGCGAGTGTGATAATAGACTTAATATTTTTTTGTATTATATGATAGTACTATACAATGAACTAAATGTGAAAATTAAATGAAATAATTAACTTCATTATATGTTTGTTAGTTCATTAATAAAGCATAGCGTAAGAAAGTTGTTACGTTTGATAAAAACGCTTCTTTAAAGCTATAATAACGTCAAATTACGACGTTACGTTATGTCCGTCATTAGCGTGCGTTACGTCTCTGTATTCTATTAATAGACTTGGGACGGTTTAAAATGCTGACGCATATCTGTATCTGTAGTAATACGTCAGAGGACCACTTCTGGTATAAATCTGACGGGGATGAAGTCGCTCTAGTCGAGCATCTGAATGACTGATTTAAAGCCCTCTACTGTATCGGCATGCACTGTTTGATCTCCATATTGCTTGAATCTTTATACTCTAAGGAGAATACACGGCGAAACGACGATTTCAAGCATTATTGAAAATGCTAATATTTGTAATCTATATATAATACAAGTATTTAGTAAAAGTTCAATTATTAGACTTTTGGAATTTCGCCAGAAAGTCTCAAATTATACCACTGATCGAAAACTATCGACGAAAAGGCCTGACCAGTTTAACCGCGGATAGATATCGAGGGTCAATGATCAATTCCTAAATAATGACTTCATTCGTCAGAAATTTGTTAATCAAAATGTCATTAAACATGTCTTATATGCTACTCATTTATCATCGTGTACGCTTAGATATGAAGCTAACATATGTATCTATGTCTCCGAGTATCAGCCACCATATATACGCCATTTTATTATTAGACAAAATATCTAATTGAATGCTTTTCTTTGTCAAATCGCCATATAACTCTGTATGCAGAATTGTCAAAATTCATCAACATTGGAAGATATAACACTGTAAGTCTAGACACATGGCTGCTATCTATTATGCATGCATCAGAGTATCATTAAGCAAGTAACATGATAATTGTATGAATTGAGTTGTTAAACTTCACCAAAAGTTTTCGAGTAAAAGATCGAATTCCGCATTTGTGTTGGAGCAATATAGTCATTTATCAGCCCTCGTATAAATTAGTATAATTGTCTTATCACTTATTTATCGCCCGGTCAATTTCTACGCAATTAAAAGTATTTCCGTCAATCATCTGACATTTATCGGTTTTTATTTTAAACCTACTTAAACTTAATCCACACATATAACCTTTTTCTATAAAAAAATAGAACAGTCTCAGTGTTTTGAGTCGACATGTATAGTAAGATTCTTAAGCACCATGGGACAATTTAGAATTCATTCATTAAAACTTATGAATGAAATAATTGTACATGAGGAACTGTAGTCACGTGACCAACCATAGTATTCTAGTATTGAATAATCTCATATCACGTGTATACATGATAAATATGTATACCAGCAGACTGACCATTGTGCTCACGCTTATATCGGAAATGCATGAATCGCGCGTTGTTGACAAGATAACAGAAATAAGCTGTTAATGTGTGTTTGATTGCCTTCTACAAATTAAGTGTAAATATTGTACATGCATGTTGACAGAAGCAACTGCATATAGGCCCGCTTTTAATAATTTAATTTTCGCGAAGACGACACAATGAACATATAGGTAATTTGCAGTAACAATGAACCCTTGTATAATCAAAGTTGTAGTTTTATATCTTTAACATCGATTTTGCCTGGATTTTGTGTTATTTTCTCGGCTTAGTTGCCTAACTCACTTTATGATACCATACCTAAAACTTTGCCATTTAACTCTAAGAAAAACCTTTCCTTCAATTAATTTATAAAATGACTCTGTCAACTAAAAGCATTGTTTCTCAGTGTTTGTCCAATTTTGAAATAAACGAACAATCGGGGGTATTTTGATAAGCGTAATAAATATACGCGATGCGGTAATATTTTTTCACAAAAACATATTAATTTTGGCTAAACTTTTGTTAAGTTGTGTAGGTAAGGCTTAAATGTTCCCCCATCCGGCTGAGGACAGGTGGTAGAATCTCTAAGCGGTTAAGTCCTCCAAAAATGGTATTTCTTCACTTGTGAACCCTAAGTCAGGGGGGACCAATATGGAGGCCATTGTGATGTCGTATGAGTAAACAGAATACACTTTCTTCAATTAAAAAGTTTTATTTCATCAATTGACAATTTGTCTACAATTTTAAGTATAATGAAATTAACATTGAAATTGATATTATTCCCATGACCTTATGAACAGGAATTCTTGATAATGCGCATTATCTATTTTTTCTACTTCATATTTGCATACATTGCACGAAGCAACGATGGTGCCAGTTACTATCACAACATGGTTCAGAAAACCAGATGTGGAAACAGCAAGTTGAAATCAACCCGGTGAAGTACTTGGTGAATGACCACAAAAGTATTGTCTGCAGGAATCAGTTGTATGGGACTACAAGACCAAGTATGAATGTACATTTACTAAACTATTCTACTTGCCAACAATGTAGCTCTAAATCTAGGCCCCATTGCCAACAGCAGTTCAAGTTTATCCTACCAGTGTGGGACATGTGACAAGCCAGTAAACTGGAGTCACAGGGGTATAGTCTGTGACACTTGCAACCAATGATATCATGTCTCCTGTCAGTCAATTACCTCTTTCTTGTACAAGTAGCATATTAATGATTCTGCTGCTGCCTGGGATTGCATCATGTGCGGTTGTCCAAATTATTCTAAATTCTGCTACACTCAAGTCTTTAGCACTACAAATTCGTTCAGTATACTTGAAGACCTACCTCCAGATAGTCCTCTTGAGAACGTAAACATGAGACAAGTGCACACGTCTACACCAGAAAAACGAGAAAATAAATGTACAAACAACCCCAAACCCCTCAGAATCATAAACGTCTACTTCCAATCTATTAAGACCAAACAAGCCGAGTTTATCAATCTCATAGACAGTATCCAACCGTATGTTATCTTTGGAACGGAAACGTTGATTGACAACTCGAATGAAGAGTCTAAAATTATCACACCAAGCTACAATGATTATTGTAAAGACAGACCTATGAATGATGGTGTTGTATTTGTTGCAGTCAAAATGTTCTTTTAACTGTTGCTGCACCAGAATTTGTAACAAATTGTGAAATAGTATGGTGAAAGCTCGACATATTTGGTCATAAATCTCTTTATCTTGCATCTTTTTATAACCCTAAGACATCAAACTATGGAGGGTATACATTATTTCGGAACAGTCTTGAGAAGGCTTGTAGTGGTACCAACGCATGAATATTGGTGGCTGGTGACTTCAACTTACCAGGAATTGATTGGAAAAGGAAGTGTACAAAGGCAGGTTGTCAACACACTAGTATCCATCAATATTTCTTGGACACAGTTGAGGACTTTGGGCTAACACAGGTGGCACACGCTCCAACAAAAGGTGGGAACTTTCTTGATCTGGTACTCACAAACCAACCTTCCAGTATTAATAGGTCAGAAGTATTACCAGGGCTGTCGGACCATGATGTAGACTTCGTAAAAATGGAGGCCAAACCAATTAGATTTAAACAGAAACGTAGAAGGGTACCTCTTTATAACAAAGCTAACTGGTCAGAAATTAGAGAACATATTAAATCATACTGTTCTACAATAAACAATATGAAAAACTCAGAATCAATAGACAATATTTGGGAATACTTTCAACAGTTCCTAGAAGCCAGGAAGACCTAAAGACCAGTGTCCATGAGTGACTGAAGATATCTGTAAACTCATAAACAAAAGGAACAGATAATACAAACGTAAGAAGAAATCTGCTAACTCAAAAGACAATGATAAGTTCAAAAAACTGAAAAAAAACGACACAACAGGAAGTACACAAAGCATATTGGAAGTACATTGGTGGATAGGGACACCAACCGAGGGAGAGGCAAACAACAACTCTAACAAAAGTTCTGGACTTCAATGAAGCATAAGAAATCTGATGGCAACAACATACCACCTCTTCAGAAAGCTGGTCTTCTACACTCCAGCCCCAAAGACAAAGCTAACATCCTCAACATACAGTTCCAAAAGGCCTTCACAAACAGTTTGTCGTTTGGGCCCAAGGAATTTGCAGACCGTTGTAAGATGACTGGAAAGTTTAACAATATTAAAGACATTAACATCACCGAAAGGGGAGTTCTAAAGGTACTACAAAATCTCAAGATCAACAAAGCTCCATGTCCTGACAATATATTACCCAGGTTATTGAAAGAACTTGCTCCAGAAGTGGCGCCAATACTAACCCTCATCTACACACTTTCATACCAAACTGGCGAATTACCTAAAATATGAAAAACTGCAAATATCTGTTCAATCTTCAAAAAGGGAAACGTTTTGATCCAATCAACTATAGACCTGTATTGACGGCCTGTATTGCCTATAAGCTGATGGAACATATTGTAATAAGCCACATAATGACACGTGCGGACTATAACAACATTCTCTATCTACTGCAACATGGCTTCCGCAAGGGACTCTCCTGTGAAACACAACTAATAGAGTTTATTGATGACGTGAGCAAGAACATGGATGAAGGAAAACAAACAGACTGCCTCATCATGGATTTTTTAAAGGCATTTGATAAAGTCGGTCACTCGCTTCTTACACAAAAACTTAACCACTACGGTATAAACGGCAATACCAACACCTGGATATCAATCTTCCTATCCAATCGACAATAGTGTGTTCTAGTTGAGGGTGAGAAATCAGACAGTATACCCGTATAGTCCGGCCAACACCAAGGATGACCTTGCACGAAAGGATGTAGAAAATGTTATTAAATTTATTGGTAGACATGGTCTTACTGATTCCAAATCCGGTTGATGCCACTTTGTCATCCTTGGGCAACTCCCAGAATCCAAGATGGTGACCAAGATGACGGCTAGGGGACATGCAAAATGTATTTTTACAAATTATGTTTTTTAAAATGAAGGACAAAAGTGTTTTCAACATCTGCGGATCCAGTTGGCTAAATTTTGTTATTCATATACAAATCTTTAAATTCAAAATGGCGGATAAAGGGCAATTAGCCCAGTATATAAAGAACAAACTGGCAGAAAGAGACTGAGTGGTGTAGAAATTTATTTACTTAAAGAATAGTTCATGTAATCAAAGAAACCGATTGATTTAACTAAGCTTAAATGGCGGATATATGATCTTAAAGTTCAGTATATATAATATACATACATGGACGGAAACAAACACGCGTGGGTTTAAGTTTCAATGTTTTTTTTTTGCTTTTGAATCTTTCTCTAGTTTGTAAAACTAGTTAATCCCACATGATTATCTATTAGCAACTCAAGATTCAAGGTGGAGTCTAAGATTACGGTTACGAAGCAAATTCAACCAATTTTTTTATAGAAATAATGTAATGTAAATAATGAAGTGTTTTCATAATGGCCTTGTTATTTGGTTATAATACCGTAGTGAACGCCATATCAGCCCTGAGTTTGAAGTCCAAAATCACACAGTTCATTAATAATGTTACTTATTCACTGGATAATAAAAAACAGGCCATTATGAAAATAATTAAGTCACCATCGTCGCAGATAGGGACCCTATAAAAACACTCAGGTTGTACCAACATTCATAATGGTGGCATTTTTGTGGAAGAAAAAATACGGCCTTTATGAGAAAACTCGGCCATTATGAGATTCGGAACCAATTAAAATGCCTGAAACTCATAATAGCCGAGGCATATTTTAAAGGCCGTGTTTTCCATATTGGCCGATAATTGGTTATAATGCCGTAGTGAACGCCATATCAGGCCTGAATTTGAAGTCCAATATCATACAATTAATTAATATTGTTACTTATTTACTGGATTTAATGAAATGAAAATTTGATAAATAATTGGAATGGACAAACTAATTTATTTCCAAAATGTAAGCCAATGAAGAAAAACGGGAAAATAAAATTGGATTAATATACAGTTAACAGTAGACAATTTGATATAAATAGTCTGAAACATATAAATAGCAAAAATGGCATGTGCCAAAAAAATGTGGAAGAAACTAATTGAGCTCTATAATATCATTACACAAACAATTATACAGTCTGACTTGACTAAACTAGACTAAATTAGAATATGTGCTTAAATGTTCAAGTTTGCTTCAGTCTAATATTACATAACGATAGCACAATTTCTCTGGACGTTTTTGTATGTTGATAACAACATGTTCAAGTGACGACACAAATTACTGTTCACATAGTATTTTGCACTCAACACCCTAAGCACATCACATGCAATGGTAAATTTTACGTATTAATGCTTATTGTTTAAGAAAGTATCCAAGTGGATACTAGCTTATGGCCAAAAGATATCATAATTGTCTTTACTTTTGATGTAGGATAGGTGAACCAGATTTAAAAGCATATTTTACACTCATGCTAATAGTGCACTTTCTTTATGCTGTCAATAACTGACCGACTTGTAACATTACATTTTGGACGCATGACAGTTAAACGTATTGTTATAGTGTTACAAGATAGATATTCCGAAATGAGTATCAGCACACCAATGTAGTCAGATGTTTTTGGTACTCAGCGAATTGCAGCAACAGTTATAATTTGTTGTACAATTTTGTTGTCTGTGCTTCTCGTATCAAGTATTAAAGGTTAATGCGATTAAACATATATGCAATGTTACCGAAAACATGAAGAATCACCATATCTTGCAATGCATCGTATATAATGTTTGGAATGGAACATATTTGAATATTGCGAACGAGATCGACAAGTTATCTTGAAGCGTACCATTCTTCTTTGGGGGAGTCTTTGCAGTTGGTAGTAAATATACTCCAAATGTGTTTCGTTAACAGGCCTGTTTAAACTTTTGACACTGATGCATCAGATATGTTATGTGTTGTTTCAAGATATTTAGACTTAAGTGAAACAAGACACTTCTAAATTTTCTACTTGCCATATTTTTGTAATTGATGAATCCCTTAAAGCCACCATCTTGCACAGGGTAACACTATTTGATAAATCATGAGCACAAGAATTGTGAGTCCTGTGCACAAATTATTTTTGAAAGAAGTACCTTGTTTTCGTTTGATTAAAATTTTGTGCGAAAGATTCAACGCTACGAACGAAGCTAGGGAATTTTTGGAAAATTAAAAAAATAGGCTCGTTGCATGCGCCGCATGATGTCATTCAGATACATTTGTACTTGTCAGGCAAGAGATATCGGCGAACAGAATGTGCTTGTTTATTTTATTAGTAATTGTTGTGACACAGTTGGTAGAGCATCGGTATTTCGAATCTAGTGCCTCGAGGGAATAAGGGTTCGAATCCCACCCGGTGCGGTTATACATTTCCTTGAAAATTTGACAATTATGTCAATTTTCCTCCATTAATAAGGTATAAGGAGAAGTTGCCAACCTTGTTGAAGGGTAGTTGAGTACTGGTTATATACAATGGTCTAGGAAAGCTAGGCTAGGTGCGCTGGACGCCGTAATGTAAATAAACAAGGACAAAATGATGAGTTGCTGTCATACAAAATTTCATACAAAATCTAATTTCTTATAGCTATAAGCATTTATCAGTGTCGCTCTAGTCAGATAATAATTCAAATTGTTTTTGCATTCAAAATATTTTTACTACTTTAAGAAATTTGATCGTTATAACCAAGCCTAGAGTTATTATTCGTAAAAACCGTTTGGTAATATGATATTGCTTCAAAATAGATTTTGTTTAAAATCCATTCTTACAAAAGATATAATACGTCTGTGTTTTAATTGAATAACCCTCATTATCACGTGGTCTTTATTTGTAAGGCTATTCAAAACTTATATTTCTACTTAAAAGTTTGCAGACACCCTCCTGACAATGAATAAGTTTGTTATTTTAGCGTTTATTGGTCGATTATTTCGAAATTTTACTTTCGTGTTGCTTTTCATTCAATTGAAATTATATAATAACGATCGCGTAGTCCCATACTTCGTCTGGCGAGTTTGCAAATTTGTTAAGTTTTATAAAACCGCAATACACATTGCGAGTAATTGTATAGATCATGTTAACTTTTTAATGAATACTTTTAACAATAATGCTAGAATGCAGGCACGAGTGCATTGCAAGTAAAACAAGACACTTCTAATTTTTTTACTTTGCCATATTTTTGTAATTGATGAATCCTTTAAAGCCACCATCTTGCACAGGGTAACACTATTTGCTAAATCATGAGCTAGACACTGGGTTCAAAAAGCAGTGTATACGCTTATAGAATTGATATCTAATTTCTCTCTATCCTTGTAAATGTAATTAAAAATGTAATTACATTTTATAGTCTAAGTTTCATGCTTACGCACGTTCACCGACTTTACAGCAATTACCCCTGGTCACTGGGCTACTGGTATCTATCTATCAATCTCCCTGGGGAGTCTTTTTACTCCGCTTATTAGTGCAGCCGACAAATTGGCGCAGCGGAATTATACCACCCTCGCAGGTACCCATTTACACCTGGGTGGAGTGAAGCAATCGCAGGTAAATTTCTTGCTCAAGAAAATTAGCAGTGCCCCTGGTGGGACTCGAACCCAGGACCTCTCGATCCCTAAGCGCGCGTCCTACCACTGGACCACTGCTCCTAAATAACAAAACAAATTATACTACAAACTTTGATGGAAATGTGCGTTTGATATTTCTCCTTTTTCATCATTGGATAGAGAATTTACAATGAAATAAAGAACACTCATGATCCAGTTGTGATATCTGATATCAAGATCGAACTTTAAATCCTATTGCAATTTTCCTTAATTACTATCAAAATGTGTTACAATGTCAACAGTATTCCTTTCAATTGCTTTGGCATTAATGTACTCTTAGAATACCTTGAAAGATAATTGAACTTGCACACAATACTTTCAATATCATTTGTCTTTTTCTTTGTTTATATCCTCCTTTTAGTACATATTGATTATTATTGAAGTGGCAAACATATATGGAAAAGTGGTCGTTATTCTTAGTATTTTAAAATTTCACAACTTATGTTGTTCAATGAAATAAATATTATCATAATAGTGTCTCTAAATTGCCATCTTAGAAACAATTTGCTTCTAGAGTCAACTGACAAGCTAGTATCAATTATTTGATACTCGCAAGACCAAGAGATATAAAAACCTAAACATGTCGCTGTATACTCATTAGTGTGGAGTCATGTCTATTTATGTGACTTAATTTTCCAGGTCTTATCATTCATTTCGACCACCATCTTGAATCCTGAAGTTATCCAAGAATACCAGTATGGCATAACTCGGTTGCATTAATTAAAGTGGATTAACGACAAAATAAAATGCATTGAAATTATTTGGTATAACCCACTCTATGACTTAACTAATTGGGGTTGATATATACCCGACAGCTAATTATTTACGCCATTTTAGCCGCCATCTTGGATTTTGGGAATTGCCCAATGATGCCGGTGTGGCATCAACCAGTTATATAAACTCAGGTATTACTACAAAAATGCATTATTATTTTTATATGCCTCCGTGTACGATTTGGTTCATTGGGTTGACATACATGACAAATATGACCTTTATACGCTATTTTGTCCGCTATCTTGGATTGGAGAATAAACGGAGGGTACCAAAATTGCATGAAATAATATTGCAGATAATGTTAGACTAATTTTAGCACTTTAAATGATCAGACTGTGAAAAAGATGGATTTATTATAGATTCATCAGTTATCATCCGCCATTTTGTCCGCCATCTTGAATTTTGAGAGTTGCCCAAGAGTGCCGAAGTGGCATCATCCAGTTTCGGAAACTACAGTGCCTTAGCTTCAAGAAAATGCAAAAACATTTTCTACATCCTTTCATGCACGGTTCAGTCGATTTTTGTAGTTTATATACCGGACTAGTAGCTTCTGGAGTACCGCCAGGATCAGTACTAGGACCAAGTCTATTTCTTTTCTATATAAACGATATGCCACTAGAACTATCATCAAGAGTAAGGCTGCTTGCTGACGACACTATCGCTATTTCTAATTCAGCTGAATGTCAAAACCTACGAAGCGACATTGACAATCTTGCAGACAAATGCAATTTACTATCAATCACTAAAAACAGAAAACCTCTCAGATACAACTACAGACTCCGACATCACACTTTAGAACACGTACCTGCTGCATAATATCTAGGACTGAACATCACCTCTGACTTAAAATGGACTCACAACAATCAACAGTATCTGTGGAAAGGCAAACAGTACCACTGGATTCCTTAAATGAAACATAAACATCAGCAACAAAACCATCAAAGAGAAAGCCTATAAATTACTAGTCAGACCTTCACTCGAATATGCTTGCTCAGTGTGGGACCCCTACCTACTTGCAGACATCCGTAAACTTGAGATGGTGCAGAGATGTGCATCCCGTTATGTACTGAATAGATATCACAACAGATCCTCAGTCACAGATATGATCCAACAACTAGACTGGCCAACTCTAGAACACCGGCGTAAAATGCAAGGCGTTTCAAGATGTACAAAATGACCGAGGACCTGCTGAACATCCAAAACAAAGATAAACTCAAACCTAATCAACGCCAGTCAAGAAACAACAATACCATGCCCTACCAGATACCCGCCAACAGAACAGCTTTCGTACAATCCGGGACTGGAACACCTTACCTACCACCACTGTGTCTGCTAAGAGTTTGAGGCCTTCAAAACTCTACTACCATAAAAAATTATAAGTATGTTTTTGATATTTCACTGTATATATGTGAAGCACAAGTTTTTAACATGGACTTTTAAATGCATACTTTTTTATTCGCGCACACCCAAACATACAGCAAGATAGCTAACTTGATGACGGTGTCCGTTATTCGGTAGAAGTAGAAATAGAAGTGCTCTTACGGTTAAATTGCAGGCTACTAGTTCATGAAATAGCATTTTTGTGTGAAAAGAACTGCTTTCATTCTTTCGCCCCAACAACGGAAAACTAACGGAAATTCATTTGCTTCACGTAAATAGTATTGTGTATATGCTTTCTCTGATGGATTCATGTAAAGTTCTTATGCAGATAATCCAATTTAATATAACATGCTTGTCTTGGGCCAGTTATTTAACGATATTTATTTTCATTCCATTCCAAAATTTTGTGAATTTATAAAAAATAAGCGCGCGATTGACAGCTGTTGAAATTGAATGAGATACATATTTGTATTATTTTACTTACAATGCAGGTATCAAAAAGAAAATATTCATTATTGACTGGGTCAACAACATTGGCTTCATTTCTGCAACAGAAATTATATTCTCCGAAAAATGAATAAAGTCAGTGTTTAGAAATTTTGAGAAGGAAAATCGAATATTAGAGGTCTGAGCTCTCTTCATATTACGCGTTCATAAATGTTTGTTAACGAAATTAAGTATGTGGTTATTCAAAAATGTGGAGTTAAAAATGATCCTTAGTATAAATGCAGTTGATCAAAATCAATAACAGATTTTATTTAATATGAATCATCTTTATTCTGCCTTGAGAGTATCATCGAATAAATGGTTATCAAGAATACATTTAGATCAAGAATCTTTGAAATTATTTTTTTCAATAGGAAACCATTTACCCGAAGTTCTAGTTTAATACCTTAGAAAGATTAATTAAAATGTCACCTTGCTCAAGCTTTGGTATAATGATTGGTATATAACTATGATTTTCTGTGAAATGACTTCAGCTATTTTTGATGATGAATCAGTTTAATATAATATACATGTACAATGCATCTTCATAGCAGAACATAGTCTGTGTTGAAAAGACAGAACTATTCAACAAAACACAAAAATGCAGTTAAGTCTACGAATCAGTCCAGTCTTGCTTTCGTCACTTTAGTTTAATTTAGGTTATTATTATTTTTATAAGTCACAGCACTTTTTGTCTTAGCTCCCACTTATTGTAATTCTCGGCAAAACGCTAAAACTGGTCCTTTCATATTCAAGTTGTCAAATATTTAAATAGCAGGTATTGCCAACATGTGTGAGTTTTGCTTTAGCATAATTGACATAATTAAAGGTAATGCAAATTTATGATGTCCAGTTACTCAAACTGAAATACATTAGTCATAAACAAAACTTTAGTTGATTGCCTTCTTGGGTATGTTAAGTTCCAAGGCGCCAAAAGTCTTTCTGTTTTTATCAGTAATTGATGACTAAAACACATAAAACATGCTAATAAGTTATGGTAAATAACATATCAATAATCAAATATTTTTCCGGTTTTAACTGTTTTTCGGACTTAATTCACAAATCGGCAAACACTTGCCTTTAGAAAACATAATTCTCAATCAAACATATACAATGCAGAAAAGACAATATATTTAGTATACTACGAGTAAGTAGATTTATTTGCCTGTGCAGCAATTTTATCTTTGCTTTGTTCACAATTATTGTGAGTCAATAGCAGACCCATATTCTTGTACACGAAGGTGACATTTATCTCATTGTAAAACAATTGTTCATACGATCTTAGAGAGTTACCATCAAAGACATATTTATAGGTATATTGTCATACCTTTCTAAATACTATTTTTTCTGTTAAAATGTGTTTGTGTTTATAGACAAACTAGTATTATCAAAGAGATCTGAACTGTGATTTAACTGAGTCTGAAGTTCCACGGCAATATCATCACAATTTGCAACGTAATCGGCTAATTGAACGTATGCAATATTAGAACTTGATTTGATTTGTAATGAATACTACTTTGGGATACTTATATATAAAAATCAAACTACTGAAAGTACTGTTGGAAGGAATTTTTGAAAGATTTAAGAGTTCAAATTACAATTTTGATATCCATCATTATCTCTTTGTCAACTATGTTTCATATTTCATTTCACATGCACATTATTCTACTGATCGAGGGGTTGTAGGTTCGATTCCCGGGTGGGTCATATTTTCGTGGAGCTTAGGTATGAAATAATTTCTACGGTCATTCTCTCTTCCTACCGCTGATTCTAAATCATTCAGGGCAATAGTCAGTCACTAACAGCTAAATCCAGAGATTAAGCCTTTTCAGAAACAGTTTGTGGACTGACCGCCGTTATATAACCTATACAATGTGTTGCTATGGCGTTAAGGCCTCAACATATTGATCATAATTATGTTCTATGGATTTTGTCTAACAAATGGAGCTAGCGAGCGAAAAAAATTGTTTTCCCCATTTCTGGCATTTTGAGAAGCGAGCGAAAGGCGGAGAATGAAAGTGATATTTTCATGAACATTTATGTGCCAAATGTAAAAAAAAAACATGCTAAAAATGGACTTTTCACAGAAAAAAACATCATAATGTGTAATTTAGAAAAGCATAATAATTTACTTTTAGAGTTTTAAGTCATACTGGTCATTTATTCATCATTTTGATGTGATACAATTAATCATGCACATTTAAAGATAAAATATGTCGAAATCTTTCTTCCTTGGACTTTAGTATTTTGATCTTGGGATACAGTGTACATATCTCTGATTATCTTGCATGTTGTTGTTAAAAAGATTATTTTTTGTTAGCACGCATAAATGCTTTTAATATGGTACATTCATCATAAATGACTGTGTTTTGTTCCAAATGCATTTACTGTCCAATATCATTATGTTGCATAGCTAATACATTTAGTGAATTCATTCAATATTAACATGCGATATGACCTTTTTGTGTTGGTGCGCCGTAAAATGCAAACAAACAATATTAACATTCAATAAAATACTTCCAATATTTCTGTATATATCAAATCTGCTTACATCATGATGGAAATCTACAACGGTCATTCATTCAGCCATTCATTGACCCCTGGCCATCGCTCTACATTCTCACAGTAAACTCCAGCTGTGAATATCGTCTGCTAAGTAGTATGTATTATATACAAGCGTGTGGCAGATAATGTTGCGTATTATACAGAATATCTATTCTCCGTACACAGTATGAATAATGTTTGATTAATGTAAAGAAACATTAGATATCATAATTTCAAGTATTTTTTTGAATTATTTTTTTCCAATTCATCTACGTTTGATAGTATTCATATTTTTTCTTCTGCATTATTTTCTTGGGCGCATTTACTCATTGTTAGGTGCTGTTCGTTCATTTTCAAATTTGCAGAGCGCTGTCATAGAAAGGATTTTTTTTGAAAAAAAAATCCTTCGAAAAACAAGATAATATAGTTATCATAGAATATATAAATACAATACATATACTAACAATGATACAAATTTGAATTAATTAGTAAGTTAAAGAAACATTTTTTTCTTAATTTAAATGAATAATTTACTTACGCAATTAAAATTGCGAAAAAGGTCAGCCACGAAGCACCTTCTTGCATCCCCATTTTCAAACTTAATGAATTTTATCATCATTTTACCATGACGACGTTCAGCCAATGAAATCTAAGGTTCAAAACTTCCTGTTTATGTAACTGTAACTTTAACTGTTTATGTGTAGTGCACATTACTTGGGGATCAGTAACTTGGAATATAGCTTAATCGCGCGCAAAAAGGCTTAAATAATTGCACAATATTTTTATAGATTTCACGCACGCATGAGCTCATTTACTTAATGTAATGAAGCTATTCGGGGTGGTTATCCAATGTTCACTTTTGCTAAAAAACGTATCAAATTTTGGATACGTATTATTAAATTGCCCAAGTCTCGGTATGTTAGGCTTTGTTATATTATGTTAAAATTGTACGATGGATTGTGTCATCCAAATTAGATATGTAAAAACACGCCTTTGTTTGAGACGCACGTGAAATTATAAATCTTAAGCAATTCATATCGATCTTTGTTCAATTGTTGAAAGATTAAAATACCAATATTAACAAACTTGGCATGAATCTCGTGGAAAAAAACCAGTAAACTTTTGTATTACAGACAATCCAAAATCGTGTACAAACCGAATAATTATGTATTTATGATAGATCTTGATAAATTTCGGAAATGTTCGGCACATTTTAGATGTTTTTTTTCCATAATTTAATGGTAGAGAAATGTCGACATTTTAATATAGATAGACATTTTACATATTGTCCTTATTGTGAAATAGTCTTAGAAGATGAACTACATTTTATATGCGATTGTCCTTATTGTGAAATAGTCTTAGAAGATAAACTACATTTTATATGATTTTGTCCTTATTGTGAAATAGTCTTAGAAGATGAACTACATTTTATATGCGATTGTCCTTATTGTGAAATAGTCTTAGAAGATGAACTACATTTTATATGCGATTGTCCTTATTGTGAAATAGTCTTAGAAGATGAACTACATTTTATATGCTATTGTCCATTAAATAATGACTTAAGAAAAAAAAATCTGTCTGTTTTATGTAACTCTTATGTATCTATTGAACATTTATTAATTCAATGGGAGATAAGAACCATCGGAATATTCTTAATTTATCAATGTTTATTTATCATGCACTTGAATTAAGAAATGAATATACAAGTGATTGAAGTCTTTTGTTATCAATTATCATTTAACATAACTATTACGTAGAGTGTGACCACATATTGTTTGAAATGTCTCAGTTTTGCTTAACAAAGTAAGTTTAGGTCATATCGTATATCCATATGTTAAATGTATTTTGCTTGAAATTGTCTGCTTTTTTATGTAACTATACATTTTTACTGCATGTAAGCATTGTCTATATGTATGGGCCGGTGGCTTAGTTTAGCCTCTGAGTCACAAATATACAGAAAATTACAAGAATTACAGACAGTAGAATGAATGCTTGTTTGTTATATACGTGATGCTTTACGTTGTCTTTCAACATTTTTTCAGTCATGTTGCTTGACCATTGTTATACATTAAAATCGAAACTGATATTTGTTTTAATTGTTAAGTCCCGGGTTTGAGGGGCAGTATTCTAGGCACAGGATATCGAATCTGGTGTTCCATAGGATTTGCTGGTTTGCACCGCACCGGACTACATGTAGTTATACCCTCTCATTGATTCTTGTATGATTCTCCTGTAGATGAGGTTAATGAAGACGAAGCCAGTCGTGTGGAAGGGTAGGCAAATCTAGCTTTAGTGGGCTGACTGCCGTAAAATCCCCATATTGTGTGTTTACTCGGCATAAAATTGCGCAATGAAGATAATTTTACAGTCTTTATAATGAAAAATACCTTACCCTTAATCCAATACGTAAAATGTGTTAAAGCCCCATTATCAAAAATATAACAATGTTTTGGACTGCAAAGAAAATAGACATTAATCTATTTCAAACACTTCTAATGAACAAGATTTTTTACTTTAATGCAAATATTGCTTAGATATATTTATATTATTTATTGCATTTCAAAGTGAAAGTAGATTGTAAACGAAAGTAGAATATGTTTGTCAATACTTCAAACAATAGTTTTGATCTCAGTTTGTTTTTCCAAAGGGGCACTTATGGATTTGAAATCAAATAATTCATATGAGGTCGACAAAAGAATGATAAAAAAGAATTTTGACGAAAATTCCATCTCAAAATATCATTTCGCGGCCTAATTATTCAATAATTCAAATAGGCCAATTTGACAAGTATTTGTTTACATATCCCCGCGTCGGGTATTTTCGTGGGTATAAAGACAATGTCGCTGACGTAACGGATATTTTTCAGAAAATTAATAAAAGGCAATAAAGTTCAAATAAACTAATCATTTACCTACATAATAGAATAATTTTTAACACATGATCTAATTTCAATATAAAAATACGATGTACATACCTTCCGGTACTAAAGCAGAGCTAGCATTTTTCTACGAGGGGTATTTTCGTGGGTCACATCGTGTTGCTGATTAAACCGTTTTTAAGGAATAAAATCCATATTTTGTTATATTAAATCCATTTTCAAACAATTGTCATTGTTTTCAACACATTTAAAATGTCAGTAAACTTGAATAA
The DNA here is from genome assembly GCA_025267735.1 of Mactra quadrangularis. NCBI lineage: Eukaryota > Metazoa > Mollusca > Bivalvia > Venerida > Mactridae > Mactra > Mactra quadrangularis. The sequence continues at coordinate 44,742,187 of CM046305.1, read as the reverse complement.
CAAAAACGGTAACGCAATTTTTGCACCGGGAACTAAACAGCCCTCGGTGGGCCTCTTATTTTTTTCACTTAATTCGTCAGCGTTTAGTCCCCCCCCCACATACGTCACTCATTGACTGCAGCCATTTCATTCATAAAAATAATGCAGCAGACGAACTTTTTGCGAAATTCAGAGTGCTGGGCTCAGTTTTCGTTTAATAAAAGCAGTTTTCGGCGACATGGTGGTACGGAACGGGATTTCAATTATATTGATGGTTGAAGAGAAAGTAAGTTTATTCCCCATTTAGACCGGCATATATCAATTTATGATTGTTTACTTAACTGATGACGTGTGACCTACAAAATGGCGTCACTGCAATTATCGCTAGGTGGCGCATCAGGAATAACAACGACAAAGGGACAATACCGCGATATTACCGAACCCGCGATATTAGCGAACACGACTATACATTCAAGTTTTGTTCTACTTACCTTTCTAACTTCCATTTTGGAAAATAATGTCTGTGTTTACATTATGATGCAGACATCCAAAAAATCACGTGACCGGAACCACGCGAGCGCACAAACGATACGCACCGGGTCGACTCTACTATGTAGTTGTCGATTTTTTACGGGACTGGTCGGATAACTTCGTAAGCATAGATCACGTGATTGGGTAAACGTCAATCAACAAAATGGGTGTACACAGGCGTAAAGTTTATCGAGAATTCTGTGACGAAATCGGCCTTTGATCTTTAGTCTAGTTTACTAAAAAATATATAAAAAAGCTCAAAACAAAAATGTTTTCATTTCTTTCTAAATGTCTTATTTGTTGAGCTTTTTTGAATACTGAAAGGATAAAGAAACGCAGGGTAACATTTCTTCCGATTTTTTGAAAACGCGTTCTCCAAATAAAGTGAAACTTTGTGGATTGAGTAATTAGGTCATATTACACCTTGCCATGTATCGAAAATTTAGTCACTGTTCAGTGCGCAGTTCTGGTAAATGGTGGAAGGAAAAAACAAGAATCTCGTGCACCGTGTTGTTCTGGTCACATGCAGCGTTGGTCAAGTCACTCTGCGTTAGTCTTTATAACGACCAACTGCTTTCCTAAAATTAATTGTGAATTTGATTCGTTTTAAGAATGGCACGACCCACAGAAGTTCATAGGGGTCAGGTCATTCAGATGCTGATGCAAGGACAGCTACAAAATTAGGTTGCTAGGCATTTGGTGTTAATGTTTCCACCATAGAAGGTCTTGTAAGAAGTCCTCGGGAAACTGGGCGATTGGCCGATCGACCTAGGTCAGGACGTCCGCGCGTTACGTCACGACGTCAGGATCACTATATCGTCGTCTTTCATGAGTGTAATCGGCGCCTTACTGCCGTTAAGAGTGCACTTAATGTTCGTGGAAATCACGGGTGTCCTATAAGTTCAAAAACTGTAAGGAATCGATTACGAGAAGTTGGTGTAAGAGTACGTCGCCCCTACGTAGATCCACAACTTACCCTACTCGACGTCAGCGTTGTATGACCTGGGTCGCTGCACATGCTCCACGACGGTTTCCTCTGAGGCGGATTTGTCAAGTCTTTCTGGCCAATAACAACATTCAACCACTAGATTGGCCGCCATATAGCCCTGATTTGTCACCGATCAAGCATCTTTGGGACCAGTTGGATAATCAGGTTCGAAAGCGACAGCTCCCCTTGCTACTCGAGAGCAGTTGACCAGAGCTCTGATTAAAAAGTGGGACAACATCCCCATAACATCCCCATAAGACGGATAAACGCTCTCATGAACTCTATGACCAGAAGAACAAGGACCGTGACCACGGCAAACGGCGGACACACAAAATATTGATGACTCAGATCAATTACAATTTCAAAATCCATTCAATTAAATCGTCAGTACCACTTAAGCAATTGACAGATGCAATATACAGACATTGGAATTTTTTAAGCATTAATTTATTTGTAAGTATACGAAATTTCGTTTTAAATGAAGCCCGATATCATACTTAATTTCTGGTTTATATTTCACCCTGCGTTTCTTTATCCTTTTAGTATATATCCACAGTCTCGTTTATACACTTGATGCACTTCTTACAAAATGTATCAAACTTATTTGGAATTTATGGATATTTTAATTTATTTAGTTATCCCACCCACTTGATAGATTTTTTTTTCAATTTCAAAAGCTGATATACCCTTAAGGCTACTGTCATGACTGTCCCATATCAAAGTCTGTAGACAATTGCTATCTACATCTATCTATGCACTGCTCAGGGCTTAAGCATCACGGGTAAGTGACATCATCGCAAGTCGACAGGAATATGTGACATAAGCTAAGGGATTGAGAGGGCCTTGTTTCCATTTCAACAGTTGCACTCCCAATTTAATGCGCAAGAAGCATTTTCATCACGAGTTGTTAGATATTGAACCAATTACAGTATATCTGCTTGCATTAAATTCTAACATGCATATAATCAATCATAATATGTAGACCTACTGATTACAGTTACATCCACCTATTTTTAATTAGCATTTTTTACTGAAATCATAACTGTACAATTTTGAAGGCTTGTGAAATATTTTTTGGCTTGTAAAAATTCAGTTATTCCTGACAGTACAGTAGTCTGACAATTTCTCTACACGTGATTGTAAATAAGTGGTAGGAGGAAGCATGACAGTAGAAATTATATCATGACCAACAGAAGTATGCCCGCCTGGAAATCGAACCTACGACCCTTCGATCAGTTTTCGAATTTAGCCAATGGACTGTGAATTAATTCCTCCAAGGTCGTCTGCGGTCCAGTGATTATAGAATAACAAATTCTCTGCTAACATGACATGAGCTGCCTTAATTTCAGGGTTCAGAAATAAACATAGCATAAATTTGTATAATTGGACAAAAATGTCAGCCCGTAAGAAATCCAGGAACAACCCTGGACCACAGGTGACAGACTCAAATTTTCTTTATTATATCATACATGTATATAGAGAGTATATATACTATAATAAGGAACATTTGAGTCTGTAAACTGTGCCCTGTGCAGAGAGCGATTTTAGAAAACACGGAACGGTTACGTGATATTGTCTTGTATACCTAACCCTGGATTGGGGAAAATTCATGCGGAATAACCCTAAGTGTAAACGATTGAAGGAAAAACCAATCTACAGCTCGTATATTTAGGTAGAAATTTAACACCGATTTAATTAATATTTAGTTGGTCTAGAAATATTTTATGGACATAAAACTATTCACAAATCACAATTCACAATAAATGTATGGACTATTTAAAATAAAATATTGAATACCTAAGTGCGTGTTTAAATCAGTATAACGATGAACGCCTATTGTACATAACTGAATTTAAATACCTATTGAGTAGTCAAACAATTCCATTATACAAAATGCGAAGTATATTAAAGCCACTATATAAAGATATATTTATTTACAGCAGATTGAAAACAGTTATTCAATGTTCATGTAAAGTCTTAGATTGCAAAATAATAGTAAAAAAGAAATAGGTCTAGTTCTGTCGTATTTCCATATTAGTGTTGTGTTTTATATATCAAAATGTGTCTTGTGAAACATACTAAGTTATAAATTTCGACAAAATAGTTAACAAAAGATGTACAATTATTTGCAAAATTGATGTTGCATAAATAAAAATACTAAATCATATCAAAATTTTCATTCCACAAACTTATCATTAAATCCTTTACAGAACCTTATAGTATATATTCTTATGAAGGTACTGCAATATTTATAACCTCAATGAATGTTAAAACTAAAGTAAGGCAAATGAAAAACTAAGCGAAAGAAGTAACAGGGTCTAAAGACCCATTACACTTGTATCTGTCAAAATGATTTTCATTTGCCTTAGTTTTGTTTTAACATATATTTATGTTATAAATATTGGTGTACCTTCATTGGAATATGAACTATAATGTTCTTTAAGTGATTTAATGTTAAATTAGTTAGTAGTAATAATTCTTAATGCCTTTTAGTATTTTCATTTTTACAGCATCAATTTTGCAAATGCATCTTTTGTTAAACGGTTTCATCTGAATTAATTACCAGCATCACATTGTATGTTTCGTAAGGATCATTTTGATGTATATAACACTGCTCTTGATAGAAGTATAAAAGAGTTAAAGCATTTTGTATTTTACTATTATAATAAGACTTAACTTGAACCTTAACTGTGAATTTATCAATATATCATGCATTAGACACAATTAACTTATCAAACCATTTTGCTTTCCAAGTTAAGGTTGGACTAAGTTCGTATTTCTTGAAAAGGGGATCCTTAAAAAGTTTTTGCATTCATCCAAATTATTTACCGGCTTATTAATGGAAGATGTTTTTTTCTATCAGAAGACTTAATCCGGGTCGATAGCGCAGTTGGTAGCGCTAGGATTTGGAATATCGTGTACCGAAGGGGGTATAGGTTTGAATCCCACCCGGAGAGGTTATACCCTTCCACGACAATTTTATAATGACATTTTTTCGTCCATTGATTAGATGATATGGAGATTTCCGGCCTTGTGGAAGGGTAGGTGTGTACTGGTTATAGACAAGGGTCCAGGAAAGCTAGGTTAGGTGCGCTGGACGCCGTTATATGACCTAAATGTGTTGACATGGCGTTAAATTCAGTAAAAAGCCCAACTTTATCTTAAGCATATTGAAAACAAAACTATTGTTTTAAATATTGACATCCAAATTCTACTTACGGTTTTAATTACTTTTACTTTGAAATGCAATAAATAACATAAACATAATTAGGGCCTTATTGATTAGTGCAGTTATCAAAAAAAATTACATTTGATGTGTTTCTTACAATATTTTTCATACTGATGATAATGGTGCTTTAATACACATAACCTCAATATACGACCAGCAATCATGTAAGAATGTTCGATATCTATTTTAAGAAAATTACGTTTTTGGAAAATACAGTGAAATGTGATTTTTGGATTACTTTATTGTTAAGGTTAGGGTATGTCACCATTGATTTAACCCAACAAGAACATAGAAAAACTCTTTTCTAAACCAATTTCTCAACTGAAGTATAACATTGACTTGCATAAGTTTACTACCATATGATGATTCTGAGTAAAACAAAACTTCACCGCCACTTGCATTATAAAAACACATGCACAATAATGTCAACACACCTATCTGTACTTACTTGTACAAGTCGTATTCTAGGTCATGCTTGTTTTTGTACTTTAATCAATGGACTTGTCCACTAAATAAGTGAATAAGCTAATGCATGAACAGCATTTTACTGATCTTATCAGGCCATTTTATGTGTAACATTTATTTTAAGAAGTATGTATGTTCATTGTAAAATTTATATAATGATATATTTATCAGATAAGTGTAAACTAATTAAACTATAAAATAGTAAAAATTATTCACCCCTAAATATTGATGTGTAATGAAACTGGCTATGTTTATATACACAATGTTTACGTAGACGACCTGTAAATTGCCATCACGTGAAACCCCGTTCCGTTCAATCCGAGGTTGACATGTATCTGTTGCTATATAAAAACTAAGGTGTATTCAGTGTAGACATTTTGTGCTGTGTATAGTAAAATCTGACAGAACAGAATATATCTATTATTTCGTAACAGTTTACAGAATGGCGCGGGGTTCTGTTTTGCAAGTTGTCATTTTATACGGATTATTATTTTCGACTCTTATAGGCAGTAGCAGCGATGACGGTGAGATCATTATAATATTGTAATTGTTTTTACATATGATATTGTGTAAATTTATTTCTGCTCATAGAAACAGAGGCAGATCAAGGATTTTTTTCAAAATCAAAAGACAAAAATCGTGATCAACACAATACGCCGTTATTCATTCCAGATATGAACCAGGAATTCTTGGCAAGATAGAACGATATTTTACAGTTTGTAATATCAGATCTGTATACACTAGTTTTAGGCCTATTTATTATGTATGATACAGTGCGCATAGGTATATATATCAGGGGCGAATTTAGGATTTGTCCGAGGGGAGGGGTCCAAACTTTTCTGGGGAGGGGTTCCAAACTTTCGAACCAAAACAATCTTTACAGAATCATGCAGCATATTAACAATGCGTGTAAAAACTACATAACCGTTAAATCAATGAATAGCACCGAGAAAAGATTACTTCATGCTACTTAAAAATGATGTACAGTCAAGAAACAGGTACATTTTAGAAATACCAGTGGTGGGAATGGGGGGTCCGAATCCCGATAGATCCGCTTATTTATATAAATACGTTTCAAGGTCTCCATGCAAAGAAAATAAAACAGTGATGTAATTAAATAAGGAATATATCATACAACATGAAACATAGCTTTACTCTCTGTTCCTCCTTTAGTCAGAGACCTAGCTATCTACATGGTTTCTATGTCTCTGCTTTTATTAATAATACGTACATGTATTATGCATAGCAACAGTTTATTGGTAACTTTTACATAATAAATTTAACATTCAATTTAGAATCACTTTTGATACAGATATTTCGGAATCACAGCTTTTAGTCCATTTATTTAGTTTATTTATTAAGTTTAAATGATCAAATTCCATACAGTCCAGTCTCTATGTTAACCTATAGCTAATGTAGTGATGTATGAATAGATATTTTGCAGGGGCGGATCAATGGTATTGTCTAGGGGGTTCAAATTTTTGTGGGTGTCCACACTTTCGAATCACCACCACATTATACACTGTTTTCAAAATGACGCAACATATTTATAATAAAAACCACATAAGCATTAAAGTTATGTTTAACACAAAATTAAGCCGGAGAATAATTGCTTCATGTTACTTAAAATGGCTTACAATAAAAATGCACTCATGGACGGGTACATTTCGGAGATTTCAGGGGATCAGACCCCCCGCTAGATCCGCCTATGTTTTGTTCATGCGCCTAAGACAAATATTTTAATCTGAGACCTCACAAAAAGCAATCGATAAGCTATTGGTTTGAACAAAATACATTGTAGACAAGCAGAGTATAATGAACTCATATAAATATATCTATATACATTATACATATATATATAATGTATAACACTTAAGAATTTGTACTTATTACCAATGCTTGATAAGTAGCCAATTTCTCCATTATTAAACTTTCTATTTCATAGGTTCATACATTTGCGAAACCAACATTTTTTTTGCATATGCCGAATAATGAATTAAAAGATCGATTTCAAACACAATGATCTACACAAATTTTGTTTAGTCGACATAAAAGCTACAACATTAGCATTCTTTAATGTCATATTATTTTTGAATATTTGTATACTCAAGCATTATTTCATTATACGTACAAAATGTATAACAAAATTCACATATTTCTCTTATTTGTTTTTATCTTTCGTCTTTAATCCCTATGTATTGATATTTGGTGAACCGCCAAATTATTGTGATGGCGGCGAACAACAATGTATTCAACTAATAAAATGTTCTGTTCAATGTATCGCAATTCATTTATTTTTACAGATAGTTGCAGTTATATGCCATATCTGGCTGGTGGGCTAGCGGGTGTCGCGGCAGTGGCTACTGCTCCACTACTTTTACCTGCGCTTGGATTTGGAGCAGGCGGTGTAGTGGCTGGTTCTATTGCTGCTGGATTACAGGTGAGTACAAATAATGTTAGAGATGATACGACTTTTCTTGTTGGCTAGGCGGAGATAAAATGATGAACTTGTCCACTCAACGGGTAAAGAAAGGTTATTCACGTATATTGTTTATTGCTTGTAAAATACACAGATACAATGTTCTTTGACATTCAGCAAATTTTTACATGCATGATTAATTTCGTGCATTTGTGAATTGTATTTATTTACATGTCAATTATTTAATGTTTATACTAAGTAAACTATTAAATCGTTTTAATATTTTACGTTACCAAAATATGTTTTAGTATCACGGAGCCCTGTCAAGTTTATTTTGGCAAAGAGGAAAAGAAGATTCATTTAAGAATGCATATAATCAGCTAATTAATAAAACTAGATAAAACATTTTTCTACAATTTTAATGCTTCAAAATGTCAAGACAATTAATATCTACATGTACGATTATATTGATTAGAAAAACAGGTTATTATAATACTTTTGATTATCATGCTTTACAATCAAATGAAATAAGCTCTAAGATTTTAGATTAAAACACACATAAATAAGGCCACATATTGTCTGGAAAAGAAACACTTTGCGGTCTATTCTCTATTTCAGACATCTACAACTGCAGCTGGTAGTTTCTTCGCCTTGGCACAGAGTGCTGGAGTCGTAGGTTTAGGTGTGGTAACAAAGGCAGCAATCGGCGGGGCAGCATCCGTTGCAGGACACAAAGCTTACAAATATGTCAAGGGTTGTGATGGACCTACATGTGAAGAGCCATAAATATGTAATTGTCATATCTGTTTCAACACTATTTGAAAAGTAGGATTTCATAGCTTGTTTTAATATTAATTATATAAAAAGAATCTGCATTTACAGGCAAATGTTATTCATATTGATGAAGAGATTCAGTCACAAAGAGAACTTACACTTAAAATAAATGACATCAAAATACACAAATAAGAGAAATAATGTTTGCTCAATTATTAAGGGGTTAAGCATTTTGTAAAGTGTTGACATCCATATTTCTTAGTAGGGGTGATACATTTTAGATAGCTTTGTCCTGTGGCATTCCAACGCTTAGTAACTAGCAAGCGGATAATAAACTTTCATTGTACTTTAGAAAAAGTAGAAAAACTAAACCAGTCTTTATATAATCTTTTCACATGTTCGAATTACGGTAACTAGAAAAGGCAATGATAGGCTTTAAGTTATACACAGAAAAATATTTTTATCGCTTAATGCTGAAAACATTTGGTTATGTATCTTTTGCAATGTCATTTGGATTATACCTGCTCTGTATTGTATTTCAGTTTTCTAAAGAGGCTTACGCATGAACTTCAAATTACACAAAGTTACGTATCAAATAGTTTTAAACAATGTTTTTAAAATTTTGACTGACGTATCTCATTTGTATTCACATGAACATTTTGTTCAAGACAGTTCAGTTCATAATCGTAATACCAAATTATTTTTCAATCTTGTTTTAATGTTACATCATTCTGTTAAATATGAGGGTATCTGTGATTTTATAGAGAATTATAAACTCTACATTAGTATATATACATATAATTATATACATATAATTAAACCACTCTGTTCTCTTTTCTTTATTGTAATTGACAGTAATTGTATTGTATTTGTTTGATTATCTTATATTATAAATATCATGTTTGCTTTTACTGTTTTGACAAAAGCGACTAAATTGCTGAAACTTTGGAAAATTGGAAAGCTTTGAAAAAAATCATAATAACTGTTATTTGTAGTATAACATAACAACTGATGTGAATGTATATACAAATATTTATGTTTATTTCGGTCTTCAATATAAAAAATATACAAATATACATGTTTTTATCGGTCTTCAATATAAATGTATTTTCAATTATATACATGTGTATCTATTTCAGTCTTAGACATAAATATATTTACAATAATGTAATTCATGTCTATTTTGGTCTTTAATATAACTATATACATATGTATACAATCATATATATTTAGTTTTGATTTCGATATGAATATAAATACAATTATATGTTTATTTAAGCTTTCAATAAATAAAATACAAAAATATATATTTGTTTCGGTCTTCAATTTAAATATATTTACAATTATACATGCTTATATCGGCCTTCAATATAAATATATTTTCAATTATATACATGTGTATTTCAGTCTTACACATAAATATATTCACAATTATGTAAAATATGTTTATTTTGATCTTTAGTATAAATATATACATTCATTATATTTATTTTTGATTTCGATATGAATATAAATACAATTATGATTTTATTTCAGCTGTCAATATAAATGAATATACAAATGTATGTTTGTTTCGGTCTTCAATATGAATACAATCAAATATAATTATTTCGGTCTTTAGTAAAAATATACAAACAATTATATGTGTTTTTTCACTCTTCAATATAAATAAAAATATATAATTTATATATTTGTTCGGTCTTCAATATTAATACATATACCCTTCATATGTGGCACTCTATGTTTTGAATAAATATTCAAATATTTAAATGCGATAATTATAGGTTATTATACATTGTACTGTATAATACGGAAATATATTTGGACAAATAAACAGCTTGAAAAGTCAATAGGCGAGTTCAATAAGACTTTTCAAGCTGTTTACGAGTCCAAATATATGCCGTTTTGCACAGTAAAATGTATAATAACCTTTTTATTATATATCTTTCCTTTTCTTTGAAATAATCATCATTGCCATCATCCCCAACAAAGCAATCACAGCCATTCTTATCACATCGATTAGTGCACATGTACCTAGCCGTCCAATACGAAAATAATATTTACTTTTGGATCCAATATGGGGATATATTGGAAGGTCCCGCAGATTGTCGATCGGGTAGATTTATTAGATATACATTTATAATATTATTAAGAATATCTCTTGCAAATCGATTATGAAACAAGTTATAAAAAACTTACACGTTTTCCTTTGTACAAGAGCTAACTGTTTATATTATATTCCTAGATAAATATAATCAGGGTCGACGAGACTCGGGTAAGAAATTAAACATTGTTCCGTAATAGATTGGACCGACATGCATGGCATTTAACGATTTATTCATTCGAACGCACTTGGGTTTAACGAAACGAACTATTTGCTGGCCTGATTCACAGGGAATTGTCAAGTTACCTCCCTTTGATTTTTCAAACATACCTTTTTTATATTTATATACAAGGGGTACAACTGCGTTTACTAGACCATTTCAACTAAATTTATTATTTTGTGACTCACAAAATATACTGATACCGGGTAGCACTTAAACCGCACGATTAAATCGATTAAACATAACTCTTAGAGCTATGAATGTTAAATGTTTCAAAGCGCAGACCATTAATACGATTAAATTATACAAAACATAAACATCACAAAAATCTCAACTCGGACAAGTTTGTGCACAGTTGAACAGAATGAAAATTGTTAAATTTCAATGTTTCAATGATTTCAGCATGATTTACTCTGTGTTAAATTGTGTTTCTCGCTTCACTAGTTATAAAAATACAAAAAATCGCACAGTATTGAACCTCCATTCCCTCAGTTATTCATGATCGTAGACATAAAACACTAACCATCACACCAACAAGACACTCATAAGTTACGATACGTGATAGATACCATATTTTATTTTATGTCCCAGTATTGACATGACACTTTAATTTTGTAAAGGTCATTATAAAAACTCGGGTATCTTAACAAAGTCTATTGACGTAAAGGGTCATATTTCACGAGTACCAACATTATATCAAACTCCTCACAGCGGTTACGTCACGCGTTGCTACTTTATTGATTTGATAAAGGGAGATAACCACTGCGGAGAGTTTGTACGCCCTGTTATCATGTGAGGATCTTCAATATCTATTTATAGAAAATTTCGTTTTCGGAAAATACAACGTTCTATAAATAGCCGGTGAGAAAATATAATAGACCAGTTCACGGATGACGTCACAAGCACCTGCTACCTATATTTTGGCATTCGGAACACCCTCGACCTTTCATTATCGTTGCCGAGGGGCAACGATATTAACAATTATCAAGATTTGAGCATTTTTGTGTCGACACCGGTTGCTGTAAGCCAATCAGAACCATGCATTTGAGGTCACATGATGAAAAAATTGACGTCATACAGTCAAAATAGGGGTGTGTGTATGGAATCGTCCACGGCGTGTATTATATACGGTTACCTGTTTTTAATACAAGAAAATATCATTATTAATGTATGAACTATTACCAGTTTCAAGAAAGTTGCAAAATAACACCAGAAAATATGCAAAGCTAATTATAAATTGTGTTTTTCTTTAAAAAAAACTCCCATTTGTTGAAAAAATGCAAACCTATCTTCCCTTCTAACGGGCGAATCAATTTATACGGGAGAAGATTATCTGTATCCAATCAGCCGAGAGGCGTAACCGGTATCCACTGAGACAGGTTTGTCACGCCCCTCATAAACATCGCTGTTAGCTTAACGTCCAAGATTGGGAACGCCATACTGATTCATAGTCCCTATTTGTTTTACATATCGTTACCAGAGCGCGCTTATTCCTGGAATTCTAAAAATAGACTCAATGGTTTTACATATTACCAGGGCACGTTTATATTTGTCTTCTATAAATATACTTGGAACGGTTTGGAACTTTGGATACGCTGTGAATACACGGCTAAACAACGATTTCAAGCATTTTTGGAAATGCTAATACTTGTGAATGAATAATCTCGGGAGGATTCGTGGGGGGTCTTCACTGGATTTTGGGTATTTTACTACCTACGCGAGGCGAAGCACGTAACGGTTACACAAAATAGTTCTTGTAGTATACACACGGATCTTTGTCTAAACATATATTTGTTTCTAATTGAACCAAATTGTGTTCATCGGTACCATTGAAATGAGTAATTTCAAATTTACGGACTCTAAACGAAACTTCAGTCATCGCCTAAACGATCGTGTATTTTTTTACATAGTTTCAAAATGGCACCCAAATATGTCCGAGGTTATTCGTAGCGAATGGCCGAGGATGTTCCGAATGATATTTTGGCTGATTGACTGGTTGGCAGAAAGAAACCAATGTTTACATACATTTGATAGCAGCAGAATTTTTAAATCATGATAACTTTTTTATTTATGGGCCGATTTTTATGATATTTATATTGATAGAAAGCTTTTAAAATTCATATTTTTAGAATATCAGAAAATTGCCAAAATTTTTATTTTAAAAAAATATATGAGGTGATTTAAACCTGTCTTTTGAACTATCTTCTTGCCGGATTGAAGCACTAGGTTTAAACACTCGCCAATAAAAAACAATACTATTTTGACAAATAATTTTTAAATATTCAAAATATGAATTTCAAGACCTTTCTAGTGATATAAAATACTAAATTGTTTGATGAAAAATGACTTAGTGATTGCAATTTTGAAATTACTGTGTTTTCATTGTATTTACTCGCTATCATTTCTTGCCAACCAGCGAACGGTTACCTGTAGTCTTTATCAGCTCCTTGTTACTATTTATAGACATCATAACAATAACAATGAACTGGCCTATAGAACAATTACTTTTGGAATGTTCTATTGTTTAGGGTACATTTCTTAATTAAGTTATCAACTGAATTATTATTTTAACTGGTATAAACTTACTATCATATTATAATTTTGCAAGGAAACAAACATAAAGACCAAGTGTATAATAAAAAAACACATACACAGTGGAGGTAAAACCATTCTACGTCATTGGGAAAACACCTGCTGTACTAACATGCAAATTGCAATCTCGTGAAATCTCGTTACGCCTGAAAGATTTATATCTCTGGGGCTGTACAAAAGTAAGGCGCAAGATTAGACATTTTGTGCTGCGCTGTAAAACAACACAGAACGATGGCAAGAGTCTCTATTTTACAAGTGGTCATTATATATGGATTACTAATTTCGACTGCGCTAGGCAGGAGGAACGATGACGGTGGGTTCATTATATATGTTAAGATGTTTGATGATGTACATCTATCTATCTTCTATCTATCTATCTATACTATAAAATTTGCGAGTAACCTGTTTTATGGAAGAAACTGAACAGCTTTGAATAAATCTTTTGTTTGTGGCTGGAGCACCTATATACCGGCATATCAAGTTGGCAATTCTTTTTTTACCTAAAGCCCGTGCTTGCACAGGCTCCCATCTAGTTCTCAATTGTTTGTATTGATCTGATGAATATACATAGGCGGATCCAGGCGGGCGGACCCGGCGTACGCCCCGCCTGCCTAAAATTGCCCAAGCGAATGTTTTTTATTCTATCATAGATTTTTATTGTATGCCATGGGAAGCATAGTTGTATTTCTGGAAGTGTGCATGAATCCTTTAGAAATGACCATAGCATAAGACCTTTGGGGGCGCCGACCCCTGGACCCTTTGTCTGCTGTAACATTTAGTATCGCCTCCTCTATTTTCAACCCCCCTCTTACTAGAAATCCTGGAAGGCCCATGATATGTATATATATATTCAAAATATTCATTCATATGATAACTATAGTCCTATTAATACGAAGATGTCTTTTATTATCATTTTGATATTTCTTATAATGTATCTGTATCTCAAAATATCTTGAAGTTGGGCATTTGTTTTGATCTAATGGTGAACAATATGTGAATCGTTTCAAATTTCAACTGGCCAAATTACAATTACACACCGTGAACTTGATATTACTTCACATTACATCATTTTTACGTGGAATATCAAGGTCTGTAGACAGGTGATCTCCTGCAACAATTAGGTCGCATGCAAAGATAATTTAATCATGTAGGACAGTTGTCAGTTAAGGACGGAAGAATGCACCTATTAACTGGTTAACAGCTCAATCCAGAGATTTGGCATTTTAAGGAACCGAAAATTGGTTGAATGACCGCCATGATATGACTTATACAAGGAATTGCGCTGCTACGATGTTAAACCCAACCAAACGATATTTTTTTTTATCTATAGATGGTTGCAGTTTGGCGTCCTGGATGTTTGGTGGACTTGTCGGTGTAGGTGCAGTGTTGGCTGCCCCAGTTGTTTTACCTGCAGTTGGGTTTACAGCAGCTGGTGTAGCGGCTGGATCAATTGCTGCTGCGATACAGGTGAGTAACATCCTAGCAGACTACGTTAACATGGTGAGCTTTTAGGATCGTGGAATGTCTGGCGTCCCTCCACATTTGTGTGATCAGTTAACACTCCAGTGGTCTCATTTTTTCATCAAATACATGTATGATGAAACTTTGTGAAGATGTTTTTCTAGGTGATTGCTCGGATGAGTTCGACTATCGGATGAAAAACTAGGTCAATGGACCTTAAAATAGAAACTTCTTCTTAACACCATAGTGAGAACTGTCTTGTTCCAAATATCCTGGAAATTGGTCTGAAAGGTTGTTTTGGTTATTTCTAGGTCAAGTTTGAATATGGGTCATCAGGGGTCAAAAACTAACTTCGTGTTTTATTCTCTGAATATGGTACCGACCCACCTTAAAAGGTACCATTGTGAACGATAAAAGTCCATCATGGTCCTATTGCTTTATAAAGATTCATTTTCTAAATAAATAGTGTCTTTAGTGTTGTGTTATACAAACCTAGAGCAATTAAAGCAGTTTTGTTGTTCGATTTGATGATAAGTTTAGAGAAGTCACATTAACTTCTACTTTAATTATTATAGATCATTTAAAGAAATATTTTACACAAGTAGTTTCTGGTTATATCAAATCTAAGCTTAGTGATGAAAAACTGTAAACATATTGTTTAAGATATACGACCTTGATTTAAAAAGTTTCAATGCAAATTACAGGTATTTTTGCCATTTTAAAAGGTTTTCTGTAAAACGATAGGTTTTATAAGATTTCTTAAAGAAATTAAGTTTTCAAAGGTTTTGCTAGGTGCACCAATGTATAGTTTGAAATGTATGTCCCTTGAAAGAATGTAAATTTTAGCACCAAGTAAAAACTAAATAGTATTTTATGCTTTATTTCAGACACCTGCAACAGTAGCTGGTAGTGCATTTGCCTTGTCCCAGAGTGCTGGAGTCCTGGGTTTAGGTTTGGGAACAAAGGCAGCAATAGGCGGAGTAGCATCCTATGCAGGACACAAAGCTTACAAATATGCCAACGATTGTGATGGACCTTGCGAGGAGTGAAAATCATCAATGATTATGTTTGTGTCATATCTGTTTAAAAATTTACCGTGTACAATTCATATAATGATAAACTTTATATCGTTTTCGTTTCGTTTATTTCGATGCATTTGTGTTATGTATTTGGAAAAAATGTGTGTCGATTTATTTAACTTGATTAATTAATATGTTCATGTATTCAATTCATTTAATTAGCTGTAAATACTGCGCGTTGGCCTTGCATTACACTTTCAGAATTTTTAAACTAACAGAATTTCAGAGCATTCGGAACACCTCGACCTTTCATGAATGAATAATCTGGGAAGGATTCGTGGGTGGGGGTCTTCACTGGATTTTTGTGATTTTACTACCTACGCGAAGCACGTAACGGTTGTACAAAATAGTTCTTGCAGTATACACAGACCATTATCAAAACTTATTTCTTTGTTTTAAATTGTACTAAATATTGTTCATTGATATCATTTACCTAAGTAATTTCAAATTTACGAACTAAAAGCAAAAATTCAGTCATCTAAACGAACATATATTTGTTTACTTCAACACCGGGTTTTCCAAAATGGCGTCTGTCCTAGGTTATTCGTAGCGAATGGCCGAGGAGTTCCTAGTGAATTTCAGAGTAAATAGTCACGTGATCTTCGGACTATAAATAAAATTTTAATTTACGTCTATTTATTTCAGAAGCCTAAATGGAAAGATTTAAAAAATAATTATATTTCATCGTCGGAAAATGCCTATATAATCTTATGACTTGTAGTTTTTTTCATAATCCATTGCAAACGTTTTCTTTTGCTCATGACCTAGTTTACCGCCCGATTTAATTTTTGCGAGAATATTCGGCACTATCAGGATTTTCTGGAAAAGAAAAGCAGTCGATATTTTACGAGCTAGGCTAAATGCCATTTCCTGAATATCAGAAAATTCATATGCCCTATTACAATATCTACACTACTCAAAAGTTCTAAACCGCCACTAGATATATGGGTATACATGTATTTTATTGTTAAATTACTAGAGAATTAACTGTTTTCTATTCTAATATACAAGTCAATAATATTCTTGCGTTTATTTCAACAATTTAGTCATATCATATAAATATAACCCACAAAAATTGACGTAAACGTAACAAGCCCAAAAATTGGGAATTCACATTTTTAAATTAATGCGACATGTGACAACCCGCAACTGCAATGACAGCCTGACATCGACGTCTCATGGACCCAGACACAGTTTAACAGTTACTGCATGCTGTAGAACACTGTTCAATACAAGGGCAACCAGACGTGAAAGCTCTTGCAGATTGCTTGATTGTGGCTAACGTCGGATCTCCCTTTCTAACCTGTCCCACACATTTTCAACGGCATTTGGTCGGGAATTCCATTCCGTTGGTATTTATCAATAAGTTGTTGAAAGGAAGAATGATGTCCATAGGCGGATCTAGCGGGGGGGGGTCCGGGTCCCCCTGAATTTTCCAAATTGTACCCAACCTTGAGTGTATTTTTTAAACATAAGCCATTTTAAGCAGCATGAAGCAATTTTTCTGGGACTCGCATCGGTCTTCTTTGTGCTTAACATAGATAAAATGTTTATGTTATATTTATTATGAATATGTTGCGTTATTCTGCAAGCAGTGTATAATGGGGTAGTGGTTCGAAAGTTTCAGAACCCCCCTTAGAAAAAGTTTAGACCCCCTAGAAAAAAATCATAGATCCACCCCTGATGTCTATGGTATTTCCTCGCAATCTCAATCAAACACAGAAGGACATTAAAGACATTAAATAAAACTCAGTATGACAACTTTTTAATGATTACAATGCGACCGCTCGATTGAAAATTGACATATCAGCTTTACATAGGTACCAGCTTCGATCTCTCCAACTGCAATAGCGCGTTCTCGCGTTACATTCTCGCCATGTTTTGTGTTTTTCTTATGTCCTAACATAAAGACTGGATGAAAAGAAGACAAAAACATGTGCAGCTTATTGCACGGGAATTTTGTGCTCATTTTATCGGAATAGCAACTTCCGTTCCGGTTCACCGCACGTTGCTAAAACCGATGTCGGTATGTGCAAAATACGATTCTGTAACTTGTAATTGACTACTATACAAGATTTCATAAATGAAAATGAAACGATGTTCAAGTGATTCAAGTTTTATTGGTGGCGGTTTAGAACTTTTGAGTAGTGTACTCTACAGTGGTTTGTTTCATGACTTTATGTTTATAGTTATCAATTATGCACATGTATTCTGTCTTGCCTGTATACTGACATATAATAACAAATAAAACGCCACTAAAATGTATCTAGATTTACTTAGATTTTTATTTTTTCCATACAATTGAGCATCACTTAACAATTTTTCAATTTCATTCACAAATTAAAAACACTAATCACACTTTCAATCAATGTTGAACATTAAAAACAGTGAAAAAAATACAAATAAAAGTTGTAGGCAAATGCATTAATTATCTGTTATGACCATCTATGTATTTACAGTTAACCACCTAATTTGTTTGTTAGTTATGTGATTATTGTGTTGCAGACATGACATGTGCTACAATAAGCAACAGATTTGCACATAAAATGATATTAGAACATTATAAGTATTATAATTATAGTACAAACTTTGTGTAATGTTTCCAATTTGAAAAGTACGGCCATTCAATGTATCAACATAAAAAAAAATATTGACAATTCTTTAAGTCCAATATATAATTATAACAAGTAAAAAATTGCTGCTAAATGCAGCAAAGGGATTGTCACGGCAAACAAAAAAGAATGATTAAGTATAATCTAAAGGTAACTCAAAAGAGCATTATATTAAATTGTCATGTTAAGGTTTTTCAGTAATTAAAAGGTAACTTGTCATAAAACGTTTTTCTGTTCAAATGTAACAATCTCGTTCCAAAAGCCTAGTAAGATTCTCGATACTAGTTAGATTGAGAATCTTGACAAATTTGGAGTACGCGAATGGTCTGGATCTAGACACCATCTTTATGCCGACAGGATGTTTGGTTTTAGTTGGATTTATTTCCAGTAATTCATATTTGCATGACGCTTAAAAAGATCGGCAGAGGGGAAAACATAGTTCTTCAGAACAGAAGCTATTTACATGACTTATCGCTTCTGTTTAGTCAAGTGCTTCTCACATTGCGGATCTGTTCTTACCAATCCGTGTAACCAATCATCTAACTAATGCATAGCTGTCCAGCATCTTTGAATTTCGACATTTTGATTTTACAGGCGTGAACATTTGTTGCATTTATTGCATTTATTTTTTAATCACGAGACAGTCATGCAATCTAAATGTGTGTGCCTTTGCCTTGAAATAGAAATATCAGTTTGCGCATAGTATTTAAGCAGAGGTAGAGAGTCAGCGAGTGAATCTTTCAAACCAGTGTATTAGAGAGTAGTCATACCTTTACTTGTTACGGAAGAATTTTGTTGCCGGATACACGAAAGTATTTAACATGTATTTTAATTCCGAAAAGATGCACTTAAATACAAAAGGCAAGCTATTTCGAATAGAAATCATTTTTCTTAATAATGAATTCACTCGGACTCGAGAAAACATACTCCATTCGAACAAATTAAAAACTGGCGAGCTTTTCACCTAGGTGTAAATGTCCGTCATTTTAACTCTCTTAAAATTACCTGGTCCGTCTGGTCAATAGTCCGTCAATATAGTACCAAACTTTTCATAATTAAAAAAAGTCTGCAAAAATAATCTTACATCTGCTCGATCTATAACCAGAAGCAAGTTCAATTACACAAAACGCTACAGTACGTTACATAACGATGCATTCGGAACTCCTCGGTCATACATTTGTTTACTTTAACGCCGGACATTTCAAAATAGCGTCCAAATATGTCCGAGATTATTCGCAGCAAATGGACGAGGACTTCCGAATGTATCGTTGCGGAACGTTCTATAACGTTCGCAGTTACTGAACTCAACCCTGGTCCGTAACTCTTATGCTCTTAAAATTAACTGGTCCGCTGCACTTAATCATAGTTAAAAAAGATCGCCAATAGAGCTCAGTAAGAGTTAGAATTAAGAGTCAATGTTACACGATTACGCTTCTTTATTTATACAGTCGGCTAATAAGAAAAAAAGGTATATTATTAAAATATATGAATCATATCAAATTAGTTTTCAAATGATAAATGCTCTAACAGTTGAAATATATAATATTTACAACAATATGTGATGAAGCAATCGACGATTCTTTTAATAGTTAAAGTCTGCAAAGTTATTTCTTAAAATATAATTTCGATATTGGTGTCTTATCTTTTCAAATAAAATATTGGCAAATATCAATAATATATGTACTATACACACATTATGATACGCATATTTGTTAAACTGTATCCGTATACTAAACTGGTCTCCTGGTCCGGTTGGTTCGCGATTTATACCTACCCCTTTTCGTGTGATTCGAAAGGATTTGCGGAAATGTGTTGATATAAAACGCTGATTTTTCGTGTGTTGCATTGTTGCAAGAAAAATTGTTCATATGGATTCCCCCAAAAATGATTTTTCTATTTAACTTTTAACGGAAATGGGCTGTACTATGACTGCATTAAAACCAATAAATTTGTCGGCAGTGGAAATCGAAAGGATTTTTATCATTTTTTATCACGTGACTTTTGCCCATTGCTATCAAAATCTACCCACCACAATATCACGGCGTTGAGACGCCGTGAAATAATGTATGTTATTAATTACCTCTTTAGATGCTGTTTTCTAACATAATTTATCTCATGACATTGTACAGAGTCTCTGCAAAATAAAAGACAAAACTATTACATTAATTTTTAATGGGTTTTAAAGTTTTTTATTACCCCCAGACATCCCAGGCTAAGCCACAGTTGATTCATATTGTTAAAGCAGGGTACAAATAAACTATGAATGCTATGTATATAGTCTGTAGACATTTTGAAGGACTATAAACTGTTAAATATGGGCCATTAAAGTGTAAATTGATAAAAAAGGAACATTAATTCATGTATATTATGTTAGAATAAGAGACTTTAGTCAGTTATTTCCCCTTGTATACTCTTCAAAATAGGTAGGTCTGATTAGTTGGATTACTCGGATTTTACCCTTACTTTTTAATGCCAATTTGCCAAAGTTAATCTTAAATAATTTTTTTGTAAATCCTTTAATTTGTTTGAAATTAAAGCTATGTATTTTTAGGGTAAAGAACTATCTAAATTTCATCACTTCTGTTAAAATCTTCATTAACAAGAAATATATTAGATGAAATATTTTGTTATCATTACATAGGACTTCAATGATAAAATCCGAGGATTCCAACTGTAAGGACCTACTTACCAATTGGATTGCTTCAGGTTTTATCAGGGAAAGATAACTGACTAAAGTCCCTAATTGTGAAGATGAACCCTATTTACAAATGTATTATAAGGTCCTTGATGAACTCAATAAAATATTATGATTTTACCATTTCTTCTTCCTTAATTTAATTCCAATACTTATTATAAATGATATATAATCGAAAATCTTCAGACAAAAATGACTGTTCCTTTCACTTAACAAATGTGGTGTTGATTTTATACATGTTCCAGTAACTTCATGTTTCTAGATTTATAAATCTGCAAGAAAAAAATGCAAGAAAATGAATACAATAAATTTTAAAATGGAAACTTTACAAAAAATAATTATACATATACATACAGTCCTATGAATAGCCAAAATTTGGAGAAATGTCAGGAACAATTTTCATTGCATATATTTTATCAAAATTTGCATATCGAACAACTATTACAGTTTTTTCAAACAAAATTAAAGGAGTGTTTGTCGCGGGGTCACTTGTCCATGTTATATATATAGTGTTTATTATCTATTTCTTTCATTTATCTTCACCCTATTTCATTTTTTATCATAATCATCCACCTTAATTTATACACATCGCACCTACAATTATTACATGTCATCAACACCTTACATTAGGGCGGAGTCAATCTGTCAGCGCATGCGCGCAGGTCCACAAGTGAAATACTGTAAACGGCGCATTTGCCAGTAGACACTCGAAGTGGTGAGAACCATTGTTTGTTCATTTATGCCATATTCTATATTACAGGGTACATGTATACCATACGAAGATAGAACCCCTACTCATTATTAGTTTTATAAGAAGACAAGTGAGAGGGTGACATGTTAAATAACATTGCAATATTTTTACTTTGATAACATCTGTCATCTTATGTTCACCTCATCTTTTCTGTACTTTACTGTTAATAGATCTACATGGTAAATATGGCGTAAATTCAATTTTTGTTAAAATCATCTTACATGACAGTGTCCATGCAGGACTTCGTGATAAAAATATATTTCTATGATAATGAAATACATTACATGTGAAAGACATGGTTAAATAAATAAAACAAGATAGTATTGCACGGACAATTAATCAGTATCATACCTAGATGGGAAGTTGTACGTATTAAATTGGTAAAGATAGCTATTAATTAAGATACACATTATAGTTAAGATACATATTGCAGTTAAAAAAAGAATATAGACTCAACAAAGACTGGCGGGGTCCGAATAAATTCAATCCAAGTTGTCTTAATATGGACGGATAGATAAACTAACTGTCCAGTTTTTAGATTAAAGATATGTTACTCTGTCTATAAAACACCAAATTCATTAGCAATATTAAAAACAAAATAACAACAACATTGAGTATTTTAAATAAATTATATTATTGCTGCAACGACAATATAAGAAAGTAAGTAAGTTAGTAAATTATTTATTTTCGTGACATGTGTTATGAAAACATTACAAACATGAAAAAAACATGAAAAGTATTTACAGATGAACACCCGACCCAGTGGGTCTATATGTCACCAACTGAGTCACATGAAAGGTACATGTATAAACAATATAAAGTTAAATATATGATATGAATATATACAGATAAACAATTATTAGTTGTATAGTATTGATTTTCGTAAATAATATGCTTTGGTAATAAATTTAGCACTTTTTCTTGGGTAGGAACACACTAAGTAAGTTAATCGTTCAATATCTGATAGAGAATTAAAAACATTATCATTTGTAAATTGGTTGAAAAAGTCAGTTCTTAAATCAGTATAAGCATTACAATGCAGGAAAAAGTGAGTCTCTGATTCTATAGATTCTTGGTCACAAAAAATACATAGTCTCTCATTTTCTCGCTCTCCAACATATCTTCCTGTTTCTAATCTTATTGGTAATATACCACAACGAAATTTACACAGAAACGAACGTTCATATTTTGAAAGGTTCATTTGTACATAATTTTCACACCCATGGTTATGTTTCAACATTACATAAGTTCTAAGTTTTGGTAACGAATTAATCTCATTTGTCCATTTGTTTATATAAAGAGATTTCACTTTTTCGTTAACTACGCTCATATTAATCTTACTCTTCGTATCAAAGTGTGGTAAAGAGTTAATCGAGACAAAAAATTGCTTTATATCGGAACACCAATTGTTTGTACATAGTCATAGAGAAATACTTTCTTTGTAAGTCTATTGTTGTCCATATCTATAAGGCGGTTCCACATGCGAATTATATGAGTCCATCTACGATAGTTGGCAGGAATCCACCCTGTATCACCGTACATTGCTGGTATAGGTGAAACCTGTGAACGCCTTTGAGGTAATGACGCATAGCTCTATGTATTACGTTTTCTAAACACTGGTAAGTTTTAAAGCCCCATATTGAGGCACAGTATTCCATAACTGGGGCTACACACGAATTAAGACTGGCGTACTGCTAATGTTGCTCCAA
Organism: Mactra quadrangularis; assembly: GCA_025267735.1. Taxonomy (NCBI): domain Eukaryota; kingdom Metazoa; phylum Mollusca; class Bivalvia; order Venerida; family Mactridae; genus Mactra; species Mactra quadrangularis. The sequence goes on along the minus strand of CM046305.1, from coordinate 44,718,579 downwards.
TCTTCAAGAAAGGCAGTAAGTACAACGCAGAAAATTACCACCCGATCTCACTGACGTGTATTTGCTGTAAAATATTGGAACATTGTATCACCAGTCATATTATGAAACATGCAGAACATCACAACATTTTATACCCACTTCAGCATGGATTTAGAAAAGGTCGCTCCTGTGAATCACAATTACTAGAATTTACAGACGATATCTCCAACAACTTAGAAAATGGACATTAAACAGACATCTTAATCATGGACTTCTCAAAAGCTTTCGACAAGGTTTCTCATGGTCTTCTTCTTCAAAAAACTTAAACACTATGGAATAAAGGGAAAAGTCAACTCTTGGATCCAATCATTTCTAAGCAACAGAACTCAAACAGTTGTCTTGGATGGAGAATCATCAGAATCTGTACCAGTAAAATCAGATGTACCTCAAGGATCTGTTCTGGGACCCAGTCTCTTCTTATTCTACATCAATGATATAGCTGAATCTCTACATTCTTCTGTCCGCCTTTTCGCAGATGACACCATTGTCTATCTAACCATAACATGCAACAAGGACTGTGAAAAACTACAACATGATCTCAACTTATTATCCGACTGGGATAAAAAGTGGAAAATGTCTTTTCACCCTGACAAATGCCAAGTTCTCACCATCTCAAGAAAGAAGAAAACCATCAAGTACAATTACACTCTCAACGGTCATCTACTTCATCATGTTTCTTCAGCAAAGTACCTAGGACTCACTCTTAATAATCATCTTGACTGGGGCGAACACATCTCCAACATCACCAGCAAAGCCTCAAAGAATCTCAACTTCATTAGACGTAATCTCAATATTTCATCCTCTAAAACCAAAGAAACTGCATATAAATCATTAGTTCGTCCAACTCTGGAATACTCTTCATCAGTTTGGGACCCCTATGAGAAAAAAGACATAGAATCTATTGAAAAGATACAAAGAAGGGGAGCCCGCTTTGTCAAAAACAGCTTTAGAAATAGATCAAGTGTAACAGAGATGCTTCAAGACCTAGAATGGCAATCACTTCAGGACAGACGCAAAATCAGCAGACTCACTATGCTCTACAAGATCAACAACAACCAAGTAGCTATAAACAAGACCCATCGACTCATTCCTATCAACCGTCGCTCTAGACATCTACATGAACATGCCTTCAAGATTCCTCACTGTTCTACAACACATCACCAACAGTCTTTCTTCCCACGAACCATTAAAGAATGGAACAGTCTTCCCAATGATATTACATCAGTCGGCTCTGTTGATGCTTTTAAAGCTCAACTATCCAAACTCTTTATCTAGTCTCATCCTTGCATCATTGTTTTTATCCTTTTTAACTTGTATATACTCTTACTTTTAACTCTTTTTCTTTCTCTTTTTGCGCAACCACCTGGCAGTTATATTCAGTCTGTTGAATTTGGCCAGTAACTGGTAGAAGTAGAAGTAAAAAGTGTTTCATATGATTTAAATCCAAAGTCTTGCAATGAGTGAATTTTATTTATAATACTTCCCAGGGCTCTGCCAGCACTCTTTGCCAATGTTTCACAATTTAATGTAAATTTGTTTTTGTCATCGAATATGACACCGAGGTATTTATAGCTTGACACGGTCTCTAGCTGATTTCCTCCCACATGAAAGTTAAAGTTAGTGCGGATTGTACGACCTTTTCTAAAATGCATACATTTTGATTTGCTGGTATTAATAAGTACCCTCCATTGTTTGCACCACGAATGTAATGTATCGAGTGCTTTTTGTAGATTTTCCTCTGAGTTGGATAGAAGTACTATGTCGTCTGCGTACATTAAAATTGAGATTTTTGTATCGCGCATAGACACACCAATGTCCAGATCATTGATATGCTGCACAAGATCGTTGGCAAAAAAATGAGAAGATGGTTGGAGATAAATTACAGCCTTGTTTCAGTCCGATATCACAGTTAAACCACTCCGTCATCTTATTATTTAAACGTATACAAGAGCTTGTACTAGAATATATATTCTTAATGGAATTATATACTTTGCCATCCACATTATTAATTAGTAGTTTGTATAGTAACATGTCACGGTCTATGAAGTCAAAACATTTTTTCAAGTCAATGAATGATGTATATACAGATTTGTTATTTCTGATTACACTGTTCAGTACAAACACGTGATCCTCACATGACCTGTTGGCGCGAAAACCGTTTTGTTCGTCTGCTAACAAGTTATTATTTTCAAGGTATGACATTAGTCTTCTGTTGATGAAAGAACTATACAGTTTGCTAATACATGACAAAAGACTTATACCACGGTAGTTCATAGGAATCCGTCTATCAGAATCACTGTTTTTAAGGATTGGGAATATGATAGACTTTCTCCAAGTAGATGGGATAATGCTAGAGTCAAATATCAATTGGAAAAGTTTTACTATTACATTAATAACTGGTTTGTTTTTCAGAACATCGTACGGTATACTATCATGGCCGGTCGCTGATCCTGACTTAGCTTTCATAACAATACGTTCTATCTCATTATATGATATATTATGATTTAAGTCATCATTAGACACGTACAATGTCATTCATGCTTTGTTCAAGTAAAATTTTATGAGTTCTTGAAACATTATAGTGGTTTTCGTCGAATGCGCCATCATCATTCATGGTATACAAATTTTTAAAGTCTGTTTTCCATCTTTCAAAAACCACATTTTCGTTACACGAAACATTGCCGTAATCGTCTATAATTTCCATAGGTATTTGTGAATCTTTCTTTGGGCCTAATTGTTGTATCTTACTCCAAAACTCTCTTGGATTTGAAGTATTCATATTGTCTATTTCGATTGCTTGGCGTCTCCTATAAGCTCTTTCGGCGTTTTTTAAGAGTTTATCAAAACAGGCTCTTGCTTCTATGAACTCTGAATGACGTAACCGGTGCATGCGACTATTTTGTTTACTTTTCAGGAATATATTCTCCTTTTGGCGCATATAATTCCAACTAGTTTGTAATTCATCATTCCAATAAGGTTTCTTATGTTTATGTCTCTTTTTTACACTGTTAGATGTATTATACTGTGGAATGTATTTTTTCATCTCACTTGTAATAGTCACACAAAGATTGTCATATATGGAATCAATGTTTTGTTGCGTGTCACGAGCACATTCTATCTGAGAGATCAAATTATTTACTGCGAGCATTGATAGCTCATTATTCATAAAATCACTAGGTATGTTTCTTAGTTTAAACTTTGTTACGTTGTTTGAACTACTACAATTGTTAGTATTGGTACTATCAAACTGTACTGGCGTAAAATCCATTATCAAAACAGAATGATCCGGTAGCCGTGATCTTTGACCAATAAGTCCGTGAAGATTGTGTTCGTCTACAATGTCGGTCATGGTTAACACTTTAAAGTTTTTACAATGAGAAAATGTTTCATGGTGCACGCATATATAGTCGACAACCGATTTTCCTTTGCTGGATATCGACGTGAAATTGTCATGGCAATCTCTATAACGTCCGTTTAGAGTACAAAACTTTGATTCAATAAGGAAATCAATGAATTCATGGCCGTGCTGGTTCGTCGTTTCATCAATAATTTTCCTTGCAGGTATACTGTCTATATCAGCTATTAAATCAGTTAATCCACCGATTCTTGCATTAAATTCACCACAAATGATCATATCATTACAGTTAATCCATCTGTACACTATGGTAAGTAATTGAGCAAAAAACGATCGAGAGTACTACCAGAGCTATATACGTTACCATACTTCATAAATTGACCCCCTATTTCATGTAATACCTGAGTCCAAAATATTGACCAAAATTGACTCGTTTGTCTCAAGTTATCCTACACGAGCTATATAGGTAGTTTGCGTTGATTCTGGATTTTTGGAAGTAATTCGGATAAAAAATGAGTCGGTCTATGTCTTGAAGATTTTAAAACCTTTTTCTGTAATTTAGACTTTTAGTAAATGACTTGTATACTACACGAACTAATAAGGCGGAGTCTTCTGGTCAAGATCATAAATTTGTCTGATGATGGTTTTCATTATTATAAAGACAGTGAATATTTCCACAAAGACACTTTTTATGTTTTATTATCATAAATAAGTGTATTATAATACATAATTTTTATAATACACATCTTTTGATGTCTTTTGATGTCTGTGGCAGTATTTAGTAGGACCCCAGAAAAACAGTGTTCATAAACTAATTAAGGCGGTTCTTAAAACTATGGGCGGAGCTTTTATTTTTTTCTGTCTAGCGAAAATAAGTAGTTGGTTTTTTAGTGACTAGAATGGCTTGTATTTAATGGTACGATTGTAAGCCGGTATTGGTGAATAACACATCGTACGATTATTGTTTTGATATTGAAATCAGGGCTAAAACATGGATGCAGGCGATGGCAACGACGCTAAGATTATGTGGACGCCTAACAGAGGCAGGTCCACAAAGATGGACTGTCTAAGAAAACGAATAAATAAGAAATTCGACAAAAATATAGGTAAGTTGTCTTGTTAGGGAAAGGGAGATAATCCAATGATAAACAAATGACTTAAATTGTAAACAAATATTTTTTCTGTTGACTCATTGAGTCAGATGTGTATTGAAGTTGGCTTTGATATTTTTATTGTAATGTTCATATTATAGGGAGACGATTAAATAAGCTGTCAGATAGCCCAGAGGCAGCAGAGAGCACTTGCCTTGTAAGCTATGGTCGAAGAGTCTCTGGTTCGAGTATAGTCGTGTCCGCTAATATCCCGGGTTCGGTAATATCGCGGTATTGTCCCTTTGTTGTTGTTATTCCCGATGCGCCACCTAGCAATGATTGCAGTGACGCTATTTTTTAGGTCACACGTCATCAGTTACTAGAGGTGAAACGATTCAAAAATTTTCGATTCGATTTCGATTTTTCATCAAACGATTCAATTTTTCGATTCAATTCGATTTTCTACTAGAATTATATAGGACATAACAAAAAATAAATTATAAAAAGAATTAAGAAAGAGATACAACCCAAAGACAAGAGAACATAGATATATATATATTTAAGAACAGTGCATTTTTATCTGAGGGACCTCCCTCCCGGAAGACGAAAAATTCTAATTCTAATTCTTTAATAATACCCATTTTACAGGTATTAGAGCTTGAATAGTTAAAAATATTTTACTGCATTTTAGCATATATAAATGATAGAGGTGAAACGATTAATCGCGGTTCACAAAGAATCGCGATTTTTAACGCTCGATTCGGTTCGGTTCGATTCGATTCGGAAGAGGCAGTTTCGATTCGATTCTTTTTTTAAATACGGTCTTTTTCAGTAGTTTTGTGAGTTGAATGAAACGCCCCTTTTACGTTAAAATAAGCATTTTTTATAGTAAACTAAAATAGTGTACCCTTATTGACCGACGATTGTTAATCCAGATAAGAGTTGTAAAAAGTGAGACTGCCCGCTGCAATTATACATGTTAATTACGCGTACATGTCAATTAGACCTTATTGTCGGTCACACGCTAGGAGATTAACTCGCTGACAGAAAACCGATAATGGAGTCGTCGAGTTAGTTAACACGCTTGATATCATTCATATATACCTAAGACTGGTACCTAGAGAGAATATAATGATAAAGGGGCCACCAAGATATGACCAGTCGATTTAGTTTTACACGATCGGCAATATTGGGGGATTTTTCTTAAGAAAAACAAATAAAACTTTTCACATCGTCGTTTCCTGAAAAATCATTTGTTAAATCAAGATGAAAACATTGAAAACAATAAGTTTTTTAATCGCAAAAGATGTTTCATATGAAATTGCTATCTAGCGTGGGTCGCGAAAATGAATGACATAACGCCGAAATGGTTGAAGCGATTTCGTTCCCTATGATACAAAATTAAATCAAGCATGATAAAGTAATTTAGAGATAAATTTGTTTTTCTTAACTATTAAAATCGGGCAAAACGTGGTTGGTTAGATTTTATTTACTATAAATTGGAAATGAATTCTATGAAATGTCCGAAGATAATTGTATATTTTCACTAATACGTTCATTTAAGCCCATAAATAATTTTATTTTGAAATAAACATAAGTGTAAAAAGTTATAAATATAGATCTAGAGTTTATAAAATTAATTTAACGTTAATGATGTGATGACAATTATTTTAAATCATGCCAGAGCCAAAAGAAAATATTTTGAAACAAACTAAATTAAGCTGGTCATAGTGATCTACATTTGCTGAATGCATGCAATTTTTTATTGTCTAAGCATAACCTTAACTAGTCATTAATTATGACATTGATGCACTGATGAATAATTTTATTTTGATAATGACTTGAGTCATATACTGTTTGTACGTACATGTAGGTAAGGAGAAATAAACAATTTGTCCATGGGCATTACTTTTCATTAAAAAGTTGGAAATAATACGATTTGTCATTTATATATGCTAAAATGCAGTAAAATATTTTAACTATTCAAGCTCTAATACCTGTAAAATGGGTATTATTTAAGAATTAGAATTAGAATTTTTCGTCTTCCGGGAGGGAGGTCCCTCAGATAAAAATGCAGTTTTCTTAAATATATATATTTATGTTCTATTGTCTTTAAGTTGTATCTCTTTCTTAATTCTTTTTATAATTTATTTTTTGTTATGTCCTATATAATTCCAGTAGAAAATCGAATTGAATCGAAAAATTGAATCGTTTGATGAAAAATCGAAATCGAATCGAATCGAAAATTTTTGAATCGTTTCACCTCTAATAAATGACAAATCTTATTATTCCAACTTTTTAATGAAAAGTAATGCCCATGGACAAATTGTTTATTTCTCCTTACCTACATGTACGTACTAACAGTATATGACTCAAGTCATTATCAAAATAAAATTATTCATCAGTGCATCAATGCCATTATTAATGACTAGTTAAGGTTACGCTTAGACAATAAAAAATTGCAAGCATTCAGCAAATGAAGATCACTATGACCAGCTTAATTTAGTTTGTTTCAAAATATTTTTTTTGGTTCTGGCATGATTTAAAGTAATTCTCATCACATCATAAACGTTGAATTAATTTTTATCAACTCTAGATCTATATTTATAACTTTCTTACACTAATGTTTATTTCAAAATAAATGAACGTATTGGTGAAAATATACAATTATCTTCGGACATTTCATAGAATTCATTTCCAATTTTAGTAAATAAGATCTAACCAACCACGTTTTGCCCGATTTTAATAGTTAAGAAAAACAAAGAGGATTTTCCCGAAAATAAACGTAAATAACGTCAAAACAAACAATTAAGTTTACAGTTTATCTCTAAATTACTTTATCATGCTTGATTTAATCAGTCTCATTAAGCAGTCTCACTTTTTACAACTCTTATCTGGATTAACAATCGTCGGTCAATAAGGGTACACTATTTAGTTTACTATAAAAAATGCTTATTTTAATCGAAAAGGGTCGTTTCTTTCAACTCACAAAACTACTGAAAAAGACAGTATTTAAAAAAAGAATCGAATCGAAACTGCCTCTTCCGAATCGAATCGAACCGAACCGAATCGAGCGTTAAAAATCGGGATTCTTTGTGAACCGCGATTAATCGTTTCACCTCTATCAGTTACGTATACAAACAAAAATTGATATATGCCGTTGGAAATGGTGAATAAACTTACTTTTTTCTCAACCATCAATAAAATTGAAATCCTGAAAATGTTCTGTACCACCATGTCACCTAAAAATGCTTTTATTTAAAGAAAACCCAGCCAACCACTCTGAATTTTGCAAAAAGTTCGTCTGCTGCATTATTGTTATGAATAAAATGGCTGCAGTCAATAAATGACGTATGTGTGCGGGACTAAACGCTGACAAATTCAGTAGTAAAAATAAGAGGCCCACGCAGGGTTGTTTAGTTCCTGGTGCAAAAAATGCGTTGACATAAAAAATATTTTTTTAATGGATTTGCATCACAGGTCTTGTAAAAATAAAGCATTCTTGATTTGAATAAAAAAATATACTAAATTTAGACATATCAAGGTTTAAAGGTTTTAAAAAAATAAACTACCAAAATGTGCAATTTAAGGAAATATCATTCAAACTCTTTGTTTAAAACCTGTTTCTTCCATGTTAACAGGAGCCAGCTGATAAAATTATATTTAACATTCCTTTTTCCAGTTAAAAGTTTTTCCAATGTGTTTCAAACTTTTTTTGCGATAATCTGTTACTTTTAATCAACTTTGCTCAATGTTTACGTGGATTAACGTTTGGTAGGGCCTCAACGAAATGCTGCAATATTAAAGAACTTGGATATTATGTAAGTAGGTCAAATATGGCTGTCATTGTGTCAATTTCTGGAAATTACCACGCTTTATTGACATGGATTTTAAAACGATTGCTGCCAGTTATAGAGGGAAGATGACACAAAATGATAATACATAAATATTTTAAAAGTAACTTATTATTGTTTTATTATACCCCCGCTTCAATGAAGAGGGGGGGTATACTGTTTTACCCTTGTCCGTGCGTCCGTCCGTCCGTTACAAAATTTCCGTCGCAGTTTTCTCAGCAACTATAGCATGCAGCAGCCTAATACTTTGCATATTGCTTCATCCCATAGTCCCATGTGGTGTAAAGCGATTTCATGCTCCTTGCTCATCTACTTCCTGTTTGTCGCATATTTTTAGATTTTGTTAAATGAAAGTTACATTATGATAGTCATATTTCTCACAGCGGGGGTATCACTAGTGAGCATTAGCTCACAGATTTACTTGTTGTTTTTGTTGAAACTGTTAGTACCGCAATATTACCGAACTCCATCCTACTGGTAAGGCTGTATATTTTCTCACCATGTGACATTTGGCGCTAAATGTTGGATAGATTACTTAATTTCTTGATCAGTTGAGAAACGCTAATGATTTCAGAAGTTGCTTCTTAAAAAAATCTAAAGTGGTTTTCCAAGTCCAGGGGAGCGTGCTCTACTTACCTGTTCAATTTATGGTAGAAGGATTTATAAATGGCCAGATAGCTTAGTCCAAGATGGCCATTGCAAGCAGGGCACTCAATTAGCATATTTTGGGGACGAATATGCAACCCATTCCCCTCTCAAAATCATATGTATTTTCCCCTGTCTCGGATTAATATTCCCCTCCAAATTAAAAATTAAATGAAAATGACTCCAGTAACTAGGTTTGTTGTTAATATTACTTGTTCAAAAATATTTTTTTGGTTCCAAGAGAAAAGATAATTTAGGACCAACTTCAGGCATTTGTTTGTAATTCTACAGTTACAATCTATACTAGCTATTCAAATAAATGGTTGAAAAGTGTTTCAGAGTAAATGTGCCTCGTAAAAGACACAAAAGTACGCATTTATGAGTTGATTGAAAATTCCCATATTTTCTCAAAATGAGTCAATGACGCAAAATTCCCCTACCTGAGGGTATGGGCACTTGTCCCCAAAAGTTGTCTAGTTCCCTGGTAAGCATAGGGTCCTGGGTAAGAATCCTATTCAGGCTGCATATTTTCTCACTTTGACAATTCATTTAACTATTTTTATACATGTATGATGCGTTTGTAGCAGAGGTATAATATTACACTTGCAATCACTAGCTTTAAAGGTGAGGTTGTAGAGTGTCTGCATATGACTCCAGAGGTTATGGATTTGAATTTAAGTTCAGATCATGCATTTTTATCTGGTTTGGTTTGGTGCCCAACGTCAGTGTTTATTTTTGGTCAATTTTATAGCCTTTTACGGGCTATATTCCCAATCCAAAATCATGTCTTTTTTCCCCAAATTTCAATCCAAAATTCCCAATTTAAATTGAATTTTTTTTTTTTAAAGGTTACTGGAAGTATGTTTCAGCTTAAAATTATACATCTCAGTAATCATTTGTTTTAATAAACTAACTAACTTAATGAAAAATGAAACTAAACACTTTGTTAAATCTGCTATTGTACAGGTAATTAAATTTGCTTAACATTTTATCGCAATTTAAACCAAAATGCCGATAACATTCCCAATTCTAGTGGTAAGGATAACATTCCCAATTCTAGGGGTAAGGGTCATATTCCCAAATTTGTGGAAAAAACGATGAACTTAAATACTAAATAACCCACTAGAAATTGAGTGGTTGCATCCTAAGATTGTCTCACAGACATTCAAGCTCTAATCATTTAAGTAGGAATGCTGTTTAGGAAGGGGTGTATGTAGCTGAGGTATAATACGGCACTTGTATTCCTTTGCCTTCAAGCTAGCTTTTATGGCAACATGGTAGAGTGTCTATGTTCAACTCTTGTAGGTTTGAAAACTTTGAATCTTAGATCTGATTGTAGATTTTTTATCTAGTAACACAGATGTAAACAACTTAATGCATAGATTCATATTTCAACTTAATCTAATTTCTATTTATCTTTTCAGAAACTTATCGTGATTTTCATAGGTGGTCATGTGATAATTACTCAGAATTCTGGGAGGAAGTGTGGCATCTAACGGAAGTCATACATTCAGAGCCCTATACATGTGTAAGATTTATTACTATTTTTACTTCTGAAAAGTGTATCAACACTATGTGACAATCAAAGACCCTGTAAGATTTAGTCAGAAATATTGTTAAGTAAACATATCCCATCTAGTAGTGATGGGACATCGGCTGGAAAATGCCAACAGATTATCGGTAGGAATCAGTTAGTTAAATGACTGATTAATCATTAAATAATCGTTCCACTTTAATTTACAAGTTAATAAGTCTATTAAGGGCTTCAAAGCAACTTTTTTTTAATATGTGAAGTATTATGTCAATTAATTCATTATCCCCAGGGCTTCGTTTTTGCACCTGGATAGTTAAATTTTTTTGACTGGTCTGGATCGTCCTTCATAATAAACATTCGGGAACAACTAAAACCCATCCTTTTGGACTCTGAAACCTTTTTTTGTACCAGATTTGATTTGTTCCGGTCTATTGATTCCTGGAGACCAACATCGATTATCGGAATCGTGTTAGTACTTGTTATAGACAGGAACTGACCCAATTACGAATGTTTTCACTAGTGCTGCAACGATTCACCGGAAAGTTGATTCGATGTGATTCGATACTTTTTTTTTTCGATTCGATTTTTTTCAATTCGATTCTTTTATTGATACTTTATTTACTACAAATATGCATTTATACATTTATTTGAGCTTAAAACTAAATAATATTAATTAAACGAAAGTGTTACTAAAATTGGATAACACGAAATTCGAAAATCTGATAGTTAATATTTGCCTTATATAAGTACGAAATGGATTGGGTACGAATGTAAAGGTTGCGAAAATGTATTATTAATGTAATATCGACTTAAAACGTCAAGACAGCATGGATCATAAATTGTAGAAAGATGCAGTTCTTGGTATACTATTGTACATATTAGTTAAACATTCACTGTGCATGCGAAACTATTTAAATTTGAATGAACTAACAACGAAACTTGGCTTGCTCATGCGGAGTCTAAAATCTTCCAGTTTGTCAGAACAGTTAAAATTCAATCACACCGACCCAATTGGCGGAGGATCGGGGCATATACTATAGAATGTATATTTGGAACAGAGTTTCCAATCATGCTACATAAAATCGTAATGGAAATTTAACAGAAATGTAACAAAGTGAAACTCAGTTTCACTGTCGACATATACTTTGACTTTTATACCTTTGCTTTTATCGTTATAACTTATGTAGACACTTTTAACAGTCAATATCGAATCGAAACTCGCGGGTCCCGAATCGAAATCGAATCGGCGACCTTGCAATCGAGTTTCGATGTATCGAATGGAATCGTTGCAGCCCTAGTTTTCACTGACCCAAATATTTTTCACTAGCTTCTGACCAATGGGAAAGATCGGGATACTATTTTTGTTATTGTGCAAACTGTGGTTATATGTTTTTTTCTTTTTCAGGTGATAGATAAAACTAAAAAAATAACTGACATACCCGAATGGTTTGCTGGAAGTCGACTCAACTTTGCTGAAAACTTGTTAAAATATGACGATGATAGAGTGGCTATTTATTCCTGTGGTAAAATTATTATTTTATATTGTTTATGTAGGTAAAATGTATTCTAAGGTGGTATACTGTCTATTATACAAAAGTGGTTAGTTTGTGAAGTAGGAATAAAACCAAGGTATACGACAACAATTAATGGCCAGCTAGCACAGTTGGTAGCATGCAAGTCTACTGATTGAGGGGTCGTGGGTTCGATTCCTTGGCAGGCATACTTTTGTGGAGCTAGGTCATGAAATTATTTCTACGGCCATTCTCTCTCCTACCAATGATTTTTAATTATGTAGGGCAGTTGTCAGTCACTAATGAAAGTATGCGCTTAGTAGTTGGTTAACAGTTACGTCCAGAGATTTAGCCTTTCCAGGAGGACTGAGTAGGTTGTCTGACCCTGAATATCTATAGTTTCTAATGGCAAAATTTCCAGATTGGTCCTGTGAGTTTTAATTATAAGCTCCAAATCCTCATTACAAAAATTGAACCAAATGCTAGGATATTTGCAAAAATAATTTGTGCAGAGAATTCAGAGTAAACAATTTCAACTTGTAAGCTAATGTGGGCAATTTGGGACATAAAAATGTGATAGTTATTCTAGGCACTAATTTTCATATTTCCTAACATTTGCTGTCAGGGCCAAAACACCATTTTGGGGGAAGGGGCCACAGCCTTTTTCTAAGGGGAAAATTGGAGTGGCTTTCACTTATTTGGGGAAAATGACCCACTTCATTGCCAGTATAAGAAATGAATTTATTCAGTTATAAGTGTTACAAAATCAATGAGATGATCCAGTAAATTATTTGGTTAAGGAAACAACATAGACTATGTTGCGAAGGTATCTTAAATATTTTTTCCTTTCTATTAGAATTGTGGTTCAATATTCCTTGGGGAATGTTATGGGGTTGGGGAGTTTTGAGGACCAAACTGGGGAAAAAAGTGTCTGTTTTGTTTGGGAAGCAGCCTGTATTCAACTTCTTCTAAGAAGAGTATTTTGGGCCTGGCTGTTTCATTATCCTACAAAAAAACCAAGAGTTTGTTTACAGTCTAAAGATCTAATTCTCTCCCTTGATTGTAAGTGCCTGTTTTTTATCAAATCAGGTGAAGGCAGAGAAAATGTGGAAGAAATTACATTCAAGGAGCTACGACAGAAAGTGTCTTTGTATGCATCAGCTATGAAGAGATTAGGGGTCCAAGTAGGGGACAGAGTTGTTGGTAAGACCCTTATAAGTTTTATTTGCCATCAGTGTCATTATACCCACTACAGTGAAGTTTTGCTATGAAGATTTTCATGAGTATTACAAAACCATGCAATATTTTCATCTTTAATCCAATATAAATGTTGAAAAATAAAAAAATTATACAATATGGAAATCAGTGTTCTTAGAAGTTTCCTTAACTATACTTTTACACCTATCTTAAGATAGGTTTTTAATTTCTTAAGCATTTTGGTAAAACAAATAAAAAACAACTTCATACATTTACAAATGTGTAAAGGTAATTATGAATGACTCTGTATTTTTTTGTCTGAGAAAATCTTATCAAAGCTAATGTTATTCTGTTTTCTTGTAATATTTCGACTTGAAGTTGAAATAAATTTTTGTATCTTGTATTTGTCTATTTATATTGTTTAAAGGTTACATTCCAAATTGTCCTGAAGCAGTGATTGCTATGTTAGCAGCAGCTAGTATTGGAGCTATATGGAGTTCTACATCACCGGACTTTGGTGTTGTGGTAAGTTCAATTTATACTGATTGATTTGAGCTCGATTGTAAAACAAGTTTTTATCTTGACTTAGATTAATCATTCTTGAGTCTGCTTCCTTGTCCTCCAGTACTGAGCTAGTAGGATAGTTTCTTGCTTGAGGAAACAACAGGGAATGTTTTGGTTGGGATTTGAATCAATGTGAAGCTTGCTATCCAATGAATACCACAGGCCTCCTAGTGAAACCTTTAAAACCTTTAAAAACCTTTAATCTCAGCAAACCTTTAAAACTCACATTTCCCCAGAAAACCTTTAAAACGCCAAAATAGCCTGTAATTTTCACTCAAAACCTTTATATTTGCTCTGACTGGTTGCCGTGCTAGCTTAAAGCATGTAATGGATTTTGTTCTGCATTTTCCCTACACTGTAAAACAGGAGCTATGTATGAACTATGATATAGATATGCAGAGAAAATAGGTATTCACATTAAATAAGGTATGTATTATATTGCATAATTCAAACAGTATATAACATCAAAAAATGACTGGTATGACTGTGGGTTAAATAAAGAAATGAGAACTTCGACGAAAATAGCCTTTATTTACTCTTTATTTTTTCATATTTTACACTAAAAGGCCTTTATTTTCATACATTGGAGCCTTTATAAAAACCTTTATTTTTGTTTTGGCCTGCTATGAGGCCTGTTACCATATCAACGTCATAACCACTCGGCCATTCCCTGTAAATGGAATGACAACTTGAAGGGTCCTTAAACTATAAAATATACTATGTAAGGTATATCACTTGTACAATGATATTTTTACCCAAGTGCACTGGGTCTCAAGTCACATAAATAATGTTACAACTACTAAAGTAGGAAACAAAAAATTATATTTTTCTGATTTCTCTTTCTTGGCAAATAATTTTAATGACTTCTGAAGTTCAAATGATGCATATTATAACTTCTTCCGCTCTTTCCTGAAAAAATCCAATTGAACCTGTCAGTTTTTACTCATTTATACTAAATTTAAGAGAAATTATAAAAGAGATATAATTTAGTCCTTTTTTTTTAAATTTAAACAATGGTGACCATAAACCTGATTTTTTAAATAAATTTCTGGTGAAATATTTAACAAGTGTATTAGCTTGTAGAAAAAAAATACAGTTGTCTAAATTTTTTTGTATAATTAAACATAGTTTTGTGTGCTATAATTAAATATCAAGCACTTTAGCCAGAGTTATTTTGATAATAACCAACTCAAAACTAGTGTCTATGTGTTATTCTACAACAAAATACTGAAAAAAGCTGCATGTTATTTCTATTTTTATGTAGAAAATAAATAATTTGACCTTGAAGTTAATAAACGAGGGAGTAAATTATAACAGCCATGTATGTGTCTAATAATAATATTAAATATATATGATGTCATATAGAGTGAAAACACATACGCCTATGTTAAAATGGTATTTAAACAATTGATGTGCTTATGATATTTTGTATACATGTATTATGACAGGGTGTGCTGGACAGATTCTCTCAGATTCAACCAAAGTTAATATTTAGTGTAAATGCTGTACATTACAATGGTAGAGTTCATGATCATTTAGAAAAACTAGAGAAAGTTGTAAATGGTAAGAATATTTTATATCAACCCTTTCATTAGACTGTGAGAAAAAAATACCAACCATTTTATTGGGTATGGTTAGAAAGACTATAAACATTTCAAACCATTTTACTTTCAAAGATTAGGTTTAACTAATGCTACAGTCCCATAAACATAAAAATAGCCGTGAGGGCACTGTACAGGCGTTGTGCTATCTAGCTCCATAAGGATCCGTACGAACTCTTGCGTACCCATACTGACTGTTACGTTTTTACCAGGGTCCGTAAGATGAACCCAGGATACACGTATCAGTTTCAAAGTCAAATCGTGAACAAAAATTAAACTTGCATATCTTCCAGCTATGGCTCCGTATGGGTGTGTTGTTTTGTGCCATGTGCGTACTGTCACCTTAATACGCAAGGCTTCCCACGGCCTACGGCTGTCAGCACGTACGGGTCCGCAACAGGCCACGATTTTATGGGACTGAGGCATTAGTTCCCATTTCCTATAAAAAGAGGGTCTGTTTATAAGAGCCTGCTATATTCATGTTTTTGTTCATGTTCAGCCTGACAATAATTTTTAATAATACATGTATGATCAAAAAACTTTTTAGAGCTTAATTATGTTATTAGTTTGGATTTTTTTACTAAAATGTATCACAATACTTCATCTGAAACAAACCATGATTGCATAAAAACTATTGTTTTAAATAGTTACATTATTCTATTTATTATTTTATAATTTATATAAAGGTTTACCTGAGCTAGAGAAAGTTATTGTCATACCATTTGTACCCTCTGCATCAATGAATATTACCAACATAAAAAACAGGTATAATTTTTTTATTCATTATTTGTATATACAACTTGTGTTATCATATTGTGGATTGATCTTCCAGCCAAGGTTTTAAATTAGATACAGTCACTTAATAGGAAAGATTGCAGCCAGCGTTTTTTTTCCTTCTTAAAATGGGACCAGAAAACGGACCCATTCCCAATGACGACCGGACCCTTCCCAATCCGCCAACGGACCTTCCCAATTGTGTCAACGGACCCTTCCCAATCGTTTCTTTTATTGGTATTTCCCAAAGCAAGAGAGAAAACATCATAATTTATCAAAAATAAAAAAATCGGCAAAAAACGGGTTTTGGAAATAATAAAATTTTACTTTTGTTTACTTGTCCATGTATCGTAATTGACAGTTATTTAATGACCGTGTGTCAATTATCACTTAAATGGGCAAGAGTCGGCAAATTTCATAATCAATATCACTTATCATCAATTAAAAATAAATTAGAACCTTTATTCATGCCGTTCTTCACGACATCGCTAATCCGTTAATGTTGGTGAATAGCGTCATCTTGTATAATTATCATCTGAGAGTTTGTGTAATCCCTCTTTCACTCGTTCATTGTTCCGCTTCATTAGTTTTACAATCATACTAATGATGTAAAATTAAATGTTTACAAACAAACTCCTTTGTCTTACCGCGTAAAATTGTGCTTAAGTTTTATTTCCGGTCAAGGTCATTACATTGACCAATTTCTCACGGACCCGTGATTTTACGATTTTTTTATGAAACTAGCTGCCATTAAGCATAGAAATTGAAAGCTGTTCATGTCATGATGATTTCTCAATAATTTTCTCAATAATTCAGCAATGGTTGAAATAATCCAACAGTTGTTTAATTGTTACTCAGAGTAAATTGTAAAACATTCGTCCCCAATAATTTCGTACCTGACAGTTTCGGACATTTAATGATTTTTAATGATTTTTTATTGTGGGAAAATGAGACATTTTAAAGCCAAGCTGAATTGCTTTTCAGGAAGATTTTGAGTAAAAACTATAAGAAAGGTTATTTGATTAAATTGATCATAACAGATCTAAAGACGACTCAGACACTGAAATACTGGTAGCCTCCTTAGTTCTGAATTATGTTGTGGTCTATCAGATAGTTTCATTACATAAGAAGATAAGTTGCTGGTAACTTTGAACACATTTCCATCAAGCTTGAGTAGATAATGTGACTGAAGATAATTTTTAATGACATTTCCCAAAATGTTAGGATAAACAGCTTGTCACATAACCTGACTCACGTATACCCTATTTTTAGGCCTATTAACAATGGCACTATATTGTTGTTTGGAGTGTCCAAATTCTAGGGGTCATTATATGGATGGCCAAGTTTTAAAGTTCCTTTATTTGTGTAATTTACCTCTGCATGTCTCAAAAACTACAAAATCGAGTTTAATGTAACTGTTAAAAGGCAGAATGATGCAGATATTTTACAATTTCTGTATTTAAACACTTGTTTATTAATACTCCCAATTTATCATAAGTTGCGCATGATTTTCCCAATTTTTCCCATTTCACGACTGAAAAAATTCCCAATCGGAGGGGTACAGGACCCATTCCCAATCGGGTGAAAAAAAACGCTGATTGCATCTCTTTTATTAAAACTAAATACCACTTCCTACTTATATATACTAATTTATATAAGCTTGATTGTAAAGCAAATTCTTACAAATTAGATTAATGACTTTCAAATCTGCTTCCTGGTCCCCCAGTACTGAGCTAGTAGGATAAAGTTTGTTGCTCAAGGAAGCAGGTGGTAAGTTTATGATGGGATATGATCAATGCGTAGCTTGCTATCCAATAATTACCATCCCAGTCTATTGTGATTTAATATACAGTAAGATGTATTTACCCTGAATTTTACCATCCTAATATCCCTGGAGTTCTGGGATTTTACCAATCTCCGTAAACAGATATCCTGTTGACCGCTGTCGTACAGGATCTCTACTGTTTTCGTGGAAGGTCATGTCGAGATGAACTTTGTGTCGACCAATCAATGAGTAGCTTTCATTTAGACGAAAACACTATTAAACTCATTTTGATTTCGTAATTTCTATATTTTGACCAAGTTTTGTATGATAATTTAACAGCAGTATTATTCACAGTCTGCGATTGGGCGGCTCATTTCAAATTGCGTGACGTAGACGATGTAAACAAGTTACGTATCATAACAATTTCGTCATGAATATTATGATGAGAAAAGGTTGCCTGAACGTGACCTTAGTTTGAAAAAGGCCAGATCTAAATTAGCGAGTATGGGAGCGGAAAATTTTAGATCGGGTTTTAATCAGATTAGGATTTTACCAGAGGTTTGCTGGGCTTGAAGTCAATTTCCAAAATATTTCTAAGGGAGGAGGAAGCAAGTTACATAAGACTTTTGCATTCAATTCATCACGCACCTCTAGAAGTCAAGCACACTCTTTGTGACCTATTCTTGGTGGTACTTGTATAATCATTGTACTTTTTTTTTCAAAATTTTACAGCACAACTCTTTCAGATTTTATAGACAGTGGGTTTGATGATGGACAAATTCCTGCATTACATTTTGAACAAGTTCCTTTCAATCATCCAATGTTTATAATGTATTCATCAGGGACCACAGGGGCCCCTAAATGTATGGTCCATTCAGTAGGGGTAAGTGTTTTAAACCATTCTGATTAAATAAGTTTATTCAAATTCATAAATAGTGCATATGAAAATTGTAAATTTTATTTGATAATTTGTATATTTTTTTTAGTTAAACGCCATGTCCACACAATTTAGATTATTTACAGTGGCAAGGGCACCTAGTCTAGCTTTCCTGTCTATAACTAGCACTCCCCTTCTTTTCCACGAGGCTTGAAACTTCTCCATGTACCTAATTTATAGAGGAAAATTGACATTATTGTCAAATTTTCATGGAAGGGTATTAACAGCCCTGGGTGGGACTCAAACCCATACCCCCCTTGGGACACTAGATTTGAAATAGTGGCTTGAAGAATTTTCCATAAAATATATCAAAACTTACAAGTCTATTAATTTGTTGTAATATTTAACTCCCCAAAATATGTTAATATGAAACTGGGTATTTTCATATATGTTATGTTGACATGTACGACCAGTACCCTGTTGTGTCCGATTTTATTTGGTGAGCCATGACAGATTGGAAGAGTCTGATCATAAATAGATATAAGTAAATATACATGATATAGTGGCAAAAATAAAAAGTAGTGCATCTAAATTAAAGTTTCTTACCACCACGACCTCTGAGGCATGTTAAGTAGGCGTGGTCTATTGTAATAAAGCTGTAATCAATTGGTTGGTTAAATAAGCTGTGTTACCTTTTTATTGGAATGTTCCAAAAATCTAAAAACACCAGAGTGCAGTCACGGCTCACCGGTTAAAATTGGACTATACTATTTGTAATGTTTTTATGCAGGGAACATTATTAAAGCATTTAGAAGAACATGTGATACAGAGTGACATGAATCGAGATGATATCATGTTATATTATACTACAGTAAGTTTATTTTATATTATATAGAGCTGTCAAGATACGCCAGAAGCGTACCGCGATGTATTGCAATACACTGTCATCGTATCGCTATACGTACAACGATATATTGTGGGCTTTTAGATTCGTTGTTCCTCCGCTGTATTAGTCAGAAAAAATGCAAATCTTATATACAGCTAATGATAGAATCTAACCTCTTTAAGTATTTACGGTCATTTAGGACTTAGATGCGCCCAAATTGGTTAAATTCTTGCAAACTCAGGTTAGATAGAATGACCAATGGAAAAACTGAAGTTTCCCTTCTTTTATTTTGTGAAGGGAAGAATTTTCCAATGAAATAAGAAATATCGCCAAATACCGGTACATTAAAATCGTACTGCGGTACATATTGCTGCAGCTGCAAATTGCAATACACTGGTATACCAGTATATTGTGACAGCCCTGATATACTAATTTATTTTTTGTATGCAACATTGTGACATGAAAGGGGTTTTGACTTTTTTTCTCCTAGAAATTTGTTATTGTTGTTCTTACATTAACTTGTTAGATAAGTGCACCCTAAAACCTGGTTTAAACACCTAGAAGCAAAAATTTAACACTCTCAGTTCCATGGAGGAAAAAACCCCTTTTGTTTTCGTAATTTGCTTGTTGGGTCTTTTTTGTAAACAAAAGTAGATGCCATGGGTTTTATTCCCTGGTGTGGACTTCTTATCTTTGTGGAGTTTTGTCATACAATACATTCTATCACTGTGTAGGACTCTGCAAGTATGATTTTACTGAGGTCATCAGGTTTACCTAGAACACCTGTGATAGGATTTGCGGAACTTGTAACTTCTAATAAACAGTTGGTTCGGCCAGGTGAAATATAAAGCTGGCTGTCCATCTGGGCAACCTACATGCATTTTAAAATTAATATCAAGTCCTGCATTTCTTGTTAATTTTCCAGGTAGGTTGGATGATGTGGAATTGGCTGGTTTCTGTTCTAGCTGTTGGTGCAAGTATTGTACTATATGATGGTTCCCCACTTATACCTCATGCTAATATAATGTGGGACCTTGTTGATAGAATTGGGTAAGTAATAAGGAGTGCAGAAGTAGTGGTTGAGTGGTAGGATGCATGCTTATTGATTGAGAGTTCTTGGGTTCAAACCCCACTGGGGGCACTGCTAATTTCCTTCAGCAAGAAATTGACTTACAGTTGTTTTGCTACTCTCAGGAATAAACGGATACTGTGAGTGATCACTTTCCTTAAGGAGATTTTCAATGATCAGGTTGATTGTAAAATTGTAAAATTGGCTGAACATTTATATGGAAGCTGACTTTAAAATGCACTTTAAATAATGTTTCAGAAAAATATTACAAATCACGGATATGCTATAGTCAGGCATTGTGTCTCGATTCATGAGTATCTTGAATTTAGAAATGAGGTTTAGCTACTTCTCTTGTTTGGTATTTAGATTATACCCAAGCCCATCTCCTGTATGTGAATGCATTATGATTTGACTCAAGCTTGAACTTTTCTTCAAACTTCAAAGATATGTGTCTAGAAAAGACATACATGTATTTGTTGGAAGAATTTTTTCCTCAGCTGTTCTGAAGTAAGATTCCAGTTACTAATGCTCTCACCACTTTTCAACCCGGGCTTGGGACAGACTTCTGTCTAGAAATTTTGACAATAAAAATCCATTTATATGGTGCAAAAATTATGTAGACGTATTCTATTGCACTTTACAATAGTCCTAAAAATTCCAAATAGCACAGCAAAATGAAAACTCTGTGTCTAAACACAGTGAGATTGGAAATGTCACAAATAACATATCAATAATGAAACTGGTGAAACAAATACGTTTTGAGTTGAGCTCTAAATTTGACTTCACATTGAATGTTTTTGAGAGAGCTTGGATATCATTTATAAGTAGGGGTGTAACAATACGGTAAAAACTGTATTGCAATATATTGCAATACACGAAACCCATATTGCAATATATTGCAATACATATTGTTCTTTGCGCATACATGCATATCATAAATTAATGCATGGGCATCGTCTTAATTTTATCAACATTGTACATAGATGTTTGTATTTTCAAATGATCTACACGTATTACGCAAATGGTTGAATAAGTTAGAAAAAAAGGTTTTGAATGGACTTCCAAAAATTAATCTCTCACTTTACGAAAAACATTTCAAGTTTCCAAACACATTTTAACATTAATTCAAACATTTAAATTTTAGACTCTGATAAAAATAATCAGTATGAAACATAACTAGAAAAACCGGTTCAGAGAAAAACGAACCGGTTAAAAACCGTTAAGAACTCGTATTGCAATATTAACCGGTGTATCCCTATTTATAAGTATGTTTTTGTTTACTTACAGTATTACGGTACTAGGGACCAGTGCTAAATGGTTAGCTGTAATGGAGAATAGGGGCTTGTGTCCAGGTAAAGTGATAAGAATATTAATTGAATGCTTTACTGTTGATTATAATTTCATTTGGCTTCTGATAAGGTTTGTGTCTATGTTTTAAGCAATGAAATGATACATTACTAACTTTCATCATCATCATCATCATCATCATCATCGGTTTTAGTTTATACAGGCCGTTGATTAATCCTTTGACAAGGATTAGGCCTGCCTGGTTGGGAGTCTTCCATGACTAAGTTATCCCAGGTTAATTTTGGTCTACCTAGGCCACACTGTGCTGTGATGTTCAAATTTCTGACTGGAGGATCAGCTTGTGCTGCATTCTATGTGACCAAACCATCTCAGCCTGCTTATTTGTAGATTGCCAGCAATATCTCTGATGTTGTGCCTTGTCCTCAGGCTTGACACAGCAGGTCCATTTTATCATAATTTTAATTGTGAAGCATACCAATGTGCATGAAAAGCAGCATTACCAAATACAGGATTGTTATACTCTGAGAAAGTATCAGATTATTCTTCCCCATTTTATTTTTGAAGTACATTCTTTTTAAATTTATTTAAACGATAAATTTCAATGTTTGGGTATTGGCATATTGTTTATTATTTATAAAAAGGAGGAGAAAAGAGGGCTTGGTGTGACACTACTGAAGTATAAATTTGTCTGTTTTTCAGGAAAAACTCATCAACTTAAAACATTAAAGATGATATTATCAACTGGTTCCCCTTTAATGCCTCAAAGTTATGACTATGTTTATAGGGACATTAAACAAGATATACTGCTGGGCTCAATCACAGGTAAATATTTATAGTTGTGTTCTCACTGGATTTATTTTGATTCATTTATAATAGTTTGTTTGTCTGTTTATCTGGTTAAAGGTAAGTATTTAGGTTAGGTAGACTGGTTGCTTAATGTCTTCAGCGCATATGTGTCTTTTCTATTAATGCAAACCTGGGTCAGTAGCACAGTTGGTAGCACACTGGGATGACAAATCTAGTGTCCCAAGGGGGGATGGGTTCCAATCCCACCCTGGGAGGTTATTCTCTTCCATGAAAACTTTACAATTTTGTCAATTTTCTTCCATTAATAAGGTATATGGAGGAATTGCAGGCCTTGTGGAAGAGAAGGTGAATACTGTATATAGACAAGTGTCCAAGAAAGATAGGTTACATGCTCTGGACGTCGTAATATAATCTAAAATTGTGTTGACACTGCTTTAAACCTAAAAAAAGTGTTCTTACTGGATTTATTTTGCTTCATTTATAAAAGCCTGTTTATTTAATTGGTTATAAGTGAGAGTCCCGGAAAGCTACATAAGTATCATACAGTAGCACTGGTTGGTTAACATGACTATAACTGTGTTGACACAACCATTAACTCATTAAAGAAGGGATCAGCTAATGATAACAATAAAATAATAATAAAAATGATAATAGATAATAATAATAATAAAATAATAATGATAATAAATAATATTACTAATAATTATTATAAAATGATGATGATAATAAAATAATAATAAAATAATAATGATAATAGAATAATAATTACAAGAATATAATAATGATAATAAAATAATTATAATAATAATATAATAATGATTATGATAATAAATTAATAATAATAATAAAATAATAATGATATTAATAATTGTATATTTTACATCCCAACAGGAGGTACAGATATTATTGCATGTTTTATGGGACAGACATGGTCGGAGCCAGTATATCGTGGTGAAATACAACAAAAAATACTAGGATGTGATATGTATGCTTACGATGAAACAGGTTGGTATCATTACTGTACAGGGACGTAGAATTCCTACACCCAAATTGTCTGACACATACATTTATGTCTGTGGACAAGGCACTATTTCTATCCCACTTTGGACAAGTACTACTTTTAGCTGTAAAGTGTTTACTCAATAGAAATACTTGTTTATGAACATGTCTTCATATTTATTGTTTCTTTGTCATTCATTTATATTTATACTGAAAATTGTTTTATATCGTAGTTTTCAATATTGGTTCTGAATATGAAACTTTTGGACAAGTGCATGAAATTTTATATCGTAGTTTTCAATATTGGTTCTGAATATGAAACTTTTGGACAAGTGCATGAAATTTTATATCGTAGTTTTCAATATTGGTTCTGAATATGAAACTTTTGGACAAGTGCATGAAATGTTTACTGCAGCCACTTCCCATCCTTTCAGCCTCTTGCTAGGGTGAACATCTAGCTTTAGATTAATAGCTTGTATTTAGTGATCTAGGCCTGTACAGGGGTTGTAAGTTGGGCAACTGACTACAGTGATATGACTGAAAATGTTAAAATGCTGTGAAAAGCATCATACATAATGTATATTGCAGACTATAGCCTTTAGGTGAGTTGTCTCCCTTTACCAACAAACCTACTTATTAACATTTGATGGGGTTTATGCTTGTTTTACATACATATTGTAATTTTTTTATTTAACTGTCAGTAGTGCATAAATTAACCACAGATTTAAATACTCACTACAGTATTTATGTACTTACGATTGATAAATGGATAATCTTCAGTATTTCTGTGCTCACTGTTGACAAAAGATAGTTATTATTATCTATGTACAGGGACCATCAAATACATATTGAGTATTTAAATCAGCAGGGTAAATGCATGCGTCTTACTTTAGTTTGGTTACAACTATTTCAGGTAAAGCAGTCTATGATACTGATGGTGAACTTGTTTGTTTAACCCCTTTTCCATCAATGCCAACAAAGTTCTGGAATGACCCACAAGGAGTAAAATACAAGAAAGCATATTTCAGTGCTTTTCCAGGTTAGATTTTTATTGATGAAAATAAAGCTATGACTTGAGTGAATTTGTACGCTTTTCAACACATGCACAATATAAACAGTTTTGCATCAATAAAGAAGCATGAAAACCATGCAAGCAGACGACAGTATGGTCCTATACACAATTCCATGATATATCCGACATAAATGTTGAAAAATAAATTTTTTATACAATATGGAAATTGGGGTACTTAGAGGTTTTGTTTTATATATATTGTTCAAAAGAAAGTTCAGTGAAACCTTTGCAGAGTGATGTCCAGCAGATTTTTGTCCCACTGCAAAGGGTGTTGTTTTGCAGATGTAGACTTATTTCATCGGTCACGAAAAATGTTGTTGTTTTTTTTCCATACAGAAAACTGGCCCTTATCTATTTCATAGTATTAAAAATGACTAGGGTACATAAATTGACAATTGACAGAAATAAAATGTTTCATTATATGTAATATGTATAGATTATACTAGTTTTAAAATTTGTTGAACCATGGTTTGTTCCACACAGAAGGTAGCTAAAGTGACTTTGAATAGATTTGGTTTGAAGATAGCTAAAACTGCCTTAAAATAGATTTGGTTTGAAGATAACTAAAACTGCCTTTGAATAGATTTGGTTTGAACCCCAAGTTGTCAAATAACTAGGTTCACACAGATGCATCTGGTACTAAAAACGCATATGGCGGGAAAAACCCATAAATTCAAGATTGGAAATATGAGCTATTGCACAAAAGAGGAATTTCACAAATTCCAGCCCTTGTTTATTTACTGATATAAACCTACAATTGCATCTTTAAAACAACTAATTTGATGAAATAAGTTATCAAAAGTCGATTTCATAAATTTTGCCATTCTAAGTGAAATGGATAATAAACATAACATATTCTACATAATTCAATAATATTTTGAATTGATTGACTAAAACATTTTGACTTACAAATATTTTTATCATAAGATATTTTGTGAAAAGCAAGACCTATATGTATACTTACAGATATATGGCATCATGGTGATTTTTGTAGATTCAACAGTCAAACTGGTGGCATTGTTATGTTAGGTCGAAGGTATTAACTTCAATGTCTTAAATAATGAGTCTATTATCTGATATAGACAAATTTGGCCTAAAATATCTGACCAAATTATAAATTATTTGAACAAAATGAGGAAAATTTGAGAATACTATTGATTCACTTGAAAAGACAAGGTATTTAAGTTGCATGCACATGTTGTCTACATCAGGGGCAGCCTCTTTTCTTGTTGAAGTTATTTTAAGTGGCAACGTGAATTCCACACCATTTATACTTTGATCCTTAAATCAGTATCCTTTAGTATTAATTTTATTTTATTATTTTTGTATTAAAAAAAAAACAACTACAAAAATGCATCTCTTAACCATTTTTAACATTTATTAATGAATTAGTCATATAATTGTGAAGTGCTTTTAAACATATATTCAATATTTTAAGAGAGCCATAAAAATGGTTTATAGTATACAAATGTAATACTATGATTAGTGACTTAAGTCAATTATTTTTCCCTGATAAAATCGGAAGCAATCAAATTGGTAAGTAGGTCCTTACAGTTGGAATCCTCGGATTTTATCATTGAATTCCTAAGTAAGGATAACACAATAGTTCATCTAATATCTTTCTTGTTAATAAAGATATTAACAAAAATGATAAAATTTAGATAGTTCTTACCTTAAAAATATTCAGCTTGAATTTCAAACAATTTAAATGATTTACAAAAAATTTATTAAAGATTAATTTTGGCAAATTGACTTTGAAAAGTAAGGGTAAAATCCAAGTAATCCAACTAATTGGACCTACCTATTTAAAGAGTATTCAAGGGGAAATAACTGCTTAAAGTCCCTTATTATGTAAACATTGTATTAATGTACTTTTTTATCTATTACAGTGATGGAACATTGAATCCTAATGGTGTGAGATTTGGAAGTTCTGAGATTTATAATATAGGTAATAACTTTATATTGTCATAGTTTACTATCATTAGGCATGTCATTGACCACATTTCCCTAAGCCTGCATTTTAAACTGAAGAAGACTAAAGATAGAATCAAACCCTAAAATCAGGCCCAGGCCTGAATAATAGCAGGCCTGTATCATTCTTTCATGCTTTGCAGCAAAAAATGTTGGGTTTTTTAAGAAATAATAGGAATAATAAATAAAAGATTTTATATTTTTATCTATTATTTCTATTTCTCTTATTTTTTTGTAGTGAAGATACGAACTTGTATACATTGTCTATGTCACACAATTCGCAAAGAGGCATTCAATCACAGCCTGTTAATAACACCATGTTAATGCGTTTTTGCAAATTGCGTGACATAGACAATGTAAACAAACTCTTGAGCAAAATTTTGTCATAAATATATTATTATAAAAACATAGGTCAGCTGAACATGACCTTTGATATGAAGTAGCCAGATCTAAAGTAAGCGAGTTAGCAGATAATTTTAGATTTTCGGATTTTAATCAAATTGTGCTTTACTTCACAGTAATGTAATTTTAGTTTAGAAACATCCTTACAAAAATGGCTCAGGTTTTTTATTTGGAAGATAGGTATGTACGTTGTAGAATTTACCATGAACTATGAAAACTTAAAAAGGGTATATTTTCTAATTTCAGTTGAAAAGTTGAAGATGATACAAGGCAGTTGTACTGATCAGTTTACTCAAATCTTTATTCTTTATCTCCCGTGTCGACCATTTTATGAATGAAGATGCGTTAGCATCATGTTTTTTACGAGAGCTTAAGAGACTATAATTTCTAATTTCAGTTGAAACATTTAAGGAGATACAAGACAGTGTGTGTGTTGCCCAAAGAAAGGAAGATAATTCTGAAGAGCGTGTGATATTGTTCTTAAAGCTTTCACCTGAAACAGAATTCAGTCAAGATTTAGTTAACAACATTAAAACATGTATCAGAAAATACTTGACGGCTCGTCATGTACCAACCTTGATTCTACCTTGTACTGATATACCGGTATGTTATTGTTGAATTAACCCTGCTGATTTAAATATGTAATACATGTATCTATTTTTTTGGATCATGTGAGTACATCAGTAGCTTTAAAGTCGGTGAACGTGTGCAAGCATGAAATGATGATTACAGGTCTATTTAGCGAAGGATTAATAAAAACATGTTTCAAGTGAACACAATTTGGATGTGGATTAGTCTCGTTTGAATTTCGGATACTTTATTTAGCATAAATGTAACCGAACATCTAAAATAAAAAAGTATTCTTGATCTTTTGATTTAAGCCTGTATAGTGAGAAATGATCATTTGAAAACATTATTATCCAATACCTAATTCATTACATCGGGCGCGGCCATGATCATGGTTTGCCTGACTTTTTACCTGTCAAAGTACGACTGGGAACCAGACAATAACTGATACTTGAATAAAATCTAATTATATAATACAGTGAGCAACTTTTGTATTTAATTATATTTGTGCATACAATGCCCACCAATAGTTTTGAAACAAAGAATTCTAAAAAGAAATCAAATATCTATGATTGGTTTTGCAAATCATTACTTCTCATACAGTCATATTGTGGTATGATGTGTTATAGAATGAAAACAATTTTCATGATCTATCACATTTATTAGATTCAGCTACTAACATTGGGAAGCTTCCAAAACTATGATCATTGTAATTTTTAGCTCGACTTTACCAAGTAGAGCTCTCCTACTCTCCCTAGCCTGGGCGTCCACATTTCTAATCAAAGTTTTTGTGCAGTAAAATATTTTTAACTGTAACTTTTTTATTTTTAAGGTAAACTTTAAATGTATGTTCCTTATTATCTACCACATCTCATGTGGCAAGGTTAATAATTCCAAATACATTTTTTTCAGAATTATCTTCCCTTGAACTTAGAGTTTTCTTTAAAAAAAAACCTTTAAATTAGTTAAGGCTATGTTTTCAAATTTTAAAACAAGTATGTTCCTTATCATTCACTCATCTCCTGTGACAAACACTTACTAAGTCGAGCATGCTGTCTCCTCTGACAGCTCTTGTTAACATCATATTAACGTAATTTTTAAGCTTTGCCACCCTTGTAAGTCACTAAAGTGTGTTTTCTGAGCTCACTTAGGGAAGTAAAAATCTATTTTTACATGAAAATCAGTTAATATTCTGTATTTATTTTGCTAATTTTTTATGTGTATTTATTTATATTTCAGTATACAATTAGTGGTAAGAAGGTTGAAGTAGCTGTTAGACAGACAATCATGGGACAAGAAGTCGTACAGAAAGGAGCGCTAGCGAATCCCGACAGTCTGCTGCAATATAAAGATATTCCTGAACTACAAAATTATTAATTTAAAATAATGTTGAGGGAATAATTTGTGCCCTTGTTGGAAAAATAAACTATAAAACCTATTTTGATGTTGCATTGATTTATTAAAACTGTCGTAAAGCTGTGAAGACATTGAAATGTAATATGCATTAGAGACACAATTTACATGTGAAACATGTTATGACACATGAAAAAAAACTCAATTGTTGCATTATTTTTTAAATTGCATATCATATAATATTTAATTGATCTTTGGTTCGATGGGGATGAATTTGTGAAATAGACTTGCAGGGATTTTTTTGACATGGCTCAACATTAAAGATTGTTCGTCATTCCTGACAACCTATAGTTGGGTTCGGGTAACTTGTTACAGATAATAACCATTTGTTATAGTCCGACAATAATAACCTGAGCTTGACCTTTATGCAAGAATATGGTAAACTCAGTATTTACCGTCTATTTTAGTCTTCATTTGTAAATCATGCTTTATCAGAAGCTTTGGGCAAAATACACATAACTGTACAATTAATTTAGTTTTCATAATAAATACTTTGAAACTGTGCCACAATATTGTGGACTTATGTGTTTCCCTTACAACTAATGTGTTAAAAATTAAAAGTACAATAACACATCAATTTTACCAAATTGATTTATAGTCTCATAGGTTGTTATAAACATGGGTATAACCGTATACAGGCATACAGAGACTCACTAATTAATGTTAGTGAAGTGTGTAATAATTATTATTAAGTAGTTCAAGCTCAGGTTAAATATTGTCACACTTTATGGACAAGTACATTATATAACTGATTGTCCAACCTACTTTTAAAAATTAATGCCAAGACCTGGTTGAAATTCTGCATGTTAAGATTCAGAGTTTAGGATCAAATTTTAGCTTGAAATAGTTGTTGCATTTTGGTGAACAAAATAAGCTTTATATTTTACATTTTTCTTGGGTAATGGTTTATAAATATGTGTTTTTATGAATTAGATCATTTTTAATTATGTGGACATGTATTTTGTTAGTTGTTATTACTTTATTTATTAAGTTTTTTTTTACTTTTATGTATATTTTTTATATATTAATATTTTTTTAAAGGTTAAACTCTGTGTCAACACAATTTAGGTTATTTAGCACACCTAATCCTGGACATTGAATGAAAATTTAGGTCATAAAAATCAAGTATTTCAGGATTCCTGAAAGTTTGAATTTTTACCCATGCAAATAGAAAGGCAAGGTTTGTTTCAAAGAAATGAAAAAATCACTGATTTTAAAGCCGCTTTATGAAGATACAAATGTATATTCATTTAACAGAAGACCTAAAAACTGTTTTACAAACAAGAAAAAATTCGTCCTTGGACGATCCGTCCCCAGAATATCAGAGTTTAGACGATTCAACCCAATTTTATAAAAGTGTATACGGGAATTGATTTATACAAAGATTTATGTACAGATATTCATCTTTTGATGAGACTTTGCCAATTGATGTTTTTTTCATTACAATTCTGCATGTTTGAAGTAAGTATTCATTGAAAGGTGATTTTTTTTTCGATACGATCCTGCATGCTTGAAGTCAGTATTCATCGAAGAGGACGTGACAAAGATCTATATCTAAAATTTCTCAAATGTGATACAAACATGAAAATAAAACAAACATTTTTGAAATTAATTTTATTTTATTCATATTTACCAATACAAATAAGAAAATAAAACAAACATTTTTGAAATTAATTTTATTTTATTCATATTCACCAATGTAACCTTTTCATTATCACATTTTGTTCATATTCACGAATCTCAATTGTATACATCTTACAATGTTACATTTTCATTAGTATTCTCACTTAGAGTATAAATTCTACATATCTTATATCAGGTCATATTAATAATACTCATTGTTCTATTCATATAATGGGACGAATCATTCTAACATTCTTTAGACAATCCCTCCCCATCGTCTAAGTATGGATCGTCCAAGGACGGATGTGACTGGGGACGGATCGTCTGACATTCAATATGACATACATGTATTGGAGACTCAATAAACATATCAAACCATTCTGCTTTCTTGTTTTAACTTTGACTAAGTGTCCATTTCTTAAAAAAGTGGTGTGCCTTTATTAGAGCATACTATATATAACCATTTATATCCTAATGTCCATTATATCTTATCCTAAATAGTTTTAGAGCTTTAATCATGTAATTTTTACGGGAAACGTAAATGTAACAGGAATCATATTTATACTTAACTATCAAAACAGTACAAGCTGCATGTTTTCGTTTAACCATTTACTGGTTGGAAAATAGACGAAAATAGACTGTTTCACAGAACTACGCGATATGGCTATTTCAAGATTCTCTTATTTTATAACTGATTGACAGAGAAGAATGGTGGTCCAGTTATATCCTTGGCGATTATTGTTCAGAAAAAGTCATTTGAACAACAATCCAAGTTACCATGGCCAAGCTAGGGAGAATAAAAAAGAGCATAAAATTCGAAAAAGTCATTCTGGGGGACACTTTTTCTTTTGTGAAATTCACTTAATCCTGTGAACACACTTCATTACAATTAAGCCTGAAGGCCATTTTAAAAGTGCTCGAGTCACTTGAAATGCAGGACTGACCCAAACTCCCCCGCAGCGGTGATCTCCCTTTATCAAAAGTAGCAACGCGTTACGTAACCGCTTTGAGGAGTTAGGGATTGACCAGCAAAAGGCTGAATCATTTTTAAATCAAAGCACTGGAGTGCTTGAGGAACGATGTCCTAAACCAAGGATCCTATATTAGAAGGATATGTAATGCCCTATCGTTCAACCAGATTTTATCGATTTTCACTGTCGTTTCAGTTTCGTCTGCTAATTTATTGTAAAGTGTATTAATTGGGGGAAAAGAGCGGGTTTTTTTAATCCAAAGTGGCGGTAATCGCGAAAGGTTCAATTAATTGCGCGATTGCGATTGTAAGTTGTCTTTTTATTTGGAATTCTTCCCCGCTCAATTACGACTAATTTTAAATGTAACAAATTCTTAATAGTATTTGATCTTTTGAGTACCGTGAATTCGACGGTTCTGAGTTATCAACAATTTCGGGTCACTTTTTTACAATAGTACACAGATGATTCCTTAATAATGCAATGTTTTGATTATGTGATAGTTAAGTCATGTACACTAATTACTTCGCTACTGTAACAAAAACTTTGCATGTTAAAATTTCTCTACCGAAAGTCATAGTCATGAAACACTGACCAGCGTCTTGTACAACCAAGGCAAAAGGACGAGAACGTTTCGTCCATGCGTTCGAAAAAACAGTGATTTATATCCACAATTCGCATAAAATAAGTCCTTTTTGTTCATTGCTTTGTTGGATATTTGTCGGTGAACACGATTCAACCCATAGATTTGTTTCATCTAATAACTGCTTGACAATTATGCAGACAAAGTAAGCACGTGACAATTTCGGGTCAAAACCTAACCCATATTATGTAGAATCATATATTTCAATTAAAAAGTATTTTTTTATCATTTAAAATTGATTTTACACATGATTTTATCCCATATGTAAGACATTTGTCCATTAATATTGATTTCTAACCCTGTTGAGACCACTCTAGATTAAAGAGACAAGCATCTGACCCGGAATTGGCAAGAACGACCGGTAACTATCGAGTTTGCAACATGCATTTTCGAAAATTTTAGCAAATTATAAGCAAATGAACACAATTAATTTAGTTAAGCAAGGTAATGTGGAAGTATTTGCATGTCAATATATGCAGGTTTGATTCTTGTCTGGTTCCCAGTCGTACTTTGGCAGGTAAAGGTACGTCAGGCAACCATGATCATGTCCGCGCCTATTTAATGAATTAAATATTGGGTAATTATGTTTTCAAATGAGCATTTCTCACTACACAGTACACAGACTTAAATCAAGGGATCATTGTATTAGAATTATAGTTAGTACCCTTTTCAGTTGTTTGGTTTCATTTTTACTAAATAAAGTATCCGAAATTCTAACGAGACTAAGCCACGTCCGAATTGTGTTCAAGTGAGTCTTGTTTGTGTAAATTGTTTGATAAATATACGTGTAATCAGAAAAATCGAAATCGAATGTACTTAATAGTATCAAACTCTCCTAAAGTAACTGTCGTCAGCAAATGATCATGCAAAATCAAGAAAACGTAATACCTGAATAATAACTGAGGAGACCGCCATAATTACGGCTTGCCTGATCCGATAACGATAGTAGTAAGGGGCAAGTAATACAGACTACTAGTCATTATCCTTTAAAACACAATAAACCGATCGCTTTTTGGTTATCAAAATAGCGCATTAGAACACCTTTAATTGAGGATACAACATTAACTGGGTCTATGATTAAGTTCAATAGTTCTAAAATCAATGTAAAAATCAGCCACGAAATGGGGTGTTTTAAAGTTGCGTTTTAAGGTTTAATCAAGCATATGCAAGGAAAAGGTTTATTGGATACCATTTTCCAATGTATTTTTTCCACATTAGTAAAAACAAAATGCTGTTGAATGTGAACACTGCTAAATAAAAATGCCCGTAAAGGACTTCAATCCATGAAAATCGTTGTTTTTAGCCGAAAATGGCCATATTTGAAGATGAAATTGATTATCTAAGCTAGCTAATTTCGATTCATTAAGTTACCAAATCAATTCATACATCACAGATCTATCGACAAATCCAACTTTAACACATATTTAGTGAGTCCATCACTATTAGTGACCATTTCACTCATATACTGCGCTAGAGTGCAACCTACATTTTCGATTGGTCGCCATTTCACACATGTGTCGTGCTTCGGTCGATAATTATTGTCTTAGAATAAACATGAAATTTACCAAAATTGGACAATTAAGTCATAAACGACCAACTTATGTATGACTGTTGGACATAATTTTCTTAATAAGCACATAAAACATCTTTCGATGGATTAGTTTAAAGTGGATATTCGTGGATAGAAAAAGCTCGCCTTTTCGTGAAGATGGTGAATGAGACGGAATGGCGCTCTCGCATCGTCTCGCGACGACCGAGAACTTCCGTTAGTTTCCTTCCGTTCATTCTATAAATAGACGGTGAAGATATCACCTCTATACTAAGACGCGCAACCGTCTCAAAATTCGGCGATTGGTACGCAACAGAATAAAGTGCGGCGGATGAAGACAAAATCGTCGCATTTTTTCGTTTTTTGACAGACTCGTTGTTGAAATGTAAAATAAATGATCACTCATAGCTACAGGATCATAAATCTATCAATACAAAGTACTTTTAAACCTCTGTAGGTATAGGTGCATAGTTAAACCGTGTAACCTAGTTTCGAATTCAAATTACTGTGTAAAGAATGACAGATGTAAACACGTTATGACGAAGGTTTAACAACCGGTATAAAAGTTTAATTTAATGAGGTAAGTTGGTTGGATAGACAAATTTTATTGAGTAGACACAAAATTCATTCTATTTTTGTTCAGTACACATGAAGGGGGGAAATTGATAGAATGTAAACATTGCCACGTGTTTTCAGGTAAATAAACAGTTTTACCCGTGATGCGCGGCGTCTCCGTACAGAGGTCAGTCAGACCGTTTGTGTACAGAATGCCTTCCGTTACGAATCCTTCTAATATAGGATCCTTGCCTAAACTTACTTAACAATTTGTGGTGCGTCACTTTCCCATTCAAAAGTCAAGCGAATACATTATTTGCCATCAATAACTGTTCACTTATTTCCAGTTATACCATGTACGTATTTTTCTCACAGTGGCCCCCATACTGCTTATAGATTTGTATACACTTATTATAGTCTGATAGCTCAAGCTCGATCATTGACGTCAGTGACGACAACGTGAACGTAACGCTACATGACGTAACGCATTTGCAGCGTAACAATGGAAAATATTGTTTTCCACCCGAATTCGTTGAAGACAACATTTTCAAATATTTTAAGATACATTTTGTCAAAATTCGCCTAAACAAAGTCAATAAAAACGTGCCTCTCATACTGACATGCCAGGTTCAAGCATTCTGGTTGCATATGCGCTCTCTTAAAGCGACTTTCGAGTCAAAATTTCCTTTTTTTCACCCGGCCTTTTACTTTCGACAAATGTCTGCACGAGAAAATCATGAAAAAACACATGTTCTCGTTCCGGATCTTTCTTTATTAAAAATTAAGGTTAACGTATGGATGATATGTAGTTAGAATAGAATTAAGATTTGACTATTTTTTCTATGTTTTTCTTATTATCAAAAAGTGTATACTTTGTGAACTTTTGACGAGTGTAGTTTCTGACTATTTGTAGGTGACTCACAATGCTAATTGATTATACATTCGTATTTGTATACTCCTGGCGTTATGACTGAACAACGAATATAATTACTATTTAAACTTCAAACAAAATGAACCCTACATATTGCAGAACATCATTTTTAAGATATTTCTGGTTTTACTAAATAACAAAATGTACATGTAAATAAGGTATTGCACGTTAGAACAATTACTCTGGACAATAAAAAACCTTTCAGAGAGAACACGCCTACATAGGCGTGAAATGGGCGGTGCCTTTTTGTTATCAGTTACCAGATATTAGATCAAAACGTATTAAAATTTTATAAAAAAAATACATTAAACGTTTGCGTTTAATACCCCTAACTACAATCATCCATATTTTTGAATAATTAATTCATAGGGTCCTTGATTCAATGAACAGTTTGTGGGCGGGATTTGCGTAGATGGTTGATATCCTGTTGTCGATATATCCGTTATTACCCGCTATATTTGCAGAGGGTATTAATGCGGAAGTTTTATAATTATGATTCGTAAATTTCTATTTTCGAAGAATGGCCTGAAATTATAAATAAAGGTAAGTTGTAGTGCTTAAATAATCAATGTACTTTAACTAAAATTTAACCTATTAACATTTGAAATTAAATATTAAATAAATCAAAAAGTATCCTACTTTCGATTTCAAGACTCAATCAGAGTCGTATAACTTGTCCACGGAATACTTATTACTGAACTCATAAATTCAACTTGTCCGAGATCAAAATGCACTTGCCCAGACGTCCAACACTCGTAAAGAAATATTTAAAACTAAGATATATGATAAAAATACTTATCGTAATAGTCCGGCCAACACCAAGGATGACCTTGCACGAAAGGATGTAGAAAATGTTATTCAATTTATTGGTAGACATGGTCTTACTGATTCCAAATCCGGTTGATGCAACTTTGTCATCCATGGGCAACTCCCAGAATCCAAGATGGCGACCAAGATGGCGGCTAGGGGCTAAATAATACATACAAAATGTATTTTTACACATTATGTTCTTAAAATGAAGGACAAAAGTGATTTCAACATCTGCGGATCCAGTTGGCTAAATTTTGTTATTCATATACAAATCTTTAGATTCAAAATGGCGGATAAAGGGCAATTAGCCCAGTATATAAAGAACAAACTGGCAGAAAGAGACTGAGTGGTGTAGAAATTTATTTACTTAAAGAATAGTTCATGTAATTAAAGAAACCGATTGATTTAACTAAGCTTAAAATGCACTTGCCCAGACGTCCAACACTCGTAAAGAAATATTTAAAACTAAGATATATGATAAAAATACTTATCGTAATAGTCCGGCCAACACCAAGGATGACCTTGCACGAAAGGATGTAGAAAATGTTATTCAATTTATTGGTAGACATGGTCTTACTGATTCCAAATCCGGTTGATGCAACTTTGTCATCCATGGGCAACTCCCAGAATCCAAGATGGCGACCAAGATGGCGGCTAGGGGCTAAATAATACATACAAAATGTATTTTTACACATTATGTTCTTAAAATGAAGGACAAAAGTGATTTCAACATCTGCGGATCCAGTTGGCTAAATTTTGTTATTCATATACAAATCTTTAGATTCAAAATGGCGGATAAAGGGCAATTAGCCCAGTATATAAAGAACAAACTGGCAGAAAGAGACTGAGTGGTGTAGAAATTTATTTACTTAAAGAATAGTTCATGTAATTAAAGAAACCGATTGATTTAACTAAGCTTAAATGGCGGATATATGATCTTATAGTTCAGGATATATAATGAACATACATGGACGGAAACAAACACGCGTGGGTTAAAGTTTCAATGTTTTTGGGGTTTTTTTGCTTTTGAATCTTTCTCCAGTTCGTAAAACTTGTTAATCCCACCTGATTATTATCTATTAGCAACTCAAGATTCAAGGTGGAGTCCAAGATTACGGTTACGAAGCAATTCAACCAATTCTTTTTTTTTCGGCGTAGCTGTCTAAGCTGGATTCTGACCTACATTTCTGTATAATGACGTCTGTCTGGGGATTTCGGAAATCCGCCGTTCTATTGGATGGTTTTATAAGCACTGAACCCGTACGGGGGAAACAGAGAAAATCCCCTCTTCGATTGGATGGCCCTGACACGCGCGAAAAAATAAAGGCCACACTATTGTAATGCAGTGTTTTACGAAATTTTGCTTCGTTCGTAGATTATTTTTTTGGGTAGACTTCTATTGCTTTCCAAAGTGTTTTTTATATTGTAACAATAAAAAGTTACGTGTCAAACACAATATTTTATGGGTAAAATGAATTACGTCTCCAGATGTGAACCGGTTTCTAGTAAAAAGTCTGACATATTACCCAATAATTATTAAGTTAGCCTCACTACGTCCAGTTTCCGGGGTTTACACTTTGAGAGTCACAGCTCCACATATATTTATTAATCCGCAGAGTTATTGATACGTAACTTTTAAGGTTCTGGAACTGTAACTAACTTCGGTAAACTTCGACACTCGATACAATCCGGTTTTTTCCCGATTACCTATCTTCGTCAAGTTTCGTAATTGCTATTTTTAGAAATTTTCACCACGTGACGTGGGTTTTTCCAGAAGTCATAGGGTAACGCATTTTCCGAAAATGGCGAAACCAGACGCTCTACAGCGTGATCGTAGTTAGTTATCGTAAAAATAATGGTTTATCGACATAAAAACAATGATAAGCCGTAGTGGATCATAACTTTTGCGTTGATTCTGTTTGTACAGGTGTAAAATACATTTTTTTTTCATCTTTTTTTGCGATGTAAATTGGGTATGACTGAAACACGAAATGGAGATTTTGAGGCGAAATGGAGAATTTGGGGCAAAATGGGGTTTTGATTGTTTAATCTATTTTGTGTACTGAAAATGAACAAAGGTAAAATAAACTACACAAATATCGATGAACTGGAAAGAATGTTTAACTTATATTGATTTATTGCCGAATTCCCACAAATAATCGTACCAAAGTCAGCATATAAAGACAAAATCGTTGCCAATTTTCTGTTTTTAATATCATCATATTCTAATTATAAAAAAACAATACAATAAACAGCATAATTTGAAAGCTAAGGCACATAATATGCTAACATTACTAACTCTAGTGTCCAACTGTTAGTGCAAAAAACGACAACAGCAGAAAACATAGTTGGTACAAGTTTAATCCCCAAATAGTCCCCTCAAGCTTGTCAAAAAGCAATGGAGAGAAGGTTTTTATATGATAATGCAGAGTTTAACATACATTTTCCATCTCAAATACCAATTTTAGATGATATATTTGTATAAAGTAGTATTATTTGTAATTGACCATTTTGACGTTATTTTTCTCTATAAAATCTCTTGCAGTTTCAGTACAGTAATCTAATACAAATTCTTTTAAAAAATTTTAGAAACGGTAAAATTTCTTAAATTTTTCATTATATGGGCAGTTAATACTGCAGAAAATTTTAAAACTAGTTGCATGTGTCTAACTAACTTCTAACTTGAGATATTTGCTTTTAAAGATAGGGTAAATTTTTTAACATTCTCAAAAACTCGGATTTCTGCTTGGGGGTACATGTATGCAAATCTCTGTATTTTTATATGTATTTGTCCAAAGTGTAACCTGGTTGCTCTGATTTGTCATTACATGACTGCATAACAAGAAAAAGGATTAAAACTTGGAAATAAGCAGAATTTGAAAAAAAAAGTTCTTTCACTTTTTGTCCCAGCACAATTTACGGTCTTTCTGAAAATGAAGGGCCACGTTATAAAAATGCACATAACTTAAGTTACAAACGGTAAATTTCTTTAAAATTTCAGCATTCAATGTCTTTAATAGTATAGATTCAAGAAACAATATCAGTATAAGAATTGTGGAAGGTCACCATTACAGTTCCAGAACCTTAAGAATAAATTCATAATTTTTGTTTTGTAGCATTAATGAATAGGTTTTCACAATGCAATTCTCAAAAATCTTCTTGTCTGAAACTACAAGGCCTAGAGCTTTCATATTTGGTATATAACATCATCTAGAGGTCCTCCATCACAGTTGTTCAAATTATGCCCCTGGGTCAAAATTGACCCCACCCCATGAATCACAATATTACATTGAATTATATAAGGAAAAGTTCAAACAACATCTTCTCTTGAACCGCTTATGATAATTTGCCAAAACTAGGTTCTAACTGTTCAAATAGGTCTGATTGGTTGGATAAGTAGGTCACTGGGTCAAAAATAGGTTTTACCATTAGTGGTCCTCTGTAAATGGCTCTTCTGTGACCTTTGACCTTTTCCTCAGGTGAGCACCCAGGGCCCTTTGGGCCCTCTTGTTTTTAAATCGACGCCGTTTGTCTTTTTTAAAGACATTTCTTGTTAGCAATAATGTAATGTAAATAATGAAGTGTTATCATAATGGCCTTGTTATTTGGTTATAATGCCGTAGTGAACGCCGTATCAGGCCTGAATTTGAAGTCCAATATCATACAATTAATTAATAATGTTATTTATTTACTGGATTTAATGAAATGAAAATTTGATAAATAATTGAAATGGACAAACTACAGTCAATTCGCATTATCTCGACTACTCTTGTGTCGATATTTCGTTGTCTCGATTGAAAATCAAAAGTCCCGATTTTTTTCCTTCTTTATCTATATGAAAAAATCATGATTGACTCGATCTTTTTTTCTCGACTTTTTCGCTCTCTCGACTATAAATTTGAGTCCCAAATTGTATTTTTACTATAAAATTATAATGTTTAAGTCGACTAGACAAAGATATTATCGGCGATCCGTTGAGGTGCGAAAAATAACACACGCCCATTGTTTATCGATTAGCGACTGTTTAGATAATCTGTTTAAAAGAACGTGTCAAGATTGAATTAACATGTCATTTAAATATACAAACTAATTGACATGACTAAATGAAACCATTGTTAAATAAGTC
Source organism: Mactra quadrangularis (assembly GCA_025267735.1). Taxonomy (NCBI): domain Eukaryota; kingdom Metazoa; phylum Mollusca; class Bivalvia; order Venerida; family Mactridae; genus Mactra; species Mactra quadrangularis. The sequence continues at coordinate 44,678,073 of CM046305.1, read as the reverse complement.
GAGTGTTAATTGACAAATGTCAAAATTGAGTACATTTTGTATAATTTTTTCGTTCTAGTGTATAAATTATTCTTGATTTTTAAAAATAAAAAACAAATATTTTTTGTTATTTCTATTATTTTATTTCGTCATTTAAGTTGAATTAAATGTACGCCATCTTCTTTTCATGATAATTTAATCACTCGACAGACCTGTTGGAAAAATGTTTACAACTGTTATGGATCGATAATAGAGATATGCTGACATTCTTGTAGTTCAAGTCTATATTTTTTCGTGACGTAATAGTCAACTTCTCTTCACACACACAACTGGATAATATCAGCAACTACTCAAAATATCAAAGAGAAGCCGACATGCTGGGGTTGTACGAAATAGTATATGACGTCAAACACATACATACACAATTTTTCTGACTGACTTCAAATATTCAGAAGATATACGTTTGGTTAGTCATTACATCGAGAAACAGTCTGTGAAATACAAATGTAGTAGATCCGAAAGTAGATTTTCGGAAAATACGCGATTTTGTTCAATAACTTGTCGAGAGGGAACTGTGCCAGCGGGAAAAGTGTCACAAAACCTTTAAGGTACAAGTTAATGGTAAAACTCTATTCACAGCTGCAGTAAAGCGATTATTCTAAACTTCACTCTCTGAACAGGTAAAACTGCTACTGAAGACATCGAAATTACCTCCCTTAGAAAATTTCGTTTATATTGTTTGTCTCGATTTTTCGTTATCTCGACTATTTTTCGACGGTCCCTACTAAGTCGAGATAACGAGAGTTGACTGTAATTTATTTTCAAAATGTAAGCCAATGAAGAAAAACGGGAAAATAAAATTGGATTAATATACAGTTAACAGTAGACAATTTATTATAAATAGTCTGAAACATATAAATAGCAAAATAAGCATGTGCCAAACATGTGGAAGAAACTAATTGAGCTCTATTATTATCATTACACAAACAATTATACAGTCTGACTTGACTAAACTAGAATAAATGAGAATATGTGCTTAAATGTTCAAGTTTGCTTCAGTCTAATATTACATAACGATAGCACACTTTCTCTGGTCGTTTTTGTATGTTGATAACAACATGTTCAAGTGACGACACAAATTACTGTTCACATAGTATTTTGCACTCAACATCCTAAGCACATCACATGCAATGGTAAATTTTACATAATAATTATTAATGCTTATTGTTTAAGAAAGTATCCAAGTGGATACTAGCTTATGGCCAAAAGATATCATAATTGTCTTCACTTTTGATGTAGGATAGGTGAACCAGATTTAAAAGCATATTTTACACTCATGCTAAAAGTGTACTTTATTTATGCTGTCAATAACTGACCGACTTGTAACATTACATTTTGGACGAATGGCAGTTGAACGTATTGTTATAGTGTTACAAGATAGATATTCCAAAATGAGTATCAGCACACCAATGTAGTCAGATATTTTTGGTACTCAGCGAATTGCAGCAGGTTATAATTTGTTGTACAATTTTGTTGTCTGTGCTTCTCGTATTAAGTATTAAAGGTTAATGCGATTAAACATATATGTATTGTTACCGAAAACATGAAGAATCATCATATCTTGCAATGTATCGTCTATAATGTTTGGAATGGAACATATTTGAATATTGCGAACGAGATCGACAAGTTATCTTGAGGCGTACCATTCTTCTTTGGGGGAGTCTGTGCAGTTGGTAGTGAATATACTCCAAATGTCTTTAGTTAACAGGCCTGTTTAAACTTTTGACACTGATGCATCAGATATGTTATGTGTTCTTTCAAGATATTTAGACTTAAGTAAAACAAGACACTTCTAAATTTCCTACTTGTCATATTTTTGTAATTGATGAATCCCTTAAAGCCACCATCTTGCACAGGGTAACACTATTTGCTAAATCATGAGCACACGAATTGTGAGTCCTGTGCACAAATTATTTTTGAAAGAAGTACCTTGTTTATCGTTCGATTAAAATTTTATGCGAAAGCTTCAACGCTACGAACGAAGCTAGGGAATTTTGGGAAAAGTAAAAAATGGCTTGTTGCATGCGCCTCATGATGTCATTCAAATACATTTGTATTTGTGAGGCAAGAGATATCGGCGAAGAGAATGTGCTTGTTTATTTGATTAGTAATTGTTTTGACACCCGAGTCTGTGGCACAGTTGGTAGAGCACCAGTATTTCGAATCTAGTGTCTCGAAGGAATAAGGGTTCGAATCCCACCCGGTGAGGTTATACATTCCTTGAAAATTTGACAATTATGTCAATTTTCCTCCATTAATAAGGTATAAGGAGAAGTTGCCAACCTTGTTGAAGGGTAGTTGACTACTGGTTATAGACAATGGTCTAGGAAAGCTTGGCTAGGTGCGCTGGACGCCGTAATGTAAATAAACAAGGACAAAATGATGAGTTGCTCTCACTTATGTTTCATACAAAATCTAATTTCTTATAGCTATTAGCATTTACCTTAAAAATTGTTTTTTGCATTCAAAAACATTTTACTACTTAAAGAAATTTGATCGTTATAACCAAGCCTAGAGTTATTATTCGTAAAAACCGTTTGGTAATTATGATATTGCTTCAAAATAGATTTTGTTTGAATTCCACTAAAGATATAATATGTCTGTGTTTCAATTGAATAACCCTCATTATCACGTGGTCTTTATTTGTAAGGCTATTCAAAACTTATATTTCTACTGAAAAGTTTGTAGACATCCTCCTGACAATGAATAAGTTTGTTATATTAGCGTTTATTGATCGATTATTTCGAAATTTTACTTCCGTGTTGCTTTTCATTCAATTAAAATTATATAATAACGATCGCATAGCCCCATACTTCGTCTGGCGAGTTTGCAAATTTGTTTTGTATAAGTTTTATAAAACCGCAATACACATTGCGAGTAATTGTATAGATCATGTTTACTTTTTAATGAATAATGCTGACAATAATCACGGTGTATAAACGATAACGAAACTATATATAAAATAAAATTTCAAAAATTAGGGAATCCTTGTTACAATTTCCAACTTACTCACCGCAACAAAAGGATGTACCTAGTCTTGATCATTTTAAGGATTTTACAATAGAAGAGGTCAGAGATCTTATTAGTGACTTGAATACCAAATCATCTGAGTTAGACATATTGCCAACAAAATTGCTAAAATGTTATTTACAAGAATTATTACCTCTAATTATTCATTTAATAAATTTATCATTGAAACATGGTGTATTCCCTTCCAAGTGGAAAGAGGCAATTGTTAAGCCTCTTCTTAAGAAGGTAGGTCTGGATCTGGAATATGCTAATTATAGGCCGGTTAGCAATTTGTCCTTCTTATCTAAGGCAGTAGAAAAGGCTGCCTTAAATAGACTGAATACTCATGTTGATAAGAATAATCTTTTTCCGAAAAATCAGTCTGCATATAGACGTTTCACTCATGTGAGTCAGCCCTCCTTAGATTAGTTAATGACCTACTGTGTGGTATGGAGAAATTAGAAGTAACTGCATTTAGCTATTGATCTGAGTGCTGCATTTGACACTGTTGATCATGACATTTTATTAGAAGTGCTTAATAATCAATATGGACTACAGAATGGTACACTTCGCTGGATTGACTCATATCTTCGCCCACGGGCATGTCGAGTCAACGTAAATACTAGTTCATCATCTGTACGTTCATTAGATTGCAGTGTTCCACAGGGCAGTTGTTTGGGTCCGTGGCTATATCTTACTTATGCAGGGACCTTATTTGATGTCATACCATCTGATATATCAGTGCATGGTTTTGCTGATGACCACACTGCTAACAAAAGATTCTGTCCTAATAATCAGAATGAAGAAGCAAATGCCATTTCTGATCTTGAAGATTGTGCTCTAACAATAAATTCGTGGATGAATGAAAATACATTGTAAATTAAAAATGAACAACTCAAAGACGGAGTTTATCATGTTTGGAAGCAGAGCACAGTTGAAAAAATGCTTAACCCAGTCAATCAATATTGCTGGTGAAACTATAAAATCTGTGAAGACAATTCGCTATTTAGGGGCCTTTCTTGATGAAAACTTAAGCTTTAAAGATCACATAAAAACAAAAAGTAGAACTGCCATGTTCAACTATTTACGTATCAAAAGTATTAGAAAATATTTAGATAAAGAAGCAACAGAAACACTAGTCCTATCCTTGGTCATGTCCCACATTGATTACTGTAATCTAATCTTGTATGGAATCTCAAAATGTGATCTTAACAAATTTCAGAGAATTCAAAACATGTGTGCCAAACTAGTATTAAGGCTTAGAAAATCAGACAGTTCAAAGGATGCTTTGTACTCGCTGCACTGGTTACCAGACAAAGCAAGAATCACTTTTAGAATATGTACTTTCATGTACAACTGTTTTTCTGGAACTGCACCTGCATACCTGACTGAAATTCTCCAAAAGCCTGTACAAAGCAGATCTGGTCTTAGATCTGCAAAATCCAAAGACCTGAATTTTTTGGTACAAATGAATAAGAAAAAAACATTCAGTGACAGAAGCTTTAGTACTGTTAAGTCTAATGCTATGCTATGCTATGCTATGCTATGCTATGCTACTGTTCAGGACATGTCCGGTTAACAGTAGCATCATGTTATACTGTTCAGGACACCAATTTTCAATATAAAATAAATAGAAATAAATCAGACATTAGTGATAAAAATGTAAAATTAAGTCGAATCATGATCTGTGAAGGATGTAGGTCCAAAAATATGAATTATAAAAGCTCAATAAAAAAAATAAAATAAACTTACACACTATATAACATCATGTTTGGTATTTTTTTTTTTTTTGTGTTATTGTATATACATTATGTTTTTAAAGTGGAGGGGTCTTACTTACATGTATTTATTTTTTATTACATTCTTGTACAACGCCATTGAATATGTAATATAGAAATAGGCGTTTAATCAAATGAAAAAGTTTAAGTTTAAAGTTTAAACTATACGCCCGCTATTGATCGGTGTTTTATGATTTTCCTCTATACCCAACCTAAACGCTGAAAACTGAAGTAAAATAAAATTTAATCCTGTACGCTGTCTGTCGATGTGATGCGAAATGATTTGTACGACGTCCGTTGATGTGTTTGTCCAACTACTGTTGATGCAAATCGTTGATTTGTTACATTCTGTACGATGTCTATTGATTTCAATTTATGATAATATACTTGTTACTATATCATTATCGCCACCGAACTAAAGTTTTAGGGTTATATCGTCCGTTTGTTTGTCTACCCATTGAACCTTGTATGCGCAACTCACACATCATTTTTTACGGATTAGGTTAAAATTTTATTCAGTTATAGAGGATGATGTGTAGATTCCATCAACAAAATAGGCCTGATTCGACTTTTAGAAAGCGAGATAATTAACTTTATTTCTGTGCAAAAATGCATGCTTGAAGCGCAGCTCCTCTTAAATTGCTTGACGGATAAGAGTTCAGAAAGCTTTACAAAGTGGTAGACCATGATGTGAAGATGTGCATAAAGAAAATAAACTCTGGTAGAATTTTAGATAGGGGAAATATTTCACTTCAATTTTTGTACAATAATAATTGTAAGCTTGAGAGCAGTAGATACACAAAAATTTTCATACACTGACCACCAAAAGAAAGTATACAGCCCATTAATTTTTTTTCTGCATTATATAGTATTTAATCTTTTTTACTAATGCTTTTGTAATTTTTATTTTACATAGTGGAAAAGAGCGTACAAAACATCTATTTCAATACAACAACAAATTCAATACTCATGAATTATAAAATTTCAATCAAAATCACAAGAGAGGTCCGTTAAGGTCTGTCCACGACTGCAATACAAATTACACTTAAACACAGTCAGTATTTGGTGTAACCCCCTGGCTGCAATGACTGCATCAATCCTGCGTGGCATACTTCTAACCAGCCTCTGGTACTTCTCCACAGCGATTCTGGACTAGTCCGTTTAAAGATTAGCCTCCAGCTCTGTAAGGTTACATGAGCGATATTGGCGCACTGCTGTTTTCAACTCGAACCACAAGTGTTCAATAGGGCTTAAGTCTGGGCTCTGGGCTCTGTGTGGCCAACATATTAGTTCCATGATGTCATTATTCTCTTTCTATTTAAGTGTTCATTCATTCTCATGTGAACGTAAACATCACCATCATCCTGGTAGAGAGTTAATCTGGACTCATCTGTCCACAGAACAGCACTTCAATCTACCTTGGTCCAGACTGCATGATTGTTGGCAAATTCCATCCGTTTTGCATGATGAACAGCTGTCAAGAGTGGTTTCTTCAATGCTGTTCTGCCATTGAGACCAACACTCTGCAAACGCCTTCTAACATTGGAATTGTTGGCCTGGACTCCATGCTCCTGTCAGGCTGCCCTCATAGCAGAAATGCACTCCCGACAGTTCTTAATGCTTAGCCGTGCTAAATGCTGATTGTCCCTAGAACAAGACACCCTTGGTCTACCCGATCTAGGCTGGTCGTCATAGCTGTTGGTCTGCTGGTGATGCCTTATGGTCCACTGTCATTCTGCAATAAAAAAATGTTTTACCCGAGTCAAATAGGCTAAAAGTGTATTGCAATTAGTTTCAGGTCCAATCTGATTAAAACCCGATTTAAAATTTTCCGCTCGCGTACTCGCTAATTTTAACGACAACGCTCTACAGGATATCTGTTTACGGAGATTGTTTCAGGTCAATGCAACAATGAAAGTGAAAGAAGAAAGAAAATATTAAGCAAAACCTTACCTTGTCACTCCCGGGTCTTCGACAATTTTGGCAACTAACCCTTTGCTGGAACTTGACCACACACTCAACCCTCTGCTCAATTGTTAGTCACATTATCACTTTTCTTCTTGAAGATAATTGTTAGCAAAAGTGAACTGCTGCTAATACCATTATTTTAAGGCATTTTATTCATTTGATGAGTACCCAAAGTAAACAAAATTTCAATTCCCCCTCACTGCAGAATACTGAAAAAGTATCCTTCTAACCTATGAAATTGTGTACCTTAAGGAAATTACCCCTTTTAATTTTTTTAAATTTTATTATGTTCCTTTAATGGACAGTTATCTCCCTTCTTAAATGTAGTGTTTCGGCCTTCCCATGCAGAAAAAACTGATGTTTGGTCATATATTGTCTGTAAAAATTAGTTTAAATAGACACTGCATACTTTAATTAGGTGGTCACAAACAAAGGGTACGAAAGTACAATTAAGTTAAATATAACCTGTTTTATAAATCATGTATTGCTTAAAATAGTGATACACGACTAAAGACTTGTAATCGCAATAATATCCTCATATTAAATCACACAATTAAATCAAACGAAGTCGTACAAGACTTTTACATGAAATCGTTAGTAGTCGTACACAATCATTTGTAGAAGTCGTACAGTATGTCGGCGAATGCACACGACATAAACGTCAAGTTTACACTTGTTTATAGTTGCATTCAACATTCTGATAAATTATTGATATTATACAATAAATAATTTATTATATACAAAAAAGTCATCATACAATAACATGAATGTGATTTGTTTTCTTGAAATCGAGTTTACAAGACAAGCTATGGATGTCAACAAAGCAAACTAGTTCGTGATTTGGATGTGATTGTTAACGTTTATACCTATTAAAGAACGATATGGAATCATCAAAACTGTTGCAAATAGTTTATCACGAGCTAATGTTTATTTTAAAAGTCTGTCTATGTATCAGAAGATTTGTTATCCCATAAAAACTAATCAATTGTACTTCTGTATAATTTCACTACCAATCGCAATCACGGAGGTCATACAGTCGTTTATACACCGTGAATACTTGTTTGTAGTTTTTCGGCGCAGCTGTGTAAGCCAAATTTTGACCTATAATTTTAGCCAATACAATTTGCTCTACCATTCCTGTTTGTCCAATTAAATTCTCCTCGATATAGAGAACTGAATAATTGATATGATACGTTTGGTTGGATATGATAAACAGATGCGTAGTCAAAGTAGCACGGACATTGCACAGTTGCTGACTATTTATAGGTGACTCACAATGCTAATTGATTATACATTCGTATTTGTACACTCCTGGCGTAATGACTGAACAAAGAATATAAGTGCGTCGATAACAAAATGAACCCTACATATTGCAGAACATCATTTTAAAGATATTAATTGTTTTACAAAATAACAAAATGTACATGTTTTTAAGGTATTGCATGTGTCGCAGGTCCTATTTTGACCCCTTTTGTATATTTATGGAATACTTGGTAAGCCTTTAGTAAAGGCACAAAAGAATGAACAGTCAATAGTTACAACAAAACAACCTTCCAGTACTAACTTATATTTACGACTGAAAAAGACCGTGAAAATTGTAAAAAGAGCGGGAATGAGGCCCGACCTACTGAATATAATAGAGGCCCGTGCAAGTGAATATTAGTGTATGATATTATCGTAATATTTATGTATGATATGATATGAAATGATGATACATGGAAATACAGGGACAAAGACAGTATAAAACATGGAAAAGACAGGATACAAAGAAGACAAACAGCATTAAATATAAGACATAAATACATGTCAGTGGCGTAGCAAAGGCTTTTTAATGGGTACGCAGAATCTTAAGGGTACAAGGGCATCCCCCACCGAATTTGTTTTCTGTAGAACATCTGAGGAGCATTTTAGCAACTATTCAAAAAGATTTTGTATAATTTATTCCGGGCACAAATATAGGAAAACAACATTCGTACCAATTATCATTCAATTCCAACCAGCGTTTGAAGAATTCTATAGACTGGAGTCAAAGACAAACCACGTAAAAACGTAACTTGACATTATGTAAATTAAATAACAAGCAGTTTTGTTACACACACACACACACCTAGCCCCCTCAGGTAAAGTTTTATTGCATTTTTGGCGTTTGTATTTTTACGATTTTCTGGACCAATGTGTACGCAGCTGCGTACTCTGTTGATTTCTTACAGGAATCGTTATTGCACACGCAAAGTTATAATAAATGGAGATCACAAAAACATAGCTTATGAGTACGGAGAATCATAGATCTATATAAGTATATATTATATATACATACAGATAGAGGGAGAGAACCATATGTTACTAATACATGGCAATTACAATAAGCTTGGTAGAGTTATCTTTCATAGACTATTGGCATTACTAATACAATCAACATCCTTTCTTCTCAAACAAAACAAAATCAAATCATATTTAAAAACAGTTCAGTTTTAGAGCAGGCCGTGAAATTTGTTTTACAGATAACATTTACTAAAAGTTCAAAAAATCACTTTGATTCAGAAACACAGCGGCTATGATATAATTACAACAGATCAAGTTACCAAATATTTTACAGGGAAATGTTTAAAATGTCGTACATCTCTAAATATCAAATACTGGTGTAAATGTCAAATCAACTTAATGTTTCTAGTTGTATAGTCATGTAAATTTATAATAAACAAATACATCCGTCCTGAATTTGTACATGAGACTAATTGGTTTAACATTGGTTTAAATGAAAACTTTAGAGCCAGAATATTACAATAAACCACGATATCAAATTACATAGTTTCATTCACATACAAATAATGCAAAACTATCAGTTACGCTGGTTGTACAAATTCTAGTCCACTCCACAAGTCAAATAATTGGAACACTTGAAAGGAATAATATCCAGAAAAAAAATAAAGATAAAATATAAATCTTAAGAAAAGGTTCACAAATTTACACTATATACACTTAGGGAATTATTATGCCCCAGTCAGTTAGCACAACATATCATGTATGGGAATTATTATGCCCATCACAGCACGTTTTTGATATCTCACATAATCTTTCAGATAAGCAGGAGCTTTGGTCTCCCGACGTGGTCTTATGGCAGGTGTTGGCTCGGGATTCGAACTTGTGACTCCGGAATTCGAGTTTTCGGCGTTTTGTGGCTCTTTACGCTCGTCACGATCTTGATCATGTCTTACAGGTCCTGGTGACTGGTCACGAATGAACACTGGAATTGAAGATGGTCTTATGTGTTCCCGATTTCTGTTGTACGCGACATCGTCCGTAGAAGTTATAGTGAAATTGGGATTGTTAGACACTTCCACTTTCCCTTTTTGCCATGGTTGGTTCATGTGTCGTTTGAAATACACATTTTGGTTCTCCTGAACTTCAGGTAGTTTTTTCGCGTGCTTGTCATAGTGCTTTTTAACAGTTTCTTTGCGAGATTTGCGCTTTCCGTTTATTTCAAACTTGTGCTGCCTTGTTGGTATCATGGTATGTGTATGTCTACCAAAAAACATTTCAGCTGGACTTAAACCCGTGTCTTGTCTAGGAGTGTTTCTCAACTCTAGCAAAGCTTCATTTTGGTCAGTTTTGTCTTTCAGACATTTCTTCATCATGTTTTTCATGATTTTCACTCCAGCTTCAGCTTTCCCATTGGACTTTGAGTGGTGAGGAGATGTTACATGATGCTGAATGCCCCAGTTTTTCACAAAGCACTGAAATTCTTGGGAGGTGAATTGTGGTCCCCCGTCACTTACTATTCTATTAGGAATACCGAAACGAGCAAATTGTTTTTTTCAGTTTGTCAATCACTTGCTGAGAAGTCGTAGTAGACAAGAAATCAACTTCAATGAAGTTTGAAAAATAGTCTATAGACAGCAGATATTGTCTACCTTGAATTTCAAACAGATCAAGTCCAATCTTTTCCCATGGAAAATCGCCATCATCGTGTTGTTTTAACGGTTCAGATTGGTTGTTTGGTTTCATTTCCATGCATAATTCACAGTTCTCAGCTATTTGTTTTATATCTTTTGCCATTCCAATCCAGAACAGCACACCACGGGCTCTACGCATCATACTATCGTACCCCAGATGAGCACTGTGTAGGCGTTTTTTCATGCTTTCTCTCAGTGACCTGGGTACTAATACCGCTTCACCTTTCAATATCACTCCGTCTTGCTGGCTTAGAGTGTCACTCATTGAAAAGTAGGGTTTCAACTCGCTAGATAGATTATTTCTATTCTCAGGCCATCCATTCTGTATCACTTCGATCAGTAACTGTAATGTTGAATCTTTGGCAGTTTCAGCCCTTATTTCTTCGATTCGAGCATCTGGCATAGTTTGCAAACTGTCCACTCGAAGAACCCTTGTCCTCGTCAGCTCGCCCTGATCATCCATGTCCAACTTTTAGGCCCATACCTAATCCCAAGTCGATATTCGATTTTCAATAGAAAAGTATAGGGAAAATTTCTTTGAACGGTCATAACTCTTTTATTTTTTAAGATATCAATTTTGTGCAAATGATGCAAAAAAGTTTAAACTGTCTTCTTTCATTTGATTGTTTTTAATTTTTTGTAAAATTGTAAAGTTTTGGTCCCATTTAAGGTTTTATTTGATTACTCACGTTACTATAAACAAAGAAGGGAAATAAATACCAATGCTGATATAAGTTGAAAAATAAAGCCTTTCCGGTTCTTTGATCAAATTTGTGCAAATGACATGGAAAAGCCGCATGTTTCTAGTTTTCGGAACACTTTTTGAATTTAAAATATCTTTATGAAGTTTTGGTCCCATTTGCACTTTTTTCCAAAAGTTTTGCATTTTTAAGTTTTTTTTTCTTAAATTTATAGTGTGCGCTATCGGATTAATGGACCCCTGGTGTGATTGTATAATACACTGCGCATAGCAAGGCACAGCGGGTACACTTTTATGACGGGGTTACCTTCCTGTCTCTGTTTTATTGATAACTATTTGTATATAATACATGTAGTTGTATCTGTCAAATGATGTTGTAATAAAGGTTCTGAAATAATTATAATTAAAGTGTTAAGATTCTAGGCAGGTTAGAAAACACATACATGTAATTTATCTATTTATTCAAAAAAAAATTGTTCGGGAAGATTTACTCGACTATAAGTATTACTGAAAACAGTATCATAAACATATTACTTTATTTTGGCGGCATAAGGATAAATGAAAGACATCAATTGTTTTTAGTTTACCTCTACAATTATATTAATTAAAACGTCAATACCTTACTTTTTTTACTAGTTTACAAATCATTGTAGAACGATTGCATAAAAAGGTGAAATATTGAAATGAATAAAACAGTTATGCAAATAAATGCATGGGCATTTTAGTCCAAGTAAAATAAAGCGGCAGACGAAACAAAAGAATAACGATGAGGTTTGAATATTGTTTCAAAACTATTAATTTAAATTTCAAGATTTTATAACAATAAATATAAGGCATATCCAAACTAACGGATAGGCAATTTATAAATTCAAATGGTAGATGAGTACACAATTCTCATTTCTAACATAATTTGACCATCAAAAATGATTTCAATCATCATTCTTGTTTTATCTGACTGCATGGTATACAAAATGTCACCTTAAAAGTTGTGAAACATTTATCTGTAAATAACACTTGTTGCACAATTGCCAATATAAAACAATTGTCTACAACGGATTAAATTAATCCCCTGATATGACTTGAAATCGTGACCTATGATCCTTATCTTATCTCATCGATCACAACATGGGGTCACGGCTTGTAGATTATATCATCGCAAAACAGACGTATCTACAATCAGAGCTATATGGCTGTATCATAAAGCGAAAATCTTGATGGGTCTAAAAGTTGGGTATGTGTGTTGAAAGCTCGGTTTAACGTATCCGCTATTATTAGGTCGGAGCCTTTAACATACTCGAACTCAATGTCATATCTATACAGCTTCTGTATAATATCCTATAACCGTTTCGGAGCTTGGCTTAATGGTTTCTTCAGAATTGTTTCCAGCGGTTTGTGGTCATTTTGGATAATAACCTTACGTCCGTAGGTGTATTGATCAAAACGTTCCAGACCATACAGAACTGATAGAGCTTCTTTCTCAATTTGAGCCCAGTTTCTTTCATCTGGTTTTAGAGATCTAGATGCAAATTCGAGTGGTTTTCCATCTTGGAGAAGTACTGCTCCAAGACCATCTCGGCTGCTATCCACCTGAACAACAAGATCTTTGTCCGGATTGTAATAGGCTAATATAGGAGCTTGAGTTAACATTTCTTAACATTGTCAAATGCTTTTTCACAGTCAGTATCCCAGTTCCATGGAACATTTTTCCGTGCCAGATTTCTAAGTGGTTCTAGAGTGTCGGCTAAGTGTGGCAAGAATTTCGCCATGTATTGGACTAATCCACACAGACGTTTAATATCACTGACATTTTCGGGAGTTTTCATTTCAAGTACAGCCTTGATTTTGTTTTCATCTGGCAGGATGCCTTTGTCTGTGATTTTGTGTCCATGGAAATTTATCTCTTTACCTACCACTTTCTTACTATCGTTGAGTACAATGTGACGCTCATGACATCTTTGGTACAGTTTGTCTAGTTTTTCTTGGTTGTCTTTCTTGGCAGATTCGTCAGTTTCACCGCAACCAGCAATTATAATGTCATCAGCTATAGTAAAAATACCGTCAAGACCATTCAGAGCTTCATGTAGCTTTCTTCGAAATATTTCACTTGAAACTTTCAGTCCAAAAGGTAGTCTGAGCCATCGATAGCGACCAAATGGCGTGATCATTGTAGTAAGAAAACTTGACTTTTCTTCCAACTTAACATGCCAATAAGCTTCCTTGACATCCAGTTTAGTAAACAGTTTTGCATCTTTCAACTCATGAAGAATATCATCAAATACTGGTACACATGTAGTCGGTAATGTTCCCGCATTAAAGCTTCGTTAAGTGGTTGCGGGTCGATGCAAATTCTCAATTTACCATTCGGTTTCTTCACAACAGCCATCTGACTCACCCATTTAATCGGCTCGCTTACCTCAGTAAGTATCTCTCTTTTCACAAGATTGTCAATTTCTTCTTTCACGCTGATTTTGATAGCATGTGGTATCTTCCTACTTGGCAAAGCTCGAGGGGCCTTTTTAGGGTCCACCTGTAGATTAACTTCACCTAGGTCACCTAAATCGGTCTCAACTTTACCGATAAAGTTCGCAGCGTGAATTGTAACTAAATTTAATCTCTGCACCGTTTGTAAACCTAGCAGACAGTCAAGTTCATTAGGTACAATAACAAAATTTACTTTGAATTTTTCTTGTGTCTGTGGGTTTGTTATTTCTATATTTGCTTCTCCTAGTGATGTACACGTAGATTTATTGTACATTTTGAGCTTTGTAAACTTTTTCACTCTTTGTGTCTTCTGCACAAATTTACTTTGAATTGTATTAATTTCAGCCCCAGTATCAATCTGGAATCTGACTTCACAATTATTCACAAACATTTTGGCTGTGGCTCTTGCATGTATACCACGTTTAACACATTGAAGCCTAACTTCATCTTCTGAGCCAGATTCTTCTTCTTCTACTGCATGAACTTTCTTGCAGCATGCTTTAAAATGGTTGCGGCCACTACACAAACTGCACTTTTTACCCCAAGCAGGGCATTTCTCTTTTACAAGTTCATGCGAATATCCGCAGAATTTACATTTTGTTTTCTTAGGTTTAGCACCTTTCGGTTTAGCACCTGTATTCTTGGTTAACTTATATACAGGACTGTCATTTTGTTGCATTTCCTTGATATATTTGTTTGACTGTTCGTATGCTCTACAGATTTGCAAGCATTTATCATGAGTGAGTTTCTCTTCTCTAAGTAGTAGTTCCTGTAATTTACCGCTTGAACTGAACACTATTTTGTCCCTTAACATTCTGTCTTTGTCAGTAAAATTACAATTGTCTGCTCTTTTGCGCAGTTCTGTTAAGAAATGTTCAAACGATGTAAACGTGTCTATCTTGACAGTCCAAAACCTGTGCGACTCAAGCACCTCACTAACTCTAGGATTACAGTAGCTTTCTATAGCATCAAGCACTTTAGTTGGTTTGTCCTTGTCAGCTGGATCTGTCCAAGCAAACTGATCGTACACTTCTATTGCCTTTGGCCCTGCACAATGAAGTATTATACTAGTCTGAACTTTGTCAGATTTTTCACTAGCTCCACTTGCAGCCAAGTAAACTTCCATTTGTCTCTTCCACTTGCGGTAATTTTCAGCAACATTACCGTCAGTAATGTCCAAAATAGATGGCAATTACAATAAGCTTGGTAGAGTTATCTTTCATAGACTATTGGCATTACTAATACAATCAACATACTCTGCGTACTGGTAGCTACGCGCCTGCATGTATACATGGTTATATAAAGATAAATAATATAAGGGGAGCGTCACCCTGTGACATATGCAAGAACAATTAGGCTACTCTGGACAATAAAAATCCTTTCAGAGAGAGCACGCCTACATAGGCGTGAAATGGGCGGTGCCTTTGTGTTCGCAGTTACCAGATATTAGATCAAAACGTATCAAAATTTTATAAAAAAATAAATTGAACGTTAACATTTCATACCTCAAATTAAAATTATCCATTTTTTCTGCATAATTAATTCATTTAACTGTTTGTGGGCGTGATTTGCGTAAATGGTTGATATCCTGTTGACATACCCGCTATTTAGATATATATGCAGCATGTATGATGCAGAAGTTTCATAATAATGGGATTCTTAAATTTCTATTTTCGAAGAATGATCTGCAAATATAAATGAAGGTAAGTTGTAATGCTTAAAAAATCAAAGTACGTTAACTAAAAATTAACATTTCAACACTTAAAATTAAACATTATATAATCTATCACGTCAAAAAGGATCCTACTTTCGATTTCAAAACTCAATCAGGGGCGTGCAACTTGTCCACTGAAAACTTAGTAAACTCTTAACTTCAACTTGTCCGAGATAAAAATGCACTTGCCCAGACGTCTAATACTCGTAAAGAAATATTTAAAACCAGGATATATGATAAAATTACTTATCATAAGTATTAATAAATAATTGACAATAAAATAGTTTACTGTTGTACATGTAAATGATTAAAGTGTTTAGACATCTACATCATTAGCAACGTTTTTGTTGGGATATTCATAGCTAAAAGTACTAGATTCTATTTATCCACGGACAAGTGGGATGAAGGGGTGGATCCAGGATTTTTTTTCTAGGCGGGTCCGAACTTTTCTAGGGGGGGGGGGCAAACTTTCGAACCACAACCACATATTATACACATTTTTTCAGAATAATGCAACATATTGATAATAACATATACAAAACCATTGAATCTACGTTAGCACCGAGAAAAATTGCTTCATGCTACTTAAAAATAACTTACAGTCAAGACAATTTGGAAAATTCAGGGAGGGTCGGAACCCCTCCCCTGACCCCCGCGAGATCCGTAAGTGGGATGGAAATATTGACTCGTCCACTGACATAGATATACGAGTAGGACAAGTCGGGTATAAGGACTGCACACCCCTATCTCAATTATATATGATGGTTTCTTTTTGTTTAGTTTGGTTTAGCGCCGTAACAACACAATGTGTAGGTCATATTACGGGGGGGGGGGGGGGTCAGTCAACCTACATGTCCTGGAAAGGCTAAATCTCTTGATTAAGCTGTTAACCAGTATACTTCCGTCAACTACTGAAAATTGCCTCATATCAGTTAGAATCAGTAGTAGGAGAGTCCAAACCCCTGGAAAATATGGTGATATTACTTTATTTGTACTTTGTGCTACAGTATACATGTAATCTTGAGTTATCAAGATTCAAGATCTAAAATAGTATATATTGATATGTCTAGGAAATATGTTTAAACTTACTAAACTACATATTAAACCATTATTATGTTTCAATTCCAAATACGTGTAATTTGTATTGAGCCAACTATTTGAATAAAAGCATTTTTTACTAGACGACCTGTAGTATAAAATTATGACAATGTTAAGGGTGTATCAGTTGTTGAAATAGAAAGAAACTATTATATGGATGGGGTAACTAAATACAAATGTATACTAAAATATCCATAAATTTCGGACAATTGTTTTCCTTCTTATTGCATAATTAGAAAATACAATAAGAAGGAAACATTTCATCGGGGGCCTGTGATATAGACTGAAAGTTAAAACGTGAAATGATAGTGTTTTGATAAATTATGATATTTACTTTTTGAGAGCATTTATGCGTGATTCACTCTAAGAAGTTAAATGGGCATTCTTTATCAACATTTGGATTTATGAAAAAAATAATTTAACAATGTGTTTGGAATGACTTAAGGAAGGCTATTTCAAGGTTCGGATAAATGTTTTCATTTCATTCTAAATGTCTTTTTGTTCAGTGTTTTATATTTCTACTGTTATGTCTATACATTTGATGCATCACTTAGGTCAATACATAAAACTTATCCGGAATTTATAGATATTTTAATATATTTAGTTACCCCACCCACTTGATAGATTTTTTTAAATTAACAAAATGATACGCCCTTAACATGTTTATTTTGTTCTTCTATAATAAACGGTTTGTTTTAGATATAATACATACGCCTAGTCGTAGAGATCCAAGTCACGATGTCTGACGCAGAAGAGGACAAAACGGAGGCATATTATCTCCGTTATGATTTGCTAATCAAGAAACATGGAACAAATATTCTGAAGTCAACATTCGACATGAAAGTTCCTCAACTTAGAAATGCCCTACTTAAACACCAACAAACCCTAAATAATTTAAGGAAAGATAAAAAGGTTTGGGCTAAGTATTACAACAAGCTTTATCCTTGGCGTGGTAACATTCCAAATACAAGTGATGACTTTGATATCACATTGTTAGTTGCGCTATTGCGAAACATAGCTGGTCTAAATCCTCAGTCAAAATGGTGGAATAAAGATAAAAATAGTATGATACCAATAAGCATAAAAGACGATGAGGCCGATATTGTAAGGATAAGAAATCTTAAAAACGATGTAAGTATTATATCTAAAATGGGAAATTAATTTACGATAAAATATCATGGACTTTAGTATAATTAAACAGCATTGAATAGTCTACTACAGTACCGACCAAAAGTTTGGAGACATTTTTACTTTGGACGCCTACTGAAAAGCTTTTATTTGTGGAAAAAAACAATAAGCATGGTTCTTGAGGCTTATGGATGTCATATGCTGAATTTTAAAAATATGTTGCATTCATAAAATTTGTTTACATTTTACCACAAACCATACTTAAATATATTAAGAATAATGATTCTACAAAATGATCATCAAAAGTCAAGAATTGTCGTAAATTTCTTGTGTCTCCAAACTTTTGGTAGGTGCTGTATATGGAATGTTTTCTATATACAATTAGATTGTGACACTCATTGGAATGCTACCTTTACAATATTAAATGGCTAAAACATGTTTAACTGCAGTATAGTCCAAACAATATTAATCTTAGCTTGACCATTATGCAAGACAGGGATGGGGCCAATTAATTGCTCTGAACAATTAATTGTCAATTAATTACTGTGTGAAAAAACAATGGTAATTGTAATTAATTATTTTATCAAAAATAGGAAAACAATGGTAATTATAATTAATTACTTAGGAAATTTAGGCAATAATTAATTGTTTTCAAACTTTTCAATTATTTTTCAATTACTTGATGATACATTTGCATATGTTTCATTAAATTGGGACTTAGTTTCCAAACTGGCCCCCTCTTTTCTGTTTTTCACATCTTTCACACCTGTTGAATAGGTTCTTTACTGTCATAACAATAGTGTTTGTAACATGAAATCTATAGCTAATTGATTGATAACCCTGCATGGTGTTATAGTAAAAGATTAAATTGTGTGACTGGTCACTGACAGTTGAGCAATGAGGTGATCATCTTGAATACACTTGAGTCATTATCACCTTATGACTAAGGGTATGAGATAATGGACCATTCCGAGTGTGACCTTTATTATTTGAATAACAATACATTTACTCACAAATATAAGCATGTGCTCTTTTGTTAACATCTTGTTTGTGGGACAAAATGTATCTGTAAACCTTTGTTAAATATGCTAATAAGTTAGGTCATGGAAAGGTCCATCTACTAATCAAGTACTACTGAATTCACAAACCATTTACAAGTGATTTTATAACTAAGAATTATTGGAAAAAAAATATCTTATCTTCTATTTAGTGTTTTAAAGGTAACGACAATAATTAATACATGTTAGTAACTGGAATTTCATTTTTTGCCTAAATACGTCATTGAAATAATTAATTGTTTATGTAAATAATGGTAATCTATACTATTAAATTTGCGAGTTTCCTGTTTTGTGGAAGAAACTGCGCAGCTTTGAATAAATATTTTGTTTGTCGCTGGAGCACCTATATACCGGCATATCAAGTTGACAATTCTTTTTTGACAAAGCCTCTTGATATTTGCAAAAACTGCCAAAAATCAACAAAAAAGTGGGTTTTTTGTGCCTAAAAATATTTCTAGATAAACCTAAAAATAGACCAAACTTCCCGCAGCGGTTATTTCCCTTTATTGTCATTACCTAAAGCCCGTGCTTGCACGGGCTCCCATCTAGTTGTAATTAATTATTGTCCTTACTCAGGGTAATTAACAATTAATTATAATTACTGAGGTTGAGAATAATGGTAATTATAATTAATTACTTTGCAAGTAATTGACCCCATCCCTGATGCAAGAATATATTAAACTCTGTATTTACTGTCTATTTTTGTCTTCGTTTGTAAATCGTGCTTTATCGGAGGCTTTCGACAAAATACATGTACTAAACAATTAATTTTGTTATCATAAGAATAAATACTTTGAAACACTGCCATACCGTTGCGGACCTTCGTTTTCCCCCATAAACGAATGCTTCCAAAACAATAACATGCCATGTTTACAAAACAGATTTATAGTCATATACGAGAGGTGTCCCAGTAAATCGCGGACTCTGTTTGTTGCGAAAAAAGTACGCGCAACTTTAGCTCCAACTTTTAACTGCTATTAAATACATGTGCTGTGAGTAAGTATGCTAATGTTTTAGTCGGTTGATTAAAAACTAAATGTTTTGCTTCAATTTATAAGACTCTAGGTATGAAATCGCGGCACAAGGCAACGTCATAATATTAGGACGCCAGGTCTATGAAATCATTTTTATTCACTCTCCAAATTCGCCTTGTTATGAATGGTGACATATACAGACAATGTATTTCATATTTACTTTACAAATTTGTTTTGTCAAGGTATACTTAACGGTTCCTTTCGTCTGTTTACGTGTTTGAATTCAAATTTATACCCATCCTTGTTGTGCCAGGCTGATTATGAAACTGAGTTGCAATAACATAGACTCATAATAATACTGCTTATTATATCGGGTGATGTAGCCATGAACCACGGACCGGTCAGAAACCCTTGCGGTGGTTGTGCACGACCTGTAGCATCTAATCACAGGGCAGTGTTGTGTGAAGCATATAATAACTTCTGTCACATAAAGTGTTTTAATATATCACCTGCAGAGTATCACACTCTGTCTACTTCTGATGAGCCATGGATTTGCTCAAACTGTAACAAATTCCATTTTACTGATTCATTTTTTGAACCAGAGTTACTTGCTGATCAAAATGAATCCTTAAATACTTCAGCAAACCTTAGTGAAACTGAACATGACATGTTTAATGAAATACTATCACTAAGGAAACATAACCCTAATAACTTTGTTGTTGGCTCTTTAAACATCAACAGTCTTAGACACAAAATTCACTTTATAAGAGAACTTTTATTGAAAAATGCTGTTGACTTGACTTCCGTTTCTTTGTAATGTAAATCAAGATTTTGATGTTAATGTTCAATGGCGACCCCCATGGTTTTCTGAGAAAATAAACTCGCTCGGAAGTAGGGAAGATAGGTTTGCTTTTTTCAACAAATGCGAGTTTTTTTTTCAAGAAATGAACATAATATCACAATTAGTTGTGCATGTTTTGGGTTTGATATTGCAACTTCCTTGAAACTGGTACGCGTTCATATATCGATAATGATATTTTCTGGTAATACATACAGGTAATCTGATAATACACGGCACTGACGATTCCATACATGCACCCCTATTTTGACTGCTCGACGTCATTTTTTCATCACGTGACCTCAAATGCATCGTTCCTATTGGCTTAAGGCAACCGGTGTCGACACAAAAATGCTCAAATCTTGATAATTGTTCTTATCGTCGGCACAGGGCCAACGATAATTACAATAAGGAAGTTCAAGCTCAGGTTAATATTGTCGCACTATAAACATGTATGCGGCGTACAATTGTGAATCTAAAAAATAATGGCATGATGTCCAAACACATAAGAATTCTCAAACTTATTGGACCGTACTGTGTACAATGTAAGTTGGTTTACGCAAGCTTATCAAATGCCACCGGATTCGCGAAGGCGTCCAGACTCTTTGGATTGTTAAAACACGATTCAAATTTTAGCTCGATCCTGGTTATTAGTATGTGAGGTTTCAAATTTTTTAAATTTTTCTTTAAAGCACATTAAATGAAATTCAAATTCATAGTTCATAACACCAGTTTGTAGTAGAGACTATAAGGGACCTTAGTCAGTTATTTCCCCTTGTATACTCTTCAAATAGGTAGGTCGAATTAGTTGGATTAATCGGATTTTACCCTTACTTTTCAATGTCAGTTTGCCAAACATAACGTTAGATAACTTTTTTGTAAATCATTCAGTTTGTTTGAAAATCAAGCTTGTAACAAGAACTGATGCCACTGTGGTAAATAAACTTATTAAAATGATTGGCTACCTCATACATGTTGAAATTAATATCATTATCAATTTTAAGTCCTATGTCAGGAGTACATTGGCTAATTTTCTTAGAAGGCATTCCAAGATCTTTCAGAGCTTTCCATAATGATTTAGAATCATTTTGATTATCAATTATAGATTTTTTGTAATAATCTTTTTTAACTTAACTTATTAGATATTGTGTAGCATTTCTCAATTGTTTTTCATCTGTTTTATCTTTTACAAAAGTTTTGTTTTGTGAAAGAGCTATTAAATTACAAGGCCGGAAACTTCTCCATCTACCGTTACTCTATTTCAGTTATCTCATGTTATAATTGCCAAATTGGATAAAGCTGATCTACAAGCTAAATGGAATCTAGCTAAGGAGGTATTTATTGTTTTTAAATACTTGTTACGAGATACTGAAATACATTTGAACATTCTTTGGGCGGTTATGACGGTCGTATAAACTTTCTTCTTTCTCAGGCATTCACATTTTTGTTAACATAATTTTAAACCCAATTAGCACTCTCTGTAAACGTGTGACTGCCTATCCAGGAGTCAAAAGTTTAGGCCACAACAAGTTGATTATATGTTCTATGGATTCGCTTGCACTTCAATTTTGACATTTAAGTTTCCTCGCTCGTTCATAAAAATTTGGTCAATCCGCTATATAAAGCAATTAAATTTTAAAACAAATTCTTCGCTCGCTCGCCCCATTTTCTCTCAGAAAAATCCATAGAACAATGATCAACTTGTTGTGGTATTAGATTATCTTTGGGACATGCTTATATTGGTATGTGCTTTAAAATAGTCAAACAGCAGAAGATTTACTCGTAGAGATGTTAGGTCATCAAATCAAACTGCGCTTAAAACAGTTATGTTTTTTTTCAGCGCAGCTGTCTTAGCCAACTTTTTATCTTAATTTTTAAGCTATACAAGTTTATCGACCATAGCTGTTTGTCCAATGCAATTCTCTTGCGATATAGAGAAATGAATAAACGATACATATGATACCATTAGTTATTTGTGTTGCTGACATTTTCTCAGTGTATCATGGATGACTCGCTATGCTAACGAGTATACATTCGTCTAGGTACGTTCCTGGCGGTTTGATTTAACAGCGAATATGACTTGTATGTAAGTGTGAATATGACAGCGATATTTCTTGTTATTCATAATTAGTTGAAATATGTAAATCGTGCGACTTGGCTCATGTTAAAATAGTGACCATAGTACCAGAAGTAAACAATAAAATGTAGCATCAAAATATTCTTTCTGTAATATTTCGTTTACTGTTAGGGATAGTTCAATGAACTATGGGATTTTAATTAATGATATTAGATGTATAATGATCAAAGTTGTGCACAAGTATAGTCCGACTATATTAACCTGAGCTTGAATTTCCTTACTATAATAATACACACTTCACTTACTTTAAAATCGGAACCTCCGTATGTGTGTATACACACGTGTTTATAACAACCTATGTGACTTTATATCAGTTTTGCTATGAGCGTGTTATTGTATTTTTAATTTTAGACTCATTAATTTATGGGGAAACATGCAAGTCCGCAATATTGTAGCACAGTTTCAAAATATTAATTTTTTTATTAATTGTTCATTACCTTTATTTTGCCGAACGCCTCCGATAAAGCGCAATTTACAATCAAAGACAAAATAGACTGTAAATTAGTGATGGAGAATCGGACAAAAATCATAATCGATAATCGAATTGAATCAAATGTAATTAATCGATTAAACATCGATTAATAACCGAAATTTGTACAAATGCTTACGGTATCTCGACAAAAGCTTTCCTGTGAAAATACAGGGATTTTATATTACAAGTAGCATTAAATCTCTGGAAAAAAAATAGGAAAAACACTTCATTCAAGACAACATCCTTTATTACTTAAAACAAACTATATTTGCATGATTAATTTCTTTGAAAACATTTTAAAAACAAAGGAAAATATTAAAATCACAATACTAAGACTTAACGCTTTCAATTTAAATCGGCAAGTATAGTGTATCTGAGTCAGATAATGTTATACAATACGAAAACTATGTATTGTTGGTATGAATTTTGTTACACACTATCATTTTGAAACCGCTAGCAGTTGTTGATTTACCCCCTCATCATCTAGAAATATCTTTCAGCAATAGTTTGTTTTTTCTTAATTTTCATAATCAAAAGATGTTGGTACAATTGTTTAGCAACATAATTCACAAATAAATAATTCATTCACATTCTGTCTGAGTCAATAAATATGTTTTCTGATAGATTTATCCAATGCTATAAATGTCCATTCGATTAACTTTTTTCTGAACAAATTCATTCAAGATGATTTAAAACTGATACAGGTAAAATAAAATTAAAATGTAAGTAACGTGTCGGTTACGAAAATTATTGAGGACGAATGTTTCACAATGCAGAGCGTTATCCTATTAACCACCCTTAAGGATGGATCTTACCACCATGTTATGGAGAACCATCATGAAATAAGCTAGCTTGGTTCAGCTTCTATGTTTATTGGATTCTAGTGAGTTAATAGATTTTAAACTTCATTTGATACGAGAATAAGACCGTATCCGGATGTTGAACTTTTACCATACCTCACAGAGTTTCCAAAAGAGATTTGGTCGTAGATTTTAATTAGTTTATTGACCTGTAAATCGTAACAAATTGAGTGTGAAGATTTATAACACATCTGATGTACCAAACGTTTGTTATACAACGTGACATTTAAATTATCACACGTATCAAGAAAGCGGTATCAAGACTCGTACATTACGTCATCAATAAAAATAAAGAGCTTTTTGTAAATTGCTATTTATCTTTGAAATTCGCCGACATGTATATTCAAATTTTTGTTTGATATTTGACATGTGAAGGACGGGTGGACCAACGAGTTTGACTTAGACTGATTAGTAATTTAACTAAATAAGACTGAAAATTAAAAGTAACGTTATTGTCCCTTGTGTACAAGTTTAAACTGAGGTCAGTGGTGGCAAAATCTGCGGTTCTGAAACGACCAGCGACAATCGATTTTCCTTAAAGAAAATCGATTGTCGCTGATGTAAGCGCCCAGCGACGATTATTCGATTCTACTCGATCATCGTGACATCACTACTGTAAATACTGAGTTTAATATAATCTTGCGTAAAGGTCAAGCTCAGGTTAATATTGTCGGACTATAATTTACCTTTGTTGGTTGTTTGTGAGGTCAAGGACAGGCAGGTTCAACTACAATAAAACGATTTGACCGGTTTGTACTTCTGTATTGCCTGCAATACTCACTAAACCCTGTTAACGTTATTTTGTACATGTTTAGGTAATGCTTCGACTTGCAGCCAAATGCAATATACTTGATTTTAAGACAACAATAGATGAATGCTTGACATCAAATCTAAATCTGATTTCAGAGGAATTTCGAAGCCTTAGAGGTATTTACATTGCTGTTATTAAACTTTTATCTCAACTTCAAATGTTATGTTTGGTACGTCTAGAATTGAGAAAGTTATATTATACCCCTCCCCGATTGTTACCTTTATGAGGGACCTTAGTCAGTTATTTCCCCGTGTATACTCTTCAAATAGATAGGTCCTATCAGTGGTTTACTCGGATTTTACCCTTACTTAACGTCAATTTGCCAAAACCAATCTTTATTACATGTATAACTTTTTTGTAAATCTTTTAATTTGTTTGAAATTCAAGCTAATTATTTTTAAGGTAAAGAACTAAATCTAAATTTTATTACTTCTGTTTATAACTTCATTTACCAGAAAGATATTAGATGAAATTTTTTGTTATCCTTACATAGGAATTCAAAGATAAAATCCGAGGATTCCAACTGTAACGACCTTCTTACCAATTGGATTGCCTCAGATTTTATTAGGGAAATACAACTGACGAAAATCCCTCATTGCACAGCACACAATTGGACATATCCTTTGTTGCATAGTCTATCTTACACTGAATGCCAATGCAATATCAATACAATACCAAATGCTAAAATACTCGAACTAGCCAGTTAACAAGTTCATATTCTACACCTACACCATACATTTAATGTCAAAACTTGTAAGATACTAGCTGCCAAATGTACTGCAGTATACGGCTCCTAAATTTAAACATGCAGTCTTAAGTTTCAGCATGTTAGTTTTTTTAATCAAATATTAGTTTCAATGTATTTGTCTGGTTTTTTTTGCCATAGCAACAAATTTTATTGGTCTTATCACGTTGGTCAGTCAACCAATTCACTGTTCCTGGAAAAGCTAAATCTTTGGATTTAGCGGTGAAGTGGTAATAGTTAGAATGGACGTAGACATAATTTCATGACCAAACTCCACGAAAATATGCCCCCACCTGGAAATCGAACCCACTACCCCTCGATCAGTTGACTTGTGCGCTACCAACTGAGCTAGTCGGGTGGTTTTATACCAATGGGGTTATACTTGAACAGGATATTTGTCCAACAACTTTAGAAGGTCACTGCATCTAATGTGGAATGAGTGGAAGCACAACTTTTTTGGAGCATTTTCAAAATCACATAAAGATGCCCTTTGATAATAAAATAAACATTTTCTTTATTTTCAGACAACACCAAATACTTTCTTTCTGAACACTCAGACAACGATACTTTTGTGGAAACTAACGTGTTTAAAAATGCTAAACGGATTTTAGATAAACACAATATTGTGTTTCTTTCTGGTCATAGAGGTGAAGGTAAAACAAGTATGGCAGCTAGACTGGCTTTATCAGTTTGTAATTCTAGACAATGTCTGCTTCTTCAGGAACCATCTGATTGGAAACATGTAGATTTGTCTTTGAGATTGATCCAAACCATTATTATTGACAATCTTTATGGACAAGTAACGTTGGATCATAATTCTGTCGCTTCATGGGCGAATGTTTTGAAATGCATTGAACGAGTAACCAAGACAAGGGATAGACCTATATATGCTGTAATAACCGGCGTTACATATGTACTGAAACAATCAGAGGAAGAAATAGGTGCGTATAGCATAGACAGAAATACCACCTGCCATGTGACAACTGCGAAGTTAGAACGATCAGAAAAGATCGAGTTACTTAAGTTACATGCTAGAAAAATGTCCAGGGAAATGACAGAAGACATGATCCATGAATGTGTCGACGCATCGTCCGGTGATGGCAAGACGTTCTGTGGATTTCCGCAAATAGTGTCTGAATTTTGTAAAAGGGACGAGCTGTACAAATTAAAATCCGAATATTTCAAAAAGCCATACACTGCCTTTATCGATTTCCTAAAAAACATGTACTTGCTAGGGGAACCGAAACATGTTAATGATATGTTCTTGGCTCTTTTATTAGTGTGGAGTAAGGAAGACAAAACTCTGAAGCGAACAGAATTAGAATTAAGTACCGTTTCGGACCACGTTAAGCGCGTTCTGAAAGCATTTGGTCGTTCGAGTGAAGATTCGGAACTGCTTGAACGAATATTGTTTTCTTTAAAAAGTCATGATGGTGGATATCTAATGTACAACAAACGAAATGGAGATTTTGAATTTACACACAGTACAATATGTGATATGGTTGGTCTTACATTTGGCAAGAAAAAAAAGGACATAGCTCTTGCAGTTTGTCCTCGTGACTTTTTTATGCAATATATAGTCATTGCTGACACAAAAGAAGAGACTTTAAATAGGTGTGTTATCGATGTAGACGAATTAAGTTTAGCAGAAAAATGCTGCAATATGATTTTAAATCCCTCACATGTAAGTGGGGAATGTACGGAGATAGTGCAACATGACTTGAATAAGTTGCAGAAAAAAAGAAGACCTCAATCGCAAGTTCACAACTTTATAGATTTTGAAGTTATTAAACACAGTGCATTCAATTCTCGTGATTTTGTCGACAAATTTATTGACTATGTCAAAAAATATAACCTTGTTGAAAAGGTATTTGAACCACTTGTTCTATCTATGTCTGATGGATTTTTGCAGTACAATATATCCGTCAAATATTTTGACATGCGATTGCTAGACTATGCGCTATTTCAAGGACTTTGCGAGTTCACTGAGGGTGTTTTGTCAAGTGAATTGGTTGATCATCTAAATATTGACATAGAGAAGTCACTTCTGTTGGCTATTCATTCGAGACAAATTCGTCTAGTAAATCGAATTCTAGGTCTCGGTGCACGTGTTACAGCGGATGCAATTCTTGTTGCCATATGTCGTAGTGATAAAATTCTTGATGCACTGCTTGATGCTTTACGACCAGAAGCAGACGTTAATGACTGTAGCAATAGCGTATATGGTAACGTTTCGTCAATAATCGCTGCATCAAAAGGCAACAACTATGCAGTGAAACTTTTGTTGAAGTTAGGTGCTAAGCCACGTGTCTGAAATACTAAAAATGCTAATGCCTTGCATGGGGCAGTTAGGTTTTTAGATCAAAAGAGTGTAGAACGTTGTTAAATAATTGACGTTCTCATTGAAAAGGATGTTCCAATACATATGAAAGGAGGGATTAATAATTGCACTCCTTTACATTTTGCGGCTGATTCAGGTGACATTAACGTAGTGAAGACATTGATCAAGCATGGTGCTTCACTAAATGCCACTGATAAAAATGGATATTATCCAATACACACTGCAGTCGTGAAATGTCGGACAGAAGTTACAAAAACCTTGCTTGAAAAAAATCCTTCTCAAGAAAACTTAAGAAGGACATTAAGTGAAAATGCATTTAACCCTACAAAACAAAGACCTCAATATATGTCATTATTTCACGTGGCAATAATGGAGAACAAAATGGTTGATGAATTGATATCTATGGATATTAATCCAAATGTAGTGGACGGTTTCGGTAGAACACCTTTAATCTATGCAATTGATACAAAGCGTATTGAAAGTGCTTGGAGCTTGATAAAGTATGTCCGAGTTGACACAAGTTTAAGTGACAAAAAAGGTCGCACGGCATTGCATGCTGTTCTTGAGATTGCTTCGGAGCATTTTGACCTATTTTCTGAACTCACGGCATGGCTTAATGTTAATGCAAAAAACAAAGATGGAGAAACACCTTTACATATAGCGTGTGACAGACTTAATATTGATGTTATAGACCATCTTTTGAAATGCAAATCTGATTATGGAATGAAAACAAACAAGGGAGAATCGGTGTTCGATATACTCTCAAGGAAAAGAGAACAGATTGATGACGACGTAGTAAACGAAAGTATCTCGATGTTGGATTCATTATTGGTTCAGACGGTTTAAAAGGTTTAGATATTCTAGATTGCACATAACTGTCCAAAAGACAGAAATCTTCAGAGAATTTTTGAGAGGTTGTGGTTGTGGATAATTTTATTAATGCATAATGCTTGTCATGATAAATCACGGGGTGTCGTATTGAAAAGTCATGCATAAATTGACAACAACCGAACACTCCTACAATGAATCTATAATACACAACCCGTCCCTGTGACCCAAAAAATGTGCATATAAATGTTTGTGGATGGACTGTAAATAACCAAGAGTTACGCGAATATATAATCCGTTTACTTATTGCTGAAATCATATTTATAAGCGAAAGTCATTTGAAAGCTCAGGAAGTTATTGAAATCAAAGACTACACATGGTTTTGAAATTATCTTCATCATTATGCACCATAAGGATCGGGTGGTGTCGATGTTTTAGTGAAGCATAATATTGAGGTTGTTGATGAAACATTTAATGGTATCTTGGCATTAAGATTTGTCCAAAAATCTTATGACAGTGATTTTACAGGTGTGTCATGCTATTCACACCCAGAAAATTCCAACAGAGGCAGATACTCACAATCGCGCCCCAATGTGGGGCTTAAAACCTATCGCTGTCTAGAAAACGCACTTCAAAGAGCTATGCGTCATTACCTTGTCGTTGACAGGTTTACACCTGTACCAGCAATGTACGATTATACAGGGTGAATTCCTGCTACTATCGTAGATGGATTCATATACTTATTATGTGGAATCACCATATAGGTATGGACAATGATAGACTTACAAAGAAAGTATTTCTATATGACTACTTTAAAGTACAAACAATGGTGCTCTGACATTAAGCAACGTTTTCTCTCCATTAACTCTTCACTACACTTCAAAACGAAGAGTAAGATTAATATGAGCGCAGTAAACGAAAAAAGTGAAATCTCTTAATGTAAATAAATGGACAAATGAGATTAACTTGTTACCAAAACAAAGAACTTACTTTATGTTGAAATATAATCATGGGTGTGAAAATTATGTACAAATGAACCTTTCAAAATATGAACGTTCGTTTCTTTTTACATTTCGTTGTGGTATATTACCAATAAGATTAGAAACAGGAAGCGAGAGAATGAGAGACTATGTATTATATGTGATCAAGGATCTATAGAATCAGAGACTCACTTTTTACTTCTTTGTAATGCTTATGCTTAATTAAGAATTGATTTTTTAAACCAATTTACAAATGATGATGGTTTTAATTCTCTTCCAGATATTGAACATTTAACTTACTTAGTGCGTTCCTACGCAAGAAAATGTGCTAAATTTATTACCAAAGCATAGCATATACGAAAATCAATACTATACAAGTAACAAATCGTATAGGGCCTACTCATGATACTGTTTATCTGTGTTATTTAACTTTATATTGTAAATGCTTATAATGTGAATCAGTGACAAATAAACCAACTTGGTCGGGTGTTCATCTGTAAATACTCTTCGTGTTATTTTCATGCTTGCAATATTGTCATAACACATGTCATGAAAATAAAGAATTTGTTCATTTACTTATAGACTACTTATCAAACATAATGTTCATCCGAAGGTTTAGGTATAGTCCAACAGAATTAACCTGAGCATGAACTACCTAATTATAATAATTATACACTTCACTTACAATAAATCGTGAGTTTTCGTATGCGTGTATACGGTTATACACGTGTTTATAACAATGTATTAAAAGTGGCATGTACTGGTACTTTTAATTTTGGACACATTAGTTTTTGGGGAAACAAATAAGTCGGCAATATTATGGCACAGTTTCAAAGTATTTATTCTTATGAAAACAATATTAATTGTTCAGTACGTTTATTTTGCCGAAAGCTTCCGATAAAGCGCGATTTACAAACGAAGACAAAAATAGACTGTAAATACTGACTTTAATATATTCTTGCATAAAGGTCAAGCTCGGGTTAATTCTGTTGGACTATAGCTGATAAGTAAACTAGCAGATGTTTAAGTTTATTCAAGAGACATCGTGGTCGCTCGAACAAAGGTTAGGAAGATTGAAGCATTGAGACTGGAGACTTTATTGTATAATGGTGATGGAGTTCAAACCTTTGTCACGGAAAACACTTTTAAATGTTATGTACAAATAAAGATTTAGATGAACGTTATCATTGGTGATATTGTTTTTGTCTTAGTGAAACAGAGACACGCTATATATGGTGTTTTCCTTTTGGCGGGTTTTTGCCGTCCAGATATGTTTTTAAGTTATAACTTTTGTATTCATGCGTTTTGTTATGTTTATGGCATTTAAATAAATGCCCATTATCAATCAATAAATATTGTGTTAGCGTTATTACGTATCCCATCCTAGTTCATCCCAGTTCGTGTTTTTTTCCAAACTTTGATCTACATATATAATATTTTATGCACTACATACTTTTTTTATGTGATGGACAAACGTCTTATTTTGCTATTTTTGATGACCTACATCCCGTATTAATTTCTATACGGGCTGAATTGCTTTTACACATCTGGCCCTCATTCAATGGAAAGATTTTGATCATGTGATCAATTGCAGCCAATCATGAGCTCTTAAAATACTTCCTTTGTTTGATTACAGATCAGTTGAGAAAATTTTCTCAACAATTTTGTAAAATTCTCCACATCCTCCTCCTCCTCCTCCTCACATAAGATGTTTGTCCAAGAAAATGATTGCATATTACTAAGATATATTATTACATATTACTACTGATCTTACTAAGATTTATTATTTGTTTGATTTTTGTGGCGTTTTTTTGTCGTCCAGATATGTTCTTCAGTTATAACTTATGTATTCGTGTGTTTTGTTATGTTTTATTGGGGTTTGTTTACATTACAAAGCCTTTTAATTATGAAACGAGTTTTCTCATTTGTCCATCAAAAAAATCATGTGATCATTGTAATGTTTTTTCAATGGTCTGTTCACGCACCGTTAAGAAAATTAATCCGCATCAAATGTGTCAAATTTTTGCGGGAATTCGGCTCAGTCAATTTCGACACGTCGACAGATGCATAAGACAGTATTGTCAAAGAAAATCAAATTAAAAGCAAGTATGATGTAGAAAATAGTAAATTTTTACACAAAAGTAGTATTGAAAAACATGAAAATCATTTACTAGTTCAATTTAATTGGTCAAAAACAATACAATTTGGAGAGAGAGAACAAATTTCACATTTAATGAGGTTGTCAAATAAATGGTGTCCTGTGTTAATTTATGAAAAAATTGAAAAATTAAATTTAGATAATAAACATGGTGCACTCTTCACACTTTCAAATGGAAAGTGCATCACTTATCATTTATTTCAGAAAAAAAATATGTAGCTGTATTGATTCTATTGGTTTAAATTTTTTCACACATTCTTTTAGGAAAGGATGCTACTTTAGCCCTTCAAACCAATATACTACCCGAACATATTCAATTAATGGGTAATTGGAAATCGGACTGTTATAAATTATATTTAGAATTAGATTGGAAAGATAAATTACAAATTTTACAAAAAATGTTTAAATGATAAGGTTCAATTTTAAATTTTTGTGTTTTTGTTTTACAGCCATTTAAGTTTCAATTTTATCGAATTCAATGGCACAGTACGTCGACAAGATAGACTTTACTAGGGTCATTCCCTTTCCTGGAATCAATATTGCTGGTTTAATCAAAAGAATTTCACAGAACTTTTTTCAAGTACGGCAAACCTATCAGAAAATTATTTGCCTTTTTAGACGGGGGTTTACACCTTAACCACGAGGGAACACGCAGACAGAGATTATTTTTCATAAATACAGTTGCGCATTTATTAAAGGCCAAATGAAATTTACATTAGCTTTGTATTGACTTTATTCATTCATTCATTCATTTTTGTACATGATTACATATTGTTTACATATACATTCCTTTGTGTATTATAACTACTTGTGAGGGTTGTGTTTTTCTCTTCTTAAAGAAAGTACCTATTTCTTTGAAGTGTGGTCCATTTAGAGATGGTATGTGAAACCTTTAGGGATTTTTCCAGTTAACAGCAGTATTGTATGTTGTTCTGGAATATTTTTTTAGGGTCAATTATAAATGGGTTGGTTCCCTATATTATATAATACATTTTGTTTCATGTATTTATATATTAGAAATTCTTCATAAATTTCAGAGTACTTTTGAGTAAAGTTATGTAAGTGTAACATTTATTTATTTGTTATTTGCATATTGTTTTGCTTTTGCTGCTTTGCTTATTTGGCTTTGAGTTGGCGTTTAATTCTTGAAACGTGATAGAGACTGAAATTTGTGTTTCAAGATTTATTAATATTTAAAATGGACAATACTGTTTTGAAGTTTATTCATATGATTATTTAGAAATGGACTTTACTACTGTATTTATATTTACATAACATGTTCATTTTAATCATGGAATATACGTGTCGGATTAAGTACATTAATAAAGGTTATATATCTGATCATTAGTTTTATTTACTTTTATAAAAGAGTAGAATAATTATGGCATTTGAATAAATGCCAATTATCAATCAATCAATAAATATTGTGTTAGCGTTATAACTTATCCTATACTTGTTCTTCCCAGTCCGTGTTTTTTTTCCCAAATTTTGAACGATACATAACTTACAATATTAGTGTGAACTTGTTGTGGTGTTAATTATAACTTTGTATAGTTCTATCATATTAACCTGTCACAACTTAATTTTACACGGTCACTGAATTTGTTATTTTCAATTTCTTTGGAACTTGTTATTTCCTCAATATTCAAAAACGCTGCATATTGTTAGATCATCAAGAATTGATATTGATCAGTTGGTCAATGGTTAAAAAGAAGTTAAATTATAATACATTTAGTGACCGTGTAATTATTCAAGTTGTGACAGGTTAATATAATAAACTATAGTAGCGGTCGTTGTACCACATGCTCCATTCTTGTATAGTTCTATTACATTAACCTGTCACAACTTAAATAATTACACGGTCACTGAATCTGTTATTTTTTAACCCCTTCCGAACTTGTTATTGTCCCGTTATTCAAAATCGTCGCATATTTAGTTAGATTGTCAATAATTAATATGGATTGGTGAC
This sequence comes from Mactra quadrangularis, assembly GCA_025267735.1. Lineage (NCBI taxonomy): Eukaryota > Metazoa > Mollusca > Bivalvia > Venerida > Mactridae > Mactra > Mactra quadrangularis. Next base: position 44,644,034 of record CM046305.1, on the reverse strand, counting down.
TCAATGGTTAAAAAGAGGTTAAATAATCATACATTCATTGACCGTGTAATTATTCAAGTTGTGACAGGTTAATGTAACAGAACTATACCCCGAGGTTATCAAGATCTTAAGCTAGTATTGAGAATCCTACTAGACTCTGGGAACGAGAATGCACATGTGCATATATACGAAACAAATGGAAAAGTGTTAATTTGGTGTCAAACTTCAACCACTTTGAACAGTGTATGTGTTTTGATAAAGCTGTAAGACTGAATAAGTGATTGAAAACGAGATGTGATTACAAGATACGTAAGTAAGATAATGTGTAGTTGTAATATGTGTGAATTGAGACTAATCATATTATTTTACACAGTACTGTTTAATTAACTAGCATGCAGGTCGTATTCTAGGTCATGCGTGTTTTTGTACTTTAAACAATGAACTTGCCCATTAAATAGGTGTATAAGCTGATGCATGAACAGCATTTCACTGATTTAAACGTTCCACTTTGATATTTAACATACATTTAAATAAAGTATAACTACATTGTAAATTTTATATCATGATATGTTTGTTTAAATAAGCGTAAAGTAACAAACATGTAAAATTGTAAAAAAATAAGTCATCCCTAAATATTGATGTGTAATGAAAGTGGCAATGTTTACATACGCAATGTTTACGTGGACTATCTGTAGATCAGTACAGGTCGTATTCGTTTGTTTTGTAAGATTTTAATGAGGGTCCGTCCGCTCCATATGGATGCATTATGTGCAGACCCCGGAGTGTGACCTTTCACCCCTTAAAAGATTGTTTTTTAAGCCTAAATATAGGTCAAATTTAGAAAAGTTTTCCCAATAAAATTTATATTGGTTCTGTAATTATATTACCATTTTTTTTTAATTTTGTGTTTTACCAAAGATGGATAGTCTCCTTTTTGCTAATTCAGCACCTAAGTTTTGGAGATTCTCCTAGTTAGATTTTGGTTTACCCTAGGCTGTTTATTTGATGATTAGAATCATGTGCCTGGGTATGTTTGTGTGCTTTTGTTGAAACCTACTCTACATAAACTACAACAGGTCGTATTCTAGGTCATGCGTGTTTTTGTACTTTAAACATTGGACTTGCCCATTGAAAAGGTGTATAAGCTGTTCCATGAACAGCATTTTACGGATTTAAACATACAACTTTGATATTTAACATTCATATTAAATACTGTATATGCACAATGTTAATTTTATATAGTGGTGTATTCATAATATAAGTGTTATATAACTGAACACTGTAAAAACAATACACCCCTAAATATTGGTGTGTAATGAAACTGGCTGTGTTTATATACGCAATGTTTACGTGGATGACCTGTACATGGTATATACTTATGTCTATAAATATATGACATACAAATAGGAACATAATATATATGAGGTGAAAAGCACAAAGATAATTTAATTTTATGCATTATTGTGCCTCAGTATAAGTGAACTTAGTCAGTTATTTCCCTTGTATACTCATTAAATAGGTAGGTCCTTTTAGTTTGATTACTCGGAATTTACCCTTACTATTCAATGTAAAATTGCCAACATTAATCTTAAATAACATTTTTGTAAATCGTTTAATTTGTTTGAAATTCAAGCTAAGTATTTTATGGTAATAAAAGATCTATGTAATATTCATCACTTCTGTAAATATCTCCATTAACAAGAACAATATTAGATGAACTATTTTGTTATCCTTACATAGGAAGTCTATGATAAAATCCGAGGGTTCCAACTGTAAGGACCTACTTACGAATTGATTTTATCAAGGAAAGATAATTGACTAAAGTCCCTAATTATAGACGATGTAAACATCTTTATTCTTACACTCACAACTCATCACACAAACCGACGATTTATCTTCGCGCAGGAAATACAGGTCGTCCACGTATAAACATTGCGTATATAAACATTGCCTGTTTCATTACACACTAATATTTAGGGGTGATTTATTTTTACAAATTTATAGTTTAGTCAGTTTATACTTATTTTATAAACACATGGTTATATAAAATTTATAGTGTGCATATTCACTTTCTAAACTAAATGTTAAATATCAAAGTGGTATGTTCATATTATTAAAATGCTGTTCATGCATTAGCTTATTCACCTATTTGGTAAGCAAGTCCATTCTTTAAAGTACAATAACACGCATGACCTAGAATACGACCTGTACAGGTCGTCCACGTAAACATTGCGTATGTAAACACAGCCGGTTTCATTACACATTAACATTTAGGGGTGAGCTATTATTGCGATTTTATAGTTCCTTAGTTTTCTCTTATTTTATGAACATGTTATAATACAAAATTTACAATATGCATATTCACTATTTAAAATAAATGTTAACTATCAAACTAGTATGTTTAAATCAGTAAAATGCTGTTCATGTATCAGCTTATTCACATATTCAGAGGGCAAGTCCATTGTTTAAAGTACAAAAACAAGCATGACCTAGAATACGACCTGTAGTTTTGTGTATAATCACAAAAGCAATCTGTTTATATTATTTGACAACATTAAACATGCACTGTATGCATAGTCGTGAATTTCCGTATGAAATTTCCGTAAATACACGAATGTATTACTTTAAGTTTTAGTAATAGAAGTCAAAGATGCATCTAAGGACTTGGTGTAGTGGTAAAACGTACCACCTCACAATCCAGAGGTTACGGGTTCGACCCCACATCAAACCTTATTTTTGCAAATTAAACATAATCGGTACATGCTTCACAAATACTTGTTAACACGGCAGCGTGCGGATTCCATGATTTTTTTTAAAAACCTGAGCGATTATTATTATTACACACATAATGGGCGTTTTCATGTATGAAAGTCATCCAGTCTTTAGCCATGTCACAAATTTATTATAAAATATAAATAAAGAAAATTGTATGATAATAAAGAGACAAAAATTTCGTTAAATGATATATAATTAATATTCAGTCAATTGGTAAAAGTAATAAGTAAGTCATAGTGTTTTTACTTTGTTACTAGTGTTTGCGAATTTACAAAAATATCAACCTGTGCGGGAATCGAACCCGGGGTATTTCGATTATCAAGTCAGTACTTTACCTCTGCACCACAAACCGTTTAGTATAATACAATAGTTACTTTTTCATCTATATTTTGTATTGTCACTTATTTAAGCAACGAAACTTGACGAACGTATACGAACTAATCCGTAAATCGTTACGGAAACTAATGAAGTGCGCGTTTAATGTTGTCAAATAATACTATAATCATTCTTGGACTGCTCAGTTTGTCCACGGTAACATTGTGTATATAAACATAGCCAGTTTCACTACACACCAATATTTAGGGGTGAATTATTTTTACAATTTATGGATAATTAGTTTAAACTTAATTTACAAACACATTATTACATAAAATTTATAATCTGCATAAACACTATTTTAAATAAAAGTTAGATATCAAAGTGGAATGTTTGTAAAGGATATTAACTGAGTGCGAGGGTTTTCTGAGTTAGAACAACCTGGGCGCGGACTTCTCGTGAAAATCCGAAAACGCGAAGCGTTTGAGTAATTTAAGAAGTCCAAGGCCAGGTTGTTTTAACATAGAAAATTAAAACATTTGTATTCAAATGCAAATTTTATGAATACATAATACTTACCTGACATTACATTCTGATTTATACTTCATCCTACTTTCTAACCCGCTCTGACCGGAAGTGTGCATTTGTTTATCTCCCATAAACCATTGCGCACTCCGTCAAAAAACTTTTAACCAATCACAGGCCTCTTCCGGTCCACGCATGAGGCATCACTTTCCACTCTTTGGCGACTACAAATCGCCATGGAAACTTAATACCTAGTGGGGATGAAAGGGCGGGTTCATGTAATGTCAGTAGTGATGTTCCGATTATCGCTGACGTCGCCGAAATCGGTTAGAAAAATTTGAGCGACGATTAATCGATTACGATTTCTTTGGACGGCGACGTCGCGAAAAACTAGCCCTTACCCAAGGGAGATAATTTATTTTCGTGTGCGCGCTATAATGGCGGATTCGGCAGAAAATGTGTTCAAGAACAACTTTTCTTCGACTTAACCCACGTGCCCGACGCCCAAGACGAGTGAAATCGTCGATGGGCGAGCGAAAACCACAGTCAGTAGCACGATCGGGCGAGTCCTGTTTTCGTATCCGAATCATGTTTGTATCCGAAAAAGATGTACTCGAACGCACTTTTACGTTAACTTGTATAACTTTTATCTGAGAGTTTTTCGTAATCACTCTTTTACACATTTATGGTTTCGTTTTGCAATCAAATTAAAGGTGATTGTTGACAAACAATCTTTTTTGTCTTACCGCTTCTAAATGACAAAGCTTAACGTTTGGTCAAGGTCATTGCATTAACGAATTTCTCACGGACCGCGTTTTTACCATTTTAACAAAAACTAGCTGCCATAAAGCATAGAGAATGAAAGCTGTTCATTTCATGATGATTTCTTAATAATGATGTTATGGTTGAGAACATACAACAGTAATTTGAAGTATTAAAAACGTCATAGTAAATGTAAAACATTCGTCCCCAATAATTTTCGTACACGGCACGTTATGGATTTTTTTCAAATATTTTTTTTCATTGTGGGAAAATAGGCCTATTTAAACGAATTTATAAACATTGTTTAGTAAAAATATGTTATTTGTTTAAATTGATCAGAACCTGAAATACAAGTATTCTCCTCATTTGTGAATTATGTAATGCCCTATTAGTTGATTTCATTATATCATAAGTTGCTGATTACTTTGAACAGTGAACACAATTGCATTAAGCTATAGTAGATAATGTGACTAAAATTTTGAATGACATTTCCCAGAAATATGAAAAAAACAGATTAAATATATTGTTTGATGCCTTAGATGTACAAAAATAATATACTAAGGACATTTCTCTTTTCAACATCGAGCTAGTGAGAATTGCTACCTGGTAGCCTAACCGGGCTAGTGCTGTAAAGCAACTAAAGCAAAGATTGCATGATGATATACTTCTGGGACAATCCATTGACACAAATAAACTTAAAGACATGTAAAATACAGTTTATTTTGTTAGTTTTTTCACTCAGATGAGTGAACTGGTGCCATAATGTTTACATAAAGCTAAGAAGCAAGGCAACTAAATATTAAATAATGATAGACAATGTCAAATCATTGAAGTAGATGTATATTTTGCATGGTTATGTAAGACAATGACCAGAATTTAGCTATATATATTTTGGCATCCAACCGATTATAATCGGAAAGTCAGTCGGTTGCGCCCAACCGATTTCTCCGATTAATCGATTGTGGATTTTCCAACCGATTGCCATCACTAAATGTCAGGTAAGTATTATGTATTCATAAAATTTGCATTTGAATACAATTTTATTAATTTCATTTCATACAAATACTTACCTGACATTACATTCTGGATTATTTCAGATTAACAAGCAATATTAAAAAGGAAGGTGGGATTAAGTTTCAAATAGTATTACTACTACAAAAAATTTCTCACCTTTGTGCTTTTTCCATTTCTGTAAACTGCTTGTAACTGTTAATCAAAGAATTACTGTCTGTAAAATGTCTTTGTTCCAATATTTACACCAGAATAATCAGTCCTTGACTTCAAATAACATATTTACAAATAAACATTTAGGCAAAAAACCTTCCTGGTTACACATTGTATATAATGTCTCAAATTACCAAAGGTAAACCCTCTACTGTACAATACTTAATTCATATTTACACAGTTTTAAACTCAGCAACCCGCCGGAGAATGACTGACAACTTCTTGTTGCTTAATCCTTTAGGAAATCAATATTTACTGTATTTAAATAATGTTTTATGAATGTGGACTCTCTAGACCAGTCTGCAGACTCCATCACATTCCTTATTGATACCCCTTCGAAAAGTGCCCATGAAGGACCTATACTTCTTGTTGAATGACCTTTAATATTTTTCACTGACTTGTGCTTTTGTTTGTAAGCAAATTTTATTGTGTTCACAATCCATCTAGATATAGTTTGAGATGACACTGGTTTATGTGGACTTTTTGTGGACAAGAATAAGTCAGTAATATCACCTTCAGATGAATTTCTGAATTGTTCAGTTTTCTTCAAATAAATTGCTAAGCATCTCTTAGGATCTAACTTTTTGTTGTCCGGGAAAGATTGTATAAAAACGTGAGTGGGTGTATGACCCGGTCTATCTTGTTTAGAGAGTTTCTGTCTCACAAATGTAATACCTTTCCTCTGAACATTTACACAACCTTCACCAAGTTTCAAAGCTCTTAAATCACTACACCTTCTGAAAGATGTTATTGCTATCAAGAAACAGGTTTTCCAGGTAAGATGCTTCAAAGATGCTTGTCTCAAGGGTTCAAATGGAGTCTTTTTTAAACAACCTAAAACGAGAAGAAGATTCCATTCAGGTATAAGTTTTTTTGCAGGTGGTATTTCATTAAAAACACCTCTCAGTAACCTAATAACATAGGGATGTTGACCAACCGGTACTTTATCAACTAGAGGTAGTACAGCAGACATCATAGATCTATATCCAGCTATAGTTCTGTATGCAGCTCCTTGGTGAAATTTGAATGTGAGAAAATTTACACAGTCTTTCAAAGATGCAGCATATGGATCAATGTTTTGTTCACTGCACCAACTACAGAACAATCTGAATTTAGATCTATAATCTTTCTGGGTACCCAACCTCCATGATGATGTGAGCAGCTTTCTGGATTTCTCAGAAAATCCTTCTGTTTCGAGACATCTGTTGATATGAGCCATGCAGTCAGATTTAAAGATTTGGGATTTGGATGCAGAAGTCTCCCCTGGTGGAGATTTTAACACTATAATTGATACAAAATTAGACAAAAAAAATGGAAATAAAGATACACATAAAAAAATGTAGAACCAAAATAAACGAGCTTATTGAAAATTGCGATCTGAATGATATATGGCGTAACAAGAACAATGATAAATTACAATTTACTTGGCACTCGAACACAAATCCACCTATACACTGCAGGCTGGATTACTTTTTAATATCTAATTCACTAAGTAACATTATAAAAAAATGCAAAATCAGCCACGGCTATAAAACGGACCATTCTATGATAATGATTACAATCGATGAAATTCTTATGGAAAAAGGGCCAGGATACTTTAAAATCAATAATTCCATCTTATTGGATAAGGACTACCAATCAAAAATAATAGAAAGCATAAATGAAGTTACAGAAATAAATACAGAATGTAATCCAAATACTCTATGGGAAATCATCAAAGGTACCATTAGAAACGAAACAATTAAATATACTACTCATAAAAATAAAGAGATGAAACTTGAAGAATCAAAACTGTATAAAGAAATATCCGAGCTGGAAAGTAAATTACAGGATCAGACTACAAATAACACAAATGAAATAAGACTAAACATTTTAAATAAAAAGCAAGACCTAGATAAAATTATAGATAAAAAATTAAATGGTATACTTATGCGCTCCAAAGCGATTCATGTAGAAAACAACGAGAAAAATTCGTCTTATTTTGCTAATATGGAAAAACGTAAAGCAGAACAAAAAACAATACATAAGCTAAAAATAGGTGAACAATACATAAATGGAAAACATGACGTGTTGAAAGCGGAATATGACTACTACAAAAAACTTTATAGCGAAACGAATAATCATGATGATATTGAATACACTAATAACGCCTTTCTAAACGATAATATTAAAAATCTGAATGAAAATGAAAGTATATCCTGCGAAGGTGTAATAAACGAGCATGAATGCGGTATAGCATTAAAAAGTATGATGAACAATAAAAGTCCAGGATCAGATGGTCTAAACGTAGAATTCTACAAAATATTTTGGAATCATTTAAAAAGTTATTTGATAAAATCATTAAATTTCTCATACATAAATGGTAGTTTAACTCAACTGCAAAAACAAGGTGTTATTTCTTTAATTCCAAAACAAGGTAAAAATCTTGACTATCTATCGAATTGGAGACCTATCACTCTACTAAATGTTGATTACAAAATTGCAACTAAAACTATTTCAAACAGAATTAAGAAGGTTCTTCCAAGCATCATTAGCTATGATCAAACAGGATTCATGAAAAATAGATATATAGGTGAAAATGTAAGAACTATATTTGAAATCATTGATTATCTAAATGAAAAAAAAATGCCGGGGCTTCTATTTTTCGCAGACTTTGAAAAAGCTTTTGATAGTTAAAACCATCGATTCATGTTTAAATGTTTAGAAAAATTTAATTTTGGTTCGGATCTAATACAATGGATAAGATTATTCTATACTGATATATCAAGTGTAATAATTAATAATGGACATTTAACTGAATCCTTTTTAATCAACAAAGGTGTCCGACAAGGTTGTCCACTCTCAACGTCCTTATTCATAATATGTTTAGAATTTTTATCCAACTTCATCAATAATAACAATAACATAACTGGCATAAAAATTGAAGGTCAAGAAATTAAACAAACATATTTTGCTGATGATGGTACATTCTTTATTGATGGCGCAAAAACCTCCTTTGAAGCACTGATAGCAACCTTATCAAAATTTAGTAAAATTTCAGGTCTTAACCTAAACACATCAAAATCAATTATTCTTAGAGTAGGAACATTAGCAAATTCAAACGTAAAATTTTGTAATGAGCAACCATTCATCTGGACATCTACATCAGCAAAAACATTAGGCATACATTTTAGTAATAATAAAGAATTAAATGTAAAATATAACTTAGAACTTAAACTTAAAGAATTCTTTCAAACATTAAAACAATGGCAACATCGAAAATTAACGCTCATGGGAAAGGTAATTGTGGTGAAGACTTTTGCTCTACCAAAGTTAATATACCCTCTGAATGTTTTACCAAATCCAACATCTGTCGTGATCCAAAAAATAAATAAGGCTATATTTGACTTTGTATGGGACGGAAAACCTGATAAAATTAAACGCTCACGCCTTACACAAACTTACAATAACGGTGGATTAAAATTACCGGATATAAACCTATTTATAAAATCACTTAAATCATGTTGGGTTAGGCGATACTTAGATGTCAACAATAAAGGGAAATGGAAATATATATATAAAAATAAACTAAAAAGGTTCGGCGACAAATTATTGTTTGAATGTAATATTTCAACTAAAGATGTTAAAAACATTGCCCAAAGTAATATGTTTCTTCATGATATTATAATGTGTTGGACAGAAATAAACCAAATATATAGAGACAAAAAAAGAAACAAATATTGGAAAAGAAATATTATGGAATAATTCAAACATAAAGCAAAACGGTAAAATATTATTTTATTCACAATGGTTTAACAAAGGCATTAAATACCTCGAACAAATTTTTGATTTTAGAACAAAAAACTATTATACTTTTGAGCAAATACAGTTTTTGTATGAAATAGAAAAATCTGACTTTTTAAAATTTCATACTCTCATTAAATGTATACCAGAAAAGTATAAAACAAAACTTCAATCCTACAATATCAATCAAAACTATGAAAATCATATTTTATTAGAAAAGATAAAACAAACAAAACAGTTAAATAAATATTTGTACATAATGCAAGTTAATACCCATATTGATCGTAAAGTAGAGCAAAAGTGGAACCAATATTTAGGCAATGATATTAACATTAAATGGGAAGCAATATACATGATACCTTTTCAAACTACTATAGATGTATCCCTACGATGTTTTCAATACAAATGCTTGATGAGGATAATACCCACAAATAAACACCTTCACACTTGTAAAATCAAACAATCTAGTCTCTGTGACTTATGTCAATGTAATTCTGAAACTATTGAACACTTATTCTGGGAATGCCAAACTAGTCAAGCATTGTGGTGTAATCTTTCTAACCTACTAAACAATAATTCTTTCAACATAACAATAAATAAAATAGATGTGCTCCTAGGGCGAGAAATAAAAAATAATAAAAAGAACATTTTACTCAATTACATTATAATGCTGATGAAATACTATATCTTTAAAACAAAATGCAAAAACTCAATTCCTACTTTTCAAAACTTTATTAATTTTTTCAAACATCAAGTTCACATTGAAGGAGAAATTTCTATCATAAAAGACAAAACTGAAAGCTATGAAGAAAAATGGAAAGATTTTAAAAATTTATTAAAATAAATACTCAACAAAGGTCAGATAGGTTGGGGGGCCTCAATCCTTATCATGGGATATTTTTTTGATAAGGAGAGTGTTAGCGAGTGAATGATCGATTTAATTGAGTGAGTGGAGTGGATGAGTGAGTGGATGAGTGAGTGGGTGGATGAGTGAGTGAGTGGATGAGTGAGTGAGTGAGTGAGTGAGTGAGTGAGTGAGTGAGTGAGTGAGTGAGTGAGTGAGTGAGTGAGTGAGTGAGTGAGTGAGTGAGTGAGTGAGTGAGTGAGTGAGTGAGTGAGTGAGTGAGTGAGTGAGTGAGTGAGTGAGTGAGTGAGTGAGTGAGTGAGTGAGTGAGTGAGTGAGTGAGTGAGTGAGTGAGTGAGTGAGTGAGTGAGTGAGTGAGTGAGTGAGTGAGTGAGTGAGTGAGTGAGTGAGTGAGTGAGTGAGTGAGTGAGTGAGTGAGTGAGTGAGTGAGTGAGTGAGTGAGTGAGTGAGTGAGTGAGTGAGTGAGTGAGTGAGTGAGTGAGTGAGTGAGTGAGTGAGTGAGTGAGTGAGTGAGTGAGTGAGTGAGTGAGTGAGTGAGTGAGTGAGTGAGTGAGTGAGTGAGTGAGTGAGTGAGTGAGTGAGTGAGTGAGTGAGTGAGTGAGTGAGTGAGTGAGTGAGTGAGTGAGTGAGTGAGTGAGTGAGTGAGTGAGTGAGTGAGTGAGTGAGTGAGTGAGTGAGTGAGTGAGTGAGTGAGTGAGTGAGTGAGTGAGTGAGTGAGTGAGTGAGTGAGTGAGTGAGTGAGTGAGTGAGTGAGTGAGTGAGTGAGTGAGTGAGTGAGTGAGTGAGTGAGTGAGTGAGTGAGTGAGTGAGTGAGTGAGTGAGTGAGTGAGTGAGTGAGTGAGTGAGTGAGTGAGTGAGTGAGTGAGTGAGTGAGTGAGTGAGTGAGTGAGTGAGTGAGTGAGTGAGTGAGTGAGTGAGTGAGTGAGTGAGTGAGTGAGTGAGTGAGTGAGTGAGTGAGTGAGTGAGTGAGTGAGTGAGTGAGTGAGTGAGTGAGTGAGTGAGTGAGTGAGTGAGTGAGTGAGTGAGTGAGTGAGTGAGTGAGTGAGTGAGTGAGTGAGTGAGTGAGTGAGTGAGTGAGTGAGTGAGTGAGTGAGTGAGTGAGTGAGTGAGTGAGTGAGTGAGTGAGTGAGTGAGTGAGTGAGTGAGTGAGTGAGTGAGTGAGTGAGTGAGTGAGTGAGTGAGTGAGTGAGTGAGTGAGTGAGTGAGTGAGTGAGTGAGTGAGTGAGTGAGTGAGTGAGTGAGTGAGTGAGTGAGTGAGTGAGTGAGTGAGTGAGTGAGTGAGTGAGTGAGTGAGTGAGTGAGTGAGTGAGTGAGTGAGTGAGTGAGTGAGTGAGTGAGTGAGTGAGTGAGTGAGTGAGTGAGTGAGTGAGTGAGTGAGTGAGTGAGTGAGTGAGATAGAGAGTGAGTGAGTGAATGAGTTAGTAAGTGAATGAATGAGTTAGTGAGTGTGTTTTGACAATTCCTATCATACATACAAAATTGTATTTTAGTTAGTAAGATTTATGAAAGACATTATGTTAACATGTATAATTTGTAATTGTACTAATATTTGTGGTTTCCTTTTGAATGTATGATATGAAATGTTTTATATAAAATGAAATCTTTTGAATAAATGAGAAAAAAAAGAAGTCTCCCCTTTGCTTGTGACAACAGATCCATTTGCACTGGAAGTTTCAAAGGTCTGGCAACCAACATTTGCAACAGAATTGGAAACCAGTGCTGTCTCGGCCAGTTTGGTGCTATCAGAATCAGAGTGCAATTGAACTGTTGCATGTGTGATAGTACACGTGGTATTAGCTGTACTGGTGGGAAAGCATAGGCAAACATGCTCTGCCATGCAATTGACAGGGCATCCAATGCATATGCCTGTGGATGAGGAGTCCATGTGCAAAATAGTTGTGTCTGTTTGTTCTCCACTGTGGCAAACAGATCCATCAAAGGAGTACCCCAATGATGAAATATCTCCCTCACAACTATTTTGTTCAGACACCATTCGGTATCCCTGACTGACTGACGACTCAATACATCTGCCAGGCAATTCTGACAGCCCAAAACATGAGCTGCCTTCAAAGTCACCCCATTTTCCAATGCCATCAGCCAGAGTTCCCAAGCTTTCTGACATAAACTGAGAGACTTCGTGCCCCCTTGTTTGTTGATGTATTGAACCGTCGTCGTGTTGTCTGACCGAATAAGAACAGTCTTGTTCTTCAAATGAGGCAAGAAATGTTTCACTGATAAAATCACAGCATCCATCCCCAGACAATTTATGTGCTGAAGCTGTTGAATCTGAGACCAACGGCCTTGCACTGTAAGGCTGTTCATATGGCCACCCCAGCCCCAAGAGCTGCTCGCAGCTGTGGTCAGAGTAACATCTGATTGGTTGTGTTGCAAACAACGACCCTTCAAAATATTTACTTCCTGTAGCAACCATAGTAAATGGGGTTTCAGTGCGAGTGTAAATGGAATTTGATGTGCTATAGACATTCTTTGGGGACTCCAATTTTGCAACAGAATGATGGAGCTGAATTGGCCTCATGAACAGTCTTGCATTCGGTATAACATCTATACAAGAAGCAATCTTGCCCAGCAGAACCAGATAATCCTTTGCTGTATTCTGACCTATCAGAATATTTTTACAGCTTGTTTCAGACTTGATACTCGTTCTGGAGTTGGAAACACTAAACCTTTGTCCAGATGGAAAAGACCCCTGTGTAAGTGATTATCTGAGTTGGTTCTAGGCAAGATTTCTCTTTGTTTATTATCAAACCTAATTCGAATTGGAGATTTAACAGAAGTATTCGATCTTGCAATATGTGAACTTTCATGTAATTTAGAGACAGCCAGTCGTCTAGATATGTTGCTAGACGAACACCTTGCTTTCTGAGATAAGAGGCTACAACAGAAATAATTTTCGTAAAAACTCGAGGTGCTACTGTTGGACCAAAACAAAGAGCCCGAAACTGGTAAGCTACCCCCTTGAAGTAAAATCGTAGATATTGTCGATGATGTTTGTAAATTTCGATATGGAAGTATGCGTCTTTTAAACCCAAATTTAGACAAAAATCTCCTTTTCGAACTAGGTTTATGACTTTTTTCATTGTGTCCATTTTGAAGTGTTTTTTCTTGAGATACTTGTTGAGAGGTTTCAGATTGATTACAGGTCTCATTTCCCCATTTTTCTTTGCTACTAAAAACAACGTACTGTAAAAACCTGTTTTTGTCAAGTGTTTTGGTACTATCTCTATTGCATTTTTTTCCAAAAGTTTGTGAATTTCTGAATTTATAAGTTTTTGATCTTTTAATCTGACATTTTTGATTTTATTCCCCAAAAAGGTGGTTTCTGGACAAACTCCGATTTGTAACCGTTCTTTATTATGTCCAGAACCCACTGGTCTCCCGTAATTTGTTCCCATTTTGCTAAAAAATGTTTCAATCTGCCTCCCACAGGTATCTCTGGAAACTTCGCTATGACACTTACCTTGTCATTTTTTATCTGTTTTTTCCACCTCTTCTGTTATTTGATCGTGCAGTGCCTTCTGACCTACTGGGGCAAAAACTGGATTTTTTCTCATAATTGTAACTGTGTTTTTCTCAGTCATTTGATTTAGGTATCTTTGGGATACGAAAATTATCATATGAAGAAGAAGGTTTGTCATGGTATGGTCTCTTACTTTGTGGCTCATGACCTGTGGCTGACGAAGACTTACGCTTAAGAGGCTCTTTCTTTGAAATTTCAGGCACCAAATCTTCAAGTTGCTTCTTTTGTTCCTTTCTGGATTTCAAAAGATTCTCTAATTCAGAACCAAATAAACCATCACCAGTCAACGGTAAATTTTGAAATTTACTGGAATCTGGAAGTTCATAAAGAGCTGTATCTGTCATAGCTAAAGTGCGTCTTATAATATGATGAAAAGCCCCAGCTCTTCCAATTTGATCAAGTCCCTTTGTGGCCATAGAAAAAATATCTTTGACCTGTTTTTCTGCCTTGTCTTTTTCAAAAGATGTGGCCTGAATAGTTTGTAACAAATTTCCTAAACTTTGCTGAATGTACAATTGGATAATAATGCCTAAACGAGCAGCATGAGATCCTTTGTATGCTATTCTTTCCACCATTTTACTAGGTTGTGAATATAAACCTTTTCCTCTGGTTTTTGAGCTAGCAAAGGCAGCCTTTTGACCGTGGCGTTTTATAAGACAATTTTCAATCAACGGATCAATGGGTGGAACCTGTAAAAATGTTTCAGTTTCCTGATCAACTGGAAAAAGATCAATCACACTTTCATTATAAGATGTCAAAAAAGAAGGTTCACTACACCTGTAACTATTTAAAAGTGCTTCCTTTTGTGAACTGTCAAGTGAAATACCAACTGGTTCTGTTTTTGTACATTTGACCTTGGTATCATCTCCGAACATTTCAAATAAACACTTTTTTGAATTTTCACTTAAATTTTCATTGTCAGAATCTGAATCTGAAGAAATCTTATCATGAACGTCATGTAAAGACAACAAATCATCCTCTTTGTGAGAAACCGAACGAAAATGTCCGCCATTATTGTTGTCATCCGATTCGTCCTCAGAAATTTCGACCCGATTCGTAGATGGCTTTTTAGGTTCTGACTGTTCATCATTTTTGGTTTGTAACATTGTGAATAGTCTTTCAAATTTCTGCTCGAACGAATTGAACTTTTTATCGAATTTTTCTTCTAGTTCATTGTATTTTGAGCGACGTTTCTTGTATGGCGTTTTCACCGGAAACTTGCGTTCATTAGTAGAGGCCTCCGAGTCGCCATTATAGGTAAACCCCGGCGACTTTGCCTCGTAATTTTCAACCTCAGCAAGCTCTGACGAGCGTCTCACTTCCTCCTGCGACATGACAATAAAGCGAATACAATACCTTCACTGTCCAACACTTAAAACTAAATATCCAACACTGAATAATGTTAAAAAACAGCGCAGAGCGTGGTAATACGTCCGATTTGTAGGCGCCGAAGAACGAAAGTGATGCCTCATGCGTGGACCGGAAGAGTCCTGTGATTGGTTAAAAGGTTTTTGACGGAGTGCGCAATGGTTTATGGGAGATAAACAAATGCACACTTCCGGTCAGAGCGGGTTAGAAAGTAGGATGAAGTATAATCCAGAATGTAATGGCCGGTAAGTATTTGTATGAAATGAAATCCGTAGCACGAGGTTAATATCCGACTTACACAACGATTCAAGTAATTAGTTTCACATGTACATTAATTGGGCATGGACTACATTTTTACAAACGAATTTGTTTAGAGTGCATCTTTTTCTCTTACGAGCGTTCAGTGGATTTGAAACTGTTTATTAACAGATAACTAGCGTGATTTGATTACATATATTAGCATCCGCGACGGTAAATTGTATTTGTTAATTAACAATAATGTATGAATAAGTATTTTAGTAAAGACAATCAAAATTAACCAGTTCGTGTTTATTTTCAATTCTAAATTAACACGAAGACTGCGCTCCATTGAATACACGACTTAAAATTTCACGAGGGCATTTTTTTCATTTTCACGTGGCCGGGTTGATATCTAAATATCAACTCGCTCACGTGAAAAAGAACAACTCGCTCTCGTCAAATCTAAATATTGACCCGACCTGACCTTTCACATTTGCATCTAATAATTACCTTTACACACCGCTTCCTTTGTTTAACATGGGATATATTTCGGAACTACCTAAAAAATCAAAAGATTTCACGTGGGCGAGTTGTTCTTTATCACGTGGGCGAGTTGATATTTAGATATCAGCCCGACCACGTGAAAAAGATAAACCTGCCCTCGTGAATTTTATCTCGCGTAATAAAATGAAACGCAGTCTATGTGTAAACTTAGAATTTAAAATAAACACGAACTGATTAATTTTGATATATTGTATTTAATACAAAACTTATTGTATTTCCATGAAATGTTTATTACAAAACTTAATTTTTTTTAAAAATATAAATATAACATTGGATTTCTTCAAAAATAACGAAATATAATTATGATGTATTTATTCATGTAATGATGTTAGTAGTGATGTTAACCACCTTAAATACTTCAAATTTTGGTTCATTGAATTACAAAATTACCACCAAATTAGATATGATCGAGAAAAAGTATGTGAAATAAAATAAAAATAGACGTAATTTACAGAAATGAGATAATGGCGTCGAATAAGAACAAAATACCAGACTGAATAACAATTAAACAGTAAATGAATGCAGAAACTTATCTTAGAAAGTTTATTGTTAAATAAGTTAATTTTAAAAATTATTTACCGTTGCGGATTCTCAAACATGTATTCAAAACTACCCTGGTTATCTGTTTATTAATAGTTTCAGATCCACTTAAACAATTGTGAGAGAAAAAGATGCACCCAAGTCAAATTCGTTTGCAAAAATGTAGTCCATGCCCAGTCAATGTACACGTGAAACTAATCACTCGAATCGTTGTGTAAGTCGGAAATTAACCTCGTGCTACGGACTTCCTGTGTTAAAACAACATGGCCTTGAACTTCTCAAAATCCTCAAACGCTTCGCGTTTTCGTCTTTTCACGAGAAGTCCGCGGCCAGGTTATTCTAACTCAGAAAACCCTCGCAAGAAAACCCTTTATTCATGTTTTGACAGTTTGACACTTTCGTTCTAAAACGTTAGTATGACTGAAAAAATCAACAATTAAAACTTAGAGTAGCGTGCATATTTTATTGGTATTGTTCGTTTTCTATACGCCCGTTTTGAAAAGACGGACGTATTATGTTATGATGTTGTCCGTCTGTCTGTCCGTCCGTCTGTCCGTCCGTGGACAATCGCTTGTCCGGATGATAACTCAAGAAAGGATGTACCTAGGTTTCTCAAATTTTATGTGTGGATAGCCCTTGGGCGGAGGAGGTTCCCTATTGATTTTGAGACCCCAGGATCAAAGGTCAAGGTCACTGGGACTTAAAATAGGTGAAACTTGTCCGGACAATAACTCAACAACGACTGTACCTAAGTTCCCAAAATTTTATGTAAGAGTAGCCCATGTGTCAAAGATGTTCCCTTATGGTTTTGAGCCCCTGGGTCAAAGATCAAGGTCACACGGGCATCATATGGGAAAAAAACTTGTCCGGACAATAACTGAACAACCAATGTACCTATGTTCACCAAATTTTATGTGAGAGTACCCAATGTGTCAAGGATATGCTCTTATGGTTTTGGGACCCGTGGGTCAAAGGTCAATGTCACAGGGGCATCATATTTAAAAAACCTTGTCCTGGTAATAACTAAATAATGACTATACCTAGGTTCACTAAATTTCATGTAATAGTAGCCCATGTGTCAAGAATGTGCCTTATCAGGTTTGGGGAAACAGGGTCAAGTTTAAACCTTTAACCAGTAGATATCAAACCACCAAGCAGTGACTTCAAATGTTCGATTAATATGTTAATTAAGTCAAAATGGCAAGCAATGAAAAACCTTGTCTGGACAATAACGCAACAACGACTGTACCTAAGTTCACCAAATTTCATGTGAGAGTAGCCCTTGTGTCAAAGATATGCTCTTTTGGTTTTTGGGCTCCTGGGTCAAAGGTTAAGGTCACAGGGGCATCATATTGAAAAATCTTGTCCGGACAATAACTCAACAACGACTGTACCTAGGTTCACCAAATTTCATGTGAGAGTAGCCCATGTGTCAAGGATGTTCTCTATTGGTTTTTGGGCCCCTAGGTCAAGTTTAAACCTTCAACCAGAAGGTATCACATTACCAAGCAGTGAATTCAAATGTTCAATCAATATTTTAATAAAGTCAAAATTACAAACAATGGAAATAATGCTATATTTAATAAGTAACATGAAATTAGTTCACCAAATTTTATGTGAGGTTAGCCCATGTGTCAAGGATGTTCCCTAATGGTTTTGAGACCCCTGGGTCAAAGGTGAAGGTCACAGGGGCATCATATGGAAAAACCTTGTCCGGACAATAACTTAACAATGATTGTTCCTAGGTTAACAAATTCTATGTGGATCAGCCCATTTGTCAAGGAGTAATGTGCTGATAGCTCTTTTGTAGAGGATGTTCCCTTTTGATTTGGAGACCCCAGGGTCAAAAGTCAAAGTCACTGGGACTTAATTTATACTGAAACATTTTCCGGACAATAACTCAATAATGATTGTACCTAGGCTCACAGAATTTTATTTAAGGGTAGGCTAAATGTCTAGCATATGCCTCTTTGGTTTTAGGCCCCTGGGTGAAAGGGTAATCATGAAAATCATGAGGAAAAACCTTGTCCAACAACCAACTTTATCTAAGATCACCAAATTTTATGTATCAATACTCTTTGGGTCAAGGGTGAGAAATTTTGGTTCTGAGGCCCCAGGGTCAAGGTCACTGTAAGTTTGTATGGGAAAATTTTGTACCGGTGATAACTCAACCAAGGCTGTACCTAGGTTCTCAAAATCTTTGCTTTGCATAGCCCTCCAGTTAAGGATGGGACCTATTCCAGGGTCATTGGTCAAGGTCACAGGGACTTCATATGAGATAGAACACAGCATAGACTGCACACGGGCGTATAATGCCCCGCCCAGCGGAGCTCTTGATCTTAACTGTCAAAACATGAATAATTTCACGGTGAATGCGTTTGTATTATGATCAAGTAAACAATGCATTCAGTCACCATGAAATTATTCATGTTTTGACAGTTAGAAAAAAACGAACAATAGGCATTATTAAGTAAAGTGGCAATGAAAAACATATTCAATTTGTTCAGTTCAGTTGAAAGAGATCTATTATAAGAAAGATAAACATTGTCACGTGGTATCAGGTAAATAAATGCATAAATTTATAGTTCTGTTTTATCACAACTTATCACAACTGAAATAATTACACGGTCACAACTCCTTTCGAACTTGTTATTTCCCAATATTCAAAATCGCCTCATATATAGTAAGATCATCAATAATTAATCATGGATTTGTGGCTCAATGGTTAGAAAGAAGTTGAAAAAAACACATTCAGTGACCGTGTAATTATTCAAGTTGTGACAGGTTAATAAAACAGAACTTATACCCATAATGCTAAGCGTAGTAACGAACATACTAGACTGTGAGTATTGTCCGTAAAGTTTGACCCCGACCTGACCTTTATGCAAGAATATTCATTACATTTAATACGAATCTAGTATTAATGCTCGATTTCACCGTGGCCGTGAGGATTATGTAAAGGATATTAACTGAGTGCGAGGGTTTTCTGAGTTAGAACAACCTGGCCACGGACTTCTCGTGAAAATCCGAAAACGCGAAGCGTTTGAGGATTTTGAGAAGTCCAAGGCCATGTTGTTTTAACACAGAAAACTCGTAGTACGAGGTTAATATCCGACTTACACAACGATTCGAGTGATTAGTTACACATGTACATTAATTGGGCATGGACCACATTTTTACAAACAAATTTGATTTGAGGGTATCTTTCTTTCACGAGCGTTTAGTTGATCTGAAACTATTAATTAACAGATAACTAGCGTGATTTGATTACATGTTTTAGGATCCGCGACGGTAAATAATATTTGTTAAATAACAATTAATGTATGAATAAGATTCCGGATTCATTGTGTTGCTTAATTTTTATTCAAGCTGATATTTTTTTTGTTGTTATTCAATGACATCATCTCATTTTCGGTAAATTACGCAATTTTAGTCTTACATGTTGGACATAGTTATGAACAGTGTTATCTTACATACTTATTCTTGGTCATATATAGTTTGGTTTGGTCATATATAGTTTGGTTTAACTATCGTAAGTCAATGAGCCTGAATTTGAAGTATTTTAGTTGGTTAATGTCGCTATTAAATTATTAAATGGATAAATACAACATATTCATTTTCATTTATTTTGAAGAAATCAAAAGTTCTGTACATATTTTCGAAATGATTCAAGTTCTGTACTAAACATTTCATGCAAATACAATAAGTTTTTTTAGTAAAAACAATATTTCAAAATTAAACAGTTCGTGTTTATTTTCAATTCTTAATTTACACGAAGATTGCTTTCGATTGAATACACTTATTTCACGAGGCAGGTTTTTCTTTTTCACGTGGCCGGGTTGATATCTAAATATCAACTCGCTCACGTGAAAAAGAACAACTCGCTCAATTGAAATCTTTTGTTTTACTAGGTGTTTCCGAAATATATTAACCCATGTTAAACAAAGGAAGCGGTGTGTAAGTGTTGAAATTTAACACATACTTCTATAATTTTACAATCGCTTCCGAAGTGTTGAATAGGCGTGGTACTGATTTTCATCGGGAATCGGGATATGTGTAGATAGTTATAAGATGCAAATGTGAAAGGTAAGGTCGGGATCAAACTTTGCGCACTATAAATGCACTCCATGAGCTTATAATTTGAAAGTTACAAAAATTTGATCAACTTTTGAAGCGATAATTGTAGTCTACCATATAGATGCCAAGTGACTTAAATTCGGACAGGTCAACTGTCGGACTAAGTGTGCTTACAACAGATTGCGATAAATAATTGTGTTAGTGATGTATTTATGATACAAATATAGGATATAAAGAGATAAGTAACACCATTGTTATGTCTTTCTGGACTCGATTGTCGTATGTAATGACGTCATTATCGACCTTGACTTTATTTCCTTCTGTTGGGTGCGTCTTGTTTTATCTTAATAGTTTTTATTGTGGAGTTTCCGCCGATTTTAAGCACTGGCACCAGAGTCAATATCTTATGATAATAAAACAATGCGTACGTCCCTATATATAGTTCCCTGTGCATACATATACATATACACTACCTTATATGTAAATATTATAATGAAAGTACAGTTATAACTCGTGCAAGATAATGTATGCGGGACCGATTTTTAGTTGCGTTTGTTGACAAAATATTATATGCGTGCGTATTTAACGAGTGTAAGGACTTTGGTGCCAGTGATTTTAACTTAACAGGCTACAGCGCATTTAGATCACTTACTAATGATGATTGGTGAACCTATTGTTGACTTACATTCAACTGTATGTGGCAACAGTAAAAAACAAGGACTAACCACACAGCCAACGAGCAAAGCGTGGGGTGTTTGTTTAATTATAGACTTTGGTTACAAAAGGGACACAGTAAACAAATAACGAAAACATGAACCTGAGGTGTGTCCGGCTTAAAGCTACAGTCCCATAAACATAAAAATAGCCGTAAGAAGACCGTACGGGCGCCGTGCGATCAAGCTCCGCAAGGACCCGTACGAACTCTTGCGTACCCGTACGGACTGTTACGTTTTTACCAGGGTCCGTGAGATGAACCATGGATACACGCATCAGTTTCAAAGTCAAATCGTGAACAAAATCGTGGCCGAGTATGGATTAAACATACATATCCTCCAGCCACGGCTCCTTACGCGTGTTGATTTGTACCATGTGCGTACCGCCACCTTAATACGCAAGGCTTCCCACGGCCTACGACTGTCTGCATGTAAGGGTACGCAACAAGCCACGATTTTATGGGACTGAGGCAGGGGCGGATCCAGGATTTTTTTCTAGAGGGGGGTCCGAACTTTTCTAGGGGGCGTCTGAACCTCGAACCACAACTACATTATACACATTTTGCAGAAAAAATGCAACATATTGATAATAAAAACTACATAACCATTAAATCTATGTTAAGCACCGAGAAAAATTACTTCATACTACTTATAAATGACTTACAAGCAAGAAATACACTAATGGGCATGTACATTTTCCAAATTCTAGGGGGGGGGCGGACCCCCATGACCCCCCCCCCCGCTGGATCCGCCCATGTGAGGCATAAAACGGTCTGTGGCAAACTAATAACCATTGGGAGTTTAAACATTTTTTAGGGTGGTCGATGGACCGACCTCACACTAGCTCTAAAAGGTTCAAGGATAAGCAATAACAAACTGCCTTGGTGTAGAAACTTCAACTTATCTTTTACTAGACTTATTTTACATTTTGAAAACTTGCAGCAAATGCACCTCTTCAAATGCACTTACATGAATGATTTGTTAAGTGTAAGTCTATGACTAAGTTGTAGAAATAATTTATAAACGCAATATTTCTTACACTTGTTTGCCTTTGGTCCCTTATACATTTTATACATATACCTTAATGACTGAATTATAAATGGTGACAAGAATGGTGACCATATGGCGGCCCTTTTAGTGATCCCTTATATGGTATAACTTCCATTGACGACAATTATTATATATATGAACATAAGGTCTGTTATATTGACGTCATGAAAATAAGGGGTCATTTGGCCATATCGTAACACATGTAGATAAAAACTGTCCCCTATCAACAAAATGACAACATTTTAATATATTTACGGAAGTAGCTATAATTTATTAACCATTAGAAAATAGATCATTGAACAGTTAATTAATCATGGGATACCAAATACTGATCACGTGTGCCGTCTCTTTAATCATTGCAGGTATATTGTGTTTTGTTTTTGGCCGAGCTAAAATTCCAAAGAGTTTGGTAGTATTTTACACTTTAAAGTTTGCCTCAGTCACAAATCTGGCAGCACTAAATAGATTTTTGTGTCGTTCTCGTACCCAGAGGTTAACAAGATTCTCGTTCTTGATAACCTCAGGGTACGAGAATGTTTTGCCGTGTGTATACTAGAGTCTAAAGAGTTTAATTCTAAACGTATAGACAACGTTCTAAGGAGTATGTCAATTTCATATTTTATAGACAATAGTCATAAGAATTTGTTGATTTTACGTCGTACATTCTATACAGTCCAAAGTGTTTTACAATTAAATATTGTAAAGGCAACATTCCAAAGACTTTGACAACCTTGTGGTGTACAGGTTGATATTTTAAACGTGCATAACACTCAACGAAATGGTAGGCCTACCATTTACCTAAATGGTCGGACGGACTACTTATAGCTTTTAACTCTTTGGAAACCTTTGACCAAAGTATTTGGAATTTTAGGTTGGCGATTTTCCTTCTTTTTCCTCGTGAGGTTATGAGTTTTTAGAGACTGTAATGTTGACCTAAATAAAGAATTAGAGAGTCATCGGGTTACCAATTGTTCAAAATGAATAAAGAACTCAATTTGAAGCGCATTACTATGAACATGTGTTAAACCTATTTACATGTACTGGAATTGTGGCTGACTAAGCTGCCACTGAGGGCGAGATCTGAGTTGGATAAAAGCAGTCTTGAATCCTTTTAGACAGGTTGCATTTGATATATTTTAGCGACTGGTTTCACGCACGTATCGTTCGTGGGTAGACGTAAGAGTTGTGTTGTGGATGGTTCTTGTGGAATTAAAAGAATATGAATGATAATATTTTTATTTTTCTTTGCTATTAAATTGCATGCATGGCGAGTTTTGTTACACAAAAACTTACGTGAAAGGCAATGTCTCTAAAATTCGGGGGAAAACGAACACGAATGCATGAGTATATGGACATTAAAGGGGGATAATAGAAAAGAACTCGTAGGCGATCAGTTTCGTTAAGTTTGATTACTTCCCTTGTTAATAGTGTGAAAACATTGTTTGTAACAAAACATTTAAGATAAGTTGCCACACTAAGTCTTTCTATCTCTATGAAGCAATAATCGCCCTGTAGCAATAAATCGCTATTGTGTTTTACATTTGTACCTTTTTCTGTAAATGATGCCGTCTCATTTTTATTTTATGAAACACAAAACTGCGTCCATTGAACGTTTATATTTAGCATATTAATTTTAGAACGCATTCTTTAAACAAAAGAAGTTTCCAAACATCAATAAAGTAAATATTTTTATTTTACCATGATGACGCAACCAATGACGTCATCGACAATTTCATTTTTGCTTTGCTGCAATAGTGCTGAACCGGAAATAAATATAAAGCGCCACCAAATACAAATGTAAACCGGAAGTCTGAAAATCTCCATTGGTTTTTTCAGTATGTCTATGTATGCCAGTGGATAAAAGGTTTCTGGTGAATTGTTCACGAGATATAAATTGTTCTGATCCAATGTATGACGATTCGCCTGAAGAAATTTGTGGCACGAATGGAAAAACGTATAATGGTCTTTGTGAGCTGGACATGGTAAACCAAGACAGATTTTGTCGGTAAGTTTGCTTTGTTTTTGACCTTTACGACTTTTTCACAATTTAGAGCACTAGCATCAGAGTCCCCACATTCTTTAAATACGCACACATATAATATTTTGTCAACAAACACAATTAAAAATCGCTCCGTATATATTACCGTGTACGAGTTATAACTATACTTTTATTATACTATTCATTTATATGTAAGGTAGTGCACATGTATATGCACATGTAACTATACATGTATAGGGACGTACACTTTTTTTGATGATCATAAGATATAGACTCTGGTGCTTGTGATTTAGAGTTGTGGATTTGTGAAGGACAACTAAAAAGTTATCGATTCTATAGAATCAGTCTACGAAATAAGTGGGTGTCCGATTGCCCGGGAAACCAATTTCTGCTTCGGGCAACCAAAAAATGGCTTTAGGACAACCAAATACCTACAAAAAAGCTATCTTGCAAGCTGCTAAAATGACCTGTTTGGACAACCACTTTCATACTCGGATTTCGTAGACTGTAGCATGCACCAGCCTTAAACTCCCAACTTCAGTTAAATACATGCAATATATACATACAATTTAGTTCCATAATAACATTTGTAGGGTCATCAAAAGTGCTGGGCTTAATTTAGCGAAATGGCACTGGACTGTTGCTGTTGCTGATCAGTTTTCCTTTTATTCAGGGACAGTTTTCAGTTCAAATTAGGCATTTTGGGACGAAATCGTACGATTTTGCATTATCCACGGTGTTTTTTGTTTTATTGCAGAACTTTGCTGTTTAAATATATTAAATATGTCAAGGAGGACAGTTCGATAAACTACTATACCCTTTTACACTAAAAAACTGCCCAAAAGTTCTCAAATAAAAACGCTATCTTGGTCAATAGCTAAGCTTGATCAAACAATCCTCATTCATTGAGTGGTTGCAGTGAATTTGAGTTACTGACCTTATAAGCTTGACCAGATAGGCGGGGCTATAGTCGGGGAGTTGATAATGTCTGACCAGATGACCTACAAACGAGCTGTTGGATTTATCTCAGTACTTAAGAATATAAATCCATATCAGACACTATATAAATTGATTTTGTTTACTTATCACGTTTTATACTTTTAATTTTGATTTTTTATGTTTATGTGCGGTTAGAAGTCAGTGGTGCTTTTCACAAAAATGAACGTATTATTAATGTTTCTTGCTTTTGACTTAATAAGATTTTTTTCGTAAGATTTTTTGTGAAAAGCACCATTGACACTCAACTGTTTGTCTTGAAAGAGAAATAGACGAATTACAATGTTTAGTTTCCTTATTTTGTTGTTGTTGTTGTAGACCACGTGACCATAGACCCTGATATAAAGTGACTTTCGCTTTCTTATGATATTTCAAATCATAAAATGTTGTCATCTTGGGACCACGATGGAAATAAGGGATTGCCCCTTTTTGTGCTATACCTGGTGTTGGTATGTTTGTCATAGTAAATTACCACATGCTGTCTGTAATATGTGTTCTTTTTACACTATGCCAAATAAATGATATTTTTATTATCGTTTTCAGGGTTGGAGATTTCAACAAAATCAGCGTTCTTCATCGAGGCAATTGCACAAAAGATAAAGGCTGAAGAATATTGAAAAAAAGACAAGAAATTAAATTTTGATCAAATTTTATGACAATTATTGTAAATGATATTTGATCGTACGACATTGTTGTCTGATCTGAATGAAATATCGTACTATCGTCTTACGACAATTATGTTAATTATCACATGTCTACATACATGTCATACGTTGACGGTTAAAGGTCTATTTCTCTGGCACTATCTGTATCTCTCCCTTTACCCTGTTTAAGACCCTCTTATATAAAATACATGTTTTTAAATTCTCATTTTTTATTTATTAACACATTGTATATTTCATTTGCTCATTTATCTTGTTTCAAGAAGGTAGAGCCTATTTCTGCTCTGTTCTGTTTTCTAAAAAAATTACCTCTTCCAAAAATTTAAAACCTAATTAAAAATCTCTTTTCACATTGATTAAAATATGCTGTTTTTTAGGTTTTTTAATGTTTACCTGTATATAAAAATGTTCATACTCAAAAGTCAACTATATGTAAATAGTACGAGATACGCCGTTTTTCATTTACATGCATTCTCTGTTGCCCTGTTTCATTGTTAAATATTATTGTATAAAATAAAGATATCTAAATTATGATGCTTTGTTTTGCAATAAGCATTAAAATAGATTATGCTATAGACTCGCTTACAATACGGGAACATCAATGGCATGGTTGCAAAAGGGGCCATCCAGAGTGAGAGTCAAGGAGTTCGAGACTAACAATATTATTATTAAATGTTGACATGAAAATTACAGTCGCCGGACCTTATAACCTGGTTGTATTCCTACTGCGTTTTATATCCGAGGTATATCTTCGTAGATGATTGCCGAGGTTGTTCCGAATGCACAAAGTATAAAACTTGTGCTAAAGTTTGAATAAGGAAACAGTCAAGAATGCCATGTGTAGCATGAACAACATTATAATAATGCTAAAATATGGACATGCAAGTCAGTGTGCAAGATCATGGATTGCACAATTACACATAGCAATTAAGCCATTGTTCAGAAGCATGGACTCAAGTCCTTACAAACAACGAAACAAAGTGAGAAAACATGGAATGCAAGCCGTAAAAGACTTCAAGTCAAAAAGACTGCAAATCATTAATAAAACATGGACTGCAAGCCGTAAAAGACTTCAAGTCAAAATGATTGCAAATTATTAACAAAAACATGGACTGCAAGCCGTAAAAGACTTCAAGTCAAATGGATTGCAAATCATGTACAAAAACATGGACTGCAAGCCGTATTTGTTGCAAGTCGAAAGGTGCAAGAATATGTACCGCAAAACAATTTAGCATTGAACCAGAATAGGAGGAAGTGGAAAGCAAATCTTGCAAATCAGTGTGCAAAATCATAAACATAGACTGTAAACCGATATACGACGAAATAGTATCAAGGTCTAATTATTATTATTATTAAAGGATTGAAGGTTAAAAGAAACTAAAAACGGTGATATACAAGTACTAAGGGTTGACGTAAGCGAAGAACTCGCTCATCAGAAAGAAGTGGCTTTTATAGATTAGAAAAAGATACAAAACTTATTAGTACATGTATATCATAAGACATGATGCGATCACTCGTATTTCAAACAGTACACCTGGTTTCTTGATATGGTTTTATCTATTTGGAGGCTTCTGGAATACTCAATCTGAGTACACTTCATTTGAGTACATACTCAAGTACACACTTAACAATAATTGATAGCCTAACATCAAACGAAACTGGTATCAGACAATTGACACAGAAAAAAACTTGTCTTCTTATGGAACACGTAATATTTGTATATTTGTACATTTGTATATTTGACCGCTAAGGACTTTTTTGCGGTGAGTGGAAGGTCATTTTTATTATCGAAACTAGATTAATGAAACCCTGTCTACACAAGTTCAGTTTTTATCGTACTTTAGTTTGGCCATATTGTCAGGGGGCGATTTTCATGTCCCATTGACCTAGAAGCCGAGTTGTCCGAAATTTTATTTTACGCGGGAAAATTGCCGCGCAAATTAAGACGAAAACCTCAAGACCGGCATTAGATACAGGCTTCACCATTTAAACTGATTAACATTATTTAAAGGACATTGATTTAAATGATGAAGTTTGGAGATGCAACTAAAATACGGTGTCCACTTGTAAATTCAGAAGACGGCAACTCTTTACTAAATATTGTTAAATATTATCAAACTGTCAGTGGCGCATACATTAACCCCGACGATTTAAGTATTCACAGCAGTACGTATGTACTGACGATCGATAGTAGTAAATATCGAGTATCTAAATCAGCGGGTTCAGTAAATGTGAATAATAAAATTTAACAATACAATCTTAGGACTTAAAGTATCATAGATTAAAGCCCCATTACTAAATAGAACGCTGATAATTGTCAAGTATCATGCTTTTGCTTAAAACTCATGCAAATATTAAAGGAATATATAAAACGCATCTAAGGCACAAAAAACACAAGTATTTTCTCCAAAATTTATACTAATACTATTTTGAAATTAGCGATAAAACCCAACGTAATGACTGTACGGAAAATCACGGAACTCAACGAACTAGATCGGAACATCCCGTCGTGGCTAAAAATAACCACAACTTCAAATCTTAAGTCAACAAATTTTCTGCTTTGATAAATACACGTTTTGTATAGTGAATTTCGTGCGAATGCCAATTAAAACTCACGAAATCATGTAAATAGTTTCATACATGAACGGATATTGACGGGAAAAAGAAACGAACCAATTAAGTCTTACGTTATACAGAAACGTTTGTTGATAGACCACGTTCAGGTAGAATGAGTGTCGGTAAGCCAAGTCAACTAGATAATTTATATTTACGCCAACGACATTCGCGTGACAGATTTTCATGGCAGTATCTACGTCATGTGTGGTGAATAATAACCGTGTATGTCAAATAAGTCGACAAACAATGGAAATCTTCTTGTTTGGCTTAAACAGTTCTTAAGATATGCCACCGTCATCAACGTCTATCTCTCCGCTCGTATCATCGCGGCCTTGGTGTTGAAATAATGTAGAACTCAGTGAGGATTCGCGTCTTGGCTTATGTAACGTCCTCAGATTTATCAATGTTTCAACACGAGTTTAGGCCACAACTTGTTGGCTACGGTAATCTCGTGGACACATCACATATACTAGCTTTTATGCTCTGTGAGTGTCTCTATATTCTGGCAACGTTATGACTGTGTTTATCAGCATAGTAACGACATAACTCACGTTGCGCATGTCACCAAGGACTTCTTTCTGGGTGACAACATTAATGTTTCCTTATATTATTCTTAATCATGAAAATTATGTACCTTGTTGAAATGAGGCGTTTCTTTTTAGCATCAGTTTAGATGTTTGCGTACCCAAAATTTACACGCACTGATTTTTCGAGTAAACCACTGGAAAAACGATATGACATATCCAACACTTTACAACTTTGTGTAAGTTTTATCAAACACCTTTTAAGCAACTTGATTGGCTGAGAGGATATCTCCGTAATCTAATTTGCATGTTATAAAAGTACCCCACTTTTATAAGAAATTGATATTTTGAATAACTTGACCCCTCAAAGGGAACCCGCTAGAGATAGTTATTATAATCCAAAGGCAGTTATATTCTATTGTCTTTTTAATAGTTTAACTTGTTTTTAAATTGATGATAAAGATTTTGTCTTCATTTAGTGGCTTTAATAACAATACATGTATATTCTAATGAAAATGTTCATATAAAATCTAAAACTATCACGATATTGTCCAGAAAAACTGGTTAAGTGACTCAACCTCCTAAGATAACATTAAGAAATGTTGAGAGATCAAAGCAGAACTGAACAGAACACTTGATTGAAAAACGACTACAGAAAGAGTAAGAGGGATGTTTTGATTGGACAATTTGCGCACGTGAAATACGTGCGAATAAAATCTTGTGTAAGCGGTGTCGTTGAGAAGACCAAAATATATGAGATAGAGTAGGGGTAGGGCCTACATGTATAATGCGTAAATATTGACCCCGACCTGACCTTTCACATTTGCATCTAATAATTATCTACACATATCCCGACGAAAGTCAGTACCACGCCTATTCTACACTTCGGCAAGGATCATAAAATTATAGAAGTGTGTTTTTGTGTTAAGTTTTATTACTAAGTATTAAGTTTTAAAACTTTTAACTCATAATCCTCACGGTCAACGTGTAATCGAGCATTAATACTACATTCGTATTCAATGTAATGAATATTCTTGCATAAAGGTCAGGTCGGGGTCAATATTTATGCACAATACCATATAGAAAACCATTGTTTATGCAATCGGACAATTCAATATAATCGTACAATAATATTCTTGAACGTTTTATAGCGAAAAATAAATTCATGAAGTGTGGTCCTTGATTACAAAGTTTTGGATGTTTTGGATAGTTCAGGTAATAGGTTTATATAAAAAACTGCATTTCTAATTCGAAAAGTGAGACAATATTTATCATATGTTTACTAGAGTATTGTATACAATTTGTGACTATGTACCCACTCCTTACCCCCTCCAAAAACAAGTTATCACACTGTAGTTCCAAATGTAAGTGACAGTAAAATGAAACGGACTAATTATAAGTTAATGTCGTAAGTGCTTCTGTGGCACGACATGCAGATTATTTCATGCTTTTTTGAGTTGGGTTTAACGCCGTAGTCACACATTTTATAGGCCATATCACGACCGTCCGTTAACCTACTCATCGTTTCCTGCAAAGGCTAAATCTCTGGATTTGGCTGTTAACCAGTAACTAGGCGCATAGGTCCGTCATTGACTGACAACTGTCCTACATGATTAAGAATCAGTGGTAGGAGGGAGAATAGCCGTAAGTTTAATTTGAAGTCTGTAAAATAGCATATATTATTTCCCCCCAGATAACTAGCTTCATTTCGATCAGTAGTTTTCGTATCCATGATCGCCAAATTTCAATAATAGTATCACGTTTTCTCCAGTTCTGTTCTGTTCCGTACTGTTGTGAAAATCAAACACATATAGCTATATTTAGAAGACATTAAATACAAAACCAACAAATACGTGTTATTTTTAAACTTTTATTAACATTCAGTAATCTTTAATAAGCTTTTAATATTTGAATAAATAATATGAGTAATCCGGGGATTTTTGTATATCATGTAGTCATGGCGCCCAAACGAACGAAAAATACCACAATCCTATTTTTTTGGCTGATTATTTATTTCAGTTCACGTGACTAATTTGTTTTTCTTCATTCTGATTGGTCAGATTTTAGTATGACGTCATTGAGCCAAAATGTTCTAGAATTGTTTATTTGATTGCGTAATGGATGACCAAGCACTTGTACGCACCTTTTGCAATGTGTTGTTCATGATCGTTTCCTCACGTACTTTATTTTGCAGTTTAGGATGACATTGGGAGTTTTCCCCAAAAAAATAAACAGCATGCTTAAGCTGACCCTATGCTAAGTGAAAAAGTTTTGCGTCATAGAAATTTGATGTTCAAAACAGAATTTTGAGCAGCGCACCTAAAGGCTCTCCATTCAATACAATGTAAATATGCATTAAGTGAATTGTCACTTCCTTATTGACAGATGCAGAAAAAGGCATCGCAAATTGTTGTGTAAAAAGAGGAAAGCAAACATCTCAGGAACAGCAACATAAGAATACATACCTTCAAAAAAGTAAACAAAGCAATAAAGAGATGTTTTAGAATTTTATTTTTGCTATAATATATTATAAGGTGATGAAGGCAAGAATGGGTTCATGAAGGGGCAGTTTAAGGGGTAATTAAGTTCAAGACTTTCTTGTGAAATTAATATTGATATTAAGGTTTCCATAGCAAAATGGCTAAGAGTACATCTAATAACTACAAACCCGCAAAGCGGACAAAAATATTAAACATGGACTATACATGTACGAATTCATAAATGTACACAAATATTGCTCCTATGAGCCACAGCAATCCTTTTGATTCTTATATAAATAAGAAAATTGTAATTTTGTTTTATCATGATTATGAAACTCTTTCAATGACAAATAAAATAAAGTAATATAATATTGAGTTGTTGGACACATAATCAATGAATAATTGAAGTAAAAAGTGCGCCCTCAGAACGAGAAGATTTTCGGCCGCGGTTATCCCAATGGTCTGCGGTTAGCGCTATCATATGTGGGCATTAAAGTTTGTCGGTACCTAAGTCTTGAACCAATTTATCTGCGTTCTCACACAATAAATGATCCAAAATTGGGCTGGGCACTGACTGATTAGCTTTAAACCCTGTCAGATTGTAGATTATTATTTTTAAATTAAAGTTAATCTGGTTTTATTGACGCACATCGTTCACTTCACTAATCAGCTGAAAGATAAAAAGGGGCACTTGAGTTAACCATATTACAATATCTTTGTTGACGAGACGTTGATAAGGCGGGGCTTAGGAAACCTTTATAAGGGACCGAGGAATTGAATTCACAATTAAACTTATCTTGACTCTCAAACTATTGACTATTGAACAGTCTTTGCTGTTTTTGAAATATTATTTGATATTTTTGTACTTTGTTTTTTTTTAGAAAAACTTGCGACTTTTTGTAAAGATGGAAATTCAGACTTTTGTTTGTGGATTGATTTTGATGACATTTGCTGGTAAGTTTTTGAGCATTTTATTATTTCAATTATGTTTTTTAATTCTATCAAAATTTTATTTCCTTAATTTTTTATTTAATTACTATATCATGTTTTGCAGAACTTAGGTCTTTTTTCAATTCACTTTGCGCAAAAGTTTATTTAATGTGTTTGAAAATGTTAATGGAACTTAAACATATTTTTAAATCATGCATTGTCGTTTTAAGTCCAATAAATAAAAAAATGAATATTGATAATAGATTTCTATTTTTTATTTTAATTTATTAAAAACCATATTTATTTTATCTAAAATGTATTCAATGTTTTACTAAATAACATTCGTAAAAGTTATGTGTCAATTGGAGCTTTCGCAAGCGATATCACTTCAAATTCGTGTGAAATCTACGGTGATAATTCCTGCGAAATAATGCATAGCATAGAATACTTAAATTTATTATTTTTAGTATGTCAATATTGATTATCATTTTATAATTATTTTTTTATTTTAAAAACATAATTAAAACAATCATAAATAAGATAAATAACACCCATTGGTAATCGTCGCCATAGCAACCATTTGAAAAAAAGTAACTAATCAACATTTTATATTTTCAAAATTTCTTTACTACTATTTCAGGTATGATGTGTGCACCAACAAAGAAGGGTTTTCTAGAATTTGCCTGCGGTGAGAAAATAAACTGTACAGATAAACTGGAACCAGTCTGTGGTTCTGACGATAAAACTTATGACAACAAATGTGAACTTGCTTTAGAGAACCAGTACAGATATTGCCAGTAAGTAGTTTATACTTTGTCACTTCATTTCATAGTTTCATATTCCATAAGTTCAGTGGTTCATAATTTCATAGTTTAATCATCACATAATTTCATTATCAACCTATTTCATAGTTTCAATAATTCAAAATTTCAATTTTTCAATAATTTCATAATGCTAATCTTTTGTAATTAAATTTTATTATTATTCCATAAAATCGTTACTTCTCCATTTCAGTATTTCATTTTTTCAATTTAATATTCTTTCCTAATTTCTTTTTGGTCATAATCACATCTTTGAAATATAATCCGTTAAATTTTCTGGGACGAACAGATTAATTACTTGTACACACTTATGTGAATATCACTTGGCTAACGGATTCAGTGACTCAGATATTTAATTTTCTTACCTTGTATTTTCAGGCTTGGTGACTTTAACAGAATCGCCATTGCTCACGAAGGCAATTGTACAACGGCTGACTCTTAATCTTGGACACTGGGACATTCAAAACATCATTGGTTGATTGTGATGATGTTTATGCCTTAAATCTACAATCTTAAACCCAACAAGCGCCTGGACAACAGTGATGTAGAATAGCCTGTACATACCTATGTTAAAACATTTCTTTGCACTGACTGGAAGAGACTTTTTAAACGATCTGTTGCAAATGCGCATGCGCGGAAATATGTAAACTTCCTGTAATTAGAATCTTTGCATTTAATGTTGGCTTCGTTTTAATTTTGATCCTCTTTCTGTGTAAGGAAATGGTCTGCAGTGGGTTTTGTTCAAGCGACGATGGGAAAAATCATTTATTTTTTAAATTTTAAATGATATGAGAGAGTTCGGTTGAGCGCGCGCTTCATCCAGCTCATCAGACGATTTGAAGGATTGGTGTAAAGGAGAGCCATTCCGTAACGATGTGATTTCAAGTATTTGAGAAATACTCATTCCGTTCCACGTGCGGGAAAACACGTGAAATTTGTACAGCAATCACTACTTAACTTAAAGCAATAATATATTTGTAAATATTTGTAAATATGGAATGTTATGTTTTACATATTTTGTTAAAAATAAACAATATAAAATTAAAATGTGTCGTCATGTAAATATTGATTTACTCAGTTTTGCACTGCTTGCCATTCGGTTTTAAACCAGCCCTAAAGCCCCTGATGAAGGATAATCAAACACCATGACAATGTAGTTGCTCATCATTCTACAGACATTGTGTCTAAGACCATTACCATGTTTCTTCTGTTACATTGTATTCAACTGTCACTGACGCATATATTAACTCTGTTGATTTAAATATTCACTTCAGTAATTTTGTATTTACAATCGATAAAATATATTCAAATAAGCGGAGTTAATGTATGCGCCACTGACAATAGAATTAAACAGTAACTACATATGATGCTGTTTCGGCGTCAGAAATCAAATTACACCCAACAATCAATAGTCACATACAGGTATTGGAGGGTGTGGTTACAGCAATAAATATTAAAACATTTTCTTTTAAAATAATCATTTTAAAAAAGGGAAGAAAAATCAATATTTTTGCTTCAGCCATGCCTTCGTGTACCCGTATATGACTAGTGATTGTTGTAAAATGATAGATCTTCGTTTAAATGGAAGATACGATGACAAGACATCTAGTTGACATTTCTGTGATGAATGCTTCAGTAAATTAGATTGAATGAAACAAGTGTTGGCTTGACACGTGAACAAATGTTACAAAACCAAAGAAAAATATTAAAATATCGCATTAATCAATCGCAATTTCCTTCCACAGACACTAAAAACTAGAACTGTGAATATGATTGCAAAGAATAAATTTGGTTTTGTAACACAGAGCAAACACAATTTAATCTGGTTCTGTAACGTTTGTTCACATGGTTTGTCTACTCTTGATCACTGAAGTTGGTGCTTCAAGAATACGATGCGTAAAGAATAAAATCCTCTCAGTTTTCTGCAATTGATAATCAAAAACTAAATAAACTTCACACTCTTGCCGTTTACCTGAAAATTTGAAGAACCAGTCATTGCTAAATCGGCCTTTCAGATCTCGAAACTTGAAACAGACACTATAGAGTCTATAGGCAAACGGTTAGGTTTCAAACCAAAATACGTATACATTGAATTTATTTTATAGTATTTGGGCTCGGAACCATGCTGACCGCATATGCTTAAGTCCATATAATATACAGTAGAACCTCGTTTCAGCAACACTCATGCACTGGGAGAGATTAAAGTATGTTGCGTTGCTGTATAGAGATTGTTGTTCGGCAGAGGTTGAATTCAATTTAAATTATGTCTAAAGGAAATATCAAAAGATGGTGTTGTGCAGAGCATTTGTTCTGGAGAGGATCTCTCTGTAGAGATTATGCTGTATCAAAACAAAATTTAACAAATGCAATATAGAAGGATTTACGACGAAACTTTGTCGTAATATATATTTCTTTATATGGGCCCCTGGAATACATTTCTGTTTGTCGTCGATTGCTTTTACTAAACAAATAAAAATTCGACGGAAAATGTATATTTACGAAACCTTTTGAAGGCAATAGTCACAGGTGTTTTGGTAGGTAAAACGTATAAAGGAAAATGTATTGTTCTTAAGTATATGAAATCCAATTAAATTAGAACATTTCTTAGAAGTAACAACTCATACAGAACAAGAATACGTACACATGTACATGAATGATTACAAATGATTACTAGAGAAATACAACCGACCATTGGCAATGACAAAATAACACACTAAAGAAATTATAAATAATATCAGGATAGTTTCAAAATTTGACTCAATTTAGACTCAGAAATCAATGTTTTAAGGGTTTAAGAGTCACACCTAGGGGTCTGCACATTATGCATCCTTATGGATCGGACGGGTGCTCATTAAAATCAAATTCAACAAACAATAGAGCAATATGGTTTTCATGATTGATTTATTTTATTACATTTACGAACAATGAGCAAACTTTCGGCCGTTGAAAAAGAAGACACAGTGTCTTCTTTTTCAACGACCGAAAGTTTGCTCAACAGCCAAAACCTAGTCTTTGTCCAATATGGAGCAGAATGGATGTTAAAAACAGCAACTCGAGTTCGATTCCTAGTTACAATAGGAGGGCTAATCAAACGAATGAAAATCGACAGTAATGTTAATTAACTTTGGTATAAGGACAGTTTGGCGAAAAATAATGAGTTCTGAATGAAATTTGTAGAGAAAAGAGAATGCTAGTTAAAATGAGCCCAGCACAGAGAAAAGAACAACCGATCTTTATATGTCAGTTTTAAATCATCGAAAAATATTTCATTCGGAAAACCGCTCGGGGTTTTCCGTATTCTGATAGCACAACTAACGCCAAGGTATTCCGATTTTTCTGCACACAACAAACTACTTAACATGTGTTATAGTTAGTTCATATACATGTATTTAGAAAAAAATGAAAAAATAAATGCCTTTTATAATGAACTGGTGTAATTATTCTAGTCAGTACCCTATACTGCTGTTCTCAATTTCCCCCTTCGTCCTTTGATACATCCGGAACACCTCTGTGTTAGAGGTATGCGTTCTTCAGTCTAGTCTAGTCTACAGAATCTTCCTAATGTTTACGAATGTATTTGAAACAGAAATAAACAGAACAAAACGTTTTGAAGCCACGTGTATGTGTGTTACATATATTTAGCCACTTTTTAAAAATTCATTAGTAAGCTTAAAATTTTGTTTTTAAAAACGTAATTTGTCGCTTTCTATGTCACAAAATATATCTAATGTAAGCTATCGAGAAACGATATATTGTTCTTGCATTGACTTTTACAGATAAGTACACCCTTCCATTTTGCTTTAGTACTAGAACATTTTAATGTGAGTTAAGGTGGTTTATTTTGAAGTCACTCCAATACGTTGCTGTCATTCGGTATTTCTCGGTCATAC
Organism: Mactra quadrangularis; assembly: GCA_025267735.1. Lineage (NCBI taxonomy): Eukaryota > Metazoa > Mollusca > Bivalvia > Venerida > Mactridae > Mactra > Mactra quadrangularis. The sequence continues at coordinate 44,606,798 of CM046305.1, read as the reverse complement.
ATTTGTACTTTACGATTAACATTTATTTTATTCATTCAATGAATGGTCAAAGTGTTCCGAATGCATTGCTGTCTAATAGAAACCAAGGCCTGAAATTAAGGAGTAGAATATGAATCATAGAATTACAAACTACAGACAAGCTTGACAAAATATCAATTTTACCGATATTTGTTTTGGATTTAGGGTATTTAATTAATGTTCCTAAGGTGTGACGTTGATAATACACAGACGTGGACTTTGTACCTGGAATGACTCAGCAATATAATAAACATTGACAAAACTTAAGTCTCCAAGATGACAGGGCTGTAGCTCGAGATTTAGCCTACATAGGGGACTAGCAAGTTTTTTGTCCGAATCGGGCGTATTTTATTTTACTAATTCATTTTAGCTCCATCGCGAAACTTGTTTTACAGTTTAACAATAAGTACTCTCGATTGCTATTCCTGAGTTGGCAGGATACTTGAATGTTTCTTTCTCAAGGAAACATATCGAAGAGTTTTGAATGTGATTCGTAGCAATACGGATCTAGCTATCAAATTATACCCATTCCAATGTCGTTTCATAAAATTTAACAATAGGCAGTTTGAAATGATTCTTGAATATTGTAGTGGAAGAAATGTAGCGCAGTAGTATATATGAGTGCACCGGCAAAGTATTGTAAAAGCGACAAACACCAATGAGCTCTGCCAAAGAAAATGTATTGTTCTGTTCTGTTCTGGTCTGGTAGCGCTTCAGGATTTCTAATCTAGTGTTCCGCATGGGGTACGGGCTCGAATCGTACCAAGGGCCAATCTCCGTAAACAGATATCATATAGAGCGTTGTCGTACAGGATCTCTACTGTCTACGTGGAAGGTCACGTCGAGATGAACTTTCTGCCGACCAATCAATGCGTAGATTTCATCTAGACGAAAACACTATTAATCACATTTTGATTTTGTAATTTCTACTTTCAGACCATGTTTTGTATGCTAATTTAACAGCGGTATCATTCACAGTCAGTGATTGAGGGGTTCATTTCAAATTGCGTGACGTAGACGATGTAAACAAGTTACGTATCATAACAATTTCGTCATGAATATTATGATGAGAACAGGTTGCCTGAACGTGACCTTCGTTTGAAAAAGGCCAGATCTAAATTAGCGAGTATGCGAGCGGAAAATTTTAGATCGGGTTTTAATCAAACTGATCCGGGGCAGTAATACTCATCTATCAAAATTTTACAATAATGTCAATTTTCCATCTCTGATACGTTATATTGAGAAGTAGCCGGCCGTGTTGAAGGGTAGGTGAGTACTGGAGACAAAGGGTCCAGGAAATCTAGGTTAGGGGCGCTGGTCGCCGTAATATAACCTAATATATGCACGATGTTTCACCAAGTCAGGTTGTAACATATATTTAGTTCTGTTAACCGCGATCGCTCCTCGATTGGTCCGCCCTTGTTTTTTAACACATCAAAGAAAATTTGTCAAGATGAATAAAAGATATAGGTGAATAGATTACGTAAATTAAGAGATTTTTTAACTATAAACAATGATTGACGTCAGTACTTTGGTGCCTGTGACCCAACGCGAGATAATAGCCTTAATACAGCCAAATTGTCATAAAATTTTCTTCACTTTTAAAATCTTGAACTTGCGATGCACATCATAATAAAATTCATAAATTAAAATTTAAAAATTAACAAAACAAGACTTTTTTAAGTGTTTAATGCAAATTATTTATTAATGATGAATATTCATTGCTTTGTATGTGGAATTATTTTGTGTTCATTCGCAGGTAAAAATAATTTATTTTAAAATTCCTAATCTTTTTCTTGCCTCTACGAATTTATTTATTTATTTAAATAGTTTGAATCCAAACTACGTCATTTTTGCTCTCATCAAAGCAACTCAGCACTTAATAGCTACGTGTGACGTAATATGAATTTAATTAATGATTTGCAAGTATCAACAGTTCGAAATTCTTATCATGAATTCAGTGCAGAAAAACGAAATAAATTACTCAAGTTGATTTAAAATTCTCTAACTTATCATTACTTGTTAAACAAGCATTCAAAATTGACGTATTTCAAAGATTAGAACTGTAATGCTCATTTCCTTCTCTTTAACAATATTCGCAAGTTTCCTGTGTTATCAACTCATTGCAAGCGTAATTTTTGTCGTGTGACTAAAAGTTAATTGTATTATTTAAATTGTATATTGAACCCGGGTCGATAGCGCAATTGGTAGCGCGCCGGGATTCGGAATCTCGTGTCCCGAGGGGGGTACGGGTTCGAATCCCACCCGGGGATTATACCCTTATTATATAACTTGTTATACCCTTCCATGAAAATTAGACAATAATGCCAATTATCCTCCATTGATTAGATAATATGGAGAAGTTTCCGGCCTTGTGGAAGGGTAGGTGAGTACTGGTTATAGACAAAGGTCCAAGAAAGCTAGGTTAGGTGCGTTGGACGCCGTAAAATGACCTACAATGTGTTGATACGGCGTTAAATCCAATAAATAAATAAATAGATAAATTGTATATTGATAGAGTATTATTTACAAATCGTCAATAAAAATACGTTCTGTTCTGTTTTGTAAATTTTATTGTTATCTATCATTTTATCATACCCTGAAACCTAGTTTAAATCCCAAGTTGCAAATGTTTGCCATTCTGTTCCAATGTGGTAACCCATTAGGTTCTTTTGTTTGTTATTCGTATATGGCCTTCCTTTTATAACGAAAGTTTTAACATCTAAAAAAACTTCATATTTGCTTTCTGGCTGTTTGTTAGATATTTAAAACGTTTTCCATGAAATATACATGTATACTTTTTTCTAAAAATGCAGGTAATTTATATATGTCAAGGACTTCATTTTTTTAAATTTGAAATTTAACATTTAAACAAAAAAAATAAATAAATAAAACGAATTTTGTATAATTTCATGACATTAATTAAAAATCAAATTGATTAAGATAAAATATTCAATTAACTACTGAATAAATCTAATTTAATAAATAATGTAATAATTTATTAATCTAACTAAATAACATTTTACAAAAAAAAACCTGGGTAAGCTTCATTCTAGTTAAACAGCAACAGCTCTGGTAACCATGTATTTTCTCCATTCTCTTCGAAAAAGGAATGACATGGTGCTTAGGAACAACCAGTGCCAGTCAAATGCTTCACCAAACGTGAAAATGGCAAACGTTTGGCAATATGATTGCCATTCATGTCAAAATAACGACCTTAAAAATAAAAACTATACATGTACATGTAATATTTTCTTTTACCGATAAAATTATACTAGTATTTTGTGAAAGTAAGCAGTTTACTTTGTAAATAAACTTTAAGTGGTCTCAAATGCCGACTCACTTCCGATTGCATTTTTGTGTGAATTATTTAACCTGATAAATAAATGTTTTTACAAAAAATATATTGAAAACCTTTGAATAAATCAAATGCAACATTAAAACATATAAAAATAATTAAAGCAAAAGTTGTATAACAAATTAATATCATTTATGAAAAGGTGGGTTAAAATATATCAGGAATAGCCACAGAAATAAACACAGTCCTACCTCACATCCTAAAAAACAAAGAGAATAATAAATATTTTATATTTGTATCATCAAAGGGACGCCACAAATAAATAAGAAACAAGCACATAATTAGTTTCTGCCTAAAACGGACAAAAGAAATGATATTGTCATTGTATGATTGGGGGTAACGGGTTTAATCCAGGTTCTAGGATGCATCAACCGCACTGGAGCTTGGTCACGAAATTATTTCTACGACCATTCTTCCTCCTACCAATGATTCTTAATAATGTAGGGCAGTTGTCAGTCACTGACGAAAGTATGTGCTGAGTAGTTAGTTAACAGCTAAATCCAGAGATTAAGCCTTTCCAGGAGGAGTGAGTAGGTTGACTGACCGCCGTTATATGACCTATTAAATGTGTTGCTACGGCGTTAAACTCAACAAAAACAAACAAACAAAATGTAGGGTGCACCAACCTCACACTTGCCCAAAATGTTCAGGAACAAACAATAACAAATTGTCGTGGTGAATTAAAACTTCAACCCATTCTTTACTCAACGAGGCGATAGAAACCTTTCTTTAACTATTTCTTTTCTCTGCAGGAATGGTATGTATGCAAAAGGGATTTCTTCTAGAAATAGACTGTGACAAAATTATAAACTGTACAGAATTGGAACCAGTCTGTGGCAGTGATCATAAGACGTATGACAGCTCATGTCACGTGGAATTTGAAAATCAACAAAGATACTGTGTGTAAGTATTTCTTTACTTTTTTTAAATGGGTTTTCCCATGTTTACTTGTAGCAGACTGCAGCAAATCCTTTATTAAAACCACCACGGATGATCACATTAGGCCGCGCATGAGCAATTAAAGGGATACAATTTACCACTGCAAATAAAGTAGTTCGTTTTACGCACAAGCAGCGGATGGAGCTTTTTTGCAATTGAAGTATATTAAATCCTGTTTAGTATTCTATTAATCCAAAAATGTAAGGAAACTCTTCCTTATATTGCCCCCGTTTGTTCTATATTTTCCGTGTCCATATTCTCCACCAAAACACTGTCCAACAGTACTATTAGCGCTTTGATTATTTGATGTTGCACCCCACCAAATATCAATATACCCGATCTGACTTTCCTTTAAAATACTCGTGAATATGATTTTTACAAAGTTTTTACATTACATATAGTTTTTCGGTGTCTATAATAAGTAAAAAATGAAGTTTTTAATGTTAAGACAAACTGACCTATACATGAAGAGAAATAATCATATAAAAGTCATAAAAAGTACTAAAATCGTCCACACCGTTACTAACGACCAAAAAATAGATTGCATAGTAGGCCTAAGTGTAGTAAATTCCATGTTATATAATCATAAGCTTTTACGAAATATTATTTCGTTTAAACGATAAAATATTACATTTAAACGAAATCGTTGTGAAAATAAAAAAAGTATTTCAAAATGTCACTTTAGGGGTTTCGTATACATGCTTTTTCAATTTTCAACTGATTTAGTGTTATATATTAATTGTGTTTTTTATTAATTTCAGAGTCGGTGATTTTGACCAAATTTCAATCAACCACAAAGGAAACTGTACGGAACATGAACATCCATGATAACTGTTTATAAACTGTGAACATTTGTCAAACGAGCATAGAACAATTCTAATCATTGCTTCATTTTTTTGTCTTTCAATGCAAACATGCCGGGTGTTGTTGTTTTTGTGTGTTTTCTGTGAAAATAGTTGTGTGTTATATTAGATTGTAAATACATATGAACTCATTAAAACATTTATTATTTTTCTTTGTGATTCCCTTTGAATATTAAGGGTTATTCCCGCTTAAATCAACCAAAGATTCCCCGGTCACCCTCTCCGAACTGCTTGAATTTATTTATTCATTTCATGTTGTTTTAAGGAGCATCGACACTTACTGGTCATGTAGCAAACGCGCAAATAACAAAAATGCAGGGAACGTATTTACAGGGATTCTATATAACAGGGATTTGTAACGAAGTGCCTTTTGAATTTTCTCGATCGTCACTGTCTATAACTGGCTAAAGTAGGCTGTACAAAGTGAAACTATTCCAGAGTTTAAAAGCTTGATTTATGTTTTTGTACATGTCTATCATGCAACATGTGAATGTTTCTGAAGTTTTTGATAAAAAATTGTTGCAATTATGACCAAAAATATGACTTTAGGTATTTAAAATGGGGCTAAAAATGGCAGATCGGCGGGAAAATGCATTATTTTGTGAAACAGTCTGCGAGCGTAGTTTACCTAAAAATCATCTAGAAACACATTTTTCCTAACATTTATGTCAATTCGAATGGTACTGGTACAAAATGTCATGTGAATATCTTTATTTAAACTTGTTTTACTTGTTTTCCGTATTGGCCGAAATAATAGCGACGACAGTGAAATTTGATGAAAATCTATTACATTTACTTATCGTTACAAATCCCTGTTATATAAAATCCCTGGTATTTATAAGTTATTACAAGACAAATGCTAAACATTTGAGTGTAAATAAGTCATAGGATTAAAAAGTATAACAGTAAAGTAAGTTTTTGGTTAAAAAAGTAGTTCTGCCTGAAAAGTTTACCATATATCATGAAATTTGAATCGGATGCACAAATACATGTTAAATTTTCAAGCAGATCTGAAAGACCATTGTGTTCTAAATGCATGAGTGATTTTTCTCAACCCATACTTTTTAAATACTGTTCATATAAAAGTCTGAACATATAAAAGCATCATATACTCGTAATTCTTATAACAACCCGTGCGTTGAAATAACTGACATAGTCATTGCATTTTCTTCAATAAAATGTGGCTGTTCCTTTATACGCCCCGTGTATTAATACACCTTTGCAGGAGTGTATATTCGAATAAGTCAAATTCCAAAAAATAATTATATGAATTATTCCAACAGATTTTTTGATGGTAGAATTGTATAACATGTAATACTAAATTGCATGTGTTTTATCGTAAACTGAACTCAGATGATCAGTCGGAATTGCTCTATTTATTATTTGTGCAGTGTATTTTTTACTATCATAATTCCCGTGACTTCCCCTTTTAACTTAATCATAGATTGACGATTGTGAGTAATTTGCTTACTTTAAAATACAATAATTCTAAATTTTATTTAACGTTTACTTATCGGTCATGTATGCGCATAAAATCTATATTTTTCACCTTTTTAAAGTTTGGACCGCCCAAAACTAAACCACGCCCCCACTAAGCGGCGGACGAATAAGTCAAAATAATCGTTGTAATCTAATGTTATGTCAATAAGTCCAGTCGTGAGAATTGGTTTACTAATACTTTATTATTCTAATATTCCCACATAACAAGCGGAAACATATGAAAACTTCACACTGCTATGACGTCAATGCCGGGTCATAATTAGTACTTCAAATTATCATTAGGCTATTTTTAGACAATACCACTCGCCGTACAGAGAAACAAATGGTGCGAGCGAGATAAAGACACTTCTATGGATGATAACCGTATCATAACAATAGTTGACTCCTTTTTACTCTAGTTTGGCCCCGTTTGAACTAACATAAACAAGGAGTTGGGTCAAGATGAGAAGTCAGCCACAACAAAGGGGAACACTTGACCGATTGACATTTTAAATCAGATTGATGATTTCATTACATTAGGCATACATAAAACCTACTATAAAAATAAACTATGATTTAAAGCTGCTGATTTTGATACAAGAGCAGTCCAGGGACTGTGCGCTCGACTATTTGGGTGATTATGTAAAACAAAATCTTTCGTTGTAAAGCAATCTTATTGCGATGAGTAAATTTTAATGTGGATGCATTGTACTTACATTAATTTTGTTTCATAATTACAAACATTAATCACCAAAAGTTTGGAGACATTTTCACTTTGTAAGCCTACTACATAGGTTTTGTAAAAAAAAGATAACTATATGTACATGTAGTTGAGACTACATTAGTAGCTTAAAATCTATGTTAAAGAAAATAATTACACTGAATTTGGTTTTGAAGGCTTTTTGATATCAGATGCTGAATCTTATAAATGTGATGCATTCAAAAAATATAGTTACATTTAATCATCTACCATATTAAATATATTTTCCAAAAATGGTTCTACCAAAAACAATCAATGAAATTTGATACGTATTTTATTTAATTTGCATTGTCACCAAACTTTTCGCGGATGTTGTAAATATGCATAACCCAATATACGATCGGTAGCTTGACTAAGGATATTAGATGCATTGTCCACTTTTCTATCCTAAGTATGAAACCTTAAGTGCAGTTAAATGTTTCGAATGGTCTTTGATATAAATCATAATGCCTTGCGAACTTGTTCTGAAATTTTAGCGTTTCAAAATATGTTTAATAATCTTTTTTCGTGAATGCTAGATATTGCACGTAAGCTGCATTTACATTCATTTTGTCAACTACATGTAATCGATTACTATATAGTGCTTGTAAATGATTAATTTGTAAAATAATGCAATATATTTTGTCCTACATATTGTTCATTTGATCACGTACGCATTACAATATTCAATATCTACAAGCAAAAATTATCTAATATTGCTGACTCATCAACGATGATCAATGTAAAATCTTTTGTGTTAATCGAAACAGATTTATGAAATCTAAAGATTTGAATCATTTGTCACCGGGCGTGTCAGATTATGTCTATATTCAATGTAATTTTGATTGTAATATTTAAATAAATCTATCTAAGAGATAAAGATAACTGGGCCTAAGTTATTCTGACCCATATATATAAAAACTGGATGGACACTATCTAAGCAATAACTAGGCACCCAAAGCATGCCAGTCAGATATCAAATATTTTTCGATGACAATTGATAATACATTGTAATGATAATATATTAGAAAATTACCTATCACGCCTTTAAACACCATGTAACTTGAATATGGAATAACGATTTTTTATCTTAAGTTCAAATAATATATCGATAGCTCAAACTTTAGTGCGAACTGAACAGTTACTGTACTTATTATAACATGACAAAATATATTTATTTTAAAAGAACTAAGGCCACAACAAATTGATTATTAATTGATTATATGTTCTATGGATTCGCTCGCACCTTAATTTTGACGGCTTTTACAAAAAAATATTTTTATTTCTTCGCTCGCTCATAAAAATTTGATCAAACCGCTATAAAAAGCAACTGAATTAAGATTTTTTTTATTTTTTTTTCCTCGCTCGCTCGCCCCATTTTTTCTAGAAAAATCCGTAGAACATATCATCATCTTGTTGTGGCCTAACAAGACCTATTAAATAAGCCATGTATATCGGTTTCTGTTAGCATTCTTATTTTTTTAATGAATTTTAATTTCATTCGTCAATTTGACACAAAGGGAGGCAACAGTGACAATAACCTTAATGCAAGTTAACTCCCTTCTGTAAACTGATATCTGAACAGCATCATGGACTACATTTCCTTGATCAATATCGGTCATTTACATTTATTTACGAAAAATCGAACATAGATGTGTTTCATTGGACCTGTTGTTTAGCCCCTTGTTAAAAATCTGAAGGTGCAATTATTGATTATGAATAACCAATTTATGTTAAAAGTACAAGAAAAAAGCATGACCAAGTCGAGTTATAATAGATCAATGGCACCATCTGGTTTTTTTATATACAATGTAATTAAAGATAAGATATAAATGTCTCAATAAGAATACCAATCAGGTAAAGAATACGAGCAAATTATTAAATGCGTTGTGAAAAATAAACTAAAACCCTGAGTAATTCAATGTATGTCTTTATTTATATGAACTTTATGATTGCTGTATAACGTGCTTATATATATATATATCGCAATAAAGGTTTTTCTTAAACTTTCATTAGTTCAAGAACTTTCGTAGGGCACTCTATATTTTGTATGATATCTATCGTCCGTTTACACTCTAAAAAGTAATTATTTTATAGTATCAATTCCATGCTTATAAATACATGTTCATCTATTTTAAAGCTATAACACCTGGTCACCTGTATGTGTTTTCAATGTTGATATTTTCCTTTCTAGATATTTGAATTTACAGTTCTTGTCAACACATGATATTTACAAATTTATAAACTTTCAAACTATAACATAAGCCAGGGGCGGATCCAGGATTTTTTTTCTAGTGGGGGTTCGAACTTTACTTAGGGGGGTCCAAACTCGAACTACAACTACATTATACACATTTTGCAGAATAATGCAACGTATAAATAATAAAAAAACCTACAAAATCATTATAAATATATGTTAATCACCGAGAAAAATTGCTCCATGCTACTTAATTAAAAATGACTCACAGTCAAGAAATACTCTAATGAACAGGTTCATTATCCAAATTCTATAAGGGTGGTCCGTACCCTCCTGACCCCCCCCCCGCTAGGACCGCCTACGTAAGCTACTAAATATGTCTAATAAAATACATAGATCTATAAATTATTTTTAAGCTGGTTGGATGATTAGGCCTCTATATAAGTATGTTCATAAACAACTCAATCTTTGTACATTTGGAACCCGTCAACGGTAGTTCGGATCTTTCCGAAAGTCATCTCAGACAAAAAAGTAGTTTTAGTGATTTAAAGGGAGCTAACTCGTACGGTACTGTTAAAAACTTTTTACATTGTTAACTCCCTTTATTGTTTCTACTCTAGCTACTATGGGCCTACGGTAAATTAATTGACACGACGCATGGATTTAAGTTAAATCGATTGATTAACCTACCTGCTGCCATTTCTGAACGTCTGCTTAGAAAAAGCTGAAACCTAATCATTCAATATCGGGGAAATTTATTGATTTATATAGCTAATTTTACAATCCGTTTTGAGCGCTTTGATAGCCCATTAAACGGATTAATTTTATTACGGCTTCTATAAGTTGATTAATAGTGCCGAAGTACGCATTTGTACAGATTCGGTGGATATTTTAGTAAATATTTGTGGATCTAATAAGATAAATACGGAAGCTGATCCAGAAATTATTAATCATTTTACATATTGTGAGTTATTCGCAAAGCACGTGGCACGCTCTATTAATTTTGAGGTTTTTGATTGGTTCACACCTGTATGACGTCATTTTCCCACGCAACTGTCATTTAACGCGAGGATTTCGTGATTACAGCACGCGAGTTAGATATGTGAGCGTTCAAATTAACATGAGTGGATTTACGTGCTTTTTTGTTGAAAGATTACGCCGGAAGTGCTACTGTGGCATCTGTCGTCTGCCAATGAAGGACCCAGTTCAAATAAAATCGTGTGGCCACAGATTTTGTGACGTCTGTTTGCAGGAATACCTTGGGTGAGTTTATAATTTAAATTTGATTGATTCATACTCAAAGTGAAAGTAGAATAATTTCGTTGCCTGAGATTTACTTTTTCAATTTTTTGTTGTGGCTAAGTTTCGTAAATAACGCCAATACTGTAGCTTGGCAATGGTGTAGTGCTGTTGAAATCCAGAAGCCCAGAATTTAAGGGCCATGTTCACCAGTGGCAGTGTGGCTTGATATGGAACAAGGGCCCATGCCAACTGTATAAATAATGTCCCAGTAAACAGTGATGTATAAATTTGTGTATTTTTTTGTAGGAGCAGTAGTCCAGTGGTGGGACACAAACTTAAAGGACGAGAGGTCCTGGGTCCAAATCCCTCTACAGGGGCACTGATAGTTTTTCTTGAGCAAGAAATTTATCATCATTTGTACAACTTCACCTAGCTGTAAATGTACTGTGAGGTGTCACCTGCCTAAAGATGATCTGGGGTTATCTGTTGATTCATTACATTTAAACATGTATACATATGGAAGCAGACTTTAAACTGCACACATTTTTTCCCTACTTTAAGTGATGCTAATGATCACATTCCTGTGTTAAAACCATTCATAAACAAATTTTGGTATTTATTTGTATTCTAATATGATGAATACAGTTACATAAGCTTCTTATAGTCTTACTTTATGGTAGAAAGTGTACATGGATGGAGCTAGATTTCTTCTGAAGGGGTTAAACTGTTTACTATCTCCGAGATTGAACTATCCTCAAGTACCCATGGTTGTTTAATGTAGTCAATGTTGATCGTTCGGTCGTGGGTATCCCATGGTGGGATTGAACCTATAAAGTACCATTTTTAATCATATTTCTACTTTTATGCAAAAAATTAAAAGTTTAATGTAGAGCATAGGCACGCCTTGCACCTTTTCAATGCCTGATACGCCATTTAAAGTACAATTGAATTTATCACTTACAATTTGTTTACAAAGTTATGTATCCGTACTTGTTACACTGTAAGTTTGTAACCTATATAATACATGGTGACATGTATATTATATGATTGTATAGATATGAATGTTCATGATATAATACTTTGTACTCACACTTCAAAGCTTTACAGTTAAGCCTTATTTAGCATAAAAAATGTTTAGTCATTCTTATCATTAGTGATTATTTTTTGTCACTATATTTTAAACATTTTTTTTACTTTAAGTTTAAATGTGCGATGACAAACTTCCATCAGCACTGGACATTCAGTCCAGTCTAGCATAATGGAATTTTTTACTGGACCGAATGAAAGTTTACTCAGCCAAAAAATTCTGAGCAATGTGTTAAAATATGCCATCCATTTTAATGATTTAGTACAATAATTATATCCTTTATAAAATTAAATATAAAACTTAATCAATAATATATCAACAAAAACCATTTTATTGAATATGGAAAATGGTGTCAGTAAAAAGTTGGTAGTTTGTTGGACCACTCACATTTTTATAGTTCCTGGACTGATAGGGATTTTTATGGGCTCGGTCAACATCCCACAGTCTAAAGTTAAAGACTATAATATGTACCAGCAAATTATATATTGAGACCAAGAAAACTTTTTACCACTCCTTTTAAACTCCAAGTTTGAATATAATATTTAATACAATATTTTGTTTGTTTACGTTCTTCAAGTGATATTTAGAATACATTAAGTAGACTTGTAGGTGTATAACATGAGTGTCTCTTTTAACTGTCAGACATAAAAAATATATAAAGTATATTGCCAAACCACAATGAAATCAATGTGGGATAGCATGCAGTTTATGTTGGTTAATTTTTATCTCGACTATTTGGAGAATTGTGGGGCTATCCTACTTGAGATCTGTGTCGGCTTGACACTTCTTAATAACTGATGTTTTTAGATGCTTCATTTTTGCATTTTTCATATCTTTGAAACCACTGTAGGGTTTCACTTGAAACATCATACATGTTTGTTAGGGTACTATTTGAGGATTAATACTAAGTTGCATATAACTCTAGCAGGAATTATGGCCACCAGGAATTACCGCAAACAAAAATGCTGTTGAAAACAGGCTTTTAAATATGCCATTTCTTTGGTGTTTTATAGACTCAATGGAAATTAAGCATTACTACTGCAACCCTGGAAAAATGAGCTGAATCTGCCCTTTATATTTGAATGCCAGTCAGATAATATTCTAATTTTGTAGCTTGTACTTAAAAATCAATGTTTAACTATAATAATATCATATGTCACTTATTAAATTTAATTATTTCTGCATTTAAATTTAACTATATTTTACTCATAATAATGCAGAACTATTTTGTTCATGCAATTATACAGATCTAGGAGTCAAATTAAATTTGATTTTTCAATAAATTATTCAATCAAATTAACATACTGTGATTTAATCAATATGATATAAAATGGATTTATACAATTAAAAGTACCTTGTAACATAAGTATAATAGTATATAACAATACAGACTTCTATATCAAATATAAGACGATATCATTTATAGCTTATTACTGATAGGGCCAATGTGAGCATGCCTGATCATGTAATAATTTTATATTTTCATGTTATGTTTTTATCAAATAACATCACATTTCACTGTAAATCATGAAATAAAATGAGTAAATTCTGGGCTTTTTTCTTATATGATAGGGGCCGTTCTCAGTGGCCTTTAACCCCTTCTAAAATTTCTTTGAAATCATGCAGTTTTCCCAAAATTTGGAGTTTACCTTGGATTTTTTGTTCCCCTATCTATGAAACTGCGATAAAATTTCCCCAAAGGTTCTATATAAAGAAAGGCCCCAGGCCCCTTCCCAAAATACTATAAAGAAAGCCCTGAAATCATGATTGGTCTCCCACATTAGTTTAGAACGGAATAAAATCACTGTGGGTTAACCCAGAATAATGATGACGATGGTATATTCTGTAATATTACACCATGGATCAGCAGAAAACTAATTTTACTTGATGATAAGTAAAGAAGTATGTATGCTCGTTTTGTAATGACCCATTAAAATACAATATATAACTTATACAGTGCAATTTATAGTGTAAGTTAAAAATAAAGGTGATGTAAGCTTTTTACGCATATTGAATAAGTAAATGTAGGTTACTTACATATATTTGCTTAAAGCGTAATAAAGTTAATATGATGTACGGGTATGTTTGAAATGTATGTTAAACAAATTACATGCTTTATGTGTTTTTAAACATGTTAAAATCTTGTGATCATTATTATTGTTTTTATCGAAATATTTCTGATTTTATTTTAGTTGAATACAAATGTGTATCATTTTGTTTTTCATCAGATGGGGCATTAACCCGTTCGTTAACAGTGTCAGACTGACCAACCAGCCCCTGCCCATTCCCTTCCCCTTCTGGTTTCACCCTTTTCCAATATCTGACTAAATTACTGGTGTATAATCAAACTAACATAAGATTTTAATCTCAATTGTCAATTATTTTTACTGATCATATTTTTAAAGGATTATAATATTGATTTCTAATTTTTCTCTTAATCTCTCACTGTGCCTTACATTTCAGCCTTTTAAGTATTGGTTCACAGGATCTCGATATAAGTGAGTGTCAGTGAAATTTTTTTTCCAGAAAAGCCCTTGTCTTTCTTTTAATGTATTTAAGAATTTTAGCTCCTTATTCTTTAGAATTGTGATAAAAGATTTTTGGACAATTAGGGAATAAGGTTTTGAAATGTATATAAGCATTTTCTTAAATCATTGTCTTTTAAACACTTTATCCCATTAAAGTACTTGCAGAAACGCAATTATGTTTCTGACCCTGTCACAAAACCTCCACTCTCAATTGTATAGAAATTTGTACTTATAATTGGTAATTACGAAACTACTATTGAGTATTTAAATCAGCAGGGTTAATGTATGCAAAATTGACAGTTGAGTTGAATGATATTTGACAATAAATGGGATAGAATTCAATTAAATGCTGAATACTCAGTGTTGGTGTGACTATTTGACATCGGGTACCTATGTATTAGTCATGGCGTTGTTCCTAAATTGACCTTATGTGACCTCCTATGTTATTATCTTTAACCATATGGATTAAAACATTTCCTGCTTGACAGATTTGATTTTATATTTAAACCATAGTAGGATAAGTGCTTTAAAAACATAATTGGTTCTAATCTATTGGCTAATTGTTTGTTTAGAGATCAGTGTCAAGAAGCTACTAGGAATAGAGATTAAGATTATTACTCAGAGAATCTGTTCTTTGATCTATTGATATTTTCTTCTGGAACAAATAATCCATTGCCTTAGCTGGAATCAATTTATTTTTGGTGTAGTTTAACACTGTAGCAACACATTGAATAGGTCATATCATGATGGTCAGTCAACCTACTCACTGTTCGTGGAAAGGCTCAACCTCTGAATTTAGTTCTTACGCAGTTCCTGTGCACATTCTTCCATCAGTGACTGACTACTGCACTACATGATTTTGAATAAGTGGTAGAATGAAGAATTATTTCATGATTTAACCCCACAAAAGTTTGCCTCACCTGGGAATTGAATCTTATTGGGCACAACCTATCCACAAGTAGACTTGTGTGCTACCAACTGAGCTAGCTTGGCCAGCTGATTTTTAGGGCATGAGAGATTGTTGATAGTTACTTATCATGGGCTTAGCACTTAAAAGTGGTCGTAACTCATTTTAAAAAAAGAGTGAGTTACAACCATTTTGCACTGATCCTGCTTACAGAGGACAAAGGTCAAGTACAAGGGTTCATCTTCTAACAGTTAGGTGAACTGTCTGCCTCATATCAGTCGGTCAACAGTTGAGAGAATGAGTACAAAACAAAACAGCGCATTCTCAATATTGCTGACAAAATCTGATTTAATATAATCACTTTTCAATCAATTGATATCAGAATTCAATTACAGTATGTTCTATAAGATAATTAATACAGGTCTCTCAGTACATGATTGATGAGAAAATATATTTCTGATAGAAAAATCTGAGATCACTACAGCGATAATTCCAGGCACATACCTGAAGTAATGCCATATAAAATATGGGAGATATTAAGGTCTTATAGAATAACAGACTAACTTTATGAATTATTGATTAGGTTTAACATTTATTGATCTTATATCAGACTTAAACAAAAAACATTGCATGAAAACTAAAACATAGTATAAGAAACAACCATTAATATTCATGTAGTCTCCCTGGCAGGGCATACTTTCTTGGAGCTTGGTTATAAGATAATTTCTTTGGGCATTCTTTCTTTTATCTTTTCCAGGAATGGTTAGTGAGTTGATTGACTGACTGTCATGATATGACCTATACAATGTGTTCCTATGGCGTTAAACCTACCAAAAAATAAAGAATTTGTGACACACTAAAAACAAACTATTCACATTTTTTTTAAGGATGCACCAGTATTAGAAAAACTCCTCAGAGTTGCCTACAGCATACCCTTACACATAAAGCCGGCCATGGACTGCCTTCCTGTAATTTTCAAAATAAGATTTAAGTTGGAATTAACAAAACTTACTATGGTCTTTGGAACCCTTATGATCCTTTTCTGTGTGGAATACCTCCCTTGCAAAAATCTTTCTGCATCTGCCCCTGAAATACAAAAAAAGGAATATCTGAATTTATCATTTTAATATTAAAATGAAAAGTCAATATACAGGGTTGAGTATTTTATGTCAAATAATTAATATTACCTAAAAAAATATGTCAGGTTAGGAAATTGAAAGTTAGTTAAACAAATATTGAAATATCTATGAACAGGAAATACTTGACTTAATTGTTTCCATAGTGAATTAGTGACATCCTTTTATATTTGGATTTTATGTGATTTATCAGAGTTTTTTATTTAGACATAAAGATGACTGCCTCACCCTTAAAACTAAGCTTGTACCATAACGCAAGGTGTGGACAACTTTCCTTGTACATGGTTATAAGAAAATCTTTGTCAAGTGAAGGTCCAGTTGAATTTTATTCAACAAGAAAATTTGTTGTTGTTTGTTCTTGCACCTGTTGGAGCGATAGTGAGGTTGGTTCACCCTTGTTTAAACCCTCAATTTATAGTCACTGTCCTTTCCAAGGTGAAAACCCTTAAGTTTCTTGTTTCTGTTCATTGTTTGTGACACACCTTTTATAAAAATCCCCCTAAAAAATTGAAAAAAAAACTTGCATTTTCGCTGTGTGGATTATTGATGTTTTTGACCACACTGTTTCTGTTACATTTGCTTACACCATTTTTTTATTAACACGGGTCAATAGGGCAGTTGGTTGCGCGCCAGGATTTGGAATCTCATGTCCCGGAGGGGGTTCAGGTTCGAATCCAACCGGCAAATCCTCCTGAAAATTTAACAATAATGTCAATTTTGATTATTTTATTTGTCCATTAATTAGATAATATGGAGAAGTTTCCAGCCTTGTGGATGGGTAGGTGAGTACATGGATCCAGGAAAGCTTGGTTAGGTTCGCTGAACGCCGTAAATTGACCTAAATTGTGTTGACAAAGCGTTAAACCCATTAAAAAATACACAAAAATAACACTATTTGTTATTGGTCCATTTAGTTGCCAATACAATACATTAGTTCATAAAATAAATTATGTAGAAAATATTATAATCTTCAATTTAAATGCATTAGTATTATTATCTTAGAATACATTGATCAGTTTTAAACATATTTTATCTTCTATTTTTCTGATCATAAATTCTGTGACACAACATTAAAGCAGCTATATATCTCTACCCAGAATTCCCTGTATCTCTTCCCAGAATTCCCTGTAGAATTTGCTTCATCACTCTAGATATATGATTCCTGTTAATAATTAATGTAAACTGAGCTCATCTCACTTAGATTAGAAATGCCTGTCTTAAAAAATCTATTTTATGGAACATTGAACAAACTATGATGGTTTTTTAGGCCAACCAAAACGAAGGTTTGTTTGTTGGTTGGTAAGTGCTCTAATTTCAATATTTCTAAAACAATTTAGCTTGAACTCATTCACTCAATATATTTAGGGAATGTTTTAGTCAGTCTACCAAACTATGATACCGGTATCAAGTGGTTGTCTGAACAAGTCATTTAAGTGGCTTTAAAGTTAGCACTAGCCTAGATGTGGATAGATCTAAATTTAAAAGTAACACATAGTTCACTTTGTAAATCATGTCAATGTTTAAAACCAGTGTTTTGGTCATTTCATATATTAGTGACAAGTAACATTATTATTATACAAAATTGTTACAATTCAAACAAAAAGTGCCAGCTCAATACTTTCCAATGATAGTTTTATAGTTTATTTGGTTTAGTAATTTGCTGTTTATCAATATTTTATTAATTTACAAAATGTATTTATCATTGCTATGTTTTCCTATGGTATCAGTATCCTTTGAAAAACTGTTTTCTGAGCTCACTCTGTGAAATCAATATCCAACTTACACCAAAGTCGACCAATATTCTCTATTTCTTCATAATTCCAAAATTAGACTTAAATGGCCAGAGTTTAAGGGAAACAGCACAGGACTCTTGAAAAAAAGCAAATTTCTAAAATTTATATAAGTTGTAGCCTATATTTGCACCGAGTCTCTTTCCCCTATTTTGTCCTGACTTCATCCTCTTTCCTCTGACATCTAACCACAAAACTTTGACTGAGATTTAAATAAAATGTCAATGTTTTATTAACTTATGTTTGGTCCAGTTTATACAGAACATATTCTGGTAGGCTTACATCTAATCAAGCGAAAGTGAAAGTCAGAAAGTCTGTGGTTGATGCCAATTTTAGACAAAATGTTTTCATTTACTTACGTTCATATTGAAATGATATTTTTATTATTATGTAATTTATATAGGTAATATGAAAGTGTACACAGTAATACTTGGTATTTATATATGAAAAAAATTGCCGACTGTGCAAATTGTTGGTTATTTTGTGTATTGCTTAAAACATGGCTATTTTTGAGGGGGTTAAATGTCATAGGAACATATTGTATTGGTCATTATCACCTTTATCAGACAAACTTCTAACGGTTTCTGGAAAGGCTAAATCTCTGGATTCAGCTGATAACCAGTTACTAGGCACATACTTCAGTCAGGGACTGAAAACTGCCCTTCATGATTTAGAATCAGTGGTAAGAGGGAGAATGGCCATAAAAATTATTGAATTTATTTCATTAACAAAATCCACCAGTATGTTCCACCCAGTGTAATCAACCCTTGACCCCTCAGTCAGAAGACAGGAATTGAAACCTGCGACCTCTCGATCAGTAGATGTGTGTACCACCAACTGAGTTAGCCAAGCCAGTTAATGAGAATGTCCTTTTCAATTGTATACATGCAGATCAATAATTTTTTATGCAATATTTATGAAATGATATGCTAATGGATACAATGAATACTCACAGTCCAATATTGACTTGACATCCAAACATGAAAGAATTCATGGAACTTAAAACTTGCAGACAATCTGTCTAACAATGTGGAATAATTGTGTTAATTTAACCTGTTAAATGTTACTTTAACCTGGTATGTCTTAAATAACCCTGTATACAATATAAGATTCCTTTGTCAGAACAATTTAACAATAATAAAATAATTGATCTATAGTTCGATTTTATAAACATTGTGTTCACTTGTACTTATATATGGCATGTAATAATCCATTGTAAATCAATTTTGGGGGGACATCAAGTTTATTCAACAGTGAAGTTTACAATTGTGAAATTAGTTAAATTATATTTGGCCCTTTCTTAATAAGGTAGTCATATGTGGTTATGGACAGTGATAATATATTTACTAGCTATAAATATGCTTTGTTAATAAATCTAAGGGTTTTCTTTATATTCTTAGTGGAAGTTCAACTTTTGGTACTTTTAATGAAAGTATTGTTCATGTTAACTACCTAATGACTGGACAAGTCTATTCTGGAAGTACAAAAACATTCATGACTTTTGTCAATGAACTGTACATTATGAATATATATAAAGTTGGTTATCATTGAAAGATTGTGCTTGAATCATTTCTACATTTCTTGGACAAAATATTACATTGATAAGATTGCCGGGGATTTAACAGGTTAATATTTTACTTGATTTCTTACTTGCATAATTAATTATTTAATATATTCATTTTTTTAATTATAATTTATACATGTATATAGATAATAAATTATTTTTATTATTAATATGATTATTTTTTATGTTAAGAGTAACTGTTTTATCTGTAAAATGGTTATTTCTAATATTTATACAGACTTGAAGAGAACAGAACTTTAACTAATTTCAGATTTTCACATCACAGAATATGTTAACATAGAATTCCCCTTTATTACTACACTTATAGACGTAACAATAGATGTAAGCATCATCCAATTTATCTTGTAACATTAGAAGATTCCATGTGGGCCAAATTTAGAAAATTTAACTTGTGACCCAAAATCTTCCAAATTTCAATGCAGATAGTAACAATGTCACACGAAACAAATCACAATATGTTACATGACCTTACACAAAAACCCATTTATGGAAACCTTAGATTGAGATATTATTAGTATTACTTTACTAATAATTGGTTAAAGATGTAAACGATTAAATTTTTGTTTCCCACCTTTGTAAGTAACGAAAACTTAAATCAATAACACCGGTTCATTATTGTATTTCCTGTTTTAAGCCTTTTATAATGAATGTTCAACTTTGTTTTCTTACTTAAAAAAGTACATTTGTATAATGGATACTTTTTGAAAAGTATGTGAATAATTTAAATAGTTTAAATGGTGTTTAAATGTTTGATTCATTTTTCACTTTGAAATTGGTCACATGTTTTTGTTATGTTTGACATTCTTTGTGATAGGTAATTTTAGATCAATTAGTAAATGATAGTTTACTTGTGTTATATTGTGTTGTATTATGGAGTTTGACAGTTTATTCGTTTTAAAGTTTAATGGTTTGAGTTTTTTTGTGTGGTCTGACTTGACAATTTATCATAAGGTGTTTTTAGCTGCTGTAGTAGCCGCCCAGCTAGATCAGATTGTTGTGCTGAAGTCTAGTTATGGAGGAGTCGTAGGTTCAATTCCTAGGCAGGGCATACGTTTTGTTGAATTTTGTCATGAAATAGTTTCTTTGGCTATTCTCCCTCTTACCAGTGATTCTAAATTATAGGGCAGTTTTAGTCAGTGACAGTATGTGCCTAGTATTAGCCTTTCCAGGAAAATGTGAGTAGGCTGACTGACCGCTGTGATTTGAACTGTACAACGTGTTACTATGGCATGAAAACAAACTAAAGAAAAAAGCTTTCATTGTTTCCAGTCCTCTTTTTCTTGTCAAGAAACAGTATTAAATTTTATAAATTCAGCACTCATAAGAGATTTTTTTCTAAATTTGCAAACCAGTTGAAACAGTTGATAATTATGTAAACAAAGGATAAATTTATTATTTAACATAAAGGAACACACCTAATATGTTATGATGTGACAAATTAGTTCTACAGAATACTTTTAACTTTTTATTTCATTTAGTTTAAATATTGATTTCATACATAACGGGATGATTTCCTACTTCAAACCTTTTAAATTGATGTTTTTTCATTTCCTGTTTTGGAGAGCTCGCTTTGAATGTTAATATAAATATTACAACAATTTAAATACTCTGTACTATGTGCATATTTTGTCTGCTCTGATAATAAAGTGGGTCAAACTGCCCTTGTGGATGCAGTTTTCATTGTAACAGCTAGGTATGAAAGTGTTATCGGGTGAAATTAGTTTTACATGATGTTAGGGGACCTACATGCTTACAGACCTGTCCATACTAGGTTGAAAGTTTTGGTCCAGAGATCAAGGTTCTAACCCTGTCCTGGTACTCCGTACAGTAAGTTGGATTGGTGACTTAATGCTAAAATGCTGATATTTTGTCAAAATGTGGCGTAAAGAACCATACATCACTTTTTAATTAGTTTATTGCTTCTTTAAACTGCATTTAAATGGTGGTCGGCAACATAACCTTACTGGTTTTTAGCCGGATTTTCAACGAAAAAATTCAGCTTATAGTTTGGTGAAATCTGGGTGGGCAAGGCCAAGCAGACTGACTGGCGGGCATTCGAGAGGGAGGGTGAGCGGGCCTCCAGTGTGGTTAACAATTGCGTTTAAGTTTTTTCTTTACCATATATTTCTGCCATTTATTGTCAATCTTTATGAAACTTCATACTATGATAACAAAACCATGCCATGAGCAGAATTACAAAGTAACCCTAACTTTACCTGGCTTTATTATGGATTATTTCCCTTAGTAATTTTTACTTTAAAGTTTTGAATATGTTGGATATCTCTGTCATTTATGGTCAGAGCTTAATGAAAATCTGGCTTTCCACATTTCATTTCTTGTTCTGGTTTAATATTGTGATTTTTTATGTACTTGCATAATAAATGCTGATATTTATAGCAAATATTGACATTGTATGCATTTAATGGTCTATATTTTATGGTCTTGTATCATGAATATTTAATGCATTTAATTAGAGTTATTGTTAGTTTATTTTGAGTCAGTGGCCTTATGCCTTTAATAGAGTTACTCTGGCTCCATAGCAATCTCCCTGAATCAATACCTTATAGACCACTCTCATTAAAGATTGCCAGATATTGCACGGGGGGGGTCACATTCAGGTGACCTTTGTGTCAACCAGTCAGTATGTAGCTTTTATCTTGACAAAATACTTTTCAAAGTGTCAGTATTTAAGAAGTTCTATTTTTTGTTAGATTTTTCAAACTGTCATTCATTTTATTCAGAAGGGGAGATAATTGGAGGATTGAGTATTTTGGAATTACCAGTTTTACGTTGGATTTTCCAAGCTATTTTTACAGCACATGTGGAGTACCATTATTGAGGATTAAGATTGAGAGTTGCTGAAAGCTTATCCTATTATTCTAAAGCTGATAAAACAAAAGTTAATATTGTACTGTACTAATGTAGGTTAAATCAAAGCACTGAACGCACTGAATGAAAGATTTATTGAAAGTGAGGGACAGAGCGGAGGGCAAACAAATGTCAAATTATGATAAGTTAGTGGAATTTCCTAATAGTAACTTTGAACTCTTAAAATCATTCAAAAATGATGTATTTTTCACACAAAAACTGTGGTACTTTTCACAAAAATTCTTACGAAAAAAACCTTCTTAAGTCAAAAGCAAGAAACATTAATAATACACTCATTTTTTGGTTTATCAATTCTAAGTATGATACAAATTGTGTAGAATTGTGTATACCTTTCGAATATCATATCATAGTTAGGCTTATTAGTGTCTGACTTTGAAGTGCTAATTGTATGAAATTGACTTTCGAAGATTTTTTTCGTAAGAATTTTTGTGAAAAGCACCACAGTATAGGATGTTTAATTTTCAAAATTTAGTAAAATTTCATTTTTTGTTGAAAAACATCACACCTGAGGGTGACATATCAACAGGTTAATTGACAATTACATGTTTATTGTCTATACTGTCCCTTTAAGGGTTTTTACTTTCCACACTTGATGAAATCAACATTGACAGTTGACTACTTGTAGTGTAAATGATGTATGATTTATTGTAATTAATGTAACAGCTTGCTGTATGAAATGTAACCAGTTGATTTTGTCTGATTTTGTTGTTGATAAAATATCTTTGGTCTAAATAATTATATGTCAATGACTCATGCCCTTTTTTAGTCTATTTTATGTTGTCCCAATGTTGCCATTCAAAACTACACAATTTTCATATCAAAGGGAGATAATAACTCATTTTCATTGAAAATCCCAAGCTGCTTTCATGGTGTGCTATAGTGACAAAAATAATTTTTGAGTATTTTCAAATTTACCTTCAACTTAAAGTTAGCAATTTCAAAAGACCAAATTAAAAAAATATACCAAGAAATGAATTTTAACCCAGTATGACCAAATTTTCATATCAAAGGGCGATAATTACTCAATTGGATTGAAATTTATAATTTATAATTTTGCGCGACAGTATGTTTTTAAATACAATTCACACAAATACAAATAATTAACATGATACATAGGCAGATCTAGCAGGGGGGGGGGCAGGGGGTTCGCCTCCCCCCTAGAATTTCCAAAATGTACCTGTCCATTAGTGTTTTTCTTTACTGTTAGTCATTTTTAAGAAGCATGAAGAAATTTTTCTCGGTGCTTAACATAGATTTAATGATTATAAAGTTTTTCCTATTAATACTGTGCATTATTCTGCAAAATGTGTATATGTGGTTGTGGTTCCAAAGTTTGGACCCCCCGTAGATAAAGTTTGGATCCTCCCTAGAAAAATCCTGGATTCGCCCCTGTGATATAACGAATAAAAGTTATTATGTTTTGTGATAATTTATCATGGTTTTAAATATATTTATGACTGGTAATTAAGATTAGAAAAAATCTACCTCGATGAAGAATACCTATTATATCAGTTTTCTTAGAACTTTTCTGTTATCATATGCAAAGTTTTGTAATTTGATATTCTACCCTAAAGTACCATGATTCATAGCTGGATAGTTCTCAGTACTAGGTCAATACAGCAGATACCTGCCGAGGCGTAGTGGTTAGCATGTCTGACTTCGAATCCGGAGATTGCGGGTTCGAGCTCAGTCGCGGGAGGTCATACCCTATACATAAGTTGTCAGTTTATTAGTACTAGTGATAGAAAAGAGTCCTGGAAACCTATATTAGGAAGAACTGGCTGCATATATATGACCTAAATATGTGTTGAATACGACATTTAAACCCAATTAAAAAAACAACAAACAAAAAACAACAGATACCATTGTTACAAATGGTGAGTTTTTTCTTTCCCATAATATATTCACACTTTTTTATTAAACCTCAAGGGTAATAACTAATTAATCAGGGGGACATAAATGTGTATTTAACCTGGACAGTAATAATGTGTATTCTAATTTGACCACATTTCATGTTTTACATATCAGTAACATTAAAGATCAAAAGGTTTTTACCCTCTGGTCAAAATAATGTTTTATGACCATTTATGATGGGGGTTGTAATTTGTTATAATATGGTACTTAATAACTAGAGTTTTTGTTTTACACATTGACCTGACTGACCGTTAAGTTAAGTGACTGACTGACCACTGGTGGTCATCATGTTTATGGTCATTAGTTTATTGTCACTTTATCTGGCTTGATAAGCACATCATTAAGTATATGGCCGCAGTAAGTACTACCTTTTGGTCATTTTATTGGGTTTTTTTTATTAATTCATTGTTGTTGTTTATTGTGGTTGTTTATTTATTATTATTGTTTATTATTATTGTTCAAGACCCTGGTCTGCAGCACAGTTCTTAATCAACTACAAGGTCATGAACAGCTTGTCATGTTCCAAACTACACATTTTCAAGAACATTGTTTCAAGTATCTTTGGGTTCACTTGAACAAATGTTTTAAGAAGATTTTAATTTCTAGAAGTTTCAAAACAGTTCTAGAATAGTTAACCATTTCTTGAACAATTTTTAGTTGGAGCAGTGAAGAAAAGCTCTGGAAAGCTGCAGGTTAGGTGAGCTGGCTGTTATAAAAGTTCAGATTTCTGAGGATATCTTTTTAACTGTTCTACTTCCAAACTATTTTCCATGAATAATTACAATAAATGATCAACCTTTTTGATCTATTGAGATTTAATGCTACATAACAATGTTATGCTGGAATTTCATTTTACAGGGTAATTTTCATATTATATGAAGTGCACCTGTCATTTATTCTGAGTTTCCATGGCAACCCCAGGTGTTGTACCGTTAATCAGATTGTCAGATCTTAATTCCTGTATCAAAGGCCCGTTAATAATATTGACCCTTAAAATCCCTTTCAGGGTGAAAATTTATTTGCTCTGACCACTCGTTTTATTATAGCAATTGTCCTAATAAGGGCCCTTAAATGGCCCTTGATCACGGTAAAACCCTTTTTATGCTTTTGTTGACATTAACATGCTGTGAAAATGATTACAATTTTTGAAGGACCCACACTGGGCACACTTTCAATGTCATGGGCTCAGAGTCAAATTGTTAAAACGAAAAACAGACAAAAATGGGAGATGGGACATTTTGGCTCCCACTTAATGGCTTATTGATTTAATAGACTTGTTCCACATGCCTCAACGATTGTTGGATTTAATTACCAGTGTTGTACATCAAGGATACGTCAAGTGTACACGAGCGTATAGGCGGGATTATCATTGTCAACTTTCGACATCTGAGGTTTAGAGATTATCCTGCTGATTACGGTGGAGAGTTTAACAGTGAGACCGATTATTGACAGAGCAGGTGAAATAATCGGTTGATGGAAGTTATAACTTCAAAAGAGATCTTTGTCTCTTCTTTATGACTAAATTATCATTTTCAAACATATTTTTGTGAGGTTGAATAACAATATAAGTCATAAAATAGACAATTATTATTTTTGAATATAATCTGTCGTAATTATAATATCTTGTTATGGTAGATATAGAAAGGGGAGAACTCAGGGGGTTTTAGCTACACCTTTATTGGGATTTTTCCAAATTCTGGCAAAAATGTTTTGAAATTTATTCAAAATGGTATTTCTGTCTTTGAATTACCAATATGCTTTCCTTAGGAAGGTCTTGTTGGGCCTCTTTGTAAAGGTTTCTGGAACTGCTAATTCCCTTACTCTCTTCTTTTTATTAAGCTATACTTAATCATCTGCTTTAGTATGGAATGTTACATTTAAAAACAATAGTGTTAAAGAAATATTTTTTTCATAGCTCAACTTCCATTGAAAATAACAATTTTTAGAACTGAAGTATTTGATGTTCAATTACAAAGGTGAACTTTTCTTGTTGATCCAAAGACATTTAGGCTCGGCCCCTGACTTTCCAAAAAGCATTGTGGCTCCGCCCTCTGATTTATGTACCAAGTCAAGTGGTAAGTTTAATGTTAACTCATCTAGAATATTGACTTTCAGACGCATGGCTCACATGACTGGGGGGAGCAGCTGTTGCGACAAGTGTTGTCATAGGAATGCTTGAATAATTATATTTCTGTATTTAACAAAAACTTAGTTTCCATTATACTGTTATTATTATTGTACTATATTTACTGTGAGGCCATGGAAATTTTTGTTAGTTTCTCGTAATCATTTTTGCTTATTTTTAACATAAAATGTTGCTTAGAAAACTTTCGCAAACTGATCTTTGATTATGAGTACAATCTAAATATTATTTGCATTCTTTAAATCAGTTAGCAGTAGGTTGCCAGTTAAGTGTTCTGACTCAGTCCAGAGCTCGACATTAATTTATGCAGGAAGTCTGATTGCTGCTTTAATCTATATTCGGACACCCTGTTACTGCTAGTAAACATTTGGTTTCGGGCAAGTAAAACATTAAGCTGGTTATCCAATTGTGCGACCTAGTTAAAAATTTTTTGTCAAAGCTTATTATTCAATTAGCACAAGTTGAAATGAGACATGCAATGTTAAGAGAGAAATATATCTTAGCAGATATTAATCTGATTAAAACCTGCTAGCTAATTTAGGTCTGGCTATTTCTTTATGAGGGTCACGTTCAGGTAATCTTTTCTCATTATAATATTCATGACGCAATCATTATGTTGAATAACACCACCCTCAAATTAGCTCACAAATCTTGGTCTAAAAATGGAAATTACGAAGTCAAAATGCTATTAATAGTGTTTCATTTTGATGAAAGCTACACATTGATTGGTGGACAAATAGGTCATCTGTACATGACCCTTCTAGTGATCCTTAGAGATCCTTACCATAGCACTCTAGAGAATATCTGCTGTGAAGATTGAGCAGGTATTAGCTGATTCATGCTATAAAAAGTTGTAAAGCTTAAGTTTGTTTTTTTACCAGAATCAAGATATAAGGAAATGGGAGAGGAATTTTGAGAGCAGACAGGGGGGATCAGAATCTAAAATTAACTTTATTTTACCTTATAGGCGGAAAACTTTACAATTTTTGCATACAAAGTAACAGCTGTACCTGGCTACATGAAGTTTTTTTATAAGCTGTACAATAAATGGGTATTATATAAAAATGTAGCTGTCATTATATTACAACATAGCATGCAACTTGATTGATGTTATTTCTTTATGTTGATCGTTATCACTAGATCTAATGGTCACCAAGTTGTGATAGGTTTTAGAATTTATTAACACACAATTGAAATCCTATCTAAAATCTCTACTCCTGTACTCTCTTATTTTACATCTGACAAGCAGGCAGTACCAGGATATCTTAGTTGACCTTAGCTTTTATATACATAGTCATGATACAATCATTTTGCTCACTGTGTAAATCGTTCTTATATAGTTTGCCAAGAAAACCCCGGGTCGGTAGCGCAGTTAATAGCGCACCTGAATTTCGAATCTAGTGTCCCGAAGGGGGTACAGGTTCGAATCCTACCTTGGGAGGTTATTGTAACCCTTCCATGAAAATTTGACAATAATGTCAATTTTCCTCCATTAATAAGGTATCAAGGAGAAGTTTCCGGCCTTGTGGAAGGGTAGGTGAGTACTGGTTATAGACAAGGGTTCAGGAAAGCTAGGTTAGGTGCGCTGGACGCTGTTATACGACCAATACAATGTGTTGCTACAGCATTTAACCCAACAAAATAAGTTTGCCAAGAATTGTCCTACCACAGTCTGTGAATAATATACACTGTCCTATTAGGTCTAGGAAACTTTAACTAAAAATAAGAATTGTTGGAAACTTTGGTACAGTAAATATTTCAGTAAATTGCTTCTGGTATATAAATTGTAGGTTGAGTGTAATTATTATAAGTTGTTACGGAATTTTTACAACCAATCTCAAATACATTATTATATTATTAGTACACTATCTAAAATCGCTTCAATGTTACAATTCTCATGAGTTACAATGACTTACTCACTTAATTAACTTGTGAAAATTTTAGTTTCTCATCACTTTTATGACTTATTTTATTTATTAATTAAAATCCCATTAAGATTTACAAATTCCATACATAACTTTGTATTACCATTCTTTACATACATTATATATAACAAATGTCATACTCAAAACTATAATTGTTATAAAGTCAAAATTTAAATGGAAATTATGTTTTGTATAACAGCCTACATTATTTAACATTTAAAATTCTATTTCTGTATTTTAATTTCTAAATTGTTTATAATAAATAGCTTTGTGAGATTTAAAGGGGCTTGTTCACACATTTCAACTTTAAATATAATTTAACTTATCTAAAACTCTCAAAAAATGTACTGAAACATTTTCGAAGCAGTATAACTATGTTCTGAAAATGACAACTGTAGTGACAGACCATCCAAGCTTTAAAATAGATGAAAACTATAATTATATAAACAGATTTAGTTGTTAAATAAATAATAGTTAAGTATTAATTCATATATTGTTAATTGTTGTTGATACGTTTTCATTAAAGCTTGACTTAACATTAATGTGTTAAAATTTGAATAAATAAGTACAATTAATTTACTTTTATGTTGTTAAATTTAATAATATGTTAAAATATAAGTACTTAAGATTGCTATTAATTATAATTATGGTTGGCTTATCATATGTACATGATGAAATTAAGAAGAATAGAATAACATAAATTATACTTTAAAAACATAATACTTGTGACATTTTAAATTTGTTGATTTTACTTATTATCTAGCTTTAAATATGTGAAAAAGAAACAAAATTAAATTGGTGATTTTATTAATTTTATGGCTTTTTATGCATGAATATGCAAAAAATAAACAAAGTCAAAATGTGGAATGTGACCTCATAAGGACACTTCATTAAAACCCCTAAAGGGGCTTTATACATGACAGCAACACTTCACACATACCTGTGGTATCTGTTGTTGACTTTTCACTTGAATAACACCCGCCAAATCCACGAGACTCCATGGACCATCTGCCGACCACCCATTGTCATGTAAAAATTAGCTCCCTTAAACATTCCCTTACTATAGTCTGATTTTAATCCAAATCACATGTCTGGTTATGATATTTACTATTTAAGGGGTTTTATTTTTTGCTTTTTGGTATTTAGTGGTTTAAAGGTGAACAAAGACTACATAAAAAGGGAGATCACGTTTTACCTTATAACTATAATACAATTTCAATGTTACTGTTTGGCTTCATTTTAATTACTTCAGTGTTTAAGTTGAGACGCTTAAATTGGGATTTTTTTTCTTTAATTTCAATTTTGGAAGTGTTGATAATCAACTGGTGTTTTTTTCACTGTTGCTTTTGAGAGATGATAGATTGTTGTTTGTGACAAATTTTATGACAACAGATTATCATGATGTTTTGACATAACAGTATTTAAAACAGCTTTACAAAAATAATATTGACAGAAATTGGTGAAAAATAGATTTTTTCACAGTTTTCATCAACTGTTGATTGGTGTTTACATTCTTGTTTGGGAAAAGTAGGAGACTTTATCTATATGTCTGATTTTGTCTGATTAAGTCAGTTAATATTTAAATATTTGAAATTTTGTGATTAGATGACATTTGATGGTCAATTATTGTTGAATACAGACACAGTGAAGATCTAGTGGCTAGTTTCATTGAAATTGAGTGTTTATTAATTATATTTTATTTATGAGAAATAAATAATTGTGTGTGGAAATAATGCCTGTTTTATCTAGGACTGAATTAATTAAGGCTAGTGTGAAATTGTTGGACAAAGTTAGAAAGTAAGTATTGAAATATTTCCATAATTTTATTTTTCAATAGTTATGTTTCATTTATAAATATTGTTGAATGTTGTTCAAGTGTTAGTTGTGCATACATTAACACTGCTGATTTAAATTTTTGTATGGATCATATATGTACAGAAAAACTAGTAAATATTTAAATCAGCGGAGTGAATGTATGTGCCACTGATAGTTGAATAAATTTGAACTATGATTTATGTATTTATTTGAATGTAGAACAAGTGTTGTTGCTTATATTACTGCATGAAGAAAGCAATGGCATTATACATGGAAGTAAGGGTTCAGAGCCCATAAAAATGACCCCTAATGAAAATTGAATAACAACATGGGAGTCAAAATAATTACGATTTTTGGTGTCCTAGACCCCCCAGTAAAAATTCTTATGTCACCATGCACAACCCTGCTGACCAGCAAGTGCTGCATTCAACATTAATTGATTGCGCAATGTCTTTTCAATAAAGCGTGTTCTTTATTTTCCTTTTGAATTGATCGCAGTCATGACTGGTTAACCACATTTTTTAATTTCCTGTCTTCAGAGTTAAGGTAATTTAAATGTATACAAATTTTATAGTAGTTGTTAAAATTATCGTTATAAAATTTTTAAGTATTAAAATAGATTTTTGTTATTGTAGTATTGTATGTCACTATTTTTATTTTATTTCCTTTTAATTGTTATCTATTGTATGTTTTTATCCGAATACAATTAAAGGTGTTAAGAATTTGTATAAATATTAAAACCGATAGGCGATATGGTCACTTACTCATAGTGAAAATATTTAAATAAGATTTTGGGTTTAATGGATAAAATCTCAAGTACAGGAAATTATTAAAGTTTTCAATCACTACAGTTGGTGATTACAGGTTTAGCGGTCTTGCATTAAGTGTTACGACTTTTGTTGTCAAATTTCAGTTTTTTTTGTTCGAAGAGATTTTGTACCCTTTAAGTGTTTAAGTATGGTCTTTTGTATGATTGAAGCGTATCAAATTGACAGGTTGTTAATTTTCCCCCTGTTTTTTTTTGTATGATCTTCCGTTAAATGTAACAGATTATTATGATTAAGTCTGTTAATCTCTGCAATGTAGGGTCTTATGGGAGGAGGGGTGGAGCTTATGGGGCTCAGTCCCTTCCTCTCTTTTTCAAAATAAAAGCATTTCAAAGAAAGTATATTTGAACTGTTATTGTTTGGTCTGCCGACCCAGCTACAGGTTGGAAAAATCTTTTCTTGGAAACCTCTGGAATAATATTTTGAAGCTGCTCCTGGTTTATGAATTATTGCCATATCAATTGGTCAATTTAGTACAATCATTTGGGTATAATTTAAAATGAAATTAGGTCCAATTACTTTTATGGTAATGCTTAAAAGTGAATTATAACTTATAACCTAAACATAATGATAGAGTGACTGACTTTCAGAGAGTCTCTGATTGTTTGAAACTAGAAGATTGAGTCTCAGTGGAAAGCACTTTGATTGGGGGGGGGGGGGTTAGGACCAGTCACCCCTTCTAACTTTTCTTATTACTGCAGGAATGTTGAAAATGGGAATTCAACATATTATTTTGTAGTTCTAGCTATCTCAGGGACCTTCTTCATTTACAAAACTAATTCTATGATTGGTTACTTCTGGACACCTCCCCCCTCCTCAGGGTTACAGTACCATTGGAAAAATCTATAGGACTCCCTACCCCTAATACATTTCTTGACTTGCCCCTGGAGTCGTACATTAAATATTGGATTATTATATCATTATCCCGTATCATAATACTGATCTAATGTATTAAGTTACATATTTTACACTATTTTGTCAAAATTTGGTTATTTTATATCTTGGAAGATATATTGTACTGATATTTTAGCTCCTTTATCTAACTCCATTTGGGGAGAGTCTTTCTTTGCTCATTATTTAAGTATAAAATATATTGGGCATGAAAACTTGGTGTTTTTTTAAACTTTGTTTAAACTACCATAAAATTTCCTGCAAAGAGTATATAAAAAAAAACGTTGAGATGAGATAAAATATGTTTTAAGACGTTTTAAATTGTCAGTTGCTTTGACTACATAAGTAAAATTTTGCGAAAATATATTTAATAGTGCGTGACAAATAGAAATACATGTACATATTTTTGCTGCAGACTTAAATTTGGTAATATTTTACGGCTTATTTCTAAAAAGGACTAAATCAGCACAAAATGGAGCGCTCTTATAGTTACAAAACCTATAAAAATGAAATGAGATTTATTAAGAAGAAATTGTGAGTATTTATTATTGTTTTCTACCAAAATTTCTGTTGTAATTTTTCTGCTTTTTTTTGCACGTTTTATTGGTTGAAGTCAGTGTCTGCACATTTCATTATATTAACATTTGTCTCTCTCAGCCTCTCTTTGTGGAAAATTAGTTGGATCACTCGCACCCCAGCCAGTCGCTCCAAAAACAAAAACCAGAGACAAATTTCTATGTGTCAGTTTTTTTGTATTTGTTCAGATGCGGGCAGTTCTGTGATAAAATTCAAGAAGTTATTGATAGATTTTATATTTACATTAACCCTGATGATTTAAATACTCACTGAAGTATTTACATTCTCACTATCTATAATTGAGTATTCAAATCAGCAGGGTTAATGTATACACCACTGACAGTTGAATAAAAAGGAACAATGCTGATAATCAAGTATTTAAATCAGTGGGGTTAATGTATACACCACTGACAGTCGAATAAAAAGGAACAATGCTGATAATCAAGTATTTAAATCAGCGGGGTTAATGTATACACCACTGACAGTTGAATAAAAAGGAACAATGCTGATAATCTAGTATTTAAATCAGAAGGGTTAATGTATACACCACTGACAATTTGAATTATAAAAAGGAACAATGCCGATAATCAAGTATTTAAATCAGCAGGGTCAATGTAATATTGCTGTGCTGACAGGTGAATAAAATTTACCTACAAGGCTTGAATAATTTTAAAAGATCTTACATAATTGATAAAAATTACATTCCTTTAAATTTTATAGTGAAAACTTAACAGATGGCTTGAAACCATTTACAAGATAAAAACCCTTAAAACATGTACTACTGGCAGATGGTCCAGTTGAAGATTACTAACGTTCCTATCACCTTGTTGTAGTAGATTTAAATTTAATGTTTAACACATTAAAAGAGGTGATCATCATTAAACTTTGAGGTCCATGGTTCAACAGGAAATTATTTCCAATTTTGATTGTGAAGATATTTTATAATGGTGATGAGGCAGGTCACTGAGGGGAGGACTGGGTAGGCGGGGGGGGGGGCATTAAAATTGGGTTTGGGACAACCCTCTCTCAGCTTGTAATTTTCAAATCAATTGCTGAAACCATTGAAATTGATAATGAGATTGGAATGATTTATTTGATATTTTTTATGTCTTTGGACTGATCCCTCTGGAAAAAAATCTGGATCTCACTTGCCCTGGACCTGCCCTTGTACAATGGTGATAACAAGATGGTTACATTAATTTTAGAGTTGCTATGACTGAATAGTAGCTAGTTGTCACACAATTAAGTGATTTGAATGGTAAATGTAATACATTATTAAGAGGGAGTCCAGTTAACTATGCCAGAGGTAGCTTCAGTTAATTATTATTATCAACATGGTAAATTTGGACATATTGTTGTTGTATATCGAGATTTTGAGGAATTCAACTTTCAGTGGTGCATACATGTACCCACTGATTTAGATACTCACTACAGTATTCCTGTACTCACCTATAGTCAAGTATTTATATCAACAGGGTCAGTGTATGGACCACTGACAGTTTAATAAGGTTAACCAATAACATAAAGAATCCTCTGTAGAGAAACACTGAAACTCAAACCAAAAACTCACAAGGTTAATTAAGATTGCATTAATTATAATTGAATGGATATTGGGTCCCTGTAGCACTCAACATTTGACTTGTTGCATTGTTCACAGCTC
Source organism: Mactra quadrangularis (assembly GCA_025267735.1). Lineage (NCBI taxonomy): Eukaryota > Metazoa > Mollusca > Bivalvia > Venerida > Mactridae > Mactra > Mactra quadrangularis. The sequence continues at coordinate 44,572,290 of CM046305.1, read as the reverse complement.
ACATGTCTCTTGTTTTACCATTGTTAAACTTGTCAAAATGAAGGAAAGTTTTTTTTAAACAATGAGATATTTATCAGATTAGACAAAGTGATAAACTGAACAAAATTGAAAACAAAAAACAAGATTGTATAACAGATTAACTGAAAGCCCCTTTCTTTTGTTTTACATCGTTGAGTTAATTTGACCTTGTCTGTAAACTCTTTTCTTTAGATTTACATCTTTGAGTTGATTTGACTAAAGCTATTTTCTTTAGATTTACATCTTTGAGTTGATTTGACCTTGATAGTCCTTGATAAAACTAGCAGACCTCACGTCCCCATGTGTCCCCAGTGATAGGTATAAAACAGACACTATGTCCCCATGTGTCCCTTTCTGTCCCTATCATGTGATGACCCTGTCAGTAAAATCTAGGTTTTTAATTATATTCATTTCTTTAGATTATCATCAATGATGACTTACTGTTTTGTTTTTGAAATGATTAATTCAGGAAGAGTGTGGCTTACAAAAGTGCTTGGTAGATACTTTGTAAGTCTTGACTAAATGAGTATTTGTCAAAGTTAAATGTCCCTTTGTATGTACCTTTAATTATGTTTTGAAGTTATAAATGTTTTTTGAAATGTACCTTCTAATTTTGTAAATTTAAAGAACATTTACTTAAAGTATTGTTAAATTATTATTCAACTGTCTGTGGCACATATTATTCACTCTGTCCAATTTAACTGATCATTTGTCAGAAGAACTTTCGTGAGTATTTAAATTAGTGGGGTTAATGTGTGTGTCACTGACAGTTGAATGAAATTTAACTATACATTTTAATTATTTTTTTAGTTAAACATTGTATTAGTCAGACAGGGTATACAGTTCACTGGGTATAGCTATTGCATTGTGGGTTAAATCTCCTACCTTTTTTGGTGTAGAAAGAGATGGGATCTATTTAAATACCCGAAAAGCCCATAATTTTGTGACTCTTGTACACTTGCGACTGTCAGTCACATTCCTTAAACTGCATTTAGTGAAAGACGGATTTTTCCTTGCGATGATGAAAAATGCTTATCAAATATGGAGGTACGATATATAGACAATAATTAATGTATGATATTTTTGAGAAGTAGTTTTTTTTTTCAATTTGCATTAATTAATTAATTAAAGATAATATTAAGTTGTATTGAGTTTTATTTTGTGTGGCAATTAACCCCTGTACATAATTATGTATGAGTATTTATTTTTATCCATTGTGAGTACAGAAGTACTGTAATGAGTATTTAAATCAGTGAGATTAATGTATGCACTACTGACAGTTGAATAAAATTTCAAATATATGCTTTTAAATTTTGAGATTGTTTCTATTTCCTGATTTTATCAAAATTGATAATGGCTATATAATGGACTTAATTTTGTTGGTGTTTATTTTTTGTGTATTGGTGATAAGATTTTTCTTTTAAGATTTGTGACTGTTGTTTTATACATTGAGATATCATACTGTTGTTATCTAATGATAAAATCATTGTTTATATATTGTATATAAACAAACCCTCTTTCATCTTGCTGATTAAAACAACAGTACAAACAATAATTGATAGATATGATAATATGATAATAACAACATGAGATAGGTGATAACATCATTATTATCATTGATAACAACATCGCTATAACAACAGTTTTATCTTTCTGGTGATTTGTATCATATTATTGTTTTACTGTTTTTGCTATGTATAATCATGACTGAATCTATCATGAACAGAAGTGGGTGGGGGGGGTCTGGTGTTGTGGGTTTGGAGCTCAGAGGCGGGGGATCCAGTCAATTTGGTCTGAACTCGAGAGGGGTCTAGTCTAAAGTCTAGACCCATCTGAATTTCTCAGGGTATACCTGCATAATAACACTGACAATGGGATTTATGAATATATTTTCTGTTTACAAACTCTTAAGATTAAATTTTGGAAGCCGCCTGGCTAGCTCAGTTGGTAGCACGCATGTCTACTGATAGAGAGGTCGTGGGTTAGATTCCCGGGCAGGGCATACTTTCGTGGAGCTTGGTCATGAAATTATTTCTACAGCCATTCTCCCTCCTGCCAATAATTTTTAATTATGTAGGGCAGTTGTCAGTCACTGATGAAAGTATGCACTTAGTAGTTGGTTAACAGCTGAATCCAGAGATTGAGCCTTTCCAGAAGGATTGAGTAGGTTGACTGACCGCTGTTATATGACCTATACAATGTGTTGCTATGGCGTTAAACCCAACAAACAAATTTTTTGATAATTCTTGAAAAAATCTTTTAAAATAAAGCCTAAGTCTACCCCCTTCCGTGACAAAAATTCTGAGCCTCCTGAAAAAAACACTGAATTAGATCACTCTGTAATAATTTAGTTGATTTGTCTCAGCCTCCTCCCCCCTTCTTGAAAAAGTGCTTGAACGTTAAGTTGGCTGTTGTTGATTACAATAAAATCATTGTTGTAATCTGTTATGTTAATAGCTGTAACAAAAATTGTAAGACATGTATAAAGTATGTTGTCTCCTGATAACAAGAGATTATGGTGATTAGAAATCTGATATCTGAGAATAAAAATAACACAAAGTTGTATACATCAATTGAGAAACCACAAATGTCTACGCTGTAGAACAATTTCCAGTTAAAAAGTAATATTACTTTGTAGTAGATTGTGTTTGTTTTTCTATGGTGAAAAATTTGGGTGCCACTGTGATCTTAAATGGTGCCAACACATGGTGTGCATCAGTTCAATATTATCCTTGGTGGTAAATGTTGCACTCTTAACAAATTGCGCTGTCAGTTGAAGTTTGCTAATAGCATTTTGTTAAAATCTAAATTGTTAACATTTTGAATTGATGATTTTTGCACTATTTAGTAATAATTGCTTTAAGTAATGCTAATTATTATTAAATATTCTATGCAATAATGATAAGTTTTATTATTATTCAATTATTGATATAATTAAATATTACTTATCAATTAGTAACTATTACTAATCCTTATAGTTAATAGGTAAATGATTCTAAGTACTGTTGAGATTTAGTTTTACTCTTGGTATAGTAAAATGAATTGTTAAATCATAACAAATTAATCATTTATTCTGGATTTTCTCACAAAAAAGTTTGGAGCAAGGAATTGTAATGAAGAAAATGACAATTATGTTGATGAAAGTAATGGTAATGATGATAATGAAAATGATGATGATAATAATATAATGATGATGATGATGACAAAGATAATGTTATGACAATATTGAAAATGATGATAACTTAAATTATTTAAAAAAAGCTTTACATGATATTAAGAATCCATTTCAGATAGGCTTTTTAAAAGTGAGCAAAAAAATTGTTTTCGGAACTTTTATAGGCTACTGAGCAACTACTAATTGATTTATTTTCTACCAAATTGTTGCTTATTAATTCAATTGTTAACATATTTAGTCGTAATAGCCTGAAGTCCCAAAATAGATCTCTATGTAAGATAGTATGATATATAACATTACATATCAAATAAAAATTTGTTAAAATATTGATAACATCAACACACTTGTATCTAAAAGATGGCTGACAGATTTTTGTGTGACATTTATGTTGACATATGGTCCAGGAAAAACTGTTTTTACCTTATATGGTCATTGTCTGGTCACATGGTCACTTTGCTGTATGATGACCTTAAATGAAAAAAAAACTTTCTCATAAAAAATATTAGAACTTCAATATTGCATTGTATAAAAAAATTATGTGTTTGAAACATTGAATTACTTGGAATTATGCATTTAGTTTTACTTGATAATATGTGATATACATGTACATGCATTTAAAAATTTTGTTATATAGTTGTTCTGATTTTTTTTATAAAATAACACAAATTTTAATTAAATTGCTTAAAATTCTACATATTCATTTACTTATATTTTAAGGATGTTTATGTATGGATAGGTGGCAATTTAGCATCATTGAAGTATTTTGATTAATATTTTGAGTAACAAGTTTTTAGGTCATTTTTTAAAACATAAGAGTTTTGAATAATAGGTCTATAAATTATAATAGTGAAGGAGTGGATATGACTTATCAATTAATTCTTGATAATTGGATTGGATCACATCAAAGGTAAATTGGATTTAGAAATATGAGATTTTATGGCTTGCAATATGGTGAGACCTTCATTCCTACAAATCATATTTTGTTGGTAGTTTTGACTATGGTGCATTCAATGGTAGGACAAAAGGTCCCATGGACAAAAAGTCCCATGTCATTTTTGACAGGGGTGGACAAAAAGTCCCATGTAGTTTTGCCACCCTGGACAAAAAGTCCCATCTAAGTTAGACAGGGGTGGACAAAAAGTCCCATGTCAATTTTGAAGACTGAACAACTGGTACCATCTCAATTTGACTAATGTGATGATAAGGTCCTTATTCATTTAAGTCCCATTGTTAGGTGATCAATAGAATATATTATCATTTAATGCAAACTATTAAAATTAAACATTTTTATTGATATACTTTGTCCCAGTGATAGGTGGACTGTCTCCATCCATCAATTAATTCTAATAGTTGTAATAACAACTTCTAACTTATCCAGATGGCTTCAGATGAGTTTTTAAAGCTGATAAATTTATTTAATTCATAATAAGCATAACTGATTGCCAATTCCTAGTTATTACTACTTATCTTGTTGAATGGATCCTAATTGATTTTCATCTACCTTTGTTTTTTTTTATTGTTGTGACAAACAACATTTTCAAAAGTTATGGTGATCAGTTTGACTTCAACATTTAATTGATTTAATTTGCATAATATAAAAGTTAACAAGTAGAGTGTGGTCAATGAGTACAAATCATAACTTTGTTACTTGTATGAGTCATATAAAATATGGGACCATTTCAAACAGAGATGAGATGGGACTTTTTGTCCACCCTTGACAAACTGAGATGGGACTTTTTGTCCAGTGTGGCAAAACTACATGGGACTTTTTGTCCACCCGTGTCAAAAATGACATGGGACTTTTTGTCCATGGGACCTTTTGTCCGGCTCCCGGTGCATTCAGGTTAGCATGTATGACTTGGCAATGACCGTGTCAGCTCAGCTTCCATTTTAACAGTGTATCTATATGCATGTATCTATAAATTCTATTCAACTGTAAGTCATGCACATATATTGAATATCCCTTTGGTTAATACTCACCACAGTATTTTTTTACTCATTTTTGATAATCAAGTATTTAAATCAGCGTAGTTAATGTATGTGCCTTTGACTGTTATTTAAAATTTACATACATATGAAATTGTTTTATAATGGTTGATTTTCCTCTATAAAGCTTTCTTGAACAGTCATAGTAGCAAGTACAGTAAAAGAAAATTCTTCTGAAATGGTGGTAAGATGAGCTGGCCATTGTAATTTATCAAATAAAAACATCTTCCATAAACAGCCCTAAATCTAAATAGATACAAAAGCATTACCTGGCCATGAACCTACTGAGTAAAATTGACCAATTATGGTTGTTCATGGTCAATTTATTTTATTACTTTTTATATTTATAAATAATAAATATGAGTAATATAACGTTTTAGTCTGATATAAATAATTCTGTTTGAGCCTATGAAAATTTTATTCAAATATAAATAGTTTTTTATGGGAATCCATTCTTGTGATCTATTCAATATTATAGCCATATTATTATTAAATAAATACAATTTAATATAGAAATTATTTTGATTATGTTATTATCATAACTTTGATACATTTTAAAGACAATTTGATAGTAATTTTATCGTGGCCACCAAGATATAAATGGTAATTTACTGTCATCAATCCATTAGATTGGGAATTAAAACACTTTTATTTCAATGTAAAATAAAAATGATAATTTAAAATTATTACGATTATGATTGATTGAATACTAATTTATTTCTAATCGGGACACCCTGTGTGACTTTTTTATTTAGATTTTAGGTGGTTTATCAACACTTTGGTGATTTTAAAGTGGGGGCTCATGGCTGACATCAAGCTAGCTTTTCTGATCATTTTTACATGGGGTTTCCCCATGTTTAGTAGTGGACTGTGGCGAATCCACATCAAAATTTGTTGCGGACGATTACATTCGGTTGTGCGCGCGCAAATAAAGGGATAATTACCACTGCAATTAATATAGTCCGCATTAGGCGTTAACAAGCAGAATTTTAGGGAGAAGGGAGCCAAGGCGTGCCCACCGAAAGTGGGGGGGGGGGGGGTTAAAATAGAGGATATCCCCCTCCTGTGGTAACCATTGATTCTAAAATAGTTTTGCACAGTTGTCAGTCACTGACAGAATGTTTACACCCCCTTAAAAATCTTCATTGAGCCTATCTAAATATCTAGAAGCCATTCTCCTTCTCACCGATTATTTTTTACTGTTGATCTCAGTACCTGTATATATATGTTTAGTAAATGTGTCCTTGGATAATTTGTAATTGTAGTAATGATGTATTGTGCAATGGCGATAATTAATTGTAATTTTGAATCTTATCTTGAATAATAAAATCTGTAAAGAAATACGATATATTTTATATTATAATGAATGATATATGATATGACGTATCATAAATAGAATTACTAGTCATTAAATGAATGTAATTGCATATTAACAAATTACTTGAAAAATTATACCCTGCTGGGTTGTTTTTCTGAGATATTTATGGCTTTAAAACTATATTTTGCCTGTCTTTAATATTCTCAAATAACATGACATTGTCAATTCAGGTAGTATTAACATTGCTGATTATACAAAATTATTTATGCAGTGATTTCAGTACTTTGATTTTACAAATTTAGTAAAGTTTGCATGTTACTGTATGTATTCTATTAAATGCCCTGACTACTGGCATTTTATATTCAAGAAGGATCATTATTTAGAGTATTAGAAAAAGATAGAATTTAACATTAAATGATATTGTAAGCTTTTTTTATACCCCCGCTTCGAAGAAGAGGGGGGTATACTGTTTTACCCTTGTCCGTGCGTGCGTGCGTGCGTGTGTGCGTCCGTCCGTCCGTTACAAAATTTCCGTCACAGTTTTCTCAGCAACTATACCATGCAGCAGCCTGAAACTTTGCATATTGCTTCATCCTATAGTCCCATGTGGTGTAAAGCGATATCATGCTCCTCGCTCATCTACTTCCTGTTTGTCGCATATTTTTAGATTTTGGCGGGGGTATCACTAGTGAGCATTAGCTCACAGATTTACTTGTTTTTAAAGAAAATGAGGTGGTGTTTATTAGGGGAGGGACTTTAAATAATTATAGAATACATGGTATATTATTTATTGGTGAGTTTTAAATTGGCCTTTGAATTCATAACATTACATTAATAAAACTCCTCTTTCCCAGTGATTTATGGTGGGCATGGTTGACAATTTGATGTCCAATATATTAATACTACCAATAGTAGTGTGGACAGAACTTCTAATTTTGTTTGATTCCAAGTCAAGACGGGTCATTCCCTTTCGTAAAAACTCAGCAAAAGGGAATTAGTCAGCTCCTTGCGAATGGGAAAGTGGTAGTATTTGAATTGAAAAATATACATAAAGGCCGATTTGATGAGCAAGGGGTTGATAAAGAAATGAAAAAGTTAATTATACACCCAAAATAAACTGTCAACTAAACAATTTCACCACAAATATTTAGTTCAGTTAAACCACATTTTAATACAATTGGCCACTGATGTATCAATTTATATTGTAAATAGATGTAGGTGACATCTAATCAATACTTGAAAGATTTAATTAACACCTATCTATCATTAAGAGAATGTTTTTAATTAAAACTGACTCATTATCTCTTAGTTACTGTATGGTGTACTTAAAGTGACATTTTATGTTGTACTCAGATCTTTTCATATGAAATTATGAAATTGCTTTTGATTATAAATTGTAGTATTTATTATAGTTATTCTTTAAAGATCTAGTAAATTAATTCAAAATTTGTGATAATTTTAGCTTTTGGGCTAACAGATTGGCTATTAATTTGACGAGTGGGTTGTCCCTCTCAATTTTGTCTAAATCCCCAGTGATACACCAAATAGTATTATTATCTCTTACTGACTGGACACTAAATAAAGATAATGAAAAATTATGACCTCTACAATAATAACAACAACAACAATAATAATTATAACAATAACAATAATAATGATAATAATAATGATAAAAGCAACAATAATAAATAACAAAAATAAATAATAATAATTATTATTTTTTTAAATAATGAAAATTAAGACTTTATTAACCAGGCTTCACATTTGAACAAATCTAATCTTCCATGTGAACATTGACCATGTGAATGTCAACTGTCTGTTATGATTTAGTTAGATAGTGGATCTATAAAAATTGGTTTCCATTTACTTGCTGACCAGAACTTTAGTGTGTCCATAAAACCATATCATAAACTGACCAGTGCTTTTATCACTGACCGGTACCTTTTATCACGTTTTATTGGCTATCATTTTATGAACATATTTGACCAATATTAAAGATGGTCAATGTTTATTAATAAAGCTACAAATGTCAAATAGGGTCTTACTATAAATATTGACTGTTGATTATTGTAGCTGTATTTATATAAAAGCTGGATTTTTACGATTTTGGTCACTCAGTCAACAGTTGTTTTTATTCATAGATTGGGACAGTTGAGTTGGAATTAGACTATTGATAGCATGATAATATCATTGTTTTGGTATTGTTAGAGATTCAAGCTCAGGCTACTTTATATTCATTATTGGAATTAATTATACCTGTATAAATGGTATTCATTGTAGTTTATTTGTTTATCTTACTTATTTCATTTCCTGGCATCGCAACCTATTGAGTATCAGAGCCATTCATGAGTGAAATTTTAAAACCATTTTCTTGGCTCATGAGTTGGAATAAAACTTATTTTATTCTAAAAGGAAGGAATGTTTTTTTTCATGATTTTTATGTAATCATGTTTCAGCTTATAAATATGACTTTATCATAAGTGTTTTCATTAAGGTCAAACAACACAACATTAATTTTCATCAGAGTTTTTTATTTTGAATTTCATTCAGCAATCATTGGTGCATAGGTTAACCCCTCTGATTTAAAAACTGTATATTTGTTCAATAATTACTATACATTTAGACAGATATATTTTTTCAATTATGAGTACAGAAGTACATACTGTTGTGAGTATTTAGATAGGCTAGGCCAATGTATATACCTCTAAGGCTACAACGAATTGAACTTATGTTCTATGGATTCGCTCGCACCTTAATTTTGACGGTTTTTGCAAAAAAATATTTTTATTTCCTCGCTCGCCCATAAAAATTTGGTCAAACCACTATACAAAGCAAGTGAATAAAAACTTTTTTAATTGTTTTTCTTCACTCGCTCGCCCCATTTTTTTTCCAGAAAAATCCCGTTGAACAAATGATCAGCTTGTTGTGGCCTAATAGTTGAATAAAAGTTAATCATTTGAACAAAAGTATTATTTTATAATTAATGAAATGTATTTTATATATTTTCAGTGGTGGTGTATTTAAATGTCCTGAAGATGATAAACCTATAGATTATGCTACTGTAAGTTTTATTTTACCTTTGTTTTTAAAAAATAATGTATATTTTATTGTCTTTGAAATGTATTTAATGTGGAGTGAAGATGAAAATATAAGCACAAGTTTGGTTGCTGAGGCAATTTCTATCTTGCTAGCTGAATACATAGAGAACACATCTGTCACTTGTAGGGGCTGCAATCTTGAAGAATTTAGTAAGCTTGAAGCAAAGCTGTTGCATAGAACTTGGCTTAATTAAACAGTCTTGGGTAGCAACTTCTACCTGGTTCCTTATTAAAAGCATATCACAGTGTGATTTGTATCCCAACTCTAGAATTGGGAAATGTGTCGTATTATTTTGTGAGGTAGGGGCATCAATGATCATTGCATCTTTATTCCTAAGCCAAGACTGACTCTTGGTTTCTAAGGTCTTCCAGCTGTAGGGAGAAACAAGAGTTTCTGTCAGAATTATGATTCTGATCAGCCATGTAGCATGACGTCACATGATTACAAAATGGTGGTGGTCAGATTGATGAATATGGGATTGTCTATTGTGAGATAAGAGAAATGATTGTTGGAGATAACCAGACAAAATATAAGATAACATGCAGACAAAACGTTAATATCATTAGTCTAGTAATATATACATTGATCATATTATAATACTATCATTATATCATAATGGTATATAATTGATATATCATGTAGTAATTAGGTTATAGTCTAGTCTGATGTTATGTAGACTGGCCTGGCTAAATTAGTCATTGTTAAGCTTGGTCCAGGCTCATTTGAGGCTAGCTTGGAATAATCTTTTAAAGTCTATTAAAGCTAGCTAAGTACCGTCTAGTCTATGGCTGCCTTGGCATTGTCTAGTCTATGATGTGCTGGTTATGGTCTTATATTAGGTAGCTGGTATGGTCCAGTGTATGGCAATTAAGCTGTGTATGGTCTAGTGTATGGCTAGCTTGGAAATCTAGTCTATGGCTAACTTGGCATTGTTTAGCCTATGGCTTGCTCGGTATAGTTTTGTGTATGGCTTGCTGGGTATTGTTTAGTCTATGGCTAGCTGGATTAAGTCTAGTGTACTTGGCTACATTGGTACCAATTATTATATGGCTTAGCTAAATGGCACCATGCATTTAATCTACAGATTGCTGCAGATATCTGTGGGGCTTTTCTTCAGGTGACTTGTACTGGGCTCATCTGCATGGCAAGTTTGATCAATCAAATATTGAATTTAATTATTAATTTTATTCATTAATATATGATTAGCTTGGAAAGTAATGCAACTTAATCAAGTTTCAATATGACAGAGGGTCAGTAATATATTGATTAGATTATTGATAATGAATTGTTATATCATTTTATATGGTGACTGCTAGACAGTATTGATGGATTTTCATTTATAAATTAACTGTCTGTGTGAAACATAACCTTATGACTCATTCAGTATATAGTCTATATAGTGCGATCATTATGTTTGTGCAATTGTTTGTATTGACAAACATCAATCCTTAGTCTCATGTGGAAACTTGTAGTATGAATTTATATTGAAAAACTTTTGCAATAGAAAGGATGTCCAAAATTATGATTTTTGATTAAAATAATTCAATGAGCTCATGTACATGTATTTGTCATATGTTTTTGTGAGGATGATTATTTTGAGTTGATATGCTCTTTAACACAAAACAATAATAAACATAATAGTAATTACGATAATGATAATAATAATATGAATGATAGTGATGATGATGAAGGTAACTATAGTAACCCTAATCAATCTACCATGTGGGTCTCTAACAAAAATGTTTATATGAGAAAATGTAATTGAGAAAATGTAATTTTCAATATTTATAACAGAAAGTCATACATATGATGTTCCTGTATGAGAGTAAGGATCGTTGTCACATTATGATTGAAAGAGTGTTGTACAGTTCCTTTTTGAATATAAACAAGCTGTTGATCAATTGATCAATAAACAAACAAATAGATCTGATGTAAGATATAACTAGGTTTCTATAATTATCATCTATTAATTATTTCCACATTCTTATATCTGCATTTCTCACATCTGCTACTCCTGTAATTACCATAAGTCTAATGATATAATTATGTTATCATGTTTGGGTTATAGACCCTGTCTAGAAATTTTAAAATACAGAGTACATGTATTTTGGGGTGGATTCCTAAAATTTCTGCGAGGTCCGTTCTAACATTTTTTTACTTTTTCTCACTTTTTATCCAAGAGGGGTGTTTTACAACCAAAATCAAAAAGTTTTTTTTCCAGCCAGGAGGGTGAGGGAGGGGACTTTCATCCTTAATTTTGGATCCAATGTAGAAATTACTTTTTACACATACCGGTAGTTGGACTGGTTGATAATTTTCCCTCATAACTCACATTACAAATAAGGCTAGTGCTAGGAAAAAATTAACATGATGACGGATAGTCAGGCTAGTTGATAATTTCGTTTTACTGTATAACACAAGAAATCAGGCTAGTGTTAGAAAAAAAAAGTTTGGCAATGACTCAGACCCAGCCTCCTTGTAAATCAAGAAATACATGATCCACCTCTGTACCAAAAAATTTCAAGTGAATGACTGATAGTCAGGCTAGTTGCCCTGTATACTGTTTAAAGTAACAAATAAGGCTTGTGCAAAAAATGAATTTTAATGTGATAATCAACCCAGCCTCTGTATGAATTAAGAAATACCTGATCCACGTCTGTACCATCTGTGACTTATATATGTAAACATGTAAATTACATATCATACATATATATATATATAAAGGCTGATTTCATTTCCTTCTACCTTAGTTTTACCTATCAACATCATAGTTGTAATATATAATAGTATAATCACTGTGGTATGTACCTAAGTGAAAACTTTTAGATCTATGGTTTCATCATTAACCTGATTTTTAGGTGTATGAGTAATAGCAGTGCTTAGAAAATATGGAATTATATTTATAAATGTATTCATGTTATGTTATGATACATACTCTACTACTGAGTTACTTTCTAGGAAAACTCTCTTATCAAATTGTGAATTGTATTCTGAATAGTTTTCGATTACATGTATTTGGTATGTGTATATTGGTTGGTTCTTGTTTGATATGACAAAACATGGAATAATATTTATATATCATGATATTTTACTACTGAGTTGTTACTTTCTGGAAAAACTCTCTTCATGAAATAGTGAATAGTGTTTAGTTATGTGTACATGTGTTACTATTTTGGTTGGTAATTTTTGGATGTGAAAAAATATGGAATAATATTTATAAATCATTGTTATATATATATTCCACTACTGGGTTGTAACTTTCTGGGAAAACTCTCTTTATTAAATAGTGAATAGTGTTTGGTTATGTGTACATGTGATAGGATTTGGTTCTATTTTCTATTTTGATGTGGAAGTTAGTAAAAAAAAATTAATGTGCATTTGGTGTTTGACAACATTGCACAGGTCTGGTTTGATCTGTGTTGTTTGTATGAGAAATGTGTTATTTTTGAGACATGAAACTACTGTTGTTGGATTAGCAATTAAGCCAATTCTCAGCAATGTCTAGATTTACAAACACAAATCTTGAACTAGAGGAATAATGTTATAAGACATTTTACTCACTTAATGAACTATTTGGCACTTGGTTATTTCTTTTGATGATAAGCAAAATATTTTGATAAGTGAGAGGCTGCGTGTACATTGTTTACTGAGGATTCTTTCTGAATACTGCCATAGATAACTTGGGAAAAAAAATGATAAAATTCATGTTAAGATTGGAATAAATAAACTAACATTGAAACTATAATATCTCTGGAATTGCAAGCTCAGTCTGAAAATTGTGTGATTAGTGTTTTTAAATTCTAAGTGATTAATAAAAAAGATTTGATTGATGGATTGAAAAGTCTGGCATAGGAATAAAATATTATATAAAAATAAACGGTGAGATACATAGTATTTAAATTAAAAGATGACTTCAACAAGGAAGATAAAACATCATGGTACGATGGCACCTAGTCCAAGATATAGATATATACCTAGTACATCTATGGATTCTAATATAAATATGAAGGTAATGACTGAGATCTAGAAATCATATTTTAATTTTGGATGGTTCTGAACTTTTTACATGATTTGAGGAAGGATATTTTTTGGTTGAGTTTAAAGATGTTGCAACACATTGTATAGGTCATATCATGGCAGTGAGTCAACCTACTTACCTTTCCTGGAAAGGTTAAATCTCTAGATTTAGCTGTTAATCAATTACTAGGTACATACTTCAAGTCAGTGACTGACAACTGCCCTACTTGATTTAGAATTAGTGGTTGAGGTAAGAATGGCCATAATGACCTGCTCAGGAATCAAGCCTTCAATCCCTCCATCAATAGAATTGTATGCTATCAACTGAGGAAGCCGGTGGGGTTGAAAATATAAGACATTCATGAACATTTCATTTGAAGTCAGGACTCACCCCCACCAGCTATGCCCATGTCTGCTGTATCCTCTATTAATGACTTAATGTAAAAGATTGTGTGTGCTACACTAATTAGATGTATCTTTTCTTTTCAGAGTCAAGGGTTGCCCGCAAGACTGTAGTAAGTGCATTGTGTTAAAGAACAAGTTACTTCAGTCTTGCAGGCAACCCGACACTCAATAATCAGGAAGTATTTTGATACTTAAAGCAACTGTAGGTAATGTTGGATGGTCCATTTACTTAGAGATATCATTTACTGATAGAAATGTTCCATACAGTGTTAGATAAATGATATCATATTAGTGACTTACACTCTTCTTACAATGATGATAATGATAGTGAGCTGCTACGCCTTCTAACAACCTAATTGAGACTACTGATTGTTGTTGATTATCATAATGATAATCGTTCCTATTAATACTAGCATCATGACTTGAGACTTTGAATTGTTGGGACCATCAAAAGTAATGGTCTAAAAGAAATTTTACACTGGGTTTTAAATGCCATGTCAACACAATTTTGGTTATTTTACAACAACCTGAGTGCCCAACCTTAGCTTTCCTGGACCCTTGTCTATAACAAATACTCACCTACCCTTCTACAAAGCTGGTAGCTTTTTCCAGATACCTTATTAATGGAGGTAAATTGACATAATGGTCAAATTTTTATGAAATTGTATAACTGCCAAGGGTAGGACTCGAACCCATACATTTATTCCCTTCAGGACGCTTGATTCAAAATTCTGTAGCACTACCAACTTCGCTACTGACCTGTAGAATGGTGTTAATTTAAAGACCATTATCTTAATTCTCATCTTTATGATGAGTTAGCAGTACAGGAAATACAAAGTCATGTTTTAGATGGACTAATTACATCTATTTTAAAAGTACTACTCTCAAAAAAACCTTAATGAACCGAATCATCATTTGAGATCACTAGAAAAATTTAGATGTAAATTTTCAAAGCAAGGGTTTACCGTGACAACATGAAATAAATAGTGTTATATATTATGTTACTAATTACTGTATGAAACAGAAAATATCATTTTACTAATTACTTAGACATTAGATGGGGTCAAACTTCACTCAAATTGACATCAGATACTAATTACCATCGTATGACCACAATCAGTAGTCTTAAAAAGGTACTTGAAGGCAGGGTCATAACATCACTCTGACATGGCCGATTAACAGAAAATAGAAGTATTAATAATTAAATGGGTATTGGAAGGCAAAATTATTGACATACTAGAGCAACCACAATCTGTAGTCTTAACTGGGTTATGAAATATAGGTATGGGCCCTGATACTGTATTATTCTGATTTTTTTTAAGTTAACCGGAAATTAAGAGTTTTGGGTTCAAAGTTTGGTGAAACTGTGGATGAAAAGCTGTTTCTTTTCAGAATAAAAAATTTGATAATTGGTTTTAACTTCTATCATTGATAAACTCTCACATATCAGGTAAATATTTGTTGTTTCAGTTCTATGATAACATTATGATATCCAGTATTTACTGATGGTATCAGTTGCTGTAAATTGATGATGATACTAGCTACAAATATTTTTGTTCTATTCTGTTCTATTCTAATTTCTAGTATCATATGATGTGTTTAATGTCCTTCTATTTGTTGTAATATGAGAATAGAAAGATGAGTTGTTATTATATGTTCATGTTATATTTATATGATACCACCAGTTGTATTGTTAATGATGACAAACACCATGTGTTTATGTTGTTTGAAATAATTTCTGTTCTGTTCTGTTCTGACACAGCATTCTAGTCTTGTTATTGTATCATGTGAAGGTTTGCTAACATATCGGTTGGTTTATTAAAGTTTGTTTTTTCAATATAGTTGCTAAATATATCAAGTTTTTACATAACAACTAGCTTGTAGTTATGATTGGGTGACTGGATAGCTTTTGTTTGCTGAGCTAAATGCTGTTGCAACACCTACTCACCATTACTGGAAAGGCTAAATCTCAGGATTAAAAATAGCTATTAACCAACTACATGTACTAAGCACATACTTGTCAGTGTCTAACAACTGCCCAACATGATTTAGAATCATTGGAAGGGGGGAGAATAACCATAGAAAATCATTTCATGACCAAACTCCATGAAGGTATGAAGCACCTGGGGATCAAACCTATTGACATCCCCTCAATGAGTAGACTAGCATGTTACTGACTGAGCTAGCTGGGTGGGCTGGTACACAAATGACAAAATTGCTAAGGTCTTTATGGTCTACAGTTAGGCCATCAGCCATACATAGGTTAACAAGTTCAGTAAATAAAAATGACTAATTGATCAATTAAGTTAGAACATTGCTTTCACTTGATTTAGTTCAGATAACTTCAACATTCATTTAAAACCACAACATGAATTTAAGTTACTACTGGTAAACTTCTGAGTTGATTAAACATGTAAGATACAGTGAAGTAGAGGTATTTTAAAGATAGGGTTACAGTTAGGGACATATTCAAATGAGGCAAGGGTGGAAGTTAAGTACATTTTTAGGTGAGGCAGGGTGGATGGCTAAGGACATTTTCAGGTTAAGACACAGTCACCCAATGCTAGAGATATTTTCAGATGAGGCAGGTTTACACTGATGCATGTATCTCATTCCTTCGAGTTTTACTTAGCTACAGCCCAGATGAGAATCATTGTGAACATAATTAGTGCATTTAATTAGTTGTGCCCAGCGAGACCCCCCTTTGAAAAATAGGTGGTCGACACATTTCCGAGTCAAAAACATGTGCCGGCTGCCTATGCTCTGATATCTAGTGCCAGACAACCCTTTTCTCTCCTTTCCTCTTTCTCTGTGGTAGTTCTGAAGTTATTGAAGCTTTCAAGCAGAGCTTTCAAGCAGACCATTGGCTGTCAGTAAAATGTACAACCTAGATTTTTTCTTGCCCATGAATGGTGACAGGTGCTCCGTTAATTATTAAATACTGGGGGAAATAAACAGATAAATTTCATAGTGGCCTTATGGCGAGAAATGTACAGTGATTCATTTGACAAGGTAGTTGTAAAATGTTATAAAAACTTAACCAGTTATTGATGGACCTATCTGTAGCTTTAATGATTTGAACCAGTCTACACTAATCAGCTTGACTGGTTTTCAATTACTACAAGCTGATATTAAACAAAAGATGTAGAAATTAAACAAAAGATAACAAAATGAAAAGAAAGCGGACTAAGTGCTAATGGTTTTACTGGTGTAATGATGTGATTTGTTTTGGATGGGAGATTTTAATACTCACTGATCGGCTTAAACACAAATTAGTTCAAGTTATCGACAGATGGATTGTGAACTTTCGGTAGAGAGTTTCGTTATCACATTTACTGGACTGACCAATGACCATATGGTTTTACATTTAATATATTATTTTATGATGTGAGAGATTCATATTTCTTTAATGGATTTTAACAATTTTATCTGATTTATATTCTGTGTTCTTTGATTAGTTTTGAACTACTGCTTGGCTGTTACCTTTATTTTACCAGTGCATATTGGACTTTGAAGGAATAATTGAGTTCAGGAAAAAAATGACATTCCTTGATATAATTATAAAATCAATCTGTTAGAAGCAAGTGGAAGTGGAATAAAAACCTGCATTTTCTGTGAGGCTAGAAATAACAGTTTGTTGGATCAATTAAATTAATGCACAATTAATTGATATGATAGTGATTTCTTATATAATATTGATCACTTTGTCTGTTACTATTGTGTTAGGTATTATCTGCTAGGATATTATTTCAAGAATTTGAATCAATGTAAGTATAATAATTATGTATGTATGTATTTTCTACTACTTTAGTAATTTTTATTGTGAAATTGATTTTATTTCAGTGGAGTGACTTATTAATGGATGAACTTACAATTTTTCGTTATTTTATAAATTCATTTCTACTTATATGACTAGAAAAATAGTATTTTCTCTCATGGTCACCACAATCTTGACAACAATGTTATCTGAATTCATGACATGAGAAATGAACTACCGGTATTTATAATACAAAAACATTTACAACTAAGTAAAGTCACCTAAATAAAGTATAGCAGCAAACATTTATGACCATGTAAGTGAAATACTAATATACATGTATTACAAAGAACATTCATGACTTAGTAAAATGAACTATATACTCAAGCAGCTGTTTTACTTAGATCTATATTATTTATTTATTCAGATGAAAGGTAAAATATTTGATGTTTATATAGATAGGTTTGGTTACAAGTATTTTATCATACATGTATTATGTTTTTGCATTCTGGAGTTTATTAAGTGTATTCCAAGAGTTTTTTACAGCAGTGTATTTCCAGAATATTTTACTGCAGTGAAAATAATGTTCGTGTATGTACTTTGTAATGCTACACAAGTTTAAGTGAATACTAAATGCATTGTATTTATATTTACCTGCAATAAACTACAGACAAGTTATGAAAGAAACAGATTTTTTTCTTGGAATAAGATTGTTTTTATGGGTATTTTAACTTATGAGCCCTGCATTTTCAATGATATTTTCACTTTTGGGCACCCCACTTCAAACGTCATATTGTAACCATATTTGATGAATTCTTTGGTCACTTTACTCTTGAAAAGCATGTTTGGTCAGGGCTCGGCATTAAAGGTCATTCAATTGCCTCTGACAATCTTATTTGGGTTTTGGTAACTTGTTATTGCTAGTAAACATAATGGTTCAGACATGTTGAATGTATATCTTTGTTGAATGTCCAATCAGGCAACCTACTTTGAACTTAATGTCAAACCCTGTATGTTTTCTTAGCTAATTTAGCGATAGAAGTGTTGACCAAAATTGACAAATATCACTTGCCTAGTTACAAACCATCTTATATATGATTTCTCTATATTTACTGTAGATTAAAAGTTGAAAACATAAATAACTTAGATATATATAAATCTATTAGACTGTTACTTTGTTTGATTTCACTATTTATCTTTATAGTGATCAGGATTTTTATCTTTGAAATATTTCAAACTTGCTTTGATCTTATAAACAATTATATAGTTTATATATAGACAATAAGATTAACTTGATATATACTTGTACTGATTTACTGATAGCATGATAATCTAGCTATTACTTACCTTACCATTGGTCCAGTCGTTCGTTTAACCCGCGCTCACCACATCCCAGGTTAATTTGGATAGGACTATAGGCGGATCTAGCGGGGGGGGGGGGGGGGTCAGGGGGGTCCGAACCACCCCTAGAATTTCCAATATGTACCTGCTCATAAGTATATTTCTTGACTTAAAGTCACTTTTAAGTAGCATGAAGCAATTTTTCTCAGTGCTTAACATAGATTTAATGGTTATGTAGTTTTTATTATTAACTTTGGAACCCCCCCCCCTAGAAAAAATTGGGATCCCCCCTAGGAAAAAATCCGGGATCTGCCCCCTGAGGACTGCAATGATTCGTTTCAAGACATAGGAAATATATTGGGAGGATGCCATGGGTGAGTTTGTGGGGTGCAGATTTCAAACAACTGATGCATTAATCTAAGAATATTTGCAGGAATAAAAAACAAAATACTAGCCCTTCTATAAAAAAAGTAATATTCACTAGTTAGAATCAACTCTCACTCTTTGTATGCTGCAGGCTGGTGAGTTAAGGTAGTGACAGGTACTATTTGAAGGGCAGGGGTACAAATACTCAAAACTAAGTTATCTAAGTTCATTTCAGTGCTTTGATTTTAACGATGAACTTACATGTATAATAGAGTACAATATATAAACAAAGATATAAAATCCCCCAAAAATTGTTGAAGTGGTAAGTTGAAGGTCATGTCATTATGGTGAATCAGTATGAATGAATCATACATGTATAAGACATGTACTAGACCACAGTATTGAAGTATCGAAATACATTGACTGACAGATTCTTTGATAAAAAAATATTAAAATTTTGTCAGTTATATTGTATACTTGTAAAACTATGTGAGGCATGAAATGTCATCAAATCGTTAAAACCATCGAATAGAACCAATATCGGTCCGAGTTTAGCACAAAACAGTCATAACTCACTCTTTTCTAATATTGATATACAACTGTTTTGCGTTAAACCCTTGCTGTTTGGATATAGGTTGTTTTGGATAACTTGAGACAATTTAAACGATATTCTATGTAAGCAATGTCTCATGTTATCCTAAATTAGCTTTAAGTTGACACTGTTTTATCATTTGACTAAATTTACTATTGAGGCTCACTGTCCATGTAAGTACATGTACAAGTATCAGACTACAGATCATTGTCATATAATATCTAATAGGATTCTATTGGAGTATAGTGATACAAAGGAAGGAGATAGCAACGGTTCACAGATTGTTGATGATAAAGGTAAACTATACGTTGTCAGCTCATTTAAAATTACAGATCAAATCCATCATAAAAATAAACGAATGATAGAAATGGAAGAATGTGTAAAATTACTCATTTAAATATTAAATGGTATCTTATATTGATATTGGTATAATATGATCCTTGATTTGAAATTGAGACTATATATAATGTGGGTATTCGTCATTGATTGGGTGATAGAGAATTAATGAAGTGTGTTTTGTTAAACACTTTAATTGAATGAGACAAATTTTGCGATAAATTGTTAATCATATTGAACACAGTTAAACTTTACCTAATGGCCACATCCCATGTCTCTCATTCATTGATGTCTGACCACAACTGCTTGCAAAATCACAGACAATTTTGTCGTAAATTTTATGATTAAAATGCCATTCTAAAATGCAGTCATTTCTAGATAATGATCAATTTAGTATAGTAAGTGGTTATTTTAGAACTCAGAAAAGGGCAGAGAGGCAGAAAAAAGGGGCAGGTTTCATCAGGGGGTAGATGTTTCAAAGTTACTATTTGTGCTTAGGAAGAAACAATAATAAGACAGGGAAGAGAGAAAAAAGGCTGAGTGCAGTACCCTTGTAATTTTGCTTTAGAATAATCTGAATAATTTATTGGAACATTGATTGTTGTTTTTATTGTTAATAAACAGTTTATGTAAATTATTGGTGATAAATTTTCACCTGATTCAGGCTTTTATTTATTGTATTGAAATTTTTGTATTTGTTCAGGTGACTGTTTATGGTTGGGTGAAAAATATTGGATGTCAAATGTGACTGACTTTTATGTTATGTTAGGAAATAGTGTAATGATAATTAACAATATTTACCTAGGTCACTGTGATACAGTATTTTGTGTTACAAATGAAATGTCAAAACTTTTGAAAGTCCTAACTTGGGCTTTTAATGATGCTGGTTACACTTTATATTTATGTAAGGTGTTTGTTTCGTGCTGAGAACGAAAGCTTACATAATTGCTGAAAATCAAAGGTGGTTATTTATGCCACAACTGAAAGAAAACAGACTTTATCTGGAATTCAATTTTTTGGGTTATCTTTGTGGCACAAACTAACTTTCCGTTACTATGAATACATCTGTACAAAGAACAATAGAATTTATTGCATGTTTTGTGCTTTTCAGCAATATTGTGTAAAAAACATCGTATGTTTTTGCGTGTTTGGAGAAAACCGTAAATTGGATTTCGAATTCAAGGTTTAATCTCTCATGTTACAAGCAGAGTTGGTTGTATGTTTTAGTTCTTGATTTGGATGACAAACTCATGTTTTTGTTGTGAAGTAAAAACCACAATTCATCAAGTTTATTTTATCAAGTTTACTTTACTGGCAAACTCAAAAAGTGCAAGTCGGCATATTTAATGAGTTTTTAATTTAAGACCTAGCGCATACCAGTTATAAAAATGTAGTTTTAATTGAATGTAGGACATATATTTAGTTTATGAGAGCTAACACACTGAGGCTGTTATAGTTAGGGTGTATTTTTATAGACAAAATAAGTATAAAAGTGTGTTTTATTATTTTTGTTGAAATAGACTTCAATTTTATTTTAATGAATAGAAAAGAATAAAAAATATTGTGAATAGCTTTTTTGATTGGTTGATAAAAGTCAATTATATGAATCATTGGAATAATTTTATTGATTTGATGGACTTAAATTTAAGAATAGAACAGAACATTTGGAAATTGGAATGTGTTTCTTGGTGTTTCATAGTGTTATTAAACGGCAAGTTTAAGAATTAGATGTATTTGTAGGCATCATTTAGTGTAAGATTGTCCAAGTAATAAAGACTTCATTTAATAAGGTCTCACATTTGAATAAATTTACTTGTACTGCATCGCCCATGTGGACCTCTGGTAGAACCAAGTCTGGTAGAACAAAGTGTGATACTAAAGTATAAATTAATGTTAGAATCTTTGTGAGCATTTAAACCAATGCAAGTCTTAATAGGTTAGCCTTATGTGATATTGACAGTGATTAATATAGTTTAAAACTATTTTAAAATATAAGATATCTTGTTAATTTATATGAGTTTATTAAGTGATATAAGGGAGTTAAACAATGTCTACATCAAGTGTGGATAGTTTTATTTGTGTGCCAAGAAATCATGCATGTTTTATGGTAAGATTATTTTATTATAAATTAAGAACAGGAGAATTCCACATTATGACTGGTGAAATTGGTGGTTTTTCTTAGTTGCATAATGGTCCTCTTACAGGGATCATTTTTCTTCTAAGATTTAAGCATTTGAGACTTGAAAGTGTTAAAAATTGCATGAGTTTGCAATAACTAAGTTGGTCTATATAGTCTATATTTACTGTATATCTTATTTTATGAAAATACCTATTATTAAACAAAACTGCTGATTTAAATACTCAATTAATGATAGTGAGAACAAAAATTCTGAATTATGAATATTGAAATCAGTGGGGTTAAATTGTATTTGCCACTGACAGTTAAATAAAGTTTATCAATGTAGTGTTGCTACATTCAACTTGCCTTTTATGGCATGTAATACAATTATTTTGTTGATATGTGAGGTTAGATAATTTTATTCACTGAGACAAGTTTCAGCTTGTCAGGACTACTCAACTGTATTCAGTGTATATAATGATAAAAGAAACTGTAGATAAATGATGTTTATTTCATTAATTTACCTTATACAGATATAGTGATGATGAAATTTTAACATCACATGTTTTATGTTACATGCAAGTTGCATACAACCAGGGTTTTACCACTTGTCATATTGCACCATGTACATGCATGACCGTGTCTAGACCAATATCACTAGTGTGTCAACTTGGGTGTTATTACTTGTCTTTTGTTTACTGAACAAGGGGTCATGGGTTCAATCCATGACCGGGGGGGGGGGGGCGGTTATAAATGCTGTAGCATTACTTTGTATACTGGTAGGTGATATCGTGGCATTCAGTTAACCAACTCACTGTTTCAGGGAAGGCGTAATCTCTGATAAGCCAGTGTTTTTTTCCACAAATTTGGGAATATGACCCATACCCCTAGAATTGGGAATTTTATAGGCATTTTGGTTTAAATTGGTATGAAATGGCATGTAAATTTAGTAACAATAGCAGATTTAATAAAGTATTTAGTTTCATTTTTTATTAAGTTAGTTAGTTAATTAAAAAGAAAGATTACTGGGATGTATAATTTTAAGCTGAAGCAGTAACTTACAGCTGTCTTTTTTTCAAAAATCTTTTTTTAAGTAAAATTTGGAATTTTGGATTGAAATTTGGGAAAAAAAGATATGATTTTTGATTGGGAATATAGCCCATAAACGGCTATAAAATTGACCAAAAAAAACACTGTAAGCAGTTACTAGGTCAGTGACTGACATTTACTGCTCTACATGATAAAGAATCAGTGGCTGAGAAGGATGAATGGCTGTAGAAATGATTTCATGACCAAGCTCCATCAAAGTATGGCCTGATAGGGAATCAAACCCTGACCCCTCAATCAGTACACTTGTGTGCTTCCGAGCAACTGACATAGCTGAGCAGGTCATGCTTATTTTTGAAATGAAATTATTATTCCGGTGAATAACAGACCTAGACTACTGGTTAGGTAAACTGACCATTGTAAATTACTGAGAATATGCTATTAATACATCATTTAATGATGTAACACTTGTGAACAAGTTATTGTCAACTCTTGAACATGGTTAAATCAATAATGAGTTTTAACAGGTATATTAATCTGGGTAACTCAATATCCTGTTAAGATATTAATTGTGATGTCATCAATTGATGTGTGGTTGCCATGGTTACAATAGTTTCAGTTTGTCATCAATTCTTGTGAGTTTCATATTTCATGGATTAAATTTATGTTGATTTGTTTTCTATGGTTGGCTTGGTAGAAGTGTTGATTCAACAGTGTTTGTGTTTGGGTAATAAATTTGATGAAGTTGGTTTGTTTCTTTGGACAGAGGACACTAAATCTTGTGATTGTATTGTGGACAGATGGATCTAAAATGTGGGTGTTCAAGGTCAGAGGACACTAAATCTTGTGATTGTATTGAGGACAGAGGGGTCTAAAATGTGGGTGTTTAAGGTCAGAGGACACTAAATCTTGTGACTTTTGTTAGAGATCAGAGGGCACTAAATATTGTGGATGTGTTTAAGGTTACTTAATCTTGTGGTTTCGTTTAAGGCCAGGGAGCACTAAATCTTGTGGGTGTGTTTAATGACAGAAGACTCTAAATTTCATGAATATGTTTGAGGACAGAGGGCACTAAATCCTGTGGTTGAGCTTGAGGTCATAGGCACCTAATCTATTGTATAATGGTCGAAGAACACTGTGTTAAAGGTCAGAGGACACTAAATCTTGTGGTCCTAATGTTGAAAAAACATTAATTTGTTCACATTTTATTCTTCAAAGGTTTGCATTAATGATATTAAAAATAAAAGTGGAGAGTATTGATCAGAACTGACTGTGTTAATTGCTCTGCTGTGCCTTTGTGTCAGAATTTTATAAGATTGTTTAATGTGCCAACTCATTAAGTGTACTCTATAATTGTTTAAAATATCAGAGAAATATTGATCTGGCTGGCTGAGCCAACATCAATGGAAATATTGATTCAAAGGTATATTAATGTTTTTTAAAGAATTACCGTAATGTTTTTATTAGAAATTCTGCAACATATGGCTCAGGAAATTGGATTTTACATATTGTTAGAGGTCATGCTATTTTATGCCAATGGCAGCTTGGTTTGTATGGAATTGGGAAGTTTCAATAAAAATGCAAGGTTTTATAAATGAAATAGAAACTCTGATGGCAATATTGATTTATCTTTTGCTTTTTGGAAATTAATTACTGTTGGTTTTCTGGTGTTATTATTTTGTGATTTAAAATTTGTCTTTTAGGTAAATCAAAACACTCTTTATATTGTATGGAGCTTTTTACTCTAGAATAAGAAAGAAAATGGGCTATAGGGGCCAAAAGTCTTGCAGGGATTGAGGAAGGGGGGTAAGGAATAGTGGGTAAAGCCATATAAATAGTGATAGCCCCGGGGGGGGGGGGGGTGTAGCGAAAATAGGGGAGAAAAAAGGGTGGTTGAAGAGAAAATGAAACTAGGTTGAGGAACCAAAAAGTGAAGTGACATCATTGATACATATCTCTTCTATTGAATTCTGTCTTAGATCTTTCACTATTTTAGCTATGTCATCAGTGTCCTACATTTACATGATATAAAGATTAAACTAGAGATCTATTTCAGTACAAGATAAACTTGTTCTTATAGTCATTAAATACAGGGCTATTTTAAAGTATATCAGTCTGTAATTTATATACAGTACAACCTCCCTTTCATGTCCACCTCCTTACAGAAGATACCATCAAACATATTTACCTCTCAATAATGCCATCTTTCAAGTACTAATCTAATACTGCCAACAAATGCTTCCTCACATCATTATCCTTGTTGATTTATATACTCAATGCTTGTTGGATAATTTCTGTACATAAATATGGGTATCTGCTTTTATCAATCATGAGTACAGAAGTACTGTAGTGAGTATTTAAATCAGTGGGTTTAATGCATGTACCACTGACAGTTTAATAAACTTCATTACTAATTGATGTACAATTTGTATTCATTGTGTCAAGTGTACTAATGGTCGTTTTAGTGAGGTTTCACTGTACTTTATGTTAATTTAAAATTTGTAATATCATTGTTTTCATCCCTTTGAAATACAATATCATCCAAAATACTAGGCTCTGTATTGAATGTCCTTTTAGAAGTCTGGGTTAGTTTGTTACAGTGGAGGGAAGAAATTAATGTGTATATAATCATGTATTTAAAACATTATTTAAAATAGTGAAACATACTTGGTAACCCAGGTTCGTTTAGTATCATTGGTAATATAGCTGGAAAGTACCAGTGTTGTGGGTATTCCATGACTATAGTAAAAGTACAAAAACATTAATGATAATGTTAAACACTTTATTTAACGATGCTATACATAATGGATAAAAGTGATGTTTTTATGATTGTACTTAAAGTTTGTAAACACAGTTCAAATTTATGGTGTGATGAAAGTCAACATTTGTAGTATATATGATAATATAAGTGGAATTAATTTTTAAAAGTTGAACTGGGTGAGTTTTAATTGTATACATGTGTTCAAATATTTTGTTCTGTGCTCATGAACTTCTCAAGAATTTAACTGTTCTTGTTTAGTTCATGAACATTTCATGAGCAGGGTTTAAGAACTGCTAAATTCATGATTAAGAACATTTAAGTACTGCTCATGAACTGTTAATTAACTGAACATCACTTTGTAGGGTTAGTCTGATCTAGACCTTTTTCGTAAATTTTATACATTACTTGTTTTGGTAACAGGGCATTGTGACATATACATTCAAAATGATACTTGTGGAGTTTAAGACCCCTGCCTTTCTCACCGTCTATGATAATGTATGTATAACCATTATTTTATTGTATACTTACAGATTTATCCTGATCCAGAAATACAAACAGAAGTTATGACAAGTCATATAAGATGTAAATATTATAAGGAAGGTTGTAGATGGGTGGATAAACTACAAAACTTACAGGTATGGCAATATTTGATGTACATGGTATACATTAACCCCCCTGAGTTAAACACTTGATTAGTTGTTATTAGGAATAGATGCATTGGTCAAGAGTTGTTGCTGCAGCTGTCAGGCAGTGGTTGAACACAGAAGCCTGTCTGGCTAACTCAGAAGGATGTAAGACTATTGATAGAGGGGTCACTGGTTCAATTTTCCAGACAGGACTTACTTTCGTGGAGTTTGATTATGAATGATCCCTGCCCTATATGATTTAGAATCAGTGGTAGGAGGGAGAATAGTTGTAGAAATTATTTTACAACCAAGCACCGTGTTTCCTGAAGTATGTCCCGCCCAGGAATCAAACCTTAGCTACAATGCTTCAATTAGTAGAGTTGAGTGAAAGAGCTACTGATTGAGCTAGCAGGATGGGCTGAGAAATAATTCACAAATGAGTACAAAATATAATCGCATAAAATTAATTATCATTCTAATAAATCTAAAGAGATAGAATAAAATATCAATTTTAATATTTGTTGTCTCTAAGTGTCAATAAATCAGAACATCTTCAGTTAATTTTGGTTTTATTGGTGCTCAGATATCTATCTTAAATAAATACTTCAAATTGTATGAAACTTGACTTTAAGTGCTTTAGATGTTCATAAACTGACCATTGACTATCTAGTCCAGTATACTAGTGTATTACCGGTCAGTGGTGACTCAGTGGTCAGTCAGACTGGTCAGTTGTCAGGGTATATTGACTACAATAAATCCATGAAGATCCCTCGGTAAACAAAAGATTTATCTATCAAGATAATGTTATGATACATAAGTATTATGATAATTTCGTTTATGGCTAGCTAGATGTGATTGTAACTTAATGATTTGATTTGAGGTTCACATGGAACATAGGATTTTTCCAATAGTGTATTTCTGGAAACGATGCAAATGGTTCCTTGTGGAATAAAAGTTCATGGTAAATAGTTTAAGGAAGTTATGTGGCTGCTGTAAATTGCTGAAAAAGTAACAATGAAAATTGTCAGTGTAAACTCTATACAAACATACTAACCTCAAAATGTATACTTATAATCATTATTTCATTAATGGCTTTAGGGGGTATATATATCCATTAATATATTTACATAGACTCATTGTTTTTTAACTATGAGTCATCTATAAGTTTATTGTGACCTTTGGTGTAAACAGAAATACTAGACCACAGTCATTTCCTATATTTAAAAGAAACGCTGACTGATCACATTGTTACACTTTTGGCCACATTGTTGCACTTTGGGTCACATTGCTGCACTTTGGGCACATTATTGAATATCTTTTATGTTTAAATTTGACACTTTTATAACATGAAATGGGTATACTGTTTTTTATCTTTCACATGTTAATATGACACTTAACAACATTGAATGATATTGCCAATTTTCCATGGCTATGAATACATTTTACTTTGTACAATACATTAGACTTGATATTGTAAAATTTTATTCAACTGTCATGGGTACATACATTAATACTGTGGATATATAAGTACTTGTTGCACTTGTTGTTCTTCTGAACTCAATATCCATAAAATGTGTATTTATGTACAGGGATTATCCAACAAAAATATCGAGTATTTAAATCAGTGGGGTTAATGAAGTTTAATTAAGTTGAACATTAGAGACGTCTAGTCTCTAAAACACACATTGCTTCCTTTAATTATGTTTAAAACATAACAAAAATTCAACAACATTTGAAATGATCAAATTGTTAGTATGTACAGTCACTATTTAATATATTTTCATGACTAGTTTAATTCAGATATTCATATTGTTGAATAAAATATTGATTGTGTTAATATTTTCACCTGTTCATATTTATTTTGACATTTATCATGATTGTGGCATTTTTACCTTTATATAAAAATAGGACAAAATTGATTTTCCTTAAATAAATGTTCAATAGATATGAAAAGAAGTGAAATGTCATGGTTCATGTTTAAATATATTTGAGTTAATAAAGGAAATATTTATATAGTATCTCTTACTCAGGGCAGGAAGTCCATCCTGGTGTAAAAGTACGGCTCTTGTCCAGCATTCGGCCAAACAATTGAGTTTTTATACATTATTTAGTGTAGGTAAATATTTAAACTGAAGTGATTCATTTTCAGTCAATAAATAAAATTTTCGAACAATTTCAAGTGTGAAATGGATCCAACAAAGGATCTGTCATTTTAAATTTGTAGATAAATCAATAAATACCTTCAAAACTATTTAATTATTATGGTGGTAATGTTTTTCAAATTTTCAAACAGTCTCTTTTTTGAAGAGCTGATAATTGAAGCCAAAGAACATCAAAGAGAACGTAATTAAGTCAAAGTGTAGAATTGAACCCAAAGTGAATATTAAATTTAAATTAATGGTTTTGGAAATTGATTAAATAGTTAAAAGTGAAAAAAGTCGAACTGTGCATGATATACATGTATTGAAATAAGATCATCTGCTTTGTACTTTGATGGTTTTAATTTTATTAGTAATCAGTTTTTAATGAAAGAAGCTATTTAATATTCTATGGCGTATAATAACATCATATTCTTGTTATAAATAAGTCAATTTATCTTTTTATTGATATAACAATGGGATAAGAAAGGTTTAAATGACAACCAGGTAGATTTTGTTTTGTAACTGTAGGAGAGGAAAATTGAATTTCTGGAATTCAAGAAAAATTAATTGATATGATCATGGCCCAAAAAATATTAATGAATGTGTTTGAGGTAATGGTCAATATGCTTTATTAAACTCTGGGCTATGGCTGGTATCCTGTTCCAAAAATGTTGCAAGGAAGGTCAATTTTCCTCTGTATTGAGAACACTTGCCAGCTCTTTATGGATTAGCAAGGTGAGCAAGATTTTGTAAAGGAAGTGTTCAGAAATGCACATCTGACTACAAAACACAAGATAGTGTGTTAATTTCCATCCTAGACTTACATACCTTTGTACCATTAGGTAATTTCTTTGTCTATTCCTCCACCTACCTCTGTATCAAATATAGAAATAAGATTATAATTATCATTAGGAATTGTTATCTGGAGTTGCATTTTGTACATTATCCGGGATTGACATTAAAAGTCGTTATTATATATTTGTATTTGTTGTATATTTCAGAGTCATCTAGAAGTATGTAGATATGACAGTATACAATGTCCAAACCAATGTTCTGATATATTATCACGTTTATCCTTGGATGATCATCTAGAATTCAGTTGTCCTAAACGTATTGTTATCTGTGAGTTCTGTAATCAAGAATTTCCTGGTGATGCTTTCGATCTGGTAAGTTTTTTAAATGTCAGACTGTTTTCAATATGAATTACATAGAGGTTGTGAAAAGTATTATTAAGAGCTGCAGTCAAGTCTATCGCTATAAACTAATATATGCTTAGTAAAAAGCTTGTCTAGGAAGCTGCCAAAATTAAAATGAGCAAAGCATGATAATTTTTGCTGACCATTTTACAGTTTAACTTCTGAAAACGCCATTTTTTCAAGTAGAAATCATGTAGTAAATGATTCAATTTTATTAACTCTTGATATTTTCCTTACGTACAAAGTTGA
This sequence comes from Mactra quadrangularis, assembly GCA_025267735.1. Classification (NCBI taxonomy): domain Eukaryota; kingdom Metazoa; phylum Mollusca; class Bivalvia; order Venerida; family Mactridae; genus Mactra; species Mactra quadrangularis. Next base: position 44,541,741 of record CM046305.1, on the reverse strand, counting down.
AATATATAAAATGTTGCAGTAGTTTCATGACATTTCAGTATGTTATTTCTGTACAGTTATATACATAATTTGAAAGGCTTTGTTTTATAATCTATTCTATAAATGTGAGACATTGTTCACATAATTGTTTGGTATTTAATAAACTTTATATATCTCGGTGTTTTATGTAATCATATTATTTTTTTTATATAAAACAAGTGGTTGACATCACATATTTTAGTTTTTTATGTAATTAACATTATTCAGGAATTTCATGTGACTTTAAATGGTGTAGTGAGTGTGATAATGTCCAGTTTTTATGTTTACAAGCAACCATGCCTTGCTATAGTAAAATTTTATTCATTAGTGGCACATACATTACCCCAGTGCAATCACATTGTAGTAGCAGTGATCCAGTGGTAGGATTAGCATTTAGGGATCAAGAGGTCCCCGGTTCAAATCTCGCTAGGGGCACTGCTAATTTCATTAAGCAAGAAATCAACCAACCATACTCTTGTGTAACTGGGTACTGTGAGGGATCACCAGCCTAAAGGTGATTTCAATTGTAAGGGGTTATCACACAAAATTGTAAAGTCGGCTGAACATGTATATGGAAGCAGACTTTAAACCGCACTTAAGCTTTGTTTTAACTTTATTATATTGTTTCTATTTTTCATGCTCTTCTTATCCTATTATTTCAGCATGTAGGTAATTGTCAGTATGAAGTTGTATGGTGTGAAAATAAATGTGGAGCTAAATTAGAACGTAGATTTCTGAATAATCACATGAGAAATGAATGTCATAAACGTACAGTAAAATGTCCATATTGTTCTAAAGAATTTGTGTATGAAACATTACAGGTTAGTTACTTCATAGTTTTGATACAATAGATCTGAAGGTCACCCAATCATGGGAAATGGACATTTGCCCCCCTTTTTTGACCAGCCGGATATAATTGCCCCCTCATATGTTTTGAAAGGGCGGACATTTGTGCCCCCTAAATGCTTTGAAGGTAGCCCTTTCAAAACAAATGAGGGGCAAATGTCTGCCTCAGCAAAAAAGGGGGCAAATGTCCAAGAATCTCAATTAAGGGTCCTAGGTCATGATCAGTTGACCTTTTTTGTTAACTTTCTGTAACATCATGTCTTACTTGCAGCAAAGGCACCCAGGAAGCCCTCATGTCTACTGATCGAAGGGTTGTAGGTTTGATTCCTGGGCAAGGCATACTTTTGTGGAGTTTTGTCATAAATCATTTATGCCTCCATTCTCCCTTCTATGACTGATTCTAAATCATGTAGGACAGTTGTCAGTCACTGACAAGTTATGCATAATGCACCTAGTTACTGGTTAACAGTTATATTCAAAGCCTTTCCAGGAACAGTGAGTAGGTTGACTGACTGCTGATATGATCTATACAATGTGTTGCCACAGCATTTAAACCCCCCCCCAAAAAAAAATGTAGGCATCAGTTGTGATGCACAAATTATTCCTGTTGAAATACAAAAAAAATGCAATCAGCAATATTCATAATTTGCTAAGACTGCTAATTCTTTGACAGTAAAATAATATTTTCTAAATTTGAGAACAAAATGTAACGCTGCAGAAATTTTAGTATTATCATACTTTATCTCAAACCCAATCATCCCTGTGCAACATATGGAAGTTTGTACATGTGTAAATATATTAAAAGTTTAACAAATACCAGTTATTGTAAGAGAGAATAGTATGGCATGTAATTGATACATACAATTATAAATACATCATGTTTTGTATACAGCCACCTGCTCCTTGTCAGATATAATGACAAAATATGTTGTAGGGTTTTTATAAAATATAAAATGAAGGATGATATGTCAGTTATACTGGAGACTGTCAGATTTTGTTATTGAAAATTTAATTAATTTAAATAAATGAGGTTGTCATATTGGTAATAGTGATAGGGGAGAATGGTCGAGGATTTGTTTTGTGGCAGTTGGAGGGATGACTTATGAACTCTCTCTACATATCTCTTGGATTTGTTTTGAGAGTTTCTATGTCCTTTAAGACCTATGACAGCCACAGGCTACAGTAGGTTTTATCAACTTGGCTATTTAATAAAAGATGGCTATTTAGCATAGGTCGTTTGCATATAAAATGGGGACTTTGTAGAAGGCTATGGTTGAGCTGTAATTGGGGATTGGCTGTATAGGGAGGTTTCTACTGATTTGAGGTGACTGATATCTGAAGACAGCTATCATTGAAAGGTGTAGTTTTAAGAACAGAACTGAACAGTACAGTTTATTCAAGATTTGTACATACAGTATAACCTCTGCATAGCGACTCTCTACAGAACAAATCCTCTGCACAACAACAGATTTGATATTTCCCTAATGAGTAATTTTAATTGAATTTAACCTCTGTTGAGCATAAACCTCTGAACAGCAACACTTTTTAGTCCCTTCCAGTGGGTGTTGTTCAAGAGAGGTTGTACTGTATTCCATCTTACATTTACAAATACAATTAAAACAAGGCAATTCACAAATAACTTTAGTCATATAATAAAGTTTTGATTTAAGAGGTGACTGTTATTAGGATATGACTGTTATAGAGAGGTGACAGTTGTAGTGAGTCAGTCTTAAATTAGTGATTTTTAACCATATAAATGATTCTTTATTTCAGACACATCAGTATCAATGTCCAAGGTATCCTGTACCATGTCCAAATCGTTGTGATCCTGTAAAGATTCCTCGTGAAGAAGTTGATGTTCATGTACAAGAGTTGTGTCCCTCGGCTACTGTTTGCTGTCAGTTTAAACATGCAGGCTGTACACATAAGGTATACTTTGTTTTATTATTTTATGTTTTGTTTGAGCTTACCTGAGCACTAAGTGCTCAAAATGTTGTAGGGGGTCTGACCAGATGTGTGTTAGTATGTGTGTGTGCTTCTGTCCGTCCATCATCAACAAATTTTTCTTCTAATTGAAACCCATTAAAACTACTGTTACCAAATTAGGCATAAAGCAGCATAAACTATGAGTTAGCCAACTATATGAGTCTATCTTAATAATTAGAATTATGGCCTTTGAATTGTCTTATAAAACAGTGTTGCCCATACATCACAGAAATAATTCAATACGCATACTTTGTGACACTATATCACTCGGCTCAACATTTACTTATAAAGAAGGTCGTCCAGAACATTGACCAACTATAGATTTTACCAAATGTTAACTTGCCGAAACAAATGGTATTTTAAACAAAATTTGAGTGTTATGAATGTATTCTGGTTGTGGGATTGAATGACTCAACACATGACCTGCTTTCTGCTGAAAATTAGGTTTTCACTGGCAATCAGATGACCATTATCGCTGAGCCCCGTGGCACATTGTTTTAACCAATTTAATTTTTTTTATTTCCAGTGTCCAAGATATAGTATGGATCGCCACAATGATGATCATACAAAGACGCACCTACAGTTAATGTGCGATTTAGTACAAAAACAACAACAACAAATTACACAATTATGTAACGCTTTATATTCCGTTACCCAGGTGACCGACGGAACATTTATCTGGAAAATTACAGACTATAAACAAAAATTTATTGAATCTATTTATAAAAACACTGAAATTATTAGTGAACCATTTTACACGACAAGGTTTGGTTACAAGATGGCTGCCTCCGTGTTTTTAAATGGAAACGGCTCCGGTGAAGGAAAATATCTCTCAGTTTACATTAAGATACTACAAGGAGAGTATGACAATATCTTAGACTGGCCATTCATGTTGCCGATTTCATTCACACTGTACGATCAGAATTCAGACCCGGAAAAACGTGCTAATATTACGGAAAGTTTCGTGCCAGATCCTACATGGAAACATTTTCAGAAACCGGTGAAAGACGTTGATCAACTTGGATTTGGTTACCCTAAATTTGTGTCACATGAAATACTAAAAACGCGAGATTTTATTCGTGGAGATTCTCTCATCATTAGAGTGAAAACGGACAACTCTCAACATATCATTGCTTGATTAACTCCCTTGATGAGACAAGCCTGATAACTTAAACTTATAGTTAAATATCAATGGGAAGTTGTGATTTTGGCCGATAGTCAGAGGTTATGATGTTGTAAGGATTGTGTTTTCATTCACAGCCTGGTGAAAGGGGCCTTTATTGTTGGAAAGGTACAGCAAATTTATACAAATCACAAAGAATGTTTTTGGTCTGGTAAACTTTTATTTGGTCCATTTTACTGAACCAAATGTCCAGTGCTATTGACGGTTTGTTGTGGATAGTGCACATTCATTTTGCTTAAATAATTAGTAATAAGGGCCAGTTTATAATCATGAATGTCTTTGTATTTATTATTATTGAAAAATATTGGACTTTGTGTGGTTTTCTTCACTTTATAAAAATTGTTTACATTATTTCGAATGAGGGAGTTGAAAATGGGAGTCAGTATGAAGAATTTACCGGTAAATTGTCATTTATGTATGGTGATTAGAAAAAGGGCTAAATGGAAAGAAAAAGGGGTAAGAAATGGGAAAGGACTAGAGGAGTGAAAGAGGGCAGGCTTCAGCCCCTTTATTCAGCTTTCAGAACAACCAGTAAATTAAACAAAAATGCCAAAGATGTCAGAGTTTAACGTTAACCAAATAAATACCTTAATGATATTATTCAAGAACAATTTTAATTGATATATACAATGTATTTCTATTTTATACATTTATTGTATTATAATCATACCTCTTAGATATTGTTTTATTTTTAAATAGATCAGGGACATTGTTTCTTTCATTCTTTACCTTAAAAATTGTGGCCACTTTCCCAAGCATATAGCTAGCTAGTGCTTTGCCCCCTGGTACCCTAAATTTGATATCACATACTTTTGGTGTCCTCAAGAAAACTGGCCCCATATGTTAATCTGTAAAAATATATTAAGTACAAATATAAAATCTTGATTTTCAATGCCAGTACAAATAAAGTGCTTTAAAATTTTGGAAAAAAGTTGAGCTGAGTTTGTAAAAAAAATTTGTACAAAAATGGTTTGAGATTCTTACATGCAGTATAATCTTTTTTAATGTCAATCTCCCATAAGGAGACCAATGACCATGTTTTTATTGCATTTTTCAGACTTTAATCTTTTACTCCTTGGTCACAATGTATTATGTGGTCATATACTTACATTAACTGGTAAAATAGAGGGCATTTTTGTCCATTTTGGTTCAGCCATAAATGATATTTTATGTGACAAGCTCTTGGTCTATGATCTAAAAGGTGACTTCTTTTGGTGGAGTTCATGGGGGTGTAATAAAGAACATGTTCTGGTATTGCACATATTAGTGCATTCTGTTCAGGGTGATGATAATGAATAGTGAAATGTTTAAGTGGAGTCAATAGACAATAAATTGACTTATTATTGTGATCAGAACATGATTGTTATTGACTATATTGTTTGTTTAACATCTTTGATAACTTATTTTATAAATTAAAATACCCTTGTGTCCCTTTTAATAGTATGGTCAAGGGGTTAAGATGCGCATGCTTTATCTTAGCCCTTGTTTTGATGTTGATTATTTGTTTATAAATATCATATCATCACTGGGAAACTTGTCATAAATCATAGATTACTATGAGTGAACTTATGCTAAGGAAGCAAACTCAGTGACGACTTTTGTATTATATGAATACAATACACAGAGTTACTCCCCTTTGTATATTTTGTATATTAAGCTATACTGAAATATTTTGTGCAATATTTATCTTTTGTATATATTATCTTGTATATTGTAATTTATTTGGAAATCCTGTTGATGATATTTCAGTCAAAAAGAAGTATTCACCAAGTATCTGGTTAATAGCTAAATCAGGAGATTTAGTCTTTCCAGGAATGGTAAATAGGTTGACTGACTGCCGTTGTACAAGGTGTTGCTAAGGTGTAAAACCCAACAACAACAAAAAATGTCCTAGTTGCATAATTGAAAGTTTTCAGAACTGGTTATGAAGCTCAGAATCTTGAGAAAAAAAATTGCAGAAATCATAAAATTCTGGAATTTAGATTTTTTTTAAAAAATGAAGAAATCATAACATTCTGTATTTTAGAAATGTTTGAACTTTCACTTATTTGTTGGGAATTGTATTGGTGACCTTTGTGTACTGGTATTAACATGAATTATTACGTCTTCATTGTTACTGTATATAATGTGTTATTGTCTTATAATGTAAATATTTCATGTTTTTTCTTCCATTCTGTTACATGTACAATATATTTGGTTTTGTTGTTTTCACTCAAGGACTGTTACTCTAGACATTTTTCATAATTTAACAAATACATGATTTATCTCCCTTTTGTATAAGAAATATATTGCATCATCTGACTGGAAAATTTCATTTATAAATTTAACATACACTTCAACTGTCCTATTGAACACTTTAAGTAAACAGAAAGTACAGTACAGATAATATTAGGGTCTTCTTGTGAGTTACTGTAAACCAAGAAATGATCATGTACACAATATTTTGCTTATTTGAGAGACCGGCATTTATGCAACTTACATATTCCTACATTTACTCCCAGCGTGAAAACAGAAAATAATAATCTACCTAGATAGTAAAGTAATCGGCCAATCAGTAACAATAATTTTTTTGTGGAAATACTACAATGGGGAAAGTCCCTCAATTAAAAATTGCAAAATCATTTCTTGGATTTCAATAATTGGCACTGTTGGTTGGCTTCACTCACCAAATAAAGATGTAAATTATATTTTGTCATTTTTTAACGTTTTTTATTGAAAGAATAAATTGATAGCCAGTAAATCTTTAACTGCCGCTCTTCAGAGGGAGCAACTTCTCAGAAATTACGTAGCCAGACTATAAAGAAAAACATTCTCTAGTCATATGTAATATAAGTTCTACTAACTTTGTCTATATAGTAACAGTACAGTAAACTAGCATTACTAAATAAAATATGAGTAAAATAAGAAAATAACTTTGTTGTTTTATTGTAAAAGTTAAAGTATGGTTTTAGGTCTGCTTCCTCATATATATTCAGCTGACTTGACTTCAGTTTTGTATGATAACCCCTGATCACCTTCAGACAGTTGATTACCTATTTACACCTAGGTGGAGTGGAACAACTGTTAGTTTTCTTGCTCAAGGAAATTAGCAGTGCCCCTTAGTAGTGGGATGTTGTTGTACAAAATATTGTTGTGATTGTACTAGTATTGAACTGGAACTAAATTCATTTCTGTTTGAATTCATAACAATTGCACTTAAATATGGAAATTACCAAGTATTGGTTTAAATACATATATCTATTAAATTAACATGATCTATGTAAACTTATGAATATGCATTGAATGCAAGGGTTTTCCACCATACATGTGTATCAAAATACTTATAAATTAATAACAACATTTAGATATTTTTATTCTTTTATTTTCAACATTAGAGATTAAAAAATTCCCAAATAAAATGTTCAAGATAAGATAACCAGATAAACAAAGAAAAACAAAAACGAGAAAATCACAAAGTAGGAAACAATGTAGAAGCTAATCAACAATATTTATAGATGAAAAGGAAAAGTTGATATCAAACCAAAATGGGTGATACTACATTCTCGGGGCAAATGTCATTTAATTACCAAACCTATATTAAGCAAAAATAGGGCCAATTCAGAGACTTCATAAATTGCAAGGAGTTTCTGGCTTCACGGAAGGGAGGCAACTGTTAAGAAGATTGAGTGTAACATAGTACCCAATTTCAAATTACCTCCCTTTGATGAATATTGATACACATAAAAATAATAAATATATTAATTTAAATTAACATACACCATTTAAGATCTGAAAGGGATCATAATATTTTAATGCAAAATTGACTTGTTATTAAGCAACATCAGAAAAATAACAACATCTAATTGTACACTTTCATAATGAACCCACTAACTGAAGTCTCATGTGAGACTAAGGATCATGGTCACACCTACAGATACCTTTATGAGAGTAAGGATTGTGGTCACAATATACTTAATTAATCAATGACAACATCAACAAATCTAACCGAATCATTATATTGAACAACTTTAACAATGTATATAATATAATAATACTGATAACAATTGAAATACTAGTAGGCAACAAAAATTGGCATATAAAACAGGGAAGAATAGTCAAGCAAGCGAAAAATTGCTGATCCCTCTTTATGCCAAAAGATTAGCTGCAAGAATTGCTTTCTCAGGCATGCAGAAGCATTGTAGAAAGTCAAGCAAGTGAAAAAATGCTGATAAAAGTACAAAACACCATAATAATTATATACACAAAGGAACCCCAAGTCAGTTAGTAGGAGATTCCTTCTTTTATTCCTCAAATACAAAATCAAAATGTTTGGATTCAGATTTGCTGACAAATTTTGTTAAACAAAACATGAAAATTCGATTCATATAAAAACAGGGCAATTTTTCAGGGATCCTGATTGCAACCCCTGCTAAGAATCTCTGGGATTTCTTCCAAGTTTTTGGGATCCTGAGAACTCTGGGATACAGTAAATGTTGAACCTAATACATGAATATAATACAAACATTTTCAAATATTATATTATTATATATTTATATAATTAATAAAATTAATAAAATGAAATTGTAAAGATCATTATTGATAAACATATATGAATTTAATATACTATACAATAGAAAGACACAATTAAGTTTAACACCATTTGTTTTTACTGAACATTAAACTGGTGACATCTATTTTTGTTATAGTTTACAACAACGACTAGATCATGAGATGTATACTTGTAGAGAAATACATAAATACATTAATTAATGGCAAGATCTTTATAGCTACATTACATGAATAATTTTTTGTTGGATTTTCGAAAAATCCGATAATAAACAAATTTTTTTCACTCAGAGCAGACCAATTGTTTAATCCTATTTTAATTATTTACTTAAACAAGAGGGTCTCAAGTACCCTTTACTGCTCACCCAAGTACCCTTGACAGCTCAGTTAAAAACCTATAGGCATCTTACACAAGTTTTATTACAATTTTACATTCGGCTCTAAGAGCCTCTGAAGTGAGCTAAAAAATATTCAAAGCTGTATGGTTTGCTTAGCGTCAAAATCAAGCATTAACATGGGTCAATTCAAAACTAGTCTACATCTTTCTTAAATTAACTTTACTTAAAGTAGTTTTGCACTAACCCTTTCATTTCTAAATTCTATATTGTCCAACCCTAAGATGGAAAAACTGGTTGATTACATATGATAGAGTTAAATTTTTCAGGTGTAAGTTGTACAAATGATTCATCTTCAACTGTGGTACTCACAGCATTGGCTTCCATGTTATCAGCCTCAATATCAACTGTCTGTAGAATCATCTCCGTGGATTTATCTGTCCTTGAACAACGTGATTTATGTAACTCGTACAATGCATGAAGCTCGAAGGATTCGCCACAGTCGCAGAGATATTTACTACTCAAAATGGAACCGTGGACCTCTCTCACATGTTGCTGAAGGGCATCAGCCATTGCAAACTTTTCTTTGCAATCTTTACAAGGGTATAGATCTAAACCGCCATCTGTCAGTCCTTCCACGGTTCCCTTACACACACGCTTATGTGAAGTCAGTACCGATGGGTAGGAGAAGCCGATGTTACATTTCTCACAAACAAAGGGACGTATGCCTGTGTGAGTGTTTTTATGTCCCATATAGTGCTGAATGGTATTGAAGCCTCGATCGCATGTTTCACATTTATATTTATATGAATTGTTATGTTTGGTCTGTTGGTGATACATGATCCCGCCTTTAGACGAGAACGTCCTCGTACATTTATCACATTTATATCTCGCTTGACCTTGATGTTTCGAATTCTCGTGTGTACGCAACTTGCTCAACTCGTTAAATGATTTCGAACAATCGTGACATTTGTACTTCTTCCCAGTGTGTGTAGATAGATGCCTCTTCATGTGTGATAATTTATGTGTCCTGTATGCACAATAACTACATACATGAATTTTTCCGCTAGTACTTATTATGCTTCGACTTCTTACGCTAACATTGTCAGACTCTTTTTTGTTACATTCCACATTCAATATTTGAACGGAGCCATCAGAATCCTCGTCAAAATCAACATTCGTGCTTTTGTTGACATCTTCATGGGTGACGGTACAGTTACCATTCTTTAATAAACTTTGAACGTTGTCAATGACGACGCCAACGAGTCCATCAACATCAGATTTAATCGTCGTGTTGGCTTCAATTTGTTGAGACGTGGAACATTGCAGTTTATGACTCTCTAGGGCCGTCCTCCATCGAAATTCAGACCCGCAATAACATCGGAATCGTAGAACGTCACAATGTTCTGTTTTAACATGTTCTTTCAGATCGGAGTCAGATTGGAACGTTTCTCCGCACATTTCACAAGCTAGGCTGTCAAGGGTTCCAATAGCCATACATGTCTTTCTATGCATTGACAATGTTGCAAGATACGTAAATTCTTTATTACAAGCATTACATTTATAGTTTGAGGGTCCATTATGTTTATTCATGTGGGCTTGATAAAATTTTATGTAGTTGAAACCTTTGCAGCATTTTTCGCACCAGAAGGTGAAATCTTTTTTATGTACCGTTTTCATATGATATTTTATTCCGCCTTTGGAAGTAAAGTCTCTACTACAAATCTGACATTTAAAATGAATACTCTTTTCATGTTTAACTTGAATATGTTCTTTCAGTTTATACTCCTCCGTGTAGCTTCGTTCGCACATATTACATCGGTATGCCTTTCCTGTATGTAGCGTAAAATGTTTCCGCAGACGGCTAATACTTGCACCCTTATATTCACAAATCGGGCAACTTAACGAGCCATCAGTTCCCTTGACGACTGTGTATGCTCCAACTCTAAATATCCCTTTCATTTCAAGTTCTTTTTCCTGTTGAGTGCTTACACTTGACACAGCATGGCTGACAGGATGTAGAATTTGTAGATGTTGGTTGCTATTAGCAACCATTGTTTGATGGAGTGTATCAGAACTTGAGGTCCAGGATACAGGTGGGTTGCCAATCAATGTGACCTGACTTGTAGAGCTCACAGAGGGCGCTACTGAATTCATGATATAATTATATTGTAACAGTTCTGTGTCATCTGGCAAACCTTAAAATAAAAGTAAAGAAAAATGTTAAACCCAATTGACTAGGTAAATGGCTAGTGAACATGTCTACTGATCAAGGTATTGTAAGTTCACTTCTCAGATGGGGCATACTTTCATGGATTTTAGTCATGAAATTTTTTTACAGCCATCTTCCTCCTACCACTGATTCTGAATCATGTAGGGAAGTTGTCAGTCACTGACAGAAGTATGTGCCTAGTAACTGATTAAAAACTAATACTAGAGATTTAGCCTTTCCAGCAATGGTGAGTAGGTTGCTAAATTGGACATAAAAATTGATACATTGTGTACATTAAATCGGGCTAATAATTTAAAAAATCAAAGCAGATTAAATTCTGATTTTTTTTCGAAGTTAAATCTAAGGTTAATATACACAAAAGGTGAGAGCTACTAATAGAGGCAATTATTTATAAAGGGAACGTAATTATTTATCAAACAAGATAACAATTTATGTAGGGAAGAAAAATATCATATCAAAGGGAGATAAATATTCATACAATCATTTACATTTCCATATTGATATAACAGCCTCAGTTTAAAACATATGTACATAACATATGTTAGAAAGGGCTCTATAAACAGCCGCTATGTAGTATTAAAGTCCAGTCAAGAATATACATACCCATGTTTGAAGAATCAAGATGTCCTCCACTGTTAGAAGACATAGATTGTGATAGACTACTGTCTATATCAGAGTCTGACAAATCATCCTGTTCTATCAGTATACGTTGTGGTAAGGATTTACGTCGACTTTTCTTTATATTGTCAGGTGATAGATCTAGCGTAGAACACGACATACCATCTAAAATACAATAATATATAATAGAATTACAACTTTATAATGATAATGATAATGATGACTTTATTTACCAAGGCGACACATTAAGATCAATCCTCATGAGACTTAATCAATCATTATTATCATTGCCAATCATTATTATTATTGCACCTCCCTCTGAAAAAGCCTTGGGTTAGCCCCCTTTGAAAAAAGTCATGGGTTAGCCCCCCTGAGAAAAACATGGATAAACACCCCTGAAAATTATGGTTTACCCCTGCTTCTGAACAAATCACTGGTTAACCAACATGGAAAAAATTCATGACATGGGTTAACCTTCTTTAAAAGAGAGTTATGGGTTAACCCCCTTTGAAAAAAATGCATTGGTTAACACCCCTGAGAAAAACGTGTATAAACACCCCTGTAAATCATGGATTACTTCCGCCCTGAACAAATTATGGGTTAAACCCCTGAAAAATTCTGGTAACCCCCCCCTTCAACAGATCATAGCTTAACTCACCTCCCCTGAAAAAAATCATGGGCTAACCCCTCTGAAGATATCATATACTAACCCCCCCCCCTCCAAGAAAAAATGTGGCCAATTAGAATTTCAACAGCTGTTCAATGAGACAATGGACATATTCAGACTTAATTTGACACTATCTAGATTACAAGTGCACCTTATCTTATTATACATGTATAATATTATAACATAATTGTGTTGTTAAATTTTCAATTGTCAGTGCTGCATACATTAACCCTGCTGATTTAGATGCTCAGCATAGTACTTCTGTACTCACAATTTGATAAAAAATACATACCCATATTAATGTGCAGGGATTAAAGAACAATTGTGGAGCATTTAAATCAACAGGGTTAATGTATGCTATCACTATAGATATAATTTAACAACACATGATCAAAATTGCAATTATCTATCTGAAAAAATTTTGTTTACACAGACCATATTGTGAAAATCCCTAAAAATTAGCAAACAGTTTAGAATAAACAAATTTTGTTGACATTTCATGTCAGCTGACTTCACTAGAATATTGTAGGTTCATTCTATTTGGTAGTGTTAAGGGCTATAGCAAGTTAGCAACACATTATATAGGTCATTTAACAACAGTCAGTCAATCTACTCACCGTTCCTGAAAAGGTTAAATTTCTGAATTTAGCTGTTAACCAGTTTCTAGGCCCATTACTGTTGTCAGTGACTTCAACTGCCCTACATTATTAAGAATCGGTGGTAAGAGAGGGACTGGCTGTAGATATTATTTCATGATCAAACTCAACTTAAGTATGCCCCACAAAGTAATCAAACTAACTTTCCCTCGATCAGTGGACTTGCATCCTACAGACTGAGCTAGCCAGGGGGACCAGCTGAGGAGCATATATTATCAAACATCTTAAGACAATTTAGCTATACATTATAGATGGATTTAGGACTAAAATTGGTCGTAAGACCTTTGATAATACGGCCCACAGGATCATTTATATCTCACCTGTTTTAGTTGAATCATCATGATCTCTGTTACCAGGTTCTGTCTTAATACTTCCATCTTTTATAAATTCTAACATTTCTAAATGTACAGCATTACGTATTCTTGACTCTATACCATTTAATAAATTCATTGTTAAATCATTATGACTTTTAGTATATCTAAAATAAAGAAAAAATATATTATTAGACCTTGGGCTATTTTTGCCGAAAGGCTTAAGTTATACTACAAGTAAAAAACTATCGAAGATTCAAATGCCTGACCAGTTTAACCTGTGGAGTGATACTTGTGTCTCTGATTTACTACACAGTCATTACATTACATTACATTAATAAGCATGTAAATGGGCAGACTCAAATCTCGTTAATACACTAAGCAGTAGTATTTGCCAGTTATACAGGATTGAATACTTGAATTGTTCTTGAATCTACTGTGTAAGGAGTAATCTTTAGTATGGATTCGTTAGGTTTAAATGTGCACATAAGTCTTTCTGTATTTCAATACTTTCTAATTATTCTTGATAAAAAAGATGAGATGAAACAATACTCATGGACTACAGTCATGTGATCTACTACAACAGCTAATAATGTTTTTCATTGATTTTACATTCCAGACAAATAATGAAACAATATCATATAGCCACAATACTTCATTTCTTTTCCCTAAAATTTTCAATTATCCTGTGAATTTTCATTGTAAGCCCCTAATCCTCCACACAAATTTGAAATCAACTGTCAGCCAGATCAATTGCAAAAATAATTTATGCTGAATATACAATTTAAACAAATACAATTCACAGGCTAATGTACAGTGATTTTCTTACAAGTATTGAGTATTTAAATCAGTGGGGTTAATGTTATGATGCACCACTGACAGTTAAATAGAACAAAACAATACAATGCAGTATGTTGCACATCTCAAGTAAGGAATAGCATACCACTCATGTTTATCCTTATTTATGTACAGGAATTATCGAACAAACAAGCACTAGTATCAAAATCAGTGGGGTAAAAGTATGCGATATATTGCATATCTGTGATAAGAAATATTAATTTCTTTTTACGTATATCCTTGTAATTATGTATAAGACTTATCTAACAAATGCAAGTAATTAAATCAGCAGGGTAAATGTATGCAGTATAATGCAAATCCCTGGTAAGAATTATTATTATTAAGTTCCTTTTATTTATATCTTCAAATACGTACGCACATTATGGATCAAACACAAGTATTTAAATCAAAGGGATAAACGTATATCATACCTATCGTGTATATCCAGCAGATATCTTAGTAAGGTGTTACTATCCATTTTCTTACTACATTTTAACGATTCAAATATTTTAGCCAAGTCTTCATTGACGCTGATCACTGATTGGCCAGGCTCCGTATCCAATCGTAGAAAAAAACGTATAATTTCATCTGAGGATTTATTCATCTTAGATTTGAAATTTTCAAAATCTCTAGCAGTTGCCATGCCGACATGTATTTTATTTTCTCTGCGAGTCTCCTTGGTTTCCCTAAAATAAGGAAAAGAAATTATTTGTTCAAGTTATTGATTTCAAATTTACAGAAAAAATTTCCTCATTTTATGAAGATTGTTAAAATGTTATATGAAAATATTTTTCTACAGACTTTTTGTAGCTGAGATATAATTCAGTGTACACACTTTCTTGTTTTTAAACTAGCTTGTATGGTGGGGTGGTGAAAATTCTGCTTGCAAGTTTTATTGGGCCATTGGTTCGATCCCAGCTCTGACTATAGTTTTTTAACTAGTTACATCTGGTGCCAAATGTTAATAACCCCGCAGAAATTGAGTGATTGAACCCTTAAAGGGTCCTTGACCTTCAGACATTCAAAGCTTGTTATTGATTTTTTAACATTTATGCAGACTTATCATAATCTTCAGCCGCCCGGCTAGCTCAGTTGGTAGCACACAAGTCTACTGATTGAGGGGTCGTGGGTACTTCCGTGAAGCTTGGTCATGAAATTATTTCTACAGCCATTCTCCCTCCTACCAATGATTTTTAATTATGTAGGGCATCTGTCAGTCACTGACGAAAGTATGCGCTAAGTAGTTGGCTAACAGAAGGAGTGAGTAGGTAGACTGACCACCGTTATATGACCTATACAATGTGTTGCCATGGCCAACAACCCAACAAACAAACAAGTCATAATCTGCATTGATTGGGGTGTTTGGAGTTGGTTATACATACAGTAAAACCTGAGAAAACCACACAGCAGAAGGACTGACAATACTGTCTAGTTTTTCTCAACTGTCTAGTTTTCTTAATGTATCATATAACTAATTTTCCAGACTAAAAAGTGTGTGCAGTTTTCTTAATGCATTTCACCGCATGAAAAATTCTCAGCATTTTTTAAAGGAAACCATGCAGGCCTTCTATAATAGAGATTATAAAGTTTTATAAATACATGTACCATGATGTTATTTTGTACAAAAAATTATACATAAATAGAGAATTATACATAAATAGAGAATTATATATAAATAGAGAATTATACATAAATAGAGAATTATACATAAATAGAGAATTATATATAAATAGAGAATTATACATAAATAGAGAATTATACATAAATAGAGAATTATATATAAATAGAGAATTATACATAAATAGAGAATTATATATAAATAGAGAATTATATATAAATAGAGAATTATACATAAATAGAGAATTATACATAAATAGAGAATTATACATAAATAGAGAATTATACATAAATAGAGAATTATATATAAATAGAGAATTATACATGAATAGAGAATTATATATAAATAGAGAATTATACATAAATAGAGAATTATACATAAATAGAGAATTATACATAAATAGAGAATTATACATAAATAGAGAATTATATATAAATAGAGAATTATACATAAATAGAGAATTATACATAAATAGAGAATTATACATAAATAGAGAATTATATATAAATAGAGAATTATATATAAATAGAGAATTATACATAAATAGAGAATTATATATAAATAGAGAATTATACATAAATAGAGAATTATATATAAATAGAGAATTATATATAAATAGAGAATTACATATAAATAGAGAATTATATATAAATAGAGAATTATACATAAATAGAGAATTATATATAAATAGAGAATTATATATAAATAGAGAATTATACACAAATAGAGAATTATACATAAATAGAGAATTATACACAAATAGAGAATTATACATAAATAGAGAATTATACACAAATAGAGAATTATACATAAATAGAAAATTATACATACATAGAGAATATACATAAATAGAGAATTATACATAAATAGAGAATTATACATAAATAGAGAATTATACATAAATAGAGAATTATACATAAATAGAAAACTATACATAACTAGAGAATTATACATAAATAGAGAATTATACATAAATAGAGAATTATACATAAATAGAAAATTATACATAAATAGAGAATTATACATAAATAGAGAATATGCAAAAATAGAGAATTATACATAAATAGAGAATTATACATGTCATGAATAGAAAATTATACATAAAGAGAGAATATACATGAATAGAAAATTATACATAAATAGAGAATTATACATGAATAGAAAATTATACATAAATAGAGAATTATACATGAATAGAAAATTATACATAAATAGGGAATAAACATAAATAGAGAATATACATGAATAGAGAATATACATAAATTTAGAATAAACATAAATAGAGAATATACATAAATAGAGAATATACATAAATTTAGAATAAACATAAGTAGAGAATGTACATATATAGAGAAAAACATAAGTAGAATATGTGCATAAATAGAAGATATACATAGATAGAGAATATACATAAATACAGAATAAACATAAATATGAAATATACATCAATAAAAATTATAAATAAATAGAGAATATACATAAATTGAAAATATACATAACTAGAGAATAAACATAAGTAGAGAATGTACATATATGGGGAAGGTAAATATATATAAATAGAGAATATAGTATTACATAAATAGAGAATATACATAATTAGAGAATATAGTATTACATCAATTGAGAATATACATATTTAGATAATGTACATAAATATACATAATTAGAGAATATACATAAATAGAGAATATACATAAATAGAGAACATACATAAATAGAGAATATACAGAAATAGGGAATATACAGAAATAGGGAATATACAGAAATAGGGAATATACATTATAAATACCATGATGTTATAAGAATTCTAGCCATCTCTTCATCATTATCGATGTTCTGACATATTTTCAAATCATTCCAATGATGATATTCATCTCCTATAGATATAGTATTATCTTGAGATATCTTCGCCACAATGTCTGATGATGTCCCCAGATTTCTTCTACGTCTAGTGTCTATCAACGATACAGAGTGACCACGTGTTGCCACGGCAACTTTAGGTGGTCTACCTCTCCTTCTTGGTACACCCCGCACAGCTGACATTTTTTTAATTTACTGTAAAAATAAAAAATACAATATTTTATGAGGAACTCTCCATTACAAACTATCTTGGTGATCTTCTTTGCAGATATACCATCTTCATAGAAGATTGCTGAGGTTGTTC
Organism: Mactra quadrangularis; assembly: GCA_025267735.1. Lineage (NCBI taxonomy): Eukaryota > Metazoa > Mollusca > Bivalvia > Venerida > Mactridae > Mactra > Mactra quadrangularis. Next base: position 44,523,724 of record CM046305.1, on the reverse strand, counting down.
TGAATGGGAACTCTCAAAAAAAACATAATTAATCATTTTAGATTATAAAATTTGTTAAATCTGTCTTCACTTTCTAAGGACTGCAATATTCTGTGCATACATTAACCCCACTGATTTAAATACTGGATATATATACATATATTATATAACTACAGTTCTTTTGTACACAATGAATACAGAAATATCTGTATTTAGGTATGTAATTAAATTATATTAGGGCCAAGGGCTACTAGCGATCCCCTGTCCTTACGGGTGTATTATATTTATGTCTTCATTGCAAACTCTTAAGGCTCATGTATGATGACCAAAGTGTTTCATGAATTACCCTAAAGGAATGTCTTTAAGCATAGGAAGAAACGAGGAAAATTGTAAACACATATGATTGGCAATCAATAATTTCCTTATATACTGACCACATCATTAGCATACTTGCCACTTTAACTCACACAATAAGGTCTGCAGTATGGGTAGGGAAGTAAAAAGCAATGTAATGTATGTGGCAGTTAAAGTGGGAAATGAGTCAAATTGATACTGTGCCCTTCAAAAATGTTTGCACAAATAGAATTCCATAATTTATGTATATTATGATAAATTGTCAAAATGTATTCAACTGTCAGTGGCACATACATATTTCCATCAATTTAAACCTAATTTTATTAATCCTGAGTTCATACCTACTGTAGTGAATATTCAAATCAGTGGGGTTTATTGTGCAACACTGCCAGTTGAATAAAATTTAACTATTTATATTTTGAATTATATGTTGATAAACTAATGAATGTTGATTTGAATTGGATTTAAACCAATGAGGAGCTGGGTATTCAATGATGACCAGTCCAACATTGTAAGTTGTAACCACTTTACCACAAACCCTTCCTTCAGGTCAATATCACTTTTATAGGCTGTCAGGTGACTCACTCTCCACAAATCAAATACATATAACTTTGGGCATCATATATTTACAAAAAAATTACTGATAATGAAATTACAGCAGTTTACAGTTTTTCATTACAGAAATATGCTTTGTAATTTGAGCTTTTTTTAAAGTATACATGTATTTTACATACAACATGTGTAGCATATTTTGTTTCACTCTATTCATAACTACATATCTGTTGGGCAATGATATATAATTTGTCATGCTCAACTGCATGTATTAAATCACAGTGATATTATTAATTTTACAAACATTGTACAAGCAATGGTCAAAGAGTTAAGATCTAAGTTCAAAGAGCAACTATATACATGCATACAAATGCAAAAAAATACAATGGCAGACCCACTTTAATGCTGTAGGGTGATTTGAATTATTGGAATTAGAGATTTATTAATTCATAGGTCGTAAGAACAGAGCAGGGCCAATGAAAGCAAGGTTAGGCACGCTTGCCACCATAATATAACCTAAAATTTTGTGACAAGGCATAAATCCCAGAATAAAATAGAGCACAACAGTACTTGTTTTACAATAGAGTTAAATTAAATTTGCCTACTGCAAAAATTTGCTAATGGGCGTTGATAACTCCCCCCTACCTTAATTTCAAAATACTAGCAAAAAATATTATCCATGGGATTTTAGAAATATATTGTTCTGGTGATCACAGCCCAGTGGGAAAATCACAGATAAATTTCTCAGTCTTTCCCTGCAAAGAATTACCAATGAAATAAATCAATACAAAAATACAATCTGTGCTCATGCAGTACATGGTGTTGTCAGAAATGAAGCTACGCCGATGCATTATTCAGGAGGTGGGAGGTATTGGGGCATGCCATGCTGGAAAAAAATCATGTAATATAATGCACAGTTTTTCATATGCAGGTAAAATTTACATTAAGGTATGTTATGTCCAAGGTGGGGTGAGACTCAAAAAAGCTACGCCATTGGCATATGTATAATATACGTAAGAAGTGACTTAATTATAAGTTTAAGTATCTATAATTCAAAGGAAGTTTGCAACTGAAAAAAAACATTAATATATATATAACTGAAAAATATATTTTAGTCAAGTACAATTTCAAACAGTTAGGGCTTAGTGATAGTGAAAATGAATAAGATGAAATCGTGGAATATATACCTGAGGTGAATCAGGGCCTCACTTGTAGCAATGCAATGAAATCCATACCAAATAAAATCTCACTAAAAATATTTTCCTGCACTTGATTAAAAAACTGTGGACGCCATATTGAATATTTTCGTAGCTTATACAGTAACGTAACTTAACAAAAATCAATATTTTCCCACATGCGAGATATACGAAGGCTAAAAATCAATAATTGGTTAAAACACATGTTTCAAAAAACGTCTGCCATCAAATACTCTACACGCAAATAAGCCCGGAAAACTTATAATCTAATTTATACTAACTCCAAATTTCAAGGACAGGCGTACAAAAATCCTCATTTAATATTTAGATAAATATGCAAAAAATATTAACTTGCTATTTTTAAATAAAATTTACGACACAATGTTTTATACTAAAGCAATGAAAATTTTACAAAAATAATAGAAAGAATTACTACCTCACGTGGCCCTAGTCATGACTTTGACCGGCGATAAGTCCTCTGTTATCCAAATTTAAGCTGATTAAATGAACATTTTTTTCACCGAAAGCCCCAATTTTCATGCGGACTATACCATTCTGAAGTATTGGTGATTTTTCGTTAGAAGTTGGATTTAGCAGACGAATTTCCAAACGGCGCGTTTTTTGCAAGCGCTTGCCTGGTAAATAGAAAGGGAAAGTTTCAAACGTATTATATTATCATGAACAACCTTTTAAGTGAACAGCTCATCGGAATGCTTTCATTTACGGCTTATTCTTTCACCAGGAATCCTTCATTCGTTGAGGCCATGGGCTCTGAGACTAACTAGATAACTAACCTTATATGCAGGCCCGTATGAAGCATTTTCATTCAGAAGGGGACTAAATTAATACCAGTTTGGTTTGAAATATTTCTGTTAATAGAGATACAACCTAGAAAAACTGACTTGAGTCTCATCTATAAATGATTTCTGAAAATTTATTTCATTTGAGTAACTGACAAGATAAATATGAAGAACGTATGAACATATGGCTAATACCGGTCTGAAGGATCAAGGGGAGTAAGTGCGTAAAGATTTATTATTTTATTTACAGTGTTACCTCCCTTTGTAAGTGTCGCCTTAACTCGGGGAACGTCTCAATCCATTCAATTTATAGACGATGTCAACTAGTCTGTGAACGCAAAGTGTATAACGCCAGGGACAAAGATATCCATTCCCAAGTAACGCCCCCTTAATCGAATTCCAGAATAAAGCATATCAAAAGCAACAAAATAAACACATATGCACGAATCGGGCATAGTAAAATTGGCATGGGTACATCCGGTACAAAGATTTTCAGCTGGACAAACTCATCAGCTATAGTTCTGAATCAGTTCTATTGCAGTGCTGTAGTTCTGTTTTTTATTTTGTTGCTATTATTTGAACAAATCTCTCTGAAACGCACATGGTCTCTGCTAAAAGCCCGTAATTGACCAGTCAGTTAAATTTAACGCGTTTAAGTGGCCCGGCACCACTCACCGGCTTCTCAATGTTTGATTTCGACTTATCTAGTGTAATTAGTCCCTCTTTGGTTATTTATGTTCATTACTATTCACATTGCTGCCCGCCGACGACCAGATTGTTATTTTAACGACTCAAACTATCGTATATGTTATAAGTATGACTACTTCAAACCTCTCGCCCCCGGAGTTCCATTCTGTACACAAACGGTCTTCACCTTCTATTTATAGAACGCCGGAAGTCGTGTCTAGTTATTAGAACCACTCTAAAACTGGCATAATCGGCCTAAGTGGACCTTGCATGAATACGCTTGACCAGTTCAGCCTTGCCGACCTCAGTGCATGCCTGTGATCTTTCTTCATTGTTAATAATCGAACAAATGTATTCACTCGACAATGGTGAGGTCGATAGGATAATCAGTCACTATGTTATCGCAACCTTGCATTTTCGAAAACATGTAATAAATCCCAGACTCCCTGTGATATAATGTTGGCCCCAGCAAGATGGAAATATGACCACTAAAGGGGGTCTATCCTTCAAAAATAGAGACATATCAAGAAGATCCAATCAACAATTAAGAGATCAAGAGAAAGGACTCGCTATTGTAAGTAAGCATTATCATTGTTGGCCCTCACTCTTCTATAACAGTCCATAGTTTAAGTGATCTTCGGACTAAGAATATTTCAGAATTCTGTGTAACTTAAAATGGCATCGTAAGGTTCACACTGAATGTGCATTTGGTATCTAAAATTGCCTGATTTCATGCATGTATGTCTGAAAGGTTCCATGTCCGCTGATATGATGAATGCTTGTACCTCCATACCTGTTTGCATCCATATTGCAAGGCTTATTGTACAAGTTGCATGTATCGAACAGATCATTGTGCCTTTGGCTGCGGAAAACCACGTGACTTGGACGTGTAATTGACGTGTGCAAACTTTAAGAGGCCCAACTCCCTTATTTGTTTTGTATAAATGATGTACAAAAAATCTCAAGTCGTGTTTTAGCGTTTATAAAAATATAAAATTTATCCAAAAAATCAATTTGAATTTAGCTGTCACATAGTTTATACATGAGTCCGCATTAAAATCTTAGACGTTAGTACTTTTCTTGCAAAATTAAGTGCATCAATATAAACTTAATCTGGTTATATTTTACGTGTATGTACAAAAATATGCCAACCTACTGCTTGAGACCTTTTTAAAATTCGCAACATCGGTGAGAATACTGTTTGTAAAAGCTTATGAGAGTATGATCCTTTTCATAAGTTTCTAACAGTTCATTTTGTAAGAACCTCTACAAGTGTAAAGCCTCTTAAGTATAGAAAGTTACAGAAAGAATTTTCGTTATATTTTTATAAGCGTTTTATAGCAAAATAGATGTCGACGTTGCACCAGTATTATATGTTAAACACAGAAACGTCCATATATCCACCATTATCATAGTACTAGCCGATCTATACAATATTATTTAACACAGCGATCTTGTTCTTGATTTACGTATGTATACATGATTTAAAGGGGTTGTAGAGTTTGGGAAAGTGGTGGGGTTACCCTGGGTTGTATAAGGGTCTTAGGGGGTTGCATTAGTACATGGAATATGTACAGTTTCCATAAATAATGTTCGAAAATTAAATGATATGCTGCCTGTGGACTTTATTTGTGCACTAATTATTTTTACAGCATTTTTTTGTTTTATTTTTATCTTACCTAATCACCGGTGTGATCTACCCATGATACTCGTGAGAGGTGAGTGGCAGTATTATGAGATGGATGAATTTTAAAGCTTCTTCCAGCAACTGTTTGTAACATGATGCACCGGGTACGATTTAAATATTTACTATCATTCTTGAATCATTGCCATTTTAATGTTTTCAACCATTTTTTGTGTGCAAAATACCGGCAGATGATATTTAATTATGTATTCATCTCGGTTAATGTTTATTTATCTAGAATTTTGTTTAAAGCGACAGGATTTGCATGTATGAGTATACAGGTAAAGTTCTATGACTTTCCAGGGAATTAGATACTATCTATGTCTCTGGACTTTCTACGTATTCAATATTGGGCCTAGAAGTAAACTTCATGTATCCTGCTTAGTGAGTCTAATCATGTTCTGTGATAAAATCGCTCAGATTCGCAAATAAACCCGGAGTTTTCTGACTAAGCAATTGTATATATGTACGTGAACATGTACAGAATGAATCGGGCAAAGAACGAACGGTAACTCTGAAAAGAATCCGTTTGAGACGGCTTTAGACCGAACCCGAAATATTGATCTTTATCCAACTCTCAATCGACCTTGACCTGCACAGAATTCCACCATCTTGCAAACAGAAATGATGACGTTCGACACAAAAGAAGAATGTTAACGTCTGCTTGAGCGATGAACGGAGATTTGTCGGCTTTTTGAATGACATTACTGCTAGAAAATGAATAGCACTTTCGTTGTAAGTAGCTTTGTTGTCACCGACGCTCTTGCAGGCCTAAATGCAAGTCGGTGTCAACTGTCTGTTTTTTTTTGTTGACTTTAATTTTTTATTTCATTTGCTCAACTTAAAAAGTTGAGTAACTGACTGAAATTCACTCAAATCGACGCAAACTGCCTTTTTGTTGCTACTTTGGGGATATATTGTGCGTTTGCGGCCGTTGGGTTTTGACTACAGCCAGTCATGTTGTTTGTAGAGAACAGTTCACCTAACTAGTTTTTGTTTTGCAGCTTTGCATCTATTCTATGGCAGTGGCTAGAGTTATGGTACTGTAACTCTAGACCCAGGTTCTAGAGTTACGGAAGTTCCGTAACTGTAGACAACCCTGTCTGGTAGGTTTCAACTTTTAAACGTCGAAAAACTTGTTCATATATTCATTATTACTCGAAATAAACAAATATTTACCGAAGCGACTTATCCAATTGTTATTACTGTAATAACAATTGGATAAGTCACGTCGGTATATATTTGTTTATTTCGAGTAATAATGAATATAAACAAGTTTATTACACCCGTCATTTTAGATATGACTAATAAACTTACCGGATGTTTAATCACAGGAGCTTGACATTTTATATCTTTCAGCGAATGGCTCCCCCGTCAAGCGAAAATTTAAGAGAAAAATGTGTTTAATGACAAATGTCTGCTTCATAGTGAGGTTGATTTTAGAATCGTCGATTGTTACAGATACATTAATGAGTTGTTAATCGAATGGCTAAATGATTTTGTGATCAATCAATGTTTCGTTGCTTTTTGAGGGTGAATTTGACTAGTAGGTGTGAAGTTGGAGATTGGACACGTTGCATTCCTGGTGTTTTTATTATATGTAAGAGGGAAATTTTTCGTAGTATGATATAAAATGTCAAGCTCCTGTGGTTTAATATATGGCGATAAGTGGGTATTTTTGAACGAGATTGTTAATATTTTCATTTAAATTTTAAAGATTTGGTCAGGGAATTAGATCTATGTCTCTGATTTGGTGTGGAATGACAAGCTGGATTTTTTTTTCTCAAAAACATTAACTTTCTAACAATTCATATAACTCTAGAACCTGGGTCTAGAGGACCGTGTGTTTACTGTGCACCAAATTGATGGAAATGTTCCAACAAATTAAATACAAATGATCCAGATTAGTAATTGCTTATGTTTGATATAATTAGTCCACAATCTAGATCTAGCAAGGGATTTCTTATTGCTGTCTAAATGTTATTGTTTTCAATTCTAACTCAGTAAATGACATCATAATAAAACTGAATTATTTTGGTTTAAATAAATTTAGTCTTATGACTCAATTACTTAAGGTCTTACTTTGATTATAATATTCTATTCTTAGACTCATCCAAGTGTAAGAATAAAGGGAACAGAGACAAATTTCATCCCTAGACCATGTTTTGATCCAGGATGTGTGGACAAAGCACCTCATATGCATTGTCCTTTTTGTGTGAAGACAGAGTCTTATACTGATCCAGTTATTCTTAAAGCACACTATAGAGTTAAGCATGTGGACAAAGGAATAGAATTTTCAGGTAAGTCTTGGCTCTTCATCACTTCAGACAAATATGTGATTTACCGTGATCCTTGATGGCCCAGTCGTTTGGGCCCCAGTAATATCTGTAAAATTCCAATCTTGGATGGTTATTATATATGTGTGATATTGAGAAATGTATTATTATCAGTCAATGATAAGTATTCGTGATAAGTATTTGTGATAAACATTGATTTTTCTAAGTTACAGTCATTGTTTATATGACTTTTGATAACAGATGATCATTCAATTGTATTGTGAGATCCGCTATTCCATTTACAAAAGTTAAAAAAAGAAAGTTCAGTTTAAAGTCAGCTTCCATTTCCATATTCAACCCAAACTTGGACAGCAACTCATGTGACTCTGACAGTAATCATTTTCACCTTGCTTTAGTGAAGTAATGACAAGTAATAAGGTTAATCTCTTTTAAATCCTTGCTCTAGAAAATTGGCAGCCCTCTTCATGGTCTTCAAACCAGGGACCTGTCAATCGTTAATAATACATTTGTAATGGGATACAAGTCTCAGCATTGGACCATTGCTCCTATTACAAAGCTTTGATTAAAATCTGTTTAATTGAAGATTTAATTAATGTCTGTTTAATTAAAGATTGAATTAATTTCTGTTTAATTATAGATTAAATTAATTTCTGTTTAATTACAGGTTTAAAAGTTCTAAGGTGCTGTGATCGCTGTGACATTGTTGGGGTTATCAAGGGAGAGAAGAAATTCAAGGGAGCTCACTGGCATTGTTATAAATGTAGGAATGGTTTTAATAGACGAGACGAGGCAATCAAACATTATAAAACACATTTTAGAAATCCCCATACAACATTCCAGATACAAATTGTACAGGTAAAAGTTAATGATTCAATCAGTGTATGAAACAGGGAGTGTTTTATTAAAGGTTATAAATAACTAAATGTGATCTCATTTGGAAACCTTCTAAATTTGGCGCACTTGACTAAAACGAGCAAAAAACAGTTGCTGAATATTTTTATTGTTCCCTGTGAAATTCTTGTGTTTTTTTTGTGTATTTTTTTAACTACACACTTTCTTTTCAAGAATTATTTTGAAACATTTAAAACTTACTGGGGCCATGAAAAAACAGATACATGTTTGCTTTCAATGTGTTTGATGTTCTAAATCAATGATTAATTAACCTCTAATTAATTAATTCTATTGCTTTCAAAATGTTGTTCTTACTAAGATTGTACTCCCTTAAGGACACTAGATTTGAAGTCACGGCATGTTACCATGTGAGTCTGACCCTAGTTGATAACCTGCAACCTCCAAGTTGTAATTGGACACAACCTTGTTGCCACGAAGCTAGCTAGCTTGGAGGAAAGGAGGTACAAGTGCCATATGAGACCTCTACATATAATAATGTTATATATTTTTTGTAATTTTTACAGGATTTAAATCAACCTGTCAATCAATCATTTGAAACAGAAGAAGCAGCATCATGTATACCTACTGATAGTTTCTCTGTCTCTGCTGGCCTCTCGGATAGCGTGTGTAAGTAGCTTGTCTTATTTTTGTTTGTTTTCCAACAGTCTTTCAGAGTCAGAGTTTCTTAATAAAAAGCACTATGAGCTCCACATAAGTATGCCCCTACCGGGAATCAAATAGGTTAAGTAAAAGTTAAAGTCTTAATCCATTTAGTTCAGCCGACTTTACAATTTTTTATGTTAACCCCGGATCATTGAAATCAACTTTAAGCAGGTGATCACTCACAATACCTATTTACACCTGGCTGGAGTGGAATAACTGTAGATTAATGACTTGCTCAAGGAAATTAGCAGTGGTCCTAGTCGGGCCTGAACCGGCAACCTTAGGATTGTTAAGTGCTAGTCCTACCTCTGGACAACTGCTCCTACATGGTCAATCCGTAAGCCCGCATTCAGTAGACGTTACTTGGTGGGTAGCCCTAGTTGTCATTATATAGCTTTGAGCTTAGACCTATGATTATATAATTTTCAGGTCAATCAGGTATACCAGGTTTACATCAAGGTTTAGAAGGTATGGTTGCTATGTCTGGTGTTGGTGCCATAGAAACGGTTGGTGTCTCTGATACACAAACTATAATGATTATACAAGAAGATGGAAACTTTTCTACTATGCACGAACTAACAACTTCTCAGGTAGGCATATTACTATCAAGGTTTTAAACTTGAACTTTATAGAGCTGGGTACTGCGAGCAAAAACCATACCTTGGTATTAATAAGATACCGCGGTTTACCTTAAACTTAACGTATGCATTGTCCAGCTATATAAAGGTTGATGAAAATAATGATAATTACTTAAAAGTTGGTTTCATAGTTAAGCAAGACCTTGTAATATGGTTACTATAGCTGCTTGCAGAAGCGAAAAAGGTGCTTGAGTATGTTCATCATCAATATACCACACTGTTTACTGTTTCAATGCCCTCCAATATATAAAAAGATGTTATAAAGTTATAGGTAAATGCGGTATATTGGTTTGTGCCAATTTCTATCGCCAGACAAATAATTGAATTACATCAAATAGGACTGATGGAAGTATGCACCTAGTAACTAGTTAATAGCTGAATCCAAGGGGTCACCTTTCCAGGAATGATGAGTTGACTGAGTATCATGATATAACCTTTTCTATGTGTTGCTATAATTAATAGTATGTCATATCATGTATTTATGACTTCACCTTTGCTTGTGCAGTCAAGATTATCACTTTGCCAACAAGTAAACCATTGCTTTACTGTTGAGTAAAACCGATATAGTAATTTATGTTTTACTTTTTACATCAGGATATTCATACAAGTGAAGGTATTACAAGAACAAATTCTGGTTTAAATGTTGATGTTGAAGATACAACTGGACATGAAACTGTTCATGAACTTAGAGAAAAAATTCTACAACTTGAAAGAGAAAAAGCTGAACAACAAAATCACATAACATTACTCAATAAAAAGGTAAGGTGTTCATTTTTCCCTCGGTTCTGGTTTGAATTGTGCTGGTTTTCTTCATACACCGATTGAAGTAGAACATTTTGAAAATACTGAAAAGGTACTTTCAAAATTCTGAAATAGACAGATTTTATAAAAAAATACATGTAGTTTTTTGGTCTCAAAAAACTGAAATCAGTATTAATACTGAAAATTTTCACCCATGGACTCTAGCCTGTCACCTGTTTCAACAGGTCGAGTGATTTGAGGTGAACAGTGTACCTAACCATCATTTCTGGGATGGACTCTCATCCTCTGTTATAGATAGTCTTCTTTCATACTGATGGACAGTCATAGTGATTCTTAGCTTAGGATTGTCCTTGGATCCTTGAAAAATTGCTCTGTTCTTTATACATAATGTCAATTCGAGTTTATCGCAATTTTTAACAGCTAACCTGTATCTGTTTTGTGTTGATTATTGGTGGTAACATCCTAAATGGTAAGGAGGAATCCCTTAGTAACTGATTAGAGATTCCTGGTAAACTGTCAGTGTCTATCCTGATTTTACTTAACCCGGTTAATTCTTATTTTTTTAGATAGAAGAGCAAGCAGAACAATTAGAGAATTACAAGTTACGAGAACAAGAATTATTAGAAGAAATAAATCAACTACAAATACAGATAGAACCTACTTCAGATGAGACTAATATCGTAGAACTATGTAATACCAATGGTACGGAACGTGCCATACAAGACTTGTGCTCCCAGCTTGAAACCCAACATAAACAGTTAATTCGTCAGCAAATTACTCAGTTAAAACATTCCCTTGTGCATAATAATCCTGTCCAACCTAAGATGATAGTGTTAAATGCTCATAATCTAGGCGGCCAGTTAGGTCACGCTATGAGTATACAAGCTTATACAAGTAATTCAAATAGTTCCGCACCTACGGACGTTACGCTTGATTTTAGTACAGAAGATGGTAGCGTGATTGAAGATGATATCGTTGAACATTCTGACGATGTGGCTAAAGAGTCAGAAGACGACAAAGTTGACAGTTACGATAAAGTAGAGTCATACAAAGAAGTTCCGTATAATACGATACTTGTGCATAGTTTGTCAGAGGATTTGGACGAACCAGTTATTGAGAATGATGGAAGTATATCACATTGCGAACCTCCACCAGTGAAAAAAATGAAGAATAAATAAAATAAGCTCTGATTTAGCCATGTTTTTTCTAAACTTAATAATACAAATAACAGCTTTAAGGAGTTGCCTATATTCTGTGAATTGAATGTTATTGTGAATGATAGATTTTAGTTTACTATGATCATCAGCAAATAGATTTGGACTGATAAGAAGTAACAAAATTTTGCAAAATTCTTGTTTAAACTTTTAAATATGAAATGTATAAGTAGACCGTGTGAACAAGGATTTTGTAAACTTAATCTATTGGTTAAGAGTTACGTTTGAAATTGTTACAATATAAGTTTTTTTTAAATGGTTGACCACTGTTAATTTCATTATTCCATGTTGAAATTCCTGGTCGGATTCTGCAAGGAAAAGGCTTCACATGACAGTTAATAGTAATAAGTGTGATGATAATTGATTTGCATTATCATTTTTAACAATTCTGAACTTTAATTTGTGGAAGTTGCAATCCTGGGTTTGCTTGCTTTAGGCAAAACAGTTCCATAGAAATTGACATATGCTACAAAGGAGCCCCTTTAAAAGAGCTGTTTAGTGATTTGCTTGCGGAACAGGTCCCCTCTGTCTCTTCTACTACAACTACATTTGTAGTACATATCTGGTTTTTTAATTACTTCCATTTTCAACCTGTTTCTTCACCTTGTAAAGGATTCTTTTTTAGAAACAAAACTGCTTTAAAAAGCAGGACTTGGATGGTTAAAAGAAAGAAACACCCTTGTGAAACTGCATGTAATTTGTTTACTCATATTTTCACCGAGTCATTATAAGTTTGATGCAAATATTAACTATTTCATAACTACTATAAATGAAATTTTGTTGAAAAGTTAATAATACTAATTTAGAATGAGATTTGCTTTTACTTATACATGGTTTCCAGGAGAAGTTTGTTTTGGTTATTGTTTTATATATTAAATGATGATATTTGTACTTTATATTGAAGTCACTGTTTTATAATGACTAATATTGATTAAAAAGTTCCATGCTATATGCAATTCATTCTCCTGTTAATTGTTATTTAAGCCCACCCTGCTAGCTCATTTAGTAGCCCTACTTAGTACTTATCGAAGTGTAGTGGTTTTGATTCCTGGGCAGGGCATACTTTCGTGGAGTTTGACCATAAAATGATTTCTATGGCCACGTCTGCCTCCTACATTTGAATTATGGAAGGCAGTTGTCCGTCACTGACAGAAGTATGCGTCTTGTAAATGGTTATCAGTTTTCCAGGAATGGCGAGTAGGTGATAGGTTGACTGACCATCATAATATAACCTATGCTATATGTAGCTAGGGTGTTAAACCAAACCGAAGAAAACTCAGACATTTGAGTGCTTGATACAACCTGCCTCATTTGAATTGTGTTCATTTAGTAAGATACCTTAGATGCAATTAACTGCTGAAGGTTTGTCAGACAATGCTAATCATGTAAGCCTTCCGGATCAAGAAGTAGAACTTGAAATCTGGTCACAGTGCCAAATTCATTCACAGTCTTCCTTTGGATAAGAGTATGAATTCCATTAGTGTTATTTTTATTTAAACTTTATTTTACTATAATCAGTGCATACATTTATCTATATACATAAATTCAAAAACTTGATTATCAATATTAAGAACAGACAGTAATAGGACTTTAAATCAGCGGAGTAAATGTATGCATCACTGACAGATATAAAATTTAGCTGTATCATGGATAGCCTCGCTTGTCTACTGGCATGAAAATACACCAGTAAGACTTGACAATGATTAACTCAAGTTTTTTGGTGCTTTATACTGATCTAACTTTCTCTTGGTATTGTGCGTAAAGTTTGACCCCGATCTGACTTATCACATATGCATCTAATAAATATCTACACATATCTACCACAGTTATTCTGCACTTTGGCACACACGCTTTAACTTATTTTAAAAATTAATCCCTGTGTAATAACACTCAAGCACTGACGATATACTCCGGTCGGTATTGAGCATTAATACTACATTCGTATTCAATGTAATGAATATTCTTGCATAAAGGTCAGATCGGTGTCAAACTTTACGCACAATAAGTCACTGGCAGCATCTCTGGATAACAACTACAATTAGAAGCAGGAATGCCAGGATCCAAGTCTGGTGTATAAACAATGTCTACAGCAATAAAACATTTTTGCATGCTACAAATACATAAATGAAATACAAACAAATGAAATAAGTTCATTCACTGATTTTATTATTTTTTTGAAACTATTTAAACGTTTATCTGTTAACATATACATAGATAAAGTATTTACAACAAAAACTGAATCTTGACAAAAGCTAATAACACTTCGAATTACATGATTATGATTCAAGTGACCTAAAACATGACATCAACTAACTACATAAACATTTAACCTTTGAACATTTATAAAGACACACAGATACAAAGTCTCATTAGGGTACTTGAACTCAATCAAATATATGAACAAATTAAAGTATGCAATCATTCAAATTAATGTAGGTTTCATTCATGGATTTGAAAATGTAAATTTTGATAGAGTATAATTGTAGCTACCCCTACAAATCGACATATGAATAATGATCATTGTCCTTTTAAAGTACAATTTAGAATCAAGCATGGAAAAGTGTTAAAACATAAATGTAACAAACAAGTAACCATACATTGTGGTTATTGTCCCTATAGCTGCCATTATAAACTCATTTCCAAGCCTTCTCTTGACACTGACAGTGTCTCATTACTTTTCAGAAGTCATTTTATTGACAGCAGAATTTACCAAATCCTCAATTTCACTTTTAGACAAACTTGCAGAAGATCCAGGCTTTAACGCCACCACTACTGTATTGTTTTTCTTCGTTAGAACCATTTTATTCCCAGACGGGTCATCGCCACTGGTCTCGTTACTGGCATCTTCCGTTTTCTTAACTAATCTATGAACCGTCATCATTTTGTTGGCAGGATTTGATTTCGGCAGTTTGGGAGTCGATTTTGTAGATTTAACGGTAGATTTTGAAGTATGACTTGGCTCACTGCTAACAGCTGCTTGAAATTCTCCGTTGGATACTGATAGCATTTTACCTTCTAACATCATGGCTAAATTTTGCGTAGCATCTCTGATATTAGTATTCAAACCAGAAAATAATGGATTTCCGCTAGCCACAATATTGGACTGAGATTGTTGATTCGTAAGTAACGCAGCAATTTTCAATTGTTCTATGTCTTTTTTAATCGCACTGAGATGTGTCTTGATGTCATTTAAACCATCCTTATCATCCTCCGATGCTTCGTTCATTTTGACCTTTTTCTGTTTCATATGTGACTTCAATCCTTCGAGACTTTGTTTAAATAAATCATGCCTGTATGGACTTTTGCTAGTCGACTCTTCAGTAGTTTCTGGCGCATTACTTTCACTTTCTGTTTTAGCATTTTCAGCAGTACTTGAGCTGGTTTCGACATCTGGTATAGAAATCACAGCTGTGACTTCTTCATTACTACTACCACTAGCCGGAGTTGTTACTGGTGGTCCTGTCTTCTTAATGGTCTCGTACCTAGTCAACAAATCTTGGTATTTCATATTTAATTCAGACAACTCTTTTTCTTGTGACTCCGTCTAAAAATAAAACAACAATAACAATTCAATATGATATTTAAGCATGGTTAAACAATAAGCAGGTATCCTATCATGCTTTCATAAAAAAGTTTTTTATAAGGGTTCAGGCGCTCAACTAGTTCAGTCGGAATTACACAAGTTTACTGATCCAGGTGTTGTTGATTCAATTCCTAGGGGCACATACTTTTAAAGAGTTTGGTCTCCCTCCTACCACTGCTTCCTAATCATGTTGTCATTCACTGACTTAGGTATGCCTCCACCATGATTTGACCTAAACAATGTGTTGCTATGGCTTTAAACCCCAGTCCCCAACCCACACACAAGTTTAGCAACAAGACAAGAGCATGTTCAAAATTCCAAATTAAAAGGGTTATTAGTTTTCTTTATTGGCAAAGCCAATTAATTATAGGTTTACACATGTTAAGACTTACCTTTTCAGTCAAGAATTGTATACGTGATCTTTGTATCATATTATTTTTCTCTAATGATGAACATTTCTGTTCTAATTCTCTGATGACACATCTTAATCTATCTATATCTGTTTCATCATTGTAACCAAGCACTACCTCTCCATCCTAAAATATATTATATAGAGGATATACGTCAACTTTGTTTTTAAAGTAAATGGCCCAGTTGGACAACCAGCTATATCTTACTTGCCCTTACAATTTATTATTTATAAATTTGATTCAAAACTCAAGAGGATGGCAGAGTTCTTTTGCCACATTATAAGGACTTTTTGGCATTTCACAATTGGAAAAAAATGACAAAAGTTCACAAAAAATGACAAAAATTCTCAAAACATGATGTAGATTTCACAATTGATAGTAACTTATTTCAAGTTAAGACTAAATGTAATAGCAACCTTTCAATGTCTGTTGTCTGTTTATGGCAGAGTCAGAATCATAGATGTGTTTCCGCATTTTTTTTTTTTAAGAGAAGTTCAAGTGTTTAATAGTCATTGATTTAAGGAAATAAGTATAATAAGTATAGCCCGATATCTTTTGATCAGGTGAGCTAAATATATGGAGCAGGCACTGCTGAATGCTTACGATATTGAACTGGTAATCATTAGATACCCAGCTCAGTGTTGGTTAGAATTCCATCCACTTCTACTATTGTTTCTTTAAGGAAATTTTATACAACTAGCTTAGTACTAGGGGACCAGAAAGTGGACTCTAAAGTGACTAATCTAAGTTGTAACAACTTGTTTCACAGTTTGAGTCAAAATAAATTAGCACAAACTAAAGTAAAAGCACCAACATACCTGTCCCAGTGTTAATAATGAAGCAATATTATCATCTTGTATATACATGACAGCATTTTGTTGTTCATTATGTATTAAACCATGACCATCACCCTGTGATACCACATAATGATGTTTCTTAGCAGCACTTGTATCGGGACTTTGAGCTATTTTCTTAAACGTTTGTGCTGAAAATAAACAATAATAAAGATTAAAACAAACTAAGATTTATATTCTGTCCCTTTAATGGATGATTTACTAAGTGAAAATGAACATATATAAAAAAAATTAAAAATCTTAACCTAGTTTGAGGTTTTTGCTCCTTAGTACAAAATAAACTGTTTTTTTTAACATTTTTCCTGCTAAAAGCATGATTTCCTAGTTATCTACAATAACAAATCAACAAAATACTTCAGAGGATCACCTGACAAGGGATGCCACTGCCATCATTGCCAAAAGTATTTCCTATATGTTTCCTTTTCAGGCACAGTAAATAGCAGACTTCCACAACTCTTGTAATATGTAAATGGTATTGTTAAATTCCATTCAACTGTCAGTTGCACAAACATTTACCCTGCTGGTTTAAATACGCCACATTGGATTGTTTATCACAAAACATGAAGAATGACATCTTTTTTAATGAACATGAGAACAAAAGTACTGTAGTGAATATTCAAATTTAAAATTTAACAATAGTTCTATAAAGATAACATAAAAGACAATACACTTACTTATTTCAGCCGAAGACTCTCCTGTTTCTACAGCAATTTCATGAGCTATACTATTAAATGCTAGTAAACAATTTATATCATGTGTATTGTACCCAGCTTTCACACATTGATTAACATTCTGAAACATAGAAAATATCAATTATAATTGATTGAAAGTAAGAGTTAACCCACCCTTCTTTTACAAAATGTCATCTCTCAACGACAACTACCTAAGAACAACAGTCACCTCTGAACTGAGTTGAGCAGTACAAGAAAGTACTGCCACAAAGACCATCTTAGTTGTTTCAAAATCATACAATTTTTAACATTTTGAAGTCCCTATTGCTTAATTTGAGGAGAAGGATCCTATATTAAGACCATATAACTATTATAGCTATTGATCATAAATACAATGGTGCTTATAATGGAACTTTTAGTACTGTATTTTACCTTTTTTCAACAATCAGTCATATGAGATGGCCAGTTTACAAACCATTTCTCCTTGGATGTACCAGACAGCCGCCTGGCTAGCTCAGTTGGTAGTGCACAAGTCAACTGATCAAGGGGTTGTGTGTTCATTTCCTTGGCAGAGCATTCTTTTATAGATTTGGTCAGGAAATTTCTATTGCCATTCTCCCTCCTACCACTGTTTCTAAATCATGTAGGGCAGTTGTCAGTCACTGATGGAAGTGTATGCCTAGTAACTGTTCAGCAAGTGAGTTGGTGAGTAGGTTGACTGACAGTCACAATATAACCTACACAATGTGTTGGTACACCATTAAACCCAACCAAAAAGAAATGGAATAGTTTACAGTACCTGTAAGACTTCAATCTGTACAATAGGTTCACTGTTTTTCAGATGTACCATAAAATGTTTAAGACAACTTATACGTTTGTTGTGACATAGTTTACATTTCCAACAATGCCAGTGGCCATCTTGTTTATTCTTGTTTCCTTCGACTTCACAACTGTCCAGACATCGTAGAATCTTAAGACCTTTAAAACATATACACATATATAACAAACAAAATGAATATATATGCAAAAGTTTAAATGACGCAGAATTCTGCATCAAATATGCACAAAACGTTGCCAATAACACAAGAAAAGCCATCCTTGCTTACTCTGTATGAAAGTATTGATAGAGTTAAAAAGAAAGTCAACTAGTGTAGCACAAGAATTCATTTCCAGCTTATGTGAAAGATGTTAGGAAAGCCGTAGCTACACAGGCATGTTTAAGTTAGTGAAACAGAATTATTTATAACGGAGAAACTGGCCACTAAAAACACTTGGGTAATATACCTTATACATGTCTGTCTACAAATTTTTCTTACTTGGAACCTTGCAAGTAGGGCTGTCACGATATACTGGTATATTGAAATACGCAGCTGCGGCAATATGTACCGCGGTATGATTTTAACGTACCAGTATTAGGCGATATTTTTTTATTTCATTGGAAAGTTCTTCCCTTCGCGAAATAAAAGTAGCGAAACCCCAGTTTTTTCATTGTTCATTCCATCTAACCTTGAATTACAAGAATTTAATCGATTGGGGCACGTCACAGTCCTAAATTACTGAATGTACTTAGAGGCTAGATTCAATCAGTAGCTGCATGTAAGTTTTGCTATGTTTGTGTTAAATACAGAGAAGGCACAACAAATCTATAAGCCCACAATATATGGTGGTATATATAGCAATATGATGCCAGTGTATTGCAATACGCTTCTGGCATATAGTGACAGCCCTATTTGCAAGACACCTACGCTTCCACTCAGGAATTAAGCCTATGATCCCTGAAATTGTGGTCAAATGCGTAACTGATTGACCTTTTCTGGAGGGCCAACTTTTTAAGGGAAGATTTTCACCTAACAAATTAATTTTCTTAACAATATAAGACTACTCACCTGAAAATTCTATAGCATGTTGCAAATGTTTCTGGTTAAAATGTTTTTTCAATAGTGAAGAGTCAGTGTATGACTCACAAGATGAACATAACGGACAATGCATATGATCACCTATACTGACACAGTCTATAGCCTCACAGACAACTGGTGTGTAGATATGTTCTGTACCTTTAATTCTAATACTTGGATGAACCTGTAAATTTATAAATTACAATAAAGTGTTTAACATTTAAAGTTGTCCTCCCCCTCTCCATGACAACCTAAATTTGGGTTCAGGCACCTTGTTGATGATAGAAAACATTTGCTTTGGGGAAGAGAAAAATACAATTGTTTGTAAAAGCAGGCTACCCACTTTAAAAAATTTATGTCAAACCCTGAAATAACATACACAGTTCTAGCCTTGAAGTTCCTCAAGAAAGAGCCTACTTCATTATGCTATGTAGGAAGTAAAATTATCAACAAGCAAATTCGTTGAATTTATATCCCCCGCCGAGTACTTGTTTTTACTAACACAACAACTGGAGACATAAGGCTTTATTAATAAATATAAAAATCCATAAAACCATAATAGGGAACATACATAACTCCATGTTAATAAAAATTATCAGGACATGCCAATGAGATGCAAATTTCTTTTCTGTATTGATGGTTTCCATAAAATCTTGTTGAAATCAATCCAGCTGTTGCAAAGAAATAGCAATATTTCTCTATATGAACACAGCACAATTAATCACGGGCAATAACTCTGAGCTGAAAGGTCTGACCAGAACAAGGCGACGATATGCGCGTCTCCTCTAGATATTGATGATTCCCATAAAGTTTCGTTGAATTCCAGCCAGTAGTTGCAGAGAACTACTCCGGAAACGACTTTTACTCTATATGCATACTACATAACTAATCAAGGGCCATAACTCTCAGTTAAAGGGTCTGATCCAAAAAAAGCTGACCACATGCGCATCTCCTCTTGATATTGATGATTCCCATAAAGTTTCGTTGAATTCCAGCCAGTAGTTGCAGAGAACTACTCCGGAAACGACTTTTACTCTATATGCATACTACATAACTAATCAAGGGCCATAACTCCGAGTTAAAGGGTCTGATCCAAAAAAAGCTGACCACATGCACATCTCCTCTTGATATTGATGATTCCCATAAAGTTTCGTTGAATTCCAGCCAGTAGTTGCAGAGAACTACTCCGGAAACGACATTACTCTATATGCATACTACATAACTAATCAAGGGCCATAACTCTGAGTTAAAGGGTCTGATCCAAAAAAAGCTGACCACATGCGCATCTCCTCTTGATATTGATGATTCCCATAAAGTTTCGTTGAATTCCAGCCAGTAGTTGCAGAGAACTACTCCAGAAACGAAATTCGGACGGACGGATGGACGGACGGAAGGACGGACGGACAACGCCAAAACTATATCCCCCTCCCGATTCCATCGGCGGGGGATAACTAACTTGACTATGAAATAATAGCCCAAATTTGCATTTCATTCTATAATGTGTAAGATACAGTTTAAAGAGCAAGTGTTACAAAAGATTGATAATATCTTGTCACCATTGTTGCCATCTTTCTGCACAAAATGACCCTCAATATATTTTACTGGTGATAAAGGTCACTGGACCCTATTTTAACCCATGCAGCAGAGAGGGACACATTCCTAATCTGGACCTTCCCTGATTTAATGGAGAAGCAAGCAAAAAGTATCATTTTTCAGGTAACTTTCCTTTAGTAAAACTCACTCAATCCAGTTCAAAACACTAATTTCAAATTTGTGGCAGCCATTTTGAAGTGGAGTTGAGGCATGCAAAAACACAGATCTGACCAGTAAAAGGTAGTGGAAAACTACAGTATGTTCACTTACCGAATCTTCGTAATCATTTTCAATCAATGCATTAGCAGCACAAATACACAGATGCAGTAGTATAATCAGACTATCCTGACAGTAATCCTTGTTTGATACAGCAAACATCTCATTAGGTACTTCACCAGTTAGATCATGAAACAGTGTGACTAACTCAAGTTCTGTCATAGATTCTAAAGTTTTATTCATCCTAGGTTGAGCCAAGGGAAAAGGTATTTGATCGTCCGCATCCTTGAAATCTAATGCAAGTTTCATCAAGCTCCGCCCTCTTAAAGAAGCTCCTCTTTTCAGTATTTGTCCTTTAGGTTTACTTTCTGTAAACTATAATAAAATCAGGGTTGTGATGGGTAGGCAAGGCCTTAAAGGGAATAGTAGACAAATTTTCAGTTCCAATTTTCCGGTTTTGCATTTTATTATTATAATTATGGTTGCAACAGACACACTGATACATTGCTTTCCAAAATATTTCTATAATTTAATTTAATATTTGGGTCAGTTTAGCTAAAAATAGATTATGTGTTAAAATAAGCAATAACTTATATTTGCCCATGTAAACAAATTCAGCAAAGATATGCAAGCCAATCTCCATAAGTGATATTTCAAGTAGATACTTTCATAAGTTGAGGCCCGTGAATTTGCTATCAAATCATTTTACTTAGAAATTTAAGAATGAAAGGGCAATAATTCATTCAAAATTTATGCAACAATAATTGCATGAAAATTTTGAAGCAAGTGTATAAAGCTTTAAATTAAGTGCAACACAGAACTAAAAATCTTAAATCCAAAATAGAAATGAATTTTTAATAACTACATCAGTTTAAAAAGTTAGGATATGAAAGTGGTTGTTCATACAAATCATTATATCATTTACAGAATTTGGTGCCCAAAAGAAATTTTTGGGTGACCTAACTAAAAAAGTGTTTGTCCCAGGCTACCAGACAGCAATATAAATCATTGTAAACTCGTATAAAATGCAAACATTCATACCTTCATTCTTTTGGCATAGTTTCTGATTCGTACAACTTTACTTGGCGTTTTCTTTGGAGTTTTAGGGGCATCAGGATTATCAGGGTCTTCCTGTGCGAGACCATCAGCAGCCATACTATCTTCCAGCGTTGTCCAATCTTCAGTGGCGTTAGCGACACCCAGGCCTTCGTGATCATGTGTATTTAAAATTTGTACAAAAACCATTAAGAAATGTTGCGTGTCATCGTCAAATTCTCTCTTTAACTTCATACTAAGTCTCTTCCTATCACATTTTCTGACTCCACCATCAAATACGTCAGCCTGTGTAAATACAATAACCAATTATAGTATGTCATAAATGTCATAAGTATCAATCTGACACGAGGCTGGACATTAATTTTTAAACAAGGTTTCCCGCTTGGACAACCAGGTTTATATTTAACTAGCTCAGATCAAATATTTACTTGCAGTATTTAACATGTTGCCAAAACATATATATAGATTGTCAGCCCTGGCAATTGAAACTACCTTCAATGTTGAGATCTGCTTTCACCCATTGCATAGTAAGTTTACAAAGATCTTCATTTTTTTGGGAGGGGGGAAGTTTAGTGCTGAAGCAACACATTGTATAGTTCATATATACATCACAACCCTCACAGGGCCAAAACAATATTTTGGGGGAAGGGGCCTCAGCCTTTTTTTGGGGAAAAATTATGGTGGTTTTCATTTATTTGGGGAAAATGACCCACTTCATTGCCAGTATAAGAAATAAATTTATTCAATTGTAAGTGTTACAAAATCAATGAAATAATCAAGTAAACTATTTGGTTAAGGAAACAACAAAGAATGCATGTGTTGCTAAGAGTAGAAAGATAACTCAAATATTTTTCCCTTTCTATTTTATGGGATTGGGGAGTTTTGAGGACCAAACTGGGGAAAAAAGTGTTAGTTTTGTTTGGGGAAGCAGCCTGTATTGGGCTTCTGCCGAGAAGCGTGTTTTGGCCCTGCCTCAGTATGTCAGTCAACCTACTCACCATTCCTGGAAACCAGTAACAATTTACGAAGAGGAATATTTTCAAAGGAATAGATTGTTTTCTTGTTTGAAAATTTTAAACTATAGAAGCAAACAGTCCTCTGTGATTTCTTGATGCTGCCCTTTATACTGATGTATCTATAATTACAGTGTTTTTCCACAAATTTTGGAATATGACCCACACCCCTAGAATTGGAAATTTTATAGTTATTTTGTTTTAAATGTCAAGCAAATTTAATAACAGTAGCAGATTTAACAAGGTTTTTAGTTTCATTCTTCATTAAGTTAGTCAGTTAATTTAAATGAAATATTACTGGGACATATAATTTTAAGCTGAAAAATACTTACACCAATTGTTTAAAGATAAATTGTGAATTTTGGATTGAAATTTGGGGAAAAAAGATATTTTAGATTGGAAATACAGTCCATAAACGGCTATAAGATAGACAAAAATAAACACTGAATTATAAACTCATGGATATTAAACATACATGTACTTACTTTATACTCAGGAAATTTCATGATAGTCTTCGTCCATATTTTAGCTGGACAATTTATCTTTTTAGTTACTTTCTTTTTACGTTTTCTCCAATTTTCTTCATCATCAGAATCAGGGCCTGCCTCTTCCTGTAACATAAAGAAAGCCCTTATATAGTGGAACTTTAACCAATTATGATTTTCACTGATAGTTTTTTGCCAATATTCTTGAAAGTAAATAAGTTTAAATCTTGAACTTCTGTACAACACAGGGCCTGACAAATCCACTCGTTAGCTCGTAATTAAGAGCAGAAATTGACTCAGGACAAGTTAATCTTCCGGCAGTGCGCATCCTGCAGGACGAGTGATAATTCTAGCCGAAAAAATTACATTTCAAGTTTTAAATACATAGTCTAATCAAAAACACAACAAATTCAGCACATTTCATCACTTGCAATATATATGAAAAAGATTGCTTTTTGTTCTGGAAGTGGCCGTCCCATTGTGACCATTCCGTTAATCTGCACCAATTATGCTAATTTAGCCACTTGGGTCATGTTATCACAATTACTAAAAATACAGAATCACTTATGCAACAAATAACATGACTTTTGTTACTGTTTAATACAAGTTAACAATAATTGCATTTTTCTCTAGTGAAATACAGGACTAGTACAAACAACACCAGGACGAGTGAAAATTCTAAGCTGCTTGTCCTGCAGGACGAGTTGTCCCAAAACATTTGTTAAGAACTGCAACAATCGATATTCTGTGTGCAAGAAAAAATCTGCTTCTTTTAAAAATAATATACATGTTCAGTGTACTTAATATAACCCCAGATAATTTCAATCACATACAGGCAGGTGATCCCTCATAGTTCCCATCCACACACGGGTGGAGTTAAAACAACTGTAAGTAACTTTTTGCTCTAAGAATTAGCAGTGCCCCTAGTTGGCTTTGAAAGCTGGACCTCTTGATCCCTAAGTGCTTGTTCTACCACTGGACCACTGCTCCTATTGAACAGGAAGACATACAAACAAGCATTCAAACAACTATTTGAAGTTGTTAGTTCCAGACTCACACAGGGACTATAGAGTTCTTATCAAAATTCAAATGAACCTAAATTTCCTAGAAAGAAAATTTTACCTTTTTCTTTGGAGGTCCATATTGACAATTTCTTATTTGATCAGCTATTATCATATAGGGTATACCATCACAATAGACTCCAGAGGCTAGATTAAAATCCCATCTTATGTTACATTTAGCTATGGAATGAACATCTACAATGGTAAAATGATTTTCATTTAATACATGTTCATGGGTGAAAGTTTTCAATTTTGAAAACACTAAAATTCTACTCCAAAATACTGAAATAGATCTTTTTCATATAAATTACATGGAGTGATTTATACTAGAAAATACTGAAATCAGTATTGATGCTGAAAAACTTTCATCCAACCATGGCTAAGCTAAGCTAGCTCAGTCGGTAGCAAACAAGTCCACCGATTGATGGGTTGTGGGTGTGATTCCTGGGCCATAGTTTGATTTGAAGTCAACTTTAATTTGGCCTGCAAGCTCAGTCTAAAGGACCAAAGCAAATGTGCACAAAATGCTTTAAAACTGTAAGTCATTTTTACTAGACTGGTTATGTAGTTTTCTCTATTATTCGTTCAATTATGACAACTTCTCATACTGCAGAGCTAAGCATTCTCAGACCAGTCCATGAAAAATGGCAAAAGAAATGATCTACACCATTATGAATCATAGTTTGACACTAATTGTGTTTACAAGGGATCCAAACTGAATCCTTAATCAGTTACTCATGCATTCCTTCTTAACATTAGGGATACCGCCATTATAGGCCAAAAATTTTAAATACACAATTGCAATCAACATTTTCAGCTAAGATTCCTCCCAAATCTTTCCTTAGAATCAAGGGACAGTGTTAGTGTTGAACCCAGTGGGTTTTTTCAGGCCATTTTAGGGCCAAAATTGGGCCCCATTCCCCTCTCCAAAAAGTATATATATTTCCCCTTCCCAAGTAAAAAATTCCCCTGTCAGTGTCCTAATACTTTTGTACTTTTTATAGCATTTTTGCCCATTTCTCAAGCATTACAGCGAAATCACAGATGAATGTATGGGTTCAATAGTTAATATATAGGAAGACAGAAATGATACTCTGTTAGACGATCCATGTTACCTCAAGTATTGACAATAAAGGATTTCCCCCCCCCCCTAATTTGGTTTTGTCGCTATTCTCCCCTCAAAAAGGGCCCCGTCGCCTTTCCCTTAAGAGTGAAAATAAACGCTGGAACCATGCGCAAATACAAGAGCAAAAGTTCATAAGTTTCAAAATCCTGAATTTATGATGTCATATTGAAAACAAGAAATGTAATGTGGAAACCACAATAAAGCCAGATTTAAAAACTTAAACGCAAAAATTTCAAAAGGAAATAACCCATAATAATGTCGGATAGAGTTGCGGTTACTTTCTAATTCTGTTCATCACATAGTATGTTATCATTGTATGAAGTTTCGTAAAGATCTGACCATAAATGGCAGAAATATATAATGCTAAATTGAAAACTTTAATGCAATTGTTAACGACTCTGGACGCCCGCCCTCCATGTTTCGCCAAACTATTAGCCAAATTTTTTCATTGAAAAATCCGGCTAAAAAACCCATTCTAGAGTCTTGCAAATCCTGAATTTCAAGATAAGTCCTGAAAACTCTCACCCATGTAAATACAAACCTTCAGAATTATGTGTTCTTTTAGATCTTACAAAAAACTTCTGGTTTGTGGAGTGTTCATGATTACGTATAAATTCTTCAGCTTGATCCATGGAACCAAATGGGGGTGGCTGAATGACAGACTCCATAGACATCTGAAATTATATATTTCTTCAGTGGAAACAGTCCATGCGGTACCAGTATGTTGACAGTGAAATAATCCCAGTTTGTTCTGTGTATTGATCATTAGCTCCAAATCCTCTGCACAAAATTTGAATTGAACGGTTAACAAGTCCATTTCCAAAACAATTTGTGCAGTGGATTTGTAATCAACAATAACAATGCACAGGGTAACATGAGGATTTTCAGACATGGGAATTTAACATATTATATGCATCACTAGAATATTTTCTATGCAGTGATTTGATAAGAAAGTTTGTCTACAGTCTAAAGATGATAAGACTATATATCCTGCAACTGTAACTTCCACACTAGAAATTGTTTTCCATCAGATGTCAGACAGTCAGAGTATCATTCAGCCTACCTCCATTTTGGTTCCATTTCACAGTTCCACAATGTTGGCACACAATATAGGTCATCAGAGGTCAATAGGACTACCTTTAATGTTGACCCTTGAACAAACATACCTGGATTTCTATGCTTTCTAGTTGTTTTTATAATAAACTTCTGGTTCTCAGATAATTCATGATTTTTTATGAACTCATCCGCTTCTTCCGTGGAGCTAAATGGAGGAGGAAGAATGATAGATTCTACTGACATCTGAAAACAAGAGAGCCATCATGGTATTAGTTTACAAGGATTTTCTAACATAGTGACAAAATGACCAATTTTCAAGTTCGCAAATCTATCCCAGATTTTTTCTTAGCAAAGGTTCACAGTCATGCGAGCTACTGAGTGTTCAGAAGGATCAATATAAATTATAATTAACAAAATGATCTTGTTTTTGACATGGCTCATTATCAATTTTGTGTTGGATCTCTAATTTAACAAGTATTGATGAAAATTAGGCCAATTTCTTGCATGTTTGATCTGTTTTATGGTAAACATTAAGCCTAAAGGACAATTATCATAATCATGACATATTAGCCTGAACGGTTTAACTTTAATGCAGAATTTGCAGGATCATTTTATTCAATTTCTGTGACACCTATTTTGCAGCACCCATAAAGGAAATAGAGTAAAAATTGTGGGGCTCATATACTATATGAGCCCCTATATATGAAACAGACAAAGAACAAAAGTTTGCTATACACGCACAACACTTTTTATCATGTGTTCTCGTATTCTCGTGGGGTTAAGACTATACTTGGGTATCAGGCACAAATAAGAGGAATGTCTTAATTTTATATTGTTGCAAAAAATACACAAAACTTTTGTCTACAATGTACAAGCAACAAAAATAGCGAAACTTCAGGATAAATAGGTCAATTTGACGTTTTAAAATGATTACCTGTTACTCTGGATCACTAAAGAGCTTTCTCATATTCTCGTGGGTTTTTGATTGGCGGTCAAGGCTCGTAACTATGTGACATATTTATTCTACAATTCAGTTCAGATATCCAAATTCACTCTAAATTAAACATTTTGGCGAGTTTTTGAATCTGTGGAATGAGTTTTTTTACATTCTAACGGACATTTAACTGTGCTATGGTACTGAGTATGAAGAAAATTAGATATCAGGCTTAACATATGCATGAAAAAATGGCAATTTAAGTGCAATAATCATAAAAAACTATGGTAAATTGTGGTCTATTTTCATACAAATTCTTCTTACTGACAACAGATGCTCAGAAACTCACAGTGTAGCTTGAAAACCCATACTGAGGTGCCAAATCTAAGTGGTACTCAGTGGTCACAGCTCAATTTTGATTCAAAATAAGGCACAACAATAATCGTGTAATTGGATTTTTATTTCAATTGGCGTGGAACACACTTTCTGAACTACAATGTAGAATTTATTGGGGTTTAACCTTTGTGTGACAAAGCATCTATGTGATAATGATGCATGACCTACTTTAAAAGATGGTGTCGGCTTTTGCAAAAAACGAGTCGTTAAAACAGTTATTTTGGGGGGAAATGTGAAGTTTTTCATATAAAATTGCTAATTTAATTCACTTATTAACTCATAATTAGGGTTTCAAGCGTTTTTTGTCGTTTATTGTACTTTGGGCGAGTTTGATATTGATCAGAGTAAAAAGTTGACGTATTTTCGGATATTACCAATCGTCGCGTGCGTCGGTTCGGACCATTTTTATTACGCCACGAGAATATGAGAAACCACGAGAATACGAGAAACAGGAATACTCTATATGAGCGCCGCAAGATAGGCACCGCAGAATTTGCAGTGCAAATTAAAATTTCAGGTGATAGATGACGGTCAACAATCCCTTCATTAAGGCGTATTTGGTTGCTTAAAGCACAGTCTACATTTTTTATACAGACATATGATGGAACTACGTCTAGATTTGCTCAAGTCGCCACAAGCATCGGTGCAGGGGCGAATTGATCGGAGTCCGAATTGACCGAAAGACAAAAATGAATAAATCATAAAAATGAATGCATCCATACCTTTTCAGATTGTCTGATTTACTGCAGGAAAGCTTAACCCGTAGATCGATGACTGTGTAAGCTAATCTCCGCAAAATTACACCAAAATTGTTAAAAGACGCCTTTGAAAAAAACAATATTTCTTACTTCCGGTATTAAATTTAGACTGGTTTGCGAACTTCACGCGAACAAAGGGAAAGAACTCTGACATCTTTACTTTCGGTTTGCTATCACGCTGAAAATGGCTGCAATTACCGGCTCCAGGATTTGTCAGCGATTGGTACGAGATGTATGCTCTAGTTTTACTCGAACTCTACCAGGTGAGCATTATTAACATTTATTTCAAACTATCAATCATAAACCATGTGCTTTTATCGCGTACTTTATTGAGAGGTTGCATGTAAATTGACCCTGATTGGATGACGTGTTGTCGCACGATACTGGACGGTTCATAGTTACCGTATTTGTTCTAATAAATGATTATAGACGAGTTTCCTAAGCATATCTCCAGCAAGCACTTTGCCACCTTGTACCCTTAAATTGATATCACATACATATTCCTTTTGGTGTAAGAAAGGTATCATGGCACATAGTGCTTGCTACAATGCTAGCAATCATGCTTAGGAAACTTGCCCTATGTAATGAATTTTTCTTATTCAATGTCAGATCTAGTTTGGGGGGGGGTCATAGGACCCTGCAATTGTTTTCAAAAATGTACCTGTACAATGGTAATTTTTTTAAACTGTTAGCAATTTTTAAGACCATCTTTTGGACCTCCCCGCTAGAATAAAGCTTGCCCCCCACCGTTCCTGGAAAAAATCCTTGATCTGCCCCTGTTATTTGATTCAAATAGAATGTGCGCTTGAACAATTTTTATGATAATAACAATCTGAGTCAAAATTAATGAAGTATGTAATGTTGTTTATATAGTTATTATAACTCGAAATTCTGGTATACTTTTTTCTTACACACTTTGAAGCCCACAAAATCTCTTCATTTAAATATCTGGTTTAGTGCAAAACCGTTGTAACTCAATTGCAGAAAAGAGTAAGGACCATTTTGCCCTGAACCTTGAGGAAATGACAGCTCCCACTAAGTTTATTAACTGTAACTTTCTTGCTGTATTGCAAGCTTGCATTTTGAGTTTATTTGCAAATAAACAAGGATGGCAAATTCACAGACTTTGACTGGTTAAAATCATGGGCAAGCAGCTTGCCAATTCTCCAATGCTCATCAACTAAGCTGACTTCTGGCTTAAATTGTCATGGTATATATGGACATTTTTAGTTACCGTAAAGCTAATTTGCGAGCCTTAAAATAAATTTGATAAACTTTGTAGTGGAGAAACTATTTCAAATATTTTATTTAACTTTAATTATTTAACAGTCATGAGTAATTTGAAGCAGACTTGAAGAGACATGATACTTAAACAATCTATCTGTGAATGTTATGGCCAGTTTACGAAGGATATTGCCTCCTAGCACTTTGCCTTCTGATATCCTCCTTTCACCAAAAGTAATAAGTACAATGTATGTGATATCAAATCAAGAGTACCTGGGAGCGAAGTGCTAGTTAGTGATATGCTTAGGAAACTAGCCATTTATAATATTATAGTGATTTGAATTTTGTCACTTAGCCGTAAAGGTTCCAATAGGTATTTTGAAAATTACAAATGATAATAATGACTTTATTGAATGAGGCATTTCTGTTGGGCAAGCCCAGTCCACAATATAACTATGAAAGCACATGTTGTATTTTTGTGCTCAAGTTTAAAGAGGGTTCTAACTTCAAATCTGGGCCCCTATAATCCACCTGTCTTGGGCCCAAGTGGACCTTTGTTGAGAATGGCAAATCTGTATCACTGCAAATGACAGCACAGATACACATGCATAATATATTATGTACATCTATGAGAATTGAAAAAAACCAAGGGAACTCATGATGGTAGGTGAATGGTTTATACAAAGGAAAGTGAAGAAACAAAACAAGTCATATAATCCCATCCAAAGGAGATCAGGTTAGATAAACTTTTATTCAAACAATTGAGGCTACCGACTGGCATGCATTTACTGGTATCTCAAAAATGTCATTCCAGATTTTAAGTCCAGTGCAAGCAAAAGATTTTCAGACTAATTTCAGTCTTTCAGACAAAATTCAGTCAATCACTAAGAACTTATAAGAAGGCTTATCACATTATCTCTGCATTAAGTCAAGTGTATATAATATTATTTTAGATCAGATCTTGGACATTTGAAAATAAGTTCATGAAAACTGGAACAGCCCAACTGTAGTATAAACATTATTTAGAAGGAGGAATAATTAATGTGATGAGTGACAAAAAGAGGGAAAAAATAAATAAAGAAAAAGAGACACTTGAAGTCAGTAAATCAGTTGATAGACCAGTTACAATAGAGGAAAGGGCCAGAGATAAACTATTCACAGCTGAGGGCGGGGCAAGAGGTGAACTATTAACACCACAGGGTGGGGCCAGTGATGAACTATTCACACCAGAGGGAGGGGCCAGAGATAAACTATTCACATCAGAGGGTGGGGCCAGAGATGAACTATTCACACCAGAGGGAGGGGCCAGAGATAAACTATTCACATCAGAGGGTGGGGCCAGAGATGAACAATTCACACCTGAGGGTGGGGTCAGAGATAAACTATTCACACCAGAGGGTGGGGTCAGAGATGAACTATTCACACCAGAGGGTGGGGCCAGAGATAAACTTATCAAAGCAGAGGGAAGGGACAGAGAAAAAGTTAGGGCCTCAGAAACATTCTCCCTTACAAAGCAGTGTGATAAAGAAGAATTGGATTTGGAACAGTATGATAACTGCACTTGTTTGATATAATACATTACTATACATTTAACTTCCAAATTGTTTATAGCCCCTGTACTATCTTAGTACATTTACAGCTGGCATGCATTTTGATTTAAAACTGTGAAGTCATTAAAATATGCCAAAATCAACACAATAAATATTTCAAAACATTTTGATGTCTAAGTCATTTGACTTAGTGCCAATTTCTTAAAAAGAGGTCATTTTGTTACATAGCAATATCAGGTTGCCCTGTACTTGTGTAAGTGATGATACTATGAAAATATGTACAGAGTTATCCAATCAAGTGTGTGCCTATTCCAGCAAATGATATGCTCCAGGGGCATATAACAGAATAAATATGGTAACTTAATTAGCTAAGTACTCTCTCAATGAAATATTAATATTTTAATATTTGCTCATTAGGGCTCTATATCGGTCAGAATGATCGATACGATATTCGTATCGATACAAAATGATCGATATTCGATATATCATATGATATTTTTACAATGAATATAATTTTTATAAAACAGCAAAGCAGTGTTGTTTTATTCATTTATTTAGAGTGTTGTAACACCATACCACTAAATGCACTGTCTTATTGATATTTTAAATGTTGAAGTATTTGACGTTTGCATTTAAAAAAAATATCATTGCATCTAGTGAGTCTCTTTGTCGTACCCAAAGATTATCTTCTCGATCTAACTTTATAGCCTCTGGGTATGAGAATGAGCGAGTCTGTGTCTAGACATGATCTTTCTGCTGACAGAATGACATGCACTGCCAAGTTTGTTGTATTGCCTCCTTTGCTTACAACAATTTTGCAGCATGTTGAACATTCTGG
Source organism: Mactra quadrangularis (assembly GCA_025267735.1). Classification (NCBI taxonomy): domain Eukaryota; kingdom Metazoa; phylum Mollusca; class Bivalvia; order Venerida; family Mactridae; genus Mactra; species Mactra quadrangularis. The sequence continues at coordinate 44,491,288 of CM046305.1, read as the reverse complement.
TCCTTCCATTGTTTTTACAATTTAATAACCCCAAGCTTTATTTTTCGGGGGTGGATTATTCTTGGACAAATTAAATGTTGCAGACGAGTTTTTGTGGCACGATTAGTCGGTGAATTAAAATCAACATTGATTGAGTGCATTCGATAATCGATGGTTTTTACTTGTGTGCAGGTTTTACATAAAGAAATCATTTTGTGGATGTTTTGTTTTAGTTAGATTTATTTCCAGTAATTCATATTTACATGACACTAAACAAAGATCGGCAAAAGGAAAAGCATCATCTTTCAGAACTTTAACAATTTACATGGCATATCGCTTCTGTACTATCAAGTTCTCGTTACATTTCTGGATCCACCTGAACAAATCCAAGAGACTTCTGGCTTCAAAAATTTGATCAGTATTTTAAATACTGATCGTTTGTTCCCGGACTAGTTGAATACGAAAGTGCATATAATTGATATTCTAATCACAACAGTTACTTCCCTTTGATTGAAAAAGGACATAACATGACGTATCTGGTGAAAGACGTTTGCTTATAGGAATGTCATATTAATTATTATGAGATTGTTTGTCCACATAGTATTACATACCGAATTGTAAGCATTAGAATGTTGATTTGGGGATACAAAATATCCACTGTTTTTGCAGGCCATGAATTTTATTTTTATGACCGTCATTGATCGATATTTTGTTTCGATACGGAAACGTTCGATCCGATATATCTATCGAACCTACAATACCGGTATTCGATATATATCGTATACCGGTGTAGAGCCCTATTGCTCATATACTCGCTCACTCATCATTAAAACAATGTAAACCAGGAAATTAATTTTTTTCTGATAACATGGGGCGTGGCTTATTGCTTGCTTTTGATTGGATAATTGTAATTGTTGGAAGTTAGTGTATTGTTGTTGTTTGTCTTCGTCTTCAAGTCTTATGACTCTTCATTCACCCAAACTGTTTACTGGTATGGGACAGTAGGTTTGACCTTAGCCACTAGTCATTTTTAAAAAAAAAATTCAAAACAACACCTGCCTTTTTATATGTGAACTATTGGGCCTAATTCTCTGAAATTGTGGAAGAAAAATGTGGACAATTTTGAAAAATTGTTTACTTAGTTTCTTAAACCTAACACTTTAGTCCCAAATAAAGTAATAGCAGAGACATAGGGTATTCTATGATAATAGGTATGAATTTTGAATTTTTGGTAATGTTTTTGTGAATTTCTTTTTTTCATTGTTAGAAGACATAATTTTGACTTAATTTTGAAGCCAAAACATCACTGTCAGCTGACTATTTCTCTTGATATACAGCAGTTGCCCTCTAAATAGTAAACTTTCATCAGCACTGGAAATTTGGTCCAGTAAAATGGAATTTTTTTGGACTGAAAGACAGTTTATTGGATCAAAAAAGGTTGTAGCAGTATATTAAAATATACAGTCTATTTGAATGATTTAATATTATATATATATAATATACTAAAATTAAATAAGCAATATGACAGAAAATAATGTTTTTTTATTAAATATGAAAAATGTTGGCTGTAAAACATTTGGGGACCGTTGGACCATTCCATACTAAAAGTCATTGGACAGGTGGCCATTTCAATGGTCCATGGTCTACTGGTTAAATTAGAAGACTGCAGTTATTTATGAAAGAAGAATGTCAAGTTTTAATTTATCACAAAATTGAACTGACAGTTGAATAAATATATGGTTAAGATATCACCTCTATACTAAGACGCTCAACTCATTGCAGTATTCGGTGATTTGATACACAACAGAATATAGTGCAGCATTTGAAGACAAAATCGTTGTATTTTTTATGTTTTTAATATTTAATCATTATTAGATTATAAAATAAATGATGGCTTATCAACAGTAATATCAATCCATAGATACTAAGTACTTTTAAACCTCAATTGGTTTTGATGCATAGCAACACTGTTACACATTGTATTCTTTCATTTTCAAATACCTATATATGTAAAGAATGACCGTTGTAAACACGTTAGGATGGAGTCAAAACTACCACATAAAAAGTTTTATTTAATGTGCATGATTTGTTGGATTGTTAAATTTTATTGAGTAGCCATAAAAATCGTACCCAGTTCAGTTGAATGGGAAAATTATGAGAATCATCATCATCCTCCGTAATAGCCTCACTCTTCATAGAGCATAAAGGCGATGAAATATTTAAGTATTTAGAATGTTAAAGGTACTAGTTCACAGATTTGGTTTATTTTTTCTATAATTTCAGAATACTGCTCAGTGTTTGTAATTATGTAAAAAAAAATAATTCTTAATATTTTAAGACAAACTGACCTATAAGTTGAAAGAAATATTAAACATTAATGTCATAAAAATGCACTAAAAGAGTCTATACCGTTACATACCGGGTAGATATTTACTGCATGAAACACCATCATTTGTAGATGTATGTCAATTTGCACTAAAATTGTCATTATCAGAACTCTACTTTCCTGTTTCCAAAAATATTTCCATACAATTTTGATAGTTTTAGAAAATTTGATATTTTAACATTGCCATGTGATTTCAAGTAAATAATTTTTTTACCCATGATGCTTAGCATCTCCATACAAAGGTCTGTAAGACCACTGGTGTACAAAAACATACCAAAATTTGTAAACATGACTGTGGTAAGGTAAGTTTGTTCTACCTCTGGTATTCTATATTTCAGGTGAAGTCGGCTATCTACCATGTTCAGTCATACCTAACAGATCAATGTCCTGCCAGTCCGGTACTAAGGTAATTATACATACTGTTTAACTGTATATTCTTTAAAGGGATATGCAGGCTAAAGTTCAACTTCATATTTCCTGATTTTGAATTATATTTTTTATAACTGTGAATGCAACAAACACACTGTTATATTACTTGGCAAAATATTTCTTTATTTTCTCGTAATATTTGGGGTGTTTCCTAACTAGACCCGCGTGGGTCAGGTTAGCTAAAAATAGATGAGTGTTAAAATATGCATTTACTGATGAGAAGATACTAGAGCTTGTTATTGTGCAACATTAGTATAATTCTATTAAAAAGATATCCTAACCGCTTAAGAATGTTGAAAAGACAAGAAGCGACCAATGAAAATGTTTAATTTCAGCAAGTACGACATGTAACAAATCTATTAATAGCTTGGTGATTCCCTCAGTATCCTACTTTTTTTTTCAACAATGTGTATGCCACATGTTTTAATTCCCTCAGTTGAATGTTATTAGTGACAAATGTTATTAGTAAGTGATTTCTTTCGTTCTTAATACTGTTTTAAAGACTAAACTTGGTTCTATACTTTTGGCACAGTCATTTGCCTGCATATCTAGGCACAGTCATTTGTCTGCATATCCCTTTAATAAATGCCCCCCCCTTTATCTTTAAAAAAATTGAACAACCTATTTCATGTTTTTTTCCACCATTTTCTGATACTCCTAATGAAGTTCTCATTTTTGAAAATGTATAATCCCTAGGGCTCTTATAACTAAAGAATATTTGGATATTTGTTTATATTGTATTGTCATTGTCAGCAGTGACCTAGATCTTTTTTTTACATGGGAGCTGGCAGTGTGCATGTACGACTTGCAAAATGCTTGTATGGGGTCAGTACCCATTAGACCTCAGTTGGACCAATGGTGGTATGTGGCCGAGACCTGCCAAGTTAATATACATGCATACATGTATGGCCTTCAAGTCAAAAAGAAAAAAGTCAGGGAAAGCTGGTTACTAGTAAATTGGCTACCATAAGTTTCGTAATGAATGTAGTATTTAAAACATAAAATAAAATGAAAAGTTCTTGATAATATAATGTAATTGTTTATATGTTGTAATCTATTTAGAAAACAACACAACTCAAGAAGATGTTGGAGTCACCAGAACTAGAATTTATTATGGAAGCACATAATGGTCTGAGTGCTAAAATTGTAGAAGAGACAGGTATAAATATTATAATGCATTCAAAAAAATTAAAAATGTGTTCTAAAGTCTGCTTCCATAAACATATTCATCGAACTTTACTATTTACAATTTGGTTCACATATTAGCCCTATGCATGTGCATTTAAGTAAAAGTGCTAATGATAAGCTCGGATACACACTCTTACTGTAATCATTATACATGTAGCAGCATCAAAAGTGAGACTGTGAAAGTTCAAGAAAGCTGTGGCCGTGGCGTAGTGGTTAGCATGTCTGACTTCGAATCTGGAGATCACGGGTTTGAGCCTGGTTGTGGTAGGTCATACCCTATACACAAGTTGTCGGCCTCGTGGTAGGGTAAGTTAGTACTGGTGATAGAAAAGTGTCCAGGAAACCTATAGTAGGAAGAGCTGGCTGTCTTATATATGACCTATATATGTGTTGAATACGACGTAAAAAAAGGAAGTCCAAGATTTCTACACTGAAGGTCTCGGGTAAGATTCCTGGCATCACTTTGTTAAATCCATCTGCATTTATTATTAAAAATTGGTACAAAGCTAGTTCATATTGTTACTAACTTTGATCTTAAAATGTATTGCGTTTTGTATTCTATTCTGTTCTTTTCAATTTTTCCCCATCAAATTCTATTTTATTTAGTTCTATTATATTATGTTTTATTTTATTCTTTTCTGTTCTAATCATTTATTCTGTTCTATCCTACTCTTTTATATTCTGTTCTATTCTAGGATTTAAAGGTATATGGGGAAGTGGTTTGTCTGTATCGGCACAGTTAGGTGTAAGAGACAGTAATGAGGCATCTTGGACACAGGTATGTATCTATATATAATTATCAGGGCTTGTATTTAACAAAAAATTGGACTTGCACATTTTTGCGAGTCGATTTTATTTCAACTTGCATAAAGAAAAAATCACTCGCATTTTTTTCTTCCTAATTTTAAGAATGTACATAGTTACTATTCATGTATGCAATATAAAAACAACAAAGTACTGTATTTAACTGTAGATAGAACAAGGACATTTTTGTTGGATAGACAAAGATTATTGAACATCTTTTTACAGTGAATCTTTAAATATTACTAACAATCTATCTGGTGGTTTCAATGCTGATTTGGGTCTCATCAGTTTAGACAGTAACATTTTTCAATATGTCAAATTTCAACTCGCGAGAAATTCCTAGTTGAAATAAAAGTTACTCGCAATTTCCAAAATCCCCTCGCATTTTACGAGAATGGGAGCTTAAAATCAAGCCCTGATTATATCTTAGTTATTTCATGCTTTATAGTAAGATGTAGTACAATTTATACTGTGAATTAGATGATGAAAATAGAAAATTGTATACTATTTTAAAAGTCTACTAATTTGGATATGAAAGTGGTTGTCTGAACAGATCATCTTAACATCTCATTAATTTTGCAGAATTTTGGTTGCCTGAAAGAAATTGTTGGTTGTCTGAACTAAGTAGTGGTTGTTTCAGGCAACCAGACATCCACTTATTTCATAGACTGCATCTATCATAGAATGTAAGCTTGAAATAAACAACAGAAAGCATGGAAAAACTTGAAAGAAATAGATTTTTAAAATAAACATTACAAAACACAGGGTAGTCCAGCTAGCTTCATCTGTAGTGCACCAGTCTACTGCCCTAGAGGTCATATGTTCGATTCCATGGCGGGGCATTCTTTCATGGATTTTGTTCATGAAATGATTTATACTGCCATTATCCCTCCTACAACTAATTCTGAATCATACTGGGCAATTGTCAGTTTCTGTCAGAAGTATGTTACAGCTAAATCCAGACATTTAGTTTTTTTGGAGATTAGTGAGTAGGTTGACTTATTGCCATATTATGACCTTTACAATATGTTGCTACCTCCGTAAACCCATTAAGATAGAAATGTAACTCAATAATGGGTAGTTTTGAATTTTTTAAATTATTGTCCTATTATTATCATATCAACTCAAAAAGTTGTGTTTTATCAGATAGTTGAAGTGTTAGAATTTATGAGTGACGCTACCACTGTACCTATTTTACTGGACGCTGATACTGGCTATGGTAATTTTAACAATGCTCGACGTCTGGTACGTAAATTAGAAGATCGTGGTATTGCCGGGGCTTGTTTGGAAGATAAATTATTTCCGAAAACTAACTCTTTACATGATGGAAGAGCTCAACCATTGGCCGATATTGAAGAATTTGCTTTGAAAATTAAGGTAAAGTCTTATCATATTTTATATAATTATATAATTTTTATATACAGTACCCACCAAAAGTTTGTAGATATTTTCACTTATTAGGTAGGCCTAATAGATAACTTTTATCAAAACTTTGATTACTGTTTATTTTGAAATGCTTTTTAGTTTTGGTGTTTTTTTTGGTATGGTTTTATTTATAAATGATACTGAAGTTGCTTAAAGATTATTAAAGAAAATTTACATTGATCATGATTTTCGAGACTTTGGGATATCAGATGCTGAAGCTATTAATTGTGATGCCTTCATGAAATGTGCTTTCATTTTATCACAAACCATACTAAATGTATAAAAAATTAATAGTTTTCCACGAAAATTCATTGTTGGAATTTAAAGATTTAATAAGTTTGCTTTGTCTCTTAACTTTTGATGAGTACTGTACTTTGGCAGTCTAAAATTGAGATTAAAAGGAAGTTTCATGAGGCATATGAATTTCAGCAATAATATGCAAGATAACTTTGTTCTGCATTAATGCGTCTAGTACAAACAAACATTTTTCAGAGGGAAATTCCTATAAATTCATGTTCTGAACAAAAACTATTCAGAAATTGATAAAAAAATCTGTTTATACCATGCTTAAAATGTGTTTGGTATTGACATTTTAATACGAATTATATTATGACATTATTTCGTCAAAATAAACAAATAATAAGAGTTTTGACTACAGTGTAACCTGTATTTAGCAGCCAGTGAAGGGAAGTGACTAGATTGGCTGCTTACAGCAGGTGGCTACTTAAACCAGGTTCAGATAAAATGCTATGATTAGTCAAATCTGTAAAGTTAATTACTTATGCTGTTTCTTATCAAGAAGGGCATAAATGACAATGTCAGTTGTAAATTGGAAGTCTCACCTTTTGTGAAGACACTTAGTTGAACTATTTTGACTGTTTAAAGACTCAACAAGGTTGGTTTTCACAGGTCAATACAATGATGGTGGCTCTTTGTTAATTCTTAAATTGAATTGACCATGACCACTTTATACAGGTTAATTGATGATTTGTAAGGAAGTAGGTGATCCATGGCCACAGACAGCAGGTGACTGCTTATGACAGGTGCAAAATAGAGTGATTTTCACTGGGAAGAAACCAGATTGACCACTGGTAGCATGTTGCTGTCAATGCAGGTTATCTCTATTATCTTTATTGTTATCTCTACAGGCATGTAAGGACTCACAACGTGATCCTGATTTCTGTATTGTGGCTCGTGTGGAAGCATTTATTGCTGGTTGGGGACTTGATGAAGCTTTAAAACGTGCTGAAGCTTACAGAAATGCAGGTGAGTAAAGTAAGCTAATGTTACAAGGGTTTAGTAAGTAGATCTGCTCAGCAATCCATTCTGCCCTTTCTATGCCTTATATAACTGTCCCTACCATTTTTATCCCCTGCCTTTTCCCCCAATGTCCCTTGTTTCCTTTGCCCCCTTTCTTCACTCTCACATGTTTTTTGTGGTATCTGGACATTTGCCCCTCGGACATTTGCTTCCAGGCCATTTGCCCCCCTTTTTTGTCATAGTGGACATTTGCCCCCTCATGTGTTTTGACAGGGCGGACATTTTTCCCCCTTCAAACTAACAAGTATAAATAAATTGTGATCTGGCTTTGATGTGATCAAAGCCCCTTGAGTGCTCAAGGGGCTTTGGTGACAAACAGGTGAAATATGAATTTGCTTATTAATTTTTGTGCACTGTGATACAAAAGTAATTGTAGTGCCCATCTCACAGTTCTAAAGGAATTGTGAGAACTAACTTTTAGGTGGGCTAATCGAGACAGCCCTATGTAATACCTGTATTGTTTGTCATTTCAGGGGCTGATGCTATTTTAATGCATAGTAAGAAAAGTGACCCATCTGATATTGAAGCATTTATGAAAGCTTGGAATAATCAGGTTTGTTTACATACAGTGAAAGTTTGGTGGATTAAAGTCAGCTGCCTTGAACTACCTGGATTATAACATATTACTTTGTTCTATTTTTTTATGTATCAATTCGGATAAAACCTATTTAAACTAGTAAGAAACTAGGCCTAGTAAAGATTATGAATTCTGTCTTGTGGAACACTCAGTCAGGGCTAGAGGTCTTAAAGGTTGTCCTATAGCCTCTGACAATCTATATTAAGGTTTTGGCTAATTGTTACTGCTATAACATTTTGTTAAGGCAAGTTATTATTGCTGGATGTTCAACGGAATGGTTTACTTTGAAAGTTAATGTTCAACCCTATTGGTTCACTAAAACTTTTCATTACAAACTTTTTACTGTATGAAAATACTGTCAATTTTAAACATGGTTTTCAAAAATATTTTACAAGACCATCAAAGGACTGGACATTAAGGTTGTCAGATAGCCCTAACGGCCTATATTTGGATTTTTGCAATTTGCTATGTTATGTTACACCATTACGGGGACCACTTATTATTGTTCCTACAAAATATCATACAATTTTATGAATTTCATGACAAGTTATTATTTTACCAACAAAATATTTCAAAACACCATCATTCAATTTCATAAATTAAAGGGATCAGTTATTAATTTGCCCAAAAAAATAAATTATCAAAACTGCATGATACATATGTTTTCAGGGACCAGTAATTATTGTGCCAACAAAATATTACAAGACGCCCACCCAGCATTTCCGTGACCTTGGTGTTTCCATGGTCATTTGGGCTAACCACAATCTACGTGCCTCAGTGAAAGCTATGCAGGAAACATCGGCTGATATATATAAAAATTGCTCATTGACTGGTGTTGAACCAAAGGTAAGTTATTAATGTGTCACCCTGCTAGGTGACATAAAGTTGTTAATTGTAAAGGTGGCCCCATGGCTAGGGGTAGCCTGTCGGTAGGGCACAAGTCAACTAATCAAATAGTGGTAGGTTTGATTCCCACATGGGCCATACTTAGAGGCTCGATCTGATGAAATAATTTCTACATCTATTCTCCCATCCACTACTGGTTCTAAAGTCATGTAGGGCTGCTGTCAGTCACTGACAGAAGTGTATGCCTAGTAACTGGTGAACAGCTAAATCAAGAGATTTGGTCTTTCCAGGAATGGTAGGTAGGTTGACAGATGGCTGTGTTTTGACACATACAATGTGATGCTATGGTGTTAAACCCAACCAATAAAAAACTTTTACATGTGTATTGCATCTCTAAATGCATGTTATGTTTCAATGACTTGACTGAGTGAAGACCATTTTCATGTCTGCTGTAAATGATTATATCTTCTTATAGTAGCTTTAATAAGATTTATAGTGAATTCAATATATACATGAACAGAAATTATTTCTACGACCATTCTCTGACCAATCTTAATTATGTAGGGCAGTTGTCTGTCACTGACGAATGTATGTGCTAAGTAGTTGGTTAACAGGTAAATCCAGAGATTTAGCCTTTCCAGGAACAGTGAGTAGGTTGACTGACCGCTGTGATATACACCTATACAATGTGTTGCTACTTTAAACCGAACAACATAAATAGTTTACTTCTGCATTACAAACATAACAAATAACAGGTCACTGTCATGTGGCTTATGCCATGAGATGACTTTTAATGAAAGACTTTTGACATATTGTATTTTCAGATTGTCTCTGTTAAAGAAGTATTCAGACTACAAAATGATGATGAATTAGTTCAAGCAGAGGATAAATATCTACCAAAGAATTAAAACCGTCCGTGTACATGAATGCAGGGTTCCACACTAACAGTGTTCTGGGATTCTGAGGATCCCAAAATCTTGGGAGAGAATTTCAGTGATTCTTAGCTAGGGATTCCATCAAGATTCATATAAATTGCCATGTTCTTACATAAATTTGAGTTCTCATGAATCCTTTATGACAATTTGAGATTGCAAATCTGTATGTAAAAATATTTTGTCTATTATTAAAAGAATTCCTAATGCTAGGGAGGAATCTCTGAAAAACTGACTTGGGCTCCCTCTGGATCCCTGGTAAATACAGTAAGTGTCGAACCCTGTGTATGTACGTTATTCATGACTGAGAATGTAGTTTTTGTACTTTGTATTTTTATAAAATATACATGTATTGTAACTCTGAAGAAGGCTTGAAGCCAAAAACTTGGTAAATTTTAAAATGAAAAAGAATCTTTTTATGTAGTAAGAATACTAATTTTAATACACTTTTCTATAAGTTATTTCTTTATGGTTAGAATGTTGCCTTCATATTCATTATTTTTTTGTAATATTTTATTTTCTTGTTATGCGTGATAGAATTTATTTATGTGCTATTATTTAAGATATAACACACTGTCTTCAAAAAGTTCCTTCACAGTACAATTAATTGAATTTCTATGACTTTCATGTTCAAGTTTGAAGAATTGTTGAATCAATGTTTATTTTACTCAGTATTTATGCAATTAAAATAATTTTTTTATTGGTATGTTTCATTTTTGAGTTGCAGCAAAGGTAATCTATCAGCCTCCAGAATGTTGGTCAATGAATCTAAATGAAACATCAAATTTGAGATATTTTTGTAATTTCATAACTGTAAGAAAATGTGTTACGAAATAAATAATATCAATAAACTGCTTTTAGAACTTCCAAATTTCATTTAGTGCATTGTGATTAATGAGTAATGAAACTTTTGGAGCGCAGTGTTCTCCTTTTCAATTCTATTTTTTTCATTTATTTTCTTTACATTACTTTTAAATACTCTAATTAGTGTATATCCGTACCTTTTTGTTGCACCATATATATGATCTTATATTATTATACCCCCGCTTCGAAGAAGAGGGGGGTATACTGTTTTACCCTTGTCCGTGCGTGCGTGTGTGCGTGCGTGCGTCCGTCCGTCCGTCCGTTACAAAATTTCCGTCGCAGTTTTCTCAGCAACTATAACATGCAGCAGCCTAATACTTTGCATATTGATTCATCCCATAGTCCCATGTGGTGTAAAGCGATTTCATGCTCCTTGCTCATCTACTTCCTGTTTGTCGCATATTTTTAGATTTTTGCGGGGGTATCACTAGTGAGCATTAGCTCACAGATTTACTTGTTTTAAATAGTAGCATATTCTTGTAGTATTTTTCAAATATAACAATCACCTCTATATTGATTAAGATTTCTAAATAGAGGCCAACATAACATGATATGAAATATTTTTTGTAATGAACTTGTTTTACTAAAATAAAAAAATACTTTACTCTGCATAATAAATTATTTTACACCAATAAAAATTTTACTTGTTCATGACAATCAATATTTGACATTAAAGAATCAAAAATAAACTTTTTATGTATAATATATTATTTTACACAAATCAAAATTATCATGACAAAAATTAATATTTGTCATTAAAGAATCAAAAACTAACTTTTCTATGTATGATATATTATTTTACACCAATCAAAAATTTACTTTTTCATGACAGTAATTAATATTTTACATTAAAGAATAAAAAATAAACTTTTCTATGTATAATATATTATTTTATATTTTACACCAATCAAAAATATACTTGTTTATGACAATAATTAATATTTGACATTAAAGAATAAAAAATAAACTTTTCTATGTATAATATATTATTTTATATTTTACACCAATCAAAAATATACTTGTTTATGACAATAATTAATATTTGACATTAAAGAATAAAAAATAAACTTTTCTATGTATAATATAATATTTGACAATTCAAACCAATACAATTTACTTGTTCATGACAATCAATATTTGACATTAAAGAATCAAAAATAAACTTTTTAATGTATAATATATTATTTTACACCAATTAAAAATTTACTTGTTCTTGACAATAATCAATATTTGATATTAAAGAATCAAAAATAAACTTTTTTATGTATAATATATTATTTTACAATTTAAGCCAATCAAAAATATACTTATTCAGGACAATAATTGATATTTTACATTAAAGAATAAAAAAATTCTATGTATGATATATTATTTTACAATTTACAACAATCAAAAATATACTTTTAGATTCCAAAAATTAATATTTGTCATTAAAGAATAAAAAAATAAACTTTTCTATTTATAATATATTATTTTACACCAATCAAAAATTTACTTGTTCCTAACAGTAATCAATATTTGTCATTAAAGAATCAAAAACTAACTTTTCTGTGTATAATATATTATTTTACACCAATTAAAAATTTACTTGTTCATGACAATAATTAATATTTGACATTAATGAATAAAAAACAAACATTTCTATGCATAATATATTATTTTATATTTTAGACCAATTAAAAATATACTTGTTTATGACAATAATCAATATTTGACATAAAATACTTGCCTATTTACTATTTTCTGTGCTATTTTTTCATTAACATGTATTTACTTGTTGTTTTTGTGTGTATTTTGTATGGAGTTTTTTAATAGGGTAAGGGTTGGTATTCTGGGGTACTTCTGGTTGAAAATTTTGTTTTTGAGAAATTTTATGTTTTTATGTTTAATTCATTATTGAATCATTTCCCCTATGTTGCAAATATTACAGTTAATCAAAATATTGTAAATTACAGTTTATATCAAACTTACTTTAAGTATTGAAGTTCACTCACTGCCGCGGACATTTGACAAATGAACAGATTATCATGACTATTAAATTATTGTTACTGATTATACTTGTTGTACGAATATGTACATGAGTAAAACTTTTCAGTTTTAATACTGATTTCAGTATTTTGAGGATAAATTTCACTATGTTATTTATATGAAATTTCATTTTTGTATAGTTCTATATTTCTAGTATGTTTTCAGTATTTACAAAACTTTCAACTTCCATCATGCATATAGAATGCATTCTAGTTAAATATTGTGTTCTTTCTTCTAATCATGAAGTCCAGCTGGATAACTAAGTTATGTGTTGTTGGTTCATTATCTGGACAGACATTTATATGTTCTCATATTTTGTGTCATCATTTCATTATCATTCTTGCCTCTGTTTAGAGAACTTGTAAGGCTGCAAGTGTCAGCCACTGACAAGAATGTTCAGTTATTGCTAGGTTAATAAGCTTCGAACCAATGATGGAAGCCTTTTCATCGGCAACAAGTAGGAAAACTTTCCACAATATATGACTAAACATTTGTTCAATTTAAGCATTTAGCACCATAAATTACTTCATCTTATTTGTCCTACACCTTAATCCCACTAACTGCAAAAAATTGTGCTGTCTTCCACGGTTCCTCAACATTTTCATATAGTCTATGTCAGATTGAGTTGAGCCATACCTATTTTCTAGTCTATTTCAAGAGTGAACATCCTTTCTCCATGACCTTTATTACTTAATATATCTTTTTGAATTTGAATTAAAAATCACGAAATGTAAACATAAATGTACTACCAAAAATAATGTTGATGTTTTAAACATGTATTGTTTTTCTTGTGATATTTTTGTACTTTTTTGTAGAATTACTATATTTCTTTCAAGACATAATAATGCTTTTAAATGTATACTGTTATTTCAGCATACAAGCAATCTCACATTGTATTAAACCATGGCAGAAATAAGAATCTCTTCCACTATAATCTCCGTTTATATGTTAATTTGTATTAGATACTGTTCCATCCATTATTACCTTTGCTCTTTTGCGAATGTGTTTTTTTTTAAATATACCCGTACTTGAGAATTTAATAGACCCATCTTTAGATACAAGTAAATGTTTAACAATTGCAGATTGTATAAAGTATCATTACTCTCCTTTCAAATTCAAAACGTTACAATCTATTATAACTATCTTAATGTGTAAACACATCTGAAATTAAATTCAATTGTACTATAAAATTAATGAAAAAAACCCAGCCTTTTTAGGAGTGTAATGGTAATTTTGGATGGCATTCTATAACCTCCATTTTAATGTTAATTTATGTTATATATTTATATATATGCATATTTATTTATAATCTGTATAATGTATTAGTTCCTATAAGCCGTAGTGAGAATTATGTTTGATTGCAGTTTTCTGTACCATGCTGAAATACCTGCCGTTTATTGCAGGGTTTGACATTATTAATGTCACGGGATTCCAAGGGTCCTAAAAACTAAAGAGGAATTTTAGTGCTACTTATATGAAGATTCCTTCAGAATCCTGAAAAAACTGCCCTATTCTTATGTGTTGTCACAAAATGGAAGTATGGATAGAAGTCAAGTATTTGTGTATACCAGGATAGATAGTTAGGTAAATTGTTACCCTCCAACGGCTTGTTAGTGATAAATAGGGGCAAAATCATAAAAAGGACATAATCAAAAACAAGTCAAACATAATTGTATCTGCTGTCAAAATTACGTGTATTATTCTATCAATAAATTATTTACATTTAATCAGGAAAAGATTTGTTGTATTTATTATATATATTACACTCAAACCTCTCTATAGATTTTAAATAACAGTTTTAATGTAAAATTGTTAACACGTATTAAAAATGATAGGGTATAAAGTTAATTGATTGTTAACAATTGTGAACATGTCAGTAGTGTTGCTACAATGAGCCACACTGGGGCGGAAATAGTAATTTTAGAATAAATTGTTAACTCGTGTTAAAAAATGATAGGATCTATTGATAATTGACTGTTGAATACAGTAAACATGTATGTGGTGTAGCAACAATGAGGCACACTGGAACAGCGATAGAAATTTTAATGTTAATTGTTAACATTTATTAAAATAATGATAGGATATATTGATTGTTGACAGTTAGTAACAGTAAGCATGTCAGTGGTGTATAGTTTGACAAAATTAACCTGAGCTTGACCTGAGCAAGAATACATTAAACTCTGTATTTATTTTCTATATTTGTCCTCGGCTGTAAATCGCGTTGTTATCGGTAGTTTTCGACAAAATACATGCATTGAACGATTTACTTTGTTTTCATAAGTATAATTTTTTTGAAACAGTACCACAATATTGCGGACTTCCGAGTTCCTCCATGAAAGAATGTGTTCAAAATTAAAAGTACAAAAACATGCCATTTTTTACAAAATTGATTTATAGTCACATAGGCTGTTAAAAACACGTGTACAATCGATTACACGCATTCGGAAACTCACGATTTAATGTGTGGTGTGTAATTATTATAATAAGGTAGTTCATGCTCAGGTTAATATTGTCGCACTATAGCTACAATGAAGCCCAAAGGGACAGCAATAATAGTTTTATAGTAAATGGTCAAACTAGGTTGATATGCTTCAATGACAAATGGATTCCTTTTAGCAAAGATGATAAACTATAACTGTATTTGAACCAGAACCTACAAACATTTGTTTTAGTCTAGGATGGATACACAAGGATCTAGGTTTTTTTGGACAGTTTGTTTTATCGACAACGATTCCACGTTTTTGTCCATCTCTATCATACTGAACTATAGTATGTAAGTGATAGTTTGCAACAATGACATTACCATAACCATCCACACAAACACCATCAGGTTTTACATCAGGATCTGATATTGTCTTAATGTATTCACATTGATCATTGAAACAAACCAGACCTTTAATATAATCACCAACAAATAATCTATCACTCTTATCATTGAATGTGATATGATTACTCTGACCAAATAAAGGTTGTCCAATCTTATCTGTGGTAGCAGTCTTTAATAATTTACCAGCCAGATCATACATATATAATGACTTGCTCATATCAGTTATGTACAAGTTATCATTATAACATGCTATACCATAACTCCTGTGTTGCATTCTGATTGACTTAGATAATGATAACTTATTATGAATAGATACAAATTGGACTACTTCCTGACATGCTACTGCTACTACATTCTCACCTACTCTACATACACCAAATGGACCAGTAGGTAACTGACAACAATCTACAAAGGATGATGATGATATATCAAAACGTTTCAGTTTGTCGTTCATGTAATCTGTGAACAGGATTTTGTTATCTATGATACATGAACCAATAATACGACAGTCATTGCTATCATCCTGCAGTTTGACATTAATGGTACATTTCTTTTCTACTTTATTTAACTCTTTGCTATTTGAAAATATTGATGTTGTATTACCTAAGCTTGTCTTACTGTCTAAGCTTTTCTTCAATTCTTCAAATGGTTGGAATATTACTTCAGCAATAGGCAAACTTGAGGACTTTATTTTGTCTGTTTTCATGCTTTTGATATATTGGTGAGCAATCTTGGATAAGACAAATTGCTGCGCTATATTTTCAGATGCTTGTACTATAAGCTTTTGAAGATTCTTCAACTGGTCAATGGAATCTTCATAATTCTTCCTTTCTTCGAGTAGCTGTGCTTCCAACTTCTTATATTCATTCTCAATCTCATTAATGGATGATTTTTCTAACTCTTTCAACAATTGTCTCATTTCTATTCTGAAATCATGGGCAACTTTGATAGCTTTTGCTTTTGATTCTTGCAGTTGCTTAAGAAGAGCATCGCTGTCATTTTGTCTTTCTTTCATTTCGTCTAATCCTCTGTCAATAGCAGATGCAGTTTTAGATGTATCTTGTTTTCTATAGAGCTGATCAATAGTGTCAGAAACAGAGATCATATCATTACATGATCTGAAATGATACAGAACCATACAAAGTAGTTTTTTATTTGACCTCTTTTAAATGTCACCTGCAAATCAATTAAAACCATTAGAGCTAAACATAACGCAAAGGGTCAAGGCTAATCCTGTCTAAGTCCTTATTAATTTACCGTGAGTTTATCTATTTTTACTACCCATAATTGCATTGTTTTTTCCAGTTAGTGTGACATCGTAAGAATATTTACAATTTTTTTGTATATTTTGTCCTTTTAAACTTACCATTAGGTTGTTGCCCCTATTGGATCAGTCGGTAGCAGGAATAAATATCATCAATCCAGGGGTTATATGTTCAAATCCCTCACAGACCTTACAAGCCTGTGGAATTTGTTATAAAACACTAACTGCGGCAATTATCTCTACTTCTGGTGAGCAGTTGTTTGCCACATTGATGCAAATATTCAATAAATAGCAATAAAGATCTAAGCCCCCACAAAAACAGTGTGTATGTTGACTTAGAGTCATGATATGACCCTGCACTGCACCATTGTTGCTGCTGATTGATATTTTAAAGTGTAAATTATTAATTAAAACAAAATAGTTTACTTACCGATGATCTTCTGCTGCACAAACGCAACAACCAACAACATCATGGTCCTTGCAGTACATTAACATAACCATTCCAACATGTTTACTGCATTGTTTTGTTGGAAATGCCGGGAGTGACCTTGTTAGTCCTTGAGACTTGACGGCAGAGTTATCCAAAAAAGAATGTCCCTTTAGTACTGGTATTCTACTATGTGATGCCAAACAATCCTTACAACAATATTGCTGACAATCCACACAATATTTCAATGCCTCTTTTATTTCATTTCCTTCACCACAAGACGTACATATAAATTCAAACGTCTCCTCTGACATGTTCAGTATACTTTCCCCAGTCGCCATCTTTTAAACTTTGTCCTTGTCGATATAAATTTACAGTTGTTTAGTTTGAATAGATAAGATGAGTATGCTTTTACTTGGATACCATGTCTATTTTTGGTAAGTAGGACTCAATAAATTTCCGTTTTTGAAATCGTAACAAGTTCGTTTATACCCGCGGTAAGAAATGATCAATATATTGGTTTTAAACATTCACATGATTAACAAAGTGAGCGTTTTTATAATTTTAAATTTAGAGCTACGTAAACACCATAATATGCATTGAGTGCCACGGTTTCTATGTAAATTTTATCGTCTATACTTAGGATTTTGATTTGTGATTTTATCACTGTGCTGAAAAGCACTGTGGCTAGATTTAACTGATTATTTCTTATTATATTTGTCTTTTGGTTAGATCGAAACAGTTTTCAAATCATTGTTACAACCATTATTTGGTCTTGTCTTTGTTTGAACATAGATTGTTTAGAAAGATATTCATTAAATTAAGTAAAAATCGGCCTGTGAGACAAAGAGCTAAAAAACGCAACACATATATACATGTGTGCCAAAATATATTCTTTATTTAATACTTCGCGATAAATGTAATTTTTAGCCGCCCGGCTAGCTCAGTTGGTAGCACACAAGTCTACTGATCGAGGGGTCGTGGGTTCGATTCCCGGGTGGGCATACTTTCGTGGATCTTGGTCATGAAATTATTTCTACGGCCATTTTCCCTCTTACCAAAAATTTTAATTATGTAGGACAGTTCTCAGTCACTGACTTAGTGGTTGGTTAACAGCTGAATCCATAGATTGAGGGGTGAAAGGTTGACTGACCGCCGTTATATGACCTATGTTGCTACGGCGTTAAACCCAACAAACAAACAAACAAATAAATGTAATTATGTTACTCGTGCCGTGACAAGATACAAACCTGGGAAGTGATCCAACACTAACGATGTTTTTTTTAACTTAAATGCAACTTTAAAGCCACTAAACGAAACCAAAATCTTTATCATCTATTTAAAAACAAGTAAAACCATCAAAAAGACAATATAACTGCCTTTAGATTATAATAACTCTCTCTAGCGGGTTCCCTTTTAGGGGTCAAGTTATTCAAAATATCAATTTCTTATAAAAGTAGGGTACTTTTATAACATGCAAATTAGATTACGGAGATATCCTCTCAGCCAATCAAGTTGCTTAAAAGGTGTTTGATAAAATTTACACAAAATTGTAAAGTGTTGGATAGGTTATATCGTTTTTCCAGTGATTAAATCGAGAAATCAGTGCATGCAAATTTTGAGTACGCAAACATCTAAACTGATGCTAAAAAGAAACGCCTCATTTCTACTAGGTACATAATTTTCGTGATTAAGAATAAATAAGGAAACATTTTTGTATAACGTAAGACTTAATGGGTTCTTTTCTTTTTCCCGTCAGTATATGTTCATGTATAAAACTATTTACATGATTCCGTGAGTTTTAATTCGCTTTAGCACGAAATTCACTATACAAAACGTGTTTTTATCAAAGCAGAAAATTTGTTGACTTAAGATTTGAAGTTGTAGTTATTTTTAGCCACGACGGGATGTTCCGATCTAGTTCGTTGAGTTCCGTGATTTTCCGTACAGTCATTACGTTGGGTTTTATCGCTAATTTCAAAATAATATTAGTATAAATTCTGGAGCAAATACTTGTGTTTTTTTGCATCTTATATGCGTTTTATATATTCATTGAATGCTTGCATGAGTTTTAAGCAAAAGCGTGATACTTGACAATTATCAACGTTCTATTTAGTAAAGGGGCTTTAAGTCTTTTAGTACTAGTTTAGCATCTAAACACGTTTTTGAAGTACATGGTGATAATTGTCATGTATGGGAAAATACGTAATTGACCAGTCAGTCAGGCCAATAAAAATGCCTTTAATTAAATGTTAATTACGTAGTAAAGAACAACTACTTTTAATCATTTAATGGAAACCGTAATTTGTTAAATTTTATTCATTTATTTACCAGTCAGTAGTGCATAAAGTGAAATACCTCCCGGTAGGGAAGTGAGATGATTCCCCTTAAAAGTTAAAACCAATCAGAGCGTATGTTACAAAACTCTTAAGCTACAGTCCCATAAACATAAAAATACCCGTGAGGGCACCGTACGGGCACCGTGCGATCAAGCTCCGCAAGGACCCGTACGAACTCTTGCGTACCGGTACGGACTGTTACGTTTTTACTAGGGTCCGGGAGATGTGCCCAGGATACACGTATCAGTTTCAGAGTCAAATCGTGAACAAAATCGTGGATTAAACATGCATATCATCCAGCTACGGCACCGTATGTGTGTGTTGTTTCGAACTATGTGCGTACCGTTACCTTGATACGCAAGGCTTCCCACGGCCTACGATTGTCTGCACGTATGGGTCCGTAACAAGCCACGATTTTATGGGACTGAGGCTTAAATTTTACCGGTACTCAGCAGTGTTTCATAATTGCTGAAAAAATACCGAAAAAGCGATTAATCCAATGATATCTATAAAGGATATGAAGATGATACTTACCACAATTGCTAGTCCTATACCAGAGGTGCTTTTCAACAAAGCGAGCGTTCGAGCGACCGCCTGCTTCGCGAATTATTAGGCTTTTGAACGCATGCAAGCGCCCGCTGTTAAATCCAAGATTGCCTCAAATAGCACTTCACTGAAAATAGCGGAGGGGGGATATTTTCTTCTGATACAATATAATTATATTTTACATATTTCATCATACATGAATCATTATGATACAATTAACTGTACCAAAAACCTCAATTCTATGCATGGCGAAAATATTTTATATGGATCAAGTAACAGAAATGTTTGCGTTCTACTTTTCAGGGATAGTTTTTGGACATACAAAAACTAAATTTCTTCCAGCCGCCATCTTTGATATCTAAGCGAAACACCGCTCGATCTTAATTGCGAGCACTCGCGCAAGCGCCCGCGTTCAAAACGAAAGCGCTCGGTGTCGCCGCGAGCGCTCGCATTGTTTAACGCACCTCTGAACTTATAGGTGTGACCATAATACAAAAATGGAAATTTCGGTGTAACCACAATCACTTGTCCCAAACAGAACATGAATTTACTAGTGTGATCACAATTACGTGTCTGATACAGGGAATTATAGGTATGACCACAATCACATGTCCCAAACAGGAATTTACAGGTTTGACCACAATCACGTGTCTGATACAAGAACTATTAGGTGTGACCACAATCACAAGTCCCAAACGGGAATTAATAGATGTAACTATAATCACATGTCCCAAACAGGAATTAATAGGTGTGACCACAATTACGTGTCTGATACAGGAATTTATAGGTGTGACCACAATCACATGTCCCAAACTGGAATTTACAGGTGTGACCACAATCACGTATTTATTTATTGGAGTTAACGCCGTATCAACACAATTTAGGTCATTTCACGGCGTCCAGCGCACCTAACCTAGCTTTCCTGGACCATTGTCTATAACCAGTACTCACCTACCCTTCCACAAGGCCGGAAACTTCTCCATATTATCTAATCAATGGAGAAAAATCGACATTATTGTCAAATTTTCATGGAAGGGTATAACCTCCCCGGTGGGATTCGAACCCGCACACCATCGGGCACGAGTATCCAAATCCCGGCGCGCTACCAACTGCGCTATCGACCCGGTTCACAATCACGTGTCTAATACAGGAATATATAGGTTTGACCACAATCACGTGACTGATACAGGTACTTATAGGCGTTGCTCTCACTGGAACTTATAGGTGTGCCCACAGTCTCGTTTCTCATACGAGAACTTATAGGTGTGACCTTAATATCTTTAGATACATGTACATGTATAACAATTACCATTTAAATTGTTACAATCTATTAAAACTATCATAAAGTGTAAATATGTCTGAAATAAAATTTCACATGGAGATAAGATAATCTACATTATCTTTTTTGTGATATCCTTAATAAATGACAATATGTCCTAGCACAAGGAATGTATTATATTACAGTATTCATGTTTTATGTTTTTTACTGTTTTTTTAATCATCTGTTTGCTATTTATGTATTATTATCATTTATTGGATACATTCCATCTATTCAATTTATTGAATAAATTATATTATTGTCTTGAATTAAATAAAAAACAGCCCTTTATTACAAGTTTAAAGGTAATTTTGGATGGCACTCTATAATCTCCTTTTAAATGTTAATGTATATATATCTTGTACTGGGTACCGGACCAGCTTCTGACCAAGGCTTTTTATGTGACCCTGTGTCGTTACAGGATGATATTTTTGATAAAGTCTAGTATTTGTGTATGGTGGTTAGGTAAATTGTTAGCCTCAAATAGCTCGCTGGAGATAGATAGGGACAAATTTATAAAAAGGACATTAATCAAAAACAAGTTAAAACATAATTGTATCTGCTATCAAAATCACCTGTATTATCTATCAATAAATTTACATTTAATCAGAAAAAAAAATGTTGTATTTATTACAGATATTACACTCAAACCTCTCTACAATATGATTTTACATTGGGGTACACTAACATTTCAGCGATAACAGTTTCAATGTAAATTATTAACACGTATTAAAATAATGATAGGGTATATTGATAATTGACAGTTAACTACATTAAATATATTAGTGGTGTAGCTTCAATGAGGCGTACTGAAGCAACAATAGTAATTTTAATGTAAATTGTAAAACTGGGTTAATATACAACAATGATAAATGATTTCATTTTAGCACAGATGGTATACATGTACTGTATTTGATCTAGAAGGTACAAACATTTGTTTTAGTCTAGGATGGATACACAAGGTTCGAGGGTTTTCAGGACATTTTGTTTTATCAACAATGATACCAACTTTCTGTCCATCTCTATCACACTGAACTATAATGTGAAATTGCCAACACGCAACAATGACATTACCGTAACTATCCATACAAATACCATCCGGTCTTAAACCAGTGCCAGTTATTGTCTTAATATAATCACATTGATCATTAAAACAAACCAGACCTGTAAGACCACCGCCGACAAATAATCTACCATTTTTATTATTGAATATGATATGATTACTAACACCAAATAAAGACTGTCCACTACTATCTGTAGTAACAGTCTTCAATAAATTACCAGACATATCATACATATATAATGACTCTCTCTCATCAGTAACATACAATTTATCATTATATTGTGCTATACCATAACTCTTGTGTTTCATTTTGATTGACCTTATAAATAACAATTTGTATTCAATAGATACAAATTGTACTACTTCCTGACAGGCTACAGCTACTACATTCTCACCTACTCTACATATACCACATGGCATATCAGGTATCTTACAGTAATCAACCAAAGAAAATGATGATATATCGAAACGTTTCAGTTTGTTGTTATTATAATCTGTGAACAGAATCCTGCCATCTATGATACATAATCCAATTATGCGACAGTTACTGGTATCATCTTGAAGTTTGACATTCATTTGACATGTCTTATCAATTTTATAGAGCGCATTACTTCTTGATAATTTTGTTGTTGTATTACCTAAGCTTGTCTTACTGTTTAAGATTGTCTTCAATTCTTCAAGTGGTTGGAATATTACTGCTGCATGACGTAAACTTGAAAACGTTATTTCACCAGTTTCAATTGTCTTTATATATTGTTGAGCAATCTTGGAGCATACAAACTGTTGAGCAACATTTCCCGATGCTTGTACTAAAAGCTGTTTAAAATTTTTCAAGTGGTTAATGGCATCTTCATATTTTTTCCTTTCTTCAAGGAACTGCTTTTCTAATTTTTTATATCTATTCTCGATCTCATAAATAGATGATTTTTCTAACCTTTTCAGCAGCTGTTCCATTTCTCTTCTGAAGTTACGGGCAGCTATGATAGCTTTTGCTTTTGATTCTTGTAGTTGTTTAAGAAAATCATCACTGTCATTTTGTCTTTCTTTCATAACATCTAATCCTCTGTTAATATCAGCGTGTGTTTTAGATGTATCTGTTTTACGGTAGAGCTTATCAATATTGTCAGAAACGGAAATCATATCATCACATGATCTGAAATAATACAGTAAAAGACGAAATAGGTTTTTACGACTTCTTTCAAAAATGTCATCTGCAACCATTTACACCATTAAAGCTAAATTCAAACATATATGTTAATTTATACTGGGTTAAACGTCGTTTCAACACATTTTGGATATTTTACGGCGTCAATCGCTCCTACCCTAGCTTTCCTGGACCCTTGTCTATTACCAATACTAACCTACCCTCCCATAAGGCAGGAAACTTCTCCATATACCTTAGTTTATTTATTTTATTTATTTATTGGAGTTAACGCCGTATCAACACAATTTAGGTCATTTCACGGCGTCCAGCGCACCTAACCTAGCTTTCCTGGACCATTGTCTATAACCAGTACTCACCTACCCTTCCACAAGGCCGGAAACTTCTCCATATTATCTAATCAATGGAGGAAAATCGACATTATTGTCAAATTTTCATGGAAGGGTATAACCTCCCCGGGTGGGATTCGAACCCGCACCCCCTCGGGCACGAGTATCCAAATCCCGGCGCTCTACCAACCGCGCTATCGACCCGGGTATATACCTTAGTAATGGAGGAAAAATGACATAATTGTCAAGTTTCATGGAAGTGTGTTACCTTTATTACTTTTGTATAACCTGGTGGGATTCGAATCAACACCCCCTTCGGGACACGAGTTTCCAAACAAACGGCGCGCTACCAACTGCGCTTCCCGGGTTAAACATTAATGTTACGGGTTATCTTGAATCTTGTCTAGATTCTTCGTTATTTACAATAAATATGCCTATTTTTGATCTGGCCCATAATTGCACTGTTTTCCCAAGTTTGTGTGACATCGTTAGAATACTTTCATACTTTTGAGTAATTTGTCCTTTTAAACTTTACCATAAGGTTGTGTTCCCTCTTAGGTCAGTCTGTAACTTGAATAAATATCACCAATCCTTGGGCTGTATGTTCCATTCCTACACCGATCTTACATGCATGTGGGCTTTGTCATAAAACACTTTCTATGCCAATTACCGCTACATCTTTATCAAGTTAGGATTTTGTCAGCCACAGTGCTACACGTATTTGATGAATAGTGGTTGAAATCAGTTGGCCCCTACAAAAACAGTGAGTAGTTTGTCTAAAAAGCCATGCTATAACTAAACAATTGCTAGCAAATATGGAATGTTTATAGAAGCGTGTAACCTGGTCATTCATACTCAAGATATTCTTTTGTCCTGCACTGCACCATGGTTTCTGCTGATTGGTGTTTTAAAGTGTTTATTTTTAAATCAAAACAAAAAAGTTTACTCACCTATGATATTCTGAAGCACAAAGACAACAACAAGCAACATCATGGTCCTTGCAGTACATTAACATAACCATTCCATCATGTTCACTGCACTGTTGTGTTGGAATTGCTGGTAGTGACTTAGTTAGCTCTTGAGACTTGACGGCAGAATTATCCAAAAAAGAATGTCCTTTAAGTACTGGAATTCTTCTATGTGATGTCAAACAATCCTTACAGCAATATCGCTGACAATCTACACAATATTTTAATGCCTCTTTTATTAAATCTTCTTCAACACAAGAAGTACAAATAAACTCAAAAGTCTCCTTCGGCGTTTTTTGTGAACTTCCCCCAGTTGCCATCTTTAAACTTTGTCCTTGTCGATATTTAGAGTTGTATATTTTGAACAGATAATAATATAGTGAGTAAAAAAACAAAACGTGTTTAGGTAAACATTAAAAATGAATCAATACATTTCAGAGATAAGCAGAATTGAAAATGAAAAAAAAATGTATAATTCATGTCAACAAACTTATAAACCACCCTTTGGTCAACTATGCTTGTAATGGTAAATCGCTTTACCATTACACCAACAATACACTCATGAAATATATTAGAGTCATATATATTATTGTCATCCTGAACATCCCCTGTTTGTGAATAGTTTATTGCAAACCGTTTTTATGTACAGTGTTTTGTTTTTTGTAAGAATTTAAGCATGCTTTTACTTGGATACCATGTCTATATTTGGTTTGTAGGGCTCAATGAATTTTCGTTTGAAATCGTTATAGTTTATACCCGTGGCTTATAAGATAAGATCAATATATTGGTTTTTACCATTTACATGATGTACTATGTGAGCGTTTCTATAACTTAAAATTTAAATCTAGATGTAGATCTCTCGTATATTTTTGAGTATGCATTGAGTGCAACGTTACATGTAAAACCTATCGTCTATAAATTCGGTTTTGATTTATGACTTTATCAAATCTAAGTGCTAAACCGATTATTTCTCATTAGCAAAACGATTTTCTCCCTTTTAACACAGAAGATAAGACAAATATGTGTTCAAAATTTGAAAAAATAACATCAACCAACCATTAATTGTTATTGTGTTTGTTTGAACATACTTCTTTGGTTTAGAAAGATTAATCCGCTTGTAAGACGGAGAGCTCAAAAAACGCGATACATATATGCATGAGTGTCAAAATATATTCTTTGTTGAAGACTTCTGGTAAATTGTGACAATGTTACGCGTGCCATGACAAGATATAAGCCTGCAAAGTGATCCAACAATTATGATATTACATTTTACTTAAATGAAACATTTAGTACTTGTTTGGCATCTAAGTAAAACATAATTGTATTGTTAGCCTCAAATTATTTGAAGTACATAGTGGTAACTGTCATGTATGGGAAAATGACGTTATTGACCTGTTTAGGGTCTAGCTAATATTCGTGTGTTCAGTTGAAGACAGTTATTAATAAGTTTAACAATAGTTGATATCATTAATTAAATAGTTAAACAAGTAGTTAAGTGAACTTACAAACTTCTTTAAATCATTTAATGGAAACCGTATATTGTTGAATTTTATTCATTTATTAATCAGTCAGTGTTGCATAAAGTGGAATACTTCCCGGTAGGGAAGTGATGTATGTTACAAAACTCTTAATTTTACCGGTAATCAGCAGTGTTTCATAATTGCTGAAAGATAAAAGTACCGAGAAAGCGATTAATCCAATGATATCTATAAAGGATATGAAGTTGATACTTACCACAATTGCTAGTCCTATACCAGAGGAACTACTACAGATTATTTAATTAAAACTATAGTGATACATTTTATTTATTTATTCGTCTGTAAATGGTGAGTACAATAGGGATAGATACAATAGATAGATGATGCGCTACATCTAACTGCGCATGGCCGAATGTAATTATCCGCGACAGTCTTTAAAAAGTCGTGGTTTCTAAGACCTTGGTTGCAAGTAACTTATGTCAAAACTGCTATTATAAAACATGTTTTCTAAACTTATGACCAAAGAGATTAGCTGCTGTTACGATCCGGTGGTTAACATAATGACTTTTCAAATTCATTTTTCAAGCTTGTTATGTGGCATGCAGTTGTAAATATTATGTATTTAAACTTAAAATATGGATGAAAAAAAGTCTGAACACAAATATAATCAAAGCGCTGATATCACTGTCGGACCTGGGATTTTAATGGAGTATACTGACGCGAAATTACTCAACAAACGCAATCGATAAAAGGGAAATTTCGCTTACATTCACCGATCATTAAACCACTAAATCGTCTGCTTGTTATCGCGTAATGTGGACTAGATTAATTGAAGTAGTATTTATCCCTTTAATTGTGCGTGACGTGCGGACTAATGTTATCGTCTCCGACAGATTGAAATAAGGATTGTCTACAGTCCACTACTAAACATTGCAAAACCACACCACATGTAAAAATATTTCAATGTTTTTGCTATTTTTTTTACAAATAATTACATGTAATGAATTATTGATATGCAAAAAAATTATCATGAAAAATGTATGAAGACTTAAGAGCCCTTATCATCAAACATTCTACGACAGTTGGTGTTATAAATTGTACTTTAGTTTATCATTTACAGCTTAAGTTTATTCGTAAAATCGACATTTTAATATCTTTGACAATAAATCTTACATAAAACAAATTGGACATATATAAGATAACTATACACGAAAAAATGTACAAAATATAAATTATGCAAAAGGAACCATGTATACTCGTAGATTACATACTAGATGTAATTGACATAATGCACACTTAAAGGGTCCTCTTTATTTATAAATGGGCACTTTGTCAAAACTTTTAGAAAAAATAGTAATAGAAATTAGATGGCAAAATGGTTTGAACTATTTATTGTGTCTCTAGCATGTATAAAGCATGTTATACCAGTATTTTGATGACTTCACAGTTTTAAGACAGTTTTCAAGTTCGCTGTGAATAAACACACTGGGGTCCAAAGTTTTTTTACACATTTATTTTTCTCTTAATTTATCTAAAAACTTGAATATTTGTAGAGAGTTCAATAAGCATAAAATAAAAGCCATTTTTCAACAAAAACTACATTTTGACAAAAGGGACATATGAATGAACATAATTGAAGATTCAAATTTAAATGTTTATTATCAATTTATTAGTGAAACTTACAACAAGATGTGAAGTAAATCTGAGTATATTCTAAAATATCAAAATTTAACATGTGTAATGAAACTTTTGGACCCCAGCGTGTATTTTCATAAAATGCCTGTGAACTCAAAACGTTCCAATTAACTTGTTTTCTAAAGTTGCCATTGCATAGAGTTTGTAAACGTGGTCATAAGAATACACCATGTTAAATGTATTCGCGGAATTCTCCTTTCTAAATGTACGTAATTCTCCCCTTAGCCTTGAATATCCACCATTTTCATTTTGGAACACGTTTGAAGTATCTACTACATGTGACATCACCATTATGCATTGTCTGAAGTAGTAAAATATAGTAAAATGATAGAAATTGTCAATTTGGTACGTCAATCTAACTAAAGGAGATTCCGTCTATCAAGAACCAGGAAGGAATGAATGTATGCAGATATAAACTTACAAAAACAGAGAGGAATGAATATATTCCGAAAAATGGAAGGAAGGAATTATTCCGAGATAAACGTTCAAAAAAATGGGAGGAATGAATTATTCCGAGATACACTTTCAAAAAAATGGGAGGAAGTTTCAAAAAATGGGAGGAATAAATATGTTCAGACGTAAACTTTCAAAAAAAGGAATGAATAGTTCGAACTAAACTTTAAAAAAACAGGGAGAAATGAATAGTTCGAACTAAACTTTAAAAACAGGCAGGAATGAATAGTTCGAAATAAACTTTCGAAAACAGGAACGAAGGCATAGTTCGAAATAAACTTTCAAAAAACAGTAAGGAATAAATAGTCCTATATAAACTTTCAAAAAACAGGAAGGAATGAACAGTTCGAAATAAACTTTCAAAAAACAGGAAGGAATGAACAGTTCGAAATAAACTTTCAAAAAACAGGAAGGAATGAATAGTCCGATATAAACTTTCAAAAAACAGGAAGGACGGAATAGTCCGATATAAACTTTCAAAAAACAGGAAGGAATGAATAGTTCGAAATAAGCTTTCAAAAACAGGAAGGAAGGAATAGTTCGAAATAAACTTTCAAAAACAGGGAGGAATGAATAGTTCGATAAAAACTTTCCAAAAAAAAACAGGAAGGAATGAATAGTCCGATATAAACTTTCCAAAAAAAAACCAGGAAGGAATGAATAGTCAGATATTAACTTTCAAAAAACGGGGAGGAATGAATAGTCCGATATAAACTTTCCAAAAAAAAAAGGAAGGAAGGAATAGTCAGATATAAACTTTCAAAAAACGGGAAGGAATGAATAGTCAGATATAAACTTACAAAAAAATCAGGAAGGAATGAATAATCAGATATAAACTTTCAAAAAACGGGGAGGAGTGAATAGTCAGATATAAACTTTCCAAAAAAAAACAGGAAGGAATGAATAGTCCGATATAAACTTTCCAAAAAAACAGGAAGGAATGAATAGTCAGATATTAACTTTCAAAAAACGGGGAGGAATGAATAGTTCGATATAAACTTTCAAAAAAGGAATGAATAGTCCGATATAAACTTTCAAAAAAAACAGGAAGGAATGAATAGTCAGATAATAACTTTCAAAAAACGGGGAGGAATGAATAGTCCGATATAAACTTTCAAAAAAAAAACAGGAAGGAATGAATAGTCAGATTTAAACTTTCAAAAAACGGAAGGAATGAATAGTCCGATATAAACTTTCAAAAAAAAAACAGGAAGGAATGAATAGTCCGATATAAACTTTCAAAAAACGGGGAGGAATGAATAGTTCGTTATTAACTTTCAAAAAAAAAACCAGGAAGGAATGAATAGTCAGATATAAACTTTAAAAAAAACAGGAAGGAATGAATAGTCCGATATAGACTTTCAAAAACAGGAAGGAATGAATATGTTCAGTTATGAACTTTTAAAAACAGAATAAATTAAATTCTTATATAACTGTGCCACAATATCAAAGGTTTACGTGTTTCCACATAGTCAGATGAGTCCAAAATTAAAACAGCAATAAAAAGCCAAGTTTAAAAAAAAGATTTATAGATTGAAATTGTTTGTCTAAATAAACACTGTAAGTTATTGTGTATTTTCTTATTTAATTGCTGATTGTTTATCGGTGCAATAAACGGTTCAATTTCTAACTACTTTCATTAACTAATAAAGATCTTAATTAGTTTGGAAAATACATGCAATACGCAAAATAATACGATGTTTCAGCTTACACGAAAGTACTTTAAATTGACTTAAGCATCTATCATAAATGCAATCAAATGGCACTTTTTCAGAAGAAAAATGATATTGTATAAGTGTTTAGCGAAAGTTTGTGTTACTAACTACATAAAAACTGTCGCAGTACCAAAGCCAGAGACTTAAAACTTAAAAATATTTATTACCAGTAACATTTCGTGTCCTATAATTTCTCGAGTTGCTGTGGTTGGTTTTATTTTATCATCCATAGGTATAGATTCAGATATAATTTTACCATCTTTATATGTAAACGTTGTCTGAAAGAACAGAACATAACAATTCTTTTATTGTCATTTATTTCTTTATTTTGTTGGGTTTAACGCCGTAGCAACACATTGTATAGGTCATATAACAGCGTCCAGCGCACCTAACCTTGCTTTCCTGGACCATTGTTTATAACCAGTACTCACCTACCCTTCCTCAAGGCCGAAAACTTTTCCATATACCTTATTAGCGGAGGCAAATTTACATTGTCAAATTTTCATGGAAGAACATAACCTCCCCGGGTGGGATTCGAACCCGTACCCCCTCGGGACACTAGATTCGAAATCCCGGTGCGCTAATGAACCAACTGCGCTACCGACCCAGGTTTTTTATTTTCAACTCGGGTACATGTTGTACAACAAGAGGAATCTAAATGCCAATAGCGCTGTTGCACATGGGGTTTTTAATGGAATGTATAAGCATGGGGTTAAACAACAAACGACTGTTAGGGCTGTTGGATATGGAGGTTTGAAGGAGTATATAAGTAAGGGATTAATCAACAAACGAAAGCGATACAAGAGAACTTTCCCTTTAAATAAGCCCTACTAGATTGACTTCAATTGCACAAACAACGTATCGTCTGCTTGTAAACGCGTAATGCGGACTACTTGAAATAAAGTAATAATTATCCCTTTAATTGCGCATGCACGGCCTAGACTAATGTGATCGTCCGCTAGCCTGGATTACCTGCCCCTTACCACTATCGTTATCGGACCAGGCAAACGGGAATCATGGCGGCC
This sequence comes from Mactra quadrangularis, assembly GCA_025267735.1. Taxonomy (NCBI): domain Eukaryota; kingdom Metazoa; phylum Mollusca; class Bivalvia; order Venerida; family Mactridae; genus Mactra; species Mactra quadrangularis. The sequence goes on along the minus strand of CM046305.1, from coordinate 44,459,901 downwards.
TCCTCAGTTATTATACAGGTATAACATTTTCGTAATCCTGTATGATCATGTGCTGACGATAGTTACTTTAGTAGGAGTTCGGTACTATATAGGACATTCGATTTCGATTTTTCACATTACACGTACATTAAGCCGACGATTAACAAAAACATGTCTTAAGTGAATATAATTCGGACGTGGATCAGTCTCGTAAGAATTTCGGATACTTTATTTTGTATAAATTAATGTAACCAAACAACTAAAAAAAGGTATCCACTGCAATTCTTGTACAATGATCCTTTGATTTAAGTCTGTGTAGTGAGAAATGCTCATTTGAAAACATAATTATCCAATGTCTTATTCATTACATAGGGCGCGGCCATGATCATGGTTTGCCTGATGTACTTTAACCTGCCAAAGTACGACTGGGAACCAGACAAATCGTCCGCGGCGAATTTAACGAGGATTTGCTACAGTCCGCTACTAAACACGGGAAATATCCATGGGCTGATAGCTCAACAGTCAATTTTAAGCGCCTGACAGACATAATCAAGTCCGCCATTTTGTATATGGTTCGTGTAAAAGCCACAGCCTGATTACCTTGGTTTTTGTTCCGAGGTGATCTATGATAGTTTCTTCATTAAGTTTATAAGTATCATGACTGTTCATAAATCCACCAATCAAACCAGAGTTTAAACTTATTGTAAGATAACTTCCATCAAGTTGTATTTCTGTTATAGGGTTGACTTGACTTGCCATCTTTCTTACCATGTCATTAACTCCTAAAAATGGAAAAACTATGGTGGCATATTTCTGCTACAAGATAACCCATAGACGTAGAATATATTCTACGTCTATGAGATAACCACTTAACTGACAAGAAATCATTGCAGACATTTTTAAGCTTTAATTTCTTTAGAGTAACGTCCCTTTCTGAAGACTTTCAAGAACATTAACTCTTAATGAACACCTTTTCAGGGGAGGTCAGCGATGTAGAGAAATATTATACTATAATACAATGTTCCCTCTAAAATACTGCTTTCGAAAATAGATAATGCAAAGAAAAGAAAAATTTATCCCCCAAAAAAACAGTAATATTTTCACATTTAATTTCACCCCTTTTTAGGTGTTGACAGTCACCGACGGAAGTATGTGCTTAGTGACTGGTTAACAACTAAACCGAGAGATTTAGCATTTCCAGTGACGGTGTATGGGAAAACCGACGTGATATGACATATATGTATTGAGTTGTTACGGCGTTAAATCCAACCGAAAAAAGATAACAAATCCGTCTGCGAGGTCAATAACCAGTACATACAAGAGTCACTTAAGTTAAGGACATTGACACGTGAATACTTTACACATGGAGACTTATCTACGAGTCTGATTAAACTTGAAAAGTACAACCTCTCTTGAACAACACGCACTGGGCGGGGACTATAAGTGCTGTCGCCAGAGGTTTTTGCTCTACAGAGGTTAAATTCAATTAAAATTACAGTACTACTAAGAGAAATAGCAAAATCTGTTATTGTGCAGAGGATTTATTTTGTAGAGGGCTGATCCGCAGAGGTTATACTGTATTTCGATTTGTTGAGAAATATACTTAATACTGATGTGTCATTTACACAGTCACAAGAGTTTAAAACTTTCAAAAAAAATATGAAAAAAATAGTTCCACAAATCTTGGTTTTATTATAAAATACACTATTTTATATATAGGAGGCATGGATATTTGTTTTCATATAGCACATTGCGAAACTTATTTAGACAGAGAAAATCAGAAAATGACTTTTATTGTCGTTCATATTTTTAAAAAACTCATTGAAGCATGTCCCATCAATTCCGCCTAGTGGAACCCTTCTTTAAGAAACCCTAGACCCCTAAGACCCTGGGTGGTTATGATTTTTCTACTAAACATATATATACAAACAAAAACTTTACAGAAATAAACTTTATAAAGCAAAACAAAAAGTGGTATTAACTTATAATTTGGTAATAACGTTTACTTACCCATTTCACGTAAGAAATCCTCGAACCCTTCACTACGGTAGACTTTCCATGAGCCTACAAATTTCTCGTTAATTTCAGCGATCTGTTCAGCTGACATTTTTAAACCCGTGTCGCTGGGTCGTTGACCTTTTATTGTTTCTCGTACTTTAGGTTATTTTTTAAAACTTGGCGTGCCAATTTAACAAAAGACGAGTCTAACTTTAAAAAACAAGGATGAATAATTATATTCAGAAGTATTATATTATTATCTGTATAAAAACAAGTGAGTAATGTATACATTTTCGTATATTCAGCAACATATTCTGAACAATTCATTTTGTTTTCATATGAATGAATACTTTGAAACTGCACCCCAGTATTGCGGACATACGTGTTTCCCCCCATAAACGGACAAATCCAAAATTAAAAGTACAAACACGTGACATGTTTATAAAATTTGTTTACTCACATTTTCTTTTTGGTCTTATATGACCTCTGATGAACTGCAATTCTAAATAGTCCGTAGTCTTAATATGCGTAGCCAGTGGGGGCGGGGTTTAGGAGATTATGAGCCCCTAATGTTTTAAGAAATGTTTTTGCCCCTACATCAGAGATAATTTTTCAAAACATGCATTGTGGAAAACTGCTACGATAATACATTTCTAAAAACACTTGAACATAAGTTTTAGTATTAGATATTTACCAAACTAGTCTCTCAAAGTGCTCACTGTTTGCGATATTTTAAGCTCAACATTTACCATTAACTCTGGTCTGTAGCGTCCGCTTTTCGAAACTAATTTACTGAAGGGGGAACGGGTTTGAATCCTATCGTGGGCAGTATAACCCTTTCATGAACATTTGACAATCATGTCAAAATTCCTCCATTAATGATGTATTTGGAGAGACTCCGGCCTTGCGGAGGGGGAAAGTGAGTCCTGGCTGTAGACAAAGGTCCAGGAAATTTAAGTCAGGTCGCCGTCAAATGACCTTAATTTGTGTTGACAGGGCGTACTCAAGTATTATGTTTCTTATTTACTTTTTCCTTTATTTTGTATCGTATGTTTACCACAGACGCTCTGAAGACACAATTTGCCACATAATGATTTGGTTTGGCCAAAACTTATTAGATCCGTGCTTTTCGTGTAAAATTTAATACGAGCGAAAAAGATATGCTCAGATGATTTCTCAAGCATGAAAAATGTGTGCACATACAAATCACTTTAAAATATTGAAAATTACTAACCGACAATCAAAATAGGGTATAGTGTGCCGTTTTGGGATAATAATGTTTCAGAAAATGAATGAACCATTATTCAAAACGGGCTTTCATGTGCCGTTTCTGGAAAAACTATGTTTGGTAGTATGGAATTACTTTGGTCGAAATGTGGACCAATGACACAACTGTGGGTTCGAATCACGACTAGAACTGTTTAAAGTGTCTTAAAGTCCCATTACTAAACCTAACTTGATGTGTTCGTTTGAAATGTTGTACATGGTCATGAAGTTTGCCCGATTAGATCGTGTATTTCTGAAAAAATATTACATGTATTTCAGTTGTTTGCTTTTTCAATGACACTACATATAGACAAATAATGATTGACACGCATAGATAAAACAATTAAATTTGTGGTTAGAAATCAGTTGCTAGATAAATTAATTAGAAGATTGCAGAAATCAATTTAAAGATTGTAACACGCATCATGGCATTTCTTGGGGTGTTGGACCCCAGAATTTTACTATTGACCCCTATCACAGAGGTTGTTGGAGAACTTTTTAGAATTTTAAGGTGTGGCCATCCTAGCCCTATCACTTATTTCTAGTTTTACGCTTTACTTTTTTATCAATCTTGATATCCTGAGTTTTCATCTTTCACGTGCATTTCATACTTTTCTTAATTCTATCTTTATTCTGGTGCCCTTAGTCCGCGATTAATAATGGACTAATTAGAAGAAGGGAAAATGGCCATAGAAATTATTTCATGACCAAGATTCACGGAATGTACCCACAACCCCTTGATCAATAAACTCGTGTGCAATATATCGTGAAAAGCTTCTGGCGTATCGTGAGAGCCCTAATGATTACCTTAGTTTTTGTTCTGAGGTGATCTATGATGGTTTCTTCATTCAGTTTATAAGTATCATGACTATTCATAAATCCACCAATCAAACCAGAGTTTAAACTTATTGTAAGATAACTTCCATCAAGTTGTATTTCTGTGATAGGGTTGACTTGACTTGCCATCTTTCTTACCATGTCATTAACTCCTAAAAATAGAAAAACTATGGTGGCATATTTCTGCTACAAGATAACCCATAGACGTAGAATATATTCTACGTCTATGAGATAACCACTTAACTGACAAGAAATCATTGCAGACATTTTTAAGCTTTAATTTCTTTAGAGTAACGTCCCTTTCTGAAGACTTTCAAGAACAGTAACTCTTAATGAACACCTTTTCAGGGGAGGTCAGCGATGTTGAGAAATATTATACTATAATACAATGTTCCCTCTAAAATACTGCTTTCGAAATAGATAATGCAAAGAAAAGAAAAAAATATCCAAAAAAAAACCAGTTATATTTTCACACTTAATTTCACCCCTTTTTAGGTGTTGACAGTCACCGACGGAAGTATGTGCTTAGTGACTGGTTGACAACTAAACCGAGAGATTTAGCATTTCCAGTGACGGTGTATGGGAAAGCCGACGTGATATGACATATATGTATTGAGTTGTTACGGCGTTAAATCAAACCGAAAAAAGATAACAAATCCGTCGGCGAGGTCAATGTCCAGTACATACAAGAGTCACAGTTTCTCTGAAGTTAAGTACATCAACACGTGAATACTTTACACATGGAGACTTATCCACGAGTCTGATTAAACTTGAAAAGTACAACCTCTCTTAAACAACACGCACTGGGCGGGGACTATAAGTGCTGTCGCCAGAGGTTTTTGCTCTACAGAGGTTAAATTCAATTAAAATTACTACCAAGAGATATAGCAAAATTTGTTATTGTGCAGAGGATTTGTTCCGTAGAGGGCTGCTCTGCAGAGGTTATATTGTATTTCGATTTGTTGAGAAATATTCTTGATACTGATGTGTCATTTATTTAGGAAACAGTCACAAGAGTTTAAAACTTTCAAAAAAAATATGAAAAAAATAGTTCCACAAATCTTGGTTTTATTATAAAATACACTATTTTTTATATAGGAGGCATGGATATTTGTTTTCATATACAGTAAATCTCAATATGCGACCAACTTGATTCTCAGACCAACTTAATAAAACGACCACATTTTCCCGGTCCCGAATTTTCTCTTCTTTAATTCAATGGTCGCTAAACTCAAAAATACGGGCAACTCAAAGTTGCGTATTGCGACCACCATAAGAGGTCCCGATTTGTGTTCATACGCGTATTTTTTACTTGAAATTACGACCGCAGTACGGGCAATCCGGATCGGTACGGACAGTATAAACTTTAGTCACGACGTCGGTCAAGGACATTGATATTGTTAATTGCAGAGCCGTTATCGGTAAAGAGATGACACTTCCATTGTTCTAGGCGTGAAAACTGACCAGGGTAGGTGTTAAGCACCCAATTTGATATGCTAATGACCCCTTTTATTGCTTTGTTAAGTCGCTAATTGTTATGTAAACAAACTGTACAGCATTTTTGTAGTTGGTGAATTTGGCCAGATTATCGTCACTTTATATTTTTACTTAGAGCTGAACACAACAATCTTACATTTAATGAATTAAAGTTGACTTTATGATGAGTAGAAAAAGGTCTGAGCTGTCTTTGAAAGACAAAATTTCTTTAATTAATGAGAGTCATGGCAAGAGTCAGAGACAGTACGGAATTGGGAAAACTCAGATGACTAGCTTTGTACCTAGAAATTTGTTCAGGGCATTCTTTATTTTCTATAGTTTGTCATTGACAGCATTATTGAGCTAATATAAGGTCTATTTTCTTGTGGGATGGTAAATATTAAAGTTGTTTATATTTTCAAAATTTTACAGATTTACATGATTATGTTAACTTATGATCTTTATAGATAGCTTGGTACAAAATGATTAAATTGTATTTTTGTTTATATTTTAAGGTTCATTCAATCTTGAAGAGAAAGGCCAAGTACCTTGACAGTTATGAAGACAACTGCCCCAGTAAAAGAAAACGTATATGGAAGAAATCTCCAGTTGATTTATATTGTTTTATTCACATATTTTCTTGCTATTATATAAATAAATGATAAATAGTTCTTGATGTGTTTTCTTGCTTGTATTATTGTTTTTATTCTACATATATCACTCTAAGATGCAACTAAGATGAGAAATTAAAAGATCACTCGAACCTGGAGTAGGTAAAATACACAAATGTACCTAGATCTCCTGATTTATTTTAGCTCAAACCTGAGTCTTCATACTGAATACTATACCAATACTATATACTATAGACTTTCTATCATAAGATTTACAGAAATACCAGCTTAGATTTTCATTATAACTAAATCAGTACTGGATGATGATTCAATGAAGAACTTGATAAAAAGACCACCTCAATAATAAGACCACTTGCAGTCGGTCCATTTGATGGTCTTAATATTGAGATTTTACTGTAGCACATTGCAAAACTTATTTAGACAGAGAAAATCAGAAAATGACTTTTATTGTCGTTCATATTTTTAAAAAAAACTCATTGAAGCATGTCCCATCAATTCCGCCTAGTCGAACCCTTCTTTAAGAAACCCTAGACCCCTAAGACCCTGGATGGTTATGATTTTTCTACTAAACATAGATATACAAACAAAAACTTTACAGAAATAAACTTCATAAAGCAAAACAAAATATGGTATTAACTTAGAATTTAGTAATTAAGTTTACTTACCCATTTCACGTAAGAAATCCTCGAACCCTTCACTACGGTAGACTTTCCATGAGCCTACAAATTTCTCAAACTCCCCGCAGCGGTTATCTCCCTTTATCAAATCAATAAGTAGCAAAGCGTGACGTAAGCACTGTGAGGAGTTTGCAAATTTCTCTTTAAGTTCAGCGAGCTGTTCAGCTGACATTTTTAAACCCGTGTCGTTGGGTCGTTGACCTTTTATTGTTTGTCGTACTATAGGTTATTTGTTTAAAACTCGTCGTGCCAATTCAACTAAAGACGAGTCTAACTTTAAAAACAGGGATGAATGAATATATTCAGAAGTATTATATTATTATCTGTATAAAAAACAAGTGAGTAATGTATACATTTTCGTATATTCAGTAACACATTCTGAACAATCCATTTTGTTTTCATATGAATGAATTCTTTGAAACTGCACCACAATATGGCGGACTTATGTGTTCCCCCATAAACGGACGAGTCCAAAATAAAAAATACAAAAACGTGCCATATTTGAAAAATTGGTTTACTCACGTTTCGTTTTGGTCTTATATGACTTCTGATGAACTGCGATTCTAAATAGCCCGTAGTCTTAATATGCGTAGCCAGTGGAGGCGGGGTTTAGGAGATTATGAGCCCCTAATGTTTTAAGAAATGTTTTTGCCCCTACATCAGAGATAATTTTTCAAAGCATTGTGGAAAACTGCTACGATAACACATTTCTAAAACACTTGAACATAAGTTTTAGTATTAGATATTTACCAAACTAGTTTCTCAAAGTTCTCAAACATAAATGTGTTCGTTTGAAATGTTGTACATGGTCATGAAGTTTGTACTATTAGATCATGTATTTCTGAAAAAATAATACATGTTTTTCAGTTGTTTGCTTTTTCAATGACACTACATATAGACGAATAATAATTGACACGCACAGATAAAAACAACTAAATTTGTGGTTAGAAATCAGTTGCTGGTTAAATTAATTAGAAGATTGCAGAAATCAATTTAAAGATTGTAACACGCATCATGTCATTTCTTGGGGTGTTGGACCCCAGAATTTTACTATTGACCCCTATTACAGAGGTTGTTGGAGAACTTTTTAGATTTTTAAGGTGCGGCCATCCTAGCCCCATCACTGATTTCTAGTTTTACGCTTTACTTTTTTATCAATCTTAATATCCTGTGTTTTCATCTTTCACGTGCATTTCATACTTTTCTTAATTCTATCTTTATTCTGGTGCCCTTAGTCCGCGATTAATAATGGACTAATTAGAAGAAGGGAAAATGGCCATAGAAATTATTTCATGACCAAGATTCACGAATTGTACCCACAACCCCTTGATCAATAAACTCGTGCGCTACCGACTAAGCTAGACTTTAAAAAACAACAGTTCCTGATACATAATATTGGGTCGAGGAGTCCCGGGTACGAAACAAACATTGTTCCGTAATAAGAACGACCGACATGCGTGGCTTTTATCCTTTTATTCATTCGAACGCTCTTGTGTTTATCAAAACGAACTTTTTTGCTCGCGTACATGTCCGAAGTTTTCGATGGTTCAATTCGTGAAGCTGGGTCATGAGATAATTTCCAGAACCATTTTCACTCCTACCACTTATTTTCAATAATGTAGGACAGTTTTCAGTTACTGAAGGAAGTATTCTCATAATAACTGACAAACAGCTTAATTCAGAGATTAAGCCGTTCTTGGAAAGGTGTTGATAGGAAAGAACATACACAAATTTGAGCTGAGGATCATTCCTTGGCACTCTTCATTTTACATTCTAGTTTCATACTCAGCTCAGTCATGAAGAAAGTTAATGTTGACTGAAATAATGACCCAGATAATTTTCTATAGTTCTGTCTTTCTGTGTTACATGCATCTTATTTTCTTGAGTGTTTCTTTTTAAACTACATGAATTATTCTCTTATGACTTTCTGCCTAACGTACCATCATAGTATTGTCAATGATGACAGCATTATGTATTACATAGTCATAGATATGTGATGTTATGGCATTTCAATCGAAACACATTTCATGTAATTCATTATGTAATGAAAACAAATAAAGTATGTGAAGTCACAAACATGACGTACGTTTAAATGATAAATAAAATTCTCATGACATGCAATTGTACATGTATAATGTCATCATCAGATATAAATTTTACTTATTGAATAACATTTTACTGCTTCGAACTATCACACACGAACACTTATATGAACAAAACATTTACACACACGCAAACTAAATAAATAATTTACACGAAACCACCCATACGAACGCACCCCTACGGCAACTCACACTAACTCATTTACACAATCAGTCACGCATATCCACGCGTGCGCATTCAAACAGATATAAATACGCGCATGCGCACAATGACAATCACCCTTACATGCGAGTACACACCTACTCTTTCAAGTCCAAAGTTACAAGCACAGTCTTTACATATTGCACGAATGTGTTCAAAATTATCAATTTATATTAATAAGTAGTAAACTTGTTGCACTCTCATAGTCCCCTTAAGTGTTTGTTTCACTCGTCATTTTATTATGGAACACGCTTGGAATACCTTGTACATACAACATCGCCGATATACATTGTCTGAAAAAAAGAAACATAGATTCAAATTTGTTGGAATAATAATATATCTTTATGAATAATGATACTGTAAAATTCCGCTAAAACCAGCTTGCGGACCTACATATACATGATTTGGCCAAAAGCGAGATCAGTACAAATAATGATTTACCAAATTTCAAACAAGTTTACTGATCGAGGGTCGTGAGTTCGGTTCCCGGACGGGTCATATTTTCTTGGACTATGGGCATGAAATAATTTCTACGACCATTTCTACTGATTCTGAATAATGTAGGACAGTTGTCAGTAACTGACGGAAGTATGCGCCTAGTAACTGGTTTACAGCTAAATGAAGAGATTTAGCCTTTCCATGAATAGTGAGCAGATTAACTGATAGCCGCTATGACCTATATAATGTGTTGCTATGACGTTAAACCCAACAAAAAACAAAACAAATAGTAGCTACATCTAGAGATTCGGTCTTTCCTGAAACAGTGAGTAGGTTGACTGACCGCCGTTATACAACGTGACTCTACGGCTTAAAACCAAACAAAAAGAATACATGAGTTACCAATATCATATCATCTCCGACAATTTCTCTGGTTGATCTGGCGGGTTTTGTGTTATCTAAAGGTTTATTGTTTGATACTATTTTACCATCTTCAAATGTGAAGGTCGTCTGAAACAGAAATATGAAATTGTTTATTTGACATCACCCCATTTCTCGCTAATCAAAGATAACGCCAAAATTTCTGTATTTAGAGATACGGTCTGAAATAGTCCTGAAAAATTGTTCACATTACTTTGTGACGTAACGCATGGATATAGTAAATTGTTATTTTCTACTTTGTGATGTGACGCATGAAAATAGTACATTGCCTACCTTTCTCTTTGCCTTGGCACATAGTAACTTGTTAACCTTTACTTCGTGAAGTGACACATGGAAATAGTAACTTGTTAGTCTTTTCTTAGTAATGGGACATATTGAAATAGTAACTTGTTTATGACACATGTAAACTGCTAATCTTTACTTTGTAACGTGACACATGGAAGTAGTAAATTGTTAGTAATTTGCAATATGACACATGGAAATTACAAACTGTATACATAGGTTTGTAATCGGACACATAGAACAGCTCAGTTGCTTACCTTACTTTTGGAGTTCATAACTTCGGTAAATATTTCTTCTCCAAGTTTAAAAGTGTCTTTTCTCTTCAAATATCCTGCATCAAGTGAAATAGACACCTGATCGCCTTCAACTTTGATTTCTGACGTAGATTTTATCAAATTCGCTGCTTTCCTTATAATGATATTAACACCTGAAAATATCAAAGTGCTGAAATGATTTCTTATAAGGTGGCATTCGGAACTCCTCGGCAATTCACTACGAATATACTCGGACTTATGTAGATAAAATACCTTTGCGTCATGTGCTCAAATATCATTTTTAACCAATGTTGAAATAATATAGAATTTATACATCAGTCCGTGTAATTTGACCAGATTTATTTGTATTGACCAAATTATTTAATTACTTGATATTGTTTACATGTATGCTTGTTATTAGGGTCACAGGCCTTTATTACTGAATGTCTCTTTTGCATTAATTTGAAGTAAACAATTTCCATGGTTGCTTAACCGATGTTTCGTTATAGTCCATAAATTTGAAATACATGATTCAACGATATCGCTGAACAATATTTTGTCACATAATATAACATACAAAAAAACTTTTTTTTACAAAGCACTTGACATTTATTGATATGAACATTGTTTTAGTCTAGTTGTAATCATGCTTACATCCTAGCATGGGCTTTGTTAATAAATTTTCCAGTCGAGATCAGTTATCGTAAGTTCAAATAAAAAATGGCAACATATATTTTCACCTTATGAAATATGGGACATACGTCAGTAATCCCACTTGCGTACTCTTCAAAATAGTTTGGTACGATTTTGTTGGATTTCTCGGATTTTACCCTTACTTTACTATGCAAATTGACTGTATTTTATCTATATAACTTAATTATAAATTGTTAAATCAAGCAAAGTATTGTTGAAGAAATGTATATAATTCTTGCTCGCGGGAACATTCGGAACACCTCTGCTTCTCAAAATTGCTACGCCCATGTCGAACTGGTTTCTTTTTCAAGAATACTTACTTATATCTTTATTTAATGCATAAGTTTCGTAAGAGCGTTTAAGTTAATAGGTGTTGTGATAATTGATTTGATTTTTTTTTCATTTGTTTCAATTCTGAACTTTTTTGTGAATGTCGCCATCTTGAATTTTCTAGCTTGAAGCAATACAGCTCTGTAGTATACTGGTATTCTACAAAGAAGCGCTTTCAAAAAGTGCTATAGGTGGCTATTTCCTTGCAGAACAGGCCCGTATTGTTAAGAATCCTGATTTTCTGGTTAGATGAGCTGTTCTCAGTAAAATGACTGCATATATAATTTGTGCTGAAACGTCGTTAACAAGTTAAACTCAATAAAAAATATAATATTTAGGATTCTAGTTTTTAAACTTGAAGGTGACTTGAAGGTGAAGGTCGTCTGAGACCATACACACTTTATTTGCTCTGATGTTTTTGGATGTTTATTCAAGTTAACAAAGGAGTTTTGTGAATATTTTTGGATGTGCATGTTCATGAACACTTCAGCTAAGTGCATCTTTAATTATATTTTTATTTTTTCAATCATGGGTTTAGTTATTCTTAAAAACAATATTCAAAATTTTGATAATTTTTATCATCAAAAATCACACCTTTTACCAAATTCATGTTGTTCATTGAAATATGACCGTGACCAATTATTGGATTTAGGCTTAAATGTTTACAACAATCCTTGTTTATACAAAGTAGATACCGCTACTCTAAGTGTTATTAATTCACTCAAATTAGCTCCTTACCGGTCACAAAGAAAAAATAGATGTGTTGTGAAAAGTTCAGTTAAAACCCCTCAGGGCATTAATAAAAACAACTTAATTTACCCTAAAATATGTAACACTGTAAGTCAGATTAGTGAAAATGTAAATTGTTTGACTTTAAACTGTAGATCCGCTGTAAATAAAGATTTTGTAATAGGTCAATATTTGAGGGAAGAAAGAATAGATTTTGCCTTATTAACAGAAACTTGGTTTTCGGATGATAAAAAACATTTAATCGATACCTCTGATTTAAACCAAAATGGGTACAGATTAACAGTATCCAATAGACAAAATAAAGTCGGAGGGGGGATAGCTATAGCCAGTCGCATTGCAATTGATATTAATAAGATTAAGAGCGGGAGTACAAGGAGCTTTGAATATGGTATATGGAAATTAATTTTCAAGAATATTGCCCTTCATTGTATTGGAATTTACAGACCCCCAGCATTAGCCACTGTTTCTCAGTTTGTAGAAGACTTCAATCAATTTATTGAGGATTTAATTCCTAACTACTCTAACCTGTTAATTATGGGCGACTTCAATTTACATCTTGAAGATAGATCCACGGCTGTGTCTGAATTTCTTAATTGTATCCATTCCTTTGGTTTAGAACAGCATGTAAATTTTAAAACACATATTGGTGGTAATATGTTAGATCTTGTACTTACTGAAGCAGTAAATGGTATCCATGTTAAGAAATGTGATCAGGGACCTTTTTTATCAGATCATTGTGTAGTGAAGGTACTAATAAATGTTGAAAAAGAAAATATTGTGAGCAAATCTGTAAAATTCCGCAATCTTAAAAAAATCAACCATGAAAATTTTGCTTCTGATTTGAAAGACATTACTATTGAGTGTGAAGATGTTGACTCTTATGTAAATATTTTGGAGTCAAAGCTTCAAAATACTCTTGACAAACATGCTCCATTAGTAGAAAAAATTAAAATTCAAAGAACTCCAAAACCATGGTTTACTGATAATCTTATCTTACTTAAAAGTTCAATGAGAAAACAAGAAAGATTATGGAGAAAATATGAAAAGCCTGATCAATTAGAAGCTTTCAAGGTTATGTGCAACCGTTATCATAATGAATTAAATGAAGAAAAGGTCAAATCACTAAGTCAAAAAGTTCTTGATGCTAAAGGTGATACAAAACAATTGTATAAATTTGTTGCCGAAATGACTGGAGTAAGATCTGAGAATCCAATGCCAAAAGGCGATTCTGATCACTCCATAGCTGAAAATTTTGCTGATTATTTCTTAAATAAAATTTCAAAAATTAGGGAATCCTTGTCGCAATTTCCAACTTATTCACCGCAACTAAAGGATGTACCTAGTCTTGATCATTTTAATAATTTTACCATAGAAGAGGTCAGAGATCTTATAAGTGACTTGAATACCAAATCGTCTGAGTTAGACATATTGCCAACAAAAGTGCTAAAATGTTATCTAAAAGAATTATTACCTCTTATTACTCATTTAATAAATATATCATTGAAACATGGTGTATTCCCTTCTAAGTGGAAAGAGGCAATTGTTAAGCCTCTTCTTAAGAAGGTGGGTCTGGATCTGGAATATGCTAATTATAGACCAGTTAGCAATTTGTCTTTCTTATCTAAGGTAATAGAAAAGGCTGCCTTAAATAGATTAAATACTCATGTTGATAAGAATAATCTTCTTCCAAAGAATCAGTCTGCATATAGACGTTTTCACTCATGTGAGTCAGCCCTCCTAAGATTGGTTAATGATCTACTGTGTGGTATGGAGAAATTAGAGGTAACTGCATTAATAGCTATTGATTTGAGTGCTGCATTTGACACTGTTGATCATGACATTTTATTAGAAGTACTTAATAATCAATATGGACTACAGAATAGTACACTCCGCTGGATTGATTCATATCTTCACCCACGGGCATGTCGAGTCAACGTCAATACTAGTTCTTCATCTGTACGTCCATTAGAGTGCAGTGTTCCACAAGGTAGTTGTTTAGGTCCATGGCTTTATCTAACTTATGCAGGGACCTTATTTGATGTCATACCATCTGATATATCAGTGCATGGTTTTGCTGACGACCACACTGCTAATAATAGATTCTGTCCTAATAATCAGAATGAAGAAGCAAATGCCATTTCTGATCTTGAAGATTGTGCTCTTACAATAAATTCGTGGATGAATGAAAATAAATTAAAAATGAACAACTCAAAGACGGAGTTTATCATGTTTGGAAGCAGAGCACAGTTGAAAAAATGCTTAACCCAGTCAATAATATTGCTGGTGAAACTGTAAAATCTGTGAAGACAATTCGCTATTTAGGGGCCTTTCTTGATGAAAACTTAAGCTTTAAAGATCACATCAAAACAAAAAGTAGAACTGCTATGTTCAACTATTTACGTATCAAAAGTATTAGAAAATATTTGGACAAAGAAGCAACAGAAACACTAGTCCTATCTTTGGTCATGTCCCACATAGATTACTGTAATCTAATCTTGTATGGAATCTCAAAATGTGATCTTAACAAATTTCAGCGAATTCAAAACATGTGTGCCAAACTAGTATTAAAGCTAAAAAATCAGACAGTTCAAAGGATGCTTTGTACTCACTGCACTGGTTACCAGTCAAAGCAAGAATCAACTTTAAAATATGTACTTTCATGTACAACTGTTTTTCTGGATCTGCACCTGCATACTTGACTGAAATTCTTCAAAAGCCTATACAAAGCAGACCTGGTCTTAGATCTGCAAAATCCAAAGACCTCAATTATTTGATACCAATAAATAAGAAAAAAACATTCAGCGACAGAAGCTTTAGTACAGTTGGTCCCATGCTATGGAATAAGCTACCGGATGATATCAAATTATCACCTACTTTGGATGTATTCAAAAAACGATTGAAAACTCATTATTTCTCTACCTTCTATGATCTATTCTAAAACTGACATGGCTTGCTAATGCCTCACCTTACAATTACGGTAAACATACTAAGTGATTGAGTGAGTGCATTGTGACATGGGAATGAGGATTGCCTCGCTCTCAGTCATTTAATACCTTGTTTCATATGACTGCAATGACAACCTAAATAAATTGTCCCTCTAAAGGTGATGTTTCGACACCTTTGGGGATGTATTAAGGGCCCTTTAAAGGTGATGTTTCGACACCTTTGGGGAATTGACCTTACGCCAGAATACCTATGCTCCGCCCACCGATACACGTGGTACATTGTCCGACATTATCAGGGATTAATCTATGTCCCTAACCATTATCTATGTTTTGAAAGTAACAGGTTCAAATACATGCTATTTACTTACTTGTCATCCGATTTCGATAAACTTAATATTTTTGAAAAGGGCATTGTCTTATCTATCAAATGATACATTATTTATGAATATCCATTCATAAATATTCAAATTAAATGTGAGTCCATTTGCTCCAACAAAAAATATACGCACAAAGAATGAGCAAGTTGAAAGAATACACTTAAATTTGAACGCTGGTAATAGTCGTTTGGATGTACGGATTTTAAACAGTAAAACATGCAAAGAATATTACAGTACGTTAGCTATCAAATGATGTAGAGTTAATTAAAATATGTCGAGAAATAAAAAAGTTAAGGAGTGGGTATTAGGGGCTATCTAGACGGAGTTGTGTTCAAATACATGCATATCATTTACGAGATATCATATTTCCTAAAGATTAATTTGTCTGAAAATGGCATTGTCATAACTTTCAAATGATTCCCTTTTTTATAATATCCATTGATATATGTTAAAATAATGGTAGGTTTATTTGCTCAAACAAAAAACATTATATGCGCAAAAATTATCAAAGAACGCATCTCACATTGAACGTTTGTAGAAATCCTTTATAAATCAGAAAACTGTTGGATACACACGAAAACAACTTACTTTATATACATGTAATCCTTAAAATGGTGTGTATGGGATAAAATATGCTGAGAAATAAAAAGTTAAGGGGTGGGTCCATAGTTCTTTGTGGTACATTTTGGGGGTAAACATGAATGGAAAATGTAATTTTCAACCTGATTTATTACATACTAGCAATTATTGTCGTCATATTATTATGTAGTTTATACTTTTATCACAGTATTTATAGACCCCATGTGTACATATTTTGACCATTCTAATTTGTTTTATTGAGTTTATTTTGTAACTTTCACTGAGAACCCTATATAACTGTACATAGGGTCCATGCTAACACATAAGAAATTCGATGTCCGTCAAGACCAGATGTCGGACAAAATGGCGGCCGATAAGCCGCTTATCTTAGATAAACATCAGGGTATCAAATGCCGGACGCTGATTGGCTAATAGGAGCTGTCAATCAAATTCTGGCGTAAGGTCAATTGTCTGGTTAACAGTGGCATTATGTTACACTGTTCAGGACATGTCCGGTTAACAGTAGCATCATGTTATACTGTTCAGGACACCAATTTTCAATGTAAAATAAATAGAAATAAATAAGAAATTAGTGATAGAAATGTAAACTTAGGTGGAATCATGAACTGTGAAGGATGTATGTCCAAAAATATGAATTATAAAGGCTTTTTATTCATTTGTGTTATTGTATATACATATGTTTTTATGGTGGAGGGTTTTTACTTACATGTATTATTATTTTTTATAACATTTTTGTACAACGCCATTGAATATGTAACATAGAAATAGGCGTTTAATCAAATGAATAAGTTTAAGTTTAAGTTTCAACAACAAAGAGGTACATGTATTTTATATCAAAACGTGTCGATGATTTGATTAAATCTGTAACCACTGTATTTTCAATATTTTAGTCTGTATCGCGTCAGAGGTTTTCCCAGCACTTAAATCATATTTATTAGGTATACGTATACATGTACTCACAAATGTATTTCCATAAATTGCTTTAAATTAATCTTTTGTACATTTACTACATGTACATGTACCGGGTAGTTATTATTACATTGTTTGTTAAAATAGATATTTTTATTTCATCATGTGTAAAGAACTTCATGATGTAATCAAAATTATATACTATTACAGTAGTACTCATACATTTCATAAATGGGAATAAATTTACTTTCAAGTTTACAAGTTTATCTGATACCCTCAGTACATTCACATGTAATATGAGATTGTGTATAAAATCAACATAAGTGACTTCTCCGTCATGTATCTATGTACTTATATGTATTTCCATGTATTGTTTTATCCATGTAAAGATGTAAATATGTTGTTCTATAGGGTCGAATGGCTTGCAGGATACTTGAACAATAAATTCAACTTATATTTATGAAATGTATATAGCTACATGCACATATACGAAGAAAACGCTAGAAAGTAATGAGGCGAACTCAACTGCATTAACTATGTATGTATGTTCTATACACTCGAGTGTAGATTGATTTTAATTTAAAGTTATACATTTTAACTTATAGGACTCTTATAAGTTAAAATGTATAACCTTAAATTAAAATTAATGCAGTGCATTGAGATGAATTACCTCACAACAAGTAAAGTTATATTTTACAATGGGCTACATAAAAATGATATACATGTATATATTTCATAGCATATGTTTTATAATGAACGTTTCTAGTAACAGAAAAGGTGGGCTTTTTTCTCATGAAATTGTGATAAGATAGGAATACAGGAATAAATATCAATCTTTCATTCTTTCATTCTTTGAATGCACATACTAGTTTCATTTATTTTCGAATCAATTAAATAACCACATGTGTCCGTTTTGATGCCCACCCATTTGAAGGATAGGCTTTTTTCTGTCTAGATTCTCCCCATTGAAGAAATCAAAGAGCCTCTGTGGCTAATTCAGTCGATGGAACACAAGTCTACTGATCGAGGGATCATGGGTTCGATTCCCGAGTGGGGCAATCTTCCGTGGAGTTTGGTCATGAAATCATTTCTACAGACATTATCCCAACTATCACTGATTCTTAATCAAGTAGGGTAGTAGTAAGTCACTGACGAAATAACCAAGTAACTGGTGAACAGCTAAACTATAGAGTTTTAGCCTTTCCAGGAATGGTGAATAGGTTGACTGACCGCCGTGATAAGACCTATACAATGTGTTGCTACGGTGTTTAACCAACAAATGAAACAACTTGACTTGTTATCATATATTCTCAATCATTATCAAATACAAGTTTAGTTTCTTCTCCCTCTAATTTCACGATTTGAATATAAATGTAACACAAAAGTACCTACCCATTTCACGTAAGAAGTCCTCAAACCCTTCACTCCGGTAGATTTTCCATTTTCCTTCAAATTTCTCTTTAATTTCAGCAAGCTGTTCTTCTGACATATTTAAATCGTTAATGTGTCCCTGTATAAACTATTTAATTAAAATCTATCACACAACAGTGCAACACTCTTACTGAATACATGTAACACACGCTGTATGCATAATCAGGGGTGGTAACCCAACTTTTGATATCATTCGATAAACCGCTCGTATGATAACGTAAACTGACGGACGATTGGTGTTTCGAGTGCTTTGATATCTGGACCAACTTCGAACTCGATCGGGTTTGCACGTTTTAGGTTACGGACATTGCCGAGTGCCTACGATTAGATCAGATATGAACATTGCTCCATTTTACGTTCGCAAAAAAAACTATCCATCTTTTGTATCTTTAGACTTTGTGTGTTGATAATTAATACAGAACAAGTCGCATATTTATACACTTTAAATCATAAATGTACGGAGCCCCAAAAGTGACATTTTGAACTTTTTTATTATCACAACTATTTCGTTTACACGTAATGTTATTTCGTTTTTAAAAATGATATGACGTTTGAACGAAAAAGTTGTGGAAATTAAAACAGTATTTAAAAATGTCACTTTAGGGGCTCCGTATAAATGTTTTTTCCACATAATTGGCGAATAAAGTCAAGCTTGTGCATGATTTATCTGATTTAAAACAAACCACTCCGACATTCAACATTAATTACATGTATTAATTGTTCATTTACATGAATTAATACTGGGTTTAACGCCGTGACAACACGTTTGGTAATTTTACTGCGTCCAGCGCACCTAACCTAGCTTTCCTTGACCCTTGTCTATAACTAGTATACTCACCCTTCAAAAAGGCCGGAAACTTCTCCATATACCTTATTAATGGAGAATTTTTTTTACACTTTTAAAGTTCGAAAACTGACTGACAAATCGATTAAACTAAATAATATCATTCGGAACTCCTCAGTCATTCGCTACGAATTATTCATTCATGAAAGGTCGAGGTGTTCCGAATGTCGCTATTATATGAGTCCACCCAGTCGACAATTTCCGTAAAAATATGTAACTGTACAGTCATTAAATGATATTAAACACAGATTAATAAGTGTGTATTAGCAATCTGATAAAACTGTCTTGTCATGCGATGATTAAATCACTTTTTAACTCATGTAAAACTATTATCAAGAAAGTAAGTGTATCAGTTCAAAATTTGTCACAAACTGTTATCTCTTTATTTCATTCGGAAAACCGCTCGGGTGATTCCGTAAACTGACGATGTTACGCAGTAATATCCGAGGAAGTTCCAAATGCTCTTTATTTATGGACTAAAGGGAAGTAATCCACAACATTATATGCGATGTATATTTTATAGTTATTTCCCTTGAATTGTATTGAAACATTGGGAATGCTTTATATGCATACCAAACTTCCTCATAAGGTAAGCGTGCGCATGATTGAACTCAGTCGGCTAATCAAATACATTAAAGATAAGTAGTGCCTATTGCCACTAAGAATTAAAATTGATTTGAAAAGCATGATATAGTCCGTTTTTCTCAACTGTCAAAGCTTGAACAAATTCACGGTGACTGCATATATTGTTTTGTACTTGCGGTCTAATTGTTGTTAAATATATATTGACTAAAACACATCATACAGCATATTAGCAGCTTTACTCGATCATAATACACACTTTCAGAAAATCATGAATGCATCACGACGAAAATTTTAACAAACGCATTCACCGAGAAATTATTCATGTTTTGACAGTTGAGAAAAAACTAACTATACATGAATGATAGTTTTCATTCATTATGATATTATGATCGTCGTTTTGTTTGGATTGGATTTGTTGCGATTGCAAAGTTATTTAATAATAATTGTCATCTGGAGTAAGCAAGCACATTTACCCCCATTTCATATGAAAAAAGACCAATTCTAAATATGTGTAAGTCTGTTGATGTAATTGAATTCAATAAAGGATAAAAAGTAAACATTTGTAGAAGTTTATTTTATCATACATGTAATAATATCAAACATAAACTAAATATATAAGCATCCATAATTTTCATTTATAGCTTCTGTAATGTTAACCCTTTCACTTTCTCAAAAAATTAACAGTCACACATTTACACTTGCACACTCACATCCGGGCAAACCAACACCAAATCACAAACGCACATATCCACGCATGCGCATTCGTACATACAGACACATGCGCGCGCATTTCAACTCACAATCCTCACGCATACCAAGAACATACATGTACTTAATATTGCACTAATGTGTTCAACATTATAACTTTATTTCATTGCACTTTATAGGTTGGTTATCTTTTTCCTCGTCTTATTCTGGGACACGTTTGAAGTATCTTTTACATACGACATTCCCGATATACATGGTCTGAAATCAAACAACAAATACGTTTTATAGAAAGGATGTATC
This sequence comes from Mactra quadrangularis, assembly GCA_025267735.1. Classification (NCBI taxonomy): domain Eukaryota; kingdom Metazoa; phylum Mollusca; class Bivalvia; order Venerida; family Mactridae; genus Mactra; species Mactra quadrangularis. The sequence continues at coordinate 44,438,845 of CM046305.1, read as the reverse complement.
ACAAAATCTTAACCCAAACACTTAGGTATAAAGCTATAGCCGGGGTATACTTTCGTGGTGTTTGGCCATAAAATAATTTCTACTGCTATTTTCCCACCAACCATTGATTCTAAATTATGTATGGCGGCTGCCAGTGCCACTGTGCTTCTAGAAACTGGTAAACAGCTAAACCAGAAATTCCGCCTTTCCTGAAATGGTGAGAAGGTTATATGATCTATAAAATTTGTTGCTACGGCGTTAAACCAAACAAAAATAAAGCTTAAGTACAAATATTATGCCACCTTTTAAATAACACAAATACGAAAATTTATAATGTATTTGTTTTTGTTTTCTCTTCTGGAAAGCAGGCCAAGATGGTGGCTGTACCAATGTCGTTACTGTACTGCCATTTTTGTCCTTCAGCAAGATGGATGGCATGGTTTTGCACAAGAAACGGTTCTGTTTTCAGGGGTCTGTTAGGAGTTTCGAAATTATTTCGCCTGTCATAGCAGGCTATCTGTTTGAATTATATTTATATACCACTGGAACTATTTGTAGATTCCGCACCTTAAGATAAATAAAGGCTAAATATGGTAAATATATTTGATTGTGATGATTCTCCTAAACGAAATCAAGGTGCATATGGCGCTGTCGGACATTGGGTTTTAATACAATATATGGCTTATACAACAAACGGAAGCATAAAATAAAACTTGCTTCACGAGTCAGATTATATCTAAATCGCACAAACAGCTTATCGTCTGCTTGTTAATGCTTGAATACGGACTTCATTAATTGCAGTGAAATTGTCCCTAATGTAATTTTGACTTCAGCGGATTAAAATGAGGGTTTGCTACAGTTCACTTAGTAACATGGGGTAACCCCATTTAAAAACGACATAAATAGGAACACATACCAATAACATTTCGTCTCCAATGATTTCTCGAGTTGCCTTTGTTGGTTTTATTTTAATATCCAGAGGTATTGCATTAGATGTTAGTTTACCATCTTCGTATGTGAACGTTGTCTAAAAAGATTATTGAAATAAAAATTATATTATTTATATTTTATATATACCCTTCAACTACACAAACTGCGCCATGTTTGTTAACGCATATAGCGTACTACTTTCATTGCAGTAGTAATTGTCCTTTTAATTGCGCATGCGTTGCCTAATGTAATCGTCCGCGGCGGATCGAAATGAAGATTTGCAACAGTCTGCTACTTAACATGAGGAAACCTTACATAAAAACAGAAATCAAATATTAGAAACGCTTTCACGTATTTAGCTCAAGCAAATAATGAGTTGTAGGCCAATCTTTAGAACAAGAAATAGTTAATCGCTCACCTTACTTTTGGTGCTCATAAACTCTGTTTCGAACTCTTCACCAAGTTTAAAAACATCTTGTTTCTGCATAAATCCTGCATTTAGTGATATAGTGATCTGCTCTCCGTCAACTTTGATTTCTGACGAGGGTTTGGCTAAACTTGCCATTTTTCTAACCACAAAATTAGCCCCTGGAATAATGATAATAACTTTTTATTTTAAAAATTTGTTATTTTATTATTTTTAATGAAACTACGTTAGTACCTCCATATTATAAGAAAACAAAGTGCTTTACTAATACTGAGTTCTTACCTCCCTTTAAAATGAAAATAGTGCAATTTATAATTTTAGTTTTTACCTCCCTTTAATACAAAAATGGTGTAGTTTCATGATACTTAGTTATCACTTCTCTTTGATACGAAAATAGTGTTATTTAGTGGTACTGAGTCATTACCTCCCTTGGATATGAAAGTTGTTCACTTTCATAATTCTCGGTTATAACACGCCTTTGATAAAAAAGAGCAATTAAATGATACTGAGTTATAACCTCCCTTTGAAATGAATATTATTAGTTACACAGTCAGTTACTGACCGGATACGGTGTGATACCGGGTCAGTAAATTAATATTGGGTGAGAGCGTAGCTCGAGCCCAATATTTATTTACTGACCCGGTATCACACCGTATCCGGTCAGTAACTGACTGTGTAACGAATTTATCTTACCGAGTACCCCCATCTGAATTAAAAATAAGGTTTCGTCAGCGCTATCATTTATAAATTTTGTTACTGACTGGATATTAGAATCTACTGACCTAATATAGGATAATACATGGTCAGCACGTGACCGCTCTTGGCCAATGAAAAACGAGTATTCTGTACGAGGTAAGATAAAGCGCAATATTTGGCGTGTTCATTTCGATCTTAAGCTAAACTTCAAATATGTCACGATGAAGTGAAGAAATATTATATACAATTAGGGAGCTCCTTTAATAGAAATTTTCAGGGACTAAGAAATGTTATTATTTCGATATTAGTGGCGATCTACCTTAATACGATTCCTCCCATTCATTGTATGTACTCTTAAACATAGGAGAGTTGATAAATCATAAAGCTAGGTGTGTGACATTTAATTTAAAATGTCAACTATAATAACACTAAATTTTATCATGTGTTTCAATTCTATATAGCCATGATAATACATACAACAATTCTAATCACCTCGTTGTTCCCACAGAGAGCCATGTGATCATAACGAGGATGGTTCACGTATTTCCGCTCCCATATAAAACTTACATAGCAGGGGCGGATCCAGAATTTTTCTCCTGGGGGGGGGAGGGCCAAACTTTCGGAAATTCTAGGGGGATCCGGACCCCCATGACCCCCGCTAGATCCGCCTACGTACAGCCTGTTCAAATTGATCCTTTCTAAAATTATATGTGTGTCTTCGTGCTTAACATTTTAAAACGACCACTTTCAGCAGTTTAAGTAATGACTAACTGGCTATCAAGGGAGAATATATTGTATGAAACTGATATAAATGTATATGTAGCAAAGCGTGTTATTCTTGCTTATAACATGGCGTCACTTTGAGCCGAGGAGCTTAACATTCTGTATCGTAATTTGAAAAATTCATTCCATTTTTTTGTTTTAACAGTTTTCTGCATACTTTGGGCATCCTTCGATTTCTAACACAGGTTTAACGCTTCCATTGCAGGTAGCAGACGAACCTTGTGGACGGTTAGATAAGCACTAGTTACAGTCAGAGGTCGGTCCAGAAAGACTAGGTTAGGTGCGTTAGTCGCAATAAAATGGCGATAATATGTGTTGATACGGCGACAGACGCAAACAATGATAAGAACTAGACATGTTAATTTGTTGGCCATGAACTTAAAACAATTTGTGTCAATGGCTGATAAAAACAAAATTTTATCAACTTTACAACGAAGTTTAACTAAGGATAAACTCATAGTCTAAAGTTATTTGTTTATCCTACATATATAACAGACTGAATGTCTTTCGTGACCGATGTTTAATCATAAAGTAATCGTTTTTGACTTTTGGCGATTTCGCCGAAAGGCTTCAGTAAAACCACAAATCGAAAACTATCGACGAAAATGCCTGACCAGTTTAACCTGTGCAGTGATACATGTGTCTCTCATTTACTACGCAGACAATATCTAGGCGATAAGAGTAGTTCCGTCGTCTGACTCTGTGACAGGTATTGAAACATATTTATCATTTTGACTACACTAATGAACCTACAGAAGTTGTATGCAGTGTACAAGGGAAAACTATTCTTCAAAATTTTGTAAGGCAACAAGAGGAAAATCTTTACAATATTTGCCAGTAATACAGGGTAGTATAAACACTTCATCCGTATTTTTGCCCTGCTCGATTCGTACTTGAGTCTAATGAGTAAGGAGTAATCATTAGTGTGGATTCTTTAGGTTTCAATGTGCACAAAAGTCTTTCTGTATTTCAACACTATGATTACTACATAGGGCCTACCACCTTATACATTTATTGTATTCTAAAAACTGTAAGGCAGTTTGACATATTTTTCCCTCTTTCAACAATTCAATTACGCCTTATTTAGTATCTTTACATCTGAAATCTTACCGACACATCGTTTGTTCCGATGACGTCGCTAAGAGACCTAAAAGCCCCACTCTATAATGAGTTGTAACAATTCCAGAAACAGTCATATTGTTTGATAAATCGGGTACCCATTCTAAAGCAAAGGCGGAAGCCATCTTGAATACCTAATGTTTACACGAGTATTCTCCCTTGATATGCAGACCGCTTCCAGTTTAGGTTATTGAACGTATATCGAGTATTTAAATCAGTTGGGTTAATGTATGCACCGCTGACAGTTGTATAAAACTATGGAAAAAAACATTGCTTCATTTCTATTATAAGAAGAAGGGGTATGTTTTCATAGTATGATATAGAATGACATTGCCCTGTGATACGATACACTGTTCTTGATCTTATTTAATAAGATTGTATAGCAAACGTACTAAACATTAACGCCCCATTACCACGATTATATATTAATTTACATCAATTTTTTTAACTGGGTTTAACGACGTGCTACACAATTTTACAGCGGCCAGTGCATCTAATCACACTTTCCTTTTCCTTTCTCTTTTAGCCAGTACTCGTCTACCATTCCACAGGGCAGGCTGGCAATTTCTCCATATACCTTAGTAAGTTAGTAATGAAGACAAATTGCCATTATGGAAGGGTATGTGAGTATTGGTTGTAGACAATGGTCCAGGAAAGCTAGGTTAGGTGCGCTGGTCGCCGTAAGATAAAGAAAGTGTGTTGACATGGTGTTAAACCCAATATAAAAACGGATTGGCTGTGCTTATCTTGATGTAGGGGCTTTAACGTAAACTATTTACGTGAATATACATGTATCACTACACTACGTATATGTCGAGTGTATATTTTGTAATTAAATTCATGATTATTCAGTGGTTACATTAGACCGCAGTTTTATGTTGTATATGTAATTACTTGATTGCGAAGGTAAACTCTAATTCATAATTACATGCAATTAATAACTCATCCAATTAAAATTTGTAGTAAAGTGCATTTATGCAGAATTTATTAGATACATTATACATGTAATATGTTAAACTATTAGAACATTTCAACAATAAAAAAACTTTTTATTCTAATCATGCGTGTGTACTGTGGACATCTGATTAATATATGTAAGTGGTATATAAACAGCATTTCCTTTTCTTAGGTCAATGTGTATAGGCTGTAGAAAATATTGAAATTACGTTCATTATCATTTGGTCAAAGTGTAGTAGCTATTGATATATAATATGAAATTGCATTTATTTTCCCAGGTCAATGATTACAAACAACTCAAATATAATATTGAAATTGCATTCATTGTCAATGTGAATATGCTTCTATAAATAATTATGAAAGTGTATACATTTATCGTCTCATGTCAATTTGAAGTAGCTATTGATAATATTAAAATAAAAATCCCTCGTGAATAATATTGAAATTGCGTTCATAGTCCAAGTCCCAGGTAATCATGAACAAGTTATAAATAAATAGAAATGTTCTCGTTCAAAGTGTGTACCTATTTATCGTCTCAAGAGTTAAGTAGCTATTGATACTTTTGAAATTAAATTTCCCATACAAGGTCATTGTGAATAGGCTATATTTTTATACGAACATACAATAATTGTGACATTGACCCTGTGCTCCTATCATTTAAAAGAGACAGTAAAAGTGTCCGTATTTATCATAAGTTATACATACAGCCATAAATATACAAATGTAGGTCAGTATAAAATAAAGTTCTATCTATATTTTATGAGTATAGTCACACTCAAAGTTAGCGTTCATTTTTTCTGTATTTTAGTAGGGTTTAACGCCGTAGAATCACGCTAGGTCATATCAGGTGCCAGTCAACCTACTCGCCGTCACTGGAAAGGCTATATCTCTGAATTTAGCTGTTAGCCAACTAATAGGCGCATACTTCCGTCAGTGACTGACAACTGCCCCACATGATTTAGTATCAGCGATAGGACAGAGAATGACAGTAGAAATTATTTCATTACCAAACCTCCCCCCGGGTATCAAACTCTCGACCTCTCGATCAGTAGATTTGTGCACTATCGGCTGAGCTAGGGCTATTTAGGAACATATACGTTCGAATAATGTTAAGTGAACAGGACAGACATTTATTACAAGATTGGAGGTATGCTCATTATTCATATAAATGCAACATACATACATATACAATTGCATACGACATGAAAACATAACAAGAGTGCCCAAAAACCATACATATTTATTATCATGTTATTCAAATTGAATATTAGTATTGAATAATATCATGGTATACCATAATTGAATAACATAATTGACTATCTTAATATGTCAAATGTTAACATGATAAAAAATTATTCTTATCCACGACTCTGTTAATTTCTTTAAGCTAACTGCATGTAATAAATAACATACCCACTTCACGTAGGAAATCCTCAAAACATTCACTCCTATCCACTTTCCATGATCCTGCAAATTTCTCTTTAATTTCAGCAAGCTGTTCAGCTGACATATTTAAATCGATGTGTCGTGATATACTGACTGTTTTATCATTTTGTTCTTTATCTTATAGCTACACATAAAATCAGGGGAGTAACCCATGAATTCATATCTGAACTTTGGTCTATATGGCGTATAGAGTTACTTCCCTTTTAATTTAATTTTTATAACTCGACTAACGTAACAACGTGTACAAATTAAGTTTATAAAGAATTAAGAAAACCCACTTTCCAACTGCAACTTGAGATGGGGATTAATAATATACGAATATCGTAAATACTCGATCGTAAGTTGACTTTGATTGATGCATGATAAATTGATATCATAAGTTCATAAAGCCATTTTCTTGATCGTAAAACTTCGGAAATTTCCGTGTTTCTTCGTCAAGAATACAAAAAGTCAAGGTTATAATATTTAGACCTACTTTGACAATCGTAACTTGAAGGCTATTCCCATAACCAGTTTATTTGACTTTTCATGGGATAAATCTGAACGAGCTCATCCTCTGAAACAGGAAAGACAACTCTGTCTGTACTTTTGGAAAAAACACATCTACTCACACGAGTTGTCTCCCATTATTCGACGAAAAAAGTGTTTTACCTTTTTAGTTTACACTAATTTATTTTTTGCTTGATTGTAAAATAAGTTTTTGCAACTTAGATTATTGATTTTCTAGACCGTTTCCTGGTCTTCCAGTTGGCCAACTGAGCTAGCAACATGAAGTTTCTTGCTCAAGAAACAATGAAGTATGTTTTTAGATGGGATTTGAACCAACGCGGAGGTGGCTATTCAATGATTACCAGTCTAACATCGTAACCACTCGGTCCCTCCCGCTAATTTTACTTCTTATAGATCATGTGACTATATACCCTTCAGGTAGTTTAAAACTTACGACAAAAATCCTCGTACGTCTAAAAAGAAAATATCTATAACATTACTTGTATTAATATAATTTCAATCAAATTAAAACATATTAAATTTAAAGCATGTCGTTTTTATAAAATGTCCAATTGTTTCAAATCAATTAAAAATGACCATGAATCATGCGGGATTGTGAAAACATTCTAAACAGTGTGTAGAAAAAAAAAGAGGGGAAGGTAGGCAACTCTGATAGAAAATATGTAGATCATAGTTGGAGCTCTAACTTTCTTCAGACCATCCACTGCATGGAATAAGGGAGACAATCAAGACAGTTAAATGCGTATTCGGACATCCGCTCGGGTGATTCCGTAACTTACTTAATGATAAACGATCTTAAATTCACTTTTCCTCAGAAAAATCTATGTATTCCCCTAATTTTTAACCAAACGTCAATATTTTTAACGAATTGTTTACAATCGCCGCCATTTTGTCGATCATGTGATACCAAAAGTACTACAATTTCTTCAATGACCTTCCCATCATCCACTGATGGGTCTTATGGTCAACGCCTATCTCTGCATGTTCTTACCGACACAATTTTACTGTTATCTCCCCCCAAGAACGTGCTTTCGAACATTGTTTGTAGTAAAAAAGTATTTTGATTATTTTGCCTTAAATGACAAATTCATAAAAATTGTCTTACGATGATTTTTATCGTAAGTTTTTTTTCGTGTAAAAAGTTTTGCTATTCTAAACGCCTTTATAACTTGATCATACATTTTTGCAATCAAATAATTGATGCTTTTTATCACACGGTCATTTCGTGCCAAGTTGTTAAAGTCAAAATGTCACACAGAGTCAACAATTTTTCGGCAACAAACTAAAGTATCATAATGAAAGAACAACTTGTTTTATTCATCACTTGTAAAATTGACAGGAAAATGGCAATAAAATATTGATATATAATTGTTTTTTAGAATATAATGACCATTACTGTCCTAAGTGACACATGTGTACCTCTGTAATGTATAAAACGTGCTATGTTCACATTTTGTGTGTGTTTTGTCACGGAATAAAATATAGACCTGTACGAGTTTAGATGCGTATGATTTAATTGTTTGTGCGTAGATGCAAGCGTTGTATGTGCGTTATAACAATTTTACCGAAGCCTGACCGGCTAGGTCAGTCAGTATAGAACACAAATCTAGTGATCGAGGGGTCGTGGGTTCGATTCCCGGGCGGATATTCTTTCTTGGAGTTTGGTCATGAAATAATTTCTACGGTCATTCTCCCTCCTACCACTGTTTCTAAATCATTTGATAACATTTATTGATTAAAAATGATAATACACGACTGGGGTTGGAAGAATGACGATACAGGTCTACTGACCGTTAGTAATAATAATGCACCGAGAGTTAAAAGGTTAAAGTATTTGATGTGTATTATATTTCTAAAACCTCGCAGTTGTAAACCAGTTTCCAGGTCTGCTGTAAATGAATACTTCTACATGTAGTGGCTTTAAATCTATTTCCACAGCTAATTCTTAAAATAGTAAAACGTTTTCGAAACAAGGCTGCGACTTTAAGGCATTGAAATGCTTGTAAACTTGATTAGCTAGAGACTAAGTATTCAGAAGTCATTCTCATACCCAGAGGTTATCAAGATTCTCGAGCTTGTATCGAGAATCCAGAAAGCCTCTGGGTACAAGAATGCCAGAAGTTTGTAGTTTGACATTGTAAAGGGAATGTTAAACTAGTTTGAAGTTCCAAACTTAGTACAACTGTTTAATTAGTCACTTATATCAACGCTTCATAAAATTACGAAGACTTATTTTAGCGCTATTGATCTGAACCTAATATTAAGAATACGAAACAATTCAGTGTAAGTTTGTTTTTGCAATTGATCTGCATGCTTGCCCAAACAACGCTATGGTTACATTTATGTCTATTCATTTATATGAGATCTCGTGCCGGGATATTTGAATGATTCTGTAAAGTTCGAGCAAATGTATTTATTCAAAACCAAACAGTTTAACATCGTGTAGTTCCGTGCCGTTCGTAAAATATAACTTAGGAAGAAATATTAATTTTAATGACTGGATCGTTAAATTTCGCGAGCTTTCGTATCCTCAATAAAACCATTCTATTTCATTTGCCAACAATAGATACAAATTGATTCGAACCCCCTCGTGAGTTTTCTATTTCAAGAATTAGCGTTGTGCAAATTCATTTTATGAAGGAATCAATTGACTAACAAACAATCTATTCAATAAAAAATCTATAAGAACCCTTCAAAGTCATACAAATGTTTGGAACGCTGCATTCGGAATGCTTCATGTATTATCATAACGACAATGCAAGAGATATGCCGAATATAAAACAGTTTCCCGTATCACAATAGCGATAATTGATCGGTTTTTGTTGGTAATGACGATTTATTTATTACAACGCAAGATTGACCACGATTTTCCCGACGAAAGTCAATTTGAATACCATACTAATGAAACGTTTCTGATGCGTATTCATGAATGCCAACAGATTAATCGAGCTCAGATATTTTCCTAGTAACTCGAGTATTTTAGTCCATCATCTGATGCATAATCTAATTGGAATTGCTATCTGGAAATAAGTCTTTGATATTGTCAACAAGGGAAATATGCTTCTACTTTGTCACAATGATACCACGACTATTAATAAGGCATGATTCATTTTTTCGTATTAATCATCAGGGCCGGATCGAGAACATTATTCTACGGGGTTCAATCCTAATATTTATTATAACTGCGATCCAACTCCAAGCGTGCCAATTTATCCAATTTTCTAACATTTTTAAAAATCAGTCTAACAAATCACAAGGGGGTGTTCAAACATTCGGACCCCTTGTCCCCCCTCCCTCTTAATCACCCATCGACCCCCTAGCTTGATTTGCCTTTATTCATGGATGTTCAGAAACATATCGTCGCAATTTAAATTCCATACTATGACTGAATGGTTTAAGATCCCTCACAGGCATTGTGCTTCTTTGATTTTTAGATTGAAACCATTGTCACTATGCATATTTAATGCGCTTGCTTCATCCCCAGATGAGTCTCATATACATTGAAATGTGGTTTTGAGAAATATTGCCTTTATACTTTAATGGTTGACACATAATTAAGTATCTTATACAATGTTGCTTTCTGTTTTTACTTAATTACGAAACAATATTCAGTAGTAAAGTTCCACTATATAGGTCGTCTTGGTTATGAAACTCGCGCGTTGATTTGACAATTTTAAGTACCAAATGTATAATTTGATAAATTAAAGGTACCATCATTAAGATTGTCCGTTATAAAGTTTGTAAGAATGGAAGTGAACATGTCACTTTTTAGGAAGGGAAACGCCCGCCCGGCTGATCTAAGGGTAGTAGGTTCTATTCCCGGGCGGGGAATACTTTCATTGAGTTTGGTCATGAAATAATTTTTAAAGCTATTCACTCTCCTACCACTGATTCTGGACCATGTAGAGCAGTTGTTATTAACTGACGGAAGTATGCCCTTTGTAACTGGTTTACAGCTTAATGTTAATCAAAAGATTCAGATTTTCCAGTAACGGTTACCACCAATTACCCCAACATGAACCAGTGATTCGTCGTTTAAATGGTTTATAGCTGATAAGCCATCTAGTCTATTGGACTTATGAGTGTTAATTTGTGGGACTGAAACTACCGTGCTTGCAATGATATTAACTAATTATTGCGTTAAGTACAACATTCCACATGGGACTTTCTACAAGTTTTCACAACCAAGTTACTGACAAAACCTAAGAGATTTCCCCCTTACAACGGACAGTGGCAAAATGTAGGAGCAGTGGACCAGTGGTAGGACGCGTGATTAGGGATCGAGAGGTCCAGGGTTCGAATCCCACTAGGGGCACTGCTAACTTCCTTGAGCAAGAAATGTACCTGCGATTGCTTCACTCCACCAAGATGTAAATGGGTACCTGCGAGGGTGGTATAATTCCGTTGCGCCAATTTGTCGGCTGCACTAATAAGCGGAGTAAAAAGACTCCCCAGGGAGATTGATAGATAGATACCATTAGCCCAGTGACCAGGGGTAATAGCTGTAAAGTCGGTGAACGTGCGTAAGCATGAAACTTAGACTATAAAATGCGATTACAATTACATTTTTAAATAATTAGTTAAACAATATGACAGAACATGCCTATAGACATGTATTTCCATTGTAATTCATTACGCAAAGTCCAACCAAGCACTTTAAAGGCATTTAGATATCGCTGTTTAGATATGGTATGCTCGCTAAGCAAAAGTATCGAGACGCTTGCACAACGACGGGGCAAGTTTCGCGCATAGTTGATAATGGCTAGCATACGATGCCCAATTGTATAAAATGCCTTCATATACAAGGTATTACTTCGGGTTATAATAAGGATAATAAAAGGACAACCATATAAGGACCTTAAGGTTATCACAAGACAACGCTATTTTTGACACATACTTGCAATCAAATTTTCTACGCTTTTTGGTATTATTTTTACGGAGTTTACCGAAAATACACGATGTTTTGTGATTTCACATTTGTACTCGCATTTTTTGTTCGGGAATACCCAAAGGATACTTCATTGCTCGATTTCATATCGGCTACAATGACTTAAAATTACGGAAAATCCCGAAGCTTTCCAATTGCATTTTGACTTTTGTAATTATATTTATATATTATGTTACGAAGAATTACGGAAACCTCCGTTGCTATACGACTGGGTATATCAATATGCTATATTTATATGATTGAAAGAATTTTCACATATTTGCGAGTAATTTATCGTGATAAAAACGTTAAATGTGGCAAAAGAAAACAAGTACAATTGGCGAATGACCTCAATATTCGGATTAAGAATCAGTGATCTAAGGAAATTGGCCGTAGAAATTATTTCATGACCAAACATCACGGAAGTATGTCCCACCTGGGAATTATACACACGATTCCTTGATCAGTAGACTTGCGTGCCACCAACTGGAGCTAGCTGGGTGGCGTAATTGGGAATATAACGCTGTGAAACATGTATTATATGTTTCTGTAACATAAGACATACTCATTTATTTCAATAATATATTGCATTATTATCTAACTATTCAGTAAAATACCGCTATGAAGACCACCTTGATTATTGAAACTTATGCGACGATATTCAAGCCCGGGATGCTTAATTTAAGCAAAAACACGCCTTACTTTACGACCGTTCCACTCTTAAGACTACCGGTCCTCATAGTGTCCTCTTTAAAGTTTATTTAATATGGTACATTTGCTGCCTAGGACAATGTAACGTAGTTAGAAGTTAGACAAACTCGTATAGTTTAGTACATTTAGTTTACCCAGGTTCGTATGAGACTTGATGGTAATAGTCTGATGATAAATGAGCATGCATGGGTATTTATAAGAAAATGAAAGGCCAACATGCCCTGGGAAAAACTATGATCAGTAATAGCTATACACGATTGCCACTTAGAAATGCTTAGGCAACTATCACGTGTGGCTGGTGCAATACATCATATGATGTACTATGCACTTAGATGACCATGGGGAACTCTTTCTTCTAGAGTGGAAGATCACCAAACTCAAGCTAAAACATGTTAATATTGCGCAGTCTTTGGGAACTCGTGATGAGCTAAAGTATTATTTCATGTTGTAAAAAACTTAACTTATCACGACCATCTTCAACTTGTACTATACTGTCATTTTAGATCGTGCGAACAACTTGAAATTTCATGTATACCATCGCCGTAATATTTCCGGGACACTTACAAACTAAGCAATAAGATGTACTTAAATGGCCTTTTCCCAAAACATGTGTGGCTGACGAAATCATAATATTAGTTACACAGTCAGTTACTGACCGGATACGGTGTGATACCGGGTCAGTAAATTAATATTGGGTGAGAGCGTAGCTCGAGCCCAATATTTATTCACTGACCCGGTATCACACCGTATCCGGTCAGTAACTGACTGTGTAACGAATTTATCTTACCGAGTACCCCTATCTGAATTGAAAATAAGGTTTCGTCAGCGCTATCATTTATAAATTTTGTTACTGACTGGATATTAGAATCTACTGACCTAATATGGGATAATACATGGTCAGCACGTGACCGCTCTCGGCCAATGAAAAACGAGTATTCTGTACGAGGTAAGATAAAAGTACATACATGTACAGAACAATCAATATAAACATTGTAATGATATAACTAATCAACCGTCAAAGGTATATGTTAATATAGTAACCCAATTACGTTACAACAAAATAATGTCAAACAGTCAAAACGTGGTTTTAAAATGATAAAAAAAGATTAACGAATCAAATTTTCTAAATAATAATTACATTTCAGAAAGTATCTTGTCACCAGTATGAAAACAGAGAATGAAAGAAGTCATTACCAACTGACAGAAAATATTATGACTAGTAAAATATGTATCATCTTGAGAAACTGTGTGTCAGAAAAACTTTACATTCTTAATACCCATAAGTCTGAAGGCGATAAATTGAACATTGCTTACAGACAATTTTTTGTTGGGTTTAAGGCAGTAGCTACACATTGTATAGGTCATATCGCGACTGCCAGTCAACCGACTTACCGTTTATGGAAGCGGCTAAATCTCTGAATTTAGCTATTAACCAGTTCCAAGGCGCATAGTGACTGACAACATTCATACATTATTAAGAAACAGTGCTAGGAGGGGGAATGACTGTAGAGATTATTTCATAACCTAACTCGACAGCAAATCTCCCTCCTACCTCTGATTCTAAATCATGTAGATCAGTTGTCGGTCACTGACGGAGGTGTGTGCATAGTAACCGGTTAAAAGCTAAATCCAGAGTTTTAACCTCTTCAGAAATTGTGAGTAGGTTGACTTACTAACAGGAAGTTAGCTCGAGAGTGATTAGAAAAAGTTGTAAGAGCTTGTTTCACAATCGAGCTCTGAACAAAACTAATACGTAAATAAGGATATAATTTTGATATTACTCAAATGCCCAAAGGGGGAAATGTTTAAATCGTTAGTCAATCTTAAGATGTTTATACGTACACATACTTGTATAGTATTGATTCATACAGAAAATATTTTGATTTTCCATTTCCTGGTCCGTGACCAGCTATCAGTTTTGCATTCGGAACAACCTCGGCGATCATCTACAAAGATATACCTAGGAAATCAGACGTAGTAGGAATACAACCAGGTTATATGAACGTAAAGTTGGCAGACTCAGCAGACACAGCAGACACAGCAGAAGGAACGATCCTTCTGCTGTGTCTGCTGGCAGAAGGATAAATCTACAGCAGAAGGAATGATCCTTCTGCTGTGTCTGCTGGCAGAAGGATACATTTACAGCAGAAGGATCAATCTTTCTGCTGGGTCTGCTGGCAGAAGGATTGAATTATAACAGAAAGATGTGTCTGTTGGCAGAAAGATTTTATAATAACAGAAAGATGTGTCTGCTGGCAGAAGGATTAAACAACAACAGAATCAATCTTTCTGCCACGTCTGTTGGCAGAATAATTGAATTATAATTTCAAGCCTAAATTTAAGCAAAACATGTGATATTATGCATCATTTTAAAGCTGATAGTTATGAAAATGTTTTGATGAGTACATTTTGAACAGTAAATAAATAATAAGGGCCTGGTGAGTAAACAAAACAGGCCCATTTCGAATGTGAATTTTGTGTTCGACTGACATCCTTCTGCTGTTATTTAACACATGTTTTATTAATAATTTCATCTATCTGTTCACAAAATCAAATTTTATATAGAACAAGCTTTAATCTGGTATATAGATGTGCGATAAACTCTATTTAATTGCGACAAATTATACGTTAATATATCGAGTACGAAAATTCTCAGTGCGGAAGTTCGGTTCGATATTTTCATTAGAAAAGTGCCAATACATGCTATTTACCGAGTCTTATTTTAAGCCACAATTAAGACAAAATATGCGATATTATGCATCATTTTAAAGCTTATACATAGAAAAAGGTTTAGTCAGGTCGATTTTGAATTTTTGTAAAAGAATAACAACAAGACGAGTGTATAAAGTAGCCCTATTTTCGGACGTACATTTCGGTTTGAGTGACATCCTTCTGCTATAAATAAATACACGTATTCTTAATTAATTTAAAAACTAAATCACAAAATCAAACTGGCAATAGAATAAGCTTTCTTTTGATGTATATAAGAGTGAATAACTCGACTTAATTTGGACAAAATATATGTTTATATATCAAGTTCGTAAATTCACCCGACCACAGATTGGTTTGATTTTTTCATTGAAATGTGCGAAAACATGCTAATTACCGAGTCTTATTGTAAGCCTTAATTTAGACATAACATGTGATATAATGCATCATTTTAAAGCTGATTGTTGTAAAAATGTTTTGACGGGTACATTTTGAACAGCAAATAAATAATAAGGGCCTGGTGAGTAAACAAAACAGGCCCATTTTCGAATGTGAATTTTGTGTTCGACTGACATCCTTCTGCTGTTATTTAACACATGTTTTATGAATCATTTCATCTATCTGTTCACAAAATCAAATTTGATATAGAACAAGCTTTAATCTGGTATAAAGATGTGCGATAAACTCTATTTAATTGCGACAATTTGAACGTTAATATATCGAGTACGAAAATTCTCAGTGCGGAAGTTCGGTTCGATATTTTCATTAGAAAAGTGCCAATACATGCTATTTACCGAGTCTTATTTTAAGCCACAATTAAGACAAAATATGCGATATTATGCATCATTTTAAAGCTTATACATAGAAAAAGGTTTAGACAGGTCGATTTTGAATTTTTGTAAAAGAATAACAACAAGACGAGTGTATAAATTAGCCCTATTTTCGGACGTACATTTCGGTTTGAGTGACATCCTTCTGCTATCAATAAATACACGTATTCTTAATTAATTTAAAAACTCAATCACAAAATCAAACTGGCAATAGAATAAGCTTTCTTTTGATGTATATAAGAGTGAATAACTCGACTTAATTTGGACAAAATATATGTTTATATATCAAGTTCGTAAATTCACCCGACCACAGATTGGTTTGATTTTTTCATTGAAATGTGCGAAAACATGCTAATTACCGAGTCTTATTGTAAGCCTTAATTTAGACAAAACATGTGATATAATGCATCATTTTAAAGCTGATTGTTGTAAAAATGTTATGACGGGTACATTTTGAACAGCAAATAAATAATAAGGGCCTGGTGAGTAAACAAATCAGGCCCATTTCGAATATGAATTTTGTGTTCGACTGACATCCTTCTGCTGTTATTTAACACATGTTTTATTAATAATTTCATCTATCTGTTCACAAAATCAAATTTTATATAGAACAAGCTTTAATCTGGTATATAGATGTGCGATAAACTCTATTTAATTGCGACAAATTATACGTTAATATATCGAGTACGAAAATTCTCAGTGCGGAAGTTCGGTTCGATATTTTCATTAAAAAAGTGCCAATACATGCTATTTACCGAGTCTTATTTTAAGCCACATTTAAGACAAAATATGCGATATTATGCATCATTTTAAAGCTTATACATAGAAAAAGGTTTAGTCAGGTCGATTTTGAATTTTTGTAAAAGAATAACAACAAGACGAGTGTATAAAGTAGCCCTATTTTCGGACGTACATTTCGGTTTGAGTGACATCATTCTGCTATAAATAAATACACGTATTCTTAATTAATTTAAAAACTAAATCACAAAATCAAACTGGCAATAGAATAAGCTTTCTTTTGATGTATATAAGAGTGAATAACTCGACTTAATTTGGACAAAATATATGTTCATATATCAAGTTCGTAAATTCACCCGACCACAGATTGGTTTGATTTTTTCATTGAAATGTGCGAAAACATGCTAATTACCGAGTCTTATTGTAAGCCTTAATTTAGGCATAACATGTGATATAATGCATCATTTTAAAGCTGATTGTTGTAAAAATGTTTTGACGGGTACATTTTGAACAGCAAATAAATAATAAGGGCCTGGTGAGTAAACAAAACAGGCCCATTTTCGAATGTGAATTTTGTGTTCGACTGACATCCTTCTGCTGTTATTTAACACATGTTTTATTAATCATTTCATCTATCTGTTCACAAAATCAAATTTTATATAGAACAAGCTTTAATCTGGTATAAAGATGTGCGATAAACTCTATTTAATTGCGACAATTTGAACGTTAATATATCGAGTACGAAAATTCTCAGTGCGGAAGTTCGGTTCGATATTTTCATTAGAAAAGTGCCAATACTTGCTATTTACCGAGTCTTATTTTAAGCCACAATTAAGACAAAATATGCGATATTATGCATCATTTTAAAGCTTATACATAGAAAAAGGTTTAGACAGGTCGATTTTGAATTTTTGTAAAAGAATAACAACAAGACGAGTGTATAAAGTAGCCCTATTTTCGGACGTACATTTCGGTTTGAGTGACATCCTTCTGCTATCAATAAATACACGTATTCTTAATTAATTTAAAAACTCAATCACAAAATCAAACTGGCAATAGAATAAGCTTTCTTTTGATGTATATATGAGTGAATAACTCGACTTAATTTGGACAAAATATATGTTTATATATCAAGTTCGTAAATTCACCCGACCACAGATTGGTTTGATTTTTTCATTGAAATGTGCGAAAACATGCTAATTACCGTGTCTTATTGTAAGCCTTAATTTAGGCAAAACATGTGATATAATGCATCATTTTAAAGCTGATTGTTGTAAAAATGTTTTGACGGGTACATTTTGAACAGCAAATAAATAATAAGGGCCTGGTGAGTAAACAAAACAGGCCCATTTTCGAATGTGAATTTTGTGTTCGACTGACATCCTTCTGCTGTTATTTAACACATGTTTTAGTAATCATTTCATCTATCTGTTCACAAAATCAAATTTTATATAGAACAAGCTTTAATCTGGTATAAAGATGTGCGATAAACTCTATTTAATTGCGACAATTTAAACGTTAATATATCGAGTACGAAAATTCTCAGTGCGGAAGTTCGGTTCGATATTTTCATTAGAAAAGTGCCAATACATGATGAACGTAAAGTTGGCAGACTCAGCAGACACAGCAGACACAGCAGAAGGAACGATCCTTCTGCTGTGTCTGCTGGCAGAAGGATACATTTACAGCAGAAGGATCAATCTTTCTGCTGGGTCTGCTGGCAGAAGGATTGAATTATAACAGAAAGATGTGTCTGTTGGCAGAATGATTTAATAATAACAGAAAGATGTGTCTGCTGGCAGAAGGATTAATCAACAACAGAATCAATCTTTCTGCCACGTCTGTTGGCAGAATAATTGAATTATAATTTCAAGCCTCAATTTAAGCAAAACATGTGATATTATGCATCATTTTAAAGCTGATAGTTATGAAAATGTTTTGATGAGTACATTTTGAACAGTAAATAAAGAATAAGGGCCTGGTGAGTAAACAAAACAGGCCCATTTCGAATGTGAATTTTGTGTTCGACTGACATCCTTCTGCTGTTATTTAACACATGTTTTATTAATCATTTCATCTATCTGTTCACAAAATCAAATGTTATATAGAACAAGCTTTAATCTGGTATAAAGATGTGCGATAAACTCTATTTAATTGCGACAATTTGAACGTTAATATATCGAGTACGAAAATTCTCAGTGCGGAAGTTCGGTTCGATATTTTCATTAGAAATGTGCCAATACATGCTATTTACCGAGTCTTATTTTAAGCCACATTTAAGACAAAATATACGATATTATGCATCATTTTAAAGCATATACATACAAAAAGGTTTAGACAGGTCGATTTAGAAATTTTGTAAAAGAATAACAGCAAGACGAGTGTATAAAGTAGCCCTATTTTCGGACGTACATTTCGGTTTGAGTGACTTCCTTCTGCTATAAATAAATACACGTAATCTTAATTAATTTAAAAACTGAATCGCAAAATCAAACTGGCAATAGAATAAGCTTTCTTTTGATGTATATATGAGTGAATAACTCGACTTAATTTGGACAAAATTTATGTTTTTATGTAAAGTTCGTAAATTTATCCGACCACAGTTTGGTTTGATTTTTTCATTGAAATGTGCGAAAACATGCTAATTACCGAGCCTTATTGTAAGCCTTAATTTAGGCAAAACATGTGATATTATGCATCATTTTAAAGCTGATTGTTGTAAAAATGTTTTGACGGGTACATTTTGAACAGCAAATAAATAATAAGGGCCTGGTGAGTAAACAAAACAGGCCCATTTTCGAATGTGAATTTTGTGTTCGACTGACATCCTTCTGCTGTTATTTAACACATGTTTTATTAATCATTCCATCTATCTGTTCACAAAATCAAATTTTATATAGAACAAGCTTTAATCTGGTATATAGATGTGCGATAAACTCTATTTAATTGCGACAAATTATACGTTAATATATCGAGTACGAAAATTCTCAGTGCGGAAGTTCGGTTCGATATTTTCCTTAAAGAAGTGCCAATACATGCTATTTACCGAGTCTTATTTTAAGCCCCAATTAAGACAAAATATGCGATATTATGCATCATTTTAAAGCTTATACATAGAAAAAGGTTTAGACAGGTCGATTTAGAATTATTGTAAAAGAATAACAGCAAGACGAGTGTATAAAGTAGCCCTATTTTCGGACGTACATTTCGGTTTGAGTGACTTCCTTCTGCTATAAATAAATACACGTAATCTTAATTAATTTAAAAACTAAATCGCAAAATCAAACTGGCAATAGAATAAGCTTTCTTTTGATGTATAAATGAGTGAATAACTCGACTTATTTTGGACAAAATATATGTTTTTATGTCAAGTTCGTAAATTTATCCGACCACAGTTTGGTTTGATTTTTTCATTGAAATGTGCGAAAACATGCTAATTACTGAGTCATATTGTAAGCCTAAATTTAGGCAAAACATGTGATATTATGCATCATTTTAAAGCTGATTGTTGTAAAATGTTTTGACGGGTACATTTTGAACAGCAAATAAATAATAAGGGCCTGGTGAGTAAACAAAACAGGCCCATTTTCGAATGTGAATTTTGTGTTCGACTGACATCCTTCTGCTGTTATTTAACACATGTTTTATTAATCATTTCATCTATCTGTTCACAAAATCAAATTTTATATAGAACAAGCTTTAATCTGGTATATAGATGTGCGATAAACTCTATTTAATTGCGACAAATTATACGTTAATATATCGAGTACGAAAATTCTCAGTGCGGAAGTTCGGTTCGATATTTTCCTTAAAGAAGTGCCAATACATGCTATTTACCGAGTCTTATTTTAAGCCCCAATTAAGACAAAATATGCGATATTATGCATCATTTTAAAGCTTATACATAGAAAAAGGTTTCGACAGGTCGATTTAGAATTATTGTAAAAGAATAACAGCAAGACGAGTGTATAAAGTAGCCCTATTTTCGGACGTACATTTCGGTTTGAGTGACTTCCTTCTGCTATAAATAAATACACGTATTCTTAATTAATTTAAAAACTAAATCGCAAAATCAAACTGGCAATAGAATAAGCTTTCTTTTGATGTATAAATGAGTGAATAACTCGACTTAATTTGGACAAATTTATGTTTTTATATCAAGTTCGTAAATTTATCCGACCACAGTTTGGTTTGATTTTTTCATTGAAATGTGGAAAACATGCTAATTACCGAGTCTTATTGTAAGCCTAAATTTAGGCAAAACATGTGATATTATGCATCATTTTAAAGCTGATTGCTGTAAAAATGTTTTGACGGGTACATTTTGAACAGCAAATAAATAATAAGGGCCTGGTGAGTAAACAAAACAGGCCCATTTTCGAATGTGAATTTTGTGTTCGACTGACATCCTTCTGCTGTTATTTAACACATGTTTTATTAATCATTTCATCTATCTGTTCACAAAATCAAATTTTATATAGAACAAGCTTTAATCTGGTATATAGATGTGCGATAAACTCTATTTAATTGCGACAAATTATACGTTAATATATCGAGTACGAAAATTCTCAGTGCGGAAGTTCGGTTCGATATTTTCATTAAAAAAGTGCCAATACATGCTATTTACCGAGTCTTATTTTAAGCCCCAATTAAGACAAAATATGCGATATTATGCATCATTTTGAAGCTTATACATAGAAAAAGGTTTAGACAAGTCGATTTTGAATTATTGTAAAAGAATAACAGCAAGACGAGTGTATAAAGTAGCCCTATTTTCGGACGTACATTTCGGTTTGAGTGACTTCCTTCTGCTATAAATAAATACACGTAATCTTAATTAATTTAAAAACTAAATCGCACAATCAAACTGGCAATAGAATAAGCTTTCTTTTAATGTATAAATGAGTGAATAACTCGACTTAATTTGGACAAAATATATGTTTATATGTCAAGTTCGTAAATTCACCCGACCACAGTTTGGTTTGATTTTTTCATTGAAATGTGCAAAAACATGCTAATTACCGAGTCTTATTTTAAGCCTCAATTTAGGCAAAACATGTGATATTATGCATCATTTTAAAGCTGATTGTTGTGCAAATTTTTTGACGGGTACATTTTGAACAGTGAATCAATAATAAGGGCCTGGTAAGTAAACAAAACAGGCCCATTTTCGAATGTGAATTTTGTGTTCGACTGACATCCTTCTGCTGTTAATAAACACATGTTTTTTTAATCGTTTCATCTATCTGTTCACAAAATCAAATTTTATATAGAAAAAGCTTTAATTTGGTATATAGATGTGCGATAAACTCATTTTAATTGCGACAAAATATATGTATTTAAATATGTCAAGTACGAAAATTCTCAGTACGAAAGTTCGGTTCGATATTTTCAAAAAATGTGCAAATACATATGCTGACTACCGAGTCTTATTTTAAACCACAACTAAGTTAAAACATGTGCTTTTATGCATCATTTTCAAGCTGATTGTTTGGAAAATGTTTTGACGGGTAAATTTAGAACTATAAATAAACAATAAGGGCCTGTCGAGTGTTCAAAACAGGCCAATTTTTGAATGTGAATTTGTGTTCGACTGACATCCTTCTGCTGTAAACATAAACATGTTTGACTATGTATTTTACAAATCCATACACATAATCAGACTGAAGATAAAACAAGCTTTCTTTTGATATATATTAACATACAAAACTCGATTTTTATAAGGCCGAACGATACTAACTGGATCGATGTTTGAGTTTTTTCTAAATGATATTTGGGTTCGGTCTTTTTTATGAAATGACTAGTAACAGGTCTATTTTCGAGAGCAATTTTCGAGAATGTTTCGACTTAAACCTTTATGCATCAAATTAAAAATGTTTTGAAATGTCTATTTGGGAAAAAAATAATAAAGAATAACAGCATGGCGAGTGTAGAAGTTAGCCCTGTTTTCGGATATAAATTTGGGTTTGACTGCCACCCTTCTGCTATTAATAAATACACGATTTTTTTTATTAATTTACCAACCTATTCGCAAAATCAGACTAACAATAGAATAAGATTTATTTTGGTGTTATTTGGTGGTGATCCTAGCAAGGCAGTTAGAACCTCAGTCTATAGGGCTCTAGAGATCTACATAGTAATCTACAATGAAAGACAAAATCTAGATCCCACAAATTCAGTCTATTTCATTTATTCCACCCAATTAAGTGCAAATACCATATGAGTTACATAAACACTGCATAAAAACACCAAAATGCAGTTAAAACATCTAATTAAACTTATTTGAAAGTCCTGAAAAGACTTAAAATCAATTCTGAGGTACCCAAAACCTCTAATTTTAATGCTATTTACTAGCAAAATTAACAATGCCTTTAATTCATTGTAATTAAATATATCCTAGGATGCAAATCCTACTTAAATATACATTATCAGGGTCTTTTTACCCAGATAAAACACTATTACCAGACTTACCGGGTTACTAAAACCCATAAATTTAACAAATATTCAACAAATCTGTTGAATCTTAAAACTATTTTACATTATTTAATGCCTACTATACAGGAATATATATATTTTAATCATATAATGTGGAAATTTATGTTTTTTTACTACAAAAAGACATTATTTTGTCTATTTTAATACAAATTTTATACAATTTAGCCTATTAAAAGGCTTTAAAACCTTTAATTTAACAATTTCTTAAACTAATTATCGGTTAGGAACCTGTAAAAGAAACAAAAGACCTGAAATTACCATCTTAAACACAGTAATATATATATCAAAAACTTCATTAATATACCTAATGACAAAATTCTTTTAAATTAGAGCTAAAATGTCTTAGGTTTTAGAATTTCACATTATATTTTTACTAAAAAATCAACAAAAAATCTATTGGAACACCTATTAAAGTTCATTTTCTGTTCCAATACTGAAAAAAATTATCAAAATGAATAACTCTTAAGAAAATATTATAGAGTTTTCAAAAATATGTCAACAACTGACATATGTATACTAATATATCAAAAGGTTCTCCGGTCCATAAGATCCAATTACCCCGGATATGTTTAATAATCCGGGGTAGTTACTTGGTATTTGCACTATTTTGGGATCTCCGCAATTAATAATACAATACTATTGTTTAACTTTTTCTATAGTACTTATGGATTGAGTCTTTTGTGCTCTGTACAGAAGATTTCATTCAAAAAGTACACTACATTGTGTGTAACTTTTAATCTTTTGTTACAAAAATTAAAGATACCAGTCAATGTGATTTTTTACAAGGAATCTTTTAACGTGCCCGGATTTTTTTGTAAAATTTTAAACTTTTTAGAATACTGATTAAAACAGTCTATTACTAATGTACAAATCTCTCACAAGATCAAAAAATGAATATGGAGCTGAAATTTATTCTGTAACTAGCCCCTCCCAACTCCAAAGACTAAATATTATTCAGAATTAAGCATTGAGAATTGCTCTAAGGGCCTTACCAACCACCCCACAGCATCTTTTAGAAGCAGAGGCAGGAGTCATGCCACTCATTTTCAGGTCTGGGCAGGCTGTTAAATTCTGGGCTAGGGCTCAAACCAAACAAATTAAAAATAAACCTGAATGCCATCATTGGGACTGGTTCATTCTGCCACAGGAGCTTCCAAAATACTCCTACACCATTTGGAGCCAAAATTGAGCTCCTAAAGGCAACAATGGGTTTCAGTGATGTCCCCTTTGACATCCAGATCCTACTAGATCCAAGCAAGACGGTCAGGAGTTCAGTCTATATGGCTCTAGAAACTTATATAGTTGATTGCCAAATGACCAATAAGATCTAGAGCCCCCATTCTCAGTCTATTTCATTTATATCACCCAATATAAGTGCAAGTACCTCAAGAGTTTCAATGAAATCTGTATACATAACACTATAATGCAGAAAATACCATTTAAATGGCTATTTTTCACATAATAAACTATTAAACTATAACAATGAGGTAATTTAAACCTCTTATATAAACTGTTATCCACTAGTTTTGTTTAAAATTCAAGTGATTTTTACTAAATAGCAAAATACATAGACCTAAAACCAAAAATTATTAAACAAAACAGGGTCAAATTCTTTAAAAACATCATTCTGAATAACTTTCCGGGTTAGGAAAACACCAATTTTATTATTTAAACAGTTCAAATTGTTGAATTTTACACCATTTTCAAATTATTTTAATTCTTCTATTTAATTACTACCTTACATATACTAAATACTGAAAAGTATGATATTTTTGACAAAAAGGACAACTTTTTGCCCATCTCCTTCAATAAAAGACTGCATATTAGGGTTAAAAACCTTAAATTTTTACAAAAAAATCACTCTTTATGGATTGGAGACATATAAAGATGTCATTAAACATAATAGTATCAATGCAACCATTGTAATATAAACCAAATGACATTAACAATATTAAAAACATAAGAATTTCAAATTTCAGAACTAAAATTCTCAATATTTTAGATTTTTCACACTTTGTTAACATTATATTCCACTCTAGAAATGAAAATAGCTGGAATATTAATCTTAAAAAACCTTTATAAGTATATATAGTTTATACAATTTCATCAATTAAAGTTTATTTCCCTAAATAGTTTTGATTTCTACACCAATATGTCAAAATTTGGCTTTAAACTTAATAAATAGAAAAGGATCTCCAATCCTAAAGATCCAATTACCCTGTTAAAAATAACCGGGGTAATTACTCGGTACTTGCACTCTGTTTGGATCCCCGCAACCATAGAAATAAATGTATTTCATGTACAAATATTTTTTTGCTTTTTGATTGAGGTTTCTGCACTATGTGCTTCAACCTTCGATCAAGAAGTAAATAACTTTGTACTCATTTGTATCTAAAACCAAAAGTAACAATCACTGTGATTTTTAAGGAGAATCTTTTAAGGTCCTCAGTTTTCTAGTGAACATTTTTCAATTTAAAAAAAATAAGTGTCAATTAGTGCATGTATGTGAAGACAGCAGTAACGGCAGTACAGCAGTAAAGCCTTACTGTCAGAATTTCATCATTTTCAGGCTGATTGTTTGGAAAATGTTTTCACGGGTACATTTTGAAAAATAAGTCAACAATAAGGGCACTGCGAGTGGACAAAACAGGCCCATTTTCAAATGTATACTTTTGTTCGACAGTTCGACATCCTTCTGCTATTAATAAATACATCTTTTATAAAACTACTTCACCAATCTATTCAATCTATAATAAAATTATATATAGAACAAGCTTTCTTTTGGTATACAAATGTGAGAAAAATTCGAACCGAACTTTCGTACTGAGAATTTTCGTACTTGATATATTTAAATACATATATTTTGTCGCAATTAAAATGAGTTAATCTCACATTTATACACCAAAACAAACCTTGTTCTATATAAAATTTGATTTTGTGAATACATTGGTGAAATAATTAATAAAACATGTTTTATTAACAGCAGAAGGATGTCAATCGAACACAAAATTCACATTCGAAAATGGGCCTGTTTTGTTCACTCACCAGGCCCTTATTATTTATTTACTGTTCAAAATGTACCCGTCAAAACATTTTTCAAACAATCTGCTTTAAAATGATGCATAATATCACAAGTTTTGTCTAAATTGTGGCTTAAAATAAGACTCGGTAATAAGCATGTTTTCGCACATTTCAATGAAAAAATCAAACCAAACTGTGGTCGGGCGAATTAACGAACTTGATATATAAACATATATTTTGTCCAAATTAAGACGAGTTATTCACTCATTTATACACCAAAAGAAAGCTTATTATATTGCCAGTCAGATTGTGTGATTTGGTTGGTAAATTAATTTAAAATACGTGTATTTATTTGTAGCAGAAGGATGTCACTCAAACCGAAATGTACGTCCGAAAATAGGGCTACTTTATGCACTCGTCTTGCTATTATTATCTTACGAAAATTCAAAAACGACCTGTCGAAGCCTTTTTCTATGTACAAGCTTTAAAATGATGCATAATATCATGTGTTTTTTTCTGAATTGTGGCTTAAAATAAGACTCGGTAAATAGCACGTATTCGCACTTTTTTATTGAAAATATCGAATCGAACTTCCGCACTGAGAATTTTCGTACTCGATAAATATACATATAATTTGTCGCAATTAAATTGAGTTTATCGCACATCTAAATACCAAATTTAAGCTTGTTCTATATAAAATTTGATTTTGTGAACAGATAGATGAATGATTAATAAAACATGTGTTTATTAACAGCAGAAGGATGTCAGTCGAACACAAAATTCACATTCGAAAATGGGCCTGTTTTGTTTACTCACCATGCCCTTATTATTTATTTACTCTTCAAAATGTACCCGTCAAAACATTTTTACAACAATCAGCTTTTAAATGATGCATAATATCACATGTTTTGCCCAAATTTTGGCTTACACTATGACTCGGTAATTAGCACGTTTTTGCACATTTCAATGAAAAAATCAAACCAAACTGTGGTCGGGTAAATTTACGAACTTGACATAAAAACATATATTTTGTCCAAATTAAGTCGAGTTATTCACTCATTTATACATTAAAAGAAAGCTTATTCTATTGCCAGTCTGATTTTGTGATTCAAGTTTTTAATGAATAAAAAATACGTGTATTTATTTATAGCAGAAGGATGTCACTCAAACCGAAATGTACGTCCGAAAATAGGGCTACTTTATACACTCGTCTTGCTGTTATTCTTTTACAAAAATTCTAAATCGACCTGTCTAAACCTTTTTCTATGTATAAGCTTTAAAATGATGCATAATATCGCATATTTTGTCTTAATTGTAGCTTAAAAGAAGACTCGGTAAATAGCATGTATTAGCACTTTTTTAAAGAAAATATCGAACCGAACTTCCGCACTGTGAATTTTCGTACTCGATATATTAACGTATAATTTGTCGCAATTAAATAGAGTTTATCGCACATCTATATACCAGATTAAAGCTTGTTCTATATAAAATTTGATTTTGTGAACAGATAGATGAAATGATTAATAAAACATGTGTTAAATAACAGCAGAAGGATGTCAGTCGAACACAAAATTCACATTCGAAAATGGGCTTGTTTTGTTTACTCACCAGGCCCTTATTATTTATTTGCTGTTCAAAATGTACCCGTCAAAACATTTTTACAACAATCAGCTTTAAAATGATGCATAATATCACATGTTTTGCCTAAATTAAGGCTTACAATAAGACTCGGTAATTAGCATGTTTTCGCACATTTCAATGAAAAAATCAAAACAAACTGTGGTCGGAAAAATTTACGAACTTGACATAAAAACATAAATTTTGTCCAAATTAAGTCGAGTTATTCACTCATATATACACCAAAAGAAAGCTTATTCTATTGCCAGTTTGATTTTGCGATTCAGTTTTTAAATTAATTAAGATTACGTGTATTTATTTATAGCAGAAGGATGTCACTCAAACCGAAATGTACGTCCGAAAATAGGGCTACTTTATACACTCGTCTTGTTGTTATTCTTTTACAATAATTCAAAATCGACTTGTCTAAACCTTTTTCTATGTATAAGCTTTAAAATGATGCATAATATCGCATATTTTGTCTTAATTGGGGCTTAAAATAAGACTCGGTAAATAACATGTATTTGCACTTTTTGAATGAAAATATCGAACGAACTTCCGCACTGTGAATTTTCGTACTCGATATATTAACGTATAATCTGTCGCAATTAAATAGAGTTTATCACACATCTATACACCAAATTAAAGCTTGTTCAATCTAAAAGTTGATTTTGTGAACAGATAGATGAAATGATTAATAAAACATGTGTTAAATAACAGCAGAAGGATGTCAGTCGAACACAAAATTCACATTCGAAGATGGGCCTGTTTTGTTTACTCACCAGGTCCTTATTATTTGTTTACTGTACAAAATGTACCCGTCAAAACATTTTTACAACAATCAGCTTTAAAATGATGCATAATATCACATGTTTTGCCTAAATTTAGGCTTACAATATGACTCGGTAATTAGCACGTTTTTGCACATTTCAATGAAAAAATCAAACCAAACTGTGGTCGGGTAAATTTACGAATTTGATATAAAAACATAAATTTTGTCCAAATTAAGTCGAGTTATTCACTCATTTATACATTAAAAGAAAGCTTATTCTATTGCCAGTTTGATTTTATGATTCAAATTTTAAATAAATTAAGATTACGTGTATTTATTTATAGCAGAAGGATGTCACTCAAACCGAAATGTACGTCCGAAAATAGGGCTACTTTATACACTCGTCTTGCTGTTATTCTTTTACAAAAATTATAAATCGACCTGTCTAAACCTTTTTCTATGTATAAGCTTTAAAATGATGCATAATATCGCATATTTTGTCTTAATTGTGGCTTAAAATAAGACTCGGTAATTAGCATGTATTGGCACTTTTCTAATGAAAATATCGAACGAACTTCCGCACTGAGAATTTTCGTACTCGATATATTAACGTTCAAATTGTCGCAATTAAATAGAGTTTATCGCACATCTATATACCAAATTAAAGCTTGTTCTATACAAAATTTGATTTTGTGAACAGATAGATGAAATGATTAATAAAACATGTGTTAAATAACAGCAGAAGGATGTCAGTCGAACACAAAATTCACATTCGAAGATGGGCCTGTTTTGTTTACTCACCAGGCCCTTATTATTTATTTGCTGTTCAAAATGTACCCGTCAAAACATTTTTACAACAATCAGCTTTAAAATGATGCATAATATCACATGTTTTGCCTAAATTTAGGCTTACAATATGACTCGGTAATTAGCACGTTTTTGCACATTTCAATGAAAAAATCAAACCAAACTGTGGTCGGGTAAATTTACGAACTTGACATATAAACATATATTTTGTCCAAATTAAGTCGAGTTATTCACTCATTTATACATTAAAAGAAAGCTTATTCTATTGCCAGTTTGATTTTGTGATTCAAATTTTACATAAATTAAAAATACGTGTATTTATTTATAGCAGAAGGATGTCACTCAAACCGAAATGTACGTCCGAAAATAGGGCTACTTTATACACTCGTCTTGCTGTTATTCTTTTACAAAAATTATAAATCGACCTGTCTAAACCTTTTTCTATGTATAAGCTTTAAAATGATGCATAATATCGCATATTTTGTCTTAATTGTGGCTTATAATTAGACTCGGTAAATAGCATGTATTGGCACTTTTCTAATGAAAATATCGAACCGAACTTCCGCACTGAGAATTTTCGTACTCGATATATTAACGTTCAAATTGTCGCAATTAAATAGAGTTTATCGCACATCTATATACCAGATTAACGCTTGTTCTATATAAAATTTGATTTTGTGAACAGATAGATGAAATGATTAATAAAACATTTGTAAAATAACAGCAGAAGGATGTCAGTCGAACACAAAATTCATATTCGAAAATGGGCCTGTTTTGTTTACTCACCAGGCCCTTGTTATTTATTTGCTGTTCAAAATGTACCCGTCAAAACATTTTTACAACAATCAGCTTTAAAATGATGCACAATATCACATGTATTGCATAAAATTTGGGCTTACAATATGACTCAGTAATTAGCATGTTTTCGCACATTTCAATGAAAAAATCAAACCAAACTGTGGTCGGATAAATTTACGAACTTGACATAAAAACATAAATTTTGTCCAAATTAAGTCGAGTTATTCACTCATTTATACATCAAAAGAAAGCTTATTCTATTGTTAGTTTGATTTTGCGATTTAGTTTTTAAATTAATTAAGATTACGTGTATTTATTTATAGCAGAAGGAAGTCACTCAAACCGAAATGTACGTCCGAAAATAGGGCTACTTTATACACTCGTCTTGCTGTTATTCTTTTACAATAATTCTAAATCGACCTGTCTAAACCTTTTTCTATGTATAAGCTTTAAAATGATGCATAATTTCGCATATTTTGTCTTAATTGGGGCTTAAAATAAGACTCGGTAAATAGCATGTATTGGCACTTTTTTAAGGAAAATATCGAACCGAACTTCCGCACTGAGAATTTTCGTACTCGATATATTAACGTATAATTTGTCGCAATTAAATAGAGTTTATCGCACATCTATATACCAGATTAAAGCTTGTTCTATATAAAATTTGATTTTGTGAACAGATAGATGAAATGATTAATAAAACATGTGTTAAATAACAGCAGAAGGATGTCAGTCGAACACAAAATTCACATTCGAAAATGGGCCTGTTTTGTTTACTAAACAGGCCCTTATTATTTATTTGCTGTTCAAAATGTACCCGTCAAAACATTTTTACAACAATCAGCTTTAAAATGATGCATAATATCACATGTTTTGCCTAAATTAAGGCTTACAATAAGGCTCGGTAATTAGCATGTTTTCGCACATTTCAATGAAAAAATCAAACCAAACTGTGGTCGGATAAATTTACGAACTTTACATAAAAACATAAATTTTGTCCAAATTAAGTCGAGTTATTCACTCATATATACATCAAAAGAAAGCTTATTCTATTGCCAGTTTGATTTTGCTATTCAGTTTTTAAATTAATTAAGATTACGTGTATTTATTTATAGCAGAAGGAAGTCACTCAAACCGAAATGTACGTCCGAAAATAGGGCTACTTTATACACTCGTCTTGCTGTTATTCTTTTACAAAAATTCTAAATCGACCTGTTTAAACCTTTTTCTATGTATATGCTTTAAAATGATGCATAATATCGCATATTTTGTCTTAATTGGGGCTTAAAATAAGACGCGGTAAAT
Source organism: Mactra quadrangularis (assembly GCA_025267735.1). Taxonomy (NCBI): domain Eukaryota; kingdom Metazoa; phylum Mollusca; class Bivalvia; order Venerida; family Mactridae; genus Mactra; species Mactra quadrangularis. The sequence goes on along the minus strand of CM046305.1, from coordinate 44,407,268 downwards.
AACATGTATTTGCACTTTTTGAATGAAAATATCGAACGAACTTCCGCACTGAGAATTTTCGTACTCGATATATTAACTTATAATCTGTCGCAATTAAATAGAGTTTATCACACATCTATACATCAAATTAAAGCTTGTTCTATATAAAATTTGATTTTGTGAACAGATAGATGAAATGATTAATACAACATGTGTTAAATAACAGCAGAAGGATGTCAGTCGAACACAAAATTCACATTCAAAAATGGGCCTGTTTTGTTTACTCACCAGGCCCTTATTATTTATTTGCTGTTCAAAATGTACCCGTCAAAACATTTTTACAACAATCAGCTTTAAAATGATGCACAATATCACATGTATTGCATAAAATTTGGGCTTACAATATGACTCAGTAATTAGCATGTTTTCGCACATTTCAATGAAAAAATCAAACCAAACTGTGGTCGGATAAATTTACGAACTTGACATAAAAACATAAATTTTGTCCAAATTAAGTCGAGTTATTCACTCATTTATACATCAAAAGAAAGCTTATTCTATTGTTAGTTTGATTTTGCGATTTAGTTTTTAAATTAATTAAGATTACGTGTATTTATTTATAGCAGAAGGAAGTCACTCAAACCGAAATGTACGTCCGAAAATAGGGCTACTTTATACACTCGTCTTGCTGTTATTCTTTTACAAAAATTCTAAATCGACCTGTTTAAACCTTTTTCTATGTATATGCTTTAAAATGATGCATAATATCGCATATTTTGTCTTAAATGTGGCTTAAAATAAGACTCGGTAAATAGCATGTATTGGCACTTTTCTAATGAAAATATCGAACCGAACTTCCGCACTGAGAATTTTCGTACTCGATATATTAACGTTCAAATTGTCGCAATTAAATAGAGTTTATCGCACATCTTTATACCAGATTAAAGCTTGTTCTATATAACATTTGATTTTGTGAACAGATAGATGAAATGATTAATAAAACATGTGTTAAATAACAGCAGAAGGATGTCAGTCGAACACAAAATTCACATTCGAAATGGGCCTGTTTTGTTTACTCACCAGGCCCTTATTCTTTATTTACTGTTCAAAATGTACTCATTAAAACATTTTCATAACTATCAGCTTTAAAATGATGCATAATATCACATGTTTTGCTTAAATTGAGGCTTGAAATTATAATTCAATTATTCTGCCAACAGACGTGGCAGAAAGATTGATTCTGTTGTTGATTAATCCTTCTGCCAGCAGACACATTTTTCTGTTATTATTAAATCTTTCTGCCAACAGACACATCTTTCTGTTATAATTCAATCCTTCTGCCAGCAGACCCAGCAGGAAGATTGATCCTTCTGCTGTAAATGTATCCTTCTGCCAGCAGACACAGCAGAAGGATCGTTCCTTCTGCTGTAGATTTATCCTTCTGCCAGCAGACACAGCAGAAGGATCGTTCCTTCTGCTGTGTCTGCTGTGTCTGCTGAGTCTGCCAACTTTACGTTCATCCAGGTTATAAGGTCCGGCGACTGTCATCATCATGTCAACATTTAATAATGACATTGTTACACGCTTTATCGCTTCATTTTATCAGTACAATGTCTTACACATCGTATTTCTGTGTAGTTTAGACTATATAACCACAGAAACCAAACTTCCTAGATCTACTTTTTCACCTTATGATATCAGAGGAAAAATAGAGAAAAAATAATTGTTACTTAATGCACTGTTTGGTGCGATTCAAACGATAGACAAAAAGTGTCTGTTTTCTATGGTATATTTCTGCCATCAGATAACCACATAACTAACTAGTTAATTAAGATGTTAACTAGTTACAGTAAGTAGTTAACCTCTTAATTTAATTAAGTCAAGTGGTTAACTAGTTACCGTAACTAGTTAATCTCTTAATTAACAAGTTATTTATGTGGTTATCTGATGGCAGAAATCTGCCACCATAGTTTTCCTTATTTGATGTTGTTGCCATTTTTGTTTACAATCTTAGTGTGATACGTATTTAGTCATTTACATATATATCTAGCCATTTCCTAATCAAGAGGTTATCAAGATTCTCGAATTTAAAGGTACTAGTTCACAGATTTGGTTAAGATTTTTCAATATTTTAAAAACACCATTCAGTGCTTGTAATTGTGTCAAAACATGAATTTTTAATATTATAAGACAAACTGACCTACAGATTGCAAGAACTATACAATAAAAGTCACAAAATGCACCAAACTTATCTATACCGTGACATACGGGGTAGATTTTTACTACTTGAAACACCATCATTTGTAGTTGTATGTCAATTTGCACTAAAATTGTCATTTCAAATCACTAATTTTCTGCTTAAAAATGTTTCCAAACAATTTTGATAGTTTCAGAAAAAAGTTGATGTTTAAGTTGAAATCTGTGAATGAGTACCTTTAAGAACGATAAGCAGTTTTCTCACAGCAGTTCAGTAGCAAAATGGAACAACTGCAGTAAACAAACACTAACCTACCTCACAGCCAAAAAGCAAACAGGGAAATAGCATAAACACATTAAAAATCATTCACAGCAAAGATGTTGAAAGCAAAGCGTTTTTAACGGTCTGTTTCTTCTCAATATTAATTTACCACAAACTTTCATTTGCTACGAAAGATATTCCAAACATTGAGGCCTATATGATGCAACATTCGCGGGCGGACTGTTTTTTACTCGAAAAAAAAACGCTAACCCTTGCAATCACACGGAAATGTTATCGCCGCTAGCGTTTTTGACACTACTCTGCAATTATTAGAATAGCTCCTGACTTGTTCGCACATACGTGGCTACAATTATACGGCGAGAGACATTATCATTCTACTATTTTATCCTAGATAGTAAAATATTGAATACAACCATATAGAAAATTTGTTGAGTGACGTATTTGCCACGTGACTTTGTTAAGCCAATGAAAGCGCGTTCTCACACATCTATGTGATAGGCGGGGCTTCGAGTTAATGTATACGAAAGCGCACTTGGCTCATGAACGCCATTGCAATCCAATAAATACGAAAATTACGGCAAAAAGGTTCGGAATTGTTAAATATCGCGATCAACGGAGAGGGTGTATGTTTTGTTTTCATAAAATTAGTTAAAAGGATTACGTATAAAGATTTTTTTCACAAAGTAGGTAAGTTCGATTTTGCTTTGATATTTGTTTCCCATTTTGCCCTGAATTTATTAAATATTATGTTTTTTTTTCATATTTTCTACATATTATATTTTAATTCACTTTGTCATTTATGCATGTAAACATCATTATTTTTAAGAACATAAGTCCAGGATTTTAAGCTTACAAAAAATGGATATATTTATTAATATTATCGCAAAGTGTATACGGAAGTAATCGTGAGCGGTGTGTTTAACAGCCATGTTGAATTCAATTATTATTTTCCTTTGCACAAACTCGACGGAAAAAGGTCCTTAAAGTGTTAATTTCACTCTCAATTACTTATTTGGTCTTGTTTGTTTTTCATTGAACAAAGTTTCTTAATGAATATAGCTGCACATTCTTAGCAAAATCTCATGTAGGCCAAACAATGTTGACATAGCAAATTTTTTTCATAATGCGCCATTTAGGTTTTCATACTGATCGCTCAAGCATTGGGAAAAAACGTAAAAACACAAGAGTTTAAGCTTATATTCTATTACTATAACTCAAACGTTTAAATTGTCATTTTTTTAAAAAGTTGGCACAAGTAGTTATTCGTCTTATCTGATAAAACATGTCTGTTATTTTCGTAGTATTCATTATCATTGTGGAATGGACCGAAACTAGGCTAAAACCTTGAACATAGACATAATGCCATTGTCACACGAGATAAAAGCGACCAAACAATCTCAAATGAGCTCTTAAAGTTTAATATCAATATTTTTATAGCAAAATAAATCGTGGCCATCATCAGGGATTAAAACCTGCGTAAGTACTAATTAAAATATTATTCAGAAATACGGCCATAACATAATAATATTAAAATTCCGATAGGTCACGTGGTATGAGTCAGTCACTATCGGCTGCACACGATTTTGGTATTGCGCCAAAAATGTGAGCGTTTGTTCGAGTTATACAAAAAATACTTTTAACATTTTGAGCTAGCTTAGAGTATAGTGAAATATTTGTTAGTTTTTTAGAAATTCGTTTGTGTCCAAATGCCTAAGCTGTCTTAATTTATTGAAAAAAGCCGCTTGTGGTAACCTACGTTTTAGAAAAAGACTGGTTATGAATAGGCCTACCCATCGATCGTCATTTCACTGGGCCCAGCATAATATTATAGATAAACTCTATGCAATATTATTTACCACCGGTCTGAGGGCCGGGATATTTTGGAATGATACGAGTTTGGTGACAATGGATATTGTTGTTTACCATTGTTAATGTGGTAATTTGTTAATTCTACTAGTTAATTTATTCGATTTTTTATATATTATTATTTGATAATTTAATCGATCGTTTCCTAATTATTTTAAAGTCCTATGAACTGACGCTAGATATATAAGTACGAGTACAAGCCTGCAGTGCAGAAGTACACACAACGGTTGATATTTTAGTTTGACTCACTTGCAAATGGTATATGACCCCCGTCCCTTCGGTCTATTGGCAAGGCTCAAAGAATTTAAATCGTTTTATTCCCTCACTGATAGACGGTTGTGAGGTTTGTAGCCCATTACGTATGGACCTTTATTAAGGAAACGCTGTTTTGTAAATTGTCCACCTCATTTTTCACTGACAACCGCAAAGTTCAAAGTTATAGAAATGCACAGACCAGATAAAAGCAACTTTCCCCACCGCCCCCAAAAAAACAAAACGAGTCTAAATTCGAAACTTCAGAAAACGGACAACGACTGGTGCATATTTTTCCTCCTAACATATTTATTTCATGTCCAGCCACTGGTAATGTTCGGAACTCCTCGGCCATTTACTACGAATAATATTCATTAATGAATGGTCGAGGTGTCCAGAATGACGTTGTAACAGGTTGGACATAAAATCACGTATTTGCGGTGCCTGGGTCGTATACAGGTTAAACGGAAAATGATGCATTAATAAATTATCCGCATATTTGTTGCTCAATTAAGTATTCCTTACGCAAAGGAAACATTGTTTACAAAGCTATCACTTACTTTATTTCATTATGCTTGGAGTAATTAGTTTGATTTACAAATAACTAGGGATGCGCGATAATACCGGTATACCGGTATATCGCAATACGTCTCAAACACAATACGAACCGGTACGGTCCCGCAATATATCGCGATATTTCTATCTTAATCTAATAGACTAAAATTGCATACTCGAACCTGTTTTGCATTATTTGTGGCCGAATTTGACCAGAATCTATTACATTTCTGGTTTTCCTTTAATCTATTTTAGCATAAAGTACTAGAATAAAGTATTGACAAAAAAACATATCTACCTGTGACGACTTTAGTTTAACATTAAGAAGAGGTGTTGGAACTGATGACTATTGTTATTATTTGACATTTGCCGAAAATAATAAATGTTTTTGGCATCATTAATATTTTATTTCAATCTTAACCTTTTCTTATTTTGTACGCGTCCGCATTTTTACTCTTATCCTTTAAATTGTTGACCGCATTTTCCCTCTATATCTAATGCTCAATAGAGAAAGGGCATCATAGATAAATTCATATCTGAATTAATAGAAAAATGTTCTCCAAATATTAGATCAATGGGACATACATAATCGAGTTCCCGAATAAATAAACGCTTTATTGTTGTCTTTTTGATGTCGCCTGAACATTTTCTAAACCTTTTGCGATTTTTCAAAGCGTTCATATAAAGTTTAACATCTCCAAACACTCTGGGACAAAAGAAGACATTTGAATTGCATTATTGTAAATTGAATTTGAAGGGTTATCATTTAAAATATGGCTTGAACGCTTAGGCTATATAGAATTTATTTTTATATTTTGCTTGTAGAACAATTCTGCCAAGAGCTTATAACATAACTAACAAGTTAATTAAGGACTTTAGTCAGTTATCTTTCCCTGATAAAATCTGAAGCAATCCAAGTAGGTCATTACAGTTGGAATCCTCGGATTTTATCATTGAATTCCTATGTAAGGATAACAAATTATTTCGTCCAATATCTTTCTTGTTGAATACGATATTAACACAAGTGATGAAATTTAGATAGTTCTTTACCCTCAAAATACTTAACTTGAATTTCAAACAAATTAAATGATTTACAAAAATGTTATTGAAGATTAATTCTGACAGATTGACATTGCAAAGTAAGGGTAAAATCTGAGTAATCAAACTAATTGGACCTACATATTTGAAGAGTATGCAAGGGGAAATAACTGACTATGGTCCCTTATTACGTATATAGATAATTACAAAATAAATTTGTTAGTTATGCCATGTTTTGTTTTGTTTTGTTTTTCAATCCCTTTTTGTTGTTTTCCTTTTCTTGGTTACACCGTTAAAACATTTTGACCAATCGCAAAACAAAGAATAAATTTAGTATGGCCTTGTTGCACAAAAGTAATAAAATATAATTGACTATGTGTCGAATAATTGGGTACAATTATTGGTTACGTCATAACTTTGTGCGTAGATTCGTATTGTTTTCTCGTACTTGGATCACTTCGGCGTTTTAATAATTAGCAAGTACGTTCATTTAGTCTGGGCAGTCTCATACTGCGCTTTGTCGAACTAGGTGCCCGTTCCTAAAGAAAGTCGCTACGTAACGCTTTTTGAAATGCGCTTTTTGTAGCGTGTACACAAGTTCTACGCAACGCGCAAAGGGGTTTACGTAAAGCTATTAAATTCAAGTTTGTGACTTCCACAAACAAAAGTTCTAAATTGTAACAAATGAAAAATATAATCATCAATCTGTGACCACGTTTATCAACTTTAACTGCCCCGACAAAATATGTGCATTAAATAAAACAGACTTATTGAAAAAGAAACCTATTCACTATGGGGTGCAGTCATTTTAAAAGACGAGCAAGAAGAAAAATTGCTACGTATCGCTAGCTAGCGATTCAATTTAGTACTTCGTAGCAGACCGCTTCATAGGACATTGCCACGAAGCGACACGAAGAACACGCATTTAGGAACGGGCTCTAGTTTAAAATGAATTTCAATTTGACAAGGAGCTTTTAGACGGCAATATATTTAAAACAATGAATCTCTGAGTTAAAAAAGAACGGTCATTATTTTTGGCTTTATAACAGGTTAATCTAAATTTTTCATCATCGGCGCGGTCCGTGATTAAACCTTTTCTACAATATATACGAAAATCTTTATATTATCAATTACGTCTTTCATCAAACTTGAAATAAATTTCTTTTCACATGAGCCTAGATGTATTCAAATGCTTAAAATGTTTTTACACAAAGAAATAAAAAAGAAAAAAATCACTGTATATTCGTTTAACTACATATCGCTTTTCAAAATACACCCCAACAAAAGATGGTTCGGCTCAAACATGTTATTGAAATCGTCTGTTATACCCGTTCTTTCTATAAACTTTAGATAATACATACCTTATAAAAAAATTACATCTGTGGTTTTTGAATTTTATTAAAATAAATACAAGCTCTTTATAATGCGTACATTCATCCGTTCCGTTCCGATTTGTCAGGTTTTTATACAAAACCGAAATTGAAAGAAGACACGCTATTGATGACGATTAAAACGGGCACAAACGAGTTTAAATCATTAAATATTTTCAATAGATTAGATAATGTATTTAAATAATATATGATTTTATTATACTTATAAACTTATCTGAATAATTAATTATTATTGTAAAATCATTAGTTTTTGCGATTCGAGAGTTTTAAGGCAGTTAGTTTCGTTGTTTAAATGCACCCGTACATGTTTTTACGACGTTTATTCATCTTTAAAATTATAGCCAAATAACACCACGATAGCTCTTAGGCTTATCAGAATTCATTTACTATTCCAGTCAGGGAAGTATTTGCCCCTTTGGTGTAATTTTAGGAAAGATTTGGTTTACATCTTTGTAACTTTGCTATTGGCGTAACATTTTTCAATAAACTTGGTAAGGGAATCAACCCAGGCTTCTCTGGTTTTCTGTTTAATATGCTAGCTGGACTATCCAGTTGTGAGCTTAAGATAAAAACTATCGTAAGTCAAATATGGGCAAGCGTAAAACATCGGGTATTTCCGTACCCTTTGTTAGGTACAACTGATCAACTTTCGGAATTACTCGGCCATTCACACAATAACTAAGGATTAATTTCAATGAATGATCGAGGTGTTCCGAATGACCATAAAGGTTACATACCACTAAATAGTAACCGAAAGCGAGCATTTACCGGAAATAGAAAGTGTGACATGGTGCTTATTTATTTTTGAGAGTGCGTAGGTACCTCACTTGTGGTGCTTTTTAATATTGAATAGTATGCATGTCTTTGACTATGCTTTGTCTATAAAAGTATGCAAATAATCAATGGATCTGGTTTGTTTAGTCGCGAAAACTGGTTAATAAGGGAGATGACTCTGTACGGCTGGTGAAGAGTTAAAATTCAGGACATTTTTTATGGTAGGAACTTTCAATCGAAATTTATTTTCTTATTAATAAAGTAACTTTTTTTCCAATACTGATCAGTTTCAGGGGAATAGGTAGATCTTTCAGCCTATCTATGGTTTGGGGTATCTAACATCCCTGGGTCATACTGTAATTTGACATTGAAAATGAGACTTTTTATATACAACAAAGAAGGATTTTATTTAGTGGTAATATTATATCGTCTGGCTTACGCGTCTGTCTTTTGGACTTATCAGTGACGTCCATCTATATAAACATGTATTAGAGCTTAACTTTATTATATGACAATAAATGAAAATAGTGGCACTTATAGTCTCTAAACTAATGTCAGCTATTAGAATCTATGAAATTCTGCAATGTCTTTAACACATCCTTTGAAATTCTGCATTGTCTTTTACACATCCTTTAAAATGTGTAAATTGTTTAAATAAGTTGTATAAGAAATATATGACGGAATAGGAAATTTTGTTTCCTACATCTTTTGTTCTTATTGTATTATAAATAAAAAGCTACAAATCATTCTAACTATTAAGAAACTAATTAGGGATCAAGTTTGTTGCAACACGTGCACACTTCCCAGTACTCCTCCATGCATACAATATACTACAGTGGATGTTTTACCTATTTTGGCAGTAGGCAAATCAGGGGAAGCTCTATATGACAATGGGTTAATGCTTAATATGTAATTAACAATTGGCATGCTGACACTATCAGTCTATCAGCAATGTGACGCAAATGAACTTTCGATTTAAAGTAAGATTTGGGTCATTCCAGCTCAAATCAACCAATGCTTCCCAGATCACCCTCTCAGATCTGCCTAAAACTTTTAATATGTATTTGTACATCCAATTCATGGACAAAAATGCAATATTTAGTCATTATCTCCAGTACTTTGGAAAATATTGGCATTTTAAGTAAAGGGGGGTAATTTTGCAGTTTCTGAATTTGTCCTGAGGCCATGTTTAGACACTTATATCTCCTAAAATATTATTTCTATACTTCTGAAAGTGATATATGTCACACACATTTACATGTAGAGTACAAAACTGATATTCAATCAAGTGTGAAATTGTTACTTTTTTGTCTACAGACCTCTAAGAATCGAAAAAGCTTAAATTTGTCTTAAAATCTTCCAAATTGGAACATTGATTTTTTCATAACCATTTCATATTTAGATCTCAAATTTATTTAGCATTTATTTACAGCATATAAGAGTAGTTTAAAGCAAATTTGAATCCAAAATCTCACTTATAGAATTCACAAAATTTATTTAAATTGAGTATGATCTCAAAATTTTGCGAAAATTGCTTATGTTTGAACACCAAAATGGTCATGTCAAGAGTTCACAATCATTTTCAAATTTTGTACATGAATTCTATTACATGTAAACATTATTCCATCAAAAATTTGTTTCGTTTATGAGCTTCTCGACGGACCAACTTTAGAATATTCTGTAATAGCCCCCGAGAACTGAAAAATCGACCCCGCTGAAGTTATGCATAACTCTGTCGATCATACTCAATTATTGTCCATGAATTGGATGTACAAATACATGTTAAAAGTTTCAGGAAAATCTGAGAGGGTGACCTGGGAAAATTTCTAAAAATTGGTTGATTTGAGATGGAATGACCCATTTGTAATAATGCTTATTTTACTGGACAAAAGTTGAGTCTTAAATGTTGCATTGGGATAAATAAAGCTTTCACAATGTATAATTGTGTTGAATCTTCATATTGTCATTCAAATACAAGCATGGGTGCTGAAAAAAGCTCATGTTATGAACTCCCAATATATCGCAATACGTATTGCAATACGCTGTTTGATATCGCAATATATCGCAATACGAAATTTCCGACGATACCCACCCCTACAAATAACTCAGCCAATAATACGTTTGCAAATCCGAATATCAGGCAATTCTATGCTGCATTTTACCTTCTAAGATTATATTTGACAAAGTGCCCAGTTCCTTTAAAAATTGGGGTAATTTTATAAAAGCCCACTATTTCTATTTTTGGTTAACACTGATTATTTATGTTTCAAAATCATTTTTGAGCTTTATAATGTAATTTGGAGGAAGCCTTTTTCTATCACAAGATTTCATCTTTACATATTGTGATCATAATTATTGTTTCAAGTATTGACAATCCAATTCTACTTCCGGGTTCGATCTACTTTCACTTTGAATTGCAATAAATAACCGTTGTTAAACGTATTTAAGGGATAATTACGTTCAAAATATTAATGTAATAGACATCTATCACATTGTGTGAAATAATGTCTGTTGCAATCTTTCTTGGTAAGCCATAATTTTAAGGTGGAATGAATAAACTTGAATACTTTATTTGACATGCAAAATTTGATCATAAAACTTTTAAAAACAGACCTACGATATATTTTGTCCCTTAGATATGTTTGATAAAATACCAAACCCGGGTCGATGGTGTAGTTGAGAGCGGGTTGGGATTTGGAATCTCATGTCCCGAAGGGGGTACGGGTTCGAATCCCGCCCGGGGAGGTTATACCCTCCCATTAAAATTTGACAATAATGTCAATTTTCCTTCATTGATTAGATAATATGGAGAAGTTTCCGGCCTTGTAGAAGGGTATGTGAGTACTGGTTGTAGACAGGGGTCCAGGAAAGCAAGGTTAGGTGCGCAGGACGCTGTAAAATGACCTAAATTGTGTTGACACGGCGTTTAACCCAGTAAAAAATACCACCTACATATTAGATCTTGATTTCTAGAAAAAACGAAATCACAAAATATAATCATGGCTTAATACATTTGGTTCATGTCCTGTCTTAGTCCAGGGATTTCGTTAATTTTAACTAGCCCATAAATCAAAGCTCGTTTGCGGAACATATCTGGCAATTTCCACGTAGTTTCGCCCAGTTAGAGCAATTATCTCTCGCTCTGACAACGTAGTAATATACTCATAACATAGAACATATGGATTTTTCATTTTCCTGACAGCAGGCTTGCTATTAATTGATTGTTTCTCGTGTTAATGGCTGCCTAATGGCTCCCAAAGGTCATAGCTACATTGTACGGTAGTTATTATACGTTTGTGAGATAGGTTTTAATATAACAATACTTGCACATGTATATATTTTCATTATCTTCATTATCCGTCCTGGCATAGATAAAAACAATATACGACCAAAAATGTTCTTGTGAGAATTAAGAATGACCATGTTATGGATAGTTCCTGTTTTTAACTTACGATGATTCTTATCGTAACTATTTTCGTGATACGCGACACAGGGCTACTGGATATAGATTCAGACATGTGAAAAATACTCATTCCATAAAGTTGAGCTAGCTGATAATTTGGCGAATCATTTTTAAATGTAACAAATAAAGATACCTGGCTTGTGAAAATTAAAACGAAGACTACGACAACCATGTACGCATAAAACATTAAAAAAAACAACAAAAAATAACAACATGCATGTATATACTACTATATGGACTTTTCACATTGAATCTTGCGATAGAAAGCATCGTAGGTCCAGCTCTTGACTTTGCCCCTTAAGTTCCAAAGTACAACATATTTTTTCTGAGACAATAATTAGAAGGTATTTTATGTTTTATTTAATTCTAATATTTGATATGGAAAAGTATTTATGACTCTATTCATGACTCATTTTTTTATATATTGTTTTTACTGGGGTTAACGCCGTGTCAACACAATGCAGGTCAGTTTACGGCGTCCAGCGCCCCTAACCTAGCTTTCCTGGACACTTGTCCATAACCAGTACTCACCTACCCTTCGACAAGGCCGGAAACTTCTCCATATTATCTAATCAATGGAGAAAAATTTCCATTATTGTCAAATTTTCATGGAAGGGTATAACCTCCCATGGTGGGGTTTGAACCGTACTCCCTGCGGGACTCCAGATTCCAAATCCCGGCGCGCTAATGACTCAATGGCATAGTGCTAAAAGGAGATAGGTGCAACAGTATTTGCGTACACTTATCACCTTTTAGCACTATGGCATTGATGTATATTAAAAAAAATATTTCCGCTTTTGACTTAAGTAGACTTACGATGATTTTTATCGTAAGATTTTGTAGAAGAATCGTAAAGCTGTTGAATAAATAACATTATGTACATGTATTACAATAGCCTTAGCATATTGTAAATTAATAATGGAAACATTGTTTATTTATTTTTGTACTGTTAAATTTTGGACTTATCCTTTTATAGGGAAAACACATAAGTGTGAAAATGTATGGGCTTATTTTATATAATGCTAGACATTCCATTAGTAATAATTCTGGATACAATAAGTTATGGTACAGTTTCTAAGTATACGATTCTTATGAAAACACATATAATTGTTCAGTATGATTCATCTTATTATCTCCTCTAATATATTTTATAATTACTTGTTTTAAATCGATGATAACAAAACTTCAGAATACATGTATATTCATTATCTCCGGTTTTTGGAACGATGTCCTAAGACATCGTTCCAATGGTAACAAGAAAGTATAAGATTACTCTTTTCACGCTTCAACAATTTTCAACATAGACAAAGAGGCGTAGTTCAAGCGTGAAACTCATTAACATCTCATTTAAATGTAATACAACGCTGACTTGTGTTGTCGTTCTTGAAACTCTTCTGGAAAAGGGAGGTTACTCTCAGGACATACAAATTTTGCAATGGAGACGGGACAACTCAACCCGTAGACAACTCAGACCGTGACAACTGCAAAGATTACTTGTTGGAGTAAAAAGGGCCTACGATGTTTTTGACAATGCCTGTTATATGCGTAGCATAATAACATCATTCGATAGTTATAAACAATATTAAATGATCGTATTATATTATGATACTTATGTCAATACATTAAGGACGATTTTGGTAGTTTTTGTGCGCACCGTTCTGTGCATATCTAAAACACGACGTCAACGTTACAAATAAGGCAGTGGCTAGAGTTACGGTACCGTAACTCTAGGCCCAGGTTCTAGAGTTACGGAAGTTCCGTAACTGTAGACAACCCTGCCAGGGTTGGCTAGAGTTACGGAAGTCAAATAACATGCGTATGTTTCAACTTTAAAACGTCGAAAAACTTGTTTAAATTCATTATTACTCGAAATAAACAAATATTTACCGACGTGACTCATCCAATTGTTATTACACCCGCCATTTTGGATATGACTAATACTCTTACCGGGTGTTTAATATACGGCGATATGACGTTGTCGTCTTCAAAGTGTCACATTAAAAGTTTACTTGAACGATTTTAAGTTATAGAGTTTGATTATAATTTGGAATGAATATGTATAATTTTGTACGGAATTTTAAGCAAATATTTATAGGAAAAAGACGATTCTTAGAGTAATTTTAATTGTGAATAAATTGCAAGTGCAAAACGTTAATTTGACTTAAATTTCGTGAACAAAAATGGGAATGTAGCTTGATGCAAAAGAGCTTAGTACTTGGGGGAAAACCTTAAATGAATTGTTAGAAAGTCGATATTTTTGTGAAAAAATGCAGCTTGTCATTCCACACCAAATCTTTAAAATTTTAACGAAAATATTAACGATCTCGTTAAAAAATACCCATTGATAACCAAAAATGAGAAGTTGTCAGCTCCTTGTGGTTAAAGAAAATAGTCCAGAATAATCTTTGGTTTGGTGAAATGGCTGCTGTACATGACCCTAAAATGTGTTGATGAAAATTAATTCTTTGACTGGTTTATTTTGTTTGATAAAGTAAGATAAACCTTGCCATGAGCAAACCACTTGAGAAGTCTAGTGCTATGCTTTTGTTAAATTCTTTTAATTGATACTTAATACATTATTTTATAGATGATATACATAATTATATATTCTTTAATCAAAAAATAAGTTCAGGACATCGTTCCTCCAGCACTCCAGTGCTTTGATTTTTATTGTTAGGCGACTTTGTTTTCGTTAGATAGACACTCCAAATAAAAAATGTCTTAAAATATAATTTATGATAATTTTCAAACTGTTACCATTGATGTTTTCCGGCTCCGTCTATTGTTCAACTCTTATCAATGGGTGAGCGCAAAACTAGCCTACCTCCTTCTTTATTTACATATAGTTAGCCTAGTTTTGCACTGACCCAATCAATATACAATTCAATATATACAATATCACAGCGGGACCATATGTTACATGTATTTGTAAATAAACAGATCATTAGGAATATTAACAAACGGTTTCAAATTGTCTAGAACCACGCGTGTATAACTAATTATATTTATAAACATAAGGTATTCATGATAGAACGTAAAACGTTTAGCAGTACAGAATAACCTCTGCCGAGCGTCCCTCTACAGGACAAGTCCACTGCATACCAACAGGTTTGTATATTTCCCGTAGGTGTAGTTTTAAATACATTTAACCTCTACAGAGAAACTACCTCTAAACAGCAACTAAACGGTATTTCCAAGTGGGTGTTGTTGAAGAGAGGTTGTACTGAACAGACGAACCGCATTCGCAACAACTCGACCATTCCTTGAATGAATAACAAGTAATAAGGGACCTTAGTCAATTATTTCCCCTTGAATACTCTTCAAATATGTAGGTCAAATTAGTTGGATTACTCGGATTTTATCCTTATTTGTCAATTTGCCAGAATTAATCTTAAATACCTTTTTGGTAAAGCATTTTATTTGTTTGAAATATATCTTCATTGACTAGAAAGATATTAGAGGTAATATTTTGTTATCCTTAAATAGGAATTCAGCGATAAAATCCGAGGATTCCAACTGCAAGGACCTACTTACCAATTGGATTGCTTCAGACTTTATCAAGGAAAGATAACTGACTTAAGTCCCTAATTCGTAGTGAATGGCCGATTCCACTTTCAGTACCATCCATAACGATCGTATTTATAACGGTACTAGACTGCGAATTAAGCCCGTGGACCGGGAACCTAGTCAACCAAAATTACCATCAGTCTAGTGTCGTAGAATGTCAGTGATCCGTCTGTCCACCAACATGTTACAGCAATCATTTTCAAAACTCATTAAAAAAGTTGCTTGGTTTATTGTTTATTTAAGTTTAGGATATATTATGCTTGAAATCGAAAAAAATTGATTACTTATTTTTGATATATCCCTATTATTTTCATTTAGTAAAAATCCATTTTGCTGGACAGAATGTCCACTGTTTATGAAAATTTGTCGTGACGACAGAATGGAAGTTACCGCTTAATCAGTCCTGACTGTAGACCGTGATCTACCTTTAGAATGAAATTCACTTTGCACTCATTAAATATGCAAGAATTATGGGGAAGGAAACCATACGCGCTTGAGCGCTTGAATACATCTTCTTGGTATATGTTTTTTGATGTTGGAATTATTTTTTACCTGTTTATAAAACCAGTAAATATTTATAATGAACGAGACCTGAGTTCTGGCATAAGTTTTGAGTAATAAAATTAATCACCAACCAGACAGTCAGGTGTATAGATTTTATAAATTTATTTCTTACGGAAATACATGTACACGTTTTTTGATGTCTAATTCCCTTTTATATTTTATTGGTTAAATATTTATTTCGTTTCTTTTTATTTAGTTTTTTTTCTTTTTATTTGCTCATTTTGATTTTACGATGCTAAACAACTCATTTTATTCTGTTTTTCGTGGTGTTTGCATCGGCATTACAGCCGCCGTGGTGCTTCTTAATAATTCACAAATTTCAGCAATACATAAACTAAATTGAAAAGGTGTGCCAAGCTTTTCGTACAGGTATGAAAAAACACCTGATTTTCATAAATTTTCAACATATGTATAAATTGAAACAAATGTAATTTTGTCTAGGAAATTCAGGTTTATGTTAGAATCCCTTTATACCGATTTTCAGTCATTCATTTATAAAACAACATTGTGTGGCAAAATTATTAATGAAAACTTTTGATGAAAATGAGTAATTATCTCCCTTTGATATGAAAATAGTGTAATATCTATTTTGTTTATACAATATAAAATTATGGGTGAATATTTTCTCTTGGCGACTTTTCAATCCACCACAAGACGAATCATACTTTCAGAAGAAGGAAGGAATAAATATATTCAGAATTATTATACATGTATTATCGTTAATATAAAACAATTGAGTAATAATAAATATAATTATAGAAAGTTCGCTATACTGTACAGTTTTTGTAATCTTAACCACTAGAATTAATATTTTACTCATGTCCTTTATAAAAATGAGACAGTATTTAGTGGTTTGTAATTATAGATGTATTAGAGCGGTCAAATGAAAATCGAGAACGGCTAACTAAATAGTTTCACTATGGCATGAAACAAGATACCAATTTTAAGCTGTGCTTACTATTTGTGTACCACAAAGTATACTTTCTCTACCCTACTCTCCTACCGACCAACACCAAAAAACAATTCGACATAAAACATGATATATTTTTCTTAAACACGATACTATGGTACGACATGATATTATCCCACGATTAGGCCATACTAATTATTTCTAATGTTTGCCATTCTCCTACCTAGAGGTTATCAAGATTCACAAGTTTTCGTTCCTTGAAATTATAAAACATATTAAGCCCCTATTTATACTAAGTGGGTTTAAAGCTGTAGCAACACATTGTACATGTATAGGCTATATCATGACAGTCAGTAAACCTATTCACCATTCATGGAAAAACTAAATATCGGAATTTAGCCGTTAACCAGTTACTAGGCGCATACTTCCGTCAGTGACTGATAACTGTCCTTCATGATTAAGTATAGTGGTAGAACGGGAAATATCTATGGAAATTATTTTATGACCAAGCTCCACGAGAGTATGCCCCACCCTGGGACTTGTGCGCTTCTGACTGAGCTAGCCGAACGGTCCCGTTCAATTTCGATCACGACGTGTAGTCTTTGTTGTTTGCAATTTTGAATGAAAATGTGGTGCAAAATACGGTGTATAATTATAATGGCAGACCGACTAAAATAATCAGAACGTTATCAATATTAACCAAAACTGTTCAAGTCCATGTATCCAAATTGACTTATTTTGCGGCTGTTTTCATTTTGATTGAATAGCCCTACCCCTTTATGTTTTTGCTCCAATAGTTTGTTGTTTTCTGAACTGTAGACCGGACGCTAAACAATGATTCGGTTTCAAATGGACTTAGAATAATTGTTAGGCTTGATGGAGGCCGTAAATTTTTATCAAACTTGGCCGAAAAATGTGTTTCTTTTTCCCAAATGAGAGCGTTTATACTTACTATGGTAAATTAAGTACGGCTGGTTTGTGTCAATTCCCATTAAGGAGGTACATAAATAAGTCGTAAGAGAAAATTAAGAAATATAATTTTCCCATTAATCAGGCCATAAACGTGAAATATCGCCAAGTCTCGAAAAATAACGTCAGGCACGATGTTTCATTGTTGCCAAGTCAACTCTCGAAGGCAAACTTATTTTTCCAGACAACAAAATTAAGTCAATAATGTTTTTAATTCGGTTTTTACACCGTTTATCAACGCAATCATTTGCTATCTATGCTAGCGGTTGACTCAACAAGTATTCGTGAACATGTTTCCTTGCCAGTGCTTGTTTACTTTTATGCATGAAGCCAACAACTTCTTAATGTGCAGAGAAAATTTCACTTTACTGTCGAGTTTCATTAGAAAAACTTCAGTTTCAAATATTGCCTATGTCAAATTTTGTTTAAGGAAGTAAGCAGCATCGTGTATTCCGTTACCGTTCACTATCTCTTTGGGCCCTTTCGTTTCACGAATACGTCTTGCTCGGGTAGCATTCAAACCAGTAGCGTGTTCAATTACACAAAACGTTACAGAACGTTACATAACGATACATTCGGAACTCCTCGGCCATTCACTGCGAATAACCTAATCTAATACACAAATATGAGATCGTTAAGGCAATGAGTAATGTTTCAAAATTTACGGAATTAAAAACGAAACATCACTCAATGCCTAAACGATCATATATTTGTTTACTTCAACACCGGTAGTTTCAACATAGCATCTAAATATGTCCGAGATTATTCGAAGCGAATGGCCGAGGAGTTCCGAATGTATCGTTACGGAACGTTTTGTAACGTTCGCCGTAACTGAACGCAGGAAAGGTGCAGTTTATAATTACGTCATCATTTCGTGTGCACAAGTTAAAGCCCTCATAGCAATCGAAGAATGTCCTACTGTGCTTAATGTTATTGTATAACATATGATTATGTTTTTGTAAATACTGACTATAGTAAACATAATGTTGTTGTGTGTTATCAGGATGAATATGTCACGTGACTAAATACCACATGGCAAAAGTAAAATAATTCCCTGTGCTCCTTATTACAAAAATATTACGCTAAATGTTATCGTAAATAAATTTCATTAATTTTGACGTTCTAAGTCCGAATGATTATCAACATATTTATGATATGAGCTAAAAACATATACAATACTCTACGGAATTCAAGAATATTTGAATTGGCCAAAAATGACTGTATTATGAATATTTTCTGCGATTGACTTCAGATTCTTATCGTAAAATTTTTATGAAAAGCGCCACTGGACTCAAATAAAGTGTATGCTATATTTTTACCAATTAATATGAAACATGAACGGTTATACTTTGTCAGAGAAAATGAAAGCTTTCAACGAAACATTTTATCATCAGCACCGGATAACTGAGTTTTCACCATCGTTTGAGTAGAGCTTTGTTTTTGTAGCTAATTATTGTACGCACAGCCCATTAACTTGCATTTAAGATGTTTATTCGAATGATTGAGAAAACAGTGTAAATGGTAGACTGAGTAAAGATATAAAGTATCGTAGAAAGCTTACAAAATTCATATTTTTGCTACAAAAATACATTTGAACCACACTGCAATGTTCGAAGACCGCAGTTTTGTAGATTTACCTCCAATTATAAGGTATATGGAGAACTTGCAGACCAATGAGTTTGGTGCTGATTTATAGCTTTGGGTCCAGAGATCTTAGCCAGCTTTTTCAAGAACATTGAGTAGGAAAACTGAGAGCCTCAAAGAAACTTAACAATTGAGGGGCGGATTCAGGATTTTTTTCAAGGGGGTCCGAACTTTTCTTTGGGGGGGGTCCAAACTTTCGAACCACATTATACACATTTTGCAGTATAATGCAACATATCAATAATAAAAACTACATAACCATTAAATATATGTTAAGCACAGAGAAAAATGCTTCATGCTACTTAAAAATTACTTACAGTCAAGAAATTCACTATTGGACAGGTCATTTTGGAAATTCTAGGGGGTCCGGACTTCCCTGACCCCCGCTATATCCGCCTATGCAATTGTTGAAAAAGCAGCGTAACGAATCATACATAACCATGCATAAGCGACTTTCTTATAACCCAAGCTTCTGGACATATAAATAAATTGACTTTCTTTAATACTTTATTGGGAATGGGGTTTCATTCAATGCAAATATACAGTGAAAATATAAGAAATACTGTATGTTCATTGTAGTGAAAAAAGTCAAATCACGTCATACTAAAATACTCGTATTATGAGAAATGACGTCACGTTACATTATTATAAACCTAAATCTAAAAAAATACTCAGGAAAAACATTTTTAAGAACAGAATATTTGCTCATTTTGGAAATAAGAATTTATTTATTTTATCTCGTGAGTTCAGAAAATAGTATTTTCACTCGTGGCTACTTCGCTCTTGAAATATGTTTTCTGAGCTCACTCGGTGATATAAAATTCGATCTTACACCAAAATTGACGAATATCCTACTATGTATATAACATTTTTATTACGTATATTGTGTCCATTATCTGAAATAATGTTCAATTAACATATCAACGCATACAATAACTGAATACTTGATGTATACAGTACAACCTCTCTTGAACAACACCCACTGAGAGCGACTAAAGTGTGTTCCTGATCAGTGTGTTGCTCTTCGAAGGTTAAATTCAATTAAACTAACGTCTAAGGAAATAATCAAAAGCTGTTTTGTTCATGAGGTTTGTTCTTAAGAGGGCCGCTCTGCGGAAGTTATACTGTATTTTACCATACATACATTGTAGTAACAGTTGGGTTTAATGCTTAAAATATATTATTCTATAAATTAATAAATACAGTTAAGTTCGGCAGAAAAGATCACCTTTGCTATTGCAAAATCGTGTGTTTTTGACAATTTGTTAGTCGCAAATGCTTGATTTGAGAAGAGAGAAACATTTCTTGTATTTAGAACAATCTGCTTTTACGAGCAGTCCATCTTAATTGTGAAACTTTACTTAAATATCATTGATGAAATTCCCTCGCAGCGTGTCGAAATTTTTGTCTGTTTTGTAAATCAGTTTTTACGTGGTTTATCTACGCTATTGTCCGTTTTTTGTAACGACCGGTTAAACTAAGTAGTTTTCCTGGACTACTTTCTTTATTATTTTTATATATCCCTTGAAATCCGCGCGCATGGCCTAATGTAGTCGTCCGCGACAAATTTTAATGAGTATTTTAATGAGGATTTGCTACATTTCCCTACTAAACATGGGATGGAAATATCATGTATAAACAATACTTACTTACTTTCTTAAAGCCTCTTTTATTTACCCTTTATCTGTTTATATTTGCAGGATTTATTCAAGAAAAATGTCGGACAGGATTTATCAAGTTAACTTAGAAGAGGTCATCTCTGACTATGTGTGGAAAGCATTTCTTAGTCACAAAAACATTGTACAAAGATGGTTCATGCGAAGATCTAACTATGACTTTGACATCAGATGGGGATACCTCGATTTTACTCATGAAACTATTCCGGATAAGAAAGTTAAAAACCCAAATCCAACAGGTGCAACTGGTGGGGCCAAACCTGCGAAAAAATCTGTTATTCAAACTGCAGTAGATCAATTGAGCCCAGCTATGAATGAAGCACAAAAGAAAAGCGTTGAACTTTACTTTTCTGAATATGAAAATAAAACACTTACTACCCAAACATACAAATTTACTACAACTCGTCAGACAACCGAAACAACTAGGATTGAAATGCAAGAAAATTATACATTAGGTGCCCAAACAAACTTATCAGTAAATTTAGGTGAGATTGTAAGTTTTGGCGGACAGGTCAGTACTTCACTTTCTGTGACCGAAACGAAGGCGCAAGAATATTCTAAATCACTTACGTGGAACATTGACACGGATATAAAAGTTCCAAGATGGAACCGAGCTAAGGCTACGTTGTACGTGTATGAGACGCCGACCACGTCTAGCTTTGAGGTGAAAACAACCGTGCGCTTGCCATCTGGAAATTTGCCTGTATCGGTACGCCGAATTAAAGATGGTAAAGAAGTTTACGTTATTTGGATTCAGAATCTAAAAGTCTTGTTTGATGAAGATTTTATGAGAAGGAGCGGAGTTAAAACCGAGGAGGAGGAAGTTGAAAGAAATGGAAGGCAGAAAATTGTTAATAATATTATTTTGACAACACGTGGTGTGTGCAGGTACGTTGGCTTTAAGAATCAACATGTGGAAGTTGAATGCAAGGAAATGGATGGCGCTCCTCCGAATCTTCCACCTGTTAGCGATGATAATTATTAGAACTGATATATTATTATATTTTATTATATACGCATACAGCATTACAAATCAAAGCACTGAAGGCACTGAATTAGTTTTGGTTGGAGTAAGCTTACTACCATCATTTTCTTTTATTGTTTTACTGTATGTTGACTTAAAACTGCCTTTTCTGTCCAATGACTCATTCTAATGGGACTTTTTTTTAACGCGTTTATCGAAGTCGTTAAGCTAGTTTCAGATGTGGATGCTGGCGGCATTTGGAAGACGGACTACTTGCGGATTTCATAGTAAAGAAAGTACAGCATACAAAAACAAAACATTATTATGAGACTGATAAGCAATAACAAACATGAGAATATTCGATTCGCCTCATTTGACTGTGAATGTTAAAAGGAATGTAAAATATAAAAAAAACGAATCACAACAGTGTAAAAAACTCTAAGGAGTATTTGAGATGGGAATGTGTTTAAGACAAGTTAGCATGATTTATTTTGCTTTTTGTCCAAGTTTTTGAAACATACACCAAAAATGACACGGGTATTCGTTTGGTTGTTTTTGATTTATAAAACTTATTGGCCAAAATTATTAACGCCTTCATTCAAAATGGCGGCCATTTTAAAATGTATGTTGTGCTGTTGATAAATAACAATGTATATCGCGTTTATTATATATCATGTATATAGTATATAGTTATGTGTTTTACCTCTTCACAAAAAATCTTATGACTAGAATCATCGTTAGTAAAAAATCATCGTAAGTCAAAAATCATCGTACGACGAAAATAGAAAAAAATCTCAAAATGATAAATGTACAACGTACTATGACCTATTAACTCAAAATAAACCTGAATTATGCAAAAGCCATCCGGCTAATTCAGTTGGTAGCATGCACGTCTATTGATTGAGGGGTAATGTGTTCGACTCCTGGGAGTGGCATACTTTCGTGGAATTAGGTCATGAAATTATTTCTTCCTCCTACCACTAATTCTAATGTAAGTAGAGCAGTTGTCAGTCGCTGACTGAAGTATTTACCTTGTATTTGGTGAACAACTAAATCCAGAGATTTAGCCTTTCCAGGAACGGTGAGCAGATTAACCGTCGTGAAATGACCTATACAATATGTTGCTACGGTGTTAAACCCCACAAAAAATAATTATAAAGTACTCTACATATGTTCTGAATATGAAAATTTATTCTTGTCGTAAGTTTTTGTGTGTGGAAATATTCAATAGTTTAAGCCTTACTTAGTGATAATATGGAGCTTCTGTGATATAAATATAACGCGTGTTAAAGGTACTCATTCACAGATTTGTTTTTTTTTCTCTATAATTTCAAAATACCATTTAGTGTCTGCCATTGTGTCAAAAAAATAATTCTTATTATTTTAAGACGAACTGACCCATATGTTGCAAGAAATATGCAATAAAAGTCACAAACAATGCACTCAATGTGCCTATACCGTGACATACGGGGTATATATTTACTACATGAAACATTATCATTTGTAGTTGTAAGTCAATTTGCACTAAAATTGTCGTTATCAGAACACTACTGTCTTGCTTCAAAAAATATTTCCCTACAATTTTGATAGTTTTAGAAAAAGTTGATATTTAAGTTGAAATCTGTGAATGAGTTCCTTTTAGTCTTCCTATAATGTGATAATAAAAGATGTTTGAAAATGTCTGTTGTATAACCTTTTTGTTAAATAGACTTTAGAATAACACGATTTAGCAAATGTCATGGCGGTCTTAACTACGGAACGTTGGTGTAATTAGAACTTCTCATATAAGCTTGGAATTAAACATAATGATGCAATAATAAAACGGCTTTCAAGCTCCATTTTCGATCTGGACACACTGTTACATAATTTGGTAATATTTCAATTGGTAATATTTAAAATATAAAAGAACAAATTGAAAGATTGATGTCTTACGCCTTGTGAATAGCGGCCTAGTGACGAATATGACAACTTTCTTTGTAGATAAGATTAGATACCTGTTTTGGACTTTATTTACTGCTGATGTTTATATTATTAAAGGGAGAAAACTCGAATATGACTATTGTTTTCTTCTATACATGCTTTAATTTCAACGTTTGTTATCTCCCTTTGAATATGATACTTCACGGCACTATAGACCATAGGCTTTTAGTTTCCTAAAATTAGGTAGAATTCCCACAATGCAAATTTGCAAATATTTATATATTTAGCTTAAAAACATGATTAATTATTTTAAAACATACGCTTTATTCATTCATAATGTAAATGACAACAGTCTGTAGGATATCTGTTTACGGAAACTGTATCTGACATAAGGGACGATTCCTCTGGGTAGAGAATTTCCAAATGATTATTCGAAATCAAATTTTTTGGACTTCTGTTGAATTTTTGATACTTGATCTGTCGTCTGTGTGAACTTAAGTGTATTTGCTACAGCCATATAATTTGTGTAAGATGTTTCATTGATTTGAAGATAGCGATCTTAACCATTGAAACATGGAGGCGTGTCTTCAATAAAAGGTTAGATAAAGTAGACAAAAACTGTACATAATGAATACATTTATTTCTGATGCTATTAATATTATCAAGTATAGAGTCGATGTTTTTCAGACTTGTTTTCAAGCTCTGGTTCCACAAGGAGGGTATGCATCTACAGGCCAAACACATGTTGCCAAGGTAGTCTCAAATACAGTGCCTATAAAATCATTCAAATGTTAATACATAAAGTATTTCTTAATTAAAAATATTGTTAAAATTTATTCATCTGTCTGTGGCGCATACATTTACCCCCCTGGTTTAAATACTCACTATAGTATATGTGTACTCATAATCGAAAAAGTAGGTATCTGTATTTACAATGTTTGTACTGGGATTATAGAACAAATATCGAGTATTTAAATCAACGGGGTTAATGTATGTGCTACAAACAGATAACAAAAACAAGAACTTCAGGGGTTTCCGCCATGGAACTGGCAGTGGCAAAATTATTGTCACTGTTGCGAGGGGGGGCGTTACCAGGTTCTAGAGTGCACCATATTCACATTTGCCCCAAAAGATTCGAGAACAAACAATAACAAAATATCATTGGTAAAAAAACTTCAACCCGTACTTTACTTGACAATGATGCGTGCGCAACACACAAACAAATCAAACAACATCAGTGGTGCTTTTCATAAAAATTCTTGCGAAAAAATCGTCGTCAGTCAGTTTCATATAATTAACACTTCAAAGTCTGACTGATAATAAGCCTAACTATGATATGATATTCAAAAGGTATATACAATTCTACACAATTTGTATGATATTTAGAATTGAAAAGCCAAAAATGAGCGTATTATTTATGTTTCTTGCTTTTGACTTACGAAGATTATTTTCGTAAGAATTTTTGTGAAAAGCACCACTGATTCAGCATGAAAATTTATGAAATTTTCCGTTCGTGCGCAGGCGGTGCAAACATAGTTTGTTACACATATTTGCTTAAAGCATGATCTACGAATTAAATAGCATGGTTCTTTTTACAGATTTTCTTTAATTGGGACGGAAAAAGTTTGTTTGTACCACAGGGTGAAAACCCAAATGTTTTAGTTCCGGATATTGGCTATAAAAAGCAAGAACTTACTGGCCTTATAGAGACAAACCCCTTACCTGGCGTACAGAAGTTGTGACCAAAGAATATATTGTTATTGCATGTATAATACGATGTACAATTCATGCCATAGTCGACATAGGTTCCATCTGCCTTGGCTGTACAATCTCGTACAAGACCGCAAGGTGGCGCCACGTGATTCTGACTGTAATACAAAATGGCCGACTGTGATTATAACATAACACACAACAGCTAAACGGAAGTTGATATGCCCATGTCTAAATGACGTCATGATCGAACAGCCTTATGGTATTAAAATGGCTGTCATCAGGAAGCGCAATTACTCATTTTTTTCTGCCGTGAAATTACTCTTACTTCATTAACTGACAAGAAGGATTAATTTTAATTCTATTTTTGACCATAATTTACCCAAAAGCCTAAACGTACACAGGCTAACTTGACACGTTTTGTTTTTACATTATTGAAGCCATAAAAGCGTTCCATACTTTGACGTTTTGACTTAACTTATTATGGTACATGAAAGGCATTCCATTCACCGAGGTTTTGATTTTACTTAGATAGGACAGTGATGGCGTTCCATACATAGACGTTTTGATTATACCTAAATAGGACAGTGAAGACAATCCATACTTTGACATTTCCACTTAAATTAAAATGAGCAATGAGGGCATCTCATACTTTGACATTTTGACTTAATTTGAAATGGATGATAAATACAGGGTGTCCAAAAAGAAAGTTTACAGTTTCACACCTTTGTCATTTTAACAATTGTTACGTTATATTAATGAAAAATATACCATTTTAAAGTGCATATGCTCAAGTTTTAAATGCACATTTTATTGACACGCTAGAATGTTTGACATCGCCATATAATGACATCGGGTAAAAACTTATTATTTTCAAGATGACGCGTCTGACGTCTGATCAGCGTTTTAACTGTTTTTATCATAAAACATTTTTACGAAAGTTAAAGTGTAGCAGATGCGCAACGAAAGTTCAAAATATGTATAAAGGCATAAGCATGGGTAGAATGATTATATTCAAAATTGTCTGGAAGTTTGAACAACTTCGAACTGTAAAAGATGCACCAAAGTGGGGTCCTTTGACCAGCAGAAGTGAAGAAAATGTCAGTGCGCTCCAAGACATGCTTCAACTAAGTCCAGAAAAATCTGTTCAAAGCGTATCATCAGAGATGAATGTCTCCAAAACATCTGTACATAATATTATAAAAAAATAAGAACTGTTTCCATATCAAATATATATTATGCAAAGCTTATCAATAACTGGTCAAGTGGATAGATTTGCATTTTGTAACTGAGCCTCTGATGTTGTTGAAAATTACGTCGACACATTTCAAGATGTTTGGTTTATGGATGAGTTTACTTTTGTACGGACATGTTTGCAAGTAAATTATGAAATTTTGGTCAGCTGCACAGCCCCATAAATTTGTGTTAAAGTTTTTGACAATTTCAAGGCGGGCGTGAGAGAAGTGAAGTGTCAAAAAGAACAACATGTGGAAACGTTATCAATTACTAATTTGACGTCAACCACAAAAATTTGTAATTTTAGTAAATTGGAGTTTTCATGTAAAGTATTAGACCAAATATATTACAAATGACAGGGATAAAACTTACACCTATTGTCTAAACATGTACAAGTGTGTGATAATCTAGAAGAGTATTAACGTGTTATCAATTAGCATCAAAACTGTAAACTTTCTTTTTGGACACCCTGTACATGTAGTATAAAATACGAACCATACGTCGACGTTTTGACTTTATTTACACCATGGCAATGAAGGCATCTCATACTTTGACACTTATTATAAAATAGAGCAGTAAAGACCTTCCTTAATTTGGCGTTTTCACTTTAAGAATAACTTTACTTACACTAGGACAGAAAAGGCGTGCCATACTTACTTGCCACATTGTTTGGTAACGCTATCAAAGACCATGTCAAAACCACATTCATGTGTTATAACTTTATGGTTCTTGCATTCGTCATACGATTTACAACCTATCTCATACAACCCATCTGGTAGTGTGGAACAGTCCGTCTGTCCGTACGCTGACAATATAAAATACTTTTTTACTAGAAAAAATACAATAAGTTGATACGTCAAAATATGGAAACTCTTATGTCTTATGTTGGGACCAAATATTTACCATCGTGGAGCTTGGTCATGAAATTATTACTACGGCCATTCTTTTTCCTATCAATGATTTTTAATTATGTAGGACACTTGTCAGTCACTGACGAAAGTATGCGCTAAGTAGTTGGATAAAAGCTAAATCCAGAGATTTAGCCTTTCCAGGAGGAGTGAGTAGGTTGCATGATCGCCGTTATATGTCATATACAATGTGTTGCTACGGCGTAAAACCCAACAACCGAACAAAAACAAACAAACAATCAAACAAAAATTTACCAAAGGGGCTTAATTAGAGCTATCTTATTAAAGGACCTAATGGTAATGCCACATTTCAAATATGGAAGCTCTTTTCCTTGTGATTTCAGACAAGAATATTTTTGAAAGTTTTCAGTTGTCCTGGAGTGAGGCCAACAATCATTTAAAATCAGCCACTTCTCTACCACGGAGAATTTAAGTCAGTCAAGATGGCCCTTAAAATTTCAGAGCTGTTCAACTTCTTATTACATGTATCAGTATCATAAAATTATTCTGAAAATGCAAAAATGTTTTTTAATACATTGCGTTGTTGCAGTAAGCCGATGGTACATACCTTAAAGGCTTCAAGTACAGTGTCTACTAAGTATATACATTTTCCACCAAAAGTTTGGAGACATGTTCACCAGGGCTCGAATTTAACAAAAAATGGACTTGCAAATTTTTGTGAGTTGATTTTATTACATATTATGTAAGCCAACTAAATAGCTTTTACCATTAGTTTTATAAGTGTTTATTTTCTAATTGCTTCTTAGTTGTGCATTGTTGTTATGGTTCTATTTATAGTTGATTAAAAACTGAAGTAGCTTAAATTTTTTTATCATGCTTTAAGAAAGAATTACATTTATCATAATTTTGGAGGCTTTGGAATATCATATGCTGAATCTATCAATTGTGGTGCATTCATAAAATGTGCTTTCATTTTATCATTAATCATACTTACTATATTACAAAAAATGTTTTCAAAAAAATTCATTTTTTGGACTTTAAAAAATCAATAAATTTCCGCTGTCTCTAAACTTTTGGTGGGCACTGTTCTAACATATGGCAATACTTGATCATGAAAAGGCCTCAGATATAATCAACAGTGAACTATTTTTCTTATACATTACTTATCTACGTATTTTAAACCATTTTTTTAAATATTGTTTATTGAATTTCTTTACAAGTGCAATTTGATCCAGGACAAGTTGCTGTTTTAGATTTCACAAGTACGTGGACAAGCTGAAAAAACTTGAAACTCCACACCCTTGAAACTACATGTAACTCTGCTATTGTCAAACCAAACAACTTTATTAAAATATGAATAATACTCACAGCAATGCACGAATGTTGCTATAACAAAAACAATTAATCCGTTCATGGTGTCTGTTATAATTTAATAACTTAACCAACTAGTTATTAGACAGGTTCCTCGATCTCGATGACAAACTTACAGAGGTTAATTAAAAGTAACGTGTGGCACAGAGCTTATCTCTGTTGGCTCATGGAATTTTGATAAGACTTTGAGAAATGTAAATGTATATGCTTCTTTTACACATGCCAAATGACCTTTTATTTCGTAATCTTTAGAACACGGTGTATATTTCCGCCGAGTCATTCATGTACCTTTTCATATATGGCAGCCGTCCGACTAGATAAGTTGGTTGCACGTAAGTCTACTAATCAAAAGGTCGTGGGTTCGATGGGTACACTTAATTTTAATATGATGATGCACAGACGGGGCATACTTAAGGAGTGTGGTAGGAGGTAAAATGGCCGTAGAATTTATTTCATGACAAAACTCCACGAAAGTATGTCCGCCTTTGAAATTGAACCCACGAATCCTCGATCAGTAAACTTGCGCGCTACAATCTGAACTAGCGGTGGGGTGTTTCTTGTTCTTCAATATTTATGCAGCTGACAAATAGAGTAACGTAATTATACTATACAGTTTACACATGGGATACTCACACCTGGGTAACTTGAAGCAATCTCTGTCATTTTCTTGCGCAAAGAAATCCACAAGTACTTGTCCCTGGTTTACTTCGAACCTGACACTGCATGACCACTAAGCACTAATCTCAAAACTGTATGGCCAGTTCTATAGATTTTCTATTTCCACAATAAAGTTATTCAAGTATTAACTTATACGTCGATCAGATTGTCTGGTTCCAAGTCGTACTTTGACTGGAAAGTATATACGTGAGGCTAAGCAGAATAGTGGCAGCTCCCGATGCATAGTATTAGGTATAGGATAATTCTGTTTTCAAATGAACATTTCTCACTACTCAGTACATATACTTCAATCAAAGGAACTTCGTACAAGAATTACAGTGGGTACCTTATTTTAGTCGTTCGGTTACATTTATGGTAAATTAAATACTGAAATTCTAACCCAAAATAGTCCACGTCCGAATCGTGTCTACTTTTGTAAACATGATTTTTGGTTAAACGTTTTTTTAGATTTAAGTAGACAAAGAAAAATAGACTTCGAATGACCTATATTGTACCGAACATCTTCCAAATAAACCAATGTCAGAAAATATTTATTCAAAATGAAGAAAAATAAAGAAAAATATTTGTAGCCTGAAAATGCCATGGTAGGCGCCGCCATTATTGTGCTTTGACTGACCCATTAACGTAGTGGTAAGGGGCAGGTGATCCAGACTATCGATCAGGCATAAACTCATGAAGCCTTTGCTTTACGAAAAACAGACACAATAACGAACAAAACAATTCAAGACAATTGTTTATTTTAAAACTGAATACGTATATTTTTATACATTTTAAATTTGATACATCCAGTGTGTTTTCACTCAAAAATATATGCTGTGAGTGACACATAGAGTGTGTTTTCACTCACTACTTTTCACTGTGTGCGAACCATACAGTATGTTTTCACTCACAACTATTTACTGTAAGTGACACATACAGTATGTTTTCACTCACAACTTTACACTGTGAGGGACATGTAATGTGAGTTTTCACACACAACAATAAAAAATGACGTTATTCAAAGCAGTATCATCTCCCAAATGTTGTTTCTTCTCAACTTTTGTCTTCATTCCGCAGATTGCTGACTTCTCTGGACATGCCTTACTCCAGTCACCCCATTCTCCCCACTCTCCATGACCTGGTGGCTTATCTATGACGTACGCATGCGCATTGCTTTCATCCAATCCCCGGCAATCAAATCTGACGTAGTTGGCGGCAGTATCGTCTTTACAGCATCCCATCTGAAAGAACAAAGTAGCGCTAGACAAATAGTTCTCTCCTTTGCATCGCTGCAAAATTTCACCCATTCACTCACTACACTCTGCTAAAATACTACGCTCAAACTGATATATCTTTTGTTATAATAATATTTTTATGTAATACATTGTATGTTCACACGGGTCTATTGACCTATTGATTTCAAAATAAAATCTTCGTCTTCCTGTAAAATTAGATGGTCGCACGATTTATTATATACAAAAACGACAAGTACTGTTCATTGTTTCATTAAACACATTTAGTTTTAAAAAGTCGCACGTAGATTTTTTGTACGCACTGGCGAATGTGCGTAAAGCGAAAGTAGAACGCGGAACTTAAACTCAGAGATATGGAAAGCCGGTCTAGAAATTCCCTTTAATGTACTTTGTTAAAAAAAACGGACAAAATGATCATACTTACGGGTTTTTGTACTTGAAGATTGAAGGCTGTCAAATAGTCCGATGTCTCATTGTCGACCTTACAGAATGTCGATCCTACCCACTCTCCCCATGGTCCTACGTCAGATGCGATTTCTCCCTTAATAGCCCCTTCCTTGTCCTTGCATATAAGACGGATGCCATTCAGTGCTGTATTGTCTGTTCTCTTCTTAGGTTCGATCTTAAAGAAACACATATCCGTTAAGGCCGTAGACAATACTTTGACAGACGTTTATAAACAAGACACAAGTTACATGTCAAAGAATAAGACAGAACACTTGGTTTTAACCATATCGTAACTTGTATAATGAATGATAAACGTAGCCAATATGTGCAATATAAAACTTTCTGATCATTTATGGTCCAACAACAAATCTAGTCAAACCAACGAAGTTTAATAATAATACATGTAATAGTCGGTCAACGCGCCTTTGTTACGATTTCAAAACAAATCGAGTGCATTCAGCTCTTTGATTTATGTTGTAAGAATTCCAAACCCGGGTCGGTAGTGCAGTTGGTAGCACGCCGGGATTTGGAATCTCGTATCCCGAGGGGGGTTCGGGGTTCGAATCCCACCCGGGGCAGTTATACCCTTCCAAGAAATTTCGACAATAATGTCAATTTTCCTCCATTCATAAAGTACATGGAGAACATTCCGGCCTTGTGGAAGGGTAGGCGAGTACTGTTAATGAACACGGGCCCCGGAAAGCTAGGTTAGGGGCGCAGGACGTCGTAAAATGACCAAAATGTGTTGACACGGCGTTAAACCAGTTAAATAAATGAATGAATAAGAATTTCAAAGCAGATTGAGTGCATTCAGCTCTTTGATGTATGTTGGAACAATCTTAATCCACATGCGGAACTCCTCGACCTTTCATGACAGAATAATGTCGGAGGGTTTCGTGGGGGTCTACCCTTGCAGATTGGGTTTTTACGTAACGGTTATGCAAAATAGTTCTTGCAGTATACATGCAAATCTTTGTCTAAACATATTTCTATGTTATATATTGAACCAAATATTGTTCAGCGGTATCATTGAGCTGTGTTATTTCTAACTTACGGACTAAAAACGCAACATCACTCATCGCCTAAACTATCGTGTATTTGTTTACTTCAACACCGGTAGTTTCAAAATGGCGTCTAAATATGTCCGAGGTTATTCGTAGCGAGTGACCTAGGAGTTCCGAATGACAAGCTCAGTGCCTTTAGCACTTTCATTTTCTACATAACTTGAATTCATGCTCAGAATATCATACCTTCATGTCATAACCAGCAGCCCACGTTTCCTGTGGACAAAAGTCAATTTGACGACTCCAAGTTCCCCATTTCCCGCCATTATGTACTTTAAGAACATCTGTCATTCTGGAAGCATCAAATACATCTGTAAAAAAATGAAATTTAAATGACTTGATGCTATTTAACGATGGTCTCCTGTAGTGATACACACGGATATATGTTAACATTTCAATCATAGGCAGATCTAGCGGGGGGACAGGGGGGTCCGGTCCCCCCATAGAATTTCCAAAATGTACATTTCTATTGGTGTATTTATTGACAGTAAGTCATTTTAAAGTAGCATGAAGCAAAACATTTTCGGCGCTTAACATAGGTTTAATGGTTATGCAGTTTTTATTATTAATATGTTGCATTCTTCTGCAAAATATGTTTAATGTGGTTGTGGTTCGAAAGTTTGGACCCCCCTAGAAAAAGCTCGGACCCCCCCCCCAAGAAAAAAATCCTGGATCCGCTCCCTGTCAATGGACAAAAGTACAATGATTTTACTACTATAGTTTATATTTATGTTTTAAAATCAATTGTACAAACCTTTATAAATCAACCCGGGATAATAGCGCTGTTGGTATTGCGTCTGGATTTCTCATATCAAGTCCCAATGGGGGTACTGGTTAACATTCCACCCGGGTAAGATTTTGCCCACCATGAAAATTCAACAATAAAATTTTCATGCATTTATAAGATATGTGAAAAAGTTACAGGCTATGTGGAAGGATGGGTGAGTACTGCTTGTGGACAAGGTTCCATGAAACCTAGCTAGGTTATGCCAAGGTTATGTGCAATGGTCTCCATATAATAACCTAGATTTTGTTGACAAGTTTGTGAACCAAGTATGAAATAAAGCAGACATAAACCGTAAAATTGATTGTAAAAATGCCATTAATTCTCTGATTTTGAAATTTAGAAAGATACGTTTCGTACAGAATTACATTGTATTCGTCAGCCACTTAGAAAACGAAAATTGTCGAGCAGTCACGGTCGAGCAGCAACATGTTGATTACAAAAACAAAACATAAAAGTTTATCAAGTTTACACAGTAAGATAGGTGAATAAATTAAAAAACACGAGCAGCACGACAGCACAGCAATCAATTTCACGGACTTTTCGTGCCTATGTGTAAAGTGACAGCATTCGAGAAATTTCGTCCATTTCCGCCTCGGAAAACAGATTATTATGTTCGGTAAGCCAACCATTATTTAGCAGAGGTGATTATCAACTACTTATTTTTTTACGAATTTTACCTGTGCTGTGGTCATTTGGATGCATGACCAATAATTATTTAATGTATAGGTGTTTATCCTTTAATTGAAAAAGATTATAGAGGGAGCAAGAGAAATGTTTTTCATGAAATTTTACGCACGTGGAATACGTTTAAACTATTTCTTCTGTATTCCGTGTTTTTTGTGATGACCAAAATAAATTTATAGAAGTTAGGGTTGGAGATTCTAACTTTTTATGGAACATTTTTTTCAGAGTAAGCAAATTTATAGTTATATAGTGAAAATACAAATTGTTTATGAAAATTCAAATTGTGACTCGAATATTACAAAGGTTTGAATACTTCGGATAAGTGGTTTTTAAACATTGTAAAAGTTATAGATATACATAGTATAAGCTCTGCCAAGCGCCCCTCTTTTGAACAAATCCTCTGGCAAAACAGCGCTTGGTTCTTTCATTTGGTGCATAGCAAAAACCTTTCAATAGCAACATACTTGACTTGAGTCACTTTAATTTTGTGTCGTGAATTTCGTGCGAAAGCTAATTAAAACTCATAAACACAATTAGATAGTGTTATTCATGAATATAAATATTATCAATGTGCTCATGTACATAATGTGCAGTTAAACAATTATAAAATATTTAAATTGACAATCATTTTTGATAAATAATCACAGTAGTGATTCGTCATAGAAATAATTCTTTATCACAAAACTAAATACTGTTTGGGCTAACCAGGAGCGCTGTAAGTACATGTTATTGTTTTATATATTTCATCACTTTTAAACATTGTTATAACTAGTAAACGTGTGAACATTAAATTTAGACCATATTTCTCATAAAAAATAAAGTAAGATAAAAAGTACAAAAAGAAAAATATAGAAAAAAAGAAATCAAAACGGTCAAGATTTAAAAAGCGTATACATGTAATAGAAATAAAGTAAGAAAAAGAAAAAAGATTCAACCAGTTGTTTTCACCCCATCATTTGGAGCTACTGAATAACTAATAAAGTACCCCCTTAAAAGGTTAGGTCTCTGCGCCGACTCTTAAATGATGCCACAGAGTGGGTCTCAGCCAACGAGGCTGTAAGATAATTCCAAGTTGGTACATATCTATTGAAGAAGCGGTTGCGGTAAGAGTTTATCCGACAAGAGAAGGGTACACGTAGATAATATGTATTATGATGTCTTGGCATCGGTTTGGATTCTTGTAGATAGATGGTGTGGTCAATGTCAACTAGATTGATGTATAATCTTGAAAAATATGATGAGCTGAGATTTCTGTCTACGTGATTCAATAGATTTCCATTTCTTACTATTTGCTATTAAAAACTACATTTGTCGATTTGGCACAAAGGGAGACAACACTGGCAAGTGCTAAGATCCTATTTAACTCCCTTGCGTGTGTAAATCGTATTAGATAATATCAACTATACGCCCCGGGGGCATGTTTTGATTTTTAAACACAGGGTATAGAGATATACAAAATATAACGCGTGTCTGTACAAATTTTGTTTTTGATTAATTTGATAAGTCTTCAATATAGTTTTGTAATAATATTTAAATATCTAGTTAGATAATAAACAAAGAATCTGCAACCTTAAGTAAAACAGAATTAGAGACTAATTGAATTTAATTGATATAATAAACTGCTTATTTTGTCAACTCATTCGTTAGTATTTAACTTGTGATAGAAGGTATCACAGTTTAAATGTGTAAGCCGTTACTTTGACTTAAATGTCATACATATAGCCAAGCGTTTGCCTTCTTTTAGCGAAGCATTTGACTGGCTCTGGTCGTTCCTAAACACCGTGTCATTCCTTTTTCATAGAAAATGGAAATAATGCTTGGTTACCAGAGCTGTTAATGTTTTGCTAGGAGTTGGCTTACACTGTTGATTTTGGTGTTTGTCTCCGAATGGAGATGAACCGATCTGCATGAGTCGTGCATGTGGTCGCACGATCATGGCGCTTTATTTCCTGTCTCATTTATTTCCCCTCAAAATAATTAAAGTAAGAAGGTATACTAAATTTATTTAACTATCAGTTAAATAAAATCAGATCCTATTGCAAAGTAATTGACTGAAGTAAATAATCTGTTACAAAATTTCAATAGGTCTTAAATTTATTCAGTTGGTTTTTTTTCCAAACTAATTGCCCATTCTACATTCAAGTTCCTTTCCACAAAGGCCTTACTAAATTTCTAAAATCATATCACTAGAAGTTTAATAGATAGGAAATAGTGCCAAAGCAGTTTCACATTGATATATACCACATAATCTGCAAAATTACGGAGTATGCAAATTTCAAACCAGTACGGTGCGTGTACAAAATGTACAAAATAACATTACGTGTTACTGTTCACGTTAAAATAAAACAATACAGTCCACTTCATCAATTTTCAAAACATGGCACATAAGTCCACTCTATTGTGGTACAGTGACAAAGTATTAATTCTTGTGAGGACTTAAATTGATCATTCAGTGCGTGTGGCTCAGTGAATAAGACAGTAGATATTACTCACGTGGCTGTTAAACCACCAACCCTACGTATATACGTATGCTAACATATTTTGCCAATAAAACTGGTCGTTCCATAATGTTGGAACAAGTGGACCTTTGAATCAAACCCTACCTATATTTTTGTGCACCTGCTTCAAAACCATCAAGACCAATTTCGTGAACATAAATAGTAGAAAAATGTCAATTACATAGTAAAATACATAATGTTATACAAACATTTGTGCATTATGACAATATTTGTTTTGTTGCAAGTATGAACTATCTAAAAAAACAAACAATTGATCAAAAGGTTTCTGTCTTAATTATAGTTTCTTGGTTTTTTTTAAATTAACATAACATATTGTATTAACTTATTCGGATGAACTCAATAAATCATTCGTTTACAATAGTTTTTAGACTAAGCAAATATTGCGCTTCCATGTCTCCCAGTAATAGCTTATAAGGACAGTTAATTTCTCAACACTTTGGTTGGCTTTCAAATCAATACAGATAAGCTTATTAAAACATTTCACCTTGAAAATCTACATGTATATACTCAGCAGTTGATTGTATTATGACTGATAGTTGGACGGATAATGTGACATTATTATTTTTTATCATAATTTAAATATTTAAAAAATATTTGATTTCATGTAGCGATATATTTTTACATTTGCTGTACACTCGAAACTTGCAATAATGCATGGAGTTACTATTATTTCTTAGTGGCGTCGTGGTAAATCGCAGGATTTCAAATCCAGATATTCTGAGTTCGATTCTCGTACGCCGCGGTATAGATCTTTCTATAAAAGCGACCTTGAAGGAAATGTTTGCAAGTATTGGTAAAACTGTCCCCAGGAAAGTTGATCAAGTGAACGACCAGCGTATTTAATATGTTATAATGTTTTGATAAACACCGTGAAAAAATCAAAGAACTGATAGTACTGATGGGACGGTGCTGCTTAAAATGTAAAATCAAAGTACTTATAGTACTGATTTGACGGTGATACTGAAATGTAAAATCAAAAAAGCGATAGTACTGATGAGACGGTGCTACTAAAATTGTAAACCCTTTTCACAAAAATACTTACGAAAAAAAGTTATCGTAAGTCAATTTTATATAATAAGCAGTTCAAAGTCAGATAGATAATAAGCATAACTATTATATGATATTCAAATGGTTTACAATATTCTACACAATTCTATAATATTTGGAATAGATAAGCCAAAAAAAAAGAACGTATCATTAATGTTGACTTACGACGACTTTTTCATGAGAAAAGCATGTGAAAAAGCACCACTGGTTGTTTACTATATCATTAGGATGCTGTCCAAAAAACTAAATAACAAATTTGTTGAGAAAGATTGTTTACAAATATGATACTTAATTCACTTACTGCCTTCAATGTCTAGGGTGCCCTCTGGAATTTTAGTCGGGTCCTCGTCTGGCATCACTTCTGCCTCATTCTGAAAATCAGGGTCTTGAAACCATTCCACGGGCTGCTTTTCTTTTTCGAAGAATGCAGCCGCGTCAGCGACCGTAATCACTATCAAAACTATTAAAGTAACGTGTTTCAGCATATTTGAATGTTGACTCGAATGACCCAGACGAAGTTATGTTTTGCATAATCAGCACTATTCTGTTTTTATCCTGAGTTTTTTCCAGTAGCGTATCATTACTTACAAATTTGTTTAAACTTTTAAAAGGGGTGATCTACTGGGATGATAAGAATTTTGATTGGTTTCACTATTACCTGATTTACCAAAGATAAAATGTGCAGCGGTAAGGTCATCGAACCACCTCGCCAAAATATGAACAAAAAACCACATAACAATGAGGAATCATCGCTATCATTTCTATTTGATTGTTTTGACTTTCTGTTTTGAAATAGAGCAGCATTCTCGCAACGTATAACTGATTCCTATCGACAACCGATCGATTTCGTGTTTTGTATTGTGCCTAAATTTTGACTCCGATCTGACCTTTCACATTGCATCTATTAATCATCTACATATCCCGACGAAAATCAGTACCACACAGTACCATATTCAACACAGTGTAACAGACACTCATTGTACGCATTTTTTTAAATTAACGCCTGTCTTATAATTACATTCGAGCTTTGACGCTATACTTTGATATCGGTATCGAGTATTAATGCTACATTCGTATTCAACGCAATGAATATTCTTGCATAAAGGTCAGATCGGAGTCAAACTTGATGCACTATACACCCGCGGATACCAAACTAATTGCGGGAAGTGCAAAGGACATTGCCTTTTGACCTGAGGTCCTGGAGATGGAAGTGCAGTCTTGAACCACTTCAAAATTAATATAATTTATCAAAACAAATTGAGGAAATGATCCATTTATCTATCTTGTTTATTTGACATTTTTGCTTATTAGACATAATGATTTTATCTTAATGCATATAACAATAGGAAACGTCCATTTAATGTATTTACAAGAGCTAGTAAAATATGAAAGCCGAATATTGCTGAAAAAACAACAAACACATGAAATGATGATAAGTGCTTAAATGTGAATTGTAATTGAATACACCGAATCCTCTGCACAAAATTGTTTTTGCAATTGACGTAATTTGCGGCTTCACTCGACTTTTGTGCGGAAAATTTAGAGCTAACGATCTAAACTCATTGTATCGCTTTTTATTGTCGTTCAGTTATTTGCCTGGAAAGAGAAATTGGTGAAAAATGAGTTGTTTTTTACCTTATTATTGTTATTGTGGAGCACGCGACCATAGAACCAGATAAGGAAGTAGTTGAACAGTAGCCTGTTCAATTACCCGAGCTTTCCAAAACTTTCAGCAACGTTAGGATCGGTACAACTAAACCCAAAGACAACTCAACCCGAGACAACTCAATTCCCTAGTAACGGGCTGAGTTGTACCAACTTTGGGTTAAGTTATTTACGGGCTGAGTTTTCTTCGGGTTGAGTTGTCCCGTACTCGTAACGTTCGCTAACAGTCGTTACTGAACACGCGCCTGATTTACATCTCAATTCATTTATCAGGACGTAATATTATCTTTGTTTGTACAGATCTTGATGAATACTGGTAATTATTACATGTTAATTGCGATAACTGAAGTTTCTAATTGAGGCTGACCAGATTCAAGTTGAAACTACAAATGGATATTCATTCATACCAGACAAAAGTCTATGGCATTAGACTTGTTCATAAATACTTACCTTGGTAAAATGGAAAACTGTCATTTCTTGGTCAAGGAAATTAGCAGTGCCCCTGGCGGGGATCGAATCCAGGACCTCTCGATCCCTAAGCGCGCTTCCTACCACTGAACAACTGCTCCAACACTTGTTATATAGCTTCTAATATCAATCAATATAGTCTCTCCGAGGAGCCTTGTACTCATATATTTAAACAGTTGTCAAATAGAGGAAAGTTATCATACCATACACAGAGGTGCTCAATTAACTTCGAACCTGACACTGATTGACCACCAAGCACTAATCTCACAACTGTACGGCCAGTTCTATAGATTTTCTATTTCCACAATAAAGTTATTCAAGTATTAACTTATATGTCGATCAGATTGTCTGGTTCCAAATCGTACTTTGACAGGAAAGCATATATGTGAGGCTAAGCAGAATAGTGGCAGCGCCCGATGCATAGTATTAGGTATAGGATAATTCTGTTTTCAAATGAACATTTCTCACTACTCAGTACATATGCTTCAATCAAAGATATTCGTACAAGAATTACAGTGGATACCTTATTTTAGTTGTTCGGTTACATTTATGCTAAATAAATTCTGACAAGGAATAGTCAACGTCCGAATCGTGTCTACTTGGGAAACATTGTTAAAATAATTGGTCGTTAGATTTTTAAAGTGCGGCAAGAAATGACCTACATAGTACCAAACTCCTACCAAATAAACCAATGTCAGAAAATATTTATTCAAAATAAAGAAAAATAAAAAACAATATTTGTAGCCTGAAAATGCCATGGTAGGTGCCGCCATTATTGTGCTTTGACTGACCAATTAACGTAGTGGTAAGGGACAGGTGATCCAGACTATCGATCAGGCATAAACTCACGAAGCCTTTGCTTTACGAAAAACAGACACAATAACGAACAAAACAATTCAAGACAATTGTTTATTTTAAAACTGAAGACGTATATTTTTATACATTTTAAATTTGATACTTCCAGTGTGTTTTCACTCAAAAATATATACTGTGAGTGACACATACAGTATGTTTTCACTCACAACTATTTACTGTAAGTGACACATGCAGTATGTTTTCACTCACAACTTTACACTGTGAGTTACATGTATTGTAAGTTTTCACTCACAACAATAAAAAATGACGCTATTCAAAGCAGTATCATCTCCCAAATGTTGTTTCTTCTCAACTTTTGTCTTCATTCCGCAGATTGCTGACCTTTCTGGACATGCC
Organism: Mactra quadrangularis; assembly: GCA_025267735.1. Taxonomy (NCBI): domain Eukaryota; kingdom Metazoa; phylum Mollusca; class Bivalvia; order Venerida; family Mactridae; genus Mactra; species Mactra quadrangularis. The sequence continues at coordinate 44,366,268 of CM046305.1, read as the reverse complement.
TTACTCCAGTCACCCCATTCTCCCCACATTCCATGACCTGGTGGCTTATCTATGACGTACGCATGCGCATCGCTTTCATTCAATCCCCGGCAATCAAATCTGACGTAATTGGCTGCAGTATCGTCTTTACGCCATCCCATCTGAAAGAACAAAGCAGCGCTAGACAAATAGTACTCTCCTTTGCATTGCTTCAAAATTTCCCTCACGACACTCTGCTACGCTCAAACTGATAATTATATTTTTATAATAATATTTTAATTATAACAAATATTTATTATAATATTTTATGTAATACACTGTATGTTCACACGGGTCTATTGATTTCAAAATAAAATCTTCGTCTTCCTGTAAAATTAGATGGTCGCACGATTTATTATATATACAAAAACGACAAGTACTGTTCATTGTTTCATTAAACACATATAGTTTTAAAAAGTCGCACGTAGATTTTTTGTACGCACTGGCGAATGTGCGTAAAGCGAAAGTAGAACGCAGAACTTTAACTCAGAGATATGGAAAGCCGGTCTTGAAATTCTCTTTAATGTGCTTAGTTCAATAACCGGACAAAATGATCATACTTACAGGTTTTTGTACTTGAAGATTGAAGGCTGTCAAATAGTCCGATGTCTCATTGTCGACCTTACAGAATGTCGATCCTACCCACTCTCCCCATGGTCCTACGCCACAGGTGATTTCTCCCTTAATAGCCCCTTCCTTGTCCTTGCATATAAGACGGATGCCATTCAGTGCTGTATTGTCTGTTCTCTTCTTAGGTTCGATCTTAAAGAAACACATATCCGTTAAGGCCGTAGACAATACATTGATCGGCGTTTATAAACAAGAAACAAGTAACAAGTCAAAGAATAAGACAGAACACATGGTTTTAACCATATCGTAACTTGTATAATGAATGATGATCGTAGCCAATATGTGCAATATAAAACTTTCTGATCATTTATGGTCCAACAACAAATCTAGTCAAACCAACGATGTTTAATAATAATACATGTAATAGTCGGTCAACGCTCCTTTGTTACGATTTCAAAACAAATCGAGTGCATTCAGCGCTTTGATTTAAGATGTAAGAATTTCAAAACCCGGGTCGGTAGCGCAGTTGGTAGCACGCCGGGATTTGGAATCTCGTTTCCCGAGGGGGTACGGGTTCGAATCCCACCCGGGGCGGTTATATCCTTCCATGAAAATTTAACAATAATGTCAATTCCCTCAATTAATAAAGTATATGGAGAAGTTTCGGGCCTTGTGGAAGGGTAGGTGAGTACTGGTTATAGACAATGGTCCAGGAAAGCTAGGTTAGGTGCGCTGGACGCCATAAAATGACCAAAATGTGTTGACATGGCGTTAAAACCAGTAAAATAAATAATGAATAAGAATTTCAAAGGAAATCGAGTGCATTCAGCGCTTTGATGTATGTTGTAACAATTTCAATACAAAGTCAGTGTCTTTAGCACTTTGATTTTTTATACAAATTTGAATTCATGTTCAGAATGTCATATAGTTCGGCAATATTAACCTTGGCTTGAACTACCTAATTATAATAATTACACGTTTCACTTATATTAAATCGTGCGTTTTCGTATGCGTGTATACGATTATGCACGTGTTTATAACATCCTATTTGACTATAAATCAATTCTCTCTACATGACATAAATTATTGCACTATAATTTTCGACTAATTAATTAATAGGGAAACACGTAAATCCGCAATATTGTGACACAGTTTAAAGTATTTATTCATATGAAAACAAGACAACTTGTTCACTATGTGTATTTTCCAGAAAGCTTCCGATAATGCGCGATTTACAAACGAAGACAAAATAGACAGTAAATACTAAGTTTAATATATTCTTGCATAAAGGTCAAGCTCTGCAGCGTGTTCAGTTACCTTGAACGTTCCAAAGCGTTCCATAACGAAAGTGTCGGAACAACTTAACCCATAGACAACTCAACCCGAGACAACTTAATATCCTACTAACGGATTGAGTCGTCCCAACTTTGAGTTGAGTTCTGCACAGGTTGAGTTGTCTTCGGGTTGAGTTCTCCCGTACCCGTAACGTTACCTAACAGTAGTTACTGAACACGGGGCAGGTTAATATTGTCGGACTATACAAATGTACCTTCATGTCATAACCAGCAGCCCACGTTTCTTGGGGACAAAAATCAATTTGATGACTCCAATCTCCCCATTTCCCGCCATTATGTACAACAAGAATAGCTTTCACTCTGGAAGCATCAAACACATCTGTAAAAAATAAAATCTAATTTACTACTATAGTTTATTTATATTTATTGTTTAAAAATAAATTATACATGTATAGACCTAAATCATTGTTTAAAAATAAATTATACATGTATAGACCTAAATCAATAATTAAAAATAAATTATACATGTATAGACCTAAATCATTGTTTAAAAATAAATTATACATGTATAGACCTAAATCATTGTTTAAAAATAAATTATACATGTATAGACCTAAATCAATAATTAAAAATAAATTATACATGTATAGACCTAAATCATTGTTTAAAAATAAATTATACATGTATAGACCTAAATCATTGTTTAAAAATAAATTATACATGTATAGACCTAAATCATTGTTTAAAAATAAATTATACATGTATAGACCTAAATCAATAATTAAAAATAAATTATACATGTACAGACCTAAATCAAAAATTAAAAATAAATTATACATGTATATACCTAAATCAATAATTAAAATAAATTATACATGTATAGACCTAAATCAATAATTAAAATAAATTATACATGTATAGACCTAAATCAATAATTAAAATAAATTATACATGTATAGACCTAAATCAATAATTAAAAATAAATTATACATGTATAGACCTAAATCAATAATTAAAATAAATTATACATGTATAGACCTAAATCAATAATTAAAATAAATTATACATGTATAGACCTAAATCAATAATTAAAAATAAATTATACATGTATAGACCTAAATCAATAATTAAAATAAATTATACATGTATAGACCTAAATCAATAATTAAAAATAAATTATACATGTATAGACCTAAATCAACCCGGGTCGGTAGCGCAGTTGGTTTCGCGTCGGGATTTCGAATCTCGTGCCCCGAATGAGGTTCGGGTTCGAATCCCACCCGGGAGGGTTTAAGTCTACCGTGAAAATTCAACAATAAAACTTTCATGCTTTAATAAAATATATGGAGGGAGAAGTTTCAGGCTTTGTGGAAGGGTAGGTGAGCACTGGTTATAGACGAGGGTCCAGGAAAGCTAGGTTAGGTGCACTGGACTCCGTAAAATAACCTAAATTTTGTTGACAAGTCGTTGGACCAAGTATGAAATAAAACAGACATAAGCCGTAAAATTGATTGTAAAAATGTCATACGTCTTTTTTATTTATCTCCGCACTTAATCATGTGAAAAATGAACACGTTATCTCATTATTAATTATGAATTCATGACAATTACATGTTGCTTAACGCATTATGTGACATTATTATTTTATTATAATTTAAATATTTAAAAGATATTTAATTTCATAACGATATATTTTTACATTTGTTGTACACTCGAAACTTGCAATAAAACATGAAGTTACTATTATTTCTCAGTGGCGTCGTGGTAAATCGCAGGATTTCAAATCCAGATATTCTGAGTTCGATTCTCGTACGCTGTGGTATAGATCTTTCTATAAAAGCGACCTTGAAGGAAATGTTTGCAAGTATTGGTAAAGCTGTCCCCAGGAAGCTGATCAAGCGCATGACCAACGCTTATAATAATCTCATTTAGTGTTGATAAAAAAATCGTGAAAAAATAAAGAACGGATAGTACTGATGGGACAGTGCTACTAAAATTGTAAATCAAAGTACTGATAGCACTGATGGGCCGGTGCCACTAAAATTGTAAAACTTGTTGTTAACTCAATCATAAGGACACCGTCCAAAAACCAAATAACAAATTTGAAGAGAACGATCGTTTACAAAGATGATATTTAATTCACTTACTGCCTTCAATGTCTAGAGTGCCCTCTGGAATTTCAGTCGGGTCCTCGTCTGGCATCACTTCTGCCTCATTCTGAAAACCAGGGTCTTGAAACCACTCGACGTGCTGCTTTTCTTTTTCGAAGAATGCAGCCGCGTCAGCGACCGTAATCACTATCAAAACTATTAAAGTAACGTGTTTCAGCATATTTGAATGTTGACTCGAATGCCCCAGACGAAGTTATGTTTTGAATAATCGGTACTCTTCTGTTTTTATCCTAAGTTTTTTTTTCAGTGGCGTATCATTACTTACAAATTGGTTTAAACTTTTTAAAGGGGTTAATTAGAATTTTGCCGATGATAGATTGGTTTCACTATTAGATCATTGAACAACTACGGCAAAACATGAACAAGACTAAAGGATAATAATAGATGTATCGGTATTATTTCTATTTCAATGTTTTGACTATTTATTTTGAAATAGAACGAAATTCTCGCATCCTAAAACTGATTTAATTCGGCAACCGACCGATTTCATGTTTGATACACCCGTCGATTTCAAAACTGATTTCGGAAAGTACAAAGGACTTGGCATTTGACCTCAGGTCCTGTGAATGGAAGTCCAGCCTTGAACCACTTCAAACTTAGACATAATTTATCAAAACAAATTGAGGAAACAATCCATTTGTCTTTCTTATTTATTTAACATTTTGACTTGTGAAACATTATGATTTTATCTTTATTCATATAACAATAGGAAACGTCCATTTAAAATGTATTTACATGTGCTAATTTCAAAATACGAAAGCTGAAAAGTATTGAATAAACAACAACAAAAATGAATTAATGATGATATGTCGAAATGACGATAAGTGCTTAAATTAGTAATTGTAATTGACTCTGAATTCTCTGAACTTTATGTCGATCACTTATGTAGTTACCTCCCTTTGGTTCTTCTAAAAATCATATAAAAGGGAGATAACATACCCTATTTTTTCTACTAAATTCGCATGTTCGGTTCCTGTGGCAATCTGATTAAAACCCGATCTAAAATTTTACCGCTCGCATACTCGCTAATTTAGATCTGGCCTTTTCCAAACGAAGGTCACGTTCAGGTGACCTTTTCTCATCATAATATTCATGACGAAATTGTTATGATACGTAACTTGTTTACATCGTCTACGTCACGCAATTTGAAATGAGCCACCCAATCGCAGACTGTGAATAATACCGCTAACCTTGGTCTAAAAATAGAAATTACGAAATCAAAATGTGATTAATGGCGTTTTCGTCTAGATGAAAGCTACGCATTGATTGATCGACACAAAGTTCATCTCGACGTGACCTTGCATTGACTAAGTAGAGATCCAGTACGTCAACGCGAGTAGAACAGGATCTCTGTTTACGGAGATTGGTTCCTGTGCTTACCAATCATTGCATTGTGGGACGGTAAGACTGTATGACTAAAACAAGCAATGGAGCGAAATGAAGCAGACATTAGCAAAATGGAGATTAAATTGTTTATTGAATATATGACCTTTACAACCAACTGACTACTTCACTAAATTGCATGTCTTTTCCATCAATAGGCTGAGCCTATAATTATATTAGTTGACATAATTTACGACTGGACTCAATTTGTGCGGTAAATTTAGAGCTAACAATCTAAACTCAGTGTATTGCTTTTATAATGTCGTTCAGTTATTTGTCTGGAAACAGAAAGCGGAATTGGTGAAAAATAATTTTGTTTTTTTAACTTATTTTTTTGCTTTTGTGGATCACGCGTCTATAGACCCAGATAAGGAAGTACTTGAACAGTAGCCTGTTCAATTACACCGAACGTTCCAAAACGTCCGTAAGGATCGGAACAACTCAACCCGAGACATCTCAATCCCCTAGTAACGGGTTGAGTTGTCCCAACTTTGTGTTGAGTTATCCACGGGTTGAGTGGTCTTCGGGTTGAGTTGTCCCGTACTTGTAACGTTCGCTAACAGTCGTTACTGAACACGCGCCTGATTAACATCTAAATTCATTTATCAGGACACAATATTATCTTTGTTCGTACAGATCTTGATGAGTACCGGTAATTATTACATGTTAATTGCGATAACTGAAGTTTCTAATTGAGGCTGACCAGATTCAAGTTGAAACTACAAATGGATATCCTGTTTACCAAGAGCATTCAGTTGTCATATTTAAGTCTATTTTGATATGTTCAATTACATTTCAAAATGTTTAAATTTATAACAAATGTCATTGCTTCAAGTCGTGTAAAGGACAAATTTCACCGTCTATGATGGTTTCTGGATATTAGTTGAATGATTTAATGCCGTGTCAAAACAAAATAGGCCTAGCTCACATAAGCTAATTTTCCTGGACATTTGTCTATAACCAGTGCTCACCTACCCTTCCATAAGGCCAGCAACTTCTCCATTTAAATCTCAATAAAATCGACAAAAATTTTCCTGAAATGGTACAACCAGCCCAGAAGAGGCTCGGACTGCCGGCCATTTCGGAAACAAGATTCGATATTAATATTGCGCCACGGACCTGTAATCATTTTCACAAATATCTTACAAAAAAGAACAACGTAAGTCAATTTCAAAAATTTAAAGTTAAAGGCCTAATAGATATGATATCATAATTTAATGATGCGAATTTCAGGAAGTATTCATTATTCTATATAATTAAATTTATAATATTATAAATTGATTTGACATTTAATGAAGGTATTATGAATGTTTCCTGTTTTTAACTTAAGATGATTTGTATCGTAAGATGTTTTTGTGAAAATGACCACGGTGGTTAATTTCTAGTTAATTTTTGTTTTCACAAAAATGAAACTTTGAAACTGCTACTCAATATTATGGACTCATGTGTTTCCCACATAAACGAATGAATCCTAAATTAAATTAAAGTACATTGTATAAATCAAATTTTCAAAACATGGCATGTTATTTTAATTTTTGATTTGTCTGTTTACGGGGGCAACACATGAGTCCACACTATTATGTAGCAGTTCCAAGTATTTATTTTCGTTAAAAAATAATTATTTATTACGTGTGGCTCAGTGAATAAGAATGTAGAATTTATATACTTATATACTCAATTGTTTAATATGGAAAATGGGAAAAAAAGTTCTGAATATATTCATCCATCCATATTTTTGATAATTACACTATTCTTTTGTTAAATCGACACGCCAAGTAAAAAATTCACTTAAACAATAACTTGCCATGTTTTGAAAATTTATTTATAAAAGCATGGACCTTACAAGGGGCCATTATATAAATATACACAGCCGAGTTCAATTGTCAATACGCATATTTCTTTTCATATCCGTTAAGTAAACTTTTTTCGTCTGTAGAAAAGAACGACAACTCTAATTAGCTATTGCGCAACCTCGCCATTACACGTTATTTTTATTTTTGTGACTCAAGAAAACCTGTGTTACTGGATCAACAAGATTTGCTATTCAAACAGTAATTGATGTTTACATGAGACGAATAAGGTAGGTTTATTTCTCTTCATTGATTAGAAATTACAGTCATCAAAATTAAAGACAAAGTCACTTTAATTTTAAATTAACGCGGTCCACAGCCACAGGTTGTCAGTGCCATTTAGGATAACTATTTTAAATTTGCCTTAAACATGTTTAGTTTTTAAATGGTGCTTTGGTATTCGTTCAACTTTCAGTTTTTAATTGTTTCAGTTATATGCAAGTTTTACATAAGTGTCTTCACCGGGTTGATTGTTGTTTATGTAAATATAGTAACCTTATTTCTGAAGTTTTTACAAATATAAGGGGGATAACTCATTATTTTTGTATTTAAATAATTGTACTTGTTACTTCCCTTAGTACTTTAATTGAATATAATTAAGTAATAACTAATGTTTTTGTAAAGCCTCAATTTTGCATTTTGATAAACTATGGAGGGAAAATGTTCATGCTTTTTTGGTGATTTTAGTAACTATTCTTAGAAAAACAAATCATTCCCTATTCAGCAATCATAGAGTACTGAGTCCTACACTTATTACAATTGACAGTCGAGACGTAATATTCCTAAATATTGTGGGTCAGCTGCCAAAACCTCGTATCTCAATTTCTCAACGTTTTCAGCAGAAGGAAAAAACTATTCTATCAAAAAGTCGTATCTCAAAATTATCCAAACTTAGAATAATTATGTTTTGTTTCAAAATGTCGTAACTTGCAATTGACAGACATAAAATTCATGTATTGCAACATTTGTCAAAGATAAAGTTCTGTTTCCCATGCTTGCAAGCAATAAAAATGTAATAAATGCATTATTTCTGCTTCTTAATTTAATTGCTAGTGTAGAATACTTGTCATCATTAGTGGAACAAAATGACAAAAACAATTTTCAATTGTTTTAGTCGAAATTAAAAGTCACAAGATGCAAATCATATAAGATAAACATACAAAATTAAAGTTAAATGAATAAAGTGGTTGAAATAAAACATATTTTACCTCTTAAAAGAAAGAATCCAACTGCATGATCATTTTTTATCAACAATGGAGTGTTAAGTGTGAGATACGATATTTTGACCGTTGTTTAAAAAACAAATCGGAGTTACAATATTTCATCACATGACAATATTTCGGGTATTGATTGGCTTACAGGTAGGAAGTTTTGAGACAAGGCGGGAATCGCTTTGGCATACTTTGTGCAGTCAAATAATCATTTTTTAAAAAAGCAAAGTTTCAACCTTTTGGCAGCCGACCCACGATATATTTATGAAGTGTTTTTTTCATTTTTACCCATTTTTTATCAATGGTAAGATTTTTGCCATTATTTTTCTGGACTTTAGTATTCTTGAATTTTAGATCTGAAGTATGATTGTATGTAAAAACAAAAATAAATAAGAATTTTGTATTCAGACACTGCACTATATTACTCAGTAAGTGTTCCAAATCGTTGTCTTCAATGTCATGACTATAAAAGAATGCTAATTATGTAGTAATTATTTAAACATTTTTATCATTGCTGATTGTATTGATGAAACAGGTAATAGAATTCAATCAGTCGTGAAAGACATGAATTGAAAAGTAACAAGGTAAAATTCATCAGATATGAAAGATAAGTTAACCTCCAATGTAATTTACATTGTAAAAAATGTTCATGTGAAATTACTAATTGAGTGTTGTTCATCACACCAACATTGAAATGTCGTAAATAATAAATGTGCCTATAAACTTTTTTTCATTATAAGTTGGTATAATAAATATTGTTTCAAATGATGAATAATTCATGATGTAAATAATTGCATTTTGAAATTTCAATTTCAGATGATTTCCAAGTATTGATTTTATTATTTCTGCATGACTAAGTGTGACTCATATTTCATCTAATATTAAACTGGTTGATGAATGATGACATTTGTAACGGGTTTATTAACTGTGTAACGGTGGTGGTGATTAAAAATTTATCAATGGTAATTTTGATCTAAGGGGTAAGTCAATTGTTAAAGGGATATGCAGGCAAATGACAGTGCCAAAAGTATAGAACCAAGTTTAGTCTTTAAAACAGTATTAAGAACATAAGAAATCACTTACTAATAACAGTCACTTATAACACTCAACTGAACGAATTAAAACATGTGGCATACACGTTGTTGAAAATGAAAGTAGGATACTGAGAGAATCACCAAGCTATTTATAGATTTGTTATATGTCATACTTGCTGAAATTAAACATTTTCATTGGTCACTTCTTGTCTTTTCAATATTCTTAGGCAGTTAGAATATCTTTTTTATAGAATTATACTAATGTTGCACAATTACAAGCTCTAGTATCTTCTCATCAGTATTTGCATATTTTAACACTAATCTATTTTTTAGCTAACCTGACCCACGTGGGTCTAGTTAGGAAACAATCCAAATATTACGAGAAAATAAAAAATATATTTTGCCAAGTAATATAACAGTGTGTCTGTTGCATTCACAGTTACAAAAAATAATTCAAAATCAGGAAATATGAAGTTGAACATTTGCCTTGCAATTCCTTTAAAATCCTGGCAATGCATTCTACGGGGTGTATGGGCATGTGATCTTCAGAATGTAAACAAACTCTTGTTTTATCATTAATTTTTGTGGCTGTCAAAATAGACGATTCAAAAAGTGCATAAATAACTAAAACATTTCTATGTCTGAAAATGCCCGTTTTTGACTGTGAATTGTAAAGTTACAATTTTATTTTCTTAAAATTTGTTGCACAAACTAATTTTGCAAATGACCTAGATAACTGTTCAATCCAATTTTTTGCAAAAGACTTAGTCACCAATCTGTATTTATAGGAATAACTGTGGTGGTGCTTTTCACAAAAATTCTTACGAAAAAAATCTTTGTAAGTCAGTTTCATATAATTAGCACTTCTAAGTCAGACGGATAATAAACATAACTATGATATGATATTCAAAAGGTATACACAATTCTACACAATTCTATGATATTTAGAATTGATAGAAGTAAAAAAATGAGCATATTATTAATGTTTCTTGCTTTTGACTTACGAAAAGTTTTTTTGTTAGAACTTTTGTGAAAAGCACCACTGGTCTTTTCGGGGCAAAAATAGTGGTTACTAAATGCACTAGATAATGTCACATTATTAGCCAGATTTTTTCAACGAAAAAGTCTGGCTTATAGGTTGGCGAAACCCGGGTGGGGGGGGGGGACTGAGTTTTTCTGGGTTTCTTTTTCTGCATCTTACACTTGAAATACAAAAACAATTCAGAAAAGTATGGTCAATTAAAATGCAACAAAGTGCACATTAAGTGTATTAAAATGCCCTTAAAATACAGAAGAAAAAACCGCAAGAAAAATATAAAAAATAAAGTAACGTTAATGCACATTTAATAGTTTTCCCGAGGGGGTAAATAAACAAACCAAAAAATTGTTGATAAGAGGCGGAAAATCAATGATAAAAATATTGTTGATCGCTAATTGAAATTTAATTATACGAGTGTATTTCTTAATCTATGTACATGTATATAGGGAAGTTTCAATAATTATTGAAGCCTTGAGGGAAAAAAGTTCTGTTTGTACTAAGTATAAATCACTGATTTTTACATCTGATTTCCTTAATGGTCAAAATTTGTATGTTAATTTTTAGCTCATCCAAGCATCATAATTTGGGCTGTCACGATACGCCAGAAGCGTATTGTGATATATTGCAAAACGCTGGCATCATATCGCGATATGTACCACAATATATAGTGGGCTTTTAGATTTGTTGTGCCTCTGCTGTATTTAACAGAAACATTGCAAATCTTACGTGCAGCTACTGATAGAATCTAGCCTCTTTTTACTGTCATTTAGGACTGTGACGTGCCCCAATCGGTTAAATTCTTGTTACTTAAGGTTAGATGGAATGAACAATGGACAAACTGACGTTTCGCTATTTTTATTTCATGAAGGGAAGAATTTTCCAATGAAATAAAATATCGCCAAATACCTTATGTGAAAATTGTACTGCGGTACGTATTGCCGTAGCTGCGTATTGCAATATACCAGTATAACGGTATATCATGACTGCCCTTATTATAATTTGCATTATTGGCTTGCTTCCTGCATCCATGACAGTGTAACATTTCAAAATTTGCATACATTGCATGAGTTATGACCCTTGGTAACGACCATATCACCATGGTCAGTCAACCTACTCAACATATCTGGAAAGGCAAAATCTCTGGATTTAGCTGTTAACCAGTTACTAGGCATGTTCTTCCATCAGTGACTGACAACTGGTCTACATGATCAAGATTCAATGGTAGAAGGGAGAATGGCAGTAGAAATCATTTCATGACTAAACTCCATGAAAGTATACCATGTGCCAGAAACGAAGTCAGGACCCTTAGATCAGTTGACTTGCATGCTACCAACCGAGCTAGATGGGTGGCTACCACTACAGGGCCTCGACAAATATTTTGGAAGCAACACTTTGTGCAGGATGAGCAGCTTAGAATTTTCATGAGTGTAGCTGCAATATGTACTGGCCCTGTACTCTGCTAAAGGCAAATGCAATTAATTGTTTACTTGACATTAATAGACTATATCTGGAATTCAAATATTTGGGTTTTCCCCTCCGGTACAAACAAACTTTCACTGTAACAATGAAAACATGTGTACAAAAAAACAAAAGGATTTAATCCATAATTCATGCTTTTTAGCAATTATGTGTAGAAAATTTGTACCAGCTGTGCACAGACGGAAAAACCCATAAATTTGAATTCAGGATCAGGTCTATTTGTTGTATAGTGATTTTGTATTTTATAGTATGTGTGATAATATGATACTGTCACAGGTAACTTCAATTAATTTAGCACAATGGGTGCAAAGTATCGTATATGTCACAATATGACAGCCATTTCTATGAACAAAAAGCAATTTAATCAATGTTTTCAGATTGCAAGTTATAAAACCTGCTTTATATGTTGTGTTTTCATTAATACTATGTATTTAAAACTCGAATATTTGATAATTTTTGGTCTGTATTACTACATGTTCTGCAGGACGAACTCTGCCAGAAGATCAAATCAGCCTGAGTCAATTTCTAGTGGTAATTACGTGCAGCCGTGTGGATTTGTCGAGCCCTGCAGTACCACCTAAATGATTTCCGTGTATCCATATTGTTACTTATATGTTCCAAACAATGCTATTTCAGGTGAGTGACCCAGGGCCATTTTGGTTTTCTTGGTATGACTAAAAACATTGTTGCCCAATCTTGACTTATGAAAACAGTTCATGTTTAGTGCAAGTATAAACTAAGATTAGTGAGTTTTAGGCAAAAACTTTATTACATTGCAATGAAATACACAAATGTATTATAAAGTAAGGTCCTAGGGACCTCTTCCCAAAATACTATAAAAAGCCTTGCTTAGCCCTAACCTAATCAGGCAGAATTTTATAATTACATAAATATTAAATATTGTGTCAGTAGATATAATTTTTTGAATATTATTTTAATAGATTATATACAATTTGTGTAATTTTGTGAATAGGGCAGTTGTCAGTCACTGACAGAAGTATGGGTTTAGTGGGTCTGGTAATTTCCCAAGATTTAGCCTATTCTGGAACAGTGAGAAGGGCTGACTGACTGCAATTACATGACCTATACAATGTGTTGCTACGGAATTAAACCAAACCAAAAAATAAAAATCAGATGATTTAAAAATTAAAATATATTTTTGGTTCTATCCACAATAATTGCATTAAATGTATGCATACAAATAGAATAGTAGTTACAGTTTAACAAGTTGTGCCTGACACGTACTGGTTGTCAGCGTAGATGGACTGAATACCTTATTTGATTTTTTTTCATGATTTGTTGTGACTACAGAATAAAGGTTATAGAATTGTCTATTTGATTTATTTGAATGATACGCCGTGCACTAAATTGTATTTTTTTCATTTTTAAAAATGAATAGCCGTTATAGATAACCAAATAAAATTCAAATTTATACTTTCATGTTTACATACCCTGGTTTGTTCTGAAATCATTGTAAAGATTTATGATTCCATTGCTTTGAGGTTTTATTTTACATTTTAATTGAATTTATTGAATTGCTATTTTTAGTTTTGAAATAAGATAAATAAATGATAGCTCTGTTGAAGCGATGCATTTGGTATTTATTTGATTGGTTTTTGTACCTTTCATAAGTCCGCCCGGCTAGCTCAGTTGGTAGCACGCAAGTCTACTGATTGAGGGGTTGTGGGTTCAATTCCTGGGCGGGGCATACATTTGTGGAGCTTGGTCATGAAATTATTTCTACGGTCATGCTCCCTCCTACCAATGATTTTTAATTATGTAGGGCAGTTGTCAGTCACTGACAAAAGTATGCGCTTAGTATTTGGTTAACAGCTAAATCCAGAGATTTAGCCTTCCCAGGAGGAGTGAGTAGGTTGACTGACCACAGTTTTTTCGACACCTTTAGGGAATTGTCTTGTTAACTGTGGCGTTATGTTACACTGTTCTAGACAAGTCCGGTAAACAGTAGCATCATGTTATACTGTTCAGGACAACAACTTTCAATATCAAATTAATAAAAACAAACGTAAAAATAAAGTCGAATCATGAACTAAAATTAATGTAGGTCCGATAAACTTGATATATGAAAAACAAAATGCACAATCACACTATGTAACATCATGTTTGATAAATTTTATTTTGTTTTGTGTAACTGTATATATTTATGGTGGAGGGTTTTTACTTATTATTTATTGTTGTTATTAATCTTTTTGTACAACGCCATTGAATATGTAATATAGAAATAGGCGTTTAATCAAATGAAGAAGTTTTGAAGTTTTTTATGACTTATACAATGTGTTGCTACGGCCTAAAAAATCAAAGCAAACAAACAATCAGTACCTTTAATAACATATTCAAGGGTGTGGAATTTCTAGTTGTTTTTCACTTGTCCTCTGACAGGTGATATCTTAAAATATACTTGTCCTGGTCAAAATGCACTTGTTCAGGTCAAAATGCACTTGTTCAGGTCAAAATGCTTTTGTCCAGGTCAAAATGCACTTGTTCAGGTCAAAATGCTCTTGTCCAGGTCAAAATGCACTTGTTCAGGTCAAAATGCACTTGTTCAGGTCAAAATGCTCTTGTCCAGGTTAAAATGCACTTGTTCAGGTCAAAATGCACTTGTTCAGGTCAAAATGCTCTTGTTCAGGTCAAAATGCACTTGCCCAGGTCAAAATGCATTTGTCCAGGTCAAAATACACTTGTCCAGGTCAAAATGCAGGTCAAAATGCACTTATTCAGGTCAAGATGCACTTGTCCAGGTCAAAATACACTTGTCCAGGTCAAAATGCACTTGTCCAGGTCAAAATGCACTTGTTCAGGTCAAAATGCACTTGTTCAGGTCAAAATGCTCTTGTCCAGATTAAAATGCACTTGTTCAGGTCAAAATGCACTTGTTCAGGTCAAAATGCTCTTGTCCAGGTTAAAATGCACTTGTTCAGGTCAAAATGCACTTGTTCAGGTCAAAATGCTCTTGTCCAGGTTAAAATGCACTTGTTCAGGTCAAAATGCACTTGTTCAGGTCAAAATGCACTTGTTCAGGTCAAAATGCACTTGTTCAGGTCAAAATGCACTTGTCCAGAAGTTCAAATATTCAAAAAGACATATTGAGAACTATGATACTAAATACATACTATACATAATAATTACTAAATATGCAAAAAAAGATACAATTAAGAGTTTTAGTACACTAACTCCCCCAAAAAAATAACACGGTACCAACACCACTGCATTTAATATGCATAAAATGCGCATTTAATGCAGAGATATTAACTAATAGAAACATTTGATATGATTGTGTAAAAAACGCAATAATAATGTAAATTTGACAAGAAATCCCCTAGCACCCTAATGAATCTGGGCTCAATAATAAGGGCAGTCCTATTGCCCCTGACGACCTACATTTGGGTTCGGGCAACCTGTTACTGCTATTAATTAAAGATATGATTTGGGCAATTTAAAAATATAGCTTGCATAAATAACTGGCAGTCTATTTTGGGCAACCTATTTTGAAAAATTTGTCGTGGCTTTTGAATACATTTAAATTTTATGAAGATATGCATTCATCACCATGGATACCATTGTATGGCAATGTCATTTGATATTGTAAAATGCAGGTACGGGTATACGATAGTGTCACGAATGCCGATTAAAAATTTATCATTGTCTATTCAGTGTACAAAGTATTTCAATAGGAAACAGTGTTCTGATATTTGATTACGAAGATTGAGGTAACACGCTTCAATTCATATGAATAGATTTAGTTGTTTTGTATAGTTTAGGTTTTTTTTTGTATTATATGTGTGCGTAAATTTTGTGGCTTATTCAATAAGGTATATAATTTCAACAATAGACAAGTTCTTGTTTACAAATATGCTAGTTTTAAGTATGACGGGGATTGGTTACAACTTTTAGCTAGTAACCAAATATACGTGTATGTGTATATAAATATTTTAGTGAAACAAAAAGGAAGGGTTGAGGTATATGGATATGAGTGAATGTGTTATGAAATTACATAAGTAAAAGCTGTTTATGATAGATGGTATGTCGTATGACCACAAACCAGTCAAGGTAAGTAGGCATGAAAATTTATTACACATTCAAAATGTTGATTTTTGGATCATTTAGTTGTTTACCCTTGAAAGAATTTGTTTGTGTTTATCATGCAGCAAGTGACTGTGGAATGTATTGAAAAATGTGTATCGTTTTCTCATATTAACTTATATTTTGTTTATCTTACCTAAAGCAATCATTCTGTACAAAAGAACTGGTTTTTGTTAGCTCGACTTTACAAAGTAAATGGAGAACTCTCCCACTTGCCCTAGCGTCCGCGTTCATATTTCTGATGAGAGTTTTTGTGCAGTAAAATATATTTTACTATAACTTTTATTTCTTAAGGTATCAACTTCAAACTTCAAATATATGTTCCTAATTATCAACCACATCTCATGTGACAAGGTTCATAACTCCAAATACACTTTTTACCGAATTATCTCCCCGTGAACCTAGAATTTTCATTAAAAAATATTTGTTTTGACTGCAACTGTTTTTTTTCTGCAGGTATCAATTTCAAATTTTAGATATTTTCCATATCATCAACCACATCTCATGTGACAAGGTTCTTAACTCCAAATACATTTTTTCCCAGAGTTTTCTCCCCTTGAACTGAAAGTTCTCTTTAAAAAACATTATTTTTTTTACTTTAACTTCCTTAAGGTATCAATTTCAAAATATATATGTTCTTTACCATCAACCACATCTCATGTCAAAAATACTTACTTAGTCAAGCATGCTGTCTCTACTGACATAATTGTTCTTATTTTAATTTAAAAAAATGAAGCGGACACACGGACCGGCTTCAACAGACTGTTTTTGGACAGACGGAAATTTTACCTGTCAGGTCCGTTGGACTGTCAATTTTGGGAATGTCTGAGTTAAACTATAAAATAATAAAGTCAAAATATTTCTTGAAATATCTATGGTCTAATATGTTTATAACAAAATCTATGTTTCATAAGACAATGACTTTAACTGACAATGATTGGATCTTAATGGTATTTGTCTATATCTGCAATACATACATACATATCCTGAGTTTATTTGTCATCTGCTGCGGGTGTCCCAGATACTGAGGTAGGCAGCAGGCGGCTTGAACGTCTAACACCAGCTCTCCATCCGTCCCTATTGTGTGGACTGGTATTGCCCATACCACATACACTTAAATCGGTCTTGATGCAATCAGACCAAGATTTTCTAGGTCTTCCACGCCCACAGGCCCTTGGAATATCCATGTTCATAATGGTGTTGGTGCAATTGTTACGAGAAGCATGGCCAAACCACCTTAGGCGTTTGGTTAATAAATGTTAATACCCAGACATGACCTTCATAAATATGGTACCATATATCTTGCATGCATTACATGCATGATGGGCATTATTTCACTCTTTTGAGAGGGGCATCCTTTATGTATGACTATTCACCCCACTGATTTAATTACTCGTTACAGTACTTCAGTACTTACTATCGATAAAAATAGATATGTGAATATATATACAGGTTTTCTTGAATAAAAATTGAGTATTCAAATCAGCAGGGTTAATGTATACACCACTGACAGTTAAATAAATAAAAACAACAACATTAAAAAGTTTTGATAAAACAGCCTTGAGTCCAAGACACACATTTAACCTAGTCAGCAGTGTCCTGAAATGTTGGTTTGTTGAGTTAGTAGCTGTACCCAATCATATAATAAAAGTACCAGAAAATAATGGGGAATGTGGAAACCACATTTAAGCCAAATTTTCATCAAGATCTGACCATAAATGACAAAGATATCCAACATTTTAAAAACTTTAGTTAAAAAATCACGAAGGGAAATAATCCATAATAAAGCCAGGTAGAGTTGTGGTTACTTTCTAGTTCTGTTCATTACATGGTATTTTATAATTGTATGAAGTTTCATAAAGATCTGACAATTAAATGACTAAAATATGTGGTAAATAAAAAGCTTTAACCCAACTGTTAACAACACCGGCTGCCCCCCTGCCCACCTACCCAACCACCCAACACTGGGTTTCGCCAAACTAAGCAAAAATCCAGCTAATAATAAACTAAGTAAGATCTATATCTAAAAAGGGTTATAAATATAAGTGTACATGTATATATTCAAGAGTTTTAAGTATAGTTCTATCATGTACATTGCTCTTCTGTTCTGACAGAACCCCACTTGATGTTTATTTATGGTCAGATAAATCACATTGTTTAAAGGGATATACAGGCAAAACATCAACTTCTGATTTTGAATTATATTTTTTATAACTGTGAATGCAACAGACACACTGTAATTTTACTTGGCAAAATATTGTTTTATTTTCTTGTAATATTTGGGGTGCTTCCCTAACTAGACCCACATGGGTCAGGTTAGCTAAAAATAGATTAGTGTTAAAATATGCATTTACTGATGAGAAGATATTAGAGCCTGTTATTGTGCAACATTAGTATAATTCTATTTAAAAGATATTCTAACTGCCTAAATATGTTGAAAAGAAGAGAAGCAACCAATGAAAATGTTTGATTTCAACAAGTACAACATATAACAAATCTATAAATAGCTTGGCGATTCCCTCAGTATCCTTCTTTTGTTTTCAACAATGTGTATGCCACATGTTTTAATTCCTTATGTTGAATGTTATAATTGACAAATGTTATTATACCCCCGCTTCGAAGAAGAGGGGGGTATACTGTTTTACCCTTGTCCGTGCGTGCGTGTGTGCGTGCGTCCGTCCGTTACAAAATTTCCGTCGCAGTTTTCTCAGCAACTATAACATGCAGCAGCCTAATACTTTGCATATTGCTTCATCCCATAGTCCAATGTGGTGTAAAGCGATTTCATGCTCCTTGCTCATCTACTTTCTGTTTGCCGCATATTTTTAGATTTCGTTAAATGAAAGTTACATTATGATAGTCATATTTCTCACTGCGGGGGTATCACTAGTGAGCATTAGCTCACAGATTTACTTGTTAGTATAAGTGATTTCTTATGTTTTTAATACTGATATAAAGACTAAACTTGGTTCTATACTTTTGGCACAGTCATTTGCCTGTATATCCCTTTAATAAGTATAGAAGGAGTGAACGACTCTGTTTTCATATTTGAGAATGCCACATATAAGGATTTATTAGCCACTACAGACATCTTAAAAAAAGTTCAAAGTGTACGAGGTAAGTGGGATTTAAAGTATGCTTTCGTTTGCATGTTCATGCGACATTACAATGTTGTACTATAACCTCTGATCATTGAAATCTCCTTCAGGCAGGTGACCTCTCATAATACCCATTTACTCGGTTAGAGTGGAGAAGAACAACTGTCTACAGGTAAATTTCTTGCTCATGGAAGTTAGCAGTTTCCCGATTGGGGTTCCAACCTAAGACCTCTTGTCTTCAGTGTGTGCCCTATCACTAGTCTGCTGCTTCTACTTATGCAGTGGTTGGGTGCTTGACTTTGTATGCTTTTGTCTGAATTTGGTCAATACCTATGGGAGAAGGTCAAACTATTTCATAAAGTTTTGGCTGTAACGAGCACTGGTTTTTGTTGGGTTTTTTTCCTTTGCACAGGAAAAAACTTGATTTTTACACTGTTTGAAATACAAATCTTTAATTTTTCCTTAGAAATTTGATAACTTAGTTTTTTCAGTTTCTGCCATGTTTTGCCATGCTATTTTTCCTTTTCTGTTTTTCCAACTGCAAAAACTGTCTGACTCTGGACACAAAAGATTATTATCATGTATTGTTTATTACTGTATCAGTTAATTTTACAATAAATAATTAACCAATATGCCTTTTCAAACAGTTGAAAATATAATTTATAAATGTTTCCTTTTAAATTTGAGTAATTTGGTTTTGGCTACCCTATTTGTTTCATGGCTTTTTTCTATGGCTTTTTTCCACCATACAGCAAAACATGTCTAAAACTGGGCGGTTATGTTGATTTTCTTTCATATAAGGAGAAGTTGTGAACTCCATGTGGATCAGGACATGTGAGAACTGATATGAATACTGTCTGAAACATGATGTCAATAAAATATATATGGCTTTAGAGACACTATAAAAATGTCAAAACATATTGCTTTTCAAATTTATGTTTGACTAAGTGCCCATATATTCCAAAATGGGAGGCTTTTTAAGTTAGTTATTTCTAGACTTATTTTGCTTTCTTTCACACTCATGTTAGAAATAGATTAGTGGTAGGATGCAGGCTTAGTTGATAACATTCCGGGAATTCTAATCTAGTTTCCGGAAGGGGTACAGGTGCAAATCTCACCTAGGTGGTTGTACCATTTCATGAAAATTTAGCAATAAAAATAATTATGTTTTTCTCCATTAATAAGGTACATATACATGTATTATATTATGGAGAAGTTGCAGGCCTTATGGAAGGGTAGGTGAGTACTGGTTATAGACAAGGGTTCAGGAACGGTTACATGTAGTTAGGTGCACTGGTGGCCATAAATAACCTTAATTGTGTTTACAGAGTGACAAACCTAGTACATGTATATGAAAATTAAATTGGATGTAAAAAAAACAAAAAAATATTAGATACTTGTTTAAAGCAATATATCACGGTAATTGTTTTAGACAGTTTAAAAGAATGAACCAATTTAAGCTGTACAATTTATTACTTGGAGAACCAATAAATTAATCAGCATTGTTTTACTACAATAAATTTGATAGTAAAACTAACAAAATTATTGTACTATCATCTGTGGATCATGAAATAATGACTGGGGGGAGAGGGGCTGAGCATATTTTATACGGAAATTTTGGGTATATTTTTTCAGCTCACCTGAGCTCAAAATGTATTTGCGTTAGCTATCATGGTCTGTCTGTATAAGTGAATGTAGGTGTTAGCAACCTCATCAACCATTTAGTCTACATTTACCAAACTTTGCTTGTTGCATCACCTTACGTTTCTCAACAAAATGTGTTCAAATTATACCCCTGGGGTCAATATTGACGCTGTTTTAGGGGTCAATTCATTGAAATAAGTAAACTTTTGAACCAATCTTGTCTAAAAAATGTAAAATATAAAGCCTGAAGCTACCATATTCAACATACAGCATCTTTAAGTCCTATACAAAGTTTGTTTAAATTATGCCTGTGGGGGGTCAAAATGACCCCTTCCCAGGGGTTACACGTTTTACACAGAATTATATAGATAAATACACAGTATTGGTTGTTGAAGAACCAAAATCTGAAAATTCTCATAAAAGGGGTCATTGGCCCTTTCTGACCCCCTACTGGATCCACTTTTGGACTAGAATATATTATCAAATAAAAATCTATGTTCCTGCTTTGTGACAGGTTTCATTTCATTCTATGTTTACCTACTATGAAAGGATAAATAATTCCAATTGATTAATATTGGATATAGGATGTAGGATAAAGTTCATTGGTGAAAATGTTTAGTTTGGGATTTTTGTTTGAATTATTGTTTTTTTTTTTCATTGTGTACTAAGGCTGACGTGGCCACTATTGGTTTGTTATTCCTCGTTCATCAATGTATGATGGTCTACAGTGAAATATTTTTATCAATGCATAATTTATACGATATCGAAGATCACTATATTGCACAGGTAGTTTAAACATTCATTTGCATGTATCACTTTACTTGCCCCAGGTGGAGGAAAAACTTAATGTTTCAACTAAAATCAATTATCATGTTTAGTGATGGATTTTATTGTTTTCTTTAACTAAAAATGACACTTTATAATAAATGATTAATAATTTTTACTAATTGTTCAGCGCAGAAAATGGATTAAAAACAAAAAAACTGAGTTTGAATTACTCACACGACGATAAATTTACTACAGTTTGTATTTAGTATGACCAACAACGAACCAATATTATTGATGGGACAAAACTTGTTAAATCATTATTTTATTAACTGTGTTTTTATTTTTACATTTAATTTAGCCGTGCTGGATACGATTCAATGATTATACAACACGTGTTTTATCATATCTAGTGTTTTTGTTATTGAGTATTGTGCCTATGAACAATAGACAATTTATCAGCGGTAGACTACATGTTTAACATGTTAGTGCAACGTGCAATGTTGTTAAGGACTATAAGGTTAATAGTATGTAAGTATGTATTGATCTAAATATTGAACATTTAAAATTTATTTCGTCATGTGATACATGTCACTTTAACACTTTGAAAAACCTGCGTGAAGTGGCTTGAATGGCTGCTAAACCACTTTCAACATTCAGAAGTCTTAATCATAGCAAATGGCTATGGATTATCTGCACCTGTCATTTCATGTACAGCACTTAATTATTTACTTCGTTACACCCTTTATCAAAACATTTTATCAGTACTGTAATATGTCTCACACATCGTATTTCGATGTAGTTCAGAACATATTACTGCAGTAACCAAATTCCATAAAATTCCTGTTTTTTACGGAATCTATGTTAGAACTACTTATGATTTCCCGGGTGCATCTGCATAGAAGATCACTGAGTAAATTTGGAATGATAAGTGGCCTCAAACAATGTTGTATACAGCTACCTGTGGGCTAGCAATGCCATCTGTGAATGTGATCCAAATGTTGCCATGCTATCACTGTGATCTATACTGATTTAATGGTAATTTGACCTTTTTATTACCATAAATAGACATTTTAACTTAGACATGTGAGCACTTTCAGTCATATTTACATAATTAACATGATCTCATTTATATTTTAATATTGAACAAATACATGGCTGTTATAATTTACTCCCTTGCTTATAAAACTTGTCAAATTTGTTTTAATTTACTCCCTTGTTTATAAAACTTAATTGCCATATTTGTTGTAATTTACTCACTTGTTTATAAAACTTAATTGTCAAATTTGTTTTAATTTACTCCCTTGTTTATAAAACTTAATTGTCAAATTTGTTTTAATTTACTCCCTTGTTTATAAAACTTAATTGCCAAATTTGTTGTAATTTACTCACTTGTTTATAAAACTTAATTGTCAAATTTGTTGTAATTTACTCCCTTGTTTATAAAACTTAATTGTCAAATTTGTTTTAATTTACTCCATTGTTTATAAAACTTAATTGTCAAATTTGTTTTAATTTACTCACTTGTTTATCAAACTTAATTGTCAAATTTGTTGTAATTTACTCCCTTGTTTATAAACTTGTCAAATCTGTTGTAATTTACTCTCTTGTTTATAAAACTTAATTGCTAAATTTGTTGTAATTTACTCACTTGTTTATAAAACTTGTCAATTCTGTTGTAATTTACTCCCTTGTTTATAAAACTTAATTGTCAAATTTGTTTTAATTTACTCCATTGTTTATAAAACTTAATTGTCAAATTTGTTTTAATTTACTCCCTTGTTTATCAAACTTAATTGTCAAATTTGTTGTAATTTACTCCCTTGTTTATAAACTTGTCAAATCTGTTGTAATTTACTCTCTTGTTTATAAAACTTAATTGTCAAATTTGTTGTAATTTACTCCCTTGTTTATAAAACTTGTCAAATCTGTTGTAATTTACTCCCTTGTTTATAAAACTTAACTGTCAAATTTGTTTTAATTTACTCCATTGTTTATAAAACTTAATTGTCAAATTTGTTTTAATTTACTCCCTTGTTTATAAAACTTAATTGTCAAATTTGTTTTAATTTACTCCCTTGTTTATAAAACTTAATTGTCAAATTTGTTTTAATTTACTCCCTTGTTTATAAAACTTAATTGCCAAATTTGTTGTAATTTACTCCATTGTTTATAAAACTTAATTGTCAAATTTGTTGTAATTTACTCACTTGTTTATAAAACTTAATTGTCAAATTTGTTTTAATTTACTCACTTGTTTATAAAACTTAATTGTCAAATTTGTTGTAATTTACTCACTAGTTTATAAAACTTAATTGTCAAATTTGTTGTAATTTGTTCACTTGTTTATAAAACTTAATTGTCAAATTTGTTGTAATTTACTCACTTGTTTATAAAACTTGTCAAATCTGTTGTAATTTACTCCCTTGTTTATAAAACTTAATTGTCAAATTATTTTTTATTTATTTAGAATCGAACAATAAACATGTTTTTCTGTATTTTGTTGTAGAATAGAACATAGGCATTTGTTTATCGATGCTCTTATCAAGTTACGAGTGCTGAAGTATTAATTATTAAGTTTTGACCCTCCAATGGTTTAGTTTATGTTTTTTCAACAATAATTTATATTAACATTCTGTAAAGATATTATGATTACAATAAATGAAACACAATATAACATTATCTGGTATACTAGGGGTGTAACAATACAGTAAAAATTTATTGATATATATTGCAATATGCAAAACCTGTAATGCAATATATTGCAATAAGTATCAAATTTTCAGTAGACATGCAAAACATGAGTTAATGCACGTGCATTGAATTTGTTACACACATAATTATGTGTTATTTTAAATGATCATGGAAGGTTATAACCTGCCCTGAACAGAGTTGAGTCTGTTTAATCTGGATTTGAAGTTCTGTAATCTACCAATGTGCCACTCCCTCAGTCTATATATAGAAAAATATGCATCGTTTAAACATTGTCTCTGATAAGCACACGATCAAAGTTAATATACATGTACATTGTAGTTGGTATAATAAATTATGTCAATTTGATAACCTATTTTTACAATGGCTTAATACATTACATGTACATACAAGAACATTGTGGTGATACATGTACATGTAGCCTGTGTCAAACATGCATTCGGTACAAAATTTTATCTTTAAGTTGATTAATAGCATACACAGGGCTCGACAAATGTTTTGGTAGCAACTTGTCCTACAGTACGAGCAGCTTTTTTGCTCGTTCTGCTGCAATTTGAACTTGTCCTGTAAGGAAAATGCAATTAATTGTAAACTTGTATGAATCAGTAACATACATGTTATTTGTTGTATATGACGGCCATTTCTAGCAGTAAAAAGGAATCTAATCAATGTTTTCAGATTGGAAGTAAAAAATATGCTCAATTTGTTGCTTTTTCCATTAGACTCTGTATTTAAAACTTGAAATTTGATTATTTTGGCTAGGAATTTAACTCGTCCTGCAGGACAAGCTCTGCCAAAAGATCAATCGGTCCTGAGTCAATTTCTACTCTTAATTATTAGTGGACAAGTGGATTTGAATAGCCCTGTTTCAACTGCACTATATTTTTGTCTGTAGAAATTTGGGCCATGTTTCATGTGACAACTTTACACCTTTCCAGGCATGATGAGTAGGTTGACCATTTGCCATTATTATAACTTATACATTGTTTTGCTACGGCATTACCCCCCCCCCCCCCCAAAAAAAAATAAAATAAACAAAAACATTTTTATTTTATATAGGGTCAACAGCCCCATTTATTGATTATTGGAAAAGCAATATCAACAATATGTGTGCCAATAAAAATATTCATTTGTCCATAAAATTGTCTTAAAAACTGGTGGTGGCTGGTATCATATGGTCCGTTCTATTGGTGAACTGTAGTAAACTTGTAACCCAATTTCAATATCATCTACTCTCATTAAATCAATATATTAAGCGTTTAAATAAAAGTATGGTTCCTTATACAATGTATAAGGACATGTTCAACCGACTTTACAATTTTGTACAATAAACCTTGATCATTGAAATCACATAAGTCAGGAGATCGCACAGCACCCATTTTAGATTTTATAATTGTATACCTTTGGAATCGAAAGTTGAGGTTCGGGAAATGTGCTTGAATCTATTAAGAAATTACCATAACTCAGGAGCTTTCAGGACCTTTTCACCCCCCTGACCCAGTTTGATTGTTCATTTTCCACCCCCCCACACCACTAGAAATCCTAGATCCACCTATGGACAATACTAGGCTAAGAGCTTGGGTCCAGAGAACCAGTCTTATACAGTGAAAGTGGGCAAGAAATCTGCTGTGAAATTGTTGTAATATGGCGTAATGCTTATTAGGGCTGTCATGATATGCCATAAGCATATCGCAATATACTGAAATACACTGGCACCGTGTCGCGATACATACCACAATATATTGTGGGCTTTTAAATTCCTTGTGCCTCCATAGTACTTGTATTTAACAGAAACATTGCAAATCTTACATGCAGCTACTGATAGAATCTAGCCTATTTAAGTATTTACGGTCATTTAGGACTGTGACTTGGTTAAATCGATTAAATTCTTGTAACTTAATGTTAGATGGAAAAAAAATGGAAAAACTGACGTTTCGGTACTTTTATTTTGCTAAGGAAAGTATTTTCTAATGAAATAAAGAAAAATGCCGAAAACTAGTACGTTAAAATCATACCACAGTATGTATTGCTGCTACCAGTATACCAGTTTATTGTGACAGCCCTAAGGCTTATACATTTACATTACACCTTATTCTATCTGTTCGATTCAATAAATAAACTATACCTTATATTGAAATTAATTGCCAAGGTTAAAATATTAAAGTACAAACATATTTAATATGACCTCTAAAAACACATAAAGTAGTACAATTATTTAGTTGTTAAACTGTTAAACAGTCCTTGTCTATCTGTGAATAATCATATTAGCTTTACATAAAGAGGATCTGGGGGGAGCAGATAGGGGGGTCTGAACCCCCTAAAATTACCAAAATACACCTATTCATTAGTGTATTTTTTTAACTTTGAACCATTTTTATGTAGCATAAAGCAATTTTTCCTCAGGCTCCTTTCACTTGCCTTTGTGTTTAATATAGATCTATTGGTTATGTAGTTTTTAATATCAATAGGTTGCATTATTCTGCAAACAGTATATACTGTGGTTGTGGCTCAATAGCTTGCCCCCCCCCCCCCTTGAAAAAAATACTTGGATCCACCCTTGCTTTAACTAAGTTTGATTCCATGATAATTAGTTTTGCCTTATTTTTTTTCTTTAGAATGTTCTGGCCTGTATTTTTAATTGTTTAGGCTATACTTAACATAAAAGTCAGTTTTGTTATATTTGGGTGAAAGAAGTCTGTGTGAAATAGGGACCATATTGTAAGATACCCTAAAATGTTTGGAAGCAGTATTTCAATGGTATTTTTTTTCATACTGCTTTAAATAACATAAAACCATGAGCTATAGCACAGTTGGTAGCCTGCAAGGATTTTAAATATATATCACTGATCTATTTTAACTCTTTATTATAAAATGTTTCAGCCATAGGCCTTCTTCATTTAAAAATACAGTTTCCTGTAGGGGTAAGGGTTCAAATACCATTGGATGGGTGATACCCTTCCTTGAAATTTGTCATTTTTCCTTCATTATTAAGGGTATATGGAGAATTTGTATACATAGTGGAATGGTAGGTGAGTACTGGTTATAGAGGGCCTAGGAAAGCTAGGTTAGTTGAGCTGGCATTCATAAATTAACCTCAATAGGGTTGATACAGATTTAAACCCTGCCTATAAAAAAGTTTTATGGTATTTAAAAAAAGTTAAAAGAGAGCACGGGGATAAATGAGAAAAAAGTATATAGAATTTTAGAGTTCCCTATTATAACCTCAGAAATCCTGCAAACAAAATAAACAAAAGAGTGTTCAAGTGTTCCCTATTATAACTTCGGGATCTTGTTACCAAATTCACAATAAAATAAGCCTATTTGATTCACCATCTGGGTACAGTTTGGTGTAAACATGTATACAACTACTAGTTCTTTTATGCTGCTTTGAATTCAGTGAGTTTCTCAATATGAATGAATGAAAAAATGAATCAATCAATGAATTGGTTTTGTTGAATTCTAAAGTAAATATATTCAAAAGTCATATGATTCAAATGTTCATCTGTTCTATTTTTATCAATACATATACAGTGCCATCCAAAATTACATAAAGCTGGGTTTTCATTAAAACAACAAAAAATCATTTTATATGTATTTAGGCTTTAGAGTAATCAAAATAGACTGTTACATTTTAAAGGGAAGTAATGATACTTCATACAAGTGTAGTTGTAAAACATGTACATGTATCTGAACATTTGTTTTTATTTAAAAGTATTGGTAAAAAAGTTAAAGAAATGTAATGTGGAAACCACATAAAAGCTGGATTTAAAAACTTTAACGCAAAAATTACAAAGGGAAATAATCCATTTATAATAAAGCCAGATAGAGTTGTGGTTACTTTCTAATTCTGTACATCACATGGTATTTTATCATTGTATGATGTTTCATAAATATCTGACAATAAATGGTAGAAATATATGGTAAAGAAAAACTTTAACGCAATTGTTAATGACACCAGACGCCCCCCTGCCTGCCCACCAGCCCGCCTGGGTTTTGCCAAACTATAAGCCCAATTTTTTCGTTGAAAAATTCTGCTAAAAATGAAAAAACACGTTTACAAAAGTGTAGAGGTAATTATGTATGGCCCTGTATATTGTGATAGCATACAGTCATAGTAATCTAATTTGACCAATGATAAAAAAGCTGATGTAAGGTATAGATATTTAGGTGTAGTTAAACTAGTTATGTTCTGACCCATTCAGGAGCAGGTCTAAGATTTTTTTCTAGGGGTGGGGGGGTCATAATTTAGATCTGAGCAAGCCCAAGAAATATTGATTCATACTACTTAAAATGGTTAACAGTTTAAAAAATATTTTTAATTCATGTTCATATATAATAGTATACTTAGGAAATTTTAGAAGCTACCCAGCTAGCTCATTTGGTAGCATGCAAGACTTAGTCTACTGATCGAGGGTTCGATCCCCGGTCGAGTCATACTTTCGCGGAGCTTGGTCATGAAATTATTTCTACAGCCATTCTCTCTCCTACCAATGATTTTTAATTATGTAGGGCAGTTGTCACTGACGAAAGTATTCACTTAGTAGTTGGTTATAAGCTAAATCCAGAGATTTAGCCTTTCCAGGAGGAGTAAGTAAGTTGACTGTCCGCCACTATATGACCTAAACAATGTGTTGCTACAGGGTTAAACCAAACAAACAAACAGAAAATTTTAGCAAGGGGATCCTGACCCCCCCCCCCCTGACCCCCCTGTTTGATCCCTTACTTGTTGTACTTATTGTTTTATCTCAATTATGCACATGAGCGATAAGTGGTGTTGATTTTGAAAATTTAGGTTTAACAGTGGTTAAGTGATACATGTTTGTTTAAAATTGTAAATACATAACCTTGAGATGTGAAGCATGTGTGATCAGCAAGCTATATCTTACGCATAGAAAATTTCTTATTGAAAAGTGTCGTATGACAGAAATAAACATTTTATAAATAATGAAGAAAAACAACCTATTTGTAATTTGAAATGTTCGTAGTTGGAGTAAACAGGATATATTTTGAATGCGAGGTGAGCGGATATACTGCAACGATAAGATGTTGGTGATTAGCTTTTATCATAATTGATTATATGTTATGATGCATAGATGGATGTGTGAATAGTTTGTAGTCGTATGATTTAAAAATTTTGACAGTTAAAATTTTTGTGAGCATTTTAATTGAGTTGTTTAGTGCATGTGTACTCAAAGAATGTTTAAAGTTTTAATGGATTGATTTGAAAATACTTGTGTATTGATAGATGTGAGTTAAAGATACTATTTTTTTATCGTTAAAGTTTATTTACTGTCGGTAACACATACAGGTCGTCCACGTAAACATGGCGTATATAAACATAGCCAGTTTCATTACACATCAATATTTAGGGGTGAATTACTTTTACATTTTTTTTGTTTAATTAGTTTATACTTATTTCATAAACATATCATTATATAAATTTTATAATGTGCATACACACTATTTAAAATAGTTACATATAAAAATGGCTTGTTTAAATTAGTAAAATGCTGTTCATGTATTAGCTTATTCACCTATTTAGTGGGCATGTCCAATATTTAAAGTACAAAAACATGCATGACCTAAAATACGACCTGTACATTTAAACCTTACTGATGTAATTAAACTCACTCTGCAGTACTGATGTACTCATGATTGATAAAATAGATATACATTATGTATACATGTATCTATATATCCATATTCTACAGGTATTTAAATCAGCAGGGTCATTATGTATGCGCCGTTGACCGATGAATGAAATTTACCAATAGATCTACTAACTGTACTTTAAACTGTTTGTCGACTCTTTTTTAAAGTTACGTTTATAGTCTGACCTTGACCTTTCTAACTGTTACATTATTTCATTTACCAATAGTGTACCGTTAAATTCTTTTTTTCTTGTTTTGTGATAAGATGGTGTTAATAATAGGTCATGTGAGGTGAAAAACTAGGTCATTATCGTCAACTCAACATATGACCTTGTGATCATTCTCAAGGTCACATTGATATTTTTAATTCCATACCAAATTTCAGGGCTTTTTTCCCTTATATGCCTTCCTCTTCTGAAATTTCTTATACTCATGCAGTTTTCCCCAAATCTGGAGGTTCCTGTTGGTTTTTCACTGCCCTATCAATGAAATTGTAATAAAAGTTCTTCTATTGCTCTATATAAAGTAAGGCCCCAGGCCCCTTTCCAACATACTGAAAAAAAATCCTGCCAGTAGAAGTCTATCAAAGTCATTTTGCAAAAAGTTGTACCAAATTTAATTCAGGTTATATTCTATAATACTACAAGAACTAGGTCATTAGGTCAACAATTCCATTAAGCTCTCCCAGTATGCTTAGCGACTAATATTCAAATAGTGCATAAAATAACTGGTACATTTCTATGTTCAAAAATACTCTTTTTAGCTTGTGAATTACAGAACAACCTCTCTTGAACAACACCCACTTGGAGGGACTAAAAAGTGTTGCCGCTCAGAGGTTGTTGCTCTGAAGAGGTTAAATACAATCAAAGTTATGCGTAAGGGAAATATCAAAAACTGTTGTTGTGTGGAGGATTTGGTCTGTAGAGGGCCGCACACTGCAGAGGTTATATTGTATAAATGTCTTTTCTGAATCCTCTACA
Source organism: Mactra quadrangularis (assembly GCA_025267735.1). NCBI lineage: Eukaryota > Metazoa > Mollusca > Bivalvia > Venerida > Mactridae > Mactra > Mactra quadrangularis. The sequence goes on along the minus strand of CM046305.1, from coordinate 44,335,267 downwards.
CAAATTATTTATGTGAATGACCTTGTTTGACGTTTGATTAGTTTTTTGTTCCAAGAATTGAAGTTAACATTTAAGTATTCCTTTGAACAATTAGTTAATTAATTTCAGGGGAAGAAAAGGTAGTAATTATTTTATGCACTACATTATGTCATTTGATTTTTTGTCTAGCAAGAGAAATTGACTTGTTTAGCTAATTACGGTTTGTGTTGTAAATCACGTAACCATAGACCCTAAATATTCAAATTTCCTTTTTTTGTTGGGTTTAATACTGTAGCAACACATTGTATAGGTCATATAATAGCAATCAGTTAACCTGTTCACTGTTTCTGGAAAGGCTAAATCTTTGGATTTAGCTGGTTACCAACTACATACTTTCGTCAGTGACTTACAATTTCATAATAGTGAATAACATATTTAGTATAGGGTGAAAGCTCATATTACATAAAAAAGATAATGTCCTTGAATTAATTTTAGGTATTTTCAACTACAATAGATTAAAGCCAGGTCAGGGGTAAATTAACAACAATTTATAGTTTGTTAGGCCACAACAAGTTGATCATATGTGCTATGGATTTTTCTGAAAAAAAAATGGAGCGAGCGAAGAAAAAAAATTAAAACAAGTTTTTATTCACTTGCTTTATATAGCAGTTTGACCAAATTTTTATGAGCGAGGAAATAAAAATATTTTTTTTTGTAAAAACCGTCAAAATTAAGGTGCGAGCGCATCCATAGAACATATAATCAATTTGTTGAGGCCTTATTGGTAATTTTATTCAACAGTCTGTGCATACATTAACCCCACTTAATAACTCACTACAGCACTTCTGCTCTTAGGATCAATAAAGAAAGTTCTTCTTTTTTTATGTACAGGGATTATCTAACTTAATATACTTTTTATTTAATTCAGCTCAGGGGCGGATCCAGGATTTTTTTCTAGGGGGGGGGGTCCAAACTTTTCTGGGGGGGGTCTGAACTTTTCTAGGGGGGGGGGGGGGTGTCTGAACCTCGAATCACAACCACATTATACACATTTTGCTGGAAAAATGCAACATATTGATAATAAAGACTACATAACTATTAAATCAATGTTAAGCACCGAGAAAAAAAACTTCATACTACTTGAAAAAATACTTACAAGCAAGAAAAACACTAATGGACTTGTACATTTTCCAAATTATAGGGGGGGTCCAGACCCCCCTGACCCCCCGCTGGATCCGCCCATGCAGCTGATAGTTAAATAAAATTAAAAATTAGTAACTCATACAAATTCATTTATATTAGATTGAATGCCGGTCCAATCTTCAGGCTATGGTTTCATTTTCAGTCAGGGCATACTTATCAATGAATTAAGTCAACTAAATCACTTCACTCTGTTTTCTGTTTTGTGCCTTTATATAAGGTGCATATATTATTTTAAATTAATATGCTTATTTTTACGAAGAGTTTGGCCTGAATCTCTTTTATAGAGAATATTTTTACTGATTGCTATATAAAGCCTAGCTCATTGAATATTAAAAAGCTAGAAGTCAAATAATGTGTCTCAACTGTTTTAAATAAATTGGAAATACATGTATATTACCATGGGGACTTAAGCATCTGAATAAATCGGTGGATCAATGGAAATTAATGATAATATTTTATACTTTCTGAACTCATGTGATGATATGATTAGTTGGAGCAAAACTAGTCTATATCCCTCTTTATTTTTTTTAGTTAGACTTACTTGGCGCTGACCCATTGTAAATCATAATTATTACATATAGTGTTGTATTTATTTATGTATGGTGGCATATTTCTGCCTCCATATAACTAAATAGTTAACATGTTAACGAATAGTTTTTTCCCCTTGATTACTCTTCAAATAGGTAAGTCCAATCTGTTGGATATTACTCAGATTTTACCCTTACTTTTCAATGTCAATTTGCCACAATAGTCTTACCAATTACCAATAAGATTGCTTCAGATTTTATCAAGGAAAGATAACCGACAAAAGTCCTTCATTGGTTAACTAGTTATGTAACTAGTTAACTACTTAATTTACAACTTAAGGTTTTGGTTAAATAGTTACATTTCTAGTTATTTTTTTTCAATAAATCAATTATTAAAGCAGGAAATAAATGCAAGTTAGTGTCTACAATTGTCATAATTTTACTATTTCACTCAAGCTTTAAGTTAAGTAATTTCAATTACTTGCCCCTTACCACTGTTGTTATTGGGTCAGGCAAAGCACAATTATAGCTGTGCCCTCGGTTAATGTTCTGTGAACATAATTTTTGTGCACATATTATTTAGCAAATTATTAACCAAGAACCATGTATGCAAAGTTAACACTGTTCGGACGTTGACTATTTCTCATTAGAATTTCGGATACTATATTTAGCATAAATGTAACCGAACAACTTAAGTCTTATTTTAAACAATTTACTTTGATTTAAGCCTTTAAGAAGTGTTCATTTGCAAGCAGTATTATCCGATAACTTGTACAATACATGAGCCGCCACCATTATTCTGCTTTGCCTGACAAACTTTTACCCATCAAAGTATGACTAGGAACCAGACAAAAAGTTCACTGGTTAATTAGTTACATAACTAGATAACCACTAACCAGTTATTGATATTGCAAATAAGTGATAAGAAATTAACCAGTTATGTAAGCTGGTGTAATAATACAAAAATGGCAGTTTGTACATGGGCACAAATCCTTGCGCGTGCTGTAACTTTTCTGTGTTGATGGGCCGTAAAACCCTAACAAACAAAAAATCCTTGCATTTATTTTTTGTTTTGTTTTTACAAATAATTTATGAAAAAAACAAACTAGTTGCTCTTCTAGGTAATCACAAAACTAACTAGTTAATTAAGTAGTTAACTAGTTACATAACTAGTTAATCAATTAATTAACATGTTAATCATTTAGTTATCTGGTGGCAGAAATATGACACCATAGATTGTAACCTTGAGTGACAGATAAAGATCATTGGAAGATATATCAATTCCTAAATTAATTAATTTCGTTAATTATTTTTAACTTTTATGTGACTTGCCTAAAGGACACAAATATATAATTCTAAATAATTTTGTAATACTGAGAATTCAGGATATTGATGGAAGATATATTGATAGATTATACATCACTATTTTTAGTATATATTGTAAGTTTGATGGTTGTATTTGTCAAATTTTATGTATTTGCTAATATTATGTTCTTGGCGATATTAGTAAAAGTCTTATTTGTAGACTCACTGCTTTAATTAATTGATTGATTTCTTTTGATCCTAAACTGTTTTAAAATTATTAGCCTGATTTTCAACGAAAACATTCGGCTTACAGCTTGACGAAACCCAGGTGGGTGGTTGGGCGGGAAGCGTCGAGTTTTAACAATTGCGTTATTTTTTTATTTACCATATTTTTTCTCCCATTTATTGTCAGATCTTTATGAAACTTCATACAATGATAACATACCATGTGATTAACTGAATTTTAAAGTAACTGCAACTCTACCTGGCTTAATAATGGATTGTTTCCCTTTGTAATTTTTGCATTGAAGTTTTTAAATCCGACTTTAATGTGGTTTCCACATTACATTTCTTGTTATTTCTAATGTCATACTGCCTGATTTCTTCATAATTGTGAGTATAGATATAGATTTTCAATTTTTTTTTCAGACAAACTGAAATGTTACAATAATGAGGGTACTTGTGTGGAATTATGACTGTGCTTATAGATTACAAGTGAGTATTTTATCTACAATATTAATTATGTATGACAATGCATTCTGCTACAGGGGTGGATCCAAGATTTTTTTTTAAGGGGGGGGGGCTTGACCTTTTTCTAGGGGGGTCCAAACTTTCGCACCACTACCACATTATACACATTTAGCAGAATAATGCAACATATTTATAATACAAGCTACTTAACCATTAAATCTTTGTTAAGCACCAAGAAAAATTGCTCTCTGCTACTTACAAAATGACTTACAGTCAAGAAATACACAAATGGACTGGTACATTTTGGAAATTCTAGGGGGTTGGGACCCCCCCCCCCTGCAAGATCTGCCTATGTGCCTATATGCAATTTTCTCGGTGACCTGTGTCTCAAGCAAGGGACATTTGTCAGTCACTGCAGAACCTATGTTCTTAGTACTGCATGTTTAGAACTTTTGTTTTGAGATCTTAGCATTTCTATGGATTGTGAGTTATACGAATGACTAAGCCCATATGCAGTGTTGCATCCAGAGCGATCGCGCGAATCCCGCTGTTTTTAATCTCAATCCCGCAAATTTATATTTTTGTGGGTGGCAACTCCCGCACAATCAGAAATGATCTCCCGCTATGCATAGGTTCGTACGCAACTAAATTGCATTTTAGAAGAAAAGAATCCTCTGGAAAATACTTGCAAATGATCAGTTCCTAAAATCCTTTCGATCTCTGTCGTCTACCTGGGAAATTCCCGAATGACGTAATTGTAGCTAGTCTGGTTCACTGCCTTCTTTACTCACGGAAATACCCTACATCTTGTAGTAGAGAAAGTAACTCAGTCTGTAAAATGACGTCATTTATCGGGTAGAGGGATATGTGCTATTGAGCAATATCCCGGCCATGTGAACATGTGGCTTATATCGTGTAAAAATTTTAAACGCGGTATAGTTTTGAAGTAAGATAAATTCTGTTTTGGTTTATGTCACATAAACGGATAACAGACTTTTATCAAGTCGGGTACAGAGATCGACCCGCAGCCATGTACTTCTTCGAATGCATGAATCTTCGTCTCCGTGTGGGAGCAGCCCCATCACGAAAAAAAACGCAAAACGTTCGAACCGAAAATACTTACTATTGGGCTATTGGCTAAATTACGAGCATGGTTTGGGTATGTTTTGTGAGCTTTGTTTAAAAACGCGTAAGAAAAAAAACCGTTTACAGCCGGGTGTACTTATTAAAGAACATCGACACACACGAGACATTTAGAATCAAACAATCATTGTTGTGCATTCCAACTTTTCACTCCCCCTTTTTTGAAAATCGGTGGGGGATCTCCCCCTCTCTGGGTTCATCCTGGATGCAACACTGCATATGAAAGTCTGAAACACTGCCGAAGTTAAGCACTAAACACTCATTTTTTTTAATATTTATTTTTGTTTGTATATCTGCATCTTTAATCAGTTGTCTAGGTAATTTTCTTGTATCAGTACTTACTGACCCTTTTGCTATTTAATCGATGGACTAAGATTTGCTGCAGCTACCAAGGGGCCCCAGATTGTTCGAATGAAAAGAAAAATGGGTAAAGTGAGCTGGCCACCTTGCTGCATGTTAAACATTTAGCAAATGCCTTTTTCGGTATTGAAATTAAAAGTTATGAGATGGAAAGCAATGCAAATGCTTTTTTATCAGTGTATGGAATTGAAACAAAAAAGTATGGGTTGGGCGGAATCAGGGTGCATAAATTAACTTTGTATGCCCTAATATATTTGTACTAGATTTAACGCCTTGTCAACACAATTTAGGTCATTTTACGGCGTCCAGCACACCTAACCTAGCTTTCCTGGACCATTGTCTATAACCAGTACTCACCTACCATTCCACAAGGTGGGAAACTTCTCCATATTATCTAATCAATGGAGGAAAATCAACATTATTGTCAAATTTTCATGGAAGGGTATAACCTCTCCGGGTGGGATTCGAACCCGCACCCCCTCGGGCATGAGATTCCAAATCCCAGCACGCTACCAACTGCGCTATCAACCCAGGTTCCCTAATATATTGTACATATGTAATGAAATATGTAATTGATATTGTCAGGTTTAAAACTAATTAATATTAGATTTCAGTTGCACATTAATTTCATAAATGTTTCCATTTTTGTGTAATGAAAAAGTGTGAATCATTTCGTATAGTATTTCATTTTGATGATGTTATACCCTACTTTCCTGTACATAAGTTCATCTCTCATAAAAGTCCTAACTACAACTTTTAAACAAAATATTTCGAATTTCTATCGGCTAAAATATGTATTATTCAGACTATCTGAGTAATAGCCTGTGAATAAACTGGAGAATAGAACTTGATTATAAGTTGTTGTTTTTTTAATTGGGTTCAATGCAGTAGCTACAAATTGTAAACCTTAAATCACGGCAGTCAGTCAACCTACACACCATTCCTGGAAAGGTTATCTCTGGATTTAGCTAACCAGTAATATGGGCTCTTTGTGCAAAACTTAATTACTCTTATTACTCATATTCTACTCAATTTCAATGTTGTCAACTTTTGCAAAAAATTTTTTCTAGAATAAAAGAAATACATAGACTGAGCTTTTGGGAGGGGCTTTATTAAAAAGCTGGCATATGAACATAAAAATCAAACAATTAACTTTCCAAGACTTTAAAGTCAATTTGCTTTAACTTCCTTACAGTTAAACATCTTTTACTTTTATATGTATGTAGATATTATGATAGGGTGTTTGACTGTGCTATACAGGATACTGTGCCTAACAAAAGTTTGGAGACATTTTCATTCTGCACTCAGCGTTCTAAATTGCTTTTATTGGAAGGTTACTTTTTATTGAAACACTGCATTTCAGCTTTTTGGTTATGGTTCTATTTAAAGTTGAAGCCAACCAGCTACCTCAGTTGGTAGCGCTTAAGTCTATTGATGAAGGGGTCATGGGTTTGATTTCCATGCATACTTTCATTAAGTTTGGTCTTGAAATGATTTCTATATCCATTCTTCTTCCTACCACTGATTCTTTATCATGTAGGGCAGTTGTCAGTCCCTGACAGAAGTATGTGCCTTGTAACTGGTTAACAGCTAAATCCAGTGATATAGCTTTTTCAGGAATGTGAGTGGATTGACTGACTGCCGTGATATGACCCATAAAATGGGCCACTACGGTGTTAAACCTAACAACAACAAAACTTATAGTTGAGACTACAACAGTGTACTATGATATGAAAAAAATTAGATTGATTATGGCTTTGGAATCTTATAAATGTGATGCACTCATTAAAGATTGTTTTTATTTCATAAGAAAACCATACATTAAAAATAATGTTTTTTCAAAGAAAATTAAAAAAACCCTCCTCCCTTTGCTTTTTAGCTGTTTCACCGGTAGATCAGTGTTTTTTTTACTGCAACTGTTCTTTGTTCGCTTGCACTTTTATAGTAAATGTCCTTTGTGTCCAAAACTTTGATGGGCCCTGTTTGTTGGCTCATAGGGAAGATGGGCTTTGGCCTGTGTTTCCTCTTTAAATAAAGTCAAAAACAGTAAATCAAAGTATTGAAATATAGAAAGACTTTTGTGCATATTGAAACCTAAAGAATCCATACTAATGATTACTCCTTACTCATTAGATTCAAGTACAAATTGAGCAGGGAAAAAATGCGGGCGAAGTGTTTATTCTACCCTGTATTACTGGCAAATATATAAAGATTTTATTTTCCTATTCTTGCCATACAAAATGTTGAAGTACAGTTTCCCTTTACACTTTACATACAAATTCTGTTGGTTCATTACTGTAGTTAAATATGATAATTATGGTACAATACTGTCAAACAACTTTAACTTCAAATAATACAACAAATGACCACAGTATCATTACATTATACAGCAACAGACACTTATCAATATGTTAATCATTTTATTGCTCTTTTCAACATGGAATGTAAACCTTTGATTTTACTTATACTGCTGATTTTGCTTAGTGTATTAAAGAGATTGACTCCGCCCCTTCCACATGCTTATCAATATAAGTAAACACCTGTCACTGACCAGTGATGACGGAACTAATTTTATGGCCTAGAAATTGACTGCGTAGTAAATCAGAGACACCACATGTATCACTCTGCAGGTTTAACTGGTCAGGCATTTTCGTTGATAATTTTCAATCTATGGTATAACTTAAGCTTTTGGGCGAAATTGCCGAAAGTCTAAAAATGATAGTTTTACAAAAAATTGAAACTTTTAATACACATTTCCTTTGTCTCCAAACTTTTGATTGGCACTGTATTTAGGGCACTTAAAGATCCTAAATAAGTGGCGGATTTCCGTTAATTCTTGGCATTGAATATACAATGACTTAAGTGCTTAAAGTCAAGTGTAAGCTTTAAGTTGTTTCCTTGTATGTTTTTATAAATTGTTAGTGGATACATGAAGATAAAACTTGATTTTCCCCAATATTTCGGCGCAATATGAAGTATCGTTTGTGTCGAACACGTGTACCATGCTTAATTAATACATACGGTTTGTGTTTATGTTTTTTTTAATATGTTTGCGGATGTATGCAGATAAAATTTGATTCTTCACATTGATTTGTCACAATATGAAATATCGATTGAACATGATGCTTAATTGATACATGTTTGTATGTTGTTTTTTTTAATTTTTAAAAATGTTTTTGGATATATGCAAATAAGAGATAGTTTTTGGCAATGTTTTTGTGATACATGTATTTTTGTATATTTTGAACACGAGGTGAAATCAACTGTGTTTTGGTTGGGAATTCCGGCAGAATTTCGGCAGAATTGCACTTTTTATGTGAAAATAGTGCATTTGAGTTTACATGAATAACTATTGTTCATCACAGTTCATGACTGCAAATCTGTATCTAATTGTTTTCCTTAAATTGGAGGACCCCTTACATGAAGACAGAATTTCTGAATAATTAGGGAATCCCTAGTAAAAACAGTAAGTGTTGAAGCCTGTGCATGCTACAGTGTATTTTTTTGGGGATGTAATGTCAATTATGTGCTCTAAAAGGTTTAATTGTGCTGCCAAGTGCTTACAACATCTGGATTTATTTCAAGTGCAAGGAAGTGTTCTGGTGATGTTTTGTATATATGCTCACATGTTTATAACATGTTTTAATGACATACTTTCTGGAGGAAATTTCTTTGTCCTTGTTATTAATACTAAATTCCTTAACTTGATTGTGAAACAAGTTTTTTGCTGCTTAGATTAATTACTCTTGTGCCTATTGCCTGCTCCAGCTATCACTGAGCCAGTTGGATAAAAATTCTTCAGGAAACAAAGAGTGAGTTTTAAATGTGATTTGAACCAATGCAATGGTAGCTATCTATTGATTTCCAGTCCAATGTAGTAACCACTTAATTGCACTTGCCTATTTCTTAAGTATTTCTCTTTAAAAATTTTGTAAAAAACTGTTTCATAAGTGGTCCAAATGAAAGATAGGATTTATCCAAATGTGTAGCTTATACTATTATTACAATGTGTTATTATTAGGGCAGAGGCTGTTGAAAAAATCTAAAAAATACTTTTATAGCGTAAAATCTTTATAAGCAAATTCAACATTAAAATATTTATGCGTTGTGAATTGTGTGCAGTGATTCATTAATCCATTTACTACATTAACAAAATATGGTTGTGATTGTCATTGAACTATGAATTGATTTTCATGTTGACTGAATTATAAATCATATTATCAGTATGCCTTATTGCATGCAATTACAAATGTACAAGTTCTGCCCTTAGGTAGAAACTATATACATTTGTATAACATTTTTATGCTAATATGCCATTTGTAGATACAAGATCAAACTTTAATCCATAATTCTGACACCTTTTGTATAAATTTTGTTCCAAAATTGTGGCAGGTGCATTCATGTCAGTGTCATGCCATCAATGTGGGGAACCACACTGGAAATTTTGTGTCATTCAGGTGCTGTTGTGCATGCATTTGGCATTTTACATACTGTGATACTCACCAATTGTATGCCATGTGTTATGTCATTAATTGCAAACAAAATACAAATTTTATTATTTCAAAAACTAAACCACCTTAAAAATCTTTGGGATGTAAAACAGTAATCGTAGGGTATTTTCATCCTGTGTGTTTCCCTTTCCTGCTGTATCAACTTATTTAAATGGCTTTTAATGATACAGCTGAAGTAATACTATTTCTTTTTGTCTTTCAGGTGCAAATTGATTCAGAGTTCTGACTTTCACTGCAATTATGTATCAAGAAATAATGAAGAAGACATCTGCTGCTAAACAAGCCCCTGGGCTTCATACAAGTCCACATAAGATTAAGGCGCCCAATAAACACCCAGGCCACTCTAAACCAGAAATTACCACTGTAGGTAATGTCGGAAGCAATCCTGTTCATGAAAATCAAAAGGTTACTAAATCTAAAGATGCAACACACAGTTTAAATATGATGAAACAAGACATTAGTAAAAATAAACCAAGACCATTTGATCACAAATCTACACCCAGTCTGAAACCATGTAACGAGCCAAAAAATCATTCCAGTCTCAAAGTATGTGATAACTATTCAAAATCTAAAAGTGCCATGGATTCATCATCATTAAACCTTTCCATTCAGAAAGTTGCAGATAATCATTCTAAACTGAAAAATCCAATCGAATCATCATTGAATATTAAGTCAGGAATTAGTCCTTTGGTTTACTATGGAAAAAATTCTTCAGAAAATTCAAAGACTAGTTCAAACCGGCAGGGAAAACTCTCGACACTTGAGAGTAAAGTGACCCCTCTTTCCTTAATTGTTTCTCAAAGGAATTGTGTGTTACAGAAAAGACGTAAGGAGAGACAATCATTTGAGGATATGCTTCAAGAAGTGGAAGACAGTAGAACTCAGGAAATAATAAAGAAAAAAGAGAAAAGATCAGCTAAATCTAATGGTGAGAAAAGGAAATCTAATACTGAAAGTACATCTATAAGTCCTGAGAAAACACCTCCACCAAAATTACTAACATGTAAAACTTTAGACAATGAAGAGAAGCCTCTTTTGAAACCTTTGCCAAACAAATTTGGTCAAAGCCACGGTGTTAGTAATGATCAAGCAGTGCTTAAAAGTGACACTAGAAAAAGTAGTGCATTGCCTGAACGTCTTGTTGGAAATACTAGTGGGACACATGCTGTGTACAAAAGTGATAGCAGAAAAATGGATGTAATTACTGAACCTATTGTTGAAAGTACAAGTAATTTAGTTGTTGAAGCTAAATCATATAAGAATGCTACAAGGTCTGTTACTAGTGACTTAGTTGAGTCTTCTAAACAAATTGCTGAAACTACTAAATTAGACTCTGATTTAATTAGTCCTGGCAATGGTTCCAGTCGATTATGTAACTCACCTTTAAATGTAAGTGAAAGAAAGAAGCCATCGAAACAGACACTTAGAACACAGGTTATTGATCATCAACGCTTGTTTCATTATTGTTTGCGAAAGAGCTACAGGCTGAAACATACAAATTGGAGTTTTAATTCTGATATTGAAATGACAATATTGCAAAGGAAATACCAATCACTACAAATTATGTTTCCTAAGTCATTGACAATTCGTTTGAAACGATGTTCTTTAGATAGCTTGAATCGTTCAGAAAATGAGGAACAATCCAGAAAGAAAGCTGATATTTGCTCTGAGGTGTTGCCTAGCGATGCAAGAACGCCAGAGTCTGTTAAAAATAATGAACAGCTAATTGCTGACTCTCTGGTTGATCCTAGAGTCATTTCTCTTTCTAAGACATTACAGAGTCATAAAAATGGTAAAGTAGGATTACAAAAAACGTTTAAAAGTCATGATCCTTTAGTAAAGGGTAAAGTATTAGAGAAACCAACCAAGCCAGTACTGAATAAAAAGCCAGATTGGTCAACCATCAAAGAGAAACTGAAAGCAGTTAGCATTAAAAAAGCAAAGGCAATGAATGATCGCAATAATGCTGAAAAGAATCGTAATAAATTATTTGTTCAGAATGAAAACAATTTCCTAAAGAAACCATCCTACCACAGTATTAATTTGACAAACTCTACCAACAATGTAACTATTCCAAAATTAAATGATATAAAGTGTGTAACTGATCCTTTCTCATTTAGAGAGCACTCTGACGAAGCATGTGCCAATTATAGTCCTGAATTTGCTGACAAAACTGAAGATAATAACATAGCCATGGAGACAGATGGTGTAGTTAAATCGTACAGCTCTAGTTCTGGTATTAAGACTTTTGGTGGTACAGAAAATGAGATTGTTGATGATAAGGAATTAGAAAACAGTTATCACTATAATGAGAAATGTGACAATATATTTGCCAAAGTTGCAACTAAAATATCTGGGAACAAAAATGTGTGTGATGATTTAGGTGAATCATTTGATGTTATACCTGATCTGTATGCTGAAAGGGAAGATACTGATATTAATGAGGACATGCCTTGTGACATCCCGCCACCAATTCTAGAGAAAGTCATTGATAGTCCTGTAGATATAGTAAAAAAGGCTGTCAATAAACCTTCAGAAATGAATACTGACTCTGATGATGGTCTTTTAGATTCAGATAATGACAGTGCTGATGTTCATTCAGATGTTAGTAATGATACTGCTGACAAATTGTTAGATAATGTGGCTGATGAAAGTCCTTCAGATATAGATTATGAAAAGCCTCATAATAATGATATGAACAGCAGTGACGCTGGTAAGGACATTGAAGGTTGCTCAACAACAGGTCCAATGGCTAATGAGAAGAAGTCTGATCATAAGAATCATTGTTCTGTTAGTGAAAACCATGAAGAAGACTTAGAGAGAACAAATGATAAGGCTGATGGATTAGATTTAAAAATAGAAACCATTTGCTCAATTTCTGAATTCCATGTAGATAATACTTCCAATGAAAATGACTGTATTGATGAAAGTGTTGGTTTTGAAAGAGTTGAGATAGGTGGAGTTGATGAAATAATCCCTCATGATTCTGTTCAATCAGAGATAGAAAATAAAACTATAGCCACTGATTGTATTGAATACAGTAATGAACTAAATGATGGAACTGAGGATAAAGTTGAATCTTTAGTTGACAATAGAGGTGAATCAGGAGAATGTGCTGAAGCGAAAGATGGTATAAGTGAACAAAATTATGTTGATGATAGTATAAGTCATGATGGTAATGATGATATTGATGATTATGATGATGATAAAGTTGATCATTCTAACTGTGATCCTGATGTTAATAAAACTGGAAAATCAGGAACTATGGAACAGTATAATAGAAACTCTAATTATAAAACTGAGAAACCTGAAATGTCACTTGTAGAAATGTGTTTAAATAACATAGATGAACTTATTGTAGTTAAAAGTTATGTTAATGTTGGTAAAGGGATGATGAAGGATGTTATGAAAGGAATATCAAAATCTAAAAATAAAAGCTTGAACGTCTCAGAGGTAAAAGTTGACGAAGATGATGACATTGGTGATATTGGTGATATTAATGATGGTTATGATAATAATGTTGGTAGTAATGATAGTGAAAATGATGATGATTGTGATAATGCTAATAATGAAAATGACGATTTAAATACTGCTGTTTTTAAAAGTAATGGTAATAATAATCATGATGAGGATGATGATAATGAAGATAATAGTAAGGATATTGTTGATGGCAGAAGTGAGAATGGTAATGTTGAAAATTATGGTAATGATGATAATGGTGATGAAAATGATTTAAGTGATGGTATTGATGATGATGATGATGATACTCAGACTATTAAAGCTATTGATTCTGATGAAGATGATGATGACGATGAGAATACATCAATAGATCATGAAGTCGACTCGCCAAGAAATATAAATGATGGTAAGTAAAATTAATTTGGTTGATTTTGGTTTATCTATGGAGTAAAGTTCTGCTGTAAAGAGCTTCATAATGTTATTGCAAAATCATGTTATTTTAAACAATATTTAATAGGGTTGTCATTGATAGAAAATTTTGTATCAAATTATCGGAAGGCAATTACCGGTGATATATCAATATATCGAGTCAGACAAGGAGTGTTACAGAGGCCACTAGAACTCCAGGATACATATATATACTACATTATGCTCTCACAATGTTATGCATGATGTTAAAAGTTGTTTCTGACATCAAACAAACTAAAACAAACTGTATTTTCTTGTTTTTGTTACTTAACAGGAAACATGAATACTCAGAAATATGTTAAAGTCCAATAGTTATGGCTTTATGAAATACTAGATTGTATCGATATTCCAATTTGTTAATCGATATCGGACTGTCTGTCAAAAATCAGTGATACATCGATATCGCAATTTACAATGACGGCCCTAATATTTAAGTCTTAGATACTTACTTATAGAAGAAAATATCCAAATTAGGTTTAAGACATTTTATTGAAACCCTCCATTTTAATGACCCTATAAGTTAATGACCCTATAAGTGGACCTCTACTGTACCTTTTATCAAATAACTCTAAAGCCTTGGTTGTTGAGAAGTGGTAGGCAAGGTTGAATCTGGAATTATTGATTGTGGCATATTGTTTCATGACAATTTTATATTTTATATTAATATCACCCATTGTGTGATATGTTGTCACACTCCATCCCTAATTAATGCCCCACACCTAAAAATGTATGACTAAATTTAAGGCTTGAAAATTTTCAGTGGGCGTTTCTTGGAACAGGAATAGAACAATTAACTTTCAATGATACTGATGCTTAGTCTTGTACTTATTTTCCTGTTCTCGAGGATGTGATATTTTTTTCCTTATTTTAAGGAAATTAACAAGATGTATCCATCAAATTTTCCTGGAAAGGGGCGTACTTAATAGCTTTCATTTATTTCACTTAACTTTTGGCTGGGTTTTGAAGTTTTGAAATAACAATCAGCAAGACTCTTCATTTGTGAGGTTAACAAGCCAAGTACAAACAATAAATATCTTTTAAAAGATATTCGAAACTATGCAGGATTTATTTTGTTTAAAGTATAAAAAGACATATCAATTGGTTGTTCAGTCATATCAGCAGGGGCCTGTCATGATGATAATATAATCAATTAGCATAGTTATAATCACCTATAATGCACAGAGTTATTAGTCAGCAACTACTTTCCTTGTTAAGCACCTGTTTATCACAAATAACCAATGGTACCATATCTTGTTTCCATTTCTCTATTACGGAAGAGAGTTTAATTGGACAAATAGCACTGGTAAAGCAAATTGTATTGGTTAAAAATGTAGGTAAAAAAGTTGGCTTAGACAGCTGGGCTGAAACATTTTTTACTGGTTAACTCAGTTGGTTGCTCACAAGTCCACTGATCCAGGGGTCATAGGTTCAAATCCTAGGTGGGCATACTTTCAAGGAGCTTGGTCATGAAATTATTTCTACAGCCATTTTCCCTCCAACCAATGATTCCTAATCATTTAGGAAAGTTGACAGTCACTGAGGAAAGTATGCGCCTAGTAGTTGGTTAACAGCTAAATCCACAGATTTAGCCTTTCCAGGTACATTGAGTAGGTTGATTGACTGCCGTTATATGACCTGTACAATCTGTTGCCACTGCATAAAACCCAACAGAGAAAATGATTTCACAGCTGGTAGACAATTTTCATGTCCACTGTAAATGTACACATCTTCATTTTGTGGCTTAAAACTACAAATTGGTAGTCTCAGACATCTTGGCGTCTGCTAATTTTACACAGACTTTCCTGTGGCTGCAATTTGCAGGTTTAGAGCAAAACAGTTGTAACTCACTCTTTTCTTTTATTGAGTTACGACCATTTTTGCGCTGAACCTGGGAATTGTGGTTTTTTATGTATGCGTACATTCAATTCAATATTTTGTGGACAACAGCATGTATCTGGTTTGAATTGACCAAAAATTGAAATTTGGTGAGACGATCATATTCACTTAAGTTAAAGTCACTAAAATACAGTGCTGTACAAAAGTTCTTGGACAAATGAAATTTTGAGAAAACTGATCACACATTCAGCAGTTATTTTACTATATTATACCTCATTTGCATAACGTTCTCTATATTTAATGTGACGTCATCCAGTCTATAAATCGCATTTTGACCGTTTATGACGTCATCCAGTCTTATTTAACGTGACTTTCATGTTGTGCTAATTACATGGCAACACAAACAGACGCGTGAAAATGAAAGTCAGACTAGGGTTTGAGATACTTGACAAACTGAAGAATAAAATTATTATTTGAAAACAAATTATTATAGTAAAATGACAGCAATAAGAGTGGTAAAAGGATTTAAATTCGGTATAATATAACAAATAACACATGTCATTGCGGGCAATATGCAAGTTTACGGACTGGTTATTCAGACCTTGGAAGCTATACCTTCCTCAGTTTGACCATCAGTCCGTAAACTTGCATATTGCCCGCAAGGCCATGTGTTATTATACCCCCGCTTCGAAGAAGAGGGGGGTATACTGTTTTACCCTTGTCCGTCTGTGCGTCCGTCCGTTACAAAATTTCCGTCGCAGTTTTCTCAGCAACTATAACATGTAGCAGCCTAATACTTTGCATATTGCTTCATCCCATAGTCCCATGTGGTGTAAAGCGATTTCATGCTCCTTGCTCATCTACTTCCTGTTTGTCGCATATTTTTAGATTTTTGCGGGGGTATCACTAGTGAGCATTAGCTCACAGATTTACTTGCTTGTTAAATAATCATTGAAATATTGGTTCGTGTAAAACTGTTTTATAGACTTGGCATGTTATTGTACTTTTAGTTTTGGACTCATCAGTTTATGGGGAAACATGTAAGTCTACAATATTGTGATGCTGTGTCAAAGTATAATGAAAACAAAATTAATTGTTCTGTACATGTGGCTGTGTAGATAGGAGTGTAGATATAACTCCCTTGTAGTTATATAGTTAATAATAGAAAATTTCTAAATATATATTCATTCATCCCGTTTTTGACAATTAGATGCTATTAGAGAGAAGTTAAAAAATTCACATGCAATGCAACTGGACATGTTTATATACACATCATAGGGGGATCTAGCGGGGGTCAGGGGGGGTATGGACCCTCCCCGGAATGTCCAAAAATGTACCCATTAGTGTATTTCTTGATTAAGTGTCACAGAGCTATTTTTCTTGGTGCTTAACATAGATTTAATGGTTATTTAGTTTTTATTATTAATATCTTGCATTATTCTGCAAAATGTGTATAATGTAGTTGTGGTTCGAAGAATTGGACCCCTCCTAGAAAAAAATCCTGGATCCATCCCTGCATATTGTTTACATGACCAGGCTGCAGTTGTAGGCTTGTAGCTAAATTTTTTAACTTTAAGTATGTCTTTAAGTATCTAACAAAAGACATCTTACTTTAAAAAACAGGAAGGAGTGAATAATTATTCAGAAATATTCTCATTATTATCTATGTATAAAACCATTGAGTAATATCTACGCCCTTACAAACCAAGCCACACCTTCTGAACAATTAATTTTGTTTGCAGAAGAAATAATACTTTAAAATTGTACCACACTTTCCTGGACTTATGTGTTTCCACCATAAACCGACAAGTTCAAAATAAAAAGTTTAAAAAGCATGTCATGTTTACAAATCTTACATGCAACCGGGAAAATTGATTTTAGAACTTGTATTTTGAAATGTATGATGGCAAGGGAGGTAACTGTTGTACAGATAAATGAAGCCAGAGTTGGCTATCTTACTTAAGATATTTAAAGGTACTAGTTCAAAGAATTAGTTATTTTTTACTATTTTTTCAAATAACCGTTCAGTGACTGTACTTTTGTCAAAAAATAATTTTTAATGTTTTTAGACAAACTGACCGATAGTATTTAAGAAATATACACAATATAAGTCGCAATAATGCTCTAAAATTGTCTATACCATTACATACGGGGTAGATTTTTACTACATGAAACACCATAAT
Organism: Mactra quadrangularis; assembly: GCA_025267735.1. Lineage (NCBI taxonomy): Eukaryota > Metazoa > Mollusca > Bivalvia > Venerida > Mactridae > Mactra > Mactra quadrangularis. The sequence continues at coordinate 44,317,603 of CM046305.1, read as the reverse complement.
TTGTTAGTGTATGTAAATTTGCACTAAAATTTTTATTATCAGAAAACTACTTTTTTGCATACAAAAATGTTTCTATACATTTTTTACAGTTTTAGAAAAGTTGATATTTGAGTTGAAGTCTGTGAATGAGTAGCTTTAACTATAGAAAGTTGTGTTTTATGTGGTTCATTCAATACTGGCAGTTAAATCCACAAATATTTACCAAGCATGATTTGATGTAATAATTAGGTGATCATAACTTAGAAATTTATCTGGTGGGGATCAACTAGGGGTCTAGGTTTAAAACATAGGGGCTCAAATTGCTAACAAAAGTATTATACATATACATGTATATTTTGGTAATATGCCTGAAAATAAGATTTTAGCTATTTTAAACTGTTCATGATTAGTGAAGGCAACATTTGAAAGCTCTCGTAGGGAACAGGTCAAAACCCCATTACCCCCACATTTGATTATCCGATGTAAAATGATTACTTTGCTTTTTTGTATCTTCTATTTTCAAAGCACAGTTTGCATTTACACGTGTATATAGAAAAACCTGTATACAATTTCTTGCCAATTTCATTAATTATACAGCTTCCAGTTACAAATTACTTGCCTGAAAACTATAATTATATGTTTGCAATTTTATTAATGGAAATACTACTCTTTGATTCTGGTCATACATGCAATGGTCTACAGTGTTTTAAAATTGTATATTAGTGTTAGTTTAAAAGCCACCTGGATAGTTCAGTTGGTACGAGGTTCAGTCATAGTTGTAGCATGCAAGTCTTAACTGATCAAGGGGTTGTGGGTTCAATTCCCAGGCAGGACATACTTTGATGTAGCTTGGTTATGAAATTATTTTTACGGCCATTCTCCCTACTACCAATGATTCTTAATTATGTTAGACAGTTGTCAGTCACTGAAGAAAGTGTGCCCTTAGTAGTTGGTTTGCAGCTAAATGCAGAGATTTAGCCTTTCAAGGCACAGTGAGTAGGTTGACTGACCACCGTTTTATGACCTATACAATGTGTTGCTACAACGTTAAACCCAACAAAAAACAAAACAAAAGAATCTTATTTTAAAACTAGCCTTCATGGATAAACTGTACTATTTCATATTGATCAATGCTTTGTATTGATTGGTTGACACAAAGGTCATCTGGACGTGACCTACTGTGCGATATTGAGAGATCCAATGAAAGCAGCAGTCTAGAGGCTATCTGTTAATGTAGATAGCTTCTGTGCCCCTGAAAATGAAAATAAATGATCATAAGTTCTGGTGTACTCGATGATGGATAGAAAGATGAGCTTATATCTCTCTTATGACACATGACTGTTGAAAATGTGCGGTAAACAAAAACTGAAACATGCAATTCTATAATTAGATATGTCTGGCATATATTATTTCAAAAGTAACTTGATAGAAAAATCATAACTTAATTTCACCCTGGTATATAATTATAAGGATAGGGAAAGATTAAGTTACTATTATATTATGTAAAATAAAAACACACATCATTTCGAATATTTTTTTATAGCCAGATTTTTCAACCACAACTCTACCAGCCTTAATCATAGATTATTTCTGGCTTTAATGGGGTTTCTGCGTTACATTTCTTGTTGAAATATTATTTTGTTTTTCAAAAATAATTTATAGATAGGAGATAATTAATAAAACAACAACATATTAATCATTAGGATAAAAAAACAAGATAATGTTATTTTGTTATAATTATTAGGTTTAACTAAGCATAATAATTATTATTTTGTTAATACTAAATAATATTTCTTAAAAAACAAAATAATATTATGTACTAACAAAATAATTGTAAAAATAAAAGTACATGTATTTCAAATTTTCACTCTAGTGCCCCCTATCTTTGGCCTTGAGATTTGATCTGTTCTTTTTATAGATTTTTAAAAATAAGTTTGCAACTTAATGATGGCACTCAACTAGAACACAGTTTATGTGTACCTTGCCTTACTAGGTGTTTTAAATATAGACTATGCATTGTTTATGGTAATTGGCCTTGAAATTTGATCAGTTAATTTGCGTAAAAACATATTGTTTTGACGGATAATTCAATTAAGTACAGGCCGTCCACGTAAACATTGCATATGTAAACATTGCCAGTTTTGTTACACACCAATATTTAGGGATGAATAATTTTTACTATTTCACAGTTTTGTCAGTTTACTCTCATTTAAAAAAACCTATCTTTATATAAAATTTACGATGTGTTTATACATTATTTAAAGTGAATTTTGAGTATCAAAGCAGTATATTTTAATCAAAAGGCTGTTCATGCTTCTGCTTATCCACCTATTTAGTGGGCGAGTCTATTGTGTAAAGTACAAAAACACCCGTGACCAAGAATACGACCTGTAGGACGTTCAATTTATACCAGCGACATGTTTTTTTGCGCACTGCCTTTCTCTGTGTTTTATATGCAGTCAAGTATCCTGTGCATGATTTAAGTTATTTAATCTTGAAATTTGATCTATTAATTGTTTGAGAATTTTTTTTTGGCTTATGCAATTACCATAGTAGGACAGTCAACTTATACCTTTGACATATTTTCATGTACAGTACCCACCAAAAGTTTGGTGACAAAGGGAATTTGATAGGATTCTTAAATTTCAGAAATTGTTTTTCGGTGAAACCATTATTTTTAAATGTATTTATTATGGTTGATAATGAAATGAAAACAAATTTTGTGAATGCATCACATTTATAAGATTCAGCATCAGATATCCCAAAGCCTCCAAAATCAAGTACATTGTAATGCTTTTTTAAACCATAGATTTTAAGCTACTTTGGTAGTCTCAACTACAAATAGTACCATAACAAAAAATTAGCAAAACCTAAAAAGCTATTAACAGTAAATGGTTATCAAATTTTTGATAAAACCTATGAAGTCGGCTTACAGTTAGAAAAAGTCTCCAAACTTTTGGTTGGTACTGTATGGGTGTCTTACCTTAATACTTTGCATGGTTAAAAGTGCATTGTTACAAATTGGCTTAGAGATTTGATCAGTTTATTTTTATAAAAATTTGTTTTTGAAGGATAATGCAATTTAAATGGCATTCAACTTGAACTTGTGGCATATTTTGTTTGTATTGCTTGATGATTGATATGAACTGTGAATAGTTAATTGTTAAAGGTAATTGGTCCCTCAGAAATTCAACTAGAATTAACTGTGTACCTTTTCACAAAATGTCTTATGAAAAAGTTTTGTAAGTCAATATCATAATTTTGCAGTTCAAGGTCTGAAGGATAATAAATTTAACTATGATATGATATTCAAAAGGTATACGATAATTTACATAATTGAATAACATTAGAATCGTTTGGCCCAGAAAATGACCGTATTATTAATGTTTCTTGCTTTTGGCTTACGATGATTATTATTAAAGGATTTTTTGTGAAAAGCGCCACAGGTTTTTAAAATTTGAATACGTTCCAATTATAAAACTTGAAAATGTTTGGATTATAAAATTTGAAAATGTTTGGATTATAAAATTTGAAAATGTTTGGATTATAAAACTTGAAAATGTTTGGATTATAAAATTTGAAAATGTTTGGATTATAAAATTTGAATATGACTGGATTATAAAATTTGAATTTTTGCAGGTGAGCAACTTTGGACAATTTTAAGACATCTTGTTTCTCGGTGTTGTATGTTGATATCATGCAAGGTTATTCTGAATAATCATCCATGCTTGTTTATGTATGAAATAGATATTATCTGCAGGCTGTTACTTTGTCATTATGCCTTTTAATAGATGTAGATCTGAATATTATTATAACATTGTTTGTCGGCCATCTTGGATGACTCTTGTTTGTTATGATATAAAGGGCTTTTTGAGTAAAATTTAAGGTAAAGATTTTTTGTTGCATTTTTTTCATCCGATTTAAATTGGAAGATTTTTTGTGTGATTTTTTATGAAATGTTAATGCATTGTTTTGTATGTTGCTACAAATGTATTTTATAATTTGTTTGACATGAGTAGTAGTTTCTGTAAAATAAATTTTGTAATAATGATTTTGCTAATATTTTTGTTCAAAATTAATATACATTAAAGTAAGGCAGATAATTTTTTTCATGGCCCCAATATAGAAAATTTTGGTGGTAAAGTAAACTTATTTTATAGAACAGCATATTGAAAAATTGGGACCATGCATTAAACTTCATTTTGGGACCGCATATTGAATATTTGGGACAGTATACTTAACTTTATTTGGGAACAACCAATGGTATCATGTGTTTTATTCATTTCTCAATAGCAAAAGAGAATTTCATTGGACATGCAGGAATGATAGAGCAAATTGTATTGGTTAAAAATTTATAGGTCAAAAGTTGGCTTGAACAGCTGCACTGAAAATGTGTAAGCAAGTATATCAGGAACAGAAATAGTTTTTTTTATTTTCAGAAAAAACAGTCAAAGCTTGCGATTGTTTACTCAGAGAGTATTTCCATTTCTATTTTTAGATAACGATGACTCATGTTCGCTGCCAGACATAGAGACAACTACAGTACAGTTTCCAGCACCTGAGAGCCACCCGGTGGGATTTTCTGAGGTTCGGTCAAATAATGGTTTAATGTCAATGGATAATTCCACCAATGAGGTACTGGATGCAGAAATGAACAAGGATGGTATGACTAAGTGTAAATTAGCTGCGAGGACGGTACCAAAGTCTAGAACAAGGAACGGCAAGTCTGGCCGAAAGGATTCAGGCAAAACGGAGTCGGGAAATGATAGACTAGTATATGAATTTCCTAACCATAACTGGTTTTTGAATAAATACAGCCAATCAAAATCATCTGATTGCTTGCAGAAAAAGGTATGTAGACCATTGATATGTTTATACAGGTATTTCTATAATTGGATATGGGAAAGGAAGAAGCTTTATGGTACTGATATTCAATGAAATGTTGACCCAGTATAATACAGTTGTTGATGCAATGATATCGTATTTCAAACGATACTTTTACCAGGATTTAATACAATGGGGTTCAAAAGTTTCTTTACTCATGTATTTTTTTCATATTTTACTGAAAACTTGAACTTTTGTATGGAATTTAATAATTATGAATTAAAGTAATTTTTCATTAAAAACTACATTTTTACAAAAAGTGAGGATAATTTAACATAAATTAATTGAGTGTTCATGTTGAAATGTACATTAGTTGTGAACTAACAACAACATGTGAAGTATATCTAAATATATTGTAATATATAAAGTGTACTAGGGCTACAACGATTCAATTTGATATGCGGAAAAGTGATTGCAAGGGTGCCAATTTGATTTCAATTTGGAACCCAAGATTCTAGATTTGTTATCTAGTTTTAAACTTGTCTATAAAAGTTAGAAGAATTAAAGCCTTTTAGTTACAATGATAAACTAAGTGATAAATAAATCAGTATGAAAGAAAGATTTGCTTTATTGATCTTAATCTCCGTAAACAGATATCCTGTAGAGCATTGTCATACTGGATCTCCACTTTCTCCGTGGAAGGTCACGTCGAGATGAACCAATCAATGCGTAGCTTTCATCTAGACGAAAACACTATTAATCACATTTTGATTTCATAATTTCAATTTTTGACCAAGTTTTGCATGCTTATTTAACAGCGGTATTATTCACAGTCTGCGATTGGGCGGCTCATTTCAAATTGCTTGACGTAGACGATGTCAACAAGTTACTTATCATAACAATTTCGTCATGAATATTGTCATGAGAAAAGGTCGCCTGAACGTGACCTTCGTTTGAAAAAGGCCATATCTAAATTAGCGAGTATGCGAGCGGAAAATTTTAGATCGGGTTTTAATCAGATTGTATTGATCTTGTTCTGAAATAAATATTAAAAATATTAAGTACCAATATAAGTTAGTTTTAAGGACAAATTAATGTATTACTTTATGTTTGGTATAAATATAACATTAAATGAATCAAATTGAAAAAAATCAAATTGAATGAAAAAAACTCAAAGCTCATCAATTTGACCATACCGTGAATTATGAAAAAAAAAACATATTAACAAGTCAAATATTCCAATGCTACAAAATTACCAACTTTGTAACGCAAATAGGTTTATTTATTTCAATATTGTTAATTTTATATTCACTATTATTATTATTGAATAAGTTAATGCACACGGGTTGCACACAATTTTTTAATTTTCCAATCTGTTATGACTAATTTGAATAATATATGATAAAATTTCTATTAGCATTACTTTGATCTTTCACTGCGATCAGCAATAATCATTGAATAATCAGCATAACGTTTATGAATGATTAAATGATAATGTTTCAATATTATGTTTCAAAGGGTTTAACAACTGTGAAGGACTACTGTCAAACCTTGGAAAATGGGAACCCCAGAAAACCAGAATTCTTGCAATACCTAACCATTCCCTAGGTCCCAAATTGTCATGCTCTTTTTTATCTTTAGTCTGAAACATTAAATATCTTGAGCCTCTGAATGCTGAAAATCTAACTTTATCATTTACTGAAAGTTTTGCCAAGAATGCACATTTGTTCATGCAGTATTGAAATGGGGCTTATGATATCACGTTAGGGGCACATCTAGGTCCAGTTTTGGAAAGATATCTTTGAAAAAGCCTTTGTTTGAAAATAATTTGATGTTATGCAGGGCTCGAATTTAACCAAAAATTGCACTTGCAAAATTTTGCGCGTTGACTTTACTTCAACTCGCAAAATGAGAAAATTATCACTCGCAAATATTCTTGCAAACGTATTAAATATTCATACATGCAATAAACAAAAAAGCACCAAATAGAAATATTATTGCATCGATTTCAACTTGCGAATATTTGCGAGTTAAATTTAAAGTTACTCGTAGTTTTCAAAATCCACTCGCATTTTGCGAGTATGCAAGCTTAAATTCGAGCCCTGATGTTTTGTGAAGTCAATTTGAATGGTTTTAAAGTACAGACATATCTCTGCACAGGAATTTCTCAGTAAAAATAACTTTTTGCAACCCATGTATTTATAATTTATACAACATTCATTGTTCCAAAAGCAAAAAACATCTGTTTCCTCAGGACCCCAATAGTTTCAACGTATGGGGTCCTTGGGCCCTTCATATGATAAATACCATAGGAGCTTGTGCTATTCATAAATTTCCAATAGAATAGTAATGGTATTAGATTATACATTTGATTTATACCAATGTTTATTGAACAATGTCGAAAATAGTTCTGAAAATTTATGGAAGAAGTGACTTCACATGTTTCAACCATGGACCTTTTATTGACCGGTTTGATCAACTTTTTAATTATGACAACAAAACACCATACACCAAGGTCAAATGTGTTTGGTTTATTCTGTTAAGCTAATTTTCTACCAGATCAATTTTCATGGTTCTACTGTTACAAAAAAAGTGTTCATGCTCTTAACATGCATGCATGACATTTGAAATATTGATGGAAGTTACCTTGACTTTCATTTATTTTCATGACAAACAAAGCTGTCCTCTCATGAAAACCTGAATTTCTCATTACTGGATGTCATGGAACTGGTTTGATAAATAATAAATTAGCAAAACATATTTGACAACCATATTGTCAATTGTCGTTAAAGTGGTTGTCCCGTAAGATTGTCATTTCACACTTGTGTGGTTAAAACATGCAATATATTTTGTAATCAGAGACTTTAGTCAGTTATTTCCCCTTGTATACTCTTCCAATAGGTAGGTCCAATCAGTTGGATTACTCAAATTTCACCCTTACTTTTCAATTTGCCATCGTGTTCTTAAATAACTTTTTAGTAAATCATTTAATTTGTTTGAAAATCAAGCTGAAATATTTTGTTATGTTACATAGGACTTCAATGATAAAATCCGAGGATTCCAACTGATAGGACCTACTTACCAATTGGAATGCTTCAGATTTTATCATAGAAAGATAACTGACAAAAGTCCCTCAATGTAATCAGGAAGTATGGAAACATAATCTTTGGAATGTTAACAAACAATTTTTGTTAATCATCAAATTCTTGAAGCAGCAAAAAAACTTGAAAAGATTCAAATTGTGGAGCGGGGGTGGCAGAGCGGTTACAATGTTGGACTGGTAATCATTAGATAGCCAGCTCCGTATTGGTTTGAACCCCATCCAAAACTTACGCTGTTGTTTCCTTAAACCAGGAAGCGGACGTGAAAGTGATAAATTTAAGTTGTAAGAACTTGATTTACTTTCAAATTAAAATAAATTAGCATAAACTAATTGTGCATAAATAACTATAATAATAATAACATGCCCATGTTTACCCGCAAATCGTATTTTCTATTTCTGACTCCTCTGCACAAAATATTTTTGCAATTGATTTAGTTTATTATTTTATTTAAGTTTTGTGTGAAATATTTTGAGGATGCAATCAATTTTACAGAACTGAATATTTTTTTTTACTTAAAAATGTTAATATATAAATAACACATGGCAGTGAGGGTGACAGTACAGATTATCAACCCGAGGAAAATAATATCAATCGAGGCGCTAGCCGAGGGTTGATAATCTATACTGTCACCCTCACTGCCATGTGTTATTTGTTTTATTATACCGAACAAAACTGTAACATGGAAATATTTATTGAACAACAAATAACTACACAGTAAAGAAAACAATCAGTACAATAAAAAACTGAATTATATCACTAATATACCCTGCCGCGACCGGGATTCGAACCCGCGATCTCAGGATTCGAAGTCAGACATGCTAACCACTACGCCACGGTCGCGGCTATTTACGGCTACTTATCGTTAATAAGTGGTCTCCCTTAGATAGCGTGTAATATTACCATGTGATCAAACAAAATATCATCCGCTCCGGTGTAGGGCTTTAGCATAGGGAAATTCCAGTGAGGTATAATAATGTTATTTATTGCATTCCTAAGTGAAAGTAGATTGAAACTGTAAGTAGAATTTGTTAAATGTCAATGATTAAAACAATAGTTATGATCACAGTTTAAGATAAAATCTTGTGATAGAAAAATCTTCCTCCAAATAACATCATTAAACTTTAAACAATTTTGGATCATATGAAGTCAACGTTAACAAAATGTGAATATAGCGTACACTTTATAAAGGACCCCCACTTAGTTAATAAAAAAGCTTTTGTCAAACTAAAACTTAGAAAGGAAAATGAGTTGACTTTTTTAATATGTCTCTTATGAAAACTATTAGATTTTAACAGCTTCACATTTGTAAGTTAGTTTCCATGTCTGAGGTCGAAGAGTATATCTTCATATAGGGCCTTTAATCATTTCAATGAGTATGTTTGCATTTATTAATTATTAAATACCTTTTATGAAACTATTGTAGTTGTTGCACTTTAAAGTAATATTTGTTTCACTAATGCATCCCGATAATTATGGTTGTTTATGTCAAGTTCAATAAGAAGTTTCTACGATGGAAAGATAAACCATTCAGTTGAAAATGTGCTTTATACAAATGGTTTCAAAATCAATTGTTGTAGCATTTCATGAAAGTAATTCGGGATTATTCAAGATTTTTTATGAGTCGCGAGATGCCATTTTAATAACTATTTATATAAATTTCTATGAATATACTGAGTTTTTATTTAAGTTATAAACTCACGCTGGTTAGTGACTATAGGATTTATTGTGATGCTTGTGTGCAAGGGTTTCTTTCTCTCTTCATTTGGAAGAGGGTCTCAATCTCTTGATTTTTTTTGACGAAAGTTGAAAGTTTTCAAAATACACGTACATAGAGTGATTTATATTTGAAATTTGAAATCAGTATCAATAATGAATAATAAAAAACTTCCACCCATGATTTTGAGTAGTAAATTGCTGATTAGGTTGAAAAAAAGGTTAAGATTTTTCCCCCAGCCGCATGATTTAAACAAAATCTCCAATTGCAAAAAGACCTTTTATTTAGGGCTGCGGCAAGTATTCGAGTATCCGAGTATTTGGAAATTACATGAATTCCTGTATGCTTTTCCATTAACATGTGATTTGTGGAATTCTACACATGAATCGTGGTTTGGATCAGATCACCACTTGCTCAACAATCCACAGCCCTACTTTTATTAGCCTTTGCTTAATATTGATAATAATATTAATATATATAATGATGATAAAAAAAACTTAATTTAGTAAGGCTATGAATTTGGATAAATTAAATCATTCATGTGGAACAAATGAAGTAAATAATTTACAAGTTATTCACTATATTTATATAGCAAAATAAAATGAAAATGAATTAAATGAGCAATTCAATGGCTTATCGCAAAACTCATCTGAATCCATTTCTACCAAAAATTGTTTATTACAAATTCTTAAAACTAGTTAAAAACCCTTCACCATTCAAAATATTTTGATTATATTCTTAGAATTAATAAAGTTATTCAAATTTAAATGAAACATGCTAAGTCAAATTAATTGTAGTTGTTGGTACAAAACTAGTGTAAGTCTAGTGAGTATGAGTTTTGCACTATATAATTTTCTATTTACAAAATAAATGTTTCTGCAAAACTTGACTTAGCCTAGTTTTGCACTAAGAAATACTTTAAACATGAGCATTTTTATTTACTCTACTTGATTGTTTTTTTAGACTTTCGGCAATTTCGCCATAAAGCTTAAGATATACCACAAATCGAAAACTATTGATGAAAATGCCTGACAAGTTTAACCTGCGGTGCAATACACGTGTCTCTGGTTTACCATGCAGTCAATTTCTAGGCGATAAAAAAAGTCCCATCATCTGTCTCGTCATTGGTCTGTGACAGGTGTTTACTTATATTGATAAGCCTGTGGAAGGGGTTTTATGATTTATGAAGTAAGAGCAATAAAATGATTAATATATTGATAGAGTCTGTAGCTCTTTAATGTAATGATACTGCGGTCATTCATTGTATTACTTGAAGTTTAAGTTGTTTTAAAGTAATGTACCATATTTATCATATTTAACTACACTAATAAACCTACAGAATTAGTTTGCAAAGTGTACAGGGAAAAACTGTACTTCAAGATTTTGTATGGCAAGAAGAAGAAAGTGAAATCTTTATAATATTTGCCAGTTATACAGGGTAAAATAAACACTTCCCATTCATTTTTGCCCTTCTCGATTCGTTCTTGAATCTAATGTGTAAGGAGTAATCATTAGCATGGATATGATAGGTTTCAATGTGCACGAAAGTCTCTGTATTTCAATACTTTGATTGTTTATTTTAGTTGAAGACAGTATCACCACAACAGAAAGAGGATCTTTCTTCTGAGAGCTACAGAGCTCTAAACACCAAGAAAGTTGATCCAATAAAATCCAGTTTAGACAGTCGGTTAGCGGATTGTTTGAAAGGTTTTAAAAGTGACAAAAGTAATTTAGAAACATTTACTGAGTCGAAGTGTGAAATTAACAAAAAAAGCAGTAATAAACATTTCAATACCTCGATTAAGGTGGCTCAAAGTAAAATCAAACCAATGAATAGCATAAATCAAGAGAAGACGTTGGTATGTGCAATTAAAACGCCTCAAACTATGATCAAGCAGGAAGTAGTTAGCAAAAGTTTGTATTTATGTGAAAATGAAAAATCCTCTAATGTTCAATCATGCGAATTTAATGACGACAACACTAAAATGAATTTATGTATTAAGGATCCGAACTATGAAAATGAAGTGAAAACAAAAATGGCTGAATCTTTAAATGATAATAATGCGAATAGTGCTTGTATTGACGAATTAAAGGAACGGACAACTTTAGCGGATGAAGACACAGGTCATGATGTATGTGTGGATACAGCAAGTAATAATCAGAGTGGAATTGAAAATATTGAAAATGAAAGAACAGACAATGAAGCAGGCACTAATGATAAAAGTTTGGAGATGGAAACAGACATTCATGATGAAAACGAAAGTTTGGGTATTGATGATGAAATTAAAACAAATGATGGAAATGTGCTTGGAGAAAACAGTGACTTTGTTGAGAAAACATCTGAATGTATTTCTGGAATGGAACTAATGGTGAAAGACAACAATGGTGTTGACAATGATAATGATGATGAATCAAATGTTAATGATGATAATCATTTGAGGTATTTAAAGTTAGTTTGTTTATTTATGTCAATATGTATAATTTATTTGTCAATGTTTTCTTTTATGAAAAATAGCATTGTTTTAACATGATGCATATCAGTCTAAAAGGAGCACTAGTCCAAACATAGGACAGGCCTATGAGGGATTGAAAAAACCTTGGTTTGAACTGCACTAGGGTCACTACTAATTTCCTTGAGCAAAAACATTTACCTGCAGTTGTTCCACTCCATCCAGGTGTAAAACGGTACTGTGGGTGATCACCTGCCTGAAAGTGGTTTCAATGATCAGGGGTTATGGTACAAAAGTGTTATGTTGGTTGAACATGTACATTTATATGGATGCAGACTTTAAAGCGCAGGTCATCCATTGTCGTTAACAATTGCATTAAAGTTTTCAATTTAGCTTATTTATCGTCAGATCTTTATGAAACTTCATACAATGATATTATACTATGTGATGAACAGAATTAGAAAGTAACCGCAACTCTATCTGGCTTTATTATGGATTATTTCCCTTTAAATATTTTGCGTTTTTGAAGTTTTTAAATCCGGCTTTAATGTGGTTTCCACTATACATTTCTTGTTTTAAACTGTTTCTTATGTGAAAGCTTGGTGCCATTGCAGAATATAAGGTGTAGAATTCTGAATCAACCAATATTAGTCCTTGGCAACCTAAAAACTGCTTACTAAACAGACTTTAGCAGCTTGAAATATGCCATTGTTTCAATCTTCTAAAAATAAATACACTTGCACAGTTATTTCTAGTAAGAGGCTAGCTTAATGCAATTCATGTTTTATTAATTTTATTCATTATTCTGTTTATTTCAAACCCATGGAGTCAATTACAACTTGGTCAATGCATGTATTACAGCTGGGTCACAGTGACCTGAGTAGAAAGAAGTACATTGAATAGCATATGGATTGATTTAACATGTTCTCAGTTGTGATACTTTTGGTTGAGTTTAATATCAACTCAAATTATCATCGTTTTATTGTGGACAGCTCACATTATCTAATTATACATATTGACATAAATATACTTTACCTAGATGCTTGTCTATATCCAGTACTTACCATTCGTTAAGACAGACAGAATCTCCATATATCTAATCCTTACATGATAATAACGAGGATAATTTCAATGATTGTTTTGATTGTTTCGTTGGGTTTAACGCGGTAGCAACACAGTTTATAGGTCATATAACGGCGGTCTGTCAACCTACTCACTCCTCCTGGAAAGGCTAAATCTCTGGATTTAGCTGTTAACCACCTACTAAGCGCATACTTTCGTCAGTGACTGACAACTGCCCTACATAATTAAAAATCTCAATCTTAATTTCATGACCAAGCTCCACGAAAGTATGCCCTGCCCGGGAATCGAACCCACTCGATCAGTAGACTTGCTTGCTACCGACCGAGCAGATTTCAATGATAATTGTGATTGTGATGGTAGTAATGGTGATGATAACAAAAATGATGATATTAGTTGTTTGATGATGTTTGTGATGATAATGAAGATTATGATGATGATAAAAATGATAATTATAATGATGATATCAATGATAATGAAACTGTTATTTGTTGATGATGATGATGATGATGGTGATGGTGATAATTTTCCATGTTTTTCTTTGATTTCAGTCTTGATGATAAAAGAAATGATAATGATAATGCTGGTCTTATTAATGATGATAATAATGATGGTGGTGGTAATGGTAAAAATAATGATAATGATGATAATGGTGAAGACTCTAAACTAGTCATTGATGAACTCACAGATGATCAAACTACAATTGAATCAGAGAAAACTCAGTAAGTAGATATGTTGATATTATGTAAGGGTCTAAGGCAGTGGTTTGCAAAGGATTTAAAAATTGGAGGCCTATTAACCCATAGGTCAAAACTGTTGTGGACATTGAAAACTTATTTTGACCCATAGGTCTAAACTCCAACTAAACTTTTACAAAATGTCCAATTATGACTTCACTTCTGAAAGCTTCCTAGTAAAGCCTTTTAAACCTCCAAAAACCTTTTTTCCCCCGGAAAAACCTTTAAAAATGTTTACTAAGTTTAGCTTTGATATTACCAGAAACTCTTGTGTAGAATCAATCCTAGGTGATCTAATTTAAATAGAAGTTAATGTGACTTCTTTATTAAAAGACTTCACCATTTCAAGGTTTATAGTCAAATTGCTCAACAGAAAAGCTTAAATTGCGCTTTTTTTGTAAAGAATAACCCTAAACAACCTTTATTTTTTAGAATATGAACCTTTATAAAACAACCTTTATTTTTGAGAATATAAACCTTTATAAAACAACCTTTATTTTTAATTGAAGCTTTCTAGAAGGTCTGCTTTGGATTATTCCAATAACTGGATTATTCCAATAACTGGATTATTCCAATAACCAGGGTTCCACACACTTACAGTGTCCCAGGATTCCGAGGATTCCAAAGACTTTGGAGGAACCCCTGTTGTTTAAGGTCAGGATTCTATCAGAATTACTGAAAAATTAAAAGGTGCTAATATGAAATTGAGTTTCCATGAATAGTTTATCACAATTTGCAACTGCAAACATGTATCTATATTTTTGCTTTATTAAAGTCCCGCACTCTGATGATAAGGAGGAATCTTTAAATTACTGACTAGGGATTCCTTCTGGATCCTTAGTAAAACAGTTAAGAGTCGAACCCTGCCAATAACGCTGTGAAATTGATAATTTTGTCTATTGTTCTTGTGTAGTGTATCGGCTCAGTTTGTGTGTTGGAATAGACATAGACATATTCTGGACTAAAAACAGGATTGAAATTTTGTTCTAAGACTTTGTTTTGTACTGTTGGTCTTACGTCATTGTCATGATGGTTACAAGAACACATTGAAACTTTTGGTTAGGTTGTGATACCCTGGGGGCGATAAGTTTTTTTTTTGTAATTGAGTTAACAGAACTTCCTTAATTTATCTTAAAACTTCATGTGTATGATCTGACCCCAGTGTGAGAATTTAAACCATTCATACCACAATTACCACTGAAATCTTGACCACAATGTGAGTATAATGTGTTTCATTGGTTTTCATAAATTTCTACGCCACTTTACGGTTTCCGTGGACCATCTATGACGTAATAATTAATTATCTTTTTTACCAAGACAAACCTGTGGTGAAATGGTAGTGATGTTTAATCAGATTTGGCACCTCAAAATTTTGACGTGTTTTGGAATACCCCACAAAATTGTTATGATGCATATTGTCCATGTATGAAGACCGCATTTCACCCAAGGCATTTAGCCATACTGTGGTCAGAAATAATATTTTTATGTATATCTATAAGCTCCATTCAGTCTGATTTAACAATGAGTCCAATCAACAATTAGATATTGAACATAATTTTATGAAATTAATACAGGAAAACAGGGACTATTTTCACCTGATTACTGGTGGACATAAGTAGACCATGAAAGCTTAAAGCCCCTATACATAAAAGGAATCACTTACAGCAGACATCAAAACTTTCTTAAACTTGTGAAGTTTCATTGGTGACACAATGAACAATTTTGTCAAACCATTTTGCTTTCTAATATTAGATAGGGGAGGTCCTTCTCTAAGAGCTGTTTTTTGGTTTCATTTTAAACATATTGTGATCAAAACTCTTTCTTTAAGAATAAATTCTACTTTCAGTTTCAATCTTCTTTCATTTTGAAATGCAATAAATAAATATATTTGATTAAAAAATATTTATTAAGTAGTTCCTTGTCATTGGGTGTTTGAAACACATTTGTACCAAATAAATGTATACTTACTTTGCTGTCAATGTACAGTGTTTAAGTCTTTAGGGGCTTTAAATCAAGTATTGGTAATAATAGCTGATTTAAACAAGAAACATGTTTTTCTTCATCAAGAAGTTCTTTTTCATAAAGTATTATTGACACATTTGTAACAAATAAAATTAATGTCTTCTTGCTTTGTCATCAATATACACATTAATGTGTGTCTTTATATGGGGGCTTTAAGTCAAGTATTGGTATAATTGTTGATTTAAACAAGTTTTCTTCATCAGGTAGTTCTTTTTCATTAGGTGTTAGAAATGCATTGCATTTGTCCAATATAAATGGCTGGCTTAGTGCAAAACAGTTGTAACTCACTTTAAAAAAGAGTTAGTTATGATTATTTTAGGCTAAGTCCATGAAATGTCGATATGTATTTCTTTGCCGTCAATGGACTGTGTTTGTCTTGATATAGGGGCTTTAAGTCAAGTATTGGTAATGATTGTTGATTTAAACTAGTTTTCTACATCAAGAAGCTCCTTTTTCATTAGGTGTTTGAAACACATAACATTTGTACAATATAAATGTCTATAAAAGTATTTCTTTGCCTTCAATGGACAGTTTTGTATTGATATGGGGGCTTTAAGTGAAAACATGGTTGAGTATTATGTACACCATGTATCAGTCACTTGTAACTAGCAACCTCAATACTAATTGTTCACTGGTATAATTTGTAAAATGATCTTCTGCTTAAAAATATGTTCTTAGGCCTTGAAAAAATATGAGTTTTCAGTCAATCTTGCTTAACCTTTCAGACAATATATTTTTAATGATTTTGAGCCTTTTTGTATTTTGAACCTTTTGCTCATAATTATGTGAAATGGTGACAGCAATCACTATTTCAATTTAAGATCATTTAGACTCTTTGATGAAAAAGCTTGATCAAAATCAAATATTTATGATGGGATCACTGTGACAGCATTGTCGGTTAGCCCATGATACATTACTTGGTGATGCCGTGTTATGTACCATGGGCCATTTGGTTAGGAAAATCTCGTAATCATGAATAATTAATGAGGCAGTTTCATTGGTTCTGCAAGGAAACCACTGTGGAAAACTAGCCAATGAAATTACACATGTGCGTTGGTTTCTATTTAAAATAAGAAAAACCCAGTATGATGCTATTGTTAATGAAGAGTATTTAACTGTAACTTGCTATTTCATTGGAAGAAGATTGGTCTCCCCTGCCACTTACATATTTATGAAAACAAGATTTCCTTAGTCAAATTGACCACGGTACGTATGCAGTGTCAGAGAAGAAAGTACTGTGGTTGCCGACGATGCTGTGACCGTGCCTGAACCACACATATTTTTAATTTAGGCCTTAGACAGTAAAAACATTGCAGTTCTTATCTCTTGTAACAAGTTTTGTCATAGTGGTTTTAAGTCGACATTATAAACATAATATAGATTATGAAATCTGATACGTGTATACTAGACCAATCATCGGACTTTGTATATTAGATAAAAATATGAATGTGTCCTAGATTATCTTGTTTCGTTTGAAAAACTACCATTGTAAACTATGAGCATGTATCATTATCTTTCTATTTATTTGACCTAATCTTGCATTTCTGTATGGTTTTTCGTTATCTGTGTGATTTTACGTGACTTGTATTGTGTTTATTAAGAAGTTAACGAGATAACCTTGGCTTTACAGATGGGTATGTTTAAAAAAAAATTTGATTTTTTCGATTTATTGTTTTTTCCCCTGCAGTGCATGTACCTGTTGTAAAATTGTATTGATTAATGATACTTATTCAATTTTATTCGGCCCGGCTAGCTCAGTTGGTAGCACGCAAGTCTACTGATCGAGGGGTCAGGTTGTTTGATTCACAGGCAGGGCATACTTTTTGTGGAGCTTGGTCATGAAATTATTTCTACAGCCATTCTCCCTCCTATCAATGATTCTTGATTATGTAGAGCAGTTGTCAGTCACTGATGAAAGTATGGGATTAGTAGTTGGTTAACAGCTAAATCCAGAGATTTAGCCTTTTCGGAACAGCGAGTAGGTTGACTGACTGCCGTTTTATGACCTATACAATGTGTTGCTACGGGGTTAAATCCACTAAACGAAGACTTTCAACTGTCAATGGTGCATAAATTAACTCATCTGATTTAAATCTAATATTAGTTGTCTGAATTTAAAAATACTATAGTGAATATTCTAATCAACAAGGTGAGTATATGCATCACTGACAGTTGAAATAGATTTAACAATACCATGTTTTTTTTGTAAATGCAGATAACAGATGATATGTGTTTATGTGATTGAAAGACTTCATGCAAATTCTGTTAGAGCTGAGCTATATAAATTCAGAAATAACTTACTGTTGGGGGTTTAGTGCAAAACTGTCATAACTCACCCTTTTCTTATATTTAGTTATGACTGTTTTGTGCATAACCAGCAAGTTGACTATGTCTTACTGTATAATAAAATATAAGTAAGAGCTTTAAAGGAATTAAATCATGACTGCTATATTGCCTATATTTTGTTATAAGATAAAACATGGAAAAATATAACTTATTCTATTCTAACATCGCAAAATGTTTAAAGTGTGAAGATATTTTATAGAACTATTTTAAACCAATTCACCTTATGATGGAAAAACTCTGCTGTTGGAATCAACTCACAGGGTTGTGCAAATTCACTCCATTCATAAACTGTTGACACTAGTTTTGGCATAATTAAATATTTGGCATAATTAAATAAATGAGTGGGGGGGGGGGTAAAATTATAACAGCACTAAATTTTATCTTAAAATAATGTATAGCACAAGCTCATATGATTATCTATTGAAATTTAGCCAAAACAATACTTACGTCAATAATTTTCCCCTCTGTTGTATATAAAGACAGGTTTCTATTTTTATTGATTGTGACTATTGAAGTATTGTAGTGAGTATTTAAATCAGTGGGGTAAATGTTTGCCCCTTTGACAGTTGAATGAAATCTTACATATGCCTATATAAATATTATTTGTAAATATCTAATAATATTTAAAGCATTTGCACAAAGCACCATCTAACCATAGTTTGTGAATAACACTACCATCAAATAAGCTTACAAAATTCAGTAAAAACATAGAATATGCTATTAATAGTGTTTTGTCTGGATGAAAGCTTCACATTGACTGGTCGACATGAAGGTCATCTTTTTCTCTGTTTTTGAAGATTGTTATTATCCATAATAGGCAACAAACAGTACAATGTACCCACCAAAAGTTTGGAGACAAAAAAATTACAACCATTCTTGAGTTTTGATGATTTATTTTGTAGAATTATTACTTTTAATATATTTAAGTATAGTTTGTGAAAAATGAAAACAAATTTCATGAATGAAACACATTTATAAGATTTATTTTCTGACATCCTAGAGCCTCCAAAACCAGGTGTATCTTAATTATTTTCTTAGATTCTACAATATAGCTTTTATGCTATTTTTGTAATCTCAGTTATAATTAGAATGATAACCAAAAAATAATGACAAACTAACAGGCATTTCAAAATAAAAGGTCACAAATTTTAGATAAAAGTTATTCAGTAGGCTTTCAAAGTGAAAATGTCTCCAAACTTTTGGTGGTTACTGTAATATCTGTGTGTCCTTGATCATCTCTTGTTTACATGAAATGTGGATAAAGGAGATTGATCTATGTACGGTTTTAGAAAATTATAATTATAGATTATGGTCTTTTGTTGTACATTGTACTCTTGTATTCACTAAATGTATAGAACAGTGGTGCTTTTCACAAAAAATCTTACGATAAAAATCATCGTAAGTTGTTTATAATACGGTCTTTTTTTGTCCAATAAATTCCAAATATTATTGAATTATGTCGAATATTGTATACTTTTTGAATACCATATCAAAGTTATTTTTATTATCCATCCAACTTTGAACTGCAAAATTATGAAATCGACTTACAGTTACTTTTTTCCTACTAATTTTTGTGAAAAGGTGTACAGAGCAGTTTATTATACTAGGCATAACCTAATTTCCCCCATGGTTTAATCTGATTAAAACTCAATCTAAAATTCTCCATTCACATACTTGCTTATTTTACATCTGAAAAGCATGCAATACTGGTCATATTAGTTGACCTTTCTATCATAATATTCACAACACAATTATTGTGCTTGTTTAAATTGTCTATGTGTATGCAAAGACTTGTCCTATCTCAGCCTTAGTGTGAATGACACCCATCATCAAATAAACTCGGAAAACTCAATCTAAAAATAGAAATTACAAAACTTCAATCTTGTCAAAAGTACTTCTCCTAGATTAAAGCAATCATACTGTATTTGTTATGACACAACTATGGTATAATCACTTATTCATTGAGAACCTTATAATTTATAGCCTAATTTGTTTTGAAACACACCACCGGGTTGTCAACTAATAAATGAAAATAAATGTTGTATGTAATAGGTTTACCAAGGATCTAGCTCCCCTGAGCACAGTCATACTCAATGTTTGTTTCTTGTTCAATGCTGTTTAATACATTTTTTGACACTTGAGCTCAATATGAGTCAGTCCATCTGACTTGAGTGCCTGTGTGACCTCCCTTCATGAATTATTTCTTTAAAAAATCTTCTCATCAAAAGTTCACTTAAAAAAGATCAGAAAATACTGCAGTGCTTGCAGTGCTTGCAGCGCTTTGATAATTAATAATATTACCATTGTTTAACTGTTGTATGCATTTTTTTTGCTCTAAGATGACAAGCTGTTAAACTTCCAAAGTGTTTCTGTACAATTTTGAAGGTTTTAGAAAAAGTTCATAATTATTTAAATTGAAATGTGTAAACAAGCAAATGCCTTAAATTGAAATATATTTTTAAAGTAACTAGATTACCCGGTACATTTTATGAGAATCTGAAATTTGCCAATAATACCTCATACAATTTTACTGCTCTTTACTCATTTGCTGTATAATTTATTTGACTCATTAAGTTCTGTTAATATGAAAATTATGCTAAAAGTTTTAATTTCCTTCACAAAATTAAATTCAGTAATGTAATAAATTTTAAAGAGCCTTGATGAAACATACTTTTTCTATTTTCATGATTTTATAATAACATTTTAATTGAAATATGATAACCTGATTTACCAGACTGCTTGTAAGAGAAGAGGTCCAAGTATAGGGATCCAGATGGCCCTACTTCAATCCCCTGCAGGGGCACTGTTTATATTCTTGAGCAGGAAATATACCTATATTTGTTCCAACTCTATCCTGATGTATAAATGATTACTATGTAGGATCACCTGCATGGAAAGGATTTTTTACAAACCCTAGGGAAAAAACTAGTTTTTGCTGTCGGTCTAGTGTGCCATTAAAATCATAATTCCGGAAAGGAAAGTTGAAATAAGATATTGTGCGCATAATCTTAGCAAAATCAAAGTTGCAGTTTTATAAATATTTATGGTTTGTAGGGTTCCAGGTTGAGCACAAACTACCTTTAACACAATTTTATATTGTATTTTAAATGTCAATAGCGCAGTTGGTAGAGCGCCGGGATTTGGTATCTAGTGTCCCGAAGGGGGTACGGGTTTCGAATCTCACCTGGGGAGGTTATACCCTTCCATGAAAATTTGACAATAATGTTGATTTCCTCCATTGATTAGATTATATGGAGAAGTTTCCAGCCTTGTGGAAGGGTAGGTGAGAACTGGTTATAGACAAGGGTCCAGGAAAGCTAGGTTAGGTGCACTGGACGCTGTAAAATGACCTAAATTGTGTTGACACAGCGTTAAATCCAGTAAAAAAAAGTATTTTAAATTATGACTGTCTCGATGCATCATCATTGTCATAACTGATAAGTGCCGTGTTATAACTCATAAAAATTGATAAGTCAGGATATCTTGTGTGTTCAACATTCAAGATGGCGGAATTTGATAATCTTGAAATTTTATATGTCAAGTATTTTAGTAAATTGGGAGTGTAGAGAATATTGTGTGAAGTTTTATAACTTATTTTATTTAACTGTGACTTATAATTTTAATTGTGACCATGGCTTGGAATTGGTCTAGTGTATAAGGGCACCATGGACCAATCTTCAACTAGCAGTTTTGATGCAAGGTAGAATTTAATATTTTTTACAGCATTTTGTAAGATTCACTATTATTTCAAGTTTTTTTAGCATTTGTGCAATTGGCTGTTTTTAGCTTGGTGTTTTTGTACAATTTATCGTAAAATTTTAACCAACTGTCTGTGATGTATATATTAGCTCCGATGATTTAAATATTCACTACAGTACTTCTGTGCTCATGATCACTAAAATATATATATAAATCAGCAGAGTTCATGTATGTGTCACTGAAAGTTGAATAAAATATAACAATACCTTATAAGTGTATTGTGTACAGACCTAATTGTAGGTCATGCATATTTGTGTTCTAAAGATAACAGAATTGTCCCCCAAATACAATATGTAGGTGAATTAAGTGACAGGTGTACATCAATTTACTGATTTAAACTGACCATTTTGATGCTCTACATTTATTGAAATAGCGCATATGAACATTGTAAATTGTTTATGATTATATGTTAATAAAATTTTGTTTTAACTAACTAAACTATTAACTTGATATGTTTTACCTTCGAAGATAGGTTTCTAATGGTATACTTGTTTTTTTCTCAACTTTCAAAACATGAATAATTTCACTGTGACATCATGTCCTTTGTCTAACATTCGTGATATTGTGATTATGTGTATTCAATATCCGTGACATAATTCCAACTGAGACAGTTGAGAAAAAGGAATAAACCAGCTATGTTTTTATTGGCATTGTTTATAAAAATGCAGAGTTAAGTTTTCATTCAAGGGATGTGCATGTTAAAGTATGAAAGGGAGGTAATACCTGATTTTCACATCAAAGTAAAGTAATACTGTATTTTTATATCAAAGGAAGTTATGCCATAGTTATATATCAAAGGGTTGTAATACTATATTTTCATGTCAAAGTGAGGCAATACTATATTTTATATCAAAGTTCAAGTAATTCTATATTTTCATGTCAAAGAGAGGCAATTCAATAGTTTATTATCCATGGGAATTTTATCTATATTTCATATCCAAGGGAGATAAAAAAAATTCACATCAAAGGGAGGTAATACTATATGTTCATATCAAAGGGAGGTAATAGTATTTTTTATATCAAAGGGAGGCAATACTATATTTCATATCCAAGGGAGGTTTTTCTGTATTTTCATATCACAGGGAGGCAAATACTGTATTTTCATATCAAAGGGAGGCAAATACTGTATTTTCATATCCAAGGGAAGCAATAGTATATTTTCATATCAAAGGGAGGTAATACTATATTTTCATATCAAAGGGAGGTTATCCTTGATTTTCATATATTAAAGGGAGGTAATACAATATTTATACCCCCGCTTCGAAGAAGAGGGGGGTATACTGTTTTACCCTTGTCCGTGCGTGCGTGCGTCCGTCCGTTACAAAATTTCCGTCACAGTTTTCTCAGCAACTACAACATGCAGCAGCCTAATACTTTGCATATTGCTTCATCCCATAGTCCCATGTGGTGTAAAGCGATTTCATGCTCCTTGCTCATCTACTTCCTGTTTGTCCCATATTTTTAGATTTTGTTAAATGAAACTTACATTATGCTAGTCATATTTCTCACAGCGGGGGTATCACTAGTGAGCATTAGCTCACAGATTTACTTGTTTCATTTTGAAGGGAGTTTACACTGTATTTTAATATCAAAAAGGGTTATACTATATTTTTGTATGATCGGAAGTTTATTATATATTTTCATATCAAATGGAGGTATGTGTAATACGATATTCTCATATCAAATATTAAGGTTGTTCAATGTATCTTTACACTTACAAAATGAAAGATACATTTTTATTTAGGCATCCATTTATCATACTTTTTAAATTTTAATTCTCAAGGTTATAATGAGGTAGGAGATACAGTAAATAATGTGTTTAATGCATCCAATAAATACAGTGTCCTCAAAAAGTTCTTAGATAAATGAAATTTTGAGAAAAACTGATTGTGCGCACCATATGTAAATTTATTATAATTAAAGCTTATTTGTTGTTGGGTTTAACACTGTAGCAACACATTGTATAGGTCATATCACGACAGCCAGTGAACCTACTCTCTATTCCTGGAAAGGCTAATTCGCTGGATTTTAGCTGTTGACCAACTATTTGGCGCATACTTTTATCAGTGACTGACAACTGCCCTACACGATTTAGAATCATTAGTTGGAAGGAGAATGAAGAATGGCGGTAGAAATAATTTCATGATCAAGCTCCACAAAACTATGTCCTAAATCAATATACCTCCAAATCTTGATTTTGTCAAAGGACTTTGGTAGGCCCTGTATACAAACTGTTAAAGTACAAGATGAATTTCAAATCAACAAGTTGCATAATTCATTAATTTTCATGTACTGTTAAGTGACTACATACCAAGCACAACCCATTACCATGCGATTTTTTAATGTATTGCTAGTGAAGTTTCCACTCTATAAATTTTTCATGTCTATGAACTGTAACCGAATGGAAAATTTAATCAGACCCTATGGCAGTCATTTGATATTCAAGTTGATACAGAGATCGGTAAATTTAGAAGAGCATGTTACTGGTTGCAGAAGGAACTACTAAGTACTGTTACTGTTCACTGCTTAGCATGGTCAAACTCAATTTGATTCTGAATTATACTCTTCCATGAGACTTCAACTATAATTTTATTCATTGTCTTTTACCCTGTGGTCATTCTCTCTCTAAACACTGATTCTAAATCATGTAGGCAGTTTTCAGTCACTGACTAAAAATATGCGCCTAGTAACTGGTTGACAGCTTAAGTCAGAGATTTGGAATGTCCAGGAATGGTGAGTAGTTGACTGACTGCTGTGATATGACCTAAACAATGCGGTGCTTTATTGTTTAATCCCAAAACAAAAACAACATTTAATTTAACGTCATATTATACGGTTGACTGATGAATGCTACGGTTGATAGGTGATAGATGTGGTTGACAAATCATCTGGTTAATTAAAAAAATTATATTATATAATTTATAAAGTTTGGCTTATGTATACAAAAAGTTAAACTTTCTTAAATAAAAATTCACTGTATTTGAACTAAACCTTTGGCTCATCATCATGGGATATATAACTTTTATCAGATTATACTTAAATTAAACTAATCTTGAAGAGTTCATATATGTTTGCAAATCACTGATTGGCACTGATAAAGAGATTATGAGGTTGTCTTCAAACAAATTTTGACAGTATGTTATCAGACCAGCTTCCTTTATGCCCTTTTTTGAACAGGTCATAAACATGTTCAGCTTTAATTTTTGAAGCTGAGTGAACTCTAGATGTGGCAGGAGAAATATTGTTATTCCATAAAGACGCTTCCGTCTCATTTACATTTCGTAACGTCTTCTTTCAGGGTTTTTTGTTGATTTTTTCTGGTCTTTATTTGTGGTAATGTAAAGTAACATTTTCAGGTTTTAAAATCTTACACATCCAGGTTCGGATAATGCTCAGCTGTAAGATGCAGAACCCGGGTCGATAGCGCAGTTGGTAGCGCACCGGGATTTGAAATCTCGTGCCCGAGGGGGTGCGGATTCGAATCCCCCCCGGGGAGGTTATACCCTTCCATGAAAATTTGACAATAATGTTGATTTTCCTCCATTGATTAGATAGTATGGAGAGTTTCCAGCCTTGTGGAAGGGTAGGTGAGTACTTGTTATAGACAATGGTCCAGGAAAGCTAGGTTAGGTGCGCTGGACGCCGTAAAATGACCTAAATTGTGTTGACACGGCGTTAACTCCAATAAATAATACATATATAAATAAATGAAAGATGCAGGTCTGGTTCATTTGATTTAGAATTAATTCAAACAATTGAATTTAAACTAATTGTTTCAGTGATGGCAGTGAGTCTGTGGTCAACGAAATTAGTGAAGAAATCAATGGTAATCAGAATACTCTAGTGACAGAACCAACAAGTACAGCTGTTGAAAGTATTCCTACTGTCAGTAAGACACCAGTTAACGAAACAAAAGAAGTACACGAGCCTTCAAGTCAACATAAGGAAATTAATGTTTCAAAGCCTGGTAGGTATTGTTTATATTACATATACAATACTTGGGTGTAGACCTTATAAACTGCCTCATATTGGTGTCTGTTAAAATGGGTGTAAGACAATACCTAGCTTATCTGAACACATTCCTGATGTAAATGATATGCTTTTTGTTGCATTTCTTTATTTTGTGATCTAGCATATAGAATCTTGTCCGGTAGATTGTCTGTGAAGTATACTTGAATGTAAAATAAAAATGCAGATTTTGTACTTTGTTAAAACAAAAAAAAACATGTATTATTGTCATTGTTATATTATGAGCATGTTATTATATTATGCAAATGTTGGAAGTCCTATGTAGAAATTATGTATGTTCTTCAAAAATTGATGTTCTGAAAGACAATCAAAATATTATGAAGAAACATTAGCAAATGCTTCCAGAAAGACTCTTTTAGACAATCTCTTTTCTAAACCTAAACTCAGTGATATTGTTTTATTAAAAGTTCTGTTAGATACGTATTTTTCTTATGATGTTATAACATATCTATTTCAGAAGCTACAGAAGTAACTTTTCGTCCTAGAACAAAACCTCTCGTGCAGCTTGTTCATCCTCAGGTTCATAAACCAGCTGATTCTATCAATGAGCATCCACCTTTATTACCAGAAGTTCATAGATCTTCTAACACGACAGTATTCTCTGAAACTGAGGTAAATCAAATAATATACTACTTAATCAGTGGTTCTCATGAGTGTGCGTGATCAAGTGGTTACCATCTTTGCGTTTGTTCAAATCCCATTCGAAACTGCTCGTTGTTTAATTGGGCAAGAAGTGTTATCTTAGTACAGAGAGAATAGACTGGATTCAAAAGTGATTAATCTATGTTGAACAAACTTGTTTCTTATCCAAGCCAAGTTAGTCCACCCTGTAAACTTTAGTCCTGATGCAGTGATTGATTGCTAGGGATCGTAGGTTCGATTCCCGGGCGGGGCATACTTTCGTGGAACCAGGTCATGAAACAATATTACCGGCCATTCTCCCTCCTACCACTGAAACAAAATCATGTAGGGCAGAAGTCAGCCGCGGCTGTGGCGTAGTGGTTAGCATGTCTGACTTCAAATCCGGAGATCGCGGGTTCGAGCCCGGTAGCGGTAGGTCATACCCTATACATATGTTGTCGGCCTTGAGGTAGAGTAAGTAAGTACTTGTGATAGAAAAGTGTCCAGGAAACCTATAGTAGGAAGAGCTTACCGTCGTTTATATTACCTAAATATGTGTTCAATACGACGTTAAAAAATAGATAAAATGAATAAATAATTAAAATAGATATGGCAGCAGTCAGTCATTGACGGAAGTATGCGCCTATATATAGTAGTTGGTTAACAGCTAAAGCCAGAGATTTAGCCTCTCCAGGAACAGTGGCTGACCGCCGTGATATAACCTTTACAATGTTTTTGCTACGGCTTTAAACCAACCAAACAAACAAACAAACATTTAGTAATATCCTTAGATTTCGTAAAAGAAGAAGTTGTCTGAATACCCGCGGATAAATTGTCTACATGACACCTCTGGTTCAATTCTTCGTACTATGATCGGTTTCCACAAAAGAGGCATTGTGATTCATAATTTTTTGCAAAATATATTTTTTCTTCAGCTTGATTAGTAACAGAAGATAAAGAAGTATTTAAAGAGGCATACACTATTGGCCTATTGTAACATGATCTTTAGCCTTTCTAGAAAAGAGATTTTGCCTTTCTTGGATCGGTTGGAGGTTAACTGACTGCTGTGATATGACATTTACAATGCGTCGCTGTGACGTTAAATTCTACCAAAAACATTTTATAACATTGCTGTAAAATAGTTAAATCTGATTATTTCAATTTTTTATACCAACTTTACAATTTTTTTATTGCAGGTTTCAAATACAAAATTAAGTCATTCGACTTGGACTTCTCCTAGTTCACCTATCTCAGCAAGTAGATTATCTACATGCGTTCCTGTGTGTTCAACGATCTCCATTTCAAGCGTTTGTTACCAGACATTGGCGAGTGCTGCATCCATTGATTCTCAGGAATCTAAATGTTTAACAGAGACAAATAGTATGTTGACTACAACAATGTCGACATATGGTAGTGGACTAGTGTTACCAGTCCAACCTTTCTTACAAAATGTAAATAATGAAATCGAAGGAGATGTTACAAATGTAAAGGAGACAGAAGTTGCCTCATGCAATAATGATACTCCTTCTGCTATACCTGGAGTCATGTCTGCATCAGAAACTAAAGTTGGACATGCAACTGAATTGAGTTTAAATAAAAATCGCGAAAAGACTGTGATATCGCAGTCCGGAAGTTTACCTGCTCAAAAATGTTTAAATTCACGACCACCTCCATTATTAGCTGTCCCTAAAACCACAGTACCTCCTATGCAAGCGTCAAAACCATCAAATATAGCGACCATGGTGCCTTCAAATCTATCGGTTTATCCAGTGTCAGTAGAAAGAACTCAGATTGAGACGAGTAATTTATCGAACATGACAGAGAAATGTTCGTCTGTTAAAAGTGAGGAAAATGACGCCATTTTGTCGGGTGACTCATTTGTTGAAGATGACGTTGACGACGAAATAAAGAAACAGATGGAAGAATTGGATGCAGAGATGAAGAGAAAACAACGTGAGCAAGAAGAGATAAGGCAGAAAAAGATTATGTTGTTAGAAAAAATGAAACAGTCCAAGTCAAATTATTCAACTAAACATAGTGAGGATATTAATACTTCTTCTAATTCTTCTTCTGTTAAGGAACCAGTGAAAACAAAGGTTAAAAGTGAGGTAAATGTTAAAAGTGTTGAACCAGAATCTATTAAGTGTCAGAGTGACACAAATAACGATGGAAATACATATAAACTTGTAAGTGAACCAACCCCATGCACAGATATAGTCCTTACTGCTCTTGCTAAGTCTGGTCATAACTCAGCTTCAAACTTGAAATCTGAAAACCATTCAATTTTCAATGAAAGTCACTCTGTGACTGTTACTGACGGAGTTATTTCAATAACTGAAACTTCTTTACATTCTGGTTCATCTGAATTACTAGCTTCCGATGATTCTTTACTTGATCTCGCATTATCAACGAATATATCAGTCACTGATACGGACGGAAGTTGTAGAAATGAAAACTTGTTATCTGAAAAGGACACTAATGAAATTAAAGTGTCAAGTGATGCGATGAAAAATGAAAGTTTGCATTTTATTGAGGATATAAGAGCAGTCAATCCATTTACTGGAAAATTTGATACTTTGTCTGAAATTGAAGCAGACAATGAAACTGAATTAGACTTGTCTATGCCTTCAAAAACAATTGTGAATAAAACACAAGTGGAGAAACGAAGCCCTGTAAATAGTGAATTGAAAAACGATTCTGTGGAGACTTCGACTTCAGTATCTAATGAAATTGTTACTAATTTGAAAACATTTGATTCGAATGAAGAACATAGTAAGAAACTTAGTGACCATAACAATATTTACAGTGATATTGAAACTTCTGACAAGGTTTTGAATTTGACTAAAGTCAGCTGTAAGCCAGCTGACGGAAGTTCATGTCTTACTGCAAAAGTTGATCAGGAGGTTAAATCATGTACTTCAATATCTACCTCTTTACAATTAACTGTAACTTCTGTATCATTACCAGTGCCATTATTAAATTTGCCTGTACCTTCATCCATGTCAACTGCCTCAAATTCCAGTTTATCGTTAGTGCCATCTTCAATGTGTCCATCTTCATTATCATCTACCTCTTTTAATGACAGTGTAAATTTATCATCTACAGTTTTAAATACTCCTGTTTCTACAGAGATTGAAAATTTATCAGTGAAAAATAAACAATTTTTTGAAAACTCTCAATCAAATGTTACAACTAATTCTTCAATGGATTTAACTGTGCCACAATGTAAAGACCAGAACATCCTTGAAAAGAGTGGTTCACAAAATGTCAAAGATATTAGAAGCACCGATGGGCCTTTGAATTTAACTCATGTTTGTAATGTGACCCCTGGCACTAGCTTAACTACTGCTAATCATACAGTAAGTAAAAGCATGGACTATACTTGTGCTACTACAGTTAATAATAATCTAAGCTGCATGTCTGAAAAGCGTACTTCACTATCAAACATACCAAAAGATGTGCATAATACTATTGATCCGTCTTCATCGGTTATGTCGTTAGTAAATATGGCATCAAAACGACAATCTTCGGATGCCATGACTCTGAGCACTGGTGGTAAAAGACCAAATGACTTGAATATTGCTCAGGAACACTTATCTCCTAGTAAAGTGATGTATCTTCAAGATAAGCCAGTCAGTGTCGAGAGCGTTAATGGAGTATTAAGATTGACTAGTCAAGGTGGAGTTTTACCGGTTAGTTCAGGAAAAAGGAAGCGACTTAGATCACAAAAATTAGTCGAAATAAGAGCTGCTCATTCTAAGTCCCCTCCGAAAAAGATAAAGTTGACTAAGCCTGAACCAGCTCATATTCAGAGAACTTGCAGTGTGGAAATATTGAGAAAGCTTAACAAAACTGTGTGTCAAGTTCCTCTTACAATTCGCCAATCTTCGCCACATTTCAGAAGACTAGAGCCTATTTTTCTTAGCCCAAGAGAGTGCATTAAACCATTTCCGAAATTGTGTGAAAAGAAACAACCACGACCAGCTCATAGCAGACGTCCATTTGGCATAGCTGGTCATCTAATTGTGAATGCTTTGAAAAAACGGAGAAGAGGCTTATCTACATCACATGTGCCACCTCCAAAATTTTACAGCTTACCATCAACGCCAACAACACCTCCTTGCACGCCTCCTAGGACATCATCGGCTTCGGCAGCAAGTGATAACATTCTTAGTAACTGTGTGTCACAATCTGATAAACAGTCTGAATCTTGTGTGAGTACGAACTTATACCTTACAAGCAACGTACCAAGTGATGAAGACTTCCCCATCAAAGCTCACTGTAGACCAAACTCATCTGTGAACAAGGATAAATTTTATGAAACATCAGTTTTACGACCGCCGTCTATTTTTAAGCAAGGTGGTGAGACACACGTTGATCAGAATAATGTAATTGACCTCACTACTGATGTCATTGTAGTTCAAGATGATGAAAAGAAGGTGACAAAGAAGAATACTAAGGAGAAGGAAAAAGTTATACAAGATGAACTACACTATGCCATGTCAAGGAGACCGAGGACTGAAAGTGTCGATCATAACAACAAAGATTTGGCTAGCACTAGTATCGTTTCAGTAGAAAAACATACCAAAACTAATCCGAGAGTAAGTGAAGCTGAAGTAATACGAAAGACCTTCGCGATGCCACCTCCCCCGTATACTGGTCGGCAAAGGATGCCTGTTTTAGCTCAATTTCCAAGAAAACCACCATTTGATCAGCCTAGAATAGAAAACAATAGTCAGGTACACCCTCAGGGGTATGTCAGGGGGAACTTGCCTCCTGCTGCGCCTAGAATGCAATTCATACCAAGAGGAACAGACGTCCCACCTATGCAAAGAATGCAACACATTCCGAGAGGCGTTGAAGGCTTTGGTGCACCGAGAATGCAGTACGTCCCGAGCGGCGTTGAAAACCCTGTTGCACCTAGAATGCAATTTATACCAAGAGAGACACACGTCCCCTCTATACAAAGAATGCAACACTATCCAGGCGGCGTTGAAGGTATTGGTGTACCGAGAATGCAGTACGTCCCTAGTAGCGTTGAAATTCATGGTGCGTCGAGAATGCAATTTCCTCCCAGTGGAAATAATCCGACTATTAGCGAAGCACATACAGGACAAGGTATTGTTCATGCACAAAACCCAGTATGGTCAAAGTCACCACCATGTAGAAGTCTTAATAATGATCTACACTATGGTAATAAAATCGACTATGGTAATAAAATCGTACAAGATCAGGGCGCTACTTACGGGTCAGAACAGGTTGTAATGACTGCTCACTCTAAACCAGCTCAAGGATCACTTTATCCAGGGAAGAGAGTAATGTCTGGTCAACCAGTATTACATCCAGTTAACTCTGCAGGTAAATATCTTTAGGTCCGTTCGTTTTTTTTTTTTAATAAATTACAGCTTCTTTGTCTCCTTTGTTATTTTTGAAGTTAAAATTGTTAATATTACATTTAAAAATGTTAAAAAGGTTGTATACATTCTATTTGCATTATCACATACATTATTAGAAGGGTTATAACATAAATACTAAAACATTGTTAAACATAACTTACTTAAGTGAACTACATACACTACTGTCGAAGATTGAGTGTAGAAAAACTAATAAGATGGTTTGAAAATTTGTTGAAAACACAAAGAAACCAATACCAAACAAATTAATGATGTTCCTATGTCTGAATAATGCTTTGCTGTTAAATTTCAGATCTCCAACCAAACAGTCGATTTTCTCAAATGGAACCTACGACTTCTATGGCTCATGGTTCAGATATAAGCAAAGAGTATCCTGGAAACTACGTTCATGCATCTCAGTATCCGTCAAATAGACATACCGCGGTAGTTTCTCAGCAACATCATTCTTCAATCCCTGTGACTAATCCTCAGTTACATCATGGAAACGCAGGATATCCTAATACGTCTTATAAAACTCAAGTTCATAAATTACTCCAAAAACCTAGATATCCACATCAAGGTATGGTACATGGAGAAGACCCTAATTTACAAGCCTACCATCCGATGCATACTAACTCACGAAGTCCTGAAACTGGGCATGGAGATGCTCATAATCCTCAGTTGCATCTTAGCTTTGGACGTCAGATTAGTCCTAGACAATATAATACCCAAGTGTTACCCAGTGAACATTCACAGCAAGGTCATCTTCATTCTGTAACTACATCGAGTTCTTACCCCTCCACCAACAGGGGGAATGTTCTAGGAATGCCTTCTCCGGGTGTTCCAAGTCCTCAAGCAGCGGAAAGAAGAGAATTTTCTCCAACCGCAATTTTACCTCGTCAAAGTCCTGTATTAAATGATCCGCAGATAGGTGGACAAGGTAGATCTCATGGTATGTGTTTATTATAATCGTATATGTTAAAGTTGTCTGTAAATTATTGTTTCTGTTGAATTGTAGCTTCGTCTTTTATATAAAATGCAAACGTGGCTATAGATATTCGACATATTACTAATTTATTAGCCATCTTATCATTGTTATCCGATCGTTAAGCCCTTGTTAAATTCTACTATTCAGAGCCAGCATTGGTAATTGTAATTGGTAACTGTTGTTAATTATGACCAGTAGATACCAAATCATCAACATTATAATGTGCACACGTGCAAATTAACTTTTAAGAAAGAATACTTTTTTAAACATGCTTTCAACAATTAAACGATTTATTTGTAACTGCGGATGATTCATCGAGTCCTAATATTAACTTCATTATTATGCTGTTTAACAATGTTTTGGCAAGTGGAGTTTACTCCCTACTGCAACTGGTTGTTTATATTTTATATAAAAAATGCATTCTTCAATTAAATTCAGTGTAAGAAAATATAAGTACCTTTTTATGGTAAACGAAAATTGTCGAAAGCTAGGTTTATACAGCCATCCGACGTAATTATTATCGAATATATATTTATTAATGCTGTAAAACTTACTCATACAAACTATTTATTTTTCATTTCATCTTTACAAGGTATCCATGCGGCTGCTCAGCCAATGCAATCTAGTGATGTGCAATCTGGCCAGTTCCTTACTGATGACCAAAAGTTTCAAAGTATGCAGAGAATTAGGGCCAATCATATACGTAATCAGCAATTACATGAAAGAACTCATGTTAATAATTTGCAAAGCTCGAGATTTCCGTCACCTGCTCAACAACCGACGGGGGCTTATAACATGGTATGTATGACTAGTGAGTTATTTTGAATGATTTCCTCTAAATACGTGTTGAGAAATATAGATTAGAAGTTGAACGATACTATGGAGCTTGCTTATAACCAATTCGTTAGGGATTCACTTTTTAGCTCGACTTTACGAAGTAATGTAGAGCTCTCCTACTCGCCCCGGCGTCGGCGTCCGCGTCCACATTTCTGATTAAAGTTTTTGTGCAGTAAAATACTTTCTTCTATATCTTTGTTATTTCTTAAGATATTAACTTCAAACTTTAAATATATGTTCCTTTCTATCAACCACATCTCATGTGACATGGTCCATAACTCCGAATGCATTTTTTTCAGAATTATCTCTCCTTGAACTTAGAGTTTTCTTTAAAAAATGTTTGTTTTTACTGCAACTGTTTTATTTCTTTAGGTATTGATTTCAAACTTTAAATTTATGTTCCTTATTATCAACCACATCTCATGTGGCAAGGTTCATAACTCCGTATACATTATTTTCAAAGTTATCCCCCTTGAACTTATAGTTTTCTTTAATAAATATTTGTTTTTACTGCAACTGTTTTATTTCTTAAGGTAATGACTTTAGATATATGTTCCTTATTATCAACCGCATCTCATGTGACAAGGTTCATAACTCCAAATATATTTTTTCAGAATTATCTCCCCTTGAACTTATAGTTTTCTTTAAAAAATGTTTGTTTTTACTGCAACTGTTTTATTTCTTCAGGTATTGACTTCAAACTTTATATATATGTTCCTTATTATCAACCACATCTCATGTGACAAGATTCATAACTCGTTATACTTTTTTTCAGAGTTATCCCCCTTGAACTTATAGTTTTTTTTTGTTTTTTTTTCTTTGAATTTGTTATGGTTATATTTTCAAATTTTAAAATATGTTTGTTCCTTATCATCAACCACATCTCCTGTGACAAACACTTACTAAGTCGAGCATGCTGTCTCCTCTGACAGCTCTTGTTGATATAACTGTTATTACTTTTCCGTTTTATTCATCACGTAGGATTAAATTATTTTAGTTAGGTTATATCCAAGTTACTGTAATGAAGTAATAAATTAATGTGTCGTTATAATATTTACGATTTATAACCGCCAAAGTTTACGTTATTTGTTTGGTAGGTGTTTACATATAGCATTAAACAGCGCTTCATTACAAAATGCATTGTGTCCGTTATTTAGTAAACAAAGTCGTTTTTGAGTTTAGAAAATTATTGTAAAACTCGAATTTAGGAAATTCCTTAAGAATTTCCAGAAAATTGTTTATATCTGATATTTCCTCGACTCTGTTTTTTAAAGTTAAAATGTTGTTGAAACACTGTTTCCATACACATGTTCAGCCGACAACAAATTTGTACGATAACTTCTGATCATTGAAATCAACTTCAAGCAGGTGATTCCTCACAGAAGTCAGTTACACTTGCGTGGATTTGAACTACTGTAGGTAAATTTCTTAATAAAGAAACTAGAAATTACCCTTTGGTGGGGTTCGAACCCGGGACCTCTCGCTTCCTAAGCGTAGGTCCTTTCACTGGTCCACAGCTATTCTCTGATTATAAGGTGTGTTTTATTGCTTTAATGCAGCTAGGAAGTAGATGGTAATTATTTATTATATTTGTGTATTTAACAATTGGTTATGTAGTTCTATCTATAGCTTGGTAAAGTTCTGCACTTTTTGCATTTAACCTAAATTTTAATGTTTATACCATACTTTTTTATCGTTTTTTTTTTAGTTCAATTTATGTTATATATGTCTATACGTTTTGGTATTTTTTTCTGTGTCATTTTCATTCAATCAATATGATGGGTATTCAAATATAAATAGCACATGGAAAATTTTGTGAGAAAGATTTGAACTTTATTCAATCATATATCTATAGTAACTAGAATGTCATTTTCTAAATCTTCCGCTAGCAAATGTTAAAATTTTGCAGTGATCTAAATGAATGGATAATTAAGTCAAGGTAAAACCATTTTGAGTGTCATTGACATTAATAACATACACCACGTGCAAAAGCGCAACTTAATTCCTACAAAAAATTAAGTAAAAAAAAGAAGTGGAATTAACACTGCACAAGGTTGAAGAGAAATTTGATATCATAAATATGTTAAAGCACGGTCTGATTACAAATGTATGAATAACAAAACCGGATAAACTTTATTTAGTTACCTAATTGATACGATTATGAACTGGTAAAATCTTTGTAATTTTATGAACTAAGGTTATTAACCAAGATAATGTTTGTTGATAAAAAAGTATATCATCAACCAAGTTAACAAAATTTAAAGACACTCGTATTAAATTATAATGATTATTTAGGTTTGTGTCAATTTTATTGAAAACAAACCGTATCACTTCATCTAATTTTCATGGGTTTTTTTAAATAAAAAATGAGTCCATTTTTAATGCTCCCAAGTTTCGAATGTCTAGAATAATTAAGTTGTGTTAATATACATACAATGACGAAACAGATTGCCAAGACATGGGTTAAGTTGTTATACCAAAATGTTTAGGTAACATTATGCTGATACCATATTCGACCATTGTTAATACAAAAAATCAGTATTGCTTGTAAGATAGATACGAAGCATTTTATCAATAAACGATGCAGCAAATTTGGGACATGGTTTAGAAATTTTAACACGTTAGATCTTTGGTTTTAATACTCAACGCGTAATTATTCAGCCTTTACGTGTTGCATGTTTTCATGAAATTGCCGGCAGTGCTTATGATCATAAATATTTATTATTTTGAATAATTGCTTGACATTTATAACAACAGGATATGGTCATCTTCTATTTTCTTTTGAATTGGTCTTAATGATATACATTGGTAATGTTGTATTTGCATGTTTTTATATTATGATATTATTACTTTGCAATTGTCTTTGCATGGCTACCACAGGTAAAGTAAGGTAAACCTTTAATAATTACCATCTGCTTTCTGGACGTATATGACATTTGTATGGTCACAAATACATGTACTATTGTATTAATTTCGTTAACTTCACTTCTCAGCTGAATATAAATGAACCGAAAGATAATATCATTGCCATGTCTACTTCTTGTGATGTTTGGTTTTCATTATTGATATTTTATTATTTCTGTGGTAATTCTACCCTTCCGCAGGTATGGTCTTAAGACTTGGTGAAAACTTTAGTCTAGAGATCTTAGTCTGCCCAAGAAGAGTGAGTAGGTAGATTCACTGCCGCAATATAATCAAATTATCGAAAACAAGAGAAAAAAATCGTCAATTGATGAATGATGAAACAAATATAAAAGGGATGTTATTCTATTTGTTCATTTACTATTGTCTCCGGTTTTGCCTTCATATGTGTAAAAGTTATTATTAGTTATTCCGTGAAAGTTATTAATTTATTATTATTTAAAAAAGGAAGTAAATATATTTCAGAAAAACTGTAGGATATAACTTTTCATGGATGCTATTAAGTCAAGCTTGTGAATGAAAATTGCTTAAAAACTATTAATACACTTCGCATAACGAGCTTAATTTTCTTTCGTTTTATTTTTCTTTAAAACGTTTATATAGTTCACGATTTTTCATGTTTACAGTATCATAAAGCAACATACAGCGATTAAATTAATTTCCAAAGCATCGGTTGTTTACAAATTGTTGTTCTCAATGAAATGGTTTATTCATAACTTTTAAAAATCAATCATTATATACGAGATGGATTTTCCTAATACATTGTATATTTGCTCTTAATTCTTCCCTACGTTTAGACCAAATGCCTTTCTCCAGCTATAATATAAAAATACAAACAACAATACAAACAATATCGATCCTGTGTAAAACAATTTTGTATACATGACATGCTATCGTAATTTTAATTTGGAATCCATTGTTTTCCCGGGAAACACGTAACTCTGCGATATTTTGGTGCAGTTACAAAATATTTATTCCTATGAAAACATAATTTATTTGTTGAGTAGGTTCAGCTCAGTAATAAGAGTGTAGATATAACTCACTTGTTTTGATATAGATTATAATATAATATTTATGAATATATATTCATTCGTCCTGGTTTTGAAAGTTAAACTAGTCTTTTGTTAGATTGACACGCAAACGAAAGAAATACCCTATTCAAGTTTCCACATAACAAAACATGTACATGATCATCATTACAGACTGACTAGAATAAGATAGAATAATAATGCACGCTTTACAAAGGTTACAATGAATAAATGATGTAATAAATAAAACAATCATAGTTTGTTTGATTTTCGAAGGAGAAAATGGTGTTAGTAGTTTTACTGTGTCGCTGGATAAAAGCCTTTGACTGAAGCGTTTGTAAGAAAAAAAGCAAATAAACGTGAAATAAATGATTGATTTTATTCGTGTTTGATAAGATATTTGATTACCTAAATTAAATTGTACTTGTTTCCTAATTATTTGATAGATTATAGAATAATTTGTGTCTAATATTTTTCTTTGCTTTATTACACTCTAATTAGGACTTTGTTTACGAATTAATGAGCGATTATTTTTTTCGATGTAAAACGTTTTGTTTCAGCTGATTTTCATCTTTATATTTTATCTACAAATTAGTTGACATAAATCTTGTATTTTGTATAAATTTTGTTATAATTTTTTATGTTAGTGGTATGATTTATTTACAGGCAAATCCTGCCGTCCCACAGACATCTAACTTCAAGGCTCAACAACTTCAGTCATCTGTCTCCCCTGGTCACATACCAACAAGTACCAAAATTCAACAAATAGAGTCACCTATACATTCCAATTACAATCCAGCGTTATCTAATCGTTCACCTGTCAGCCCTAGATCTGTACATCAAGCATCTCAGGCTCAACAGCTCATCTCCGTCCAAGTACATAGCACAAAAGGTCAAGGACATCAACCGGGTTACACTGAAGTTAATCAGAACATGAATTTAGCTCAAAATAGATCTCAAATGGTGCAAAATCATCAGAATTTTGCCCCTGCTCAAGCTGGCAATAGACAATCAGTTCAAGCAAATAACCATCCTAATTCCGAGGTCACACGGCAATATACAGATGTAAAGGATAACATTGTACAATCTGAAGTACACTCTGGCCATGGGAGACAACAAACTAGAACAATGGCTGACCCAAATCATATGCTAAATGTTCAAGGTAGACAAGCCATAATGATTCAACAAAATTTCACAAATCCAAACCATCTAATATCTCATCAACATGTGCATTCCAGTGCCTCTAGTAACAGTCACAATCGTCCTATTCTACCGAAGCCACCAAATTATGGAACTAATTTGGTGTCCTCAGAAATGACTGTTTCCAAGGCAAGTAGTTTCAACCCTTTGCCAGCGCATCATCAAGATCCAGAATCAAAATATAGTCCACAACCAAATGTACATTATTCACAGCAAGGTCAGAATATGTCAAATCAAGTTAGAGGTCATAATGTATCGGGTCAAGAACAAGTTATACCAGACCAAGCTCAAAATATTTTAAATCAAAGCCAAGGACAAAACATGCAAGGTCAAGCTCAAAATAGGTCAACTCCAGTTGAAATTGAAGTGAAAGATGAGGATGAAAGTGAGAATGAATTACCACATCTTCAACAAGTACATGGTGAATGTTTTATGTGTGGAAAATACTCCTTATATTTATGTAGCAATTGTAAACAAATATGGTATTGCAGTCCAGAATGTCAGGTGAGTTGGATAAAATGATATGTGGTTAATGATGGAAGTCCTTAAATTGACATTTTGAAGAAATAGTTTAATTCATTTTGCAATTACATGTATTTTGTCTAAACGAAATAATAAAATCCGGCGTATTTTGTTTTGCAAATCGAGTCCTGCCCAATCTTGATGGTACACTGTACGACTCAGAAAGAGGTAGTGTCTGTCCATGGTATTTTTGATCGTTTAGAAAAAGATAAAGCGACTTTTGTCTTGCGCTTGTAGTTACATCTAATAATGAATTTGTACTACTGTTTTAGCTCGACTCTTAGAAGCAATTCTATCTCTGTTACGTCGGCGTTGATTGTTAGGTTTATGTAGAGTTTCTTCTAGACTATCCAAGATATTTGATTGAACGTTAGTATACATATTTATTAGAACTTAATCAACTACATATATACCGAAAATGAACTAGATGCATTATGAGTTATGGCCCTTATATAATTTACAAATGCAATTGTCTTTAGTTATTTAACAATTTAAACAAAATGTCATTAACATTTTTAACTCTCATAAAAATCGTATTTAATTCCTACATTCAGCGGTAAAACTTTTGTGGAAATATCACATACTTTTTTTTATTTTCAGCTTACACATTGGCAAACACATGCAGCAGAATGTTTGGGACCAAGTAGTTAGTAACATGTGGTATAACGTAACAGACTAAGCATCAAATACTGTGGCGATTATAATATTATACCCACTTGATGATTCGTGCAATACTGAAACATTTTGTTCATTTATGACAATCATTTTGTTAAGACAATTATGGCTGATAAACCATCTGATGTATACTATGATTAATTATTATCGATTAAAGCAAACAAGATAATACTCAATGTAGAATTAGCTATTAAGCAACGGAGTACTCACGGCATGCGCTATATGGATCATTTTAATCTATCATTACGTTTTAGTTTGTACAGTCACACTCTTAAACTGCTATGAGCAGTAACTTATGTTCTTATTTTATTTAAATGTTGCTAAAAAAGTATATATTTCATTGTGCTAATATTTTACTAAAACGCTGCTACCGGCAGTTAATATTTTGATTTCAACACTTTTTATTTGAATTGTGCTAAACTTTCACTACTATTTTTTCTATCATTTTTGTTATATAATTTCACTTACATGTTCCTATTAGCAGTCTATGAAATGTGCTAATATTTTACCGAAGCTATTGCTGAACTTGCTCAAAATGAAACCTTTCATTGTATTCCATTTTTTGACATATGTATTATCAATGTTGTTTTGAAATTGTTTATTTTGACAAGTGTATATTAATCAGTGCCTTGCTGCATACTTATATTTTATATGAAATAAGCTGATAGTTAAAATCAGGAAATAATATTTTTTCATCGAGATACTCTTTGCTACGCAAATAAAATAATTACAGATGCCTAACAGATTTTGGCCTCAATAAACTAATCACTATTGATGCGAAGTTATAAAATGGGAATTATTCTATCATTAACATCGATTCTCTGTTTGTTTTAACGTTTGTCTCGTATAAAC
This sequence comes from Mactra quadrangularis, assembly GCA_025267735.1. Taxonomy (NCBI): domain Eukaryota; kingdom Metazoa; phylum Mollusca; class Bivalvia; order Venerida; family Mactridae; genus Mactra; species Mactra quadrangularis. The sequence goes on along the minus strand of CM046305.1, from coordinate 44,276,521 downwards.
AGCTGTGTAAAAGAAAAACACAATCAAAATATCGTAAAGGATCTATACATTATAAAAATGTCACAATTGCACTAAGAATTGCCAGTAATTATGTGTTTTCATATTTAAATCACTATCATTCTGTAAAACAGAGATGTTTATTTTGCCAAGTACTCATAAACAAAAAAAAACACAACGCATTTAATGATACTTTGCGCTAAAAATGATTTTATGTAAGAAATGATATTTCACTGCAATATTTAAACATAATGGCATTCGGGATTTAATAGCATTATGAAGCTATTAATAATATTTAACGAGATTTATTGTTATTGATGTATGGTAAATGTGTGTTTAGTTTTATGTAAACAAAAATAGCGTTTTTTTTTGTTATGAAAATTGTTAATGCGTGATGTGTTTTCTTTTAAGTTATTGTTTATTTGTTTTGCTTTTAGATGTAAATTGAATTCTTATAATATGTGAGATTTATTAATGACTTATATAGTTTGTTTAAAGATAATTTATAGTAAAATATATTTGATTTAAACAGACATCGGCGTGCCATAGTTTTTATTTTATTTCATTAAAACAAAAAGGGTTTGAAATTCAACCCCTTGAAAATATGAAATTCTCTGAATGTTTTTTTTTTTATTAGTTAGAATTTCGTTTTGTCGTCGAAAATGCAAATCTCTCATAATATCACAATCCTTTCATAGTGTATATCCCAAAAGATGTTTAATTGTACATTTACAAAAGGAATATGTCCATAAGCTTGCTTTGTTTTTATCATGTTTAGGATTAAGGAGCTAAAAGTTTTGTTTTACAAGTATAAATCCAGATTGTTTGTAATTCAAGAAAAAACGTTGAAAGAGAAAATTGATATTTGATTGACTTTATTTGTAGTATGAAATGATGTTAAAATGTCGCTTTTAGCTGTGATAAATTGCTGAAATCCTTCATAATAAATCGTTTCATATGTTGTTAATCAAACTCAAATTGGATAAGGTCTGTAGTAGTTTTGTAAGGATGGATTTACAATGCAACTGTTCTATTATAGTTTAATTGTAGTCTAGATATTTAAATGTTTTAAGTGAATTTTCAGATATAAAATTCGTATTAAAATCATTTTCACTCAGTGTTTTGAAGATTGACCTCATCTGAGCGCATATGACTAAGTGCACGCTTTTGCGGTCTTTTTTTCTCTGTAAGTGTCGATAGCATTTCTAAAGAGGATCTCTGCAATACGAACCATAAGCTGTATCTATTTAATTATAGTAATTTCTTATGACAAATTACTTAGTTGACATTAGGTCACAAGTTTAACCTCCGTTTAGTCTTAACAACGTTGTTACGGCGTTAAACGCAAACAACCTAACGAACAAAGCTCACAGACTTTAGTTGTTTTGTTTAAATGATACTTTTAATACAACTACGATATGTTGATTTATGCTAATACTAGAATATTTTATGAGATAGTAATTAACAATGCATAAGTCAAAAATAACTTGACGATTTTATCTCCAATTATGCTTACAGCTGTTGCTTCGAGCTTTAGAGCAGCATAAGAGACCTTAAATTAACTCACCTGTGCTTTGCTGTTGAAATGGAGTCCGAAAATATATCAGTTACAGTAAAATACGCAACTAAAAAGCAAAGATGAAGGTGTTAACGGAAACAAAAACTTAAGGATTTCTGCCTTGGAACGGCTAGTGGCAAAAGAATTGCTCCAGGAGGTTTAAACCATGTTTTAGGATGAAACTAACCTCACATTTGCACTAACAGATTCATCTAAGTACAAAAAAATACTAATATTATCTTGTTGACGCCTTAAATAATTCAAGTATTGCTGATCATTAAATAACTTAGAATAATCATCTTTTTATTTCGCATGCAAGATTGATACAGCTCAGAAATATGCTGATGGTAACATTATCATAAGATAAGTAAAACCCATGGCAATTTTATAGTATTTTTAAATATTTTGTTCTGTATAAATCTACCATACTTAGGAAGTAATGTCAACAAAGTGTTCTTTTCATGTGCCTTAAATTTATACCTGATGCCTACTGACTACCTATTTGATTGTATTCAGATCTCGGTTGAACAATCTAGGCTCATCGTATTCTGTTTATTTTGACCATTCGTTTTTCATCTCAATAATTTTTCAAACGGGTCAAAATATTGATTACTGTGCGAATGTTCTGCTTACCAACGATAATGGCGCTCTGGTAATATTTAAACTAACGGTCTTGGTATAGTCTTCTTTCCCGTCTCTGCTTTGTATTATCCTCTTGAACTATCAATTTGATTTCCAACATATTTATGATCAATAGTGATGTGATTAATTTTATTTTCAATAGACATTTGATCAATTTCATTTCCAGTAGTTTAGTGATCTATTTGATTTCCAGCAGTTTTGGAGATCTAGTAGATTTAATCTCATTAATATTATTTCGTCACAATTATTTTTAACTAATTTGATATTTGATTAATTTTAAAAATTTTCATAATTTATGAAATGCTAATTCTTAATCAGTTATCACGTATAATATGTATAACAATATAATTACAGGCATTTTACGATACATTATGTGGAATAGATCGTTCTTGTACTGAACTTTTGTTAACTTTTTAATCATTTTCTCTTGCTGTTTTTGGCATACCTTCCATGGGCATTAATTTAACAACAAACATCAGAGTATGTTCCGTTGTTAAAACTTCCGTGTTCATTATGTCGTTTATTATATTTTAAAAAAGTTTATACATTCTTGTACATACTTCATTTTATTTACCATATTCTTAAACATTTTATGTTTCTTTTTTACTACTGTATTCTGCTCCATTCAAACTGACTTTAAAAGTGTTTGACACAATAAAGAGGTTAACCCCCCCCCCCCCTAATATATTTTTATGGATATATCCTTCCATGATAGTTTGTTATTAAACGAGGTGACATTTACTACTATAATTATGTTACTTACATCCATCGAGGCTTTCTAAATTCTCTTATGCAAAAATTTCAAGTAACTGCAATTTTAAGTTCAAGTGGTGTTCCATTGGTCCTTGCAATGTCGCTTGAGTGAAGTACACGGGAGTAACTATTCCACTGTGCATTCTCCTTGCAATGACTATTGAAAAGAGAAATTAAAAACTAAAATTCTATTAAAAGCGTAGTTTTATTTTTTTTATTCATTATCATTTGATGCATCTCATTATCGAAGTTCTAGTAGTCATTGTAAAATTAGTTAAACAAAAGATTTAATAGTCTATTATAAAATGTATGTGTGTGTTCCTTTTGTAGATTAGTCAAATATTGTTGACGAGTATTAAAGTGACTGTCTATAGATTTCCGTTTGAAATCGACAGCTACTTCGAACACATTTTAGGATTTATGAAGATTGTGTGTCTAAATAAAGCATTTGTAGTGTAGTAATTGGTAAGAAGTATTGGACTTTCAAAGAAAGTGTTATTTCCAGTTTATAACTTGGGCATACGTATTTGTGTACATGCATTTAGTTTGATTATTTTCGTAAAACGCTTGTTTTATTTACTTATTTTGTTTTCATGCTTCAATTTAAACATTTATTATATTTTATAATTTGTTTTGATAAGAATATGTGATTTTTGTTTATGTGCCATGCTAAAATATTTTTTTAAAGTTATGTATTGTTGAGAATGGAATAAAATTTCATTTGTTTATATTTTTTATTATTTGCCACAACACACGTGAGCTATGAAAGCTTCAGTTTATTAAGTGCCATATAGATTAAAAGACGATTCTTCATGAAACTTAGTTTTGTGATGTTCCGTTACAATGTCCCGTTAATGTGTCATTTTAGTATTTATTTATATGCTAGTTCAGTTCATTTTTTCATATACCGTTTGATCTACGCTTCCGAATACGAACCATGCTGTAAGAAAAGAACATGTGCGCAGAATTGGGTTGCGGGTTTTAATAAAATATATCCTTCTTCCGCATTGGGCGGTATAATAATTAAACTCTGCGCATGGAGGTAAGAAAAACACAGGACGCATCTATTTGATGATGATTTCAATGAAACGATTTTTGAACAGAGGGTGATGATAGGGTTGCATGAATAAATTGGATGCACGTTTTATTGTAAGCTTATGTGCATGAACGTAAAAAGAAAAGGGGCAGGGTAAATAAAGAGGGATTGGATGTGTGAACCTGTTACACTGTTTTAGATCAATCACTATATTTATCACATGCCAGAAGTAAACCGTAACTTGTAGAGTCGTAGCACAGAGATCTAGAATTACTTAAATTTAAGTTTGTTTACGTTTCTCAGATTCGTAACACAGATACTTACTTAAATTAAATATTGTATACGTTTGTCAGATTCGTAACACAGATAATTACTTACATTAAAGATTGTATACGTTTGTCAGATTTGAAAAATCAATGAATTACTTAATAAATTAAAGATTGTACATGTTTTTCAGATTTTAGCGCTGAAAAATACTTAAATTAAAGATTGTATACGGTTGTCAGATCCGTAACACAGAGAATTACTTAAATTAAATATTGTATACGTTTGTCAGATTCGTAACACAGATAATTACTTACATTAAAGATTGTATACGTTTGTCAGATTTGAAAAATCAATGAATTACTTAATGAATTAAAGATTGTACACGTTTTTCAGATTTTAGCGCTGAAAAATACTTAAATTTAAGATTGTATACGGTTGTCAGATCCGTAACACAGAGAATTACTTAAATTAAATATTGTATACGTTTGTCAGATTCGTAACACAGATAATTACTTACATTAAAGATTGTATACGTTTGTCAGATTTGAAAAATCAATGAATTACTTAATAAATTAAAGATTGTACACGTTTGTCAGATTTTAGCGCTGAAAAATACTTAAATTTAAGATTGTATACGTTTGTCAGATTCGTAACACAGAGAATTACTTAAATTAAATATTGTATACGTTTGTCAGATTCGTAACAAAGATAATTACTTACATTAAAGAGTGTATACGTTTGTCAGATTCGTAGCACAGAGAATTACTTACATTAAAGATTGTATACGTTTGTCAGATTCGAAACACAGAAAATTACTTAAATTGAAGATTGTATACGTTTGTCAGATTCGTAACACAGAGGATTACTTAAATTTAAGATTGTATACGTTCGTCAGATTCGTAATACAGTGCATTACTTAAATTAAAAATTGTTAGCGTTAGTCAGGCAGATTTACATATATAACCTCTGAGAGAAGTTGATTTGTTGGTTTTTTTTCTTTTTATTAATGTGAGAGCACATGCCTGAAAGTAAATATGATAATTATATTGTATTAACATATTTGTTTTAACTATTTTATATCACAACATGCGATTCCTCAATTAACAAGATATAAAGCTATCTCTTCAACTTTGAAAGTATAATTTGTTCTTTTTGTATTTTTATTGTAATTTGAGTGATTTTAATTGATCGTGGACACGTCGGTACAAGTAGTTAATAATTGTGTTTTATTTTTGTATTTTTCACATTTCGTACATGTTATTATTTCATTCTTTGATGTTAAGCATTTATCATTTCATTAATTCATCTTCATTTTTTATGATTATTTATTGCTGTTTTAATTCAAATTTCTAGTTTCATTTTAGGATATATAATTGCAATCTTACGTGCATAGTTCAATTGTTATTGCAACCACGTGGGAGTGTGCACGCTAAAATCTAATTTAGTACTTACAAGTAGTATTGACTTTAGAGTTAGACACTAGAATAATAAAGGTTCGGACAAAAAACACATTTTCATTATAAAATATATTATGGATCTAACCGGAACTCCAAGAAATGTTGATGTTGTATCTATTATGTATATATAAATAGTTACCACATGGGTGAAAACCCCCTTAATAATTTCCAGGTATTTCAGGATATTTTGATCCCGTTTTATGCCACATTGACATAATCTTCAGGATCAGTCTTTTTTGCTCTTGCAATCATAGAAGTTCCATTGGTCACTTAAAGGAATTCAGCAGGGATGCTGGTCAGAGACACTCATATATTTTTTGCAATACTTGTATTTAGTTGAAAAATAATTTAAGGTATCTGTCTACTTTGCTTGAATAAAATCTTGGGTTCTGGTCCTCCTGAAAAATGACTCAATTCGTTTGTAACTATCCATTTAACTCATAATACTAATTTAATAATTATTATTACATTACACGTATGGACAATAATCTTTGATTATTTTTTGTTTAAGTTTTATGTATACATATATATATATTTATTTTATCATGGTAGCCATTACACATTTTATTGTTAATTTGTCATCGTTGCATTTACATAATGCCTTGGTGTCCGACATTGTTAGAATATTTGATAAGCCTTAATATGGTGCATACACAAATTTAATACTGTAAATTATGCAAAAAATTAAAATAATTGTTGTTTGATATTAAAATTATTTGTGTTAATAAACAATAAATTCTCTAAGCCAGTTTTGAGTTCTTTTTAGCCGGATTTTCAACGAGAAAAATACAGCTTATAGATTTTCAGTGCCCGGGTGGGCGGGTGTCTGATTGTTCATTTGTCCGGTTTCGTAAACAATTGCGTGAAAATTTTATATAATATATGTATTTTATATGATATTTCTGCCATTTGTGGTCCAATTATTATGAAACTTAATACAATATTAATATATCATGTGATGAAAGAATTATGAAACACCATAATTCTACCTGGCTCGATTTTTGATTAGTGCTCATCGAACTTTTTTTCATTAAAAAGTTGAAAAAAGTTTTCAATATGTCTAATATATCTGCCAATTACATAGGCGGATCTTACGGGGGTCATGGGGGTATTTTTTGCTGTAAGTAATTTTAGCCGGATTTTTCAACGAAAAAATTCGGCTAATAGTTTAGCGAAACACGGGCGGGCGGGCGGGCGGCCGGATGGGCGGGCGTCCGGTATCATTAACAATTGCGTTAAAGTTTTTCTTTTCCATTAATTTCTGCCATTTATTGTCATATCTTTATGAAACTTCATAAAATAATTACATACCATGTGATGAACAGAAAGCCGCGGCCGTGGCGTAGTGGTTAGCATGTCTGACTTCGAATCCGCGGATCGCGGGTTCGAATCCCGGTCGCGGCAGGTCATACCCTATACATGAGTTGTCGGCCTCGTGGTAGGGTAAGTTAGTACTGGTGATAGAAAAAGTGTCCAGGAAACCTGTAGTAGGAAGAGCTGGCCGTCGTGTATATGACCTATATATGTGTTGAATGCGACGTAAAAGAAACCAAAAAAAAAAAAAAAAGATGAACAGAATTAGAAAGTAACCATAACTCTACCTGGCTTAATTATGGATTATTTGCCTTTGTAATTTTTGTGTTAAAGATTTTGATTTATTGTATATCTCTGCCATTTATGGTCAGATCATAATGAAATTTCAGGCAATGATTACATACCACAATGGGCACATATTTGAAAAGTTGTCGCAACACTACCTGGCTTAATTATAGATTATTCCCCTTTGTAATTTTAGCGTTAAAGTTTTCAGTTTGTTGTTTATCTCTTCCATTTATGGTTCGATCTTGATGAAATTACAAATAATGATTTCATACCATGTGATGAACTGAATTAGAAAGTAAACGCAATTCTACCTGGCTTAATTATGGATTATTTCCCTTTGTAATTTTTGCGTTAAAGTTTTCAATTTGTTGGATATCTCTGCCAATTAGTGTCAGATCCATACAATGATAATATACCAAGTGTTGAACAGAATTAGAAAGTATACTTAACTCTACCTGGCTTTATTATGGATTATTTCCCTTGGTAAAGTTGCATTAAAGGTTTTTAGATACCTCTGCCATTTAGGGTCAGATCTTGATGAATAATCATACAATGATTACATATCATGTGTTGAACAGAATTAGAAAGTAACCACAACTCTACCTGACTAAATTATGGATTATTTCCCTTTGTATTTTTTTGCATTAATAGTTTAGTTTGTCTTATTTTAAATATTTTGTGGATTAAAACACTCTTTCTTCCTTCATGATGAATTATTGCCCTTGGTATACCTTTTCATAATGCAATTTATTAGATATGACTTTCTTTTGTAACAACATTAACTTGATCTAAATTTTCCCAATCTGCAGAAAAATCCGGCTTTAATGCATTCTATAATAGAAGGTGATGATATCACCTCGATACTAAGACGCACAACGCCTCCCAGAATTCGGCGTTTTGGTACGCAACAGATTATAGTGCCGCGCATGAAGACAAAATCGTTGGATTTTTTCGTTTTTTGACAAAACCATTGTTAAAATGTAAAATAAATGACCATTTATAGCAACAGGAATATAAATCCATAGATACAAAGTACTTTTAAACTTCTTTTCTACTTTCGATTTCAAATGTCAGTGTAAAGAATGACAAATGTAAACACGTTATGGTGGAGGTTTAACTACCTGTTAAAAAGTTTAATGAGGATAGTTGGTTGAATAGTTAAATTTTATTGAGTTGACACAAAATACATATATGCTCTATTTGTTCAGTATACTTGAAGAGGGAAATTATTAGAATGTAAACATTGCCACGTGTTTTCAGGTAAATAAACAGTTTTACCCATGATGCTCGGCGTCTCCGTACAAAGGTCAGTCAGGTCGTTGTGTACAGAATGGCTTTAATGTGGTTATTATATTTCTTGTTTAGTAACTTGAAGCAATTTTTCTCGGTGCTTAACATAGATTTAATGGTAATGTTGTTATTATTAATAATTACAGGTCTGAGTGAAACTTTATACAATAATAGTATATCGTGATGAGCAGAATTATGAAATAAATGTAACTCTTCTGTGCATTATTATGGATTATTGGTCTTCGTATTTTTTTTTGCATTCAAGTGTTGTTAAAGGTTTTAATGTCCGATATATATGCCATTCATATACTGTATGAAACTTCATACAATGATATCATACCATGTGCTGACTAGAATTATGAAATAAACATAACTCTACTGTGAAGTTTTATGGATTATTGCCCTTTGTTAACCTATTTATAAACCTGACAATAATATTAATTTTCATTCATATTTCTTCCGCAGTAAAACAATTACAATTAAATAACGTACATAAAAGATTTATCAAAATATTATGATTTTTTGTAGGAACATTAATTTGTTCTTTATATTCAGCACATCTGCGTAAGAATACGGCTTATATAGGGTTTCCACATTATTATTTTTGTTTTATGCTACCAATGACTTTATACATTACTTATTTTAGGATTGCCTATGACTGTGAAGCTGGCATGTGGGTACTTAAGAAGCTATGCAGTCCAATAATCCAATACTACATTGTACTAGTAAGAGGAAAAGCAGAGTGTCTGTTGCTGTTTGTCAAACCTGTTAATAATTGTCAAGACAAGCCAATAGCTTCAATCAGGTGACATATTCATCAAGGACAGTGATTGAGGTGGACACTCACATATGGCACTTGGATCAAACAGCTGAGGACCAGGTTCTAAGAGCATCCGACATAAAACCTTTTAATGCTTACATACATATTAGGCCATATAAAACTGTGGCCTTGAAGCATTGCTACACGCTAAATAGAGAATCATTCTGGTTTCATGATCATCCATGTCTACTAAATCCCCTGGACACTTTTTAGCAAAAATATAATAATTCTTGAAGAAGTCAGGGTAAATAAAGTAACAAAAGGAAAAAAGCAAAAACATACAAAATGACACATTTATTGATTTATTGATCAGAACACATTTGGTATCAATTTAAATTAAACATTTCCCATGTTAATTAACAGCTTTAAATAACAAAATTGGTATAAAAATGACTTGGAACATTTTTATGACAGTTCAGTCTCCAGCGAAGATAATTTTATCTCATTAACCATAATAAAAATTTAATGAATTATTTCCCAACCTATTTAAATCTCGATACAAAAGTCTATTCACTCAAAGGCAAGAATTATTTTTATTACAATCTAATATAAAAATTTCAACACTATTTCTGCATACCCTTGAAGTTGTTCATAATTTTACATAAACTCATAAAGAAACTTTTGGACCCCAGTGTATACTAAGTTTTATCATTCCAAGTTGAAGCTACTACAATATTAAATATATTCTACCCTCCTCGAAATCTCAGTTTTGACCATTCCTAATTTATATTGTACGATTATATTGAACTGTCCGATTGCATAATTACACGGTTATCGCATACTGTATATATTATTTTCCGTGTTCTATATATAAAATTTTGCAATAGAAAATACAAATTGTAGGTTAATTTAGTGCCAATATCTCATCCAACTGAATAGTCATGCGGTTAAAGTGAAACGCTTCAGAACATCTATTTTTGGAATGGACGCGAGTTTGAATCTACAGATGCCTTTTTAATTTTTTTATTCTTTTTATTGATAGCATTTCAATTTTCTGAATATTTTGTTTAATTTTACTCAGTATCTTTTTTAAATACAAAAAACACTACAAACCAAACAATGTCAAGTATAATTTAGTTTCACTGGCAGTGTCGTTTGGACTACTGGGTGTTCTCTTTTACAGTGTCTATTTTTGGCAGTAAAAACTAACATAACAAAGACAAAATGATTTTCATGATGCACGAAGGCATTGTGTTTTACAAAATCCGTCCACGATTTGAATAAGAAAATAGATAAAAATAATTATCTATTGGGATTCGAACCCACGAGTAAAAGATTGACAGACCAACCGTCTTACCACTAGGCCACACAAACTTTGATACACATTGCATATAAGATATAATACATAAGTGTTATGTTCTAACAATACATTCCACGTGAACTGCCGGAGTTAATCCGAGCATTAAATATTCCATGTTATGTGATGTTTTAATTTATGCAATTGGACAGTTCAATATAATCGTACAATATGTCAACATAAGTTAGTCCCAGCCACAGTGCCTGCAGCCTGTGGTACCCGCTATAAGTGTCAGTAAGGATTATATCTTGGTCTCTGATAACTTCTATCTTGTCTGTTATCATTACTGTGTCTGTTCTCTCTGTAACCTCTGTTATCTTGATGTCTGTTGTCATGGTAACTTCGATTATCTCTGTTTCCATGGTAACTGCGATTATCTCTGTTTCCATGGTAACCATGATTGTCACGGTTGCCTTGGTGACCCCAGCGATCTCTTCCGCCATATTGTCTGGAATCTCTGTCCCTGATTAAAGAAAATCAACAAACTTGACAAAATAAGAAGTGTGGTAAATGAAAATTTATTTTTGCTCAACCATGAAACCAGTTCTAGTTCAACTTAGATTAATTACTCTCAAGGATGCTTTCTGGTCACCCAAAACTGAGCTAGTAGGATAAAGTTTCTTACTAAAAGAAACAACTGGGTAGGTTTTGTATGGGATACGAAGCAATGTCAAACTGGCTATCCAATGATTACTAGTCAAAAAGTTGTAACAACTTGACAATGCCCACTCCTGAAAAACTCAAAATGTCATAAATTTTTGCATGTCAAATTGTAAATAAAGTAACTGTATTTTAAAGTCTAAGGTTCATGCAGAGGCACACAATTGCTTTACAGTTATTATCCCTGGTCATCAGGCTACTGGAATATCTATCAATCTCTCAAGGAAGTCTTTCATAATGCTTAAGTGAAGCCAACACATTTGTGCAACATTTGGAATTATAATCACCTTGGCAAGAATTTATTTGCAAATGGGTTGAGTGGAGCAATTACAAGTTACTTTCATGTACAAAGCCTTAGCTATGCATGCAAATCATATCTCATCTAAGATGAGGTCATTTAAGATGACATCAATTAAAGTGAAAATCTTAGAATTTAGATTTTATGGAACAACACAGCATTTTTTAAATTATATAGCTCAAAATGAAGAATACTTTACCTATTGTTGTAATTCTTTTTTCCTCTTAAGAAATAACCAGGTACACATGGACAGGGAGGTATAGGCTTAGATTGGACCATAACATAATCCTCATCTTTGTCAGTATATCTAAGAAACAAAAATATATATATGTATGATATATAAAAGCACTGTAATAAAATAAACATACAATTAAATAATATTTTTACTAACTATCACTCAATCACTGATATTTTCATAATTAACTTATCAAGGATGATTAAAAAGCAAAAATTCACTTATAAAAAAGCTTGGATTGTTTTGAATTACTTTTTTTTATATCGCCATCAACTTAATAAAAACAGCCCAAACAATAAATCTGTACAATGTCAATGACAGTCATTATGTCATTATTTTGGCAAAGCAACTTGAAGTCAAACTCCTATAAATTGACAACGGTCTATAAGTCTTGAAGATATTTTTTATTTCCAAAAGTAATTCAAATTTAGTGGATGCATGTATTAATAAATAATCAATCCGATACCTGTAAGCAAATAATTCATCATAAGATTTTTCTATTTCTGATGTTTCCGTGTCCACTGTTTCAGCCATTTTACTAAATATGTCAGACTTCTTCAATCTGAAAATAGTTACCGATAAATAAAAGTATGGTATAGACCCAAGCATAATTTTATATACTTCAATTTTGAGACACTGAAACACTTTAAGTGTCACTTAATTTTCTAGAAAATGTTTTGTCAAAATAAATAACCAACATGTAGGCCTATGTTTCTCATGCATAAATACTTACCTTGATACAAGTGTGACAGCATTTTTATTTTACTATCGTGTTTGCAATGAACCTTTACCAGTAGTCTGTAAACTTGTAACAAATGACTGACTTAGGCCGGCGAAAAGTCCGAGGACGAATCACAAAACGAAAATATAGAGTTGCTTCATCAACATATTCTTGATAGGTCTAAATAAATATTTTGAGGAATTTAAAGATAAATAAACATGTTAGAAATGACGCCATACCTTTATTTGATTGCTTAATTTAGAAAATCGAACTTCTAAAATGTAAATAAATTATAAGGTGATTCTCACGGTGTGCAAAGATTATGCACCGGTCACGCTATAAACCACACGATGCCGTTTCTTGTATTTTATACATACCGTGATTAACTCCCTTGTACAACGAAATAGAAAGAACCGGCGGAAGTAACTTTTTTAATTTTCAATGTTTACGTATACATAATGCATCCATGAACGCATATTTTACACTATTGTGTTTACATGCAATATTTAATTTTTGAGAACAATGGTTTTTGCAACCGGGCATACATATATTATTAATTTTCAAAACATGGCTTGTTAATTTGCTTTTAATTTTGGATTCATCCTTCATCCACACTTTTGTGTTGCAGTTTCAAAGAGTTTATTCTTGCGAAAATAAAGTTAATTATTCAGCGCACATGGTTCAGAGAATAAGAGTGCATATCAGAGACGTAGCAAGGGCTTTTTAATGTGTACGCAGAACTTGATTCTAGGGGGTCAAGGGCATGCTACCCCCGAATTTGTTTTTCTGTAGATCATCTCAGGAGCGATTTGGTAGCTATTCAAAAAGATTCTGTATAATTCATTCCGGGCACACATATAAGAAGTCATTCCTACCAATTACCATTCATTTCCAACCAGCGTTCAAGAATTATATAGTCTGGAGTCAAAGACAAAAAACGAATTTAAACCGTAAACTCGACTCACAATTTTTTAAAGGCAAGTCCCATTGAAACGTAACTTGACATAAGGTTAGTAAAATAACGAGCAGTTTTGTTTTACACCCTACCCCCATCTGGCCTAAGTTTTTATTGCATTTTTGGCGTTTGTGCTTATACGATTTTCTGGACCAATGTCATTCTCGTACCCCGAGGTTAGGTTATCAAGAATCTCGATCTAACAGTATTGAGAATCCTTCTTGACTCTGGGAACGAGAATTGACCAATGTGTACGCAGCTGTGTACTCTGCATACTGGTAGCTACGCGCCTTTATATATTACTTGCTTGTTTTTATATAGATGATAAAAGAATATTTCTGAATATATTGAGATAAGAAATCACTTATTCATCACATACATACATAAATAAGAAGTTATCATTTAAGATATACAGGCTGTAGATAAAAAACGACTTCGTGTATATATTCCTGTATAAGTGTGTTTTTTTACTTAGCGTGTCGATTTAACGCAATAATAGTCTAAATATCAAAATAGGTATGAATGAATATACAAATGTATTCAGATATTTTATATTTTTACGTATAATACAATTGAGTTATATATACACTCTTATTCACTGAGCCTCGCGTTCTGAAAAAAATACTCTGTTTTCACGAAGATAAAAACTTTGAAACTGCTACACAATAGTGTGGAATCATGTGTTACCTCCATAAACGGAAGTTATTTGATTTATGGGTGTATCCAGGGATTTAAATAACAGGGATTTGTAACGATAAGTAAATGGAATAGATTTTCATCAAATTTCACTGTCGTCGCTATTATTTCGGCCAATACGGAAAACAAGTATAAAAAGTTTAAATAAAGATATTCACATGAAATGTGGTACCAGTACCATTCAAATTGACATAAATGTCAGGAAAAATGTGTTTCTAGATGATTTTTAGGTAATTTACGCTCACTGACTGTTTCACAAAATAATGCTTTTTCCCGCCGATCAGCCATTTTTAGCCCCATTTTACATCACCTGAAGTCATATTTTCGGTCATCATTGCAACACTTTTGTGAAAAACTTCAGAAACATTCACAAGTTGCATGGAAGACATGTACAAAAACATAAATCAAGCTTTTAAACTCTGGAATAGTTTGTACAGCCTGCTTCAGCCAGTTATAGACAGTGACGACCGAGAAAATTCAAAAAAGCACTTCGTTACAAATCCCTGTTATATAGAATCCCTGGTGTATCTAAGTACATTCTTATATTTGTGTTATGTATACATAATTTGCGGGGATGATAAAAAGTTACATTTCACTGTTAGTTGATGATATTTATTAATTTTGATAGTCAAATTAATTAAGATTTAAGTTTAAAGCAATCTGTGAAACGAAGATTGGGAGTCATGAGTGTCCTTGAATTAAGAGATTAATAATGCCACCAGCGTGTTCAATTACCCCGTAACGATAGGGTCGGGGCAACTCAACCCGAGAAAACTCAATACCTCACTAACGGTTTGAGTTGCCCCAACTTTGGCTTGAGTTATCCACGGGTTGAGTTGTCCCGTACTCGTAACGTTCGGTATCAGTCGTTACTGAACACGCTGCTGATATATCTTACTATGTGAAGCACGAGATAATCGTGTAGTCAGTGCTGTCTAGTCGTTTGTCAAGTTTTATTCATTGTGTAGTTGATATGTGAATAAACTCTTTAGACTGGATTTGTGTTGGTGTTTGGATTTTATTACATTGTGAGGCAATTATAATGTGTTTTATTGTAAATTTATAATTTAATGCTGATAAAGGTCGAGCTAACATTCCAAAGAATTTGAATCGTATATATATATATATATATATATATATATATATATATATACTAATACATATGACCATCTACGGGGTATCGGTCTATTTGAAACCATACTTGTGGGGTCGATATTTCGTACGGGGCATATATCAGACCTCGCAATTCTAGCACCTTTTAAATGATGTAGGGGGGTGTAGGGTACCCTACTAAAATAGTGTGCATAAGGCGGTTTTAATAGTGAATGGTATATGCCCCATTAATGTGTATAATTTTTATGGGGTACTACATTTCTTGTCATATTGAAGTCACCTATTTTAAAATTAAATATATAGTTGATATACATAACTTAGTGCCCCTTAGGTCTGTCGTTTGGAAATGTTCAATACATGCGTACATAGTTGCATATATTGAAACCAACTATATGAAATTATGCCCCTCAAGTCGGTCTTATATATGGGCCCCGTAGGTGGTCGTATGTCTAAATATATATATATTGTATGTATTACAGTTTAAAGAGTTTAAGCATTGTGTATAGTTCGTACAAAATAACAAAGCGCACTTAGGTAAACATTAAAAATGAAACAATCCATTTCAGTGGTAGACAGTATTGAAAATAAAAGTTGTATAGTTCATTTTAACAAAATTATCATGGCGGATATACCACCACCCCTTGGCCAATCATGCTTGTAATGGTATACCGCTTCCCCATTATACCAACAAGACACTCATAAAGCATATTAAAATTATATATTTATTGTCATCCCGAGCATCCCCTGTCGTAAATTAGTTCATATAAACAGTGATTTTTTCTACGGACTGTAGGCAGAATTCTAGGGAGTTTGATAGTTTTATATTGTATAGCCAAAGAGCTTGACCATTTTACGTTGTATATACTAAGTCCAAAAAGATTAACCATTTAACTGCATGGACAAAGTTCCATAGAGTTTGACAATGTTAAATTGTGTATTTTTAATGGCACAGTTTAATAGTCAATCGGAACTCCTCGGCCATTCACTACGAATAAATATTCAATGAATGGTCGAGGTGTTCCGAATGAGAAATAGTCCGATGGACTACTTACAGCTTCAAACTCTTTGGAAAACTTTGGCCAAAGTCTTTGGAATTTATTTATTTATTGGAGTTAACGCCGTATCAACACAAATTTAGGTCATTTCACGACGTCCAGCGCACCTAACCTAGCTTTCCTGTACCATTGTCTATAACCAGTACTCACCTACCCTTCCACAAGGCCGAAAACTTCTCCATATTATCTAATCAATGGAGGAAAATTGACATTATTGTCAAATTTTCATGGAAGGGTATAACCTCCCCGGGTGGGATTCGAACCCGCACCCCCTCGGGCACGAGTATCCAAATCCCGGCGCGCTACCAACTGCGCTATCGACCCGGGTTCTTTGGAATTACGGCATGAAGGCTGATATAACTATACATCAAGGTTATGAGTAAATAATAAATTAAATACAAAATATTACAAACATGAGACAACCTACAGATTGTTAGTCCGTCAGTATGGCGAGCCATCCGGCTAGCCCAGTTGGTAGCTCGCGAGTATACTGATCGAAGGATCGTGGATTCGATTCCCGGCCGGGGCATACTTTCATGGAGCTTAGTCATGAAAATATTTCTACGGTCATTCTTACTCTTACCAATGATTCTTAATTATGTATCACAGTTGTCAGTCACTGACGAAAGTATGCGCCTAGTAACGTGACATATATTTGGTTAACAGCTTAATGCAGAGATTTAGCCTTTCCAGGAACAGTGAGTAGGTTAACTGTTATATGACCTATGCAAGTTGTTGCTACGGCGTTAAACCCAATAAAAAATTACTCAACGGTTTAACTGTGTCCTGGTAAATTTAAGAAAAGAACTAGATTTGTTAAGAGAGGTAGCATTTTCATTGGACTAAAGTTCATTGAACTTTATATTTGGTCGTTTATATTACTTAGATGGGATGTATTTCTTTCTTAGGTCATTAAAATATGGACAGATACATGTAAGATGGTAATGCATTTCGTCATCAATGTCATTTAGTGTACGGAGGGTTCACTTCCTTTAGTTATTTCACGGCGTCTCAACGCCGTGATATTGTGGTGGGTAGATTTTGATAGCAATGGGCAAAAGTCACGTGATAAAAAATGATAAAAATCCTTTCGATTTCCACTGCCGACAAATTTATTGTTTTTAATGCAGTCATAGTACAGCCCATTTCCGTTAAAAGTTAAATAGAAAAATCATTTTTGGGGGAATCCATATAAACAATTTTTCTTGCAACAATGCAACACACGAAAAATCAGCGTTTTATATCAACACATTTCCGCAAATCCTTTCGAATCACACGAAAAGGGGTAGGTATAAATCGCGAACCAACCGGACCAGGAGACCAGTTTAGTATACGGATACAGTTTAACAAATATGCGTATCATAATGTGTGTATAGTACATATATTATTGATATTTGCCAATATTTTATTTGAAAAGATAAGACACCAATATCGAAATTATATTTTAAGAAATAACTTTGCAGACTTTAACTATTAAAAGAATCGTCGATTGCTTCATCACATATTGTTGTAAATATTATATATTTCAACTGTTTGAGCATTTATCATTTGAAAACTAATTTGATATGATTCATATATTTTAATAATATACCTTTTTTCTTATTAGCCGACTGTATAAATAAAGAAGCGTAATCGTGTAACATTGACTCTTAATTCTTACTCTTACTGAGCTCTATTGGCGATCTTTTCTAACTATGCTTAAGCGCAGCGGACCAGTTAATTTTAAGAGCATAAGAGTTACGGACCAGGGTTGAGTTCAGTAACTGCGAACGTTATAGAACGTTCCGCAACGATACATTCGGAAGTCCTCGTCCATTTGCTGCGAATAATCTCGGACATATTTGGACGCTATTTTGAAATGTCCGGCGTTAAAGTAAACAAATGTATGACCGAGGAGTTCCGAATGCATCGTTATGTAACGTACTGTAGCGTTTTGTGTAATTGAACTTGCTTCTGGTTATAGATCGAGCAGATGTAAGATTATTTTTGCAGACTTTTTTTAATTATGAAAAGTTTGGTACTATATTGACAGACTATTGACCAGACGGACCAGGTAATTTTAAGAGAGTTAAAATGACGGACATTTACACCCAGGTGAAAAGCTCGCCCGTTTTTAATTTGTTCGAATGGAGTATGTTTTCTCGAGTCCGAGTGAATTCATTATTAAGAAAATTGATTTCTATTTGAAATAGCTTGCCTTTTGTATTTAAGTGCATCTTTTCGGAATTAAAATACATGTTAAATCCTTTCGTGTATCCGGCAACAAAATTCTTCCGTAACAAGTAAAGGTATGACTACTCTCTAATACACTGGTTTGAAAGATTCACTCGCTGACTCTCTACCTCTGCTTAAATACTATGCGCAAACTGATATTTCTATTTCAAGGCAAAGACACACACATTTAGATTGCATGGCTGTCTCGTGATTAAAAAATAAATGCAATAAATGCAACAAATGTTCACGCCTGTAAAATCAAAATGTCGAAATTCAAAGATGCTGGACAGTTATGCATTAGTTAGATGATTGGTTACACGGATTGGTAAGAACAGATCCGCAATGTGAGGAGCACTTGACTAAACAGAAGCGATAAGTCATGTAAATAGCTTCTGTTCTGAAGAACTATGTTTTCCCTTCTGCCGATCTTTTTAAGCGTCATGCAAATATGAATTACTGGAAATAAATCCAACTAAAACCAAACATCCTGTCGGCATAAAGATGGTGTCTAGATCCAGACCATTCGCGTACTCCAAATTTGTCAAGATTCTCAATCTAACTAGTATCGAGAATCTTACTAGGCTTTTGGAACGAGATTGTTACATTTGAACAGAAAAACGTTTTATGACAAGTTACCTTTTAATTACTGAAAAACCTTAACATGACAATTCAATATAATGCTCTTTTGACTTTTGAGTTACCTATAGATTATACTTAATCATTCTTTTTTGTTTGCCGTGACAATCCCTTTGCTGCATTTAGCAGCAACTTTTTACTTGTGTGTTACATGGTTTGAGCTCCATCTACTAACTATTTGGAGCCTTTGCTAGCCTGTGTGGAAACGGAAAAATTGAATCTTAATGATGGTGAGAGTTTTTAGATATACATTGTACTTTTTGAGAAACTTCCCCTTTGAATTTTCCAGTTTAGCTTTTAAAGTTTAGCCTGTCTGTGTGTTATCTTAGCATAATATCCGGGTTGGTACAAAAAAATTCTACACTCGGTAAACTTTCTCCATTTAATAACGTTTCGGCTTATAGCCTTTCTTAAACATGGATATATTTTACAAATGTACATGTAACTACATCCTTTCTTCTTACTATTACACACATAGAGATTATTGTTTTTTGTACACAAACAGAATGAATAAATTATCTGCATACACATAAACATTTAGCCAGGGCTCAAATTTAAGCTCGCATACTCACACAATGCGAGTGGATTTGATAATTGCGAGTAACTTTCATTTCTCAAATGTTTGCAAGTTAAACTCGACGAAATTCTTTGTCTTTACCAAAATAACGCCCATGTTCTATCTACAGTTAAATATAGTTCTATGTTGTTTTGAATAGACGAATAGTAATTGTGTATGTTATTAAAATTTGGAGATTCCAATGATTGTTTTTTTTTTATTTTGCGAGTTGAAATAAAATCAACTCGCAAACATTTGCGAGTCCTTTTTTGTTAAATTGTTAAATTCGAGCCCTGACTTAGCTGATGTAAGAAGTTCTACAGTGTAATTTCGTTATGACTCTATAAACTGTACAGAATTCTTAGTTGACGTAGACATTACACTCTTTCATACACTCTGGTAGTTGATACATTCTGTGATGTCATCGTCTGAAAATAATAATAGTCCTGCAGTATATGAGGTGAACCGTGCACTTGAGCCCCCACAAAGTTTTTTTGCTGTTTCTATATCTTTGAAAGGTGCTGAATAAGAATCCGAGTGATGACACCCTGTCATCCTTGAGCAATTTGCATAATATGCAAATTAAGTCCGCCATTATAGAAATTCCGTTTTTCGCTAATAACTCAATAACCAACTTAGATACAAAACTAAAATATGTATCCATACCCATGTTTTCAGGGTCTATCTATCACATGGTACTTATATCAGCCATATCAGATCATTTAAATATGCAAATTTATGCAAATTAGGTATTTAACGAAACACAATATTCGGTTTTGCTATACAAATCTGAGTCTGTAGTTTTTACATTGATTTTTTGAGTAAAATATGTTTATGTTATGCTAATTTTTATATATTAAATACAAATATATCAAATAATTATATTAAATCAGTTTATGATACTATAATGATATGCAAAATATTTAAATTACGATAAAACTTTTAGGATTTTGCCTCAAACATTACATGATGTCATGAATATTTTTGCCATTGTCTAGCATACTGTTGATGCCTTGATTCAGCTTCTATACCTTTGAACAGAGCTGCCTAAGAAATTTAGTGATGACGTATAGTCATCCTTAAACAATTAGCATAATATGCAAATTTGGTCCGCCATAATCGAAATTCCGTTTTTCGCTAATAACACAATTACCAATCATGATAAGATTTTAAAATATGTGTCTGCACCCATGTTTATAGGGTCTAGCTAACATATGATACCACATTCAGCATGATCAGATGATTTGCATATGCAAATGTATGCAAATATTTTTTTCAAATGAACTGTTTTTCAAGTAGGGCTGTCACGATACGCCAGAAGCGTACCGCGATATATTGCAATACGCTGTCATCGTATCGCGATACGTACCACGATATATTGTGGGCTTTTAAATTCGTAGTTCCTCCGCTGTATTCAACAGAAAAATGCAAATCTTATTTGCAATTACTGATAGAATCTAACCTTTTTAAGTATTTACGGTCATTTAAGACTGAGACGCGCCCCAATCTGTTAAATTCTTGCACCTTCAGGTTAGATAGAATGAACAATGAAAAAACTGACGTTTCAATACTGTTATTTTGCTAAGGGAAGAGTTTTCCAATGAAATAAAAATATCACCAAATACCGGTACATTAAAATCGTACCGCGGTACGTATTGCTGCAGCTGCGTATTGCAATATACCGGTATACCGGTTTATCGTGACAGCCCTATTTTCAAGTGAATTTATTTTGTTCAAATTTAAGTACTTCAAAGAGGAAATTTTCCAGTAAATATAATTGAATCATGTAATCTGTCAATTGCGACCCAATTTATGTTCGGTTGGAATTCAATGTCCAGAATGTCTACATTATGAGACCATTCATACACCACACCTAATCAATGTATTAATATAAAATGAATGTTTATAATGTGTTTCTTATTACCGTGTGGCCTACGCACTTGTGCTTTCAGCTCAATATAACATTTTGAAGTGGTGTGCCTTTACGCCAGAACCAAAAAAAAAGAAAGAACAAAATTAATTTGAATAGTACATCGTAAAATTGATTGAAAATTAATGCTACTGAATTCAAAAGCGTTTCCTTATCATAAAAACATCCTGTCATTGACATAATTTAACCATCTGTTTGATTGATATACATGTACTTCATGGCAATAGTAGTAGCTGGAAAGTCTTACTTATTTTCGTGCAGATTTGACCTCTTAACATTGTTTACTGTGGAAAGAAATTCAAGAAACTACATGTGTCAACTTTATTCATTTGCTCATAATTTCAACAAATTAATTTACTTAAGATAGGATAGAACGTTCTAGGCATGTATATAAATATATAATAACAATGCCAGCATTAAGGAATGTCGTATATATAAATCTATTGCTAGGATGTTCAATAATATTAGTTGCTTTTCAACTTTTCAGAATCATAAATATGACAATGAGACCTTGCATGCATGTTTGATAACTAGATTTTGTATGAATGTTTATAGCATAATTGGTTATTGCAAGGTGAGCAAGAATCTCAATTCTGTAACGCCATGATAATCAGACTAACCGGGTAATTTGGACTATCACGAAAGGTCATGATCTGCAAGAATTGAATTGGGATAGCCAAACTCGGAGTGTGCTGTACATGATCATGGCTACACACACTTACTTTGTCTTTGTATGGTTAAATTTTCGACTTTAATTTGACTAAAAGTTGTTTTGCAAAGTATGTTCTTACAATTATTTTAATGCATCCTTACTTATCTTCCTTATTATATCAAAAATTGATAACAGAACATATATGTAGTAGGGACAATCAAGTCATTGGAGAAAGTACGGGCAAAAAAAACCAATATTCTATACATCCTAATGACTGTAAGGACCACGTATCTTAATTATCTAAAATTTATATATAATAAGCAATGCATGCTCTTAGTTTATGTAGAATACCTTTGTTCTATACACTGACTTTAACTTGGATAGAGAAAAGAGGTATCACTTTACTTTATGCACCTAGTTTGCATAAGTATACATATCCAAATCATATGATCATTATAATATTAGTATATATTCTCCGACATAAAACAAATCAAACTAATGCCATGGAAGCATATATATATAGGTAAATACATACTGTTCATGTTTGTCATATATGGTTATTGAGATATTATTTAAAAAAATTCAAGTGTGTCGTCACTCTAAATATACTAACTAAATGCTTTGTCTTTCATTATTTGTAAATAATCGTTAATCTATTCATAACAACTCGAAATTTGGTACATTATCTTTATTTTATATAGTGAAAAAAAAAACATTTTCCTATACTTAAAGACCTAATTTGCATACATCTGCATTTGCAAATCATCTCTGATAATGCTTAAGGTCGTATCATATGATAGCTAGACCCTACAAACATGGATGTAGACACATATGTTAAATTTTTATCATGATTGGTAATTGTGTTATTAGCGAAAAACGGAATTTCGGTAATGGTGGATTAAATTTGCATATTACACTAATTGCTCATGGGTGACAGGATGTCTTAACTAAATTTCTAAGTCAGCTCTGTCCAAAAAACTGAATCAAAATTATCCAGACCTCCACAGAATGATAGACAATGGCATAAATATACATGACATCAGGTAATGTTTGAGGCAAAATCCTACAAATCTTAACGTAATTTGAATATTTTGCATATCATTATAGTATCATAAACTGATTTAATATAATTATTTGATATATTTGTATTTAATATATAAAAATTAGCATAACATAAACATATTTTACTCAAAATATCAATGTAAAAACTACAGACGCAGATTTGTATAGCAAAACCGAAGATGTAATTCGTAAGATACCTAATTTGCATAAATTTGCATATTTAAATGATCTGATCAAGCTGAAATTAGTACCATGTGATAGATAGACCTTGAAAACATGGGTATGGATACATATTTTGAATTTTTATCTAAGTTAGTTATTGAGTTATTAGCGAAAAACGGAATTTCTTTAATGGCGGACTTAATTTGCATATTATGCAAATTGCTCAATGATGACAGGGTGTCATCACTCGGATTCTTATTCAGCACCTTTCAAAGATATAGAAACTGCAAAAAAACTTTGTGGGGACTCAAGTGCACGGTTCACCTAAAATATGGCATTTTACTGCAGGACTATAATAATAATCAATTTTAACGAGTGAGCTAAAATATATTTTCAAGGGTGGCGTGGTCACGAGTGAAGATGTCATTTTCAGAGCCCACTCGTTGAAATTGAAACATTGGTCGACATAATATAATGAAACACGACCACCTGTCATTTTCATTAATATACAATATTATACCTCATTTGCAAAACGTACTCTCAGCCGTTCTCCAGAAATGGTTACCATTTTGAAAAACACGTGTCTCCAGGTTATATACGACTATATACACGACGTGAAACAACACTTATGGTTTTAATCATTTGGAAATGTTAACTTAGATTGTTGTTGCTAAAGTGGTACAAAAGAAACATTGAAAACTTACGCCTTTTGGCAAAAGTTTGCTAAGCAAAAACTTTAATAAGTAGAAAAAGGCCGTGTCTCCAGCTCTATTTTTAATATTTGCTTTGAAAAATAATTAATCTAAGGTTTGTTATTGCTTGTAATATGTATTTATTTTCCATATATGGGTAGTGAATTGTATGATTTGAAAGATATTCTACTGATACGAACATGAAATTCTAAGCTTTTCTACTTTTTAGGGTTGTCTCCAAAACAGTCCTATGTTACCGTAACTATTTTTGCATGGTAAAATACCTTTCCAAAAGGTGTTGTTGTTAATTGTTAAACCGTTTACTAATACTACAATGAGTCAAATATCGTGGGAAACAAAGTTTGAATCTTATCTAACCTAAGAAGAATGAACAAATTAACCCCAAACTCAAAATTTTAAATGTCGCATTTAAGAAACTATGCTTCCATAACGAGCGTAGCACAGTTGCTAGCGACAATATAGGTGTTTTTACATTGAATTGTTGTTTGCCACTGTACATTGGTGTGACCAAGTGCAAGTAACGCGTACATTTATTGTTACTTCTATATTTATTGAGGGAAACTTTAACGGAACACAGGGATTCCGTAACGACTATTCTCCGTAACAAGTATTTGACATGCTATATGATGTAATTTATGGAAGAAACAAGCTGTTATTGTTTTCGATATTCCTCTTTTGATCATTTGATCATGTTAAAAGCAAAATTAGGCCTTAGCACTAACAATTACGGTACATGTGTAAGAAAACATATTTTAGTGCAGGTACAGGATGAAGGATAAATATGAAATCTGTGTAATGGGTGACTGTCATAGTATTAATATTACAATTATTAATACATTCATTGACATATTTCTTTAAGTGGAAAGAAAAAATGTTGATGTCTCTTTAATTGAGAATGAAAATTCATTTCGTTACGGAGTATAGAGAGCTTGTTACGGAACATAGGTTGTAATAATAACGATTTATGCGATCATTGAATTAAATTGAATGCATTTAACATTATCACAGTACGTTTACTACGTAAACAGACTTACTGAACGTTTTCCAGTCTTATATGATGAAAATTGATGAAAATAGTTGCGTCCGTGGAGATTTTCATATTTGACACACCTGTATGTGTTTCAAATTTGTAACAAAACAATATTTGTGTAACCAATTTATGCAAAATTATGGTCATAACAACAATAAAGAATATTTAACAAATTGGCAATGTCTGAATCGAATTAACAATGATTCTTACACATTATAACAATGACCTAAAAAATCAGCATGTCTAAAGATTTGAGAATGTTGATATCATTCAAAAGTTTCATTTTATCTTGTGCGTTATCAGTTGAAATTTCCAGTTATTGCTTCGAAAAAATGTCTTCACCACTGATGACCAATATCAACATGAGCACCCATCAGAGACGTTGCACGAAGACAACTTTAAACGTCTCTTGCACCTACGACACATATATTCAAAATCCGAATAAAACAGCTAGGAATTTCGGAACGCATAAAATATGATGGAATATCTTATCAAATTTCTTTAAAGACCACATCTGCTAAGCTAACTTTAGATACCATACTATTTATTATTATTTAATGATATTCTTACTTTATTAACTTTTATCATGGGGTAAGAAACAAGTAAATACTTAAATAAGTGACTGCAGTATTTTAATGAAAATAAAATATATTACAAAATAAATTTAGCAATACCAAAGTGTTTGCCAGTTCAATTTTAGAAATATTTTGTAAATACACATATGACAAAAGAGTTTCCTTTCATTTTAGGTATATATCAAATGCAATGTTTAACCAAAGTTAAATTTAAGCTAAACTATGCATAAAATTTATAAAAAAATGCTCTGGATTTGATTTCATTCCAAAATGTGATTGTTAATATAAAAATGTTTCTCACTAGTTTTAGTCTGATCGTGTCCTCGAGTTTTAATTCGCCCGGATTTAAAATTACCCATTTTACTGCATAATAGTTATTTGGCCTACACGGTCACCAAAAATTATTATGTCAAACCCAAACGAATGGGTTGTTAATATAATCATTTCCCATCGTGGTGCTTAGCATATGTTCCGTAACGCCGCTTAGCGTAGTAATTTTTCGCAAATAGCTAATTTATTGACTATTTATAATGTTCATCACGATCAGTGTCGTATATTTCATATATCTACATGGTATACACACTAGAACATATCAGTAAAAGTGCATTTTAGTTAGGTTAATACCAGCATACTTACTTCATATGTCTCATTTGTTATATTCAAAGCTCAGTATTATTGTAATTTTGTAATATGGCAACACTTAAACTTAAATTTTGTTAAAAACATAAGGAAATACTCTGTGCTGGTAATAAATCATACTTTTGTATTGTTAAATCGATATTAAAATGCAGTTTTGTTCGAGTTGGCAAGACTTTCTAATTTTTACTATGTTCCGTAACTCCATGGCACATCAAATATGTCATTATGTATGAGCATACAGTGTCATGTTTCAAACTAATTTACATTTTATTTTGTGCCTTATATATTGTAGTTTTCATCAATTTGGAAAAGAATGGTCCACATGTCTGTATGTGACAAATACACGTTATCTTATCTTAACAACAAAAAATGATGATGACTTCTACATGCGCTATTCTGACAATCATGTATATATTGCGAAGTAGTTTGCTTAAATTTGTTTCACTACTCACCATTGAATGATATTCCATACTTACATGGACAGAAATACAGACTTGCATTTTAAAACTAGGTATCTACTACTTGAGCTCGTGATTCTATGCTCCGTAACGTAGGAGTTGACGTATACTTTTTGAACTCGTATATCTTTCTCTGTCTTAGAATGGTGTGCGTTATATTTTTGTTTCGAGACCACGAAGGTTTGAATTTTGCAATTATGTTAAAAAATAAATGTTTACAGTAAGTTCATTTTTCGACATTTCACTTTTCAAAATGGTAACGATTTCTGGAGAACGGCTGACTCTATATTTAATATGACGTCATCCGGTCAATATTCTCGCATATTGACCGGCCAGCCAGTCCATAATTTTTATATTGACCGTTTATGACGTCATCCAGTCTTATTTAACGCGACCTTCATGTTGTGCTAATTACACGGCAACACTAACAGTAAGTCGATTCACCAAAATGAAATATAACAAGAAGAGCATGTTATCTAGCTACGTTGCATGAAAATGAAAGTCAGACTGGGGTTTTAGATATTTGACATACTGAAGGATTAAACAATTATTTGAAAACACATTAGTATACTCTTAGTAAAATGTCAGCAACATGAGTGGTGAGAGGATTTAAATTTGGTATAATATAACAAATAACACATGGCCTTACGGGCAATATGCAAGTTTACGGACTGGTTGTTCAGACCTCGGAAGCTATAAAGCCCTCAGCTGCGCTTCGGGCCATATACCTTCCTCTGTCTGACCAACCAGTCCGTAAACTTGCATATTGCCCTCATGGCCATGTATTATTTGTTAATTGTTACACGCTTTATCAAAACATTTCATCAATACAATGTCTCCCACGTCGTATTTCTGTGTAGTTCAGACTATATTACCACAGAAACAAAACTCCATCAAATTCACATTTTCTATGGAATCCATGTTAGATCAAATTTCTCACATTATGAAACCGAGGTTTATCTACATAGAAGATCGCCGAGGTAGTTCCGAATGGTGTAAGACCTAAGTAAATTATTCATATTTGAACCACCCACGCAGACCTAGCACATATGTATACTCCTCGTATGAGCTCCCACAGAACTTCCACCTCTGTTGAATATTGCTGACAAGTATCATTTTCTAATTAATTACTCAATGGTTTGTCAAGTTAACTGCGTACCAAGTGTGAATAAAATAATCTACTCAGACATGAAACCTTCCTAGCAAAACAATACCATTATACATTGTCATTTTTACCGTAAAGAGATAATGGGTTCATCACATTTGAAAAAGGTGCGGAAGTACTGGTTATGATTGCCAAGGGAAGCTGTTATTCGTAACTACTCAGCCATTCGCTATTCATTCATGAAAGGTTGAGGTGTTTTGAATGGGGAAGCTGTATGAATTAACAAACAGAAACCATCCTTGAATTTTATTTTGAATACTTTTTTTTCAAAGTGACGGTAATGGCTTTTCTACAGCCACCCGGCTAGCTCAGTTGGTACCATGAGGTTTTATTGATCGAGGAGTTGTGGTTTCGATTCCCGGATGGGACATAATTTCGTGGAGTTTGGTAATGAAATAATTTTACGGCAATTCTCCATCCTACCTCTGATTCAAAATCGTGCAGAACTGTTGTCAGTTATTGATGAAAGTATGCGCCTAGTAACTGGTTGACAGCTAAATCTAAAGATTTAGCCTTGCTAGGAACAGTGAGTACGTTAACTGATCGCCGTTATATCAACTATACACCGTGTTGCTACGGCGGTAAACCAAACTAAAACCTTTCTATAAATAAAGCTTTTCTTTGAATTAAACAAATGAAAAAATATTTCCATACAATTATAAGCTGGTCACCCTTCATTTCTCTAATGTTGACTGCATCAAATGCGCCACTTTGTTTTTCAATAAGTTTACCCCCATCTATAGAAAACTCACACTGCAAATAAAAAATAAAAATCAAAGGCTGAAACACTAAAATTGTTTGGTTACAAAGTTATTAATTTAATGGGATATAATTATTATTTTTTACAATGGAAAAAAATGACCTTTGACTTTGAATTCTTGTTAATGAGTACATGTCATTACGTCGTTGAAAAAATGATATTATTGAAATTAGTATTTAATACAATCGTGCCTCTATAGCATATAACCACACAATTTTGTATATTGTAATTGCTGTATTTTGGTCCGTAAGCCTTGACTTTCTTGTGTAAATTTTGTCTTGTCTTGTAAATGCACAATGACTTTCGAGAATTTTGCGACATTTGTACTTTTTCTAGAATATTGTACAAGTACTTTCATCATCCTGCAAGTTTATCTATACTGAAATGATAAAGAAACGCAGGGTAAATTTTAAACCAGAAATTTAGTATGATATCTGGCTTCATTTAAAACGAAATTTTGTATACTTACAGATAAATTAATGCTTAAAAATTTCCAAAGTCTGTATGTTGCATCTGACAATTGGTTTAGAGATAATGACGATTAAATTGAACAGACACATAGGATTTTGAAATTGAAATTGATCCGAGTCATCAATATCTTGTGTGTCCGTCGTTTGCTGTGATCACAGCCTTTATTCTTCTGGTCATAGAGTTCATGAGAGCGTTTATCCGTCTTATGGGGATGTTGTCCCACTCTTCAATCAGAACTCTGGCCAACTGCTTTCGAGTAGCATGGGGTGCCTGGCGCTGTCCAACCTGTCTATTTAACTGGTCCCAAAGATGCTCGATCTGGGACAAAGCAGGGCTATATGGCGGCCAATCTAGTGGTTGAATGTTGTCATTGGCCAGAAAGACTTGGCAAATCCTTGCTACGTGGGGCCTAGCATTATCCTGCAGGAGGGTTAGATTATGCTGCTGTAAGAAGGGGATACCATGGGTGTAATATGATCTAATTACTCAATCCCCAAAGTTTCATTTTTTTGAGAACGCGTTTTCAAAATATCGGGAAAATGTTACCCTGCTTTTCTTTATCCTTTCAGTATATATATAAGCCAGTGAAAGAAAAACACTCATGCTTTTACCTTTAGAATTCGTCCATCAAAGAAAGGCATTTCTGCTGGTTGTCCCAGTTTAGTTTTACACTCTAAACTTTTACCAGGAATATTGTATATAATAAACACATTGTCACCGACGACATCAATGGTTTGTGTTACACCTCCTTCAGGACTCATCATTGCCAAAGCCCTGTCTTTGAACTCATCTTTTATTCCTAAAATTGACTTAATTGGTTAGGTCCGTGAATTCTAATTTAACAAAGCTATACATTCAAGCATCTCGTTGGAAGTTAATTAATAAATGCCAAATAGAGACCTATTTATTCAGAAGTATATTCAGAAAAGACTATTCGCAAAAATGAATCTATCCATTCAGAAATGTTTTAGAAGTTCATTTTTGAAGTGCCGAATTTACAGCTGTCTATTCTCAACTCACAGCTATGTTTTCTCGGATAAAATTCCAAATAAACTTTTTAATACATTTCTCAATAAACAGCTGTTTCTTTTGAAAAGACATGAAACATTATGAAAACCCAAGCAACAGGTTAAAAAAATAAAGTTTACAATATTAAATATTATCTTTTAATTTAGGTATAAAATCATATTGAAATACAATACTCAACAGTAGTGTGGAAATCAAAGTTTTTTTCCACTTGTCAACGAGCCAGTAAAATAAACTTGTTCGGGACCATAATGCATTTGCCCAGTGCCCCATTCACTGACAAACTGAATAACGAACTCAATAACAGCCCTAGGCTTTTGTCCTTAAATAGCATGTCAATGCAGTTGGATTTGATGTTGTTCCATGATCATTATAATGAACTTAATATGAAATTAATCAACATCATTCTCGTACCCAGTGGTTATCAAGATTAGCGATACTAGATCGAGAATCTTGATAAACTCGGGGTACGAGAATAAACATCATAAGATATCATGAGTTTTATCACAAACGCATATTTTATCTCAAACTAAACTGAACAGTTCATTAACAGACTCAAATCAAAACACTTGAATCAAACCTTATCCAACCATGTTTGTCCATTTTATTTAGTATGATATGGCTTTTAACTACGAAAGCCGAATGGTGTCACAAAAATAAAAAATAGAATTATACTATGTCGTAATAACGAGATAACTAACTCGTAATTACGAGATAATTAACTCGTAATAACGAGATATTATCTCGTAATAACGAGATAACTAACTCGTTATAACGAGATAATTAACTCGTTATAACGAGATAATTATCTCGTTATTACGAGATAATTAACTTGTTTGCAAAAGCACCAACAGCTCAAAATAACAACAGTATAATACATTAAGAATTAGGAAACAACAACAACTCGAGACGACAGCAACAATATCTTAAACAACAACAGCAGCAACAACTAAACCATTTACATTTAAGTTGGTGTTATTGTTTTGAGTTGTTGCTGCTGTTTTTTAAGTTGTGGAAGTTGTTCTTCCGATTTTTATATTGTTGTTTATTTATTCTTAATGGTATTATATTGTTGATGGAGTTTAGTTGTTGCTGCCGATTTCCTTTGTTGTTGATGTTGATATTTTGAACTGTTGGTGCTTTTGCAAATGAGTTAATTATCTCGTAATTACGAGTAAGTTATCTCGTTATTACGAGATAATTATGTCGTTATTACGACATAGTATAATTCTATTTTTTATTTTTATGCGACACCATTCGGTTTTCGTATTTAACAACTATTGGAGTCTCTAATAATACTAAATATGTTGTAAAATTGATTGAGTTGGCAAAATTAATGATGAAACTAAAATAATGAGCTTGAGTACAAGTTGGGTACTTTTGTGAAACTGTGGCCAGAAGTTCAATACTCTAAGAACTATAGTGAATTGTGATATACAATGCAATATTTTAAGTAATCATAAATGATTGAATAGTTCACTTTTAAATATGATTGAAACATCTACAATTTCAAGTATTACTACAATGTATGTCAGTATATTAACAGTCAAAAATATTGTCCACGGACAAGTAGGCTGGAAATATTAACCTGTCGGTAGACATAAAAATACAGTACCCCTGCTCAATATTACTTTCGATTGAAGTCTTAAAATCAAAAAAATGAAATATACAATACTTAATAATATTTACCAATTTAGGTATAAAATCAATATAATGATATATAAAGAACTCAAAAATATTTTCAAATTGAGGTATAGAATCATTACCTAACACATCACATACAGTAGACACATTATCAGCTGATATAAGTTTCCAAGTTCCATTTATCTCCATATTTAAATACTTTATAATCCTCTATCACCAACAACCAAAGTTTATAAGATTTTAAACAATAATGTTTAGAGCATTGTCAACCACTTGAAAATAGTTTAATTAGATTTTACTAGTTTTGATAACGTGTGGATTGAAATAAGGCTGATGGTCAAGATTTTGATGGTCCGTATCTAAAGGGGCGAAGGAAGGGGGTTGATTTATAATCATTGAGTTAAATAATTTCATTACCAAAAAAGAGCCTAAAATATATCACGAAGAGCAGCAATTTGGATGACTGACCCAGCAATTAATTGATATTTTATCGACTTACAAATTGCTGTTCGCAATCTTAAATGTTTCTGTCTAAACAATAATACCTTTAGAAATAAAAATGTGTTTATAAAGGGAGGGAAATATATCAGGGAAAGCAACAGTTAACCCACAGACCTCCCATTGACCTAAAACAAGAGGTAGATGTTATTTAGCTTTTGTTATAAAAGAGACGCCACAGGTAAATATCGAAACCAATAGTGGTCAAAATATTCTTTTCAAACATATATTTTTTTTAACACTCACATTTAAAACACACGATTTACTATCTACTTGCAGGTATATTTGCAAAGATGAAGTTTTATAATAGACAATCATAGATGCTGTTGTGACCTCCATCCATTGCCCAATCGATTCTGCATAGTATATGTAACTGAAGTGATCTCTTGGAATAATAAAAATCAGCTATAAGTACGATTTCTACAATTCCAAAGAAAGGTAATATTTTGTAATTCTTTTATGTGAGACAATGGACAGTTGATTAAGAATAGAAGGGGGCCAAAGGAAAGATGGCTATATCTTAGATTGTTGAAAAGGGTTGAGAAAACTAAGGAAAAGTTTGATTTTTTCCAGACTGAATTTGGCTAGTTCACACTTCAATATCTCAACATGTAAACAAAACCAAACATCCGGATATCCTTACTTATCAAAACAATGTATTTTAATGGTTTTCATTTCCTGAATGTCAATAGTCGATGGTTGATCATCAAAACTGATTTATGCGTTTTTCAAGTCAGACTCATGCATGTATTTGCAGTGTATACTAATGATGTACTTCCGATATCAATAAGTTGCATTTATTACATTTATTTCCGCGCATTACTCTCCTACATCTCACATAGTTTTTATATCTTTCCATTTGAACATACTTAATCTCCTCTCCTTTAGATCTATTTAGCAACATTGTTTACAATGTATAATATAAATGATCAACTCCCCAGTCGATCCCTGGTTAATAAAGCCATTAGGAAAAGCACTAGTGCAAAGGAATAGCAATGTTGGTTTTCGCTCGCTGGTATTATTCTGATGTCGTACACAATAATTAAAGCATTTCGCCACTAATACTTATTTTAAACGGAGTATTTATTAGTCTAAACGCTAATCATGCTCTATGAAGAATAAATATACTCTTTATGGCTTCATCCACGTTCATTGCAATCGCATTTAAATGATATATGAACTAATAATTTGCACCGTGAAAATTTGTTAATTTATTATTCCCAGAAATTGATTTGGCCATGTCTGGTGTGTATTTGTCTAAACCATATATACATTTTTTTGCAAACATAGGAATGTAAATTTGGAATATGCACACTGCATTTTATATCGACGTGCAATTAGTACAAGAATTAACTTTATTTGTTTAACTTTTACATCCTGATGTTAACATGCAGAACCTTTTGATTAGATATATTCATTACTGAGAGTTTATTTGATTCGATGGCTTATTGCATTAGTTTAATTCAGATAAATGAGGTTTCGTTTTATCCTTAAGAAAACACAGAAATCCAGCACTAATTATTTTGTTGAATGTTAAGGAAATGCATAAACTAGCAACAGGATATTTGTAATAAACGTTCCATAAGTAAGATACAGCCAATATTCAATTTCTCGACTTTGTTGGGACCGTCGAAAAAAAGTCAAGATAATGAATAGTCTAGATAAACTAAATTTACTGAGGCAAATTATTCTAATGTCTTCGGTAGTCCTTTTTACTTTTTCAGATGGTTTAGTTCAAATCATTGCTTTATTACAGTTGTATTTGGGACTTTTGATTTCCGATCGAGATAATGAATGGTCGACGCAAGCGTTATCAAATTACTTCGAATTGACCGTGTTACTAAACGCCGGATACATGTGCTAAGTCAGACTATCATCTATGATGTCGTTACATGTAAATTCTAATTAACGACGAAAATTTCAAATAGACTGTAAAAATAAACATTTATTCACACAGTCTGAAAATATTTTGCCTGGCCATTTTCGAAAACATTTTCGAGATATCCTAACATTCAAACATAAAAATAATTTCACTGGTTTTAGTGAAATTTTATTTGTTCACATTCAATGTTAAATTGTATATTAGCCACCCAGCTAGCTCAGGCGTTAACGCACAACTCTACTGGTCGAGGGGTCGTAGGTTCTTTTCCCGGATTGGCCATACTCGTACTTTTATTGAGCGTTGTAATGCAATTATCCTCACGATCATTATTTCCCCTACTACTGATACATGTATTAGATAATTCAGGACAGTTGTCAGCCACTGAAAAAAAGGAACTGGTTAGCAACTTAATCTCACGATTTTACAGGACTGCTTTGTATGGGGATGCAAAAATGCCAAATTTCATTGACGATATTATCATGATACAAATGGCCTTAATTTGTGCGATGGTTTTTATCATATAGTACAGCTTGATCGATTGGTTAGAACGAAAGTGTCGAAGTTATTTTATTCACCTATTTTATTGACTGTTTAATGTAGATAGAGTACACCGAGCGTGGATCACGAAGTTTCCGTGCCTACTTGCTCAAAGACCTGAATTATAGTTGCAATTGCGGATTTTATCCGAATAGCGAGGTAAGCTTAATGACTAGCACTTATTACAGAAATTTCAGTTGATAATATATTCATTAATGATTTGTTTTAATCATGTGTACTGTCCATGGAGATATTTTATGATAAAAATAGTCCTATAATAATTTAATTACAATGGTTATAGACAGGTCTGTCTTACAAAGTAAATCGACCACATGCAAACTTGAATATATCTTTCTTATGTGGTTTCATGTCTGCAAAATGTTGAATGATTTTATTGACCAATATTATATATTTTAGTACTATTTCATTGTCTTTATTCTTATTTTATGGAACTTAATTACATTTGGTCTTTAATGTCTATATTGAATACGTTTCTTTCTTAGACGACGCAATAATGGGCAAATTAGAAGACAATGCAGTTCGCCCTCCAATGTCATTTGTACAGAGAGTGCAATTCCTTCCATTATGTGGGATATGATTCCATAGACCCTATTCTTTTGCGAGTCAATTGTTACCAGTTCTGAAAGGAAAAAGTTGAATACGCTGGAATGGACATAGAATGTCAAGGTAGGTTTCCTTCTTTACACTGTATTTGAATAGCTTGCACATTGTGTCCTTAGTTGACGATTTTTAAGACGTTATTTCATTTTTGCTGAATTCGGCTAATTGATAATTGCTTTGTATGTTTCGAATGATTAGGTGAAGGGAGTTGCTGATTTTAACCATATGTGTTAGAAAGGTCAGTATTGTTACGAAATGACATTTCAAAACTCCTTCATTTAAAGTTTTTCTGTGTATATATTCTGGGGTAATTTAAGTAATAGTGAAATTAATAACAAATAAGATTTTTTGGTTAATTTTCACTTTTTGTTTCATTACCACAGAAGTTAATAATTCTATATTTTACGATAATTTGTATTGGATCACGGCCTAATTCTGCATAAAACATAAAGTGCAGAGTGCTCGTCTTGATTTGGTTATTTAAGGGTTAAACCACTTGTAGTTAGATGTTCTACATAGAAAATATTATCGATAAGTTAACGAAGGGCCTTTACTGTTAGGCATTTGATACCTGGTGCTTTTTGTTAGCGATTCTTTATAGCATAAGAGTTCTAAGGAACTATTTTGCTTCAAACTAGCAAATCCGAGGTAGTGACTTCTACAAACAAACGTTCAGAAGTATAACAAATAAAATTTATTATTACCACGATTATTCAATTAAATTTCTTTTACGAAATGCATTAAATAAGAGATAAAAAACAACAACCGAAAACTTATATAAAAACGCAAAAGAACAATGTCACCATAAATGTGAAGCAGACATAGGACAATAATGAACTGTGTCCTAGTAAGAATTATCGGTCATAGGTAATTTAGCCCTTTACTAATGATTTATTGCTATACAGATGATATAAAAATGTCATAACAAGCTACGCTATACACAAGCATTTAATGTATTGGTTTATCGTTGCCTTAAAAGCTCTTAACACGAGATGTTGTGTAATTAAATATATCATTTGACCACTTGAATTAATTCTGTTCCACTTATAATGCTGACAGTACACGCAACTGAAACTCTTAATACCGTAGCTAATGAAATAAAAGATGGTTAGACTTGAAAATAAATATTTTTGCTCCTTAGGAATACAGACACATTTAATAATCATATACAATTGTATGTTTACATAACATTCAAGCTAAATGAACTCATAATGCGAAAAATGTGATTTCCAATTCATATCATAACTACAGTGCAATCTTGATTCATTTTTCTCTGTTTGTCGAGATTATTGCGTTCATGCATTTCTAAAGATTTAACTTTTCCTAACTGTTTCCTTCCCTGATTCATTTCAACAGCACACCTCATAACATTAGAGTTGTTAGTTTTTGAGACTACACACGACGAGTCCTCTTATTCAAATATATTGATGTGCATGTCTTTAAAATGATAGTGTTTATCTAGCCATATGTGTCTTACAAGCATCTATAACATATACTATCAATTCCAATACTTAAGTCAGATAAATGGTCTCACTCAAACTATATAAAGCTGACAATATATATATTGGTATTCACTTTGACAAAATGATTATTCTAATTACAGAAAGAATAATTAAAGGCATAAATCAAGGCAGTCATACTCTGACGTTACGGTACAAACATAACTAGCAATATTTAACCAATAATGTATTTTTATTTCCATCAATTTCAGAACATAAAGCATATTTTATGTCATTCTATATATTTCATTTCCAATTAATTGCAATACTCTTTAAAATTTATTTGGCATTATTTATCATACGTAGGTTAATACACTTGAACTATGCAATAAAAATATTTTACTATATATTAATATATTCATTATACATTCGAGATTTTATAGCTTTTTCCATATTATGAAACA
The DNA here is from genome assembly GCA_025267735.1 of Mactra quadrangularis. Lineage (NCBI taxonomy): Eukaryota > Metazoa > Mollusca > Bivalvia > Venerida > Mactridae > Mactra > Mactra quadrangularis. The sequence continues at coordinate 44,238,935 of CM046305.1, read as the reverse complement.
ATCCTTTATCTTTTATTTAAATTGAAATAAAGCGGCATACTTTAAGATTAGATACATTCATTAGAAAGGCAATATTAATATTTCATAACAATATTGTCATGGATACAAGTCAAAAGGAGCGGAGAAATGCTTATGAATAATTCATGATATGAATAAAAATGTGATATGTTGTACAGATAAATATATTTATAAAGTATGCCATGCTATTTCTTTCAAATATTTTACTTGTAAAAATATAAATTTGAATATTTTGTACGATGTTCTGTTTCTACATGATTATTAAAGGATATTCATAGCAAAGTATTGTAATGTAATTTCACTAACTTGGCAGAAATTCATTTGGTATATATTTATATTTGATTGATAAGGCACACTATCTCTGAATCTAAAATATTTGAGGAAACTTGATACATATTGGTTGTCTCTTATGAAACAGTTTTCAGTTACAAACATGACAAGGAACTTTATGCAGTCACTTTTTTGCGTTATATATTTGCTTTATCACGATTCTTTGTCTCAATATAAGCGTAAACCGTCTTTATTAAATGCACGTAGCATATTTGCAAGCACGCAATGACCTTTGGCATACTATTACATAACGACGGGAAACTGACTTCCAGTTATAAAATTTCACTGCGAGCATTTTTAAGCTAACCAAAAATGGACGCCAGACCTGCACCAAGCGCCATTTGCCTCGCCTTAAAAAGAAAATTTGCAACAGATAACAGAGAGTCGGAAAACGTTGAAGCAGACAAAATACATACTGTTTTAAACACTTATGACATTTTATGTCTGCAAAATATTGTAAAGAGAAACTCGTGTTTTTTATGCACGTTTATTTTCTGACATATTATGATAATGTGGTATAGAAAAATAAAGCATTGTTTACACTATATATAAACTAATGGACTGACTGACCAAAGCTACCCATGTATAATATGCAAACATAAACTGTGGTAGGATAGAGTAGCTGTCCAAGACCCAATATGTTTTGTTTATTAATTGTAACAAAAAATTAAAGGCTTTTTTAACATTGATGATGCTATCATAATGGTGAAATTTACATACGTTTATGTTTGTTCAATATAAAAACAAACACTATTTAAAAATAAGGGAAGATGATATCTATACAAATGTATTAAGACGACCGATGATTCAGGCGAAATAAAAACTGCTACAATCTTTGTGTATGGCGACCGTGTATATTACAGTAAATGAAGATTCAATCAGTAAAGTGGGTAATATGAAACTTGATGAATGTATTGTGTTTGGCACATTGGTAACCAACATTATACTAAATCGTCTTTAACACGTTTCGTGTCAAAAAGCCGCAGCTGGAATTTTCTCTAAGAACATACCAAATTATAAAAAATCTATTCCATATATCAAATTCAGTTGAATGCCCAAAAAGGTTGACATTTAATTTTTTTGCTGATACTAAATTCCAGTTTGCGTGACTACCCGCGTTCCATTACAAATCGTTTCATAGTTTTTTTTTCAGATATGTTTATCTGTTTTGTTATCATGAAATATCTTTTACAATATGTTTCACATGCAATGCTATCTGTGAGAATGATAGACATATATTATATCTTACATGATACGTCGGTCACTATTAGACCAGCAGGCACTCAGGGGTGTAAACCATTTCTTGTATATTTTTACACTATCGGTAACTTTCATGTCATATATGAATCAACAGAAAAACTGTCTGTATTTCTCTCAGAAGCATTTCCTAGACTAGCCAGCTTTTATTTCTTTATGAACAATTTTCAGATTTTTTGTTGCGTGAATGCTCATCATTAACTAATACACTTTTATGGTCGAATGGTCATATGATCTTAATTCTTTCTAACATTCCAACATTAAATAACCAAAGTTTCATATTTACATTAGCTGTTTCTATAATAATCATAATATTAAGACAATTATTGTGACTTAATTTGTTAGGCATATTTCGTGACCACATGTTGCAAATCAAAATATATAAGTAAACTTCTCTCATTGTCTGTACTTCGACCTAGAGCGGTAATTATTTCATTTTTCGATCATATTTCATAACAAATTTGATGGATGTTTACACAATTATCTATTTTCACAATCTGTCTGCAAATTGATAAATATTGGATTAGATTTTCAATGCGTGACCTACTTAAGTTTGTTGGATTTGGTTTGATAGCGATTTATTCGATCAAATAGGCAGTTTTCAGACATTGGCGTATGTATGTATCTAGTAAGCAGTGGTAAAAAACTTGAGCCGATCTAAGTTTTTCAAGTTACCTTAAATAAACAGATAAACTTGAAGATTGAAAATGTTAAAAAGCGGTATAAAGCATCCTAAACATTATTATAGTTTGTTTTTTCTCAACTGTCAAAACATGAATAATTTTACGGTGAATGTGTTTGTTAAAATGATTGTCGTAATACATACATGAATTTTCGAAAGTGTGTATCATGATCGAGTAAAGCTGCTTATGCAGTATGATATGTGTAAGTCAATATATTTTTAATAACAATAAGGCCGCAAGTACAAAAACAAGGCATTTAGTCACCGTGAATTATTCAAGCTTTGACAGTTTAGAAAAAACGGACTATATAATGTATCAAAGCCATGCATTGTGTTTAAATGAAGACCTTGATATTACAGATTTTTTTAAAACTTGATTGATGTATTTTTCATCCGTGTTTGTGCAAGACAAAAGTTACTTTATGACATTTAGATTGCTCCTGGAGCCAGTGCATTGCTTGAATACAGTTTATTATATAAATATGATATACATTGTGAGGTTTATCGTAACATTTGATCGACGATCTTTTTTCCGATGTCTGGAAATAAATTGGTTAATTTGTCACAAATCAGTGTAAAGTATGTTATCTCAATTATAAAAGCTTCTCTGGTCGTTACTTACAGTTCTATGGCTTTTCCACATTTATGAACTTTTTCGATTAAGGAACTTATCAAGTTCATATTTCATGTTAGTTGTTACTTGCATCCCTTTAATATAAGTGTTTTGCCGGACTTTTCACATTACATTTCTTGTCTTTTTATCAGCATGAATTTAATCGGGAAATGCATGATCACATGTTATATATAATAGGATTTTCTGTCCATAAAAACGAAAAAAACTAGTGTACTAAGAAGTAGAACTAGTACGAAGCAATGAGTCACATAATATTATCCACATAAGGCAATGCATATTATTGACATGTTTTTTTATGAACAGCACGCGTTTTTTAAACAAACACTTTGTCTTTTAAGATTTGGCACTGCATTTTGCGTCCTGCATGTGTCGATAAAGATACTTCTGTTTAGAGTATAATTACAGCGAAAAGTGTTAAGGAAGTATACCAATTCAAATCGTTTTTAATCAATCTCGAAAATTATTTATTATTTGATCAAGAGTACATGTGTATTCATATGCGTAATAAACATGTCCCACTGTTATTGGCTCTCTTTCCTTTCAGATGTAATGGACTTTAATTCACATACTTAAGAAATACATCATAAATCACATGTTCTGACACATAACGAAATGATCGCACTGTTTACATTGACAACATAAAACTTATGATTATTGCAACAAAATTTAAGATTTCGTTTAGGAATTCGATTGAGAATTGTGGAATGTTTATAAGACTCTATAAGATTTTAGTTTTTAAGATTTAAAAAATAGTAATTGGTATTTCCGACATTTAAATGATATGAAATTAGATTTATCTCATAAATTGTCTAATGCAGCTTGACAATTTACGGCAATCTTCAATACAAAGCCTTAAAGGAAACCTGCAATTCTGAAACAATAATATAAGTAAATACAATGAATGTAATGCATTGAGCGTCAAACAAATTAAACTATGTAGACATTAAACTTTATAATTATAAATCAAAACAATATCTATTATGTATATTGTACACGAAACATAATAACATAGTTGAAGATATTTCAAGATACAAAGATTCTACAAAACTAAACAAAAAACAAAAACATACCTACGTCAAAAACTGAAAACTGACCTACTTTATTTAGCGATAGGATAAAGTTTTAACAAGTAACCATACATCAACTTTGTAACATATTTCTTGTGCATCGAAAAGTTGTATGCGTATAGCGTCGCAAAATGAACTAAAATGTCAAATATCGCTTGATGCAGCTGAACGCACTCATGTTTATGCCGTTTTGAACAAATGCAATCTTATTGTGCAGCGTGTCATAAAGTTTAAGATACATTTTGCCCTATTCACAGAATGAGTGGCGACTGTTAGACGAATGTATTTCATTCCAGCGATACAAATTGAGCATTTGTTTGCAAAACAAAATTACATTATCCCAGCTTTGTGTTTTATTTAAACTGCATTTAATTAAGCCGCCCGGCTAGCACAGTTGGTAGAACGCAAGTCTACTGATCGAAGGGTCGTGCGTTCTATTCCCGGGAGGGGCATACTTTCGCCGAGCTTGGTCATGAAATTATTTCTACGGAATTCTCCCTTCTATCAATGTTTTTTTTATTATGTAGGACAGTTATCAGTCACCGACGAAAGAATGCGCTTAGTAGTTGGTTTTAAAACAGCTAAATCCAGAGATTCAGCCTTTCCAGGAGGTGTGAATAGGTTGACTGACCGCCGTTATGTGACCTATACAATGTGTTTCTACGGCGTTAAATGCTAAAAAACAAACAACTGCATTTAATTAATCATATTGACAATCAGCTGATGCTTTGTTTCTTTATTCAATTAGCCAGATTGTAAATAATTAACTTACACATGTATTTGAAATAGATAGAAATTTGATCATGAATTGTGGATTTTTTTACATTTAATTTAACATGTATAAATAATTTTTCATGGATTCATGAGTTTATGAGGGAACACCATGAAACCACTCTATTGTGTAGCTGTTTCAATGTATTAATTTATGTGAATACAAAATTTCAGTACGTGTGGCTCAGTGAATAAGAGTGTAGATATTCATCACTTGTTTTTATATAAATGATAAAAGAATATTTCTGAATATATTCATCCATGCCTATATTTCACAGACTATTTTTGTTAAATAGATATGCCAAGTTAAAAATTAACTTTAAGTCAGATTACAATTGCTTACAACAATCACATTTAAAGATAAACATTCATAAAGAAATTTTCCCACAGCTGCATATAATCGACATTTAGCAAGCAAAGCAAAGATGAAATCCATGATTACTGTGTAGGTGGCAAAACAAAACAAAATTTGATATTATAAAACTTTGAGTTGAAGTTATTATTCAATAATTGAAAATTCAAATACAATATGCAATTATGACAAGTATTAAAAGGGATATTGGATTTGGTTCAATAGGAAGTGTTAAAGTGTGGTTTTACATTGCATTACGCTAGATCAGATAACACACTGGCTCGTTCCTGTAATACATTTGAGTATCGAACATCTATCAAATGTAATGAAATTACACTCTAATGCACTTTACAAGGAGACACTAAATACTTGGTAAACAAAACTCAATCTTAACAACAGTCGCATTAAAGAGATGAATGCATTAAATGAAACTAATTTCCAAACAACATTACTGTATACATTTTAAAGGGAATTGTTAGTTGTCTTTATATTTGGATAACAGTTGTACATCATGTATTGTATTATGAAATCTATAGCTGATAGCTCCACAACTCTCCTTGACATTAACAAAATAAGTTAATATAACGTTGAGATAATTGCATATTTCATATTGAAAGGTTTTACTTTTATGATAAAGAAATAAACACCTGCTCACAGGGTTCAAAGTAAAGTGTAGTTCTACTGTGAAATACTTCCTATACAGGTTCCACATATTTTTTCCTTGAATTAGCAATTGAAGAAACACAATTTCTCAGTAGACTAGCGTATTTAAGTGCAACATAGGTTTTGAAAAAAATAATCATGGCAATTTGTCAAGGAAATGTCAAGTGGCAATGAATAATTCATAGTATGAATAATTACGTGATATGTTATATAGATTAATGTATTTATAATACTGGGTTTACCGTATCTTTCTTATATTTTGGTTTGAAATTATGATTTGCAATAGTTCATATTGAGTCGATATGAAAATTTGTGTTAAATGATACTGACTCGCAACATATAGAAACATACCATTTCAAATGTGCCTTGTATTTATTTGTGTAAATTGTGTAAATCTATATTAAAACTAAATTTAACAGACTGTGACATTTTGAAGTGTAAAACCTTAATATTCGATTACTTCCACTCACGATATTTTGGTCACGTGACATGTTTTTCATTTTCAGTGCTTTCTAAAGAAACTATGCCCTAAGTTCATCACAAGCCTTATGAAACTAATCTGAACTGTAATCAATTTAAATTAAATGAGGCTATTGATACGGACAGACTCTATAACAATCAAAGCAGTTCGAATAACTAACTGAGGTTAAAGTTTCCTGATTTAGGAATATTGTTGAAGTTAATATGATTTGATTGTAGATTATTTGGCAACGTGTCCTAATATAATTATATATGTGATAATATAAGTAAAACGTCAATCATATTTCGTTACCTTATTGTTTGTGGAAAGCGGTATGTCTATAAATATAAAGGTTTTGAATGTACACTCTTATCTGAGGACATTGACATTAAATATTTTCATGGTAGACGGTTTCATATATATTTATCGTTATTTTCATAGTCTTTTATTACAATCTCCAGAATAGCGTAGATTTTATATTACTCTCTGTTGGCACTTGTAACTCGTAACCATACATTAACTTAATATCACAAAACTTACAAACTTTTTATCGAACCATTTAAATGTATAGGTAAAGGATATCGCACATACAAAACAACAACTTGTAAAATATCGCCTGGTGCAGCTGAATACACACATTTATGTTCGTTTTGAAATTGTTTTTTTCTTCGGAGATGTTTGTATGTGCAGTTTGTCTTGAAGATTTAAATACATTTTTGCACTATTCGCAGCTTGAGTCGAGTGGCGACTGAGAGACGAATGTATTTCTTTTCTAGAAAACAAATTGGTTATTTGTTTGCAAAAATGATATTCATTATCCAAGCTATGTGTTTTATTTAAACCTCATTTAATTAATTGCATTGACATTTAGTCTGATGCCTTGTTTCTTTTATTCAATTAGCCTAAACTTTTATCACATGCATGCCAATTCTTATTACGTATCTAAACATTACAGATAAAATCTTACTTTAATAAGCGTTTTAAATGATGTATAAAACAAACAAATTTCTTAGATAGACGTTATTTGCCTGGCAACGATATTTGTCTGCGATTCCTCCGTCTTTAAAACAATATCATGCTGAGATTTAAGAAAATTAATGAAATATTTTAGACACATATATTCCAATTAGCAGTTTATATTCTATTATGTATCATATTTACAAATGGCTTTATAAGTATCAATGGTGTCTGCCTTGTGAAATCTGTGTATACGAATTTCAATCTTTTTAATTCATTTTCCATGTTTATTCTTGTCGTTTATTTCATTTCTTTAATAACGAAATTTGTTATAAATTACAAATATAGACTAGTTGCAGAATGCTCTAACCGGTTAATTATTGATGGTAAACTATGATTGACTCCATGCTTTGATTTTTCGGTTGGGAATCTTTATTTTTTTGCTATTAAATTGTAAGTTTTGCTAGTTGCACAAATATTCCTTCCAATCACAGTTTATGATGAATATTTACAATTATTATTCACAAAAGCTTCAGATAGATATCCAACAATTAAAAATCAAAGATTAAATTCATGATTTTTGTGTCGACAGCAAAACAAAAGTGTTGATATAATAGAACTATAAGCAAAGTTTTTATTTAAAAATAGGAAATTGAAACACAACATGTAATTATGACAAAAGGGGTATTGAATTTGATTCAATGCAAAGTGTTTTAGTAAGACATTGGCAGATCATTACGCTACATTTAATTACACAATTTATCGTTTTTGTCGTACTTTTGAGAATACAAAATCTATTATATTTAATGAAATTACATTTAGAAGATTTCTAATGCACTTAAACATGAAACACTCATGAAACACATAACAGTCGCATTAAGAAGGAGAATGTAGTAATTGAAACAAGTCATATGAAATATTTGTGTTATATGTTATTGAAATGGAATTTTATTTTGTAAAACTGTATACATTTTGTATTGAAACTGAAACAAGCAGAATATGACATTTTAAAGTGTATATCTTTTACACTTTAAAATATGTATTCGATCACTCCCACTCACGGAATTTTTGTCATGTGATATGTTGTTTTGTTTTCGATGCCTTACAAAGTAACCATGACTTATTACTGCCCTTATGAAAAAGATCATTCTCACTTGATTTTGATGAAGGTATTGATGCGGACAGACTGTATAACAATCAAAGCAGTACTAAAGACATGGTTGGGGCTGAAGATACATTGATACCTGACCAAGAGATATTTTGATGGTTGATAAAGTTCGGTGTTGGAATTTAACAATGTGTCCATATATGTATATGTGATAGAATTAGAGGAATATTTTCTTTATTCCGCAATATAATGGCTTACTGAAAGCGGTTTGTCTATATAATCATAAATTGTGTTTTACTGAAAGTATCTATTTTCGTATATTTTATTAAATCTTCAGAGAAAAGAAATTCTTTATTTTATTAAAATGTGTTTGTTTTGAACAAAATGTCATTTTTCTTTTTAGATATATCACTTAATGTTGTAAGAAACATATATTTTACATTATTAATTGATTCTAGGTTTCATGTTTGATATAATTAATTGTTATATTAATGAATGTTTTTTGGCTGGATTGCATTACAAACATAACATAACACCATATTACGTGACAAAATACAAAAGTGGGAGTGATCGAATACACATTTTAAAGTGTAAAAGATTTAGCAGACACCCACGAATCGAATTATCTGTAAAGACATTTATTAAACTCCATTATCTAAACCAAAATTCAACGCAATTAGTTTTAGTTTTTAAGTTTGTTTGTTCGTTTGTGGGTTTAACGCCGTAGCATCACATTGCATAAGTCATAAAACAGCGGTCAGTCAACCTACTCACTCCTGGAAAGGCTAAATATCTGGATTTAGCTGTAAACCTACTACTTAGCGCATACTTTCGTCAGTGACTGACAACTGCTCGACAAAATTAAAAATCATTGGTAGAAGGGAGAATTGCCGTAAAATATTTCATAACCAAGCTCCATGAAAGTGTGCACCGCGGGGGAATCAAACCTACGGCCCCTTAATCAGTAGACTTGCGTGATACCAACTGAGTTAGCCGGGCTGCATAGTTTTTAAGTCTCGATCGTGTAAAAAACGTCTAAAAGTATGTTTTAACAGGTAAACAGTCTTATATTGTCCATAGTATCTCTTAAAAGCGAGGAAATCATTTCTAAGTATATACTCGTCTATATCTTATTTGAAGTGTATTTAGAGTTTAAGATGTATCTATATCTGGCATTATGGTAGAAAACCAGGAATTCGACTACAAAAAGAATGTCAATCTAAAATCAAATTTGTTTATAACAATTAAGTAATGCGTTCTGATGCCTAGAGTTGAATTTGATTTATTGTACAAGTCGCTTCGTTGTTTTCTTTATATAGTTCCCGGTCTTTTCCTATTTGTCTTTGTTTGTTTTATAAACTTGAACATTTTTTTGGTTAGTTTATGTTTACTGTTCAATTAGGTGAAGAATTCTGGAGATAGACAATATTTGTTCCATGTGTGTTGTTGCTTTCAAACTTAAAAGTTAACTTTTTGAGGAACAGCATTGTTCAAAATCAATTAATTCTTTGCACGATAGTTTTATTCCAATCGTACGTTTGCCATATTTAAATAATTGATCGAGGTTTTCGGCATAATCGTTTGAGTTCAGGTAAAACTAATTAGTATTCTGAAATGAAGATGAATTAAGATTTATTTTTATGTAAGGGAGGTTTTTAGATTTCTAAAGACTAATTACATTCAGTCTGTTTTTGCTCCTCTGAATAGCAATGACTCTATAATTTTATAAACATGTATGTGACTTCTTTTATAAAATAAAACTAGCTAGTGTCTCTATTCATTCTCCCATATACAAAATTTAGATACAAATGCACTTTTATCATCAATAAACTTCGCGGTAAATATATGGACAAAATATGTCCGTTTTTACTATGCAATGGTTTCATGAGTCGATGTCATAAATGCAAAATCTTGTCATTCCAAAAAGTCATAGTTGTATTTATAAACTTATTAAATTTCGCCCAAAACGAAGCATATGTAAGTGGCAACACCAATTACAAGACAACAGTAAATATGATTGATATTGTAAAGTGCATTTCCATTGTCATTTTGATCCGGAATAGCATAAGATTCGTTTATGTGCTGAGAAAACATAATTGTGTAATTTATTTTAAATTTGTTTTATATTTTCATTTTCGTCGTGAGATGAAACATTTCTCTTATTTCTCTATGGTGTGTCACTCTACAATCACAGTTTATGGTGCAACGCTATTATTGATAACCACATATAAACCTAATATAAAGGACGTAAACAATAATTTAGTAGAAAATATAAGAAACACACGACACCCAAAGACACCCAAATGACACCCAAATATTCAATTTAAACTCCATTATCGAAACCAACATTCAACGCAATTGTTTCAAGTTTCGATTGAGTTAAAAACGAATGGAATAAGGTTTGAACACGTAAAATGTCTTGAATAAATTAATTACAAATCTTAACATGTCAGTCCAAGACTTTAGCAATTGTCTCATGACAGGCGCTGGTGGAATTTGCCACTGCGTAACGTTGGGTCCGGAATAAAAAATTTGCTTACCTCATTTCGTACATAATTCTCTTAATTAGCTCATTCAATTAAGCGTCTGACAATAAAACCATAAAATATTTTCTACGGTTTTCTCCACCTACCTTATACGTACACCCGGGTCGATAGCGCAGTTGGTAGCGCGCAGGGATTTGGATACTCGTGCCCGAGGGGGTGCGGGTTCAAATCCCATCCGGACAGGTTATACCCTTCCATGAAAATTTGACAATAATGTCGATTTTACTCCATTGATTAGATAATATGGAGAAGTTTCCGGCCTTGTGGAAGGGTAGGTAAGTACTGGTTATAGACAATGGTCCAGGAAAGCTAGGTTAGGTGCGCTGGACGCCGTAAAATGACCTAAAATTGTGTTGACACGGCGTTCGTTCCAATAAATAAAATAAATAAATACCAGATACATAAACGTAAAATATATAGGGAAAAATGCGGGCCGGACGATTTGTCCGGTATGGAGAGGGATCCAGTTTAGAGAGGGACCGGCTTGGGGAGGTTCTACTGTATAAACCGGCTCTGGAAAATCTATGGCTGTCTTAAAAACGAAGCATCGGTAGTTTAAAAAACAAATAAAGATCTAAACTGCTTTGCAAACAAATTCTACCAATGATTTGAAAGGACTGGCTGAGATGACTTTACATAAAATAAATTAAGTATAATGACTGATTTATATTGATCATTTCCAAAGAATATAACTAAAACGTAGTTTCCGTTCTGTAATTCGTTTGAGAAACGAATTTGCTAGAAATTTAATCACATTTTAAGAGATTTGTTGCTGTAAATTGGATTAAAAAACTTGTCTCGATTGATCGATTTCTATTATTTAAAGTAATACACAGCCATGTTGTTTTCAAATAAAAGAACGTGCAGTAACAAATAAGTCTGCAAACCTTATTTAACACTCATAAATAACGAAACAAAACTACCGCAATAAGCGTAAACATTTAAAGATAAAATTGATAACTTTAAAACTTAGAATGAAACATGAAATAGATATTACTTACTTTAAATTTTAAAGACATCTTACACGATTTGTTTGTCCGTGGACGACAATATAATTATTTGAGACTACGTGAGGCGATGTACCTAAATGATGATACATTATTCATCATTTAAAATTTCGACGTAGTAATCACAAAATAGAAATTGAAAACGACAGAACCGTTAGCTACTGAATGCAGCCAGCGTGCGTGTAAATTGTGTATTCAAATTGCAATCGAATATGAATATCATTTGTATTACGTTGTTGATATTCTTCCATTAGATCAAAATACTTTTGTAATTGTTTGTAGCCTATTGTTGATATATTCTTTTATTTTATGAAATTTTAATAGAATTTCATCATCATTAAGAAATTTATAAAAGAATCATTATTCATGAAGATTTATTTTTAACATTTTCGTGGCTGTTTTGTATAATTTATCAATTGCTTTATAACAATATTAATATACCTGTTTGTTATATCTGTTTTTCTTGGATATGTGGTCTAGGCCACCAAAACTGTAAATGTCCAAAGGCATATGTAGACCTAATGTCGTTTTTGTCAAAATTGCATTGATATATGTTCTATTATACCATCAAAACATCCGCGTCTCATTGCTGCTATGTGTTTAAGATGTACTACGTATAACAGAGGCAAAATAACAATGACACCTTCGTACGGAAGTGAAATACTATTGTTGTAGAAGTAGCTTACATAGAACTGATAGCCTGAAGCACTTAGGTAATAGAGCCAAATATAATCAACTTATTATATAATTATTGCTACTGTTTAAGGTACATGATATAGTAAAAACAATTTTATGGGGTTCATATTTACGAAGGACCGTTTTCCTTTGGACAATTGCTACCTACGGCTTTCTGAAAGCGATTCTTTGCAGCATACTTGTTCTACGGAGACAGTGATTCTACTAACAAAAGTTCAGAATTGTAACAAATGACAAATATTTAAAATTAATTATTACCACAGTTATTAAATTGAACTTTTTACGAATAGATGCTTTGCATAAGAGATAAAAACAGCAACCGAAAACTTAATATATACAAACGCAAAGAAACGATATAGCCATAAATGTGAAGCTGACATACGACAATAATGAACTTTCTCATAGTGAGAAATACCGGTCATAGGTAATTTAGCTCTTTATTAATGATATTTGTTATAAAGATGATATAAAAATGTCATAACAAGCTTCGCTATAAACAAGCATTTAATGTATTGTCTCACCGTTGCCTTGAAAGCTCTCAGCACGAGATGTGTAATTAATGATATCATTTGACCACTTGACTTAATTCTGTTCAATTTCTAATGCTGACCGCACACGCAACTGAAACTCTTAATACCGTAGCTCATGGAATAAAAATGGTCAGACTTGTAAATGAATATCTTTGCTCTTTAGAAATACAGACACATTTAGTAGTCATGTATGTTTACAAAACATTCAAGCTAAAGACAAATTATGATTTCCTTTTCACAGCAACACTACAGGGGTATCATCATCTTCTTCTACAAGTACTTTCCACCGCTAGTATTGGTGCGCATCCTGGTTCATCTTGGTTCATTTTTCTCTGTATGTCGAGGTAATTACGTTCATGCGTTTTTAAAGATAAAACTCTTCCAAGCAGTTTCCTTCCTGATTTAATTTAACAGGACACCTTTTAACATGTGTGAATAGCTTGATTTTTGAAACAACACTGGCCAAGCCCTTTCATACAAATATATTGAGGTGATGTTTTTGTATTGATATCTATCCATATTTGTCTTACCTGCATCTATAACATATACTTGTAATTCCAATACTTACATTAGATTAATAAACTCTGTCAAACTTTATTAAGCTGACTAATTATACCATGCAATAAATTTTGTCAAAATGATTTTTTTATGACAGAACGAACAATTAAAGGCATAAATCGAGGCAAACATACTTTGACGCCAGGGTACTTTCATAACTTGTAACATATTACTGATCAAATACTTTTATTTTCAAACCATTGTAGAACGTATAGCATATTTTATGTCATTCAATACTTTCATTTCCAATTAATTGTAAAACTCGTTAAAATTTACGGTGCATTATCAATCAGATGTAAGTACATACATTTGAACTATCCTTATTATGAAACAATCCTTTATATTTTATTTCTGCTTTGAATTGTAATAAAGGCGACATACTTTAAGATTAGATACATTTATTAGAAAGGCAATATTAATATTTCATAACAAAAGTGTCATGGACACAAATATGTACACGCAAGATTTTATATCATTTTCTTTTCTATGAAACAATCTTTTATATTGTATTTCTGCTTTGAATTGTAATAAAGGCGACATACTTTAAGATTAGATACATTTATTAGAAAGGCAATATTAATATTTCATAACAAAATTGTCATGGATACAAATAAAAAGGAGCGGAGAAATGCTTATGAATAATTCATGATATGAATAAAAATGTGATCTGTTGTACAGATAAATTTATTTATAAAGTATGCCATGATATTTCTTTCAAATATTTTACTTGTAAAAATATAGATTTGAATGTATAAAGTATTTTTTTTCATATATCTTATTCGTAAAGATGATAAATTTGAATATTTTATACGCTGTTCTGTTGCTACATGATTATTAAATGATATTTATAGCAAAGATTGTAATGTAATATATATTTTTCATTGATAAGACACGCTATCTCTGAATATAAAATATTTGAGGAAACCTGATACATATTTGTTGTCTCTTATGAAACAGTTTCCAGTTATAAACATGAGAAGCAATTGTATGTCGTAACTTTTTGGCGTTATATATTTGTTTTATCACGATTCTTTGTTGTCAATATAAGCGTAAACCGTCTTTATTAAATGCACGTCGCATATTTGCATACACGCAATGAATGTCACCTTTGGAGCATTATAATACATTTTTCCTCTTTAAATCATGTTCAATCATAATTGTTCTTTTAGAATACTATTCCCAATTAAAGTATAAATATACTGCCGTTTTGTTTGACCCCTTGCAATCTTAATTATGAATAATATTGTGCACTTCATTCATGATTATATGTTGTTAAATATGTGACTTAAAATAGGCCTTGCTTTTTTTAAAGGCTAGTCGTATTGGCCTGCAGCCGAAGACCAAGGGTCTATATGACTGTCCTTCGGAAAAATAACAGGGCCTATATTAAGTCAAATCACTTATTTAATGCACTCTTAATTATTAACTACTAAGTGACCGGTAACGGACATTGTTTCTGTTTAATTAACCAATCAGTGCAAAGAAATTTGTTATTAGACCAGGACAAATACGATTTCAACCCGATTTTCAGTTTTATAAAACAAGTTTTGCAGTATTGTGCATTGAATATGTCACTTTACATAGCAAATGACACATATATTTTTGGATTAAATATAAATATAAGTCTACCTTGCTTAATGTACTGTACAAAAATTAGTTGACATTGCATTACCTGATGGGATTTGTTTAGTCCGAAATACATATGAGGAAACAAGAAAACAATACCTTCAAAATACAATTAACAAATTTTATAATTTAAAGAACAACTTGTTTCCAACTGGAGTAGAGATCGATTAGACTATGTATTCATAACATCAAGTTTATTTGATTTCGTGGATTATTGCATTCAGATAAATGAGGTTTGGTTTTATCCTTAAGAAAACACAGTTTTCCAGCACTAATTGGTTTCTATATGTTTAGAAAATGCAAGAATGAGCAACATGACAAATTGTAATAAACGTTTCCATAGATAAGATAATTCTATGCACTGGATTTTTACCGAGTCGGACAAACGTCTGTGATTTGCAAACTGTGCACACTGTAACAAGTAGCGGACATTTGGTCTAATCTGTTAGATATCTTCAATAAACTGTATGAAAGCCATATTCATTTTTCGTCAAAGACTAGGACACTAAAATTGATGAACCTTATTTTGTTTATTTATACTGGATTTTAAGCCGTGTCAACTCATTTTTGATATTTTACTGCGTCCAGCCCACCTAACTTAACTTTCCTGGATTAATTTCGTTAACCAGTCGTCATCTACCCTTTCTCCAGACAGGAAACTTCTTCATACACATTTTTGTCAAATTTTCATGTAAGGGTATAATTTCCCAGGTTGTGATTTGAACCGGTAACCCTCTTCGAGACACTAGATTCGAAATCCCGGTGCGTTACCAAATGCGCTACCGATCCGGGTTAATAAAACTTGTACTCATTCTTTAGAACAATATTCGACTATATTACCAAAGACATGAATACTAAAATCAATATAGAAAAAGCTTCTCTTTAAACAAGAGAACCAGACCCTGCAAATAAAATCTATTTGCGTAGTTTTGTATGCACTAATGCCAAGATAACGATGACATTTAATATTTAATGTTTAGTTAAAGTTTTAGTTTTCTCTCGTGTCATCAGTCTCATGACATTAAAACATTAAATTATAAACTCATTATTGAAAATTTATTGCGAAGATATGTCAGCAGTCTTTAAAAAATACGCTGTTGATGTTTTACATGGTGTGTGGTTTTGTGAGACATGTGTTTTAGCTTCGCTTACAATTTAACATTTAAATGTTGGTAAGCCATTGAATCTGGAATAAAACATTTATTCCAAATGTGGTCTCGATACTAGAGATTGACTATGAAAGAGTCCTTGACCTTTTAAATTTACCTACATTTTCTGATAAAATCTGCTTTCAATTCTACCGATAAAGTTGCCTTTGTGTTGGTGTGTCTTAAACAGAAGTAAGGTTTTTTGCTTATAACATAAATCCAATGAGTCCAGTGACATGATCGGGTCTGGTTCAAGTTATCATTTATGATCTTAGTTTAGCAATTGTATATATTTAGACACTAACTTGTTCATATATCGCTCCAATTTATCTTTACCAAATGCTACAGTATTTACAGTCTAATTGTCGTAATGTGACAGCATTACTGCTTAAAATAAGGGGTTCATTTAAAGGTGATGTTTCGGCACCTTTATGGAAATGTCTGGTTAACAGTGGCGTTATGTAACACTGTTCAGGACAAGTCCGGTTAACAGTAGCATCATGTTAAATACTGTTCATGACACCAGCTTTCAATATCAAATAAATAAAAAAAATGTTAAAAAGTCGAGTCATAAACTGTGATTATGTTGGTCCTATAAACTTAATATATAGAAACAAATGCACAAAAATACTATATAACATCATGTGTGATAACTTTATTTTGTTTTGTGTATTTGTATATATTTATGGTGGAGTTTTTTTATCCATTTATTATTGTTATTTCTAAAATTTTTATACGACGCCACTGAATATGTAATATAGAAATAGGCGTTTAGTTAAATGAAGAAGTTTTGTTTAAGTTTAGTGGTTTAATTATTGTTGAACAACTAACCGTACGTCCATGCTGATTCAGAATTGCAATCACATTTAAATTAAATACTCGCATCGCCATCTGCGATTATTATATCACAATATCGTTCACACATTGTAATATTTTTTAATAAACTGGTAATAGAATAGAACAGAACAAACCTTTATTTCTTAAATCAGTATACATTATACATGATTAATTATATGTACAGGTTATAAACAAATATATAAATCAAAATACATGCGTATTCAAAAGTATTAATCGTTGTAAGGGGAGAAAGAAAGAGAGGGAAGAAGGGGCGAGATGAAAGTTAATCACTTGATCATTACAGAACGACTACCTTTACAAGTAGTATAGAAATCGAAACTCTATCGGAAAACAAAACTGTATGATGTTATATAAGACACGTGTTTTCTTTTATGTTTTACGGTGAAACGTGAAAATATTCTATGAAAATATATGATTATATTTTCTTTGTAGCGAAAATATAATCACATATTTTAAACGTCAATGACATCATCTAAGCAGATAAGTGAGATCACATTGGAAATAATGACGCAATGTTGTAATTTGGGTAAAAAACATCCAATAAAACACAAAATATAGCATAGAAAGAAACAGAATATTCGTTCATTTTTGTGTTAGATCTCTTTTATTTCAACTAGTAAACTTAGAAAATGGCATTTTCACTTGATCTTTCACCAAAGTTTACTAATATCCTCCATAAATTTGCTTCAAGTGAACACGATACTACAAACAGTTTTACAAGTCATGAAGACGAACTTAAATCGTCACCACTTTACAAATTACGTTTTAAGATAAAGATAGATTTTTGCCAATGAGTTAAAGGAACATAAATATATAAAGGGTCGCAGTCATCTTTAACAAAATATGCTATTTTTTTGTTCACATTTTTTGTTATTATATTCCATTCTCCTTAAAACTTTCCCTGTCGTTTTGTAAATGATGTTTTCACGTTTGTGTCAATGTATCCTTTTGATTTATCTATATAACAATATCTGAAAGACATGGGTGGCACATTTTGTCTCTTAAGACAAGAAGACAAAACTTGGTTGTAGATACTCCGATAATTGTAGTCAGAAAAAAACAGGAAATAAATACGGAGAATTTAATGTGTTTATTAAGAACATGCCACTTTCTAGCACTACAATGAAATAATGAAACCATTACAGGAAACATAATGTTGTTTATAATTCCTACAGTAAAATCCTATTTTGCTTTTTGAAGTACAGTTTAATTTAAAAATGAAATTTGGAAATTTAAGAACAAATTCAATTCATTTTATTATCGGAAACAAACGCACACATTGAATACCAATATAATCATTTGAGTGCATATCTATAGTCCATACTTCTGAATACTTATCAACGTGACGTAACTAAAAAATAAATATGCTCTGTCAGCTCAAGGTGCAAATAGTATAATTTGCATTATGTTTGGATGATAGAAAGTAAACATTTTATTCATCGCTATAAAATAAATTTGTTCATAAGAATAATAAAAAAGAAGATTCTTGGTTTTTGGTTATCATAATTGTAAATGTGTTTTAATGTTGCAAAATAAGACAAAAATAAGGTATTTTAATTTAAATACGTTGTTTGGTAGTTTTTAAATTTGTAATATTATTTTTGTTCCTGTGTTTTTGCAAGTTTACCATGTAAATGAATATTCTTTTTAATTAAATAACAGAACATATATTGCAAATTGCAAACAATAGATTTTTTCTAATAAATTATTTTAGACACTCTAATTCTTTCTTAATAAAACGTTAAACACATATGAATAAAGACGCAAAACATTGTCAGATCAGATTAATATGAATAGCTCTTTAAATAAACTTATTTCTCGTTGAAATTGCGATTAGACAGCTTAATAACTTCTTAGACAAATGAAATATTTAACTATGTTTAATAACAATAGTGAAATAGCTTATCGTTCGGTGGTTTACATTACATAACAAGATCTGTCGAGTAAGTTTATATCTCTTGGTTATTATTTATCACACGCTAACTTTGCTCCAAGTTAATACAAGTAAATGATGAGAATGTAAATTAAGTTTCATTAATTATATTAAGCGTAGACGTTGCTTAATTACCTACGTTGAAATGTATCAAGGTTGCGATATCTAAAATATTAGTCATTATTAGATAAGAATGATTTTTCAACTACACCGACGTGATAATTTTACCGTCTCCTTACCGTCATTTAACAGATCGAACTAATTGTCCAATCAATCAATAGAGTTTAATTCAAAGTCATATTCTAATACATGTATGACTTTAATATTAACCTCAGAGGAATCCGTAAACATCTTTCACAAAAATCAACAGAAACGTTAGTTCATGGTTTAATTCACTCCATTTTAGATTTCTGCAATGGTTTGCTAATAGATATTCCAGCATATCAAATAGACAGATTACAGAAAGTTCAAAATCATGCAGCTAGATTAGTAACTAATTCTTCATTTGACATTTCCAGTCTCAGAATCTTAAAAACTCTTCATTGGTGTCCTGTTAAAACAAAAATAACGTTTAAAGTTTTAGTACTTGTCTACAGAATTATCAACAAAACTGTGCCTGTTTACTTAACAGAGCTTCTCAAACAGCACATACAACTTAAGATCCTCTGGTAGTACTCAGTTAGCTGTTCCAAGAAATAGGACCAAGATAGCTGATAGGTCAATTCGTGTTGTTGGCCTTAAATGGTGGAACACTCTCCCACGTGACCTAAAATCCAAATCAAGAGAAGATGAATTCAGAAAAGATCTTAAAACTTATTTATTCTCTAAATTCCATAAATAAACATGACATGTTTTTAAACTGATTTTATTTCATTAAATGTGTACTCTATGTGATTAATTGTGAGGCGCAATCGAATATATAGACTATATAATTTTTTGCGCTATATAAATGGACTTTGATTTGATTTGATTGATATTATAACCATAACATTTGCCAGATCACTGAAAGCATGTTTCATTCACCTTTGGCATACTATTACATAACGACGGGAAACTGACTTCCAGTTATACAATTTCACTGCGAGCATTTTTAGGCTAACCAAAAATGGACGCCAGGCCTGCACCAAGCGCAATTTGCCTCGCCTTAAAAAGAAAATTTGCAACAGATAAAGAGAGTCGGAAAACGTTGAAGCAGACACAATACATACTGTTTTAAACACTTATGACATTCTATGTCTGCAAAATATTGTAAAGAGAAACTCGTGTTTCTTATGTACGTTTACTTTCTGACATATTATGATAATGTGGTATAGAAAAATAAAGCATTGTTTACACTTAAAACTTTAAACTCACTTAAAGAACTTTTTGAATCTGTACCATCATATGCTATACTTAACTTTTTGAAAGAAATAAATGTATATAATAAGATATAGAGCTTTACATCATTAATTTCGTTAGAATTAATAGTATCATTTATTGCTTTCGGCGCGATATGAAATTTCTGTGTTGGTGCGCCGTAAAACCCAAACAAACAAACAAACAAACAATAAATATGGTATAGATTAAATAAAACTGTTTTCACTGTATAAATAAACTAATGAACTGACTGACCAAAGCTACCCATGTATAATATGCAAGCATAAACTGTGGTAGGATAGAGTAGCTGACCAAGACCCAATATTTTTTGTTTATGAATTGTAACAAAAAATAAAAAGGCTTTTTACATCGATGGTGCTATCATAATGGTGAAATTTACATACGTTTATGTTTGTTCAATATAAAAACAAACACTATTTAAAAATAAGGGAAGATGATATCTATACAAATGTATTAAGACGACCGATGATTCAGGCGAAAAAAAAACTGCTACAATCTTTGTGTATGGCGACCGTGTATATTACAGTAAATGAAGATTCAATTAGTAAAGTGGGTAATATGAAACTTGATGAATGTATTGTGTTCGGCACATTGGTAACCAACATTATACTAAATCGTCTTTAACACGTTTCGTGTCAAAAAGTCGCTGCTGGATTTTTCTATAAGAACATACCAAATTAGAAAAAATCTATTCCATATATCAAATTCAGTTGAATGCCCAAAAAGGTTGACATTTAATTTTTTTGCTGATACTAAATTCCAGTTTGCGTGACTACCCGCGTTCTATTACAAATCGTTTCATAGTTTTTTTTCCAGATATGTTTATCTGTTTTGTTATCATGAAATATCTTTTACAATATGTTTCACATGCAATGCTATCTGTGAGAATGATAGACATATATTATACCTTACATGATACGTCGGTCACTATTAGACCAGCAGGCACTCAGGGGTGTAAACCATTTGTTGTATATTTTTACACTATCGGTAACTTGCATGTCATATATGAATCACAGAAAAACTGTCTGTATTTCTCTCAGAAGCATTTCCTAGACTAGCCAGCTTTTATTTCTTTATGAACAATTTTCAGATTTTTTGTTGCGTGAATGCTCAGCATTAACTAATACACTTTTATGGTCGAGTGGTCATATGATCTTAATTCTTTCTAACATTCCAACATTAAATAACCAAAGTTTCATATTTACATTAGCTGTCTCTATAATAATCACAATATTAATACAAACATTGTGACTTAATTTGTAAGGGCTGGGCATATTTCGTGACTACATGTTGCAAATCAAAATATATAAGTAAACTTCTCTCATTGTCTGTACTTCGACCGAGAGCGGTAATTATTTCATTTTTCGATCATATTTTATAACAAATAAGATGGATGTTTACACAATTATCTATTTTCACCACCAATTGTTTTGTATTTTTCCACAATCTGTCTGCAAATTGATTAATATTGGATTAGATTTTCAATGCGTGGCCTACTTTAGTTTGTTGGATTTGGTTTTGATAGCAATTTATTCGATCAAATAGGCAGTTTTCAGACATTGGCGTATGTATGTATCTAGTAAGCAGTGGTAAAAAACTTGAGCCGACCTAAGTTTTTCAAGTTACCTTAAATATTACAGATAAACTTGAAGATTGAAAATGTTAGAAAGCGGTGTCAAGCACCTTACACATTATTATAGTTCGTTTTTTCTCAACTGTCATAACATGAATAATTTTACACTGAATGTGTTTGTTAAAATTATTGTCGTAATACATCCGTGAATTTTCGAAAGTGTGTATCATAAACGAGTAAAGCTGCTTATGCAGTATGATATGTGTTAGTCAATATATTTTTAATAACAATAAGACCGCAAGTACAAAAACAAGGCATTCAGTCACCGTGAATTATTCAAGCTTTGACAGTTTAGAAAAAACGGACTATATAATGTATCAAAGCCATGCATTGTGTTTAAATAAAGACCTTGATATTACAGATTTTTTTAAAACTTGATTGATGTATTTTTCATCCGTGTTTGTGCAAGACAAAAGTTACTTTATGACATTTAGATTGCTCTTGGAGCCAGTGCATTGCTTGTATATAGTTTATTATATATATGATATACGATGTTAGGTTTATCGTAACATTTGATCGACGATCTGTTTTCTGATGTCTGGGAATAAATTGTTTAATTTGTCACAAATCAGAGTAAAGTATGTTATCTCATTTATAAAAGCTTCTCTGGTCGTTACTTACAGTTCTATGGCTTTTTCACATTTATGAACTTTTCGATTAAGGAATTTATCAAGTTCATATTTCATGTTAGTTGTTACTTGCATCCCTTGAATATAACCTTTTTTCTTTCTCTTTAGCATGAATGTAATCCAGAAATTCATGATCACATGTTATATATAATAGGACTTTCGTTGTCTGTCGATAAAAACGAAAATAAAACTAGTGTACTAAGAAGTAGAA
Source organism: Mactra quadrangularis (assembly GCA_025267735.1). Taxonomy (NCBI): domain Eukaryota; kingdom Metazoa; phylum Mollusca; class Bivalvia; order Venerida; family Mactridae; genus Mactra; species Mactra quadrangularis. The sequence continues at coordinate 44,215,884 of CM046305.1, read as the reverse complement.
CTTATAGTACGAAGCAATGATGGCATTTAATTAAAAACAGTCCGATGATATTTTATCCACATAAGACATTGCATATTATTGACATGTTCTTTTTTGTGAACAACACGCGATTTTAAACAACCAACACTTTTCCCTTTTAAGATTTGGCACTGAATTTTTTTAATTGTTTGCATTGTGCGTCCTGCATGTGTCGATAAAGATACTTCAGTTGAGAGTATAAATACAGCGAAAAGTGCTAAGGAAGTAAACAAATTCAAATCGTTTTTAATCAATCTCGAAAATTATTTATTATTTGATCAAGATAAAAAGTGTATTCATATGCGTAATAAACATGTCCCACTGTTATTGGCTCTCTTTCCTTTCAGATGTAATGGACTTTAATTCACACACTTAAGAAATACATAATAAATCACATGTTCTGACACATAACGAAATGATCGCACTGTTTACATTGACAACATAAAACTTATGATTAATGCAACAAAATTTAAGATTTCGTTTAGGAATTCGAGTGAGAATTAAAAAATAAGACTCTATAAGATTTGTATTCTTTAGATTTAAACAATGAATAACGGTTTTACATGAAATGAGATTTATCTCATAAATTGTCTAATGCAGCTTGACAATTTACTGCATTCTTCAATGCAAAAGCGTGTATTAATGAAATCCTACAATTCTGAAACAATTATATAAGTAAATACAATGAGTCTTATACATTGAGGGTCAAACAAATTATACTACGCAGGCATTAAACTATGTAATTCAAAACAATATTTATTATGTTTATTGTACACGAAACATAATTATATGGTTTAAGATATTCCTACGTTCATCAAAACTAAACAAAAAACTAAGCACATTCCCTCGTTAAAACCTGAAAATTGATCTACTTTATACAGCGATAGGATAAAGTTGTACGAAGCTACCATACTGAAACTTCGTATCACATCTCCAGTGCATCGGAAAGTTGTATGCATATGTATAAAATGTCGCAAAAAAACACTAAAAACGTCAAATATCGCTTGATGCAGCTGTACGCCCACATGTCAAGGCCGTATTTAACAAAAACAATCTTAATGTGCAGCGTGTCATAAAGTTTAAAATACAATTTGCACTATATTCGCAGATTGACTAGCGACTAAATGGCGGTTTTATTTTATTCTAGTGATTCAAATTTTGGATTTGTCTGCATTATCTAGGCTTTATGTTCAATTTATATTGCATTTAATTAATTACATTTACATTAAGCTGATGCTTTGTTTCTTTATTCAATTTGCCTGGTTGTAAACTTTAATTAAACTTACATATATATTTGAAATAGATAGAAATTTAATCATGAGTTGTGATTCCTTTCTGTTTGCATTAATTTTTACAAGTATAGATCAATTTTTCAAAACATGGCATGTTTCTGTAACTATAATTTTGGATTCGTTAGTTTATGTTGGAAACACCGTGAGTCCACACTATTGTGTACCTGTTTCAAGGTATTAATTTATGTGAATCCAAAACTTCAGTACGTGTGGCTCGGTAAATAAGAGTGTAGATATTACTCACTTGTTTTTATATAAATGATAAAAGAATATTTCTGAATATATTCATTCATGCCTATTTTTACATACTAATCATTTGTTAAATCGACGCGCCAAGTAAAATAACTCACTAGTAGTCAGATCACAATTGCTTTTATCAATCACAGTTAAGGATAGATAATTACTAAAAAGAATCTAAATCGACCATAAGCAAGCAAAGCAAAGATGAAATTCATTATTATTGTGTAGGCGGCAAAACAAAACAAAATTATAATATTGTTATAATAAAACGTTGAGTTAAGTTTTTTTTAATGATTGAAAATCAAACACAATATGCAATTATGACAAGTGTTTAAAAGGGATATTGAACATGGTTCAATAGGAAGTGTTAAAGTATGGCTTTTGCATTTCATTACGCAAGATTAGATAACACACTGGCTCGTTTCTATAATACATTTGAGAATAGAAAATCTATTAAATTTAATGAAATTACAATTTGAAACATCTATTGCACTTTATAAGGAGACACTTAATACTTGGTTAACAATATTCAATCTTAACAACAGTCACATTAAGGAGATGGATGCATAAACAGAAACTATTCCCCTAACAACATAATATTTTATATACATTTTAAAGGGAATTGTTAGTTGTCGTTTCATTTGGATAACAGTCGTCTATCAGCTATCAAGTTTCGATCGAGTATAAACGAATGCAATAAGGCTTGAACGCGTAAAATGTTTTTGAATGAATTGATTACAAATTTTAACATGTAATTTCGATACTTTGGCAATTGTCTCATGATCGGCGCTGGTGGAATTTTCCACTGTGTTATATTACGTAGCGCTCGTCCGGATTAAAAAAACACTCGCTTACGCCATTTCGTACATAAATCTCATTCAATAAAGCTTCTGACTAAAAAAAACAATGAATATTTTCTACGGCTTTTCCCCATCTACCTTATATAAACCGGCACTGGCGCAATCTATGGCTGTGTTAAAACGAAGCGCCGGTACATTAAAAAACGAATGTAGTTCCACGCTGTTTTGCAAAAGATTCGTACTTTTGTTCGAAAGGATGGGTAGGGATGACTCAACATTAAATACGTTTAAGATAATGACTGAATTATATTGATCATTTCCAAAGAATATAACTTAAACGTAGTTACATTTCTGTAATGCCTTTGAGAAACGAATTTGCTAGAAATTTAATCACATTTTAAGATATCTGTTGCTGTAAGAGTGGATAGACAATCTTGTCTCAATAGACCGATTTCTATTATTTAAAGTAATACACAGCCGTGTTGTTTGCAAATAAAAGAACGTGCAGTAACAAATAAGTATGCAAACTTAATTCAACACTCGTAAATAACGCAACAAAACTACCGCAGTAAGCGTAAACATTTAAAGATAAAATTGATAATTTTAAAACTTAGAATGAAACATGAAATAGATATTACTTACTTTAAATTTTAAAGACATCTTACATAATCTGTTTGTCAGTGGAAGACGATATATTCCTTTGAGACTACGTAAGGAGCTTTACCTAAATGATGATACATTATTCATCGTTCATCGTCGACGTAGTAATCACAAATTAGAAATTGAAAACGACAGAACCGTAACTATTGAATGCAGCGAGCGTACGTGTAACTTGTGTATCGAAATTGCAATCGAATATGAATATCATTTGTAATACGTTGTTGATATTCTTCCATTATATAGTCCTGCAGTAAAATGCCATATTTTAGGTGAACCGTGCACTTGAGTCCCCACAATGTTTTTTTGCTGTTTCTATATCTTTGAAAGGTGCTGAATAAGAATCCGAGTGATGACACCCTGTCATCCTTGAGCAATTTGCATAATATGCAAATTAAGTCCGCCATTATAGAATTTCCGTTTTTCGCTAATAACTCAATAACCAACTTATATACAAAGGACAAGGTTCACGAAGGGCCAAAATCGGCCCCATCTTAAATTTGTATCAAATGTCTTTTTAATAAACCAGGTCATATGAGGAAACATAAAAAACACAATATGAACTGAAAATCTATTATAGTTCCGTTGCCATGGCAACATTTAATATGCATGAAAAATACACAATATGGCAATGATTTCTGAATTAAAATCAATTCATGAGCAAATCTTGGCATCTTTTTAAGGTGAAATAATTTTATGTTGTCTGAAATATGAACTAAATTAATGAACAAAGATTTACATGTCAGGTTGCCATGGTAACACTTTATTAATATCAATATCTTTACCATTTCATATTTGTTTCCTTTATTCATGTAGAATTATTTAAATTGATAGTTTTGATGCACTAAAACCTTTTATATAAATAGTTCATTATAAATAGATTGCTCAACATGAATAATTCTGGCGATTTTGGTTGCCATAGCAACACTAACAGTGTAAAAATTCCATCGTAACTTCATTATTTTAAAGTCAAGTTTGTGGACAAAGTTCTATTGGTCGAATGTAACACAACTTTTTAAAAAAAAATCAATTCAAAACATACATGGGAAAATCTAGATACATGTACTCTTAGTTTCCATGGCAACAATGATCAACGATATACATATGGAAGTTTCAGTTTTGGTATTGCCTAAGTTCTTTACAATGCATTGAGTTAACTGATTTTGTACTATCAACTTGAACATTATCTTACGTACAATTAAAACAACTATTTAACACAGATTATCTATAAAGATGATTTATATTTATAAACAATGCAAACACTGTATATTTACATTGTTATAACCCTACAGTGCAGTAAAAAATGCTAATGTGAGTAGGACTGTGAAAATAAGACCAAATGAGTAAAAATCACAGTTTCAGTTTTTTTACATCATTTGAAAGGTCTTAGCTTTGAAGAATATTTTGTCAAAACAGTTTTGTTGACAATGGATTTGTTTATAAGTTATAGTCTTTTGTGTGGAGAAGGGTATATATATCATGTCAATTAACTCCATTGACATCATGAAAAAATAATGAAATCCAGTGCTATATATGAATGTATGTTTTTCCACAAAACTTAAAATAAATTCTCAGATAATGTGATTACAAATCTTAATTTGCAGCATTGGTTTTAACACCTTTAACCTAGTCATTTAAAAGACATTTCAAGCACCATTACCATAGCAACCATCACATATTCAGCATGGAAATATGTAGCAAATATACCATTATCTATACTATTTTTTTCTATTTCAAGTTTCAATTTTCCAGCCTAAGAATGTCAATGAATGTCATAAGTGTGGATTAGATAACAACAGGTGCTAGTACTAAGCAGTCCACATTGCAGAAACAAATACAGTTCTGAACAGGGTCACCAATTATTTTTGCAGAAATGTTCAATTTGATCAATTTTTCTGATGTCAGTTATAGACATTCTATTGTAATTAATTCCATTTAATTACAATAGAATGTCTATAACTAATGCTAGTCACAAATTATGATCTTGCTCAATTTGTTTACAAACAATCTCCAGACTTTCACCATAGAAACTTATAAAAATAAAAATAATGAAATGGCTACATAATGTATTTATTTTTTTTAATTACTTGACACTGTTATTTTTGTAGCACAATGTGACAGAAAAGAAATTACTTCTACAATGGAAAGTTGATGTTTTTTTTTAAAAAAAAATATGCAAAAATCAAACAATAGTCTTGTATATATGAGAAGCAAGATACAATTAAGTTAATATGAACCCATTGTCAATCCAAACTCATGTACTTTTTAATAAAATATGTATGTAGAACAATACTACCATTTACATTTAATAAATCTACATTCATATAACACTCAAAGAAAAAAATATATAATAATTTCACTTGTTGTCATAGAAAAAAATTAAAAACTCTATTTCAAGGCAATATCACCATGTATAAATGAACTACATGTATATAATAAACAATGATATGTATACAATAAATAATGAAACTAGTTAACAGTTTTCTTTATAATATCAGCTAAACACATTAACTTGTCTTAAGAACATCAGTTTAACACATTAAATAGTCTTTAGAATATCAGCTCAACACATTAACTTGTCTTAAGAACATCAGCTTAACACATTAAACTGCCTTCAGCTTAACACATTAAATTGTATTAAGAATATCAGGTTGATACATAGATCTACAACTGTTTCATCATAGCTTATCTTCAACCTAAAAAGATATAATTAAAGTTTTCAGACTGAAAAATCTAACTAACTTCATAGTTAGATGGTTATGCATATTACACATTTCAAAGATTTTACTACTATAATTGTCAAGTTTAACTTATGATTAAGTAAAAATACTGTAAGAAATAAAATATATTTGCTGATGATAAAAAATCAGCTGAAGATTGTCAGTCTTGCTCTACACCTCTTACATAGTTTTCAGCAACATAGGCACTGTTGCCATTATTTTAAATGGATCATACAAAATTGGGTAATCCCTCAACATATTCAATCATACACATAAGCACATTAGATTATATTTTTCACTAAGTGTTTAATGCTTGCAAAATGCATTTTTAAAACAAAAAGGACAGAGATATTTTCTTAAACTGCAGTATTGGATACAAAATAATGTAATCACTGTTTTTATTATTAATTGTACCTTTTTTCCAAAGGCCAACATTGCCCTTACATGTTAGTTGTCAGTTTGTCACCCTTATTGTGATATGGGATCATCTCAGTCAAAAGCTTCATGAAGTTCTAGACCTGGAATAATATACAAAATCATAGATCCAGCTAACTTAATAACAAATAAGAGACTATACTTTCTCTTACCAAATTACATTTATTTCATAATTAGTTCAATGATTACTTCATAAATTATCATTACTATGTAGTAAGAATCAAATGGGTAACATATAAATAAGACCATGCACAGCCCACTATTTAAAAAAAAAGATTGCAGAGGCAGTGTCAGTGATCTGTTCTAATTTTGTCTGTAGCTAGTATCAAATGCATTGAGCAGTTTTCATCACGGACATGGTATAGTGTGAATTCTAAACCTTTGCCATTGATATAAGTGTACAGCATAGAGCTAGCTCAGCTTAGAACTATTTTCTTATTAGTTTACGTACATACACATATTAGCAGACAACAATTTAGTCAGTTACTATAAACATAGTTAACGCCAATTGATTTCCGGTTGATTTCACATCAACTTTCGGTTAACAATAATGGAGTTACAGCACATTTCAAAATGAAATAACCTATAACAAGTTTTGAAATGCATAAAACACAGAATCTACTTACCAACAACACCATTTGAAGTAATACTTATGGTAAAGAACTTCCATAATAACGTTATTTACTGAAGTTTTGTACACGATGATTGTGCATTGGTTCGATTAAAAAGGGGAAATCACTCCCGCGATTAGATACCTATTATTCGTACCCGATTCAAATCGAACCAACATCAACTCGTGTCGAAAGTTTAAGCTTTTCTCTTCATTAGTCACATCTTGGAAGGATACTGTGTATAAAGAAATTTAATATACAGTAGAGATAGTTCAGGTGCAATCATATCAAAATATTCTGGGGCGAATGACGTCAAAAGACTGTTAAAAGTGCATTGCAGAATAAGGCTATAAATAGACCAAATATTTTCGTTTTTTTTAAAATTTTTCGATGTGGCGGCATTCGTCGCCAGCGACTAAATTTTAGTATGTTATAAGTAATAACTATTACTTTCATCTGTCAAAATATAAAAAATGGCGAAGATTGCCGCCAATGCAAATTTTGGCAAAAACGTGTGAAATTTTATCCAAAAATGCCGTTTTTGACGAAAATAGGCACTTTTAAAGATCGTTTTTATACACAATGAGACACATTTGACAAACGATGATGGCCAATCTTTGTTCAGCAACTCTTTCTCTTTATTTAGATTGCAAAAATCGATTGTATTCCTATGTTTTAATATTTGCCATTTTTAGCCTTGAAACGGGGCCGATTACAGCCTTAGTAAACCTTGTCCTTTAAAATATGTTTCCATACCCATGTTTTTAGGGTCTATCTATCACATGGTACTAATTTCAGCTTGATCAGATCATTTAAATATGCAAATTTATGCAAATTTGGTATTTCACGAAATACAATACATGTAATCGGTTTTGCTATACAAATCAATGTCTGTAGTTTTTACATTGATATCTTGAGTAAAATATGTTTATGATATGCTACGTTTGTATATATATTAAATACAAATATATCAAATAATTACATTAAATCAGTTAATAATACTATAAAGATATGCAAAATATTCAAATTACGTTTAAACTTGTAAGAGTTTGCCTCAAGCCTCAAACATTAAATGATGTCATGTATATTTATGCCGTTTTCTAGCATTCTGTGGAGGTCTGGATAATTTCGCGTGATTCTTATATTTTCTGCTAAATCTTTTACACTTTAGAATGTGTATTCGATCACTCCCACTTTTGTAGTTTGTCACGTAATATCACGCAATGAATGTCACCTTTGGAGCATTATAATACACTTTTCCTCTTTAAATCTTATTCAATCATAATTGTTCTTTCAGAATACTATTCCCCATTAAAGTATGAATATACTGCCGTTTTGTTTGACCCCTTGCAATCTTAATTATGAATAATATTGTGCACTTCATTCATGATTATATGTTGTTAGATATGTGACTTAAAATAGGCCCTGCTTTTTTAAAAGGCTAGTCGTATTGGCCTGCAGCCGAAGACCAAGGGTCTATATTACTGTCCTTCGGAAAAATAACAGGGTATATATCAAGTCAAATCACTTATTTAATGACAATTTTATTAATTAACTACTAACTGACCGGTAACGGACATTGTTTCTGTTTAATTAACCAATCAGTGCAAAGAAATTTGTTATTAGACCAGGACAAATACGATTTCAACCCGATTTTCAGTTTTATAAAACAAGTTTTGCAGTATTGTGCATTGAATATGGCACTTTACAGAGCAAATGACACATATATTTTTGGATTAAATATAAGTCTACCTTGCTTAATGTACTGTACAAAAATTAGTCGACATGTCATTTCCCGATGGGATTTGTTTAGTCCAAAATTCATATGAGGAAACAAGAAAACAATACCTTCAAAATACAATTATCAGATTTAATAATTTAAAGAACAACTTGTTTCCAACTTGAGGAGAGATTGATTAGACTATGTATTCATAACATCAAGTTTATTTGATTTCGTGGATTATTGCATTAGTTAAATTCAGATAAATGAGGTTTGGTATTATCCTAAAGAAAATACAGTTTTCCAGCACTAATTGGTTTCTATATGTTTAGAAAATGCAAGAATAAGCAACATGACAAATTGTAATAAACGTTTCCATAGATAAGATAATTATATGCACTGAATTTATACCGAGTCGGACAAACGTCTGTGATTTGAAAACTGTGCACACTGTAACAAGTAGCGGACATTTGGTCTAATCTGTTAGATATCTTAAATAAACTGTATGAAAGCCATATTCATTTTTGTCAATGACTAGGACACTAAAATTAATGAACCTTATTTTGTTAATTTATACTGAGTTTTATGCCGTGTCAACTCATTTTTTTATATTTTACGGCGTCCAGCCCACCTAACTTAACTTTCCTGGAATAATTTCTTTAACCAGTCGTCATCTACCTCTCCTCTAGACAGGAAACTTCTCCATACACATTTTTGTCAAATTTTCATGGAAGGGTATAATCTGACTGGTTGTGATTTGAACCGTTACCCCCTTCGAGACACTAGATTGAAATCCTGGTGCGCTACCAAATACGCTACCGATCCGGGTTAATAAAACTTGTACTCATTCTTTAGAACAATATTCGACTATATTACCAAAGACATGAACACTAAAATCAATATAGAAAAAGCTTCTCTTTAAACAAAAAAAAACAGACCCTGCAAATAAAATCTATTTGCGTAATTTTGTATGCACTAATGCCAAGATAACGATGACATTTAACATTTAATGTTTTAATTAAAATTTTGATTTTCTCTCGTGTGAATATCAGTCTCGTTACATTAAAACATTAAATTTATAACTCATTATTGGAAATATATTGCGAAGATATGTCTGCAGTCTTTAAGAAAACGCTTATGATGTTTAATATAGAGTGTGGATTTGTGAGACGTTTTATGAATGTTATAAATTTGTTCATAAGAATAATTAAACAAGTGGATTCTTATTTTTTGTTATCGTTAGTGTAAACGCTTTTAAAGTTGCAAGATAGAAAATGTATTTTTACAATTTAATACAATGACAATGATTTTTTTTTTTAAAAAAAACCTTGTAATTTCATTTTTGTTCTTGTGTTTATACAAACTTACTATGTATGTAATTTCATTTTTGTTCTTGTTTTTATACAAGTTTACTATGTAAATGAATCTTCTATTCAATTAAATAACAGAAAATAAACGGAAGATTCGCAAACAATATCTTATATTAAATTATTCATTTCAGACTGTCCATTTTTAATAAAACGTTAGACACGTATGAATAAAGATACAAAACATTGTCATATCAGATTAATATTAAGAACTCTTCAAATAAGCTCTCTTCTCTTTGAAATTGAGACTAGACAGCTTAATAATATCTTAAACAAATGAAAAAATCTACATAATTATGTTTAAAAATATTGTCGAGCAAGTTTTTTTTCACTAGGGTAATAGTTATCACACACTATCATTGCTCCAAATAAAGACTAGGAAATAATGAGAATATAAATTAAGTTACTTTGATTACTTTAAGCATTGACATATACAGAAACGTTGATTAATTATCAAGGTTGCAACATCTTACAAATATGTCATTATTAGATGAAAATGAATATTCAACTACGCTAACTTGATAATTCCACCACCTACGTACATAATTATACAAGTTGGTTAATTACATACATTGAAATGTATCAAGGTTGTAACATCTAAAATATAGGTCAATATTAGATAAAAATGAATCTTCAACTTCATTGACATAGTATCTCCACCTTCTCCAATTTGTCTAGAATTCGATGCTATTGTCCAACAATATTAGCATGTGCTTGAACTGCCTTATCATAATGAATTACTTTTTTTTATTTTAAATGGATTCAAATCTATTTGGTATGAAATAATGATAATTAATGTCACTGTTGTTTAAGACAAAAATAACGCTGAATGCAAAACGCTTTCGACAAGGACGTTTAAAAGTAATGTTTTACCATGAATAAATGTACCCTGTCAAAATGAAATAATTTAAACTATACTTTTACACGGACGAAGGTCTGAATAAATATGACAATTCTCAACTTTCGAGCATTTTATGTGAATTAAATGTCAATACTTATATGATTTAATTACTATCAAATTCTGCTGTTACAATTGTGTTTTTTGATATAAGCGGACTTCATTTTCTATATCAAATATATTATCTATTAAGTCAATATGCACCGATTTCCGAACGTACACTTCATAATACTACACCCATGCTCGCTTTCCGCCAAATGACAATCAAGATTCTCTCATTTCACCGATTTCCTTTGCCGTATGGAATACCTCTTACTCTTAATTATTATCTAAATAAACCATTCGATAATATGATCATCATTGAACAGATCAAACTAATTGTCCAATCATTCAATATTGTTTAATCAAACAATATTCTTAGACATGTAAAACTACAATATAAACCATATTATAATAGCATTCGCTAGATCACTGAAAGCATATTTTATTCACATTTGGCATACTATCAGATTGCGACGGGAAACTGACAATCAGTTACAAAATTTCACAGCGAACATTTTTTAAGCTGAACAAAAATGGATGCCACATCTACGTCAAGCGATTTGTCTCGCCTTAAAAGAAGATATGCAGCAGATAACAGAGAGTCGGAAAATGTTAAAGCAGACACAATGCATACTGTTTTAAACCCTTACGACATTTTATGTCTGCAAATATTGAAAAAAGAAACATGTGTATCATATGCACGTTTACTTTCTGGCATATTTTGATAAATATGGTATAGATTAAATAAAACTGTTTTCACTGTATAAATAAACCAATGGACTGACTGACCAAAGCTACCCATAAATAATTTGCCAGCATAAACTGACCAAGCGGAAGGATAAAATTTCTGCCCCAAATCTGATGTTTCATTTGTTTCTTAATTGTAACAAACATTTTGAATGGATTTCTTGGCATTGATACTGCAATCATAATAATCATAATTGTAAGTGTACATATGTTTATGTTTGTAAAATATAAAAACAAACACTATTAAAAAATTTGGGAAGATGATATCTATACAAATATATTAAGGCGACCGATAATTCAGGCAAAATATAAACTGCTACAATATTTGTGTATGGCAATCGTGTATTTCAAAGTAAATTAAGATTCAAGCAATGTAGTGGGTAATATGAATCTTGATAAAGTCAAATAGTCGCAGCTGGATTTTTTTCTAAGAATATACCAAATTAGAAAAATCTATGTTAAATATCAAATTCAGTTGAATGCCAAAAAAAGGTTGACTTTTTTTTCGCTGATACTAAATTCCAGTTTGCGTTACTACCCGTGTTCCATTTAAAATCGTTTCATTGGTGTTATTTTTCAGATATGTTTATCTATTTTGTTATCATGAAATATCTTTTACAAGATGTTTCACATGCATTGCTATCTGTGAGAATTATAGACATATATTATACCTTACATGGATTTGTTTCTACTTTATAAAACGTGTATAAAACATAGTGGGTTGATATATAATGTGATAGTTCCCGCTGATATATAATAGTGGCCCTCTAACGTCATATTCAGTTAAAATCATTAAACGATTGTTTAGTGGCGTGTAACCTACGTTGTAATTTTTAACGGTGCAAACAAAATTTCGGCACCGTGTAATAGGGATGATACGTCGGTCACTATTAGACCAGCAGGCACTCAGGGGTGTAAACTATTTCTTGTATACTTTTACACTATCGGTAACTTGCATGTCAAATATGAATCAACAGAAAAAATGTCTGTATTTCTCTCAGAAGCATTTCCAAGACTAGCCAGCTTTTATTTCTTTATGAACAATTTTCAGATTTTTTGTTGCGTGAATGCCCAGCATTAACTTATACACTTTTATGGTCAAGTGGTCATATGATCTTAATTCTTTCTAACATTCCAACATCAAATAACATAATAAGTTTCATATTAACATTATCTGTCTCTATAAACATCATAATATCAAGAAAATTATTGTGACTTGATTTGTAAGGGCATATTTCGTGACCACATGTTGCAACTCAAAATATATAAGTAAACTTCTCTCATTGGCTGATCTTCGACCGAGAGCGGTAATTATTTCATTTTTCGATAATATTTCATAACAAAATAAATGGATGTTTACACAATTATCTATTTTCACCACCAGTTGTTTTGTATTTTTTCCACAATCTGTCTGCAAATTAATAAATATTGGATTAGATTTTCAATGCATGACCTACGTAAGTTTGTTGGATTTGGTTTTGATAGCGATTTATTCGATCAAATAGGCAGTTTTCAGACATTGGCGTATGTATGTATCTAGTAAGCAGTGGTAAAAATTTTTAGCCGACCAAAGGGCACGTTCCGCACGGAAATCGCTAGATAGCGCTTCGTCCTCTGGCACCTTTCTTGCACCAAAAGTATTTAGTATGTGACACCAAATCGAGGGTACCATGGGACGATGCGCTATCTTGCGAACGCCTTGCGGAACGTGCCCTTTGTTTTTCAAGTTACCTTAAATATTACAGACAAACTTGAAGACTGAAAATGTATAAGCGGTATAAAGCACGTTACACTTTACTATAGTTCATTTTTCTCAACTGTCAAAACATGAATAATTTTACAGTGAATGTGTTTGTTAGAATTATTTTCGTAATACATTCATGAATTTTCGAAAGTGTGTATCATGATCGAGTAAAGCTGCTTATGCAGTATGGTATGTGTTAGTCAATATATTTTTAATAACAATAAGGCCGCAAGTACAAAACAAGGCATTCAATCACCGTGTATATATTCAAGCTTTGACAGTTTAGAAAAAATGGACTATATAATGTATCAAAGCCATGCATTGTGTTTAAATGAAGACCTTGATATTACAGATTTTTTAAAAACTTGATTGATGTATTTTTCATCCGTGTTTGTGCAAGACAAAAGTTACTTTACGACATTTAGATTGCTCCTGGAGCCAGTGCATGGCTTGTATATAGTTTATTATCTATATGATATACGATGTGAGGTTTATCGTAACATTAGATCGACGATCTGTTTTCCGATGTCTGGGAATAAATTGGTTAATTTGTCACAAATCAGAGTAAAGTATGTCATCTCATTTATAAAAGCTTCACTGGTGGTTACTTACAGTTCTATGGCTTTTTCACATTTATGGACTTTTTCTATTAAGGAATTTATCAAGTTCATATTTCATGTTAGTTGTTACTTGCATCCCTTAAATATTACCTTTTTTCTTTCTCTTTAGCATGAATGTAATCCAGAAATTCATGATCACATGTTCTATATAATAGGACTTTGGTTGTCTGTCGATAAAAACGAAAAAACTAGTGTACTAAGAAGTAGAACTAATAGTACGAAGCAATGATGGTATTTAATTAAAAACAGGCAGGTGATATTTTATTCACATAAGGCATTGCATATTACTGACATGTTCTTTTTCGTGAACAGCACGCGGTTTCTAAAACAACCAACACTTTTTCCTTTAAGATTTGAAGCCCTGAAAACCTTTTATTTTTAGCATTGTCCGTCCTGGTTGTGTCGATAAAGATACTTCAGTTGAGAGTATAAATACAGCGAAAAGTGCTAAGGAAGTAAACACATTCAAATCGTTTTTATACAATCTCGAAAATTATTTATTATTTGATCAAGAGTAAAGTGTATTCATATGCGTAATAAACATGTCCCACTGTTATTGGCTCTATTTCCTTTCAGATGTAATGGACTTTAATTCAGACACTTAAGAAATACATCATACATCACAATTTCTGACACATAACGAAATGATCGCACTGTTTACATTGACAACATAAAACTTATGATTAATTCAACGAACTTTAAGTTTTCATTTAGGAATTCGTGTGAGAATTTAAAAAAACTTAAGACTCTATAAGATTTGTATTCTTTAGATTTAAACAATGAATAACGGTTTTACATGCAATGAGATTTATCTCATAAATTGTCCAATGCAGCTTGACAATTTACTGCATTCTTCAATGCAAAAGCGTGTATTAACGAAAGCCTACAATTCTGAAACAATAATATAAGTAAATACAATGAGTCTTATACCTAGAGCGTCAAACAAATTATACTATGCAGACATTAAACTATGTAAATCAAAACAATATTTTTTGTGTTTACTGTACACGAAACATAATAATATGGTTTAATATATTCCTCGGTTCAACAAAACTAAACAAAAAACTAAGCACATTCCCTCTTTAAAACCTTAAAATTGATCTACTATATGCAGCGATAGGATAAAGTTGTACGAAGCTACCATACTTAAACTTCGTATCACAACGCCAGTGCATCGGAAAGTTGTATGCATATGTATAAAATGTCGCAAAAACACACTAAAAACGTCAAATATCGCTTGATGCAGCTGTACGCACACATGTCAAGGCCGTTTTTAACAAAAACAATCTTAATATGCAGCGTGTCATAAAGTTTAAAACACATTTTGAACTATATTTGCAGATTGAGTGGCGACAGAAAGGCGGTTTTATTTTATTCTAGTGATTCAAATTTTGGATTTGTCTGCAAAACTAAATGACATTATCTAAGCTTTATGTTTAATTTATATTGCATTTAATTAATTACATTGACATTAAGCTGATGCTTTGTTTATTTATTCAATTTGCCTGGTTGTAAACTTTAATTAAACTTACATATATATTTGAAATAGATAGAAATTTAATCATGAGATGTGATTCCTTTCTGTTTGCATTAAATTTTACAAGTATAAATCAATTTTTCAAAACATGGCATATTATTGTAATTATAATTTTGGATTCATTAGTTTATGTTGGAAACACCGTGAGTCCACACTATTGTGTACCTGTTTCAAGGTATTCAATTATGTGAATACAAAATTTCAATACGTGTGGCTCGGTGAATAAGAGTGTAGATATTACTCACTTGTTTTTATATAAATGATAAAAGATTTTTCTGAATATATTCATCCATGCCTATTTTTTACATACTAATCATTTGTTAAATCGACGCACCAAGTGAAAAAAAAATCACAAGTAGGCAGATCACAATTGCTTTTATCAATCACAGTTAAGGATAGATAATTACTAAAAAGAATCTAAGAGCTCCATATACTCGACCATAAGCAAGCAAAGCTAAGATGAAATTCATTATTATTGTGTAGGCGGCAAAACAAAACAAAATTTGATATAATAAAACGTTGAGTGAAGTCTTTTTCAATGATTGAAAATCAAACACAATATGCAATTATGACAAGTGTTTAAAAGGTATATTGAACATGGTTCAATAGGAAACGTTAAAGTATGGCTTTTACATTTCATTACGCATGATTAGATAACACACTGGCTCGTTTCTGTAATACATTTGAGAATAGACAATTTATCAAATTTATTGAAATTACACTTTAAAATGTCTAATGCACTTTACAATGAAACATTCCAATACTTTGTAAACAATTCACAATCTTAACAACAGTCACATTAAAGAGATGAACTCATTAAATGTAACTATTTCCCTAACAACATAACATTGTACATGTATATACATTTTACAGGTATTGTTTGTTGTCTTTTCATTTGGATAACAGCCGTCTATCAGCATTTTTATTAGAAAATCTATAGCTGATAGCTCCACAACTCTC
This sequence comes from Mactra quadrangularis, assembly GCA_025267735.1. Taxonomy (NCBI): domain Eukaryota; kingdom Metazoa; phylum Mollusca; class Bivalvia; order Venerida; family Mactridae; genus Mactra; species Mactra quadrangularis. The sequence continues at coordinate 44,199,476 of CM046305.1, read as the reverse complement.
CTTGACATTTATAAAATAAGTTTATATAACGTTGAGATAATTGCTGATTTTAAATGGAAAGGTGTGACTTTCCTTGTACAGGAATAAACACCTGCTCACAGGGTTCAAAGTTAAATGTGGTTCTATTGCAAAATACTTTCTATAAGGGTTCCACAGATATTTTCCTTGAATTAGCAATTGAAGAAACACAATTTCTCAGTAGACTAGCGTATTTAAGTGCAACATAGGTTTTGAAAAAAACCATGGCAATTTGTCAAGGAAATGTCAAGTGGCAATGAATAATTCATAGTATGAATAATTACGTGATATGTTGTATAGATTAATGTATTTATAATACTGGGTTTACCGTATCTTTCTTATATTTTGGTTTGAGATTATGATTTGCGATAGTTCATATTGAGTCGATATGAAAATATGTGTTAAATGATACTGACTCGCAACATTTAGAAACATACCATTTAAAATGCCTTGTATTTATTTGTGTTAATTGTGTAAATCTATATTGAGACTAAATTTAGCAGACTGTTACATTTTGAAGTGTAAAACCTTAATATCGATTACTTTCACTCATGGTATTTTGGTCACGTGACATGTTTTTCATTTTCAAACTATGCCTTAAGTTTATCACAAGTCATATGAAACTGATCTGACACGTAATAAATTTAAATCAAATGAGGCTATTGATACGGACAGACTCTATGACAATCGAAGCAGTTCGAATGACTAACTGAGGTTAAAGTTGCCTGATTAAGGGAAGTTAATATGATTTGATTGTAGATTATTTGGCAACGTGTCCTAATATAATTATATACGTGATAATTTTAGTAAAACGTCAATCAAATTTCGTTACCTTATTGTATGTAGAAAGCGGTATGTCTATAAATATAAATGTTTTGAATGGACACTCTTATCTGAGGACATTGGCATTAAATATTTTCATGGTAGACGGTTTATTTATATTTATCGTTATTTTCATAGACTTTTATTACAATCTTTAGAAAAGCGTAGATTTTATCTTACTCTCTGATGTCACTTGTAACACGTTACCATACATTAACTTAGTATCACAAAACTTACAACCTTTACATCGAACCATTTAAATGTATAGGTAAAGGATATCGCACATACAAAACAACAACTTGTAAAATATTGCCTGGTGCAGCTGAATACACACATTTATGTTCGTTTTGAAATTGTTTTTTTCTTCGGAGACGTTTGTATGTGCAGTTTGTCTTGAAGATTTAAATACATTTTTGCACTTTACGCAGCTTGAGTCGAGTGGCGACTGAGAGACGAATGTATTTTTTTCTAGAAAACAAATTGGTTATTTGTTTGCAAAAATGATATTCATTATCCAAGCTTTGCATTTTATTTAAACCTCATTTAATTAATTGCATTGACATTTAGTCTTATGCCTTGTTACTTTTATTCAATTAGCCTAAACTTTGATCACATGCATGCCAATTTTAATTACGTATCAAAACATTACAGTTAAAATCTAAATTTATGAAGCATTTTGAATGATGAATAAAACAATCTTGATAGACGTTATTTGCTTGGCAACGATATTTGTATGCGATTCCTCCGTCTCTAAAATAATATCATGCTGAGATTTAAGAAAATTAAATATTTTAGACACATATATTCCAATTAGCAGTTTATATTCTATTATGTATCATATTAACAAATGGCTTGATATTTATCAATGGTATTACGTAATCTGATGTATACGAATTTTAAACTTTTTAATTCATTTTCTTTATTTATTTCTTGTCGTATATTTTATTTCTTAAATAACGAAATTTGTTATAAATTACAAATATAGACTAGTTGCAGAATGCTCTCACCGGTTAATTATTGAAGGTAAACTATGATTGATTCCATGCTTTGATTTTTCGGTTGGAAAATGTATTTATAATAGCTGAATATTTTTAGGATTTGCAAATTTCTTTTCTGACATTACAATGTGTAAGTTACGTGCAGTCAGATGCAAAATAGCTATAAATATCGCAGTTTATCATTAATATTCATATAATTTCTGGATGTTTTATATTTCAATTTGCATATATTTGGGATAGCTGGAAATATGGTTGGGGTTGCGAATCTTTATTTTTTACATTAAATTGTGTTTTACTAATTGTCAGAAATGCCTAAACGTTCCTACCAATAACAGTTTAAGACAAATATCTGAAATCATTATTCACAAAAGCTATCCGACTATAAAAATTCAAAGATGAAATTCATGACATTTTTGTAGACAGCAAAACAAAAACTGTTGATATAATAGAACGACAAGTAAAGTTTTTATTCAAGAATTGAAAGTTGAAACACAATATGCGATTATGACAAGTGTTTAAAAGGGGGTATTGAATTTAATTCAATGTAAAGTATGACGTTGAAAGATCATTACGCTAAATTAAATAACACAAAATATCGTTTCTGTCATACTTTTAAGAATGCAAAATCCATCAAATTGAACGAAATTACATTTTGAATCGTCTGATGCCCTTAAACATAAAACACCAAATAACAGTCGCATTTAGAAGATGAATATGCAGTAACTGAAGCTATTCATAAATAAATATATGTGTTTAATGGAATTTTATTTTGTAAAACTATATTGAAACTAAAATAAACAGAGTTTGACATTTATTATGTAAACCTTTTACACTTAAATGTGTATTTGATCACTTTATTTCACGGTATTTTGATCATGTGATCCTTCCAAAGTTACTATGACCTATTACTAGCCTTATGAAAGTGATCACTCAAAATTGAATTAAATGAATTTATTGATACTGACATGCTTTATACCAATCTTAAGACATGCTTAACGCTGAAGATACATTGATACCCTATTTAGATATATATTTGATGGTTGATAGTTCAGTGTAGGTAATTGAGCTACGTTTCTTTGCGTATATTTACGTGCTAAAATAGGGAAATGTTAACTTTATTTCGTAACCTTACGGCTTTTCGAAAGCGGTATGTCTATAAATTAATATAATGTGTTTTTGCTGAGAGTTATATCTCCTTTTTTGTAATAATGTTCAGAAAAACGACGTCTTTTATTTGTATTAGAATAAATATGTTTTTAACAAAATATAATTTGTCTTTTAGATATATCGGTTTTTGCTAGAAGAAACATATATTGTGTATTATCAATTTATTCTAGGTTTCATGTTAGATATAATTAAATGGTTTATATATCTGTATTGTCTCTCCGAAACGAGGAAATTATTTCCAAGTATATCGTCGTCTATACCTTATTGAAAGTGTATTTATAGTTTAAAATAAAATTATGTCTGGCATTATAGTAGAAAACCAGGAAGTCGACAATAACAAAATGTCAATTTCAGATCGACTTTTCTCCTTACAATCAAGTAATGTATTATTATGCCTAAAATCGAACTTTATTTAATATAGTAGTCGCTTTGCTGTATCCTTTTTACAGTTCCCGGTTATTTTCTATATATCTCTATACTTAAAAAGTCGTTCATTTTTTGTTTTGGATAGGTGATGAATCCTCGTGACTTAATTATTATCTTTATAAAAAACAATACACCCATACAGTTCTTATACTAACTACTTATAATCTGTCTTAAATAATGTTTACTGTTCAATTACGTGAAGAATTCTGGTGATAGACAATCTTTCTTCCACGTGTGTTGTTGCTTGCAAAACATAAATATAAAATTTTTGAGGAACATCATTTTTCAAAATCAATTATTTCTTTGCACGATATTTTTATTCCAGTCGAACGTTTGTCGTATTTAAATTATTGATCGATATTTTTGGCACAATCGTTTGAGTTCCGGTAAAACTAATTTGTATTCTGAAATAAAGATGAATTAAGATTTATCTTTATGTAAGGGAGGTTTTTAGATTCCCAAAGACTAATTACATTCAGTCTGATTTGCTCCTCTGAATTTCAATGACTCTTTAATTTTATAAACATGTGTGTGACTTCTTGTATAAAATAAAAACAGCTACCGGCTTTCTTATTCATTCTCTCAAATACAACCTTTCAGATACAAATGCACCTTTATCACCAATAAATTTCGTGATAAATATTTGGACAAAATATGTTTATTTTTACTATGCACTGGTTTTACATTGCATGATTTGATGTCAATGCAAAGTCTTGTCATTCCAAAAGTCATATTTGTATTTATAAACATGTTTAATTTCGTTCAAAACGAAGCATATCTAAGTAGCAACACCAATTACACGACAACAGTAAATATGATTGATATTGTAAAGTGCATTTTCATTGTCAGTTTGATCCGGAATAGCATAAGATTCGTTTATGTGCTGAGAAAGCATAATTGTGTAATTTATTTTAAATTTGTTTTATATTTTCATTTTCGTCGTGAGATAAAACATTTCTCTTATTTCTCTATGAAGTGTCACTCTACAATTACAGTTTATGGTGCAATGCTATTATTGATAACCACATATCAACCTAATATGAAGGAAGTAAACAATAATTTAGTAGAAATAAAAGAAACACGCAACACCCACGCATCGAGGGATCCAGCTAGATTAACATTCATTAAACTCAATTATCAAAACCAGCATCCAACGCATTTGTTTCAAGTTTCGATTGAGTTTAAAACGAATGGAATAAGGTTTGAACACGTAAAATGTCTTGAATAAATTAATTACAAATCTTAACATGTAAGTCAAAGACTTTGGCAATTGTCTCATGAGCGGCGCTGGTGGAATTTGCCACTGCGTTATATAACGTAAAGTTGGTTCCAGATTAAAAAAATTGCTTACCTCATTTCGTACATAATTCTCTTAATTAGCTCATTCAATAAAGCGTCTGACAATAAAACCATAGAATATTTTCTACAGTTTTCTCCACATACCTTATACATAAACGTATTTTTATATAAGGAAAAAATGCGGACCGGACTATTTGTCCGGTATGGAGAGGGATCCGGTTTAGAGAGGGACCGGTATGGGGAGGTTCTACTGTATAAACCGGCTCTGGCAAAATCAATGGCTGTCTTAAAAATGAAGCATCGGTAGTTTAAAAAACAAATGTAGATCTAAACTGCTTTGCAAAAAAAAACCTACCAATGATTTGAAAGGACTGGCTGAGATGACTTTACATAAAATAAATTAAGTATAATGACTGATTTATATTGATTATTTCCAAAGAAAATAACTAAAACGTAGTTTCCGTTCTGTAATTCGTTTGAGAAACGATTTTGCTAGAAATTTAATCACATTTTAAGATATATGTTGCTGTAAGATTGGATTAAAAATCTTGTCTCGATTGATCGATTTCTATTATTTAAAGGAATACACAGCCATGTTGCTCTCAAATAAAAGAACGTGCAGTAACAAATAAGTCTGCAAACTTAATTCAACACTCGTAAATAACGAACCAAAACTATCGTAGTAAGCGTAAACATTTAAAGATAAAATTGATAATTTCAAAACTTAGAATGAAACATGAAAAAGATATTACTTACTTTAAATTTTAAAGACATCTTACATAATTCGTTTGTCTGTGAAAGACAATATATGCCTTTGAGACTACATGACGCGATGTACTTAAATGATGAATTCGACGTAGTAATCACAAAATAGAAATTGAAAACGACAGAACCGTAGCTGTTGAATGCATCCAGCGTGCGTGTACATTGTGTATTCAAATTGCAATCGAATATGAATATCATTTGTATTACGTTGTTGATATTCTTCCATTAGATTTAAATACTTTCGTAACTGTGTGTAGCCAATTGTTGATATATTCTTTTATTTTATGAAAATTTAATAGAACTTCATCATGATTAAGATATTTATAAAAGAATCATTATTCATGAAGATTTATTTTAAACATTTTCGTGACTGTTTTGTATAATCCCCCAAAACAGTAAATGTCCAAAGGCATATGTAGACCTAATGTCGTTTTTGTCAAATAAAATTGCATTGATATATGTTCTATTATTACACCAAAACATCCGCGTCTCATTGCTGCTATGTGTTAAAGATGTACTGTATATAACAGAGGCAAAAATAACAATGACCCATTCGTACGGAAGTGAAATACTATTGTTGTAGAAGTAGATTACATAGAACTGATAGCCTGAAACACTTAGATAATGGAGCCAAATATAATCTTAGAAATTAAAAAAACTAAATATAATCAACTTATTATATGATTATTGCTACTGTTTAAGGTACATGATATGGTAAAAACAAGTTTATGGGTTCATATTTACGAAGGTCCTTTTTCCTTTAGACAATGGCTAACTAGCGCTTTCTGAAAGCGATTCTTTGCAGCATACCTGTTCTACGGAGACAGTGACTTATACTAACAAAAGTTCAGAATTGTAACAAATGAAAAATATTTAAAATTAATTATTACCACGGTTATTAAATTGAACTTTTTTACGAATCTATGCTTTGTATAAGAGATAAAAACAGCACACTTAATATAAACAAATGCATAGAAACGATGTAATCATAAATGTGAAGCAGACATACGACAATAATGAACTTTGTCATAGTAAGAAATATCGGGCATAGATATATTAGCCCTTTACTAATGATTTATTGCTATACAGATGATATATAATGTCATAACAAGCTTTACTGTAAACAAGCATTTAATGTATTGTCTCACCGTTGCCGTGAAAGCTCTCAGCACGAGATGTTGTGTAATTAATGATATCATTTGACCACTTGACTTAATTCTGTTCAATTTCTAATGCTGACCGCACACGCAACTGAAACTCTTAGCTGATGAGATGAAAATGGTTTGACTTGTAAATGAATATCTTTGCTCTTTAGAAATACAGACACATTTAGTAGTCATGTATGTTTACAAAACATTCAAGCTAAATGAACTTTTGATGCAGACAAATTATGATTTCCTATTCACGGCAACACTACAGGGGCATCATCATCTTCTTCTTCTACAGGTACTTTCCACCACTAGTATTGGTGCACGTCCTGGTTCATCTTGATTCATTTTTCTCTGTATGTCGAGGTAATTACGTTCATGCATTTTTAAAGAAAAAACTCTTCCAAGCAGTTTCCTTCCTGATTTAATTTAACAGCACACCTTTTAACATGTGTGAATAGTTTGATTTTTGAAACAACACACGCCGAGCCCTTTCATACAAATATATTGAGGTGCATTTCATTGTATTGATATCTATCCAAATTTGTCTTACCTGCATCTATAACACATATTTGTAATTCCAATACTTAGATTATATTAATATACTCTGTCAAACTTTATTAAGCTGACTAATTATACCATGCTATACATTTTGTCAAAATGATTATTTTTATGACAGAACGAACAATTAAAGGCATAAATCAAGGCAAACATACTTTGACGCCACGGCACTTTCATATCTTGTAACATATTACTGATCAAATATTTTTATTTCCAACCATTGTAGAACGTATAGCATATTTTATGTCATTCAATACTTTCATTTCCAATTAATTGTGAAACTCGTTAAAATTTACGTGGCATTATCAGTCAGATGTAATTTCATAAATTTGAACTATGCAATACAAATATTTTACTATATATATAATATAATCATTGTTCACGCAAGATGAAACAATCCTTTATATTTTATTTCAGCTTTGAATTGGAGTAAAGGCGGCATACTTTAAGATTTGATACATTCATTAGAAAGGCAATATTAATATTTCATAACAATATTGTCGTGAATACCAGTCAAAAGAAGTGGAGAACTGCTTATGAATAATTCATGATATGAATAAAAATGTGATCTGTTGTACAGATAAATATATTTATAAAGTATGCTATGTTATTTCTTTCAAATATTTTACTTGTAAAAATATATATTTGAATGTAGAAAGTATTTCTTTCAAATATCTTATTCGGAAAGATTATAATTTTGAATATTTGGTACGATGTTCTGTTTCTACATGATTATTAAATGATATTTATAGCAGAGTATTGTAATGTAATATCACAAACTTGGCGGAAATTCATTTGGTATATATTTATACTTGACTGATAAGGCATGCTATCTCTGAATATAAAATATTTAAGGAAACTTGATACATATTTGCTGTCTTCTATGAACCAGTTTTCAGTCAAAAACATGACAAGGAAATATATGTTGTAACTTTTTGGCGTTATATATTTGTTTTATCACGATTCTTTGTCTCTATATAAGTAAACATTTTTTATTCAATTCACGTCGCATATTTGCAATCATGCAATGACTGTCGCTTTTGGGGCATACTAATACACTGTTTTTTTTCCAATCTTTTTCAATTATATATGTTTCTTCAGAATACTATTCCCCAATATAGTATTTAAATACTGCCGTTTTGTTTGACCTCTTGCAATCTTTATTATAAATAATATTGTGCGCGTCATTTATGATAATATAGATATAAGACAACCTTGCCAAATGTTCTATAAAAGAAATTAGTTTGGCGATTTTTTGTTTAACCTGATGGGATTTGGTAATTCCGAAATACATATATGGAAACAAGAACACAATAAATCCAAAATACAACTAATACAATTTATATGAGAGAACATATTGTTTCAAATTGCAGAAAAGATTGATTATGGTATGTATACATTACATCAAGTTTATTTGATTTCATGGATAATTGCATTAGGGTAATTCACATAAATGCGGTTTTGTTTTATCCTTACGAAAACACAGTTATCTAGTAATAATTGGTTTGTATATGTTAAGAAAATGCAAGAATAAGCAACATGGCAATTTGTAATAAACGTTTCTTATTAATAAGATAATATTGTGCACTGGATATATGCCGAGTCAGACTAACGTCTGTGATATGATTACTCTGCACGCTCTAAAAATTAGCGAACATTTGGTCTAATCTGTAAGATATCCTAAATAAACTGTATGAAAGCCATATTCAAATATATTGTCAAAGACTGGAACACTTAAATCAATGAACCCTTGTTTTGTTTATTTATACTAAGTTTTATGCCGTGCCAACTCATTTTGGGTATTTTACGGCGTCAAGCGCACCTAACTAAACTTTCATGAAGTAATTTCTGGAGTAATTTCATTAACCAGTCGTCATCTACCCTTCCTCCAGACAGGAAACTTCTTCATACACATTTTTGTCAAATTTCATGCAAGGGTATAATCTCCCTGGTTGTGATTTTAAATGGTACCCTCTTATACTAAAATCAATATAGTAAAAGCTAGATCTCTTCAAACAAAAAAACCTGACCATGCAAATAAAACCTATTTGCGTAATTATGTATGCACTAATGCCAAGATAACGATGACATTTAACATTTAATGTTTTAATTAAAGTTTTAATTTTCTCTCGTGTAAATATCAGTCTCGTGACATTAAAACATTAAATTAATAACTCATTATTGGAAATATATTGCGAAGATATGTCAGCAGTCTTTAAGAAAAACGCTGTTGATATTTTACAAGGTGTGTGGTTTTGTGAGACATATGTTTTAGCTTCGCTTACAATTTAACATTTAAATGTTGGTAAGCCATTGAATCTGGAAAAGAATTTCGACACTAGAGATTGATTATGAAAGAGTCCTCGACCTTTTAAATTTACCTATATTTTCTGATGAAATCTGCTTTCAATTCTACCGATATAGTTGCCTTTGTGTTGGTTTGTCTTAAACACAAGTAAGCTTTTTTGCTAATAACATAAATCCGAGTTGTCAAGTGTCATTATCGGGTCTGGTTCAAGTTAGTTTAGCAATTGTATATATTTAGACACTAACATGTTTATATATCGCTCCAATTTATCTTTATCAAATGCTACAGTATTTACAGTCTAACTGTCGTAAAGTGACTGCATTACTGTTTAAATAAAGGGTTCCTTTAAAGGTGATGTTTCGACACTTTTGGGGATGTATTAAAGGCCCTTTAAAGATGATGTTTCGACATTTTTAAGGGAAATGTCTGGTTAACAGTGGCGTTGTGTTACAATGTTCAGGACAAGTCCAGTTAATAGTAGCATCATGTTTACTAGGACACCAACTTTCAATATCAAATAAATGAAAACAAATGTAAAAATAAAGTCGAATCATGAACTGTGATTATTGTAGGTTCTAAAAAAGTGATATATAAAAAGAATTCACAATCATACTATATAACATCAATTGTGATAACTTTATTTTGTTTTGTGTAATTGATATACTTATGGTAGGTGATTTTTACATATTTATTATTGTTATTATTAATCTTTTTGTACGACGCCACTGAAAATGTAATATAGAAATAGGTGTTTAATTAAATGAAGAAGTTTAGTTTAAGTTTAGTGATTTAATTATTGTTGAACGAATAACCGTACTTCCATAATGTTTGAGAATTACAATCACATTTTAATTAAATACAGAAAACGTCTTCTGGGATTAATATTACACAATATCGTTCACACATTGTTCACACAATAATCACTTGATCATGACAGAATGACTACCTTTACAAGTATTATGTACTATGCAAAAGTTATAACGCAAATTGGTACAAAACGTAAATCTTGTCCTAAGTTTTAATGTTAATAAAATGAAATTGAATATGATGATAAAACAATCATGGGTATTCAACAGCAAAACATTATGTAACGATTTTTTAAAAGAAAATATTCACTAAATTCAAGTTTGCGTGACTACCCGCGTTCCATTACAAATCGTTTCATTGATTTTTTTTCAAATGTCTATTTTGTTAACTAGGAGTACTTTTTACTAGATGTTTCACATTATTATTATTATTATTTGTGAGAAATATAAACATATATTTTTACACTATCGGTAACTTGCATGTCATATATGAATTAACAGAACAGTTGGATGTATTTGTTTAAGAAGCAACGATATTCATTTCAAAGTCTAGCCAGCTTTAATTTCTTTATGAACAATTTTCAGAATATTTCTTGCATGAATGCCCAGCATTAACTTATACAACTTTATGGTCAAGCGGTCATATGATCTCAATTCTTTTTAGCATTCGAACATTAAATAAGCAAAGTTTCATCTTTACATTAGCTGTTTCTGTAATAATGATATTAAGACAATCATGGTTACTTAATTTGTAAAGGTTGGGCATATTTCGTGACCACATGTTGCAAATCAAAATATATAAGTAAACTTCTCTCATTGGCTGATCTTCGACCGAGAGCGGTAATTATTTCATTTTTCGATCATATTTCATAACAAAATAAATGGACGTTTACACAATTATCTATTTTCACCACCAATTGTTTTGTATTTTTCTACAACCTGTCTGGAAATTGATAAATATTGGATTAGATTTTAGATGCGTGACCTACTTAAGTTTGTTGGATTTGGTTTTGATAGCGATTTTTTCGATCAAATAGGCAGTTTTCAGACATTGGCGTATGTATGTATCAGGGATAGGGCCAATTAATTGCTCTGAACAATTAATTGTCAATTAATTACTGTGTGAAAAACAATGGTAATTGTAATTAATTATTTTATCAAAAAATGGAAAACAATGGTAATTATAATTAATTACTTAGGAAATTTAGGCAATAATTAATTGATTTCAATTATTTTTCAATTACTTCATGATACATTTGCATATGTTTCATTAAATGTGACTTAGTTTCCAAACTGGCACCCTCTTTTCTACTTTTCACGTCTTTCACACCTGATGAATGGGTTCTTTACTGTCATAACAATAGTGTTTGTAACATGAAATCTATAGCTAATTGATTGATAACCCTGCATGGTGTTATAGTAAAAGATTAAATTGTCTGACTGGTCACTGACAGTTGAGCATTGAGGTGATCATCTTGAATACACTGAGTCATTATCACCTTATGATTAAGGTTATAAGATAATCCACTTATCAAGTACTACTGAATTCACTAACCATTTACAAGTGATTTTATGTAATTTGTAATCACATCAAGGCTTGCAAAATTTGAGTGATAACATGTCAGTACAGTATATTATGCCCTTATTGAGTAAATGTTTCATATTGTTTCACATTGTATATATAAAGCATAACTAAGAATTATTGGAAAAAATAAAGTATCAAGTACATGTATACTGCAATATGAGTTATCTTATCTTCTATTTAGTGTCTTAAAGGAAAGGACAATAATTAATACATGTCAGTAACTTGAATTTCATTTTTTGCCTAAATATGTCATAGAAATAATTAATTAATAATTAATTGTTTATGTAAATAATGGTATTTGTAATTAATTATTGTCCTTACACAGGGTAATTAACAATTAATTTTAATTACTGTGGTTGAGAATAATGGTAATTATAATTAATTACTTTCCAAGTAATTGACCCCATCCCTGGTATGTATCTAGTAAGCAGTGGAAAAAATCTTGAGCCGACCTAAGTTTTTCAAGTTACCCTAAATATTGCAGATAAACTTAAAGATTGAAAATGTTAGAAAGCGGTATAAAGCACATTACACAATATTATAGTTCGCTTTTTCTCAACTGTCAAAACATGAATAATTTTACAGTGAATGTGTTTGTTAAAATTATTGTCATAATACATCCATGAATTTTCGAAAGTGTGTATCATGATCGAGTAAAGCTGCTTTGTTTTGAACAGAACATATCTTTTGTTATGTCACAGTTTACATTGTAAATACATGTGAACAAATTATAACATAAATACATGAATACAACATGTCGGTATAATTTTAAAAGTTACGAATTGATTTTTATAACTACAAACATAATAAATGCAAGTTACAGGATTGTCAAGTGTGGGGGATGGTGGTGCAAAAATTACAAAAACAATTATGCAGTATGATATGTGTTAGTCAATATATTTTTAATAACAATAAGGCCGCAAGTACAAAAACAAGGCATTCAGTCACCGTGAATTATTCAAGCTTTGACAGTTTAGAAAAAACGGACTATATAATGTATCAAAGCCATGCATTGTGTTTAAATGAAGACCTTGATATTACAGATTTTTTTAAAACTTGATTGATGTATTTTTCATCCGTGTTTGTGCAAGACAAAAGTTACTTTACGACATTTAGATTGCTCCTGGAGCCAGTGCATTGCTTGTATATAGTTTATTATATATGATGTACGATGTGAGGTTTATCATAACATTTGATCAACGATCTTTTTCTGATGTCTAGGAATAAATTGGTTAATTTGTTACAAATCAGAGTAAAGCATGTTATCTCATTTATAAAAGCTTCTCTGGTCGTTACTTACAGTTCTATGGCTTTTTCACATTTATGAACTTTTCGACTTAGGAATATGGCAAAATTCATATTTCATGTTAGTTGTTACTTGAATCCCATGCATTTTAACTTTTTCTTTTCCATCAGCATGAATTTAAGTAGGGAATGCATGATCACATGTGATATATGATAGGACTTTCTGTCGATAAAAACGAAAAAAACTAGTGTACTAAGAAGTAGAACTAATTGTACAAAGCAATGATGGCATTTAATTAAAAACAGTCAGGTGGTTTTTTATCCATATAAGGCATTGCATATTATTGACATGTTCTTTTTCGTGAACAGCACGCGGATTCTAAAACAAGAAACACTTTTTCCTTTAAGATTTGGCACTGAAAACTTTTTATTGTTTGCACTGTGCGTCCTGAATGTGTCGATAAAGATACATCAGTTGAGATTATATATACAGCGAAAAGTGCTAAGGAAGTAAACAAATTAAAATCGTTTTTATTCAATCTCGAAAATGATTTATTATTTGATCAAGTGTAAAAGTGTATTCATATGGGTAATAAACATGTCCCACTGTTATTGGCTCTATTTCCTTTCAGATGTAATCGACTTTAATTCAGACACTTAAGAAATACATCATAAATCACACGTTCTGACACATAACGAAATGATCGCACTGTTTACATTGACGACATGAAACTTATGATTAATGCAACAAAATTTAAGATTTCGTTTAGGAATTCGAGTGAGAATAAAAAAAAATTAGTACTCTACATGTATAAGATTTGTATTCTTTAGATTTAAACAATGAATAACGGTTTTACATGAAATGAGAATTATCTCATAAATTGTCCAATGCAGCTTGACAATTTACTGCATTCTTCAATGCAAAAGCGTGTATGAACAAAATCCTACAATTCTGAAACAAAAATTTTTAGCAAATACAATGAGTCTTATGCATTGAGCGTCAAACAAGTTATACTATGCAGTCATTAAACTATATAAATCAAAACAATAGTTATTTTGTATATTGTACACAAAACATAATAACATAGTTTAAGATATTCCAAGATGCAAAGATTATACAAAACTAAACATAAAACAAAGTACATACCTTCGTCAAAACCTGGAAAGTGATCTACTTTATACAGCGATAGGATAAAGTTTTAATAAGTAACCATACTTCAACTTTGTATCTCAACTCCTTTGCATCGAAAAGTTGTATGCAAATGTATAAAGCGTCGCATAAAAACTGATATCGATTGATGCAGCTGCACATATGTTAAGGCCGTTTTGAACAAAAAGAACCTTAGTGTGCAGCGTGTCATAAAGTTTAAAATACATTTTGCCCTATTCGTCTATTGAGTGGCGACTGAAAGACGAATTAATTTCATTCTAGTGAATCAAATTAAGTATAGTTTTGCAAAACTAAATAACATAATCCAAGCTAGGAATTGTTTATTTATTTAAGTATTATCTTTGTACAACTTATGTATAAAACAAATATATTATACAATATAAAACATGTACAAAGCCACTCTTAATAGAGTTATAAAACACATCGCACACTTAAAATAACTAAAACTATCACACATTTATCAACAATATATTTATTTGCAACAAACATTTTGAAACAGGTTAGAAATAAAAAGTAGTTAATCAATGATATTTGCAAGTTAAATATATATTTAAAAAAACCCTTTAAATTTGACAATTATTAATTTGGTGCACTAACGCGCATGATAAAAAAATTGGTTCAGAATGTGTTTTATTTAGTCGCATTTAATTAATTACATTGACATTCAGCTGATGCTTTGTTTTTTTATTTAATTAGCCTGGTTGTAAATAATTTAACTTACATATATATATTTGAAATAGATGGAAATTTAATTATGACTTGTGAATTTATATTTTTTGCATTAAATGTTAAAATTATCAATCAATTTTCAAAACATGGCATGTTATTGTTCTTTTAATTTTGGGTTCATCAGTTTATGGAGAAACACCATGAGCCCACACTATTGTGTACCTGTTTCAAGGTATTAATTTATGTGAATACAAATTTCAGTACGTGTGGCTCGGTGAATAAGAGTGTAGATATTACTCAATTGTTTTATATAAATGATAAAAGAATATTTCTAAATATATTCATCCATACCTATTTTTTACATACTAATCATTTGTTACATCGACGCGTCAAGTTAAAAAATTCACAAGTAGTCAGATCACAATTGCTTTTATCAATCACAGTTAAGGATAAATTATTACTAAAAAGAATCTAAAAGCTGCATATAATCGACCATAAGCAAGCAAAGCAAAGATGAAATTCATTATTATTGTGTAGGCGGCAAAACAAAACAAAATCTGATATAATAAAACGTTGAGTGAAATTGTTTTCAATGATTGAAAATTCAAACACAATATGCAATTATGACAAGTGGTTAAAAGGGATATTGAATATGGTTCAATAGAAAGTGTTAAAGTATGGCTTTTGCATTTCATTACGCAAGATTAGATATCACACTGGCTCGTTTCTGTAATACACTTGAGAATAACAAAATTTATCAAATTTAATGAAATTACACTTTGAAACGTCTAATGCACTTTACAATGATACATTCCAATACTTCGTAAACAATTCACAATCTTAACAACAGTCACATTAAAGAGATGAACGCATTAAATGTAACTATTTCCCTAACGACATAAAATTTTATATACATTTTGCAGGTATTGTTTGTTGTCTTTTCATTTGATAACAGCCGTCTATGAGCTTTCATATTAGAAAATCTATAGCTGATAACTTCACAACTCTCCTTGTTACGCTCATTTTTAACAGTATGGTAGAGGTTTTTTACAAGTTATCTCCCTTTGTCTATTTTCGCGCGAGAAAGCGCACATGGAACGCTGGTAGCATGGAGTCAAGGACTCTCGTTAACAATTTAAGATTTTTAAGCCTTCATTGTGGCTCAAAGCGTAAGTTTATTATTTTATAATACCATCTTCTGTATAATTCTTCGCTTAATATGTTTGCAGAATTTTCTTAAGGGAATTTTAACGTTTATTTAATTATTTTTGTGAAACGGATAAAACCCAACGTGTTCGTGTCAACATTTTGCTTAAGTTTTAAGTAATATTTTGTCCAAGTGTTTTAACAGAGTGTTTTTCACTTATAAATCTTCAAAGTAATTATTTTGTTGAGCTAGATTTAACGTAAGAACTGTATTTTTGTTGTAGCTTCTACAGAATGGTCTTAAGCTTATTTCTAGTACCAGAGTTATCGTTCTTGAACATTGATTTTTTAGAGATTCATACACGTGGTCTGAAAGAGTTCTTTCCTAATGAACCAATGCTTAAAGAAAGCTTTATTATGTATTTATAAGATTGTTTTTGTATTTTCAGTTATTTACTGGTTAATATGGTTACTATATGTGTGAAATACAGCTTGAATTCCACATTTATTCAGTCGTTTGTTTGCTTTATCCACTTTCCATATCATCAAGTGCAAGGACTTGAAAGTAAATAAGCTCACCATGTCAGAACATGAAGGTACAAGCAGCCAGGCTGCTTTAGCTGAAATAAGAACCAGAACTTTAACTGAGAAGGCTCATGTTAACTTCATTAAACAATGTGAGAAACATTCAAATAACTTGATTAAGTATAAACACAGTCCGGAATACGTTTGCGAATCCGGAAATCTTGCAAACTTACTTTTTTTACTTTTCATCCGATTAATTTCAAATTTTCAATAAATGTAGATCTTCATACGGGCATAACACCATTTAAATTTCATCCAGATATCTTTACTAGAAATATGTTTTATTTGAAGTCAAAAGTCAAAAGTCCCATGGGAATTGGCAAATTCCCATGGGAAAATGGCTCTCCCATGGGAATCCCATTTTGAAAATGGGATTTTTCTCCCATGGGAGAATTCTCCCATTTCTAATTCCATTAATAAAGGTCACAGCAAGGTAAAAATACAGATTTGGAATCAGAATGATGTTCTTAACAAGAATGTGAAAAAAAATATCTAAAAAGTCCAAAAATAAAAAATTCCCATTTTTAAGAATGGGAGAATTCTCCCGTGGGAGAAATCCCATATTTCAGAATGGGAGAATTCTCCCATGGGAGAAATCCCATATTCAAAATGGGAGAATTCTCCCGTGGGAGAAATCCCATTTTCAAAATGGGAGAATTCTCCCGTGGGAGAAATCCAATTTTCTAAAAGGAAGAATATTCACAATAGAAAATTATTGCAAGAGATATATGGGAACTTTGATATTGAGCTGAAGTTTCTTGGGACGGCTTGTAGATCTTTTGAATGATTTTTAAGTCTAAAATAGTAAATGTTTTTTGTTAATTCTTTTTCATTTCTTAAATGAAGTTTTCATCTAAAAAATTACTACACTTTTTATGATTATTTGGTTGTAAATATATTACATAAATGTAAATTTGTTAACCTGCTTCTATGAATACATTTGTAGATGAGCATGATGCAAATACTTGAATACATGCTTCCCTAGATTTTAAGTTTCATAAAAAATAAAAAGTAACGTAGATAACACTATTATTCTTATACTTTATACCAGTCATCAACTTAACCCACTAGCCTGACTCCAGGACTAGCATACATAGTTACAGGCTTGTAAAATCTAGTTGATAAATACAATTGGGTTAGCTAATAATTTTGCCTTGAACTTCATAACATTAATAATGGATCGAGTGCTCAAGAAAATTTAAGATGGCAGTCATCAATTAAACCCACTAGCCTGACACCAGGATTAGCATATATAGATACAGGCCTGTGAAATCTACTTGATTCATACAATCGGGCTAGCTAATAATTTTGCCCTGAGATTCATAACATTTACAATGGACCTAGTGCTTGAGAAAGTTTAAGATGGCAGTCACCAACTTATCCCACTAGCCTGACCCCAAGACTAGCATACATGGATACAGGCTTGTAAAATCTACTTGATTCATACAATCGGGCTAGCTAATAATTTTGCCTTGAACTTTATAACATTATTAATGGACCTTGTGCTCAAGAAAATTTAAGATGGAAGTCATCAACTTAACCCACTAGCCTGACCCCAGGACTAGCACACATAGTTACAGGCTTGTAAAATCTACTTGATTCATTTAATCGGACTAGCTAATAATTTCGCCTTGAACTTCATAACATTATTGATGGACCTAGTGCTCGAGAAAATTTAGGAATGATGTCATCAACTTAACCCACCAGCCTGACCCCAGGACTAGCATACATAGTTACAGGCTTGTGAAATCTACTTGATTCATTTAATCGGGCTAGTTAATAATTTTACCCTGAGATTCATAACATTATTGATGGACCTAGTGCTCGAGAAAAATTTAAGATGGATGTCACCAACTTAATCCACTAGCCTGACCTCAGGACTAGCATACATAGTTACAGGCTTGTGAAATCTACTTGATTCATACAATCGGGCAAGCTAATAATTTTGCCTTGAACTTCATAACATTATTATTGGACCTAGTGCTCGAGAAAACTTAAGATGGATGTCATCATCTTAGCCCACAAGCCTGACCCCAGGACTAGCATACATAGTTACAGGCTTGTGAAATCTACTCGATTCATTCAATCGGACTAGCTTAAATTCTGCCTTGAACTTTATAACATTATTAATGGACCTAGTGCTCGAGAAAATTTAAGATGGCAGTCATCAACTTCACCCACTAGTCTGACCCCAGAACTAAAGGCATTATTGAAAACCAAATACATATTTTATCTTAGGATATTTTTAACCAAATATATTCAACAGAATTTAAGTTGAGGCAATAAAATAGTCAAATGATTCAATCATACAATGTTATCAAAAAGATTAGGGCTGTGGATAATTGAGCTATGGTGGCGATCAGATCGGACCCATGATTCATGTGTAGCAATTCACGAATCGAACCATGATTCAGTTGTTAATGGAGAAGCATACAGGAATTCATGTTACAAAAAACAAGTGAAGGATTACAGAAGTTTTTGTATGGAAAACCATGTACTCCAAACATTTCAATTACCAGGCGAGTTTGGGGCATTTTTTAGTGCATCAGTCGAAATTTTGACACAAAATAATTCAGTCCCTACATAAATTAAAATTTCATTTGTAATGCGACCCATTTTTAGTGTTAATTAAGCTCAAATATTCTTTCATGTTTTTTTATCCAAAAAAAGATCCCGATCCGACAATTTCAGACGTGATGAATATTTGTACTCAATTTTCTGCCCAAGATCGCGAATATCTGAGTATTCCGATACTCGCAGCAGCCTTAGAAAAGATACCCCTTATGCACACCCACCTCTCTTGATCCTAGGAAACAGCAGGGACTACGATTTTGATCATGCAAATCTCTCATAAAATCCCTGCTCTGTGGGACTTTCAAAAAAAAATTCATCCACTAGTCAATTCTAATTGACTGGTTATAGTCCATAAACTGTTTGCAGAGTAATGCAGCATATTGATAATAAAAACTACACAACCATTGGATGTAAGTTAAAACTAAAGGCGAACGAAGTGAGTTTAAGAACAAAATTGCTTCATGCTAATTCAAATGGTTCACAGTTCAAAAAGACAAACTAATATACAGGTGTATATTTGGAAATTTCAGGGGTACAGAACCCCCTGACCCCCCCCCCCCCCCACTGCTATACCGTCCTATAATTTTTACGTCAACCATGCCCTGCCAAGCAGTGTGTGGGAAACGAAATCTTTTCCCTACTGTCCTCAGCCCTTGGGATGAGGTGAATTACATTTACCTATTGCATGATAATAATTAGTATACATATAATATATAATTTTATGATAAAACCAAGTGCTTATATTGTTTCATACAAGAAAGACTTTTCTATTTAGTGTATATTTTGTTGAGAGGACAATAAATCAACATTTACACTTTTCAGGTGACATTATATTTATAGATCAATTAACAAATTCAATTTTATCTATATAAATAACAGTATACATTTTAATTTATCTTAGTTTAATCAGAAAAAAATAATTATACACAATAGCATAATATAATATTCTGCTAAGTTTGTGAGAGCAAGTTCAGTTTTTCATAATCACATAATGACTAACCCTAATCATTATAAGGTTCATCTAACTAAAGGTTAAATAAATATTGTATCCATATATTGTAAACATTTAGACTAGTACTGCTTTATCTTTAAATAAGATCTACTCTCTAACAATTATATTATACAGTCTGTATATACAATGTACATGTATATTTAACAATTAGTCTTAATGCTTATCTCATCTAAGATCTGTGGCTATATATAGACTGTTGATCCTTGGATATCAGCTGGTTGCCATAGTAACAATTTTGACAGCTTCCACTTGCATTGGTTACAATTGATAAGAGTAATTTACAATTCTGTTAAATTTGATGTACAGCATTTAAAATTTAAACCCAATTTATTTTGAAAAAAACAACAACATAATACAAGTAATTTTATAATAATGTGCATATAAATGTATGTAGTTGTAAAAAAATCAATAGAAAAAATGAGACAATGCATAAAAGAAATCAATTAATTCTCTACCGTCTACTGAAATTTTAATAGACTATAGTCATCTATGAGCAATTACTGAAAATTAATGAAAATAAGAAAATACATGAATATATTTTTTTTAAGAATATTTCAATTAATTTATATTTATGATCTAACATATTAGATGGGTAGTTGCTAAGTTATTTGCAGATTTTAGGTTCATAATGCATTAGTTTATTGGTTTTGAATGCACTGATCTTAAGTCTAATGATACATTTTGGGTTTATAATTAGATACATTAGATCTACTTTTAATGCCTTAAATAGTATTAAAAGAATTGTAAAAATGGCATTGATTTACAAATATGTAATATATTTCAAGACTTAAACATAAATAATGTTAATAAATAATATTTTAAATAGTGCCCAACTACTCCATAATTAATAAAGATTCTTTCCTGACTCAGATATACATTTTTAGGCCTTCATAGTTAACTGCTCTATGAAAACATGTACATGTAATTTGTATTTTCAGAGTTTTCTTTTTTAGTAAAATATAGAATCCCTCCCTTAGATATCATAGTGTAACTATAGACCTCAGCCAATCAGCTTCTAGTAAATACTAACAGTTTATATGATATCTAACAAAACTGTCCCTTACAATGCAAGACCCCTAGTGTGAATGTTATCTAGTCTGATAAGAGGGGTATATATATGTAACAAGGTTTATACAAAAAAAATCAGACATATGAAAAATGATAGAATTAAATTTAAGGATCTATATAAATATGTCTTTACTTTTAGGATTTATATAAAAAAAAAATAACTTTAAGTTTATTTCTTTATTAACTGTATTTTTTATATATTCTTTCATAATAGAATTTAGTTGTTTAAACATATTACCCGATCAAGTCAATATAAGATAACAATATAATCTTAGTTGGAAATACCTTCTGGCTTTGTCTATTGTTAGATAAAATATGCCTTCATGACATATGTATTGATAGATGTCCCAACTTGACATTTACTGCATGATTAATTGTTAACTCAAAGTAGTATTCTTCAAAGTTGATTAATTTCATTGGATAATTTTTATTAACCCGCCCCAAATAAATTTTAAATAAAATTAATTATACAATACTGATTAAAGAGAATATATAGATATGATACTTTGGAAGAGATTTTACATTAAGAAAACTATTAGATTTTTGGTGTTGTTACAACTATTATATGTTATATGTGATTCTTGGAACTATTGAAAAGAACTTTACAAATAATTAAAGTGAAAATACAGAAAGAGTTATTGTACTTTGAAAGGAACATTATACTGCATGGCTAAATTATACTATGAACTTGAATATTAGAGAAGATTGTCAGGCAAGGGCTTGAGCAAATTCCCCTTCAACCCTCAAATGCCAAGCTTCTTCCTAGCCCTTGGTGATATATATACAAGAAAATATTAATGCAAAGCATTAAAGAGGGCAAAATTAATAATGTGAACGTACTGCTTAAGCTCATATTCAAAACACATTCCATATAAGAGCACACACTGAAAAGGGTTCTCCCAACAGTAAGGCTTTCGAAAGTGACTGTAACCTACGTTGTATATTGCGTCACATAAACTTGTTTTCACTAAATAACATAAGGTCTTATGACTTTCTAACTAAAATAATGTAAGATAATGCAGGCGCATAGGAGCAACGGAGCAAGGGCTACAGCCGCGGCCCCAATATTCTGGCAAGCGGGCGACAAGTTAATTTTTAATGAAACATATTGAATATATTGAGGTCTCGTTATAATACAGAGTTTTTCTTAAACAGGGGATACTGAAAGTGCTGGAAATTGAGTTTCAGAGGCTTACATCAAGAAAAAATTTCGTCTGGCGGGGGGGGGGGGCAGGAGGGGCCCCTCCCGCACCCACTACATCTGTGGTCCAAATATTCAGATTCTTCCTACGGCCACGTGCCTGTTATGTCAAGTCATTACAGGGTCATCCAAAACATAATAAAATTCCAGATACCCTATTATGATTTTAACATGAATCCACTGATCAACATTCTTGATCCATTCTTTTTATCAAGTAAAAGTGATAAGAGTATTAGAACATTGAAATGAGCTTACCTCATTGTTTCATGGCATTTCTTGATACGAGTGATACCATCTTTCATGATGTTGTAAATGACAAAGCATAGGACACAAACATGTAAAGACAGGTCGCAGATACAAAGGACCATACCTATGCATGCTCAATCCTCTGTGCTTGTCCCACATTAAGTTCTAAAACTAAAAGTATGTTCATCGACATCATGTTCATAATTATTGATGAGTTTCAATGTGATGATCCTCACTTTTTAGACAAAAGAACACATCCAGAATAGAATATATTGTTGATTATGTTTCCTTTATAGTTTGTTAAATGAATTATATCACATTAATATTTTCACAAAGCTTCTTTATTTTGTTAGATCCATTTGATTGTATTAATTTGACGATATTTGACATGAAAAACAACATCCCAGAGTTTTACTTCCGGAATTAGTTACTAAAACAATTACTCATTTGTTCCTACAATCGTTGTCGTCAAGATGCAAAAATGTAAAATGAATTTCTTTTATAATGATTCAATAATAAAATAAGCCCTTACATTAACATCAATAAAAACACAAGTGGATCCAGAGGGACCGGACCTGGTGTATGCACAGGGGTGGATCCAGGATTTTTTCTAGAGGGGGTCCTAACTTTTCTATAGGGGGGTCCGAACTTTTCTGGGGGGGGGGGGGAGTCATAACCTCGAACTACAACCATATTATACACATTTTGCAGAAAAAATGTAACATATTGATAATAAAAACTACATTACCATTAAATCTATGTCAAGCACCCAGAAAAATTGCGTTATGCTACTTAAAAATTACTTACAGGCAAGAAATACACCATTGGACAGGTACATTTTCAAAATTCTAGGGGGGTCTGGACCCCCCTGACGCCCTGCTGGATTCGCTGATGATGCAAAGTTTTTTCTATAGATTGTAAAATATGATATTTAGGGGTGGGGGTTGATGCACGAGGCAGGTTGATACAGACCATTAGTTCAATCTCCAGCCCAGCCCTGCTAGATCCGCCTATGAATATTTAATAGACAGTAGGATTTAGAAAACTCTGCTTTTTTTGAAAATATTAGATTTTTGGTGGAGCGTTGGTTTTTTGGGGGGCGTGGTTGCGCCATAGCAATACATTGTATAGGTCGCAACGTGTAGGTCAGTCAACCAACTCGTTATTCCTTGAAAGTTTGGATTTAACTGTTAACCAGTTACTTGGCACATACTTATGTCAGTGACTGACAACTGCCCTACATGATTAAGAATCAACGAGGGAGAGTAGTGGTAGAAATCATTTCATGAACAAACTCTGCGAAAACTTGGGAATCAGATGTAATGTTTAAAACACTTCTGAACAAATATTTAGTCACTGATTCAACTAACCATTTTTCAAGTCAATTATCTAACACACAATACAAACATGCTCTTACTAAGAAAGTGTTGTTACAACCCGTTTTCCGGCTTTTATTACAGAATGGGTGGGTGTGTTCAATCCCTTTCGTAATTACCCGTTTTGTAATAAATATTACAATTTGGGTTTTTATTACAAAACGGGTTGTTACAATGCATCAACTATCAATGAAAAACAAAAGGCATCAATTTGTTAATTTCTAAATGTATCAAACACAACTTTTGAGTAACGTAGGATATTTCACTTATCTAAAACAATGTTTTTGCTATAATTTGATTTTATAAAATCATTCTAGTTTATAAAAAAGGCCGTAGAACTGTTCTCTAGTCATTAAATAACAGTTCCCTTAGATATTCTTTATAAAATATGCAAAATCTAATACATTAGGAAATCCCATTTTCAGAATGGGAGAATTCTCCCATGGGAGAAATCCCATTTAGAAAATGGGAGAATTCTCCCATGGGAGAAATCCCATATACAGAAATGGGAGAATTCTCCCATGGGAGAAATCCCATATTCAGAAATGGGAGAATTCTCCCATGGGAGAATTCTCCCATTTATAATATGGGAGAATTCTTACATGGTGTTTAAATGCTTTATAAGTGACAAAATATTCATTTTTTCTTTGGAATAACGTTATGTACTAATAGATCTATCCAATACTATCTCTAAATGTTTGTTTGGATGAATTTGAAAAAATGGGAATTTTCTCCCATATTTGTAAATGGGAGAAAATTCCCATTTTTCTCCCATAAAAATCCCATGGGAGAGCAATTCTCCCATGGGAATTTGCCAATTCCCATGGGAATTTTGACTTTTGACTTAAAATTAAACATATTTCTAGGAAAGATATCTGGATGAAAGTTTACTGGTGTTATGCCCATATGTAGATCTACATTTATTGAAAATTTGAAATAAATCGGATGAAAAATAAAAAAAGTAAGTTTGCAAGATTTCCGGATTCGCAAACGTATTCCGGACTGTGTTTATAGAAGAAACATCGAAGAAGTGATATCGTCATTTAGAAATTGTGACAAAAACAAATGTTTAGTGGAAGATTTAAAGAATAAACTCAATCAATGTTTTAAGGACTATGAGGTTATTATGCAGAATTATTCTGATTTTTTAACTAACACTCGTACTGAAGAAAGTACTAGCG
This sequence comes from Mactra quadrangularis, assembly GCA_025267735.1. NCBI lineage: Eukaryota > Metazoa > Mollusca > Bivalvia > Venerida > Mactridae > Mactra > Mactra quadrangularis. The sequence goes on along the minus strand of CM046305.1, from coordinate 44,174,099 downwards.
AATTGGAATCCCAACGTGTCATCCATAGAACGGTTGCTGAGGACACTATTGTTGCATTAAACGAAATGGAAATGATTTTAAAAGGTGCTTCACCATCTGTTAAAAGCATATTTAGTAGTGTTAAAAGTGTAAGAAGCTCAAGTAGCAAAAGTGTTTTACTTGAACAAATTGCTAAGACAGAAGAAGCCAGAACTAGACTTGAATACGAAAAAAGGGAAGCTGAATTAAAGAAAGAAAAAGCTAGAATAGAAGAGGAACAAATTAAATTGAAAGCAGTTGCTGATAGGAAAAAACGTGAATTAGAAGCTGATTTGGAAGTTCTAGCTAAAGAAAGAACTGTAAATATTGAACAGGCTGTTCTGAAAACATACAAGGAAGAATTAGAACAAGAGTGTAATTTGTCTGTTATTAGTTCTAAGAAATATGTAGATGTTAAACCGAGGCAACCTACTAATACAGCCTTCAATTTTGTGAATACAACACAACCTCATTCAGTTCGAGTTGATGATCAGCTAGTTCACAACAGATATTCAACATGTGACATGAATCCAGTGCCTGAGGTTAAACAAAATCAACCAATGAATCAAGTGGTCTCAAATCAGTATTCAGACTTATCCAAGTTTCTTTTGAAAAAAGATCTATTAATGGACAGATTTTACCAGTTTGATGACAAACCTGAAACATTCCACATATGGAAAACAAGTTTTCTTTCAATTACTTCTGAACTCAATACATCTCCTGCAGAAGAATTTGATTTACTTCTGAAGTATCTTGGACCTGAATCTAGAAGATATGCAGTTAGTCTAAGATCTTCTAATGCTAACAATTTAAATAACGGTTTGAAATGTTTGTGGGAAAGACTATATGAACGATATGGTTCACCAGAGATGGTTGAATCAGCACTTAAGAAAAAGTTGAATGACTTTCCAAAGTTAAACAATAGAGATAACATTAGACTGTTTGATTTAGTAGATATATTGTATGAGATTAATAGTATTAAGCAAGATGAGAAATATTGTTTATTGCTCAGTTACTTTGATTCTTCAACAGGTGTTTTACCTATTGTTAATAAGTTGCCAATGCATTTACAAAGTAAATGGATGCTTAGAGCTACTAACTATAAGAAATGTCATAATGTGCATTTTCCACCCTTTTCTGAATTTTGTAATTTTGTTAAAGAAATGAGCTCTATGCTGAATGACCCAGGGTTGTCTGTCAATGTTGAAAGCAAGTATGAAAAGAAGTTTGTCAATAAAGCTAGTTCCATGGTGAGGGTACAAAAAACCATGGTTTTTATAGCTGATACATGTCCAGTACATGGTAATGCAAAGTCTCATACATTGAATAATTGTAAAGTCTTTCTAAGGAAATCTGTATCTGAGAGAAAGAGATTTTTGCGTGATAATAAGATATGTTATAAATGTTGTAATTCTACTGATCATATTTATAGCAATTGTCCATCTTCGATACAATGTGCAGAATGTGGAAGTGAGAGACACCCGACTGCCTTACACTTTTTTAAGAGTCCCTCAAGAAATTATGGCAGGGAGAGTTCTCAATCTGATAATGAGGATACAGTGTTAACCAATTGTACAAATATTTGTGGTAAAGGTTTCATGGGTAAATCTTGTTCAAAAATTGTACTTGTGAAAGTGTATCCTGAGGGCCAGTCTCACAAAGCAAAAACTGTATATTGTATCATTGATGACCAAAGCAATAGGACATTATGTAGTCCAAATATTTTTGATTTGTTAAATGTAAGACCACATATTACTGAAAACTATACTTTAGTATCATGTTCTGGTAGCTATTCCACACAAGGGAGAATTATGAAAAATTTGATTGTATCATCTCTGGATGGTAGGTTTAATGTTAAATTATCTAAGATTTTAGAATGTGCACAGTTACCTGATACTAGGTCTGAAATCCCATCTCCTGAGGTTACATATTATCATAATCATTTAAGAGATATTCAGATTCCTCCAATTGATTCTAATTCTGATATTCTTTTGCTCATTGGTCGTGATGTACCTGATGTTCATCATGTTTTAGAACAGAGAATTGGTCCCAGAAATTCTCCATTTGGACAGAAGCTTGGACTTGGATGGGTTATCATTGGTGAAGTGTGTCTGGGGAATACCCATGTAAATTCAAATGTTAATGTCTTGAAAACTTATGTTCTCAATAGTGGTCGATCTACTATTTTTCCCCCATGTAACAGTAAAATACAAGTTGATCAAGCTGACATTGATACTGATGTGTTTTCTGAGACAAGATATGATAACAAGCGTGGTTTATCATTGGAAGACAAAGAATTCCTTGAAATCATGGAAGATAAATTTTGTAAGGATGAAACAGGAAAGTGGTCAGCTCCATTACCATTTCGCATTCCACGTGATAGACTTCCAGATAATCGTCAAGTAGCTTATCATAGAGCTAAATTGTTAGAAACTTCCCTGAAAAACAATTCTCTGAAATTGTCGCATTTCATAGAATTTATGAATAATATCATTGTTAAAGGTTATGCTGAAATAGCGCCCGCCTTACAGGAAGAAGAAGAATGTTGGTACCTTCCCTTGTTCGGAGTTTACCATCCAAAGAAAAAGGACAAAATAAGAGTTGTATTTGATTCATCCAGTAAATTCCAAGGTGTTTCTTTAAATAGTGTGCTATTAACTGGTCCAGACCTGTCAAATAATTTAACAGGAATTTTGATGAGATTTAGACAAAAACCTGTGGCTGTGACCGGAGACATAGAACAAATGTTTTATCAGTTTAGGGTGAATGAGAAACATCGTAACTTCTTAAGATTTTTCTGGTATAAAGACAATGACTTTTCTAAGGAACTTATAGAATATCGTATGTGTGTACATGTTTTCGGAAATTCAGCATCGCCTGCTGTAGCTACTTATGGTCTTAGAAAAATAGCTGAAAATGCAAGTTCCTTTTGTGATCAGTCTGTTATTGAATTTGTGAATAATGATTTTTATGTAGATGATGGCATTACATCACTATCAACCAATGATGAAGCAGTAAATTTGTTAAAAGGTACTCAGAAAGTTCTTATGGAGCAGGGTAACATAAGGTTTCATAAATTTGCATCCAACAGTATAGAAGTTCTGAAATCATTTCAAGAAGAAGACTTGGCTAAAGATTTGAAGCAGACAGAATTCATGTTTAATGATCTACCTGTTCAGAGAAGTTTAGGTTTATGCTGGGATTTAAATGAGGATTGCTTCATCTTTCAAACATCAGCAGATAGATCAAGAACTCATACTAAGCGCAGTGTGCTTTCTACTATAAACAGTCTTTATGACCCATTAGGTTTTTTGTCACCCTTTATTATTGGCGGTAAACTTATTCTTAGAGAAATAACAGGGACATTGAATGGCTGGGATGAACCGTTACCTGAGAACTTACGTAAGAAATGGGACCTTTGGGTTGAGTCTCTTAGAGATTTACTATCACTTAAAATTCCTCGTACTTATTTTCCATATAGAATTACTTATGATTCAAATTATACTCTACATATATTTTGTGATGCATCTAACAAAGCTATAGCATCAGTTGCTTTTTTGGAAAAGATTGTAAATGGGAACAGTTACATTGGTTATGTGTTTGGGAAATCGAAGGTTGCTCCTAAGCATGCGTTGACCATTCCTAGATTGGAACTTTGTTCTGCAGTTCTTGCTGTTCAAATTGCAGAAACTGTGTCTGAAGAGCTATTAATGTCACCAGATAAGATTCAATACTATTCGGATAGTAAAGTAGTCCTTGGTTATTTGTCAAACAAAACAAGAAGATTTTATGTATATGTGGAAAACAGAGTATCTAGGATACTGAAATTTTCTAAATCAACTCAGTGGAGGTATGTTGAGTCTGATAGCAATCCAGCTGACTGTGGAACTCGGGGCCTCAAGCCCTCTGAAATTGAACGTTGTCCTTGGCTTACTGGAAATTCATTTATTACTAGGCACATTAGCAGAGAGTACTTTCCTTTACAGAACCCATATCTAGATACAGAAATTCGTCCTATAACTATAAGTTTGAAAACTGTTGTTAAGCTTGGAATTGATCGTTTTGGAAAATTTTCATGTTGGAAAAGATTAACTGTTGCAATCTCTGTACTTGTTAATTTTGTGAGACGTTTCAAACGCCATTCATCTTGTAACAACATGAGTTATAAAACTGAAAGGTCTAAAACACAAGCTCAAATGTTTATAATTGGACAGGTTCAACAAGAGTTCTTCTCTAAAGAAATTACGTGTCTTATGATGAACAAAGCCTTACCAAATGACAGTAGTGTTTTATCATTATCTCCATATCTTGATGAAAATAAATTGTTAAGAATTGGTGGAAGACTTAGAAATTCACAATTGCCTATTGGTGAAAAACATCCTTTACTGATCCCTGGTAGATCTCACGTGGCTTTATTACTTGTAAGATATTACCATGACCTTGTGTGTCACCAAGGGAGACACATCACTGAAGGAGCTATCAGATCGGCAGGATTTTGGATAACCGGAGGGAAACGACTTATTGCTAACGTGATACACAAGTGTATTGTCTGTCCAAAACTTAGGGGAAAATTTTCTGAGCAGAAGATGTCAGACTTGCCAGTAGAGAGACTTACTCCAGCTGTGCCTTTCACCTTTGTAGGGGTCGATGTTTTTGGACCTTGGCATGTAGTTACTAGACGTACTCGAGGTGGTGTGGCAGCAAACAGACGTTGGGCTGTGTTATTTACTTGTTTAACAATTAGAGCAGTGCATATTGAAATTATTGAAGAAATGTCTTCTTCCGCCTTTATCAATGCCCTTAGAAGGTTTATAGCTATTCGTGGTAAAGTTAAGGTATTCCGTTCTGACTGCGGTACTAATTTTGTAGGAGCAAGTGACAATTTGAACATGAACGTTATTAATGTTGATGACAAGAACATGAAAAGTTATTTATATGACTCGGGTAGCACTTGGATATTTAATCCTCCACATGCATCACACATGGGAGGTGTGTGGGAACGTATGATAGGTATTAATAGACGTATATTAGATGCTGTTTTACTTGAACATAAGAATAGACGACTTACTCATGATGTTCTATGTACGTTTATGGCTGAGATTTCTGCTATTATTAATTCCAGACCTATTGTTCCAGTATCTTCAGATCCAGATAACCCATTTGTACTGTCGCCATCCATGCTTTTGAATAGAAAGACTGATAATGATAGTGTTGACTTATTTCAGCACAATCACATGGACGTAAAGGACATTTATAAGTCTCAATGGAAATGTGTCCAGGTTATGGCTGAAATGTTTTGGAAACGTTGGAAATCTGAATATCTCTCTTCTTTACAATCTCGTCAGCTTTGGAAATCCAAAACTGAAAATCTAAAGGAAGGGGATGTAGTTCTTATGAAAGACAAATCTGTTCATCGTAATTATTGGCCTGTTGGTATTTTAACTAACATTTACAAAAGTGATGATGGCCTGGTTAGAAAAGCAAAAATTAAGGTTATTAAAGATGGGAAATCTTTCTTTTATATAAGACCTGTTACTGAGTTTGTATTGTTGTTAGAATAAAATTTGTCTTGAACTGTATTGATACAAGGAGGTGGATTATAGTATTTGACATTATTTTTGTTATACAGTGGGTACAGTTTGATGATTTGATTGTCGTTCTTGTATATTTGTTTTTAGGAATATTTTTCTTAAGCAATAAGGTAATTAATGTATATAAGTATATGAAGACAATTGTTTAATCTTATTGAAATTTTTCAAGCATGACTATGAGTTTTAACTGCTTAAGGATTGTAATAAATCGTTGGGTTTTCAGACATAAGTTTTATTGTTAGGGTATAAAAGATTGAAAAAGACTACTATTTGAAAAAAAATACAGTGTTATAATAGAGTATTATAACAGGCAGGGAGTGTTACGCTCATTTTTAACAGTATGGTAGAGGTTTTTTTACAAGTTATCTCCCTTTGTCTATTTTCGCGCGAGAAAGCGCACATGGAACGCTGGTAGCATGGAGTCAAGGACTCTCGTTAACAATTTAAGATTTTTAAGCCTTCATTGTGGCTCAAAGCGTAAGTTTATTATTTTATAATACCATCTTCTGTATAATTCTTCGCTTAATATGTTTGCAGAATTTTCTTAAGGGAATTTTAACGTTTATTTAATTATTTTTGTGAAACGGATAAAACCCAACGTGTTCGTGTCAACATTTTGCTTAAGTTTTAAGTAATATTTTGTCCAAGTGTTTTAACAGAGTGTTTTTCACTTATAAATCTTCAAAGTAATTATTTTGTTGAGCTAGATTTAACGTAAGAACTGTATTTTTGTTGTAGCTTCTACAGAATGGTCTTAAGCTTATTTCTAGTACCAGAGTTATCGTTCTTGAACATTGATTTTTTAGAGATTCATACACGTGGTCTGAAAGAGTTCTTTCCTAATGAACCAATGCTTAAAGAAAGCTTTATTATGTATTTATAAGATTGTTTTTGTATTTTCAGTTATTTACTGGTTAATATGGTTACTATATGTGTGAAATACAGCTTGAATTCCACATTTATTCAGTCGTTTGTTTGCTTTATCCACTTTCCATATCATCAAGTGCAAGGACTTGAAACTCCTTGACATTTATTAAATAAGTTTATATAACGTTGAGATAATTGCTGATTTTAAATGGAAAGGTGTGACTTTCCTTGTACAGGAATAAACACCTGCTCACAGGGTTCAAAGTTAAGTGTGGTTCTATTGCAAAATACTTTCTATGAGGGTTCTACATATTTTTTCCTTGAATTAGCAATAAAAAAAACACAATTTCTCAGTAGACTAGCGTATTTAAGTGCAACATAGGTTTAGAAAAAAAATAATCATGGCAATTTGTCAAGGAAATGTCAAGCGGCAATGAATAATTCATAGTATGAATAATTACGTGATATGTTATATAGATTAATGTATTTATAATACTGGGTTTACCGTATCTTTCTTATATTTTGGTTTGAAATTATGATTTGCAATAGTTCATATTGAGTCGATATGCAAATTTGTGTTAAATGATACTGACATTTTGAAGTGTAAAACCTTAATATTCGATTACTTCCACTCATGTCATTTTGGTCACGGTTTTCATTTTCAGTGCTTTCTAAAGAAACTATGCATTAAGTTTATCACAAGCCTTATGAAACTGTGCTGAAACGTAATAAATTTAAATTAAATGAGGCTATTGTTACAGACAGACTCTATAACAATCAAAGCAGTTCGAATAACTAACTGAGGTTAAAGTTGCATGCTTAAGGGACATAGTTAAAGTTAATACGATTTCATTGTAGATTATTTGGCAACGTGTCCTAATATAATTTTATACGTGATAATATTAGTAAAACGTCAATCATATTTCGTTACCTTATTGTTTGTAGAAAGCGGTATGTCTATAAATATAAAGGTTTTGAATGTACACACTTATCTGAGGACATTGGCATTAAATATGTTCATAGTAGACAGTTTTATTTATATTTATCGTAATTTTCATAGTCTTTTCTTTACAATCTCCAGAATGACGTAGATTGTATCTTACTCTCTGTTGTCACTTGTAACACGTTACCATACATTAACTTAGTATCACAAAACTTACAACCTTTCCATCGAACCATTTAAATGTTTAGGTAAAGGATATCGCACATACAAAACAACAACTTGTTAAATATGGACTGGTGCAGCTGGATACATACATTTATGTTCGTTTTGAAATTGTTTTTTTCTTTGGAGATGTTTGTATGTGCAGTTGTCTTGAAGATTTAAATACATTTTTGCACTATTCGCAGCTTGAGTCGAGTGGCGACTGAGAGACATATGTATTTTTTTCTCGATAACAAATTGGTTATTTGTTTGCAAAAATGATATTCATTATCCAAGCTATGTGTTTTATTTAAACCTTTTTTAATTAATTGCATAGACATTTAGTCTGATGCCTTGTTTCTTTTATTCCATTAGTCTAAATTTTGATCACATGTTGCCAATTCTTATTACGCATCTAATCATTACAGATACAATCTTACTTTAATAAGCGTTTTGAATGATGTATAAAACAAACAAATTACTTAGATAGACGTTATTTGGCTGGCAACGATATTTGTCTGCGATTCCTCTGTATCTAAAAATAAATTCATGCTGAAAATTAATGAAATATTTTAGACACATATATTCCAATCAGCAGTTTATATTCTATTATGTATCATTTTTACAAATGGCTTGATATTTATTAATGGTATCTGCCTTGCGAAATCTGATATATACGGATTTTAAACTTTTTAATTCATTTTCCATATTTATTTCTTGTCGTATATTTCATTTCAGTAATATAGAAATTTGTTATAAATTATAAATATAGACTAGCTGCAGAATGCTCTTACCGGTTAATTATTGAAGGTAAACTATGTTTGACTCCAAGCTTTGATTTTTCGGTAGGAAAATGTTTTTATAATAGCTAAAAATTTGTTTATAATTTGCAAATATCTTTTCTTACATTGCAAAGGTTAACTTACGTGCAGCCATATACAAAAATTGTTCTAAAGTATCGCAATTTTTTATAAATATTCATAAAATTTCGGAGTGTTTAATATTACAATTTGCATATATTTGGAATAGCTGGAAATTTGGTTGGGGATTGTGAATCTTTATTTTTAAATTATATTGTGTTTTACTAATTGCCAGAAATACCTAAACGTTCCTACAAATAACAGTTTAAGACAAATATCTGAAATCATTATTCACAAAAGCTTCAGATATCCGAAAATAAAAATTCAAAGATGATATTCATGACATTTTTGTGGAAAGCAAAACAAAATTTGTTGATATAATAATTTTTATTCAAGAATAGGAAATTAAAACACAGTATGCGATTATGACAAGTGTTTAAAAGGGGGTATGAAATTTAATCCAATGTAAAGTATGACATTGAAAGATCATTACGCTAAATTAAATAACATGGATGAAAGTTTTCAGGACTGTTCCTGAAGTTCAGGATTTTTGGAACAGAGAAAGGGTTCTTTCCTTTTGGCAATGTGGCCTTAAAACATGAAATTTGGAAATTTCAGGATTTTGAAAATGTTGAACTTTCACCCATGAAATAACACAAAATATCGTTTCTGTCATACTTTTAGGAATGCAAAATCCATCAAATTGAACGAAATTACACTTTGAATCGTCTGATGCCCTTAAACATAAAACACCAAATAACAGTCGCATTTAGAAGATAAATGCAGAAACTGAAGCTATTCATATGAAATATATATGTGTTTAATAGAATTTTATTTTGTAAAACTATATCGAAACTAAAACAAACAGAATTTGACATTTATAGTGTAAATCTTTTACACTGTAAAGTGTATTCGATCACTTTATTTCACGGTATTTTGATTATGTGATATGTTTTGTTTTTATGCCTTCCAAAGATACTATGACATGTTACTATCCTTATGAAAGTGATCACTCGAAATTGAATTAAATGAATTTATTGATACTGACATCCTTTATACCAATCTTAAGACATGCTTAACACTGAAGATACGTTGATACCCTATTTAGATATATTTTTGATGGTTGATGAAGTTCAGTGTAGGTAATTGAGCTACGTTTCATTGCGTATATTTACGTGCTAAAATAGGGAAATGTTATCTTTATTTCGTAACCTTACGGCTTTTCGAAAGCGGTATGTCTATAAATTAATATAATGTGTTTTTGCTGAGAGTTATATCTCCTTTTTTGTAATAATGTTCAGAAAAACGACGTCTTTTATTTGTATTAGAATATATATGCTTTGACGAAAATGCCATTTGTCTTTAAGTTATATTGCTTTTTGCTAGAAGAAACAGATATTGTGTATTGTCAATTTATTATAGGTATCATGCTTGATATAATTAAATGGTTGATATGTCTATATTGTCTCTCAGAAACGAGGAAATTATTTCCAAGTATATCCTTGTCTAAACCTTATTGGAAATGTATTTATAGTTTAAAATAAATTATCATTTCTTGCATTATAGTAGAAAACCAGGAATTTAACAATCAAAAGGAATGTTAATTTAAAATCGACTTTTCTCCTTACAATCAAGTAATGCATTCTTATGCCTAAAATCGAATTTTATTTATCATAGTAGTCGCTTTGATGTTTTCTTTATAACATTTCCGGTTATTTACTACTCATAACCTGTCTCAGTTTATGTTTACTGTTCAAAATTCTGGTGATAATCAATCTTTCCTCCATGTGTGTTGTTGCTTTCAAACACAAATGTTAACTTTTTGAGGAACAGCAATGTTCAAAATCAATTAATTCTTTGCACGATAGTTTTATTCCAATCGTACGTTTGCCGTATTTAAATTATTTATCGATATTTTTGGCTCAATCCGTTGAGTTCCGGTGAAACTAATTAGTATTCTGAAATAAAGATGAATAAAGATTTATCTTTATGTAAGGGAGGTTTTTAGATTCCCAAAGACTAATTACATTCAGTCTGTTTTTGCTCGTCTGAATTTCAATGCCTCTATAATCCTATAAACATGTATGTGACTATTTGTATAAAATAAAAACAGCTACCGGCTTCCTTATTCAGATACAACTTTCAGATACAAATGCACCTTTATCACCAATAACTTCGTGATAAATATATGGACAAAATATGTCCATTTTTACTATGCACTGGTTTTACATTGTATGATTCGATGTCATAAATGCAAAGTCTTGTCATTCCAAAAAATCATTGTTGTATTTATAAACTTGTTAAATTTCGCCCAAAACGAAGCATACGTAAGTGGCAACACCAATTACAAGACAACAGTAAATATGATTGATATTGTAAAGTGCATTTCCACTGTCATTTTGATTCGGAATAGCATAAGATTCGTTTATGTGCTGAGAAAACATAATTGTGTAATTTATTTTAAATCTATTTTATATTTTCATTTTCGTCGTGAGATGAAACATTTTACTTATTCTCTATGATCTGTCACTCTACAATCACAGTTTATGGTGCAATGCTATTATTGATAACCACATATAAACCTAATATGAAGGAAGTAAACAATAATTTAGTAGAAAATATAAGAAACACACGACACCCACGCATCGAGAAATGAAGCTAGATAAACATTCAATTTAAACTCCATTATCGAAACCAACATTCAACGCAATTGTTTCAAGTTTCGATTGAGTTAAAAACGAATGGAATAAGGTTTGAACACGTAAAATGTCTTGAATAAATTAATTACAAATCTTAACATGTCAGTCCAAGACTTTGGCAATTGTCTCATGACCGGCGCTGGTGGAATTTGCCACTGCGTAACGTTGGTTCCGGATTAAAAAACTTGCTTACCTCATTTCGTACATGATTTTCTTAATTAGCTCATTCAATTAAGCGTCTGACAATAAAACCATAAGATATTTTCTACGGTTTTCTCCACCTACCTTATACATAAACCCGGGTCGAAAGCGCAGTTAGTAGCGCGCCGGGATTTGGATACTCGTGCCCGAGGGGATGCGGGTTCGAATCCCGCCCGGGGAGGTTATACCCTTCCATGAAAATTTGACAATAATGTCGATTTTACTCCATTGATTAGATAATATGGAAACGTTTCCTGCCTTGTGGAAGGGTATGTGAGTACTGGTTATAGACAATGGTCCAGGAAAGCTAGGTTAGGTGCGCTGGACGCCGTAAAATGACCTAAAATTGTGTTGACACGGCGTTAACTCCAATAAATAAAATAAATTAAATAAATACCTTATACATAAACGTAAAATATATAGGGGAAAATGCGGACCGGACGATTATTCAGATATGGAGAGGGATCCGGTTTAGAGAGGGACCGGTTTGGGGAGGTTCTACTGTATAAACCGGCTCTGGCAAAATCTATGGCTGTCTTAAAAACGAAGCATCGGTAGTTTAAAAAACAAAGTTTTATGTAGATCTAAACTGCTTTGCAAAAAAATCCTACCAATGATTTGAAAGGACTGGCTGAGATGACTTTACATAAAATAAATTAAGTATAATGACTGATTTATATTGATAATTTCCAAAGAAATAACTAAAACGTAGTTTCCGTTCTGTAATTCGTATGAGAAACGAATTTGCTAGAAATTTAATCACATTTTAAGAGATATGTTGCTGTAAGATTGGATTAAAAACCTTGTTTTGTTTGATCGATTTCTATTATTTAAAGTAATACACAGCCATGTTGTTTGCAAATAAAAGAACGTGCAGTAACAAATAAGTCTGCAAACCTTATTTAACACTCGTAAATAACGAAACAAAACTACCGCAGTAAGCGTAAACATTTAAAGATAAAATTGATAATTATAAAACTTAGAATGAAACATGAAATAGATATTACTTACTTAAAATTTTAAAGACATCTTACATGATTTGTTTGTCCATGGAAGACAATATATTCCTTTGAGACTACGTGAGGCGATGTACCTAAATGATGATACATTATTCATCGTTTAAAATTTCGACGTAGTAATCACAAAATAGAAATTGAAAACGACAGAACCGTAGCTATTGAATGCAGCCGGCGTGCGTGTGAATTGTGTATTCAAATTGCAATCGAATTAGTCCGGTATATAAACTACAAAAATCGACTGAACCGTGCATGGAATGATGTAAAAAATGTTTTTGCATTTTCTTGAAGCTAAGACATTGTAGTTTACGAAACTGGATGATGCCACTTAGGCACTCTTAGGCAACTCCCAAAATTCAAGATGGCGGACAAAATGGCAAATGAAAGCTGATTAATGTATAATAAATCCATCCTTGTCACAGTCTGATTTTAAATAGCTGAAATTAGTCTAACATTATCTGCAATTTTATTTTTTGCAAATTTGTTACCCCTCGTTTATAATCCAAGATGGCTGACAAAATGGCGGATAAAAACTACACTTATCGGGTATAGCAACTACAATGAACAGAATCTTACATAGAGACATTTCAAAAAAGTTTTAACGCATTTTTGTAGGAATAACTCTTTAGTTTAGTTCATAAACCGGTTGATGCCACACTGGCATCATTGGGCAATTTAAAGACACTATTCTGATAATATTTAATTCATTGAACAACATATGTTGTGATATCCTTAGAATAGCGACCACTTTCCCAATATGTTTGCCACTTCAATAATAATCAATATGTATTTAAAGGTTATAGAAAAGAAAAAAAAACTAATGATATTATAAGTATTGTTTGCATGTTCTATTATCTTTCAAGAGTATATTTATGCCATAGCAATTGATAGACATTCTGTTGACATTGTAACACATTTTGATAGTAAATAAGAGAAATTGCAATAGGATCATTTCAAGTCCGATCTAGACATCAGATATCACATCTAAATCATGAATGTTCTTTATTTCATTGTAAATTACTCTAGCTATTGATAAAAAATGAAGAAATAACAAAAGCACATTCCATCAAAAGTTTGTTGTATAATTTGGTTTTATTTAAAAGGATAGAGAGAAATTACGTGGCGTAGATGCCAATTTTTATTATAAGCGTATACACTGCTATTCAAACCCAGTGTCTAGCTCATGATTTAGCAAATAGTGTTACTCTGTGCAAGATGGTGGTTTCAAGGGATTCAATAATTACAAAACATGGTCAAGTAGAAAATTTAAAAAATGTATTTTTTCACTTAAGACTAAATATTTTGAAAGAACACATAACATATCTGATGCATCATTGACAAAAGTTTAAACATGTCTGATTACTAAACATTACTAAAAATTTGGAGTATATTCACTATCAACCGCAAAGACTCCCCCAAAGAAGGATGGTACGCTGAGACAACTTGTCGATCTCGTATGTAATATTTAAATTTGTTCCACTCCAAACATTATAGACGATGCATTGCAAGCGATTCTTCATTTTTTGGTAACATTACATATATGTTTAATCGAATTGCATAAACCTTTAAGACTTGGTACGAGAAGCACAGACAACAAAAGTGTACAACAAATGATCACTTTTGCTGCAATTTGCTGAGTACCAAAAATATTTGACGACATTGGTGTGCTGATACTCTTTTGAGATATCTTTCTTGTAGGAGTGACACTATGACAATGGGGTCAACTGACATTCGTCCAAAATGTAATGTTACAAGTCAGTCAGTTTTTGACAATGTAAAGAAGGTACACTATTAGCATGGGTGTAAAATATGCTTTTAAAGCTAGTTCACATATTCTACATCAAAAGTGAAGACATTTATGATGTCTTTTGGCCATAAGCTAGCACCCGCTTGGATACTTTCTAAAGATAATAATCATCAATATGTTTAGTTTACCATTGCATATGCTTAGGTTGTTGAGTGCAAAATACTCTGTCAACAATAACTTGTGTCGTCACTTGAACATGGTGTTATCAACATACAAAACGACCAGAGAAATTGTGCTATCTTCATGTAATATTATTAGACTGAAGCAAACTTAAACATTTAAGCACGTATTCCAATTGATCAAGTTTAGTCAAGTCAGACTGTATCATTGTTTGTGTAATGATATTGAGTCAATTGCTCAGTCAATTAGTTTCTTCCTCATTTTTTGGCACATGCTTATTTTGCTATTGACATGTTTTAGTTTATTTTCACTGCATCGAAATATTTCAACTAAAAGGACTATAAGCTTTTCAAATATCCACACATTGCAATCTTAAACAAAATGATAGCACTTCATAATAATCCTAAATTAAATTGTCTACTGTAAACTGTATATTAACCCAATTTTATTTTCCCGTTTTTCTTTATTCAAATGGCTTACATTTTGGAAATTAAATAAGTTTGTCCATCACAATTCGAGGGTTGCCAGCAAGACTGTAATAAGTACATTGCGTTGAAGAGCGAGTGTCTTGCGGGCAACCCTCGAATTATTCATCAAATTTTCATTTCATTTAAACCTCGGCTTTTATGAGATTTAGGCATTTTGATTGCTTCTGAATCTCATAGTGACCGAGTTTTCTCATGAAGGCCGTGTTTTTTCTTCCACAAAAATGCCGCCATTTTGAATGTTGGTACATTATGAGCGTCTTTTATTGGGACCCTATCTGACACAATGGTGAATTAAGTGTTTTCATAACGGCCTGTAATTGGTTGAAGACAGTCATTATAGCCCGAGGCCACAGGCGAAGGCTAATATGACTGTTTTCAGCCAAATAACTAGGCCATTATGAAAACACTTCATTATTTACAATACCTTATTGCTAAAAAATAGAATTTGCTTCGTAATCGTAATCTTTGACTCCACCTTGAATCTTGAATTGCTAATTGAAAAATCATATAACAAACATTGAAACTAACACCCAAATGTGTTTGTTTCCGTCCATGTTTGTACTCGTATATTATATACATGTACTGTATATATAAGATCATAATTATCGGCCATTTTAGCCGTCATTTTGGATTTATAATTGTTAATAATAAATAATAACTTAGTAAAATCAATCGGTTTCTTTAATAACATTAACTATTCTATAAGAAAATAAATTTCTACACCACTGAGTCTCTTTCTGCCAGTTTGTTCTTTAGATACTGGGCTAATAGCCTTTTCCCGCCATTTTGACCACCATTTTGACCGCCATTTTGAATTTAAAAGTTTGTATAAGAAGAACAAAATTTAACCAACTCGATCTGTAAATGTTGAAATCACTTTTGTCCTTCATTTTAAAACCATAATGTGTAAAAATACATTTTGCATGTATAATTTAACCTCTAGCCGCCATCTTGGTCGCCATCTTGGATTCTGGGAGTTGCCCAAGGATGACAAAGTGGCATCAATCGGATTTGGAATCAGTAAGACCATGTCTACCAATAAATTGAATAACAATTTTTACATCATTTCGTCCAAGGTCATCCTTGGTGTTGGCCAGACTAAATATGAATATCATTTGTATTACGTTGTTGATATTCTTCCATTAGATCCAAATACTTTCGTAATTGTTTGTAGCCCATTGTTGATATATTTTTTTATTTTATGAAATTTTGATAGAATTTCATCATCATTAAGAAATTTATAAAAGAATCATTATTCATGAAGATTTATTTTTAACATTTTCATGGCTGTTTTGTATAATTCATCAATTGCTTTATAACAATATTAATATACCTGTTTGTTATATCTGTTTTTCTTCGATGTGTGGTCTAGGCCACAAAAACTGTAAATGTCCAAAGGCATATGTAGACCTAATGTCGTTTTTCAAATAAAATTGGATTGATATATGTTCTATTATACCATCAACACATCCGCGCCACATTGCTGCTATGTGTTTAAGATGTTCTGTATATAACAGAGGCAAAAATAACAATGACCCTTTTGTACGGAAGTGAAATACTATTGTTGTAGAAGTAGCTTACATAGAACTGATAGCCTGAAGCACTTAGATAATAGAGCCAAATATAATCAACTTATTATATAATTATTGCTACTGTTTAAGGTACATGATATGGTAACAAACAATTTTATAGGGTTCATATTTACGAAGGACCTTTTTTCCTTTAGACAATTGCTACCTAGCGCTTTCTGAAAGCGATTCTTTGCAGCATAAGTGTTCTACGGAGACAGTGACTTTTACTAACATAAGTTCAGAATTGTAACAAATGAAAAATATTTAAGATTAAATATTACCACGGTTATTAAATTGAACTTTTGTCACGAATCTATGCTTTGAATAAGAGATAAAAACAGCAACTGAAAACTTAATATAAACAAACGCAAAGAAACGATATAACCATAAATGTGAAGCAGACATACGACAACAATGAACTTTAACTTTAACTTAATTTAGCCCCTTATTTATGATATTTGCCATAAAGATGATATAAAAATGTCATTACAAGCTTCGCTATATACAAGCATTTAATGTATTGTCTCACCGTTGCCTTGAAAGCTCTTAGCACGAGATGTTGTGTAATTAATGATATCATTTGACCACTTAACTTAATTCTGTTCAATTTCTAATGCTGACCGCACACGCAACTGAAACTCTTAATACCGTAGCTCATGGAATAAAAATGGTCAGACTTGTTAATGAATATCTTTTCTCTTTAGAAATACAGACACATTTAGTAGTCATGTATGTTTACAAAACATTAAAGCTAAATGAACGTTTGATGCAGACAAATTACGATTTCCAATTCACAGTAACACTACAGGGTCATCATCTTCTTCTTCTACAGGTACTTTCCATCAATAGTATTTGTGCACATCCTGGTTCATCTTGATTCATTTTTCTCTGTATGTCGAGGTTATTGAATTCATGAATTTTTGAAGATAAAACTCTTCCAAGCAGTTTCCTTCCTGATTTGATTTAACAGCACACCTTTTAACATGTGTGAATAGTTTGATTTTGAAACAACACACGTCGAGCCCTTTCATACAAATATATTGAGGTGCATTTATTTGTATTGATATCTATACAAATTTGTCTTACCTGCATTTATAACATATACTTGTAATTCCAATACTTAGATTAGATTAATATACTCTGTCAAACTTTATTAAGCTGATTAATTATACCATGCTATACATTTTGTCAAAATGATTATTCTTATGACAGAACGAATAGTTAAAGGCATAAATCGAGGCAAACATACTTTGACGCCACGGTACTTTCATAACTTGTAACATATTACTGATCAAATTTTTTTTCCCAACCATTGTAGAACGTAAAGCATATTTTATGTCATCCAATACTTTCATATCCAATTAATTGTAAAACTCGTTAAAATTTACGGTGCATTATCAATCAGATGTAAGTTCATTCATTTGAACTATGCAATACAAATAATTTACTATATATAACATATATTCATTGTACACGCAAGATCTTTCTCCTTATTATGAAACATTTATATTTTATTTCTGTTTTGAATTGCAATAAAGGCGACATACTTTAAGATTAGATACATTTATTAGAAAGGCAATATTAATATTTCATAACAAAATTGTCGTGGATACAAATATATACACGCAAGACTTTATATAATTTTCTTTACTATGAAACAATCCTTTATGTTTTATTTCTGCTTTGAATTGGAATAAAGCGGTATAATTTTAGATTAGATACATTCATTAGAAAGGAAATATTAATATTTCATAACAATATTGTCATGGATACAAGTCAAAAGGAGTGGAGAAATGCTAATGAATAATTCATGATATGAATAAAAATGTGATCTGTTGTACAGATAAATTTATTTATAAAGCATGCCATGCTATTTCTTTTAAATATTTTACTTGTAAAAATGATAAATTTGAATATTTTGTACGCTGTTCTGTTGCTACATGATTATTAAATGATATTTATAGCAAAGTATTGTAATGTAATATCACAAACTTGGCGGAAATTCATTTGGTATATATTTATATTTGATTGATAAGACAACGAATCTGTGAATATAATACATTTAAGGAAACCTGATACATGTTTTCAATCTCCTACAAAACAGATTATACTCACAAACATGACAAGGAATTGTACGTTGTAACTTTTTGGCGTATATATATTTTTTATCACGATTCTTTGTCTCTATATAAACGTAAACCTTCTTTATTCAATACACTTATATATAAGTCTACCTTGCTTAATGTACTATACAAAAATTAGTTGACATTGCATTACCTGATGGGATTTGTTTAGTTCGAAATACATATGAGGAAACAAGAAAACAATATAAATTAAAATACAATTAACAGATTTTATAATTTAAAGAACAACTAGTTTCCAACTTGAGGAGAGATTGATTAGACTATGAATTCATAACATCAAGTTTATTTGATTTCGTGGATTATTGCATTAGTTAAATTCAGATAAATGAGGTTTGGTTTTATCCTTAAGAAAACACAGTTTTCCAGCACTAATTGGTTTGTATATGTTTAGAAAATGCAAGAATAAGTAACATGACAAATTGTAATAAACGTTTCCATAGATAAGATAATTCTATGCACTGAATATATACCGAGTCGGACAAACGTCTGTGATTTGAAAACTGTGCACGCTGTAACAAGTTGCGGACATTTGGTCTAGTCTGTTAGATATCTTCAATTACCTGTATGAAAGCCATATTCATTTTTTTTGTCAATGACTAGGACACTAAAATTAATGAACCTTATTTTGTTTATTTATACTGGGTTGTATGCAGTGTCAACTCATTTTGGATATTTTACGGCGTCCAGCCCACCTAACTTAACTTTCCTGACAATTAGGTGGATTAATTTCTTTAACCAGTCGTCATCTACCCTTCCTCTAGACAGGAAACTTCTCCATACACATTGTTGTCAAATTTTCATGAAAGGGTATAATCTCTCTGGTTGTGATTTGAACCGGTAACCCTCTTCGAGATTCGAAATCCCGGTGCGCTACCAAATGCGCTACCGACGACCCGGGTTAATAAAACTTGTACTCATTCTTTAGAACAATATTCGACTATATTATCAAAGACATGAACACTAAAATCAATATACAAAAAGCTTCTCTTTAAACAAAAACAACAGACCCTGCAAATAAAATCTATTTGCGTAGTTTTGTATGCACTAATGCCAAGATAACGATGACATTTAACATCTAATGTTTTAATTAAAGTTTTGATTTTCTCTCCTGTCATCAGTCTCATGACATTAAAACATTAAATCATAAACTCATTATTGAAAATTTATTGCGAAGATATGTCAGCAGTCTTTAAGAAAAAACGCTGTTAATGTTTTACATGGTGTGTGGTTTTGTGAGACATGTGTTTTAGCTTCGCTTACAATTTAACATTTAAATGTTGGTAAGCCATTGAATCTGGAAAAAAACACATTTATTCCAAATGTGGTTTCGATACTAGAGATTGACTACGAAAGATTCCTTGACCTTTTAAATTTGCCTATATTTTCTGATAAAATCTGCTTTCAATTCTACCGACATAGTTGCCTTTGTGTTGGTGTGTCTTAAACAGAAGTAAGGTTTTTTGCTTATAATATAAATCAAATTAGTCCAGTGACATGATCGGGTCTGGTTCAAGTTATCATTTATGATATTAGTTTAGCAATTGTATATATTTAGACACTAACTTGTTTATAGATCGCTCCAATTTATCTTTACCAAATGCTACAGTATTTACAGTCTAATTGTCGTAATGTGACTGCATTACTGCTTAAAATAAGGGGTTCCTTTAAAGGTGATGTTTCGACACCTTTAGGGAAATGTCTGGTTAACAGTGGCGTTATGTTACACTGTTCAGGACGAGTCCGGTTAACAGTAGCATCATGTTAAATACTGTTCATGACACCAGCTTTCAATATCAAATAAATAAAAAAATGTTAAAAAGCCGAGTCATAAACTGTGATTATGTAGGTCCTATAAACTTAATATATAGAAACAAATGCACAAACATACTACATTTGTATATAACATCATGTGTGATAACTTTATCTTGTTTTGTGTATTTGTATATATAATTTTATGGTGGAGTTTTTTTATCCATTTATTATTGTTATTATTAAAATTTTTAAACGACACCACTGAATATGTAATATAGAAATAGGCGTTTAATTAAATGAAGAAGTTTAGTTTAAGTTTAGTGGTTTAATTATTGTTGAACAAATAACCGTACGTCTATGCTGATTCAGAATTGCAATCACATTTAAATTAAATACTCGCATCGCCATCTGTGATTATTATATCACAATATCGTTCACACATTGTAATATGTTTTAATAAACTGGTAATAGAATAGAACAGAACAAACCTTTATTTCTTAAATCATTATACATAATACATGATTAATTATATGTACAGGTTATAAACAAAAATAGAAATCAAAATACATGCGTATTCAAAAGTATTAATCGTTGTAAGGGAAGAAAGAAAGAGAGGGCAGAAGGGGCGAGATGAAAGTTAATCACTTGATCATTACAGAACGACTACCTTTACAAGTAGTATAGAAACCGAAACTCTATCGGAAAACAAATCTGTATGATGCTATAAGACACATGTTTTCTTTTATGTTTTACGGTGAAACGTGAAAATATTCTATGAAAATATATGATTATATTTTCTTTGTAGCGAAAATATAATCACATATTTTAAACGTCAATGACATCATCTAAGCAGATAAGTGAGATCACATTGGAAATAATGACGCAATGTTGTAATTTGGGTAAAAAACATCAAATAAAACACAAAATATAGCATAGAAAGAAACAGAATATTCGTTCATTTTTGTGTGAGATCTCTTTTATTTCAACTAGTAAACTTAGAAAATGGCATTTTCACTTGATCTTTCACCAAAGTTTACTAATATCCTCTATAAATTTGCTTCAAGTGAACACGATGCAACAAACAGTTTTACAAGTCATGAAGACGAACATAAAACGTCACCACTTTACAAAATACTTTTTAAGATAAAGATAAATTTGCCAATGAGTTAAAGGAATATAAATATAATATGGGTCGCAGTCAACTTTAACAAATTATGCTATTTTTTGTTGTTCACCTTTGTTATTATATTCTATTCTCCCTGAAACTTTCCCTGTCGTGTTTTAAATGATGTTTTCACTTTTATGTCAATGTAACTTTTTGATTTATCTATATAACAATATCTGAAAGACATGGGTGACATATTTTGTCTCTTAAGACCAGAAGACAAAACTCGGTTGCAGATTGCGTGATGACCGAGGTCTGAAAAAGAACAGGAAATAAATACATATAATTTCATGTGTTTATTTAGGACAGGACAATTTTTAGCACTACAACAAAATAATGCAACCATTGCATAAATCATGTTGTTTATAATTTCTTCAGTAAACATATTTTGCTGTTTGAAGTATATTTTAATCAAAATATGAAATTTGGAAATTTAAGAACAAATTTAATTCAATTTGTATCGGAAACAAACACACACACACACACTGAATATCAACGTAATTATTTGGGTTTACTCTTATATTCTATTACTTTTGAATACTAATCAACGTGACGTAACTAAAATATTAAATATTCTTCTGTCAGCTAAAGGTGCAAACAGTATAATTTGCATTATGTTTGAATGATATCAAGTAAACTTTTTATTCAACGTTATAAAATAAATTTTTTCATGAGAATAATAAAAAAGGGATTCTTGGTTTTTGTTTATCATAATTATAAACGTGTTTTAATGTTGCAAAATAAGACAAAAATAAGGTATTTTAAATCTAATACATGTACATTGTTTGGTCGTTTTTTAAATTTGTAATGTTATTTTTGTTCCTGTGTTTTTGCAAGTTTACCATGTAAATGAATATTCTACTTAATTAAATAACAGAACATAAATTATAAATTGCAAACAATAGATTTTTTCTAATTATTTATTTTAGACAGTCTAATTCTTTCTTAATAAAACTTAAAACACATATGAATAAAGATGCAAAACATTGTCAGATCAGATTAATATGAATAGCTCTTTAAATAAGCTTATTTCTCGTTGAAATTGAGATTAGACAGCTTAATAACTTCTTAGACAAATGAAATATTTAACCATGTTTAATAACAATAGTGAAATAGCTTATCGTTCGGTTGTTTACATTACATAACAAGATCTGTCGAGTACGTTTTTATCTCTTGGTTATTATTTATCACACGCTAACTTTGCTCCAAGTAAAGACAAGGACATGATGAAAATGTAAATTAAGTTTCATTAATCATATTAAGCGTAAACGTTGCTTAATTACCTACGTTGAAATGTATCAAGGTTGCAATATCTAAAATATTGGTCATTAATAGATAAAAATGAATCTTTAACTACGACGACGTGATAATTCCACCGTCTCCGTACATATATAGACACATTGTTTAATAAATTACTTTGAAATGTATTAAGGTTGTAACATTTTAGAAATATGTCATAATTAGATAAAAATGTCTTCAACTTCGTTGACATACTATCGCCACCGTCTCAAGTTTGTTTAGAATTCGAGTCTATTGTCCATCAATATCAACATGTGCTTGAACTGCCTTATCATAATAAATTACTTTTTTTACTTTGATGAAATCAGTTTAAATAGATTTCAATCGATTTGGAATGACAGATAGATAATTAACGTCACTGTTGTTTAAGACAAAAATAAAACTGAATGAAAACGCTTTCGACGGGAACGTTTGCGTGTAATGTTTTACCACAAATAAATGTACCCTGTCAAAATAAAATAATATATACTTGTACACGGACGAATGTCGGAATAAATATGGCAATTCTCAACTTTTTAGGTGAATAAAATGTCAATACATGAATATATGCGTGATTTACTTACTATCAAACATGTACGATTTACCTACTACCAAAATCCTGCTATTATAATTGTGTTTTTGATATAAGCGGTCCTCATTTTCTATATCAAATATATCTTCTATTAAGTCGATATGCGCCGATTTCCGAACGCACACTTGCAAACCTCTTCACTCATGCTTGGTTTCCGCCAATATAACAATCCAGATTTCGCTGATTTCACCGATTTACTTGCCATATGGATTACCTCTTACTCTTTATATAGATCTACATAAACCATTCGATAATATCTTTATTGAACATAACTAATTGTCCAATCAATCAATATCGTTTAATGTAAATCATATTCTTAGACATGTATAGCTTTAACATAAACCATATAATAATATAATTATAACACTCGCTTTATCATTGAAAGCATGTTTTATTCACCTTTGGAATACTAATGCATAACGACGGGAAACTGACTTTTAATTATAAAATTTTACAACGAGCATTTTTAGGCTGAACAAAAATGGATGCCACTCCTGCGTCAAGCGATATTTGCCTCGCCCTAAAAAGAAAATTTGCAACAGAGAGTCGGTTAACGCTGAAGCAGACACAATATACACTTATTTCATGGGTGTTTGGGGAACAGTCAAAACTATTAATGTTGTCCCTGATACCGAGGGATAATAGTTTTGACTGTTCCCCAAACACCCATGCAATAAGTGTTTTATTACCTAATGCAAGTACAGATATAACCTGGCAATAAAGATAGATTCAGAAGGGGATGACATTACGTGTGCTTAGCGAGTCCCGATTCTCAGCAAAAGTTCGAGATCCTACTCTTCAATGTCTTCAAACCGCGACATATCTTAGATATTTTCAACAGAATTTACTTTTTTCTACTTTTCGTTTGGTAACTCTAAAGACGCTTGCAATAATCTCGCTCATTGGACGCTTGGAGTTTTTTTAATGCGGTTACTTCCCTTGGCACTGCACTCTATGAAACAGTTCGCACGTGAGGGCAACAGTTCGCACGCGAGAGCAACAGTCAAAACTGTTTCATGCGCAGTGGCGTTGCGCAGTAAAGCATAACAGGTTTAAGTCGGTTTCACTCAGAATAGTTAAAAAACAGTTAAAAATAGCAAATTGACATTTATATAGAGCATTAGGTAATAATACATACTGTTTTAAACACTTTAAACTGCAAAATATTGTAAAGAGAAACTCGTGTTTCTTATGCGCGTTTACTTTCTGACATATTTTGATGAATGTGGTATAGAAAAATAAAGCATTGTTTACACTATATATAAAAACAAATGGACTGACTGACCTAAGCTACTTATGTATAATATGCAAACAGTAACTGTGGTAGGATAGAGTAGCTGTCTAAGACCCAGTATTTGTTGCGTATTAATTGTAACAAAAAATTAAAAAGGCTTTTTTAACATTGATGATGCTATCATAATGGTGAAATTTACATAAGTTTATGTTTGTTAAATATAAAAACAAACACTATTAAAAAATAAGGGAGGATGATATCTATACAAATGTATTAATACGACCGATGATTCAGGCGAAATAGAAACTGCTACATTCGTTGTGTATGGCTACCGTGTATTTCAAAGAAAATGAAGATTCAAGAAGTGAAGTGGGTTATATGAAACTTGATGATTGTATTGTGTTTGGCACATTGGTAACACATTTTATGTCAAATAGTCGCAGCTGGATTTTTCTCTAAGAACATACCAAATTAGAAAAAATCTATTCTTAATATCAAATTCAGTTGAATGCCAAAAAAGGTTGACATTTAATTTTTTTGCTGATACTAAATTCCAGTTTGCGTGACTACCCGCGTTCCATTACAAATCGTTTCATAGTTTTTTCAGATATGTTTATCTGTTTTGTTATCATGAAATATCTTTTACAATATGTTTCACATGCAATGCTATCTGTGAGAATTATAGACATATATTATACCTTACATGATACGTCGGTCACTATTAGACCAGCAGGCACTCAGGGGTGTAAACTATTTCTTGTATATTTTTGCACTATCGATAACTTGCATGTCATATATGAATCAACAGAAAAACTGTCTGTATTTCTCTCAGAAGCATTTCCTAGACTAGCCAGCTTTTATTTCTTTATGAACAATTTTCAGATTTTTTGTTGCGTGAATGCTCATCATTAACTAATACACTTTTATTGTCAAGTGGTCATATGATTTTAATTCTTTCTAACATTCCAACATTAAGTAACCAAAGTTTCATATTAACATTAGCTGTTTCTATAATAATCATAATATTAAGACAATCATTGTGACTTAATTTGTAAGGGTTGGGCATATTTCGTGACCACATGTTGCAAATCAAAATATATATGTAAACTTCTCTTATTGTCTGTACTTCGACCTAGAGCGGTAATTATTTCATTTTTTGATCATATTTCATAACAAAATAAATGGATTTTTACACAATTATCTATTTTCACCATCAGTTGTTTTGTATTTTTCCACAATCTGTCTGCAAATTGATAAATATTGGATAAGATTTTCAATGCATGACCTACTTAAGGTTGTTGGATTTGGTTTTGATTGCGATTTATTCGATCAAACAGACAGTTTTCAGACATTGGCGTATGTTAGTATCTAGTAAGCAGTGGTTAAAATTTTTCAAGTTACCTGAAATATTACAGATAAACTTGAAGATTAAAAATGTTAGTAAGCGGTATTAAGCACCTTACACATTACTATAGTTCGTTTTTTCTTAACTGTCAAAACATGAATAATATTACGGTGAATGTGTTCGTTAAAATTATTGTCGTAATACATCCATGAGTTTTCGAATATAATTTTAATAACAATAATAACAAGTACAAAAACAAGGCATTCAGTCACCGTGAACTTATTCAAGCTTTTACAGTTTAGAAAAAAACGGACTATATAATGTATCAAAGCCATGCATTGTGTTTAAATGAAGACCTTGATATTACAGATTTTTTTTAAACTTGATTGATGTATTTTTCATCCGTGTTTGTGCAAGACAAAAGTTACTTTATGACATTTAGATTCCTCCTGGAGCCAGTGCATTGCTTGTATATAGTTTATTAAATATATGATATACGATGTGAAGTTTATCGTAACATTTGATCGACGATCTGTTTTCCGATGTCTGGGAATAAATTGGTTAATTTGTTACAAATCAGTGTAAAGTATGTTATCTCATTTATAAAAGCTTCTCTGGTTGTTACTTACAGTTCTATGGCTTTTTCACATTTATGAACTTTTTCGATTAAGGAATTTATCAAGTTCATATTTCATGTTAGTTGTTACTTGCATCCCTTAAATATTTTCTTTTTCTTTTCTCTTTAGCATGAATGTAATCCAGAAATTCATGATCACATGTTATATATAATAGGACTTTGGTTGTCTGTCGATAAAAACGAAAATAACTAGTGTACTAAGAAATAGAACTCATAGTACGAAGCAATGATGGCATTTAATTAAAAACAGTCAGGTGATATTTTATCCACATAAGGCATTGCATATTATTGACATGTTCTTTTTCGTGAACAGCACGCGGTTTCTAAAACAACCAACACTTTTTCCTTAAGATTTGGCACTGAAAACCTTTTATTGTTTGCATTGTGCGTCCTGCATGTGTCGATAAAAATACTTCAGTTAAGAGTATAAATCAGTAGAAAGTGCTAAGGAAGTAAACAAATTCAAATCGATTTTAATCAATCTCGAAAATTATCTATTATTTGATCAAGAGTAAAAGTGTGTTCATATGCGTAATAAACATGTCCCACTGTTATTGACTCTATTTCCTTTCAGATGTAATGGACTTTAATTCACACACTTAAGAAATACATCATAAATCACATGTTCTGACACATAACGAAATGATCGCACTGTTTACATTGACAACATAAAACTTATGATTAATGCAACGAAATTTAAGTCTTCGTTTAGGAATTCGAGTGAGGATTAAAAAAAACACTTCAGACTCTACAAGATTTGTATTCTTTAGATTTAAAAAATGAATAACGGTTTTACATGAAATGAGATTTATCTCATAAATTGTCCAGTGAAGCTTGACAATTTACTGCATTCTTCAATGCAAAAGCGTGTATTAACGAAATCCTACATTTCTGAAACAATTATATAAGTAAATACAATGAGTCTTATACATTGAGCGTCAAACAAATTATACTATGCAGACATTAAACTATGTAAATAAAAACAATATTTATTATGTTTACTGTACACGAAACATAATAATATGGTTTAAGATATTCCTAGGTTCAACAAAACTAAACAAAAAACCATGCACGTTCCCGCGTTATAAACTTCGTATCACAACTCCAGTGCATCGGAAAGTTGTATGCATATGTATAAAATGTCGCAAAAAAA
The DNA here is from genome assembly GCA_025267735.1 of Mactra quadrangularis. NCBI lineage: Eukaryota > Metazoa > Mollusca > Bivalvia > Venerida > Mactridae > Mactra > Mactra quadrangularis. Next base: position 44,146,417 of record CM046305.1, on the reverse strand, counting down.
ACCACACTAAAACGTCAAATATCGCTTGATGCAGCTGTACGCACACATGTCAATGCCGTTTTTAACAAAACAATCTTAACGTGCAGCGTGTCATGAAGTTTAAAATAAATTTTGCACTATATTCGCAGATTGAGTGGCGACTGAAAGGCGGTTTTATTTTATTCTAGTGATTCAAATTTTGGATTTGTCTGCCAAACTAAATGACATTATCTAATCTTTATGTTTAATTTATATTGCATTTAATTAATTACATTGACATTAAGCTGATGCTTTGTTTCTTTATTCAATTTGCCTGGTTGTAAACTTAAATTAATCTTATATATATATTTGAAATAGTTGGAAATTCAATTATGAATTGTGAATTTCTTTCTGTTTGCATTAAATTGTTCGTGTTTAAATCAATTTTCAAAGCATGGCATGTTATTGTACTTTTTATTTTGGATTCATCAGTTAATGGGGAAAACACCGTGAGTCCACACTATTGTGTACCTGTTTTAAGGTATTAATTTATGTGAATACAAAATTTCAGTACGTGTGGCTCGGTGAATAAGAGTGTAGATATTAATCACTTGTTTTTATATGAATGATAAAAGAATATTTCTGAGTATATTCATCAATGTTTTTTTTTACATACTAATCATTTGTTAAATCGCCGCGCCAAGTTAAAAAATTCACTAGTAGACAGATCACAATTGCTTTTAACAATCACAGTTTAGGATAAACAATTACTAAAAAGAATCTAAAAGGTGCATATAATCGACCATAAGCAAGCAAAGCAAAGATGAAATTCATTATTATTGTGTAGGCGGCAAAACAAAACAAAATTTGATATAATAAAACGTTGAGTGAAGTTTTTTCAATGATTGAAAATTCAAACACAATATGCAATTATGACAAGTGTTTAAAAGGGATATTGAATATGGTTCAATAGGAAGTGTTTTTTTGCGTTTTTGCTTTTGCATTTCATAACGCAAGATTAGATAACACAGTGGCTCGTTTCTGTAATACATTTGGGAATAGAAAATTTATCAAATTTAATGAAATTACACTTTGAAACGTCTAATGCACTTTACAATGAAACATTCCAATACTTTGTAAACAATTCATAATCTTAACAACAGTCACATTAAAGAGATGAACGCATTAAATGTAACTATTTCCCTAACAACATAACATTGTATATACATTTTACAGGTATTGTTTGTTGTCTTTTCATTTGGATAACAGCCGTCTATCAGCATTTTTATTAGAAAATCTATAGCTGATAGCTCCACAACTCTCCTTGACATTTATAAAATAAGTTTATATAACGTTTAGATAATTGTTGATTTTAAATGGAAAGGTGTGACTTTCCTTGTACAGGAATAAACACCTGCTCACAGGGTTCAAAGTTAAATGTGGTTCTATTGCAAAATACTTTCTATAAGGGTTCCACATATTTTTTCCTTGAATTATCAATTGAAGAAACACAATTTCTCCGTAGACTAGCTTATTTAAGTGCAACATAGGTTTTGAAAAAAAAAATAATCATGGCAATTTGTCAAGGAAATGTCAAGTGGCAATGAATAATTCATAGTATGAATAATTACGTGATATGTTATATAGATTAATGTATTCATGATACTGGGTTTATCGTATCTTTCTTATATTTTGGTTTGAAATTATGATTTGCAATAGTTCATATTGAGTCGATATGAAAATTTGTGTTAAATGATACTGCCTCGCAACATATAGAAACATACCATGTGCCTTGTATTTATTTGTGTAAATTGTGTAAATCTATATTGAAACTAAATTTAGCAGACTGTGACATTTTGAAGTGTAAAACGTTAATCTCGATTACTTTTACTCATGGTATTTTGGTCACGTGACATGTTTTTCATTTTCAAACTATGCCTTAAGTTTATCACAAGCCATATGAAACTGATCTGACACGTAATAAATTTAAATTAAATGAGGCTATTGATACGGACAGACTCTATAACAATCGAAGCAGTTCGAATAACTAACTGAGGTTAAAGTTGCCTGATTAAGGGAAGTTAATATGATTTGATTGTAGATTATTTGGCAACGTGTCCTAATATAATTATATACGTGATAATATTAGTAAAACGTCAATCACATTTCGTTACCTTATTGTTTGTGGAAAGCGATATGTCTATTAATATATATATATATTTTATTTATTATAGTGACATGGTACATAACATAATACAACATAAATACAAAGAACAAACATTCCAAACATACCCAGCCTAATAAGGCTTATCTAGTCACTTAAGACCCAAAAATATGAAACATATATTAAGTTATTTTAGATTAAATATTACAGCGAGCACACATACACACACAAAGAAACAACAACAACAACAAAACACATAGAAAAAAAACACACACACAAATAATCACACAATAATATGGAGTAATTCATACATGCATACATAGTATTTATAAAACAGTTACAGTTGATATCATGAAAAGAGAGGAGAGGCTGAAGTGTATGAGCTATATACCATTTTATATAGCTCACACGCTTCAGACATTCCATAATAATATATTTTAAAAACAAAACAAAACAAATAAAACATAATACACGAAATAGATTAATGTTGCAGAAACACGAAAAGAGAAGAGACTAAAATGCAGTGGCTAAACACAATCATATCTAGCCCCTACACTTTAGACTTTCTGTGATATATGAACCTAAGGCTTTAATAGCATGTTGATTTTGAAAAATTTCATTTAAAGTATAGTAATAATTATCAGTACTAAGAATTCCTACGGAAGACAATTTTTGGAAAAGAATCATTCTTAGGTTTTCATATTTTGTACAAATGAATAAAAAATGTATTTCCGATTCAACAGTTTTAGAGTTACATTGTCTACATAGTCTAGAATCTCTGGGAATATTATGATAACGTCCTGTTTGTATTTCTAGGGGTAATGTTCCCGATCGTAATTGTGTAAGAACAGATCTCATATGTTTTTGCATATTCATTTTTATATATAATTCACATTTAAATGTGGTTTTTATTTGTTTGTAAATATCTAGTCTAGATTGAGATGATATATCGTTTGTCCATTTAGGATTAAATTTATCAAGTAATATTGTTTTAGCCATTTCGATGAATGAACTTTTACTACCAAAAATAGATTTATTTAAAAAGTTATCTCCCTTATTCATTTCACGAAATATTTGTTTTATATCGTAAGACCAATTATTTTTACACCTTTTAAAATCGTAATTAAAAATCTTTTTTGTAAGTCTACTATCTTGCATATTGATAAAACGTTTCCATAATCTTAACATGGACAATTTTCGTCTAATGTGAGGTGTTAATAAACCTGTGTCACCTTGTATGACTGGTGTAGAAGTACATTTATGAACACCAAGATAATATTTTAAAATTTTATTATGAGCACTTTCGATTTTGGGATAGTTTTTAAACCCCCAAACAGAAGACGAATAATCCATGATAGGTATTATTTTAGAACTGTATATTTTAGTAAAAGATGAAAACATTACATCTGTTTTATTGAACAATGCATGAATTAACATTGAAAATGCTCTACTGGCGGATTCGCCAAGTACATTGGCAGTTTCGGTAAAATCGACAAACTCATTAAGTATTACACCTAAGTATTTGTATTGTTCACATGTTTCAATTTGAGAACTACCTAATCTAAATTTAAAATGTGACCTAGGTTTAGACTTCTTTCTAAAATGAATAACTTTTGTTTTATTAACATTTACTGACATGATATTATTTGTACACCATTTATAAAGATGATCTAACATAAGTTGGAGATTTGCTTCACTTGGAGCTATTAAAACAATGTCATCAGCAAATAAAAGTAAACTGACTGTTAGATTTTCTTCCAGGTTTACACCAAGATTAAGTTGTTTTAATTCATAAGCTAGATCGTTAATAAATATTGAAAATAGAGTTGGAGAAATAACATCTCCTTGTTTTACACCGGATAATATGTCAATAAAGTCAGTGTATTTTCCGTTTACGTCAACAGTAGCTTTACATTCCTTGTATAGAGATTTTAATGATTCAATACAATTGCCACTTGTAAGGCCTATGTTTGCTAATTTAATGTATAAAATATCTCTATTCACTCGATCAAAGGCCTTAGCCATATCAACAAAGCAGGTAAATGTATCTAAATTGTCAGATTTACGGTTTCTGATTATCGAAGTTAATGCAAAAATTTGATCTTCACAAGATCGATCTTTTCTAAAACCGTTTTGTTCGTCTTCTAAAATATCGTTAACATCGAGGTATTTTACGAGTCTTTTATTCAAAATGTTTGTGTACAGTTTACAAACTGTTGATATTAAACTCAATCCTCTGTAATTTAACGGAACCCGTGGGTCGTTTTTATTACTTTTAGGTATAGGTTTGATTATTGACTTAGTCCAAACACTTGGAATAATATGAAATTTAAAGCATGTATTGAAAAGCGAGGTAAGTAAGTTGATGGATGCCTCATTTTTGAAAACTTCATTTGGCAAACAATCAATTCCAACGGCTTTACGGAGTTTTGCCATTTTTATAGCAATTGACGTTTCAGCTTGCGTAATCGGTGCGTTTATTTCGTTTGAATAATCAAATTCAAAATTTGGAGAAAATTTACTGTTGTCGAAATTACTCTCGTTTAGGATATGTTCCTGATCTGAATTGTAGATGTAAGAGAAGTCAGATTTCCATTTATTTAACACACTTTTAGTGTCTGAGGAAATAGATCCGTCATCTAAGATTACTTGGTTAGGGATGTTTACATTTTTGGTCTGACAATTTGATCTGCCTACTTCTTTAATTTTACTCCAAAATTCGCGAGGATTTTTGGTCTCAGATTCGGTTATACCTATCTTAACATTTGTTTGAAAATTTCGTTTTGATTTCCTGTATTCACGATCAAATATTTGTCGTTTTTGTTTAAAATTCGATTGCAGCGTACGCTTATTGTTGTGAGACTTACATTTTAAGTAAGCCTTTTCTGCGACTCTATACTCATCAAAAAGTTGTGCCAGGTGATTGTTCCACCATGGTTTAAGAACACGTTTAGATAGTTTAGTTGAGCGTTTATCAAAATATCGAAGTTTTGTGTCCATTTCGTTGTAGTAAGTTTGACAAATGGATTCATATAATGCGTCAATATTAACCTGATTTCTTTGACAATTTTCTATTTTAACAATTGTTTGATTAATTTGTTCAATCATTTCATCATTTAACATAAAATGATTCGGAATATTTGTATAGTTATGTTTAATGTACAATCTATCATTTGGAACATCGTGATCGTTTATTTCGGGATGAATTACCTCCCTTTGTTTAACATTGTCTTGACAATAAGTAAGGTTAAAATTAGTACATAAGATGGAGTGATCCGGCATGGCTCTAGTGGGAAGTATATTTAATTCTTCACACAAATTTGTAACGGTTAATACTGAAAAATATTTGATACAGTCAAAATGTTCATGTGGAAGAAAAATATAGTCCACCACAGACTTTCCCCTGTGTGAAATACAGGTAAAATTATCACAATCAGAATCAAATCTGCCATTTAATATACAGTAGTGAACACTTTTAAGAAATTCTATGAAGCTTGAACCTCGAGAGTTTTTTACAGTATCTAAAACAACACGTTTTGGTAAGTCACAATCGTCAATGACGGATATTAAATCCGATTCATCACCACATCTACCGTTGATATCTCCTAAAAACATACAAAGGTCATGGTCACTCGCTCTATACGTAATGTTTGTTAAATGGTCGAAAAACTCTTGTGTAAATTTACCGTTAATGTTATTTTCTGGCGGTAAATAGTATACATTTATTAAGAAGCAATAATTCGTAATCTTGTCTACAAACTCAATACTCAAAATATCTCTAAAAGATTTGTCAAAAATGTTTACATTAAATTGTTCCAGTAATTCATTTTTTACAAACAGTCCAACCCCACCAGAACCGTTGTCGTTTGTGTGAATGTTCTGTCTGTTATGTCCATAATAAGTGTAACCATTTAAGGTCAGAACATGATCAGATTTTAATTTTGTCTCTATGACAGCAAACAAATCGAAGTTTAATTTAAGAATAATACTTTCTCTAAAGTTACCATTATTTTTAGTCCATGAGTTGACATTCCATGTTGCAGCAGTTAAATTCAATGATGAGTCATTGATGTGATTATTATCAGACTGGGTACTGTCCTAGTGGGCAGGTTTATTGTATAATTGACCGTCTATGATTAATTTACCATTACGAAATTTCCACCGTTTATTATCAGCAGTTGCTTTGTCTATGACAGGCTGTAATGAACGCTTGGTTTGTAAGTCAGCCTCCGTCATATCTTCTGTGATGAAACAGTGTTCATTTACTAGACTTTGTCGTTGATGACGAAGCAAATAATGTTTATCCGTATGACGTAACAATTTTACGATGATGTGTCGTGGCACAGTTCTACCGTTCCGAACTATTTGTTTACCAGTTCTGTGAACTTTCATTATTTCTGCATTTTGTAACCCTACTTTAGCGAATACCTGCTGAGCGATATTCCACAAGTTTTTAATATAACGGTTTTGAATGTACACTCTTATCTGAGGACATTGGCATTGAATATTTTCATGGTAGACGGTTTTATTTATATTTATCGTTATTTTCATAGTCTTTTCTTTACAATCTTTAGAAAAGCGTAGATTTTATCTTACTCTCTGTTGTCACTTGTAACACGTAATATATCTTCGGAGATGTTTGTATGTGCAGTTTGTCTTGAAGATTTTAATACATTTTTGCACTATTCGCAGCTTGAGTCGAGTGGCGACTGAGAGATGAATGTATTTCTTTTCTAGAAAACAAATTTGTTATTTGTTTGCAAAAACGATATTCATTATACAAGCTATGTGTTTTATTTAAACCTCATTTCATTAATTGCATTGACATTTAGAAGGATGCCTTGTTTCTTTTATTCAATTAGCCTAAACTTTGAACACATGCATGCCAATTATAATTACGCATCTAAACATTACAGATAAAATATAACTTAAATAAGCATTTTGAATGATGTATAAAACAAACAAATTACTTAGATAGACGGTATTTGCCTGGCAACGATATTTGTCTGCGATTCCTCTGACTCTAAAAATAAATTCATGCTGAGATTTAAGAAAATTAATGAACTATTTTAGACACATATATTCCAATTAGCAGTTTATATTATATTATATATCATATTTACAAATGGCTTGATATTTATCAATGGTATCTGCCTTACGTAATCTGATATATACGGATTTAAACTTTTTAATGCATTTTCCATATTTATTTCTTTTCGTATATTTCATTTCAGTAATAACGAAATTTGTTACAAATTACAAATAAAGACTAGTTGCAGAATGCTCTCATCGGGTAATTATTGAAGGTAAACTATGATTGACTCCATGCTTTGATTTCTCGGTTGGAAAATGAATTTTTAATAGCTGAAAGTTTGTGTATAATTTGCAAATGTCTTTTCTGACATTACTATGTGTAACATACGTGCAGCCAGTTACAAAAATGTTCAAAAATATCGCAGTTTATCATTAATATTCATATAATTTCTGGATGTTTTATATTTCAATGTGCAAATCTTTTGAATAGCTGGACATTTGGTTGAGAAATTGCGAATCTTTATTTTTTTGCTATTAGATTGTAAGTTTTGCTAGTAGTCAGATGCACAAATATTCCTTCCAATCACAGTTTATGATGAATAATTACAATTATTATTCACAAAAGCTTCAGATATCCGACAATTAAAAATCAAGGATGAAATTCATGACATTTGTGTCGAGATCAAAACAAAAAATCTTCATATAATAGAACGATAAGCAAAGTTTTAATTCAAGAATAGGAAAGTGAAACACACAGTGCCATTATTAAATGTGTTTAAAAGGAGGTATTGAATTTGATTTAATGAAAGTGTTTCAGTATGACATTGACAGATCATCACGATACATTAAACAATACAGTATAACATTTCTGTTATACTTTTGAGAATACAAAATCTATCAAATTTAATGAAATAACATTTTTGAATCGTCTGATGCCCTTTAACATGAAACACTCAATAACAGTCGCATTAGGAATATGGATGCAGTATTTATTTCAATTCATACGAAATGTTTGTTTTATATGTTATTAAAATGTTATTTTATATTGTACAACTATATTAAAGATGAAATAAGCAGAATATGACATTTATATATATGACAGTGTTAATCTTTTAAACGTTAAAATGTGTATTCGATCACTCCCACTCACGGTATTTTGGTCACGTGATATGATGTTTTGTAATGTCATTAGCGTTTATCCTATTACTTTGTCGTATTTCAAGTCTTTTGAAAGTGATCATTCTAAATTAAATTAAATGAAGGTATGAGTACGGAGAAGCGTCATAACAATCAAAGCAGTTTTAAGTCATATTGGATCCTGAAGATAACCTGAAGATAACTAGAACTTATCCTTACTAAGAGATTTGATTGTTCATAAAGTTCAGTGTAGGTAATTGAGCTACGTTTCTTTATTTATATGTACGTGCTAAAATTAGGGAAATGTTACCTTTATTTAGTAATCGTACGGTTTGTCGAAAGCGGTATGTCTATAACTCAATATAATGTGTTTTTGCTGAGTGAAAATTTATCTTCATTTTTGTAACAATGTTTAGAAAAAACGACGTCTTTTATTTCTATTAAAATATATATATGTTTTTAACAAAATATCATGTCTTTCAGATATATCGCTTTTGGCTAGAAGAAACATATATTTGTATTATCAATTTATTCTAGGTTTCATGTTTGATATAATTAAATTGATGATATGTCTGTATTGTCTCTCAGATACGAGGAAATCATTTCCAAGTATACAGTCGTCTTTATCTCATTCGAAGTGTATTTATAGTTTAAAGTAAAAAATCATTTCTGTAATTTTAGTAGAAAACCAGGAATATGACAATAAAAAAAGTAAATTTCAGATCGACTTTTTCCTTACAATCAAGTAATGCATTCTTATGCCTAAAATAGTGTTCTTTTTTATTATGGAATAGCTTTGTTGTATTCTTTATATAGTTTCCGGTGGTTTTCTATATGTATATATGCTTAAAAATTGTTCATTTTTGGTTTTGGATAGGTGATGAATCCTTGTGACTTTATTAGTATCTTTATCAAAAACAATACACCCATACATTTTGTATATTACCTACTCATTACCTGTCTCAGTTTATGTTTACTGTTCAATTACGTGAAGAATTCTGGTGATAGACAATCTTTCTTCCACGTGTATTGTTGCTTGCAAAACATAAATATAAACTTTGTGAGGAACATCATTTTTCAAAATCAATTATTTCTTTGCACGATATTTTTATTCCAATCGAACGTTTGTCGTATTTAAATTATTGATAGATATTTTCGGCACAATCGTTTGAGTTCCGGTAAAACTAATTTGTATTCTGAAATAAAGATGAATTAAGATATATCTTTATGTAAGGAAGGTTTTTAGATTCACAAAGACTAATTACATTCAGTCTGTTTTTGCTCCTCTGAATTTCAATGACTCTATAATTTTATAAACATGTATGTTACTTCTTGTATAAAATAAAAACAGCTACCGGCTTTCTTATTCATTCTCTCAGATACAACTTTCAGATACAAATGCACCTTTACCACCAATAAATTTCGTGATAAATATTTGGACAAAATATGTTTATTTTTACTATGCACTGGTTTTACATTGCATGATTTGATGTCATAAATGCAAAGTCTTGTCATTCCAAAAAGTCATATTTGTATTTATAAACATGTTTAATTTCGCTCAAAACGAAGCATATCTAAGTAGCAACACCAATTACACGACAACAGTAAATATGATTGATATTGTAAAGTGCATTTCCATTGTCATTTTGATTCGGAATAGCATAAGATTCGTTTATGTGCTGAGAAAATATAATTGTGTAATTTATTTTAAATTTGTTTTATATTTTCATTTTCGTCGTGAGATGAAACATTTCTCTTATTCTCTATGATCTGTCACTCTACAATCACAGTTTATGGTGCAATGCTATTATTGATAACCACATATAAACCTAATATGAAGGCAGTAAACAATAATTTAGTAGAAAATATAAGAAACACACGACACCCACGCATCGAGGAATGAAGCTAGATAAACATTCAATTTAAACTCCATTATAGAAACCAACATTCAACGCAATTGTTTCAAGTTTCGATTGAGTTAAAAACGAACGGAATAAGGTTTGAACACGTAAAATGTCTTGAATAAATTAATTACAAATCTTAACATGTCAGTCCAAAACTTTGGCAATTGTCTCATGACCGGCGCTGGTGGAATTTGCCACTGCGTAACGTTGGTTCCGGATTAAAAAATTTGCTTACCTCATTTCGTACATGATTTTCTTAATTAGCTCATTCAATTAAGCGTCTGACAATAAAACCATAAGATATTTTCTACGGTTTTCTCCACCTACCTTATACATAAACCCGGGTCGATAGCGCAGTTGGTAGCGCGCCGGGATTTGGATACTCGTGCCCGAGGGGATGCGGGTTCGAATCCCGCCAGGGGAGATTATACCCTTCCATGAAAATTTGACAATAATGTCGATTTTACTCCATTGATTAGTTAATATGTAAACGTTTCCGGCCTTGTGGAAGAGTATGTGAGTACTGGTTATAGACAATGGTCCAGGAAAGCTAGGTTAGGTGCGCTGGACGCCGTAAAATGACCTAAAATTTTGTTGACACGGCGTTAACTCCAATAAATAAAATAAATTAAATAAATACCTTATACATAAACGTAAAATATATAGGGAAAAATGCGGACCGGACGATTATTCAGGTATGGAGAGGGATCCGGTTTAGAGAGGGACCGGTTTGGGGAGGTTTTACTGTATAAACCGGCTCTGGCAAAATCTATGGCTGTCTTAAAAACGAAGCATCGGTAGTTTAAAAAACAATGTTTTATTTAGATCTAAACTGCTTTGCAAAAAAATCCTACCAATGATTTAAAAGGACTGGCTGAGATGACTTTACATAAAATAAATTAAGTATAATGACTGATTTATATTGATCATTTCCAAAGAAATAACTAAAACGTAGTTTCCGTTCTGTAATTCGTATGAGAAACGAATTTGCTAGAAATTTAAACACATTTTAAGAGATATGTTGCTGTAAGTTTGGATTAAAAATCTTGTCTCGATTGATCGATTTCTATTATTTAAAGTAATACACAGCCATGTTGTTTGCAAATAAAAGAACGTGCAGTAACAAATAAGTCTGCAAACCTTATTTAACACTTGTAAATAACGAAACAAAACTACCGCAGTAAGCGTAAACATTTAAAGATAAAATTGATAATTTTAAAACTAAGAATGAAACATGAAATAGATATTACTTACTTTAAATTTTAAAGACATCTTACATGATTTGATTGTCCATGGAAGACAATATATTCCTTTGAGACTACGTGAGGCGATGTACCTAAATGATGATATATTATTCATCGTTTAAAATTTCGACGTAGTAATCACAAAATAGAAATTGAAAACGACAGAACCGTAGCTATTGAATGCAGCCGGCGTGCGTGTGAATTGTGTATCCAAATTGCAATCGAATATGAATATCATTTGTATTACGTTGTTGATATTCTTCCATTAGATCCAAATACTTTCGTAATTGTTTGTAGCCTATTGTTGATATAGTCTTTTATTTTATGAAATTTTAATAGAATTTCATCATCATTAAGAAATTTATAAAAGAATCATTATTCATGAAGATTTATATTAAACATTTTCGTGGCTGTTTTGCATAATTTATCGATTGCTTTATAACAATTTTAATATACCTGTTTGTTATATCTGTTTTTCTTCGATGTGTGGTCTAGGCCACAAAAAATGTAAATGTCCAAAGGCATTTGTAGACCTAATGTCGTTTTTGTCAAATAAAATTGCATTGATATATGTTCTATTATACCATCAAACGTTTCATTGTTGCTATGTGTTTAAGATGTACTGTATATAACAGAGGCAAAAATAACAATGACACCTTCGTACGGAAGTGAAATACTATTGTTGTAGAAGTTAGCTTACATAGAACTTATAGCCTGAAGCACTTATATAATAGAGCCAAATATAATCAACTTATTATATATTATTGCTACTGTTTAAGACACATGATATGGTAAAAAACAAGTTTATAGGGTTCATATTTACAAAGGACCTTTTTTCCTTTAGACATTGGCGACCTAGCGCTTTCTGAAAGCGATTCTTTGCAGCATAAGTGTTCTACGGAGACAGTGACTTCTACTAACATAAGTTCAGAATTGTAACAAATGAAAAAATATTTAAAATTAAATATTACCACGGTTATTAAATTGAACGTTTTACGAATCTATGCTTTGCATAAGAGATAGAAACAGCAACCGAAAACTTAATATCAACAAACGCAAAGAAACGATATAACCATAAATGTGAAGCAGATATACGACAATAATGAACTTTAACTTTATCTTAATTTAGCCCTTCATTTATGATATTTGCTATAAAGATGATATAAAAATGTCATAACAAGCTTCGCTATAAACAAGCATTTAATGTATTGTCTCACCGTTGCCTTCAAAGCTCTCAGCACGAGATGTGTAAATAATGATCTCATTTGACCGCTTGACTTTAGTCTGTTCAATTTCTAATGCTGACCGCACACGCAACTGAAGCACTTAATACCGTAGCTGATGAAATAAAAATGGTTAGACTTGTAAATAAATATCTTTGCTCTTTTGAAATACAGACACATTTAGTAGTCATGTATGTTTACAAAACATTCAAGCTAAATGAACGTTTGATGCAGACAAATTACGATTTCCAATTCACAGCAACACTACAGGGTCATCATTTTCTTCTTCTACAGGTACTTTCCACCAATAGTATTTGTGCACATCCTGGTTCATCTTGATTCATTTTTCTCTGTGTGTCGAGGTTATTGAACTCATGAATTTTTGAAGATTAAACTCTTCCAAGCAGTTTCCTTCCTGATTTAATTTAACAGCACACCTTTTAACATGTGTGAATAGTTTGATTTTGAAACAACACACGTCGAGCCCTTTCATACAAATATATAGAGGTGCATTTATTTGTATTGATATCTATACAAATTTGTCTTACCTGCATCTATAACATATACTTGTAATTCCAATACTTAGATTAGATTAATATACTCTGTTAAACTTTATAAAGCTGATTAATTATACCATGCTATACATTTTGTCAAAATGATTATTCTTATGACAGAACGAATAGTTAAAGGCATAAATCGAGGCAAACATACTTTGACGCCACGGTACTTTCATAACTTGTAACATATTACTGATCAAATATTTTTTCCCAACCATTGTAGAACGTATAGCATATTTTATGTCATCCAATACTTTCATATCCAATTAATTGTAAAACTCGTTAAAATTTACGGTGCATTATCAATCAGATGTAAGTTCATACATTTGAACTATGCAATACACATAATTTACTATATATAACATATATTCATTGTACACGCAAGATCTTTCTCCTTATTATGAAACATTTATATTTTATTTCTGTTTTGAATTGCAATAAAGGCGACATACTTTAAGATTAGATACATTTATTAGAAAGGCAATATTAATATTTCATAACAAAATTGTCGTGGATACAAATACATACACGCAAGACTTTATATAATTTTCTTTACTATGAAACAATCCTTTATGTTTTATTTCTGCTTTGAATTGAAATAAAGCGGTATAATTTTAGATTAGATACATTCATTAGAAAGGAAATATTAATATTTCATAACAATATTGTCATGGATACAAGTCAAAAGGAGTGGAGAAATGCTAATAAATAATTCATGATATGAATAAAAATGTGATCTGTTGTACAGATAAATTTATTTATAAAGCATGCCATGCTATTTCTCTCAAATATTTTACTTGTAAAAATATAAAATTGAATGTATAAAGTATTTCTTTCAAATATCTTATTCGTAAAAATGATAAATTTGAATATTTTGTACGCTGTTCTGTTGCTACATGATTATTAAATGATATTTATAGCAGAGTATTGTAATGTAATATCACAAACTTGGCGGAAATTCATTTGGTATATATTTATATTTGATTGATAAGACACCGAATCTGTGAATATAATACATTTAAGGAAACCTGATACATGTTTTCAATCTCTTACAAAACAGATTATACTCACAAACATGACAAGGAATTGTACGTTGTAACTTTTTGGCGTATATATATTTGTTTTATCACGATTCTTTGTCTCTATATAAACGTAAACCTTCTTTATTCAATACACTTATATATAAGTCTACCTTGCTTAATGTACTATACAAAAATTAGTTGACATTGCATTACCTGATGGGATTTGTTTAGTTCGAAATACATATGAGGAAACAAGAAAACACCTTCAAAATACAATTACAAGATTTTATAATTTAAAGAACAACTAGATTCCAACTTGAGGAGAGATTGATTAGACTATGAATTCATAACATCAAGTTTATTTGATTTCGTGGATTATTGCATTAGTTAAATTCAGATAAATGAGGTTTGGTTTTATCCTTAAGAAAACACAGTTTTCCAGCACTAATTGGTTTCTATATGTTTAGAAAATGCAAGAATAAGCAACATGACAAATTGTAATAAACGTTTCCATAGATAAGATAATTCTATGCACTGGATATATACCGAGTCGGACAAACGTCTGTGATTTGAAAACTGTGCACGCTGTAACAAGTAGCGGACATTTGGTCTAATCTGTTAGATATCTTCAATAAACTGCATGAAAGCTATATTCATTTTTTTTCAATGACTAGGACAATAAAATTAATGAACCTTATTTTGTTTATTTCTACTGGGTTTTATGCCGTGTCAACTCATTTGGATATTTTACGGCGTCCAGCCCACCTAACTTAACTTTCCTGACAATTAGGTGGATTAATTTCTTTAACCAGTCGTCATCTACCCTTCATCCAGACAGGAAACTTCTCCATACACATTTTTGTCAAATTTTCATGGAAGGGTATAATCACCCTGGTTTGGATTTGAACCGGTAACCCCTTCGAGACACTAGATTCGAAATCCCGATGCGTTACCAAATGCGCTACCGACCCGGGTTAATAAAACTTGTCCTCATTCTTTAGAACAATATTCGACTATATTACCAAAGACATGAAAACTAAAATCAATATAGAAAAAGCTTCTCTGCAAACAAAGAAAACAGACCCTGCAAATAAAATTTATTTGCGTAGTATTGTATGCACTAATGCCAAGATAACGATGACATTTAACATTTAATGTTTTAATTAAAGTTTTAATTTTCTCTCGTGTGAATATCAGTCTCGTGACATTAAAACATTAAAAGAATAACTAATTATTAGAAACATGTTGCCAAAATATGTCTGCAGTCTTTAAGAAAACGCTTATGATGTTTAATATAGAGTGTGGTTTTGTTCGACATATGTTTTAGCTCGGCTTTCAATCTAACCTTTATATGTTGGTGTGCCATTGAATCTGAAAGAAAACAACATTTATATCAAATGTGGTTACGACACTAGAGACTGACTTTGAAAGAATCCTCGACCTTTCATGTTCATGATTATTTCTGAAAAAAAATCTGCTTTCATTTTTACCGATATAGTTGCCTTTGTGTTGCTTTGTCTTAAACACAAGTTAGCTTTTTTGCTCATATCGTAAATCCGAGTAGTCAAGTGTCATGATCGGGTCTGGTTCAAGTTATCATTTATGATATAAGTTTAGCAATTGTATATTTAGACACTAACTTGTTTATATATCGCTCCAATCTATCTTTATTAAATGCTACAGTATTTACAGTCTTACTGTCGTAATTTGACTGCATTACTGCTTAAAATAAGGGGTTCCTTTAAAGGGATGTTTCGACACCTTTGGGGATGTATTAAGGGTCCTTAAAATGTGATGTTTCGACGCCTTTAGGGAAATGTCTGGTTAACAGTGGCGTAATGTTACAATGTTTAGGACAAGTCCGGTTAACAGTAGCATTATGTTATACTGTTCAGGACACCAATGTCCAATATTAAATAAATAAAAACAAATGTAAAAATACAGTCGAATCACAAACTGTTATTAAAGTAGGTCCTTTAAACTTGATATATAGAAAAATGCATTAACACACACTATGTAACAACATGTGTGATAACTTTATTCAGTTTTGTGTAATTTTATTGATTTATGGTGAGGTGTTTTTACTTATTTATTATTGTTATTAATAATCTTTTTGTACGACGCCACTGAATATGTAATATAGAAATAGGCATTTAATTAAATGAAGAAGTTTAGTTTAAGTTTAGTGGTTTTATTATTGTTGAACGAATAACCGTACTTCTATGCTGTTTCAGAATTGCAATCACATTTAAATTAAATACTGGCTACGCCATCTGTGATTATTATATTACAATATCGTTCACACATTTTCTTTAATAAACAGGTAATAGAATAGAACAGTACACATCTTTATTTCTTAAATCATGATACATAATACACGATTAATTATATGTACAGGTTATAAACAAAAATAGAAATCAAAACACATGCGTATTCAAAGGTATTAATCGTTGTAAGTGGAAAAGCAAGAAAATAGGGGAACGTTGATTAATATTTTCTATTTTCCTTGAAACATTCCTGTCGTGTTGTAAATGATGTTATCACGTTTTTGTCAAGTTATCGTTTCGTACATAACTATTTCTGAAAGACATGGGTGATATATTTGTCTCTTAAGATCAAAGACAAAACTCGATTGTCGATAGTCTGGAAATTGTAGTCAGAAATAACAGGAAATAAATACGGAGAATTTAATGTGTTTATTAAGAACATGACACCTTTTAGCACTACAATGAAATTATGAAACCATTGCAGGAAACATAATGTTGTTTATAAGTTGAAGTACATATTTATCTAAACATGACATTTGAAAATTTTAGAACAAATTCAATTCATTTATTATCGGAAACAAACACACACTGAATATCAATGTAATTATTTGGGTGCATACTTATATTCTATTACTTTTGAATACTAATCAACGTAACGTAACTAAAATACTAAATTTGCTCCTGTCAGCTCGAAATGCAAATAGTAAACATGCATTATGATTGGATGATATCAAGTTAACATTTTATCCAGAACAATGTATTTTTTCATAAGAAAAATAAAAACAATGGAATTCTTGCCTTTTGTAATCGTAATTGTAAACGTGTTTAAATGTTGCAAAATAAGCTTTTTTAATACAAATATATTGTTCGGTCGTTTTTTAAAAACTTGTAATCTAACATTTAGTACCTGTTTTTATACAAGTTTACCATGTAAATAAATTTTCTATTTATCTAAATAACAGAATATTAATTGAAAGTAGATTTTTTCTAATTATTTTTTGACAGTCTATTTCTTTCTTAATAAAACGTGAAACACGTATGAATAAAGATGCAAAACATTGTCAGATCAGTTTAATATGAATAGTTCTTTAAATAAGCTTATTCCTCGTTGAAATTGAGATTAGACAGCTTAATAACTTCTTAGACAAATGAAATATTTAACCATGTTTAATAACAATTGTGAAATAGCTTATCGTTCGGTTGTTTACATTACATAACAAGATCTGTCGAGTACGTTTTTATCTCTTGGTTATTATTTATCACACGCTAACTTTGCTTCAAGTATAGACAAGGACATGATGAAAATGTAAATTAAGTTACAGTGATTATATTAAGCGTAGACGTTGCTTAATTACCTACGTTGAAATGTATCAAGGTTGCAATATCTAAAATATTGGTCATTATTAGATAAAAATGAATCTTTAACTACGCCGACGTGATAATTCCACCGTCTCCGTACATAGTTAGACACATTGCTTAATAACTTACATTGAAATGTATCAAGGTTGTAACATTTTAAAACAAATTCATAATTCGATAAAAATGTTTCAACTACATTGACATGCTATCGCCTCCGTCTCCAATTTGTCTAGAATTCGAAGCTATTGTCCAACAATGTTAACATGCGCTTGAACTGCCTTATCATAATGAATTACTTTTTTACTTTGATGAAATCAGTTTAAATGGATTCCAATCGATTTGGAATGGCAGATAGATAATTAACGTCACTGTTGTTTAAGACACAAATAAAATAAAACTGAATGAAAAACGGTTTCGACGAGGACGTTTGCGTGTAATGTTTTACCACAAATAAATGTACCCTGTAAAAAAATAATGTGTACTGTACTTGTACACGGACGAATGTCGGAATAAATATGGCAATTCTCAACTTTTGAGAATTTTGGTCGAATAAAATGCCAATACATGAATACATGTACGATTTACTCACTATCAAATTTCTGCTATTACATTTGTGTTTTTAATACAAGCGGACTTCATTTTCTATATCAAATATATTATCTATTAAGTCGTTATGCGCCAATTTCCGAACACACACTTGCAAAACATTTCTCATGCTCGGTTTCCGCCAATATGACAATCCAGATTTCGCTGCTTTCACCGATTTCTTTGCCATATGGAATACCTCTTACTCTTTATTAAGGTCTACATAAACCATTCGATAATATCATCATTGAACAGATCGAACTAATTGTCCAATTAATCAATGGAGTTTAATTCAAAACCATATTCTAATACATGTTTGACTTTAATATTAACCATAGTATAACCATAACATTCGCCAGATCTCTCAAAACATGTTTCATTCACCTTTGGCATACTATTACATAACGACGGGAAACTGACCTACATTTATAAAATTTCACAGCGAGCATTTTTAGGGTGAACAAAAATGGACCCCACACCTGCGTCAAGCGATTTGTCTTACCTTAAAAAGTAAATTTCAACAGATAACGGAGAGTTGGAAAACGATGAAATAAACACAATACATACTGTTTTTAACACCTATGTCATTTTATGTCTGCAAAAAAATTACTTTCTGACATATTTTGATAAATGTGGTATATATATAATAAGAATTATTTACACTTTATATATTAACTAATGGACTGACTGACCAGTGCTTTGCAAGCATAAACTGACTAAGCGATAGAATAGAATAGCTGCCCCAGAAACGATGATTTATTTGTTTAGTTGTCGTAACTTATATTTAAAATGATTTTTTAACATTGATAATGTCATCATAATGGTGATTGTTTTTAAGTTTATGTTTGTTAAATATAAAAACAAACATTATTTACCAATTTGGTCATATTGAAGATGTTCACATAAACAAAAATATTAAGGCTACCGATTATTCAGGCGAAAAAGAAACTGCTACAATCTTTGTGTATTGCGGCCGTGTATTTCAAAGAAAATAGAGATTCAAGCAGTGAAGTGGGTAATATAAAAACTTGAATGTATTGTGTTTGGCACATTGGTAACTAACACCATACTAAATCGTCTTTAACACATTTCAAGTCAAATAATCGCAGCTGAATTTTTCTTTAAGAATATATCGAAATTAGAAAAATCTTTTCTCTATATCAAATTCACTTGAATGAAAAATAAAGGTTGACATTTAATTCAGCTTTTGACGCTGATAATAAATTCAAGTTTGCGTGACGACTCCTTTTCCATTACAAATCGTTTCATTGGATTTAATTTCAAATATGTATGTCAATGTTGTTATCATGAAATATTTTTACAAGATGTTTCACATATTAGGTTATTTGTGAGAATTATAAACATATTTCTTTACTTTATCGGTATCTTGCATGTCATTAATAAATCAACAGAAAAGTTGTCTGTATTTCTCTTAGAAGCAACGATATTCATTTTAAAGTCTAGCCAGCTTTTAATTCTTTATGAACAATTTTCAGAATTTTTCTTTCGTGAATGCCCAGCATTAACTGATACAACTTTATGGTCAAGTGGTCATATGATCTTAATTCTTTCTGTCATTCAAATAAAACAAAGTTTCATATTGGTATTAGCTGTTTCTTTAATAAGCATATTAAGGCAATCATGATTATTTACTTTGTTAGGATGACCTTGCTACGTGACTACTACATATCGTAAATCATAAGATATAAGTTAACTTTTCGCATTGTATTAATTCGACAATATTTCAATCATATTTCATTACAAATTAATGGATGTTTTCACGGACAGTTATCTATTTTCACCAACAGTTGTTTTGTATTTTTCCACAATCATTCTGACAGCAAATCTATTTATCTTCGATTAGATTTCCCGTTCATGCCCTATATATTTTTGTTGGGTGTTGTTTGATAGCGCTTAAATCGATTAAGTAGGGCAGTTTCCAGACATTGGCGTATGTATGTATTTAGTAAGCATTGATATAAACTGTAGTCGACCTAGGTTTTTTAAGTTACCTTGAATATGGCAGGTACACATATGACTGAAAATGGTAACGGTATAAATCACCGAACATATTATGATTCTTTATCAAAGCATTGTTTTGCGTTTAAATGAAGACCTTGACATCGCAGATGTATTTTAACTCGATTGATGTATTCTTATCCTTTCTGTCAGACAATTGATATTTTATGACATTTAGATTGCTCCTGGAGCCAGTGCATTGCATGTATATAGTTTATTATATACATGATATACGATGTTAGGTTTATCGTAACATTTGATCAACGATCTGTTTTCCGATGTCTGGGAATAAATTGGTTTTTTTTGTCACAAATCAGAGTAAAGTATGTTATCTCATTTATAAAACCTTCTCTGGTCGTTACTTATAGTTCTATGGCTTTTTCACATTTATGAACTTTTTCGATTAAGGAATTTATCAAGTTCATATTTCATGTTAGTTGTTACTTGCATTCCTTAAATATTACCTTTTTTCTTTCTCTTTAGCATGAATGTAATCCAGAAATTCATGATCACATGTTATATATAATAGGACTTTCGTTGTCTGTCGATAAAAACGGAAATAAAACCAGTGTACTAAGAAGTAGAACTCATAGTACGAAGCAATGATGGCATTTAATTAAAAACAGTCAGATGGTATTTTATCCACATAAGGCAATGCATATTATTGACATGTTCTTATTTTGTGAACAACACGCAATTTTAAACAACCAACACTTTTCCCTTTTAAGATTTGGCACTGAAAACTTTTTATTGTTTGCATTGTCCGTCCTGGTTGTGTCGATAAATATACTTCAGTTGAGAGTATAAATACAGCGAAAGGTGCTAGGGAAGTAAAAAAATTCAAAGCGTTTTTAATCAATCTCGAAAATTATTTATTATTTAATCATGAGTAAAAGTGTATTCATATGCGTAATAAACATGTCCCACTGTTATTGGCTCTATTTCCTTTCAGATGTAATCGACTTTAATTCAGACACTTAAGAAATACATCATAAATCACATGTTCTGACACATAACGAAATGGTCGCACTGTTTACATTGACAACATAAAACTTATGATTAATTCAACGAACTTCAAGTTTTCGTTTAGGAATTCGATTTAGAATTGGGGAATTGTTATAAATAAGACTCTATAAGATTTTTTTTCTTTAGATTTAAACAATGAATAACAGTTTTACTTGAAATGAGATTTATTTTATAAATTGTCCGATTCAGCTTGACAATTTAATGCAACAACACAATTTTCAAAATAAAAGTGCTTATGAACGAAAGCCTGTAATTTTGAAACAATAATATAAGTCAATACAGCGTCAAAACAATTATACTATGCAGTCAATAAAAGGTTTACTGTACACAAAACAAAATTATATGTTTTATGATATTTCAAGATATTTTAATGTTCAACAAACTAATGAAATCCCCCAAGCACATACCTGTGTCAAAACATGCAAGCGGATCTACTTTATACAGCAATAGGATCAAGTTGTCGCAATTAACCATACTTAAACTTCGTATCACAACTCCTGTGCATCGGAAAAATGAATGCAAATGTATAAAGCGTCGCAAAAACTAAAAATGTCAAATATCGCTTGATGCAGGACGTTTTTAACAAAACAATCTTAATGCGCATCGTGTAATAAGGTTTAAAATACATTTTCCCTATTCGCAGATTGAGTGGCGACTGAAGGATGAATTCGTTTTATTATAGTGAAACAAACTGAACATTTGTTTGCAAAACTAAATTACATTATCCAAGCTAGGAATAGTGTATTAATTAAAGTCTCATCTTTGTGCAACATGTGTATAAAACATATATATTATACAATATAAAACATGTACATAACCACTCTTTAGAGAGCTATAAAAGACTACACACTTTAAATAACTAAAACTATCACTCATTTATCAACAATATAGTTAATTTCATCAAACATAAAACAGGTTAAAAATAAAAAGTAGCTAAACAATGATATCTGCAAGTTAAATATATATTAAAAAAGACTTAACAATAATTAATTTGGTGCACTAATGCGCAGGATAAAACATTGGTTTAGAATGTGTTTCATTTAAATCGTATTTAGTTAATTACATTGACATTCAGCTGATGCTTAATATTTTTATTCAATTAGCCTGGTTGTAAATAATTTAACTTACATATATATTTAAAATAGATAGAAATTTGATTATGAGTTGTGAATTTCTATTTTTGCATTAAATGTTAAAAGTATAAATCAATTTTCAAAACATGGCATGTTATTGTTCTTTTAATGTTGGGTTCATCAATTTATGGGAAAACACTATGAGCCCACACTATTGTGTAGCGTTTCAAGGTACTAATTTATGTGAATACAAAATTCGTGTGGTTCTGTGAATAAGAGTGTTGACATAACTCACATGTTTTATATAAAGATAAAAGAATATTTATGAATATATCCATCCATGCCTATGTTTGAAATACTAATCTTTTGTTAAATCGACGCGCCAAGTTAAAAAATCACTAGTAGTCAGATCATAATTGCTTTTAACAATCACAGTTAAGGATGAATAATTACTATAAAAATTCTAAAAGCTGCATATAATCGACCATAGGCAAGCAAAAATGAAATTCATTATCATTGTGTAGGCGGCAAAACAAAACAAAATTTGATATAATAAAACGTTTAGTGAAGTGTTTTTCAATGTTTGAAAATTTTAAACACAATATGCAATTATGACAAGTATTTAAAAGTGATATTGAATAATGTTCAATACGAAGTGTTTAACTATGGTTTTACATTTCATTACGCAAGATTAGAAAACACACTGGCTCATTTCTGTAATACATTTGAGAATCAAAAATCTATCAAATTTAATGAAATTACACTTTGAAACGTCTAATGCACTTTACAATGAAACATTCCAATACTTGGTAAACAATTAACAATCTTAACAACAGTCACATTAAAAAGATGAACGCATTAAATGTAACTATTTCCCTAACAACATAACATATAATATACATTTTACAGGTATTGTTTGTTGTCTTTTCATTTGAATAACAGCCGTCTATGAGTTTTCATATTAGAAAATCTATAGCTGATAGCTCCACAACTCTCCTTGACATTTATAAAATAAGTTTATATAACGTTGAGATAATTGCTGATTTTAAATGGAAAGGTGTGACTTTCCTTGTACAGGAATAAACACCTGCTCACAGGGTTCAAAGTTAAATGTGGTTCTATTGCAAAATACTAAGGGTTCCACATATTTTTTCCTTGAATTAGCAATTGAAGAAACACAATTTCACAGTAGACTAGCGTATTTAAGTGCAACATAGGTTTTGAAAAAAAATAATCATGGCAATTTGTCAAGGAAATGTCAAGTGGCAATGAATAATTCATAGTATGAATAATTACGTGATATGTTATATAGATTAATGTATTCATAATACTGGGTATACCGTATCTTTCTTATATTTTGGTTTGAAATTATGATTTGCAATAGTTCATATTGAGTCGATATGAAAATTTGTGTTAAATGATACTGACTCGCAACATATAGAAACATACCATTTAAAATGT
Source organism: Mactra quadrangularis (assembly GCA_025267735.1). Lineage (NCBI taxonomy): Eukaryota > Metazoa > Mollusca > Bivalvia > Venerida > Mactridae > Mactra > Mactra quadrangularis. Next base: position 44,122,384 of record CM046305.1, on the reverse strand, counting down.
GCCTTGTATTTATTTGTGTAAATTGTGTAAAACTATATTGAAACTAAATTTAGCAGACTAACATTTTGAAGTGTAAAACCTTAATATTCGATTACTTCCACTCACGGTATTTTGGTCACGTGACATATTTTCAATTTCCATTCTTTCTAAAGAAACTATGCCTTAAGTTTATCACAAGACTTATGAAACTGATCTGAAACGTAATCAATTTAAATTAAATGAGGCTATTGATACGGACAGACTCTATAACAATCGGAGCAGTTCGAATAACTAACTGAGGGACATTGTTTAAGTTAATATGATTTCATTGTAGATTATTTGGCAACGTGTCCTAATATAATTATACACGTGATAATTTTAGTAAAACGACAATCATATTTCGTTTTCGTTACCTTATTGTTTGTAGAAAGCGGTATGTCTATAAATATAAATGTTTTGAATGGACACTCTTATCTGAGGACATTGGCACTAAATATTTTCATGGTAGACGGTTTATTTATATTTATCGTTATTTTCATAGACTTTTATTACAATCTTTAGAAAAGCGTAGATTTTATCTTACTCTCTGTTGTCACTTGTAACACGTAACTATACATTAACTTAGTATCGCAAAACTTACAACCTTTACATCGAACCATTTAAATGTATAGGTAAAGGATATCGCACATACAAAACAACAACTTGTAAAATATCGCCTGGTGCAGCTGAATACACACATTTATGTTCGTTTTGAAATTGTTATTTTTCTTCGAAGATGTTTGTATGTGCAGTTTGTCTTGAAGATTTAAATACATTTTTGCACTATTCGCAGCTTGAGTCGAGTGGCGACTGAGAGACATATGTATTTTATTCTAGAAGACAAATTGGTTATTTGTTTGCAAAAATGATATTCATTATCCAAGCTATGTGTTTTATTAAACCTTATTTAATTAATTGCATTGACATTTAGTCTGATGCCTTGTTTCTTTTATTTAATTAGTCTAAATTTTGATCACATGTTGCCAATTCTTATTACGCATCTAAACATTACAGATAAAATCTTACTTTAATAAGCGTTTTGAATGATGTATAAAACAAACAAATTACTTAGATAGACGTTATTTGCCTGGCAACTATATTTGTCTGCGATTCCTCTGTCTCTAAAAATAAATTCATGCTGAAAATTAATGAAATATTTTAGACACATATATTCCAATTAGCAGTTTATATTTTATTATATATCATATTTACAAATGGCTTTATATTTATCGATGGTGTCTGCCTTGCGAAATCTGATATATACGGATTTTAACTTTTTAATTCATTTTCCATATTTATTTCTTGTCGTATATTTCATTTCAGTAAAAACGAAATGTGGTATAACTTACAAGTATAGACTAGTTGCAGAATGCTCTCACCGGTTAAGTATTGATGGTAAACTATGATTGACTCCAAGCTTTGATTTTTCGGTTGGAAAATGTATTTATAATAGCTGAATTTTTTTAGGATTTGCAAATTTTTTTTCTGACATTACAATGTGTAAGTTACGTGCAGTCATATGCAAAATATCTCTAAATATCGCAGTTTATAATTAATATTCATATAAGTTCTGGATGTTTTATATTTCAATGTGCATATGTTTGGAATAGCTGGAAATTTGGTTGAGAAATTGCGAATCGTTATTTTTTTGCTATTAAATTGTAAGTTTTGCTAGTAGTCAGATGCACAAATATTCCTTCCAATCATAGTTTATGATGAATATTTACAATTATTATTCACAAAAGCTTCAGATATCCGACAATTAAAAATCAAGGATGAAATTCATGACATTTGTGTCGAGATCAAAACAAAAACTCTTCATAATAGAACGATAAGCAAAGTTTCAAGAATAGGAAAGTGAAACACACAGTGACATTATAACATGTGTTTAAAAGGAGGTATTGAATTTGATTTAATGAAAGTGTTTCAGTATGACATTGACAGATCATCACGATACATTAAACAATACAGTATAACATTTCTGTTATACTTTTGAGAATACAAACTCTATCAAACTTAATGAAATAACATTTTTGAATCGTCTGATGCCCTTTAACATGAAACACTCAATAACAGTCGCATTAGGAATATGGATGCAGTAACTATTACAATTTATACGAAATGTTTGTTTTATATGTTATTAAAATGTTATTTTATATTGTACAACTATATTAAAGATGAAATAAGCAGAATATGACATTTATATATCTGACAGTGTTAATCTTTTAAACGTTAAAATGTGTATTCGATCACTCCCACTCACGGTATTTTGGTCACGTGATATTTTTTTGTAATGTCATTAGCGTTTATCCTATTACTATGTCGTATTTCAAGTCTTTTGAAAGTGATCATTCTAAATTGAATTAAATGAAGGTATTAGTACGGAGAAGCTTTATAACAATCAAAGCAGTTTTAAGTCATAATGGAGACTGAAGATAACCTGAAGATAACTAAAACTTATCCTTACTAAGAGATTGGATTGTTCATAAAGTTCAGTGTAGGTAATTGAGCTACGTTTCTTTATTTATATCTACGTGCTAAAATTAGGGAAATGTTACCTTTATTTAGTAATCGTACGGCTTGTCGAAAGCGGTATGTCTATAATTCAATATAATGTGTTTTTGTTGAGTGTAAATTTATCTTTATTTTTGTAACAATTTTAAGAAAAAACGACGTCTTTTATTTTTATTAAAATATATATGTTTTTAACAAAATATAATGTCTTTTAGATATATCGCTTTTTGCTAGAAGAAACATATATTGTGTATTATCAATTTATTCTAGGTTTCATGTTTGATATAATTAAATTGATGATATGTCTGTATTGTCTCTCAGATACGAGGAAATCATTTCCAAGTATACAGTCGTCTTTATCTCATTCGAAGTGTATTTAAAGTTTAAAGTAAAAAATCATTTCTGTAATTTTAGTAGAAAACCAGGAATATGACAATAAAAAAGTAAATTTCAGATCGACTTTTTCCTTACAATCAAGTAATGCATTCTTATGCCTAAAATAGTGTTTTCTTTATTATGGAATAGCTTTGTTGTATTCTTTATATAGTTCCCGGTGGTTTTCTATATTTATATATGCTTAAAAATTGTTCATTTTAGGTTTTGGGTAGATGATGAATCCTTGTGACTTTATTAGTATCTTTATCAGAATAATACAGAATAATCACAATACATCCATACATTTCGTATATTAACTACTCATTACCTGTCTCAGTTTATGTTTACTGTTCAATTAGGTGAAGAATTCTGGTGATAGACAATCTTTCTTCCACGTGTATTGTTGCTTGCAAAACATAAATATAAACTTTTTGAGGAACAACATTTTTCAAAATCAATTATTCCTTTGCACGATATTTTTATTCCAATCGAACGTTTGTCGTATTTAAATTATTGATCGATATTTTCGGCACACTCGTTTGAGTTCCGGTAAAACTGATTTGTATTCTGAAATATAGATGAATTAAGATTTATCTTTATGTAAGGGAGGTTTTTAGAATTCTAAAGACTAATTACATTCAGTCTGTTTTTGCTCTTCTGAATTTCAATGACTCTATAATTTTATAAACATGTATGTGACTTATTGTATAAAATAAAAACAGCTACCGGCTTTCTTATTCATTCTCTCAGATACAACTTTCAGATACAAATGCACCTTTATCACCAATAAATTTCGTGATAAATATTTGGACAAAATATGTATATTTTTACTATGCACTGGTTTTACATTGCATGATTTGATGTCATAAATGCAAAGTCTTGTCATTCCAAAAAGTCATTGTTGTATTTATAAACTTGTTAAATTTTGCACAAAACGAAGCATACCTAAGTGGCAACACCAATTACACGACAACAGTAAATATGATTGATATTGTAAAGTGCATTTCCATTGTCAGTTTGATCCGGAATAGCATAAGATTCGTTTATGTGCTGAGAAAACATAATTGTGTAATTTATTTTAAATTTGTTTTATATTTTCATTTTCGTCGTGAGATAAAACATTTCTCTTATTTCTCTATGAAGTGTCACTCTACAATTACAGTTTATGGTGCAATGCTATTATTGATAACCACATATCAACCTTATATGAAGGAAGTAAAAAATAATTTAGCAGAAAATATAAGAAACACACTACACCCACGAATAGAGGGATCCAGCTAGATACGTAAACATTCACAATACTCCATTATCGAAACCAACATTTAACGCAGTTATTTGTCAAGTTTTGATTGAATTATTAAACGAATGAAATAAAGTTTCAACACGTAAAAAGACTTGAATAAATTAATTACAAATCTGAGCATGTAATTTCGAGACTTTTCAATTGTCTCATGATCGGCGCTGGTGGAATTTTCCACTGTGTTATATCACGTAGCGCTGGTCCGGATTAAGAAAAAAACACTCGCTTACGCCATTTCGTACATAAATCTCATTCAATAAAGCTTCTGACTAAAAAAACAATGAATATTTTCTACGGCTTTTTTCCCACCTACCTTATATAAACCGGCACTGGCGAAATCTATGGCTGTGTTAAAACGAAGCGCCGGTACATTAAAAAAACGAATGTAGTTTCACGCTGTTTTGCAAAAGATTCTTACTTTTGTTCGAAAGGATGGGTAGAGATGGCTTAACATTAAATACGTTTAAGATAATGACTGATTTATATTGATCATTTTCAAAAAATATAACTTAAATGTATCTGTTATGCCTTTGAGAAACGAATTTGCTAGAAATTAAATCACATTTTAAGATATATGTTGATGTAAGATTGGATAGACAATCTTGTCTCAATAGACCGATTTCTATTATTTAAAGTAATACACAGCCATGTTGTTTGCACATAAAAGAACGTGCAGTAACAAATAAGTCTGCAAACTTAATTCAACACTCGTAAATAACGAAACAAAACTATCGTAGTCAGCGTAAACATTTAAAGATAAAATTGATAATTTTAAAACTTGAATGAAACATGAAATAGATATGACTCACTTTAATTTTAAAGACATCTTACATAATTTGTTTGTCAGTGGAAGACAATATATTCCTTTGAGACTACGTAAGGAGATGTACCTAAATGATGATAAATTCTTCATCGTTCAAAATTTAGACGTAGTAATCACAAATTAGAACTTGAAAACGACAGAACCGTTAGCTATTGTTCGTAGCCTACGTGCGTGTAAATTGTGTACTCAAATTAAATCGAATCTGAATATCATTTGTATTATGTTGTAGATCTAGCTGATATTCTTCCATTAGATCCAATTACTTTCGTAACTGTTCCTTGTCTATTGTTGATAAATTCATTTATCTTATGAAATCTAAATAGAATTTCCTTATATTAACAAATTGACAAAATAATGATTATCCATGAAGATTAATTTTAAACGTTTCGCGGCCGTTTCGTATAATCCATTAATTGCTTTATAACAATATTGTTTAACCTTATTTATATTCGTTTGTCTTGAATGCGTGATCCTGACTATGATGTAAATATCTAAAGGCATATGTAAACTCATTTTTACCAAATACAGATGTATTTATGATGTATTTATGAACTATTATACCATCAAGTCAACCGTGTCTCATTGCTTTTTTGTTAAAGATATACCATATGTAGCAGATACAAGTAAAATATGTCCCCTATATAAACACTTAATACACAGAAGAAGATGTCTATTATCCACACCATATTATACAACATTGCTACTGTTTAAGGTACATGGTATAGTATTTTAATTCATAGTTGAATCAAAATAGCGGTATGTAAATAAGTGAAAACTTGACAGAATGAACCGGTCACTGTTTGAAAAATAATCTATAAAAAGTGTTAGTAACTAGTTCAGTCTCAAAAGATTTAGGCTTGAAAGCATTAGTTATTATTTCAATACATGAATGGTATCATGTAATAGGTTTATATGTAAGCAGTGCCTAGCAAGTTGTACTGAAAGTTAAATGCCTTTATATGAATCTCAATAAGTAATTATTTTTTTCTTGTTATCTCTCTTTTTTACATGTGTCCCATTTATTTTGGATAAATGTTACGTCCTTAAATGTCAAATGTTTATATGAAAGTTGATTGCAATGTCTTGCGATATAAGCATGTCATGTCGACTGGGCAGCGTAGGATGTATGAATAATTCATTATATGCATACTAATATGATATTTTGTATACACTGTAAATTCCTCAGTTTATAATTTACGTTTTTCAAATTCGTTTTATATATCTTGTTCCAATATGTTTATTGCAGCGTTATGTTTGACATACATAAGGAATATTATATGATATGTTTTAATGAAATGGAATAAAGAAATAGTATCTTGGCATATTATTTCATGATTGGTTGTAGCCTATTTGATGTAGATTTTTATTTTGAAATTGATACAAATTGACTATTCCAATCCCATGAAACTCCCGTAGTTTACCTTACTTATTCCTTAAATTCAAATTCTGCTGTCTGTTGTGTTAGCGCCTTAGTTTGGAGTGTTATTTGGTGTTCTGGCTGTGGTATTTAAAACATTTTTTCTTCAATTTGTTTCTTAGTAAATATGCTTTTAATTTGTTGTTTTTCTTCAACCTGAGGGATTAAGAATTATTGCATTTGCAAACAACACACATGTATTCGGCATAATAATTTATTTGAAATGATCATCAGATATCAGTTGTTTCTATTTACATTTTAGTCACCATTTCTTTATATTTGTAGTTTAAGATTCTCTCCTTAAGTTTCAATAGCACGCGTCAAACATTCTATAATACTTTTGAGATCTGCAATCTGTTAAAATACATTTTGAAATGCCTGTTGAAGTTGCACATCGAATAGTAATTTTTTTTATAGTTTTAATCAGATTCTATCTATTATAAATGATATTTGAGATGTTTTAAGCATGTTGCTACCTTACCACTAAACCCATCTTTAGATAACCCACTATAATAATTTTATATGTATTTACATGTGCTACAATCCATCTAATTAGCTGTTACGCGTCTGACGATAAATTCAATTAATATTTTATAGGCTTCTTCCCACCTACCCAAATAATTAAATTAAAGTTATCTTTCAGATAACGACTTATCAATTTGACCCACGCAAGAAGCTCAGTCGGTAGAGCGTCTCACTACATTAACAAATGCAAATATTGATTTACATAAACCCATAAAGTTTTGAAATGGATTATTAAGTACGAATACTTTCCTGCTTATTTTTATGCATCATTTGGCGTTTGGTGTGTGCTTATTCCTAAAGTATGTGTAGTAGAGGTATAATGCGGCACTTGTTCTACTTTGCATTAAAGCTAGATTTTATAGCAATGCGGTAAACTGTCCGCTTACGACTCGAAAGGGTGTGGGTTCGAACTTCACCATATATTTTAATCTTGTTACATTAAGCCTAGTTGTACAGTTCTAATTCTTTCCGTATACAGTAAGTAGGAGAACTGACCACTGAAATGAATATAAAACTGGTGTGATGCACTAAACATTTACTCGCTTTGCAATATGTGTGTCATGATAATTGATGCAGGTCTGTAGTCACTATAACTACATATGTTGTTAATGATACTCTGATACCTATTGTAGACGCATTGCAAACATTAGCACATTCAATTAAATGTAAATGGGCTAATGTTCCTTATTTTGGCACTATTTCTTTTGAGGTTGAAAGTTTTAAAGTTATTGCTTTAATTGTTAATTTTAGGTATCCTTGCCACTCTTTTCCCTAGGCAGAACCTTCTGAAGTTCTTGCTTAAACAATTAGTTTTAAACAGCCTTTTTATAAAAATAAGTTATAATTTAAATAATCTAAAAACATCTAAAACATCCCTTCTTTGCATTTTGACTGTGTGGAATGTTTATGTTTTTGACTAGTGTTGTCTTGAAATATATTTAGAATCTTCAATCAGAAACGTATGTGATAAGGCTTCTGAAATACGTTAAACGAAGTTGATATTAAATGGAAACATTGGCAATTTTATGATACATAGACTGGCGATGTATTAAACTTCCACATCTTATACTTTTAATCTTAAAGGCAATGTTTTGGCCCCAAATCTAATCTAGTTGTTGATTATTTGATAAACTTGTTTTATTAAGATTCCCTGTCTAAATACAGGAGATGTTCCAATTTATTTTAGACAAATTACATGTTTGTGTACACGCATGGTACAATTTTACTGTCTACGATGGGGATAAAATTTGTTAATACTTCAATCTCAACGAAATGGTAATAACAAAATCTTTATATATCTTAATCATTCTTATAGTATTGACTTTTATATCAGGATAACACGATGCTGGTCTAGAAAGGTTATATGATTCAAAGAATCTACATGGTAAAGGGTTACGTACTCTGTGCATTTTATTACAATGCAGTGAACCTTAGGTATTCGAAATTAATTAATTACGAATCACCATCCAATAGCTGCAAAATTAAGTCTTAATTAATCATTTCATCATTCTCAAATAGTTGAAAGAGATTTTTGATAGGATTAATTAAATTTCTCTGAAAAAGGTTATATTGTGAAATCATTATATCGTAAAGCGGTACTTTACTAAGGATCTGATTGAAATAAATGCTTTAAAAACCGGTTTCATCCATAAACTTTCTCTTTGTTCATATTTCAAATTTAAAAAAAAATATTTTAAACTAGGTATGGGTTCGGTAATTTGTTTTATCAGCATGACGTTTAGAAATATGTACCAAGTTGTAATTAGTAAATAAATAACTCGATAACAAGGATTGTCCTTAAAGAGACGCACTTGTTAGTTTCTGCGAAGTGGATATCGAAGAATGTCGTGTCTAACATCTCGATTAGTTTTTCATATTTAAGGAAGACTCTGTTAGACTTGATTTCTAATATACGTAGCATGTTCAATATGTTATTTAGTAGCTTCAATTTCCGTTGCTATCAGTAATCGTTCAAATAAGTTTAGAGTCATTGTGAAACTTTTCAAGTAGGTTAATTGAAAATTTATATTGGAATCAGATTTCGATTTAATTCTAAGAACTTGTCTCTTTTTTTCATTAAAAATCTTTTTATTAACATATTCTCGGTGATTTGGATAGGAAAGTTATACAAAATATATACGTGAAAATGAATAAATGCATATAAAGGTGAGTAGTATGTTTTATAATTGTATCAAAAATATTTGTATTACAAAATGAATACAAAATATTTGAAAAATATTCTATATTGTGTCATTTTTATCTGTTCCTTTTTATTTGATTTTTGAATATACATTATAGGGAATTGTTTTTTTATTGCGGCGCGTACATCTAGATAAGAACCAGTATCTTTTACTCATGAAATCAAGTTTAAACAAAAGTTTAAATTTCTAAAATCTTTTCCATTTTTGTTTGTTTGTTTGGCTGTTCTGAAGGTCTTTGTTTTTAATTGTTTCTGTTACTGATATGTTTTAGACACATTTATTGCATATCTGATGGACTACCAATCAGTTTTTGCTCTTTTTATATCATATTTGACATTTATTATTGGAAATAGGAAACACAAAATTAAGTAGTGGAACTTATATAGTCAGAAAGGACGGACTGTATCTTAGTAATTTAGTAAGCTATTGACATTTGTGAAAACTTTTCTGATTGTTACAAGAACTTTTTTTACATTGCTTTGGAAGATGTTTTGATATATTGCCTTGGAAGATGTTTTGATATTACATGATATCGTCAACGTTGTTGGATATATATATGTATATAAAGGCGAAATGTTTGAAATAATGTAAAGGTAATATTGAATTATTTCCTATTTGTATTCGTTATATTTGTAAACACATGTGTTGTCTGTCTGAGTTCGTAATGAAATAATTGTAACTGCTAATCAAAAACGTTATGAATTTTGGATGAAATGTAAATTATACGTTCTGTGTATGAATGTTTTATAATGGAAACAAAGAGCGATAGCAATGGAAAGCAATATTCAAATATTAAACAATCTCATTTTCTCTAGCTAACGGAGTCAGTCAACGGCTTAAGTTTCGAAAGCCTTTAAGCAGGCGTTTTCCGTTTGGGCAACTTTCAGTGGAATTACATTCAGAAGTATAGGTATGTTACATTATGGATAATTGCGCTTAAAGGGGGAAAGTTAGGATATTCCAATGTATTCTTTTTAGCACTTTTGGTTCACGCTAATTAGCAAAGTTCATTTGAATTCCAATTTGGTAGTAGTTACAATTTCAAAAATTAGTAAATCAAAATAAAAACCATAAAACTGATATTTAAACAAAAACGAAACATTATTTAATTAGTATTCCTAAACATATCGTAATTTCTCTTCAATTTATCGATAAATTATGTGTTCTAAATGTTTGTATCGTGTAATCAAATTTCATATTTTTATTGAATATACATAACTTATTATTTTACTTTCATCACATTATATAGTATTTATTAACTTAATGAATGTACAGATTCGGAAAAAATGCCTTGTGTTAAATTTTGTAAAAAAAGTGATACCTACTTTCGTGAGATTAATGATTTTGTGTCTGTCATGTAATACAAACAAAATATAAATTGTCGTATTTCAAAGTATTAAATAAAAACACTTTTAAAAAAACGGTATCTGGCTTCATTATTGAAGAATGTGTTAAGCAATAATCATGTTTATCTTATATCCTTTATAAAAAAATTAAATTACTGATGCTATTATGAATGTAACTATTACCTCAAAAATGAAAATATATGTTGCCTTATGCCATAGTTTTGTTATTTATCATTTGACATATGCCTTTGTATGTGGTCGACATATGTACATGTATTACTTGGTACAAAGCGATGCGGGACAATTACCGTAGAAAACATTTATTTAATTGTACTCAATATAATTAAACAAGAAAACTTATTTTGTGGTATTCATATCATTTACTCAGCTTGATTCTTACGTAAAATGATACGCATTTAAATATGTTTTTCAATAACCCTTGTGGACTTATATGTCTCTGTATACCAAATTTGAAATTAATTCAAAAGAATTAGATTTCGACAAAACTCGACACTATATTTTTTTTCAAATTAATACTAGAGTACGTTCACAGCATGCATGACAGTACAACATAAACAATACTAAAAGACTAGATGTTTTTTCTTAACGGGATGAGAATCTTCAAATAAATAAAATAAAGCGTAAGACATTCATTTGATTAAACTTTAATTGATGTTTTTGTACATATGTTAAACGACCATGATTCGTATTTTGTAACCTTTTCAGATTAAGGGATATTCATTTGAATTTAATTACATTCTAACATCAGTGTGTTTTTGAGACTTAGAAATGTTCTTTTTTATTTATTCTTTACATGTTTAGTATGTATGTATGCCATTTAAAGGCACAAAGTGTCTTACAAAAGGAGTAATTATGTTTTATACATATTTACGTTTGATTGTGGACACCTTGGTAATTTTTCTTAACTTTAAAGCGCCAGTGTGTTGTTCATTGTTACAATCTCTCTTTGGTATGCTCGACAGTCAAACCAATGCTAATTTGTTCTGAAAAAAATCATCAGATTTCAAGTACATATGTTGCGCACTGTTAGTTTTCGAATTAACTCTATGCAAGCTTTAAAAGATAACCAGACTAACGTTATGACAGCTCGTTTATGTCATATTTTAGGATGAATAAATCTACTGTCGTCTAATCTTCGTAAATAGATATCCCATAGACTGCGTGCCTCTAATGGTCGCACTGAGCGTCTCGTCGAGGTGACCTTTGTGCCGACCAATCAATGCATATATAGCTTTAATCTAGACAAAAACTATTATTAGCATCTTGATTTCGTAATTTCTATGTTAAGGTTTGCGAGGAAATTCACAGGCTATTATTGGACTGGTTTTTTCAAATTGTGTGACATAGACGATGTAAACAAGTTACTAAACAAAATGATTGCGTCATGAATATTTTAACGAGAAAAGGTCACCTGAACGTGGCCCTCATAACAAAATAGCTAGATTTTAAATTAGCGAGTAGGCGAGCAGAGAAATCAAGATTGGGTTTTTATAATCAGATTAATTTATGTCAATAATCGTTTCTCAAAATGCTTGAATATTACATAATACGACGTCGTTACACCAATAACTTCTATTTGAAATTAAGTGCCATAAAAGTATTGGGAATAAATCTTTTATAGATACATTTCGTAACGAAACAGGTAAACATATGCCGGTGAAACATGAAAAAAGCTTTTAACGTCATTAGCGTTCATCCAATTTTGCAATTTATCAAAGTATTTACTTAGCTAAAAGCTTTTTGAGCGCTGATGGAATAAATGTATACATCGCTTTTTATTATTATTGATATAGAAGTATATTACACGTGATAGTATCATCTTTTTGCTCGAAGGTGTGGGAGGAGATATGACAGTAAGACATGCGCTTAGGGATCGTTAGGTTTCGGGTTCGAAATCCACTGTTCATTTCCTTGAGCTAGAAATTTGCCTATACTTGTTCTATTTCACTTCCAGTACATCGGTACTGTAAGAAAACCTGTCTGAAGGTGACTGCAAAGACCAGGTGTTATCGTATATAATTGTAAAGTCGGCTGAACACATTCTATACACAGACAACGTAAACATCTCTCTCTCACTCTCTTCTAAAACTATATTGGACAACGAAACTTTATTGAGAAGCTTCAAAAACATCCTTAATTTGTGCAATACAGTTGAACACGGAATTTTCTAGGATGTTAACATTGCTTCATGGTTTCAGGTAAATAAACAATTTTACCCATGGTGTTTAGCGTAGTATCGTTCTTATACAAGAAGGAATGCCGATGTGATATTAAATTTAAGGTATCAGGGGGCAAAGCACTAGCCAGCGATATGTTTAGACAACTCACCCTTGGAATCAATTTAGACCGCGAGAGGTTTTAACTTTCAATACAAATTGGATAAATTTTCTTCGTAAAGGAGTGGTTATCAGGTCCTTAGGGTAATTGTAAGCTAGAACTGGTAAAAATAAAAAAGGGAGGTTGGTTATGACTGCGGCGGTAACCATAAACTTATAAAAACGTTTCGATAAACATTGTAATTCAAATAAAGTAAAGAAGAATTTGTGACAATGTACCTAATACATTGTTTGCTATAAAATGCAAAAATATCCTAATGATGTTAAACGTAATTCAAAACAATGTAATGTCTTATAACTCGAGAAGGACTAAACTGTTCAATTGTATATTCTGCGATGATTTCATTTGTCCAGCTTTTCTGATTTATTATCTTTTGTCTCAGCAAGTATTGTAACTAAATTATATGGAACCTCATTGTCTATTTCCTATATGCAATAAAGACGTCAGGCGTAAGTACGCTTTTGCATTAACAATATTTCAGACTAAATTGGTACAAAACTGTTAGAGAAAATTGATTTCTCGTCCAGATACCAAAAAATGCAAGCAATGCATCCAAAACTTATTGGAACGAATTCACTTATTGTTTTATGTTTATTTTAAAGACGTCATACAGGATGTCACGCTGATTGTGTTTAACTGCGCTTCGTCTATTAAACGAATAAAACATCAAATACATACCCTTACAGAAAATAAATGACGTAAACGCATCTATAGAACCTGTTCATCATGTTGTTCGGAACTAACTTGACTATTTCATTGAATACATTGTCAAAAAGCTCTACATGCACAAAAATTTAATAAATATGATGAGCCATTGCACATAAGTAGAGATAATTAAATCAATGTTGCTGACTGAACTGAATAAACAGAACAGAGAAAGTTCATATGAATAAAAGCACTAAGGGGATTTTTATATAGCCAGACAAACATATAACAGATGCGCTATGTTGAAAGCGATGCTTGTTTTTTTCAATTGTATCAAATTAGTTTCTTAGATATTTAGTTTGTTTGTATTTATGTGATGATATGAATTGAAATTGTTATGGTAATTAAGAGATGTGATGCTGGCTATAATTTGTTTTAAAAGAAAATCTTATATCTGTATCGTGTAGAGACGCCTCCAGCTACTGACATGTATACGTGCAATGTTAGCAATGGTTTCATGAATGATTTCTAAAAAAAAATAAAATGAAAAGCAGGACCACAAGCTATCTTGATATCACTGAATGGAATTGTTAAATTGCGTCGTAAAGCATCATATTATGAGATTATTTATTTCATACACAGTACATCGAAACATTTTATGTCTTTATCATTTAATAAAGCATTCATCAAATTAACTTTAATCAGTAAATTAAGTAATTTCTCCTCATATTGCTTTAGCTTAACGAATTTAAGAGCTTCGGGCTTTAGTTGTATCAATAGTATCTTATAAAAATTATGTGAAAGTTTGTTGTTCGATACTTAATACCATTTGATAGTTTATTGTGTGAAAGTACCATTATATCAAATTGAGAAGCACTTGTTGTCATAGAAATTGAAGACATATAAGCACCGTCGTATTTAAATGGTCAGTTAATGTGGCTTCTTGTTTGACAGATAAAGTACGTGAATGTTTGCATAGCGTTTTCCACATTTAAAAAAGCCAGCATTGTTGTGCCCTTGCAAAACAATTTTACGAAGCTAGGTGGAGAGAGATCAATCAATCTTAACAATTGGAACAGACTCTCGTAAATAAGCTTACCTCGTCCAAACAATATACATATTTATTACTATGTTCTTAAATACTATGGGTTTGCTTCTTGATACAACTTATAAATACTTTCGATGAGCTCTTAAAAAATCAGAATTTATCAATACCAAAAAGCTTGTTCAGAAACATAAAATGTCCCTCCTGATAAATTCCGAACAATTTTCAATGAATATTTAATGTAAATCTAATATGTTCAAGATATCTTATTCCTTCACATGCTCTATGATCGTTGGTCATGCAATGATTTCAAAGATTGAACTATTAAAATTGCAAAGGATATAAAATTCTGGTATATGAATTACTTTCGAAATATTTATTGCGTAATAATTGTGTTTTATGTTCGTATTCTCTTTAGAACTGTTCAGATCTTCAATATAATGTACGACCTTCTGTAAGTAAATTTTCTCAATATCTGATAATGGTTTTGTAACATGATCGAAAGTTTAATCTAGTATAAAGCCGTTTTGGGTGTTCAAGTTCGTGTGTACACCTAGTATATTAAACCAAATTATTTCTCAAAGTTGACTATTAATCTAGTTGAATTGTCAAATGTGTAAGTAATAAAGCAATATCGTATGCCCTAAGAGGTAAAGATTGAGTATAAAACTGACATTGATAAACATACACATTTCGTGAAAGAAAGATAGATTTGAAAAATGAAATATTACGTTGGATGTGTGATCAGTGTACTGAGTTGCAGTCATATCCCACATAGCAAAACGATATATTTAAAAATATGGAATTTTGAATACTTCAAACTTGTTGTGCACCTTATTTTGTACGTGTTTGGTTATTTAAAACATTCTGTTGAGCCGCGACCGTAGCGTAGTGGTTAGCATTTCTGACTTCGAATCCGGAGATCACGGGTTCGAGCCCGGTCTCGGTAGCTTATACCCTATACATGAGTTGTCGACCTAGTGAAATGGTATGCTAGTAAGTTAGTACTAGTGATAGAAAAGTGTCCAGGAAACCTTTAGTAGGAATAGCTGGCCGTCGTATATATGACCTGAATATGTGTTGAATACGACGTTAAACCCAATTAAAAAAACAAAAACACAAAAACGATCCGTTTAAATTAACACAAGAAGTTAAGGTAGTATCAAGTGCATAAGCTAAATATGAGATAAGTGTCTTGACCCATGTTTTCGGATATCGATCATGTAAGCCTGTAACTAAGCTCCGAGAACTTGTGGGTAGACCCTTTGACACTATTTTGTATATACAGTATATTAAACTACTGTTAAATAATTGTATTTTGTCAATAAACATTTTAAAACTTAGCTGTTGCAAGAATACAAACGCTGATGACATAAGTAACACATTTTAGACGTAAATAAGAAACTTGATAAAAATATTTGCTTAGTTTCTATCTTGATTACTTATTGCAGCCTCCTTAATTAATTTTATACCAATTAGTAATTCTCTTTTCTTCATCTCTTCATCTGTCTAGTGAAATTTAAACTGATACATTTTTAAGGCTGCATATAAATAAGATTAATGGACCATAATTATATTATGTTTCATAATCAACGTGATTTTAAAACACGTGTCTCACATATTGCATTGTATTTATAGACATAAAACGTGATCATGAAACAGAAAGTGTGTTTTCACAATAAGTAAGGTGTATCTGGGTTAAGACAAACTGTTAAGTTCGCATTATTATCAATTTGTCTTATAAAAAGTATACAAAAGTACGTACAACATTAGACAAAGCTGATCAGTAACTGTGTTAGTCTTGTTCCATTTACAATAAAATGTTTGTGGTTTTACCAAACCTATCGGAAACTTCATTGTCTACACAACTGACCCAATTATACGTTTTGTATGAAAATATAGTTCTTTACTTTAACACAAAATGTCATCTTGTCAATTAAATGTAATGCAACTTAATGTCACAACTCTTTGATAGACACAAATTGTGTTCCATTAGATAAAGTAATGTAAAATATGAAGAAAAGCTTTTAAAGATGTAAGAATAGAGTCATTACGTAACTAATCAAAGCATTGCCAATGCAATAAGCTTTTTAGAGTGGATGACAAACGTATGTATATAGTGGTTACTTATTATTCATAACATCCTATCACTATCTCGGAACGACGAGTCATTGCCTTGATGTTCTCGTTTTACAAATCTATAGCAATTGTGGTGGAGTTCTATAAGATGGTTCCCTGGTGGTACACCACACAGGAAAGGAATATTTATTAAGATAGAAAAACACTGATTAAATCCACATTATTTATTATTTAAACACTATTATTTGATATAATTCGAGAAACTAAAATCCAAATGAATAAAACATAAAATCCACGATAATTAAACAAAAACGACTATGGTGGCGACTGGCAACTGGCAACCTGGGGCCTAGGCAGCTAGCCTATATATAGGGAGGCATCCCGCCAAAATATTAGTTGCTCATGAATATAGTGAAACTCGTGCATACCGGAGCACCATTCCATGGGTACAACAAACCATTTCGTGGCCCGGAGCACTAAACAAATACATATAAAATAAAGTACAAAATACACGTGCACACCGGAGCACTAACACAACAAAATGTAAAAACAAACGTGCGCACCGGAGCACTAAAATAACATGATAAAGACAAGTGTGCGTACCGGAGCACTGAAATAACAAAATAATATGACAGGCGTGCGTACCGGAGCACTAAATGTTAACATGTAGCACGTGCACACTGGAGCGCTCAATCAATCAAAATAAAAATACAATAAAAATCGCGTTCTCCGCGACACTCCCGAGGCCAAACATTTAATATATACTAGTTGTAAAGATGCATGAGCCGAACTAAAAAAATCAACTTCAAGTAAAATAATATATACATAAATGAATGCATGTTTTTACTTCATAACATATGTATAGAAGTCATCCTCGTAATTAAAACTTGTATATACGGGAATGTCATTTCGGTAAGTAATATACTGATAGCCAGTTCTACTGAAGATGTTGACCTCGGTCCTTAAAGATCTGACCTCAACACTGTTGTCATCTAAACAAATGATACTGTCATCATCGCTGATAAATTCGTATACAACTCTGTCAGAATTAATGTTTGATGAACCAAGTTCACTTTGTACATCACTGTGTACATCACTGAGATTGTCACTATGTATGTCACTGTGTACATCACTGAGATTGTCACTTTGTATGTCACTGTGTACATCACTGTGTACATCACTGAGATTATCACTTTGTACGTCACTGTGTACATCACTGAGATTATCACTTTGTACGTCACTGTGTACATCACTGAGATTATCACTTTGTATGTCACTGTGTACATCACTGAGATTGTCACTTTGTACGTTACTGTGTACATCACTGAGATTGTCACTTTGTATGTCACTGTGTACATCACTGTGTACATCACTGAGATTATCACTTTGTTCGTTACTGTGTACATCACTGAGATTATCACTTTGTACGTTACTGTGTACATCACTGAGATTGTCACTTTGTACGTCACTGTGTACATCACTGAGATTATCACTTTGTACGTTACTGTGTACATCACTGAGATTATCACTTTGTATGTCACTCGGAACTTCTTGCTCCATAGGTTGACTGGCACTAATACAACTGAAATAGCCAGAGTTTTCTGTAGAAATCACAGGATCAAGTAATGCCAGATCGAAACTATCTACAGAGTCTTGCTGGTAGGAAATAATGTCCAATATATCTTCATCTGATGAAATAGATTCAAAATATGACTGCTTATGGTTAGATGCTCCTAAACGTCTGGCACTTAAACATATATCCCTAGCTCTGTCCGAATTCAAGTGATGACAGTTGATTAAATGATGAAAGTAATAGTTTCTTCGGATAAACTTCGACTGACATCCGGTCAATGTACAAAACCAAGGATCCACGTTTGAATGTTTCTCAAGATCGTGTCTATTTAAATTCCTCTTATGTTTATAGTTTTTTCCACACTTTTCACATCGATGCATCTTTCTTTAGGTCTAAGTAAAGTCGAAGTGTGACAAATACGGGTAGCGGTCGTTTTATATATAGAGAATTATAAGACGTTTCACGAATTCCGTGCTGAATGCACGGGTGATTATACGATATTATGCTCCCTTTAGTTTATTTAAGAATTAAACCGTATTTGGCAGTTCTATTATAGTTTGCTCCGTCCCATTGAAACAAAAAAAACATCTCGTGAAGTCCGTGCTCAAAGCACGAGTGGACTAGATGACCGCTTGCTCCACTTAGTTTATTTAAAGAATTCGGTCATTCTATAGAAGGCCATCTTGATTGGGTTGAATGATTTAACTGTAGTATGCTCCATGTCTGTAATTTACTAGATTGCTTATAACGTAGAAAACGTTCTACTCACTCGTTGAAACTTCTACCGGATATAATAAATTAAGCGGCCGTCTTATAGTATTTCCAGATGATATGTAAAGCTCTGCTGAACGAATCTCTCCATCGTGGCTGAGTATAAGTCTAGTGATTTTACCCATCTTCCATTGACCACGAGATACATTGTCTTTAATTAACGCTACGTCGCCGATATTAGGAACGTAATGCGCCAACGATCTAGCCGATTTCAACTTGACTTGAGTTCTTTCTCTTAAACTGAGTAGGTATTCATTTCTCCAGTTTTGCCAGAATTGATTTAACATGTTTTGACCTTTATGCCAAATTTTTATTAGTTTATCCGCACTGCTTTCGCATGGTTGATAATCCGGATCTTGAGAATCTATGTCTAAGTCCGGAATTCCAGTGTATGGATTTAAACACAAGAAATGTCGTGGTGAGATGGGTATAGATGATTTCAGGTCACTACCAACGTAAACAAGGGGGCGAGAATTAACTATCGCTTCGCACTCTTTCAATAAAGTAGTTAGCTGTTGAATTGTTAACAGTTTTCTCCCAATTGTCTTCTTTATAGCCCGTTTAATAAGTCCAACTAGGCGCTCATAGAAACCACCCATCCAAGGTGCAAGTTCTATAATAAATGACCATTTAATACTTTTGCTGGATGAATAATCTTGTACTTCATTACACTGTATAACATTTCCCCATATTCTTTTTATGGCGTCGTTTGAAGATTTGAACTGCTTTGCATTATCGCTAATGATCACTTCCGGTGTGCCTCTGGAAGCAATGAATCTTCTAAAACATAGTAGAAATGAGTTGGCAGACATGTCTTGTACAAACTCAAGATGAACTGCGCGAGTTACGAGACACGTGTATAAACATACCCAGCTTTTAATAGTAGAATTATTATCCTTTACGTATAGCGGGCCAAAATAGTCAATGCCTACGTGAGAAAATGGCGTTGCTATGGAAACCCGTGACTTTGGTAATGGTGCCATAAGAGGCATTTTATATGGCCCACCCTCACTTTTTCGACAAATAAGACATTTTAACACGTTTCTTCTCACTGCTGATCTACCATGTGGTATCCAGAATCTATGTCTCACCTCACTTAATGTTTGAGAAACTCCGCTATGTAGGACGTCTGTATGAGTCTTTTGAATGATTAAATCTGTGAAGTAACCAGATGATGGAAGTAAAATTGGGTATCTAGCGGCTTCGCTGAGGTCTGCGTGTTTTAATCTTCCGCCACATCTCAATATATTGCAATTGTCGACAAATACACCAAGTTGTCTCGACAGATTATTTGGCTTTCTGTTTATTATTGAATCGAAGACTTCCGAATAATTCAATTTCTGTATGTAATTAATCCAGAGATACTCAGCATTTTGAATTTCATTAGAACTAAGAACACAATTTTCACTGGAATTACCTCTTATTTTATCGACGAATCGCTGACACCATGCAGTGACCCTCAATAGCTTATTTAAAGAAGAATAGTTATATTCTTTTATTTCAAATGGAGGTTCTATTGAGGAGTTTTCTGCTTTGAGAACAATTTCATCATCGCTCCCGCTTATTTGAAGCATACTCTCGATATCACTCTCGTGAATTTTAGTATGTGCTGGCCATTGATCAATAGGAGTCAAAATCCATTGAGGACCCTGCCACCACAAAGAATTTAGACTTACTTCCGGCAGACTACATCCACGACTCGCTATATCTGCTGGGTTATTTTTGGAGTCAATGAAACGAAACACAATGTCTTTATTTTCACGAATTTCACTGACTCTGTTTTCAATGAAAACTGGTAATTTTTTCTTAGAATATATCCAGTGAAGAACACACTGCGAATCTGTCATCAGAATAACAGAGTCTAGCTTCAAATTAAGATGTTTTCTCACGAAATTTATGCTCCTCACTCCTATTAAAACAGCGAGTAGCTCCAACCTAGGTATGGTCATGCTTTTCATAGGTGCTAGGCGAGTTTTACAGAATATCAAGTTGCATGACGTGTTATCTTCACTCATTTGAACAAAGTATATTGCGGCTGCATATGCTTTGCTTGAGGCATCACAGAAGCATACAAGACTATTTTGTATTGGATTGTCAACCGAGATGCATCTTTTTAACTTATGATTTGTAATTTTTAATAAATCTGCTCTGATATCGTTCCACTCCATTGTATCGATACTGTCGAGCTCATGATCCCAGTCTAACCTCTTACTCCAAATTCGTTGTAGCAAAAGTTTACCCCTGACCGTTACCGGAGCAAATAGACCGAGGGGGTCGTAGACAGAGGCTAGCTGTTTCAAAACGTTTCGTTTAGTAGACGGTATTTGATTACAAAATACTGCCGGCACTTGAACAGATAACGTGTCAGCTACGGTGTTCCACGTGAGACCTAATACTTTAGTTTTTGTGTCGAATGTGCGATCTGATGTATCTATGACAGAATTCACATGTTTATCACTTGTAATCCAGTCACGTAGATTCATACGAGCATCGTTGAAAATTTGCTTTGCGTCTCTATATAAACGCAAAGCCTCTTCTATAGTGTCTGTTCCGGTAACAACATTATCCATGTATATGTTTTCATTCAACTGTTTAGATATACCGGTATCATATGAACTTAAATGAGTTTCAATAGTGGCACCTAATATAAACGGACTTGAAATTACTCCGAATGGAACTCTTTTGAATCTTAGCTCTTGGATATTATTCTCATTCATGCTTGGATTATTCAAATCTTTGAACCACAAGAAACGCGTAACATCTCTGTCTGATTTTTGTAACTCGATCTGTAAGAATGCCTTTTCTATGTCGGCAACTATACCTATCTTCGGTAGACGGAAACGTAGTAATATACCACACAAGTCACGGAGTAGTACAGGTCCCCTGTATAAGCATTCGTTTAAACTCTTACAGTCGGACCTAGCTTTAGCTGATGCGTCGTAAACTACTCTAACTTTGGTTGTATCTAGATGAGGTTTCACTATTATATGATGTGGTATGTAATGCTTTATTCCTTCACTTGCGTTCGAATCCACCCGCTCAATTATATCCCTTTGTAGTTGGTCTTGAATGACATCGTTGTATCGTTGCATCAGTTCCGGCTGTTTTTGAATCCGATGAGCCAGAGAACGCAATCTCCCTAATGCTAGGCTACGATTTACTGGAAGGTCTACTTCATCTCTCCAAGGCCACTTCACTTGATATCTACCGTTTTCACGCTTAAGAGTATCTTTAAAGTTTTTCATAGCAATTTCATCGTCCTGATTAATTACATCCTCTTTGAGAGTGATTCCTATAGAATCAATGTTCCAAAAATCTTCGAGATCTGGTTTTCTTGGCATAGCATAATCAGCCTCTTGAAACATACTTTCACTATCATTAACGTGACGGTAAGGCAGAATTAGCATATTTTGTTCATGATTCACTTTGTTGGTGCTCTGTTTTGCACGTCCAGATAATATCCATCCAAGCTTAGAGGAAAGCAAGTACAATCCTGACTCAACACAAATCTTCTCAGTATCGATGATATCAAGATAGTAGTCATTTCCTATGAGCAAATCAAGGGAGTCAGTCTCAGATTTATTGGGCAATGTGTCTGCCAAACAAAGATTAGTCGAGATATTGTTCAATTTCTCTAATACTCCAGAATGCATCGGATGACGTGTAATGACTCCACTAATTGTTGGAACTATGTTGGCGGTTAGTTTCATAAATGATCCATTCTTTAGCTTTACATGAAGAGACGTAGATTTAGTCTTAATGACCTTTGACCTGTCACTACCAAATGTTAATAAACTAACAGTTTGTTCTCCTTCATTTTTTAGCTTTAATTTGTCCGCAAGTGTTTTACTTATATACGTCCTATGTGATCCTGAATCAAGCAGTAGTCGAACTTGTTCAGTCAAGGGAGAGTTACTTCCCTTTACTTCAGTGACAGCGGTTTGCATTGATACAGTGTCTCCACAAGATAAGAGACCTATTTCTTCTGAGGTGTCATCACATATTTCCTCACAAAGTTTAGCATTCTCTGTATATGGAAGTTTCATGAATTTATAATCACATAGGCTTCTATGGTGAACATTTGACTTCTTACAATAAACACATAACTTGGACCCTTTACAATCCTTTGACATATGACCACGCTTAAGACATTTAAAACAACAACCTCTCAGTTGTTTCTTTCTATCTTGGATATTGGAGTATTTATCACACTGGTCACTCCAATGAGCACCATCACAATATCTACATTTTTTTGGCAGTCGAGAAGTTGGCGAACTACTTTCGGCTGCGACTAAGGTTCCGATTGCATCTTGGTATGATGGCACTTCCGGTTTGGCGGATGATCTTGAAGACTGGCTAGTCTTACTTTCTGATGTTTCAGTTACTTTAATTTTTTCCGAGTTTTCCTTGGATTCAATAAACTGACGTAAACAATGACGCAATATTTCTATTGACCATTTATTTTCGACTCCTTTCATTAATTCTAGCTGAAAGAGAACTTCACTTGGCAATTTACTTCTAATCATTGATATGAACACATGTTGATCAACGCTCTCGCCCATTGATTCAAGACTGCGTAGATGACGTTCTACAGTATCCAAGAAAATTCTTAAAGAAACGTTAGTGTTCTTAGGTGATATCATGTTGAGCAAACCTTTATAATGAACATCGATAATATCTTGAATATTTCCGAATCTCTCTTTCAACAATTTAATTGCTACATCATAATTTTTGCTCGACAACGACAGACCGTCAATCGTTCTCTTGGCTTCCCCACTTAATTTACTTTTCAAATAATTGAACTTATCAATTGAAGAGATTTTTGCATTCTTATGTACAGCATTTTCGAAGGAGTCCCAAAACTCAAGCCAGCGTAAGCGGTCACCACTAAAAGACGTTAGATCTAATTTGGGCAGTTTAACGGACTCGACAGATACACGGGTAGAATCACGATGACTCCGTAAGAATTCTCGTTGTAATTCCATGTATGATTCACTCCTTTCGTCTTGATGTTTGAAGAATTCTTGTTGCATCTTCATCTGATAGTCACACATATTTTCAAAAGCCCGAACACTGAATTCTGACTCGAATACACTTTTTTCAGGTTTAGATAAAGACTCTAGTTCATAGATTTCATCATATGAAAGCTGAAGTTTACTGGCCACCGACAAGGCCTGCTCGGTGATACCAGAATCTTCATCCAGTATTTTTTCCGTGAGATCATTATCTGAATCTCCCAAAGCCGATGCTAATTTTTCAGACTGAGAATCAAGCTTTTCAACATACGTATTAATTTTCAACTTACACTCGTTGACTTCCTTGAGAAGATTTTTTCTTTCACTTGTATCTATATCTTGTTGACAGGATTCTAACAATCTCTTTCCTATTTGTATTTCTCTATCAAGGGTGTTGTAGAACCTGGTTCGCACACTCTTGATATACTTCAAATTTGATTGAGCCATTGTAGGCTTTCAGAACAGAATTTCACAAAATTTAGACGTAAATCCAAATTCCACGTTTAAATACGAAACACTCACTTTTTAGCGAAATCCTGTCCCGGGTTCCGGCGCCAATTTTTCTGTGTGGTGGAGTTCTATAAGATGGTTCCCTGGTGGTACACCACACAGGAAAGGAATATTTATTAAGATAGAAAAACACTGATTAAATCCACATTATTTATTATTTAAACACTATTATTTGATATAATTCGAGAAACTAAAATCCAAATGAATAAAACATAAAATCCACGATAATTAAACAAAAACGACTATGGTGGCGACTGGCAACTGGCAACCTTGGGCCTAGGCAGCTAGCCTATATATAGGGAGGCATCCCGCCAAAATATTAGTTGCTCATGAATATAGTGAAACTCGTGCATACCGGAGCACCATTCCATGGGTACAACAAACCATTTCGTGGCCCGGAGCACTAAACAAATACATATAAAATAAAGTACAAAATACACGTGCACACCGGAGCACTAACACAACAAAATGTAAAACAAACGTGCGCACCGGAGCACTAAAATAACATGATAAAGACAAGTGTGCGTACCGGAGCACTGAAATAACATAATAATATGACAGGCGTGCGTACCGGAGCACTAAATGGTAATATGTAGCACGTGCACACTGGAGCACTCAATCAATCAAAATAAAAAATACAATAAAAAATCGCGTTCTCCGCGACACTCCCGAGGCCAAACATTTAATATATACTAGTTATAAAGATGCATGGGCTGAATTAAAAAATCAACTTCAAGTAAAAGAATATATACATAAATGAATGCATGTTTTTACTTCATAACATATGTATAGAAGTCATCCTCGTAATTAAAACTTGTATATACGGGAATGTCATTTCGGTAAGTAATATACTGATAGCCAGTTCTACTGATGATGTTGACCTCGGTCCTTAAAGATCTGACCTCAACACTGTTGTCATCTAAACAAATGATACTGTCATCATCGCTGATAAATTCGTACACAACTCTGTCAGAATTAATGTTTGATGAACCAAGTTCACTTTGTACATCACTGTGTACATCACTGAGATTGTCACTATGTATGTCACTGTGTACATCACTGAGATTGTCACTATGTACGTCGCTGTGTTCATCACTGAGATTGTCACTTTGTACGACACCATGTACATCACTGAGATTGTCACTATGTACGTTACTGTGTACATCACTGAGATTGTCAATTCGTACATCACTGTGTACATCACTGAGATTGTTACTATGTATGTCACTGTGTACATCACTGAGATTGTCACTTTGTATGTCACTGTGTACATCACTGTGTACATCACTGGATATATTCTAAGAAAAAATTACCAGTTTTCATTGAAAACAGAGTCAGTGAAATTCGTGAAAATAAAGACATTGTGTTTCGTTTCATTGACTCCAAAAATAACCCAGCAGATATAGCGAGTCGTGGATGTAGTCTGCCGGAAGTAAGTCTAAATTCTTTGTGGTGGCAGGGTCCTCAATGGATTTTGACTCCTATTGATCAATGGCCAGCACATACTAAAATTCACGAGAGTGATATCGAGAGTATGCTTCAAATAAGCGGGAGCGATGATGAAATTGTTCTCAAAGCAGAAAACTCCTCAATAGAACCTCCATTTGAAATAAAAGAATATAACTATTCTTCTTTAAATAAGCTATTGAGGGTCACTGCATGGTGTCAGCGATTCGTCGATAAAATAAGAGGTAATTCCAGTGAAAATTGTGTTCTTAGTTCTAATGAAATTCAAAATGCTGAGTATCTCTGGATTAATTACATACAGAAATTGAATTATTCGGAAGTCTTCGATTCAATAATAAACAGAAAGCCAAATAATCTGTCGAGACAACTTGGTGTATTTGTCGACAATTGCAATATATTGAGATGTGGCGGAAGATTAAAACACGCAGACCTCAGCGAAGCCGCTAGATACCCAATTTTACTTCCATCATCTGGTTACTTCACAGATTTAATCATTCAAAAGACTCATACAGACGTCCTACATAGCGGAGTTTCTCAAACATTAAGTGAGGTGAGACATAGATTCTGGATACCACATGGTAGATCAGCAGTGAGAAGAAACGTGTTAAAATGTCTTATTTGTCGAAAAAGTGAGGGTGGGCCATATAAAATGCCTCTTATGGCACCATTACCAAAGTCACGGGTTTCCATAGCAACGCCATTTTCTCACGTAGGCATTGACTATTTTGGCCCGCTATACGTAAAGGATAATAATTCTACTATTAAAAGCTGGGTATGTTTATACACGTGTCTCGTAACTCGCGCAGTTCATCTTGAGTTTGTACAAGACATGTCTGCCAACTCATTTCTACTATGTTTTAGAAGATTCATTGCTTCCAGAGGCACACCGGAAGTGATCATTAGCGATAATGCAAAGCAGTTCAAATCTTCAAACGACGCCATAAAAAGAATATGGGGAAATGTTATACAGTGTAATGAAGTACAAGATTATTCATCCAGCAAAAGTATTAAATGGTCATTTATTATAGAACTTGCACCTTGGATGGGTGGTTTCTATGAGTGCCTAGTTGGACTTATTAAACGGGCTATAAAGAAGACAATTGGGAGAAAACTGTTAACAATTCAACAGCTAACTACTTTATTGAAAGAGTGCGAAGCGATAGTTAATTCTCGCCCCCTTGTTTACGTTGGTAGTGACCTGAAATCATCTATACCCATCTCACCACGACATTTCTTGTGTTTAAATCCATACACTGGAATTCCGGACTTAGACATAGATTCTCAAGATCCGGATTATCAACCATGCGAAAGCAGTGCGGATAAACTAATAAAAATTTGGCATAAAGGTCAAAACATGTTAAATCAATTCTGGCAAAACTGGAGAAATGAATACCTACTCAGTTTAAGAGAAAGAACTCAAGTCAAGTTGAAATCGGCTAGATCGTTGGCGCATTACGTTCCTAATATCGGCGACGTAGCGTTAATTAAAGACAATGTATCTCGTGGTCAATGGAAGATGGGTAAAATCACTAGACTTATACTCAGCCACGATGGAGAGATTCGTTCAGCAGAGCTTTACATATCATCTGGAAATACTATAAGACGGCCGCTTAATTTATTATATCCGGTAGAAGTTTCAACGAGTGAGTAGAACGTTTTCTACGTTATAAGCAATCTAGTAAATTACAGACATGGAGCATACTACAGTTAAATCATTCAACCCAATCAAGATGGCCTTCTATAGAATGACCGAATTCTTTAAATAAACTAAGTGGAGCAAGCGGTCATCTAGTCCACTCGTGCTTTGAGCACGGACTTCACGAGATGTTTTTTTTTGTTTCAATGGGACGGAGCAAACTATAATAGAACTGCCAAATACGGTTTAATTCTTAAATAAACTAAAGGGAGCATAATATCGTATAATCACCCGTGCATTCAGCACGGAATTCGTGAAACGTCTTATAATTCTCTATATATAAAACGACCGCTACCCGTATTTGTCACACTTCGACTTTACTTAGACCTAAAGAAAGATGCATCGATGTGAAAAGTGTGGAAAAAACTATAAACATAAGAGGAATTTAAATAGACACGATCTTGAGAAACATTCAAACGTGGATCCTTGGTTTTGTACATTGACCGGATGTCAGTCGAAGTTTATCCGAAGAAACTATTACTTTCATCATTTAATCAACTGTCATCACTTGAATTCGGACAGAGCTAGGGATATATGTTTAAGTGCCAGACGTTTAGGAGCATCTAACCATAAGCAGTCATATTTTGAATCTATTTCATCAGATGAAGATATATTGGACATTATTTCCTACCAGCAAGACTCTGTAGATAGTTTCGATCTGGCATTACTTGATCCTGTGATTTCTACAGAAAACTCTGGCTATTTCAGTTGTATTAGTGCCAGTCAACCTATGGAGCAAGAAGTTCCGAGTGACATACAAAGTGATAATCTCAGTGATGTACACAGTAACGTACAAAGTGATAATCTCAGTGATGTACACAGTGACGTACAAAGTGACAATCTCAGTGATGT
This sequence comes from Mactra quadrangularis, assembly GCA_025267735.1. Taxonomy (NCBI): domain Eukaryota; kingdom Metazoa; phylum Mollusca; class Bivalvia; order Venerida; family Mactridae; genus Mactra; species Mactra quadrangularis. The sequence continues at coordinate 44,093,854 of CM046305.1, read as the reverse complement.
ACACAGTAACGTACAAAGTGATAATCTCAGTGATGTACACAGTAACGAACAAAGTGATAATCTCAGTGATGTACACAGTGATGTACACAGTGACATACAAAGTGACAATCTCAGTGATGTACACAGTAACGTACAAAGTGACAATCTCAGTGATGTACACAGTGACATACAAAGTGATAATCTCAGTGATGTACACAGTGACGTACAAAGTGATAATCTCAGTGATGTACACAGTGACGTACAAAGTGATAATCTCAGTGATGTACACAGTGATGTACACAGTGACATACAAAGTGACAATCTCAGTGATGTACACAGTGACATACATAGTAACAATCTCATGTATTAGTCATCGAGTCATTGCCTTGATGTTCTCGTTTTACAAATCTATAGCAATAAGTCGAACAATAATCATAGTCAAAAGAAATGGAAACGTATTTGGACAATGTAATCACATGTCGAGATGAAGGCAGCATTGAGTAAAATATATTAATGCATTTTACAATGCACGTACTGAACACTTTTGAAACAAATCAGATTTGAACTACAATACGCAGGACGAACAGTCTAATAAATTTTAGGAAATTATGATTGTGTTAGTTGGTCTCATCTTCTGAACTTGATTTAAAGCTCTCACACATAAGTTTATCTATTTCTTAGTCGTGTTTTTTAACTATTTGTAGAATATTTGTCCTGGCAAGGCTTATTAGGAAATGAAATACAATGTTATGGCCAGTAGTTCACCAGGCGCTCGGGTACTAAACAGGCTCTCGACGCTGTAAAATGTAACAGATTTATCTTCTGAAATTGGTTTAAAGCTGTCACACATAAGTTTACCTATTTCTTAGTCGTGTTTTTTAACTATTTGTAGAATATTTGTCCTGGCAAGGCTTATTAGGAAATGAAATACAATGTTATGGCCAGTAGTTCACCAGGCGCTCGGGTACTAAACAGGCTCTCGACGCTGTAAAATGTAACAGATTTATCTTCTGAAATTGGTTTAAAGCTGTCACACATAAGTTTACCTATTTCTTAGTCGTGTTTTTTAACTATTTGTAGAATATTTGTCCTGGCAAGGCTTATTAGGAAATGAAATACAATGTTAGTGCCAGTAGTTCACCAGGCGCTCGGGTACTAAACAGGCTCTCGACGCTGTAAAATGTAACAGACTTATCACTATAAATTTTGAAAAGAACAATAATAATTTCCTCTTGGTCGGATTTAAAAACCTGACGACCATGATGTCAACATTTGTTTCTGTCTTTGTCGAGGAATTTGTCAACGAAGGTTTGTGTTTTACAATGAAAAGGACATTTTCGTTTCGAAGCCTATAATTAGAAACCTAAATCTTTGCCAGTGACAAGGATACTATTCAGGTAATCTCAAATTATAATGAGGTATGATCTATAAATAAGATGCTAAGGCATGTTTGAAGATAAAACAGAAATCTTTTATCAGCTGAAAGTAGGTCAATGCTTGCTTATAATTATATAGTGTCAAATAGTACTTTAAAAGATATTTATTTACTGAAATAAGTTTATTCATAATTTATTCATTTACACTAGTTCAAGCTTACGAAAATTATACTAGGCAAAGTTTGTGATAAGTAATTCATACATTGGCAACTGTCTGACTAAGATAAGTGTCGAAGTTTTATTGTTTTGCTCTTTTTATACTGTCTTTGTATCTATGCATAATGTGAACACGTAGATTTTTCATATCTTACAATGGATAACTAAGAGGTTTTCTATTAGATTTGTTACGTGTAATGTCTAAATAATGTCGAAGCCACTTTGTGTGTGATGACAGTTGATACAGAACTTAAAGACGAACTTGTAAAATAATAATTAACATTTAGAAAAATTGTCTGGAACAGCAAATGTCACAAAGTCCATCCATACTGCAATAAAGCTAATAGGGAGATGTTTTAAGATTTTTATAGCATTTTCTATGTTATTCTCAACATAGCCACGATTTTACTTGGCGGCGTTTTATCTGATATCACGAAATAATAAACTTATCAAATCCTATTTCCTCAACCACTTATTTTGGTGAGGTCATAAAAATATGAGACTCAATCAACTAATGCTGTATGATTCTTATGATGATTTGTGACTACTTATTCAGGTTAACGTCACATTCTAAATTATTTTTGTTATTTTTTGGATTGCAATATCTTTGACTTGATATATTTGTTAAGCATAGTCGCATGGTACTGATGATAAAGTTATTGTTGAAGAACAGCTGATGCATTAGCACACATAATAAGATTGACGCCTAATCACACTAGGGAAATAATCATTGTCTAGCTCTTAAGCACAATTTATGTACAACCTAGTTTCGCGGAAACTGTGATTTGGTAAGACATGTTAACTGATTAGAGGCAACTTACTACCAACATTTTTCAATAATGTTTGTTGACACGTTGCATTTAATTCTTTCCGTTTGTTACATCTGGTTAACTATGCTTTGGTATTGGGTTTCGTCATAAAATTTAGAACTTATGTATGTTATAATTATTTTTGTGCTAGTTTTATATTGTATTTTGTAAAACGTTTCTGAGTCATCTGAATATAATGTTTAAATCAATTGTCTTATTTTGTGTTTAATCATAAATAGCAAGCGTTTTGCATTTCTGTTATTAAATGCATTCGTAGCTAAATAGACTAGCGATCACACTTTACATGAACTGTTCACATGATACTTATAAAAACAGTTTCACTAGGCTGATTTGCATAGTTACATTGTTAGTCTGAAATTTAATCAGGTAACTAATACAATTAAGTTGCGTAAGCAACGTAATCATATACCAGGTGTCTTACGAAATATTAATACTAGGGACAAAGTGCTAGTGAGGAGGACAAATTTTAATTTCAATTAAACTTAATAAAAAAGTAATATTATTAACAATGGTATTTGAATTCTGTACTAAACAACTGGAACAAAATCTTGTTATGGTAATTACTTAGCTATTGTTTTTTTTCCAATGCGGCATTTCAGTAGATTTTTGTTTTGTTATTTACTTGTGGCGTCTTCTTTATTACAAAGGTTAAAAATCTAATTGCATCACTCTCTCTGAGGTCTGTGGTTTTTATGTTTATCTTGATTTGTTTTCAAATCTTTTCTATACAATTTATAATATGTACTAGTTTAAAAGATGAGTTTCACCTTACTATCGAATGCCCATTATGTGCTGCAAACAGAAAATTATTTATTAAGACATGTTTTTATATACTTACAAGTACGATTTAAATTTATTGAACTTTTGAAACTCAGACTAAAAATCTGTGTTAAAGTTAAGCAACGTTAATCTACAAAAGTGTACTGTTTAATATATTTTAAGCTAAAATGTCACTCATTATCGAACACATCTTTGATTTTTTCTGCCATTATTTTCCTACTTGCGTATGATATTTAATATTGTTTGTTTCATCATTGTCATAAATTATTCACTGCTATATTTCAAATACTATATAATGTTATACGTATAACAGTTTTCCTCTTATTTGACATAGTAACGTTAAGCAATATTTCAACTGTTTGTACTGGAAGTCATTGACTTTTTTTCATATTGCCTTTTTTCTGAAATAAAGTATCGATATCTATATCTATTAATATAACACCTCATTTGCATAACATCCTCTATATTTAATGTGACGTCATCCGGTCCATAAATCGCATATTGACCGGCTAGCCAGTCCATAATTTTTATATTGACCGTTTATGACGTCATTCAGTCTAATTTAACGCGACTTTCATGTTGTGCTAATTACACGGCAACACAAACAGACGAAATGGCGATTAACAAAAATGAAATATAACAAGAAGAGCATGTTATCTTGCTACGTTGCGTGAAAATGAAAGTCAGACTGGGGTTTTAAATATTTGACATACTGAAGAATAAAATAATTATTTGAAAACACATTATTATACTCGTAGTAAAATGTCAGCAAAATGAGTTGTGAAAGGATTTAAATTCGGTATTATATAACAAATAACAAATGGCCTTACGGGCATCAGCTGCGCTTCGGGCCATATACCTTCCTCAGTCTGACCAATCAGTCCGTAAACTTGCATATTGCCCTCATGGCCATGTATTATTTGTTAAATATATCTCTTTTACACTGTTCATGACAAGTCCGTTTAACAGTAGCATCACGTTATACTGTTCAGGACAACAACTTTCAATATAAAAAAAACAAAAACAAATGTAAAAATAAAGTCGAATTATGAACTGTGATTAATGTAGGTCCTATAAACTTGATATATGAAAACAAAATGCACGATCACACTTTATAACATCAAGTGTGATATATGTAATTTTTGTTTTGTATATATTTATGGTGGAGGGTTTTTACTGATTTATTATTGTTATTATTAATCTTTTTGTACAACTCAATGGAATATGCAATATAGAAATAGGCGTTTAATCAAATGAAGAAGTTTAAGTTTATGTTTAATATATTTCAGTCGATTGTCTTTCTATCGAGTGAATTAAGAAATAAATATGTGCACTGAAGCATTATTAACAGTACATCTAGCGTTACAAATTTCCCAAATTTTAACATACGATTATTTGTGCAAAACAAAATGTTAATGTTCAGACTTTAATCTTATAAGCTGTATATCCATTACTCGTTAAACGTTTTAGTCTGGAATGCGTCTTGGGTGTTATATTTGATTATCTTTATTCACTCATCATGGAATTTACTGTCTCATGCTTAACTTTACTTGGTGGACACATTGTTCGTTAATAAGAAATAGTCTGAACTCATCTCAGGAACTGCAACAGTTTAAGTACAGACATTACGCATAGACAAAGAGCACAGAGTGAGATATTTTTGAATTTAAAAATAACATTTTGACGTATTACATACACAGAATACTGAGAGCATTTTCTTAATTGTCTTAGAATAAATTTGCATCTTTACAACATGTCACTAAAACATTCTTGTTACTCATTTGCAAAAAAGCTAATTAGCAAGAATCTTAGGTTAAACAGTTTATCTAAAAAGTTGTTTTCGTTGTTTTGATTGTACACTAGTGAAATTTAAATAAGAATACTGAGTTCATCAATTGGTTACTTGTTAATTTTATCATTTTGTTTGGCTTTTGCTTTACAAACTTGCTCGTCTGAATTAAAATCAAAAAGCCATGGGTTTGATTCATTGATGGGACCTAAATACGGATTTGGAGTAAAAGAATAAACTATTCTCAACCCTCATTGTTTTACATACCTGTATCACGTAGGTCAAGTTATAGCCACTGTCGATGGTATATGCTTAGTACTGGGTTAACATATTTGGGATCATGTTTTAAAACATGATCAGTTAACGTCAGTAAAGCAATTGATCCCAGCGAAAAGACTAAAAAAAGTATCTACAAGTGGCTTATAGCTGTTTTTGTTGCGCGGAAGGTTTAGGTTCTTTTACTAATGATGTATCTAATATGTTTTCAGATTTCTTTTTATGCATTTTATACTTATTATTTACGCATTTAGTTTTATAAACACTACCGTCCTTTATTAACATAAGTTGTGAGAAGAAACAATAAACATTTAAAATTTTCTTGGTCAGGTTAAACCGATTTGAAGTTTATTTCCGACTGTTTTGTTTTTATTTATCCAATCCTTTTATACATTGTCTAGACAATATCTTTTGTAAAAAAATATTTTATTGCTAGAAAATATTTTATTCCAATATCAAATGCTTATTAACAAAAAACGTTCGCGCTAAAAAAACATTGATCACTTTTAGAAGTTATTATTAGGTAAAATTGATATGCATCTCCTTGTACACAAAGACGATATTAGTTGAAGTATAAATGACATTTAAGTCATTTGGTTTTGTATCGATTAAGGTAATAATAATTCGTATAAAGATTACTAAACTAGGATTTTTTGGACTTAAGAGAAATCTGTGTTATTTTCATACAAAGGTGGTTAAATTTAGGTTCACATGTTGTTTGGTCTAAAGAAACGAGTACATATGCAAATGTTGTCGACTAAAAAATGAGCATTTTCTTATATGCCCGACCGTGTCTTTCTTTTTGAAAAAATACATATATAAATGGGATAATAAATAAACTAATTTATGATCTGTTAATAGCGCACTGTAGGACTGACTTACTTTTCAAACAATTGTATTGTCTTTTTTGTACATACGCTCTAGGAGGTATACCATATATGATTTATTCCTTAAATGTATTCCTGAAAAATCATTTGTCTGTGTCGATTACTTGGCGTGACTGCTGACCGTTGCTTAAAAGGTTAATACAGACATTAATAATAAACAACGAAATATAAAGCAAGCGTTATCTGTAAGGATGCAATTCTAAATTTGGCATATAAACAATGAGTTAATAATGTATGAATTTATAGCTATGTCTGGGTCGGCATACCTTAAACGGTATAAGAATAAATCATAATTTGGGAATAGACACATTGAGACTTCGTTTAGTAAAGGATTAAGGCTAGAAACCTTCCTGGTAAAGTCGGATATAAAAGCATTACTGTTGTGTCCAAGATTTTGATTTAGCGATGAGGATTTAGTATTGTCTGAAAATGATCCGAGTCAAGGATTTGTTCATCTATGAGTATGTATTGTAAGTTATTTCCACTGGTGGCATACTATCATTAAAGACTAAATCCTAAGAGGGTAATATGATACAGTAATCATTACCTTAGTTATTTTAGGATGCTTTATTCATATCTTCCAATTTGATTTTAAATCGTTGTTGTATACGAATACATTTAGCTACTGGTTCATAGTTAAGTCGTTTTGATTAATAATTAATCGAGATCTAGGTGTGTTGAGACCACTTTTATTGTATACTTAAAAACTCTTTCTGAATCATTAAGCGCATTATTTAAATCACTTACATTCCATAAAAAACATTTATTGTAGTATAAGTAAATCCATCAAGTAAATTCATCATTTATTTAAAGAAAAATGTAAAACTATCTATAACATCCCATGACCCATCGTTGTTGGCAATAAATGCTTCTACGAGAAAATCTTTGGTTCTATTAAGGGGCATTAAAATGTCGTGCTAAAAACTTCAAAGATGTGCATTCTAGGTACACGTGACCCACAAAGGTTTAAAGATCTTTAACTCGTTTGAACTGGTTGTAATTTTACTCAAGAACTAGTGACCCTCATACAAACAATTTAATTGTTGTGTAGGTACTTGACCTGTACGTTGGTATGTAAATTGATCGACGGCTGAGTGTTATAGGTTTTTAATCCAGGTAGAATCTCGTCGTAAAGCATATTCGCAGACAAAATATCTTATTTTAATTCCATTCTTATTATGTTTGGTTATTTTAGAATTAAATATAGATAAGGGTCCAATGTTCTGACCTTTACCAGATCCTCCAACATAGCAAATGTTGGAACATTGTTGTTTTGTTATGGCTAAGACTATTCAAGACAAGTTGCTTTATGTCAATTTTTTGGTAATTTTCCGATTTATCTAGGTCAGTCGACCTACTTACAGCGTAATCGTTAAATCATTACAAAGCAGTATCAATCACCAGTGTAGTGAATGACAACTTCCCTACTTAATTCTGTTATTGAAATCCGTAATGAACAAGATTTGGTTTTTTTTGTACACTTGGTTCATGCAAAATGTAACACCAGTTTATCATGTTTATCATCACTGATGTTTGGTTACAGTCTCTCGGCATCTCAATTTCTTTGACATGTAATTATTTTCAAGTACAGAAACGCGTCGTTGTCTATTAAAGATAAGAAATTGACATAAGAACATATTATGTATGAGAGCACATAAGATTGACGTTTTAATCACATTTGAGAATCCCTCGTTGACAATCCTAATAAACTAGTTATCATTTTTCCATTTATTTTGGTCAAACGACAGAAAATAGTTATGAATTGACTAAAACGTTGCATTGCTGTCTCATGGCGCAGTCTGTTGTGCGTCGTCGTAATCTTGCTGATTCAACGTAAGGTGATCTGTTGCCCCTAAGGTCTTTGAGTTTTTTACTTTTACCTTTGTGATGCTATTTGTATTTTGTTTTTACATTAGTCGTGTGTTTTGCATCCAACTTAACTGGGTAAAAGGTTGTTTAAAGTGTTTTCATCAAGACCATTTATCATTGTCTGTTCTTACATGAACCTTTGGGATACATGTTATTTTAGTGCCAATAGAGACTAGGGTTTAAACAAAAATGGCAAAAACACTGTTCCTGATATATTTTCAGTCTTTTTTGTAAATACCTTTTCCATGAAGCGCCGAATCGCTGTCATTTTACTTTTGCCATTACATTGATGAGAGTTCTCTATATATATATTAAAACACATTCAAACAATACATGATGTCATAATTGCCTAGTTGTCTTCTTTTCGATAAAGAAAATTTCCTCAATTTGGGTAACAGATGAGCAATAATGGTGACATATTTAGTATAATTGAGGAAATGTAGGCATAATCTGAGAGGTAATCTACAACTGATAAAAAAGATAATCGATCTATAAAACTTGTTAGGCATCTAGGTGCTGTTAATTTATTACTTAATGAGAATTGGTGTTAAATGTTGCTGAGGTAAAAAAAGACGGATGGTTCAGATATTGAAGACGATTCTTACTTGATTTTCAAATTACTTTTCCTCATCAATCTCGACTCATTAGGAGCGTTATGAATCTTATGTAAAACAAAACTTTATTCCGTAATGTTACTTTGTCTTAGCTTTATTATTGTTCATACATGTGATATAAAACTCACAATGCTTAGGAATAGTCTTTGTACAGTTGTCTAATTTATAAAAAGACTGAAAAAAGTATAATTTCCATACTACTGATCATGTCTTTCTTAATTCGTGAATAAAATTAACCGGGGAGGTTATACCATTCCATGAAAATTTCACAATAATGTCGATTTTCCTCCATTGATTAGATAATATGGAGAAGTTTGTGGACCCTTGTGGAAGGGTAGGTGAGTTATAGACAATGGTCCAGAAAAGCTAGGTTAGGTGCGCTGGACGCCGTAAAATGACCTAAATTGTGTTGACACGGCGTTAAATCTAGTAAATAAAGGAATAAAATTACTTATAATTTTTATTTAAGGTTTTTTTACTTAAATAATTTTGAATCATTCCACTCAATTGTCGTATGGTAGAAGTGGATGATATGCTTAAGGCCTACACCGGATTAAAGATACTTGGAATAAGTTTTATTTAACAACTGTCGATCCTACTGCACATTCGGGAGTTATAAGCCAGAGTCTTAGTTGCGCTAACTTCACACTTGCTCCATTCCATTGATCAAGTCATTTCGGGACTGGCTCAATATACATACATCCGTAGTAGCTGCATACGTCACATTTTTACTTTCTTTTGCTGCTGAAACTGTCGAGTGTCAGCATTCTCCCAGGTGAAATCAAATATCACTGACCTTTTGATCTACATGACATTTGTAATAATCATGTTATGTGTATTAAATTATCTATAAAGGTTTTGTCTGCCACTATGTATTGGACAATTGATCAAATTAACTTAATCCTGGCTCATTATTCACACTGTCTACTGCTTTACTTCTTATAGCGGATAGAATTCTAAGTTAATAAGTGAATTATCTGTAGCTCGGAGACATGACAATCAACAATGGTCTTCACCTTCCCCATTGGAATGTCATAATTGGTTAACCAATGCCTCTTGTCAATAGATACATCCAGACATTACGAAAAAATATGAAGGACGTTTTATGAATATTGAGTTATAAATTGTCATTTTGAAAATCATAACATTCTCATACTTTTATGATGAAATTTTTCTTGTTACGGGTTTATTTACATGATTGCTTGTAACAATGAAGCTTTTTTATTTTTTGTACGGAGTGTGTCTTCAAATATATTATGGACAAGTGCTTATTGTCTCGAACTTTATTGGGAATTAAGTACTGGATATTGTCATAGAAGGACGTGTAATCCAAACTTGCTACTTCAGAACTCGTGATCAAAGAAAGAGGTTGCTCATATGCATGCGCTGAAGTCACTCCAGTCATGATTTTGACTTATACTGATATTGCACGTAAAAGCAATTGACGTCCGAATAATTGGACGAAAGTCGAAGAAATTCGTATTTTATCGATAACTTTGTACTTCCGTAGTTACTAATGTATCTAATTTTAATGACTATCTGTTCTCATTTCAGTAATGGTATTATATTGGTGACATTAAAACATCCAGTATGGAAACGCCTCTAGAAATAACAGTATTCAATGATACGACAACAGAAACGTTTGTCAATTTTAGTCATTTAAATGACACAGGTAAGAACATATTTTTAGCACAGTTTATAGTTTTGTGATTTTTTTGTTCAACCTGTAAATTGACAATATAATTGGTGGAGAAATGAACGATTATAGAAAATGCTACTAAAAAAAAACAGTGACAATAGCGAAGTAAAAGTACATTGATCACATTACATAAATTCATCATTCACAATAGGTTATACGCGTGCTTAGTCAAAATAGCTAATGACACTGCTGAAAATGCATCAATTTTGTCTGTATGACGTGATCAGTGCCTGCTTGTAGAAAGTGGTATCTGGTTTTCTGGAATATTAAGCACATCAGCCAACACATTTTGTATTGGTATGGTGTAAAAAATCGAGAGACAACCCTTTACTCGTACAAAATCTAGAAATGTCAACAATATTATTGGGATGTATGTGCATATTAATTTGAATGTATAGATAAAAGCCATTGCTTTCCGGAAAACATTCCAAACTTTGTAAAATCGAATACTAATTGTTGTCGCGTTGCAAGATTTTGAAAAAGGCATCCGGTGAGCTAAACTGTCGGGCTTCGTGACAATTAAAGAGATGACCCAAAAATAACATTTTGTTAATTGTTATATGAACAAATGGTTATTTGTCAGATATTTAAGTCAGCTTTAAAGTATTTGCTTTTGTATAAGTATGTCAACATGTGAAATATCTTTAGGATGCTGCATGTCGTGTATTGGCCTACTTAAAAGCGTAACACGCGACAATTGCACTGCACGTACTTATTATATTGAACACAGAACTTCAGTCTCATTTGAAAGTTAACGTTATAACGATGGTATATCGAAAAAGGAAACAAACACGTTAAAAGCGTTCATGAATATAATAGATAAATAGAGAACAATGCATCACAGTTTGTGAATTAAATATAACAAAAGTGACAGAACTTATTTGATTATAAACGCTGTTTATCCTAGGTTCAGCGTACCTTTAAAAATTGATTCAGTAATATTTGCCTCAAAATTCAATTAGGTGGTTTTATTTACCACTTATTTAATTTGATGACTGTTAAATATCAACAGGCACCATAATACAAGTCTACTAAAACAGAACTTCAAGACGTACGAAATTAGGTTAACTAAATATCGGTAATGTATCTAAGCATATATATAACCGTGAAATATTCTTGGTTCGTAGACAATAATATGCAATACTTACGATATTAGATCATGCAAACAATATACATCTCCGCTGTCCTTGAAATAAAGCGAAAGACAATTTCTGGAGGCAATAATCAAATATTCTGATTTGTCATTTTTTTGTTATTTCATGACAAATAGGAAATGTTATATTTGTATAAGGTTAAAAGACAAATGTTTCCACCATTTATCACTTCTATTTAATATAACACTAGGCTAAAGGATATTGAAGATCAATCAAAACTTTATCATAAACACGTCATTATAATGACAAACAAGTCAAAATTTAGGTTTTTTTTATCATTTGAGATATAAACTTTTTAAATGCAGTATATCTTAAATACTCTGATCTTTGATAAAACCGTCTTGATTACATCTTTTTTCTTGTGTTTTTTGTTAGAAACCTACTGGTCAATGACTTGGTTATCAATTTTGATTGGAACTTAACCGGATCTTAATATCTTTGATATTTGATGAACTTTATATAACAAATAAATCCAGAGATTTAGCCTTTCCATAAATAGTTAGCTAAAATCATTACCGAACTAAAAGCATTTCTTGTAAGTGTTTTCATATAGAAACTAACATTAAGGCTTAAAACAATAAATGCTAACACTTTTGCTTCGGCGTTGTGATGCAATCATTGAAAGTTTACATTTAATCGCAAACCGTACTTAATATACTAAGCCCAAATGGCTAGCTCAGTCAGTAGCGCACACGTCTACTGATCGAGTGGTAGTTGGTATTTGATTTTTGGGCGGGGAATACTTCCATTAGGCTTGGTCATGAAATAATTTCTGTGGCCTTTTTTCCTCCTACCACTGATTCTAAAGTCAAGAAGGGCAGTTGTCAGTCACTGAGGGATGTATGGTACTAGTAACTGGTTCAAATAACAAACAAATCCAGAGATTTAGCCTTTTAATACATAGTAGGTTGACCGACATATGTGGTATGACCTACACAATGTTTAGCATTAAAGTGATAAAAAGTAAGGAAAGTGAGACACACTCTATGGTCAAGTGGTTACCACAGTAAGCTGTTAATGATCGTTGATTGTGGGTTCTTGACCAGTTACTGACCAAGGCTCTTTGTGTGACCAAAGACATTGTCATCCATTTCTCAACTGTGACCATTGTCCAGTTTCCATAGGAAATTACTACCTAGCACTTCGTCTTCTGATAACCTTCTTTCAAGCCGCCCGGCTAGCTTATTTGGTTGCACGCAAGTCTACTGATCGAGGGGTTTTGGATTCGATTCCCGGGCGGGGCATACTTTCGTGGATCTTTGTCATGAAATTATTTCTACTGTCATTCTCCCTCTTACCAATGATGTTTAATTATTTAGAGCAGTTGTCAGTCACTTACGTAAGTATGCGCTAAGTAGTTGGTTAACAGCTAAATCCAGAGATTTAGCCTTTCTAGGAGGAGTGAGTAGGTTGACGGACTGCCGTTATATGACCTATGTAATGTGTTGCTACGGCATTAAACCAAACAAACAAACAAAGCCCTTCTTTCATCAAAAGTAATAAGTAATGTGATATCAAATCAATGGTACCAGGGGGGGCAAGCGACAGTTAGCTAGCGATATACTGAGGAAACTGGCCACAGGTGTTGTTACCGAAAGGAAGTTGTGATAGGAGTCTACTCTTGGTATAGATGTTTAGGAGAGCTGTAAGTTTCAAATGACTCGTTAGTAATAAATAGTGGCAAAATCATCAGAGGAACAAAAATAAAAAATAAGCCAAAACAATATTGTATCTGCTGTCAAATTACATGTTTTATTCTTTCAATAAGTTATTTACATTTAAGCAGAAAAAATAGTTTGTATTTATTATATGTATATTATTGAAACCCTCTCAACAATCTAATTCTACATAGGGCCAGTAATAGTTATTAAATTATTGATATGTACATGCATTGAAATAATGATAGGAACAATTGATGATTGACTGATCATTACAGTAAACATGCAAATTTGACAGTTAATTTTTTACTATTGAAACTTTGAAACTGTCATGTTGCATTTATATTTATATCTAATTTTTAACATGTCTTTACTGTTTGACAAAATAAAGGATTTGTTCTGTTCTGTTCTCTTCATGTCAGTGATGTTGCTACAATGAGGCACACTGGAGCATGAATAGTAATAGTTTAATGTAAATTGTTAATATACTGAAATTATAGGAATGATAGGAGGATTTTCTGATAATTGACTGTTGACAACAGTAAATATGTTAGTGTTATACCCACTTGAGGCACACTGGGGCAGCAATAGTAATTTTAATTTAAATAGTCAAACTGGGTTAATATACTACAATGATAAATTGTTTCCTTTTAGCTCAGCTGGTAAACATGTACTGTATTTGAATCAGAACCTACAAACATCTGTTTTCGTCTAGGATGGATACATACGATTCGAGGGGTTTTAGGACAATTTGTTTTATCAACAATGATACCAAGTTTTCGTCCATATCTATCACACTGAACTATAGTATGTAAACTAACATTTGCAACATTGACATTACCATCACCATCCACACAAATACCATCAGGTCTTACATCAGGATCTGATATTGTCTTAATGTATTCACATTGATCATTAAAACAAACAAGACCTTTTTTATTATCACCAACAAATAATCTATTATTCTTATCATTGAATGTGACATGATTACTAAAACCAAATAAAGACTGTCCACTATTATCTGTGGTAACAGTCTTCAATAAATTACCAGACATATCATACATATATAATGACTTGCTCTCATCAGTTACATACAATTTATCATGACTGTAAGCTAAACCATAACCTTTGTGTTTCATTTTGATTGACCTAGATAATGATAACTTATCATGAATAGATACAAATTGTACTACATTCTCACATGCTACAGCTACTACATTCTCACCTACTCTACATACACCACATGGACTATAAGGTACCTTACAGTAATCAAACAATGATAATGTTGATAAATCAAAAAGTTTCAGTTTGTTGTTTAAACAATCTGTAAACAGAACAGAGTTACCTATGATACATGATCCAATAATACTACAGTGCTCGCTATCATCTTGAAGTTTGACATTTATTTGACATATCTTATCAACTTTATATAGCTCATTACTTCTAGATAATTTTGATGACGTATTACCTAAGCTTGTCGTTCTCTCTAAGCGTGTCTTCAATTCTTCAAACGGTTGGAATATTACTTCTGCATGACGGAAACTTGAAGACGTTATTCCACCTGTTTCCATGGTCTTGATGTATCGTTGAGCAATCTTGGAGCAGACAAACTTCTGGGCTACATTTTCTAATGCTTGTACTAAAAGCTGCTTTAGATTCTTCAATTGGTCAGTGAAGTCTTCATAAGTCTTCCTTTCTTTGAGTAGCTGTGCTTCCAACATCTTAAATTTATTCTCAATCTCATTAATGGATGTTTTTTCTATTTTGTTCAACAGTTGTTCCATTTCCATTCTGAAATCATGGGCGGCTTTGACGGCTTTTGCTTTTGATTCTTGTAATAGTTTTAGAAGAGCATCGCTGTCATTTTGTCTTCGTTTCATGTCATCCAATCCTCTGTTAATATCAGACGCAGTTTTAGAGATATCTGTTTTACTGTAGAGTTGATCAATATTGTCAGCTACAGAGATCATATCATTACATGATCTGAAATAATACAGAAACATACAAACCAGTTAGTTATAGGATTGTGTAGAAGTTATTTATGATACGATTATGATTTCTTTCAAAATGTCGTCTGTTACTCTTGTAACACTATCAGAGCTATATCCTGGCATAAATGCAATGGGTAGGTGATATGCTAGTCTATATCTGTCTTTATTTTCATGGAGTTATATTATTTATGTACTGATCCATTGCATTGTTTCCCCTTTTATTATCTTAATTATCATGCCTTTTAACATTTTACCATACGTTTGTACCTGTAAAGTCAGTCTGTAGGCTACACTAAATATCGATCTGGGGATTTTGTGTTCCTTTCCCACGCAGACACTAAAAGGCTGTAGGAGCTTAGTCATGGAATACTTTCCATGTATATTCCTCTTACTCCTGTTTTAAGAAGGGTAGTTGTCGGTCACAGTAGAGAAATATTTTTTAATTGTGGTTAAATATTTATCTCAATATTTTGTGTCAGTAATCTTAGTGTATGAAGTAAAAATATTATCTCTCAACTTTATGCATACAAGGTGTATATAAATACATATAAGTACATTGTAACACATTGTAATCTGTGATTGTAATATGAAATCTATAATTCGGCGATGTTGATAGAGTTTATCCCTTAAATGTGGCTGTCTATGACTCACCAATAGATCATACTAAATTGATTTTCATGCTCAAGTCCCAAATCTTAAAATCTAATATTTTTGTCAAATAATTCGAGAATTTTACCGTTGTAAATTTAAGATGCAGTCTTGAAACAAAAAAAACTTCCTCCAAATTACATAAGAAAGCTGTAAAGCACGTTTGGATCATATAAACTAAAATATAACAGTTAGCATTAACAAAAACATCCCCTTCTTAAGAAATTGACACTTTGACAAACTTGATAAACTTAATAAGTAATGTTTGGTCAAGTTTATATTGTCTCTAATGCATATTATCGTTGTTGTCTAGTCAAAAGCTTGTAACTTCCAATCAAAAAAGGTAAAGTTACAAGGTTTTGACTAGACAACAGCATTATTTAATGCAACTATTTACGTCACAGAATTAAAATATTTTTCATGTCTGCTGTAAATGAATATATCTTTGATAGTGGCTTTCCATTGTTTACTAAGAAAAGAAGATAATTCATTATAAACTTTTACTCACCAATGATCTTCTGCTGCATTGTTTTCTTAGAAAAGAAGATAATTCATTATAAACTTTTACTCACCAATGATCTTCTGCTGCATTGTTTTCTTAGAAAAGAAGATAATTCATTATAAACTTTTACTCACCAATGATCTTCTGCTGCATTGTTTTCTTAGAAAAGAAGATAATTCATTGTAAACTTTTACTCACCAATGATCTTCTGCTGCATTGTTTTCTTAGAAAAGAAGATAATTCATTGTAAACTTTTACTCACCAATGATCTTCTGCAGCATTGTTTTCTTAGAAAAGAACATAATTCATTATAAACTTTTACTCACCTATGATCTTTTGCTACACAAACGCAACAGCCAACAACATCATGGTTCTTACAGTACATTAACATAACCATTCCAACATGCTTATTACATTGTTTTGTTGGAATTGCTGGTAACGACTTAGTTATTCCTTGAGACTTGACGGCAGAGTTATCCAGAAAAGAATGTCCTTTAGTTAACGGAATCCTTCTATGAATATCAATACAATCCTTACAACAATATCGCTGACAATCCACACAGTATTTCAAAGCTTGTTTAATTAAGTCATCTTCAGCACAAGATGTACAAATATATTCAAAAGTCTCCTCCGACATTTTAAGTATACTCCCCCCAGTCGCCATCTTTTAAACTTTGTCCTAGTCGATATTTATTTTGAATATAAAATGTGTATGCAGTGACTTTGATACTACACGTATGTCTATTTGTGGTTAAAAGGTACTGATAAATTTCCGTTTAAAAATCGTGATAAGCTCGTTCACAACCGTGGCTTAAAAATATGCTCAATATGCGATTAGTTTTAAACATAAATAATCATGATTTACAAAGTGAGCGTTTTTTTATAACTTTAAATTTAAATCTACGTATACACCTTAATATGCATTGAGTACTAAGTTATTACATGTAAAACTTATCAACTATACTTTTGGTTTTAATTTGTGACTTTATCAAATCCAAATGATGATCGAGAATCTCGATAACCTCTGGGTACGGGAATGGCTTCATACAAACATCTGAAAATATTTATATTTTTATTTAAAAAAATGAATTTCGAATTTGCTGCATTATGCATGGGCCTAGCTCTATGTGTATTTGCGGCGCGTGCTGCGTGAAAGTTGATATTTCTCACTTCATATTAGATATTATATTCGCCAATAGTGAAAATGAACAAAAATCGAGTAATAGACGTCGAAATCGGAGATCTCTTTATCATTCCAAATGTTAGATTTAGCACTAAAAATGACATTAATCTGTCTATAGAAAAATTCAGGATTTCAATTACTTAATTTTAAGTATATACATTTTAGCAATTTTTGTAAATAAAAAATATGAAAGGTAAACATCTGAGTTTGTAGACAGTACGATGCAAAACCTATCATAGATCGTGCAAACAATGCTAACAATATAAATCTCCGCTGGCCATAAAATAAAGCGCAAAAAAATTCTGGAGGCAATAATCAAAACTTGTGATTTATAATTTTTGTCCTGTCGTGACGCGAAAAAAATGGTATGGGTTAAAAGACAAATGTTTCCAGCATTTATCACTTCAGTAATAAAATAGTACACTATTAGATATTGAAGTTCCATCAGGACTTTTTATTTATATTTATTATAATGACAAACTACTCACGATTTAGGTTTAAATTTGTGTGAAAGACATCTAAATTTGAGATATATTTATCATAATTTCATATAAAATACAATTAGTGCAATAACTATGGTTACTTCATTGTGACATATACACAGTCTACAGAATGAAGTCTCTACGAAATCAAAAGTTCAGTACTGTATATGAGCTAGATGCAAATAGTAAAATATATCAGATACAAAGTGCTGTTTCGTAGACAGTTCCGTGACATACGAATGATCAAAGATCGCTCAAACAATATAAATCTCTACTGGCCTTGAAATAACAGGCAATGCAATTTCTGAAGGCAATATTCGAACATTCTGATTAGTCATTTTAGTCATGTCGTGACACGACGAAAATCTTAGATTTGTATTTGGTTACAGGACAAATTTTTCTATCATTCATTACTTCAGTGGAATGAAATACTAGACTATCAAATATTGAAGATCTATCATGACTTTCTCATAAATACGTCATTATAATGACAAACTGGTCACAATTAAGGGATATTTATTACTTGGGGTATAAACTCTTTAAATGCAGCAGATCTTTATTTTTTATCTTTGATAAAACGGTGTTGATTACATCTTTTCATGTATTGTTTTTTGTTAGAAACATACAGGTCAATGACATATTTATTAATAATGCTTTGAACTAAACCGTATCTTAATATTTCCTATATTTGATGAACTTGCATCATCGAACTACTATAATCTTTTGTATGTGTTTTGAAAAGAAACTTACATTAAGGATTAGATCAAAGACTTGGAGCAATAGCTGGTATATCTACGGCGCGTGCTGTGTGAAAATTGATATTTTACAATTAATTTAATATATTATATTTGCCAAGAGGTAATGAACAAATATTGTGTGATAGACGTCGAAATTGGAGATCTCTTAATGATTCTAAATGTTAGTTTTAGCACTAGTAGTGCAATAAATAATTGATATGTATGTAGAAAATATATTCCCAGGCTGTAGAGTGAAAGCCTAGTAATTAAGAATTTCAATGAGGACTTAATTTTGAAAACCTATATTTTAGTAATCTTTGTTAAATTGAAGATACAGAAGCAAAACATCTTGTTTCATAGACAATTCGATAAAATATCCACGATCGTAGGTCATGCAAAGAATACAATCCCCACTGGCCTTGAAATAAAGTGCAATACAATTTTTGAGGCAATAATCACACATTCTGATTTGTCATTTTTTGTTATTTCATGACAAATAGGAAATGTTATATTTGTATAAGGTTAAAAGACAAATGTTTCCACCATTTATCACTTCAGTTAATATAACACTAGACTACAAAATATTGAAGATCAATCAGGACTTATCATCAATACATCATTATTATGACAAACTAGTCTCAATTTAAGGTTATTAATTATTTGGGGTATAATCTTTTTAAAAGCAGCATATCTTAATTATGCTAATCAATATTGCTTAAAACTTAGCCGGATCATAATATCTTTGATATTTGATGAATTTGCATCATCGAACTAAAAGCATTTCTCGTGTTTTACAGAAACTAACATTAAGGCTTAAAACAACAGCTGATATATCTACGGCGCGTGCTGTGTGGTAACTGATATTTCTCACTTCATATTAGATATTATATTCGCCAAGAGGTAATGAACAAAAATCGTGTAATAGACGTCGAAATCGGAGATATCTTTATGATTATTTATGTAAAATTTAGCACTAAAAGTGAAATAAATAATTGATATGTATATAGAAAAATATTCACAGGCTGTAAAATGACAGGGTAGTAATTCAGAATTTCATAAGGAACTTAAATTGGTATATCTACATTTCAGCAATATGTGAAATTTAAGATACAATAGCACAACATCTTGATTCGTAGACAGTTCGATACAATACCTGAAGTAGCCCATGCAAACAATACAAATCTCCGCTGGCCTTGAAATAAAGCGCAATACATTTTCTGGAGGCAATAATCATACAATTTGATTTGTCATTTTTTTAATTTCAGGACAAATAGGAAATGTTATATTTATATAAGGTTAAATGACAAATGTTTTCATTATTTATCACTTCAGTTTAATAAAATAGTAAGCTATTAAATATTGAATATCTATCAGGACTTTATCATTTATACGTCATCATAATGACAAACTAGTCAAAATTTAGGGTTATTTATTATTTGGTTATGAACTCTTTAAGTGGATCTTTATTTCTAGAATCTTTGATAAAATTGACTCATTGGTAACATTACTTGTTGTATATTATTTTTTAAGACACCGAACAGATCAATGATGTGTCTGTCAACACAGAATGGAAATATCAGGATTTTGGTACCCCTGATAATGGATAAAGTTCCCATATTGAACTACAAGTAAATCCATATACATGTTATCTCTTGTATGTGTTTTGTCATAGAAACTAACTTGAAGGCTTAGAATAATAGCTGGTTTATATACGGCGCGTGCTGTGTGGAAGTTGATATTTCTCACTTCGAATTAGATATCATATTCGCCAAGAGGTAATGAACAAAAATCGTGTAATAGACGTCGAAATCGGAGATCTCTTTATGATTCTTAATGTTATATTTAGCACTTAAAGTGTAATAAACCATTGATATGTCTATAGAAAAATATCCCCAGGTGCTAAAATAAAAGTTTAATAATTCAGGATTTCAATTACTTAATTTCGAGTATCTACAATTTAGCTATTTTTTATGAAATATAAGATAAAATAGGAAAACATCTGGGCTCGTAGACAGTTCGATGCAAAACCTATCATAGATCGTGCAAACAATGCAAACAATATAAATTTCCGCTGGCCTTAGAATAAAGCGCAAAACAATTCTTGAGGCAATAATCAAAACTTGTGATTTATCATTTTTGTCATGTCGTGACGCGAAGAAAATATCTTAGGGTTAAAAGACAAATGTTTTCAGCATTTATCACTTCAGTGTAATAAAATACTACACTATTAGATATTGAAGTTCCATCAGAACATCGTTATTTATACGTCATTATGATGACAAACTACTCACGATTTAGGGTTTCGTCTTAAGATGTGTATGAACTTTTTATGTGATGAAGATCTTAATTCAGATGATCGTTGGTAATAAAAGCGAATCTCTGTTAATTTTCTAAAATATCCGCAGGTCAATGGCATGCTTATAAATATCGCTTGAAAGTAATTTGGATTTCTTTACCGCCGATTAGTAATTAAAATAGCCTC
Organism: Mactra quadrangularis; assembly: GCA_025267735.1. Lineage (NCBI taxonomy): Eukaryota > Metazoa > Mollusca > Bivalvia > Venerida > Mactridae > Mactra > Mactra quadrangularis. Next base: position 44,072,702 of record CM046305.1, on the reverse strand, counting down.
ATTTAACTAGAAAGGTCATATTCATTTGACCACTTGTATACATATTTTAGTCGGAACTAATATTAAGGCTTGGGATAATAGGATAATGACAAGTACATCTTCGACGAGTTCGTTGTTGAAAATTGATATTTCATATTTAATATTTTATATAATGTTTGTCAAAAGGGAACGAACGAAGTTCGTGTGAAAGACATCGAAATTAAAGATATATTTATTAATCATAGTTTCATATAAAATACAACTAGTGCCATAAACTATGGCTATTTCATTGTTACATATCCTCTGTCTACAGAATAAAGTCTCTACGAAATTTAAATTTAAGTACTGTGATTGAGCTAGATGCAAATAGTGAAAATTTAGGTACAAATATCTGGTTCGTAGCCAGTTCCATGCCGTACTTATGATCTAAGGTCGTGCAAACAACATAAATCGCAATGCAATTTCTGAAGGCAATCTTCAAACATTCTGATTTGACGTTTTCGCCATGTCGTGACATGACGCGAAGGAAATGTTGTATTTGTATCAGGTTAAAAGACAAATGTTTCAATCATTTATCACCTCAGTGTAATAAAATACTAGACTATCAAATATTGTAGACCTATCGGAACTTTTTCATTAATACGTTATTATTATGACAAACTAGTCACAATTTAAGGTTATTTATTATTTGGGGTATAAACTCTTTAAATGCAGCAGATCTTGATCAATCTGATCTTTGATAAAACTGTGCTGATTACATCGTTTCTTGTATTGTTTTTGTTACAAACATACAGACATATTTGTCAATTATGCTTTGAACTAAACCGTATCTTAATATCTTCTATATTTGATGAACTTGCATCATCAATCTACAATAATCTGTTGTATATGTTTTGATATAGAAACTTACATTAAGCATTAGAACAAAGGCTTGGAACAAAAGCTGGTATATCTAAAGCGCGTGCTGTATGGAAATTGATATCTCTCGATACATATTATATATTATATTCGCCAAGAGGTTGTGAACAAAATTCGTGTAATAGACATTGAAATTGGATATCCGTTTATGATTCTTTATGTTAAATTTAGCACTAATAGTGCTATAAACCATTGATATCTCTATAGAAAAAATATCATAAGGCGCTAAAGTAAAAGTTTAATAATTCATTTTAGCAATCTTTGAGAAATATTAGATACAAAATGAAAACATCTGGGATTGTAGACAATTTGATGCAATACCTATCGTAGAGCGTGCAAACAATGCAAACAATATCTCAACATCTCCACTGGCCTTCTAATAAAGCGCACATTTCTGGAGGCAATAATTTAAATTTGTGAATAACCATTTTCGTCATGTCGTGACGCCAAGGAATTGTTATATTTGTATAAGGTTAAAAGACAAATGTTTCTATCATTGATCACTTCAGTGTAATAAAATACTAGACTATTTAATATTGGCGATCTATAAGAACTTTATCATAGATACGTCATTATAATGACAATCTAGTCAGAAGTTACGGTTATTTATTATTTGGGGTATTAACTCTTCGATTAGAGCAGATCTTTATTTCCTTGAGCTTTTCTCAAAGTGCCTCATTAATAACATCACTTTTTTATATTTATTTTCTAAGACAACAAACTGGTTAATGATATACTTATCAATATCACATAAAGTAAACCGGGTCTTAATATATCTGCTCCATGAAAAACTTACCGCATTTATCTTCAAGCATACTTTTGTTAACACGACCTCTTGTAGAATGTTCTTTTAAAATAACATTGACCTCTTGGACAAAGATAACCTTTCCTTATTTTATACATAATATAAAAATATCATCTTCATGTACTCATATAAAACATCTCGGTAAACTCTTTTATTCAACAAAGTTTTCATATCCTTTTTTAAGACTTCCATTAAGAGAGTACATTGTGAGCAATTCAGAATGTTAAAGAGTTATGTCAAAAGCAGATTGATTGACAAACACTATGGGGAGTTTCTAGTCCCATTCCGGGTTAAAATACAAAAGCGGTTTCTTATGGAGTTTACGATTATTTATTTATGTGTGTCATACACAGAACAGAAAAAAACAGAACAGAATAGTACATCGTTAAGTATAGTTGATGCAAATGTAAGAACATAGCCGAATGTAACAAAAAATAAAACCAGAAAAGTAAATAGTACTTATGTATGACATAGCGCTGAGTAGTGCAAAAACATAGTACGTGAAAGCTAAACTGAGTAACGCTGAGCAGAAAAGGACGGATCATAACATACAAAATATAGTTTCACATAACTAGCCAGTACAGAACAGAGCAGAGCAGAGCTGAGAACTATTTTGTTATTGGATTTAACGCCGTATCAACATAATTTAGGTCATTTTACGGCGTCCAGCGCAACTAATCTAACTTTCCTAGCACCTTGTCTATTACAAGTACTCACCTACTCTTCCACAAGACCGGAAACTTCTCCATATTATCTAATATATAGAGGAAAATTGACATTATTGTTAAGTTTTCATGGAAGGTATAATAGATGCAAATGTAAGAACATAGCGGAACGTAACAAACAAATAAAATGAGACAAGTACATAGTACTTAGTACTTATGTATGACATAGCGCTAAGTAGTGCAAAACAATACATAATGAGTAAGAGCTAAACTGAGCTACGCTGAGCAGAATAAAACTGATCAGAACATACAAAATATAGTTTGACATATCAGGCCAGTACATACCAGGCCAGTACAGAGCAGAGCAAAGAAGAACAAATAAGCTGAGCTGAGCTGAGAACAGATCGGAGCAGAAAAAAACTGACAGATCAGTACAGAACAGAATACTACATAGCAAGACAGACCTGAGAAGAACAGACCAGTGCTCTGTTTCACAAAAATTCTTACGAAAAAAGTTATCGTAATTCAATTTCATTTAATTAGCAGTACAAAGTCTGATGGATAATAGGCATAACTATGATATGATATTCAAAAGGTATACAATATTCTACACAATTCTATAACTTTGGAATTGACGAGCCAAAAAAGGCATATTATTAATGTTTCTCGCTTTTGACGCACGAAGATTTTTTTCGTAAGAAGTTTTGTGAAAAGCCCCACAAAGTTTGTTTGGTCAATCAATTATGAAATAGTGTTTGAAAAATATTGCAAACTGATTCTCATTTTTGAAGTGTTCTTGATCTCCTAGGAAGGAAATAAGAATTGGAACTCATGAGCTCAGAAAATGATATTTTCACTCGTTTTTTTCCGCTCTTCTAAAACATTTTCGGAGGACAATCGATGAAATGAAAATATTGTTTACACCAAAGTCGACGGATATCTTCTATATCCATAAACGTTTTATGGTGTTATCTGAAAATTTAATTATTGTAAATATGTATTCGTCTGGAGTAGACGCCATGTTGTTCTTTTTCAATCTCAATAGATCTCAAAACTTTTTTCTTATAAAAGGCTAATTAATTACGCAAAGACTTGTTTACCGGAAAGCAATATTTATTTTCTAAGAATATCCTCCTCCACGTTACTGACTGAATGTCAACAACAAAACATATACATCAATGGAGAAGACGTCATACACGGCTGAACGGCGATTTCAAGTATTTTTGAAATGCTAATACTTGTTTATCTTCAGGCATTTACAGATAGGTTTGTCTCATCGGAGACCTAAGAATTCCATTACAAAATATAAATCCTCAAAGACGTAAATTCTATTTTAATTGACATTTCTTGTTCCATAAATTAAGTAATACTCATTTGTGAAGTGGGTTTAAGTATATTGTTTACTAACGAGTGGAATCTGATGCAAGCTGAGACCGACGGCGTCTTATTCGTGAATAATATCACTCCGCACCGGAGTGGCTTCGGTAAATAACTTAGACGAGTTAATACGCAGCATTTAAAAAAGTAGTTCGCGACAAAGAGGATTATTTTTTATGTAATATTATTTATTTGTGATCAGTATGTTGGTTCTATCCAGATTAAAATGGATCTATATTTTAGATGACATGGTGTGCTTCGGTTGAACAGAATGAATATCAATTCGGGAAAAGGATAAACTTCACATAGATGATATTAGTACGTTGCCGGAATGTTGCATAAATAAGGCTTAAGATGAATTAATGCAAAGTTCACTAAACTTTCTTCATTTCAAATGAATGAAACAAAAATCTCTCTAGGGACCCATTCCCATTTTAGATAAATGATTCTGTAAAGATGTACTCTGTTTACGTCATTCATACTGAACGGTGAAGGACGCCATGATATCATCAAGGTTGATCCCACGTGACTTGATCCGGGTATCTAGGTGCATAATCTAACCGTTTTAATATGGCCGCGGTGACATATATTTCATGATACCGACCTTTATCTACAATATAGAAATGTGTGGCGATCTATGCAAGCTATCTATAAACACACCACTACCCAGTCACAACACGACGGTTGATAAAATACACCGAATTAATACTCTCAAATAGTATAAATTATTTAAAACAACCATTTCTATATGTCAGTAAAAACACAATTTAAATACAAAACGTTTACCTAACACGTCTATAAAAAACGTACAAATCTCTTCAAAATGACGCATCTAAAAACCACGGTAACTCTGCTACGGCGCAACATATTTTCTCGTAATATTTCTTATTATTAAAGCCCTTATACGAACATATATTCATATAATGCAGAATTGAAAACAGTCAGCATTTCAACTATGAAATTATCAAAATATAACTTACATTAGAGACACAATAAACATTTTAAACCATATTGCTGTCGAAGTTCCCATTTCTTTAAAATATGAGGGTCCTTTTATAGGAGCAAACTTTATTCATGATTCTATTAAAGTTGGATATAAGTTAACCAAAATAGTTTTAGAATTGATTATGTAATCGAGAATCGGTGTGCTTTTATATTGCAAGAATTCATCGTGAACATATTATGATCAAAACTTCCAAATTCTGTTTTCGGTTTTGGCCTTCTTTCAATTTGAAATGCAATAAATAGTATGAACACATTAAAGCGATACTTGCCTTTATTGAATAGTTTTTATTCATTAGAGGTGCCTGAAATACATATAGAATGATGACTATTTTATTTGTAGTCCTTGGGTCAGTGTTGTATTTGAAAATCGGCCTTAATATCTCACATACTTAAACTTGTTTTTAACTATTAATTAATCTCTTTTCAGGTTATCCCTTTGAGGGACCTGCAGAATGGGGATTTTGGACCAAATTTGTGCTGACGCCGATTATCGTTCTTGCTGGATTAGTTGGGAACACCTTATCCTTTATTGTTATGAAGTCAAAGACGTTACGCCACAAGTCATATTCCCATTATCTCAGTGCGCTTGCAATTTTTGACACATTTACGTTGATTATACGACAAGTGCACTCAGTAGATGAATATTACAGCCGGACCGGAGCGAATGAAATTTTCCGCCATTTTGATGACTATGGATGCAAGATTTATTGCTACCTAGAACACGTTTTCTATCTTATGTCTCATTGGTTAATCGTGTTAATGGCAGTGGAGAGGCTTATCGCCGTTTGTATGCCATTCAAAAAGGTCGCAATCAGAAAGCAGTTGGGAGCAGCTTTGACAATTGCTTGGCTCTTTATTATGGTATGTTTAAGTCAGTTGTTCAGGCTCATAATGGTTGAACATATTCCCTCTTCTAAAACGTGTGGAGCAAATGACGAATACTTGGAAATATACACAAGTTTACATGTTTACTTCTATCAATGGACGCTTGCTTTCGTACTTCCGTTCAGCCTCGTTCTGAGCTGTAATTTGAGTGTACTTTATCAGATATTTAAAATCAAGCGGGAATTAAAGAAGAAAGACAGACGAAATAGACAATGCAGACAAGCTAGGAAAAACAACAAGACGACATTTATGCTTTTAACTGTATCATTCGCCTTTGTAGGAACTCTACTTCCGCTTTTAACATTGTCCCTCGTGCTGGAGGTAGCTGTGAAAAGACTTGGAAGGGACGCATTTGCTTTGTATCAACTTTTGAAGCCATATTTGGACATTTTTGAAGTGTTGTCGTTGGTGAACTACTCTGTAAACTTTTTCATTTACATACTGTCTGGAAAGAGATTTCGGTACGAGCTTTGTATGGTGTTTCGTAGGCGTAGGGATACAAAACGAAATTACACAGGAAGGAGTACTCCGACCAGGGAAGAAATCATTAGATTATGAGTATTCATTTAATAAATCATAGACAGAACGTAGTTCTTTTAAACAACTGTAAGCTTTAAGTTGAGTTTTGTTGCTTGAAAAATCAATGAAAGTCATTTTATTAATCATTTGATACTCCTTGGCCATTCATTACAAATAACCTCGGACATATTTAGTCGCCATTTTGAAACTAATTTTATGTAACTTGTTTGTTTGTTTTTGGTTTTACGGCGCAGAAATGTTATGTCGCGAATTTTATGTAACATGACTAAACAAAATGCTTAATCTGTTTTGAAGTCATGATTAATGTCTCGATTTTGAACCATGAATTTGAAATAAATGATTGAATGGCATGGCTGGACAATATTTTGTCACAAATATAAAGCTTTGTTTGTTTACGACAAAACATATTTTGAATAGCCGTTACATGTGCTTCGCCTGTGTTTCGCCTCCCGAATGTAGCAAATACCAACACATTCCTGGTGGACCGCCCACGAATCCTTCGGAGATCATTCATTCAATGAATGGTCAAGTTGTTCCGAATGTTATTAAGATCAAAGACAAGATGTAGTTCTTTCAATAGCTTCATAGCTGAGATTTTTTATTCAAATTTATTCCCTAAAACAACAGCCAGTTGCCATTTTCACATAAAATCTTACGGAAAAATTATCGTAAGTCAATTTAGAAAAACTAAAGTTTCAAGCCTATAAAGATATGAATTTCAGAAAGTATTCATTATTCCATATCATAGACATAGTCTATGTATATGTCTATGTTCCATATAATCAAAGAAATTATTGATTGGACAAGGAATGAAGGAATAAGACATATTTCCTGCTTTTAACTCACGATGATTTTAATCGTAAGATTTTTATTGTGAAAATGGCCACAGACTTGTATAGGTGGCGGCCAGTTTACTGTGCAATCGTTTCTGAAATTAACGAGTACTAAAACTCCCGTTCCTAGAAAAATCTGTACACTTTCTCATTCAGTATTTTATTACTGAGATCGAATCTATGAACATTGGTATGTAAAATGTTGCAGTTATATGAAATAAGTGATCCAAACCACTCGACCACGAATGAAGACGATTGGACATTGTAATTGAATGTGAATTCATGTAAAAACGTATTTGTTGATGTGTTTTGTATAAATCTACTTATGTTTTCTATGGTTTGTTTTTTATTATGCTTAATGCCAAACCCCGACAATTTTAAATCATATTTCGACTGCCATTTGGTCCACATACAGTCCATGGAAAGACTAAAACCGAAGATTTTACCTGGCACCAAAAGCATATGCCATTTATAACAACATATTTGATTATGGAATTATAATATCACATTGAAACCCCTATACTTACTATAAAATATTTTAAGTTTAACATAAAAATATATCCACAGTTCATTCGTAAGGGTGATATCAGGCCTGTATGTTTTTTTTTTCATACGGTGCACGAGCAAAATTCAAATTCATAGTTCGTTGTAGCCTTTTTTGTCAATAAAGATGAATGCTGTTCATACTCCATTAACAACCATGACTAAATTTATTTTTTTAAATTCACAGCTTTTCTAAACCCTGTGGTTAGATGCTCTTGCAGCTGTGATTCAATATTTGATACTTATTTATATTAATAGTTATGATAAAATGTTTGGCTTAACTCCGTAGCAACACATTATATATGTCATATCACGGCGGGCAATCAACCTACTCACAATTCCTGTAAAGACTAAATCTTTGGCTTTAACTGTTAACCAGTAACTAGGTGCATGCTTCTGTCAGTGACTGACGACTAGCCTACATGATTAAGAATCAGTGATAGAAGGGAGAATGGACGTAGAAATTATCTCCTGACTAACCTCAATGAAGATATGAAGAGTCTGCACAGGAATCGAATCCTAGAATCCAGAACCGATATTCAGTTGCGTTTAACGCCATAGCAACTCATTATTTAGGTGATATTACGATCAGTTGACATACTCACCTTTCCTGGAAAGAAGAAATGTCTAGATTTAGCTGTTAACCTTAACGTCACATGGCCAAACAAAAATGCTTAAATTGCTGGCAACGAATCTATGACCCATTTATACAATGATAAATAATCTCGATTTCGATTAATAAATGTGAAAAAAAGGTTCATTGGCTTCGCTGAACAATATATGGTCACATACAATGTATAAAAAAATTCTGGCACATACTTTCGTCTGTGACTGACAACTGCCCTACATAATTTAGAATCAGTGTCCATGAGGGAAAAATGTCGTAGAAATTATTTCATGACCAAGCTCTATGTGTTTGGCTGATGCAAAATATCACAAAGGCAATTCTTTGTTTACCTTCTGACGAACATGTGACCTTATAACCTGAATATTGAATACGGTAACAGTATTGTAGTACGGTAACACTATGTCGTACGTTTTGAAAGGTTTGTAAGATCTTGAATATACACTATCACGGTACAGAAAAGAATGAAACCAGTAACAAATTATTAACACCAAAAATGATAAAATAACTTTTAATCTGACTCGATTGACTGAATATTAATGACCAGTGGTCTTCATATTAATGTATACATATCGAGTGTTGCCAGCAAGACTGAAGTAAGTACATTGTAGTAAGATTGTAGTTACAACAGTCTTGCTGGCAACTCTCGATATAGAACATTCCAGATGATTACAGTAACATCAAAGTAAACTTACAATATGGTCGTAATTCCAAAATGTTCTATTAACAAAACAAAAATATGATGCAATACCATTCCACATACATTGTTTTGCATTTTGTTGTTTGTTTTTGTTGGGTTAAACGTCGTAGCAACACATTGTATAGGTCATATAACGGCGGTCAGTCAACCTACTCACTGTTCCTGGAAAGGCTAAATCTCTAGATTTAGCTGTTAACCAACTACATGTACTATATATTGTACACAAGTGGCACACGTCTTTCTAGATTAAGATGAATTTATATCATGTAGTATATACCACCTCGCACTAAACTTCAAGATATAAGGTGTGGCTCATTTCGTCAAAAAAATGAAATATGTCTGATTATGGCGATAAGCAATTGTAAAAGCATTAAATAACTTGGCAATTTGGTGCTCATATTTCTTTGAAATTAACCTTTAAGCTCTCTAAAGGAATAGTTACATCATAGAAATGAAATTAGTCTCAATAAATGATCTTCCTCCGCTGGGAGAGACACTTAATTACAGAACTCATTTTAATGTTGCATTTGAATTCCATTCGAACAATACGATATCCGCTCACGACTAATTGCTTCCTTATAAGTACATATAACCATAATATTGTGATAAGGGTTTGGTCTCGCTGTGCACTAAAATAAGAATGTTTAGTAAAACATGATTTATTATTGGCTGTCTGGGATATTATTGTTAAATAATCGTTCCCAGACGAGATAATGATCAGCCACTGGATCAATAATGACAGACAATGTTGCAGATGGTTCCACCTTGAGACATTTATTTCCTTAAAATAAAAGTAACATTTTATCAGAAAATTTGGGACATTTTTTTATTGATATGTACTTTCAATTGGTCTATGAAATATAATTCATATTTTATATTACCGTACATCATCGTGTCTGTTAATTTTTCCAGACATTAGCTCTCCTACGCTGTTGTTATTCTCTTATACTGGTATTAACGCCGTGTTAACACAGTTAAGGTATATTTTACAGCGTCTAGGGCACTTAACTTATACATATATTTAATACATAACTCTTTATAGCACTTAACTTAGCGTGCACGGACCCTTGCCTATAACCAGTACTCACCAACCCTTTCACAAGGCTGGAAACATCTCTGTCTACCTAATAAATGGAAAATTGACATCATTTTCAATTTTTCATAGAAAGGTTTAACCTCTCGGTGGGGGATTCAACCCCGTATCTTCTTTGGAACACGATATTCAAAAATCCCGACGCGCTAACCCCAACTCTGTGAATTATTTAGTCAGTTGGTTGGTAAACAAAACAAACAGGCATTGTATAACATCTGCAGCGTGTTCAGTAACGACTGTTAGCGAACGTTACGGATCCGGGACAACTCAACCAGAAGACAACTCAACCCGTGGATAACTCAACCCAAAGTTGGGACAACTCTATCCGTTAGTAGGGGATTGAGTTGTCTCGGGTTGAGTCGTCTTTGGGTTGAGTTGTCCCGAACCTTACGTAAAGGAAAGTTCGGGGTAACTGAATAGGCTCCTGCACGTAGATTGGAGTTGAAAATGTTGATTTACGTCGCATTTTATAAAAACTATATTCAAAATGCTTTCATTTTTGGGTTTAACGTTGTAGCAACAATTTGTTTAGGTCATACTAAAGCACCCAGTCAACCATCTCATCGTTCCTTGAAAGAATAAATCTTTAGATTTAGCTGTTTACCAGTTATTAAGCGCATAGTGACTGACATCTGTCCTTAGACTCGGTGGTAGATAAAATTCCATGACCAAGTTGCACGAAATCAAACCCGCGATCTCTTAATTAGTAGACGTGTGCCCTACCGACTGAGATATAGCCGGACGGCTGTACATTTACTAATATTCAATTGATCATATCATTACATAATATATCTATAACTGATCTTATAAGTGTGTCCTATGAGTTGATAAATAGTTGATGAATCTGTTTCTTTTAAGTGGTTTCTGAAAATGATTTCCAAACAGAATTTCATGAATAAATTTTACTGATTAAAATTAACTGATTTCGATAAAACATGAATATTATTCTATTTTTTTTGAAATTACTCTTTCAGAATGAAAGAGAACAAAAAGAAGTACGTTGCATTTTAAATTCTTTATAACTCACAGCTGCAAACGTTAAAACTAAAAGTATTGTGATGTATTGAGCTTTTTAAAGTCTCCTCATGCCAAGCATTTTCTCATAATATCAAAGCGGAGCAGCAACCTGTCTACCTTCTCATTGAACTTATCACTAATCATACAAAATGTATAAAATAACCGGCCAATGCTTTGCTTCAAGCAGATATAAACTAGAAAACGTCTGTAGAAAATATTTAATGCTCAAAGGCCTAAAATGTACATAGGTAACGCCATAAAGCCTAGCCCACGATTTCTGTGCAATATTGGTTGAGTTAACTGTACGGGTTTTTAAACGTCATTAACTATGCTGATAGTGTGTTTACAATTGTTATAACTACTTAGATACCTTATGTCTGAAATATGGTTTCTTAGTAACTTTTGTCATGAAATAGAATAGATAAATAGACTGTTTAAAACCAATTCCATTTGTAATAGTATTGCATGGCCTCTAAAACACGTAAATCATAAAATGGCATACGCACAACTCATTGCTTATTCTTTTACTAACCAGAAACACATAAGCAACTTGCAACACAATCTTGCCATCAGTGCAAACAATTGTTTTATGTAATAATTTACTGTGTGCAAAAGAGTAAAATTTCTGAGCCTTCTTATTGGCTGAAAATCATCAAAGTAAACCTGTGTTTAAAGCTGATGCAAAGCTTCTGCTGCAATTATGCGTCCAGGGGCGTAATCGTTGTTTTTCAACTTACAGGCCCGCAAGAGGTGTTCCCTTGGGAGGTTGTCCCTTGGTAAGCCGGAAACAAATGGATATTAAAAAAGCAAAATGTAAGTTTTAAGGTAGATCTATTTTATTTTCTGTGAAATTATCAAAACTATAATTCTTAATTATTTGATGCAAACAGACTACGGTAGACCGTGGATAAGTCATGGTTGCAACACAAATTGAACAGGTTTCCATCATCGCAAAGAAAATTACCAGTTCCCTAAAAGGCAAATACAACATTTGATCTGACCGTATGGCTTAAATACAATGTACCACCTTACCCCTTCTGTTTTTGTTTTGTATTTTTCAGACTTTCAAAAATGTCATTTTCATAACCAACTTGTAGACTCGAGCCTACAGGGCTACGCCATTGAATACAATGTATGCGCAAGCCTTTTGCAAGTCTAGACTGTGCTCGTATGTTGCATAATTTAAACTTATACCTGGCTCTTTTTCATCATATATAAAGAGTTTGCAAATGTTTGTCCGGTTAATTAGTAACCGATCGGATTGCGACGAGGTTTATCTTTCCAATTTCAATATTTTTATATTTAAACAGTTCCACGAGCATGAGTTAGTTAGAATTGGCATAACAAAGGATGTGTATTTAAGAACGGGGTGTGCAATGTAATTAAAAAATTTGATCAATTAAACTACTAACAGATTACATGCTAAGTGAGAAACTTCTTAAAAGTTTAATAACACGGACAAAAATGAGGATTCTTGAAGAAATTGTCACTTTTCTTTTTATGTTTGCATTGGCTAACTACGTCCTTGAGAGCATTGCTTCATTGGAGTACGCGGCAAGACATTCTCAGATTTTGGACGATTTTATCTTTGAGGATCAGTATTTCCTAAGAGAAATTGAAAATGCTTCAACGATTACCTGCTCAATAGCTTGCTCCATAGAATCTGAATGTATTGTTTTCTTTTACAACGAACCTGAAAGAAGATGTCGACTACATACAAGTGGATTTTATAACATACAAGAGGGAACCAGTGCTTCGAATTGGAAGTATTACGTCTTTGGTGAAGGCTGGTGCCCAGTATTTGATGGTTTCATCCATGAAAGGTCTTTTAATATGTGTATACATATTTCATCTGAAATTTTCGATGAGATAACTCCAGCTAGATCATATTGCCTGTCTAAAGGAGCAGCAACTGTATCCCTCAACACTCAAACTAAAGCAAATGGTTTGACCATCATAATGGACAAGATGAACTCCTCTTATATCGACTTCAACGACAAAGGATTTTACCAGATTTATATTGGACTTGAAAACATTAATGGCACGTGGACATGGGATGATGGGACTGTCGTTTCGTCTGTACAAAACTGGGGAAAGAATAGCCCGGATAACAAAACGGGTCATGATTGTGCAACAATTAGTAAGACAAATGATTCGTCTTGGAATTGGGGTTGGAATGATGTGAGGTGTACGATAGTTGTGCCTGTAATGTGTGCAATGGTGTAGAGTTCTATTTACCAGACTTTATTGCAAGTTACCTACTCTACTTGTCGACATTTGAGCGGCTATGCCTTTGGGAACACTTTCATATGAGCGTCACCACACAAGCTTGAACGATTATACTTTATTCTCTGAGGATATTACACTAGTATATTTTATTCTATGATAACCTCTTTAACGTACTTTTATTGTGTGCACCTTGTATAATGAACTTAATTGGCACAACATTTCATCTTTACAAGAAAAAGAACAATGAAAATTGATAAAATTCATGGTTTTAAACTATTTTCAAAGGACATATCGATACCAAAACACTCCTTATTTAACCTTGCTGTTTCTAATTTTGTACTTGTACAAGTTAAATTTAATTTCATGCTGTTTAATGGTTGTCAACTACTTGTATCAATTCACAATCATATATGTTTACAAATTTTCTATGTGATGTAGTCATTTGGATGTCAGAACAATAAATAATCATAACTTGAAATGTTTGCAAATTGCTCTGTGAGCAATGAAATTATACAATATACCATTTAGCCTTCCGAATGGCATATTGTTTTCAATATATGGTTATGTTATTCCAATTCATGCATTTTAACTCTATTTGACTTATCCATGGTGACAAACAATCTGTTCATAGATGGAGAAAAACATACTGATGTAGGTTGTATTACGCCATCTTCCTTCTAGTTTCACAACAACACCAACCTTCTTCCCATCTTCATTAAACTGTACAACATTACTTGAACTGACAACAGCAACAAATATATTATTTCTACCGTCAGTACATATACCATTAATACAAGCCACATCAGTATCATTTATCGTAGATAAATGATTTCCTTTGTCATCAAAACATACAATTCCGCTATTTAAATTTAAGTCACCAACAAACATTTTGTTTCCAAACTCATTTAATGTAATATGACCAGTTTTTGTAAACAGTATATTTTTATCAATATCGTGTGTAATTTTTCTCAACTTGTTACCGGACATATCATAGACGTACAGAGAAGTACCCCAATCCGTAACGTAAAGATTATCATTCTTAGTAGCAATACTAAAGCATCCATGAGATGTTTTAATCTTCCGTGTTTGCTTCATCTTGTTTGCGAGGGAAACAAACTGGATCTTGTTGGAAGGAGAACAGGCTGTAGCACATTCACAATTACCGATGAAGCAAACACCTCGAGGGATACTATCCAAGGTACAATCATCAATAAATGTTAGTGTATATGCATCCAACCGTTTTACTGTCTTGTTGTTTATATCAGTGACAAGAAGTTGGTGATCGTCTGTCAGACAACATCCTAAGGAGAAACAATCGCTGGTGTCTCTAGGTACTTTTATATTGATATCTCTACTGCCTTTTATTCTGTAAAGTTCAGTCCTCTTCCTTTTAGCAACTTTTACTTCACCAAGTCCATGTTGTCCCTGGATATACTCTATCAGTTTGTCGTTGGGGTGGAAGGATATCTCCATGTCTTTATTATCAGTCTTCATTTGTTTAGTCTTCTCATCTTCTGCCTTCTTAATATTTGTCTCAGCTAGTTTTGAACATACAAATTTTTGAGCTCTATTTGCTGCTGCTTTGTTGAGTTTTTCAACATTTTCCTGCAAGGCATCGGTGACATGATCAATGTTGTGTTTCTGTTGAAGTATCTCGTTCTCCAGTTATTTATATACTTTTTCAACTTCAATCCTTGACAATTCAGTTATTTTTCGTACGAGATTTTCAAGAACTTTTTGAAACTTTTCAATTTGATCAATCGCTGCGTTCTTTGATTTATTGAGTGCCTCTAACCGAACATCTGTTGAATCTCCCAATTTGTCGATGGAATGAAGCAATTCTGTAATATAACATTTGGTCCGTTGGTTGTCAGAAAATTTGAACAGAGTATTCAAAATATCTGGAACTGAGTGGATTAGAATTTTCGGGCATGATCTGAAATGAAATTCAGACAAACAATAACTTAATCAGTCACCTGCACATTGCCTATGGACACAAAATCAAACAACAATAATAATATCACATTGAATACCAAAACATTTGTCTAATTTATTGTTGTCCTGTATAAGTCAATAACAATATATATGTGAAAACATAAAGTACCATAAGTTGAGTCGATTCTACACGTAACACGTGTGAAGAATAATTACACTGCCCTCCAAAGTTCCTTCACACATTTACAATTTACATTGTACTAGATGGAATATAGAAAGTTGTAAAAGCTGTTTATAGTTTAATGACTTTAATTTTGTTGTTTTTAATCGGTACATTTTTCTTATGGATATGAAATTACAAAAAATATATAAAACTTGATACTGGTTCATTTTGATATATGGAACATAGTTTTGAATGCTGATAAACTTATGCAGCAAATAAATAAAATGAAGTGTTCCAATAGAAATTTTGTTTCCATTGCATGAAAATGAATGAAATAAACAATGATATAATAAGTCTTAAAACTTGAACTTGAATTTTGTAGCAATGCAATTGATTGTACTGTGAAGAAACTTTTGGAGGGCAGTGTTTATATTCACATTAAGTTATTTTTAGCATTTATGTGTCCTTCCTTTTATTTCATTAAACTCACAGGTGTATTCAGAAGTTAACGCAAGGGTTAATTAGAGATGTTTTCTTTCTTTAGTAAAACAACGTTTCTTATCAAGTATGGTTTGGCCAATTTGCAGAGCATAGAAATCTCTGAACACTGTCATTTTGACTTTCAAAAAATTCACGCATTGTTTTAAAGAGCAGTTAATGCGTTATTTACATTTGGGGGTTTGATCAATGACTCCTCATCCTCCGGATGCTTGAGACTACCTCGTGCACCAAGCTTATCAGATAGTATGTCATCATTGAGAATGTTAGCTTTGTCTAAGCAACTAAACATATTCTGACAAGACAAAATTGTTGCCCAAACTATCAAGTCTTGCTAATGGGATGTGGTCAAGCGAGATGCCATATTTTCTATTATTTGGTAATAAAATTTAGTAGTGAAACAATGATTGAGAAAATAGTTTACTATTGTATCAGGAATCACACATTCCTAAGTATGCTGCAGGAATCTGTATGAATAAAAAATATTGCCTGTAAACTTATGTTTTGATTCAATAGCCTTTAATAAGCTGATAACAACTGACTCTTTTCCTGTAGTGGACATTCAGGTAAATTATGACACCCTGATCAATCAGTTGTATTTTACTAGTAGCATTGGGAGGAAAAAAACATTTCTTTCTTCATCCACCTATCAATTTTGTGATAGGCAAGGCAATTACATATCATTATGACATCTTTTTGTTAGTTTTTTTAATCTGTTTTCTCCAATTCTGAGCTAGTCAGTAAAACATTGACTGATCATTAACGCTTCTTATTTGATATATGTATGATATTCTTATATGATAAATTGTATGTATCATTTTATTTTCTACCAATTTATTCATTCACACTTAAAACCCATGTTGTAATACTTTGACGATGGAGAGGATGTGTACAGACATTATATGCCTGTTTTCCAATCCAATTTATGTAATAAAATAAATAATTATGTATTAAATTTAAGTATTTTACTTCATATTCATTAATGTTGACATGTATATTAGAGTATCTGTATAAACATTCAGATAAAATCAGTATATGTAACAATATAGGTAAAATAATATTAATGTCATGAATATTAACTTCCTTCTAACTACGTCTATTGTTATCAAACAATTGTGGCCATTGTTTAATGTTAAACTATTTGAGTAATATAATCACGGTCCATATTTGGCACCGTTTCTTAGTCTGCATGCATTTGCTAATAGTCGACAAACAATATGTGCTGTTATTAGAACTTCGTTCAGAATATTAGTACTGTGCGTAAAGTTTGACCCCAGCCTGACATTTATACAAGATTATTCATTACATTGAATACGAATGTAGTATTAATACTCGATTACGCCGTAGCCGTGGTGATTATGTGTTGAAATTTAACACATGAACATATATACTTCTATAAATTTATAATCGCTGCCATAGTGTAGAATAGTCGTGGTACTGATTATCGTCGGAATTTGTGTTGATAATTTTAGATGCAAATGTGAAAGGTCAGATCGGGGTCAAACTTTACGCACTATCATAATCAAAGAAACTTACTTGTGGTCCTTCACAATACATGTAGAACAACAAACAGTGTCACATGTCTCGCAGTACATATCAACAATTTGTCCCTTGTGAACACAACATCTTTCAGTCGGAAATTCAGGCGAGCTGTTTTGTTGTGTTCCAGTTTGATTTTGTCCGACGTCTAGAAAACTGTGATCGAATAAAGCTATAAACCTCTTGTGAGAATCGGTACACGATTGGCAACAATAATCTTTGCAATCTGTACAATACTTTACTGCTTCAAATGTTTTATTATCACGATCACAAATTGTACAAATGTAATCAAACGACTCATCTGACATGTTGTCAACGTTTTGTCCTCCTCCCTCAGCCGTTTTTCTTTTTGGTTTTCAATCGTTATTTCGATTTAGCAGCTTGGTTTAATTAACACTACGGTTGAATATTTTTCTTAAATCACAAATAAAATCATGTGTTTATTTACACTGAGTACATTTTTGAAAAACTAATACAATTTATCGATTGTCTTCATCATTTTATTTAAATCGTCACCAATTTAAAATTGCAGTTTTTATTCAAATAAAAAACTTGCAACTTAAACTTTGTACTCATTGTACTCCTTACTCCTCTTATTTAATCCGAATATTACGTCCCAATTAGTGATGTTCCGATTATCGCGGACGTCGCCGAAATCGGTTAGAAAAATTTCAGCGACGATTAATCGATTACCATTTCTGTGGACGGCGACGCGTCGCGGAAAACTAGCCCCAACCAAAGGGAGATAATTCACTTTCGTGTGCGCGCTATAATGGCGGATTCGAAAGAAAATGTGTTCAAGAACAACTTTTCTTCGACGTAACCAACGTGCCCGAAGCCCGAGACGAGTGATTTCGCCGACGAGTGAGCAAAAATCTTAGTCAGTAGCCCGATCGGGCGAGTCCTCTTTACGTATCCGAATCATGTTTGTATCCGAAAAAGGTGTACTCGAACGCACTTTTACGTTAACTTTTATCTGAGAGTTTTGCGTAATTACTCTTTTACACATTCATAGTTCCGTTTCGTAATTAAATTAAAGATGAAAAATTTAATGTTGACCAGCAAACTCTTTTGTCTTGCCGCTTCTAAATGATAAAGCTTAACTTTTGGTCAAGGTCATTTGTCATAAACGAATTTTTCACAGAGCGCGATTTTAGGCTACCATTTAAATAAAACTAGCTGCCATAAAGCATAAAGATTGAAAGTTGTTCATTTCACGATGACTTCTCAATAATGAAGTTATGGTTGAAATCATACAACAATAATTTAAAGTATTAAAAACGTCAGAGTAAATGTAAAACATTCGTCCCCAATAACTTTCGTACTCGGCACGTTATGGATTTTTTTCAAATATTTTTTCAGTGTTGGAAAATGAACCTATTTAAACGAATTTACTATAATTGTTTAGTTCAAAATTGAAAATATGTTATGTGATTTAATTGATCAGAACGGATCTTTGTTGGCTAAGACCCTGAAATACTGGTAGCCTCTTCATTTGTGAATTAGGTAATGCCCTATCATTTGATTTCATTATATCATAAATTGCTGGTTACTTTGAACACAATTGCATAAAGCTAGAGTAAATAATGTGACTTAAATTATTTTGAGTGACATTTCCCAGAAATATAAAAAAACAGATTAGTTATATTGTTTGATGCCTTAGATGTACAAATATAAGATATACATTGTAAAGGACATTTCTCTGTAAAATGCCTGAGGCTAGTGAATTTCGATTCGAGCTAGTGAAAATTGCTACCTGGTAGCCCAACTGGACTAGTGCTGTAAAGCAACTAAAGCGCAGACTGCATGATGATATCCTTCTGGGACAATCCATTGACACAAATAAACTTAAAGACATGCAAAATACAGTTTATTTTGTTAGTTTTTTCACTCAGATGATTGAACTGGTGCCATATTGTTCATATTAAGCTAAGAAGCAAGATAAGAAAATAATAAATAATGTATACAACATTTAAATCATCGAAATAGATGTATATTTTGCATGTTTGTGTAAGACAATGACCAGAATTTAGCTATATATATTTTGTCATCCAACCGATTATAATCGGAAAGTCAATCGGTTGAGCCCAACCGATTTCTCCGATTAATCGATTGTGGATTTTCCAACCGATTGCCATCACTGTCAGAGCTTTACCTTAATGGAAGAATATATTAAACTCAGTATTCACAGTCTATTTTTGTCTTCGTTTGTAAATCGTGCTTTATCGGAATCTTTCGGCAAAATACACGTACTGTACAATAAGTTTGTTTTCATAGGAATTGATTCTTTGAAACTGAGCCTCAATATTGTGGACTTGCGTGTTCCGCAAAAACACCTAATGTATCTAAAATTTAAAGTACAATTACATGCCGTGTTTATTAAATTTATTTATTGTTATGTAGGTTGCCTTAAGCACGTGTATAATCGTATACAAGCATACGGAAACTCTGGTTAATATTGTCACACAATACATTACGTACTAAGGTGATCCTCACATTCATCAAATAAATGAGAAATAACCGCTGTGGGGAATTTGATCGTACAAGCACTATAACTTAGTACATGTATGACTATATATTGTATTAATCTATGATGACTAGATCGTTTATGATATTTTAGACATAGTACAGTGATACCATTTCACACATTGGTAAATGATAGTACATCTAGTCGTTTGTCAGTGCATACTCTTAAGTGCATTTAGTTTTATCATCTTTTTTCAACTTATAGAATAGTGCTACGTTTACATAGGTTGTCGGAACTTCAGGAGTTGAGTTGGGTAAATTCATTATACTGTTCAACATTACGGGAAAGGAACTGACACCAGTGACGCATATGTTTTTCTTCTGTCTGTACAATAACCGTTTATACAAGTCACATCAGTTTCATTGATAGTAGATGTATGATTGTCTTTGCAATCAAAACCTACAAATCTACTATTTAAGTCACCAACAAACAATTTGTTTCCAAACTCATTGGATGTAATATGACCACTTTTAGTTAACAGTATATTTCCATCAGTATCGTGTGTAATTAGCCTCAACTGGTTATTTGACATAATATTTATTTACCAATAGTGTTGTATACACTGTAACACAGAAAACCAAAAAACAATATTACATTTGAAATTGCATTATGATTAAGCACACAGATAGATGAAATCATCCAATAATCAGATCATGAAGGTTGAAAATTTTTAACCTATAAAAATAAGTAATTTTTATTAAATTTGTAAATAAATTAAGAGTGGATAAATAAATAAATTATTACAATAATTATTTAAAGGTAAAATTTTAAGAGATATAAATATATTTAGTCAAATATACTTAGTTTGAGTATAGAATGTGGAGAGAAATAAACAGAGATACCATGTAACAACAACGCCAATGATGTCACAAAAAAGTCTGTTGTTATCATTGTCATACATGGGGCCATTTCATAATAATACAATGGTTGTATTAAAACTTAATCAATAAATACAAATGTAATTAACAAACCTCGAGTATAAGGAAGTTTGTTATTATTTAATTGATGGTTTAATTATTACATACGAAAGAAAAAATATTTATTTAGCAAAAGGACTGTACAGTAAACATCATAATTAACTGTAACAAAAAGTTAACAAAACATTGTTTTTAAATAGTTCAAGTTCTAAATTTATAGTCTGGGAATTTTTCTAAGCATGCCAAAAGCATTTTTTTGGGAAAGAAAATAAATGCTTGCAGAAAATTTTGATTTTAGCTGTGTTTCGGTATTACAAATTAATATAACTTCATGATAAAATATTGAATGTGATAATGTAGATATATATAAGAATGACAAAGATAAAATAGAATTAAAAAACTGAGGACTGTCCACTTTCAAGAAACTCAATCATAATTGTTTGGTAATGATTGTCCGCAAGTGTGATTAATAAATAAATGGCTTTTATAAAAAAAGGAACATTATTTATTTTAACGAGAACAATGTCATCCGCAGCAGATGGTGGGATCGGTAAACGTCAATGAAAGAAGGCGTGATCACCCATTGAAAGTCTAAAGTCAAAAGTGAATTTACAGTTGGAGTTGTTAATTGATACTCAGTAGCAGTATAGAAAAACTAACTATTGAAAGGGTACCAAACAAAAGGATCCAAATAGGCGAGACCATAAGAAGGCGTGACAATTATCGTAAATAGAGAGTGTAATCATCTTTAAAAAAATATAATGTAGGCGTGTCTATCGAATTAGGCGTGGGAAACTATAATTAAGCATTTCTCACATACCCTTTATGGCAGAAGGGCGTGGTTTACGTCATTGATAGAGGGTGTGGTCAGCCATATAACGATTAAGAAGGTATGAGTGGCTAACGAAAGATTGAGTTAATTTTGAGTTCCTTTTGAGTCTAAGAGAGCGATTGAGTTAAGATTGAGCTAATTTTGAGTTATTTTTGAGTAATGTTTGGTCTAAAAAGGTGATTGAGTTCATTGTGAGTTCTTTTTGAGCTATTTTTGAGCATTGTTTCGTCTTAATGGGCTACTGAGCTAAGATTGAGTTCATTTTGAGCTAATTTTGAGTAATGTTTGGTCTTAGAAAGCGATTGAGTTCATTTTGAGTTCTTTTTGAGTCCTTTTTGAGCTATTTTGAGCAATGTTTCGTCTTAATGGGCTATTGAGCTAAGATTGAGTTCATTTTGAGCTAATTCTGAGTTAATTTTGAGTAATGTTTGGTCTTAGAAGGCGATTGAGTTCATTTTGAGTTCTTTTTGAGTCCTTTTTGAGCTATTTCTGAGCAATGTTTCGTCTTTGTGGGCTATTGAGTTAAGATTGAGCTAATTTTGAGTTAATTTTGAGTAATGTTTGGTCTAAATGGGCTATTGAGCTAAGATTGAGTTCATTTTGAGCTAATTTTGAGTTAATTTTGAGTAATGTTTGGTCTTAATGGGCTATTGAGCTAAGATTGAGTTCATTTTGAGCTAATTTTGAGTTAATTTTGAGTAATGTTTGGTCTTAGAAGGCGATTGAGTTCATTTTGAGTTCTTTTTGAGTCCTTTTTGAGCTATTTCTGAGCAATGTTTCGTCTTTGTGGGCTATTGAGTTAAGATTGAGCTAATTTTGAGCTAATTTTGAGTAATGTTTGGTCTAAGAAGGCGATTAAGTTCATTTTGAGTTCTTTTTGAGTTCTTTTTGAGCTATTTTTGAGCAATGTTTAGTCTCAGTGGGCAATAGAGTTAAGATTGAGCTAATTTTGAGCTAATTTTGAGTAATGTTTGGTCTTAGAAGGCTATTGAGTTAAGATTGAGTTCATTTTGAGATAATTTTGAGTAATGTTTGGTCTTAATGGGCTATTGAGCTAAGATTGAGTTCATTTTGAGCTAATTTTGAGTTAATTTTGAGCAATGTTTAGTCTCAGTGGGCAATAGAGTTAAGATTGAGTTAATTTTGAGTTAATTTTGAGTAATTTTTGGTCTTAGAAGGCTATTGAGTTAAGATTGAGCTCATTTTGAGTTAATTTTGAGTAATGTTTGGTCTTAGAAGGCGATTGAGTTCATTTTGAGTTCATTTTGAGTTCTTTTTGAGCTGTTTTAAGCTATTTTTGAGCAATGTTTCGTCTTAGTGGGCGATTGAGTTAAGATTGAGCTAATTTTGAGCTAATTTTGAGTAATGTTTGGTCTCAGAAGGTGATTGAGTTCATTTTGAGTTCTTTTTGAGTCCTTTTTGAGCTATTTTTGAGCAATGTTTCGTCTTTGTGGGCTATTGAGTTAAGATTGAGCTAATTTTGAGTTAATTTTGAGTAATGTTTGGTCTAAGAAGGCGATTGAGTTCATTTTGAGTTCTTTTTGAGCAAATTTTGAGCAATGTTTCGTCTTAGTGGGCGATTGAGTTAAGATTGAGCTTATTTTGAGTTAATTTTGAGTAATGTTTGGTCTTAGAAGGCGATTGAGTTCATTTTGAGTTCTTTTTGAGTTCTTTTTGAGCTGTTTTTAGCTATTTTGGAGCAATGTTTGGTCTAAGTGGGCTCTTGAGTTTAGATTGAGTTAATTTAGAGCTAATGTTTGGTCTAAGTATGCGATTGAGTTAATTTTGAGTAATGGTGCGGTCAGCCATGTAATTGAATAGAAAGTAGGCGTTGCTAACTTAAAATTGAGTAAATTTTGAGTTTATCTAGAGTAACGCTTCGTCTTAGTAGGCGTGGCGAACTTAAAATTAGCATATCTCACACACCATTTATGGTAGGGGGCGTGGTTAACGTCATTGGTTTGGGCATGGTAAGCCATATAATGTTTTACACAAGTAAGCGTGGTTCACTTATTTCACTGTGGTTACGGCGCTTTGATCTTCACAGACCCGGAACATCCCGGTTTTGGTGGGAATTATACCTAACCGTAAGCGGAAGTGGTTAATTTATCAAGGGAGAATACTCGTGTAAACATTAGGTATTCAAGATGGCTTCCGCCTGTGCTTTAGAATGGGTACCCGATTCATTATACAATATGGCTGTTTCTGGAATTGTTACCACTTACTCTAGGTATCGCAGGGAACTTAAAGCTCTTCCAGAAAACGTCCAGTTCGATATTTACTACAAGGTGAGTTAAATGACTTCGTAAAATACCCTTCTCATTTTGACAGCTGACCTGGAAAATACGTAAATAAATAGTTCTCATTTAGTATGATTTACAAGGCGCGGTTCATTGGTCGATATTCACTTTTATCCAAGGTGGATTTCAATTGTATTCTTCAGAGTCCTTTACTTCTTAACTAATCAGAATTCCAATACTTGTCATCGACTTAAAATTGTTTAACACATTACTGCACTACCCCAAGGCCAAAGCCTGGGTAGTGGGTGGGACTAGTGAAATTTGATTTGGGCGCATGAAGATGTTTAATTATTGTCAAGCTAGTTTACATTTTGCCCTTTTCTAACGTTAAATCTAATGTGACTTTACTGTAAGGCATTTGCCAACTGTCATTAAACACGGTATAATGACTCTAACCACTGCCTGCTTGTAAACTGGTTGTCTATCGGTTCTTTACTGTATACTTACCATGGAAGAGTATTTTTAGAACAAATATTTCATGTCTGTATTTTTTTTCAGTTGTATAACAAAGGTCGACTGTGTCAACTTGGTATGGAATTTTCTGAACTGGATACTTTTGCTAAAGTTTTAAAAGTCAATGATAAAAGGTATGTTAAAGTAAATAAATGACAACCTGTTGCTGCTTAACATTGCCCTGACAGCGCCTCCTTGTAAAAATCAGTATTGATTAGGACCGTCATCAGAAATCGCGATATTGATTTATCACCGATTCATGAAGATGATCTTATATCGATTTGCAATTTGGAATATGGATACAATCTAGCACTTTATACCACTATAAACTAAATAAAGATGAAGTTTAATATAACATCCATGTGTTGCTTTTATCTTTTTTATATTTCTGAGTTTTCATGTTTTCTGTTAGGCAGTGGCTAGAGTTACGGTACTGTAACTCTAGACCCAGGTTCTAGAGTTACGGAAGTTCTGTAACTGTAGACAATCCTGCCAGGGTTGGCTAGAGTTATGGAAGTCAAATAACATGCGTATGTTTCAACTTTTAAGCATCAAAAAACTTGTTTTATATTCATTATTACTTGAAATAAACAAATATTTACCGACGTAACTTATCCAATTGTTATTACACGCGCCATTTTGGATATGACTAATAAACTCATCGGATGTCTAACATTTTACGAACACCATTTTCCTGATTCTATAAAAAAATCACTTAAGTAGTAAGAAATTTTGTCTGCAAAAAAATAGCGTAATTTCATAAAAATTCTGTTAACTTTTCTGAATGCATGCCGAGTATTTCATGTTGAATTTTAGGATATATTTTCAAATAATTAAATAGACAACATTATTATTTCAACAATTTGAGCGGTAAGTTTTTTGTAAATGTAAATGAGTAAACTTTCATTTTCTTTGGTAAAATGATATCTCTGGACCAAAAGTCCAGTGCCAAAAAATGTTAGTTGTGAAGACTGAAGTAGATGACATGTTTGGTTTTACAGTTTGTATCAAGCTGCCTGGCCAGCTCAGTTTGTAGCTTGCAAGTCTACTGATTGAAAGGTCCTCACTTGTGGGTTTGATTCCCAGGTTGGGCATATTTTCATGGGGCTAGGTCATGAAATTAATTCTACAGACATTCTCCCTCCTACCAATTTATCTTGATTCTGTAAGGCAGTTGTCAGTCACTGACAAAAGTATGCACTTAGTAGTTGGTTAAAAGCTTAGTCCAAAGATTTTGCCTTTCCAGGAACAATGAGTAGGTTGACTGACTGCCGTTATATGACCTTTACAATGTAATGCTATGGCGTTTAACCTAACAAAAAGAATATAAAGTTTATACCAACATGTAATTGAAATGTGGTTTTTATTCTTCATAGGAGGTTGTTACACCATTGTTTTCAAGCCCTAATGGATCATGGAGTACATGCTTCCGAAACATTAGCTGATGCTTTTAATAGTCAAGTCAGTTTATCATTACCACAGCTGCAGTGTAAAGAGAAAATGATACAGCTAGGATTTGCTTTAGGTAAGCGTAAACTAGGGCGGGAAAAAAAAATATTCGAACATTTAGAACATCACCAAATATTCCATTCGGAACATCCTCGGCCATTTGCTACGAATAACCTTGGACATATTTAGACACCATGTTGGAAAACCGGTGTCGAAGTAAACAAATACACGATCCTTAAGGCGATTACTGAAGTTTCGTTTTTAGTCCGTAAATTTGAAATTACACATTTCAATGATACCGATGAACAATATTTGGTTCAATTTAAGACAAATTAATATGTTTAGACAAAGATCTGTGTGTAAACTACAAGAACTATTTTGTGTAACCGTTACGTGCTTCGCCTTGCGTAGGTAGTAAAATCACCAAAATCCAGTGAAGACCCCCACAAATCCTTCCGAGATTATTCATACATGAAAGGTCGAGGGTGTTCCGAATGCAAATATTCAAAAGTTGAAAAATGAATGACAAGTATTCGAAATTCTCCATATAAAAATCGCCTTTTCAAATTTTGATATCACTATCGACTATTGCTGTTAATTATTGTGAAGAAAAGTAAATTTAAACGTCAGACTTAATTTAGAGGAAATGGCAAATCAAAATATATTCAAAATTATTCAGTGTGAGTGAAGTATGTTGTTTTATATTGGGGTATAACTTAAATAATGACCATGATCTTTTTCTGATGCTATTTTCAGGTGGATTTCTCAGTGATGCTGGCTGGTATGAAGATGCAGAGAAGGTTTATAAAGCATGTCTATCTGTATGTCAAACTGATGATTCAGTCTCTGGTCTATGTTTATCTCTAGAATGTTGTGTCAGGTTAGTTTATATTATATATTATAATACAGTAGGACTGTCACGATATGCCAGAAGTGTATCGCCGTATATTGCGATGTGCTAGATACGTACCACAATATTTGCATTGCAATCAAAAGACAGGTTGCTAAATACTTCTGTCTTAAAGTTTAAGAACTAATTCAACTCTTCAGTATTGAAGTATGTTATAGGATTTTGTAGGGAAAGTGCCCTGAGAAAAATGGGCATTTTTGAGAGTCATGGGAACATTCCGAACATGCTCAGATTGGTTTAATTCTTTGAACTTAAGCTTTTATCCAATGAACCATTGAAAACTGACATTTCGCTACTTTCAATTGGTGAAGAGAAGACTTTTTCAATGAAAATAAAAAATATCGCTAAATACTGATACATTAAATTTGTACTGTGGTACATATTGCCACAGCTACATATTGCAATACACCAGTATATTGTGACAGCCCAATACAGTATAACCTCCCAACAATGGTCAGGAGCCGGACTTGACTTGATTAGATTGGCTGTTGGTATGAGGTAGTTTTTATATATATTATTATACCCCCGCTTCGAAGAAGAGGGGGGTATACTGTTTTACCCTTGTCCGTGCGTCCGTCCGTTACAAAATTTCCGTCGCAGTTTTCTCAGCAACTATAACATGCAGCAGCCTAATACTTTGCATATTGCTTCATCCCATAGTCCCATGTGGTGTAAAGCAATTTCATGCTCCTTGCTCATCTACTTCCTGTTTGTCGCATATTTTTAGATTTTTGCGGGGGTATCACTAGTGAGCATTAGCTCACAGATTTACTTGTTTATAGTGTATTGATAAATTTTATTCAAACTGTCAGTGGCACATACATTTACCTTGCTCATTTAAATACTCTCTACAGTGTTTATGAACTCATCGCAGGTGTCCAGTGTTGTTAACAATCGCGTCAAAGTTATCTTTTCCATATATTTCTGCCATCTATTGTCAGATCTTTACCAACTTTCATACAATAATAACATACCATGTGATGAACAGAATTAGAAAGTAACCACAACTCTACCTGCCTTTATTATGGATAATTTCCCATTGTAATTTTTGCGTTAAAGTTTTTAAATCTGACTTTAATGTGGTTTTTACATTTTATTTCTTGTTAGGACTTGAAGTCAGTGATTACACAGATAAAATGTTTAGGACTTGTCTGGGAATTGCTGGCTTTTTTAAAACTTAAAAAGGTTCTACAAGCTGCCTAAATCATGAAAATTAGACATTTCAGGATTTTGGACTTTCGTCCAAATTATTTCATGTGCGTCACTATATTTATTATTTCAGATTATTACATGTACAAAATTGTAACTGTAAATATCAAGAAGCTAAAGTGTCATGTATGGAGGCGATGGATATAATATCTAAAATAGACGAACAAGGACAAGTTATAAATAAAGCTACGTTATATACAGAATATTGTGCTCTACTGTTTGCTGAGAGCCAATATGATGAGGTATGTTATTGATAATTTATTATTTTGGTAAACCCGGGTCGGTAGCACAGTTGTTAGTGTACCTAGATTTTGTATCTAGTGTTGAATCCTAGTATATTCCTACCCGGGGAGGTTATATATACCCTTCCATGAAAATTTGACAATAATGTCAATTTTCCTTCATTAATAAGATTTATGGAGAAGTTTCCGGCCTTGTGGAAGTGTTCATGAGTACTGGTTATAGACAAGGGTTTTACTTAAGGAAAGCTTGGATAGATGCGCTGGACGCCGTTATATAACCTATACAATGTGTTGCTACGGCGTTAAACACAACAAAATAAATAAATAAATTATTTTGGTTTGGTTTAACCCTATAGCAACACAAAGTATAGATCATATCATGGCATGTCATTCAACCTACTCACCTTTCCTGAAGAGACTAATTAGCTGGATTTAGCTGTTAGACAGTTACTAGGCACATACTCACTGATAACTACCCCACATGATTTAGAATCAGTGATTGTAGGGAGAACGGCTGTAGAAATTAATTCATAATCAATCTTCATGAAAGTATGCCCCATCTGGAAATCAAACCCACCACCTCTTCATCGGTAGGCTTGTATGCTACTGATTGAGCTAGCTGGGCAGGCATGTTATTGGTAATTTAGTGTCATTCAAAGTTTCTTGGACATTACACTAATTTTAGGATAAATCAGGTTTTTTATCATACTAAATTATATTGAATGTAATTTCAGGCATTTAAATATTGTACATCAGCCATGAAAGAATTGTCATTATCATTACCTAAAAAAGCTGTAGTTGATGTTTTAAGACAGTGTTCAAAGGTAAGTTTATACATTGGTAAATATTGCAAATAGTGTAACAAAAATTATTCCAAAAAATATTATACATTGTACTACCCTAGGGAGTAATGCCTCAGTCCTATAAAATCGGGACTTGTTGCAGGTCCGTACGTGCAGGCAGTAGTAGGCAGTGGGAAGCCTTGCCTATTAAGGTGACGGTACGCACATGGCACAAAACAACACCCGTACAGAACTGTAGCTGGAAGATATGCTAGTTTAATCCATACTCGGTCACAATTTTGTTCACAATTTGACTTTAAACCTGATACGTGTATCCTGGGCTCATTTCACTGACCCTGGTAACAACGTAACTGTCCGTAGGGGTATGCAAGAGTTCTTACGGGTCCTTGTGGAACTTGATCGCAATTTGATCCAATTTGAAGAAAAAATTTCTAATGTTGATGGTATTCATAGTGTTTTATTTAGACAGAAACTATGCATTTATTAGTTGAAACTAGGGCTGTTACGATATGTCAGAAGCATATTGCAGTACATTGCAATGAGTTAAAACTGTCTCACGATAGGTACCACGATATATTGCTTTGCATACCAAAGACAGGGCTACATAATACTTATATCTTAAAAAAATCATTCAACTGTTCAGTATTGAAGTATGTTAAGGAATTTTGTAGGGAAATTGCCTGTAACAGACATTTATTTTGTAGGCCTGTGTTGTGAAAAGAGAATTCAATAAAGCTGAAGTTTTAATAAAATATGCTGTGAATTATGCCAAGTAAGTATTGCTTTTTTCAGCCAGTACATACATAATGTTACCATGCTGGGTTTGATACTTGGGTGCCTCATATTACATAAACAGCCTTCCACAAAAATTATTTATTTGTAGCTCACCATGATTTCAAAAGTAATGTCCTAAAGGGGGTACAGGTTAGAATACCTACCCTTCTATGAAAATTTGACACTAATGTCAATGTAACTCCATTAATAATATTTATTGAGATACTTAACAAAACTTAGTACCTCTATTTCTGTATTGTAGGAAATTTTTATTTTTCAACATTTATTTCTGATCGATAATGGAAATGTGTATAGGACCATATTGTCCTCTGCTTGCATGGTTTTTATGCTTATTTATTGATGCAAAACCAGTTTAGTCATGCATGTGTTGAAAAGCGGAAATGGGCTCGTGCTTCTTGTGCAAAAATCCCACCCAATCAGTTTGGGTGAAAGTTATTTGTGTGTTGATATGCACAACAAAAAATTAAGAAATGATTTGAATGTTGCTGCAAGAAAGAGGAATAGGTATTTTGCAATGGGGTGCATCATCTGCAGAGACAAGATTTTATTGCTATTTCTTGGTTAAATCATAGCTAATAAAAATCTTCCCATTTCCATGGAAATCAGGGTACTTAGAAGTTTTGTTAAGTATAGGTTAGTTGGACTGGACTATGTAAAATAACCTAAGTTCTGTTGACACGGTATAAAACCGTGCATAAACAAATTATTTAGACTTTCCTCTATGTATTGGGAAGTAATGACTCTATGTTGAAAGTAAATGCATTGTGTAATTTAGTAGGTAATTTACTTGGTAATTTAGTACTTTGACTGTAATCTTTAAAGTAAAGTATCCAGTTGAATACAAAAATTCTACGCTCTGTAATTTTCTGAATTTAGTTATGTTTAGGCGTTCAACTTTTTACAATTACATAACAATATATAATTATAATTGTTATTTGACTTCAGTGATTTCATCACTAGAATGTCAGAATGACGCCTTAAAATTGCGCCAAAATACTCATAATGTCAAAATTAATGTAGGATAGCTTGTAAAATTATAGAATATGCGTTTAAATAGTGAATAGTTTCACTTTGAGTACACTGGCCCTAATTTTTTTTCACTCTCTCCCTAATCAGTAGTTTCAGTGCTTTGATTTTGATATTTTTATTATTATTATTATTATCATTATTATTATTACAGGGAAGCATTTGGTTGTCATCATCCTAAATATTCTGATGCATTATTAGATTATGGATTTTATTTATTAAATGTTGATTCAATAGCAGCTGCAGTCAAAGTCTATCAGGTATGTTTTTAAATATCGTGGAGGTCCCATTCTAAGTGCAAGCCATAATTACCTATACACCAGTGTATGTATGAAAAAAATAGACTATACAGTACCACAAAATTGTCGACTGTTCTTTAATTATGTATTATGACAATTCATTGGGATTTTTTTTGTAAATCCGTATTTGTTTGCTCAGTTTTTCTCTTTTTTATCAATGTTTCTACATAAGGTGTTGGCTAAGAGACACTGT
The DNA here is from genome assembly GCA_025267735.1 of Mactra quadrangularis. NCBI lineage: Eukaryota > Metazoa > Mollusca > Bivalvia > Venerida > Mactridae > Mactra > Mactra quadrangularis. The sequence goes on along the minus strand of CM046305.1, from coordinate 44,041,398 downwards.
AAAATACAAACAATATGATAAAATGAAAGCAAAACAAACACTGAAAATTACAAAGTGTCACTGTACTCACCTGTTCACTTTATTTGGAGAAGTATATGTAAGCAGCCAGATAGCTCAGTCGGTAGTGCACTCACCTTGTAAGCAAGTGGTCCCAGGTTTCGAGTCTCTGTCAGTCTGCATTTTTGTTCTCTTCCTGTGATACATGCAAAAATTGTAAAGATCAATGGTCAGTTTCTTAAACATATTGCTAGCTAGTGTTTTGTCCCCTGATACCCTCAATTACACACATACTTATTACATTCGATGTAAGATGGGTACGAGAGGACAAAGCTCTTGGTAGTGATTTCCTTAAGAAACTGGCCACAAGTTGTCAACCCCTACAGACTAAGTGGAATAATATTTTCAGTTATTTTATAAATAGCCCCCCCCCTTTATTCAGACCATTTATTAATTAACTGGACAATATTGGACTTCAAATTTCGGGCTGATATGGCATTCACTATGGCATTATAACCAAATACTCAGCCATTATGGAAAAAACAAGGCCTTTATGAAATACCCCGGCTATTATAAGATTCAGGCATTTTGATTGGTTTCAAATCCCATAATAACCAAGTTTTCTCTTTAAGGCGGTGTTTGCTCTTGAAGGCCATGTTTTTTCTTTCCACAGAAAAAATGCCGCCATTTGAATGTGGGTACAATCTGAGTGTTTTTTGATAGGGACCCTATCTGTGACAACTTTGGCGTCTGCTAATTGTAGTTAATTAATAAAATCATCAGTAATTATTTATATGACTGTCTTCAGCCGAATAACAAGGCCATTATGAAACACATAATTATTTATTTTATATGATTTTGTTGTTTCTATTTCTAGAATGCATTAGATATACGTCAAGCTGTATTTGGTGGTAATAATTTACATGTAGCTGTTGCTCATGAAGATTTATCCTACGCTTCATATGTACAAGAATATAGTTCTGGTAGATTTTCTGATGCTAGGTAAATATTTACAATCAGGGCTCCAATTTAACTAATCCCCGTAAATATATACCCTATAGACTGTTGTCCTCTAGGATCTCTTAGTGTGGCTTGGAGGAATCTTTGTGTCGACCAATCAATGCATAGCTTTCATCTAGACGAAACACTATTAATAGCACCTTGATTTTGTAATATCTACTTTAAAACCAAGGTTTGCAAGCTAATTTGATGGTGGCGTTACTCACAGTGTGACTTGCGTGACTAAACATTTTGATTGTGTCATGAATATCATAAATTAAATAAGAAAAAGTTACCTGAACATGACCCTCATAACAAAACAGCCAGATCTAAATTAGTGAGTTGCCAAGCAGAGACTTTTAGAAATTGATCAGTTATTTTTGTTAGCAAAACTGAATCGAGGATATACTAGATCAAATTAATTTTTGCAGAGTTTACAGCCTAAGCAATTTCCTCTTGTAGGCTTAGGGGATGGAGGTTATACCTTTCCATGAAAATTTGAAATTTTCCCTCAAGTTGCAGCTTTATGGAAGGGTTAGACAAGCCAGGTTAATTGTGCTAGTGTCAGTAAAAAGGCAATAATTGTGTTGACGTCAGGGCTGTCACGATATACCGGTGTATTTTGCAATACGCAGCTGCGGTAATACATACTGCGGTACGAATTTAACGTACCAGTATTTGGCGATTTTTTATTTCATGGGAAAATGTGTCCCTTCACATAATGAAAGAAGCGAAGCCTCAGTTTTTCCATCGTTCATTCAATCTAAGCTTAAGTTACAAGAATTTTATCTGAATGGGACTCGTTTGATTGGTTGTACATCATATATCACTGTCCTAAATGACTGTATAGACTTGAAGAAGCTAGATTCTATCAGTCGCTGCTTGTAAGATTTGCAATGTTTCTGTTAAATACAGCAGAGGCATAACCAATCTAAAAGCCCACAATATATTGTGGTATGTATCGCGATACAGTGCTAGTGTATTGCAATATATCGCGATATGCTTCTGGCGTATCGTGACAGCCCTAGTTGACACAATATTAATCAGTAAAATAAGATTATCAAGTAATATTTCATTAGGTATGTTTTTATACACATTGATATTTTTTGTTTTTACAGGGACCATGCAGAAAAAGCTATAGAAATATTAGAAAATATTTTACCTAAAGATCATCTCATGTTGTCATCATCAAAAAGAGTTAAAGGTAAGAAATATATCTGTTATTCATTCCAAATACCAACAAAAATGACCTGAGACAGATCATTAGTATTTAATACAATTTTTAGCCAGACTTTTCAACAAAAAATTTACATTGAAAAGTAAGGGTAAAATCCGAGTACTCCAACTAATAAGACCTACCCCCTATAGTGGCTAAGTCAAGTGTAAAAATGTCTTTTTCTGAACTTATGGATTGAAATAAAACTCATTCATATTCAAAAATTTACAAATATTTTGTTTGTTTTTTCTCTATGACCTTTCTTAAAGACATATTAACTAACCTTTGACTGTGAGTTTTTATTTCTTTATTAGCTTTGATATTAGAGGAAATAGCTATAGACAGTCATAACAAAGAAGTTGAAGATAATTTACTATCAGAAGCCCAAGAGTTACATCTGCAATCATTGGCACTAGCTAGAAAAGCATTTGGTGAAAATAATGTACAAACAGCTAAGCACTATGGTAACCTCGGTCGTCTGTACCAGTCCATGCATAGATATGTGGTAAGGCCTTCTTTTATATTGGAAAAGTGAAAAAAGATATTGTATTTTATAGTCTTAGTCTAGATTACCTGCCCCTTTCCACTACAGTTATCGGGTCAGACAAAGGGTAATAATTGCAGCGCTCACCAGGGCATCTTCAGGTTACAAAATTTTCTCTTATTTTCCCTTTATTTTGCATGAATATTTTCTGACAACGGTCCCTTTAGTAGGAGTTCAGTATTATAAGGTCATTCCATCCACTTTTTTCTGCTCTTAAATGTTGGGAATAAATTATCCAAAAAAAAATCTGTAAAGTAGACACGATAAGGAGGTTGACATTTCTTGTTAAAGTATGTCAAAGTATGAATGGAAACCAGACAATTTGTAGTGTAAATTTCTTGTTTATGCATGTTGACAGACTTTGCAGTTGGATGAATTTGTTGACTAGGCATAAGTGATCTAACAGACTGATTTTTAAGATTGATAAATAGATACCAGTGACCTGATGACTTGGAGTAATAGTTGTAAAGTCAGTATTAAAGTTATTGGATTTGAATAATATCTGGCTCTATGAGACTACCTTATCTGACCTTAAATGATAAAAGCCTCTGAATTGAGCTGTTAACCAGTTAACAGGTTCATTTTTAGCTCGACTTTACGTAGTAATGTAGAGCTCTCCTACTCGCCCCGGCGTCCGCGTCCACCTTTCTGATTAAAGTTTTTGTGCAGTAAAATACTTTCTTCTATATCTTTGTTATTTCTTAAGATATTAACTTCAAACTTTAAATATATGTTCCTTACTATCAACCACATCTCATGTGACAAGGTATATAACTCCAAACACATTTTTTCCAGAATTATCTCCCCTTGAACTGATCAAAGTTTTTGTGCACAGATTAAAGTTTTTGTGCAGTAAAATACTTTCTCCTATATCTTTGTTATTTCTTAAGATATTAACTTCAAACTTTAAATATGTGCTTCTTATTATCAACCACATCTCATGTGACAAGGTTCATAACTCTAAATATATTTTTTCAGAATTATCTCCCCTTGAACTTAGAGTTTTCTTTCAAAAATGTTTGTTTTTACTGCAACTGTTTTATTCCTTTAGGTATTGACTTCAAACTTTAAATGTACATTCCTTATTATCAACCACATCTCATGTGACAAGGTGTATAACTCCAAATATATTTTTTCAGAATTATCTCCCCTTGAACTTAGAGTTTTCTTTAAAAAGTGTTTGTTTTTACTGCAACTGTTTTATTTCTATAGGTATTGACTTCAAACTTTAAATGTACATTCCTTATTATCAACCACATCTCATGTGACAAGGTGTATAACTCCAAATATATTTTTTCAGAATTATCTCCCCTTGAACTTAGAGTTTTCTTTAAAAAATGTTTGTTTTTACTGCAACTGTTTTATTTCTTAAGGTATTGACTTCAAACTTTAAATATATGTTTCTTATTATCAACCACATCTCATGTGACTAGGTTTATAACTCCTTATATATATTTTTTACTCCTGTGACAAACACTAACTAAGTCGAGCATGCTGTCTCCTCTGACAGCTCTTGTTCTGTCAGTGTCTGACAACTTCCATACATAATTAAGAATCATTGGTAGGAGAGAGAATGGCTATAGCCAATTTTTTCATGACAAATCTTCACAAAGGTATGCCCTGCCTGGAATTGATCCATAACCTCTAGATAAGTAGACTTGTGTGCTACCAACTAAGCTTGTTAATAATTTTTCATTGTGTTAATTATTAATGTGTGCCCTGAATGGGCATGACATATAATATTTTCTGTGTTGTAGGAGGCAGAACAGATGCATTTACAAGCAATAGAAATCAAAGAAAGATTACTAGGACATGAAGACTATGAGGTGGCCTTGTCTGTCGGACATTTGGCATCGTTATATAACTATGATATGGAGAAATATACTGAAGCTGAACAATTATATCTTAGATCTATAGCTATTGGTAGGTTATACTTCAGTCAAGTTTAGGGGTGTAATTATTAACAGATATACTGGTTAATATTGTGATACCAATTCTGATGGTTTTTAACCGGCTCAATTTTCTTTAAACCAATTTTCCTACAAAGACTTGGCTATGCTTTGCACCTTTTCACAAAAGTTCTTACCAAAAGAGTTATTGTAAGTCAAATTCATAACTTTGCTGTTCTACGTCAGAAGGATAATAAACAGAACTATAACATGGTATTTAAAAGTTATACAATACTTAATTACAATACATAATTTAAAAATATTTGGAATTGATCGGCCAAAACATGACCATATTATTAATGTTCTTGTTTTTGACTTACCATGATTTTTATTGTAAGATTTTTTGTGAAAAGCGCCTATGATTGTTTCTCAGAATCTGAAATTTAAAGGTTTGAGAAAATAATTTTTGTGATGATAACTTTTAATTATCTTATTGTGCTTTTGTTGGTTAAATGTTTTGTCGTATAAGAGTAATTCTTTTTGAAAGTTTGTTTCAAATTATATATTTTTCCAACATCAACTTTATTTTACACAACTCTTTCAAATGTGTTCATATGAGAACATTTTAAAAATATACTAATGGACAAAAGTCTTGTCCGGTCTACAAAAACCATAATAACTTTTTTGTTTGTTATTGCACACTCATACATTTGGTATACTTAGAAAGAGAATGTTAGTATGCATTGAATAAAAAAAGAATTGTGAAATGTGAGCCATTTCTGTCGGTACAGTAATGTGTTGAAAATTGACATTGAGGATTAGCAAGTTACAAATGATTGTGTTGAGTCAGTTTTGAATGAAACTTTTTTCAATAGTGTGTGTGACCCCCATTAACCCGAATGAGTTTTCTGGTCGTCCGGCTAGATTCCTTCGCAAACTTGTAGCATCTATGCATAAAATGAGCACCGAACTCATTCTACGCAATCATTTGTAACTTGCAAATCCTCAATGTCAATTTTCAACACATTACTGTACCGACAGAACTGGCTCAAATTTCACAATTCTTTTTTTATTCAATGCATACTAACATTCTCTTTCTAAGTATACCAAATGTATGAGTGTGCAATAACAAAGAAAAAGGATATTATGGTTTTTTAAGACCGGACAAGACTTTTGTCCATTAGTATACATGAATATGTATGCGGTTCTTATCCAATGAGGACATTAAATGCCCATTAATGCCTGCAGCAATTTTCTATGCAAAAACAGACATGTATCGCAATATATTGCAATAATGTTTTTACCACATTATTACGTCCCAAGTAAAGTTCATTTATTACTTGTTAGAATACTTTCTTTGTGGGGTGGGGTTGCCACAGTTATGCCTCAAAAGCTTTAAAATAGTAAATTTACTTGTGGTGTGAAGTTTTAATCAAACTTTCATTTGTTTCTAGACTTTTGGAAGGCACTGAGTATTTACTACTTTCCAATTATAAGTAGGAGCAATGGTTCGGTGGTAGAATGTGCTGTTAAGGATCCAAAGGTCTCGGGTTGAACCCCACTAGAAGCACTGCTATTTTTTTTTTGGCAAGAAATTTACCTACAGTTATTCCACTCCACCCAGGTATAATGAGTACTGTGAGGAATCTCTCATCTATAGGTGATTTCAATGATCGGGGTTTATCGTACAAAATTGTCAAGTTTGCTTAACAGGAATATGAAGGAAGACTTTAAATTGCAGTTCAATTTTCTCACTTTTTTTAAATATTTTAACTGTATTATTGTTCTTGCTTATTTTGCAGGAAAACTACTTTTTGGTGATGGTTATTCAGGATTGGAATATGATTACCGTGGACTTTTAAGACTGTATCGCCAAATGGGTAACCGTGAAATGGCGGAACGTTATTCAGGAATCCTTCAGCAGTGGAACAGAATACGTGATTCAAACAATGCTGTGCAAGTGAAACCATTAGAATTTGAATTAACTTCTTCGTTAACTGATCTTGTGTGTACTTATTTTAAATGATTTGAAATTTCATCGTCTTATTTGTTGTTGACTAGTGTGCGAGCTTTTCTGTGAATTTACTCAACCCTGAGGTTAATAATTCTTGGGAATGTACTCTGTGCTAAATGCTCAGTTTTATTTTCGGCAGCCTTTTTTCCAACATCATGAAATTGGTAATTCATTTTAGTACATGTAATGAAGTTTAATATCATATGTGAATTTAAACTTGACAATTTTAGTAGCTTTCCAAAGTTTCTGTTCTTAGTTGTGTCTCACGTTTTTTAAAGTGAATAAATTAATAAATGCATGTTTAAATTTCAGTGTCCTACCACCCTTTAAATAGATATATAAGTGTCTAAATTATATATAGTCATGAAAGATGTTATATTCAGTGCTCATTAGTTGAAACAAAATATACCTTACTCGAATAACATCGCATTTCACAGTAAAGCATGAAAGAAACTCTGCTTCCAAATAAAAAAAATGAAAAGGATATTATTTATGTTAGTAAAGATTTTTTGAGAATGAAACTGAGTTTTGAGTATAGAGTACATTTTCAAATTTTGTGGAGGATTTGTAGAGAATTTATTTCATGGTATCTGTGATACCACTACATTCATACTCAGAGCTGTGCTACTGTGTTCCCTTTTATGAATTTAGCTTTTAAGGCATCGTCGGCAACCACAGTACTTTCTTCCAATACACTCCATACATACTGTGGGCAATTTTGAATGGCAAAATCTCATTTTCATGAAGATGCATGAGACAGGGGAGACCAATCTCCTTCCAATGAAAACGCATGTTACAATTAAACACTCTTCAATAACAATGACATCATACTTGGATTTTCTTACTTAAAATAGAAACCAAAAACTGGTTGCCAAATTTCATTGGCTAGTTTTCTGCAGTAGTTTCCTTGCAAAACCAATTAAACTGCCTCATTAATTATTCATGATTATTTGATTTTCCGAACTAAATGGCCCATGGTGCATAATGCAGCATAGCAGAGTAATGTATCATGGGATAATCAAAAATGCTTTTAAGGTAGAATTCCCATAATACCAAACTTGGGTTAAAAATAAGTTAAATTTTGTTTTATAGTCTGCTTCCATGTACATGTTAACCCAACGTAACAATTTTGTATGATAATGTCTGATCATTAAAACCCACAAGGCAGGTGGGTCGGTACAACTGTGGGCAACTTTCTTGTTCACGGAAATTATCAGCGTCCTTTGTGGGGCTTTAACATGAGACCTCTTGATCCCTAAGCGGTCGTCCTACCACTGGACCACAGCTTCTACTCATCTACTTTGAACGGCAGTAACTTTGTCAGAAAATTAGTATCTAATTGTACATTGTATTTCTTATGTTTTGACCTTAGTCGCCCGGCTAGCTCAGTTGGTAGCACGCAAGTCTACTGATCGGGGGATCATGGGTTTGATTCCCAGGCGGGCATACTTTCGTGGAGCTTGGTCATGAAATTATTTCTATGCCCATTCTCCCTTCTACCAATGAGTTTTAGTTATTTTGGGCAGTTGTCAGTCACTGATAAAAGTATGCGCTTAGTAGTTGGTTAACAGCTAAGAGATTTAGCCTTTCCAGGAGGAGTGAGTGAGTAGGTTGACTGACAGCCGTTATATGACCTATATGATGTGTTGCTACGGTGTTAAACCCAAAAAACAAACAAGCAAACATGTTTTCACCTTGCTAGATTTTTTCATTATATTAACTTTTATTTTGGTAGAATATATAACATTTACACTTTTTTTCATATCGAAGGTAAATGCATGTAATAACTCATGTTCAATTAAGTTTTCGTAAATTATTTTACTGCAAAACATTGTTTTTTTTTAAGTTTAATCAAATGACAAATGATAAACATAATGTTACGAATAAAAAATGTTACGTTTTGTAATCATGGTTTTCAAATATATTAATGCTTGTAAATAGGTATTGTGGAAATTCTACTTAAATATTAATGGAATCTTGGGTGTGGAAGTCCTGTGCTAGATTTGCTTGACTCGTACATTTATGTTTGTGTATGCTTACATGTAGGGCTGTCACGATACGCCAGAAGCGTACCCCTGTATATTGCAATACGCTGTCATCGTATCGGGATACGTACCACAATATATTGCGAGCTTTTAGATTTGTTGTTTCTCCACTGTATTTAACAGAAAAATTGCAAATCTTATATGCAGCTACTTATAGAATCTAGCCTCTTCAAGTATTTACGGTCATTTAGGACTGAGAGGCGCCCCAATCGGTTAAATTCTTGCAACTTCAGGTTAGATGGAATTAACAATGAAAAACTGACGTTTTGCTACTTTTATTTTGAAAAGGGAAGAATTTCCCAATGAAATAAAAAATATCGCCAAATACCGGTACATGAAAATCGTACCGTGGTACGTATTGCTGCAGCTGTGTATTGCAATATACTGGTATACCGGTATATCGTGACAGCTCTACTTACATGTTTCCATCCCTCTTGTCTATGGACAAATAAATATTTTATTAGCTGTAAATATATAAATGTTACTATAATACTTAATGATGTAGAGGCCTATTATGACAATGTTATTCATATGTGGCACACATTAGTTCCTAGACAAAAATGTTATGTACATAGTCTATTTTTTCTCAACTGTCAAACTCAAAGTTTGAATAATTTCATGGTGATTGAATACACACTGTCACAATATCACAAGTGTTCGACAAAGAACACAAAGTCACTGAGAAATAATTCAGGTTTGACAAGTGAGAAAAATCAAACTATACGTACATGTATATGGTTTATAACTCCCTAAATCGTAGTTGCTTTTTAATAAATTTCATTATGAATTATACTCTATCACAGGTAGTTCTTGTTCACTATTTAGTCGACACAGCTATCACTATATCAATATGCACTGATAACAATGAACAAAATTTACCATAGTCAGTGCATACATATTGATTTTGTCCATGATTTACCAGTCATGAGTGAAAGTTTTCTATATTAATGATTTCAGTAAATTGAGAGTAAATTTCTGAGTGAATTTCATTTAAATTATGGCTGCTTCATTACATGTCAAGGGTTGCCTGCAAGACTATAGAAAGTGCATTGTGTTAAAGAGTGAGTTACTACAGTCCTGCGGTTAACCCTCAATGTACACTGCGATACAAAAGTTCCTTTACACTCATATTTTATTAATATTTTCTCTTATTTTTTATTGAAAAAATTAATGCAGACACATCGTGTTTAGTATTTTATTTTATTTTTATAATATATAAAAAGCATGATTCGCAGTTCATGTTAAGCTGTATACATTTGTGATACAAATAGTATATGTGAAGCATATCAAATAATTATGTAGAGTATAATTCAAAACATTACAATTTCATAAGTGTAAAGAAACTTTTGGCCCTCAGTATAACTGAAAGTAGGTTTTCAGTAATTTCCAAATTTTCAATGTCAAACCATGTGACTACTTTTGGGTTTATTTATAAAATCAGATTCCATTACTTTATATAAAACATTCGATTCACAAAAAATAATAATAAATTCCTAATAAATGCATAACATTCCAAGCATTTTGAATCAAAACACGTTTTTTTCGCATCTGATATTTTTTTTATAACATCAGATTAAATAATTAATATATTTGTATAATTAATATCATTATTAGTTATAATTATTAATTAGTGATACAATTTTTATATGATATTTTATAACATCGAATTACGAAAGTTTATAGTTGGTTTTCATTTTGAATTCTGGAATTATGTGACCAGATAGTTTTAATTCTGTGATCATGTGACCAGGATAGTTAAAAATGTGATCATGTGACCAGGATAGACAACTCATGTGATCATGTCACCAGGATAGTTTTAAATCTTTGATCATGTGACCAGGATGAATTTATTTCTGTGATCATGTGACACCATGTGACCAGGATAGTTCTATTATGTGATCATGTGACCAGAAAAGATAAATTTTGTAATCATGTGACCAGGACAGTTAAATTATGTGATCCACAACCAGGATGGATTAAATTCTGTGATCATGTGACCAGGATAGTTTTATTCTGTGATCGTGTGACCAGGATGGATTTATTTCTGTGATCATGTGACCAGGACAGTTAAATTATTTGATCATGTAACCAGGATTGATTAAATTCTGTGATCATGTGACCAGGATAGTTTAATTATGTGATCATGTGACAAGGATAGTTAAATTCTGTGATCATGTGACGAGGATAGTTAAATTATGTGATCATGTGGCATTGAATTAATATCTTTGATCAAGAAATAGAGATTCAGTAATCTTTGTTATTTAATGATCTGATAGTGTCTATTTCATTGATATTGTTAAGACTTTATGTCAAGGGACAGCTTGTTCTTTGTTTAAGTTATTTTATTGTTTAAGTTTATGTGTTGTTAAGACATTGTTAAGATTTTTTTATGTAAACATTTGGCCATCATAAGTTAATTGATAGATTCTAAGCCCTGCCCATCCAAGGTCAAACTCCTCACAGTGCTTATGTCAAGCGTTGCTACTTAATCATTGCCATCACATAAATCAAATGACACTAGTAATACTATGTGACACCAATGTGTTGCAAGTAATAAGTTAATTTGCTTTTTTTACAAATTATTGATTGAAACTAATATTTTTTTCTTCATGTACTCAATTGATAGAAAATATTGAAATTCTAAAGAAAAGATGAAAAAAAAATATTCGACTCTCTGAGGGACGAATTTACTTGTGGTGGCAGTGGTTATTGATTTATTAAAGGGAAAAAACTGCTGCGAGGAGTTTGAACTACTGTTGGCAAGAACTCTGGATGAGCATTGAATTATTAATTTTCTCTTGTCTGATCATTTATTTTTAGAATTATTTGTGTGAAGGACTCTGATTTTATTATAGGAATATGTACATTATTATTTTACTAGATTTTGGGTTTTTTAAAAGGAATATTTTGTCTGCTAAAATTTTAAATGTTCTGATACAAAAAGAAACACAGAAATAGCCACCAAGCTAGCTCAGTTGGTAGCACTCGAGTCTACTGATTGAGGGTTTGATTCCCAGGCAGAGCATACTGTCTGTGCCAGCAATGTGGTGCAAACTTTATCTTTGCAACTAATGAAGGGATTCACTTGAAACTTCAGACATGTCTAAGGGGTTATCATTTAAGGTCTAATACCAAGTTGCATAACTCCAGCATAAGTATTTATATGAAGACCTTAAATTGTGGTTAAGGTTTGAATTAACTTTTATAAATTGTTCACTGATGTACGAGGCGCATTGTGTTGTTGATGAATTTGTACAATATTATAGATTTGTATAAAATTGGCCCTAGACCACCAGAGTTGAATTCTTACATTTTATAACCATTTCCCTGCTGCAGCTGTGTTAGTTATTATTTAAGAGTTGTGTTAATGAATATACAATGCCCTCCAAAAGTTCTTAGACAAAATTCTGTTTTTAGAATAAGCAATTATTGTTAAATTTTATTCAACTGTCAGTGTAGTACACATTTACCCTGCTGATTTAAATACTTACTACAGTACTACTGTACTCACTTTTAATAGAGATAGTTACATGTACACCACTCAGTAGTTCTAAACCACCTACTAGATAAATGGCTATATACTTTAGTTGTAAACAATTAGAAATTAATTTGTTTTCTATGATACGAAGCTTATTGCACTTCGATAGTAATTTCATTCCTATTTATCAATGTAGCCACTTCCATTTCGATTTATCGCACATTGCTTAAACCAGTTTCGGTATTTGCAAAATAAGATTCTGTAACTTGAAATGAACAACCATGCAAAATTTCATATTTGAAAATTAATCCATGCTCAAGTTATTCTATTTTTATTTAGTGGTGGTTTAGAACTTTTGAGTAGTGAATGTATAATATGTATGAGGATTATCAAACAAATATTGAGTATTTAAATCAGCAGAATTAGGGTACACATACCTGACAGTTGAATCTAATTTAACTATACCCTGTCAAGAATCACCTTTAATAAGTTTAAAACATACCATTCAAACTAAGTCATGAGAATCAACTTTCAGTTATGTAAAATTGTGTGCAGTTTGCATCGGCTTTTCTTAAAATTTCATTTGTCCATTTGTTCAAGAATTTTCCGAGGATAATTGTATATTATGATAGTTCTATTTTATGCCTAGGTGCCAGACACAAATTTTCCTTATAGTATATATAGAGACTGTAATAAGGAAAGTTGGCACCTGTGTTTTATGTGATAAAAAAAGTATATTATGGTATTGTATTTTATGTTAATATTATCATTTTTGTCATTGTTTAAAACTGTGAATATAAGTTGTAAAAAATTTAATAAAATTTGTGAATAATTTGTGTTTTTCTGTTATTTTTACATCTCCATAAACATATATGCTGTTGTAAAATTAGCACACAGGGAGTGGAGAACTTTAGATCTTATTTGAATCAGATTGGTTATACATAAAAATGGTTCTAAAGGGTTGCTCACAAAGTGCTCAAGGTGAGCTGTTGTGGGAGTCTTGCCATTAGTGCATGTGTGTGTCCCTCAATAATTTCTTAAAAAATCTTTTGTTTTAAACCATGAAGCCTACAGTTACTGAATAAGACAAGTGTCATGGCATTAAGGTTCTCTACAAAATTTGTTCAAATTAAGCTCTTGGGGTCAATATTGACCCCCAATCCTAGCGGTCAACTGATTTAAATAAGCAAATCTTCATATCTCTGCAAAAGATTGTTCAAATAATGCCCCTGGGGTTGAAAAAGGTCCCCACCTCAGAGGCCCTTTGAATTTACTTCTGAGGTGAGCAGTCCAGTGTCCTGGGGACCCTTTTGTTCAATGTAAGAGTGAACAAACACTGTCCAGGCTGCTCCTTTGTTGGCCCTTTATGAATGGTGCAAAAGGTTTATGTTGTCTTCTTACAAGTATGAAAGAGTGACCAAAAACTGCATAGTTAGGTTGACCCTGTATGGAAGTGTGGGCAAAAACTGCAAAGCATTAAGGAAAACACATTAAACAAACAACATTTATTTTCAAACAAATTACATAAATGTTTACCAAAACTGTTACATTTTTAGAAATTTAAAGTCAAACTGCCCTATGTTTCAAAGGGCCATATCTGGAGATTTATATTTAGGGTTTTTCATTCCATAGTTTAATTCTGCTCCGCCAGACATCAGAATGTTGATTCCAGTACAGAATGTGGCATCTGCTGCCAGGAATAAACAAGCTTTACCACATTCTTGGATGGTACCATATCGTCCAAGTAACTGAAAGTATATATTAAAATGTTTTTTATGGTGGCATATTTCTGACACCAGATTTCCACATAACTAAGTTAATTAAGTGGTTAACTAGTTAAGTAACTAGATAATTGTAATGATTTTTGTTCTCAAAATTAAAGTTCAAAACAGAAATTGAAATCTAGAAATTTAGAAATTGAAATATAGAGCTGTGGTGCTTTTCACTAAAATACTTACGAAAAAAATCTTCGTAAGTCAAAAGCAAGAAACCTAATTTAAATGCCAATTTTTGGTTTATCAATTCGAAATATTATAGAATTATGTAGAATTGTGTATACCTTTTGAATATCATATCATAGTTATGCTTATTATCCGTCTGACTTCGAAGTGCTAATTATATGAAACTGACGAAGATTTTTTTCGTAAGAATTTTTGTGAAAAGCACCACAGATATTTTCAAAGTCATAGAGTATTATTGAGCTACACTACTATTTAAAACCCGGGTCGATAGCGCAGTTGGTAGCGCGCCGGGATTTGGATACTCGTGCCCGAGGGGGTGCGGGTTCGAATCCCACCCGGGGAGGTTATACCCTTCCATGAAAATTTGACAATAATGTCGATTTTCCTCCATTGATTAGATAATATGGAGAAGTTTCCGGCCTTGTGGAAGGGTAGGTGAGTACTGGTTATAGACAATGGTCCAGGAAAGCTAGGTTAGGTGCGCTGGACGCCGTGAAATGACCTAAATTGTGTTGATACGGCGTTAACTCCAATAAATAAATAAAAATAAACTACTATTTAAAAATAGATATTTAAAAAAACTCGTTGAAAACGAGACACTAAGTATATACTATTATTGTTCTTTCATGGACATATCCTTCTCGATCTCCATTAAAATCTTTGCATTTGACCATAACAATCATTTGTTGGACCCTTTTGAAATTTTGTGATTACAACCCCTTTTCTCCCTGATAACAATTATGGAATAGGTTCCTTTCGAGATTTTGTGATCATGATCCCTTCTCTCCTTGATGAAAATCTTACATTTGACCCCTTTTTGTGATCTGACCCTAAAAACTTTATACGAACCTGGGCGTCTTCACCAGCTTTCTTACATTTATCATAATCAGGGGTTGCTCTGGCCCCGGCATCCCACATAGGTGTCCAGATATTACCCGGAGCAAACCTGAAATATGTAGAAATATAATATAGGAACAGGTGTGGTCGAATGGTAACGACGGTGGACTCGTAATCATTGCCAGCTCCGCGTTGGGTCAAATCCAAAACCTACCTCATTGTTTCCTTGAGTAAGAAACTTCATTCTACTAGCTCAGTACTAGGATCGGAGAACCAGGAAGCGGACTCTAAAGTGATTAATCTAAGTTGTAGGAACTTGTTTCACAATCTAGCTAAAAATTAGTGTACCATTATATTAAAGAATAAATGAGAATATGTATGAAAATAATGAAAAATATATATTTATAAATCGATAAGAACGTATCATTGGTTTCTTCATAGTTTAGAAAGTAAATACATGAAAACAAATCAATAACGAATCTAACACGAGCGTGTTGAAGTTATAGTACACCGTGCGTGGATCACAGGTTTTTCGTGCCTACTATTTCAGTCACTTATTTATCGTTGTAGTTGTGGATTTTATACGAATAGTGAGGTAAGTTTAATTATTTATTGAATACATTTTAATTAATAATTTATTAATTTAATGTTTGTTTTTATCGTAAGAAATGTACATGGAGATATTATATGTTTCAAATAGTTGTAAAATGACTTAAATACAAAGGATATAGACAGGGTTGACTCACACGATAAATTTACCACGTGTAAACTTGAAAGTGTCTTAGTGTGTGTTTGATTTGTATTTTAATGTCTGGCGAAATGTTGCATGATTTTATTCTCAAATATACTGAGCTTTTAAGACTATAATCTGTAGTCATTATTTTATTAAATCTAATTACATTTGGTCGCTTTGATATGTATATGCGTGATTAAGTTTTTAGGACCATTTCATTGGTGTAAAACGGAATCATATTTCGTAAAAGCAAAAGTCAAAAGAATTGTGAAAGTAAAGTGTAACTTTAGCTTAGAGGCTCCGTAAAAATGTATTAAAGTATGATTTTTTTATATGAAAAGTTATTGAAATGTAAAAGAATTATGATTATATACATGTATGAAGACGTATGACTAAGTATATTTGTTAGCCATGTTTTCTGTCAACGAATCATTGTTTTTAAATCTATGAAAACCACTCACGTATTTACTCTTACACCATGTATTGCTTCGTCTATGGCCAATGCTTTAGTAAGTGACGTTACACCACCCTGAAATAATAGATATGGGTAAGAACCTTTTAGAAAAAACAACACAGAAAGATAAAACTCAAAATTTATGTTTTGTATGTACAGTAAATTTTACAGTTTATTCGATAATGATTGAGGCCACCGGCCCATAACATGATACATACATTTGTAATAACATACACATGATAATACGCATATTATAATGTTTGAAAACATATATAGAAATATCACTTGACAATATTTCGTACATAATTACAATATTTTAACATATAGTTGTAATATATACATGTACCTATGTTATATTTTATTTTGTTTGTATAATTATCTGTTAACATTTGACATCTCAGTTTCCAAGCGTAGAAAATGAAGCAAGCAATATTTTATGTAAGTATATGTAACGCGATGCTCGTACTTCGTACCTAAGTAATATAATAAGATAATGGTTGCAATTTACCAACACTTCCAGAAGTTTATCTATTGGCAAAAGGCACATACTGTATATATGCAACTTTGCATGCTTCATAAAAAGAAAGGCACGTTGGTAGCATTCGTTAGGTACCTGTGATGTGATTTTATTAGCAAATTTTGAGACTTTTATGACAAAAAATAGAATTTTGTGTATAGTTTATAGAAAGACGTATACATGGCATCAGATTGTGCAGACATCTGAGAAATAGCTATGAAATATGTTTGTGGGTCGAGGAGTCCCGGGTACGAAAACTAAAATATTCCGTAATAAAATAGTACCGAAATGCGTGGCTTTTATCCATATTTTATTCATTCGAGCGCTCTTGGTTTTATCAAAACGAACTTTTTTGCTGGCGTACATGTCCGAAGTTTTCGATTGAGGGTAAAAAACCTATTCCATACTTGTAAAAAATGACATTTTGTCCCTAAATCATGTAAAATTTCTGTCATGGGCCCAGAATCGAGGCCCGGATCACCAAGAGAACAGAAGATATAAAATGCTTATGAATTTTGTACCGTGAACGAAATGATGTTAAAATGATTGTCATTGTACACAATATTATGGATAATAATATGGACCAATCGTAAACTCTGACGTCCCTTACTCCAAAAAATATTATGTGTCCTGAATTTTTTAGTGTTTATTTTACTCATTAATTTATTTCGTATTTAGCGCACTTTTGCTTTACTTTGTTTTATTATTTTGCACTGCTACAACTTTGAATGTTAATATGTAAATTTTAATACTTTGCTGTGAGTTTGTTTATGTACACAGATTTTATCATGCTTGAATAACCGTCTGAATATAAGTGAGTTTGTATCAGCTTTTAAACGAAAATCACGAAATCAGTAGCCTGTTCAATTACCCTAAACGTTCCAAAACGTTCCGGAACGATACATTCCGAACTCCTAGGCCATTCACTGCGAATAATCTCGGACATATTTAAACGCTATTTTGAAACTACCGGTGTTGAAGTAAACAAATATACGATCGTTTAGGCGATGAGTGATGTTTCGTTTTTAGTCCATGAATTTTGAAACATCACTCATTGTCTTAACGATCGTATAATTGTTTATTATCATGTTAGATTATTCGCAGCGGTTGGCCGAGGAGTTCCGACGGTATCGTTACGGAACGTTTTGAAACGTTTAGTCTAATTGAACAGGCTACAGATTGGTAACAAGTTTTTAGCCAGGCTAAATTATTATGCGTTTAATATGTCTTCAAGACGTCAGTGGTTAAACATTTGTAACAGAGTTAAGACAAATAGTACACAAGAAACATAACTTAGTTCCTGCGATCTAAGCCAGATAGTCCGTTCTACAAAATTGAAAAATAAATGTCCTTCTTTATATTGTTTGGCGAAAAGATCTATGAGTTAGCTTTGCGAATAAGGTTCTAGATTGACACCGTGAAAAATAGCTGGGCTTTTGGAATGGCAATGAGTAGTCAACGGACTGCTATATAGTTACAACCTTCATAGACGTAAGTTCCTTTTATTTAGTTTGTGTCAATTGGCATAAGACTTATCATTACATTATATAGTACCCACCAAAAGTTTGGAGACACTTTCACTTTGTAAGCCTACTAAATAAGTTTTAACAAACACTTGATAACCATTTATTTTCAAATGCTCTTTAGTTTTGTACATTCTTATTGTTATGGTACTATTCTGTAGTTGAAACTACCAAAGTAGAATAAAATCTATAATGTAGAAAATAATAACATTGAACTTGGTTTTGGAGCCTTATAAATGTGATGCATTCAAGAAATTTGTTTTCATTTAATCATCCGCCATATCAAATACATTAAAAAAAGGTTCTACCTAAAACAGTCAATGAAATTTTAAGTTCCTTTGTCTCCTAACATTTGAAAAGGTACTGTAGGCTTAGTTAACTACACTAATTTTATGTGAGCCTATGTATAAAAATTATACTTAAAACACTTGAAGATACAATGTACATTACCCACCGAAAGTTTGGAGACAAAGTAAATTAAATAAAAAAAATAATTTCATTGATTGTTTTAGCTAGAACCATTTTTTAGAATATATTTAAGGTATACGATCCCTAACTAATCGGTAAAGATCGTGTTATGTCGACATTTCCGTAAACCGCAGTTCGATAAACATCGCCACATTCGTATTCGCTCGTAACTGTACTATTTTTACTAATAAAAGCCATATATAGGTGTTGTTTTATTATGTCAGATTTACTAACTCAATTAGAGTTTTGTTTTTTAGTTCTTGACCCTGTTCAACAACCAGTCTTATGAAGAGGATAGTTCACCTAACCAATGTCCATACTGACTGCCATCATCTGGCAGCCATTGTTTGTTTATTCATAAAATATCAATTCATGGTTGGTAGCGGTATCTTGTATCTACAACATTTGGTCAGGTTATACTATTTGATTTGAAGTGATTTAAATTTATCCACTTGACAATAGATGCATGTGAAATTGAATTACTAGTTTAGTAGTCAGAACCACCAGGCTATCTTAATTGGTCTACTGATTGTGTGGTTGTGGATTCGATTCCTGGGCGGGGCATACTTTAGCCGAGGAGCTTGGTCATAAAATTATTTCTTCGGCCATTCTCCTTTCTACCAATGATTTTTAATTATGTTGGGCAGTTGTCAGTCACTGACAAAGTATGCTCTTAGTATAGTTGGACAATCAACAGCGAATCCAGAAGTTTAGCCTTTCCAGGAGGAGTGAGTAGGTTGACTGACCGCTGTTATATGACCTATTCAATGTGTTGCTATGGCGTTTAAGGTACTCCTTCACAGATTTCAACTTAGATATTACTTATCTAAAACTATCAAAATTGTATGGAAATAATTTTGGAAACAGGGAAATAGTGTTCTGGTATTGACATTTTAGAAAAAATTGACATACAACCACAAATAATGGTGTTTCATGCAGTACAATTATTGACACTGAATGGTGTTTTGAAATTAAAGAAAAAATAAACCAAATCTGTGAACTAGTAACTTAAAACCCAACAAACAAACTAAATTGTCAGTATGCAACTTATCATGTGATGTAAATATTTCATTTTCAGGCAATGGATTTCAAACAGATGTAGATATTGAAATATTACCAGATCCTTGACCATGAAGAGATTTCAAACGAGTAGACATTGGTACTTGACATTTGATTCAGTTACTGATCCAAGTAAGTTCAAGAATTATTTTTGAGTTTGATGATTATATTTTTAAATTTTTTTATCTGATCACTGCAGTATTGATGATTCATGAATACAATTTACTTCATGAAAAAACAGATGTTGGTCAAGGGATTTACCTAATGCTGCAAGTTGTGTATTTTTTGTTTCTAAAACTGTTGAGGCAGTCTAAAACATATATGGGTACTGTGTTTGTCATTGAGTATGTCAATATTGTACCTGTATATTGAAAAAAAATCATTGTTCAAATTAATATATAATTTAGTAAAGTCATTCTACTTGTCTCTGTTTCAGATAGTGTAGATAACTCAACTCAGATTGGTGTTGTTGGTCAGATTATACCCTTCACCTTATGTGCAGCCATTGATTCCTATTACTGCAGCAACACAATACATCACAGGAATGTCTATGGGTGGTGACAAAATGTTTGTGAACAGATCACTAGTGTCAACAGTTGACATCAATACAGCTTGAGACAGTTCCATCGAGTGGCTCTAAAAATTACTTATGTCATTCTTACAGCCCAGAATGAAAAAAGATTTGATTTTCCTGTGTTAGTTTCAAAGTGAATCCATTTGACAGATTTTCATAGTGTGCCATTGATATTTGTTATTCTTTAGCTCTATGTCATAAGTGTATATTATATTTGCATGACAAATACAAAAATAATTCTTGAAAGTGTCATGCCAAAACAAGCTGAATACTTTAATAATCTAAGTAAATAAAACTAAATGCACTGATTGTGGGTTATTCAAAATATGCGTACTAACTTGTGACATGTTGAAATTATTTATATTATTTATGTAGTGCATTTTTCAAATGATAATTTCAGCTTTACAATATTGCAGCTACTAGGGTATCATGTTGTTAATCATTCATTATTTAGAAATACATGATTTTGATTATGTTTACCAGGGGAAAACTAGATAAGTTTTTTTCCCATTTTTTGTGCTTGTGTACATGAAGATTTATATAAATTTGATATGCATAAAATAATATAGGAACAGCTGTACATTTTTAAGATTGAAAAGAACAATATGGTAATGTCACTTTATAATTGTGCTTCAATGAAACCTACTTGAGTAAAATGTATTGTACTGAAATTGTAGGAGTGATTTGTACTTGAACATTTTTATTACAAAATTAGCGAAAAATATCTATATTTCGAGTCACAACTGTAAAGTTATTTTTATGATTTGACTTATTTTTTTCTGTAAGTATGTATAAATTATACTGCAATTAGTTTTCTATAGTAGCACCTTTCATTTGAGATATTATTTTGACACTAATGAAGATAAAATTCATCATTTCATTTTTTTCAAATTTCGTGACACAGAAATTTTATGCCTTGGCCTAAAAGTTGGATCTTCTATATTTCCTAGCATACTTAGAATATTGTTGAATTTTCTTTTCTGACATTGTTTATATTATAGGAACATATTGTGTAAGTTTTGTTGATGTTGTTACATTTTAAAATTTACTAAATACATATTCCATGCTATTTTAGTGCTTGAAATTAACACTTTTCCGAGAATATTGATAATCTTATTAACTGTTTCTCAAAAAGTATGCGGTAAAAGTCGCTCGTATTTCTTCTCAAGTATTATCTATCATATAAGACAAGATTGTACAAGTTTGGTGAATATTGATTCCCTATTAAATTTTTTATGATGTGTTAAAAATGTCATGTTGATAGTATTGTAGGCTTATTTGACCCTTGCCGAGGACTTCAGAGGCCATAATTTTCAGAAAAAAACAATTCAAACTTGGCAAATTGCATTAAATGTTTACTTGTTTACACATATGTGTTTGATTGATACCATTCCTATAATGTTAACATTGATTTTATGTTTGAATAAATGTCTATAAATGATTCAACACTTTTCGAGATTTTCTATTTTCAGCAGTAAGGGGGCATAATCTTAAACATGCCACTACTATTAATTTTGTATTTAATTTAAAGATTTTTTCTGGTGAAAAGTTTAGGGACATCCTAAACAATAAAAAACACCAAACATTATTGCTCTAGATGTAATATTTCAATGGTCTAAAAATTTGGGAGTTAGGGATTGTATACCTTAATATGGTTGATGATGAAATGAAAACAAACTTCTTGAATGCATCACATTTTTTAAGATTCAGCATCTGATATCTCAAAGCGACCAAAACTTTATTGCATGTAATTCTTTTCTATAACATAGATTTTAAGCTACTTTGGTAGTCTCAACTACAGATGGTTCCATAACAAAAAATAAGCAAAACTAAAAAACATTTCAAAATAAATGGTAATCAAAGTGAAATGTCTCCAAACTTTTGTTGGGTACTGTATATTTATCTGCAGCAGATATGGAAACAGTACTACATTTTTTATCTTAATTTTACTATAGTTATAGAAAATTTGACAAAACATTATATCGCCTTTTTTATCAGTTTTCATAAACATATTATATATTTCTAAAATAAACAAAATCTCAATCAGTTTTAACTTTGTCACCAACACATCTTTTATATGAGCTTAAGTTTTTCTCAATGTATCCCATTGATTTAATTACTTACTTTTGTAGCTACATAGGTACATGAACCTGGCTGTCCTATTTCTGCAACAAGACTGGAGTCTTGAATTAAACAACCCTTTGTTTTACGTAAATAGGGCATAGCATACTGAAAACAAAAAACAAATTAGAAGTATCAGACAGGTTTCTGTCAACATTTTACTCTTCAAACTGTTGCATTATAACTCTTGGAAAAGAAATAGCTATTTAGTACATCGGATGGTATTTTAACACTTCAAACAGTGTATTTTTAGAATGCCGAAGGTGCTCTTTGACTCTGACTGCGATTATTAGGATATCGTCCGAGTAATCCGCATGGCATTTTTTGCAGTTTTTTAATCGGTCTGGTTCGGTTTTGTTCATAAGAGTCAATGCACATTGATTGTTTACTATGCCCGATATCCTTATAGGGATCCGTCCAAAACATGAGATTGATGCCAGACATTGACAACTCGGAGAAAGTCATTGTTGTCTATGCGTTGTATTTGTAAAATAATGTTCTTGGTCTACAGTGAACTTCATTTAGTCAAACAACACACAACTATTCGTATATAGTTTGATCATGTAAAGAACCTGCCGATTATGAATTGGTTTATGCTAACGGCAAGATAATCGACCAGATCGCCAGGGTGTTAGTTTTATATTGTTTTCATGGTTACAAAGTGTAAGAATTACCTTACCTTAGCAACGAGAAAGTAACTGACAAGATTAACATCAAGTAGGTGTCTAAATTGATCAGCTGTAATTTCATCTATACTCATCACGGTTGGATCTGAAAATACAAATCTGGTAAGCCAATCTCCGTAAAAAGATATCCTGTAGCCCGCTGTCATTGGATCTGCCGACATTGCACAAGGGGTCACGTTCTGTTGACCTTTATGTCGAACAATCAATGCGTAGACGAAACACATGTAATAGTATACTATTGTAGTTCGTAATTTTCTATTTTAATATCAACTATTTGACCCAGGCGGGGCATACGTTCGTAGAGCCTTTGGTCATGAAATATTTTCTACGGTCATTCTCCTGATTCTAAATCATGCAGGGCAGACGTCAGTCACCGACGAAAGTACAGTAAAGTTCCGCTATTAAGACTAGCAAAATCGATGGCATTTATAGCGAAACGGTCTTATTATAGAGACCCTTTTGTTCACAAATTAGGCATTTGGGTCTTAACGTGCCAAAAAGTTCATGATTTTGAAATAACTCAAGTGGTCTTAATAGCGGAACTTTACAATATGTAGCTAGTAACTGCTCAACATCAAAATCCAGAGATTTAGCCGATCCAGGAATGGTGATTAGGTTGACTGACCACCTTGAAAGTTATGAACTCAACAATGTAACGGCGTAACCCCTCTCCAAAAAAAGATTTGATAAAAAAAGGGGAAGTAACCGAATTGGGGAGTTTGATACAAGGGTTGATATTTGTTACAATCTAATTAGGTCGGTTACATCACAGGGATGTGATATTAATGTTTAATATTATCATGTCACCGGGTTATATCAACAAGGCGTAAGTATATGTTACATCATTGTATATACTGATGACTTGTTTTATCTCTACCAAATTGTGGTATGAGTAGTTTTCAAATAGCTGCAAATTTCATCCTTAATCATAATAAATTTACATTCGAAACACCGCGTCGATCCTCTACGGAGATATGCCTCGGCCATCAGAATTGGTACAACACAAGTAATAAGGCCTGGCGAATAATTCACTTTGATACGAAATGTGCAGTGCATCTGCTTTTGTGACTTAACTACATCTGTTTGCTCGCTGTGCTTGAATTTATTTTTGTATAACTTAATTGACGAATGCAAAAGAAGTTTGTGCCAATCGAAATAACCGAGTCCTGCTATGCGTGCTCGTAAAAGGGTAATGAAATAATAAATCTTATAATGAAGACAGAGGCCAGTAATTGAGCTTTGATTAAAAACTTGACTAAAAATCACTATCAGTGGAGAGTAGGGCCTTCTTGGGGGAAGGATCCGACTTGGAGGGGAAAATTCCATAGAAGGGGAATGGCCTCCTTAAATAAAAGGGTTTACCCCCTTGGATGGTAGGGGTTCCCCCTAGGGGAGAGCAGATTATACAAATATACATTATACTCACGTTGCCCAGCATTATTTATTACACAATCTATTTGTCCGAATTTTTCAACTGTTTTATTGATTAAATTCTGAAATAAAAGAATTCGGAAAAATAATGTCGTAAAATGGCGTCCGTTTATAAAAAGCGCACTATATTAATTTTTCTTAATGTTGACAATATATGATCCAAAATCGTTTTAGATATTGACTTTGTTATGTTTAGGAAGACTTTTTTCTTTCACAAGACTTTACCTTAAACATAATGTAATTAAAACTATTGTTTTAAGAATTGACAACCCAATTCTACTTTCAGTTTCTATTTTTAAATGTAATGCATAAAATAGTAACATTTACGTGAAACTTTCATTTACTAACAAGTTATCTTTCATTAAAGTTATTTAGAATAATATTTGTAACAAATATTTTTTTGCATTCCGCGAATTAGTCTAGATATAGGGGTTTTAATGAAATGGATTGAAGAATATTGTTCATGCAAGACTGACTATATATTGGATGGGGGGTATCCTTATTGCTTTATCTACTTTAAATGTTTGTAACAAACCTTGATTGCATCTTCGTTAGTCATATCACATTGTATAAACGTTGCTGTACCAGGACCCATGGCGTTCATCTCTTTTTCTACATCTAAACCTTCCTGTTCTGGATGAGCAAAAATTATGTATAGTCCAAGTCAAGTCAAAAATATTTAACATAGATAGTTTTATTTTGTAAGTCAATTTTCCTAGTAGTACAAATTAAAATATTAAACAATGTAATTAAACATACAATTCTTACAACAAACTGTCGCTCCTTTCTCTCACACTTCTACTCACTCACACACACACACACACACCCACACACACACAAACTCCCCCTTTCACTCACTTACAGAACACGCACTCACACTTTTGTCCTTTTATCACACTCATTATATCGCTCATTAATATTGTATATTGCCACGAAACAGACAATGTGGTTACATGTACCAGTGACCGAATGGTTACGGCGTTCGACTGGTAATCAATTGGGTAGCCAGGTCCACGTTGGTTTGGATCCCATCCAAAACCTACCTCGTTGATACCTTGAGTATCCTACTAGCTCAGAACTGGAAGACCAGGAAGCGCACTCAAGAAAATGATTAATCTAATTTATGAAACTTTGGTTTATAATCGAGGTAAAATAAATTAGTACAAACTAAACTATTAACAATGCCAATAATCAATTTGACCGTATATCAATTAATTGATATGATTTTTATATGATAAATAATTATTTGGAGATCTAAATAAAAGTATGTACAACAAGAATAGTTTTACCTCCCCTTGAACAGAAAACTACATTGGAACCGGCTTGTACTGAAAAATACCAAGAAAATACAAAATAAATAAAGGACCAATTGAATCAAAGGTTGCATACTTTTGCTAAGGTTGGAAATAAAATATTTTACTACGCGCCGCCACGTAATCGGCAAACGCCGAATATGTATAACTAAATAAATTCAAATTCTATTTTCTTGCATATTTTATACCTAATTTCATCTTCGTTCTATCGTTTACGTATCTCAGATATCAGCAAAATTCACATAATTATAATGTGTCGCTATTCGACGCCAAAAGAAAATAGCCTCAACTTTTGACGTTGCGTTAAAATATTGTCATAATATTATGCCCATCGATGTCTCTTAAATCGGCGAAATCTAAGTTTCCGGAGTCACAATTGTTTGGAATCGTGCCGTTTTATGCGGTACAAATAACCAAGGAATAATCATATGCACTATATAATAACATAATCTGTTGGTTTTATTAATCAAGATAAATTGGGATAAATTGGCTTCCTGCTTGCTATTCTTCATCTTGGAGGGTATTTATATGCTATTGGCAAATATGGCAAGTTCTACACGCACTATTATATCATTCATTTATGCAAATATGTTTTCAGCTACTTATTCATTATTCACAGACAAGTATTCACAGAGTCCCAGGACACAGGGGCACGTGCCCTCGCTGACCCTAGAGGTACCGGCACCCATACACAGAAAATGGCACACAATCAGCACTGTCAAAACGATATGAACTCGACCGCTACAGTTTTACTATAAAATCGTTCCTCCGATCGTTTGCAATAGATGAAACATTTATGCCATATGAAACATGTTTTAAGCTGCGAAACTAATGCATTGTTTATACTTTCTTTGGATTATTGTGTTTGATGAGTATCATATTTCTTGATCAGATGATTTTATCAACATTTCCCTGTATGTATACATGTACCTCAGATGTTACATGTTATCAGTGCGATCCATGGTCTATTGTCTTATCTTCAGTTGTAGTAATGTTACTTATTTACGACGGAACGCAAAGAAGAGGTCGTATCGGCAACAGATGTCCATACCTGCCTACGCTGTTATGAATTGTATTCTATACGCATTGTATTTTATGTGAGTGTATGAATGGGTGGATGAGTGCACGTGAGTGAGGCGGTGTGGGTGTGGGGGTGTGTGGGTGTGCGTGAGGGGTGTGTGGGGTGTGTGGGTGGGGGTGTGTGTGTGTGTGTGTGCGTGTTTGGTGTTGTGTGTTGCGTGACCGACACATTGTTTATATTCAATTGTTTGCAACAATATACTTTTGTATACGTTACTAAAATAAATTATCTGTTCTGTTTTGTATAATCAAAGCGATCATTGCACTGGCGGGCATAAGGTTTTGATGTGATTTATATACACACGAACTCATAAAACGAACGGAAAAAATATAAGGGATATGTCTCTAGCTTACATATACCGATCATTAGAATACTAAACCGTATGAGCTATATTTCAGCTGCACAGCTGTACAGCTGCAACGTATGAATGTTAACCCATAAAGTGCACTACTTTAGTTGCAGTAGTAATTATTCCTTTAATTGCGCATGCGTGACCTAATGTATTCCTCCGCGACGGATCGAAATGAAGATTTGCAACAGTCTGCTACTAAACAGTAAACATGGTAAAGGCCACGTAAAACAAAAACAAAAATATAACTCACCGAATATTTCCACACAACCTTTCCCGATGCCTTTACTTCCACCGGTGACTATAGTGACCTTGTCTTTGTAACGTAAACCTTCCGCCATTTTGTCTGAAACTATTTATGTAAAAACTTTAACTATGAGTGCATTCAATGGCTTGAAACTTAGTGAAGAAATAAATTTTTATCTTAAACTATCTATTAGTTTGTAAAGACTTTTAACTATGAGTGCATTCAATGGCTTGAAACTTTGTGACGAAATAAGTTTTTATCTGAAACTATCTGTGTTAAAACTAAAAACCATGGGCGCATGCAAGCGCCTGAAACTATGTAATGAAATATAGTTAAAATTTAACTGTTATAATTTTTCACTTTAAACTATCAACTATTATATATAAATAACGTACAGCCTAGTTCATGAACTCTGTTATTCAACTATAATTAAATTTTGTTAAGATAAATGTATAGATAGGTCCTCGCCATGAAAGTAACAAAAAAAGATATTACCAGTAAAAATCAATGCACTGCTGTTATTATCGATAAATTTTATTATCTATAAACTGTCAGTGGCACATACATTAACCCCACTGAATTATATACTCACTACAGTACTTCTGTACTCACAATCAATACAAATAGATATCCGGATTTATGTACGGGGATTGTCGAACAAATATTGAGTATTTAAAACAGCGGGGTTGATGTCTGCGCCACTGACAGTTGTATCAAATTTAACAATATTTATAACTATCAGTTGTTAAATTATAACTAGTTAGCATTTATGTAAAACCACATACATTTGTAGTCACGTGGTTAAAAAACCTAGCTTAATTTGAACAGGCAATTTTTTGCGTTTAGCTATTTATAATAAATTGTCGTGGTTGAAAACACAATCAATATGTTTGATCTTAAATTAGCGAATTAATTTTAAATTAAAAGATTCATTGTAAAACCGCAGGAGTTATAGCCCCATTATCAAAAGTAACACTGTTTTTGGACTGCATGGAAAAAATGAAATTTATCTATTTCAAACACCTAATCAACAAGATTTTTTAATTAAGTGCAACTATTGGTTAAATATGTTTATGTTATTTATTGCATTTTAATGTGAAAGTAGAACGAAACCGAAAGTAGAATTTGGTTGTCAATATTTGAAACAATAGTTTTGATCAAAGTACAAATGTATGTTTAGGATGAAGTCTTGTTATAGACAAAAAGCTGTCCCAATCACACAATTAAGCTCTAAAACTATTTTGGATCAGGTATATTGAACATTAGCCTATGAATGAATGGAATATTGCGTGCTTTTATACAAGTACCCCGCGTTTTTAAGAAATGGACACTTGGTCAAACTCCCATTTACAATGCAGAGTTGTTTGAACAGTTTATTGTGTCTTTAATGCATGTTTTATTCTAATAATTTCATATTTGTAAAACAGTTTTCAAGACTACTGTTGATGAATATGTCTTCATATAGAGGCTTTAAAATGGTGTCGTATTTTGTCATATCTTATTGCGTTCGCTCAGCATGACAAATTTAACATTTTATCATGTCTTCGTTTTTCCGCCTTTTCGTCCCGCTGATGAGAAAACGAAAAAGGGACATTTATAAGGTAAAATACATCATGGTAGTCTGGATTACCTGCCCCTTACCACTAACGTTAATGGGTCGGACAAAGCGCAATAATCGTGGCGCAAGCACAACACAAGCATCTTCGGGTAACAAATATTTCTTTTATTTTACATAAATATTTTCCGACGATGTTAAATTTTGTAGATGTCCGGTTCTATATAAGACATTCGAAGTCGATTTTTCTGTGTGCACTAGAATTTAGCAACCGAATTATCGAAAACCATGGCAATGTCTCGTTATAAATTCGGATACTTTATTTAGCAGAAATGTAATCGAATGACTAAAAATAATACATCCAATGTAATTCTTGTACATTTTAAGACAGAATTATCCGATACCTTGTGCAATACATCGGGCGCCGCCATTATTCTGCTTTGCCTGACGTACTTTTGTCCATCAAAGTACGGCTGGGAACCGGACCAACATCATGGCACTAATTAGACACCATAGATACTGCACTTGTTTGTTTAGATTTTAAATGTTACTTTTTACGTATTTATAAACAGTTTGAATTTTAAAGAACGATTTTTAGAATGTTGATATTTTTATGGTATTTCAAATTAATCACGAACGCAAAAAATAAGTTGAAAATATTGTTGTACATTAGAGTGAAAATTTATATGCTTAATTTTTTAGAACTATTTATAGCACATGAGTTTCATGACTTGATATCCGAGGTCATTGTACATACAAGGAGACCCAATCTGATTAAAACCCAATCGCCTACTCGCTAATTTAGATCTGGCTGTTTCGTTATGAGGGTCACGTTCAGATGACCTTTTCTCATTATAATATTCATGACAAAATCATTATGTTCAGCTACTTAATTACATTGTCTGCGTCACGCAATTTGAAATTAGCCGTCCAATCACAGTCTGTCAAATTAGCTCGCTCACCTCGGTCTAAAAATAGAAATTACGAAATAAAAATGCTATTAATAGTGTTTTGTCTAGATTAAAGCTACGCATTGATTGGTCGACGCAAAGGTCATCTCGACGTGATATCTGTTTACGGAGATTGGAAGCAGGGTGACCACTTAAGAGGAGGTTGGGTCTTGAAGGGGTGGAGATAATGTTTTGAAGACATAGGGCGTTTGTTGCATTTTATTGAGATATGACTTTTCCTCGGAGGTTGGCTTTATGTTGTACGTTTCACAGTATTATGTAAAATGGGACTAATTAAGTATGCACATTAGTAATGGTACGTGACTCATATATCCAAGTGAACAACACTATCTCTGTATTGTATAACTAATTATCGTATAAAAACATGGATTGCAAGTATTACATATCTGTACATGTATTCGTTGTCTTAAACATAAAATTCATGTTATGTATAAAACTATTTGTATGTTATATTTTATATCAAGCAAATTAGTTTAAATTCATGGTTGTAGCCTTTTTATTTGAACTTGAATTTAAATATTATGTATAATTCAATTTGTATCTATACTATTAAATTTGCGAGTTTCCTGTTTTGTGGAAGAAACTGCGCAGCTATGAATAAATCTTTTGTTTGTTGCTGGAGCACCTATATACCGGCATATCAAGTTGACAATTCTTTTTTGACAAAGCCTCTCGATATTTGCAAAAACTGCCAAAAATCAACGAAAATAGTGGGGTTTTTTTGTGTCTAAAAATAGTTCTGGATAAAACTAAATATAGACCAAACTCCCCGCAGCGGTTATTTCCCTTTATTAAATCAATAACCATGCCTGTTTTGAGGAACAGTTTCAAGAACTGTCATTACCTAAAGCCCGTGCTTGCACGGGCTCCCATCTAGTGTATCATTATTTATTAGGCATAGCAGTTTGATTTCACGGCTGTAGCCTATTCATTTTAACTTGAATTTAATTGATAGAGCGTTTCTCATATGTCCATAGAAGTCTACACCATAACAGTCATTCATTCTGAGTATGAGATTTTTGTGAATCCGGGAACAGATTCTTTCTGGTCAATTCACTCTGCAGAGTAGTCGTTCTTGACATCGACAAAAATCTAGTTACACTTATGTAGTAGTTTGGTGAACTTTGAAATCACAATTGTTTGCGATTGTTTACTTGAAGTTTAGTTCAAGCATATGACAAGAGCATATACGCGTGTGTACTTATACTTATCTAGAGTTTAGAGTTATTATAAAACTCGGGTCGATAGCACAGTTGGTTGCGCGCCAGGATTTGGAATCTCGCGTCCCGAAGGGGGTACGGGTTCAAATCCTACCCGGGGAGGTTATACCCTTCCATGAAAATTTAACAATAATATCAATTTTCCTCCATTGATTAGATAGTATGGATAAGTTTCCGGCCTTGTGGAAGGGTATGTGAGTACTGGTTATAGACATGGATCCAGGAAAACTAGGTTAGGTGGGCTGGACGCTGTGAAATGACCTAAATTGCGTTGACACAGAGTTAAAACCAAATTAAAAAAAGTTATTACATGAATAAACTTAAATGCACTCTCCATGCTTAATTTTACGTTGAATACATACATACGTAATGTAGCCCAGTTTTCAATTATACGTCAAGCGTTGCAAATATGAACGTATTATGTGCTAAATTTGTAAGACTGAATACTGAGTTTCGAATATATGTATTTGAGCATTTAGTCTGTTTTAAAAAAATATTACCTCGGCTCTGCGTTTAAAGGTATTCATTCACAAATTTCAAATTAAATATCAACTTTTTCTAAATCTACATGTATCTAAATTGTATGGAAACAATTTTGAAGCAGGAAATAAATGCTTTGATAATGGCAATTTTAGAGCAAATTGACATACAACTACAAACGATTGTGTTTCAAGTAGTACAAATCTACCCGGTATAGACAATTTTAGTGAATTTTTTGTGCCTTTTATTGCATATTTCTTGCAATCTATAGGTCAGTTTGTCTTAAGATTTGAAGACTTATTTCTTTGACACAATTACAGACACTGGATAATATTTTCAAACTATAAAAAAATCTTAACCAAATCTATGAACTAGTACCTTTAATTTACAATTTGAAAGATTGTTGATACATGTATATAGTTTATTTACATGTTCTTGTATATAGTAAGTTATATTCAATAGAGCCATACTGTATCTTCATTGTATAACTTTTTACATCAGCTTAATGTACGAGTATATAGAGGATGTTATTACATAGTGTGTACAACATAACCTCGGCAGAGCGGCCCTCTACAGAACAAATCCTCTGTACAACAACAGCGTTCGATACTACCCTTGGACGTAATCTTAATTGAATAGAACCTCTACAGAGCAACAACCTCTGAACAGCAACACAATTTAGTATCTCCGAGTAGGCGTTGTTCAAGAGAGGTTGTGCTGTATATATATTGTATGGTATGTGCTGTAAATACAACAATAGATACAAAAAATACGATTTTAACAAAAAAGAACCTTAACAAAAAAAGTTGTACTCACATTGTTCTCGCTGCAAAGTAAGCCTATTTTCAGATACCACGTATACTTTACAAGTAAAGATAATTATTCACTAACATTCAGGTCAGTATGCAGTATATTTACATCGTACATTGACTAATCTAAATCTGACCTGCCAAGAGATAACAGTTTTTGTTGAACAGGGGAGAAAACTCCGACAAAAATTATCATCTTAGTAACAGCAGCGGTTACTTCCCATTATTAAAAGAAACGTAACGCGAGAAGTATGAGTTTGTACAATCATTACATTATTACTTATAGACATTCATAGTTACAGCATTAAGAAATGAATAAAGCAATATGAACCCTATTGAGTTTTTCCAGTAAAAATATAACGCCTAAACGAACAGGGAAAGTGAGGGTAGAGTAATTCCCCATTGCTTTAGGGGGTCGTGGGTTCGATTCCCGGGCATACTTTCGTTGAGATTGGTCATGAAATTATTTCTACGGCCATCTCCCTCCTACCAATGATTTTTAATTTTGTAGGGCAGTTGTCAGTCACTGACGAAAGTATGCGCTCAGTAGTTGGTTAACAGCTAAATCCAGAGATTTAGTCTTTCCAGGAGTCAGTAGATGGACTGACCGCCGATATATGGCCTATATAATGTGTTGCTACGGCGTTAAACCCAACAAACAAACAAAAACTTTAGTAAAATGTAAATATGATAATTTATCACAACACTGTCATCACATGAATTTACTTTCAGTTTTATCACAGGAGCCCGATGTATTTTTTCCTTCTTATCACATATATAGAACATACAATATGAGGTGAAAATTGCACTGGGTCCCTGTGATATAAACTGTGAGTTAAAACGTGTAATGATAGTGTTGGGATAAATAATGATATTTACATTTGGAAATACTTTTTGTGTTATTCACCCGAAGACATTGTACTATGTTACATATGTGGACATCCTATTATAACATTTGGATTTATGAAAGTATTTTAATAATGTGTTTAGACTGACGTTCGGAAGGTTTTTTCAAGGTTAGGATAAATGTTTCTATTTCTTTCTAAATGTCTTATTTGTTGATTTTTTTATATTTCCACTGTCACGTCTGTACACTAGCTGCATCACTTACAAAATATATAAAAATTATTTGGAATTTATGGATATTTTATTATATTTAGTTACCCCACCCACTTGATAGGTTTTTCAATTTCTTTGAAATTTC
This sequence comes from Mactra quadrangularis, assembly GCA_025267735.1. Taxonomy (NCBI): domain Eukaryota; kingdom Metazoa; phylum Mollusca; class Bivalvia; order Venerida; family Mactridae; genus Mactra; species Mactra quadrangularis. Next base: position 44,007,623 of record CM046305.1, on the reverse strand, counting down.
AATGATATACCCATATCCCAGATATTTATCCTGCAAATTTCATTTTAGCTCGACTTTTCGAAGAAATGGAGAGCTCTCCTACTCGCCCTAGCGTCAGCGTCGGCGCCCGCGTCAATATTTTTTATTAAAGTTTTTGTGCAGTAAAATATATTTTACTATTACTTTTTTATTACTGTAGGTATCAACTTCAAACTTTAAATATATGTTCCTTATCATCAACCACATCTCATGTGACAAGGTTCATAACGCCAAATACATTTTTTTCCGTAATTATCTCCCTTTGGACGTTGAATTTTCTTTAAAAATATTGTTTTTAATGCATCTGTTTTATTTCTTTATGTATCAACATCAAACTTTAAAAACATGTTCCTTATTATCAAGCATATCTCATCTGACAAGGTTCATAATTCCTAATATTTTTTCAGAATTGTCTCCCATTGAATTTTCCTTAAAAATATTATTTTTGCTTGATTTTCTTCTTCAACTTTGAATATAATTATGTTCCTTTTTATCGAGCATATCTCATACATTGTATATAGAACTAGATACATTATTTGGAAATGTAACTTGTACATGAAGTCATATATAATTGAATAAAAATTGTATAAAGATTGTTTATTGTATAAAGACATGTTATTTATATTAAAATTTGTATATTGCATATAGAATTGTATATTGTATATAGAATTGTATTTTACATAACATTTAAATTTTTACATGGGGTTTCCCCATGTTTAGTAATGAACTGTGGCAAATCCACATCAAAATTTGTCGCGGACGATTACATTCGGTTGTGCGCGTGCACATAAAGGGATAATTACCACTGCAATTAATATAGTCCGCATTACGCGTTAACAAGCAGACAATAAGAAGCACGTGTATATTTACATTTTATATTTATTGATATTTATAGAATATTTTCGCCCCTAGACAACAGTCATGCTTTGTTGTTATATTACATGTATATAGTATATATATATATATATATATATATATATATATCTAATAATCTGTCTTTTTTCATATCATGTAACTTGCAATTGTATGTAACCATCTGTACATTATATTATATTATGTAGCTTATGACTATAAGTCTATGTGCTTTTGTCAAATAAAATTTCTGTTCCGTTCTGTTCTATATCTTATCTAGTTTATGTAAGGTAAAGGTCTCTTGTATCGCTTTCTTGAGTTGTATACAGCCATATACTCTACCAAAACCCCATGTCTGGCAGCGCTATCGGCGCTTTGATTGTATATAGAATTGTGTATTGTATATAACATTGTATTATTATATATGGAATTGTAAATGAAATTTAAATATAGTATATGAAATTTTATATTGTATATGGAATTATATATCATGTATGCAGTTATAACTTATATATTTTAAATGAAATTTTATATTGCATCAAGAATTACTTACTGTATTTAGAAATTTACATTGTATATAGCATTATATACCTTATATAAAATTGTAAAGAGTAAATAGAATTGTATTTTGTATGTAGAATTGGATTTAAAAACAAGTGTGATATATAGAATTGTGTATTGTATATAAAAAATTATATTGTATAAAAATTGTATATAAAATTGTACATTGTAAATAAAATTGTATATTGTATATAAAAAATTATATTGTATAAAAATTGTATATAAAATTGTACATTGTATATAAAATTGTATATTGTATATAAAAAATTATATTGTATAAAAATTGTATATAAAATTGTACATTGTATATAAAAGTGTATATTGTATATAAAATTGTATATAAAATTGTTTATTGTATATAAAATTGTTTATTGTATATAAAATTGTATATTGTATATAAAAACTTGTATATTGTATATAAAATTCCATATTACTTATAAAGTTGTACGAGTATATTGTATGTAGAATTGTTTATTGTGTATAGGATTTATATTACATACACATTGAACATTTTATATGCAATTGTATATTGTTTATAGAATCATCATTATGTATAGAATCATGTAGGGCAGTTGTCAGTCACTAACGAAAGTATGTGCCTTAAAAATATGCATGTCCTCGGATGACGCTGTCGTTTTAGAAATAGCTCTGAAATATATTTTTGGGTCGAGGAGTCCAGGGTACGAAAACTAAAATATTCCGTAATAAAAATAGTACCGAAATGCGTGGCTTTTATCCTTATTTATTCATTCGAGCGCTCTTGGTTTTATCAAAACGAACTTTTTTGCTGGCGTACATGTCCAAAGTTTTCGATTGAGGCTAAAAAATCTATACCATACTAGCAAAAATTGCATTTCGTCCCTCGATTTTGTAAAATTTATGATATGGGCCCAGATTACCAAAAGAAAAGAAAAATAATTATAAAATGCTCGTAAATTTTATTAAAATGCGATAGGATATTTAAATGAATAAGACAGTACTGTAACTAAGAACTCATACACTCGCTATATTAAAGATCAATTGTAAACCTTTTTGTCCCATATTCCAAATATATGATATGCCATGTAATATTTTTAATTTATTTAACCATAAATGATTATATAATAACGTATAGCCCAGTTCATGAACTCAGTTATTCAACTGTAATTAAAATTTGTTAAAGATAAATGTATAGATAGGTCCTCGTCATGAAAGTAACAAAAAGCGATATTAAAAGTAAAAATAAATGCACTGCTGTTATTTTCGATAGATTTTATCATTTATATTTATAAACTGTCAGTGGCACATACGTTAGCCCGGCTGATTTGAATACTCACTACAGTACTTCTGTATTCACTATGAATAAAAATAGTGGGGCTGTCACAATATATCGGTATACATGTATATTGCATTACGCAGCTGCGGCAATACGTACCGCGATACGATTTAAACGTACTGGTATTTGGCGATACTTTTTATTTTATTGGAAAATTCTTCCCTTCGGGAAATTAAAGTAGCGAAACGTCAGTTTACCTTAAGTTACCGATAAAGGCGCGTCACAGTCCTAAATGATCGTTAATACTTAAAGAGGCTAGATTCTATCAGTAGCTAAATGTAATTTTTGCATTGTTTCTGTTAAATACAGCGGCGGCACAAGGAACCTAAAAACCCACAATATATCGTGGTACGTATCGCGATACGGTGCCAGCGTATTGCAGTATATCGCGATACGCTTATGGCGTATCGTGACAGCCCTAAAATAGATATCCGGATTTATGCACGGGAATTATCGAGCAAACATTTAGTACCTAAATCAACGGGGTCATTGTTTGCGCCACCTACATTTGAATAGAATTCAGCATATATTTATATCTACAAGTTGTGAAATTAAATTTGATGTCTTGTTTACATTAATGTTTAAACACATACATTCGTATAGTCACGTGGTTTACAAAAAATTTGTTTGTTTTGAATAAACTATCATTTTGCATTTAACTATTTACAATGAGTTGTCTTGATAGATGTTAGATCTCAAAATAGCTATAATTATTTTACATTAAGCAGATAGGCAAACCGCGGCAAGTAGAATGTGTCGTGTTTACGCCATCTGTTTGTCATATCTTTCAGTTTTTGTGTGATTTGGCGAAGGTTGAAAACATAACAGCATGACAACTTCAACATTTGGCGTTTCTTCATGTTTTCACCCGGGTCGGTAGCGCAGTTGGTAGCGCGCCGGTTTTGGAATCTCGAATTCCACTCGGGGAAGTCAAACCCTTCCATGAAAATTTGAAAATAATGTCAATTTTCCTCCATTAATGAAGTATATGGAGAAGTTTCCGGTCTTGTGGAAGGGTAGGTGAGTATTGGTTATAGACAATGGTCAAGGACAGCTAGGTTAGGTGCGCTAGACGCCATTAAAAGACCAAATGTGTTGGAACGACGTTAAATCTGAAAAATATGTCTTCATGTTTTCGCTCTTTCGTCCCGCTGATGCGAAAAAAACAAAACCAAAACAAATAGAAGGCGAAAAGGCGACATGGCAAAAATTCGCCACCATAGGTACTTCATTAGTTTGTTTGAATTAAAAAATTTACTTTTAATATACTCGTAAACAATTTGAATTCAAGGACGATCCTTTGAGTATTGATCCAGTAGTTTAAATTTATCACAAACGCAAATAATTTAATTAAGTTGTAAAATGGTTGTTCATAGAATGAAAAGTTATATGATAAATTAATTTAATTAAAACTAGTAATTGTATAATTATAAAACGCGACATCAGTTCTTCTAAAACGTCGTCATTTTACCTTTTTGTTTTTGAAATTGTATTTTCACTACAATGAAAGTGTTAAAGTTTATATTTTCATCGTATATGTATAGCGAATAACAACACATTTTACCATAATGTATAAATGGACTCTTTTTTCAGGAACGAAACAAAAGATTGACAAAAACATTTATATATGTATATATACAGTCCCACCCTCTTCAATCTGATTAAAACCCGATCTAAAATTTTACACTCGCATACTCGCTAATTTAGATCTGGCCTTTTCCTAACGAAGGTCACGTTCAGTTGACCTTTTCTCATCATAATATTCATGACGAAATTGTTATGATACGTAACTTGTTTACATCGTCTACGTCACGCAATTTGAAATGAGCCGCCCAATCACAGACTGTGAATAATACCGCTGTTAAATTAGTTTGCAAACCTTGGTCTAAAAATAGAAATTACGAAATCAAAATGTGTTTAATAGTGTTTCCGTCTAGATGAAAGCTACGCATTGATTGGTCGACACAAAGTTCATCTCGACGTGACCTTCTACGGAGAAAGTAAAGAGCCTGTACGACAATGCTCTACAAGATATCTGTTTACGGAGAGCGCGCCCTCTTAAGCAACCAACCTAGGTACACAGCCAAATTGACTGCTTTAGTGGGGTGACCACTTAAGAGGGGGTTTGAGTCTTGGGTGTCTGAAGATAAAGTTTGGATGACATAGTGTATTTTTTGTATTTTGTTGAGATATATGACTTTTCTTAAGAGGTTAGAATTATGTGAGGTTTCACAATAAATATGTAAAATATGACCAATTAGGTATGCACATTGTCACTGACACTGACATATGATTCGTACATCCGAGTATTGTCTTTTAACTAACTATCATTATACAAAGTATGGATTGCCAGGACTACATTTCTGTACATGTATTCGTTGACCTCCGCATAAAATTCCTCTTATTTAAGCCATTATATATGAAGATATATTCGTTTTCAGTAGACATGAAAATTGTTATACAACAGTGAAGTATTCGAAATAAGATATGCATTATAGAACAAAAAAATTCAAACCTTTTGCTTTTTAAGTTTAAGTTGGACCAAGTGTCAATTTCTTGAATTCTTGAATACACTATATTCACATTTTTGTTAACATTGGCTAATATACACTGGCACCAGAGTTCATATCATAAAATAATGCATACGTCCCTATATAAAGTTCCCTGTGCATACTCACATGTGCACTATACCTTATATATGTGATACGTGCATTTATAATGAAAGTATATAGTTATAACTCGTACACGGTAATGTATTCGGGGGCGATTTTTAATTGTGTCTGTTATCAAAACATTTTATGTGCGAGTATTTAAAGAATATGAAAACTCTGGTGCCAGTGCTAATATACGATTCTAATCGATTTCTGGTTACTTAGTTAATTTGGTGGAAGTTATTTTTCTATTACAAGACTTGATCTTAAAAATACTGTGATCAAAACTATTGTGTTAAGTATTGACAACAAAATTCTACTTTCGGTTTTAATCTACTTTCATTTTGAAATGGAATTAATAACACGAACATATTTAATTTATACTGTAGTTATCAAAAAGTTCTTTTTGGATGCATTTTGTAGTCTTTTGGCCACATGTGCAACATACAAGTTTTCCTTCTTATTGTTCGATTGCCAGAGATGCTGTTGAAATGTGGCTTTAAGAATAATACAATTTACATGTTTAATTTCATATGAAGCAAAGGAGTTAGAGTTTACGGCTGTAGCCTATTTGTTGTAACTTAAATTTAATTGATAGATCGTTTGTCATATGTCCATAGAAGTATAACAATTATAAATTCTGAGTATGGGATTTTGTGAATCCGGGTACAGATCCTTTCTAGTCAATTCACTCTGCAGAGTAGTCGTACTTGACATCGACAAAAATCTAGTTACATTTAAGTAGTTTGATGAACTCTGATATCATAATTGTTAGCGATTGTTTACTTGAAGTTTAGTTCAAGCATATGACAAGAGCATATACTTATACATGTACTTATTAAGAGTTTAGAGTTAATATAAAACCCGGGTCGATAGCGCAGTTGGTTGCGCGCCGGGATTTGGAATCTCGTGTCCCGAAGAGGGGGGGTGGGTTCGAATCCTACCCGGGAGTTATATCCTTACATGAAAATTTGACAATAATGTCAATTTTCCTCCATTGATTTGATAATATGGAGAAGTTTCCAGCCTTGTGGAAAGGTAGGTGAGTACTGGTTATAGATAAGGGTCCAGGAAAACTAGGTTAGGTGCGCTGGACGCTGTGAAATGACCTAGTGTTAAAACCCAATTAAGAAAAGTTATTACATGTATAAACTTAATATGCACTCTCCATGCTTAATTTTACGTTGAATACATACATACGTAATGTAGCCCAGTTTTCAATTATAAGTCAAACGTTGCATATATGAATGTATTATGTGCTAAATTTGTATTTTGCATAAAATTGTGTACGACTTAAACCTGAGTTTCGAATATATGTATTTGAGTAATTAGTCTGTTTTAAAAAATTATTAACTCGGCTCTGCGTTTAAAGGTATTCATTCACATATTTCAACTTAAATATCAACTTTTTCTAAAACTATTTAAATTGTATGGAAACATTTTTGAAGCTGGAAGTTAGTGCTTTGGTAATGACAATTTTAGAGCAAATTGACATACAACAACAAACGATTGTGTGTTTAAGTAGTAAAAATCTACCCAGTATGTCACGGTATAGACAATTTTAGTGCTTTTTTTACTTTTATTGTATATTTCTTGCAATCTATAGGTCAGTTTGTCTTAAGATTTGAAGACTAATTTTTTTGACACAATTACAGACACTGGATAGTATTTTCAAAATATAGAAAGATCTTAACAAAATCTATGAACTAGTACCTTTAATTTACAATTTGAAAGATTGTTGATGCATGTATATAGTTTATTTACATGTTCTTGTATATAGTAAGTTATATTCTATAGAGCAATACTGTATCTTCATTGTATAACTTTTTACATCAGCTAAATGGATATAGAGGATGTTATTACATAGTGTGTACAGTATAACCTCTGCAGAGCGGCCCTCTACAGAACAAATCCTCTATACAACAACAGCGTTCGATATTTCCCTTGGTCGTAATTTTAATTGAATTTAACCTCTACAGAGCAACAACCTCTGAACAGCAACACAATTTAGTATCTCCGAGAAGGCGTTGTTCAAGAGAGGTTGTACTGTATATTGTATGGTATATGCTGTAAATACAACAATAAATACAAAAAAATACGATTTTAACAAAAAAGAACCTTAACAAAAAAAGTTGTACTCACATTGTTCTCGCTGCAAAGTAAGCCTATTTTCAGATACCACGTATACTTTACAAGTAAAGATAATTATTCACTAACATTCAGGTCAGTATGCAGTATATTTACATCGTACATTGACTAATCTAAATCTAACCTGCCAAGAGATAACAGTTTTTGTTGAACAGGGGAGAAAACTCCGACAAAAATTATCATCTTAGTAACAGCAGCGGTTACTTCCCTTTATTAAAAGAAACGTAACGCGAGAAGTATGAGTTTGTACAATCATTACATTATTACTTATAGACATTCATAGTTACAGCATTAAGAAATGAATAAAGCAATATGAACACTATCGGGTTTTTCCAGTAAAAATATAACGCCTAAACGAACAGGGAAAGTGAGGGTAGAGTAATTCCCCATTGCTTTAGGGGGTCGTGGGTTCGATTCCTGGGCATTCTTTCGTTGAGATTGGTCATGAAATTATTTCTACGGCCATTCTCCCTTCTACCAATGATTTTTAATTATGTAGGGTAGTTGTCAGTCACTGACGAAAGTATGCGCTCAGTAGTTGGTTAACAGCTAAATCCAGAGATTTAGCCTATACAGGAGGAGTCAGTAGATGGACTGACCGCCGATATATGGCCTATACAATGTGTTGCTACGGCGTAAAACCCAACAAACAAACAAAAACTTTAGTAAAATGTAAATATGATAATTTATCACAACACTGTCATCACATGATTTTACTTTCAGTTTTATCACAGGAGCCCGATGTATTTTTTCCTTCTTATCACATATATAGAACATACAATATGAGGGGAAAATTGCACCGGGCCCCTGTGATATAAACTGTGAGTTAAAACGTGTAATGATAGTGTTGGGATAAATAAATTAATGATATTTACATTTGGAAATACTTTTTGTGTTATTCACCCTAAGACATTGTACTATGTTACATATATGGACATCCTATAATAACATTTGGATTTATGAAAGTATTTTAATAATGCATTTAGACTGACGTTCGGAAGGCTTTTTCAAGGTTAGGATAAATGTTTCTATTTCTTTCTAAATGTCTTATTTGTTGATTTTTTTTTATATTTCCACTGTCAAGTCTGTACACCAGCTGCATCACTTACAAAATATATAAAAATATTTGGAATTTATGGATATTTAAATATATTTAGTTACCCCACCCACTTGATAGGTTTTCATTTTCAAAAACTGATATACCCTTAACCCAGATATTTATCCTGCAAATTTCATTTTAGCTCGACTTTTCGAAGAAATGGAGAGCTCTCCTACTCGCCCTAGCGTCAGCGTCGGCGTCCGCGTCAATATTTTTTTATTAAAGTTTTTGTGCAGTAAAATATATTTTACTATTACTTTTTTATTACTGTAGGTATCAACTTCAAACTTTAAATATATGTTCCTTATCATCAACCACTTCTCATGTGACAAGGTTCATAACGCCAAATACATTTTTTCCATAATTATCTCCCCTTGGACGTTGAATTTTCTTTAAAAATATTGTTTTTAAAGCATCTGTTCTATTTCTTTATGTATCAACTTCAAACTTTAAAAATAATATTATGTTCCTTATTATCAACCATATCTCATCTGACAAGGTTCATAATTCCTAATATTTTTTTCAGAATTGTCTCCCATTGAATTGAAATTTTCCTTAAAAATATTATTTTTTGCTTGAATTTCTTCTTCAACGTTGAATTATGTTCCTTTTTATCGAGCATATCTCATACATTGTATATAGAACTAGATACATTATTTGGAAATGTAACTTGTACATGAAGTTGGAAATAAAATTGAATATAAATTGTATAAAGATTGTTTATTGTATCAAGAAATGTTATTTATATTAAAATTTGTATATTGCATATAGAATTGTATATTGCATATAGAATTGTATATTGTATATAGAATTGTATATTGTATATAGAATTGTATATTGTATATAGAATTGTATATTGCATATAGAATTGTATATTGTATATAGAATTGTATATTGTATATAGAATTGTATATTGTATATAGAATTGTATATTGTATATAGAATTGTATATTGCATATAGAATTGTATATTGTATATAGAATTGTATATTGTATATAGAATTGTATATTGTATATAGAATTGTATATTGCATATAGAATTGTATATTGTATATAGAATTTATATTGTATATAGAATTGTATATTGCATATAGAATTGTATATTGTATATAGAATTGTATATTGTATATAGAATTGTATATTGTATATAGAATTGTATATTGCATATAGAATTGTATATTGTATATAGAATTGTATATTGTATATAGAATTGTATATAGAATTGTATATTGCATATAGAATTGTATATTGCATATAGAATTGTATATTGTATATAGAATTGTATTTAACATAACATTTAAATTTTTACATGGGGTTTCCCCATGTTTAGTAATGGACTGTGGCAAATCCACATCAAAATTTGTCGCGGACGATTACATTCGGTTGTGCGCGTGCACATAAAGGGATAATTACCACTGCAATTAGTATAGTCCGCATTACGCGTTAACAAGCAGACAATAAGAAGCACGTGTATATTTACATTTTATATTTATTGATATTTATAGAATATTTTTGCCCCTAGACAACAGTCATGCTTTGTTGTTATATTACATGTATATAGTATATATATATATATCTAATAATCTGTCTTTTTTCATATCATGTAACTTGCAATTGTATGTAACCATCTGTACATTATATTATATTATGTAGCTTATGACTATAAGTCTATGTGCTTTTGTCAAATAAAATTTCTGTTCCGTTCTGTTCTATATCTTATCTAGTTTATGTAAGGTAAAGGTCTCTTGTATCGCTTTCATGAGTTGTATACAGCCATATACTCTGCCAAAACCCCATGTCTGACAGCGCTATCGGCGCTTTGATTGTATATAGAATTGTGTATTGTATATAACATTGTATTATTATATATGGAATTGTAAATGAAATTTAAATATAGTATATGAAATTTTATATTGTATATGGAATTATATATCATGTATACAGTTATAACTTATATATTTTAAATGAAATTTTATATGGCATAAAGAATTGCTTACTGTATTTAGAATTCTATACTGTATATAGCATTATATACCTTATATAAAATTGTAAAGAGTAAATAGAATTGTATTTTGTATGTTGAATTGGATTTAAAAACAAGTGTGATATATAGAATTGTGTATTGTATATAAAAAATTATATTGTATAAAAATTGTATATAAAATTGTATATAAAATTGTATATTGTATATAAAAAATTATAATGTATAAAAATTGTATATAAAATTGTATATAAAATTGTATATTGTATATAAAATTGTATATTGTATATAAAATTGTATATTGTATGTAAAATTGTATATTGTATGTAAAATTGTATATTGTATATAAAATTGTATATTGTATGTAAAATTGTATATTGTATATAAAATTGTATATTGTATGTAAAAAATTATAATGTATAAAAATTGTATATAAAATTGTATATAAAATTGTATATTGTATATAAAATTGTATATTGTATATTAAATTGTATATTGTATGTAAAATTGTATATTGTATGTAAAATTGTATATTGTATATAAAATTGTATATTGTATGTAAAAAATTATAATGTATAAAAATTGTATATAAAATTGTATATAAAATTGTATATTGTATATAAAATTGTATATTGTATATAAAATTGTATATTGTATGTAAAATTGTATATTGTATGTAAAATTGTATATTGTATATAAAATTGTATATTGTATGTAAAATTGTATATTGTATATAAAATTGTATATTGTATATAAAAATTCTAATGTATATAAAATTGTATATAAAATTTCACATTGCTTATAAAATTGTACGAGTATATTGTATATTGAATTGATTACTGTGTATAGGATTTTATATTACATACACTTTGTACATTTTATATGTAATTGTATATTGTTTATAGAATTGTACATTATAGAATCATGTAGGGCAGTTGTCAGTCACTAACGAAAGTATGTGCCTAAAACAATATGCATGTCCTCGGATGACGCTGTCGTTTTAGAAATAGCTCTGAAATATAGGTTTGGGTCGAGGAGTCCAGGGTACGAAAACTTAAATATTCCGTATAAAAATAGTACCGAAATGCGTGGATTTTATCCATATTTATTCATTCGAGCGCTCTTGGTTTTATCAAAACGAACTTTTTTGCTGGCGTACATGTCCGAAGTTTTCGATTGAGGATAAAAACCCTATACCATACTAGCAAAAATTGCATTTCGTCCTTCGATTTTGTAAATTTTATTATATGGACCCAGATTACCGAAAGAAAAGAAAAACACGAATTAAAATCGTAATTATAAAATGCTCATATATTTTATTAAACTACGTTAGGATATTTAAATGAAAATGAGTGTACTGTGAACTAAGAACTCACACACTCGCTATTATAAAGATCAATTGTAAACCTTTTTGTCCCACATTCCAAATATATGATAAGCCATGTAATATTTTTATTTATTTAACCATAAATGATTTTTCACTTGGTGCGTCTTTTTAATAAAATAATAGTCTAACTGTTAAAAATGGGGACGGATGAATATATCCAGCAATTTTCTTTTGATATCTATATAAAAACAAGTGAGTTTTATTTACATCTGAGAGGTCAGATCTTATAAATGTGCTGGATTAATGAACTTTGGTTCATTTTATCACAAACCATACTTAAATATACTAAATATAATAATTCTACAAAAAACTCAAAATACAAGACTTGTAATAAATTCCTTTTTGTATCTAAACTTTTGGTGAGTACTTTATGTCCATTGTAACATTTACATGACGATGTGTCAATTGAATAATTATGTTTCTATCTAAACTGCGAAATAAAATAGTTTACCCCAAAATATTGTTGTGTGATAAAACTGGCTATATTTATACAGTTCCCAAGAAAAGTTTGGAGACGAATGAAATTTACCACAATTCTTGGATTTTTATTGATTATTTTAGTAGAATCATTATTTTAATTATTTCTAAGTCTAGTTTGAGATAAAATGACAACAGATATCAACTCATTTATAAGATTCAACATTTGACATCTTACAAATTCTCCGAAATCATGTTTATTGTAATTATTTTCGATAATATGGCTTTTATGCTATTTTATAGTCTCAGCTATAATCATAATGATTACAAAAATAAAACAAAACTTAAAAGCATTTCAAAATAAACAGCTATGCAATTTTAGATGAAAGCTATTCAAAAGGCCTACAAAGTAGAAATGTCTCCAAACTTTTGGTGGGTACTGTATTATTATCTTTATAAGAACAAGTGAGTAATATCTACAATTTTATCTACTGGTCCACATTTACTGAACAATTAATTTAGTTTTCTTAAGAATACATACTATGAAACTGTACAACAATATCGCGGGCTTACGTGGTTCCCCCATAAATGAATGAGTCCAAATTAAAAGTACAAAACATGCCATGTTTACAAAAGTTGCAAATAACCACCAATATTGTCCGGCATAAAATATGAAGGTACAATGATATTTATAAATAAATGACAAATAGTATCAAGCTACTTGATGTGAATTAAAGTATAGTATTAACTCAAGCGTGGTACAGTGTATTTAGTGGTTACGCTTTAAGTAAGATTTTACGATGTTGTACGAACAATCCTCGGCTATTTCCGGTGAATATTTTACTAACAATACGGAACAACCCGAAGTTGAGCGATTGGTCTTACGACGTTTATATAGACTTATTTTTATACTACGGATAAACGTTAAACGACATACTTACAAAATGAAGTCAACACTTAATGTAGTTTACGGGATTGTATTTTTTGGGATTTATTTAAGTTATACAGGTATGTGGCTTTTTTAACAAACTTTTGTTGGGCAATATTAATAGACAAATTTTCATATTATCAATTTGCTTGTTGAACTTAAGCTATGTACCTGCAATTAAGCGCAAAATCCGTAACATGTTTACATAAAATAAAGGATCAAATAAACTCACCTGTGTACATCGTTACTTGGACAAAGCTAAACTTGATTTTTAAATGATGGTAATTTAAGAACGTTAACCAACTATGATCCAATCTTGATTTGGATGGGTGTATTTTAGGAAATAAATTAATGATGTAGCGAGTAGTAAAACAATTAATTTAATACTTTATGCTGAAGATTTATTCAATGACCGAGGGGTCGTTTGTTCAATTCCTAGTCGAGATATACTTTCGTGGAGCTTGGCCATGAAATTATTTCTACGGCAAATCTCTCTCCTACTAATGATTTTCAATATTCTAGGGCAGTCAATTGTCAGTCATTGACTATAGTATGCACTTAGTAGTTGATTAACAGCTAAATCCAGAGATTTAGACTTTCCAGGAACGGTTAGTAGGTTGACTGACCGCAGTTGTTTGACCTATACAATGTGTTGCTGCGACATTAGACCATTTAAAATGGGAAAAAACATTCTCGTACCCAGGGCCTAATAAGGTTCTCGATACTAGCAAGATCGAGAATCTTGATAACCTCGGGGTACGAGAATTGGGAAAAACATACCTCACTGAATATATAAATGGGCACATTATTTATGAAATATATTGATAAATAGAAGAGAATTCAAAAACATGAATATAGAGGTATTAAACACAAAAAGGGATTGACGGAGAGAGTGAGAGATGGGCGATTTGCGGTTTGTGGAAAAACACTCAAAATGATTATGTTCGAAACTTGTGCATGTACAAAGCTATGATTTTTGATAACATTTGGTGTAACTGAACTTATTGCTGGAGATTAATGACTAGCTATAAATCACGACAATATTTTCATTGATAAGAGACAATGGTGGTTAACCCATCCCATTTAAATCTGAGTACTTTTATTGAGGTTGTATTTCCCAAATACTGTTAAGTTCCGCAATAAAGGCCACATTGGATAATAGCAATTGTATTGCAATTTTGACGATTTGTAAGTCCGAAATGCTTAAGTTATGAAAGAAGTGTTGCGAATTTGAGAACGTTTCGCTATTAAAACATTAAAACTATTGTCTGACAATAGCTTACCAAAGCTAATATTATCTGTTAACTTACACTTTTCTGACTTGAAATAAATTTTTATATATCTTGACTAAAACATATAATACGACATAAGCAGCTTTACTCGATCATAACACACACTTTAGGAAACTCATTAATGTATCACGAAGATAATTTCAACAAACACATTCACCGTGAAATTATTCATGTTTTGACAGTTGAGAAAAAAACAACCGAACTATATCTGTAAAACCATGTACTACGATGATTCTTAACTTTACTGTACAACATTATGTTTATGGCTACAGACAAGTTCTTGCATTGTAATACTTATGTCAGATGTTTATACGAGGGTTGATCCAGAAGTAATGAGACAACGTCTATAATTTTCAAAGTTAATTAAATAAAGTTTTGAAACTATCATAGTACGTCACAATTTTTAATTATCTATTCACACACTAAAAATTATGATGTTACCACTATTATTGACAAAAATATATAACTTTATATATGTCATGGTCGAGTATATCGCCGCACGCGAAAATAGCGTCACCTTTCAATTATTATTACTGAATCTTTTAGAAGCAGTTTTTATCAAATAGTTTGCCAAAATATGTGAAACTCGCGCGACGTGACGTCAAAAGTGTGTGTTGTTTACGGTTAAAATTTGATTACTCGTATTAACTATAATTTGTTATGGACACACTTAAATTACACGTTTTTCATAGCAATTTAAAGATCTCATTTTCATTAAGACTTTACATTAAAACATTGCAACAGTATGTTGTTTAAAAAGCCTATCAATGAGTAATGATTGATAATCTATTTTGTCAGCATTTATTATGTTTCTCTAATTAATTAATTACTTTATATCGACATTAGTGAATATATACCTTACCTTGTCATTTTATATCGTAAAATCGCCAATAAACCTATGATGAGCCGTAATAAAAGAATACACTGTAGTGAATGTTATAGAGCGATCAAACCATACGTTCAATATACAGTACAACCACGTTACATTGACCATCGATAGGACCCCTATACATTAGCTGTTTTCATGTGACGGTTGTTGAGTGAAACATTTTCGTTTATGGCGGAATCTATTTAAACGGGGCGGGCAGCTAATTTGTAAAGAAAATTTTATCTTGTATACATGCTTACCCTAAACTCATTATTGTGACTATGCCATTCCATCAAACCACATTATTACCTGATTCCTTATATAAATGTAATTTGATATTTTAACTGTTTTCCACGTTTGCAATCTGTTGACCGGGCAATTGTTTTGGCTGTTTCCTGCACGTGCTCTGACGTCACTGATATATGGGAAAGTACAATGTAACTGCTTTCGAGTGCATCAATCGCCAATCGATCTTAATCATAAACCAGACTTATACTTGTTCACAACTAAATGTAGTTTAACCCTTTCGCTGCCGCAGCAGATTTTTAAATGACGTCGTTCTGTGCCACGGCCGTTTTAGCGTTACTGGAAATTGTCGCGGACAACGAAATGAATTAACGACGTTTGTGGTATTGTTTACAGTTATTCGTGCAGTAAAAATGGCAATACTTTTTTATGTTAGTGTCATTATCTTGATGAAATACTTTTTTTTGTATTACTGCTTTTTAAAATTATTATTTGGAATAAACTATTAACAATCGGTGCGCTAAATATGTTTCAACTACAGCCCTTGGGTCGATTCAGATGAATTTTATATAACCCGAAAAAAATTAAAAGCCCGAATATGGCGTGACAAACGTTGCAATATTGTAAATGGATGGAAAAATATGTGTGTAACAAAAAATTATTTGTTTTGCATAAAATATAAATAAATTGGATATACTGTAATATATATACATGCTTGATAAAAATGTTACTGTGTTGTACAAAAAATATTTGTGGTATGAAAATCTTTAAAAATATATACATTGTACATGTATATATATGGTATAATTAGCATGATTGGATATAAGGTCTATTGAAACAAGGGATCTGATTGGTCGACAATGATGCAGCTGTTATATGGTGGATTATAAAATAAACAATCAGGGGCTTGTGCTAAAACTTACAGTTACAAAATAAACACCCGATACCGTAACTTGACTCAGTTATTCATGTATGTATCACGGAACACAGCAGAAACCACCCCTTGTACTCGGTTCAACAGCAGCCAAAGGGTCGAACTAGTCGTGTCAGCCAAGTCAAATAGTATACTCATACTTCATAGTTTTAGGGGATATGCCAGGCGCAAACAAACTACAGATCAGTTGTCTATGACTGATGCATCTGGTTCGAACCTTTTACCGCTGCAGTATCGGGTGCAAGGGGTAGTTACTTCCCCTAGATTCAAGCACAACGTGAACTCGGTTTTGTGTTCTCTAATATATAACTGATACTGTTATAAATTTAAAACTGCTTATCATGATGCCAGACGTTGTTAGGCCTTCTATGCAGACGTTCTAAAAATGATTAAAAATTTGGTTTGTTTACTCTAATTACCATCTATTTAGTGTCTTGGTTTACAAAATTTCATACTCAACAAAAACTTTTTAACTTTACAAAATAAACACTACTAAAACTGTAAAATAGTAACTAGATAGTTACACTTTTCCAATTTATATCAGGCTATGAATTCAAAATAGCCGGCAGAAACCAAGAGGGGGGCTTCTTCTGCTCTTTAGACGGTCTGTGAGATCCGAGCACCCAAGGTCGTGGGGGCTGTCTTTCTGTGTTTCTTCTTGGTGGCGCTGGTTTGACAGACATGATTGCGAACAACAAAAGCCCAATTTGGTTAAAGGGCCACAATGACAAAACAAGCAACACTACCCCAATATAAATAAAGTAGGTCAATAGGACAATAGCCTAAAAAAGATGAAACTAGGTCACGACCCAAATCACACACATACATGTATATAACAATCTGAACTAACACGAGCAAACACAATACATACAAAATAAAAAAACCATTCAAACATACTTTGGCACATGAAACAATTCATCAAGTTAACAAGCCTAGAGTAATTTTAATCACCTTTAATAAGGAAATCTCCATACTTTAGGTGCTGAATTAGCAAAATAGGAGATTACCTATCTTTGGCATACTAAATTAAAGCAACTTTGGCAAGTTAATCACTGAACCCAATATGAATTATATTGTGATTTTCTTTCGGACGGACCCTTACATAAACTCTAATCAGTCAGTTTATATCAGTGTCGACCAACCAGAGCCTTTGTTACAATAAACCGTATTTCCCATCATGCTAATTATACCACATGATTTTTAATATTTGTTTACAACATACAAATGTATATTTTTTACAAGACATAAATATATTTATCGAACATATATATTTTCTAAACTACATATATATTTTTATACAAAATATATATATATATTTTTACAACACGTAATTATTTTTTCTCGGGCACCGGTCTTGTAAGACTTATTTGCTTACCGCTATTGACGGATTGTACCGGATTTATACCGTATTGTTGCAATAAACAATTAATGCATTATTGCAAATAACTTTTAACGCATTGTTGCAATAAACGATTTATGCATTTTGGCGTCATAAACCGTTTTAGAAAGAAGTAAAGCAAAGTCTGGATATCTTGAAACCGTAATAAGAACAATCACACAACATCATAATCTTATCAGAGAAATTTATCATATATTTAGTTAAATGTACAAGAATAAAAAGCACCAAAAATAAAACAAATAATTTTCAATGAATTTCAATGTCATTCCTCCAAGCACACGTGGCCGTTAAAACAATGCAGGTATAATACCCCTCGCTCACACATCGAACACACTTGGCTGGATCGCCGTCGTCTTTCACTTCTTCGGCTGCACACGCAGCAGTCCCGTTGCTGATTTCGACCTTCAACAGATACAGATAAATAAGTGAACCTCATTGAAAGGTAGTTTGAATTTTTACAATTGTATATTAAACGTAAAATAATCGTCATAAATTTAAGAGGTAAACATATTCAAAAATTTTAATACGTTATTATACAGTACGAAATATGATGCAATTATTATATCATTACCCCTCAATGGTACAAGTCGCCTACGCCCATTCGTCCGCGGCTGTCGTCCGTATGGAGTGTGTGTTCCTCGTCGCGTGGCTGCCACTGTTTCTTCCGCCAGCTCCTCCAACAGCATCTCCATAAATTGTTCTCTACTAACCGGTTGTCGGACAGTTTGTTGATACAAAACGTAGGAATTCAGTGTGATTCAGAAAAGTGATGCGGCAAGCCTACTGTTGTCATCTGTGGCATTATTGGCCGTCGACAGTACCAACGACTCGTCAACAGCGACATTCTGTTTATGTGCGTAATAACGCATGAACATTATGTTTACAAATTGCAGAAAACGACTGTATCTCGAATCTGGCCTGGTATCAAAAATATACAAGTTTTACAGACTCAATAATGTCAATATAAAATATTTAAAAAAAAACCAAACAAATACACCATATGCTGTCACGTTTAAAATAAGGTTCTTTTTCGCTGACAATAATGCAGATCCCTTACACATATGCATGAAACCTTAAACTATCTTACTAAACGACGAATATTTGAACATCGTACTTATAGAGGGGACTGTTTCGAGGAGGAATTCTGTCGACGTGTAGGTATCGCAGAATGAGCTGGAACCTGTTTCTTGACATGCCCGTGCCAAACCACGGGGTAGCGTTGCACGGTATCGTCGACAAGTAACTGGCAATACTTAGTTTCTTGATGAGGCCCATGTTTATTACTATGGCAATGGTTTCATTTCCGTGATTGTCGTCGCAAACCACTTCTTGTGGTGGGAATGGCGGCGCTCTTTGGACCCCAAATTTCAAATATGGAAAACGATAATGTACAGTACTCAGTGTGTGTGGTGTTACAATACTTACTAGTTTGTTTGACGTACTACCTCACACAGTAGTAACTAGGGAAATAACAGCATGAAAAATCAACTGGTTCAGCTTCTTCTCTATTAAGGTGTCGCGGCCCAGGGTCTCCTTAAAACTCTAAATGTTCTCGTTCTTCGGGCGGAAACAGACGGAACCATGGGGCAGCCATTGCTTTTCTCGAGCGGTAAGAAACAATGACTTCAATATATGACGTCATAATACCACGAGAAAATCCAATTAGCCCAAAACCAAAAACTTATCTATGCGGTTGTCTTTTACTTAGCGAAAATGATTCATTAATCAAATTAAAACAGCAATCATTTGAAGTGTTAACAAAATAAATCTAAATAAAATTAAGCGTAATGCTGAAAAGCATTCGTATTAAAATGTTAAAACATGCCAGGCTTTTGCATGGTATATTCAACATTCTTATTTATATAAAGAATAAGGCGCGACTAACGTATATTTATAAAAACGTTTTCAAAACAACTTTTTTAATAATTCGAAATATAAAAAAATATGTAAAAAACAGGCGATAATTTTATTTTCGTCATATTTAATAGCAAGACAAACATAAAATAATTGCTTTTCTGATCCGCTCACTAAGAATTTCGCTACGAAGAGTCAGCGACAATTAACGTTTGGGGTGCGTTGCTAATTTAATTAATTGCGCCAAAATTATTGACGTCGCACGTTTTACAACGTCATATACACTGACCGGAAATGACGTAATTTGATGTAAAAAACATTCAGATATCTTGAGTAACCATGGGATTCATGCAACCCCTAGGGTTAGGTTCTTGCTAAACATTAACTCTGATACCCCTAAAATCGGCCCGAAATCGGCCCGTGGCACTTAACGTAGTATACAAAAATCGGCCCAAAATCGGCCCGTGGCACAGAGGTGGTTAACGATTGTTAAATTGAGAAAGTTAAATTATAAAAACTAACTAATAATTCGCGAAACTGTTTTCTTGGTCTTTTTTTCTGCAAGTACTGTTTAAACTGTAATTGAACAGGTAATAAATCAGTTATTTCATTTGTGATTTTGCCCTCGGCCTACGGCCTCCGGAAACGGTTCAAAACTCTATCCCTCCATCTCTGGACAACAGTTTGACTGTACTCAAATCACGTATGGATTAACTGTATACTGTTAAATTATAGTTGCCTATTAAAGTGTTATATATTTTCCTCTTCGACATATTCATTCATATTTAACTCAGGTTTCTTTCTACGGATAACAAGGCCATTGACTCTACAATGGGATGGTTTAAATCGAACGTTGACTTTCTTTCACTGTATCCTCTCATTGAAAGAAGATCTTGAGTTCACGCCCTGTTACTGACTCCACCTAACCTTTGTACTCCTTATTTCATTTTTACCAATTTCTATAAGGACTATTGAGAAATTTCATCAGTAAATATTGATTCAATAGGTTAAATTTAAATGAGAAGAAATAATTATTCCTACAAGTACATATTGTACACGTCACTCTTTTAGGAGATATTATTTAAAGTATTGAAAACGAAGCAAACAATTTCCCTCAATTTCATTTTGTTGCTATTCTCTCTGCCTTGAAATGGCCATTCTATGTTAACCTTTCAGTGAAAAAAGAACCGCTGCTGACTAAAGCATGTATGTAGAAAAGCAGGATTTTGCGAAGGATGTGAGTCTAGTACTGGCGGATCCAGGAACGTCAGGTAGGCGAATTGCACCATGCGAATTGGTCTCTACAAAGACACCGAATGTTTCGAATCCAACATGGAGAGGTAATACCCTCCTATGAAAATTTGACAATAATGTCACTTATCCTCCAATAATAAGGTAAATAGAGACGTTGCCAGCCTTGTTGAAGGGAAGGCGAGTACTGGTTTTAGACAATGGTACAGGAACGCTATGTTAGATGTGCTGGTCGCCGTAAAATAACCTAAATTCTTTTGACATGGCATTAAACCCAGTAAAAATTGTTGTAAACTACATGTGTATTAAAATGGAAAATGATATCGAATTATTCTATGAATTTAAGTATTGAGAGCTCACTTGAATAGAACCCAAAATTTAGAAATGTGAATAATTTTTGTATACGCCGCATTCGTGTATGTGAATAGTTATGAAATATGTATATAAAATTTTAACATTATCCATTTATCAAGGATTCTAATCTGATGTTGGGCTGTCTTACATGTAATAAATTATACGTTTTCTTTACGATTACATCACACCATTAAAGCCACTATATAAAGGTATAGTCTGCTGACTTGTTTAGATAGAAGATAACCCGGGTCGATTGCGCAGTTGGTAGCGCGCCGGGATTTGGATACTCCTGCCCGAGGGGGTGCGGGTTCAAATCTCACCCGGGGAGGTTATACCCTTCAATGAAAATTTGACAATAATGTCGATTTTCCTCCATTGGTAAGATAATATGGAGAAGTTTCCGGCCTTGTGGAAGGGTAGGTGAGTACTTGTTATAGACAATGGTCCAGGAAAGCTAAGTTAGGTGCGCTGGACGCCGTGAAATGACCTAAATTGTGTTGATACGGCGTTAACTCCAATAAATAAATAAATAAAAATAAATTAGATAGAAGATGTATTAGAGACACAATAATCATGTCTAACCAATTTTGGCTTTCTGATTTTAAATTTGACTAGACACTCATTTCTTTAAAAAAGGGGATCCTTTTGTAGAAAATAGATAAATCAGGAATGAGGAATTCCTATGTTAAACTTGTCCATATCGTACATTTATGTCTGTGGACAAGTAAATAAATCAATCCCACTTGTCCGTGGACAGGGGATACTTAAGCTGTAAATAATGTAAGAGGGATGATCCAGAAATAACTGGACTGATAACCTAGGGACAACAATATTTACCACACATATATAAATTATACATCAAAAGAAAGAGCAAACACTCTCCATTCAATAGAAGAACTATAACTTTACAAGTCTGACAGCAGTTCGGATTTCTCTGCTGGTGATGGTTGATCTCTTGTTGTAGCGAGCGAGTCTTGAAGCCTCGGCGGCGATTCTTTCGAAGATATCGTTGACAAAGCTGTTCATGATAGACATGGCCTTGCTTGATACACCGGTGTCTGGGCGCACTTGTCTCAAGACTTTGTAGATGTAGATAGAGTAGGATTCACGTCTCCTCCTCCTCTTCTTCTTGTCTGTAGACCTTGCGGCCTTAGCCTTAGTGGCTGCTTTCTTGTTTCCCTTGCTAGCGACTCCTTTGGCAGGCATGATTGCTATGAGAGTAATAAAAAAAAATTTACTTTGCAGCCCTTATATATTTAGAAAGTAGGTCACGAAATCGGATTGACCTACTTAAAATTTACTCGTTTCTGATTGGCTGATAAGACCCGTTGAATCTCTTGCTACACTTAGAAAATGTTCGAGATATTTTCATAATTTCTTCAATTTCTGACTCCAGAGGCACAAATTCAGCTTGCAACATGGAATAGTTTTTACACAAATGTTAATGGATTATTTAACTATCAAATCTGTTTTTATTTCTTTATGTATTTGACTATCAATATTGATCTAAAAAGTCCAATTTTTTTTGCTACTCGACATCAATTTATTATACTTTTATTCTCGTAAATGCCTAAATGTATTAGTCGAATTCAACAGTGAAATCAATCAGATTAAAACCCGATTTAAAATTTTCCGCTCGCCTACTCGCTAATTTAGATCAGGCCTTTTCTAAACGAAGGTCATGTTCAGGTGACCTTTTCTCATCATAATATTCATGACGAAATTGTTATGATACGTAACTTGTTTACATCGTCTACGTCACGCAATTTGAAATGACCCGTCCAATCGCAGACTGTGAATAATACCGCTGTTAAATTAGCATGCAAAACTTGGTCTAAAAATAGAAATTAAGAAATCAAAATGTGATTAATAGTGTTTTCGTCTAGATGAAAGCTACACATTGATTGGTCGAAACAAATTTCATCTCGACGTGACCTTGCATTGAGAAAGTAGAGATCCAGTACGACAACGCTCTACAGGATCTCTGTTTACGGAGATTGCAGTAAAATGCGATGTACATAATAGTGTCAATTATTTATTATTACTTATACTTATAGTATATATTTTAATTAATGTCATAGTTCTCAATATGTTGTTTTTAATATTGGACTTCTGGACAAGTGCATTTTGACCCAGGACAAGTTTATTTTAAGATGTCACTTGTCCTTGGTACGTGAAAAAAAGGAATTTCAAACCCCTTGATAAACGACGTCATCTTAGAAGAGTTATCTCTAGCAAATGTCACAAAATGCATAGCAGAAACAAAATATTTGTCGACTTAAGTCTGTTAAGTGTAACAAAATATTTTTACTTACCTCACATGGTGAATTAAAGAATTTCCTACACCAAAGTCGGCGAACATTGATGGACAAATCTAAGTTTATATAAGCTTCATTATAACAAAACATAAGTCGCAAATACCTGACATATTAAACGCTGAATTGTCGCTGACTGTTGAAACTTATGCCTCCAAAATCATCGTAAAAATTATTTAAAAATGAATTAAAAAACTTAAACATTTAAAGGAAATGTAACGTGATGCGTTCTTTTCTCTATATATATCAAAGAACGATGTCTACCGTTGTATAAAAGGCAGTGTAATACGATACGCGGACTGCCGTCATAACTTGTTTTATCTTAGAAAAATAATTTATTTTTCCTTATTACATGTATTAAGATTATATGCCCGGGTGTATTTGATACTATGTTATGCCTCAGTCCCGTAAAATGGTGGCTTTTTGAGAACCCTTACAAGCAGACAGTCGTGGGCCGTGGGAAGCCTTGCGTATTAAGGTGACGGTACGCACATGGCACAAAACAACACGCCTGTACGGAGCTGTAGCTGGAAGATACGCAAGTTTAATCCATAGTCGGCCACGATCTTGTTCACGATTTGACTTTGAAACTGATACGTGTATCCTGGGCTCATCTCACGGACCCTGGTAAATTTGTAACAGTCCGTACGGGTACGCATGAGTTCGTGCGGGTCCTTGCGGAGCTTTATCGCACGGCGCCCGTACGGTGCCCTCACGGCTTTTTTTACGTTTATGGGACAGTAGCTTTATATATGAATCACAGGTTACAAACTTAATGTTTCCTTATTATAGTATATATAGAGAATATATACTGTAATAAGGAAAAATTGAGTCTGTAACCTGTGATATTAATCAGATTTATTACCTTTGCTCATCAAATTTCTTACCGATGTATGAACAGCATATTGGTAATTTCATGCAGCTGCCAGTGGCGCAAGCATAACCCGGCTGATTTAAATACTCTCCACAGTGCTCATTAGCGATGAAATAGAGATTTGTATTTAAGTATAGTAATGATCTAAAAACATAGGCGAATCCAGGATTTCTAGTTAGAGGGGGTGGGAAATTCTAGTTAGGAGAATGAAGGAGCAGATTTGGGATCCATGGAACCATAAGAGTACCAAATTGGTCCTTTTCAAAAGCCTGACCAGGGGTCTAGGGGGCCAAAAGCTCCTTAGTTTTAGTCATTATTAAGGGTTTTAGGCACATTCCCAGAACCTCAACTATCCTTTCCCAGAGTATTCAATAAAAGCATCCAGATTTGTTTGTAATATCATATATTTCCTTAAAGCGTTTGATCCTGTTCAAATCATGAATTATATGAAATCTTTTTTTTTATTATTGCATGTTATGATATTGTATTACCAGTTTTGTAACCTATTGCACTTGTAGCGTGCGAATTTCTTCTGACTTTTACATATATTTTTCTATAAATATTATATTTCATAATAGAAAATTCAGCAATTTTAGGGGGGCGTACGCCGGGTTCCCCCCCCCCTGGATCCGCCTACGAAAAATACGAAGAAGTAAAATCAGCGGGGTTAAAGTACAATATATGCACCACTGACAGTTGAATAAAATTTACCAATACTGATTTGGAACAATATTATATCCTAATTATAACATGCTATAAAATATTTGTTAGGCCATGCCATACCAGAATTTGTTAAGAATCCGCGTGCGCGTAGGCTTTAGAGTTCTAAATCCAAAAAAAAAATGTTTTTGAAATTTAATTATATAATGTAACTAGAATGGACATGTGTTTTCGGTTTGTGTGTTTTCGTGAATAAGTACCTACGTTAGGTTTGTCAAACTTGAGTTGACACTTAACAAATTTCCAATTAGGCATGGCCTTATTGTATAATTATGATAATAAACTGTATTAACTATTAACCAACTGTCGGCAATCTTATGACAGTTATGTGAAAACGACAAGTACATTTTTAATATTGTCGCGGTGCATTCTGGTCTACTCCAGTATAGACTTCCTTGGTTTTAGGTTTTATTTATGACTTATGGTGACTAATCGTTATGAATAGTACTGGGCATAGGCGGATCTAGCGGGGATCAGGGGGGGGCGGACCCCTCCCCCTGATATTTCAAAACACACCCGTCCATGCGGTTTTTTTTTGTAGACAGTAAGCCATTTTAAGTAGCATGAAACAATGTTTATCAGGCTCGTTTCCCTTTTATGTTTAACGTAGATATAATGGTTATGCAACTTTTGTTAATATTAATACGTTGTGTCATATTTTGCAAAAAGTGTGTAATGTGGTCGTGGTTTAAAAGTTTGGACCCCCTGGAAAAAGTTTGCCATTCCCCCCTTCTTGAAAAAAAATCCTGGATCCGCCCCTGCTTGGACAGGTTGTAAAGCGTATTATGACCATATCTTTATTATAGTTTGTCACATTTGACCTTGTCCGTCATATTTATATCATGATAATGTCAACTTGGGTCACAGTAGAGCAAAGTCTTTACTTCCAGAGTTCGCGAATACTTCCCCGTTTCACTGTGTAGCAAGTTCTCTTTCATGTTGGTCATAGTCTTAAAATAATAAATCTTCTAACCCCCCCCCCCGTGGTTCACAGTAAAACAAGTTATCTACCGGTGTGCGCAAGTGTTTTCCCTGCTTCACATTTTAACGACATTCGGATAACAACGGCGATCTTAGAAGAATATTTGTAAATTTGTAGGAAAATCGCCGAGTAGTTTCGAATGTAGTACACAGAAAAGCAAGTTAGGTTCCTGTTTTTGCAAAAACTTTTAACGTGTTTTAAGTATGGAATTCATATTTACTTCCGTTGCTTGCTGGTATTTTGCTGCCTTTCACATTTACTTCCAAATATTTTTGTAGCGAATGAAGATTTTGTAAACAAGTCCTAATACTTAGGTACCACGACTCGTTATTAAACATGGGACGTCCATTTTCGGCCTTGACGTCGCAAAATGGTCATTATAATTTATAATGACTGGGCGATGATTGAATGATAATATCTCGCAATAAACCAATTCAGTCGGGTACTGAAGTATATCACGTGAAAGGTCTGACTTAGGACTACCACGTGTTTATAGTGGCTACTCACTCCGTGAGTTTGGGCCAGATACTCCCCTAAATGTTCGTACTCACGTTTTCTATATAGAAGTCAGCACTAAAATGGACCATGTTTAAATTCAGATATTTCGCCTTAAACCAATTCAGTAGGGTACTAATGTATACCACAGTATAAAGGTCTGACTTTGGCCTTCGTCAACATCCACTGGGGAGGGTAAGTGCATTGTACTGGGATACAATCTTAAGTTCCGAAATCTAGGCCTGCCTGTGGACAATGAGACGGACCACTGACCGCCTAAATCATCTGCAAAAATATAGAAATGAGACGTACAATGCAATGTATTGCTTAGTATTGTCTTTAGGACGATAAATCAAAAGCTAATACTATGATTGACAGTTTATTGTGACAGTCGATGGCTATATGAATGTAATCCATGTTTTATTTTATATTTTAACAGGTTTTTTTTCGTTATGCGTCATAGATCTACTTTTTGTTATACTTTTTTCAAAATTGACATTGGCTTTTTTATATCTTCTGTTCATATGATCCCACATTTTCTCCGTTATGTACACAAACATTATATTACAATTAGACAAAATACATGTACAACGATTTTTTTCTTCATACGCCGCACTATATTCTGTTGCGTACCAAATCGCCAAAAAACTGCGAATGGTTGTGCGTCTTATAGAGATGATATCTTCACTGTCTATATATAGAATGATAACATATCTGACACAGTTTTCCTGAGAAGTTCAAACCTTATACAGTTTGGAATTTTGGAAGAATGAACAACTACAACGTGGATACACGAACACTACGTTGTGACTTGCATTAAGCCGCCCGGCTAGCTCAGTTGGTAGCACGCAAGTGTATTGATCGAGGGGTCCTGGGTTCGATTCCCGGGCGGGGCATACTTTCATGTAGCTTAAGGTCTTCAGCGAACCCGTGTTAATACTGTCAATGAACGGGTACGCTGAAGACAAGCCTACGTTAAAAGTCCACCAATAATCGTGCCAGGAATCTGCCACGCTCGTATGAATTAATCGTGAGTTCAATTGATTAATCTGAAGCATATCCCGATAAAATAATATATAATCTTTTAATTTGACAACTTACTACGTAACAAGTGCCCATTCCGAACGTAAAATACGCCAAAGTTTCCAATAGGTCTTAAAATTCAATACTCTGCCGCCATCTTGACAAAATGTGGACCACGTGACGTCGAGATCGACCTTGACCGACCTTGACGGTCATGATAACAAAACCATGTGCTTCAACCACGCGACATTTATTTACAAAATATGTTCGTTGAATACAAACATAAATTTTTTCTTCTTTAGTTTTACGTAATTTATAGGATTTTATTTACGTACTGTAAGTTATATTAAAAAAAAAAACAAGAAATAAAGTCTTAAATTGCTAGAAAAGAAAATGTCTTTGTTAACAAATAAGTTCTAAAACTAGATTTTTTTTGGAATTCCCGGTATCAATAGGAATTACTCTGCTATGTTCCCAAACGCTCATAACCGAGAATTCCGGTTGAAACGAGATCTCGCACAGCTTCAAATGTCGGTCACACGATGAGATTGAACGTTTTCTAGCGAAAACGGCTATTTTATTTAATTCTTTGATATTTCAATGGCCGTTTTGGTGTAAAATGATGTTTAAATGAATGTTTTATTGAATAATGCACACGATCTTATTACCAAATGGGTATTAGATCAGAAAAACGAGCTTAAACGAATGGGTGTTATTCTGGTGAGGTTTCATAACGGGTCTGATCCAAAACTTTAATGCCGCATCTGACGAAAATCAAAATGTTAAAAAAGCGGCTTATAAAGTTTTGGAAGCCAGAACTAACTTTCATGGAGCTTGGTCATGAAATAATTCTACGGCCATTCTCCCTCCTACCAATGATTTTTAATTATTTAGGGCAGTTGTCAGTCACTGACTAAAGTATGCGCCTAGTATTTGGTTAACAGCTAAATGCAGAGATTTAGATATTCCAGGAGGAGTGAGAAGGTTGACGGACCGCCGTTATATGACCTATACAATGTGTTGCGACGGCGTTAACCCCGACAAAACAAATGAAACAAACAAACTTACATTGTTATACATTCTGTTACTTTTCATTTCTTTTACGTTTGAATTACAAAGGCATTTTGAACGCTCAAGTGTTAATTCACATATGTGACAAGTTACTAAGTATTTTACATGTAATAAATTTTCGCCCGGTCAAGATTTTTGTGTTTTGTGAAAATGAAGGCGAAGTTAATATCCACAATATTCACATGTCTATGTATACAGTATTGTCATGTTTATAAGTGCCCTAGATGTATAGTATTGTAATATTTTATTCAACGTTAGTAGGGCAAACATTAACCCCGCTGATTTCAATATACGCTACAATTCTTCTGTACTCACGATCAATTAAAATCAGCTGGGTTAATTATACACACAACATTTTTTATCGGAACGCTTATTTTTTAATAGAATTCTGTGATTTTTTTGTTTTTTTTTAGGGGGGCGAATACCGATTTCAATTTTAATGGTCCTAATTATTGTCTACTGTCGTCATCGAAAATGACCATGATTTCAGTTCATCGAGTTGATTCAATCAGCTATGTATCAACAGAAAATCTGGACTCGAAAGTATTGTCTAGAAGTTGGACATCTGTTGTCGGTTGTGATTGACAAAGGACTTGCATTTCTATCCTTCAGAGAACACTATTTTCTTTTGCAGATGTCGAACGGGACTATTCTAATGTGAAACTTAATCTACTCTATAAAAAATGTATGTATCATTGTCTTTTTCAGGATGTCTAGCACAGGACACCGTATGTACAGTCGGCAGTAACCAATACAATTTGACAGAATGTTTAGAAAAACTAACAACAAAGCTTTTAGAACCGGAAATCTTCTGGTTTGGTAATGGCTATGCGGCACGATGTGAGGGGAACACTGATATTACAATGTGTACCAATCCCCAGCCTACTAAAACCAGTATAGCTACAAGGTTATTCGACTCTTTGGAACCATTACAACACTTTGACAGATTTGTTGAACTACATTTTGAATCTAGTGGAAGTAAGTATATGGATACTCTTTAGTAAAACCTGGGTGGATAGCGCAGTTGGTAGTGCGCCGGGATTTGGAATCTCGTGCCCGAGGAGGTGCGGGTTCGAATCCCACCCGGGGAGGTTATACCCTTCCATGACAATTTGACAATAATGTAAATTTTCCTCTATTGATTAGATGATATGGAGAAGCTTCTGGCCTTGTGGAAGGGTAGGTGAGTACTGGTTATAGACAAGGGTCCAGGAAAGCTGGTAAAAGCGCTGGACGCCGTAAAACGACCTAAATTGTGTAGACACGGCGTTAAATCTAGTAAAAACAATAAAACAATAAACTCTTTAGTAATGTTTGTTTCATGCAAAGTTCATACGATTAAATTCATCGCAAGTTCATCTTATGAATTGATATTAGTTAGATTGTTTTCGTTATTTGATGAAAGCGTGCCTGTTTTATACAATATAAAAAAACAAACATCTAAAAACATCCCACTCTGTACTTTTTGGATATGTGTTAGGTCTGTGTTTTTTACTGATGCTGTTTCTGATATGTTTGGTTGCACCTCATTTTCTGAAATTCCGAAATTAAAACCTGACTAAACTTATACGATGATTAAAACATATTTTGTGTTATCTTAGCCAATATTGCGCTTGTAGGACAAATATTAAACAATTTATTAATGATTAAACTCAGCTACTTTTTGTCGCAAGACGGTCTGTATCTATATTTATATATATATATATACCAAAATTTATAAGGTGTCAAGGTCTCAGTTTATACAGTGATATAAAACAAACAGATGGTAATTAAATCAAGTTTTATAATTTTATTAATTACTTACTGTAATTACGTAACAGGTTGTTGTTGATGACAATTAATGTAAAACTTATGACACACGTCGTTTTCTGTTATAATTAGGGTTTGGTGACTTTAAAATGACATCCTATTAATATATCATCCTGTCTGACAGTTGAAGATCATCCAAAAATACAAACATATTAAAATGTATGGAAGAATATGTGTACGACCAACATTTTTTTTAATACAAACTTTACTACAAAATTCATCATCATTATCATCATCATCATCATCATCATCATCATCATCATCATCATTATCATCAACATTATAATCATCAAAAGTATTAACATCCTTATCATTATTATGACCACAATCTTCCGTATTATCATTATTAATTTTATTACTATCACCATTTTTATAATCAATATAAAAGCACATTTCTTTTTTTCTATTTTATTTCACAGAATTTCTGCTACTATCAATTTTGACAAACAAAACTAAGGCAATGTCACAAGCAACACAATACAATCATCATCACTATCATCATCATCACCGTCTATTGCACCACCACTATTTTTAGCTTGACCTTACGAAGTAAATGGAGAGCTCTCCTACTCGCCCTAGGTAGCGTCGGCGTCGGCGTCCATATTACTGATTAAAGTTTATGTGCAGTAAAATACATTTTTTTCTGTCTCCCATGAACTTAAAATTTTCTTTAACTTATTTTTTTTACTTTAAATTTGTTAAGGTTATATTTTCAAATTTAAAATATGAATGTTCCTTATCATTAACCACATCTCCTGTGACAAACACTTACTAAGTCGAGCATGCTGTCTCCTCTGACAGCTCTTGTTATCGTCGTCACTATCATCATCATTATCATATCATCATCACAACCAAATACATCATCACTGTGATCCTAATGATAATCATCATCTTCACCAGTTTGCAAATTAACATCACCAATACCACCCCAATTTTCATCATTATTATCATTATCAACTTTATCATTGTCATCGTCATTGTGTTCATTATCATCAACATTAACATTATCATTTCCATCGTCATTTACATAGATGTTACTACTACACCCCTAATCATCATCATCATCATTATCATCACCAAGTGCCATACTAATTGAACACTTCCTCAATTTCAGAGAATTATAACGGTTGTGGTAATGAATTCAGAACAACAGAAACTTGGTCACTCTCAGTTGATCCATTATCTGATACTATAGTTTATCCATGGTATGTACGACATATGCCTTCAGTAAAATGGGATCATCAGGTCGGCGATATGTTTACTATGGTCGTCTATGATGTTGGCTTCTCTATTCTCCATGGAGTATTCATCAACATTCCTGGTGATGATCTAGCTAATGCCGAGGTTAGTATCATGGTTTCTTATTTCTCAGATAATCTTTCTGTGATTTTGCCTTGCGTTTGTGTGGGTTTACGCAGTCGGAAACTATTTTTAGTATGTATCTTAAGATTACGGAGTCGTGAGTCGATTCCCGGGCGGGAAAGCTAGGTAATATGCGCTAAATTTCGTTGACACTGCATTAAACCAAGTAAAAAATTCCAACATAACTATTAAACCTAGCATAAAAACAAATTAGTATACATGTATACTTACTTATGATTTTATTTTACTATAGGTTGTCAGAAACTACCATGGACCCCTGATAACTACAGACTATCACAATCCCTATGTTTTCTTGTTGTACAAGCAACCAGGATATTTAGTCCTTCCTGCTAAATGGAATGCAACATTCAACCCTGATCCAAACTCTAATTCCTGGAACACAAATCCACCTGACTGGACTTTTGAAGACATGGCTGCGGATTTGAGTTTGACAGGTACTTTTTTATAATTGATAATATTTTATGTACATCTAATAGGGCTGTCATTGATAGAACATTTTGTATCGATATATCGAAAGGCAAGTATCGGTGATCTATACATAGTCTGAAAAGGAATGAAGCCGCTAGAACTCGTTCTTAATACTTTACAGAAAACATGAAAACTTATAAATATAAAAAAGTCATTGTCTAGACCCTTGTGACTGAATTTGTCATTAAATGGTTAGTATCGATATTCCAAATCGACAATCAATATCGGAATGTCTGTCACGAATCGGTGATAAATCGATATCGCGATTTCTGATGACGACCTTAATATCCTTACGAAACTACTGTCAACAACTGCGGATTATACATTGCCCATCAAAAGTTAATTCACAGTTCAATTAATTGATTCAAATGCTATTACTTCCATGTTCAAACTGACCAAAATCTATTTAATTTTCTTCCATCGTTCATGGAATGGACACGGAATTTCTTTTAGTACATTTTATATTTTGAGTTGCCGCTGAAATTATCTATCACCCTCCAAATTCGTTGAGACTTCGTGCCTATCATTTGACACTAGTATATTATGCTACAGTCCCATAAGCATAAACATAGCCGTGGGGGCACCGCATGGGCGCCGTGCGATCAAGCTCCGCATCGACCCATACGAACTATTGTGTACCCGTACGGACTGTTACGTTTTTACCAGGGTCCGTGAGATGAGCCAAGGATACACGTATCAGTTTCAAGATGAAATCGTAAACACTATCGTGGCCGAGTATGGATTAAACTTGCATATCTTCCAGCCACGGCTCCGTACGGGTGTGTTGTTTTGTGCCATGCGCGTACTGTCATACGTTTATACGCAAGGCTTCCCACGACCTACGACTGTCTGCACGTACGGGTCCGCAACAAGACACGATTTTATGGGACTGAGGCATTAGTTAACATTCAATTTCAGGTCCGGTGGGTGTAAACTTCATTGTTGCCACAGGGGACGAATATGCTGCTGGGTTAATGTACAGTCGAGAATACCTATCTATGTGTCCAGTTTACACATCACGAGGTAAGACACTAACTTGTTACAGTCTCAAAATAAGGGTTTACTGAAAACTCCTCTATATTTCCGCTGCAGTGGATCTAAAAGGCCCAGTCTCTGTAATGCGATAACCTAAAGACTGCTGTCTAAGGATCTCCTGACAACGCACATGTGGTCACGTTTGAATGAATGATCTATCATTTCATTGCATTGAGCCACATCATAGCGAGAAGACTTCCAGCTAGCTTTAGTCAATGTTTATGTTCAATGTACATGCATATTAAAATCCATGTACAGACGTTCGTTTGGCTGCCCTTATTAGACGACTTTCTCTGGGCTCTCATGATTTGATATGTTGATGTATCAAATTTCGTAGCTTTTTTATAGCACGACAAAGTAGATTTATGTATATTGTATCTTAGAGAAGCTAATTCTTCATATATTTCAATTTAAAAATGTACTTCTTGAAACTCTGACAATTATATAGAAACATATTGAACGCAGAAGAGTAATGTTCTGAATAAGACAATTTTAATTCAAATTGTTATACAACTGTGAAAGATGGTGACTTTATGTTTATTAAAAACATACCCCGTTTGTATTAGTTGATTATAACTTGCGTTTTTGATGACTTTATTTCATTTATTTTTTCACAATCTATAAGTACATGTGTTTTGTCCGTACATTAAAAAGCATTTGGCATTCAACGTAGTTTTAAAACAAAGGCCAAATAGGGCCATTGGCACAGTTTTCACGTCAGCTGTAAATGAATATATCTACAAATAAAGGCTTAAAGTAGAATAGTATTGGTGTAAGATATTTCCTTATTTATTGTAGCATTACGAAGTGAAAATCGACCGTTTATACCATCCGATGTACATCTAAATGTTTGGATAGATTTTAACTTTACCAACGAAATGATGAAGTTCACTGTTTGCTGTAAACAATATACATATCTGTACGTATTTTTCTAATATTTGTATTAAAGTAGCATTCGCCTAATACAAAACTATGTCTATGACAACAGGAAATGGTATATAATTGTACATTGTATTTTTCATGTTTTCATCAGGCCAGAGTGTTATTTCAAATAAATATCAATAATTATTTTGGGTAGACAAATTAAAGCAACTCAGCTAGCTCCGTCGGTGGCACGTAGGTTTACTGATCGAGAGGACGTTTGTTCGATTATCAGGCGATGCATACTTTCGTGGATTTCGGCCATGAAATGAATTCTACGACCATTCTCGCTCCTACAACTGATTATAAATCATGAAGGGCAGTTATCAGTCACTGACAGAAGTATGTGCCTAGTAGTTGGTTAACAGTTAAATCCAGAGGTTAGGCCTTTCCAGGAACAGTGAGTAGGTTGATTGACCGCCGTTATAATGACCTATACAATGTGTTCCTACGGCGTTAAACCATACAAAAACAATTTAAAATTTACACTTCTTCAAAGGGAGATAAAATACACTTCAATTAAATGTGTTAATTATCATTTTTTTCAACAGACTTTATTGTTTTATAAATTTAATCCATGTACAATAATAAACGTAATGTAATTATGATAATTGTTATCATTTATCATGTTTTTCAAAATAATATTTCTGTAAATTGGCACTATGGAATTGACATCATGTAAGAATGAAAATATTTTTTTCTGGCATTCTGTTGATTATACAACGGTGTGTCGATCCAGCGCTTGTTTTCCACTCAGACCAAAGGGTTTTCAGCTAAGGTTGACTTTATCGTCATATCGTCTCATTTAGTCTTCTAAGAATCGCACTACGCCTTATTTCAATCGTATTAGGTAGTTGTATATTTTATTCAACTGTCAGAAACGAATGCATTGATCCCACTGACTTAAATACTTGATATTTGTTCAATAATGCTTATACACGAATACAGACACCATGTAGACCTACAGAGAAAATGTTACCGTGTATGTAATCGATCTTTTTTAATTACTTGTTTCGTTTTTTTTCAGAACACGTGATTTCTCATTAAATCCTTTGGGTAACCCTATTTATCATACAGCAGATGTAAGGACAGGCAATCCACTCAATGTAAGCTTCAGAAAGATGGGCACCTACTCAACATCTACAGATTTTTCAGGTATGTGACTTATTTGTTCGTATTACTGCCTTTTAATTTTTCTCTTGTCCCCAAGCATGACAGCCGGAAGCTACGCTGATGCATTTAAAGTGCCATTGCAGAACAAAAGAGCAATAAGTTTCTTTTCGGCATTTTCGTGCTTTATTGTCGCCAGGTCATAGCACAATTAAATGTGTAAAATCGCTTTGATGTGTGTCACATGGTCTTGTCACCTATCGCATGGCTTTGTCATTCGTCGCATCATATTGTCGTGCATCGTCTAGTTTTTTTGCTTTGTTTTTTTTTACTGGGTTAACGCGTGTCAACACAATTTAAGTCATTTTACGACGTCCAGCGCACCTAACCTGGCTTTGGACCCTTGTCTATAACCAGTACTCACTTCCCCTTCCACAAGGCCATAAACTTTTCCATATTATCTGATCAATGCAGGAAAATTGACACAATTGTCAAATTTTCATGGAAGGATATAATCTCCTCGGATGGGATTCGAACCCGTACCCCCTTCGGAACACGAGATTACAAATTCCGGCGTGCTACCAACTGCGCTATCGACCCGAGTTGCATCGTATTGTATTGTGGCCTTTTCATTGCACTGAAGGTACATGTAATATTCTTATCGTTGCCTACGGCATGAAATCTTTTTTGTTCGTATTTGGTCAAAATTACGTGTCTATGTTGGAATGCTGCTTTCATGAATATGCGTATTTATTTTGAATGTAATTCGATAGCATTTTTACCTTTATATTTCTTCAGGTAAAACGTACACATTGATAGGCTTTGATCCAGATGTACCTAAGTCAAATGTAGGGACCCAAAGTAGACCCTTACTACATCAAATGGTGACGAATATAGTAAACGGTGATATCAAGACAGGTAGGTTTTAAAATCAATCTGTTATGGAGCAATAGTAGCCTAATATTTAAAATTTATGGAATACATGGTTACATGAAATTCACCTTACTAACGGAGTTTTTCTCAATATTAAGGATCTATCATTTGTTGAAATTGAAAAAAATCTATCAAGTGGGTGGGGTAACTAATTATATCAAAATTTCCATAAATTCGAAATAATTTTAATTTATTTTGTAAGTGATGCATTAAATGTATAGTTGAGACAGTGAAAATATAAAGAACTCAACAAATAAGACATTTAGAAAGAAACGAAAACATTTATCCTAACCTTGAAATGGCCTTACGAACGTCGGTCCAAACACATATTTAAAGTTCTTTTTTCATAATTCCAAAAGATGTAATAGAATGTCCATATAACATTTTACAATGTCCTAGGGTGAATCACACAAAAAGTGTTTCCAAAATGTAAATTTAATAATTGATCACAACACTCTTCACACATGATTTTATTTTCAATTTCACACAGGAACCCGATAAATTTTTCCTTCTTATTACACACATAAAACATACAATATGAGTAGAAAATTGCACTGGAATCTTGTGTGTAAATTGTAATTTACAACGTGTAATGTTTGTGTTTAGATGAATTATCAAATTTACATTTGGGAAATATTTTTTGTGTAATTTACCCTAAGACATTGTAACATGTTACATGGACAACCTATATCAACATTTGGATTTATGAAAATGTGTTCGGATTGACGTTCGGAAGGCTATTCTAAGGTGAAGTTAAATGTTTTCATTTCTTTTTAAATATCTTATTTGTTCATTTTTTTTTATTTTTGCTATCACATCTATACATTTAATGCATCACTTACAAAATATATCACAATTATTTTAGAATTAATGGATATTTTAATAGTTTAGTCACCACACCCACTTCATAGATTTTTTTCAATTTCAAATACCGATACACCCTTAAGGTAATATTACAGAAACATTAGCTCCCTTGGCTATAAAACTGACCAAAGTAAAAGTAGGCCAATTTCACATATAACTGACAATTTCTTTAAAAGTAAACACTTTGCAATGAAAACACATGTTTGAATATATATAAGTATTAAAATAATGTGACATAAAGAATTTGAATAAAAAAGTTTAATGAAAAAGAAATGTGCCAAAAAGTGTCAATTTTTGTGTACATTTTATGAAAAACCAAAATAATCCACATGAAAAGGAAATACTGAACAATAATTACTGGTGTAATGACGAGATGCTCGAATGTAGACCTTTAGCAAACACGTCCGAATAACTAAATACCATTGGTGGATAGCACGTACTGACAGATAAAAAATTGCCGCCATGTTGAAAATCATTAAAAAAATTCTAAAATGCAAGTAATATTTACCGGTCACACATGGGAGATCGAAAGTGAAATCAATCTTATAAATATCGTTTTCTTATGACTTACGTCTTATCTATCTAGGTCCAATTCACTCTGAAAGCTAGTGTCCGTTAAATTTGCCGAGATCACTTTAAATGATCAGTTGCTGAAGCTGTTTACATTTTCTTCTTGCACACACGATGGTTGGTTTCCGGTCGAATTTTGAGCCAAGCACCAAATTAATGCGCAAACGTTTAAATACGGACTATTGGAATAAAACTTGCCACAATGTGTTATATTACTTTTAATTATCAATAATTTTTATTATCAAGTATTTTTGTTCGTCCGTTAGTTCACATTTACCAATATCAGGGTACTATTTTCTTTACAAAATTCATACCGTGTTCACAATTTTAGTTTTCAATCTGGTTCCTGGCTTTACGTTAAATTTATTTCACGCACGTCGGGCAGCAGCAAAACAAATATGGCTGTCAACGAAAAACACGTGAAAGGTGTTCAAGATTTAATGTAAATTGAGGTATTATCAACTCGTTAATAGAAAAGATGACTTGTTTATTTTGTTTTAACTTTTGATTTTACACAATAAAATGCAATTATAATTGTGATGAGATGTGACGATCGTCCAGTATCGACATTTGAATTTTTGACATTTCATTCATATGTAAACAAACTAGGACTGACAGTCACTGTGTTTACAATGTGTGAAGTCTCCACGAAATTTACTTTGTTTATACGCCCCACATGTTTGTGATGTCACTTGATGTGAAAACCAAAGCATGGTGCACATGTATTGACACTGTTCAGAAACAACGTTAAGGGGATGTAAACTGTTAATAAAGAGGCGTATAAAGTTTGGGAAGCAAGAACTAGATGTAACCATGGACTGATAATAAAATGCAGAGAGTGGGTAATGAAAAATGTAAAGAAGATTCTTTAATTTTTTTAAATAAAATTTGTAATGATTAATTTGTTTCCTTAGAAAGAGGAAGGCATTCATCACTACATTTTCACTAATAAATCTGACCAATGTTTTCACAAGCTAAAATATTACAAAATAGTATTAAGTTCAATAAGCGCTGTTCCTGTTACATTTATACTTAGTCTTTCACATTTTCAACTTTCAAATGCAATAGAAATATATTTCTATGGAAGAAAAAAACTCTTCCTGCAATGAAACAGCTTATCCTCATGGAAACATTATCCAATTATTCAGGTCTAGCTCATTGTTAATTTACATCCCATTTCTTGTAAGGATCAGCTATTTTTAGCAACATCAGTATGTATTTAATTTTAAAACTAATGTTACAAATATAGTCAAAAGGGGAGATCACTGTTTATTTCATTCATGATGGCAATTCATTGACACCATACTTGTTTATTGAACTTCTTTAATTTGACAGCTAGTTTACAATAAAAATGACTTACTTTTGATAAATGACCTTCAGTGAAATTCATTTTTCGTCTATTCAGAAAATGTTTTACGCTAGTTTTTGGTTCGAGCATCTGCATTGGACTATGTATATTGTGTAAATAATATTTTTTGTGGAATATATATGTACATTTTTTTAAGAAATGTACACAAAAATTGGATGTATTCAAGTTGGTGTATTTAATTTCTGTTTTCTTTTAGAAAGTTGTTTTTTGTATTATTTGATACATAAGCATGTATACAATGACATAGGAATACCAGCATTAACCAACTTTTGCTACTTTTAACTTAACAACCTGTTTCATGACACGCCTTCAAACTCAAGAGGCAGCCATTTTGATTTTGTCATATTACCTTAAAGCATAGCTAGTGCAATAGTCTTGTTGCTTGACGCGTGCACTTGGATTTAGAGGTCCCGGACTTGAGTTGCGCTTGGTACATTGTTAATATCATTTAGCAAACATATCTTCTGTTGATTAACCTGATCAAGAAGTAAATGCAATCATACGAGGATGTTGTGATATCTTGTGACATTCGCTTTAGTCAAAGAAAAATAACTTTCCAGATTATTGATTGTAGGAGCAGCGGTAAAGCGGCCCTGTGCTAGGACACTTAAGGATCGAGGGATTCGAATCCCACTTGGGACACTACTTGTTTCGTTAAGCAAGAAATTTACCTACAGTTGTTTCACTCCATTCATATGTAAATGAGTACTGTGAGGGATCATCTGTCTGACGGAGATTTCAATGATCATGGGTTATCTTGTAAAGTTTGCTAGGCATATATATGGAAGCAGACTTTGAACCGCGCTGGATCTTTTATATTTCCGTGTTTTAATTTTTGTAGAAGTTTCTTACACTTATGTTTCTTAAATTCAGGTCACGTGGGTTTAGATTATTCAGGACCCAATCCACCAGATACCGTACATACATATTACTTCTTTCTGTATGAACAAAAAACTTCATTAAATGCTACAGAGATCATGAGGAACTATTCTGGTGACAGTTGCATGGGTTCCCTCGTTGGCAGGTAAGTTTATGACATGTCATCTCCTCTCCATCTGTATTGTAAAAAGGCCACCCGGCTAGCTCAGTTAGAAGCACACAACTCTACTGATTGAGGGGTTGTGTTTTCGATTCCCGGGTGGGGCATACTCTCGTGGAGCTTGGTCATGAAATTATTTCTACGGCCATTCTCCTTCCTACCAATTATTTTTAATCATGTAGGGAAGTTGTCAGTCACTGACGAAAGTATGCGCTTAGTAGTTGGTTAACAGCTAAATCCAGAGATTTAGCCTTGCCAGGAGGAGTGAGTAGGTTGACTGACCGCCATTATATGACCTATATAATGTGTTGTTACGGCGTTAAACCCAACAAACAATCTATCAATCCCCCTAGGAAGTTTTTTCCTCTGCTTATTACTTTTACTCCAACAAAATTATATTTAATTACGCGGAGGAAGTACCCGGGATAAAGAAGGTGTCTGGGGGAATAGGGGGTACACGGGGGATGGGGTACTTGGGGGGAATTTGGGGGTGCCCGGGAAAAGAGGGGGTACTCGGGGGAATAGGGGAAATAGGGAGCACCCAGGCAATGAGTAGGGGTAATGGGGTATGCGGGATGAATTGGGGGTACTCGGGAGGAAGAGGGGATACCCGGGGGAATAGGGGGTACTTGGGGTTTAAGGGAAGGGGGTATCCTATTGTTTTAAAATACATCTTTGTATGTAATGTTGATTCAATTAAGACGATGCCTTTGCAAGCGTTTTTGAACATATATTCAATATGAAAAGAGCGATATACAAATGCGGTATATAATAATAATAATAATTTGCATTCATTTATACTTCGTTTGTCTAAGCGAAAAGCAACACACATTGCAATATGTTGCTATACGGATATTGTGTATTGCAATACAGTTTTACCACATTGTTGCATCCGTATTATTTTAAAAAACGCCTTACCCATTAGTGGGACGTTAAGAGTAAATAAATCTAAAGCAAAGTCGGATATACCTAATTCTACTAATGTTTTTCTTGCTATTCCAGATGTTTATTTGACATCGAGCTTGCAGTAGCAGAGAACAATCTTACCCTGGTTGGTGCCACGTGGTTCCGGGCTTCAAAAGATCCATATGTTCAGAAAAGAAGAGTTGACAGCGGGGTTCCAGAATCCGATGAATGCAAAGGGGAACCAGGCTATACTGAATATTGCGGAACTTCCGGTGCTAATATAATTACGACTTCAGCCCTTATCGTTGTCGTCATGACTTTCTTTAGGTGGGTTATCTACAATGCATAACGCATACACCATGACCGGCGTTTAACAAACTGGACAAAAGTGCAATGTGCCAAATTAAGACGTTATTTCATTAAGTCATATCTGAAGGTTGTGGCCATCTAACAAGAGTTTTGAAGTCGATTGCTTGATAGCACAGTAGCTCGATGTTCTGTATCGTAATTTAAGAAAAGAATACCCTTCCTTTTAAATGGCAATGCAGCGAATCTATTCACCCTACTGCGGTAGAGCTTGCAAAACTCGCACCAAAACACCAGCGAAAAAAAATTATCATGTTGAATTGATTAGGATTTAAAAAACATCATTGTGTTGCAAGTTCATTGATGCCAACGTTTTATGAAAGAAGGTGATTACTTCCCTTTGATACGGAAATGGTGGATTATTTTTTCATACAAAATAATGATAAATATGATACAATACAAGTATAATGAATACTCACATCACAAACTATATCATTTAACATTTATCTATATTTTATCATGGAATAATGTATTCAATAATACTAATATTGTTTTTTTCTCGTATATGTTTTCAAACGTATGTGAGTACATGTGTGTTTGAATATTGCGCATGATTTGAAAGTTTGAGAGAGTCATGTATGTTTAAAATATATTTTGTAACGATTGTCATTATAATGTAACATTAATATGACACTTTTTAGATAATTACTATAATGTTACCCCGATCTGTAATCTTATACTCGGCGCGATATGACCTTTTTGTGTTGGTGCGCCGTAAAACCCAAACAAACAAAAAAATCTTATACGGAAGTTTTAGGGAGTGGCTAAAATATGATTAAACTTGCTTATATAAGTTTATATAATCGAAATATTTATTTACCTGTGACTGAATGACTAAATCAATTTTACAGTCATGTATTGATCTATTCTGGCTTTCAATAGTAAATTTTGAAAACTATATTTAATTTAAGCTGACTCGATTCTTGATATTTTTTAA
This sequence comes from Mactra quadrangularis, assembly GCA_025267735.1. Taxonomy (NCBI): domain Eukaryota; kingdom Metazoa; phylum Mollusca; class Bivalvia; order Venerida; family Mactridae; genus Mactra; species Mactra quadrangularis. Next base: position 43,964,879 of record CM046305.1, on the reverse strand, counting down.
AGCCCAAGCGGAGTTATAGTTTTGATTGAAGTACTTATGTAGCAGAGGTATAATGCGACACTTGCACTTCATCGCCTTTAAAGCTAGCTTGAAGGCAAATGTGTACAAGTGCCGTATTATACCTCTGCTAAATTAAGACTCCGAAATTTTACAGTAAATGACTATATGTGAGTTTGTTTGTCAAAATATCTCAATATCCCCCTTAATCTACCCTAATGAGACTTCAGATAGAGGTTTTGTTACATTTAATGTATTATCTACATTAAAGTTGTTTGATATTTTAAATTGCCCATATCAGTATAGTCCTGCAGTATATGAGGTGAACCGTGCACTTGAGTCCCCACAAAGTTTTTTTGCTGTTTCTATATCTTTGGAAGGTGCTGAATAATAATCCGAGTGATGACACCCTGTCATCCTTGAGCAATTTGCATCATATGCAAATTAAGCCCGCCATTATAGAAATTCCGTTTTTCGCTAATAACTCAAAAACCAACTTAGATACAAAATTAAAATATGTATCCATACCCATGTTTTCAGGGTCTATCTATCACATGGTACTAATTTCAGCTTGATCAGATCATTTAAATATGCAAATTTATGCAAATTAGGTATTTTACGAAATACAATATTCGGTTTTGCTATACTAATCAACGTCTGTAGTTTTCACGTTGAGATTAAAAGTGAAATATGTTTATGTTATGTTAATTTTGTATATATATTTAATACAAATTTATCAAATAATTACATTTAATCACTTAATGATGCTCTAAAGATATACAAAACACTAAAATTACGTTAAAATTTGTAGGATTTTGCCTCAAATTTTACATGGTGTTATAAAAATTTATGCCATTGTCTAGTATTCTGTTGATGCCTTGATAATTTTGATTCAGCTTCTTTACCTTTGAACAGAGCTGACTCAGAAATTTAGTGATGACATCCAGTCATCCTAGAACAATTAGCATAATATGCAAATTTGGTCCGCCATAATCGAAATTCCGTTTTTCGCTAAAAACACGATAACCAATCATGATTATGATTTTAAAGTATGTGTCTGCACCCATGTTTATAGGGTCTAGCTATCATATGATACCACATTTAGTATGATCAGATGATTTGCATATGCAAATGTATGCAAATAAGGTTTTTCAAATGAACTCTTTTTCAAGTGAATTTATTTTATTCAAATTTAAGTACATGTACTTCAAAAAGGAAATTTTCCAGGAAATATGATTGAATCAAGTAATCTGTTAATTGCGACCCAATTCATGTTCGGTTGGATTTCAATGTCCAGAATGTCCACTTTATGAGACCATTCATATACCACACCTAATCAATGTATTTATATAAAATGAATGTTTATAATGTATTACCGTGTGGCCTACGCACATGCGTGCTTTCAGCTCAATATAACATTTTGAAGTAGTTTGCCTTCACGCCAGAACCAAAAAAGGAAGAACAATAAATTAATTTGAATAGTACATCGTTAAATTGATTGTAAAATTAAAGCTACTGAATTCAATAGCGTTTCCTTATCATAAAAACATCCTGTCACTGACATAATTTGAGCATCTATTTGTTTGATATACATGTACTTCATTGCAATAGTAGTAGCTGGAAAGTCTTACTTATTTTCGTACAGATTGGATCCCTCAACATTGTTTACTGTGGAAAGAAATTCATGAAACTCCATGTGTCAACTTTATTCATTTGCTCAGCATTAAGGAATGTCGTATACATAAATATATTGCTAGCATGTTCAATAATATTTGTTGCTTTTCAAGTTTTCAGAATTAAAATATAACAATGAGACCTTGCATGCATGTTTGATAACTAGATCTTATATGAATGTTTATAGCATAATTGGTTATTGCAAGGTGAGCAGAATTCTCAATTCTGTAACGCCATGATAATCAGACTTACCGGGTATTTTGGACTATCACGGAAGGTGCAAGAATGCAAGAATTGAATTGGGATATCCAAACTCGGAGTGTGTTGTACATGGTCATGGCTACACACGCTTAATTTGTCTTTGTATGGCTAAATTTTCGACTTTGATTTGACTAAAAGTTGTTTTGCATAGTATGTTCTTACAATCATTTGAATGCATCCATACTTATCTTCCTAATAATATATTAAAAATTGATTACAGAACATATTCTTAGTAGGGGCAATAAGTCATTGGAGAAATTACGGGCACAAACACAATATTCTTTACAATCTAATGACCGTAAGGACCACGTATCTTTATTATCTAAAATTTATAAATAATAAGCAATGCATGTTTTTAGTTTATGTAGAATACCTTAGTTCTATGCACTGACTTTAACTTAGATAGAGACAAGGGTTATCACTTTACTTTATGCGCATAATTTGCAATAATATACATGTCCAAATCATCTGATCCTTATAATATAAGTATGTTCTTCGACATAAAACGAAACAAATTTATGCCATGGAAGCATATATATAGGTAAAAACATACTGTTTATGTTTGTCATAAATTGTTATAGAGATATTATGATTTTTTTTTCAAGTGTGTCGTCACTCTGAATATACTAACTAAATGCTTTGTCTTTAATTATTTGTTAATCATCGTTAATCTGTTCATAACAACTCGAAATTTGGTACATGATCTTTATTTTATGTAGTGAAAAAACAACACTTTCCTATACTTAAAGACCTAATTTGCATACATCTGCATTTGCAAATCATCTCTGATAATGCTTAAGGTTGTATCACATGAAAGCTAGACCCTACAAACATGGATGCAGACACATAAGGTAAATTTTAATCATGATTGGTAATTTTGGGAGTGGTGGACTAAATTTGTATATTCTATAATTGCTCATGGGTGTCAGGATGTCCTAACTAAATTTCTTAGCCAGCTCTGTCCACAAAAACAGAATCAAAATTATCCAGACCTACACAGAATGCTAGAATTTCTGAGTCAGCTCTGTTCAAAGGTATAGAAGCTAAATCAAAATTATCAAGGCATCAACAGAATGCTAGACAGTGGCATAAATATACATGACACAATGTAATGTTTGAGGCAAAATCCTACAAGTTTTAACGTAATTTGAATATTTTGCATATCTTTATAGTATCATTAACGGATTTAATGTAATCATTTGATAAATTTGTATTTAATATATCCAAAAGGTAAATTATATTTCCTGGAAAATTTCCTTTTTGAAGTACTTAAATTTGAACAAAATAAATTCACTTGAAAAAGAGTTCATTTGAAAAACCTTATTTGCATATATTTGCATATGCAAATCATCTGATCATACTGAATGTGGTATCATATGATAGCTAGACCCTATAAACATGGGTGCAGACACATATTTTAAAATCTTATTATGATTGGTTATCGTGTTATTAGCGAAAAACGGAATTCCGATTATGGCGGACCAAATTTGCATATTATGCTAATTGTTCTAGGATGACTGGATGTCATCACTAAATTTCTGAGTCAGCTTTGTTCAAAGGTACAGAAGCTGAATCAAAATTATCAAGGCATCAACAGAATGCTAGACAATTGCATAAATATTCATAACACCATGTAAAATTTGAGGCAAAATCCTACAAATTTAACGCAATTTTAGTACTTTGCATATCTCTAGAGCATCATTAACTGATTAAATGTAATTATTTGATATATTTGTATTTAATATATACACATAATTAGCATAACATAAGCATATTTTACTCAAAATCTCAATGTAAAAACTACAGACGTTGATTTGTATAGCAAAACCGAATATTGTATTTCGTAAAATACCTAATTTGCATAAATTTGCATATTTAAATGATCTGATCAAGCTGAAATTAGTACCATGTGATAGATAGACCCTGAAAACATAGGTATGGATACATATTTTAATTTCGTATCTTAGTTGGCTATTGAGTTATTAGCGAAAAACGGAATTTCTATAATGGCGGACTTAATTTGCGTATTATGCAAATTGCTCAAGGATGACAGGGTGTCATCACTCGGATTCTTATTCAGCACCTTTCAAAGATATAGAAACTGCAAAAAAACTTTGTGGGGACTCAAGCGCACGGTTCACCTCAAATATGGCATTTTACTGCAGGACTAGTACTAATTGTATCATGAGTTATTGTTGAACAGTTTAACCTCTCTTGTGCGACCCTCTACTCAACAAATCCTCTGCATAACGACAGCTTTTTATAATTCCCTTAATTGTAATTTTAATTGAATTTTACCTCTGCAGAGGAACAACATCAGGAAAGCAGCACACAGTAGTCTCTCCCAGTGGGTGTTGTTCAAGAGAGGTTATACTGTATATATCTTAACTGCTGCATAAATATGTTTGTGTTCTATGGTGACATATTTCTGCGTAAGGATAACCACATACCTAACACATTATTTAAGTGGTTAACTAGTTACCGCAACTAGTTAACCTCTAAAGTTAATTTAGTGAAGTTGTCAACTAGTTACATAGCTAGTTAACCCCCTAAATAGCTATTTAGTTGAGTTGTTAACTGGTTGGCGTAACTAATTGACCTCTTAAGTTAATTTAGTTAAATGGTTAACTAGTTAACCACTTTAATAACGTGTTAGTTATGTGGTTATCCGTTGGCAGAAATAAAAACTGTAATGAATAAAAATTATGTTTTGTAAATAAAAGTTAATGGAACTATATCTGAATGTTGTCTCAATCATGGGTCACGTGCGTTGTGCGTAAGAAATGTGGCTTATGGCATTGATAAACACAAAGTCCTTCATTTTATTTACCAAAGGTCGTGTAACAAAACCAGTTAAAGGTATGAGTGCTGTTTGATGTCTGTTTCCATATGCATGTTCAGCCGACTTCACAACTTCATACGATGCCCCTGATGAAGTTCGATCCTGAGACCTCTCGAATCCTAAGCGGGCGTCCGACCACTGCATCGCCGCTTCTAGTATGGATTACCTGCCCCTTACCACTATCGTAATGGGGTCAGACAAAGCACAATAATGGCTACCCCTCAGTTATTATTCAGGTAAAGCAATTTTCATTTACGTTTTTCTTAATTTTGCATGACCATTTGCTGACGCTAGTAACGTTAGTAGGAGTTCGGTACTATATAGGCCATTTGTAGTCGATTTTTCTGACGGAACGATTTACCAAAAACCATGTCTCAAAGTGAACACAAATCGGACGTGGATTAGTCTCGTTTGAATTTCGGTTACTTTATTTAGCATAAATGAACCCAACAACTGAAAAAGGAATCCACTGTTATTCTTGTACAATGATCCTTTGATTTAAGCCTGTGTGGTGCGAAATGTTCATTTGAAAAAATAATTTTCCAATACCTAATTCATTACATCGGGCGCGGCCATTATAATGCTTTGTCTGACGTGTTTTTACCAGTCAAAGTACGACTGGGAACCAGACAAAACTGCTTCTACAAAGCTGTACTCAGTATCAAGATAGAAATATTATGACCAGAATTTTTGTTGAATCAAAACAGCTTTCGTCAATTATGCTCAGAGGGAGACAATAATTGACAGTGGTTGATTTCATTCGGAACACCTCAACCATTCCTTGAACGAATAACCTCGGAAGGATTCGTGGGGGTCCACCCAATTACCCAGGGTTTTTACTACATACGCGAGTCGAAGAATAGGCGAAGCACTTAACGGTTATACAAAATAGTTCTTGCCTTAAACACATAAGGCTTTGTAAATACATTTGTTTTACTGTATTTGTGACAATATATTGTTCATCGGACATCATTAAATCGTGCATTTCAAATTTATGGACTTAAAACGCGATAATTATCACCCCTAAACGATCGTGGTTTTTGTTAACTTCAACACGGGTTGAAGTATTTGTTTATGGATTTGAAAGATTTTGCGCATGAATCATATGTTTTAAGTTTGTTAAAAAGGGTAATAATCGTGATTAAATGTCATGTCACTTGAAGGAACAATTCACGCAACCAACAGATATGTATAACACACAGGTACCTGTGGTTATTGAAATTATTATTACAAAAATAAAACACTAAAGCAGGTGATTCACGATCACGTGTTTCTTAATTTGGAATCGATGACAATCGTTTTGGTTGTGGTTAACACTGTAGCAACAACACATTGTATAGGTCATATAACGACGGTCAGTCAACCTACTCACTGTTCATGGACAGACCAAATCTCAAATGATTTAGTTGTTTACCAACTACTAGCATACTTACAACAGTGACTGGCAACTGCTCTAAATGATTATGAGCGGTTATCAATTAATTCTGCTTATTGCAGCAAATTTTAAGAACTTTAAATATTTCAATTCTTGTCAGATTTCAAAGATATCTACGCTGTGCATCACCTCTCGAATGTAAGTTTTATATATACTTATTGCTTACACCCTGGAAAACGTTTCCTTTTCAGCGTTTTACAGTGACAAGTCGTAGTCTTTTTAGATAGGAAAATCGTTGGTAGATTTTCCAGGGTGTTTGTTAAAAGTATAAAACTGGCGTTGGTGATGTGATGCCCAGCAAAATATATACAATTTTCTGTTTCGCGTAGGTATCATATAAATCTGTCAAGAATATGAGGACTTACAGCTCTTTAAAATTCTGTGTAGAGGCTGATTTCCACCGTTTCTTTAAACCATAGCATTTTTGGTGCCATAGCCACGTGGTATTGCCACTGTGAGTAAAGTATCGTGTAAACTTCTTCATAATCTGGATTACCTGCCCCTTACCACTATCGTTATCGGGTCAGACAAACGGGAATCATGGCGGCCTCCTCAGTTATTATATAACGTGTTCTTAATCTTGTATCATCATTTGCTGACGATGGTTACTTTAGTAAGAGTTTGGTACTATATAGGACATTCGATTTCGATTTTTCAGATTACACGTATATTTAGCCGACGATTAACAAAAACATGTCTCAAGTGAACACAATTCGGACGTGGATTAGTCTCGTTAGAATTTCGGATACTTTATTTTGCATAAATTATGTAACCGAACAACTAAAAAAGGTATCCACTGCAATTCTTGTACAATGATCCTTTGATTTAAGCCTGTGTAGTGAGAAATGCTCATTTGTAAACATAATTATCCAATATCTAATTCATTACAAAGGGCGCGGCCGTGATTGTGGTTTGCCTGACGTACTTTTACCTGCCAAAGTACGACTGGGAACCAGACAAACTTCTTCAGTGTACCCAAGTATTCCACAGTTGCCTGTGAACAGCCGTTATATAAACACAGGTAACCTACTCAACCGTGGTCTTTAGGTACCTGAGGTCACGAAATAGGACATAGGTTATAGTAAATATATAACCTTCGTTAAGCAGTGCTTTAGATTAGATTTAAATTTCGTGTCGAAGTGAATACTCGCAATAAAATGAAGGAATTATTTCGTTGGAGTTTAACGCTTGCATTTAGCTTGCTAATAAAAGGTAAGTGAAGTTTTAATTGAACATTTCGTGTTTACGACTCCCGTGTTTATAGTGCTTTAGAGTGCAAAATTACTGCTTGGGTAGGGTGTGGCCAATTTTAGTACAATAAAAATCAGCATCATCATTCCAAATTGAAACGAGTTTTGATGATGTTTTTGGTCCCAAGTGCTTTATTTGAGGAGAAACATGTCCGTATATGAAGACAATTCAACAATGCAGATCTCCGAATTAGAAAGTTCTGATTGTGGACTTTTTTGTACATGACAATGTCCTATTTAAATTATGTCTCTGAGCGCCCAACTAGCGAAAGTCAGAAGATATTCGTCAAGTTTAGTGTAGAACGATTATTGTTTCGCTGAATTCGCTAAGAAAACTCATCTTTAAGAGTTACGTTGGCACTAATGATATCGTTTTGTGAGAAAATGGTTTGAAATTAAAACGATCTGATTCCACGATTGGCGAATATACTGTTGCATTTATGTGTATGTGCTTTGCTTGTAGCTAATTTCATGCATTCTTATACTGTGAAGTCATTTCTCCCTTAGGATGGAATCAATTTCAAGTTGTATTTTCCCTGCGGTGTCATAATTATATTCAATATTTCTTCGCATAATTCCACTGAAAAGTACCACTATTCATAGCTAAGCAGAAATGACATAGGTTCTGTTCTACAGTTTTGGTGTAAGGTTGAAATTTATTTCACTGAATGAGCCCAGGGGACATCGCTTCTACAATATAAATCGAAGTCAACAGTGAAAATATAATTTTCCTTGTATAATAAGTATAAATATATAAACGATTTTAGCCCAGATATTGATCCTCGTTTTTAAAGTCCAGTGTACATGTATCAAACACACAGTCAGAAAATTCTTTTTAAAAGTACGGGGTTAAGTAATATCTTGTTCAAACAAGTAAAATGTCAAATATCGGTGATACTACTTTAGAATACAGTACAACCCCGGTATTCCGAACACTTATGGAACCGTGGGAATATTGCTATTTTACACTTTTGTTCGCCTTTGTGTTTAACATAGATGTAATAGTTATATACTTCATTATCAACATATCGGCTTTTTCTACAAACGGTGTATAATGTGGTTGTGGTTCGAAAGTTAGATCCCCCCCATAGAAAAAGTTTGCCCCCCCCCCCTAGAAAAAAATCCTGGATTCCCTCCCCTGACGTGGTATTGCCACTGTGACTAAACTATTCAATATATATATTTGTTCCCAAATATTGATGGTTATGAAACAGGTTTTTTCTAAGCTATTAAATTAAGTGTATAATGTTTTACCCTAAATAGAGGTATTTAATGGAACCGCCCATGCTTATAGAAACATTACTTACATAAAAGAGTTTTAGTATAAATATTTGCACATAAAATAATAAATCTTTTCCAGATGAGAAGCTTAGCGAAATAGCTAATATCTAGTAGTAAACTATTACCAAAAGCAGGGCCCGGGGTTAAGAAACTTAATTAAAATCAGACTCTACGCTAACTAAAACTTATAGCTACATCATTTCTTTTGTTTCGATGCTTGATACATTTCGAAAATTCCTTCGGAATATTTTTTACCAACAAAACTCCACGCCGTACTAAAAATGGACGGTAGGATATTTTAGAACACATCGAGTTTCTCGATTTCGTTGACATATTTTAAGGACATCTGTACTAAGCCTCTTTATAAGTCACATATATACGGATGTAAATGGGCTATAACTGACATTTTTTACCACAGGTAAAAGTGTCTTTTTACTGGGTTTAACGCCATGTCAACACAATTTAGGTCATTTTTCGACGTCCAGTGCACCGAATCTAGCTTTCCTGGACCATTGTCTATAACCAGTACTCACCTTACCCTTCCACAAGGCCGGAAACTTCTCTATATTATCTAATCAATGGAGGAAATTTTGACATTATTGTCAAATTTTCATGGAAGGATATAACCTTCCCGGGTGGACAGGTAAAAGTAATTCAACGCTCACACGGAATACTGCTTACTTTATGGTAAAGTGCTATTGTTTAATTTTTGAACTGTCAGTGAAGCATTCATGAACCCCACTGATATAAATGCTCGATTTTTGTTCTTTATTTCCCGTACACAAATACACACCAATACGGATCTAGCAATGTATTGATCGTAAGTTTTGAAGTATAGTAGTAAGTATTCTAATCAGCGGGGTTAATGTGCTGGCCACTGACAAATGAATAAAAAATTTAACAATACTATAATAATATTGTATATTTAAAATGCAACCTCATTCGATACAATCACCTGTTAGATTTACCCCCCCCCCTCCGAAATATTGAAGCGAACACATTCTAACGACTTAAGCGTATCTAATGTTTAACATTTTGAATCCATAAGACAATATACTGGTTACAAATAAAGGATATGGAGATTCAAATGATATCAATGATAGCTATCATCTCTTGTATTTCAAAATACCTAAAACCCTATAGGTCCCACTTCCTAATGATCAAAGCGTTATGAAACATTGTAAAACTATGACTCTGTGATGTAATAGACGCAGTCGACCATGTTTTAGAACACATTACTCAGCAGAAAATTAAGTGTGTTTTACTTTAATAAATCTTAAATAATGTTAGTTCACGGGTGATTGAATCAAACGCCCCACTTAATACGATAAATTTATTTGTACTGGTTTCATACTAAGTCAACACATTTTGGTTATTTTACGGCGTCCAGCACACGTAACATAGCTTTCCTAGACCCTTGTCTATTAACAGTACTCACCTACCCATCCACAAGCCGGAAACTTCTCCATATACATTATCAATGGAGGAAAATTGACATAGTTGTCAATTTTTCAACAAAGGGTGGTGTTAGATCGCGTACCTCCTTCGGGACACTAGATTCCAAATCCCGGCGCGCTACCTACTGCGCATTCTCGTACCCAGAGTCTAGTAGGATTCACAATACTAGTTAAATAGGTAATCTTGATAACCTCGGGGTACGAGAAAGCCAACTGCGCTACCGACCGGGTTAAGTAATACGACATAATGTAATATACTAGTCTGAGTTTAGAGTAAACATTTACTTATGGTTGTCACGACCAAGGGCTTAGGCTGTCTTAAAATTATTCAAATTATTTATAAGATCTTATCAGATTTGTGCAGTAATTTCAGCTTCTATCATTTATAAGGTACGGTATCCGCAAATAGTTCCGGTATTAAAGAAATAGCATTTCAAAGTGTTGAGAAGTTCTACCTTTTCACAAAGGCAAAGAATGATTAAAATTCTCAAAAAAATGACCAAAGATTCACCATCACCACAATGTTATGGACACCAAGTATAACTAGCCATTAGCTCTCTGCTTTCTTTAAAGCGAAATGAATACTTTTTGAGAAGTATTTTATGACAGAAAAGCTTCAAAATGGAATTTTTCATAAGTTTAGTGGCACAAATTTTTACCCTAATTTTGGAAGATTATATTGCTAAAATTAAAACGTTAGGAACTGTTGAGAAAAAAACTACCTTTCATTTATACAAGAAAATGATATCGGCTTTTATGACTATCGTCTCTTTTTAAACACAAACGCCCTATTGACATCATTGCTATAATAAGACATAATCATTAAGCCGCTTTTAAACTTGACTTCAATTGACCTCGGATACAAACGCGTCTTCTTGATATTAATACTTAGTTTCGTAGGTATTGCGATTTTGAAAACAAAAGTCGGATGCAATATCCAGTATAATTTGATAAAACTGAATTGTTTAGATAAATTGTGCCTCAAGGAGAAACGAACGTTCAATACCAAAATACCTTTGTATTCCTTCCATTGTCATGGTAATAAAATTCCTCAGGATCATTCGATTGCTTACTAAGGCGTGGTTAGCTTTTCAACATTATTCACAAGTTTAAAAATCCTTCTCCGTGGTATATATATAAGATATCATTTACAAGGTCAAACTAAACCATAACATAGATTATATTTATTAGTTGTTTAGCGTAAAGTTAAAGCAATGTTTTTTTTAGTCGACTTTTAGTATCACTATTCAGTTGACTCTTAACATTAACTTCCCCGATCATCGAGTCACACATCAACTATAAACATACGGCGCAGATTGCAGCCACAGCATACAATGCATGACCCTTGGTACCCATTTACACCTGGGTGGAGTGAAGCAATGGTAGGTAAATTTCTTGTTCAATGAAATTAGGAGTGCCCCCAGTGGGATTCGAACCTAGGATCTCTCGACCCCTAAGCGCGCGTCATACCACTGGGCTACTGCTCCTACATAGAGGAGAAACAAGGTCTGTGAAGTTAACGATCTATTGTCTATTCTCTATTCAAAAGTCTATTCGCTCAATGGACAGCTATGTATTGAGAAATCTATTCATGCAGAAATCTATTCGCATTTACTGTATACATTGATATAGGAAAGTTCAAATATCTGTACAAAAATCTGTACACAAAATGCCGAAAAGACAGCTGTCTATTCGGAAATCTATTCAGAAGTCTATTCGAAAAAAATCACTAGTGCAATAAAACATATTTAAAAGTCTTTTCATAGAATACATAAATAGACAAATGTCCATTCAAAAGTCTATTCCGAAGTCTATTCGAAAAAAGCCAGTAATGCAATCAAACAGATTTAAAAGTCTTTTCGTGGAATACGCAAAGAGACAAATGTCCTTTCAAAAGTCTATTCAGAAGTTTATTCGCAAAAACATAGTAATGAAATCTTAATGATCAAGATGTCTATTCCCAAAAATCCAGGGACAAATGTCCATTCAAATGTCTTATCGGATATCTATTCGCAAAATCATATATGTGCCTTAAGACTGTGTCTGAAGTCTATTATTAAATTGGGAATTGATAGATATCCATTCAAATGTCTATTCAAAAGACTATTTGCAATATCTGGTGAATGCATTCGGAATGAGTCAGAATTCTATTATAGATTTTCAAATAGACAGCTGTCCATTCAAAAGTCTATTCAGAAGTCTATTCGCAAAATCATATATATGCATAAAGAATTTGTCTGTAGTCTATTTTAAAGTTGCAAATAGACAGATGTCCATTTAAATGTCTATTCAGAAGTCTATTCGCAAAATCTGGTGAATGCGTCCAGAATGGGTCAGAAGTCTATTATAGAGTTCGAATAGAGAGCTGTCCATTCAAAAGTCTATTCAGAAATGTATTCGCAAAATTTGATGAATGCGTTCAGAATGAGTCAGAACTAACAAACAGTAGCAAATACACAGCTGTCCATTCAAATGTCTATTCAGAAGTCTATTCGCAACATCATATGCAAATACGCATTTAGAATGTGTCTGACGTCTATTTTAAAGTAGCGAATAGAAAGATGTCCATTCAAAGTCTATTCAAAAGTCTATTCGAAAAAATCGGTAAATGCGTTCAGAATGAGGCAGAAGTCTATTATAGAGTTTCGAATAGAGAGCTGTCCATTCAAAAGTCTATTCAGAAGTTTATTCGCAAAATCATATATATGCATTAAGAATGTGTCTGTAGTCTATTATAAAGTTGCAAATAGACAGATGTCCATTCAAATGTCTATTCAGAAGTCTATTCGCAAAATCATGTATATGCCTGCAGAATGAGTCTGATATCGTTTATAGAGTTTCGAATAGAGAGCTGTCCATTCAAAAGTCTATTTAGAAGTCTATTCGCAAAATTATTAAGAATGTGTCTGAAGTGTATTATAAAGTTGCGAATAGACAAATGTCCATTCAAATGTCTATTCAGAAGTTTATTCAGAAGTCTATTCGCAAAATCATGTATATGCATTCAGAATTAGTCAGAAGTCTTTTATAGAGTTTCGAATAGAGAGCTGTCCATTCAAATGTCTATTCAGAAGTCTATTCGAAAATTAATATATTTGCATTGAGAATGTGTCTGAAGTCTATCATGAAGTTGCAAATAAAAAGATGTCCATTCAAATGTCCATTCAGAAGTCTATTCGCAAAATTATGTATATGCATTTAGATTGAGTCAGAAGTCTTTTATAGAGTTTCGAATAGAAAGCTGCCCATTCAAAAGTCTATTCTGAAGTCTATTCGCAAAACCTGGTAAATGCGTTCAGAATGAACCAGAAGTCTTTTATAGATTTACGAATAGAGAGCTGTCCATTCAAAAGTCTATTCAGAAGTCTATTCGCAAAATCATATATATGCATTCAAAATGAGTCAGAAGTCTATTAATAAGTTGCAAATAGACAGATGTCCATTCAAATGTCTATTCAGAAGTCTATTCGCAAAATCATATATATGCATTCAGAATGTGACTGAAGTCTATTATAAAGTTGCGAATAGAGAGCTGTCCATTCAAATGTCTATTCAGAAGTCTATTCGCAAAATTATATATATGCCTTAAGAATGAGACTGAAGTCTATAATAAAGTTGCGAATTGACAGATGTCCATTCAAATGTCTATTCAGAAGTCTATTCGCAAAATCATATACATGTATATGCATTAAGAATGTGACTGAAGTCTATGATAAAGTTGCGAATAGACAGATGTCTATTCAGATGTCTATTCAGAAGTCTATTCGCAAAATCATGTATATACCTTCAGAATGAGTCTAAAGCCTATTATAGAGTTTCGAATAGAGAGCTGTCCATTCAAAAGTCTATTCAGAAGTCTATTCGCAAAATCATATATATGCATTCAAAATGAGTCAGAAGTCTATTATAAAGTTGCAAATAGACAGATGTCCATTCAAATGTCTATTCAGAAGTCTATTCGCAAAATCATATATATTCATTCAGAATGTGACTGAAGTCTATGATAAAGTTGCGAATAGAGAGCTGTCCATTCAAATGTCTATTCAGAAGTCTATTCGCAAAATTATATATATGCCTTAAGAATGTGACTGAAGTCTATTATAAAGTTGCGAATAGACAGATGTCCATTCAAATGTCTATTCAAAAGTCTTTTCGTAAAATCATGTATTTGCATTCAGAATGAGTCTGAAGTCTATTATAAAGTTGCAAATAGAGAGCTGTCCATACAAATGTCTTTACGGAAGTCTATTCGCAAAATTATATATATGCAGTTAGAATATTCCAGAATGTGTCAGAAGTATATTAAAAAAGTTGCGAAAAGAGAGCTGTCCATTCAAATGTCTATTCCGAAGTCGATTTGCAAAATCTTTTATATGCATAAAGAATGTGTCACAAGTCAAAGATAGGGTTAGGAATAGACTGCTGTCCAAACAGTAGTTCGCATTCAGAATGTAGCAGAAGTTTCTTTTTGAAAAGTGATAAATAAACATATTCAAATTATTTGTTAGAAGTCCTTTAACAAAATCATTCATATGCATTTTTAATGTGTCAGAATTATTTGGTGGGTTTGTGAATAGACATGCTCTTTGAAGAAGGTCTACTTTTTTCTATTCAAAGCAAGATTTCTATTTTTCTCCTGGTAGTAAGTCTTCTCTCGGCAGCTGAATTACTTCTTTTTTGTAATCAGGTCTTACGGACTTTTAAAAACAACTATTGGCATGAGATTAATACTTCTAATTGGTTTTTGTCTACCCTTTTCATTTCGGTTACAAGATGAATACATTATATCATTCGGAACGACCTCGGCGATCATCTACGAATTTGTATTTGCGTGGAAAATCGCCGAGGTAGTTCCGAATGACATTATATATATATATATATATATATATATATATATATATATATATATATATATATATATATATATATATATATATATATATATATATATATATATATATATATATATATATATATATATATATATATATACAACAAGCACGGACCTGTGAGAAAACACCACGATTGACGTCACGCTGTTGCACCGACAAAAGAACTTAACAAAATGGCGTAAAATTGTGTTTCTTATAAAACAAAAATAATCATTTTTACAGGCTCAATCACTTACATGTAAATGTAAAGTAGTTACTTTTGGCGCTTATTTTTCTTGTGGATAATAACACTTTGTTTACGATTTAATATGAAATTCAAAGGTTTCTACCTACAAATTTCGAAATATTAGCATGTCTCAAACAATGGCGCTTCCTCGAATAAAACCAGCACTGGTTACCGTATTTGAATTTGCACTTGTGTAATCTACGGTACAGTGACCTTGTTTGAACCAGATTTACCGGCTCGATTTGGTTTACAGAATCGGCAAAATTACGACGATATGAAAAGGCAAATTCGACCTTCACCTACAATTGCCGAAATATTCGGGAGATTCATTTATGTTTAGGAGAGTTAAGAAACTTACTTAATTCAGGCAAAGCACGCAAACTTCAATAAACTTGGCAGGTCTATCACAATTACACCTGACACATTCTGAATCGATTAACATAAGTTTCCAAATAGACTTCTGAAAAGACATTTCAATGGGCAGCTGTCTATTCTAACTTTATAATAGACTTAGGACACATTTTAATGCATATATAATTTGCGAATAGACTTCTGAATAGACTTTTAAATGGACATTTGCCTCTTTTCATATTCCGCGAAAAGACTTTCAATCTGTTTGATTGCATTACTGAGTTTTTTGGCGAATAGACTTCTGAATAGACATTTGAACGGACATCTGTCTATTCGAAACTCTATAAAAGACTTCTGACTCATTCTGAACGCATTTACCAGATTTCGCGAATAGACATCTGAATAGACTTTTGAATGAACATCTCTCTATTCGAAACTCTATGAAAGACTTCTGATTCATTCTGAATGCATATACATGATTTTGCGAATAGACTTCTGAATAGACATTTGAATGGACATCTGTCTATTCGCAACTTTATAGTACACTTTAGACACATTCTTAATGCATATATATATGATTTTGCGAATAGACTTCTGAATACACTTCGAATAGACATTTGTCTTTTTACGTATACCACGAAAAGACTTTTAAATCTGTTTGATTGCATTACTGACTTTTTTGGAATAGACTTCTAAATAGACATTTGAATGGACATCTCTCTATCCGCAACTATATAATAAACATCTGACACATTCTTAAAACATATATATGATTTTGCAAATAGACTTCTGAATAGATATTTGAATGGACTGCTGTGTATTTACTTCTGTATAAAAGACTTCTGACTCATTTTGAACGCATTTACCAGATTTTGCGAATAGACTTCTGAATAGACTTTTGAATGGACAGCTCTCTATTTGAAGCTCTATAAAACACTTCCTACTCATTCTGAATGCATATACATGATTTTGCAAATAGACTTCTGAAAAGACATTTGAATGGACATCTGTCTATTCGCAACTTAATGGTAGACTTTAGACACATTTTTAATGCATATATATGATTTTGCGAATAGACTTCTGAATAGACTTTTGAATGGACAGCTATCTATTCGAAACTCTATAAAAGACTTCTGACTCATTCTGAATGCATATACATGATTTCGCAAATAGACTTCTGAATAGACATTTGAATGGACAGCTATCTATTTGCTACTATTTGAATAGACTTTTGACACATTTTAAATGCATATGTATGATTTTGCGAATAGACTTCTGAAAAGACATTTGAAAAAATATTGTCTATTCGCTACTCTTTAAATAGACTTCTGCCACATTTTAACTGCATATATACGATTTGGCGAATTGACTTCTGAATAGACTTTTGAATGGACAGCTGCCTTTTGCTACTTTATAAAGACTTCTAACTCATTCTGAATGTATATTCGTAATTTTGCGAATAGACTTCTGAATAGACATTTGAATGGACATCTGTCTATTCGCTACTTTATAATAGACTTCAGACATTCTTAATGTTTATATATGATTTTGCGAATAGACTTCTGAATAGACATTTGAATGGACAGCTGTGCATTCGCTACTGTATGATAGACTTCTGACTCATTCTGAACGCATTAACCAGATTTCGCGAAAAGACTTCCGAATAGACTTTTGAATGGACATCTCTCTATTCGAAACTCTATTAAAGACTTTTGACTCATTCTGAATGCATATACATGATTTTGCGAATAGACTTCTGAAAAGACATCTGAATGGACATCTGTCTATTCGCAACTTTATAGTACACTTTAGACACATTTTTAATGCATATATATAATTTGCGAATAGACTTCTGAATAGACTTTTGAATGGACATTTGACTCTTTTCATGTTCCGCGAAAAGAATTTCAATCTGTTTGATTGCATTACATTACTGAGTCTTTTGGAATAGACTTCTGAATAGACATTTGAATGGACAGCTCTCTATTCGAAACTCTATAAAAGACTTCTGACTCATTCTGCACGCATTTACCAGATTTCGCGAATAGACTTCGGAATAGACTTTTGAATGGATATCTCTCTATTCGAAACTCATTAAAAGACTTCCTACTCATTCTGAATGCATTTACATGATTTTGCGAATAGACTTCTGAAAAGACATTTGAATGGACATTTGTCTATTTGCAACTTTATGGTAGACTTTAGATACATTCTTAATGCATATATATGATTTTGCGAATAGACTTCTGAATAGACTTTTGAATGGACAGCTATCTATTCGAAACTCTATAAAAGACTTCTGACTCATTCTGAATGCATATACATGATTTCGCAAATAGACTTCTGAATAGACATTTGAATGGACAGCTATCTATTTGCTACTCCTTGAATAGACTTTTGACACATTTTAAATGCATATGTATGATTTTGCGAATAGACTTCTGAATAGACATTTGAATGGACAGCTGTGCATTCTCTTCTGTATGATAGACTTCTGGCTCATTCTGAACGCAATAACCAGATTTCGCGAATAGACTTCTGAATAGACTTTTGAATGGACAATTCTCTATTCGAAACTATATTAAAGACTTCTGACTCATTCGGAATGCATATACATCTTTTTGCGAATAGACTTCTGAATAGACTTTTGAATGGACATCTCTCTATTCGCAACTTTATAGTACACTTTAGACACATTTTTAATGCATATATATAATTTGCGAATAGACTTCTGAATAGACTTTTGAATGGACATTTGACTCTTTTCATGTTCCGCGAAAAGACTTTCAATCTGTTTGATTGCATTACATTACTGAGTCTTTTGGAATAGACTTCTGAATAGACATTTGAATGGACAGCTCTCTATTCGAAACTCTATAAAAGACTTCTGACTCATTCTGCACGCATTTACCAGATTTCGCGAATAGACTTCTGAATAGACATTTGAATGGACATCTCTCTATTCGAAACTCATTAAAAGACTTCCTACTCATTCTGAATGCATTTAAATGATTTTGCGAATAGACTTCTGAAAAGACATTTGAATGGACATTTGTCTATTCGCAACTTTATGGTAGACTTTAGACACATTCTTAATGCATATATATGATTTTGCGAATAAACTTCTGAATATACTTTTGAATGCACAGCTCTCTATTCGAAACTCTATAAAAGACTTCTGACTCATTCTGAATGCATATACATGATTTTGCGAATAGACTTCTGAATAGACATTTGAATGGACATCTGTCTATTCGCAACTTATGGTAGACTTTAGACACATTCTTAATGCATATATATGATTTTGCGAATAGACTTCTGAATAGACTTTTGAATGGACTTTATCTCTCTAAAAAGACTTTGAAATCTGTTTGATTGCATAATTGACTTGTTTGGAATAGACTTCTGAATAGACATTTGAATGGACAGCTCTCTATTGGAAACTTTATAATAGACTACAGACACATTCTTAAAGCATATATATGATTTTGCGAATAGAGATCCGAAAAGACTTTTGAATGGACATTTGTCGCTTGCATTCTTGGAATAGAAACCTTGCTCATTCAGATTGCACTACTATGTTTTTGCGAATAAACTTCTGAAAAGACTTTTGAATGGACATTTGTCTCTTTACGTATTACATGAAAAGACTTTTAAATCTGTTTGATTGCAATACTGACTTTTTTTCGAATAGACTTCTGAATAGACTTCCGAATAGACAGCTGTCTTTTCGGCATTTTGTGAACAGATTTTTGTACAGATATTTGAACTTACCTATATTTATGTATACAGTAAATGCGAATAGACTTCTGAATGAATAGATTTCTCAATACATAGCTGTCTATTGTGCGAATAGACTTTTGAATAGAGAATAGACAATAGATAGCTAACTTCACAGACCTGGAGAAACAAACGTTCAACGTTTAAGCGTACAGTCAGAATTTGTATGTCTGCTCCATAGACAAGAATAAACCAAAAACTTGTCCTGGCAATTCCAAGGTTTGCGTTGGCCGAGAAAGTGTATGGCTTTTTTCCAATTATTTTTAAGTCGTCGGATAAATAAATAAAGCTCCTATACCAGAATTTATTTTTCATTCTCTTCAAAATCCGCCAATGGTCCGTTTGAGTGTATATATAAGCAGTAAAATAACTACAACTGCCCCGAGAGCAATTAAATGTTTTGTCTTACTTCTACCTTATAATTATTGCTGCAAAATTTATTTGTTCGGGACGTCAGTCCTGAGCAAATATATTTACCGTATTTCAGACCCTTTCCCACTTTCAAAATTTACCGAATCCAGAAGTAGTCCCTCGGTATATATGTACAGAGCAAATAAAAAAGATCGTCTACTATGACGGGCGCATTGATACAGTAGTAATCCGAACTATATCTCAAGCGTAAGAACATTCGCTGCTATGTTGTGCGTCTCAGTAGGGATGATTACGTCATCATATGTAATAAATGGTATCAACGATTCAGTCACGACCTGTCGTTTGTGCCAGTTGTCAGTAGAGA
Organism: Mactra quadrangularis; assembly: GCA_025267735.1. Lineage (NCBI taxonomy): Eukaryota > Metazoa > Mollusca > Bivalvia > Venerida > Mactridae > Mactra > Mactra quadrangularis. The sequence goes on along the minus strand of CM046305.1, from coordinate 43,944,697 downwards.
TGTTACATCGTCTTACGTAATAGGGTGGTTCTATAGGGAAAGTTTAAAGATCGTAGTTGATAAATTTGACGTTTCATGTTTGAATAGTGAACTTTATTTATTTTACATACAGATGCAGTATAATAAATATGGATGAATGATCACTTTTTAATGGCAGTTATTGAATTGTTTTTAGAATGACCCCTTTGACTTGTGGTGATTGTGTGAAAAAAAGTGTTCGCCTGTCTGGTTTACTTGCTGTATTTATAGGTCGATTGTGTGAAGTGTTTTGAACTGGAAAAGTGCCTATCAAACTAATATCACTGAACTGTTCTTTGTGTACAAATGTTGTTGGAGCCTGAAATCTAATTTAACTTTTCAAACCCGAACAAATTCAGTGCCTTCAGCGCTTTGATTATTATAATCTTGCATATTGTGTTTCGTTTTAGGATGTCTGTCTATGGACACGGCATGCACAGTTGGGAGTAATATGTTTAACCAGACCAAGTGTGTGGAAGATATAAAAGTCAAGATGTTGGACCAAGATACGTTCTACTTTGGCAATAGCTGGGCTACAAGGTGTGCTGGAGTTTTTAACTTTGCTCTCTGTTCGAACTCACAACCTGATGCAAAGAGTATTGCTACCCGTATTTTCCAATCGACTGAACCTTTAAAAGCAATGGACAGATTTGTGGAATTGCGTTATGAATCGGGTGGAAGTAAGTTGTTTTTTTAAATCGCTTTTTGTTATGTATAGATTATATCACGGATGTTCGCCTACATACCGTTCCTGGAAATGCCGAATATCTGGGTTCAGCTATTAACCAGTTACTAGACGAATACTACCGTCAGAGACTGACAATTACTGCCTTAAATGATTTAGAATCTGTGGTAGGGAGAATGGCCGTCGATATTATAATATGACCAAGGTCAACGAAAGTAACGAAAGTAATAGAACCCACCACCCCTCGATCAGTTGACTTGCATGCTACCAACTGAACCAGCCGAGCGACTGTACATTTTACTCTTTATTGCCTCATTGCCAAGCAAAGAGTGAGTTGATGTGTTATGTTATCGTTTGTTAAAATCATTTCATGTATATCCATGATATCATAATTCACCATTTTCACCATCACCCTAACTATCTTCATCAGATTAACTTTCAAAATCCTTATCAACAATATCACCACTTTCAAAACAACAATCATCACAAATAATGTTCATAATACATAATTGTCAACATCATCAGCACCGTGATTACCACCACTATTATCACCGTCATCAAAATTATCCCCAATTTTCATTACACTTCATCATTTCAATCACCTCCACCATCATCGTAATTTCATTACTATCACCATTATCTTTATGATTTTCACCACAGCAACACCACTAATGTCATCAACACAATCCTTATCACTGCCAAAATCTTTAAATTCAACATCCTCTCTTTTAATTTTATCATCATTACCATCATCATCACACTAACAATAATAATCATCACTACAATCATCATTATTATTTTCATCTATTCACTTTCAGCACAATAATCATCATCATCTTCAATTTTCATGGTAATCATATACCTCCTCTTTAAAATTTAAATCATCGTCGGCAACCACAGTAATTTCATCCGTTACATTCCATACGTACCGTGGGCAATTTGATTGGCGAAATCTCGTTTTCCTGAATACGCATGAGGCAGGGAAGGCCAATTTCTTCCAATGAAAGTGCATGTTACAATTAGATACCTTTCAATAACAATGACGTCATAGTGGGATTTTTTCACCCGCTTAAGAAAAATCACTCATGAAGGCCGCCATTTTGAATGGTAAACCAAACCTTGGATATAAAACGTAATTTTTCATTGGCTAGTGTTCCGCAGTGGTTTCCATGAGGATCCAATGAAAGTGCTTCATTAATTATTCATGCTTACGAGATTTTCCTAACCAAAATGGCCCAAGGTATAGCGGAGTAATTTATCGTGGAATACCCGACGATGAATTTCAACCACAATCACCGTTTTATCATTTTCAGAGAATTACAGTGGTTGTGGAAATGAGTACAGAACAACAGAAACTTGGTCACTCTCAGTCGATCCATTATCTGATACTATAGTTTATCCATGGTATGTACGACATATGCCTTCAGTAAAATGGGATCATCAGTCCGGTGATATGTTTACTATGGTCGTCTATGATGTTGGTCATTCTATTGTACACGGTGTGTACATAAATATCCCTGGAGATGACATTGCTAACGCAGAGGTAATAGGATTTTCTTACGCAATATTTTTACGATAGAAAACATATTGTAGCGGGTGAAAATTGCTTATCTGATCCAGACATTCGTATGTCAAGACTAGCTCACGTACTTTGACCCAGGCTTACTTTGATTGACTTATAGACGCTTTTTTGTAATGGTACGGATTCAAACGATGATGGCGATGACAATGATGATTATGTTGACGATGATAAGGATGATGATAAGTATTATGATAATGCTGGTCATAAGGATGATGATGATGACTATGATAATTTTAGTGATTACAATTATGATGATGATGATATTAATTATGATGAAAATTATTATAATTATTATTATGATGATGGCGATAATTGTGATGATTATAATGACGATGATGATGGTGATAATTTTGCTTAGAATGATGATGGCGATAATTGTTATGATAGTAATTATTATGATAATGATGATAGTGATTATCTGAAGCTTGATAAAACTAAAATCATAGTTTGATTTATCCAGAAAATCTATTTTACAAACGTATTGTATTGTTATATATTTCTTCTTGTAGGCTGTAGACACCTACCATGGGCCCCTTACAACGAGTGATATAAACAATCCCTATATTTTCTTGTTGTACAAACAAGCTGGAAACTTAGTTCTCCCTGACAAATGGGACAAGATATTTCGACCTGATCCAAACTCTATGTCATGGGGTGCTCCAAGATGGTATTTTGAAGATATGGCAACAGATATGAATCTTACAGGTAAATCTTTAATGGAAACTTGAATCTCGAAGTGAGGTTACATAAGAAATAGTACACACTGGAACTGATCAGCAGCTACATCATATCATATGAAGACAATCACAAAATTACTATGAATAAGACTAAATTATTTCCACCTCTGTCATAAATAAACTATATAAAAGGTACTCATTCATAGATTTCAACTTAAGTATCAATTTTTTCTGAAACTATCAAAATTGTATGGAAACATTTTTGGAAGCAGGAAAGAGGTGTTCTGATAATGACAGCTTTAATGCAAATTGACATACAACTAAATATGATGGTGTTTCATGTAGTAAATATCTACCCCGTATGTCACGGTATAGACACTTTTAGTGCATTTTTTGTGTGACTTTTATTGTATATTTCTTGCACCAAATAGGTCAGTTTGTCCTAAAAGTAATAAGAATTATTTTTTAACACAATTACAGACACTGGATGGTATATTACCTTTAATCTACTTACTTACAGGTCCAGTTGGTGTAAACTTTATTGTTGCTACTGGTGATGAATATGCTGCTAAAATAATGATGGACAGACAAGTTGTTTCAATGTGTCCTATATACACGGCTAGAGGTAGGTCTTTCGTAAATCTGGTACCAGGAACAGTGAGTAGGTTGACTGACCGCCGTTATATGACCTTTACAATGTGTTGCTATGGCGTTATATGTAAACCAACATAATTATTTTGATATCCGCCCGATTTGTTTAGTTAGATACACTATTGAATGTAAATCCTGAGGTCGTTGGTTCGATTCTGGAGTTGAACTTACTAAACTGTATGTCGTGGTAAATTCGAAATAGTTAAAATCGTAGATTTGTGCACGCCAAAGAGTTTGATGCCGTCTCTAATCTCGCGGCAATTGATGATTATTTTTGGTCGAATATACAGTTGTGCATGGGTTTGAATGTCTGATATTGCATAGACAGTATTTCAAAAAGTTTGGTAATTTTCATGCTAGTATTGCACATTTTGAACACACATTACCATTAGGCGAAATGGTACATTTTACCAAAATGGTCAGAAGAGAACAGTTAAGGACGTTTGTATGTATAATGTCGTTGTCTCTGAACGATGCCGGCCGCTTATGGTCGAACGCGCTGTCCGTGGACTGCGTTTGTCTTCATTTCTCTGCGCTATTTATGCAAAACATGTTCATTTATGGAGTACGACAGGGTTATACCAAACAATGCCTCGGCATGGTCGTTATTGATATACATTTGTATATTTTTCATTTAATTTTTGTAGCGTTACGTCTTGAAAACCGACCATTTATTCCATCAAATCTACTTCTAACTGTTTGGATAGATTATGAATTTACCAACGAAATGCTACATTTTAATGTTTGCTGTAAAGACTACTCATATCCGTAAGTATAGGTCATTTTTTATGTGGTTTGTTTGTGTCATTAGGTGGTGGCAGTTTTGTGTTTATCGATCTATCTGTATGAGAAGTGTCATGCTTAATGGGTCAGAAATCTGTGGTGCTTTTCACAATATTCTTACGAAAAAAGTTATCGTAAGTCAATTTCATAGTATTAGCACTTCAAAGTAAGATGGTAAATAAGCATAATTATGATATGATTTTCAAAAGATATACACAGTTCTACACAGTTTGAATGATATTTAGAATTGATGAGTCAAACAAATGAGCATATTATTGACGTTTCTTGCTTTTGACTTACGAAAATATTTTCGTAAATTTTTTTGTGAAAAGCACCACTGGGTTGTATCTGCTAGCTTCCTAAGACGTCTGCAGCGAAATGACAGAGCCATGATAAGACGAACCTGTAGGGTCATACTGAAGGACGATGTTCTCTTGGAGGAGCTCCTATCTGAGCACAAAATCAGAGATATTGCAGACGATCTATTATATGCTTACATAACCACACAATTCTGTATATTGTATTGCTGTATTTTGGGCCGATGGCCTTGATTTTCTTGAATAAAATTTGTCTTGTCTTGTCTTGTCTCAAGCTTGGATGGCTTGGTCACTTATAATGCAGCACAAGCTTGACAACTTAAGTCAAATTTGAACGTCACAGTGCGTCGTTTACAAGGCAGACCAAATTTTACCTGGTAAAGCGGCCTGTACCAAACTAAACCGGATGATGATGATTCCCCGTAATCGTAGCGATAGTTAGCGCTTCGTAACAATTTCCTATGAGACGATTTGCTATAAAATAGCAATTTGTTAATTAAGTGTATTCTGTAATATAAATAACATTCCGAAAGTCTGACTTTCATATTGTATATTTAATGGTAAATACGCATTCAACTAAACTGTATACTTTACCGAAATGGTCGGACTGACTACTTGCAGTTTAAACTTCGACGTCCGCAATCTTTGGAAAATATATTTATTCTACTTAATATATCATTATGATCATATTTTTATTTTGATCTATTTGCTTGTTTCATTATATAGGCTTCTCTTTTATTTATAAAAGTTTTGTAATGTTTGCTTTCAGTCAACGTAATTTCTTATTGAATCCATTAGGCAACCCAATTTACCCCACTGCAGAGGTTAGATCAGGTCTACCATTGGATATTTCATTCAGGAAACTTGATCTTTATGCGATGTCTAAAAATTTCACAGGTAAGCTACATGTAAGCAGCAGTTTATGGCACTGCGTATTATAAGTGACTTGAGATACGATACACATCGCGTAGAAACGACAGGCATATTTTCTTGAGTGTAAAATTCAAATGACGAGTTGTTGCCAAAATTCTTAAATTAGCTGATACAAATACATTATATTTTGGCAAGTAGACAAGAGTAAAATGGAAGGCTTCAAACGTTTTCAGTAATCTGTACCGTTAATAACATACTATTTGAATGTTGATTTGGGTTTTAACATTACACAGGGTTGTTAGAGTTGTATCCCCTGATAAGTCTAAAATTACGACCACTGTTAAATTACAGATAGTGTTTATTACTAGGCAGGGGGGACAATTACGCATTAATCAATTTCAAGGTCCACATCACAAGTAGTCTCCCTTGTTATTAATATTAATATTCCTGATATAATTTTGTCCACTAAACCATTGACATTATTTTGTTAAGGACTTGCTTGGTTTATAATTTTGGCAGTTAGTGATACACAGTGTTGGTTGGATCATCTTGAATTTTTCACTTTCCATATTGCCATGTTTGTTTGTTCTTGTTATAACCTGATGCAAATTACATGCCTAGGTTGAAATAAAAACTTGAAACTGGGTTTTGATACCAAACGACACCTGAGCTATTGTTTCAGTTTTGGCCTTTAATTCCAATTATGTAAGCTTTTTTACAGTGTAGCAGTCTTAGCCAAGTTTTGTCCAGGAAAGCTTGGTTAGGTGCGCTTGACGCAAATAACGAAAACGTGTTGACACGGCGTTAAATCCAGTATAAATAAGTATCTTAAGATTGGCTATACTTTTCTTATTCTGCAGGTAAAACCTACACATTGATAGGGTTTGATCCTGACGTCCCAAATGCTCCTGTAGGGACAGAGGACAGACCACTTCTTCATCAAATGGTTACAAATATTGTAGACGGGGATATGACAACAGGTAAGAAATGTTTTCAAATACTTTTTAGTTTTTACAACCATTTCGTTTAAACGTAACATATCCACTGTCCTTATTAGAAAATTCCTTCACATTACAAATAATTTAATTGTTACAATTCCAAGTTTAAGTTTGAAGAATTATCATGTTGTTGTTTATTTTATTCATTATCCATGCAATGGAAACAAAAATTTTATTGGAACAATTAATTTTATTGAGTTGCAGCTGCAGTTATCTATCAGCCTCCGAAACTATGGCCAATGTATCTCAATGAACCAATATCAAGTTCAAAATATTTTTCGAATTTCACATTCAAAAGGAAAAAGTACTGAATTAAAATACAGACTTAAATCTTTAAACAATAAGCTGCTTACAAAAATTTTAAAATTAAATTTAGTACAAATTAAATATGAATGTTTGAAGGAACTTGTGTGTTTGAAGGAACTTTTGGAAGGCAGTGTGTATATATAACAATTAAATTGTACAAAGTATCATCACTTCCCTTTCATACTAGTATGTTAAAGGTACTAGTTCACAGATTTGGTTAAGGTTTTTCTATATTTTCAAAATACCATAAAAATGATTAAGTGTCTGTAATTGTGTCAGAACAAAAGTTCAAACTTAGTTCGTGCATCAAAATGTTTTCATGAAATTTGGTGGTTTAAGAAAAAGTTGATATTTAAGTTGAAAACTGTGAATGTGTACGTTTAGAATTTCACAATTATTATAATACTTACCTCATTTATTAAATGTATGTAAGTGTATATGAAATCACGAAAAAAACAACAACAGTTTTAGCCAGATTTATCAACGAAAAAATTCGGGTTATAGTTTTGCGAAACACTGGTGGGCTTACGGTCGTCCTGTGTCGTTAACAATTGCGTTAAAGTTTTCAATTTAGCATATATTTCTGTTATTTATGATCAGATCTTTATGAAACTTTATACAATGATAACATACGATGTGATGAACAGAATAAGAAAGTAATCACCACTCTACCTGGTTTTATTATGGATTATTTACCTTTGTAATTTGTGCGTTTAAGTTTTTAGATCCGGCTTTAATTTGGTTTCCACATTACATTTCTTGTTTCAAAATTAATGTAAATATAATTTCGGACGACATTGTATAAGCGAACTATTTCACTTTCAGGTCACGTGGGTTTAGATTATTCAGGACCCAATCCACCAGATACCGTACATACATATTATTTCTTTCTGTATGAACAAAAAGCTTCATTAAATGCTACAGAAATAATGTTGAAATATTCTGGTGATAACTGTTACGACTCACTTGTAGGCAGGTAAGACATCCAACCCTTTTTCTGTATTTTGTATTTTTTATGTACATCTAGTCAGGGATTCTATATGTTATATAAAATCCCTGATGTAGTAAACTGTTATATTTTTAATAAGAATGGGAAGTACCTACCAAGTTAATTGTAATTATAATTATACCTCACGTGATCTGTTTACTATATAGCCTTATGTGACGTCACCGGGTATCAATCCGTTATGTCGCCCTCTTGGCATTACCTATCGGCCCGCTTGACCTCATATATAGGCCCGCTTAAAGGGATGGAATACCACTGCATTGGAGTTTGCTAATACCCGGACCCGAGTTTTTAGCCATTCAATTTGTGTTACCTCCCTTGCGCAGACGTTTGCTTCAAGTTCAGAAGCAAATAAAACAGATAAAATGAATCGGGTTTGAAACAAAAATCTTATTTTTGTTGTTCGGTTTAAAAAATATCACATCCTACAAAGGGTGATAGAAGGAACGTTCAAATCAAGTAATTACTTGTCTCGGGTGAACAGTCCGTTCTATCACCCTCTGTAGGATGTGAAATTTATATTTTGTAACTGTTTTATGTGGCCCTCTTTCGAAAATTTTAAAATAGTCGTCAAACAAAAACTCCAACGCATAATGTATGACAGTCGCCATCTTGGATTTCTTCTTGGCGTGTTCGATCAACAAAGCTATTCTAGAAATAGAAGAAGAACACTGCCATAAGTAGAAGACGTCTAATCGAAAACACTAAGGCACTTCTTTTTTATTACATTTCAGATGTCTATTCGATATCAACCGAGCTGTAGCAGAGAACAATCTAACCCTAGTTGGTGCTACTTGGTTCCGTGCTACACTAGATGCATATGTTCAGAAGCGAAGAGTTGACAATGGCATGGCGGAAGGGGATGTTTGCAATATCAACCCATTCGTTTGCGAAACTTCCGGTTCTAATATAATTACGACTTCTGTTTTCGTCGTTGTCGTCATCTCTCTGATCGGCAAGAATATTCTTTAATTAATCATTTTGTCATATGTTTTCTGATATCATATTCTTTCATTAATTATGCCGTCTTGGCACTGGTCACGTGATTAATATAAGGTTTGGTGGGTCAATCGTTGAAAATTGGTGCAAACAGTCTCTATACAGAACGAGATAGCAAACTAGTGCATTTATACTTATATTTACTTTCTAGCAACTAAATGATTTGTGTTAAACAGTAGAAAATGTTTTTCTAATATTTTTTTATGATTTTGCCTATTGAGAGTTGTTATTCTGTTAGCTGTGAACTTGTTAGATGTATTAGTTCATCTTGTCGACGTTATATTTTACAATGTATTCAAATCTGCTCGATGAGATAAGTCGTTTGCGCGTCGGACTGCGAATCCCGTGGCCAGTGTCATAAGCATATCGCTACTTAGCTCTTTGTGTGCTGGTACCTTTCTTACACCAATGAGTATGATATATCGAATGAGTCTGCGATATTAAATGGAGGGTAACATTGCAAAAAGCGGTACGTAGCGATAGGCTTAAGCAACAGGCCAATTGAGTTATGGTTCGATTACGGGATCGTAGACTCGATTTACAGAAAGAAACCAGCATACCTTAATGGAGATTGCTCATGAAATATTTTTTTATTATAATTTTTCTATTCATACCTGTATCAAGTAGAGCAGATTTCTTTTGTGAGTTTCTGTGGTTAGTTAAGGTTTATAGTTTTGGTCAGAAGAATCTATGCCAGCTTGGGAACCCTTAGTGGGACGAAAGACCGCCGCGATTTGACTGAAAAATATTGAAATGCGGCGCGACGTATCACAAATATATATAACATTCTTTTTTTACTAATATTTTTATACTATTATATATATTTGTATATAAAGATATAATTATAACATATGTTTTGATAGTTTGTTTTTTATTGTTGAAACCGTTGAAGGGACATGGACACAATAATTGCCTCTGGAAGATTTAAACCAGGTTCTAAGATGTACCGACCTCACTCTTGCCCTAACAGATTCATGTAAGGAAAAACGTTTACATTTTTTGTGTGAAAAAACTCAAAGCCATTCTTCAACACGGAAATGTTGCATGCAAAATTACACTTACTCATAAAAAAGCTACTGTCTAGTTTACACCGTCCCGTTGTATGCTTTGTTGCGTCCCGGTTGCTTTAACCCGAGGACCGGGATAAACCGGAAAATGTATGAAGGAAATCGAGTGGCCAAACCTGGAGTCACCATATCACCACTATGGATACGGGCTATGCTGGTTTTCCACGATATCACCCGGTGGAATGAATGTGATGAGATGCCCCGGATTTTAATTAAGAATTAAATACTTTTAAACTGTACCACAATATTGCGGACTTGCGTGTCCCCCCCCCCCTTAAATGGATGAGTCTAAAATACGAAGATCAAAAATGCGTCGAGTTTACAAAATTGATTTACACACCATTTCACTGATTTAAACATACTGCTTTAATATATAACTATTGTTAATTATACTTAAAATTAACTTGTTTCGATATTAGGTAACTCAAATAATTATCTACACGGCTAAAATGCGTAAACTAAACACCACACCGCACTTAGTCAGCGTTAAGGGTAGGGGGGGGGGGGTTGTTAATTTGACTTTTTTATGGGACCCAGTTTAAAAAATGCTACATGTACTGACATGTAAGGAAACGCATATCTTTTTAATTTCTGACCCCATTAACCCCCCTGTCTATACCCTCTGAAGGTTGGCCACGCCCATTTTCACATAAATTACCAGTTTTTTACATTTAATTGCAATAAGTTGTATGGTATTGGACTGCAATATGTCATTTTATTGGTTTATTAAGGTGTTGAGTTCAGATAAGAAGTCAAAAACAAAATTAATCAAACCAATATGGCTGAAAATTCAAAATGGCCACCAAAATAACCATAGTACAAGCATATTCGGGAGTTTATTTATCCTGGACATTTAATATGTTGAATCATACCTGCAATGTGTCTATAGGTTTCTAAGGTGCTGAATTCAAATATGTAGTTAATTTAAGAATCCAAAATGGCGAGAAATTCAAAATGGCTGCAAAATTTAACCTAGTTTGTTTTAGCATATTCGGGTAATTACTTATCCTGGCATTCAATGTGTTGAATCATGCTAACATTATGTCAATTTATAAGTTTGTTAGGGTTATTAGTTCAAATATGAAGTCAAAACTAATTAAAACAACCCAATATGACCAAAAATTCAAAATTGCTACCAAAATAACACATTTTCAATGTATACTGGTTATCATTGGTCAAATCTATATGTTGAATCATGGTTTGTTATCACTCTTAATGCAATTGTTTAGATTATTTGTAAAATAATAAAGCAAACAATCATATATTACATATAATAATCTGTTTTGAAAGAACTTGTATCTTAATATTTAATGAGGTATGTCAGTTCAACACGAAAGTCAGACCTGACATTGCTCAAATAAATTTTCAGATTGGTGACCTACACTTTCAAAGGCTATCGTAAAGATCCATTAATTTACGTATTTTCTATAGTCCAATAGTGTAATATTAAATTATACATCATCAGGCAACTGATATATACATATAAATATACCAGTAGTCAAATGACCATGGGAAATACCTGCACATTTCGTTAAAATATGTAATCTTAAAGGTTTTGTGTTTAAGTTCTTGTGGTATTGTTTCTGTAGAAAATGTACCAAATGTTTACTGCTCATCCTCAATTATGGAGAAACCATTCTATACCTGTTCGTATTTATAAGTTTTCTGTCTTTATATAAAAATTCTCATTAGTTACAAATGTGTATGAAATATGAGCTAAAAAGGTTTCCTGTCTGTTTAAGCATTCATGAGAGATTCAAAGGTTTAATCAATTAACACATTGCATTTTGCTTGGTTTGGCTGTGATGAACCACCGCTCAAAAAAGTAATTCCCTATTTCAATTATTGTTTCTTTACTTTTCTTTTACTCGGTTGTCACTTAAGCAATCTCATTTGCTAATCATGGAATGTCTTGCATTTGTTTCAACCGTGCACAGTTGGCCAAATAATTGAACACCATCATCTCAATCATTAGTTTTTAGGGCTAGTTAAAAGAAATGCAAGTAAGTATAAACAAATTAATAGAGATATAACCAAAATTACAAATAAGAATTAAAGGGAATGACACAATTGCTATTGTGATATTGTTAAATCGGAGAATACAATTCTTTGAATTTCTGAAAGCAATTGTTGGTCATTTACTTTTTGTGAAGATTTTGATACATACATAAGCCAAACTTAATAAACATAGAAACAGAGAAAGTAAATGAATTGCATCTAGAAATCTGATAAGCTATAAAGTCATTCTTTAACAAGAAATCATTGCTTTATTATATTTTCAGAATTTAACAACACAACACAGTCTTGTTAAAAAAAGTTGCAATCCATATTGTAGCTTAGATGCTTGATACATGATAGCATACAGCCATCACCCATGATAATCATTTAGTTACTAAAATCAATAAAATTTCCTGGGAATTTTAACTCTACTTTGCAACCAATGTGCCAAGACATTTCCTATGCACATACTCATCAACATCTTAATGAAGTAAAGTAATCAAAGACACATTTTTCAATCAAGACATCATATGAGGTTGGAACGAATGACCTCTCAGACCTTAACCTTTAATCATACCTCTAGAGCTCTACCTCAGCTATATAATGAATAAAATATATTAGCACACTTATAATCAAGTGTCATAACTTTGGTCGTTTGTTAAGATTTCTTTAACTAGAGTTAATTTATAAATTGCGTAACATGTTTAAAGTGTGCCGTTTATAACTGAAATATGATTTATTTTGGCGGCCATTTTGAATTTTCTGCCATATCAGTTTGTTAAATTTAGTTTTGGAGTTAATATTTGAACTCAGCACCATAAAACACATTTAGATTGATATATTGCAGGCATGATTCAACATATTCAATGCCCAGTAAAAATATAATACCCAAATATATCCAAAATTTGGGTCATTTTGGCAGCTATTTTGAATTTTCTGCCATATTAAGTTGTTTGATTTAAATTTTGACTTCATATTTGAAGTCAGCACCCTAACAAACCTACATATTGATATATTGAAAGCCTATAAGAATTGATTTATAACAGTTGGATATAAAAAAAATGTTATTTTATGTAAAATGGGCGTGTCCGACTTTCAAGGGGTATGTACAGGGGGGGTAATGGGGTCACACAAATGTTTTAGTTGTTGATTCTATTATCATATTGATGGCACCATATTTTAAGCAGGGTCTCACATGGTTATCTTTAAAAAATGAAATTAACAACCCCCCCTATTAAGGGACTTGCTTACAAAATATTAGCACACATTCTAAAAATATGAACTGTGTTCACGGTTTTAGAATACATTTTTTGAAGTCGGATAAATTAAAGTGATTTAGTGAAAAGTGAAATTCTGATAAAAATTCAAAGTTAGGCTCTGGATACAAAAAAGTTTTGGATAATTGAGGTAGGTGGTTTATAACAGCTTTGTATGTTCATGTAAAGTCTTGGTCAGCAAAGGCAATAATTGCATACGAATGATTCAATAGACTTTATCCGGAATTCAAATATTTGGGGTTTCCCTATCATTTAAACAAATTTTAATCAATACTATCAAAATACGTGTATGTGTACAAAGAAAATTAAGATTTATCCGTATTTGGTAATTTGCAGCAATACTGTGTTATAAACTGTGCTTGAACTGCCTGATCACTGACAGAAAGACACATAAATTGTAGTCCTAAATATAAGACCCTACATAACTATTTTATCATACGGACGTTCTTCTGTTATGTAGGGTCTTAACGGATTGCTTCAAAAATCCATAGCAAAATATTTGTTTCAAAAAGTCAATGAATGTGGGTCAAATTAGCACTAATCGATAGATTAAATGTTACTTTATTCTCTCCATAAAGCAAAAGATAAAAATCAGTTTTTTCGCTTACGATAACAGCATTTACTTTTCATGCTATCCAGGATTGTCGCCGCTCGCCGCCATTTTGAACTGAATTCATGTCGGTAAATAAAGTTTCGCTTCGCTTTAAGTTTACTTAAACGAATTTTAATCTCTCCAGAGTAGTCGTTCCGACTGTCAACAGTCAAAATTATACACGGAACGGTTCGGATACTGGATATTATACTGTACCTAAGATATTCGTTCAAAATTAATTCTTACAAATGACGTGACCTAATTTAAATTCGAATTGCTTTGGCTATTGATGCACGATTATTGTGACAAACAGAAAGTACTCGTCAATTAAGGAGTTTAAATAAATTATTTGACAGTCTAAGGTTAGAATTTGAAATAATTTTACTTTTATCATGTGTATTTTACGTTTATCTTTCTATTGGTGTATCATTTTATTGCAAATTTTTGGAATTAAAACGAGTAGAACGTTCAGACCTGAATCGATGTCTGTCCACTAAAATTTTTGCGATGCATTTTTGAAGCAATCCGTTAAGACCCTACGTAACAGAAAAATGTCCAAATGAAAAAAAAATTACGTAGGGTCTTATATTTAGGACTAATAAATTGGAGCTCTGAATTAGGTCTATTCTGTCGCACCTCAATCAAGAGCAGTGATTTATACAGCAAAATGTTACACACGAAGATGTATTTGCAAAATTGATGCTATATTTGTATAAAATAGCGACTACGCTAGCTCAGTTGGTAGCACGCAAGTCTACTGATTGAGGGGTCATGAGTTCGATTCTGTTGTGGGGCATTTTTTACGTTAAATTTGGTCATGAAATGATTTAAAGGCCATTGAATTTCTCTTTTCGTAGGACATTACTGACGGTAATGTGTGCATAGTAACTGGTTAACAGCTAATTCCAATGATCTAGCCTTTCCAGGAACTGTGAGTAGGAGACAACAAAATTATGTTGTCAATAACACGAATTAATGTTAAAACAAAACTAAGGAAAATGAAATACATTTTGATAGATGCAGTTATATCGAGTTTTCGCGACCGTGCACCTACTTTTACTTAAGTTCTTCGTTTGCCTTAAAGTTGAAGCTTTATTCTTTTAATACTGTCTTTGCAAACTTAGATTTAACGTGAGCTTTTAGATATGAGACAGCATTAACAGATTTTACATGAAGTTTAAAATATAAGACAAACAAGACATGTATACAATAATCATAATTTATACACTGTGGTATAAAAAGTTCCTTTACACATAGTAAAGTTTGATATATTTAAATATATTTCGATATTCTTAAAATGTCGTAATTTAAGTTTCACAAAATATATACAATTTAGCATGAAGCGTCAATTATGTTCTTTCATATGTTATAAACATGCAATTAAGATATAGTCCGGTATATAAACTTCAAAAATCGACTGAACCGTGCATGAAAGGATGTAGAAAATGTTTTTGCATTTTCTTGAAGCTAAGACACTGTACTTTCCGAAACTGGATGATGCCACTTCGGCACTCTTGGGCAACTCCCACAATTCAAGATGGCGGACAAAATGGCGGATTAGAACTGATAAATCTATCATAAATCCATCTTTTTCACAGTTTGATCATTCAAAAAGTTAAAATTAGTCTAACATTATCTGCAATATTATTTCATGCAATTTTGGTACCCTTCGTTTATTCTCCAATCCAAGATGGCGGACAAAATGGCGTGTAAGGGCCACATTTGTCATGTATGTCAACCACAATGAGCCAAATCGTACACAGAGGCATATAAAAAATAATGCAATTTTTGTAGTTATACCAGAGTTTATATAACTAGTTGATGCCACACTGGCATCAATGGGCAATTCCCAAAATCCAAGATGGCGGCTAGAATGGCGTAAATAAATAGCTGTGGGTATATATCAACCCCAATGAGTTAAGTCATAGAGTGGGGTATACCAAATAATTTCAATGCATTTTATTTTGTCGTTAATCCACTTTAATTAATGCAACCGATTGATGCCATACTGGTATTCTTGGATAAATTCAAGATGGTGGTCAAAATGAGTGATAAGAGCTGGAAAATTTTAGTCACATAAATAGACATGACTCCACACTAATGAAAATACAGCGACATGTTTAGGTTTTTATATCTCTTGGTCTTGCGAATATTAAATAATCGATACTAGCTTGTCAGTTGACTCTAGAAGCTAATTGTTTCTATGATGGCTATTTAGAGACACTGTTCTGATAATATTTAATTCATTGAACAATATAAGTTGTGATACGAAACTTTAATATACTTAGAATAACGACCACTTTCCCATTTATGTTTGCCACTTCAATAATAATCAATATGTACTAAAAGGAGGTTATAAACAAAGAAAAAGACAAATGATATTGAAAGTATTGTGTGTAAGTTCAATTATCTTTCAAGGTAATCTAAGAGTACATTAATGCCAAAGCAATTGAAAGAAATTCTGTTGACATTGTAACACATTTTGATAGTAATTAAGGGAAATTGCAATAGGATTTCAAGTTCGATCTTGAAATCAGATATCACAACTGGATCATGCGTGTTCTTTATTTCATTGTAAATACTCTATCCATTGATCAAAAAGGAGAAATATCAAACGCACATTTCCATCAAAGTTTGTAGTATACTTTGTTCTGTTTTTTACTAGGATAGAAAGAAATTAGATATCAATTCTATAAGCGTATACACTGCTATTTGAATCCAGTGTCTAGCGCATGATTTAGCAAATAGTGTTACCCTGTGCAAGATGGTGGCTTTAAAGGATTCATCAATTACAAAAAAGGGCAAAGTAAAAATTTTTGAAGTGTCTTGTTTCACTAGCAATGCACTCGTGCCTGCATTCTAGCATTATTGTCAACATTATTCATTAAAAAGTTAACATGATCTATACAATAACTCGCAATGTTTTGCGGTTTTATAAAACTTATACAAAACAAATTTGCATACTCGCCAGACGAAGTATAGCTCGTTTAGGATAACTTGAGACAAAATACAACGATACCATTTTTATACACAGGTGGATTTAAGTTTAGTTCACGTAATTATCGACTATTATCAGTGTGTTTTTTATGTATTAAATTAAGTACGAGAACACACGTTCCACGCATTAAGACATGTTTAATACTTTCATTACACAAAATCAGCTGACCTCCCCGTTTTATGTAATACCTGAGTCCCAAATATGTAAACAAACTGAGTCGTTTGTCTCAAGTTATCCTAAACGAGCTATACGGGACTATGCGATCGTTATTATATAATTTCAATTGATTGAAAGGCAACACGGAGTAAAATTACGAAATAATCGACCAATAAACGCTAAGATAACAAACTTATTCATTGTCAGGAGGGTGTCTACAAACTTTTCAGTAGAAATATAAGTTTTGAATAGCCTTACAAATAAAAACCACGTGATAATGAGGGTTATTCAATTGAAACACAGACGTATTATATCTTTTGTATGAATGGGTTTTAAATAAAATCTATTTTGAAGCAATATCATATTACCACAAGGTTTTTACGAATAATAACTCTAGGCTTGGTTATAACGATCAAATTTCTTTAGGTAGTAAAATTATTTTGAATGCAAAAAACAATTTGAATTATTTGAATTATTAGATTTTGTATGAAGCATATGTGACAGCAACTCATCATTTTGTCCTTGTTTATTTACATTACGGCGTCGAGCGCACCTAGCCTAGCTTTCCAGGACCATTGTCTACAACCAGTACTCAACTACCCTTCAACAAGGTTGGCAACTTCTCCATATACCTTATTGCGATGGTGACTTAAGGGTTTTCATAATGGCCTGTTATTTATTATCCAGAGAATAAGTAACATTATTAATTAACTGTATGATATTGGACTTTAAACTCAGGGCTGATATGGCGTTCACTACGGCATTTTAACCAAATAACAAGGCCATTATGAAAACACTTCATTATTTACATTACATTATTGCTAAAAAAATAGAACTGGTTGAATTTGCTTCGTAACCGTAATCTTGGACACCACCTTTAATCTTGAGTTGCTAATAGATAATCAGGTGGGATTAACTAGTTTTACGAACTGGAGAAAGATTCAAAAGCAAAAAAAATAAAACAACATTGAAACTTACACCCACACGTGTTTGTTTCTTTCCATGTATGTTTTTATATACTGAACTATAAGATCATATCCGCCATTTAAGCCGCCATTTTGGATTTATAATTGTTTATTATACCTTCAAGCTTAGTTAAATCAATTGGTTTCTTCAATTACATGAACTATTCTTTAAATAAATAAATTTCTACACCACTCAGTCTCTTTCTGCCAGTTTGTTCTTTATATACTGGGCTAATTGCCCTTTATCCGCCATTTTGACCGCCATTTTGCATTAAAAGATTTGTACATAATTAACAAAATTTAGCCAACTGGATTTGCAGATGTTGAAATCACTTTTGTCCTTCATTTTAAGAACATAATGTGTAAAAATACATTTTGCATGTATTATTTAGCCTCTAGCCGCCAGCTTGATCGCCATCTTGGATACTGGGTGTTGCCCAAGGATGACAAAGTGGCATCAACCGGATTTGGAATCAGTAAGACCATGTCTACCAATAAATGGAATAACATTTTCTACATCCTTTCGTGCAAGGTCATCCTTGGTGTTGGCCGGACTAATATAACAAAATGGATCTGCAAATTTTTTCAATAAAAATTAAAAGAAAATATGAAAACTTGCATATGTAAAGAAACTTTTGGAACATAAAAGCTTGGCATGTTTCTTTCATTCATTGATTTTAATTCAAGTACTCTGGTGCCCGTAAGGCCATTTGGTACTTGTCTTGTATCATTGTCAAATATTTTTGTTTTTATTTATGTGTGTATTTTTGCATGCAGCCTCAGGGGCGGATCCAAGATTTTGTTTCTAGGGGGGGGGGGGTCCAAACTTTTTCTAGGGGTGGGTCTAAAGTTTCGAACCACAGCCACATTATACAATGTTTGCAAAATAACGCAACAAAATAATAACAAAAGTACATATATATTTCCTGTATATAATCCGCGATCTAATTGATGGATTAGTAAATTAATAAATGTTTTGTACATGTATGGTGTTTAATCAGTTTACTTGTACAGTCTGAAGCTCTTGTTCGTAATATTAAATGATTTTAGGTTTCTCAGATGAAGGCTCCGATCAAACTTTTTTGGATGTTGTTATGCCTAACTTAACTTACTAAACTGCCTAATGTTACTATATAAATCATAGTTATGCTTTTTTCATACTTTCATGTAGATAAATGCCACTTATTATATAAAAGATATGGTATAGGTTCGTCTATTCGGCCAATTTTTTTTATTGTGAACTTGCATTAAGTTTTATTGCATTTGTATTTGTTCCAGTTTTTTTTTCAGTTTTGTTCTGTTTGTTCAGGCATTTGTGTTACAAATTAGATCATTCCTTTCTATTCAATATCAAATTTTTTTCGATGAGTTGTGACAGAAAAGAAAATCTTTGGTATTGATAAATGTTGATTCATGTGAAGTAAATATTGAAAATAGTAGTCTAACTACAAATGAGTTTATTTCAGTTTATTTGAAGGGCATTCATGTTTTAAATTTGTTATGATTATAATAATCATACAGGGAGTGACTTATTTGCAGAATGATAAAAGTTGTCAAGTGCAGAATTTAATCTATTGAATACATGACGTATATAGCTCTCAATAAATACAAGCATTAATACAAATATATATTAAGCTCTGTTTTCCACAGAATATTGCTAGTGCAACTTCCTACTATCCCCTTACAGAGAGTTGATTTGAAACACTATACTCAACAGTGTGATAATAAAAACGCAAAAGCCACATCACCATGCAATATAGTATATAAATATGACAAAAATACTTCTGTATAAGACTAAATATAAACTCAGGTTTTGTCTAATCTGTATTTATGCAATCCATCCAGGTTTTTCCTTAGACTGCGACTAGTTAATCTAGATTCATGCAATGGCTCGAGTTTAAACTAGAGTTTAAACTCGAGTCATTGCATAAATATAGTTTAACTAGTCGCAGAATAAGGGGAAAACTGAATGGATTGCATAAATACAGTTTAGACAAAACCTGAGTTTATATTTTAGTCCAACACGCCATAAAAATTAAACCTGCTAAGGGGGTCGTTTAAAGCCGAGTTTAGAAAATATATCAGTTTTGTAAGTTGAGAAAAATGGCGCTCGCATATAAGCATTATGTTTATTGATCATAAATAGGTATTATGTCATTGTCACGTGATTGTATACTTTATGAAATGCATTTGTATATTTCAAACGGGCCTATTGACCCTTTTTTTGCAGAAATAAATTCTCCACTTTTTCTTCATATTTGCAGAGGATAAATTTTAATATAATACGCAATTATTTAAGAAATTAACCTTCATTGTGAAACAAGTTCTTACAACCAAGATTATTCCTTTTCAAGAATGCTTCCTTCTCTAGTACCCCCAATAACCAAATAGTAACATAATAGAAGCTCAAAATAACGACAATAATTTCAATAATGATAATGTGATGTAATTTCGGGCTCACACAGAAGTATTGTTGTTATATTTATACACTATATTGTACTGTTGCTTAATGACGGTGATGTGGGTTTGCGTATTGATTATCACACTGTTGGGTATAGTGTTTCAAATCAACTTTCTGTAAGGGGATGGCAGGAAGTTGCACTAGTGATATTCTGAAGAAAACAGAGCCTAATATATTAATGTATTAATGCTTGTATTTGTTGAGAGCTATATACGTCATGTATTCAATAGATTAAACTCTGCGAGTACTGACAATCATTATTATTCTGCAAATACTAGTAAGTCACTCCAATATATGTGTGATTATTATAATCATCACAAATAAAAAAGACGAATGCCCTTCACATTAATTAACATTTATTAATACCAAACCATTTCTTCAAGTTCTGTCATAACTCATGGAAACAAATGTGATCTTGAATAAAAAGGTCAGCTTGACTCATGATCTAATTTGTAACACAAATGCCTGTTTTTGTCAAAAAAAACCAAAACAAAACTGGAAAAAATACAAAAGCAATAAACTTAACGCAAGTTAACAAAAAAAGCTTTGGTCAAATAGACAAATCTATGCCATATCTTTTATATAATTGGGGCCAAGTACAGGTTAAAAATCACGTGTAAATAACCATATTTGTTATTTAAAATGTCTCTATTCGCATTTATCTGATAATTACACTATTGATCGATTAAAATTTTGTGCAAAAGTTAACATCAAAGCACGAAATTTTCATGAATTAGTGGTAATTTTTTGGTGCAATGAAAACTAAAACCGACTATCATTTATCTAACCTGAGGACTAACTGTTACAGAATAACAAAACTGAAGGATTGTTATCCTCTCGACAGGTAGTCTAATGCTAGCTAAACCAAAACTAAACTAGAATTATGCAAATGAGAGATAAACTCGAGGCTAGTGAGTACTGGACTAAGGCTTAAACTAGACTAAATTAAACTTGAATTATGCAATCGGTCCATAGTTTTAACTCTTAAACTATAGGTTTAACAGTTAAACCCTTGTTGTTAGTCTGTAGGGCGTTCAGTTACCGCGTACGTTACGTAACGTTCCGTAACGTTCGCTAACAGTCATAATTGAACGGTCTGTAAGCGGAAAACGTTTAAGGCCAAGAGCTAACGGTTTTAGTATATAGTACGCGAATATGAAACAACCTGAAACAAAATAGTTCCAGTACATATTGCAAATTAGTAACTGCCATAGCGAATAGACTATATCCGAAATTCAAATATTTGGGTTTTCCCTCCAGTACAAACAAACTTTCACTGTTACAATGAAAACGCGTGTAAAAAAAGAACAGTAGTATTTAATCCATAGTTCGTGCTTATTAGCAATAATGTGTAGACAACTTTGTTTGTATCGCCTGTGCACGGACGGAAAACCCCATAAATTTAAATTCCGGATTAGGCCTTACGAAGTCGGCTGTGTTACTGCCGTTGATTTAGATCAATACATTTACAAAAACAAGTAAAAAAGAAAAACAAGTCCTCCTCTCCGAATTCTTCTAATAAAATAGAAGTAACGACACTCTTGCTCACCATCTTTAAACGTTCGCATTTCAACGGGTCGTTCAATTAACCGTTCATAACGGTAACTGGGTTTGGCTAACGGTAACTGCTAACTAAACGCAGCCCTGTTAAACTATGGGTTAAACAGTTAAAACTATAGTTTAACTAATTATTGTGCAAACGGCATGACATAATTCTATTACATAATACGGCGTAAACTCTCTAATGAGACGCTTAATTCATAAGCTATTATACGTGCGCTTGAACAGTACAGATCCGTTAACAAGTGTATTTGAGGAATTATTGCACCTGTCATAGCAGACGACCATTTTGAATTGCTTGATACTTATATACTGAGCGAATACTTCTGGATTCGGTAAATTTTAAAAGTGGGAAAGGGTCTGAAATACGGTAAATATATTTGTTCAGGACTGACGTCCCGAACAAATAAAAATTGGCTGTCAATACATTAACAATAGTGTTGATTACAGTGTGTTTAAGATTGAGTTTTGTGATTGAAAACGACTTCCTCCGAAGTAAATTTAGAATAGTCTAAAATAGCTAAGATCATACATAGACAACCTGAATAGAAATAAATGAATACATGTATGTTCTTATAAAAGGATCCATTTCAAGAAATGGGCACTTTTTAAACTTAATCTTAGAACGCAAAATGTTTAAACATGTTTATTGTGTCTAATGCGTGTTATGTTTTAATTTCTACCTTTTTTGTAAGTCGTTAGTTTTCAAGTGAGTTGTAAATGCATATATCCTCATACGGTGGCTTTAATGTCAATTGTTCAGTTTAGATCAGAACATTTATAACATTATTCATGCATCAGCTTTTCATGTCTTAAGTGGAGAGGTCCATTGATTAAAACACATAAACATGTATACAATAATCTTTTAAATCAGATTCGAGACGAACACTTTTATTGTATATTGTACATAAAGATAAAATAAAAAGTAAACAAACGCGACAGACGACTACAAACATCCGTGTTCAGAGTAGATAAAAATAAGATAAAAAAAGAAACGCGAAAGACGACTTCAAACTTCCGTGTACAGAATCGAATATTATTCGTTGTGTTTTTTTACCAAAACACTAAATTGAAATAAAACGGGTTCGACGTCAAACATTTATTTCACTAAGCAAAATGGCTGACGTCGGAGGAGAAAGCGTTGATTCTATGTCCGAGGAGTTGTTTAATTACATTTGTACGATTTGTGATCGTGAAAATAAAACAATTGAAGCAGTTAAGTATTGTACAGATTGCAAAGACTATTGTTGCCAATCGTGTACCGATTCTCACAAGAAGTTTACACCTTTATTCGGTCACAGATTTCTAGACGTCGGACAAGGAAATCAAAGTGGAACACTACAAAACAACTCGCCTGAATTTCCGACGGAAAGATGTTGTATGCACAAGGGACAAATAGTTGATATGTACTGCGAGACATGCGACACTGTTGGTTGTTCTACACTGTGTATTTCAAAGGACCACAAGTAAGTTTTTAGCTCGACTATTCGAAGAATATTAGAGCTATTGCCATCACTTTTGCGTCGGCGTTGGCGTTGGTTTTCAGGTAAAAGTTTTTTGAAATTTTTATATCTTCAACACTATCCATGTTATTTTATTGAAAGTTAGTATACTTACTTAGTTGGACTATATTAACCTAATGTGAAAGGGGATAACTCTAGATAATTATTTTTTGAGTTATTGCCCTTTATACTTAAAAGATCACAAAATATGAGGTTAAAGTTTTTCCTTTGTAGAATAGCTTCAATACTGATCAAGATATTTGACTTAAAGTTTGTATACTTATTATTTGTTACGATATCTACACGACTATGAAGGAACGTAACTGTGGGTGATTTTTTGGAGTATTTGGCCTTTTATACTTAAAAAACTGCAAAATATAAGGTTAAAATTGTTCTTATATGGAATATCTTTTATACTAATCAAGATATTTGACTTAAAGTCTGTATACTTATTTGTCGGTTCTAAATCTACGCGAAAATAAAGGGACGTAACTATGGATGAATTTTGTTTTGAGATATGCCCCTTTATACTTAAACATTTAAAATTAAAATTTGTTCTAATGGTATAATTTTAGTACTTACAAATATATTTGAATGAAAGTTGATATGCTTGTTCATCAGTTCTTCATCAATCTGACTATAACGGGACATAACTCTGGATGAATTATTTTCTGAATTATTCCCCTTTATTCTTTTATATTTAAGGTTAAAGTTTGCTCAAACTGAATATATTTTGTTTGATAGAAAGTTAGTATGCTTTTTCATCAGTACTACATCTACTCGACTACAAAGGGGCATGACTCTTGATGATTTTTTGGAGTTATGCCCCTTTACTTTAATGTTGAAATGTTTAAATTGAAATATTTACAGTTCCTTATTTATAGAGAGATATTTAAATGAAAGTATGAATGCTTATTTATTGATATCAAGACTACTTACCTTTGAAGGGACATTACTATGGATGAATGTTTTAGGAGTTATGCCCCATTTATATTTTACAAATATAAATTGGTAATTATTGTTTGACTGATTTATTTCTTTTCAAAAATTAAATCCTGTCTTGAAATCATTTTTGTTTAAAGATAAGCCTTGCCATGAACAAAACACCCGAAAGTCGAGCGTGCTGTCCTTGGACTGTTCTTGTTTATATTACATATAATTGAATTCTAGTTTCGGTTGAATTTATCGCCTGGGCAACACATTATATAGACATGTACTATGTTACAATTATTTCTTTTGTATTAATTATGTCATTGCTTTTGTATGTACAATTGTATATTTTGTAAATATGTTACTACTCTCCAGATTAGGAGGAAGTAAATGAGTCTATCTATCTTTAAAATTCTTTTGTCCATAATCATAAGATCTGATGATAGCATTTTTGGTATGCGCGATGTGACCTTTCTGCGTGATGCGCTGTAAAACCAAAACAAACATTTTTGGTATGTAACATAATCTTTATGTCCTCTAAAGACCTACACATTTTGTTCTCTCTGGGGTTATGTGAGTAGACCCCGCCGTTTTGTATTTATTTTGAGAAAATTCGTTTGCCCTCGTGTTAGGATTTCATGTTATCAATATGAACTTCTAAATAAAATGTAGCAAATATATTTATCTGATCTAATGTATTTTACAAGATTTTCCTGTCATCAAATATCTAACAAAAATCAGAGTTTCAATTCATCGCATTTTTATCAAAAACACATTTGACATTTTTTGGGGGTCTCTTGTAATACTATAACATGTTTTAAAAATGCATAGTTTTAATTTCAACTTAGATCATAGTCAATTCTAGTTACTGATACTACATGATTGTTCTTAGTTTCTTTACGCTGTTCATCGAGAAATTTTACCTTTTCATGGGAGGATTTCCAGTTACGGGGGGGGGGGGGGCGCAAAATTCAAGTTACAGGGGGCGGAAAATGAACAAGCAGACTGGGGGTCAAGGGACCGTATTTAAGGCCCCCTATGGGTCCTAGGAAAAATCCTGTCCAGGGGCCTGCGGTTACCAAGCTCATTTTTAAGGGATTCAGTCACATTTACAGAACCAAAACTATCTTTACCCACGGTATACATTTTTTTAATTGGGGTTTTCAACGTCGTATTCAACACATATTAAGGTTATATATACGACGGCCAGCACTTCCTACTATAGGTTTCATGGACACTTTTCTATCAACAGTGCTAACTTACCCTACCACGAGGCCGACAACTCATATATAGTGTGTGACCTACCCCGACCGGGCTCAAAACCCGCGATCTCCGTATTCGAAGTCAGACATGCTAATCACTACGCCACGGCCATAAAAGCATCTAGATATATATCATATAAATTTCTTAAAGCCGCGTTGGATCACTTTAAGGTCCTACAAATAATTAAAAGGAATTGTTTTTTTAATTATTCTCCATAATGTCATTGCATTAGAGTACTCTCAGTTTTATTAACTGTTGACAATTACTTGTATAATTATATATTTTCCTATAAATATCATATTTTATGATAGAAAAAAAACTTTGCTTGGTCAATTTTAGAGATGGGAAGGCGTACTGAGAGTACTATAAGTATGAACGTTTTCATATATAGGCTTACGTAAGCATACATATTTAAATATAGCACAATTTTTTATTAACTTATTAAATTCATAACTTCGTTGTCATATATCTATTACCCTTACGTATGTCTCTTATGTTACATAGACAAAACATTTACATACTGTGCTTATATGCAATTCAAAACTTATAAAATACAAGAACTTGCTTTGGACATCTACAAAAAACGTTGACAAATTCGTTTTGGTTTTCGTGTAATATAAGTAGCGCGCCGGGATTTGGAATCTCTTGCCCGAGGGGGGGGCAGGTTCGAATTCAAACCGGGGAGGTTATACCCTTCCATGAAAATTTGACAATAATGTCGATTTTCCTCCATTGGTTAGATATTATGGAGAAGTTTCCGGTCTTATGGAGGGGTAGGTGAGTACTGGTTATAGACAATGGTCCAGGAAAGCCAGGTTAAGTGCGCTGGACGCCGTTAAATGACCTAAAATGTGTTGACACGGCGTTAAATCCAGTAATAAAAAAATGTAATATAACATTATTGTTGAGGGTTATTTTCATAGGAAATGTACAATCTACGTATCACTTGTTAAATTTCAGATCGTGTCCACAAAGATTGATTCACTCAGTTCCAGATATTTTGAATACTATGTTCAAATTATCTGACATTCAGCAGACAAAAAGGCATGTTAGAGAAACGCTTGCTTCCATCGGATCACTGGTTGATTCAACTGACGTACGGTTAGAGGCGTTAAATAAAGCAAAAAAGGCAGCGTTTGATGAAATAGAAAAGTTCCAAAAAGTTCTTGAAAATGTCTTAAGAAAAGTGGCAGAGTCGTCAAGAATTGAAGTTGATAAAGTATACAAGTCGCTGAAGGACGAGATTTTTCAACAGAAACACGACATTGAAAGTACCGCTGTTGCCTTGCAAGAGAATGTTAAAAAGATCGACAAAGCAGCAGCAAATAGAGCTCAAAAGTTTGTATGTTCAAAATTAGCGGAGACTAATATCAAGAAGGCAGAAAAGAAGATGACAAAACAGTTGAACGCTGATAACATCAATATGGCGATGTCTTTTCATCCAAATAATGAGCTGAAAGTGTACATGAAAGGTTTACATGGACTCGGCAAAGTAGAAGTTGCTAAAACGAAGGATAAAAACCTATACAAAGTAAAAGGAGGTGGAGATATCATTATAAGGGTAAATCGAGATACAAGCGATTGCAATGCCTGGGGATGCTGCTTGACAGATGATCACCAGCTTTTAGTCACTGACGAGAACAACAAGAAAGTTAAGCGTTTTGATGCACATACGCTGTTAAGTATTGATCATTGTACCTTGGACAGTATCCCAAGAGGTGTCTGTGTCATTGGTAATCATGAATATGCTACGGCCTGCTCCAACACAAACAAGATCCAGTTTGTTTCCCTAACAAACAAGATGAAGCCTACAAGGAAGATTGATACATCTCATGGATGCCATGGTATTGCAATGAAGCATGATAATCTATACGTTACTGATGCGATAGCATCTCTCTATGTCTACGACATGACTGGTACCAAACTGAGAACCATTACACACGATACTGCTGGAGACGATATGTTTAAGTTTACTAACATTACTCATATTACATTCAATGAGCTAGGAACCAAAATGTTTGTCGGAAACTTCAATAGTGGATTTGTATGTTTTGATGGCGTTGGAAAGTTTCTATCTACTGTCAATGATAATGAAGTTGTTGGTATAATTGGAGTGTGTAATGATAACAATGGTAACATTTTTGTTGCTGGTTTCAACTCTGACAATGTTGTACAGTTTAATGAAGATGGGGAGAAAGTTGGGGTTGTTGTGAAAAAAGGAGATGGCATCACAGATCCATCCTCAGTTTGTTTTTCTCCATCAATGAACAGATTGTTTGTTACCATGTTGAATTCAAATATTTTGAAAATGTATGAATTAGAGTAACTTAGTATCACTTCGCTGACGATGTGAAGAGTAAACATGGTTTAATTGTAAAAGTTAAAGCTAACATATTTGGTTAATTTTCTTTGACACTTGGTTCCAACTGTAGGAGTAGGTTGACTGACCGCCGTTATATGGTCTATACAGTGTGTTGCTATGGCGTTAAGCCCAATAAACAAACAAACATTATAACACATAAAGAAAATAATTGATGTTTCCTGTTCAACTTTTTATTAGTTGTTAAACAAATAACTACATGTAATGTATATCAAAGTATACTTAAAAAATATATACACTGCCCTCCAAAAAGTCTTTCACAGTACAATATTCAAATTGCTATAACTTCCATCTTCAAGTTAAAAACAACAACATTGTATCGTTGTTGATTTTATTCTTTTTATTTGCAATGGAAACACAATTTTATCAGCACATCTTATTTTTTTAGATGCTTCTTAAGTTATTGAGCACTCTCAAAAACCAAGGTCAATGTATCTCAATTATCCATTATCAAGTTTAAAATATTTTGTCATTTCATATCCAAAAGAAAAATGTACAACATTTCGAAGCTCCATATAGTGCAAAGAAAATAGCCAATGTGTGAAGGAACTTTTGGAGGGCTGTGTATGTGTGTAAAGAAACTTTTAGACACCAGTGTATTGAAATTATAATGACTGTTAAACATATTTCTTTTTTTATTAAGTTCTATAATTAAAACATTGTATATAAATGTTATATATATATATATATATATATTATTCTGCAAACTTATTTCTTAAAAAAAAAATTGATATTGGTATTCATATTATTATTTACATATGAATAAATATTAAATGTAATTTCCCAAAACTCAATCAATCTTATCTTTTCAAATAAAATATTATCAAATTTCAATTATATATCTACTATACACACATAATGATCCGCATATTTGTTAAACTGTATCCGTATACTTAACTGGTCCGCTGGTCCGCTTTTCATGTGTGTCAAAAGGATTCGCGGAAATGTGTTTATATAAAACGCTAATATTTCGTCTGTTTATAAAAATATTGTTTATATGGTTTGGAAAAAGATGCCTTTTTTATGTTTCTATTTTTATTTCTATGTTTCTACTTTAAACGGATATGGGCTGTACAATGATTGCATGAAAAAAAACCAATAAAATGTCGGCAGTGGAAATCGAAAGGATTTTTGTCACGTGACTTTTGCCCATTGCTACAAAAAACTACCCATCACAATATTACGGCGTTGAGACGCCGTGAAATAATATATATACTTCTGAAAGATATTGATAATAAACATTTTATTACTGTTAATGATATATCTAATTAATCATTTTAGTTATTAAATGTGTGTATAGTCTTCTATAACTCTACTAAGAGAGACATTGTATATGTTTTATATTGTATAATATATTTGTTTTATATACATGCTGTACATAGATAAGACTTTAATTAATAAATAAATATATTTATGTTGTTCTTGATATCAATCTATATTTTTAGATTTATTTTTAGTTTTTCAAGAATAATTTGATATCCCAACTGTCATAGCTTTTGTTTTAATTGTTGATAAAAAATATACAATGCACACCATTAGAAAGGAAATTTCATACTCTGAAATATTTATTCTACTTAGAATTGGTTCAATCAATATTTACGAATAATAGTAAATGCCGTTTAAAGTGCATAGGTGTCAAAACAGTAGCCATCATTTAATCTTGTATGAGAAACTGATAAAGATCTGGTAGACATTTCTATGAGGTAAAATGTTAAATACTGGAGATAATCGGCCTTTGAAAAAAATAATTTAGTGATGATATATGCATTATACAGTGTAGTTGATAAGACAGAATTATTTTTTTATTTATAAATTACTTGGGACTATTCAAAGTCAACAGTCACTTAGATACCAAAGTATGTATCACATTTGCATGATTGTATTATGTTTTACTGTTATACATATAGCAACTTCAGATAAAACATCAACAACACGTGATGACAAACTCGAAAAATGATTGGATACCTGTTAAACCATAGGTGTAACAGTTAAACCCATCGTTTAAAGTCTTAACTATATAGTTAACAGATTTTCACTTAAAACTATGTATTTAAGTCTCTTAATATCAAATTATAAAGCAATTTTGTCAAAAATCTTGTCAAACTATGGGATTAACACTTAAACATAGGTTTTATGATGATAGATATATATTTAAAATAGCATTCTGCAAATTTTCTCTTAAACCCATAGTTTTAACTCTTAAACTATAGGTTTAACAGTTAAACCCTAGGTTTCAGTCTGTTAAACTATGGGTTTAACAGTTAAAACTATAGTTTAACTAATTATTGTGCAAACGGCATGCCATAATTCTATTACATAATACAACGTAAAACTTTCTTACGAGACGCTTATCTCACAAGCTATTATACATACGCTTGAACAGTACAGATCGATTAATAAGTGTATTTGAGGAAATATTGCGTCTGTCATAGCAGACGACCATTTTTAATTGCTTGATACTTATATACTGAGCGACTAGTTTTGGATTCGGTAAATTTTCGAAGTGGGAAAGGGTCTGAAATACGGTAAAAATATTTGTTCAGGCCTGACGTCCCGAACAAATAAAAATTGGCTGTCAATACATTAACAAAAGTGTTGATTACAGTATGTTTAAAATTGAGTTTTGTGATTGAAAACGACTTCCTCGAAGTGAATTTAGAACAGTCTAAATAGCTATGATCATACATAGACACTATGAATTGAAACAAGCAAATTCGTTGAATTTATATCCCCTGCCGAGTACTTGTTTTTACTAACACAACAATTGGAGACATAAGGCTTTATTAATAAATATATTTATCATGGCATAAACAGTAAAATTCAAAAGCCTGAAGGGCCATAAAAACTACAACTATCAACACCAATCTCTGTTGCGAAAAGAATATGTCTATTTTGTAGCTATTTTACCAGTATAGAATCCTTCGCAACTATTTGTGATGCCATGTAATATTCCTTTCCACTGGGTTTTGAGTTTATTCAAATTGAAATAAAATTAATTTATATTAGTTACAATAACAAAAATGATATTGTACATACAAAAAAATATCATCTAACTAAAATATTTTTTTTCAAACCACAAATAGTAAACTTTACAACATTTGAAGACAACTATTTAGTGTCGCCCATGTTAAGAAATAGTGAACATTTTGCCGTAAAGATTATCCAGTAACTAGATGTCCGTAAGCCATAAAAAACTTCAGTTGATGAAAAAGAGTTGGTCAGATCACCAGAATATAAGAATAACACGTCTTTACATGTGTTACAGATCACTCTGACTGCATATCTATAGCTTTACTGCAATACAATGGTGGTCTGAATACCAGCCATTAGTTGCAGAGAAGTAGCGCAGAAACGATTTTTACTCTATATGCATACTGCATAACTAATCAAGGGCCATAACTCTGAGTTAAAGTGTCTAACAAGAACAAGGCAACGATATGCCCATCTCCTCTTGGTATTGAAGATTCCCATAAAGTTTCGTTGAATTCCAGCCAGTAGTTGCAGAGAAGTAGCGCGGAAACGATTTTTACTCCATATGCATACTGCATAACTAATCAAGAGCCATAACTCTGAGTTAAAGTGTCTGACAAGAACAAACTGACGATATGCGCATCTCCTCTTGGTATTGAAGGTTCCCATTAAGTTTCGTTGAATTCCAGCCAGTAGTTGCAGAGAAGTAGCGCGGAAACAATTTTTACTCCATATGCATACTGCATAACTAATCAACGGCCATAACTCTGAGTTAAAGGGTCTGACCGGAACAAGCTGACGATATGCGCATCTCCTCTTGATATTGATGATTCCCATAAAGTTTCGTTGAATTCCAGCCAGTAGTTGCAGAGAACTACTCCGGAAACGAAATTCGGACAGACGGATGGACGGATGGAAGGACAGGCGGACGGACGGACGGACGGACAACGCCAAAACTATATCCCCCTCCCGATTCCATCGGCGGGGGATAATAAATAATACATGTATGTTCTTATAAAAGATCCTTTTTCAAGAAATTGGCACTTTTTAAACTTAATCTTAGAACGCAAAATGGTTAAACATGTTTATTGTGTCTAATACGTGTTATGTTTTAATTTCTACTCTTTTGTAAGTCGTTAGTTTTCATGTCAGTTGTAAATGCGTATATCTGCCCACAGTGGCTTTAATGTCAATTGGTCTGTTGGATCAGAAAATTTAAAACATTATTCATGCACCAGCTTTTTCATCTCTTAAGTAGACAGTTCCATTGTTTAAAACAAATAAACATGCATACTTTACAATGGTCTTTAAAATCAGTTTCGAGACGATCACTTTATTGTATATTGTACATAAAGATAAAATAAAAAGCAAACAAACGCGACAGACGACTTCAAACTTCCGTGTTCAGAGTAGATAAAAATAAGATGAAAGATAAAGAAACGCCAAAGACGACTTTACTTCCGTGTACTGAATCGAATACTATTCGTTGTGTTATTTTACCAAGCCACTAAATTGAATAAAAACGGGTTCGACGTCAAACATTTATTTCACGGAGCAAAATGGCTGACGGAGGAGGAGAAAGTTTTGATTCTATGTCCGAGGAGTTGTTTGATTACATTTGTACGATTTGTGATCGTGAAAATAAAACAGTTGAAGCAGTTAAGTATTGTACAGATTGCAAAGACTATTGTTGCCAATCGTGTACCGATTCTCACAAGAAGTTTACACCTTTATTCGGTCACAGTTTTCTAGACGTTGGACAGGGAAATCAAAGTGGAACACTACAAAACAGCTCGCCTGAATTTCCGACAGAAAGATGTTGTGTTCACAAGGGACAAATAGTTGATATGTACTGCGAGACTTGCGACGCTGTTGGTTGTTCTACACTGTGTATTTCAAAGGACCACAAGTAAGATTTTAGCTCGACTTTTCGAAGAATAACTTTTTGCGTCAGCGTTGGCGTTGGTTTTCAGGTTAAAGTTTTTTTAAACTCTTATATCTTTAACACTATCCATGTTATTTCATTGAAAGTTGGTATTCTTATTTAGTTGGACTATATTAATCTAATGTGAAAGGGGATAACTCTGGATAATTATGTTTTTAGTTATTGCCCTTTATACTTAAATGATTGCAAAATAGTAGGTTAAAGTTTTTCCTATGTAAAAAAGCTTCAATACTGATCAAGATATTTGACTTACAGTTTGTATACTTATTAGTCGGTACTAAATCTACACGACCATGAAAGGCCGTAACTGTGGATGATTTATTTTGGAGTAATTGTCCATTTATACTTAAAAACTGCAAAATATAAGGTTAAAGTTGTTCCTTTATGGAATATCTTTTATACTAATCAAGATATTTGACTTAAAGTCTGTATACTTATTTGTCGGTTCTAAATCTACACGACTATAAAGGGATGTAACTATGGATGAATTTTGTTTTGCGATATGCCCCTTTATACTTAAACATTTAAGATTAAAATTTAAAATTCTAATGGTATAATTTTAGTATTTACAAATATATTTGAATGAAAGTTGATATGCTTGTTCATCAGTTCTTCATCTATCTGACTATATAACGGGACATAACTCTGGATGAATTATTTTCTGAATTAGTCCCCTTTATCATTTTATTTTTAAAGTTAAAGTTTGCTCAAACTGAATATATTTTGTTTGATAGAAAGTTAGTATGCTTTTTCATCAGTACTGCATCTACTCGACTACAAAGGGGCATGACTCTTGATGATTTTTTTGGAGTTATGCCCCTTTACTTTAATGTTGAAATGTTTAAATTGAAATATTTACAATTCCTTATTTATAGAGAGATATTTAAATGAAAGTAGGTATGCTTATTTATTGATATTAAGTCTACTTAACTCTGAAGAGACATTACTATGGATAAATGTTTTGGGAGTTATGCCCCATTTATGTTTTACAAATATGAATTGGTAATTAGTGTTTGACTGATTTATATCTTTTCAAAAATTAAATCCTGTCTTGAAATCATTTTTGTTTAAAGATAAGCCTTGCCATGAACAAAACACCCGAAAGTCGAGCGTGCTGTCCTTGGACTGTTCTTGTTTATATTACATATAATTGAATTCTAGTTTCGGTTGAATTTATCGCCGGGGCAACACATTATATAGACATGTACTATGTTACATTTATTTCTTTTGTATTAATTATGACATTGCTTTTGTATGTATAATTGTGTATTTTGTAAATATGTAACTACTCTCCAGATGAGGAGGAAGTAAATGAGTCTATCTATCTTTAAAATTCTTTTGTCCATAATCATAAGATCTGGTGATAGCATTCTTTGGTATGCGCGATGTGACCTTTCTGCGTGATGCGCCGTAAAACCAAAACAAACATTTTTGGTATGTAACATAATCTTTATGTCCTCCAAAGAGCTACATATTTTTTTCTCTCTGGGTTTATGTGAGTAGACCCCGCCGTTCTGTATTAATTTTGAGAAAATTCGTTTGCCCTCGTGTTAGGATTTCATGTTATCAATGTGAACTTCTAAATAAAATTTAGCAAATATATTCATCTCATCTAATGTATTTTGCAAGACTTTCCTGTCATCAAATATCTAACAAAAACCAGTGTCAATCCATCGCATTTTTATCAAAACCTTTTGAAATACTAAAATATGTTTACAAATGAATAGTTTTAATTTTAACTTAGATCATATTCCATTTTAGATACTGATACTACATGAATATTCTTAGTTTCTTTACGCAGTTCATCGAGAAAGTTTACCTTTTCATAGGAGGTTTTCCAATTACGGGGCTGGGGGGGGGGGGCGGAAAATTCAAGTTACAGGGTCGGAAAATGAACAAGCAGACTGGGGGTCCAGGGACCGTATTTAAGCCCCCCTCCCCTATGAGTCCTGGGTAAAATCCTCTCCAGGGGGCTGCGGTTCCCAAGCTCATTTTTAAGGGATTCAGTCACATTTACAGAACCAAAACTATCTTTACCCAGGGTATACATTTTTTTAATTGGGGTTTCAACGTCGTATTCAACACATATTAAGATTATATATACGACGGCCAGCACTTCCTACTATAGGTTTCCTGGACACTTTTCTATCAACAGTGCTAATTTACCCTACCTCGAGGCCGACAACTCATATATAGTGTGTGACCTACCGCGACCGGGCTCAAACCCGCGATCTCCGGATTCGAAGTCAGACATGCTAATCATTACGCCACGGCCATAAAAGCATCTAGATATATATCATATAAATTTCTTAAAGCCGCGTTGGATCACTTTAAGGTCCTACAAATAATTAAAAGGAATTGTTTTTTTAATTATTCTCCATAATGTCATTGCATTAGAGTACTCTCAGTTTTATTTACTGTTGACAATTACTTGTATAATTATATATTTTCCTATAAATATCATATTTTATGATATCTTTCTGTTAGTTATATTTCATAGTCATCGTAATGTTAATATTGTCATTTTTGCGAAGGAAACAAATGAAATACATTTAAATCACTACTAAGTATGAACGTTTTCATATATAGGCTTACATAAGCATACATATTTAAATATAGCACATTTTTTTATTAACTTATTAAATTCATAACTTCGTTGTCATATATCTATTACCCTTACGTATGTCTCTTATGTTACATAGACAAAACATTTACATACTGTGCTTATATGCAATTCAAAACTTATAAAATACAAGAACTTGCTTTGGACATCTACAAAAAACGTTGACAAATTCGTTTTGGTTTTCATGTAATATAAGTAGCGCGCCGGGATTTGGAATCTCTTGCCCGAGGGGGGGGGGGCAGGTTCGAATTCAAACCGGGGAGGTTATACCCTTCCATGAAAATTTGACAATAATGTCGATTTTCCTCCATTGGTTAGATATTATGGAGACGTTTCCGGCCTTATGGAAGGGTAGGTGAGTACTGGTTATAGACAATGGTCCAGGAAAGCCAGGTTAAGTGCGCTGGACGCCGTTAAATGACCTAAAATGTGTTGACACGGCGTTAAATCCAGTAATAAAAAAATGTAATATAACATTATTGTTGAGGGTTATTTTCATAGGAAATGTACAATCTACGTATCACTTGTTAAATTTCAGATCGTGTCCACAAAGATTGATTCACTCAGTTCCAGATATTTTGAATACTATGTTCAAATTATCTGACATTCAGCAGACAAAAAGGCATGTTAGAGAAACGCTTGCTTCCATCGGATCACTGGTTGATTCAACTGACGTACGGTTAGAGGCGTTAAATAAAGCAAAAAAGGCAGCGCTTGATGAAATAGAAAAGTTCCAAAAAGTTCTTGAAAATGTCTTAAGAAAAGTGGCAGAGTCGTCAAGAATTGAAGTTGATAAAGTATACAAGTCGCTGAAGGACGAGATTTTTCAACAGAAACACGACATTGAAAGTACTGCTGTTGCCTTGCAAGAGAATGTTAAAAAGATCGACAAAGCCGCAGCAAATAGAGCTCAAAAGTTTGTATGTTCAAAATTAGCGGAGACTAATATCAAGAAGGCAGAAAAGAAGATGACAAAACAGTTGAACGCTGATAACATCAATATGGCGATGTCTTTTCATCCAAATAATGAGCTGAAAGAGTACATGAAAGGTTTACATGGACTCGGCAAAGTAGAGGTTGCTAAAACGAAGGATAAAAACCTATACAAAGTAAAAGGAGGTGGAGATATCAATATAAGGGAAAATCGAGATACAAGCGATTGCAATGCCTGGGGATGCTGCTTGACAGATGATCACCAGCTTCTAGTCACTGACGAAAACAACAAGAAAGTTAAGCGTTTTGATGCACATACGCTGTTAAGTATTGATCATTGTACCTTGGACAGTATCCCAAGAGGTGTCTGTCTCATTGGTAATCGTGAATATGCTACGGCCTGCTCCTCCTCAAACAAGATCCAGTTTGTTTCCCTAGCAAACAAGATGAAACCGACGCGGAAGATCAAAACATCTCATGGATGCCATGGTATTGCAATGAAGCATGATAATCTATACGTTACTGATGGGATAGCATCTCTCTATGTCTACGACATGACCGGTACCAAGCTGAGAACCATTACACACGATACTGCTGGAGATGATATGTTTAAGTTTACTAACATTACTCATATTGCATTCAATGAGCTAGGAACCAAAATGTTTGTCGGAAACTTCAATAGTGGATTTGTATGTTTTGATGGCGTTGGAAAGTTTCTGTCTGCAGTCAATGATGATGAAGTTGTTTGTATAATTGGAGTGTGTAATGATAACAATGGTAACATTTTTGTTGCTGGTTTCAACTCTGACAATGTTGTACAGTTTAATGAAGATGGGGAGAAAGTTGGGGTTGTTGTGAAAAAAGGAGATGGCATCACACTCCCATCCTCAGTTTGTTTTTCTCCATCGATGAACAGATTGTTTGTTACCATGTTGAATTCAAATATTTTGAAAATGTATGAATTAGAGTAACTCAGTATCACTTCGCTGACGATGTGAAGAGTAAACATGGTTTAATTGTAAAAGTTAAAGCTAACAAATTTGGTTAATTTTCTTTGACACTTGGTTCCAACTGTTTCTTTAGACGTGTATATTTTCATATTTTCTCTTATTTCTTAATCAATGATTATTGCAGACACATTTTGCTTAGTATTTTTAATGTATATTTTATAACACATAACACCGCCCGGCTAGCTGAG
This sequence comes from Mactra quadrangularis, assembly GCA_025267735.1. Classification (NCBI taxonomy): domain Eukaryota; kingdom Metazoa; phylum Mollusca; class Bivalvia; order Venerida; family Mactridae; genus Mactra; species Mactra quadrangularis. The sequence continues at coordinate 43,906,984 of CM046305.1, read as the reverse complement.
TTGGTAGCACGCAAGTCTACTGATCGAGGGGTCGTGGGTTCGATTCCCAGGCGGGGCATACTTTCGTGGAGCTTGGTCATGAAATTATTTCTACTACCATTCTCCCTCCTACCAATGATTTGTAATTATGTAGGGCAGTTGTCAGTCACTGACGAAAGTTAGTAGTTTGTTAACAGCTAAATCCAGAGATTTAGCCTTTCCAGGAGGAGTGAGTAGGTTGACTGACCGCCGTTATATGACCTATACAGTGTGTTGCTATGGCGTTAAGCCCAATAAACAAACAAACAAACATTATAACACATAAAGAACATAATTGATGGTTCCTGTTCAACTTTATATTAGTTGTTAAACAAATAACTACATGTAATGTATATCAAAGTATACTTCAAAAAATATATACACTGCCCTCCAAAAAGTATTTCACAATACAATTAATCAAATTGCTATAACTTCCATCTTCAAGTTAAAAACAACAACATTGTATCGTTGTTGATTTTATTCTTTTTATTTGCTATGGAAACACAATTTTATCAGCACATCTTATTTTTTGAGATGCTTCTTAAGTTATTGAGCACTCACAAAAACCAAGGTCAATGTATCTCAATTATCCATTATCAAGTTAAAAATATTTTGTCATTTCATATTCAAAAGAAAAATATACTGATTTAACAAAGCAAAATTTAAATCAATTGAAAATTGCTTTTACAACATTTTGAAACTCCATATAATGTAAAGTAAATTGCGAATGTGTAAACGAACTTTTGGAGGGCAGTGTATGTGTGTAAAGAAACTTTTAGACACCAATGTATTGAAATTATAATGACTGTTAAACATATTTTCTTTTTTCACCAAGCTCTATAATTGATACATTGTATATAAAACAATATACATGTATTGTTAATTAATAATATATTACTCACTTTTTACAACTTTTTATTTCCTTGTTCTTTTTATATTTAGACATGTTTATACAATACAATACAGTGTACAAAGTACGGTACAGTAACGCATGCCGTGTTGACCAATGTAATGATTAATTTACTATACAATCATACAAGCTGTTTTGGTACATGTATGTTCTATTTGTCATAACAAAATGAGTTGAGCTACGTTACATTGAATTAGACATTGAATTAGGAACTTTAGTCAGTTATATTTCCCTGATAAAATCTGAAGCAATCCAATTGGTAAGAAGGTCCTTAAAATTGAAATCCTCAGATTTTATCATTGAAGTCCAATGTTAGACTAACAAAATATTTCATCTAATATATTTCTTGTCAATGAAGATATTAAAAAGTGATGGAATTTAGATAGAACTTTACCCTAACAATACTTAGCTTGAATTTAAACAAATTAAATGATTTACAAAAAAGTTATTTAAGATTAATTTTGGCAAATTGACATTGCAAAGTAAGGATGAAATTCGAGTAATCCAACTAATTGGACCTACCTATTTGATGAGTATACAAGGGGAAATAACTGACTAAAGTTCCTTATTATACCGTTATAAAATGACCAGCCAGATGGCATATATGCTGGAACTTATTCCAGTATAATGGTAAGTAAATATTTCACACACACGTGAATTTTTCTAAAATACATCTTCATCCCAGTTGGAAGGTCTGTCCCTTTTTAAGGGTTTTATAGCATTATCCGTACAACAACAACAAATCTGGGTCAGTATGTAAACCTGTGGTATTGTTAATATCACAACTATAAGCCAATGGACACAAACCAGTACGAATGAGAATAGTTTAATCACTTTCTTACATTCGTCATCACTGGAATGAATCCACGTGTCGTATATCCATACACTACCTAAAATAACAAAATAAACCAAAAATAACTTGTTAAGTAAGGCACGATATACTATATCTGGAATTAAAATATTTGGGTTTTCCTCTGCCGGCACACACAACCATCACTATCTGTTCCGTCGTCGTTTATCACACAATACATTACTCTGCTACGCTGCGTTATGTACCATGGGCCATTTGGTTAGGAAAATCTCGTAGTCATGAATAATTAATGAAGCAGTTTCATTGATTCCGTAAGGAAACCACTGTGGAAAACTAGCCAATGAAATTACGTGTTATATCTACAGTAAGGTTTGGTTTACCATTCAAAATAAGAAAATAAACAGATGCATTAATTTCTATTTAAAGTAACAAAATCCCAGAAACCTCTGGTTAAAACTAGCAAATGAAATTATGTTTTATATCTAAGGTTTGGTCTACCATTCAATATGGCAGATTCCATGAGTAACTTTTCATAAGCGGATGAAGAAAATCCCATGTGACGTCATTGTTATTGAAGAGTATTTAATTGTAACATGCGATTTCATTGGAAGTAGATTGCTCCCCCTGCCTCATACATATTCATGAAAACGAGATTTTGCCAGTCAAATTGCACACGGAACGTACGGAGAGTAACGGAAGAAAGTACTGTGGTTGCCGACGATGTATCTGTTCAAAAACGATAGGATTCAGTCTGTATGTCGTGCTTTTCATTAATAATGTGTAACAGACTTTGTTTGTACGCCTGCGCACGGACAGAAAAAAAACACAAATTTGAAACCCACATTTGGAGACAATACCATCATCAAAGCGCTGAAAACGATGCATTTGTTTTGTTTTTAAGTTAGTAATTTTGTTTAGAATATTTTCTTTTTTTAAATTAATACACATGAAATGACCACTGAATGTGACTTCTTGTTACCAATAGCTACAGGGGTCATACTTACTACCATTCAGTGATCCAAGGTTTGGAAGTTCCATTTAATATGCACATTTATTCTACTGTGCATGTATGCCGGCATGAAATCACATACAAAACCCGCTTTTAGTTGTAATTTAAAGTTATCAACTCCTGTCTGGATTCAGAATTTATTCGAGCCGCTGTCAAAAGGGTTTTTAGTTACACTATAGCATTCGAGGTTTATTTTTTAATAGTAGCGAAAAGATGACATTTGCGGGTTTTATCCACCTTAGAAAATTTAGTGCGTAAACTGAAAATAATTTTCATTATCATCATAATTTAATCACCATTATAATCTTATAAAAAAAACTTCAGTTGTTATTTTGCTAAAATCTACGTTTTTACATAAAATTTACATTAAGCATACAGGTACATGCACAAATAAAATAATTGTAGTAGAATCAATATATATAATAACTACCACGCCCAAAGACCCGTATCAAACTATAGATCGTGGTAAAGGATATTGAATGTTTCCACTCCTTAAAGACCCCGTATGAGACTATAGATCGTGGTAAAAGTATAAAAAAATAAACACATACTTACCTTGTATAACCCAAGTTGTAAATAAACCATAAATTACAAGAGAAAAGACTCGCCAGCACGTTATACCAAGGTATTTGTCATTAGCTCCCTTGGCACTCACAAATATTAATATAAATGGCGTCAAAGAGCTTATCATAACCCAATATGGTATAACTGGTTTATATGAACAGTCTTCACGCCAGAGAATACCTGAAACAGTAATAAATCAAAGTACTTATAGTACTGATGGGAAGGTGCTAAAAAAATTGTAAAATCAAAGTATTGATAGTTCTGATCGGACGGTGCTACTGAAATTGTAATAAAAGCTGATCATGACGCTACACTCCTCCTTGAAACGAAATAAGTGTGCGTATTTATAAGGTTGTGTGGTTTTGACAGAAGAGCATGGTAAATTGTGTGATCATCATTGCCAATCTCTGATTATTGATTTAAATCCTGTCCGAAACATACAGACGCAAAGGGTCTCATTATTTAGTACTGCAATTGCAACGATATCGCCCAAGTAATCCGCATGAGATTTTGCCGTATTTTGTTTCGGACTGGCTCGGTTTTGTTCATAAACTACCAATTGTCCCGGAAAAAGCTTGGTTTTCATATCGTCATGTCATCGCACACGCATTTTTCCTATGATTGAATCATGTACTACAATGTCGCTACAATCGCATTAGGTGCCTTGTTCTAAATAGAAAACATATTTGGTGCATAGATGAAGTATATACTATTAGATAAATTACATACCTATTGTTATGCAGGCTCCAGCAGTAAATATCAACAAAATGATTGGTATGTAGTACATACATGTAATAGTTACTGAAATATATGGAAGTTATAGGCAATTTGTCTTTTCTCCAATTTCCTAATATTGCAACAAACTCATCAACGTATTGCTGGTAAAAAATATACGATTTCTATTTCAAAATATCTAGGGATTTCCTAACAAGAGCCATGTGGGGTAGGATTGCTTTAAAGAAATTATGTGTTAATTAGTTAAATAAACTTAACCTTGTACAATGAAATCGGCATTATTGCATTACATTAGAATCTCGAACATAACCTTGTAAAACAAAACGACAGTTACACATCGTTAAGTCATCTTGGAATAAAAGGAACATACTTATTAAATCCATCGTTGCACATTAGAAACATTTTGACGCTTTTTATTGTGCTCGTTTTATCAGTCATCCTAACCACTCGACCATGAACGAGTTGAAACCGTTTAAATGTTAGGACTAAAACATTAGTTCCTGTTTATTGATTACTACTCCTTTATTTTAATTCAATGAATAATTATTTACTCCTTTAAAGAATCAGTGGTTTTAACCTTTCGGTCGACAATCAACGGGTTGTTCGCCTGTTATGGGAACGGAACAGGGGATGAAATTTAAAAAAATAACATACCACAAGATTTGCATTCTCCTTTCCATTTACAACAACAAGTTATAATCTCATACCATCGTAACTCATGTATGTCTCTTTTTCTTCCCATTGTTATATCATTTATTGTTGGTGTTCAAATTGAAAAAAAAATCAAAAACACCATCAAACAGAAGGAGCAGAACACAAAAAAGTAATATTTATGTTGTATTAAAATGTTTTCAGTAAACTTTGTTCTGTTTTACTCTTTTATACAATTAAGTACCATTTAGTTTCCTTCTTTTGTGTATTTCAATTCACTGTACAGTTTCTTTTACTTCAGTTTAGTTAGGTTTTGTTCATTTATGTTCTGTTCTGTTCTCCCAGCTCTGTTTAAATGGGTCCTGTTCTCGGCGACTCAACACTGCTTTGTTATGATCGGTTCTGTTCGGTACGGCTTTGTTCAGCCATGTTTGGTTCTGCTCGGTTCAGTTCAGTATTTCAATATTTTGTTCACTCTCCTCTGATGTTATATAATGATCCCCTCATTTCAGTTTATATTTTTTTCTTGTAGACTCTAAACTATTATCTATCACTGTTATGAATCATAATAAACACATTATCTAGACGTTTGTTTTATAATTCATGAAATTAGTTAAATACAACGTAAATGCATTTTGTATAAAAAGTCTTACATTCGTGATTTTAAATTTGATTTAAAGTATTTTGTTTCGTTTGAATAAATTTTATGTGTATTTTGGATTGTCGTTTTCCAAAAGCCATTGTTCTCCAAACAATCTACCGTCATGCAACATTAGTGATAATAATGAAATGGCTTTAAACAATACTAAAGTATTATTAAAGAAAAGAGTATTATTTTGAAATAGCATTGTGTTCGCACTACGTCATTGTAACTATTATTTTGAACCATGTATTTAATATCAAAAACGGAATCACCCGTGCGATTTTCCGATTATTTCATTAGCCAATCGGCAAACCTCGTTAATTTCCGTAAAATCTTTAATTTTTCAACGAACTAATGGTTGGCGTGTTCAAAAATGTATATGTGTGATTGTAATTATGAATAAAAAATATTGTTAGAGATGGCATTGGGTAACCTAACTCTCCCGTCGGAACACCTCTGCGATATTTTATGCAGACAAAGCCGCCCGGATAGCTCAGTCTACAGATTGAGGGGTCGTGGGTTTGATTGCCGGGCGTGGCATACTTTCGTGGAGCTTGGTCATGAAATTATTTCTACGGCCATTCTCCTCCCTACCAATGATTTTTAATTATGTATGGCAGTTGTCAGTCACTGACGAAAGTATGCGCTTAGTAGTTGGTTAACAGCTAAATCCAGAGATTTAGCCTTTCCAGGAGGAGTTAGTAGGTTGACTGAACGCCGTTATATGACCTATACAATGTGTTTCTTCGGCGTTAAACCAAACAAAACAAACAAACAAACTAACTAAAACAAGCATATACAAAAAGTAATAACTCACTTGACAAATGAAAGCCATTTGATTTATTTTAACACATTTTTCAACTAAATGTGGTGCATACTATAACCCAACTTATCTAAATACTTACTACAATACTTCTGTATATACGATCGATAACAAGATACAAGATACTCCTATTTAAGTGGTTATTTTGTTATTACGTTAGAAGAAATTTACGCAATAGAGTGTACCGAGTATACGAAAATATTTGATGTTTAACGAGCAAGAAACAATGATACAAAATATGATAACTCAAGCATGCAATGATTAATATAAGTACATTCAAAAACAAACTATTCATTCACTAATGTATCCGTGTTTAGATTGTTTCGATATAATTCAATAATTAATTCCCGTGAGAGACTGCGATAATAAGTAATTACGCTAAGCGTTCTTTAAGGAAAGCGCTACACAGCGCTTAAATACCACTTGCTACTGATCGATTTCTAAATGGCTCACCGTTAACATGCAGCCTATCAAATAACAATATGACGGCCATTTAGTCTCAACATTTACATTTTTGTGTGGCACACCACAGTTTCAGAGGCTACGTTATAAAAGTTTACAAAAATATAAATACTACTTCGATATTCTTAGGTAATTAACCAATCTTCTACAAAGTTTGAGGTCAAATCAGAAGAATTATTATATAATTGTTAATCTGATTCATTATTCATGCAATTAAAATGGATTTCTTTTATTGGTACATTTTATTTTTAAGTTGCAATTGATGTTATTTATCAGCCTCTAAATATACGGTCAATGTTTTTCAATGAACCGATATCACGTTAGAGATATTTTTGTTATTTTATATCCATAAGACAAATGCAGTGATTAGAAAAAGCAAATTTGAAAATCATTTAATAACAATCTGCTTTTACAAATTGTTGAAATTCTATTTAGTACAATGTAAATTGTGAATGTGTGAAAGAACTTTTAGAGGGCAGCGTATATCTGTTTGTTCAATGAAATTCTCTTCCAGTATAGCGATAGAAAATGATATTTTAAAATATACGGTACCGTTGATTCTATTGTTATTAACAGGTGCGTAACACGGAAGGTAGTTGCTGACTATTTTCTCTGTGTATGATCCCTCATTATGCTAATTGATTATACATTCGTCATGGTACGCTCCTGGCTGTATGACCAAATAGCGAATATGACTATTTATGCGTAAAACAAAATTAGCCCTGCGTAGCGCCGAATATCTTTTTAAATATACTTTTTGTTTATGATTTGCTTTAATCGGAATTCAGTGATTTGGTTAATATGTAGAAGAGCTCACCAATGAAGATTTTATCGATTGATAGTCCGCTAGTCACCGCTTGCTAGCGCTTTGGTTGATGCACTAAAAGAATGACATAGCTGGTAGCACGCAAGTCTACTGATCGAGGGGTCGTGGGTTCGATTCACAGGCGGGGCACCTTTCGTGTGGCCTGGTCATGAAATTATTTCTACGCCCATTTTCCCTCCTACCAATGATTCATAATTATGTAGGGCAGTTGTCAGTCACTGACGAAAGTATGCGCTTAGTAGTTGGTTTACAGGTAAATCCAGAGATTTAGTCTTTCTAGGAGCAGTAAGTAGGTTGACTGACAGCCGTTTTATGACTTATACAATGTGTTGCTACGGCGTTAAACCCAACAAAAACAAACAAATTATGATTTGCTTTAATCAGAGTTCAGTAATTTGGTGGTATTTGGAAGTGCTCACCAATGAAGAGTTTATCGACTGATTAGTCAGCCAGTCAGCGCTAGCAAGCGCTTCGGTTGATACACTGTAATAATTAAGTAATCCTTTAGAGACTCAAACCGCTGCTGGCTATAAAATCATTATTTAAATGAAATGCTACGATGACCGTGATTTTAAAACTATCATTGTATTGTTGTTGTTGTTATTAATTCAAGTCGAGTGATGTATATCTCCTCATTGTTTTTGTCGCTGATGGCGCTGGTGATAATTTTGTTGCTGATAGTTTGAAAGTAATCAAAATAATTAATTAATGAACGGGTTCGCAAACATGGTCATGCGAGTTTATGTACTTTAAATATTGGACTCGTCCACTCAATAGGTGAATAAGCTGATGCATGTACATTATTTTACTGATTTAAATACACCAGTCTGGCATTCCAAATTGATAGATAGCGGATATGAACATTGTAAATTTTAGAAGTTGAATTGACAACGAAATATGATTTAAATGATTTGATTATTAAATTGTTGGAATATTTTCCCCCAATTATTGTTTTAGTGAAACTGGGTATGTTTATATACGCCATGTTTACATAACCGAACTTTAGTATCATTTGATCAAATTATGAGTACTTTTCAGTGATGCGTGGAAATACTTTAACATATCGTAAAGTTAAACTGTTACACGAAAAGTGCGACATAGTTATGTGAACAGTTCGGATATTACTCAGAGTTTAAACGAATTAACTGATAAATACGATTTTGATCGAGCAAAATAGTGCAGAATTATATAAAAATTAACTAAAACAAAATACCACGGATAAAAAAAGTTTTAGACTGAACAAAAAAGTACGGATAAAACGGTTTTAGACTGAACAAAAAAGAGGGATGTACCAGGTTTTAGACTAAACAAAATAGAACGTATAAAACAGGTTTTAGACTAAACAAAATAAAACGTATAAAACAGGTTTTAGACTAAACAAAATAGAACGTATAAAACAGGATTAAAGATGAACAAATGGAACGTATAAAACAAGTTTTTAGACTGAACAAAATAGCACTAATTAACGAATAATCAAGTTGTTTTTGGACGAAATAGATGAATGCTGACTAAACAAATTCTGGGTAATGAGAGGTATACGTACAGTTGGATGTTTAAAGGGAGAGTTGTAAAAACCAGTTATAATTATTCCATTAAATCAAGTTTTTTAGGCTGCATTTTATTTGGACAGTATCAATGTCATTGTAAACAAGACAAAACGATGGAACACTTCGTTACTTTCTCCGTTCATTTGACCGTTTTTGCTTGTGTATTAATGCACACAGAACAGAGCGCAGATATCACCTTTTTACAATCTATTGAAGACAAGTTCTGCAACTATGTAAAGATATGTGGCCTCAACAACCTCGGAGATGAAGTAGTTCAGGTTGACAGCAATCAAACAAATATTGTCATACCTATTCTGTCACCTCCTTATCCCGGATACCGATGTTGTAAAACAGAATGCTCATGTGATGCCCAAACATGTGGCATCTATGACACGTGTTGCTTGGATACGCTAGAAAATCTACCAACAGTGAAGGAATCTTCGACAATGGTGAAAATGACGTGCTATACTCCTCACGCACGTACAAACTTCACGAGTATGAACTTGGCAAAAGCGCCAATATCATGGAAGATGTTTCAGAAATGTCCGAGCGATTATTCAAACACTACTGTCATCCAAGCGTGTGAAATACAGAGCGACAAGAAAACGTTCCAAACAGAAACACCGGTGACCGATACACTCACTTCATACTCCTATCGAAATCGTTTCTGTGCCATTTGCAACAACGTGAGCGATGATCGCATTAGGCAATGGGCTGTTCTGTTAAAATGCACGAATGAAGCATTTAAACCAAAGGACATTGCAAACATATACGAAGAAATTCTTCAAACAGAAACATGCAATATCATCTACGAAGCTAATGACATTGTACAGTTTGTTGGTGTCAAATGCGACAAAGTCATAAGCACTTGCAATGAAACTGGAAAATGGAAAGTCTACAATCCGTTTATCGAGCGCGCATGTTTGGCTTACACCTCAGTTTATGATTATCAATATAAGAACGTATATTGTTACATGTGTAATACGGCTGACCTACAAGGGAAGGACACGTGTTATGATATTCCAGGTGTTCGTGTGGACGTCTCTTTTGCTGCTCTACTTCAGGTTCCCTCTGATGAAGAAAATATTGAAATAAGATCACAGGCCACTGACAAATGTGGGATAGGAGAGATTTACGACAAATATAAGGTTAGATATGACTTGTATTGTAGATCAATCGGCGTTCAGTCGAGGTCATATTGTCTCCTTCTCTTGTCGCCATTAAATGCAGATCGGGCGTGTCCAAGAGGTTACGGTGTTTGCCATTTTGCGGTGTTAAAACCTATGTCAAAATTCATGGATGGTAGACCTTGATGATTACGGACAAATATTGTACATGTATATGATTTGTGCTTATTCCAGTATGTTTAATTAAGCACAAATGATCGACGATTACATACGGATTTTACGATAACTATCGAATTGAATCCGTGGCAATCCGTGACGATAGTTATTTTATGTATGACTAAAGCCTGTTTCACATAAGCCGTGCGATTTGTTTCTCGTACGATTTTTACAGCGAACGAAATCGCAGACGAATCGCAGCCGCCGCAGATACATCAAACTTTCCGTGCATTCGTCGTACGGCGGTCGTACGACGCTCTCACGAGCCGTAGGTTGTTCGTCGCACATGTTTACGCACGACTGCCGTGCAATAATCGCGAAGCTGTCGTACAAACACTAACGACTGTCGTAAGACGGTCGTGAGATTTCGAAAAGTTTCGTACGTCATCCGTACGTCAATCGCACGACAAACGCAAACATGTACGAGAGTCGTACGATATTCATGCGAACGCCTAATTCTTTAACTGACATGCGACTGTCTCAAGAATGAGGTACGGTTGTCTTACGGCAGTCGCACGACTGTCTTGCGGGCTCCAAAAATCCAAAAATCGCAACGAGTTCGCAAGAAAAATAAACATGGTGAAAATTTGACTTGCGACGTCTACGTCGATGCGATCACCTAAAAAACGCACGACTGTCTTGTGACGTTCGTACGAAGTTCTGCGATTTTTCAGAAAATGTTGTCGTACGGCTGCCGCAAGCGTGATGTGAAATAGGCTTAAGGTATAACCTTTGAACAACGGGAACATTAGCTGCCCGGCTAGCTTAGCAAGTCTTCTGACCGAAGGGTGGTAGGTTCGATTCACGGGCGAGAAATACTTTCGAGATACTTGTTATACAATAATTTCTATTGCTATTCTCCCTCCTACCACTGATTCTAAATCATTTAGGATATCTTTCAGTTACTGTCGGAGTTATGTGCCTAGTATTTGGTAAACAGCTACATGTAAATCTAGTAATTTAGTATTTCAAGGAGCGACAAGTAGGTTGACTGACCGCTGATGTAAAACATGAATTACATAGTGATGCTACGGCGTTAAACTTTACCAAACAAAGGCGGTTATTAATGTATGATTTATCTTTATTTCAGAAAGTTTGCCGAGAGCTGAGTTGTTTGTTTCCGAAAACATTACGAAATGGTACTTGTGTGTACATGATGGACACTCTGGGTGGGGTACGATATAAACTATTCTTAAGATTGTCAACAAATGTCACTGTGGAAGATTCTACAAAGGCCTCTGATAACATCATGCAAGCACTCTACACTAAAGTTAATTCAACAGAACCGGTTGGGGATGTGTCAATTCGTGTATATACGTTCGCTGAAAAGTTGTCATCCACTAATTTCTCAGATGTTTCAAATAATCTCAAATCATTGGAAACAACTAACATGTCAACAGAATTGCCAAATGAATCCAAAACTCATTTCATTGTCTGTTTAGAGTTGCAGACCAACATTGTAGAACTGATGGAAACGAAAACGATCGATATGTTGCTAAAATATGGTAAGACCAACCTGGTGACCTCTGGTGACGTCACCAGCACAGGTTGTATTTCATATGACGTAGAAGTTGACGTGTTCAATTTCACTAATGATTCTAAAATGAGACTCTTTGATCCAGAAACATTGAGTTTCTATGACCAAGTTGAAACAGTGTTCTTTAAGGATAGAACCGCGGCTCCATATTGGTCCGCGTACGAGGAAATACCAATCACGCCTTTGTACGAGTGTACCTTAATTTCTTTAAACAGCACCGAATTCGACACTGAGAGAAACATCTTTGGCGTTTTCCTTAAGGAATTGAACACAACTTTGACAGAGGCAGACGTGCTTATCGCCGAAACTAAAGATAAAACTGATAATTTTGAATTTAGAATGTGCACCGATAAGTATAAATCAACGATAGAGCCGTACGTTCAAGTAGAACGCGTGAAGGTTACGTCATTTGGCAAGGACGCAGACATTTCCATTAAGGGCGTGGTTTCCGTTGTATGCACTGTAATCTCTATGTTTTTATTGGTTGTTACAGTCGTGACGTATGCAGTTTATAAAGACTTGAGATCACAACCCGGAGTCAATAATATTATCTTGTGTGGAAGCGTCTTTGTTGCACAAGGTTTGTTTCAGTTTGGGGTGGGGCAGTCGGAAAATGTGTCAGAAATGGTTTGTAAAGTGCTTGGGATTTTTATCCATTTCTCTTGGCTATTTGTGCTGTTTTGGATGAACGTCTGCTGTATACAAATGGTTAGGGTGTTTCGGCGTACAGTGGTAATGGCGGCAAAGTCTGTATCAATGAAGCTAACTACAGTTTATCTGATATACTCAGCATGCAGTAGCTGTGTTTTTGTTGCTTTAAATATTTTGATTTCGATGTATGGTCCAACTGATAAAAATACAATTGACAGCAATTATATCGGATACGGAGGTAAACTGTGTTACATTTCTGAAAATCGGATGATTGGTTATTGCTTTGTTCTGCCTGTAGGAGTCATTGTTATTATTAATATTTCGATGTACATTATTGTTATTAGAGCGATTCGGGGCAAATCTGGGCTTAACTCGGAGCAGCAAATATCCTCAACCGTTGAAAGGAACTATTTTCAGATTTATACGCGATTGTCAACGCTGACTGGCGGAACATGGTTATTCGGTTTTATTTATCTAATATGGCAAATCGATGCTATTGAATATATATTTATTTGTCTCAATGCGTTACAGGGAACTCTTTTGTTTTTATCGTTTGTTTGTAACAAAAGAAATTTGAACTTGTACAAAGAATCGTTTTCTAAATTTCAGTCTTCATTAACTTCTGGTACAAATTAGTACAAAATAGTTAGTTTACTAGGATGATATCCTTACTTTTCAAAGCCAATATCCTAAACTCTATCAATAACTTCTATTGTTAATTTTGTTAATTTGCCGGAAAATTCATGAATGAATGAAGAAGTACATTTTGTTTTTAACGAGGAAGATCTTTCATAAATAATTTTATTTTTCTTACATAGAAAAACAATCCGAGGATTCCTACTGATAGGACCAACTCGCCAGTTGGATCTCCCAAGATTTTTAGTAAGTAAAGATAAATAACAAATATACCTCATTCTTGATTTATTTTCGCGGCGTCACACTCTGTAGGTAATTTTTGAGAACTGTAAGAAAATTTGATAATTTATCACACAATGTATAGTTACCTCAAGAATGGTCAGTTATTATTCGCTCATAAGTTGTACGTGTACATAATATTATGTTAATATTGTAATTTATGTAAAATTGAAGATAAGAAACATTTTTTATTTAAAATAGACTGACTTAAGTGACTAAAGACACACATTTTTTATGATGCTGAAATACTAAATGATAATTAAATGACTGATGAAAATAAACTACATTTATTTCAGTAATCTAAAACTAACTAAGGAAAACGGCTTAATTCGTACTTACTGCTTACCTTAAAATGGAATCTATGAATTTTTGCTTGCAACAAGTGTAAATAAGAGCAATTTTTATGACTAACAGTTATGTTAGTCGATTAATTAGCTTTTTATTTGTCATACATGTGTTGATCATTGTATATAATTATATGTACAAGTATGTATAAAGTGACTAATTGGACCCATTTGGGTCGGTTGTTTATGTATTTTTGTTATTAATTATTTGTAATGTACAATAAACGTTGTGCCTATACCAGTATGTGTTGCATTGTACAAAATGTTACTGTAATAAACAAATTATTTATCTACATGTATTTATCTGGACGGCTTTTGGTGTATAGAAACCTTACCTGTACTTTAAGTTTGATATTCTGGTGAGAAATGTATTCTTTCTTTGAACTAATCATGAAATCATTATACAAAAAAGTCATATTTCGGCATGAGTCCTGAAAATTGGATAAAATGTGCTACAAAATAATCTATGACAAAATTTTGTTACAAACATGTGCTCATGTAGAAAACTGAATAAAGAATGATAAGTTAGCCGTAATAGCAGAAACATATCAACTTTTTTTTAGTAAGTTTTCATGAAATGGAAAAGCAACTGTTGTCGAGACCAGAAGCCGCATACCCAACTTTTAGACCCATCAAGATTTTCGCTGTTTGATACATTCATATACCACTGACAGTAGATACATCAGTTCTGCAATATAATTATCTACACGGACACCACGTTGGGATCGATAATGTAAGATAAGGATCATAGATCACGATCATAACCATATATATTTCACTTTTTCATTAGGGGATTAAATACCTTGTAGACAAATGTTTTGTATTTGTATAATTGTCCATTGTGCATGAGGTGTAATTAAGAGATGAAGATGTCACTAGTTTAGAGGTGACATTTTGTATACATGACAGTTATTTGAAATAGGGGTTTTATGTAACAAATGCATATACATGTATGTTATATAAAAACGTTATATAAAATGCCTGGTTGAAACATAATTAACGATTGAAATAGTTTGTCGATTGTTAAAGTATGTTAGAAATGAGAAATATAAATACACTATTACATCTCCTTTTTTAATTAATTTATTGCCCGTCCGTTAATTTTGATATGCCATATTTTTAATAAAGTTAAATTGCAACAACTCTTTCAATCCTCATCGTTATTGTTTAACCGTCAATAACTATTTTTTTGGTTCGTTTGTCCGTTGCAATATTTTATTTTGACTGAATTTTAGTTCAGTTTAGTCGACAAATATTAGTATAGCTGTTTAACTAATTTCACCTTTTTTAATGAAATTGTTTTACATGAATAAACTAGTCAATAAAAAAAGTTTTCAATGTATCTTCGTTTAAATAAACCATAACTGTAGTGGTCAGTTTCTATCATGCCGACAAAATAAACTACAACACTTAATTCATGTTTGAAAGTATTCATTTATCAGAAAATATGATTACATTAAAACAAAAATTATAATTATGCATATACAAAATGTAAATATATTATAAGCAATGAAGGAGTATTACTTCGAATAAAGTTGCTTTAAAGTAATAATATTATTATTATTTTATAATACTGATTTCAGTGGCTCTTTTAGTCGAGTAAATCTACCAAAAATTATATTATCTTAACAGTCCAGAATAATATTTTTTTCTAAAACTTTATTGCTAGATCATTTGACAAATAAACTTATCTTCAATAAAACAGAGACAGGAAGGTTATCCTGTCATAAAAGTGTACCCACTGTGCCTTGCTATACACAATGTATTATACAATCACACAAGGGGTCCCTATATCCGATAGCGCACATTATAAAATTAAGAAAAAAAACCACATAAAAATCCAAAACGTTTAAAAAAAGTGCAAAAACAGACCTAAACTTTATATAGATATTTTAAAATAAAAAAAAATGCTACGGAAACTAGAAACATTTAGCGTTCTCAAGTCGTTTGCAGAAATATGATCAAAGAACCGGAAAGGCTTTATTTCTAAATTTATATCAACACGGATATTTTTTCCTTCTTATTCTATAAAAACGTGAGTAATCAAATATAACTTTAAAACAGACCAACACTTAACAATTTTACTAAAAAATAAAAACAACTCAATGAAAGAAATAAGTTTAAACTTTTTAGCATCATCTGCACAAAATTTATATCTTAAACAATAAAAAAAATATGGTCATTTAAAGAATTTTTCCCTATACTTTTCTATTGAAAGTCGAGCATCGATTTGAGATCATGTATGGGCCTAAAATGGACATGGCTTAGGAACACTAAATTCAAAATCCCGCCCAATGATCTACGCACGTGTGTCAATAAATTCAATTAAGTTAAAGAATAATTTTTACCATGAGAAAGATGTTTTCACGTATAAGGGAGACAACTTTGAGAAAAAAAATGAATTGATAAACCCTATAGAGTAATTCCCCTTAGTAGAATGATAAACAATGTCATATTGTTTACAACGACATAATGCGAATGCGTTTTACTAACTTTTTAAGAAAACGCAGTAAAGTAAACATATATAAAGATAAAGATAGAAAATTTATATTTATTATTGGATATAAAGAAAAAAGTTAATTAAAACACGAATGACGATTAGAATATCTTTGTTTTTATAAATTTAATGTTGTGTCAACACAATTTATGCCATTTTACGTCGTCCAGCGCACCTACCCTAGCTTTCCAGGACCATTGTCTATAACCAGTACTCACCTACCCTTCAGCAAGGCTGGAAACTTTCCCATATTATCTAATCAATGGAGGAAAATCGACATTACGATCAAATTTGTATGGAAGGGTATAACCTCCCCGGGTGGGATTCGAACCCGCACCCCCTCGGGCACGAGATTCCAAATCCAGGCCCGCTACCAACTGCGCTATCGACCCGGGTTCACAAAAAATTAAGTCTTTAATTGAGTATAAAAACACAAGCAAAATTATTTTAATAAAAAAAACATCATCAGTAATCTTTATTTTCAATTGGATATATAGAGAAACACAGCCAAGTTCAATGAAGTATAAAATAATAACAATCAATAATCTATTTTTCAATTGGATAAAAAGAAAAAATAAACAAGCAAGTTCATTGAAATATAAATGACAATTAACAAAAATCTAAATCTTTATTGAATATAAAAACACTTACGCAAATTAATTAAAAGACAAAATAAAGATAATCAATAATCTATATTTCTAATTGGATATAAAGAAAATAAATAAATATAAAATAAAGATAAACAAAGTTCAGTATTTTCAAGTGAATATAAAAAAATCACCAGCTAGTAGATTTATATTATATAAAATTAAGATAAAAAAACCTATTCTTTCAAGTGAATAAAAAAAAACCACAAGCAAGCAAATTCATTAAAATACAAAATAAAGATCAACAGACGTATAGTGAGACAATGGTCATACAGAAAGCACAAGCTATTAATTATGATGAAAAAGATTAAAATAAACAAAAGAATTGTTATCATTTGGGTTTAAGACAAAACTCTGGCGAGTTAAAAATTGAATAAGGACTAACAAATGTATAACTTATCAATAAACCTAATACAGGAAAGTTTAAGAAAATAAATAGCTCTTATGAAAAGAAAACTCAAACAAGTGAACAAAAAGACTAAATGAATACAAACAAAAGCCTTGTTAGTCTGTAAAACAAAATACAAAAATTTAAAGAAAACAAATCGTTCTTATACATGTATAAAAAACCTCTTAAATTAATAAAAATACACTATGAAAACAAGCAAAAGCCTTGTTAGTCTGTTAAACAAAATACAAACAATTCAAAGAAAACAAATCGTTCTTATACAGGTATAAAAACTCTTAAGTTAAATAAAAGACAAAATGAATACAACCGAAAGCCTTGTTAGTCTATTGAATATAAAATGAAAACAAATCACAATCAACAAAAAATAATAAAACAATCATTGTTTTTTCAATTATGATTCAATTAAAACTCATCCAAAAGTAATAGTGTTAATATCATCCTTTATTCAGGTCGTTCTTGTAAACATAGAGTATATAAACATAGTCAGTTTCATTAAAAGCTATACTTTTGTAGTGAACTATTGTAACACTTTTATTGTTTACTTAGTTTAGAGATATTTTATTTGAATTTTATCATGTAAAATTTACGAGGAACGTATGCAATATTTTTTATCTTAAATCAGTAAAAATGCGAATGTGTATCACTCTATTTACGTATTGATTGGACAAGTTCATTATCTAAAGTTCAAAAAGACGCGTGACTTAATTACCGATCTTTACTTAATTCCGTTTACATAGAGCGATAGTGTCAATATGCGCCTACAGGCTAATATGGCTGTCTTCAGCAAAAATTGCTCTGCGGAAAGAAAACAATGACATTCATGAGAAAACTCCGCCATTATGAAGTTTAAAACCAATCAAAATGCATAAATCTCATAATAGCCGAGGTATTTGATGAAGGCTGTTAGTTTCCATAATGACCGCGTACATAAACATAATGCTGTCGTAAACGCAATATCAGCCCTGGATGTGAAGTCCAAAATCGTACAGTTGATTAATAAAATATGATATTAAAGATGTACATATTCCAGAAAGGAAAAGTGTTCACTGTTTGTCTTTAAATGTCTTCTTTGGTTCTCTGCTTTTATTAGACGCAGCCATTTTATCAAGTAAACCCTCCATATAATCTTCGGCAAAATTCAAAATTTGTCTAAATGACAAAAGAGATAAAATACTGATGCCTGCATCCAATTGCACTTCGTTCTCATAATTCCTGACTGGAAAGACATTGCCACGTGGTATTCCTAGCAACTGTGATACTTTCTCTACATTTTCTTTAACAACTGGACTCATATAGGCGTAGGCTGTGTTGTTTTCTACGTTCTCACACAGTTTGTCAATCTTGGTTAGAAGAATGGCTTGTGGAATCCCTGAAACCAAACCTATGTTACTACATGAAGCTAAAAGTATTTCATATAGTAAATAATAGTTACTACAAATTATTAAAATAATATTACTTTGAAATTAAATAGAGGATATTTGTTTATTTCGGTGTAAAATCGATTTTTATTTCACGAGTGAGCTAAGGATGCAATATTTTCACGAGTGGCGTTATCATTATAATATCATTAGCTCACGAGTGAAATAAATAGATCTAACAAAGTTTTTGTTTATTATATGCTGTTTATTATATGTTTCAAACTGGCTTGTTTTAAGTTTTAGTATGATATGTCCTAACAGTGAAAAATGACAAATGTATGTTCATTGTTTCAAAACAGTGGAATATCAATTTTTATTTCACTAAAAATCCCCGTATTTCACTGGAAAGCATATAAAAGTAAGGTTTATTTGCTATCAATATAAAATAGAATTGACCTGACCAGTAAGGTCAGTTGATTGAGTGACCGACTACTACACTAAGAATAAGATGCAATTATAGGGCGAAACATACATAGCCTGGTAGAGTTTAGTCGTGAAATATTTCAATTGCATTATGACTTTTACCTTATATTAGAAATTAAAGCATGGATTTCATCAATATTTGCAAGTGCTATTCTTCGGTCTGTCAAAAAATACAGGTTACACGACTTGGTAAATTTTAGTCGTGAAATATTTAATTTGCATTACGATTTTTACCGCCAAAAAATAAAGCCTGCCGTCCAGCAATATTTGCAATATTCATTTATCGGTCTATATTTGCATCAAGTATGACAGATGTCAACCACTGGCGACTGGTGAGGTTAAGTGATTAGTACTAGCTTGAAAGCCTTTGTTCAGAGCTCTAGTCATGTGCACCAACATGGCACTGAATAGAACGATAAGCTGAGTATTATATACCTAAGAATTTGTTGGCATGGGTAGCACAATTAATACTTAGTAAGTTTTTCTATACGATATGTCTTGTTATTTACCTTTCTGTTTCATCAAAGTTTGGAAACTTTTCATTTTCTGTATTATTTTATCCGAAACTACTTCAACTGTTGTAGCGTCTAATACAAAGACTACACAATGAATCTTTTCATCCAGGGTTGGTTTGCTGATAAAACCAGCGGTACTTGGTGTAATAGGCTTGACTGGGTTGAACTGTTTACGAAATGAAAAATAAAATGTATATGTTTATTATATTTTTTATTTCATCAGGAGCCTTTTGAGTGATTTTTTACTCACACAATTATTTTCCCTTTAATACATTTAGTTTTCGTGTTTTTTTTTTGATAATATTTTCATATTTTTGATTTCTTCATATCAATTCATTTTAACTAAGAAAGAAAAAATCTCCTATATTCAGATAAAAATTCAAAACAGGTAACAAACAATACGAGAGCCGCCCGGCTAGCTTAGTTGGAATCACGCAAGACTACTGATCTACAAGACCTATACAATGTGTTGCTACGGCGTTAAACCGAACAAACAAACAAACAATACGATTTCCAACTCCTTATTATGGTGGCTGATTTATGCCATGTCGCATTGTTGTCACGCGGGGCGCCACACGAAAACACGAAAGTACGACAAAATGGTCTTTTTGTCGTATCATCGTCCCGCGAGGCGCCATGCAAAAACACAATCATACGACATTTTTATTATTTGTCGTGTTTTCGCCTGTGAAAGCACAATGTAACAATGTATTTTTACGACAAAACTTTTACAAAGATACGACACATTTTCGTGTCGTGTTATTGCCTTTATTTTGTCGTATCTTTGTGTTTTCGTCTCACAACCCGCGGGACGATGATACGACAAACAGACATTTGTCGTATGATTGTGTTTTCGTGTGGTGCCTCGCGGGACAAACATACGACAGATTAGATCTGTCGTATAATTGTATTTTCGCTCTTTCGCCTTCCGCCCACACATACGCAGAAGACTATTGAAGATGTACGCATGTGTGAGCGGAAGGCGAAAGAGCGAAAATACAATTATACGACAGATCTAATCTGTCGTATCTTTGTCCCGCGAGGCGCCACACGAAAACACAATCATACGACAAATGTCTGTTTGTCGTATCATCGTCCCGCGGGTTGTGAGACAAAATAAAGGCAATAACACGACACGAAAATGTGTCGTATCTTTGTAAAAGTTTTGTCGTAAAAATACATTGTTGCACTGTGCTTTCACAGGCGAAAACACGACAAATGATTAAAATGTCGTATGATTGTGTTTTTGCATGGCGCCTCGCGGGACGATGATACGACAAAAAGACCATTTTGTCGTACTTTCGTGTTTTCGTGTGGCGCCCCGCGGGACAACAATGCGACATGGCATAAATCAGCCACCATACCTTATATATGCTTCTTGTACTTTTATACAGATGTGCAAGACAGAAAATCGAAACTGAGTATTATTGGTGAATATAATATGAATGTGTGAAATATGAATAGTCGAAATAATGAGTAAATAAATATATGCACTGTGGTCTGTTTACATTGCATTGTTAGAACAATTATTACTTTAAAAAAATGAAATCTATTTAATATAATATTAAAGCTTTAACTTATACCTTTTTAATACTAACCTCATAATATTCTGGAATATGTCCATCCAATAAATAATTACATTCAATGATATCAATACCTTGTGAGTCTTCAAGGCCACGGGTGTCACATATTCTAAAGTTAAGAGAACCACCTGACCGTGTTCTGACTAAGTAGGGTGTATACTGAAATACATAAGATTTCATTTAATTCATTACAAATGGAGAATACTTGATTTTAAAAACGTCGGAATGGTTTTAGTGTGCTCCGGGCAAGTGATTAGGGTTGAGTCGACCAACTTATGAACTTAGTAGTCGTGATTGGCAATTTAATATTTGATTTACAATATTTGAACTAAATTTCAACACAGGAGTAAGCATTTTGTGTGCATCTCAATATTAATCATTTTTCACGTATTAAAGCCAACTAATAGATTATAAACTTTCATGTAGTTAATTAAATGAACCATGTAAAAGTTAAGTAGATGCTTCGGTATCAGATATCAAAACCGGCGAAAACAGTTTGTTAACTGATACTATAGTATTAAAATGACCTAGAAACATATCAGGAACTGCAACAATCTAAAGGCACAGACGTCCAACACAAACAAACAAGGAAAGAATGATAATTGTTTGTTATACAAAAAGACGACAGAAACTAATTTCTAAAACAAAAACCAAAGGGGTGTTCGCCTAGGAACGGATAGTTGCAAAATAATTGCAAAAACAAGGTTTTAGGATTCACTATCCTTGCCATTGCCGCATAAAGTACATATAATTAACAAACAATAACAATTCGTCTTCATGAAATTAAACTCAAACAATGGTAATGATATAACAGTAAGATATTTTATTTAGTTTTCATTGAATGTCATAACATGAAATTTTCAATTTTCATTAAGTGACAATGCATGAAAAGATTTCTGATATTTCAAACGGTGTCAGAATGTTTTATTCATTATACTTACTGCTGTAGTAAAACTTAGTTCTCCTGATCCACTACCAGCCTTCTGGGTTATACGTCCTCTAAATATAGAATTCACTGTATTATAAAAACTTGATTTTCCTGCACCAACAGGACCAAGAATTAGAATTCTAGCTTCACTGATATCTAAGTCTGGAAATGGTTTAAACGATGAAACTTCTTCCATAAGGCCGTCCAACAACTGAAATGATAACCTATATAATAATGCATGCGTGCTACTAGTTGCTTAAAGTAACCTTCAAATTGTATTTTCACAAGTCCTATCTATTGGAGTAAACCTTAATCAGAACAAGCATACAAGTATATTTCGACTATAACTATTCTAAAATTGTTATATACAATGTTTGTCTCAAACAATGATACTGACCATGGAGTTAACATGCATATTTTTGTTGTAATGGTCATATCACAGCGGTCAGTCAACATATTCACTATTCTTTGAATGGCTAAACCTCTGAATTGAGACGTTATCCAATTACTACGCTCATACTTCAGTCAGTGACTGACAGTGAGCATTATTGACGCCGGCACGAGAGTTATAGTAAAGCAAAACGATTTTATTGCGTAAGAATAAACATGATGTTATTGTACTTAAGTTGTTACAGCACTACGATACTCGGTACTTCAAGTTTCTTTTCATTTACCTTTTCATTCCATGCTGGTGTTTTCCTCCATGGTGTAGGCATGATATTTTGTCTTTTAGCATCTGCAGATAAATATTTAATTATATTATTGATATAGCCAACGTGTATACCCCGTAGTTATAGGTTAGAATCACTCTTAAAGAAAGGCAAAAGCTTAACTACATATTTCCTGATTTTAAATTATATTTTATTATAACTGAATGCAACAGATACACTGTTATATTTCTTGGTAAACTATTTCTTTATTTTCTCGTAATATTTAGGGTGTTTCCACGTGGGTCAGGTTAACTGAAATAGATTAGTGTTAAAATATGCATTTAATGATGACTTTTCGTATAGTCATTTGTATGTATATTCCATTAATCATCATTTCTTTTTATGAAAATCAAATCATACTTATATTGACAAAACAATTGCTTTGATATCATAACATCATTATTTAACTGATTGGAAAATGCATCCTGTTTGTATCTTTACATTCTATAGCGATTGATTTTTGCATACCCCAGTTAGACAGAATAAAAGAGATAATATTTTCGGAAAAAATGGTAATTGTTCCAGTTAAAACTGTCGGTTGTTTATCGAAAGCCGCATTAAAAAGCTGGAACCAACTAGTGTGTTTTTTTAAAATATACAAAAACCTACCACTTGTAACCAAGGAGTTCTGTGAAAGCTCTTGGAAAAGATAATATCATTGGCGTCCGCGCCGAAGCGTGACGTCCCTTATGGAATGATATCAGATTTTGTGAAAGCGCAACTGCAAAATCTCGGACCTTTTTGTCAGGCATAATAGCCAATCATTCCAATTATTAAGGGTCCTCCTAAAACACTGACCGCTTAACTGACGATTTAGATATGGAGCGATTATGTTCATAACTGACGAGTTTACAAAAAGGGATTAAATTGTCTGTATTGCTTGCGTGTTTTGTTGATATTGTTGTTTTCTACAACGTTTAAGATGATATTGTGATATATAATATCTAATTAAATAATGCCATTTTTAAGAAATTATGATTAGATCTAGATAAAAACATTGATTAAGAAACGGCAAAATATTAAAGTAAATAATTGAGATTGCGATGTTTATAAATCACAATAATAATAATGTTTCACCAATTTATTAATTATAGTGTCGTTAACAATTAATGAAGACGTATTTTTTTAATAAAATTATTAAATATGCTAACTTTAATCAACAAGATCTGTTCTCCTAGTTTATTACATGTATCCGTCAGTACATTTCTTACTTTTAAACATTCTTTTGGACGCCCTTTGATGTTTTGCATCAATGCTTTTTCTTGTTATAAATGAAATAAAGATAATACCAGGACTATGGTTAGACAGATTAACTTAAAGCATGGACACTGACTAGTTTCTATCTTTTTAGAATGATTATTAAACATGTTGTACATACCTACAACCTGATATACTTCTAACTCTGTTACATTCATGTTACAATTTTGTATGTTGGCCATATCTTCCCATACCATATTTGTGAGGTTGTAACTTTGCCTAATGTTCAAACATCCATTGAGTTGAAAATATCCTCCCGAATTTCCAATTGTTCCAGTAAATGTTAGGATATCATGGTCATGTATAGATTTTTTAAAAATATGGCCAGAATAATGGGGTGCAGTGGGATATTCATCAGGATTACCTCCAAATGTTGGTCCATAATTTTGATGAGTATACACAGCATGTTGACCTCCACGGCTGGGAAACTTGTAAAATATTTGTCTACCATTACTTTTAAGTTGAAATAGGAAAGCTGCAGCATCATTTTGGTAATTGTTTGTTGCATTCCAGTTGATATTGGTATAACCGCCATACACAGAATTATCAAGATTATATAGGACAGTAACTGTGGGACCTTTGCTGTCACATAACTGATGAAATGTTGCTGCATTACAACCATCTCTTGTAATTGCATACAGTAGTTCAAACTGTTTATGTCCTTTACCAATCCACTGTTCCAACCGATCTTTTTCCGCTTTACTTAATTTACCTGTCATCGTTTTCGTTTGGGTCGAGTATTATTTTCTGAAAATAAAATGTATTTGTCGTAAACAAAAATTTAACAGTGGTTGTACTTGTCATTATGTCTTTTTAACACCGCGCATAATCAATGAAAGAAGACTAATAACTGAAGTATGCTTGCAAGAGCGGTACGTTTATTTGTGGGACCGTTGTGACTTTCAAAGTGAATGAAATAGAGACAGGGAAAGATGATGTATATTTTTTGGAAGAGGAAACAATCATCAACATTGTTGGTGAATCTTACGACCAGTATTTCAGAATGACATATGTGTCATTCATTGGAATGTTTTGTGTACCTAAGTGCTATTTATTGGTTAAAGTTCGTTTTATACGCACACCTTGTAACGGTTAAGCCACGCATTGCTAGTTATTTATTCAATAAGGGAAAAAACACTTTTTTGGAGTTTGAAAAAGAACCAAAATTAAACGAAATCGAAAGTAAGTATAGTTGCAACAAGTTTAAACATGTGCAAACCTTGATAAATTGATATTACATGTTTTTTTATTAATAACAAAAAAAGGAGTACATTGTGTATATACGCATAAACTTGATTACATAAACGATTGTTAACTTCAAAATATCCGTATAAAATATGAATAAAATCTATGGAGAAAGTCCAATAAGAAAGTATCTTATTATACAACCTAAACTAATTTACCCTAATTTCTGTCTTGTATTTTTTTCAAATGATACTTATAACTAAATTTTGACATTAAAACAAAATGCTATAACTCACCTTATAAATTATCCAATACCAACTCAAGGTTATCAATAATATTCTATAATCACTCCCGTGTTTAATGTTATAAACAATTTCCTCAGTGTGGCGTTAGATCACCTAAAATACTACGACTGTGTTCAACGCGGCAGAAATGCGTCGTATATATTTTTAGAAAATAGAAATACGTACACTGTACTACTTTAACGTAAATTTAAATTTTCTGAAAATGATAGGGTCGAATAATGAACATACTAATAGATATATGTCTAAGGGTGGAATGTTATGAATAGGGATGTAATATTTTCAGAAAAGGAAAACTATACAGATGTTTATTAAAAATAATAAGCTTGCTTGATTGTGTTGTAAGAATCAGTGGTAGGATGACGTTTGGTTGTAGAAATAATTATATGATCAAACACGTATGTATGCCCTACCCAGCCAGGGAACAAACCCATTACCCCTCGATAAGTAGACTTGCATGCTTCCAACTTAGGTAGCCGGGTTGGCAACATGACATTACCTCATTTATTTCATTGATATGCTGGAATATATCGACTCGAATAATTGACTCATGTTAGTCCACATGTCTAAAACCTATCACATACATTTTATAAATATTGAAATAAGGAAATCAAAACTCGGACAAATATATTTAGTAATACGAAGACAAACGCATAAACAGCTAGTCTATTGGATATAAGTATTTACTTTGTAACGACTAAAACAATTAGCACTTAATAAACTATGTGTTTTCTGTATCAAAGGTTTAAATAAAAGACGAACATGAATAATGATATCATGCTTTATTAAACCTATAATTAACAATGTAAACTTCATACAATGTCTTCGCGTACTAGAGATTATTGATTATTATCATAGGCGGACCAGTAGGGCGTTCAGTTACCGCAAACGTTTTGTAACGTTCGTAAAGTTCGCTAACAGTCATTACTGAACGGCCTGTTAGCGGAAAACGTTTAGGGCCAACAGCTAACGGTTTTAGTATATAGTACGCGAGTATGAAACAATCTGAAACAAAATAGTTCCAGGACATTATGCAAATTATTAACTGCCATTGCGAATTCAACGAAGTCGGCGGTGTTTCTCCCGTTGATTTAGATCAATACATTTACAAAAAAACATTGACAGTCACAATGAAGATGAAAACTGTAAAGTATTTGGTCTCAGAGACTTGTAAAAGTAGGGCGAGTCTATCGGCGCGATATGACCTTTTTGTGTTGGTGCGCCGTAAAACCCAAACAAACAAACAGGGCGAGTCTATTCAACTTGACAGTGCAAAAGGTCGGTAAAATTGAAGAGCGTATTAATGGCAGGTGATGAGAGGTTATGGTTAAGGTAGCTTATAGACTATGTTTTTAGTATATAACATCCATTGCTAATCTTAAATGAACATTTAAAGAGAAAACAAGTCCTCTTTTCCGCATTCTTTTAACAAAATAGAAGTAACGACTCTCTTGTCCGCCATCTTTAAACGTTCTCACTTCATCGGATCGTTCAATTAACCGGTCATTACGGTAACGGTGATTTGCTAACGTTAAATGCTTTCTGAACGCAGTGCAGGATTTCCAGTTACGGAGAGCAGAAAATTCAAGTTACAGGGGATGGAAAATGAGCAGGCAGACTAGGGGTCTAAGGTCCGTATTCAATTGCCCACTATGGGTGCTGGACAAAGCCTTTACCAGGGGCCCAGGGTTGCTGCGATCCGTAAAGGTCATTTCTAGGAGATTCAAGCACATTTACAGAATCTTAACAACCTTTTCCTAGGGTTTATGATAAAAGCATCTAGATATATATCATATATTTTTTACAGTGGTTGGGTCATATTTAAATCTTACAAATACTTAAAAGGAATTATCATTGAATTAGGGTTCGTTATGTCATTCGTGCGACATTTTTTGATATTTATATTTTGTTTAATATAAAAATCACATTTATGATATAAAAAACCTTTGCTTGGGAAATTTTAGGGGGCGTACGCCGGGTCCGCCCCCCTTGGATCCGCCTATGATTATTTAGACATCAGATATATAAATACACATGTTATTTAAGTATTCATTACATATAGTTGGTACGATCATGTAGAATTTGAAAATGACAATTACATGTATGTATGTTTAGTTAAAAATGTATAAATATACATGTATTTCAATAGTAATTTACTGTGCATTATGTAAACGTGTATGTTTATGCCGATGGATTCCAAGACTTAAGCCTAAAATTAAGTTTATATTATAACATATAACACATCACCAGCAACACAAAAACAATATCTAATGAATTTTTATTCAGTATTAACTTTTTATTA
Organism: Mactra quadrangularis; assembly: GCA_025267735.1. Lineage (NCBI taxonomy): Eukaryota > Metazoa > Mollusca > Bivalvia > Venerida > Mactridae > Mactra > Mactra quadrangularis. The sequence goes on along the minus strand of CM046305.1, from coordinate 43,879,019 downwards.
AAATATTATTGACATTTCTTATACATAGCATTTGTTGATACATAGAGATGGCTTATACACAATGTAAAAAACACTCGTATATGTACAATGTATTGCATAGTCCAACCGAATTAACCTGAGCTTGAACTACCTAATTATAATAATAACACTGTTCACTTACATGAAATCGTGAGATTCCGTATGCGTGTATACGGTTATACACGTGTTTATAACAACTGATGTGACTATAAATCAATATATTAAAAGTGGAATGTTAATGTACTTTAAATGTTGGACACATTAGTTTTTTGGGAAACAAGTAAGTCAGCAATATCATGGCACAGTTTCAAAGTATTTATTCTTATGAAAACAACATTAATTGTTCAGAACGTGTATTTTGCCGAAAGCTTCCGATAAAACGCGATTTACGAACGAAGACAAAAATACAAAATGTAGAGTGTAAATACTGAGTTTAATATTCTTGCATGAAGGTCAAGTTTAGGGTAATTCTGTTGAGCTATATAATACATTGAAATACGGCGTACATAATTTTACTAGAACAACAAAAGATACTGGTCAGTTATATTTCCTTGATAAGGTCTGAGGACATCCAATAAGGGACCTTAGTCAGTTATTTTCTCTTGTATACTCTTCAAATAGGTAGGTCTAATCAGTTGGATTACTCGGAATTTACCTTTACATTTCAATATCAATTACTAAGTATTTTTGGGGTAAAGAACTATAACTGACCAAAAAGCCTCATTGGTAAGTAGTATCTGTCAGTTGCATTCCTTATGGCATACTTCGCATTATATAATGGATTTATAATTATTATTATTGTTATTATTATTATTGTTATTGTTATCATTATTATTATTATACATATTGTTATTATTATTGTTATTATTGCTGTTGTTATTGTTATTTTATTTTTCATATCGAATATGTGTTCAAAAGCGCTTAACAAGCAAATTAGGAAATACGAGTATAAATGAAAATGAAAATGAAAATCTTTAAGAGATGATAAAATATAAAATAATAAAATGAAAACTAATATAAAACTAAGAATTTGTAATCAATAAAGTGCTCATAGAAGTTGAAATAACAACAACAACAAAAATCAAGCGGATTTTCAACTGTAAAAGATAGCGAAAAATTTCGTAACGGACGGACGGATGGACGGACGCACGCACGGACAAGGGTAAAACAGTATACCCCCCTCTTATTCGAAGCGGGGGTATAATGAGTGATAATGGACTGGATTTTCCAGATAATAGTAATATTAAAATAATTATTTCATATAATATTTTCTTGCGAATTTAGATATTAACGAAAGTGATGAAAATCCTAGTAAATTGGACAAGTAATTGGACCTTCCTATTTGAAAAAAATATGAAAGGGAAAATGTGTTAATAACATTTCTTATTGTTTATTTTTTCTCATTAGACTGGTTTTTTGGTTCTCTTCTGTTAGTCGCAGCCATTCTATCAAGTAAACTTTCCATATAATCCTCGGCAAAATTCAAAATTTGCCTCAATGACAAAAGAGATAAAATATTGATGCCTGTATCCAATTGCACTTCGTTCTCATAATTCTTGACTGGAAAAACATTGCCACGTGGTATTCCTAGCAACTGTGATAATTTCTCTACATTTTCTTTAACAACTGGACTCGTATAGACATTAGACGTGTTGTTTTCTACGTTCTCACACAGTTTATCAATCTTGGTAAGGAGAATCGCTTGTGGTATCCCTGCAATCGAACCGATGTTTATACATGAAACTAAATGTCGTTCATAAAGTAAATAATAGTAGCCACGACATTATTAAGATAACATTACTCTGAAATCAATGGTGTTAATTGCTATCGATATAAAATAGAATAGAACTGTTTATCTTTTCGCAATATTTGACATAACTATGATAAAATATGAAAAAGTGTAAAATATTCTACATGATTCAAATAATATATAAGCTTAATTGGCCAAAAATGTCGGTTTTATGGATGTTTCTTGCTTTTGACTAATAATGATTTTTGTCGTTAGATTTATTTTGTGAAAAGGGGCACAGGACTTTACCGAAGGGCTCAGTCAAATTTGTGACTAACTTCGAAACTAAGGACGATAGGTTCCATTTCCGGGCAGAACAAACCTAATTTGGTTGATTATTATCTAAATTGCATGGTGAATTTTACCTTTCATTAGAAATTTGAGCATTTACTTCATCAATACTTGCTAGGACCATTCTTCGGTTTGTCAAAATAGAGGTTACACCACTTGGTAGAGTTTAGTCGTGAATTATTTAAATTGCATTACGATTTTACCACCAGAAAGTAGCCTGCAGTTCAGCAATATTTGCAATGTTCCTTATCGGTCTATATTTGTATCAAGTATGAAAAATGTCAACCACTGGCGACTGACGAGGTTATGTGAATATTATTTAGTTGAAAGCCAGTGTTCAAAGCTCTAGTCATATCCACTGACATTGAAAAGAACAATAAGCTACCACAATATATACCTATGAAATTGTAGACATGAGTAGCACAATCAATACTAAGTTAGTTTTTTTCCATACGAAATTTCTTGTTTTTACCTTTCTGTTTCATCAAAGTTTGGAAACTTTTCATTTTCTGTATTATTTTGTCCGAAATTACTTCAACTGTTGTAGCGTCTAATACAAAAACTACACAGTGAATCTTTTCATCCAGGGTTGGTTTGCTGATAAAACCATTGGTACTTGGTGTAATAGGCTTGACTGGATTGAACTGTTTACGAAAAATGAAAAAAAGTAAATTGTATTTTATATTTTTATATAGAGCCTCTATATTGACATTTTGACTTACGTTTTTTATCTTCTATATAATCCTACATACATTAATGTGAACCAGTAGAGAAATATTAGATAGCATTTACTGATAAAAGTTGTAAGCAGATAACTAACAATTTTATTTCCAACTTCCTTTTTAATGATTTTTTGTTAGTACCATGGTGTCTTTTGTATTATAACAAATCAAGCTGATAAATTATTGTCCATGTTTTCACAACTGCTTTGTTGCATATGATTATCATATACTTATCTCGATCAGACGGTCTGTGATATTTAAACAGTCAAGATAAATACAAGTATTATAGCTTGAAGAATATTGTAGCTTTACACTCTGGTCGAAATGACAAAAATATCAAAATAAAATAATCAACATTCAAATATCGTTTATGTATAGAAAGGCAAGGCAAAAATTCAAAACCGAGCGTCATTGGTGGATATAATTATGAATAGTCGAAATAGTTAGTGAAAAAATTGACTGCACTGTGTTCTGTTTACATTGTATTGTTAGAACAATTATTATTTGCATGGAATCTATTTAATATAATTCAAAAGCTTTAACAACCTTTTTTAATTATTTATACTGACCTCATAATATTCTGGAATATGTCCATCCAAAAGATAATTACATTCAATGACATCAATACCTTGTGAGTCTTCTAAGCCACGAGTGTCACATATTCTAAAGTTCAGAGGACCACCTGATCGTGTTCTAACAGAATATGGTGTGTACTGAAATACATTACATCTCATGAAAATAGTGCCTAATACACAGTTATGCTTGATTTGAAAGCGCCGGTGTCGTTTCAGCGCACTCCGGTTATGTAATTAGGGTTGAGTGGACCAACTTATGAACTAAGAAGTTGTGATAGGCAATTTGATATTTAAATTGCAATATCCAAACCAACTGCAGCGCAGGAGTAAACGTTTTGCATGTGTCTCAATATTACTCATATTACATGTATTTAAAGCCACACGTTAGATTACAAAACGTTTGTGCGGTTAAATGAGTCATATAAAAGTGAAGTAGATGCACCGGTATCAGATATCGAAACCGTCGAAAACAATTTGTTAATACGATACTATATTATCAAAATGACCTCGAAAACATATCGGGAGCTGCAACAATCTTAAGGCACAGACTTCCAATACAAACAAATAAGCAAAGAGGGATAATTGTTTGTTATAAAAAAACGACAGAAACAAATTTCGAAAACAAAAACCAAATGAGTGTTCGCCTAGGAAATAATAGTTGCAAAATAATTGCAAAAACAGGTCCTAGGATGCACTATCCTTGCCATTGCCGCATCAAGTACATATAAAAGACTAACAATAACAAATTGTCAACAATGGTAATGATATAACATTCAATATTAGTTTTCATTGAATGAAATAACATGAAATTATCAATTTTTATTTAATGATTAAGCATTTAAATATTACTGATATTTCAAACGGTGTCAGAATGTTTTATTCATTATACTTACTGCTGTAGTAAAACTTAGTTCTCCTGAGCCACTACCAGCCTTCTGTGTTATACGTCCTCTAAATATAGAGTTCACTGTATTATAAAAACTTGATTTTCCTGCACCCACAGGACCAAGCATTAGAATTCTAGCTTCACTGATATCTAAGTCAGGAAATGGTTTAAACGATGAAACTTCTTCCATAAGACCGTCCAACAACTGAAATAATAACCTATATGATAATATATGCGTACAATTCCATGTACATGAGCTAGAAGTTGTACCAGTTGCTTTAATTAACTTTCCAATTTTCACAAAGTTCATTGGGAGTAAACCTGACTCAGATCAAGCATTTATTGTATATTATTAATTGTAGTTAACGCCGCATAAACATAATTTGATTTTATTTAAGTTTTTACAGCACTGCGATACTCAGTGTTTCAAATTTCCGTTACTTTACCTTTTCATTCCATGTTGGTGTTTTTCTCCATGGTGTAGGCATGACCTCTTGTCTTTCATCATCTGCAAATAAATATTCAGTCATATCATTGATATATCCAACGTGTATACCCCGTAGTTATAGGTTAGAATCACAATTAAAGGAATTGCAAGGCAAAAGCTTAACTACATATATCCTGATTTTGATTTTATTTTATTAATCTGAATTGAAAAGATACACTGTAATATTCCTTGGTAAACTATTTCTTTATTTTCTCGTAATATTTTGGGTGTTTCCTAACTAGACCCACGTGGGTCAGGTAAAATTAAAAAGATTAGCGTAAAATATGCATTTACTGATGACTTTTTGTACAGTCCTTTAATCATTATTTCTTTTTAAGAAAAACAAATCATACTTATATTGACAAAACACTTGCTTTGTTGTCATATCGTCATTATCGAACTGTTTAAAAAATACACACTGTTTGTATCTTTTAATTCTATAACGATTGACTTTGCATCACCCCTGTTAGATAGAATAAAATATAGTATGTCTAAAAAAATGTGTAATTGTTCCAACTCACAGTTGTCTATCGAAAGCCGCATAAGAAAGATAAGTACCAACTACATGTAGTTTGCTTTTCCTAACACAAGAGTTCTGTGAAAGCTCTGTGAAAGCTCTGGAAAAAGACAATATCATGGCGTCCGCGCCGAACCGCGACGCCCCGTATGGAATGAAATATGATTTTGTGAAAAGGCAACTGCATAATTTCGGACCTTTTTGTCATGCATGATAGCCGATCATTCCGATTATTAGGGGTCCTCCTAAAACATTTAGTCCTGCAGTAAAATGCCATATTTAAGGTGAACCGTGCATTTGAGTCCCTACAAAGTTTGTATCAGTTTCTATATCTTTGAAAATTGCAGAATAAGAGGTATTTCACGAAAAACATTATTCGGTTTTGCTATATAAATCAAAGTCTATAGTTTTTACGTTGATATTTTGAGTAAAATATGTCCATGTTATGCTAATTTTGTATATATTTAATACAAATACATCAATTAATTACATTAAATCAGTTAATGATACTCTATTTAAAGATATGCAAAATATTCAAATTACGTTAAAAATTGTTGGATTTTGCCTCAAACATTACATGATTTCATGAATATTTATGCCATTTTCTAGCATTCTGTTGATGCATTGATAGTTTTGATTCAGCTTCGATACCTTTGAACAGAGCTGAATAGGAAATTAGTGATGACATTCAGTTATCCTAGAAAAATTAGCATAATATGCAAATTAAGTCCACCATAATCGAAATTCCTTTTTCGCTCATAACACAATAACCAATTATGATAAACATTTTGAATATGCGCCTGTACCTATGTTAGTGCCATGTTAAAGATAGACCCTGGAACATTGATATGGATACATATTTTGAATTTGAAGTTGGTTATTTAGTTATTAGCAAAAACTTAATTTCTATAATGGCGGACTTAATTTGTATTATATGCAAATTGCTCAAGGATAACAAAGTGTCATCACTCGGATTCTTATTCAGCACCTTTCAAAGATATAGAAACTGCAAAAAACATTGTGGGGACTCAAGTGCACGGTTCATCTTATATACTGCAAGACTAATTGATGAGTTAAATATAAAGCGATTGTGTTAAATAATAAAGAAAGGATTAAAGTTGACTGAATTGCTTGCGTGTTTTGTTGATATTGTTGGTTTTCTACAACGTTTAATATGATAATGTGATATATTATCCAAAAAGATAATGCCATTTAAGAAATTATTATTATATCTAGATAAAACATTGTTAAAGAAATGGCAAAAAATGGTAGATTTGTTTGTTTGTTTTTGTTTTTTAACGTCGCATTCATCACATATAAAGGTCATATACACGACGGCCAGCTCTTCCTACTATAGGTTTCCTGGACACTTTTTCTATCACCAGTACTTACTTACCCTACCATGAGGCCGACAACTCATGTATAGGGTATGACCTGCCGCGACCGGGATTCGAACCCGTATCTCCGGATTCGAAGTCAGACATGCTAACCACAACACCACGGCCGCGGCTGTAAAAATGGCAGAAAATTGCGTTCGCGATCTTTATAATTTTAACAATAATATTCGGTCAACAATTATAAATTATAGTGTTGTTAACAATAATGAATACGTATTTTTCGAATAAAATAATTAAATATTCTAACCTTAACCAACAAGATCTGTTTTCTAGTTTATTACATGTATCCGTAAGTACTTTTCTTTCTTTTAAACATTCTTTTGGACGCCCTTTAATGTTTTGCATCAATGCTTTTTCTTGTTATAAAAGAAATATGATAATACCAGGAATATGGTTTGATAGATTAACTTAAAGCCTGAATAGTGACTAGGTTCTATCTTTTTAAGAATGATAATTAAACATGTTGTACTTACCTACAACCTGATATACTTCTAATTCCGTTACATTCATGTTACCATTATTTATGTTGGTCATACAAATCCCTGAAATGTTTTTGACTTTGTAACTTTGACCAATGTTCAAACATCCATTGAGTTGAAAATATCCTCCCGAATTTCCCATTGTTCCCGTAAATGTTAGGATATCATGGTCATGTCTAGATGTTTTACCAACAAACGCCTGTTGAGCAGACTTAGCGCGGCCATCATAATATGATGAAGTGGCATATTCATCAGGATTACCTCCAAATGTTGGTCCATAATTTTGATGAGTATACACGGCATGTTGACCTCCGCAGCTGGGCAACTTGTAAAATCTTCGTATTCCATTACTTTTAAGTTGAAATAGGAAAGCTCCAGCATCATTTTGGTAATTATTGGTTGCATTCCAGTTGATATTGGTATAACCGCCATACACAGAATTATCACAATTATATAGGACAGTAACTGTGGGACCTTTGCTGTCACACATTTGATGAAATACGGCTGCATTACAACCATCTCTTGTTATTGCGTACAGTAGTTTGAACTGTTTATGTCCTTTTCCAATCCATTGTTCCAACTGATTCTTTTCCTTTTTACTTATTTTACCCGCCATTATTTATGTTGTAATTGGAAATAATTCTGAAAATATACACGATTATCAAATTCTGTCACAAATGTAAAGAACTGCTGCCCGACAGAGCAATGTAAGTACAAATTGATAATACATTGGGCCTGTTCACAATGCAACCCATCATATTGCCTCAATAACGATAATAACATAATCGACATCGTTAAGTGCTTGATAATAGAAACGCTATGTATGCTTGCAACTTAAGCATATGGCAAACAATGGCCTTAATCTGATAACGCCACGCTTTACAGCATTCTAAATTAAGTAAGGAAAGTTAATAATGTTGGAAGTACGTATACAAACGTAACGTAGCACACATTTTCTGAAATTCGTCAACCTACATTTTTCTGCGTGGTTAACGCCGTAGCAAAATTGTGACGGTCTGTCAACCTTAATGCCGTTCCTAAAACTGCTAAATGTCTTGATTAAGCGGTTTAACTGTTTCTAGGCTGATACTATGGTTAGTAATTTACGACTTGATTTTTAATCAGTAGGTGGAGGCGAGAATATACGTGGAAATTTATTTGTCTCTAACTGAGCATGTAAAGCAGCATTACCTACTTTATACATCTTTATCGTTTATTTTGTATATCGTCGACGTACCTAAGTTCGCGACCAACCTTGATTCGCGGCCATTTTTGTTTATGTTCATGCTCTCGCGAGATTTCGAAATCAAGGCTATAACCTGACGTCACGTTTACTACTTGGTTTACGCTACCGTATCGATCTAAAAACTTAAACAGAATGCGTTTTAAATAGTTTTTTTGCAAAATTCGTTTGAGATTACACAATTACACACTTTTTCTTATTCCAAAATATGTTGACTTTGATATTAACAATTTATTTACCGTAAACATAAAAAATACTTAACCAGAACGTTTGTCTGCAATGATTTTCGTTAAATCTGGGATACGAGACACAAAAAATAATTTCCATTGGCCTTATTTCAATGACGTCACAGCTCGCGAATCTAAAGTACCTTTTTCAAGATGGCTGCCGTTATACAATTGTAGTTTGTTTTATGTGTTTCAACCGTTTTTTGCGCTTCGGACAGGATTATTGATTGATATTGGTGCAAAATAAAATGATAGTGTCAATAAAGCAGGTTAACAACGACGTTAAATGTTTTAAGTGACATTTTATTGTTTTTTAACGCTTAACACGGCGAATCACGGTTAGTCCTGGATATAGTCATACAAAGCTTCTATAAATGAAGTCATATTTAAGCTACATACATAGTAAAACAGATGTGCAGTGAATATCGGGTTTAATAAGGAAGAAAATGATCCTCAATTTGAAAGCCTATCGAGCCTTCCTGTATAAATCATAAATGTAACATAAATCACAGTAAAGTTTTGCATGCTATTGACATATGGTAACCAGGGTCGATGGCGCAGCTGGCAGCGCGCGGGGATTTAGAACCTCGAGTCCCGAAGGGGGTACGGATTCGAATTCTACCAAGGGAGGTAATACCCATCCATGAACATTGCGCAATAATGTCATTTTTCCTCCATTGATTATATTATATGGAGGAGTATCCGGTCTTGAGGAAGGGTAGGCCAGTACTGGTTATAATAACAAGGGTCCAGGAAAGCTAGGTTAGGTGCGTTGGCCGTTGTAAAATGAACTTTTGTGTTGACACGGCGTTATTCCAATAACAAAAAGAAATATGAGATTTAAGAAATAATGAGTGTGATCATGCATGTTAATGTTCGAATTTACTTGGATCGTCGTTTTAGATCTATCCTATGTACTACTAGAACTTCAAAATGAAATCGAAACAAACTCGAATATTTACCTCGATGCAAGACGTGTGAACACTTTTCAGAGATAATGATAAAGGAGTGTATTGCATTCATATATATTTACGATCATCATGTTTATAAGCGATTGTAAACTACAAAATATCCGTGTCTAATATGTTTATGTTGAAATGTTAAAAAAAGATGGCGAAGAAGGAAGTATCTGGTTACAATATATAAACCAAGTTTTTCTACATTTTTTTGCGTATTACGTCTAATTTAGTCAGAATGATGAAGTTATATGAACTAAGAATAAATCAAAAGTAAAAAAAAAAAAAACAGAAACTCACCTGATTGTGTTTCCTATTCCAATAGTCAATGATGCTATATATTAAAGTTACTCGCTTGAAATCAGCTTTTAACAATTCGATAGATGTAGCATGTGACTACATAAAACACTTTGAACGAGATGAAGTGCATTCAATCGTGACAGGGGGTGGTAAAATTGCATAATTATGTAATTTTAGAGTATAGAAATACGTTTGCTGTAGTGTGCTGTAGTGTGCAATATCACCGTAATGTTTACTTTTCTGTCAATTGTTGTATGATATACAATAGACGCTAGATTTGTATGAAAATGAGCAATTTACAGTTGATGTTAAAAACATTTATTTACAATATATCACTAAACTGCGATATTCTTACTTATTTTTGTGATATTAAAATATAATTCTCCCTGTGATATTCAATTGTAAATGTTTATACTTTTTTACATATGTCTAATTCTTAATTTATATTAATTATTTATTTTATGGAGCCTTCCAGAGTCATTCATCCAAATTCATTTCTTTTGTTTATTACCTTGGACCACAATGGGAATAAGAGTGTTCTCATTTTTGTGTTATCCATAGTATACAATGTATAAACGCATTTAACATGGTTGTACTTCCCATATATTTAAATAATAATGAATATGTTTTATAAAATATTATAAAATTTAATGAGTGCAAAAAATGTGATCAATCTTGTGATATTTATTTTCTGTATTTTATCCTATTAAATTGTTTAAATTCTTAAATTGAAATGTTATAAATTGTTTGAAGTCTAACTGATGTATCTTATATTTTGTACCATGTTGACTGTGACTTATGCTGAATAAATAATAAAAATACAGTTTGACAGGCCTAATTAAAAAGTAAACCGTACATGTATGCATATTATTTTATTTCAGTGACAAACATAATTGCAGTTTTAAATTACTCCTGCAGCAGACTACTTCTAAATATTTGTTTTAAAGGGATTTTATTTAGAAATCAAAGAAAGTAAGAAAAAAGCAATAAGTTACCCTGCGTCAATTGTAAGAAACGCCTACAGTACCCACCAAAAGTTATGAGACGAAAGACATTTACAACAATATGCTAATTTTGATGATTAATTTGGTAGGATCATTATTTGTGATATATTTAAGTACTGTTTGTGACATAATAAAAACAAATTTCTTGAATGCAACGCATTTATAAGATTCAGCAACTGACATCCCGAAGCCTCTAAAATCATGTTCATTTTAATATTTTTTTCATAGAAGCGTTTATTCTATTTCTGTAGACACTGTTATAATTAAAGTGATTACAAAACAATGAAGCGAAACAAATATTAATTTCATAATAACAAATTTTAGATAAAGGCAATTTAGTTGGCCTACAAAGTAAAAATGTCTCCAAACTTTTGGTGGACACTGTATAACAACCATGTGTTAGTTATTATTACTATCTATCAAATTTGTACAGTGCTCTTTTCATATAGAATTTATGTTCAAAAGCACTTTACAACCTTATGCATAATTAGGAAATAATTAAATGAAAATGGTTTAGAGATGATGAAAAACAAAATGAATAATGGAATACTAATACAAAACTAAAGATTACTGATCAACAAAGTGCTCATAGTTGTTACGAAACAAGTAAATGTTTAACTGTAAAAGATAGTGAAATTAGTTATAATGGACTTTTGGTAGAAAGATGATCGACAGGAAATCTGGCTCTAGTGAAGCCCTGAAATCCACGATTGCAAGTACAAAGTTGGATTCTCATTCGAGGCTTCTGTCCAAGCAAACATCAGCATCAGTTAGTTCATTAAAAAGGTTGTGAGCAGAACGTTGTATCGTATAAACACCTGTTCTCGAACCTTACCTGATCGCGATCCTTTCATAAAAATGTTGTTTACTTTGCTACGTAATTGTGTGTGACATCATCAACTCGTGTGCACAAATGTTAAGTAAACAATCGATGCAACTACAGCTGTCAAACGAGAATATTGTGCAAGAAACAGGTAATTAGAATTAATATTTTGTGACGGTGAATATTTTTCAGTAAATCCTTATTACCTTTTTCCGCTCTGTCAGTACAATCCATCAAATATTGTTTAAAAGTATGTTATTACAAAAGAAGCACATGGCAGGTAGCCGTTCCTGTCTTCTGCTCATAGAATCATGTGACAGCTAATTATAACCTCACAAATAGCCAAATACGGTAGAGGCTCGAAATTAGGTCATCTTTCTTTACCCGCCATGCCATTTTCAGAGAATGGTAGTGTTTTCTTTGGAAGGATTTGGATTTGTTTTAAATATAAAACATCAACAAATATATGATAGAAAAGTGGAATATAGGTTAAAAAATGTGTTTTTAATGTATTTTTCCAAAAATATTGTTGTATTGATTAAAAATGGCTCGTTGAGTCCTCAGAGGTTCGAGAACCGGTGTGTCCACTCTACAGCGCTCTTGTGATTGACTCTCCATCATTTGATTTTGTGCTTATAATTATCTTTGTTTCTATGACGGTGCAGCGCCTTGTGTTTTGCGTATGTATGGAGTTGAGAATTCGTTACGATTTTATGTAAATATTTTCTTTTAACCAATATTCAGACTGGACCCTTTCATGTCTGTCGCCGAATTCTTGCTTAAACTTTGAGTCTCAATTTTCAACTTTTAGTATCTTTTTTGCCATTTCTTAAACAAGGTTTTTATGTAATAGGCTATCTATGGAAGGACATTGAATACTTGCCTTTTACATTGGCATTGTTAAAAATTGTTTTGTTCTTATATGTTTGTGTGTTTGTGCTCGCAACACTATCAAGTGAAAGGTAAATTGACGTTTTTTTACCTAGAAAAAATGTTATCGTTTGTTCAAACATAAACCTTATGGGGCAAGTGTGAGATTGTTGCATCATAGAACCTGGTTCGGATCTCCTTAGGGAATTGTATTTTCACTCGATGTTCCAATGCGGAAACAGGTTACTGGTGTCGTAATTGGTTTGTGGTCCGATTTTATAACAAATCAACAAATATCTCACTCTTTGCTTTTTAGGAGTGTGGAAGTATTTTATACCATTGCTGTTCCTGATATGACTCAGACTTCTTTAGATAATCTTTTCGAGGAGCACGGACAGTTTATTTCACGATAAGCAAAATGTCCGATCTTGTTGCATTGAAGTCTTCATTTGTATATGCAGGTAACAGGTACGAATCAGAAACACTCAGAGAAGAAGTGGAACAATATACAAGTACAATTAAATGTTTTTTTGTTTATTTCTGATGTTGTAAATATTCAGTAACATACATGTATATTGAAACAATATCTAAAACCTGGTTAGGTAGGTCTGGTTGTTTTTTTCGATATTATTATTCTTAAACTTAAACTTCTTCATTTGATTACACTCTTATTTCTATAAAACATATTCGATGGCGTTGTACAAAAATATTAATAATTACAAAAGAAATAAGTAAAATCCTCCACCCTAAATATATACAATTTAAAAAAAAAAAATATTACTCATGATGTTATGTAGTGTGTTTGTGTATTTTGTGTTTTTTTAGTATTGTGTTGTTGAGTTTTTTATATTTCAAGTTTATTGTACCTTCATTATTCACTGTTCATGATTCGACATAATTTTTACAATAGTTTTTATCCATTTGATTATGAAAGTTGGTGTCCTGAACAATGATGCTACTGTTAACCAGACTTGTCCTGAACAATGTAACATAACGCCACTGTTAACCCAGATATTTCCTAAATTTGAATTTTTAAGATGCGACATGACAATTATTATGAAAATAAAAATATGTGATTATGTGATTAATAAAGATATACCATAAAATTTGCCAGCATGTACCAGTATTGGCGCCTGAAAAAGGTTAATATCTAATTTTAGGGTAAATTATAAATTGAAAGGTTTTAGCTGAATACGTCAAAGTCATACAAAAGACTGCAGAAATTGCAATAAATTTAGACAAAAGTTATGCACAGTTGAGAATGCACATATAAAACTCAAATGCAATCCCACAATTTCGATGAAACTAGAAAATCCTTGAGTGCAATGTAGCAATAGCCAATGTAACAATATATTTGAATTTACAATTACCCGGGTTGATAGCGCAGTTGGTAGCAAACCGGGATTTGGATACTCGTACCCTAGGGGGTGCGGGTTCGAATCTCTCCCGGGAAGGTTATACCCTTCCATTAAAATTTGACAATAATGTCGATTTCCTCCATTAATTATACAATATGGAGAAGTTTCCAGCCTTGTGGAAGAATAGGTGAGTACTGGTTATAGACAATGGACCAGGAAAGCTAGGTTAGATGGACTGGACGCCGTAAAATGACCTAAATTGTGTTGACACGACGTTCACTCAAATAAATAAATAAATAATAAATAAATAAGAATTTACAACTGTTGTCAGCAGCGTGTTCAGTTACCTTGAACGTTCCAAAACGTTCCGTAACGGAAGTATCGGAACAACTCAACCCAAAGACAACTCAACCCGAGACAACTCAATCCCCTTCCAACGGATTACGTTGTCCCAACTTTGAGTAGAGTTCTGCATGGGTTGAGTTGTCTTCTGATTGAGTTTTTCCGTACCCGTAACGTTAGCTAACAGTAACTGTAGTTACTGAACACAGGGCTGATTTAATTATAAATGCATCAATGACGGTTTCTTTGTAGAGCAACGATTTTAAGGTATAAACATTTACAGTAGACACGAAATTGGTTTACAACCGTTTAAGTTACGTAATCAGTATACAACTCGCATTTAAGAAACAATACACATTTTAAACCACTTGCTCTCTATTTTTGTGCCCATATCTTATACAAATGTTCCTTTTTAATAGCACTCTTATTCTTAATTCACGTTTTTTATTAACATTAATTGTATATTTTCCGAAATTTTTTAAGACTTTTCTATCAAAATACTTCATCCTAAACACACTGTAATCAAAACGATTTCTTTAGTATTAACAGCATAACTGTACTTTCAGTTTCGATCTAAATCACGTTGAGAACAATAGATAAGATAAACATATAAAAGCGATAATGGCATTCTTTAAAAAGATGTTTTTCATTAGAGGTGTTTGAAATAGACAAATGTCAATATTTTATGCAGTCCATAGACATGTTTACTTTTCATATCGTGGCTATGATTATTAAAGTTCGTATTCACAGCAATACCAATAAACATAATCACACCTGACATCATTCCATTTAAAGTTTGTATTCACCCATACTTGGACACAATCATCCTCAGGTAATTCTTGATCCGGTTGTCCATTAGGGTCCCAATTAAAGTAGTTAGTTTCTGTGTTATCAGACAATTTGTAGACACCCTCGGATTGCTGATCGTTAGTTGATATCCAGAAATCTACAAGTAAAAGATCTATATATAACCCGGGTCGATAGCGCAGTTGGTAGCGCGCCGGGATTTGGAATCTTGTGCCCGAGGGGTGCGGGTTCAAATCCCACCCGGGGAGGCTATGCCCTTTCATGAAAATTTGACAATAATGTCGATTTTATTCCATTGAAAAGATAATATGGAGAACTTTCCGGCCTTGTGGAAAGGAATGTGAGTTCTGGTTATAGACAATGGTCCAGGAAAAGCTAGGTTAGGTGCGCTGGAGGCCGTAAAATGACCTAATTTGTGTTGACACGGCGTAATATAGTAAAAAAAGAAAGAGCTATATAATAAAGTTCGAACGAAACATAATATGAAGACTAGACTGTTCAGTGTTCACTAAACACATGTTTTAAGCCGCGGCCGTGGCGTAGTGGTTAGCATGTCTGACTTCGTATCCGGAGATCGCGGGTTCGAACCCGGTCGCGGTAGGTCATACCCTATACATTGGTTGTCGGCCTCGTGTTAGGATAAGTTAGTAATGGTGATAGAAAAGTGTCCAGGAAACCTATAGTACGAAGAGCTGCTCGTCGTATATATGATATAAATACGTGTAGAATACGACGTTAAAACAAAAAACAAAACACATTTTTTTATTATTATTAATCCTAACGTTTAAGGGGGATAAAATCCCCTTTCTTCAAGGGTTTTTAACCGGATTTTCTTTATAATGTTTACATTATAAGTAACATACCGACGTTATGCTTTAATGCCGTCATCACATTGTAAAGAAAATCCGGTTAAAAATTCTTGAAGAAGGGGGTTTATCCCCCTGAAACGTTTTGATTAGTAATAATAAAATCAAAGCGCCGATAGCGCTGTCAGACATGGGGTTTTGGCAGAGTATATGGCTGTATACAACTCATTGAAGCGATACAAGGGACCTTTACCTTACATAAACTAGATAAGATATACACGTGCTTCTTATCGTCCGCTTGTTAACGCGTAATGCGGACTTTATCATTTGCAGTGGTAATTATCCCTTTATTTGCGCGCCCACAACCAAATGTAATCGTCTGCGACAAATTTTGATGTGGATTTGCCACAGTCCAATACTAAACATGGGGAAACCCCATGTAAAAATGTGTCTAGAGAAGAACTATAATTCGTGCAAAATTTCATTTCATTCAGAAACATCAAAACTCAAAAAATTGCCAAACTTATATCTATGTCTCTCCTGAACTTGAACGATGTGTTTAAAAAAATAACTAAAGTGTACATAAAATTGCATTACAGGTTAGTGTAAACATTAAAATAAAACAATCCATTCTAAAGATAGGGCAGTATTCAAAATAAAGGTGGGATAGTTTATTTTAACACAATCAGTTTGGCGGAAAACCCCTTCTCCTTTAGTCAATCATTCAATACACCCATAAAACATACGAAAACGTAATACTTTATTGTCATCCTGAGCGTCGACCGTCGTGGATAAGTTCATTGTATTGTTTACATACACAGAGTTTTGTTTTTTGTAATGAACTGTAGTTAAAGTTCCGATTATTCGCTCAAATTCTAGAGGGACGTAAGTCAATGTTTGGCAGTATTTAGAGTTTTATTGTTTCTTGGTGCAAGCTGTGTACATGGCTGTAATAGTTATATTTCAATGAATATATTTTGTTCGTTTGTTTTGTTGGGTAGCTCCGTAGCAACACATTGTATAGGTCATATAACGGCGGTCAGGCAACTTACCCACTGTTCCTGAAAAAGCTAAATCTCTGAATTTAGCTGTTAACCAATTACTAAACGTATACTTCGTCAGTGACTGACAACTGCCTCTACATAAAAAAATGTGGTAGGAGGGAGAATGGCCGTAAAAATAATTTCATGACCAAGAACCTACGATCCCTCGATCAGTAGACTTGTGTGCTACAAACCGAGCTAGCCGGGCGGCTATCACAGTTATGGCAATGTTCATATGTTAGTTTGAAATAACGACGTTTGTGTTTACTATTTACCCTATCGAAATATTACATTTTGGACAAGACACGTTAGATACCACTTAAATACATTCACATATATTTGGAAATCTGTTAAATAGAAAACAATACCTTGGACAAAGGCATAAATGATAAACCAAATATAAATTGGTTCCATTTTGTTCGTATCAGCCCTGAAATCATACTTCATTAAGAACTAGCCGGGCTGATAATATAGAAATATATCAGAGTGACCAGTAAAATATAAACCAAAAAAGGATTTGTACATAAAGTTTGTACTTGAAACAAATGAAACATTTCCTTTAAGCAATTAAAACATTAACTTAAACCAATTCAAATATATACTCAAACAAATTAAAATTCGTACTTAAACCAATTCAAAAATTTTGTTTAACCAATTTACGTATGTACTTAAACAAAATCCAACATTTACTAAAGAAAATTCAAAAATGAACTTAAACAAATTCAAAATTTACCTAAACAAAAAAAACAACAACGGAAAATATAAAAAAATACTTTAATCATTTAAAAATGTACTAACTTGTTTAAACCGTTTTTAAATATGTACTTAAATACATTCAAATATGTACTTATTCAAATTTAAATATGAGTTTAAACAAATTCAGATATATACATAAACAATTCAAAAGCGGACTTATCATATTCAAATATGTAGTGAATAAATGTTCAAGTGTTTACTTAAAGTATGTTAAATGTCACAAGAAACACGTACCTGTGTTAGAAAGACCACTATTGTAGTACAATGTCATCAAGAAATCCATCTCTGAAGACGATGTAACATCAGCAAGATGCCCTGCTGATGAGGTGGTACATGCACCCTTAAATAAATGTATCAAATATAACATACTTAATATATATAATGCTAATAGCATATTGTGCGTAAAGTTTGACCCCGATCTGACCTTTCACATTTGCATCTAATAATTATCTACACATATCTCGACGAAAATCTATACCACGCTCATTCTACACTTTGGCACGTAACGGCATTATCCTCTCGGCCACTGTGTAATAGAAACTCATTGTACGCTTTAATATATTTTAAAAAAATAATCCCTGTGTAATAATAACATTCAATCTTTGACGATATACTCCAATCGGTATCGAGCATTAATACTACATTCGTATTCAATGTAATGAATATTCTCGCATAAAGTTCAGGTCGGGGTCAAACTTTACGCACAATACATGCAGTCTTAATTAAATATATAATGTATCAAATAAAACATACATTATGTATATAATGTTTAAAGCATACATGCAGTCTAAAATAAATAGACAATGTATCAAATATAACATACATTTTGTAGATAATGCTGATAGCATACAGATACCCTTAAACAAATGTATTAAAATAAAGCATACATAATATTCATACTGCTGATAACATACATGATGTCTTAAAATGTATCAAATGTAACACACATTCCTGATATATTACATGCAGTCTTGAATGAATGCATTAAAATATAATATCATACATAACTTATACTGCTGATAGCATACATGCCGTCTTACATAAATATGGTAATATGAAGCGTACATAAATTTTAATGCTGCTAACGTACATGCAGTCTTAAATGAATATATCAAAATAAAACATACGCGAGATCTAATGCTAATAGCATACACGTATTCTTAAAATATGTAAAATAAAAACTACATAAAATATATTCTGTTCATAGCATACATGTACATAACCTTTTATATAAATATATCAAAATATTACATACATTATAAATAAACTGATAGCATACACTCAGTCTTTGATAAATACATTGAAAATATAACATGCATGAGTTATAACGCTGAATTGTTACAATTATACATTAGTCATCAAAGTATAGCCTATTAGACTAGCTCTGTCGGAAGCACGCAAGTCTTCTGATCGAGAGATCGTAGGTTCTATTTCATAAGTATAGCTCGTTTAGGATAACTTGAGACAAAATACAACGGTACCATTTTTATACAAAGGTAGATTTAAGTTTAGTACACGTACTTATCGACTAATTGTCAGTGTTTTTGATGTATTAAATTTAGCACGAGGACACACGTTCCACGCATTAACACATGTTTGATACTTTTATTACACAAAATAAACTGATCTCCCTGTTTTATGTAACATCTGAGTCCCAAATATGTAAACAGACTGAGTCGTTTGTCTCAAGTTATCCTAAACGACCTATAGCGCATATTTTCATCGAGTTTGTCATGAATTAAATTCTACGACCGTTATCCCTCCTACTACTGTTTATCAATAATGTTGGGCATATTTTAGTCACTTGCGGCTAAATAAGCATAGTAACTGGTAAACAGAACTCTGTGAGTGGGTTGACTGACCGTAGTCATATCACATTTGCAATAAATTGCAACGTCATTAATCCTAATTTAAATGAATAAATACTAGCATAATATAACCACTACTAGATTAATTGAGATAATAATAATATTTTATGTAAACTGTGATTGTAATAGATTTATAAATTTATATGTTTATAATAATGAAGTTTTAGTTTGACATTTTATAAACAGTCATTTCTTAAAAAGTTAAAGTTAAAGTGCGGTTTAAAGTCTGCTTCCATATACATGTTCAGCCGACTTTACAATCTTGTACGATAACTCCTGATCACTGAAATCACCCTCAGGCAGGCGATCCCTCACAGTTCCCATTTACACCTGGCTGGAGTGGAACAATTGTAGGTTAATTTCTTGCTCAAGGAAATTAGCAGTGCCCCTAGGGGGGATCGAACTCGGGACCTCTCGATTCCTAAGCGCGTGTCCTACCACTGGACCACTGCTCCTATGATTTCTTATCAATATTGTAGATCTAAATGTTAATCACTTACCTGTGCCACTGCGTAGTTTACCAAGCTGTCAAATATTTTATAACAGGAAGAATCATAATGTGTCCAGCCAGCTAAACATATCCCTAATTAAATAGAAATCATGTTTATTACCAATGGTCTTAATAGTGAAATGGTCTTAATTAAGGGACCTTTTACTTCTAAAATTTAGCATTTGGAACTTCAAAATAATAAAAAACAGATCGCATGTTTTTGCAATACCTTAGGGCCCCGTTACACCAAACCAGTTCTCAGAAAGTTCGACCCCGTCCTAAAAATAACACGAAACTGGTTGTGAACGAGTTAGAACGTGCCGTTTAAGTCGAAAAATATCAGCTATACAATCATAGTTCGTTCAGAACCAGTTCCCGTTGCGTGCATTTCGTTTTTATCCCGTCTGTAGTCCGTTTGTATCGAGTTCAAATCGGGTAAAATTGCCCGTTCTCGTCACGAGACACCGTCTCAAACTAGTCCAAACCCGTTTGTAGTCAGTTTTAACCCGTTCATAACTAGTTCTTCTAAGCTCTTTTACACTTGACCATCCCGTTTAAGACAGTTTAACTCGTTCGAAGTACGTTCTTATCTCAATCATAGTGCGTCTTGAACGAAATAACGTCACGTTCTGACCCGATTGCTATAAATATCTAGGACGTTTCTTCCCGTTCTCATTCTCGTTCCGCGCTTCAAGCATGAGGACACAATTCGTCAAGCATCACTGTGACCATCATGTCTCCAAAAATGAGTAGAATCAGACAGACGGTGCGTGTTAAGACAATCGCTTCCAAACGATCCAAAATCACCTGCACATGTGAAGCTCTTGAAGACCAGCCTCAAGATAAGTCACAAGATACTAAGACTCCTAAGCCAGTCAATAAAAATGAGGAAGATTCTCCTCTACCATGTAATTGTATTCTTGCTCCACTTCTATAAAAAGAGTACAAAGCCAACATTCAAAGCATTTACGACTTCCATGGTTCTAGGCAAAGAGCTTGGGCCCAGATGATAACTTGGTGAGAAATGGTCTGTATTTATACCAAACCTTGTCAGATCGTACTGTAGACGTTATGGACGTGTACGAACTGCATACGAACGCAATAGACTTACTAAAAACGAGTAGAACGTACCGAGAACCTACTGCGAACTTTAAGAACTGTGTGTAAACGTGTTGCAAACTGGTTCAGAACTTCGTATTTTGTTTTTGTGCATTTAGACGGGATAACAACGCACTATGGACGTAATTAAGTCGAGTTAAGTCTGTGTGCAAACGGAATGAACGAGTTACAAACGGAACAGGTCGGGGTGTAAACGTACTGCAAATTGTGGCCCGATCGAACTACGACAAGGCACGTCCCTAGTACGATGCTAGTACGGCAATTCCGTTCGCAGTACGTCCTTTCCGTTGGCAGTACGTTGTCACTCAGTCTAATCGCAGAACGGGGTCGCCGCAAAAAATTTTTGAGTCGACTCAAAGTTCTGAAACCCCATTCCCGTTCAACCCCGTCCGAGCTCGTCCATAACGTTCGAACACTGACCGTAGAAAGTTGGAACTACGTCCAGTCCGTTTGCACGTGGAGCTCGTTCGGTCCATTTTTTCAGAAAGTAGTGAGAACGAGTTTGGTGTAACAGGGGTATTAGGTAGTCTTTATAGCTGAACTTAACTGAAATAAAAAAGTAAAGCCAAAAAATATCCACTCTTAATTTATTTAAACCGTTACTTCATGTAAGGGTTGTTTTTTAAACATGGAATCACCATTTGTACAGGTGTATTTCATTCTGCTATTATATTATCATAATCAGAACACTCATTAACTACTTCCAAACAGATTCTTTAAAGTTTTGGCAGTTCATAAAAGTTGGTATTCGAAATTTGATAAAAAACGTATTGTAATAAATTGTTCACTTTTTATTAAATCCCAACCACTAAATGCGCTTAAAGAATGTTTATGATATACACTGGTGTCCAAAATGCGCTTAAAGAATGCTTATGATATACACTGGGGTCCAAAATGCGCTTAAAGAATGCTTATGATATACACTGGGGTCCAAAATGCGCTTAAAGAATGCTTATGATATACACTGGGGTCCAAAATGCGCTTAAAGAATGTTTATGATAAACAATGGGGTCCAAAATGCGCTTAAAGAATGTTTATGATATACTCTGGGGTCCAAAATGCGCTTAAAAATGTTTATGATATACTCTGGGGTCCAAAATTGGCTTAAAGAATGCTTATGATATACTCTGGGGTCCAAAATGCGCTTAAAGAATGTTTATGATATACTCTGGGGTCCAAAAAGTTTCTTTACATCTGTAATTTTTTCTAGATTCTCTTTGATAAATAGAATTTAAAAAAGAAAAAAGCGTTTGTTTTGTTTTGAAACTTAATTTTGACAAAAAGGGAAATAATAGGATAATAGGAATGGAAATAATTGACAGATCATGTTATTGTGTATATTAGATGTGAAACTAACAACAAGTACCTAAGTATACCTCGTATATTCTTGAATATCAAAAAGAGTACAAGTGTAAAAGAAATCTTTGAACCCCAATGTATCTAGTATACATACTAGTATCACACAATGTCCCCGTCCATCCCGCGTCACAAGTACAGTTGTACCCATTGATTCCATCAATACATTGTCCGTGCTGACATTCATTACTGACACATTCATCTATACCTATGTAGATAAAGATATAAAAAAATTTCTTTAGTGGTTTACGGTAAAACAACACGTTATTCGATGAAAATATTTGATGAAAATATAAACTTTATATTTTCATTGCAGTGAAAATATAATCCTTTATTTTCATCGTCATTGGTGTCATCTTAGAAGATAAATGACGCCATCTTGGTTGAGTTATGACGTCGTGTTATACATTTTGTAAAATACATCTTATTATAAAACACAAAACTAAGTATAAAAGAAACAGAATACTTGTCAACTTTGGTGCAAGACCTTTTTCATTTCAACTCACGACCTCGGAAAATGACATTTCCACTCGTAGCTATGCAACTCGTGATTATGTTTTCTGAGCTCACTCTGTGAAAAAACAATCTTACACATTTATACGATAGCTGACAATCGACCTGATCTGAGTTCGATATAATCTTGTTGATTTATTATAATCAACTTTATTTACATTAATTTTGATTTTTTCCTTCTTGTCAAACTTGAATCAACTTTGATGATTTAAATACTTACTAAAGTACTTCTGCACTCACGCTCAATAAATGGACAACCATGTACGGCGGATTATGGAAAAAACATAATTTTAGTATCTAAACAATTTGGGTCAGTGTAAACGTCACTGTCAGATGATTATATAATTTAACGATATTGTTAAATAGTTTGCATAATATAATTTTAAAAACATATTGTTTTTTACATATTGTAACGCCGCGGCCGTAGCATAGTGGTTAGCATGTCTGACTTTGAATCCGAAGATCGCGGGTTCGAGCCCGGTCGCGGTAGGTTATACCCTATTCATGAGTTGTCGGCTTCATGGTAGGGTAAGTTAGTACTGGTGAAAGAAAAGTGTCCAGGAAACCTATTGTAGGAAGAGCAGGCCGTCGTATATATGACCTAAATATGTGTTGCATACGACGTTAAAAACAACAACAAAAACATATTGTAACAAAAGATCTCATACTAGTATCACACAATGTTTCTGTCCATCCAGCATCACAAGTACAAGTGTACCCGTTCACAATATCATTACATAGTCCGTTCTGACATGGATTACTGGCGCATTCATCTATATATATGAAGACAAGAAATAAAACATTTTTTTTTGTCAAAAGAAACATTAATAAAAAAGGAATTGCATTTTATAGTCTAAGTTTCATGCTACGCACGTTCACCGACTTTAATGTCTAAAATCATTTAAAACAATAAGACCTACAGCTTCTATATTTTGGATATGACATATCTATATATGTTATCTACGAGAATTTTTCAACTTATGCTACTGAGGTCAATATCTGTCCCGTCCAAGAGGTTAACATTTTTAAATGAACAAACCTTAAAAGTACTCTGAAACTAGTGGACCTATAGACTCATTCCCACTAAGAATGTACATTTGATGTCTCCAACGTTTATCATGTTTCCAGGAATTTAACTTACAGAATTTATGTAAATGAAATGCACATTTACAAGTGATAGTGCTATAGTAAAAGTATAAACGACATATTTCGTGAAGGAAACTTCGATTTTTTCAAAATATTGTCCCTTAATGAAGCTAGGGTGTAGAAAATCCCTATGTCTCCAACGACAAATTCTTACAGTTAGCTTCAAATTGTTAAAAAAAATCAGACAGATTTTCAATTAAATATATCTTTAATATATCAATTATTACTTAATCCTCAAGAAAAACACATATTATAATGTAAATTCAAAAATAATTTTCCACACCTCATACAACAAACTCCGATAACTTACGGGACTTTATTTAAAGGCTTTATTAATCTCACAGCTTTGCACTCTTTACAAACTATTTTTGTGTAAGTAAAGTCCATAAAGTTATATCCTAATGATAAGATATTCATTTTAGCTGACATTTTATTGGTATCGGTAATTTATGAGCTCATTTATTAAAACATGAATCGTAATTTTCACCACGTAACGAACGGGACAATAAGTAAAATCAAATTATCTAACAAACCTTTTCAAATAGATATATAAATTTTTCATTGAACTAATCTTCAATGATTAAATAAAAAGTTTATAAATTTTTTTTATAATTCATTTTAAGTGTATATTTGTGACACAAAAATTCAGTAAATATAAAATGAAAAATAACGTACGAGTCCGTAACGTACGGGACAAAATGTGACACAATAATTGATAATCGTCTGAATATTTATGATGAATTGCTTTTGTAAGGTTCCTTAGCATGCATTTAATCTTCACAGACGAAAATATGGGAACGGCAATTATAATGAAAGTGATGATGTTCAAAAGTAACTAACAAGAGTGACGGGAAAATAAGTTATAGTACTTGCTATTTGCAATAAATGATGAATAGTTTGCATTGTTCTTAATTGAATACCGTCTAGCTTTGAAATTATAAATTAAAACAATGCCTCGTTTGATCAAATTATAACTTTACAATCATTTTAGCACACACTGCAATAATTTGATCAGGTTCATACATTATCTTACTTATTTAATAACGTACGGGACACTGTAGAATTGTCTAAACATGCATTTGCCGGATGATTTGATGGTTGTAAATCACATGTCACCCCACTACTAAATAGCGTTTATTAGTTTATGCGTTAGTTTGCTATGTTTCTTTGTTAAACTTGTCACAAAATTGTTAAATGTTGTTCTCTTGGAAAAATGGTGTGCGTAATTATTGTAATTGAGAGATATTATTGTAGTTTTATATGTAAAACACAAGTACATTGAATTGTAAAACAAATTACACATCAATGTTAGTTGTATTCTTGCAGTTTAACTTAGTTATCAATCGTTTAGATGACCAAACTGAAGTATATAACGTACGAGCCAATTTTGCTAACGTTCGGGACAACAATTATATTCTTTATTGGTTGCTTTGTGGTGGTTCACATGCACACAACGTTTTGCTATAACACTAAGACAATGGTATCTAACTATTTTAAACAGTTTCATTCTATATTTAACTTGTTTGTATCGTTCTGGAACAGTTGATATGAATGACATTTTTAAAACAAATAAAACTGATGAAAATAGCGTATTCAATATTTATGTTTTTGTGAAAGTATCTGGCTTACTGTTCAGTCTTTATCATTTATTCCGAAACATAATACCTTATAGAATGCAACTGTATTGAATTTCTCAACAGTTTGACCATTATTACTTTTAAATAAGTGAAATTCACAGCACATGTTCGATTTTCATAAGGACATTTATTAATGCTAGGTGTGAACTTTCAACAGCCTATAACTAAAAAAGTATACTAGCCCAGCTGAAAAGATTTTTATACTGCGTACAGAACATGTCTACAATGCCTTTAATTGATTTAAAACTCATATATGATGACATGAAAAAAAAATGAAAAAATAAGCCCACATGTCCACTTTAATTGGGATTGAGTCTATATTTTAATTTCTACTCTTTTGTTAGTCGTTAGTTAGTTATTTTCAAGTCAATTGTAAATGCATATATCTTCTTACGGTGACTTTTAATGTCTATTGTTCAGTTTAGATAAGAAAATTCATAACATTATTCATGCGTCAGCTTTTTTATCTCTTAAGTAGAGAGGTCCATTGATTAAAACACATAAACATGTATACAATAGGCTTATAAATCGAGATGATCACTTTATTGTATATTGTACATAAAGATAAAATAAAAAGCATACAAACGCGACAGACGACTTCAAACTTCCGTGTTCAGAGTAGATAAAAATAAGATAAAATATAAAGAAACGCAAAAGACGACTTTAAACTTCTGTGTACAGAATCGATTATTATTTGTTGTGTTTTTTACCAAGCCACTAAATTGAATAAAACGGGTTCGACGTCAAACATTTATTTCACGGAGCAAAATGGCTGACGTCGGAGGAGAAAGCTTTGATTCTATGTCCGAGGAGTTGTTTAATTACATTTGTACGATTTGTGATCGTGAAAATAAAACAGTTGAAGCAGTTAAGTATTGTACAGATTGCAAAGACTATTGTTGCCAATCGTGTACCGATTCTCACAAAAAGTTTACACCTTTATTCGGTCACAGTTTTCTAGACGTCGGACAGGGAAATCAAACTGGTACACAACAAAACAACTCGCCTGAATTTCCGACGGAAAGATGTTGTGTGCACAAGGGACAAATTGTTGATATGTACTGCGAGACATGCGACACTGTTGGTTGTTCTACACTGTGTATTTCAAAGGACCACAAGTAAGTTTTTAGCTCGACTTTTCGAAGAAAATGAGAGCTATTGCCATCACTTTTGCTTCGGCGTTGGCGTTGGTTTTCAGGTTAAAGTATTTTGAAATTCTTATATCTTCAACATTATCCATGTTATTTTATTGAAAGTTTGTATACTTATTAAGTGGGACTATATTAACCATACTCTGAAAGAGGATAACTTTGAATGAATCATTTTTTTAGTTATTGCCCTTTTATACTTTAAAGATTGCAAAATATGAGGTTTAAGTTTTTCCTATGTAGAATATCATTAATACTGAGCAAGATATTTGACTTAAAGTTTGTATACTTATTAGTCGGTACTAAGTCTACATGACTATGAAGGGACGTAACTGTGGGTGATATTTTTTGCAGTATTTGACCTTTCATACTTATAAAACTGCAACATATAAGGTTAAAATTGTTCCTATATGGAATATTTTTTATACTAATCAAGATATTTGACTTAAAGTCTGTATACTTATTTGTCGGTTCTAAATCTACACGAATATAAAGGGACGTAACTATGGATATTTTTTTTGTTGAGATATGCCCCTTTACACTTAAACATTTAAGATTAAATTTGTTCTAATGGTATATTTTTAGTACTTACAAATATATTTGAATGAAAGTTGATATGCTTGTTCATCAGTTCGTCATCTATCTGACTATAAAGGGACATAACTCTGGATGAATTATTTTCTGAATTATTCCCCTTTATCATTTTATTTTTAAAGTTAAAGTTTGCTCAAACTGAATATATTTTGTTTGATAGAAAGTTAGAATGCCTTTTCATCAGTACTACATCTACTCGACTACAAAGGGGCATCACTTTTTTGATGATTTTTTTCAGTTATACCCCTTTACTTTAATGTTGAAATGTTTAAATTGAAATATTTACAGTTCCTTTTATATAGAGAGATATTTAAATGAATGTAGGTATGCTTATTTATTGATACTAAGTCTACTTAACTTTGAAGGGACATTACTATGGATGAATGTTTTATGAGTTATGCCCCATTTATATTTTACAAATGAGCCGCGTCATGGAAAAAACTGCCTTAATGACAAAAATTTTTATTTTTATGTTTTTGCATTTTCATATAGGAGAAAGTTTGTAGTTTTTGAAGTCGAAAACCGCTTTCTGATATACAGCTTACTTTTGACGCTATAGTAATCTAAAGTACCAATGGTATTCATCAGAATTATGTCAAAATAAGTATCATGACGTAACGTCATACTGTTCTTTAAAAAAGACCACTTATGATATTTATACATGCATTGTTATATGGGTATTACATTTTACTGTGTTTTAATGATAACTTTCGTTGTTCCCTCAGCAAGCAAAATATTCAATTAATGCTATATTCATATATACAATTACCCGCTAAAGGTAAAATTTCCATAAAAGCTGCTGTCAAACTTCGGGCGATATCGGGTCATGTCCACAAATTTCATGAGCAGTTTTCGTCGACGTCGTTAAAATTGATAAAGATCGGACGGTCATTTTATTATGTAAACGCTTCCTTATTCAAAATTTGTTATAACGTTTTTTATATAAACTAAAAAGATTATTAATTCTCATATTATTTGAGATAACTGATAGAATTTGTGTTTAAATTTTAAACCGAAAGTTTATAAATCCAATCTAATCGATGGAGGTATAGATTCGTCCCGTAAAAATTCGTGCACAAACAAATTTTTAATCACTTAGTTGCTAGTGATTTAGACTGTAATTCTGGAGATTAAAAACAAAATCAAAAAGCTTATTCCTTGATATGTGTATTATGGGAATTCTACACAAGAAAATGTCACACTTTCATAAATTTACGTATTATATTTATGTTGTCTACATCAATCAATCTTCAGCCAATCTCTGCAGCCAAAATGTTTCAGTTGAATTCAGAATACAAGTTTATTATAGTTTATTATCAGTACAATAACAAATATGTTTTCATTTATTATCGTCGACTAGCTAAGCTTGTGTACGACTGATATTTGATGACGTCAGCCTACCAAACAAAGCACTCTTCATCTTAATTCGTTCAATGGCGGCATGGAAACCATGCGTCACTTGTTTATTTACCCCTGTCAGTCAAATGATTTGATAACATAACGCCTTAGGGTAGTATTATACGATTAAGGGTATCGCTTATTGTTAAAATCTTCCGGTCTAAGAAAATCATCGATGATTGATAAAAAAACCTTAGTGTCGCTGTACGGAGGTAAATTATGAACAAAGGAGATTTATCATAACGGCCGTTTTCCACTCTGCTGAGGTTTCGTTCGTTATATATCGGGAATTCTAATATGTCGGAGGTTGCTGCTCGTCCTCTTTTTGTATCTTAATTATACAGATACATTCAGGGGTGGCAAAAATGTATAAACAACGATTTCCATGCTAAGTAAAGGATGTAAATGCTTAAAATTGGACCAATTTTTACATTGTTTAGGAAATGAAATTCTCTGTCATTCGGGGGATTTATTTAAACTATGGAAGCGCAATGAAACGAGTTCAAAACTTTTGATGAGTCGCTTCTTTGGGCATTGTTAGCTAAATTAAGACGCAAAGCATTAACAAAAACATGTTTTTGTTTACAAACGTACATTTAAAAGTGTTTCATGCGAATTTTAGATCTAGCGTGGGTCGTGATATGTATAACACGACATCAATATGGTTAAAAAAATTTCGTTATACAAACTAGAGCATTGAATCATGCATAATTAACACATTTTTAAGTAAATTGGTTACCTTATTGTTAGATTTGAAGGTAGTTATGGTTTAATTTGTTCATCATTTTTTGTTAAATCGCTTATTCTCAAATTTTTGGCCGAAAACGTGTCACAAGTACAACTTCTATGATAAAAGCATATTTGCTTATATTATATAAAAATTATGAATATTATGCTACTGGTACATCATATCAATGTAAAATAAAATACAATTTATAAGGATCACAACTCATTTTAGTCTGCATCAGCTTGTTTTATGTAATTACCCCTAGCAAAATTCAGTGTCACAAACGTTTTTCGATATCAAGTGCTTTGCACCATCGTGTTAAAGTGTAATATTTGAAAGAAAGAAATATTTTGATTTTATGTGCACACATCATAAACTGTAGCAACCATAATAAAAATAATTTCAAACTGAGCAAACAAAAAAATGGGCATTATTGTACCTGTCACAGACTGTTGGAAGTTTACGTGACACCAAGTTTGTAGGCATTTTATGAATAGTTAATAGGTGTAGAATCTTGCATTCAAACATTTAACTGTTAGCTTAATGTTATAAAAGAAGAGAAAAGTATTTATTTCAGCATTCCTGTTCAAACATTTTTGAACTGGTATGGGGAATTGTTTCATGAAGCTTTACGTGACGACCGTCAGTTCATTTCCAGTATATTCAATGCATACTCCTGTATATAATTAAACCTCATAATGTACTCATTGCTCCTCCACTACTTAAATAGACATTTACAACTTAATCGGAAACGGAATATGAAATCTACAATTGTAAAATGAAAGGGGTCTTCTCAAACTAGTCAGAAATTTGTTTTCATTATATAAGGCCGCAGATAAAGAAACGTTGGGTTTCAACTGATATTAAAATAAAACTTAATTTCAATTACCAATTTATCATGAAATAGACATAATGTAATTATACAATTCAGCAGTCACTGTCATACTCTTCAAAGCATCGGTTCGAAAGTTTCACTCGTTTCACTGAGCAGCGAGTGGAGCGTATCACTGTCGTAACCAAAGTCACGCATCAATTGCAGACATTTCTAGTAATATATATCAATTCTATCAAATCACGGGTGAAACACCGGAAGCTCTAATTGATCTACAAAATTACCTGAATTTAGAAGAGTTGAGACCTCACGAATTATCATTGCGAAACCGAGTATTAGTGTTTATTCTTTGGTTGAGGTATTATCCTACTTATAATATGTTGGGTGCAATATTTGGTGTTTCCGTTGCAACGATTGAAAACGAAATACAATGATAAATTCCTATCTTCCACGAGAAACTACATAGTTTCATTAAATGGCCTACTGATGAGGAATGGCTAAATATGGGTGGT
Source organism: Mactra quadrangularis (assembly GCA_025267735.1). Lineage (NCBI taxonomy): Eukaryota > Metazoa > Mollusca > Bivalvia > Venerida > Mactridae > Mactra > Mactra quadrangularis. The sequence goes on along the minus strand of CM046305.1, from coordinate 43,847,983 downwards.
GTATGGACAAACTTACCTATTGTTTTCGGCGCCATAGATAGTACTTCACTTGAAATGTATAGACATAAAGTCAAGCCACAGGAGGAATACTACCACGGGCACAGATATTATCATGCTATTCATACACAAGTGATTGAGGTCGTAAATGGTGTAATTCGGTATGTTAAGAGTGGATTCCTTGGGCATACCGACGACGCTCAACAGTACCATTTGATGAGACGGATAGGAATCGATTTGAATTACTACTTTCATCTTTTGGGTGACAAAATTTATCCTTATCGTGGACCAATAATTACACCTTATACCTCTGCACAGAAAGCCCGGAAACACATAATTTTGCGCCGAAAATGTTTAAAATTAAACAAAATAATACGTAAACACGTACGCGTAGAACATGCATTTGCTTTTTATAATCATACAAAATTATTGGATCCCTGTGGCGTCATCCAAGGACCAAGGCATTTATTGAATGTGAATGTTAACACATGTGCGGCACTAATTTGCAGACAATGAGAAATCAAAATACATGTAGATTTATGAATGTAAGTCTTTGGTGTGCTATAAACTTGTGTGTATGATAATATAATCTGTGAACGTGACCAATTGTATTTGAATAAACCATAACTTAGTGTAATGTTGTCTTGTTTTCATAACAGAATGACGTACGTTGCACTTTGTGGCACTAATGTCTTTAAGATCGATAGGCGAATTATCCCGGACATGCATAAATCGTCTATTTCTAAAACTCATTCATAGATATACCTGAGTCATATATGTGAACTTGATACACAACTGTAAGGCTTAGTGTGTAGTTACCAAAATCAGTTTGAGAAAACCCCCATAGAAATACACGGATTAGGTTGTAAATGTCTAATAGAAACAAAACAAAAAGTTGTTAAATAAGCTCAATTTGAAGTTTACGTATCTGAATACTTTCGTGACGCTTTAAAGGAAAATTTACTTTAACTTCAATCGACAAAGGCAAAATTGGTAGTTTTCTTTTAGATATATCCTATGACGTCAGGTTAAGTTTAGTACAACCATTTTCTTGAATAGGGGAACAATACATCGCATTTAAAGTTAAGTTTTCCTTGTTTTTGACCTATTGTCCTTAATTCAGTTAGTGTTTTAAATTTTTGTTGACGGAATGTTTTATTATTGCAGTATTAACCAGAAAAGCCTATGTTTTCACATGATATTACGCTTTCAATGTTAAATGCATCTATTGATATGCGATGCTGCGATCAAAATGTCACGTAAAATTCACTCTTATGTCACGTAAAACTCAACAGATTAAAGAGCAAGTTTGCATTCAAAATTGTTAATTAGTCAATTTTAAATATAATTTTTAATATTATATTTTCCTAAGCATCATGATACACCATTGTTTAATGGAATAACATTGTTTTATGTTGTAATTGCGAATATTAAACATTATTTTTGCACATGATAGACGGAACCTACTTAATTGTAATGAGATAAATGTTCATGAAACTATTTCAACCTTTTAACTCATAGATGGGTCTACCAGATTCTTATCAGTTGCTCGTACACGTCAGAGATAAAATGTACCTCATCTTCATTAAAGTTTAAATGATGGCTATTGTTTTGACACCTATATATTTTAACAGGCATTTATCATAAGTACGGATGTAATCAAATTTAAGAAAGAACAAATATTACGTAAAACAATCATTATAAATAAATATTAGTTATAGCAGTAATTACAGTTGAATTATTATATATGACTGCATATACACATTAGAAATTATACTGTTATCAAATGCATCATAAATATATCATTTAAATTGGTAATAAATGCTTTACATAAATGTTCTTCAAATGTGTAATGGATTTTTTTGTTAATTGGTGTAAATTGTATCCCGAACAGATTGACATCCCAAAATAAAAGGTAAGGGCAATGAACGAAAATGTTTGTAGCTGCATGCTGCAGTGAACACAGTATAAATCTTAGATCATCAGTCTGAATTGAAATAATGACATTTTATGTCTGAATAATGAGTGTCAATCTCTTTGATTGATCTACAAAATTTTCTAAAAAATATATATTTATATATATATTAAATATTTTATTTAGTGAAATAGTTTTGATAGCATAAAGTTTAGATAAAAAGGCGACGCCTTTAGAATCACATACAGGGGATTAAACGATGAACTATGAGTTAAAGGTTTGAGATGCCATATAACGACTGAAACAAGGCCTTTGAAACCCTCGATGAATTAAGGTGAATTTTACGTGACATCCTGAATTTAATGCAATATTAAAATGTAGAATGGCATGAACAAGGCTCGAATTCTTATTTAAACTCTAACCGAGTTCTTGAACATTACATTTGAGGATAGTTTCTAATTTCTTGACATCATTTAAGTTCTCCTTGTGAATGAGAAGATAAGAGTGAATTTTATGTGACAATGACTTAAAGTTGATTTAAGACTGATTATGGCTTAATGTTTTCTTTATTGAACACCAATGCTACTATTATCGTTAAAAATACATATTGATTGTTGTAATCTCACATTAGAAAATGCTATATTTTTTTAAATACCAATATGATAATACCAATATTGTATTCATTTTTATGTAAGTTTATAATCGTTTTCATTCTTTGTGAGTGACTTACTTTGTTAACAGTTGATTCTCGTTCCAAGTTAGATGTTCTTTTGATGTTACATTTTAAGCCTGGTTATAATATCTGTTCAGTAAACACAAATTTTATTACTCTTGTTTTGTTTTAATTAGCATTATCACTCTTAAAAAATATTATGAATTACTGTCACGTAAAATTCAAAGTGAAATTTAGCTGTCATTATAAGCAACATGAATAGCAAAAAATATACCATATACAGTGTGGCCATATTTCGAATAAAAAGACAGACATATTATATTTTCATATTATGATAAAAATTATACCCAAATATAAGATTAAAATTTTGTAATTTCACCACTCTGTTTCGGCCCAAAATTTGAGAATGACTCAATTTATAAGATTGGGAGGAGTGTTGTGGAAATCAAAATTTAGAAAAAAGGAAACGTTTTCAATACATCTGTCTTTATCATTCATGATTCTTGATTGAATGTCTAAACATAAATTAATGTTGTCATAAATATTGATCTGCGTAGGTTATAGATTTAGAGCTACGTACACGTTGACTGTCAAATTAAAGCATGTAATAGCAAAAAGAAAACATTATGAAATAAAACTAAATTGTACATATACATTAACTGAATACATCTTGTTTTAATCCCTTATGGCTCTTAACTTTTGAACAGTCGTATATTCATTATAAGCTTTTATACGTCATATTGATGTCATAAATTTGTCTGCTTTATTATCATGTACATTCACCACAACTGGGAGGAGAAGCTTTTAGATTTTGAAGTGAGTGATAGTTATTTTTAACTTAATTTTGCAAATTTAACGGTTAGAGTGAAACATTCCACCGAGGTGCATGAGAGTACGTATCTTTAATATCGATTATAGAAATACTTTCCGATCAGAATAGAAAATTTCGTGCCCGAGGGGGTTGTGGGTTCGAATCCCACCCGGGGAGGTTATACCCTTCCATGAAAATTTGACAATAATGACGATTTTCCTCTATTGATTAGATAATATGAAGAAGTTTCCGGCCTTGTGGAAGGGTAGGTGAGCGCTGGTTATAGACAATGGTCCTTGAAAGCTAGGTTAGGTGCCCTGCACGCCGTAAAATGACCTACATTGTGTTGACATGGCGTTAAATCCAATGAATTTATAAATTCAGAATAGAAATAAGAACGCCAACAAACTGTTGAAACCACAAATACATACTTGTAAATCACTGAAAGATTAAATAGAGACTATGGTACGTGTCTGCTATTAATTTATGACTCTGAATAAAATTAAATCTAACTTCGATAGTTTAGATATACTGTTATATTGATACTTCACTTGTAAAGACCTACATACGTTTTGTCTAAGTGCTCATAAATTATATACGCAATATATTACGAAACACGAAACGTTTGATATTGTTTACTGTTCGCCAGTACGGATTGATTTGCGTCCCCCACGCAGCTCAGTGAATACATTACATTCACCCGCTGCCATAAAACGTGTCGATTTATGATATTGTCCTCTACTTTGAACCTTTAAACGACCAAGAAAAGTTAACCAAATTCTGATTTCACCGAAAATGACGTCATATATAATGTGGTTATACTTCGTGGCAATGAAACGAAAAAAACACGAAGATACGACAAATGAATGCTTGTCCGTGTTATTTTGGATAATTTCCTCGTGCGTTTGAGACACGTATTTTGAGCACAAAACTTTGAGTTTATTATCTATTTTCTTTATGTATGCATTGACTAAGCAGAGATCGAAATACAAGATCCAAAATTTTATTTTTTACATGAAAATAACAAAAATGGTATCACTGAAAATGTTCAAAACTAACCGGTAATAGGATTGAGAGGAGTACTATAATAATCCTATCAAATCAACAATTTAACTCTAACATATAACATAATATATTAGCCTAATTTAGGATTAACCTAACGACAAATTCCTCTCTCATTTTAAAACAATCTATTGAGTACGAGTAAACTATAAACTCTATGAAGGTAGAAATTCAAATCTACGCCGAGCTAAAACTGTCCGCTCGTAAACATACGTAACGAAAATTATGTGACGTAACTTTTTAATTGGATTTTCCCGACAACATCATCAACGTCATTAATGCAGGTTTTGTCATGACGCGCGTCAAATATGAATTGGTAATTATTGTTATTAAATCCTGTCTTGAAATCATTTTTGTTGAAAGCCTTGTCATGAACAAAAAAACCCGAAAGTCGAGCGTGCTGTCCTTGGTCTGCTCTTGTTTATATAACATATAATTGAATTCTAGTTTTGGTTTAATTTAACGCCGGAGCAACACATTATATAGACATGTACTATGTTACATTTATTTTGTTTGTATAGTTTATGTCATTGCTTTTTTATGTATAATTGTATATTTTGTAAATATGTTACTACTCTTCAGGTAAGGAGGAAACCGGGTCGATAGCGCAGTTGGTAGGGCGCCGGGATTTGGATACTCGTGCCCGAGGGGGTGCGGGTTCGAATCCCACCCGGGGAGGTTATACCCTTCCATGAAAATTTGACAATAATGTCAATTTTCCTCCATTTATTAGATATTATGGAGAGTTTCCTGCTTTATGGAAGGGTAGTTGAGTACTGGTTATAGACAATGGTTCAGGAAAGCCTGGTTAGGTGCGCTGGACGCCGTTAGATGACCTAAAATGTGTTGACACGACGTTAAATCCAGTAATAAAAATGTAATATAACATTATTTTTGAGGGTTATTTTCTATAGGAAATGTATGCTGAATATGGCAATTCCGGTGAACCTGAAACACCGGTGATTACAAAGTTATCCCGATTATTGACGCATGTGCAGCTAACAGATTTCTTTGTCTCTTGTAATTCCTTTACTTTAGTTTCCGCCATTTTTCTGGAATGAAAGTTGTTTTAAAATGTCATTTTTACGTGGGAATGAATATAAATATTACTTGCCATTTTTTTATATAAATTCGGCAGAAAATAGAGAAATATTACATGCTATTTGTTTAGTTATTGTTTAAAGAAATTGTCCTTTATCGATTGATTAAAATGGATTGGAAGTTTAACTGCGCACATTTACTTTTCTGTTTACGTATGACGTCACTGACCTTGGGAGATTTTTTACCTCATCACCGGCAATATATATTTGGGAACAAAGACGACAGATTACACTACTGACACAAGAATGGTGTAAGTTTAACTGATTCTGTTAGGTTTCTCGTAAACTGAAGATTATAATATGTTTAAAAGACATGGACTGATAAATCAGTAAATATAACATGCTTGTAGATCTTTGTTTGGTTACTGAAAATACGGTCTAAAAATAGCATCACCGGTATATAGTATACCCTGTATACAATCTACGTATCACTTGTTAAATTTCAGATCGTGTCCACAAAGATTGATTCACTCAGTTCCAGATATTTTGAATACTATGTTCAAATTATCTGACATTCAGCAGACAAAAAGGAATGTTAGAGAAACGCTTGCTTGCATCGGATCACTGGTTGGTTCAACTGACGTACGGTTAGAGGCTTTAAATAAAGCAAAAAAAGCAGCGCTTGATGAAATAGAAAGATTTCAAAAAGTTCTTGAAAATGTCTTAAGAAAAGTGGCAGAGTCGTCAAGAATTGAAGTTGATAAAGTATACAAGTCCCTGGAGGACGAGATTTTTCAACAGAAACACGACATTGAAAGTACCGCTGTTGCCTTGCAAGAGAATGTTAAAAAGATCAACAAAGCAGCAGCAAATAGAGCTCAAAAGTTTGTATGTTCAAAACTAGCAGAGACTAATATCAAGAAGGCAGAAAAGAAAATGACAAAACAGTTGAACGCTGATAACATCAATATGGCGATGTCATTTCATCCAAATAATGAGCTGAAAGAGTACATGAAAGGTTTACATGGACTCGGCAAAGTAGAAGTTGCTAAAACGAAGGAGAAAAACCTATACAAAGTAAAAGGAGGTGGAGATATCATTATAAGGGTAAATCGAGATACAAGCGATTGCAATGCCTGGGGATGCTGCTTAACAGATGATCACCAGCTTTTAGTCACTGACGAGAACAACAAGAAAGTTAAGCGTTTTGATGCACATACGCTGTTAAGTATTGATCATTGTACCTTGGACAGTATCCCAAGAGGTGTCTGTCTCATTGGTAATCATGAATATGCTACGGCCTGCTCCTCCTCAAACAAGATCCAGTTTGTTTCCCTAACAAACAAGATGAAGCAAACAAGGAAGATTAAAACATCTCATGGATGTCATGGTATTGCCATGAAGCATGATAATCTATACGTTACTGATGGGATAGCATCTCTCTATGTCTACGACATGGCTGGTACCAAGCTGAGAACCATTACACACGATACTGCTGGAGATGATATGTTTAAGTTTACTAACATTACTCATATTGCATTCAATGAGCTAGGAACCAAAATGTTTGTCGGAAACTTCAATAGTGGATTTAAATGTTTTGATGGTGTTGGAAAGTTTCTGTCTACTGTCAATGATGATGAAGTTGTTGGTATAATTGGTGTGTGTAATGATAACACTGGTAATATTTTTGTTGCTGGTTTCAACTCTGACAATGTTGTACAGTTTAATGAAGATGGGGAGAAAGTTGGGGTTGTTGTAAAAAAAGGAGATGGGATCACACTCCCATCCTCAGTTTGTTTTTCTCCATCGATGAAAAGATTGTTTGTTACCATGTTGAATTCAAATATTTTGAAAATGTATGAATTTGAGTAAATCAGCATCACTTCGCTGACGATGTGAAGAGTAAACCTGGTTTAATTGTAACAGTTAAAGCTAACATATTTGGTTAATTTTCTTTGACACTTGGTTCCAACTGTTTCTTTAGACGTGTATTTTTTCATATTTTCTCTTATTTCTTAATCAATGATTATTGCAGACACATAAAACCACCCGGCTAGCTCTGTTGGTAGCACGCAAGTCTACTGATCGAGGGGTCGTGGGTTCGATTTCCGGGCGGGGATACTTTCGTGGAGCTTGGTCATGAAATTATTTCTACGGCCATTCTCCCTCCTACCAATGATTTTTAATTATGAAGGGCAGTTGTCAGTCACTGAAGAAAATATGCGCTTTGTAGTTTGTTAACAGCTAAATCCAGAGATTTAGCCTTTCCAGGAGAAGTGAGTAGGTTGACTGACCGCCGTTATTTGACCTATACAGTGTGTTGCTATGGCGTTAAGCCCAATAAACAAACAAACATTATAACACATAAAGAACATAATTGATGGTTCCTGTTCAACTTTATATTAGTTGTTAAACAAATAACTACTTGTAATGTATATCAAAGTATACTTCAAAAATATATACACTGCCCTCCAAAAAGTATTTCACAATACAATTAATCAAATTGCTATAACTTCCATCTTCATGGTAAAAACAACAACATTGTATCGTTGTTGATTTTATTCTTTTTATTTGCTATGGAAACACAATTTTATCAGCACATCTTTTTTTTTTAGATGCTTCTTAAGTTATTGAGCACTCTCAAAAACCAAGGTCAATGTATCTCAATTATCCATTATCAAGTTTAAAATATTTTGTCATTTCATATCCAAAAGAAAAATATACTGATTTAAAATAGCAAAATTTAAATCAATTGAAAATTGCTTTTACAACATTTTGAAACTCCATGTAGTGCAAAGAAAATAGCCAATTTGTGAAGGAACTTTTGGAGGGCAGTGTATGTGTGTAAAGAAACTTTTAGACACCAATGTATTGAAATTATAATGACTGATAAACATATTTCTTTTTTATAAGTTCTATAATTAAAACATTGTATATAAAACAATAGAAATATATTACATGTACTCACTTTTTACAACTTTTTATTTCCTTGTTCTTTTTATATTTAGAAATGTTTATACAATACAATACAGTGTACAAAGTACGGTACAGTAACGCATGCCGTGTTGACCAATGTAATGATTAATTTACTATACAATCATACAAGCTGGTTTGGTATGTCAGATTTGTCATAACAAAATGAGTTGAGCTATCATTCGGAACACCTCGACCTTTCATGAATGAATAGCGAATGGCCGAGGAGTTCCGAATGTTGAGCTACGTTACATTGAATTAGAGACTGAAGTCAGTTATATTTCCCTGATCAAATCTGAAGCAATCCAATTGGTAAGAAGGTCCTTAAAATTGAAATCCTCAGATTTTATCATTGAAGTCCAATGTTAGACTAACAAAATATTTCATCTAATATATTTCTTGTCACTGAAGATATTAAAAGAAGTGATGGAATTTAGATAGAACTTTACCCTAACAATACTTAGCTTGAATTTAAAACAAATTAAATGATTTACAAAAAAGTTATTGAAGATTAATTTTGGCAAATTGACATTGCAAAGTAAGGATGAAATTCGAGTAATCCAACTAATTGGACCTACCTATTTGAAGAATATACAAGGGGAAATAACTGACTAAAATTCCTTATTATACCGTTATAAAATGACCAGCCAGCTGGCGTATATGCTGGAACTTATTCCAGTATAAGGGGTTGAATTATTTCACACACACGTGTTTTTCTTTCTAAAATACATCTTCATTCCAGTTGGAAGGTCTGTCCCCTTTTAAGGGTTTTATAGCATTTTCCGTACAACAACAACAAATCTGGGTCAGTATGTAAACCTGTGGTATAGTTAATATCACAACTATAAGCCAATGGACACAAACCAGTACGAATGAGAATAGTTTAATCACTTTCTTACATTCGTCATCGCTGGAATGAATCCACGTGTCGTAAATCCATACACTACCTATAATAACAAAATAAACCAAAAATAACTTAAGTAAGGCACGATATACTATATCTGGAATTCAAATATTTGGGGTTTCCTCTGCACATAAACATTCACTATATGTTCTAAAACGGTAGGATTCAATCTGTATGTCATGCTTTTCAGCAATAATGTGTGACAAACTTTGTTTGTACCGCCTGCGCACGGACAGAAAAAAAACACGAAATAGAGTTCCGCATTAGGTCTATGGAGACAATACCATCATCAAAGCGCTGAAAACACTGAATTTGTTTTGTTCTGAAGTTAGTAATTTTGTTTGGAGTACATGTACTTTCTTTTTTTAATTTATACTCATGAATTGACCACTGAATTTTAATCCTAGTAACCAATAGCTAAATGGGTCATACTTAGTACCATTCAGTGACCCAAGGTTTGAAAGTTCCATTTAATATGCACATTTATTCTTCTGTACATGTATGCCGGCATAAAAGCACATACAAAACACCACTTTTTAGTTGTAATTTAAAGTTATAAACTCTTATTCAGATTTGAATTCATACAAGCCGCTGTCAAATGGTTTTTAGTTACACTATTAACTTCGAAGTTGATTTTAACAATCGCAAAGCCTAATATTCGGGATTTTGATCAACAAAAAGATATTTAGTGTGTAAACAAATCATGTTAATCATCAAAATTTTATCTCCATTATTATCATTATGAAAATAACTTTAGTTGTTATTCTTCTAAAATTTACATTTTTATACATTAAACATACAGGTACATGCAAAATAAAATAAATATGTAGAATTAATATATATAAATAATTACGACCACGCCCCCAAGCCCCGTATCAGACTATAGTCGTGGTAAAAGTATAAAAAAAATAAACGCATACTTACCTAGTATAACCCAAGTTGTAAATAAACAATATATTACAAGAGAAAAGACTCGCCAGCACGTTATACCAAGATATTTGTCATTAGCTCCCTTGGCACTCACAAATATTAGTATAAACGGTGTCAAAGAGCTTATCATCACCCAATATGATATAACTGGTTTATATGAACAATCTTCACGCCAGAGTATACCTGAAACAGTAGTAAATCAAAGTACTGATAGTACTGATGGGACAGTGCTACTGAAATTGTAAATTCAAAGTACTGAAAAAACTGATAGGATAGTGCTACTGAAATTGTAAAAACGAAATACTGATAGTACTGATGGGACGGTGCTACTGAAATTGTAAAATCAAAGTACTGATAGTACTGATTAGACAGTGCTACTGAAATTGTAAAATCAATGTACTGATAGTACTGATGGGACGGTGCTACTGGAATTGTAAATCAAAGTACTGATAGTACTGATGGAACGGTGTTTTTTTTAAGATTATGTGGTTTTGACAGAAGAGCATGGTAAATTATGTGATCATCATTGCCAATCTCTGATTATTGATTTAAAGCATGGCCGAAACATACAGACGCAGAGGGTCTCATTATCTCGTACTGGAATTGCAACAATATCGCCCAAGTAATCCGCATGAGATTTTGCCGTATTTTGTTTTGGACTGGCTCGGTTTTGTTCATAAACTACCAATTGTCTCGGATAAGCTTTGGTTAATGTCGCCATGTCGCTGCACATGCAGTCTTCCTATGATTGAATTATGTAATACAATGTTGCTGCAATCGCATTCGGTGCGTTGTTCTGAGTAGAAAACATATTTGGTGCATAGATGAATTATATACTATTAGATAAATTACATACCTATTGTTATGCAGGCTCCAGCAGTAAATATCAACAAAATGATTGGTATATAGTACATACATGTAATAGTCACTGAAATATTTAATGGAAGTTATAGGCAAATTTTCTTTTCTCCATTTTCCTAATATTGCAACAAACTCAACAATGCATTACTTTTCAAAACTTGTACTGTTTCTCTTCAAAATATCTAGGGGGGGGGGGGTGGGTTCTAAACAAGATCCATGTGGGCCAGTAGCCTGTTCAATTATCCCGAACGTTCCAAAATGTTCCGTAACGGAAGTGTCGGAACGACTCAACCCATAGACAACTCAACCTGAGACAACTCAATCCCATACTAACGGGTTGAGTTGTCCCAGCTTTGAGTTGAGTTATGCACGGGTTGAGTTGTCTACGGGTTGAGTTATCCTGTACCCGTAACGTTCACTAACAGTAGTTACTGAACACGCGGCAGGACTGCTTAAAAAATTATGTGTTAATAAGTTAAATAAACTTAACCTTGTACAATGAAATCGGCATTATTGCATTACATTAGAATCTCGAACATAACCTTGTAAAACAAAACGACAGTTACACATCGTTAAGTCATCTTGGAATAAAAGGAACATACTTATTGAATCCATCGTTGCGCGTTAGAAACATTTTGACGCTTTTTATTGTGCTCGTTTTATCAGTTATCCTAACCACTCGACCATGAACGAGTTGAAACCGTTTAAATGTTAGGACTAAAACATTAGTTCCTGGTTATTGATTACTACTCCTTTATTAATTCAATGACTAATTATTAATTACTACTCCTTTAAAGAATCAGTGACTTTAACCTCTCGGTCGACAATGAACGGGTTGTTCGCCTGTTATGGGAATGGAACAGGGGATGAAATTAAAAAAATAACATACTACAAGATTTGCATTCTCCTTTCCATTTACAACAACATGTTATTATCTCATACCATCTTAACTCACGTATATCTCTTTTTCTTCCCATTGTTAAATCATTTATTGTTGGTGTTCAAATTGAAAAAAAAATCAAAAACACCATCAAACAGAAGGAGCAGAACACAAAAAAGTTATATTGATGTTGTATTAAAATGTTTTCAGTAAACTTTGTTCTGTTTTACTCTTTTATACAATTAAGTACCATTTAGTTTCGTTATTTTGTGTATTTCAATTCACTGTACAGTTTCTTTTACTTCAGTTTAGTTAGGTTTTGTTCTTTTATGTTCTGTTCTGTTCTCCCAGCTCTGTTTGATGTGTCCTGTTCTCGGCGACTCAACACAGTTTTGTTATGATCGGTTCTGTTCGGTACGGCTCTGTTCAGCCATGTTTTGTTCTGCTCGGTTCAGTTCAGTTAATATGTTGTTCACTGTCCTCTTTTGTTATATAATGATCCACTCGTTCAGTTTATATTCCTTTCAGTTCCGTTTTGTACAATTCTGTTCAGTAGTAATCATTTTACTTGTAGACTCTAAACTATTATCACTGTTATGAATCATAATTAACACATTATCTAGACGTTTGTTTTATAATTCATGTAATTAGTTTAATACATCGTAAATGCATTTTGTATAAAAAGTCTTACATTCGTAATTTTAAATTTGATTTAAAGTATTTTTGTTTCTTTTGAATAAACTTTATGTGTATTTTGGGCTGTCGTTTTCCAAAAGCCATTGTTCTCCAAACAATCTACCGTCATGCAACATTAGTGATAATAATGAAAGGGCTTTAAACAATACTAAAGTATTATTAAAGAAAAGAGTATTATTTGAAATAGTATTGTGTTCGCACTACGTCATTGTAACTATTATTTTGAACCATGTATTTAATATCAAAAACGGAATCACCCGTGCGATTTTCCGATTATTTCATTAGCAAATCGGCAAACCTCGTTAATTTCCGTAAAATCTTTAATTTTTCAACGAACTAATGGTTGGCGTGTTCAAAAATGTATATGTGTGATTGTAATTATGAATGAAAATTATTGTTAGAGATGGCATTGGGTAACCTAACTCTCCCGTCGGAACACCTCTGCGATATTTTATGCAGACAAAGCCGCCCGGCTAGCTCAGTTTGTAGCACGCAAGTCTACAGATTGAGGGGTCGTGGGTTTGATTGCCGGGCGTGGCATACTTTCGTGGAGCTTGGTCATGAAATTATTTCTACGGCCAGTCTCCCCCCTACCAATGATTTTTAATTATGTATGGCACTTGTTAGTCACTGACGAAAGTATGCGCTAAGTAGTTGTTTAACAGCTAAATCCAGAGATTTAGCCTTTCCAGGAGGAGTTAGTAGGTTGACTGAACGCCGTTATATGACCTATACAATGTGTTTCTTCGGCGTTAATCTCAACAAACAAACAAACTAAAACAAGCATATACAAAAAGTAATAACTCGCTTGATAAATGAAAGTCATTTGATTTATTTTAACATTTAATTCAACTAAATGTGGTGCATACTAAAACCGAGCTTATTCAAATACTTACTACAATACTTTTGTTTTCACGATCGATAATAAGATACTCCTATTTACGTACGTGATTATTCTGTTAATCCTTTAGAAAATTATGCAATGGAGTGTACCGAGTATACGAAAATATTTGATGTTAAACGAGCAAGAAACAGTGATACGAAATATGATAACTCAAGCATGCAATAATTAATATAAGTACATTCAAACAAACTATTCATTCACTAATGTATCCGTGTTAAGATTGTTTCGATATAATTCAATTATAATTCCCGTGAGATGGTGCGATATAATTACGCTAAGCGTTCTTTAAGGAAAGCGCTACACAGCGCTTAAATACCATTTGCTACTGATTGATTTCTACACGGCTCACCGTTTACATGCCGTCTATCAAATACCAATATGACGGCCATTTAGTCTCAACATTTACATTTGTGTGGTGGCACACCCCAGTTTTAGAGGCTACGTTATAAAAGTGTACAAAATTATAAATGATACTTCGATATTCTTAGGTAATTAACCAATCTTCTACAAAGTTTGAGGTCAAATCAGAAGAATTATTATATAATTGTTAATCTGATTCATTATTCATGCAATTGAAATGGATTTTTTAATTGGTACATTTTATTTTTTTAAGTTGCAATTGATGTTATTTATCAGCCTCCAAATCAATGGTCAATGTTTTTCAATGAACCGATATCAAGTTAGAGATATTTTTGTTATTTTATATCCATATGACAAATGTGGTGATTAGAAAAAGCAAATCTGAAAATCATTTAATAACAATCTGCTTTTACAAATTGTTGAAATTCTATTTAGTACAATGTAAATTGTAAATGTGTGAAAGAACTTTTAGAGGGCAGCGTATATCTGTTTGTTTTATGAAATTCTCTTCCGGTATAGCAAAAGAAAATGATAAAATATATGGTACCATTGATTCTTTGTTATTAACAGGTGCGTAACACGGACAGTAGTTGCTGACTATTTACTCTGTGTATGATCCCTCATTATGCTAATTGATTATATATTCGTCGTGGTACGCTCCTGGCAGTATGACCGAACAGCGAATATGACTATTTATGCGTAAAACAAAATTAGCCCTGCGTAGCGCCGAATATCTTTTTAAATATATTTTTTGTTTATGATTTGCTTTAATCGGAATTCAGTGATTTGGTTGATATGTAGAAGAGCTCACCAATGAAGATTTAATCGATTGATAGTCCGCTTGTCACTGCTTGCTAGCGCTTTGGTTGATGCATTAAAGAATGACATAGCTGGTAGCACGCAAGTCTACTGATCGAGGGGTCGTGGGTTCGATTCACAGGCGGGGCCTCCTTTCGTGTGGCCTGGTCATGAAATTATTTCTACACCCATTTTCCCTCCTACCAATGATTCATAATTATGTAGGGCAGCTGCCAGTCACTGACGAAAGTATGCGCTTAGTAGTTAACAGGTAAACCCAGAGATTTAGTCTTTCTAGGAGCATTAAGTAGGTTGACTGACCGCCGTTTTATGACTTATACAATGTTTTGCTACGGCGTTAAACCCAACAAAAACGAACAAACTATGATTTGCTTTAATCAGAGTTCAGTAATTTGGTTGGTATTTGGAAGTGCTCACCAATGAAGAGTTTATTGACTGATTAGTCAGCTAGTCAGCGCTAGCAAGCGCTTCGGTTGATGCACTGTAATAATGAAGTAATCCTTTAGAGACTCAAACCGCTGCTGGCTATAAAATCATTATTTAAATGAATCGCTACGATGACCGTGATTTTAAAACTATCATTGTATTGTTGGTGTTGTTATTAATTCAAGTCGAGTGATGTATATCTCCTCATTGTTTTTGTCGTTGATGGCGCTGGTGATAATTTTGTTGCTGATAGTCTGAAAGTAATCAAAATAATTAATTAACGAACGGGTTCGCAAACAAGGACATCCGAGTTTATGTACTTTAGATATTAGACTCGTCCACTCAATAGGTGAATAAGCTGATGCATGTACATTATTTCACTGATTTAAATAAGCCTGTCTGACATTCCTAATAAAGGATAGATAGCGGATACAAACATTGTAAAATGTAGAAGTTGAATTGACAACGAAATATGATTAAATGATTTGATTATTAAATGGTTGGAATATTTATTCATTATTTATCCCCCAATTATTGTTTAGTGAAACCGGGTATGTTTATATACGCAATGTTTACATGAACGAACTTTAGTATCATTTGATCAAATTATGAGTACTTTTCAGTGATGCGTGGAAATACTTTAACATATCGTAAAGTTAAACTGTTACACGAAAAGTGCGACATAGTTATGTGAACAGTTCGGATATTACTCAGAGTTTAAACGAATTAACTGATAAATACGATTTTGATCGAGCAAAATAGTGCAGAATTATATAAAAATTAACTAAAACAAAATACCACGGATAAAAAAGTTTTAGACTGAACAAAATGGAACGTATTGAACAGGTTTTAGGCTGAACAAATAGAACGGTTAAATCAGGTTTTAGATTAAACAAAATATCACGGATAAAACAGGTTTTAGACTGAACAAAATAGGACGAATTAATGAATAATCAAGTTTTTTGGACGAAACATATTAGTGCGGACTAAACAATTTCTGGGCAATGAGAGGTATACAGTTGGATGTTGTAAGGGGAAGTTGTAAATGTCATTTATAATAATTCCATTAAATCAAGATTGTTATTTTTGCCTGCATTTTATTCGGACTGAATCAATGTCATTGTAAACAAGACAAAACGATGGAACACTTCGTCACTTTCTCCGTTCATTTGACTGTTTTTGTTTGTGTATTAATGCGCTCAGAACAGAGCTCAGATATCACCTTTTTACAATCTATTGAAGACAAGTTCTGCAACTATGTAAAGAAATGTGCCCTCAACAATCACGGGGATGAGGTAGTTCCGGTTGACAGCAATCAAACAAATATTGTCATACCTATTCTGTCACCTCCGTATCCCGGATACCGATGTTGTAAAACAGAATGCTCATGTGATGCCCAAACATGTGGCATCTATGACACGTGTTGCTTGGATACGCTAGAAAATCTACCAACAGTGAAGGAATCATCGGCAATGGTGAAAATGACGTGCTATACTCCTCACGCACGTACAAACTTCACGAGTATGAACTTGGCAAAAGCGCCAATGTCATGGAAGATGTTTCAAAAATGTCCGAGCGATTATTCAAACACTACTGTCACCCAAGCGTGTGAAATACAGAGCGACAAGAAAACGTTCCAAACAGAAACACCGGTGACCGATACTCTCACTTCATACTCCTATCGAAATCGTTTCTGTGCCATTTGCAACAACGTTAGCGATGATCGCTTTAGGCAATGGGCTGTTCTGTTAAAATGCACGAATGAGGCATTTAAACCAAAGGATATTGCAAACATATTTGAGGAAATTCTTCAAACTGAGACGTGCAATATCATCTACGAAGCCAAAGGCATTGAACAATTTGTTGGTGTCAAATGCGATAAAGTCATAAGCACTTGCAACGAAACTGGAAAATGGAAAGTCTACAATCCATTTATAGAGCGAGCATGTTTGGCTTACACTTCAGTTTATGATTATCAATATAAGAACGTATATTGTTACATGTGTAATACGGCTGACCTACAAGGGAAGGACACGTGTTATGATATTCCCGGTGTTCGTGTGGACGTCTCTTTTGCTGCTCTACTTCATGTTCCCTCTGATGAAGAAAATATTGAAATAAGATCACAGACCACTGACAAATGTAGAATAGGAGAGATTTACGACGAATATAAGGTTAGATTTAACTTGTATTGTCGATCAATCGGCGTTCAGTCGAGGTCATATTGTCTCCTTCTCTTGTCGCCATTAAATGCAGATCGGGCGTGTCCAAGAGGCTACGGTGTTTGCCATTTTGCGGTGTTAAAACCTATGTCAAATTTCATGGATGGTAGCCCTTGATGATTACGGACAAATATTGTATATGATTTGTGCTTATTCCTGTATCTTTAATTAAGCACAAATGATCGACGGTTACATACGGATTTTACGATAACTATCGAATTGAATCCGTGGCAATCCATGACGATAGTTTTTTAATGTATGACTAAGGTATAACCTGTGAACAACAGGAACATCAGCTGCCCGGCTAGCTTAGCAAGTCTTCTAACCGAAGGGTGGTAGGTTCGATTCACGGGCGAAACATACTTTCGAGAAACTTGTTGTACAATAACTTCTATTGATATTCTCTCTCCCACCACTGATTCTAAATCATTTAGGATATCTGTCAGTTACTGTCAGAGTTAAGTTCCTAGTATTTAGTTAACAGGTACAAGTAAATCCAAAGATTTAGCCTTTTTCAGGAGCGATGCGTAGGTTGACTGACCGCTGATGTAAAACATGAATTACATAGTGATGCTACGGCGTTAAACTTTACCAAACAAAGGCGGTGATTAATGTATGATTTATCTTTATTTCAGAAAGTTTGCCGAGAGCTGAGTTGTTTGTTTCCGAAAACATTACGAAATGGTACTTGTGTGTACATGATGGACACTCTGGGTGGGGTACGATATAAACTTTTCTTAAGATTGTCAACAAATGTCACTGTGGAAGAATCTACAAAGGCCTCTGATAACATCATGCAAGCACTCTACACTAAAGTTAATTCCACAGAACCGGTTGGGGATGTTTCAATTCGTGTATATACGTTCGCTGAAAAGTTGGCCTCTACTAATTTCACAGATGTTTTAAATCATCTCAAGGCATTGGAAACAACTAACATGTCAACAGAATTGCCAAATGAATCCAAAACTCATTTCATTGTCTGTTTAGAGTTGCAGACCAACATTGTAGAACTGATGGAAACGAAAACGATCGATAGGTTTTTGAAATATGATAAGACATACCTGGTGACCTCAGGTGACGTTACCAGCACAGGTGGTATTTTATATGACGTAGAACTGGACGTATTCAATTTCACTAATGATTCTAAAATGAGACTCTTTGATCCAAAAACATTGAGTATGTATGACCAAGTTGAAACAGTAATCTTTAAGGACAGAACAGCGGCGCCATATTGGTCCGCGTACGAGGAAATACCAATCACGCCTTTGTACGAGTGTACCTTAATTTCTTTGAACAGCACCGAATTCGACACTGAGAGAAACATCTTTGGCGTTTTCCTTAAGGAATTGAACACAACTTTGACAGAGGTAGACGTGCTTATCGCCGAAACTAAAGATAAAACTGAAAATTTTGAATTTAGAATGTGCACCGATAAGTATAAATCAACGATAGAGCCGTACGTTCAAGTAGAACGCGTGAAGGTTACGTCATTTGGCAAGGACGCAGACATTTCCATTAAGGGCGTGGTTTCCGTTGTATGCACTGTAATCTCTATGTTTTTATTGGTTGTTACAGTCGTGACGTATGCAGTTTATAAAGACTTGAGATCACAACCCGAGTCAATAATATTATCTTGTGTGGAAGCGTCTTTGTTGCACAAGGTTTGTTTCAGTTTGGGGTGGGGCAGTCGGAAAATGTGTCAGAAATGGTTTGTAAAGTGCTTGGGATTCTTATCCATTTCTCTTGGCTATTTGTGCTGTTTTGGATGAACGTCTGCTGTATACAAATGGTTAGGGTGTTTCGGCGTACAGTGGTAATGGCGGCAAAGTCTGTATCAATGAAGCTAACTACAGTTTATCTGATATACTCAGCATGCAGTAGCTGTGTTTTTGTTGCTTTAAATATTTTGATTTCGATGTATGGTCCAACTGATAAAAATACAATTGACAGCAATTATATCGGATACGGAGGTAAACTGTGTTACATTTCTGAAAATCGGATGATTGGTTATTGCTTTGTTCTGCCTGTAGGAGTCATTGTTCTTATTAATATTTCGATGTACATTATTGTTATTAGAGCGATTCGGAGCAAATCTGGGCTTAACTCGGAGCAGCAAATATCCTCAACCGTTGAAAGGAACTATTTTCAGATTTATACGCGATTGTCAACGCTGACTGGCGGAACATGGTTATTCGGTTTTATTTATCTAATATGGCAAATCGATGCTATTGAATATATATTTATTTGTCTCAATGCGTCACAGGGAACTCTTTTGTTTTTATCGTTTGTTTGTAACAAAAGAAATTTGAACTTGTACAAAGAATCGTTTTCTAAATTTCAGTCTTCATTAACTTCTAGTACAAATTAGTACAAAATAGTTAGTTTTCTAGGATTATATCCTTACTTTTCAAAGCCAATCTCCTAAACTCTATCAATAACTTCTATTGTTAATTTTGTTAATTTGCCGGAAAATTCAGCAACATATTGAATGAATGAAGAAGTACATTTTGTTTTTAACGAGGAAGATCTTTCATAAATAATTTTATTTTTCTTACATAGAAATACAATCCGAGGATTCCTACTGATAGGACCAACTCGCCAGTTGGATCTCCCTAGATTTTTAATAAGTAAAGATAAATAACAAATATACCTCATTCTCGAGTTATTTTCGCGGCGTCACACTCTGCAGGTAATTTTTGAGAACTGTAAGAAAATTTGTTAATTTATCACACAATGTGATAATCAAAGAATGATCAGTTATTATTCGCTCATAAGTTGTACGTGTACATAATATTATGTTTATATTGTAATTTATGAAAAATTGAAGATAAAAAACATCTTTTATTTAAAATAGACTGACTTAAGTGACTAAAGACACACATTTTTCATGATGCTGAAATTGCTTACCTAAAAATGGAATCTATGCGTTTTTGCTTGCAATAAGTGTAAATAATAATAGGAGCAATTTTTATGACTAACAGTTATGTTAGTCGAATAATTAGCTTTTTATATGTCATACATGTGCTAAACATTGTATATAATATGATTTAATATTTTACTATAATGGAGTACCTATTGAAACTGTATCTATATTTACTTATCCTGGTATAGTATTTACTCCAGGGGGGATCATTCCAGGTAGCACAAAGCACCATATCATCACAAGCTCGAAAAGCTATTTTTACTTTAAACAAATATTTGTACAAATTCACATACATCTCACCAAAGCATAAGCTAGAACTCTTTGATAAATTGATATCTCCAATACTAAATTATTGTTGTGAGGTATGTGGATTTGCAAATAATTTATCAATAGAAAGATTACATTATGCAATACTGTAAAAGAGTTCTTTGTGTCAAAAAAACAACAACACAGAATGATTTTGTATACGATGAACTCGGTATATTCTCTTTTAAAACTACTTATTTGTATATAATTATTAAATACTGGACTTCGTTACTTAAAAAGAGCCCGAATAAGTATGCCAATATTATATACAAGTTACTTTATCATTATTTAAATACATACCCTAATAAGTCTAACTGGTGTTCCCTATTAAGAGATGTACTATTTTATTTAGGTTTTCGGAGGCATGGTATAACCAAGGGTCGGGAAATGATATTTTGTTTTTAAGCATGGTTAGGCAAAGATTAAATGATCAGTTTATAAAAGAATTAGAGTGTTAGACTTAATACATCAGATAGAGCAACATTTATAAAACTATTAGTTCATTCAAATTTCATCCATACTTAGAATATTTTAAATTTAAAAAATTGTCAATCAGTAAGTCGTTTTAGAGTCTCTTCTGATAATTTAGCTATTGAATCAAGTAGATGGGTGAAACCAAATAAAATTCCTTTAAATGATAGAAAATATTTTAGTTGTGATACTTTAGAAGACGAATGTCATTTTGTTTTGAAATGTCCTATATATAACAATCTAAGAAAACAATATATACCTAACTTTTACTGGTCGAGACCAAGCATGTATAAATTTGTGGATCTTATCAATTCAGATAACAAAAAAACTTATTAGAAATCTTGGCGTGTTTATTAGTAAAGCTTTTGATGAAAGAGATATTTTTTTGTTTAGACACTAGAGTATTTTTGTTCAAAAGTTTTGTCCAAATATTGTCAAGGATGTCTTACACTTTGTTTTTTATATGTATTTGAATTTAATCTACATGTACATGTGTCATTATGACCTTCTCCTTTTCTTCCCTTCCTTTCTTTCATTTGTTCTTTCTTCCTTTCTTTCTTTATTATATAGTCATTGTTATAGTAATATATACCTATTAGTAGTTGGTTTCATTTCAATTGGTTTGTGTAAGCTATTTATTTATTCATGATCATTATGCGCATAGCATGCTTTGTAATCTCCACTTACATGTATATGTTTTTGAAATAAACTATATCTATCTATAATTATATGTACAAGTATGTATAAAGTAACTAATTTGACCCATTTGGGTCGGTTGTTTATGTATTTTTTATTGATTATTTGTAACGTACAATAAACGTTGTGCCTATTTATGTGTTGCATTGTACAAAATGTTACTGTAATAAACAAATTATTTATCTTCATGTTTTATCTGAACGGCTTTTGTAGTATAGAAACCTTACCTGTACTTTAAGTTTGATATTCTGGTGAGACATGTATTCTTTCTTTGAATTAATCATGAAATCATTATACAAAAAGTCATATTTGGGCATGATTCCTGAAAATTGGGTAAAATGTGCAACAAAATAATCTATGATAATGGAAAAGCAACTCTTGTCGAGACCAGAAGCCGCATACCCAACTTTTAGACCCATCAAAATTTTCGCTGTTTGATACATTCATATACCACTGTTATATGATACATCAGTTCAGCAATATAATTATCTACACGGATCCCATGTTGGGATCGATAATGTAAGATAAGGATCATAGATCACGATCATAACCATGTAGATTTCACTTTTTCATGTTATGTATTTGTATAATTGTCCATTGTGCATAAGGTGTAATTAAGAGATGAAGATGTCACTAGTTTAGAGGTGACATTTTGTATACATGACAGTTATTTGAAATAGGGGTTTTATGTAACAAATGCATATACATGTATGTTATATAAAAACGTTATATAAAATGTCTGGTTGAAACAAAAATAACGATTGAAATAGTTTGTCGATTGTTAAAGTATGTTAGAAATGAGAAATATAAATACACTATTACATCTCCTTTTTTAATTAATTTATTGCCCGTCCGTTAATTTTGATATGCCATATTTTTGATAAAGTTAAATTTCAACAACTCTTTCAATTCTCATCGTTATTGTTTAACCGTCAATAACTATTTTTTTGTTTCGTTTGTCCGTTGCAATATTTTATTTTGACTGAATTTTCGTTCAGTTTAGTTGATGAATATTAGTATAGCTGTTTAACTAATTTCACCTTTTTCATGAAATTGTATTACATGAATAAACTAGGCTATAAAAAAGTTTTCAAGGTATCTTCGTTTAAATAAACCATAACTGCAGTGGTCAGTTTCTATCATGCCGACAAAATAAACTACAACACTTAATTCATGTTTGAAAGTATTCATTTATCAGAAAATATGAATACATTAAAACGAAAATTATATGAATATACAAAATGTAAATATATTATAAGCAATGAAGGCGTATTACTTCAAGTAAAGTTGCTTTAAAGTAATAATAATATTATTATTTTATAATACTGATTTCAGTGGCTCTTTTAGTCGAGTAAATCTACCAAAAATTATATTATCTTAACAGTCCAGAATAATATTTTTTCTAAAACTTTATTGCTAGTTCATTTGACAGATACAATTTATCTTCAATAAAACAGAGACAGGAAGGTTATCCTGTCATAAAAGTGTACCCGCTGTGCCTTGCTATACACAATGTATTATTGAATCACACCAGGGGTCCCTATATCCAATAGCGCACATTATAAAATTAAGAAAAAAAACAACATAAAAATCCAAAACGTTTGGAAAAAAGTGCAAAAACATACCAAAACTTCATATAGATATTATAAAAATAAAAAATGCTTCGGAAACTAGAAACATTTAGCTTTCTCAAGTCGTTTGCACAAATTTGATCAAAGAACCGGAAAGGCTTTGTTTTTAAACTAATATCAACACGGGTATTTTTTTCCTTCTTATTCTATAGTAACGTGAGTCATCAAATATAACCTTAAAACAGACCAAAACTTTACAATTTTACAAAAATATAAAAACAACCTAATGAAAGAAAAAAGTTTAAAATTTTAGCATCATATGCACAAAATTTATATCTTAAACAATAAAAAAGATATGGCCATTCAAAGAATTTTTCCCTATACTTTTCTATTGAAAGTCGAGCATCGATTTGAGATCATGTATGGGCCTAAAAGTTGGACATGGCTTAGGAACACTAAATTCAAAATCCCGCCCAATGATCTTCGCACGTGTGTCAATAAATTCAATTAAGTTAAAGAACGATTTAACCGTGAGAAATATGTTTTCACGTATAAGGGAGACAACTTTGAGAAAAAGATAATTGATAAACCATATAGAGTAATTCCCCTTGGTAGAATGATTACAATGTCATATTGTTCACAACGACATAATGCGAATGCGTTTTACTTACTTCTTAAGAAAACGCAGTCAAGTAAACATATATAAAAAATAATGATAAAAATTCTATATTATTTATTGGATATAAACAAAAAAACAAGCAAGTTCATTAAAACGCAAATGACGATTAAAAAATCTTTGTTTTTATAAATTTAACGTCGTGTCAACACAATTTAGGCCATTTTACGGCGTCCAGCGCACCTAACCTGGCTTTCCTGGACCATTGTCTATAACCAGTACTCACCTACCCTTCCACAAGGCCGGAAACTTCTCCATATTATCTAATCAATGGAGGAAAATCGACATTATGATCAAATTTTCATGGAAGGGTATAACATCCCCGCTTGGGATTCGAACCCGCACCCCTCGGGCACGAGATTCCAAATCCTGGCCCGCTTTTAACTGCGCTATCGACCCGGGTTCACAATAGGTAAGTAATTTAACAAAAATCTAAATCTTTAATTGAGTATAAAAAAACGCAAGCAAATTAATTTAGATACAAAAAGATAATCCATAATCTTTATTTTCAATGGATATACAGAGAAAACACTGCCAAGTTCAATGAAGTATAATATAAAAATAATCAATAATCTATTTTTCAATTGAATAAAAAAAACAAGCAAGTTCATTGAAATATAAATGACAATTAACAAAAATCTAAATATTTTAATGAATATAAAAACACTTGCGCAAATTAATTCAAAGACAAAATAAAGATAATCACTAATCTATATTTCTAATTGGATATAAAGAAAATAAATAAATATAAAAAAAAGATAAACAAAGTTCAGTATTTTCAAGCGAATATAAAAAAATCACCAGCTAGTTGATTTATATATATAAAATTAAGATAAACAGAAACCTATCTTTTTCAATTGAATATACGAAAACATAAGCAAGTAAATTCATCAAAATGTAAAATAAAGATCAATAGACGTATAGTGAGACAATGGTCGCACAGAAAACACAAAGTATTATGAATGATGTAAAATTAATATAATCGAAAGAATTGTCATCAACTTGATTTAAATTAGCGAGTAAAAAATGAAATAAGGACTAACAAGTGTATAACTTATCAATAAACATAAACCTAATGCAGGAAAGTTTCAGAAAATAAATAGCTCTTATGAAAAGAAAACTCAAACAAGTTAACAAGAAAATTAAATGAATACAAACAAAAGCCTTGTTCTCTGTAAAGAAAACAAATCGTTCTTATACATGTATAAAAAACCTTTAAAGTTAATAAAAATACACTATGAATGCAACCAAAAACCTTGTTAGTCTGTAAAACAAAATACAAGCAATTTGAAGAAAACAAATCTTTCTTATACGACCTTTTGTTAGTCTGTTGAATATAAAATGAAAACAAAACACAATCATTGTCTTTACAATTATGATTCAATTACAACTTATTCAAAAGTAGTGTTAATACCATCCTTTATTCATGTCGCTCTTGTTAACATATTGTTTTTAAACATAGTCAGTTTCATTAAAAACTAGAATTTGGTAGTAAACTATTCTGACAGATTTATTGTTTAGTTAGTTTAAACATATTTCATTTGAATTATGTAACGTAAAGTTAACAATGTACGTATGTAATACTTTTGATAAATGTTATATTTCAAAATGGTCTGCATAAATCGGTAAATATACAAATGTGTATCATTTTATTTACCCATAGAATGGGTTGAATTGTTTAAAGTACAAAAAACGCATGACTTATAATGCGACCTTTACATAAATCAGTTTGTAAAGCAATTATGTCAGTATATGTATGCATATATTTGACAATATGATAAATAAGGCGTTCATATTTCAGAAAGGAAAATTGTTCACTGTTTCTCTTTAGATTTGTTCTTTGGTTCTCTTCTATTAGACGCAGCCAATTTATCAAGTAAACCCTCCATGTAATCTTCGGCAAAATTCAAAATTTGTCTTAATGACAAAAGAGATAAAATACTGATGCCTGTATCCAATTGCACTTCGTTCTCATAATTCTTGACTGGAAAAACATTTCCACGTGGTATTCCTAGCAACTGTGATACTTTCTCTACATTTTCTTTAACAACTGGACTCGTATAGACATTAGCTGTGTTGTTTTCTACGTTCTCACACAGTTTATCAATCTTGGTAAGGAGAATCGCTTGTGGTATCCCTGCAATCAAATCGATGTTTATACATGAAACTGAATGTCGTTCATAAAGTAAATAATAGTAGCCACGACATTATTAAGATAACATTACTCTGAAATCAATAGTGTTAATTGCTATCGAAATGAAATAGAATAGAACTGTTCACCTTTTCGCAAAATTTCACATAACTATGATGAAATATTAAAAAGTGTCAAATATTCTACATGATTCAAATAATATATGAGCTTAATTGGCCAAAAATGACGGTTTTATTGATGTTTCTTGCTTTTGACTTATAATGATTTATATCGTTAGATTTATTTTGTAAAAAGGGCCACAGGACTTTACCGAAGGGCTCTATCAAATGTGTGACTGACTACGAAACTAAGGACGATGGGTTCCATTTCCAGGCAGAACAAACCTAATTTGGTTGATTATTATCTAAACTGCATGGTGAATTTTACCTTTCATTAGTAATTTAAGCATTCACTCCATCAATATTTGCTAGGGTCATTCTTCGGTTTGTCAAAAATAGAGTTTACACGACTTGGTAGAGTTTAGTCGTAAAATATTAAAATTGTATTACGATTTTACCACCAGAAAGTAAAGCCTGCAGTCCAGCAATATTTGCAATGGTCATTTATCGGTCTATCTTTGCATCAAATATGACAGATGTCAACCACTGGCGACTGGCGAGGTTATGTGATTAGTACTTGGTTGAAAGCCAGCGTTCAGAGCTGTAGTCAAGTCCAGTGACATTGCGTTGAATAGAACGAATAGTTGATTAGCTACCGCATTATATACCTAAGAAAATGAGACACGAGTAACACAACTAATACCCAGTTAGTTTTTTTTCTATACGATTTTTTGGGGGGTTTTTTTACCTTTTTGTTTCATCAAAGTTTGGAAACTTTTCATTTTCTGTATTATTTTATCCGAAATTACTTCAACTGTTGTAGCGTCTAATACAAAAACTACACAGTGAATCTTTTCATCCAAGGTTGGTTTGCTGATAAATCCATTGGTACTTGGTGTAATAGGCTTGACTGGGTTGAACTGTTGACGAAATATAAAAGAAATACATATTTGTACATTATATTTTATTTCATCAGAAGCAATTTGACTGAATTTTTTACACACACAAATATTTTCTCTTAAACCCATATAGTTGACGGGTTTTTTATGATCTTTCCAAATTTAATTTCTACATATCAATTTATTTTAACCATGAAAGAAAAAAGATCTTATTTCACGGCGTCTCAACGCCGTGATATTGTGGTGGGTAGATTTTGATAGCAATGGGCAAAAGTCACGTGATAAAAAATGATAAAAATCCTTTCGATTTCCACTGCCGACAAATTTATTGTTTTTAATGCAGTTATAGTACAGCCCATTTCCGTTAAATAGTTAAAAAGTTAAATAGAAAAATCATTTTTGGGGGAATCCATATAAACAATTTTTCTTGCAACAATGCAACACACGAAAAATCAGCGTTTTATATCAACACATTTCCGCAAATCCTTTCGAATCACACGAAAAGGGGTAGGTATAAATCGCGAACCAACCGGACCAGGAGACCAGTTTAGTATACGCTTACAGTTTAACAAATATGCGTATCATAATGTGTGTATAGTACATATATTATTGATATTTGCCAATATTTTATTTGAAAAGATAAGACACCAATATCGAAATTATATTTTAAGAAATAACTTTGCAGACTTTAACTATTAAAAGAATCGTCGATTGCTTCATCACATATTGTTGTAAATATTATATATTTCAACTGTTAGAGCATTTATCATTTGAAAACTAATTTGATATGATTCATATATTTTAATAATATACCTTTTTTCCTTATTAGCCGACTGTATAAATAAAGAAGCGTAATCGTGTAACATTGACTCTTAATTCTTACTCTTACTGAGCTCTATTGGCGATCTTTTTTAACTATGATTAAGTGCAGCGGACCAATTAATTTTAAGAGCATAAGAGTTACGGACCAGGGTTGAGTTCAGTAACTGCGAACGTTATAGAACGTTCCGCAACGATACATTCGGAAGTCCTCGTCCATTTGCTGCGAATAATCTCGGACATATTTGGACGCTATTTTGAAATGTCCGGCGTTAAAGTAAACAAATGTATGACCGAGGAGTTCCGAATGCATCGTTATGTAACGTACTGTAGCGTTTTGTGTAATTGAACTTGCTTCTGGTTATAGATCGAGCAGATGTAAGATTATTTTTGCTGACTTTTTTTAATTATGAAAAGTTTGGTACCATATTGACGGACTATTGACCAGACGGACCAGGTAATTTTAAGAAAGTTAAAATGATGGACATTTACACCTAGGTGAAAAGCTCGCCAGTTTTTAATTTGTTCGAATGGAGTATGTTCATTATTAAGAAATATTCGAAATAGCTTGCCTTTTGTATTTAAGTGCATCTTTTCGGAATTAAAATACATGTTAAATCCTTTCGTGTATCCGGCAACAAAATTCTTCCGTAACAAGTAAAGGTATGGCTACTCTCTAATACACTGGTTTGAAAGATTCACTCGCTGACTCTCTACCTCTGCTTAAATACTATGTGCAAACTGATATTTCTATTTCAAGGCAAAGACACACACATTTAGATTGCATGACTGTCTCGTGATTAAAAAATAAATGCAATAAATGCAACAAATGTTCACGCCTGTAAAATCAAAATGTCGAAATTCAAAGATGCTGGACAGTTATGCATTAGTTAGATGATTGGTTACACGGATTGGTAAGAACAGATCCGCAATGTGAGGAGCACTTGACTAAACAGAAGCGATAAGTCATGTAAATAGCTTCTATTCTGAAGAACTACGTTTTCCCTTCTGCCGATCTTTTTAAGCATCATGCAAGTATGAATTACTGGAAATAAATCCAACTAAAACCAAAAATCCTGTCGGCATAAAGATGGTGTCTAGATCCAGACCATTCGCGTACTCCAAATTTGTCAAGATTCTCAATCTAACTAGTATCGAGAATCTTACTAGGCTTTTGGAACGAGATTATTACATTTGAACAGAAAAACGTTTTATGACAAGTTACCTTTTAATTACTGAAAAACCTTAACATGACAATTCAATATAATGCTCTTTTGAGTTACCTTTAGATTATACTTAATCATTCTTTTTTGTTTGCCGTGACAATCCCTTTGCTGCATTTAGCAGCAATTTTTTACTTGTATTCTATATATTCTCGGGCAGCGTATACTTTCGTGGAGCTTGGTCATGAAATTATTTCTACGGCTATTCTCTCCTACCAATGATTGTTTTATTATGTTGGACACTACGAATGTATACGCTTAACAGATAAATCCAGAGATTTAGCCTTTCCAGGAGGAGTGAGTAGGTTGGCTGACCTACATGACCATTGTGTTGCTACAGTGTTAAACCCAACAAACAAACAATACGATATCCAACTCCTTATTAATACGCCTTATAGGTTCTTACAGATAGGCAAGACTGAAAATCGGAACTGAGAATTATTGTTGAATTTTGAATAGTCGAAATAATGAGTAAATAAAAATCTGCACTGTGGTCTGTTTACGTTGTTTTGTATGTTAAAACATTTAATAGTTACTTATTTAGTTGAAATTTATTTGATATAATCCAAAAGCTTTAACGTTATACTTTATTTAATTATTTAAAACTGACCTCATAATATTCTGGAATATGTCCATCCAATAAATAATTACATTCAATGGTATCAATACCTTGTGAGTCTTCTAGGCCACGTGTGTCACATATTCTAAAGTTTAGTGAACCACCTGATCGTGTTCTAACAGAATATGGTGTATACTGAAATACATTACATCTCATCAAAATAGAGCATAATACACAGTTATGCTTGATTTGAAAGCACGGGTGTCGTTTCAGCGTACTCATGTTATGTAAATAGGGTTGAGTCGACGAACTTATGAACTAAGAAGTCGTGATAGGCAATTTGATATTTAAATTGCAATATCCAAACAAACTGCAGCGCAGGAGTTAACATTTTGCGTGTGTCTCAATATTACTCATATTATAGTATTTAAAGCCACACGTTAGATTACAAACGTTTATCCAGTTTAATGAGCCATATTGAAATAAAGTAGATGCACCGGTATCAGATATCAAAACCGTCGAAAACAATTTGTTAATTCGATACTATAGCATTAAGATGACCTCGAAAACGTATCGGGAGCTGCAACAATCTAAAGGCACATACTTCCAACACAAACAAATAAGCAAAGTGATAATTATTTCATATGACAAAACCGACAGAATCAAATTTCTAAAACAAAAACCAAAGGGGTGTTCACCTAGGAAAGGATAATTGCAAAAACAGGTCCTAGGATGAACTATCCTTGCCATTGCCGCATCAAGTTCATAAAAAAGACAAACAATAACAAATTGTCTTGAATTTAAACTCAAACAATGGTAATGATATAATATTATGATATCCAATAATATATATATAATAACATAACATGAAATTATCAATTTTTATTTAATGATTAACATTTCAATATTTCTGATATTTCAAACGGTGTCAGAATGTTTTATTCATTATACTTACTGCTGTAGTAAAACTTAGTTCTCCTGAGCCACTACCAGCCTTCTGGGTTATACGTCCTCTAAATATAGAGTTAACTGTATTATAAAAACTTGATTTTCCGGCACCCACAGGACCAAGCATTAGAATTCTAGCTTCACTGATATCTAAGTCTGGAAATGGTTTAAACGATGAAACTTCTTCCATAAGACCGTCCAACAACTGAAATGATAACCTATATGATAATGCATGCGTGCAATTCCATGTACATGAGCTGGGAGTTCTACCAGTTGCGTAAATTAGCCTTCAAATTGTACTTTCATGAGTGCTATATATTGGGGTAAACCTGAATCAGATCAAGCTTGACATACTATTTTTTCGACTATAATCAATATAAAATTGTTATATACAGTGTTTGTCTCAGTCGTTGATGCTGGATACTGATCATGGAGTTAACATGCATATTTTTGTTGTAATGGTCATATCACAGCGGTCAGTCAACATACTCACAATTCTTTGAATGGCTAAACCTCTGAATTGAGCTGTTATCCAATCACTACGCTCATACTTCCGTCAGTGACTGACAACTGCTCTTTATGATGGGAAATATTGACGCCGGCACGAGAGTTATAGTAAATGCCAATCTTCGTATACAGATATCCTGTAGAGCATTGTCGTACAGGATCTCTACTTTCTCAATGGAGGGTCACGTCGATATGACCTTTATGTCAACAAATCAATGCGTAGCTTTCATCTAGACGAAACACTATTAATAACATTTTGATTTTGTAATTTCTATTTTTAGAATAGGTTTGCAAGCTAATTTAACGGCGGTATTATTCACAGTCTGCGATTGGACGGCTCATTTCAAATTGCGTGACGTAGACGATGTAAACAAGTAACGTATCATAACAATTTCGTCATTAATATTATGATGAGAAAAGGTCACCTCGTTTGAAAAAAGCCAGATGTAATTTAACGAGTAGACGAGAGGAAAGTTTTAGATCGGGTTTTAATCAGATTGAGTATTTGCAAATAAATTATATTGTGGAAGCATAAACATGATTTGATTTCAGTTTAGTTGTTACATCACTGCGATATTCAGTATTTCAAATTTCCTTTACTTTACCTTTTCATTCCATGCTGGTGTTTTTCTCCATGGTGTAGGCATGGCCTCTTGTCTTTTAGCATCTGCAGATAAATATTCAATTATATCATTGATATATCAAACGAATCACTCATAAAGAAATTGCAAGGCGAAAGTTCAACTCCATATTTCCTATTTTTTTTTTAAATTATTAAACTGAATGCAACAGAAACACTGTTATATTACTTGGCAAAAATTTCTTATTTTCTCGTAATATTTGGGGTGTTTTTAACTAGACCTACGCGGTCAGGTTAGCTTAAATAGATTAGTTTTAAAATATGCATTTACTGATGAGAAGATACTAGAGCTTGTTATTGTGCAACATAAGTGTAATTCTATTAAAAAGATATCCTAACCGCCTAAGAATGTTGAAAAGACAAGAAGCGAAAAATGAAATGCTTATTTCAGCAAGTACGACATATAACATATATATAAATAGCTTGGTGATTCCCACAGTACCCTACTTTCGTTTTCAACAATGCGTATGCCACATGTTTAAATTTGTTCAGTTGAATGTTATATGTGGCAACTGTTATTACCAGGTGATTTCTTACGTTCTCAATACTGTTTTAAAGATGAGACTTGGGTCTATACATTTGGCACTTTCATTTGCCTGTATATTCCTTTAATCATCTTTTAAGAAAATAAAATCATATTTAAATTGACGAAATACTTGCTTTTTTATCAAAGCATCATTACTTAACTGTTTAAAAACAAATGCATTCTGTTTGTATTATTACATTATATAGCGATATTGATTTTTGCATACCCCTGTTAGACAGAATAGAAAGATGATATGTTCAGAAAAAAATGGTAATGTGTCCCAATTTAAATCAATCTGGAAACAGAATTGTCTCACAGTTGTCTATCGAAAGCCGCGATAGAAAGCTTACACCAACCAGTTTGCTATTTAAATTTATCATAAACCTTTCACTAGTATCTAAGGCGTTCTATACAAGTTCTATTAAACAATGAAGTCTCTAGAAATGACATTAAAGTAATTCCAAAACTCCTTTGGTTTAAGTAATTAACTTAAAGCATGAATAGTGACTATAGTTCGCACAAAATTATATTACATATTTGTGTGAATGCTAAAATAAACCAATCCATTCGAGAGGTAAGGCAGTATTGAAAATGAAATTATTGTTATATAAAAAGTTTGACAGATAAACAACCACCCTCTTATTCGTGTTAGCAATGATAGAACACTGTCATTGCAACAACAGGACATGTATGAAACTATATCAATATTACATTTTATTGTCATGCTGAGCATGATTAGTTCATGTTATGGTTTCTTATGTACGTACTATCAATTTTAAGTTTTAAATGATTTATTAAACATGTTGTACTTACCTACAACCTGATATACTTCAAGCTCCCTTACAACCATGTTACGTATGTTGCCAATTCCATTATATTCATCGCCGATATAACTATGATCGATGATCAAATATCCATTGAGATGGAAATACCCTCCTGAATTTTGTATGTTTCCAGTAAATGTTAGTAAATCATGGTTAAATATTCGATCATCATACTTATGTCGTACGGACCGAACGCGCTTGTAACTGTCAAGTCGTTTTTCTTTAATGTCATATACATCAGAATTACCTCCAAATGTTGGTCCGTAATTTTGATGAGTATACACAGCATATTGACTTCCATTGCTGGGAAAATTGTTAAATGTTTGTCTACCATCAGATTTCAGTTGAAAAAGGAAAGCATCGTTATCATTTTGGAATGTGTAAGTTGGATTCCAGTTGATACTGGTGTAACCGCCGTACACAGAATTGTTATCATCATATAGGACAGTTACTGTGGGACCTTTGCTGTCACATAACTGATGAAATGTTGCTGCATTACAACCATCTCTTGTTATTGCATACAGTAGTTTGAAATGTTTAGGTCCTTTTCCAATCCATTGTTCCAACTGATTCTTTTCCTTTTTACTTAATTTACCCGCCATTATTTATTTTGTGAATAGGCAATATTTCTGAAATTATACACGATTATCAAATTATGTCACAAATGTAAAGAACTGCAGCCCGACATAGCAATGTAAGAACAAAAATTTAGAATATTATATTGGGCCTGTTCACAATGCAACCCATCATTTTGCCTCAATAACGATCTTAACATAATCGACGTCCTTAGTATCTGATAATAGAAACACTATGTAAGCTTGCAACTTAAGCATATTGCAAACAAATGCCTTAATCTGATAACGACACGCTTTACAGCATTTTAAAATAAGGGAAGTAAATAATGATGGAAGTACGTATACAAACGTAACGTAGCAAACATTTTCTGAAAATTAGTTAACCTATATTTTTCTGTTGGGATTTACGCCGTAGCAAAATTATGACGATCAGTCAACCGTTATGCCGGTCCTGAAAATGCTGAATTTCTTGATTAAGCGGTTTAACTGTTTCTAGGCTGATACTATTGTTAGTAATTTACGACTTGATTTTAATTCAGTAGGTGGAGGCGAGAATATACGTGGAAATCTATGTGTCTCTAACTGGTATTGTTAAGAAGCATTACCTACTTAATGCATTTTTATCATTTATTTTGTATATAGTCATACCAAGCCTCTATAAATGAAGTCATATTTAAGCTACATACATAGTAAAACAAAGGTGCAGTGAAGATCGGGTTTATATTTCAATGAGGAAGAAAATGGTCCTCCATTTGAAAGCCTATCGAGCCTTCCTGTATAAATCATATGAATAAATGTAACATAAATCACAGTTAAGTTTTGCATGCTATTGACATATGAGAACCAGGGTCGATGGTGCAGCTGGTAGCGCGCCGGGATTTAGAATGTCGTTTCCCGAAGGGGGCACAGGTTTGAACCCCACCCTGGGAAGTTATACCGTTCTATGAAAATTTGACAATATTGTCAATCTTCCTCCATTGATTAGATATTATGGAGAAGATTCCGGCCTTGTGGAAGGGTAGGTGAGTACTGGTTATAGACAATGGTCCAGGAAAGCTAGGTTAGGTGCGCTGGACGCCGTGAAATGACCTAAAATATGTTGATACGGCGTTAAATCCAGATAAAAAAGAAATGCGACATTAAATAAAATAGTAAATGCGATCATGCATGTTAATGTTCGAATTTACTTGGACTGTCGTTTGAGACAAACCCAATGTACTACAAGAACTTCAAAATGAAATCGAAACAAACTCGGATATTTACCGCGATGCAAGACGTGCAGGACACTTTTCAGAGATAATGATAAAGGAGTGTATTGCATTCATATATTAACGATCATCATGTTTATAAGCGATTGTAAACTACAAAAATATCCGTGTCTTATATGTTTATGTTGAAATATAATAAAAAGATGGCGAAGAAGGAAGTATCTGGTTACAATATATAAACCAGGTTTTCCGACATTTTGTCTCGTAATTTAGTCAGAATGATGAAGTTATATTAACTAAGAATAAAACAAAAGTAGTTGAAACTCACCTGATAGTCTTTCCTATTCCAATAGTCAATGATGCTATATTAGAATTACTCGCTTGAAATCAGCTTTTAACAATTCGGTAGATGTAGCATATGACTACATAAAACACTTTGTACGAGATGTAGTGCATTCAATCGTGACGGAAGGTGGTCAAATTGCATAATTATGTAATTTTAGATAAAAGAAATATACTTGCTGTAGTGTACAATATGAATGTAGAGTAAAATGATCAGACAAATGATGAATGAAAAACAATAAATGTGAGATTTGTTTAAAGATTAAAAGTAAAATATACTTAACACCTTTTCTGACTCCCCAATAGACCTAATCCGGAATTCAAATTTATTGGGTTTTCCGACCGTACACGGCCGGTACAAACAAAGTTTTCTACACATTATTGCTAAATTGCACGACCTATGGGATTAAATCCAATTTCTTTTTTGTACACATGTTTTCATTGTAACGGTATCCGGGTCAATAGCGCAATTGGTAGCGCGTCGGGATTTGGAATATCGTGTCCCGAGTTGGGTACGGGTTCGAATTCCACTCTTGGAGGTTATTCCCTTCCATAAAATTGAGACAATAATGCCATTTTTTCTCAATTGATTAGATAAAATGGAGAAGTGTAGGTGAATACTGGTTATAGACATGGGTCCAGGTAATCTAGGTTAGGTGCGCTGGACGCCGTGAAATGACCTAAAATGTGTTGATACGGCGTTAAAGCCAATAAATGAATAAAATAGATAAATGAATATAATTGTAACGCTGACAATTTGTTTGTAACGGAGGGGGAAACCCAAATATTTGAATTCTAGACATAGTCTATTATCTAATATTTACCATATATTATATTACCACATGGTAATGTTTCCATAATGAACTATTGTATTAATGAAACTTTTTTATATTAACTGCCTTATTTATTTAGTTAGATTTCAACCATTAAAAATGTATTTGAAAGTTATTGTGCATTTGTATTAAATTTTATGTCATTGCGTGATGTCTGCAACTTCGAATTTTAATAGCGTGTTTGTCCACCAAAAAGGCGCCCTCTGTCATCTACTGACATCCACGCCATAAT
Source organism: Mactra quadrangularis (assembly GCA_025267735.1). NCBI lineage: Eukaryota > Metazoa > Mollusca > Bivalvia > Venerida > Mactridae > Mactra > Mactra quadrangularis. The sequence continues at coordinate 43,811,482 of CM046305.1, read as the reverse complement.
TATAGCTTCGGGTTTTAAAGTTGCATGTTTTCCAAACGTATCTTTACTTACAGACTAGATGTTCAGATAATTATGTATGTATTTTACTCGTTGATAACAAATGACAGTCAAAATGAAATGGACATGCTTAATGGACCTAGCAAACTATGTGCTTCACACTCAATTTTGACACACAATTTATGGTTAGCTTATAGTATTTTTAAAGTTTATTATGTTTGAATATATCACGACTGGACGTAAAGAAAAATAGGTATTTAAACATGTGGAGTGAAAAAAGCTGTTTAGTGTATATTCACATATTATTTTATCTAAGACTAAGATACGAATGCAGTTTAATATCACTCCTGCAAAAAGCTATTTCTAAATATTATGCGTGTATAGAGATGTTATTTACAAATAATAGAAAATAAAAAAAAAATGTTAGTTTCCCTACGTAAGTTGTAGGAACCATCTATAACAACCATCTGTTAGTTATTATTATTATCTTTCAAATTTGTATAGCGCTCTTTTCATATAGAATTTATGTTAAAAAGCGCTTCACAACCATATACGTAATTAGGAAATAATTGAATGAAAATGGTTTAGTGATGATGAAATACAAAATGATTAACTAATTAACTAATGAATACTAATACAAAACTAAAAATAAGTGACCAATAAAGTGCTCATAGTTGTTAAGAAACAAGTAAATTTTTAACTGTAAAAAATAGTGAAATGAGTAATAATTGAATGTTGGTAGAAAAACAGCCAAATGATCGACGGGTAATCTGGCTAGAAGCCCTGAAAATCCACGATTGCAAGTGCAAAATTGGATTCTTATCCGAGGCTTCTGTCCGAACATCCATTAGCGTCAGTTAGTTCATTAAAAAGGTTGTCAGCTGGACATTGTACAGCGTTCTGGTGATTGACTCTCCTTCATTTGATTTCTTTGCTTATATCTTTGTTTGTATGATGGTGCAGCGACTTGTGTTTTGCTTATATGACTCAGACTCCTTTAGATATTCTTTTCGAGGAGCACGAACAGTTTATTATACGATAAGCAAAATGCCTGATCTTGCTACATTGAAGTCTTTATTTGTATTTGCAGGTATTAGGTACGAGTTACAAACACACAGAGAAGATGTGGAACAATAAACAGGTAAAACTAAATTTATTTTTGTTTATTTTCCAGTGTTGCAAAATTACAGTAACATAGTATTATTTTGTAACAATATCTAAAAACAAGATTATGTGGGTCAGTTATCACAATTTGCAGCAATAGCATGTATAGTATTCCTTCTTTCTGGTTTGGTTTAACTATACATTGTTAAAGTCAAACCACTTCGGTCAGTCAACATACTTACCGTTCCTTGCAAGGCTAAATCTCTTGATTTGGAGCATTGTCAATCAGTTTCTATGCACACAGTTCTGTCGGTGTCCGAGAACTGCTCAACTTGATTTAGAATCAATAAAAATAATTTAGTCACCAATATCTAACATTCATTTAAATATGAGGATAATAAATTTGACAATAATGTCGATTTTCCTCGATAAATTAGATAATATGGAGAAGTTTCCGGCCTTGTGGAAGGGTAGGTGAGTACTGGTTATAGACAATGGTCCAGGAAAGCTAGGTTAGGTGCGCTGGACGCCGTAAAATGACCTAATTTGTGTTGACACGGCGTTAACTCCAATAAATAAATAAATAAATAAGAATTTACAACTGTTGTCAGCAGCGTGTTCAGTTACCCTGAACGTTCCAAAACGTTCCGTAACGGAAGTATCGAAACAACTCAACCCAAAGACAACTCAAACCGAGACAACTCAATCCCCTTCCAACGGATTGCGTTGTCCCAACATTGAGTAGAGTTTTGCACGGGTTGAGTTGTATTCTGATTGAGTTTTTCCGTACCCGCAACGTTAGCTAACAGTAGTTACTGAACACAGGGCTGATTTAATAAAAAATGCATCAATGACGGATTCTTTGTAGAGCAACGATTTAAAGGTATATACATTTACAGTAGACACGGAATTATTTTACAACCGTTTAAGTTAAGTAATCAGTATATAACTCGCATTTAAGAAACAATACACATTTTAAACCACTTGCTTTCTATTTTTGTGCCCATATCATACAAATGTTCATTTTTAAGAGCACTCTTATTCTTAATTCACGTTTTTGTTAACATTAACTGTATATTTTCCGAAATTTTTAAGACTTTTCTATCAAAATACTTCATCTTAAACACACTGTAATCAAAACGATTTCTTTAGTATTAACAGCATAACTCTACTTTCAGTTTCGATCTAAATCACGTTGAAAACAATAGATAAGATAAACATATAAAAGCGGTAATGGCATTCTTTAAAAAGACGTTTTTCATTAGAAGTGTTTGAAATAGACAATTTTCAATATTTTTTTGCAGTTCATGAACAGGTTCAATTGCATAATGTTGCTATAATGATTAAACTTCGTTGTTTTTCATTAGAGGTGTTTGAAATAGACAAATGTCAATATTTTATGCAGTCCATGGACATGTCAACTTTTCATATCGTGACTATGATTATTAAAGTTCGTATTCACAGCAATACCAATAAACATAATCACACCTGACATCATTCCATTTAAAGTTTGTATTCACCCATACTTGGACACAATCATCCTCAGGAAATTCTTGATCCGGTTGTCCATTAGGGTCCCAATTAAAGTAGTTAGTTTCTGTGTTGTCAGACAATTTGTAGACACCCTCGTATTGCTGATCGTTAGTTGATATCCAAAAATCTACAAGTAAAAGAGCTATATATAAACCGGTCGATAGTGGGTTCGAATCCCACCCGGGGAGGCTATACCCTTCCATGAAAATTTGAAAATAATGTCGATTTTATTCCATTAATAAGATAATATGGAGAAGTTTCCGGCCTTGTGGAAAGGAAGGTGAGTTCTGGTTATAGACAATGGTCCAGGAAAAGCTAGGTTAGGTGCGCTGGAGGCCGTAAAATGACCTAAATTGTGTTGACACGGCGTAATATAGTAAAAAAAGAAAGAGCTATATAATAAAGTTCGAACGAAACATAATATGAAGACTGTTCAGTGTTCACTAAACACATGTTTTAAGCCGCGGCCGTGGCGTAGTGGTTAGCATGTCTGACTTCGTATCCGGAGATCGCGGGTTTGAACCCGGTCGCGGTAGGTCATACCCTATACATTGGTTGTCGGCCTCGTGTTAGGGTAAGTTAGTAATGGTGATAGAAAAGTGTCCAGGAAACCTATAGTACGAAGAGATGCTCGTCGTATATATGATATAAATACGTGTAGAATACGACGTTAAAACAAAAAACAAAACACAATTTTTTATTATTAATAATCCTAACGTTTAAAGGGGATAAAAGCCCCTTTTTTCAAGGGTTTTTTACCGGATTTTCTTTATAATGTTTACTTTAAAAGTAACATACCGACGTTATGCTATAATGCCGTCATCACATTGTAAAGAAAATCCGGTTAAAAGTTTTTGAAGAAGGAGGTTTATCCCCCTGAAACGTTTTGATTAGTAATAATAAAATCAAAGCGCCGATAGCGCTGTCAGACATGGGGTTTTGGCAGAGTATATGGCTGTATACAACTCATTGAAGCGATACAAGGGACCTTTACCTTATATAAACTAGATAAGATATACACGTGCTTCTTATTGTCCGCTTGTTAACGCGTAATGCGGACTAAATCATTTGCAGTGGTAATTATCCCTTTATTTGCGCGCCCACAACCAAATGTAATCATCCGCGACAAATTTTGATGTGGATTTGCCACAGTCCAATACTAAACATGGGGAAACCCCATGTAAAAATGTGTCTAGAGAAGAACTATAATTCGTGCAAAATTTCATTTCATTCAGAAACTTAAAAACTTCACAAATATAGACAAACATAGATCTATGTCTCTCCTGAACTTGAAAGAAGTGTTTAAAAAAATTAACTACAGTTTACATAAAATTGCATTACGTGTTAGTGTAAACATTAAAATAAAACAATCCATTCTAAAGGTAGAGCAGTATACAAAATAAAGGTTGGATAGTTTATTTTAACACAATCAGTTTAGTCAATCATTCAATACACTCACGAAACATACGAAAACGTAATACTTTATTGTCGTCCTGAGCGTCACCCGTCGTGGATAAGTTCATTGTATTGTTTACATACACAGAGTTTTGTTTTTTTGTAATGAACTGTAGTTAAAGTTTCGATTATTCGCTCAAATTCTATAGGTGACGTAAGTCAATGTTTGGCAGTATTTAGAGTTTTGTTGTTTCTTGGTGCAAGCTGTGTACATGGCTGTAATAGTTATATTTCAATGAATATATTATGTTTGTTTGTTTTTTGGGGTTTAACTCCGTAGCAACACATTGTATAGGTCATGTCACGGCGGTCAGGCAACTTACCCACTGTTCCTGAAAAAGCTAAATCTCTGAATTTAGCTGTTAACCAATTACTAAACATATACTTCGTCAGTGACTGACAACTGCCTCTACATAAAAAAAATGTGGTAGGAGGGAGAATGGCCGTAAAAATAATTTCATGACCAAGAACCTACGATCCCTCGATCAGTAGACTTGTGTGCTACAAACTGAGTTAGCCGGGCGGCTTTCACAGCTATGGCAATGTTCATATGTTAGTTTGAAATAACGACGTTTGTGTTTACTATTTACCCTATCGAAATATTACATTTTGGACAAGACACGTTAGGTACCACTTAAATACATTCACATATATTTGGAAATCTGTTAAATAGAAAACAATACCTTGGACAAAGGTATAAATGATAAACCAAATATAAATTGGTTCCATTTTGTTCGTATCAGTCCTGAAATCATACTTCATTAAGAACTAGCCGGGCTGATAATATAAAAATGTATCAGAGTGACCAGTAAAAATATAAATAAAAAATGGATTCGTACATCAAGTTTTTACTTAAACAAATGAAACATTTCCTTTAAGCAATTAAAACATTAACTTAAACCAATTCAAATATATACTCAAACAAATTCAAATTCGTACTTAAACCTATTCAAAAAATTTGTTTAACCAATTTACGTATGTACAAAATCCAACATTTACTAAAGAAAATTCAAAAATGAACTTAAACAAATTCAAAATTTACCTAAACAAAAAACAACGGAAAATAAAAAAAAAATACTTTTATGTACTAACTTGTTTAAACCGTTTTTTAATATGTACTTAAATACATTCAAATATGTACTTATTCAAATTTAAATATGAGTTTAAACAAATTCAGATATATACATAAACAATTCAAAAGCGGACTTATTATATTCAAACATGTAGTGAATAAATGTTCAAGTGTTTACTTAAAGTATGTTAAATGTCACAGGAAACACGTACCTGTGTTAGAAAGACCACTATTGTAGTACAATGTCATCAAGAAATCCATCTCTGAAGACGATGTAACATCAGCAAGATGCCCTGCTGATGAGGTGGTACATGCACCCTTAAATAAATATATCAAATATAACATACTTAATATATATAATGCTAATAGCATATTGTGCGTAAAGTTTGACCCCGATCTGACCTTTCACATTTACATCTAATAATTATCTACACATATCTCGACGAAAATCTATACCACGCTTATTCTACACTTTGGCACGTGACGGCATTATCCTCTCGGCCACTGTGTAATAGACACTCATTGTACGCTTTAATATATTTTAAAAAATAATCCCTGTGTAATAATAACATTCAATCTTTGACGATATACTCCAATCGGTATCGAGCATTAATACTACATTCGTATTCAATGTAATGAATATTCTCGCATAAAGTTCAGGTCGGGGTCAAACTTTACGCACAATACATGCAGTCTAAAATAAATATATAATGTATCAAATAAAACATACATTATGTATATAATGTTTAAAGCATACATGCAGTCTAAAATAAATAGACAATGTATCAAATATAACATACATTTTGTAGATAATGATGATAGCATACAGATACCCTTAAACAAATGTATTAAAATATAGCATACATAATATTTATACTGCTGATAGCATACATGATGTCTTAAAATGTATCAAATGTAACATACATTCATGATATATTACATGCAGTCTTGAATGAATGCATTAAAATATAATATCATACATAACTTATACTGCTGATAGCATACATGCCGTCTTACATAAATATGGTAATATGAAGCGTACATAAATTTTAATGCTGCTAACATACATGCAGTCTTAAATGAATATATCAAAATAAAACATACACGAGGTATAATGCTAATAGCATACACGTATTCTTAAAATATGTAAAAATAAAATACATAAAATATATTCTGCTCATAGCATACATGTACATGAACTTTTATATAAATATATCAAAATATTACATTACACTATAAATAAGCTGATAGCATACAGTCAGTCTTTGATAAATACATTGAAAATATAACATGCATAAGTTATAACGCTGAATTGTTACAATAATACATTTGCCATCAAAGTATAGCCTATTAGATTAGCTCTGTCGGTAGCACGCAAGTCTTCTGATCGAGAGATCGTAGGTTCTATTTCATAAGTAGCGCATATTTTCATCGAGTTTGTCATGATTCAAATTCTACGACCGTTATCCGTCCTACTACTGTTTATCAATAATGTTGGGCATATTTTAGTCACTTACGGCTAGATGCGAATAGTAACTGGTAAACAGAGCTCTGTGAGTGGGTTGACTGACCATAGTCATATCACCTTTGCAATAAATTGCAACGTCATTAATCCTAATTAAAATGAATAAATACTAGCATAATATAACCACTACTAGATTAATTGAGATAATAATAATATTTTATGTAAACTGTGATTGTAATAGATTTATAAATTTATATGTTTATAATAATGAAGTTTCAGTTTTATAAACAGTCATTTCTTAAAAAGTTAAAGTTAAAGTGCGGTTTAAAGTCTGCTTCCATATACATGTTCAGCCGACTTTACAATCTTGTACGATAACTCCTGATCACTGAAATCACCCTCAGACAGGCGATCCCTCACAGTTCCCATTTACACCTGGCTGGAGTGGAACAATTGTAGGTTAATTTCTTGCTCAAGGAAATTAGCAGTGCCCGTAGTGGGGATCGAACTCGGGACCTCTCGATTCCTAAGCGGGCGTCCTACCACTGGACCACTGCTCCTATGATTTGTTATCAATATTGTAGATCTAAATGTTAATCACTTACCTGTGCCACTGCGTAGTTTACCAAGCTGTCAAATATTTTATAACAGGAAGAGTCATAATGTGTCCAGCCAGCTAAACATATCCCTAATTGAATAGAAATCATGTTTATTACCAATGGTCTTAATAGTGAAATGGTCTTAATTAAGGGACCTTTTACTTCTAACATTTAGCATTTGGAACTTCAAAATAATAAAAACTGATCGCATGTTTTTGCAATAACTTAGGTAGTTTTTATAGCCGAACTTTACTGAAATAAAAAATTAAAGCCAAAAAATATCCATTCTTAATTTATTTAAACCGTTACTTAATGTAAGGTTTGTTTTTTAAACATGAAATCACCATTTGTACAGGTGTATTTCATTCTGCTATTATATTGTCATAATCAGAACACTCATTAACCGCTTCCAAACAGATTCTTTATAGTTTTGGCAGTTCATAAAAGTTGGTATTCGAAATTTGATAAAAAACGTTCACTTTTTATTAAATCCCAACCACTAAATGCGCTTAAAGAATGTTTATGATAAACAATGGGGTCCAAAATGCGCTTACAGAATTCTTATGATATACACTGGGGTCCAAAATGCGTTTAAAGAATGCTAATGATATACACTGGGGTCCAAAATGCGCTTAAAGAATTCTTATGATATACAATGGGGTCCAAAATGTGCTTAAAAATGCTTATGATATACACTGGGGTCCAAAATGCGCTTAAAGAATGCTTATGATATACAATGGGGTCCAAAATGTGCTTAAAAATGCTTACGATATACACTGGGGTCCAAAATGCGCTTAAAGAATGCTTATGATATAAACTGGGGTCCAAAAAATTTCTTTACATCTGTAATATTTTCTAGATTCTCTTTGATAAATAGAATTTAAAAAAGTAAAAAGGGTTTGTTTTGTTTTGAAACTAAATTTTGACAAAAAGGGAAATAATACGATAATAGGAATGGAAATAATTGACAGATCATGTTATGGTGTATATTACTTAGATGTGAAACTAACAACAAGTACCTAAGTATACCTCGTATATGCTTGAATATCAAAAAGTGTGCAAGTGTAAAAGAAATCTTTGAACCCCAATGTATCTAGTATACATACTAGTATCACACAATGTCCCTGTCCATCCCGCGTCACAAGTACAGTTGTACCCATTGATTCCATCAATACATTGTCCGTGCTGACATTCATTACTGACACATTCATCTATATCTATGGAGATAAAGAAATAAAATAATTTCTTTTATGGTTTACGGTTAAACAACACGTTATTCGATGAAAATATTTGATGAAAATATAAACTTTATATTTTCATTGCAGTGAAAATATAATCCTTTATTTTCATCGTCAATGATGTCATCTTAGAAGATAAATGACGTCATCTTGGTTGAGTTATGACGTCGTGTTATACATTTTGTAAAATACAAACACAAAACTAAGTATAAAAGAAACAGAATATTCGTCAACTTTGGTGTAAGACCTTTTTCATTTCAACTCACGACCTCGGAAAATGACATTTTCACTCGTAGCTATGCAACTCGTGATTATGTTTTCTGAGCTCACTCTGTGAAAAAACAATCTTACACATTTATACGATAGCTGACAATCGACCTGATCTGAGTTCGATATAATCTTGTTGATTTATTATAATCAACTTTATTTACATTAATTTTGATTTTTTCCTTCTTGTCAAACTTGAATCAACTTTGATGATTTAAATACTTACTAAAGTACTTCTGCACTCACGCTCAATAAAAGGACAACCCTGTACGGCGGATTATGGAAAAACCATAATTTTAGTATCTAAACAAGTTGGGTCAGTGTAAACATCACTGTCAGATGATTATATTATTTAACGATATTGTTAAATATTTTACATAATATAATTTTAAAAACATACTGTTATTTTGCATATTGTAACGCCGCGGCCGTAGCGTAGTGGTTAGCATGTCTGACTTCGAATCCGAAGATCGCGGGTTCGAGCCCGGTCGCGGTAGGTTATACCCTATTCATGAGTTGTCGGTCTCATGGTAGGGTAAGTTAGTACTGGTAAAAGAAAAGTGTCCAGGAAACCTATTGTAGGAAGAGCAGGTCGTCGTAAATATGACCTAAATATGTGATGAATACGACGTTAAAAACAACAACAAAAACATATTGTAACAAAAGATCTCATACTAGTATCACACAATGTTTCTGTCCATCCAGCATCACAAGTACAAGTGTACCCATTAACAATATCATTACATAGTCCGTTCTGACATGGATTACTGGCGCATTCATCTATATCTATAAAGACAAGAAATAAAACAAAAGCTTTGTTAAAAAAATCTTCATATCTAAAATCAGTTAAAATAGTAAGACCTACAGCTTCTATATTTAGGATATGACATGATCTATATGTTATCTACGAGAATTTTTAACTTATGCTACTGAGGTCAATATCTGTCCCGTCCAAGAGGTTAACATTTTTAAATGAACAAACCTTAAAAGTACTCTGAAACTATTGGACCTATAGACTCATTCCCACTAAGAATGTACATTTGATGTCTCCAACGTTTATCATGTTTCCAGGAATTTAACTTACAGAATTTATGTAAATGAAATGCACATTTACAAGTGATAGTGCTATAGTAAAAGTATAAACGACATATTTCGTGAAGGAAACTTCGATTTTTTTCAAAATATTGTCCCTAAATGAAGCTAGGGTGTAGAAAATCCCTATGTCTCCAATGACAAATTCTTACAGTTAGCTTCAAATTGTTAAAAAATCAGACATATTTTCAATTAAATATATCTTTAATATGTCAATTATTACTTAATCCTCAAGAAAAACACATATTATAATGTAAATTCAAAAATAATTTTCCACACCTCATACAACAAACTCCGATAACGTACGGGACATTTATTTAAAGGCTTTATTAATCTCACAGCTTTGCACTCTTTACAAACTATTTTTGTGTAAGTAAAGTCCATAAAGTTATATCCTAATGATAAGATATTCATTTAGCTGTCATTTTATTGGTATCGGTAATTTATGAGCTCATTTATTAAAACATGAATCGTAATTTTCACCACGTAACGAACGGGACAATAAGTAAAATCAAATTATCTAACAAACCTTTTCAAATAGATATATAAATTTTTCATTGAACTAATCTTCAATGATTAAATAAAAAGTTTATAAAGTTTTTTTATAATTCATTTAAAGTGTATATTTGTGACACAAAAATTCAGTAAATATAAAATGAAAAATAACGTACGAGTCCGTAACGTACGTGACAAAATGTGACACAATAATTGATAATCGTCTGAATATTTATGATGAATTGCTTTTGTAAGGTTCCTTAACATGCATTTAATCTTCGCAGACGAAAATATGGGAACGGCAATTATAATGAAAGTGATGATGTTCAAAAGTAACTAACAAGAGCGACGGGAAAATAAGTTATAGTACTTACTATTTGCAATAAATGATGAATAGTTTGCATTGTTTTTAATTGAATACCGTCTAGCTTTGAAATTATAAATTAAAACAATGCCTCGTTTGATCAAATTATAACTTTACAATCATTTTAGCACACACTGCAATAATTTGATCAGGTTCATACATTATCTTACTTATTTAATAACGTACGGGACACTGTAGAATTGTCTAAACATGCATTTGCCGGATGATTTGATGGTTGTAAATCACATGTTACCCCACTACTAAATAGCTTTTATTAGTCTATACGTTAGTTTGCTATGTTTCTTTGTTAAACTTGTCACAAAATTGTTAAATGTTGTTCTCTTGGAAAAATGAAAATGGTTTGCGTAATTATTGTAATTGAGAGATATTATTGTAGTTATATATGTAAAACACAAGTACATTGAATTGTAAAACAAATTACACATCAATGTTAGTTGTATTCTTGCAGTTTAACTTAGTTATCAATCGTTTAGATGACCAAACTGAAGTATATAACGTACGAGCCAATTTTGCTAACGTTCGGGACAACAATTATATTCTTTATTGGTTGCTTTGTGGTGGTTCACATGCACACAACGTTTTGTTATAACACTAAGACAATGGTATCTAACTATTTTAAACAGTTTCATTCTATATTTAACTTGTTTGTATCGTTCTGGAACAGTTTATATGAATGACATTTTTAAAACAAATAAAACTGATGAAAATAGCGTATTCAATATTTATGTTTTTGTGAAAGTATCTGGCTTACTGTTCAGTCTTTATCATTTATTCCGAAACATAATACCTTATAGAATGCAACCGTATTGAATTTCTCAACAGTTTGACCATTATTCCTTTTAAATAAGTGAAATTTACAGCACATGTTCGATTTTCATAAGGACATTTATTAATGCTAGGTGTGACCTTTCAACAGCCTATAACTAAAAAAGTATACTAGCCCAGCTGAAAAGATTTTTATACTGCGTACAGAACATGTCTACAATGCCTTTAATTGATTTAAAACTCATATTTGATGACATGAAAAAAAAAGAAAAAATAAGCCCACATGTCCACCTTAATTGGGATTGAGTCTATATTTTAATTTCTACTCTTTTGTAAGTCGTTAGTTAGTTATTTGTCAGTTGTAAATGCATATATCTTCTTACGGTGACTTTTAATGTCTATTGTTCAGTTTAGATCAGAAAATACATAACATTATTCATGCGTCAGCTTTTTTATCTCTTAAGTAGAGAGGTCCATTGATTAAAACACATAAACATGTATACAATAGTCTTATAAATCGAGACGATCACTTTATTGTATATTGTACATAAAGATAAAATAAAAAGCATACAAACGCGACAGACGACTTCAAACTTCCGTGTTCAGAGTAGATAAAAATAAGATAAAATATAAAGAAACGCCAAAGACGACTTTACTTCCGTGTACTCTATCGAATACTATTCGTTGTGTTATTTTACCAAGCCACTAAATTGAAATAAAACGGGTTCGACGTCAAACATTTATTTCACGGAGCAAAATGGCCGATGGCGGAGGAGAAAACGTTGATTCTATGTCCGAGGAGTTGTTTGACTACAGTTGTACGATTTGTGATCGTGAAAATAAAACAGTTGAAGCAGTTAAGTATTGTACAGATTGCAAAGACTATTGTTGCCAATCGTGTACCGATTCTCACAAGAAGTTTACACCTTTATTCGGTCACAGTTTTCTAGACGTCGGACAGGGAAATCAAAGTGGAACACTACAAAACAGCTCGCCTGAATTTCCGACAGAAAGATGTTGTGTTCACAAGGGACAAATAGTTGATATGTACTGCGAGACTTGCGACGCTGTTGGTTGTTCTACACTGTGTATTTCAAAGGACCACAAGTAAGATTTTAGCTCGACTTTTCGAAGAATAACTTTTTGCGTCGGCGTTGGCGTTGGTTTTTAGGGTAAAGTTTTTTTAAACTCTCATATCTTTAACACTATCCATGTTATTTCATTGAAAGTTGGTATTCTTATTTAGTTGGACTATATTAATCTAATGTGAAAGGGGATAACTCTGGATAATTATGTTTTGAGTTATTGCCCTTTATACTTAAATGATTGCAAAATAGTAGGTTAAAGTTTTTCCTATGTAAAAAAGCTTCAATACTGATCAAGATATTTGACTTACAGTTTGTATACTTATTAGTCGGTACTAAATCTACACGACCATGAAAGGCCGTAACTGTGGATGATTTATTTTGGAGTAATTGTCCATTTATACTTAAAAACTGCAAAATATAAGGTTAAAGTTGTTCCTTTATGGAATATCTTTTATACTAATCAAAATATTTGACTTAAAGTCTGTATACTTATTTGTCGGTTCTAAATCTACACGACTATAAAGGGATGTAACTATGGATGAATTTTGTTTTGCGATATGCCCCTTTATACTTAAACATTTAAGATTAAAATTTAAAATTCTAATGGTATAATTTTAGTATTTACAAATATATTTGAATGAAAGTTGATATGCTTGTTTATCAGTTCCTCATCTATCTGACTATAACGGGACATAACTCTGGATGAATTATTTTCTGAATTATTCCCCTTTATCATTTTATTTTTAAAGTTAAAGTTTCCTCAAACTGAATATATTTTGTTTGATAGAAAGTTAGTATGCTTTTTCATCAGTACTACATCTACTCTACTACAAAGGGGCATAACTCTTGATGGTTTATTTGGAGTTATGCCCCTTTACTTTAATGTTGAAATGTTTAAATTGAAATATTTACCGTTCCTTATATATAGAGAGATATTTAAATGAAAGTAGGTATGCTTATTTATTGATATTAAGTCTACTTAACTCTGAAGAGACATTACTATGGGTAAATGTTTTGTGAGTTATGCCCCATTTATGTTTTACAAATATGAATTGGTAATTATTGTTTGACTGATTTATTTCTTTTCAAAAATTAAATCCTGTCTTGAAATAATTTTTGTTTAAAGATAAGCCTTGCCATGAACAAAACACCCGAAAGTCGAGCGTGCTGTCCTTGGACTGTTCTTGTTTATATTACATATAATTGAATTCTAGTTTCGGTTGAATTAATCGCTGGGGCAACACATTATATAGACATGTACTATGTTACATTTATTTCTTTTGTATTAATTATGTCATTGCTTTTGTATGTATAATTGTATATCTTGTAAATATGTTACTACTCTCCAGATTAGGAGGAAGTAAATGAGTCTATCTATCTTTAAAATTCTTTTGTCCATAATCATAAGATCTGGTGATAGCATTTTTGGTATGCGCGATGTGACCTTTCTGCGTGATGCGCTGTAAAACCAAAACAAACATTTTTGGTATGTAACATAATCTTTATGTCCTCTAAAGACCTACACATTTTTTTCTCTCTGGGTTTATGTGAGTAGACCCCGCCGTTTTGTATTAATTTTGAGAAAATTCGTTTGCCCTCGTGTTAGGATTTCATGTTATCAATATGAACTTCTAAATAAAATATAGCAAATATATTTTTCTGATCTAATGTATTTTACAAGATTTTCTTGTAATCAAATATCTAACAAAAATCAGAGTTTCAATCCATCGCATTTTTATCAAAAACACATTTGACATTTTTTTGGGGTCTCTTGTAATACTATAACATGTTTTAAAAATGCACAGTTTTAATTTCAACTTAGATCATAGTCAATTCTAGTTACTGATACTACATGATTGTTTTTAGTTTCTTTACGCAGTTCATCGAGAAATTTTACCTTCAAATTGGAGGATTTCCAGTTACGGGGGGGGCGGAAAATTCAAGTTACAGGGGGCGGAAAATGAACAAGCAGACTGGGGGTCCAGGGACCGTATTTAAGGCCCCCTATGGGTCCTAGGAAAAATCCTGTCCAGGGGGGCTGCGGTTACCAAGCTCAAGTTTAAGGGATTCAGTCACATTTACAGAACCAAAAACTATCTTTACCCAGGGTATATGTTTTTTAATTGGGGTTTTCAACGTGGTATTCAACACATAATTAAGGTAATATATATGACGGCCAGCACTTCCTACTATAGGTTTCCTGGACACTTTTCTATCAACAGTGCTAATTTACCCTACCTCGAGGCCGACAACTCATATATAGTGTGTGACCTACCGCGACCGGGCTCAAACCCGCGATCTCCGGATTCGAAGTCAGACATGCTAATCACTACGCCACGGCCATAAAAGCATCTAGAATTATATCATATAAATTTCATAAAGCCGCGTTGGATCACTTTAAGTTCTTACAAATAATTAAAAGGAATTGTTTTTTAATTATTCTCCATAATGTCATTGCATTAGAGTACTCTCAGTTTTATTACCTGTTGACAATTACATGTATATTTATATATTTTTCTATAAATATCATATTTTATGATAGAAAAAAAAACTTTGCTTGGTCAATTTTTTGATGGGAAGGCGTACGCCGGGTCCGCCCCCCCGGATGCTTTTAATACCTGTTTACCTTGAATACTTTGTCTTTTACGTTTGCAACAATTCCAACATAACGATGTTTATGCAAATCTTTCTGTTAGTTATATTTCATAGTCATCGTAATGTTAATATTGTCATTTTTGCGAAGGAAACAAATAAAATGCATTTAAATCACTACTAAGTATGAACGTTTTCATATATAGGCTTACATAAGCATACATATTCAAATATAGCACAATTTTTTTATTAACTTATTAAATTCATAACTTCGTTGTCATATATCTATTACCCTTACGTATGTCTCTTATGTTACATAGACAAAACATTTACATACTGTGCTTATATGCAATTCAAAACTTATAAAATACAAGAACTTGCTTTGGACATCTGCAAATAACTTTGACAAATTCGTTTTGGTTTTCATGTAATATAAGTAGCGCGCCGGGATTTGGAATCTCTTGCCCGAGGGGGGGGCAGGTTCGAATTCAGACCGGGGAGGTTATACCCTTCCATGAAAATTTGACAATAATGTCGATTTTCCTCCATTGGTTAGATATTATGGAGAAGTTTCCGGCCTTATGGAAGGGTAGGTGAGTACTGGTTATAAACAATGGTCCAGGAAAGCCAGGTTAAGTGCGCTGGACGCCGTTAAATGACCTAAAATGTGTTGACACGGCGTTAAATCCAGTAATAAAAAAATGTAATATAACATTATTGTTGAGGGTTATTTTCATAGGAAATGTACAATCTACGTATCACTTGTTAAATTTCAGATCGTGTCCACAAAGATTGATTCACTCAGTTCCAGATATTTTGAATACTATGTTCAAATTATCTGACATTCAGCAGACAAAAAGGCGTGTTAGAGAAACGCTTGCTTCCATCGGATCACTGGTTGATTCAACTGGCGTACGGTTAGAGGCGTTAAATAAAGCAAAAAATGCAGCGCTTGATGAAATAGAAAAGTTCCAAAAAGTTCTTGAAAATGTCATAAGAAAAGTGGCAGAGTCGTCAAGAATTGAAGTTGATAAAGTATACAAGTCGCTGAAGGACGAGATTTTTCAACAGAAACACGACATTGAAAGTACCGCTGTTGCCTTGCAAGAGAATGTTAAAAAGATCGACAAAGCAGCAGCAAATAGAGCTCAAAAGTTTGTATGTTCAAAACTAGCGGAGACTAATATCAAGAAGGCAGAAAAGAAGATGACAAAACAGTTGAACGCTGATAACATCAATATGGCGATGTCTTTTCATCCAAATAATGAGCTGAAAGAGTACATGAAAGGTTTACATGGACTCGGCAAAGTAGAAGTTGCTAAACCGAAGGAGAAAAACCTATACAGAGTAAAAGGAGGTGGAGATATCATTATAAGGTCAAATCGAGATACAAGCGATTGCAATGCCTGGGGATGCTGCTTGACAGAAGATCACCAGCTTCTAGTCACTGACGAGAACAACAAGAAAGTTAAGCGTTTTGATGCACATACGCTGTTAAGTATTGATCATTGTACCTTGGACAGTATCCCAAGAGGTGTCTGTCTCATTGGTAATCATGAATATGCTACGGCCTGCTCCTCCTCAAACAAGATCCAGTTTGTTTCCCTAAGAAACAAGATGAAGCCTACAAGGAAGATTAAAACATCTCATGGATGCCATGGTATTGCAATTAAGCATGATAATCTATACGTTACTGATGGGATAGCATCTCTCTATGTCTACGACATTGCTGGTACCAAGCTGAGAACCATTACACACGATACTGCTGGAGATGATATGTTTAAGTTTACTAACATTACTCATATTGCATTCAATGAGCTAGGAACCAAAATGTTTGTCGGAAACTTCAATAGTGGATTTGTATGTTTTGATGGCGTTGGAAAGTTTCTGTCTGCAGTCAATGATGATGAAGTTGTTTGTATAATTGGAGTGTGTAATGATAACAATGGTAACATTTTTGTTGCTGGTTTCAACTCTGACAATGTTGTACAGTTTAATGAAGATGGGGAGAAAGTTGGGGTTGTTGTGAAAAAAGGAGATGGCATCACACTCCCATCCTCAGTTTGTTTTTCTCCATCGATGAACAGATTGTTTGTTACCATGTTGAATTCAAATATTTTGAAAATGTATGAATTAGAGTAACTTAGTATCACTTCGCTGACGATGTGAAGAGTAAACATGGTTTAATTGTAAAAGTTAAAGCTAACATATTTGGTTAATTTTCTTTGACATTTGGTTCCAACTGTTTCTTTAGACGTGTATATTTTTCATATTTTCTCTTATTTCTTAATCAATGATTATTGCAGACACATTTTGCTTAGTACTTTTAATGTATATCTTATAACACATAACACCGCCCGGCTAGCTCAGTTGGTAGCACGCAAGTCTACTGATCGAGGGGTCGTGGGTTCAATTCCCAGGCGGGGCATACTTTCGTGGAGCTTGGTCATGAAATTATTTCTACGGCCATTCTCCCTCCTACCAATGATTTTTAATTATGTAGGGCAGTTGTCAGTCACTGACGAAACTTAGTAGTTTGTTAACAGCTAAATCCAGAGATATAGCCTTTCCAGGAGGAGTGAGCAGCTTGACTGACCGCCGTTATATGACCTATATAGTGTGTTGCTATGGCGTTAAGCCCAATAAACAAACAAACAAACAAACAAACAAACATTATAACACATAAAGAAATTAATTGATGGTTCCTGTTCAACTTTATATTAGTTGTTAAACAAATAACTACATGTAATGTTTATCAAAGTATACTTAAAAGAATA
The DNA here is from genome assembly GCA_025267735.1 of Mactra quadrangularis. Lineage (NCBI taxonomy): Eukaryota > Metazoa > Mollusca > Bivalvia > Venerida > Mactridae > Mactra > Mactra quadrangularis. The sequence continues at coordinate 43,793,558 of CM046305.1, read as the reverse complement.
TATACACTGCCCTCCAATATGTCTTTAACAGTACAATATTCAAATTGCTATCTTTAAGTTAAAAACAACAACATTGTATCGTTGTTGATTTGCTATGGAAACACAATTTTATCAGCACATCTTATGTTTTGAGATGCTTCTTAAGTTATTGAGCACTCTCAAAATCCAAGGTCAATGTATCTCAATTATCCATTATCAAGTTTAAAATATTTTGTCATTTCATATTCAAAAGAAAAATATACTGATTTAGAAAAGCAAAATTTAAATCAATTGAAAATTGCTTTTACAACATTTTGAAACTCCATATTGTGCAAAGAAAATAGCCAATGTGTGAAGGAACTTTTGGAGGGCAGTGTATGTGTGTAAAGAAACTTTTAGACACCAAATTTCGTCGCCTCAATCTAACAATGTCCTATCTCCATTTTTGAAAAATTTGAGATAAACACCCCAAGCGACTTGTATGACCTTGTTCTATCTTCTAAAAAACATTTCGAGACTCTATCATGTCAAACAGCTCAATTAGCCAATCGTACATTATCCTATCTCCACACATTTTCTCTGCTCACAGCCCAAACATTGCTCTATGTCCAGGACATAGATCAATGTTCGGGCTGAAAATACTGTTATCCGATCAAAATGAAGTCTTCGTCACTCGTTTTATGTCCTAATTGACTCTAACAATGCTCTAAGTCCATAGAAGCTCGTTCAAACATTGCTCTATCTCCTTTCGTCCAGTCGGAGTACACAACTTGATTATCGTATTTTTGCTCTCCAGTGACATCATATTTTCGATGTATACCAAAATAAATATGTATGCTGCAACATAGGCAGTGTTTCCAACCCAAAATTATAGAAAATGTGCACAAATACCATTATATTGTCTTCTTGGAGATAGCGCAATGTTAGAACGAGATGCATCAACCAAAATAAGCGAATTTTGATCTATCTCCAAACACATTTTTGCAATTTTCAGCATTACTATTCGTAATATTTCAATCATATTCTTCATGTATGTGTTGAATAACATTCTTAATGTACCTACCAAGTCTCATGTCTATACAGACTGAAACAACGAAGATATAACCTTTCGAACTTTTGAAGTCGATTTCCCAAAAATAAAAATTTGGTAGTTAGAGCATTGTTAGATTGAGGCGACGCAATGTATTGAAATTATAATGACTGTTAAACATATTTTCTTTTTTCACCATGCTCTATAATTGATACATTGTACATGTATATAAAACAATATACATGTATTGTTAATTAATAATATATTACTCACTTTTTACAACTTTTTATTTCCTTGTTCTTTTTATATTTAGACATGTTTATACAATACAATACAGTGTACAAAGTACGGTACAGTAACGCATGCCGTGTTGACCAATGTAATGATTAATTTACTATACAATCATACAAGCTGTTTTGGTACATGTATGTTCTATTTGTCATAACAAAATGAGTTGAGCTACGTTACATTGAATTAGGGACTTTAGTCAGTTATATTTCCCTGATAAAATCTGAAGCAATCCAATTGGTAAGAAGGTCCTTAAAATTGAACTCCTCAGATTTTATCATTGAAGTCCAATGTTAGACTAACAAAATATTTCATCTAATATATTTCTTGTCAATGAAGATATTAAAAGAAGTGATGGAATTTAGATAGAACTTTACCCTAACAATACTTAGCTTGAATTTAAACAAATTAAATGATTTACAAAAAAGTTATTTAAGATTAATTTTGGCAAATTGACATTGCAAAGTAAGGATGAAATTCGAGTAATCCAACTAATTGGACCTACCTATTTGATGTGTATACAAGAAGAAATAACTGACTAAAGTTCCTTATTATACCGTTATAAAATGACCAGCCAGATGGCATATATGCTGGAACTTATTCTAGTATAATGGTAAGTAAATATTTCACACACACGTGAATTTTTCTAAAATACATCTTCATCCCAGTTGGAAGGTCTTTCCCTTTTTAAGGGTTTTATAGCATTATCCGTACAACAACAACAAATCTGGGTCAGTATGTAAACCTGTGGTATTGTTAATATCACAACTATAAGCCAATGGACACAAACCAGTACGAATGAGAATAGTTTAATCACTTTCTTACATTCGTCATCGCTGGAATGAATCCACGTGTCGTAAATCCATACACTACCTATAATAACAAAATAAACCAAAAATAACTTGTTAAGTAAGGCACGATATACTACATCTGGAATTCAAATATTTGGGGTTTCCTCTGCACATAAACATTCACTATATGTTCTAAAACGGTAGGATTCAATCTGTATTTCATGCTTTTCAGCAATAATGTGTGACAAACTTTGTTTGTACCGCCTGTGCACGGACAGAAAAAAAACACGAAATAGAGTTCCGCATTAGGTCTATGGAGACAATACCATCATCAAAGCGCTGAAAACACTGAATTGTTTAGAATATTTTCTTTTTTTAATTTATACTCGTGAAATACCTCTGAATTTGACTCCTAGTAACCAATAGCTAAAGGGGTCATACTTAATACCATTCAGTGACCCAAGGTTTGAAATTTCCATTTAATATGCACATTTATTCTACTGTGCATGTATGCCGGCAAAAAATCACATACAAAACCCCATTTTTAGTTGAAATTTAAAGTTATCAACTCCTGTCTGGATTCAGAATTTATTCGAGCCACTGTCAAATGGTTTTTAGTTACATTATAGCCTTCGAGGTTGATTTTTAATAGTAGCGAAAAGATGACATTTGGGGTTTTTATCCACCTTAGAAAATTTAGTGCGTAAACTGAAAATTATTTTCATTTTCATCATCATCATAATTTTATCACCATTATAATCATTATGAAAATTACTTCAGTTTTTATTTAATTTACGTTTTTTACATACAATTTACATTAAGCATACTGGTAAATGCTAATATTATTTTGTGGTAGAATTAATGTATATTTATATAATTACTACGACGCCCCAAAGCCCCGTATCAAACTATAGATCGTGGTAAAGGATATTGAATGTTTCTACTCCTTAAAGACCCCGTATGAGACAATAGATCGAGGTTAAGTATTATAAACACATACTTACCTAGTATAACCCAAGTTGTAAATAAACAATATATTACAAGAGAAAAGATTCGCCAGCACGTTATACCAAGGTATTTGTCATTAGCTCCCTTGGCACTCACGAATATTAATATAAACGGTGTCAAAGAACTTATCATAACCCAATATGGTATAACTGGTTTATATGAACAATCTTCACGCCAGAGTATACCTGAAACAGTAATGAATCAAAGTACTGATAGCACTGATGGGACGGTGCTACTTAAATTGTAAAATCAAAGTACTGATGGGATGGTGCTACTAAAATTGTAAATCAAAGTACTGATGGTACTGATGGGACGGTGCTACTGAAATTGTAAAATCAAAGTATTGATAGTACTGATGGGACGGTGCTACCGAAATTGTGAAATCAAAGTACTGATAGTACTGATGGGACGGTTTTACTGAAATTGTGAAATCAAAGTACTGATAGTACTGATGGGACAGTGCTACTGAAATTGTAAAACAGCTGATCATGATGCTACACTCCTCCTTGAAACAAAATAAGTGTGCGTTTTTTTATAAGATTGTGTGGTTTTGAGAGAAGAGCATGGTAAATTGTGTGATCATCATTGCCAATCTCTGATTATTGATTTAAAGCATGTCCGAAACATACAGACGCAGAGGGTCTCATTATCTCGTACTGGAATTGCAACAATATCGCCCAAGTAAACCGTATGAGATTTTGCCGTATTTTGTTTCGGACTGGCTCGGTTTTGTTCATAAACTATAAATTGTCTCAGATAAGCTTTGGTTAATGTCGCCATGTCGCTGCACATGCAGGCTTCCTATGATTGAATTATGTCTTACAATGTTGCTGCAATCGCATTCGGTGCCTTGTTCTAAATAGAAAACATATTTGGTGCATAGATGAATTATATACTATTAGATAAATTGCATACCTATAGTAATGCAGGCTCCAGCAGTAAATATCAACAAAATGATTGGTATATAGTACATACATGTAATAGTAACTGAAATATTTAAAGGAAGTTATAGGCAAATTTTTTTCTCCATTTCCTAATATTGCAACAAACTCAACAATGCATTACTTTTCAAAACTTAAACTATTTCTATTCAAAATATCTAGGGAGGGGGATTCTTAACAAGATCCATGTGGGCCAGTAGCCTGTTCAATTATCCCGAACGTTCCAAAAGGTTCCGTAATGGAAGTGTCGGAACGACTCAACCCATAGACAACTCAACCCGATACAACTCATTTCCATACTAACAGGTTGAGTTGTCCCAGCTTTGAGTTGAGTTATGCACGGGTTGAGTTGTCTACGGGTTGAGTTATCCTGTACCCGTAACGTTCACTAACAGTAGGTACTGAACACGCGGCAGGATTGCTTAAAAATTATGTGTTAATATGTTAAATAAACTTAAACTTATACGATGGAATTGGCACTATTGCATTACACAAGAATGCCGAACATAACCTTGTAAAACGAGTTGGCATTTACACATCGTTAAGTCGTCTTGGAAAAAAGAAAAACTGTTATTATTATATCGATCTTTAAAAATATCTTGACGCTTTTCATCGTGCTCTTTTGATTAGTGATCCTAACCTCTCGACCATGAACGAGTTGAAAGCGTGCCAATAAATTCTAGGACTGAAACATTAGTTCCTGGTTGTTGATTACTACTCCTTTATTGAATCAGTGACTTTAACCACTAGGTCGACCATGAACGGGTTTATTGCGTGTTGGGAATGGACCAGGGTTGCTTTTCATTTAAAATCCTAGGACATGCTCCTGGGATCGGTCCTGTGACAATTCTAGGAATTGTCTTAGGTGCATATCAACAAAAAGTCAAAGCCGCCCGGCTAGCTCAGTTGGTAGCTCGCATGCCTACTAATCGTGGGGTCGTGGGTTCGATGCCCGGACGGAGCTTGTTCATGAAATTTCTAAGGCATTTCTCCATCCTACCTATGTTTTTCAACTATGTAGGACAGTTGTCAGTCACTGACGAAAGTTTGCGCTTAGTAAATGGTTAACAGTTAAATCCAGAGATTTAGCCTTTCCAGGAGGAGTGAGTAGGCTGATTGACCGCCGTGATATAACCTATATAATGTGTTGCTACGGCGTTAAACCCAACAAACAAACAAACAAACTATCAACAAATGTCCTAGGACGAAAATTATCCTAGGAGCTACTCTTGAAACGGACGTGACGTTGGTACATAAAATTTAAAAAATAGAATACCACAAGATTTGCATTCTCCTTTCCATTTGCAACAACAAGTTATAATCTCATACCATCTTAACTCACGTACATCTCGTTTTCTTCCCATTGTTATATCATTAATTTGTGGTTGTGTTCAAATTAAAACAACAAAATTAAAAACACGGTGGCAACACCATAAAACAACAGGAGCAGAACACAAAACAGTAATATTTATGTTGTAATAAAATGTTTTCAGTAAATTTTGTTCTGTTCTACTCTTTTATACAATTAAGTACTATTTAGTTTCCTTCTTTTGTGTATTTCAATTCTCTGTACAGTTTCGTTTACTTCAGTTTAGTTAGGTTTTGTTCTATTATGTTCTGTTCTGTTCTCCCAGCTCTGTTTTGATGTGTCCTGTTCTCGGCGACTCAACACTGTTTTGTTATGATCGGTTCTGTTCGGTACGGCTCTGTTCAGCCATGTTTTGTTCTGCTCGGTTCAGTTCAGTTAATATGTTTTTCACTGTCCTCTTTTGTTATATAATGATCCACTCTGTTCAGTTTATATTCCTTTCAGTTCCGTTTTTGTTCAATTCTGTTCAGTAGTAATCATTTTACTTGTAGACTCTAAACTATTATCACTGTTATGAATCATAATTAACACATTATCTAGACGTTTGTTTAATAATTCATGTAATTAGTTTAATACATCGTAAATGCATTTTGTATAAAAAGTCTTACATTCGTGATTTTAAATTTAATTTAAAGTATTTTTGTTTCTTTTGAATAAACTTTATGTGTATTTTGGATTGTCGTTTTCCAAAAGCCATTGTTCTCCAAACAATCTACCGTCATGCAACATTAGTGATAATAATGAAATGGCTTTAAACAATACTGAAGTATTATTAAAGAAAATAGTATTATTTTCAAATAGCATTGTGTTCGCACTACGTCATTGTAACTATTATTTTGAACCATGTATTAAATATCGAAAACGGAATCACCCGTGCGATTTTCCGATTATTTCATTAGCCAATCGGCCAACCTCGTTAATTTCCGTAAACTCTTTAATTTTTCAACGAACGCATGGTTTGCGTGTTCAAAAAATGTATATGTGTGATTGTAATTATGAATGAAAATTATTGATAGAGGATGGCATTGGGTAACCTAACTCTCCCGTCGGAACACCTCTGCGATATTTTATGCAGACAAAGCCGCCCGGCTAGCTCAGTTTGTAGCACGCAAGTCTACAGATCGAGGGGTCGTGGGTTTGATTGCCGGGCGTGGCATACTTTCGTGGAGCTTGGTCATGAAATTATTTCTACGGCCATTCTCCCCCCACCCTACCAATGATTTTTAATTATGTATGGCACTTGTCAGTCACTGACGAAAGTATGCGCTTAGTAGTTGGTTAACAGCTAAATCCAGAGATATAGCCTTTCCAGGAGGAGTGAGTTGGTTGACTGAACGCCGTTATATGACCTATACAATGTGTTGCTACGGCGTTAAACCCAACAAACAAACAAACAAACAAAAAAACATATACAAAAAGTAATAACTCGCTTGACAAATGAAAGCCATTTGATTTATTTTAATATTTAATTAAACTAAATGTGGTGCATACTATAACCCAACTTATTTAAATACTTACTACAATACTTTTGTATATACGATCGATAACAAGATACTCCTATTTAAGTGGTTATTTTGTTATTACGTTAGAAGAAATTTACGCAATAGAGTGTACCGAGTATACAAAAATATTTGATGTTTAACGAGCAAGAAACAATGATACAAAATATGATAACTCAAGCATGCAATAATTAATATAAGTACATTCAAACAAACTATTCATTCACTAATGTATCTGTTAAGATTGCTTCGATATAATTCAATAATAACTCCCGTGAGATGGTGCGATATAATTACGCTAAGCGTTCTTTAAGGAAAGCGCTACACAGCGCTTAAATACCATTCGCTAGTGAACGATTTCTAAACGGCTCACCGTTTACGTGCCGCCTGTCAAATACCAATATGACGGCCATTTCGTCTCAACATTTACATTTTTGTGTGGCACACCACAGTTTCAGAGGCTACGTTATAAAAGTTTACAAAAATATAAATACTACTTCGATAATGTTTAGGTAATTAACCAATCTTCTACAAAGTTTGAGGTCAAATCAGAAGAATTATTATATAATTGTTAATCTGATTCATTATTCATGCAATTAAAAAGGATGTTTTAAATTAGTACATTTTTATCAGCCTCCAAATAGGGGGGGTTGTTAATTTGACTTTTTTATGAGACCCTGTTTAAAACATGGTACATACACTGACATGTAAGGAAAAGCATATCTTTTTAATTTCTGACCCCATTAACCCCCCTGTACATACCCTCTGAAGGTTGGCCACGCCCATTTTCACATAAATTACCAGTTTTTTACATTTAATTGCAATAAGTTGTATGGTATTGGACTGCAATATGTCAATTTACAGGTTTATTAAGGTGCTGAGTTCAAATATGAAGTCAAAAACAAAATTATTCAAACCAATATGGCTGAAAATTCAAAATGGCCGCCAAAATAACCATAGTACGAGCATTTTCGGGAGTTTATTTATCCTGGACATTCAATATGTTGAATCATGCCTGCATTATGTCTAGCTATAGGTTTCTTATGGTGCAGAATTCAAATATGAAGTCAAACAACTTAATTTAAGAAACCACTATGGCAAGAAATTCAAAATGGCTGCCAAATCAAACCCATTTTGAGCATATTAGAGTAATCATTTATCCTGGACATTCAATATGTTGAATCATACATGCCATATGTCCAGAAATAGGTTTCTTAAGGTGATGAATTCAAAAAGGAAGTTAATTTAAGAAAACAAAATGGCGAGAAATTCAAAATGGCTGCCAAATTTAACCTAGTTTGTTTTAGCATATTCGAATAATTACTTATCCTGGGCATTCAATGTGTTGACTCATGTTAATATTATGTCAATTTATAAGTTTGTAAAGGTAATTAGTTCAAATATGAAGTCAAAACTAATTTAAACAACCCAATATGACCAAAAATTCAAAATGGCCACCAAAATAACACATTTTCAATGTATACTGGTAATCAATGGTACATATCTATATGTTGAATCATGGTTTGTTATCACTCTTAATGCAATTGTTTAGATTATTTGTAAATACATTGTAATAAAGCAAATAATCATATATTATATTTTTATAATCTGTTTTGCAAGAACTTTTATCTTAATATTTTATGAGGTATGTCAGTTCAACAAAAAAGTCAGACCTGACATTACTAAAAAAAAATTCAGATTGACGGCCTACACTTACAAAGGCTATAGCAAAGATCCATGTATTTTCCATAGTCCAATAGTGTAATGTTAAATTATACATCATCAGGCATATATAAATATACTAGTAGTCAAATGACCATGGAAAATAGCAGCAAAATTGGTTAAAATATGTAATCTTAAAGGTTTTGTGTTTAAGTTCTTGTATTATTGTTTCTGTAGAAAATGTACCAAATGTTTTCTGCTCATCCTCAGTTATGGAGAAACCATTCTATACCTGTTTTTTATTTATAAGTTTATTTCTTTATATATAAATTCTCATTAGTTACTAAGTGTATGAAATGTGAGCTAAAAAGGTTTCCTGTCTGTTTTAGCATTCATGATAGATTCAAAGGTTTAATCAATCAACACATTGCATTTTGCTTGGTTTGGCTGTGATTTTATCAACCACCCCTCATAAAGTAATTGCCTATTTCAATTATTGTTTTCTTTACTTTTCTTTTACTCGGTTGTCACTTAAGCAATCTCATTTTCTAATCATGGAATGTCTTGCATTTGTTACAACCGTGCACAGTTGGCCAAATAATTAAACATCATCATCTCAATCATTAGTTTTAATGGCTAGTTAAAAGAAATGCAAATAAGTATAAACAAATTAATAGATATATAAACAAAATCGCTAACCAGAATTAAAGGGAATGACACATATTGCTATTGTGATATTGGAAAATTGGAGAATACAATTCTTTAAATATCTGAAAGCAATTGTTGGTCCGTTTACTTTTTGTGAAGTTTTTGATACATACATAAGCCAAACTAAATAAAAATAGAAACAGAGAAAGTAAATGAATTGCATCTACAAATCTGATAAGCTAAAAACTCATTATTTACCAAGAAATCATTGCTTCATTATATTTTCAGAATTTAACAAAAAACACAGTCTTGTTAAAAAAGTTGTCATCTATATTGTAGCTTAGATGCTTACATGATAGCATACAGCCATCACCCATGATCATTTAGTAACTAATATCTATAAAATTTCCTGGGAATTTTAACTCTACTTTGCAACCAAAGTGCCAAGACTTTTTATATGCACATACTCATCAACATCTTAATGAATTAAAGCAATCAAAGATACATTTTTCAATCAAGACATCATATGTGCCGCTGGTGAGGTTGGAATGAATGACCTCTCAGACCTTAACCTCTAATCATACCTCTAGAGCTCTACCTCAGCTATATAATAAATAAAATATATTTACACACTTATAATCAAAGGTCATAACTTTGGTATTCTGTTAAGATTTCATTAACTTGAGTTAATTTATAAAAATTGCGTAACATGTTTAAAGTGTGCCGTTTATAACTGAAATATGAATTATTTTGGCGACCATTTTGAATTTTCTGCCATATTTGTTTGTTAAATTTAGTTTTGGAGTTAATATTTGAACTCAGCACCATAAAACACCTTTGGATTGATATATTGCAGGCATGATTCAACATATTCAATGCCGAGTAAATATAATACCCAAATATGTCCAAAATTTGGGTCATTTTGGCAACCATTTTGAATTTTCCGCCATATTAGTTGTTTAAATTAGATTTTGACTTTATATTTGAACTCAGCAGCCTAACAAACCTATATATTGATATATTGAAAGCCTATAAGAATTGATTTATAACAGATGGATATAAAAAATTGTTATTTTTGTGTAAAATGGGCATGTCCGACTTTCAGGGGGTATGTACAGGGGGGTTAATGGGGTCACACAAAATTTTTTGTTGTGGATTCTATTATCATATTGATGGCACCATATTTTAAGCAGGGTCTCACATGGCTATCTTTAAAAAATGAAATTAACAACCCCCCCTACTCCAAACCTAAGGTCAATGTTTCTCAATGAACTGATATCAAGTTAGAGATATTTATGTTATTTTATATCCATAAGACAAATGTGGTGATTAGAAAAAGCAAATTTGAAAATCATTTAATAACAATCTGCTTTTACAAATTGTTGAAGTTCTATTTAGTACAATGTAAATTGTGAATGTGTGAAAGAACTTTTAGAGGGCAGCGTATATCTGTTTGTTTAATGGTACCATTGATTCTTTGTTATTAACAGGTGCGTAACACGTACAGTAGTTGCTGGCTATTTACTCTGTGTATGATCCCTCATGGATTATATATTCGTCATGGTACGCTCCTGGCTGTATGACCAAATAGCGAATATGACTATTTATGCGTAAAAACAAAATTAGCCCTGCGTAGCGCCGAATATCTTCGTAAATATATTTTATGTTTATGATTTTCTTTAATCGGAGTTCAGTGATTCGGTTGATAATTAGAAGCGCTCACTAATTAAAAACTTATCGATTGATAGTCAGCTAGTCATCGCTAGCAAGCGCTTTGGTTAATGCACTAAAAGAATGACATAGCCGCCCGGCTAGCTTAGTTGGTACATTTAGCACGCAAGTCTACTGATCGATGGGTCGTGGTTCGACTCCCGGGCGGGGCATCCTTTCGTGTGGCCTGGTCATGAAATCATTTTTACGGCCTTTCTCCCTCCTACCAATGATTCATAATCATTAAGGGCAGTTGTCAGTCACTGACGGAAGTATGCGCTTAGTAGTTGCTTTACAGGTAAATCCAGAGATTTAGCCTTTCTAGGAGCAGTAAGTAGGTTGACAAACGGCCGTTATATGACCTATAAAATGTGTTGATTTAGCATTAAACCTAAATAAACAAACAAATAATGTCGTAACCCTTCAGAGACTACAACCGCTGCTGGCTATAAAATCATTATTTAAATGAATCGCTACTATGACCGTGATTTTAAAACTATCATTGTATTGTTGTTGTTGTTATTAATTCAAGTCGAGTGATGTATATCTCCTCATTGTTTTTGTCGCTGATGGCGCTGGTGATAATTTTGTTGCTGATAGTTTGAAAGTAATCAAAATAATTAATTAATGAACGGGTTCGCAAACATGGTCATGCGAGTTTGTGTACTTTAAATATTGGACTCGTCCACTCATCAGGTGAATAAGCTAATGCATGTACATTATTTTACTGATTTAAATAGACCAGTCTGACATTGCAAAATTGAAATTAATGATAAATAGCGGATATGAACATTGTAAATTGTAGAAGTTGAATTGACAACGAAATATGATTTAAATGGTTTGATTATTAAATTGTTGGAATATTTCTCCCCCAATTATTGTTTTAGTGAAACTGGGTATGTTTATATACGCCATGTTTACATAACCGAACTTTAGTATCATTTGATCAAATTATGAGTACTTTTCAGTGATGCGTGGAAATACTTTAACATATCGTAAAGTTAAACTGTTACACGAAAAGTGCGACATAGTTATGTGAACAATTCGGATATTACTCAGAGTTTAAACGAATTAACTGATAAATACGATTTTGATCGAGCAAAATAGTGCAGAATTATATATAAAATTAATTAAAACAAAATACCACGGATAAAAAAGTTTTAGACTGAACAAAATGGAACGTATTGAACAGGTTTTAGGTTGAACAAATAGAACGGTTAAATCAGGTTTTAGATTAAACAAAATATCACGGATAAAACAGGTTTTAGACTGAACAAAATAGGACGAATTAATGAATAATCAAGTTTTTTGGACGAAACATATTAGTGCGGACTAAACAATTTCTGGGCAATGAGAGGTATACAGTTGGATGTTGTAAGGGGAAGTTGTAAATGTCATTTATAATTATTCCATTAAATCAAGATTGTTATTTTAGGCTGCATTTTATTTGGACAGTATCAATGTCATTGTAAACAAGACAAAACGATGGAACACTTCGTCACTTTCTTCGTTCATTTGACTGTTTTTGCTTGTGTATTAATGCGCTCAGAACAGAGCGCAGATATCATCTTTTTACAATCTATTGAAGACAAGTTCTGCAACTATGTAAAGAAATGTGCCCTCAACAACCACGGGGATGAGGTAGTTCCGGTTGACAGCAATCAAACAAATATTGTCATACCTATTCTGTCACCTCCGTATCCCGGATACCGATGTTGTAAAACAGAATGCTCATGTGATGCCCAAACATGTGGCATCTACGACACGTGTTGCTTGGATACGCTAGAAAATCTACCAACAGTGAAGGAATCATCAGCAATGGTGAAAATGACGTGCTATACTCCTCACGCACGTACAAACTTCACGAGTATGAACTTGGCAAAAGCGCCAATATCATGGATGATGTTTCAAAAATGTCCGAGCGATTATTCAAACTTTACTGTTACCCAAGCGTGTGAAATACAGAGCGACAAGAAAACGTTCGTAACAGAAACACCGGTGACCGATACTCTCACTTCTTACTCCTACCGAAATCGGTTCTGTGCCATTTGCAACAACGTTAGTGAAGATCGCATCAGGCATTGGGCTGTTCTGTTAAAATGCACGAATGAAGCATTTAAACCAAAGGATATTGCAAACATATATGAAGAAATTCTTCAAACTGAGACGTGCAATATCATCTACGAAGCTAATGACATAGAACAGTTTGTTGGTGTCAAATGCGACAAAGTCATAAGTACTTGCAATGAAACTGGAAAATGGAAAGTGTACAATCCGTTTATAGAGCGCGCATGTTTGGCTTACACCTCAGTTTATGATTATCAATATAAGAACGTATATTGTTACATGTGTAATACGGCTGACCTACAAGGGAAGGACACGTGTTATGATATTCCCGGTGTTCGTGTGGACGTCTCTTTTGCTGCTCTACTTCATGTTCCGTCTGATGAAGAAAATGTTGAAATAAGATCACAGACCACTGACAAATGTAGAATAGGAGAGATTTACGACGAATATAAGGTTAGATATGACTTGTATTGTCGATCAATCGGCGTTCAGTCGAGGTCATATTGTCTCCTTTTGTTGTCGCCATTAAATGCAGAGCGGGCGTGTCCAAGAGGTTACGGTGTTGGTCTGGTAATTATACGATCGCTAGTTCCGTGTTGGTTCCAACCTCATCCCATAGCTCGACCTTGCATTGCTTTGCCATTTTGCGGTGTTAAAATCTATGTCAAAATTCATGGATAGTAGCCCTTGATGATTACGGACAAATATTGTATATGATTTGTGCTTATTCCAGTATGTTTAATTAAGCACAAATGATCGACGATTACATACGGATTTTACGATAACTATCGAATTGAATCCGTGGCAATCCGTGACGATAGTTATTTAATGTATGACTAAAGCCTGTTTCACATCAGCCGTGCGATTTTTTCTCGTACGATTTTTACAGCGAACGAAATCGCAGACGAATCGCAGCCGCCGCAGATACATCAAACTTCCCGTGCAATCGTCGTACGGCGGTCGTACGACACTCTCACGAGCCGTTGGTTGTTCGTCGCACATGTTTACGCACGACTGCCGTGCGATAATCGCGAAGCTGTCGTACAAACACTAACGACTGTCGTAAGACTGTCGTGAGATTTCGAAATGTTTCGTACGTCATCCGTACGTCAATCGCACGACAAACGCAAACTTGTACGAGAGTCGTACGATATTCATGCGAACGCCTAATTCTTTAACTGACGTGCGACTGTCTCAAGAATGAGGTACGGTTGTCTTACGGCAGTCGCACGACTGTCTTGCGGGCTCCAAAAATCCAAAAAATCGCAACGAGATCGCAAGAAAAATAAACATGGTGAAAATTTGACTTGCGACGTCTACGACGATGCGATCACCTGAAAAAACGCACGACTGTCTTGTGACGTTCGTACGAAGTTCTGCGATTTTTCAGAAAATGTTCTCGTACGGCTGCCGCAAGCGTGATGTGAAATAGGCTTAAGGTATAACCTGTGAACAACGGGAACAATAGCTGCCCGGCTAGCTTAGCAAGTCTTCTGACCGAAGGGTGGCAGGTTCGATTCACGGGCGAGCCATACTTTCGAGAAACTTGTTATACAATAATTTCTATTGCTATTCTCCCTCCCACCACTGATTCTAAATCCTTTAGGATATCTGTCAGTTACTGTCAGAGTTATGTACCTAGTATTTAGTTATCAGGTACAAGTAAATCCAAAGATTCAGCCTTTCCAGGAGCGATGCGTAGGTTGACTGACCGCTGATGTAAAACATTAATTTCATACTGATGCTACGGCGTTAAAATTTACAAAACAAAGGCGGTGATTAATGTATGATTTATCTTTATTTCAGAAAGTTTGCCGAGAGTTGATTTGTTTGTTTCCGAAAACATTACGGAATGGTACTTGTGTGTACATGATGGACACTCTCGGTGGGGTACGATATAAAATATTCTTTAAATTGTCAACAAATGTCACTGTGGAAGATTCTACAAAGGCCTCTGATAACATCATGCAAGCACTCTACACTAAAGTTAATTCCACAGAACCGGTTGGGGATGTGTCAATTCGTGTATATACGTTCGCTGAAAAGTTGTCATCCACTAATTTCTCAGATGTTTCAAATAATCTCAAATCATTGGAAACAACTAACATGTCAACAGAATTGCCAAATGAATCCAAAACTCATTTCATTGTCTGTTTAGAGTTGCAGACCAACATTGTAGAACTGATGGAAACGAAAACGATCGATAGGTTTTTGAAATATGATAAGACATACCTGGTGACCTCAGGTGACGTTACCAGCACAGGTGGTATTTTATATGACGTAGAACTGGACGTATTCAAATTCACTAATGATTCTAAAATGAGACTCTTTGATCCAAAAACATTGAGTATGTATGACCAAGTTGAAACAGTAATCTTTAAGGACAGAACAGCGGCGCCATATTGGTCCGCGTACGAGGAAATACCAATCACGCCTTTGTACGAGTGTACCTTAATTTCTTTGAACAGCACCGAATTCGACACTGAGAGAAACATCTTTGGCGTTTTCCTTAAGGAATTGAACACAACTTTGACAGAGGTAGACGTGCTTATCGCCGAAACTAAAGATAAAACTGATAATTTTGAATTTAGAATGTGCACCGATAAGTATAAATCAACGATAGAGCCGTACGTTCAAGTAGAACGCGTGAAGGTTACGTCATTTGGCAAGGACGCAGACATTTCCATTAAGGGCGTGGTTTCCGTTGTATGCACTGTAATCTCTATGTTTTTATTGGTTGTTACAGTCGTGACGTATGCAGTTTATAAAGACTTGAGGTCACAACCCGGAGTCAATAATATTATCTTGTGTGGAAGCGTCTTTGTTGCACAAGGTTTGTTTCAGTTTGGGGTGGGGCAGTCGGAAAATGTGTCAGAAATGGTTTGTAAAGTGCTTGGGATTCTTATCCATTTCTCTTGGCTATTTGTGCTGTTTTGGATGAATGTCTGCTGTATACAAATGGTTAGGGTGTTTCGGCGTACAGTTGCAATGGCGGCAAAGTCTGTATCAATGAAGCTAACTACAGTTTATCTGATATACTCAGCATGCGGTTGCTGTGTTTTTGTTGCTTTAAATATTCTGATTTCCATATTTGGTCCAACTGATAAAAATACCATTGACAGCAATTATATCGGATACGGAGGTAAACTATGTTACATTTCTGAAAATCAGATGATTGGTTATTGCTTTGTTCTTCCTGTAGGGGTCATTGTTCTTATTAACATTTCGATGTACATTATTGTCATTAGAGCAATTCGGGGCAAATCTGGGCTTAACTCGGAGCAGCAAGTATCCTCAAACGTGGAAAGGAACTACTTTCAGATTTATACGCGATTGTCAACGCTGACTGGCGGAACATGGTTATTCGGTTTTATTTATCTAATATGGCAAATCGATGCTATTGAATATATATTTATAAGTCTCAATGCGTCACAGGGAACTCTTTTGTTTTTATCTTTTGTTTGTAACAAAAGAAATTTGAACTTGTACAAAGAATCGTTTTCTAAATTTCAGTCTTCGTTAACTTCTAGTACTAATTAGGTCCAAATAGTTAGTTTACTATGATTGTATCCTTACTTTTCAAAGCCAATCTCCCGAACTCTATCAATAACTTCTATTGTTAATTCTATTAATTCGACTGAAAATTCAGCAACATATTGAATGCATGAAGACGTACATTTTGTTTTTAACGAGGAAGATCTTTAATAAATAATTTTATTTTTCTTACATAGAAATACAATCCGAGGATTCCTACTGATAGGACCAACTCGCCAGTTGGATCTCCCTAGATTTTATTAAGTAAAGATAAATAACAAATATACCTCATTCTTGAGTTGTTTTCGCGGCGTCACGCTCTGTGGAAAATTTTTGAGAACTGTAAGAAAATTTGATAATTTATCACACAATGTATAGCTACCTCAAAGAATGGTCAGTTATTATTCGCTCATAACTTGTACGTGTACATAATATTATGTAAATATTGTAATTTATGTAAAATTGAAGATGAGAAACATTACTTATTTAAAATGTACTGACTAAAGAGTAAAGACAAACATTTTTCATGATGTTGAAATACTTAATGATAATTCAATTGCTGATGAAGATAAACTACATATATTTCAGTAACATTAAGCCAATTAACGAAAACGTCTTAATTCGTACTTACTGCTTACCCTAAAAATGAAATCTATGAATTTTTGCTTGCAACAAGTGTACATAAGGGTATTTTTATATGACTAACAGTTGTGTTAGTCGATTAATTAGCTTTTTATTTGTCATACATGTGTTGATCATTGTTAATAATTATATGTACAAGTATGTATAAAGTGACTAATTGGACCCATTTGATTCGGTTGTATATGTATTTTTGTTACTATCTATTTGTAATGTAATGTAATTACATTTCATAGTCTAAGTTTCATGCTTACGCATGTTCACCGACTTTACAGCAATTACCCCTGGTCACTGGGCTACTGGTATCTATCTATCAATCTCACAGGGGAGTCTTTTTACTCCGCTTATGAGTGCAGCCGACAAATTGGCGCAGCGGAATTATACCACCCTAGCAGGTACCCATTTACACTTGGGTGGAGTAAAACAATCGCAGGTAAATTTCTTGCTCAAGAAAATAAGCAGTGCCCCTGGTGGGATTCGAACCCAGGACCTCTCGATCCCTAAGCGTGCGTCCTACCACTTGACCACTGCTCCTATGTACAATAAAAGATGTACCTATACCAGTATGTGTTGCATTGTTCAAAATGTTACTGTTATAAACAAATTATTTATCTACATGTATTTATCTGGACGGCTTTTGGTGTATAGAAACCTTACCTGTACTTTAAGTTTGATATTCTGGTGAGACATGTATTCTTTCTTTGAATTAATCATGAAATCATTTTACAAAAAAGTCATATTTGGGCATGAGTCCTGAAAATTGGGTAAAATGTGTTACAAAATAATCTATGACAAAATATCGTCACAAACATGTGCTCGTGTAGCAAACTGAATAAAGAATGATAAGTTAGCCGTAATGGCAGGAACATATCAAATATGTTTTTAGAGAATTTTCATGAAATGGAAAAGCAACTCTTGTCGAGACCAGAAGCCGCTTACCCAACTTTTAGACCCATCAAAATTTTCGCTGTTTGATACATTCATATACCACTGGCAGTAGATACATCAGTTCAGCAATATAATTATCTTCACGGACACCATGTTGGGATCGATAATGTAAGATAAGGATCATAGATCACGATCATAACCATATAGATTTCACTTATTCATTAGGGGATTAGATACCTTGTAGTCAAATGTTATGTATTTGTATAATTGTCCATTGTGCATGAAGTGTAATTAAGAGATGAAGATGTCACTAGTTTAGAGGTGACATGTTGTATACATGACAGTTATTTAAAATAGGGTTTTTATTTATTTATTGGAGTTAACGCCGTATCAACAAAATTTAGGTCATTTCACGGCGTCCAGCGCACCTAACCTAGCTTTCCTGGACCATTGTTTATAACCAGTACACACCTACCCTTCCACAAGGCCGGAAACTTCTCCATATTATCTAATCAATGGAGGAAAATCGACATTATTGTCAAATTTTCATGGAAGGGTATAACCTCCCCGGGTGGGATTCGAACCCGCACCCCCTCGGGCACGAGTATCCAAATCCCGGCAAGCTACCAACTGCACTATCGACCCGGGTTATGAAATAGGGTTTTTATGTAACAAATGCATATACATGTATGTTATATAAAAACGTTATATAAAAATGCCTGGTTGAAACAAAATTAACGATTGAAATAGTTTGTCGATTGTTAAATTATGTTAAAAATGAGAAATATAAATACATTATTACATCTCCTTTTCTTTAATTAATTTATTGCTCGTCCGAAAATTTTGACGTGCCATATTTTTTATGAAGTTTAATTGCAACAACTTGTTCAATCCTCATCGTTATTGTTAAACTGTCAATAATTTTTTTTTTGTTTCGTTTGTCCGTTGCAATGTTTTATTTTTACTGAATTTTCGTTTAGTTTAGTTGATGAATATTAGTATAGTTGTTTAACTAATTTCACCTTTTTCATGAAATTGTTTTACATGAATAAACTAGTCAATAAAAAAAGTTTTCAAGGTATCTTCGTTTAAATAAACCATAACTGAAGTGGTCAGTTTCTATCATGCCGACAAAATAAACTACAACACTTAATTCATGTTGGAAAGTATTCATTTATCAGAAAATATGAATACATTAAAACGAAAATTATATGCATATACAAAATGTAAATATATTATAAGCAATGATGGAGTATTACTTCAAGTAAAATTGCTTTACAGTAATAATAATATTATTATTTTATAATACTGATTTCAGTGGCTCTTTTAGTCGAGTAAATCTACCAAAAATCATATTATCTTAACAGTCCAGAATAATATTTTTTCTAAAACTTTATTGCTAGACCATTTGACAGATACAACTTATCTTCAATAAAACAGAGACAGGAAGGTTATCCTGTCATAAAAGTGTACCTGCTGTGCCTTGCTATACACAATGTATTATACAATCACACCAAGGGTCCCTATATCCGATAGCGCACATTATAAAATTAAGAAAACAAAACATAAAAACCCAAAACGTTTGGGAAAAAGTGCAAAAACAGACCAAAACTTCATATAGATATTTTAAAAATAAAAAAATGCTGCGGAAACTAGAAACATTTAGCTTTCTCAAGTCGTTTGCACAAATTTGATCAAAGAACCGGAAAGGCTTTATTTTTAAACTTACATCAACACGGGTATTTTTTCCTTCTTATTCTATAATAACATGAGTAATCAAATATAACCTTAAAACAGACCAGTAATTTACAATTTTACAAAAATATAAAAACAACCTAATGAAAGAAAAAAGTTTAAACTTTAAAGCATCATTCGCACAAAATTTGTATCTTAAACAATAAAAAAGATAGAGCCATTTAAACAATTATTCCCTATACTTTTCTATTGAAAGTCGAGCATCGATTTGAGATCACGTATGGGCTTAAAAGTTGGACATGGCTCAGGAACAATAAATTTAAAATCCCGCCCAATGATCTACGCACGCGTGTCAATAAATTAAATTAAGTTAAAGAATACTTTTTTACCGTGAGAAATATGTTTTTTACGTATAAGGGAGACAACTTTGGGAAAAAGATGAATTGATAAACCTAATAGAGTAATTCCCCTTGGTAGAATGATATACAATGTCATATTGTTCACAACGACACAATGCGAATGCGTTTTACTAACTTCTTAAGAAAACGCAGTTAAGTAAACATATATAAAAATAAAGATAAAAATTCTATATTTTTTATTGGATTTAAAGAAAAAACAAGCAAGTTCAGTAAACCACAAATGACGATTAAAACATCTTTGGTTTTTGTTTTTATAAATTTAACGCCGTGTCAACACAATTTATGCCATTTTACGGCGTCCAGCGCATCAAGCCTAGCTTTCCGGGACCATTGTCTATAACCAGTACTCACCTACCCTTCCGCAACGCCGGAAACTTTTCCATATTATCTAATCAATGGAGGAAAATCGACACTATGATCAAATTTTTATGGAAGGGTCTAACCTCCCCGGGTGGGATTCGAACCCGCACCCCCTCGGGCACGAGATTCAAATCCTCGCCCGCTACCAACTGTACTATCGACCCGGGTTCACAATAGGTATGTAATTTAACAAAAAGCTAAGTCTTTAATTGAGTATAAAAAACAAGCAAATTAATTTAATACAAAAAAAGATAATTAGTAATCATTATTTTCAATTGGATATATAGAGAAAACACAGCCAAGTTCAATGAAGTATAAAATAATAATAATCAATAATCTATTTTTCAATTGGATAAAAAGAAAAAATAAACAAGCATGTTCACTGAAATATAAATGACAATTAACAAAAATCTAAATCTTTATTGAATATAAAAACACTTACGCAAATTAATTAAAAGACAAAATAAAGATAATCAATAATCTATATTTCTAATTGGATATAAAGAAAATAAATAAATATAAAATAAAGATAAACAAAGTTCAGTATTTTCAAGCGAATATAAAAAATCACCAGCTAGTTGATTTATATATATAAAATTAAGATAAACAGAAACCTATCTTTTTCAATTGAATATAAGAAAACATAAGCAAGTAAATTTATCAAAATATAAAATAAAGACCAATAACTTATAGTGAGACAATGGTCATACAGAAAACACAAGCTAAAAATAGTAATGTAAAATTAATATAATCGAAAGAATTGTCATCACCTTGATTTAGCGAGTAAAAAATTAGATAAGGACTAACAAATGTATAACTGATCAATAAACATAAGTTAATATAAGCAAGTTTAAGAAAATAAATAGCTCATATGAAAAGAAAACTCAATCAAGTTAATAAAAAAATGAATACAACCAAAAGCCTTGTTAGTCTGTAAAAAAGATACAAGCAATTTAAAGAGAACAAATCTTTCTTATACATTTATATAAAAACTTTAAAGTTAATAAAAAGACAAAATGAATACAACCGAAAGCCTTGTTATTCTATTGAATATAAAATGAAAACAAATCACAATACACAGAAATAATAAAAACAATCATTGTCTTTTCAAATTTATTTATTTATTGATTGGAGTGATAGCCGTGTTAACACAATTTAGGTCATTTTAAGGCGTCCAGCGCACCTAACCTAGCTTTCCTAGACCATTGTCTATAACCAGTACTCACCTACCCTTCCACAAGACCGGAAACTTCTCCATATTACCTTATCAATAGAGGAAAATCGACATTATTGTCAAATTTTCATGGGAGGATATAGCCTCCCTGGTTGGGATTCGAACCCGCACCCCTTCGGGCACGAGATTCCAAATCCCGGCGCGCTACCAACTGCGCTATCGACCCGGGTTGTCTTTTCAATTATGATTCAATTAAAACTTATTCAAAAGTATATAATAGTGTTAATATCATTCTTCAATAAGGTCGTTCTTGTAAACATAGTGTACATAAACATAGTCAGTTTCATTAGAAACTAGTATTTGGAAGTGAACTATTCTAACTGTTTTATTGTTTAGTTAGTTTAAACATATTTCATTTGAATTATATAACGTAAAATTAACAAGGTACGTATGCAATATTTTTGATAAATGTTATATTTCAAAATGGTCTGCATAAATCAGTAAAAATGCGAATGTGTATCATTTTATTTACCCAAAATGGGTTGAATTATTTAAAGTACATGTACAAAAAACGCATGACCTATAAAGCGAGCTTTACATATCAGTTTATAAAGCAGTTATGTCAGTATATGTATGCATATATTTGATAATATGATAAATACGGCGTTCACATTTCATAAAGGAAAATTGTTCACTGTTTCTCTTTAGATTTGTTCTTTGGTTCTCTCCTATTAGACGCAGCTATTTTATCAAGTAAACCCTCCATGTAATCTTCGGCAAAATTCAAAATTTGTCTTAATGACAAAAGAGATAAAATACTGATGCCTGTATCCAATTGCACTTCGTTCTCATAATTCCTGACTGGTAAAACATTGCCACGTGGTATCCCTAGCAACTGTGATACTTTCTCTACATTTTCTTTAACAACTGGACTCCTATAGGCATAGGCTGTGTTGTTTTCTACGTTCTCACACAGTTTGTCAATCTTGGTTAGAAGAATGGCTTGTGGAATCCCTGAAACCAAACCTATGTTACTACATGAAGCTAAAAGTCTTTCATATAGTAATTAATAGTAACTACAAATTATTAAAATAATATTACTTTGAAATTAAATAGAGGATATTTGTTTATTTCGGTGTAAAATGGATTTTTTTTTCACGAGTGAGCTAAGGATGCAATATTTTCACGAGTGGCGTTATCATTATAATATCATTAGCTCACGAGTGAAATAAATAGATCTAACAAATTTTCTGTTTATTATATGCTGTTTATAATATGTTTCAAACTGGCTTGTTTTAAGTTTTAGTATGATATGTCCTAACAGTGAAAAATGACAAATGTATGTTCATTGTTTCAAAACAGTGGAATATCAATTTTATTTCACTAAAAATCCCCGTATTTCACTGGAAAGCATATAAAAGTAAGGTTTATTTGCTATCAATATAAAATAGAATTGACCTGACCAGTAAGGTCAGTTGATTGAGTGACCGACTACTACACTAAGAATAAGATGCAATTATAGGGCGAAACATACATAGCCTGGTAGAGTTTAGTCGTGAAATATTTCAATTGCATTATGACTTTTACCTTATATTAGAAATTAAAGCATGGATTTCATCAATATTTGCAAGTGCTATTCTTCGGTCTGTCAAAAAATACAGGTTACACTACTTGGTAAATTTTAGTCGTGAAATATTTAATTTGCATTACGATTTTTACCACCAAAAAATAAAGCCTGCCGTCCAGCAATATTTGCAATATTCATTTATCGGTCTATATTTGCATCAAGTATGACAGATGTCAACCACTGGCGACTGGTGAGGTTAAGTGATTAGTACTAGCTTGAAAGCCTGTGTTCAGAGCTCTAGTCATGTGCACCAACATGGCACTGAATAGAATGATAAGCTGAGTATTATATACCTAATAATTTGTTGGCATGGGTAGCACAATTAATACTTAGTAAGTTTTTCTATACGATATGTTATTTACCTTTCTGTTTCATCAAAGTTTGGAAACTTTTCATTTTCTGTATTATTTTATCCGAAACTACTTCAACTGTTGTAGCGTCTAATACAAAGACTACACAATGAATCTTTTCATCCAGGGTTGGTTTGCTGATAAAACCAGCGGTACTTGGTGTAATAGGCTTGACTGGGTTGAACTGTTTACGAAATGAAAATAAAATGTATACGTTTATTATATTTTATTTCATCAGGAGCCTTTTGAGTGATTTTTTACTCACACAATTATTTTCCCTTTAATACATTTAGTTTTCGTTTTTTTTTTTGATAATCTTTTCATATTTTTGATTTCTACATATCAATTCAATTTAACTAAGAAAGAAAAAATCTCCTATATTCAGATAAAAATTCAAAACATGTAACAAACAATACGAGAGCCGCCCGGCTAGCTTAGTTGGAATCACGCAAGACTACTGATCTACAAGACCTATACAATGTGTTGCTACGGCGTTAAACCCAACAAACAAACAAACAATACGATTTCCAACTCCTTATATATGCTTCTTATACTTTTATACAGATGTGCAAGACAGAAAATCGAAACTGAGTATTATTGGTGAATATAATATGAATATGTGAAATATGAATAGTCGAAATAATGAGTAAATAAATATCTGCACTGTGGTCTGTTTACATTGCATTGTTAGAACAATTATTACTTAAAAAATGAAAACTATTTAATATAATATAAAAGCTTTAACTTTATACCTTTTAATACTGACCTCATAATATTCTGGAATATGTCCATCCAATAAATAATTACATTCAATGATATCAATACCTTGTGAGTCTTCAAGGCCACGAGTGTCACATATTCTAAAGTTTAGAGAACCACCTGACCGTGTTCTAACTAAGTAGGGTGTATACTGAAATACATAAGATTTCATTTAATTCATTACAAATGGAGAATACTTGATTTTAAAAACGTCGGAATGGTTTTAGTGTGCTCCGGGCAAGTGATTAGGGTTGAGTCGACCAACTTATGAACTTAGTAGTCGTGATTGGCAATTTAATATTTGATTTACAATATTTGAACTAAATTTCAACACAGGAGTAAGCATTTTGTGTGCATCTCAATATTAATCATTTTTCACTTATTCAAGCCATCTAATAGATTATAAACTTTCATGTAGTTAATTAAATGAACCATGTAAAAGTTAAGTAGATGCTTCGGTATCAGATATCAAAACCGGCGAAAACAGTTTGTTAGAATAGATACTATGGTATTAAAATGACAAAGAAAACATATCAGGAGCTGCAACAATCTAAAGGCACAGACGTCCAACACAAACAAACAAGGAAAGAGTGATAATTGTTTGTTATACAAAAAGACGACAGAAACTAATTTCTAAAACAAAAACCAAAGGGGTGTTCGCCTAGGAACGGATAGTTGCAAAATAATTGCAAAAACAAGGTTTTAGGATGCACTATCCTTGCCATTGCCGCATCAAGTACATATAATTAACAAACAATAACAATTCGTCTTCATGAAATTAAACTCAAACAATGGTAATGATATAACAGTAAGATATTTTATTTAGTTTTCATTACAAGATACAAGATACAACAAGATACAAAAATTTATTTCAAGTCGGATTACATGATAACAAAATAACATTAGCTTTTATAAGCTATTGTCCGACATACATGAAATAACATACATGAATTTAAACAGAGATACATATACAAAGGTTTTAAAAAATATATATATAAAGAACAAACAAAAAAAACCATACAGTACATGCATACAATATACAGATAGAGGAATTAAATTGCATATAAAACAAATGAACATAAAAAAGCATGAAACTAAGGATAAAGTAATGCATGTGGAAGCTTAAAGAATACAGAGTGTGGAAAATTATATCTATTAAGTATGGTTATAAACTTAAAACCAGAAGAAAACGACTTGACTAGCAAATAAGCAAAACGTTATTAACATATAAAACGTTGAATGATATAATAAAATAAATAAGATAAACAAAAGATAGCATAAAAATAAATAAATAAAAGCTGCTAAGCCATGGATATAGACCGTAAAAGCTAACACAGAGAAAGTTTGCAATACAAGCTGGAAAAATCTAAACTAAGCTAAAGCAAAGCAAAATAATAGCAAGGCAAAAATAAAAGCAAACTAAAGATGGAAACCAAATGTGAATTGTGGAGAATCAATTGCAATAAGCGCAAGAGCAAGTATCTCCACTCCAGGAGCTGACCAAACTGCGGAAGCTATTTAGGTCAGATTGATCCCGGAAATGTTGGGGGAGACTATTCCACAGTTTGGCAGCGCTGAAGCGGAAAGAATTTAGGCCATACCTTGTTGTTTTTACCTTCGGCAGGCTGACTGTATTCGAATACCTAAAAGAATATGAAGATTTTTTTATTTGTAGAAGATCATAAAGATAGATTGGTGTATTTTCGTTTTTATTTATAATTTTATAAGCTTCTAATGCCATGGTTTTTAGACGTCGAATTTTTAAATGAGGTAGTTTTGACTTACGAAGTAAATTACAATAAGAAGAAATGTGGTCATTATAAATAAAACGGAGAGCTCTTTCTTGGATTTTCTCGAGTTTTTTAGTGTTAGTTTCACCACAAAAATGCCATGTGAGGGGACAATAATTAAAATTAGACATAATAAAAGAATAATAAATAGTGAGTTTTCCTAATTTGCACAGTTTATTTCCAAGTCGTTTTAAAACATTTAATTGTCTTGAAGCCTTTTTGCAAACATTTGATATGTGAGAATTAAAATTAAGCATAAAATCTATGGTGACACCAAGTAGTTTGACCTCTTTTTCACAGAATATATTAATGTCGCCCACCGAAAAGGAAATATTTGAATTAAACGTTTTCTTACCTACTAATAAAGATTGAAATTTGTCAGGATTAGCCTGCATTTTATTGTCAGAGAACCATTGAATTAAAGACATACTATCATTTTCTAAGGTAGATTTAACATTATCAAGATTATGGTGAGAAAAGGAGAGAGTATTGTCGTCTGCATAATTGTATAGATTACTATTTTTAACAAAAAGAAAGATATCATTAATGAATATATTAAAAAGAAGGGGTCCCAAGATAGATCCTTGGGGAACTCCCTTGATAAGTGTAAGAAAATTACTGTGGTTAGAGCCCAATTTGACGCATTGTTTCCTGTCAGTTAGATAGCTGTCTATTAATTCAAGGCTCTTACCCGTGACACCATAGGTTTCAAGCTTAAGTAGCAGCAAATCATGAGGTAAACAATCAAAAGCCTTAGAATGTCATAGCATGAAATTTTCAATTTTCATTAAGTGACAATGCATGAAAAGATTTCTGATATTTTAAACGGTGTCAGAATGTTTTATTCATTATACTTACTGCTGTAGTAAAACTTAGTTCTCCTGAGCCACTACCAGCCTTCTGGGTTATACGTCCTCTAATTATAGAGTTCACTGTATTATAAAAACTTGATTTTCCTGCACCAACAGGACCAAGAATTAGAATTCTAGCTTCACTGATATCTATGTCTGGAAATGGTTTAAACGATGAAACTTCTTCCATAAGACCGTCCAACAACTGAAATGATAACCTATATGATAACTATTCTAAAATTGTTATATACAGTGTTTGTCTCAAACGTTGATACTGACCATGGAGTTAACATGCATATTTTGTTGTAATGGTCATATCACAGCGGTCAGTCAACATATTCACTATTCTTTGAATGGCTAAACCTCTGAATTGAGATGTTATCCAATTACTACGCTCATACTTCAGTCAGTGACTGACAGTGAGCATTATTGACGCCGGCACGAGAGTTATAGTAAAGCAAAACGATTTTATTGCGTAAGAATAAACATGATGTTATTGTACTTAAGTTGTTACAGCTCTACGATACTCGGTACTTCAAGTTTCTTTTCATTTACCTTTTCATTCCATGCTGGTGTTTTCCTCCATGGTGTAGGCATGTCCTCTTGTCTTTCAACATCTGCAGATAAATATTCAATTATATTATTGATATAGCCTGTAGTTATAGGTTAGAATCACTCTTAAAGAAATTGCAAGGCAAAAGCTTAACTACATATTTCCTGATTTTAAATCATATTTTATTATAACTGAATGCAACAGATACACTGTTATATTTCTTGGTAAACTATTTCTTTATTTTCTCGTAATATTTAGGGTGTTTCCACGTGGGTCAGGTTAACTGAAATAGATTAGTGTTAAAATATGCATTTAATGATGACTTTTGGTATAGTCATTTGCATGAATATTCCATTAATCATCATTTCTTTTTATGAAAATCAAATCATACTTATATTGACAAAACAATTGCTTTGATATCATAACATCATTATTTAACTGATTGGGAAATGCATCCTGTTTGTATCTTTACATTCTATAGCGATTGATTTTTGCATACCCCAGTTAGACAGAATAAAAGAGATAATATTTTCGGAAAAAATGGTAATTGTTCCAGTTAAAACTGTCGGTTGTTTATCGAAAGCCGCATTAGAAAGCTGGAACCAACTAGTTTGCTTTTTTAAAATATACAAAAACCTACCACTTGTAACCAAGGAGTTCTGTGAAAGCTCTTGGAAAAGATAATATCATTGGCGTCCGCGCCGAAGCGCGACGTCCGTTATGGAATGATATCAGATTTTGTGAAAGCGCAACTGCAAAATCTCGGACCTTTTTGTCAGGCATAATAGCCAATCATTCCAATTATTAAGGGTCCTCCTAAAACACTGACCGCTTAACTGACGATTTAGATATGGAGCGATTATGTTCATAACTGACGAGTTTAAAAAAAGGGATTAACTTGTCTGTATTGCTTGCGTGTTTTGTTGATATTGTTGTTTTCTACAACGTTTAAGATGATATTGTGATATATAATGTCTAATTAAATAATGCCATTTTAAGAAATTATAATTAGATCTAGATAAAAACATTGATTAAGAAACGGCAAAATATTAAAGTAAATAATTGAGATTGCGATGTTTATAACTAACAATAATAATAATGTTTCACCAATTTATTAATTATAGTGTCGTTAACAATTAATGAAGACGTATTTTTTTAAATAAAATTATTAAATGTGCTAACTTTAATCAACAAGATCTGTTCTCCTAGATTATTTACATGTATCCGTCTGTACATTTCTCACTTTTAAACATTCTTTTGGACGCCCTTTGATGTTTTGCATCAATGCTTTTTCTTGTTATAAAGGAAATAAAGATAATACCAGGAATATGGTTAGACAGATTAACTTAAAGCATGGATAGTGACTAGTTTCTATCTTTTTAAGAATGATAATTAAACATGTTGTACTTACCTACAACCTGATATACTTCTAACTCTGTTACATTCATGTCACCATTATTTATGTAGGCCCTACATAACTCTGTATCGGTGATGTAACTGTGTCTAATGTTCAAACATCCATTGAGTTGAAAATATCCTCCCGAATTTCCAATTGTTCCAGTAAATGTTAGGAAATCATGGTCATGTCTAGCTTCTGGAACAATAATAGGGCCAGGATAATAGTGTGCGTGTGCAGTGACATATTCACCAGGAGTTCGTCCAAATGTTGGTCCATAATTTTGATGAGTATACACGGCATGTTGACCTCCACGGTTGGGAAACTTGATGAATCTTTGTCTAAGTTGAAATAGGAAAGCTGCAGCATCATTTTGGTAATTATTGGTTGCATTCCAGTTGATATTAGTATAACCGCCATGCACAGAATTATCATAATGATATAGAACAGTAACAGTGGGACCTTTGCTGTCACATAACAGATGAAATGTGTCTGCATTACAACCATCTCTTGTTATTGCATACAGTAGTTCAAACTGTTTAGGTCCTTTACCAATCCACTGTTCCAACTGATCTTTTTCCGATTTACTTAATTTACCTGCCATCGTTTTCGTTTGGGTCGAGTATTATTTTCTGAAAATAAAATGCATTTGGCGTAAACAAAGATTTCACAGTGGTTGTATTCGTCATTATGTTTTTTTAACAGCGCGCATAATCAATGAAAGAAGACCAAAAACTGAAGAACGCTTGCAAGAGCGGTACGTACATGTAGCTCACATTGTTCTGAAAGTCTGTTGACAAACTTTATGCATTTTATTGATTTTATTTGTGGGACCGTGGTGACTTTCAAAGTGAATGAAATAGGGACAGAGAAAGATGATGTATATTTTTTGGAAGAGGAAAACAATCATCAAGTCCTCCAACGGTTAAGTCACGCACTGCTAGTTATTCATTTAATAAAGGAAACAAACGCCGTTTGGAGTTTGAAAAAGAAGAAAAATAACTTCAAAACGAAATCGAAAGTAAGTTTAGTTGTAACAAGTTTAAACATATGCAACCCTTGATAAAGTGATATTACATGTTTTTATGAATAACAAGAAAGGGGTACATTGTGTATATACATATAAACTTGATTATATAAACGATTGTTAACTTCAAAATATCCGTATAAAATATGAATACAAACTTTGGAAAATGTCCAATAAGGATGTATCTTATTATACAACCTAAACTAATTTACCTTAATTTCCGTCTTGTAATTTTGTCAAATGATACATATAACTAAATTTTGATATTAAAACAAAATGCTATAACTCACCTTATAAATTATCCAATACCAACTCAAGGTTATCAATAATATTCTATAATCACTCCCGTGTTTAATGTTATAAACAATTTCCTCAGTGTGGCGTTAGATCATCTAAAATACTAAGACTGTGTTCAACGCGGCAGAAATGCGTCGTATATATTTTTAGAAAATAGAAATACGTACACTGTGCTACTTTTACGTAAATTTAAATTTTCTGAAAATGATAAGGTCGAATCATAGACATACTAATAGATATATGTCTATGGGTGGAATGTTATGAATAGGGATGTAATATTTTCAGAAAAGGAAAACTATACTGATGCTTATAAAAAGAAATAAGTTTGTTTGATTGTGTTGTAAGAATCAGTGGTAGGATGACGTATGGTTGTAGAAATCATTATATGATCAAACACGTATGTATGCCCTACCCAGGGAACAAACCCATTACCCCTCGATAAGTAGACTTGCATGCTTCCAACTTAGGTAGCCGGGTTGGCAACATGACATTACCTCATTTAATTCATTGATATGCTGGATATCGACTCGAATAATTGACTCATGTTAGTCCACATGTCTAAAAACTGTCACATACATTTTATGAATATTGAAATAAGGAAATCAAAACTCGGACAAATATATTTAGTAATACGAAGACAAACGCATAAACAGCTAGCCTATTGGATATAAGTATTTACTTTGTAACGACTAAAACAATTAGCACTTAATAAATTATGTGTTTTCTGTATCAAAGGTTTAAATAAAAGACGAACATGAATAATGATATCATGCTTTATTATACCTATAATTAACAATGTAAACTTCATACAATGTCTTCACGTACTAGAGATAATTGATTATTATCATAGGCGGACCAGTAGGGCGTTCAGTTACCGCAAACGTTTTGTAACGTTCGTAAAGTTCGCTAACAGTCATTACTGAACGGCCTGTTAGCGGAAAACGTTTAGGGCCAACAGCTAACGGTTTTAGTATATAGTACGCGAGTATGAAACAATCTGAAACAAAATAGTTCCAGGACATTATGCAAATTAGTAACTGCCATTGCGAATTCAACGAAGTCGGCGGTGTTTCTCCCGTTGATTTAGATCAATACATTTACAAAAAACATTGACAGTCACAATGAAGATGAAAACTGTAAAGTATTTGGTCTCAGAGATTTGTAAAAGTAAGGCGAGTCTATCGGCGCGATATGACCTTTTTGTGTTGGTGCGCCGTAAAACCCAAACAAACAAACAGGGCGAGTCTATTCAACTTGACAGTGCAAAAGGTCGGTAAAATTGAAGGGCGTATTAATGGCAGGTGATGAGAGGTTATGGTTAAGGTAGCTTATAGACTATGTTTTTAGTATATAACATCCATTGCTAATCTTAAATGAACATTTAAAGAGAAAACAAGTCCTCTTCTCCGCATTCTTTTATTAAAATAGAAGTAACGACTCTCTTGTCCGCCATCTTTAAACGTTCTCACTTCATCGGATCGTTCAATTAACCGTTCATTACGGTAACGGTGATTTGCTAACGTTAAATGCTTTCTGAACGCAGGGCAGGATTTCCAGTTACGGAGAGCAGAAAATTCAAGTTACAGTGGATGGAAAATGAGCAGGCAGACTAGGGGTCTAAGGTCTGTATTCAATTGCCCACTATGGGTGCTGGACAAAGCCTTTACCAGGGGCACAGGGTTGCTGCGATCCGTCAAGGTCATTTCTAGGAGATTCAGGCACATTTACAGAATCTAAACAACCTTTTCCTAGGGTTTATGATAAAGGCATCTAGATATATATCTTATATTTTTTACAGTGGTTGGGTCATGTTAAAATCTTACAAATACTTAGAAGGAATTATCATTGAATTTGGGTACGTTATGTCATTCGTGCGACTTTTTTTTATATTTATATTTTGTTTAATATAAAAATCACATTTTATGATATAAAAACTTTTGCTTGGGAAATTTTAGGGGGCGTAGGCCGAGTCCGCCCCCCTTGGATCCGCCTATGATTATTTAGACATCAGATATATGAAAACACATGTTATTTAAGTATTCATTACATATAGTTGGTACGATCATGTAGAATTTGAAAATGACAATTACATGTATGTATGTTTAGTTAAAAATGTATAAATATACATGTTTTTCAATAGTATTTTACTGTTCATTATGTAAACGTGTATGTTTATGCCGATGGATTCCAAGACTTAAGCCTAAAATTAAGTTTATATTATAATATATAACACATCACCAGCAACACAAAAACAATATCTAATGAATTTTTATGCAGTACTAACTTTTTATTAAAATATTATTGACATTTCTTATACATAGCATTTGTTGATACATAGAGATGGCTTATACACAATGTAAAAAACACTCGTATATGTACAATGTATTGCATAGTCCAACCGAATTAACCTGAGCTTGAACTACCTAATTATAATAATAACACAGTTCACTTACATGAAATCGTGAGATTCCGTATGCGTGTATACGGTTATACACGCGTTTATAACAACTGATGTGACTATAAATCAATATATTAAAAGTGGAATGTTAATGTACTTTAAATGTTGGACACATTAGTTTTTTGGGAAACAAGTAAGTCAGCAATATCATGGCACAGTTTCAAAGTATTTATTCTTATGAAAACAACATTAATTGTTCAGAACGTGTATTTTGCCGAAAGTTTCCGATAAAACGCAATTTACGAACGAAGACAAAAATACAAAATGTAGAGTGTAAATACTGAGTTTAATATTCTTGCATGAAGGTCAAGTTTAGGGTAATTCTGTTGGGCTATATAATACATTGAAATACGGCGTACATAATTTTACTAGAACAACAAAAGATACTGGTCAGTTATTTTTCCTTGATAAGGTCTGAGGACATCCAATAAGTGACCTTAGTCAGTTATTTTCTCTTGTATACTCTTCAAATAGGTAGGTCCAATCAGTTGGATTACTCGGAATTTACCTTTACATTTCAATATCAATTACTAAGTATTTTTGGGGTAAAGAACTATAACTGACAAAAAAGCCTCATTGGTAAGTAGTATCTGTCAGTTGCATTCCTTATGGCATACTTCGCATTATATAATGGATTTATAATTATTATTATTGTTATTATTATTATTGTTATTGTTATCATTATTATTATTATCATTATACATATTATTGTTATTATTAATATTATTGCTGTTGTTATTGTTATTTTATTTTTCATATCGAATATATGTTCAAAAGCGCTTAACAAGCAAATTAGGAAATACGAGTATAAATGAAAATGAAAATGGTTAAGAGATGATAAAATATAAAATAATAAAATGAAAACTAATATAAAACTAAGAATTAGTAATCAATAAAGTGCTCATAGAAGTTAAAATAACAACAACAACAAAAAAACCAAGCGGATTTTCAACTGTAAAAGATAGCAAATGAGTGATAATGGACTAGATTTTCCAGATAATAGTAATATTAAAATAATTATTTCATATAATATTTTCTTGCGAATTTAGATATTAACAAAAGTGATGAAAATCACCCAAATAGTACTTTGCTAGATTTGTTGCCAAATTTCACATAAAAGATTTTCAAGTTAGATTGCGGTAAATTGGCATATTAAACATAACAGTGAAATCCTAGTAAATTGGACAAGTAATTGGACCTTCCTATTTGAAAAAAAATATGAAAGGGAAAATGTGTTAATAACATTTCTTATTGTTTATTTTTTCTCATTAGACTGGTTTTTTGGTTCTCTTCTGTTAGTCGCAGCCATTCTATCAAGTAAACTTTCCATATAATCTTCGGCAAAATTCAAAATTTGCCTTAATGACAAAAGAGATAAAATATTGATGCCTGTATCCAATTGCACTTCGTTCTCATAATTCTTGACTGGAAAAACATTGCCACGTGGTATTCCTAGCAACTGTGATACTTTCTCTACATTTTCTTTAACAACTGGACTCGTATATACATTAGCTGTGTTGTTTTCTACGTTCTTACACAGTTTATCAATCTTGGTAAGGAGAATCGCTTGTGGTATCCCTGCAATCAAACCGAGGTTTATACATGAAACTAAATGTCGTTCATAAAGTAAATAATAGTAGCCACGACATTATTAAGATAACATTACTCTGAAATAAATATTGTTGATTGCTATCGATATAAAATAGAACTGTTCACCTTTTCGCAAAATTTCACAACTACGATATGATAAAATATTCTACATGATTCAAATAATATATGAGCTTAATTGGTCAAAATGACGGTTTTATGAATGTTTCTTGCTTAAGACTTACAATGATTTTTATCGTAAGATTATTTTGTGAAAAGGGCCACAGGACTTTACTGAAGGGCGCAGTCAAATGTGTGACTGACTACGAAACTAAAGACGATGGGTTCCATTTCGAAGCAGAACAAACCTAATTTGGTTGATTATGATCTAAACTTCATGGGGAATTTTACCTTTCATTAGAAATTTGAGCATTCATTCCATCATTACTTGCTAGGGCCATTCTTCGGTTTGTCAAAAATAGAGGTTACACGACTTGGTAGAGTTTAGTCGTGAAGTATTTAAATTGTATTACGATTTTACCACCAGAACGTAAAGCCTGCAGTTCAGCAATATTTGCAATATTCATTTATTGGTCTATATTTGTATCAAGTATGACAGATGTCAACCACTGGCGACTGACGAGGTTATGTGAATATTATCAAGTTGAAAGCCAGTGTTCAAAGCTCTAGTCATATCCACTGAAATGACATTGACTAGAACGATAAGCTACCACATAATATATCTAAGAAATTGTAGACATGAGTAGCAAAATTAATACCAAGTTAGTTTTTTTTCTATACGAAATTTCTTGGGGTTTTTTTACCTTTCTGTTTCATCAAAGTTTGGAAACTTTTCATTTTCTGTATTATTTTATCCGAAATAACTTCAACAGTTATAGCGTCTAATACAAAGACCACACAATGAATCTTTTCATCCAGGGTTGGTTTGCTGATAAAACCATTGGTACTTGGTGTAATAGGCTTGACTGGATTGAACTGTTTACGAAAAATGAAAAAAAAAGTAAATTGTATTTAATTTATATTTTTATACAGAGCCTCTAAATTGACATTTTGACTTACGTTTTTTATCTTCTATATAATCCTACATACATTTATGTAAACCAGGGCCCGGTTTCACGAACGCATTCCTATCTTAAATTTCTAGATTAACCTTAAATTTGCTATTTTTAGCATTTTTAAGTTTAAGTGCGTTTCACAAACATTTTTCAATTTAATCCGTTTTTAAATAGGCTAAGTTATGAGTACAAATTTAATCGAGTGAATGAGTAGATTAAATCGAATGTAAACATTACTTAAATATAAACAAATGGTTAACGTGCGTCTAAATTTATGTTGGACTGGCTCAAGAGTCCCTAAACGACATGAATTCCGACGAAGGGACACTAAGTTTGGTTTAGGAAGTATGTCGGAAGATAGACTATATCAGAGTTACAGATTTTCACCTGCTACGATTTATTTCATCGTTGAACTTATTCGTCTCCTTACGTATAAGACGGAGTATGGCAGTTTCTGCACTACGTCAAGACTCAAGTGTTGGCGGAGTTGAGTTTCTCAAGTATTACTAGCAGATTAAAACGAATAA
Organism: Mactra quadrangularis; assembly: GCA_025267735.1. NCBI lineage: Eukaryota > Metazoa > Mollusca > Bivalvia > Venerida > Mactridae > Mactra > Mactra quadrangularis. Next base: position 43,757,559 of record CM046305.1, on the reverse strand, counting down.
ATTCTTTAATATCTAGATCGATCGTCATTCTGCTAAGAATTTTGAGATGACAATCATTCCAACAGAAAATTGATTAATTAGTTTTATCAATTTTATTAATTCTAATTTTAATACACATTCGTCACCAAATCGCATCGTAATTCGAAGGTGTTTTATCATTATTATTATCATCGTATTATAATACATTGCAATCATACTTTTATTCAATTCCTTCATTATCCCCTAAATCTAAATACATGAAAATAACAATAAATGGGACATCGTTGCCTTTTTCGTGTAAATATTTACACCTTTATTCAGCATTTTGTTTAGGAGGCATGACCTATTAAGTATGCTAAATTAATTCGTTGTGTCTTTATTTAAGATTCATAGCTTGTAGATTCTAACAAAAAAATTGTATTATAAAAAGTGCAATATTTTCAGATGCAAGTAATGAAAGTCGAACCATTTTAAACATAGATAATGTAAACGTTTCTAACCACCATATTCGTGCAAGAAATGCTGTACATTTTAAACACACTGTCCAGGCAAGCATTGAATGCAAAACCTATTGTAAGACAGTAATAAAATGTCAAGCATATTGTAGGGCGGACATCAATCGTCAAAAGCCATTTTAAGCAATTTTCGATCTGTTTAATGAAGAAATTGTTGTCACTCGACCAAATGGACAATAACTGACTGATCCGAGCACTACAATTCAAGTAATGCTTTTGTGTAACTGTCTGGAACATTTACACACATTCAAAAAATTGTAAACCAAATATTTAACAAAGGGTTCTTTTATCACCTACTATTAATAAACTTGACATATCACCTTATTTTTCAGTTAGCCAAGACGGGCATCATAGTATGCGATGCATTTTGCAGGTTTTGTTATCCAAACTAGAACTGCCACCAGTGGCGAAAATACCCCCGCAACAGCAACATTTCAAGATAAAAGCAAGTCAACATTGTGGAAGTCCAAAAGGGTAAATGTTGTAAGAAGCATAAAAACCATAAAAAGAATAGGATGCAAATATCAAATTGGAAATAAACAGCAAATTACAGTGTAATTCACTATAGATTTATGAAAAAGCAAAATGAACAGAGTTGTCATATTTCAAATGATTTTTTACATGAAAATGAACACCATTTGGTCATTATAAATGTAAAGTGGAACAACAGACAAAGAGTGATCACATTTAAACTCATCATGAGTATGTTGTAACCAGATGAGCAAAATGTAGAATGTGTTTGTAATTTTTTTATAAATAAGTAAAAAATAAGGCAATTGTAAAAATGGTAGTCAGCAATGTACACAATATAAATCAAACAATTAGTATTTACAATATCTTGTATCAAGAATTTAACAAATACCCCATTAGAAAGATTAAATTACCGATAATTATCTTCACAGTAGTAAAGTTAAAATAATATCTAAAATCTCATGTAGCTATAACGAAATAAGATGTTTTCTTCTCAACATTACAGAAAAAATCAAGATGGCTATTAGTTGGTCCATTGAAATACATAAAAAAATAAATTCGTATAAAAATTTCATCAACAAGAATTTGTCAGCACAATTTTATCAAAATAAGGTGAGAAAAAAAGAAGTTTGCAGTACAAGATATTAGAAAATTCAACATGGCTGCCAGTCAGCCATTTTGAATTCCACTTAAGAAAATGCCAAGCACATCAACTTAAACAATTGCTTACTTTCTCAAAGTCTGTACAAAAATCATCAAATCATTTGCTTTTTAAAAAGAAAAACTCAGAATGGCTGCCAATCAATTTTTCAATTCAATTCAATATTTATTTATTTAGCACAAACATAAGTTTTTTGCCAATACAAAGTACAAACAAACAAAAAGAACAAACATATATAATAAAGGGAAAAAAAGAGAAAAAGGGAAAAAAAGGAAAAGACACATGTATATGTTTAGTACGGAGAAAAGTGATGTACATGTATGATATAATAGTTAACAATTTAATATAAATTCTATTTTTCTCTTTGTAAATTAGCTAAGTAAATAAATTTTGCAAGTGATTTTAAAGTTTTAGGGTTAGTATTTTTCATCAGCAAAATAAATGTGTTGATAGTTGGCCAGGAACAATAGTAATTAGGTAAACAATTCATTCTTATATTTCTATATTTTGGACAGACAAGTAAAAAGTGATATTCTGATTCAATACAATTTAAATTACAATTTCTACAAATTCTATCTTCCATAGCAATATTTCTATATCTTCCTTCTTCAATCATTAGTTTATGTGCCGAACAACGAAACCTACTTAAAGCCATTCTATGGGAGTCATTGTTTATACAGGATAAGTACGATTCATACTCAAAGTTTTGCTTAAATAGACAGAAGGATTTCAATTTCAAAATCAGCCATTATGAATTTGATAAAATATCAATACATCAAAAAAAAGTCCAAAAATAAGAATTTGATAAAAGTAGCAGTACATAATAGACTTCAGCAACTCAAAATGGCAAACAATGTGGAATAATGCTAAATTTAATAAGTTACATGACATAAAGCCATAAACCCTTGTTTCATCTTCGTCAATAATATTTGCTAATCAATGAGATAAATAGTTACTACGAGATGTAGAATTGGTCATACTATATTAACACATTCATACCTTCTCAAAAGAAAGAAAGCACCTAAATGTATACCATGTGACGAGCATTTCAATGTCAAATACGTTCTCCTTGACTGCCAGGATCTTAAATACATCCGTGACAAACATTTTAAAGTTAACTCACTTAAAGAACTTTTTGAGTCTGTACCATCATATGCGATACTTAACTTTTTGAAGGAAACAAATGTATATAATAAGATATAGAGCTTTACATCATTAATATCGTTTTAATAAATAGTATCATTGATTGCTTTCGGCGCGATATGACCTTTTTGTGTTGGTGCGCCGTAAAACCAAAACAAAACCAAACCATACTTGAAGGAAATATATGTTTATCATAAAATATAGGACGTAAAATCTTCATTATCTATTGAAGTAATAGTATCATCAATTGTTTTCGGTGTAATATGACCTTTTTGCATTAATAAGCCGTAAAATCCAATTAATCAATCAATAAATCAATCAGACTTCAGCAAGAAGAAATTGGTAATGAAATAAGCTTACTACACAGTTATTTAAACAAAGTCAAAATGGCTGCCAGTCTGCCATAATGAATTTGTATTCAGAGTAAATCCATGTACAAGTCAACTACATCAATAAAGACTTTGGAGCGAAATTTGGCTAAAATTGAGTAAAAAAAAAGACACATACATGTACTATACAGAAATTTAAATAAAAATTCAAGATGGCTGCCAGTCAGCCATATTGAATATAAATTGATGAAGAATAGTCATACTGATCAACTGTATTAGTGAGACCTTGTATGCAATTTCTTTTCAAAATATGTATGGTAATAAGTTAATATAAGACTGTATTAATTTTGAAAAAAGGATGACAGCCAGTCCGCCATTTTGAATTGGAATTGAGTTAAAGTGTATGTACACATCAACTGTGAACGACTGTGCAAAATTCTATCTAAATTAGTTAAGAAAAAATCTTTTGAGAAATAAGCATACAGTAATTAAACTAAATTAAAAAAGAATTCAAGATGGCCGCAAGTCGGCCATTTTGAATGGAATTGATATAACATGCATATAAACATCAACTGTAAACGCCTGTGCAAATTCTATAAAATAAGATAAGAAAAAAATCTATGGAGAAAAAAAGCAAACTAAACAGTTATCTTATTAGATTTAGAATATATAAGCTATTAAATATTTTAAACAAGTGAGATATGTTTCCATAGTTACATGAGTTTTGTATACACCTTTAAATCATGGTATATAACAGCTTCTATATAAATACATTAAGAAACTAGAACTGCCACCAGTGGCGAAAATACCCCCGCAACAGCAACATTTCAAGATAAAAGCAAGTCAACATTGTGGAAGTCCAAAAGAGTAAATGTTGTAAGAAGCATAAAAACCATAAAAAGAATAGGATGCAAATTGGAAATAAACAGCAAATTACAGTGTAATTCACTATAGATTTATGAAAAAGCAAAATGAACAGAGTTGTCATATGTCAAATGATTTTTTACATGAAAATGAACACCATTTGGTCATTATGAATGTAAAGTGGAACAACAGACAAAGAGTGATCACATTTAAACTCATCATGAGTATGTTGTAACCAGAAGAGCAAAATGTAGAATGTGTTTGTAATTTTTTTATAAATAAGTAAAAAATAAGGCAATTGTAAAAATGGTAGTCAGCAATGTACACAATATAAATCAAACAATTAGTATTTACAATATCTTGTATCAAGAATTTCACAAATACCCCATAAGAAAGCTTAAATTACCGATCATTATTTTCACAGTAGTAAAGTTAAAATAATATCTAAAATCTCATGTAGCTATAACGAAATAAGATGTTTTCTTCACAACATTACAGAAAAATTCAAGGTGGCTATTAGTTGGTCCATTGAAATACATAAAAAAATAAATACATATAAAAATTTCATCAACAAGAATTTGTCAGCACAATTTTATCAAAATGAGGTGAGAAAAAAAGATGTTTGCTGTACAAGATATTAGAAAATTCAACATGGCTGCCAGTCAGCCATTTATACAGTTATTTAAACAAAGTCAAAATGACTGCCAGTCTGCCATAACGAATTTGTATCCAGAGTAAATTTATGTACAAGTCAACTACATCAATAAAGACTTTGGAGCAAAATTTGGCTAAAATTGAGTAAAAAAACCACATACATGTACTATACAGTAATTTAAATAAAAATTCAAGATGGCTGCCAGTCAGCCATATTGAATATAAATTGATGAAGAATAGTCATCCTGATCAACTGTATTAGTTAGACCTTGTATGCAATTTCTTTTCAAAATATGTATGGTAATAAGTCAATATAAGACTGTATTAATTTTGAAAAAAGGATGACAGCCAGTCCGCCATTTTGAATTGGATTTGAGTTAGTGTATGTACACATCAACTGTGAACGCCTGTGCAAAATTCTATCTAAATTGGTGAAGAAAAAAATCTGTTGAGAAATAAGCATACAGTAATTAAACTAAATTAAAAAGAATTCAAGATGGCCGCAAATCGGCCATTTTGAATTTGGAATTGATATAAAGTGTATGTACACATCAACTGTAAACGCCTGTGCAAAATTCTATAAAATAAAAAAATAAAAAATCTGTTGAGAAATAAGCATGCAGTTATTAAATTAAATTTAAAAAAATCAAGATGGCCGCAAGTCGGCCATTTTGAATTGGAATTGATATAACATGCATATAAACATCAACTGTAAACGCCTGTGCAAATTCTATAAAATAAGATAAGAAAAAAAATCTATTGAGAAAAAAGCATACTATACAATTATCAAATTAGATTTAAAATATATAACACAATTAAATATTTTAAACAAGTGAGATATGTTTCCGTAGTTACATGAGTTTTGTATACACCATTAAATCATGGTATATAACAGCATCTATTCAAATACATTAAGAAATAAACATACTACAAATGTATTAATTTTTTGGGACAGACCACATATCCAACCAACCAACCAACCAACCAACCAACCAACAAACAAACAAACCAACCAACCAACCAACCAACCAACCAACCAACCAACCAACCAACCAACCAACCAACCAACCAACTAACCAACCAACCAACCACCAGGGTGATTCCAGTATACCCCCGAAAACTTCGTTTGCGGGGGTATAATAAACATACTACAAATGTATCAATTTTTTGGGACAGACCACATATCCAACCAACCAACCAACCAACCAACCACCAGGGTGATTCCAGTATACCCCCGAAAACTTCGTTTGCGGGGGTATAATTAGCTCGTCTCTAAAACTAGATAATGGCCCGAAAGATATGATATTTCGTATGAATCTTATAACTATACCCTGATATCCTCCACAGTTAATAACCTACTTATCACTTATTATTTAATCTTCACTGATGCACAATATTGTAGCTCGAAACATACTCAACTCTACATGTACAGCAATGAAGTAAAGGTAAGATAATTGTGCATTACAGGAAAACACTAATGATTGACAAAAATATATAAAAAGTGGACCAAAAGTGAAAAAATCAACATTCACGGTTCGATCCTATGCCAGACAAAAACAATGTTTCAAGCTCAACAGTCTAACCGTTTACGCTAAAGAGTCAATCAATAAAACATATATGACAATTAGTACTCTAAGGTAATTTTGTTGGTTTAAGTTTGAGTCGCTTATATCAACCCTAAATTTATACTTATGTAAAATAGGCTTCGTGAAATCCACTTAAAATAATCAATAAGATACTCATAGTTACGGCCAAAATATTTAAGACAATCTTAAATTTATTTAAGCTTTCGTGAAACCCAGCTCTGTAGAGAAATATTAGATAGTATTTTCATATAAAAGTTGTAAGCAGATAACAAACAATTTGATTTGCAACTTCCTTATTAATGATTTTTTTGTTAGTACAATGGTGACTTTTTGTATTATCACAAAAGAAGCTGATAAATTATTGTCTATGTATTTACAACTGCTTTGTTGCATTTGATTATCATCTACTTGTAAACTAACGACTCGTGTTGTATTCGCATCTCGATCAGACGGTCTGTGATATTTTAAACAGTCAAGATAAATACAAGTATTATAGCTTTAAGAATATTGTAGCTTTACACTATGGTCGAAATGACAAATATATCAAAATAAAATAATCAACATTCAAATGTCGTTTATGTATAGAAAGGCAAAGCAGAAATTCAAAACCGAGTGTCATTGGTGAATATAATTATGAATAGTCAAAATAATAAGTGAATAAATTGACTGCACTGTGATCTGTTTACATTGTATTGTTAGAACAATTATTATTTGCATGGAATCTATTTGATATAATTCAAAAGCTTTAACAACCTTTTCTTATTATTTATACTGACCTCATAATATTCTGGAATATGTCCATCCAAAAGATAATTACATTCAATGACATCAATACCTTGTGAATCTTCTAAGCCACGAGTGTCACATATTCTAAAGTTCAGAGGACCACCTGATCGTGTTCTAACAGAATATTGTGTGTACTGAAATACATTACATCTCATGAAAATAGTGTCTAATACACAGTTATGCTTGATTTGAAAGCGCCGGTGTCGCTTCAGCGTGCTCCTGTTATGTAATTAGGGTTGAGTCGACAAACTTATGAACTAAGAAGTCGTGATAGGCAATTTGATATTTAAATTGCAATATCCAAACCAACTGCAGCACAGGAGTAAACGTTTTGCATGTGTCTCAATATTACTCATATTACATGTATTCAAAGCCACACGTTAGATTACAAAACGTTTGTGCGGTTAAATGAGCCATATTAAAATAAAGTAGATGCACCGGTATCAGATATCAAAACCGTCGAAAACAATTTGTTAATACGATACTATATTATCTTAATGACCTCGAAAACATATCGGGAGCTGCAACAATCTAAAGGCACATAATTCCAACACAAACAAATAAGCAAAGAGAGATAATTGTTTGATATAAAAAATGACAGAAACAAATTTCTAAAACAAAAACCAAATGGGTGTTCGCCTAGGAAAGGATAGTTGCAAAATAATTGCAAAAACAGGTCCTAGGATGCACTATCCTTGCCAGTGCCGCATCGAGTACATATAAAAGACAAACAATAACAAAATTGTCTTCATGAACTTACACTCAAACAATGGTAATGATATAACATTATGGTATTCAATATTAGTTATCATTGAATGACATTACATGAAATTATCAATTTTTATCAAATGATTAAGCATTTAAATATTACTGATATTTCAAACGGTGTCAGAATGTTTTATTCATTATACTTACTGCTGTAGTAAAACTTAGTTCTCCTGAGCCACTACCAGCCTTCTGTGTTATACGTCCTCTAAATATAGAGTTTATTGTATTATAAAAACTTGATTTTCCGGCACCCACAGGACCAATCATTAAAATTCGAGCTTCACTGATATCTAAGTCTGGAAATGGTTTAAACGATGAAACTTCTTCCATAAGACCGTCCAACAACTGAAATGATAATCTATATGATAATGCATGCGTACAATTCCATGTACATGAGCTGGAAGTTCTACTAGTTGCTTAAATTAGCCTTCAAATTGTACTTTCATGAGTGCTATATATTGGGGTAAACCTGATTCAGATCAAGCTTGGCATACTATTTTTTCGACTATAATCAATATAAAATTGTTATATACAGTGTTTGTCTCAGTCGTTGATACTGGATACTGATCATGGAGTTAACATGCATATTTTTGTTGTAATGATCATATCACAGCGGTCAGTCAACATACTTACAATTCTTTGAATGGCTAAACCTCTGAATTGAGCTGTTATCGAATCACTACGCTCATGCTTCCGTCATTGACTGACAACTGCTCTTTATGATGGGAAATATTGACGCCGGCACGAGAGTTATAGAAATGCCAATCTTCGTATACAGATATCCTGTAGAGCATTGTCGTACAGGATCTCTACTTTCTCAATGGAGGGTCACGTCGATATGACCTTTATGTCAACAAATCAATGCGTAGCTTTCATCTAGACGAAACACTATTAATAACATTTTGATTTCGTAATTTCTATTTTTAGAATAGGTTTGCAAGCTAATTTAACGGCGGTATTATTCACAGTCTGCGATTGGACGGCTCATTTCAACCTGCTTGACGTAGACGATGTAAACAAGTAACGTATCATAACAATTTCGTCATTAATATTATGATGAGAAAAGGTCACCTCGTTTGAAAAAAGCCAGATGTAATTTAACGAGTAGACGAGCGGAAAGTTTTAGATCGGGTTTTAATCAGATTGAGTATTTGCAAATAAATTATATTGTGGAAGCATAAACATGATTTGATTTCAGTTGAGTTGTTACAGCACTGCGATACTCAGTATTTCAAATTTCCTTTACTTTACCTTTTCATTCCATGCTGGTGTTTTTCTCCATGGTGTAGGCATGGCCTCTTGTCTTTTAGCATCTGCAGATAAATATTCAATTATATCATTGATATATCAAACGAATCACTCATAAAGAGATTGCAAGGCGAAAGTTCAACTCCATATTTCCTATTTTTGATTTTTTTTGAATTATTGAACTGAATGCAACAGAAACACTGTTATATTACTTGGCAAATATTTCTTATTTTCTCGTAATATTTGGGGTGTTTTTAACTAGACCTACGCGGTCAGGTTAGCTTAAATAGATTAGTTTTAAAATATGCATTTACTGATGAGAAGATACTAGAGCTTGTTATTGTGCAACATAAGTGTAATTCTATTAAAAAGATATCCTAACCGCCTAAGAATGTTGAAAAGACAAGAAGCGAAAAATGAAATGCTTTATTTCAGCAAGTACGACATATAACATATATATAAATAGCTTGGTGATTCCCACAGTACCCTACTTTCGTTTTCAACAATGTGTATGCCACATGTTTAAATTCGTTCAGTTGAATGTTATATGTGGCAACTGTTATTACCAGGTGATTTCTTACGTTCTCAATACTGTTTTAAAGTTGAGACTTGGGTCTATACATTTGGCACTTTCATTTGCCTGTATATTCCTTTAATCATATTTTAAGAAAATCAAATCATATTTAAATTGACGAAATACTTGCTTTGTTATCAAAGCATCATTACTTAACTGTTTAAAAACAAATGCATTCTGTTTGTATTATTACATTATATAGCGATATTGATTTTTGCATACCCCTGTTAGACAGAATAGAAAGATATGTTCAGAAAAAATGGTAATGTGTCCCAATTTAAATCAATCTGGAACCAAACTTGTCTCACAGTTGTCTATCGAAAGCCGCGATAGAAAGCTTACACCAACCAGTTTGCTATTTGCATTTATCATAAACCTATGACTAGTATCTCAAGCGTTCTATACAAGTTCTATTAAACGATGAAATCTCTAGAAATGACATTAAAGTAATTCCAAAACTCCTTTGGTTTAAGTGATTAACTTAAAGCATGAATAGTGACTATACTTCGCACAAAATTATATTACATATTTGTGTGAATGCTAAAATAAACCAATCCATTCGAGAGGTAAGGCGGTATTGAAAATGAAATTATTGTTATATAAAAAGTTTGACAGATAAACAACCACCCTCGTATTTATGTTATCAATGATAGAACACTGTCATTGCAACAACAGGACATTTATGAAACTATATCAATATTACATTTTATTGTCATGCTGAGCATGATTAGTTCATGTTATGGTTTCTTATGTACGTACTATCAATTTTAAGCTTTAAATGATTTATTAAACATGTTGTACTTACCTACAACCTGATATACTTCAAGCTCCCTTACAACCATGTTACGTATGTTGCCAATTCCATTATATTCATCGCCGATATAACTATGATCGATGATCAAATATCCATTGAGATGGAAATACCCTCCTGAATTTTGTATGTTTCCAGTAAATGTTAGTAAATCATGGTTAAATATTCGATCATCATACTTATGTCGTACGGACCGAACGCGCTTGTAACTGTCAAGTCGTTTTTCTTTAATGTCATATACATCGGAATTACCTCCAAATGTTGGTCCGTAATTTTGATGATTATACACAGCATATTGACTTCCATTGCTGGGAAAATTGTTAAATGTTTGTCTGCCATCAGATTTCAGTTGAAAAAGGAAAGCATCGTTATCATTTTGGAATGTGTTAGTTGGATTCCAGTTGATTCTGGTGTAACCACCGTACACAGAATTGTTATCATCATATAGGACAGTTACTGTGGGACCTTTGCTGTCACATAACTGATGAAATGTTGCTGCATTACAACCATCTCTTGTTATTGCATACAGTAGTTTGAATTGTTTAGGTCCTTTTCCAATCCATTGTTCCAACTGATTCTTTTCCTTTTTACTTATATTACCCGCCATTATTTATGTTGTAATTGGAAATAATTCTGAAAATATACACGATTATCAAATTCTGTCACAAATGTAAAGAACTGCTGCCCGACAGAGCAATGTAAGTACAAATTGATATTACATTGGGCCTGTTCACAATGCAACCCATCATATTGCCTCAATAACGATAATAACGTAATCGACATCGTTAAGTGCTTGATAATAGAAACGCTATGTATGCTTGCAACTTAAGCATATGGCAAACAATGGCCTTAATCTGATAACGCCACGCTTTACAGCATTTTAAATTAAGTAAGGAAAGTTAATAATGTTGGAAGTACGTATACAAACGTAACGTAGCACACCTTTTCTGAAATTCGTCAACCTACATTTTTCTGCGTGGTTAACGCCGTAGCAAAATTGTGACGATCAGTCAACCTTAATGCCGTTCCTAAAACTGCTAAATGTCTTGATTAAGCGGTTTAACTGTTTCTAGGCTGATACTATCGTTAGTAATTTACGACTTGATTTTAAATCAGTAGGTGGAGGCGAGAATATACGTGAAAATTTATTTGTCTCTAACTGAGCATGTAAAGCAGCATTACCTACTTTATACATCTTTATCTTCGACGTACCTAAGTTTGCGACCAACCTTGATTCGCGGCCATTTTTTTGCAAAATTCGTTTGAGATTACATAATTACACACTTTTTCTTATTCCAAAATATGTTGACTTTGATATTAACAATTTATTTACCGAAAACATAAAAAATACTTAACCAGAACGTTTGTCTGCAATGTTTTTCGTAAAATCTGGGATACGAGACACAAAAAAATAATTTTCATTGGCCTTATTTCAATGACGTCACAGCTCGCGAATCTAAAGTACCTTTTTCAAGATGGCTGCCGTAATACAGTTGTAGTTTGTTTTTATGTGTTTCAACCGTTTGTTTTTTTGCACTTCGGACAGGATAATTGATCGATATTGGTGTAAAATAAAATGATAGTGTCAATAAAGCAGGTTAACAACGACATTAAATGTTTTAAAGTGACATTTTATTGTTTTTAACGCTTAACACCGCGAATCACGGTTAGTCCTGGATATAGTCATACAAAGCATCTATAAATGAAGCCATATTTAAGCTACATACATAGTAAAACAGATGTGCAGTGAATATCGGGTTAAATAAGGGAAAAAATGGTCCTCAATTTGAAAGCCTATCGAGCCTTCCTGTATAAATCATAAATGTAACATAAATCACAGTAAAGTTTTGCATGCTATTGACATATGATAACCAGGGTCGATTGCGCAGCTGGCAGCGCTGGAATTTAGAATCTCGAGTCCCGAAGGGGGTACGAATTCGAATTCTACCAAGGGAGGTAATACCCATCCATGAACATTGCGCAATAATGTCATTTTTCCTCCATTGATTATATTATATGGAGAAGTATCCGGTCTTGAGGAAGGGTAGGCCAGTACTGGTTATAATAACAATGGTCCAGGAAAGCTAGGTTAGGTGCGCTGGCCGTTGTAAAATGAACTTTTGTGTTGACACGGCGTTAATCCAATAAAAAAGAAATATGAGATTTAATGAAATAATGAGTGTGATCATGCATGTTAATGTTCGAATTTACTTGGATCGTCGTTTTAGATCTACCCTATGTACTACTAGAACTTCAAAACGAAATCGAAACAATCTCGAATATTTACCTCGATGCAAGACGTGTGAACACATTTCAGAGATAATGATAAAGGAGTGTATTGCATTTATATATTAATGATCATCATGTTTATAAGCGATTGTAAACAAAATATCCGTGTCTAATATGTTTATGTTGAAATGTTAAAAAAAGATGGCGAAGAAGGAAGTATCTGGTTACAATATATAAACCAGGTTTTCCGACATTTTGTCTCGTAATTTAGTCAGAATGATGAAGTTATATGAACTAAGAATAAAACAAAAGTAGTTGAAACTCACCTGATAGTGTTTCCTATTCCAATAGTCAATGATGCTATATAGAATTACTCGCTTGAAATCAGCTTTTTAACAATTCGGTAGATGTAGCATGTGACTACGTAAACAATTTGTACGAGATGTTGTGCATTCAATCGTGACAGGGGGTGGTCAAATTGCATAATTATGTAATTTTAGAGTATAGAAATACGTTTGCTGTAGTGTGCTGTAGTGTGCAATATCACCGTAATGTTTACTTTTCTGTCAATTGTATGATATACAATAGACGCTAGATTTGTATGAAAATGAACAATTTACAGTTGCTGTTAAAAAACATTTATTTACAATATATCACTAAACTGCGATATTCTTACTTATTTTTGTGATATTAAAATATAATTCTCCCTGTGATATTCAATTGTAAATGTTTATACTTTTTTACATATGTCTAATTCTTAATTTATATTAATTATTTATTTTATGGAGCCTTCCAGAGTCATTCATCCAAATTCATTTCTTTTGTTTATTACCTTGGACCACAATGGGAATAAGAGTGTTCTCATTTTTGTGTTATCCATAGTATACAATGTATAAACGCATTTAACATGGTTGTACTTCCCATATATTTAAATAATAATGAATATGTTTTATAAAATATTATAAAATTTAATGAGTGCAAAAAGTTTGATCAATCTTGTGATATTTATTTTCTGTATTTTATCCTATTAAATTGTTTAAATTCTTAAATTGAAATGTTATAAATTGTTTGAAGTCTAACTGATGTATCTTATATTTTGTACCATGTTGACTGTGATTTATGCTGAATAAATAATAAAAATACAGTTTGACAGGCCTAATTAAAAAGTAAACCGTACATGTATGCATATTATTTTATTTCAGTGACAAACATAATTGCAGTTTTAAATTACTCCTGCAGCAGACTACTTCTAAATATTTGTTTTAAAGGGATTTTATTTAGAAATTAAAGAAAGTAAGAAAAAAGCAATAAGTTACCCTGCGTCAATTGTAAGAAACGCCTACAGTACCCACCAAAAGTTATGAGACGAAAGACATTTACAACAATATGCTAATTTTGATGATTAATTTGGTAGGATCATTATTTGTGATATATTTAAGTACTGTTTGTGACATAATAAAAACAAATTTCTTGCATGCAACGCATTTATAAGATTCAGCAACTGACATCCCGAAGCCTCTAAAATCATGTTCATTTTAATATTTTTTTTCATAGAAGCGTTTATTCTATTTCTTTTGGTGGACACTGTATAACAACCATGTGTTAGTTATTATTACTATCTATCAAATTTGTACAGTGCTCTTTTCATATAGAATTTATGTTCAAAAGCGCTTTACAACCTTATGCATAATTAGGAAATAATTAAATGAAAATGGTTAAGAGATGATGAAAAACAAAATGAATAATGGAATACTAATACAAAACTAAAGATTACTGATCAACAAAGTGCTCATAGTTGTTACGAAACAAGTAAATGTTTAACTGTAAAAGATAGTGAAATTAGTTATAATGGACTTTTGGTAGAAAGATGATCGACAGGAAATCTGGCTCTAGAGAAGCCCTGAATTCCACGATTGCAAGTACAAAGTTGGATTCTCATTCGAGGCTTCTGTCCAAGCAAACATTAGCATCAGTTAGTTCATTAAAAAGGTTGTGAGCAGGACGTTGTATCGTATAAACACCTGTTCTCGAACCTCACCTGATCGCGATCCTTTCATAAAAATGTTGTTTACTTTGCTACGTAATTGTGTGTGACATCATCAACTCGTGTGCACAAATGTTAAGTAAACAATCGATGCAACTACAGCTGTCAAACGAGAATAGTGTGCAAGAAACAGGTAATTAGAATTAATATTCTGTGACGGTGAATATTTTTCAGTAAATCCTTATTACCTTTTTCCGCTCTGTCAGTACAATCCATCAAATATTGTTTAAAAGTATGTTATTACAAAAGAAGCACATGGCAGGTAGCCGTTCCTGTCTTCTGCTCATAGAGTCATGTGACAGCTAATTATAACCTCACAAATAGCCAAATACGGTAGAGGCTCGAAATTAGGTAATCTTTCTTTACACGCCATGCCATTTTCAGAGAATGGTAGTGGTTTTTTTTGGAAGGATTTGGATTTGTTTTAAATATAAAACATCAACAAATATATGATAGAAAAGTGGAATATAGGTTAAAAAATGTGTTGTTAATGTATTTTTCCAAAAATATTGTTGTATTGATTAAAAATGGCTCGTTGAGTCCTTAGAGGTTCGAGAACCGGTGTGTCCACGCTACAGCGTTCTTGTGATTGACTCTCCATCATTTGATTTTTTGCTTATAATTATCTTTGTTTCTATGACGGTGCAGCGCCTTGTGTTTTGCGGATGTATGGAGTTGAGAATTCGTTACGATTTCATGTAAATATTTTATTTTAACCAATATTCAGACTGGACCCTTTCATGTCTGTCGCCGAATTCTTGCTTAAACTTTAAGTCTCAATTTTCAACTTTTAGTATCTTTTTTGCCATTTCTTAAACAAGGTTTTTATGTAATAGGCTATCCATGGAAGGACATTGAATACTTGCCTTTTACATTGGCATTGTTAAAGATTGTTTTGTTCTTATATGTTTGTGTGTTTGTGCTCGCAACACTATCAAGTGAAAGGTAAATTGACGTTTTTTTACCTAGAAAAAATGTTTATGGGGCAAGTGTGAGATTGTTGCATCATAGAACCTGGTTCTCCTTAGGGATTTGTATTTTCACCCGACGTTTCAATGCGGAAACAGGTTACTGGTGTCGTAATTGGTTTGTGGTCCTATTTTATAACAAATCAACTATGATCTTACTCTTTGCTTTTAGGAGTGTGGAAGAATTTCATACCATTGCTGTTCCTGATATGTCTCAGACTTCTTTAGATAATCTTTTCGAGGAGCACGGACAGTTTATTTCACGATAAGCAAAATGTCCGATCTTGTTACATTGAAGTCTTCATTTGTATATGCAGGTAAATGGTATGAATCAGAAACACTCACAGAGAAGACGTGGAACAATATCCAGGTAAAATTAAATGTTTTTTTGTTTATTTTCTGATGCTGTAAATATTCAGTAACATACATGTATATTGAAACAATATCTAAAACCAGGTTAAGTAGGTCTGGTTGTTTTTTTCGATATTATTATTCTTAAACTTAAACTTCTTCATTTGATTACACTCTTATTTCTATAAAACATATTCGATGGCGTTGTACAAAAAAATTAATAATTACAAAAGAAATAAGTAAAAACCCTCCACCATAAATATATTAAATTTAAAAAACAAAATAAAATTAATTACTCATGATGTTATATAGTGTGTTTGTGTATTTTGTGTTGTTTTTTGTGTATTGTGTCGTTGAGTTTTTTATATTTCAAGTTTATTGTACCTTCATTATTCACTGTTCATGATTCGACATAATTTTTACAATAGTTTTTATCCATTTGATTATGAAAGTTGGTGTCCTGAACAATGATGCTACTGTTAACCAGACTTGTCCTGAACAATGTAACATAACGCCACTGTTAACCCAGATATTTCCTAAATTTGAATTTTTAAGATGCGACATGACAATTATTATGAAAATAAATATGTGATTATGTGATTAATAAAGATATACCATAAAATTTGCCAGCATGTACCAGTATTGGCGCCTGAAAAAGGTTAATATCTAATTTTAGGGTAAATTATAAATTGAAAGGTTTTAGCTGAATACGTCAAAGTCATACAAAAGACTGCAGAAATTGCAATAAATTTAGACAAAAGTTATGCACAGTTGAGAATGCACATATAAAACTCAAATGCAATCCCACAATTTCGATGAAACTAGAAAATCCTTGAGTGCAATGTAGCAATAGCCAATGTAACAATATATTTGAATTTACAATTACCCGGGTTGATAGCGCAGTTGGTAGCGCACCGGGATTTGGATACTCGTACCCTAGGGGGTGCGGGTTCGAATCTCTCCCGGGAAGGTTATACCCTTCCATGAAAATTTGACAATAATGTCGATTTCCTCCATTAATTATACAATATGGAGAAGTTTCCAGCCTTGTGGAAGAATAGGTGAGTACTGGTTATAGACAATGGACCAGGAAAGCTAGGTTAGATGCACTGGACGCCGTAAAATGACCTAAATTGTGTTGACACGACGTTCACTCAAATAAATAATAAATAAATAAGAATTTACAACTGTTGTCAGCAGCGTGTTCAGTTACCTTGAACGTTCCAAAACGTTCCGTAACGGAAGTATCGGAACAACTCAACCCAAAGACAACTCAACCCGAGACAACTCAATCCCCTTCCAACGGATTACGTTGTCCCAACTTTGAGTAGAGTTCTGCATGGGTTGAGTTGTCTTCTGATTGAGTTTTTCCGTACCCGTAACGTTAGCTAACAGTAACTGTAGTTACTGAACACAGGGCTGATTTAATTATAAATGCATCAATGACGGTTTCTTTGTAGAGCAACGATTTTAAGGTATAAACATTTACAGTAGACACGAAATTGGTTTACAACCGTTTAAGTTACGTAATCAGTATACAACTCGCATTTAAGAAACAATACACATTTTAAACCACTTGCTCTCTATTTTTGTGCCCATATCTTATACAAATGTTCCTTTTTAATAGCACTCTTATTCTTAATTCACGTTTTTTATTAACATTAATTGTATATTTTCCGAAATTTTTTAAGACTTTTCTATCAAAATACTTCATCCTAAACACACTGTAATCAAAACGATTTCTTTAGTATTAACAGCATAACTGTACTTTCAGTTTCGATCTAAATCACGTTGAGAACAATAGATAAGATAAACATATAAAAGCGATAATGGCATTCTTTAAAAAGATGTTTTTCATTAGAGGTGTTTGAAATAGACAAATGTCAATATTTTATGCAGTCCATAGACATGTTTACTTTTCATATCGTGGCTATGATTATTAAAGTTCGTATTCACAGCAATACCAATAAACATAATCACACCTGACATCATTCCATTTAAAGTTTGTATTCACCCATACTTGGACACAATCATCCTCAGGAAATTCTTGATCCGGTTGTCCATTAGGGTCCCAATTAAAGTAGTTAGTTTCTGTGTTATCAGACAATTTGTAGACACCCTCGTATTGCTGATCGTTAGTTGATATCCAGAAATCTACAAGTAAAAGATCTATATATAACCCGGGTCGATAGCGCAGTTGGTAGCGCGCCGGGATTTGGAATCTTGTGCCCGAGGGGTGCGGGTTCAAATCCCACCCGGGGAGGCTATACCCTTTCATGAAAATTTGACAATAATGTCGATTTTATTCCATTGATAAGATAATATGGAGAAGTTTCCGGCCTTGTGGAAAGGAAGGTGAGTTCTGGTTATAGACAATGGTCCAGGAAAAGCTAGGTTAGGTGCGCTGGAGGCCGTAAAATGACCTAATTTGTGTTGACACGGCGTAATATAGTAAAAAAGAAAGAGCTATATAATAAAGTTCGAACGAAACATAATATGAAGACTGTTCAGTGTTCACTAAACACATGTTTTAAGCCGCGGCCGTGGCATAGTGGTTAGCATGTCTGACTTCGTATCCGGAGATCACGGGTTCGAACCCGATCGCGGTAGGTCATACTCTATACATGAGTTGTCGACCTCGTGTTAGGGTAAGTTAGTAATGGTGATAGAAAAGTGTCCAGGAAACCTATAGTACGAAGAGCTGCTCGTCGTATATATGATATAAATACGTGTAGAATACGACGTTAAAACAAAAACAAAACACATTTTTTTATTATTATTAATCCTAACGTTTAAGGGGGATAAAATCCCCTTTCTTCAAGGGTTTCTAACCGGATTTTATTTATAATGTTTACTTTAAAAGTAACATACCGACGTTATGCTTTAATGCCGTCATCACATTGTAAAGAAATTCCGGTTAAAAATTCTTGAAGAAGGGGGTTTATCCCCCCTAAAACGTAACGTTTTGATTAGTAATAATAAAATCAAAGCGCCGATAGCGCTGTCAGACATGGGGTTTTGGCAGAATATATGGCTGTATACAACTCATTGAATCGATTCAAGGGACCTTTACCTTACATAAACCAGATAAGATATACACGTGCTTCTTATCGTCCGCTTGTTAACGCGTAATGCGGACTATATCATTTGCAGTTATTATTATCCCTTTATTTGCGTGCGCACAACCAAATGTAATCGTCCGCGACAAATTTTGATGTGGATTTGCCACAGTCCAATACTAAACATGGGGAAACCCCATGTAAAAATGTGTCTAGAGAAGAACTATAATTCGTGCAAAATGTCATTTCATTCAGAAACATCAAAACTTCAAATATAGACAAACATAGGTCTATGTCTCTCCTGAACTTGAACGACGTGTTTAAAAAAATAACTACAGTTTACATAAAATTGCATTACGTGTTAGTGTAAACATTAAAATAAAACAATCCATTCTAAAGGTAGAGCAGTATACAAAATAAAGGTTGGATAGTTTATTTTAACACAATCAGTTTGGCGGAAAACCACTTCTCCTTTAGTCAATCATTCAATACACTCATAAAACATACGAAAACGTAATACTTTATTGTCGTCCTGAGCGTCGCCCGTCGTGGATAAGTTCATTGTATTGTTTACATACACAGAGTTTTGCTATTTGTAATGAACTGTAGTTAAAGTTTCGATTATTCGCTCAAATTCTCGAGGGACGTAAGTCAATGTTTGGCAGTATTTAGAGTTTTGTTGTTTCTTGGTGCAAGCTGTGTACATGGCTGTAATAGTCATATTTCAATGAATATATTATGTTTGTTTGTTTTTTGGGGTTTATCTCCGTAGCAACACATTGTATAGGTCATATAACGGCGGTCAGGCAACGTACCCACTGTTCCTGAAAAAAGCTAAATCTCTGAATTTAGCTGTTAACCAATTACTTAACGTATACTTCGTCAGTGACTGACAACTGCCTGTACAAAAAAAAAAGAAATTGGTAGGAGGGAGAATGGCCGTAAAAATAATTCCATGACCAAGCTCCACAAAAGCATGCCTCACCCGGGAATCGACCCTACGATCCCTCGATCAGTAGACGTGTGTGCTACAAACTAAGCTATCCGGGCGGCTTTCACAGCTATGGCAATGTTCATATGTTAGTTTGAAATAACGACGTTTGTGTTTACTATTTACCCTATCGAAATATTACATTTTGGACAAGACACGTTAGATGCCACTTAAATACATTCACATATATTTTGAAATCTGTTAAATAGAAAACAATACCTAGGACAAAGGTATAAATGATAAACCATATATAAATTGGTTCCATTTTGTTCATATCAGTCCTAAAATCATACTTCATTAAGAACTAGCCGGGCTGATAATATAGAAATGTATCAGAGTGACCAGTAAAATATAAACAAAATATAAAAAAAAGACTTGTACCTAAAGTTTGTACTTGAAACAAATGAAACATTTCGTTAAACCAATTAAAACATTAACTTAAACCAATTCAAATATATACTCAAACAAATTCAAATTCATACTTAAACCAATTCAAAAATTTTGTTTAACCAATTTACGTATGTACAAAATCCAACATTTACTAAAGAAAATTCAAAAATGAACTTAAATAAATTCAAAATTTACCTAAACAAAAAAAAAAACAACGGAAAATAAAAAAAATACTTTAATCATTTAAAAATGTACTAACTTGTTTAAACCGTTTTTAAATATGTACTTAAATACATTCAAATATGTACTTATTCAAATTTAAATATGAGTTTAAACAAATTCAGATATATACATAAACAATTCAAAAGCGTACTTATTATATTCAAATATGTAGTGAATAAATGTTCAAGTGTTTACTTAAAGTATGTTAAATGTCACAGGAAACACGTACCTGTGTTAGAAAGACCACTATTGTAGTACAATGTCATCAAGAAATCCATCTCTGAAGACGATGTAACATCAGCAAGATGCCCTGCTGATGAGGTGGTACATGCACCCTTAAATAAATATATCAAATATAACATACTTAATATATATAATGCTAATAGCATATTGTGCGTAAAGTTTGACCCCGACCTGAACTTTCACATTTGCATCTAATAATCATCTACACATATCTCGACGAAAATCTATACCACGCTTATTCTACACTTTGGCACGTAACGGCATTATCCTCTCGGCCACTGTGTAATAGACACTCATTGTACGCTTTAATATATTTAAAAAAATAATCCCTGTGTAATAATAACATTCAATCTTTGACGATATACTCCAATCGGTATCGAGCATTAATACTACATTCGTATTCAATGTAATGAATATTCTCGCATAAAGTTCAGGTCGGGGTCAAACTTTACGCACAATACATGCAGTCTAAATTAAATATATAATGTATCAAATAAAACATACATTATGTATATAATGTTTAAAGCATACATGCAGTCTAAAATAAATAGACAATGTATCAAATATAACATACATTTTGTAGATAATGCTGATAGCATACATATACCCTTAAACAAATGTATTAAAATATAGCATACATAATATTTATACTGCTGATAGCATACATGATGTCTTAAAATGTATCAAATGTAACACACATTCCTGATATATTACATGCAGTCTTAAATGAATGCATTAAAATATAATATCATACATAACTTATATACTGCTGATAGCATACATGCCGTCTTACATAAATATGGTAATATGCAGCGTACATAAATTTTAATGCTGCTAACGTACATGCAGTCTTAAATGAATACATCAAAATAAAACATACGCGAGGTCTAATGCTAATAGCATACACGTATTCTTAAAATATGTTAAAATATAAAATACAAAAAATATATTCTGCTCATAGCATACATGTACATGAACTTTTATATAAAAAATATCAAAATATTAGATATATTATAAATAAGCTGATAGCATACAATCAGTCTTTGATAAATACATTGAAAATATAACATGCATGAGTTATAACGCTGAATTGTTACAATAATACATTTGTCATCAAAGTATAGCCTACTAGACTAGCTCTGTCGGTAGCACGCAAGTCTTCTGATCGAGAGATCGTAGGTTCTACTTCATAAGTAGCGCATATTTTCATCGAGTTTGTCATGAATTAAATTCTACGATCGTTATCCCTCCTACTACTGTTTATCAATCATGTTGGGCATATTTTAGTCACTTGCGGCTAAATAAGCATAGTAACTGGTAAACAGAACTCTGTGAGTGGGTTGACTGACCGTAGTCATATCACATTTGCAATAAATTGCAACGTCATTAATCCTAATTAAAATAAATAAATACTAGCATAATATAACCACTACTAGATTAATTGAGATAATAATAATATAGGCAGGCGATCCCTCACAGTTCCCATTTACACCTGGCTGGAGTGGAACAATTGTAGGTTAATTTCTTGCTCAAGGAAATTAGCAGTGACCCTAGTGGGGATCGAACTCGGGACCTCTCGATTCCTAAGCGCGCGTCCTACCACTGGACCACTGCTCCTATGATTTCTTATCAATATTGTAGATCTAAATATTAATCACTTACCTGTGCCACTGCGTAGTTTACTAAGCTGTCAAATATTTTATAACAGGAAGAATCATAATGTGTCCAGCCAGCTAAACATATCCCTAATTGAATAGAAATCATGTTTATTACCAATGGTCTTAATAGTGAAATGGTCTTAATTAAGGGACCTTTTACTTCTAAAATTTAGCATTTGGAACTTCAAAATAATAAAAAACAGATCGCATTGTTTTGCAATACCTTTGCAAGGCCCCGTTACACCAAACTAGTTCTCAGAACATTCGACCCCGTCCTAAAAATATCGCGAAACTGGTTGTGAACGAGTTAGAACGTGCCGTTTAAGTAAAACAATATCAGCTATACGATCATAGTTCGTTTAGAACCAGTTCCCGTTGCGTGCATTTCGTTTTCATCCCGTCTGTAGTCAGGTAAAATTGCTCGTTCTCGTCACTAGGCACCGTCTCAAACTAGTCCAAACCCGTTCGTAGTCAGTTTTAACCCGTTCATAACTAGTTCTTCTAAGCTCCTTTACACTTGACCATCCCGTTTAAGACAGTTCAACTCGTTCTAAGTACTTTCTTATCTCAATCTTAGTGCGTTTTGAACGAAATAAAGTCACGTTCTGACCTAATTTGCTATAAATATCCAGGACGTTTCTTCCCGTTCTCATTCTCGCTCCGCGCTTCAAGCTTTGAGGACACAATTCATCGAGCATCACTGTGACCATCATGCCTCCAAAAATGAGCAGAAGCAGACAGAACGCGTGTTTGTTAAGACAATCGCTTCCAAACATCAAAAATCACCTGCACATGTAAAGCTCGTGAAGACCAGCATCAAGATAAGTAGTGGACCATATTGAAAATTGGTTTTAGCCAAATATGTTATCGACTTTAAATAAAGTCGTTATTATTATTATTATTATTATAAGCCACAAGATACTAAGCCTCCTAGGCCAGTCAATAAAAATGAGGGTGTTTCTCTTCTATCATGTACATGTAATTGTATTCTTGCTGCGCTTCTATAAAAAAGAGTACAAAGCCAACATTCAAAGCATTAACGACTTCCATGGTTCTAGGCTAAGAGCTTGGGCCCAGATAATAACTTGGTTAGAAATGGTCTGTATTTGTGCCAAACCTTATCAGATCGTATTGTAGACGTTATGGACGTGGTACGAACTGCATACGAACGCAATAGACTTACTAAAAACGAGTAGAACGTACCAAGAACCTACTGCGAACTTTAAGAACTCTATGTAAATGTTCTTCAAACTGTTTCAGAACTTCGTATTATGTTTTTGTGCATTTAGACGCACTATGGACGTAATTAAGTCGAGTTAAGTCTGTTTGCAAACGGAAAGAACGAGTTACAAACGGAACAGGTCGCTGTGTAAACGTACTGCAAATTGTGGCCCGATCGAACTAAGACAAGGCACGTCCCGAGTACGATGCTAGTACGGCAATTCCGTTCGCAGTACGTCCTTTTCGTTGTCAGTACGTTGTCACTCAGTCTAATTGCAGAACGGGTAGCCGCAAAATTTATTTGAGTCGACTCAAAGTTCTGAAACCCCATTCCCGTTCAACCCCGTTCGAGCTCGTCCATAACGTTCGAACACTGACCGTAGAAAGTAGAACTACGTCCAGTCCGTTTGCACACAGTTGGAGCTCGTTCGGTCCATTTTTTTCAGAAAGTAGTGAGAACGAGTTTGGTGTAACGGGGGTATTAGGTAGTCTTTATAGCCGAACTTAACTGAAAAAAAAATTAAAGCCAAAAAATATCCATTCTTAATTTATTTAAACCTTTTCTTAATGTAAGGGTTGTATTTTAAACATGGAATTACCATTTGTACAGGTGTATTTCATTCTGCTATTATATTATCATAATCAGAACACTCATTAACTGCTTCCAAACAGATTCTTTACAGTTGTGGCAGTTCATAAAAGTTGGTATTCGAAATTTGATAAAAAACTGATTGTATTAAATTGTTCACTTTTTATTAAATCCCAACCACTAAATGCGCTTAAAGAATGTTTATGATATACTCTGGGGTCTAAAATGCGCTTAAAGAATTTTTATGATAAACAATGGGGTCAAAATTGCGCTTAAAGAATGCTTACGATACACAATGGGGTCCAAAGTGCGCTTAAAATGCTTATGATATACACTGGGGTCCAAAATGCGCTTAAAGAATGCGTATGATATACACTGGGGTCCAAAATGCGATTAAAGAATGTTTCTGATAAACACTGGGGTCCGAAAAGCGCTTAAAGAATGTTTATGATAAACAATGGGGTCCAAAATGCGCTTAAAGAATGCTTATGATATACATTGGGGTCCAAAATGCGATTAAAGAATGTTTCTGATAAACACAGGGGTCCAAAATGCGTTTAATGAATTCTTATGATATACTCTGGGGTCCAAAATGCGATTAAAGAATGCTTATGATATACACTGGGGTCCAAAATGCGATTAAAGAATTCTTATGATATACTCTGGGGTCCAAAATGCGATTAAAGAATGCTTATGATATACACTGGGGTCCAAAAAGTTTCTTTACATCTGTAATATTTTCTAGAGTCTCTTTGATAAATAGAATTTAAAAAGTAAAAAGTGTTTGTTTTGTTTTGAAACTCAATTTTGACAAAAAGGGAAATAATACGATAATAGGAATGGAAATAATTGACAGATCATGTTATTGTGTATATTAGATGTGAAACTAACAACAAGTACCTAAGTATACCTCGTATAAGCTTGAATATCAAAAAGAGTACAAGTGTAAAAGAAATCTTTGGACCAAAATGTATCTATAGTATACATACTAGTATCACACAATGTCCCTGTCCATCCCGCGTCACAAGTACAGTTGTACCCATTGATTCCATCAATACATTGCCCGTGCTGACATTCATTACTGACACATTCATCTATATCTATGGAGATAAAGAAATAAAATAATTTCTTTCATGGTTTACGATAAAACAACACGTTATTCGATAAAAATATTTGATGAAAATATAAAGTTTATATTTTCATTGCAGTGAAAATATAATCCTTTATTTTCATCGTCAATGATGTCATCTTAGAAGATAAATGACGTCATCTTGGTTGAGTTATGACGTCGTGTTATACATTTTGCAAAATACAAACACAAAACTAAGTATAAAAGAAACAGAATATTCGTCAACTTTGGTGTAAGACCTTTTTCATTTCAACTCACGACCTCGGAAAATGACATTTTCACTCGTAGCTATGCAACCCGTGATTATGTTTTCTGAGCTCACTCTGTGAAATAAAAAACAATCTAACACGTTTTATACGATAGCTGACAATCGACCTGATCTGAGTTCGATATAATCTTGTTGATTTATTATAATCAACTTTATATACGTTTGATTTTTTTCTTCCCTGTCAAACTTGAATCAACTTTGATGATTTAAATACTTACTAAAGTACTTCTGCACTCACGCTCAATAAATGGACAACCCTGTACGGCGGATTATGGAAAAAACCATATTTAGTATCTAAATAAGTTGGGTCAGTGTAAACATCACTGTCAGATGATTATAATATTTAACGATATTGTTAAATATTTTACATAATATAATTTTAAAAACATACTGTTATTTTGCATATTGTAACGCCGCGGCCGTAGCGTAGTGGTTAGCATGTCTGACTTCGAATCCGAAGATCGCGGGTTCGAGCCCGGTCGCGGTAGGTTATACCCTATTCATGAGTTGTCGGTCTCATGGTAGGGTAAGTTAGTACTGGTGAAAGAAAAGTGTCCAGGAAACCTTTTCTAGGAAGAGCAGGCCGTCGTATATATGACCTAATTATGTGATGAATACGACGTTAAAAACAACAACAAAAACATATTGTAACAAAAGATCTCATACTAGTATCACACAATGTTCCTGTCCATCCAGCATCACAAGTACAAGTGTACCCATTCACAATATCATTACATAGTCCGTTCTGACATGGATTACTGGCGCATTCATCTATATCTATGAAGACAAGAAATAAAATATATATTTTTGTCAAAAGAAACATTAATAAAAAAAAGGAATTGCATTTTATAGTCTAAGTTTCATGCTACGCACGTTCACCGACTGTAATGTCTAAAATCATTTAAAACAGTAAGACCTACAGCTTCTATATTTAGGATATGACATGATCTATATATATGTTATCTACGAGAATTTTTCAACTTATGCTACTGAGGTCAATATCTGTCCCGCCCGAGAGGTTAACATTTTTAAATGAACAAACCTTAAAAGTACTCTGAAACTATTGGGCCTATATAGTTTCCATATTTGACATATGGCATTATCTCGATGACCACTACAAATGCTGCTTATATAATAACTCTGGGGTAAATACTGGTCCCATCGCAGTGGTCAACAGTTTTAAATAAGGAAACCGTCAAAGACCTTTTGTTTTAACACGATCAGGCCATTTAAGACATAAACTGTTCACAAATTTAATCTAGCCTGATATTTTTATAATAATCAGCTTGATGTAGAAGGGATGGTCTAAGTAGTTTTCCATTACACTTGAAATCATATTTCCTTTACGGTTTTGACAAAACGGTGCTTGTATAAGCCTAATTGCAACATATGGTAATGCGCATAAACCCTTTTCAGTATCAGCATGGTATATGCATACCAAAAATCGGTTTAGAGAAAAAAGATTAAAAGCATCAGAATGTGTATGGCATTTTAACCAGTAAATCGGTTAGCATTCAAATAAATTATCATTATTCATTTGTAAGAAGTATGTTATTTGTAACAGTTTACACATTCAATAATTTTCTTTTTCATAGATTTACTTTTATTATAAATTTTTAAATAAATATAAAATTATTATTTAAAACAGGTCCAAATCGAGTTGCCTATTTAGCTAATACAACGTACGCGAGACACAACTTAACATTAATGATAACGTTGACCTAATAAAATGAAATTGATATATTACTTGTATCACAAACTGCTCCTTGCCAGCCAGCTGTACATGCACACGAGAAACTAGCCACTTGATCAGTACATGTTCCTTGATTTAAACATGGATTGTCAAAACATTCATCAATATCTATGAAATAAAGAAAAACAGTAACAACTTAATGATACAGATAAGGCATTTCCTTATGAAGTTTTTTAATATTTTAAACCGACTGTGACCTAATTTCGGCGCTCTCCTTTACTCGGCGATATTTTGTTTTGCCTAACCTAAATACTCGCGGTAATTTTGATGTGAATGTCAGTCATGTTCATGTCACATGGTTCACTATTGTGACCTTTTATACTGTGTACATGGAAATCAATAAATATGTTATAAATGTGATCTAATAGATGCATTTTTTTGTACAATTGTCACCCTTTTCATTTCAGATACATGGCGTCCTAAATTTGAAATTGATGGTTTTGATATAACTATCTTTGGAAAAAAGTGCACGTGTGATGTAACAGTCTCGCCAGAAATAAAAATGGTCGGAATGAAGTACGGACAATCAACCAATCAAGAGTCGCCGGATTGATTTTTCTTTTATCAGACTGTGGTAAGAATTAACCACTTATATGTTTGATTACATGTATATGCACCCACCGATAATTGATGCAAGTGTTAAGAATTATTCATGGCTTACATAAGTAGCATTTTATCACGTATCAAGTATATGATTTGCAATGGTTTGATAAAAAATACAGTGATAAATTTGATTATATAACCTAATTTGGACAAACACCGGATGCAATAAAGACATACAAAAACTCAATAAAAATAGCAATGCAATGTTGAGAAAAGCAAAGTTTCCTAAAGATTTCAAAGTACTCAACTAACAAAAATGAGCAAACACACATGACTGCACATAATGAACACAAACACATGACTGCACATAATGAACACAAACACATGACTGCACATAATGAACACAAACACATGACTGCACGTAATGAACACAAACACATGACTGCACATAATGGACACAAACACATGACTGCACATAATGAACACAAACACATGACTGCACATAATGAACACAAACACATGACTGCACATAATGAACACAAACACATGACTGCACATAATGAACACAAACACATGACTGCACATAATGTAAACAAACACATGACTGCACATAATGAACACAAACACATGACTGCACATAATGAACACAAACACATGACTGCACATAATGAACACAAACACATCGCTGCACATAACATTTGATAATTGCTTGTTTGTCTTAATCCGAATATCTAAGCCAAATGGTTTGCTTATTTATTCAAACAATGATAATTGAATAGGGAAGAAGTAAAACAAGAGTTAACGAAAAATATAGTAACAATAGATCACATACCAGTATCACACAATGTTCCTTCCCACCCAGCATCACAAGTACAAGTGTACCCGTTTAAAACATCAACACATTGCCCATATAGACATGGACTACTGGCACATTCATCTATATCTATCAAGAGTAAGGAATAAAATATATAACTGTATACAATATCTAAAGAACCGTTTGTATAGTAGAGGTGTAACAATACGGTAAAAACCGTATTGCAATATATTGCAATACGTACCGGTTTTTGTTTAGACATGCAAAGCATGAATTTGTATGCTTGTTCATCGTTCTAATTGGATCAGCATAACACACATACGTGTATTTTCAAATGATCTCCTATTCAAATGTTTGAATAAGTCGTGTAAAATGGTATATATGTTAGAAAAGTGTTTTTAACATACTTTTGAAGATATTTTTCTCTCATTGAACAAATGTTTTACCATTTAAAGCACAGTAAGATTTTTTCAAGTATTCAACACATTTAAATACTTTTTAAATATTTCATTTTCAGATTATGATACAAAAAGCAGTACAAGAAATAACAACAAATACCGGTTCAAGAAAAAACGAACCGGTTAAAAACCGTAAGAATTCGTTTTGCAATATTAACCGGTATATCGGTTATCCGTTACACCCCAAATTTATAGACATTACTTTGACTGTTAGACTTTTTGTATTCGTGCTGCTACGTGTATTTTTAATGTTATGTTTTCTAAGTTAAATCGGATTGTCTGTTGATGTTCTTTATATTGTTAAATTATATTCTAATGTCAATTGCTCATACATATTATCCACTGATTTGAATATCTACTACAGTGATTAAATATATGGAGGGTATTTATGGTCAGCAGAATTTATATATACAATTGAAAATCATGATTTCAAAACCCATTTCAGAAAACGAGTTATATTTTCAATTTTTGATATTTTAGAATAGTTCATCAATTATTTAATTCTCTTCCAAATGAAAAAGGGTAACGTTCATATACCTCCTTCTAGATCTAAACTAAAGTTATTTATAAAGCCCTTTTATTGAGTAATGTTATATCTACCAATAACATTACAACCTTTAAATATCTATACTGACACGAGTTAAGCGATTGATAACCCCTTCTATTGAACTACATTTTCTTGTTAAAAAGGTGATAAGTGATGATTCAAGGTTTTTACATTAACAAAATCCTTTTAATGAGCTTAAATATTCAAATGACAATTTACTTTGTCGCTAACATGTATGTCAATTTTTATTTCAAAAGTATTAAAAATACAACAAGTGGCAAGTTGTTTTTATAATTGAAAAATAGCACTTTACTCTTATCCTCTTATAGCACTATGCCATCGATACATGATGCTGTCTACGAAGTTAGTTGATGTCCGGTAGCCCGTGACAACCAATTTCTAGTTAGGACAACTTAAATTTTCTTTTTGGCAACCAAATTTCTACAAACAAGATATACGAGTGCCAACTGCTAAAATGACTTGTTCGGGCAACCACCTTTATATTCTAATTTCATGTACTGAATGAGTTAAACTGATTTGGTTTGTCGCATTACTTAATTCGCTGATCAGAGCGACGTACGCCTGGACAATATTGGTACAACTCTTTAGAGAGTTTTCATTAAAAAAAATGAAATTTAATTTAAAAAATGTAAATCAGACCATACTTCAAACAATATTTACCAATATCACAATTTGTACCACCCCATCCTTCCGTACAATTGCATATATAAAAGTCGAATGCATTTGTACATACTGCTCCATTAAGACATGGTCCACTTTCACATAGATCGAATTCTGCAACAAATAACAAACACAGTGAACTTGATCTACATTTATAGGCTTAGTCCCTCATTTCCTATGTCTTTAGGCGAGCGAAAGGTTAGAAAATAAACATCAAACATTTCAGTTAAGGTTATCTAAATTCAAATATATGGATGCTTTATTCTTAGAAATTGGAGCTAGGCTTGAGAAGCATGCAGATAGCAGAAAATTCGTTTTCGATTACCACAGGCGATTTGAAGAAGTAAATATTGACGCCATCATTAAAGAAGGAAGAGGGAGAAAGAAGATAAAACACAACGACGTTGGTAACGTCAGTGGCAAACACACTGGCAAATGACAGACGGTTGTCCATTCGGAAGGTAATGGCAAAATTGATTTGAGCTACGGTATCCTACAGACTTTTCTTGCAAGGGATTCAAAATGAAAAATATTTTGCACACATTAATTTTCTTTTACTACGCAATATATTTAATAATGATAATGACCATGAAAAAATTTAACATTTTCTTTTTTATAATGAGACAATTTCATTTAATGTTAAATTCTAATTATTCGACTAAGTATTATTAATAAATGATATTTATTTTATATGTTTATCTTATATATTATTCATTTCAATGTTTCTGGCTCATAAAGTCAAATTTACTTTAATCGAACTTGTTTATTGACGACAAGTGCACACGCACTTGTTCCCACATCTCTTAAAAGATACTGAGTTGGTCCGCCAAGTGCAGGAATCACTAGCCTACCTTCTAGAGTGAATCAAGAAAAGGGATTAATTCCTTAGACGTACCATAAAGACAGATGAAACCTGGTTTATTTTTTATCAACCCTAATAAAAGGGAATGGTAGCTCAAGTTTAAAGGAAACGTTTCCCGTAATTTAACTTTTTAACAACCTTATAATTTTACCTTTTTGTCATTATTTGCGAATTGATTTAAGGCGGGGCCTACATATGTGTAGCTTGGTCATGAAACAATTTCTACGGTCATTCGTCCTTCTGCCACTGGTTCTAAACTATTTAGTACAGTTGCAGGCATCGACAAAAGTCTGCACATAGAAACTTGTTAACAGCTTATTCAAGATATTCCACCTCTGTAAGAGTGGTGCGTACTGCGTAGGTTGACTGACTGCCATGATATGACTTATGCAGTGTGTTGCTGCGGCGTTAAACCAAACCAAATAAAAGTAAAATTAGTTAATGGCGAATAGTCTTATCAATTGCGTACAAACTATTTAGCCGCCCGGCTAGCTCAGTTAGTAGCACTCAAGTCTACTGATCGAGGGGTTGTGGGTTCGATTCCCGGGCGGGGCATACTTTCGTAGAGCTTGCTCATGAAATTATTTCTACGGTCATTCTCCCTCCTACCAATGCTTCTTAATTATGTAGGGCAGCTGTCAGTCACTGACGAAAGTATTTGTTTAGTAGTTGGTAAACAGCTAAATCCAGAGATTTAGCCTTTCCAGGAGTAGTAAGTAGGTTGACTGACCGCCGGTACATGACTTTTACAATGTGTTACTATGGCGTTAAACCAAATAAAACAGCATACTAACT
Organism: Mactra quadrangularis; assembly: GCA_025267735.1. Lineage (NCBI taxonomy): Eukaryota > Metazoa > Mollusca > Bivalvia > Venerida > Mactridae > Mactra > Mactra quadrangularis. The sequence goes on along the minus strand of CM046305.1, from coordinate 43,725,355 downwards.
TAAATGTTTTCATTTCCGCATATGATAAAAAATAAAATGTTATTTAGATTGGAAACAACTTACCAGCGCATGTGAAATTTGTCGGAGACCATTGCCCATTACTCTGACATTCCGATATATAAATGGTCTGGTTTGACATAACTGTATCGTTAGTACAATAATAAGCAATATTTGATCCAATGGAACGCATATTTCCTTTGTATAAGGCGTTAGGTTCGTCAGGAGGTTTGCCACATTCTAGAAAATCAAACATTGAATCAGATTGTTGTTCATTTATATTAGGAATTAAACAAACATCCCTGCGACCAATTGTATAAACATTGGTTAAATTAACCCTGAGTTAAATGCTTACTCGTCTGATCTTTAACCAGGCTGAGTTAGGTAACCAACCCGATTATCCGACTGTATAAAACAAGATAACGTAAAGGTTACTTAATCGTAATAGATGAATTTTACTATACTTAATCTGTCATATAATAATTTATAATACAGTTTTGTATTGTAATTTCTTATATTCTTTCCACATGTCAATGCATTCTAGGGAATCACTTATCTCAAGCAATGCTGAGAAAATTGCTTTTAATAAATTTCACCACTTACAATCAAATTCGATGTTTTCTATTTTAGAAAGCGAAACGAGAAGTGTATGTTTCAAGTATATTACATGCAAGTGATAATTAAATCGTTCTCTGAAATGACACTTTGATTTTTCATGATTTGTGGCATCTAGTATGTTTATAATTAATGACAAAATTTTCAAAAAAATTGCATTATATCGAGCTAAGTAGCTACCTTTTTGTTGCATTTTTATTTTGGCGAAATGTTTAACCCAGCTACTGGAGGTGGTCAAATTTAATAAGTAAACTGTCCTGCTTAATTAAAAAAAAAACAACTGTTACATAAAAGCTAACCCAGTTTTTACCTCAATGTACCAAAACGTGATTATAATCCAGTGGTAAAATTTAACCAACGTTTAAACAATCAGCTGCCGACTGTTTCATATAATACAATAATAGTAATGTAACATATACGCTTAACTACCTAGCCAAAGGCACCTCTATAAGTTAAAGTAAGTTACAGCCATCGTGACGAGTGCAAACAACTTTTGAATAACATTCCAGCTTCGGGACACTTGATTCAAAATATCGACGCGCTACTAAGTGCACTTCACGTCGTTAAACTATTAATTTGGAATCTCGTGTTCCGAAGGGGGTTCGAATCCAAACCGGAGAGGTTATACCTTTCCATGAAAAAAATACAATGATAGCAATTTTCCTCTATTGATAAAATAATATGGAGAAGTTTCAGGCCTTGTGGAAGGTAAGTGAGTACTGGCTATAGACAATGGTCCAGGAAAGCTAGGTTAGGTGCGCTGAATGCCGTAAAATGACCTAAAAATGTTGATACCGCGTTAAATCAAATAAAAAAAACTATTAAAAATACGAATATTTCTAAAACATTTATTTGTTTTTTGTAGCTAAATATAAAACTCACAAGCACATAAAAAACACACAAACTTACCTTGTATTTGACATTGGGTGTATCCAGTTGTTTGATTACATGTTTCTGTTAAAGCACAACTGTTGCAGTTTGTATTCTATAAAAAAAGACGGACAAGTTAATTAATAACTGATATGGAGTTGCGATAATGATGTCGGTCAATTTGCTCTGTTTCCTCAAAGGTAAAAAAAATGCCCGATACAGTAAAAGCGATACTTATTTCGTTCGTTATTTACATGTTTTCACTATCCCACACAGCTGTTAAGGCAAGCTATTTTAACTAAAGGGAAATAAACGCTGCAGAGAGTTTTCAGTGTAATGTATACCTCTAGTATCAGCTTGGTTTGATTTGTCGAGACATAAAGAACGATACGATTCAACTTAAAGAACTTGTAATTATACGATTAAAACCACAGGATTTAGTTTCATAATTTGGTTTTATTTTAAAATAGTGATGATGAGCTCGCCCGGCTAGCTCAGTTGCTAGTGGACAAGTCTATTGACCAAGGGATCGTAGGTTCGATTCCTGGGCGGGACATATTTCTTATAACCTCTGCTTCTAAATCATGTAGGGCAGTAGTCAGTCACTGGCGGAAGTATGCGCCTAGTAGTGGGTTAACAGCTAAATTCAGAGATTTAGCCTTTCCATGAACAGTGAGTAGATGGACTGACCGCCGTGATATAACCTATACAATGTGTTGCTAAGGCGTTAAACTCAATAATATATATATAAGGATATAAAGAACATATCCCGCTATGTAGTTGTGTAATACTAGAGTCAGTTCATGGTTTGCTTCATGTCTCATATCAGGTCAAACATGATCTATATGAATAGGATTTATTTGACTTATCACTGATAGTAAGTAAAAACTGGTAGGAAGTAGCAAATTGTAACGGAAAACGTGTTATGCGAGTCGTGCTTCTGCTCCCTGTACGGAAATAACTAGATTGTATGTGAAAAAATGTCGTCATTAAAAAGCTATCACATAACAAGATAGAAAAACTTTGTCAAATCTTGTTATTAAATTCTATAAAATATTATAATACAGAGAAGTTCCGCATAAAGGACCTGGAAAATCAATAGCAGCTTAAATCAGAGACATGTTTGCTTCTCAAAGAAAGCATTTGTGACTTAAAAATCGCAAAATGTTTTTGCCATTTAACGAAACCCACTCGGGGGGGGGGGTTATACCCTTCCAGGAAAATTTGACAATAATGTCAATTTTCCTCCATTAATAAGATATATGGAGAAGTTTCCGGCCTTTACGAAGGGTAGGTGAGTACTGGTTATAGACAAAGGCCCAGGAAAGCTAGATTAGGTGCGCTGGACACCGTAAATTGACCTTAATTGTGTTGACACGGCGTAAAACCCAATACAAAATAACGAAACTTTACTGTACTATGTATGCATCTTACCGTATTCCAGTCATTTTTATTTCCATATATAAATCCTGGACTAACTTGAAAATCTCTAATCTCGCTTGTCTGGTTTGGTCTAATTATGTAACAAAGCTGTGAATGTCGGTTATAATTTATCGTATAACAATTAGGGCGCCGTTTACATTCATTTATACAAGATTCAATATCCGTTGTAACTACGTGACGAATTATATGATCCACATCAGTATTCACAAAAGTTTGTATAACTACTTTCTTACCAAAATGAATTTTATCGTTATCACTTAAAACTGACAATTGCGATGACGAAAGTTTAAAACATAGAATAGATCCTATCAAAATGTATGTTAGCATTTTTGTAATCAGAAATATATTTCGCCGAAATTAAGAGCCGTCACTGGACGCATATAGCGAAGAAATGTAACTATGTAATTAGTCAGTTCACTTGATGTGAATATAACAATTTCTATAAACAACTTCACTGGTGACCTGGTGGATATTCAAATTGATTATTTACACTTTCATTACGCTAATGTATCACTTTAGGTTGACCAGTGTGATTTTTAAATTACCCACATTGCTGAACCTTTTTGTTTAATGGAGAACGTGTGAAGAGGTAGACAAAACGGAAACACTAACAATTGTCCCATATTGACCTGCTCCATTTGTATTTACTTTTTTAAATTTTGCTTAATGTAGAATCGATAAATCTTCACCAATGACCAATTTACTAATGTAAGCCAAACATATGTACCAAGAGTTTATTGGCACATTTTATCGACATTTGAACGATTCAAGAGTTCAGTGTTACCATTTAGAAAATCCAATCCATTATTATCTTTCTTCATTAGTTTGTCCTCGGTTTTGTTCCGTACACATTTTTGTAGTAGCATATATCAGGTCATTTTACATGTTTTTTATCATGGTAATGTGTTTTGTAGATTGTGTCTTTACTATTTTCGCAAACCAATGTCTTAAACAATACTAATTATTTTACATTTTGCAAACAAAAAGTCATTGATATAGGTATTTTAATAAATTCAGAACCAACGTACCGTAAAAACATTCTAACGAGCACAAAACTTACGGTAATCCATCATAAAATGATACAAAAACTCTGCTAAAAGCACTCTTGATTCACAATAAGTCATAATTCACGATTTAGTCAAACTGGTTTGTATATCATATATACAAACTCAAGCGACATGATAGTCAGAAAGTTGACAATACTCAACATTATCTTAAGTTATATCACTATTAATGTGTTGAAGCGGCAAATAGTATGCTTCTTTTGATTTTATCACTTTGATGTAAATGATGGCAATGGTACGAAGACATTAAGCTATTACTGTAGCTGCAATACATGTTAATATTGCTTGGAATGAAAACACGTATGCACGATATTAAATATATAAAATTATAACAAACACTTTTTAAAGAAGTATTTCTACCGCGGATTTATATTGATCGGTTGTTAGATGAGTTTCACTTATCTACACATTCATAATTTTGTTTTGTAACATACTGGAATGCTAGAACACTTTTTGATTTGTTATACAAACAAAGGCAATGTGCTCGAAATAAGAAAAGATATTATGTGACCCTTATTTACAATTAGAAATGATATTTTACATAAAATCCAATAACCATCTTAGAAAGTATTCAAATTTAGATGAATTGTGAGAACCAAAATGCAATTACTATTTCAGAAATGTTTCAAAATTCAATTTTAATGTAGTTATATCCCGATATCGTTCTGTATGAATTTTAATCAGTCCATAGTTTCAAACAACGCAATATTCAGTGATTGTGCTATATAAGCATATTTTCCTATCAGCCAAATATGCAATACAATATATTGTTATATTATATACATCCTACTCAACAATTGGATGTCTGAGGTTTTATCGAATTCTATCCAAAGTGAATATCATATCTGTCAAAATTAATTACAATGTATCATAGTTTACGGCGATCTTTTGCTCAATGACTCCTAAAGAATCAAAACTATCAAGTTTAACTCAATTGCTGGAATGCAATTCGGATCTTTTAATGTTGCTGAATTGATTGCATTTTATATAAATATATTTGCTTGTACATCACAATATTAAAACCGTGAGAATTGAGGAGGTGTAGTAAAGGTCGACGCTACACACATTAATGATATACGACAAAACAAAACAGTTTCTATAAGAATTTGTGCGCGCCAAAATAACCATTTGGCGGTGTTTACGACCATGACATTTGATTGTCATATCGCTAAACATAGAAATGAAAAACATGTAATAAGTAAGACTCCTATGCTATTTAGTTGATTAATTTACTCTAGGTTGTAACGGAGAGATCCCGATTTCGCTTAAAGTATATATTTGTAATGTAAAAGTCATATTCACCTGACCCTCAATTCGCATTGAAATAAATTTTCAAAAAATAACTGCCATAATAATTGTCCATACTTGGATTAGAAGAAGGCATCTTTAAAAAGTTGTCATATATATTTACAAAATGACTGAGTTAAGTAGACGTGGGTCACGGGGTTTATAAAACTAAGCCGACTTACGTTACCTAATAATATATAGATATATTTACTAATATATTAAGCATCATCATCACAATCAACATCAAAATGAATAACACCATATAATATGTGTGGTAAGACTAAAGTGGATAGTTAAATATAACTCATATGTTGTATAGAATAACACTTCTGCCTTAACAAAATATTGGTTTTAACTATCACACAATTCAGCATAAATATACAGTTATTGTTTGGCTTTGTTTGTATTTCTAGGGACCACGTTCTATAAACCAGACTTAATAATATAGTTTACTTATTTTAGTTATAAGTAAAAGTCAATATAATGTCTATTTATATGTACAAAACATAACTGCAATAGTTAATATGATAGCATTTGATCTATTTGACATAAGAAATAATTTCCGAGAACAATGATGTTAAACAGAGCACTATTTGTTATTAAGTCAAAATATTCATAATTATATATAATAATTGTCTACGACACCCTTGTGTAAAAAACGCCATGATAATTATACATGTTGATATTAGATATAGGTCAAACAAAATTGACAATCTTAGCAGAAAACAGATGTAGAATTGAGCCTGTTGGGAATACAAATTTCCCATTTTTATGTTTTATGTAAAATGTTCAGCAATATTAATAAACATATCGACTGTAGTGTTTCGCCAAAGATTAGTTTAGTAACCTATATATTTTGACACCAAAAAGTAATCGTTATCGATGCACTTAACAAAGGTTAGATTCAATTCTCCATAACCTGAGTTCCTGTATGTTTTCATATGTTTTGATATGTTTAATTGATCTGGCTTTAAAACAATATAAGCACAAAGAGTGACCATGTAATGACTGCATGTTTACCTAATCTAGCTTTCATGGTGCTTTGCCGAAAGCACCCTCGCATCATTCCCACCAAGTTCAACAACATCTACAATTACCTTTATATAGGAGGAAAATTGAAATAACTGTCGAAGTTTCATGTTGCTACTGGTACAAATTGCTTTCATATATTTTGGATAAAACCTTTAAAGTCCATACAAATGCTTTTACTTTCAAGTATGACGTATTAATCATAAATTGACATTAAGAAAGATTTTTATGATGGAGATGGCAATATCAACATATAAAACTTCGAGATAAAACCAATTCATTTCAACTTCAAACCTTAGTAATTTGGTTTATATTTGATCTAACATTACAATCTACATTTATTTTGTTATCTGTCAGATGTGATTTCCTAAAGACGCCAAAGTGAATTAACTGTCTGAGAGATATATGTCTTACAGTATATTGTTTCAATCTCTGGTATTGTCTGTCAATAGACAAATTAATATTGTTTATTTTGTATTATCTCATATGAATTTTCTTTGATTTTTACATGAAAGATGTTTCCTGAAGAAATGTAGAAAGGGAACACTCCTTTGATTAATTGTTATGGGGCAGTAGGAGAAATTTTAAATACAACTTTCTTGTATCACGTTAATTTGTACGTGATTAGATTTAGAGTGCATATGAGACTTTGTCCAAAACATTTAATTTGTAACGAAATGTAAGAGAATGTTAACTTATCGGCTTAATATGATAAAGTACTGAAACAGTAGTTTTGTTATGACAAATTATTTCTTTCAAAGATACATGTTCTTTAACTTTACTATAAGAGGACGGACAGAAATGACTTTGTTAAAATATGTTCTGCAGGAATTAGTTTTGTTTGCAGAGTTTCGAGACGGTGCTTTCAATAATTCTATATGAACCATTGACCTTTAAACAATTATTTTTATCTGCTTTTATCAAAGAAATCACTTTTTAACATTTTTGGTAAAATTGACATCGCTTTTAATATAAGTAGAGTGATACTTAGAACAATGTCTAATTTAATAAAATAAATGTACATTTCACAATTACTTACATTTCTGTTCTGAAGTTAATTCAATCATCTTTTCTGTGTTTTCTTGAGTTCCAAACAACTATAAATGTTCTAAAAAATAGGTTAAAACAGATGTTTTAAATATTCATTTATATCATGGGTATTTTCAAATTATTTTTGTTGAGTTCAAAATGGTTGTGACATTGTTTAAAAGTCATAAACAATTGACATGGAAAAATAAGTCAAATTAGAATTTTTATTTACTTGGAAATCGACTACGTTTACATATACAGAGTAGGTGGACCTAACTTGTTCAAGTAATAATTCGTGCAAACCGTCATCTATTTGAAACTTGATTGGTTTTAGATCACCTCTGCTATTGCGTTTCATTGTTAAATATCTCGTAAACTTTGGTATATTTGTTTCTGACAAATTTAGGCCATTACTATGACATTTATAGTTTAATAATTGATTTGGTTTTTTGTATAAGATTGTGTTTGTAATTACCTGGATTACAAATATGAGTTCTTTGATAGACAATGGAATGCAAAAAAATATATAATGATTTTGTACTGTAAAGTGTAATGCAGAATTAAGGCAGATAGTTTACAATTCAACTTCATGAAGAATCGTACAAACATGCACATGAGCTGCAACAATTATCTTAAAAGAGTATATCCGGAATTCAAATATTTGAGTTTTTCCTCCGGTCCAAACAAACTGGCACCGTTACAATGAAAACATATGTACAAAAAATACTTTAATACATAGTTCGTGCTATTTAGCAATAATGTGTAGAAATTGGATACTCGTGCCCGAGGGGGTGCGGGTTCGAATCCCACCGGGGAGGTTATACCCTTCCATGAAAATTTGACAATAATGTCGATTTTCCTCCATTAATTAGATAATATGGAGAAGTTTCCGGTCTTGTGGAAGGGTAGGTGAGTACTGGTTATAGACAATGGTCCAGGAAAGCTAGGTTAGGTGCGCTGGACGCCGTGAAATGACCTAAATTGCGTTGATACGGCGTTAACTCGAATAAATAAATAAATAGTAGAAAACATTGTTTGTACCGCCTATGCACGGACGGAAAACCCCATAAATTTGAATTCCGGGACCGGTCTGATTTTAGTTTTTTTCTTTTTATTCTGTGAATAATAGTTATACTATCTCAAACTTACATCAGCATAGTTTTTAGCTTAAATTTTATTCGTTTTGATAAATTAAAAAATGATAATAATTCAGAATAATACCAGAATGTATATGTATTAATGTGACCAAAAACACTATAAATTCAATGAGATTAGTTGAAGAGTCGCGTAAGATACTTAAACTCATAAAATAAACTTTGTAGAAATTTAAAGAAAATGTAAAACATGCACATTTTCTACCAATTGAACTTCGGCTTCGAACGCTTTTGATGAAATAGACACTTTTAAGGGGGGTATCAAGTCAGACATCATTGGTGTAGAATTGCAAAAATCATCGTCTAATGAAAAAGTAAAATTGTAGCAACCCTAGCACTAGCCTAATCGATATTAATCAATTTGTAGTTTTGCCAATCGTGACGAACATACTTAGTTGTAAAGTAAATCATAAATAAGTGTTTTAAAAGGTGAACACGAAGTACATGTTTAATTAATTGAATGTAAACTTGCATCATGTAAATTAAGTAAGACTAAAGTTAAAAAAAGCATATGTTTTAATAAATTTAAGTGAATTGTTAATAGCAACAATAAGAATTAGAGAATAAAATGTTTTATACCTATCTTGGTCAACCCCCATGTTGGGTGCGTTGCTGTTCCGAGGTTATTGCTCTGCAGAGGTTACATTCTATTAAAATTACACCTAAGGGAAATATCTGAAGTTGTTGTTTTGCAGAAGATTTGTTCCGTAGAGGGCCATTCTGCAGAAGTTACAATATATATTAAAATAATCAACGGATATAAAAATCAGATGTTGTAAAGAAATGCATGTTATTTGTGAGTAGTTGATAGTTGGTATTAGTTGGTATGTAGATTATGACTTTTTATTCAAGAGTATATTCTTTTCGTGAACTTGTAATCCCTCCGTTTACAAATAAGAGTTACTCTAAATATATAACATCATGTTGGTAATTGCGGACAGAATAATAAATCTCATTGACGCAAAATGGCTAATTGAAACTCTTCTATTACGGTAAATGTAATTTATATACGCAGCATTGTAAAAACATTGCTTCTCACCCCCCCCCCCCCGTCAATTTCTATTATTTTCATAATATTGTTTTGTTTAGGAATCTTAAGCAAAAGATCGCCGTAAACAATGATAAATTGTCATTATTTTTGACAGATATAATATTCATTCTGGATAGAATTCGATAAAAGAGCAGACATCCTATTGAAGCTGCGGATGTATATAATATGGCAATATGTATTTTATTGCAGATTTGGCTGATAGGAAAATATGCTTATATAGCAAAATCATTTTTACTGCATATTGCGTTGTTTCCAAACTATGGACTGATTTTAAATTATACGGATGATATCAGGGTATTTCTACATTTAACTAAATTTTGGAACATTTCTGAAATATTTATTGAAATTTATTCCGAAACATTCATCTAAATTTGTAAGTTTTCGAAGATAGTTATTTGATTTGATTTCAAATATTATTCATAATTTGTATGTTTTCTACGATTGTGATTCAATTGAATCTCCAATATTATTCTTAATTGTAAATAAGGGTCACATAATAACGTCTCTGGTTACGAGTTCAATGCATTTGATTGCGTCACAAATCAAATAGCGTTTTATAATCACAGTTATACTCAAGTAATTTATAAAATTGTACTTAACTAAGTTTGTCATTTTATACAAGCGTTCATTCAACCCACCGATTACAGATATTACTCTTACAGAAACAACTAACCTTTAACATAGTATTGTCACAAACATCAAAAGTAGTTAACTATTTACTGCTTCATCATATCAATATGAAATAGCTCTATATTATATAAAATATTCTTAATCGACTGAATATCTTGGTTGATTTTCATTATATATTTCGTATTTTGAATTGTTTGGTCAATATATGGAATTGTCTTCTGATGATTCTAAAGTTCAGGTTTATTGAGAGTAAATACAAATACTAATTGTGCCAAATATAAAATATCAGAATGGTTTAATGTATGCATAATAATATTTATCTAATTTCCTTCATGTCAAATTTTACACTTCAACCTTTTTACAAAGAGAGATAACCTCCGTAGAATTAAGTACATTAACTATATGCAATTAATAACTATTTTCTAATTTCTTTTAAATGCAGGAACATGATGTATTTTACCTTTTCTGTTGATTGTATATATTATGTAATGATTAATCTTATTTGACGTGCAATCACATCTGATTTTGGTCTATCTGAACCTTTGTTCCTGCAGGGTGCGATAATTTATCGATCTTTTATTTAATTCTCATTGTAGGCCGTTCCATTGTACAATATGTAATATTCGTGAAATTATTCTGACGTATGAGTGTGACTTTTAAGCAGTTCGAAGAAGAAGTGTAACCGCACTTGTTGATACAGCAGTAGCAGAAATGATGGTCAGAGTAAGTATCGAGTTACCGCATGTAACAAAATTAATGCCTTGTCCGCCCAATAGAGCAAAAGAAATAAAACACTCGATCCCCATATGAACAGTCGGATGTGTTGTAGACTGAGCATCCCTGATGGATTTTGAATTCACCAAATGTTTACCACACAATTTATTTAGTTTATTATTATTAATTTATTATGAAGTTTAAGTAATAGTTAATTACCATGTTTTGAAATTTCAAACTACATTCCATGTAAAGTCCTTATTTATCGTACTTGAACTTTTCTTTTTGCTCGGTCAAACCAATTTTACTATCCAAACAACCATTATCTGAACAAAACTTAATGCGTTCCTTAAAGCATCTGGTTTTCTAGATTCATTTAATATTTACATGTATCAATTTAATCTACCTGCCCGCGTAAATAATAAATATAAAACATTTAATAATGTAATTATTATTGTTGCAATTTCCAATTCACTTAAATTAATTAAGACATTTTTGGTTTTGCTAACTGAGTCTAACGTAATATATATGATGCAAGTATATATTTTATTCATTAACGATATACTTGGTGTTCATCTTTTAAAACATTATCGTTATTACTTTACAACTAAGTATGTTCGTCACGTAATGACGAATTGATAGGTATTGTAATGTGTGTGATAAAATCGACTATGTTTCTAGTAATTTACTGTTTGCCAAAAATTTAATTGCACATGTTGAGTCCACCTGACTGTCTGTAATAAACTTCCCAGAAGTCAAGAAAAACTCACTATACCGTGAAACTTATGTTCCCTGTCAATTTATTTATGACATTTTAACAAAGACACAACCATTTTGAACTCAACAAAAGTAATAAAAGTAAATACACGTTGTATAAATGTAAATGTAATATCTGTTTAAACTAAACTTTCAGAACATTTGTTGTTGTTTGGAACAGACGACAACACAGAACAGATAATTGAATGAACTATAGAACAGTAATGTAAGTTATTAAAGAATATACTCATTTAATTAGGGACGTTAGTCATTTAGTTTTCCCTGATAAAATATGAAGCAATCCAATTGGTAAGTAGATCCTTACAGTTGGAATTCTCGGATTTTATCATTGAATTCCTCTGTAAGGATAACAAAATATTTCTACTAATATCTATCTTGTTATTAAAGATATTAATAGATGTGAGGAAATTTAGATAGTTCTTTACCTTAAAATACTTAACTTGAATTTCATACAAATTAATTGATTAACAAAAAAGTTATTAAAGATTAGTTTTTGGCAAATTGACATTGTATTCAGCAATTCTGAAGAGCATGTATCTTTAAAAGAAATAATTCGTCATAACAAAGCCACTGTTTCATTTCTTTATTGTATTAAGCCATAAAGTTTGTTCAAGAATCACCTAACATGTAAAATCAAAGAAAATTCTTTTGAGATAATACAAAATAAACAATAGTTATTTGTCTATTGACAGACAATATGAATCCAGAGATTGAAACAATATACTGTAAGACATATATCTCTCAGAAATTTAATTCACTTTGGCGTCTTTAGGAAATCACATCTGACAGATAACAAAATAAATGTAAATTGTAATGTTAGACAAAATATAAACCAAATTACCAATGTTTCAAGTTGAAATGAATAGGTTTTAAGTCTTGAAGTTTTATATGTTGATATTGCCATCATAAAAATCTTTTTTATTGTCAATTTATTATTAATACGTCAAACTTGAAAAATGAAAATATTTGTATGGACATAAGAGATAATATCAAATATATAGGAAAGCAATTTGTACGAGTAGCAACATGAAACTTCGACAGTTATGTCAATTTTCATCCAATATTATGTAGTTAGATTCATGTAGAAGTTGTTTGACTTGAGGAAGGATAGATGAGTACCGGTGTATGGGCAAAGCTCAAGAAGATAAGCAGACCGTCGTAAAATGACCATAATTTATGTTGGCTTGGTGATAGAGCTAATGAAAAAACACATTAAAACATACAGGAACACAAGTTATGAAGTACTGACTCTAACCTTTGTTTAGTACATCGATAACGATTACTTTTGGTGTCAATGTATATAGGTTATCAAAAGTTTCTTTGGTAGAACACTAAAGTTGATGAAGTTATTGATAAATGCTGAAAAGTTAACATGAAACATAAAAATGAGAAATTAGTATTCCCACAAGGCTCTATTCTACGTCTGTTTTCTGCTAAGATTGTCATTTTTCATTGACCTAAATCTAATATCAACATGTATAATTTTTATGGCTTTTTACACACAAGGGTGTCGTAGACAATTATTATATAAATGAATATTTTGACTTAATAACCAAAAGTGCTCTGTTTAACATCATTGTTCTTGGCAATTTTTTCTTTTGTCTAATAGATCATAATCTATCATATGAACTATTGCAGTTATATATTGTATATAAAATTAGACATAATATTGACTTTTGCTTATAAGTAAAATGGTAAACTATATTATTAAGTCTGGTTTATAGAACGTGATCTCTAGAGATACAAACAAAGCTAAACAATAAATGTATATTTATGCTGAATAGCGTGATAGTTAAAACCAATATTTTGTTAATGCGGACTTCCCAAATAAGTACTACTCTAAATAGCATACAAGTCTATAGTTCATGAAACAAGTTTACTGTTACCACACATAATATATGGTGTTATTAGCTACTTAGTACCTAGAAAACCAGATGCTTCAAAGAATGCATGTTATTTTGTTCAGATAATGGTTGTTTGGAACATGAATTGGTTTGACTGTGCAACAAGGAAAATTCGATGACTATGATAGATGAGCATACCATGCTAGAACAAAGGTTCAAAAGTACTAAAATCGGATGTGATTGCACGTCAAATAAAATTAATCCTTACATAAAAGATACAAATAACATTCATGGTAAAATAAGTCATAATGTACCTGCATTTAAAAGAAATTACAAAATGTTTATTCATTGCATATTGTTAATTTCCCTTATTCTTATTCTAGGAGATTACCTCCTAAACTATTGTTCTGTGTAATGAGTTTGACATTTAGGTAATGAGATAAATATTATTATGCATACATTAAACATATTTTATATTTAGCACAATGCTTATCTGTGTATTTACTCTCAATAAATCTAAACATTACGAAAAATCATCGGTAGACAATTCCATATAGTGACCAAACAGTTCAAAAGACGAAATATATAATGAAAAAGAAACAAGATATTCAGTCGATTAAAAATATTTTATATAATAAAGAGCTATTTCATATTGATATGATGAATTGACGAAGCAGTAAATTGTTTACTACTTTTGATGTTTGTGGCAGCACTATGTTAAAGGTTAAATGTTTCTGTAGCATTGCTATCTGTAAATGGTGGGTTGAATGAACGATTGTATAAAACTAATAAACTTAAGTAAATTTTTGGATATTATCTAAGAATAACTTTGATTATAAAACGGTATTTGATTTGTGACGCAAACGATTGCATTGAACTCGTAACCAGAGACAATATTATGTGACCCTTATTTGCAATTAAGAATGCTATTTATGATCAAATCAAATAACCATATTAGAAAACAAACACAATTAGATTAATGGTGCGGAATAAATTTCAATGAATATTTCAGAAATGTTCCGAAATTCAATTTTATGTTCGTATAAATTAAAACAGTCCATAGTTTGGAAAAAAACGCAATATTCATGTAACCCGATAAAAATCCATGGTCCAAACTGAAATTTAAACCCACGACCTCTCGAGACATAAGCGGACACTCTACCACATCGCCATAAAAGCTAGCTTGAATGCAAGGGAGTACAAGTGCCGTAAAATACCTCTGTTAAATTCAGTAAAAATGATTTTGCTATGTAAGCATATTTTCCTATCAGCTAAATCTGCAATAAAATATACTGTTATATTATTATATACATCCGCGGCATCAATTGGATGTCTGCTGTTTTATCCAGTTCTATTAAGAATGAATATTATATCTGACAAAAATAATTTCAATTTATCATAGTTTACGGCGATCTTTTGCCCAATGACTACTAAACAAAACATTATTATCTTGTTTAATTCAGATGCTGAAATGATCTTGGGATCTTTTGACGACGTTAAATTAAATTATATCGTATATCAGTAATTTCACTAGTATATCACAATCTTAAAACCGTGAGAATTGAGGGGGCGTAGAGAAATAATTTGATTTACAATGATGCGTATATACATTTCATTCATAGAAAAGTTTAAATTAGCCATTTTGCGTCAATGAAATTTGTCGTTTGGAAAGCACTTACGTTCATGATGTTTGATTTTTACAGTAACACTTTATTTGAACGGAGAGATTCTGATTTCACTTAAAGAATATACTTCTGATTCAATAGTCTTATCCATATACCAACTATCAACAAAGCACAATCAACATGCATTTCTGATTGTCTAGATGCATTGATAATTATCATATAAAATGTAACTTCTGCAGAGCGGCACTCCACACAATAAATATTCTGCCCAGCTTTAGATATTTCTCTTAAGTGTAATGTGGTTTGAATTCAACCTCAGCAAAGCAACAAACACTGAATAGCAACACACTTTAGAACCTCCTATTGGGTGTAAAACAAAAGAAGTTGAACTGTATTCAACCAACCTGCCGGAGTAAATAATTAATACAAATATTTAATTATCTAATTTTTATTGTAGCAATTACCAATTCACTTTAATTAATTAAGACACATGTATTTTTCAACTTGAGTCTAACTTAATTTATATAATGCAAGTAAACATTCAATTCATTAATGATGTACATCGTATTCACATTTTAAGACATTTATGTTATTACTTCACAACTAAGTATGTTCGTCACGATTGGCAAAATTACAAATTTGTAAATATCGATTAGGCTATTGCTAGGGTTGCTTCAATTTTACTTTTTCATTAGTCGGTGTTTTTG
This sequence comes from Mactra quadrangularis, assembly GCA_025267735.1. NCBI lineage: Eukaryota > Metazoa > Mollusca > Bivalvia > Venerida > Mactridae > Mactra > Mactra quadrangularis. The sequence continues at coordinate 43,709,519 of CM046305.1, read as the reverse complement.
CGGTTCTAGACCCATGATGTCCAACCTGATATCCACGCCTATACGAGTCTATTCAAGCTATAGCAGTAGAAACCAAAGAGATATAAAATGCGTGTGTTTTACACTGTTTAATTTCTAAGTTTATTATATGAGTTTTAATATCATTACCGACTCTTTCAGTCAGTCTCGTTAAGTTTGAATTGACTTTTGTCACATTAATATATACTACACGTACTAGTTACATATCATTATATATTTATGTATTGCACTGGCTATCCAAAACTCATATTTATACTTTAGGTAATTACAAATATAATTTTATACAAAAAGCAAATCAATTATTTAAATGTAAAAGTCATACTTATGACCTCAATTCGTCAAATACAAATATACTACAGTTCATGAGATATTTAACAAAAAAAACGATAAAGTTTCAAATAGATAACGGTTAGCACGAATTATAACTTGAAAATTTTCAGAACGACCTGACTCTATATTTATACACTTAGTTTATTTCAATTAAGTTAATAAAAAGTCCAATTTGACTTATTTTTTCAATGACAGTTGTTTATGACTTTTTTACAATTACGCATCCATTTTGAGCCGCGGCCGTGGCGTAGTGGTTAGCATATCTGACTTTGAATCCTGAGATCGCGGTTTCGGATCCGGTCGCAGTAGGTCATACACTATACATGAGTTGTCGGCCTCGTTGTAGGGAAAGTTAGTACTGGTGATCGAAAAGTGTCCAGGAAACCTATAGTAGCAAGAGCTGGCCGTCGTATATTTAACCTAAATATGTGTTGAATACGACTAAAAGAGGCAACCATTTTTTACTCAACGAAAGTAATGTAAAATTTCACATGGTCTTTATGTATATATGTGGTGTCTGTTGAACCTAATTTTTAGAACAGTAATGGTTGTTAAGGGCTAAAGACAACACAGAAAAGATGATTGAATTAACTTCTGAACAGAAAAGTTATTGTAGAATGTACATTTTTATTTTCTTAAATTAGACATTGTTTGGAGTATCACTCTCCTTATGTTAGAAGCGTTATCAATTTTACCTAAAAAGTTTCAAAAGTGTTTCTTTGATATGTTAGCAGATAGAAAACAATGTGTTTAGGTCAAAGGATAAAAATATTGAAAGCACCGCCTCGAAACTCTGCAAACGGATCCAATTCCTACAGAACATATTTTTAAAAAAAGTCATTTTTGTCCGTCCTCTTATAGTAAATTTGATGATCATGTATCTTTGGAAGAAATAATTCACTATAACAAACCATTGTTTTTGTACTTTATTATATTAAGTCGCCAAGTTAACAAAATACATTGAAAAATTATCTTATGTGTCTTAAAAAAATTAAATGTTTTGGACAAAGTCGAATATGCACTCTAAATCTAATGACGTACAAATTCACTTTGCTTGATACGAAAAAGGTTGCGTTTGAATTTTCCCCTACTACCCAATAACAATTTAATCAAAAGAAGTGTGCACTTTCTAGACTTTTTTAAGATTTATCTTACATGTAAAATCAAAGAAAATTCATTTGAGATTATACAAAATAAACAATAGTAATTTGTCTATTGACAGACAATATGAATCCAGAGATTGAAACAATATACTGTAAGACATATATCTCTCAGATATTTAATTCACTTTGGCGTCTTTAGGAAATCACATCTGACAGATAACAAAATAAATGTAGATTGTAATGTTAGATAAAAAATAAACCAAATTATTAAGGTTTCAAGTTGAAATGAATCGGATTTTGTCTTGAAGTTTTTATATGTTGATATTACCATCATAAAAATCTTTCTTAACGTCAATTTATGATTATTATGTCAATCTTGAAAAATGAAAGCATTTGTATTGACATTAGAGGTAATATAAAAATAATAAAAATATAAACCAAATTATTCAGGTTTCAAGTTCAGATGAATCGGTTTTGTGTCTTGAAAGTTTTTATCCTGGTGCGTTATTTTTGTGAACGCTCTTTGTATAACATATATAATTTTTCATTGATTTTATCCGTTTTTTAATTAATTGTTGCACTAAATAAACACTTTAAAGAATATATTATCTGAGCTTTTAAATAACAAAACGGTTTTACTCTTGTAGATGAAGAAGTGTTATACTCATTAATTAGTGAATTAAAAACCATTGGTTCTTGATAGTACTTCTGGCCAGTGCAGTGCTGCAGTGCCTTTAAGTGACATCTGTGCTGCAGTGCCTTTAAGTGACATCTGTATTCAAAATTTCAGAACTAAACTAAACACATTTTTACGAAGATAACTGATTGTTCATCCGTTGACTGGCTAAGTCAGGCATTTTTTTCGTTTGACCAATAAATAGTTTCAACATACGTATAATTATTGCGACTTTTTATTCATGGATGTCGAAGAAAATTATCGAATCTTTAGAAAATTTTACTGAACAATTTGTAATGTTCAGTTTATACCAGTACGAGCAAATTTATTCCTTGTGTCTTAAACAGCATTATTTATCACATCATCTATAGTGGTTTCAAGACGGATATAAACAGACATATTATTGATGTTTGGTTAAGTAATGTATTAAACCATACATGTTATATTTGGTCTTGTTTATAAGACACGTCTTTGGAGATTTGACTCTAGTCAAAACAAAAGTTCTCTATGTTAAAACTGCAGCGCTTAATAAAAAGATGAATAAACTGTAAAATTGTAAAAATATAGTCGAAACGATGAAATATATCATATATTGCTCTTATGTTTCCTTTTGTAACTTCCAAAATTAAAATTGATAAAAGGAGTTCAATTGGGAAATGTATATGTTTATGAGCACTTTTAGAGTCAGGTAGTACATTGTATTTATGTACTTCTCCATCCTACTTATCTATACCTTGAAAATCATGTGTATGCCTCTAGCAAAGGTACGGTGCCTCTAAAGTGACATTTTAAAAAACTTTTTACTATCAAAACTTTCGTTAAAAGTAATATTATTTCGCTTTTTCGAAATACTGATTTCGTAAAAACGAAATAATATTTCGTTTAATCGAAAAAATATTTCGTAAAAACGAAATATAATTTTGTTAAAGTAAATAATATTTCGTGAATACGAAATAATTATTTTGAATAAACGTAATAATGATTTCGAAACGAAATCATTTCGATTAAACGTAATAATTATTTTGTTTAATCGTAATATTATTTCGTACGAACGAAACAATATATCGTATACACGAAATAATATTACGTTTAAACGAAATAGTTGTGATGATAAAAAAAGAATTTTAAAATGTCCCTTCAGGGGCTCCGTACAAAGGTCATAGTTCTATATATAATTCAAAAGCTTAGATCTTAATATAGATTAACCTCTCTCAAGAGAGAGTGAGTAAGCAGACTGACCGCCTGAAACACTTGTGAAAGAGCAGCAAAAAACTACAAGCCATATTAATCAATAAGTAAGTGAACTTGCTGCATAAAACATTGTTAAAAAGGAAACTTAAGGTAAAAAACATGCTGATCAAATATTCTATTCAATATATTAGAGTTTTCGCCTACACTATCAATGACGTCATTCCTAAATTCCGTAGACAAAACTTGGTTTAATTACTTTTCAAAGGCACTATATTTTTAAGTCGTAACATAATTACAAGGCTTTGTATGATTGTAGTGTTTAAAATAAATTGCGTTGGCTTGCAAAAAGACGTTAGGCCAACAACCGAGGAGAAATTGGCTCGGGTTTTTAACGGCTCGATGTTAATTATGGAATTCAATGTTTTTATGGCTGTTTTTTATTAGTTTATTGATTAAACTAAGCATATATGAACAAATCCTGTTTTGTTGTATATTGTTTAACACTCATTGTCAACACAGAACTATAAAAAACCATTTAAACATTGCTTTCTTTCATAGTTTGCACTAATACTTGACCCTTACACTCAGCAACAAATCCCAATTTTCTCAATACATAGCGCAATGTAAGGACTGAGCTGAAGATCCCAGTCCATAATTTGTGAATGATTACGTGGATTTGAAGCCAATGTCTTAAACCAATCTACCAAAAAAGTAATTATATTTTTATGACAGCATAATAACATCATTTTGTGATAAACGACTATATGATATCTTAGTTGATAAAAATATGGATTTTTTATTAATACTTCAAAATCATCATCAAATGACGTCTTCTTATAAGGAATATTCACCCCTTTTTAACTGCTTGAGTCAGTGATAAGCATAATTTACTGAACGATCATTCATGTTACTCACCAGTATTAGACTTCCATGACCTATTAGCAACTAACTACTTTCATACATAAGGGACATAAATTATTCAATATCTGGACTGTTTTATTCAACACAATCACATTAGAGTCACGGACCTTCAAATGTTTGCACTGCATGCTGAAAGAATTGAAAGTCGTGAGACACCGTACATTACAGTCATTCACAGTGCAATACTGGTACGTAAATGTTACCAACTTTTGACATTTAAAAATGCCACAATCAATATTTAAATAACGTTTAACTGATTAAGAAACTCTGAAACTTGGAAACATAATAAATTACGATTTTTCCCAAGTTTGCGGATTTTTGTTGCAACTATGCACTTTTTCAAGAAAAAAAGGTATATGCAAAAGATTGGTTATCATTTTTTAATATGTCTAAAATTTAAAAGAAAAAAATCAACTAATAACGGTTTTTCTAATGTACGTATTAATAAAATACACTTATTTTCAGGAAAAGTGAGTCTACAAATGTTTAAATTGTACAAAAAGAAGTACACAAATGAAGGGGTTTCCAATTTACATTCTGTAACTATGAAGATTTTTTTTTAGAAAAATTTGGTCTACAAGTTGATACTATTAAATGTTTAGATATTAAAATATGAGACAAAGGATATCCACAATTTATTTTTTTATTTACACATTGTCAATATCCACGTCTTTTTCAGAAAAAGTACGTCCAAAGTTTAAACGGATATCGATCTTCATAACTATTGAAGCAAATTGTGAATGGTGGACATTAGACGTTAAATATGCTGGAGAAACTGAAAGAAATAAAACACAAACAGTGATAAGATTCAAGCGATAAATACTGTTTATTTCTCTATTCTGACATGCAAGCAACATTCATTGTAATCGCAAGGTCGTAAAAGACACAGACGCATTCAAATGCAACAATAAAATGAAAAAAATAAATCAAAAGACCGCAAGACCGTAATCTCGTTGAGGGAGAATTGGCTGAAAAGTTTTGGATAATCGTTCCTACCATTATCGGCATGCTCTTGGTAAGCGGCTTCGTTACTATCGATAAACAATAACCGTGTTGTGGATTTCTTTTATCTTAGGGAACTATTCTATTGGTAGGAAACGCGGAAACACATATTCTGGATATTTTTGATTGATTTTAAAATTAATAGTGTTGGACATTTTATCTCGTTTATCCATTACAGGTGAGCAATTTTTTATTTGATTAGAGATTTCAACTTCAAGATTTAGATGTTTTAGCATTTATTTCTCTCTTATATGTATTTTGATAATGTTATATAATATTGTATTTAATTATTATCAATCGTGTTTTTATTGTTGTTAAAAGTATTGGATTTTTATGTCAGATATTTTGTATAATTATTATTAATTGATTTTCCATTAAAAAAAACAACAACATTTTTTTAATTAAATGAAAAATCAAAGTTTAGGTAATTATATTGAAAAATATTTATATCGTTTATTCATGAAAATTTAGAAATGAAATAATGTTTTTGCGCGTGCAATAAAATAAATATCATAGAAAAACGGAAACACTGCTTAAGTATTTCTGTGTGCTCACTCTTAATAATTGTCGCGATGAAATAAAAGAATGTATTTTACAACGTTGCTGGGAAACCTCACAATTTAGTTGTTTCATGGAGACAATAAAATTCCTTGAAAATCTCAAAATATTCTGCTTGCTAATCTGAAATTTATTAGAAATTTGTTCAACAACAAACTCAATAAAAACTTTTATATAAAAATATCCGGTTTTTGTTTAATAAAACTTGTCGATGAAAGCAAATAATATAATTTGAAGCAAAAACTATGTTGGCATTCTGTGCAAAGAATGCAAATAGTAGGCAGTGGTTTATAAGGGATTAGAATTGAGTACTAGTGCGTTTCATGAACGATATGTAAATGGTCCGCCGGTGAATGGTTGAATTTTGCAAAGGTATGTTGACCATTACAGAAATGATATCCTCCAGAGTTCTGCATAGTATGTTGAGCTGAATGTGCATTCTAAAACAAAAATCATCATAATCATTTACTAAGTTAAAATTTATTGCATCATCCAGGTGTTTTTTTAACTAAACGTAAGTAGTTATTTATAGAAAAGCACATTGGATTTGCACACTCGTAATATGTCTGAAACGTGTTGCTAGACCCCACTGTCATACATACTTGTTACTATGCAAAATTTATATTACAACACAATATGTGTAAACATACCTTATTTAGACCAGGACGATGATAGCTTGAAATGTCAGTATGTAGTTGCTCAAACTATTCCAAAAGTGCCTAAAACTTAAGCAAAACCAATAGTTGAAATTAAGAAAGTAACAGTGCCGTTTAAATTCTGCTTCAATATGCATGTCCAGCCTACGTTACAAGTTTGTACGATTATCTCTGGTCACCAAAATCACCTTAATGTAAATGACATCTCTTAAGTTTTTTAACACATTGAGAGGATCAAACAGCTGCGGGCGAATTTCTTGTTTAATGTAATTAGCAGTACCCCTTATTGGTTTCGACAATGTCTCGATCATTAAGCGCGTTCTACCACTGGACCATTTGTTGTAATTCAACTATTTAAAAGGGTCGCAAAACTATAACAGAATGAAAAGCAACAAACCAATTCCATTCGTTATATTGTGTAAATAAATCCTATACTTAGCCCACAAATAAAACTATATATTTACCGGCTGTAAACTAATAAAATGTCTGGGATGTGTAATCTACTGTCACCGTGGTATTTATCTAATTTTTGTTCTTTCATCAGACGAAATATTATTTGATTTCCAGAGAAAATCTAAATTAATTCCTGCTTGACCGCATCGATCTTCAAACTTGTATTGTTTGTTTGAGTATTTCAGGAGCAAAGAGACAAATTGAATTTAGTTTTCACGAAGATCGGTTGTAACACGGCTTAATAAGCAATCATTTGTATTGACAAACTATATAATGAAAATACTGATACTACTGATAGAACGGTGTTATTAAACTTGTAAAAAAATCAGATCATGATACTGCACCTTTTGTCATTGTTCGACCCTTCTTACCAACCGCTGATGAAATATTTATTGTCTGTTTTACTCTTATTTTAGAAACATTATCTCGCTGATGGTAATCAGGGTTCATTTATGATCGTTTGAGCAATCCGCATAAGATTTGCAGTTTTTTAACCGGACTGATTTTTTGTGGTTGTGCATAAGAGCCAATCAAATTGCTGTAACTATATTTGGTAATTGGGCACTGTCCAGCAATCATTCACAAAATACATGTCTTTAAACATATAGTGCCATTGTTTGCCAAGCAAAACTGCCACAGTAAGACATCATAGCTTATTAGTCAATACCGCAATAATGTTATAGTTTTGATATGCAAAGTACCAATGTTTCATATTGAAGACAAAATGAATGATTTGAACACTCATATGCTAATGTAACAATACGTTGTGAGTCGAGTCCAAAGTTGTTATACAGTACAATTCTAGAAATAATGTCCACCTAAAATAGATAGAATAGCAAATACATGTAAATTGCAAATTTTTAATTGATACTCAAGTGAAATGATAAGCGCAACAAGTGAATATAAATTTAGCTAAACATTAAGTTCTAAACAAACATTTTACATAAGGCTAAGTTTTTATTATAAGATGCCAACTTCATATGTTACAAAAACTAACACTTTATTCAGAAAAATGAGATCTCTGCATGATGCAATCGTCATTTCCAATCGGACGTAACGGTAGCCAGCATACATGTATATTCAATTGCTGTTACATACCCTGGTGGAAAAGTAGGCAATTAGCTTGACACACACTGGTATAGTCCAACAGAATTAACCTGAGCTTGACCTTTATGCAAGAATATATTAAACTCAATACATACAGTCTATTTTTGATTTCGTTTGTAAATCGCGCTTTATCGGAAGCTTTCGGTAAAATACACATACTGATAATTAATGTTGTTTTATAAGAATAAATACTTTGAAACTGTGCCATAATATTGCTGACTTACGTGTTTCCCTTAAAACTAATGTGTCCAAAATTAAAAGTACAATAACTTGCTACTTTTAATAAATTGATTTATAGTCACATCGGTTGTTATAAACACGTGTATAATCGTATACACTTGTACAGAGACTCACGATTTAATGTAAGTGAAGTGTGTAATTATTATAATTAGGTAGTTCAAGTTCAACTGCAAAGCTGCAAATGCGATATCATATTCGATTATTTGTCGCTTCATAATTTTAAATTACGTTTCATAAAAGTTCGTTTCGATAGCTGCAAAGTTTCAACTGACTCTACATAACCAAATGTTTAGAAACATGCAAATTTGCATTTTACTTAACATATTAACATGTTTAGTTACCTACAAGTTTGCTTTTTACTTTACATAACTAAATATTTTGATACCTGCTAATTTGCATGAGGGATTACATAACTAAATGTTAAGATACCTGCAAAGCTGTATTAGACTTCATATAACAAAATGATTAGATATCTGTGATTTTGCATTTTTCTTTACATTACCAAACTTTTAGATATCTGCTAATTTCCCTTTCACTTCATATAGCCAATTGTTAAGAACCGTGCATAGTTGCATCTGTCTTTCCATAACCACACGTTATAAAAGGGTACAACATTGATATTGGGTTTTAGCAAACTGATTTAACAGTGATGCTTTATTACATCCTCATGACATAATCTACTTGTTTTCTACTAAGCTGTAAAGTTCCTAACGAAACATGATGAGATAAAGATTCAAAGTAAATGCACTTTGGTACAAACACTAACCTGTGAAAAAGTAATGCTATATCTTTTTACTGTCTAGAAAACATACTTATATATCGAGCTAGTGGTTATTGCATTATAAGAATAAAAGTAATGTACATACCAAAAGGAATGCATAAACACGTACCAAATTGCGTGAACAAACATATTGGAGATTAGCTGCCAAAAATTCTGTATTCTATTGGTTATTACATGGGTGAAACAAAACAGGCATTGGTGTGTGTGTATACGTACAATGTATCATACTATAATAAGTAATAACAATATATACTTATTTGGTTCATGCTAGCATACCACTAACATTAAGCTCGCATCCATTTTGTGGAATAAACTCTCGCTGTGTACATGCAGCGTTTGTTATTACATTTGTCATTGCCAGAAAATGCTATGAATACAATCATGGTAAAGAAAGGAAAAGTTGTCTGAAGCAAATGTTGTCATGGATAAAGAATAGAATATTAAAATGCTTCTTCCATTTCACCATCTTTCTGTTCACTTTAAATTACATGTATAGCATTTTTTGTGCGTCAGAGTAAGGTACTGTTTTATTAGATTAATATGATGGGTTGAAAAAAGAATATAACGTCGTCATTACTCGTAAAAGTATATCATAGATTCATCAAATAAAATTACAATAACTAATGCGCACAAATAGAACAGCATATCCATTTACAATGCAACTAGGTCATTCTATATTCAAACTAAAGGTCAAGATAATGAACTATGTATATTACACCGGTAGCTTCACCATACTTGTATGTATTTTGTATGAAATATACTGAGCTCAGTTGTTGAAATAAAAATCGATCTTTCACATAACGTGATGTATATTTTATACATTTACTGGCACAGTACTATCAACGATGATTTGAGAAGTTGATATCTACGCCTTAGTTAAAAGTATCAATATGGAATCTAGGGAAGTGAAGGGTTTATCAGTAGACAAGTCTTATCTCAACTTTATGCCAGTTTTAACTTGTCTCAATGGTAGACATGTTGGAAGATCTCTTATCAGTGACAGTTCTTGAAATGTAATTGGAGAAACGCATGCAACGTCGCTCGAGAGAAAATCATGAAATAGTCTCCGTGAAGACAGACTTAATACGACTGAGACATTTGATAAGTTCACTTCTGTAGGCATGCGTAACACCGAAAGTATCATAGTTTATGTAAAAAATTTTCTTCTAACGTACCATTAAATCATAAACAATTGATTTTGTTACAAAGTGACGACCATTGATTACTCATATACAATGTAACATATTAAAATTGTATTGCTTCAAATACTCTGTTTGCAATGTTATCGACCGAATCGTTGCCAATTTCAAAGATAGTGATTTTGTCTAAGACAAGTGCAAGCTCTTCATGAGAACGATCAATACCTTTTATACACGTACTTAATTAGTGAAAATAACAAAAGAGAATATCTAGAAATTTTAATAATTACCCCAAATAATTGGTTACAAAACATGTTTGTTAAAATTCTTAAGTAGTTGTTAAAACAGGGAGTCTGAGGTTTTAAATCAAATCACAGAGATAATAAATTCAATCACCAACACTTAAGATTTGTTTGATCGAAAATAATTAAATGTAGAAAATTGTATAACATTTTATTGTAGCAATGCAATATAGTGCAGTAAATAAATGACTCGATTTGTCTGTAGCGTGTTTTAGACAGGAATATAGGTTTTCATGTGACATTTATATTGATAGTTGAATAATGTGAAATAACATTTGTAATCCATGGCAAGACGGACGTGGTAAAATATCGTACCTGGATGTCACAGGAAATCATCTTGTCTGAAAGATATACGTTACTCTGAGTTGTACTTGTTTTATCAGTGATCCCTTTTCATTATTAAATCTTATTCAACTCTCATTGGCGCATATATTAACCCCGCTCATAAAAATACCCAGTATTTGTTTAATTGTCCCCATAAATATAATCTTGTATCTATTTATATCAACTGTGAGTACAGTAGTTCTAAAGTTTGTATTAATGTAAGCGGGGCTAATATATGCGTTACTGACAGTCAATTAAAACTTTACTCATGCAATTAGCTGTTATATATCATTTTATCTTTAACATACTATTTATGACTTTAATGACAAAATACATTCATCATTCAGATAAGATATTTGTACATAGTTGATATGGTAAAACAATAAATGGTTACTTTTCTTCGTAGCGCAGTTGGCAGCGCGCCTGGGTTTCGAATTTAGTGTTCCGAAGGGGGTACGGGTTGGAATCCTCCCCGGGGAGATTCTACCCTTCTATGAATATTTGACAATAATGTTAATTTTCCTCCATTAACAATGTATATATAAAAGTGTCCGGCCTTGCGAAAGAAGGGTTGAGTACTGGTTATAGACAAGGGTCCAGGAAAGCTAGGTTAGGTGGCGCGCTGGACACCTTAAAATAACCTTAAAAGAGTTGATATGCGTTTAACCATGTATAAATAAATACATGCAATTAAATTTCCTCGTGAGAGATGTAGATTTGTTCATGTATAATAGTATCTAGAGACAGTTAAACTAATATTGATTTCTACCAATCCTTAAAAATAAAATTTGTATAAGAAATGTATTAAATTTTCACAGTGCCTTTTGGGGATATTGGTGTCTGTTATACATAACGTGACTTCTGATGTATGTGTTCAGAGACAAAAAAGGACAGATTCCAAACCCAATAAAATCATGTTTGATGAGAACATGTTATGAGAATATATTATGAATAAGCATGTACATGAATATACTTGCCCCATAATGTGAATTCCCAGTGGAAATAAGTGGCTAGAACAAATACATTTCTTTCTTCGTTACTTACACTTTATAACTTGTTAAACTACGATAGGAACAAACTTAACTTGACTGGAATCGTCTTTGTTTACTCTATTTTATTTTGCCTTACAGTTTTAGTGATCGATTACCGATAACTAAAGAAATGTTCCAACTGATTAGTTTGTGATGATTGGGCCAAGAATATTTTGGAAGTTTTAAGAGATGGCCTGTCTAAAATTGTAACCGTGCTAAGATATATACTTCTTTGAAATAGGTTAGTCGTTCATGTGTGAGATTTCACTTTAGTCAATTTACAGGAAACCCTTTGATATTGGTGAATATGACAATGTATTAAGATATCTTTCTGCAATCCATTGCTACGTTTCTAGTTGTTTAGCTATTGTTTAAAGTTTAGAATTTGTTTAATTTTCTTAGAAGCTTTATTTTATCACATCATGATAATGTCATTGCGCACTTTAGGTAATTATTTTGCAAACATGCTGTAATTACAAAGCAGTTTTGTGCAGTAAAGTAAGAGAGGAAAACACTTACAATTTCTTGCACAGGATTTTCGTCACGGGTGTTAATGATTTTATTACGTATTTCGATTAACAGCAGTCTATGTATAAGGCACTGAATAACGGAGTTGTTATTTGATAATAAATCTGTTGGCAATAATTACATTAAAACATAGCATAACATCATCGAAACACATAAATCATGGAGTTTTATAATTTATGTTCATTGTATGGGTAAAACACCTCATGATAGGCAAGTTTCTGTTATGATAACTTAAGTAAACCTAACCAATTTTTGCATTTATAACATGACGACCGTTTAGCACATGTCTTATTATAATGTTTGATATACATGCTATTAAATAAAAAGTAACATAATCAAAATTTTAAGTACGACTTGTTACATTTAAACAGCTCAATCACTGGTTCTATTTTTAATATCAAATTTTCTATAGCTTACAAAATCTTTTAGCAGTAAAGTCGTATTGTAATAATAAATCTTTTAGTAGTAACTGGTAACACATTAGAAATAGGTGTTGATTTTATGTATGAATATTAAACTACCCCGTTAGTAACGGCGATGAACAGACCTTCCACCCACATATCCAAAAAGGAATGAGGGATATGTTTTAGATATTGAAACTTTTGTAAATGAACACCACAGACAGATAATGAAAATGAGAGCCTGAGGGATTTCAACCTTGCAACGGAACGACTGTAGCAAAACTTAAGGATTGTTCAATTGCTATAAAACTTAGTGCTTTTTCAAGATACAGAATATCCTATAATTAATGGTATTTGCAAGTGGTATATGTAACAAAAAAGCATAATATCTGTGGGTTAAAAATAATGTCATATTAACCAATATCAAACGCTTCACAGTAGATTTACTAAAGTGGAATCTCACACATGAGCGCCTAACCTAAGTTTCAAATAAAAATCTATCTTAGTACGGTTACAATTTTAGACAGGTCATCACTTAAAACTTCTAAAATATTCTCGGCGCAATCATCACAAACTAATCAGTCGGAACATTTCTTTAGTTATCGGTAATCGATCACTAAAACTGTAAGGCAAGATACAATAGAGTAAACAAAGACGATTCTAGTCAAGTTTAGTTTGTTCCTATCGTAGTTTAACAAGTTATAAAGTGTAAGTAACGGAGAAAGAAATGTATTTGTTCTAGCAACTTATTTCCACAGGGAATTCACATTATGAGCTAAGTATATTCATGTACATGCTTATTCATAATATATTCTCATAAAATGTTCTCAACAATCCAGATTGTATTGAGTTTGGAATCTATTTCTTTATTATGTCTGAATGAACTAATATATCAGAAGTCAGGTTATGTATGTTAGACACCACTATCCCCAAAGGATACTTTGTAAATTTTAGAAATTCCTTGAACACATTTTATGTCCAGGCTTGGTAAAATTAAATATTAATCAAATTGTCTCCACACGCTATTGTACATGAAGAACCTTATAATCATATTTCACAAAGAAATTAAATTTATTGCTTAACTGTATAGACTTATAGAACAATCTCATCAGAATGATAAAGGTCTACGATTCTTGTTAAGTATTTTTAAGATTAAATGTTTATTTGGTTACAGTTTATGAAACTGTCAGTGGCGGTACATTATACCCGCTTATCTACATACTTATTAAAACATATGTAATAACAATCGATAATAATAGATACTTGTTTTTTACGAGGACAATCAAACGAATATCTGGTATTCATATGAGCGGGTTTAATAAATGCATCACCGACAGTTATATTTATTTATAGTTATTTATTTACTTGGTTTAAGGCCGTCAACACAATGTATGCAATTTTACGGCGTCCAGCTCACCTAACCTAGCTTTCCTGGACCGTTGTCTATATCCAGTCCTCACCTACCCTTCCTCAAGGCCGGACACTTCTCCATATATCTTCCTATATGGAGAAAATTGACATTAATTTCAATTTTTATGGAAGGATATAACCTCCCCCGGTGGGATTCGAACCCGTACTCCCTTCGGGACTCGAGATTCCAAATCCCGGCGCGCAACCAACAGCGCTATCGCCCCGAGTCCGACTGTTATATAAAATTTAACAATAAAAATGACCACTTAGAAAACTAGTACTGTTCCAATTGTAACTTATATCTTTCAGACAAGATGATTTCCTGTGACATCCAGCGTACGATAACTTACCACGTCTGTCTTGCCATGGATTACAAATGTTATTTCACATTATTCAACTATCAATATAAATGTCACACAAAAACCTATATTCCTGTCTAAAACACGCTACAGAAAAATTAAGTCATTTATTTTACTGCACTATATTGCATTGCTACTATAAAATGGTATTAAATGTTCTCCATTTAATTATTTTCTATCAAACAAACCTCAGAGCAGATGATTTAATTTACTATCTCTGCAATTCAATTTAAACATAAGACTCCATGTTTTCACAACTACTTGAGAGTCTGAACAAACATGATTTGTAACCAATTATTGAGGGTAATTATTGAATCTTTCAGATATTCTCTTTTGTTATTTTCACTAATTAAGTACGTGTATTTAAGATGTTGATGTTTCTCTTGAAATGCTTGCACTTGCCCTAGACAAAAGTTTTATCTTGGAAATTGGCAACGATTTGGTCGATAACATTGCATACATACTCAAAAGTATAAAACCAACTGCTCCAATTGTAATTGGGCTTCATTTAGTATAAATGGAGTTTGTTTACACGAACTGGCTGTTTTTTCTTCATGCATGCGTGTCAATGTGATTTTTTAAAATACAGCATATCGTTCGTAAATTTTTTTAATTTAGCTAATTTTTGTTCATTTCCAGAAAGTTAATTTATATAGATCTACAAAACGTGCATTGGTGAGTACAATCGAATGTTTGTTCGTAAGACAATTTATACATAATAAATGCATTCATACTTTGACACTCTGATACGGAAAGCTTGATTCTAAAAATAGACTATAAAACAAGCGCCTTCAAAACAATTAAAAAATCTATCCAGCTGTTTGAGACCGTAGACTTGATTTTACTATGAGTAAGATAAATGAACGCCATTCTATACTTTGCTTACCAGTAACAATAAGCAACATTGCATGGTAAAATAGATTTATGTTTTATCAATTAGTTTGATTCGAAGAGTATTATTAAAACTTTCATGTTTAAATTGCTTAGCGTTTAGATTTATTTCTTCCTACGACAACTAACATTTTGTTTCAAATAACCGAGAAAGATAAGGGATTTTAAATACATACAAAAATACATAATGACTTTGTAATAGCTGCTCTTCATAAATTTATAATTCATTTTGATCGACAATTACTGCTTTATTACCTGCATCTATCTAAAAAATGGAACTATAATCAGAGACAACATGATATAAATTGAAACAATCGATTTTCCAGAAAAATAGCTAAAATAGCTAAAAGCGTCGATTAAAATTCTATGCAAATAAAAAATGATAATGGGTCTACACTTAGAGTTAGGATAAAAAATCTGTATCAGCATTTATGTGTCGCGTGTTTGAAACGAGTTAGAAGTTTCGTTGTCCGTCTTGCTCTTACTCAAATCGTTGTATCACGGGATCTTCAATATCATTTAGATAAAACATCGTTCTTGTGATTGATTTGTGGAGGTATATATCACTTATCGATTTCTAATTAATTGTTCATAAAATAGAAAGTATTGACAGCAAAACAGACACATCATGTTTGTAATGTATTAGTCTAATAGTTTTCCCCAAGGACCAGATTGAATAAGCAACAGGAGTTGAAACAAATGTAGCTAATAAAAATAGTGCTCTAGATAATGGTCTACCGGTAGCGGCTTTAAACATTGGTTAATGAGTTCTGCATCAAGGTTGTAAATGTATTCTAGATAGGATGGTCAGTTTATACTTCAGTTGCCTGAAGCATTTTCGTGTTAAATGATAAAACAAATTCAATTCGTGTTAAAATGACTCGAAATGGTAGGCATTTAAAATAATGGCCAGCCAGTTTTGTCTTAAAAATTAAAACTAAAATACATTTCAAACTTTAAGACATTCCTAAATAAATGAAGTGGTTCTATTCTAATCATTGTGGGAGGTACTTTGTTACTTGCTTATTATGTAAAAAACCGCAACTCACTTACAATTGGTACAAAACCTATTATGTTAACATTGGCATAAAATACACATACATTTCTGGTTGGTTTTAAATTTGCATAACTGAATTTAAATGATAAATATATACTTTAAAATTCTATTTAACGGTCAGTAGTGCATACATTAGTTCCGCTGAATTCAATCTAATTGTAACGATCGAGAGTACAGAGAATCATTGCAGTGAATATTTAAACCAGCGAGGTTAATGTATGCGCAACATGTAGTTGAATAAAATTCAAAAATACCTATTTCCAGTTATTGAAAATGATTCAATAATTCGGATGTTTTTTTGCTAATTGCATAATCCTTAAAGCATAAGAAGGATTTCATAATTCAAAATAAAATTTATCTGCACTGCTACTGAAAATTGTAGTTTAATAATTGAATAATGAAAGACCTCTTGCTGCAAAGTTTAGGAAATAGGTATTTCTGTGAATGTGATCAATGACACATAGTTTCCTGGAGCATTAATTGCTGCATTTTCAATTGATTACTGACAATTACTTCGTACTTTTTACAATGATTAGGTAATTTGCGTCCCGCGTGTTCACCAATTGTTCGTTTTTTTATTGATGCATTTAAGTACCCTATAAAAGTAATCCAATGTTTTAACTAAAGCAACATTTACCTAAGAATATCGATAATCTAATTTCATTGTCTATTCTTTACCTACTTATCAATGACCAATTGCACCAGGGCAATCTTTATACAATTAAATCAACAGTTTAGACTAGACATAAAATTATATTATGAGATAGTTAAAAAGGGGTATGCAGTATTGTGGTAATTGCAGTTAAACAAGTATATCATTCAACTGATGTCTAAAGATAATGTTCTTGACGTATTCAATTTAGATTTTACAATTTATTTTCAATGAAACAAAAATGTAGAAATTATCATGAATTGAATTGGGTAAAACTGTTATCGAAACGTTACCAGTCCAGCTAGTAAGACTTAATTAATATATTTAACAGTCATATTTATATAGCAGTCTTGTTACTTTCTATACATTCCATTTCTATAACAATTGTTAAATTAACTAGCTTCCTATTCGGTTTTTTTTGTGTGTAGAGAGGGTGTTTTGCTTCTACTGAACCTGTGTGTGATTAAGCCCCTTTTCATAAAAAAAGATTTCAAGGTGAAAAAAGGCTAATACAATATTATTTTATTTTTGTTGAGAGTACCGGTGTTGTAACACCTTGTGCAATATCATTTTAAGTCGAAGTTTTAAAACGAATGAAAAGGTTAATACAATTAATTTTTGTTAGGTCAAACGCCGTGGTTTTACCTTGTACAATACAATTTTAAATCAAAATGTTGTTATTAGTATTCCTGGTCGTTTTACTCATTGCTTCAACCTTTGTTTGCCTACGAAAACATTGGACTGGTTTTATGAGACAATCATAATTGTCTAGGTCTATTGAATTGCTATAAAACTTCATTAACTTGTCAACAAAAATGATAATAGTAGGTGGAATTTGTCTGAGTCAGATTTGTTCGTTAATAAAATTCCATTTGTTCAGGACCTTTATTATGTGGGCTTAAATGACGAGAAAGTAATAGCCTGGGTAAATGATTAAAATTTATTTTATAGACTAATTTCACACTTAAGTTTATAAATTGTTAAATTGTATATCTTGTTTTATACATAGTAAGTATTTTTTTCAATACCAAACAGTTTATCAAGTACTGTAATTTTGTTTATTTCAAATGGAGTATATTCCAGACAATTCAGAAAACATTTTTTGTGTCTATGGTACTGATTTATCCAGGAAACAATTGAATTAAAACCCAGCAATACAGTACAGTATAATATAAAGTTCAGTGCTTTATATGTCTGAAAGAAAAGAAAAGACGTGTGGTGCAGAACCACACAGAAAATAACAACATTATTTCTAATTTTATTATCTTGAGAAAGTTAACGTAACCCAAACTAACGTTAATAAGATAACATTTCAAGTGCGAGGATTGAAAACACGAACAAATAAATACATTTTTTCATCGGATAGCAATTCATTTTTACATAAATCATAATACAATGCTAATATTTTACATATTCAGAAACAATTCAATGCATAGGGACTGCCATTCGTTTGTGCTGCCATTTAACTCAATATCCATGTTCTCTTCAAACCTAATTGACCATGAGGTGACATTTGAATTTCAAGCTAATGTACAAAAATTATGTCCATAAATTTCTTGTTAATTACGAAAGTTGCATGACACTCAAATTCAGTATTGTCGCATTATTAAGATGTAATTGATATCGAGGCTTTAGTTGCGTCGGTTGAAAGCTATATTGATGCATGTTTACTATTTGTAGAAATATTATGAGACGTTCCATGGACACTTTTAGCATTTTGATTAGATTAGTTTCCTTTTAAAACGCACGTTTTTGTCTTTCTAAAAGAACCTGTTTTTGCATGTCCTTGTGACATAATAAACCCCACGACGTCAAGTCTATTTTCATGCTTAGCTATTTCATTTAACCTTTTAAGTACTTGATTGTCAGTTCTTTTTAAACCATTGGCACGGATAGCTATGTATTGAGATCACTATGTTACTATTTTTTAATTTAGTATACTTTCTAATGCCTGATCAATCAGTCTGAACTAAATTTTAGATGAGTACCGTTTTCAGGTGAAAAAGTACCTTTTAAATGGCGTGACTTCGTTTGATATTTATAGTCAAAGCAAACAGTTCATACCAGTTAGCTCCGACCTAACATCAAGTGCGAAAAATAAAAGGGCCATTTATTGTGATGAACGATTACAGAACAAGTTATACATTAAAGGTGATTATTTCGATTGATGTTTGAAAGACAAAAAATGAAACATCATTGATCGAATAATGGCCATGTTATGTCGAACACATAAAAGAGTCAATACTTGATCTGTTAATATAATGGGAAATCATTCTGTTTGGGTTTTCCCTTTATGTGGTTCAGAATTGACCTGCATGCGCCCTACAAAAAGCAATGGCACGTTACAAATTTTGATTGGTTTTTTTGTCCAACTAAAACCAAATTCTGATGTTCGTGCTATTACGTGTTGGCGAAGCTATCCTGATAATGACCTTCGCAGGCATTTACGAAAAATTGTTTTAGCATAATTGTTTATTTCAAACACGCTTAAACAAAAAATCACTAGATCCGTATCAAACTCTTTATCTCGTTTGCATGATGTGTCCACAATTTTAGTAAATACATCGTTTAGTCCCAACACACAAACTATAAAGTTTGTTATTACTGTGTTATAATATTAGATACATTTCAATTTGCTGTTGTAATAAAAATGCCACTGTTTCCATGTGTATATTTAGATATGCAAAAAGCTTGCCAAAATATGATTCATCCTAATTGAAAATACCATCAGTTGGTAACGCGCCGGGATTTGGAATCTTTTGTCCCGAAGGGGGGTAGGGTTCGAATCCTACCTGGGGAGGTCAATGTTCCTCCATTTAATAAGTTATATGGAGAAGTTTCCGGCCTTGTCGAAGGGTAGGTGAGTACTGGTTGTAGACAAGGGTCCAGGAGAGCTAAGTTTGGTGCGCTGAGCGCCGTTAAATGACCTAGATTGTGTTGACACGGCGTTAAACACAATTAAAAAACAAAAAAGAAAATACCATCTTATTAACGTACAAATTAACATCATTATCTGCACAAATCCTATGGAGACTAGCTTATGTCATTTTCCAAAACATTTTCATTTGTAATGCTGACTGTCCTTAAAAAAGCAGTTTCTCTCCAATGGTTAAGGGTGGTCGGTTAACCTTCAAGAGTTTCTGATCACTCGTATTCACCAGTCATTTCTTTATGTTCAAGAAGGAACTGACAGGTTTTACTTCATCTGCATTGATTTTAGTTATCAAAGCAATCTCCATAGTCATAATGGATCAGTGAGATTATAAGGAATTCATTAATAATGTTATTGTTTCTTTGTCTCTGTCATAATAAAGTCTGGAAGTGCAATTGCATTAATGCATCGTCTGAAAACATCTTACTGTAGACTGTAGACGTTTATTGTAGCAATAAAACCACACCATTAGATTATTGAACGATGGTTTATGTGAATAGTGGCATTAACAATTTACCTCCTAAGGGCTTCCTCCCACAAATATTCTAAAATATATTGTGATACTTTCCTTGGAATAACTGTGTGCCATGATCTGTTAAATGTCTTACTTAGTATTGTTTTCAATAAAATGTCCAAAGTTATTAAATATTGATAACATATATAAGACAAATGATGTACGCAATCTTTTTACCACGTGATTAACACATATGTTCATATAAATAAGTTATAAAGTTAAAAGAATGATGGATAACAATAACAATGCAGATTGCCACATAGAAACAGACTCTGCTGTCTTCCGATAGTTTTTATAATCATGTTTTTATTTGAGCTTTTGAATGATATAATAGTTCTATACTTAAGCGTTATATAATTACTGTGTCAATCGCACTATTTAAATGTCAACCTGGTGTATAAAAAATCATTTGTTAATAAACTGTCAAATCCAGAAATAGTACACAATTTGTTTGGAATGAATGTAGCCAAGTTGAACAAAAGCCTGGTTATCATTTGATAGCCAGTTTTGTGTTGGTTCAAACCAAACCAAAAATTATCTAATTGTTTCCTGAAGTAAGGTAATTTATACTACTAGCTCAGTACAAGGTGACAATGAAGTAGACTCGAATTTGATTGATCTAAATTGTGAAAAATTGTTTATCAGTCGAGCTGAAATGCAAAATTGTACACTAACTGATATTTAGGTCACACAGTTCA
This sequence comes from Mactra quadrangularis, assembly GCA_025267735.1. Classification (NCBI taxonomy): domain Eukaryota; kingdom Metazoa; phylum Mollusca; class Bivalvia; order Venerida; family Mactridae; genus Mactra; species Mactra quadrangularis. The sequence continues at coordinate 43,688,245 of CM046305.1, read as the reverse complement.
AATAGCCCTTTAAAATATATATATGAGTATAGTAATCTTCTATTCAAGTAGCCATTTTGTTACAAGAAGTGCGAATATTATTTAACTAGGATGGTAAAAAACACTGTTAAATTTAAAATAGATATATATAGAAAAAATGTATTTTTTCTAACCGTTTCCTCTCACTGTAGTGTATCACAGAGGCAATGTAGACAGTCTATATAGTGTTTGTATTAATCAGAGTAAAGAAAATGTCAATATAAAATATTTAAACAATGTAACACAGTTAAGAAAACCATTGATTAATGAGGAGAGACGCAACGTCAGATAACGGCTGAAAACTTTCACGTGATTCTTTAAAGCGTCTTCCCTTAAGCCTTTTGTGTACACAGACAACGCAATAAACTTTATATATGAACATTATTTTAATCTTGCTACTATTTTAGGAATAATTTTAGTATGAAAGTGTAACTGTATGGCTTCCATAAATAACTCATTGGAATTACATTCCTAATACAGAACCATAATATTACAGCTGATCCTGAAATTAAGCAACTTGGAAAAAAATAAATGATTGGTCGAAACGATATTCAAGGATATAATTATTCCCATATTTAGACATGTTATAGCATAAAAAGCTGAATGGATTGTAGAATGATGAAAAAGTTCAAATTCAAGGAAACGCACGTTCATTCCTCCATTAATTACAAATTATTAAGCAAGGTTGTCGATAAAATATACATTGACTTTGATAGCTGAACAGTATTCAAAATCAAAAAGATTTTATGTGTGTAATGCTCCGTGGTCATTTAACTATGAAAATATAACGTTTGATATTGACAATTGTTGTTAGTGGGATGTAACATTTATAACAGCATCACAGCAAATAGATAGTTTTCTCTGATAAACATGTAAGATGTTCCACAGAATATTTTTTTTGTGGTAACTGTGGTAACCTTGATAAACATAGATAATATCAATTTCATATATTTATAGATTACTGTATTTACCATTTTCATCTAACTAATCACACACTTTAATAAACTGTTTTTATGTGTACTAATATTGTTGTATATTTTATCAACATTTTGCTTACTTTACTTGTAATTTCCATATTAATGTCTTGAAATGTAAATGAATATATATATTTTAGACACAGTCGAAAGGCTTATTGACATAAACATATGCACATTATAATATAAGAAACGATTACATAATAAACTAAAGAAAATAGTTTTATACGTAGAACATTAGTGCCCGATGTAAGTATAACTGAAGAATTGCTTTTTGTTCTTCCTAAAACCATTCTTAAAGTCAAAGATCTGTTTAAGAAATAACCAAGTATCAAACAAATTAAGTTTAATTAAAATAGACCTTGACAATTGAATGGAAATTTAAAATAATGAAGATTATTGTGACGCCGGGAAATGCGATTTTAACCGGTAATCATGGAAATAAATTGCTTGAGAATGAAAAGCTAATTGGTCCAACCGAAGTTAGGCAAGTTTTCAAAAACAAATGTCTCAAAGCTGCCGTACAAACTATGGACCGTGGCATTGCGTTAATTTTACGGGTCCCATTTTGACGTGCCTCAAGACTGATGAAAATGAAGTTACATTTGGATGTGATGAGAAGTTTTCTTTATTAATAATTAGATCATAATAGAGTTAAAACATATATTCAACATATCTTAAATAGACACATACCCCACACAGACAAAAATCAAAGAGGGACTTTTAAGATGTTTAAACTTTTGTTATGGAAAGGACGGCACAAAGAAATAAGACGCCCGGTTAGCTCAGTTGGTAGCACGCAAGTCTACTGATCGAGGGGTCGTGGGTTCGATTCCCGGGCGACGCATACTTTCGTAGAGCTTGGTCATGAAACTATTTTTACGGCCATTCTCCCTGCTACCAATGATTTTTAATTATGAATCATGTAGGGCAGTTGACAGTCACTGACAAAAGTATGCGCTTAGTAGTTGGTTAACAGCTATATCCAGAGATTTGGCTTTTCCAGGAGGAGTGATTAGGTTGACTGACCGCCGTTATATGACCTATACAATGTGTTGCTTGTTTGTTTGTTTTGTTGGGTTTAACACCGTAGAAACACATTTTATAGGTCATATAACGACGGTCAGTCAACCTACTCACTCCTCCTGGAAAGGCTAAATCTCTGGAATTAGTTGTTTACCAACTACTTAGCACATCCTTTCGTTTGGGACTGACAAACAATGTGTTGCTATGACGTTAAATCCAACAAACAATTGAACACAAACAAATATCGGAATAAGATCGGTTTCTGCCTGGAAACGGATTTTAAAGAGCATGATGTTTAGAGAATGTCAAATATATATTATAACCTGACAATTGTAAGATTGAAGTGGTCCAAAACGATACCAGTCATTGATTTCATTCAGTCAGGTAAATGAGATTTAAACATTTTTAGTATTTATTTAATTTATTGTTGATCTATCATTTGTATTTGCTTATATTTGTTGTAGAACAATTCAAATAAAATACATTTTCTACCAATGTATCTAATCAAGTTAAAATAACTAAAAACCACTTTATAAAAATATATTTATTAGCAAAAGACAAGGGGTTAGGGTACGTATAATTTGAAGTCAAAAAGTTGTGTTTAGTATTCCCGGGCGTTTTACTAATTGCGTCAACTTTTTTCATATTCACAAACATTGGACCAGTTGTATGAAGCAATCATAATTGTCTAGGTCTATTGAATAGCTATAAAACTTCATTAACTTCTCGACCAAGTTGATAATAGTAGGTGGAATGTGTCTGTGTCAGATTTGTTCACTAATAAAATTCCATTTGTTTAAGACCTTTATTATAAAGGCTTAAATGATGGGAAAGTAATAGCTTGGATAAATAATTAAAATTTATTTTATAGACTAATTTCACACTTAAGTTTATAAATTGTTAAATTGTTTATCTTGTTTTATGCATAGTAAGTATTTTTTTCAATACCGAACAGTTTATCAAGTACTGTAATTTTGTTTATTTCAAATGGAGTATATTCCAGACAATTCAGAAAATATTTTTTGTGTCTATGGTACTGATTTATCCAGGAAACAATTGAATTAAAACCCAGCAATACAGTACAGTATAATATAAAGTTGTTCAGTGCTTTATATGTCTGAAAGAAAAGAAAAGACGTGTGGTGCAAAACCACACAGAAAATAACAACATTATTTCTAATGTTATTATTTTGAGAAGGTTAACGTAACCCAAACTGACGTTGATAAGACAAACATTTCAAATGCGAGGATTGAAAACACGAATAAATAAATACATTTTTTCATCGGATAGCAATTCATTTTTACATAAATCATAATACAATGCTATTTTTTTACATATTTAGAAACAATTCAATGCATAGGGACTGCCATTCATTTGTGCTGCCATTTAACTCAATATTCATGTTCTCTTTAACATAATTGACCATGAGGTGACATTTGAATTTTAAACTAATGTACAAAAATGATTTTGAATTTCTAGTTAATTACGAAAGTTGCATGACACTCAAATTCAGTATTGTCGCATTATTAAGATGTAATTGATTTCGAGGCTGAAGTTACGTCGGTTAAAAGCTATATTGATGCATGTTTACTATTTGTAGAAATATTATGAGACGTTCCATGGACACTTTTAGCATTTTGATTAGATTAGTGTCCTATTAAAACGCACGTTTTTGTCTTTCTAAAAGAACCAGTTTTGCATGTCCTTGTGACATAATAAACACCACGACGTCAAGTCTATTTTCATGCTTAGCTATTTCATTTAAACTTTTAAGTACTTGATTGTCAGTTCTTATTTAAACCATTGACACGGATAGCTATGTATTGAGATCACTTTGTTTCTATTTCAATTTAGTATACTTTCTAATGCCTGATCAATCAGTCTGAACTAAATTTTTGATGAGTACCGTTTTCAGGTGAAAAAGTACCTTTTAAATGGCGTGACTTCGTTTGATATTTATAGTCAAAGCAAACAGTTCATACCAGTTAGCTCCGACCTAACATCAAGTGCGTAAAATAAAAGGGCCATTTATTGTGATGAACGATTACAGAACATGGTATACATTAAAGGTGTTGATTACGATTGATGTTTGAAAGACAAACAATGAAACATCATAGATCGAATAATGACCATGTTATGGCAAACACATAAAAGAGTCAATACATTATGTTTTAGTCATTCTTTTTGGATTTTTCCTTCATGTGGTTCAGAATTGACCTGGATGCGCCTTACAAAAAGCATGGGCACATTATATATTTTGATTGGTTTTCTTTTGTCCGTCTGAAACCAATTTCTACAGTTCGTGCTTTTACGTGTTGGTGAAGCTATTCTGTTAATGACTTTCGAGGACATTTATGAAAATTGTTTTAGCATGCTTGATTTTTTCAAGCACGCTTAAACAAGGAATCTAGATACTAGATACTTCTTCTTGATACAAGACCCGTATCAAACTCATTATCTCGTTTGAATGATGTGTCCGCAATTTCAGTAAATACATCGTTGAGTCCCAACAAACAACTTTATTGCCTGTTATAACTGTGTATATGTTGGAAACATTTCAATTTGCTGTTGTAATAAAAATGCCACTCTTTCGATGTGTATATTTAGATATACAAAATGCTTGCCAAAATATGAATCATCCTACTTGAAAATACCATCAGTTGGTAGCGCGCCGGGATTTGGAATCTTGTGTCGCGAAGGGGGTACGGGTTCGAATCCTACCCGGGGATGTCAATTTGTCTCCATTACTAAGGTATATGGAGAAGTGTCCGGCCTTGTCGAAGGGTAGGTGAGTACTGGTTGTAGACAAGGGTCCAGAAAAGCTAGGTTTTGGTGCGCTGGACGCCGTAAAATGACCTAGATTGTGTTGACACGGCGTTAAACACAATTAAAAAAAAACAAAAAAGAAAATACCATCTTATTAACGTACAAATTAACATCATTATCTGCACAAATCCTGTGGAGACTAGCTTATGTCATTTTCCAAAACATTTTCATTTGTCATGCTGACTGTACTTAAAAAGCAGTTTCTCTCCAATGGTTAAGGGTGGTCGGTTAACCTTCAAGAGTTTCTGATCACTCGTATTCACCAGTCATTTCTTTATGTTCAAGAAGGAACTGACAGGTTTTACTACATCTGCATAGATTTTAGTTATCAAAGCAATCTCCATAGTCATAATGGATCAGTAAAATTATAAGGAATTCATTAATAATGTTATTGTGTCTTTGTCTCTGTCATAATAAAGTCTGGAAGTGCAATTGCATTAATGCATCGTCTGAAAACATCTTACTGTAGACTGTAGACGTTTATTGTAGCAATAAAACCACACCATTAGATTATTGAACGATGATTTATGTGAATAGTGGCATTAACAATTTACCTCCTAAGGACTTACTCCCACAAATGTTACAAAATTTATTGTCAGACTTCCCTTGGAAAAACTGTGTGCCATGATCTGTTAAATGTCTTACTTAGTATTGTTTTCAATAAAATGTCGAAAGTTATTAAATATTGATAACATATATAAGACAAATGATGTACGCAATCTTTTTACCACGTGATTAACACATATGTTCATATAAATAAGTTATAAAGTTAAAAGAATGATGGATAACAATAATAATGCAGATGGCCACATAGAAACAGACTCTGCTGTCTGCCGATAGTTTTTATAATCATGTTTTTTAGTTGAGCTTTTGAATGATATAATAGTTCTTATACTTAAGCGTTATAAAGTTGCTGTGTCAATCGCACTATTTAAATAATAACCTGGTGAATAAAGTATCATTTGTTAATAAACTGTCAAATCCAGAAATAGTACATAATTTGTTTGGAATGAATGTAGCCAAGTTGAACAAAAACCTGGTTATCATTTGATAGCCAGTTTTGTGTTGGTTCAAACCAAACAACAACTTATCTAATTGTTTCCTGAAGCAAGGTAATTTAAACTACTAGCTCATAACAAGGTTACAATGAAGTAGACTCGATTTTGATTAATCTGAATTGTAAAAAAATGTTTATCAGTCGAGCTGAAATGCAAAATTGTACACTAACTGATATCTAGGTCACACAGTTCAATTAGCTCTTTAAAAATATATATAAGTACAGTAATCTTCTATTCAAATAGTTATTTTGTTACAAGAAGTGTAAATATTATTTAACTAGGATGGTCATATAACACTGTAGGTAAATCTTAAAATATATATATAAATATAGAAAAAATGTATTTTTTTCTAACTGTTTCCTCTTACTGTAGTGTATCACAGATGCAATGTAGACGGTCTATATAGTGTTTGTATAAATCAGAATGACGAAAATGTCAATATAAAATATTTAAACAATGTAACACAGTTAAAAAACCATTGATTAACGAGGAGAGACGCAACGTCAGATAACGGCTGAAAACTTTCACGTGATTCTTTAAAGGTCTTCCCTTAAGCCTTTCTTGTACACAGACAGTGCAATAAAATTTATATATGTACATTATTTCAATCTTGCTACTATTTTAGGAATAATTTTAGTATGAAAGTGTTACTGTATGGCTTCCATAAATAACTCATTGGAATTACATTCCTAATACAGAACCATAATATTACAGCTGATCCTGAAATTAAACAACTTGGAAAAAAATAAATGATTTGTCGAAACGATATTCAAGAATGTAATTATTCCCATATTTAGACATGTTATAGCATAAAAAGCTGAATGGATCGTAGAATGATGAAAAAGTTCAAATTCAAGCAAACGCACGTTCATTCCTCCATTAATTACAAATTATCAAGCAAGGTTTTCAATAAAAATATACATTGTATTTGATAGCTGAACAGTATTCACAATCAAAGAAATTTTCTATGTGTAAAGCTCTGTGGTCATTTAACTATGAAATTACCGTAAATGTAACATTTGTGATTAACAATTGTTGTTAGTGGGATGTAACATTTATAACAGCATCACAGCAAATAAATACTGATAGTTTTCTCTGATAAAACATGTAAGATGTTCCACAGATTAATCCCTTGGTAGTAACTGTTTACTTTGATAAACGTAGATAATATAAATTTCATATATTTATAGATTACTGTATTTACCATTTTCATCTAACTAATCACACACTTTAACAAACTGTTTTATGTGTAATAATATTGTTGTATATTTTATCAACATTTTGCTCACTTTATTTGTAATTTCCATGCCAATGTCTTGAAACGTAAATTAATAGATATATGTATGACTCAGTCGAAAGGCTCATTGACATAAACATATAAACATTATCATATAAGAATCGATTACATAATAAACTAAAGAAAAAATTTGATTGTAGAACATTAGTGCCAAATGTAAGTATAACTGAAGATTGACTTTTTGTTCTTCCTAAAACCATTCTTAAAGTCAAAGATCTGTTTTAGAATTAACCAAGTATCAAACAAATTAAGGTTTAATTAGAATAGACCTTGACAATTGAATGAAAATTTGAGATAATGAAGATTATTGTAACGCAGCGAAATATGATTTTAACCGGTAATCATCGAAATAAGTTGCTTGAGTGTGAAAAGCTAATTGATCCAGCTGAAATTAGGCAAGTTTTTAAAGAAATCTCACAGCTGCCGTACAAACTTTGGACGTGGCATTGCATTAATTTTTCGGATGTTTTTGTGCTTCAAGACTGATATAGTTGCTTTTACATTTTTATGACTTGGAGTTTTCTTTATTGATCATTAGATTATCAAAGTGTGAAAACAGCTACTGTAAAAATAACACAGACACCACACAGCCAAGCAATGAGAGACATTTTAGATTTTTGAACTGTTGTTATCAAAAGAACGCCGCGAACAAATAACAAAATAAGAACGTGACAGGTTTCTGCTTTGGAAGGGACGCTAATGATCAGGATGTTTGGGGTGTGTCAAAAATATCATTACTTGTGTGAGATTGAAATGGTTCAAAACGATACGAATTATTGATTTAAACAGTCAGCTAAATAAGATTTAATTTAGTGTAGATTTTTGCTAATAGTTGTCGTTGAATTATCAAAAACAAATTAACTATGGTTTTACCAAATCAAGTAAAAAAGACATAAAACCACACTATAAAGATATGTTTATTAACCGTAAACTTGAAAGCTGTTTTGATATGTATATGAAATGTTTATTGGTATATTTGGTAAGTAAAACGTTACAATTATATATTACAATTGTAATGAAAACAGTTATTGTAATCATGTTCATTTGCCATTTCAAAGCTAAAGTTTACTATTTTTGTCTTGATTTGTGGAAATACATGTACGTGTGTCTATAATAAATGTCAAATTATGCAACAGTATCTTCCACTGGGTCTCCTTACATCTTGGTAATATGTCTGAAGATATTTAACTGATTTATTTGTCTTTTAAACTGTCTCTTTATGGTCGTATAATTTACCTACCTTATGACATTTTGGTCTGATATAATCTCAAGTGTATCAATATGATAAGTCTCAGTTAGGTTTGTCCCTTTTTTCTTGTAAAGTATAGATCGTATGATTTACGCTTTTCTTTTTTCAGGTAATAAATTACTGTAGTTAAGTTTGAACATTTTAGTGTTCATGAGTACATGCATATTTACAAACACTTATAAACCCGGATCGATAGCGCAGTTGGTAGCGCGCCGGGATTTGGAATCTCGTGCCCGAGGGGTGCGGGTTCAAATCCCTCCCTGGCAGGTTATACCTTTCCATGAAAATTTGACAATTATGTCGATTTCACTCCATTGATTAGATAATATGGAGAAGTTTCCGGCCTTGTGGAAGGGTAGGTAAATACTGGTTATAGACAAGGGTCCAGGAATCTAGTTTATGTGCGCTGGACGCCGTAAAATGACCTAAATTGTGTTGACACGGCGTTAAATCTAGTAAAAATACAAACGCTTATTATAAAAAAACTGTAATACTTATAGTTTATAAGTATAAGTTACGGCAATCGTGTTGAGCCACAAATTCGTCAACTTAGATACAGCTATTCTCTGTTGGTATATACAATAAGTACAATAAGTGAAATTACAACAGACACGTTTTGGCAAGAAAGCGGAAAACTTCATGTATTCAATATGTGCAATCAAGACAAACATAAAAGTGAGTATAATTATGTAATTCATGTTATTGTGTGATAAACCAAAACCGAGCATGAACTAAGAAGGTGTTCGTTAGTAACCGATGTTTATAAATCGAACAAACGTAAATTGATTGCTTAGCATTTCGATGTTCGATTAAAGAGAGCCAATGCTATAATGTTTTCTTGTATGTCTGAATTGATCTGGTTCTTGTATTCATTTATAAATGCTAGTTAACCTATTTCCAAAGCATCATCTTTGTTTTTGTACTGTCTAGTTACTTTCTGTTTAATATGTGTATAATGATATTTCTTTGTCACTATTACAGCACAGTCTAGTGGTACTAGTGCATTAATATATATTATCTGAAAGTATCATATACTCATTTATTATTCTAATAACAGTTTCTGCTCGCTATTATGATTATTGAAACATGTTTTATCGGAATATTTACGTTATATTTCTTAATACATTCCTCCCACAAGTGATAACACATTTATTAAGAGACTATGAAACTATTCATGGAACTGTAAATTTTCTGAGATTTTCTGAAAGCGCAGCTAGGGGTTATTTGGTATCTATAGGAAAAAATAAACTGAAAATTTCTTGACACATCGTCGTATTTTATATTAATAAGAATTATCTTAATGACAAATAATAACACGATTTACAAACTGAGCGTTTTTATCTTGAATTAAGATACCCGTTGTCCTTCTAAAAGGAAAGTTATCTTACAATATTTTGCAAATGAATGTAATAACACTGGAGTGTAAAGTTTACATATTAAGATATACCTAAAACTAACCATATTAATTTTTTCTTCAAGAAAAACAACTTTTGATAGACCGTCTCGAAATGTTACGCATAACCCTGTTAAAAGAGAATTTTAACTTTAATTCAATTGTTGATATAATTTCATTCTATAAGTGAATTAATCTTGAAATAGTGGAAACAATTTTTCTTTAGACAAACGTATAATTATTTTATCTGTATACTTAAATCTACTGTCAAAACAAACCAAGCCGATTATCGTAAAAGTAGTAAAATTTGAAAAATATATATATATATAAAATTATTGCGCTGTCTGTGTACACGAAAGGCTTAAGGGAAGACACTTTAAAGAATCACGTGAATGTTTTCAGCCGTTATCTGACGTTGCGTCTCTCCTCGTTAATCAATGGTTTTCTTAACTGTGTTACATTGTTTAAATATTTTATATTGACATTTTCTTCACACTGATTTATACATACACAATATAGACCGTCTACAGTGTCTCTATGGTAGACTACGGTAAAGGAATTTTGTAAGTGAATTTTAGGATAATTTCTCCTATACCTTTAGGCTGGAATGTTTGTATATGTAATTAATTAACGTCTATCTCTTTTTTGCATAACATTTTACTTACTTACATTTAATGTGATTATTTAATCGAGACGGTAACTTGTTTCATCACCAGTTCACCACTTACTTTCTTCATTATGTAAATTAAATTGTCTGTGGTATTTTTCACACACAAAAAAAAACTTACGACAAAACTCATCGTAGATCGTAAGTAGAAATCAAAGCGCTGATAGCTCTATCCAGATAACGACACAGCAATACTGCCCAATATTGTTAACAATGGGACTATTTTTTCACGCGTAGGTGTTAACCTAACTTCAAATCGTTGTGCTTAACATCACCTCACATGACCGAATATAAGTGTCCGCGACATTGTTTGATACACATTTCAAAAGTTGTGATTTCTAAGACGTAGGTTGCAAACAACTCGTGCCAAAATGCTAATTAAACGACAAACACATTGTATGTTAATTCTGAGTAGGTAAATTGTAAATTGCAAACAAGTAAAGAAGTTCGCATACATTCTGAAAATCATATCATTAAACATATTTGAATGCGTAAGGCAAGCTCTGTGAATCAGCCTAAGGATACTTTTTGAGGTAAGCCATTTTAGGAAGTAATGTAACAAACAGTTCCGGCTGTTTATAAATGTGACTGGCAACTTGTCAGGAACAGCAATATTCAAACATGCAGACTTTTTAGACAACCAAAAAGCGAGGGGTGCGTTTTGATTTTCAAACTTTTGTTATGAAATGGACGCCACAAACAAGGAGGGCAAATAAGGAGTTTCAACCATGAAACAAACAGTGGCAAGATAATTGCTACTGTGGTTTTAAACCAGGTTTTTGTGTGTTGTGAACCAAAATTACATTTGCCCCGATTGGTTGGTAAAAGAACAAACAAAAACGCATGATTGTGATATCATGATAACTGTTATATAGCACTGGCTGTTTAAAATGACGAGTTTGAAAACGTGTTTGTTCATTTAGCTCTGACCTTTTAAATGGGTGTAAAACAACAACATAAACACCAGAAAGCAGAATGAAAGTAAAGAGTTGACCAATCCTGGAGTACATCATAAAGTATAAACATTAGCCTACGGCAGCATCTGACATAGTATAAGAGACTGATTGAAGTCGCGGAATTGTGTCTTGAAATTTGATTAACTAACTTATTGCCTGCGTTTAATCACACACTACATGGCATATTCAATATACTTTAACTTAAGTAACAAATTTCAAAGAATGTAAAATGAAGTTCGACGTTTCTTAAATCTAATTAAAATATAATTGAAATAATAATCTACTGCAATTTTGTCTGCAATAGAACTTTGATAAATCATAAAAATTTGTTCCAAATGTAAAATATGATCTTGAAAAAATCAAATCTCGTTCATAGCAATTCTTAACTAATTTTCAAGCGAGTGGTAATTTTCTGCAATAGGAAATCAAATATTATTTAACGTAGAATTCTATTAAAGGTATTCTTGTTATTGCTAAATTTGACAACGTTTCATTTATACGATATGTGTCTCGTATTAAAAATTAAACATTCAGATTCAAATTTTAACTTTGATTGTAATAACTTCCCTTAATTCAAAAGCAACAAAGAAAACGAAAATTGTCAAACGATTACAATATTTGGTGACCCGGGCTGTAAGGTCAATCGATAATGCATCTAAGAGCGCACATTTAAAGTCGTAAGTTTACTTTCCTGCTGGGATTTACGTACCTTCGTGATGTAAGGTCTTGATATATTGTAAACAGTCAATCCTGGCCTACTTTAGCAGTCAGTAATTGTAAATGTAGTGTGCTTAGAATTATGTTAAAATTGAGTCAAAATTTCTAAATCTATCGAGTAACCATTAACAGGACATATGACCGTCACAATATGACTGAAACAATGTTATATATCGTTTTATATCGTTGAAATCGCTGTCCGAGAGAATGATTTTTTGTAAATATTTCCTTTCGACTGTTTGAACTCCCTCTACTTTTATCCTGTCATTCTAAATTTTCTCTTCATCTTTCACAAAATCTTAGATTTTATTAACCTACCCAAGTAGATATAAAATTACAAGAAAAGTGATATTGGATTTTAAAATTGAATTAAGACTTAACTTGTTCATGAAATTTTAAAATAATTCTGATGATGAAATAACGTGAATTCTCGCGACGAACGAGATTTGTTAATTAGTTTATGGGATACGTATATTGTCAATCAAACGAGATTTACGTGAGATTTGAACTAATTTTAAAAGTAATACGTGGCAATACATTTTATTTTATTAATGAAACGCTCATTGGCTGTCAATTTAATTCAGTAACTGAATAAATCGTATCTTTATGAGAAGGTTTAATACAAAGATTAAAATTTAAGGAATTTCCCAAGATTCTCTTCACGCGTGTGTTCGATCATCCTCGTCCACCATGGTACATGGTTATACATTTGGCAGGGGAGATTATTTCTATTGGAATTGTGTGGGTTTTATCATTTACATCTTTGAGCATAAATATATCCTAAACTTTTACAGTGGATACATATCTATAACTGATGGTTAATGCCAGGTTAATTTTAAAATGTGTCAATCATTTTGTCCTCGAGTTTTCTTTTTCTCTGCATAAATAAGTTATAGAAATATGTTTTTGTGATTTAATGGACACCGTTGATCCTGGCAAAATAATAAAATGAACAGATATTTGGCAATGTATAGAGAATGAAATGAGCTGCAGGTTTAACATGTATGTATTAAAATGTTTTGTCTTGATTTTGGTCTTTTGACATGGTTCTTATAAATATAGGTTGGGAAAATGAAGTGCATATTGGGCTAACCTCAATTTTCTCGTAGGCTCCGCTTTGGACCCACCGATACCTCATCTTTTACCCGACAATGATTTTATACGTATTGAACATTGGGCAAACGATTAGATCAACCAATATTTTACTGTGACGTAAATCAGTCATTGGTCCAACATATATCTGCTACCTGGGCTGTGGCAGAAATATCCCACCATACTTTACTTTACCAATAGGAGCAGTAATATTTCTTATTTTTGCGATAGTACTTATACACGTATCTAGAAGTACATGGAATTTCGGGGGAATATTTTCTGTACAAATGTGACATTGGAGGAGCTATAATTGACATTTATATCGAAGTTGTATGTCAGTGATATATGAAACAATCTTATAGATATATATAATTATACCTTCTTGTAAAAGTGTCAATGTTTCCTTACCTTAGCTTTGTAACTCTATTAAATATTTACCACTTTTCTCACGTCATTACTTTATGACCTGGTTTAAATTTGCTCTTCTGTACTCATTTATTCAACAATGAGTGGAGGTCAATATGGAGCGTACCATTCACCTAACCATCGTTTTCATAACATTGACCTCTTAATCAAGGTTTCATGTAGCGCTGTCCATTTTAAAAAAGAGGATGTTTACTGATTCCCAATTGATGTTGGAAAAGCTGTGTTTTATACACATATTTTTCAACATTTTTATGACTTTTGTATGTTTTTGTTGGCTGGTAAGAAAAATATTCATCAAATGCACGACAAATCATCCAAAATATTACCATTTTTTCAGGATTATTTGCGTTGTACTTTCTCTTTCTAGTTACTTGGTGTTCCATCGTAATTATGTCAAAATGTGTCCCTGTTAGTGCCGGATCACCGAAAACATTGTTTTTTCAACTTTTGTTATTGATTTTTCTTCTGTGATTATGTTTGGTTATTTTATGTAGTTTGATCAACAGAGTAAATGTATGTGACATTTGCAGCTGTGTGAAATTTACATGTAGAGCTTGGTAAAACTGGTAGATGGCTGTTATGAGGGGGTAATAGTTGTCTAAAGATGACTGTTATTTGAAGGTACATGTATCTTGAAAGGTGACTATCAAACTGTTGTTGAGAGGTAGTTGAACTTAACATTACTATGTTTATATGTACGTATAATACGGAAGTAAAAGTTTCTAAAGAATTCTTTATAGTTTAATTACCTTATGATTTGTCAAAGCAAACATAAAGTATTGTTCTCATCATGCAACAATGTTGACATAGAGAGAGAGAGAGAGAGAGAGAGAGAGAGAGAGAGAGAGAATCATTTATAGAAATCGCATTTGAATGTATTTCGTAAATTCAGATAATTTCATTTGTTCTATGACTTTTAGCTTGACTATTCATTGAATGTTTGGGGCATTCGGTGTCTGTGTAACACTTCTTTGGTTATTTTGGAGGCATTCGGTGTCCGTGTAACACTTCTTTGGTTATTTTGGAGGCATTCGGTGTCTGTGTAACACTTCTTTGGTTATTTTGGAGGCATTCGGTGTCCGTGTAACACTTCTTTGGTTATTTTGGAGGCATTCGGTGTCCGTGTAACACTTCTTTGGTTATTTTGGAGGCATTCGGTGTCCGAGTTACACTTCTTTGGTTATTTTGGAGGCATTCGGTGTCCGTGTAACACTTCTTTGGTTATTTTGGAGGCATTCGGTGTCCGTGTAACACTTCTTTGGTTATTTTGGAGGCATTCGGTGTCCGTGTAACACTTCTTTGGTTATTTTGGAGGCATTCGGTGTCTGTGTAACACTTCTTTGGTTATTTTTGGAGCATTGGGTGTCTGTCTAACACTTCTTTGGTTATTTTTGGGGGCATTGGGTGTCTGTGTAACACTTCTTTGGTTATCTTTGGGGGCATTCGGTGTCTGTCTAACACTTCTTTGGTTATTTTTGGAGGCATTCGGTGTCTGTCTAACACTTCTTTGGTTATTTTGGAGCATTGGGTGTCTGTCTAACACTTCTTTGGTTATTTTTGGAGGCATTCGGTGTCTGTCTAACACTTCTTTGGTTATTTTTGGGGGCATTCGGTGTCTGTCTAACACTTCTTTGGTTATTTTTGGGGGCATTGCGAGTCTGTCTAACACTTCTTTGGTTATTTTGGAGGCATTCGGTGTCTGTCTAACACTTCTTTGGTTATTTTTGGAGGCATTCGGAGTCTGTCTAACACTTCTTTGGTTATTTTTGGGGGCATTCGGTGTCTGTGTAACACTTCTTTAGTTATTTTTGGAGGCATTCGGTGTCTGTGTAACACTTCTTTGGTTATTTTTTGGAGGCATTCGGTGTCTGTGTAACACTACTTTGTTGTTTTTTTTTTGGAGGCATTCGGTGACTGTGTAACACTTCTTTGGTAATATTTGGGGGCATTCGGTGTCTGTGTAACACTTCTTTGGTTATATTTGGAGCCATTCGGTGTCTGTGTAACACTTCTTTGGTAATATTTGGGGGAATTCGGTGTCTGTGTAACACTTCTTTGGTTATTTTTTGGAGGCATTCGGTGTCTGTGTAACACTTTTTTGGTTATTTTTTGAAGGCATTCGGTGTCTGTGAAACACTTCTTTGGTTATTTTTTGAAGGCATTCGGTGTCTGTGTAACACTTCTTTGGTTATTTTTTGAAGGCATTCGGTGTCTGTGTAACACTTCTTTGGTTATTTTTTGAAGGCATTCGGTGTCTGTGTAACACTTCTTTAGCATTTTTGTGCAACATTTTGATATTTTTGAAGCCACTTTATGGAGTTCTTGACACTTCATATATGTTAAATGTTTATTTGATTTCAAATACCTAGTTCCATTACCATTGCAAGAACTGAACGATATCATTTGAAATCAAATGTATAGCCTAAAAGGTGACAGTTGGACAAAATGAAAAGTTGCACGACTCTAACATGCGTTTTTAAGGCAGTATGGTCTTTTATTGCCTAGAAGTTCTTAGTTAAAGATTTCAAGCAAAGTGAACAACTTATCACAATTGAAATATCCACTTTTAAGTTTCATTCATGTCACTGGGATTGTATATCAATGAATAATTTTGTATATATACGAACACTCCGCATTGTCGAGAGTTGTCTGTGGACTGCTCAAGATGTAACCCACTTTTAAGTGCACTTTTTCAATTATTTAATTAAGTGAGTGTTCTTTTTATAGATAAGTATATATCGTAATAAAAGCAGTCATTATAAGCCTTGAGCAACTCACCTACTTTGAGTATAACAGTTATCTAGGGTCTAATTCTAAGTCATGTGCGCAATCATTATAACTAGTGATAATTTTATCAAACCCCTAGGGGCCTGAGGACTTATGAAATCGCATTGTTATATTTTTATCGTAAATCAACACAGATAAGCATTTTCAGTAACATTTCGGAAAGCAGCTGTTAGAAACCATTGAATCACTACGTAACTGTCAGGCGCTTAATTTGATAGAATTAAACAAACTGGTCAGGGATGTAAAATTTCAATGCCAGACTTGTCCGACTCGTACATTTATATCTGTGGACAAGTTAATAAATCAATTCTTCTTGATAGACTGCTACACCGGTTCGCTCGAACTTTTCGTCACCAACTTTAGAGGTTTATGATATACTGTAAACATATATTTGTGTGCCGCTGATTTGACAGACAAATTGCCATCAATTTTAATTAATGTCTCTTATATCATTTCTCTCCATAGACATGTTTCGTCTCATCAATAATTTATGATTTTTTACCTTGTTTTTCTGCATTCGGAGCTCATCTGTCATTTAATGCGAATATCGTCGAGCATATTTAGACGCCATTTTGAACTACCTATGCATCACATGCCAAAACAAAATACTGTTAACGGTGTTGAAGTAACAAATCTGCGATTGCTAGGCAATAAATAATTTCTCAAAATTTGGTTAATATGACTAGATAATATATTTTTACAACTATTTAGTTACATATATATACCATTAAATTACGTTTGCAAAGGCGTTAATGTAAACGACTGATTTTTTTTATTAACTATTGTGTAATTATATAACAAAACTCCAATATTCTTGTTGCGCCGCCATGAATCCGCCTTAGTAAACTGGCGTATTTAAGATACATTATTTATATTGGTGTAATGCGTTCAATTTTCGGTGGCGTATACATGAACCCCGCTGATTTAAATACTCGATATATGTTTGATAATTCCCATACAATATTACAAATGCATTATCCATGTTTATGGATTAGGCGTACAAGAGTGCTATTAGTGTGTATTTAAATCTGCAGACTCAATGTATGTATTACTGACAATTGAATAAGATTCACAAAGCCTTGACCCTTCCAGTGTACCGAAAGTACATGACAAAAGTTTTGTATCCACAGTGACTATCTTTAGGAATTTATTGTAACAATTATGTAAGCCTCACCAGGCTATAATGTTCACATACGATGTATACTAAATCATATTATCATACGTTTGATGGTAGCTAAGCTCGTTTAATACGACAATTGGGCCATTTTCACCTTATTTCTTTCAGTTATATCACTTGGTCACACGCCTTACTTTTTGTCCCGTCGTCTCTAGAGAGGCATAAATTCTAGTACATGTTCTACATTCGCGAATGTTTTTATTGACATCTTTGTCCTGAAATAGGGGTCAAGTCTTTTTCTCGGCAATAGTTTTTTAATAGAACAAGCGAATGTATGAACATGTGCTAATTTTGTTGTACAAATTGATCTTAGACAGATAGATCCTTTTTAGCTCGACTATTTGGAGAATAGTGGGGCTATCCTACTCAGTTATGCGTCGGCGGCGGCGTCTGCATAACACTTCTTGGTTTAGTTTCAGGTGCAACATTTTTATATCTTTGAAACTACTGAATGCATTCACGTGCAACTTCACACATGTCTACGAAGCATAACTCTAAAATGATTTGTGACTAGGTTATGGCCCTTTGTACTTAGAAATTCCTTGGTAAAGTTTCTGTTGCAACATTTTATCTTTGAAACTACTAAAGGAATTCACTTGAAACTTCACTTATATCTACGGAGTTACCATTGAAGGTTAACTACGAGGTTGCATAACTCTAGCATGACTTTTGACTGGTTGTTTTTGTTGTTCACACGGATACCTAGAATATTCGAGCGCGCTGTCCGTAGACTGCTATTGTTATGTTTGTTTTAAAGCTGTAGCATTGCCTTGTGTAAGTCATATCACGACAGGCAGTCAAACGGTCCTGCAAAGGCTAAATCTCTGGATTTAGCTGTAATCTTGTCACAAGGCACATACTTCCGTCAGTGACTGGCAACAGCCCTATATGATTTAGAATCAGTGGTAGGATAGAGAATGGCCACAGAAAGCATTTCATGACCAAACCTTCAAACTTTACGAACGATTATGCCATTTAGCAATCATTTAAACAGTGGTCTTGCGTGGTGCTGACTGAGCCAGCCGCTCGGTCTAATGCTACAAACGCTTCAGAAATTAAACAACATTTATTGTTTGTTTTTTCTCAACTGTCAAAACAGGAATAATTTCACGGTAAATGCGTTTGTAAAAATTATTGTCGTAATACACTCATGCGTTTCCGATAGTGTGTATTATGTTTGAGTAAAGATTCTTATGCCGGATGATAAGTTTAGTCAAGATATTTTTAATAAAAAATAGGCCACCAAGTACAAAAACAACGCGTTCAGTCACCGTGAAATTATTCAAGCTTTGACAGTTGAGAAAAAACGGACAATACATGTACATAAAATGAAAGAAAACAATCCGGCGGAGATATTATTTAGTTTAAAAAGCACATGAGCGCTTCTGATTTTCGTCCAAAGAGTTTTCTGTCAATCGAACTTCATGATTAAAATTCCCAAGCACAATGTGCATTCCCGTCTAATTCAATATTTACATTCATATTTCACATGTTGAGATTTTCCGAGGAAACAAAAAAAACAGACCAAGTAGAAATATTAAGCGTAGTTAAAATTCACTATTTCAAAATCAATTTTGCCAATTTAAGTACTTGTGCCTGTCGCGTACACGAAAGTTTATGTTTTTGTCTAAGTAAAAAATTGCTGTGAACAAGCTTGGCTTGCACAATTATAATAAATGTTAGGTACTTTTGTGTGTGGCAAAGAACTCAGAAGTGACAAGAGATTTTATATGATCGACACAATGTGCACGTGTTAAGCAATACCTTACACAGGAACATATGCCTCCTCAGTGTTTAATTTGTTGAGGTCACGAACGCCAAGCTTATTTATCTGTTAGTAATGCTAGCCGTGTGATTTTACATAATTTTATAATGATTATGCCAATTATCATATATTTTTGGGTTTAACGCCGTAGCAACACATTGTATTTGTCAAATAACGGCGGTCAGTCAACCTACTCACTGTTCCTGGAAAGGCTAAATCTCTGGATTTAGCTGTTAACCAACTAATAGGCGCATACTTTCGTCAGTGACTGACAACTGCCCTACATAATTAAGAATCATTGGTAGGAGGGAGAATGGTCGTGAAATAATTTCATAATCAAGCACCACGAAAGTATGCCTTGCCCGGAAATCGAACCCTTGAACCCTCGATCAGTAGATTTGCGTGCTACTAACTGAGCTAGCCTGGCGGTCATTATCCTTTTTTACAAAGTAAAACATGCTTATGCACGTTCACCAACTTTATACATGTAACCCTTGTCATTGGTAATCGATATACTAGTATGTATATGTATCTTTTTCCTTGGGGTCTTTTACTCTGCTTAGAGCAGCCACAACCTTGGCTAAATAAAGTTACCTGTAGGGTTCTCGCGAACTGCACTTTTCCGCTTTAAAATATAAACACTTTTGAAGTTTCTAGTCAGAAGATTGAATATAATTGGACTTATGCCACCATCGAGAGTAATTCCTATACGACACTCATTCCGGTGTCACAAAACCTAGGATAAAAGATCAACTTTTGACTCAAATTCTTTAACCTTTTACCCAGATAAAATTACAGGTTAATCTGCAGCTTGTATTGTGGGAAAATGTGGAATAATTCATGATGACTTTTAATTTCAGGGTAAAGATGAAATTATAAAAGAATCTGACAGCGGGTAAGTTCTTGATAAATTATTTTATTATTGCCCTGGCAATAAGTAGAAACTGTCTTCATTTGTAATGCCATGTCGCGCAATATCAAATGACTTATAATTTACTATGCCCTCCAAAACTTCTTGGCCAAATGCAAGTAAAACAAAACAGATCATGCAAACAACATGTTACTTTACTATAATACTCATCTAGTATTGTCCGACAACGCTAACCTGAGCTTGTACTACTTAATTATAATAATTACACACTTCACTTACATGAAATCGTTAGTTTCCGTATGCGTGTATACGGTTATACACGTGTTTATAACTACCTATGTGACCATAAATCAAATTTGTAAAAATGGTATTGTTCGTTTTTTTCTAAATTGACAAAGCATGAATAATTACACGGTGAATGCGTTTCTGAAAATTTAAGTCGTAATACATCCACAAGTTTCCGAAAATGTGTATTATGATCGAGAAACGCTGCTTATGCCGTATGATATGTTTTAGTCAACATATTTTTAATAACAGTTAGGCCGCCAGTACAAAAACAATGCAATTAGTCACCGTGAAATTATTCAAGCTTTGACAGTTGAGAAAAAACGAACAATATGTTATTGTACTTTTAACTTTGGGCACATTCGTTTATGGGGACACACGTAAGTCCGTAATATTGTGGCACTGTTTCGATGTATTTATTTTTATGAAAACAAAATTTTAGTGTACAAATACGTGTATTTTGCCGAAAGCTTCCGATATAGCGCGATTTACAAACAAAGACAAAAATTGACAGTTATCACTGAGTTTAATATATTCTTACATAAAGGTCAAGCTCAGGTAAATTTTGTCGGACTATATGTATTATTGATTTGATTCTAACATAGACGTTTATTAATTTAACTATTAAGTTTTATACGACGGATAAATTGTTACAGCTGTGCATTTAACTATATGTTACCAAATAATGAATCTGTTATATTTTGTTGTTTTGCTTATAAGCTTCAATGTCTCACTATGTCTAAATATTATTGACGTTATCTCTCATAGAGAAATTCAAGTGAGAATCAAACTACGTGTTATGACAAATCTTAATACAAAATGTATACGCTCCCCTCGCAGCTCAGTGAATACATTACATTCAAGAAGAAAGTTCAGCGGGTGAATCATTCGAACCGATGAATTGGAGAGTACAAAATGTATTGCACGTTTTACAATGTTCTGTCCTTGAATCTAAGAACGCATGTACCAATATGTTTTGATTATAAAGTTGATATTATGAATGCCTTATTGACTATGAGATGCTATAAATGTTCATCCAAATATGACTTTCCGACAAAAATGTGTCGCTAAACGGACGCGTGATTTCAAAAACTTTGTTAAAACAAGTTAAGATTTATAGTACTTTAAAGAGTCATGGCTTATAATTTCATAATATGATTGATTTATGATTTATCACCCATATTTCACTATTGTTACGGTTATTACAGTAATTTACGGGATACTTAACTCGTAAAAACTATATAACTAACTTAGCAGTTAATTGTCTCGTTATTATGAGTAAGATATCGGGATATTAAGAATAATCATCATCAATTATTCCTGATTATACAAATTGTGTCGTTATGGGGTTGTATATTTCTCACGTTAATAGTTTTTAACATTTCAGATACATTTTGGTATAATTATCATTGGCCTCGAACGTTCATTATTTTAAATATGTTGGTTTAATGTTCTTGCATGCCTGTTTATAGCGCTGTTTATAACCATTTTGACGTCCATGACGTCGTGAAAAAAAGACAACGTCACTAAGGTTACCCGAAAAATAAACAAGAAGCATGAAGGTGTATGCCTACCAACTTACATCATAATCGGCGTACATAATATTTTTTTCGATTTTTACTCCGAGTAAGGTACCGACCCACCTTAAAGTAGGAATATTGCAAAAACACGTATGAAATATGGATAAATAAAAATCTGAGTGAATTTCATAATATGATGTCTGAATAATCTTCATAGAAAATATCTCACATTTAATGCATGTTCTATCGTTGAATCTAAGTACGCATGTACCGGTATGTTTTGCTTGGCAATCTTATATTATAAATATGTTATTGATCTATAAATGTCCACCAAAAAATGTACCACCCCAAAAATAACGTTCCTGACAAAATGTTGTCCTTAACAGACACGTGATTTAAGAGTTTCAGTTTTAAAACTTTAGAGAAATTAACTCTGATTTATCTATAAAAAATAGAACAGCAGTTAGATGAACTTCAAAATCTTACGGTTTGGATTTATCTGGCGGCTTGTCGCTATAAATCTTTGGTTGACATATTGGAAAGTCCATGCATATAATTTTGACATGTGTTTGTTTTTCGATGAATATAGGCCTGCTAAATTTAGGAATTTGATGAGTGCGAATGTAGTGTTGGAGATATACATTAGGTTGAGAGTCACAGTGGTGGCTCGAACAAGGGCTAGGTATACTAGAATTGAGACTGGCCACTACTGTATTTAAAATTATGTTATGATTGTAGATCATGGAAACCACTATAAAATACTACATTGATAAATCATATTTAAATATCAGTGGAACATACTTTAACCCGCTGACTTAGATACGAGTACTAACTGCACTACTTGTGAACTTATTATCGAAATTCGAGTGTTTACATCAGAGGGGTCGATATATGCGCCACTGAATTGAATCTACTAATATGGTTGTATAGATTGAAAATAACATTATCATTAATGTAACTGTTGGTGACTTTGTGAACGAGAGACTTGTGCTAATGTTGTCACGTACAATTTGTAGCAGTTTCATGACAGCGTTATTCCGATATCTAACATATAATACTTCGAAGTGTAAGTTGAGCTGTTGAAATTTATGGCTTTTCAATGAGATACGACGTGTAATTTCATTGTATGATATATTCATAATCTGAAAACCCATATTTAACATTTGTCCTTATTATTTCAATCTAAAACAAAATTTATCATAATTCAAATTTAAACAAAACAAATGAGTATCTTAATTGTTGAAAAACTATTATTTATCATTAGAAAATATTTGATTAAAATTTTACTTATTTATTCGCTGCCATAAAATTGCGACTTACTCATTTATTATTTAAAACTTTGTATAGTTATTGTGCTAAAATATTTGATGTAAAATAATCATATTGGTTATTTAAGATTTTCTAAGACGTTAGGCTACAGGGTTACGCTATATGGCATAAATTTAATTTCTAATTTATCTCAAGGCTTGCTTGTCTAGTAATTGTAACGTATTTTGTAACGGAAATTTTCTAGACATCAAAAGAACATACGTGTGCATGATTGAAATAAATGCTCAAAATGATGGGGAGTTGTGCTTGTCATCTTTGAAAAGACAATGTTTTGTACAGAAATGGTCATATAGTTTTTGCCTCTTCCTTCTGCCTCCAACGCCGCATGATTAGGGTCGATAGAAGGCAAGGACTTTTAATAAATACTCACCAAGCTTAAATTCCCATGATTTTGGTCAAAGCTTTCCAAATGAGTGCGAGGATGTATAGAGCCGTCCTAAAATTTTGGTGAGATGTAACATTAAGCTGAATTGTTATGTACGTTTAAAATATGCAAATTGGATAGCAAATGGCCAAATCCTCTGCACTGTTGTCATATAATATAAACACTATATGAAGAACATTCTAAAACAGGTCTTAAAGGAAATGGGTGTCTATGCTATTGTGAACGCTGCTTGGGTGAACTGTCCGCCCCTAGTGATTCTAAACAAATGTAAACAAACCTTTTCAAAAGGTTAATTCTTAACTTGTACTAGGTAACGTCACAAAATATTGAAACAAGTTCGACTCACAGCGAAGTTAATTGAAACGGTCGATGACATATTAGTAACTGATGAATTCACACTAATTAGATAATTAACACAGCATTAGATTTTATTTTCAAATTGAGTACTAAAGTAGGTCAAACTACCAATTGAGTTTGTTGGCGATAAATCAGAAATTAATCAAGATTTGATTATGCAATAATCAGCAGAACGGTGTTCTTAATTAGTGTTTGTTGCTTGACGTTGATTCTTGTTATAGTTTCATGTTAAGTAATCTAGTGCTGTTGTTTTTAAAGGATAAAAGGTCGTTTAATATCTATATGTAGTGAACTAGTACTTGTTATCACCGGTAAATAGCATGTTCCCTCACCAAACACGCCATTTTTATGTCCGGTTTCCGGTTAGCCTCGTTTTAAAATATCCACGTGACTACTATGACGTCATGTGTTTGTATATTTCCATATCAACAAGTTGATGGATCAGCGAAAAAACACACTAGTGTGGCACTAAACCATCGAAGTTACAAGTCAGAAAGATAAATAGGCACATAAAGGTATTCTCAGCTCATTTTCGGTGACGAATTTGGCAAGTTCAGCTGACCTTCTAATGGAATCCTAGAATAATTTTGATGAAGAACGAATAATGACAAACAATACATTGTCTGCAGTTCAATGTTATATGATTCTATTTAATTAAGAAATATGCTCTGCATAGAATGTATTTATAAATCCTCGCTTGCTAGAATTGTCTGTCTAAACCTAAGTACTGCGTATGTACTCTAGCAACAATGTTCAACAAAAGTTCTGTGTCAAATAAAATTTTGGGAACAGTTGATCATGCATATATTTTTTTTAACTGTGGAAAATTGTGAGCAAAATTAGAATGCGATTATACATAGAAATGTTTGCTGTTGACATAAGGTTAAACATATTTCTAGTTTAGATATCCGGATAAAAATCCACGGGAGTTAAAACCGCATGTATATTCATATTTCATGAAAATTTGAAAAAAAATCGCCTGAAAAACAAAAAAGTAAGTTTGCAAAATGTCCAGAATCGCAAACGAACTCTGTGTTCAGTATTAACTAAAGTTCTAGAATCCTCTGCTTTCCTTGAACTTTCCTTTAATTTCGGAATCCTCGGAATTATTCCATATAAATATTTTTACATAAGAAGAAAACCTTGAGCGTTCTTAAGAACTGACTGACAAGTTGACTCGAACAATAATAAACAACATAGGGAACTATCAGTAATGTTAATTAATTAAAAACAATTCAATCTGAAGCTCTTAAGTAATTGTGTTTTTATTTATCTCGAGTTAATATCATATAACGTTCTGTCTTAACATACGACTGACATCTGTCAGCGAATGTTTTAAGTACATTTTGCCATGAAAAAAACTTACGCGGTAAAATTGTATGTTTTGGTAGCACGCAAATCTACTGATCGAAGAGTCATGGGTGCGATTCCCTGACGAGCCATACTTTCGTGATGTTTGGTCATAAAATAATATTTCTAAGGCCATTGTCTCTCCTACCACTGATTCTAAATCATGTAGGACAAGTGTCAAACACTGACGGAAGTACATGCCTTATAGAAAATGGTTAGGTCCAGATATTTAGCTTTTATATGAACAGTGGGTAGGTTGACTGGCCAACATGATATGTCCTATACAAAGTGTTCTTACGGCGTAAAACCCTATCAACAAAAACATAGTATGTTACAAGTTTTACCGAATTTATTAAATGTACTCGGAATTATTTTGACCATCATATTTTTGATTTTAATATAGAAACGCGGTGTTAATATTAAGAACATTTTTCTCAAGGATTTGAAACAAAAATGTTCTCAAATTAAGCAATGGGACAATCATGCTGAAGATACATAGTACATAAAACTTCGCACGTTGTCTCAGCATTGAATCCTTGCATAGTCCGACAAAAACTTTTTTTTTCATTTTGTGTATTTATGATATTGTCATAAAGGTCACTAGTATGATGACATATTTCTGCCATCAGATAACCACATAACCGTAACTAGTTAACCGCTTAAATAACGTGCTAGTTATGTGGTTATCTGGTGGCAGAAATATGCCACCATACATAGGTGCTGTACATTTTATCATCAATATGAATTGAATTTTTTGTTTGATTAAGGCGCTAAACAGTCCCTTTATTACAATATGCAGATCGAACTTTGAATTATATTTGTAATGCACGAACATTGATTGGGTTTATCATGATTAAAACTTAATGTTTCTCTTTTCTTAGGTTTTGTATTGTTTTCTATTTTAGAAACGTGCAAACTGGTTTCTCTCAAGTTCATTAAAATAAAATGAACCATATTTAGTAACATCATGACGAAAGAAGGGGGTTTCAAAATATAACTAATTACATATGAGCTCCATCGATCACGTGACGTCTGTATTTGAATTAATTGTGCTCGAGGACATGTTTGCTTTTCTTAAACTCTACTGCGCATTTTCAGGTACTGTTTTTGAAACTAGCTGAAAATGATTTACGTGTTTCATTAACTTTTACTTTTCTCCTATGGACACATACTATTAAGTCTTAAGGACCTACTGGTATATACATAGGACGATTGCAATGATTGTAATCGCATTTAGCGATCCGACGAGGTTCTGAAGCGGAGTTAGTAGCGCGCCGGGATTTTGAAGCTTGTGTCCGACGGGGGAACGGGTTTGAATCCCATCCGGGCGGTTGTACTTTTATATCACATTTTAATACTGGTCAATGAAAACGTGCCGGCCTTGTGGGCGGGTAGTTGAGTACCGGACATAGACAAGGGTCCAGAAAAGCTTTTTTAAATGCGCTAGACGCCGTAAATTAGCATAAATTGTATTAACATGGCGTAAAACCTAGAAAAAAAACAATTTGTGGTCCTAATATTGGCAGTGCCAGGTCAAAAACTTTCATGAAAATTTTAAAAAGATCGTCGAGTCCCCCTTTCATACATGAAGAAGTTGTCGTCTCATTGAACAAAGGTTAAACAAGTACTTGTATTAACTGTCCAGAAAAAGTGGTTAGGTGTACCCGCCGTCGTATATAACTACAAAAAATGTGAATAAATGACATGAAAGTTCAAACACAAAGCAATAAAATATCCTTTGAAAATGTTCAAGTATTGCAGGGACTATTTTACGTGCTGCAAATAATTGTTTTCATACGCGCATTATCATCCTCCCTCTCCGGTACAAGAACATTTTTTGTACAAGAACGATTTTTCTTCCGGCAAAAGGGGTTTCTATGCGCGTGCTATGATCCTCCCCCTTTACAAGAACTGTACAGGAACTATTTTTCGCACAGCAATAATAGTTTTCATACGCGTGTTAACATACTCCCACACCGGTAAAATACTGTTTTCTCCGTCTTAGAAATTCAATACTACACGGTCCTTGGAGGGATTTATCGTAGAAATATCGCAGCAAAGGTCATTATAAAACAACGGTGTTTCATACTGTAGACGAAACAATATTCACTATCTCAACTCGAGACATGCTGATGTAATGTTTTCTTTGAATCTCTAGTCTTCTGACAAAATATCTTCCGAGAAAAATCATCGTAAGTGCATTTTATAAACTCGTCATAGACGGTTTGACAGTGAAACTATTTATGAGAAAAATCATCATAAGCCAATTTTATGAACTTGTCGTAGCTGATTCGGCAGTGAAAATAAAAAAACATGGCAAACTCCAATAATGGTACATGTAGTATTATAAGGATTTAAGAATAATTGAAAAAAAATGTTGGAACATTTTATTAATGTGTCCTTTCTGTCACTAATGCCATCTTTGGCATTTTATATTTGTACATTGTCTTGTCAGTTTATCTAAGAGGAAAATGTAACACTACCCAAATATAATTGTAAGTGCAAATTATTTTCAGAATGATAATACCTATAATCAGCATACGAGTTTGAGTAGTTTGTCATTACTTAAGAATTAAAGTACTAAAGTTCCATTTTTTTGGAAAAAAATACAGGCATGATTTTTAATGTGCCAAAATTGAATTACTCACATTTATGTATGATTTTCATTGATTATGGAGTTTAGTACTGTTTCATCCAAGAGTAACATTGCAATTAACTACCAAGGCCATCCCGCCCTAACACCGTCCTCATTATCCGCTAGTTTTTCGATCATATCATTCAGCATTCAGGGTTTAAATTTGGTGTGATTAGCTATCAACTGACCCACAAGCGAAGCATAAACATCGATAGTATAAGTAATTGTAACATTTTATCAAGCCTATAGCGTGCTAACATATTTTCTTCAGTAAATTGGTTTTTATTACATATCTTTACTACAGTTCCGGGAATTGTTAATACTTATGTATAATGTCCCTAGAAGATTGTTTTATATTTCCCTGATGGACAACATTGGTGAGAAAGTCACGGAAAACTTCTCCAAAAAACGTCGTTTTTTTTATTCTGCTACACTGAATAAAAGTTTGGAGAGAGAAATGAGTTGTATTTACACATTTTGTGTGGCCTCGAGTGTCGTGAAATTAATTAATGGAACATAACACCAGATGCCCACTGCTGGAAGAAATTCGTTTTTTATTAAACGATTCCTTAAAAGTATATACAAAACTTTGTTGTTAAAGTTCATGTTGGTACGCTGGTTTAGAAGAAAAACACAATTGTAAGTCAGTTATAGAATGAGCTCGTTTGATCCTTTTTATATTATTGCCATTGAAAATGGTTTGATAATATATTTTATTATCTGAGTTGCCTTAAATGGACCCTTGTCTACGAAACTCATTAATAAATTGACCCTTTTCACCAAAATTCATTAATAAATTGACCCTGTTCACCAAAATTCATTAATAAATTGACCCTTTTCACCAAAATTTATTAATAAATTGACCCTTTTCTACAAAATTTATCAATAAATGGACCCTTGTCTACGAAATTTATTAATAAATTGACCCTTTTCACCAAAATTCATTAATAAATAGACCCTTTTCAACAAAATCTATTAAAAAATGGACCCTTTTCACCAAAATTCATTATTAAATTGACCCTTTTCACCATTATTTATTAATAAATTGACCCTTTTCACCAAAATTCATTTATATTTACAAAACATTTTCAAATTATGGAATTCTTATATAAAACATATTTGTTCGTTCATATTCATATAAAATCTATTAATGACTCCTTATCATTTTTAAAATAAAATATTACGTCAACTGCGATGCAAATATAAATCCTTGTAATATTCATCCAAAGGAAAAAAGATATATACAAATCACTTTCTATAAAACTGAATTTGCATCTACATGTATCTAGTACAAAACTCTATATTAAAATTTTCGTCTGAATTTTATTTTCATAACTATTGGCGATAGTTTTTTAAGCCGAAAAGTTGTGCTAAATATATGCAAATGTAATTTTATATAAAGTAAACGCAGCAATAAAACGTTGATCATGATGTACAATGGAAATATGTTGCATAATATTGAAATTTATTATATTTTGTATTTAAACGAGGCTACATGTTGATGCATACTTAAATATTCTAACATACCTAGTTAGAGTTCCATTTAGAGTTGGCCTAGGGTAACTTTCGTTTAGCTTACAAGTACCCACAGTTGCATCTCTTCAGCTAAGTGCAAATGTGGTATAACTTAATTGTACAATTGTTTCCTGTACAACTGAGGCTTCAAGATACCAGTGCGTAAGCCGCCCGCCCATGAAATTATTTCTACGACCATTCTCCCTCCTTCCAATGATATTTAATTATGTTGGGCAGTTGTCAGTCACTGACGAAAGTATGTGCTTAGTAGTTGGTTAACAGCTAAATCAAGAGATTTAGCTTTTCTAGGAACAGTGAGTAGGTTAACTGACCGCCGTTATATGACCTATACAATGTGTTGCTACGGCATTAAATCCAACAAGTGCATAATCATTATTAAGGTAGCCATAAGATCTTGGACATGTATTACAAACGCCTTACGATTTTTTTCGTAAATCCTTCAATTTGCATTGTTATATTGTCGTAAAATCTTTGATAACATTATGCTGCTTTGGAGTAACAGTTGAAAAGTCGGTGAACATGCAACAAAATAAAACTGAAACTATGAAATACACTAAGTTTTACGTTACTGAATATGTTATATATACAAGTAAAACTTTTCATTTGTTCAGTGGAACAATATTAATACTTGAAGGAACATAAAACTCAACTTAGAGAGAATGTTTGTGTACATTTATTTTCTGTAACCTTTCTGAAATGTCAATGTAAGAACCAGACGTCACATCTGATGCTTCTTTGTTATTGTTGAAAAGTTTTGAACTGACATTCAATTTATTTCTGTTTGAAAACTTCACAAGTTTGTTTGCACTGGTACCAGCTTTTATACATGTATGATATGACCAAGAATTAATATCAATATTATATGATATAACCAAGCTATTGTTTTTTAACAGTTATACAATTTACAATGATTTCACCTACTAACCTACTTTCTGAATCTACATGACCGGTTATCAAACTCGTTCATAATTAATGAAAATTGGACCAGAAGAGTGATCCTAAGGCTATTCTTAGACTTGAAATAGATATATATTTTTATATCTACATTACCTATCATTTACCTGTGTAAATTTCATAACATGAACAATCTGGCCTAGGTGGTCTGGTTTGAGAAATTGGGACATAATAAGTAGCCTATACAGAGTTTCTAAGCTTTGCCTATGATTTGACTCAGTGACTTAGTTTTTTGATCCCACATGTTGATATAACCTGAGGTTGCATTATTATTGACTTATGTAAAAAATGACAACAATTGTAATAATAGATACTTAAACAATTGCTATAAAAGTTGATACGATAGAAGGATTATACCTATGTTGAGAAGGGAGTTCTGAGCTTGTCGTAGTATATGCTCTGTATAAATTTGGTTCAAATCCGGAAAAAAGAATAAAATACCAGCGTACAGAATATGGGCAACACACGGACGAACTGACGCACGGATGGACGCCGAACAGCTAACTATCATTAATACTAGCCTTATCAGGTTGTTCAAGTGATCTAAAATATCCGTTTACCAAGTAACAAAATTTCAATTGTGTCACACGTATGCCCTTAGAACTGATTAAAATCCTAATGCTACAGTCCCATAAACATAAAATTGGTCGTGAGAGAACCGTGCGAGCGCCGTGCGATCAAGCTCCACAAGGACTCGTACGAACTCTTGCGTACCCGTTCGGACTGTTACGTTTTTACCAGGATCCGTGAGACGAACCATGGATACACGTATAAGTTTTAAAGTCAAATCGTGAACACAATTGTGGCCGAGTATGGACTAAGTTTGCCTATCTTCCAGCTACGGCTCCGTACGGGTGTGTTGTTTTGTTCCATGTGCGTACCGTCGCCTTAATACGCAAGGCTTCCCAGGCCTACGGCTGTCAGCACGTACGGGTCCGCAACAAGCCACGATTTTATGGGAATAAGGCATTAGTCGTGAGATAAACCCCTCTATAAGGACAGACTGTGTTGACTAACTGTCGTCATTCAACAAAAATTGTCTGAATTTCGTTGTAAAGCACTATAAATCAAAACATCACAAATTCAAATAAAAACAACATATCAAAACATCAAAAGACTAGACTACAGAATAATAAACGCATGCAAGAAAAAACATTTGTTTTTAAAAATCACATCAAAATCGACAACAATATACTGGCCAGATTTAAAACACCAATCAGACAAATGCTTTTATTGCAGCAAATTAAAATACCAACACTAGTTTACAAATGCGAACTCAAACTATTGACATAAGTAAACTTATGAATTTACAATTCTAATAAGTCATTTTAAAAAAAAAATATTTCTATACAATCAACAACAATCACTGAAATCAACACAACAAAACACCTGCACCAAAGTACCAATGTAAGCAAAATACTACAACATAATCGTCAAAACAACATCAAACATCTGTATACAAATGCTCATCATAGAAAATTAACATCAACAAATGACACCTGAAAAGCAACAACGTCAATAACATATACAGCCATAAGCATAAGAAACAGTCAAAACACTACACCGTCATTAAGGAATATCATAAGTACCACACAACATCATTAACTATCCAAAAATCATAATCATCGAAAAGAAACAGCAACAATTATCGACTAAAACAACAATATTTTCCACTTGAAATGACAAACTTATCAATTAAAGAACAAGATTAATTTGCGTATGTCTGATTAGCTATGCTATGTTCCAGACGCTGTCAAGTGTCCCGGATGTAGACAAAAACAAGTTGAGACAGAGATATTCATTGCGATCATGTGAATTGAAAGACCACAGAGTTGTTAATGGTTTATGTCATTCAATTCTTAATGATCAAGATATGACATTGATTGGCTGAGAAAGAATGACAAAGTTAATGCAAGTTTGCCATTAAGCTAGCTTTGTTACATAATTAGAGAAAAATCTAAAATATAAAAATTGCCATAGACACCTGGAGTCTTATGTTGTCAGATATAGACTAATCAGTCCTTGACGTTTTACTTATTGTACCAGCAAAACATACGTGTGCAATTAATGTTCAAAGGGAATATAAAACTTGTATGTTTAAAAGGCAAGCGACATGACCTGGTTTTGTGCAAGCATTATACGAATGGTATTCTACATCATGTTGTCAGTTATGACGTCATGAGTTTTACTAAGGAAAACGGTAGAACAACAGTGAGATAGAATTTATTATTAACAGAAAATAATATAAACATATCACACGAATGATTAAAAAAACAGTGATATCAAACAATAAAAATACTTTACTTATAGTTTATTTATTTTACAAGGACATATCTTCATCTTTTAAAGAATGCACAAAAAGGTTATGTGAATAAACCTTGTTTCCATTGTGGTCCTTAAATGAATACATGTCCTAGCAAGACACATATATGTTTACTTAATTCCTTCGGCGCTATATGACCTTTTTGTGTTGGTGCGCCGTAAAACCCAAACAAACAAACAAACTTAATTCCTTAACCATAAGACATTTGTAAGACAATGATAGACTAAACAGAGGGAGCTGTAAGAGATCAGCTTAGGGTTATCACAGACAGAAATAACTAAAAACTAAAATTTTCACTGAGTTGAATTATTAACAATCATAGATTATATCGCATGGTCAAATTGTCAGCTTGGCTAAATAACTCGACAACTCTAAAATTCACCATCAGACGAGCTAATGACTGCGTTAACTTTAGCAGACTGTATATAGCTGGTTAACCGATATATAAATTCATGTATTAGTTGCATGTACTCTTCAGTTAATCTAGTACATTCTATTACATGTGTTTGTAAATGGTTTTGTTCTGAGACTTCAGTACGTGTCTTAAATTAAATTTGTGAAGGTGTTTTGCAAAATTGTTGACAAATGATTGAAGGTTTAGTGCTTGCTGTAATTAAATTAAAGATTGTTAATTATAATGTTTTGTCGGAAGACGGTGGTTTTAAAGGATATAATAGAACTCTCTTTCCTATTTTAGCAACGATAATTAGTTCAGTTTAGGATAGTTTAAACTATTGTTTTCACTTAGAAAACATTGTTCCATCTTTGACGTTAGTTCTTAGTTTTAGTTACCATCTGCTTAGCTTGTGTTTTCTGTTTGACATTTTTTACATATCGTCTGCAGCGGAACCATGTACAATATATACCGTGAGAAATGCGAAACATTGAAATAATGTGAACAGTAAGAAACATAAACTATGAACAATGTGTACAATGAGTATTTTGAACTGTGAGACGTGTGAAAAGTGGCATGTGTGAAAAGTGACAAGTGTGAATTGTGAGAAATGTAAAAAGTGAGAAATGTAAGAAGTGAGAAATGTAAGAAGTGAGAAATATAAGAAGTGAGAAATGTAAGAAGTGAGAAATGTAAGAAGTGAGAAATGATAGTGAGAAATCTGATTAGTGAGAAATCTGATAAGGGAGAAGTCTAAACAGTGAGAAATACATTCATTTTAAAAACCCTACTGATTCCTCGGTCATATTCAGGGCTTCAAGCTGCTATTTTGCATCGTCCGGAACCCTAGAAGTCAAAACTTTTGCTCGGTCCTAAATGGTCGGATTTTGAAACTAGCACTGCAACTGCAAATTTTATTAAAAAAATAGAGCATAAAATATTTTTCTGAAGTTGTTTTATTTAATTTTGATTTGAGATTAACTATTTTGTTAACCGAACATTTTATTTCTTAAGTATTTAAGAATTTCTATGTTAGGTTTTTAAAAAGTCTATGAGTATCGTTTAATAGTGTATACTTTTAGGACATAATGTGCAAATTATGAAGAAATTGTCAGTTTGTAATCATAGCAAGTTTATTTTGCAAATCTTAGTTTTGCATCATCGCTCTATTTACTGTTAATCGGCGCCTTGATGATTAAAATATGAATTGTTGTTTGTAAATAAAAACGATGTTATCAGCTCTTCAGTAAAATAACAAAATAGTGAAGTCCTTTGAGAGACACAAAAAACAACATTAAAATATGCACTTGCAACTCTGTTTGCATTTTACTGACAAAGTTTAACCATAACACTACAATATTTTACTTAAATTTGGATAAAATAATGGAGAATAACTTGTATTTGTATTCCCATTTGAAAATGGGTCTTTTGCTTATGCACGTGTTACGGATATTGTTTATGATCTACATTGTTCACACTGAGATCAAGTGCAAAATTATTGTCTATATAAATTACCCATTTTTATTATTATACTCAGTTGGTATCACGCGAATCCACTGATTGAGGTGTCGTGGGTTCGACGGACGGGGCATACTTTCGTGGAGCTTGATCATGAAATTATTTCTTCGGCCATTCTCGCTCCTACCAATGATTTTTCATTATGTAGGACAGTTGTCAGTCACTGATGAATGTATGTGCGTAGTAGTTGGTTAACAGCTAAATCCAGAGATTTAGCCTTTCTAAGGAGGAGTGAGAAGTTGAATGACCGCCGTTATATGACCTATGTATACAATGTTTTACTACGGCGTTCAACCCAACAAACAAACCAACAAACAAACGAATGAATGAGGAAACCAATAATAAATAGAGATACCATGTTTCAACCACACCAAGGATAACACAAAAAAGAGAAACCATCTTGTTTCCATTGTCATATATGTATCATACAAGTAGCCAAAGAGAAAAGTGCCAATCTCTGTAACGTAAAAATTATCACCTTTCATAATAATAGTATGGTTTTAATAAAACTTGATTAATAACTAACCTCAAATAATACAATGGTTTTATTACAAAATGATAATGAATAAACAAACCTCAAACATTAGAAAGTTACCAGTTTGTTTAATGATCAGTTGAACACAACATATGAAATAAATACAGTAATTAGCAAATAGAACTTTGCAATTTACATCATACGTAACCAAAGAAACGTGATTTTTTTTACTGTTGAAGTTTCTAATAGATAGTCAGTGAATCGTTCTAAGCATGTTAAAAGCATTTTGTTCTGGGAAAGAAAAAAATGCTTGTACAATATTTCAATGGGTCTGGCAAGAAAAGTTTTCATAGTGACTTAAATAGTGGCTTTTTAGGATTTGACGGAAAATGAAATCACTTAACTACTATCCTTGGAACAAGCATAGAAATGTAATAGTTTTTATGTATCATCTGTATGCGTGTATCTCGTATTAAATTGGCTGGTAAAAATGGTAGAAGAAAAAACAAACGTTAGTTTGCTATTTAAAAAAATGTGACTATATAACCAGTATATTTATCACAGACATGATTGTCGAAGTCTTAATAAACAGATGATTTTATTACAAACAATGATGTTAAGATATTAATGCCATCGTCACATATGAACGCTATGTTAACATATAAATGCCATACTCAAAAATTAATGCCATGGTCACATATTAAGGCCATGTTAACATATTAATGCAATCTTTCCACATTAACACTATGTTCTCCTAATAATGGTAAGTTCAAATTAACGACATGTCCCCACATTAATGCCATGTTCACAGTCAAATCAATAATGCCATGCTCACATATTAATGTCATGTTCACTCAATAATGCCATGTTTACATATCGATGTCATGTTCACATATCGATGTTATGTTCATACTGTAATGCCATGTTCAGACATTAAGCTCATGTTCACACACTAATACCATGTTCACACACTAATGCTATGTTCACACATTAATACTATGACATTTTCAAGAAACTATTACTGAAGTTTGAAAATTAAACCGTCAAATCCCCCTCCTTTCAATGTTCGTAATTTGAATGACATAATAAAATAACTGACAACTAATTATCAAACCCTTACAAATACGAAAACTTATAAAAGGAACTATGCCTATCCTCTCGAGTTCATACACTTCTACTTTTATTATTTTAAGAAAAGTTAGTAGGATTATGAAAATTCTAAATTAAGCTATTTCTGTCCCAAATTTAAACCGCTTTAACTTTCTCTTCGACTACCAAGTATGAAATCTTTCTCATTTTGATCAATGTACGAAATTAGTTTTTCGTTTCGTTCAGTACGTGTATAAATTATTCAATGTTTTCAAATATGAAGGTAGCATTACTCTTTACTTCTACAATTTTAGTGAAATTTGTGACATCTTACTAATTGATATTTGTTCTTTTAATGCGTATTTCTGTATTTGGATTATCAAAACTACGATAAGTTTAAGACTTCTCTCCAGATTAGGAGGAAAAAAGAAATCTATCTATCTTGTAAAAATGCGTCCTATTTTAAATGATAGAATAGGATAGAAAGCAATATAAATTGTGTATATTGAAATGTACCCAACATAGAGGTTAAGCTAAAACTATTTTAAATATGTAGAGCAGAGAATAATGTATTTTAGTGCTCTTATATGGCTGCAACCCGGGTCGATAGCGCAGCTGGTAGCGCGCCGGGATTTGGATTCTCGTGCCCGAGGGGGTGCGGGTTCGAATCCCACCCGGGGAGGTTATACCCTTCCATGAAAATTTGACAATAATGTCGATTTTCCTCCATTGATTAGATAATATGGAGAAGTTTCCGGCCTTGTTGAAGGGTAGGTGAGTACTGGTTATAGACAATGGTCCAGGAAAGCTAGGTTAGGTGCGCTGGACGCCGTGAAATGACCTAAATTGTGTTAATACGGCGTTAATTCCAATAAATAAATAAATAAATCTTATATGGCTGATTTAATCGAAGCCATTGTTTATCGAAGCCATTGTTTTGTACGACTAATTTATACTAAAGTTTTAAACAAAAGTTCAAAATTGGAATCGATATGATAATTATTATAAAATGTATCAAATATCTAAGGGTTAGTAGTTAAGTAGTGGAATAAAATAGTAAAAACTTCTAAAATATAAGAAACTATTACATCAAAGATGTAAATGATATGATGTATGATAAGTCTCCAGACAGGCTAGGTGATAATTAATACACACACATTCTGAACCACACGGAATGTAATTCCCCTGAGGTTGCACCATACAATACCCCATATCTAATTGAAAGCGATAACCTGCCAAAGAAATTCGTCAAATTTACTGATTTATGACTTTCCTATTGATTTACCCGTTTCTATAGACTTAACATATTTCTATACGCTTTTACTCATAATCAAGTAATGCCAAGTGTTTGAATGGGCGGTTGTACAGGGGTGGGTGTATCTATTTCCCTAGAAGCAGTCTCATATCGGTCGTTGCTTGTACTATTTTGGCTTCAATGAGCGCGCAAAAGCTATTGGAATCAATTAACACTCTGTAAGTTTTTCTCAATTTAATTACGTTTCGGTTTTATGCTTTTTTCTTACATAGATATTTACTTGTGTAGATTTTTTTGTATCCAAATGGATACTTTACTTGGAATCAATTTAGTTATAAAAATTAACGCCCATTTTTTACTATGAGACAATTTAGAAAATCTATTCGTACAATCAATGTCTTTCAAGTCTGAGAAACTGTTGTCTATGATGATTGCAGTATAAAAATTATAAACCATGTCAGTATTTTGGCGGGTTCATGTTGTTATTTTTATGTATGTTTTCTCAACTCATATACTGAAGTACAAACATGTCTGTTTTGTTTTTGTAAGAATATCGACAGGTGAAAGTTATATTCTAAAAGAACAATTATAAGTCAATTATACTCAACCTAACATTTCATTATAATTGCAACATCATACACCTTTATGTGGAAAACGCGTCATAAGCCTTTAGCCATTTACAACATTAATGACAAATACCACACATATTATAAAACAGTTAAATACAGTGTATTACATTATATATAATATAGAAACAGTTAAAAAATGATTAAAGAACAATTCCTGATGAATAATGCTTTTTTAATGAATTTGACATTATGAATAGTGTTCTTGTTAGACTTGGAATTCATAAAATGAATAAATTTGTCAATAGTAGGCCAGAAATGGTTACGAAGGTATTTGGATATAATGGGAGAATATTTACTACAGCGGGAAACAAATGATATTCAGATTCAACAGTATTTAGGGTACATTATTTACACAAGCGTTAGGTATGTTTAATACCTGCGATTCTACCAAGAATGAATGACCTTATTTGGAACTAAATTTGTTGTCTTTTTTCCGTCCGTGCGCAGTAACATTATTGAAATCATATCGTTCTTTGTATACATATTTCATTGTGATAGTGAATGTTTGTTTGTACCTACATGAAAAGCCAAAATATTTGAATTCCGGATATAGTTTACTACGATACTGAAGTTCTGCAATTCTTGATAAAGATATCTTTTGTTTGAAATTGTCTTACATCATAAAATTAATTTGCGCAGGAATGCACACAATTGCATAGTTCAATTATACTGTATAGCATTT
This sequence comes from Mactra quadrangularis, assembly GCA_025267735.1. Classification (NCBI taxonomy): domain Eukaryota; kingdom Metazoa; phylum Mollusca; class Bivalvia; order Venerida; family Mactridae; genus Mactra; species Mactra quadrangularis. Next base: position 43,649,230 of record CM046305.1, on the reverse strand, counting down.
ACTGTTTAGGTTCATTCCAATATCGTTTTCCTTACGTTTTATGCATAATTTCTAGACGGTAATAAAATTGTTTCGTCGATAATATTAACGTCTTGTGTCAAATATAACATACTAGAGACAATGTCAACCAATTCGCGAGACAGTGGTAATTAATTATATCCGTCTTGAATACATTATTTATTTCGGGCTTTTCTTCTATCTCTTTTTCATGCCTAGGAATCTAGCCGGGGACTTTCTTAGACAGAAAACTCTAGTAATCTTTGAGCAATATCAGAGATGGAATAAAAACTCGGATAAAAAATGGAAACAATCTAATCAACCACGCTGTGACAATAAACAGACCAATAGTTCTGTAATACAATTTCCAAGTGTCTTCAATCATTATTATATCCTTGCTTACTCTTTGTGTGCGTGAAGATTTTCCTAGTACATCGAATATGCATCATCAATGATTAATATTCCTGTGAGATATGGTACTAATAGTTTTAAAACTTCTTTCCTAGCATGAGAAGGTATTAACATAAACCATATCACATATATTTCGTCATTCCATATTAATGATAATGCTATCAAACTAATCATAAAAATGTATTAACTAGGCAGTTATGTAATTTCGTTATTCATAACTCATTTTCAAATGCACACTGTTAACATATTAGTTAATTTAAATAAGTTCACCATAACTTTCATTTTGATTCAGCATCTACCTATATATACAAATATAAATTTAATTCAAATAGTTTTGTATCATTTTCTATTTTAAAATACATATACTACATGTATATATTATGGCGAATCAAGAAACTCTGGATTCAAAACATACATATAGAATGAAAAGCTAATTAGAAGTTGAGGAGTTAGTATTTGATTATTGACTGAAATGATGTCACAACTTTCACTTTAATTGAAGAAATAAAGAGTAATGCTACCTTCATATTTGAAAACATTGAATAATTTATACACGTACTGAATGAAACGGAAAACTAATTTCGTACATTGATCAAACATAGAAAAAATGTACTCGATATTGCAAGATAAAATTAAAGCGGTTTCTATTTGGATCAGCTCACTCGAATTTAGACTTTCATTATATACCTTATAAGGGTGTATTTAAGTGTATAAGTAAAATTGTTTTTAACCAAGGGGATAAGAATAGTTTCATTTTCTATTTACTTTCGATAATGTGAAGGTTTGATATGTTTTAAATGTGTTCCTTGTGTCGTCTTAATGACGTAATTGTGTAGGGTGCTGGTTTGACGCATTCGTGTTTTAGCTAAAACCACATCAAAATTCTTAAGTCAGGCCATTTCAAGAATAATCTTTATAACATTATGGTATAATTATTTGCATTAAATTAAGTTATTGGTATTTCATTCATAATAATTCATCTTGTGTAAAAATCTGTTCAAAACACTCCTACCATGGATAAATATACTTATCCTTTACTAACAATGTCATTGAATAATTAAAGTTAATTTTTTGTTTTTGTATGATTTTACTATTGACATATCTACTGCACATTAATAAATTCCTTAATCATTTTTCCATGCTTGATAATAATTGCCAGAACAGGCAGATTTCGTTATATAATGTGCCAAAAAGTGACTACATAAAACTTTATTTTAACCACTCTCTTGGAATTTTAGGGGTGTGTTAAATGGCCCAAAGTCTTTTACGAAATTAAGTTATAGCTTTAAAACATTGCGTTTTATTATCAAAACAATCGAACCATTGTTTTCATATATATGTATCTCACCATGACATTTTTATTGATGATGAATATTATATCCACTAGGCAGATCGCCACATGTATTCAAGGCGGATATAATTAATTACTACCGTCTGAGGGATAGTTTGACATTGTCTCTAGTATGTTATATTTGAAACAAGACGTTAATATTATCGACAGAACAATTTTATTACCGTCTCGAAATTATGCATAAAACGTAAGGGAAACAATATTAGAACGACCTTAACGTTAGTTGTTAGTCCTCTTGACTGAACTATGAAGATATATGAATTACTAAGTAAGTTATGAAATGTTAACCTGTCATACTAGAATATTGACTTTCAAGAAATGCAAAACATAACAACATGACATCTGAGCATGCTATTTCAAAAGTTTTATTTCTATGCTTAAATGAATGTTGTATTTACTACTTGCGTTTCGTTGTTTTCTACTCAAGTTTTATCTTTTATGAGATCTATGATGTCTTAATGGGGTAACCATCACGTGTTAACGCAGCTTGCTGTGCATCATGTTAATTCACAAAGAAATGATTATTTCTTCGATATGTTTCTTCTACTCAAGTTGTAATGTAATTCGTCTTTAATCAGTCAAACAAATCATTGTCGACTGTTTGCAGGTGAGTAGAGAAACATACAATAGTACCTTGAAGGGGATCAATGCATATGCAGGAACCTGTCTTTGTATGAGTGTGACCCATACTGTTGTATCTGAATTATCAGAAATAGACATTGATTGGATAAACGATTTTTTTAAATGAGTAAAAGCCAGGAGCGATGATCTAACAACTATATTGATATCAAATATCGTCTTTTCAGATTCAGTTGACATTGATTGTACGAGTGACAATTTGACTTGTGTTACAACTGGGAGGCGTTGAACTATATTTAGACCAAAAGATTTTATGCGCTCATTGATGACAATCTAGAGAAAGTAATGACCGTTTAGGACCGAGACTGTCTGTATGAGAATGAATACATCCATTATTGTTTACTCACCATTTAAAGATTGGACCTAACTGTTTTAATTAAATGCTTATAAAGTAGTGAGCTATATTCATGGTGCAAGTCATAGATCAGTAAATGTTACGAATACCTTTGACAGGTAATTGGTTTATTTTTATATCTAAGTTATGCAATAAACCAGAGATATTATATGACAATTACTGATAACATCTGGTTTTCCTTCTTATCGTTGATGTTATCATTTATATTTTAAAACACATAATGAATGTGAATAGAAAAAGGAATGCTAGTTATATGTCGCACTTGAGAGAGAGAGAGAGAGCGGCCAAGTGGTCACGATGTTTACTATTTATCATGAGAACCAAAGTCTAACGTATGTTTAATTTTGATATTTATCTGAAGTCAATTAAACTTATTCATGTACTATAGGTTAAATCATATATTTTTGCTTAGTTTGATTTATTTTCTTTCTCGAATGACTCTTTGTTTCTTATGTATGTATAAATATTCATCGGTTTATCCTAACTTGAAATTGTGTTCAAGGACCTTTGGAGTGCAATGTAATTTAGTCGATGCAAAAACTAGTTTGTTGACGTACGTATGTATGCCCTTCAGCAAGACGCCAACAGCCAATGTATGCTTTTCCCAATAGACTCCATGTTTATAATAAAATTGGATAATTGTCAAATGGAGGTTATAAACTGTATATGCAGCACAAAATAGACAGAGAATGTTTAATTAGAAGAAAATTTATATTCATTAATCATTGTTATATCAATCAGCTTCCATAATTGAAATTACTTTACCATATTTAGAAAGATAATTGTCTTAACATGCAAGTTCGTGTGATGGTGTTATTGAAACTCTAGATATTTTTAAAGTACTTTAGTCCCAGATGATATGAAGTCGAAGTGTGTATCGTACAAAATCTGGGTGCATACACCACGTATTATATTGCTATAAGCGTGGAACATAATATCTAAAAAAATCAAAGTTTATATTATTCCATTTATTCCTTACCTTTTTATTTGCATTTGTGTGGGGAAAACACGCAATATGTTTTACCTCTAATAAGTAAACAAAAACTTACCTGTTACGTAAAGTGACGTGGCGTATTTTAACTTTACTATCAAACTAGATGGGAGCCCGTGCAAGCACAGACTTTAGGTAATGACAGTTCTCGAAACTGTTCCTCAAAACAGACATGTTTAAAAGCCATATGAAACTTGATCATAAGAGATTGCAAAATATTTGTAAATTAGGAAGTTTGAAATTGATAATTGTGTAGTATCGGAGATATGATTTTGCAAGTATAAGTTTAATCTGGATTTGTCAAGTTCTAAAAGGACTGAACATTGTGAAAATGTAACATGGAGTTATGAAACTTGGTCACCCGAGCATGTATTTTCATTTCAAAAGTGAATTCTAGATATTTAATCACTTTCAACATGAAACCTGAAATAATTACATGAATAATATTAATCTGTCTAACAACTGTGTCCAGTCATTACAGACCGTCGGGTCAGCGTATAGAAAACATCAGCAAGCTTCTCAGGGCTCACTGGTACATATTGAGCTTGCTTGTGAAAAAATGGACCGAGAATATGTTCTCCCATATAACACCGCTTCGTAGCTCCCTTTGAAGCGGTCAGCGTACCTTCGGTAGATAGCGTGACCAGACACGTATAAATTTTTACCTATGTCTCTGATAGCTCTCAAGTGATACTTTGTGGTGCAGTAATTTCTATAAGAATCTAATTATTGTTACTAACAATTTGTCACCGTTCTTGTGAATTGCGCAGACAGATCGCAGTATCTCTCGAATTAAATGTGAAGTACGTGAAGTGTTTTATTCTGCATAATGTAAAATATAAGACTTGGGTGAGTATGCCGTTTATGGGTATTATTTCGAAAACAAAGAACGCATGCTTGGTGAATATTCAAAAAATGGCAAGAAGGTTGCACGTATTCTGGGTGATTCCCCATGATAATACAGCAGTTACAGTCATGTGACAGAGGCATTACATTCGATTCAGTAAAGATCAGAAATAGTTTACTTCACGTCGAGAATCAAACTCGATTTTCCGGTTTGACGTGTCTATTTTTAGTTTTATCTAGAACTATTTTTAGACACACAAAAAACCCACTATTTTTGTTGATTTTTGGCAGTTTTTGCAAATATCAAGAGGCTTTGTCAAAAAATAATTTTCAACTTGATATGCCGGTATATAGGTGCTCCAGCGACAAACAAAATATTTATTCAAAGCTGCGCAGTTTCTTCCACAAAACAGGAAACTCGCAAATTTAATAGTATAGATATATAGACTCTATTTTTTCTCAACTGTCAAAGTTTGAATTATTTCACGGTGATTTAATACACACTGTCTCAATATCGTGAGTGTTACACAAAGAACACGAGGTCATTGTGTTGTTCATGTTTTGACAGTTGAGAAAAAACGAAATATATCAATGGTCATGAATTTTTAATTTTCAACTATTGTTTTTGACTGCAAACAATATATATTTTACAAGAAATAAATCATCAGATGACAAACAATACCGAAATTACTAATTGCGTTTTCACAAATCTAAAAGATCGTCGCTCGTTGATTTAAACTGCATGTAACGCTTTCATTTTGGGTTATAACCTATAAGACAAATATAACTGAAAATTCAGAAAAAATATTAATGTATATTAAGGGAAAATGGTTCAATTTGTAATATGTTATGAGAATTGGTGATAAGCCACAATAACTTGAATTGATTCAAAGTTCTGAAAACTCTCTTCCTCCTGTATGTTTCCTGACTTAAATGTGTCAAAATGTATCTCCAGAAATATTCCCTGAATTGTATAAAACATTTCCGCATAGTAATTATTGTAAACAAATTTCCACTTTGCAAAAAATTATATCTCCCTAAATGAGAATGTTTCTCTTCCTTTTCAATCATAGATCAATTAGCGTCACGTGATTTTAATACGGTAATATATTAATTACTATCTGAGCTAGGTTGAAAAAATGTTAACTTGAAGTGCTTGATTTATGATCAACTTCTATACCCACTACCACGTTTGATAGAAATTTTGTGATGCAATTTCATCTGATAATCCGCGCTCAGTATGTTTATATCAACAAAAACCTCTAAACGATGTTAAATATTGAGAAATTTGTACTTAATACTTTAAAGCTAAGATTGCAAAACCTGATGTTGAAGTGCTAATGTTTTATTACGCAAAGCTGTGGTCTGATCACTTTGATACCGCTCTTAACGCGTACTTAACAAGTACTAAACCATCAAATAAAGATTCTATGTTAGACGTCAAGCTGCTTACAAACTAGACGCAAACTTTGAAATTTAAATTAACGTGTTTCAATTGGTTATACATCAGGTGCTATATATCACGTGACAGGTACCATATATCACACGACGCATGTATCACGTGACACATAAATCACATGACATATAATTATATCACGTGACAAACATCACGAGTTTAATTATTTCTAAAGCAAGGTTACCTCAACCTTGGAAATACAAAATTGATTTACATTATATATCAAGGGCGAAATACATATGAGGTTCAAACAGCCTGCAGATTGTGCACGATAGCAGTCCCTATAGACAAAGTTAATCAGTACAACATCTCTCCTTGTTATGATGTTGACATGCAATTCTCTGTCATGTTTTTGAATGTTTCTGTTATGTTGTCTACGATTGAAACAAACTGTATTGTCAATTGTCTAGAAATGTTTTGAGAAGAGATATCTTTGTGTTAGTTAAAATATGATGTTATTTATGGCACTTAAACGCCAAGAACCAGGTTATAAGTGTTGACATGTTGGGTGCAAATATGTCCACCAACTTGAAACACATATATTGAAGCACTCGTATTCAAATGCAAATATGTACGATTTCGAAGTATCGATTTGCTGTCTTTATCTAAGGGAATATATAATTGTATCCGTTTGTTCCATTTTGAGTGATAGAAAATCAATTGAAAGTAAAAGTTTTATTTTTTTCTACTTAAGGATTTAAATCAAAATGTTTGATGGAACAGTTGTACAATTTGATATATGCTTATATTACCTATACCAACTTAAAGCAAATAAACTGGGACCTGTACTATCAAGCGCCTTACGGTTTAAGTAGTATATCCTTCTATATTGTATTGTTAAATTATCGTTAAATGTTTGATGCTGTACTGGTTTCTAAATGCAAGTATATGCGATTTATGCACTTTATCAAAGTGATTAATTTAGGCCGTGAGCCAGATACACTTTTGCTCCCCCCCCCCAGGGGGAATTTTCAATACCCATATTTTTTTATTCCCCTATCTGTCCTGAGTACAACAGTACAAAGTTTGCAAGTTTCCAGTGGGGCATTGCTGAGAAAATCAACTTTTAATTGTATAGGTAAATAGCAATTTTTTTTTCCATTTTTATCGATTTATTTTTGCAAAAACCATTAAATCATGTTTGCAACATCAAGTTCTCTTGATATTGTTTGTCAATTAAAAAGAAAATGTGTCTTTTGTGTTTTATAAAGGAAATTGCTGTTGATACTGAGCTCATAAGTACCTTAAAATGTAAGATACGTTACTTTGCCTTTGCGCGCAGACTATGAAACATAGCCACATAAAGTAGTCATAATACACTTGCTTTTTAAGATATACAATGCTGTTGTATGTGAGAATACGATTTTTATCTTGCTCCTCAGAAATATTAACTTACACACAGCTCTTAAACTTTGTCGCCATGAGTGTTGAAACATACATAACCATAAAAAACCATTTTTTTCAAATTGGAAAAGATATCATACTTGTAAAATATTTTAAAACATAAGATCAGATATGAATATATATGAAATAAAAACGATTGTCATTAAGTATTCAATGACATTTCATTAAATTTCACATTTAGCAAAATTTTCGGGTAGACATTTAAACATGAAACATACGTGACCATGGTTTTTCAACTAATGTTAAATATCTTAGTTGAATTCACGTTTACTAATTAGTCTCTCTAATTAAATCTTTACTTTATGATTACTACTTTTGCCATTCCTCAGGATCGTCTAGAGATAATGCTGTCTAAAGTATCAAATGTAACATATGTGATGTAACATACGTTACCGATAAAATGATATACCGATCTTACAATGCGGAGAAGGGTTCAACGATGACATATTAAAAATTGGTTTACGCCAAAAATGTTATCCACAATGAATAAAGTCGTTACTATCTCATTGAAAAATATATGACATCTTCAACCAGACTAAAAACATGAAACTGTGTGCATCTCAATGGTTTTGATAAATTAAACTATGAAGATTTGTTAACCATTGCATGCAATATTAGCATAGAATCCTTCATAGCAATACTCAAATCGATATTTTTGCAATTCATTTGTTACTTCAGTTCTTACTAGATGTAACCAAATCTCCAATGTAACCAAAGCGTCCTTTGTTTGCTTCTTATTCAATAAAACATGGTTTTATGAATTGAAACATATGTTACGTTTGGTAAGGTATGTTTCAAATGAAATGTATCATAGTTGATGCTTGTTTGTTTGCTTGTTTCACAATGTTTCGCTTTTTTTGGAAACTTGAAGCGTTTAAGTTCTGAATGCTTCATTTATACCATGTCTTTGAGTGTAAAGGAACACAAAATGTCTGTTGAATTTAACAGCAGAGAAATAATGTAGCTGGACTTTTATAAACACACGTAACCACAGGTTGTTGTAATTCCTTACAACAAAAACAGCACAATTTATGTTGGAATTTATTTTTTGCCGTAGATGAACTATAATACATCGTGGAAGATTTTGTTGCAGAAATATCTAAGAAAACATGGTACATAAGCATGGTACAACAAATTGATAATGATAAGGAAGCAAACACATCGTTCATGCAACAACGCCGATCTCTTATCCAATGGCAAACCCTTGGGGATGTAATTTTGGGTGACAAATGACTTTTATATGAAATAATTGTGCCAGTACCTAATGGAATATCTAGTAGAACGTTTTGATTTTTACTTCAAAGTGAATTACTACATGAACTTTGAACACAATTGATCTGTTATGCTTTTCTGAGACTAATTCGTAACCTTTTAAACTCTTAATTTTAACATGTTTCCCTTAATTTTGAAGGCAATCCTTATTGATGTAATTAACAGTATTTAGATATGACAGAGTACATAGAAAATAGTTTGTGCTACCATTAAATTATTTAAACTGTTGTACTGGTTGTGACAGATAAAATTGGGATGTAGTAGTTTAAAGAGTGTTGTTGTAACATTCGTTACTACCTATTTCTTTCTTGCGGCATTCATAATTATGAACTTTTCGGTGAGTTAAGTATATAAACTCTTTAAATGTATTCATTGATTTTGACTGTTCACAGCTATGGTACTTAAGTTTGTTTCGATTTTTCCAAGTTTGAAAGTCATTGTTTCAAGTTTTATAAATGTATTTCTGTAATTTTCCTTAAGATGATCTAAAATTTAAGTCATATTTGAGCGAAGGGGCGTTCTGAATTATCATTTTGTGGTATATGTATTTCCAGTATCAACCCTTTGCCTTCCTAAAGTGCTTAAATCATAGACAAACATACAAATACAGACGAAAAAAATAAAGTTTTATTAGTGTGGTCCGAATAGAAACATACGTTACCATAAAATAGGTGCTTTTATTCAAATATGTGTAAAACTTATTTAGTCTGAATAATGAATGACCCTTCCTGTAAATACTTTATTCATTTGTCCATCTTGTAAAACTTTTATTAATTACTGAAAGTTATCATTAAAATCAAGAAATAAAATTATGTAAAGTGGAGATTTCCTATATGGCTGACATGAGAGAACAGAGAAACAATGCATTTGATTTGTTTCTTTTTTTAGTCTTTCCAAAACGAAAGAACTCTTCCTGTCAAGCGACTCTCTTGAAATAGCAAGAAATAAGGGACGCCAATCTGTCTGTTATATTTATTGTTTTAGAAAAGTGGCATGTTCAAAACTAAACTAAGAACGTAATAGGAAAAAAGCACCATTTTTGTGTTGAAAAGAGGTATGAAAAGAGTCCCTCAAAATCCCTGCCTCCTCACATATTGGTGTTGAGAAATCACCACACTGCTTACTATCGGAAAAGTACAGGAATGACGTTACAAGGTAACCCAAAATTCTAATCGTTGTCAAAAACAAAATGGCTTCATAATTAAGATGCATTGAAATAGAATAACGGAGGACAGTAAAAAGAACATTTTGGCATAGAAATTGGCCATAGGGGGTCATGAAGTTCAAAGTTCCAGAACTCTGTAAAGCCCCTACAAAACTTTGCAAGCTTTTATAAGTGAATTGCAACTACCATGTGGGTTAAATAATCATACAATGGATAATTACTTCCAGGAGGAGCGATGTCATATACTGGCTTTAAAAGCACTTATGGTTTTTACCGGAAAATGAGAATGAGCGATATTTTGAAGTCCCATAACTCTGTAAAGCCCCAACAGATCTTTGCAAACTTTTTATCAGTGAACTGATACTTGCATGTGGGTTTAAAAAATATACCATAGATAATTACTCCAAGGAAGGAGCAATGTCTTAAACTTGCTTTAAAAGCACTTAAGGTTTAAACCAAAAATTAGAATAGGCGATATTTCAAAGTCACATAACTCTGTAAGGCCTGAACAGAACTTAATAAACTTTTATCAATGAATGCCTACCACTAAATGGGTTAAGTAAATCATACATTTGAAAATTCCCCATGTGGGGAGCAATGTTATCTACTGGCTAAAGGTCTATTAAAGATTTGACCAGAAAATGAGAATGGGCGATATTTCAAAGTCCCATAACTCTGTAAAGCCCCAACACAACTTTGTAAACTTAAATAAGTGAATGCCTAACATTATATGTGTTTAGAAAATCATAACCTTAAAAATTCCCCATGTAGGGAGCAATGTCATATACTGGCTCATGGTCTATTATGGATTTGACTGGAAAATGAGATTGGGCGATAATTCAAAGTCCCATAACTCTGTATTGCCCCAACAGAACTTTGTTAACTTTTATAAGTGAATGCCTACCACTTCATTGGTTAAGAAAACCATATCCTTGAAAATTCCCCATGTGAGGAGCAATGTCATATACTGGCTCAAAAATATGATGAATTTGACTGGAAAATGAGAATGGGCGATATTTCAAAGTCCCATAACTCTGTAAAGCCCCAACAGATCTTTGTAAACTTTAATCAGTGAATGCCTACCGCTATACGGGTTAAGAAAATCATACCCTTGAAAACTCCCCGAGTCGGTATATACTGGCTCAAGGTCTGTTATGGATTTGACCAGAAAATGAGAATGGGTGATATTTCAAAGTCCCATAACTCTGTAAAGCCCCAACAGAACTTTGCAAACTTTCATCAGTGAATGCCTACCACCATATAGGTTAAGAAAATCATACCCTTGAAAATTCCCCCTGGGGGGGGGAGCAATGTCATATACTGGCTCAAGGTCTAATATTTTTCCGTGTGTCGTTTTTAAATTTTAGTGATAGAAAATCAATTAAAAAATGAAAAGTGATACAAAACAAAATGGTTCATACATTAGCAATGGACAGTTACACACTTTGGCTGATGCGTTTATGCCTGGAGCTTTTGCTTCGGTTTTTACTCCAACTGTTGATAAGCATTTTGTCTCTGATCCAACTATATATGTCTGTATATTTTCTTTGTTGTATTTTTTTCATCAGACAATGACTTATACGTAATACAAGCGTGCATTCAACAATATCACATACAAAAAACTAGACTTATTAATTTTGTTGCACACCTTAAGTGACTTTCTGCTATATAACATTTGGCAATTTCTATATTATGGATCAGAATTGCTAAATATGCAATATTTCTGTATAAATGTCTATAATGAATATTGTATTGTCAAGTTATTCAAATCACGAATATTAAGGAGATATTAAGATGAATATCTGCCAGAGAAAAGCTGAACTTTATGTCCATATTGCATTTAAATGGCATTGCTGACGGTAGTAGAGTTTGCTAATGTTTTCTCCCATTTACAAGAGAAACTTGGGATCAAACTATTTCCTGGTACACAAGAGTAGAATGCTGATTTCTTGTCATGTAAAAGACTAGTGATGGTAATTGTTAGACGGATCTAAGATAAGGAAGGTGAATAAAAGAGTGTGTTAGATATATACTTTTCCTGTAGTAATTTGAAGAATATGTGATTGGAATGAAAATCTCCGCTGATGGCTAAGATTCCTGACGCTGAAGAGAAGGTAATGTGTTTTAAGATGTATGCTCACTTAAATGTTTGTCAAATCCTATTTGTTTTAAATGATAAGTATTTTGCTGTAAGTATTGAACTAGCACATTATTAATGTCCGTTTTAAGTTGTATACGTTTGTTAATTACAATCGAGCATCTATTGCCTGGCTTTGCTTATCGACTACACGTGTTTCATGAAATCAACCTTTAAATAAAAATATTCAACATAATGCTACTCGTGTGTGTTATAAAACAAACTCATAAAAACTTCAATAGACTGACAAGTAATTGTTCATTCTTTCATTTACACATTTTTATGGTCATTACCTCGTAGTAATGAGTCTCCAGTTACGTAAAAGCAACCTTCGATAAATGAATTGTTTCTATTATTTATTGACCAGCCAGTATTGTGTTACATGTGGCAGACATGTTTTATTAGCTCAGACATGGTTTATTCATACTGTTGGTAGTAAATCAACCGCCATCTTGGTATATTACATTTTCTATGCAGACTATTCAAGACTAGAGCTGTTATCATAGGCGGCATCACCAAGCAAACGATATTGCAACTTGTTAAATAATAAAAACACAGAGACCTTGGAAGAAAGAAATTGCGTTCATCACCTTATATTGTTACTACAGTAACAGAAAACATATTTGATTACCTTAAATCCTGAAGGATCTTTTTATCACTAAATGTTACACAATTTGTGACGTAATGAGTGACGCAATAAGATTTTTTTCAACGCTATATTTGACATACATGCGCTTTTATAGTGTCACCATGCTCCTGAGTTTATGTTGGGAGAACCATCTTACCCTCTGAATTTTTTCTCGAGGTCGTTGCATCAATAGGGGGGCCTACATCACGCATTGTAGAGTATCAATCTTGTTTTCAATTTCGATTTCTCATATGCTATTATTGACGTATCTATTTTAAGGAAAGTGTATATATTTGTATAATTTGTATAACATAACTTAGAACATCTCCAAAAAGATTTCATCTCTTTTTCTCACATCATTAGTAAATGCGATTTTATGTCATTCCAAAAAAAGTTGGAACAACCTTCCCTTGAAGATTAGGGCAATGTTTACTTTGGACTAGTAAACAGTTTTAAAATTGAGCAATAAATTTAACCAGAAACAGTTCAAGGATATTGTTTATTGTTTTAACCTGGAACAGTTCGAGACCAAGGACGTTTGAAGTTTATAGTACAACATAACACAAACGCGAGTTTTAACACCTAATAAAAAGGAACAATGTCATTCTGACTTTTGATAAATCAAGGGCTATTTTAGATATTGATGGTATTTGTTTATTTTGAGCACACGAATATAGGTCATCTATGATATGTAACAGATTGAAAATGTGGAAGCTGACTTTAAATACTGAAGACCTGGTGTTGCAAGGAAGTTGATTCAATATACTTTTTATCTATTCTGATATTGTCTAGATATATAAGACCATTCTATGCCCAATCGTATTTGATGCTAATATTAGTTACTTATGTTCGTATACATGAGTAACCTATCTCGAAGAAATATAAACCATGCATTGGTAAACATGAATATGTATCAAGAAATAAAAAAACATTATCATTTTATAGTTACGTTTTTGAAAATTGCTGATTTAATTCCACTCATTTCATTTTGACATTAAAAATTGGCACCAATTTGTATTCCAATTGTGTTACTAACGAAACTTAAAAGCCTATTAAACTCATTCAAATTAAGTGATTTATTGTTTTGTTTTTCATTTTTGATTTTTTTTTTCAAAGTTGATTCTGAGAATGATCGACTTTTTCTACGAAAACAATGCAACACGTGTGAATGTTTTATTGAAGGCAAATACATTTGATGATTCTTGGACATTATTTTGGACGTTGTCTCCTACAGATAGGCCTAATGTTTATCATTTAATGATTGATTTGAATCATAATACGTTGAACACATAGCTTGCGTGATTTTAATATTTGTTCAGATAGCTACACTTTATACTTAATCATATTTTTTATAAGGACCGAATTCACCGAACTGGTTTTTATTGACTCTTTTACAAAGAAATCGTCATTTGAAAGAAAAGTTTTATTTTTGTAAAAAAAATGCATTTTAGTCTTAACTAAAATTGCAAGTAGTTCTTAGTGGGCTGTGTAATAAATCATTCAAAGACACGAGGGAAGCACTGTGTTTGGAATAACTAATGCTTAAAAATAATTGAAATCGTAATGTCCGTATTGACTTTCAAAGTTTTTATACATTCAAGGGCAAATACATCAATAACTATGTTATGATCAGGAAAAGTCCAATAGCCTTCTGGTGGTTCAGTTATTGTCACGAAAACATGTAAATAATTTTACAATACTCAACGTATTTAAGAGGACCCAGTGGTTAAATAAAATTAGAATTGACACTTGCGTGACATAATTCCCGTGTGTTGTAGAAAATGATCGTATCATCCACTCATTTGTAATTATACATTTATTGGTGATATTTTTAATTGCAAATTAAAAAACCCTAACAGTATACACGGTCATTCTAAAGATATTTGTACAATTTCTGCATCTATGTTAATTTTATTATTTGGTTTTACATTGTATGAATTGAGATAAGCAAAACGATTGAGCATTAATTTGTGAAGGCCTTCCCCTGATAAGTCGTTATCATCATGTTTGAGCTTGTTTCAATGATATGAATTTTTTTATAATTAAAATTGTTTTGGCATTAACTATTTCATCATGTATACATTTACTCGTATTAAAGGTTTTATACTTGATTTTATATTGTGTTACGGTAAGTATTTCCACATCAGTTCACTGACTTTAGAAAATTATGCATTAGGTACAACTTTTATTCTTCAATTTCTTACACAAACTGATGAAGGCATTGTGGAAAGCATATGAACGCATGTATGGAGGTATAATACATATTACACCAGATATAATATTGAAGCATGTCACAGATAATTATATTGCCCTACATCTTAACGAATTGACAACATCTTGACAGGACGACCGTTTACTTCTTTTAAACTGCCAATCATCATTTTGTTTCTTCCATGCTTCTCTTTTAGTCTTTGATTATATCATAGTGTAACTTAAGGTTCCTTTTCACACAAGCGATTACATAAGATCAAGTACTTTTTTTATAGAATTGAATAAGTGCTTTTCTGTGTTGCAATATACCGACGTTCATGGTTATTTGTATAGCATGCAATGTATTTAGTGAACCATTTTATGTATAATTAACTCCTTATGCTGTACACTGTTTTTCTTCCATTTTTTGCACGTATATTGACTTTCTAGATGATTCACTTCTTTATGACAAGAAAATAACAAGTATTGCCTATGACACGTTTGATAAACGGTGTGAAAAAAATGGAGTAAGCTTAGTTTACTTTCATGATTTTGAATGTTTTTTTGCATCAACTCTCATATGGTGTGATAAGCCAATGTCTACAAAAAGTAAAATGTGAGAACCAATATGTACACTGTATACGTTTGCCAAAATGAAAAAGTAGATTTTTATATATGAATGTCTAGAAATTTGTTCCTAATTCTTAAAATTGTAATTCTTAATATTTACAGTGCAAAACTACAATAAAATATATCACCCACTAGCGTTAAATTAATATTTATCCAAATAGAAATTTAAATTTTATATCAATTACCAAATTTTACAAATTTCTCTCTGTCTTAATATGTAAATCACCAGGCATACAATTCATAAACAATACCAAGGGGAATTAAAACATGTTAAGATGATTAGAGTCGAGCCAAGATAATTTGTTTTAATCCCAGAGGTGGTAAAAGTTATCGTTAAACAACATGGTTTTCTAGTCTGTTTTGAAACAAGTTTTGTTATGAATGTGGAATGCCATCGAAGGAATGAATTTGTTTATCAGAGATAGATATCATGCGGATTATTCATAAGATTACCTAATAAAGTAATGTTCTACTACAAAGACAACCTTAGTTATTGCAAAGTCATGATATTATTTACGATCTAAAGTCTCAAATGCTTAATTTGAAAGGAAAAAGTTTCTTTTAATGAGACCGTTCCGCTGTCAAAATCATCTATGTTAATAGCAGTACGACTTTGGTTTTTTTTGAAGGGACGTATAGCAAATTTGAATAATACCGTAAACGGTATGATTCTGATGATGGTATATGTACACGAATCTAATAAGCTGGTTGCCATATTGCAAACGTCATCCATGCTCTACTTATTGTAACTATCTCGTGTTCTTTTTACAGTTCAAGGTGCAAATGAAGAAGTCCAACGCGTGTTTTTTAATTAATTTGTCGTCAGAGATATGCAGTCGGAATCAATGAGGCTAAACGTGTTTGCACAACTTGACTATGTTTGATAAATGAAATATATAATTAGATTTCGGACTCACCATTTTATCGTCTTCTTCTTCTGTACTTTAAGTGAGAAAAATGTCATTTATTTATTCTCTTCTTTACGTGCAGCAATTGCATTTCTTAGCGCAGACAAAAACCATCCTATCGATACAAATTGAGTTAAAGATGTTTTTCGACGAACACAATAATCGATTTAGTGAGTGATAAATGAATCAGCAAGATCCATGAGTGAAACGTTGAATGAGATCAAAGGCAATTAAAGATCTGTGTCTAATTTAGTGAAATCAAATTAGCTATTGAGTTGACACCATTATTCCATTAAAATTATTTGAATGTAGTTTAAAGGTGAATGAATGAGTAATGTAGGAAGAGTCATTAGTTTCAGAAAGCAAATAGAATAAATGCATTTGTGATAAAAGTTGTGAATAAATCCTTTGTCCAATCATGAAATAGACTTTGAGTGGTATTGTGAAGCGGCTTAATAGTGAAAGATGAATATCTAGATAATTTAATTCAGATGTATTTAAAAGTTGACGAATTGATAATCCGAAGGCTAATAATTTTGTAATACGGTTATCAAATAATCTTATATTTGCAATCACAAAACAAATAAGTAAAATATTTCATGTTATGATAGCTAATGAATACATGTTATTATCAGCTTACTTTTGAACCCCTTAGGTTCTTTTATTATTTGTTTGTGGTTTCTTTTTAAACAATAGCCGCGGCCGTGGCGTAGTGGTTAGCATGTCTGACTTCGAATCCGGAAATCGCGGGTTCGAACCTGGTCGCGGTAGGTCATACCCTACACATGAGTTGTCAGCCTCGAGGTAGGGTAAGTTAGTACAGGTGATAGAAAAGTGTCCAGGAAACCTATAGTAGGAAGAACTGGCCGTCGTATATATGACCTAAATATGTATTGAATACGACGTGAAAAAAGTAACAAAATTTAAAAATATTATTACGCCTTTTGGTTGTGGGAAAGTTCTGTGTTTGTTTCATGTAGCTGTTGTTGATATCAGACCCCTTTGTACTTGTTAATTTTAATAAAATACTAGAAGCAAAGTTAACTTGCAATCGTAATACACCTGAGATACAAATTACCCAGAATCGACTGCAATCTTCCGAATACATTTGAAATCCTAGGAGATTTGTTTATGGATTGTCTGGCTGGTGATTTACATACTGAGGAACCTACAAAATAATGTACATTTAGTAATTAATACACTGAGACTAACAAAATGAGATTTTTCTACCAATTGATGGCGCCATTTTAATGTTAGTACAATGCTCAAAGTAACAAAAATATGTGTATGGTCTAAGAAACTTTTGTACAGATGCCTGTAGCAGGAGGAATGCTTTAGTGGTTACTTTGAGAAGGTGGCTTGAAAAGCGATTCTCTTTACCATGTACAAATGACGTTTACAACAACTGGTCTCTTTAGGTGCTGATATTGGAAGGTTTCTGATTTGGTGAGAAATAGTTTTGAAAGATGGATTCTATGTAACGGTGTTTTTGTTATAAAAAGCTATTCTTGTGATAAAGCTTTTGTAAAGAAAATGATCGTTAAAGAAGATTCATTCCTGTGTCAATTAAATTGTCCTACATAATGTTATTATTGTATTTACCTTAATTACATGTTTTTTTAATTAAGTTCCATTACCTTGAACCCAAGTCGTTTTGGAATGACATGAACATTTCTTTGCTGCTGTACTGTTCAACCCAAGTAAAAGGCAATGTAAACACACATCAATATTTGTCATATGATTTATGTTTTCCCTTTATCTTTCACTTTTATTAAGTAGTATAACTTTTCAACTGTCAACTTGCAATAGTCATCGATTAAAATGCCCAACTAGACATTTCCGTCTTCGTTGGAATACAAAAACATATTTAGTCACGTGACACAGGAATACTTGTTACAGATCATTTCATTGTTCAGTTAATCGTACCAACTATGCTATAATCTATAATTGACAACTGCGAGTTTCAATATGAATGACAATTTTGTCCTTTGTGCATATCTATTTTAATCGCTTAAACGTTCTTTCGACATCATTGTAAAGAGTAGCAACATGTAGATACATGCGGGGTGATACGATGCAAAATCAATGTGTTTTCAATTGAGTTCAGAAATCTTATATTCTACAATTACTATGATGTCCAGGAAGCTACCATTAAAACAGCTGACAACGATATCAGAATAAATACTAGTTGAGAAGGTAATAACTACGGCATGCTTAACTAGATTTATCTTTATACAAATACACGATTTTGAATAAAATCAGAGTTTGTATATCTATTGCGCGATGGATTTTAATGAGGCCTTGACAATTAATCATATAAGTATGCAAATCGTAATAAGCTCAATAACTTAACGTCAATTACAGACGTGAACTCTTCAAAGCAGCGCAGTTGACAAGTCAATAAAAGTTTATAGACAAGCTTTTAATTAGCTAAAAAACATAGTGCAATTGTTTCAGTAGACGAGCGTCAGATCAGTCATCTAATTAATTACAAACCAATTAAATGTTCCTTGATTGCAACAATTCTCTCATTTGTGAGATAATCAATGATTATTTGAAACATTAAAGTTACATAAAGACACCATGTGCGTATGTAAACCGTAATTAGTGGATTTTATATCAATAGAGATATTGTCTGGCGTATGTTGAACAACAAAACAAGTATACATTAAAGGCGAATTCGCATTTGTTTTAACACATAATCGAAATAATATATACAGATAATTACGTTATGATTTCTTTGTGGAATGAAGAATATACATTAGGCGGTCGTACACTACTCTTATCATTGGATTGAACAAAAATCTGAATTTGAACCCGTTACCTTAAAGTTTCCCCGAAATATACCAACAAAAGTGTTGAACAAATAACAAATGTCATTATCATATATACAGGATGGATGTCATTTTGTTGATAAGAGTCGATAGCCCGAGGGGTGCGGGTTCGAATCCCACCCGGGGAGGTTATACCCTTCCATGAAAATTTGACAATAATGTCAATTTTTCTCCATTGATTAGACAATATGGAGAAGTTTCCCACCTTGTGGAAAGGTAGGTGAGTACTGGTTATAGACAATGGTCCAGGAAAGCTAGGTTATGTGCGCCCGACGCCGTAAAGTGACCTCAATTGTGTTGACACGGCGTTAAATCTAATAATAATAATAATAATAAGAGCTTTGAACCAAACATGCATAAAAAGTTAATGAATAAACTAAAGCGCATAACACCCCCATTGTTCGCATTTATGTTTGGTGTCTAGATCTTGAACTGTTAGTTATTGCTACTTAAACGCTCACTCACTCTTTAAAAACATGTTTATAATTATAGTCGACTGGTGGAACGTTAACTACTTATGATTTATTTGAACAAACCCTACAAAACATATATTCACTGCCCTCAAAAAAGTGCCTCCACACATTTACATAACATGTACTCAATTGAGTTTCAAAAAGTTGTAAAAGCAAGTTATGATTTTTAAGGACTATGTAATTTACGAATGTCCTTCATGACTTTAAAATAGGTGTGGTTGCAATAATTGAAATTTACAAATAATTTTCATAAATTTCAGTTTTCATTTTAATCCTAATAAAATAAATAAGTAAGTTTAATAGAAAAATATAAAAAAAGTGGTTTAGTAATATTTACTTTTTATGAAAAAGTGAGTTTAAACATGTAAACTTTTGTGCAAGTTTACATGAAGTACAGTGAAAAAAAGTTAAAATAAAATCTTCCAATTAGATTGTGTACACCCCCGTACAGATGCACTAAGAGTTAAAAATACAAATTAATTCATACATTGTCTGAAATCAGTATAATAAAATATCTCTATATACTAAAATTTATAAATTTCAACATGTCCAAAATACAACTTTACACAAAAGAAGTAGTACAAACAAAAAGTACGGTGTCCAATAATGGACACAGGTAATGAAAGGTACACACTTAAAATAGGTATAATTCACTAATGTCATTATTGAACGGCCTGTTAGCGGAAAACGTTTCAGGCAAACAGCAAACGGTTTAAGTATATAGTACGCGAGTATAAAACATAGTTCCAGTATATTGTGCAAATTAGTAACTGCCCTTACAACGAAGTCGGCGGTGTTACTCCCGTTGATTTAGATCAATAAATTTACAAAAAAAAAACAAGTTAACAAGAAAACAATTCCTCCTCTCCGAATTCTTCTAATAAATTGAAGTAAAGATTCTCTTGTCCGCTATCTTTAAACGTTCGCGCTCCAACGGATCGTTCAATTAACCGTTCATAACGGTAACGGTGGTTGACTAACGTTAAATGCTTACTGAACGCAGGGCTGATAAAGAACTGGGACTGTTTCATAAGAATCTTACGTAAGATACAGATATCGGAACGTGCAAGTTGTCACACGGTACGGACGGTACACGCACGTTATACGAACACGGACTGCACGTTACACGATACACGAACACGATAGATAGCTTGATTTGCGGTAAAATACACGATTCCGAGTCTCGATACACGTTTAACACGATTGTTCGAAATCCTCGGCTTTTTTCGCCCAGAGAAAAACGTTTCAACGACGACACGTTAAACGATTAATGCGTCTCAAATGTAGATTGAAAACAAAAAATATTCTTCTGTTTCGTCGTAAATATGTAACTAAACAATATAAGTTTTGTTAAATTTATTGAAAATCGAGTTTACCTGCTCAAATTCTTAAAAACAAAATGTTACAAGTTGGCTTAAATCGAATTTAAATTCACGCACACGATTGTCAACTTCGAAATCACACGATAGACAAAGAAATAAAAATTTAAATATGTTACATTGGTTCATTACACAGTTAAGCTTGATTGTAAAATATAATATTGTATCAATAAATTTATTGAATATCGACATTTTAAGTAGAAATTAAGGTACACGATAGGCGGGCAGTCAATACACGATAGACAAAAAAGAACACGATTGATAATATTTTGTATATAAAATTGAATTAGTACACGGTGTACAACAAAAATACTAACTGTATAATAAAGAATATTATTACTGTCAAAATAATTTAATGCCATTATTAATAAGTTTGTTTTAATCGAATTAAAAACCACGAAAAAACCGATCAACTCACACGATTGATAAAAATACACGTTTAAAGTTTTTTTCCTTTGTTTTCTTCAAATCATTCATTGAGAAAAGATGTCATAATTGTATGTGTATATGTTTCAAAAGTTAAATACATTCTTAGCTTGATTGTAAAAATATAAACAA
This sequence comes from Mactra quadrangularis, assembly GCA_025267735.1. Classification (NCBI taxonomy): domain Eukaryota; kingdom Metazoa; phylum Mollusca; class Bivalvia; order Venerida; family Mactridae; genus Mactra; species Mactra quadrangularis. Next base: position 43,627,606 of record CM046305.1, on the reverse strand, counting down.
GTCATATAGTATAGATTATTTTATTGAATATCGACATTTTTAGTAGAAATAAAGGTACACGATCGGCGAGCAGTCATTACACGATAGACAAAGAAGAACACGATTGATATTTTTTATCAAACAAATTATGTAAGTACTTGATGTATAACAAAAATACAAACTGCAGAATAAAGAATAACATTACTGTCAAAAATTGTTTATGTCATTCTTTGTCTTTGTAAGTTGGCTTTATTCAGATTTAAAACCACACACACGATAGCCGGCGAAACCCACACGATAGAAAAAGAAATACACGTTTCAAGTTTTTTCTCTATTTTTATTTTCAAGCCATTCATGGTGAAAAATACTTTGAATTAGTATATTTTTTCAAAACACAGTCTACGCGTGATTAAAAAATATAAGCATGTCATATTGTATAATGGTCGCCTTTTTAGTAGTATGTATACTAGATATAAACGTTTACATGCAGTGCTTGCGTGAAGACGCGGTATTAAGACAGTACACACACCTCGTGTTAACTTACTATTTTATGCCGACTACAAAATCGATATTTAAATAAAAAGTTTTACATATAAATACGCAAATATGAGGGAATAATACGAATAAACTGTAAAAACTAAATAATTTAATTTACTTTAAGAATTAAAACAATGATGACTTTTTTAATCATATAGAGTCGTGATAAACGAGTTCTTGACCAAGTGAGATGACAATTATAACAGTTTGTTTACTAAACGCTTTAGCCACTGACAAACAAAGAAAATGTTTGATAATTAAGATAAATGAAAGCATGTGTTTACATTTTAAATATAATAATATTATAACGATTATTTTAATTTAGTAACAACATTTCGGTTGGGCCGCAATTTAATTGACCGCAGATTGGTCCGGAATGAGCCGCAGTTTATCGACGTACGGCATTTAAACAGGAATTTCCGGTTTAAACAAAGTCAACATTTATTCTAAACTCAACTTAATGAATCGCGGTTTTTCTTTTTGTTTACGGATGATGATTAGTCGACAATGCATAAGTATTTAATACATTTATACGTATGGATTTATCAATATCTCGGGCACACGATACACGGTAATAAAACGCAAAATCACAATATCTCGGACCGATTTTTACCGTGTATTTACACGATGAGCGGTCTACACGTTACACGATTGAAATACACGGTGAATTATACACGCACACGGTATGAATGATACACGCACGATACACGCACGATACACGCAAATTTTGGAAACTTGCACGATCCGAGATCTGTAGCGAAATTTCCGAAATAACTTACTTACGTTGAACTTACGTTTTCGATGAGAGAATTTCAAAGACGCGCTCGAAACTTAAAATCTTTGCTACAATACGATCTGACTTAAGTCAACGTCAAGTGGTGAAGCCCTCAAATTTTGGTCACATGATTTGTTGTCAATAATACATTATAAACTATAAAACATTTAAAGAATACAATATGTTCCATAAAACTTCAACGAACAATTTCACAAACGGAGATTAGAAGCTCTCGAAGAAAATGCACGAGGGCTATACAGAGCCACCATACTCTTGATTTTTCAATACACGGCCAATTTAAACAAAGGTGGTATGACACAATAAATGGTCATCTGCTAACAAAACATCGACCAATTTAAGACGGAACCGATGAATGTCAAAATAAAGTAATTAGGAACAAAAAAGTTCCCACGTGGCGTAAGAAAAATACCTTAAAACAATAAATCATCAAATCTACAGACATATATAGTAATAACTTCATAAAAAATAAACCATTCTTAAGACATTTCATCGAAATCTTGCAATCTTTAGATAGAAGTTCAGTTCGCGTATGTACACACGTTTTTGTGATAAGCCCCTGACTTCCGCAAAGATGTGTAATGAATAAGTTTTTAATACACACAAAATGGACGCGCAAATTTTGATTACAGAGCCCACATATTTGTTTGTTCATATATGTAAATTTAGTCACAGATATAGAAAATGTAAGCCTCAGTGCATCTAGAGTAATATTAGCGCATTCAATATCTGCATATGTATTCTGAAATTGTTCGCTAGAATAAAAAGAAACTTGCACAGAAAATAACTTATTTATTTCTGTATTCACAGGTGATGTGAAGTACCTACGATAACATTGCCTGGTGCAAAAGATTTCAGGCAAGAGGGATGATTAAACATTATGATATTTTTAGCACTGCATTCACCCTAACCAATTTTTTGAGGGCCGGTACTTAAAGGTACCTTTCTGTAATTTCAACTATTACATAGTCCTTAATTTTGCTTATTGAAATCGGTACATTTTCATTTTGAATGTGAATTTACGAACATATCTTAAATATGCTATTATTTCATTGTTGTACATTGGCTATAGTTTTAGAAGCTGATAGGTATCATACTGCAGTTCATAAATTGAAATGGTTCCATTAAAATTTGTTTCCATTGCATGAATCAATTAAATAAATACTGATATAGATTTAATAATTCTTTAAAATGTTTGTTTTTGTTGGGTTTAACGCCGTAGCAACACATTGTATTGGTCATATAACGGCGGTCAGTCAACCGTTCCTGGAAAGGCTAAATCTCTGGATTAACCTGTTAACCAACTACTAAGCGCATACTTTCGTCAGTGACTGACAACTGCCCTACATACTTAAACATCATTGGTAGGGGGAAGAATGGTCGTAGAAATAATTTCTTGACCAAGCACTATAAAAGTATGCCCGCCCGGAAATTACTTTAAAATTGAACTTGGACTTAAACGCAATTCAAATTTTGTGTACTGCCAAGGAAAGTTTGAATTAAAAAAAAATAACAAGAAAAAAAATCGTTATCATTTATAATAGCAAATGTGCTGTTTTGTTCCAAACCATGAAGCATTGTTGACGTTTAATAAAGAACGACAATAGAAAGACAATAAAATGAAAATAGAGTGATCTGTAACATGTTTTTATTTATCATTCGACTAAATATGCCTTTGTATCCTACTCACGTAGACGGAAGTGTCTAGTTGGATATTTTGATCGATGACTATTGAAAATTGACAGTTGAAACGTTATGCTACTTAATAAAAGTGAAAGATAAAAGAAATCTATAAATCATACAACGGATATTGGTGTATGTTTCTCTCTCGTTTTAAGCACATAAATATGAACACTTTATGTCAAAAACATAGTCATAACACTCAGCATACGTGCATGCATTTCTAACAAACATGAATGATATAGTTAAGCCTTTAATAAACCACACATTCTTAACCAAAATGATAGTGACCTTGAGCCTACGAAACCGCTGTTGAATCCCGACAGTCCAGGGTCATTCCGATAGTAACATACTTAGTAATTACCCCTTACATTGCTAGAGACTGGCTATCGTTCAAGCTACTTTGACGCCATCACAATTTCTCTGCACTGTCCCGGGATGGGGTACTTTTAAAATAATTGGTTCATTATTTATTTGACTCTTTGTTCAAACACACTCAAGATTTAACTTTTTGAAATTTTGAAATGGCCGATCATTTTTCTATTATATATTTAAGAAAATGAATAATGGATATTGTTATTGCTAAATTATCCTTTAAACAAAAACTCACTCAAATCACATTTATTGTAACTAACTATTACTCACATTACCATTTACACTGTCTACTGGTTCCAAGATGTTTCTGAGTAAATTTTGAGAGAAACATTTATATCTTAGTTGAAATCTGTAAAGAAACAGCTATAAAGCTTAAACAGGCAACCAAAATAGTGTTCTCAAAACACTCCAATCCCGCATGATTATGAAATTTCTCACATTTTGAGCTTTCAACTATCGTTCTTTCAACTCAAACATGATCATTGACATTCAATTTAGCAGAAACTTGAAATGAATATTGATGTTAAGGGAAAACTTTAAATCAGATTTTATCAGTATTCGGTCAAGACAAGAGACGTTGAAATAAAAAAAGGATTGCGGTTTTGAATTGTTTTATTCTTAACAATCTTCGAGCTGAGAATATTATTATTTTGAGAAATATTTTTTTTGTTATAAACATTGCATGTGTCCTGTGTTAACAAAAGAAGAGATTTGACCAAAGAAACTATTTTTGTGACAAAGCTCAATGTTTGTATATAGAACAAGTCTTAAAGTCGAACCCGCAAGTGTATGATAAAGTTTAACTTAATACCTACTGCGCCAACCAGATGATAGTATTGTTTGGGGATGTAGAAGTTATTCATCAAGTTTCGGTGCAAGATCGACTTTTATTTCACCCAGGGGTTTCAGAAAACATGCTTTCAAGAGAGTGGAAGCCACTATTTAAAACATGATTATGTGAGCTTATGAAATGAATTAAAATGAATATATTCCAAATTGTCGAATATTATGTTTCTTACATATTCTTTGAAGGATTTTTTCCACAAATGTAGCCTGACTTTTTTTCCTATGTAGTATGACATCATTTATCATTTTAAAAAAGTCATTTGGATTTTATATCATTTTTATATCATTTTATATTTTCATCGAGCATTTCCATCGAATAATATCACATTTCAATTTAAATCATAAAAGTATTTCAATTCAAGTACTTATTGGTAGTGTTAAACTTACCATTAAACTTGCCGTTTAACAAATTCACTTGTTTATTTTTTTCTGTTTAACAAACATTATGTTGAAATTTATAGTGAGTAAATATAAAAATAGATTTACCTTGTGAACTGATGTATAAAGCATTTTATCATGTCGAGTAAAATAGTTCACAACACTTGTATAAAGACTTCAAAGTCCCTAAAGAACTGAAATATAAATGACTTGTTTAAATCTATTTTATCGGACAACCGCAAATCAATGATTCATTTTCATTGTATTGACCTAAGTTTTTAATAAAATGGATAGCAAAACTCGCCAATCATGTTTGAATGACAAAGGTTTGCACGCATGCTGTATTGATATTGTTCTTTCATTTGTCATTGTCAAATACAATTACGATACAAACATTTCTTTAACTTAATTTGTATAGATGAGACATTTTTTTGTACACAGAATGACATTCATAATGATACAAAACAAGGACACGCCTGCGTTATATGTGTCACCTTAGGCTTAAGGTGCTTTTTTCAAACATTGCACATTATTTGCAGATTTTTTAAGCAGTTCTTATGGACATTGTCAATGGCATACATCAAGTATCGAATTGTTAAATGAAATGGGGAAATTACTATATTTCGGAAAAGTGACCACTTAACGATGTCACCTTGGCACGCAAAATTTTGCCGTGACACAATATTTAAAAGTAAAACCAAAATGATTCGAAAATCCCATTGCATTTTGAACAAAGTAGCCGACTCGAAATATGGATTTATTTATTAGTGATGCTATTGAAATATCTGCATGTAATATACTGAAATAATAGAAGTTGAGAAAAAGTGATACATAACCAGAGTTCTTAACATCGCAATTAACTAAACTTACAGCAATGTTTATCTAAAACAACTATAAAATTGAACATTGACTCGAAATGAATCAAATAAAAACGTTTAAAAACAAATTTGATCAATTGGAACATGATCAAGTAGTGCTGATTGCAACAATCTCTCTCATCGTTGTGTTATTTAATGATTTTAGTCAATAATTAACGAGTGTTTATGTATGAACTGAAATAATAAAACAATTGTCATTTATCTTAAGGCTTTTTTGGGTAGACTTTTTTTCCCGAGGAGCCTAACGCAATTTGTGGGCGGCTAATTTAAAAACAGTGAATGAGTTTAAACAAATTCTGTCTGACTTTTTATTGAGTTAGAAATGCACATTTACACATTTTAATTGAATTAGTCAGACACAAATAAGTGAGCACATTGAACCTTATATGTACTCGTCTCTGACTGTGTTTTTGAAGAAACAATGTTTTCTCAGGTTTGCCAAATAGTGGTTGGTGATTGACTGAATTGTCAAATTGAATGTAAAATGTCTTTATACATAAAATAATCATTATTTGGTACTTTAGTCCCATGAATATATTATAATGATTTTTAATTATTCAGAAACTGAAAGAGAAAATGTTTAAGCCTAACTTGAATCTTTTGTATAATGAATTCATTTTGTTTTAGTTCTTCAGCACCATACTAAAACCCATAGCCAAAATCCTGTTTAATTCGATACACATTTACACCTAAAAAAGAAGCAAAATAATATCTGAGAAAATTCCAAAATCAGCATTTCTTAGTTTACCAACTTAATTTTTAAACTAAATGTATACTACACTATTACGCTTAAATTGTAGTAAATTTATTGCGACAAGCTTAAGTTGGTTTTTCTTATACATGTATTTTATTTGCCTCAGAAATTTTGAAAGTATCTTTTAATTTAAATTAGGCAATTCAATGTCTATATTTAGTCTGAAATTGTTCTGTATGTGATTGGCTTGGACCAGGATAAGCACGTTTTGAAATAAGCAAATATTCAGCATTGTATATACATGTACTACATATATCTAATGCTCGGTAATGAAAGAAACTGTTCAAAATGCACACTTCTTTATTCTTGTATTTTTATGCTACAACAGTCATCTTCCGCTGTAAAAGTTGTCATACTAGGAAAAATATGTCTAAGCGATACAAATTAAGTTAAAGAAATGTTTGCATCGTAATTGAACTTGACAATGACAAATGCAAGAACAATATAATACAACATGCGTGCAAACCTTTGTCCTTTAAACATGATTGGCGAGCATCTCTATCCATTTTATTAAAAACTTTGACAATGAACTGATTAATCATTGAAGAGTTGTTTTTATATCATTTATTTATATGGATTGAAACGTGTATTAAGCCTAGGTCACATTCACGTGGTTAAAGAAGTTGTTTTAGTAGGAGTAGTGGTCTAGTGGTAGAACTCGAGCTTAAGGATTGAGATGTCCCACTGAAGGCACTGCTATTTTCCGTGAGTAAGAAATTTTCCTAGTTGTTCCTTATCACTTATGGCTTGTAGTAAGCTGTGACGGGGGTCACCTACCTGAAGGTGATTTCTAGGATCAATGGTTATCATACAAAACTGTGAGTCACCTTTATTATTTCGGATGGGTTCGTAAGTATTGATTAATTAATGTTCTAGTCAGATAAGTCATATCTTAACATATTTACTCTTTGATAATCAAAAATACACGATTTTGAAGTTACTGAGAACGAATGTACTTGAAATATATATAAGATCATGGTCTGTAGTCACGTGATTTTCCACAAATACAAGATCAAGTTGTTTATCTTTAAGAATCATGAAACACTTTGGATGCCGACACAACCCTTCATTTCATCATGTTCCAATGTTTGAGTGATACGTGTACACAATTTAATTATGCTCTCAGTGATTGTGCTGCAAACCCGCATATACCACAATTATCGTTTAAGATTTTAATTGCTTTGAGTTAATTTTTTTCCTCGTATTGATTTTGTTTCATCCCACAAGTTGGCGCTCTGTTCACATTCGTCTCGAGCTAAAATAAACCGTATTGTTGCAATATAAATACTGATTCGCCTAAAAATTTATTGAAGTCCCTGATTTCCGAATAGCCTCTTCATCTCGTGTTTCATTTCTCTAGTTGCAAGACTGTTCTCTCATGTTTTTCATATTTTTGCCATTTCCAACATGAACAAAAACATCTTTGCATTGTCAAAGAAAAGGATGAAAAGTCAATTTTTGTAACTAAGGGATTTAAATATTTTTTTTGGGCAAAACAATATGTCTTGGAAGGACTAAATCTGAACCTACAAGACGATTGTACGGAAAGCACTAGGTGATAATAAGTCTCTTCAAGCTTATTATGCACAATTAACGAACTTTGTCATTTACCGACTTTTGCTCATTATAATTAGCAAATTATCATTAGAAAACTATCATTAACATACTATCAGCTCTATATTAATGCTTCTTTTACCTTTGATGTTTTTTGGATATCAAAAAACATTGCGCTCATATGAATCTACTTACTCACGTTCGTCGAGTAGAATAAACATTTGTCAACCATTTAAAACATGTTTCAGGTATGTGAGATGTTTTGTACTATAATTGATGATTTCTCCCTCAACCTTTCTCATTGCCCATATGTTTATAATGTAAGTTAACTATTCTAATAATAAAAATCACAAAATAGTAGTAGTGGTTATGATGACAATAATGATAATAATGGTGATAATAATGAAATGATGTTAATGATAATAATAATAATTATGATAATGATAATAATAGTGATAATGATAATAATAACAATAATAATAAGTACCTTTAGCTTATTAGGCTAGTCAGTTTGGCAAGCCAAGCCAAGCCTTCCCTAAATGCCCCAAATATGTTTGACGTTTGATTGTTCCTATTTTACCAAAGTTAGTATAATTGTATAACTTCTATTTAACATCACTATTTGACAAGACTAAAGTATGTTGCAGTTTAATGGTCGTTGCTCTGCAAAATATTTGTTATATTAATGTAATTTATGAGGCGTGGATTAGAGAGTTTTATATAGGTAAATATGTACGCTGTGTGTATGCTTTGACGTAATTTCAATGTTGGTCTAGTTAACACTTCTGTTTTGTGTTTGAATCCTATGTTGATAAACAAGTTAATATTGGTGTTTTAAAATTGCTGACAGGTAGTTTCGTTTCAATTTCCAAAGATAAATGAGAATCGGTTTATCTGAAGAACTCGGTTTTTTCCATAGACGTTTGCACAGTACTGCTGAATGTTACTAATACTGAGGAAGAATTCCACTTCCAGCTAACTTTACTTACAAACTTTTTCCCTTGCCTCCTCTGTGTGTCTTACAACGTCAAATTTAGTTACCATCACAAATTTGCTTTGTTTAAGCCATAGAAAAACTGAAAATCCATAAATATGTTTAATAACGAAGAAATGGTATTGATTTGTTTTTAGTCTAAAAAGAAACTTGTTTTACTCTCGTGGATTGTCTGTCATCATCAATTGAACTGAGTTCTGCTAATTATAAGAAAATGACACAAGAAACAATATTCCTTGTTTAAAACTAATTGTCTGATTTCGATAAAGTTAAGGTAGTTTACCATTTTGTGCTCTATATGGCATCTTCTAAAATTGTAAATCATCGTTCGACATCAAAACGCTGTGTGTTTTTTCTTAATTCGTGAAACATCGTGCATCATTGGAAGTTATTGTGTTTGTCTTAATCGTAATCATCGTAAATGATTGTGTTTGGCTCAAATCGAGCAAAAAATTGTGTATCATCGGAAAAAATTGTTTGTCTAAATTCGTGCATCATCTGAAAAATCTGTGTTTTTTCAAATTGATATTTAACGTGCTTCATTGGAAAGCTCTATGTATGCCATTTTATGTTGAGTTTAGAAAAATAGTTTATCGTAAACCTGTCGATATTTCTAACGCCGAACGGATGACGTCACATGTCACGTGACGTTAAGCGCAAATAATTATGGGATAACTACCTTAAAAGATTATTATACTGTACGTACGCTACTCTCATCTTTGGTGCCTAGCTAATATATACTGGTTTCCATCTAATATAGACAAAGAGCGTTAACTGTTGAATAATTAAGATTGTTGAGATAATTTACGATTGTCTTACGATGATTAAATTGAACAACGTGTGTACTGAGTCACATTTCGGAGAAAATCCCTGCAGCGTACCTCACCGATTTATTTGAGAATAGATTTTTAAGACTGCTTTGTCATTTAAAGCTACTATATGCTATATATTTATCTACAGTGGACTTGAAAACTGTTTTACAATTATGAAGTAATCAGAATATAGCAAGCATTGGAGACACTATAAACTGTTAAATCTACCCTGTTTTTTTTAATTTGAATTTTACAAAGCTTCAATTTCTTTAAAAATTGGGGTACTTTTATAAGAGCACATTGTATTTATTTATACCCTAATGTTCAATATACCTGACCTATAATAGTTTTAGAGCTTTATAATGTGATTTGAAAAGCTTTTCTATAACAAGACCTTATTTTACACATACTGTGTGAAACTATTGTTTCAAGTATTGACAACCAAATTCTACTTTCGGTTTCCATCCACTTTCACTTTGAAATTCAATAAATAACATTTTACATTTTTAAGCAATATTTGCATTTAATAAAAAAAATCTTGTTCATTAGAGGTGTTTGAAATTGATAAATGTCTTTTTTCTTAAGAGCCCAAACACAGTGTTGCTTTTAATAATGGAGCTTCAAACGTTGCTCAAGAACTAACCGACTAATTGCAGTCAATAATTTTACGTTTCTCAGCGAAGTTCTTCGCTTATATTTATGACGTGCTAAATGTACGGCAACTTGTTTTAGTCTCTGTAAATCTATTCACGTCGAGATGTATAAAACTTTCATTGCATTGACTGGAGGCTGATGATTCTGTATTTTTTCTAATTACTGAATGATCGTAAAGTTTCTTATACAAGATACGCTAAGATGTCCCCAGGATCCTAGTAACTATTGACATGTTTTAATTTATTATGTTTTCGTTTGATTTGTTGAGTAACTTGCACTCAGTGACAGCTCTTACCGTGATTGTTTTAGAATGTGTAATTAATTATAGACTCATTGCCAGAGTACAACGTTTCTGATGATTATGTACTTTTCAATTAACTGATTGACAATTGCTTAAGACATTGACCGAAATCTTTTTGGTGCATTTTTCTTAAGCCCATGGTGAATGTGAATATCTGTTGTGTGATTAGTGGCACACCGGGATATCGAATATAGCTTTCCAAAGTGGGTTCATGTACGAGCTCGAATCCACTCGTATTTTACGCTACCATATAAAATTGACAATAATATCAATTTTCCACTATTGATATTATGTGAATTGTTATTATTCATATACATTTGTCGACCATGACACAAATGGATGAAGCTGAAAATTAATTTTTATATTAAGGAAAAATGGACCAATCATTGAGGTTTTTTATTTTAAAATTATGGATTCTTGTGGAACAGTTAAAGCGCTTACTGATAAAGACAAACGTCTTAGAATAGTTGATTAGGTTTGCCGCTCCAAATTTTTGAAACAAAATTTATACAAGGCGATTAGCCAAACTATTCTTGAATTTTATGAAACTGCCAATGGTGCATACATTAATTTCACTGATTTAAATATTCACTACAGTACTTCTGTACTCAGGATCGACAAAATAGATTTAAATCAGAATAGTTAATGTAAGCGACACTACCTAGCCATCATTTTAAATGGATTCCTTGAAGGTATATAAAGGCAACCCATGTGGGTCTCATATGAGTTGTGCAACGGACTTGATAAGGGTCCAAAATGTGCTACCAATATAGGTCCCATAAGAGTTTCATCTTGGCTTCATGCGGGCGAAAATTGGGGATTTTATTGGCCCAAGATGGGTTTTGATAAAGTTCAACATGGGCTCTAAGTGTGTCCAAGCTGGGCTTTATTTAAGTTGTTTGCTGAAACACTCGGCATTCCATTCAATTAGTTAGAATTTACCTACTACAAAACTGAGTTTTGTCTATTACTATCGCAAGATCACAATAATATTTATAAATATTTATTACTATGTATAGTAGCCATGTTTTATTGTGTAGACGTCAGGATATATTGTGATCTCATACAACGGAGAGAAACCAGATGTTTGTGTTGATTTCCTGAGGGAAACACCAAGTAGATAGACTAGATACAATATATTGTAACAACGTACATCATAACATAGTAACAGTTCTTAAAACTGTTTTATTTGTTACTGTGAAAAATCAATTATCATCAATCGGAAATCTGCGGCGATTTTCGGTGCAAAAATATCTTGGACAGCGTAATCTGGAGAAAAAAGTAGTTCGAGCTTGGATTCTGTTGTAAATTTAAACTGAATGTGGTTTCCCTTGAAATAAAGTAAGAACTACTTTGAAACATGACGTTTAAGAGTTTGTATTTCTAATGAAATAGTTTTGATAAGAATTTCAACTACATAAATCTGAGTTAATGAGTGTGTACAAAAATAACAGCTTGTCGAGTTTCAACCCGTGAGGAGCAGGCGTGCCCGAGTGGTTACGACGTTGGACTGGTTCATCATTGGATAGTCAGCTCCGCGTTGGTTCGAACTCCATCTAAAACCTACCCCATTGATTCCTTGAGCAAGAAACTTTTTCCTACTAGCTCAGTACTGAGGCACCAGAAGCGGACTTGAAAGTGTCTAATATCCGCTGTAAGAACTTGTTTCACAATTGAGCCAAACTGAATTAATATAACAAATCCCTTGAACTGAGAAATGACATTTTCTGTCTTGAAAATATGTTTTTCTGACCTCACTGAGTGAAATAAAAATCGATCTTACACCAAACAAAATCAATGTATATCTTTCTATTCAGTATTTTACGTTCATTTAATGTTTTCCTATAATTGTTACATGTTGGAATTTTAATGCCCATTTGTATTTTCCAGGACTAATATTCCTGATTGAAATATGTTCAAATATCAGATTTCCATTATATAAATGTTTGTTTTAACTACACTATTACTTTTATCTGGAAACAATGTTATATTATTTGTTTGATTTAGACTCATAGGATGATCTAGATTTCTTTTATTTTCTGCCCTATGGTCGCCATGGATCTTAAACTGAACTATAAAATACATGTATCAAACTAAACTTGTTTAATCGATTTTGTTTATGTTAAATGAGCGTATTTGTATTTAAATCAGTCTCGATGAATATGATAAAATTAGAAATGAGCTATGAATACTCCGACCAGTATATGACATTTGCTCCACTCAAATAAAACTTCAAACGCCACTCCACACTGTGTCTGTATTTCCATATGTCCGTCTGTGCGTTTGCTCGTTTTGATTGATGTATATTTCTACTGTTTTATGTTTCGGATAGTTCACCTACCGGTAGCTGAGATTAGCTTGCCCCTATTATCTGCTATTAGTTAAAGCGTTTGGCAATTTGAAGCAGTGGCAATCAACCCTACGATCACCGAGGGATTGTTTTCATGATAAGCCAAAAAGAGCAAGATGCCGACATTTTAAATATCCATATAACTTTTTTGTGTATGCCCTTCATATGGCATTATATTTTATATTTTTTATCAAAAATTGAAAAATTGACACAACGTTACACATTTCAGGCGGATACAGTAAATGACACTTACTATGTTTAATAATTTCATTTATCCATTCCAATAACATTGGAACGATGCAACTTTATTTTTAAATAACCTTGGTGACTAATGACATAAAATTGAACACGTTTAAACATATTTCATGCACATTTTTGAAAACGAGAGTAGGTATCGTGGGTTTAGTTAGAAAGAAAACTCCAAATATTTAGAAAACTTGCTATCACATTTTGAAAAGTATTGTGTCAATGTCTGCAACCACAATTATGATAATAAAATGCAGACTTGAGAAAGGTCCCTTTAAACATCGTTTTGTAAACTTGACATTGGGCTAAAAGACTTCAGTTTGTTTTAATCTCGTTTTCTTCCCTTTATTTGTAATAATATTAATTTAAGCTTTAAGTATTACAACAAATCCGTTGTGAACGAGATCTTGTAGAAATTGTAGAACAATATCATGACTTCCAATTTTATTTCTGCGATGAGTATAATTTTTATTGCCGTTGCGTCTTAAAGTATTTTCGTTTTATGACAGGTTTGAGGTAGTGCAGATTTATTCTGATTTCCCTGCAGACTGGAAACACAAGCCATTGTGTATGTGGCTTTTCTCTTAAAAACACAAAATATATCCTAAGTTAACGCTACAGTCATAAATGTTCGGATGTCATTGTCTTTTTACATACCTTTGGGACAATCTCTCAGACACCGTTACTCAAAACTAAATAAATTCCTTCAATGTCTTGTTGATACATACTTACTAGATCATGTTTGATGTTCTCTGAACATTTTTGTTGGGTTTTACTTAAGTGCAACACATTGTACAGATCTAATCAAGACGGTCTGTCAACATACTCATCGTTCCTGGAAAGGCTAAATCTCTCGATTTTGCTGTAAACCAGTTACTAAGCGCATACTACCGTCAGTGACTGACAGACTGACAAATTGACAACTGTCCTACATGAGATTGACAAATGTTTTACATGATTAAAATTCAGTGGTAGGAGGGAACGTGGTCGTAGAAATTACTTTTATGGAGATTTCACGAAGGATGCCCCGCCCAGGAATCAAATCTTCGAACACTCGATTAGTAGACTTGTACGCTATCGACTGAACGAGCCAGGTGACATGTGCTCTATACATACATTCATGCATATGCTTTTAATATAGGCTAGAATACGTTTGCGAATCTAGAAATCTTGCAAACCTACTTCGATTTTGCTACCATGGTAACATCCTCCCAATTCTTTTACCATTTTAAACATGCATTACACATAGCAAGAAAGAAATGCAGATTTTGGCATCATAATAATGTTCCAGGCAATATCGTGGAAACATATTTAAAAAAAAAATTTTTTTGGAATCTCGTGTCCCGAAGGGAGTACGGGTTCGAATCCCACCCGGGGAGGTTATACCCTTCCATGAAAATTTGACAATAATGTCGATTTACCTCCATTGATTAGATAAAATGGAGACGTTTCCGGCCTTGTGGAAGGGTAGGTGAGTACTGGTTATAGACAATAGTCCAGGAAAGCTAGGTTAGGTGCGCTGGACGCCGTGAAATGACCTAAATTGTGTTGATACGGCGTTAACTCCAATAAATAAATAAATAAAAAAAACAAAAAAAAACATAACCTTTATATGATATCTTAATGATGTTTTTGTTGTAACATAATGTAATTTTAAATGTTATGTTGTTTTGCAAAATTGGTTTTATGCGTGTAACCATGTAAACATGTATTATTGCTAGATAAATATTAGGTCGGGTAAGGAGTTAAGGTTAATGAGACTCAATACTGATGGAATATACTGTTTACTAAAAGTGGTCATATTAAATTCAATGAGTTTGGAAACAAACGTTTGTTTGTGACTATACATTATAGTGGATTTGTAAGTTTTGATGGAAAAAAACATCTTTTAGCTCCTATCAATTATACAGAACTTTAATTGTTATTTTATGCATCATTTGTATGGATTTTAATCTTTTTGATTTGGCTGCTGAAAAATAGAAACAGAAAAACAAGTGTTTGTTTGCATTTTGAAAGATACCGTGACTATATACTCTGAAAAAGAAATTCCTCTTAAAGTCTGATCATATATTCATTACAGACAGCCGCACGGCTAGCTCAGATAGTAGCACGCAAGTTTACTGATCAAGGGGTCGTGAGTTTGATTCCCGGGCGGGGAATACAGTCGTGGAGCTTGGTCATGAAATTATTTCTACGGCCATTCTGCCCCCTACCAATGATTCTTAATTATGTAGGCCAGTTGTCAGTCACTTACAAATGTATGCGCTTAGTAGTTGGTTAACAGCTGAATCCAGAGATTTAGCCTTTCTATGAGGAGTGAGTAGGTTGACTGACCGCTGTTATATGACCTATACAATGTGTTGCTACGGCTTTAACCCCAACAAACAAACAAACAAACATTACAGACTTAAGTTCAGTAATAAATGAATGCTTATATCAAACAAATATGTATAAACCTATATATCTGGTATTATTGTCGTACATAGTAATAAATAGAAATTTCCCTAAGGGATGTTTGAAACAGTTTTTTGTTTGACTTTCATGTTTGTCCGGCATTTGACATTGTTGGAAAATAAAAAAAAACTATCGAAATAGGAATCTCATTAAGTGTTGTTTTCAATCACATAATGTCTTTATTTCTTCATCCATTATTGTTGTTGTTTTTTAGTATTGTGTCGTGGATGGTGACATTGTTAAATAAACAAAAGTGATAGCTATAAAATATTACATTTGTTTCTCGCAATATTACATTTGTTTCTTGAAATAACAATGAGTTGACAGTAGGTCAGTTATAGATATTAGTGCTTGTATGGTCAAATTGTCAATGTCGGATGAATTAATGCGCTCAAAGACGATTTATTGCGATGCTTGAACTTAAACTAAAATTTAACGCTTTTGTGTTCATAAGCCGAACTGTTTCGTGCGAGTAGCCAAATTGTCGATAACTGTGATGAGTTGTGTATTTAAGAATACGGGATGACAGTTTTACCATTTATGTAAAGAACGCCAAATAAACTAGTAACAAAATGTCCAACTAACTGCATATTGCGGATGGATTTGTAATTTGTATTCCGTTCGACGTATAATGATAGTCTTTTATATCAGTTAAATTAAATACATCAGTAAGCAACATTGTTCGTGTAGTTGATTGAATGTTGTAATGTATTAATCCATTCACGGTCAATAAACAGCAGTTACACGTTAAAAAATGGTGGAAGTGCAGTTGAACCTTTACAAAACACAAACAATATTCAACATTTATTTTAAAGAAAAGTGGTATTGAACAATTTAAGTAATAATAACATTGTTATGTTATGTTCAATCTTATGTATTAAATCATTTATGTATTACACTTGTGTGTGAAACCCGGGCGGTAGCGCAGTTGGTAGCGCATCGGGATTTCGAATATAGTGTCTCGAAGGGGATATTGGTTCGAATCCCATCAGGGTTAGTTATACCGATTCATGGAAATTTGACTATTAAGGTGACTATTAATTGTCCTCCATTAATAACGTATGTGGAGAAGTTTTTGGCCTTGTGGAAGGCAAAAAACATATATACAATCATATAATACAAATTAAACAAATAAAAAAGAAAAGAGATACCAGAAAAAGAAAGATGTACAAAAAAGAAAATCAACATGGAATAGACATCAGATCATACATTATACATTTACACAATAAGCCCACAAATACACATGTTTGACAACACAACTGACCATAAATATCTATGACAATTACAGTAATAGTTCATAAATGCACCAAAATAGAATAAAATAAAATCATACATACATTCAACAGTTATATAAATATTATACATGCATAGCATCTAATCAAATCGAATCCTACAAATACAGATGAATACTGGTTATAGACAAAGGTCCAGGAAAGGCATGTAAGATGCGTTGGACGTCGTAAAATAACCAAACGCGTGTTGGTACGGTGTTAATCCCAGTATAAATAGATAAGATAAACACTTGTATGTCATTCATTTATGTGCAACAATCTTTTCAAAGTAAATATGATATTCCCAGCTTAGAAGATATTTACAGTCATTCTCACTCTGAGATTTTAACAAACATTTTCCCTCAAACATTGAATTTGAAATTTTCTAGGAAAATCAAATTAAAGTTTTGCACAAGAGATTTTGATAAGTGAGCTGACACCGTGAATCGACATTTTAGAAACTTGTAGGTCATGTAGGATTGTATTGTTTGAACTTAACATAGTCTGGTTTTACTAGAATACACGTATTGTGTTTTCAATATATATTTTTACATCAAGTATGGTTCCATTAAAATTTCATTCTCTGTCTGGACTTACTTTTGTTGCGCTTGGTCATAAGATATTTCTAAGACCATTCTCCATCCTACTACACTGTACTGATTCTATGTAATGAGGGCAATTTTCTGTTTGCGCCTAGTAACTCGTCAACTGCTAAATCCACAGAGAAAGCCTTTGCAGGAATGGTGAGTAGGTTGACTAACCTCCGTAATTTGATCTATAGGATGTGTTGCTACAATGTCTTTAAGCAACAAAGAGCTAACGAATCGCCCCCTGGTACGCTCGATTTGATATTGCACACTTATCACTTATTATGTATGAAAGTTACCAGAGGACGGAACCCTACCTAGTGCTGGATTGTGTCTCTAGGAAACTGGTCACTGGGTTTTTGTCTTTGCTAGTACACGCATCAACAAGAAGCAAAACAACTACTCGACTTCTGTCATGTTAAGATCATAAATTTAAATTTACATTGTTTCACAAAGTCTTTAAACGTCAAAACTCTCTCTGATTTACTGTATGTCCTTTTAAATACATTTGAGTATTCAATGAACTGACATTTAAAGTCTGGCATTAGTCTCCAAAGATTTAATATCGTATGTTTTAAATTGATGATTGAAGGGTTTGAGACAACTCTTAAGTCATGCTGATTAAGTAAGGAACCCAACAGATTTGCTCAATCGATAGCAAGGCGGACTATAAATTAATGGTAAGAAGGGTTCTATTCCCTTACGGGGTCTTTACTTTTTATTGTATTTTGGTCATGGCCATACTCCATTTTCAGGGCAAATAATCACGTGATATTCAGAATGTAAACAAACTGTTGTTTTTGATAAATTTCTTGAGGCAGCCTATTGTTCGTTTTCTCTTTTTATTTTAATTCCTATTTGTGATTTTAATTCCTTGTATTGTTCGTTTTTTCAACTGTCAAAGCATAAATAAATTCACGGTGAATGCGTTTGTTAAAATTATTGTAGTAATACACCCATGAGTTTCCGAAAGTGTGTATTATGATTGAGTAAAGCTTTTTATGCCGTAAGATAAGTTTTAGTCAAGATATTTTTTATAAAAAATTAGGCCGCCAGTACAAAAACAATGCATTCAGTCACCGTGAAATTATTCAAGTTTTGACAGTTGAGAAAAAACGGACATAATTCACATGGTACATCAAATAACTGTAATCTTTCTGTTTACGAAAAATGTCCATGTTAGCCTGTGAATTGCAAATGTTTATTCTGGATTCTCTGCATAAAATGTTTTCACAACGACCCAATTTACCGTTCGATTCAATATTTTGTGAAGTGAATTTGACGCTAAGGATCAAAAGCTTGTGCTTATGTCACAATTTTTATTATATTATATTTATTTTATTTGACAATAGAATATGGACGTTTTGGAATGGGTTTTTTCTTAATTATGATCAAACCAAATCAATAACTATTTCAACTTTTATAATATAAATTGAATTGTCGACAACAAACTATTGATAACTGTACGTTTCTGTCTTTAATTATAATCTAATCAAATCAATATTTATTTCAACTTTTATAATGTCAATTGAATTGTCGGAAACAATTCTGGAATATTTTCACTTAGCAGACTTGAATTTCACTCCCTGTTTTATTGTTTGACCCATTCATTATGGTTTAATAATTATCACTGAATGAGTTTTTAAAAGGTTTGAATTTAGATGTACTCTTTTTTTTCTTTTAGAATTTCCTGTTCTAAAATGTTCAAATCCATTTTACAGACAACGTTTCTGCTTTAGTATACAGTTTCAATTATCAATGGAAAATTGCTTTTATCGTCCATAAACTCTCTGTGTCACATCCGTCTGATTTTTTTCTTGTTGCATTTGTTAACTTTGTTCAGAACATAACAAAACATACACTTTATTTAACCCAGGTTATATACAGCATGGGATTATTTACAAAACATCATAATAATCATATTAATAGAATACAGAAAATGAAAAATATACAAATTACACACGATACATCATGGTCAGTTATTTTTGAAAAATAATAATAGACTTTACAAAACTTGGCGAGATTAGTTAATGTTTTCTCATCGTTAGATGGAATTAATGTTTTATACAATTCTGAAATTTGATGATTGCTAATGTTAGTAATGTTAGAATGTAACGGTGAGAATTTTTGTCTAGTGCTTGAAAAATAAGGGTACTCCAACAAAAAGTGTATTTCATTATCAATAGAGTTAAATGAGCAAAAACGACATTTTCTTTTTTGATAGGGTATATAGCGATTGTACTAAATATATCTGCCATCGTGTTATGTCTATTTTAGAGGCTTGCTCAACTTATTAGCATTTCTGGATTTTCTTTTATATTTTATCCTGGTTAGTTACTCTTCTGCAAACAGTTGATAATTTCATCCTGTATAAAAAGAATTGTGAAAATATAGCATAGCCGCGGCCGTGGCGTAGTGGTTAGCATGTCTGACTTCGAATTCGGAGATCGCGGGTTCGAAACCCGGTCGCGGTAGGTCATACCCTATACATGAGTTGTCGGCCTCGTGGTAGGGTAAGTTAGTACTGGTGATAGAAAAGTGTCCAGGAAACCTATAGTAGGAAGAGCTGACCGTCATATATATGACCTATATCGGCGGCCTGCTGCATGAATTAGAATTGCTAAGTTAAACGGCGAGAACTCAAAGACCTTATAAAGCATAATAACACTTTTCTTGACTTTTGTAAAACTGATTCTAAAAAAAACCCTGTGTACACTACCGGAGTACGATCTGATGGCATGGTTATGCGTCATTCCCATAAAATCGTGGCTGGTTGTGGATCCGTACGTGCAGCAGCCGTAGTCCGTTGGAAGCCTTGCGTATAAAGATGACGGTACGCACATGGCACAACACAACACATCCGCACGGAGCCGTAGCTGGAAGATATGCAAGTTTAATCCATACTCGGCAACAATTGTGTTCACGATTTGACTTTGAAACTGATACGTGCATCCACAGCTCATCTCACAGACCCTGGTAAAAAACGTAACAGTCCGTAAGGGTACGCAAGAGTTCGTACGAGTGCTTGCGGAGCTTGATTGCACGGTGTCCGTACGGTGCCCTCACGGCTGTTTCTATGTTTATGGGACTGTAGTTTTTGTGTATATTGATACCAAATAAACTCAATCAATAGTTTTACTAAAATCTAAGACAGAATGCATTTTCAAAAGCAATAACTTTTAACATAATAGTTATGACTCTCTAACCCGGGTCGATAGCGCAGTTGGTAGCGCGCTGGGATTTGGATACTCGTGCCCGAGAGGGTGCTGGTTCGAATCCCAACCGAGGAGGTTATACCCTTCCATGCAAATTTGACAATAATGTCGATTTTCCTCTATTGATTAGATAATATGGAGAAGTTTCCGGCCTTGTGGAAGGGTAAGTGAGTACTGGTTATAGACAATGGTCCAGGAAAGCTAGGTTAGGTGCGCCGGACGCCGTGAAATGACCTAAATTTTGTTGATACGGCGTTAACTCCAATAAATAAATAAAATAATTTATGACTCTGTTTATAAGAAGTGAGCTAATATTGACCTATTTCTTTTTTAAGCTAGCGTGAATACATTAAGGTCTTAAATCTTCCAATTTTTAACATTTCCATAAGCTTAATCTTAAAAATAAAGCCCCTGACACTGATAGTGTTGATATTATCGCATGTCAGCTTACATGACATGTTCCCAAGTGTCACAAGCGATGTTCGTGGAATTAAAATTTTGTAGTGGAAAAAATAACAAGATTATTTGTTGCATCTTTTAAGATACAAACCGGAGTTTTAAAATTTGAAAAGTTGTAGCTCAATGTTCTGTAATGCTTTCATCGCCAATTTTGATAATTTATCAATGACCCAGTTTCCTAAAAATGCATTTTTTTTTACTGTGGGACATTAGATGTCATGTAATGCTTTCTTTGTCAATTTTTATATGGGTATCAATGACCCAGTTTCCTAAAATACGTGAATTCACGCTTCTGTGAGACGCATTTTGTAAGGGTAGATCTCTCTTGCAGAGGTCTGCCTTTTAACCGTTTTTGGTCTGTTATGGCGGATTAAACGTTATATTATTTGTGTTTGTCTCTAGCGAATTAAGATTTTGTAAAAGGAAAAATGACAATAATTTTTGCTTCCTCTCTTATGACAATATCCGGAATTCTAAAATTTAAAAAGTGTAGGCTCAATGTTCTATAATTATTTCATTGTCAATTTTGTGAAAGAATCATTGAGCCAATATCCATAAATGATATCAAAATCATATCCCCACACTCTAGAACGAATAAAAATGACTCTGACTTTTGATTTGTCTTTGGACAGAAAAATAGTTCGAATCGCATGTATCTTAAAGGAATACATGTAAAGAATTTATTGTGCCTGTCGTATAGACGATCTGCTTAAATTGGTATTTTGAATATTGCCTGATTGTTTGCGGATTCCGTAACTGAAGATTTAAATTACGAAAGGTATATTTGTTTAAGCTGATAACCCCAAACAAACAAAAGCAAATCACAACCCAAATTCATCATGGCACTACATTCGGGCTATTTTCTTTCTGAAAGAGACGACAGTCAATCTGGTGCATTCAGAGCGGACACTGCATGTCTAGTTTTGTTCACAAAAAAGTCCAGACATCCGAGATAATTGTAATATGGCGTGTATTACCAATATAGAAATGCTTCCTTCGTTAACAACAGCGTCTCCTAGGGGACGGAACCAATTGTTGTGTGGAGAAATTTTGTAAGTTGATGAGCAGTATCGTACTTTAGTCATTTGTATTCAAGTTAGATTTTGACGCTTCTATATGGATCTTGACACAATTATGTCTACGAACTGTGCTCCATTCCAAAAATTCTTAGGGCTGATAAAATATTCGACCTGGGTCTTTAGTGCATCCAGCGCGCCTGAATTTCGAATATAGTTTCCAGAAATAGGTAAATGTTCGAATTCCATTGGGATGGTTATACCATTCCATGAAAATTGGATAAAATGGAATTTTCCTCCATTTATAACGTATATTGAGAAGTTGTTGGCCTTGGGGAGGGGTAGGTAAGTTCTGGTTAGCGGGTCCAGGAAAGCAATAATAAGTGCTCTTGCATCCGTAAATAACCTTGTTTCAGTTGATACGGGGTTAAACCTTGTACAAAAAGCTGGACAGAAAGAGATTTTCTGATAAACTACCCATGTACGCTGCAAGTAATTCAACTTTAATTTAGAGCTGTTCGTGCATCAAAGCTGAATTTTATGTTTATACACCTTATGATTTATGTTGCTCAAAAGAGTATTCGTCTTTTTACATGGATACCTTTGACTAGGGGGTAATAGAGTAATTTAAGCTATGCACTCATGAATTTATTCCTACGCATCAAAACTCGTACACATATTTTATTCAATAATGAAACATAGACAAATGTAAACTAATTTCTAATCAACATATTATTGGTGCATGTCTTACAGAAAGCATGCAATCTACTCACTGAGGCAAAGCTACACTGCAACCTCACTGCATTCAACAATCTCACAAGGTGTCAGACACATATGTCAATACAATTCTAATTCCATGAAGATGCAGAAAATTTCAATTGTTTAATTCTTATCCTGGAGAAAGCGTGGAAGATGCTGACGTCATAGAATACATTTCTTGTTGTATAACAAAAGAGATTTTTTATTTTGAAGATAAAAAATATTAACCCTTTACTGGTTGCGACATGTTTGAAAAGTAGCCATTTTTTCACTGTTACGCGCAAGGGCTTTTTCAAGATGCTTCATTACTAATTATCATACAAATATGCAATTTGGCCAGGTTATTACCTGGGTGAATGTCTTTCAGACAAACCAAATTAGGCCCCGATCCCCGTTACCATGGCAACGCTGTGGCGGAGCAAATACGGCAAAAAATGTAACTTTCGCTCTTTTTCCACCCCACATTTGCACTTCAAACAGTAATATTTTCCAAAATTGAGGTCCAAAGTGCCAGGTCTTTTCAGATACTGCAAACGTGTTTTCTTATCAGCATATGGCGCCATTTCTCTGCACTCAATGACCCCGATCTCATTTTTTGGGGACAACTATCCTTAAGTGAAATTCACTTATTCCAGTTAAATAACACCATTTTCAAGGCTGTGGCAGCCATTTTGGAGGGGGGTCTAGACACGTAAAAATGCGGGATTGAGCGGTTAAGGGGTTAAATTATGTGTCTGTATTTGCTTAACAGTAAAATTCCGATTTAAATACCATCCTGGTTATAGCAAAGTTATGCGATCTTTTACGATTTCTAAGCCGTGTACGCATAATTTGAGAAGAAATATCCCTTCATTTAGACCATAGTACTGTATAGACAATGTTTGCTTATTGCAAACCATGATTTTTTTTACGATTTTAACGTAGCAGACCTACGTGCTAAATTAAGAAAAGTAAGGTCCCTATATTAGGACCATTCCACTTTAAAGACCGTCTTGCTGTTTGCAAAATTACGCAATTTGCGACGATTTGTACGACCCACGTGCTAAATTTAAGAATAAAAATTCCCCTATATAAAGCATTTATGTATCCGAAAATGTTCATGTTAAGCTGTGAAATGTAATAGTTTATTTTACATCTTCTGCGCAAAATACTATGCATTTGACCTTGTTTACCGTTCAATTAATATTTTGTGCACAGAAAGCTAGCAAACGATATTCACGGTACCAATGGGGAAGATTTTGGGGGAGAAAGGTAGTACATGTAGTTATGTTATGCGTTTATGATTTTATTCAAGTATATTTATAAAAAAGAAAACTGACGAAAAGCATGTGCTTGTTTTAGCTTATAAGTAATTGTTGTATATATCACGTGATTACAGACACTGGGTAAGTAATGCTACATTCCCATAAACATAAAAATAGCCGTGGGGCACCGTACGGGCGCCATGCGATCAAGCTCCGCAAGGACTCGCACGAACTTATGCGTATCCGTACGGACTGTTACGTTTTTACCAGGGTCCGTGAGATGAGCTATGGATACACATATCAGTTTCAAAGTCAAATCGTGAACAAAATCGTGGCTAAGTATGGATTAAACTTGCATATCTTTCAGCTACGGCTCCGTACAGGTGTGTTGTTTTGTGTCTTGTGCGTACCGTCACCTTAATACACAAGGCTCCCCTTGACCTACGACTGTCTGCACGTACGGGTCCGCAACAAACAACGATTTTATAGGACTGAGGCATAAGTAAGCATGTCTGCTTAATTAATATGGACAATTAATAGTAGTATTTTTCTAGACTAACTTAGTCTTATATTTATAATGAACATAAAAGACTATAAGGTCACGATATATGAGCATGTATATCTAAGTACAAAAGTCCAATTCAATTAATTATGTCTAAATAGACAATCTGCGTGTACGGTTCATATTTTCTTATATATTAATGAGGCTATCAAAAAGGCAGAGTTCCAATTAAATATATTAACCCTTTTAGTAGGGGTGTAACAATACAGTAAAAACCGTATTGCAATATATTGCAATACACGAAACCCATATCGCAATATATTGCAATATATTGCAATACATATTGTTTTATGCGCATACATGCATAACATGAATTAATGCACGTGCATCGTCTTAATTTGATTAACATTGTACATAGATAATTGTATTTTCAAAGGATCTACTCGTATTACGCAAATGTTTGAATAAGTTAGAAAAGAGGTTTTAAATGGACTTTCAAAGATAATTATTCTCTCACTTAACGAAAAATATTTCAAGTTACCGAACACATTTTAACATTAATTCAATCATTAAAATTTCAGACTCTGATAAAAACAATCAGTATAACAATATCATAACTAAAAAACCGGTTCAGAGAAAACGAACCGGTTAAAAACCGTCAGAAGTCGTATTGCAATATAAACCGGTATATCGGTTAACCGTTACACCCCTACCTTTTAGAGCTTTGTAATATAATAATTGCAGTGTCTTTCTAAGGCTCACTTAACCATTTTCTACCATGATATTATTTCATAATGTAAGTTGAAAGTCAGATTTCTTAATGTATTGTCTCTCCAAAATTCCTTGCACGAAAGCCGTTTTTAAGATAAGCCGATTCACGCTTATCCATGAAAACAAAGGCAGCTGAGCAAAGATCAAAAATAGCATTTAGCCGGATTTTTCAACAACAAAAATCGGCTAATAGTTTGGTGAAACACGGGCGGGCGGGTGAATGGGCGGGTGGTCGGTATCGTTAACAATTGTGTTAAAGTTTACCTTATCTTTCTGCTATTTATTGTCAGATCTTTATGAAACTTCATACAGTGGTAACATACCATGTGATGAACATAATTAGAAAGTAACCACAACTCTACCTGACTTAATTATGGATTATTTCCCTTTGTAATTTTTGAGTTAAAGATTTTTAATTCAGCTTGTTATAGTATAAATATTTTGTTATCCTTACATATGACTTCATATAAAATCCGAGGATTCCAACTGTAAGAACCTACTTACCAATTTGATTGCTTCAGATTTTATCAGGGAAAGATAACTGACCAAAGTCCCCATTTGTATACCACAGGGCTACAGACCCGACTAAGTTTAAGTTAATATTAAAAAAGGGACTTTTTCTAGATAACAATAATACTTATTTCAGACTCACCCATGTGATAAAAAACTGTATTAAATTTTGTCTTATTTGGACAAACCAAATCCTCTAAGGCAAAATTGTTAGACATTGAAACCTAATAAATCACAAAACAGTAATTTTATTTGACTTTTATTGATCAAATACATTCTGCGCACCAACACCATAGCTTCAATCATTTTGTAAATAAAACAACAGTAATGACGTCATAAATATAATCTCCATGACGTCACTCATCACCACGCGCCCCGAGAGAAATGGTAAAGAAAAACACTTCAAGAGTTCCAAAATAAACTGGAATGAATATTTCCAAGAAATTCCACTGACGCTTGACACCTCTAACAAGTCTAACTGCAGATTGTTTCCTTATAAAGCATCGTAATGTATTATCCCTGTAGGTTGATTGTTTACTAGTGAGTAATGTTCACTTCAAGTTAACGTTATTTGACTGCACTGTCTTTCTTACATGTCGTTCTTACTTTTTAAACCATTTTGTCGGCAACCATTGTGGGTTTTTTTTTACTTTGACTTCAAAAGATACGCAGAAGCATAGGATAAGTACGGTGGCATAGATGTGACATGGAGATATATTTTAAATTTACGTGGCCACGTTATAGCTTTACGTGGCCACGCAGTAGCTATTATGTGCGCACGTAATAGCTACTGCGTGGCCACGTAAAGCTACTGCGTGGCCACGTAAAGCTATTACGTGGCCACGTAAACGTTATTACGTGCGCACGTAATAGCTACTGCGTGGCGACGTAAATTTTATATATATCTCCATGTTACCACTATGCCACCGTAGATAAGTGTATACACCGTAAAAAATTATCTATATACCACTGTCTTGCAGTAGAATCTATTTATATGGCAGAAGAGTTCACGTTCTGATAACCAAGTGCATTAACTAACATGTTAATGATGTAAATAATAATTATTAATAATTTAATATTACATATTAATATGTAAAAATATGCAATACGGTTTTTCTGAAAAAAGGCAAGATTTTGTCCAAGAGTTTTCTTAGGCCATAATACATTGAACTATGACATTCTGATTTTTAAAACTAACATACGATTAAAGTAATAAATTAACATTTACAATTACATAAATAAACATGATTATGAATATCAAAGGTCAGCTGAGCTTTACCCATACTGAGAGCTTATCCGATAGAAGGCAAGCAATTTTAGATCAGGTTTTAAATATTCAAAACATTGGAACCGGTCATCCTAGTTCCATTCATGGTCAATGCTGGTTGTATGTTGTTAATGGTTATTTGGCAATAATGTCTTAGAATTCATGTACATTTCATACTGTATTTATACTTCTTGTTAAAACCACATTTTTGAAAAGCAGAAATCATTATATATGTTTTCATTAACATGAAATAATTGTTTTCAATGACCGTGTTTACCACAACTTTTTTCATTTTGAACTAAATTTAAAACCAAAAGTTTATTCAGTAAATGATTTTATCTAAAAAGTGAACTTTAGACAGTATAATTATGTCAGGACCTTACTAGACTTCTAAAGTAATTTGCCACGTAAATATTATACGAGTTATTGACGGATTGGCAGTACGTATGAAACTCAAAATTAATTTTTAATCCAATATGTCTGACTATATATGTGTTTGATATATGTATGTGGACTCTGCCTGAAAAACCAGTCTAGCACCATTTAGTGAGTAAATTATGAAAATAATAAAATATAAATATCGATAATATGTAGAAATTAATCACCGTAGTAACTCCTAATCACACGTAATTTATTGCCTTGTCTTACACTTTCATTGCTGTACTTACTTTTTGTTTTCTGAGCATTAGGTAATCATACTAAATGAATTCATCATGAGTTTTTAAATCTATACGTTAACATAGGCGGATACAGCGGAGGTCAGAGGGTTCCGGACTCCCCCCATGAATTTCCAAACTGTACCTGTCCATTAGTGTGCTTCTTGACTGCAAGCATGAAGCAATTTTTCTCGGTGCTTAACATAGATTAAATGGTTATGTAGTTTTTATATTTAATATATTGCATTATTCTGAAAAATGTGTATAAAATAGTTGCGGTTTGAAAGTTTGGACCCCTAGAAAAAGTTCAGACCTCCCCCCCAGAAAAAATCCTGGACCCGCTCCTGGGCAATCATTGCTGGTTCAGTCGGTAGCGTTCAAGTCTACTGATCGATAGGTCATAGGATCGATTTCCCGACCAAGCATACCTACGTTGAAAAATATGAAAATACAATGATATAAAATGTCAAAGTTCCATGACAAACACGCAAACAAGAAAGCGTAAAAAAGTATTTCTATCTGATTTTGCGTTTGGCATCGTACTATTTGGGTTTCACACCGTCATATTTTTTGTCTTCGCAATTTCGTAAATTCTTGATTTTGTGGTTCATTGTTCGTATTTACCGCCGTTCAAACTTATATCAAATAAATATGCAAAAAAGGCTACTTCTAGCATAGTGTATGCATATACTCTAGTAAATCATATTTGTTGGTCTCAAAATGTCTATTTCGAGTTTATAAACTATAATTTACGGGTCTCTTGTCGCGTCTATTGCACACGCAGCATAGTCAAATTATTATAAATATTGTTTTGTTGAAAAAAGCAATTTCTCTTGAGAGCTGTTCTTAACGTTGTATTTACTTTGCATACGTCCAGTTGTGATACTTGAAATAATTTTTAGGTTTTTCTTTGCCCCAGCTGTACTGAATGAAACATTTTTTTAGATGAATGCATTTTGAATATTAAACTGTCGAATATTTTTATAATATGCTGGCATTCTATTTTATTGAAGGTAAACTACACTATTTTTGTCCATCCATTGTTTTCTTATATGGATTTTTACACAGTTTCCCAACATTGTGTCTCTTATTTTGAAGTGACCTACCTCAAATTTACTTAAAACTTTTTACATGTCTGCAGAGTTACTATTGGAGGTTAAATGCCAATCTTCCCAATTATAGCATGACGCCAAGTTTTTAGCTGCTGTGATACTTAATTCACACATAAATGTGATAACTTCTTAATAGAACACGTTTAAATATTGCAATTTGAAGACTATTTGGACATTTCTATTTGACTACTTGGGACCAATGCACATTTATACAATACCATCGTTTGTAAATGAACAATGCTATTATATTCATTGGCTTTATACACCCTCAGTTTATGAACGTGACCTTCCTCGGAAAGTCACTCTGACATGACCATATAATATACTGGCATTCTATTTTAATGTTTTTTATGCCTTCAAGTGCTTTAACAAAAGACATTCATTTTCTGGGAATGATATCTATAGGCAGAAAAGTAGTCTGCGTTATTATAAGATATAGTTTTATTAAAGATTGGATGAATCAGACATTGCCAGCTCATGTTTGTACTTATGAATTACGTTGAGTTCCATATTCAGTGCCTTGCGAAAAGTTCCATATTCAGTGCCTTGCGAAAATCCTCGAACAAAATCTTGAAAATATTTGCATAGGTCATATAACGGCGGTCAGCCAACTTACTCACCATTCCTGGAAAGGCTAAAACAATGGTTAACTTCAACATATCATTCGAACTATTTGCCATGAAACATATTGTACAATTTTGATCGTTTTTGTTAACATTTCATGGTTTTTTTAATCTTTTAGATGGCACTGTGCTTTAAATGTTACTGGGTTCAGTATTTTTAGTTCATTGAGTGTATAGTCAGAAGCTATTTAGACTTTACATTATATCAAATACATTGTATCTGTTTGTATGTCTGGAAGTGTTTTTACAGTACAGGAAAGTGTAGGACGATAACGCATTAACTAGTAAAATGAAACAAGGAAGCCAGTTTTCCATGCGGAAGCTAGCTTGCTTTTTAATATGATATCCATATGTGTCTATTTCTTTAAACCGTCTAAAATATTTTTTGATAGACGTGACATTTCAGTGTCTGATGTAGATGGCACTTTTGGTGTATATCGCCGTATACGTACACATTGTGTAGAAAATGGCCGGATAAGGGGACAAGAGTAGGGGGAATTTGTGTATTGTTTAATTTCAAACAAAATGATATAGCTTTTATTTGGATAGATTTATTAACTTCCTTTCAACAATGGCGTTCAATACAATTATTGTTAGATTATATTCAACTGCCTGTGGTGTATAAGTGATTGAAATACACACATCTGTACTTCTTTATTCAAGATCGATTTAA
This sequence comes from Mactra quadrangularis, assembly GCA_025267735.1. NCBI lineage: Eukaryota > Metazoa > Mollusca > Bivalvia > Venerida > Mactridae > Mactra > Mactra quadrangularis. The sequence continues at coordinate 43,597,356 of CM046305.1, read as the reverse complement.
ATCAGTGGGGTTAGTCTTTGCACTCTGATCGTTGAATACAACTTAACAACACGATTATGTACAAAGGGCAATTTCTGCTGCTGAATCAGAGCACTGTAGTTGATTCACTGTCCTCATTTTTCACTCAAAGTAGATTAAAACATTGAAAGTTGATACACGTATAATACACACATGTGGGTATCGTTATATAATGTTCTTTAATATTACAGTTAAATATTTGTTATCAGAAATTCCCTAATGTGTATTGTGTGATAACTTTTCAATCTGTTGTTTCACCGTGAACTGTGTCATTAGTATTCCATTGCAATATCTGCACTTTTGGAATAAAACATTACATAAATATACATGTTTAGCATAGGTTGAAACTTTTCGGAACTACAAAGTATAAAACTATTTCAAGTGAGCAGGTTGTTTTGTTTCACATGGGTGGGTTGCATTCGGCGATTATATTTACATTAAATGTATTTCAATCTAGCAAAGTTGATTTTTCTGTTTTCAGAAATGCAGTTTTTGTATCTACATAAAGTGTACCATCAATGTGCTGTCAGACAATAGTTTAGAAGACAAAAATCGAATATTTTAGAACAGCGGTGCCAACATATTGTCAAAAGTAAGTGTTTGAATTATGTCCAAATATTTTCCTCAAGTTACTCAAATATTCAGTATTCCAGTTGTTTCAAGGTTTTGAGTCGCTTTTTGTGGTTTTCTGTTTAGGATAACTTGAAACAAAGTAAAACGATACCATTTTTATACACAGGTGGATTTACACTAGGGTACAAACGTTTCTTTACACATTTATATTTCTCATATTTTTTAAAAAAACTTGAATATTTTAGAGAGTTCAGTAAGCATAAAATAAAAGCCATTTTTCAACAAAAACTACATTTTTACAAAAGGGAAATATGAAAGAACATAATTAAAGGTTCATATTAAAATGTATATTATTAGTGAAACTTACAACAAGTTGTGAAGTATATCTAAGTATATAATAAAACATAAAAATTTAACTTATGTGAAGAAACTTTTGGACCCAAGTGTATGTATTTTACTCCTCATTATCGATTATTATCAGTCTGTTTTTGACGTATTTAATTAATTACCAGCTATTAACTGACCTCCCTATTTAATGTTATACCTGAGTCCAAAATATTTATTTATTTATCTATAATATGTAAATATGTAAACAAACCGAGTCGTTTGTCTCAAGTTATCCAAAACGATCTATACACGAGCAAAAACCCAAAACATATCAATATGAAGCAGACTTATCGAAGCGCTTACTTCACTTTGCAAGTCTTTCAATTGCAAGACCTGCTTCCCAAACAAGGCTCTTTTTTTATCACAGTATATAAACAAAGAATACTTTTTACTGTTGTATATTGAACAGCATACCACGCATTAAGTATAACAATATGCAAATCAAACTTTAATTATAGTAAATGTCTAAATTAAAACATAATACTATTAATTACTTAGTTGAAAGTCGCATGTTTTCCATCCTCGGTAACCCAAGGTATAGTTCGTATACAATAATAACGTATGAGTACCATAGGTTACCGACGATGCATATGTTTTAACTATCACGTCAATCGCACTTGATGCATCTCGAGTTCAATGAGTAAAAATGATGAAAACGATAAACCAAATGATTTATCAATGATCTTAAATCTAAAACCCAGTTTATTGTAAACCTTTATTGTATAACAATGTTCATTTAAAGCGATTGAAAAATAGATAAATTAATAAATGAAAAGACTGTAGAACGTTATCTTTCACGTGACTAGCACGTGACCTTGGGCTGAAATATTAATTTTCGAAATTGATGTTAATCTATCAATGCTAAACAAGTTGTTTCATTCAACAAGAACGCTTGTCTTTATCTCAATTACTAAATCTAGTAAAAACTGATAAATAATAGTCACCTGTTTGCTTTATTTTTGAAAGTCTAGTATTAGTCATTTTCTGCTTCGATTTCCATCATGTCTTGACTATGAAGATTGGGAAGGCGGGTTTGACACACAGCCGTCTGTGACGTCTATTCTATAAGTATTTTCATTTAATCTTCACCAAACCTGGGTTAGATGTTTGTGCCGAATCAGTACATGATAGGTAAAATGAGTTGAACAACCTGCCAATCTATCCAGGGGCATTTAGGTAATGACCTTTTAATTGCACAATGGTCGTATTCATTCGGAACACCTCAATCATTCATTAAATGAATCATCTCAGAATCAGAAATTGGGGTTTGGTATTAACGCGATGCGAAGCACGTGCCACTAGTTCCTGTCATCAGCACATAGATCTTCGGCTTTGTAAAAACCTTTTTTATATTATAAAACTATGTGACAAAATATTGTTCATCAAAATGATTGTATCGAGTATTTCAAATTTAAAAATTGTAAAACGAAAAATTAGTCATCGCCTAAACGATCGTGGACTTTTTTACTTAAACACCAGTTGAAACATTTTGTTTAAGCATGTGACGCAAATGTACTAAAGCTGTTCCAAAAATGGTGTCGAAATATGTCCGATGGCATTCGTAGAGATTGACCGAGTTGTTCCGTATGTAATCGTGTTTCGGAACATTTTGACAGTTTGTATCGTAATGGTTCGTCGTCGTTAATTACACTGACGACTCTTTTACTTGTTACAAAGGTTCTTATTCGAACCATCTATCATTATCTGTCTCGTATGCAGTCATTGGGAACCCGGGTTGATAGCACAGTTGGTAGCGCGTCGGGATTTGGAATCTCGTGTCCGATGTGGTGCGGGTTCGAATCCCACCCGGGGATGTTATACCCTTTCATGAAAATTTGACAATAATGTGGATTTACCTCCATTGATTAGATAATATGGAGAAGTTTCCGGCCTTGTGGAAGGGTAGGTGAGTACTTGTTATAGACAATGGTCCAGGAAAGTTAGGTTAGTGGCACTGAACGCCATAAAATGACCTTAATTGTGTTGACACGGTGTTAAATCTAGTAAAGCAATGCAGTCATTGGATATCAAATGCAAAGGTTTTGTAATGCCATTGCACGCAAGAGTGCAATCATTGTCTAAGTCTGGATGATTAGTGAACAGATTTAGACAATTAAAGCCAGTTGGGATTGCACCAGATTCTCTATTACTGATTACAGCAAACATATTCTGTCGGGAATCAATGACAACTTGCTCTTTGACATCAATATTTTGTTTCAAGTATTTCCATGGGGCATTGTCCTTTAGATTAATGATCGTTTATCGTGTCCACATGTCTGCTGAATACTGATTTATTCATGTGCACTTGGCTTTGAGCAATGCTGTATGAACTGACAATGTATTGGCATATGACATTCCAGTGCAAACTTTAGCAGTAAGCATGTCTGTTTAAAACAAAGGTAGAAGAACTGATTGAGACTTCAAAGGCGATCGTCTAAATTAACAAAACATGTAATCTATCGAAGCTTCTTTAAATAGATCGGAAAACTTAAAACTTAATTTGCTATACTTTCATTACAAATTTTACCATTACTTGAGAAACAGTTTTTATCCACTATGCCAAGTTATTGTTAGATCTTACATGAGCTTGCTGAGGAAAGTGTGAGATTGGTGCACTCAGAGACTTGCCTTAAACCAAAGTGACCATTGCGTTGTAACTGTTCGTTGCAAGGTGAAATCCCCAAAGGTTTTTGTCTTCGTTATTTGTTCGTGGTGTTCTTTTTACAACACAAGTTTGATCATCTAAACGCATATTCCTCTTTGTTTCTTGTTTGTGTGGGAGGTAAATGTGTTGTACTGTTGCTGTTGTTGTTTTGTTTTCAAACTCATTGTACAAGGCATTTACAAAGTGGATTTTTTCAGGTGTTTGAAATTTATATTATTCAATGCGATGTCCAAACGTGGCTTGTACAATCATACAGAAAGTCAATCGATTCAAGTTTGACCCCATTTTCATTTGTACATTTATTTGTAGATTTTATTCGAGTAAAACTTATTCTTGCCAAATCTAAATCCGCTAAAAATGCACGCAATATTGACATGTTTACGGCCCACTTTGACTACCTTTTGATAATAAACCAATATGTCTTAACAATTTGTTATGGAAGCTTTTCTCTTGTGTATTTCCCACACTTAAAACCACGAACTGTAGACTACACTATGCTCATAAACACAAATTTGTTTACAGGCAAATGATTTTAAACTATTTGTTATAAAGACTTTTCTCTTGTGAATTCCCTACAATTTTAAATCAACTTGGCAGAATGTCAACGATTTCATACAATTAGATTAAAATTGCACAATAAATACAGCAATATGGAAAGGTTAGAATAATTGTCATAGAATATAAATCTAGATTATATTCAAATAAAACAATAGTGCACTGTAATGCCTTTCGGGCTGGCAACCGCACCATGAAAATACTAAAAAGCTGTGGCACTGTTTGTTGGATTGACAATTCATTCAGTACGATCACAAACGTCTGAAATTTAGTTTCATCGTACTCATCTATTGGATTACTATAACATTTATCTGTATAAGTAATCAGTGCACATTTTCACAAAATTTCATACGAAATAAGTTATCGTTAATGAATTTAATAAACTTTGCAGTTCAAAGTCCTAAGGATAATAAACATGACGATTCTACAATAATAATATAATAATTATATAATAGGTATACAATATTCAATATAATGCCATAATATTTGGAGTCAATCGGCCAAAAATGACTGTATTATCAATGTTTCTTGCTTTTGACTTACGATAATTTTTATCTTAAGATTTTTGTGAAAAGCATCCCTGAAGCACAGACTGCCGTCACAAAACAGTCCCCCCCAAAAAAAACGAAACAAAAAATTTACACACATATATATATAGTAAAGGTATGTAACTCGTCACCTCAGAAACAAAGAAAAAAAAGACCAATCTTATTCAACGGGCTCTTGTGTTTTTATTTCTGAGTCGATTTTCAAACATTTGGTCCTATTTATCAAACGAATGCTTAAATTGTCGATTGCATATAAAAGCTTATTAATGAAAAGCAAATGAAGAAAGTTATGTGACGTTAAGCAGGAAAAAGATTTCGGTCGTGACCTCTCGAACCGACCAAAAACCTGTTTCCTTCCCGAACGTAACACATAGATTTGCACGTGGAACTCAGATAAAAATAAACTAAAAACAGAGAAAACATAATTTAAAGTCACTAGCCTCTCTCACAGTGGTCTAAGACAAATCATTTGATCACTATCATAAATTTCATTGACTTGTCGTGAGTTGGCCTCCATTTTCAGAAAGAAGTCTAGGCTCAAACCGAACTCATACCGTTTTACGGATGATATTACTCAACCCGAGGACAACTCAACCCTACATGGCTGCCAAAGTTTTCATTAGTACTGATCTTATCATATCATATATGAAGTTTGTATTTAAATAATAAAATTGGAGATTGAAGAATAAATATGTTTTTGTACTACTCATAGCGTGCATTGCTCGTTTTGATGATTACATAAGTTCACAAATAGTTTATATTCGTGTTGAAAATCATTGTCCAAATTCACAGTGACATGGAATTGATTATGTTATTGCGTGCTATTGGAACTAAAGAATGTTTCCTTTCTTTCATAACATCATAATTTCCTATGGGACAGACTTGGAATATTGTTTTATGTAAAACCAAGGAACTTTGGGTGTAACATCATACAATGAAAATATTTGTTTTTAATTTTTAATTTCGTCTCCGGGGTTCTTGTACTTGAAATGATCAGATGCAGACAATGGGTCAATATTACAAACCAGCCTACCATCGACTTTGTCGTACGTATACATGAATATATCTCAAGATATTGCGAGGAAAACATTATACGAGTTTTATGTTAGGGATCCACTATCAAAACAAATCATTGATTAGATCATTTTACAGATAGAACTCTAGAGTCATGTTAATACGGTAAAAAACCTCAGAGGCAATTATTGTTCAACTCTCCGTTTCAAGGTTCATGTTTACGTTATTTTTTGTTTCGTCATATATATAACAAAGTTTAAAAATCTTAAAACGTCTCCCTTTTGCTTTTTGGCTAAGTGGAAGTTCTGTGATTTTACTCTGGCTGTTCCTGATGTGTTTCAGACTTCTTTTTTGGTATTTTATGTGCTTTGCGTCGCTTATTTGGCAATTGTACTCATTTTGTGGCAGTCAATTGGCCCATTGATTGTCTAAACAGGATTGGACTTCTAGGAGTAAGCTCTGTATCAATTCTTAGCCCACATATTCGCCAAAGTTTAGAACTGTCTAACTTTACACAGACGTGGGAAGAAGAAGTATCATAAACTATATACCATGGCTGAACTCCTTATAAAGCTTGTATGTAAATACAAATCGAAAATCGAACACACGATTCCCTGGATTTGTTTCCAGATTCACAGTCAGTTTAAGTTATCACATAGGTCTCCAAATACAAATAAAACTAATAATCATTTCATGTGTAGAATTGAAATCTATTATAAATGAGCCAACAATATGTTCCCAATATAACCATTCCATTATTGTACCATTTTGTACTGTGTAATACGTTAAAGAAACCCCCTCGTGAGTTCACAGCACGTTAAGCTATCGGCAATATTCTGATGCTATCATATAAATTGTATTAGATGTGCACTATGAATGCATTAAGTTCGAAGAGGTTAAATCTAGCGGTATATATATTCAGTCTCTTCATAAACAGACAATGTTGATAGTTGATCCGGAGCAATTAGTGCAAAACTGCATCTGGGTCTTTTGTGTATGTTATTCCTTTTTTATCATTGTCTGTTGTAAGACGGAAACCCCTTAGGTTCTTGCTTTGGTTATTTGTTTGTCGAGGAAGTATCAAGTCCAAAGGGGTTAGATCTGTGCGATTGGTGCGAAATTGCATATTGGCCTTCTTAGTGTGTCAATTGTTTAACACTTTCTGTTCCAGCCAGCCATTTAAATCATTGTTTTTTTTATTGGTTTGTGACATCATTTTTATAACAAAAGTTTAAAAGTCGAAACATCTCCCTTCATGCTTTTTTGCTGTATAGAAGTTCTGTGAATGCCATTGTTGCTGTTCCAAACGCGTTTTTAGATTTCTTATTTAACCAACAAATAGTAGAATGGCAGCAATATAAAATGTTACATGTCACTTAAATTTATATTACGAGACATATTATATTTACATCATATTTATTATGATTCTGTACCTTAAAGGATACATTTATATAAGGACGAGCGTTGGCTTTTATCGGTAGATTTCTGAAAACTTCTATTTTAGCTAGTTTTAACTTTTTACTATTTGCTATCAATCATTTCAGCCTCACACTAAAGCAGAAATGCAAATCAAGTAATTAATCACAATAAAGATACATCAAAAATGTCTTACTGTATTTAAAATAGCCTTATCAAATTGTAGTAGTGAATACCAGTCAATGCTCTTTGTTTCTGCACAAAAAACATTTTATCGAAGGTTACAGCACTAAGAAGCAATTATCCCGCCCGCCATGTTTTTATATAATTGTAATTTTGGAAATAAAATGATAATTTTTAACTAGTTTAAGTCTTATCCAGCAAATTAAAAACATACTGTTAGGCATCAATTAAGATATACTTGAATAAGTTAAATGTGTGAAATAAGATATTCATTAAAACATAAGACAAAGGCTTATTTAGGTTCAACTATTTATTGTATTTGTTCATATTATTGTACGGGTTTTCCATTTTAGACAAATGAACAAATATGAAAAAAAGTTGGCTTCGTAGCTCAGTATATTAAGGTTATGTCGTCTGAAATAGATATTTGTAAGAAGTTCTTAATCCTTTTGTAGCTGTCAAAATTCATTATTCTGAAATCGTTATTGATATCTCTAGAGCATTTTGTTTTACATTTAACTCTAAAATTTTGGAGATCCGCATCGGTATATTTCTGTTGAGCGATGTAACTTTAATCATATGACCATTGTGTCTTATTGTACGAAATTTGTATATTATAGTACCGTAAATGGTAATTGACATACAGTGATCATACGAGTTATGTAGTCAATCAGTTTTATCACGTTTTAATAATGTTATAATTTAATACGAAGTATTAAATGTCAATTAATCATTTTATTCAGAAAGTTTGTGTATTTTATGAAATTTCTTCATGCATTTATGTTTCTATTTACATGTATACAATATTTGTTAATACATATTGCACAAAAAAAGATTGATTCAAATAAAACACATGACAAAAACCAGTATGCAGTTTATTTATTTCTCGAATTCAAAACATTTTACTTCCGTTTGAAACAAAATGCCAATAAGCATATTATGAGGGCTCGAATTTCAGCTCGCAAAAAGCAAGTGGATTTTAAAAAAATGGCGAGCAACTTTTATCATAGTTCGCAAATTTGTGCGAGTTAAATTCATTGCAAAAAAATGAGGCTCTAGTGGGCATTGAAAATGCCAGATAGATCGATTTTTAATTCGATTGAAGATTAACAGTAAATCATGTTTGGTATTCTTTGCCTATTCCACAATAACGCACTTGTTTTGGTTAATAATTAAGTATTGTTCTAAGTTGCTTTTATATTGCATATACGAATAGTTACTGTAATGCTGTATTACAATTTGAAGGAAAAAAACGCGAGTGATTTTTTCATTTAGTGGGTTGAAATAAAATCAACTAAAATTAAATCGAAGTAACATTTTTTTAAACTCGAGACCTGATATTATTCTCTAAAACGGCTCGCTATTTGTTCTTCAGACCATCTTCATGCATGGAAACTTTGAAAGAAAGGATTTTTTCCTTTACTCAATAATATTGTATATTGAAGATTTTTATCAGCTTGTTGAAGAATTCAGCTTTGGCAGAACGGTTTTACTGTATACGATTCATAAAATCCTATTTATCGAATCTCATAGTGGTACAAATAAATCATTAGGGAAAGTTATCTTCGTGGTTGAACTATTCGAAATATAAATCAAATTATACAAATTGATGCCATGATATGTAACAATGTTGATTTTATCTGTTAATATCAATGTACAATCTAACACAATAGAAAATTAAATGGAAATATCGAGTGTATTAAATTTGCTTAAAAACTAAATTTACTGAAAGGTCCATTCTAGCTTGTTACATGAGATTTTTATCTGAAAGCCAATAAAACATGTCAACATTTGTCAAATGATGTCCGTATTTTTAACATCATGGGGGCGAAAATTTTATTCAAAATGATATTCACCATTCAAAGGTTATCATAAAACTGATGCTATTTCATGATTTGATGTATTGCATATTTTTTCAACAATACAACTCAATCAATTATCTACGAGCAGTAAATATATTATGCTTGGTTATGCAACAATTTTATGTAACGCTATTATAAAGGTCAAACCATTTCAGTGTCAGAGTACCATATATTTAAGCATGTGACACCGTAACCTGTACTTTAAAGTTCCACTAGAATTATCAACAAAATCAATAACCTGTACAGGAGAATTTTCTAAAGAAAGAAACATTTTTTGTCTTCAATTTAACCATTTAGGACTCAAAATCGGCAAAAAAATATCATAATGCAAGTTTGTTTGTTTGGTTTTACGCTAAATATCTGGATTTAGCTGTTAACCAACTACTAAGCGCATACTTTTGTCAGTGACTGGCACCTGCCCTACATAATTAAAAATTATTGGTAGGGGGGAAAATAGCCGTAGAAATAATTTCATGACCAAGCTCCACGACAGCATGCCCTGCCCGGGAATCGAACCCACGACCCCTCGATTAGTAGACTTGCGTGCTACCAACTGAGCTAGCCGGACGGTTGATAATGCAAAAATCAAGGTGGCGGCCTAACATGGCTGTATCATGCTGATATTTTATTAACTTCATAGACGTACCTACAATTTTACGTATACATAAAAAACGAGGAATTAGTTGCAACGATTAACATGGCTTAGTATATTTGTAAACAATTTGTCGTTCGAAATTTTCTCTCGTGTGCGTCTTCCACACAATGTAATCCACGTACTGTAGACTTCTGTATAAACATAAATTCACGTTTGTATACAGACCAATGATTATAAACTATTTGATATAAAGACTTTCCTCCTGTGAATTCCCCACAATTGTAAGTCAACTTGACAGAATGTCAATGATGTCGTACAATTAGATTAACATTGCACAATAAATGCAACAATTTGAAAAGGTTAGAATTACTGTCATAGGAAATATCAATCTAGAATAAAGACGAAGTATACTAGATAAATACATAAATATTACACTCAAGAGGGTTTCCAGACAGTGGGTGTTAGACAGTATTTGCCTACTTCAATCTACTTACGTTTTGTGAAAATTGTATGCTTTGTATGTACTTATGCTTGAAGTAAGCTCATAAATGACATAAAAGGCAATCGCATTATGTCAGAAAAAGGGCTCAGTAGATGTTTATTTGTTGTTGTAATATTTTAGTATTAGGTTGATTATGAAGGAATTTACATGTAAATTAGTAACTAATACAGTAAAAATTAAGTTTTTATGTCACACAATAATTGTATTTTGCATTCGAATTGAGATTGATGACGTCGTGGCACCGAATAATGTGATTGAATAATTTACAACAAAAATGTAAAACAAGCTCAAAAACTGAAAAAGTTATTTTTTAATAATTAGTGTCAAGTCCTGTTTTTTAACATTAAACGATTTTGTTCGGCTCAATGTGGTCTTCATGTCTCGACGTCCTGATTTTGTTTGTTTGGTTTAACGCCGTAGCAACACATAGAATAGGTCATATATCAAAGTGGACCTCTAAATGACAATTGACAAGCAATTCATATTAGAACTATGTACTTTATCACCAAATATTGTCAAATTTTCATTTTATTTCGTATAATTATATATAACTATTTAAAGTCGAATAAAAACTATATAAAATTTCTTTTAAGTTCTTTTAGTAAATATCTGTTATATGAATAAACAAAATGACAACTAAAACAAATAAAAAAGCAAAAACAAATATGCACGAAGTATATAATAAACCTATATAAAGCAGTTTAATCATCTCCAGTGTTCAAATATTTTACGTCTGCTTGAAGCGGTACGTTGATAGACAAACATGCACACTAAAACATCTCGTCATAAGACCTTCATTCAACTATTTACTTTACTTGTATGAAACACATGCCAACTAGAGTCATCTAAACATCAGTTACATTTCACACATTTAGTAATTTCCAATTAAAAATATCACAGAAGCAACGCCTATTAAATTGATTACTGTCCTTAATCAGAAGTAGAGTTCAGCATTAGCTCAAATTAGGCTGTTGCATAATGGTTTTATTGTATATTTATTAGAATCCTTTTTTATCAATTTTCATGGTGGTACAATTAATCTATTAGGGACGGTTATCTGCGTGGTTGAACTATTCGAAAATAAATCAAATTATATTGATGCCATGTTATGTAACAATGTTGATTTTATCTGCTAATATCAACGTACAATCTACCACAATAGAAAATTTAATGGAAATATTGAGTGTATTAAATCTGATTAAAAACCAAATTTTATTCAGAGTTCATTCTAGCTTGTGACAGGAGAATTTTAACTGAAAGCCAATTGTGCGTGTCAGCATTTGTCAAATGATGTACTTAATAAAACAAATGGAAGCGACGATTTGATTTATTCACGAAACAAACTTCAAAAACTGATAAAAATGAATCAGATGTATTACATATGTACAGGACAATAAACAGTCAACAGTCTATAGTTTGAACATATGTTATGCTCGATTGTGCAATTTAGATATAGAATTATTCAATAAGTGTTATATACAGTTTATGAAAAATAGCGTAGTGTTTCCATAACAATTTGTCGTTCTGAATTTGCTCTCTTGAGCGTCTTCCCCACAATTTAAACCATATACCGTAGACTTCTTTATAAACATAAACACAAATTTGTATACAAGCCAATGATTATAAACTATTTGGTATAAAGACTTTTCTCCTGCGAATTCCCCACAATTGTAAGTCAACTTGACAGAATGTCAATGATGTCGTACAATTAGATTAACATTGCACAATAAATGCAACAATCTGAAACGGTTAAAATTACTGTCATAGGAAATATCAATCTAGAATAAAGACGAAGTATACTAGATAAATACATAAATATTACACTCAAGAGGGTTTCCAGACAGTAGGTGTTAGACAGTATTTGCCTACTTCAATCTATTTACGTTTTGTCAAACATTTATGCTTTGTATGTATTTATGCTTGAAATAAGCTCATAAAAGGCATAAAAAGCAATCGCATTATGTCAGAAAAAATACTAAGTAGATGTTAGTTTGCTGTTGTAATAGTTTTGTATAAGGTTGATTGTGAAGGAATTTACATGTAAATTAAAAATTGTATGTCACACAATAATTGTTTTTGCATTCAAATTAAGATTGATGACGTCATGGCATCTAAAAATGTGATTGAATGCAAACAACAAAAATGTAAACAAAATCAAGCATTTCTTTTAATTATTAGTATTAAATCCTTTTTTAACATGAAACGATATTGCGAATTCGGCTCAAAATGGTATTCATGTCTCGACGTCCTGCAAAACAAACTGAACGACTTCCTAGAACAGTACAAATTAGTAATATAATGAAATAAGTTTACAACAAAACATGTATGCATTTATTTTCGAAAATCAGATCTTATTTCAAAAGAAACTCTATTGAGATTCTTTGGTCTTTCTTAACGTTTCAAAATAATTAACCCTGACAGTCTTTATAGAATTAAAACCATCTGACAAATCGTGATATAGGTCAACGTAACATTTGGAGGCAATTCTCCTTCGTGAATTCGTGGTTTTTGTTGTTTGTGATTTTTCGTGTTTGCTTTTTACCCATTCTCAGTAATCTAATCAGAGAAGTGCAGATCACCTCACAACTGTTGTTTGGGAACTTTCGTTTACTTGCCTCAAAGAGACGAACCCCTCTGAGATGTTATATGTCAACTACTTTGACATTTTAACTACGGAGAGTAACTCGTTGTAACTCAAAGAAACATTTGACTCTCAATCAATCTGAAAAATAATTTCTTGTAGTATTGCATTATTCCACCTAAAGTTGATAGGTGAAAAGTTGGAAAAAAAGAAATGCTGGCAGTAACACACTGTTTCTGCAAGGTTGTTTCTCTGTTGAAATGGAAACAAAAGAAGTATCGAAAAATGTTTCCTTAAAATTGTGATATGAAATTACTCTCATGTAATATTTGGCTAACGTGTTAAAGTGGAGAAAAGATAGAAATAAAATAAGTTGAAGTTACAACAATAAAAGAAATGTACTACAATGTATAAAAGCGAGATGGTTAATCGATTTTATTTCTTCTCCATATCTCAAGGGACGTATATGAGAAAAAAAGCTCAAAGTGTATTAATATATTTGTTCTTATGCGTGTTTTTTTACCGAACACTATTTCGGCGTCTGATAACTATTATTAAGTCAGTATGTCGGTTAACAATTTTCTTTCAAGAAACTGTTATCTTCTTATAGTGTAGTTTACTGTAAATTACAACTATGTTTATTCGTTTTACGACGAATTGTATTTATTTCGTTAAGTTTATACCAATTTAATTGAATATGATTGTGACACAAGTTCTTAAAACTTAACTTTACAACTGTAAAGTCCGTTTCCTGAGCTCTAGTACATGTGCTAAGCAAGCAGGATATTTGTTTTACTTTTGCTTAACAAAAAGGGTTTTTTTTATTAATTTTATTTATAAGAAGAAATCATAATCATACATTCTTACATACAAAAAGGGTTAGGATAAGATTCGAACTGAGGCGGAGTCGATTATTACATGATTATCAGTCTAACGTCATAATCAAAGGGGTCACTCGCATCACTTTTATCATAAATAGTATCAATGATATGATAAACTTGAAAATATTTCATAATTTAACCTGCTCATATACACTGAGTGTAAAGAGGTAAATATCTGCATCATTATTGTAATATGGACTGCATAGGATAACCAAACAATAATTCTGATCTTCCTCATATTGTTTATCTTAAATAATTTTTTTTTGTTTCTTTGTAATGGAATTAAATTGCTATTCTTTGTAAAATACAGAGAACTGCTCTTTGTAAGATGCAGAGAATATATCTAATAAAGGTGTTTAATGAAATGTCATAAGAGTTGTTCATGTATGAACGCTGTGCACATTCTTTGCAATCAATTTAATGGTGCAGCAATTAATTCATTAAATGAAAATGTCAAAGAATCTGAACTGTAATGTAATTTAATTAATTTTACAAATTAATGTTTTGATACGGTCGTTAAATTTAATCAACTTATGCCAAGTGGTTAATGTTTATATGCAAAACATGATTATGATAATACAACGGTGATTCAAGTATTTTGTTTCTTCCTTGCATTCTTAAATTTTATATGATAAGAGATGCGATGAAATTAAAACTGTTTAGATACCAGCATCGATTTATCATGTAAAAACGTTGTTTTAATTACTACTGAGAAAGCACAATTAAACGTATCCCAACTTATTTCAAATCAATGCAGTAAAATTTGAAAACTCAAAATCAAAGGTTCGTGACAAAAAGCAAAAAAAAATCAGCGAATCGTGTGTTTGAATTTTCAAACTGCGACGTTAGTGTTGCCCTTTAAACATATTTTGTAGTTACAATAAATATATTACACATGTATAAAAAATATACAAGCTTACTTTTTGTGCGTCCCTTAGGGGCGACATAAGGTGCCAGTCGATTTATCTTCACACGTTTATACTTTAAAGCACAATGCTGTAATATAACACCAACATTAATTTTATTTAAAGAAGTTTGAACGTTTGCACTCCTCAAGGCAATTATAACTGACATTGCTTTGAAAGATCACATTTTGAGTAGATTTGTATTATTTCCTTTTTGTGTATGGGAACAATGTGCTAAGTGTGTTACGTTTTCATAAGACAGAAGATGCATTATACGACGTGCGTCTTTCTGAAATTTCAACTTTCCACCTGTCAAGTTTCAGAGAAGATAATTCAATTGAACAGCACCACATGTTTGTTGAAATTCAAATTGATAGACAAGCGTAGTAGTATTGAGTGATAACAGAATAAATGAAAAGCTGGAAGAAATTTAGAGAAAAATACGACGTAGAAGGAAAACGAAACATGCTCACTGAGTTACTGACCCGATGTAGGTTAGCAGGTTGTCAGACACAGACTTAAATTCCGTAAAGTATTAATATAACTAGAATTTTGTTAGTAGTTTGGTGCTTGATATATTTGAGGTGTTTTAGAAGAACAAAAATAATCAATTTTATATGACAATTTATAACACATTACTGGTTCAAAATTGTTGTTTTTTATCTAAAGATCCAATATAGGTTAACAGACAGCAAAATGAGTTCACTAGAAATTTACATTTAGTAAACATTTGTTTAGTGTCCATTGGGAGCTGTTGAAAGATAGTAATCAGTTTATCATAACAAATTATAACACTGTTTATTGTAGTACCAATCATGACGGTGATATAGCTATACATTGTGTCAAACATACAGATAATGATGACGTTGATCTTCGTGTAAGTCATACAATAAGAAATAACAACATGACGAAATATGCTTTAATGAAATTGTATATATGCTTGACTGAAATGAATTTATGACGGTAATGTAGTAACAATTGTTTTGTGATAACGAGAATTAATGAAAACAACACAAAGCATCTTTCATTTATTACCATAACAGTAAAACATTGCTGCGCCGTGGCAGCGTTACCATGGTTTTTAGAAAACGTTATTTTGAGGATAAATATTGTCATTTTTAAGAAATGTATTATCAACGTTTGTATTTAGATTGCGATTATTACTGATGTATAAAAATAAGTCGTTTGAAGTAATGTATACTTTTTGAGAGTAAAAAATCCGGGTTTTTTATATCAAGATGTAATTGAGAAATTTAGAAGAATGAATTCATGATACTACGTCATGAATTATCTTTAACATTTGAATCATGTTTGGATCCTATGACAGAAAAAACGATATAAGACATAGGTACGGAAATTACAGAAGAATGTTTTTTTCTTTTTTTGTTTGACTTGCGAGCTATATATTTTTAATTGTAACTTGTCAAATTGTATACCGTTTAAATCAAACTTATCTAATTTGTACTCAGCCCTTTTAATAATATGATCCATTTCATGTGTAAAATTTCGAAATTGATATTAAAATGTAAGGCAAGTAATTTCTTTAAAATTATTTTCAAGTTTAATGTCAATCTTTTTAAATGCATTGCTTAACAGTATTACATGGAATTTTATTATACTTCCCTGTTTTAATCTAAGAACATATTATTTCACTTCATTTGATTTGTTTTATTTTCAAGAACTTACATGATTAAAGTTCCAAATTTCATTTAATACCCACGATCTTCACGTAGTATTTATAAGTATTTAGTGTGGAGCAAATAATATTAATTCTTCTATTCGCAAAATTGGTAATCTAATTTGATTTGTTAAACATTTTAACACGGAGACCTATGTTTTATTCATTCCGAACATTGCTGTAAACTTCTGATATAGTAATGCATGCAATGTTGAAATCATCCAATATAATGAGAAAAACTTGCTTGCATGATTTCAATATACATGCTAAATTTGGCATAACAATTTTGTACAATTTTGTTAAAGAATAAATAATAACTGTGAGAATTTTAATGATGCAAAAACTGTGCCTTGCAAAATTCTTTTGATAAATTCCATTTTTAGAGTAAACACACTTACTTTTTCAACTTGAAAAAAGTCATTTAAAAAACTTCAAATCCTCTTGTTCAATCGTAATTATTTTTTTCTCAAAATTGCAACCGTCTCAACAGATACATAGAAGTTAATTACTTAACTTCTCTTTATCTGTTTTCTTGTTCTAGATCACGAGTCATGCCTGTCCCTCTATCGGCAACATCAATTGTAACAATGTCTTTACAGATTTATTGCAACAATCTGTTGAATTATCTAAAGAATATCTTTGATGTCTGACATATGTATAGTTATTGCTTCTGGCTGAATACACTTTTAATGTAATCATCTAAGTGCATAAAACCATTACTTTCATCTTCAACATTGCTTACATTTACGATAGATTGTTTATTAATATGCTTAACTCTCTTAATAACTTCCTTCAACGATTATGGTATGTTTGCTGAACACAAACCTAAGGATAGTTGGTTGAATTGTCTCAACCTTCATTTTACGTAATATTATTCTTTCTAATAATGTTAAAATTAGGTCACTTAATATAAGAAGGACTTTGAATATTTAAAACTTGAAAGAACGTTTGTTGTGATTTTTTGTCCGATTATAACATTTTTCTATTATATACAGTTTTATGGCTATAGGATCATAATCGCTTTGTGACCATTACTTTAGAGTATGACCTAAGCCTCTTACAATGGCTCTAAAAGAGGCTTTTTCACATATTTGGGAAATTTCATTTACATTTTAAATTTACATTGTGCTTCTTCTGTGTGAGTTATATAATCAGCGCATCGTAGGAACTACAGTGTATGTGAAATGTTAAACAACACCGCCTTATTTTTTGCTTACAATTTAAAACTTACTCAAAAATCAAATAAAGAATTACTGGAATTGTATTAACACAAATATACTTGTAAAGGATTGTCTCCGTAAGTAGAATATGATTATTTCAGATAAATACTAGAACGCTCTGTCAGTTTTATTTGCCTTGAGAACAAACACTCCCAAGATTATCAATAAATTTTGTTACAGTGTTTCAATTTGTGAAAGTAAAGGGGTTATAAATTCACGATGTTAAATATATTGATTCCGATAACCCTAACCCTTAAGGGGATAATAATATGGAGAAACTACAAAAATTTTGTGGTATATTTATTTCTTTTCAATCTCAATTTACTGTCTACTGTCTACTAAATTGTGTTATCGCGTCTATGAACTAAACTTTTAGAAACTACATTAAATTCACGTTTCGTCGATTTAGAAACAAAATGTTGTAACTAAAGGGGCTTAAAGAGTAAAATACATCAATTTGACCTCATTAGATGAATGTTATGAGTAATGTATATTGTAACACGTTTGTTTCAAAACGTAACAATCGTTTGTTGAATTTCCCTGACTTTAGACTTCAAAAGGAAACACTGAGTATCGGCAGGTGATGATGTAAACACCCTTGGTTGCATTTCCTTGTAATTTAGAAACATTAAGAATGCACCTATTGAATTAATGGAAATGGATTTAGAATTACATTTGAAAGTTCTTAACTTCGTCTGGTTATATCATGCGTTTAGTATTATATGTGCTTATGCTGCGGTATGTCAATTTAATATATATTTAATTTGTATCAAAAGATTGACTTCACAATAGATGCAGCATTTTTCTTTAAAGTCTGTGTAACAACAATGTACATAATGTAACTTTGCATAAACAAGGCAGATTGGCAGAGACTAAATATGTAATATTTTTGGCTAACGGTTCCAATATTGCATGCCTTGCATTGTCTGAATCAGAAAATCCATAAGGTATTGGTTTAAAATTGATTAAATGCATGCATGTGTCAGACAGAATAGTATTGTCTAACAAATATATTCATATACTACGAGAAAAAGAATAAAATACTATAAAATTGAGCTTAGAGATATAAAACTCTAATATTACAGTATTATAAATTAGGGTTGCAACGAGTCGATTCGATACATAGGAAATCGATTGCAGGGACACCGATTCGATTTCGATTTGGGACCCGCGACTTCCTTTTCGTAACCGGTCATTTCACGTATCTATAAAAGTAGTTAGGATAAAAGCCAGAACATGGCCCCTTTTATGACTAACATAACATTGATAGATCAGTACGAAATTTCATTTGCTTCATTGGTCAAGTTCTGAAATAAATGTTTAAAATATCAGTCAAAATTTGTATCAATATTAGTCTGTTTTAAGCTTATGAAAGTTTATTGATTTATTTGTTATATAAACTACACTTAGTCTAATAAAAGAATCGAATCGAAAGAAAAATAATTGAATCGCATCGGATCGACTTTCAGCTGAATCGTTACAGCCACTTTATATATGGTATATGTTATTATATATATATCTAACGTACACATTTAAATCAAACAGACACTAGAAAATAATCGATTCTAAAAAAACAGTCTGCACACCACCCTTAACAAACACATCAATATCTCAAATTTTCACCATATTCCTTAAAAACGTTGTGGAATCCCAACAAAAAATGTATTTTGATTAGACTAACGATAGTCTAGATGTAATAGAACACTATTTTATCGACATAAAAGCTATCTTGAAAGCACGGTAATACGACAGTTACTGTCGTATCTGCTACGTCTGTTACATTTTCTTGAAATTATGTGCCTATCATACACTCGGACGAGATTAATGCAATTAACCTATAAATAATTATATACTGCATCGTGATAGATAAATTGATGAATGGGAATAAACTTAAACATCAAAAGGTTTTGATAGTCAAATGGGTAGTGAATGTCTTGCGTGCAGGAATATAACGACTATTTATGGCAACTTTGTGAAAGCATGTCATTAATTAAACATCACCTAATCCATTATGTAATTACACTCTATAATTAGATAGTGCATATGTTGCTAGTATTTTATGTTTTTGTAAATATATCGTATGTGCATCACAGGTTGTTGTTTGTAGGTTACATTTATATCCTATTCATTGTTGATTCATGTTGGGTTTTTGTATATTTGTTTTATTACCCTTTTCAATGACAATACTATTATTTGGGTCACGTAGCACCGAACCATTGTCTTTTTCCATTCTGCGAAGCAATAAAGGTTCTCACATACTTTTAACTTAGATAAATGCATACTATTGGCACTAGTGGGTTATATAACATTTATACAATTAGGTTTCTATTTCTTGTAATTAATAGGACGCTACAAACAGAATCTTACGAGGTTTCATCAGGAACAGGCATTGGCAACAAAATTGTTAATAAGGAATTGATCAATATTTAACAGTTACCAAAGTAGGTCTGAATTAAGAGCAGTTTTGTTCAAAATACGCTCATAAGCTCATATGACTTCTCGAATAGTTGAAATAAATGTAGCGAAATGGAAACTTAAATACGTGTAACTCTCAATGAGCACGATATTAATAGTGCCATATGTTATCTGACAGCTGTAACACAGGGTGTCGGATGCATGCTGGTAAACAAATGTATCAATAACATTGCTATATCAGGAATGATAAATTATTCCATTATGTGTTATCAGTTTAGCGTGGGTGATGCAAAATAGGAGAAATGTTACATCTAATTTAATTTATTAGATACTATTTGTATTCACAATTACTGTATGTTTCACTCGTATTTCTTTGTTATTGTATTTCTAACTATGGTTTCCGCATTAAACCATTATTGTCATTTGTCAATTATATTTTATGGAGTAAAGGTTAAATAAATTGTGTCTTGAAACATAGAGCTTTAATGCGCCTGATGAATTTGTAAATTAACAGGGAAAACAGAGAGGAATATATTAAAATGATCGACTTATTGTCTTTTCGTTAGTTTAGTTTTACAGAATGGTATACCATTTATTCAAAAGGCAAAGGCCCGAGCGTTGTAATTCTATAATTTACGTAAAGTTGCAATGGTCCGTTGCAAGACGGAAAACCGTAAGATTTATGTTTTTGATATTTGAATGTGGCGTCCATTTTGTAACAAAAGTTTAAAACCTAAAAACCTTTGCTTGGGTGCTTTTTTGACTGTGTGAAAGGTATGTGTTCTTTTACTGTTGCTGTTTCTGACTTCATTTTTAAAGAATACTATTTAATCATTATTACAAAGGACCCAAAAGACTGTCTATGGTTGTACTAACTTTGTGATAAAGTGGCATTATGCCAGTTCACGTCCAGTTATATCTAAACATTCGACTAATTGTTGAGCTGGCGACAGTTGCCCAAGGTTATTGTCGTTACTGTTTTGCTCTGTCTAATGAAAGCCTGCATGAATAATTGTAATCCTTACTTAGTATGATATAATACTGAATTTCCAAATTTTGCAATTCTTGCATTTTTTGGTATGTTACATTTCTTCCCAAGTATTCAAGATACGACTCACTGCAGTACTTAGTTTAGCCACATGTTATTTAATTGCCTTATCAAACTTGGCTTTGATGCGGTCCAGTTTCATTTGCATTATTTCGATGTATTTATCTTTGTAATACAATTGCAATATTGACAACTCTTGTGTATCAGCCAGACGAAACATTGGTCAGAGATATAAGTAGTTTGCTTGGACACTATCATAGTGGCATTTTAGGAAATTCATACGATGTGCTATTTGAAGGTTCATTATTCCTGGATTGTAATTATGCTTTTTGATTAATAATAAAGATACTTTTGAAATAGTTTGAAGGGGGAATTACTCGCAGACCATCGCCTATTGTGTTAACCTGACGTACATCAAACACTATGTAAGTAAATTTGTTTGCTCTAAATTATGATTGAATAGAAACCGTTTATACATTTTCAGTCAAATTTCTAAACAAGTTCTTATTATTTATGCGCAACTCTCTCGAATCTGCTTTGTAAACAAAGTAGTACCTTGCTACAAAGAAAGAAGACACGTTTTTTATGAGAAATAAAACATCGTGGTGTTGACAATCAAATTGTTAAAAGTCAAATGTTGTAAACAATTGAAATTTTGCTTTCCTTATATTTATCTTACAAGTAGTTCGTTAATCTTTAATTTATTAAATTTAAGTTTGGCCTGATTAGATAAAGGTGATCACGTTGTTTACTTAGGAAGGTAATTTAAGTTGTAACTTAAAAAGATTGTTCTGGTTTCTGAACGAGGCACTTGAGACCATCTAATTAAACGTGTTGTCTAATAAAGAACCATTTGTTTCTACGTAATCTCTTGTAGAAGTCCATAAACCTACTTATACATGAGAATACCTGAACTACTTTCATAATTATTGAACTAAGTGTACCTAATTTATATTTGTTATTTTAAAAACCCTTTGTAGATTAAGACGTGGTTGGCTTCTTTGGGAAGGGTTAACGGTACTGGTAAAGAAAAGTATACAGTAAAGCTAATGAGGCGTCTGTCGCACATGAATAATTTGTTTTTGTTGGGTTCAACGCCGTAGAAACACATTGTATAGGTCATATAACGGCGGTCAGTCAAACTACTCCTGGAAAGGCTAAATTTCTGGATTTAGATGTTAACCAACTACTAAGCGCATACTTTTGACAGTGACTGACAACTGCCCGACATAATTAAAAATCATTGGTAGGAGGTAGAATGGCCGTAGAAATAATTTCCTGACCAAGCTCCACGAACGATTGCTCCGCACCCCCCCCCCCGAGAATGATAAACTTCGTAAAACCAAAACCAATTATTATAAAAAAGGTGTTATTGTTATGGCATTCTATGACAATATTATATTGATTTATATAAATAACGCAGTCGTTTTAAAAAGTATGCTGAAAAATTAGATGCATACTCTATTCAAAGTTCTACGATATCAAATGGAACTACCGAATTTGTAGAGATTGTTAAAATTAGATTTCCACAACTGTGAATTCATTCATTTTCATGGAAAATCATAGTGAAATTATATGTACTAAAGTCATCTACGCTATCAAAAATACTAGATGTAAACTAACAAGCTTTATCTACTCGTGTGTTTTAATCAATTTATTTCCAAGGATTTTATTACTGTGATAAATAACCCCACATGTGTTGTCTTTGGCTACCCAATGTAGCATATATTTTACGTAACAAGTCAGCATTTTATTCCATTATAAAATAAACAAGGAGAATGATGTCTGCTGAGGGAATCTTTACTGTTTTCAATAAATTTTTGATAGCACAGTAGTTTTTTTTTATTTGAAACACGGGAATATATATTATGTGATTTTGTTTCCTTACAACTTATATCCAAACGTATAATGTATCATGGACAGTGGTGAATTTGTTTCGTGATGAAAACAGTTTTGTTGATGTGGTTCTAGTAGAAGTTACCTATCTTACCTATTGCTTGCACGTCTCTTGTCAAATTTATTTTCTAAACTACATAGTTTCAGCACATTTTGAATGTACGTACGTGAACTTGCCAAAATTAGAAAATAAGGTTGTTTAAGAAAAGTGTCAGATGATTTGAATAGAAAATTAATACAGAACTCGTTTCGTTTTTAAATAATTTCATAGTTTAAGATTTTTTTTATCAAACTAATACATATTTGAATGTTCAAATAAATACCTAACTACTCACAGAAACTGTTTCATTATTAAATAATCGTGAATCATAGTCTAGCTACATATCATGGTTCTTGGTGTGTCAAAGTAGAAGCATGCGAATATAATGCTATGAGATCCAGGCAGAAATATTTTACTAATTGTCTATCACGTACGTTACACAAGATTAGTAGGGAGTTAACATATTTGTATTCAAAAGTTCATGGTACGATTTCGACTGAATAATTATTACAGTCACCATTAACCAATTAACCGTTTTTTACTGTTTTCAAAGTGATCCAATTGTCAGACAGTTATATCAGTATCAGGGCTCATATTCTAAACAATAATCGTTTACTCTATATACATACGACTCTCTAAACGAAGAAGTTGAGAAGCAATCAGAATTTGAGGTAAAATTTGATACAAATTTTCTATATCAAACATTGTCTGAATTGAATATAATTGTCAAACAGCGCTCTGAAGTAGACGTGATTATGATCTGAAACATGTGGTTTTCATTTTACGTTATGCATTTTGTCACGGCTTTAGAGTCTATTGAAATACTAAATGACCATTGATGTTGGCAGCAATGAGCATTGTCACAATGTAACTGTGTTTATAAATCTTCAAGATATAATTTCGGTATCATTATTCTGATAACATTCTGTGTAGTTGGTCCGTGGTTTTTAATTTGTTGCTTTTCTTGATATATTTTCAGGCTCCTTTACATCCTTAACATCACACCATGTAATCTTATAGCTTTGCGTTTATTGATAAAAATATATAACCATATATCATAAAAAATACCTACATTAACTATATTATGTCATCTTAGTCTTAATGTTTCTGTTATGTTGCTTTTTTTCTTTTGTTTGTTTTCAATAATTCAACGGCAGAGTTTTGTGATGCTGAAAGTTTTTTTTAACTTTGTTTTGTACGCAAAAGTACTAGTCTCTTATCCATGGTATGTCCCTATGTACATTCTCACACAAAAGTAATGGGTATAGGTCTGAACGAAACACTTTTGTAACTTCATTTCTTTTCAATGGAGTTACGATAGTGTTTCGTTCTGGCCTCAATATATGGAAATGAACCATCTATTTTCTATCAGTTATAAGTTACAGTTATTTAAAGGTAGCAATATTATCCACTTTACATCGGAGGCGAGTTACCATTTTTTGTAAAATATCAAATTATCTTAAAAGCGTTCGTTACATTCCACATTTAGTTACTGAAATCAATTGCATAAAGCAAGATAAAATTACGATCCATAAGGTTATAAATATTCAGAAATTATTGACGTTGATATACGTGAATGGTTTTTAATGTTCCATATAATAAGCAGAGTTGTTATCTGTTTTTCTGAGGGTATAACAATTAATATATCCATAGGAGGTCAAAGATATGAATACAATATGGTAATATAATGTGATTTACTGGAATCAGACATCTAGTCACTAGGTCTAAAAGTAATATGCAACATGTTAAGAATAATTGAACATAATTGCTGCTTTATTGTGATTTATATATGTGCTTAAAAGTTCATGAACTCAGAATATTTGCCCTACATAAGCGTAATGGTGTGCTTTTCATCCAAGTATAAAAAACGTGTGGTGATATGTACACTTTGCAAAAGATCACGAAGCTTTCTTCGAGATGGTCAAACAAGATCTAATTATGTCATCGGTAAATTGTCCACTGATTTCAGTCAAGTTAAAGTGTGTTTCAAAGTTGCATTCAGCGAAACGCTTAATCAACTATGGAGCAAGTTGATATATTCAATAGCAATATTTAAATGATGTAAAGATATATTAAAACATTAAAGTACGTTTTAGTATAAAATATCATATTTTAGTTTATTACCCAATATTAACACCGCTATTGTCTCCCACACATATCTCTAATGTTTTTGGATGTAAAACAAAAGAGCAATATATGTACGTGTATAAATCATAATTTTATCTCATATTTCACAGCCTCAAGAGTGCTTATGATAATTGTAACGTAGTTTAACAATTATATATTAGATTTATTAACAGGGATGGCAAATGACAACACAACGAAGCTAACTTAATTAATGTTTTTATGATTGATTCTGGTCATTAATTGTATAACTTTTCTAGAACTGCTATAAGCGTAATTAGAAATTGTTTCGTCTTAAATTAGGACATTAGGTCGTGATCGTGTTAATCATTAATTTGAAAATGTTCAGTAACACAGACACTTCATTATTTCAATTAAAATATTTTTAATATAGTTTAATAAATAAGATAGTATAAAAATCACACAATATAATAAAATAAAAAATATGTATTTTTATGAAAATACTCTGCACAAAACTGCCGAATAAGCATTTTAAAATAAGACAAAGAAAATATTTAAGTAAACATTTTCTATTCTATGATAGAAATTCATATTTGCTGAATAAGCATTTTGATAATAACAAAAATGTATATCTGTAAAGAATTGTTTTAATATCATAAAACTAGTTTATCAAATTGAATAGCTCCCTCTGGATATTATATATTAAAACAGTTGCCTGAACGTGTAGACAAAAAGCACAGCCATTTATTACATATTTCATGCATTTATATTGATAACAGATATACTCCTGGTTGTGAAATAAAACATTTAGACAAAACAATCCTGTAATATTTGGCTATTTATATTTATTTATTGTATTTATTTATTGGAGTTAACGCCGTGTAAACACAATTGTAGGTCATTTTACTGCGTCCAGCGCACCTAACCTAGCTTTCCTGGACCATTGTCTATAACCAGTACTCACCTACCCTTCCACAAGGCCGGAAACTTCTCCATATTATCTAATCAATGGAGAAAAGTCGATATTATTGTCAAATTTTCATGAAAAGGTATAACCTCCCCGGGTGAGATTCGAACCCGCACCCCCTCGGGCACGAGTATCCATATCCCGGCGCGCTACCAACTGCGCTATCGACCCGGTTGGCTATTTATAAGAACAATTTTAACGAATTTAACAAAGGAAGACCAAATACAACTTATGTTTTATGTTATATGACCGTTTTACACATCACAAATTTGTTTATGCGATAATTCAATTTGAAGTCTCTATGTTCCCCTATCCCATTTAAATTAAATTTTAATGGTATAAATTGACATAAGACATTCTATAAGTATACTATAAGTTTTTGCATTTTCTTATAAATATTAATTAATTGGTAATAATTAACAAATTGCCATTTCCCCTCATGAATATTTATCTTTAATGAATCAAGCTCATAAAAATGTTTACGTTACTAATAAAGTATGCACATGTATTATGTGATTACATTGATTCAATGTCATAAAAATGATAAACCATCTTGGCTGCATAGACAATCATCTGTTAATTAATAGAAGACTTTGATAATCTTGAAGCATGAACAATGTGCAACATTGTATTGTAAGGATGGTTAACATCATTTTTATCCGGATAGTTGTTTTCATTATTTAACACGAGAGGTTTTAAAGATTCGCGATTAACAACCTTGATACCATCAGATGTACTATTAAATTGTTGATTCTCATTGCATGAATGTCAAACTTTTAACTCATTGACTCCAAATGAAAGAAAGTAGTGAGGGAAAATATGCTCCATAACATAAACAAGTTTATTTTTTCAATATTAAATACTATAGATAGTTACAAAATATACATCGAAAATACATGAATCAAATTTATGGTACTGCGACACATGTGATATCAAGTATTGCCTACCAAAAAACTACTGTTGCTAATTTTTTCAAGTCCAAAAGCAGTTATAATCCGTCTCGCAAATGTAAAAAAAATTATAAGGAAACTTAGGTTATAAATAAAGGTGTAATTATAGACAAAGTGTTTTGAAGAAAAAAAACAGTCATTATCATAGCCCCATTATCAAAAGTGACACTGCTTTTGGACTGCAAAGAAAAAAGAAATTTATCTATTACAAACACCTCTAATGAACTAGACTTTTAATCAAAAGCAATATTGCTTAAATATGTTATTTATTGCATTACAAAGTGAACGTAGATCGAAACTGAAATAGAAATATGTTGTCAATACTATAAACAATAATTCATTACAACATTTTGATGAAGGCTCGTTATAGAAAACAACTGCTCCAAATTACTAAATTTAGCTCTAAAACTATTTTGTATCAGATATATTTAACATTTGCGTATAAATGAATATAGTGTGCTTTTATAAAAGCACTCCACTCTTTAAAAAAATGGACACTTAGTTAAAGTCAAATTTAGTTAGTTGTTTAAACAGTTTGTTGTGTCTTTAACGCATGATGTACGTATCTTGATAACCCGTTGTTTATAATACAGTTTTCAAGTCTTAAACTTAATCTTCTTCATTTAATTAAACGCCTATTTCTACATAACATATGCAATGGCGTTGTACAAAAAGATTAATAAAACAATAATAAGTAAGTAAAAGCCCTCCACCATAAATATATACAATTACACAATACAAAATAAAATTTATCACACATGATGTTATATAGTAAGATTGTGCATTTTGCTTTTTACATATATCAAGTTTATAGGACCTAAATTAATCCCAGTTCATGATTCGAGTTTATTTTTACATCTGTTTTTATTTATTTGATATTGAAAGTTGTTGTCCTGAACATTACAACATGATGCTACTGTTAACCGGACTTGTCCTGAACAGTGTAACATAAAGCCACTGTTAACCAGACATTTCCCTAAAGCCGTCGAAACATCACCTTTAAAGGGCCCTTAATACATCCACAAAGGTGTCGAAAGCCCCTTTTAAGGGACCCCTTATTTTAAGCAGTAATGCAGTCATATAAAACAAAGTTTGTTTTGACACAGAAAGAGGCAATCCTCTCATCCGTCTACTATTGATGAATATATCTTCGAATAGTGTCTTGTAATATAATCATTTTTGGTAACAACAATAACAGTTTAGTAGTAGACATCCTTATGTCTTTAAATTTAAACTAACTTGAGGCAATACTCGCATGTACAGGAGACTGTGAAAACGAAGTTCTATTAAATGTTTAACATTTGTGAATATTTCAGTATTTATTTAAATCATTTCATAAAATTCATGTTACATTTTTTTTTGTGAAACAGACTTTTAGGTGTCAAAAATGAATACTTTGAATTAATTAAACCTATCAAGTTGCATTTTAACTCCTATAGGACCAAACTTATACAGTTTTAAAGTATCAATTATATTCAAATTACTTTTTAGCGCTTCATAATTATTGAATATCATGTACCATAACATTATCGAAATTAAAACTTTCCATTCCTAATTATTGTTCAGTTTGGCAATAAAGACAATGCGTATTTAGAATTTCCATAACTATCTTATTTGAACAAATAAAAAAAAACACAAATCGTTATGTTAATAATTTCTCGATTTGTTCAATGGATATTCAAGCTATAGTTTCCTAAGTATGCATCCCCTATGGCTTAGCATTGCAATAAAATTTACAGATTTTTGAGAATTAAATCGCTTATTGATACTGGAAATGTGCCAATCTTTGTGCAATGTTTGTTCAATACACCAGGGAAATTAATGAAATTCGGCTTTAATTTGAACTGTAATAAAATCAAACATTACGAGAAATAACAGAAACTTTACAGCTCTCTAAGAAAACAACAAGGGTCTCGTTACCGAAACACCAAGATGTTATAAATGATATACAGGTGTGTGAATTGCATAAATGATCATAAATGACCCACACAATTTTACAATTTTATAATTTTTTTCTGCAGACGATATTTTGATTGGTATTTATGAACAAAACTAAAACAGAAACGGAATATAAAAACTACGTTTCTCGGCCCATTTAATATAACATTTGTTAATAAGATAAATTCGATTCACACATTATTGGAGTAGTATAAAAGACATAAGTAATATCTTGCGCAGTAAATGCGTCTGAACCTATAATTAAATGTTGTTTTTGATCTGTAATTATGAAGTCGTACTGTAATAATTTTCAAATTTAATCATTTGGAATACAGAGCTATTTAAATTAGCAGCCCGGCTAGCTCATTCATGACAGATTTTTTACAGCTATTCTCCTTCCTATCACTGACTCTAAATAATGTAATACAGATGTCAGTCACTGACGAAAGTTTGCACCTAGTAACTGGTTAACAACTAAATCCAGAGATGAAGCCTTTCAAGGAACGGTGGGTGAGTTGACTGTTAAATGAAATATGCCCCACTTTGTGGTAACGTAGAATACAAGGAGAACTTTTACTGACGACCATACGGCATGCTGCTGTGTACTGCTGAGGGCATAGTTAGCTTTATTTTAATGAAAAAAACATATGAATTTAAGAAGTATATTTACAAGTTACAGGAAGAGTTATCACAAATTGTGTTTCTATTTGAGGAACGTTGTATTTATAATTGATGCTTCACAGTTTGTAAGGGAATGAAAACTCCAGAAATCTTACATACTTCTTCCAACAATACAAATCATTAGAGACTTACTGTTGGATAAATTACGAACATAACATATCGCCTACAGAAACCCCAGGACGAAATTCCAATCACTAAAGACATAAGACTATGTTGGAATAAATGTGTTACGTATCTTACAGTGATAGCTTCCCCATAGAAATCAGTTATTTACACCTTAAAGCAGGATTCTTCCGAGGAAGTCGACATTTGGTCATTACATTTAAATCTAATCTATACTTTTTATTTCAAGAACGAAATACAGAATGGCGCTGTTTTCACTGTATAAATTTCATTTACCATCTGGTTGGCGAAATACGTCAGGTTGTATTAATGTTCAGTGCAAACCTTTAAACCTTTAAAATGCGTGGCTCATGCCTTAGTCATTACATGACACCAAACAACAAATACGTTAGTGGTGCCTAACCTCGAAAAATGTTTAATGTTGTTTTACCTTAAATATTTAAGTAGTGTTTAAGTAGGTGTCTAACCTCAGAAATATTTAGTGGCGTATAACCTCACAAAGGTGAGTGGTGTTTGACCCTTACTGATATTTCGTGGTGTTTGACCCTAAATAGTATAGCGCTTTTTACCCTAAGATATTCTAACCCTAACCTTAAAATAGTAAGTGGTGTTTGACCATAAAACTATTTAGTTTTGTGTTTGACCATGAAAATATTTTAGTGGTGTCTATTGAGGTGATGTTGGTGCTTTAAAAATGTTTAAAAACGGTTCAATCGTTTTTCATTTACACAATTGGGTTGCATTTGATTGAATGATAACTTTACATTTCCTCTGCTACGAACATGTAAGGTAGAGAATGAAATGGCAAACAGTATAATCACATTTGAAAAAACGACATACGTGCTCTTTTTATGTCCTAAGAATACTGACAACCTACAAGTTTCGATGTTTTAGTGAAATTAAAACATCAAAATAAAAGTTTGCATGGCTTAGCACATATTGAAACTGTTAATGGTATTGCAACAAAAATAGATGAAAAAAGTCGTAAATCAATTGCAGCATCTAAATCAAGCTGATAAAATCAAACATGTTGTGTTTTAATTGACACATTGACAGATACATGTAGCTTTTTTTGTTTTAAGTCATTATCAACATTTTATCACACTCGTATTTTTCCAGCTTGTTTCCCACACCAGAACGATGAATGTTAATAATCATTGTGATATGTAAAGTTTGAACGAGTTTTTTACCTATCCTCATGTCAATTAAATGGGTTATATAAGGCGTTCGTACACTTACAATATAATTCAATGAAATAGACAAATCACGTTTTACAAAGATGCGAACATTGTATTAATACTTGTTGTAAACTATTTACCAAATTGAGAAGTTTTTACGGGACAGTTTCCAATTGTATTATTATTGTAACATTATAGAAGCATTATTTTCTTGACATAAAGCTATTGAGTTAAGGTTCGTTACAGTTTGTGTATAGCTCCCTGGAATATGAAAATATAGTATTATGGACATAATTGTGCACGATGTTGTATTCGTTTACAGTCAGTGTTTCCAAATTTGCCAAGACGCAATTCCTTAAGCATATTGTATGTTGATAAGTCTCATTTTCTTGATCTGGAACTGCGGATTTTATTTTTGCATGACCTCGGCTATTTCTTTTGCAATGAGACAGTGTATGTATGTTTGATATTCAAGTAAGATTATAAACTTTCTGTTGTAAAACAGTTTATTATTGTGAACTGTGAATACTATAATTTCAGATACAGTATTTTGTTTGTCAAATTTAGTGTAAAAGTATCCTTTTACCATATTAACTGATCATGTAAGCTAGATCAATCAGGTGCAAATTTTGTATCTTTATAAGTACTTAGAAACAAACGCATGAAATTGCTTAGTTTTAATAAACCTGGATTACTTTGAAAACTAATTATCAAATGCCACAATTGTTTTAGACAAAGTCTATTTTGAGAATATGGTTAGTTCACATTGACAATAAGTATACTATTTACCTCAACGTACCGAAATGCAATTAAAGTCAGCATAACCAACTGTACATGTTGAATTCATGTATTTCAACTTACTTTTAAACATGAACATCGTGGTTCAAGAACAAACGAATCTTAACTAACACACAGTTTAGTTGTAATTGTTCGCATTTACGTTGCTCGGTGTGTTTATTCCTAATCTGACCATTTCTTTGGTAATTATGAATTGTATGTTTAGGATAATCACATCTTACGTCGAATGGATGTATTAAAATGTTACACAATTTTGAATTATTCGATTCGCATACACTACCATGCATTGTTAACACAATACCTTACTTCCAATATATTTTTATATATTTAATCATTATCGTTTTTTTTCAATTCGTTGATTGCATTGGTTTAATGTATCATCATTTTTTAACGATTTTCATCGTTTGTCTACGGTTTCTTCTTTAATTTACTCATTAACTGCGATGGCCTTATCATAGTTTATCTAATTTGCATACATATAATGCATTCAGTAATTGCCAATCTTCGTAGAATAAAAAAAACAACTTCCATGTCTGAAGGTATGTTGAAATGTTATAGATATAACCATGTAACGGAATCAATACATTGATTTATCAACTGCCGATAATGTTATACATGTACGTGCAATCAATCATCCTATTGTAATTATCTTGCATTCTTTCAGAGATAAGAGTGCTTTTATTACATAATGATATTTAATGCAAAGAGATAGTCAATATTTCTAAAAAATTCAAGCCAATCACAACATTGTCAGTCGCTGTTCAACAGCAGCAGCATTCACGCTTCTTTAAATACTCGACAAATATGTTATGAAACATGGAACAACTACAATTGTGATTATCTAAGTTTAACTGAAGAAAATGCAAACTGTGACCGTGGCGTAGTGGTAAGCATGTCTGACTTCGAATCCGGAGATCGCGGGTTCGAACCCGGTCGCGGTAGGTCATAGCCTATACATGATTTGTCGGCCTCGTGGTAGGATAAGTTAGTACTGATGATAGAAATTTGTCCAGGAAATCTATATATAGTAGGAAGAGCTGACCGTTGTATTTATAACCTAAATATGTGTTGAAAACGACGTTAAAAAAATGAAAAAAAGAAGAAAATCTTTTTTAATTTTAAGCGATGCTTTTGTTTTGTTCTATTGTATTATGCTATTTAGAAATATTTAAACATTGATCATTGATCATATTGAGATTTCTAAATGACATCAAAAATTTAAATACGCACGAAATTACAGATACTTGGTTTAGATGGATTAAATTTGTAACAAGTTTTCACCCACGCTATTCTGCTAACACTTTGCCATTTTAGTTTCGAAATTATTTGCCTGCATGCGTTAAGCTGCCAGTATTGCAGATACGGGACTAATTAATATCTCACCCAAATACGTTTGGCATGGTTTGCAACTGAATTCCAGCGCTCATTCTTGCTTTAAATATCACCTCCTCATGTATTTTGACAGATAATATCCACTGGTGAATAGATTGCACCCAGTCCAACAAACAATCGTTCCAAAGTTATTTCTATGCTGGTTTTTTTTTCTAAACACGTAATAGGAGTGAAATTAAAGTTTGAGTGTGTTCGTGGAAACATTCGTGTTGAAGGCCATTTAGAAGTTTCAACTTTTACTGATGCTCCATTTCAAATGCCTTTAAAGGTCATATGTGAAGAAATAGGTCTTGATGTAATTAGGTCGTATATAAGAGTCAGTTTTTTCAAGATTCTTGGTATTGTAGATTTCTGATTTTGCACCACTAAGGCAATTTTGGACAATAAGTTCACTTTAATGAACTAATTGCGAAATAATTCAACAATACATGAGCATATATCGCTTTTGTTTATGATCGACATTAAGTTATCTATGCCAGAATCACATTTTATTTGATAATTTCATAATGAAGTTCGAATATATTTCTATTTATATTGCTTATTGTATTTGTTAACGGCTAAATGAAGTATTACGCCTTCTATATACAAAACCACAGGAACCATCTTTTAGATTGGCGAGTGATAGTGTTTGAAAAGCGTCCGTTGGGAAAGAAAACTATAATTTTCCAAATCTGGTTTAGCCTAAATAGCGCTACACTCCAAATTTTTGTTTCCTCTCCTATTCCCACGTGACATTAACCATATGTATCTTGTTTTCCTATGTCTCATATAAACGTTTGTGATATCCATACTATATTGGAAGAACTATGTATTTAACCCGGGTCGATAGCGCAATTGGTAATGCGCCGGGATTTGGAATCTCGTGCCCGAAGGGTGTACGGGTTCGATTCCCACCCGGGGAGGTTATACCCTTCCATGAAAATTAGACAATAGTGTCAATTTTTCTCCATTTATAAGATAATATGGAGAAGTTTCCGGCCTTGTGGAAGGGTAGGTGAGAAATGGTTATAGACAAGGTTCCAGGAAAGCTAGGTAAGTGCGCTGGACCCCGTAAAATGACCTAAAATGTGTTGAAACGGTGTTAAATCCAATAAAATAAATAAATAAATGAACTATGTATCCCATTTGCAAATATGGTTCATAAAAATTGTTTAAAAGTTAAATACAAAACAGGCTGATTTCAAAGCGGACGCTGCATTAAATATAACATATTCTTCTTTTTCATCTGTTTTGTATTTACCTTCATTAAAACGACGTTTATATTACGTTGCACTGACGTTGTGATTTTGCGTTATTTATGTAATTTTCTTGTAAATTAAATTTTGATGTTTCTTTCCTGTTCTTAATTAATTTCTTGTGACACTTAGCATCTGATCTGTTCAAAATCAATTTAACAAAAGTCAACCAAAGTCCGCTTCTTTTTATTTTCGCAACAACTGTTTTAATCACGTCAGCGCAACGTAATATTAACGTCGTTGTTATTAAGGTATTTAAACTTTGAACGCGGTATTGTGAAAAACTGAGAACGTTCACTTTCCTTTTTTTATTTCAATAAATGACACAAAAAGTGTGTACTTTCCAAAAATCGCGATAAGAATTTGACCACCTTTTTGCGTTGATATGAAAATAAACGTTGTAACTCGGCAATTGGTGAAACCTATTAGACGTGAAAACCCTGAATTCAGTGATGAAATGTACAATCTTTACGACTGACGTGACATTTAGAAAATCGGAACAAAATAAGTGTATGCAACAACATTAGAGAAACATTTTGGTGTAATTATCATTGGCCTCGGACATTCAATACTTTAAGTATGTGGGTTTAATGTACTTGCATGCCTGTTTATAGCGCGAACTATTGTGACGTCCATGACGTCGTGAAAATAACGACAACATCGCCAAGGTTACCAGAAAAACAAACAAAAAGCATCAAGGTATCTGCCTGGCAATTTTCATCAAAATCGGTGAACATATTATTTTTTTCGTTTTTATCTCCAAGTAAGGTACCGACACACCTTAAGGAGAATTAAGTTAAATTGTAAATACGAAATTGAATCATTATATATACTTACCACAGAATTAAATTCAAATTCACATGACAACATTCATCCGAAAATTAGTTTTTGTTCACATTGATAGTTTTGAAAAAAATACGCAATAGTGTTCAAACCTAAAAAAACGTTGAAACCCTTACACAGTTTTAATAAGTTGCTAAAACGATATTCGACCTTCAAAATTTGGCTATTATTTTTTATTTAGAGTACTGTGGACTTGACTATCATACTAATTGGCATATAAACAATGGCATAAGCCGTATCAGTAAGATAGACGTTCACTGACCATACAGTAAAATAAAACAACTTCTCATATTTCTTTAACAAACATGTACTCTTATAATCTACCCGGGTCGATAGTTGGTAGCATGTAGGGATTCGGAATCTCGTGTCCCGAAGGGGGTACGGGTTCGAATCCCACCGGGGAGGTTATACCCTTCCATGAAAATAAGACTATAATGTCAATTGTCCTGCATTGATTAGATAATATGGAGAAGTTTCCGGCCTTGTGGAATGGTAGGTGTGTACTGGTTATAGACAAGGGTCCAGGAAAAGCTAGGATAGGTGCGCTGGACGCCGTGAAACGACCTAAAATGTGTTGACACGGCGTTAAATCCAATTAAAAAACTCTTATAATCTATGTTAGTTAAGGTATGAACTATTCAGAAATATTAATTTCGTTTTTCATTATTTCAAATGAAGTGTTCTAGATATATACTTTATCGTAAATTTCGAATTTGATCTATTGACCTTCTAAAGTACATTTGTTATGGACTTGCGATAATTCTTGTCGTATGTTTAAGTGAAATGGACTTTAGTATGTGATCAGGAGAAATGTCGTACTAATTAATCTCATCTCTAATCTCAGACTTGTGTTAAGAACGGTCTCCAAGGTAAACAAAATCCTATATACCAGACTACAATAACTTCCGAATAATGTCCTGTTCATTAGCTACAATCTTGTCTGTCTTTTAATGCAATTGACATTTTATTCAGCTTGTTTTGATCTGTCCTTTTCATTTGTACTCTTGTATTCAAAATTTCAAAGGCAGTTCAAAGGGTTTTAGCGTTCGAATAAATATCAAATTATTTTCAGAAATTGTTACATTTAGAATTATCATATATCTTATATAAGGGAAACATATTGTTAATTGTTTACAGATTTTGATGTTGAAATATTTTATTTTTATCAACCATTTTTGAATTTATAATACTTTTTTTGCATTAAAAACTAAAGAAAATGAGAATTCTCAGACATAGACATAATGAAGTACTGGAATAATTGATGACATGTACGTAAATGATTTAGTACTTGATTCATTTAAATGTGTCTCTTTTTAATATTATTCTGTCTTCATTGCTGTTTTCTTTGTCTTTAATTTAAGCATGAATATACTCGTGGCATGTTCAATATCAACAACATGTTCTTTACCACGGAGCTACCCTTTTTATTTTTTGTAAAAAAAAACTAAAAATTTCCCACTTATCTTTTTGACTGCGTCGAGATCTGTTTTTTCTTTTTTCTTTTGACTGTTGTTATTCCTGATATGTTTCAGACATATGTAAACTGGACACAATTATCGTACCATGCTATAACCCGATGGTTGAATAATAAGTACTCGGATGTACCCGCATGTACTAAACAATCTCTAATACTTTACACATGAATTATATGCCCGCATCTTATATAACCATTGTCTGACTTATCTAAAAGATATAATTCACCAATAGAACTATTGTTTTAATCGTAGGTAGATGAATATAAAAAGTGTTTATGTATTCGCTTTTAATCTAAACAGAAAATTACAAATCATTAATAAAAATGGTCACCTTAACGTAAAGGCACATACAACAGTTAAGTTGTCATTTATTTCACCGTTATCATGTTTACCTGTCACATCAATTGAATGCATTTGATTTTGTTGAGAGTCCAATAATATGTACTAAGCATATTAACGCAATATAATAAAAAAACGATCGATGTCAAGTACAGTGATAAAACCCATCAGATTAAAATCTGACTTTAACATTGTTATGTAGTCAGTATAAACCTCATTCGTGGATAGTTATATCGTTTGCGTGTATTTTATGATTATTAATAATTACTTTTAGTCATCTTATTCCCTTAAGTGCATATCGTTATGTCATTTTTAAACTTCGTGTTGTAGATAAGTATCAGATACTTAAAAACGGTGTTAAGCTGCGTTAATTTGTAGACATAATTGACCTAAGTGAGAGTGCTGAAGTGCAAAGCCATCCAAGGTTTATGTAATATTTGTACTTTAATTTCATTAAAAGGTCCAAGCGTTGTAAGTTGATAACATACTAAGAGCATGACATATGGATTTCCTAATGTATGGATTCTGTTGGATTTATTTCGCTTTTAAAACTGTGTATTGCATCTGAATTATTACGTTTCAATTGAACAGTTATTTAATCATCAAGACCAGCGTGTAAATTAGTCAGTGGATGACATTTTTGTTTGTATTGTGTATTTAAATATTCATTCATTCTTTTCACTCGAAACAAGTTGTCTATGCTGATAAAATATTAAGGCAATGATGAAAGATCTACATCAAATCTTAAGACTTCCCAGAATCGCTAATATTGAGTGGAGCTGATTTCTTGGGGGAGTCTATCATTATTAAAGACACCTCAAATTATTCCAACGCAGTCTCATATCTTTGCTGATTGGATTTTCACTCCAGGGTTTCTGTAGGCGGTGTTTATATTGTTTAGCATCTTCGTAGGTTTTGTTTTTTCATTACGTGAGTCGTCTGGTGTAAGGATATGTGCATTTATATTTTTTATAGCTTATTAAACTTTAAAGAAGCATCAGAACCTCAAATCTTAAAAAATATAAAAGTATTTTATCATGTTTTGTACTCCGTCACAAATAATCTCATTCAGTTGTACTCTTATAGTCGATCTCTAATATTCGAGGGCATTTATGATTCCAATAATGGGCCTACATGCATCCGTCACGTCTGGTCTTTATAAAATCAACCACCATTTCTTGCCTTATTAACTTATCCGCTTATTCCAAATTCGAAATTTTTTTGAAGATCATTTAATGTAAAACAATCAATTCCCTGCCTACATAAGAATTACAAAGCATGTACGTTAAAGGTTTCATATAAACCTAAAAAAATCATCAAGAGACACAAAAAAACGATAACTTTAGCATGTTTTGTTCCTGAATTTATTATATCTTACGAGGTAATCAGCGGTCATTATGCAATTTACACACCTGTATATCATTAAAACATTCTGGTATTTTGGTAACGAGACCTTTGTTGTTTTCTTAGAGAGTTGTAAAGTTTCTGTTATTTCTCGTATTGTTTGGTTTTATGACAGTTCAAATTAAAGCCGAATTTCATTAATTTCCCTGGTGCATTGTACAAACATTGCACACAATTTGGCAACTTTCCAGTATCAATAAGCGATTTAATTCTCAAAAATCTGTAAATTTTATTGCATTTCAATGTCGAATTTGAACGATATTTAGGAAACCATGGCTTTTATATCAAATTGAATATGAGTAAGTCGAAACAATACGTTTAAATTTAAATTTGAATGTATTTCAATTTGATTATTATGGAAATTCTAAAAAGGTTAAGACTTTTATTTCCAAATAACACAATAATTTGGAAAGAGTTATTGTTTTTAAGTGGAAAACATGAATTAAAATGCATATAGTTTGGCAAAACTATGACTGACATGACATTTTGGTTTGTTTTAATTTCGATATTAAAACAGTAAATCTCATTTAATTAATTCAGAATTCATTCTAACAGATTGCTCAAAACATGTCATTCTTACAGAAAAAAGTGCTTTACAAATGAATTTAATAAGCAATAAGAATGAATTAATGTACAATACTTATTTTATAATATATCTATAATAATTAATTGTTTGGGATGTACCCAGATTACTCCTCATTAGTTTCAATAAGAATAATTTTGTCATATGACTATTGGGGGGCACGATACTGAACGACCTTTCTAACTCCACAATTAGTTTCCAGGTGATATTTTTATGATACACTGGTGTATTTAATCATTTTTATATTTACTGCCTGAATTATTTAATTAGTTAACAACCATTGTAAATCTATGTTAATGTACTTCATGTATTTATAATAGATTTTATGCAATTGCGTGATTTCTGTAACTTCGAATTTTAATAGCGTTTGTGTCCACTTTGTGTCACTAGTACTCTCTATATCTTCTTTAAACATCTCCGCATTAACTCTAACTTCAGTTTTTTAAGTGAAATGTTTTTCGAAGATATTTATACAAACTAGATATGTGCATGTATTTTGTATGTATTTTAACTCGTTGGCAGCTATGATCACGCAAAAAGCATGAAATGCACATGATTCATTGACCTAGCAAACAACGCGTTTCTCTATCAATTTGCACTGTCCTCGGAGGTATTGTCATTTACTCACTACCAAATATCGATGATTAAATCAAATTAATATCAATATTCATCATTACTTCTCATATCTGCTTTAGTTTCTTCCACAAATCCATGGATTTTGTTGAACAATACATGATTGATCTGATAATATTATCTTAATATAATAAGCTATTCTCTAACAATATGACTTTCAGAAACAATAAGCCAAACAAGATTATGATTAACAGCAATTGACAAAATATCTCTCGTAGGCTTAACAATATATTTAATGTAAATCGAACTTTGACCGACGCTGACCATCACAAAATGTAATTAACTGGAGATAGTGGCGAAACTGGACAGGGAGGGATTGAAATGTTTTTTATATGATTGGAACTACGATGATTTCAAATGTATTTAACCTTCAGTGCCCCAAGACTACTTCAACAGAATGCAGCCTTTCTTAATTCACTGCAATAATTAAAATATTCAACAGAAATGCTTGGACCTATAACTATGTGTTAAAGCTAGAACAATCACAGATGCATTATATTACGAAAACTTCCAGTTAGGGATAGGGATACCATTAATTTATATAAATATCAATAAGAAGCAACAATAATTTCTGTTTATTCGTTGTGTTGCGTATCACTTTTAGACCTAGTGTCTAAATGTCTGATTCTTATACATCACATTTTATTACCATATTGTATTCATATTTTTGACCTCCTAGGGATATGTTAATTGTTATACCCTAAGAAAACAGATAACAACTCTGCTTATTATATGGAACATTAAAAACCATTCACGTATATTAACATCAATAATTTCTGAATATTGAATTGCATAGCCAAGTGAATCGATATGATACCTTGCTTCATGCAAAAGATTTTAGTAATTTAAGGACCATTTTTTCCTACATTTTTAATTTCAAACACAGTCATATCTACGAAAACCATTAATAATACATGTAATACAATTCTTAAATTATGATTACACATGTCTTTGTCACTGAACTTTTGTAACTTCAAATACTTTTATATCAGTGTAAGCACCAATTAAATTGTATATTCAGATCGCAAGCATCAAAATTAAGATTTAGAAATATTCATTGTCATTCTAAGAATGTTTGTAGGTACATAACACGTTATGATAACACATGGCATAACGTATTTACCTCACAACTATGTCAGCTTCGGACGATTATACATAGAGATGGCTTAGGTAGCGATAATTGTTTAGAAAACAAAATATTTTATTGATTTGTACTTGTCTTGCTGACAGTAAATTATGTTGAAGAAGTAACGATCACATAAATGTGAGACAATGATAATTGTCTAGAATTTCTTATCTTGTGTGTCAATTGTCTAAGCATATTAACCTACTATTATGAATCAATTGTACAGTATTTGAGTGCAACATGTCTTAACTTTATTTACAAATCGGTAAATACTTGTGTTTGGTCAAAAAACATAGTGCAAATATGACAAGTACATTCACATACATGGACAATACAATACAATCAAAGCACTACTAAACAATGCAACACAAAACTAGTTATAGAGTGAGGACATCTGTTTTAAAAATGAGGCTACTTTGCACAGTTATGTTTTTATTTCTGGGCGTAAATATATTGATGAATTGTTAAATAAATGCAAAACGAAATAAGGTACGTTCAAATACAAAACTGAAAGAAATATGATATGCTAGCACATGTAATTGGTAATTTAGTATCAACAACTGAAATTAAAAGTAAGTTTGCAAATGACTTATAATTTTTTGGTAAATGATATGAGACGTTTACGTTTTAAATTCATTTAATTTAGTAATGTCACAGGTGCAACACGTGCAATTCTTCAAACGTTTTTAATTTTATACAGATATATATAAGGTTACTTGTATAGAATTAATTAACCGAATTCTTAAATTAGAACTTTATTAAACATTTAATAATATGAAGCAATCGCAGGTCAATTTCTTGCTCAATGGACTTAGCTGTGTCTCTGTTCGGGTTCGAGCCCGGAACCTCTCGATCCCTAAGCGCGCTTTCTACCACTGGACTACTGTTCTTAAAACATGCATATATTCCAACAATCTTCAGGTGAGCTATATAACATTCTAGTCGAACACAATGTGACAATTTAGAATTGTTTCTACAGCGAAGAGCTAGACAGAGATACATTTGGTGCCTTGATAAGATCACAGAAAACATAATTAAAACCCAAGTTAATTAATCCCTCAATCTGAAAGAACATTGGATCGTGATCTTGCGAATGTTGCATTAATTACTCATGTCTGTAATATCGGATTTGTTTTGATGATTGTCAACAAAAGAAAATTCCTGTATACCAGACGTGAACAACTTCCGATTGGTGTCTGCTTTGTTGCTAAGCAACATATGTGTGTGGTTAATGTTTTTGACATTTTTCAGCTGATTGGTCTTTGGTGTCGTTTAGTATGTGACAATTATAGAATTAAGATATTAGTTAAGACATATTCAAGGATACTGATTTTTAGAACTTGAGACCTTGTCGGTTGTCATGAAAGCGAGAGATGAAATGATTTTCATAGCGTATGGTTTGCACTTCTGCATATATGTAACTGCACTTTATGGAAGAAATACATCACAAAGCCGGCATTTTAAACACTTCTTTAATTAAAAGCCCATCTTCAGACTTATCGTTTCATTTATTACTGTGTTGTTGATATTTTCGAGGTTCTGTATTTAAAGTGTTATATACCGGTGAAACAATTAAGTTCAAGTTGCATGTTTGTTGCATAATCTTTGCCATTGATTTAGCTCTTTCGTTATTTGCAACGGAAACCCGGGTAATTGCGTTGCATATAACAGTAAATGCAAATATTAATGTGTATTAAGTTTTTGTCGTTTCATGAACTTTCATTTATCAAATGATTTGTCATTATGCTTATTTTTCTACCTTAATATAGTGATTTCATCCATGTGTCTTAATCAGTAACAGTTATATCAGTGTTTCTTTTTTATGTGATTCGTTTAAGGCAGTTAACGATTTGGGTTTATGGAAACAATACAAGCTTTATTAAATATACATTAAAATAAAAAGTGTATGTTGATACCAAACTAAATATGTTGATAAAGCTTTATTTCATTTAATAATTTAATTTTATAATTATAATACAAATGTTCGGACGTATGTGTGTATAATTGTTCTAAATGCACTAACATTTTTATTTCGCTTATACTGGCATACTTGCAAAGTGTTTCAAATATTTATTACTTGTTTTCTTTGGCCAAAAGCTGTAGTATAAATGACATTTACCATTTAATAAAAATAAGGTACAACAAAACATTTATTATGTTATGACAATTACACAAGTAGACGGTTGCCTTTTAATTAATTACTAACAACCATTCAAATGAATTTCGAAACTTAATTATTTGGCTCCTCTACTATAACCATACGTTATGGTTTTTCGGTGCAGCTGTCTAGGCCAAATTTTGACCTATTTTTAACCAATACAATTTGCTTTACCATAGCTGTTTGTCCAATGAAAATCCTTTACGGTATAAAGAAATGGATTAATCACATGACACCATTGGCTATTTGTGATAAACAGGTGCGTAGCACGTACAGTAGCTGCTGCCTATTTACTCTGTGTATAATGAGTGATTCACTATGCTAATTGATCACACATTCGTCGTGGTACGCCCCTTACGGTATAACTAAACTGCGAATATGACTCAGCGCACGCTCGGAATGGGTTTACATTTTGTCATAATTATGTATGCCGCCATTGAGCATTTTTATCAAATTTTTTATGTTCGCCAGAAAAGTAACATAAATCGTTTGGTCATTCTGGAAAGAAGTGATTTTTAAACGAAAATCCATGGCATTGTTATTAAAGATGTTTTTAATTTTAGAATCGGACAGATTTTCCAAATTGACAAATTAGCGAAGTGGCAATATATTCGGACAAAAATTGTCAGTTGAGGCTGAATTGCAATTTCGGACAAACTACATTTGACCTACAGATAATACATGTACGCCGTGAATGACCGACATTTATGCTTTAAACCGTTGAAAATGAACCCAGCAGAGCGCCAAATATCTTTTTTAAAGATATTTCTGGTTTTATTTAAAATAACTTAACGAAGCAAGGAGGTGATATAAATAACCCTTTAGATATATTATTTGGTTTGATTACAGTATGGTTTGAATTCCTGATACGTTGCTTCATTGTAAGTTTCAATGTCTACGTCCTCGGGTATATAGTGTGAGCAGATTGATGTTTCTCTCATATTTTTTC
Organism: Mactra quadrangularis; assembly: GCA_025267735.1. Taxonomy (NCBI): domain Eukaryota; kingdom Metazoa; phylum Mollusca; class Bivalvia; order Venerida; family Mactridae; genus Mactra; species Mactra quadrangularis. Next base: position 43,553,517 of record CM046305.1, on the reverse strand, counting down.
TGGAACTGTATTTATCATACAATGACTTTCTCACCAGAAGCAAAATGTCTGCGTAGAATAGACACTTAAGCAATCATATGCAGATAACTGTGTTCGTGGGGACTAATATTACTATGAGCTTGGTAAACTATTCCAACTAAGTCTCACATCTCTAATGATTGGATTTTCACTCCAGGGTTTCTGTAGGCGGTGTGTATATTGTTTAGATTATCAATTTACTATTTTCTCATGACATATTGTGTATTGTGTGTATTTGAACATTTAAGATTTATAAAACCATGTGTTTTACCCCCCGGGAACAGTGTAGGAGGATAAGTGAACATGTTTCGTATATTCTGTTTGTTTATTTGAATTTATTAATATATTGTCAATTGCATGCTTCTGGTTCACCATAGCATTTTAATCAAGAACTCTTTTCTTCCTAAGTTGGTCCTACATTTTTAACGAGGCCTTCTACTTCTCATTCTATGGAAAAAATACAATTTCCACCATAAAAGTTAATATTAAAGTGCGGTTGTAAAGTCAGCTTCCATGCACATTCAGCCGATTTTACGATGTTGTAGAATAACACCTGATCATGGATATCACATTTATACAGATAGTCTCTCGCAATACTAAATTTAACCTGGGAGGAGTGGAACAACTGCAAGGAAATAAGCAGTACATCTAGTTGTGTTCGAACTCCGGACCTCTTTGTCTTTAAGCGCGCATGCTACCACTTGACTTCTGCTCCTACTGTGAAAAGAGAAATGAAAAATTCTTACCATTCTGATACAAAATATTAATTTAATCAACTGAATCTGTTTTCTAAACATAAATATGATTATTATCTATAGAAAATATACCAAAAGAGATAGATAAATGTACCGGTGTCTAGTCTTGGAGGCTTCTATACAAATATATATGTCTTTAGGGAGTCACTCAATATGATTAACTTCAGCTGATAATATTGAAACAATAAATTCATACGTGTTTTCTATTTACCACTTAAAAGGCTTACTCAGCAATATTTTCAATCAGACATGTAACAAACACAATTGATTTTTCCTCCCAAAGCCATCTGTTCTAATTACAAAAATTAAAAAGTAATTTGAAAATTTGAGTGTTTATTGATTCAGTAATTTAAAGATGTGAGTTGTATGTTTTAAAAACCTCTTTTGTTAGTAATAGTATGCTGTAGATGATATATGCACGTTTTTGTAAAGTCTTGCAATCTATTGGCTAGTTTGTCTTAATATATTTTAGGAATTTATTTTCTAAACTTAATTACAGGCATCGAATTTTAATTTGAAAATATCAGTAAAATTATCCAATCTATAAGTGAGTAGTCTTTAACCTGATACATAAACATACATATTGTTGTTAAACTATGTATTTTTGCTACTAAGTGGAATGGACACCCTAGAGGCAAGAAAATATGAGATAATTTAATGATTTATCTATATTATTTTTATACTTTATTACTTTGAACATCGGAAGAATAATGTTTTATATTTGATTCATTTATAAGTGTATTCAGGCAATGTTATTGTTTAAGAATCAAAAGGGTACTACGATTATTTTACTTAAACTGGAGAGTTTGGTTTATGAATTGATATAAAAATTTTGATGGTACGTCTGTTCTGTCTTTGAATAGTTTCACTTAACAAAAATCTGCCTTAGGTGTATTCACATGCTGCCGAAAGATTGAATCGTTTGATTTATCATTTCATTATGTAATAATTGTTCAGAAATAATAATTTAGGAATCCATTGAAAGAAATATATCGTTTGTTTGTTATTTATGAGATGTGAAGGGTTACATACCTTTACTTTCCATTTATATGTCTGTATGAACATTATGGAAGGACTCTTTTATGCTGACAGCCTGTTTGTCAATTAAGTTAAATATATTTTTGTTTCTCATCGCAAATGTTTGCTGACTCTTTCGCAGAATACAATTTTAATACGAATACGCATTCGCACTTGACTCAAATCGGTAGACCTTTTTCGAAGATAGACACTATACATTTACAACCAACAGCGGTTCTGTTCCATATTTCTTTAATACATCACAACAGGTTTTCGGTTTTCAGTCGGAAAACAAATAGATAATAGGTAACGTTTCATAAAATTTAAAGCACGTACATAAACCCCAATAAAGCAGCAATTACCAATTATGTTCAATTATTCTTCACATGTTGCATATTACTTTTAGACCTAGTTACTAAATGACTGATTCCAGTAAATCACATTTTATTACCATATTGTATTCATATCTTTGACCTCCTAGGGATACATTAATTGTTATACCCTCAGAAAAACAGATAACAACTCTGCTTATTATATGGAACATTAAAAACCATTTACGTATATCAACGTCAATAATTTCTGAATATTTATAACCTTATGGATCGTAATTTCATCTTGCTTTATGCAATTGATTTCAGTAACTAGAGAATATTGCTATAAAAAACGTTTGTTTATATTCATAAGAGATTTTTGCTGTTCTTTCAAATCACCATTTTTATCAAGTTGCGTACCTAGTGTAAATTGCTTCATATTTTTGCCAATGAACGAAATATTACTTTCTTGCACATCAGTGAACGTTGAGAAAGCGTCAATAATCATACAGTGCATGATGATTTTAATGAACAATAATATCGTGACTATGCTTTTCAGAGTCTGCATCAAATGTCGTTCCAGAACTCAAAACATAGCCTTATTTAAATCAATAATATCATGGAAAAAAATTAAAAGAGCATCACGTGATTAGGCCGACTTTTGAGTACATTGTAGCAATTGTATTCACTTCTTTATGTTTTAATGTTACTATAACTATATCGATAATGAAAAGTAACGACGTTGGGAATGCCATTACCTACTTTTGAGTGCACTGTAGCAATTTTATATTTTCTTAATATTTCTTTAACGAACATTCGTACCAATTAAATTTCAATTAACATTTACTTGTGGTGTCTTCTTATGTATACTACGGACGACATAACTAGAAGGCGAGTAGGAGTGTGTCGGATATACTTAAAAAACTACATAGCAAACTGTCTAACATTGTCGACGATTGGACCTGACATAAATCTCACAGACATGAAGTAAAGTCTACAAATAATCGCGATGCGTTTGTAGACACAAGAAGTATGTGTTTTTGTAAAAGACGATTATTTAAACTGTTCTGTACTTAGTGATATGGGCGTGGAAGTGCTTTGGTTTGGAATTTTTGAAATCTATATTTTTGCAAATATTATAACATGAATATATTTGCTGATGAAACATTATTATCGAAACATTGATATATTTAGCAAATGGTACACTTATTTAAGTATGTAGAGATTACGAAATCAAAAGAAATATAAGGACAGTCCATTAGCCATTAAAGATGTAGATATGAGTTTTACGAAACTGATGTCTCTCTAATCCCTGAAACAAAATATAGAAGAAATCTTGTTTCTAAGTTTACAAGTGAAAATGTGATACGAAAATGGCATAAATCTTAAATTCCTTTCATTTTCTATCGTCCGTAAAGATGAATTGGTCAGTGCTGCTTTGAAAACTGACCTAGCTTAACAAGTCTCATTCATGGAAAAAATTAAATCCCCGGACATTAGGGTCATGCTCACCTGAAACATCGGTCATTGAACGTTCTGAGTTACATCACACTTGTTTTCTACTTGAGATGTGACTTCGACATATTTCATTTCAATAACTCGGCGAGTAAGGTCCGTGTCAACGTGCTTTCTTGAGTAATCGTTTAGAAGTCACTGCTGATGTTATAATTGATACAATAAAATAAATTGATTTATCGATAAGATACAATAACTGTTCAAATATATGGAATCATAATCCAATCTATAAATCGGAAGTCCTCCAATGGATGAGAATACCATACATGAAATAACATCATATTGCGCAATGATGTATCACCATGTTATAAACATAGCCTATTAAATGTTTCGGAATCAGAAAGTTTACACCATATTCGAATGTTGTAAAATTGTATATCTAACTATTGTTTGTCATCAAACCTTTATCATTAATGTCATTTTTAAAATATCTCCCGTGGAAGAAATACATGACATGTTTGCAGTTTACTGTAGCTTGGGCATCATCATTATCATTAAAAATGATGACATACGAGTAATAAGGTTTTTTCCACTTTACTGTAAAACGTTTCCTCGCATTTAGAGTTGATAAATGTTGCATGAGTTGAAACATTTTCAGGAACATGTTTAATTGTATGTTTTTCCCTGCGGATATTGTGTCATTAGCTAACTTCCGCCAGCATTCTATTTATCATGTATGGTTATTTTAGCAATAAGTTATTGTTATTCACTCGTCTTCTCAACTTTGAGCTAGTGTACTAGATACCAAACTGACTAAATCTGATTTGATATTTGTTTAAAATGTCTATAAAATAAATAATTATTAAAATACTACTCGTAAGGTTAAGCAAAGTCCAAAACCGAGTTTGTAAATTTGTTTTGCAATATTTTATCGTATAGCAAATACCCTGTTTGTTTATTACTTTATCTAAAGATCCATATGTAATGACAGTTGATTAAGTAACGGGTTTAAGTATATGTGTTTTTTTGAATTATAATACATTATTTACCTGTTTTTCAATACAATTCTCGACATTTGTTTTTGAATGTAAAATAATTATTAGATGCAAATGTGAAATGTCAGATCGGGGTCAAACTTTACGCACTATACTTAGGTGAGCGATTAAGGGCCATCAAAGCCCACTTGTTACTATTATGAGCACTATTTACTATTTTATAAAACACTTGTTATCACTGATGTCAAGATTGTGTTGCCAATTGCCAAGTGTTTATGATTAAGTGAAAGAAAAACAACAAGTTGTCCGTTATCAATTTTATGTTTTATCTGTTTAAGATGCCTTGAAATACCATTACAAATGGTATTGATTTCAAACAGTGCTTTTTATATATATATTTCATTATACGTTAAAGGTACTCATTCACAAATTTCAACTTAAATATTAACTTTTCCTTAAACTATTTAAATTGTATGGAAATATTTTTGGAAGCAGGAAAGTAATGTTCTGTTCAATTTTGTAAAATGACATACAACTACAAATGCTGGTGTTTCATGCAGTAAATATCTACCCCGTATGTCACGGTATAGACACTTTTAGTGCATTTTAAAGACTTTAATTTCTTGCAACGTATAGGTCAGTTTGTGTTAAGTTAACAAGAATTAATTTATTTGACACATTTACAGACACTGAATGGTATTTTAAATTTTAGGAGGAAAAAATAAACCAAATCTGTGAACTAGTACCTTTAAAGTGTACATTTAAATCATTTTTTGTTGTAACAGTTATTATTTTAATCAGATGGTGGTGAAAGTTTATAATAAAAAGCATGTAACACGCAAATACGAGTTTGTATATTATACTCATTGAGTTAAAATAAAACTTTCATTCTATAACATGTCGTTTCATAATTGGTGTAAAGCCCAGAACATTTGTCATTTATAGTTGATGGTTTACACTTAAATCAATAACTAACGCGACTCTCACATTTTGTGACATAACTTTGACAGTTCTGTTAAAATCACAAGAACCGAACAGCAAGTACTAATAAACGTTTCAATCAACGGAGTACGTGATTTAAATGTACTAAACGAAGGATATCTATTCCGTAAGCATCAATGATTGTAAATATCAGTTTATGGTATCGGCTAATACAACGTTCGATAAACTTGTGTATTTTATATAAAAAGATACTGACTTCACAGCGATGAGTGTTCTTCATTTCACTAAACCCTGTCTGTTTAGATACTTTTCACATTATTAAGTTCAAATGAGTCTCCTCATTATTTTAGCGTGCCCTTTTTAGCCAAAACATTGTAACAGTATGGCTTAGGACTTTAAAAACCACAGAAATAGAATCAGTCTCCAGAAAAGATGAAGATTATATAACGTTTGTCAACTTGGCTAAAATACGAAATTAACAAAGTAATAATGCTTATTAAGTTAATATTCGCTGCTAGTAGATTTAACTTAAAACCCGGGTCGATGGCGCAGTTGGTAGCGCGCCGGGATTTGGATACTTGTGCCCGAGGGGTGCGGGTTCGAATCCCAACCGGGGAGGTTATACCCTTCCATGAAAATTTGACAATAATGTCGATTTTCCTCCATTGATTAGATAATATGGAGAAGTTTCTGTCCTTGTGGAAGGGTAGGTGAGTACTGGTTATAGACAATGGTCCAGGAAAGCTAGGTTAGGTGCGCTGGACGCCGTAAAATGACCTAAATTGTGTCGACACGGCGTTAACTCCAATAAAAAATAATAAGATTTAACTTAATAAACTGATAACATGTTTTGAAAATTTAAGCTTTTATAAAGTTCCGAAGTCTGATCGTTTGGTTAGTACCGCGGACATAGCAGCAATAATACATGTAAAGTACGGTGCAAACCATTAATTTTTATTCATTTATCAAACGCAGTACTAGGCGTTGCGTTATCTATTAAGTTGAGTATATATTATACAATCTAATTAATTCAGCCATTTATGGCTCTGATCTCTCAGCAGGCTATCAATAAACGTTAAGTTATATTTAATGCAAATTGACCGTTGTTCACTCTGGATTCAAAAGTCTATTATTATGGATTGATTACTCTCGCATTCGGCATGGTTATTTGTAATATAGTTTTTTGTTTATAGGACAAAAAGCAAAAGTAGGCGTTGGTGAAGTGCATAAAACAGATAAATTGAACTGACTGTTTAACTTGAATTACATCTCCAGTGTTTGGTTACAGGTGAAGGAACTCAAGTGATCAAGGACTTAAGAGGGTTCTTTAAATAAAACAACTTACGTTATAAATAGTCGTAAGTCGACTAGATAATATTGTCGCAAAAAGTTGACAAATAAGTGTCGTATTTTTAGGAAGAGTTAATGCAGCGTAATTTAAGCGTACTTTGAAATTGACTGCTCTAAAAATGTACCATTTTATAAATGCTTCTAGGTTTTGACTTACGATATTTTTTATCGTAAGATTGTTTAAGTTAATAGGTTCAATAGGAACTAGTGCAATCTGGGAATTGTGATAATGTGAACTGATAGTTGCATAGCACTTAGAATGTAAAATAAGAGTGTTTAAACAAAAACGCAAATAAACAAAGTTGATAAATGTATTCTTTCAAATCAAATAAATAACATTACGTGTACAATGTATTGTTTTAGCATTCCAGAAGTACTGCAACCAGCCACTAACTCACAGCCTTAATGTTGCATTCCTTATTTATAATTCATGTCATTTTCTATCATTTCAGATAACAGGGTACGCTGTGTTGACTGGAGTTTACTTCAAAATGTAAAAATACTCAACAAGGATGAGTGAAGTTTTTGCAAACATATTTATGCATTGCTAGTTCGTTCTTTCTACCTGTTAGAAGCCCTGAGCTCCTAATGCTCTGAGAACTATACTGAATTAATCGGAGATCATATTGACAAAACAAAATCAATGTTTAGATGTTTGTTGATAGACCACACCTGACTGATCGTAACTTATAAGTCTGTTTGAAATGATAGACATATTGTATCATAACACGGAATGTTGCCATATTTAGTTGATTTTTTACCACAGTAGTTAAATCACTCGGAAGGGAGAAGACCAATCTCGGGTGCAATTAAACAGGAAAGAAACATAAAAAAACTTCTAAATTGATTGGAAATAAATGATACGGGTCTGTTTACAACTAATATCAATATAGGATCGTGATAAGAAGATATTGGGTTTGCAATAAGGATCAACTATATTGCTGTAGCTATGTTGCAATGTCGGTGATGTTGATTGTTTCTGTTTGGATATACATGAAGTAGATGCCTGAATTTCTGTAGTTTTTATGATGAATTTTCTGTGTGGATTTACAGTGTTAGACGCATTATACAAATAGTAGACAAAATATACAACATATTGGAAATGAAAGTTGACTCTGACAAAGAGCTGTATCCTAATTGTTCTTAAAATCGGACTATATGAAGTGAATTATAATCTAATTGTTCTGAATGATGAAATAGAAGGAAAATTAACCCATATTCAGGATGCACGATCAATAATATATAAAATATGCAACATTCATGCTCATCTTCAATTAGTGTCAGCTGAAATAATAAAAATTCTATTGGATATATGTTCAATGAATGGATATATACATAATGGATATATCTTTGATTGTCTAAGTGTCAAGGTTCTTATAAATACTATCATCAGTGAAGTGTTTGTAATGTGTAAAAGGATTTGAAAGTTTCTTATGGATGCAGTTCATATCCGCTTCCATTGATGAACTTTGCGCATTTTCTCTATGAAGGTGATTTTGAATCGCTCATTGTTTGTCTCAAATAATCGAAGAGTACAAATCTTTGTGATTACGGTTTTCGATTTTCATATTTTGGTACCATTGTACAAGTTTTTTAGGGGGATCCTAAACAGTTCATATTGTATGATTTGCCGCAAACTAGACTGGCCTTCTTTGTAAACAGTGTTATTAGTGCATTCTGACTTTTGTTGGAATTTTAGTTACTGTACTCTTTGGTGAGAGCTTAGAGAGCATATTATACAATTTGTATTGTGATTAAATGACAAAACTCATCAAAGTAATACACATTTGTATGCTTTGTTAATCGTGTACTGTGATTTAAACTTGAATGAGCCGTTGACTGTTAAAAAAGGATCGTAAAAGAAAAAGCGAAATCGCAACAAAACAACGACAAATCAGGGTCGAAATATCAGGATTGAAGTTATACATAGGCATAAAAATTGGTTAGTGTATTACAAAAATGTGGAAATATACGTTCTCAGATCAATATGGTTCTATATAATTACGTGTGATTATAAACAGCCCTGAAACAAGACGTCAGAGAATTGATGCATCTATAGACCTCATTAACAGGTTTGGATTTCTTTCTGAAAATTATCATACTTCTATCGGATTTGTCTTTTCTAGTGTTAATGCGTTTGATCAATGGATTTATCATTTAGTGTCAAAACATCTTTGGATATATACTAAGTGTTGTTTATGTGTATAACCATAAATGATCGTTCAAATGAAAAATCATATCGAAGGTGCTAAACGATGCCCAAATGGAAGTAACTCAAAATGGTTGGTTATACGCTACTAAATAGTATTCACAAAATTGTTTATAAGTAGGAATATACTATTTTTTGAGGATTGTTGTGCTGTTTTATTCTATTGGATTACTAATCAATGTCACCGGTTTGTCAAAAAGGGAATTGCGATTTTCAGCGTGGATATATTTACCCAGTTTTCACGACTACGTAAAAAATTAGCAGCCGGTGAAATTTGACGTACGTTGATGTTGGATTTTATGAATGTGACATTTTGTGCAAAAAGTGAGTAAAGCTTGTTCGAGTAGCTCAGTTATTGGTGATTATTTGTATCTCTGTACTTTTGTAAGTGCTTTGTAAAATGCAGCACACTTGACCTAATTATTTGTTTTGATCACAAAATTGGAGTAAATTTTTGAGGTGTTGTTAAAATCAAACGATTTTTTAAAAATTTTGCTTCCGTGTACTTAATAAGTGCAAATAAGTGAATCGGAAAAATACATTCAAATTGAATTGTCAACATTTTGAGGATATGTTTACATAGTGCTGTTTTGTAAAGTAGTGTTCACGTAGCGTTGGTTATTTTATAGTGTTTTTGGATTGTGTTTTCAAAGCAATTGTTTGTCCATTTGCGAGAAAATACCTTAAAAGAACCAAATTGGATTTACCAGATCCATGGAGTATAAAACATATTTCATATAATACTCAAACTCGACCTGTATCCCTAATTAAAGGAGTTACTAAGTCAATTTGGATATACTTTTAACATTTTATCAAATGATGTATGAATAACAAATCCATATTTTCCTGGAAAGAATTATGAAGGCGATAAGTTGGTGAATATTCTGCATGAAGGAATAGAAAACCATCATATGAAAATTGGATATTCTTTAATACCAAAAAAACGACAAAATATATAACTAGAATACTGATTATAGCTTGAACTCTTCAGATGCGAGAAAATTGACTACCAATCAATATAAATCACGGCAATTCTGTCAAAGTAACTTAATTAACCAATTATTGGATAGTCCTGGACAATACAACGACCCTGTATGATTCAATGATTCAATAACAGTCGTTTCCAGACATATATCTGTATGGTTATTTATCCAATATGAATCAATGATACTCTCTAAATGAGGAGGAATTGTTTTTTCATGGAGGTAGACATTTGAAATCATCGCAGACAACGGAGTCATTATACTCACTGTCATGGAATGAATTTATAGATATAGTAAATATATTTTTTCTATGAATTTATGTCTAAGAAACATGCACATACTCTTTATGTAGTTCTGAATGCTTAGCTTGGTTGATGTTAACCATTTTCTTTTTGTGTATTCTTTAATAGTCATTTTTTGAAGAATCATTCAAACTAAAGCCTGGACTTTGTTCATTGAGTACTAAAACATGTTGCTCGGTGTGTGAAAGACCATCCAGGTACATTTGTCGTCTTCTATGGACACATTAATCATTTGTTCAACCACGTCAAGCCTGAACTACTTGGTCGAATTAAACTTTTACCTTGACAAGTGTTATGCAATTCAAGACATTCCAGTGAATGTTTAACTATATTTCATACATTCAAAGAAAAGTTTTCAACATTCCAGCTCAGTTCTATACAAAATGTGTTACTTATCTGACTGACTTGACCTGTTAAATTCGACGACTTAAAGTGGACACAGGCATTGCTTTTGACTTAATTCACATATTAGAAAGGAGTTTTAATTTTCCAACCTCAATTGTCGTGTACATTCCAAATGTGTTCAATTCTTCTGCTTAATTTTCAAACAGCCTGACACGTGATTAGTAGTAACAAAGGCTAGGAAAGTTCGCGTAGTAGAAAATATCACGTGCTAAAAACGACACGTGACTGGAAAGATCGCGTGAAAGGAATATAACGCGTGTTAGAGAAAAATACATGCTAGGATAGAGCGGATGATTGGAGAAGGTCGTCTGCTAAGGAAATGTTGACCGACTAGTCAAGGTGTTTGGATTTTTAACTTACCTTTGAAGAACAACGTCCCAACCGTCCACTATGTACTACTCGTTGATATTATCAGTTCTATACATTTTGTATATGTTGCTGCCGCCATGTTTGTCTGAGTGTGAGTTCCCAGAGTTCTTGCAATCAATGGGAGACGACCCATCATGGTTTGTCACATACCAGAACACTAAGGAAGTCGCTATAACAGTAAAACAATCGAAAATGTACTTAAAAGAGTGTAAAATCAAAGGTTACCGAACTTGTCAAAATTATGAACGGAAGTGCGCCGTTTCCTATGGCGGAAATAGATATTTAGTTAGGGAGTATATGACTGATCTGAACTCTGTTGAACGAGATCATCCGTATCGTTGTATACAATTTATCTACCACAGTAGGAGCGTAGTTCAGATCAGAATTTCTCGTTTTTATTCAGAAAATACTTCAGAAACGCTATGCAATGACGCTCACCTCATGTTGGATCAGTATCCGATGGTGTCACGTGAGCACGCCGTTGACGTCAATGAATGTCCGGCTATAGGTGGCTATGATTTTAAACTATTTAGATACGGTGAAAAGGTCCCACTCTGTGATGATATTTTTCTGCCTCTAAGAATAGAGAGTGATTGCACGTGGCATGAAGGAATTAAATTGTACTTCCGGCGTCGAAATTGTTCAACGATATTCGTTGGTCGACAAGTGGAGACAGAACCTGTGGAATTGCAATGCATTGCGTCGTGGCAATATATGCATTATACATTCGCTATGGTTAAATGGCGAGGAAGTACTGACTTCTGGTGTGTTCGTGTTACGTACAAAGACAACGTAATTAATGAAATGTATGTTTATTTTAGTGGAATTTGTCCCTCGGATTATAAACAGTATGAACGAATGCTGATTCTAAAACATTTTAAAACTCATTACGTCACAGGTATTTGTGCTGATCAAAACATGAAGTGTAGTTATCAACATTGCTCAACCTATGTGCGCGACAATTGTAAACTGTCATGCGCATTGTGCGAACCGGAAATGGAGGAGCGGCCATGTTCTTTGTCTGCTCCGTATCATGGTCACTGGAATAGTCTCCAGGACCCTACAACTAGTACATTAATCGTAGAAAATCAAACTATTACACAGGGGAGTATTAAATGGGAGTGTGTCGAGTCACAGACTAAAAGCACTTTCAGAAATAGGCGGGTGATGAAGCTAAAATTCGACGATGGGTGTTATCCAAGATATAAATGTATCGAAATTGAAAATCCTACAAATTCAATACTTCGTATCAAAACTGGAAAGGAGCTATTCTGGCCAATAGATTCAATCGAAGAGGTCTGTGAAGACAGGTACTTTACTTATGAGCCACAGGTCGTGGAGACGACGGGAATCGCTCGGACCTCAGGTCCGTGGGTGTATTTTGTTAAAAATTCGCCAGAGTATACAAATTGTAATTTGCCCTGGTATATACCTAAGGCGGCTTTCTTTCAAATGTATGATAATAAAAATCGACTGTCGAATCAAGGGTGCTTAATTAATGGAAATGATGGCCCCGCCCATCTACTTCATTTGTACTATACATATGAAAATTTGAATAAACAATGGAGTATATATGAACGAAAACCTTACTACTGTATAGCATCTATCAAATTTATAGGTGAAAATGATGTTTTGATTACTAAAAACGCTGTAGAGAAGACATATATGTGCTGGACTTTTATGCGAGACAGCTATCGTAATTATGTTTACATTTTTAGCGCAAAGGACTGTGGGAACGGTACGAATAAACAATTGATATATTACAGCGCGCCAAAAGCTCTAGTGTGGCTCGTTCTCAGCGGGAACTCAACTAATTGTGACTTTATTAGCAATAAATCCGCCACCAATGATGACGCCCTATCTAATTTGACGGAGAACAATATGAGCTCATCACGCGCTTACAGACCGGGTCTGTGGGACGTTTTGTTTGTACTATCAAGTTTATTGCTTTTATGTTTTGTATAGGTAAACACTATTTTAAATATAGTTAAATAGGCGTTAAATTGGCTGATTTTCATGATCAAGGCATAGTTAGTTTTTTACAGAATAAGTATATGAAACCATATTCAATATAGTGTATAAAACTTCATGAGAAAGGTCGCTTATTAATGGCCCGTTGCCTAACGATTTCGCTACGAATCGCTTTGAAACGCGCTTTTTGTAGCTATTCTTTATTAAGAAACGGCTTGCTATTTACGTTACAAACCAAGACGGCGGCCTGTCCTGAGGTACAAAAAGCGCTTACTGCAATTTTATGTTTTAAGGGTGATTTTCAAACCAAATATGTCTTAAAAAAGTATAAAATCATTGCTAAAACATATACTTATTATTTATGAACAATTACAAATATTACTTAATTTCAATTCATCTATACTATAGTCAGTCAAACATTAAAACAAATTATAGTCAAACAGGAAGTCATATTTAGTGCGGCGGCAGCCATTTTGATTCGTAACAGCGCTCTCGGATAGCGAAGACTTTTACGCTTGCTCTCGCTACGTAGCGAAATGAAGCAATATATTGTAGCAAGTCGTTTCCTATGATTTAACTATGTAACGATACCTAGCGTTATGTTTAGGCAACGGGCCCCACAATACATAAATATATATTATTTATTTATAAAACAAAACCACCATGTTATTTTAAGATGGAATGTACGTATCATGCAACATAATTTGTTTTACTCGCTATAAAATTACTTTTATTCAACGTAATAGCACAGCGACAGTTCAATGGTATGGACAGTCTGCAATTTTGTCTGTACAAAGCATGAACAAAGCTCACATTCCAAAATATCAAAAGCATGGCCAAAAAAGTAAACGTGTTACTTTAAGTCATGTTTTAATTTCACAATTATCTGTTATAACCATGGTTTAAGCTATCTTGGATCGTTTTACAAAATGTCGTGCGCTCATATTAAGCGTACGATTGTCGTAGGTTAGTATCTCGATATATGTTCGATATTTCACGTACATGGATACGGCTGAATACTTATATTGATAGCAGAGAAGTGCTGTAATGAGTATAAAGGGTATGCGTGACTGACGGGTGACTACAATTTAAATTTGCGACCTTAAGTGGGAAGATCCACATAATTTTTTATATTTCATTTATGAAACCATTAGTTCCATGTATTATGGTCGAGTGGTTCCAAGTACGTATTTTATCTCAATCCATGCACAGATATTGGATATTTGTTTACAAATATCAGTCAATTTATCGTCTATTTACTATTTACTTTCATAGTTTCATTGTTTATATAATGCTGTTAGTGTATATCATCATTTGTACATGTAATGTATATTCTATGTCATATAAAATTATTTTGTACTGCTCGTCTACGTCTGTCCGTTTTTTTCTTAACATGTTCGGCGCCTTGAACAATTGCCTTTAAAATTTTGTATGATAACCCCTGAACACTACAATCACCTTCGGACAGCTGATCCTTGTACCAATTTACGTTTGAGAGGAGTTGAACAAATTCGTCGCCTCAATCTAACAAGATTTTATCTCCATTCTTGAAAAAAAATGAGATAAACTTACTCAGCGATTAGTATGACCTTGTTCTATCTTCTAAAACAATTTGTTTTGACACTACATTATTACATTGAAACAATGAAGATACATGTATGACCCTTTGAACTTTTGAAGTCGATTTCCCAAAAACAAAAATTTGGTAGTAACAGCATTGTTAGAGCGAGGCGACGGTAGGCACATTTCATGGTCATGGAAATTTACGCACTCCCTAGTTTGGTTTGAACCCGGAAACTCTCAATCCCAATGCATGCGTCCTACCTATGGGCCATTGATCTTAATAAGTTATTAATGGTGCTTAGAGCCGCGGCCGTGGCGTAGTGGTTAGCATGTCAGATTTCGAATCCGTAGATCGCGGATTCGAGTCCGGTCGCGGCAGATCATACCCTATACATGAGTTGTCGGCCTCGTGGTAGGGTAAGTTAGTACTGGTGATAGAAAAAGTGTCCAGGAAACCTACAGTCGGAAAAGCTGGCCGTCCGTCGTATATATGACCTAAATAATTATTATGAGTTGAATACGATGTAAAAAAAATGGTGCTTACTTCAAATCCTTGGAAACCAAACTGAGAGTCGTGGTTTCGAAGCAAACGTAGACTACGATTTATAAGTATATAAGAGAGTATTAACAGTTGGTACACAGGAATAATCTTATACTGACGAACCCCAAGAAAGACTGTCAGGTGATCTGTACATGTCTCATATTCTATAGTACCAATATTTCACTAAAACATAGAGTTGATCAACAAGGAAAATGCGTCGTTTGATCGCAGATAATACCGACCCTTAAAGGTTTCATTACGTGCCTTAACATTGCATGTAGTTTAAACTTTGATAAAGGGGTGTTCCATAAATACATAGCAAAAGCTGAAAAATAGGTATTTTTCGGTGTGATGGAACAGCCCTCTTACTTTATCAATTTCTACGCATTTCTATTCCTGGATAACTAAAACTATTAATTTTCAAACATTCATGTAAAACTCCCCAATAACTTAAACTGTCTACTTATTTATTGAAAACCCCTCGATGATCCAGAACTTACAGTTTGCTCGTATTTATGGAACAACCCCCAACACTCAAAATCTCAAATAACCCATGATAAGGTTTGCAGCAAAGGGGATTACGTATTAAGAAGTCTATTGAATAGAGTCGTTAATGACTTCATTGAAATCAGTAATTTTCTTCTGAAAACTTGAGCTTTCTAGAGACTTGCTTTCCTTAAGCGGCTTAACCTATTTGTAACATTTTAGAGTCATGACCTTTTCCGATCACCTAGCTGTAACAATATAAACTCCCATTTCATTATTTTTCCGAATTTTCACGATGAAAAACTTTATATTGAGTGTTGGGGCTCGTCGGAAGCATTTGAAAAATAACGTCGTATTTATTTTTAACGCTCTTGAGATGCGTTCAACAATGCGAGCGTTCGAACGAGCGCTGCTTTGCGAATTGTTTGGCTATTGTACGCTTGCAAGCGCTTGCTGTAAAATCCAAGATGTCGTCAAATAGCACATTATTGAAATAGCGGATGGGGGAACAATTATTTCTGCTGATACAATAGATCTTTCAAATAGCTAGTTAGTCTGGATTACCTGCCCCTTACCACAATCGTTATTGGGTCAGGCAAGCCGTGATCATGGCGGCCTCCTCAGTTATTATTCAGGTATTACGTTTTCTTAATCTTGCATGATCATTTGGTGACGATGGTTACTTTTGTATGAGTTCGGTACTATATAGACCATTCGATTTCGATTTTTCTGGTTACACGTACTTGTATATTAAGCGAAGGATTTACACAAACATGTTTCAAGTGAAAACAATTTAGACGTGGATTAGTCTCGTTAGAACTAAAAGAAATTATCCACTGTAATTCTTGTACAATGATCCATTGATTAAAGCCTGCGTAGTGAGAAATGATCATTTGAAAAAATAATTATCCAATACCTAATTCATTACATCGGGCGCGGCCATGATCATGGTTTGCATGGCGTACTTTTACCTGTCAAAGTACGACTGGGAACCAGACAAATAGTTAGTCATATATGAATTATTATAATACAATTTACTGTACCAAAAACTAATATTCTATGCATTGCATATATATGCTATGTTGAGCAAGTAACTCTTGCGTTTGCATCCCACTTTTCAGAGCTAATTATTTGATTTAAAAACTGAATTTCTTTTAGCTGCTATCCTTGTTTTCTAAACGAAACACCTCTCGAGCTGAAGCGCGAGCGCTTGCGATCACTCGCGCGGACGCTAGCGATCAGAACAAAAGCGCTTAGTGTCGCACCGAGCGCTTACATTGTTGAACGCACCTCAGATCTCTGGACCTTTAGCGAAGCCTAAACTATGGTTGCATATTCCTGCCACCATATAACCCAAAACTAACAAGTAAATTAAGTGGTTATCTTCTACTAGCATCAAGTAAACCACTTTATCGACTCGTGCTATCTGGTGGCAGAGATTTGCCTCCATACCAATTGAAAATGACATAAGCATACATTGTATTAATTAATCTGGACTTTTATGAGAATATTAATGTTAGGTTTGTTTGTTTTGTTGTGTTTAACACTACATCAACACATTGTATTGGTTATATCACGGCGGTCAGTCAACCTACACACTGTTCCTGAAAAGGCTAAATCCCTGGATTTAGCTGTTAAGCAACTACTAGGCGCATACTTCCATCAGTGACTGACTACTGCCCTACATGATTAAGTATCTGTGAGGGAGAATGGCCGAATAAATATTTTCATGATTAAGGTCAACGAAAGAATGCCCCGCCCGGGAATTGAACCTACGACCCCTCGATCAATAGACTTGGTGCTACCAACTGAGTTAGCCGGTCGAGCTTATTAAAGTTATATAAGCTTTGTTGTTTGTGTATAAAACCGCCTAAGTGACAATATTTTGTACGAATATGTACTCGAAAGAGAAAACTTTAAGAAAAACAAACCGTTTGCCTCCCCATAGGCGGATCTAGCGGGGAGGTGGGGTCAGAGAGTCCGGACCCGCCCCGCCCTCCTAGAATTTCCAAAACGTACCTGTCCACAAGTGTTTTTCTTGATTTTTAGTCATATTTAAGTAGCATGAAGCAATTTTTCGTGGTGCTTAACAAAGATTTAATGATTATGTCGTTTTTATTATTAATATGTTGCATTATTCGGCAAAAAGTGTATAATGTGGTTGTGGTTCGAAAGTTTGAACCCCCCTAGAAAAAGTTTGGACCCCCCCCCCCCCCCCGCCCTAGAATATAATCCTTGAGCCGCCCCTGCTCCCGCCTACACCTTCTAAGCCTACGAGTCACGTGTACAGGGAATGTTGTTCATTTAATTCTAGGGAAAACGTTTCCAAGAATAAAAACCTACACTTTGTAATTCCAAGATTTAAGATGCAATTTTCAATAGCGGGTTTCATGTCCCTTGGTAGCAATTTGTATTGTTGGCAAGAAATAGCATTGCTGTACGATAATTCAAATGGAGAAAATAACAATACGGGTCCTTTGACAGTACCATGCTGTGTGTTCATTGTTGATACGGTATTTAAAATATAAGGAATGGATTTGAAAAGCTTCAGAAAATTTGTAAAATAGTATTTGGAAAAAACTTAACCCGTTTCGGAAGTGCATTTGTTAGCGCGCCGAGATTTCATATCTCTTGTCCTGAAGGGACTACGGGTTCCAATTCAACCAGGGATGGTTATGATCTTCCATGGAAATATGACAATAATGTCAATTTTACTCAATTGAAAAGGCATTTGGAGAAGTTTCCGGCCTTGTGGAAGGGAAGGTGAGCACTGGATCTAGACAAGTGTTCAAGAAAGCTAGGTAAGGTGCGCTGACACCGTGAAATAAACAAATTTGTGATGACACGGCTGCTCAACCCAATATAAATAGTATATATAAGACTTATATTTTCAATCTAATTACTTACAAACAAATACTTCGTATCAAAAGCGTTTTTAAATCACCCATAACCTAACCTTAACATTAATCGCAAGAAGTGACCTTATTTTCTGATTTTGAAACACAAAATATTCCACTCTATTCGAACGTATTTTTCAGCAACGAATAAAACGAACATTGTCGAAGATTGACGGAATTTTTCGGTTACAGAACAAGCAAAATATTAAATTAATTTCAATTTACTCAGTAAAACCACGTGAGCAGACGAATAACAAATACTATAAATATTACGAAAAAATTAACAAATATTTTGCCAAGAAATATAACAGTGTCTGTTGCATTCACAGTTATAAAAAATATTATTCAAAATCAGGAAATGCGAAGTTGATCTTTTGCCTGTATACAGTATCCCTTTAATATTATAAACATTATTGCGTTCCATAGTCGACAAATATTAAACTGGCATGTATTCGGATATTATTATATTTGGAATTTTACGTAGGTCTTTATTTAGAACTAAAACAATACTCACTTTGTTAAGTCGTGTCAATTATTGGCCATTTAGTAAAAGCGATGTGTATACATGTACAAGAAATTGTTTCGAAGTCAAATGGAAATCAATGTAGTGCCTGTTCAAGACTTTTTGACTATACGATGAAATTTGGTCGTAACACCCTTGTCAGGTGATCTTATTATTGGAATCTTAAGTAATATACTATATATGCATTTAGTGCGCCTTTCCGACAAAAACTGTCGTAAGGCCCTTGGTTATACCTGATCGTGTTCTGTGTATGTAAACTACATAAGTTACGTTATGTTGGAGTTATAATCCAGTGGTACGACGTGCGCTTGGATCGAGAGGTATTGGGTTCGCATTCCAGCTAATTTCCTTGAGCAAGAAATTTACCTGCGATCGCTTTACTCTACCCAAGTGGACGAGAGTACCTGCGAGGGTGGTATAATTCCGTTGCGCCAATTTGTCGGCTGCACTAATAAAGGGAGTAAAAAGACTCCCAAAGGAGATTGTTAGATAGATACCAGCTGCCCGATGACCAGGGGTAATAACAGTAAAGTAGGTGAACGTGCGTAAGCATGAAACTTAGACTATAAAATAATGACATTACAGGACATACACGTTAAACATTGAAATGCTACTGGAATAGTTTTTATCTGCATATCTCCGATAATAGACCATCTAGTACGTCACTGGTTGTCGAAATGAGTGGTATAGTGCGACAATATTAACCTGAGCTTAAACTACTTAATTATAATAATTACACACTTCACTTACACTAAATCGTGAGTTTCCGTATGCGTGTATACAGATATACACGTGTTTATAACGACCTATGTGGCTATAAATCGATTTTGTAAATGTGGCATGTTATCGTACTTATTTTTTTGGACACATTAGTTTTTGGGGAAACTCGTAAGTCCGCAATATTCTGGCACAGTTTCAAAGTATTTATTCCTACTAAAACAAAAGTAATTGTTCAGTACGTGTATTTTGCTGAAAGCTTTCGATAAAGGGCGATTTACAAACGAAGACAATAATAGACTGTAAATACCGAGTTAAATATATTCCTGTAATTAAGGTCACGTCCCTGGTGAAGGTTAATATTGTAGTGTAACATTTATGCGAAATGTATTTAAAATGCGGTAAATATTTACATATTTAGCATTCTAAGCGGCAAAATGCACATGCACAACCATTCGGAACTACTTCGGCGATTTTCCACGCAAATACACCTCGGATATCACGAGGAGCGAAAGTAGTTCCAACATAGAATCTAGCCTCATTCCCGACGTTTACTCAATAGAATGCTGGCACACACCAAAAATGACGGACGATTATGGGCAGTTAAAGCTCTTCAATGCCTGTAACTGATATTCACTTAAATCAAAGTTGATCAAGTATGACGTCATGACGTCAAAATAATGACGTTCGCTAAAATTTAGTCTTCATATTACAAACCTTCAAAATTCGATTCAAATCGGCCAACTTACACTTTTGGGGGAGGAAAGTTTTCAGGTACCTTAAGCAAAATAAATCAACCGGTGTTGAAGTAAACAAATCAATAATGTCTGCTGACTAGTATTTAGTCATATAATTATATAATTACTCGTATATTGTAAAAATGTATTTATTACGCCTTATGTGTCAACGATAGGAACTATTTTGCATTACCTTTGCGCGACTTGTCTGTGCTTCGCCTCGCGTATGTAAAAGAAAACTAGATTTTAGGTGGACCCCTACAAATCCTTCCGAGATTATTCATTTAATGATTGGTCGAGGTATTCCGAATGCTGCTATACAAGACTGCAATCTGACGATTAAATGCTCAATTATTTACGTAGACATGTCTAAAGTACATGCACATCAAAGTTGATAAGACCAGAGATAACTTTAATACAACGAGGATAAGAAATTTTGCAGCCAATTAATGAATTTATCTCACATGCATATTGATTGGGTAATTTCAGTAGACGTGGTAATGAGGAATTAGAAATAATAAATTGTTAACAGGTAATCGTATTCATTTAAAGCGTAATTGCGACGTGCGTCGCGCATGAACCTTCCAATATGGCCGCCAATTGAGCACTGGTTAAAAGTAACGCGTCTGGTCTACACATTTGTACGTAAATGTATGTGCTTCGATCGTGCATGAACCTTCAAAACTAACGCAAGGTAATTAGATATTCATACTTCATTCATTTTCTGCTAACGTTGACTATTATAAAAAATTTGATCCAAAATCGTTGTAATTATATAATTTGAAGGTATATTGTTTCTATCACAAGACTTTAAAGGGACTAGAAGGCCAAATTATCAGTTCAAATTTTTCTTTTTTTGTTTTTTTTGGCATATTATTATAATAATTGCGGTTTCCACATAACATCATAATTGCAAACTTTTTAACCTCGGAAACCTCGATAACGCGGATTAAAAGACACTGGCGAGCAAAGAATTATATTTAAAGTCATATACATACATTTCGATAGAAGTGTGTCAAAATTTGGTAAGGAATACTGCAGTAAACATAAAATGGATACTTGTATATGTATATGTTTGTCATTCGGAAAACCTCGACAATTCATTGAAAGAATAATCTTGGAAGGATTTTGGATTCCATAAAGAATATTAGTTTTTTTTGCTATATACATGTATGCGAGGCGAAGCACAGACAACATTTTGTGCCTTAGCCGCGTATATAACCGGCGTATCCCTGAAGGATACAGTGCGTAGAAGAAAATATATGTATATGACCAATCTTCGCCAAGATTCGAATGACTTTATATCTACGGTTTATTAACGTATGTTCTTGCTATCTTTCCGTACAAGCGGGTTCCAACGTAGTTTTCTGTTCAAGGGGAGGTAAGAACTAATTTTATACGAAAAATCTTATGGAAACAACTTAGGTTAAGTTTATTACTTTGAGCAGTAGCCTAATATGACTCGGAAATGTGCCGTCCGCCTTTGAGGGAATCTTTGTTAAAATTAAGTTAAAATATATGATTATCGGTATATATACATTGTTCGAAATAAAGATGCTTAAACTAAATAAGCTTTCATCTGGATTCCTAGTCCATGGCCCATGGCTGAAATTTTACATTATCTAGGGACGAAATGCAATTTTACTAGTATGGAATACGGATTTTACCTTTAATCGAAAACTTCGGACATGTACGCCAGCAAATAAGTTCGTTTTGGTGAACCCAAAAGCGTTCGAATAAATAAATCTATAAACACCATGCATTTCGGCCCTAATTTACGGGACGATTTATGTTTTCGTATCCTGGACACCTCGACCGAAAAATATTTTTAAAGCTATTTCTAAGACATCTGCGTTATCTGAGGACATGTATATTTCTTTCATTCAACTTTACGTATAAGCATAGTGTTTAAAATAAATATTCACCCTAGAAATTTCCAAAATGTACCTGTTAATAAGCGTATTTTAAATGTAAGCCATTTTTAAATAGCATAGGCAATTTTCCCTCGCATTTGTGTTTAACATAGATCAAATGGTTATATGTAGTTTTTATTCTTAATATGTTGCGGTTTTTTGCAAACAGTATGGTTGTGGTTCGAAAGTTTGGAAACACCTCCCCTTAGAGATAGTTTGGAAACCCCCCTCTCCGTTCCTAAAAAAAACTTTGGATCCGCCCTAGCACCCGTCTCCATCGTCCAACGCCATTTTAATACTTTTTGGAAAAACGATTATAATGCAAACGCAAACTATCAGAAGAAAGTGAATCTTACGTGTCTTAGGATTTTAGTCGTAAATCCTTCTGTATTGTTTTTTTAAATTATCGTAAGATTTTGATAATATGCTGCCCTGACTCAAACTATTTATTGCTCATTAAAACTCTATGTTATGGTGGCTGATTTATGCCATGTCGCATTTTCGTCTCTTCGCCGCGAAACGAAGGAACGAAAAGACGAAGATACGACAAACAATGGATTTGTCGTGTTTTCGTTTT
Organism: Mactra quadrangularis; assembly: GCA_025267735.1. Taxonomy (NCBI): domain Eukaryota; kingdom Metazoa; phylum Mollusca; class Bivalvia; order Venerida; family Mactridae; genus Mactra; species Mactra quadrangularis. Next base: position 43,530,481 of record CM046305.1, on the reverse strand, counting down.
TTTCTTCGCAGCGAAACGAAAATACGACATGGCATAAATCAGCCACCATACTATGTCGAGGTGGATACTTTATTTTTTCTTTTTGACACGGTAGCGTTTGTGACGTCATAATCACGTACATGGTATTGCCATTGTGTAGTCTACCCCAGACGGTCTGGGCAATATGACAAGTTTTTTATTGATTGGATATAACTCTGGTAAAACTTATAACAATGGTATTTAATCACGTCATCGTCGATTCTACGTGTCTGTATTAGGTATGCAGCATTTGATGATTGCATTCATTTCCGAGTTAATTAATTACACGATACATAATTTAACATCAGGCACAAGTTGGTGTTTCGACGTATTGATTTATTTTTTGACGTATAAATATCTTCAAAAAATATCCCGCCAATTATCATTGCCTGAATAATGTGTCACGGGGTATACCGGAAACATTTGCACCACGTGGCTCAGTGGAAATACTTGTTCCACGTGACTTATGGATAGTATAGGCGGATCCAGCGGTGGGGGGATCCGGACCCCTCCCCTAGAATTTCGAAAATGTACCTGTACATTAGTGTATTTTGACAGTAATTTTTAAGAAGTATGAAGCAATTTTTCTCAATGCTTAACTATATTTAATGGTTATTTAGTTTGTATTATAAATGTTTTGCATTATTCTGCAAAATGTGCATAATGTGGTTGTGGTGCAAAAGTTTTGGCCCCCCTTGAATAAGTTCGGACCCCCCCCCCTTGGAAAAAAATCCTGGATCCACCCCTGGGTAGTACATGCACCACGTGACTTACCGGAAATATTTGATTTACGTAACTAGTGAGAATTACCGTATGCTAAAGAGATGACGTGCTGAAAGTATGTCAACCACGTGACCTACATGAACTGTACGTACCTCGTGACCGACTGAAAATACATGTACCACGTGATTCACTGGAAACGTATGTACCACGTGACTTATCGGACATTTGTCCGCCCTCATAAAAACTTAGGGGGTCAAATGTCCGCCCTTCAAAAACACAAGGGGACAAATGTCCGCCCTGTCAAATAACTGAGGGGGGCAAATGTCCGCCATGTCAAAACACACGAGGGGGCAAATGTCCGCCATGTCAAAAACGGGGGCAAGTGTCCAGATACCGATATTTGTACCACGTGACCGTACTTAATCCAATAAATCACAAGAATAAAATGTATCTTTTAAAGATCTTGTCCGAACACTTTTATACTTTAGATACACTTTGTGTCGGAACTACAAAAATCGACTTACGTAAGAGAGTTAACTGACAGAATTACACTTTTATAATTTTCTTTTGCCTTGCATGCTGTCTATTATTTATCGCTATTCTCCCAGAAACTGCGCACATTATCAGATTTTTGTCCGAAAAACAAGTACGATATAATAACCCCTTTAAGACAAATTTCTTAATTCAAATAAGGGGGTACTTCCAAGGCGCGGGGATAAGGTTATAATCAAAAGGAACCTTTTTTACATTATAAGTATTGGGTAAAATGGAATGATTTATAGGTCGAGTGTTATAGGACACATAGTCATGCAATTTGAAATATATTAAGTATTGAGTATTTATATGAATGCACTTATACTTGGCTATTTGCATTGAATATTATGGTTTTATTATTTTCATCCCGCAAAAAACAACTTCCAGACTATGTACTTACACAATTTAAAGCCAGACGTTGGTGTCTATCCTACAAAAAAGGTTGAAAAAGGGGCGTATGAACATTAATCAACCGACAAACCCAGAATCGGATGCACTCAAATAATAACATCATTATTTTGTTTCATTTTGGAAGAGCACTGTATTTTAGCATTATATATATATAATTTCCTTTCTTGAAAAAAACGAGGCCGATTTTTATTTGATTATTCTTTTTTATATAGGAAAACACCATCATGATAATGAAACAATGGTATACATTACTTATGAAATAAAAAGTTTAAGCACAGACCTAAAGCATATGGTTTAATATAAAATGACCAGTGTTTGTTTTTTTCATGTAAAATATATATTATATTAGGGAAATACTGTCACAACATATTTACGCCGATCTCATTTGTCCCGTACGAAATTGTCGTAATCAAAACCCCGATCATTGGAATTATATAAGTAAATTTCACCAACATTTTTTGGATCGTTAATGGAAATGTATATAGATTTATAGATATATATTGCCGTCTGCTTGCATGGTTTTTATGCTTCTTTATTGATCCAAAATTGTTTTCTTCGTGCATGTACTGAAAAGCGGAAATGGGCACATGCTTCTCGTGCAAAAATCTCACGTGGTCTGTTTTGGTCAAAATTGTTAGTGTGTTGATATGCACAAGAAAAATCAAGAAATGGTTTAGAAACAATGGTAGGAAAGATAATGGTCGTTGAATTATTTCATGACCAAGCTCTAAAGTATTGTATGCCCCGCCCGGGAATGTAACCTAATTAAGCTTTAATTAAAAGCTAAAATTACTTTTGGTAACCTGTCAGTTTTTAAAAAAGTCCATTTCTTGAAAAACTTTCAGAGCACACTGTATACACATAATTATGAATGAAAGCAGGTTCGCTAACTAATTTTCAAGAAATTAAACCCAAAAACACGTACGCATTTAAAGTTAGGTTTTACTTCTAAACAGTACACTTCAAGACTCTGTGGAATAAATGTTTCTCTTTTCGATTGTTTTAATTCAATTTTATTGTGCAGGCATTGAGTATAAACCTATAAAATGTGCAACAATACTTAGTGACACGTGCTGACGAGCACTTATTCGGTTTATGAACTTGAAAGTCACTCTGAAAACGAAACAAGATCATTTTATACACATTTCTTTATTAAGTGTTGACATGCGCTTTTATAGAGCAGCGAGTCGTGATTTCATTGAATCCAATCTCAGTTAAACATATACGAGGGGTGTTTTATAAGTAATGCAACTGGCACGTAATCACGAAAATCTCGTGAGATATCACTTTGACACTTCGTATAAACAAAATTCAATCCTTCTCCGAAATGTGTGCAAAATTTTACACATGCAATCACTTCCATTACTGAAAACGGTCAGTTTAAACACGATCGTTTGGTTTCACTGCATGTAAAAATGGTTGGAAAACGTTCAGTGCATTGGTTGCAAATTCGGTCCTATATTTTCGCACGGCATAAAATTGGACAAAGTGCAAAAACGATATTTTCTGAAATTTGCGATATTTACGGACATAATGAAGTTTCATATTCTACCATTACACGCTGGATCTCAAAGTTTAAAGCCGGTAAAGAGCAGTTTGAAGACCTTAACCGTACTGGACGCTCTAAAACATCCACTACGAAATCTAAAATCCAGATAATCAAGGAATTAATTGAAAAAGATGCAAGGCTAACTGTCCGTGAGCTTGCTCGTATGTCTGGAATATCACCGGCAAGAGCTCATTTTATTCTTCGCAAAGTTTTGCTCGTAAACAAGAAATGTGCACGATGGATACCTCATCTGCTGACCAAAGATCAAAAGCAAGAACGTGTTAAAAAGGCAATACAGTTGCTTAAACTCTACCCCCAATTTAACAAAAAGAAGTTTGCAGACTTCATCACAGGTGATGAAACTTTGGTGCACTTTTTTGAGCCAAAACGAAAGAATGCTAACCGTGTATGGGCCACGAAACATGCGACATGACCTGTCATAGCCAAAGGAACGATCACTGTGAAGAAGGTTTTATATTGTATTTTCTTCACTAATAATAGTCCAGCAGTTCAAATTCCTGTTCTAAAAGGCAAGAGTGTAACAGCGAAGTTCTACAAAAACGTTGTGTTAAAGAAATTACAGGAATATTTTTACAACCGTCGTCCAAAACATGGCTGAAAATTTGTGTCACTTCTTCACGACAATGCGTCATCTCACAAAGCGCATATTGTGACGGACTTTCTGAAACAACAAAAGGTTCGAGTGCTTCCACAACCTGCCTATTCACCAGATTTGGCACCCTGTGACTATTTTCTGTTTCCAAGACTAAAATCCATCCTCGCTGGAAAGCGTTATGCGTCCAGAAAAGCCTTGGGTTCTGCAGTTTGCCAGTGTCATAGACATATACCTGCTTCGGATTATGAGAAGTGCTTTTATAATTGGATTAAAAGACTGAAACTTTGTGTGAAGTTAAAGGGAGAGTACTTCGAGGGAATGCACTGAATTTTGTTTTGTAATTCTTTCTAAATAAAAAGTTATATTACCAGTTGCATTACTTATAAAACACCCTCGTATCCTGTAGATCGCTGTCGTTCAGGATCTCTAAGGTTCGTTACTAGGGTCACGTCGAGATGACCTTTGTTTCGACTAATAAATGCGAAGCTTTCAGACGAAACATTTTAAGAGCATCTTGATTCCGTTATTTCTATTTTTAGACCGAGTTTCGCGAGCTATTTGAATGTGCTATTATTCACAGTCTGTTATTGGACGGCTCTTTTCAAATTGCTTGTCTGAAAAGTGGATCGTTGTAATAATCATTTACACCATTTTAGATTTTTCTGCAAACCATACAAATTTAAAATTCAATGTTCCTCCAAACATACGGTATATGGAGAATTCTTTGCCTTTTGGAAGGGTGAGTGAATATTGATTATAGACAGGGTCCCAGGAATTCTAGTAGGTAAAGATGCGTTTGCAGCCGTAAATTGTTTTGACACGGCGTGGTATAATAAATTATTCCATATGTTTCTATAAATAGTAACAAAATTGGCACGGAAGTGTGCCAATATAGCTTCAATGTGGGCAATATATTCCAGTATTGAGCATGTGTGCCAAAATATCGATATTTGGCTCACTTCCTAGTGTGCTAAAAATCGATATTGAGGCAACTTCCGGTCATTACTCACCTGCAGTCCAACAACGGCAGACTTTATGAGAGTGAACTTCGTTACGTAATGTATTATTCAAAATAGTAAATGTATTTCACACTTATATATATTGAACAGGTCAAAGTCTAATTCATTTTGTACCGTCGTGTACTTATGGTTGTTTTGGTGTTCAAGGCCGTAAACAAAGAAACAACAAGCGTAAGAAGTTTGAAGCATCTGCGTCAAGGATATTCACAGCAAATAGAAGACAGTCAACAAATTAAGCAGCAAAGTACAAAGTTTTTTGTTGTTGCTTGGCATTTTCCTTTCAGAGCAGGGCACATTAGTTTAGATTAGTACTTTAATAATGAATATAAACCCCCAAGGATTTGCCTATCTGTTACATTGCAAATAAAAAAAAAGCATTGATCAATTCGCGCTAATTCCTCGCTACTTGATTTTGCTTCTGGCAATTGTACTGGTGCAAGAATGTGAAAATATGTGACTGAAATAAATCACCTAGCGTCCTGTATAGGATAAATAAGCAAGAGTGGCTCTTTGATAAGGCCGTTCCATTTCGGAATTTTGTTAAGCGTCCGCGTGCGCGTAGGTTTGTGAGACCTCAATCTAAACAAAATACAAATTGTTGGTAAAATTTTCTTAAATAATTCCGATGTTCCGGGTTCGATACGACAATTTAATTCAGGAGAAATTGTGTTCGGCACAGACGTTATTTGACATCGTAAGCAATTTATCATAACCGCGTCATTATATATATCATACAATAATATTTTACGTGAAAAAAAAATACTTGTTTAGTCATTTTACATTAAATTCAGACCATCGCTTCATATTATGAGGATGTTATTCCATTGAAAAAAATATATATATAATGCATTGTTTATGTCGATAAAACTATTTGTGTTTTCGTTTTCGATTTGTGTGTATATATTCAATGGAATAACATCCTCATGTTGGTCGTTTTTCTCAACTGTCAAAACATGAATAATTTCACGGTGAATGCGTTTGTTGAAATCATTGACGTAATACATTCATGAGTTTCCGAAAGTGTGTATTATGATTGAGTAAAGCTTCTTATGCTATATGATATGTTTTATTCAAGACATTTTTAAAAACAGTTAGGCCGCCAGTACAAAAACATTGCATTCAGTCACTGTGAAATTATTCAAGCTTTGACAGTTGAGAAAAAAGGACAATATTATGTTTGTGTTTGTGGCACACCGCAGCTACAGAGGCGCAGTGTCGAACTGGCCAGGGTCATATTTATAAATAATTGATACTTTGGCAGTTGATGCGCATAGTTGAGGTTATAAATATTTTTGATTGCTAGATTTGAAGTTTTAACAGCCAGTATTGCTTTTCAGTTATCAAGTAAAATTTTAAAGTAAACTCACTTAAAGATCTTTTTGAATCTGTACTATCATATGCTATACTTAACTTTTTGAAAGAAATAAATGTTTATAATAAGATATAGTTTTTTACATCATTAATATAGTTTGAATTATTAGTATCATTAATAGCCTTCGGCGCGATGTGACCTTTCTGTGTTGGTGCGCCGTAAAACCCAAACAAACAAACACACATCAAGTAAAATGGATCGAGGTATTGCGAAAAATAACCAGTAAAATGCGAATTTATAGCTCTAAATAGTCTGGATTAACTGCCCCTTACCACGTACTTTTAGCTGTCAAAGTACGACTTGGAACCAGATAAAGCTCTAAAGAGCTAACACCATAGACGTATTATTCTACGTCATTGGCTAACACAGAAAATTCAGAGCTAAAAGGTAATCTACTCTTACAAACATGAGTCATGTTAAAAGTCGAAATTCCGTATCATAACTGTCAGCATTACCTCCCTTTACAGAAGCCTTTGAATCTAAAATCTATTATAGTTTTTCTAATCACATTTAATTTTTATATTTTTGTAAATACATGTATAAATGTATGTATGCCATATCAGGACTGCTGTTTTGGGGTTCATATCATATTGCCTATTGTTTGAAGATACATATCCCTACTGAGTATCTTTGTTATAACTATAACACCTAAATCCTCTGCACAAAAAAGAGTCAACTTGTATGCTAGGTCATGTCAGGGATTCTATACATAGAATCCTTGGTCATGTAGAAACCTAATTTGTGCATATGATTTCAATTTTTACTTACTAGATTTAATGCCGTGTCAACACAATTTAGGTCATTTTACGGCGTCGAGCGCACCTAACCTAGCTTTCCTTGACCATTGTCTATAACCAGTACTCACTTCCCTTCCACAAGGACATAATTTCGAGTTTACAATTAAAACTCCTAGGCTAATAAGGGCAAAGTCGTACATAAACGAAGGAATACTGTAATCACTATTTACCTTTTCATTGTTGCTGCTTCAAAAAGAAGACGAAAAACAATTGCTTCATTTAGTGGGTTACTTTCTGTTTGTGTTTTCACATTCATAGAAAAAGTCTAGTTGATACCTGAGAATGTTTTCAATCAGTGTTCATTCATATTAGATGATATTTTAGCATTTTATTTTGTTATTGGACAAATCCATTTACATTGTTCACACACTGTAAGCATCAACCCACAGCTGTCAAGATTCTTGATTGATTTTTCCCTCTATGATTGATTAAAAATCTTAAGAACTTAAGCCAGTTATTTCTGATAATAGATATTAAACCAAGTTCCACGACCCCAAATAAGGTAATATCAATATAATAGAGTTAACGCCGTGTCAACACAATTTAGGTCATTTTACGGCGTCCAGCGCACCTAACCTAGCTTTCCTGGACCATTGTCTATAACCAGTACTCGCCTACCCTGCCATGGGGCCGCAAACTTCTCCATATTATCTCATCAATGAACGGAAATAGACATTTTTGTCAAATTTTCATGGAAGGGTATAACCTCCTCGGGTGGGATTCAAACCCGCACCCCCTCGGGCACGTGATTCCAAATCCCGGCGCGCTACCAACTGCGCTATCGAGCCGGGTCAAATATGGTAATATCAAACAAAAAGCACAGAAAACCTTAGACATTTTCAAAAATATTCTAAACTTTTGATTAAGTATTTGGAATTTCCACCAGGTGTTTTAAATGGAAAGCCTGAGGGGGGATATCAATTTCTAGCGGAAAGTCAAACCGAACCAAAGTGCCTGTATGATCCAGCTGGTCAAAAATACGTGCCTCACTCGGGTCAAAAAATCGACTCGGAAAGCCTGAGGGGGTATTTGTCTCTTCGCTGCTTTTTGCTCGAATTGTGAATTTCTGTACTTTTGCCCTTAGAATTGTCTGCCCCTGAAATAGGGGTTCTGTCAACCACAGGTGGTGTTAATACATGTAAGCGCATGTCCTGGGACATTTTGGGCTGAAAAGTAGAAAACAAATTCGGGCCCAACTTTGATATTTACCACAGATTTGGTAAAATCAAAATTTGAGCAGAAAAACAAAACGCGCCAAAGTGCCTGTATGATGCCCTGGTTTGTCCGTCTTGTCCAGCCGGTCGATAAACTCTTGCCTGACTCTGGTCAAAAAGTCGACTCGGAAAGCCTGAGGGAGATATTTATCTTTTCGATGCGTTTTGCTCAAATAGTGAAATTCTGTACTTTTGCTCTAAGAATTGTCTCCCCCTGAAATAGGGGTTTCTGGGGGTTCTTTCAACCACAGGTGGCATTAATACATGTATGCGCATGTCCTTGGACATTTTGGGCTGGAAATTAGAGAAAAATTTCGTGCCCAAAGTTGATATTCACCACATGTTGCTAGCAATGTGTTGCTACGGTGTTAAACCCAACAAAAACAAACAAACAAACTTTCTACACACTTTAGGTGGTCTCTATAAAAGTTCTACGAGCCCTTTATAAGCCCCGTATGTTACAAGAAACATAGAAAGTTAGGGATCTTGCATATAAAAGGGAAACCATTTAGGATATTGTTCTGTTATTTTGCCAACACAAACAATTAAACAAATCCAAGGATATGTAGCGACATCTTAATCTCTCTAAATATAATATAGTATCAAATAATTTGCAACTCGCCAGTTTGTATTGGAAATACAAGTCAAGTGAAAAGCTAAAATGTGTGTGTTAAAACACAGCAGCTTTTCAAAGGTCACGGGGAACATAATAAAATATCTAAAATAGCAGAAAAAACAGAAATGCTTTAAATGAGTTGAGTTTATTAAAATAACTATCATTTAAACTAGAGATAATGTTATAATAAAGAATCAAGATAACGTTATGTACATACAATACCCACCAAAAGTTTGGAGACATTTTCATTTTGTAGACCTACTAAATAGCTTTTATCTAAAATTTGATAACTGTTTATCTTAAAATGCTTTTAAGTTTTGCTTTTTTTGGTTATCATTATAATTATAACTGAGACTACATGTATAAAGCATATTAGCATTGTTATGGATATATTTACAATAAACATGGTTTTGGAGGCTTTAGGGTGACACATGCTGAATCTAACAAATGTGTTCGATCATGCAATTTGTTTTTTTTTATTTTATCACCAACTATACTTGAATATATTAGAAATCATGATCTATATACGTTATCATCAAAATTCAAGAATTATGCTTAATTTCTTTTGTCTCAAAATTTTTAGTGGATACTGTAGTCACAACATCTCAAAATAAGATATAACTTAACAACCCGGAGAGTAATAAACATTTCTGACAATATTTATAGATAGATAGATAATATATTTCAAAATTTAGACAATATGTCCATGATTTAACATTTATACAATACATTACAATACATTCATTTCAACATTTACATTTCCAGTGAAGGCATGCATATAAATCAATATTCAATGTTAAACATAAATATATGATCATGGCTAATATTAAATACATAAGCGAAATCAATCCATAGAATATATGAAAGTTTGGTGACATTTTATCAATATTTATATACATGTGCATCCAAATAATATCTATACTATGGTGACATATTTCTGCCATCAGGTAATCACATAACTAACTATATAATTAAATGGTTAACTATTTACGGTAACTCGTTACCCACTAAAGTTAAAAAAGTTAGGTGGTTAACTAGTTACTTTAAATAGTTAACCTCTTAATTAACTAGTTAGTGATGTGGTTATCTGATGGCAGAAATAAGCCACCATACCATACATCTATGCTTATAATAACATTAATTTACATAATAATATAAAAATGTAAAAAATAAGGTATATAATCCTTAACATCATTCACAGTTAAAAATTGATTCTGTGAAAGTATGATACAAGCTTACAAACCAAGAGAGTATTCATTTATTATTATACAAAGGTGTGAAGTTCCTGTCCCTGACTTATCAAGTTATCCAAGACATACATTTATATCTGGGGACAAAAATATATCAATCCCACTTGTCTACGGGCAGATGTTTTAGTTATATATATATTAAAATTGTTATGTCATATAAGCAATTATTTATTATTATTATTAGTATGTATTTTATAATCATGATTCCCAATATGTCTTTGAATATCAAACTTCTGGACAAGTATATTTTGACACCGGATAAGTACATTTTAAGATACCTGAATATAACTTGTCCAAGAACTAGTGGGGGAAACTAGGAATTCCACACCCCTGCAATATGTTTATCATTTGCATAGTTTAGATTTATTACATATCTTAAAATTTCAAAAATATATGACAAAAACTTTTAACATGACTTTTATATTAGTAATTACCTCCAATGTATACAAATCTATAGTATTTTTATATTTGTCCATAAAAGTCCATACCTATATTATTAGTTCTTTGATGTGTACAATAACATAATCATTAAAAGTTAAATAATAGAAGTCAATTAAAGAAGCACTATCTTTTAGAAATTCCTTATTCATTAATGATGTTTAATATCACATATTGTTCATTCTCCTATTTACCTGATTCTATGTCATCAAATCAGCATCACAAATATCATATGAATAATAGCGTTCTTCACTCAAACCATGCATGAGTATTATTATGTATATAGAATATGAATGTACAATGTATCGGTATATGTAGATATAGATGTTAAAGTAATTGTATTAAAATTTTTAATGATTATTGTGACTATGTAAACAAGATAATGTACTATGTAGTTGTCGGAAATAAATTATCAGTTCTGTTCTGTTAAAATTGATTATATACTTTGAGTAGAACATGGTAAGCTGACAAGATAGTTTTTGTGAATAACAACAAAACATAACATATAAAATCATCTAACATAAAAGTCTGACATGATTAGCTGGCATATACTTAAGTAACAATGTATCTGTTAGACTATGAAACTACATTTTATATATATGTATATATATACATACATTGTATATATATATACTGGGGTTCAAAAGTTTCAACACATATCAAATTTTGATATTTTAGAACATTCTTAAAAATACTTTACAAAATGAAAAAAGAGGATTTTATTTTTTAATCTATAGGTCAATAGACCCGTGTGAACATACTAATGCATTTTATAAAATATGCAATCGCGTGACAATGACATGATTAATAACATACTGTGAAGAGTGATTGTTTAGAAACAATGAATATACGTAAATACCTATACAGTAAAATTTCTGGTGTAATTCTTACGCATAATTTTACAAAAATAACTTTATGAAGAAAATTCGATCGAAACATATGCAAGTATGCCCTCATTAGTTTCACTACTAATATACAATTAATTATGAACATTTTACTATGTTCCTTCATTTATAATAATAAAAAGCGCTCAATCCATTGTAAAACTATTTTCATAGACCACCAAATATTTGAAAAAAAAACTAATTATATAATTTAAAATTCTATACGTAGAGTACGAAAATGGCGCTCAATCAATTGTACAATTGCGTTTTGTTTATAGACCGAAAATGAATAAAATATGTCATTTAAAATCAACAGTCTGACTGACTGCTGTGGCAAAGATCAGTAGACAATATTATAAAGTAACAAAGATGAGTAAAAACTACAATCAGTTACTTAAATGTAAAAATGAGATCATTTGACACAATCATGAACTAAACGATAGGAAATGATCAAAACTGTTGCACAACTGTTGCAACTGTTGCACAAGTATTGATGAATTTATGTCAAATTGACTTATAGCATTTACTAACACGCAAAAGGAAAAATACATTTTTACGCGGACATATTTTATTCATGTTTCTAGTGTCTCTAATGTCAATCTGATTAAAACCTGATCTAAAATTTTCCGCTCGCCAACTCGCTAATTAAGATCTGATCGCTTTCTTATGATGGCCATGTTCAATTGACCTTTTCTTATTATAATATTCATGACGTAATCATTTTGCTTAGTAAATTGTTTACATCGTCTACGTCACACAATTTAAAGTGAGCCGTTCAATCGCAGACTGTGAATAATACCGATGTAAAATTAGCTCTCAAAACTTGGTATAAAAATAGAAATTAAAATAGAAATCAAAATGCTATTAATAGTGTTTCATCTAGATGAAAGATACGCGTCGATTGGTCTACATAAAGAGCATTTCGACGTGACCCTTTATGGAAATCTTAGAGATTCTGCACGACAACGCTCTACAGGATATCTGTTTTCGGTGATTGTACTAATGTCTATATACTGTCACAGATGAGGTCATCAGAAGTACAATTAAGAGTTTTGCCAGTATAAAGTTAAAAAACCGGCCTGTCTTATTTTCAAAGTTTAGTCCTACTATTGATGAATGATTGTATCATACATGTAGATATGTACAGTTTTATTGATTGTTATTTATAACAAATCCAAAAACTTGGCAGTCAGACCAGCCCATTTGGTTAATTTTCACTAGTTTTATTGCAGATATTGACTTAATACAATCACATATGAAATCAGAAGAGTCTTTCCTTGACATATCTCTTTTAGTATCTCCATTATCTTGTATAATAGTACAAAAAACCAAAACTAATCTAATACAACAGTGTTGATTTATAACATTTTCTAAAAATGTATGAAACCATTTATCTGTCATTATCACATAATACAGTAGAATACACACTTGTTTAACACTAGGGTGAAGTAAGAAACTAACATTGTCTCTAATTGTAATTTGTTTCAGTGATATACTTTTTATTTTAGATAGATACTGAACATTAGTAATCAAAGTTTCCACCGATTGTTCATCTAACCAAGTATTTCCATCTATAACTAGTTCTTTTAGTTCTAATGCATACTGAATAGAATTGAATATATTAATATAACCTCTAGCAATACTCTTACATTTTGTACTTAATGTAATGTGCTCTAAAGATGAAGTATTTATATTGGTACATGCAATATTGGTATTATCAATCTCTAAATGTACAAGCTTATTACATTGAACTAATTCAAATGAACCACAGATATCACTGTTAACTTTGTCATGTTCAGTACATCTGACATAGTACAATCTCAAATGTTTTAGTTGACTATTGTTACAAAGAAACATTTTCAGACATTGTAAATCTTCATGTGAGATTTTTAATACTCTAAGAGACAATGATGTTAGGTAATGGAGATCTTCCAAGGGTAAAGGTGAAAGTTTTACAGGTGACAAGATTCTACCACTTAAGCTAATAATTTGCAATGATGATTTATTTTGCCTCATCAGACTATTGAATGCTCTGTTATCATTGCTAATTGTACTAATATGCAACACTTGTAAATGCGTAATTTTATCAAAATAATCAAAATATACTCCGTCATCTAATCTTAAAAGTCTAATATTCTTTAAATTTGATAAAATCAACTTCCTCAAATACTCAGTTTCAGTAACAGTTGTAGGTTTTATATCAAATATAAAATCTTCAAGTGGTAATGCGTTTGCCATCTGATAACCATCAATATAGCATTTGAGTATAAAACCTTGTAAAGATAACAATTGATCCCTCTTACGGTAAATGTCACGAGGGAAAATTGAAAATACTCTAGTTAAATTTAGATCTTTTGATATCTGCGTGTAAATTTTTGTTATCAATGATACAAGATTTTCTATAGATAATCCAGCATAGAATATAAGGAAATTTTTATACTCCAATACATCATTTATAGTTCTACATTGGCGGAAGAGTTCTAACACGTTACTGATCTCAAGGGTCGATGCATATATGGCTGCAAAAAACTCAAGATAACTTTTATGTAAAAAACTAAGTTTGTGTTCTTGCTTACCAAATTTTCTTTTAATTTTATTCTTAGATAATATTCCAATAGTACAGTAAAAATCTGTTTCTACTTCAGACAAACAATAATGTTCTGAGGCCAATTGTTCCCTAGTAATTACAAGACTTGTTATATCAGTATCATGTTCAAATAATAATTTGAATGACAGCAAACATAATTGTTCGACTTGCGAGAAATGATCTTTGAAATAGTTGAGCTCAGACAACCGATCTGGAAATTTTGATTTTGAGGGCTTGCATGGTGGAATGGCAATCTCTTTCTTATGAGCTAATTTGAAAAGCATGTCCATGATGTTTCCATATATTAAGGATTGTGACATAGATGTTAATGGACGGTCAAACCATAACATAACTAAATGAGACGTAATCATGGGAATATGCAACAGATCTAAAAGATTGCTTTTCTTAACTTCCATAATAAATTCTTTTTTAGTTTTGTATTCATTATACTTAGTATTTAAAATATCAATTAAGTTACTAACATACGATTCTATTTCTTTTTTACCCAGGCCAGTCATTTTTACTTGGTGATCTAAGTTTGTTTCAGATAATCTAATATTTTCTATTTTGTAAGGCCTACAAGTTGTAAGATAAACACATTCAGATATAGGCCTAACCGGTAGTTCATACTTTCGTTTGGCAGTGGGTTTAGGGATCCATTCATCGAGTCCATCCATAATAACAAGGGAGTGATGATTACCTAAAATTTCCTCAATAATATCATACATTCTGTTTGATTTATCTTTGTTTTCACTATAAAACAACTGATCGACTATAATTGCTATCAAATCTGTAGAATCAGTATCTCTTAAATTAACATAAAAAACGAAGTCAAACCTAGCAAGATAATCGATGTACCTCTGCATATCAACTTTTTCCAATGTCATTCCTGACTTTGATTTGCACCATAACAAAGATAAAAACTTACTAAAAGATGTTTTACCGACACCTGCGTCACCTGTCAAGTATATATTCTTACAATCTTTGTCATTAACATAAAACAAATCAGAACAAGTTTTCACTTTTGCTAGATTGTCCGGAGATTTATCAGTTCGTTGTTTTTCAAATCTGTGATAGTTTACAACATACATTGCTGGAAGTTCATACAATCTTAGTATGCTATCTGTTTCATCTTCTAGTAGTGGAAACAAAGGCAAACCTGAACAAATATCTTTCTCGTAAATTTTAATTAGTTGTTGCTGAATGTCTGAAAGTATAATATTGTACATGAAATATAGTTCGAAGATCTATACAACTGTTCTAAATGCTTAGTGGTAAACATTAATTTATAGTAAACTTTTATTCCTTTGAATGATTTTTTAATATAACATTACCAGCACAAAACTATGGTGGCATATTTCTGCCATCAGATAACTACATAAATAACAAGTTAATTAAGAGATAAACTAGTTACGGTAGTTAGTTAACCTCTTAATTAACTAGTTAGTGATGTGGATAACTAGTTATGGTAACTAGTTTTTGTTTTGTTGGGTTTAACGCCGTAGCAACACATTGTATATGTCAAATAACGGCGGTAAGTCAACCTACTCTTTCCTCCTGGAAAGGCTAAATCTCTGGATTTAGATATTAACCAACTACTAAGCGCATACTTTCGTCAGTGACTGACAACTGCCCTACATAAGTAAAAATCATTGGTAGGAGAGAGAATGGCCGTAGAAATAATTTCATGACCAAGTTCCACGAAAGAATGCCTCGCCCTGGAATCGAACCCACGGCCCCTCGATCAGTAGACTTGCATGCTACCTACTGAGCTAGCCGGGCTTCGGTAACTATTTAATGACTTAACCTAAGAGGTTAACTAGTTACTGTAACTAGTTTACCGCTTAATTAACTAGTAAATTATGTGGTTATTTAATGGCAGAAATATGCCACTATACAAAACGAACTGTGAGTACTTTTTGTGTTTAACAATATTAATCTAGTATGTAAAAAGTGCATAAAGAAAATGAGAAATGATCAGGTTTTAAAGTATTTGACTTTTGTAAACATTTTTGTTTATATTGGCAAAATACATCGGTGTAAAAACAATGCTAGCATTTCATTCCAGCCAGATACTCATTGATTCTAATAATGTCAATTATCATATCTCATTTTTAGGTACATCTGCTTAGAAAAGATCTCTGCTGTTCTA
The DNA here is from genome assembly GCA_025267735.1 of Mactra quadrangularis. Taxonomy (NCBI): domain Eukaryota; kingdom Metazoa; phylum Mollusca; class Bivalvia; order Venerida; family Mactridae; genus Mactra; species Mactra quadrangularis. The sequence goes on along the minus strand of CM046305.1, from coordinate 43,514,301 downwards.
TATAAAATCATACATCCTAGGTTATTTAATTAGTCGGTACAATTGGCAATGATCTGGGAGCGTCAATCGTTTTTAAGCGTGTAACTCGTCATCGCTGGGTTCCTTGTGAATGATTAACAACATTATAGTTTATAAGAAAACATTCATCAAGTTTCTGTCGGCATAAGCGGGTTTTTAGCATAATTAAATAATGCTCACTAGTGATACCCCCGCAAAAATCTAAAAATATGCGACAAACAGGAAGTAGATGAGCAAGGAGCATGAAATCGCTTTACACCACATAGGACTATGGGATGAAGCAATATGCAAAGTATTAGGCTGCTGCATGTTATAGTTGCTGCGAAAACTGCGACGGAAATTTTGTAACGGACGGACGGACAGACGGACGGACGCACGGACGGACAAGGGTAAAACAGTATACCCCCCCCTCTTCTTCGAAGCGGGGGTATAATAAAATTGTGTCCAGTGGATATCACTAACAAAATTTAACCATGGCTTCCAGAACACTAGGCATTACTTCCTTCGACTCGCAAGCCGTGTCCGTGGCGTTGTGGTTATTGTGTCTGACTTCGAATCCGGAGATCACAGGTTCGAGCCAGGTCGCGGTTGGTTATACTCTATACACAAGTTGTCGGCCTCGTGGTAGGGTAAATTAGTACTGGTGATAGAAAAATATCCAGGAAACCTATAGTAGGAAGAGCTGGCCGTCGTATATATGACCTGAATATGTGTTGAATACGACGTTAAAAAATTCTTCGACCCGCATTATACTGAATTATTTACAACTAAATAATTCCTTATTCTTTCATGCTGTCCGGTATAACGTCGCGTTATTCAATGAAAATATTGATTCTGTTAATGACCTCTGTTTTGAAGGTAAATGTCGTCATCTTTGCGATAAAAAGACGTCACATTATAATTTGTGTATAAAAATCTAATAAAACACAAAACTAAGAATGAAAGAAACAAAATATGCGTCAACCTTAGTGTAAGATCTTTTTAATTACCAACCGTGAACTCAGAAAATGATATTTTACTCGTGGCTATGCAACTCGTGAAAATATGTCTTATGAGCTTTTGCGGTGAAATAAAAATCGATCTTACGCAAAATTTGACGATTTATTATCCTTCCTTAAAATAGTAAAAGTAAAATAAAGGTTCTTAGTGAAGTTGATTTATCCCTTTCAAATGAGATAATTTGAACAAATAATAAACATATTAAATGCTTACCATGATAAGTACTGGATTTGATGCGTTTGTTTGAGCTGTCATGTTGTTCAGAATTGTCTAATCCTCTCTTAGTTTGTTCATTTTTTAGCAGTTTTGGGCTTTCATTTAGACTAACTTTCATTTCAAACAGTGCTTGTTTCATTTCAGACTGACAACCCATTAATTCAGACTGTGTTTGCTTTATTTCAGACTGACCACCCATTAATTCAGACTGTGTTTGTTTGATTTCAGACTGACCACCCATTAATTCAGACTGTGTTTGCTTTATTTCAGACTGACCACCCATTAATTCAGACTGTGTTTGTTTGATTTCAGACTGACCACCCATTAATTCAGACTGTGTTTGCTTTATTTCAGACTGACCACCCATTAAGTCAGACTGTGTTTGTTTTATTTCAGTCTGACCACCCATTAATTCAGACTGTGTTTGTTTTATTTCAAACTGACCACCCATTAATTCAGACTGTGTTTGTTTTATTTCAGTCTGACCACCCAATAATTCAGACTGTGTTTGTTTTATTTCAGACTGACCACCCATTAATTCAGACTGTGTTTGTTTTATTTCAAACTGACCACCCATTAATTCAGACTGTGTTTGTTTTATTTCAGACTGACCACCCATTAATTCAGACTGTGATTGTTTTATTTCAAACTGACCACCCATTAATTCAGACTGTGTTTGTTTTATGTCTAAAACTCCTTTTTCAAACAAAATTTCTGCTTCATGCCATGCTTTAAGAATGTTATCATGTTGTTGTTTTAATTGATCATCTAATGGTTTAATTCTAGCATCATTAATCATCTCAGATAAGTTAGGAACACCACAAAAGGTATTTAATTTGTGCAGTATCTGAAGAGATACAATATAGTAATGAGTGTAATTCTTACACGAGTAACTGCTTCATATAATAAATTAAATCAAGTACATACATATTGTTTAAGACATTAAACCCCAGGGTCATTCCATCTCAAATCAACCAATTTTTGGAAATTTTCCCATGTCACCCTCTCAGATCTGCTTGAAACTTTCAACATGTATTTGTACATTCAATTCATGGATAAAAATGAAATATTTAGTCAGTATCTTCAGTACTTTGGAAAAAATTGGCTTTTTAAGTAAAGGGGGGTAATTTTGCAATTTCTGAATTTCGTCCTGAGGCCATGTTTAGACACTTATATCTCTTCAAATAATATTTCTATACTTCTGAAAGTGAAATATATTATGTACTTTTACCTGTAGAGTACAAAAATGGTGTTTAATGGTGTTACTTTTTTGTCTATGGACCTCCAAAAATTGAAAAATCTTAAATTTGTCATAAAATTTGCCAATTTTGAACATTATTTTTCCTAAAACCACTACATATTTAGAACTCAAATTCATTTTACATTTAGTTACAACTTTTGAGATTATTTCAAAGCAAATTTGAATAGAAAATCTCACTTCCAGAATTCACAATCTGTGTTTAAATCAAGCGACGTCTCAAAATTTTACGAAAATTGCCTATGTTTGAACACCAAAATGGCCATGTCAAGAGTTTCCAATCATTTTCAAATTTTGTACATGAATTCTACCACATGTAAAGATGACTATATCAAAAATTTGTTTTGTTAATGAGCTTCTCCGTGGAGTTTGACGTAATTTAAGAGGTATTGAATTTTCAGTTCTCAGGGGCTATTACGGTATATTTTGAAGTTGGTTATGTCCCGGGGTGTGACTGTATATGTTTGGAATAGACTTAAAAATCCTCATATTATGTATGGAAATAACATTTAAACATTAATTTGCATCATATATCAATAGTTCAACAAAAATGAAAATTCAATACCTCTTAAATTACGTCAAACTCCACGGAGAAGCTCATTAACAAAACAAATTTTTGATATAGTCAAATTTACATGTGGTAGAATTCATGTACAAAATTTGAAAATGATTGGAAACTCTTGACATGGCCATTTTGGTGTTCAAACATAGGCAATTTTCGTAAAATTTTGAGACGTCGCTTGATTTAAACACAGATTGTGAATTCTGGAAATGAGATTTTCTATTCAAATTTGCTTTAAAATAATCTCAAAAGTTGTAACTAAATGTAAAATGAATTTGAGTTCTAAATATGTAGTGGTTTTAGGAAAACTAATGTTCAAAATTGGCAAATTTTATGACAAATTTAAGATTTTTCAATTTTTGGAGGTCCATAGACAAAAAAATAACAATTTTACACTTGATTAAACACCATTTTTGTACTCTACAGGTAAAAGTACATAATATATTTCACTTTCAGAAGTATAGAAATATTATTTGAAGAGATATAAGTGTCTAAACATGGCCTCAGGACGAAATTCAGAAATTGCAAAATTACCCCCCTTTACTTAAAAAGCCAATTTTTTCCAAAGTACTGAAGATACTGACTAAATATTTCATTTTTGTCCATGAATTGGATGTACAAATACATGTTGAAAGTTTCAAGCAGATCTGAGAGGGTGACCTGGGAAGCATTGGTTGATTTGAGATGGAATGACCCCCAGACATCTGAATACATGTAGTTACAATTGTGCATATGGATCAAATATTTGTCAATAATGTGTCAGTATTCCTAATTTAATGACTAAAATTGAAATTAAAAATTTTGTATTAATACTATTACGTACAATAAAGATATGTTATGAAATGCTTATAATATAAATCCTCTATATACAACAGACATAAAACCTGTCTTAAAACTGTGAAATTATTAAAGATAAACATTCACAGATTTCAACTTAAACAGCAACTTTTTCTGAAATTATAAAAATTGTTTGGAAAGAATTTAAAGCAGAAAAATTAGTGATTTGATAATGACAATTTTAGTGCAAATTGACATGCAAGTACAAATGATGGTGTTTCAACTAGTAAAAATCTACTGTGTATGTCACGGTATAGACGATTTAAGTACATTTTTGTGACTTTTATTGTATATTACTAGCAACCTATAGGTCAGCCTGTCCTAAAATATTAAGACTTCATTTTTTGACACAACTACAGACACTGAATGGTATTTAGAAAATATTGAAAAATCTTATCCAAATCTGAGAACTAGTACCTTTAAAAGGGAATACTTTTTAAGTTTTGTTATCATAAGAATCCTTTGAAATAATATTTGTACTGAGTGAATCACTATATTCTATGCAGTACTTAGAATGTGTAGGTCTTGATATAGGGGCTTTTCCTTTTTGTTACTAAGTGACAATTACACAATAACCGCGATTCATATTAAAATATAAACATCTATGTGTGTCATACTGTCAGCCATAATTATTCACATATCATTAGAAGTTGAACAGGTTTATTATAATACATAAGTTATTTACCTGACACAGTTCAGACCACTTCTGATTAAAGTCTGATTCAGATATATAGACTGTACCTCTATGTACGACCTACAATACATGAATTATTTATTTTTTATTTATTAAAATATAATACTATGCAAATTCATTACTTAAAATTAAAAGCCGATGTCAATAGGATAGGTCACTTGGTAGCGCGCCAGGACTTTAATCTCGTGTCCCGAAATTCAAGAGGGTACGGGTTCGAATCCCACCCTAAAATCCTATATAGATATATGGAGAAGTTTCCTGCCTTGTGGAAGGCTTGTTGAGTACTGGTTACAGACAAGGGTTCATGAAAATTAGGTAAGATGTGCTCGACGCCATAAAATGATCTTAATTGATGGACAATCACATCAGTGAATGTAATCAAACACATAAAAATTTTGTTAAATAATATAATGCGTAACCCGATAAAAATCCATTGTCCGAACGGAGATTCAAACCCACGACCTCTCAAGTCGTAAGTGTACATTCTATCACGTCACCAAAAAGCTAGCTTGAAGGCAAGGGAGTACAAGTGCTGTATTACACCTCAGCTACAAATAAATAATGATTAATGTTCGTCATTTATTTTACGGCAGTCAATCGTCCAATAAAGCACATTGCTCCGCAAGTTGGTAACTACTATCTTACATGATACAGAATGGCCGCGGTTAAAGGTATTCTATGAATAAATTCTACTGAGTTTAGTTGTTTCCATCTGAGAATTGAAAATACAACTTATTGTCGTCTCGGCGTCAAATGCACTTCTAACTGAGCTAACCATACTTACACAATTTCGGAACTCTTTCAACAGTGTTATCTCGGCCTCAACAGAGCTATCACTGCTGGCTGGACATTTCCACACGGCATCCGTGTGAGGTTTCAAGCCACATATATTCCGTAAAAGACAAAACAATAAAGTAATGTCAAAATTTGCTGTATTAGGGTTGTTATCTAGTGGTGGCAATAGTTTCTTCTGCTCAGCGGTTATGGTATCGTTGCCAAGCAGAGCCGTTAGTTGTTTAGCAGCTTTTCTATATGTCATGAGGTACAGCATTAAATCATTCCCGACTTTAGCATCAAATAACTTTCTTAATAATATTGTACCTACTTCAATAAGTAGGTACTGATAGCGAAACATCAAAACATCTGTAAAATAATGGTAATCAAAATCTTAAAATATACAATTGCACAAGTTAACAACACTACCCGAGCCGCCTGGCTAGCTCAGTTGGTAGCACGCAAGTCTACTGATCGAGGGGTCGTGGGTAAGATTTCTAAGCGGAGCAAACTTTCGTGGAGCTTGGTCATGAAATTATTTCTACCGTCATTCTCCCATCTACTAATGATTTTTAATTATGTAGGGAAGTTGTCAGTCACTGACGAAAGTATGCTCTCAGTAGTTGGTCAACAACTAAATCCAGAGATTTAGCCTTTCCAGGAGGAATAAGAAGGTTGACTGACCGCTGATATATGACCTATACAATATGTTGCTACGGCGTTAAACCCAACAAAACAAACAATATGTAGTAAGCACAATTTCAATGATCTACACAAAAGATAGACAAAAAAGCGCTGTTGAGCAAACATGCCATTCAAGCAAATTTTGTTGACCACTTGGGGAGTCCTAAATGGGGATTCTCCCGTTTGTCGCTGGGGTTTAAAGGGGGTAGAAAATGAGAAGCAGACCAAACGTTAAAAACATTGTAAATGCATTACTGCGTTCAGGTATATTTGACAGACTGAGACAAATTATTAGGATGTCAATAATAAATTTGACATTAACGTTTGAGCTACAAAACAAGATCTTTCATGTGACACATAAACTGATGGAATTGAACATTTGAACCAAGTCCAATAAAAAGGGTTTCTGACAAATATATCTATATTTGATCTTAATATGACCCTGACCTCGATCCAGGGTCTTGTGGTATGTGAAACAATATTAACTATATAGCCTGTCACACATTCATTAGATTTAACAATTAAAATACCCAATGTTCGAATAGAATAACCTTTATGGTGCACTTCTTCATTTATAACGCATACAAAACACAACCAATTGTTGTTAATTTTCAAAATCTGATGAACATGGTGAAACGCTCTTCAATACTTGTGGCCTATTATCGCTATTTTAACCGATATTAGGGAGGGGGTCTCCTATGTAACCCTTTTACTTTCAGTTTCAATCTTCTTTCAATTTGAAATAAAATTGATGACATTAATATATCAAACAATACTTGCCTTAATGAAACATTTCCTGATCAATAGAGGATTTAAAAAAATCATATCTTCTATGCATTCCATGGAAAGTTAAACCTTTAATAAGGGGGCTATAATTCATTTAATTAATAATTACACAAAGGTTTTACCAGGGGGTCCAGGGTTTGGTTCCACACCAGCAATCAACAACAAAAGACGTATAAACCCAACAGCTCCAACAGTCTTCATCTTCATACGGTTAATATTCTTATATAATGCCATCTTGTTTCTGTCACAATGTACTGACTATCTCATAATACTGTTTTATTATTTTGTTAACATTAGTATCTGAAAAAAAACATTAAAGATGAGACAAAATTAATATTGTGTTTTATAAGTAAACAAATATGTTGTTTAATTATAAATATCAAAGCCGCATGACTAGCTCAGTTTGTACACGCAAGGTCTGCTGATTGAGGGGTCGTGGGTTCGATTCCCGGGCTGGGCATACTTTCGGGACACAAGATTACAAATCCTGGTGCGCTACAAACTGCGCCGCCGACCAGGGTTGGGTTCGTTCCGTGGTAAACTGCAAGTCTGAATGATAAATATTGTAAGTGCGATATCGACATCGCATCGTCAAAGATAAATTCGAACGCTAACTACATAGACTTACATAGACTGATCTTGTGAACCCGGGTCGATAGCGCAGTCGGTAGAGCGCCGGGATTTGGATACTCGTGCCCGAGGGGGTGCGGGTTCAAATCCCACCCGGGGAGGTTATACCCTTCCATGAAAATTTGACAATAATGTCGATTTTCTTCCATTGATTAGATAATATGGAGAAGTTTCCGGCCTTGTGGAAGGGTAGGTGAGTACTGGTTATAGACAGTGGTCCAGGAAAGCTAGGTTAGGTGCGCTGGACGCCGTGAAATGACCTAAATTGTGTTAATACGGCGTTAACTCCAATGAATAAATAAATAAATAAATAAATAAATAAATAAAATAAATAAAACTGATCTTGTGAGGTTGTGACTTGTCAGGACCCCCCTCTCTGAAATTTCAAAAATGTACCCCGTCCATGAGTTAATTTTTTCAACTGAAAGCCATTTTTAAGCAGCTTGAAGCGTCCTCAACATAGATTTAATGGTTAATACATACTAACTGTAATGTAGTTTTGTTTATTATATGTATTTTGTTGCGTTAATCTGCAAACAGAGTTTTTAGGACGCCCCCATAGAAAAAGTTTGGACCCCCCAGCAAAGTTTGAACCCCCTCTAGAAAAGGTAGGATCCCCCCGCCTAGAAAAAATACTGGATCCGCCCTTGATCTACCAGGTTAAAAAGGTACCTTACCGTCTATACACTTTATTTAATCCCTCAAAAACAGCATGTACTCATAATCTATATAATAACCAAGAATTCAGAAACGTGCTTATAAAAAAAACACTGATACATTTACAGAATTATTTGATTTAAAATTCCTCTTCTAAAGAATGCACAAAATATACGCTAGGTTCCCAAAAATCTTCATGTACATATTTAAGTACATGACATCATTAATGTTTAAACTTTAAACTTTTTCATTTGATTAAACGCCTATTTCTATATTATATATTCAATGGCGTTGTACAAAAATGTTATAAAAAAATAAATACATGTAAGTAAAACCCCTCCACCATAAAAACATAATGTATATACAGTAACACAAAACAAAATAAAAAAAGCCTTTATATTTCATATTTTTGGACCTACATCCTTCATAGATCATGATTCCACTTAATTTTACATTTTTATCACTAATTTCTTATTTATTTCTATTTATTTGATATTGAAAATTGTTGTCCTGAACAGTATAACATGATGCTACTGTTAACCGGACATGTCCTGAACAGTGTAACATAACGCCTCTGTTAACCAGACATTTCCCCAAAGGTGTCGAAACATCACCTTTAAAGGGCCCTTAACAAGGTATAAAATGACTGATAGCGAGGCAATCCTCATTCCCATATCATAATACACTCACTCAATCACTTAGTATGTTTACCGCAATTGTAAGGTGAGGCATTAACAAGCCATGTCAGTTTTAGAACAGATCATAGAAAGTAGAGAAATAATGAGTTTTCAATCGTTTTTTGAATACATCCAAAGTAGGTGATAATTTGATATCATCTGGTAGCTTATTCCATAGCATGGGACCAACTGTACTAAAGCTTCTGTCACTGAATGTTTTTTTCTTATTTATTGGTATCAAAAAATTCAGATCTTTGGATTTTGCAGATCTAAGACCAGATCTGCTTTGTACAGGCTTTTGAAGAATTTCAGTCAGGTATGCAGGTGCAGTTCCAGAAAAACAGTTGTACATGAAAGTACATATTTTAAAGTTGATTCTTGCTTTAACTGGTAACCAGTGCAGTGAGTACAAAGCATCCTTTGAACTGTCTGGGTTTTTTTAGCCTTAATACTAGTTTGGCACACATGTTTTGAATTCGCTGAAATTTGTTTAGATCACATTTTGAGATTCCATACAAGATTAGATTACAGTAATCAATGTGGGACATTATCAAAGATAGGACTAGTGTTTCTGTTGCTTCTTTATCCAAATATTTTCTGATACTTTTGATACGTAAATAGTTGAACATGGCAGTTCTACTTTTTGTCTTGATACGATCTTTAAAGCTTAAGTTTACATCAAGAAAGGCCCCTAAATAGCGAATTGTCTTCACAGATTTTATAGTTTCACCAGCAATATTGATTGACTGGGTTAAGCATTTTTTCAACTGTGCTCTGCATCCAAACATGATAAACTCCGTCTTTGAGTTATTCATTTTTAATTTATTTTCATTCATCCACGAATTTATTGTTAGAGCACAATCTTCAAGATCAGAAATGGCATTTGCTTCTTCATTCTATTATTAGGACAGAATCTTTTATTAGCAGTGTGGTCATCAGCAAAGCCATGCACTGATATATCAGATGGAATGACATCAAATAAGGTCCCTGCATAAGTAAGATATAGCCACGGACCCAAACAACTACCTTGTGGAACACTGCAATCTAATGGACGTACATATGATGAACTAGTATTGACGTTGACTCGACAAGCCCGTGGGCGAAGATATGAATCAATCCAGCGAAGTGTACTATTCTGTCGTCCATATTGATTATGAAGTACTTCTAATAAAATGTCATGATCAACAGTGTCAAATGCAGCAATCAGATCAATAGCTATTAATGCAGTTACTTCTAATTTCTCCATACCACACAGTAGGTCATTAACTAATCTAAGGAGGGCTGACTAACATGAGTGAAAACGTCTAAATGCAGACTGATTTTTTGGAAGAAGATTATTCTTATCAACATGAGTATACAATCTATTTAAAGCAGCCTTTTCTATTACCTTAGATAAGAAGGGCAAATTGCTAACTGGTCTATAATTAGCACATTCCAGATCCAGACCCACCTTCTTTAGAAGAGGCTTAACAATTGCCTCTTTCCACTTGGGAGGGAATACACCATGTTTCAATGATATATTTATCAAATGAGTAATTAGAGGAAAAATTCTTGTAGATAACATTTTAGCACTTTTGTTGGCAATATGTCTAACTCAGACGATTTGGTATTCAAGTCACTTATAAGATCTCTGACCTCTTCTATTGTAAAATCCTTAAAATGGTCAAGACTAGGTACATCCTTTTGTTGCGGTGAATAAGTTGGATATTGTAACAGGGATTCCCTAATTTTTGAAATTTTATTTAAGAAATAATCAGAGAAATTTTCTGCTATGGAGTGATCAGAATCGCCTTTCGGCATTGGATTCTCTGATCTTACTCCAGTCATTTTAGCAACAAATTTATACAATTGTTTTGTATCACCTTTAGCATCAAGAACTTTTTGACTTAGTGATTTGACCTTTTCTTCATTTAATTCATAATGATAACGGTTGCGCATAACCTTGAAAGCTTCTACTTGTTCAGGCTTTCCATATTTTTTTTCCATAATGTTTCGAGCATTTTCATTGGTCAATCAGATCACGCGAGATTAATGTATGATGTAAACTCTTTATTTAGATATTATACGGATCCTAAGTTTGGCTTTATCTAAAACAGTCCTAATGTAACGTTTATTAGTTTTCAAAAAACCTAACCCTTCCTTTCATAGTATATATTAAATCCATTCTGATTTAAAGATAAACCTTAGGTACCAGCAAGGGTTGGGGGTCCGGAGTCCGGACCCCCCCCCCCCCTTAAATTTCATAAATGTACCCGTCTATGTGTGGGTTTTTTTTAATTGAAACCCATTTACAATTATATACAATTTTATCGGGCTCGCTTACCTCACTTAAGAGTTTAACATAGATCGAATGGTGATCTAGTTCTTCGTATTAATATGTTGCGTTTTTTTGCAAACAGTTTATAGTGTGGTTGTGGTTTGGTTTGAACCCCCGCGCCTTGAAAAAGATCCTGGGTCCGTCCATGAACTACCAGGTAAAGATGGTACCTGTCCGTCTATACACTTTATTTAATCCCTCACAAACAGCATGTACTCATAAACTATATAATACCCAAAATTCAGAAACGTACTTATAAACAAAACACTGATACATTCACAGAATGGTTTGATTTAAAATTCCTCTTCTAAAGAATGCACAAAATATACGCTGGGTTCCCAAAAATCTACATAGAGTATACATATTTATGCAAAATTAATGTCATCAATAATGTTTCGAGCATTTTCATTGGTCAATCAGATCACGCGAGATTAATGTGCCCATGATGTAAACTCTTTATTTAGTCTCTATTGGGATCCTAACTTTTGCTTAATATAAAACAGTCCTAATGTAACGTTTATTAGTTTTCAAAAATACAAACTCTTCCTTTTATAAAAATATTAAATCCATTCTAATTTAAAGATAGACTTTACCGTTATGTCCATAAACATAAGTTAACAATTATTAGCAAGGGTGGATCCAGCGAGGTTTGAGGGGTCCGACACCTCTGAAATTTCAAAAATGTACCCGTCCATGTGTATTTTTAACTGAAAGCCATTTTAGGTAAAAAAAATGCAATTTTCTTGGGCTCACTTCGTTCTATTTAGAGTTCAACATAGATCGAATGATGATCTAGATTTCATATTAATATATTGCGGTATTTTGCAAACAGTTTATAGTGTGGTTGTGGTTGGAGAATTTGGACCCCCTACAAAAAATGTTTGGACCACCCTTACCCCCCCCCCCGCCTAGGAAAAAAATACTGGATCCGCCCTTGAACTAGCAGGTTAAAATAGTACCTCTACACACTTTATTTAATCCCTCACAAAAAGCATGTACTCATAATCTATGTAATAACCAAGAATTCTATATAATAACTAAGACATTAGAAACGTGCTTGTAAACAAAACACTGAAACAATCGCAGAAAGATTTGATTTAAAATTCCTCCTCTAAACTAAAAGAATGCACAAAATATACGCTGGGTTCCCAAAACACTTCATATATATTTAAGCAAATGACATCATTAATGTTTCGCGCATTTTCATTGGTCAATCAGATCACGCGAGATTAATGTATGATGTAAACTCTTTATTTAGATTTTATTGGGATCCTAACTTTTGCTTAATCTAAAATAGTCCTGATGTAACGTTCACTAGTTTTCAAAAATACTAACCATTCCTTTTATAAATATATTAAATCTATTCAAATTTAAAGATAGACCTTAGTATGTTAACTGTTATGTCAATAAACTTAACAATTATTAATTAGCATGGGCGGATCCAGCGAGGTTGAGGGGGGTCGTCACCTCTGAAATTTCAAAAATTTACCCGTCAATGTGTGTATTTTTTAACTGAAAGAATTTTTGGTAGAAAATTGCAATTGTTCTCGGGTTCGCTTTGTTCTGTTTAGAGTTTAACATAGATCGAATGATGATCTATGTTTTATATTAATATATTGCGGTATTTTGCAAACAGTTTATAGTGTGGTTGTGGTTCGAGAATTTGGACCCCCTACAAAAAAAGTTTGGGCCACCCTCCCTAGACCCTGGACCCCGCCTAGAAAAAATACTGGATCCGCCCTTAAACTACCAGGTTAAAACAGTACCTGTTCATCTATACACTTTATTTAATCCCTCACAAAACGCATGTACTCATAAGCTATATAATAACTTAGACATTAGAAACGTGCTTGTAAACAAAACACTGAAACAATCGGAGAATGATTTGATTTTAAATTCCTCCTCTAAACTAAAAGAATGCACAAAATATACGCTGGGTTCCCAAAAATCTTCATATACATATTTAAGTACATGACATCATTAATGTTTCGAGCATTTTCATTTGTCAATCAGATCACGTGAGTTCAATGTACCCATGATGTAAACTCTTAATTTAGATTTTATTGGGATCCCAACTTTCGCCTTGTCTACAATAGTTTCAATCAATTATCGAAACAAGCAAAAACTAACCCTACTTCAATGATTATATTAAACCCATTTTGATTTTTAAAAAGAAACACTAACATTAACAATATGTTGATAAACTTTAGTCCATAAAACTAATTTAATAATCAGTAACTAAAACATATGAACTTTACTATCATGGCGGTTAGACAACACCAGCGGTCTTCTACTTCAAGTATACTGGCCACATTCAATTAACTTAAGTTCTACTTCATATCAAATTCCTCACAGCGGTTACATCACACGTTGCTATTTTAATTAATTCAACGAAGGGAAACTATCATTGCAGGGAGTAGAAACTCTCATATATATGCAACGACAAATAACGTTAAATATTTACAACTTAAATCAAGGAGGATCCGTGCTTAAATGTACATTTTTAACTTAAACTCAGTTTACGATAAATCAGTAAAACTTCGTTCACCAAACAGAATTTACCTTAAATTAGTCAAGCTTATATTTTTAACTAGCCTACAGCAATAAACAATATAAATAAGAGTTAATGTACAACGAACTTACCTCGGCATGATTCAATATGGCTATCAATCAAACGATATTACTGCCGCAACTTAAGGGGATTATAGTCACGTGATCTCCAGATTCGTACGTCACAGATCAAGTTGTATAGACTATTCATATCACAGTCTAAATTTAGTAACAGGTTTGGAATTCCCAAGACTAACTTTAGATCAGATTAATTTATAAATAGTTAAGTTGAAAATCTGTGAATGCTGATTTTTTACGTTTGATACTTTCGGCGATTTCGCATCAGGCAAAACAGAAGTATGGCGTCAACCCGATGTATTGTACAACGTATCGGACAATTCTGTCTTCAAATAAAAAATTAAGTTCAAATTAAGTCTTTTCAGGGATTTCAAAAACAGATTTTAATTGCACCAAAAAAACTTAACCTAAAAAGGTTACGCCGACGAACATGTGAATAGGATCGCCCAACTATTATCCGAATATTCTCCGATAGCGATACATTCGTCTTTATTTCCTTGGGTAGCAAACATAAGTAGAGATAAACAACTTGTTTCGACGAGTTAATTGAAATTTAATGAGTTTTATCACGCACGAGTGACAGCTTCCTTAATGTTGTAATAGTACAATTTAATTTAATATCAGATTGTAAAATGTTTGCAGTTATGTATGAAATTATGTAACATGCACTTATTTTATTTCATTTTTTTTAAATATTCAAAAAATTGTGTTTAAGTCTTTCATACCCTATTGATTTCAAATAACTTTGTTACAAGGGCAATGTGGGCAAAGATAAACAAATACAGATTTTAATATACAGTGTAGTTGGTGGGACATCGGCTGAAAATCGTAATCGATCATTAGTTGGAATCGGCTTCCGATGTCGATGCAATTCTTCCTCGAATCGGTTTCTGATAAGTTTGCTTTTGCATGCATGTTTCATTGTGAATTCTTATAAAATTCATGTACTATGGACTAGGAAATAAATTTTCTTTCAGTCAAGTGTGTCAAAAACCTAAGAAAATAAAAAATCAAAGATACCTCCAAAAATAATAAAATGATCAATTGACTAGTTCTCTTGACTAGCAAAGTAGTCAGTACATGTTCTTTTGGCACTTAAAGGTATATACAGGCAAATGACTATGCCAAAAGTAAAGAACCAAGTATATACTTTAAAACAGTATTAAGAAGGTAAGAAATCACTTACTATAAACATTTGTCACTTATAACATTCAACTGAACGAACTAAAGCATGTGGCATACACATTGTTAAAACAAAACCTAACATAACATAACTTTATTGCATAAAATGAAAAAACATTTATAGCAATACAATCAATTGAAAATAATATAAATATAAATACAATTACATTATACAAAGACATGAAATATACAAAAGTTATCAGAGAAGCAGTGTAGCAGTGTATGATTAATTTCTTAATTTAAATGAGTAATACATGTAGATAAATTTTGAAATATTTTCTTGTGTTTTTGAATTTAATAGTTGTTGAAATTTGTTGATGTTAGGCCAATGACAAAAATATGGTTTGAAATATGTTTTTCTGAGTTCTCTATATTTAGGACATACTAGTAAAAAATGGTATTCGCATTCAGGGAGATTCATGTTACAATTTAGACAAATACGCTGGTTTCTCGGGGTGTTATTATATCGACCTTCTTCAATTTTTAAATTATGTGATGATATACGGAATTTAGTATATGCTATTCGAAATTTCTTGTTTTTTATGTTGTTAAGATAAGGTTCAAGGATAAAATTATGTTTGAAAATACAATAAGTTTCTAGCTTTGTGGTGTTATTAATGTTGGCATATTCTGTGTTTTATTATTCTTATGATACCCGGTGTGTTTTCTTGTAATATCCAAATATATGACATGCCAATGTGATCTAATATGTATTTAATCTGATATGCCCAATTATTGGTATTGGTACATCCAGTATCGACTTCGTCTTTTAACATTTCATACGTTTTATATAATATGGAGTTTTCATTATTTGATATTATTTTGAGCCAGTATTTTATAAGAAGAATTTTTCGATGAATAAACATAGGTACTCTACCCAATTCACCATACATGGCATGAAGACAAGTAGATTTTTTAACATAGAGAATTTTTCTACAGAATTTATTGTGAATTAGTTCAATATCTTTAGAACTATGATAACCCCAAACGGGAGCAGCATAATTTAAAATTGGTGAGACAAGACTGTCAAAAAGATTGATTTTTTGTATCGTACTAAGGTCTAACAGATTAAAAGTGATAAACAGGTTGTGAAGGGCTACGGATGAACGAGAGGCAAGTTTTTGCTGTGTTCTATTCCAGCGATTATTTTTAAATAAGTGTACTCTTAAATATTTAAAGGAATCTACTAGTTCTATGTGAATATTATTAATATAGAAATTATAAGTTGTTGGCCTTCCCGATTCGAATATCATGCATTTTGTTTTATCAGCGTTAAGCTTTAATCCCCATGTGTTACAGTAAGTAACTATATCATCCAGCATTGACTGTAATGATTTTGGGTCTTGTGCAAATAGAACCGCATCATCGGCAAATAATATCAGGAAGATTTGAATATCATTTAACGTCATTATGCCATTTATATTCGAGTTTATATTATTGAGTATATCATTTAGAAAAAAAAACACAATAGACTACTAGATGGATCTCCTTGTTTTACTCCTATTTTTGAATTGATAAAATCAGACTTTTGTCCCTTATATCTAACAGACGATTTTACGGAATTATACATTGATTTTAGTGCATGTATCACTTTAGAACTCATGTTTGAATTAATAAGTTTTTGCCATAAGTAGCATCGAACAATGCGATCGAACATTTTTTCCCAATCAAGGAAGGCTACATATAATTTTTTGTTGTTTTTTAGTGTTTTATAAATGAGTGAATGTAATATAAAAATGCAGTCAGTGGTTGATTTACCTTTTTGAAAGCCGTATTGGTTATCAATAAGACTTTCATGTTGTTGACTCCATTTAGTTAATCTATTTAAAAAGGAAAGTAGGATACTGAGGGAATCACCAAGCTATTTATAGATTTGTTATAAGTCGTACTTTCTAAAATTAAACATTTTTTATGGGTTGCTCCTTGTCTTTTCAACATTCTTAGGCGGTTAGGATATCTTTTTAAAAGAATTATACAAATGTTGCACAATAACAAGCTCTAGTATTTTCTCATCAGTAAATGCATATTTTAACACAAATCTATTTAGCTAACCTGACACACGTGGGTCTAGTTAGGAAACACCCCAAATATTACGAGAAAATAAAGAAATATTTTCCAAGTAATATAACAGTGTCTGTTGCATTCACAGTTATAAAAAAATATAATTCAAAATCTGGAAATATCAAGTTGAACTTTAGCTTGTATACAGTATCCCTTTAATATTATAAACATTTTTGCGTTTCATAGTCGACAAATATTAAACTGGCATGTATTCGGATATTATTATATTCGGAATTTTACGTACGTCTTTATTTAGAGCTAAAACAATACTCACTTTGTTAAGTCGTGTCAATTATTGGCCATTTAGTAAAAGCGATGTGTATGCATGTACAAGAAATTGTTTCGAAGTCAAATGGAAATCAATGTAGTGCCTGTTCAAGACTTTTTGACTATACGATGAAATTTAGTCGTAACACCCTTGTCAGATGATCTTATTATTGGAATCTTAAGTAATATACTATATATGCATTTAGTGCACCTTTCCGACAAAAATTGTCGTAAGACCCTTGGTTATACATGATCATTGTTCTGTGTGTGTAAACTACATAAATTACGTTATGTTGTAATCCAGTGGTACGACGTGCGCTAATGGATCGAGAGGTTCTGGGTTCGCATTCAACTAGGGGCACAGCTAATTTCCTTGAGCAAGAAATTTACCTGCGATCGCTTCACTCTACCCAAGTGTACGAGAGTACCTGCAAGGGTGGTATAATTCCGTTGCGACAATTTGTCGGCTGCACTAATAAAGGGAGTAAAAAGACTCCCAAAGGAAATTGATAGATAGATACCAGTAGCCCGATGACCAGGGGTAATAGCAGTAAAGTAGGTGAACGTGCGTAAGCATGAAACTTAGACTATAAAATAATGACATTACAGGACATACAAGTTAAACATTGAAATGCTACTGGAATAGTTTTTATCTGCATATCTCCGATGATAGACCATCTAGTACGTCACTGGTTGTCGAAATGAGTGGTATAGTGCGACAATATAAACCTGAGCTTAAACTACTTAATTATAATAATTACACACTTCACTTACACTAAATCGTGAGTTTCCGTATGCGTGTATACGGATATACACGTGTTTATAACGACCTATGTGGCTATAAATCAATTTTGTAAATGTGGCATGTTATCGTACTTATTTTTTTGGACACATTAGTTTTTGGGGAAACTCGTAAGTCCGCAATATTCTGGCACAGTATTTATTCCTACTAAAACAAAAGTAATTGTTCAGTACGTGTATTTTGCTGAAAGCTTTCGATAAAGGGCGATTTACAAACGAAGACAATAATAGACTGTAAATACCGAGTTAAATATATTCTTGTAATTAAGGTCACGTCCCTGGTGAAGGTTAATATTGTAGTGTAACATTTATGCGAAATGTATTTAAAATGCGGTAAATATTTACATATTTAGCATTCTAAGCGGCAAAATGCACATGCACAACCATTCGAGACAACTTCGGCTATTTTCCACGCAAATACACCTTGGATATCACGAGGAGCGAAAGTAGTTCCAACATAGAATCTAGCCTCATTCCCGACGTTTACTCAATAGAATGCTGGCACACACCAAAAATGACAGACGATTATGGGCAGTTAAAGCTCTTCAATGCCTGTAACTGATATTCACTTAAATCAAAGTTGATCAAGTATGGTATATGACGTCATGACGTCAAAATAATGACGTTCGCTAAAATTTAGTCTTCATATTACAAACCTTCAAAATTCGATTCAAATCGGCCAACTTACACTTTGGGGGGAGGAAAGTGTTCAGGTACCTTAAGCAAAATAAATCAACCGGTGTTGAAGTAAACAAATCAATAATGTCTGCTGACTAGTATTTAGTCATATAATTATATAATTACTCGTATATTGTAAAAATGTATTTATTACGCCTTATGTGTCAACGATAGGAACTATTTTGCATTACCTTTGCGCGACTTGTCTGTGCTTCGCCTCGCGTATGTAAAAGAAAACTAGATTTTAGGTGGACCCCTACAAATCCTTCCGAGATTATTCATTTAATGATTGGTCGAGGTATTCCGAATGCTGCTATACAAGACTGCAATCTGATGATTAAATGCTCAATTATTTACGTAGACATGTCTAAAGTACATGCACATCAAAGTTGATAAGACCAGAGATAACTTTAATACAACGAGGATAAGAAATTTTGCAGCCAATTAATGAATTTATCTCACATTCATATCGATTGGGTAATTTCAGTAGACGTGGTAATGAGGAATTATAAATAATAAATTGTTAACAGGTAATCGTATTCATTTAAAGCGTAATTGCGACGTGCGTCGCGCATGAACCTTCCAATATGGCCGCCAATTGAGCACTGGTTAAAAGTAACGCGTCTGGTCTACACATTTGTACGTAAATGTATGTGCGTCGATCGTGCATGAACCTTCAAAACTAACGCAAGGTAATTAGATATTCATACTTCATTCATTTTCTGCTAACGTTGACTATTAAAAAAAATTTGATCCAAAATCGTTGTAATCATATAATTTGAAGGTATATTGTTTCTATCACAAGACTTTAAAGGGACTAGAAGGCCAAATTATCAGTTCAAATTTTTCTTTTTTTGTTTTTTTTTTGCATATTATTATAATAATTGCGGTTTCCACATAACATCATAATTGCAAACTTTTTAACCTCGGAAACCTCGATAACGCGGATTAAAAGACACTGGCGAGCAAAGAATTATATTTAAAGTCATATACATACATTTCGATAGAAGTGTGTCAAAATTTGGTAAGGAATACTGCAGTAAACATAAAATGGATACTTGTATATGTATATGTTTGTCATTCGGAAAACCTCTACAATTCATTGAAAGAATAATCTTGGAAGGATTTTGGATTCCATAAAGAATATTAGTTTTTTTTGCTATATACATGTATGCGAGGCGAAGCACAGACAACATTTTGTGCCTTAGCCGCGTATATAACCGGCGTATCCCTGAAGGATACGGTGCGTAGAAGAAAATATATGTATATGACCAATCTTCGCCAAGATTCAAATGACCTTATATCTATAACGTATGTTCTTGCTATCTTTCGGTACAAGCGGGTTCCAACGTAGTTTTCTGTTCAAGGGGAGGTAAGAACTAATTTTATACGAAAAATCTTATGGTAAAAACTTAGGTTAAGTTTATTACTTTGAGCAGTAGCCTAATATGACTCGGAAATGTGCCGTCCGCCTTTGAGGGAATCTTTGTTAAAATTAAGTTAAAATATATCTGTATATGTCAATGATCGAAATAAGGATGCTTAAACTAAACAAGCTTTCATCTGGACTCCTAGTCCATGGCCCATGGCTGAAATTTTACATTATCTTGGGACGAAATGCAATTTTACTAGTATGGAATAGGGTTTTTAACTTTAATCGAAAACTTCGGACATGTACGCCAGTAAATAAGTTCGTTTTGGTGAACCCAAAAGCGTTCGAGTAAATAAATCGATAAACACCATGCATTTCGGCCCACTACTTTAAGAGACGATTTATTTTTTCATATCCTGGACACCTCGACCCAAAAATATTTTTAAATCTATTTCTAAGACATCTACGTTATCTGAGGACATGTATATTTCTTTCATTCAACTTTACGTATAAGCATAGTGTTTAAAATAAATATTCACCCTAGAAATTTCCAAAATGTACCTGTTAATAAGCGTATTTTAAATGTAAGCCATTTTTAAACAGCATAGGCAATTTTCTCGAGCTCGATTCGCCCGCATTTGCGCTATAAATCAAATGGTTATATGTAGTTTTTGGAACGATGTCCTAAGACATCGTTCCAATGGTAACAAGAAAGTATAAGATTACTCTTTTCACGCTTCAACAATTTCAACATAGACAAAGAGGCGTAGTTCAAGCGTGAAACTCATTAACATCTCATTTAAATGTAATACAACGCTGGGTTGTGTTGTCGTTCTTGAAACTCTTCCGAAAAAGGGAGGTTACTCTCAGGACATACAAATCTTGCAATGGAGACGGGACAACTCAACCCGTAGACAACTCAACCCGTGACAACTGCAATGATTACTTGTTGGAGTAAAAAGGGCCTACGATGTTTTTGACAATGCATGTTATATGCGTAGCATAATTACATCATTCGATAGTAATAAACAATATAGACCAGTTCATTGTTATTGTTATGAAGTCTATAAATAGTAACAAGTAGCTGATAAAAAATACACTTAACCGTTCGCTGGTTGGCAAGAAATGATAGCGAGTAGGTACGATGAAAACACAGTAATTTTAAAATTGCAATTACTGAGTCATTTTTTAATCAGACAATTTAGTATCTTATATCACTAGAAAGGCATTGAAATTAATATTTTTAATATTTAAAAATTATTTGTCATAACAGAATCGTTTTTATAGGCGAGTGTTTAAACCTAGTGCTTCAAACCGGCAAGAAGATTGTTTAAAAGATAGGTTTAAATCTCCTTATATTTCATTTTCAAATCAAAATTTTGGCTATCTCCATATATTTTAAAAATATGAATTTCAAAAGCTTTGTATCAATATAAATATAAAAATAACCGGCCGACAAATAAAAAAGTTATCATTATTTAAAAATTCTGCTGCTATCAAATGACTTTGTATGTAAACATTGGTTTCTTTCTGCCAACCAGTAAATCAGCTAAAATATTGGTAGCAGGTGCTTGTGACGTCATCCGTGAACTGGTCTATTAAATGATCGTATTATATTGTGTTACTTATGTCAATACATTAAGGACGATTTTGGTAGTTTTTGTGCGCACCGTTCTGTGCATATCTAAAACACGACGTCAACGTTGAAATAATATTTATATTTTGACAAAATTATATATTCTTTAATCAAAAAATAAGTTCAGAACATCGTTCCTCCAGCACTCCAGTGCTTTGATTATTTTTGAAATGTTGCGTTATTCTGCAAACTGTGTACTATGTGGTTGCGGTTTGAAAGTTCGACCCCGCCCCCCTAGAAATAGTTTGGAAACCCCCTCCCCGCCCCTAGAAAAAAAATGGATCCGCCCTAGCACTCATCTCCATCGTCCAACGCATTTTTTATACTTTTGGAAAAACGATTATATTGCAAACACCAGGAGAAAGTGAATCTAACAATTTAACAATACAATTTACGACTAAAATCAGTCGAAAGACGCTTAATAATACGGGACACGACAAATCCATAGCTGGTCGTATCTTCGTCTTTTCGCCACGAAGAAATGAAAAACGAAGATAGGACAGATGTAAGGCGAAAACACGACACCTTTTATCTGTCGTATTGTTGTATTTATTTTTTCGTGTGTTCGTTTCTTCGTGGCGAAGAAACGAAGAAACGAAAAGACGAAGATACGACAAACTATGGATTTGTCCTTTTTTCGTTTTTTCGCGGCGAAGAAGCGAAAATACGACCTTGCATAAATCAGCCACCATACTATGTCGAGGTGGATACTTTTCCATTTTCTTCTTGACACGGTGGCGTTTGTGACGTCATAATCACGACGTAGTATTGCCACTGTATACTCCATCCCAATTCATTTTGTACACAAACGGTCTGACTGACGTTTGTACGGAGACTCCGAGCATCATGGGTAAACTGTTTATTTACCTGAAAACTTTTAACCAGTAGTTAAACCTCCATCATAACGTGTTTACATCTGTCATTCTTTACACAGACATTTGAAATAGAAAGTAGAATACACGGTTTAACAATGCATCTGTACCTTCAGAGGTTTAAAAGTACTTCGAATATATGGGTTTATATTCCTGTAGCTATAAGTGATAATTTATTTTACATTTAACGATGATTTTGTCAAAAACCGAAAAAACCAACGATTTCGTCTTCATGCGCCGCACTATATTCTGTTGCGTACCAAACGCCGAAATCTGGGAAGGTTGTGCGTCTTAGTATAGAGGTGATATCTTCACCTTCTATATATAGAATGACCCCCATCTGATAAATTAAAACCGATCTAAAATTTTCCGCTCGCCTACTCGCTAATTTAGATCTGACCTTTTTCAAAGAAGGGGCAACGTTCAGGTGACCTTTTATTATCATACTAATAATGACGAAATTGTTATGATTCGTAACTTGTTTACATCGTCTACGTCAATCAATTTGAAATGAGCCGTCCTATTGCAGATTGTGAATAATACCGCTGTTAAATTAGCATGCAAACGTTGGTAAAAAATTGAAATTACGAAATCAAAATGTTATTAATAGTGTTTCGTCTAGATGAAAGCTACGCATTGATTAGTCAACATAAAGGTCATCTCGACGTGACCCTCCTTTGAGACAGTAGAGATCCTGCACGACAACGCTCTACAGGATATCTGTTTAAGAAGATTGACTCTATCCCAGACAATCTGTGATAAAATGACAAGTATTATATTGATTGTAAAAAGTCTGGTAGAACAGTTCAGAATGGTATTTATTCACGTCATTCTCGATTCTACGTGTCTGTATTAGGTATGAAGCATTTAATGATTGCAGTCATTTCCGAGTGAATTAATTACATGATACATAATTTAACATCAGGCACAAGTTGGTGTTTCCACGTATTGATTATTTTTGGACGTATAAATTAGTTACGTCAATTGGGCAGGAAAATTCACAATCGATTAATCGGAGAAATCGGTTGGGCTAAACCGACTGACTTTCCGACTATAATCGGTTGAATGCCCAAATTCTCATTATTGTCTTACATAACCATGCAAAGTATACATCCACTTAAATGTAAAAAAATGTTTTTTTCATGTCTTTTAGCTTATTTTTGTCAATGGATTGCCGCTGAAGGATGTGAATATGTTGTTCTTGAACACATTTTTCTTCCGAATCCGCCATTACATCATGCAGAAAGTGATAAACCTTCCTTGGGTACAGGCTAATTTTCCGCGACGTCGCCGTTCTTAATCAATAATCGCCGCTCAAAATTTTTCTAACCGATTTCGGCGACGTCGGCGATAATCGGTACATCACTAGTATAAATGATAGTAAAAAAAAATTCAAAACACATGTCTTTAATAATGTGTCACGTGGCATACCGAAAACATTTGTACCACGTGGCTTAGTGGAAATACTTGTTCCACGTGACTTATGTTAAAGTTAAAAAAAAGTTAAAGTTAAAAAAAAATCCCGGATCTGCCCCTGGATTTAGTTTGTATTATACATATTTTACATTATTCTGCAAAATGTGTATAATGTGGTTGTGGTGCGATAGTTCGGATCCCACCCCCCCCCACCCCTGGAAAAAAATCCCGGATCTGCCCCTGGGTAGTACATGCACCATGTGATTTACCGGAAATATTTGATTTACGTAACAAGTGAGAAATACCGTCTGCGAAAGACACGACGTGTTGGAAGTATGTGAACCACGTGAACTACATAAAATATACGTACCACGTGATTCACTGGAAACGTTTGTACCACGTGAATTATCGGACATTTGTCCGCCCTCATAAAAATATTTTTTTAGGGGGGGCAAATGCCCGCCCTTCAAAAACACGAGGGGGCAAATGTCCGCCCTGCCAAAAAGGGGTATATGTCCGTCCTGCCAAAAAGGGGGCAAATATCCGTCCTGCCAAAAAGGGGGCAAATGTCCGGATATCGATAATTGTACCACGTGACCGCGCTTAATTCACTATATCACAAGAATAAAATGTATCTTCTAAAGATCTTGTCAGAACACTATTTTATAATTTAGATACACTTTGTGTCGGAACTACAAAAATCGACTTACGTAAGAGAGTTAACTGACAGAATTACACTTTTATAATTTTCTTTTGCCTTGCATGCTGTCTATTATTTATCGCTATTCTCCCAGAAACTGCGCATATTATCAGATTTTTGTCCGAAAAACAAGTAAGATGTAATAACCCCTTTAAAACAAATTCCTTAATTCAAATTAGGGGGTACTTTCAAGGCGCGGGGATGAGGGTATAATCAAAAGGAACCTTTTTTACATTATAAGTATTGGGTAAAATGGAATGATTTATAGGTCGAGTGTTATAGGATACCTAGTCATGCAATTTGAAATATATTAAGTATTGAGTATTTATATGAATGCACTTATACTTGGCTATTTGCATTGAATATTATGGTTTTTATTATTTTCATCCCGCAAAAAAACTTCCGGACTATGTACTTACACAATTTAAAGTCAGACTTTGGTGTCTGTCCTACAAAAAAGGTTGAAAAGGGGCATATGAACATTAATCAACCGACAAACCAGAATCGGATGCACTCAAATAATAACATCATTATTTTGTTTCATTTTGGAAGAGCACTGTATTTTAGCATTATATATATATAATTTCCTTTCTTGAAAAAAACGAGGCCGATTTTTATTTGATTATATTTTTTATATTGGAAACACCATCATCATAATGAAACAATGGTATAAATTACTTATGAAATAAAAAAATTAAGCACATACTTATAGCATATGGTTTAATATAAAATGACCAGTGTTTGTTGTTTTTTTTCATGTAAAATATATACTATATTAGGGAAATACTGTCACAACATATTTACGCCGATCTCACTTGTCCGTACGAAATTGTCGTAATCAAAACCCTGATCATTGGAATTATATTAGTAAATTTCACCAACTTTTTTTAGATCGTTAATGGAAATGTATATAGGACTATATTGTCGTCTGCTTGCATGTTTTTATGCTTCTTAATTGATCTAAAATTGTTTTTGTCGAGCATGTTCTGAAAAGCGGAAATGGGCAAATGCTTCTCGTGCAAAAATCTTACGTGGTCTGTTTTGGTCAAAATCGTTAGTGCGTTGATATGCACAAGGAAAAATCAAGAAATAGTTTAGAACCAATGGTTGGAGGGATAATTGCCGTGGAATTATTTCATGACCAAGCTCCACAAAAGTATGCCCCGCCCGGGAATGTAACCTAATTAAGCCTAAATTAAAAGCTAAAATTACTTTTGGTAACCTGTCAGTTTTTTAAAAAAGTCCATTTAGCGAGGAACTTTCATGGCACACTGTATACACATAATTATGAATGAAAGCAGATTCGCTAACTAAGTTTCAAAACATTAAACCCAAAAACACGTACGCATTTAAAGTTAGGTTTTACTTCTTAACAGTACACTTCAAGACTGAACTGTGGAATAAATGTTTCTCTTTTAGATAGTTTTAATTTAATTTTATTGTGCAGGCATTGAGTATAAACCTATAAAATGTGCAACAATACTTAGTGACACGTGCTGACGAGCACTTATTCGGTTTATGAACTTGAAAGTCACTCTGAAAACGAAACAAGATCATTTTAAACACATTTCTTTATTAAGTGTTGACATGCGCTTTTATAGAGCAGCGAGTCGTGATTTCATTGAATCCAATCTCAGTTAAACATATATCCTGTAGATCGCTGTCGTTCAGGATCTCTAAGGTTCGTTACTAGGGTCACGTCGAGATGACCTTTGTTTCGACTAATAAATGCGAAGCTTTCAGACGAAACATTTTAAGAGCATCTTGATTCCGTTATTTCTATTTTTAGACCGAGATTCGCGAGCTATTTGAATGTGCTATTATTCACAGTCTGTTATTGGACGGCTCTTTTCAAATTGCTTGTCTGAAAAGTGGATCGTTGTAATAATCATTTACACCATTTTAGATTTTTCTGCAAACCATACAAATTTAAAATTCAATGTTCCTCCAAACATACGGTATATGGAGAATTCTTTGCCTTTTGGAAGGGTGTGTGAATATTGATTATAGACAGGGTCCCAGGAATTCTAGTAGGTAAAGATGCGTTTGCAGCCGTAAATTGTTTTGACACGGCGTGGTATAATAAATTATTCCATATGTTTCTATAAATAGTAACAAAATTGGCACGGAAGTGTGCCAATATAGCTTCAATGTGGGCAATATATTCCAGTATTGAGCATGTGTGCCAAAATATCGATATTTGGCTCACGTCCTAGTGTGCCAAAAATCGATATTGAGGCAACTTCCGGTCATTACTCACCTGCAGTCCAACAACGGCAGACTTTATGAGAGTGAACTTCGTTACGTAATGTATTATTCAAAATAGTAAATGTATTTCACACTTATATATATTGAACAGGTCAAAGTCTAATTCATTTTGTACCGTCGTGTACTTATGGTTGTTTTGGTGTTCAAGGCCGTAAACAAAAAAACAACAAGCGTAAGAAGTTTGAAGCATCTGCGTCAAGGATACTCACAGCAAATAGAAGACAGTCAACAAATTAAGCAGCAAAGTACAAAGTTTTTTGTTGTTGCTTGGCATTTTCCTTTCAGAGCAGGGCACATTAGTTTAGATTAGTACTTTAATAATGAATATAAACCCCCAAGGATTTGCCTATCTGTTACATTGCAAATAAAAAAAAAAGCATTGATCAATTCGCGCTAATTCCTCGCTACTTGATTTTGCTTCTGGCAATTGTACTGGTGCAAGAATGTGAAAATATGTGACTGAAATAAATCACCTAGCGTCCTGTATAGGATAAATAAGCAAGAGTGGCTCTTTGATAAGGCCGTTCCATTTCGGAATTTTGTTAAGCGTCCGCGTGCGCGTAGGTTTGTGAGACCTCAATCTAAACAAAATACAAATTGTTGGTAAAATTTTCTTAAATAATTCCGATGTTCCGGGTTCGATACGACAATTTAATTCAGGAGAAATTGTGTTCGGCACAGACGTTATTTGACATCGTAAGCAATTTATCATAACCGCGTCATTATATATATCATACAATTATATTTTACGTGAAAAAAAAAATACTTGTTTAGTCATTTTACATTAAATTCAGACCATCGCTTCATATTATGAGGATGTTATTCCATTGAAAAAAATATATATATAATGCATTGTTTATGTCGATAAAACTATTTGTGTTTTCGTTTTCGATTTGTGTGTATATATTCAATGGAATAACATCCTCATGTTGATCGTTTTTCTCAACTGTCAAAACATGAATAATTTCACGGTGAATGCATTTGTTGAAATCATTGACGTAATACATTCATGAGTTTCCGAAAGTGTGTATTATGATTGAGTAAAGCTTCTTATGCTATATGATATGTTTTATTCAAGACATTTTTAAAAACAGTTAGGCCGCCAGTACAAAAACATTGCATTCAGTCACTGTGAAATTATTCAAGCTTTGACAGTTGAGAAAAAAGGACAATATTATGTTTGTGTTTGTGGCACACCGCAGCTACAGAGGCGCAGTGTCGAACTGGCCAGGGTCATATTTATAAATAATTGATACTTTGGCAGTTGATACGCATAGTTGAGGTTATAAATATTTTTGATTGCTAGATTTGAAGTTTTAACAGCCAGTATTGCTTTTCAGTTATCAAGTAAAATTTTAAAGTAAACTCACTTAAAGATCTTTTTGAATCTGTACCATCATATGCTATACTTAACTTTTTGAAAGAAATAAATGTTTATAATAAGATATAGTTTTTTACATCATTAATATAGTTTGAATTATTAGTATCATTAATAGCCTTCGGCGCGATGTGACCTTTCTGTGTTGGTGCGCCGTAAAACCCAAACAAACAAACACACATCAAGTAAAATGGATCGAGGTATTGCGAAAAATAACCAGTAAAATGCGAATGTATAGCTCTAAATAGTCTGGATTAACTGCCCCTTACCACGTACTTTTAGCTGTCAAAGTACGACTTGGAACCAGATAAAGCTCTAAAGAGCTAACACCATAGACGTATTATTCTACGTCATTGGCTAACACAGAAAATTCAGAGCTAAAAGGGAAACTACTCTTACAAACATGAGTCATGTTAAAAGTCGAAATTCCGTATCATAACTGTCAGCATTACCTCCCTTTTCAGAAGCCTTTGAATCTAAAATCTATTATAGTTTTTTCTAATCACATTTAATTTTTATATTTTTGTAAATACATGTATAAATGTATGTATGCCATATCAGGACTGCTGTTTTGGGGTTCATATCATATTGCCTATTGTTTGAAGATACATATCCCTACTGAGTTTCTTTGTTATAACTATAACACCTAAATCCTCTGCACAAAAAAGAGTCAACTGGTATGCTAGGTCATGTCAGGGATTCTATACATGTAGAAACCTAATTTGTGCATATAATTTCAATTTTTACTTACTAGATTTAATGCCGTGTCAACACAATATAGGTCATTTTATGGCGTCCAGCGCACTTAACCTAGCTTTTCTGGACCATTGTCTATAACCAGTACTCACTTACCCTTCCACAAGGACATAATTTGGAGTTTTCAATTAAAACTCCTAAGCTAATATGGGCAAAGTCGTACATAAACGAAGGAATACTGTAATCACTATTTACCTTTTCATTGTTGCTGCTTCAAAAAGAAGACGAAAAACAATTGCCTCATTCAGTGGATTACATTCTGTTTATGTTTTTACATTCATAGAAAAAGTCTGGTTGAGAACAGAGAATGTTTTCAATCAGTGTTCATTCATATTAGATGATATTTTAGCATTTTATTTTGTTATTGGACAAATCCATTTACATTGTTCACACACTGTAAGCATCGACCAACAGCTGTCAAGATTCTTGATTGATTTTTCCCTCTATGATTGATTAAAAATCTTAAGTACTTAAGCCAGTTATTTCTGATAATAGATATTAAACCAGGTTCAACGACCCCAAATATAGTAATATTTATTTAATGGAGTTAACGCCGTGTCAACACAATATAGGTCATTTTCGGCGTCCAGCGCACCTAACCTAGCTTTCCTGGACCATGGTCTATAACCAGTACTCGCCTACCCTTCCATAAGGCCGGAAACTTCTCCATATTATCTAATCAATGAACAAAAATCGACATTATTGTCAAATTTTCATGGAAGGGTATAACCTCCTCGGGTGGGATTCAAACCCGTATCCCCTCGGGCACGTGATTCCAAATCCTGGCGCGCTACCAACTGCGCTATCGAGCCGGGTCAAATATGGTAATATCAAACAAAAAGCACAAAAAACCTTAGACATTTCCAAAAATATTCTAAACTTTTGTTTTAGTATTTGATATTTCCACCAGGTGTTTTAAATGGAAAGCCTGAGGGAGGAAATCTCAATTTTTAGCGGAAAGTCAAACCGAGCCAAAGTGCCTGTATGATCCAGCCGGTCAAAAACACGTGCCTCACTCGGGTCAAAAAATCGACTCGGAAAGCCTGAGGGGGTATTTGTCTCTTCGCTGCTTTTTGCTCGAACTGTGAATTTCTGTACTTTTGCCCTTAGAATTGTCTCCCCCTGAAATAGGGGTTCTGCCAACCACAGGTGGTGTTAATACATGTAAGCGCATGTCCTGGGACATTTTTGACTGGAAATTAGAAAACAATTTCGGGCCCAAATTTGATATTTACCACAGGTTTGGTAAAATCTCAATTTTAGCAGAAAAACAAAACGCGCCAAAGTGCCTGTATGATGCCCTGGTTTGTCCGTCTTGTCCAGCCGGTCGAAAAACACGTGCCTGACTCTGGTCAAAAAGTCGACTCGGAAAGCCTGAGGGGGATATTTATCTTTTCGATGCTGTTTGCTCAAATAGTGAAATTCTGCACTTTTGCTCTAAGAATAGTCTCCCCCTGAAATAGGGGTTTCTGGGGGTTCTTTCAACCACAGGTGGCATTAATACATGTATGCGCATGTCCTTGGACATTTTCGGCTAGAAATTAGAGAAAAATTTCGTGCCCAAATTTGATATTCACCACATGTTGCTAGCTATGTGTTGCTACGGTGTTAAACCCAACAAAAACAAACAAACAAACTTTCTACACACTTTAGGTGTTCTGTATAAAAGTTCTACGAGCTTATAAAAGCCCCGTATGTTACAAGAAACTTAGAAAATTAGGGATCTTGCATGGAAACGGGAAACCATTTAAGATATTTTTCTGTTGTTTTGCCAACACAAACAAACAGAAATAACCAAGGCTTTGTAGAGACATCTTTATCTCTCTATATATGATATAGTATCATTTACTTTGCACCTCGCCACTTTGTATCGGCAATACAAGTCATAGCTAAAATGTGTGATTGTGTTTAAACACAGCAGCTTTTCACAGGCCACAGGGAACATAACAAAATATATAAAATCACAGAAAAACAGAAATGCTTTTAAATGAGTTGAATTTATTAAAATAACTATCATTTAAACTAGAGATAATGTTATAATAAAGAATCAAGATAATGTTATGTACATACAATACCCACCAGAAGTTTGGAGACATTTTCATTTTGTAGACCTACTGAATGGCTTTTATCTAAAATTTGATAACTGTTTATCTTAAAATGCTCTTAAGTTTTGCTTTATATTTTAATTATCATTATAATTATAACTGAGACTATAAATATAGCATATTAGCAATGTTATGGATATATATACAATAAACATGGTTTTGGAGGCTTTAGGGTGACAAATGCTGAATCTTATAAATGTGTTCGATCATGAAATTTGTTTTTATTTTATCACCAACTATACTTGAATATATTAGAAATCATGATTCTATATACGTTATCATCAAAATTCAAGAATTATGCTTAATTTCTTTTGTCTTAAAATTTTTAGTGGATACTGTAGTCACAACATCTCAAAATAAGATATAACTTAACAACCCGGAGAGTAATAAACATTTCTGACAATATTTATAGATAGATAGATAATATATTTCAAAATTTAGACAATATGTCCATGATTTAACATTTATACAATACATTACAATACATTCATTTCAACATTTACATTTCCAGTGAAGGCATGCATATAAATCAATATTCAATGTTAAACATAAATATATGATCATGTCTAATATTAAATACATAAGCGAAATCAATCCATAGAATATATGAAAGTTTGGTGACATTATATCAATATTTATATACATGTGCATCCAAATAATATCTATACTATGGTGACATATTTCTGCCATCAGGTAATCACATAACTAACTATATAATTAAATGGTTCACTAGTTACAGTAACTAGTTAACCACTTAAGTTAATAAAGTTAAGTGGTTAGCTAGTTACTGTAACTATTTAACCTCTTAATTAACTAGTTAGTGATGTGGTTATCTGGCAGAAATATGCCACCATACTATTAATCTAAGCTTATAATAACATAAAAATATAAAGATATAAACAATATTTAAGGTATATAATCCTTAACACCATTCACAGTTAAAAATTGATTCTGTAAAAATATGATACAAGCTTACAAACCAAGACAGTATTCATTCATTATTATACAAAACTGTGAAATTTCTGTCCCTGGCTTATCTTATCCAAGACGTACATTTATATCTGGGGACAAAAATATATCAATCCCACTTGTCTACGGGCAGATGTTTTAGTTATAAATATACTAAAAAATGTTAATGTCATACAGGCAATTATTTATTATTATTTTTGGTATGTATCTAATATCTTAATTCCCAAAATGTCTTTTTGAATATTAAACTTCTGGACAAGTGCATTTTGACACCGGACAAGTACATTTTAAGATACATGTATATAACTTGTCCAAGAACTAGTGGGGAAAAACTAGGAACTCTCCACACCCCTGCAATATGTTTATCATTTGCATAGTTTAGATTTATTACATAACTTAAAATTTCAAAAATATATGACAAAAACTTTTAACAGGACTTATATATTAGTAATTACCTCCAATGTATACAAAACTATAATATTTTTAGATGTGTCCATAAAAGTTCATACTAACATTATTAGTTCTTTGGTTTGTATAATAACATAATCATTTAAAGTTAAATAATAGAAGTCAATTAAAGAAGCACTCTTAGAATCTCTTAGAAATTCCTTATTCAATAATGATGTTTAATATAATATATTGTTCATTCTCCTTTTTACCCAATCCTATGTCATCAAATCAGCATCACAAATATCTTATGAATAATAGCGTTTTTCACTCAAATCTTGTATGAGTATTATTATCCAAATAAAAATGTCATTGTATGTATATATACATATATGTAATTGCGTATATAGTACATGTATATAAAATGTATCGGTATATGTAGATATAGATGTTAAAGTAATTGTATTAAAATTTGTAATGATTATTGTGACTATGTTAACAAGATTATGAACTATGTACTTATTTGAAATAAATTATCTGTTCTGTTCTGTTAAATTGATCATGTTCTTTGAGTAGAACACGGTGAGCTGACAAGATTGTTTTTTGTGAATAACAACAAAACATAACATATAAAATCATCTAACATAAATGTCTGACATGATCGGCTGACATATACTTATGTAACAATGTTTATGTTAGACTATGAAACTACATAATACGTATATATATATACTGGGGTCCAAAAGTCTCTTTACACATACTTAATTTTGATATTTTAGAATATTCTTGAATATTCTTGAATATACTTTACAAATGAAAACAGAAGATTTTATTTTTGAATCTCTAGGTCAGTAGACCCATGTGAACATTCTAATGCATTTCATAAAATATGCATTCGCGTGACAATGACATAATGAATAACATACTGTGAAGAGAGATTGTTTAGGAACAATCAATATATATAAATAGCTATACAGTAAAATTTCTGGCATAATTCTTACGCATAACTTTACAAAAATAACTTTATGAAGAAAATTCGATCGAAACATATGCAAGTATGTCTTCATTAGTTTCACTACTAATATACAATTAATTATGAACGTTTTATTATGTTTTTTCATTTATAATAGTTATAAAATAAACAAAATGTGTTTGCAATTATTCATAAATAAAAAATACATAAAAACACACGAGTCAGGAAACTTTTGGGCCCCAGTGTACCTGTCTAAATTATACAATAATAAGGTATTTTATGTCCCATTAGAAAGACAACATAGTTTTTCAATATGTGACATTGATAGTAAAGTAAATGTAGGTAAGGTCTGAACAATATTCTAAAACAACTCAGGTACGGGACTCGTGTTACAATATCTACATTTCTTAAAGTAGGTATGATTAATTAAGTTTCTACATATAGAGAACAAAAAAGCGCTAAATCAATTGTAAAACTATTTTTATAGACCACCAAATATTGACAAAGCACTAAAATATTTAATTTAAAATTCTATACGTAGAGTACAAAAATGGCGCTCAATCAATTGTAGAATTACTGTTGGTTTATAAAATAACTAAAATATATCATTTGAAAATTTAAAGCTGGACCGTCTGACCAACTGCTGTCGACAAAGATCATTACAGAATATTATAAAGTAACAAAGATAAGTAAACTCTGCAAACAGTTACTTAAATGTTACAATGAGATCATATGACACAATCATGAACTAAACGATAGGAAATGATCAAAACTGTTACTCAACTCATGACATATTTATACTGAAATATTTAAACCAAATTTGAACACAGTCCTTCATGAAGTATTGATGAATTTATGTCAAATTGACATAATAGCATTTGCGAACACGCAAAAGTGAAAATCATGTTTTAACATTGAATTATTTTATTTATGTTTCTAGTGTCACTAATGTCAATATGATTAAAACCTGATTTAAAATTTTCCGCTCGGCAACTCGCTAATTAAAATCTGACCGTTTTCTTATAATGGTCACGTTCAATTGACCTTTCTTATTGCAATATTCATGACGCAATCATTATGCTAACTACATTGTTTACATCGTCTACGTCACACAATTTAAAGTGAGCCGTTCAATCGCAGAATGTGAATAATACCGATGTAAAATTAGCTCGCAAAACTTGGTCTAAAATAGCAATTATGATAGAAATCAAAATGCTATTAATAGTGTTTCATCTAGATGAAAGCTACGCGTCGATTGGTCTATGTAAAGAACATTTCGACGTGACCCTTTATGGAAATCTTAGAGATTCTGCACGACAACGCTTTACAGGATATCTGTTTTCGGAGATTGCACTAATGTCTAGTCCTACCATTGATGTATGATTGTATCATAGATATGTACACTTTTATTGATTGTCATTTATAAGAAATTGTAAAATTTTGTACTTATCCATGCCTATTTTGTTAATTTTCACATGTTTCTTTGCAGATATTGACGTAATATAATCATTTATGATATAAAGAGATTCTTCCTCTGAAATATTTCTTTTAGTATCTCCATTAACTAGTCTACAAATATTTAAAGGAAAAGTTAATTCAGTACAACAGTGTTTATTTATAACATTTTGTAAAAATGTATGAAACCATTTAGCTGTCATTTTCACAGACAGTGTAATCCATACTTTTTTAACACTAGGGTGAAGTAAGAAACTAACATTGTCTCTAATAGTAATTGATTCGAGTCCTATAGTTTCTATTTTAGATAGAGACTGAACATTAGTTATCAACGTTTCCACCGAATGTTCATCTAAACAATTATTTCCATTTATAACTAGTTCTTTTAGTTCTAATGCATTCTGAATAGAATTGATTATATTGATATAACCTTTAGCAATACTCTTACATTCTGGACGTAGTGTAATGTGCTCTAAAGATGAAGTATTTACATTGGTACATGCAATATTGGTATCATCAATCTCTAAATGTACAAGCTTATCACATTTAACTAATTCAAATGAACCACAGATATCACTGTTATCTTTGTCATGTTCAGTACATTTGACGTGGTCCAATATCAAATGTTTTAGTTGACTAGTGTTACAAAGAAACTTTGTAAGATATTGTAAATCTTCATGTGAGATTTTTAATTCTTTAAGAGACAATGATGTTAGATAATGGAGATCTTCCAAGGGTAAATGTGACTGTTTTAAAAGTGAATCTGGAGGTGAACATAATTTACCTTCAAAGCTAATAATTTGCAATGATGATTTATTTTGCCTCATCAGACTACTGAATGCTCTGTTATCACTGCTATAATTACTAATATCCAACATTTGTAAATTGGTAATTTTATCAAAATAATCCAAATATACTCCGTCATCTAATCTTAATAGTCTAATACTGTTTACATTTGATAAAATCGAGTCCCTCAAAATCTCAGTTTCAGTATCAGTTGTATGTTCTCTATCAAATATAAAATCTTCAAGTGGTAATGCGTTTGCAAGCTGATAACCATCAATAGTTTCAGTATCAGTTGTATGTTCTCTATCAAATATAAAATTTTCAAGTGGTAATGCGTTTTGGGGTTTTTTTGCGTTTGCCAGCTGATAACCATCAATATAACATTTGAGTATCAAACCTTGTAAAAATAACAATTGATCCTTCATATTGTAATTTTCAATAGAGAAAATTGACCATACTCTAGTTAAATCTAGATCTTTTGATATCAGCGGGTAAATTCTTGTTATCAATAATACAAAATTTTCTATAGATATTCCAGCATAGAAAATAAGAAAATTTTCATACTTTAATACATCATTTATAGTTCTACATTGGTGGAAGTGATCTAACACGTCACTGATCTCAAGGGTCGATGCATATATGGCTGCAAAAAACTCAAGATAACTTTTATGTAAAAAACTAAGTTTGTGTTCTTGCTTACCAAATTTTCTTTTCACTTTATTCTTAGATAATATTCCAATGGTACAGCAAAAGTCTGTTTCTACTTCAGACAAACAATAAGGTTTTGAGGCAAGTTGCTCCCTTGTAAATACAAGACTTGTTTTATCAGTATCATGTTCAAATAATAATTTGAATGACAGCAAACATAATTGTACTACTTGTGAGAAATGATCTTTGAAATGGTTGAGCTCAGACAACCGATCTGGAAATTTTGATTTTGAGGGCTTGCATAGTGGAATGGCAATCTCTTTCTTAAGAGCTAATTTGAAAAGCATGTCCAGGATGTTTCCATATATTAAGGATTGTGACATAGATGTTAATGGACGGTCAAGCCATAATATAACTAAATGACATGTAATCATGGGAATATGCAACAGATCTAAAAGATTGCTTGCTTTAACTGCCATCATAAAATCGTTTTTGTTTTTGTTTTCATCATACTTAGTTTTTATAATATCAATTAAGTTACTAACATACGATTCTAATTCTTTTTCACCCAGGCCAGTCATTTTTACTTGGTGATCTAAGTTTGTTTCAGATAATCTAATATTTTCTATTTTGTAAGGCCTACAAGTTGTAAGATAAACACATTCAGATATAGGCCTAACCGGTAGATCATTCTTTCGTTTGGCAGTGGGTTTAGGGATCCATTCATCGAGTCCATCCATAATAACAAGGGAGTGATAATTACCTAAAATTTCCTCAACTCTATCATACATTTTGTTTGATTTATCTTTGTTTTCACTATAAAACAACTGATCGACTATAATTGCTATCAAATCTGTAAAATCAGTATCTCTTAAATTAACATAAAAAACAAAGTCAAACCTAGCAAGATATTCGATGTACCCCTGCATATGATCATTTTCCAATGTCATTCTTAACTTTGATTTGCACCATAACAAAGATAAAAACTTACTAAAAGATGTTTTACCGACCCCTGCGTCACCTGTCAAGTATATATTCTTACAATCTTTGTTTTTAACATGAAACAAATCAGAACAAGTTTTCACTTGGATGTCCGGAGATTTATCAGTTTGTTGTTTTTCAAATCTGTGATAGTTTACAACATACATTGTTGGAAGTTCATACAATCTTAGTATGCTTTCTGTTTCATCTTCTAGTAGTGGAAACAAAGGCAAACCTGAACAAATATCTTTCTGGTAAATTTTAATTAGTTGTTGCTGAATGTCTGAAAGTATAAAATAGTAAATAATATGTAGTTCGAAGATCTAAATGCTTAGTGGTAAACATTAATTTATAGTAAACTTTTATTCCTTTGAGTGTGTTTTTTAATATAACATTGCCAGCACACAACTATGGTGGCATATTTCTGCCATCAGCTAACTTCATAAATAACAAGTTAACTTAATTAACTAGTAAGTGAAGTGGATAACTAGTTATGGTAACTAGTTTTTGTTGGGTTTAACGCCGTAGCCACACATTGTATAGGTCATATAACAGCGGTAAGTCAACCTACTCACTCCTCCTGTAAAGACTAAATCTCTGGATTAAGCTGTTAACCAACTACTAAGCGCATACT
Organism: Mactra quadrangularis; assembly: GCA_025267735.1. Lineage (NCBI taxonomy): Eukaryota > Metazoa > Mollusca > Bivalvia > Venerida > Mactridae > Mactra > Mactra quadrangularis. The sequence continues at coordinate 43,476,239 of CM046305.1, read as the reverse complement.
TTCGTCAGTGACTGACAACTGCCCTACATAAGTAAAAATCATTAGTAGGAGGAAGAATGGCCGTAGAAATAATTTCATGACTAAGCTTCGCGAAAGTATGCCCCGCCCCGGAATCAAACCCACGGCCCCTTGATCATAGACTTGCATGCTACCTACTGTGCTATCCGGTCGGCTTCGGTTACTATTTAACCACCTAACTTAAGAGGTTAACAAGTTCCTTACTTGTTTACCACTGAATTAACTAGTAAGTTATGATGTTATCTAATGGCAGAAATATGCCACCACACAAAATGACTTGTGAGTACTTTGTGTGTTTAACAATGTTAATCTGAGTATGTAAAAAGTGCATAAAGAAAATGGCATATGACCAGGTTTTAAAGTATTTGAATTGGCATAGATCTAAGAGCGTCAATCGTTTTAAGCGTGTAATTAATCATCGCTGGGAATCCTTTGTGAATAAAGTCACGGTTGTGTTGAAACGATTAGCAACATTATAGTTTCTAAGAAAACTTTCATCGAGTTTCTGTTGGCATCAGCGAAGTTTTTTGCGTAAGGAAATCAAAGTTTTGAAATGCAGAAAGACTTTCGTACACATTAAAACCTAACAAATCTATACTAATGATTATTCCATAAACAGTAGATTCAAGTACGAATCGAGCAGTGCAAGATATGCGGACGAAATATTAATTCCACCCAGTAGTTCTGGCAATATCTATCAGTTAAATATTCAAAGATTGTATTTTCCTCTTATTTCCATACACAATCTTGAAGTACAGTTTTCCCAGTACACTTTGTCAATTTGCAAACAAATTCTGTAGGTATTATAATTAAAACATTATCAATATACAAAATATTTTATTGCTCTTACCATAGTTCGTTTTTTCTTATGTGGCAAAACGTGAATAATTTCATGGTGACTTGGTGTTCTTTGTCTAACACTCGTGATACTTTGATATGATTGTGTGTATTCAATCACCGTGAAATTATTCAAACTTTGACAGTTGACAAACATGGACAGTACATAAACGTCTCAACATGGAATGTAAACTATTGATTTTCTGTGGTTAATATTAACACTTCATTGATCACTATGTACATGTAAACTGCTTAGTGTATTAACGAGATTTGAGTGCGCCCCTTCCACGCGCTTACCAATTGATGTAAACACCTGTCAGACGACGGAACTACTTTTATCGCTTAAAAATGGACTGCGTAGTATATCAGAGACATGTGTACCACTCCACTGGTAAACTGGTCAGGCGTTTAATTCGTCGATAGTTATTGACTTGGGGTATAATTAATGCCTTCCGGCGAAATCGCCGAAAGTCTAAAAAATGCGTCCAGTTGTTTTCACTTACAAAATTTAACCTCGGCTTCCAGAACATCAAACATTACAGGTTCGATATATATGACCTAAATACGTATGTGTTGAATACGACATTATAAAAAACAAAACAAATATATCCTTGGACTCGCATGATACTGAATTATTTACGATTTAAGTATTAGTTATTCTTTTATGCTTTCCGGTATAACATCGCGTTATTCGATGAAAATATAGATTCTATATTTTCATTGAATTGAAATTATAATCTTATATTTTCATTGTTAATGACCTCATCTTTGAAAATAATGTCACTATCTTGGCGATGAAATGACGTCACATTATAATTTGTGTATAAAAAATCTAATAGGACACAAAACTAAGAATGAAAGATACAAAACATGCGTCAACCTTTGTGTAACATCTTATTAAAACCATGAACTCAGAAAATGACATTTTTACTTGTGGCTATGCAACTCGTGAAAATATGTTTTACGAGCTCTTTCTGTGAAATAAATATCTTACGCCAATATTGACGATTTATCATCCCTCCTTAAAATAATAAAATAATAGTTCATAGTGAAGTTGATTTATCCCTTTCAAATGAGATAATTTGATCAAATAATGAACATATTTATTGCTTACCTTTATAAGTACGGCTTCTCTTAGTTTGTTTATGTAAAACATTTTTCAGCAGTTTTGGGAATTCATTTAGTGTTTGTTTTATTTCAGACTGACCACCCATTAATTTAGACTGCGTTTGTTTTATTTCAGACTGACCACCCATTAATTTAGACTGTGTATGTTTTATTTTAGACTGACCACCCATAATTTCAGACTGTGTTTGTTTTATTTTAGACTGACCACCCATTAATTTAGACTGTGTTTGTTTTATTTTAGACTGACCACCCATTAATTTAGACTGTGTTTGTTTTATTTTAGACTGACCACCCATTAATTTAGACTGTGTTTGTTTTATTTTAGACTGACCACCCATTAATTTAGACTGTGTCTCTTTTATTTTAGACTGACCACCCATTAATTTAGACTGTGTCTCTTTTATTTCAGACTGACCACCCATTAATTTAGACTGTGTTTGATTTATTTCAGACTGACCATCCATTAATTTAGACTGTGTTAGTTTTATTTTAGACTGGCCACCCATTAATTCAGACTGTGTTTGTTTTATTTTAGACTGACCACCCATTAATTCAGACTGTGTTTGTTTTATTTCAGACTGACCACCCATTAATTTAGACTGTTTTTGTTTTATTTTAGACTGACCACCCATTAATTCAGACTGTGTTTGTTTTATTTTAGACTGACCAACCATTAATTCAGACTGTGTTTGTTTTATTTTAGACTGATCACCCATTAATTTTGACTGTGTTTGTTTTATTTTAGACTGACCACCCATTAATTTAGACTGTGTTTGTTTTATTTGAGACTGACCACCCATTAATTTAGACTGTGTCTCTTTTATTTCAGACTGACCACCCATTAATTTAGACTGTGTTTGATTTATTTCAGACTGACCACCCATTAATTTAGACTGTGTTAGTTTTATTTTAGACTGGCCACCCATTAATTCAGACTGTGTTTGTTTTATTTTAGACTGACCACCCATTAATTCAGACTGTGTTTGTTTTATTTCAGACTGACCACCCAATAATTTAGACTGTTTTTGTTTTATTTTAGACTGACCACCCATTAATTCAGACTGTGTTTGTTTTATTTTAGACTGACCAACCATTAATTCAGACTGTGTTTGTTTTATTTTAGACTGACCACCCATTAATTTTGACTGTGTTTGTTTTATTTTAGACTGACCACCCATTAATTTAGACTGTGTTTGTTTTATTTTAGACTGACCACCGATTAATTCAGACTGTGTTTGTTTTATTTTAGACTGACCATCCATTAATTCAGACTGTTTTTGTTTTATTTTAGACTGACCACCCATTAATTTAGACTGAGTTTGTTTTATTTCAGACTGACCATCCATTAATTTAGACTGTGTTTGTTTTATTTGAGACTGACCACCCATTAATTTAGACTGTGTCTGTTTTATTTTAGACTGACCACCCATTAATGTAGACTGTGTTTGTTTTATTTTAGACTGACCACCCATTAATTCAGACTGTGTTTGTTTTATTTCAGACTGACCACCCATTAATTTAGACTGTGTTTGTTTTATTTTAGACTGACCACCCATTAATTCAGACTGTGTTTGTTTTATTTTAGACTGACCACCCATTAATTTAGACTGTGTTTGTTTTATTTTAGACTGACCACCCATTAATTTAGACTGTGTTTGTTTTATTTTAGACTGACCACCCATTAATTCAGACTGTGTTTGTTTTATTTTAGACTGACCACCCATTAATTCAGACTGTTTTTGTTTTATTTTAGACTGACCACCCATTAATTTAAACTGAGTTTGTTTTATTTCCGACTGACCACCTAATAATTTAGACTGGGTTTGTTTTATTTCAGACTGACCACCCATTAATTCAGACTGTTTTTGTTTTATTTTAGACTGACCACCCATTAATTTAAACTGAGTTTGTTTTATTTCCGACTGACCACCTAATAATTTAGACTGGGTTTGTTTTATTTCAGACTGACTACCCATTAATTTAGACTGTGTTTGTTTTATTTTAGACTGACCACCCATTAATTTAGACTGTGTTTGTTTTATTTTAGACTGACCACCCATTAATTTAGACTGTGTTTGTTTTATTTTAGACTGACCACCCATTAGTATAGACTGTGTCTCTTTTATTTCAGACTGACCACCTATTAATTTAGACTGTGTTTGTTTTATTTCAGTGTGACCACCCATTAATTCAGACTGTGTTTGTTTTATTTCAGACTGACCACCCATTAATTTAGAGTGTGTTTGTTTTATTTTAGACTGACCACCCATTAATTTAGACTGCGTTTGTTTTATTTTAGACTGACCACCCATTAATTTAGACTGTGTTTGTTTTATTTTAGACTGACCACCCATTAATTTAGACTGTGTTTGTGTTATTTTAGACTGACCACCCATTAATTTAGACTGTGTTTGTTTTATTTTAGACTGACCACCCATTAATTTAGACTGTGTCTCTTTTATTTCAGACTGACCACCCATTAATTTAGACTGTGTCTGTTTTATTTTAGACTGTCCATCCATTAATTTAGACTGTGTTTCTTTTATTATAGACTGACCATCCATAAATTTAGACTGTGTTTGTTTTATTTTAGATTGACCACCCATTAATTTAGACTGGGTTTGTTTTATTCTAGACTGACCACCTAATAATTTAGACTGGGTTTGTTTTATTTCAGACTGACCACCAAATAATTTAGACTGTGTTTGTTTTATTTTAGACTGACCACCCATTAATTTAGACTGTGTTTGTTTTATTTCAGACTGACCAACCATTAATTCAGACTGTGTTTGTTTTATTTCAAACTGACCAACCATTAATTCAGACTGTGTTTCTTTTATTTCAGACTGACCACCCATTAATTTAGACTGTGTTTGTTTTATTTCAGACTGACCACCCATTAATTCAGACTGTGATTGTTTTATTTCAGACTGACCACCCATTAATTCAGACTGTGTTTGTTTTATTTCAGACTGACCACCCATTATTTCAGACTGTGTTTGTTTTATCTCAGACTGACCACCCATTAATTCAGACTGTGTTTGTTTTATTTCAGACTGACCACCCATTAATTCTGACTGTGTTTGTTTTATTTCTGTCTGACCACCCATTAATTCAGACTGTGTTTGTTTTATTTCAGACTGGCCACCCATTAATTCAAGCTGTGTTTGTTTAATGTCTAAAATTTCTTTTTCAAACAAACTTTCTGCTTTATGCCATGCTTTAAGGATGTTATCATGTTGTTGTTTTAATTGATCATCTAATGTTTGACTTCTAGCATCCTCAATCATCTTAGGCAAGTTAGGAACGCCACAAAAGTTATTTAATCTGTGCAGTATCTGTAGAGAGATAATATAATAATGAGTGTAATTTTGACACGAGTAACTGCTTCATATAATAAATTAAATCAATAGTATGTCGGCCCAAGGCTAAAAAAAGTGGTTCGCTGTACTCATCGGTATATCAGCAATATTTTGATGGTTTTTTATAGAAAAAAGTGTGCTCTTTACGAATCTGCCAGGTGATTTTTCAAATTTGGGACAGAAAGATGCTATTGGCTAAAAACCGATGACGTCACTAATTTCTAAAAAATCGTCTTTAAACTTTAAAAACGCATTGCGCGCTTATTTTTCATGTTTCGAACAATAATTTTGGTTCTAAATTATGATACGCTTCGACTATAAGATTTTGTAAATGTTTTGAAAATAATCGGGTGCTGAAAGCACTGATCATCAAAACAAGTGATTACGTCACATTTTTACCATTTTCCGAGATATAAGTTTCAAACGTCATTTATTCTATGTTCTAAATTATTTTTTTTAAAAATCGAATGCACGGAAGTTTTATCCATACCATGAAGATAAAAAATATAAATTAGAAAAATACTTGATGATAAAACATTAGCGAATACCAGCTCCCTAACCAACCCTTACCAGTCACAGTTTGGTCTATAGCCCTGCAGTAAAATGTCATATTCAAGGTTAACCCTGTACATGAGTCCCAACAAAGTTATTTGCAGTTTATATGTCGTTGAACGGTGCTGAATGAGAATCCGAGAAATGACACCCAATATTATCAGAACAATTTGCATAATATGCAAGTTAAGTCCGCCATTATCGAAATTCCGTTTTCCCTAATAACACAATAACCAACTTGGATAGAAATTTAAAATATGCCTCCATACCCATGTTTTCATGGTCTATCTATCATATGGTACTAATTTCAGCTTGATCAGATCATTTAAATATGTAAATTTATGCAAATTAGGTATTTTACTGAATACAATATTCGGGGTTTCTATACATTAAAAGTCCTTTGATTTTGCTTGTATATTTTGAGTAACATTTGGTTATGTTATGTTATTTTTGTACGTTTTAGACACAAATATATTAAATGATAATATTAAACCAGTAAATGATGACTTTATGTTACGCACCCTTGCATAGTTTCCTTGCGAAATCAGAAAGTTGTTTGTAGGACTTATTTTAAGTAGCGACATTAAGGCAACTTAAAAATTACGGAAACTATAATTGACAATCTATTCACAGTAAAGAACATGTATGTGTTGTATTCATAAGAGGCATTACCTGACAATAGTTTCTTTTATAGAATGTTGTTTTTCTATACGAGAACTTAACTTATAAGGAGATTAGAGATATCAATCCCCCTAATGCACCTATGATAGTCATGATAAAATTAGCTCATCAATATAGGTTCACCAACATAAAACGAATCACATACACACACATGTAATGGACGCATAGGTAAAATGCATATTGTTAATGTGTGTCATAAATGATCATTGAGATGCATATATCATGAAAATACTTCAAGTGTTTCGATACTAAATACATACTGTCTAAATGCTTTGTCTTTAATTATTTGTAAATGGTCGTAAAACTGTTTATGCTGCGTATTCGTAATCTGATAGAGGTCTTTAATTTGTATTAAAATATACCTCATCCTTATTATTAAAATTCATAATTTGCATGTTCAAATCATCTGATGGTGCTGAAGGTGGTATCATATGTTAACTAGACCCTACAAATATGGGTATACTGACACAATTTTTTATATTATAATTGGTTATTGTGTTATTATCAAAAAACGGAATTTTGGTGATGGGGGAGGATAGATTTGCATATTATGCAAATTTTCATAAGGATATCAGAATTTTCTCACTTAGTTTCAGCATTGTTAAAAGATACAAAACCTGAATATTTATCCAGGCAAAAACGAATAAAAGAAAATGGCATAAGTATACGTGCAGTCTTGAAATGTATAAAGGCATAGTCATTCAACAAATATAACTGTATAGTGTAATTCAGATATTTTGCATAGCTTAAAATCATCATTTACTGATTTAATAATTCAATTCGATTAATTTGTGTCTAAAACGTATAAAAATAACATTACATAACCAAATGTTACCCAAAATATGCAAACAAAAACAAAGGACTTTTTAATGTAGAGATAACCCGAATATTGTATTCAGTAAAATACCTGATTTGCATAAATTTGCATATTCAAATGATCTGATCAAGCTGAAATTAGTATCATATGATAGATAGACCATGAAAACATGCATCTATAAAAAATCATCAAAATATTGCTGATATACCTATGAGTACAGCGAACCACTTTTTAGACGCTTTTCTCAACTGGGCCGACATACTACAAGTACATGTATATACATATAGTTTAAGACATTAAATCCCAGAATTGAATCAAATATATGTTTAAAGTGTGTCTGTAAATTTGTTATTACTACTATGTACAATAGAGATATGTTTTGAAATGCTTAAAAGATAAATCCTCTATATACAGCAGAAATAAAACAGACATAAAACTGTCATAAAACTGTGAAATTATTAAAGATACACATTCACAGATTTCAACTTAAGCACCAACTTTTTTTGAAATTATGAAAATTGTTTGGAAAGAATTTAAAGCAGGAAGTTAGTGATTTGATAATGACAATTTTAGTGCAAATTGACAAGCAAGTACAAATGATGGTGTTTCAACTAGTAAAAAAAACTGTGTATGTCACGGTACAGACAATTTAAGTACATTTTTGTGACTTTTTTGTATATTACTAGCAACCTTTAGGTCAGCATGTCCTAAAATATTAAGACTTCATTTTTTGACACAATAATAATAATTACAGACACTGAATGGTATTTTGAAATATATTATCCAAATCTGAGAACTAGTACCTTTAAAAGATAATACTTTTTTTAGTTTTGTTATCATAAGAATCGTTTGAAATAATATTTGTACTGAGTGAATCACTGCATTCTATGCAGTACTAAGAATGTGTTGGTCTTGATGTAAGGGCTTTAGATTTCTGTTACAAAGTGACAATTACACAATAACCGCGATTCATATTTAAAATATAAACATCTATGTTTGTCATACTGTCAGCCATATTTATTCACATATATTAAGAGGTTGAACAGTTCTATTAATATATATTTATAAGTTATTTACCTGACACAGTTCAGACCACTTCTGATTAAAGTCTGATTCAGATATATAGACTGTACCTCTATGTACGACCTACAACACATGAAATATTTATATAAATTCATTACTTAAAATTAAAAACATGGGTCGATAGGGCAGTTGGTAGCGCGCCGGTATTTGGAATCTTGTGTCCTGGAGAGGGTGTCCCACCCTTAAAAACTCTTCCATGAAAAAAATGAAAATAATGTCAATTTTCCTCCATTGATAAGATATATGGAGACGTTTCCGGCCTTGTGGAAGAGTATGTGAATACTGGTTATAGACAAGGGTTCAGGAAAGCTAGGTAAGGTGCGCTCGACGCCATAAAATGACCTAAATTGATGAACAATAACATCAATGAATATAATCAAGCACATACAAATTTTGTTTAGTAATAAAATGCGTAACCCGATAAAAATCCATGGTTCGAACGTAGATTCAAACCCACGACCACTCTAGTCGTTAGCGGACACTCTACCACGTCACCAAAAAGCTAGCTTGAAAGCAAGGGAGTACAAGTGTTGAATTATACCTCAGCTACAAATGAATAATGCTTAAAGTTTGTCATTTATTTCATGGCCGTCAATCGTCCAATAAAGCACATGGCTCTGCAAGTAGGTAACAACTATCTTACATGCTACGAAATGGCCTAGGTTAAAGATATTCTATGAATAAATTCTACATAGCTTTATTGTTTCCTTCTGAGAATTGAACCTACAACTTAATGTCAAATTAAACTTCACTCGACGTCAAATGCACTTCTAACTGAGCTAACCATACTTACAAAATTTCGAAACTCTTTCAGTCGTGTTATCTCGGCCTCAACAGAGCTATCACTGCTGGCTGGACATTTCCACACGGCATCTGTGTGAGGTTTCAAGCCACATATATTCCGTAAAAGACAAAACAATAAAGTAATGTCAAAATTTGCTGTATTAGGGTTGTTATCTAGTGGTGGTAATAGCTTTTTCTGCTCAGCGGTTATGGTATCATTGCCAAGCAGAGCCATTAGTTGTTTAGCGGCTTTTCTATATGTCCTGAGGTACAGCATTAAATCATACCCGACTTTAGCATCAAATAACTTTCTTAATAATATTGTACCTACTTCAATAAGTAGGTACTGATAGCGAAACATCAAAACATCTGTAAAATAAAGGTAATCAAATTCTTAAAATATACAATTGCACAAGTTAACAACACTACCCGAGCCGCCCGGCTAGCTCAGTTGGTAGCACGCAAGTCTACTGATCGAGGGGTCGTGGGTTCGATTTCTAAGCGGAGCATACTTTCGTGGAGCTTGGTCATGAAATTATTTCTACCGTCATTCTCCCATCTACTAATGATTTTTAATTATGTAGGGCAGTTGTCCGTCACTGACGAAAGTATGCTCTTAGTAGTTGGTCAACAACTAAATCCAGAGATTTAGCCTTTCCAGGAGGAATAAGAAGGTTGACTGACCGCTGATATATGACCTATACAATATGTTGCTACGGCGTTAAACCCAACAAAACAAGCAAACAACATGTAGTATGCACAATTTTAATGATCTACACAAAAAATATACAAAAAAGCGCTGTTGAGCAAACATGCCATTCAAGCAAATTTTGTTGACAACTTGGGGAGTCCTAAATGGGCATTCCCCCTTTGTCGCTGGGGTTTAAAGGGGGTAGAAAATGAGAAGCAGACCAAACGTTAAAAACGTTGTAAATGCATTACTGCGTTCAGGTATATTTGACAGACTGAGACAAAAAATTAGGATGTCAATAATAAATTTGACATTAACGTTTGAGCTACAAAACAAGATCTTTCATGTGACACATAAACTGATGGAATTGAACATTTAAACCAAGTCCAATAAAAAGGGTTTCTGACAAATATATCTATATTTGACCTTAATATGACCCTGACCTTGATCCAGGGTCTTGTGGTATGTGAAACAATATTTATTATTACCTAATGCTCTATATAAATGTCAATTTGCTATTTTTAACTGTTTTTCAACTATTCTGAGTGAAACCGGATTAAACCTGTTATGTTTTACTGCGCAACGCCACTGCGCATGAAACAGTTTTGACTGTTGCCCTCGCGTGCGAACTGTTTCCCTCACGTGCGAACTGTTTCATAGAATGCAGTGCCAAGGGAAGTAACCGCATTAAAAAAACTCCAAGTGTCAAATGAGCGAGATCATTGCAAGCGTCTTTAGAGTTACCAAACGAAAAGTAGAAAATAGTTAATTCTGTTGAAAATATCTACGATATGTCGTGGTTTGAAGACATTGAAGAGAGGGATCTCGAACTTTTGCTGAGAATCGGGGCTCGCTAAGCACACGTTATTTCATCCGCTTCTGAAACTATCTTTATTGCCATGTTATATCTGTACTTGGCTACTTGCATTAGGTAATAAAACACGTATTGCACAGGTGTTTGGGGAACAGTCAAAACTATTATCCCTCGGTATCAGGGACAACATTAAGAACTGTTGCCCGAGGCCTAACGGCCTCGGGCAACAGTTCTTAAGTTGTCCCTGATACCTCGGGAAAATAGTTTTGACTGTTCCCCAAACACCCATGAAATAAGTGTATACTATAGCCTGTCACACATTCATTATATTTAACAATTAAAATACCCAATGTTCGAATAGAATAACTTGATGGTGCATTTCTTCATTTATAACGCATACATAACACAACCAATTGTTGGTAATTTTTAAAATCTGATGAAAATGGTGAACCGCTCTTCAATACTTGTGGCCTATTATCGCTATTTTAACCGATATTAGGGAAGGGGGTCTCCTATGTAACCCTTTTACTTTCAGTTTCTATCTTCTTTCAATTTGAAATAAAATTGATGACATTAATATATCAAACAATACTTGCATTAATGAAAAATTTCCTGATCAATAGAGGATTTTAAAAAATCATATTTTCTATGCATTCCATGGAAAGTTAAACCTTTAATAAGGGGGCTATAATTCATTTAATTAATAATTATACAAAAGTTTTACCAGTGGGTCCAGGGTTTGGTTCCACACCAGCAATCAATAACAAAAGACGTATAAACACAACGGCTCCAACAGTCTTCATCTTTATACTGTTAATATTCTTATATAATGCCATCTTGTTTCTGTCACAATGTACTGACTATCTCATTATACTGTTTTATTATCTTGTTAACTTTAGTATCTGAAAGAACATAAAAGATTAGACAAAATCAATATTGTGTTTAATTAGAAAACAAATATGTTATTTAATTATAAATATCAAAGCCACATGGCTAGCTCAGTTTGTACACGCAAGGTCTGCTGATTGAGGGGTCGTGGGTTCGATTCCCGGGCTGGGCATATTTTCGGGACACAAGATTACAAATCCTGGTGCGCTACAAACTGCGCCGTCGACCCGGGTTGGGTTCGTTCCTTGGTAAACCGCAAGTCTGAATGATAAATATTGTAAGTGCGATATCGACGTGGCGTCGTCGAAGATAAATTCGAACGCATAATTACATAGACTTACATAGACTGATCTTGTGAACCCGGGTCGATAGCGCAGTCAGTAGCGCGCCGAAATTTGGATACTCGTGCCCGAGGGGGTGCGGGTTCGAATCCCACCCGGGTAGGTTATACCCTTCCATGAAAATTTGACAATAATGTCGATTTTCCTCCATTGATTAGATAATATGGAGAAGTTTCCGGCCTTGTGGAAGGGTAGGTGAGTACTGGTTATAGACAATGGTCCAGGAAAGCTAGGTTAGGTGCACTGGACGCCGTGAAATTACCTAAATTGTGTTGATACGGCGTTAACTCCAATAAATAAATAAATAAAACTGATCTTGTGAGGTTGTGACTTGTCAGGACCCCCTCTCTGAAATTTCAAAAATGTACCCCGTCCATGAGTTAATTTTTTCAACTAAAAGCCATTTTTAAGCAGCTTGAAGCGTCCTCAACATAGATTTAATGGTTAATACATATTAACTGTAATGTAGTTTTTGTTTATTATATGTATTTTGTTGCGTTAATCTGCAAACAGAGTTTTTAGGACGCCCCCATAGAAAAAGTTTGGACCCCCACTAAGTTTGAACCCCCTCTAGAAAAGGTAGGATCCCCCCGCCTAGAAAAAATACTGGATCCGCCCTTGATCTACCAGGTTAAAAAGGTACCTTACCGTCTATACACTTTATTTAATTCCTCAAAAACAGCATGTACTCATAATCTATATAATAACCAAGAATTCAGAAACGTGCTTATAAAAACACTGATACATTTACAGAATGATTTGATTTAAAATTCCTCTTCTAAAGAATGCACAAAATATACGCTAGGTTCCCAAAAATCTTCATGTACATATTTAAGTACATGACATCATTAATGTTTTAACTTTAAACTTTTTCATTTGATTAAACGCCTATTTCTATATTATATATTCAATGGCGTTGTACAAAAATGTTATAAAAAAATAAATACATGTAAGTAAAAACCCTCCACCATAAAAACATAATGTATATACAGTAACACAAAACAAAATAAAAGCCTTTATATTTCATATTTTTGGACCTACATCCTTCATAGATCATGATTCCACTTAATTTTACATTTTTATCACTAATTTCTTATTTATTTCTATTTATTTGATATTGGAAATTGTTGTCCTGAACAGTATAACATGATGCTACTGTTAACCGGACATGTCCTGAACAGTGTAACATAACGCCTCTGTTAACCAGACATTTCCCCAAAGGTGTCGAAACATCACCTTTAAAGGGCCCTTAACAAGGTATAAAATGATTGAGAGCGAGGCAATCCTCATTCCCATGTCATAATGCACTCACTCAATCACTTAGTATGTTAACCGTAATTGTAAGGTGAGGCATTAACAAGCCATGTCAGTTTTAGAATAGATCATAGAAAGTAGAGAAATAATGAGTTTTTAATCGTTTTTTTGAATACATCCAAAGTAGGTGATAATTTGATATCATCTGGTAGCTTATTCCATAGCATAGGACCAACTGTACTAAAGCTTCTGTCACTGAATGTTTTTTCTTATTTATTGGTATCAAAAAATTCAGGTCTTTGGATTTTGCAGATCTAAGACCAGATCTGCTTTGTACAGGCTTTTGAAGAATTTCGGTCAGGTATGCAGGTGCAGTTCCAGAAAAGCAGTTGTACATGAAAGTACATATTTTAAAGTTGATTCTTGCTTTATCTGGTAACCAGTGCAGTGAGTACAAAGCATCCTTTGAACTGTCTGATTTTTTAGCCTTAATACTAGTTTGGCACACATGTTTTGAATTCGCTGAAATTTGTTTAGATCACATTTTGAGATTCCATACAAGATTAGATTACAGTAATCAATGTGGGATATGATCAAAGATAGGACTAGTGTTTCTGTTGCTTCTTTATCCAAATATTTTCTGATACTTTAGATACGTAAATAGATGAACATGGCAGTTCTACTTTTTGTTTTGATGTGACCTTTAAAGCTTAAGTTTACATCAAGAAAGGCCCCTAAAAAGCGAATTGTCTTCACAGATTTTATAGTTTCACCAGCAATATTGATTGACTGGGTTAAGCATTTATTTTCAACTGTGCTCTGCTTCCAAACATGATAAACTCCATCTTTGAGTTATTCATTTTTTATTTATTTTCATTCATCCACGAATTTATTGTTAGAGCACAATCTTCAAGATCAGAAATGACATTTGCTTCTTCATTCTATTATTAGGACAGAATCTTTTATTAGCAGTGTGGTCATCAGCAAAACCATGCACTGATATATCAGATGGAATGACATCAAATAAGGTCCCTGCATAAGTAAGATATAGCCACGGACCCAAACAACTACCTTGTGGAACACTGCAATCTAATGGACGTACAGATGATGAACTAGTATTGACGTTGACTCGACAAGCCCGTGGGCGAAGATATGAATCAATCCAGCGAAGTGTACTATTCTGTAGTTCATATTGGTTATTAAGTACTTCTAATAAAATGTCATGATCAACAGTGTCAAATGCTGCAATCAGATCAATAGCTATTAATGCAGTTACTTCTAATCTCCATACCACACAGTAGGTCATTAACTAATCTAAGGAGGGCTGACTCACATGAGTGAAAACGTCTAAATGCAGACTGATTTTTTGGAAGAAGATTATTCTTATTAACATGCGTATTCAATCTATTTAAGGCAGCCTTTTCTATTACCTTAGATAAGAAGGACAAATAGCTAACTGGTCTATAATTAGCACATTCCAGATCCAGACCCACCTTCTTAAGAAGAGGCTTAACAATTGCCTCTTTCCACTTGGAAGGGAATACACCATGTTTCAATGATATATTTATTAAATGAGTAATTAGAGGTAATAATTCTTGTAGATAACATTTTAGCACTTTTGTTGGCAATATGTCTAACTCAGACGATTTGAAATTCAAGTCATTTATAAGATCTCTGACCTCTTCTATTGAAAATCCTTAAAATGGTCAAGACTAGGTACATCCTTTTGTTGCGGTGAATAAGTTGGAAATTGTAACAGGGATACCCTAATTTTTGAAATTTTATTTAAGAAATAATCAGCAAAATTTTCTGCTATGGAGTGATCAGAATCGCCTTTACGCATTGGATTCTCAGATCTTACTCCAGTCATTTTAGCAACAAATTTATACAATTGTTTTGTATCACCTTTAGCATCAAGAACTTTTTGACTTAGTGATTTGACCTTTTCTTCATTTAATTCATAATGATAACGGTTGTGCATAACCTTGAAAGCTTCTAATTGTTCAGGTTTTCCATATTTTTTTCCATAATGTTTCGAGCATTTTCATTGGTCAATCAGATCACGCGAGATTAATGTATGATGTAAATTCTTTATTTAGATATTATACGGATCCTAAGTTTGGCTTAATCGAAAACAGTCCTAATGTAACGTTTATTAGTTTTCAAAAAACCTAATCCTTCCTTTCATAGTATATATTAAATCCATTCTGATTTAAAGATAAACCTTAGGTACCAGCAAGGGTTGGGGGTCCGGATGTGTGGTTTTTTTTTAATTGAAACCCATTTACAATTATATACAATTTTATCGGACTCGCTTACCTCGCTTAAGAGTTTAACATAGATCGAATGGTGATCTAGTTCTTCTTATTAATATGTTGCGGTTTTTTTGCAAACAGTTTATAGTGTGGTTGTGGTTCGAGAGTATGGACCCCCCTACAAACAGTTTGAACCCCCGCGCCTTGAAAAAGATCCTGGGTCCGTCCATGAAGTACCAGGTAAAGATGGTACCTGTCCGTCTATACACTTTATTTAATCCCTCACAAATAGCATGTACTCATAAACTATATAATACCCAAAATTCAAAAACGTATTTATAAACAAAACACTGATACATTCACAGAATGGTTTGATTTAAAATTCCTCTTCTAAAGAATGCACAAAATATACGCTGGATTCCCAAAAATCTACATAGAGTATACATATTTAAGCAAAATTTATGTCATCAATAATGTTTCGAGCATTTTCATTGGTCAATCAGATCACGCGAGATTAATGTATGATGTAAACTCTTAATTTAGACTTTATTTGGATCTTAACTTCAGCTTAATCTAAAACAGTCATAATGTAACGTTTATTAGTTTTCAAAAAAACTTATCTTCCTTAAATGAATATAATATTAAATCCATTCAAATTTAAAGATATACCTTACTACGTTACAATTATGTCAATAAACTTAAGTCAACAATTATAATCATGGGCTGGTCCAGCAGCGGTCAAGGGGGTCCAGACCCTCCCCCCCCCTAAAATTTCCTAAATGTACCCGTCCATGTGTGTATTTTTTTAACTGAAAGTCACTTTTAGATAGCAAAATGCAATATTTCTCAGGCTCGCTTCCCTCGCTTATGAGTTTAACATAGATCGAGTGGTAAGTAGTTTTTCTTATTAATATGTTGCGTTATTTTGCAAACAGTGAATAATGTGGTTGTGGTTCGAGAGTTTGGACCCCCCCCCCCCTTCAAAAAATTTGAAAATACTGGATCCGCCCTTAACTACCAGGTTTAAATTGTACCTATCCGTCTATACTAAAGAATGCGCAAATTATACGATGGGATCCCAAAAATCTACATATACATATTTAAGTACATGACATCATTAATGTTTCGAGCATTTTCATTGGTCAATCAGATCACGCGAGATTAATGTACCCATGATGTAAACTCTTTATTTAGATTTTATTGGGATCCTAACTTTTGCTTGATCTAAAACAGTCCTAATGTAACGTTTATAGTTTTCAAAAAAACTAATCTTTCATTAATGAATATATTAAATCCATTCAAATTTAAAGATATACCTTACGACGCTACCGTTATGTCAATAATCTTAAGTTAACAAGTATTAGCATGGGCGGATCCAGCGAGGTTTAGGGGGTCCGACACCTCTGAAATTTCAAAAAAGTACCCGTCCATATGTGTATTTTTTAACTGAAAGCCATTTTAGGTAGGAAAATGCATTTGTTTCGGGCTCGCTTCACTCGCTTTAGAGTTTAACATAGATCGAATGATGATTTAGGTTTTATATTAATATATTGCGGTATTTTGCAAGCAGTTTATAGTGTGGCTGTAGTTTGGAATTTGGACCCCCTACAAGAAAGTTTGGAACACCCTACCCCCGCCTAGAAATAAAATCTGGATCCGTCCTTGAACTAGCAGGTTAAAATAGTACCTGTCCGTCTATACACTTTATTTAATCCCTCACAAACAGCATGTACTCATAATCTATATAATAATCAAGAATTCATAAACGTACTTATAAACAAAACACTGAAACATTCGCAGATTGATTTTATTTTAAATTTCTCTTCTAAACTAAACGAATGCACAAAATATACGCTGGGTTCCCAAAAATCTTCATATACATATTAAGTACATGACATCATTAATGTTTCGAGCATTTTCATTGGTCAATCATATCACGCGAGTTTAATGTATAGGTCGTTTGCGTTAATGCTGGACCGCTGTTTGCCGTAAATATCTTTTAAACTATAAAAGCGATTTTGTTAAAAATCTTAATGCAATCTTAATTTAATTTTTCCTTCTAGGATTTAAATTTTCAGAATTTTAATAGACAAATAAAAAAGTTTTCCATAAGGTATAATTCAAAATATTTGGAATTTTTATCAAAACTCCGGCGGGAGGTAAAATAAGCTGTTCTGATTATAACATTGTCATATTTCCAGTGTATTTATACAAAGTCCCGTGCGTTTACTGAAAATTTGTCGCTTAAATAATCACTCGACGGTCCACTGAATTGTAAGGCAGAGGCCCGTCTTTAAAATCGTACGTGTATAGTGCGTACAAAAAAAAAAACACTGTTTACAATAACAATACAATGAACTAACCCACGACGAGGGATGCCCAGGATGACTTTAAAATACACAAGTGTGAAATGTTTTACTTGTGTCATAGTTGTTGGTGTAATGGAAAGCAATCTACCATAACAAGCATGATTAACCAAGTTGTGGTGGTTTATCAAGCATGCTAATTTTGTTAAATTTAATTACACAAATTATATTTTCAATACTGCCTACCCCTGAAATGAATTGTCTCATTTTTAATGTTTACCAAAACACGTTTTATTTTTTTGTACGCACTTATAGAATATGTATAGATTTTGACGATGCAGACGACAGTGATGATGACATTTGAGTTTGTATATACTGTTATACTTTGTTGGGTATAGATAGATAACGAAAATAACTTCTTTTCGCGAATATAACTTTTTTACGAAAACAACTTGTTGAATTAATATTATACGTTATTTCAAACAAAACTTGATATTTTATGAATTTTTGTGATAAAATACGTTAAATGAGCAAGTTATGGTACAAAATTCCGAAAAATAATGATTTTATAGCATTGCTCGTGAAACCATTTTGTTTTGCAAGTTTTATTTTCACACTGTATTAAATTGTCAACTATATCCGGTAATCTGCATGAACAATACAACTTTAAAATAATTGTTTTTGTGCACTCTTTTGCATTTTGGGTAATTTTGAAATTTTGGGGAAAGGTACTAAGGCATTATTAACAAGACATTGCAATAAATCGTCACACTCCTTATCTAGTTACGTCTAAAATGACACACCTTTACAATCAAACTTGTGATCTTAATCTCACGCGAGATAAAGTTTCTATACGGAAGTTTTTGTTCTGGTCAAAACAACCATATCTACAGGATTGAGAACAATGGAGTCACGAACGCAAAATTTTCATCACGCAAACTGGGTTTTGTTCACTACTTGAAAGTTATTTTTCTTTAAATTATATTTTCTTTCCTGTTTTATAAACATTGAATTAACAAGTCATAGTTGCTGACAAACCGTTTTCTTTATGAATCTGAAATATTCAAATAAAAATGGGTCTTTTTTCAAAATCTTAAAATACACTCATCATCAGCATGTATATAATGAGGTTGCCAGCGAATGTGCATACATGTATATAAACTGCACTTTATGTTAAGAGTTTTTCTCTCACATAAGTAGTGTCAGTTTCATGATCTTTACAAATAAATCTCCGCCACAACAGACTTTCAGAAATTCTTCTTCGGAAGCTGAATGAAGCATTGTATCATTATGCTATGTTTTATGTGAATATTCGATACACATGCGCATGTATTATTTATGTGTATACGAATATTTTTCATCATTTTGATTCTTACAGTGTTCTACAATATTCTAAATGTATGGTTTATTGCGGTATATAGGGAGTTTAAATTCTTCGGTATTCCGCCTCGCGCTGTTTAGTATAGAGCCTTTAGCTAAAATGTGAAAACAAATCTAGAATTATCACTCCCAAGCCCGCTTCCCGATCCCATATTGTACTGAGAAAAAAAATTCAAGCCACTTTGCTTCATAAAATGTTTTATTGATGAGATAGCTGTCCTATCTATCCGAGTACTCGGATATTCACAATCCCGAACAGAAAATCGAGTACGAATATTCGTCATGTCCGAAATCGTCGGATCGCGATCTATTTTTGGCAAAATGAAAGAACATTTATTAGCTTAATTAATTATTACTGAAAAAGAGACGCACTACTTATGAAAATAAATCCAAAATAAAGTACACTAACAATGAATCTTAGAGACAGACCATTGTATATGATATATAAATAAGAAACCTTTAAAATCTTCTGAATTGATAAACGTAAGCGTTGAACCAGGGGCCATCGCATGTCCTGCGTGTTACAACTTTGTAAATATCTGCGTCTTTGAGGTGACTTCGTGAGTAGATCGGATGCCATCGCATGAAATTTAAAAAGATGAGTGTGTGGATCGGATGCGATCGCGTGACCTTCTGTAGGAATCGTACTTGCTTCGGGTGCTGATTGATTGTCGGACTATTTCGGGGCCATCTTCGTGCGAAATTCGAAATTCCATATTCGTATGTCCATCTGGTGTCAATTTCGGAACAGTGTGACGCCAGCTTAATGGATTGTTTAAAAGATATAAAATTTAAATAAAAAGCATATAGAGTTGTATGAATGCCCACATATGGTTCAATAGAAATACAATGTGCACGTGTTCACTTGCACTGGACTGAGTTGTGTTCAAATGCACTCTAATTATTTACTAAACATCCGATTTTGTTATTCTAACTTTTTGAGAATGACATTGACCTAGCTTTTAACAGATATATTATTTATGAAGATCCATTCATGAATAAAGAAATAAATGTGGGTCAATTTCCTACAAATAATAGAAGCGCAAAAATTATCAAAGTTCGAACGTTTGTAAAAATCTTTGCGATATTCATTATTATACAAGAAAGTTAAGAGGTGGGTCCATGTAATCGTTCCATTTTCTCTAAATAACATAGGTGGGTCCGGGGAATACACCTGTCTAGATTGACTGATTGTTCTTTTAGTAGGAAAAGTTGTTTTCGTGAGATTGACTGATTGTTGTTTTCATATAAAAGTTGTTTTTGTAGAAAAAGTTGTTTTCGCGAGACTGACTGATTGTTGCTTTCGTATAAAAGTTGTTTTCGTGAGAATGACTGATAGTTGTTTTTGTATAAGAGTTGTTTTCGTATAAAAGTTGTTTTCGTATAAAAAGTTGTTTTCGAGAAACTGACTGATTGTTGCTTTCGTTTAAAAGTTGTTTTCGTAGATTGACTGATAGTTGTTTTCGTATAAGAGTTGTTTTCGTAGACTGACTGATTGTTATTTTTGTATAAATGTTGTTTTCGTAGAAAAAGTTGTCTTCGTAACAAAGTTGTTTTCGTGGGATGGACTGATTGTTGTTTTCATATAAAAGTTATTTCCGTAGAAAAAAAATTGATTTCGTGAGTTTGGCTGATTGTTGCTTTCGTATAAAAGCTGTTTGCGTGAGATTAACTGATGGTTGCTTTTATATAAAAGTTGTTTTCGTATAAAAAGTTGTTTCGTGAGACTGGCTGATTGTTGCTTTCGTTTAAAAGTTGTTTTCATGAGATTGACAGATAGTTGTTTTCGTATAGTAGTTGTTTTCTTAGACTGACTGATTGTTGTTTTCGTATAAATGTTGTTTTCGTAGAAAAAGTTGTTTTCGTAACAAAGTTGTTTTCGTGGGATTGACTGATTGTTGTTTTCATATATCATAATTTTCATACATGTTGTTTTCGTAGAAAATAAATTGATTTCGTGAGTTTGGCTGATTGTTGCTTTCGTGTAAAAGCTGTTATCGTGAGATTGACTGATGATTGTTTTCATATAAATGTTGTTTTCGTGAGGCTGACAAATTGTTGTTTTCGTAGAAAAAGTTATTTTCGTGAGATTGACTGATGATTGTTTTCGTACAAAAGTTGTTTTGGTAGGAAAAGTTGTTTTCGTAGAAATAGTTGTTTTCGTGAGATTGACAGATTGTTGTTTTTACGTAGGAATAGTTGTTTTCGTAGAAAAAGTTGTTTTTGTGAGATTGGCTGATTGTTGCTTTCGTATAAAAGTTATTTTCGTGTGAAATGTTTTCGTAGAAATAGTTGTTTTCGTGAGACTGACAGATTGTTGTTTTCGTAGAAATAGTTGTTTTCGTGAGACTGACCGATAGCTGTTTTCGTAGGAAATGTTGTTTTCGTAGAAATAGTTGTTTTTTACGATGGATGAAATCACTATTTTCCTATTATTATATTTACTCACCAATTAAATGTCTTAAGAAACTATGTAAGATTAAAAAGAACATAATAAAAAAACACAGATATTTTTTATTTCACAGTTTGTTTAGTTGTTTTCGTACGTAAGCTAAACAGTTAGCTATAGTTGTTTTCGTGAAGGAAAACAGTAATATCATCATGATTTTCATTTATTGCAAATAAGTGAATTAGAAAAAAACGCATGCAATTATTATATTTATTACAGAAAAGATTTTACCATGCTAAACATGGATAAATAAACATTATATATTTTGTTTTCGTAAAGAACTTCAAGGTTACATGTAGCAATTCAATCGATTTCCCATTGTGATTCACTAAAAAAGAAATTCGGCTGTAATGTCAATATTTTTCGGAATTTTGTACCAAAACTTGCTCATTTAAAGTATTTTTAAATGCATTCATAAAAAACTAAGTTTTGTTTTAAATAACGTATAATTTAACAGGTTGTTTTCGTAAAAAAAAATTGTTTTCGCTATCTATCTATATATTCCGTACTTTTTTATCAAATACAATTTCTAACCGGGCCTCATATTTAGCTATTATTTGTATCTACTGTTATGTGGCTGTTCAGATTTTGAAACATTCCCTTTTAACAAAAGTCTCTTTTTGGCTTCAAAATTTGCATTGCATGTCTATGGGAAGTTTGTTATGTAATTAAATAAAAATTCTGAATTTGTTTATTTGAGAAGGAAAATGCTAGTTATGATCACATACAAAATTTGTGTCAATTCCATCCTATAGTTATTGAGATAATTCATGATTTTAGGAGTCCAGCTTTAACGCATTTATTTAGATTTTATTGGGATAATTTCTCTTTTGCTTTGTACAATGTAACTAAATTGCTTCTCACATACATTCATATGTCAATCTCAATTCTATCGTTTCCGGCAATTTGCAGAATGGTCAACGTAAATTACATTTTCTTTATATTTCTTATTCTGAATGTGTGTGGTGATATCGAACTAAATCCTGGCCCAAATTTATCTCACTCTGTAAACTCAGATGGAAATTTAGCATTAATCCATCTTAATATACGTAGCATAAGGAATAAACTTGACTACATATCCGATAACCTGCTTGATCACGACATTTTATGCTTCACCGAGACTCACCTTGACCACCAAGTTCCCGATGTTGATCTTTTGAAATATTGTTCAAATTTTTCTTTATATCGTAACGATAACTCATCACATTCAGGGGGAGTGGTGGTATATGTTAGTAATGACTATTACTCACAACGCAAATTTAACCTTGAAATGCCATCACTTCAATCTGTTTGGCTTGAAATATCGTACAAAAGCACTTCTTTTCTACTATGTACTGTTTACAGGCCCAAAAAATACACGCGTTTCTTTTTGGAACGAATTTAATATAAGTATTGAACGTGCCCTAGAAATTAATCCTAATGTAATCATCATGGGCGACCTGAATGAAAATCTTCTCAACGATAACCTTAATAATCTAAAAAACATCATTTCAATAAATAATTTAAGTAATATAATTAACGAACCTACACGAGTAACAGATAGCTCATCCACTTTAATTGATCCTATTATTGTGTCCAATGATATTCAGATTTATAATTCTGGTTGTTTTAGTGTTGACAATCACATTAGTGATCATAAAACTACATTTGTTTATATTAAATCTAGTTTCATTAATAACAAATGTCTACGTCGCAAAGTTTGGTTTTATAATAGAGCAGATTTTATTCAATTAAATAGTCTGATTGAAATTGAAAACTGGGATTTTATCGACTCTGAATCTGTAGATCAGGCATGTGAATTATTCACGCAAAAACTTATATCATTAATGTCCCAATGTATACCTTCGAAAGAAATAACTATTAGACCTAATGACAAACCTTTGTACGATTCCGAAATACGGCAATATTCAAAATATAGAGACAGACAAAAACGTAAAGCTGTTAAAAAATCAACAGATAATGAATGGATGAAATACAAAACACTTAGAAATAAGGTCAATAATTTAAAAAAATATGCTAAAATAAATTTTTTCTCAAATATAGAAAACAAAGTTGAAGAACTTCGATCAAACTCCACTCGTAATTATTGGCAATCAATCAAACACTTAATGAAAGATTATAAAACGTCAGACTCAATTCCAATTCTAAAATCACATCACGATGGCCAAGATGAATTCTTTTTTACTGATGAAGAAAAGGCTAATTGCTTAAATGATTACTTTACCTCTGTATCCGAGCTAGATGATTCCAATGCTGTTTTACCCCCTTTCACATTACTTACACATGACACTCTAATCAACATCAATATTCGAGAAAATGAAATAATTAATATCATAAGTAATCTAGATTCTAACAAAGCTGTAGGACCAGATCTTATTTCTCACAAAGTTCTAAAAAATGTAAAATTTACTCTCTCTAAACCTTTGTGTAAGCTCTTTAATAAATCCCTTCGAGTTGGTCATTTTCCGTCTCACTGGAAGTCTGCTTTAGTTTTACCATTATACAAAAAGGGAGATAAAAATTGTCCAGGAAACTACCGTCCAATATCATTATTAAGTTGCGTAGGTAAACTTTTTGAACGATGCGTATACAAACACATGTACAATTTTTTCATCCATAATCATCTTATATACAATAAACAAGCAGGCTTTTTGTCAGGACATTCTACAGTTCATCAACTTATTGACTTATATAACCAAATAGCTGATTCATTCGACAAGAAATCTCACACATGTATCGTTTTTTGTGACATATCAAAAGCATTCGACCGTGTATGGCACACCGGATTAATTCACAAACTAAAACAAAACGGTATTGATGGGCAATTATTAAATTGGATTTCCGATTACCTTACAAATAGATGCCAGCGAGTTATAATCAGACAATCGTATTCAAGATTTAAACCTGTTAGTGCTGGTGTGCCTCAAGGATCTGTTTTAGGCCCCTTATTATTTTTAATTTACGTAAACGATATAGTTCGTAACCTTCTTAGTATAACCAGATTATTCGCGGACGATACATCTTTAGCTTGCACAGCCTCATCCAGTCCTGAGCTTCAGCATATTTTAAACCACGATTTAAAATTAATTTCCGATTGGTCAAAACAATGGTGTGTCACATTCAATCCAACAAAAACAGAAGTATTATATTTTGGTAATGAACCACCACCTAATCTTATTTTTAATGATGTTACATTAACTTTAACAAAAACACACAAACACCTCGGCGTAACCTTAAGCGATGACTGCAAATGGCATGCACATATTGATAATATTACTTCGTCTGCTTATAAACTTCTTGGCGTTTTGCGCAAATTAAAATTTACTGTTCGACGTAAAACCCTCAATCAAATATATATATCTTTTTTAAGACCAATTTTAGAATATGCATCGGTAGTGTGGGATAATTGCACTATTTATGAAAAAGAAAAGCTAGAAAAAATCCAGATTGAAGCAGCCAGAATAGTAACTGGAACTACACGCTCCATTAGTATAAATAATTTGTACCGTGAAATTGGATGGTTGACACTTAACGATAGAAGACAGTATCAAAAATTAATTCTAGCTTTTAAGATTAAAAACTCAATGGTACCACAATATCTTAACGACATTTTTCCAAGAAGTAATCCTGAGAACTTACGTTATAACTTACGAAATATAGATGATTTCATTAATATTCCAAGAAGAACTGCCCTATTTGAAAACTCATTTGTACCTTCAACTATTAAAAGCTGGAACGCTCTCCCAGCCGATATAAGGAATATACAAACTCTGGGTGCTTTTAAGCGAACACTTTTATCAACATTTTTTACAACTACAGATGTTCCATCGCACTTCTTAGTGGGAAATCGATTTTTCTCATTAATTCATACACGTTTACGAAATGGTTGCAGCAATCTTAATGATGACTTATTTAAAAATCACATTTCTGATAATAGGCTATGTAATCACTGTAAAGTTCGCGAGGATGCTGAGCATTTCTTCTTTCGATGTACTTTATACACTTTAGAACGTCTAAAACTGTTTCAAGACACACGTAATTTCCACCCACTAAACTGTAATATTTTACTATTCGGCAGCGCAAATCTATCAAGTGAAGACAATGAATATATATTTCTTGCTGTTCAAGAATTCATAAAAAATACAAGACGTTTCAGCGACCATTAAATACTGTATCTATATTTTCATTGATAGACCATACCTCTCTTTATTCTACTTTCACTTTCTTATGCCATTTTCTCTATTGTTATCGTTCGATTTTCCTCGGCGTCATAGCATGAATAGTTCACGGTGTCTTCGTGCTCTTTGTTTGACAGCCGTGATATTGAGATAGTGTGTGGTCATCAACCTTTGAACTGTTCATGCTTTGACGGTTGGGAGAGGGCGAACAATATATATCTATTCTTATATTCAATTTTTTTTTTGTATTTTCATGAAATTCAATCCACTCCTATTGCCCGACTATTTTATTTTCTTGCATTGTTTAATGTATATACCTTAAGGGGAGAGCCGTAACTAAGTTGTAGAACTTGTGGCTCAACCCGATTGCCGTATATACATTTAGTTATGTGTTATAAGTATATTTGTTGTAATTATGTAATTGAAAAATGTATTTACGGGCAATAAAATATGTTTAAACTAACTATTGGGATCCCAACTTTTGCCTTGTCTACAATAGTCTCAATCAATTATCGAAACAAACAAAAACTAACCCTACTTCAATGATTATATTAAACCCATTTTGATTTTTAAAAACAAACACCAACATTAACAATATGTTGATAAACTTTAGTCCATAAAACTAATTTAATAATCAATAACTAAAACATATGAACTTTACTATCATGGCGGTCTGACAACGCCAGCGGTTTCTACTTCAAGTGAGTTAGGGACAAAACGGACCATGAGACGAAACGGACCAAAGTCGGGACGAAACGGACCATATTTGTTGGACAAAACGGACCATAGTCGGGACAAAACGGACTATTGTCGGGACAAAACGGACCATAAGAAAAAATATAAACATTAATATTATAATTTATTATGCGTGTGATTAATTACACATTATATATCGTTTATGTCTCAGTAACATTAAATTGTGTTTCAACAGTAATTTAAATAGCCTCAATTGTGATTAACTGTTTGCGTTTTTTTATGCGTTGTTTTACTCTTGAGTAATTGTGTTATAGACTGAAAGGATTTCACTTTGAAGTAAATAATTATCATCAGTTTGGTGATAATTAAAAATTAAGTTGTCAATGAAAGATAGAAACAAACAATCTTATTCAATTAGGATCTCCTGATTATCAAATGGACAGATATCACTTTGGTGTTATTTAAGATATGAAGTTTTCCATGAAATAAACAAGCAAAAAATAACACAATTACTCAAGAGTTATTATTGAACTTGTTTGCGAGGGTGAAATAAAGATATGTTGTGTTCTATTCAGAAAAAAAATCAATTTATTTATTAAAATGGTCTGTTTTGTCCCGACGTGCAGTACATAGGAAATATAAGCAACTTCAAATTAAATCACTCTGATGTATTAGCTGATTAGCTCAATGAAACGCCGAGGAGGACACTGAATAGCTTAAAAACAACGCACAAACAACACGCAAACAGTTAATCACAATTGAGGCTATTTTAATTACTGTTGCAACACAATTTAATGATACTAAGACATAAACGATATGTAATGTGTAATTAATCACACACATAATAAATTATAATAATATTTATATTTTTCCTTTTGGTCCGTTTTGTCCCGACAATGGTCCGTTTTGTCCCGACAATGGTCCGTTTTGTCCCGACTATGGTCCGTTTTGTCCGGACTATGGTCCGTTTTGTCCCGACTATGGTCCGTTTTGTTCAACAAGACTATTCTACCCACATTCAATTAACTGAAGTTCTACTCCATATCAAATTCCTCACAGCGGTTACAACACACGTTGCTATTTTAATTAATTCAACGAAGGGAAACTATCATTGCAGGGAGTTTAAAATTTCATATATAGATATATGCAACGACAAATAACGTTAAATATTTACAACTTAATTCAAGGAGGACCCGTGCTTAAATGTACATTATTTACTTAAACTCAGTTTACGATAAATCAATAAAACTTCGTTCACCAAACAGAATTTAGCTTAAGGTTCTGGAACTGTAACTAACTTCGGTAAACTTCGACCCTCGGTACAATCCGGTTTTTTCCCGATTACCTATCTTCGTCAAGTTTCGTAATTGCTATTTTTAGAAATTTTCACCACGTGACTTGGGTTGTTCCAGAAGTCACATTTTCCGAAAATGGCGAAACCAGACGCTCTACAGCATGATCGTAGTTAGTTATCGTAAAAATAATGGTTTATCGACATAAAAACAATGAAAAGCCGTAGTGGATCATAACTTTTGTGTTGATTCTGTTTGTACAGGTGTAAAAAACA
The DNA here is from genome assembly GCA_025267735.1 of Mactra quadrangularis. Lineage (NCBI taxonomy): Eukaryota > Metazoa > Mollusca > Bivalvia > Venerida > Mactridae > Mactra > Mactra quadrangularis. The sequence goes on along the minus strand of CM046305.1, from coordinate 43,448,159 downwards.
TTTTTTTCATTTGTTTTGCGATGTAAATAGGGTATGACTAAAACACGAAATGGAGATTTTGAGGCGAAATGGACGAAATGGAGAATTTGGGGCAAAATCGGGTTTTGATTGTTTAATAACTCTTTTTCTCCAATTTTAATATCTATTTTGTTTACTGAAAATGAACAAAGGTATAATAAACTACACAAATATCGATAAACATGGAAAGAATGTTTATCTTAGATTGATTTATTGCCGAATTCCCATAATAATCGTACCAAAGTCAGCATATGAAGACAAAATCGTTGCACATTTCTGTTTTTAATATCACCATATTCTAATTATAAAATAAACAATACAGTAAACAGCATAATTTGAAAGCTAAGGCACATAATATGCCAACATTACTGACTCTAGTGTCAAACTGCTAGTGCAAAAAACGACAACAGCAGAAAACATAGCTGGTACAGGTTTAATCCCCAAATAGTCCCCTCAAGCTTTCCAAAAAGCAATGGAGAGAAGGCTTTTATATGATAATGCAGAGTTTAACATACAGTTTCCATCTCAAATGCCAATTTTAGATGATATATTTGTATAAAGTAGTATTATTTGTAATTGACCATTTTGACGTTATTTTTCTCTATAAAATCTCTTGCAGTTTCAGTATAGTAATCTCATACAAATTCTTATAAAAAATGTTAGAAACGGTAAAATTTCTTAAATTTTTCATTGTATGGGCAGTTAGTACTGCAGAAAATTTTAAAACTAGTTGCATGTGTCTAACTAACTTCAAACTTGAGATATTTGCTTTTAAAGATAGGGTAATTTTTTTAACATTCTCAAAAACTCGGATTTTGCTTGGAGGTACATGTATGCAAATCTCTGTATTTTTATAAGTATTTGTCCAAAGTGTAACCTAATTGCTCTGATTTGTCATGACATGACTTTGTAACAGGAAAAGTGTTTAAAACTTGGAAATAAAACAGCAGAATTTGAAAAAAAAAATTCATTTTTTGTCCCAGCACAATTTACGGTCTTTCTGAAAATCAAGGGTCACGTTATAAAAATGCACATAACTTAAGTTACAAACGGTAAATTTCTTTAAAATTTCAGCATTCAATGTCTTTAATAGTATAGATTCAAGAAACAATATCATTATAAGAATTTGGAAGGTCACCATTACAGTTCCAGAACCTTAATTAGTCAAGCTTATATTTTTAACTAGCCTGTAACAATAAACAATATAAATAAGAGTAAATGAACATCGAACTCACCTCGGCAAGATCCAATATGGCTGTAAACAAACTATATTTTTCCGCTACTAAAGGGAGTTTAGCCACGTGATCTCCAGATTCTTACGTCACAGATCAAGTTGAATAGACTATTTATATCACACTCTAAATTTAGTAACAGCTTTGGAATTCCCAAGACTAAATTTAGATCAGATAAATTAATGAAAAGTTAAGTTGAAAATTAAAGTACTGTGAATGCTGATTTTTCACGTTTGATACTTTCTGCGATTTCGCATCAGGCAAAGCAGACGTATGGCGGCACCCGATGTATTGTACAAGGTATCAGACAATTCTGTCTAAAAATAAAAATTTAAGTTTAAATTAAGTCTCTTCAGTGATTTCAAAAACAGATTTTAATTGCACCAAAAAACTTAACCTAAAAAGGTTACGCCGACGCACATGTGAATAGGATCGCCCAACTATTATCCGAATATTCTCCGATAGCGATACATTCGTCTTTACTTCCTTGGGTAGCAAACATGAATAGAGATAAACATTTGTTTCGACGAGTTAATTGAAATTTAATGAGTTTTGTCACGCACGAGTGACAGCTTCCCTAATGTTGTACTGATAGTACAATTTCATTTAATATCAGATTGTAAAATGTGTGCAGTTATGTATGAAATTATGTAACATGCACTTATTTTATTTCATTTTTTTTTCAACTATTCAAAAAATTGTGTTTAAGTCTTTCATACCCTATTGATTTCAAATAACTCTGTTACAAGGGCACTGTGTGCAAAGATAAACAAATACAGATTTTAATATACAGTGTAGAGGTGGGACATCGGCTGAAAATCCTAATCGATCATCAGTTGGGATCGGTTTCCGATGTCGATGCAATTCTTCCTCGAATCGGTTTCTGATAAGTTTGCTTTTACATGCATGTTTCATTGTGAATTCTTATAAAATTCATGTACTATGGACAAGGAAATAATGTTTCTTTTAGTCAAGTCGGTCAAAAACCTAAGAAAATAAAAAATCAAAGATACCTTGTAGCCAGTACATGTACTTTTGGCACTTAAAGGTACATGTATATACAGGCAAATGAATATGCCAAAAGTAAAGAACCATGTATATACTTTAAAACAGTATAAAGAACGTAAGAAGTCACTTACTATAAACTTTTGTCACTTATAACATTCAACTGAACGTATTAAAGCATGTGGCATACACATTGTTGAAAAGGAAAGTATGATACTGAGGGAATCACCATGCTATTTATAGATTTGTTATGTCGTGCATTGCTAAAATTAAACATTTGTATTGGTCGCTTCTTGTCTTTTCAACATTCTTAGGCGGATAGGATATCTTTTTAAAAGATGTTGCACAATAACAAGCTCTAATATTTTCTCATCAGTAAATGCATATTTAAACACAAATCTATTGAGCTAACCTGACCCACGTGGGTCTAGTTAGGAAACACCCTAAATATTACGAGAAAATAAAGAAATATTTTTTCAAGTAATATAACAGTGTGTCTGTTGCATTCACAGTTACAAAAAATATAATTCAAAATTAGGAAATATGAAGTTGAATGTTTGCCTGTATATATCTTTAACAAAATATATCAGTGTCTAATACAAATCAGACACAAATGACATGCTTTAAAGCATTATTCATAACTTACCGATACCTGAAAACATGTTATTCTCCTTAAATAGTCTATCCTCTCTTCGTGCCGATGATACAGTTAAATCGATTATCAGAATCGGGAGCCTCCATCTAGTCGATAATCGATAATTTCCGATCATCGATACAACACTAATATAGTCCATTTGGAACACCTCGACCTTTCATGAATGAATAATTCGTAGCGAATGGCCGAGGAGTTCCGAATGTAATAAAGTCCAATCCAAAAGTTCTTCAACCAAATAGATTTTGAGAAAAATTGATCAAGCATACCGAAAGTAATTTTATCATTCGGAACTCCTCGGCCATTCGATACAAATAACCTCTGACATATTTAGGCGCCATTTTGAAACTATCAGTGTTGAAGTAAACAAATACACGATCGTTTAGTCGATGAGTGATGTTTCGTTTTTATTCCGTAAATTTAAAATTACACAGTTCAGTGATATCGCTGAACAATATTTGGTTCAAAATATAACATAGAAAAGTGTTTTGACAAAGATCTGCGTCTATACTGCAAGAACTATTTTGTATAACCGTTACGTGCTTCGCCTCGCGTAGGTAGTAAAATCTGCAGCACCAGTACAGTTCAATTACCCTAAACGTTCCAAACGTTACGTGACGATACATTCGGAACTCCTCGGCCATTCGCTGCGAATAATCTCAGACATATTTAGACGCTATTTTGAAACTTCCGGTGTTGAAGTAAACAAATATACGATTGTTTAGGCAACGAGTGATGTTTCGTTTTTAGTCCATACATTTTGAAACATCACTCATTGCCTTAACGATCGTATATTTGCTTATTAGATTATTCGATTGTATCGTTACGGAACGTTTTGGAACGTTTAGGGTAATTGAACAGGCAACTTGTTAGACTCCCCGTGAATCCTTCCGAGATGATTTCATTCATGAAAGGTTGAGGTGTTCCGAATCGTAGTTTTATTATACGTTTATCAAAAATCATTCATGTGAAATATTTTGAACCATATGTTGATAAATACACTAATTTGACTAAATAATGTTGAATTTTGGATTTGCTCAGGTGACTCTATAGACTCTATAGAAATACCAATCTCTCATACAGAGTTGTCGATCCTTACAGTGATCTATATCTCTGTAAACGTCTCGGGTTTTACAAGATTCTTGTAAAATAGTAATATAATTTAGATTTTGTATCTAAAGCGTAATTCGTCTTTTATATATATTATCTCAAATTTTTACGTGAAATATAATTTTATTACAGGCGAAATCCAATTTTTAAAGAGTTATATTTACAAGAACTATTTTCTTGTGAAACGTCTATTCTGAGTAATTTGGCTTTTTTACTCATCCGCAAAAAATGTCAACAATAGATGATATTGCTAAAAATTATGACAAAAATTTAGTGCTAAGGGACTGTCAACGACAAGCCTTTGAACATCTACAAGACAAGAAAGGTGATCTGTTATTTAGTTTGTCTGTTGCGTTTGGACAAAATTCAAAAATTGTCACATGATCGTTTTAAACGATCACGTGTTTGGGACTACTTTCGAGACGTTAACAGAGATAAAGATCACTGTAAGGATCGACAACTCTGTATGAGAGATTGTAGAAATACAGGTAACCATTTGATGGTTGACATGCAAGAAATAATAGCGAGTATATAAAATGAAAAACACGGTAATTTTAAAATTGCAATTACTAAGTCATTTTTCATCAAGTATCTTATATCATTAGAAAGGTCTTGAAACTCATAGTTTGAATATTTTAAAATTACATTGTATTTGTAAAACCAGAATCGTTTTTTATAAGCGAGTGTATAAACCTAGTGCTTCAAACAGGCAAGAAGATTGTTCAAAAGACAGGTTTAAATCAACTTATATATCTTTTTCAAATCAAAATTTTGGATCATGATTTAAAAATTCTGCTGCTATCAAATGTATGTAAAGATTGGTTTCTTTCTGCCAACCAGTAAATCAGCTAAATGTAAGTAGCAGATGCTTGTGACGTCATCCGTGAACTTGTCTATGTGCATATTTTTATGGGCCAAGTCGATTCGGCTAATCCTAAAATCACGATTTTATCCATGCACTCTTAGAAGGTGCTGTACTCGTATGTTAACACACACTACGTATTAAACGTAACACAATTTTCTTTAAATGAGCTTTATTTGAAAAATATAAAAGTAACACAAAATAAAATTTGTAAAAATAACAATAGTATAAAAATAACAAAATGAAATAAACACGATGAAAATACAAATAAATACATGTATAAATTAAATGTAAAAAAATAACATAATAGCACCTTAAGGGATATAACATATTGCTTTATATGACTGATGAATTCCACATAAAGGGATTTCTGAAATCTGAAAATGACGTCATTTTAAAGGTACTCATTCACAGATTTTTTCATATTTTAAAATAACCAACCTGTGTATGTAACTGCGTTAAGGAAACGAATTTTTAATGTTTTAAGGCGAGCTGATCAGAAGATTATGAGCACCATAGACAAACATAATTTTCTTATCCGAAATGTTTTAGTCTGTTCCGTTAAAATTGGTCACTGCAAGCAAGTAAACGCTCTCGTTTTTGTTATCTTATCGGAAATTCAGAATGTTCAATTATGGACTTTAGTCAGTTACCTTTCACTGATAAAATCTGAAGCAATCCAATTGGTAAGTAGGTCCTTACAGTTGGAATCCTCGGTTTTTTAATGAATTCCTATGTAAGGATAACAAAATATTTCATCGTATATCTTTCTTGTTAATGAAGATATGGACATGCAGAAGTGATAGAATTTAGATAGTTCTTTACCCAAAAAGTATTTAACTTGAATTTCAAACAAATTGAATGATTCACAAAAAGTTATTTAAAATTGATTATGGCAAATTGACATTAAAAAGTAAGGATAAAATCCGAGTAATCCAACTAATAGGACCTACCTATTTGAAGAGCTTACAAGGGGAAATAACTGACTAAGGTTCCTTATTCAAGTCATATAGGTAAAAGTAAGAGACTCTCCAATTATTCCGACATCACAGTTCTGTACGATGACCTACTTGGGATTCTTGAACCACGGATACAAACACAGCCAATGGCCACTTCTAATACTTGTTCTTGGTATGCCCAAGAGTTCGAGCTGGAGTCACAAACTTTTCGGATGACAGGAATATAAGTATTCACCGTTTCACATACGCCTCTGGCTCCGCGGCAATGAAAGCAGCCACATATAGCTCTTGCGATACGTTTTGGTACCCGGTCTTCGTCGTAATCAATTGTATATGTCCATGGACAAACTGCGCGCGCATTTGTGACGTCATTTCCGACAGGTCCGCCATATTGTGGAATATCGCACGCTAGTGGTTGGTTTCTTCGGTGATGTCGCTCGGTAGACGAGTCAGTACTGGTTTCGGGGCCTTGGTAACACTGCATAGTATGCAAGGTGAACTCATTATCGAGGTTTGTATAGGTTTCATACAGAAATGTTTTAACTTGTTCGGTGGAGTTAACTTGAGTATGACATCTTGTTGAAGCCAAAATTGACCAATCTGGAAACACCAATAACCATAATGCGAACTGAAAAAAGAACAAAAAATGGTGATTACACAACAAAAAATTATTACAATTTAACACGAGTTACAATAGTTTTGTAAAGAAGTGGAATTAATCAATAACCGTTTTTTATCATTGTAGAGGTCATTCGGAACTACCTCGGTGATCTTCTACACAGATAAACCTCGGAGATCATAAGGTGAAAAAGTAGATCTAGGAAATTTGGTTTCTGTGGTAATATAGTCTGAACTACACAGAAGTACGACGTGCAAGACATTGTACTGATGAAATGATGTGATAAAGCGTGTAACAATGTCATTATTAAATGTTGACATGAAATTAACAGTCGCCGGACCTTATAACCTGGTTGTATTCCTACTACGTCTGATTTCCGAGGTATATCCCTCGTATATGATCGCCGAGGTTGTTCCGAATGACTTCGTAAATGATTGCTGAGGTGTTTCGAATGACCTAAGGTCATCAATTCATCATTCGAATATACCTCCAAAGATACAAACAATAGTCATTGCTGCCGATGTATTACAATAAAGATCCGCCATTTAGACCACTTTTGTTATTTCAATATCATGCAAATTTTGACAATTATTAAGACCCTAATGCTTAATTTGTGAACAAAAGTGTCTCTATAATAAGACCGTTTCACTATTAAATCGTCGATTTCCTCCTGGTCTTAATAGCGAACTTTATTGTACACTCGCATACAACATTTTACCTTCAAAAAAGTTTTCATTTTTAATAAAAAAAGAAATTTCAATTCAATATTCTAATGCTTGCTCTCCCGTTTGTAAACAATTTTGAATGAAACAACCTGTCTTTTACAGTCTTTATATACATAATATACATAATGCACACCTACCTCCCAGGAAGCAGGAAAGCCCCGATGCTGAATGACATACTAATCCATTCACAGACTGTCAATGGTCGACTTCCCGTTGGAAAAAAACACAAACCCAAGCCATCTATGGATATGCTTGTCGGATTTGCCATTTTTGATTTGACGTGGCTGTCACAATTTATGTGGTTTCGCTCCAATGGTTTGAAACTAATTATTATAAGCAAAACTGTTCAAATCGTTGGTGTAAAACGTTTCCAACAGTCAAACTTGTTTTAGGCAGCCATGCGATCTGGTCTGGTTTGTTTGTTTGTTTGTTGGGTTAAATGCCGTAGCAACAAATTGTATAGGTCATAACGGCGGTCAGTCGACCTACTCACTGTTCCTGGAAAGGCTGAATATGACACAATGTGCGAAGATGTGTCAAGTTACTGCCCGTGAATTATTTGGAACACCTCGACCATTCATTGAATGAATAATTTCGAAAGAACTCGCGGGGTCCACCGAGAAAATTGGGTGTTTTAGCTACATACGCGAGTGAAAATAGTTCTTGCCGTAAACATCCAATTAATGTGACTAGATACTGTTAAGCGATAGCATTAAGTCATTTCAAATGTATTGACCAGAAAATGAGACATGAGTCATCGCCTAATCTATTCGTTTAATTCAACACTGAATAAAGCGTTTTTGTTTGGTCACGTGACCCAAAAGTAATTCCAACATGTCGTATAAATGTGTACCATCCAGAACTCCTCCGCCATTCGCTACGAATGACCTCGGACATATTTAGACGCCATTTTGGAACTACCTTTTCGTCACATTCCCAAACGAATGCTTTGACCAGTGTTGAAGTAAACTAATTCACGATCGTTTCTAAGCGATGAGTGATGTTTCGTTTTAGTCCATAAATTTGAAATAACACAGTTCCATGCTATCGCTGAGCAATATTTAGTTAATTATATGACATAGAAATATGTTTTGACAAAACTATTTTGCGTAACAATTACGTGCTCCGCCTGTGCCTCGAGAGAACCCCTCGAATCCTTCCGAGGTTATTCATTCATGAAAGGTCGAGGTGTTCCAAATGAATATGCACAAGCTTACTAATAAAAATTGGCCAAGGGGTTTGGAAAGCTCTTTGAAAAGTGCCAAGGAAGGAGCCGCAGCTGCTGATGCTGGTATTGTCTTTAATTCCCCTGAGGGGGAAACTGTACTTATAGACGTTCAAAGGGGCGTGGTGCTGTTGGGTTCGTGGATGGTAACTGGCTCTTGGTATCGGAACATTCAAGGGTGTCCAAATTCGAGCTGGGTGTGACGTAATACACAAAATTATAGTGACGGCATGACACCTCATTAACAAAAAATGAAGACAGCTCATTACTGCGACATAAAAACGGTTTGAAAAAGTCTTCAGTAGGCTTCATTTTGAATATTATTGCAACAAATAAAAACTCCGTTTTAAAAATATATTTGTTAAGAATGATACCTTATTAATTGAAATCTGAGGACAACTCATTATTGCAACAAATAAAAACCCATACGAACAAATCAAGTTAAAAATATATTTTATCTAAAATACAGAAATAATGATATATATGTTATTAAGCATAAAACTATTTCCCAATCCTTCAATCGTCAGACCATCATGACGTGTTCATACCAATGAGTAATAATTATACCAAATTTATATAATTCTATGAAGGAAAATAATTTCGATATTTTTCACCATTGCGCAACCAATAACATTGATAGCTAAAACTTCAGAGTCTTTTATGTATTTATTTATTATTAACATCTACAAAGGTGATTATTTCCATTACATGTACGGACTGCATGGTATTTCTTTTACATGACAATAATTTGATAGCAGTGTTATAATAACTTTTCTAAAGCTCTAAACTGTCACCATAACTGTAAACCTTATACTGTTTTACAGCTTTCTGCTTATAATTAATGAATGTTTTGTATTGCATTGTTCTTTGTGTATTATCTTTGTATATTAAAAATGAGTAATAAATAATTACAATAAAAAAAACTTCAGAGTCTCAATCGTAGATTTTATACTCCAAAAGGTTTGACACCGTCACGAATCTGGCGACGAAAAGTAAGTGAGTGCAAACCATTGTATATTGTGTGTACTACAGTCAAAATGATTTGAGCATTTTATATTTTAAAGTCAACATTCCAGAAAACTTGTCAATTTTATTGTTACTTGTCAATTTTATTTTACGGTATGAGCTTTGTACATGTAGTTGGTAAACAGCTAAATCCAGAAATTTAGCTTTTCTAGGTACAGTGAGTACAAGCAGAAACAACCATACTTTTAAGGGTACAAAACCATTCATCGAAATGGTACATTTTATCGAAATGGTTCATTTTACCAAAATGGTACATTTTACCAAAATGATGCATTTTATCGAAATGATACATTTTACCGAAAATGTCAGACGGACAACTTACAGCTTCAAACTCTTGAAAACTTCGGTCAAAAGTTGTTGGAATTTAAACTTGACGACCTTTTCACCAATTGTTTCTCTTCAGACTTTATCAAGGAAAGACAACTGACAAATATTCCTTGATACAAGGAACAAAGACATGAATAAAACGGTTACTTAGATGCAATCAACTTTAATGTTATAAAATTAAGTAATTTATGAAATCAGTCATGCGTCACCATAAACGCAACACGGTGAGAGGTTACTTCCCTTTTAGAGGTATTTTACTAAAATGTTATCTTCCAAATCCAATAAATCTGATCTATTTTAGATCAAAGGGCGTTGTCGGTTTGTTTTAATCACACGTTTCATCCATTGAGTTTATGGCAAGTTTTCATTAAACCCCCAATATCCTTATAAGTGCCGGCAAATAGATCGACGTGGCTTTTATTAATTCGAAAATTCAAATATCTTGACGTCATCGCTGAAACAGGTGACCCGGATGTTCAAAATTTCCGACCTTCCGTTACTTTGATAAAATCTCCTTTATCACGATGTGAACTTTGAAGTTCTAAAATAACTTTTAATGAAAAATAACAGTTATTAGTTTGATGATGAAATTGAAGATGTTTTATTTGAAAAAATAGAATCTGATTTTTGATATATAGGAACTTAAATTAAGAGCAATTTAGCGTTAACGATTATTTAAAAACGTGACGTGGGGATTTCAGATACAATAGTAACTTAGACATAAAATGGTGATAAAAAACAATAAAAAATGGAGACATGAACACCGAGAAAAATGCTGAAAAAAACTCAGACCCAAAACGGTGACAAAACAGCTACAAAATGTCACAATAACAGAGACCATTCTATTAATAGAAGGTGAAAAATCACCTCTATACTAAGACGCACAACGCTTCCCAGAATATAGTGCGGCGCATGAAGACAAAATCGTTGGATTTTTTCGGTTTTTTTTACAAAATCATTGTTAAAATGTAAAATAAATTATCACTTATAGCTACAGGAATATAAATTCATAGATACAAAGTACATGTACTTTTAAACCTCTAAAGGTAAAGATGCATAGTTAAATCGTGTATTCTACTTTCGATTTCAAACGTCTGTGTAAAGAATGACAGATGTAAACACGTTATGATGGAGGTTTGACAACCGTTTAAAAAGTTTAATTTAATAAGGATAGTTGGTTGGATAGTTACATTTTATTGAGTAGACACAAAATACATACTCTGTATGTTCAGTATACTTGAAGGGGGAAATTATTAGAATGTAAACATTGCCACATGTTTTCAGGTAAATAAACAGTTTTACCCATGATGCTCGTCGTCTCCGTACAAAGGTCAGTCAGACCGTCAATTTAGCGTTAACGATTATTTAAAAACGTGACGTGGGGATTTCAGATACAATAGTAACTTAGACATAAAATGGTGATAAAAAACAATAAAAAATGGAGACATGAACACCGAGAAAAATGCTGAAAAAACTCAGACCCAAAACGGTGACAAAACAGCTACAAAATGTCACAATAACAGAGACCATTCTATTAATAGAAGGTGAAAAATCACCTCTATACTAAGACGCACAACGCTTCCCAGAATATAGTGCGGCGCATGAAGACAAAATCGTTGGATTTTTTCGTTTTTTTTTACAAAATCATTGTTAAAATGTAAAATAAATTATCACTTATAGCTACAGGAATATAAATTCATAGATACAAAGTACATGTACTTTTAAACCTCTAAAGGTAAAGATGCATAGTTAAATCGTGTATTCTACTTTCGATTTCAAACGTCTGTGTAAAGAATGACAGATGTAAACACGTTATGATGGAGGTTTGACAACCGTTTAAAAAGTTTAATTTAATAAGGATAGTTGGTTGGATAGTTACATTTTATTGAGTAGACACAAAATACATACTCTGTATGTTCAGTATACTTGAAGGGGGAAATTATTAGAATGTAAACATTGCCACATGTTTTCAGGTAAATAAACAGTTTTACCCATGATGCTCGTCGTCTCCGTACAAAGGTCAGTCAGACCGTTAGTGTACAGAATGAAACAGAGACAAGACAGTTAGGTGAGAGATATCGTTGACAACAGCGTGACAATTGAGACAAAAGCAAAGATAAAAAGGTAAAAACACTGAGTCATATCGATGACATATACAGTCACAAACGTTGACACAACTGCAAATAACAAACAACAACGATAAACTAATTACATTACTGAAACAATAGCTTGGTGATGGGCGAACACAATATCTGCCTGCCTACCTATCTGTCAAACACCCTGCCTGCTTGTCTGTCCAACTGCTTGTCTGTCTAACTGCAAGTCTGACAAACTAATTGTCTGTCTAACTGCTTGTCTGCCAAACTAATTGTCTGTCTGCCTGCCAAACTGCCCGCCTCTCTGTATACCAGCCCGTCTAAATGCCTGTCAGTCTAACTGCTTGTCTGCCTAACTGCCTTAAACGCGATTTACAGCCAAAGACAAAATAGAAAATAAATACTGATTGTAATGTATTCGTGCATAAAGGTCAAACTCCGGTTAATTCTGTCGAACAATATGAAAACGTAAAATTTATTGAAAAAATTGGACGATAAATATAAATGGGAGAAGCTATGAGCTTAGCTAGTTAACTTAAGCTAAACAATTACCAGTGACTTATTCACTTCATTGCGTGCGTCAGCATGAAGCTCATGCTATTGAATTTCTCTCACTTTCCATAGCCTTTGCATCCAGCAGCCCGTTTAAGAACGAACGTTACGGACCGGGACAACTCAACCCGAAGACAACTCAATCTGAAGATAACGCAACCCAAAGTCAATAAGAGATCGAGTTGTCTCGGATTGAGCTGTCCCGATCCTAATGTTACGAAACGTTACGGAGCGTTCGGGGTAATTGAACTGGCTACAGATGTTGCACACAGTGGATGACCTATTAACGGACCAAGTAAAATTCAATCCAATAAAAATCGATTTTATAAGGGAGATAATCCTGGATGCAAAAGTCCAATAATCGTTGTAGTTATTTCCCTTTTACTTTCGTCGGCCTGCGGCATTCGGAACACTTCGTCAGTTCGAGTATCGGTTCGTGTGCTCTTCCGTACGGGTTTGCATATGAAGCAAGGCATTCATAGACACTTTTTTACATTGTTTTAATTTCAAGTATTCTATAACATGATTTCTTACCAGGTTATATAGTCACGCGATCTTCTGAGTGTACATATGTAATTAAACAGTCATAATCTTCTGTCCGTTTGAGGATTCGAATGGTCGGCAACCACAGTACTTTCTTCCGTTACACTCCATACGTACCGTGGGTAATTTGACTGGCAAAATCTTTTTTTTTCATGAATATGCATGAGGCAGGAGAGACTAATCTTCTTTCAATGAAATCGCGTGTAACGATATTATACTTTGCAATAACTGACGTTATACTGGGGTTTTCTTCACCGGCTTTAAAAAATCAAAGCGCTTAAGGCACTGGAGTTGTTCGACAGAGAAAACATGTTGTGCTTCGGTCACTTAATGTGCTCAAAAATGTGACAAAATATGTAGAATAAGATTTCGTTTCTTGAAACATAGACTGCAGAGCTTTCGTTGTATGAAATGTATCTTTAAAATGGTGCCATTTGCACTTGTAAACAATACATGAAAATCCAATTTTAATTCGATTATCAAAAATACCGATATCCAAATGTTCAGGTAAATCTAATTTAGAAATTGATTACAATACATACTCCTATAATTGCACAGGTATAATAACCATAGAGGAGTACAGGGAAATACATACGTGTACCTCAAAAAAAGGAGAATCCGTAGTAAGGTTGCTACACCGATTTTTCAAATTGGCGTATATAGTTGTTCGACAAGCGAACAACTAATCACTAATGAAGGTCCCCATTTTGGATGGTAAACCAAACCATTGATTTAATTTCACTTTTCGACCACCGTAGTGGCTATAATTTACAATAGTATAGCAAAAATGAGACTGCAAATATTAAACTTATGAAATGACATTATAAAATGTGACAATAAACCAAAACAGACAAACTGGCCTCTTTTTATTGTTCATAAAAAAGTACAATTTACAAATTTAGTACATTTATTTATATTTATACTACAAATTGATACAAGATGTTTTAACTGTTAAAATGTAATTAAAATTCATACCAGTAAATGTCTGCGTATTTGTTATCTTTTAGTGTATGACTATACTATAGTGGCATATTTTTGCCAACTAATAACCACATAACTAACAAGTTATTTAAGTGGTTAACTAGTTACGGTAACTGGTTAATCACTTAACTTAATTAACTTAAGATATTTACCAGTTACCGTAACTAATTAACCTTTTAATTAACTAGTTAGTTATGTCGTTATCTGATGGCAAAAATTTGCCACCATATTTAATCATAAAATTTCTGTCTCTGTCGTGAAAACTCGTTTAGTCGATAATACAACTTTAGGACTTATATTTTTGTTTGGAGCCATTTTGATTTAATCCCGATCTAAAATTATCCGCTCGCTTACTTCCTACAAGACAGAACAGCAGAGGACAAGAAGGCATAGGCCATGCCAAAGTAAAATTTTGTTAAGCGTCAACTCAAGTTAGACACACTTAGGTACCTATTCACAAAAACACACAAACCGTAAACGAAAACACATGTCTTTCAAGCTAGTATTCACACACATAAGTACTCAGTAGTAAATGAATTATTATGACATTAATGTGAGATTAAAGTAATTCTATAAAAAAAGTATATACAACATACACATGTACATTTTCATTAATCAAGTACACAGAAACACGGAACTATCAGTATTTCCTGAGAAAATCAGTTATCGAATCCCGGAACAACATAATTATTTACGAAAATTTCACCAACAATTTTGTTTTGTTTCGGATTGAGGACTCTTAAACCTACGCGCACGCGGACGCTTAACAAAATTCCGGTATGGTATGGTATGGTACGGTACGGTACGGTACGGTACGGTATGGTACGGTATGGTACGGTACGGTACGGTACGGTACGGTACGGTACGGTACGGTACGGTACGGTACGGTACGGTACGGTACGGTACGGTACGGTACGGTATGGCCTTAGGTTCCAATCCTACCGAGAACATTTCTAGCAAGACACTCTTTTCACTTCACGCGGGTGTAATTTGGTAAAAGCGAGGTTGGTTGTGCCACTAATCAGTTACATTTTAATCGGAATAAAAGACAAATTATTTAGCAACAGTCAGAGGCGGAAGCCCCTAAGGTTCTTGTTTTCTTAATTTGTGTGTGGTCTCCCTTTAATAGCAAAAGTTTAAAATCCAAAAAAAACGTCCCTTTTTGCGTTTTGACTGTGTGGTAGTCTACCCAACTTATTGTGATGATCCGCCGAAAGTTGTCCCCCTTGTTGAGGTAATTAAAATCGATATTGGTTGAATCGATAAGAGAAATTTATCATATAGAACATAGAGTAAACACTATTATAAACATAATTTTCGACATTATATTGAAATATGTAAATATTTTTCCACCTAAAGGCACAAAGTTAAGTCTATCCTCTTTAATCTGGTATATTTTTCATTGAGTTTAAATAACTTATTCTTGCTTCCAATTGAGTTTAAAGTTGACAAACGGTTTGTGTTTTAGCCTGATGAGCTGGTCATGATTAATTTTATTTGCTTAAACATTTTCCGAATAGAATTGTACAAAAAACTGCTTGGGAAACAACTATAACATCAATGAACGTGCATTAGTATGACAATAAGACTACAGAATGCATTTACATTATGCATAATTATTTCAATTTTGCAAACTCATCTCAATTTTCATAAGTTCCGCCAAGTAACAAAATAAAGTGAAAATAAACTGTCTATAAAATAAAATTACTTAATGTAATTTTTGACAAGTATAGTTTACTATTGTGAACGATTCAATCTAAATAAAAAATGTTATAATCAAATTATACAAGAAAATAACCATTACACAAATATACACTCTTGTTTAATTTTGATTGAAATTGATAATCAAGACCAGCCTCCTTTTATGTTTTTGTTTTATCACCGAATTATTACCACAAAATAAAAATAAACATGTTTTTCAGGCGATTTTTTTGCTTGTAACAAAACAATCAAAAGATATCCGCCGGTCATGTCCTCACATATAAAAATGCACTTTTATGACGACGTTAGTTTGAAACAAAACAGCAATCGCGAAACATCAGCAATTTCCGTATTTTTGTAAAATAGTATACGTGAAACATCGGGTCTTTCCGTAAAATTGGTAAAACATCATTCGTTAAACATCGTCTATTTACGTAAACTTACGCAAAACATTGAATGATTCCGTATTTTATTTGTAAAGAATGGTATTCGTAATTTAGTATTCGGCTTTTTCCGTATCCTCTGTGAAATATTCAAAGTAACAATCGGATTTTTCCGTACAACATCGTATATTTCCGTAGCGTCCGTAATAATTAAATCAATGACTAATTAGATAACTTGAAAATCAAAAGTTGTTGACTTTTTGAACTACATTTTTAACATATCTTTTTACTGGCTACATGTCATTTATTCACTTAATTTTATTTGATTTGCAAAATTTTGAAGGGTAAAGCAGTTAAAATTTTGTAATAGTCGAGTATCATCCATCATTTTAAGCACATGACCTGTTAGTAAGATCTATAATGTACTGTGGTTTAAAAACAAGGGGCGGCTCTCAATTTTAGACTTTCGGCGATTTCGCCGAAAGGCTTAAGTAATACCACAAGTCAAAATCTATCGACGATTCAAATGACTGACCAGTTTAACCTGTGGAGTGATATATGCGTCTCTGATTTTCTACGCAGTTTATTTCTAGGCGATAAAAGTAGTTCCGTCAATCAACTGACGCGCCTTTGTGTCAGAGTCAGTGACAGGTATATACTTATATTGATAAGCGTGTGAATTGGCGGCGTCAAATCTCGTTAATACACCAAGCAGTAGTATTTGCCAATTATACAGGATAGAAAAAAACACTTCGCCCGCATTTTTGCCCTGCTCGATTCGTACTTGAATCTAATGTGTATGGAGTAATCATTAGTATGGATTCGTTAGGTTTCAATCTGCACGAAAGTCTTTCTGTATTTCAATACTTTGATTTATTTCAGGGATCCGGCCTAAACTTTTATGAAAGGGATATGTACACCCATAACACCATTTCACTCATTCGGAAGTCCTTGGCAATTTTCTGCGCAAGTAGGTCTCAGACGATATAATGCGGGTGAGTTTTTCTTACATGAATCTAGTAGAAGACGTGAATTTAATGGAATTTGGAACCCGTCATATAATAGCCTGAACTACACTGAAATACAACGTGTGAGATATTGTGTTTCTAAAGAAAAATGAGTTTTTGAAGCCGCGGTCGTGGTGTAGTAAGCATGTCTGACTTCGAATCCGGAGATCGCGTGTTCGAGCCCGGTCGCGGTAGGTCATACCCTATACATGAGTTGTCGTCCTCGTGGTAGGGCAAGTTAGAACTGGTGATAGAAAAAGTGTCCAGGAAAACTACAGTAGGAAGATCTGGTCGTCGTATATATAACCTAAATATGAGTTGAATACGACGTTAAAAAGGAAGATAAAGACTTAAACAATATAAATCTTCATTACAAGTGTATAAACTAACTGACAAACCAACAAACAAAATCAGTGGTGGTAGGAGGGAGAATGGCCATGGAAATTATTCCAAGACCAAGGTTTCCTGGAAGTATGCCCCGCCAGGAATCGAATCTACGATCCCTCGATCAGTAGACTTTGGGTCTACCGACTGAGCTAGCCGAGAGTCTCCCTCACTCTCTTCGTCAACGTATTACAGTAAACTACAAAGGGGTCCGTACTTAATGACCGTGACACGTACCTAATAACCCCATGGCCCCTTCCATCCCGCCAAGATCCGCCAGATCAAAAATGACGCTATCTGGTACATATCAAAAATCACATCATCACATCAAATTCAAATTGTATAACAATGTATCAACCAAGGTGCATTTTTATACAATTATTTTATGTATATCAAGTACAATAGTGTATCTTTTTTATAAGTTATAAAACGTCATTTTATGGACTTCCTTGATAAGTCTGTTACATCTCAGAAAATCAACAACCCTCGAGACCTTTCTTATATAAGGATCCCCCAGACCACATACTCACATCATCTCCTATTGGTAGTATTTGATATAGCCGTTTATTTGGTAAGAAGTTATTTCGTAACTTTATAAAGGACACACTGCACAACAATAATGTTGGTTCTAAGCTGTTTTCTGTTGATCTCCTTGGGTAAGTTTGATTTTGTTTTCGTTTTTTTTAAATAAAGGATATTCGTAAATTTTGATGTAAGATCATTTTTTTTATTTCACCGAGTGAGCTCAGTAAACATTTTTCCTGAGTGGTATTGCCTCGAGCGAAAATGTCATTTTCTGAGCTCTTTGGTTTAAATAAAAAGATATCATTTGAACATTGACGAATATTTTTATTCTTTTCATCTTTTTTTCTAGGATCTGTCAAAGTTTTTTTACAAGTAACGTGGCGTCATTTCTGCTCTAAGATGATGTCACTAAGCTTGTTAAAGGGATATACAGACAAAAGTTCAACTTCATATTTCCTGATTTTATATTATATTTTTATAACCGTGAATGCAACAAACACACTGTTTTATTACTTGGCAAATATTTCTTTATTTTTTCGAAATATTTGTGGTGTTTCCTAACTAGACCCACGTGGGTCAGGTTAGCTAAAAATAGATTAGTGTTAAAATATGCATTTACTGATGAAAAGATACTATAGCTTGTTATTGTGCAACATTAGTATAATTCTATTAAAAAGATATCCTCACCGCTTAAGAATGTTGAAAAGTCAAAAAGCGACCAATAAAAGAGTTTAATTTCAGCAAGTACGACATATAACAAATCTTTAAATAGCTTGGGGATTCCCTCAGTATCTTACTTTCGTTTTTAACATTGTGTATGCCACATGTTTTAATTTGTTCAGTTGAATGTTATAAGTGACAAATGTTTTAAGTAAGCGATTTCTTACGTTCTAAATACTGTGTTGAAGACTAAACTTGGTTATGTACTTTTGGCACAGTCATTTGCCTGCATTTCCCTTTAATGATGTAATTTAGGATGTATATCTTGAATACAATGAACTAAAAAAATATTATATTTTCATACTACATGTATATGTTCACCGATGAACACAACGGTTCACTGTTAAACACGAAAGACATAGAGCTTATGAGCTAAAAATGTTTACTTTGAATTCTCTGCACAAATTATATTTCACATGACCTAGTTTATCGATCTATTTAATTTTTGTGCTAAGAATATAGCTTCTTGTTTTCGTCCATTCTAGTGGCGTCGCTTTAATAACTGTAGTTTAAAAACTCTAATAATATCTCCCTCTCTGTTTCTTGACTGTGTGGAAGATCTACGTTTTATTGCTGTTTTAGAACAACGCACATCATTAGGAGCTCCTCGGCCATTAGCAGCGAATTATTTATTAATGAAAGGTCGAGGTGTTCCGAATGGCACAACATCCCGCAGCGGTTATTTCAAAGAACCGAAGCGTGAGGTCATCGCTGTGAGTGTTGGTTTCTGATCGTTCGGAACTGCTCGTCTATTCGCAACGAATAACGAATTATTCATTCATGAAAGTTCGAGGTGTTCCGAATGGTTTTCTGATATGTCTGCTTAAACATTTTTAGAATAATCAATATAGTCATTAGATCGAAGTGGCGTGTATTATTTTTTGGACACGTCAATCTTTTATTTGTGCAGGTTAATATTATCAATCAATGTTTGGCTCTAAAATAAGTGATTGCACAAAATTGATATGACAGAACCTATTTCTGAATAATCTCGTGCACTTATGCAAGTTTGAGGAAGAATTGAACACTTAAAAGCTCATATTATAATTGTAAAAAATATAAATAAAAATATTATATGCAAAATATACTAACGACTGTAAATTTATTGAGCTCTCATAAAATTTGCCATTTTATTTCATATGAATTCAAATAGCTTTTGAGTATATATAGTCCAACAATATTAACCTGAGCTTGGCCTTTATGCAAGAATATCAGTATTTACAGTCTTTTTCTGTCTTCGTTTGTAAATCGCGCTTTATCGGAAGCTTTCGGCAAAATACACGTACTGAACAATAAATTTTGTTTTCATAAGAATAAATACTTTAATACTGTGCCATAATATTGCGGACCAACGTGTTTCCCAAAAAACCTAATGAGTTCAAAACTAAAAGGATACTAACTTTAACAATAAGTGAAGTGTGTCATTAATATAATTAGGTTACAATTTAAGGTAAGGTTAATATTGTCGCACTATACATGTATTCAAAAAGTAAATTGTTTCGTGATTTTAATGTGATCTATTATTTTGCGGGAAATGCCGCGATAATTACAGAAATACATTGAGTTAGTATGGTTAAATTCTATTCAACTGTCAATGGTGCATACATTAACCCCACTAGTTAAAATACTAGTTATTAAGTTCGAAAATTCCCTTGCATATAATGTACATACGGATAACTATTTCTATCGACAGCGAGAACTATAGCCTGTTCAATTACGTAACGATACATTCGGAACTCATCGGCCATTCGCTGCGAATAATCTCGGACAGATTAAGACGCTATTTTGAAACTACCGGTGTTGAAGTAAACAAATATACGATCGTTTAGGCAATGAGTGATGTTTCGTTTTAAGTCCATTAACTTTGAAACATCACTCATTGCCTTAACGATCGTATAGTGTTTATTAGATTAGATTGTTTGCAGGGAATGGCCGTTCCGAATGTATCGTTACGGAACGTTTTGGAACGTTTAGGTTAATTGAACAGGCAACTGAATTACTGTAGAGAGTATTTAAATCAACGAGGTTAAAATATGCGTCACTGACACTTATAAAATTAAACAATATAATGTTTTGCGCTATACTTTTCAAATGAACTTCGGTTAGTGATTGTAAGGAAACAGTTTCAGTCAAACATCGGGACATTTGCAGTTTGACATTTATTGCATTCTAAAAGGATATCAACATAATTTTTACTAAGTTTTTTTTATAAAATCAAATTATATAATAGCAAATGTCATTATTCAAATTTTCTGACATGTTTGTAAGATATACAGTATCCACCAAAAGTTTGGAGACATTTTCACTATGAAGGCCTACTGAATAGCTTTTATGTTATATTTGATAACTGTTTACTATGAAATGCCTTTTTGTTTTGCTTTAAGTTTTTGGCTATCATTATACTTATAACTGAAACAACTAAAATAGCATAAAAATTATGTTATGGGAAAATTATTACATTAAACACAGTTTTGGAGGCTTTAGGATGTCAGATGCTGAATATTATAAATGTACCGCATTTATGAATCTTGTTTTCATTTTATCACCGTACAAATGTATAATAAAAATAACGATTCTAAAACAGTAATCATCAAACTTTAAGAACTGTATATACATGTTTGGAAAAACTATTTTTATAAAGTAGTAAAATTATTGAAATTTATGATTAAAGACTTGAAAAACATATAAAAATGACAGAATGTTATAAGTGTTTATTGCACAATTAAAACGTAAATTGAACGGGAACAGGTCGTTTCTCCACTAAGTCATTTCTCCCCTGGTCATTTCTCCACTTTTCAGTAGTCATTTCTCCACTTTTTAGTAGTCATTTCTCCACTTTTATATAATAGGGTTATAATAGGTTTATTGTGTAAGGTGAGAATTACCCTTATTATTGGATTGTTATATTGAAACATTATATCAATTTAAAGTACAAACTGATATTATTTAAGCATGTTTTTATACAAATATTTTGTTGGTTTATGAAGTGTCATTGAATGTGATATGTTTAATCAAATCAATTCTAAGTGAAAATGGTTGCTCTTATTTGCACTTGTTTAGTACAATTTTTTTTCATCATTTTTTTTCAATAAACAGTGGTAATTAATACAATTTTCCTAATTTATATAATAATTTTCCTTGAAATAACTCCAGCAATTTCATATACAGTGATTTATACAATTATTTCCACGCATTGATACTATAACCTTTTATCAAAACTATGTGGTTAAAAAGACAATGAACGAATTGATTTATTTCATTTTATTTTATTTACAAGCAAGATTATCATTCCTTTTTATATTTCAAATATTTCCTTTTTAGTCAGTTACTAAATTATATTGTAAGTAAAATACTAAATAACATACAAAATTACATTTTAATTTGCACTTAAATATTAATTAATTTCATCAAAATAATACAATTTATTTATCATAATATACTAAATAAACATTCTAAATTATACTATTTTAGTTCAAAAATGAATATTATTTACAAAATTAACATGTACATAATTCAATAACATACATATATCTTATATAATCCTATTATATATAAAAGTGGAGAAATGACTACTAAAAAGTGGAGAAATGACTACTAAAAAGTGGAGAAATGACCAGGGGAGAAATGACTTAGTGGAGAAACGACCGTAAGCCAAATTGAACTACTATTCTATTCCAAATACTATCTAAGCGAGTGGCTAAAGTTAGTTCATTAACATAAAGAGGCGCGACTATAAAAAGTTTATTAACACAATGAGGAGTGACTTTAATTAGATTTTTGACATAAAGATGTGTGGCTATAATTAGTAAATTAACATAAAAGGCGCGGCTATAAATAGTTCATTAACACAAGGAGGAGTGGCTGTAATAAGTTTATCATCATAAAGAGGCGTAGTTTTAGTAAAATGATCTAACATAAAGAGGCACGGTAATAAATAGTTTATTAACACAAGGATGAGTGGCTTTAATTCGTTTATTTACATAAATAGGCATGGCTATAATAAGATAATTAACACAAAGATGCGTGGCTAAAATTATTTGATTAACATAGAGGCGTGGCTGTAATAAGTTGATTCACATAAAGAGGCGTGGATATATATTAATAAATTAACATCATGAGGCGTGGCTATAATTAGTTGAGTAACTTATAGAGGCACGACTGTAGTGATATTCTTTACATACAGAGGCGTGGCTTTAATTAGTTTTTTTTTTCATAAAGCGACACGACTGTTATTGTATACTTTACATAAATAGGCGGGCATATAATTAGAAAGTTTACATAAAGGGGCGCGGCAATAGTTAATGTGACTGATTTGAACTACAAGACTTAACTTTCCAATTATCATTGTGATTTCAATCTCTTTTCAGGTGTTGATTATTATGCCAATGCACTGGGCGGAGGTAAGTTAGTGTTTAATATTTAAAAAAATCAAAGATCGATCTCACTTAACTATTCAAAATGAGATTCTCATTTTACCAGAATAATGCCAACCGATTTTCAATTTTAGCCTTAAGTAGTGGACATATCCCTTAAGGACACCTGTATCAATAATATAACAATGTTATTTATAGATTGTTATGGTTTAGACCAACGAGAGTGTGCCTGACCTACAATTGATCATGATATGGTGTAGTTTCTCGAAGAAATTAGAAGATAGTTTAATTTAAACTACAACAGAAAGTAGAATGAACACACGGGATTTTTTACCTTTATTTTTTCTTTTTTTAACGTCGTATTGAACACATATTTAGGCTATATATACGACGGCCAGCTCTTCCTACTATAGGTTTCCTGGACACTTTTCTATCACCAGTACTAACTTACCCTAACACGAGTCCGACAACTCATGTTAAGGGTATGACCTACCGTGGCCGGGTTCGAACCCGCGATCTCCAGATTCAAAGTCAGACATGCTAAACACTACACCACGGCCGCGGTTGGATTTTTTACCATAATTGGATTAACTACATGAAACTAAGTGTTAGTTCTAATATTTTTTTCTAAATTTCTCTCATTTTCAGGACAAATCCCGACTCCTTATTCAGGAGGAACAATGGGAATGGGAGGCATGAATCAAATGCCAGGAGGAATGATGGGTAAACATGGAAAACATGGAGGTGGTAAGGGTGGTAAAATGGGGAAATACGGAGGTGGCATGGGTGGTTATCCTTCAAGTGGCATGGGTAGTTATCCATCAGGTGGCATGGGTAACGGTGGCATGGGTGGTTATCCCTCAAGTGGTATGGGTAATGGTGGTATGGGTGGTTATCCCTCAAGTGGTATGGGTAATGGTGGAATGGGTGGTTATCCCTCAAGTGGCATGGGTAATGGTGGAATGGGTGGTTATCCCTCAAGTGGCATGGGTAATGGTGGTATGGGTGGTTATCCATCGAGTGGAATGGGTGGTTATCCCTCAAGTGGTATGAGTGGCATGGGTGGTTATCCCTCAAGTGGCATGGGTGGTATGGGCGGAGCTACATATGGCAAAATGGGAGGTAGAAAAGGCGGGAAAATGGGCGGTTATCCATCAGGTGGCATTGGTGGTTACCCTTCAGGTGGCATGGGTGGTGTAGGCGGCTACCCATCAAGTGGTATAGGTGGCTACCCTTCAGGTGGTATGAATGGCTATCCATCGGGTGGAATGGGAGGTTACCCATCAAGTGGAATGGGAGGTTACCCATCGGGTGGAATGGGAGGTTACCCATCAAGTGGAATGGGAGGTTACCCATCGGGTGGAATGGGAGGTTACCCATCAAGTGGCATGGGTGGTTATCCTTCAAATGGCAAGGGTGGTATGGGCGGTGGAATGCCAGGTCACAAACATGGTAGTGGTATCATGCCAAGACGTCCAATGGGTGGTAAAGGAGGAAGCGGAGGCATGCCAACAAATAACATCAAGAAATGTGCATGTAAAAGTCATTGTCAACCATGGGAGATGACAGTAGGAAAATGTCCTTGGTGCAAGAACAAGTATTGTAAAGTAAAATGCTGCAACAGATGGTAGACGACAGAGTTAAAAGGTTTGTACACTTGTAGTTATTTTTATAACGTTTGACTTAGCATGTTGATAAAATCAACAGATCAAAGGTTTACACGGGTTTTACGCGAGATCTTGACAGTTGAAATCGTAAGTTGATTTTGACAAAACTGGTCGCACTCATCCTTTTTTATTGTCAACACTATTTAGATTATTTTAGAGAGGTCAGCCTACCTAACCTAGATTTCCGGGACCCTTGTCAATAACCAGTACTCACATACCTTTCCACAAGGCCGGCAACTTCTCAATATACCTTATTAATGGAGGAAATTGACAATATTGTCAAATTTTCACGGAATTGTTTAACCGCCCTGGGTAGAATTCGAAACCATACCCCCATCAGGACGCTAGATTTGAAACCTAGGCGCTACCGACTGTGCAGCAGACCTCAATTGTTTATTACTTTATATTGAATGTTTAAAGTTGAAGATTTTACTTTTTAAATGTTTGTTACTATTCAAATGCTTAAGAATTATTCTATTTTCATGACGTAACACGCGGCACAGTTATTCCACATAATCATAATTAATAGTACTTTTTTTAACATCGTATTCAACATATTTAGGTCATGTATACGACGGCCAGCTCTTCCTACTATAGGTTTTCTGGGCACTTTTCTATCACCAGTACTAACTTGCCCTAACACGAGGCCGATAACTCATGTATAGGGTATGCCGTACCTAGACCAGGCTCGAACCCCGTGATCCCCGGATTCGAAGTCAGACATGCTAACCACTACACCACGGCCGCGGCTAATTTGTGGTACACAACATGAAAGGTCGTTCTTAATAATCAACAGTCAATCAGAGTTAGTACATGCAAAATTAAGATGAGCCTTCGTTTTTCAAGTAACTAGGCAATGCTATAAGCTTTTTGTTTTTATGTGTTAGTATGATTTTGCATAAAACATTGTTGAATGAAAAGTTGGCCACTAAGAGAATTTGCTATTGTTAGTTCTTGCATGAACCTGTTGGGTCAAGTGTGAACTTGTATTACCTATACAATGTTTTGCTATTGCGTTAAACCCAACCAAAAAAAGATAGGTGCTTTTTATAAACCAAGCGGCATACTAACAAAATGTAAAAACATACATAAAATTTATAGTTGACCGAAGGTTATTTTAGCCGCTTGCACTATATCTTGTTTGTAGAAATTTGGTTGCCCTAAAGAAATTTTTGGTTTCCCACACTAGAAATTGGTTGTCCCTGACAACGTGACACCCACAAATGTCGTAGATTGTATATACATTCAATAGAAAAACAAAAAAGGAAAAACATATTTTTATGTATTTTAGAACCCCTGAAGATTTAAAGATGAGCAAGACTGATGGACTACGATACTGACAACTGTTGTATATAAAATATAAATATGTGTGTCTAATTTTAAACTATTTGTATCAAAATCGTTCCTTTCAATAAACTAGCTGCAATGTGAATTATGTGTTTGATTCTTTCTTTACTTACTATTCCTAGCCGAGTTGTCATTCCTCTTGTCAACTGATTATTGTTAAAGTTTATTCAACTGTCAGTAGCGCATACGTCAACCCCCCCTGATTTAAATACTGGATGTGTGTTAGATAATCTCCGCACATAAATACAGATTTATAATCTTAATGATAGTACGGAAGTACTGTAGTATGTATGGAGATTATTGAACAATCACAACAAACAAAAAGTATTTAAAACAGCAGGGTTATTGTATTCTACAACAAGAAATTAATAAAATTTGCCTGTTGTTTATTGAAAAGGCTGTTCCCTACTACCACAGATTTTGAAGGCAGCGAGTCAAGATGTGGTGATGAAACTAAAGAAGTTGTTTCAATAATGATTTATGCCAGTATGTCAAAATTTACTAATAACTATTTTGTTTTATCCAACAGAATCTAGCTGCCCGACTAGCTCAGTTGGTAGCACACAAGTCTATAGATCAAGGGGTCGAGGGTTTGATTCCCGGGCGGGGCATACTTTCGTAGAGCTTGGTCATAATTATTTCTACAGCCATTCTCCCTCCTATTGAGTTTTAATTATGTACGGCAGTTGTCAGTCACTGATGAAAGTATGCGATTAGTAGTTGGTTAATGGTTAAATCCAGAGATTTCGTCTTTCCAGGAGTGGGTAGGTTGACTGACCACCGTTAATCACACTTATATGACCTATACAATGTGTTGCTATGGCGTAAAAACCAAACAAACAAGACAACAGAATCATACAATGTGGATTGTTCACTACACTCTAGTTACTTGTATTCAAATCCTTCGTTTATATCGTAGTATTTTCTTACTTAACGGGCTGAGCTTGGTAAATGGCTAAAACACAATACTTGCCTTTTTCAAGTTAAAATTCTTCTTTATTTATTTTTATTTATTGGAGTTAACGCTGTATCAACACAATTTAGGTTATTTCACGGCATCCAGCGCACCTAACCTAGCTTTCCTGGACCATTGTCTATAACCAGTACTCACCTACCCTTCCACAAGGCCGGAAACTTCTCCATATTATCTAATCAATGGAGGAAAATCGACATTATTGTCAAATTTTCATGGAAGGGTATAACCTCCCCAGGTGGGATTCAAACCCGCACCCCCTCCGGCACGAGTATCCAAATCCCGACGCGCTACCAACTGCGCTATCGACCTGGGTTTTAAAATTCTTCAACACCCGACGATACAGACAGGTGAACGATTGTTTAACACGATTTATATTGGGGATTCCAAGGGAATTCCTAGTCAGTTCTTCAGAGATTCTGTCTGAACGTTGGGGATTCTTCCAATAAAAGAACACAGATTTGCAGTCACACAGTCATTGTAAAAAACAATTCATGAAAATCAAATTCACCAAACATGATACAAGATAAGCTTTTAGGGATTCTGACAGAGGCCCCAGATAAGAATCACAGGGTTTTCTCCCATGTTTTTGGGGTCCTCGGCATTCCAGGATTCTGCTAACCCGAGGTAAACTGTTATCAACAATTATAATTTCTGTATAGTTGATAAATAATGAACTGGCATTAAATCAATTTCCATTTGAAACTGTAATAAGTTTTCTAATACCCCTAGCTCACAAACTGAGGGTCGTTTAGATCTAAATTTAAATCGACCCCATCTCCAGTGATGTACATTGAGTGGCATTTTAATACTTATCAACTTTTGTTAAATTTTATTCATCTGTCAGTGGCAATACATTTACCATGCTGATTTAAATACTCACTAGGGTACTTTAGTATTTATGTACAATACTTTCCACTGACTGAAACTGCCCTACATAATTAAAGTCATTGGCAGGAGGGAGAATGACGGTAGAAATAGTTTCATGACAAAGTTCCACAAGTGTGCCCCATCCAGGAATCGAACCCACGACCCCTCGAACAATAGACTTGCGTGCCACCAACTGACCTACCTGGTCGGCTGCGTGCTTTATGTATGCACCACCGACAGTTGAATAAAATTCAACAAAATATAATGGAAAATTTAACAATAAAGCTAATGTAATGAATATATTTTTTATTGTTGACAATCTTTTTGTCATATCAACACAATACTAAACAAAACATAATAATAATCAAAATTAATTATGAATAATTGCTATAAAATCATTAAAATGACGAGTAAAAATAGATTTCCAACATGATGATTGTTTCGTCAAATTCTAAAAATCCATGAAATAAAATTCATTGAAAATACTCATTTAGATGGTTGTGTGTTAATCAGTGATATTGATTTGATGCATTAAGTTTTTGCATTATGAAAAAATTGTTAAAAGTTGAAGATATTACTCTAAAATGTTTTAAGCTATTTTGAATGCAAAGAAATATCTGAACCATTCACATGACGTAGCACGCTGCACAGTTATCCCAACATAACACAACATCAACACAATCTTTATTACACAATACAGTGGTCTAATTTTAACTGTCAATAATTAATCAGAATTTGTACATGAAAATCAAGATGTGCTTTCATTTTTTAAGTAACTTCAATACAAACCCTGAATCAAAATTCACACAATTTGATTCCATGAGATTTTTCACAAATGCAAATATTTTTTTAATCTGCCACAAAGTGGCGTGGAATACTATTTGAATTGAAACAATAGCTGCCAACAAAGTCAGGTCTCTGACACGAGTAGCAAAGTCCTCACTTCTCCTCAGATTATCAAAAATTAAATTAAATCTAATATAGCCCACAAATGATAAATTGCCTGATACTTATAATCAACTAAAGGCCTTTAAACACAGAATGTGTTTTAAACCATCTTTGAAAAGTCCATTTTTTCCAGAAAGTAATTCGTCATTAAAAATTCAATATGGCCAAGTACTTGAGACACAATGTTTCATTTTGAACCTTTTGTATAGTAATTTATTTTTGGTCAATCAACATCAGCCGAGATATCATGTGTGAACTAAAGCAGCACTTCAAAGTCTGCATGTCAAACATACTAACTTAGAACAATCACAAAATTTAATGATGTTACACGGATACAAATAAACAAATTTTCAAAATTCGTCATTTTTCATGGAATTCTTAAAGTAAATTATACAAATAAAAGAAAATACGAACTTCATGAATCCTAAACATTCTGAAAACTTGTATCCATGCAATTGTCAACTAGTTGTTTATAAAATGGATGAAAGATGAGTAATGATTTTACAAACATACAAAAAACTTGATGATAAAAAATGACAAAAACATGACATCAAAAATGAAGACAACAAAGTCACTAAGTGTTTATATATACAAATCATCTTATACATTGTATGTATGTATGTATGTATTATTGTATGTATAGTGTATGAGATTGTTAGATGTTTAATATGGTCTGTTTCTTCTATCATCTCTGCCGCCACCACCACCGCCGCCTCCACCTCTGTAATGATAAAATAATAACAAATGTTAGAAAAAATTCATCCTGCCGAGATTTGGAATCTCATGTCCTGAATGGGATTTGGTTTGAATCCCACCCAGGGGGTTATACCCTTACATGAAAATTTGACAATTATGTCAATTTTCCACCATTAATATGGTATATTGAGAAGTTTCCTGCCTAGTGGAAGGGTAGGTCAGTACTGGTTATTGACAAAGGTCCAGGAAAGCTAGATTATGCGCGCTGGACGCCGTAATATGACCGAAAAGTGTTGATACGCCATTAAACCTAATTGAAGAAAGGATTCTCAAATAGATACTATTACATTTTATTATTGTGATTAAAATACTTATTACTCGTTATTTGCTGCACATTTCATTTACATACATACAGACTACTACTTTTATCAATAGTATAGAGGTTACAGACGATGTTTTGTTTGGTTTAATGCCATAACAACACATTGTATAGATTACATAACAGCAGTCAGTCAACTAACTCGCTAGCCAGGCAGCTTAGAAATTATTCTAAACAAAACTTTTCAATTTAGAGTCAGAAGTAAATTTTTCAAAGAAAAATATCATTAGAGCATAGTAAGACAAAAACTTTTATAATTTTAAGTATGACTACACTAACCTTCCGCCGCCACCGTAACCGCCACCTCCACGGCCACCACCTCCTCTACCACCTCTATCACCACCACGACCACCGTAACCACCACGACCTGTGATAGAGAAAATATCATAATGTTTATAACAACTTCGAATTTACTTGAAATAATGAAAACAATTTAGAATTAATAAAGTTTATATAAGCAAGGAAAATTTTTCAACAATAAATAAATAGATGCATTCAAATAGGGCATTTACACTTCAGTTCCACTAATAAAAAAAATCAAAATCTATTATCTTAAGAGTGATATATATGTATATATAAAAGCTTTGTTCAGCTTAAGCTTACAATGTATCAGTGAGAACTGACAGTAATTGGCATTATGCCAAAACACCCATTTCTAAATATTCATAATTTGTCTACCAATGATAGATTAATGTATACTTGGACAAACATAGACACATGTCTTTCGACACAAAGTATTACTTTATAAAAGAAATAAGCCATTTGTTAAAGGCTTTGGTAATAGGTAATGACAATTGACAAAAGCCACAGTAAGAAGGATTGTAACAATATTTGTAAAACATCATGCTACAAGAAAGGTTTCTAAATTATAATAAATAATATAATACATACCACCTCTATCTCCTCTATCTCTGTCAAAACCACCACGTCCACCACCACCTCGACCACCACCGTAACCACGATCACCACCACCACGACCTCTACCGCCACCACCATAACCACCCCCACGACCACCTGAAATATAAAATACGAGTAATTTAAAAGCAGATTTTATTATAGAATTATAAATTTACATTATTCCTAAATGGCTATTTATCTATAATTATCTAATAAGAATACATACCATAATCGCAATCCGGGTCGATAGCGCGGCAGGATTTTGAATCTTGTGCCCGAGGGTTCAAATTCCATTCGGGGAGGTTATATCCTTCCATGAAAATTTGACAATAATGTTGATTTACCTCCATTGATTAGATAATATGGGGAAGTTTCCGGCCTTGTGGCGGGTAGGTGACAGTTATAGACAATGGTCCAGGAAAGCTAGGTTAGGTGTGCTGGACGCCGTTAAATGACCTAAATTGTGCTGACACGGCGTTAACTCAAATAAATATAAATGATTTTAAATACATACCATAATCACCACCATCGCCTCCTGCACCTTCTGGTTTGGGACTGTTACATAAATTACAAGAATTTCTCCAACCAAAGTTGTTATTTCCACATTCTTCATTACCACAAGTCCAATCACCTTGTCTTCCACCATCTCTATTACCTCCACCACCACCACCGCCTGGAAAAATAATCATACATTTTACAATTTTGTTAGTTTGCCGTTTGGTTTATACAATGCACCAGTTCTGTCCCCAACATTCTACTGAATAATATATATAAATGATTTTTTAACTTGGCACGTAGATTTAACAAAATAATAGTCAATCTGTCCAAAATAGGGATGGATTAATATATTCAGAAATTTTCTTATATTATCTATAGAAGAGAGAAATAACTATACCTTCATTGAGTCTAAATACAGAATAATTAATTCAATTTACTTTCAAATATATTATTATTTATAATATTGCTTGGTTTGCCCTTTGGTTAGATCAATGCACCCAATCTCCTCCTGCAAAATATTGTATGCTTTTTACATTTTGTAAGGTAGGCCTTTTGGTTTATAGAATGCTCCAATACTTTAACAGCGTTACACATACAGCTTTAATTGCCCTATTATCAATAATTATTGTTTTAATATCTGTTGTTTTTGAAACTTTTATCCCATATTTGACAATAAAAATAATTGGAACATGATTTAACTTCATAGAAATCGGAATAAAGAATGCAATAAAATGCCTACCTCTACCGCCGCCACCACGTCCGCCTCTGTCACCACCACGTCCGCCTCGGTCACCACCTCCACGACCACCGCCACCTCGACCACCACCAAATTGAGTATTCACTTTTCTTTGAGCTATCTGTACTTTAATAATATTACCTTGGAAATCTTTTTCTGTAAGCAGAACATTAACCAATGAATAAAATAAATGCCAAGATATTTTAGAACACCAAGTACATAAGACAGTAGAAAACAGATTCAGTTTTCATTAACTGCCTTCAGGTTTTCAGGGATCAATAGAACAGGAATCGACAGAATTATCCAAGAAAAGGGAGAAAAGCCAAGTTCTCACAAACCAAGTCCACAGACCACATTTCAAAATAGATGAAATGAAGCATTATTATCGTTACCATAATTACCATTGCTATTTCTATCACTTAATTGATTATTATTATTATTTACTATACTACATTTTAAGAGCTCTTGAAACCATGTTCAAAAAAGAATTATGCTGTTGTTTCCAGACTTTACAGTTATAAGTATAAATTAACAGATTTCAATTTAAATATCAACTTTTTCTAAAACTATCAAAATAGCAAGGAAATATTTTTGGTAGCAGGAAAGTGGTGTTCTGATAATGACACTTACAGTCAAATTGACTAACAACTACAAATGATGGTGTTTCATGTAGTAAAATCTACCCTGTATGTCACAGTTTAGACACTTGTAAGGCACTTTTGTGACTTTATTGTATATTTCTTGCAACATATAGGTCAGTTTGTCTTAAAATAATAAAATTAAGTTTTTTTGACACAATTACAGACACTGAATGGTATTTTGAAATTACAGAAAAAAATAAACTTAATCTATGAACTAGTACCTTTCAGGTCAATAAAGAGCATGTAGATTAATGAAGCATTGATTTACATATCCAGCAAAGCATCAGCTACTGAAGTACAAATCATAGCAAATCGTAACACAATTAAGTCAAAATTGTAGACTTACCACTAAACCAATTGATGGCAGCTTTAGCTGTTTCAGGATCATCATAAGTTACTGTAGCTTCACCTTTAGGTCTTCCTGTCATTTTATCTTTATATATCCATACCTTTGGTTTATTTGTTTTCTTATCAATCTGTAAACACAAATTTATACTTGTTATCATCGATTGCTTTCGGCGCGATATAACATTTTTGTGTTGATGCGCCCTTAAACCCAAACAAATGTGTTGATGCGCCCTTAAACCCAAACAAATGTGTTGATGCACCCTTAAACCCAAACAAACAACAAACTAAATTTATAAATAATAATATAAAGTATTTTCATGTTAATAGATTGTACTTTATATGTTGGGTTTGTAGCATAATGCCATGCAGCCAGAACGATAGTTATTTGACCAATGAGAGCTACACTGATCACTTAGTGATCATTGACGCCAACTGATGGCCCGCAGCGTGAGATAGTTCGGAGAGTCCCTTTCTAGCACTGAGAGAGAACAGACGTTACTGTGTTAGTTTGCTATACATATATTCAATAATAAGTTGTTAACTTGAAATGGGTTAGTTGCTATATTAATATAATAATTTATTATACGGGACTAGTATGTGGACAGTTGAGTCACTAGTGTGACAAAGATCTTACTTAAGGTTTAACACCATAGCAAGACAATATGTAGGTTATATACAACAGCGATCACTTAACCTACTCAACATTCCAGTAATAGTCATATCTCTGGAAATAGCACTTAACCAGTTACAAGGTGCATGCTTCAGCCGAAGACTAAGACATGCCCTACTTGATTAAGAATCAGTGGTGGGTAGGAGAATAAACAAAGATCATCCTAACCCTTAGTCCCAAATACCTAGGAATAGAGAAAATAAATTTTCTGTCAGATGGAAATTACTTTCTTCATTAATTCAAGGTAGTTAATTACTTTGCTCCTTTTCACTTTTGCTTCATAATGGAATAAATCATACTCGGTGCCCAAGAAAAATTTAAGCCAAAGAGTCAAGAAAAACAAATTATCAAATAATAAATACCTTGATAACACCAATACTACCAAAATGAGCCAACAAATCTTCTTCAACAATACTTTCACCGAGACCAGTAATAAATACAGTATCTGGGGTCTCTTGTAATTCTCTATCACCTCCCCAGCTACTGTTGCCACCACCACCACCACCACTACTACTGCTAGAACTAGATGTGGTTCCACCTCCTGTAATATACCATATACAAACAACATTTTAATATTGCTACACAGTATATATGTACGTGTTGTCATTTATATACAAGATTCCATGTCTTTTTGAATAGTTCCAGGTCTGAAGGACAGTATTTTGTCATTTATGTAAGCATCTTTATTACTACATTGTTTTCAGGGACATTGACAGCTTAGTAAATTTGTTTGCATTTAGATAAAATGAAATAAATGAAAATACAATTTCTTCATAATATATTTATATGTTTCATATGTTTTGATAATTGAACAGGAAGATTTGATCTGGTTTTTTTTGTAGTTTTGCATCCACTGTAAGCAGTAGTGTAAAAAGTAGTTGACAAAACTCTTAAACACTGTATTTAAATTGCACCAGTTCAAGACTTTAAAATTGTCCACATATAAGGTTTTGTGTTGGAAATTTCTACCATCATTGAAGCTGACTATTCATTGTTCATGGACAAACGTAGCACAGACTGGGTAAGAATTATATAAAATTATGTTAATGCTTCTAAATTAGTAAATTTAAGCTTTTTTGTTTATATTTAGACATGGAATCTTGCAATAACATAACTTAAAAATTCACAAGGATTTGCGGAAGTAAAAAAGGTAGTTAATGAACTCAAAAAATTGTTCCTATTATAAAGAAAAAAATTTCTGAAGTTGATCATTTTAAACCTCTTATGCTTATTTTTTTCAAGTAAAACCCTCTATGGCCAGTATAGAAGTACTTCAAAGAGGTACTTCACATGTATCAAATCAATCATATTAAGTTCATATAATATTTTAATATCCTGTGTATCTCTATTTCATTTCCTAATAGTATAGTTAATTACATAACCAGCATGTATTCTCGTTAATATATTCAATAATCCGAACTAATTCATGTGTGTCCATTTGACACTATTATTACATATCAACATCCATACAGTGACATCACATTTATGATGTCATCAAATACTTCTCATTTTATACCATAACCCTTCTTAAAACCACAATACATAATACCACAAGCAAATTATCAAAGTTTTCCTTAAACTTTACATCTTAACACCGCGGTTATGACATCACAGTTATGATGTCATCAAATACTCCATATTTTATACCATTACTCTTCTTTAAACCATACAACATAATACCACAAGTAAAATATCCAAAGATTTCTTCAAAATTAACACCTTGGGTATGACATCATATTTATGATGTCATCAAATACCCTCCATTAAACCATATACATATATATTACACTTCTACATTTTGTTCTATTCTATTTCACCTGTACACATGTATATACTTTTCAAATATAAATAATCTTGCCTAATTTTCCTCATTTTGCTTATTTTGTTAAACCTTTTGTAATACATCCGATTTCGTATACCACACTTCATATATCTCAATCTCAACTTCATACCACTCAATGCGACAAAAACATGTCCTTCTATGTGTTGTTATACCTTTCACGATTTTATTATCAAACCTTTAATTTTCAAAAAACCATACTATACAGTATCAATACTTTCTTTATTTTGTTTTTACCATATTTCATTGTTGTGTCATATATTCTTTATAACTGGCATCAAAATGCAATCAACTACCTTTTAATCAATCATGAAAACCTTAATATTTAGAACAATATATAATTGTATTACTCATACATTTACATCATTTTTTTTTCTTGATAATTATGAGTTTATTCCTTGTACCACATTTTTTTCATCTGTTGAATTATTTATCCCTTAGTCCTTAGAAGCCCTGAACCCTTTACATAATCTTAACCAACTAGTCAGAAGCTGAAGGACTAGTAAATTTGAATTTCGCTTTTGAATTGATTATTTTCCCCTAAATTTAAAGCATTATAAATCAGACTGGAGAAAATTTAGGGAAATGACTGCCAGCTTCTCTGATGTTGAATGTTCATCTGTTGTTTTTTTAAATCTGATGTTCCAACTTCTTTATTATTGAACTTGCAATAAATGAAAGGGTCTTAGATGTACAGTTTTTAAACCAACAGAAGAAACACTAATGACGTTAAAAAAATCATGTGACAACTGCTTTACTAGGATGATCTTCATAAACATGGTACATCATTAACTGAATCTTCATCATCATACTCATAGTTATCACCGTCAAAATCATTTCAATATAGAACATCACTCTCAAAAACTCGCCCTCTTTGCTTATTGTATGTTTGGTAGGTCTGTGCTTTTACAAGTGCTGTTCCTGATGTTTGCTTCCACCTTTTTTCCATTTGAAAGTATACTCGTAATGACTGATGCAAAATAATTGCAAGCATTGCCTTGACAACTCTTCTGCCAAAACGGTGACATCCTTAAATTAGTAGTTAGCATCTGGGAAGTAACATCTTTCATTTCTCAGGCTCTTGTTTAGTCGAATCATCCAGATTTCTTTAAAGTTTTCAATGTAACATCAACACCAGTTTCCATGTTTCCAACTAAGTGCAGTCTCAAATCATTTACCATTTTCCTAGTCATCAAACATCAATGTGAGTCAACTTTGTCAATATTTGAATATTCCATTTACCAAAATCAACTTAATTTGTTCTACAGAACTAAACCATTTATTATTGATGATGGTCTTAATTCATAGATTTACAAACATTAATGTATACTAAATCTTAACTATTCACCTCTTACGATGTTATATACAATTCTTAAACTTTCAAACTCATTTACAATTTGTTTTTCACATTGTGATTTCTCAACCCAGCTTTTTCATTCATGTTATTACCATCTTTTATAATATTCCTATGTTAAGTATAATTACACGCTCATATAACCACATGATAGCCCTTTCAAAGAACCTTTTTTGAAACATTCCAGGGCTTCAACTTTACACATAAAACAGGGGGTTTCTAAACTTACTTATCATTAACCCCACCACTTAAAATCATCATTCAGATTTGCCTGGTTTAAGGCAATAATCTGTTTATAGATTTATCTGAATAAAGAAATATTGGATTGAATTGTACTAAACTAGATCTTATCATCAAATAAAGATTAATGGAAAAAAGTTTTAATGTTGAAGCATTTGTTGCCTCCATACTTAATAGAAATAAAACACATGATGTAAAACAAAGTCATGTCCATATACTTGAAGGAAACATGACATAATTGAACTTACCACCCCCAAATTTGTTGAAACCTCCTCTACCTCCACTGTAATGTATATATAATTTGTTAGAATAGTAAGCATTGACATACGTAACTCTATCATTAGTGTTCACTTGTAAACTTCTGTGTCAAACATGAAAGTTATGACAAATTCATTAATGAAACCTTAACTGAAAATATTGTTTATAAGTTGACAAGAACTCATGGCAATAATTGATATTTTATTTGGATTTTATGGCATTTATTAGAAACCCAGGTCGATAGCGCAGTTGGTAGCGTGCCAGGATTGGGAATCTCTTGCCCGAGGGGGTGTGGGTTTGAATCCCACCCGGAGAGGTTATACCCTTCCATGAAAATTTGACAATAATGTTGATTTTCCTCCATTGATTAGATAATATGGAGAAGTTTCCCGCCTTGTGGAAGGGTAGGCGAGTACTGGTTATAGACAATGGTCCAGGAAAGCTAGGTTAGGTGCGCTGGACGATGTAAAATGACCTAAATTGTGTTGACACGGCGTTAATTTCAATAAATAAATATCTACAACTCCCTTGCTATCCTTGACTCTTTATCAATAATACTCAACCTAAGACAAAGTTCAGCATTCTAACCTCTCAATAACAACCAATAAAAGCTCATGAAATTTTCACAATAGCCAATGAAAACTTAGGGACACTTACAATATAGCAAATGAAAACTTTGCAGGAAAACCAATGAAAATTAATAAATTTATTTCACAATGGTCAATGAAAATTAATGAAAACTAATGAAAATGAACATGTTCAGTATAAAGTTTCAAAATGAACCAATACAAGTGAACAAAAAGATAGAGATTTAGTCAAGTAACTATTAAATCAGAGACAGTCAGACACACAGACAGTTCATTCACCAAACTTCTTTCTTGTTTCTTCATAGTAGTTTACACAATACTCATTATCACCAACCATTTATATGTAGTGTGTAGAGGCTATATCAGAACCCCTGTTAGGACCTCAATGTAACACCATTAATTTGCTGTCAATGAAGAGCCCCTGTTAGGCCCTAAATCTACTGGCTTATTTACCAGTATCAACCCATGTTTATAAATCATAATACACCATAATAACCGAAACATAAATATCCCTTAATATTTTCATATTATCCTTTTTACAATTCAAACACCAGTTTTT
Source organism: Mactra quadrangularis (assembly GCA_025267735.1). Lineage (NCBI taxonomy): Eukaryota > Metazoa > Mollusca > Bivalvia > Venerida > Mactridae > Mactra > Mactra quadrangularis. The sequence goes on along the minus strand of CM046305.1, from coordinate 43,409,626 downwards.
TTTAGATCAACCCTTTTTACATATAAAATTCATTTGACACAGGTTCAATAGTTCAGATATCACTATTAACATAGTAAACCCGAAGTGGCTCTGGTGCAAACAGGTTAACACATTTTTAAAAATATTCATATGTTATATCACCATTGTTTCATACACACAAAATATATTTTTTGAATTCAACATTTAAACTTGGCTAATATATAAAAATATTTAACTACACTTCAGAATAGTTTAAAAGGTTTGCAAACTCTCCTAAAAGATCAAAATATTGTTCATCCGGAAGTCACAAAAATTCACTCTGAGGGCTATTGTCAATAATATCTATTGCATAGCTTCGAAAAAAGCAAATATTTTATTAAAGTAAGAAAAACCCTCTACAAATATACAATACATGAAGTTAAAACCCTGTTCAAAAATATAGTACATAGACTGCCGATGTCATTGGCCACAATAAGTTTGAAGCATTATGACATGTTCTTTAACACTCTAAGTCAACACAAAATGGCCAGTACAAAAAACTAAGTAAACCTTTGATGTTACAACAATGCTTAAATTTTTATAAACTACTTAAAACAAGAACATTGCTCGTTATTCACGTAAATACTAGTACACTACATTACATATCATACTACAAACACATCAGTTTATATTAATATTCAACAAAAACCTAACACCAAACCTGATGACCAGAGCCACATTGTAATTTGTTCATGATATTTTGTATTCACCTATTATATTAATACATTCATATTTTCATATATCAACTCAATATAATAAACCCTTAAACCTAAGGACTCACTGGACCTAACTGGACTTTGTTTTATACATTCATTAACACCAAATTTGTTGTTTTGTAACATTTCAATATTACCATATTATATTTAGATATTTACCAATATTATATAACAAATTTTCCAGACCTTTTCTAGGTCTTTGTTACCATACTCACCTCAATTATTTCTCAATTAAATGGTAATCCTTACATTTTTAATTTTTTTAACGTCGCATTCAACACATATATAGGTCATATACACAACGGCCAGCTCTTCCTACTACAGGTTTCCTGGACACTTATCTATCACCAGTACTAACTTACCCTACCACGAGGCTGACAACTCATGTATAGGGTATGACCTGCCGCGACCGGGTTTCAATTATTGATCAATTAAATTGTAAATCACCCAACAATCCTTACAATTAACACTTATTTTATTAGAGGCCACAAAAGAAAAAAAAATATGTTATACTCCACATTCAGAGTGAATCTAATCAGTTAAATATATTTTCGTTTATTTACCATCACACCAAGCGTTCAATATAAAGACAGCCACAAAATACTTCTACTTAAATACAAGTTAATACAAAAATTATTGGCGACAAAGCAGATAATATTTTTCCATATTTTACACCACATTCACAGCGTATCAACTCAGTTTAACGATTTCTTATTTTACATCATATTTCAAGTTCAATATAATTTAAGCCAGTCACAAAATTGACATTCAAGTTACTTTCTTACTAAGAAGAATATTCATCGTTTCCAATGTTAATTTTACTCAAACAAACTGTTGGACATTACATCATGTAGGACAAGATATTAAGATAAAATAGAACACAAGTATCCAACAGTTACTCATTATTAAGTAAAGGACATCAGTCAATTTGCTGATAAAAATATAACGCATGATCAATATAATAAATGGGAATTTGCATTTTTTAATCTAACAATAACACTGACAAAATAATGAAGGTTTATACTATTGTAGTATCAATTTTATACCAGTTCAATAAAACCACAAGTCTACTACAGTTGCAGCATCAAAAAAGTTTGGGTTGGGGCTTTACGGCACATCAACATAGAAAGATTATATCGCATCAAAATAAATTTAATACAGCTAGTACCAATTGTAATATTTAGAACAAGAAATGTTATGTGGAAAACCACATTAAAGCCGGATTCCCGCCCGCCCGGGTTTTGCCAGTCTATGTATCAGCTGAATTTTGTTGTTGAAAATACATGATTAATGATACATCAATTTCCTTTGTACCTAGTTATAACACAACATAAACACTTGTCCAATTCCCAATGGCAACCTAATTTTGGGTTTGGGCAACGCGTCTTGTCCTTTTAGTCTGCTTATTGGGCAACCAGAATATAGTAAATATATAAAACCTTTATATCTTTACTCTGATCATTGTTGTGACCAGGTGTACCTCAGTTGTATTGGTATCCATACAATATAAGACACCTTCAATCCATTAATTTAAGTCATTCAAACATGTATACATGTATTTACAGAATAATTAGTTCCCAACTTTCCATTTTATACATTTTTTAACTCCCAAATTTTTACCCAACTTCCTATTTTGTCAGGGCAAGTTAAATTTAAAGTTGATCACAGAAGTACTAATACTATTTATAATAGTGATGACTTGAATCACGTTTAAATTCATAAACATTTTATTATCTACAAACAATGTAGCTAATCTATGAGAATTTTACAGTTTTATCAATGATATTTCTTGTGCATACCCAATATTTCTTTTGTTTTAAGTTTTATACATTCATATAATTACCAAACCATTTAAAATACCAACCTAAATTGTTATAATACAAGTTAACACAGCTTTTTATTAGCTCAAATTAAGCTAAAAATACCTTTTTATCCAGTTTAAAATATATTTACTTGTGTTATTACCAAATATTAATACACAACCATAAGTTCACTTTAATTGACTTCTATTATTCCATGTATCATATACATACGTATATGGCATTGTAAGCCATCAGTTTAAGTTATTCAAAAATGTATATTCACATAGTTAAACACCATTTTTATAATAATTTATACCCAAGCTTGTCCAGTGAGTCCAAAGTTAATAGATAACACATTATGTTATATTCATTTTTCATACATAAGTTTGGTATACATAATTTTATCCCCATATTATATTTTACACCACAATTAGAGGTTTTTTATCACAACCCCTTAAATACCTCTTAAAACCTGTTGGAAATAGAAGACTGAAAATACAGGGGTTAGAGTTCATACATTTCAACATGATACACAATAAAAGGTTAATTAATGAAATCAAGTATTTTTGTAACATCCCTTACTCAGATTATTTGTTATATTCAAAACTTAAGTACCATAACCTCATTCAAGATTCATAGTTAACTCGTTAACTCAACAACTCTTTCAGTATGATCCACATAGTATTATTTGTCAACAACCCTTCGTCTTCATTTCCAATAATTTATATACATACCATTTGGCCTATGTACAGCTCCATACATATCATAGTCAAATATACAGTAAACTAACATTGCTCATGTTTGGTTCCGCAAACCAATGGAATGTCTTCTATGACTCAACCTTAATACCTATGGTACCTTAAAATTTAATATTTAAAACCGACTACCAACTAACGAGTAAATTAAACCATATTTTCATCTTTGTATCAACCTGGTTTTAAGCAGTATAACCATTATACCCATGTTTAATCTTAACATTTCCACCAGATTTAGAGCAGTATAACCAATATTGTTAAAGCTAATTCATTAAGACTCATACTAAGGTCATCACAGTATAACCTGGTAAGTACTGATAGTAAATTCTTGTTTTCTAGATGAATAAAAGACTAAAGATCTAAAGAACAATAATATACATACCCTCCAGCACTATCTCTGCTACCATAACTACCACCGCCACCGCCTCCACGACTTCCACCATCTCTACTACCACCTGTAACACACAGAGAGAAAACGGTACATAATATGCTTTCCAGAGGACAACTTAGATTTCATGGTGAATAAAAACCAATGTTTCAAGATTGTCTCATTTTATAACTCAGAGACAGATTACTTCTCCACAATTTCAGAAATTGAGACAAACAAAATCTTGAAAATACTTCATTGAAAATTGTCTTGAAAGTTGGTTCATTTAATAGATGTAAAATATTCCAAATAAGTTTATGAAACCTGCACTAGAATGTTTTTGCCAAACCAATTATACGGGGACATAATATCCATCTGCCATAGAAGAATATGGACATGAAATACATTCTATGATCATTTTCCCACCTCTGAGAGTTTTGTTTGTTTTGTTGGGTTTAACCCCGTAGCAACACAACGATACTGGATCAGTAGACTTGTGTGCTACCAACTGAGCTAGCCGGGCGGCTCCTCTGTGTCTCACAAAATGAGATTAGCACTAGTAAAAAGCTTATATCTTTAGATCAAAGCCTTTTCAGGGACTATGACAGAAGTGATGGATTTTCCCCTATGAATGAAACATTGTTGTGAGACCAGCCAAGCTAGTGGAGAGCCTTGCAAATTTGAAAAAAGACAAGAATTTGCAAATAATATCTTATTTCATGTATAGATCTTTCACATATTTTTAAAGCAACAATGAAGTTTCAGACAAAATTACTGATAATAATAACTGACCTCCATAACTGCTTCCACCACGGTCGCCACCACCACTACGACCACCTCCACTGCCACCACCATAACCACCTTGACTTCCATAGCCACTACTCTGACTTCCATAACCACCTGATTGACCGCCTGAGCTTCCATAACTTCCAGCACCACCACCTGAGGCTTGACCACCGTAGGCTCCAGCACCGCCACTTTGTTGATCATAACCGCTTTGTGGGGCACCACCATATGATCCCTGGGGTGATTGTGTTCCACCAGCACCTTGACCATAGCTCCCTACAATACAATGAAAATGAATTCATTACAAGTTAAGGGCTCATCTAAACCATAGCCTTATTTGATTTGATTCTCTGTTTTGTGTTAAGTCCACCAAGATGAAAGCCTCATTCTAACTATAAGACAAGCATACAAGATATATATCTCTGGGTTATAACAGGGCTGTGAAATTACTTCCAGGGATTATTCAATCTAATTTTGGGCAAGGGTCCCTGGCAAAAATTATGAAAAAATTAATAAGCAATTATGAAAATTTTTGGATAGTTTTTTAGTTCAAAATGTAAGACGTAATGCCTTTTAATTTCATTATAGGATGGCAAGGGGAAAACAAGTACTACAGTAGACTATAGAAAGAGGCAGTTCTAGAAAGAAAAAATTCACAATTTTCTTTAAAAAAATTTAAATCAAGACAACAAAAATATTTATTTATTTATTGGAGTTAACACAGGTAGGTGAGTACTGGTTATAGACCCTTGTCTATAACCAGTACTCACCTACCCTTCCACAAGGCCGGAAACTTCTCCATATTATCTAATCAATAGATGAAAATAGACATTATTGTAAAATTTTACAAGAAAAATAAAAAGAAGTTTAACATTGATAATACATTCAATGTAGAAAAATAAGTAAGACTAGAATTATGAAGACATTGATTGAATGGCATCTCTTAAATGACAAATTTGATTAAATTTGTTTTAATAAAAATATCCATAACTATTTTGAGGGACCAGGAGAAAAATGAAAACAACAGAAATACAACAGAACAGTATTATAAAGACAAAAATATTAACTGAACACCAACAAAACAAACAATTTTTTCAACAACACTCAGAATCAAGGCTTTTTTAAAGTGTTTGGTGAAGGGGCCTGGGGTCTTTTTTATATAGAACATTTGGGGAAATCTTATCGCAATTCCATAGATAGGGGAACAAAAAATCCAAGTTTAACTCCAAATTTGGGGAAAACTATGATTTTAAAGAAATTTCAAGAGGGGAAGGCACCTATAAATGGCCCCTGTTATATAAGGAAAAAAAGGCCTGACATCTAACGTGAAAAAGGCAACTAAAACAATTAAATGGGATAGAAATGACTTCAATGCATAAAGTCACATCATGAGCAGTAAACTTTTTAATTTTGATTAGCCATTTGGACTATATAACAGCCCAATGTGACTATCAGACCTTTAGCATTGAAAAAAAGTGAATAAATACAGGACTAGCATATTTTAACAGTAACAGTATAATAGAACTAATTCAGAACTTCAAATGTTTGGGTTTTTTCCATTTGTGTACTGGCAGTACCGACAAATTTTTTTTTTGCTAAAATGCATGAGAAACAAACTAAATCCTACTGTTTTTTTGCACACATATTTTCATTGTAACAGTGATAGTTAGTTTGTACTGCAGGGAAAAACTCAAAAATTCAAATTCCTGATTTAGTCTGTTAATACAGAATCATTAAAATATAACAACAGTTAAGTGACAAGAACAAAAACAAGAGCTGTCCGTAAGACAGCACGCTCGAATTTTCTCAGTTCTTAGGATTTGGTGTTATGGGTTTTGATAGTAAGGTGGAAGTAGTGATAATGAATACCGTAAATATTCCAAGTTTGAGTTGAATAGATCTATCTTTGATAGTATTGAAATTATTCAAATTTGTAAAAACCTTGAACCTTGATTTTGGATGTTTTCTAAGTAAAAAAAAGGGGCAAAACTCCAAAAAGAGTGGAGCCACATGGGTGAAAGTTCAACATTTTCAAAATCCTGAAATTTCCAAATTTCATGCTTTTAAGGCCACATTACCATATGGAAAGAACCCTTTCTCTGTTCCAAAAATCCTGAACTTCAGGATCAGTCCTGAAAACTTTCACCCATGGAGTCAGGGTTATGGGCCTTGATAGTAAGGGGAAAGTAGTGATGATGAATAAGTATTCCAAGTTTGCATTGAATATCTTTGATAGTATTGAAGTTATTTGATTTGTAAAAACTTTAACCTTGATTTGCAACGCCAACACCAACGCTCGGGTGACAGTAAAAGCTCTCCTTTTCTTCGAAAAGTCAATCTTATGATGGAAATACTACAGTTTTGAGATAAAAAAGAGAAAAGATGGTGGAAATCAAGATGGAGGGGGTGTTAGGTTAAAGTACAATAATTATGACAGGATGACAAAAGAAAGTACAGCCTGGAAGACACACCAATATCTACAATCATGATTGGGTTTACCTGAAGGATTGTAAGACTGGTTATAACTAGATTGTGCATCACCTTGATTCACAGCATAGCCGGCTGTAATACAGATACAGTAAAATTTAGATGAATAAATTACTTAGTCACAGAATTAAGAGCCAGTTACAGAACTTCAACAATAAGAAAAAGTTTGCTACTTTCCTGCAGTTTTTGCCTTAAATTTTGTCAAGCACTAGCTCAAATTGCTAGATCATTATTTGGAAAAGGTTATGTATTTTAACTAGCCAATAACCTTGACTTTTGACCCGGCCCAAAAATTAGAAGGAATTAACCTAGCCCCAAGAACATTCTATCACAAAATTTGGTAAACTAACAAAGTAATCATGAAATAGTCCACAGTTGGACAAACAGACAACACCATAACATAATAGAATCAGTCTAAAGAAAGATATAAAAAGATGTAATAGAAAAGATTGAAGATTCAAGAAAATTTTTGAATCTTAAAGATCTTTCTTTTTTACATGTCAAATTCAACACATATTTAGGTCATTTATATGACGGTCAGCTCTTCCTACTATAGGTTTCCTGGACACTTTTCTATCACCAGTACTAACTTACCCTACCACGAGGCCGACAACTCATGTGTATGGTATTACCTACCGCAACTGGGCTCGATTCTGCGATCTACAGATTCAAAGTCAGACATGCTAACCACTATGCCACGGCCGCATCTACTTTAGATCTATCACTTATAGTAATTTATACAAACTAATAAAAAACTAGACCCTAAGAAAGTTATTTTACGTTATATGTCATATATGCCATACCAAAATAGCTTTAGATAGAAACAGTTTTCATAATAAAATCAGCAGTTTACAAGCAGCATTCAAAATCAGAATACAACATTCAAATTAAGAACAGTATTTGTACTATACATGCAGGGATTATAAATGAACCCAGTTACCATTATAAAAACATTGAATTACAAATAACTATATTATGCGGCTTTAATTTTCACTTCCAGGGAAAGGTGGTAGGACCTATTTAGAGGGGATATAGCAAAAATGAAAGGGGGAGGGGGGATTTGCTTTCTTTTTTTCAATACTTTAGATTGCAACAACAAACGGAATACAAGAAAACGTGCATAAAAGGTGATTATATATGAATACATGCCAACTTAAATAATGTACAATCACTAGCCAGAGATTTTTTTAGATTTTTACTGTAGTAAACTTGGTAGGAATCCCTATGATGACACTTTACGTCCTAAAAGTCTTGCTAAACATTAATAATAGTATTTTCTACGTATAGTGCGTAAAATTTGACCCTGATCTGACCTTTATGCAAGAATATGCATTACATTGAATATGAATATAGTATTAATGCTCGAATACCGAAAACAGAGTATACAAAAGCTCAATGTAATTATTAGACAGGAATTAAATTCAGCCAATAGTTTTATTAGACGGGAATTAATTTATAGAATACATGTATATTAAAGCGCACAATGAGTGGCCAAGAGGACTGTGTGTTGAAATCTAACACATAAACATACTTCAGGCTGTCAACCAACCACTGATAAAAATATAGGAATTTATATAGGAATTTCATTTTCAAAATATAGGAACTTTTAGAGAAAACCAAGTAGAAATATAGGAACTGTTGAGCGTTATTCCAATACATTTAGGTCCCTTTACGCATACTATCATTGCTCAAAGACTGAATAAGTACATGTTCTGAATAAATACAAGTTTCAGTATTGGGTTTATTACTTTTAATGACTAAATGCATCATGGACCAAACTACAGTACATGTACCTCTAAATGAAAAAAATAATATCTACAAACTATCTTGGAGTTAATGCATGTTTTACAAAATAATAACTCTTTTAAAGAAATGGTAAAATTTAAAAGAAAATCCTAATCTAATCCCTCTATGTTAATGACTTCATTGTTTAAAGACAGGTTTTATATATACTAACTGGGTATAATAAATGAAAATATTGTGCTACCGGGAATATGGGCTTTAAATCTATCTTGAGAAAATAAATTCTTCCATCATTTGATCTGATACAAGCAGAAACCTGCCGTTTATTACAGCACCTGATGTAGCCTTTCCTGATCCACAGAGCTGATGATAAGAGAGTATCAACTGATAATGCATCATACATCATAGCAAACTGAATGAAAGATTCATGCCAGTAACTCATCGAAGTAACTAAATGAGGACTTCCAATTTTCGTATTTCATACAACTTTTTTATCAGTGACTCCAAAGGGAAGATGCTTAAATTATCAGTGTAGTCCAGAACACTCCAAGATGATGCTACATAAAAACTCTACTAGCTCTGGGCACATGGTTTCATACAGAAATATTTAAACAATTGTTCTATGTTAAGATTGTGAATTCTGTCAATTTTGCTCTCACTTTTTGAACATTGTAGATGATGCAAGCCTAACATGAAAGTTCTAAATATAATTTACTTACAAAATATTTTTTAAGACTTCTATAAAAAATTCTTTATGAAAATTAGTACGCCTTAACAGAGGATACCTTTGGCATCAAATGTGTCACTTAAATGATCTTTCCATGCATGCCAAATATGGAGGTTCTTGACTTTAATAATGGTTACATGAGATATTTTTGACTGTTTTACTAAAGTAATAACTACAATGTACTATATACATTGAGAGAAAACAAATACACCCTAACAGGGCTAGTTTTGAACCTAAGGCTAAAATTTGTCACCCACAATCATTTAAGAAAAATACTAGACAATGTTTTCGGACATACCATAAAATTTCTAGCACTGCCAGAAAAAAAACAACAGGTTCATTGATTTATTTCCTTTCAATAACTATGTAACCATATTTTTGATGAAAAACAATGAATGAGTGGAAGGATGCATGCCTACAGATTTAGAGATCTATAACACACCAGTGGTACCATTAATTAACTACAAGTAGAGTAGGATATTATGGTATACCCTTGCAATTGCTTTACTTTGTGGTATAATTTAGCAATGTATTTTATAGGTTGCAGTAAGTGGGCAATAAGTGACATTGACTACAAAATAAAATTAGGTTGAATAGAACACTTTGAAAACTTGAACAAAGAACATTTCTTCTAAATTTTTCAAGAGGGGTTTTTAAAAAAGAGTTGCATAAGTAGCACCGGGTTAGGGCAACTTCAATACTGACACTTGACAGCCACCTACCAGATCAACTCATCATAGGCACTTACTATATTCAACTTATAGGCAGTATAAGAGGAAACTGATACTAAATACTCAAATATATTATATGGAAAAAAAACAATTAAACATACTCGACATGTTCAAATCAGAATGATTTACAAAAATATAGGAATGATGGACAAATATAGTATAAATATAGGAAATATAGGACACTTTTGAAAATATAGGAATGAAACCCAAAATATAGGAATAATATAGGAATATAGGAATTGGTTGACAGCCTGATACTTCTATTTACAATCGCTGTAATTGATTGCTCATTTTAAATATGTTACTTGCCGTAGTGTAGAATATGTGTGTTACTTATTTTCATCAGGATATGTGTAGATAATAATTAGATGCTAATGTGGAAGGTCAGATGGGGGTCAAACTTAACGCACTATAATATTTTGCAAGTTTTCACAATTTTTACAGTTGTCAAAACTTGAAAAGTAAAATTTGGCCTAAATTTAGGTAAAAAATATCACTTTTAGCTAGGTGATTGAACATACGCAAAACAGAGACAAGCAGGTCACATGCTAGCATTAAATAAATATAATAAATACAGACACAAGTAAAATTATTTACAAGATAGTCACATGCAGCCAGCCTAAGATATAACATAAGGAATTAAAGTAAGGATTTCCCACTGTGCAAAAATTGAAATAAATTTACTGATTGCTCTTGCACTCTTGAACAATAAAGAGACAGGAAATATGAATTGCAACAGTGGGGAGCCATTTTTACAACAGATTACCCATAATGCATGTGTCATGACATCATCAAATATTGTGCAGCGTAAGATATGAAGAAAATGCATTAGGGTAATTCTATCTTCATACATATAGCCCAGCACATAGCTCTCCTTTGCAGAATAAATGTCTGATAAAAACACATAAGGCGGGAGGGGCAGAGTACAGTCCCCTTCTTATTTATAACAATCAGTAAATGTATCTCAACTTTACAACCTTCAACATAAACAAAAAATATTCATTCACCAACTAACACAAATACTAAAATAAATTTTATTCAACTGTCAGCAGCACAAACATTAACCCCACTGATTTAAATACTTTAGTATGTGATAATCATATCATTGTACATAAATTGGATCAACTATATTCATCAAAAGTGAGTACAGAAATAGAGCAGGGTTTAACATTAAAAGTGGTTCAGTAGCCCTTAACAACCAGGACCTATATTTGGGTTCGGGAAACTTTTAACTGCTAGTAAACAGATGATTTGGGCAAGTTAAACATATAGCTTGTTGTCCAACCCCCTCAAACTACTTTAAAATTAATGCAGGCCTCCTAGCAGGCCAAAACAAAAATAGAGGTTTTTATAAAGGCTCCTATGTATGAAAATAAAGGCCTTTTAGTGTAAATATGAAAAAATAAAGAGTAAATAAAGGCTATTTTCGTCTAAGTTCTCATTTCTTTATTAAACCCACGGTCAAACCAGTCATTTTTTGATGTTATATACTGTTAGAATTATGCAATATAATATATACCTTATTTAATGTGTATACCTATTTTCTCTGCATATTTATATCATACATAGCTCCTGTTTTACAGTGTAGGGAAAATGCAGAATAATATCCATCACTTGCTTTAAGCTAGCACGGCAACCAGTCAGAGCAAATATAAAGGTTTTGAGTGAGAATTAGAGGCTATTTTGGCGTTTTGAAGGTTTTCTGGGGAAATGTAAAGGTTTTAAAGGTTTGCTCTGAAATTAAAGGGTTTTAAAGGTTTCACTAGGAGGCCTGTTAATGTCGAGTCCTTTAAAAGCAGTAAGTTTTTAAATCAAAGAGTTTACATGTATGACCCACTGACAGTTGAATAAAATTTAACAATAGAAATGTTATTATAAATGAACAAATTCTAGATCTATTCAACTTTGGTCGTTACTAAAATTATGATGAATCAGTTAAGTACAAAAATGAAATATCAACAAATATTGTTATCACATATACCTTGTGATGGCTGTTGACCATAGCCTTGAGATGATTGCTGTTGACTGTATCCACTTTGGTCATATGAGCCGTACGAGCCGTAAGCTTGAGCACCAGTCTGGCCTAGAAAGTCACGACTATATACTTTAGACTAATGAAATATTTATTAATAGCTTTTTTATAATGAACACACAGGATGCAAAAGAACCAAGATCAGATTTGCCAGGCAGTCAAACTAATGGGAATAACTAAAAAATACAATAAAGAATTACAGCTTTGGTGCGCTGTATTTCAAACTACAGTTGATTCAGACTGCATGATAATGTCACAAAAGTATGCTATAAGATATTTGAATACATGTTTGATTAAAAAGAACAATACCAATGCATAAATAGAGGGTCATTCCATACCAAATCACCCAAAAAACAAAAAATTTCCCAGTTCATGTCATGGATTTTGCTGAAATTTTAACCACATCAAATTAAATCTTATTCATGGAGAAATCCAAAATTTTAGTATTGTACTCCAAATAGTTATCAAGATACAGACGTTTGAAGTTGGTATGTATAGCTCTTTTATTAGATCTAGAATTTTATTAGATTTTAGCCATCTTTGAGTGCAAAATTTTGATAGAAAGAATGCTCCCAGAATCTCCATATAGCATATTTGTACTCACATTTAGGTACATATTTGAATTAATTAATTAATGGGTACCTTATTATTTCAAATTTTGAGAAAATTTGAGCCGAAAATGGCCCCACGGCCATTTTGAACAAAAAGTATCAAGAATGCTGTAGAAATGTTGACATATGAAGTTCTATATTTTCTTTATTATTAAACATATTACTTTAAAACTTTTATGGAATGGTTGTATAAGAATACTGAATATGAATATGATCATATATTATTATTACATCATTAAAGAAAAAAATGTTATTAATTTTTACAAGGGTACCCCCCCTTTTTACCGAAATTCTGTTTTTTTTTACAAGTTCAATGTGCTATATCTTTCTTATTTGTAAAGATATTCTCATAAAAAAAGGTATACATGTTCAGTTTATTGTCTTTATTGATGTTATGATACAGAAATAAGTTTAAAGCAATTAGTTTTGGAGATAATTGTCTCTGAAAGTGGTCAAAAATTGAAATTATCAGTTTTGGCCATGGTGTTCAAGGTGCCGTAAAAAAATAGGGACAATTGCTATAGCTATGAAACTTTTTGGTTACATTGCCCTACTATATATTATTATCATATTAAAAAATTGGAGATGTAATTTTTTTCCTTTTGTTGAAAGATCATGTTAAAAAACCACAATTTTGGACCAAATTCAGCTATGTTGCCGTGCATTCATTTTTATAGTAATTATTCTGTTTTGGCAGATTCTTTATTAGAGTGCCATTTTTTTTTGGCAGATCTAAATTTTATATTTAGATTATTGATTAATAATAAAAAGTAAGGGTTGGAATTATTGCTTTTTATTTGTACAAGGGGGATATAGAGTTAATAGGAGATATAGGTTAATTGGTACCTTGTCCACTCAATTTCTCAGCACCTATATTACTGATTCAAAATTAAGACATATACCAAGTATCATTTAGACATGTCTATTTTCCATTTTGATTTGTTCTATTGATTTTTACCCAGATTTTTCAATGAAAAAAGTTGGTTAATGGATTGAAGAAACACATGTTGACGGCAGTTAGGCCGGCGGGTGTCCGGTGTCGTTAACAATTGCGTTTAAGTTTTCAATTTGGCATATTTCTCTGCCATTTATAATCAGATCTTTATGAAACCTCATACAATGATAACATACCATGTGATATACAGAATTAGACAGTAACCACAACTCTACCTGCCTTTATTATGGATTATTTCCCTATGATTTTTTTGTGTTCGAGTGTTTAAATCCGGCTTTAATGTGGTTTTCACAATTACATTTCTGGGAGGTCTGTGCTATCTTTAATACAAGAGGCTGCATTGTTACAGTTCTTTTGGAATGTGCACCCCTTCAATTGATAACTAGATGTAACATGAAAACTTTAGCCCTTGTTTTCCTGGACAAAATTCTAACCAGTACTAAATTTCTCTTCTATATGGGGGCTACTTTTTGATAGGGAAAGTGAATTATTTATGTAAAATTTTCATGGAGAGGTTAAAAAATACTTGTGGTTAGCATATTATTTTATTTAAAGTATGTTATAAATTTGGAATAATTTATACTATTTTTGACAAATGATTGGCATCTTTCTTATCTAGATAGTACAGCCTTCCATTTCTTGTTGATGGAGGAGACACACTGCACAATATACCAGGAATAGGTACCCAGCATGTGTCTTCTCTTGCAGGCCATTTGAATGAGGGAGCAGGGCCATGGGGATGCATGAATGAAACTAAAACATCACTATCATCTTGTGACTGGTCCTTAATGTTGCCTACCCACCATTTACCATCATATTTGCAAACAATATACTGTCCTGGCACAAATTGTACAATGTTGGTTGGTTTTGGTTGCAAACTTGGAAATATTTGGGCAGTGTAGGCAGCAACATCACCAGAAATTCGATGCACATTTACACTGTTGATGGATGCAGGAATAAAGCAGTGATGTGAGCGTGTCCCTGGAACACTTTTTGCACCTTCAAAACGTTTCATTTGATGGACTTCATGTTCTATGATCTGCTCTTTTGTTATAAAAAAGAATTGTACATTTTTTATGTGCTGACAACCCCAGTTATACAATTGTCTTGGTGTTAAAATATGCCCAGTTGTAGTTGCCTGTAAACTGGCTTTTGCTGCTTCCCTTTTTATTGTGCCCCCAACTCCATCACAAGCATTTTTGCCATGACGTGTTGCAAAAAAATGCCACTCTGCTTCAATTCCAAAGTCATGAACATGATAAAGTAGGTTGCTAAAATTTTTGAAATTTTTATATTGTGATGCTGCCCCATCAGAGAAATAGAAAAGTTTGGAAACTTCAGGGCACATTTTCTTTATGTAGTTTATAATTGGTTGTTGAAACATGTGTACTGCAACTGTGGAATGGTGTAAATAGTCACTGATCACACACATGCTAGAATGACAAAGATTTCCCTGATCATCTTTAAAGTAAGCAACAAAAGGATGGAGTGTTGCTTGAGAATTGTCCCAGTGAAACCCTTGAGCAGCATCCTGTACTGTAAAGCTATAATTTTCAGCAAAATCTAAAATTAGAACTACATCAGAAGGTTTAATGTTACTTTTTAATTCAGAAAGAAATTTTGATTGGTGCTTTGCAATGAAATGATGAGTTGTTAGTTTGTCTATTTTCTCTACAATGGTCTCTAGAAAATCATCTAAATTATTTGAGTAATCATGAAGAGTCGTCCTATCTGTGGTTACCCACTGCTTATAGTTCACTATGTCATCAGATGATACATCATTTTCTTCAAAAACTGAAGCCAAAAAGTGTTTCAAAGCTTCACGTTTAGGACATTTGTCACATCTGTGTATCATGCATATTTTATCGTCAGTTGAACACACTAGAACTTTCATTAAGTCATGGTATGTTAACTTTCTTTCTATAGGGAAAGAACTTATCATAAGTTTTACATTTTGGTGAATAGTACATACACACACAGAATGAGTTCCTCTGCATCCAACTGTAATGCACTCTTTGGGTCTTAACAAGCAAAACTTGGACAGACCCACTTTATCATTGGGATATGTTGATTTATAATTTTGATAAAGTTCATTGAGGTTCATAAGTATTAATCTTTTTTGTTTGTGAACTCGGGTTCCGTCATCCTGCTTTACAGATATGAAATCTTTAGCCCCTGGGAGAAGCCTGGAATATTCATCACAATGATAAAATTCTATAACTTGTTTTGTAACATCATCTGACAAAGTTCTGCCTTGCTTTGGTTCAATTTCTCCCAGGATACCTTTTTCATTAAACAATTTCCTTGACATTTTAACTTTGTACTCACTTACATTAAATTCTGAAGCAATTTTTGCTTTAGACCAACTTTGTGGAGCAAGTGTAAGGAGTTGTATTTGCTTCTGTCTGGAAGAAACTTGAATTTTTTGGCGTACTAAATTAGTAAGAAATGTCATGTCACTACACCCCCTGCACACATTTTCATTTTTATGCTGTGATGGGACAATGTCTGTCATTTGCACATTCAAACATTCAGCAAGATGGGAAGATGCAGCTTCATTTACCTCTAAACATTTTCTTTTACCATAACTGCATTTGTCTCTTTTACTGACCAGCTCAGACTTAAGTGGAGAAAAACCAGCATTAGTTAAACTTTGATTAAGAATTTGTTTGTTAGGAGAGGTAATACTTGAGATGACAACAGATTCATCCCTACCACAGGCAGAAGTTAATGGATTAAACTCTACATCAACTTCCTGGGGAATTTGAGGTTGTGTCAGCACACAAGCAGGACAGAGTTTTTGCCCAGGTTTAACATTTTTGCCTGTGCATTGTAACTCCCTGGCTTTTTCATTGCTGACAAGTCGTAGGCATTTACTGCGTATGGAGGAAGGATGAATGCCATAGGGATCACAGCAATGGCGTTGCAAAAAAGCATATTTATCTAACAGTAACATTTTATGATGAAGGCAAATAGTGTATTCAGTGTTAGGCTTATCTAATCCACTTCTCCAAAGAAGTAGTTCTTGATCTGGTAATTCAAAATCATTAAGTTTTAGAAGACAAGACTTGTTGTTTGTGTATGAGCCCTTGTGACAAATCTCCTGTTCTCCCAATAACTTGCCTATATCACAGGGCTCCATGTTTTGTTATTTTGTTAATGGAATTATTCTAATATAATCAAAAGTATTAAAATACCTAAAAACTTGTATCTATTACCTATTGCAATCAATAACAATAGTAAACTAATTTAAAGAAGTATTTTAATATATCTAATTTTACATATTAAAAGTGCTTCTTAAAATACTTGAAAACTTGTATGTGTTAGCTATAATTGCTAGATCACTAACAATAGTAAACTAATTTTAAACTTATTAAGAACAGAAATGTTGCAGTAAGCTTGAAAATCTGTATAACATTACATGTAACTTGCAAGTCAAAACTGAATCTGATGATTTCATTTACAGCACAAAAATTATGATGTCATTCCAGGCATCATAGTGATGATGTCATTAACTTAACAAAAACTGAAACTGATGATGTCATAACTTTTGACAGCCAAATTGATGATGTCATCAAAATGTGTGTCACTATATGATCTTAACTGAGCTTGTCTTCTGTTTGAACAAGGTGCAAGTATGATTTTATGTTTAATGATAAGGAAGGTTAAACATTTTTTTATATCAAAATAAATGTATGGTGAAATTGATGCATTAATTTTAGCCACTGATATGTTATACATTTTGATCTAGTAAGTTTTATGTTGCACTATTAAATCAATTTGAAATAAGATAGCTATATTTTAATTGTAATAACAAATTCATTATTTTCAAAAAAAAAACTATATTAAGCATATTTTAGCATGTAGGCAGCAGGTACAGGAATTTGGACTCCAGAGAACCGAAAAACTCAAAGCTAAATTTTGTTCAAAATGGTATTTTTAAAAACATTTTTTCAATAAAAGGAAAAAAATTACATCTCCAATTTTTTAATATGATAATAATATATAGTAGGGCAATGTAACCAAAAAGTTTCATAGCTATAGCAATTGTCCCTATTTTTTTACGGCACCTTGAACACCATGGCCAAAACTGATAATTTCAATTTTTGACCACTTTCAGAGACAATTATCTCCAAAACTAATTGCTTTAAACTTATTTCTGTATCATAACATCAATAAAGACAATAAACTGAACATGTATACCTTTTTTTATGAGAATATCTTTACAAATAAGAAAGATATAGCACATTGAACTTGTAAAAAAAAACAGAATTTCGGTAAAAAGGGGGGGTACCCTTGTAAAAATTAATAACATTTTTTTCTTTAATGATGTAATAGTAATATATGATCATATTCATATTCAGTATTCTTATACAACCATTCCATAAAAGTTTTAAAGTAATATGTTTAATAATAAAGAAAATATAGAACTTCATATGTCAACATTTCTACAGCATTCTTGATACTTTTTGTTCAAAATGGCCGTGGGGCCATTTTCGGCTCAAATTTTCTCAAAATTTGAAATAATAAGGTACCCATTAATTAATCAATTCAAATATGTACCTAAATGTGAGTACAAATATGCTATATGGAGATTCTGGGAGCATTCTTTCTATCAAAATTTTGCACTCAAAGATGGCTAAAATCTAATAAAATTCTAGATCTAATAAAAGAGCTATACATACCAACTTCAAACGTCTGTATCTTGATAACTATTTGGAGTACAATACTAAAATTTTGGATTTCTCCATGAATAAGATTAAATTTGATGTGGTTGAAATTTCAGCAAAATCCATGACATGAACTGGGAGGCCCTGGGTGATTTGGTATGGAATGACCCTAGAATGAACAAAACAAGTATATAAATGCTATTCATCTTTACGTTTGTAAACCTAGAGGTGAAAATCTATAAATTTCATTTTCCAAATATATTCCAGATGTAAATAATGTTGTTAAGAGGCTCACAGGGAAGAGAAGGATTTGCCTTCAGCATTGTCTCTTCTAAGTTCATATTAAGTCTATAAAGACTTAGTTTACCAACCCTTACTAACTGATAATGTATTATAAACTGAACAGAAACAAAAAACAACAAGCAGGATGTTAGAAATAAGTAATTGGATTGCTTTAACTTTTGGATACCAGTGAAATATCTCACACCAAGCTACATTACTGAGGTCAGAACTTTAAAAGTTATGAACAGCCTGTAACTAAGCTCAGAACTTAAGAAGTTTTTAATAGTCTTTGTAATAATTTTCTCAAATGACATAAACGGTGTCAAAAAAGTTCAAAATTTTCTACAATTTAGATTGAAAGATATACATGAGGCAAGATGTGATTGTTCTAAAGAAGAATAGCTGGGCATTGAACCCGGTCCCCTTATCTCTCCTTCCTGCGCTCTGGTCTCAAATCCAGAGCAGGAAATAGCCATGTTGATACACAAACCCAAAGATAAACTCAATCCCTATTTTTCTGCAGCACGGTTATTTTTGGGGTCCTTCCCTTGCCTTTTTTCCCCTGCTCCACAGGTCATCTGATTCTCCCAGACATACTTTATCAGGGATCGGACAACTTGTTACTGCTGGTAAAGACTTGGTTCGGGTAAGTAAAATAATCATAGAGATCCTGGCCAACCAGGCAAACTCCTTTCTTATGTCAAGCCCAGTGCATTCGGCCCTATTCAGTATTCTAAAACAATCACTGCCTAAAATCATCAAATAAAAGTCAAAAATGAACACAACTTTCCAGACAGAAAATCTAAACAATGCAGACAGCTTAGTGTGAGAGAATATCCTATACCCTAGCGTCTATATATATACATGTAGCTATTATATGATGTTTTACCTTGTGGTTGCTGACCATACTGTCCTTGTGTTGCAGCTTGACCTTGACCTGTTTGTTGATATGATTGGTCGTAACCACCGTACCCGGCTACTGTTTGACCAGCGGAATAACCCCCGGCAGCTGACGGCTGTCCAGCCTGAAATTATAGCAGAAATGTCTTAAAGGGGCTTTATGAAGATAACTTTAATTTACACTGCACATGAAAATAAGTCTTACAACCTCGAAGATACCAGTGTTTATTTTTGGTCAATTTTATAGCCGTTTATGGGCTATATTTCCAATCCAAAATCATGTTGTTTTTTCCATTTTCAATCCAAAATTCCCAATTAAAATTGAAAAGAAAGATTTTTAAAAAAAGACAGCTGTAAGTATGTTTCAGCTTAAAATTATACATCCCAGTAATCATTCTTTTTAATTAACTAATTAACTTAATGAAAAATGAAACTAAAAACTTTGTTAAATCTACTATCGTTATTAAATTTGCTTAACATTTTATCCCTATTTAAACCAAAATGCCGATAGAATTCCCAATTCTAGGGGTATGGGTCATTTTCCCAAATTTGTGGAAAAAAACATTGGATACCTCAATGAACATTTCAAAAAATTTTGGTTTCTATGTTCGAGTTTGACTAAGTTTCAATTTCTTAAAAAGGGGTCTTCTTATAAAGTACAATATACTCTTTTGTATTTTTATCATGATCCAAAATCATTGCAGAGCTTAATTATGTAATTTGGAGCCAATTTTTTCAATCAAAAGATTTCATCTGAACCATACTGTGATCCAAACTCTTGTTTTATGTACTGACTGTAGACAACATAATTCAACTTTCAGCTTCGATCTTTCAAATCAAATTGCAATCAACTATAAAATTATTGAGTTTTTTTTCAAAATCATCAGGAAAGAAATACTAACTGGAGCTGATCCGTAAGCAGCGGCCCCTTGTTGTCCATACCCAGAGGCATCTTGTGTTGATCCATAGGCCCCTCCATAATTATACCTGTAATGTAATAACATCATCAAAATTGATTTATACAAAATGATCAGGTCATACTACCCACAAAATTCAGATATTAAAGTGGTTGCCCAAACAGGTAGCACAATGTCTTGTTTGTAGTAATTTGGTTGCCAAAAAGAAGTATTCCATAGCCCCTACTAGAAGTTAGTTGTCCAGGCAACCGGACACCAACTAATTTTGACTGGTCAAATAAAATAAACACTTATAAATAAGACAAGTAATATTTACAATAACTTTAAAATAAAACATTAATTTGCTCCAGAGAATCATAAATATTTTTGATTTAGCACTTCATTTTATTTATTTATTGGAGTTAATGCTGTATCAACACCTACCCTAGCTTTCCTGGACCATTGTCTATAACCAGTACTCACCTACCTTTCCACAAAGCCGGAAACTTCTCCATATTATCTAATCAATGGAGGAAAATCGATATTATTGTCAAATTTTCATGGAAGAGTATAACCTCCCCTGGTGGGATTCGAACCGGCACCCCCTAGGGCACGAGATTCCAAATCCCGACGCGCTACCAACTGCGCTATCGACCCGGGTTTATTTAGCACTTCAACTTTCTACAATAGCCTATTCACAGATGCATCTTTATTTCATACATAAGTCATGATAAGTGACAGACTGGGATCAATGTAAAAGGTTGTCTGAATGCCTGTGACAAACCAACTTTTCATTCAAGCAAAACTATTTGATGCAGGTCGTTGGATATTTCTACAAGATTAAAATATTTGTAACACTCAAATTTTAAAGTATTATTTTGTTCAGACAGCAGAACATTTGATATGGACAAGCAATATTTAAAGTTGGTCGTCAAACTGAGCAATAATCTTCAAATATTACTGTCGAGTCCTGGAGGAATTTATTTTATTTATTTTATAGTACGAGCTAGGAGGCTTACCCGGCCTGTCCACTTGTTTGATACTGTGCAGCGTATTCTGAAAGTAAAGAAAATAAGAGTACTGAAGAAGTCAGATTTATTATATTATAACGGCTGAATGGTAGTGTCAACTTCAATACTAAACATTGACAGATCCTGGATACAAATCCAGCTAATCACTGTTAGTTTAGTCACAGCAGTATAAATCTGATTTAGGAATAATAAGAAAATTAACATGGCCTTTAATGTTGATAAATCTTCCATAACTGCTTAACTTGCATAATACAAGACTCTGAGGCTTAGATTAAAGTTCTGTTATCATAACCACTGCCTACATTGAAAATAGCAGTTTTTGGTCTCAAGTCCAAATAAAAGAACTTCTATACAGCAGAACCGAATGAAATTAACAGGGTTGATATTGGTTGTCAAAAATAAAACCTGCACTTTTACACCCGAGGTCAGGGGGACCGCGTTAGGCCCCCTTTGTGGGTCCAAGGAAATGCCTTGGTGGGGGTCACAGGGGGAAAGCCCCCTGAAGCTCCAGTGATTTTAGCCTTTCTAATGACCTGAAATACCTTAAAAGTTAAAATTAAGCCTTTGAAAGGACCGTTTGTCTGCCTTTGCAAGGACTGTTTGTCTGCCTTTGCAAGGACTGTTTGTCTGCCTTTGCAAGGACTGTTTGTATGCCTTTGCAAGGGCTGTTTGTCTGCCTTTGCAACAGCAAGGCAAAAAAATAAGCATTTTTTTAACTTTTTCATAATTGAAGTTTACACTTAGAAAAGGGGAAACTACATGAATCATGAAGTTTTTGTGTCCCGAAGACGCACATACTTTGAATTTATTGTGTCCGCAGTAAAAAGCTTGCGTCTCTGACACAGGACCAATGGCAAAATGAATCACAGAAGCTAAATAATTTTGTTGTCATATGTTGCTTATTATACTATTATTAGTATTTTGACAATTTTTTTGTATATGTTTAAAATCTGTATCATGGAGCGTCACAAATACGGCTCCGTGAAAACTCACAGGTCTGCCCATTGGTACCAAAGACTTGTCATCTTAGAGAAGTTTTGGACCCTCACTCCCCCCAAAAAAATCATCGGATTTGCATCCATCTCGAAAACGATTTTTTTCAGAATAAAAAACTTGAATTCCTGTTTATTCTGAAAGAATATCACCCCATCAATTAAAGATACCCCCATTTGTAGAGCTTGGGTTTGTGGACCCTGTCGCGAGACGAACCGGTTCGCGATACGGCAAAGCAATACACAGATCGATTCGCGAACCTTTGCTACTTAATGCATGTTTAACTTGCTAGTGTAATGCATCCCCGATCTTAACATGAATATTAAAATCTATCAAAACTATCCCACAGAACATTTTTAATTCTGATAGAAATTAAAAATGAATTGTTTTGTGTTCAACATTTTGATTATAATCCAGGGGTGTAAAATAAAACTCGCCCGCTCGCCATGATGATTGTTCCTACCTGTTAGGCCAGAGACATAGATGATACCTAATTCCTTGTGTTTGGAGGGTATTTAAGATTTTCAATTTTAGGATTTGCAAATCAATAGGATTATTATCTGTTTTAATGAGAAAAAATAACATCAAAATATGATGTCCTATCATTGACAGCTTTAAGTAAGGTATATATCATTTTAATATCAAAAAGTAATCTCGACTTACTACGTCACAAATTGTCATGCACTCCGGGGAGTCCATATTGTTCACAGTCAAATCAAAATGTGTGTCGGTATTTTTTCACTCTTAATTGATGTTTGATAGCGTACAATGTCATAATGCAAGGTCAAAATGCATAACTATAGAGTCTAGTTAAATGTTAGCTAAAAGTTTAAACGAGCTTTAAAAAATAAAATAATAAAGAGATGGGTGTCATGGCGAGTCGGACAAATTTTAAGCAATTTTTACTCACCCAACCGAAAGGAACACACGCCATGGCGAGCATGCAAGTACATTTTAACATACCTGCATTCATAATTAACTTTATTTTGAAGATAACCTTTATGGAAATATTTTCGCGGCCTCCGGTGTTAGTATGCACTAACATGCGTTCGAATTTAGAAATAATTGGGACACGAAAATTTGATCAATTGATATGATTTCCTAGGCAAGTTAAAGTTGTTTTCGCGAGTTAACTTATTCAATTAATTGTAGTTTGAAATGCATATGATATTCGCGAACCACCCGAACTTTGGTAAGGCGAATATTCGTGTCCGAATTTCAATCATGGTTTACGAACTCTCGAGAGCTCGGACATTCGTTAAAGCCCTACCCATTTGGCATTTACTTAATGGGTATGTTACATCCACCACTTTTTTAATCATTTTACTTTACTTTTTCCCATCCCCACCCACATTCCCGGGGTTGAGAAAAACCTTGAATTTACTTTACTGGAGTTGAGGTCGCAAGACGTCATTTGTCTTCTATAAAACCCCCCCATGGATTTGTACCCAGTTCTGATCCGGTAAGGTGGTATACTGTGCTGCTCCCATGAATTTGTCTAACCTGTTCTTAAAACTGTTCAGTGAAGGAGCATTTACAAATACTTCTGTTAAATTGTTCCAGTCGGAGATAACCCGTAGAGAAAAGAATTTGATCTTGGATTTTCAAGAACATAGAATTTGAATACGTTGGTTCAATAATATTTGTTTACAACTAATATTATACAAACATAGAATGTTTTCACGAGCAAAAACACAGACCCTGGTAAAAGCACAATCTGGGCACCGCAAATTTCATTTGTTTGAGCCGGTAACAAGACCGGGCTGATACGAGAAAGCGAACATTCATTGACAATTGTTAACAAAAAAACCGACGAGTTCACAGGAACACCGCTTAAAAATCGCAATGATTGAATGTAAAATAACGCGAATGCTAAAATTGACAACAATAATCAAATAAATGAGAAATTAGAGGAAACAAGAACAAAATTTCCATTGTTTTTCACAATTTCAAGCAGTTTCAAACTTGGACCGGTTTGTCAAACGAATTTTTCGTTACTTCGACCAGTAAAAGCAAAAGCGTTTAAGCACATACTTTCAACAAATACTGCTTCGAATAGAGACGCAAGTAAAAATGCAAAACAATACATTAAAATATGATAAATAGTAAGAAAAATATGAAGAAAATACGCACGTTGGTCCGCCATGTTTTCCTGCTCGCGTCACACTGAATCACGTGACTGAAAAAACAAAGGGCGGTATTGGAAAAAATCATAGTACTGTAAACACTCAACGATTAAAATATGCTGGAGTTATAGTTCTTGGTTCATAGAAACCCTTACCTCCGGACCCCCTGATTTTCCTTAAAATAACAACTTAAAAGATATTTTCAGCAAGAAATGATTATGAAGACAATTTGAAGAGTAGAACTAAAGTCATTCCACGCGAATTTCGCTCAAAAGTAAAAAAATGAGATAGGACTGGGGTGTTTCCTTGTGGTGTGGCATAAATGGAAATTTACTTACAGTTACTTACAGTTGACCTTCTGGTAGGAGGTTTGAAAAACCTTTTAAGACCAGGTCCTGTTCCTCTTCACTTGAAATTTCATGAATACTTCCGGAAACTCCGGTGAATGATAGACTTTCATCATATTTGAATTCAACTGCTTGATTTTGGAGAAAAATATCCAGTCTCCTTTCAAAGTAATATATTGAGTTAGCTTTAACTATAGATGTAGGTAGTTTATTCCAAGTGTCAATGATTCTGTTACAAAAAGAATATTTCCGTATATCTAGTCTTGATCTACGTTTATACAGTTTATAATCATGCCCCCTAGTAGTGTTAGCTTCAGTTGTTAAGAATAAATTTGACACTGCTGTATCATATTTTTCCTGTAAGAATTTTATAGTTTTCAATTAAGTCGCCTCTAATTCTTCTATAAGTTAAAGTTGGCAAGTTTAGCTGCCTAAGCCTTTCTTCATAACTTAATTCTGAAAGTCCAGGTACCTGTTTAGTGGCTTTGCGCTGAATATTTTCAATCATTTCTATGTTTCTTCAGATGTGGGTTCCAAACTGCATTAGCATATTCTATATGAGGACGAACAAGTGATGTAAATAGAGTTTTAAATATATTTTTATCAAGATACTCAAAGGTCCTACGAATTATTTCAACTATTTTGTTCGATTTATTAACTTTATCCTCAATATGATTATTAAAAGAAAGCTTGTTGTCTATAATAACACCAATATCCTTTTCTTCCTTACTATTTGACATAGGGTGTAGAGATTCCTATCAAGCTTATATTCATAGCCATCAAGTTTACTGTTTCCAATTCTCATTGTTTTGCACTTTTCTGGGTGGAATTTTAATAGCCACTTGTCCGACCACTCTTTCATAAGGTAAATATCTTCCTGTAATAGATCACAGTAATTTTTGGTTCTAATTTCACGGAAAATTTTTGTATCATCAGCAAATAGAAATATCTCGCTATTATTAGGTAATTCAGATGGTAAGCCATTTATGTATAAGAGGAATATAAGTAAAAAAATATAAAAATATAATAAATATAAAAAATATAAGTGGAATACCACTTGTAACATTCATCCAATCTAAACTTTCACCATTGACTATTGCTCTTTGTTTCCTATCACTAAGGCAATGTTTCAATACTACAATAGAATGTTCATTTACAGACTCACAGTAAATCTTTATGATTTATGTGAAAAATCTCCATACTTGTCGTATCAAATTCAGATATCTCTCTGTTAGTTCTTGTTTCTTGCACTTTCTTTGGTTTCATTCTTATACCTTCTTTTTGGGGTATCTCTATATTCCTCAATGAAACCATACTCTGAATTCGATAAACAAAGCAACAGGCTTACAGTCAATACTTCATCATACTTCTTGACATCACATGAATTCAATTTTGTTTTAATCTCACACCAGCACAAGGTGTCAATATTGCCTTATAATTAAGACAAAACTATTTCTTAAAATATCTTTGTGAGTAGCTCCTTATCATTATAAGTTATAAATGTGTACCTATGTAGCAGAGGTTTAATACGGCACTTGTACTCCCTTGCCTTCAAGCTAGCTTTTATGGCGATGTGGTAGAGTGTCCGCTTATGACTCGAGAGGTTGTGGGTTCGAATCCTAGCTCGGACCATGGATTTTTATCGGGTTACATTTGGCGCCAAACATAAATAACCCACTTGGAATTGTTTGATTGCACCCTTAGCTAGTCCCACAGACAATCAAGCTCGAAGAATTCGAGGACGAATTCTGTTAAGGAGGGGATGTGTGTAGCAGAGGTATAATACGGCACTTGTACTACCTTGCCTTCAAGCTAGCTTTTATGGCGATGTGGTAGAGTGTCCGCTTACGACTCGAGAGGTCGTGGGTGCATCCTAGCTCGGACCATGGATTTTTATCGGGTTACATCTACATACATTATGATACTGACAATGGGTGATGTAGTACATATAATATCATAAACTTACAATTTACAATTAGTGAAGCCTGTAATTATTATAATGAGGTAGTTCAAGCTCAGGTCAATATTGTTGGATAAAAGAAAATAGACAACACAGTAAGTTTATATACAAATATATATATTTAATATAATTCTGACTAGCAAAGTATACAGTGTTGTATATAATATAAACAAAAACAATTAAGATACAATAATTTGAAATCTGAAAAAAAATTCAGCTGTAATTGATGGTGGCATATTTCGACCATCAGATAACCACAAAATCACCAAGTTAATTAAGTGGTTAACTAATGAATTGACTAGTTAACCTACTAAGTGATAAGTTAGCCATAGTTTGGATAAGTGATATAAGGTTAACCAATTATGTAACTTGATAACTTTTTGCCAATTAGTGGTATTTTGAATAAGTGGTAAGAGGTTAACAAGCTATGTAACTAGTTAAATTGTAATCACTTATCTAAAATCACTAACTGATAAGTAGTTATAGAGTTACATAACTAGATATTCACTTAATTAACTTATTTATGTGGTTATCTGACGACAGAAATATGCCATCACAGAAGTAAATATAAAAAGATACACAAGGCAAATATATAGCACCAATAGTATAAGTAAAGCAAAACAAGTTCATTATATAATCCATAAAAACATTGATAGGAAATAATAACAAAGAAATCAATGCTCTACAGTCTCCAGTTTTATTTTAAGTTTTTCTAAAGCTTGTGCATGTGACCAAAGATCGTTCAATAAACATAAAAGTTAAAAGCCATCAGCTACAACAGATAGAATTCTCCTGGCTAGCTCAGTTGGTGTTGTGCGTAAAATTTGACCCTGACCTGACCTTTATGCAAGAATATTTATAACATTGATAACGAATGTAGTATTAGTGCTCGATTACACCGTGGCCGTGAGGATTATGTGTTGAAAGTTAACACATAAATATACTTATATAATTTTACAATCGCTGCCGAAGAGTAGAATAGGCGTGGTACTGATTTTCGTCGAAATATGTGTAGATAATTATTAGATGCAAATGTGAAATTCAGATCAGGGAAAAAATTTACGCACTAAAGCATGCAAGTCTACAGATCTAGGGGTCTTGGGTTCGATTCCTGGGCGGGGCATACTTTTAGCATTTATCAGATAACATCAACTTGGCATATACATGACAGGTTTTGAATGTGAATTTGTCATCTGATAAGTTCAGTCTTTTAAAGAGTATGGACAGAAATTGACCCAATTTTAGAAATTGGCAATGCATAGCCGATTTAAAGATTTCATATTGGCAGTCCTGTAAGGCTACTGAAAAATCAAAATTATCTCCCTGAGTAATCTAAGTTTACATTTGTATCATCATTCATTATCAAGACTATTTTTCGATGGTCTCAACAAATATGAGATAGTCAAAGCGCCCATAGCGCTGTAAGGACATGGATTTAACAGAGCAAAGTTTGGTGGGGTCATTAGAAAGAGGACTTGCAGGGTTTAAAACTCACAAACAAACTCTATATCCAAGGATCATGATGCTGAATTGCTGATACTACTCGCAGAATGGGAATCAACCGATCATGATTTCCTACGCCACATATATATGATCTATTTTTAGACAGTGGAAAATTGCAGGCGTGTCTATTTTTAGCACAATGGGGATCCATTTGAATGTACGAAAAGAACAGAAACGGTTCAGAGGTTACATAACTTGTTATCCATATTTTAGTAGATGAATGGCGGTTCTTAATAAAAAATGTTTAAATGGAATTAACAATGATATTTTCATGTATTGTGTGTTGACAACAAGACTGCTTGATACTGTCATATATTGTTAACAAGGGGACTTTTTATTCATGCATTGGGTTAACCTAACAACATACCGTTGTACTGAATCTGACTGTGCATGTCTGTCCAATGTCTACATCCGCAACACTTTGCGATGTGTTCCAAAATATGTTGCTTACTAAGACCTGAATCACTAATGCAATCCATGAGAAAAAAGACTAAATGAGAATAAAGACTAGCAAGACAACATTGCTGACGATGACTACACAAAATAAAAGTTATAATTTTTATTAGACAACAAAAAATTCACTAAAAAAAGAAAACTCCCGAGCTATGTTCATATTTGGAATGTCTGAAATCATTAGAAGCACTGAATATCTTTAGACTCTTAAAACCATTCCATTAAACATAAGGGTCTTGATTCTGGAAAAGAAAAAGCTATAGTTTAGTATACAATATTAAATCTTAATAGACTATATCGGGAATTCAAATATTTGGGTTTTCCCCTCCAGTACAAACACACTTTCACTGTTACAATGAAAACATGTGTACAAAGAACAATAGAATCTAATCCATTGTTCTTGCTATTTAGCAATAATGTGTAGAAAACTTTGTTTGTACCGGCTGTTCACGGACAGAAAAATCCATACATTTGAATTCCACATTAGGTCTATTCAGCTTGATATGAGTAGTGAATTAATTTGTTCATTACAACTTATAATAATCACTTTTGACTCTTTTTGCGCTAAGTGCAAAATGGTCATTTCTCAATTTAAATAAAGGAGTTACAACCTGTTTGCTCTAAACACATGTCTCGTTTCTTGATTTTCCAATCCTGACTCAGCAGGACAACATTTTGCAAGTTTAGCGGAAAACAGTCTTAACTCAATATAGGAAAAGAGTGAGTCATGACCCTTCTCGCACTGAACTGTGGATTTCTATCCCCACCAAACAAAGTGGTTGGTTTTGACAGTGATTTTAACCAAGATTTATAAGGTTGAATGCTTGGATAGAAAGAAGGGGTCTATGAATGGCTTCAATTTTATCTATACATTTCTAAATTAAAATTCAACATTCATAACTCATTCATTGCAAGAAAAATACTAAATTATTATGGAAGAATATCAAAGAAATGTCAGGAAAAGAAACAAATCACCAAACAAATCTTATTAATGATGATCATGGAAACCCAATTTTAGATTCATTTATAACTGCACAAACTTTTAATTCATTCTTTGCTAATATATTTAAAATGGTTCCTGATCCACCACAATGCCTTGATCAAGCTAGTGAAGAAATTGTCAAACATTTTGTTGATAGTAAAATTGATCATAACATTTTTGATATACCTTTTGTTACAGAAAATGTTATTATTAAAGAACTAAAAGCTTTGGATGACACTAAGTCTACAGGTCTAGATGATATTGGTCCTAAAATACTTAAACTTAGTTCCAATGTCATAGCAAAACCCCTAACTAAAATAATTAATCTTAGCATCATAAAATGTAAATTCCCCTCTAAATTTAAAGAAGCAAAAATTACTCCTATCTTTAAGAAAGGTTCAAAGTCTGAAAAAAATAACTACAGGCCAATATCTGTCTTGCCAGTTTTATCCAAAATCTTTGAGAAACATGTATCAAATTATGTGCAAACATTTTTGGAAGAAAATAAACTTCTTCACCCGAAACAATCTGGGTTTCGACCAAATCATTCATGTGAGACGGCACTGACCTCTATTATAGATGATTGGCTTACATCAATCAATGACAAGAACTACGTAGGAACAATATTTCTAGACCTGACCAAAGCTTTTGACCTTGTAAATCATTCCCTACTTATAAGTAAACTTAAACTCTACCACTTTAGCGACTCCACAGTTGAGTGGTTTAAGTCGTACTTAACAAATCGCACCCAGAAAGTATGTATATCAGGAAGCCTATCTGATGCCCAAGAAATAACAGCTGGCGTACCCCAAGGCTCAGTACTTGGACCAATACTGTTCATTTTATATATAAATGATTTACCCCTTCATATACAACACTCTAATGTTGATATGTTTGCTGATGATACAACTTTGTCTGCAAAAGGTAAAACCCTTAGCGAAGTACATAATAATCTTCAAACAAATATTGATATTGTTTCTAAATGGTGTGAACAAAATTCAATGTTACCTAACGTGTCTAAAACTAAAGCAATGTTCATATCCACATCTGCAAATAATAATAGAGTTTTAACTCACACAAATACAAATGCTTTACAAATGAAAGACCAAAATTTGATGTACTCTACTACTGAAAAATTGTTAGGGGTAAATGTTGACCATAATCTTAACTGGAAGTCCCAAGTCGAAAAAACACTGAAAGTATGTAATATGAACTTATATCTTCTACTACGTATTAAAACTTTTCTTAATATCCATTCCCGTAAATTATTTTTCAATGCTTATATTCTACCCCATCTAGACTACTGTTGCACTATTTGGGGAAACTGCAGTACTGAACTTTTAGATACTGTTATCAAATTTCAAAAAAGAGCAGCAAGAATTATTTTGGATCAAGATTTAACAACTCCCTCAGCTGACCTTTTTAAGGAGCTTAAATGGATGCCTTTCTCAGATAGAATTGTGTACAAAAAAGCAATATTAATGTTTAAATCCCTGAATGATAGTGGTCCAGAGTATCTGAACTCTATGTTCCACTCTCAAAACCCCAAACATGGCCATACTCTAAGATCTAATGACCAAGAGATAATTCCTGTCCCAAAACCTAAGCTCGAATTTTTTCGTAAATCCCTTAGTTATTCTGGCCCTGTGATTTGGAATTCTATTCCTTTAAATGTTCGACAGTCAGACTCTCTAAGTAAGTTTAAAACTAACTATCTTAGGCGGAAGTACTCTGGTAGTGCTATGTAAATATATGTTGTTGTTTCATTGTTTGCTTTTATCATTACTAAAATATGTTTGTATATATGTAATTATATTTAACTTCATATTTAACTTGTGCACCACATTGGTATACAAATGTTATCAATTTTCAAAATAAGTACAATGTACTTAGTAATGATTGTCATTTCAAATGAAATGATAAGTTCACATATTTCATGAAATTTCTCTTAATAAGATACTTAACTACCTCTCTTGTATATTTATATATTTGAACTTAAATTTGCATGTAAATTTTCAGTTTGTTTAATACTATTGTTTCTCTGTTATTGTTATTATGTTAATTGCTATTATTGTTATTATGTATGTACACTGTAAATGTCTGTGTGGACCATATTGAAAATTGGTTTACACCAAATATGTTATCCACAATAAATAAAGTCGTTATTATTATTATTATTATTATTATTATAACTCTGATAATTTCTATAAAAGGCTTAAATAATGGATGTACATATTAACAAACAAATTTTTTACAGTAGTAAATTATATTTTGTAACAAACTTTGTTGCTGCTTGCATTTTATTAAGCAAAGGACCATAATAAATGTAACAAGAAATGTAATGTGGAAACCACATTAAAGCTGGATTTAAAAAGTTTATTGCAAAAATTTCAAAGGGAAATAATCCATAATAAAGACAGATAGAGTTGTGGTTACTTTCTAATTCTCTACACCACACAGTATGTTATCATTGTATGAAGTTTCTTAAAGATCTGACCATAAATGGCAGAAATATATGCTAAATTGAAAACTTTAATGCAATTTACCCACCTGCCTGATCACCCGCCCGCCTATGTTTCACCAAAATATTGGCCGATTTTTTTGTTGAAAAATCCAGCTAAAAATGCTACAAAACATGTCCATTGCACCATTCAAGGGCAATAACTCCGGTGTACTTAAATTGCCTGGTTGTCAAACTAATCTCTATAATCTAAGGGTACATTTGACTGGAAAGTCCAATGAATAGCACATATAGACCATCAATAAAGTGCATTGGAACACAATGCCTTCAGAATTCTAACTCTTTCAGCATTTCAGGTGGCGTGAATGTAATTGTTCCAGGGCACTCATTTGGCATATTTTGGGGCCGAATATGGGCCCCATTCCCCTCTCAAAATCATATGTTTTTTCTCCTATCTAAGATAAAAATTCCCCTTGAAATATTATTTAAATTTTTATTTGTCATTCTACTGCCACAATGTTTTCTAGCTATTCAAATCAATAGTAGAAAAGTGTTTAGACTCAAACTTTAGAGTAAATATGCCTGGTAAAAGTCACAACTGTATGCATTTATGAACTGATTAAAAATTCCTTATATTGTCTTGAAACCACGTAAAAATTCCCCTTCCTGAGGGTATGGGTACCTGTCCCCAAAAGTTGTCTAGTTCCCTGTATTCAGTGTCTAATACTGCATCTTTTTCAGTATTTTGAAAGTAGGTTTCAGTATTTTCAAGACCTTTAACTTCAACCCCAAGCACTTACCAATATATATTAGTTTTCTTTAACTATATCAGGTACATAATCTGGTTTCACAGCCTCTGTTAATTCTTTAGCATACATATCTAGACGTTGCGTCATCTAGAAATAAATATATAACAAAATTAGAAATGTGGAACAAAGAAGAATAACTCTGTCAACAATATTTTGTATACAAACATATTTACAAGTTATCTCCCTTCAATTGTCACTTGTGATGCTCTTCCACCAATGCATGTCCAATTATTTGGATTACTCGGACTTTACCCTCACTTTTCAATGTGAATTTGCCAAAATTGATCTTAAATAACTATTTTGTAAGTCATTTATTTGTTTGGAAATCAAGCTAAGTATTGTTAGGGTAAAGAGCTACCTAAATTTCATCGCTTTTGTTAATATCCTTATTAACAAGAAAGATATTTGAAATATTTTGTTATCCTTACAAAGGACTTCAATGATAAAATCCAAGGATTCCATCTGCAAGGACCTACTTATCATTTGGATTGATTCAGATTTTTTCAAGGAATGATACTAAAATCCCTAATTCATTTAATGAATGATTGAGTGGTTCCGTATCGGGTAAGAGCTGTAAAGTGGTTGAACATGCATCAGCATTAAATTTATGACTATTAATACAGTATATTCTTACCCTAAAGTTCCATCGATCATTAACTTGTCTACATAAATTAAGATCTAACTCTGCCACCAATAAACCATCTCTAGTTCTTGATAAACCCTGAAACGATAAAGAAAAGTTCAGCATAACTGGTGCCAATCTAATTAAAACCCGATCTTGAATTCTCTGCTCACTTACTAATTTAGATCTGGCTGTTTTCGTTATGAGGGTCACATACAGATGACCTTTTCTCAGTATAATATTGATAATGCAATCATCGTGTTTAGTCACTTGTTTACATCATCTACGTCAAATCACCTCGCAAACCTTGGTCTAAAAATATAAATTACTAAATCAAGAAGCTATTAATAGTGTTCGTCTAAATGAAAGCTACGCATTGATTGGTCGACACAAAGATCGTCTCAATTAGACCCTCACAGTGACCATAAATTTAGATCCTATACGACAGCAGTCTATAGGATATCTGTTTACGGAGATTAAACTGGTGCATGCATTTAAAAAAAATACATGGAGTATTTAAATCAGCAGGGTTAATGTATGCACCACTGTCAGTTAAAATAAAATTTATCAATACATACATGTACATGTATACACAAATATAAGTTATTTCTGAAGTCATACTTTAGTACTCAAAGTAGTAATGATTATCAATACTTTTTTTCAAAATCAATACAAATTCTCCTACTGCCTTAGTAGACAAAATTTCATCATTGATATATTTTACCAGAAATAAACAATTTTCTTTCCTGAACTCAAAGGAAATCTTCATAACTAAGATACAGAAGTAACTGTAACCTTTCTGAACTTAAAAAACACTCTTAGTTACAAACAATAACAGTAAATAATGCTTTCAACCCCATCAACATAAGAGAGTACAGTTCAAAGGTCAAATGGTGATAAGTCAAAGGTGAAAGGTCACATATCAGTTCTTATGACCTCCTCTGACCCAAAGGTTATGTGTCAATATTGTTTTCCTCATGTTCGTCCACAGATGACTTTTGACCCCTGTAGAGTTGAATGGACTTGTCATTGATGGGGAAAGGTGTATTCATCTAAAAGGCAAGGGGTGTCCAAAGTAGTCCTGAATCCAGGGTTATTGTCTCTTAATTAAGTCAATGAAGGTCAATACTTGAATTGGTAGAACAATGAAGAAGACTTTGTCAACTATTTGTATGTTAGGGGTCACAACAACAACAACAACTTCTGGGAGGGGATTCATTTAAATCTGGAGCAGATCAATAAGCAAATGATTTTTAAAGAGTCCAAACAAAGGGAGGAAGGATACTATTCTTATATGCAATTATTGAAGTAAATATTCATAGGCGGGGCTAGCAGAGGGGTCAGGGGGTTCCCTGAACCCCGCCCTGGAATTTCCAAAATGTACCAGTCTAGAAGTGTATTCCTTGACTGTAAGTCATTTTCAGTAGCATTAAGCAAATTTTCTCCGAGCTTAACATAGATTTAATGGTTATTTAGTTTTTATTGTTAATATGTTGCATTATTCTGCAAACAGGGAATAATGAGGTTGTGGTTTGAAAATGTGCACCCCCCCCCCTCTACAAAAAGTTCGGACCCCCCTAGAAAAAGTTCGGACCCCCACCCTGTTGTTAATAAATAGTCCTATAAATTAAACATTGTCAATTACATAATGTTAACATTCATTCAACTGTCAGTGGCACATACATTAACCCTTCTGATTTAGATTAAAGTTCACCAAGTATAGAAGTACTGTAGTGAATATTTAACTCAGCAGGGTTAATGTATGAACCACTGACAGTTTTATAAATTCAGCAATATGTATTCTGGAATATGTCTTCAGAAAAAAGACTACAATTAAATACTTCTATTAATAAAAGACATGATTTCAGAACTCAAATTTATGGATTTCTCCAAATAAAAAATTGCTTGCACTGCATGCAGTAATTTCCCCATATATTGCCAAAATAAACAAATGCAAACTTAACGCAACAGTTCATTCTTACAATTTCATTTTTAAACTTCATATAATTGAAAAATCTATTACATGTACTTTAAGTTCAAATAATAAATCTCAAAATTCCCCTGAAAAAAGCCCCAAAACTTCTTAAATTTAAAAATGAATACAAATATGGATAAATTTCTCTAGAACAAAACAAACCAGATACTCTCTCACACTGTTTGTAAAATAAATCAAGTTTTCTAAAAAATATTTCACAATTAAATTAACAAAACTTCTAAAAAACTAATTCTAAGTACAGACAATATCTCTAGAAATGAAAAAAAAACAGGTACACCCTTTCACTGTCTGATAAAAAAATTCTCAAGTTTTGCTATTAATGTTTCACAACCACAAAAAACCCAATTAACCACATTTTCTTTAATATACAATTATCTAAGTTTGATATTCACCACAATGTCAACATTTTATCAACATCATGATAATAAAACTGACCTAAGATTCAAACCATACTTGCACTTTCACTGTCAAATTTGACCTTTTCCCCACCTTTTCCCCACCACAGTAAAGTACTCATGATAGTAAAGTTCAGTTAGACTGCAGGTATATTTGTACTTAAGGTGTACTCTACAGAGTGCAGATGTACTTCCAAGTACTCTAAATGTACTAAAACATGAACAGAGAATTTCAAATCGGTGAACAAAATGAACAAAAAAACCGGTCTTTGGACTGATCCATTTTAAGTAGGTGGGAGGGGGTTTTCTCAGTTATAAACCACAAACAAATGAACTAAAGTATTTGGACTAGTCTATTATAAGTAGGTGGGAGGGGGGGTTCACCGTTATAAACTACAAGTAAACAACCGGGATAGGCCAAATCTAGGACAAAAAACATCCTAGTTTTGTTTAAACACAATCCTATCAGTAATTTGATTGAGTTATTTACTTTGTTGCTAAATCTATACACAATAAAACAAGATAAGTCCACATAGAGAGAAATATTTGGTTTAAGGATGTCTTAATATCTTTCTTAAAATACACTAAAATCAGTATCATAGGCGGATCCAGAAGGGCAAACCAGACGTATGCCCCCCCTTAACTTGCCCAAACAAAGGTTTGTTTTCTAGGCATGATATATGATATTTATAGGAAAATATAAATAAATGTCAAAATTTTTTGCATGCAGTAAAAACAATGACATAACATTCAATTCAAAAACAATTCCTTCTCATTATTGTAAGGTTTTAACATGATCCAACAGCTGTTACAAAAATTTTGTAAAATATCTAAATGCCTTTTATTGCATACTTACTATTTGATTTGATAATCCCCCAATATAAAAACAGATTTTTTTTCATCAATCTTCAATACAGAAGTATTGAAGTGAGTATTTAAATCAGCAGGGTTAATGTACGTGCCACTAACATTTGAATACAACTAAATTATAAATTATATAATGTATATATCTACTCTTTAATATACAATATTGATTCCATATTTAAGACTCAAGTCACGATTACAGACGACAAAGTACAAATATATCTGAACTTAACCAACCTTTAAATGTCATAAGTTTGTTTTGACTTGTCTGGCAAAAAAAAACCTGATACAAAGTAAATGATTACAACAGTATGTAAAATCTAGTTTAAAGTACAATACAAATGATACTAGTGCATATAGAGTGCAGATATCAGATCGACAAACTTTAAAATGTCCTACGCTCCTTGGTTTTCTTTAAAGATTATAGATCTAAATGAATAACAGTACATTATATCGGTACATTGTTTTAATACAGTACATAATTTATATTAAAGTACAAGTTAGAAATTTTAAAGTACATTTTAAAATTTTGTTAAATTTTATTCAAACGTCAGTTGCACATACATTAACCCTGCTGATTTAAATTCTTGATATTTGTTTGATATTCCCTGTACATAAATATGGATATCTACTTTTGTTGATAGTGAGAAAGTACTGTAGTGAGTATTTAAATCAGTGGTGAACGTTTGTGCCACTGACATTTATATTAAATTTAGCAATAGTACATTTTAAATAGTCATGACATTGTGCATATGGGAAATAAAAAACATCAATTAAAGATTAAAGATTTATTTACTTATCTTTTTTCTTTTTTTTTTTTTGTTGGGTTTAACGCCATAGCAACACATTGTATAAGTCATTTAATGGCGGTCAGTCAACCAACTCACTGTTCCTGGAAAGGCTAAATCTCTGGATTTAACTGTTAACCAACTACTAAGCTCATACTTTCGTCAGTGACTGACAACTGCCCAACATAATTAAGAATCATTGGTAGGAGGGAAAATGGCTGTAGAAATAATTTCATGACCAAGCTTCACGAAAGTATGCCCTGCCTAGGAATCAAACCCACAACCCTTCAATCAGTATACTTGCGTGCTACCAAATGGTCTTTTAATTTGTCTATTCATTATATAAATATTGTAAATAACTTGTATTGATAAATTTTATTCAACGGTCAGTGATGCAATAAGTTAAACCTGCTGATTTACATGCTCTCTTCGGCATGATGTAACCTTTCTGTGTTGATGCGCCGTAAAACACAAACAAACATAAATACTCTCTTCAGTTAATTCTATTCTCATTATTAATAATCAAGTATTTAAATCAGCACATCTCAAGTTGCCACAAACCAACTATATTTATAAATTTGTAACCCAAACAATTAAAGACTTAGTGCTTACAGCCCTCAGATTAAATATGAAAAGTACAGTCTAAAGTATGTACATTTATTACAGTACAAACATAAATATATCAGTATTGTTAGAAGTACATTAATATATTACAATAGTACATGCCAGTCAGTGTTAAGGCTTGAACTTTTAGGGCAATATAATCTCTCATAAGTCCACAAGTACATTTTCGAAATCATTATTATATCATTCCACAAGACTTAATGAGACCAGTGGCGCTTTTCACAAAAATCTTACAATAAAAATCATCATAAGTCAAAAGCAGGAAACATTAATAATACGGCCATTTTTTAGCCAATTAATTCAAAATATTATTTAATTATGTAATATATTGTATACCTTTTGAATATCATACAATAGTTTATTATTCTTTTGACTTGGATATAAAATTTATGAAATTAACTTAAGATAATTTTCATCCGTAACATTTTTGAGCAGGATAATGGGTCTATCTATTTGTTTCTAAATCTGGCAGACACTCTATTCAATATCATCATCATCACCATTATTGTCATCATCATCATCATCATCACTCCTGTCATCATCACCACCACCATCATCATCATCACCACCATCATCATTTTCATCACCATCATCATCACAATCACAACCATTATCATCATCATCACCATCATCATCACCATCATTATCACCATCATTATCATCATCACCACCATCATCATCACCATCATCATCATCATCACCATCATTATCACCATCATAATAATCGTAGTCATTGTCATCATCATTATCCGTCTTGATAATGGCATAGGAATAGCAGTAATGTTCAGCAATCTCCCTCCCAGAAAACTTGTCCTATACAAGAACCCAATACATGTTTCATACTAGCCTAAAAGTCTCATAATATAAAGATAAAACCCGGATCCAATTATAATTATATAAATATTGGGATGGTTGGTGAAGGTAGGGCTAAGTTTATCTAGAAAATAATCATTATAAATTACAGTACAATTATATTTTAAAATAGAGGTTAGATTGTGGTTTTTAACATCAGGGTTCTATATTTACAATGTAAAAATAGAACAGAGATAATTTGGTCAACATACCAAACAATCTTGATAAATCCGGTCACTATGTCTATGTTGTAATTATGCAGGTTCAAAATGTAAATAGAAACTGTACCAAAATTGTTACAATAAGAAATTAAAGGGTAGTTATCCCCCTAAGTCCAACATCAGATAGGGAAAGAATAGAAGTTCACACTACAATATCAGGGGTGGATCCAGGATTTTGTTCTAGAGGGGGGGGGGTGTCCAAACTTTCGAACCACAACAACATTATACACATTTTGCAGAATAATGCAACATATAAATAATAAAAACTACATAACCATTAAATCTATGTTAAGCACCGAGAAAAATTGCTTCATGCTACTAAAAAATGACTTACAGTCAAGAAATACACTAATGGACAGGTACATTTTGGAAATTCTAGGGGGGGGGGTCCAGACCACCCTGAACCCCCCCCCCACTAGATCCGCCTATGAATATCAGTTCTCGCAACCCTTCCCCCCTCCAGTCCCTAACATGTTTCTTTCATCTTTACTATCTTCTGTTCTGCCCTCTTCCTCCGCCCAACTTTTTCACTCTTTCTCACCTACCATTCCCTTTTCCTCATCCATTCAGCCCTACCTTTCTCCCTTCGTAGCTGCCCCCTCCCTCTCTCTATCCCCCACATCTCTCTCTCTCTCTCACTCAGTCCGTCCGTCTGTCCATTCGTTCTCTCTCTCACTCTCTCATATTGTCCCGCTCAATCAGCCCCATCTCTCCCACTGTCTTGCACTCTCTCTCAATATGTTATTGTTCCATTTAACAGACAAAAAAATCTAATTTTCAAGCTATTATCCACTAACTTCAAGGAATGTTCTGCCAGAAGCCAATGTCCTACATCAGACAGTAACTAAATAATCAATCAATTACAGAGAAATCTGAGAACATGTAGTCCTCTTTCTTATCAGGCCCTGTTTCACCAGAGAAGGGGGAGGGCACAGAGGGCATGTGCCCCCACTTAGCCCCAGGGTGTTTTTTAAGTTCTCAATTTGCAACATTGACATGCGAAAATTCATATTTTTCCACCTTGGAGTAAAAACCCTTCCCCATGTGCCCAAGCTTATAAAACCTCTGGATCCGACCCTGCCTATCATAGTTTACTGAAATTTTCTATTGTCTCCTTCAGGTATTGATCTGACATGCCTTAAATCTCATTTTACAACAGACTGCGTCTTTTAGTCACACTCCTGCATCAAACACCTCAAACATTTACGTCAGAGCCAAAAGGAAGGGTTTGTACCGGAAAGGACTTGTTTGTAGCGGTAAGGATAGTCTTGAACTTTAATATAAAACTGTGATATACAAGTACATGGATGATATCAATATAAATTAGTTACCAAGTAACCAAGAGAGAAATTGGAACAGTCTATAATGCAGCAAACCCTTAATTTATAAATGAACCAATCCAAATACAAGAAACCTTTAAAATGACTAAATTGCTCCCCTAGAAAACAAAATGATATTAGAATTAAAGGAACAGATATTTTCATAAAATTTCAATTTTTTCAAAAAATTCAAACTATGACAAAATATAAAATTTCCTCAGTTACACAACTTTTCAATAGAACAATGTTCAACCCTAAAATTATTAAGACTATATGCACAAATCCCCACCCCGAACTCCCTGGGGATAGCAGGGACAGCGACATTATGTTAACACCAGGACAAGCCATTGTCTGCAGAGGGACAACACCATTACAAAATACAACCAAATTTTTCAAACAGGCATGTGAAAATTTATATGGACAAAAACTTCTCTTTGACTTGGAAAAGTCCCTTAATCAACACTTAGGGTCATAAAAGGCTGGCCAATATAGAGTAACACAGTGAAAAAACAAACTAATAACTT
Source organism: Mactra quadrangularis (assembly GCA_025267735.1). NCBI lineage: Eukaryota > Metazoa > Mollusca > Bivalvia > Venerida > Mactridae > Mactra > Mactra quadrangularis. The sequence goes on along the minus strand of CM046305.1, from coordinate 43,368,278 downwards.
CCCCCAACGTCAGCGAACAATGGTTATTACAATGTTCAGATGAGCTTAAAACTACATCATCATGAATAAAACCCTTCTCTGAACCAGACAAAATGATTTTATCCATGATTTATTTTCATGAATAATGGACTCTTCCGGTTGTAAGATACAAAAATGGACTCTTCCAAATAATTAATAAAATGACCTTTCCCTTAGTTCACTAACCAAGATTCTCAAACTATCAATTTTCACCTAGTTTGTGACCTCTAACTTAGCTATCATCCTAGATCTTGTACATTTGTCATAGTTTATAGACGGGTTGAGCTAGATATTGACATCTGGTAAAAGTGGACTCTTCCAACATGGTGATATCATGATATGGACTGTTCCAAAGAAAAACCAGACAGTGGTTTGTTGTCTGAACAATTAATTACATTATTACACAGTTGTGAGATTTGTGGGTTCATTTCAGTGGAGAGAGGGAGAGAGAGAGAGGGGGGGGATAGAGAGGGGGAGAGAGAGAGACAGAGGCAGAGAGAGGGGGTGAGAGGGGAAGGGAGAGATGGTAATACAGGCACGTAGGAAGGATCTGAATATTGGGCCCGCAGATGGGGTTGGTACTGGAGGGGTATCCCCTCCCGCCGGTGGAAATTTTTTGTGAATGCAAGCATCTGAAACTCAATTTCTAGCACTTCCAGTACCCCCTGTTTAAGAACAAATCTTTGTATTAGATCTCAAGATTTTCAGTATGTGTCATGAAAAATTAACTAGCGGTCCCATTGCCACTGCTTGCCATAATATTGGGGCCACGGCCTCAGCCCCTGTGGCCCCAGCTCCTACACGTCTGTAATATTGATAATATCAAGGCTCTTATCAAATTTGCGAATTTCTTTATTTAAATTACAGGAATTCTCAGCCATAGCCAACCACATTATAAAACCTATAGTTAATTTATTACATAGTCAGTGGTTTATACATTTATCCCACTGATTTAGATACTTACTACAATACTGCTGTACCTATGATAAATAAATTCACCCATATTTATGTATGGGCATTACCTAACAAATACATATACCTAAAATATTTTATATATTGATGAATTTTATTAAATTTTCAGTGCAACATACATTAACCCCGCCGATTTAAATACGTGATATTTGTTAGGCAGTCCCTGTCGGTATGGATAGCTATTTTTTCCATAATTAATACAGCCATTGTTAAGTTAATGCCCCAGACAAGAAATTGTCTGCAGAGGGATAACAGAAGAACTGTAGTGAGTATTTAAATCAGCAGGCTTAATGTTTGTGCCATCTACAGTTGAATACATTTTTAACAATATAAATAATCTTAGATTTGCATCTACACTTGTTAGAGCAGTAGTCCAGTGGTAGGATGCAGGCTTAGCGATAGAGAGGTCTTACGTTGGAATCTTGCAAGGGTCACTGCTAATTTCTTTGAGAAACAAATTTACTGACAGTTGCTTCACTTTACCCAAGGTGTAAATGTGTACCTGCAAGGGTGGTACAATTCCTTAACCCAATTTGTCAGCTACATGTCCATGTGGTGAAGATGACCAAACCACGCAGCACAACCTTCAAACCTGTGAAAGACACCACCAGGAGAGACTAGCAATATGGCCAACTCAGAGACAACTTTACAGGAGATACTGTATGGTACTGTAGTTGAACTCAGACAGACCAAACAATTCATCCATAGGACTGGGCAGACTGTGTAGCCATGGAGAAGAATTTGTCAGCTGCAAAAAAACAGTAAAAAGACTCCCCACAGAGATTGATGGATAGTAACCAGTAGTCCAATGACTTAAGGTAATAGCTGTAAAGTCGGTAAGGATGCATAAGCATAAAACTTATGACTATAACCTGCATTTACTTTACATGTATACTTGAGTTCACCTAATCTGATTAAAACCCGATCAAAAATTTTCCACTCGCCTTCTCGCTAATTTTGACCTGATCATTTTCTTACGAGGGTCTTGTTCAGGTGACCTTTCTCATCATAATATTTATGAAGAAATTGTTATGATTAGTAACTTGTTTAAATTGTCTACGTCACGCAATTTAAAATGAGCCATCCAATCGAAGACTGTAAATAATACCGCTGTCAAATTAGCTTGCAAACCTTGGTCTAGAAATAAAAATTATGAAATCTAAATGCTATTTATAGCGTTTTGTCTATATGAAAGCAACGCATTGATTGGTCAGCATAAAGGTCATCTTGATGTGACACTCCATGGGGACCTTAGAGATCCAGTACCACAACGCTCTACAGGATATCTGTTTATGGAGATTAGAATTTAACTAGGGCCTTCATTGAAAAAAGCAATATCGATATATCACTGATTCTTGACAGACAATCCTATATCCATTATCAATTTGGAATATCAATACAATCTAGCATCTAATAAAGCTAAAAACTGCAGCAATGACCTAAGTGCGAGTTTCGGATCAAAATCAGCCTATTTTTTACGTGCTATTATCTCTAATCAGTTTTCAGGTTACAAGGATCTAGTCATGGACTTTTTCCTATTTCTGAAAAAAAAAACCAGGAAGCAGTGGTCCAGTGGTAGGACGCGCGCTTAGGGATCGAGAGGTCCTGGGTTCGAATCCCACCAGCGGCACTGCTAATTTCCTTGAGCAAGAAATTTACCTGCGATTGCTTCACTCCACCCAGGTGTAAATGGGTACCTGCGAGGGTGGTATAATTCTGCTGCGCCAATTTGTCGGCTGCACTAATAAGCGGAGTAAAAAGACTCCCCAGGGAGATTGATAGATAGATACCAGTAGCCCAGTGACCAGGGGTAATTGCTGTAAAGTCGGTGAACATGCGTAAGCATGAAACTTAGACTATAAAATGTAATTACATTTTACATTTTAAAATACAGTTTGTTTTATGTCTGAATCAACTTTTATCATCATGTGAGTATTATATGATATATAATATTCTGGAGTTCTAGCAGCTCTTATAACATTCCTTGTCTGACCCGATCAAATGACCCCGATACTTGCCTTCCGATATACTGTATCAAAACACAATTTTCTAACAATGACAGCACTAAGATGAACGTACTGTCACCATTTATTAAGTTCTTTCTGTTATATATGCACTAGTATGTACTCAGCTATACCTAGATGCAACATTCTGCGTACCGATTCGTACGAAAGTCTATGTAATCGTACCGATTTGCACCCAGATGTACCAAGAAGCACCTGGTTGTACCCAGAGTACTCAGATCATGTCATAGTAAAGTATATATAGATTATCACCACACTGAATTCTCAGTGAAGGTTGCTAAGCTATATTAGATGATATGATAACATTTATTGGTTATTGGACTACAGGAATGGTTTTACTTTAATGGCACGCACCTAGAAATAGTTATATAAGTTAATAATACAGTCAAGATGTACTTGTATTGTATGATAATTAGGGGAGTAAGGGATAACCGATATGTCGGTTAATATTGCAATAAGAATTCTAATGGTTTTTAACCGGTTTATTTTTCCTAGAACTGTTTTTTGTAGTTAAATGACGTACGGTACTCAAATTTTTATCAGAATCTGAAATTTGAGGGTTGTAACTCGCTCTTTAACACAATGCCCAGTCTTGTGGCCTCAATATACGGTATTTTGACGTATTATCGATTCATCTGGCCATTTTAAGGCTGACTTCTGTAAGCCAGTAATATTTTTGTGGCAATTTTAACTGGCAACAATTTGCAAGATGAAATAAAAGTAACCAGGGGTGGGGCTGGGTGCATGTTACAAATGACAAGTACATACCGGTAGTTAATGGTAAAACAAGATTTAAGGCTTGAATTTAACAAAAAATTGATTTTATTTCAACTCGCAAAATACAAAAATCACTCGCATTTTTTTCTCCATATTTCAATAGCATACATAATAACTACTTATATAAGCAATATAAAAGCAACATAACACTATATTTAACTATAGTTAGAACAATGGCCTTTTTGTGGGATAGACAAAGAATATTAAACATGTTTTTACAGTGAATCTTAGTAATATCATTAATTAATACTATTGATCTGTCTTGCTGTTGCAATGCTGATTTAAGCCTTATCGTAACGAGAGTAATATTTTTGCAGATAGTTCAACTAGCCAAAATTTGCGAGTTAAAATAAAAGTTACAGACAATTTTCAAAATACACTTGCATTTTGCGAGTATGCGAGCTTAAATTTGAGCCCTAAATATTTATAATTTGAGCCCTGAATATTTATAATTTGAGCCCTGAATATTTATAATTTGAGCCCTGAATATTAATCACCCAAATTCATCAACTTGGACTTTAGATCCACTCCACACTGTCCAAGGGGTGGGATGGTCGATGGGTGTGCAACTAACAAATGGTAAAGTAATTATCATCTCACACTGTCCAAGGGGTGGGATGGTCGATGGGCGTGCAACTAACAAATGGTTAAGTTATAATCATCTAAGTTAATCAACTGAGACTCAGATGCAATGAGAAATATCACTGCCTTGCCTTAACTCAGGGGTTAATGACATTTCTGGAGAGAGACTATACATGTACAATGAAGTCCAAAATTGAGACCAGTACAATACCACTGTCTGAAAACAAGACCACTGTTGTCAGGAATTTGTCCATTAAGCAGAGTTGATGTCTAGAAATTGGGCTTAAAGAAATGCTGAAAAAACAAGTTGGAAATAGCTACACATACCATTTGATGTAGTAACATGTTGTTTTTGTAGCAAGAACAACAATATTTAATAATATAAACAATTCTATTTTGATATTTCTGTGATAATTAACATTGACTACATGTAGATATCCATCCATAGTTCTGCATCAAACTAGTCTATCATATTATCAAATTTTATTCAACTGTCCGTGGGGATAACATTAACCCCGCTGATTTAAATATCAGTTATTTGTTTGATAATCCCTCCACATAAATACAAATATCTATGTATCATAGGTGAATGTTTAATCGTATTAAACTGTAAATGGTGTATACATTAATCCTGCTGATTTAAATACTTAATATTTTTAATAATCCCTGTACATTCATACAGATATCTATTTTTTATCAATAGCTAGCATGGAAGTCCAGTGAGTTTAGTGAGTATTTAATACAGTGGGGTAAACCTACGTGCCAAAGACAGTTGAATGCCCCCACACCTGCACTATAATCAAAAGTCTGATGATGATGATGATTATCATTATTTGCAAAAATTGAAAAAAAATGTTAAACATGGTATTTTTAATGATTGTTATAGTGACTGGACCCCCCACTCCCCTTAAATAAATGGGACTGATCCCCTAAAATGGTTTAAAACAATCATGATAATTAATTAACATCATCAAATCAGAATGCACATTTTTACATGAATTTATACATCAAACAATTTTATCTGTCCTTCATTCTAAACAATGACTGATAATTTCATCAATGTAACAAAAAAAAGGTCCTGAACTCACTGGTAGCTGACCTCTGGTGACCTTTGGTTGACCTTTCATCCTCACAGAAAACATAACAAGATCACTAATACAATGAGATGTTAAAGTCATTATTTAAACTAATTTGAAACAATGTTCTCCTCAGACCCAGATAGTCTCTCATCAAAACCAGGGGCTGATTAAGAACCATTTTCCTAGTTTGGGGTAGGAGTCCAGATTTTATATGTTTATATCAGTTGTTTTAGACTGGGTTTTAATGTTGTGTTAGCTTGTTACTTTATGGAAGCAAGAGCACCTAACTTAGCTTTCCTGGAGCCTTGTCTATAACATTAGTACTCACCTACCTTTCCACTAGGCTGGCAACTTTTCCATATACCTTATTAATAGAGGAAAATCAACTTTATTTTAAATTTTCAAACTCATACCAACTAGCCTACAGACCTGGGTTTTACAAGGAGTATTTTTACATAAAAGCAAGGTTTTTGATCATATTATTTATGAATATTATCACATACTACAAAAGTAATAATTTTAAAGCCCAGGGAAAAGTGAAAAGGCAGAATTAGATACAGCACACATCTAAGGCTACAAAAATAACATAAAAGGTATGTTATGGAAAATAATTACATTAAAAACGTGGTTTGGACAGCTTTAGGATGTCAGATGCTGAATCTTATCAACATGTTGCATTCATGAATGTTCGTATTCATTTTATCTCAAACAATATTTATATATATTAAAAGATATTGATTCAGAAAAAATAATCATCAAAATTCAAGAACTGCTGTAAATTTCTTTTGTCTTCAAACTTTTGGTGGGTACTGTATGTTTGTCATCACGAAATTTAATACAGCAAACCAATTATAATTCAAACAAAGAAAGAGAAATTCAATTCTACAACCTTGACATCATTTCATGAAATTAAATCTCTCATAAAACAATATTTACAGTAAATATTTAAAATTTAACCCTTACAATGCCGGAGCCAAATGTGGAAAGCCTTTGCCACCAGCAAAGAGCCAGGTCATCTGACAGAACACATGCTGGCTGACCGGGCTCTTTGCCTTTAGCTGCTCATTGACCAATTTTTTATCCTGATATCCCTTAAAATGACAATGGATAGGTTTAAGAATTGAAGATGGACTAGTCCATTGTGGAAATTCAGCACTGAAGGGGTTTAACATTTAAAGGCTTGCAGGAATGCTGGTAAAGTGAGTTGACAAACACCATAATATAAAGAAACAAAGTTTTTCAAGGCTTAAGTAAAAACAAGATTTATCCCTTCTTTATTGGCTTAAGGTTGGTTATGGTCATTTGAAGGCCATAGGTCTCAAAACCTAGCTTTTGCGGACAATTGTATAATTAGTACTCGCCTACCCTTTCACAAGGCCAACAACTTCTCCATTTACCTTGATAACCCATCACTGTTTGAAACATGAGTGAAAAGATGCCATTTTTGTCTGGACTGATTATTCTCCCTCATTCTACCTCCTTCCAATGATTGTTAATTATGTAGGGCAGTTGTCAGTCACTGACAAAAGTATGTGTCTAGTGTTTGGTTCACAGCTAAATCCAGAGACTTAGACTTTGCAGGAACAGTGAGAAGGTTGACTCACCGCCGTTATATGACCTACCGCATTAAACCCAACAACAACAAGAAAGAAACAGTATGAGATAAATGATTGTTGACTAAATGTCCCCTCAAATAAGGGAAGTAAGGGTTTGCAGTGAAGATGCCAGACAAGGTGAACAATTTTTTAAAATATATTCCAAGAGAAAAAGGTGATTAAACCAAACACAATAATATCAGTATGAAACTATTGTTGACTACACTATAAGCAGACAAAATTCACATTAACTGAGTGAAATGATCTAGTTCAGAGATAAACAAGACGTGACCTAGAAACCTAGACCCTTAACCCTTCCTCCCCATCAAAACAAATAATGAACTAATCCAGTTTAATCTTATCTCAAACAAAGAGGACATAAAATAATATAGATCATAGATCACAAGTGTAATTTTGACCGACATTAAACAATGAGTATATCTCTGACCTTGAACAGCAAATATGACCTTGATATTGATTGCTATCCAGATATTTGTCTAAAATTATTCATCCATATTTAGAATAGGATCATAAATTATTTACAAAAAATAATATCCTGAAAAAGATGGACTCATCCATATACGGTAAAAGGGAAGGTTTTCTTGTTTGGTTGCCTTTTTGGTTTTCTTTGGTTTTTTTTTGCTAGATTTAATGCCGTGTCAACACAATTTAGGTCATTTTAATGTGACCAGCACACCTAACCTAACTTTCCTGGACCTTTTTCTATAACCAGTACTCACCTACCCTTCCACAAGGCCAGAAAATTCTCCATATTATCTAATCAATGGAGGTAATTAGACATTATTGTCAAATTTTCATGAAAGGGTATAACCCCCCTCAGGTGGGATTCAAACCCGTACTCCCTTCGGGACACGAGATTCCAAATCCCTGAACACTACCTACTGCGCTATCGACCCGGGTTTGGTCTAAAAGTATTTATTCATATCTAGACAAAAGATGACCTGATCTATATTAAAGGGCGAGGTTCCATGTTGGGTTGCCCTTAATCTATCCTTAAATTTTATTTAACCGTCAATGGTGCATATATTAACCCCACTGATTTAAATACACTCAACAGTACATAGAATACTGTGCAGTCAATGAATTTAGCAAGTAGACCATGGACCAAGTCTACAAAAATCTCCACCAACTTTAAATACGTGAGCAGCCTTACGAACCACCAACATTTTACAGCCACAATTTTCCCATTTTAATTTAATTCAAAAGTCACATAAAATTATCAGAAAGAATTTATTTTCAATGGAATAATAATAAACATAGAACGAAGAAAAAAACTATTTTGTTGTTATATTGTTTATTCATTTTTAAGACAGCTAAGGTCAACTTCATTGATACTGTTTTGATATTGTAATAACAAAGTAAAAGGCAATATACAATAATAGTCGAGACCTCAGAAATTTTGACTGCTCCACAGAAATAAAAAACATGCCCTGAATAAAATTTATAAAATGTCAAAAAATTTTGGCACCAAAGTAACTTCCATTCATACAGTAATATACAAATACAAATATATTTATCCAAGCTATATAATTTGTGCTTGATAATTAAGCACTAGTGTGCCTTTCTGCTGTCAGTTGGCAGTGACAATAATACATACATACATGTGAATAACAAGTTATGGCAATACATCATCAGAAATATGGGAAAGTATACATATATATGAACATACTATGTCCCTTGCAATTGAAGGTCAACAAAAAGTTAATCAATATAACATGGTCAATGTACATGTATAATGGTCAATCTATGTATAGACTATGGGCAGTTAAGTTTAGGCCATATAAAACATTTCAAATTGCGTGACGTAGATGATGTAAACAAGTTACATATCATAACAATTTCATCATGAATATTATGGTGAGAAAAGGTCACCTGAACATGACCTTCATTTGAAAAATGCCAGATCTAAATTAGCGAGTAGGTGAGCGGAAAATTTTAGATCAGGTTTTAATCAGATTGTCATCAAACTTGGTTGATAAATTATACTGATCATGAACTTAATACTGTTTAAGAATGAGCAATATCACCTCAGATGAAAAACCAACCTATTTTCAATAAAAATTGACAGTCTATGAAATTAGTGGGTGACCAGTTGCAAGGACAACCATTTTTGATGTTGGGCACATTATAATTTCTGTAGGGCAACCAAAAGTTTATAAACAAGATATAGTGCTTGCTACTTAAATGACCTGTCCAAACAACCACTTTCATAACATAATTTGGTAGACTGAAAATCAATGATATTAATATTTAATAACAAAAAAGTCAATTTATTTCTTCCAAGATCTACAATAGCACTGATGATTCAATCAACAAACCCCTAACAAGCACTCTCATATAAACAGGAATGAAAAAACGCGGGTTGGTAAAGCAGTAACTGTTGGTAGTGCGCCTGGATTTCAAATCTAGTGTCCCGAAGGGAGTACAGAGTTAGAATGAAAAACTAAATATTGCTGAAGTCAGCAATAAACATGAACTTTTCCCAAAAGACCAGTGTACTTTAACAATGAGAATTATCAAGTCTCTGGCAACCCCTTCTCTCAATACAAAAACTAGCCATAAAATCCCCCCACTAACTAGCCCTCAAAATTAATGCAAGTACTGACCAAAGGTCATTTCAGAGTCATAATGAGAAAATTTTTAAACCAGTCCTATGTCCAATTTGATGTTTCAGCGAGAAACTAGTTTACATTCTTCTTAATTTAATTGAAATAAGACTAGTTTTTCCACTGAGCTATTGAATTTCATTATCAAATGGCCATTTTTGAACTTTTGCCCTCACTACTTTTTATCAAGCATGTTAAAAAAATGAACTCTTCCACCACATTATCAAGTTTTTATCAAGTTTTGTTTACAAAATTGGACTCTTCCAATTTGACTTACATGCTGTCACTATGATCTAGATCAGTTTTGGGCAAGTCCATTATGTGACAAGTGATAAGAGAAAATGGACTGGTCCAAATGGCAAACTGTAGAGCAAGGTTCATTGACCTGTCCCAGTGTTTGCTCACTGGGCTATTTGAGATAGGATGGTTGACAGTTTTTTATTACAAGTATATAAGCAAACCAAGATAATGAAGTGTTATATGCTGGACTAACCAAAGCATTTTTATCTTAACCTGGATTAAGTGGTCACCTGCTGTAAGCAGCCAATATTGTCACTTCCCTTCACTGGCTGCTTAATGCAGGTTATACTGTATATATTTCTTAAAAAATATCATATTTCATGATAGAAAAAAACTTTTCTAATGCAATTTTAGGGGGGGGCGTACGCCGGGTCCCCCCCCCCCCTGGATCAGCCTATGGTTTATATGAATAAGCTTTCATTATAATAAAATAACTTGCAATAAGCATGATCAATCTTTTACTGAATATTTCTTTTGTCTTTAACTCTTCTATTGTGTGTGTCCAAAATATCTGTTCATATTTAAATAACCTTTGTAGTATTTATCACCTAGCTGTGGTTGAGTTTCTACATTTAAACATAACAAGTAAACATAACAAAAAGGTCATGAACTTTATATTACAACTTACAAGACAGAAAACAGAAAATCAGGGGAGGTAATCCCATTTCAGATCTCAAATATGTGATACAAAATTACCTCCCTTTACACACAGAAAAGAAAGACAACTGACACAAGTTAAAATAAAACTTAGAATTGAATAAAATAACATTCAGGAATCATTATTGGTTTTTTTCATTTCCTGAATCTGGCTAAGACATTAACCCTGCTGATTTAAATACTTAATATCCACTTAAAACATTGAATAACATATTCCAAACTTTCACTGAAGTTGGACATCAGAAAATATCAGAGACAATAAAGGTGAATAAATACAACTTACCGGGGTCCTGCTGCCATCAGGGGCTGCCACATAGCTAGATCCTTAAATATAACAATATATCAACTAGTTAAATGGGTCCTCTAACCAGATCAATCCTTGGAGTGTGCCCCAACTATTTGAGGTGCTCTTGTTAACAAGATCAATGATTGACTTGTAATTCAATTGACATAAGTAGATTAAGAGTTGAATCTTTTTATTTGTCTCAGAAGTTAAAAATTTGCATGAAAAACTTCTGACTAAACCTTTGAAGTATATAAGGGTCACAATCCAGTCAAAATGCATGCAAGAGTAAGAACTTAGTATGTGTCCACAGGAAGTAAACATGTAGGAAGCTTAAAGTGAATCCCTTCAATAGATAAAAGTTGCACCAATAACATTGACCAAGCAATTTCTAATGATAAATGGTCAACTACTCAATTGGTAGTGCACAAATCGACTGGTCCTAAGTTTGATTCCTGGGCAGGGTATACTTTTGTGAAGCCCATTCATTTATACTTTCTAAGACCATTATCACTCATTATCATACCACTGATACTAAATCATGTGGGGCAGTTGTCAGTCACTGACGAAAGTATGCGCCCAGTTACAAGTTAACAGCTAAATCCAGAGATTTAGCCTTTACAGGAATGGTGAGTAAGTTGACTGACTGTCTTCATATGACCTTTACAATGTGTTGCTGCAGCATTAAACTCAACAACAACAAATTAAATACAATGGCCAGATTGATGATTAAGTCGTGGAAATATCCATAGTAGTCAAACTTACCATAGAAGTGACCAAAATCTTTGTGTGCTGAAAATACAAAGTAAAATAATTATCATTGTACAATTATGGCAGGTGAAATCAATCCTCTGTATTGTCTGTAATGTCCCAAGGCAAGTACTGACAAGTGGATTTTTCAATAATTTTATTCTATAATGGTCATACAGACAAGTTACTTTATCAGGTGGCAAGAATGGACAAGTAATCAATTTTAAGATTTCGCCAGCCCTGACAGTGCTGTAAAAAGATATAAAGATATATCTGATGATTTACTACTAGAAAAAATGTGTATATAGAGGATATTCGTCAACTCTGGTGTAAGATCGATTTTTATTTCACCGAGTGAGCTCAGAAAAAATATTTTCACGAGTGGCATAGCCATGAGTGAAAATGTCATTTTCTGAGTTCACAAGTTGAAATAAAAAATATCTTATCTTAGTTGATGAATATTCTGTTTCTTTCATGTATAGTTTTGTGTTTTATTAGATATATATTAGTGATGGAGAATCGGACAAAAATCATAATCGATAATCGAATTGAATCAAATGTAATTAATCGATTAAAAATCGATTAATAATCAAATTTGTACAAATGCTTACGGTATCTCGACAAAAGCTTTCCTGAGAAAATACAGGGATTTTATATTACAAGTAGCATTAAATCTCTGGAAAAAAAATAGGAAAAACACTTCATTCAAGACAACATCCTTCATTTACTTAAAACAAACTATATTTGCATGATTAATTTCTTTGAAAACATTTTAAAAACAAAGAAAAATATTAAAATCACAATATTAAGACTTACTGCTTTCAATTTAAATCGGCAAGTATAGTGTATCTGAGTCAGATAATGTTATACAATACGAAAACTATGTATTGTTGGTATGAATTTTGTTACACAATATCATTTTGAAACCGCTAGCAGTCGTTTGATTTACCCCTTCATCATCTAGAAATATCTTTCAGCAATAGTTTGTTTTTTCATAAGCAAAAGATGTTGGTACAATTGTTTAATAACATAATTCACAAATAAATAATTCATTCACATTCTGTCTGAGTCAATAAATATGTTTTCTGATAGATTTATCCAATGCTATAAATGTCCATTCAATTAACTTTTTTTCTGAACAAATTCATTCAAGATGATTTAAAACTGATACAGGTAAAATAAAATTAAAATGTAAGTAACGTGTCGGTTACGAAAATTATTGAGGACGAATGTTTCACAATGCAGAGCGTTATCCTATTAACCACCCTTAAGGATGGATATTACCACCATGTTATGGAGAACCATCATGAAATAAGCTAGCTTGGTTCAGCTTTTATGTTCATTGGATTCTAGTGAGTTAATAAATTTTAAACTTCATTTGATACGAGAATAAGACCGTATCCGGATGTTGAACTTTTACCATACCTCACAGAGTTTCCCAAAGAGATTTGGTCGTAGATTTTAATTAGTTTATTGACCTGTAAATCGTAACAAATTGAGTGTGAAGATTTATAACACATCTGATGTACCAAACGTTTGTTATACAACGTGACATTTAAATTATCACACGTATCAAGAAAGCAGTATCAAGACTCGTACATTACGTCATCAATAAAAATAAAGAGCTTTTAGTAAATGGCTATTTATCTTTGAAATTCGCTGACATGTATATTCAATTTTTTGTTTGATATTTGACATGTGAAGGACGGGTGGACCAACGAGTTTGACTTAGACTGATTAGTAATTAACTAAATAAGACTGAAAATTAAAAGTAACGTTATTGTCCCTTGTGTACAAGTTTAAACTGAGGTCAGTTGTGGCAAAATCTGTGGTTCTGAAACAACCAGCGACAATCGATTTTCCTTAAAGAAAGTCGATTGTCGCTGATGTAAGCGCCCAGCGACGATTATTCGATTCTACTCGATCATCGTGACATCACTAATATATATTACACAAATAAAATCGTGACATCAATTCTTTCCAAATACGATGTCATTTATCTTCTAATATGACGTCATGAACAATGAAAATACAATGTATAAGGTTACATTTTCACTGTGATAAAAATATGAAACTTTTATTTTCATCGTATATTTTCATCAAGTAACGTTACGTTTCATCATAAAGCATGAAAGAAAAAGAAAATTATAATTAAATACCCACATGTACTCTAACTCTACTTCACTCACATAAACAAGTAAAATATTTTACATTGATAAACTAAGCAAAGACAATCATAAATCGGACACAGTCAATAAAGGTAGTAAATTTCCGTAGATTAGAATTTTATATTGTAGTACATTCAATCTAGAAAACTTATACAAAATTTGAAGCATTTTTAACCATGAAATTTAACAATAAAAAAATTAAGGCTTGAAATATTTTACCTGGCTTCCCATCAGCAGATGTAAACTCATTTGGAAATAATTCCTAGAAACAAAAGAAAGACAAATATGATATCTTTAGTACTATCCAATGATCAACATTAATTTCAAACTAATAGGCCATCACTGTGTATAGTTCGTTTTTTCTCAACTGTCAAAACATGAATAATTTCACAGTGAATGAGTTTGTTAAAATTATTGTTTCAACACATCCACGAGCTTCTGAAAGTGTGTATTATGAACGAGTAAAACTGCTTATGTCATATGATATGTTTTAGTCAAACAATTAAGCTGCCAGTACAAAAGCAATGCATTCAGTCCCCTTGAAATTATTCAAGCTTTTACAGTTGAAAATATATCTGAGCGCAATTATTTTTTACCTACCAACCATTGTTTGAAATATATTGTAATATACTCTGAACGCCAATTATGATATGGAATATAATCAATACATATTCTATCATAGTCCATTTGAGCTCAAAGCTGTTAATGTAAGCTAGTCAAAATTAAGTTTACAACGATGCCATTATACTTTGTATGAGTTTTGTCTAACTTCTTATTACATGTATGCTGAAAATTCTTAAATATCATTCAACTGTCATTAAACCTTCTGATTTAAATACTCCTTACATTACTTCTGTGCTAAAGATAAATAAAAATATACATCCCAATTGATGTATGGCAGCATAGTTAATGTATGCTCCACTGACAGTAAAATTACATTTAACAATAAGATAGTTAAAACAAGTAAAATATCTTTTTCATAAAACATATACTTACAGTTCCTACTCTATTGATAGCACAAGTAAAATAACTGTTAGCTATGGCTGCATTTCTGGCTTCTATAGACCACATTGGTTCACTGTAAATAGTTATATATATATATTATAATGTATTATATAAAGTTAAATGATGGAAACAATCATAGTTATACATTAACCTTTACTGGATAATCCTATTTTCCTTGTCTCATCCCACACAAACATATAAAATACACAAATAAGGTGTTCAAATGTCATCAAAATTATTTCAATAACTTTGTCATATAGTTCAAAGGTCCATAACTCTTCAACTATCAGGTTGAAGAGCTCTTCAAAGTTGTCAAGGCGACAAACATTCTAATCAGATTAAAGCTTGATTGAAAATGACATTTTTACTGTCAATATGATTTACTACATTATTTCAGACTCTATCTGTCCTTTGCTGTAATAACAAACATGGAACAACCCACAACAAATCTTCAGACTATCACAGTGATTATCAGAATTCTTTATAATTACTTGGAAATCATGATCTTACAAATCTGAGAGTCAAATGCTATTGAAAGTGTTACATCTAGATAAAAGTAACTAACCTGAGAGCACCGACAGTAGCTGAAGGATTAAATACAATCTCTGCACCATTGACACCGTACATTAACCAATTCTGTGGATGATGCCTACCATAACATATATTTATACCAATCCTACCTTTAATATATAAAAATTTACATTAACCAATTCTGTGGATGATGTCTACCATAACATATATTTATACCTATCCTACCTTTAACATATAATATACTTGGTATACTACAATATTATCAATCTGCCCCTATGAAAACATGAATCTTTGACTGATCACACTATTGATAATGGCTTAAAGTGTATACATCTACATTAAATCTTGTTATTGCTCAATTGATATAGTTAAAATAATATATATTATGACTATTCTGGGTGCTAATGTAAACATAATCAATAACAGATTTGCAATCCCATTGGAATGAGTGGATACTTCATTGATTGAGGTAAAATATTTGCATGCAAATCTTCTAAGAACGTCATATAAAAGGGCCACAATTCAGTAAAAATACATGCTAGAGTGATGCAACTTGGTATTTTAACAACAATGACAATCCCTTCAAGTGAATCCCTAAAGTAGTTTTGAAGATATCAAAGATACAAAAATGTGGCACCTTAATCTAAAACCAAGATCTATGTGTTACGCCGACCTACAGATGTGTAGATTAGCCCACTTTTCTCACATGAGTCAAGCTAAAACATATCTGTGGAAACTTACCATATTGTGTTTGAAAGACTTTATGACCTGTGTTTCCTTCCATGTAGTATGTTGACTGTAATAGTAAAATGAAATATTCACAATGAATGTAAAACTTTAACACATAGCCAATGAAATTTTTTTTCAAAACAACGCTTGCCTTTCTAATAATGAATTGTTATACACTTTATTCCCCGAAAATTATTAAAATATTGTAGGAGAATAAGGGGAAAAGTTTAATTGTTGAAATGCTAAACTCTCGTAAAAAGTTTAAAATTTAGAACATCTCCCTTCTACATTTTTTTGTCTGTAAGTATGGTCTGAAATTTTATGTTTGTTGTAGAGCTGTCATCTGTTACAATGATATCACTGTATCGTCAATATTTCTTTTCCGATCAATAATCAATATACATTTTGAAATAACGATACTAAAGCGTATATAGGTAAATAAAAAAAAGTCACGAATAAGGGTCAAATTTGTGAGATGAACCTTCTACCCTAAGTGGAAACAGGTGTGCTGTCATAACATGAACTGATAGGTCTAAAACATTGACGGAACCTCCATTGAGAAAATAGTTCTCCACAGAAGGTATAACATTTATGACAAATATACATCTTTTATGAGTTTATGACAACATAATGCTCTGTATGGTACTAACGGAAGGTATCAATATATATTGGTGCATCTTCAATATTCATTTCTCGATATATCAATATCGTCGATACGCTTCGAGCCCAATCAAAGACAGCTCTGTTTGCAGTTCCTGATATGTTTTCGAACTCTATCTTTATAGTTCGTCTTTATGATTATCTCGTTATTCTACTTATGCAGTTCAAGAGTTAGACATGATATGATATTAAAAGTCAATATACAATAAATAAAATTTTCATTGTTTGAAATGTTGAATACGATGAAAATTACTATCCCTAAGTTAAAGCTCTGATAGATGGCGTAAGCGAAGCACAAGTTTTATCAGGTCATTGAGACCCAAAGGCTTGTAACCAAAAAATATTTTTGTTTGTTGCTTATTATGCAAGTAATGCCCAATCAAAGGTAATGGTTTATAAGGGAACAACCTACCTCATTAAAGTCACCAGTTCTAGGTATATGATTCTTTCTAGATTTTCCTAGTACAGTACCAGTATTGGATATAACAACTGAAATCATGTAATATATTAGTAAAATAATGACACAAAAAAGGCATTGTGATAACAAATTTAATGTATGAAATATGTCAAAAAAACTTAAAATGCTTGTTGATTTTATTTATAAAACTTATATAAATGTTATGCAGTGATTTGTTTTAACCTTATGTAGCAAAGTCACAGCCAGCATTTTAGAAAGAGGTGGTCCCAAGAGCAATAATCAAACGAGAGCTTAAGCTTCAATTTTATTTCCTGAGCTCCACATGGAAAAATTAGATTTACCTAAATGTGAAGCCTCTTTAAATAAAGTTTCTATTTTTATTATTAATACAATTATAATCATCATCATAATCATAATCATCATCATCACCACCACCATCATCATCATCATCATCATCATCTTCATCATCACTATCATTATCACACTCACCAGCAGTATTCCAGAGTATATCTCCATGGTTTTCATCTCTTTCCAGTATTGGTGAAATTATAACCATATTATACTTCTTAGCCAACTATTTACAATAAAAAAATATAAAAAATATTCATTCATACAACAAGCATTTTCATTTCATTACATTTCATAGTTGCAGTGGTAATAATTAGACAGTCAGCTTAAAATTGGTTTTACTTCAAATCCCATTCATGTGGAAACCACATTAAAGCCGGATTGAAAAACTTTAACGCAAAAATTGCAAAGGGAAATAATCCATAACAAGAGCTCCGCTGGGCGGGGCATTATACGCCCGTGTGCAGTCCATGCTGTGTTCTATCTCATATAAAGTCCCTGTGACCTTGACCAATGACCCCGGGATCTCAGAATAGGTCCCATTCTTAACAGGAGGGCTATCCAAAGCAAAGATTTTGAGAACCTAGGTACAGCCATGGTTGATTTATCACCAACACAAAGTTTTCCCATACAAACTTCCAGTGACCTTGACCCTGGGGCCTCAGAACCAAAAGTTCTCGCCCTTGACCCAAAGAGTATTTATACATGAAATTTGGTGATATTAGGTAAAGTTGGTTGTTGGACAAGGTTTTTCCTCATGATTTTTCTTTTGACTTTAACCTTTAACACAGGGACCTAAAACCAAAGGGGCATATGCTAGACATTAAGGCTACCCTTAAATAAGATTTGGAAAACCTACAATGTAGGTACAATTATTATTGAGTAACTCTCCGGAAAATGTTTCAATATGAATTAAGTCCCTGTGACCTTGACTTTTGTCCCTGGGGTTTCCAAATCAAAAGAGAACATCAAATACTAAAGAGCTATCAACACATTACATCTTGACAAATGGGCTGATCCAAATAAAATTTGGTTAACCTAGGTACAATCATTGTTAAGTTATTGTCCGGACAAGGATTGTCCATATGATGCCCCTGTGACCTAGATCTTTGACCCAGTTTTGACCCAAAACCAATTGGGAACATCCTTAACACATGGGCCACCCTCACATAAAATTTGGTGAACTAAATTCATTTTACTTCTTAAATATAGCATTCTTTCCATGGTTTGCCATTTTGACTTTATTAACATATTGATTGAACATTTGAAGTCTCTGCTTGGTAATTTGATATCTTCTGGATGATGGTTTAAACTTGACCCAGGGGCCCCAAAATCGATAGGGAACATCCTTGACACATGGGCTACTCTCACATGAAATTTGGTGAACTTAAGTGCAGTCATTGTTGATTTACTACACGGACAATGTTTTTCAATATGATGCCCCTGTGACCTTGACCTTTGACCCAGGGGCCCTAAAACCAATAGGACATAACCGTGACACATGGGCTACTCTCACAAAAAATTTAGTGAACCTAGGTACATTGGTTGTTCAGTTATTGTCTGGACAAGGTTTTTCCATATGATGCCTCTGTGACCTTGACCTTCGGGTCTGGGGCCCCAAAACCTATTGGGAACATCCTTCACACAAGGACTACATTCACATAAAATTTTATGAACCTAGGTACAGTCCTTGTTGAGTTATTGTCCAAACAAGGATTTTCAATATGATGCCCCTGTGACCTTGACCTTTGACCCAGGAGCCCCAAAACCAATAGGGCATAACCTTTACCCAAGGGCTACCCTGATATAAAATTTGGAGAACCTAGGTACATTGGTGGTTCAGTTATTGTCTGGACAAGTGTTTCATTGTTTGCCGTTTTGACTTTATGAACAAATTGATAGAACATTTGAAGTCACAGCTTGGTAATTTGATATCTTCTGGTTTAAGATTTAAACTTAACCCTGTTTTCCCAAAACTAATAAGGTACATCCTTGACACATGGGCTACTCTCACATGAAATTTGGTGAACTTTGGTACAATCATTGTTGAGTTATTATCCGGACAATGTTTTTAATATGATGCCCCTGTGACCTTGACCTTTGACCAAGGCCCCCCAAAACCAATAGGGCATAACCTTGACACATGGGCTACTTTCACATAAAATTTAGTGAACCTAGGTACATTGGTTGTTCAGTTATTATCTGGACAAGGTTTTTCCATATGATGCCTCTGTGACCTTGACCTTTGGGTCTGGGGCCCAAAAACCTATTGGGAACATCCTTGACAAAAAGGCTACCTTCACATAAAATTTTGTGAACCTAGGTACAGTAGTTGATGAGTTATTGTCCAAACAAGGATTTTCAATATGATGCCCCTGTGACCTTGACCTTTGACCCAGGAGCCCCAAAACCAAAAGCGCATAACCTTTACCCAAGGGCTACCCTCACATAAAATTTGGAGAACCTAGGTACATTGGTGGTTCAGTTATTGTCTGGACAAGTGTTTCATTGTTTGCCGTTTTGACTTTATAAACATATTGATAGAACATTTGAAGTCACAGCTTGGTTATTTGATATCTTCTGGTTTAAGATTTAAACTTAACCCTGTTTTCCCAAAACTAATAAGGTACATTTTTGACACATGGGCTACTCTCACATGAAATTTGGGGAACTTTGGTACAATCATTGTTGAGTAATTATCCGGACAATGTTTTTCAATATGATGCCCCTGTGACCTTGACCTTTGACCAAGGTGCCCCAAAACCAATAGGGCATAACCTTGACACATGGGCTACTTTCACATAAAATTTAGTGAACCTAGGTACATTGGTTGTTCAGTTATTGTCTGGACAAGGTTTTTCCATATGATGCCTCTGTGACCTTGACCTTTGGGTCTGGGGCCCAAAAACCTATTGGGAACATTTTTGACACAAGGGCTACCTTCACATAAAATTTTGTGAACCTAGGTACAGTAGTTAATGAGTTATTGTCCAAACAAGGATTTTCAATATGATGCCCCTGTGACCTTGACCTGTGACCCAGGAGCCCCAAAACCAATAGGGCATAACCTTTACCCAAGGGCTACCCTCATATAAAATTTGGAGAACCTAGGTACATTGGTGGTTCAGTTATTGTCTGGACAAGTGTTTCACTGTTTGCCGTTTTGACTTTATAAACATATTGATAGAGCATTAGAAGTCACAGCTTGGTAATTTGATATCTTCTGGTTTAAGATTTAAACTTAACCCTGTTTTCCCAAAACTGATAAGGTACATCCTTGACACATGGGCTACTCTCACATGAAATTTGGTTAACCTAAGTACAGTAATTGTTGAGTTATTACCCGGACAATGTTTTTCAATATCATGCCACTGTGACCTTGAACTTTGACCCAGGGGCTCCAAAATCAATAGGGCATATTCTTGACACATGGGGTACTCTTACATAAAATTTGGTGAACCTAGGTACATTGGTCTTTCAGTTATTGTCTGGACAAAGTTTTTCCATATAATGCCCCTGTGACCTTGACCTTTGAACCTGGGGCCCCATAAAACTATAGGGCACATCTTTGACACATGGGCTTCTCTTACATAAAATTTGGTGAACCCAGGTACAGGCGTTGTTGAGTTATGGTCCGGACAAGGTTTTTCAATTTGATGTCCCAGTGACCTTGACCTTTGACCCAGGAGCCCCAAAACCCATTGGGAACATCCTTGACACATGGGCTTCTCTCACATAAAATTTGGTGAACCTAGGTAGATTGGTTGTTAAGTTATTGTCAGGACAAGTTTTTTCCCCATATGATGCCACTGTGACCTTGACCTTTCATGCAGGGGCCCCAAAACCAATAGGGAACATCTTTGACACATGGGCTACTCTTACATTAAATTTGGTGAACTTAGGTACATTGGTGGTTCAGTTATTGTCCGGACAAGTTTTACCTATTTTAAGTCCCAGTGACCTTGACCTTTAACCCTGGGGTCTCAAAATCAATAGGGAACCTCCTTTACCCAAGGGCTATCCACACATAAAATTTTAGGAACCTAGGTATATCCTTTCTTGAGTTATCATCCGGACAAGCAATTGTCCACGGACGGACAGACGGACAGACGGACAGACGGACAACAGCATAACATAATACGACCGTTTTTTCAAAACGGGCGTATAAAAAGGCAGGTAGAGTAAAGATTATGGTTATGGAAGCCCGACCAACCAGCCACATGCCCACCAGTGTTTCGTCAAACTATTAGCCCTTTTTGTTGTTGAAAAATTCGGCTAATAAAGCAAGATATGGAAACATGTTTTAATGTGTAGAAAAGAGTCTTTGTTGCTAAGAAACAAGATAGCTTCCACCAACGTCCACACCTAACACATATAGAACACTGTAAATTAGGTAATAAAAATCCTGTGTTTAGGGCAACAGTGTGAAATTTTTTTATCAAGGGTAGGCTCTTTAATTTTAACAGAGCCAAATGTGATTTTAACAGAGCCAAATGTGATTTTAACAAAGTCAAATGCAATTTTAACAGAGCCAAATGTGGTTTTAACAGAGCCAAATGTGATTTTAACAGAGCCAAATGTGATTTTCACTAATAAACATCCTGTCAATATTTCTGATGTTAAAATCAAAAATATATAAAAAACCTAGGGTCAGGGCAATTTACCTGCTACGGTCGGGTTGCCCTATACAGAAGACTTTTTAGGCCTTACCTCTTGTAATAGTTTAGTAGTAGGACCATCTTCTGCTGACTCGGCAAATTGACACCATGGATGTTTCTCTCTTGTACAGAATGCAAATGGCATTGCTGAAAATAATTGTCAGAAAATTATGAAGCCCTGCATTACTTAGGAACAAGACTATGACAAATATGAAACACTGCAGGTTAGAGTAATATGTCAGTATATTTTGGGCCAAGTAGAGTTTCAGAAATTTTATAATTCTGTATACCACATAAAATAGTATCATAATGCATACAAAATGCTGAGATAAAGAAAAACTTTAACACAATTGTTATAGACACCGGGATGCCGACCCGTCCTCTGGGGTTTTGCTTACCTACTTAGACGAATTTTTTGTTGAAAATCCGGCTGAAAATGGGTTGACAAATTATAAGTTTAGGCAGTTTTGTGGCTGTAGCTACCTACTAAAATGTTTGGGTAAAACAGTCACTAAAATGGTATGAAAACTAGTCATAGAAAAGACCCAGTATTGCTAAATTTTATTCAAATATAGTAGAACAACTATTAACCCTGCTGATTTAAATACTTGATATTTGTTAGATTATCCTAATTCAAAAATATGGATATGTATTCTTATTGACAGGGAGTACAAAAGTATAGTCTAAGAAATTAAGAGATTTAAGGGCTTTTTTTCAGAATTTGGGGAAGGGGCCTAGGGCCTTTTTTTATATAGAACATTTGGGGATATTTTTTCGCAATTTCGTAGATAGGGGAACAAAAAATCAATCCAAATTTGGGGAAAACTGCATGATTTTAAAGAAATTTCAGGAGGGAAAGGCACCTGAAAACGGCCCCTGTTATATAAGGGAAAAAAGCCTGGTTTTAAAGTGGTTGTCCTAACAGGTTGTTTTATCAGCAATAACTATAATTATTTGTTAGTAGATTTTTGGTTTCAAAGAAAGATTTTTGGTTGCCAAGAAAAATTGATTGTCCCAGACAACAGGACACCCACTAATTTCATTGACTGGAAGTAACGTAGTGAGTATTTAAATCAGTAGAGTTAATGTAAGTCTCATTGACTGTTGAAAAAAGCACATATACTTGCCAAAAACTATTTTAAAATACCTAATTTGAGACAAACATGCTTAAAATTCTTACAAAATTAAACCATACTACATGTACATGTATAAACTAAACAAGACTTACTCCATGCTTCTTGTAAACACAGTATATTCACGCCACATTTTGCAGCAGTATCTGTAATATCAGAGATTCTTTGACGTAAGGCAGCAGCCTGGAAATACAAAACATTGAGTATCATGAACATTGTAGCTTTAATATTATTGAAAGAATAAAATACTTAACTCTTCACATTATTAGCAATTCATCCTGAAATAGGGAAAGTGGCACTTGATTATGTTCTATCTAGCATCAAATCATGTTCTATCCCACAGAGATTCCAAACAATTACCAACCATTTATATCTATATATAGTATATATAATATGTACGATAGGTATAAATGGTTGGTAATCTCTTGGAATCCCTGTGTTCTATCCAGCATCAAATCATGGCTGTTTCGGCTTTTGTTTAAACTGAGTAAAACTCTTAAAAGTAATTCTAAATTAAATGGTAGAAAATGAAGGGTTAGATTAAAAAAGCATGGATATCTATTTTTATTGATGTACTGAAGTACTGAAGTGAGTATTTAAATCAGCAGGGTTAAAGTATGCCCTACTGACATCTGAATTAAATTTAACAATATCTTTATATCAATAATTCAGCACTAAATTATGATGGGGCGACAACTTATCAATAATGGCAAAGTTTTTAGAATAAGACTGATATTATAAATTCTAATTACAGTGGATCTTGTGTTCAGCGACCATCCAAGGGAGAGACAAAAAGCGGTCGTTTAGGACAATGGTCTCTTAAGACAAATGTTGATTACCGACATTGAAGCCATTCTGACATTCTAAAATTCGTCATTTTCGTAGAACATTTTCTGTCAACAGGACGATTTTAACTGCATGGTAATAATACAAGTCAATCCATTTACCTGTTCTACGACAGGAGCAGTAGTTGGTAGAACTATTTTATTTTGTATGGCACCCACTCTCACCACTCTAGCTAGTCTCACTTCTTCTTTTAAAGCTTTGAATCCATATCCTTGTACTTCAAAATCTTTCTGTTCAGCCTCTGACTGGACGTCTGATGAAAACTTTAATGTACTGAAATATTACAACACATAGAATGATATACAGGATATTTGTCAACTTTGGTGCAAGATCGATTTTTATTTCACTGAGTGTGCTCAGAAAACATATTTTCACGAGTAGCATAGCCACGAGTGAAAATATAATTTTATGAGTTCACAAGCGAAATAAAAAAGATCTTACACCAAAGTTGACGAATATTCTGTTTCTTTCATGCTTAGTTTTGTGTTTTATTTGATGTATTTTACACAAATTATAACGTGACGTCATTTCTACTCCAAGATGACGTCATTTATCTTCTGATATGACAACATGAACCATGAAAATATGAGGTTATATTTTCATCGTAGTGAAAATATAAAATTTATATTTTCATTGTTTATTTTCATCAATAATGCGACGTTTCACCATAAAGCATGAAAGAAATCATATTATTAAAATAACTAATACTGCAAGATCAGGGCTTAACATTAATTTTTAAACTATATCTTGCTTGGTTGGGCAACCAGCTACAGGGTATATATTTTACTTGCCCAAACCAAATGTTTTCTAGCAGTATCAAGTTGCCAAAACCAAAATATAGATCATCAGGGGCAATAAGATGACCTTTAAAGTTGAGATCAGAAGATAGGGGTCAGGGAGATACCCAAAAAGATTAAAGCAAGAGAGACCAGGCACAGTATTTTATACATATTAAGCATTACTTCATTATTTTCATAATCAAATCTAACAAATTATCACTTAGACATAATAAATACTTGAAAAAAGGAAGCCCTATCTTAACATAATTAGGTATACATGTAAGATACAAAACAGAGAGTGACAATTTAATTTCAACTTGATTTTTTACTTAATGTTTGTTTGAATATTTGTTTATAATGGGTTTTAACTTTTTGGTCATTTTACGATGTCCAGCACACCTATTCTAGCTTTCCTGGACCCTTGTCTATAATCAGTACTCACCTACCCTTCCACAAGGCCGGAAACTTCTTTATATATCTTATTAATGGAGGAAAATTCATAATTGTCAAATTTTCATGAAAGGGTATAACCTCCCTGGGTGGGTTTCAAACTATTACCCCCTTTCTGGACGAGATTCCAAATCTCGGCGCACTACCAACCGTGCTATCGACCCAGTTTTTTTTACTTTATGACTGAATGACATATTCAATGGGAGGGAGGGGGATTAGGGACTTTCATAATTACTTACAAATGCGAAAAAGTGGTTTAAAATGATACACTTGGTTTTGTATTCCTTAACAGAAAAAAAATAAAAATCTTTGTCAGAGTAGATGCCTTTGGATGGCATCAAAGTTAGTGGCTGTTTCGTTAGTTATTTTACTTACGCTAACATACAGGTCACATTGAATAAAAGTGTCCCTTTAAACCTACGGTCACTGATTGGACCTTTTTCAGCTTCTGGGTCATTTCTTAAAAAATTGAAATAGTCCAATCCTTTAAAACTACTAATTTTATGACTAAAATAAATTCAGAGCTTCAGTGCTTTGATTAATGGAACCATTCATGTTTATAAAGGCATACATACTAATGTTTAAATTTGTTTCAATATAAACAAACCCTGATATGGCATTTATAATGAGAATGAGTAGAGTTTATCTGACCTAGATATTCAACAGATTGTGTGTAGAGACTTCATTCTACTATGCTTACTTTCTTGAATACTTAAGCGTACTTAGCATAAATCATCAACCCTAAAAAATGATACAGTACATTAAATTTGAAACTCTGAGCAAATAAGTTATACCATAGTATTTCCAATAACTATTCTAGACAGAGTTTTGCGAGCTAATTAAAAATTGTTCAGTTATTCACAGGCATTGACAATACTTTGCCCATGTTACTAAGTCAGGGAGCACAACAACCGAATATTATAAAACAAAGGTCAGCTGAATGAGACCTGTACAGCCAGCTTGTCAGATGTAAAAGAAGCATGTACTATCAAACTAGAGGCAACACAGTTTGAGGGTTGCCGGCAAGACTGTTGTAAGCGCATTTTAGTGAAAGAGCCAGTTACTACAGTCTTGCAGGCAACCCTTGAACTGTTAGGCAAAGTCCAACTTTCTTCATGGATCTAATATATACAATAGACTCATGTAGAAGCGAAATTGGGTGTATGACTGCACAAATGCTGAAGTTCACAGATTAGTCAAAGCTAATATTTATTTGAACAACAAAATTTGTCAAACTCGTCAGTGATATTTACATGAATATAAAACAAGCAAAATCATATCAGCTTAAACAAACTGTAACCTACAAACAGCAGGGACTGATTCTGACTTTTTTCGGAGAGGTGTTCACATAATGATTTTTGAGGGATAATTAATATTAATGGTAAATGAATCTTCTTGAGTCTTTCAATGTCTCAAAGTTTGTGCAAGCATTTTAAACACTGTGAATGCCAAAAGGGACCCCTTGGCTACCCTCCAATATCTGCCCATGTAAAAGTTATAGAGGCAATGAAGTGGACAAGTTTAAAGACACATTCAATGAACATTTCAACAGACTTTGAGTTTATACATTTGTGTATTGGGGCAGTAAATCATTAAATGATAACATTTTGATTGTAACTGCAAATTTAACAAATATGAGTAACAAGTCTACCACAAGTTAAATCCACAAAATACAGCTAAAATTTTATTAACATTATACTGATAAAAGTTTGTACGGTTGTTATTGGCTTTTTTGTTTCATTATGGTATGCCAATTTTGCATTATGCAAAACAAAGGTGGGGTAATAAGCAGGGCTTGAATTTTAGCTCGCATACTCGCATACTCGCATATTGGGAGTGGATTTTGAAAATTGCGAGTAACTTTTATATTAACTTGCAAATTTTCGTGAGTTGAAATCGACGCAAAAATATTACTGTCTCATCTAATGAGGCTCAAATCAGCTTCGAAACGGCCAGACAGATAGATAGTATCGATCAAAGATTCACCTAAAAGACATGTTTGATATTCTTTGTCTATCCCACAGTAAAACTCTCGTTCCATCAATATCAAATATAGTTGTATGTTGTTTTTATATAGCATTATGTGAATTGTAACTATGTATTCTGTTCAGATTTTGAGAAAAAATTCGAGTCACATTTGTTTCATTTGCGAGTTGAAATAAAATCCACTCGCAAAAATTTGCAAGTTCAATGTTTTGTTAAATTTGAGCCCTGGGTAATAGGAAATTCATAGACCACCAAAAAAAACTTAAGAATATAGACTATCCCCTGCCTTAATTGGTATTTTATTATGTTTAAATTCTAGATTGAAATCATAGGCAGATCTAGCGGGAGGGGGTTTCAGGGGGGTCCGGACCCCCCCCTGGAATTTCCAAAATGTATCTGTCCATAAGTGTATTTCTTGACAGTAAGTCATTTTTAGTAGCATGAAGCAAATTTTCTGGGTGCCTAACATAGATTTAATGGTTATTTAGTTTTTATTATTAATATCTTGCGTTATTCAGCAAACAGTGTATTATGTGGTTGTGTTTCGAAAGTTTCGACCCCCCCCCCCTTAGAAAAAGTTCGGACCCCCCCCTAGAAAAAAATTCCTGGATCCGCCCCTGGAAATATTTGAAGGGAAGTAACTGTTACCTCCCTTTAAAAAACATTAATTTTCAATTGAATAATTAGAAGAGAAATCAATGGTAGGAAATAAATTTTGAATTTTTAAAAGACAGGAGATAGGAAATTAATAAGGATAGCAAGGAAATAGGTTAGCATGAAAGTCCCCTAACCTATCTATGATAATTAAAATAACTTAATAAACTAAGCATGGGTGGAAGTTGAAAATTTTGAAAGTACTGAAAACCTATTTTCAAAATACTGAAATAGATCTAGATATAATTCATATAAATTACATAGAGCCATTTATGAAATAAGAAATGGGATTAGAAGCATTGTAAACACTAATTATGTAGCCACAGACTCAAAATACATGTATATGTTTTTATAGCATGAGGCTAATATTGTGAATGCCCCCCTCTCTGTAAAAAAACTTGATCTGCCCCTGTAATCTAATTTAAATTTTCACTTTATGCACTTCATTAATTCAAATGATGATGTGAAAATAGGCCATCATTGAACAATTTTACCTTCATATGTCTTTCTACCAACTGTTTTATTCTTGAAGTGGTTTTAATAGATGTAATACATTTTTTAATAAACCAGCATAAAAAATATCATACTTCTACATAAACACAGATTAAAACTTAAAACTTTAATAAGTTGAGCATGTTTACAAATTGATGAACTGTCAAGAGTTTTCAAGATAGAATATAACACACTAATACAAAATGACAACTCACTGTCACTGAGCAATACTCACCTGACTTCATTCCCATACAATATCCGACGAACTTCAGCATATTCCGACGGTGGTAAATGCTGTTTCAGAGATTTGTCGACGCTTTCGAATTCCCCAGACATTTTTGCTGCACTTTCTCCAAGTTGTGACGGAATAATGGCCAAGTTTATTCCGCGGATAAAATATCGAATTCCCCGGATAAAATATCAAGAATGTTAAAAGGGCTGTAAAAGCATTATTATTTATTCAATTTTCATAATTTTTTGTGTATGATATTTTAGACGCATCCAATTTTACATAAAAGTAAAAAAAATGAAATTATGAATTTAAATGAGCCATAAATTTACGCCTAAAGTTTGGTTAATTTTACATAAAAAATTATCCGCTAAATCCAATTTGAATTCCCCGGATAAGATAAAACTACCTACTACAGCATTATTTGTTGGTAAAATCTTATTTTTTTTCTTTCATAATGAAGATATTATATCAGACTTGAGATATAAAATTTAAAAAATCAAATATTTGGATTAATTTAGTAGTAATTGGCATTTCAAAATACACTGTGATATCAAAGATATTTTATCCGCGAAATCCAGTTTGGATTCCCCGGATAAGATAAAAATCCCTTCAAAAGCATTATTATGTGTCCAAATGTTGTATTTTTCATTTTATTTAACAGATTTTATATCATACTTGAAATACTAAAATTAAAATTGAACAAAATGCAATCAAATAATAACAAAAAGTAACCTTCAATATACTGTATGAAATTCTATGATTTTCCTCAGTTGATATATATGACTGGACATTTTCATATATCTCAGATATCATAAACTACCTATAAAAACATTATTATACGTAGAGATGTTTTGTTGTTGTTTTTTTGTTGCTTTTATTATTATGATCAAGCAGGAACACAACTAAATGAAATAGAGTAATGTCTGTCAAGTTAATACAAATAGAATGTCAATGTATGCTATCAACCATCAGAAAATCCGTAATAAACTATCTATGCAGATAACTTCAGATTTCCCAGATATTAAAAATATCAGCAAATCCGCCCTGATAGTCTAAATATTATAGTTATCACGTTTTTTTTAAAGTAAGCAAATAT
This sequence comes from Mactra quadrangularis, assembly GCA_025267735.1. Taxonomy (NCBI): domain Eukaryota; kingdom Metazoa; phylum Mollusca; class Bivalvia; order Venerida; family Mactridae; genus Mactra; species Mactra quadrangularis. The sequence goes on along the minus strand of CM046305.1, from coordinate 43,338,429 downwards.
TACTTTACAAATTATATTGTAAGTATTTTGGTACGCTTTGTCTCAAATAAAAATTGCACGAAAATGATCATACCAGGATTGCGAAGAAAATATATATGATACAAAGTGATTTGTATAATTTCGAGTGACTTTTACAAAAAGTTAGATATTTTCAAAATGTTACATTTTGGTTAAAGAATCATCAAAATTACAATGTTTAATCAAAAAGAGTTGGTATATATAAAACTAATATGCATTATTAATGTTAATTGTTAATATATTCAGATCAATTCATTTTTTCATTTTAATTCAAAAAGATAACCTGAACAATTTAATGCATGAATGGGAGCAGTTTTAGACTTTATGAAAACATCGGATTGGTAATTAAATAATGTACAAATTTAATGAGGTTTATAAGCATGTCTTAAAGTACTTTGCTTTTATATTCTAATTATTAAAGACATTCAATTATGCAATTTTGTAATGTATGTGAAACCGTTTTCTACAGATAATATCAATTAGTAATGTTGATAGTATATGTTAATCTCATCACATAATTAGATAATTTTAATACAATTGTACCATCTGTAGCATATACCTATTGTCAACGCATTAAAAATACCGATCAAATCAACCATATCAAATCAATTATTATAACAGCTTGACTCCATTCAGAAGCTATGAAGATATTATAGTACACGTGTTCTGTGGAGTATACATATGACACGCGTCAAAAATGCTACTGTTTTTTATCGCGATAATCCGATAACAATTGTATATACATTTTAGAATTGTATATTCATAACAGGTATGTAATATAATAATTCAATTAATATTGAAAAAATCAATGATAATGTTTAATGTAAAGTATTGTAAATCTGTTTTTTACAAAAGCTTTTGGTAACAAACATTATCTATAAGATAATTATAATGATACAAATAGATTGGTGTAAATTAGTTTTAATACTTACCGAGAAAAAATATTTCAAATTTTAATTACTGTTTTTACAAATATAATGATAATTGTCTTTGTCAAGTGTTAAAACACAACACAATAGGATTAAAAGTTGAACATAGATAATAATTCTTTGTCGGCACTTTCGTTTGGTATTTCTAAATGAAATAAATACGTGTTATAATGTGTCATCGTTAAAGCATGAAGTGTGACATACATTATTTCAACTAATCACACATTTGTTCTTGTTTCAATTATGCTTGGGAAACCTTTTTAAAATGTTCACTAATTGTATACATCATCAAAAATAACTTTTTAAGCCCAAACATTAAAAAATTGTTTATGGCAAACAAAATAAAATGAACTCGTGAAATTGGGTATATTTCAAATTCATAGTTTCACGTTAATCTAAAGATCTAATTAACAATATTACTTATATATGCCCCCTTTAAATCGGAATATATTTGCTAATTTCAAATCTTAGCATGCGTTTAAAAAACCATTTTATAAATTCATTATAGAATAACCAATTAACATTTGGGCGAGTAATTGCACTTTTGTATGTTGTTTTATGATGTATGGAAAACATTTCTAGCGATCCATATCATGTTTAGTATATTTCTATGAATAATTGCACATAGCGATTGGGATTTTACTATCATCTCGTTTACAATTAGTGTATCTCAAACTAGTATTTCTAATATTAAAGTAACAACTATTATTTAGCCCTATAAAAATGCGTTTGTTAAAGTTTTAAATTCTCGGGGGAATCAAAACTTATCCGCACGGATATTTATCAAAGAATTTTCTGCTGTAATTTAGAGGTGCATTTTTATCAACCAGACATTAATTATTTTATTGCTTAAAGTAGTATAATGAAGTTTTTGTTAATTTAAGTTTGTAATAATAGCAAAAAAACAAAACATTTGGACGCATAATAATGTTTTTATATGTAGTTCCATGATATCTGAGATATATGAAAATGTCCACTCATATAAATCAACTGAGAAAAATTATAGAATTTCATACGATATATTGAAGGTTACTTTTTGTTATTATTTGATTGATTTTTTCCATTTATCTTTTAGTACATCAAGTTTGATATAAAATCTGTTAAATAAAATGAAAAATACAACATTTGGACGCATAATAATGCTTTTGAAGGGATTTCTATCTTATCCGGGGAATCCAAACTGGATTTCGCGGATAAAATATCTTTGATATCACAGCGTATTTTGAAATGCTAATCACTACTAAATTAATCCAAATATTTGATTTTTTGAATTTTATGTCTCAAGTCTGATATAATATCTTCATTATGAAAGAAAAAATAAGATTTTATCAACAAATAATGCTGTAGTAGGTAGTTTTATCTTATCCGGGGAATTCAAATTGGATTTAGCGGATAATTTTCTATGTAGAATTAACCAAACTTTAGGCGTAAATTTATGGCTCATTTAAATTCATAATTTCATTTTTTTTACTTTTATGTAAATTGGATGTGTCTGAAATATCATACACAAAAAATTATGAAAATTGAATAAATAATAATGCTTTTACAGCCCTTTTAACATTCTTGATATTTTATCCGGGGAATTCGATATTTTATCCGCGGAATAAACCTGCCCCGGAATAATGACCTTTAGCCTAGTTTTGGGTGAGTTCATTTTGGTGAAGGTGTTTATAAATAATAAGGCACGTTAAAGTATAAGAATGTGAATAAATCTGTGACTTCTAAGACACAGTAAAGAAGTATTTATAATTCATACAAACACATTGTCAATGATAAATAAAATGTTAACTAATCTTAGCAGATTTTCAACAATCCAGAATAATACTGAGGTTGAACCCCCACTCCTGTGTAAATGGTATCACCTAGTAAACAATAATGGCGGATGAAATGAAAACTGGGGACGTAATGGGTAATGCAAACGATGTTTTTACACCGAATAATGGTGACAGTGGTGGTATGTTAATTTGATTTAATAAATTATGCTTTTATCTTGCCCAAATGTTAACTGTCAGTCGATCTACAGTTAGGATTCGCTATGTCTAGTTGTTAACGATTCGTCCCCAGCCTTGTCGACCCAGATTTTCGTTAAAACTAGTTTAGTTTAAAATTATTTTATTGTTCTTGTTACTTATTTACAATCACAGAAATACCATAAAGATAATAATGACAAATAACCATATGTATATACAGCATTGTTTTGTCTATAAACAATATGGAATTTCTCATTTTTATTTCAGAGCTGTATGAAATGGTTATTGATCAGCTTATTGCTGAATTGAAGACAGTGTATGCAGAAACTGGAAAAGGTAATGCAAAATAATTTAATGTTATTTTTTGTCATTAAGGAATGTCACATTAGTACTGTTTGGTTTAGAGTGGATATTTCTTTGAAACATCTGACTGTTGAATTTTTATCTTGGGCAGATTAGATTATTCTTGGTCTGGAAATCACATGAAGTATAGTTACTGATATTTTAAGTTGGTTATTTAATCTGATTGTCTTTGATTGCTATAGCAACCAGAGCTTATTTTTGCTTTCAATCCTGATTTTATTTTTTTATTTTTTATTTTTTTCTATTTCATAATTTATTTGACACTATACAGTCACAGATGAAGTATTATCAGCGTAAGTACTTGTGTATATTTTAATCACTAAATAGCATAAAGTTATCTCCTTACCTTATTGTTGGCCTACCTTAGCAGACATAACTGCTTCAGTTCCTAATTTTAATCTGCTTCAATGAGGCAAGGAGGATATTATCACAGAAAGCCAAGAAGGGTTTCTTACAACTGACTATAGCCTTGCCTCTTCTAACTCATAAAGCATGCAGTAAAACATAAAGAAATTATTTTGATTTAGCTGAAAATGTACCCCTCATAACACTCTCGTACAGGAGTATAACTTAGTACCAGAGTTCATTGTTTTCAATAAAGACTCCTGACCTTATATGAGAATCATTGTGCTATGACTGCCTGGAGATGCTACTTGTTCATGACCATCATAAAACTCAATGTTTAGAAATAAAATATAAAGTCTTACTTTCAAAGATAAAATGTGAAGTCTTGCTTAATGAATCCCCTTTTTTCACGAGTTTCAAACCAAATTATTTTTCTTTTCTTTGCATTGAACATAAATACACATTGATGAATATATTTCCAGGTTAAACAATGTGTTACAAGCGCCACTGCTACCAGCATTAGATCTTGTAGACAGTAAAAATGTTACAATGTTAGTTTGTCCAGCTGGTAGAAAACTTTATCAGGTTATTGGCAGCTCAAGTACACCATACACATGTTTTGAAAGTAACAATTATTGTTCATGTCCAGCTTATAAATTCTCAGTTTTAAAGAAGGAAGAACACTCTATGGTAAGAATAGATTAGATTCAATCTCCGTAAACAGATATCCTGTAGAGCATTGTCATACAGGATCTCTAAGATCTCAATGGAGAGTCACGTCGAGATGACCTATATGTCGACTAATCAATGCGTAGCTTTCATCTAGATGAAACACTATTAATAAAATTTTGATTTTGTAATTTCTCTTTTTAGACCAAAGTTTGCGAGCCAATTTAACAGCGGTATTAATCACAGTCTGAGATTGGATGGCTCATTTCAAATTGCGTGACGTAGAAGATGTAAACAAGTCAATAATCATAAAAATTTCGTCATGAATATAATGATGAGAAAAGGTCACCTGAATGTGACCCTCGTTGGAAAACGGCCAGATCTAAATTGGCGAGTAGACGAGTAAAAAATGTTTGATCGGGTTTAAATCAGATTGAGATTAGATTCAGAACTCAAGTTGTTATGTTTTACAGCCGAAATAACCCACTTTGTACTGGATACCCCCATGTAGAACAAATTGAAATACAAATGAACATAAGGATTTAATCTGCATGTTTATCTGTGTTGCATATTTTTAGTAATCATGACTATAATCGCTTCTGCATAACAAATGCATCTGGTACTAACAAACCTTATTCAGCTGAAAAAAAAAACATCAATTAAGTTTTTGGTATGAGCTGTTGTATCCTTAATAAACTTTTATATTTTTGAAGTCAAAATGGCCTAGCCTTTAGTAAAGATCAAGGTTTGCAGGCTAATTTGATGGTGTGTGTTATTCAGGGGCTGTGATTTGACAATTCATGACAAAAAGCGTCTCAATTTATGCATAGATGTAAACAAGTGTGTGATGATTGTGTCATAGATATAACAATATCAAAGGTCACCTGAAAGTGACCTGAACTGCAAGCTTGTCAGATATAAAAAAGGGAATGTGCTAGGGGGAAAATTTCAGATTGATTGCAACACATCTAACTAGTCTTACAAAGGTCTTCTTTTTAATTTTCAGTGCAAGCATGTCTTAGCAATCAAGTTATCAAATGCTCTAGGAGTTACAAAAGAACTAAAAGTTTCTAATGAAGAAATTACCGATTTATTGTTACAACTAGAGTAACCTCCCTTTGAGTTTTTACTTTCTGACAATATGAGTTGTCTCCCTTGGTGTTGAAATTGAACAAACTTGGAGCAGAAAGTTGGAGGTGAGGTCTGACTGATTTTGGTTGATGAAGAAAATACTGTGAAACATCTCTATAAGAGCCAGTTACACGGCCATGGTAATTTTGTTGTTACTGAGGTTTCATAAAGTATGTGTAAGGATTGTTAGAAAATGACCAAGAATTGTAATGTGGAGTTAAAGTAATGACTACTAAATGGCAGTCATACTGTCAATAATAATGTTGTTGATAAGCGATTACAAGTTTGTGGCATGTTTGTCCTGTCAATAAAAATACATTTATCAATGCAACATAATTTCAGCGAGTTACTACTACTGTTACACATGTGGAAGTTAAGAACGTTGAAAAAAATGCAAATACTGAAATAAGACTGATTTCTTATAAAGTTACCTTACATTAAGTAATTTATTTTCAAAATACTGAAATCAGTTTTAATACTGAAAACTTTCACCCCTGCAGTTAATGAACAGCTGATGATAACATTTGAAGATTGTATCTCTATGAAGAAGTTAAGGCTTGTGATATGTTATTCGGATTGTGATAGAGTGATTTGTGCATATAGAATACCGAGTCTCATACAGGAACTTGTAGGTGTGACTTAAATAATATAAGTTAATAATAAATGAAATGACAAGTATCAAAATGAATATAATTATGTGTATTACACCTGTCAAAATGATTATTTTAGAATGATGTTATCGTCAATATTTACAGTTGAATCCACATGAGACTGTTTAATGTTGCATTATACAGGAACTGTTGTTTTGTTTACTTTATAATCGAAATTAATAAATCTAAAAACAAAATAATTCAAAGTCTTACTTGTTTTTAAAGTCTGTTGCTGACTTCTTTGTTGAAATGTCTACTACCTTGCCATTTATGGGTGATCACTTCTGAATCCATTAGTGTCTATAAAACTCCATGACCATTGGAGTAGTCTGTGGTTTTACTGCCATTTTTTCTATTCCCAACTGGTACAATGGTACTTCAGCAAGTGACTACTACATTAGGAATTGTGTTCTGCCCAGGAGGAAAACCAATGAAATTGGCACTGTAAGATGATAATAATTGTCTTCACTTCTGCACTAGATGTTCTTTGTTGAATGTTGCAAGAAAGTGTAACAGAGGTGAATTATGGCACTTGTACTCCCTTGCCTTCGTCTGTTTGTTTCGGTTTTACAGCATCAACACAGAAAGGTTATATCCCGCCAAAAGCAACCGTTGATACCCCTTGCCTTCAAGCTAGCTTTTATGGCTACTTAGTGTCTGCTTATGATGCAAAAGAACAAGGGTTTCGAATCTCCGTTGGACCACAGATTTACAAATTACATTGGCCACCCAACCTGGGATGCAACCCACAAAAAAATTAATGGCCATTTAATTTTTATTGGGTTTAACTCTGTGTCAACACAATTGAGGTCATGTTATGACATCCAGTGCACCTGGTCTATAACCAGTAAACCAGTACTCACATATCCTTCCACAAGGCTGGCAACTTCTCCATATATTTTAATAATGGAGGAAAATTGACATTATTGTCAAATTTTCATGGAAGGGTATATCCCAGGTGGGATTTGAACCCGTATCACCTTTGGGACATGAGACTCCAAACCCTGCACCCTACCAACTGTGCCACTAACCAGGGCTATTTATGGTCAGAAATGACATTCAAACCCCATGACCTCTCTTGGTACATGGTATGTACGATTTCATCTATTTCAATGCAGCGTTAGTCCATTTACAACAGTTGAAGACAGTTCAAAGACTACAAAAATCAATTGTCCGATCAAAATTAATTTAATTCTTTTATAAAAATTATCAATTGTTTATACAGAACACTTTTAACAAAACAATTTTAAAACTTTCAAATCTTTGACTGGCACTTAAAACTTTTATAAGAGACCTAGTAAAAAACAATGAAAGTTGCTTTTTAACAATTTTAAAACAATTTTGTGAAAAAATAAAAATAATACACTAGTGTAAAATTATAAATGAAATGCAATATGCACTTATGAAGTTTAATAAACATAAAAATATTTAAAATGCATAGATCAAGAATTTACAAACAATTACATGTGTACATAACATAACTATCATTCTATAAATGCAACTAAAACTAACGTAATTAAGTTCATGAATTTTTCCTGTAGGCATTGTTCAGTTGAGAAAAAACTAAGTTTTTACACATTATTGCTGAAAAGCATGCAATTTGTTATTTATTCTATTTAAGTGTATGCTGTTTGCAAACATTTTCATAGAACATTTATTTTGGTAATGGAAAGAAATTGTTTGCTCCTAGTATAAAAATCATTAAACTGTTTACTGAAAGTAGTCCATCAGTAAAACAAATATTGCTTACAGAATACAATAGTGCGAGTATTTCACTCAATAAAACATTAATCAATTGTTTCATCTCATATTTGATATTTAGTATGAAGTAATCCATTACAAAGGTAATTGGTGATTTTTATATAATGTGGAAACCACTTTAAAGCCGGATTTTCATAATCATCTGACCATAAATGATAGAGAAATTCAACACATTGAAAGATATCATGCAAAAATTACAAAGGAAAATAATCCGCAAGAAAGTCAGGTAGAGTTGGGGTTACTTTCAAATTCTGTTATTATTATATGAAGTTTCACCAAGATCTGACAATAAATGACAGCAATATATGATAAATAAATAACTTAAATGCAAATGGATTCACCAAATTTTATGCAGAATTGTTTTATTGAAAATAATTGCTTAAAAGCAATATATGCCCCCCTCCCAAAAATTTTTTTGATTACCAAAGGAAAAAGATACAGGCATTTTAAAAGATCCGAAGGAGAATTTATTAACAAAATTTAAGTCAAATAAACAAGTTTAAACAATTAAGTCTTGATTTTCATTATTCCAAATCTTGAAATTTAAAATCAGATAAATTCAATGCCTTTGAAATAAAGAAACTTTCCTAAATTAGTAAACTTGTTTATAAAACTTAAACTCTGTACAATATGATGTTGGTACTAAGGGGAATAACTCTAAAATAACTTCAGAATATAATATTAATACCAAAGGGGGATAACTCTAAAATAGCATAAAAAGAAATTACAATTTTCATAATTAACCTGCTACAATAAACATGGATTTGTGGGTGAAATTAGAAAATTTTGTAAATACTTAAAACCTACTTTCTTAGAACTTAAAAGAGAAAGATTTCAAATTAATTATGTTCATTTATTTATTCTCAAAATACTGAACATAATTAATTCTAAAAAAACTCCACCCATGTGGATTCTCAGTTTTGTGTCATTTGAAGAAAAGTTGACAGTTACGCTTTGAACAATTATAAAAAGACACGGAAACAAAATTTAAATTATTAAGAACATGTCTATTAAACATGGTTCAATTGTAAGAAGTTTAAGTGATTGGTTTCCAAATTAAGAGTTCAACTTGGTTTTTCATGACCGTAAATTATTGAAGTTTGTGTAATGAGAAAACAATCTCAACAAAATTAAACAAAAATGCAAGTAAAACAAGCCTAATAATGATCATTCAGCAGAGAAGCTTGAATAATTGTACAGAACTCCAAATACTTTCTATACGCTCAGCAGGGTGCAGGTTAACAAAAATATGAACAAACAAAAGTGGGTTTTAACAATGATGAGTGAAAAAGTCATGAGGAATTTACAATACAACATAGTTCAGAATGTTTGCGTATCCAAATACCTTACTAACTTACTTTAAATTTTCTACCATTGGAGAATCCTCCCACTTTTAATTTCAGTTACATACACACAGTTAAGTATAAATGCAAATCGCGGGTTTAGTGCAAAACAGTCGTTACTCAATATAAGAAAAGACGGAGTTACAACGGTTCAGCACTAAACCTGTGAAATCATAATTATGTTCTAGCAATCTATTTATTAATTGTTTCTAGCAATATAGCGGAAATTTTTTTTGAGAATTAAAGAGTTTTCCAATAGGAAGATTTTTCCATGGAAATATTTAAATTTCATGTTTACATAAAATTAAACATGTTTCTAGTTAAGATATCAGGAAGAAATTAATTGGTGTTATGCCCATATCATAGGTTTAGTGCAAAGATGTTGTAACTCAATCTTTTCTTATATTGAGTTAGGGCTGTTTTCCGCAAAACCGCGATATGTAGATCTATATTTGCTAAATTAATTTAAGGTAATAGAGTAAAAAATAATAAAGTAAGTTGGCAAGATTTTCAAATCGGATCTGCAAATGTATTTTTGACTGTGTTAATCAGAAATAGAATCTTACAACGGTAATTCAGTCCGAGAGATCAGCAAGCATTCAAGCTTATCAGACTGAATGACCTACAGACTTTGGCTTTTCATATAATCTGCACCAGATGCATTTATAATTAATGTGAAAACAAAAATTTGTAGTTAGAAATTTACAAATATTTCCCTGAGAATAACTTCTCTCACAAGATCTTTCACAAAAGACATTCATTCATCCATACATTTATAACATACATGTACATAGACTGCCCTCCAAAAGTTTCTTTACACAACAATTAATTAAATTGTTATTATTTCCAAGTTCAATTTTGAAGAATCAGTATTTCCATATTTTGTTTATTCAGTATTAATGCAATGACAACAAAATGTCATTGGTACATTTGCAGCTCAAATTTCTACCAGCCTCCACATTAATGCTATGGTTAATGTATCGTAATGGATCAAGATCAAGTTTCAGATATTTTTGGTAATTTCATTTTCAAAGAAAGTGTAGTGATTTCAAAAAGTAAAATTTAAGATCATAATCAATAAGTTGCTTTTACAACTTTTTGAAATTCTTTTAGTTTACAATAAATAGTGAATATGTGAACTTTTGGAGGGCAGTGACAATTTGTTGATAACAAGTGTCAATATAGTTAACAACTGATTTCCCATAATTATAGCTCGTTCATTTTAACCTGAAATTTATTTAAAAACTGTATTACCAATCTACAAATTAAAGATTTGAAGAGATGTTGCCTCGAAATGCTTTTTAAGCTGTCTGCTTAGTTAATACATCATGGCATATGTTTGCCTACATAGTTTCAAAGTCAAAATTTTTTGTAGAATTGTCTGTCCCAGGAATACAGGTAATTTTGCACACACTCTTGTCTCAGGTCAATTTGAACACACTATAGTAAATCACACAGAAACAAGAAGGGTTCACAGAACCAAATAGATAGGTCACTAAAGGTCAAGACTAAAGCAATCACTTCAGTCAACCTTGATGGATATTATTTGATGAAAATATATATGTAAAATAATACTAGAATATAATGGTAACCCAAGCAAAGCAAGATTTTTCCACAGCACTTCATATAATTTCAATAATTAAAATTTTCTCACTGGTTTAAATTAATTGGTTTTAGCCTGATATAGTAGAACAAGCTCTCCATATCAGTAGCATAAATTTACTCAAAAAACAACTACAACAAGGAATAGTAAAATTATATTCAACAGACAGTGGCACATTAACCCCACTGATTTAAATACCTGATATAATGGATAATCCCCATAGGTAAATGTAGGTATTGATTCGAAGTGCAAAAGTACTGTAGTCAGGGCTTTATTTCCTTCTTTAACAGAGGCCGATAAGAGGTGGCTTCCCAATCCAAAAACAAGTACATAAAATTCCCAATCCTGAGGAAAAAATTCCCAATTCAGAGGACAAATTTCCCAAAATAAAGTGCAACAAGTCCAGTCTATGCCACATTTTGATGATTCTAATGGTTAAATCTCTAACTTTGACTCTAATTGTTGGCTAGTTCTACTTTCTTTTTAATGAAATGTAACACTGCAATAATAAATGCTTAATAGGGTTTCTTTTTGTTGTTTTAATGTTTATCCACTTTTTCCCAATTTGACCAAAAACCGTGCTTAAATTTCCCAAAATTGAAGGCTAAGGCCTCTTCCCAATTTCTGGAAAAAGTCCTGGTAGTGAGTATTCAAATCAGTGGGGTTATTAGTGTTTGTGCCACAGACAGTTGAATAAAACAAAGCCATTTTTTGTGATTTGAACCAACACAGAGCTGGCTATGCAATAGTCACAAGTCTGCCTTGGTAACCATTCAAGCAGTTGCAACTAAAGCAAAATGCATGATTATTTTCTTGTATGGATGCACTGCAATTTATTTCAGCAAAATAGGCATGTTTTCTTTATCAATAAAAAATACTGATACATATTGCACAAGCAATCTCTATTCATGCAAGTAACAAACAAAAAATGTAAAAAATTTTGATTCAAAAAAAAATTTCTATTAAAGAAATGAAAAAAATAACATAAAAAATCAACTAAAGTAAAAAATTGTGGTTAAGAAATATGAAACCTTTCTAATTTGGTTGATAAAAACAGCAGTAAATTGATATATTTCAATAATAAATTTATGATAACATCAGACCTGACCACAGCAGTTTTTTTATACACAAGACGTCAAGCCAAAACAAGGCAATAATAAGTGAATTAGGTTTTGAAAGAATCATTTTACATTTATTGGTTTTCCAGGCTTTGCGAAAGTTGCCGAATGGTCAGACATACGACAACTTGCCTAAATTTTTATGAAGTAGCATGAAAGTGGTTTTAAAAGTAAAACAAAAAAAATAAAAGAAATTTAACTTTATCACTTTTAAACAAAATAATAAAAGAACTTGAACTTAATAGTAACTAAGTAAACAAAAAAAGGACAAATGTAAAAAATGGAAGCCCAACTTAAGAATTAATTTCTATTAAAAGTAACAAAACAAAAAGATAAAAACAATAGAAGTAAATAATGGTATTGTTTTCTTCAGAAAATATTTGAATTCCGTAAATATTGAATTCCAACAAAATTTTACTTTCAGTTATAAATATTTATCTCAAGCATACTCTGTCATTATTAAGAGCTTAAGAAAAAACTTAAAATGAAATAAATACAAAAATCATAATATAAAAGACACAGCCGTAAGTCGATAAAAACTGTGTATTGCTAATTTCTAAAAGTGGCAAATACAAAATAAATAACTTGCAACATTTGCTCAGCACATGACATAGTCATATATCCAATAAACATAAAAATATGCATAAAATCTCTTCCCCAAATAAAGACATTAAAATCACACAAAATTACTTATTGCATATAGATTATAACAACCAAGAAATGACCGTCGGTACTCATGTACTCAAACAATCTACAATCACAACATTTGACCCCTTTTTTCCTTCATTCAAATTCAACAAACAAATTAACGTTCAACAAAATGCATTTTCATGGATCGAGTAATTCAACTCAGCAGGTTTTCTTTCTTAATAATCAACATAGTTGGCATTCTCTTTGACTGTCAGACTGCATAATTCAGGAATGACGCAATTTTTTAGTAGGAGGAGTGCCATTTGCCGAATCCATTTTACGCTTGATTCCTGTTTTCGATGAAACATCCTTATTTTCACCGAGTGACTTTATTTTCCTATTCTGCGTTTTCTGTCTCAGTCTACGTAACCTCAAACTTATTCTAGTGGAAAGACTCTTAGTGGTTGATTTCTTACTCGACCTAGAATGTTCGTTACATGCGTTAGCGTTCATGTTTCTAGCTACTTTGGATTTTTGAGCATTTCTTAAGTTAATATTTCTAAGACTTAGTTTAATATCACTTGAATAAATATTCTCAACGTCCCGAACTTTAAGATCTGTTGAAGTGTTACGAACATTTTCGGCAGTGTTTTTACTAGGCTGAAGGCATTTCTGAGACAGGTCAGAGTTCAAGTCAAGTTTACACGAGTCATGTGACCTTGTTTGGTGTACGATTTTGTTAGAAGACACACTTGAAATTGGCTGATGAGGTTTCAAAGCTTCTGGCGATTTCTGAGGCGAGCTACGCGTAGCCATACCGATTCTACTACACAAGTTTTCACTAGAACTAGTCTGTAAAGGAGACGTCTTAGTTCTTGGCGAACACGGGGCCGATTTAGATAATTTTATATCTGACTTTTTGTTAAGAACAACGGGTGAAGCTAAATGCGCATTCCGTATTTGTATACTGTCGTCCAAATTATCGGAACTATTTTTAACACTATTTATAGACTTCTGTTCACTGTGTTTATTTGAGACACCAGTAATATGAGAATTATTGTTCAGCGCTTTATGAGTTTTGTTCACTTTAGCTTCTGACGTGGACACTTTGGGTTGACTTTTCTTTGGCGACTTATTCAAGCTTTCTTTAGCGGAGAGTAAGTCAGTCACTATCTTATTATCCAAAGATCGTTTCTGGGCAATCTCTCTCATTCGCTCCTCACGTTTCTTCCTCAGGATAGATAGTTTACGAGGTCCAAGGGGATCTATAAGAACAACAATTGCACTTGTGTTATCAGCTTTCATTAATCTCATGCGCCATTTATTCAAAGCAGATTGTACTAATCTCTCAGCTGGATTTATCCAATAAGATAGGGGGACAGTCTGAAAAAGAAAATTATAATGTTATTGCATTTTATAGTACACAGGATTCATACAAATTTTGAATACCAGAATAACATGAATTTTCCATGATTTCCATGATTCTTCTCAGTTTTCCAAAATTCAACAGAAACACACACAGAACCAAATCAAGTAAAATTAAATTTTTGATTATTAACATTCGTACCAAGGCACAATTTGTACACATGGTTTAAAGTGGCGATTTACGTTTGAATGTATGTCTTTTCTTTACCTTTTATGGGTTGAAATAAAAAAAAAAGTTTTTTTCATGACATATGAACTGTTACATGATGTTTTGTAATTTTCCATATTTTTCCTATTATTCAAAATTCCATGATTTTTCCAGCAAAATCTCATTTTCCATGATTTTTCCACTTAGTATGAACTTTGAGTACAGGGTTCATGTTACTAAATGTACATTTGTATGAATTTTACAATTTTAAAGGGTTATCCCCTACACACAGATCCAGTTGTAGATCAAATTAAATCTCTAATGTCTCCCTAGTTTTTATTTTGTGCGTCTACATGGATGCACTTGGTCATGATGACATTTGTTTACTATATCCAGGTGTCCTCTTAGTAGACCCCATTTTCAAAAGGCAAGGGAAAACCTTGCAGTTGTTACTGCTGATCCTGATACGTTTGCTTACACCGTTTCAAAAATACATAAAGGAAACTATGTAAATACAAAAATCAGGGTTTTTTCCAGTATGTGAAAAAGCCTTAAAGCGAGCTGGGACCTTTTTTATATAGAACATTTGGGGAAATTTTATTGCAATTTCATAGATAGGGGAACAAAAAATCCAAGGCTAACACCAATTCTGGGGAAAACTGAATGATTTTATTCTAAAGAAATTTCTAGAGGGGAGAGCCTGTTAACGAACTCCTATTATAAAAGGAAAAGAAGGTCTGAAAATGTGAAAAAAACTCTAACTTACTGGATCATTGATAACTTTATATTCAAACTGACATTCTAAATCAAACACGTTATTCACAGCTTCATCTGCCGACAACATATTCCATAGACCATCTGAACCAATGACGAGACATTTATCTGTGGTAGGATCTAATTTATGAACAGATACGTCTGGTTCTGGTGACACTACAAACTTCTCATTTAAATAATTATAACTCCATAAATCACCTGAAAATAGTTTTGATGTCAGGTTAAAAATATGAGGTAAATAAAGAAAGAAATTTCTCAGTACAGTTTATCGTTTGGGGTCAAAATGTCACAAAATATGCAGACTCAACTTCAATTTTTTAAGTGGTGGGCAACCATCTATATACTTCATTTGCCTAAACAACATGTTTACTAGCATAAACAAGTTGCCTAAACCCCAATATAGGTCGTCAAGGGCATTCAAAAGTCCTTAAATGTTGTGCCGAGATGCTTGTTTCACAACTTTCTGTTCTGAAGTACTCAATTAAAAAAAAAATCTGTGCAAGTTCCCTACAGCCAATCATGCATGCTCCAAAAATCTTTGAGTGGAACTTTTAATTACTGCAAAAAAACAAGAGACTTACAGAGAAAACTTGTGAATAAAACTTTACCTAAAGAGCGAGCCACAGCAAGGAATGGTATTCTGTCTATTTGTGTACTACGTCTAATGGGACCTCTGTGATCAGTTCTTGGACGGTTCCATACAACTCTTTGAACTCCTGATTTAGCTACAACTTGACCTCCACAGTTTTCTATTCTCTTTAATTCATCAGGATCATCAGGCTTATGTTCCTAGATATGAGAGAAAACAATTTTACATTCTAGATCCATTTATAACAGGGACTATATTGTAGTCATGGCAATAAAAAAATCTTATTCTAAAAAGATTGAGTAACATCAAATAGGGCTTAAATTAACTACTTTCTTTCTTTCCTGATGAAAAAAGTTCATTTGAATTTTGATACTGTGAATTTCTATCTTTAGCTCCAAATCCTGAGCACAAAATTTGAATAGAGCAGTTAAGTGCATAATAATCTGAGCAGAGGATTCAAAGTAAACTATGAGAAGAACTTTTCACATGGTTTTGAAAAATCATAAAAATTGAGAATAAACTGTAAATCTCACTGTGGGTACTTATGGTTTGTCTTTAATTGGTCTTTTACAGGGCTTGACATTAATTTCTAAATAAGGTTGCCCTGTTGGACCAGTTATACATCTAACTTGCCCAAACTAAATGTTTACCAGCAGTATCGAGTTACCTGAACCCAAATAAAGTCTGTCAGGGGTAATTAGACTTGTTTATGTCAAGCCCCAGTCTTATGTTCATGGACAGCGAAATATAAAACTCATACATTTATTGCAATCATTCATACATACCTTAGTTAAGAACCTGGCCTTTGGTCGTACAATTTTATCTGTTTTACTATCATTACATCCTAAAGCAATGGCGGAATCCCCAACGTGACCAATGTACAACTTAGAATTCTTTATAATACAAATACTGGCTGTAGTTCCTGCAGTACTAGGTAACCCACTGGCGGTTTTTGGCCATTTATCTGGAAATGAGAAAATAACATACAAATATCAAACTTCAGGGGTGTGACAGGGGAGCTAGTGAAAAAGAGGAAATATCAGCGGGGCCGCTACCGCCCCCCGGAAGATCCTGGAATTTACTGTTTTACCAACAAAAAATCAATTCTTCATTCAATAAGGGCTCATTCATTTGGCACAAAATGAAAGTAAAAAGTTTTCAAATCTTTTTGTAGAATGAATAAAATGGTTCATAACTTTTATAACAGTACACACATTTTATTTCTACAAGTATAGACATATAAATAACACATACTGAACTGACTCGAACTATTAACAAAACCCAGGCATTTGATGACAGGCAGTGATTCATTTTGAAGCTGGAAAACATGAGTCTATGGGACTCATATTTTGAGACAATGAGTCCCTACCAAACGACAATGAGTACGAAGATTTTGTTCACTAAAACATGTCCTTCAAATGATGCATGATTTTGAAACAATCAACATTCACTTAATATTATTGTATAATGCAAATGAAAGCATCTGTCAGTGACTTAATTAGCACATTAGTGTAGTGAAATCACTTGAAGGGTTAAAACATAATTCCCTTATTAATTGCAGAGTCTGAGTTTAAACTGTTATGGTGAATTATGTATCAATTTTAGCATATTGATTTACATAATAATTATAATGGTTAGAATTTTTATTTTTGTATACATTATCCAACTTCGCTTGATTTAGATTGGTTTCACACACATCCACACAAAATATTACGAACCCCCGGGCACAAACTAAATGAGACAATTTTAATAGTTGTAATAACAACTTCTATCTTATCCAGATGTCTTCAGATGATTTTTTTTAAAGCTGATAAACTTATTTAAGCATAACTGATTGCCAATTCCTAGTTATTACTACTTTAATATCTTGTTGAATGGATCTTAATTGATTTTCATCTAGCTATGTTTTTTTTATTGTTGTGACAAACAATAACATTACAATAGTTATTGTGATAAGTTTGACTGCAACATTTAATTGATTTAATTTGCATAATATAAAAGTTAACAAGTAGAGTGTGGTCAATGAGTATAAATCATAACTTAGTTACTTGTTTAAGTCATATAAAATATGGGACCCAGGGCCGGCGAAATCTTAAAATTGTTTACTTGTCCGTTATTGCCAACTGGTAAAAGTTACTTGTCTGTATGAACATTATTGAATAAGATTATCAAAAAATCCACTTGTCCGTACATGCCTTGGGACAAAACGGACAATACGGACGTTTGATTTTGCCGCCCCTGGGACCAAACAGAGATGTGATGGGACTTTTTGTCCACCCTTGACAAACTGAGATGGGACTTTTTGTCCAGGGTGGCAAAACTACATGGGAATTTTTGTCCACCCGTGTCAAAAATGACATGGGACTTTTTGTCCATGGGACCTTTTGTCCGGCTTCCGAATCCATGTTCTCTTTAGCGTCAAATAAAAAAAAATAAAAAATGCCGATTTTTTCCCCCGGCAAAACTGAGAGAATGGTGAAAAAACAACAACAAAAATTTGGGCCGATTTCTTCGGCAAAGTTAAAATAAAAACGTAAGGCCGATTTTCGGCGAAATCGAAAGTAGATAAGATCGCATAATTTTACACAGTCGTGTAACACGCTAAAACGTTACAGTGCAACGCCCGTAATCATACGATCAGTTATTTATTAAGACTTAATTTACTTATAGCCAACCACAGAGTTCTCAAATATTAGGTAACAAAATGTCATGCATATCGTGAGAGTCTATATTTTAATTGTTTGTAGCAATTGAAATCAATATTAATCCTTTGTTCGATAACGATTACATGTCGGCAAGTTTTCACACTTAGTCGATGTTCGATAGCGTTTGCTTTATAGTCAATAATTGAGTATAATTTGATTTGATTGTTATTCAGAATAATTTCTTAAAACAAACGTGACCTAGTTTTTTAATTGTTGACTACATGTTAAACAAATAATTGCCGGTAGAGAAGGGAAAGGCTGGTCGATTGCACAAAAAAATGTTTATTTTTATAAAGTTAAAACATAACTATGTTCATTCATATTTTGTGGGAAAAAACTAACCAACTATTATAGAACGAATTAACGTATTTTATCGATGAGCGTAGAAGCGCAACATCGTTTGCTAATCGTGAAAAGGTGAACGTTATCTATTGATATTTATGAAAGAAACGCATTTTTGTCTTCTTTACAGTCATAGGATGCGTGATTGTCAGATTTACGCTAATATTTTGCGTTTGTTAATATCAGCGGAACCGTTAGTATTTAGGCCGTCAAAATTTTCACTTTTTTTGCTTTTCCGCGGAAATTTCGCGATTTTCAAAAAATAGTTGCCAGGATTTTCCAAAACGCGGAAATCCGCCGTTCCGGGGAAGTGTCACACCCCTGAACTTGTAATATAACCCCAAAAAACGATGACCTGAGCTGAAATCAAACCAAGGATTTAAATGAAACCCATTCTTCATTAGAGGACACTGTACCAAGCCACTATGAAAACAAACTTAATGGCAAGGGTTTATGAGTTCTGTATTAGAGCTATCATTGTATCTATGAACCGGGCATTCACCTGACCTTAATTACTCACCAAATGTTTTTATTCTTTGGTCCAGTGATGGTATTAAAAGGCATACGGAGAAGTACTTGGCAGAACCAGTTGCGGTTAACAGGGGGTTTCAAATAGCAGACTGTCCGGCATGATGAACTGGACATTGTATTCTTGCATGAAATAGTCCAAATTCGAACATTTGTGTTTTCCTAAGACTGTTACGGATTCAGTGATTGGAATAATAAAAAGGCAGTGCTTTTATGTGTACACAGAGCAGAGATATTAACAGCTCAGCAACAGTGCAACAAACTGCTCCACTACCGTTGCATACATGTCAAGAAGTTACTGCAGGCTATACATTCAGATTCAGTCTGCACTAACCTTTGAAACTATATAGATAAACAGTGTATTGACATTTACATGTCATGAGTGATTTTGAAATGCAAGTGCCATTAAATTAGTCATAACTTCAAAGAAGTAGCTTGCATGGTGAACTTTGGCTGTAAGGAAGAAAATTTAATAAATGTCAGTTCAAAAATAAGTTCAATATTCAAAGAATTGTTGACATAACCAGGACATTTATAGATATTATGAAATATTGACAACCTTCAAAACTAGGTCAAGCCTCGTTTTCACACGGGAAAGAACTCCACAAGACGGTTACCAAATCGCGCGGGATTGCGTGAATATTTGAAATTTACAGGCCCCATGCAAAACGTTTTTCTCTTAACATGACATGAAATTCACAAATAATGATGTAAAATCAATTTATGATTCAATTTATACAACTAATAACAAGTAAAACCTAATGCAAAATGAGTCAATTCTCGAGACACGAATAGTCAAAAATTGTAAAGTGGGACGAAACGACACTGGACAAACGACGGTGTTTTAGGACTTACCAACTTCTTTCCACATTCCAAAGTGAGTGTCGAGGAAAGCAGACTTGATGGCGAACAGTATATCATCATCATTATCACTCCAGAAGCAGTCATACTTAGTAATTTCATCTAATAAATAATCCCGAGCGTACTTGGAAGCTTCGCCACCACCATGGCCATCAAAAATGCCGAAATAAGCAAATTCAAAACCACCTTCGTCATTTTTAACAAATCTTATGGCGTGTCTGTCTTCCATATAACGACGCCCACCTTGGTTGCTATCCTCCGTAACCCGAAGGTTCATCCCTATACGATAACTCGACATTTTCTTAAATTCAAGTTATCATCCGCCACTTTTACGTTGGGAAATTTACACGGAATACAAACAATTTGATTGGATAATACGGTTGACCTCGTGTCTGGGCTATTTTTAGAACATAGTTTCCCGAAAACCATTTGAAGAACTTAGTTTAGACGAAATTTTATACAACTTTACATAATTTTATATAGAATTCTTCTAATGTTAATTTCCAAGCATCAAAACATTTTAAAACACAATAAATTATTTCATACGATATATTTTCCATCGCTGCATATTTCTGCATGGATTTGATAAGGGATTCTATATAAAACAGCATTCTGTTGGAAAATTGTGAGTGATTACTTCCCTTGGATATGAAAATAGTATTAACGCATATTTCAAGTAATAGAAAGTAAAGACAAGTAAAGATAATACTAATCTTTTATCCTATTGTATTGCTCTGGACTCCCCTGGAATTTTCAAAATGTACCTGTCCATTAGTGTATTTCTTGACTGAAAGTCATTTTTAAGTAGCATGAAGCAATTTTTCTTGGTGCGTAACATAGATTTAATGGTTATGTAGTTTTTATTATCAATATGTTGCATTATTCTGCAAAATGTGTATAATGTGGTTGTGGTTCTAAAGTTTGGACCCCCCCCCTCGAGAAAAAGTTCAGACCCCCTAGAAAGAAAACCTGGATCTGCCCCTGCTTGCATACAAACTTTTTTCTAAACACTATAATAAATAAATTGTACATTGTAATTTATATATTAATGTACTAATATCTTCTGTTTAAGTTTCATTTCTTGGACTACCTTGCTTGTTTCATTTCCAAAGTACAAATACATGTAGTTAGAATTTCATCCCAATACTACTGGCTGACCATCGTTAGTTAATCCACGATACATTACTCCGCTACTCTTGGCCATTTGGTTAGGAAAATCTAGTAATCATAAATGTTCTATATGTTATCTATATAATTATCTATATGTTTACGCATGCTCAGTAAGCTACTTCAATATCTTATACCCACTGGTCAGTTTATAATAAATCTTCAAAGTAGTAACACGTGTTGTGTCTTAGTTATAATATATTTGTATTTCACATAAGTGATCAATCTCATTAGAGTTATTTATACAATAGATTATCAAACCAGGACATAACAATAGAACATGGTGTCAGAATTTGGTGTCTAAAATTAAGAAATTATTATAAGAAAAATTCGAATATAATTACTACTTTGGAACATTAACTGCATACAAGTTTAATAAGAATGGAAATGTCTGGAATTAATCCTCCATGTATGGAATGGGAGTCAAACAATTTACCAGAAGAATGGGACAAATTTCAAAGACACGTTAAGTTGATATTTAGTGGACCTTTGAAAAATAAAACAGAAGAGGAAAAAATATCTTATTTTCTCATATGGATTGGAGATAAAGGCCGTGATATATTCCAAACTTTAACTTTAACTGATGAAGAGTCAAAGTCATTAGACGTACACTTTCAAAAGTTTAAAGATCATGTGCAGCCTACATTGAATCCGATATTTGCTAGATTTCAATTCAATCATCTTATCCAAGGCAATGAGACAATTGACAAATTTGTGACTAAGCTTCGCTTGAAGTCAGCCGAGTGCAAATTTGGTGATTCTGCAAGAACGGATGAAATGATTAGAGACAGAATTGTGTTTGGAGCAAATGATTCTAAGATCCGAGAAAAGCTTATTAACGTTGGAGAAAAATTAACATTAACCAGAGCAATTCAGATTTGCCAAAACTATGAGTATTGTCAACAACAAATGGCTGGAATGCAGATAAGTGAATCCATATCAACTAGAACTAACACTCCAGTAGTAGACGCTGTTCGTAGAAAACAGAAACCCCAAAGAAGCCATGGACAACCAGTGAAACAAACAGTACAATGCCACAAATGTGGAAGACGCCACGAACCAAGGAAGTGTCCAGCATACGGGAAAATTTGCAATAAATGCAAAAACTTTAACCATTTTGCTAAACAATGTCGTTCTACTTCTCAAAATAACAGACAAAACTCTAGAACAGTGCATGATGTTAATTGTGACAATGTTGATAGTGACAATAGTGACTATTCATTTGATGCTATAGATATGGTAAGCAATTCTCTTAACTACTCTCCAGGTCGTATTTTGGTTTTGTTGAATATTGGTAAATCAAAATGTCCAGTTAATTTTAAAATAGATACAGGTAGTTCTTGTAATTTAATGACACATAAAACATATAAAATGTTAAATCTCAAAATTCCTCTTGAACCTCCAGATAGTAAACTTACTTCATATACAGGTGATACCATTAAGGTTATTGGGAAAGTAATTTTATCTTGTTCATATAAAGATAATGAAACAATGACCACATTTTATATTGTGGAAAATGCACATACATCATTGATAGGTTTAAATACTTCCCTTGACCTAAAGCTCATTAAGGTTACATGCTCTGTTGATGAGAACTCTTCTGAATCCAACAGTTATTTGGACAAAAACATGATTATGTCAGAATTTTCTGATTTATTCAGTGGTATAGGTGAAATTCCAGGTTACGCAAAATTGCATGTAAATGATAATGCTATGCCTATTGTGAATCCACCGCGAAAAGTTCCGCACGCATTGAAGCCTAGATTAAAAACCGAGCTAGACCGTATGGTAAAAGATAATATTATAACTCCGGTGACTGAGCCCACCGATTGGGTCAATTCGATGGTTGTCATAGAGAAACCAAAGACGGGCAAATTACGTATTTGTATTGATCCTAAGGCGCTGAATGATGCTATACGCAGACCGCACTATCCTATGCCTACGTTAGAAGATATTACGTCAGATTTATCGGGCGCTAAGTATTTCAGTATATTAGATATCACACATGCATATTGGAGTGTGAAATTAGATCGCAAATCTTCGTTGTTAACTACGTTCAGTACCCCATTTGGAAGGTACAGGTACCTGAGATTACCATTTGGTATTACGTCATCAGGTGATATATTTCAACAAAAATGTAATGAAATATTTGAAGGTTTGTCAGGCATCAAGGCTATAGTTGATGACCTATTGATTTTTGGTAAATCAAGATCTGAGCATGATATGAACTTGAGAAATGTTCTTATCAGAGCACGTGAAAAGGGTGTAAAATTTAACCCAGATAAATGTATAATAAGTGTACATGAAGTACCATTTTTTGGTCATATTATATCCGCGAATGGATTGAAGCCAGATCCCTCAAAAATAGAAGCAATATCTAAGTTAGAATTGCCAGATAATCGCGCGAAACTAGAAACTTTGTTAGGGATGGTTAATTACATGGCAAAGTTTGCACCAAATCTTGCCGAGGTTACAGCACCTCTGAGAAGCCTTTTACAAAAGGATATAGAATTTTACTGGGACGTACCCCAGACGGATGCATTTGAGAAAGTTAAGGAAATTATAACGAATGCACCAGTTTTAGGTTACTTTGATCCGCATAAACAACTTATTCTTGAATGTGATGCTTCACAAAATGGATTAGGATGTTGTCTTATACAAGAAGGTAGACCGATTGCATATGCTTCAAAAAGTCTCACAGAAAGCGAAAAAAGATATGCAAATATTGAAAGAGAATTATTAGCTATAGTATTCGGATGCAAAAGATTTCATCAATATACATATGGTAGAAAAGTCATTGTTCATAGTGACCACCGTCCAATTTCAGCTATTATGAAAAAACCGCTATCAGCAGCTCCGCCAAGACTGCAAAGGTTACTTTTGTCATTGCAGAAGTACAATGTTCAAGTAGAATATGTACGTGGCAAAGACATACCGGTCAGTGATTTTTTATCTCGCCAATCGCTATCAGATACAAACCCAACTTTGATTGAAGGTTTAGATTTGCATGTGCACGCAGTTAAATTACAACTTGCAATAACGGATAATCGCATTAACTTGATTAAACAAGCACTACGCGACGATAGGCAAATGCAAATTTTGAAACAAATAATTATGGATGGTTGGCCTGATTCTAGATCAGATTGTAATAACAATGTTACTGAATTTTGGAATCATAGAGATGAGTTATCTGTTGAAGATGATTTAATATTTAGAGGCCAGAGATTAGTAATCCCAAAATCAATGAGAGATGAAATGATAAGTAAAGTACATACAGGTCACCTTGGTGTAAATCGTACTGTACAAAGGGCTAAAGAATGTTTATTTTGGCCAGGAATGATTAAACAAATTACAGACTATGTTTTGAAATGCCCAGTATGTTTAAAACATAGAGATTCTAATATAAAGGAACCAATGATATCAATTGAGTTTCCAGAAAGGCCATATCAAATAATTTCAGCAGATTTATTTCACTTTGATAATAAAGACTATTTGTTAACTATAGATCATTATTCAAGATTTTTTGAAATTGATTATTTGCCAGATACTAGATCAGCTACTGTGATCAGAAAGTTACAAACACATTTATCTCGAAATGGAATATGCGACATATTTCATAGTGATAATGGACCGCAATTTGCTAGTGCAGAATTTGTTGATTTTGCTAATTCATGGAAATTTACTCATAAAACTTCTTCACCTCTACATCCTCAAGGAAATTGTATGGCAGAACGAGGAGTAGGTATTGCTAAAAAGATACTCAAAAAGTCAAAAGACATTGGTCAAAATCCATATATTACATTACTGGAGTATAGGAACACACCGCTAGATTGTGGTTATTCTCCAGTACAACTATTGTTCAGTAGAAGAACTAAATCAATTTTACCTGTTACTAACAAATCACTTATGCCAGAATTGGTAAATAAAAATAAGGTAAACAGCAAAATGCAAAAATGTAAGGAAAAACATAAGAAACATAATGATAAATCAAGTAAATCATTATTGCCGTTATGTATAAATGATTCAGTAAGACTTAGATTAGGAAAAATCTGGGTTCCAGGTAAAATAGTGAAGAAACATGATATAAGGTCATACTCAGTACAAACTGTTGATGGTAAAATATTTCGTAGAAATAGAGTTGCTATTATCAAAACAAAGGAAAATTTCTCACATATACAACCTTTAGATTATAATGTACTTGCTAAACAAACTGACACTCAAGAGCTTGACACTCAAGAGCAATATGATAGTAATTCACAAAATAAACAAAACCAAGAATTATGTAGCAATAACATAAACCCCTATGTAACAAGGTCTGGGAGAGTAGTAAAGAAAAATGCTAAATTTAATGATGATGAGTGGATAACTAAATAAAATGTTTATATACAATATTTGTTTAAGATCACAATATTGATTATATTTACTTTAGTATATGTAACAAGTAGTTTTTAGATATTTGTTTATTATATTAGTATTAAGTAATATTTAGTTAAGTAGAAATATTTATATAGATACACATGTATGTAAATAATAATTGACATATGTTTACAGATGAATATTTGTTTTCAGATATAATTAACAACATCATCCAGTATTACAAATCATTACTTTGCTTATAAGAAGTATTTTCTTTATTTTAAAACAAGGGAGATGTTCTATATGTTATCTATATAATTATCTATATGTTTACGCATGCTCAGTAAGCTACTTCAATATCTTATACCCACTGGTCAGTTTATAATAAATCTTCAAAGTAGTAACACGTGTTGTGTCTTAGTTATAATATATTTGTATTTCACATAAGTGATCAATCTCATTAGAGTTATTTATACAATAGATTATCAAACCAGGACATAACAATAGAACAATAAATAAGTAATAAGACTGTTTCATTGCTTCCTACAAGAAAACCACTGCGGAAAATTAGCCAATGAAATTACGTTTCATATCTAAGGTTTGGTTTACCATTCAAAATGGCAGCCTCCACAAGTGATTTTTCTAAAGTGGATGAAGAAAATCCCAGTATGACATCATTGTAATTGAAGAGTATTTAATTGTAACAGGCAATTTCATTGGAAGAAGTTTGGTCTCTCCTGCCGTATGCATATGCATGAAAACGAGATTTCATCAAATTGCCCACAGTACAAAAGAGTGTAACAGAAGAAAGTACTGTGGTTGTCAACCATGCTAGTCGATTATCAATCAAACAAAATATACTCAACATTGTTCTTTCAGAATTGCAAAATTTCCAAGTCCTAGTATGAATAATTATTATATGAATATTATTTTCAATATTTTGTATTCATACAATGGAATCAAAATTTGAATGGTATGGCTTGTTAAGGATAACTTTAGACAAACAACTCAGTTTGTTTACATATTTGGGACTCAGGCCACAACAAGTTGATCATATGTTCTATGGATTTTTCTGGGAAAAAAAATGGGGCGAGCGAGCGAAAAAACAAAAATTAAACAAGAGCTGTCAGAGGAGACAGCATGCTCGACTTAGTTAGTGTTTGTCACAGGAGTAAAAAATATGTATAAGGAGTTATAAACCTAGTCACATGAGATGTGGTTGATAATAAGAAACATATATTTAAAGTTTGAAGTCAATACCTTAAGAAATAAAACAGTTGCAGTAAAAACAAACATTTTTTAAAGAAAACTCTAAGTTCAAGGGGAGATAATTCTGAAAAAATATATTTGGAGTTATACACCTTGTCACATGAGATGTGGTTGATAATAAGGAATGTACATTTAAAGTTTGAAGTCAATACCTAAAGGAATAAAACAGTTGCAGTAAAAACAAACATTTTTGAAAGAAAACTCTAAGTTCAAGGGGAGATAATTCTGAAAAAATATATTTAGAGTTATGAACCTTGTCACATGAGATGTGGTTGATAATAAGAAGCATATATTTAAAGTTTGAAGTTAATATCTTAAGAAATAACAAAGATATAGGAGAAAGTATTTTACTGCACAAAAACTTTAATCTGTGCACAAAAACTTTAATCAGTTCAAGGGGAGATAATTCTGAAAGAAATTTTTTTGGAGTCATATACCTTGTCACATGAGATGTGGTTGATAGTAAGGAACATATATGTAAAGTTTGAAGTGAATATCTTAAGAAATAACGAAGATATAGAAGAAAGTATTTTACTGCACAAAAACTTTAATCAGAAAGGTGGACGCGGACGCGGACCCCGACGCTGGGGCGAGTAGGAGAGCTCTACATTACTACGTAAAGTCGAGCTAAAAAAGTTTTTATTCACATGCTTTATATAGCGGTTTGACCAAATTTTTATGAGCAAGCGAGGAAATAAAAATATTTTTTTTGTAAAAACCGTCAACATAAAGGTGCGAGCGCATCCATAGAACATAATTTATGATCAATTTGTTGAGGCCTCAGGTATTACATAAAACAGGGAGGTCAGCTGATTTTGTGTAATGAAAGTATTAAACGTGTCTTAATGCCTGTAGTGTGTGTTCTCGTACTAAATTTAATACAAAATGTACATCAAAAACACTGATAAAAGACGATAATTACGTGTACTTAAACTTAAATCCACCCATGTATAAAAATGGTATCGTTGTATTTTGTCTAAAGTTATCCAAAACAAGCTAACATATCATTGTTTGAGTTGCAGCCCAAGATATATAACAACCTTCAAAATAATGGTCAATGTATCTCTACAAATCATTATCAGGTTTGAGAAATGTTTGTAACAGGGTCTATTGTCATGTGATCCACAACAACAATACAACTAATAATATAAACAAGCATATATATTGTGTTCTTCTCTTCCCAGACAAAGTTGAATGGCAATAAATAGTGCATTAAATAGCTACTATTTTTCTTTTCCAGAAAAAAATTCAATTGATCCAGTGAGCTTTGATCGTTTCCTTTAAATCCAATGCACAAAAAGTGACTTAAGCAGTTAACTAGGTTATTTACAAAAATGTTTTGTGCTAATAGTTACAAATCAAAGGCTAATGAAGGCAGTTTACGGACAAAAAATGTAGCAGTTATTTAATGCCCTATTTGAATCCACAGTTGCCAGCCACAAACTTTCCTTATTATAGTTTATAATTATAGAGAACGAAAATTTAAGTTAGGCACCTGTGTATAATATTTCCTATTTCTTGGCTACTGCAAGAATTTTACGGAAAACAAGACTGTTGACATTCTGAAGATTACATTACTATACAATCTTCCCGCAGCGGTTATTTCCCTTTATTAAATCAATAACCACCGCCACCACAAGTAAATTTGTCCCTCAGAGAGCCGAACATTTTTTTCATCTTTTCTTTTACATTTCAATATTTTTTATCAATTGAGTCTTCTTTTAGTAAATTATGATGTTCATAGTTCACAAAGATAAGAAATAAAAATTTTAATTGATAATTTGTAAAAATATTGAAATTACTTCACTCCTAACACATTGGTGTCACATGGTATTACTAGAGTCACATGATTTACGTGTTGGCAGTGGTTAAGTAGCAAAGTGTGACATAAGCACTGTGAGTAGTTTGATGACTATACACCCTGGAAAATTGTAAAGTAAAACAGCAAACAAGGTTCAAAGTTTATAATGAGCATTTTATTCCATGAAAAAACAAACACAGTTAAACAGAAAATGATATTACATGTTAAAACACAATTATTAATTGATACATTTTACTAAGACTATAAAAGAATTATGCTTCAAGTGTATGAGAGAGTTTATAAGTTAGATAATGAGTTATTGTTTTGTATTATTTTGAGTATATTGCACATCTAACATTGAAACCATTGGCGTAGCTTCCTATAGGCACACAAGGCACGTGCCTACACATTTTTTTGAAAATTCGAAAAATAAAAAGGCTAAAAATGCCAAAAATGCAAGTGTATGTAGTACTGTAGTTGTGTTAATTACGATGTTCACTGTATGACTTAACTACAAGACTGACTTAGTGTTGTGATTTCTTTTTACATATAACGGGTAAAAATGCTAACAAATGACCTGAAATACTCTAGAATGCAGCTACTGAGATGTAGAATTTAAAAAAATTCTGGGGGAGCATGACCCTGCCCCCTCCTAGGTTACCTGTGCCTACACATTTATTTTTGGCAAGCTACGCCCCTGGAAACTTAATATTATACAACTATCAATACAAAAAATACAAGAAAGTACAATTTTTATAAATTCCTATATTCCATTAAAATTGTATGGTACCTTCATAACCTTGAAAAATTCTGTGACCCAAATTTTGGATAAAAACTTGGAAAATGGTTCCTATTTGGAACTCAAATTAAAGTTTCATTCCAGCCTAAAAAGGATCGTTTGAACCAGGTTCATCTGTGCAGAACAAAGATAATTAATATATTATTGCTGAAAAGTGTGCAACGCAGATTGAATTCAATTGTTCTGTGTACTCACACTTTTATTTCAACTTTGTTCTGAATGGGTACATTCAGTACAAAGTTTTTTCTGCAGGAAAAACCCACCAAAGAGGGTTCCAAATCAAATTCTATTAAGCCCTAAGCAGACACAACCAAGTTCCAATTATGCTAAAATGAAGGCTAAGAAGTGTAAGCCTCTTTTATATCACAAATAGTTGTGTGTCAAACCAAGAACAATGCATAAGAAAAAACACATAGATAAATGAAGTACTTATCATTTTCTAAGGTATACTATCCCTAATGCAAGATTGGACACTATCAGAGTTCCAGAACACCAAGGATTATAACAAGAGCTGTCAGAGGAGACAGCATGCTCGACTAAGTAAGTATTTGTCACATGAGATGTGGTTGATGATACGGAACATATATTTAAAGTTTGAAGTCAATATCTTAAGAAACAAAACAGTTGCAGTAATAAAACAAGCATTTTTTAAAGAAAACTATAAGTTCAAGGGGAGATAATTCTGAAAAAAATGTATTTGGAGTTATGAACCTAGTCACATGAGATGTGGTTGATAATAAGGAACATATATTTAAAGTTTGAAGTCAATATCTAAAGAAACAAAACAGTTGCAGTAAAAACAAGCATTTTTTTTAAAGAAAACTCTTATGTTCAAAGGAAGATAATTCTGAAAAAATGTATTTGGAGTTATGAACCTTGTCACATGAGATGTCGTTGATAATAAGGAACATATATTTAAAGTTTGAAGTTGATACCTCAAGAAATAAAAAAAGTTATAGTAAAAAATATTTTACTGCACAAAAACTTTAATCAGAAATGTAGACGCGGACGCCGACGCTAGGGCGAGTAGGAGAGCTCTCCATTTACTTCGTAAAGTCGAGCTAAAAACTTCTCAATAATTTTTAGAAGTGGATTCCATCAGGATCATCGCAAAATTGTTGTGTATTTATGTGAATTTGAGTTACCATGAAATATTTACTTGTTCACAGACATAAATGTACAAGTTGGACAAGTCTAGCATGGTATCCACATCCCTGAATGGAGAAATCCCTAATGTTAACAAAGAATCTCTAAATAACAGACTAAATTGTACTTCAACAGGCATTAGGAACTGTATACCTTAAAAAATAGTTACAATGAAAAATGAACAAAAAA
The DNA here is from genome assembly GCA_025267735.1 of Mactra quadrangularis. Taxonomy (NCBI): domain Eukaryota; kingdom Metazoa; phylum Mollusca; class Bivalvia; order Venerida; family Mactridae; genus Mactra; species Mactra quadrangularis. The sequence goes on along the minus strand of CM046305.1, from coordinate 43,307,800 downwards.
AGATATAAAAGAAATGCTGCATACATAAAACATATATAAATATTAATGAACTAAAACAAAATACTGACAAAGTTTGGCACAACAGTCAAAAAATACCTTCATAAATGAATGCTTTTTGAAATAAACTTAAGTACATAACTATATATAAAGAAACTAAATGACAAAGGGAAATAACTTTGAGTGATATCTTATGTGAAATATGAGTTAACTCCCTTGGAGGGTATTTTTTAATTTTCATGAAAGATGAGCTTAAAATGAAAATTCAACACAGCACCTAAACATTGTTCCCATAAATTATTTGAAAATGCTAAAATGGCAAGGACGAATAAAAAATAAACAAAACCTCCAATTTTTGTCAGTTAATATGACAATACTTCAAATTAATCTATTTCATGTATTAAGCGTTAAAGAAGAATTCCCCTAGCAAGTTTTGTGTATATGCTAAGTGATGTCATCAAATTTGTGTATGTCATGTGGCTTCATCAAGTTTTGTGTGTATTGTATGACATCATCAAGTTTTGTGTATATGCTATGTGACATCATCAAGTTTTGTGTATGCAGTGAAACATCATCAAGTTTTGTGTATGTTGTGTGACTTCATCAAGCTTTGGGTGTATTTTATGACATCATCAAGTTTTGTGTATATGCTAGGTGACATCATCAAGTTTTGTGTATGTTGTGTAACATCATCAATTTTTGTGTATATGTCATGTGACATCATCAATTTTTGTGTAGTTGTGTGACATCATCAAATTTTGTGTATATATTGTGTGACATCATCAAGTTATGTGTATGTCATGTGACATGATATGACAATACAAATAAACGTCTTCTGACACTGGAACACATCATGTCAAGGCCAAAGGGGATTCCTACACTAAATTAATCAAGAATCAGGGATTCCTACCCTAACTGGATCAATAATCTTGTATCCTGTAAGCAAAAACTTATTTTTGCATAGAACATTTTAAATAATACTTAAATATGCATACATATACTGCCATTTTCAGTGCTTTTTTAAATTAGATTTTTTTTTACAATACAAAACTGTTTTTCATATTCATGCTGCGATACTGAACTACTTTTTTAATCATACATGTGAACAGAGATCTAACTTGACTTTCAAAAACCATGAGTCAATGAAAAGAGCTTGGGTCAAATGAGAGCCCTAATCTAGTATACCATTGGTCATTTACACAAAAAGTCTTACGATTAAAGTCATCTGAAGTTAAAAGTAGGAAAAATTGATTATACCTTCATTCTTTTTCCAATCAATTAATAAAGTTCTTTAATTAAGCTGAATAATGAATACTTTCTAAAATTTTATATCATTATATGATATCATATCTTCAAGGCTTTGAACTTTAAGAACTTTTATTTTGAATTTGACTACGATAATTATATTCTTAAAATTTTTCGTGAAAATGGCCACATGTCAGTAAAAAAAAACATTTAACATTATTATCAAAATTACCTAACACAGAGTTAAATTGACAGGGAACAACTATAACACATTCTGAGAGTTGCAAAAAATTGATTATACACAAAAAACATGCAAGAAATTAAAAATGCAAATAATAATTAAATACACTACTTCATGTACAAATTTTACAATTTTAACTCTTATTACAAACAACAAGTAACCATGGCAAATAAAACAATAATAATATGGCAATAGAAAAAATCAGCATTTTACAATAGATGGACAAGTATTAGTAATTGCTCGTTTTGTTGGGTTTAACGCAGTAGCAACACATTGTATAGGTCATATAACGGCGGTAAAGTATTAGTAATAAGTAATATAGCTTCGCAACTTATATGTGTCCCAGGGCTCTGCAATAATTTTTAAAGTAGGTTGCACCGCTGGACAATCAGACATACATATTACTTGCCAGAACTTAATGTTTACTAGCAGTAACAAGTTGCCCGAACCTAAATATAGGTCAACAGCAGCAATCCGGCAACCTTTAATGTCCAGCCCTGTGTCCCCTTTATTCACAAAGAAGAATTAAAAAAAAGTGCACACAATGGACTTAGGGTTCTAAGTCAGTGCAATTTAAATCATTGCTATAAACATGCATAAATTAAGTTTAGAGTCATTTAAAGTAAACATGAGAAGGTTGTGCCATAGACAAGTAGAAAGGGGACATCATTGCCTGACACAAGTTAAGCGTACATGTCTCAATGTCAAACTACAAAATAACCAGTTTTCAAAATCTACATTTAATTGAGTATATGTCTACAATGTCATATTGGTAAATTTTATTCAAATCTCAGAGTCACAAACATTAAAGGTACTAGTTCACAGATTTGGTTTATTTTTTTCAATAATTTCAAAATACCATTCAGTGTCTGTAATTGTGTCAAAAAATTAATTCTTATTATTTTAAGACAAACTGACCTATATGTTGCAAGAAATATACAATAAATGTCACAAAAATGCACTAAAATTGTCTAAACCGTGATACGGGAGATATTTATTGCATGAAACACCATCATTTGCAGTTGCATGGGTGCAAGATGAAAATTTTGAAAAACCTGAAAACTGTAATTTGAAACCATTTTTCTTCATAATTTAATAGCAAAACATTGTCTAATTTGTTATGAAAAACCTGAACTTCAGGCATATGCCTGAAAACTTGCACCCATGCAGTTGTATTTCAACTTGCACTAAAATTGTCATTATCAGAGCTTTGTTTTAATGCTTTCAAAAATGTTTCCGTACAATTTTGATAAATGTAGAAAAAGTTGATATTTAAGTTGAAATCTGTAAATGAGTGCCTTCAACCCCACTGATTTCAATACTTGATATTGATTCAATGGATTCTGTGCATATATACAGATATCTAATTTATCAAAATTGTCTACATTAGTATTGTAGTAGGTATTTAAATCAGCAGACAGGGTTAATGTATGCGCCACTGACAGTTAAATAAAATTTACCGATAGCAAAATTTAAGCTAAGTTAACAAAATATTATGACAAAAAATAGTACCACAAAAATGAATGCACCATTAAAAGTCAAAAATTAGTTAGTAAAAATATTGTATACATATTACAGTATGGTGTTATAAAATTTTGATTATTTAATATATTTCACATTAAACTACAATGTATCTATTATAATATCAATAAAATATCCAATCTGTTGATTGTCAAGTTACATTGTACTTAGATAAATAAACAGAAAATAGATATAAATACATTGGCCTATGTTATATTATTTTGCCATGCTCAATTGTGTCTATAAAATTGTAGAGACATTTTTTTACAAAGATTGAAGTCATTTTTACAAAAATTGTAGTCATTTGAATTTGAGACCAATGAAGAGTTATACAATTTAGAATTTATGCCACGTATCCCACTAGATTTTTAACCTTTAAAACTTATATTCTTACATTTCTTGACTCATCAATAGTAAGATTGATTTGTAACAGGGATTCTATATAACAGGGATTTGTAACGAAGTGCTTTTTTAAATTTTCTCGGTCGTCACCGTCTATAACTGGCTGAAGCAGGCTGTACAACCTATTCCAGAGTTTAAAAACTTGATTTATAATTTTGTACATGTCTCCCGTGCAACTTGTGAATGTTTCTGTAGTTTTGACAAAAAATTGTTGCAATTATGACCGAAAATATGACTTTAGGTGATGTAAAATGGGGCTAAAAATGGCAGATTGGCGAGAAAATGCATTATTTTGTGAAACAGTCTGTGAGCGTAATTTACCTCAAAATCATCTCGAAACACATTTTTCCTAACAGTTATGTCAATTTGAATGGTACTGGTACAAAATTTCAAGTGAATATCTTTATTTAAACTTGTTTTCCGTATTGGCCGAAATAATAGCGACGACAGTGAAATTTGATGAAAATCTATTACATTTACTTATCTTTATAAATCCCTGTTACATAAAATCCCTGTTTGTAATAAATAATGATATGTTGGTGACTAAATAAATTTATACAATACACAGATAGTAAGAAGGTTCCTGTGGGTGTGAAAATGACCCCAACAAAAAATGATTTTTTTAAAAATGTTTTTTCTATGATAAAGAAATGAGTTTCCCCAAAAGAAATTGGTCAGAAATTGATAAAATAAACCAAGAAGGCAGCTACCACACACTTTCATATTAGAACTATTGTTTATTAGAATGAATTTTGATTTCAGAGTAAATAAGTGTCTAGAAACTTCAATTGAAACAGATTTAAGGGTTAAACAAGATAATCAGGTTATGACCAGGTATTCTGGTTTCTGCAGCATTTCAACAAATTCTCAGCCATATCACTATGATCAGTAGTCTAATATATGTCCCTGGGTAGGTCTAGACCACAGGTCATAGAATTTTGACAAAGAACAAATCATCTATTTTACCAAGTAGTGTAAATATGTAGAGATAAATGAATAATTATGCTGTAGTAATGTAATACTGTTGTCTTTTTAAATACAAACATCATTTATACAAAATGTTTAGTAATACATATAAGATATGGTATATATATTTCTGCCATTAATTCTCATTTCACAATTTTTTTGTTCTTGTGCATTAGGCCCTGCCATATTGGAATTTTGTTAAGCGTCCGCATGCGCGTAGGTTTTAGAGTCCTCAATCTTAAAAAAAAACTGTTGGTGAAATTTTCTTAAATAATTCCAATGTTCCGGGATTCGATAACGACAATTTCTTGGAAACACAAGTCATTTTATAATAAACCATATGTTTTAAGTCTGTCCTTAGACTAGTCATTTTATAAGTAATTTAGACTATTGTTTCATATCATGATGATGTTTTGGCATTTAGAAATATACATATAATGCATTGTTTTTTGTCTTAAAATATTTGTGTTTTCAGTTTGCGTGTTTTTGTAAATAGGTACCTATGTTTGCCAAACTTGAGTTGACGCTAAACAAAATTCCAATTTGGCGTGGCCTTAGCATTTTTTGTGTTAAATTTCTTCAAACACTAGTGCCAACTCAGGTCACTTGGATTAAACATGTAAAATATTAAACAATGTAAGGTCAACTTGACCAAACATGTACAATATTAATCTATCCCGGGTCAATTTGAACAAGCATGTAAAATTTTTAATCTATCCCGGGTCAATTTGAACAAGCTTGTAAAAATATTAATCCACATCAGGTCAATCTGAATAAATAATTTTAGAATTTTCTCCCAGGTCAGCTATAAAAAAGTAACAACTATAAAACATAAGACAACTGTTCCCATGGTCAACCAATGGTGTAAGTGTTATAATGTTCCTTTAAGATCTACTTCAAAATGTTTATATATAGCTGTTACGTAGGTAAATACTGCTTGCCAGTCTGGTCTCTCCATAGCAACCATATCATTAATGTTCTGAAAACAAAAAATGTATAAATCAAACATTACTTAAAATCAAAATGTCAAAAAATATTAGTGCCAGGAAAATCATTGAAATATTCAAATATCATGGGTGGAAGTTGAAAGTTTTGAAATTACTGTAAACTTAATTTCAAAATACTGAAAAAAGACAGATTTCATATAAATTACATAGAGTAATTTATTCTCAAAATGCTGAAATCAGTATTAATACTGGAAACAATCACTCATGAAACATAGATAAAATGAATATGAATATTTGAAATTTTCAACATCCATGAATCGATTTAGTAAATCCTGTGAAGTAGCCATTAAAATTTAAGTTTTATAAGCCTGCTTAAAGTTTGCATGTTTGTGTAATAAATTACTTCACGGCCATGGTACCCAATCAGTTTGTTTTGTTGGGTTTAACGCCGTAGCAACACATTGTATAGGTCATATATTATAACGGCGGTCAGTCAACCTACTCACTCCTCCTGAAAAGGCTAAATCTCTGGACTTAGCTGTTAACCAACTACTTAGCGCATACTTTCGTCAGTGACTGACAACTGCCCTACATAATTAAGAATCATTAGTAAAGCGAGAATGGCCGTAGAAATAATTTCATGACCAAGCTCCACGAAAGTATGCACTGCTTGGGAATTGAACCAACGACCCCTCAATCAGTAGACTTGTGTGCTACCAACTGAGCTTGCCGGGTGGCTACCTAATCAGCTATCCAAACTTAGATTGCAGATAGATCAAGAAGGTTCCATCCTTCATAGTTTTCAAATAATAGTTTGTTCTATACATAAGTCGTCCAATCACAGCCTGTGAATAATACACACTGTCAAAATAGTGCTAAAAAACCCTCCAGATATTCGGATGCTATCGTCGAGATAAAATGTAAGCAAGAATGGTTCATACAAGGTCATCTAAATGTGATCCCATCAGTGATTTATAAGATATCTGTTTTATGGAGACAAATGAAATATTGAAATTACAAATATATTTTACCAAAGTTGATGGAATTCCAACAGAGTCGGCAGCATTGAAAGCTAAGGTGAAATTTCTTCTCTGAAAATAAAGAAAAAAATATAAAGAAAATTATTTAATTACCTGCTTCCTTATGTAAGTGTAATTTGATATTTTGAACTGTTTTCTGAAACTATCCACATTAGCATACTTATTACCCGTTAATAGTTTTGGTTGTTTCCTTATTATTATTTTGTTTAACGCAGTGTCAACACAATTTAAGTCATTTTACAGCATCCAGCCCACCTAATCTAGCTTTCCTGGACCCTTGTCAGTAACCAGTACTCGCCTACCCTTCCACAAGGCCGGAAGCTTCTCTGTATTATCTAATCAATGGAGTAAAATTGACATTATTGTCAAATTTTCATGGATAGGTATAACGTCCCTGGGTGGGATTTGAACCTGTACCCCCTTCAGGACACGAGATTCCGAATCCCGGCACGCTACCAACTGCGCTATCTACCCGGTTTTTGACCGCTTCCCACACATGCTATGATGTCACGCTGTTACTATACTGATATGAGAGAAAGTGACAGCTAAAAGGAGTTTGAGCCATACCAGACTCTTTTGAATACATTGATCTAAATCATAAACCAGAAGTAAACATGACCATCGGTCTGCCATGTTGACAGTGTGACGTAGTTTAACATTTTTTAAATTGAGAAAGTTAAATTATTAATACTGAAATGTATATTAGCAAAACTATTTTCTCATTCTTTTTTCTTCTGCAAGTACTGTTTTAACAATAATTGATCAATTAATAAAACAGTTATTTCATATGTGATTTTGTAACAGTCAAACAGTTGTCCCTCAGAGTTGGAGAAAGTGTTTTGAAATATTGCCCACGGCACTCAGAAGTATGTTTACCATAAGGTATAGTCTCAGGAAAAACGCTGAGTAAATGTACAGACAACATTAATAGTGAGTACAGATTGACTATAATAAGTATTTAAATCAGCAGGGTTAATGTATAGTCATACTTACTTTATCTTCAGAGGTCAGTTCACCATATGGTATAGTCTCAAGAATATATCTATGTTTATACAAAGTCAACATTAAAAGTATGTACAGAAGTACTGTAGTGAGTGTTTAAATCAGTGGGGGATAATGTATTTTCATACTTATTTTATCTTCCGAGGTCAGTTCACCATATGGTATAGTCTCAAGTATAGTGCGTACATATTGACCCCGACCTGACCTTTATGCAAGAATAATCATTACATTGAATACAAATGTAGTATTATTCTCGATTACACATTGACCGTGAGGTTTATGAGTTAAAACACACAAACACAATTGTATAATTTTACGATCGCTGCCGAAGTGTAGAATAGGTGTGGTACTGATTTTCATCCCGATCTGTGTAGATAATTATTAGATGTTAATGTGAAAGGTCAGGTTGGGGTCAATATGTACGCACTATATATATCTATGTATATATAAAGTCAACATTGATAGTGTGTATAGAAGTACTGTAATGAGTATTTAAATCAGCAGGGTTAATCTATTTTCATACTTACTTTATCTTCAGAGGACAGTTCACCATAAAGTATAGTCTCAGGAATATAACTACGTATATATAAAGTCAACATTAAAAGTAAGTATAGAAGTAAGCATTTAAATCAGCGGGGTCATACATACTTTATCTTCAGAGGTCAGTTCACCATATGGTATAGTCTCAAGTATAGTGCGTACATATTGACCCCAACCTGACCTTTATGCAAGAATATTCATTACATTGAATACAAATGTAGTATTATTCTCGATTACACATTAACCGTGAGGTTTATGAGTTAAACACACAAACACACTTTTATAATCTTACTATCGCTGCCGAAGTGTAGAATAGGCGTGGTACTGATTTTCGTCCGGATCTGTGTAGATAATTATTAGACGTAAATGTGAAAGGTCAGGTTGGGGTCAATATGTTCGCACTATATGTATCTATGTATATATAAAGTCAACATTGATAGAGTGTATAGAAGTATTGTAATGAGTATTTAAATCAGCAGGGTTAATCTATTTTCATACTTACTTTATCTTCAGAGGACAGTTCACCATATGGTATTGTTTCAGGTATATAACTATGTATCAAGGCACAGAAAGCTAAACCATCATTCCAACTACTACTAAAGTTTGTTACATCGACATTCTGGAAATATAATAAGAGACTTACGTCAGTTATTTCCCCTTGTATACTGTTCATATTGGTAGGTCCAATAACTTGGATTACTCGGATTTTACCCTTACTTCATATGTCAATTTGTCAAAATTAATCTTGAATAACTTTTTTGTTTTCCTTACATAGGAATTCGATGATAAAATCCGAGGATTCCAACTGTGAGCACCTACTTGCCAATTGGATTGCTTCAGATTTTATCTAGGAAAGATAACTGACTAAAGTCCCCAATTAATCATGACATTATTTATTGTATTTCACAATGAAAGTAGATTTAAACTGAAAGTAGAAATGTAATAAATAAATGTATACTTAAAACAATTGATGAAGTCGTATAAAATAATAAACCATTCACGTAAAAGCTGCCCGGCTAAGTCAGTCCATAAAACCCCAGTCTACAGATCAAGGGGTTATGGGTTCCATTCCCAAAGGACACTTTTTCATAGTGCTTGGTAATAAATAATTTCTAAAGTCATTCTCGCTCCCACCACTGATTCTAAATCATGAAGGGCAATTGTCAGTCATTGATGGTAACATTGAATGAAGTTTCATACAGATCTGACCATAAATAGCAGAAATATATGCTAAATTAAAAACTTTAACGCAATTATTAACGACACCAGAAGTTCGCCCACCCACCCACATTTCACCAAACTATAAGCCGAATTTTTTCGTTGAAAAATTTGGTGAACAATTGTGTAAATCACTAAATTAAGATAAAAAATACAATACAAACTTTATTTATTGACGGACATTTTGTAACAAAATACATATTAACATTAGCTATGAATAGCTATTCATACCGACATAATTCCCACTTTGGAAAGGGGCCCTTTTCCCAAAACACTTAAACAAACACATCCCCTATACTTACACTATATGTTATAGTCTTCTGTTGACACCATTTCAGTAAAGCATTACGTTTAGAACCTTTAAATAATTTAGCTAAACCAGCTAATGGATTCTTACTACCAGCATCCTTTCTTTCACATGAACCAGGCTCCATACTACTAAAATATATACAAAACATAGTCAAGTTCCGATATTAAATAAAGATTCACTATTAAGATAATCTAGGTACAAGTAATATAACAAAATCTGGAGACTTTTTACAACCCAAACCTTACTTTGAAGATAAAGGGTGACATCAAGAGCTGTTTATTTTGTACATTTGTATACATTGTATTCAAAATCAATAATAGATATGCAATTCCAATGAGATGAACTAAATTAAAATGAATTCTTTTATTGGTTTAGGTGCCAAAATTTGCATGAGAACTTCTTAGTAAGTAAACTATCAAGTATAAAATCCAGACAAAATTAATATTAAGAGTGATGGGACTAGGGCATGGCTTGGTGGTTCTGACACTAGATTGTTAATCATTGGTTTAAATCCCATCCAAACCTACCCTTTGTTTCCTTAAGTATACTTTCTTCTACCAGCTCAGATATCGGGGAACAAGAAGTGTACTCAAAACTGATTAATTCAAGTTGTCAGAACTTGTTTCACAATCAAAAATCAAAAATATCCATGTATCCCCTATTCTTGACAGACAATCCGATATCTATTCACAATTTAGAATATCGATACAATCTAGTATTTCATAAAGCTAAAACTAAAACTTTTACATAATTCTGAGTTTTCATGTTTCCAGTTAAGGATCAAAAAAAGAAAATACAGTTTGTTTTAGTTTGTTCTGATGTCTGAAACAACATCTTGCATAACATCATATATATAAAAAGGTAGAATTATGAAACCGGTAGGGTTAAAATATAAGTATTAAACGTCCATTTGGATGATGTTTTTTGTTTTTTATATATATATATATATATATATATATATATATATATATATCCTGGAGTTCTAGTGGCTTCTATTACACTCCTTGTCTGACTCGATATATCAATATATCATTGATACTTGCCTTTCGATAAATCGATACAAAATTTGCTATCAATGACAGCCCTAGAGCAAATATAAATTAGAATAAACTAAATACCACTAATTGAATTATACCTAACAAAGTAGAAATGTATTAGAGATTTAAAACACTTACTTAACTCCACTACTTCTTCGTGACGGAGTTCTACTGGATAATATTGAAGACAATGACGGTGGCGTATCATTTCTTGATATAGGTGGCGCCGACTTCGGTGACTCTCCACTTGGTGAACTAGGAACATCGTATTGCATTCCACCCATAGAATGTCTCTGTAGAGGTGAAGGTCGTTCACCAGCACGTTTCAACATAGAACGTAAAGGAGTCGAGCCGTTTTCTGGAGACATTAGACCTTGGTCGCTGACAGGGGATGACGGGGATTTCATCATATCATGGAAGTCACGTATTCCAACAAGCGATGATTCGGAATCAGAATTTCTACGAGAGCTGCATGAACTTGAATGAATGGACGAGCAACCACTCTTTACTTGCTCCTCAATGGAGCGAATTAGATTCTTCACCGATAGAGTCTGAGTTTTATCACCCGATTTACGACCTTCCCGTAAGAAAGACAACTCTTTATCAACAGTGTTTATCACTTTTCCTTTAAGTTCCGCCGATGATAATATTGATGATTTTTGTGAACTAAATGCAGTAGCTTTCTCATGGATTTTATAAGCATCAATGTCCGACTTAAGTCGATCAATTTCAGTTTGTAAATTTTGACATTTTTCTTTCAATGCAACATTATCGGATTTCAATGATTCCATATCGCCTTGTGTCTCTGTACGAATATCATTCGCGATCACTACGGCAACTTGTAAATCTTTCTGAAGTTGTTTCCACTCTTCAAGTTCAGCCTCATGTCGAATCTTACTCTCCTGTATTTCGGACTCGGCCACTTCTTTTAATTGTCTCATAACGCTTACCTCGCCTTGTAGTTCCACAATTTTAGCTTTCAGATTTTTCCTTTCTTCAAAATAACGATCATTGTCTTGTTCCATTTGATCAATGCGTTCTCGTAAATTTTCCATCTCAAGTTGGAAATCATAGTTATCCTTCTTCACAAGTTCTAGCTTATATTCCATGTCCATTTTCTGTGACTTAGCGTTATTTCGATGAACTTTGACCTCTTCTTCCTTCGTGATCATTTGATCTTTCAGTTTATAAACTTCATTCTGACTATGAGCAAGGGCATCTTGAACATTAGCTAAATTTTCTTCAAGTTTGTCTTTCTCCTGACGAGTGCTATGTAGAAGCTCTTCAAGGTCGCTTTGGTCATTCGCTTTACAATATAACTCCAAATCTTGAACTTTAGTTTTCTCATTTTCTAACAAAGTTTTATAATGAGCAACTTCAATTTGTTCATTAGCAAGTGACTCTTTCAATTCAACAACTTGTTTTTCAAGATTCTCTTTCTCCGCTGTAAGTGCAGCTACTTTGTCTTCGAGATGTTGAGATTTTTCTTTAATGGCTTCAGTATGATTCTGGCAAAGCCTGGCGTCTGTTTCAGCAGCGCTTAACTTTCTTAGAAATTCTTCTCTTTCGTCTTGAGCACCTTTTAAAAGTTCTAGAAAATGCTGATCTCGATCTGACTTATTTGGTAAATCACCACTAATAAGCAAACACTTTAATTGTTCAATTTGTGTCCTACAGTGTTCTAACTTTTCAGTTTGTGTACACAGGGATTCTAACAAGACCGTTCTCTCGTCAGCTAAACGTTCATTTTCATCGGTAAGTTCATTTACAGCATCTTGAAGATCGCCTAATTCTTGTAAAGTAGCTTGAAGTTCTTCATTTGTACTATAATGTGTTTCTTCCATTTGAAGAATACGTTCAGTCAGATTAGCTACGGATATATCACTTAATGCATCGCTACTTTTACTACGACTATCCCACTTGCCGTGTATATCTAATGAGGAATGATCGGGTGTACTACGGCAATAATCACCAAATGATATACCTGGTTCGGACATTGTTATTGATGGGGATCTTTTCATACCTGAAATTAAGTACAAAAGTATTTGTAACAAATTTTGAATATATGAAATTAAATTAAATTGAAATTTTAATGTTGTAAATTGGGAAGAAAACTTCACCTGTTAGATGGCATAAAATAACCAACAATACACCACTATTAGGATGGCATTCTAACTTTCAAGTAATCAACCCTGAACTTATTGTTTCCACTGTCAGGAAATAAAATAAAGAGGGCTTGGACTGAAGGTCATGACATTTAATTGGTTATCTTAGCATAGCCAGCTCTGTTTTGGTTCAAATCCCATGGAAAACCAATCTAGTACTAAGTTCCTTGAGCAATAAATGTCATCCAGATAGCTCAGTACTGGGGAACCAGAAAGCAAACATGTGAGTGACTAATTAATGTAAGTTATAAGATCTTGTTTCACAATCAAGATAAAAAAAAACTAATAAAATGTTCAATTCCTATACATGATGCACAATTATTCCTCTATAAGAAAACACAATCATCCAAGTTTATTAAAATTACCATCACACAGAATTTTGAAATCAGCTGAAAAAAGGTCATCTTCTAAAAAACTAAGCAAGTTTTGTACATCTTTGCTACTTTTGAATTAATGTACAATATGACTCTGTTTTCATAAATTTCAAAAGCCTATTTGTAAAGTCAATAATTAATCATGAAAGCTATGCATTGATTGGTCAACCAAAAGGTCATCTCAATGTGACCCCCTGAGTATTGTCAAGAGATTCTATAGCAGCAATCCATAAAATCAGATAAATTGAACTAATGGAAGAGTAGAGGGAATTGAAAGTTATGAAAATACTGAAATAGCGGATTTCATATAAATCACATAGAGTAATTTAATTTCAAAATACTGAAATCAGTATTAATACTGAAAGTGAAAGTGCCGCAACCCGCGGCATAGTCACATTAAATCATGACCGGTTGCATTAATAGTCCCGCAGATACGACATAGCGTAGCGTAATCATCAACTCCTTATTAATATTTGCATAATTACATAGGTCATTCTGGTCAAGTGTATGACGTATATTGTCTCATTAGTTTTGAGTAATGTCTCATAACTTTAAAAAATGTCTCATTGATATTTCTACAGGGCGAGACATAGTCTCATTGGCAAAAACTCTTTCCTGATCTCTGCCAGTGAGAAAGTCCTAAAATATAGTAATATTAAATAAATACAAATATGAAATCTTCTAACATACCTTGACCTAGAACCATTGGTATCATAGAGACAGGTGGTCCATCGGTAGATAAACTGTCACAACTTATACTAGCTTGTATCAAACCATCGTTAGTATCTTTACCACTTTGTTTTAAACTTAACTTCTCTGCGTCGGTAATCTGTGATTCTATCGGAACACCAAGTTTAATCAACTGATCTTTGAATATTGCATTCTGGGTACGTAAGATATCAACTTCCTCTTCAAGTTCTTGACTCGGCGTCTGCTCTTTTAACTTTTTAATCTCATATTTAAATTTTTCAATGTCCATTTTACGATTTTCAGCTAGTTGGATTAATTCTGAAATTTTTGCATCTTGATTTTTCTTCTCTTTTTCAAAGTTAGCTAAAAGTTCTGCATTGTATGCCATCACATCAGGAGTAGCAGACGTACGCTTTTTCACGGCCTTTTCTTTACTAACGTTCTGCGTACTGTGAGCCCTTTTCATATTTCCTTTACCACTTTTGGCATTATCCGATTTATTACTTTGGCCACTCCCAGTTTTGTCAATATGTTGCTGGCTCGTAGCTTTACGTATCGGGGTGCTAGTCATCCCAGCTTTAAGAGGCTTGGGTTTTAAGAATCCATCTTTGTCCCGAACTTGAACATTTTCCTTATTACTGGCATTTTTCTTTTTAGCATACGGCAGACCCAAACTAGACTTCGGTCTAGGATCAGACGCAGCAAGCTTCTGTTTCTGATGCGTCGTCAAGGTTTCATGACTTTTACTTAAGTAATTTTTACTCAAAGGGGAGTTAACTGGTTTCCCCAGAAGAGCTTGTTTCTTAGTCGTAGTGAAAGCATTGTCTGACTTTGATTCCTTCATGGTGACGGTGGTCTTGGGAGACGACGGAACTTTATTATTACCAGACGGAGGTCGGTTACGAGAGTTGACTCCATCTTTCTTGGAGGAGGAGCTCATACTGTCGGCATCTGGCCGTAGACGTAACAACTGAAAATAGAAAAATAAGAAACGTAAGACATACGGAAAAAAGTCCTATCAATCATTTATATAAAACTCATCTACAGTACCCACAAAAAGTTTGGAGACAAAAGAAATTTACAATAATTCTTAAATTTTAATTATTATTTTTGTAGAATCATTATTTTTAATATCTTTAAGTATAGTTTGTGATAAAACAAGTAAATCGCAAAAATCTAAAAATATGCGACAAACAGGAAGTAGATGAGCAAGGAGCATGAAATCGCTTTACACCACATGGGACTATGGGATGAAGCAATATGCAAAGTATTAGGCTGCTGCATGTTATAGTTGCTGAGAAAACTGCGACGGAAATTTTGTAACGGACGGACGCACGCACGGACAAGGGTAAAACAGTATACCCCCCTCTTCTTCGAAGCGGGGGTATAATGAAAACAAATTTCATGAATGCAACATATCTATAAGATTCAGCATATAATATCATAAAGCCTCCAAAACCATGTTTATTGTAATTATTTTCCATAACCTAGCTTTTATGCTATTTTTGTAGTCTTAGCAATAAGAATAATGATAACTAAAATAAAGCAAAACTGAAAACTGATTCAAAATTAACAGTCATCATATTTTAGATAAAAGTTTTCAAGTAGGCCTACAAAGTGAAAATATCTCTTTCGGTGGGTACCGTATACACCAATGATCAAGCTTAGTCAGCTAGAAAAAATACCAATGAATATTATTCAGCTGATAAAATAACACTGCATTTGACTTTTTCACCAGTCATCTGACAAAGTCAGCTTCTGACTCTACATTATATTTTATATTTACCATCATGGCTTTAACTGGCTCAGCCCAAAGCCCTGGGCCCTTATACACAAAAATAAATCTCAAGCTCAGACTCAAACTCAGTCTTGAACTTTTACTTCGCTGAGCAAATTTTCAAACCGGTATTCACAAACGGTTTCGAGACTCAGCTGAGATTAAAACTTATTGATAATTGATTCCAGTTAGCAAAATTACTTATTTCAAGTATTTAGTCTAGCTGGTCTAGATGATAACAGTAGTTTTGTTCTAAAGAATAATAAATTTGGCTACTGCTGCTGAAGAAATCATATATATTATGACTGCACCATCACAAATTTCAAAACAACATCATATTCAGATTTTATTTACATATTATTACTTTATTTATTTTGTTGGGTTTAACACTATAGCAACACATTTTATAGGTCATATAACAGTGGTCAGTCATCCTACACATTGTTCCTGGAAAGGCTTAATCACTGGATTAATTTAGCTGTTAATTGACTAATAGGCACATACTTTTGTCAGTGACTGACCAATGTCCTACATGCTTAAGAATCATTGGTAGGAGGGAGAATGGCTGTAGAAATAAATTTCATGACCAAGCTCCACTAAAGTATGCCCTGCCAAGGAATCAAACCCTCAATCCCTTGATCAGTAGACATGCATGCTATCGGGCTAGTTTTATTTCCATATTATTCAAGACTTAAATCATTCATTTAAGTAATCTTCAATAATAAAATTCTTAAATTTTAACAAAAAAAAATATACACACAACATAGTACTTACGAAACAAAATAATCCAAAATCAAAGCACTGAACGAACTTTAATCTATAGTTTTAAAATCTAATTATAAATGTTTCAACCAATTAATTATTTCATTATAATCAAAGATCACTGACTTGATATCCAGTATTAATTAATGACAAATTAACACTGAGGGGGTACGGTCTTCTACAAAGATTATTATAACCTTATAAATATGTTATATACAGTTCACTCCAAAAGTTCTAGTTCAAAAGAGTTTTTTAGACTTTCGGTGATTTTGTCAAAAGGCTTTAGTTATACTCAAGTCAAAAACTATCGACAAAAATGCCTGACCAGTTCAACAAAGTAACTGAAAAGCACAAAATACAGATTAAATCTTATTGTTTTCTTATACACTTATATTCGTTGTTACAGTGAAAGTTTGTTTGTACCGCACGAAAAAAACAAAATTTTTGAATGCCGGATATAATTTATATCAGCCCAGATGACTCTATTGTTCAATTTATCCTAAAGCCATGATTTTGTTCAAGAAATTTTGGAGAGCAATGTATAAATACACTGACATAATTGTCACAGTATAATTGTATTATATGTCACACTGTTATACTACATACAGTGCAACTCGAGAAATCTGTACACATCAAAGCAACTCATTCACAATTTTCTTATTTTATTTTAAATTTACTTTCTATCACACAAATGTAATTTACGCCGTGCTTTAATCATTTCTTTCAGATTGCCACCATCAGTCATCCTACTCATTCTACTTTGAGGTGACTTAATTTCTGAACTCTTAGACCCATATTCTTGCCAATGACTCACTAATGCTCTGTTTGTTTGGGTTTTACAGCGCATCAACACAGAAAGGTCATATCGCGCCGGCTAATGCTCTGTAATAACTTCAACAGGATAGGAAGTAGAAAGGCCATAGAGAATATTTCATTAACAAACTCCTAAAAGTTCATTAAGACTGGCCCTGGCTCATATTTCTCAGGTCATACCGTAATACATATAAATAAATCCCAGGAAGTTGTCACTCATTATAAAGAAGTAAAGGTCAACAACAAAACAACTATATATATCTTTATAGGTACTTATATTGTCAATATGTTATCTTATATCATACAGTTACAGCTCTCTAGTGTTGGCATTAAAAACCCTAATACTGTCTTAACATATAAAACAATGAAGTCAAAATGACACAAATTAAAGCCTTTATACAAATAAAGGGCAATAACTCTAATGTCCCAAAGCAGATTTATATTTGGTCAGTTAGCAATACTTTGTACAGGTCATATTACCATGGATGTCAAATCTCTAGATTTAGCTGTAAACCAGTTACTAAACAAATATTTCCTTCAGTGACCAACATTATTATCAATCAGTGGTAGGAGGAAGAATAGCTGTAGAAATTTCAAGACCAAACTCAATACCCCACCTGGAAATTAAACTCAACCCCATAAGACTTGTGTGCAACCAACCAAGTGGAATAGAACCCATGGCCCTTAATCAGGAGACTAGTGTGCTACCGACTGAGCTAGCTCAGGGTGGGCTTAGGGGGCTTATATTAGGGCAAGGGTGCTTGAATAGATTATATACGGTATACATCAAGATTAATTAATCATACAACAGTCAAGTATAATTGTCAAATATCTTGACAGGTCAAGGTCATTACAACCATTATAATTATAATTAAATATAAGTTAATTAACTAATTAACATGACATTATCATAATTAATTTCACTGGTGCAGATCATTTAACCTTCTAAGCAACATAATGAAAGCTTAAACTGCATAACTATTTGGTGCTGTAACTTGAAATAAAATAGCACTAATGCAAAAGGGGAGGGCCTGACTTGTAAACAGGAGGTCTTGAGTTCAATCTTAACTTTTTCCTCCTCATATTACAGTACTTAGCATAGATTGAGCTCTACAGAAAGAACATAGGCGGATCCACTGACTTCCCCTAAGGAAGAAAAAAATATACCCCTATACAAATGTTCTGAATGAATGAATGAATGCATGAAATACTACAATAAAATATTATTCATGTATTTAGTAGACCTATAACTAATAAAACATAAAATATAAAATTACACGATCTCTTGTGAAGGTTAAATCAAGTGATATCAACAATTACAATAATATTTATAATTTATAAATATTTATATAATATTTATTTTAGTCCAGTGGTAGGACATGCGCTTAGGAATCGAGAGGTCCAGGGTTCGAACCCCAACAGGGGCATTGCTAATTTCCTCGAGCAAGAAATTTACCTGCGATTGCTTCACTTCACCCAGGTGTAAATGGGTACCTTCGAGGGTGGTATAATTCTGTTGCGCCAAAGTGTCGGCTGCATTAAGCGGAGTTAAAAGACTCCCCAGGGAGATTGATAGATAGATACCAGTAGCCCGATGACCTGGGGTAATAGCTGTAAAGTCGGTGACATGCGTAAGCATGAAACTTAGACTATAAAATGCAATTACTTTTACGATACGATAAACTCTGTATTTATCATATTAATGAACAAGGATTATCAAACAAATATTGAGTATTTAAATCAGCAGGGTTAATGTATATACCACTGACAGTTGAATAAAATTTAACAATGATTTTAAAATATCAAAAACACCAAATGAATGAGCTAGAAGCTATAAACGTTTTGTCATATATAAGTATTATATAGTAAAGTTTACTATGGCCTGAGATGTTGGCTGACATCCAGTAAAAGATAAATCTAAGAAAAAGATCAATGATATCAGACTTTTACAAATACAATCTAATTAAAACCCGATCTAAAATTTTCTGCTCGCCTACTCGCTAATTTTGATCTGGCCTTTTTCGAACGAGGGTCATGTTCAGGTGACCTTTTCTCATCATAATATTAATGACGAAATTGTTATGATACGTAACTTGTTTACATCATCTACATCACGCAATAAATTGAAATGAGCTGTCCAATTGCAGACTGTGAATAATACTGCTGTTAAATTAGCTTGCAAACCTTGGTCTAAAAATAGAAATTACGAAATCAAAATGTTATTAATAGTGTTTCGTCTAGATGAAAGCTATGCATTAATTAGTCGACATACAGTTCATCTCAACGTGACCTTCCACGGAGACAGTAGAGATCCTGTATGACAGCGGTCTACAGGATATCTGTTTACGGAGATTGAGGACAATGTGGCCCCAACACTATTGCGAATATTTATCAACCATATCAGCTTAGTAGGAAAGTGTCTGACCTACAGGCAAGAGTCGTGGGTACAACCCCCCCCCCATAAGCTAACCATAAAGTTCGGGGGAGGAAGTAGATAATTATGCATAAACTAAACTTAGAGTGAAGGATTTAACAATTGTTAATTTATTTAAGCTTCATTGAGGACCAAGTGAGCCAAACAATTGAATTATTTCCTCCTTAACTCATTGACATTTTTACTTCAATTAGCAGGGTTAATGTATGCACCTCACTGACAGTTGAATAAAATTTAACAATGATTTTAAAATATCAAAAACACCAAATGAATGAGCTAGAAGCTATAAACGTTTTGTCATATATAAGTATTATATAGTAAAGTTTACTATGGCCTGAGATGTTGGCTGACATCCAGTAAAAGATAAATCTAAGAAAAAGATCAATGATATATTTTACATGTATTATATCAAGTCTTAAACAAATATATCGCAGGTTTAGGGCAAAACAGTCGTAACTCAATATAAGAAAAGAGTGAGTTACGTCTGTTTTGCACTAAACCTGTGATATGTAGCTCGATTGTGATGACATGAGACATTGTTCATGTCAAATATCTTAAATGACCTATAGCTTCAATCAACAAAAACAGTAAAAGACGGAAAATAAAGTGACTGATAATTGTTAAGTTTTATTCAACTGTCAGGGGCATATACATTACCCCCGCTGATTTAAATATTCAAATCAGTACTTCTGTACTCAAAATGGACAAAAATAGATATAGTAAGATTTCTTTCACCTTACGAAGGTCACGGCGCTTACCTTTGTAAAAATGGGCTAAACCATTATAAAAGAGGTTGTTCGGAAGGTTTATTCTACGAGGATTTATTCCCCTTGGTCAATGTTAAATTGTAATCAAATTTATAATGTAGCAAATGGCTTAGCACAGATGATACAGCTGCGTCTAAAATAACGTTTTTGACACAGTGGTCGGTGGTTCAAATCCTATGCTGGTATCATTTTTTTTAATTGGATATTTTAAATGTTTTTTGGTTATTTTTTTTTCATTTTATTTCACTGAAATTGAATCGCATAATCATTTCATTACAATATTAAACTAATACAATAACTCTGCAATCGTCTTCATTCTCATATACACTCTTTGTGTGCACGAGATTCACGAGGGAGAAAAACTTGGATAATTTATGTAATATAGACACCATATTATAAATAAGATTAAAAAAAACGTAGCAAGGTTTTAGTCTGAAAAAAATATTGTACTACTGGGATTTGAACCTTAAACCTTTAGGTCTGACGGCCGACACGTTACCACTGGGCTAATGATATTAGTTAGTGAGATGCGTCAAAGTAATTGTAATTAACGCTTGCTAGTATTGTATTGCACACCTGTTCACCCCATTCGGATCTCCTTCATGAATATTCAATGCACTTTGACCTTCGTACGGTGAAAGAAATCTTACTATATCAATATTCATGATCAGGGATTACTGAACAAATATCAACATCAACTGTCAGTGGCACATATATTACCCTGCTGATTTAAATATTCATAACAGTATAGTGCGTAAATATTGACCCCAACCTGACATTTCACATTTGCATCTTATTATTATCGATACATATCCCGACGAAAGTCAGTACCACGCCTATTCTACACTTCGGCAGCGATCGTAAAATTATAGAAGTATGTTTGTGTGTTAAGTTTTTACTCATAATCCTCACGGTCACGCTTCAATCGCGCATTAATACTACATTCGTATTCAATGTAATGAATATTCTTGCATAAAGGTCAGGTCGGGGTCAAACTTTATGCACAATACTTCTTTACTCAAAATGGATGACAAGAAATGTAATGTGGAAACAGCATTAAAGCCAGATTTAAAAACTTAAACGCAAAAATTACGAAGAGAAATTATCCCTAATAAAGGCAGGTAAAGTTGTGGTTACTGTCTAATTCTGTTCATGGCATGGTATGTTATCATTGTATGATGTTTCATAAACATCTGACAATAAATGGCAGAGATATATGCTAAATTGAAAACTTTAATGCAATTGTTAAAGACACCGGACGCCTGCCCGCCCAACCACCTACCCGTGTTTCGCCAAACAATTGTAGCAACACATTGTATAGGTCATATAACGGCGGTCAGTCAACCTACACACTGCTCCTGGAAAGGCTATATCTTTCGATTTAGCTGTTAACCAACTACTAAGCGCATACTTTCAACAGTGACTGACAACTGCCCTACATAATTAAAAACATTGGTAGCAGGGAGAATAACAGTAGAAATAATTTCATGACCAAGCTCCACTATAAATGCAGAAAGGTTCAACTGTGTTTCTCAAAATGTATTTATAATTCTTATATCAACATGCAAAATAATCAAGGCAATCCTCAAATATATGGTAAACGTTTATAAATGTACAGTACCCACCAAAAATTAGGAGACATTTTCACTTTGTAGGCCAACTGAATAGCTATTATCAAAATGTGATAACTATTAACTTTGAATTGTCGTAAATTTATTTTGTCTCCAAACTTTTGGAGGGTACTGTTATGCACCAAGTTTGGGCATCGAGATAAGAAAGTGATTTTATAAAAATTTCCATTCAACTAAATCTGCATTAAGACCCGACTAGGGGGTAAAATGCACACAAACAGATTTATCTGCAGAGAACAAACTTTAATATAAATCAATGAACTAGCACAAAACTAATCTAAAACATTCTTAATTCACATGAAGTTAGATCAGTGTAGCTCAAACTCATCCAAATATCTTAGATTTTAAATATTTCATCATTCAAGGAGACTATTGCGTAAGCTCCTGGCTTAGTTGACTATTTCTCAGGGTTTTAACTTTTGATTTGACAGCCAGGGGGTTCATTTTAAGAATTCCTATAATTCTAAGCCGACCATATATCATCAATCTACATCTAAATGACTGTCAATAATTGATCACAGGGTTCCCACAAAGATAAGAAATCAAAATTCCCTGACTTTTCCCTGATTTTTCCCTGACCAAAATAATTTTTCCCTGACCAGTAACAGTGTCAAGTTTTCACAATCTTTGAGCACTAAATGTATAGTTCAATACTTATCTCCTTCCACATATTGATTATGGTTGTACAATTTGGGGATTATGCATTAAGGAATTATCCAATGCCATTCTAAAATTTCCAAAAAGAGCTGTGCATTATAATCCTCGACAAGCCATTTGATGCACCATCTTAGGCCACAACAAGTTGATTATGTGTTCTATGGATTCGCTCGCACCTTAATTTTGACGGTTTTTACACAAAAAAATACATTTATTTCCTTGCTCACTCATAAAAAATTGCTCTAACCTCTATATAAAGCAACAGTTTACTAAATTAAGATTTTTTAAACATTTTTTTCTTCGCTCAAAATTCAGTTCAAATTCTAAAACAATTGCACGTCCATAAATCTAAACTTGAATTCTAGTAAAGACCAAGAAATTCAGTCTGGATTTGGTAAAAAATACTGTTTTTTGAAACATGATTTTTCAATCGAAGTAATAAGAAGGCATTTTCAATTTTAGTATGATATTAATATATAGTAGGATAATGCAATCAAAAGGTTTCAAAGTGATAGCATTTGTCACTTTTTTATGTCACTTGAATGCTAGGGCCACTTTTAGAGATTATTTTCTTCATGACAAATAGTTTTAAACTTATCTGAATGCAATTACATGATTATGGGCAATATCAAGAAATGTATACCCATTTTTATAAGAATATCCTAAAAAATAAAAAAGTATAGTACACCAAACTTATGAAAAAAACTAATTTCGTAAAACAAGAGGGGGTACCCTTGTATAAAATACAAAAAATATTTTTCTTTTAATGATTAACAATATATTAAGACCATAACTTTATTATACACATCAATTATTATTATAAGACCATTCCCTGAAAATTTTAAAGTAATATCTTGAAAAATAAAGAAAATATAGGAATTTATAAATCAAGACTTTTACAGCACTGTAATAACTTTTTGCGCAAATTGGCCGCAGGGCCATTTTCTGATCAATATTGCTCAAAAAAGGAAAAAAATAAGAATCTAAATGATTAATAAACTCAAATATTAACCTAAATGTGACTCTGAGAGCTCTTTTTCTTTAAAACTTTTGCCCTAAAAGATGGCTCAAAACTGATCAATTTCTAACTTCAATAATAGTGCAGTACGTACCAACTTCAAATGTCTGTATCTCAGAAACTATTAGGAGCACAATACTAAAATTTTGGATTTCTCCATGAATAAGGTTAAATTTGATGTGGTTAAAATTTCGGCAAAATCTAAGACTTGAACTGGGAAAATTTTTGTTTTTTGGGTGATTTGGTATGGAATGACCCTTAATTATGCTGCTTATTTTCATTTCGTATGCATACTCTTATCCGAAATGAGAAGTATTTGATAACACATGTCATGCTCAAAGATGTTACATTCTTAAACATACATTAGAGGATTGACTAAAACAGGCACACATTTTACTTGAATACAATTATTATAGTAATCAATGGTAAACTAACATTGAACAAAAACAATACGACAGGTAATGTAAGAGCTACATAAAAAGCAAAATGCAGCAAGGCAAAAGAGGCTTAAACCCCTTTCAACTTCTTCCTGTAGAACTTAGACATAAGCATATTTTCAGAGTAAGATGTTAACAAGAATCATAAAGATACTCATTATTATAAATATCAATAAAACACCCAAAATATACTACTAGAAGAAACTGCCTTAGCCTTTACTTATTTTGGTTCCTACTCTTAGACCAAAATTCTTCTCTTACAAAATTCCCTGACTTTTTCTCATTTTTCAAAATTCCCTGACTAATTTCAAAATTCCCTGACTTTTCCCTGACCTTAAAAAAATTCATTTCTCCCTGACTTTTCCCTGACTGTGGGAACCCTGGATCATTATGTTTCATTCTTAGTGGCAGAATAAGATGAGCCGAGTGAAAAATAGGAAAGAACAGAAGTACATCTTCGTGTTGTCTGCTGTTAGTTAACCCTTTACTGGTTGCGACATGGGTGAAAGTGGTCATCTTTTCACCATAACACACTAGGGCTATTTCAAGATGCTCTTATTTCATTACCAAATTACTGACAGATGTGCAACTTAAACAAATTATTCCCTGGGTCACAGGCCTTAAAATTTGTATTTTTTACTGGATTTAGTGAATTTCTCTTTAGGAAAGTCGTCCCAAAAATGAACTTTTTTGCGTGCCTCTCCCATCTTAAGATGTCTCAGGGGATATGCCCCCCTTTGTCGATGGGGTCTGAAGAGGGCAGTACCCCTCATCCCTCCCAAAATCGGGTTCACTGACTGAAAGCCAGTGACCCAGGGAATAATTTGTTTAAGTTGCACATCTGTCAGTAATTTGGTAATGACACTTAAAATGCATACATAGAGAGAGTAGTAAACAGTTTTGGATGACAGCTTTCTGAGCCTCTGGCCATGCCTCTGGGAATTCACCTATCCGGTGAAACCCCTACCTTCATTGGTAACTGTACAGAAAGTCAATCCTGGCATTAAAATGTTAAAGAAGATAACCCCTGTCAAAGAGGCCAGATCAGGGACCTCAGCAACAGAAGCTGGTAAGACATATTCTAGATTATGGTGATGTGGTGCAACAATTGTAATAATCTTTCACTAAATAAATTAAAATGACCATTTATTCTGTCATTTAGATTATTATTCTCACTTAAAATAAAGCATTTACATAAAATTGTACAATAATTCAGCCAGAATGTCTGTTATAAATGTTTCAACAATACTTTAGAACACACAAAAATCACAAAAATCAAATCACAGGACAAGTAATGCAGTATACCATTAAAATAATATTAATAATTCAAATCAAATCTATAACTTACCGAATAAGATAAATTCCATGTTATAAATGTTTTATTTCATTCAAAACTTGAAAATATACACTAAGGTTTATAAATAGAACAAAAAATCTTGATCGTTGATTGCAGGAAGCAAATAGTTTCCTTTAAAATCCAAACGATAAATCCAAGTCTTTACTTATCTTAACGTTAATCAATATCATATAGACGTATTTTCAAGGGTTTAAATCATCTAGATCAGTCAATTGATATAGACGATATGACAGCTGTCATTCTTGTATAATAATTAGACGATCTCCAAGTGCTGCATATGAGCCAAGAATGTAAAAATATACTGAAAATTAAAATCGACCAATCAGAATTGAGGAAAGATATCGAGTGACCGTTTATTATAACTAGTCGTTAAATTCACGCTAAGGTGCTCTGAGGTGTATAAGAGGATGGTTTAACGAGCTTCCACTCACATTAAAAATTTTTGAAATTCGTTCAACGAAATATACAAGTAGACTGGACTGCATCATTTCTTATACCCTTAAGGTAATGTAATCAGTCTAAAATGTAATAAACTTTGTGTACCAGTCTATTAAAATCATTTTATACTAAACTTGTCAAATTTATCACTCAGACAAGCAATCTTAAGTTAGTACATTGACCATTAGGCCTATTAAATGTTCATTTCTGGTTACCTGTCCCACCCTATTTTATCACTGCCATAGGAGGATCTAACGGGGCGTCAGGAGGGGTCCAGACCCTCCTCTAGAATTTCCAAAATGTACCTGTCCATTAGTGTATTTATTGACTGTAAATCATCTTTAAGTAGCATAAAGAAATTTTTCTCAGTGCTTAACATAGATTAAATGGTTATATAGTTTTTATTATTAATATGTTGCATTATTCTGCAAACAGTGTTTAATGCGGTTATGGTTCGAAAGTTTGGACCCCCCCTAGAAAAAGTTCGGGCCCCCTTGAAAAAAATCCTGGATCTGCCACTGACTGCAGACCAATAATTATATTCTGGTTTCTAATAGACTTTATACTTTCACTGATGACAATATTACAATTTTCAAAGTCAATATCGATTTTTCATCAAACATAAGAAAATAACACATATATTTGCAAAAATTTGTTTTTTATCCAGGAAAATCATAAAATTTGCCACATAAAAATGTACTTATCGATCAACCCAACATTTTGATGGATATAAAACCAGAATCAAACCGGAATAAGAACTTTTTTTAGGCCTTATAAATCTTGCATCACCAAAATGAACATTTAATGGTCAAAATAAACTAATGATATACAAGGTATGAATAAATTTGCCTGTCGTGGGTCAAAATGTCACATCTCTCTTTAAAAATACCTATAGTTAGGACACGTTAACTCTAAAATTTAGTAAATGGTCGAAAAACTAGTTAGATTTGTATATTAGCTACCGTATTTACATTGCGTACAAAAACTTAAAACCGACCCACCAACGTTAGTTAGGTAAAAGTTTAAATTCACGGACCATGATTTTTACGAAAGGAATTGAACCATAAATGATTGACATGTCGTACATTTTGACAATAGAATTTTTTAAAAACAGCTGAGCTAGGCTTTTCTTGTTAAAAACTTGATATAATTAGTTTAAAGCCTAAGGACAAGTCGTATTTGATTTATCTGTATTTACAAATAATTTAAATAATTTCTTAAAAGCAAAAATTTAACATTACCCTACCAGGGTGAAAGTTGAGACAGTGGGAAACTTATAAGATCAAAATTCAAGTTAAATATTATATATTTAAATGGAGAAGTATTTCACTACAGTGTAACCCCTCACAATCTGAAACCCGAGGAATCTGGAATTTGTGCATTCCTGACATTTTTTTAGTACAAGCTTGGTCATGCCAAATCAGTAGATATTTCTATCTTATGCCTCAGTCCCATAAAATCGTGGCTCGTTGTGGACCCATACGTGCAGACAGTTGTAGGCCTTGGGAAGCCTTGCATATTAAGGTGACACTACGCACATGGTACAAAACAACACACCCAGACGGAGCCGTAGCTGGAAGATATGCATGTTTCACCATACTCGGTCACGATTTTGTTCACGATTTGACTCTGAAACTAATACATGTATTCAGGGCTCATCTCACGGACCCTGGTTAAAACGTAACAGTCCGTACAGGTACGCAAGAGTTTGTACGGGTCATTGCGGAGCTTAATCGCATGACGCTCGTACGGTGCCCTTACGGCTATTATTATGTTTATGGGACTGTAGCTTTAGTAAGTATGTTTGATTTTAAGTCAAGAGTCAAAATTCCTATGAGATTGGCATTCTATTTGTTGACATTCTGAAGATTACATGACTGTATGTCCTGAATAATATGTACATTTTTATAATCATAACTTTTGGTTTGGTCCCAAATGTGTAAAGATTGTTCAGGGTTAACTGTATCTAACATTCCAGCATTATCACATGAGAAGATTTGTATTTTAACACACCTGTTTACATAACTACCAAATATTATGAACTTTTCAAACATCATAACCTAATAAGTAAGAACATGACCCAGTGACCTAAATTAGTATGGCCTTGACCCAGTGACCCCAATATGGCTAAATATTTCTCTATACCCTTATTTCAATAAGGAGTTGTCTACTTCTCTCTTATTGAAGGAAATTCAACATAATTGTTGAATTTTAAAGCATGAGTATGACCTGTTGCATGAGGAAGATTGAACACTGAGCAAAAGGTTTGAAAAGGTCTTTCATGTGCTGCATGCATCCCACAAACTAAATCGCTTGACATTTGATCTCCACGTTACCCTGTTTATAGGGTTCTGTGTTTGCAAGGCTGCATGCTTTTAGAACAGCCTTTACACTGACCATGTCTTTCTTGGACCCCCCCCTCCGTTTTCTGGGGCATGCTCCAATTAAATATTTTTTAACCTATGACTAAAATTTAAAGAGAGCAACAAAGTATTTATCAGATACAATACAAACAATAAGAACAAACTATACCAGAGCATTCAGTGTGTAATGTTTAATGACAAATTGTATATATTTAATCAGGGTATTGTATTACTAATTCAGAGATCAATTGAAGTCAAATAGAACAATACAAAGTTTGTTTTTCTTAGAATGTTAAGATCAGGTCTGGTAACTGCTGAAGTTGTTTGCATATGCATGAATTCCGAGTTTTGAGTTTGACTCCTAGAACCAAGTATAGTCAAGAAATATCTATATCCATTCTCCTGCCTCCCTTTGCACCCAGTTGGGCAGTAGCCCACCACAAAGAAGGATAAGAGCTTGTTTAAATGCAGTGTAAAATACAATACATTACAATCAATGGCCGGGAAAGTTTAATTAGAACATTATATTAATTATTCATAGATTAAACGAAGCCGATAATTACAATGTTTTACTAGAAGGTCAATAAACAGATATATAACTGGATAAATATACGTTCAAGTGTAGACCACCAGTGAACTCAGGCTTGTTGTTGTTTTAATTAAGTAAATATTGTTGTTTTTTAGTATTGAAAATGCTATTTTAGAACTATCGGCTTATTTCTATAGACTCTAGGGAAACATTTCACATATATGTCACAAGATCTGCCTATTTAGATAGGTAAATACCATTATTTTTAGCAATTGAACACTATTGAAGGACTTGGAGTACATAATTTAATACAATTGACCAGGATATCCAATTTTGTACCAAGATTATGTAATACATTTCCATTGTTGCTTTGCTTTGATTAGCTTTGTTGTAGTAATTGTATTTAAATCAGTGGGGATAACATGAATGTCACTTAAATACTCAGGGCATTTTTTGTCAAAATTGTGAAGGGGCCTGGGCCTGTTCATTTTGTGAAAAAAAGCATGATGCGTCATGAAATTGTGAAAAAAAACTGTAAAAAATGAGAACAAAAAAGCTTCTTTCAGAGTTGAATTGACTTCTATTTTGTTCAAGACAAGGTTTCTCAAGTGGTCTTACAATGGCTTTGTTGTAGCTTAAAGTTAATAAAATTCACAGAATATAGTGATTTTATATCGAATAGTAAACTAAAAGTATTTATTTTTCATTTCAATTGATCAGATCTTCTGGTTTAGCATGTTTGCTTGCTGGAATATGTACATCAACAGAGGTAAAAATCATTAAGGGCCATTTTAAAAATATATCATAAATGTCCTAAATTTTGACCTTTCTTTGTTTAAATATTTTCTTTAAAACTACAATCTGCTATAAAACATCATACCTTTTGTTAAATCATACTTTTCATGCAGCAATAGATGTTGTTTAATGTTTTTAGTGTAATAGATAGATTATGTGACAAATATTTTAAAAATTTCACATATTCAATCGATGTTTATTCTTGAAATCGAAGAAATGAGGGAATTTACCCTTACTTATTGCTAAATTAAGAAAATCTGAAAATCAAAATGATAAAAAATTATTTAATTACAATGTAATTTGAACGATCTTTCCCTTTATTGGCGATAGCGTCGGTCGCGAAAATGTATGACAGTACGAAATAAAAAACTTTATTCGTTGTAAAATGATTCGTATTTACGATTATTTTGACGTGGAATTCAACTATTATTATTATCATTTAATCAGAGTTTATTATTGTGGTCAACTTTAATTGTCTTTAAAAAACGCACTTGCAAACTGGCAATTATACGTATATTTAAACTGCTTTAAACAACATGCTCATAATTAAATACAATTATCAATTTAACGGCTAGCATCCAAAAGCTTATCTACTTGAATCAATGCATTATCACAGTTTGTTTGTTAATTGCAACAGTTTGATTACGTAATCAATCTTATCGGGCCGACATGTAGCACTATTGATTTTAAAGCGGACGCCGATTGGTCTTAATAGGTGACAAAATACACAGGGGTGATTGATAAACAATGGAGTTGCTATTCAAGCGTGTATACTAACTGCAACCCCCGCGTAGCGCGCATCGCTGATTGGTCGATTACATCAAATAGGCGGACGTAACATACGCTCCACTTGTTGTCGTTCCGAGATCTTGATTCAACTATGACTCTTGAAGGCAAAATATACGCGGATCAAATTGACGCACGGACGATTTTGATTGAGGGTCAAAAAGGGGTATTTTCGAATTTCCGTGCGTCAAAAACCGAGGTCTCGGGTCTAATTCAAGCCCTGCAAAGTCCTGATAATTTGTGAAATCTCTTTCAAATTGTGAATTTTTTACCGCTGCATTGTGAAAAAAAAGTGCAATTTTGAATTGTGAAGGGGCCGAACATCGGCCCCTGTTATAGAAGGAATAAATGCCCTGATACTATTTCCTATTTTTATAAAAAATTGCAAGTACAAGTACATCAAATAATGTTGGTATGATGAAAATTTCACAGATGGGGCTTTTTTAAATACTTGCTTAAAGGGGCCTGGGGCCTTTTTTTTTAATACAGAACATTTTGGAAATTTAATCGTAATTTTATAGATAGGGGAACAAAAAATCCAAAGTAAACTCAAAATTTGGGGAAAACTGCATGATTTTTAAGAAATTTCGAAAGGGGAAGGGGCCTGTTAACTGCCCTTGTTATATAATGACAGGATTGCCAGGTAACAAATTAATGCCCTTCCAGTGTTCGGATTTTCCACTGAAGATTCATGATTCATCATTTTCTAAACTCAGCAAGTGCCAGCATGAGACTACTGATTGTTGTGGAATAAAACCACAAATCAATATAAAGTATCAATAAATCCAACCATTGACTTCCCACATGTAGTACCCAGAGAGTATTTAATCTAATGTTATAAAAATGCTTCAAGACCATTATGTCTGCAACAGACTGTATAACAAAATAAATAAATAAATATATTGATAATGTCACATATAATATTTATGATGGTTTTTGTATAAATGAATAATAAATTCTTATAATGACTCATTGATAAGAAAACCACATCATAGAATACATTAATGAAGACTGGAGAGAGACAAAAACATCTATTCCATGAAACAGATCTACACACAGAAAATGTCACAGAAAGACAGTCCCCCCCCCCTTCTGGCTATTCCCATTCTTCCTAAAAGAAAGACCCTTCTCCTTAGACATATTCCTGGGTGACATTCAAACAATCTTGTGATGGACAGGCTGGTTCAAAAGTCTAGCAAGGGCTTATGTTTGCTGTTTATAGAATACTTGCTGACGTAAAATAAAGAATTATATTATCTGTCCCCCACGTATGCCAAACTATCTCATTCCTTCAGGTATACTTCCTCCAAATGACAGAATATGTTCCCCCAGTAATGTACTATCCCCCTTCTATTATGAACTACCAATATCAGACTCATTTTTTTCTCGTGACAGACAACCCCCCCTCCCAAACCAACTTACACCAACCCTGAGATAAACTCGCCTCCTGACCACCCAACCTTCCCCAATTACTCAATATAGTGCCAGCATCTAATATCAACATCTTTTACTTGAAGAATTTCTACCTAAGACATATCTCTTGACAGTTTTTCCTGATACTAGACAAATTTATATCTCAGACACCTATGAGTCACTAGTACATTCAATTATGGAATACACAAAATACAAATAAAATGATCATACCAGTCAGTGCATGAATTTTCTTCCTATGGATTTTACAAACTTTTATCACACTGGCAGCCAGCACCGTCCCGAATCAAAAGCACTATATATACATGTAAGGTATATTACTAAATTTGTAGTTTTTTAGTAATATACCTTTATGTATATAGTGTTTTTATTGGGGACCATGCCGACTGCCTGTGCTTATGTTTATTGCTTTTGTTAAATTATGAACAGAGGTCAGCTCCCCTAACCACCTTTCCTTAACACTTATTTTATTAGATAACAACCTTTTCCTCCTAAGGAAATTGACTTAATATCAGTCTACTAACAAGATAAGTCCTGACCATCCGTATCTCCTTTAAACAGGTGATTCTCTGTCTCACTGTCCATATAGGAGCAGTGGTCCAGTGACAGGGTGCACACTTACTGTTTCAAAAGATTCTGGGTTCGAACCAAGTTAAAGGCAATGCTTATGTCCATGAGCAAGAAATTTACCTACAATTGTTTCACTCCACCAAGGCGTACAAAGTTACAGAGAGAGAACTTGAAGAAGATTTCAATGATCAGAAGTTATCATACAAAAATTGTGAAGTTGGCTACACATGTAAAAGGAAGCAGGCTTTAAACTGCTCTCAGTTGTGATTTGTCTAAGTACAGTTGCTTGACTGTCACCTAGGTCGCCTGTCTGAATGTAATTCAATAATCAGGGGTTATCATACAAAATTATGAAGTAGGCTAAATAAGCACGATAAAGCCCTCTTTAAACAGCACATCAGTGCAATCTCTGTAAACAGATATTCTGTAGACAGCTATTGTACAGGATCTCTACTGTCTCCGTAGAAGGTCACATTAAGATGAACTTTGTGTTGACCAATCAATGTGTAGCTTTCAACTAGACGAAACACTATTAATAATATTTTTATTTCGTAATTTCTATTTTTAGACCAAGGTTTGCAAGCTAATTTAACGGCCGTTTTATGCACAGTCTGCGATTAGATGGCTCATTTCAAATTGCGTGACATAGATGATGTAATCAAGTTACATATCATAACAATTTCGTCATTAAAATTATGATGAGAAAAGGTCACTTTAACATTTGAGAAAGGCCAGATCTAAATTAGCGAGTAGGCGAGTGGAAAATTTTAGATCGGGTTTTAATCAGATTGCACTTCAGTGGAACATTAGTCTATAAGATATCTGTTTACGGAGATCAAGTTCAGCGTATTGAAGTTACACTGTATTTTGTACATACAACTTCAAGATGTAAAGAATTTTAAGTATATAACAATAAGACAATATAGTACAAACCTTTCTAAGTTTAAATGGCATTTTCTTCCTGTGGTATGACAAGAAAAATTCAAGTCTATTATTCATTAAAATCCAATTAAGAATATAAATTTAATCCACTTTTTAAAAAAAACATAACTTCACATTATGATGGTTATTAACTTATTATCTAAATATGTTTTATCATATTCATTCCATTTATATAAATCCACAAATAAATTTACCACAGCAGTCTCACATCTTCAAACCACATGATTGGGTTTTATTATTTTATTCTCCAGACATGTCCCTTAGTCCAGCACAAATAATTCAAATCAGTGTGGTTAACTTGGTCAATTTTTTCATCACAAATATTCTAACAAGTTTGGTTAACTTTGTCCCGATTTTCATCACAAACTATTTAAATAAGTTTTTTTAATTTAATATAGGAACCATGAATTTTGATTGTTTTTCAAACCATGTGGCTGATTTCAGTCACTTGCCACTCCCCCTTTTTTCAAACAAGTTACGCCACACATGTTCGGAAAAGCTTACATCTCAGAACTATAACGACCGTTTTCCATTCACTAAGTACACACCCCTTTTTCACATTAAATAATTCAAACATGTACGGCAACGATAAACTAAGTCAACAAAATGACAGAGAAAAAGCCACAACTATCTATTTATATATCAATGAGTATTGAGTGTTGATTTTTACACTAAAAAACCCTGAAGTTATAAAATAACATTAATATCGGCAATAAAAAATTGTCATGTATTTTTTTCAAATCAACGAAACATAACTAGAACAATAGGAGAGTCATTCTCACTTTTAACCAGTCATTATAATGGTATGCAGGAAAAAAATATTTTAACAAGCACTTGACTGGTCACTTAAGTGGTCAGTTAGATTCATGAGTAAGCATTTAATGATTTATTTCCTCCAAGTCATAAGATTCTAAGTGGACAAGTCATGCCTTTATAGCTTGCTCACGCCTGAAAATATGTCCCACTACAATAAAGAGATAAAACATTTGGACTAGATAGCCAGAAATCTTTAGTTTTATGGGGGGAGGTTGTAGCAACACATTGTACAGTTCATATCATAGCAGTCAGTCAACCTACTCACTGTTCTTGGAAAGGTTTAATCTTAAAATTCACAATCACAAAAACAAAGTCAACATAACCCAGACTGCAAAAAACCTCACAAAATTAAACCAAAAACCTGAAACCTTTATTCATCCACCTCAGGTAATTCTTCCAAACACATTTATCTGTCACGATCTATCATGAAAACTTACAGACAATAGGATTCAATTACATTAAACTAAATAATCTCATTGTTATAAAATTTCAAAAGCACTTAAACTCCTTCCAGCTAAAAAGAGAACAAACCATCATTATGTTTTAAATTTCATAAGAACTAACCTCCCTTCCACAAAAATCCCAAACCATGATAAGCAGGTATTGTTATATTTTAATCAACTGTCAGTGGCACTAACATTCACCCCACTAATTTAAATACTTGCTATTAGCCCATACATTAACCCCACTGATTTAAATACTTGCTATTAACCCATACATCAACCCCACTGATTTAAATACTTGCTATTAGCCCTTACATTAACCCTACTCATTTAAATACTTGCTATTAGCCCATACATTAACCCCACTGATTAAAATACTTGCTATTAACCCATACATTAACCCCACTCATTTAAATACTTGCTATTAGCCCATACAATCACCCCACTCATTTAAATACTTGCTATTAGCCCATACATTAACCCCACTCATTTAAATACTTGCTATTAGCCCATACATTAACCCTACTCATTTAAATACTTGCTATTAGCCCATACATTAACCCTACTCATTTAAATACTTGCTATTAACCCATACATTAACCCTACTCATTTAAATACTTGCTATTAACCCATACATTAACCTCACTGACTTAAATACTTGCTATTAACCCATACATTCAACCCACTGATTTAAATACTTGCTATTAGCCCATACATTAACCCTACTCATTTAAATACTTGCTATTATCCCATAAATAAACCCCACTGATTCAAATACTTGCTATTATCCCATACACAAACCCCACTGATTTCCCACATACATAGATACAGATATCTACTTTCATTAATAGTCAGTTCAAAAGTACAGAAGAGTGTATTTAAATCAGTGGGGTTAATGAATGGACCACTGATAGTTCAAATAAAATATAACAATACTACATCTATCAAAAAGACACAATAATCCATTGTCAAGAATTCATACAAAGATTCCAGTGAATAAATTCCAAGAAATCAAATAATCTATATTGCACAGCAATGATCATTATCCAACGTAACATCATGCATGCACCACACGTTACAATTTCTACAAATTTATAATGTATTTCACAGATAACACTGTAAAAATTTGTTGACATTTTATACTTAACAACATATTCTAAGTTTTACTGAATACGAAATGAGTATACAGTCAACCCTGTGGTACACAGCCACATGCACAAAAAAGATTCTGAAAACTTATTACGCTCAGCCACAGTAATAAAAACACAGACATCCAACACAGCTAAAATGCAAAGAGGGGGATTATAGATTTTTTAACTGTGGTTTATAAAAGGACGCCACAAATAATTCATGAAATCAAGAACTAGAGGTTTCGACCTTGGATTGAACAGTAGTAAAATAATGGGGGTTTAAACCTGGTTCTAGGGTAGTGACCCTCACTTGCTCCTACAGGTTCATGATATAACAAACAAAACATTGTCTAGATGAAAAACCTTCAAAAAAAAAGAGGTACATGTAATACTTCTAGCAACTTAAGACACAAAGCAACAAAACATAGCACTGATGTAAAAATACATATTTTAGCAGCTTAAGACATCTAACTGTTAACTATAGGAGTAAATCTCAAATTGTCAAAAAGTCCAGTCAAGGACCATAAAAAACCAACAATTGTGACCTAAATTAAAGTATAGAGACATTTTTCTTGTCCGTTGATCTAAGGTAGTATATTTGTCACCGGTACTACCGAAAAAAAAATTGTGACCTAAATTAAAGTATAGAGACATTTTTCTTGTCCGTTGATCTAAGGTAGTGTATTTGTCACCGGTACTACCGATGAACAGAAACACAGGTTTTACTGTATCATAATACTTCACACTGACAAAGCCCTTCCGACTTTACTTGTATTATAAATTACTACATAATATTTTTATATAATAATTCTCCCTTTATTCTCACTTATGAAATATTCATAAGTTAGTTGACATAATTTTCAATCCAAATTCACATCAACCACACATTGTTAAAGCTCCACTAACTTATAAATCCAAGTTTTCACATAAATACGAAGTTCTCAAAAAACTTAGAACAAGAAATGTTAAATGAAAACCACATTAAAGCCGAATTAAAAATTTTAATGCAAAAATTACAAAGGGAAATAATCCAAAATTAAGCCAGGTTGAGTTGTGGTTACTTTCTAATTCTGTTCATCACATGGTACCGGGTATGTTATCATTGTATGAAGTTTCATAAAGATCTGACAATAAATGGCAGAGATATATGCTAAATTGAAAACTTTAACGCAACTGTTAATGACACCGGATGCCGGCCCACCATCTTGCCCGCCCGTGTTTCTCTAAACTATAAGCCATATTTTCATTGAAAAATCCAGCTAAAAATCACAAGCTAAAATATAAAAAAAACTTTCACAGCCTAATTTGTCCATGGCTCAAAAAAACATAAAATCACAATTAATAAGTCCTATTACTTCATTTCAGAACCTTTTACATAAGAAAAGAACCAGCACTTTAATTAAGGTCCTAAATTCCTCAACTGAAGGATTAGACCTAAAAACTTTTAACTAAGTAAATACAATACATGATGGTTAACCAACATTTTTCAAAAATCAACTCCCAAAATTTAAAATTCACACAAAATTTGATGACATCAGCACTAAAATCTCAAAAAAAACCCAAGCGAATTAACGGAATATTCCAAAACTAAAAACAGCCGAGTAAAACCACACAGACTACTGCGTACAACCAACCATATATCTATCGTACATCACAAAATGTTAAACACATGACCTGTTAGCCATAACAATCAATTTGAACTTGAATAAATGATGAGCCTCACAAATTATTCAAACAAGCTCGAGGTGAATAGTTTCGCTAAAATCTGTCAAAATGAAAAATAGAAACTAAAGAAGTATAAAACATTCATTACAAAATTTACAAAATAAAACTAGGACTTTTGTTACGATTCGTTGAACGGACCACAAAAAATGATAAAAAAAGATGAATTTATTGTAAGTACTAACAACGGAAAGTCACTAACATAAAGTCATCAACTTACGATCACTACTTTTTGAAATCATAAAACGCTACTTTTAATAACGTAATTTATCAAACATCAAATGTTATCTACGATGAAATTAGGTTTAATAAATCACAAAGTTATTAATGGCGATGAAATCTCATAAAATGTGAAATATTTTTTCTCCTTACATTTGAAATTCAAATTATAACCATAGTATCGTAATATTGAACTTATACAAAAAATCCTACGACAAAAACACTAGCTCCAGATTCACAAGAAAACTTCAGCTATCACCTTCATCATTCAACTAGCCAAAAGACGGACTCCTGAATTTCTGAAAACTGATTTGGGCTAGTGATATAACATATCTTAGACAGGCTAGTTGATAAACTAGCCCATCATTATAATCAAAACAATCAGGTTAGTGATCTGCTAATATGTACAGACATGTAAAAGTGATGTCAGTTGAACGTATCTTAAACAAGCACTGATGAGCATTTTTGTAGGTACAGTCTAAAAATTAATTCACTAGTGCAGCTATACCCCTATATTTGCCTCTATATTCACATGCACCCACATATCAAACTAATGAAAACACATTCTTGTTTCTGAAACATCAAACTTTTTTTCATTTTTACTTTTAATTCACTTTTGTAGTAACAAATTTTAAATGCAATAACCAATCACACACATAAACTAACATTTCATGTATACCCACTTATTAAAATTCACCAGTTTAAAATTTTCCATTTTCAAAAAAAACTATTTTTTATCTATTTTGCACAGCTTCAAAATAACAACACTTAATATCAACATCATAATCAACTATGCCAATAAACTAAAACTTTTCCACAGATGACCATATAAACAGATAAACCAATAAATAAAAACCCTTCTTTTCTTAAATACCAAAAAAAAAATCCATTTTATTAACTACAAGCTATGATCGAAAATTATCGACCACACCAAAACACAGGTACATTATAAATCTCCTATAAAAATATTATTTTTACATATCTAAACCTTAACACTAACAATGGTTCAACTGATTTCAAAAATGCAGTCAATCAACATAGAGTGTCGAAACTCTAGTCTTCATCTTGACAAATACACTATTTATCACTCTTAAAACAAACCGTGAACATTTTTTGTCAAAATTTGATTCACAGTTTTTTGCTGCATGAATCTGTTATCAACAAAATGTCATAAAAACACAGATAGATAATTTATGACAACGAAGCATTTGACTGTTGTAAGTGATCATTTATACATAACAATTTGTCATATAAAATTGTCTAATCCGACCATTTAGGCCACAACAAATTGATCATATGTTCTATGGATTCGTTCACACCTTAATTTTGACGTTTTTTTTAAAAAAATATTTTCATTTCCTCGCTCGCTCAAAAAAATTTGGTCAAACCGCTATTATAAAGCAAGTAAATAGAGACTTTTTTATTTTTTTTTTCTTCGCTCGCTCGCCCCATTTTTTCCACAAAATTCCGTAGAACATATCATCAACTTGTTGTGGCCTTAGATGATAAATTCTTTCTCTTCCCTTACAGAGCAACCTTCATACAAATAACCACTTGAATTGTATTTTGTTTTGCATCATGTTAACTTATCCATACAAAAGAATTAAAGATAATACAATTATGACTCACATAATAAAGTCATATAAATTTCAAAATGTATAACGGGTGAGCTCAGATCAGGGTAGGACAGCATGTTGCACTTTTGTCAAAAAATAAAGTTCTTAGTACACTAATGAATTTTATTTTAAACAATTACTATACACTTCCTCCATATTTATTTCAAGCGGCAATAAGATCCCATGTCTACAAATGTTTTAACCACTGGATATTTATACATAGGTGTATTGGTCTACGGACTCTACATAACAAGAAAAGGGAAGAGAATTTTAAGATAATTTATTAAAATTCAAACTCCAAAACTCTTTTAAAACATAAAAATTGTCTAAGTTTTTAAGATACAACACATAAAGTGTGTAAGTATTAAACATTGTACCCAGTATGCAAGCTGGAATTTCATACATATGGATAGTGATTTTGCACTAAACATGCCAAATACACTTATGAGCTGAAATGAGCACTTAATATAACAAAACCCATAAAAACATTAAAATATAGATCCATTCAGTTAAAAAACACCAAAACTTAGTGGGTAAAGCACATGAGCAAAAAACTCTTCTTTGTCAAGAATGGGAGCTTTCAAAAATCTACGGACTCTACAAATCTATTTTGAATAAAAACTGAGCAGATTTTAGCAATTTATTTTTGAAATTCTTCAATTTCCTTTAATATTTGTCATGAAAAATACTTATAGTTACTTAACATATCAATTAATACTCTGCAAATTCAAAAATTCACAGGTATATTTACTAAAATCCAAAATTTTCTTTCAACCCAAATTATACTATATACAGGGGTGATATTTTTCCGTAATAAACCAGAATTCCAGTTTTTTTCCAAAAAAATCGTTTTCGAGATTGATGCAAATCCGATGAGTTTTTTTTGGGGGAAGATGAGGGTCCAAAACTTTTCTATTATGACAAGTCTTCGGTATGAATGAGCAGACCTGTGAGACTTCCGTGGATCCGTTTTTGTGATGCTCCGAAATACAAATTTTAACCATATACAAAAAAATTGTCACAATACTAATAATAAGCAACAAATGACAACATAAAATTATCTAACTGATAAGATTCATTTTGCCGTTGGTCCTGTTTCAGAGACGCAAGCTTTTTACCACGGACACAATGAATTCAAAGTATGTGCGTCCTCGGGACTTGCTGAATTTATATTCCATACTTTGCTCAAAGTTATGTATACAGTATAATAACTTTGAGCAAAGTATGGATTATTAATTCAGCAATAACTCTTTGAAACACATAGTGGTACTAATGTATGTCTTAATTTTAACAGTTTACAGAACAAATTCAGATTTAAAGAACAGTCTACAGTCTACAAAATAACATTGGTTATGTTATAATGTTCTGTTTACTTTTATTAAATTGGATCAGTCTTCACAAAACTCTTCTGTTTGTACTTCTTCAATCTGATTAAAACCCGATCTAAAATTTTCCTCTCGCCTACTCACTAATTTAGATATTGCCTTTTTCAAACGAAGGTCATGTTCAGGTGGCCTTTTCTCATCATAATAATCATGATGAAATTGTTATGATAAGTAACTTGTTTACATTGTCTACGTCATGCAATTTGAAATAAGCTACCCAATTGCAGTCTGTGAATAGTACTGCTGTTAAATAGCTTGCAAACCTTGGTCTTAAAGATAGAAATTACTAAATCAAAATGTTATTAACAGTGTTTCGTTTGTATGAAAGCTACGCATTGATTGGTCAGCACAAAGTTCATCTCGAGGTGACCTGTGAGGGAGACAGTAGAGATCCTGTACGAGTATGACAACGCTCTACAGGATATCTGTTTACAAAGATAGATACTTCCTTTGCTGACAGTTGGCTGACTAAGTTTCCATTTGATACTGTTGATAGGTTCCCAAGAGATCTCTTTTATGTCTGGCCACAGGTACAGAGATTCATTGCGATGGGATGCCTTTTCTAAGAAGGCAACTTAAAGTAAAACTCATTTGCATTGGAATCAATGTCAATTATCTGACCAAAAAACACACGGTTGACTTTCTTGCAACCCTCAAGCTGCACTGCCACATAATCATCAACTTCATATTGTGCAAATCTATTTCCATCTTTTTTGCATGCATACTATCAAAACAACTAGCAGAAGAACGAGCACAGTCTACAGATGGTTCTTCAAGTAGGGGTTCCACAGGTGTTGGTTTTACTGTTTGTGCAGCAGTAGGTTTC
The DNA here is from genome assembly GCA_025267735.1 of Mactra quadrangularis. NCBI lineage: Eukaryota > Metazoa > Mollusca > Bivalvia > Venerida > Mactridae > Mactra > Mactra quadrangularis. The sequence continues at coordinate 43,266,441 of CM046305.1, read as the reverse complement.
TGTGTACTTCGTGTTGATTTCTCAGGTTTCTTAGCTTTGAACAGACTTAATTGTTTCCATGATTCAACATACTCCACATTCTGGCATTGCCCATCTGACAAACCCATCTGTCCACTGTTTCATTGACTCAATAACTACTTCCTATCTAATACCTCCCTAGTACAATCTGGACTACCAGAAAACAGTAGAATCAAAACACTTATATTTCTAAAACTATCTAGATAAATACAAACGTTATACACCATTTGTAAGGCAAACAAACACGTGTGTAGAGTCCGTAGATTTTTGAACTACTTGTATTTTATGTATTTGAAATAATTTTTTAAGGCAAGCTAGTAATCAAACAAAAACTATTTTACATCAGGTTAACTGTAAATGAGAGAATAGAGATCACTAAGAGTTTCATTCTCATTACCACTTAATATATCTCATTTTTAGCAAATAATAAACCCAAAATCTTTAGTAAGATAAAAAAATAAAACAATAGTGTTGAAAACATAGATCTCCCATTCTTTTAAACCAATATATAGGTACACATCAAACATATGCAGTAAGGAATAGTATCTTCAAAAAGATTTGATCATAATTGTAGGCCCTTAAATATTTGATCTACGGACTCTACAGTCTACGGACAAATTTCAAAGTGGAATTATTTTTTTCCAAGCAGTGCAAACAGGTAAATACTTCTGGTGTCACTTAATCCAGTCAGTCTTTAACAGAAACTGAGAAACTCTTTGGCTAACATATGCAAATGTATCTTCTGTAGCCTAAGGAAACTTGATCTACGGACTCTACAAAAAGTTGAGCATGTTTCAGTGTGGCAATATAAAATAAAGATGAATTAACAACTTAACCACTACTATTTCTGCATATGTATGTGTCTTGGAAATGATGCTATGGTAAAAATACTATGATATCATGATAAATTAGGATATTAATTTCAGTTGTATTTGAATTGGTAAAAAACAGTAAATCATAACGAAGGGGTATGCAATTAAAATCTTAAATAATTTTCCTATCGTTTGTCATAATTGCATGCGGTAAAAAACATCATGAAATGAAATGCTTCCTCTATTTACCATTGCTGTTCATAAATTATCTTGTTGTTTTTAACTATGAAATATTTAAGTCTTAAAAATGCATTTTTTGAAGTGCAACATGAAAATTATCAAAAATGAGTGTTTTTTGAGAACATTATTTACACCTCAACTGACCATGCTTGTCGAACCCTACCACATTATATATCAGATGAAAGCTTAGGGACTCACCAATGTGATGACATTTACAGAAACAAGTTATCTTGTAATATAAGAATTTTCTAATCTTATAACAAAGCACCATTCTTAATTCCTACCCTGATCTGAGCTCACCCGATAATTATTCATTGGTCATGCATCCTATTGACCACATCAGTAAGAAACTTGCAGGTTTATGAATTTATTCAAGCCACACAGCCAGCTCAGTCAGTAGCGCACAAGTCCATTTTTCAAGGGGTTATAGGTTCGATTCCAATGCTTTATCATGAAATAATTTTTATGGCCATTCTCTCTCCCACCACTGATTCTAAATCATGTGGGACAGTTGTCAGTCACTGACAGAAGTATGCACAAAGTCACACGTTAACATCAAAATACAGAGAGATAGCCATTCTAGTAACAGTGAGTAGATTAAATGACCACCGTTGACCATCATATACAATGCGTACAATGTGTTGCTACAGCGTTAAAACCCAAATAAAAAAGTTCGGCACACAGAGCAAAAAGTAGTGAAGACAAGACATAGGAGAATGCAGCACCATGTTATTTTGTTTAGATAAATCATTATGCATTTATATATAAATGGATAGAAGAGGAATTATAAAAAAACACATGTTCTTTATATTGCCCTCAATCTGCCATATAAAATGTTATCAATAATAGAGACAAGTCCTCTGTAAATATCATAAAATGTTCAAGGCTATGACTTGTTCTTTTCTGCACAGTATGGGTATAAATATTATCTTTATCACAAGAGATTCTATATAGCTTTAGATCGCTCGCCTGGGTTCTAAGGTCTTGTCTATACTCTAGTTTTATTAAGAGCACAATTGGCTTCAAGTACTTCGTCACATAGGCTCAGGTGACCATTCATTGTGACATTGCCTAGGCAAGGAAAATATAGAAAAGCTGAATAAACTGTGAAACTTATCTTTTCCAAACAACTGTTATAGACCATAATATGCAATGTTAAATAATATTACATTCTTTCATTTTTGTTGGGTTTAACGTCATAGCAATACATTAAATAGGTCTTATCATGGTGGTCAGTCAACCTATGCATCGTTTCTGGAAAGGCTAAATCCCTGGATTTAGCTGTCAACAGTGTACTAGGTGCATACTGTATATCAGAGACAGACAACTAAAGAATCAGTGGTAGGAGGAAGAATGACAGTAGAAATTATTTCATGACCGAAGTTGAAACTCTATGTTTATTGCACCATAAAACAATAGATATGAAAACATGTAACAAACATTTATACCATGATGTAGCAAGATAAAAGAAAACCAATATTATAATTAACTATTATATAACAGAGGTGGCAGACAATGATAATTATCATGCGATCAACAAACTGGTCTAGCAGCATCAATAATAGAAACAATAAAAGTGATTCTACATTTGTATTACATTTATAAGAAATACTTTTAGAAGCTTTAGACTACTTTTCCATGGATATATTGTTGGTATGTATTCTATAACATACAAAAGGATCCAGACCCCATCTCAGGGTTCAACACTAACAGTAGTCTGGGGTTCCGAGGATCCAAACAACTTGGGAGGAACCCCTGTGATTTTACCTGGGGATTCCGTCAGAATCCCTGAAAATATGCACTGTGCTTATATGAATTTGTATTGTTTATCACAATTTTCAACTGCACACTAGCATCCATTTGTTTTCTTTTATTGGAGAAATCACTGATATTAAAGAGGAATCTCTGATTTACTGACTAGGGATTCCTTTGGGATCCCTGGTAGAATTGTTAAGCATCAAACCCTGATCTAAGCCCCTTCACATTTGATTAAGTAATTAATACATAGCAATAGTCTTTACAATGCAAAAATATAAACTAACAATAAAAATTTTAGTTTACAATTCTGTAAGCAAAATTTAATGGTTCAAGGGAAGTAACTCATAATTGACCAAATTTGTCCCATAAACTATAAGTGTTATAAAATGAACATTGAAGTGTCTATTTCCTATTAGCATATATCACCCAGTGAACAATAAAGGGTTTATAGTCAACAGTATATAAGAGGACACTTGAAATAATCAAAATATTTTGGCAACTATTAAACTAAACCAGTACGGAAGAACAAGGACAGTGGTTAACATATTAACTTCCTACAGTACTTGTAGCGGAGGCTGTATCTTTATTGATCAATTTAATGTAACATTTCCCTATGTCCATCTATGTTTGTTTTTGTTGAGTTTAACACCATAGCAACACATTGTATAGGTTATATAACAGTAGTCAGTCAACCTACTCACTCCTCCTGGAAAGGCTAAATCTCTGGATTTAGCTGTTAACCAACTACTAAGCGTACACTTTTGTCAGTGACTGACAACTGCCCTACATAATTAAAAATCATTGGTAAGAGGCAGAATGGCGGTAGAAATAATTTCATGACCAAGCTCCACCAAAGTATGCCCTGCACGGAAATCGAACCAATGATGCCTCGATCAGTAGACCAGCGTGCTACCAACTGAGCTAGCCGAGCGGCTTTGTGTGTCCATTTATACCTACATCTATATGCATGAGTGAAAGTAAGAAGTTTTGAAAATACTGAAATTCTACTTTCAAAATACTGATATAGACAAATTTCATATAAATTACATAGAGTAATTTATACTCAAAATACTGAAATCAGTATTAATACTGAAATTTTGTTTAAAGTACTAGAGAAAGGGGCCGTGGGCTTCACTGATAACAGTTGATTTGGGAAACTTTTACCCATTTTTACAGGAAAATGAAAATTCCAATATTAACTCCAGATTTGAGGACATCTGCATATTAAGAAATTTCGGAACAAGTAGGTGCTTATAAACCTCCCTTTGGTGATGCAAGATTTAAGAAAAAAGTGAGTGCTACAGCATTGAATAATAAGTATCATGAAAAGAATAATTAAAATGGCTTACATTCAAGATTGTTAAAAGGTACAACACAAAATCATGATGTCACAGCTGACTTTTTTAAACAGACAAGCATATGAAGAACATAAATAATCATGCTTTACAATACAGTAAAAAACTCTTATGTTCAAATATGATAAAATATAAATTATCAAAAGTAAAGACTTACCTAGGTTGAAATAATAAAATCTACATTCTCCAAACCAATCAAGGATCAAACTTTTGACCTGAAGTTAATTTGTTAAAGATGTCATTATGAGCAGTTATTATTAGGGCCATCATCTAAAATCGTGAAATTGATGTATAACCGATTTTTTACAGAGGATCTGATATCGATTCACAATGTGGAATATTGATACAATCTTGCATTTTATAAAACTATAAATTGAATAAAGGTGATGTTTAATTTACATCCATGCGTCGTATTTATCTTTTCTTATATTTTCTGTTTTTCATGTTTTCTGTTAAGTATTAAAAACAAGAAAATATAGTTAATTTTAGTTTGTTTTAAATCTGAAACAACTTTTAACATCATAAAGGTATTATATAGTATATAGCAGCTTCTATTACTCTCTTTGTCTGACTCAATATATCAATATATCACCGATACATGCTTTTTGATACATCAATACAAATTTTTTTATCAATAACAGCCCTACTCCCCTAGTTAATATGAAATAGCTGTTGTAAAGTAACTATTAGTGTTAGGCTTTCAATCAATATTTTGGGAGGATACATCTCAATTCTGAGTCAATACTAAGATGCTCAACTCATCACATTTATTTGGGATTTAGCTTCATACAAGAAATAGTTTGGTTAATTGGTCTCTGTAAGACTAAGAGTATGTTGTTAAGAAATAATCACCCCTGTCATAGTAGGCAATCTGTATGCATTACTATTAATACATCGAAGGGACAACTTGCAGATTCTGTATAAAAGTCTAAGAATTGATAAATTCTAAAATTATGGATGATATATTTATTTGGGCTGAAGATATACATGCCATCTCACACAATCTTGTAGGGTCTTATATATACAGGGTCAGAATGGGTGTGTCAATGCGGGTATTGATCAAAAAATGTCCTGGCAGGGCAGGGACTTTGTCAAGGCTTTGCTGAGGCTGAGCTTAAAAAATTTGAAAGTTCCCACAATTCAGAGAAGGTGGAATTACTGGTAATGATCGTTTTCGTCCACTAAATGCCAACTTAATATACATTGAAGCTCGTTGATTCAAATTATCATGGAACTGCTGTCAGGGATAAAAATTACTTACTATTAATCATAACGGTTACTTAATGTTTAGACGAAAATCATGTCCGGCCACTGGTACACTAGTGTGTTCGATAAGAAATCGACTTATAAAAACGCAAGGTATTGGACTTTGAACTGATAATTTTCTTAGACAAAACAGCAAATTTTGGTAGAAATTTATCGATTAAAGCAATTTCTTACCTGGCTTAATGCAAAATTCGGTGTTGCAAGTTTTGTAATTTGTATTCAATGTCTCTGCGCATGCTCAATGAAATGAAACTACAAACTACCGGAAGGCGTAAAACGTCACGGATTTGTGGGTCTCTTACTATTTCCTGGGCAAAGTAAGTAGATGTAAATAAAAATAGAGAAATAAATCTGACTGTATCGGCTTTACAATGGCCTCTACCTATCATGTTATGAACCAGCATCCTTGTATAATCTGTCTTTTATTAGTTTACCTCAGTATTTTTGTCATTCTGACAGATTAATCGCATTTATCATTCGTGTGACAGTCCCGACACCGATTGTCATGTCTTTCGTTTCTCTCGAGTTTCGAGACACACTTTTCGTCTGTACATTTTATGTATGCTTCTCATTGGCATTGCTTACTTTCTTTCAGAATGGCCCCCAAAGCAGGATTAAAGCCAAAGGCCCCAGCTCGTATGGTCACCAAGGATATAGGTGGTGACAAAAATGGTGGAAAACGTACCGTTAGAGTAAAGCGTTTGGTAAGTGCTTTCAAGTAATTGTTGGGCATGGTAAATGTATGATTCCTTGTGGAATAGATATTATCAGTGAAACTTCAAGCATTGCTAAGGGTTGACCCAACAGCAAGGCTGTCGGAAGTGACTATATAGTAACGTACGATCTTCGCAGTCTTCCCTTGTTTACTTTTCAGAGAGCTGGCCTTGCTCTCAGTAAACAAACTATTTATGTAGAGGCTTCGCACAGGTTCTGCAAACACATCTGACACCATTAAAGTAAATTGGGAGAGCAAGGCTGTTGGAAGTGACTTTATGTAGCAGAGGTATAATACGGCACTTGTACTCCCTTGCCTTCTAAGTTCTAGCTAGCTTTTGTGGCGATGTGGTATAGTGTACGCCCTACGACGTGAGTGGTGGTGGGTTCCTATCTCAGTTCGGATCATGGATTTTAATTCTAGGACTATGTGACTGTAAAAATTGTTAATTTCGTAAGAATATTGATAAAGATGGTGATCTACATCATACATACATTATAACAACTTATCTTATTTCTTACAGCCTCGCTACTACCCCACTGAAGACAGGCCAAGGAAACTTGTCAACAGAAGGAAATGTTTCAATCAACATAAACACAAGCTTAGGACATCCATCACCCCAGGAACTGTTCTTATTCTTGTTGCTGGAAGACACAAGGGAAAGGTATAATCATTTCCTATGTTTTTTTTTGGTTGGGTTTAATGCCGTAGAAACAGGTTTTATGTCATATCAGGTTGGTCAGTCAATCTAATTATGATTCCTGGAAACTCTAAATATCTGGATTTATCTGTTAGAGAAAATCAAGTACTAGGTGCATTCAACTGACAACTGCCTTGCATGATTAAGAATCTGTGGTTGGAGGGAGAATGCCCACAGTAATTATTTCATGTTCATGACCAAATACTGTTAAGGATGCCCTGCCTAGGAATCGAACACACAACCCCTCAATCAGTAGATTTGCATGCTATTAACGGGTAAATTAATAAACTATTCACTAGTCCGTTGTTGCATACATTAACCCCATTGATTTAGATACTTTGTATTTGTGTGATAATCACGGTTCGTGGATTCAGATATTTTTTATATTTTTATCGATAGTGAGTACAGAAGTACTGTATAGAGGATTTAAATCAGTGTGGATAATGTTTGCACCACAGTCAAAATAGAATTTTACAATACGAAACACTTGTACTCCTATTCGTATGTAAAAAGAGTAATTTACCATTTATTTGTAATTGTTATAATGTTTTTATCATTTTAGAGAGTTGTATTCTTGAAACAGTTGAACTCTGGTCTTCTTCTTGTAACTGGTAAGTAGCTATACATACTTCTTTAAAAATGTGTTAAATCTGTCAGAGCCTTAACCCACTAGCCCAAGTTGATTTAGGCTAGTGAAAATTAATTTTTTCATATATCCATCTTTGTCGATCATTTTGCCATTTACTATACAGCATAAAATGAGGTTTAAAAAAAATTGATGACTGGTGATAAAGGTTTTCTGAAATGCAGGTGTCAACATAAAAAGTTGTCAAATTGCCCCCCTGACAACCCATGAAATTTGTTACTGCTAGTAAACCTTGGTTTGGCAAGTAAAATATATATCTGATTGTCCAATGGTGCAATCTACTACTTGAAAAAAATGTTAAGCCCTGTAATGGTGCTGAGGAATTTCTTTATTGAGAAATAATGTATGTAATAGTTATTGTGTCTGAGTTTTGGATGTGTTGACAGAAAACCTGATTTAACCCATTCATTTAGTTCATAGACAAATGTATATTTGTTAGATTAACATTCCATGCTGTAGTGAGTTTTGTTGGGAGGTAATTAATATTTATATCTCTGAATATTGAACATTTTACTTTTGTTAGTTCTTCTTGTAAATTGAAATCACACATATGACACCTGAAGTGTCCTATTTAGTAAAGTGTTGGCCATACGTATGTCTGTCCAATATTATTTGAGGCCAACTTCTCAGTTATAAATGTAAATTTTCTTCTGTGATTATAGAAATTATTTAGTTGTGCTTTAATGGGAAATAATCAGATTTGCTAAATCCTCCAATATAAACCCTCGGCAGCAATTATCCCTTAGGTACTTGTTTTCATTATATGTTTGTGGCGTACCTTTTATTACTAACTATGAATAGAAAATCTTCCTCTTTACTTTGTGGTTGTTTGTTGTGTCTGTGTTTTTACTGTTGCTGTATATTTGCTTACAGTTTTCTATGACAGATACTTTCTCAATTATAACACCATTTTGTTATGTACTTGCAGGTCCATTCCACTTGAATGCTTGTCCATTAAGAAGAATCAACCAGATCTATTGTATTGCCACTAAAACAAAAATTGATATCAGTGGAGTAAAGCTTCCTGACCGTCTTAATGATGAATACTTCAGACGTAAGCAATTGAAGAAACCTAAACACACTGAAGGTGAAATCTTTGACACCAAGAAAGAGGTGAGATAATAATTATATTAAAATTGTTTTCTTTATTTTGTGTTAAATTTAAAAGGGTTTGAAGTAAGCCAGTGCGCCGTAGACGAGTCCACCATATCATTGACAGTCCTGTGACTATAAGAATCTAAATGGTACGACAGTCCACCATCTTTTTACGGCCACCATCTTTTTACGGCCACCATTTCCGCAGTACCTTGAAGATCATATTAATAAAACATTTCATCATACTCCTACATGTATGAATAAAAAATATCTGAATAATAATTTGTTAAAAACTGTCTACTGTAGTTTTCCGCATATTTATTGTTTAACTAGAAGTTAAGGATATTTTATGCTCAATCTTTAAAATTGAAAGAATGAAACTTTCATTCGGTCCAGTAAAAATTTTCATTTTGTTGCACCCAATGTCTTGTGCTAATGAAAGTATATCCTGAAGACAGCTGATAGCCCATGTCTTATTGTGAGAGTTTAAATTTTGAATCGTGCCACATACTGTTGGATGAGCTTCCAACCCTAACGCAATATGTAGTGCACTGGGATTTTAAATCTTGTGTCTCAAAAAGTACAGGTTCTAATCCCACCCGGAAAGGTTATACCCTTCATGAACATTTAACAATTTTGTAAATTTTCCTCCATTAATAAGGTATGTGGAGAAGTTTCCAGCCTTGTGGAAGGGTAGATGAGTACTGGTTATAGACAAGTCCAGGAAAGCTAGGTTAGGTGCACTGGACGCTATAAAATAACCAGAATGTGTTGACACAGCGTTAAACCCAGTAAAACTCAAATTAAATGTCTAACTGATCATTAATTTGTTTTATGATTGTAGGAATACAGTGTTAGTGATGAGAGAAAGGAAGACCAGAAAAATGTGGACACTCAAATACTTGAAGCTATTAAAAAGAACCCAGACAAGAAATATTTATTTGGTTACCTTGGAGCCATGTTCTCATTGGGTAGTAAACAGTACCCTCATAAAATGGTGTTTTAAATGATTACTGTACAAACACGAGCTAATAAAGAGAAAAAATTATATACTTCTTGGATTTGTTTTATATTTTGATAAGTTGTATTTGTATAGTTTGTTTTTTCTCAACTGTCAAAACTTGAATAATTTCATGGTGAATTTGTTTGTTTAAATTATTGTCATTATATATTCATGAGTTTCCGAAATTGTGTACCGGATATTATGATTGAGTAAAGCTGCTTATGCTGTATGACTGTATGATATGTTTTAGTCAAGATATTTTTAAAAACAATTAGGCTGCCAGTACTTAAATAATGCATTCAGTCACTGTGAATTTTTCAAGCTTTGACAGTTGAGAAAAAACTGACTATACCACTTAACCAATATAAATCAAGAGCATTAAAAATGTCAGGTGTCTGGTTCGAACTCCACTAGGGCAAGAAATTTACATACTGTTGTACCACTCCACCCAGGTGTAAATCAGAATTGTCATCTGCTTGGAAGAGATTTCAATGATCAGGGTTATGGTTCAAAATTGTAGTCTGCCGAACATGTATAATTTAAACAGCACTTGAGCTTTTTCCACATTTTAATTTGATAATGCAGAGGTAACATAATTACAATATATAAATCAAAGCGCTTTAGGCACTGAATTTGTTCAGGTTTGAAAAGTGGAATTCAGTTTCCAGCTCCAACAAAACATTAGTTCAGAAAGAACAGTTCAGCGATGTTAGTTTGATAGGTAGACCAGCACTGTTCCGGTTCAAAACACTACATACAATCGATCTATAAATACAAGAGGTAAACGGGACAGGTGAACTCTCTACTAATTTTTTTCACACAGTCACCGCAATTCAAAGGGGTCAATCTTAAAACAATTCAATAACTGCCATTTATAAGTTATCATTCATGCACATTTATTCTACTGCATCTGTATGTAAAATAAATGAAGTCCTCTATTCAGACATCATTCAAAGTCATTTACTATCTTTAAACTTTTCATATTTCTCTACTGACAACTGGCACAAACAACGGGTTGTGACTGAACAGTTGATACCATTCTACATAATACGACGTAAAGAGCTCTACTGAGACGCTTAACTGATAAGCTATTATACATACGCTTCAATATAGACCAATTAACAGGTGTATTTCAGGAATTATTGCACCTGTCATAGCAGATGATCATTTTGAATTGCTCTATACATATAGGGCACATTCCGCAAGGCGATCGCTAGCTAGCGCTTTCCTACGGAACGGTTTGCTACGATCGAGCAAATTGAATTGCTAGCTAGCGAAACGTAGCAAGTTTTTTTCTTGCTAGCCGTATCATTCGGAACACTTCTGCTTATTTCAAAATGGCTGCCCCCTGTGGGAACGAGTTTCTTTTTCAAGAATACTGATATATATTTCCTTTAATGCATATATTTTGTCAAAGTGGTCAAATAGAATATTCATGGGGATAATTGATTTGAATATTTTTCATTTGTTACAATTCTGAACTTTTTGGTTGAGAAAGTTGCCATTTTGTTCTGCTAGCTTGAAGCAAACCGTTCTGTAGACCTCTTATGCTACAAAAAATCGCTTTCAAAAAGCGCTAGCTAGCGATCGCCTTGCAGAACATGCCCATATACTGAGGGACTACTTCTGGATTCGGTAAATTTTCAAAGTGGGAAAGGGTCTGAATTATGGTACATATATTTGTTCAGGACTGACATCCCGAACAAATAAAAATCAATATTTTGAAGCTTATTTAATCATTTATTTCTTCCAATCATGAACATTTACATAAAATAACAGATTCTGACAAATTAGCAAAATGACAATCTTTATATATTTAATATAAAGCTACTTGAAATCTGTTGAGAAGCAGCTTTATTATGAAATAGTTCAGGACTCAATGCTGTAACCGTATGGACTAAAGGAGTTTTAAGGGTATACACCATGTAAATACATTCTTGCATCCAAACGATGACAAAAACAGTTAACAACATGACTGTCATAAGCTGCATAATTAAATTCAGTTTGATTTTAGATTCTCATAGGTCTATTTCAACAGAGCATCCAAAAATTCCTTACAGTAATATACAATTAAAACAAAATTTGTTTAATTCTTCAAGACTTGAGAATATTTTTCATTCACAAATTAACAGGAAAGGTAATAAGGCAAATATTGCTTTATCAGAAATATTACTTATATTTTGCTAATATAATACAGCATTGATATGGCATACTCTTTATATGTCCATGGTAAAGGGTACACAATTAAATACATGTACACAAAATTTTCCACAGTATGCCCATTTGAACCATTAGTCACCTCGATAATACAATATATGCAGGTCTAACCCGAGTTATTGTAATCCATTTACTTATTTATCCAATATTTCAAAGTTTATTTATTCAAGATGCAGGCTGTTTTTTCTTCTCCATCTTCTGTTTTCTGTCATACTCATGACGTTTTTGTTTTAGCTTCAATGCCTGAAATGATAAAAACATAAAGCATTACATAAGCACCAAAAAAGAAGAATGAAAACTTAAACCAATTTCAGATCTCAACCGTTATTCAAACCTAACAGAAAAACAAGCTCATTCATACAACTAGAGCTATGAGATGAGACAGGGATTCATCATAAAATTTGAATGAAATTTGGTAAGAAATGTACGACTATGTTGAGTTGCACACATAAGAGTTGTCTACACTTGCCTGTCGAAATTCACAGAGTAGGAACAGTGGTGAGACGCATGCTTAGGGATGGAGAGCTCCCTGATTATAAACCCAATAGGGGCACTGCTGTTTCCTTGAGCAAGAAATTTACCTACAAATGTTCCACCCTACCCAGGAATAGATGTGAACAGTAAGGGGTTACCTGTCTAAATGTGATTTCCGTGATCAGGACAAAATGTAGTCCAACAATATTAACCTGAGCTTGAACTTGATGCAAGAATATATTAAACTCAGTATTTACAGTCTTTTTTTGTTCTTGCTAGTAAATCACGCTTTATCGGAAGCTTCTAGCAAAATACACATACTGAACAATTAAATCTGTTTTCATGAGAATTAACACTTCAAAACTGTGCCACAATATTTCGGACTAATGTTCAAAATTAAAAGTACAATAACATGCCACTTTTGCAAAATTGATTTATAGTCACATAGGTTGTTATAAACACGTGTATAACTGTATACACAAATACCAAAACTCACGATTTAAAGTTGTTACAAATATGTGAATAGCCGTATACACAAATACCGTTACTCACGATTTAAAGTAAGTGAAGAGTGTAATTATTATAATTAGGAAGTTCAAGCTCAGGTTAATATTGTTACACTATACAAAATTGTTAAGTGGGCTAAACATGTATGTGGAAGTAGACTTCAAACTGTGCTTGAACTTTTTTCAATAAATGTAAAAACTTGCTTTTTCCAACAGAAAACTTCATTATTAAATTAAAACATACCTCTTGTGTCTTCTTCTTTCTAGAATGCATGATTTTATTATATAATCTCTTTTTCTTCTTTGGTATCATCATCTCGGCTAGTTTCCTTTCCTCGGCTTTCTGATGTTGTAAACGTTTAGTTATATCATCTCTTTCTATACTACCTGCTTCTACAGCCATTGTTTCTTTTACCTAGAGATAAAATAACAATTATATCAGTCATTGAAATACTGTGTCGACCAATCAATGTGTAGCTTTCATCTAGACGAAAACACTATTAGACACATTTTTATTTCGTAATTTCTATTTTTTAGACCAAGGTTTGCATGCTTATTTAACAGCAGTATTATTCACAGTCTGTGATTGGGCGGCTCATTTCAAATTGCGTGACGTAGACGATGTAAATAAGTTACGTATCATTACAATTTCGTCATGAATATTATGATTAGAAAAGGTCACCTGAACGTGACCTGAACGTGACCTTCGTTTGGAAAAGACCAGATCTAAATTAGCGAGTATGCAAGTGTAAAATTTTAGATCTGGTTTTAATCAGATTGCTCAAATCCCTTATTTTTATTCAGTAAAATTTAAAACAAAATTAACTCGGCTCAGATTCCCTATTTTTATTTAAGATAAAATAAACTCAGCTCAGCTTCCTTATTCTTTATATAAGTAAAATTCGAAAAATAAACTCAGCTCAAATCTCTTATCTTAATTAGAATAACATAAAGTCAGCACATTGATCACTTTGAGCCAAATCAGCCAATGGATTTTATCATAAAGATCAAAAAGACATAAATATAAGTCTTACATCTTTTTTCTTCTTTTTAGATGGTCCAGCATCCATACCAGCTTTTCTTTTAAAACTTACTTCTTCTGAAATACAAAACAACAAAATATTGGTAAAATATATAAATTCAAAACTACTCCACATAAGAAGATAAATGGTGTCATCTTCAAGTAGAAATTAAGTTGCATTTGTTACATAAAATTTCTTTAACAGAACGCATGAAAGAAGCAGAATATTCTCCACTTTGGGAGTAAAGGTTATCAATGAGCTCAGAAAATGACATTTTCACATGTGGCTATGCCACGCTTGAAAACATATTTTCTGAGCTCACTCATTGAAATAAAAAAAAGGATCTTACACTGCAGTCCTCTTTTTATTTAAGTAATGACACTTATTATTTCTACACTGATGGGAGTATGCTAACTGTGAAATAAAACATAAGCACTTGAACAATTTATATTTATTTAACTTTAATGTAAGTAAATATATATTACCATCATCACTGTCATCATCATCTTCTTCATCATCTTCATCGTCTTCCTCATCTTCACCATCATCACTATCATCAACCTCTTCAGCATCCTCACCATCATTATCATCGTCATTGTCATCATCATCAGCAACATCATCAGATTCCATGTCACTTTCACCATCTTCCTCTTCAATACCTGGTAAAACAACAATTATCTCATTTAATTAAAAGTATCATAATTATCAGTATCATCATCATCCTCATTTTTGGTATCCCCATCATTATCATCATCATGATTATAATCTTCATCATAATAATAACCCAATCTTTATTATTATCATCATCTACTTGTAAATTTTATCACCATTATTATCATTATCATCATTATTATTATCATTATCATCATTATTATTATCATCATCAACATCATCATTATTATCATCATTACCATTTTCATAATCATAGTTTTCAACTAAATGCAATACATTGACTCAAGTATTTTCAACTAATATCCAGAAACAGTTTAAGAAACTATTTGCTTACAAGATGATTGCTTCTTTAAAACTGAAATTTTTTCGAAAAAGTTCATGTTGATAAATAGAGATTGGAGATAATTTTGACTTTATGAAAGCTGTAACTTGTTACAAAATGGTGGGAAAGCTAAGCATAGCTCCAACTGAAAGAGATACCAATAGGTTCACTTAAATTGAAGGGTCCAAGCAGACGGACAAAATTATTTTTTGTCAAAACATACCAGAATCGATACCTCTTTGTCTGTTAAGAAGTTTTTGTTTCTCCGGAGGAACGTAATCGCCATCTTGTTCAGTAACAAAGGGGGATAAATGTGGAGGTAAAACGGCACCAATAAAATAGTCTGCTGGGGGTAACAACATTCTAGCGTTAATACTGTCAAATACCCACTGTGGTTGAACATAGTATCTGTAATGTAGAAAGTATATCATGTCATAAAACAATAACTTTAAAATATCTCTGCAATGTGTTTAATAATGGATATTTGATGCTGTACAACCCACAGGGAATTGTCAAGTTACCTCCCTTTGATTTTTCCAACATAGCTATACCTTTAATATACTTATATACAAGGGGTACAACTGCGTCTACTAGACCGATTCATATAGATTTATTATTTTGTGGCTCACAAAAAATACTGATACCCTAGTAGCACTTTAACTGCACGATTAAATTGATTAAACATAACTCTTCGAGCTATGAATATTAAATGTTTCATAGGGCAGACCATTAATACGATTAAAGTTTCAAAAACATAAAAAACAACACAAAAATCTCAACTCGGACAAGTTAGTGCACAGATGAAATCGACATTTCTCGAGGAAAATCGCTTTATTTTCATATTTCAAAATGACATATTTACCCCAATCAAAGAAAATATAACAGAAAAACAATATTATTGAATAAAAATGTAATAAATATAACTCTCCACCTTGAGAGAAACACTTGCGAGCCATAAAAAGCGAAATTAACAAACTCTATTTGATAATTAATGTTGTAGCCGGTATCCTTAATTTATTCAAGAAACTTGTAAGAAACTTTTTGATTGGTTAATTTTGTAAACGAAAATCGCCAAGACTTCCGACTAATTGACTGATTCAAATTTGGAAGATTTCGACTTTTTCGTAGTATTTTGGTTGTCTCGTTTGAAAGTAGGAAAACCCCCGTACGGTTCGACGAATCAGAAATTGTTTAACTAATCAGATTATTATGTGAGTGACGTATTAGTGAAAATGGTTGTGAGAGTAATTTTTTGAGGTTAAATCAGATAAAAAGTGTACATATATTCGTTTTGTTTCATGTCAGGTTATAATTGGCACGATGTTTTGTATTTTTATAACTAGTGAAGCGAGAAACACAATATAACACGGAGTAAATCATGCTTGAAACGACGTAACATTGAAATTTGGTCAATTTTCATTCTGTTCAACTGTGCACTAACTTGTCCGAGTTGAGATTTTGGGTCTGTTTTTTATGTTTTTGAAACTTTAATCGTATTAATGATCTGCCCTATGAAACATTTAATATTCATAGCTCGAAGAGTTATGTTTAATCAATTTAATCGTGCAGTTAAAGTGCTACTAGGGTATCAGTATTTTTTGTGAGCCACAAAATAATAAATCTATATGAATCGGTCTAGTAGACGCAGTTGTACCCCTTGTATATAAGTATATTAAAGGTATGTTTGAAAAATCAAAGGGAGGTAACTTGACAATTCCCTGTGGTACAACCCTTAGCTCACCACAATGCAAATAAGAGAATTATATTCTCAGGCTGTCAACCAACCATTGATAAAAATATAGGAATTTATATAGGAATTTTATTTTCAAAATATAGGAACTTTTAGAGAAAACCAAGTAGAAATAAAGGAACTTTTGAGCGTTATTCCTATACATTAAGGTCCTTTTACATAGACTTTGCTCAAAGACTGAATAAGTACATGTTCTGAATAAATACAAAGACTGAATAAGTACATGTTCTGAATAAATACAAGTTTCAGTATCGGTGTATTACTTTTAATGACTAAATGCATCATGGACCAAACTACATGTACCTCTAAATGAAAAAAATAATATCTACAAACTATCTTGGAGTTAATGCATGTTTTACAAAATAATAACTCTTTTAAAGAAATGGTAAAATTTAAAAGAAAATGGTTTGACAATTTTACTTTGTCTGTAATCCCTCTATGTTAATGACTTCATTGTTTAAAGACAGGTTTTATATATACTAACTGGGTATAATAAATGAAAATATTGTGGTACCCGGAATATGGGCTTTAAATCTATCTTGAGAAAATAAATTATTTCATCATTTGATCTGATACAAGCAGAAACCTGCCGTTTATTACAGCAGCTGATGTAGCCTTTCCTGATCCACAGAGCTGATGATAAGAGAGTATCAACTGATAATGCATCATACATCATAGCAAACTGAATGAAAGATTCATGCCAGTTACTCATCGAAGTAACTAAATGAGGACTTCCAATTTTCTTATTTCATACAACTTTTTTATCAGTGACTCCAAAGGGAAGATGCTTAAATTATCAGTGTAGTCCAGAACACCCCAAGATGATGCTACATAAAAACTCTACTAGCTCTGGGCACATGGTTTCATACAGAAATATTTAAACAATTGTTCTATGTTAAGATTGTGAATTCTGTCAATTTTGCTCTCACGTTTTGAACATTGTAGATGATGCAAGCCTAACATGAAAGTTCTAAATATAATTTACTTACAAAATATTTTTAAAGACTTCTATAAAAAAATTCTTTATGAAAATTAGTACGCCTAAACAGAGGTTACCTTTGGCATCAAATGTGTCACTTAAATGATCTTTCCATGCATGCCAAATATGGAGGTTCTTGACTTAATGGTGACATGAGATATTTTTGACTGTTTTACTAAAGTAATAACTACAATGTACTATATACATTGAGAGAAAAAAAATACACCCTAACAGGGCTAGTTTTGAACCTAAGACTAAAATTTGTCACCCACAATCATTTAAGAAAAATACTAGACAATGTTTTCGGACATACTATACAATTTCTAGCACTGTCAGTAAAAAAAACAGGTTCATTGATTTATTTCCTTTCAATAACTATGTAATCATATTTTTGATGAAATACAATGAATGAGTGGAAGGATGCATGCCTACAGATTTAGAGATCTATAACACACCAGTGGTACCGTTAATTAACTACAACTAGAGTAGGGTATTGGAATACCCTTGCAATTGCTTTACTTTGTAGTATAATTTAGCAATGTATTTTATAGGTTGCAGTGAATGGGCAATAAGTGACATTGACTACAAAATAAAATTAGGTTGAATAGAACACTTTGAAAACTTGAACAACGAACATTTCTTCTAAATTTTTCAAGAGGGTTTTTTAAAAAAGAGTTGCATAAGTAGCAAAGGGTTAGGGCAACTTGAATACTGACACTTGACAGCCACCTACCAGATCAACTCATCATAGGCACTAACTATATTCAACTTATAGGCAGTATAAGAGGAAAAAGATACAAAATACTCAAATATATATGGAAAAAAACCAATTAAACATACTCGACATGGTCAAATTAGAATGATTTACAAAAATATAGGAATGATGGACAAAATATAGTATAAATATAGGAAATATAGGACACTTTTGAAAATATAGGAATGAAACCCAAAATATAGGAATAATATAGGAATATAGGAATTGGTTGACAGCCTGTATTCTCTTTTTTGTGACATCATTTGTGTATATTATATTAATGGCATGATTTTATAATCCATGATTTATCTTATTACATGTACTCGTATAGTAGTTTTGTGTTAACTTTGTCAGACCTTTTACCCCTTACATAGCAGGGGCCCTTCACACTCCTTCTCCTCTTGAAAATTCCTTAAAATCATGCAGTTTTCTCCCAAATTTGGAGTTTACTTTGAATTGAGTGTGATTAAATTTTCCCTTGTGTTATATATCAAAAAGGCCCCAAGCCCCTTCCAAAATACTGAAAAAGCCCTGTTAGTAAAATTTATACAGAAATAAATCTATCTATCTATCTACAAACACTTAAGTTTACTGCCACCATATCAAATGATTATTTGCCTCAAAATTTGGCAGAAATTAGTCCTTCACACAAAAACCTGACCAAAATTTCACAGTAAAAGGCAGATTATTTCGAGCCCAAGTACGTCTAAATGTAAAAGCAACCATTCAAAGTCAGTTTTTTAATTTGTGGCAGGGTCAGAAACATAATTGTGTAAAATGTTTGAAAAACATTGATTTAGGAAAATAAATATATTTTCAAAAATCTTTTTCACTTATTTCTCACATTTTTTAACAGTTTTGGAAAATAAAGCACATACATGTAATTTACATACAGAAAAAAGGCAGGGGATGCTTTGAAAAAAGTATGAAAAAAACAAGATGAACACACCGAGTCATTAGATATATACTGTCCTGTCACAAGATGGGCTAATATATATTAACACACTATACCTAGATATATATTGTTTGTCCATTGATGGTCTATCAACTATCTGATGTGTAATTTTCTCATCAGTTTCTTTATATGTTGAACCTACAGCTTGACTTTCATGCCACGATACTTCACCACCAAATGCTCTGTAGAAAAAATAGACAGAATATATATAGATAAATGTAGACTTTCATGCCATGATACCACAAAATGCTCTGTAGAAATAAGGCTATGTATAATAATAGCATAGAATAAGCATTCTGAATCTTCCATAAAGTTAAAAAATAACTTCACTATTTTCCATCAGTGTTTTCAATATATTTTTCACCTACAGGTATATGGTGGCAGTCAGCCGTCTTACACACTATCTTTGCACAGGTTAAAATCTCTTGACCTAACATTTAGTCTAGTACTAATCACATTCCCTTGCCAGTGGCCCACAACTGCGTTACTTGATAGTTGATACAAAGGTATTGGTAAAGTAGCGCTTCCATAAAACCTGCTGATTTAAATACTTAATTTTTGTTTCATAACCCAATTGTATGCACCACCGACAGTTGAATAAAATTATGAAATTTTCCAAAATTAAGAACAAACGTCTTAAACTCTAAACTTGATGTCATCATAACAACATTGTCACAAGATATAAGCAATCAACTTACCTTATAACAAATACAAGTGGCTCTCTTGGTACTTCACGATTTAAGAAGAATTTTAAACCTTTAAATAAATTCTGAAATTTCATCATATCTTGTAAATCTTGTTTGGCTTGTTCAATATTGTCTGGGTTATCTGTCTGTAATATAGAAACATATAAATTGATTATTGGTGTTATGAATTTGTGGGGCCTCAATGACCCCAAAGCGGCAAATTGTTAGGGACATTAAAATCTTATCAGGGCCCAGAGGAAATGAATGAATCAGACTATTCGAATATTGCTGTGGAAGGTAACTTAAACTTGATATGCGCACTTAACATTATTTTATCCACATCATTTTGTTTGTTTGTTTTTTAGTTTGTTGGGTCTAACGTCGTAGCAACACATTGTATACGTCATAAAAATGTCAGTCAGTCAACCTACAAACTGCTCCTGGAAAGGCTATAACTCTGGATTTAGCTGTTAACCAACTACTAAGTGCATACTTTCGTCAGTGACTGACATTGCCCTGTATAATTAAAAATCATTGGTAGGAGGGAGAATGGCTATAGAAATAATTTCATGACCAAGTTCTACGAAAGTATGCCCAGCCCAAGAATCGAACCCACAACCCCTTGACCAGTAGACTTGCGTGCAACCAACTGAGCTAGCTGGGCGGCTGCATCAATTTGTTTTTGCCAAATGATGCAAATATGCACATCTTCGGCAAACACAGTTGATTGGTAATTGTTTAATTAAACCAAATACTTATTACTTTTACATTGTTTTCAGAAGATGAAACTATCCTTACTGGGCAGTACCCGAGGCCCAGGAACTGGACTCGTGAGTGATGGATTCAAGTTGTAAGAATGATTGAGATGTAATAAGTATTGTATAACACTACTAACCTCCGATGAAGGAAAATGATCTAACTGAACATCTTCTTCAACGTTAGATCCTATAGTCTTTAATGTTTGTGTAAGAGCTGATAATCTCTGTAAAAAAATATACATAGAGAATTAATATTTAAACATGAAATAACACCTTAAAGAACATTATATACAAGAATAGCTTGCTCACATTTACCTGTGATGTATATATAGCAGTAAATTATTGTAAAGTGGAAAAACAACAATGGGTTCTTCTGCTAATCAAATGTCCTGCTCTTCGACAGTTTAAATGCTAATTGAATTTATTACATCATGAAGCCACTAAATACGTGGCATTTCATTTCATGTTGCCTAGCACCATACTTAATACATGCTTTTAGGAGAGGGTAATAGGACTGCATTCCTGCCTGAAAAAAACCAACAACATTGAATAGTTATTCAGTGGGTACTCAACTAACCTTATTATTTTCACCTCACTCAAATTAATTTTAGTCGCTAGTTCTGGACTGATATTAAATCAATGAAAAAAAAACAAGGAAGAGAACAAAAGATCACAATACCTCTTCCAGTGTTTCTCTCTCAGTAAATCTAACAAGTCTAGCTTCTTTGACAGGATCTCTTTTACCTTTCTTCTTCCATGTTTTAATGTTAACACCTACTGGTGGTTCCTCTTTTACTGGTTCTTTCATTTCTTCATTATCATCTGTCAGGTGTAACTGTAAGAGAAAAGTTTGAACCTTTGTAGAATGATAACCCAAACTGTCACACATGCATCTCAAGGACAATTAACTTGTGTACTCTGGGTTTATTGAACTGGTTAATTATGAGAAGATTTTAATTTTGTACAATTTTGGGGTCAACATTACTGCCCCTGATGACCTATATTTGGATTCCGGCAACTTGTTACTGCTTTAAATATTTGGTTTGGGCAAGTAAAATATATAGCTTGTTGTCAAACTGGGCAACCAACTTGACAAATTAATAATGAGTCATGAATTTGTAGTTCAAGGTGTTATAATGTCACTAAATAATCATAAGATGCATTCAAAGGGTTATTACAAGTGCAAAATAGTTATTTAGTGGGGAGGAGTCTATACTTGTATTTAGATAATATAAAGAACCCTATACATACCTTGGGTGGATAATGTAGATTGATAGTATTATATAATTTAAAGTTGATAAAACCAAGTAATGTTACATAAAACTCTACAAATGTTTTCATTATCTTATAATCTACATCATCAGGGTGCTGAAATATATATACGAGTAATGATTAGTAAATAGCTACGCCAATTAAAGTCGAGTCTTCACATCAATCTTTCATTAGCACTGGACATTTGGTCCAGCAAAATGGAAATTATAACTGGAATGAATACTTACTATACTGAAAACAAGAGCTGTCAGAGGAGACAGCATGCTCGACTAAGTAAGTATTTGTCGCATGAGATGAGGTTGATGATAAGGAACATACATATTTTAAAATAGATACCTTAACAAATTATAAGGATAATAAGGAACATATATTTAAAGTTTGAAGTCAATACCAAAAGAAACAAAACAGTTGCAGTAAAAACAAGCATTTTTTAAAGAAAACTCTAAGTTCAAGGGGACATAATTCTGAAAAAAATGTGTTTTGAGTTATGAACCTTGTCACATGAGATGTGGTTGATAATAAGGAACATATATTTAAAGTATGAAGTTGATACCTCAAGAAATAAAAAAGTTATAGTAAAAAAATATTTTACTGCACAAAAACTTTAATCAGAAATGTGGACGCGGACGCTAGGGCGAGTATGAGAGCTATCCATTTACTTTGCAAAGTCGAGCTAAAAATCTTTGCAATAAGTAACAATATGCTATCCATTTTAATAACCATTTTAGCACCAATCAAAAAGACTTAAACATAATATGAGGTAGTGACATAAGCTTTAATCTCAATCTGCGTAAACACATATCCAGTAGACCACGGTCGTACTAGATCTGTACTTTTTCCCTTTGAGGTCACGTCGAGATGAACTTTGTGTCGACCAATCAATGCGTAGCTTTCATCTAGACGAAAACACTATTAATCACATTTTGATTTCGTAATTTCTATTTTTAGACCAAGTTTTGCTTGCTAATTTAACCGCGGTAATATTCACAGGCTGCGATTGGGCGGCTCATTTCAAATTTCGTGACGTAGACGATGTAAACAAGTTACGTATCATAACAATTTCGTCATGAATATTATGATGAGAAAAGGTCACCTGAACGTGACCTTCGTTTGGAAAAGGCCAGATCTACATTAGCGAGTATGCGAGCGGTAAAATTGTAGATCGGGTTTTAATCAGATTGCTTTAATCTATTCCATTAACGTTGTGGAATAAACTGGACATGGCAGTCCCCCTTGGGACTCTAATATAATTTCACATGCGCAATTACTTTTTATCATGATGCAAAAAAATGTCCTTGGCGGAACACTGATTGAGAAGTTTCAGTAGTTTGAAGTCAGTTTTTGAAATCATTTGACTGTAGAAACGGATCTCAAAAATAGAAACAACATTTAAGATTATTATATTTAAATACTTTAAGACTATAGATATGTATATGAGTAAACTGTTCAAAGATGATAAAACTAAAACAATACAAGATGTTATACTTACAGCAAATCCTACATTATGTGGTATAACCCAGTTAACTGTTTGACCCATAATATCTGCTTGATAATATATACCTTTTATAGATATAAATACCTGAAAAATATAATATATAGAATATGTTAAAATTTCATCCAACAGTATTTTTTTCTTCATTTTCAATACTTAAAAATCAAAAGTTAAAGTCTTATTCTCTTTAAATGTCCAGCCAACTTTACAATTTTGTACTATAACCCCTGATCATTGAAATCACATACAGACAGATAACCCTAAAAGTACCCATTTACTCCTAGGTGGAATAAAACAACTTTAGGTAAATTTCTTGCTTAAGGAAATTAGCAATGCAATGTCCCAAGCGGGGTTAACAATGCAGGATCTCTTGATCCTTAAGCTTGTGTTCGTCCCTGGCTCCTACTTTATATAACATCCAAGGAATACTTCTGTTTTCTTGTTTGAAAATATATAAATATATTCCTCTTTCATTTACCCATGATTTTTTCAAAATTGACCCAAACTTCATGAGTTAGGGAAATTTGCAACAAAGAAGGGGAAAACCTACCTCTTGAAGAGGATAACAGGGTTGAAGTTTGACCACCAAATGGCCAGAAAAAAACACTGAAATCTAAATAGAAAACATATTACAAACAGCACTTACCTTTCTCAATGACTGTGATGCTATCACATAATGCATAAACTCTACACTCAATCTACGACACATCAATATAAACCTAGTTTCCAAGATTTTAGTTTGTGGAAAAGTAGCAAATAAAAATACCATAGATAAACAATCATCTAGATCCCTCACTGCATCAATAAATGATGGATACCTACAATAAAAAGTATAAAAGTATATGAACATTGATATTCTTAATTATTCATACACAGCAGAGTTCGACACTAACAGTGTCAAGGGGTTCCGAGGGCACAGTGATTCTCAGCTAGGGATTCCGTAAGGATCCCTGTTCCCTGTGCCATGAATTTTTCATTACAAATAGTGATTACAAATTTGTAATCAAAATTTTCAGTTTATTTTTGGTCAATTTTATAGCTGTTATGGAGAGGATGTGTATAGGCATTATATGCCTGTTATCCAATCCAATTCATTGAATAAAATATGTATTAAATTATAGCTGTTAATGGGTTATATTCCAAATCTAAAATCATATCTTTTTTTCCCAAATTTCAATCCAAAATTCCCAATAAAACTTGAAAAAAAATTTTTTGAAAAAAAAAAACCCAGCTGTAAGTATGTTTCAGCTTAAATTATACATCCCAGTAATCTTTCTTTTTAATTAACTAATTAAATTAATAAAGAATGAATCTAAAACTTTGTTAAATCTGCTTTTGTTATTAAATTTGCATGACATTTTATCCCAACTTGAACCAAAATGCCGTAAAATTCCCTATTCTATGGGTATGGGTCATATTCTCATATTTGTGGAAAAAAACATAGATTTTTGTCTTTTATTGGAGGAAACCTTAATGTTAAGGAGAAAGCCTTGATTAACTGACAAGTGATATTTTTGAGATCCCTGGTAAAAATAGTTTTTAAACCCAACTGTCATAGGTTTTCGAAATTTCATTCTAACAACAGCTTACAGTAGTAAAGATAATTATGTCCATACAAGCTTACATTAGAACCAATCAAAAACACTTCTAATAGATATTGGATTATGACAAAACCTATGGCTTATTCCAATATCGTTATGGAATGTAACTGGACCCTGATGTGCCTTTTGGCCCGCTAACATAATTTCACATACGCCATTTTGGATATTACATGCACAAATGAATATGTATGTTCAGCAATACACTGAATACAATTATAATTTTCTACCTTTCTTTTACGATATGATCCAGTTTGTATTTTGGTTTGGTCTTTCTTATCCTTGCAACAGAGTTCAAATTATTTCTACCATAAGCTTTTTTAAGTCTTCTCATAAAATGCTGAAAAAGAAAACAATTGAACATATTACATTAAAACCATGGCTATTGATGGGACATTTTAACAATGAAAACAAAGAATAGGGGAAGTTAACGTAGCTGTATTTGAGAGGTGGTTGATGATGAAAGATGACTGTTTTTAGATATGATTGTTTTTGAGTTAAAGTTGTTGAGGAGTAATAGTTCCTGTTGAGAAATTGCTGTTGTTTAAAGATGATTATCAAAAGAATCAGTAGCCTTTTAATAGTCTTTTATTTAGGGATTCCTTATTCACATTAGGGTTTCTCCCAATATTTTTATTTGAAGCAGTTTCTGAGAAAAATGTGATAAACAATTCATGGAATTTAGGGATCCTGACAGATAAGAACCACTGAGCTTCCTTCTAAGTTTTGGGGATCCTCAGAATCCCAGGACACTGTTGAAACATGCATTTGAATCTAATAAATATTTTAAGAGGTTACACATAATTTGAGCTAGTTTACCTTGAACTCTCTAAATTTATTCATCAAAGGTTCATGTAGCAGGAATTGTATATCTTTCACCATATAGTAGGTTCTGGCAGCAGAATTTCCCTTCCCAGCCTTCTTTCTGTGCCTTGGTTCTACAGGATAGATTCCTTTTAGAATACATAGTCGTCTGAAAAAAAAGAAATATAGATATTATAATATCATTGATAGAAGTTATTAAGGATTTGTTTTATAGCTCAATATATTTGTAATTGTTCTTACATGATATTGTTGGGACAAGTGAGGAGTCAGTGCACCCTAGAATATCGTTTAACTTTGCCATTGTCTGTTCTAAGGCAGAGACCTCTTTGGTTCTTCTTCGCACAGGTGAGAGGTCAAAGACAGGGTGTTAAAAATGTTAAAAGGTTCTCATTTTTGTTGTTAGTTCGTGGCATCCTATTAATAGGAAAAACTTCAAATTCTAAAAAATCTCTCTCTCCTTGCTTTATCGATGCAAGGAAGTTCGGTGTACTCTACTGTTGCTGTTCCTGGTTTGTTTTTATATTCACTTTCAATAACTGAATGTAAATTATTTACTAACAAAACTCATATTTCTTTCACTATTACCTGAAATCTTTTAGAGAAATTTGAAGTCTTCTGACAGCTTTTGTTCTGGTGATGAATGCAGTGGCTGCCCCACTTTTATCCTAAAAAGAAACAAATACAAACTATGATAAATTAATTGCATATAAAAATAATGGAAGGTTTATAACGTTAAAAAGATGATAAATCATATGTATACCATACAGTTCTTTTAGTGCTTATATTTAAATGCTTATTTTTTTTTTTACTTGATGAACAATTTGTTTAGAGTCTTGATTCTGTGGTGATCAAAGGTAACTATAAGGTCACTTCCAACAGCCTTGCTGTTGGGTTAACCCTTTAGCAGCACAGTTGAGTGTCTCGCCTACCACCTGGGAGAACCAGGTTCCATTCCCAGTCAGAGCATACGGTTTTTATTCGCCCAATTAACTTTAATCCATTTGAAATAATTCCAATGAAGGATGGTCTGACATGTTCGGCCCTTAAGCTACATGTACAAAACAATATTTTACCCCTTTTAAATAAATAGGGTAAGAAATATTGTCAGCACTGGTGTCCTTTGACTGGCCCCTGCATTAGACAAACGTGACCAAATAGAGTTGAACTTGATGGCTTACCCAAAAACTTGATTATTGCAGAACATTGTCACCTCTTTATGCAGTTATCAAAAATGAATGAATTATAAAACAAACACTTTCATCAAAGAAATCAACATGAAATCTTCATATATTGAAAGAAAATATAAACATATCCGAATCATAACACTATCCGAAATATGTCTTAGTCAATTAAACCCTTATGATCGCGCGTCATGTCTCCATTTTCAGCAAATTTAACTGCTAAGAATAACCAAAAAATTTTTAATGAATAAATAAATGAATTTATACCTTTTTTGTAGCTCTCCCCATGATGTTTGAAGAAGATTTAGAAAATAAAAACAACCACACGTGTTTTCTAAAACCTCTTTATTAAACCGGACCAAGTTCAGATATTTTAATCCGCGCGCCGCTGGATCCGCCCCCTTTCTGTAGCTCCGCCTTAAATTTGTTTGTTTTATCAAAGGATAAAATGTAAACATTTCTTTGTCATTCACATATAATTTAGATTTGTTTATTGATATTTTATTGATTGAAATGTTATTTGTAATAGATCTAAGGCACCAAGGAAATTGACTGCTCATCAGATCCACAATCATTAAAACAATTCACATTATTGATAGAGTATTCAACATTTTCAATTTACAATTGATTATAATTATGATAAGAATAATTGAAACACTGATTTGGTAAAGAATTACTCTTTTTATGGGTGCACGATATCCAGGGGAATTCAACGTACGTTTTATCTAGGTGGTCCGAACTAAAAAGAATAATTCTCGAGTAGATGTCGCCTGGTCAAAAGTTATAATTTATGTTTCCTATTTGTTGAAAAAAAAACGACATAAAATTATTGAAAACAATTTTTGTATTTGTCACTTATATACCATTTTAACTACATTCTCGTACCCAGAGTATTAGGATTCTCAATACTAGCAACCTCGGGGTACGAGAATGTTTTAACTTCGGACATCGATTGATTTTGGTTTCACGTTTTTTTTTCAAGTTCATGTGGTTTTTCGTGTGTTAAATTTCAAAATTCCTTAAGCCACCCAGTGATACGGAAAGACTTACCAAGTTACCAGGTTGTCTGCGTGTATTAAATTATCACAGAGGTTATTATACGATTAGTTTTAATGTCAAAGTGATAGAATGTCCGCTTACGACTAGGAAGGTCGTGAGTTCGATCCCAACTAGGACCATTGATTTGTATCGGGTTACATATTTACATTTTATGTAGACACCCAATGTCTCTGATAGCATAGTGTACACGCGTCTGGGGATTAAAATCGTCAAAAATTGATTGATTTTGCAAAAAACAAGTTGATCTTTACAGCGGAATTTTACAATGAGCGAATAATACAATTTATTAAGCAAATTTACATTTTATGCCATTTTATTACACGTACATTACTTTTTGTACATAGAGCCATAATATATTCTATGTAGAATCAGAAATTTTATAAAACAGGGATTTGCAACGAAGTGCTATTTTGAATATCCACGGTCGTCACTGTCTATAACTGGCTGAAGCAGGCTGTACAAACTATTTCAGAGTTTAAAAACATGTTTTATGCTTTTGAACATGTCTTCCATGCAACTTGTGAATGTTTCTGAAGTTTTTGACAAAGGTTTTTGCAATTATGACCGAAAATTTTACTCTATGTGATGCAAAATAGGGCTGAAAATGGCAGATCGGCGGAAAAATGCATAATTTTGCGAAACAGACTGTGTGTATAATTTACTTCAGAATCATCTAGAAACACATTATTCCTAACCTTTATGTCAATTTGAATGGTACTGGTACGAAATTTCCTGTGAATAACTTTATTTAAACTTGTAATACTTGTTATCCATGTGAGCCGAAATATACTACGGCAGTGGAATTTGATGTAAATCTACGTGGTTGCAAATCCGTTATATAAAATCCCTGATAGAATCGGAGATGTAGACACCCAATGTCTGTAATAGAGCACAGTGTAAACGCGTCTGGGGCTTAAAATCGCCAAAACTTGATTGATTTTGTATACAAAAAACAGTTGGTCTTTATAGCGGAACTTTAATGTACAATGAGCGAATAATACAATTTGGTCATATCTTCGTTGTTTCAATCTGTATAGACATGAGACTTGGTGGGTGCATTAACAATGTATTTCAACACGTACATGAGAAATATGATTAAAATATTATAATAATAATACTAAAAATTGCAAAAATGTGTTTGGAGATAAACATCGTTGATGCATCTTATTCCAACACAATTTCTGGAGATATATATTGTGACCTACGATGGCAACCGAACAATAATCAAAATGTGTGATAGAAGAATTAAGCACCGCAAACCACAAACATTGTAGTTTAGAGGGGGGGGGGGCAGTAATATAGAATATATATTTCTTGTCATGTGTTTACTTAATATTTCTTTGACTATGGATTATCGCGATCATTTCTATTTATTATTTCAGAATTAATTAATATATAATGGGATATTATGACAGTGTAAATATTACTACAGAAAAACAAACATAGTCACTAACATACTTTAAAAATACTAACACATTCACCGGCGGACGTCGCGAGTGCTCAGTCGCCTTGAACAGATGGAAATTTGAAAAAAGTGTTAATATTACAAACGGGATTCGTAGCGCGCCGAGTTTCCGAATCTAATATCTCGAAGGGAAAGGGTTCGTATCCCATCAGGGGCAGTAATATCATTACAAGAAAATTTGACAATAATGTCATTTTTGCCGGCCTAGTGTACGGGTAGGTGAGTACTGGTTATAGACAATGGTCCAAGAAAGTTCGGTTAGGTGCTCTGATTGGCGTAAAAATCTTCATTGTGTTCACGCGGAGTTAAACCCAGTAAACTGTATATAAAAGAGGGGTCAATGGTCGAAAATTCTTGAAAAGGTTTATATAAAAAGTTACAAACAGGATTAAAAATTAAGCTTATGAATTCTTATAGTTTCTGGCCCCCTTTGAACAGTTCATAGACTGGAACAACGGGAAATTACTCAATTCGTCCGTTTATTTTAGCCAAGCGAAGTTTGTTTCAATGTATATACAACTGGTCAAATAAAACAGTGTTAATATTTAATGTATCTAATTGCATTTAACACATTTTATACAATTGTTAGTTCAAATATTAGTACGGTGTCCCAATGGGACCATTGCTTCATTTTGCTTCGTCATCCTCAATGTGAAAATACGATAACATTATACGAGGTCGGGAAAACACGTTGTGGTCACTATGAGAGAGAATAAGTACAAGAAGCATTCTTCAAGACAAACTAGCTTGCATCAGCACTGAACACTCAGTCCGGCAAAATTATAATTTTATAACAAAAGTTAACTGGACCAAACATTTTTAAAATTGAATAAACAATACGCCAACAAATATTAAATTTTATTGAATTAAAAAATGTTTGCTGAAAAAAGTTCTAATTTTCCTGGACTGACGGCAAATTTTGTGGACTCGGTCCCCGGGCCCACTGGCTTAGTTTGAAGACTGAAGTAGCACGCTTTGCTATAGCTAATTTCGGGACCATACACTTTGCTATCACGACCTCATATCATTTCATCTTTCCGCGACTGCATGTCAAAACCCGGTATCGTATTTCCGCGTCTTTGCATTATATTTTCGTGTTTTCAACATGTACGATGGTAAAGCTATGGCACCATGTCTCTTCCAGGACACCATACTTCCTAAATAAGCGATATATACTTTCTAAAGTTACAACTGCGATAGAGAACTAAATTAATGGAACAATGAGTTAAAATACAAAGTCAATTATCGCTTGATCACACTTCAAGTGACGAGTGTTAATTTACCGATATTTAGAATGTTTATTGTGCCATTCTTGAGGAAATGTGCCTGATAGTGTTTAGGTAGATTTTTGTTGTTATACGTGCGCCCTTCCTTTTCACGTGGAATTGATGCGAACTTTTTATCATGCCTGAGTGCTGGAATTTAAAGGATTTATTTAATGTGTATGTATTTTAACATAATTTCATCGGATTAAACCAAATTTGTGTTTTACTGCCGCCGTGTTTCATGCTATGTACTTTACTGTCGCCGTGTTTCATGCTATGTATTTTACTGTCACCGTGTTTCATGCTATGCACTTTACTGCCGCCGTGTTTCATGCTATGTACTTTACTGCCGCCGTGTTTCATGCTATGTACTTTACTGCCGCCGTGTTTCATGCTATGTACTTTACTGCAATCGCGGTTCATGCTATGTACTTTACTGCCACCGTGTTTCATGCTATGTACTTTACTGCCGCCATATTTCATTCTATGTACAATATACTTTACTGCCGCCGTGTTTAACCCCATTTTGTTTATTTTCACCGTGTTTCATTGTGACGTACTTCACTGCTACCATGTTTTTACTGCCTCTATGTTTCACTGTCGGCATGTTTTACTGCTGCAGTGTTTCATTATGACGTACTTCACTGCAGTCGTGTTTCACTCCGACGTGTTTACTTGTCAACTTACATCACTGCTGTCGTATTTCACTATCTCTGTGTTTCACTGCCGCTGTGTTTAATTACCACCGTGTTTTATTGTCGATACTCTTCACTACTGTCGTGTTTCACTTCGGCCGTGTTTTCACCACAGTCGAGTTTCACTGTCGTTATTTGTAGCCTTGCCATAAATATCATTTTACCAGGTGAGTTTGAATCGTCTACATTGCGTTATGGGAAATTATTTTAATATGTGCTTAGCTAATAATAAACATCGATGCTTTATTTGCTTAAAGAGTTAAAAAACTAGGACATAACTTGAAACCAGAAATGCTATATATTTACGTTTGACTTTAAAAACGTTATGTACAGTGCAACCTGATAACTCAGAGCACTGCTAAATACGGAATAAACCTAAAATTTCGAACCAATTTCTGTCCTAATTGGAACATTGAAATGTCTAACTCTCAGAAATATAGAACAAGTCGAGTTCAAACATTTGATGGGTTATCCAGTGGCAATTAATTTGGTTATTGTTTTTGTTGTTTGATAGTGGCGTTCCTTTTAAAATAAAACCTTAAAGATCGAAAACATCACCCTCATTGCCTATCAGCTGTGTGGTAGGTCTTTCTATTCCTGGTACAATTGCATACAACTTTTCACTGGCATTGAAACCAAGAATTCCAGTTTACGTTCTTTGTTCGTTGTACTTTTAAGTATACAATGTACATGTATTGTACTATTCTAACTTGAATTGCAAAATTAATACATTTATATGACATATAATTAACTATAATTATAATTAATTGATTACATTAATGACCGTATTGAGGTCACCATTATGATCGGAATTAATTTGATTATTTATCGTAGAGTCGTCATTGTTTGAGAGTAAATTTCTGGTTACATTTAATATTTGTTTTCAATTTCGTTGTGAAAAGCCGCTAAACGTAGCTATTGACGCTAAATGTCGCAATTGACACTAAAGGTTGCAACCAATACTAAACCCCCTACCACGTGCGACGCTTAGCGTCAGCGTTGCGACATCATGCGTCAGAGCAACGTTCAGGGTGGGTTGCGACATTGTAGCGTTTGTGTGGCCTCGTTAAGCGTCAATTGCAACGTTTTGCGGCTCTTCCCGGAAAAAAAAATACAGCTTCACTAATATGCACCGGTTTACAGTGATATATCTTTATGCTTAATGAACGCAATGCTCTATGTAAAAATTGGATTTACCCGTTTATTAATGCATGATTTAACTTATGAAACACATTCACGACTTCCTGATGGCGGATTAGTTCTACTGCTTCATACATTCACGTATGAACATTTAAATTTTGATCAAACATTTTCCGTAAAAAGTAGGTCTTTCTATTCCTGCTACAATTGCATACAACTTTTCACTGGCATTGAAACCAAGAATTCCAGTTTACGTTCTTTGTTCGTTGTACTTTTAAGTATACAATGTACATGTATTGTACTATTCTAACTTGAATTGCAAAATTAATACATTTATATGACATCTATTTAACTATAATTATAATTAATTGATTACATTATGACCGTATTGAGGTCAGCTAGATAATGATCAGAATTAATTTGATTATTTACCGAAGAGTCGTCATTGTTTGAAAGTAAATTTCTGGTTACATTTAATATTTGTTTACAATTTCGTTGTGAAGAGCAACTACACGTCACATCACCGCTAAACGTCGCAAATGACACTAAACTATCCAACTAAATGCGACGCTTGGCATCAAGGTTGCGACATCATGCGTTAGTCAATATTTGTGCGCGTATAGCGACAGCGTTGCGACATCATGTGTCATAGCAGCGTTAAGCCCGTGTCACACAGGCAAATAATTTGACCGCGAGTTGCGGCGAGTTGAAACTCGCAGCAACTCGGCTGGTATCGTGTAGATCTCGTACTGATGTCGATGCATCTCTCCACATGTCGCAGCATCTTGGCCTGTCGCGGCGACAATTTTAAACCGTTTAAAATTCTTGCGGTGGATCGCCGAACTTTTTATCTCGTGTAGATGTCGAGAGGATGTCGTATGCATGTCGTGAAAACTCGTACTCGTGTCGTAATAATGTCGTCACATGTCGCCGTGAAATCTACCTCCGCGAGATGTGCGCGAGTCTTTGCGAGTTTTTGCAACATCTTCACGAGTTTGCGCGACCTCCTTGCGACATTCACACGACATTATCGCGAGTTAAATATACTTCGGAAGAAATCTGTCAACAGTTTTTATCCAGACGTCATTGAGTGAACATGCCAACGAAGGGAAAGTCACAAAAGCAAAAAAAAATCGTCGAAACATTTTACGAAGCATCTTGGCCTGTCGCGGCGACAATTTTAAACCGTTTAAAATTCTCGCGGTGGATCGCCGAACTTTTTATCTCGTGTAGATGTCGAGAGGATGTCGTATGCATGTCGTGAAAACTCGTACTCGTGTCGTAGTAATGTCGTCACATGTCGCCGTGAAATCTACCTCCGCGAGATGTGCGCGAGTCTTTGCGAGTTTTTGCAACATCTTCACGAGTTTGCGCGACCTCCTTGCGACATTCACACGACATTATCGCGAGTTAAATATACTTCGGAAGAAATCTGTCAACAGTTTTTATCCAGACGTCATTGAGTGAACATGCCAACGAAGGGAAAGTCACAAAAGCAAAAAAAAATCGTCGAAACATTTTACGAAGAACCGACACTTGAAGGTGAGGCTTCAAATGATGTGGTTGTAGTTAGCCCAGATGGAGTGCAAGAGCCTGTTGCTGTAGAACCTGCAGATGATCTGAAGAAAAAAAGAATATACAATAATTTCACTGAGCTATGCTCGCTTTTTATACAGCCTTCGCAAGATGTCGTGTCATCTAAAATGTGTGCCGCACTACTCTCTCCACAGATCGTAATGAACTCGTAAACATGTCTCGTTTAAATCGGGATAAATCGTCGAAACTCGTAGTAGCTCGTATGAATGTCGTAAGATGTCGAGAGAATATCTAGTACATGTCGCTCGTTTGTCGCTATAAATCGTCGCTGACCGTCGATGATCGTGGACGTCTCGTGTGAGTGTCGTACAACACTCGAGCAGATGTCGTGCAAGACTCTTTATAACCAAATGTCGTGACAACTCTTCCATTTTGGCCACGAGATTGAACTCGTTCATTGTCGCGGAAACTCGCAGTACCAACTCGCGAATATGTGACACGGGCTTTAAGCGTTGGTTGCGACATTTAGCCTGTGTGTTGCTTCGTTTAGCATGGGTTGCGACATTTAGCATTTGTGTTGCCTCGTTTAGCGTCAATTGCGACGTTTAGCGGCGCTACACGGTGTAAAATTATACAGCGTTGCTAATATGCATCGGTTTACAGTAATATATATTCCTTATGTTTAATGAACGCAATGCTCTATGTAAAAATTGGATTTACCAGTTTATTAATGCATGATTTAACTTTAGAAACACATTCACCACTTCCTGATGACGGATTAGTTCTGCTGCTTCATACAATTCACGAATGAAAATTTTGAATTTTCATTTTACTCTTTGCATTGAAAATGTTTTTAATTTGTGGTTTAAAAATACATGAATTCACAAACATAAATGTGAGTGAATAAGCGTGTTTGTTTATTCGTTCGTAATCGAACATTATTTACAATTTAAGAATTTCAAATGCATGTTCTTAAAATAGTTAAAACACTTAAAAATCACTTAGTTGCATAGTGAGGACAGGCTAGCATGAAATATTTAATGAACTCGTATTTCATTTGATCTACGCCGTGTTTATGATCTCTGTACATTGAATGTATCTTAGTCATTCATGAATTTATTATACAGTTTGCGATCTGTAGTTATTTTCACAAAAAAAACTTACGATAAAATTCACCGTAAGTCCATTTTAAAAAATTATCGCAGCGGGTCAGTTGATTAAACTTCTTCAGTATTATACTATATTCTGAAAGTTTACAATATTTTGCACAATTTAAGCTCATTTAGAGCTGAATGGAATAGATATTGAGCATTTTATGGGCGTTTTCATGCTTTTGGCGTACAGAGAATTTTAGCGTAAGATTTCTGAAAAATGTTATTTAGCAGGACAAATTGTCGCAGACGTTCTATTCAAATGAGTTATCCGGTAAAAGCAGAGAAGCATTTTAACAATTAGCAGAAACTATGGAATAATCTAATCCGGATATTACATATTACCAGAACACTAACTTATCTTCCTGACAAAACGTTTATATTTTATGATTTAATTGATATATTTCTTTGCAGACGACAGATCGAGTTATGTAACCAGGAAATATGACGTAAGGATAATTACAATTGATACAAATTGGATTTATTGAGTTTCTGCAAGAAAAGTTATATATCTCTTTGCCTGATTGATTCAATCAATGGAACATGTATTAAAAGACTTGGACATTTCTTAAACTGGAAATTTGAGTTATAATTGTGTTTCTTGGAATAAATACCCAATCTAGTGTAGAAATGAGTGTAATGGACGGACTACCCGGTTTTGAAGGTAAATATACAATGTATCATAATTTGATATTTTTAGATTCTAATTAAACATATTACATTACGCAATATATTTTATGATTTACTAAAACAGGAAAGTTTCGCTATGGCGACCATCTTGGTATTTTCAAAATCATGGGAGTTTTGGCCATTTTTAGTAACACTTTGACGCCGTTGGATTGGTAATAATCGGACGGCCAGGTTCGCATTGGTTCGAATCCCATCCAAATCGTACCCCGTCTTAGTTTAGCGAAGAACTTTATCCTACTAGTTCAGAACTGGGGGACCAGGAAGTGGACTCGAAAGTGATAAATCTAAATTGTAAGAACTTGTAAGGAATTGTTAGAATCGAGTTAAAATAGATACTTCGATTGTGAAACAAGATCCTTCAATTTAGATAAATCACTTTCGAATCCACTTCCTGGTCCCCCATTTCTGAGATGATTATTGTCGTACAGTTGGCCATATCCAATACACTTGGTTGTTCCAGGTCGATTTCATTCTCACCAACATATAACAATTTGTTATCAACTTCACAGCTCGACCAAGATCATACTATACGTGGTGTCTCCTATAGCGGCGTTTTCTGTTTATATGGGTTACTATAGCAACAGTTTTACATCTTCACACATTTTTGCGAGACTTAGCAAAACGACTTACTAAATATACCACCAGTTAACAATTCATTAACACATAAGATATTTTGTTAACTCATTCATTGATCTATCCGAAGCTGTTATATACATACATACGTATAGTTTACGTACATACATGTATAAAGTGCATCATCGTTTTATCGATTGAATTGCTTCGGGATTTCTTGTTTTGTGCCAATTGTAAAATGTCGGGTATTTCCGTATTCTTCGCGAAGATCACGAAAGGATCCGAAGTATTACGATACCCTTGATAAAGGTCACGGAAACACTCGAAGTGAAAGGATCCGAAGTATTACGATAGCCTTGATGAAGTTCACGGAAACACTCAAAGTGCGATAGTCTTTACGAAGGTTGCAGAAACCCTCGAAGTATCACGATAGTCTTTACGAAGCTCAAAGGCACACTTGAAGTATCACGAGAGTCTTTACGAAGCTCAAAGGCACATTCGAAGTATTACGATAGTCTTTACGAAGCTCAAAGGCACACTTGAAGTATCACGATAGTCTTTACGAAGCTCAAAGGCACATTCGAAGTATTACGATAGTCTTTACGAAGTTCAAAGGCACATTCGAAGTATTACGATAGTCTTTACGAAGCTCAAAGGCACATTCGAAGTATTACGATAGTCTTTACGAAGCTCAAAGGCACACTCGAAGTATCACGATAGTCTTTACGAAGCTCAAAGGCACATTCGAAGTATTACGATAGTCTTTACGAAGCTCAAAGGCACATTCGAAGTATTACGATAGTCTTTACGAAGTTCAAAGGCACATTCGAAGTTTTACGATAGTCTTTACGATGCTTACAGGAACACTCGGAGTACAGCGATAGGTTTTACGAAGGTCACGGAAACACTCGAATTATAACGATAGACTTTACGAAGCTCACGAACACACCCATTGCTTTGCGATAGTCTTTATGAAATCATCCGTAGTTATACGTTAGTTTATTATCATGAAACTTCTCAGAATGTTTGTAACGATCACATAAATTCATCATAGCTTAATGAATTAATATCGATCAGTGAAAATTACACCAAATACTCTAGAGTAATGATATTAATTACTTAATCCTAAATAATAAAAGCAAATCCTTTGCGTGAACGACATCTTTGAATGCGTCTCTAATTATTTGTTGCTTCAACCATGCTAGCTCTGAAAGGGAAACATCGTTTGATATGTAAATCCTTGCTTGTTGCCGGAACTAACTTGAATATGTTACATTGATTTGATGCGATGTAATCTTATAGGTTTTTATAATTTCATCAATTATTATGGCCATTTCTCAATTTGGAAAATGAAACATGACGAGTTTGAGGAAGTTTAAATACAATTTTGAATGGCTGTTTACGAGGATGATCGAATAAGATTTACGAACGATGGCTAAACTTTTTTCTTTTGGTTGGTTTAAACGCCGCAGCAGCTCATTGTATAAGTAATATCACAGCGGTCAGTCAACCTACTCACCCTTCAGGGAAAGGCTTAATCTTTTGATTTAGCTATTAATCAGTATATAGGCGTATACTTTCGTCAGTGACTGACAACTGCCCTACATGATTTAGAATTAGTGGTAGGAGGCATAATGGTCTTAAACATCATTTCATGACCAAGCTCCACGAAAGTATGAGGTCAGTTTGACTTCATATGTTTGAAACTCATTTTTATAAAACAATAACAGATACGGACAGGTAATTTTGAAATAGCCTAACAAAAACCAACATTAGTAAACGAGTGGCATTAATATTTATTATTAAGCCGCCCGGCTAGCTCAGTTGGTAGCATGCAAGTCTACTGATCGAGGGGTCGCGGGTTCGATGCCCGGGCGGGGCATACTTTCGTGGAGTTTGGTCATGAAATAATTTCTACGGCCATTCTCCCTCCTACCAATGAATTTTAATTATGTAGAGCAGTTGTCAGTCACTGACGAAAGTATGCACTTCGTAGTTGTTGGTTAACAGCTAAAGCCAGAGATTTAGCCTTTCAATGAAGAATGCGTAGGTTGACTGACCGCCGTTATATAATGTGTTGCTATGGCGTTAAATCCAACAAAAACAAACAAACAAAACTTATTATCAAATTCTTAGAATCACAGACTTGTGTACATGTGTATTTCAGAACGAAGCAATGTCCGTATCTGCTTGTTTAAAACGAACACAAGTAGATTCATACTTAGCCTAATGAATAATTCAAACACCGCGAAAATTTCAATGGACTAATAACATAACAAGGAACAAACCGTTTATAGAATTAACGTTTAAAGACAAACCGACGTAAATTATTGAATATAGCTGGACCATTTAGCTAACTCAGATTTTATACTTCGTGTATTTTACGATTAATACGAAGTTACACGAAGTTCACTATCAATGATTTTACTGGAATCGTGAAATGTCGTGCGTTTCCGTATTCTTCAAAATAGCTTTTGTCGATCATTGCCGAGACAGTAATATGTACTTCATATTTGTTTCATTTTACTGTTATTTTTACATTAATAACCACAAGGTAACATGCATAGGGGACATTTTTATCCCTATAGATGGCATTATCGGGGTAGATCTAATTGGACTCTTGTTAGTCATAGTTTACAATTATGACATGACAACGGAAACCTTTGAAGAAGGCGTGTTGGACCAGACCTGTAATTTAAGATAAAAGTTCATGCAATTAATATAATCAACAATTTTTCTTGAAGTTTAATGAAACTATTGATGCTACAATGTAATTGATATACCGTTATTTCTGTTCGATGATGTTCGTGATGTTTAAATATGACACAATACAATACGATACGGTACAATGCAATACGATACGATACAATACGATCTGATATGATACGACACGATGCGATGCAAAACGATACGATACAATGCAATGCGAAACGATACGATACAATGCGATGCGAAACGATACGACACGGTGCGAAGCAATACGATACGATACAACGCGATGTGAAACGATACGACACGGTGCGATACAATACAATACGATACGATACAATGCGATGCGAAACGATACGACACGGTGCGATGCAATACGATACGATACAATGCGATGCGAAACGATACGACACGGTGCGATGCAATACGATACAATGCGATGCGAAACGATACGACACGGTGCGATGCAATACGATACGATACAATGCGATGCGAAACGATACGACACGGTGCGATGCAATACGATACAATGCGATGCGAAACGATACGACACGGTGCGATGCAATACGATACAATGCGATGCGAAACGATACGACACGGTACGATACAATACGATACGATACGATGTGACGCGCAATGCAACACAGCACAACATGCAACCTCCTAGCTACTATCGCTTGCTTTCTTAAGTCGTTGGATATTTTATGCCATGAAACCAAAACACTGTTTTTGTTCCTTTAGTACCTAAACACGCTTAAAATCGGCGTTAAAAATTGTGGCAAAAAACCCACGACAAAATCGAAACATTAGTACATGTATCACAATTCAAACGGTTAAGGTTATAATATCGTACGCATAATACTTGATCGTAAATATTTTGAAAACGAAATTTGCATAAACTATTAGTACTTATGTATAAATAAATGAATACTTAAGAGGGCATGTGTCCTTTTATAGAGTTAACATAGCTTGAAAATGTGTATACTACATCTATATCCAAAATTGAAAAACTTAACAGAGATCAAAGAGACTATCAAAGTAATGTTAAAATAGCGACAAAAAATTCAATTCAACATAAAACAACTGTTCAAGTGTAACCAAATGACTTTGTAAAAAATTAACATTCCCTGACAAAAATTTGTTATCTGTTCGAGTCAAATTTCATTTGGCACGTTTTTGTATTCTATTAAATCGTTATTGACACCAAACAGTTGTTATAGAATTATTATGCACTCTTTACCTTTTGCCAAAAATCGCTTTGTCTTAGCATTGTTTAAACGGTGCTAACTCATTAAGTATGGTGGCATATTTCTGCCACCAGATAACCACATAACTAACACGTTAATTAAGTGGTTAATCAATTACTTGACAAATCATTATTTGAATTTGTTATTTAAACTTTGACGCTTGAATCAAAGACCTTCCGTTTCCATATGAATAAACTCGTTCAAATTGCACTTTGAAGTACATATGTTTTGAAAAATCAAAATTTGCGTGGCTTGAGTATTAAAATTTTACAACATTTCAGTAAAGTAGCAACTCTGTAACACACCGATGCCCACCCTTCGCTGTAAATTTCGGCAACAAACGAAAATAATAAACAGTAAAATCACCTTTTCGGAGAGTATGTCCCGCCATTCCTAAAGAGAACTGCCACGGTATAATGTTATCTCTGGCTGTGTTTAAGACACAGTGGCGCTTTTCACAAAAATCTTACGATAAAAGTCATCGTAAGTCAAAAGCAATAAACATCAATGATACAGTCATTTTTCGGCGAATCAATTCCAAATATTACTGATTTTTGTAGATTTTCGTATACCTTTTGGATATCAAATCGCAGTTATTTTTATTATCCTTCTGACTTTGTACTGCAAAATTATGAAATTGACTTACGATAACTTTTTTTGGTAAGAATTTTTGCGAAAAATGCTTTGTTTTTTCATGCTAAAACTTTATCCCTTCTACATATTGCATTTTTTTCTACTTTCAGCATTGTTACGTGACCACAAGAGGCTTGCTTCGAAACTGACGTCAGACGAACTACGAGCTATTCGGAATTACATAGATGAACGATTAAGACAGGAGCAAGCCGATATCAACTTCCGGTTGTATGCGTTACAGAATGATTATGACGTCACAGTCAGAAAAAGCTCAGAAACGATTTCAGACTTGTACCAGGAATTAGCAGAGAAGAAAGACATTATTAAACATTATCAAACATCGGACGAAGCCATTTCTGTTGTTCATAAACAAAAAGAAGAACGCTGGGACCGGAAACAGGAATTGTTGTTGGCGGAAATAGAAAAACTTGACGGCGAGACGAATAGCACTAAAGCCAAACTTAGAGAAACGGAAAGTAAACTTGAGCAGACGACAAATGACGTCATCAAGTTGGAGGAAAAGCTAGAAGTTGCTAATAAAAAGGCGGAAACGGTTGAGGAGGCGAAACAAGTTTTAAATGAGCGAGATGAGACTGAAAAAGAAATTTATCGGTTGAAAATGGACTTAGACAAGCGGGATAAAATGATACACGCTAATGAAAAGACTATAGCAAGTTTGAAAGTTCAGATTGAAGGATTCGGTCGAGAAAAGGAGTTTAATGAAATGAAAGTGAACTCGATGCAGACAGAACTTAAAAAACATATGAATGAAATATCTAAGAAATGTAAGGATTTATCGGAACTTCAATTTCAATTACAAATGGAGAAAAGACAGACCGAGAATTTACAAAAAGAATTGAGACAGGCCACCGAAGATGTGCAGAATTACAAACGAGTGCTGGAAAGTACAAGGTAAAGATGAATAAAAAATCTTTTGTTCAAGCTTTTACCACTACCAGTGCATTTGGTTCATATCTTGTCCTAAATGGATATTATGCCCCGGTCTTTTGCAATCCGCACCCAACTCCCGGGAAATGGTGGGGGCTTTGACTTTATACCTAACCAAATCTCGAGGCATTCAATAACTCCGTTGATTTAAATACTCAATTACTGAGTTAGTACAGAAATACTGTAGGTAGTATTTAAAACCATAGGATTTTTTGTATGCTCCACTGACAGTTGAATAAAATTTAACAAATCTACCTTCTGTTTCTAGTGATCAAATCCATAGGTGGATCTAGGTGGGTCAGGGGGCTCGGACTCCCTGGAATTTTTTAAAATGTACCCGTCCATGAGTGTATTTCTTAACAGTACGCCATTTTTAAGTAGCATGATGCAATCACTCGCCTTTGTGCTTAGATCTAATGGTTATGCAGTTTTATTAACATGTTGCGTTATCCTGCCAACAGTGCATAATATTGTTGTGCTTCGAAAGTTGGAACCACCCCTCCTTAGAAAAGGTTTGGACCCCCCCAGAAAAAATGCTGGATTCGCCCCTGAAATCGAACGTTGATTATGTATGTAAACGTAGGTCTACATGTATGAATATTTAATGTATCAAGTTCTGTATGAATGATATAATGATATTATTCAATCATAATTCTATTACATGCCATTTCTGGAACTATACAAGATATTGCATTTGTCTTCTTTTGCGCATGACAATTGTCTAACACTTGTCTTTACGGTGTTTCGCTCAGGAACGTCTATGTATGCATTTTTGTGGTCGAGTGGTGTACTTGGCTTTCTTTAAATTACTGTCCCCATTCACTAATAAAGGACCTTATTGTTACACTTTATTTAACTGTCAGTGTCGCTACATTACCTCTGCTCTTTTAAATACTCACTTCATTACTTCTGTACTGACGATTGATAAAATAGACATCCATCCATATACGTGTATGTACGGGGATTGTGGATCAAATATCAAGCACTTAAATCAGTGGGATTAGTATACGCGTCACTTACAGTTTAATTAACAACAAATATCGAGTATTTAAATCAGCGGAGTTTTATATTGTGCACTAACATTCTTATTTTCTATTTTTTATAGGCAACCGGTAGATTCTAAAGCTCCAATAGCAATAACTGTGAGAAAGGACTTAGACATTATGGATATTCGTATAAGATCTCTGGATATATCAGTAAGACTTCGAATGGATGAGATAAAACGAATTGAAGACAGGCTTGAAGATACCAAGAATGAGGAAAGATTAACTAAACAAATCAGAAGTGAAATATTTCACCAAGGTGACACTTTTTTAGAACTTACTGTGACCGAGTTGATCAAGCATCTAGACTTTAAGCACAAGCGTCTGACGGATGAGATCAAATACGCACGAGATTGGGAACATCCCAGACGAGACGCAGACGTTCTCCGAACGGAAATAAGCGCGCTTATGAAACAAGCGGCCATGTGCAAAATAATCGAGCTCAGTGAAAGAGCTGCTCGACAGTTACAAAAAATTGATCTCATTATGCGCGGAGTGTCTGACACTACAAAAATGCCGAGAATTTTCAAAGTTTCAGAGCGTTCCATGTCCGATAGACGCGAATACAAAACACCGAGACCGACCACTAAACCTACTTTCGTCGCGGCGTCTACACCAATCAACGGCTTCGACGCAAACGCCAGAAATGTCACTCCGCGCATGCGCAAACGATTCAGCATGGCGAAGAACACAACACGTGGTAATAGAAGC
Source organism: Mactra quadrangularis (assembly GCA_025267735.1). Taxonomy (NCBI): domain Eukaryota; kingdom Metazoa; phylum Mollusca; class Bivalvia; order Venerida; family Mactridae; genus Mactra; species Mactra quadrangularis. The sequence continues at coordinate 43,222,505 of CM046305.1, read as the reverse complement.
TTTGGACAATCCTCATATGACAATCACACGGATGATTCCAAGTTACAGTATATTGACACCGTGGAGTTAGACTTGTCCCAAGTTACACCGAGTCATTCACAACCACGTGGTAGCCAGTCAGATCGTATGACGATTAAATCTATATCAACTACAGGTATACCTGCTATAAATGAGTAATATTCTTCTGAAGTTAACATCTAGTGTGCCAGTGTTTTAGTTTGGGTTATTATATGCCAAAATCTACTGATATGTCTTTCAGAAATGTAAGCAACTTTACTGTTCGAAATTTCTATGATTGGTTTGAAGGAATCTTAACTAAAAACGATCTAATATTCTCCTCTCGGGACCCGCTTGTTTTACATCTGAAAAGCTAGCAATACATGCACAGGGCGCATTCAGCTGACCGTTGCTGAATAATTATATTCATATTGCAACACGCAACGAACCGCACATAAATAACACGCTCAGTCAAAATAACCCAGAAAACTTAATCTAAAGAAACAAAATTCTGGTTCTATTTATTGTGCTTTTTCTAGATTAAAGCCGTGCAATGATTTTTCAGCACAAAGGTTAACTGACGTTGACCCCCTGTGCAACGTCAGAAAACTTATGACAGCGGTATATTTGATATTTGTTTGAGATTTCAATTATGTATATATGCATGTTTATATATAGACGATGTCGTAAAAATCATCATTGTCCATTACAATCGTTGTCCTTTTCAAGATGACCACCACTCTATTGCAAATTATAATCAATTGTTGCACATTTTAATGGGGTGGGGTATAATACCGAAGCAAATCATGAATTGTTCCATTCGGAGCAACCTCAGCGATCATCTACGAAGATATACACATTTATCAAAACATTTCATCAGTGCATTGTCTCGCACGTGGTAATTCTGTGTAATTCAGACTATATCTTCTCAGACAACTAATTCTATTAAATTCACGTTTTCTTTGGAACCCATATTGGAACTACATGTACTTTATTACCTATTGATATTCGAGATTTATCTGCGTAGAAGATCGCCAAGGTAGCTCCGAGTGAAATTGTTTGTATCATTTGTTACTTAAAGAGTACATACCTATCAGATTTGTTTTTATGATTGTTTATTTATTAATATATGTCTTTGAGTGCAATGTGTTAGTTGTTTTAATGTGCTCAATATATTGTTGAATAAAAATGATATTTTAACTTATTTTTTAGCACTTTTGGTTAATCTTTTGAAACTACAGAACACCGGCTGGCCCAGTTGTATAAATTCTATTCAACTGTAAATTGCGCATACGACCCTGCTGATTTAAATACTCACTATTTGTACGATAATCCATGTACATAATTCCTGATTACTGCCCTGCGTTCAGTTACCGCGAACGTTACAGAGCGTTTCGTAACGATACATTCGGAACTCCTCGGACATATTTAGACGCTATTTTGAAACTACCAGTGTTAAAGTAAACAAATATATGTTCGTCTAGGCATTGAGTGATGTTTCGTTTTTAGTCCGTAAATTTTGAAACATCACTCATTGCCTTAAAGATCGCATATCTGTGTGTTCCGAATGTATCGTTATGTAACGTTATGTAACGTTTTGTGTAATTGAACACGCTACTGGTCAATTAATAAAAGCAAGGTTGAGTTTTTTTATTCTCTTAACTAGTAAAATGTACGCAAATTAATCCTTCGATCGACTCATCTTGAAGTAAACACTTAATATGATTGCATGACAAAAGACAATATAATGTAAAATATGACAATATTTTATTATGAAGAAATAACAACATGATAACGTGATACTAGGATATCGTGGTATAGAGAAAAAACAACAATAAAATATACATCAATAACACACAACAGATGGCTTGTTAAATAAAATATGATAACTGATACATGTATAGGATAGTTCACTGGTGGTCGATATTGCGACCACTGTTTGTAAACAAAATGCAATAACAAAACTAGAATTAAGATAAAACTGTGAGGGTCACCTGCCTGGATGATTTCAATGATCAGGGGTTATTGTGTAAAATTGTTAAGTCAGCTGAACATGTACTGACTTTAAAACAGCACAAAGAGAATACGTATGTGATATCAAATCGAGGGTACGAGGTGGCGAAGCGCTAGCTAGCGATATGTTTAGAAAACTGGTCAATTGTTTCATTGTAATACACAAGTGCTCGGCAACCACGTTCATAGCAACATTATGATAAACGAGAGAAAAGCTATCTAAGTATGATAATAAAACGAAGCATGATTCAATAAATGTCCGTCTTGGCGAGACAAAAAACTTGATTAAAAATTGTATGAGTATCAATCACATTTGGGACGAGATAAATTCTCCCCAGGTCTTGATTACCAATTATCTGACCTGATTAAACATAATTTATTCAAAAATCAATTGAAAATAAACGCTGACTGTATGAAATATTTGGTTTTATCAGAAATGGAACGAAATAAAAATGATTTTTTTCGGCGTCCGGGAAAAGACTAATTAATGATCGACGCCCCGTAATATCTGTCGTTACAATTAACGAAATATTTGCTTGTGAAAACTTGTTTAAAGTAAAAATATAAAAAACCCGAAAACCCTTAATGTACATTGAAAGAGGAATTTTGTCATTCAACCTCAGCTGTTTATAAGTTTTCAAAAAACAAATGACAACAAATACAATCAAGTTCCGCAATAAAAACCACCTTGGTTATTGCAAAACCATGCAATTTGTGACGACATATGTTCCAACTGCTTAATTTGAGAAGAAGAAAAGTCCCCATATCTAGTCCATTTCACTATTAAGACCATCCAATTTAATGGTCATTGTAGAATAACTTTACTTTACTGATAGAATGTTCAATGTCGTTTTCATTTGAATTTCAATTAAATTTTGTCATTTTTGTAAAATATTCCCAAGATTTACTGTAATTCCATGTCCTCGCTTTTCTTGATGGATTCACTACGGTCGGTTTTGGGAAGCTGTTCTTGTGTTGGGGGCTCGCCCCTAATTGGGGGAAGGGGCTGCTCATATACTGGGTCCATTTCGTGCATAGTTGGCATAACGTTGTGATGCATCATTCTTGATAGAGCAGACGACCTCAAAGTCAGGGAATCTGAGTTCTCGTAGTTGTATATCTTCTCACGAAAGTGCTTCTCGTCACCACGAGATCTCGCGTAGAGTTTTGGATCAACAAACGTGAGCGACATCTGTGGGCGTAACGAGCCGTCATAAGCTTTCTTCCAATTTTCTGAAATAAATAAAACTTTAGTCACTGTTTGCCGAGGACACGCGTTTGTGTCAATTGCTCATTGCAAAATTTAATTGGTGCATTTTGTTATCGCGTTCAAAGGCCAAGTGGCATATCTAGGTCTAGTTTCATTCCACAGCATAACTGGAATAAGCCAGAAGTTTTGTCATACTGTGATATCATGTAAAAAGTATTTTGATTGGTTCTAACGATAGCTTGTATTTACATGTCTTTGCTAATGCTTGCCTCAGTAAAAAATGAAGTTTTGAAAACATGTTCATTAATAATTAATATTATTACCTAATGCTCTATATAAATGTCAATTTGCTATTTTTGACTGTTTTTCAACTATTCTGAGTGAAACCAGATTAAACCTGTTATGTTTTACTGCGCAACGCCACTGCGCATGAAACAGTTTTGACTGTTGCCCTCGCGTGCGAACTGTTGCCCTCACGTGCGAACTGTTTCATAGAGTGAAGTGCCAAGGGAAGTAACCGCATAAAAAGACTCCAAGCGTCCAATGAGCGAGATCATTGCAAGCGTCTTTACCAAACGAAAAGTAGAAGAAAATGTAAATTCTGTAGAAAATATCTACGATATGTCGCGGTTTGAAGACATTGAAGAGAGGGATTAGGTAATAAAACACTTATTGCATGGGTGTTTGGGGAACAGTCAAAACTATTATCCCTCGGTATCAGGGACAACATTTAGAACTGTTGCCCTCGGCCTAACGGCCTCGGGCAACAGTTCTTAAGTTGTCCCTGATACCTCGGGAAAATAGTTTTGACTGTTCCCCAAACACCCATGAAATAAGTGTATACTGTTCTTTGAACGGAAAGCACAACCATGAGTTTCCTGTGGGCTTTGATAAGTTTAAGGGTCCCAACAATTTTGACCTGTAGGGCAATTTAATCCAAGATTCTTCGACAAAACACTGACAATATTATATCTTCAACCTAAATATTAAAGAAGTACATAATGTAATGTAATGCAATAAACTGTGCTATTTGCCACAACCTAACAGTTTTTCAATCACTCCAGGACAGTCAGTCGGTTTTGTTACGGTCATTTTGGCGGGCCTTTTCTCTGGACGCGAGCACAAATTTACAAGTGGCTAACAAATTCTCTATTCGGTACCAAAGTAGACGGAAGAATGGGTAATTTTCATGAATGTACGTTTGGCCAGTCAGTTAAACCCGCGAGCTCTGAGTTTTTAGTCAGGTGCTTAAGATAGTCCAAAAGGTAGTACAGTAAATAATTTAAGATAAAACTACTTACTGTAAGGAAATGTTTCAACATATAATTTCCTTAATTCAAAAGGTGTCATTGTTACTGGTTTAGACATGGCTTCCTCTTCCTCCTGAAAATACGATCAACAAATCAACAAATTTATACATGTATACAACATAACAACGATCCATAATCTCATACATGAATTTGAAGGCGTGGCTTTGGTTTTTACTGACCAAATTCAAATATTGACAAATGTTTGTAATTCAAATGCATGTAAATGTAAAATGTTCCGTTGTTTCAATAACACCCGGAACTTGTTGCTTCTTGAGAAAGACACTTGAATTGAAATTGCTTAATAAATTGTTCAAGAAAATAGCGGAAATAGCTTTAGATGAAACCAGAACAAACGCAATACTGGCCATTTGAATCAAAGAACTGACAGTACTGTGGTATTGTATTATAAGACTGGCCAGAGTAACTTTTTGGGTTAACACCCCTTCTGTAAACAATAGACCAGTATAAAGAACCCTTCAAGAATTTTTGAACAAATGAATTTTGAGAAAATATGTTGATAAACTAATTAATGTTGATTTATAATTTTATCAGATGACTTTTTGTTTCTTTTTTTAATGGCCAGGTGTGAATCAGATTATCCTAAAAGCAGGATTTTGTCCGAATACTTTTGGAGGGCACTTTACGTTTAATATATTCATACTAACCGGTTCAATAAATATGTGTGAAGCTGTGGTTGGTCTGGTTCCACTCTCAGATTCAGAACAAAATGATTCAGTATCAGAATGGGGATGTACTCTTTTACTTTTATGGAAAGCATACACTCCTATAGCAATCGCCAGTATGCTGATGACGAGTATTACACCACATACAACACCAACTATCATCCATACTGCTGAAAATAAACAAGGGACACAACTCTAAATTGATTATTCTTAATATATCACAACTTTCTAGTTAGAGTTGTCGTTATTTTTATTCAAGAAAGCTTACAATCCTATAGCAATCACTAGTATACTGATGACGGTTATTACACAATATACAACACCCACTATTATCCATACTGCTGAAAATAAACAAGGGACACAACTCTCAATTGATTATTCTTAATATATCACAACTTTCTAGTTAGAGTTGTCGTTTTCTTTTATTTAAAAAAGCTTACACTCCAATAGCAATCACTAGTGTACTGTTGACGGTTATTACACAATATAAAAACCCAATATTATCCATACTGCTGAAAATACACAAGAGAGAAAACTCTGTACTGGTTATTTATAATATATCACATGTCTATTCAGAGTTATCGTTCTTTGCATTTATAAAATGGTTTTCGAATTCCTGATTTATTTTAGTAAGATAAAGCTACGAATGTTTTTCATATTTTCAGTCGCAGGTCAATATCGAGAAGCATATAATGATATTACTATCCTGTACCCAGATCAAAGTGAACTACATAAAATATAAAAAAATGATATTTGAATTATGTGCCCAGGTCAATGTGAATTCATTATTATTGATATTTGAATTATGTGCCCAGGTCAATGTGAACTCATTATAATTGATATTTGAATCATATGCCCAGGTCAATGTGAACTCATTATAATTGATATTTGAATTATGTGCCCAGGTCAATGTGAACTCATTATAATTGATATTTGAATTATGTGCCTTGGTCAATGTGAACAACCTATTATGGCATTTAATCTCCACACCTTAGGTTAATGTTAACTAGCTTTTTAAAGGTATTCAAACCCTGTGCCAAGTGTAAATGTGCACAGACTACAAACGATATTTTTATTTTGTACCCAGGTCAACATTAACAAACTACATGTACAAAAATATTCAAATTCCGTGCCTATGGTTAACACAAATAATCTATAAATAGTATTAAATCTTCGTTTAATGGGTCAACGTGATCAAACTATAACTAAAGATACATTTTTCACACTTATGTGAAGTAGCTATAAATGAGAAATCAAAATCACACCAATGAGATGTAGCTGGATAAATGTGTACAAAAAATTACTGAGTATACATTTTTCACACCAATCTGAAGTAGCTGGGTATATGGCAACAAACACTATACATTTTTCACACCAATCTCAAGTAGCTATGTCAACTAAAGGTACTGTTATTAAAAGATTCAGTACCATCTTCAAACAATAAGTAATCAGTGATAGACAGATCTATGGAACGCCTAAACTGTCTTATAAGTTATCTCTTTGTTCGTTGTCCTCAAATGGCATGTTGTTTCGCACAAAATAGACGTCGCCATGGACAAAAAGCAGTTACGCTTAAATTCACAGGCATCGTGGACAAAGAGCAAGTTGTGATGTACTATTTAGGGGTCGTTATGTGTTCATAACGACCTATTTTTGAACACGACGAGATGCTTTTTGTACACAACGACCTGCTTTTTGTCCATAATGACGTCTAATTGTGCAAAACAACATGCCATTTGAGGACAACGAACAAAAAGAGAAAGATCAGTCGTAGTTGTTATACCTTGGTCCCCAGTTGATGATGTGTAAACCTCAGTACTGGATGTGATATTTGCACTGGTTGTCGTACCCGCTGTACTTGTAGTAGTACTTGAAGGAGAACTTGTAGTTGTACTTGAAATCGTACTTGAAGTCGAGCTTAAAGTCGTACTTGAAGTCGAACTTAAAGTCGTACTTGAAATCGTACTTGAAATCGTACTTAAAGTCGTACTTGTAGTCACACTTGTAGTGGCTGTAAATACAAAATGATGTAAGCAAACATAACAGATACATTCGGAACTACTTCGGCGATTTTCCACGCAAATACACCTCGGATATCACGAGGAGCGAAAGTAGTTCCAACATAGAATCTAGCCTCGTTCCCGACGTTAACTCGAACGCTGGTACACACCAAAAATGACGGACGATTATGGGTAGTTGAAGCTCTTCAATGCCTGTAACTGATATTCACTTAAATCAAAGTTGATCCTTAAACATTTTTGTGTACTCGATACTTTCTGCAAAATGATCTGCCATGTTGGTTGTTTACATCGGCACTACTTAACCTATGAGGTTAATCGCCTGACCTCATAACTTGGTTGTATTTCTACTACGTTTGATATCCGAGATATATCTTCGTAGATGATCGCCGAGGTCGTTCCGAATGATATCAGAAACAGCAACAGTAAAAAAGCAGACCTACCACACAACCAAAGAGCCAAGAGGGAGATGTTGGTTTTTTTATAAAAGGGACACCATTAAGAAATAACGAAAAATATTAAACTAAGGGGTTTCTGCATTGGAATGGATTATGAATATCAATCACAGTACAGCAAAGTTCCACTACAAAGTGCAAAACCTGGGACTTTTTGGCTATTTGTATGTCTAAAATGTTAAAATTGAGAAGAAAATGATCCCTCAATGAAATACAGTACAGTTAAATACTGCTTTTGAGACCACTTTTGTTATTGATAACAAGCGACTTTTGGCGATTTTTAAGTATAAATGCTTAGTTTAAGAAGAAAAATATCCGTATAATAAGACCATTTTGCTATAAGGGAATCGAACCTACGACCACTCGATCAGTAGACTTGCGTGCTACCAACTTAGCTAGCCGGCCGGCTTTTTATCTTCAGTGTCACTAAATAAAGTCGTCATTTCTATTATACAATCTTACATAAGGAGCCATGAAAGTAAGGTTCCGGTATAAAAGAACACATAGTTTAATTTATTAGAGTTCTGCGAATTTTGCCGATTTTTTAAGTCCGAAATGTTTAATGTGAGAAGAAAATATGTCCCTATATACAGAACGTTCTGTTATAAGGATCACTGGTTTAAATGGAGGCATTCATATATATTTAATTGTCATTTCAATTTTAAACATGTGGAATTTATGTGGAAAATAATTCTTTTCTGAGCATAAAATGGTGAAGTCTTGAAATGGACATTCGACTGTTTTTGCTTTAAGATTTTTCATAATATAAATATTCTGAAAAAAAGAGGGGAGACAACTCACCTGCTATGAATGATAGAAACGTTAATGTCCAAATGAATCCGGAATTTTTCCTTTTATAAATCATTTCTATAGTCCAGAATATAAATTAAAACATGTTCGAAAAGAATCGAACAGCGCCACACTTTTATTTCCACTTCCTGATTTTAAAAAATCCAATTATTAAAATCAAAATTTCACATTTTTTAAATTTCCCATCAACTACTTGTGTTGTTATGTTTAAATTCTCATAATGTTTTTGTACATGAAAAACAGATTTAAAAACTTTTAGGCTTAAACTGGTAGTGATTGGTGTTTAACAATCTTTGTATTATAAACTTTAGTGCCAAGTTAAAGGCGACCTTATTTTGTATAAATAATTTTCGGGGGATTATCGTTTTAAGCAGCGATTAAAAGTTCGGATATTATTTAAAAATGAAAGAATAAAACTGGATTAAGCGTATATATGTAATATTACTTATTTAAGGTAAAATACGGGACATATATATTACAAAGTATAATAAAACACTGGACATTTTGTATGAATTTGTTTTTGTTGACTAGTGCAAAGTTTTCTGTCGGGTCACAAATTATATACAACATTGCGCAAGAAATCTTCTGTCCGTTGTGATCAAATGATATTTCAATAAACCTAGCATACCCTTATGAGGATGAAAAAAATCTATTTAATGCCTTATATTTCCACCCGGCCTTATTTGTTTAAGACCGTGTGTATTTCATATTCCATACGTCACAATGTTGGTCCAGACAAATAACCCGTATCAATAACCCGGTTTCCGAACATAGTTTCCTGCAGGGGGTTGGAGGGGTTACGGGTTCGAATGCCACTCAGGGATGTTATACTTTTTCCATGAAAATTTGACATGATTTCATATTTTTCCATTAATATGGTTTATGGAGAAATTGTCGCCTTTGTGGAAGAATATGTGAGTACTGGTTATAACAAGGGCTCAAGAAAGCTGGGTTAGTTGTGCATGAGCATACAGTTTATGTATAAAAGGAACCAGGCTTTACCCTAAAACATGAATACATTTAATTATTTTCATAATAAGGAAAACAATTTATTAAATGTAAAAATTCTTATTTATTTCAAGCAAATATTTCAAGCGAAGATGTTTCACGACATTGAAGAATGTACAACCACTCGCTGGACTGGTTTAATAGTAGTCCCAGTCTTGTATCCGGTACGCCAAGCGTTTACAAGCGTCTGGCGGCCACTGACTGCTCCTGGTTGCGGAGTGTAGGAGGAGCTTGGTGCTGGAGTTTTTATGACGTCATTAGTCGCGGCAGACGATGCAGTGCTGGACACGCCTCTTGGTGAATTCAGTGACTGCACCATTAATGGAGGTAGTCCATTTGATCTGAAAAGTAGAGAAAAGTTATGTTTAATGTGGAGTTCCTCTGGAACAAAGCAATGTTAAATTATTACAGTTAGATCTCGATACAACGACAATCCTTTACAACGACATTCTCGTTATACTGACATATTTTATGGGAACCAATACCAACATGTTCATGGTGGGAAGAATTACACTGACATATGCGTTATAACGACACATTTCTTGGAAACAAACAATGTCATTGTATCGAGATCTGACTGTACCGACATTTTGTTAGGAATTTGGCATCTTATTATTCTTCTAATGTTTTCACAATGTAAGGTTTTTAAATTAATCTAATTATAATTTTATGGAGAGGAAATGAAAATTACATTTTTTATATCAAAGGGAAATAATATCTAACCTTTGTTATTAATTATGATTTAGCAATAAAATGTTCTTTTATAAATCTTATCCATGCAAAATTATTAGCATTATAAAATAAATGCGGCTACATGTATTGTTTTTTGTTGTTAAATTGACGCCAACTATTTTATGATTAACTTTAAGTGAAGCTTTTTTCAGAGAGGAATTGAATTCAGGATTTAATGCAGGCGCGTAGGAAGGATTTGAATATTGGGGCCGCAGATGGGGTGGGTACGGGAGGGGTGTCCTCTGTCGATTTTTTGTGTGAATGTAAGCCTCTGAAACTCGATTTCCAGCACTTTTAGTACCCACTGTTTAAGAACAAATCTTTGTATTAGACCTCAAGATTTTCAATATGTGTCATGAAAAAATTAACTCGCGGTCCCATTGCCGCCGCTTGTTAGAATATTGGGGCTGCGGCCCCTGCGGCCCCAGCTCCTACGCGCCTGTAATGGGCGTTCACCTTTCACCTATGAAATTACAATTGTCCGACTTACCCATCGACAAGTAGTTTGACTTCTCTATCATTACCATATAGTTTCATTAACCTATCTCTGAAATATTTAACTCTTTCAGCAGGGCTAGTTGATCTATTGACCATGTAGTTGACTACAGTGTTCCTAGATAGATCTGTGGTCACTGTGGTGGTTCTCAGAGTACCGGCCTGAAAGTAATAAATTTAGAGCATGATCATACACCGCTGTGTTGCATATCTACAGATAGCTAGGGTAAAAATGAAAGGAACAAGTTAATTTTTTAATTAACCTTGCCCACTAATGTTTGCGCATGCAAAATCGAAATCGCGCAATGAGAAATTGCGTTAGTGCTGCAAGCGGCGCATCTGGGTGCAGTCTCATTCGTCAATTTCAAACATTCAACACTTAATATTTGAATGAGTTAGAGATTTAGACATAATCCGACATAGTGCAAAGTAATTTTAATTGGTTCTAACGTAAGCATATATTGACATATATTTGCTACTGCGTGCGTTAGTAAAAATGAAATTTTGAAAAAAACATGCTTTACATTTAAAAATACACATTGCACCTAAGCAGAAAAAAAAAACATTTTCTCTGGGCCTCAATAAAATATTAATGTGCCAACAGTTTTGACATATACGGTAAATGGCCTTACATTTTAAATTCTCAACAAAAGACTGTCGCCACTGATACATGTTGATTATACAAACAACCTCTTGTTTGAACTGGCATAAAACGAATTTAATTCCCAGTCCAGCGTCGCAATCACTCGACCATTCCCACTCATCTTACCTTTGCACTTTTAGCACCATGTCTTATAGGCGTGGCCTTGGTTGGTGATTTTCTAAAGGCCGTCATACTTTTCCTTCCACATGGTTCCGGTGAGGTTGCCTTGGTAACGTTTGTTTGTTGATCAGTTTTGTTGATGGTTACTTCTGCTTCCGGGCAGGGAATTGTGGGAACGTTCTTTACTGGGCTTGGAAATCGGAAGTCGTCATTCATGGAGTTTAAAGCTTGCATGACGTCACCGTTGTCAAGGAAACAAAGGTCAGGGTCATTAGCCTCGACTTCACATTGAGGCTTAGTAGATTCTGCTTTACAGCACAAACAATTCTTGGTATCGGTTGACCCGCCTTGTTCTTTACCAGTCATATACTAAAAATAGAGACAAAAGAAAATCAACAAAATAATTCTTAAACAAAGCCCTCAATAAGTTCTTTTTAGGCCTAATAATTCTATGTACAGACTACTGTATATCTACTTGTTTGTTTCCAAATAAAATATTGTTTAAAACAAGTCCCTTTTAGAATGATCTGAGTCATATTTATTAATTAGAACAAACTAAACAAAGCAAATCAAATTACAGGATCAATATTTCTTAGTTTAATAACATAGGATTCAAGCTTATGTACATTGTACAATTCAAAAGAAATAAACTGTAATTTTGACTCCTGGTAACCGGAAGCTAGTCAGGTCATTCTTACTCTAAGTTCCATTAAGAATTACTATTCATGCACATTTATTATACTGCATCTGTATGGTGGCATAAATAACACATAAAACATAGCTATTGAATGCCACACAAAGTCATCAACTATGAGCCTATGACTCGGTTCTTTATTACCTGGAATACAAGCTTTAAACTATTTCAGGACAAACAAATCGTTGATACTATCCTATTACAAAGGACGATGTAAATATTTCTTCTTACTTGCACATCTCATCGCACTAATCGGTGATTTGGTACCGCAAAGAAAATAGTTCAATTTTCAGGTGTCTATAAGGAGTTTAGAAAATATTGCGCCTGTCATAGCAGATAATCTATTTGAATTGCTATTTATATATGTATATTGCGTTTATACGTCTATAGTTGAGAATTCCGTACCAAAGGACAGAAGCTGAAATTACGGTAGATATTTGTTTGTGATGAAAGCCACAAGTAAATAAACATATGGAAACACAAAGAAATATGAAAACAAACCTTTTCCAGGAACCATTTTGTCATTTCAATAGTTTTCTGCGAAACACGTGCTGTTTTGTTCTCGCTGCTAGGCGGGGTCGGTTTCTTTTTGGTTTCAGGCTGCTTAACAACGACGATGGTTCTGTTTTGTTGGGTACCAGCGGACGTTCCTCTAGACTTTGGTTTGGTTGGCCCACCTTTGGTTGCTCGTACTGTAGGCCTCTCGGTTTTAGCTTTGTCTGTCCGTGGCCACGTGTTCGGTCTTTGATTAGTCTTAGGTCCATTTGTCCAGATATTCTCTGTAAAAATATGAAGTTACATTATTTGTAATGAACACATAAATACATCGTCCTCGAAATTGTTGGACAAATAAAATTTTTGAAAAAAAAAATTAGAATGGATATTGTAAGTACAATTACTATTATTAAAATTCATTGATGTAATATATAGTTTAAATAATGTGTTGATAAACTTCATTCGTTGAGTTTTGTCATGAAATAATATATCTACGGTCGTTGTACCTACTACAACTGATTCTAAATCAAATTTGGCAGTTGTGAGTCACTGAAAATAAGAAGAAAATAAACAACTTATAACTAGTAAACACTGAGCAAAAGCCAGAGATTTAGCCTTTCCAGGTTTAATGAGTAGGTAGACTGACCAGTAATATGACATATGCAATGTGTTGTAATTGCGTATAACCCAACAAAACATTATTCAACTGTCAGTGGCACATACATTTACCCTGCTGATTTAAATACTCTCTATCACATAACAATCAATTACTTACTTTTGCTTCCTGATCGACTTTTCAATGTGACAGTTTCATTCTTCGCATGATTGACAGTTACGGTGGCCTCGTCTCCATGTTCTGGTACGGTACTTTTGTAGTATACCGTGCTGCCATGGACACTCTTAGGTTCTTTAGTGTCTTGTTTTACTGGTGGATGTGGACTGTAGGGATTCTGAAAAAAAAACCAGCAATAAATAGTCAGCATTACTTAATGCTTTATGGTGAAATGTCTTATTCAGCGGGCGTTATCCTTTGTCAATATACAGATCGTTAATGTATAACAACATGACTGTCAGATTGGCCCGTTTAATAAAATCAATAATTAGGGTACTCGTTTGACACACTAATTAAATCACTTGTGATAAAGCAACAGAAATCCCTTCGCACATATAAGCTCTTTCCTATACATGCATTTAATATTGTACAATTAAACATAGACAACTGTTAGATATATGTCTTAAATATACTTGTTCAATTGTTCAACACAATACGTAATATTAATTTTATTAATGCTTATACTACAAAAAACGCCTTGAAATGGGACCCCTGTGTGATGTTTTAAAATGAAACGTTTTATAGTCTATATTACGAAAGTCATTCAGTAGTTCATAAATACTCATTGCACAAAGTGCGGGAAAATAGAACACATACCGTCCATTTAGGTTTCGTCTGTTGTCTTGGTATTAAACGTTTACCAGTCAGCCAAGAATCACTGAGTATTTCTGCCATTGTTGGTCTATTAGATGGATTGTATTGTAGTATACGTCTAACAAGAACCATAGATTCTGAAACAAGAAATATAGCCATGTAAAAACGATTTGTGCAGAAGATTCCGAGTAAACAATTAAAAACATTAACATACATGCTTTTATGAAGGCAATTTCTACTGTATATTGTCTATTGACAGTATATAAAGTCACCATATGAAGATTTATTCATTTACTGCAGACATAAAAACAGTATTACAACACGGTGAAGATATCTAATTATATCATGCATTAGAGGCACAATAAAAATTTCAAACCATTTTGCTTTTTTTGTTTGACAAAGTGTCAATTTCTTTAAAAAGGGTTCTTTTATAAGTGCACACGTGAAATCTCGTGTTTTGTTAACATTGACTATATATGACCCAAACTTGTTTCAGAGCTTCATAATGTAAGTTGGAGGAAGTTTTTTCAGTCACAAGACTTTATCTTAAACTTTATGATGTGATCAAAACTATTGTTTGAAGTATCATCAACGAAATTGCAATATGGACAATAATAAGACCATAGGCGGATCCAGCGGGTGGTCAGGGTCCGAACCCCCCCCCCTAGAATTTCCAAAATGTACCTGTCCAATAGTGTCTTTCTTGACACTAAGTCATTTTTAAGTAGCACGGAGCAAATTTTCTCGGTGCTTAACATAGATTTTAGTAATGATTATTTAGTTTGTATTATAAATATGTTGTATTATTCTGCAAAATGTGTATAATGTGGTTGTTGTGCGAAAGTTTGGACCCCCCCTGAAAAGTTCGGACCCCCCTACAAAAAATCCTGGATCCGCCCCTGAAGACCCTCAAAAGTGAGCAAATAGTTTTCAAAATGGCACTAAACTGAACATCTTTAGCCGATTGTTTTATCGTATTTGGAGATAGGTTTGAAAATTTTAACCGGACACTAAACAATGTATCAATTTCGCATGGCCTAAACAAAAAAAACTTTGTATATTCTTACCAAATGACACATTTCGTTCAAATCTTAGTCTTTGCATCTTCATGTCTTCCTCGAGTTCATTCAGCTGAGCATCATTAAACGGTAGTCGTCCATTTAACATAGCAAATAATATTATACCACTGAAAATACAAGATCAAACATTAGAAATTTAGAATGAACTAGAGCTATCACAGAAGTGATTTATATTTCCGCCAGGCAGCATGTAGAAGAGGATGGACATTTTACCCAGTTAATTGGCTACTCCCTTTGAAGTATCGACACGGATATTGCAGACGATACACTGTCTAAACATGGTAAACATTTGTGCCATGTCTTTTTAAATTCCAATAATCCGTGGTGGAGTTATTGCCCGAACAAGATTCGAGACGGACGGACGGACAGACGGACTAAGTGATTTCTATATAGCTCCCACTATGTGTTTGGGTATAATTAGTATGTGTATATACTTGATAATATACGATGTGCTCCAAAAGTTCATGGACGAATTTAATGAAAAACTAATTATGCACATTTCAAGTAATTAAATTATAACGAATTCAATGGTACAATAATGTTTACCATTGGTAATTGCAGAATCAAATGAACTTTGACAATGTTTAAATCTCAAAGGCTGATTTTTAGAAGCAAGGCAATATAGATCTCTCCATTAAGACAATTCTGTTATTAAAACCATAGTATTTTTTCATGATTCTTATAGTAGTTCTTTATTTAAGAAATAACATGCATATTTTATTGTTTAATAAAATATATATTCCGAATACAGTATCCAGATGGATACAATTAAAGTCTACTCTCTGTAATTTTACTCCTTTAAACGTCAATAAAAGGAGTAAAATTACAGAGAGTAATAAATTTAGGCACGAGTTTTGTGCCATAATATAAAATCGAGTACTTAAGCACGAGTTATTTAAAAAGCACATCAAAACTATGGGCTCTGTTTTTTCTACTACAAAATAATTATAAAAAAGGTTTGTCATTTCGATTCTAACATTGAACAATAAAGAATTTGTCGTTTAAGTTTATAAACGAGGGTGGAAAGGTTCTTGAACGGGTATTTTTTTTTAGAAAAACTTTTTTGTTGAATCAAAATTGCATTCGTCAATTTTGTACAAAGGGAGGCAACAATGTCAATAACTTTAATCCGAGTAAACTCCCTTGTGTATTTAAATCGTACTACACATTATTATTTTATGCCCCGGGGGCATAAAGTTTTAGATATAGAGTATATACTTACTATAAGAAACGGGTACGTAACTCTGGAATGTCTTAATATTGTCTTCGATTTAATTAACATTTTTCCAACATATTTTTCAAATAGATTTTATGTATCAGGTTAAATAATTAACAAAGAATCTGCAGCCTTAAATTAGACTCAATTGGAGACCAATTTAGTTTAATTGACATAATAAACTGATTACGTCCAAAACCCATTTGCTAGTATTTAATTATTACTAGAAAATGGTATGGTTTTCCATTGGTTGGTCGTTATTTTGACTTAAATGTCATACATGTAGCCAAGCGTTTGCCTTCTTCAGGCGAAACATTTAACTGGCTCTGGTCTTTCCTAAACACCATTCCATTCCTTTTTCGTATAGAGAAGGGAAATAAGGCTTGGTTACCAGAGCTGTTTATGTTTTGCCAGGAGTTGGCTCACGCTGTTGTTTTTGGTGTTTGTCTCCGAATGGGGACGAACCGATCTGCATGAGTCGTGCATGTGGTCGCACGATCATGGCGCTCTTTCCTGTCTCTATTCCCCCTCATAATATTTATTTAATTTATTTTTAATTCTATTAAATTCATTTAACTAACTTTTAAATAACTTAATAGAATTTCTAAATAAAATACTTAAACAAAAAGGATTCTATAAAATCAATTCCCATAAATGCCAAAGTAATAAAGATAAATTTTTATTACTTTGATAATATCTTATGAAATTGATTTTAAGAAATTCATTTTTTTTGTTTAGATATTTTATTTGAATCCATTAAGTTATTTAAAAGTTAATAAAATGAATTTAAAAGGATTAAAGAGTTTTAAATCCTAAAAATATTTATTTATGAGGGGTTCTAATTGATAGGAAATGGTGTCATAGCAGATATTTTGTATATAAAAATCAATCCACAAAAACTAAAAGAAATATGGACAATTAACTCCGTTCACGTCAGTCGAGTGAATTACCTCCCTTTAACTATTCTATAATATGCAAATTTCAAACCAGTTTGATAGTATTTAAGGAATTAATAAGTAAACCTATTTTCTGGAGGTGGGGGGTGGGGAACACACATGAACTGAGGTCTGAATCATGAACTAAAAATTTCATTCGATAGAATTCGGTCATTTACGTTTACTGACGGACAATAAATATGTACGAGCGGAATTTACATTGTTATTTTAAAACATTATTCGAATGACAGAGGTGCAAACATTAACCCCACTGATTTCAATACTCGAAATTTGTTTCATAATCTCTGTACAAAAATACGGATATCTATTTGTATCGCTTGTTAGTACAAAAGTGCTGTGGTGCGTATTTATTGTATGGTTTATATCGAACACATATCAAGTATTTAAATCAGCGGGGTTAATGAAATTTACCATAATATACATGTACATATACTTACAGACTCCAAACATCAGATTTGGTTCCATCATAAGGTTTTAGTTTAATCACTTCCGGTGCTGTGTAAGCATATGAACCACACGATGTCTTTAATAGACTGGTCTCACTAGGTGTAAACTTGCACGAAAATCCAAAATCTGAAAAAAAAACCCACAAATATGGTTCACATAAGGTGAACTTCAAATGTCTCGGTTCTATAGCCAATTCAGCAATGAAATCTTGAAAATGTTTGCAAAAACGACTTGCAGTAAAACTTTTGATTCGTTGCCAACATTTAATAAAAAGTATACATTGGGCCCCTTCCTTCGAAAGAAATACCTAAATATGATCGTGAACTTCAGCATTTGAAACAATAGCGTGGAAGCCTGTAAGGAACAGCAACAGTAGAAATCAGACCTTCCACACAGCCAAAAAGGCAAAGATGAATATGTTTTAGATTTTTAATATTTTTGTTACAAAAAGGACGCTAAAACCAAATAACGAAAACTACTGTGAGTGAGGGTGCTGTGAAATTTGAATTTCAAAAGCTATCCAGTACTTACCTGTTATTTTGATATTGTTTCCTTTATCCAATAATATATTCTCACATTTCAAATCCCTGGAAATATTCATAAAAATAATTGAAAAAGAATAAAAATACATGTCTATCAATCTTAAAAATTTGAATACATTCTATTGACTTACTTGTCTCTCTTTTATTTAACCTTCAGTGCGCATAAATCACCCCACTGATTTAAATTCTCAATATACGTAAAATATTTCTGTACCGACTGTCGATAAAATACAGTACCCACCAAAAGTTTGGAGACAAAGGAAATTTCGAAAAAATCGTAAATGTCAATGATTTATTTTGGTAGAATCATTATTTTAACATATCTATTATAGTTGGTGAAAGAATGAGAACAAATTTCGTTAATGCACCACATTTGTGTAAGATTTAGCATCTGATAACCAATAGCCTTCAAAACCAAGGTCAATGTAATTCTTTCTATAACATAGTTTTAAGCTACTTTGAAAGTATCGACTACAAAAAGTACCATTACAAAATATAAACTAAAAACTAAAAAGCATTTCAAAATGAAGTGTCATCAAATGTTTTAGAAAACCTATGTAGTAGGCTTTTAAAGTGACAATGTCTCCAAACTATTGGTGGGTACTGTAGTTACCCAGAACTGACCATAACAGAACAGAACATATCTTTTTATTTTGTTATGATAACTTACATTCAATTGATTGAATTTAATCGATAACTCAGTTTAAACGAGGTAATTAGTTGCTAATTAAGGTTAAAGTTTAATTGGGCTCTGTGAATCGAAGATTGTGAATCTTGAGACCCCAGCATTAAATCTATGAGTGTCCTTGAATTAAGACAGTCAATAATACCAGATATACAGTACCCACCAAAAGTTTGTTGAAATGTATCAAATATGATTACCATTTATTTTGAAATGTACAGAGCCCCTCAAGCGACATTTGAAATACTTCGTTGAAACGTAATAGTTGTGATAATAAAAAAGTATTTCAAAATGTCACTTTAGGGGCTCCGTAGAAATGCTTTTTAGCTTTGCTTTTTTATTATTATGGTACTATTTGCAGTAGTGACCACCAAAGTAGCCCAAAATCTATGATACGGAAACGAATTACATTGAATTTGTTTTTGAAGGTTTTGGGATATCAGATGCTGAATCTTGTAAATCTAAATGCGATGCATTCTAGATTTTTATTTTATCATCAACCATATTAAATATATTTAAAAATAATGGTTCTACCGAAAAGAATCATTGAAATTCAAACATTTTTATAAAATTTCCTTTGTCTCCAAACTTTTGGTGAGTATTGTATCTTATAATGTGAAGCACGAGATAATCGAATAGTCCGTCATGTCTTGTCGTTTGCCAAGTTTTATACATTGTATAGTTTTGTAACATGTGTATGAGATGTTTAGACAGGATTAAAATGTGCAGACGTTTTTAAATTATGGATTTTATTGCATTTTTAGGTAATTATAATGAAACTGATATAGTTATACACCAATTATAATATTTAAATGAAATGGTACGGAATGCAACAAACCTGAGGAAACGTAAATTTTAATATAATATATACATGTATATATATTTTGTAGGTCTTTAATATATATCAACTTCACTTTTAGTTTGTCATTTTTTCTCCAGTAAATTTTATTCATTTAAAGGTTTACTATCGTTTCTAATGCAGTTTGCCAGTAAAGTGTTTAGCGGATAAACTGTTTCATGATAAAAACCGTTTCACTTTTCCCCCTCCCCCCAAAAAAACCCGAACAATCTTCATAAATCCCACGATCAAGAATTGAATACTGACCTACTAAAATCAGCATTCCAGTTTGGTATATGTCGTAGTTTGATTTCCAATGTACCACAAAAAGGTGTTCCATAAAAAATCTAAATCAGTGCCATTCATGTATCCCACCCAACCACCAAACAATAAACCCCCATAAAACCAACGATCCATAATCTCATACTGACCTATGAACGATTCCATTAGCGTGTATATGGTTCATGCCCTCCGCCATCATTTTAAACAAAGACCTTGCCCTGTCTTCACCTAGACCTTTACAACTTTCACTGATCCTACAGTTTATAAGATCTAACAAATCACCATTACTGCAGTACTCCATAACAACATAATATCTGTCAGCTGTCTTAAATTGTTCAAATACTCGAACCTGAAAATACATATTGAAAATTAAAATGTTTGAGTTTGAGCAACCCGGGTCGATAGCGCAGTTGGTAGCGCGCCGGGATTTGGATACTCGTGCCCGAGGGGGTGCGGGTTCGAATCCCACCCGGGGAGGTTATACCCTTCCATGAAAATTTGACAATAATGTCGATTTTCCTACATTGATTAGATCACGGTGTATAAACGAAAACGAAACTGTACGATCGCTGTTGATCGGTATTTTATGATTTTCCTCAATACCCAACCTAAACACTGAAAACTGAAGTAAAATAAGATTAAATTCTGTACGATGTCTGTTGATTTGATGTAAAATGATGTGTACGACGTCTGTTGATGTGCTTGTCCGACTACTGTTGATGCAAATTGTTGATTTGTTACATTCTGTACGATGTCTATTGATATTAATTTATGATAATATACTTGTTGCTTTATCATTTCCGCCACCGAAGTAAAGAAGTAGACCATGTTGTGAAGATGTGCATAAAGAAAATAACCTCTGGTAGAATTTTAGATAAGGGAGATATTTCACTTTAATTTTGTACAATAACAATTTTAAGCTTGAGAGCAGTAGATACACAAAAAGTTTCATACACTGACCACAAAAAGAAAGTATACAGTTCATTAAATTTTTTTCATTATATAGTATTTTATGATCTTCACTTTTGCTTGTGTAATTTTATTTTACATAGTGGAAAAAAATGCTTAACATTTATTTATATTTCAATACAATAACAACAAATTCAATATAATTGAATTATCAAATTTCAATCAAAATTACAGGAGAGGTCCGTAAAGGCCTGTCCACGACGGCAATACAAATAACACTTAAACACAGTTAGTATTTGGTGTAACCCTCTACGACAATCCTGCGTGGCATACCTCTAACCAGCCTCTGGTACTTCTCCACAGTGGTTCTGGACTAGTCCGATTAAAGATTAGCTTCCAGCTCTGTAAGGTTACGTGAGCGATACTGTCGCACAGCTGTTTTCAACTTAAACCACAAGTGTTCAATAGGGTTTAAGTCTGGGCTCTTCGGGGCCAACATATCAGTTCCATGATGTCATTATTCTCTTTCTGTTTATGTGTTCATTCATTCTCCTGCGAAAGTAAAACCCACCATCATTCTGGAAGAGGGTGAATCTTGACTCATCTGTACACAGATGTACATCACTTCAGTCTACCCTGGTCCAGTCTGCATGATTGTTGGCAAATTCCATCCGTCCGTTTTGCACGATGAACAGCTGTCAGGAGTGGTTTCTTCGCTGCTCATTCTGCAATAGAAAAAAATGTTTAACTCGGGTCAAATAGGCAAAAGTGTAATGCACTAAGTTTCAGGTTCAATCTGATAATAACCCAATCAAATTTCTGCTTGCATACTCGCTTATCCTGGACAACAACGCCCTACTAGACATCTGTTTACGAAGATTTTTTAAGGTCAAAACAACAATGAAAGTGAAAGAAGAAAGAAAATACTAAGCAAAACCTCACCTTGTTACTCCCTTTCTTCGGCAAACTTGACAACAAGCTCCCTTTGCTGGAACTTGGCCGCGCACTCAACCCTCTGTTCAATTGTTAGTCACTTTATCACTTTTCTTCTTGAAAATAAGTGTCAGCAAAAGTGAATAACTACCAATACCATTATTTCAAGGTTTTCCATTAATTGATGAGTACCAAAGTAAACAAAATTTTACCCCCCCCTCATAGCAGAATACAGAAAAAAAAATTCTTTCCAACCTATGAAATTGTGTACCTTAAGGAAATTACCCCTTTATTTTTTTTAATTTGATATACTCCTTTAATGGACAGTAATCTCCCTTCTTAAAAGGTAATGTTTCGGCCTTCCCATGCAGAAAAACTGATGTTTGGTCATATTTTGTCTGTAAAATTAGTTTAAGACACTGTATACTTTAATTAGGTGGGCACAAACAAAGGGTACAAAAGTACAATTAAGTTAAATATAACCTGTTTTATGAATAATGCATTACTTAAGCTAGTGGTACATGACTAAACTCTTAAAACGCAATAATATCATATTAAATCACACAATTAAATCAAACGAAGTCGTACAATACTTTAAAGCCCGTGTCACATATTCGCGAGTTGGTACTGCGAGTTTCCGCGACGATGGGCGAGTTTAATCTCATGGCCAAAATGAAAGAGTTGTCACGACATTTGTTTATAAAGAGTCTTGCACGACATCTGCTCGAGTGTTGTACGACACTCACACGAGACGTCCACGATCATCGACGGTCATTTATAGCGATCGACATACGAGCGACATGTACACGATATTCTCTCGACATCTAACGACATTCATACGAGCTACTACGAGTTTCGACGATTTATCCCGATTTAAACGCGACATGTTAACGAGTTCATTACGATCCGTGGAGAGAGTAGTGCGACACACATTTTAGATGACATGACATCTTGCGAAGGCTGTATAAATAGCAAGCAAAGCGCATGAGCACCAAAAGGTGAAAGACATGCAGGATGATCAGACAGGTGGCATTGATGGCGCATGTTGATGAAGAAGATGCCGATGATGAACTTGAAATATCAAGATTGATTTAAAATCGATTAACAAGAGATAGTATTGGCAGAGCGCGCCGACAGTGTTGGGTTAGACCATGGATTATGAGAAGGGTTGACTTTGGACATACTGACCGTCTGATGCGTGAGCTTAAAATGGAAGACAAAAAATCGTTTACCAACTTTCTGCGTTTACATCCAGAGATGTTCATCGAAATGAATGTTGACAGATTTCTTCCGAAGTATATTTAACTCGCGATAATGTCGTGTGATTGTCGCAAGGAGGTCGCGCAATCTGAAGATGTTGCAAAAACTCGCAAAGACTCGCGCACATATCGCGGTGGTAGATTTCACGGCGACATGTGACGACATTACTACGACACGAGTACGAGTTTTCACGACACGCATACGACATCCTCCCGACATCTACACGAGATAAAAAGTTCGACGACCCACCGCGAGAATTTTAAACGGTTTAAAATTGTCGCTGCGACAAGCCAAGACGCTGCGACATGTGGAGAGATGCATCGACATCAGTACGAGATCTACACGATACCAGCCGAGTTGCTGCGAGTTGAATCTCGCAAAAACTCGCGGTCAAATTTTTTGCCTGTGTGACACGGGCTTTACATAAAATCGTTAGTAGTCGTACACAATCATTTGTCGAAGTCGTACAGTATGTCGGCGAATGCACATGACATAAACGTCAAGTTTACTCATAGTTTCATTCAACATTCTGATAAATTATTGATATAATACAATAAATAATTTATTTTATACCAAAAAAGTCTTCATACAATAACATGAATGTGATTTGTTTTCTCGAAATCGAGTTTACAAGACAAGCTATGGATGTCAACAAAGCAAAATAGTTCGTGATTTGGAAGTGATTGTTAACGTTTTTACTATAAAAGAACGATATGGAATCAGCAAAACTGCTGCAAATAGTTTATCACGAGCTAAGGTTTATTTTGAAAATCTGTCTATGTACCAGAAGATTTGTTATCCCAATAAAAACTAATAAATTGTACTTCTGTATAAATTCACTACCAATCGCAATCACTGATGTCGTACAGTCGTTTATACACCGTGTAGATAATATGGAGAAGTTTCCGGCCTTGTGGAAAGGTAGGTGAGTACTGGTTATAGTCAATGGTCCAGGAAAGCTAGGTTAGGTGCGCTGGACGCCGTAAAATGACCTAAAATTGTGTTGACACGGCGTTAACTCCAATAAATAAATATGAGTTTGAGCAAGGTTTAAAGTCTGCTCACAGTACCCATTTATATCTTGGTGGAGTGAAACTATTGTAGGTTAATTTCTTTCGCAAGGAAATTAGCAGTGGTCCTAGCGGTGTTCGATCCTGGGATCTTTCCATTCATGAGCCTTCGTCATTCCACTGGACTAATGTTCCTTCATGCGGTGAATAAGACTACATAAATTAATTATTGCATACATTTTGGGTTATTTATGCTCTTATTTCTAATTATAACTGTTGTTAAAGATTGTTTTGTATTAAGTATTCTCAGGCAAATACAAACAAGCTATGATAATACATATCAAATTAATACTTACAACATTTTTATGTACCGGAAGTGGACAATGATTCTCTAACTCGCGTGGTAAAAATTTCTTCAAGAACTCACGTGGAACACATCTTGCCTCTATGACTTTTATGGCCACCTATAAAATTGAAAAAAACGTAAAGTGTATTGACCAATTACGTGTTTGGAAATAAATAAAAATACATAGTGTTTTCTTTATCTCAAATGGTGAATTTTCTTTTTTCTTTGCAATTGATTTTCAAGTATTACTTTTAACACCATTTTTTTGGACCTAAAATATTAGGGCTTAAATTTCATTGAATCCAGGTCGGTAGCGCAGTTGTTAGCGCGGCTGGATTTTGAATCTAGTGTCCCGAAGGGGGTACGAGTTCGAATCCAACCCAGTGAGGTTATACCCTTCCACGAAAATTTGACAATAATATATGTTTTTCTCCATTAATAAGGTATAAGGAGAAGTTTCCAGTCTTGTGGAATGGAAGGTGAGTACTGGTTATAGACAAGGGTCCAGGAAAGCTAGGTTAGTTGCGCTGGACACCGTCAAATAAGCTAAAACATTGTGTTGACTTGGCGTTAAACCCATCAAAATAAATAAATGTCTTTGTTTTAAATCATGTGGATAGATGGTCTGATACCTGTGACTCAAGACCTGTATAATTACAAGTGTTGATAGAATAAGTGTTTATTCTAAAATCTAGTAAAAGTATTATATGTAACTTTTCTTAGTCAATGAACAGTCGATCTGCTATCATGTTTTATAAAATCAAAAGAAATTGTATAATGACTATAATGAATTCAGTGTTATAATTATGATATATTCCATTTTTAAATAATTCAAATGTGTTTTCAAGAGCTTAAGTCACAAACATAGATAATAATGGGCCTTACTTGTTGAACTTTTTACTCTGCAAACAAAAAATATTCTATTTGCAAAATTATAAAAAATGTGATATGTATTTACCTTAAAGTTGCCATCATTATCGACATGTTCACACATGCTTGGGTTTCTAGCTAACTTAGATGTTAAAACTTCCGCTAGCTTCACTTTAGCATAAGCCCCCTCGCCGACAGTCTTCTCAACTCTGTAACCATGATTAAAACAATCAGCATAAATAATATCTTCAGAGATATCTGTGTAGTCACGTGTCGGTGTAATAAAAATAGATTCCTTCCTAGGGGATGACTGTTTACTGCTAGAATTCGTACTTGATTCTGTTTCCTTCTTGCTAGCTTGCGAAACGGTTGCTGACGCCGATTCCTTAGCTGATTTGGCTTTGGCGCCTTTCTGGTCACGTGATGTTGGACCCCTTTTAGGGTCTGGTTTCTTATCTTGAACTGTCACTTTTTTCTTGGTAGCAGAATGTGCGGTCCTTTTCGGGAACTGTGACACTCTGTAAGCTGCCCCGCTAGATGAAGTTCTCGAACTTCTGTCACTTTTCGCTCCATTTTGCAGCTTCCTGCTATTTGCTGAACTCGCAGCTCTCGCGCTCATCCTTAGTTTTCTCTAATATTTAAATTATTTCTGGAGCGCGTTGATACATCTTGCTGGTAGATGGCGAACGTCGTAACTAATGACAAGCTTTAACGTCGTGACGTCATAACGTCGTTACATTGTGACGTCATTGACGTTAAGCGATGGAACATCTCTGTGATTGACGTGAAATTATAATAACGTTATTGACGTATTCATGCCCAGATAATATATCTATTTAAAACATTTGATTTGATCGCTTGCAAAGCTATGTTGATATAGACTAAAGGCAATAGAGTCTAATTTTCATATGCGTTAGTCTATAAGTGATGAAATAAGAGCGTCATGAAATGGTCTTATCGTGTTAAGGAAAACAATGGCCAATTTTCGACCATGTTCCGACTATAGCTCGTTTAGGATAACTTGAGACAAACGACTCAGTTTGTTTACATATTTGGGACTCAGGTATTACATAAAACAGGGAGGTCAGCTGATTTTGTGTAATAAAAGTATTAAACATGTCTTAATGCGCGGAACGTGTGTTCTCGTACTAAATTTATTAAAAAACACACTGATAATAGTCGACAATTACGTGTACTAAACTTAAATCCACCTGTGTATAAAAATGGAATCGTTGTATTTTGTCTCAAGTTATCCTAAACGAGCTATAGTAATGGGTTAATGCTCATGTTTATATCAACACATTAATCTTTATTGGGATAAAGGGAAATAACAAATACAAGCAAAATGAACTGTTGGTGAAATTTGTATTACAAAGTTGTCGTTCTTACCTCTACTTTTGTTAATTCCTATGCCTTTTACTATGTATCGTGAGCTGTTTCTATTCATATAATTTGTACTTTAATATCAGTTTCGTTTTAATATACAAAGCAGATGATAAAAGCCCTATCTTTTTTGTTTATAAAAATGATTAATGTTTTATGGGTACTTGAAACGTTGGGTTTCAATATATTATGTATCTTATGTATATCTACAGTAAAACTCCTCTGTATAGACCACCTTTGTTAAAACATAATCGAGCAATTTTTATAGTTTTTTAGTCCCAAGTACTAAATTTGAGAAATAGAAAAAAATCCCTATAAGTACAAGATATATTCTGCTATTAAGAATATTGATTTTGATGGTCATGATAGTGGAAATTAATTGAACAAATATATGTGTACAATGTAGACTTACTGAAAAGCGATCTCAGGGTATACAAAAAAAGTTTGTGCAAAGGATTCAAATAAGCAAGAACTAATTACAGAACAACATGGTCACTTTCTGATGTAGAAAGGTAGTAATTATTTTATGCATTATTTGAATCTTTTCCTTTTTGACTGCTGTAATAAGAAGGAAAACAAAAGTAAAAAATTAGTCCTAGTGGGATTCGAATCCAGAATCTCTCGATCCCTAACCGCGAGTCCTATCACTGGGCTACTGCTCCTTAACAATGGCGCCGACTAACAACAATCACCGGTATAGAATTGACAATATTTCTACTACTGACTGTTTTGTACGGGTTTTACTGTATATGTATATTTGTTCGTTTCGTTTGTTTATGTGAAATAAGCACGTACACTCCTGAAAGAGATACGAATGACGTGGACAATTTATAAAATATGCATATAGATAATGTTACAACTTTCAAAATCTCCGTTTTTGTGAATAAACTATGTTTAAGCTATTTTAATTCATAGTTCATTGTTTTTGTAATATGATATACGCATGTTGAAAATATAGCAGACGCATGCAACTATTTGTAAATATATCTGTGGTTTACAATATCGCATTAAAACTAAAAATTCGAGAAAAGGATGTATCAACTAGCAAAAAAAAAAAACCAAACAAACGTTTAGGCTTTAGAATAAAATGTTTGTGTCGGTACTAGATCAGGATGTCGAAGTTTAAACTAAATCCAGAACAACCGCGCTCGCCTGAAATAAAACCGGAACTATATGGGCCGGGCGTATGGAAAATCGGTAAAACCGGACTCCTGTGCAAAAACAAGAAACAACCGTTCCACTATGCTTAAACTCAGAACAATCGGAGTTCTTCAAGCAATATATCTGCTAAATGAGTGGGTCGGGACTACTTATATATAAAAACTGATAAGAATGTACATAAATTTAACTTCTAAAGGTTTTGAGAATCTAGCCTAATATTATGTAATATATTATAAATTTAAAGATAAAGGGCACAATTAAGAATGGAGTTATGTAACGATGTTTGAACGGCACCTATCTTATCATATGTCATTTTCTCTCTCAATAAAAATGAAGTGAAAACTGTTCGAACATAGAATATACTTGTATAGTGTTTGAAAAACCTCAAATGTCAAAACTTAAAATTTAATGTTTTTTTATTGTGATTTTTGAAAGGATTTAATGGACTTAGTCGACGGTGGTTAGATGGACGGTCCACCACATGTGACTTAGAGTTTTAAAATGGTCGTAATACTAAAACTCTTTTATTTCATCTCTCACGCATTTGAATAAGTGCCATTGTTAATATTTTAGGAATTTACTTATGTTTATAAGTATCGTAGTAAAATTTTGAAAAATGGATTGTGTGATATCATTTGATGGACATTGCTTGAATAAATGAATGGATAGAAAAAAAGGACTTTCGTATCAGCTGACTTTCACGTGCTTGTAATATTTATAGAGGAGTGAAATCACGTGATCGAGGGACTGATTTACTTCCTGCATATTTGAGTGCAATCCAAGACTTGAATAAATAAACAAGTAGACGATGGTTATACTTACAATTCGCTTATTCCGGATGGTAAAATAGCAAACCTGCTGATTTAAACAAGAAAAACATTGTCTTGGAGGCGATTTGTTAATCAAAGTACTGATATAGCTGGTGGGACGGTTCTACTTACTAATTGTAAAAATCTGATCATGATGCTACACTCTTGCCAAAACGTCAAACAACTTGAGCGATTATCACAAGAGTGCGCGGTAAATTGTTCAACCGTCTGTTTTTAGAAACATATAATAACGCAGACTTTGCTCAATATCTCGAACTGTAATTATAACGATATCGTCCAAGTAGTCCGCATGACATTTTGGAGTACTTTGAATCGGACTGGCTCGGTTTTGTTCATAAGAGCCTATGCAAATTGATGAAACAACCGATTGTTAATTCTCTCCGGTATCATGATACGGCACTGTTCAAAAATGCAAGACTTAGTATATAAAACGAGTTGACATTTAACGCAGAAGACACTATGAATAACGTATTTCATCCCAAAGTCGTGTTGCTTGGAGACTACGGCGTTAGTAAGACGACGTTACTTAAAGTTGTTGGCGGGAACTATGGATCAAGGGAGAGAACTCTAAAACCAGAACAGTTAGAGTTACCTGTATGGTCTTCCTTTAAGAAAGAGAATATGATGATGTCACTGTGGGACACTTGTAGTAAGTATTCTAAGGCTTACAGTCGAGCTAAAATTCCAAAAGGATTTTAGACATAGTTTTGTTTTTACAATTCAAAGAGATATACGCCCTCACGATTCTGGCAGCAATAAATAAATTTGTTTGAATCATTCGATATTGTAATGGAAATAATCCAATGACTCATCATTCGGAACAGCCTCGGCGATCATCTACAGGGGCAGATCCAGGATTCTTTTCTAGGAGGGTCCAAACTTTTTTAGTTGGGGTTTCTGAATTTTTTCGGAGTGGGGGGGCAAACTTTTGAACCCCCAACAACAGTATACAATGTTTGCATAATAACGCAACATACGTAATACTACATAACTGTTAGACCATTGTTAAGCACAAAGGCGAGCGATGCGAACCCGAGAAAATTGCTTCATACTTCTTATAAATAACTTACTGTAAAAATACACTTATGGACAGGTACATTTTGGAAATTTCAGGGGGGGGTCTGATCCCCCCCTGACCCCCCGCTAGATCCGCCTATGTGAAAGCATAGAAAAGAACAATCGGAACACCTCGATCTTTCATGACTGAATAATCTCGGAAGGATTCGTAGGGGGCTACCCTGGCTGCTTGGATTTTTACTACATACGCGAGGCAAAGCACCTAACAGTTATGCAAAATAGTTCTTGTAGTATGCACATAGATCTTTGTCAGAACATATTTCTATGTTATATATTGAACCGAATATTGTTCAGCGATATCATTGAACTGCTATTTCAAATTATGGACTAAAAACGAAACATCTCTCGTGTTTACTTCAACACCGGTAGTTTCAAAATCGCATCTAATTAGTTCGAGGTTATTCGTAACGAATGGCCGAGTAGTTCCGATTGAGAAAAAGAAATGATGAGCAGTTAGGGTAACTAACCTGAATCCTGTCTGGGTAATCAACCCTTAATTTATCTGCTTATTGAATACCCCAGATGTTATTTCACTTGTTGAATATATTTAATTAATTTATTCAAGTTTATGCATGGCCATAGATCTCGGAGTTTGATCAGTCAGTCATTGAGTCCAATATTTTGAATTAAATTTGATTATTTTATATTCACTGATTACTTAATATAACTGGGCGGGTATCATTTTCCGTGTTAGAAAAATCAATTTTAATTCAAATGTATTACAATGTAAGATTAAAGGTACTAATTCACAGATTTCAACTTAAATATCAACTTTTTCTTAAACTATCAAACTTGTAGGAAACATTTTTGGAACCAGGAAAGTAATAAGTGTTCTGATAATGACAATTTTAGTGCAAATTGACATACAACTATAGATGGTGGTGTTTCAAGTAGTAAATATCTACCCCGTATTTCACGGTATAGACAATTTTAGTGCATTTTTAATACTTTTATTGTATATTTTTTGCAACATATAGGTCAGTGAGTCTTAAAATAATAAGAGTTAATTTTCTTGACACAACTACAGCCACTGAATGGTATTTTGAAATTATGGAAATAATAAACCAAAATCTGTGAACTAGTTCCTTTAAAGCACTACACAAAGATACATTCATTTACATCAGATATGAAAACTGTCTTAAAACCATGACGTAATTAAAATATAACATGCATTAGAGACACAATAAACGTTTCAAATCAATATTTTGCTTTCTAAGTTTACGTTTGACAAAGCGTCCATTTCCTAATAAGGGAGGTCCTTTTATTAGAGCGCACTGAATGTTCATGTTTTGTAAGCTTTGAATTTATCATTCAAAATCATTGGGTGCAACATCAAATTTTGATTGATTGATTGATTTATTTTGGTTCAACGTCGTGTAAACACTTATTTGTTGGTTATTTTACGGCGCCAGCGCACCTAACCAAGCTTTCCTGGACCATTGTCTATAACCAGTACTCACTTACCCTTCCACAAGGCCAAAAACCTCTCCATATACCATATTAATGGAGGAAAATTGTCATAATTGTCAAATTTAATGGAAGGGTATAACCTCCCCGGGTGGAATTCGAACCCCTACCTCATGCGAAACACTAGATTTGAAATTCGGGTGCACTACCAACAGCTCTACCGACCCGGGCTATGTTATTTCGAAGAAGTTGTTTCTATTACAAAACTTCATCTTAAACATACTGTGATCAAAACTATTGCTGTCAGCATTAACAACTAAATTCTACTTTCGGTCGCATCAATCACCGCATGCGAATAAAACGTGCATTATGAACGCACTTAAATTTAGTCACGTGATTGGTTCACCATCTTAGTTGACCTTGACCTTAAGAGTGTGACGAAATCTCATACTCAAGGTCACAATGTACTGCTCCATAAATTATTTTTATTCTAGGAATTTGAACTTACAATATATGCAAAGGCTTGTCTGATTAATAATTAAGCAATGTACTATCTTTATTAGATAAAAAATACACACACATTTAAATTGAGCACATATTTTAGCTAATTTAACCCCACTGATGTAAATACCCAATATGCGTTCGATAAATACTCCCTAGATACGGATAACATTTTTACCGATAGTGAGTACAGAATTACTGTAGTGAGTATTTAAATCAGCGGGGTTAAAGTATGCACCGCTTACAGTTGAATAAAAATAGTTTTACTGGATGTCCCCATTACAGGACGCACACCTTATAAGAACGTTGAACCAAACATTGAGTCAGATGTTAAGATTTCATGACATGATGTTCTATAACTAATTCAATATTTATTTGAAACATTGTTTATAAAGGTTTGGTTTATTCCACGGCACGTATGCAAACAATATGATAAAATTATTTTATAAAAACTAAATGTGACGTTCTAAAAATATTGTTATAGTTTTTTTAAATAATGTGTGTTTGGTTTTTTATAAGAAACAAAAATGTTGTTGCAAATAATGATTTATATTAGGTTGTGAGACGGTATTTTAAAGCACCTCTGTAGGTTCGTCCCTTTGTTATTTATTTGTGGCATCCCTTTTACAACAGACGTTTAGAAATCTAAAATATCCCCCACTTTGCTTTTTGGCTGTGCGGTAGGTCTGTTATCACCCAAGAATCAAGAATTCACTTCTTTCGTTTTTTTCTGTCAACTCGTTCGTCATTGGATATCTCTCAAATAAAATTTGACTTTCAATGAGTAAAACTTAGAAGACAGAATTTCATTTGCGAGTCTATATCGTTTCAAGAATTACTGCAAGCATATGAACAACCCATGAACGCATTGGTTGAGTGAATCGATTGTATGTGAATTTATTGGTCCAGAAACTCGAAAGCCCTTGGCAAAAATTGAACCTAGGACCTCTTAATCACAAAGCGCGTCCTACCTTTTCGGCTTCTGCTTCAAACCTCATAAGTTCAGAACAAACGTTACATCAGCTGATGTTGTCAACAAAATTATGGTTTACATGTAAATGTTCACGATTCATGTCTGTGAATAATTTTTACTTGAGAAAAACTTAAAAGTTCACAGTTAGATTGAAATATACAGCTGTATATATGAATAATATATTCAAATCCACGAGTCACAAAAGTTATGAACTAATTCATACACACAATTTTTGTTTCTGCTTGTCTCCCGTAACTTTATTCTTCTTTTTGTTTTTCGGACTTAAGGACGTATAAATGTACTTGATTATGAATTATTGTTGACCATTTAACTGTGTTACATGTAAACAAGTGAAAATCGACATTTAACCGGAAATATAATTCAAATTTTCAATGGAATTCTGGGTAAAGAGTGGCGCTTTTTGACAATTTCCGGGAAGTGCTAAAATCAAAATTCCGGAATGTCCCGGTACGATTACAATATACGGATCCTGCTGTTGGGCGACCACAATGTTGGAAAGACTGGTATTTTAAAAGCATTTCGTCGTCAGAATTTAGGGAATTACAGAGGGCGTCGTAATTCTATACCGATGAGACCGTTTGTCACGGTTGATATTGAAATGAATCTTGGAAAGAAGACCATCTTAATAAAAGCAGTGGACACCGGAGGTATATACATATATATTATATAAATTTACAGTATCCCAGTATGCCCTGCATGCTCAGTCGGAAGCACGTAAGTCTACTAATCTAATCTGCTTAACGAGGGGTTGTAGGTTCGATCCCCGGGTTGGGCATACTCCACCGGAATTTGGTCTTGTTGACTTTCCATATTTTCAATGTGGTAAGTGTACCAATACGTCATCAAGCTTTTCTGGGATTTTTATCGTATTCCGCTTGTGCCTAATAACTTGTAAAGACACAGCAATGAAAACTTTCATTAAAAAGGGTGATTGGGTTTAACCAAACAATTAACGTGAAGTAACATTATTGTGTTTTTTTTTATCCTTTTATAGTTTATTAACAAGAAACAACACAGGTAAAATAACGAACTATTTGCCGTCACTCTTAACCAATCACAGCTTAATGTAAACAATTCCGTTTTCATTTATTAAGTGATTCGTGGAAAAACAAAGCTAACAAATTGGGAAACAAAATTTAATCGTAAAATGTAATAACCATGAAAAATGTCTCTTAAAATGGTTAAATTTTTAGCGATAAATACAACGCAATAGTATGGTACTAAAACTTTTATTCATTATAATGTACAGGTAAATATGAAGTACAATTATAATGATAGATTGGGATAAGGTGATAACATTTTTATTGAACTACCCATTTACTTTTCGAAAAAGTGACTATTTTTATATCCATTCGGTGAAGTTTCGATAAATATATATTTTTAGTGCAATCGTCATTTTCGACATCTCATCATATGTCTTTATTTGCTTAGATAAAATATCTGGTATTTTTGTAGAACAGATAAGATGGCTTATCTAACAGCTGATAGCTTACAGCTTTATTAACCGGAAATGGATTTTTTAGTCAGAACTACCCGCGATGATTTTCTAATTTTTTACGCAATTATCATAGTTGGTGCCTCTCTGGCCTCGATCAGATTTTCCACGGAAATTGTCGAGTATTTACGATTGCTTCTACGTATATCTTCGGAAATGTTCGCCTTTGTGTTCCGAGTGGGTTTTTTTATGAAATGAATTAAGTGGCTGTTCGTATATCTTTCGTGTAATCGCTGTGGTGTTCCAAATGTTCGCCTTGGTATTCCGAACGGGAATGTTATCAAATAAATTAAGTTATTGTAGGTACAGTCATCTTTCGTTAAATCCAAAAGGAAATTGTTGTGGCCAGATAGCGGATGACTAGATTCAAACATTTTTGGTGTAACGCAATTAAGGGTTTTACCTGTTTTAAATTGTTTCCCAATTGCATGTAATTATAATTAATAGTAATTATCTAATCATTATTTTCATATATAACAACCTAAATGATAAAATCACTCGTGATGATATATTGTTGATAACCTTGATAGGCTAATTGGTCCATGTCCCCCCTTTCTCTTTCTTGAATTTATCCCCTGAAGAAGTCATTACATTTACTTTCTTGCCAAAAGTCCTTGACCAGTAAAATTGATCAGAGCTTCTTGTGAAAAACGCTGATTTCATACGGTTGGCTAGTTTGTTATGTTTATCTTTACTATAAAACAAAAATCGGACCAGTTAAACAGTTTAATAAACTAGCGCTTGCAAAAATCTAAGGAGCCGCCCGGCTAGCTCAGTTGGTAGCACGCAAGTCTACTGATCGAGGGTCGTAGGTTCGATTTCCAGGCGGGGCATACTTTCGTAGAGTTTTGTCCTGAAATATTTTCTATGGCCATTCTCCCTCCTACGACTGATTCTAAATCATGTAGGGCAGTAGTCAGTCACTGGCGAAAGTATGCACTCAGTAGTTGGTTAACAGCTAAATCCAGAGATTTAACCTTTCCAGGAACAGTGAGTAGGTGGGCCGACCGCCGTAATATAACCTATAATGTGTTGCTACGGCGTTAAACCCAACAAAGCAAACAAACAAGCAAACAGTTATCGCCTTTACTTACTTGCCCGAAGTCCGGGGCTGGTAAAATTGATTAGAGCTAGTGAAAAGTACTGATTTCATATGATTGGTTACTTAATTGTGTTGCTCATTACTATAAAACTATAAGTCTGGCCAGCGCTCGCAAAAATCTAAAGCAATTACTGTTGAAGAGGGTCTAATCAATGGTAATCCAAAAGATGGAAGATTGTCAAGTTACACTCTCAATATTCATATGTTTGGCCTTAAATTTTTTTGTGATATCATTTAACACAGGGAAGCCGTTGATTACGATATCATGTTTACTTGAAAAAAAAACAACAAATAAAAACGTATTTAAATACCTTGATTTAAATTCGCAAATCAAACATCTCAAAATAGTTCATCTTTAAAGTGCTTGTAGAATTGTAAAATATTAGTGTATACAATTTTATTGACTCTGTATTAGGATGATTAGGTAATTTGTTATAAATCTTACATACTGTGTCTCAAAATCTTAAAACTAACATTTTGTGTTGAATTTAAATGGTGCGGGAGTTAATCCGAAAGGCACACCTATCAAACTAATTCCGGATTGTTGTTTTATGAAAATTTGATTTTTGATAAATTCTGTATGAAGAAAGACCTTGTCGGTCTAGTAACATTGGACTCAATTTGTGATTTGAACCTGGAAAATTGTGAATTTGTGAGTTTAAGTAATTAGAAACTTATTATTTATGACATGTTAGAATTTTCATTCTAATACTGACTCGCATACTAATGAAAAGTTTATTATTACGTTTTTAAGCTAACTAAGTATTTATAAAAGTTAAAGTGTTTTAAAAGGAATTGAAGTGGTTGTGACTTGTTGCTATTAGTTTTATGTGAACGAATGGAGATTGGTGTCTTTTTTTATTTAATACTAATTCGGACACTAATTGTATGTTAAGTCTTATTTAGTATTAATACTTACTCAGTATTAATACTAGAATCAAATTAAATTTTACTATTAAATGTCATATGAAATGGGTAAACTAAGATGTGTTTCGCCTCAGCAGATGAGATTTGTGGACGTTCATCATGACTTTTCTCTTAATACGTTGTTGCTAGGCGACTACAGTGTCGGTAAAACTCATTTGTTACATAAAATGGCGGGAAAGGAAAAAGACGTGAAATCTGTGAGGAGATATTGTCCACTGACGATGTCCATGTTGTTGACCCGTGGATCTAAAGTTGTTGGTATGAAAGTAACAGACACCGGAGGTAAATAGAATGTTACTACAAAATTGTTACTACATAAATTGTCAAAATGAAGTTGAAATGCTCTCAAATCGCCTTACAGTTCATGAGGCTATAATTGACGAATTATATCACATAAATTTCAAAATTTATTGCACAACATTGGTCTCACTTTGCAAAGATCACATCTTGAACCTTTACTTGTCAATCCCGTTATTTAATTTGCGTTGATTCACCTTAAAAATAGTTGGTGAGTGCGGAAAATTGTGTATAATGATGATAACATAACATAATTTGAGTGTCTTTAAAGTACCAGCCCTTTTCATGTCATTTTGAGAAATGTAACGAACCGGAATGCAAATTTAGAGTTGGAAAAAAGAGCAAACATTGCAATTTTTGCCGCTCTTGCTTTGATCAGCGTTGCCATGGTAACTGCTAAGCTTTTCAAAATTAAAGTATATTTCTCGGAAATGTTTTTGTTCAATAAAAAAGTGAGTAATTAATTACATTTTTACATTTAAGGTTCTGTTTTGTTTCATTAAACGAATTCTAAATTAGTTAATGTTAAATCATCCGACATAGCTTTATATGCACTTTAATGAATGTAATTTTAGGGTCCGTGTTCTGATAGAATGACTCACAATGATCTTGAAATGTCACATGATTTAGGCGCCCTGACAGTTTATGTTTTTCAAGGACTTGTCATTTAACAATTATCAGGGGTTGCCATGATACCTGCAATCTCAAGGTCAAAAAGTTATTTCCCATTTCCGTACAAAAATGCCAAACCACCGAAACTGTTGCTAGATAAAATGGCTATCATTTATACTTAGATAAAACTTATGATACAGTTTGTTTAGCTTGAAACTTGGGTTTATGGTCTGTTATAAATCAATAATGTTTGTGTCACGTGATTTGAATCACGTTGAACTGAGTCATTGGGTGTGTACTAGTTTCTTTTGTTCTGGTTGTTGGACTCGCTCTCGTATTTGGAAATCTGATTTCGTATCTTTTCGGCGGTTTTGCTTTCTCGGACATCATAAAGTATTCTGTAGGTAATCAAAATTTTACTGAGTGTGGATCTTGTGGAAAATGTATATAACCCATGGTCATTTGTTTTTTTAATTTTTATGAATTGTCAAGCAAGAGTTAAAGCCCATTTATGAATGTAACACTTTCCATGGACAGCAAAGAATATTGGCATTTATCCATTTCAACACAACACAACAAATCACAATACAACAACAACAACAACAACAACAACAACATGTTTATTTGTATCAGGCCTCCAGCCCATAACAAGTACAACAAGTTATAAAGTGAACATAATGTACATGGTAAACAACAATGGCAGATGACAATGATATGAATTATAGTATGAAAGTTTGCAAACTAGCAATTTATATAATATACATAATAACGCGTACATGTATATATGTAGGTTTATATATACATACACAACACAACATGTAAATTTTACTGAATGTGGATTATGTGGATAAACCATGGCCATTTGTTTTTATAAATTGTCAAACAATAGCTAAAGACCCATTGAGAAATTAGTACGGGGGCCAGAGGGGTCCACCGTGCACCCCCCTCTAGACATTTTGCCACCCATACTAAATTGTTCCTTAGGGTCCACTGAATCAGAATCGGCTTTGTCCTCAAAAATAAACTCTTGCGCACTACCTGAAATTTCACCGTTTCCATGGCAACCCCTTGTTTTTTGTCGAAATTGTCGGTGTTTGTAAAATCATTAATAACTTGAACACGCATTAAGCTAGAATAATATACTTAGTGTCAAATTAAAGCTGAGACACTGAACGTTAGAAATATATGTAACACTGTTCACTAAAATACAGTAAAATTCGTAAAATTAACCGTTAAACATAAAACAATGCGGAAAAATATCAATTTTTTTCAATTACATGCATATCTTTTAATGTCCAAACCCTATTTTGGAGAAATATTACATATATATTTTTTACGAAATACTTCAGGAATGACTACTCTATCAGATTCAAAATTATTTTTATGACAGAAGTACTATGTACTATTTGTGTATGTAAAAACCGTTTTCATAGCAACCGCCATTTTCAAGTGAGAACTAATTTTTGGTGATTAAACTTGAAATTTTTTGTCAAATCTAACGGTAGGATTACAATATTGATATTATATTATATCTGAGACTCGTATCTTTGATATTATTGCAGTTATCACTAAATTCAGTATCGATACCTTCATAAATATTGTAACGAACTCCTAATCAAAGCGCTGAAAGCACTTATTGTTTTTCGGTTGACAGTATTAAATCGTCTGAAAGCATGAAGACGATGGTCATTGTGCAGTGGTGGTCTGTTGAGTAAAGTAATAATATAATGAGACTAAAGAGACTTTTGTTGTTTTGTTTTTGATTAACTGAAAAATAATTATGCAGGAACATGATTATGTAACTTAGGTTTTACGTAGTTTATCATTACTCTTTAAAAGGTTATGTACGGCGGCCGTCTTATCAACATTCCCGTACAGTCAAAATGTGCTTCATTTATTTACTAAATGACTGTTAAAGTAAAATATTTGAAGTACTAAAAGATTGACCAAACTATATTACAATGTGTCATAAAACCAAACGCAACTTACACATAATATTTGTTCATTAGTTTACGTTGTTAAGAAAGTTTTTCTGGACCCTATTCTAACAAGTGCATACAGTCCCTCCTTGCTGGTAGCTTTGCTACATATTGCGGATTAAAGGCAATTAGTCAATTTTTGAAGGAAGTTATCACCAGCCAAAACCGGGGCTGAACCTTGAACCGCCAATTCGACAAACGCCAAACCAATCGAAATTACAAAACCTATTATTTTATATACGTGTAACATTTGCAGTGAGGAAGCCTTCTTTAAGTTGTATTACAACTAAATAGGAGAATATCAAGCAACTTATTATTAAAAACAAGTATTACAAATACATTGAAACAAGATGTTTGAGACATTGTACTTCCAATGAAATATTTTGAAATAGCGTAAATCCGAAATATAAATTGCTTACTCAAAGAACTTTATCATTTGCTCTTACAAATTGGATCGCCAAAAGAAGGGTTAAAGACCCGTATCTCTCATCGAGAAACGAATGTTAAAATACGCTACAAGTAACATGCGAGTGTCATTCGGGTTATATAAGTAATCTTATTGGTGTTAAGCACCATCTCTTAGATTCAACGAGGGATGTGTCATTAGCAACTACTGATATTGTTATTTATACATTTTGTATTAAAATTCATTCAACACCCAGTATCGCATATTTTAACTCCACTGATTTAAATATATTTCAATCAATCTTAAATACAGAAAAACTGAAGTGAATTTTTAAATCATTCGAGTTAATGTATGCGCGCCGCTGAAATTGCATAAAATTTATCAACACTAGTACTGAAGTGACTATTAAAATCAGTAGGGTTAATGTATGCAACTATGACAGTTAAATAAACTTTAACAATATGTTCAATGAACTATCTGCGTCAATCTTTCATCAAAGTAAGATTTCAGGGTCAATTGGCAGACAGATTATACGTGACATTGTCTGATAACTGGTACAGTTACCCTTGAATTATCTACCCTTACCTCGTCTGATATACAAAGTACTCATGTAATTAGATATCTAAATGATCACTCTCATGTATAATGTCTTAAATTGTTAGTGATAACTTGATACATTCGGAACACCTCGGTCATTCACTATGAATAACCTCAGTCATATTAACATTCGGAACTATCTCGTCGATCTCCTACGCAGATGAACCTCGGATATCATAAGGTGAAAAAGTAGATCTAGCACTTTGGTTTCTGTGGTAAAATAGTCTGAACTAGACAGAAATACGACGTGTGAGGCATTGTACTGATGAAATGATGTGATGAAGCGTGTAACGGTTTCATTATTAAATGTTGACATGAAAATGACTGTCGCCGGACGTTATGACCTGGTTGTATTCCTACTACGTCTGATTTCTAATGTTTATCTTCGTAGATGATCGCTGAGGTTGTCCGAATGTCTTATTAAGGTATCAAGTACCATGGAATGTACAATCTTTACGACTGACGTGATATTTATAAATTGGAACAAAATAATAGTATGCAACAACATTTCAGAAACATTTTGGTATAATTATCATTGGCCTCGGGCATTCAAAACTTTAAATATGTGGGTTAAATGTACTTACATGCCTTTTTAGCGTGAACCAGTGTGACGTCCATGACGTCGTGAAAAAAACGACAACGTCACTAAGGTTACCAGAAAAACAAACAATAGGCATGAAGGTATCTGCCTGCCAACTTTTATCATAATCGGTGAACATAATATTTTTTACATTTTTTTCGCCGAGTAAGGTACCGACCCACCTTAAGACGCCATATCGGAACTTCTTTTGCGTCACATGAAATGCTTCATCCAGTATTGAAGTAAACGAATCCACGGTCTTATAGGCGATTATTTATGTCGCATTTTTGGTCCATAAATTTGAAATACATGGTTCAGTGATATCGCTGAACATTATTAAGTCACACATATAACATTGACAAATGTTTACGAAGCCCTGAAAGTTTACGACAATAACTATTTTGCATATGCTTTTGTGTGCTTGGTCTGTGCAGGGATTTTCCCTGGTCTGTACTTCGCCTCGCGTTTGTAGCGAAATTCCAATATTCTTGGTTGACCCCCACGAATCCTTTTGGGGTTATCCATTCAATGAATGGAGGGAGTGTTCCGAATGTACTTGATTGTTATATTCATTATTTAGATCAATTTGCTTAGTTTTAGGCGCAGGCAACAGGTGCATGTTTGTAGCAAACTGTAAAATAGAATGATTTATAATGGAGAAACTGGCCACTAATTGAACCTTGGTAAAATCTCCCTAATTTCGGGATAATATACCTTGTATATGTGTATATATAAATAGTATTTTTGAATCGGAACCGTTCCGGCTATCTATATATGTGTTTAGGAACATTTATCACTTTTCAGCGAGCGTCTTGTACAATATAAGAACAGAGAGATGAGTAATGGGACTCGTATTTTGCCCATAGAACAATAGTTTGGCGTCCTGATTAGGTCAGATTAAGGCGCCCTCATCATTGCTCAATCGGGCTTAGGACCGGCTTCGGTTGGTTTCAAAATACTTGACTAATATCTATAATGTAACTTAACCCTGCACATACCAATCTAAACCCTGTCCATAAACCAGTGGTTAGTTTAGATAACAAAAAGTGCAAGATTGTATTGCTGACCACCCAAACTTTTGGTCATCTGATTAAATTTTGGCAGGTCATAAATAAACAATACTGCATTGTTCAAATGAACTGTCTGTGTTCCAATTGATTAAGCAATGTCCAGTGTATTGATCAGACCTAGGACACTTACATAAATGATACATTTAAATTGTTTACTATAAACATATTTTTAAGTTTTGCATCAGATGTTAGCGTTACATTTTCATAAGATAATTTACTAGTCGTAAACACATCGTTGCGTGCCAGGTCCGTGGTCCAATGTCTGTTGACACTGTGCTTTAAATGTTCCAGTTCATTTCCGGTCATAACAGGTTTTAACC
This sequence comes from Mactra quadrangularis, assembly GCA_025267735.1. Taxonomy (NCBI): domain Eukaryota; kingdom Metazoa; phylum Mollusca; class Bivalvia; order Venerida; family Mactridae; genus Mactra; species Mactra quadrangularis. The sequence goes on along the minus strand of CM046305.1, from coordinate 43,180,288 downwards.
TTCTGTAACAAGTTGAAACACCATATTATTGAACGCACACCAAAGTGTGTGCTCTTATATGGAATCGGTTCTGATTTGTTTCCTGCAAGTGGAACTTCTCGGTTTTTACCGCTCTACACATTATTTTCACATTACAGTGAAACCCAAGGTGATTTTGGTCGTCTTGGTCCTCGGTTGATGAAACATATTTTATTACCTCTATTTACATAATACAATGTACACATAAATTTCAATAATGAAGGTAATTGGGTTGGACCACAAGTTCTCTAACTTAGTTACGGTCCCCCCCCATTAACATGTCCTGAATAATAGATCATATTTCCTCGCATTGGTCCTCGGTTAACTGGTAAAATTCGAAGACTAGAAAATTTTCCCTTGCGGAGGCGTCTTGTATATACAATTTACGGATATAAAATGTTTTATTTATGTTTTATATTTTTGAATGGTTGACTCACATGTGATAAAACGTGTGTATATTTATGGTATCTGACATGTGAACCGTTGATAATAAAACAATAAAAATATGTTTAAAGTTGACGAACCATTGTTAAAACAGTTTATATTGTGAATCGGCGAGTCATAAAAGGCATATGATTTGCATATGCTGGGGCGTTTATTTTTTTAGGGGTGCGATCCAAATTTTCATTAAAAGATTTGGGTTACTAAGAGTATATATTTGAGAAGCTTTTTCACATTAATAACAGATCCTTGACCTCTGTCTCCGCCATTTTGAACACAATTTTTCACAAGAACCGAATGTATAGAAATCGCTAACAAAATTGCTACCCTTGTGTAAGTCAATAAACAAATGCCAATTATAATTAGCCAGAAAGTCTCGCTGTAGTCGACGATGTTGTTTTTTGATGTTTTATTTGATGTAATATCCCAGTATCCCACGGCAATTTGAATTTCCAAATGTTCATTTAAAGTAAGACCGGAAACGAATAGAATTTTTGATATTCGAATATATTCGAATATTCATATTTATAAAGTTAGAAAATATTCCATGTATATTAATGCCTTATAATACGATTTCGTGTCCGACTTTGTATATCCGAATACCATGCGAATTCGGTTTATATATAATTAACAATATCCTGAGTTTGAATGAATAATTTTAAATAGATTTTGATTAGCCATTTCCTCTAAATGGCGTTTAGATTTATTTTCTTCACATAAATAACAGCAATAGTCAATTGTGATAACAGAATTTGAAAAGCCGATTTTATGTTGAGAATTTCGAATATTCGTATTCGTTTTTCAACATTCGAATATTCGGTGAAGTGCCGAATGTTCGAATATTCGAATACTTATCCCGACCCTAATTTAAAGTCATTGGTTTGAACACCAGCCTCAAAAAGGTTCGCTCCCCATTTATCTTTGAACTGTGCAACCTCTCTTGAACAACACTCACTTGGAGTGACTAAATTCTGTTGCTGTTCAGAGGTTGCTCTACAGAGGTTAACTTCATTTTATTTAGGCCTATGGGCAATATCAAAAGCTGTTGTTGTGCAGAGGATTTGTTCTGTAGAGGACCACTGCGCAATTATTTATCTTATTCATTGTGCAGTTAACAAGAAGCCGAATAATTCAATTTGATTTAATTACCTGTGAGTGATTATTACTCATAATTTGGACACGCGTGCTCTAGATCTGACCATGGTTTTATGTTTAAAACAATGGCGTTTTGAGCAAGGCGTTGATAGTTGTTTGCAGATTGTGTTGTTTACTTTAACTGATTAAATTGAGATGTGACGTTAATTTAGTTTCCGTTAAGTAAATTAATTTCATAAACGAGATAACAAAATTTAAAATTAGGTCTTACCACAGCTGTGGGTTTGAGTTATTAAGCTAAAAGTTCACACTCTTTTTGATTGGTTTAAACGACGTATCAACACAAATAACAGTCATTTTACACTGCCAACTCACCTAACATAGCTTTCCTGGAACTTTGTCTATAACCAGTACTAACATAACCTTCCACAAAGCCAACTTCTCAAAATACCTTACTGATATACGGAAATACATATACACTTGCATCACTTTTTGCCTCTTACGTCGAAACCGCTCTGCACTCACCATGGCCGATGTTGAATTGCGAAACTTTTGGCGCTATTTATTTTGCGTAGATCCCTAGAAACTTGTTAATAAATGTTATTTAAGCTAAATTTGTTATTACTATGTTAAACATTAAACAACTGGCAGTTGCGCATACATTAACCCCACTGATTTAAATATTCAATATTTGTTTGATAACCCCCGTATATAAACAAGGATATATATTTTTATCGATGGCAATTCTAGCAATGCAGAAGCGAGTATTTAAATTAGCGGGATTAATATATGCATCACTTAGAGATGAATAGAATTAAACAATTGTGTTCCCATAATTCTGAGATGCTACCAGCAAAAATCTGTTTATTGTATTAAGCAAGTGATCACAGCGTTTGAAATAAATTATGTGCGTATCATAATGTATTGATAATCTAATATCGTACTTTGAGCGACTATCTTGAATTTATGTGAAGTTTTTAATAAATTATCAGATATCATGACGTAAATTTATGCTTTAATTAGATTTTATACACAAAGGGCATTGACTTTATTAAGTGTTTATTATTTTAGAACTGAACGTGACAGTTTGAACTCGTGATTGCTAAAAGCGTGTTATCAGTAATTGGAAATATTCGTTGTGCATAAAAATGGTTCTTGAAACCAGGAATATAATTATAGCAGTATTACCTTGACACTTATATTGAACATTGTTAAAGGAGGCTGTTTTGGTGATATTTGATATAGATAGGATATAGTAATTTACGGTTTTATTTGTTTGATTAATATACAAGTGGAAATTTATTGGTTTTTTTCAATTAATATTAAACAAATGGATATTTTGTATAAGACCGTTGCTCTTAATGGGAATTTGAATAAGACTGTGACTTAAAGCGGCAGCTTTTGATCGGTGATCGTAATTGGCAGGTTGCTGTTGATAAAATATGGCTGCGGTTTTGATATGGCTGTTGCTGAGAAGTGACTGTTGTTGAAAGGTGACTGTTGTTGAGAGGTGGTTGTTATTGGCAGGTGACTGTTGTAATTGCTATTTGGAGGTTAATACTGCTTTGAGGTCGCGTCTGTTGAAGGATGAATGTCATTAGGAGGAATAAGCAATTAAGAGGAGTTCTGAGTCTAATTACCATATTTTACCATAGAGTTTGCAATATGTAAAACCAACATGTAAACTTAATCGATGTTTTTATGTAGGACAAATATCTATGATTGAATCATTAACCGAAATCAAAATATCATAAAAGTTGAAGAAAATTTAACCATAAAACAAAGAATGTTTTTGGACAAAAAGATCAGACTGCATAAAACAGCTAAAAACATGAAGTATTTTGTAATTGGTCACAACGATCCGTTTGAAAACTTGTAATATCATCGTCGATAATATTTGTTTTGGATTTAGGTTTTGTTTTGGATTTACTAGATTGTTCTAAATACTTTTAAAAATGTCACACCACGGTCAGTGGATAAATACATGTAAATATTTGAATCGTAAAACTTCGAGTGTTTCCGTTAAGTTTCGTAAATTAAAACTTTAAACTTTTTACACAAACGTTTAACCTCGGGTATAGTCGTGAACTTTCGTGAACTGAATTGTAAACTTATAACACAATCGGAAAACATCGGGTAACATCGGATGTTTACGTAAATTTTCGTAAATTATACTTTTAAACTAATAACACATTCGTTAAAGGTCGGTTATCTTCGTATTCTTTGTAAATAAACTCGTAAATCAACGACCATGACTTCGTTAGAGGACATAAAGTGACTATCTGGGTTCAAGTTAAAGATTGGCCCGTCGATATCTATAATTAAATCTATCATTTAAAAATACCCGATAAAGTAGTACATTTGTTAGATTTAACACATGAAGTTACATGTGCGTCTTTGTTTCAGTTGAAGATTTATTGAAGTAGATTTTTCACTGTTGACCTGCGAAAGTGATAAATTTTTATATAAGTGCATGGGCTATTGTTTTTGTGTAACCCTGGTCTATGAACTGGTCAATTACTGATAATGATGATAGTTTATTGAGAGATTATCTTATAAAACAAACCGATGACTTTTATGAGTCAATTTTAGACGTGAACTTTTGGTACAAGATTGCGCATGCGCGAAGTTTTGTGTTATACGTGCTTTAATATTTGTGATGATCATTTAAGTTTTATTTTCATTTGGTGATTTTGATTTTGGAATTGTTAAACTGTTAACATTGGCTTGGATTTTTATTACATTAATTTTTAGTGCATTTGTTTATTTTGTAATATTTTATGTTATTTTCTACTGGATAGGAGATAGGAAAAAGGAAATGTCCCAAAATTAATATTAAGGAAAATCAAGAGGAAACATTGTGATTGGTTTGGATTAGATCAATAAACTAAATAAAACGAACAAATAAATAGTAAGACGTTAAATGAGATAATTTGATTGGCTACTTTGAGCCAGGAATTCAGAATTATTAAAGCTATTGTTGCTATTTATAGAATAATTAAAAAGCGCCATCTGTGTTGTTTTTGTAGTAAAAAGGCGGGAAACGTTAATTTTGTGATATTTTGGAGTAGGGCTTTCATGAAATGTTACAATGGTGTTGTTTTCAAGGAGAGGTGATTCGGACAGCGTCAGTGATGTCCATATAGATTTTGAAATGGATGGACACAGAAGGCGATCGAGAAGATCAAGTTTTCTGAGGCGCCATTTTACGCGCTCTGACACTATTCATGAGTATTCACCGGACTACTATTTTAAGAATGTGCTTTTAGGGGACTGTGGGGTCGGGAAATCGACATTGACTAGAAAATTTAGTACTTCTGCTTATAGAACGTGCAATATCAAAAGACCAAGTATAGGTTTCACGCCTGCAGTGGAATATGTTGATCGTATAATCGAAGTCTCGGGAAAACACGTTCTAACGAGACTTTACGATACGGCTGGTAGGTTGAAAATTATAATTTATGATATACCTCGGCATCATATTATCAAAAGTCTTACGATAATTTAACAATACAATACTGACGGATTTACGACATAAATCAGTCGTAAGACATTTGATAATACGGGCCCCTGGTGATTATAATTGAACGATTTTATGAGCTCAATGTTACTTTTTTGAAATCTCTCTGTTAACATTTTTTTACAATTGTTTGTCAACGGCTCTGTTCCTCGCACATATTTGTTGTTTGGATTTATTCGGTCATTTTCCATTTTTCATCCATTGACAACTTTTGCTTATTTTAATATCATTTTATTTTTGACATCATGGATATCATTGATCTATATTTTGCTTGAATTCTTGAAGCAGGCTACCTGTTTATCATATAGGAACATTTTTAATATTAAATTTTATTAAACGGCTCTGGATCGAAATTCTGAATTTGACATCAGAAATGTTTAATAAAAGGAAATTGAGATTAAAAAAATATAGTTACGATCTTGACATTTAGAAACTTTTAGTGCTTATACGACTGGCTTTAGTCCTTGAGCGTATGCCAAGAATATGGTTAAGCTGTTCTGTACACTTTAATACAGACGGTTTTAACTTTATATTTCTTCTGTAAGTTATTATTGTGACATATTTCTGCCACCGGATAAATATAGAATTAACAAGTTTATTTTGTGGTTAACTAGTTACTTAACTAGTTAACTACTTACCCGTTGGTTATTTTAGATAATTGGTAAGTGATTAACTAGTTTCGTGATTGAGACAAGCAAAGCTAGTATGTTGGGTAATGCTACAGTCCCATAAACATAAAAATAGCCGTGAGGGCACCGTACGGGCGCTGTGCGATCAAGCTCTGCAGGGACTGGGTCCGTGAGATGAGCCATGGATACACATATCAGTTTCAAAGTCAAATCGTGAACACAATCGTAGCTAAGTATGGATTAAACTTGCATATCTCATCTCCCAGCTACGGCTCCGTTCGGGTGTGTTGTTTTGTGCCATATGCGTACCGCCACTTTAGTACGCAAGGCTTCCTACGGCCTACGACTGTCTGCACGTACGGGTCAGCAACCAGTCACGATTTTATGGGACTGAGGCATAAGAAATTACAGACCTTGTTATAGAATTGAAATATGGGCTTTAATTATAAAGCCATAATAAAAACAATGTTTAAAGTAAACTGGTCATAAGAAAAATTACAACCAAAATATCTGGGCGGAAAATGGGCCATGGTCAAAATAAATAACAACGCCCAGACAAGCCAAGTCTATTTCGTAAGATTGAAAAAATATACAAAAAATACGATTTATTTTTACCTTTGATTTACTCAATAATTCAATAAAAAGAGTGATGAACCTTTAATGGGTATCATGTGAATGATGATTTAAAGTTCAAGGTCGTTTTGATCGTTATTTATTTACATTGATTACAATTTTGAACCTTGGTTGACTTTCAACTCTCTTGTCTTAACGATGCCTCGTTTCGATTTGTAAATAACTCGCATTCCTCGGTTGTAGTGATCTTAAAAAGAAACTGATCGAGTGTTTCGTGATTTTAATTGAATACTGATGTGATTGAGTTTTGAAATTTTTAAAATAGACTGAATTTTATCGTTCTGTTGATAAGTTTGATCAAATAAGGAACATTATTTAGTTACTTTCATTTGCAAACTCTTCAAACAGACTGATCAAATCAGTTGGATTACTCGGATTTTACCTTTACTTTTCAATGCCAATTTGTCACTGTCAATCTTTTCTGTAAATTCTTTAATTTTGTCAGAAACGCAAGCAACATATTGTTAAGGTGATGAACTATCTAATTATTATCACTCTTGTTGATATCCAAATTAACAAGAATGATGTTTAAGGAAATACTTTATTATCTAAGCATAGGACTTCAATGATAAAATCCGAGGACTCCAACTGATAAGATCAACTTGCCAATTGTATTGCTTCAAACTTTATCAAAGAAAGATAACTGACAAATATTCTTAATTGGCAATCGATTAATTTCCGTAAATCAAGTGCGGTTAAAAGTCTGCTTCCACACATATATTCAGATGATCCTTCACAATAACCATTGAAACCTGGGTGAAGTGGAACAACTATAGGCTAATATCTTGCTCAAGGGAATTTAGCAGTGCACCATGTAAGGTTCGAATACGAAACCCCTGATTCATGGGTGCGCATCTCACCACTTAGACGAACATGTAGACAACTAGTTTGGTTATACCATTTTATACTGTACATTGTATATACATGTACCACAGTCCAAAGAATTAGCATTTTACAGCGTGTAGGCACCTTTCTAAATAGTTTGACAACTGTATGTTGTATAATCATTTTAAATCATAATCATCATTATCTTAGGATTTTTTATTAGAGTGCAGGTGTGGGGGCATTATCCTCGTCAGTGGGTCCCCTTCCAGGTAACTGGCTAGCTGCACGCCTGCGGTTTCTCACACCTGCTTTCCAGGCGTCTCTTTCTTGAGGGTTGATCGCAGAGAGGTTCAATTCTCAGCGATCCCTCTCTGTTAACTGCTTCCATGTCAACTTGGGCCTTCCAGGTTTGCGCGTCCCTGTGACCTGCATGGTACTGGCTGCCTTGATGCCACCATTTGACCTTTCTACGTGGCCGTACCATTTTAGTCTCCTGTCCTTCAATATGAGGTCCAGGTCTTCTTTAAAATGGTATGTTTTATCGAAATCGTCGGACGGACTACTTACAGCTTCAAACTCTTTAGAAATCTTTGGTCAAAGTCTTTAAAATTTAAGCTTGACGATGGAAAACACAGTCAACAGTAAAACGGATACAAATCATTATCATATGAATGCTTATTTTACAATTTCAGGTCAGGAAAAGTTTCGTAGTTTAACAGCTTCCTATTACAGAGGGGCACACGGGGCTCTTGTGTTATTTGACGTCACAAAAGAAAGTACATTTAACAATGTTGGTTACTGGTAAGTACTTTACTTTTTATTTATTCACAGTCCTGGCATATCTATACTTAAAACTTTTCATTTTTATGAAACTTGGCATATTCGTCGACTTTGGTAAAAGATCCCAGGACTGATCCAGACTTTTATTTCTGAGGGGAGGGGGGTCCAAACATCCGAACCCTAATCACATTAAATGCAGTTTGCAGAATAACGAATAATGTTAATAGTAATCGCTATTTATTTCACCGAGTGAGTACAGAAACATAATTTCAAGAGTAAAATACATTTTTAGCTTACAAGGTTAAATAAAAGTATTTGTTCACATAATTGATTAATGTTCTGTTTCTTTCATTTTTTCTGTGTTTTGCTCCAGAAAGTTTTGCACAAACAAATAGCAACGTCATTTCTCATCCAAGCTAACGTAATTGGGGCAGCATACTATCAAACACCTTATGATAATTTAGCTATACATTATAGAATGATTTAATTCATATTTTAACTACAATGAAACTATAAACTTTTATATTTTCATTGCACGTTTTTGTCGCATAACGCTTTTTTCACCGTGAAACATGAAAGAAAACAGCAAAATTCAGTTATTTTAAGGTTTGCTTTATAGGTGTTTAACTGTACAAGTAACTTCTTTATGTCTAACATCTTTTTGTATGTCTCCAGGTTACACGATCTGAAAGAATATTCCTCTCATCCCGATGTCTCAACAATTCTTGTTGGTACAAAATGTCACGTGGATCCCGACAAACGTGAAGTATCCCATGAAAGAGCCCAGAAATACGCTGAAAGTGTAGGACTTCCATATATGGAAGTAAGTGCTGAAGAAAGCAAACACGTGACTGAAGTGTTTGAAAAACTCGCCGATCTGATTATAGAAAAATTATCCAAGGACCAATCGTTAAATATGTCTCAACCCAGTCGTGTTATTCTCCAAGATCCAGAAAAACCGAAAAAACAATGGTGTTCGTGTTGAAACGGCTAGAGACAAAACATTCACTGATGATATTGTTGTAAAAATGTGTAAAATAGTTTTCTTGAAAGCTAAACTTGTACAGTACAACCTCTCTTGAACAACTTTCACTTGATGGGACTATATGTTGTTGTTCAGAGGTTATTGCTCGGCAAAGGTTAAATTCGATTAAATTAAGCCTGAGGGAATTATTAAAAGCTGTTGTTGTGCAGAGGATCTGACCCTTAGAGGGCCGCTCTGCAGAGGTTTTACTGTACTTTACTTCAAGTCCTAAGTTTTGGGTTAATCCATGTTATAAAGTGTGCGTGAAGGCTGCCTTTTCTAGATCACTTAAGTCCTATGCCAAGGGGTTAAGACAAGTTACACTTTTTGGTTCGCTTTCGTATTTCGTACAGAAGTGAATAAACTTAAGATAAAAATCACGTCTTGCTTACTAGTTCTTTTTATTCAAACATTCAGGAAACACACATTATTTAATATCCTTTAAGTGTCTAATATTTGTTTGCTCTGTCAATGATACGCATACGTCGTTTCGAAGATACTACGAATTCTTGGAGCATTTATAAAATGAAGACTGATTGGTTAGATGATTGGGGGTGCAGGCGTCTGTGATGTCCCCAATTTTTTCAGTCAAAGATCTTAAAATATCTAAACCAAACTAGGTTAGTTTGTTTCATACCGGGACAGTTTTCTTCTGGGACAGCTTGCGTTGTTCAACATTGCCACTCTTTGTAGAGACTACAAAGTTATCGTTCCTGAATTTCAAAGCGGAGGTATCGTTCATGAATTTTTCGGCAGAGAAAGCGTTCCTGAATTTCTTGGCGTGTGTGAAGTTATGTGAAATTTCAACAATTTATTTTTGCATAAAACATTTTTGTAGACTACAGAGACTTGAAATTGCAAGGTAGAACGTTGTTAAGTGGCTTTCATTTGATAATACGGGTTTGAAAAAGTCGAAAATGAGGCTAAGAACGTTGGTGGAATTTTAAAAAAGAACTCCTGAGTTGCTTTGGGCAACCTAATTTCTGGTCATCAATTTGTACTTGATTTAAAAATGACTGAAAATACTTAGGTCCATCTATTATTAAATTTTATTCAACTGTCAAAGGCACAAACATTAACCCCCCTGATTTACTTATTCGATATTTGTTCGTACAATAATCCACCTACGAAAACATGGATATCTATTTTTATCGATAGTGAATACAGAAGTACTGTAGTGAGTATTTAAATCAGTGGGGTTAATGTATGCACCACTGACATATGAATAAAATTTATAAGTAATTTAAATAAATGTTTATTTTACGGCTGTCTAGCCTTCGCATATCTCATTATTATTTGATCTCATTGTTACTAAAATTATTTTGTGTTTTTGATTTCTTTCTCATAAATGTTGTTGTCGCTATTTCTCATTTTTATGTATTGCCATTTTATGTTGTTTTAGCTTGCCTGTGAATAGGGCATAAAGTTTGACCTTGATCTGACCTTTATGCAGAAATATTCATTACATTGAATACGAATGTAGTATTAATGCTCGATACCGATATCTAAGTATATCGATAAAGCACGAATGTAATTATTAGACAGGGGTTGATTTTAAAATATATAAAAGCGTACAATAAGTGTCTATTATACTGTGTAAAATAGGCGAGGTACTGATTTTCGTCGGAATATGTGTAGATAATTATTAGATGCAAATGTGAAAGGTCAGATCGGGGTCAAACTTGAGGCCCAATAAATTGTGATTATGTTTAGCCGGTCTTTGTCCAACAGATCACGCAGGTACCTATGGTGTGTGATCATATTTGTTAGGGTAAAGGCGAAAATAAGTACGAACCCCCTTTTTGAAAAAGTTATATAGGAAATATCCTACACCCCTAAAACAAAACTTTTTCGGGGTTACATTGGGTATTTGGCGAGCGATCTATTATCCTATGAGCAATTATGTTTGTTGATGTGAAAGAAAGTTATTTTTTTCTTATTCATTTTTAATGAATTGCGCAGTTACCGCGACTGTTTCTAAAATCAAAATGACGTCACAAATTGAAACAGCCGTTTTTTTCGATTTCAAAACTGTTTACTCAATTGTTACATGGGACAAAAGTACTGTCTATAACGTCACTGTGTGTCGACCAGAAACTGTATTTATAAATATTTATTAAGTTGTTTATAATCAGAATTTACATTCCATATTATTTTTACATGTCCCGATTTTTGTATATTTTTTTTCGTTCGAAGACCGAAACAATTACTGTACGCAAAGTTTTAGTCCAAGTTACTTCCACTGTTAAAAAATCCGCAAGAAGTCCATTCCTACATGTCATAAACGCGTATGAATGAACAACACAAAGGCACCAAACACAACCTTTCTTTAATGATTTGAAATTATTTTTTAAGAAATAACTTTCAATTGTCCTTGCTTGATCGCGGAATAAATTATAGCCAACTGTTGTATAAAAACAATTTGTTTTCCCCATTTGATTAAGACTATCGTTCTTTCGTTGTTGATTGTTGTAAATAAAGAGTAGATGACCATGATTATAGGTTTCATGTTGCTTAATGCCTCAGTCCCATAAAATCGTGGCTTCTTGCGGACCCGTACGTGCAGACAGTCGTAGGCCGTGGGAAGCCTTGCGACGGTACGCAAATGGTACAAAACAACACACCCATACGGAGCTGTAGCTGAAAGATATGCATGTTTAATCTATATTCGGCCATGATTTTGTTCACGATTTGACTTTGAATCTGATACGTGTATCCTGGGCTCATCTCACGAACCCTGGTAAAAACGAAACAATCCGTACGGGTACGCAAGAGTTCGTACGGGTCCTTGCGGAGCTTGATCGCACGGCGCCCGTACGGTGCCCTCACGGCTATTTTTATGTTTATGGGACTGTAGCATAATAATGGGTCTACGATCCGTAATCACATTCAGGGAATTGTGGGCGCGGCAACACTAGTTAAATTTAACGGTGTCAAATATTTTTGGTTGTGGTCAACGATTGTTATGGTTTTTTATTAAAAAAACGGGTGTCAATTAAAAGAAGCCACTCCCCCAAATGTCCTACATGTGATTTTGTATCGTCGTATTATTTATATTTGATATTTTTTACTATGTAAGAGGTTATGGATAAATGAGATTAAAATTGATAATTAACATTTTGATGTCATCGTTGTGTTTTTTCTTTATATGTTTATAATACAATTTCATATTGTTTTAATAAGGAACCTTAGTCAGTTATTTCCCCTTGAATACTCTTCGAAAAGGTAGGTCCAATTAGTTTGGTTACTCGGATTTTACCTTTGTTTTTCAATGTCAATTTGCCAAAATTAATCTTAAATAACTGTTTGTTAATCATTTAATTTGTTAGAAATTCAAGCTAAGTATTGTTAGGGTAGAGAACTATCTAAATTTCATCACTTCTGTTAATATCTTCATTACCAAGAAAGATATTAGATGAAATATTTTGTTATCCTTACATAGGAATTCAATAATAAAATCCGAAGATTCCAACTGTAAGGACCTACTTACCAATTGGATTGCTTCAGCTTCTATCAGGGGAAGATAACTGACTAAAGTCTCTAATTGACTGTCAGTGGCGCATACATTTACCCGGCTGGTTTGAATACTCATTTTTTCTGTTATCCCCGTAAATAATTACGATTATATTTTTATTGATCGTGAGTAAAGAAGTAATGTAGTAAGTATTTAAACCAGTGGAGTTAAATATTTGATCGGATTTACAAAAGAACTGTAGTGAGTATTTAAACCAGCGGGGTCAATGTATGTGCCACCGACATTTGAATACAAAGTTAACAAAACCACATCAACCAGTATATTTGCAATACTAGGGGACGTCTTCAACAAACACCAGTCATCGTGAAACAGTTTAATACATTCAACTTTATTTATAAAGATATTAGATGAGTTTATCCAACAACATTGGCGGCACCATCCCTGTTAAAAATAAAAATATATCATAGTACATAGTTATGTGATTTTCACATCTTTAACTAGCGTTTTCCATCAAATTCTTGCAAAATCCAAAAACTTAACAAACATTTTTTTACACCAAATTCTTTCAGCAGTTAAAAATAGGAGAAATTCAAATTGTGCTTTCATGTAAAATAACTATTGAGTTCTTTTTTCGGAGATGTTTACTTTTATTTGAGAGTTGTTAGTGTTGACTTTGAATCTTCTGCACAAATTTTTTACATATGCAATAGATTACCGCTTTCAAGATTTCAAGCATGACAGCCGCAGATAGGTGTACAAAAACATGTACTGCGGCATGTAACACGACTACAAGACTTTCTACAGTTGAGCCATGAAGGCGTTGCTAGGTCCTTACATTTAATAGTCAAAAAGCTATACAGTACAACCTCTCTTAAACAACACCTACTGGGAGGGGCTAAATATGGTTGCTGTTCAGAGGTTATAGCTATGCAGAGGTTCAATTCCATTAAAAGTACACGCGAGGGAAATATCAAAAGCTGTTGTTGTGCAGAGGATTTGATCTTTAGAGGGCCGCTCTGCAGCATTCCCGTACCCCGAAGTTATTAAGATTCTCGATATAGTATTGAGAATTCTGCTAGACTCTGGGAACGAGAATGCTCTGCAGAGGTTATCCTGTACTCATGTCATTCAATTAATAAAACATTAAACTTACGGTAATTCACAAATATAATAAGCAGTGTCCGTACAAGATGCGTCTGACCAAAGATGTTGGTGATATTTTGAATAACGTACACAATTTTCTGTTTGGTCAATGTCCGGTTCACCAGATCCCCAGTAGGTTTGTACTAGAACATAAAGGTTTTTTTATCTGAATCCATGGTTACCATAATTGGACTAAATCACTTGGGAATTCAATAAGTCACGTGTTCTTCGTGGTTGAGCAATACAAAACCGTCCTCAAAACTGGAATTTCTGACCTTAGCTAAATTATTCCAAATAATGATCACGTGCTATATTTTTTTTTGGGGGGGGGGGTTAAACGCCACAGAAACAAACTGTTTCATGGTGGTCGTTCAACCTACTCACCATTATTGGAAAGGCTAAATCTCTGGATTTAGCTATTAACCAGTAACTAGGCACACAATCCCGTCAGTGATTGGCAGCAGTCCTGCATGATTGAGAATCAGTGGTAAGAGGAAGAATGGTCGAAAAGATTATTTCATGAGCAATCTCCACGATAGTACGCTCCGTCTGGGAATCGAACTTACGATCTTTTGATCTGTAGAACTGTGCGCTACTAAATGAGCTTGCTAGGCCGGCTTATATTTGTTCAACAAATTATGTTAAATTGTTAAAAGAAACCCCGTTTTGTTATGAAAATCAAAATTGGCTGATATTGTTCTAACCTTGTCAATAATTAGAGAGAACGCCCCTACAAAGTGCAGCATAATCTAAAGATAAAAACGTATTTCATACACACCTGGGGGTTGTTTATTTGACATCCAGAAGAAAGAACCTTCAACAAACTCATCAGTCAGCCCAATCCAATAGGTGCTTCCTTTATATAAAAAAAACATAATTTAAATATTGAATAAAATTGGGAACAGAATCGCTGGTCAATCCCCAACTTGTAGACTTTGACATCAGTAGCATTCTCTTTTGGTAAGTCCAATACAATTATTTGTCAACTGAACTTCATACAAATCAAACATGACAATGACATAAACGCATTGTTACTGAACAGTAGCTGCATGGAACGGGCAAAGTCAAATTATTTCGTCATTAGATTGGTTATCGTCGGACATATGTAGCCAGCTCCGCGTTGCTTCACATCTAAAACGAACGTCGTTGTTTCTTCAAGCAGGAGACTCTATTTTATTCTTAGACAGTAATAGGGTCCAGGAAGACGACTCGAGAGCGATTATCTAAGTCGTAAGAACTTGATTCACAATCGCACTAAACGATTTCATAATACATGTATTAACTAAACTAAGAACGGTAACTCCAGTTAGCGTCAAATAGATGTAGTCATTTTGAGTTATTCCACTTGGATTTTTCATTCTTAAATTTTTATTTGCCTCATCTACTTCGCCGCGTTCTCGTGGCGTTCTCGACCGCTTTCAAGGTGTGGTCGTAGAATAAACAGGCGTTCTTGTTGTGCTATCGTAGCATTTCGTACTGTACTCGTGATTTCCCGATTGAAAATGTTTGCCAATTTTCGCCAATTTTTCCCAGTTTCTTCGTACAACTCGATCGAGGTTAGATTTGTGGCTTTCTTTAGGCGTTCTCGTGAAGTTTTCGTGGTGTTTAAGAGGTGTTCTCACGGAGTTCTCGTGGTTTCTAATGGCGTTCTCGTGTACTTCTCATGCTATTCTAGAGGAGTTCTCATGGCATTCTCACGGTGTTTCTGGCGGCAATATCGAAGCGTTCTCGCGGTGTACTCGTGGCAATATCGCGGCGTTTACGCAAAGTTCTCGAAGTATTCTCGCGACAAACTCGCACCATTTTCGCTGCGTTGTTTATACTTACCACCTAGAGAAACAGTTTTCTGTGACACATACAAATTTTCAGCATCAGTTGTAATTTCAGCTAAATTTCCTCCAAATAATTCTGTACAGGATTCCTGTAAAAGTGACAGTCAAGTTGTCTAGAGTTTGTAATACCTTATACTGCTGTCACATGAGACTTCATTAACCCATTTGATTTAAATACTAATTATTGATTTCTTCTATTCTCACACTCGATAAAACATATATATATATTTGTGTTTATGTACAGAGATTATAGGGAAAAATTGAGTATTTAAATCAGCGGGATTATTGTTTGTGCCTCTAACAGGTGAATAAAAGTTTACGATACTAAACATTGTAGCCAGGAGGACTTTAAAAGCGTATAACTACGGCGTTCTGAAAAAACCATCATGCCATCGCTCGATCGCCATAATTGCGAAATAATAATGCTTTATAGCACGATGCGATGTTATATTTTGTATAGGAATGTAATGGCCATGTTAGGTATGGTGCCTAAACTCTTTTCGTCATACATACCGTCCTTGTGCTTACTAAAAATCTGAACTGCGGTTTCAAAAGTATTGAGGATCCATGGATTCACATTATCGTATATAGAGGTCATCATGATTCTCAATTGAGAATCTTGATAAACGTTTAATTCTAGTTTACAATAGCTCGATTGTAAAACAAATCCTTACAATTTAGATCAATCACTTTCGAGTCATCTTCCTGGTCCCCCAGTACTGAGTTAGTAGGATAAAGTTTCTTGCTCAATAAAACAATGAGGTATGTTTGGGTGTGAACCAACGCGGAACTGGCTATCCAATGATAACTAGTCAAACATCGTAACCACTCGACCACGCCTACTCCAATGGATCATATAAAACGTCAAATATTCAACTTACATACGCTTCCAACCAAGTTGCCTTTCCATGACTGAAGAAATAACATGACCCTTGGTGACCCTCAAACCCATCTGGACAAGTCGCTGCTAGGGCATCTGAAAAATATATCATAACAATATTATCTTTTGTTAACGACAGCCTCAAAATAGCAAACATTAAATACAGCCCCGTGTTCAGTTACCTTGAACGTTCCAAAACGTTCCGTAACGGAAGTGTCAGAACAACTTAACCCATAGACAACTCAACCCGAGACAACTCAATCTCCCACTAACGGATTGAGTTGTCCCAACTTTGACTTGAGTATTGCTCGGGTTGAGTTGTCTTCTAGTTAAGTTCTCTTGTCCCATCTGCTCTTCTTAGTGTCTCTGAAAAAGAAGTAACGTTAGAACCTACAAACCCCTAAAGCTCCCTGATCCCCCTTTTTGCTATATTGTCCTTTTAACATTTTTTTTTGTGTTTACAAAACAAGTATTGGTGAATTTTATTCAACTGTCAATGACGCAAACATTAACCCCGCTGATTTAATTACTTTAGTATTTCTGTTCTCAATATTGGTAGTCGAGTATTTAAATCAGCAGGGTTAATGTATGTTAAATAAAATTTACCAATTTTTGTTGTTGTTGTTGTTGTTCGTACTAAAACTAAAAATTAAAACCAAACATAGATTATAATTGTGTGACATATTTATTTAGAGCTAAAAGTCAACCTTTAACACTTTCCGTTTTAATATAAAAAAACTTATAACTATTGAAAATCAAGTTTCAAAATTCTATGGCGAACTATATTATGTAAATCCATATTTTCACTATCGAGTTGAGTGTTAATTCCTTAATACAACAAAATGATTTTTTGGCCCATTTCAACGCCAGACTACACATGTAATAGTGTACTGACTCACAATCTCAGATAATGAAATGCTTATGTTTTTACGTATTTATGAAGTCACCAAAGGTCAGATTTGTGATAAAAAAGTCTATTTTTCAGCCATGTGTGTGTAGATACTGCCAGGCTAGCTAATGGCTTGTCTGACCCGATAACGATAGTAGTAAGGGACAGGTAATCCAGACTACGCCTCGCGTAGGTAGTAAAATCTCAAGCCGCCATGGTAGACCCACCACGAATCCTTCCGAGATTATTTATTCATGAAAGATCGAGGTGTTCCGAATGCTCACTGCAATGTGTTGCTTCGGCGTTAACCCCAACCAAAATAGGTTTTTTTCATAGAATGAATATGCGGTCTATGGCACAGATTAATGTTGCCGGAGCATGTTACATAGAATACTACTCAAAACAACGGGGTCACAGGAATTCGTTAATTCGTAGTGAATGGCAGAGTAGTCCGAATATTAACTTTCAAAAATGGTTTGAATGTATTTAATTAAAAACGTACACAGCGATTATCATTCGTGAAGCATACATGATAAGCTACAAAACCAGCTTTATTAAAAGTTTGTCGAACGAATATGATTCTCTTCGTCCGTGAAATTCTCGTGCGCTGTTCAATTTATACAATTTTATTGAAACATCTTTAACAAAATTAATGTGTAGAAAAATCATAACATATTTCAAGAAGGACGCGCAAGTATGGTCAGCCAAGCCTACATGTATTGGACAGGTAAATCATTTTTCATTAATAACCTTTTCACTGTTATAATATGATTAGTTGTAAATACACGACAGCGGAGGGCCTGATGGCCTGATCCCCACCCCCATTGAATCATGAATGCATTCTACCCGTGGAGCTTCAGCTGTACGGATGATGCAAAATAATACAATATAGAAATTATTAGTTATATTGCCGCTATTTACGCTCACAAAATGCTCAACACATAGTTGTACAACGGAAAAAGCGATTCAATGGAGCTCAATTGACTTCCTTTACACCCGGCTTGCTCAGTTGGTAGTGCACACATCTGCTGATCGAGGGGTCGTGGGCTCGATTCCTGGGCGGGGCATACTTTCGTGGAGCTTGGTTATGAAATTATTTCTACGGTCATTTTCCCTCTTACCAATGATTCTTAATTATGTAAGGAAGTTGTCAGTCGCTGACGAAAGCATGCGTGTAGTAGTTAGTTAACAGCCAAGTCCAGAAATTTAGCCTTTCCAGGAACAGTGAGTAGGTTGACTTACCGCCGTTATATGACCTATACAATGTGTTGCTACAGCGTTAAACGCAACAAAAATAAGCAAACATTTAATGATCATAAGAAAGATTATATGCACTACAATTGCACAAACTGCACAACGTCTGCGAGTTAAAGCATAAAGCGGACTACTTTAATTGCAGTAGTTATTATCCCGTTCATTGCGCATGCGTAGCCTAATGTAATCCTCCGCGACAGATTGAAATATATATTAGCTACAGTCTGCTACTTAACATGGGCGAAATTCTCATTTAAAAGGACTTACCCGTGGTATATAATGCTAAAACAACAGCTAAGGAGGTCCACATTGTTGATTTTTTCTGTTTATGCCAAAACTATGTCTATTATTATCATAAATAGGTCAAGTAGATTGCGTTCAGACAATGCCACAAAACATGAACTTTGTTCTTGTAGAATTTACTTTAATTTCTGATAACCTAGGACAGTAAAAAGTTGAAGTCCATGTATCTATTCTTATTTTATTTCGACGGTTTACAATTTTATCTTTTTAAAGGCCACTCAGTGGAGTAACAATCCTTGTCTTCAAATGCCCTTAAAGCGCCTATATATATATCAAGACTTACGTCATGTTAAAGACCCTATATCATGACTTGCAACACGTTAAAGGCATTGTATCAAAACTTTCAACATGTTTAATGCCCTATATCAAGACTTACATCATGTTAAGGTCCTATATCAAGATTTGCAACATGTTAAAGGCCCTATATCAAGACTTACGTTATGTTAAAGGCCCTATATCAAGACTTACATCATGTTAAAGGCCCTATATCAAGACTTGCAACATGTTAAAGGCCCTATATCAAGACTTGCAACATGTTAAAGGCCCTATATCAAGACTTGCAACATGTTAAAGGCCCTATATCAAGACTTACGTTATGTTAAAGCGCCTATATCATGACTTACGTCATATTAAAGGCCCTATATCAAGACATGCAACATGTTAAAGGCCCTATATCAAGACTTACGTTATGTTAAAGCGCCTGTATCATGACTTACGTCATGTTAAAGGCCCTATATCAAGACATGCAACATGTTAAAGGCCCTATATCAAGACTTGCGTCATGTTAAAGCCCCTATATCAAGTCTAA
Organism: Mactra quadrangularis; assembly: GCA_025267735.1. Classification (NCBI taxonomy): domain Eukaryota; kingdom Metazoa; phylum Mollusca; class Bivalvia; order Venerida; family Mactridae; genus Mactra; species Mactra quadrangularis. Next base: position 43,160,739 of record CM046305.1, on the reverse strand, counting down.
ATCTGCCTTTGGACGAAAAAAAATCATATTTATCTGATTCTTATATTATTTCTATCAACTTTTTAAAAAAATATTTCATAAATGCAATTTTCGTTGAATTTGTTTGTGTTATTAAGTGCATTTCAATTTTGATGAATGTATTTTTCGCTTGAACATGTTTATGATATTTATTTGATTTCAAAGTAAAAGTAGATCGAAATCGAAAATAGACATTAGTTGTCAACACCTAAAACAATTGTTTTCATCAAAATATGTTAAAATTTCCTCTTTTGATAAAAAACTTTATCCAAGGTCTAAAACAACTTTGGAAATATATATATAGTTTGAAATTCACCTCGATACTTACATGACCTTGGAGACAAATTGAGAATTGATAACACAGCACAATGATGCCAATAATTGACCCTTTCCCCAAATTAAGGTATTCAATCCCTTACCTTACGCTATGTTTTATGGCGACTAAAAATTTCTAGAAAAAAATTTATATTTGTTTGTGCATTATATTTCTCAGTTTTTTTACTATGCTATTTTTTAACTTTATCAGTCTAGACTTTTTGTATTCATTGTGTAAACAATGAATACTCTGTTACCAATAGATTAATAGTGGTATTCCGATCGGAGTCCTATATTGACCTACATTTAATCAACGAAACCTAACAGCATCCACATCCGGATAATTCCGCTACAATAAAATAGTTCATACAGAAACTGGTACTTTATGTATTTCTGCGCGAAAAAATGACCAGACGCTCAATATGACGTCACAGAATATACTGGAAGCGATTAACTTGTAACACAGATAAGACTGCCCATAATATGCTCGTGAGAGGTGTGTGGCAGTACTATTAGATAGATGTACACTCGACGGCCTTCGCGGTCTATTTATAGAAAGACACAGTGTAAACAACTGACGAAGACACTGTGACTGACACTTTAAACAGAGAAGAAATATCAGACCATCACTGATAATGATCGTTTTATATATTGTACATTTATATATTAAATTATCAAACATCGTTGGTTTAATTAACGGTTAATAAACATATTCTAAAGAATTTTAATGCCTCACTTATAGAGATCACAGGCGTAAGCAGTACTTTCGTGCTTTTAATTGCTTAGGAACCTTTGATGCTTTGCATCAATATTTTCTTGTAAAGAAATATAATCTTCGTTCGATTAGCCGTCGGAATATGGGACAGACCATGTTCTTGAATCGAATAATCTGGATTGGTTATCAATAAATATAATTTCTTGCCAAATGGACAGGTTAATTATAAAGTATACCATAAAAATGAGTTTGTATAAGCTCGGTCGGAACATGACGAAATTGTTAAACTCTGACACATATATTGCTTGAATGCTTTACTAAAGAAGATGTCATACATGCATGCTAATCGACGATTCAAGCATTTTTGGAAATGCTAATACTTGTACTGTATACATTATTTTAAGTGCTGATTCCCGCGTAATGGGTTTGTTTTAAAGATAATTATTTCCGGACAGTAACTGTTCGGGTCATGTGCAATTAAACCCGAGGTGTGTTCAACAATGCGAGCGCTCGAGCGAGCGCCCGCCTCGCGAATTGTAAGGCTATTGAACGACTGCGCTCATTCCATAAATAGTTGTAGATATTGGTCAGCCAGACTTGTGTACATAATGTCGAGCGCTCGCTATAAAATCCAAGATGACGTCTAACAGCACATTATTGAAAAAGCGGGTGGAGAAACAATTATTTCTGCTGATACACGAGATCTTTTATATTATTTACCATACATAAATCATAGAGACAATTTACTGTACCAAATAAAGGGTACATTTAGTATATTTTATGCATTGCGTGGATATTTTATGTGGAACAAGTAACACACAAGTTTGCGTCCCACTTTTCAGAAAAATTCTTTGATATGAAAAAAAAATTCCTGCCACCATCTTTGGTACCTGTTATAATATATATTTCCAATGATATATTAATTCTGTACCCAGCAAAAACACTACAACTCATTAATTTTGATGACTTTTTTTGTAGAATTACTAGTTTTTTTACATTTAATATGGTTGTGACAAAATGAAAACAAATTTAATCAATGCGGCACATGAATAATATTCAGCATCTGACACCCTAGCTTAAGCCTGTTTATTGTAATCATTTTCTATAATGTATTTTGTTTGGTAATTTTGTAGACTCAGTTATAAGTAAAGTGATAAACAAAAAAATAAAACTTAAGAGCTTTTTTAGGTAATCAGTTTTCAAAATTTTGGACAAAAGCTATTTAGTAGGCCTGCAAAGTGAAAATGTCTCCGCACTTTTGGTGGGTATTGTACATAAAATCTAAAACAACATTATCTTTAATAGACAAGGGAGGAAACTCATATAAACTGAAATCTATTTATACAACAATTTTTAAGCGGAACACCTCTCGAGCTGTATCGCGAGCAGAACGCGGGCGCTTGATGTCGCCTCAAGCGCTCGCATTGTTGAACGCACCTCTGAATTTTACGGCGCATTGGATGCAAGTCCTTAGGTGAAATAAATTTAACAAGGATAAAATCATCAATATACATTTTTTCAATGAGTATCACAATGGATAAAATACTTGCAATAAAATCCATCCATGACTATATCGGGTTAAGATACTTACGAGTCAGTAAATTCGATAATCCTCTGTTTTGAAGTGGGTTTTTTAAGGGGGGGGGTCTTTTAAAATATTGTGCAATAAAATAGTGTGAACTAACATAGGTAAACCCACACTATTAGTGTTGACTATGATACATTAAGTACCACCCTGACTTGGATACTGGAGTATCAAACCCTTTCAAGAAAATAAAAATTGATATAGATTTTTATTTGTGTGAAGGTACAGTTTGAAGCACTGTGAGAGCTAAGGGAATATAAAATCTACAAAATCTATTCAATAAGGAATAAAGGCTTATGATGGAAAAGTTTCATTCCGTCAAAGTGTAATCGGACAAGATCTGGAGAGATTAAGGAAAAGTTCCTGAATAAAAAATGTTAATAAAACATACTCATTTAAAAAATACAATAACTGCATTTAACTTTAATATATTAATAATATGAATGATAATTATTATACTAACAATTAATGTTTTGAATCAAAATAACTAGTTTGTGTGTAATAATGAACTCGGGTATTAAATCTTAGTATAACACTTTGAATCTTAACATTTGTTTATTTTCTTACAAGATAAAGATAATTTGTGCATATAAAACACTTTCAACTATTTTCCAAAAAATAATCCCATTCACTTGACTACATTAACCTTTTTGTTAAATCAGATAATCGAATGAAAAAAAATATAATTTATCAAACAATTAATTCTTAATTATATCTGTAAATTTAACCTTCATCATTAAACACCATCAGTGCAGGTAAAATTAATTTCTAAGACATTTATGATAAGAAGAAATGGGGTTTAAATACATTATTTTCTGTTCAGTTACTATATAAATCATAGAATAGCAGCAGGGTGTTAGTCCAACTTTACTCAAAAATGTGTACTACGTAGCACACATAACAGATAACAATGACATAGTTTTAAATATCTCCTATATTAGAGTTTTTTTGACACACAGACTAATTAAACAATGTGATAGTCATATTGTAACAGTTAATAGCTTTGACTAATTACAACAGTAGTCATAGTGCAACAAGAAGTTTGTTAACAGCTAAATCCAGAGATAAAGCCTCTTCAGGAACAGTGAGTAGGTGGACTGACCGCTGTGATATAACCTTTATAAGGTGTTTCTACAGCATAAAACCTTAAAAAATTGAATAAATCTAAACACAATGAATACCCCAGTACTTTCAGTGCTTTGATTATGGACGTGTTTAAAATTATTATATTTTAATATTAAAGGGAAGTGATTGAATATTCCGTATGACAGTTATTATCGAATATGTTTTGCAATTGCAAGCTATGTAATTAATCCAATCCATACAAAACGATGATCATATTGTAATGAATGAAAAATATCATATTTTGTAAGCATATGCCATACTTCTACGTATCAGTTTTCCATTGTAAGTGGCATCAGAGATTGTATACCTTAATGCATTGCCCAGATAGCACTAACTGTGTCAAAGAATTAGATTAAAATTTTCTTATAGAACAAGATGGCTGTCGAACGATTGATAGTTTTGTTTATTATCGGTGTCACCTTACAAGGTAAGTTAGCAGGTTGCGATTTTGTGCTTTCATGAACGTCCTTTAGCGCCGCAATTGACGCTTAACGTCGCAACTCTGCCATACGTTGCATTAATGCTAAGCGCCAAAATTGACGCTAAACATCGAAACACTAACGCTCAACCAAATTCTCTTATTTCAACAGTTAGAGTAAATGTGGCGGCCAGTTGACCTAACCATTTCTTTAATTACTTTTATATTACTGCTACATGATATACTGCTATTAGTGTAAACATCATTTTGTCAAATTTAGCTTTTTTGGATTTAATATCAACAACAATAACATAACATTTCAATAACCATGGCGATCTTTATTGTTGAATTTTACACTAATATTGTTAATTGTTTTTCTGATTGTAGTTGCTGTCAATCAAGACGCAGTATGCCCACCAGGATACGAGCTACACGATACAGCATGTTATTTTTTCAGTACTGGCGAACATACGTGGATTGAAGCATTTGTAAGTACGTATATTCCTGAAGTTCCTTTTAAGTTAAAGTGCGGGATAAAGTCTGCTTTAATGGAGATACCCTTGTGAAATTTCCGCTTCACAATTCTATATAAAATAGCCAAGTTTGAGTGTCTCTGCTGACTTTAAGAAATAGATTGAGAAATAATGATTGATATCCTGTGAATCCTCCACACTAGACCTGCAAAATAAGACCAAGGAATGTGGGTGATGAACGTTTCAATTTTTCACTATTTCACATTGTGTACATGTATAGTTGGGAATTCCAATTCTCAAAGGTAAAAATGGCCGCAGTAAACTAAATTCTAAATCTTCCACCGCAAGAAGTAGTCCTAAAAGGAAATCACAAAATGGTCCAAATATTGTCCTACAAGGATAGAAAAAACTAATTTGGCTGAAAAATATATTATTTTGACACATACAAACAGAGTCACAGCTACCCAAATGCAGTCAAACTAAATTCTCGGAACTACTTTAGCAGTGTACAACGACCCGGAAGCACTTCTCCACAAGACCGACACCTTCAGTGGACTAAACAATTTTGTATAATAACTTCTGATCATTGAAATCACCTCCAGGCAGGTGATTCCTCAAAGTAGCCATTTGTTCCCGGCTGGAGTGGAACTACTGATGGCAAATTTCTTGCTCAAGGAAATTAGCAGTGGTCAAAGTAAGATTCGAACCCGGGGCCTCTCGATCCCTAAACTGCACCTACATGTTTTAAAACTTACATTTCCCATTTGCTATTTTTTTAGTTTCAAGTCGATAGAAATATAAAATATGTCATTATTTATCGCATTTTAAAATATAAAACACGAGCCATGCCGAATGCAATTTTTTTTGGTATTTCAGAAATTTTGTAAAGTTTTTGGATCACAGTTAGTTGAGGTTACAGACTCCGTGAAAGATGCTTTTCTTAGTAATAGATCAGAAGAGCTAGGAGGTAAGAATTATGCAATATTTCTTTTTGTGATAAACTGATACGTCTTTTTAAATTGAATTTTACGCCGTTTACAAATATACATGTAGTAGTTTAAGTATTATATTATGGCCGCTTGCCTGTCTGGTGTCCGCTTACCTAACAACTTTACATCTGACTACTTCGTTGAATACAACTTCTTGTCAAACGTCATTAGATCTTTTCACAAATATTTCGACGAAAAATTGAAATATGATCGGTTTATTAAAACTTCTTACGTTAAAAACAAGTGGATGGGGATCTTTTCTTATCCTGAGACAAACTTATAAAATCGTTTTACGATTATTTTGATCGTTAGAATTTTCACGAATTGTTTATGTCAGGCTATTTTTGGATTGGTTTGACGGACAAGTATATTGAAGGTGAATTTAGATGGGAGACTACACAGACCTTGTTGACTGGAACATCCTATCAGAACTGGGGACCAAGTGAACCCGATCCAGGCTATGAAAACTGTGTTTTTTACTCTCCTTCCAGAAACTATACCTGGGCTGACGCCGACTGTACTAGAACTGAAAAATACATCTGCGAAAAAACGTAAACATTTGATACATATCAACTTTTTATTGTTTTTAATTAAAATGTTCGCCTCGTACTAAATTTGAATCGCTATATACAAAGGCAAACTCACCAAACTAGTTTTTCTAGGTATTATACACTTATATTAACCACTTCTCGTTTTTGTTCTATAATCAATGTCTAACCTGTTCATCTTATTGCTCTTACTTCATAAACTTATCAACATAGAATTTAAACCTTTGATTTGCTGTGGTTATTATCGAAAGATCAATATAACACTAGACTCATCACTTTGAAGTTTGTATAGTGCTGAGTGTATTAACGAGATTTAAATACGCCCCTTCCACACGCTTATTAATATAAGTAAACACCTGTCACTGATCAGTGAAACAATGGCGAGTCAGATGACGGCACTACATGTAGTTTTATTAACTAGATATTGATTACGTAGTAAATCAGAGACGCATGTTTCACTCCGCAGGTTAAACTGGTCAGGCATTTTCGTCGATAATTTTCGACTTGTATTATAACAGTTTTCTTATTTTAGGTCTGACATGGGTCCTTCTGTTGGTTGATATTCATATGGGTTTGGAAATAATATGGATATGGTCGGTCTTTGTAAAACAAATAAAAGAAGAAATCAAATTTATCCTTCGTTGTTATTTTATGTGATGTCACAACAATTTGATGACGTGTTCAACGGATTTTTCTGAAAATTGATGGAACGAGCAAGCGGAGAATTTTTTTAGAAAGAAATCTTATTTCAGTTTTATATAGCGTTAACTCCAGGAACTGCTTTATCCCTAATCACGTGTCTTACCCATTTGGAACACCTCGACCTTTCATGAATGAATAATATCACAGCGAATGTCCGAGAAGTTCCGAATGGCGTCATGCCACTTGTTTTTACTTGCTTACAAGAAACTAGGTCCATGGAGCAGTTACCTATGCAAAAGATTTCGAATTGTTGTTCATACTTTTGCATAAGATAGATAGATATAGTTTATTTCCAAAACATATAAATGTAAGTGGAGATTACAAAGCATGTTATGCGCATAATGATCATAAATAAATAAATAGCTTACACAAATCAATTGAAATGAAACCAACTACTAACAGGTATATATTACTATCACAATGACTATATAATAAAGAAAGAAAGAAAGAAAGAAAGAACAAATGAAAGAAAGGAAGGGAAGAAAAGGAGAAGGTCATAATGACACATGTACATGTAGATTAAATTCAAATACATAGAACAAAACAATGTGTTAGACATCATTGACAATATTTGACAAAACTTTTGAACAAAAATACTCTAGTGTCTAAACAAAAATTTATCTCTTTCATCAAAAGCTTTACTAATAAACACACCAAGATTTCTAATAAGTATTTTGTTATCTGAATTGATAAGATCCACAAATTTATACATGCTTGGTCTCGACCAGTAAAAGTTAGGTATATATTGTTTTCTTAGATTGTTATATATAGGACATTCCAAAACAAAATGACATTCGTCTTCTAAAGTATCACAACTAAAACATTTTCTATCATTTAAAGGAATTTTATTGGATTTCACCCATCTACCTGATTCAATTGCTAAATTATGAGAAGAGACTCTAAAACGACTTAATGATTGACAAAATTTTTCAATTGAGAAATACTCTAAGTACGGTTGAAATTTGAATGAACTAATACATGTATTTCTATAAAATGTTGCTCTATCTGATGTATTAAGTCTAGCACTCCAATTCTGTATAAACTGATCATTTAATCTTTGCTTACCATGCTTACAAACAAAATGTCATTTCCCACACCTTGGTTATACCATGCCTCCGAAAAACCTAAAGAAAATAGTACATCTCTTAATAGGGAACAACAGTTAGACTTATTAGGGTATATATTTAAATCATGATAAAGTAACTTATTCGGGCTCTTTTGAAGTAACGAAGTCCAGTATTTAATAATTCTAAACAAATACGTAGTTTGAAAAAGAGAATCTACCGAGTTCACCGTATACAAAATCATTCTGTGTTGTTTTCTTGACACCAAGAACTCTCTTACAGTATTGCATATGTAATCTTTCTATAGATAAATTATTTGCAAATCCACATACCTCACAACAATAATTTAGTATTGGAGATATCAATTTATCAAAGAGTTCTAGCTTATGCTTTGGTGAGATGTATGTGAATTTGTACAAATATTTGTTTAAAGTAAAAATAGCTTTTTGAGCTTGTGATGATATGGTGCTTTGTGCTACCTGGAATGATCCCCCTGGAGTAAATACTACACCAAGATAAGTAAATTTAGAAACAGATTCAATAGGTACTCCATTATAGTAAAATATTAGATCATTTGCCACAGAGCCCCCCTTTCTAAAAAACCATTATTTTTGTTTTTGTTACATTCACCTGTAATTTCCATGTATTACAATAGTCACCTAACAAATCAGGACTTTTTTGTAACTCTGTTGGGGTATTAGCAAATAGCACGATATCAGCTGCATATAACAACATATATAGTTTAAAATAATCGACGTCGATGCCGTCTAAACCTTTACTAACAAAAACATCTTCTAAGTCATTTATATACATAGTAAACAAAAAAGGAGATAAACATTCTCCTTGTCTAACATGAAAATTCATCACTCAACTTATTATCATATTTTACACGAGATTTTACAGAATCATAAATTGACTTAACTATATTCAAAATTTCCCCTCTCAGTCCTAATTTTATTAATTTGTACCATAAATTATCCCTTACAACATAGTCGTAAGCTTTTGTTAAATCAACGAATACCGTATAAAGTTTTTTACCCTGATTAAGAACGTGAGAAATTAAACCATTCAGCACAAAGACGTTATCGACAGTGCTCATATTTGGCCTAAAGCCAGCTTGTGCTTCTACGTATACATTATATTTTTCCGCCCATGTAATTAACCTATTATTGATATTGTAATGAATGAAAAATATCATATTTTGTAAGCATATGCCATACTTCTAAGTATCAGATTTCCATTGTAAGTGGCATCAGGGATTGTATACCTTAATGCATTGCCCAGATAGCACTAACTGTGTCAAAGATTTAGATTAAAATTTTCTTACAGAACAAGATGGCTGTCGAACGATTGATAGTTTTGTTTATTATCGGTGTCACCTTACAAGGTAAGTTAGCAGGTTGCGATTTTGTGCTTTTATGAACGTCCTATAGCGCCGCAATAGACGCTTAACGTCGCAACACTGCCATACGTTGCATTAATGCTAAACGCCAAAATTGACGCTAAACATCGAAACACTAACGCTCAACCAAATTCTCTTATTTCAACAGTCAGAGTAAATGTCACGGGGGCCAAACTCCGTCACAATGTGAGTGGATTTCTGTCGAGCTAATGTCACGGATGCCTGTCGATAGTGTCACGGATTTTTACTAGAAATAAGATACAGAACTGTTTAAACCAGTTAAATGACGTTTCTTTAATACTAAGATTGTTTCTTAGATTATGTTTTATGATATAATAAGTTTTGATCAAGTCCGTAAGCGACTAATAGCAGTTTGTGAAATCCGTTTGCAACATTCGATATGTCACGGTATTTATGACGAGGTTGTATCTCATGTCACAGTTTTCTGTCTATAGGGTCACAGATTTTTCCAAATATAAAACAAATGTAGGACTTGATGATCCACTCAATGCGTTGAATATAAAGCGTAAAAACGTAGCAAAACATAAGTATTTTTTTTAAAAATCGATTTTGTTTCAAAATTGTACTTTTTTCATGAACCATGTATTTTACCTTATACGCGTCGACATAAACTATCACGTACGTCAGTTAGGGTATCAGGCTTACATGAACCTGAAAAAGGTTCACAGCCAATCAGAGACCATCGTCAAGTTGACCCATCGAAAATACTGCCTCATTTCCTTTATGGATTGACTAATATATGAACTTGATATTATTTGTAAGCACAATTTTTTTTGGTAAAGTTTTAAATTTTAACTTACAGCTTATTACAACTGCGATTACATACAGTTTTGCTTTCTTATACTTTTGTTTATTGTTTCTTAATTATACCTGCAGATAGTGTCACAAGAAATGTTTAGACATATGTCATAGATGCCTAAATAAGAAAAAAGCTGGAACTATTCAATTCATTTTTATCAACTCCAGTGGTCGGAAATTGCACCAAAAATACTGTACATTAGTAGTTTCTGGAATTTGTATCCTGAGAATTGATTCATGTTTTTATTAGAATTCAAATTCATGTAATGGACTTACATAAAAAAATTCTTGTTAAATAATCAACAGATACGCGGCATGGTTTGTTCATTCATGCAGATAGTTGGAGTAACATGTTCAAATACGTGTTTCATTTACGATGACTGACATTTACAAGCACTTTACAATAATTATTGTATACATATTTTCATGTTGAAATCTGGCAAGACAATGTCACCCAAGCCTAAAAATAGGATATTCATAATCAACATAAGGCAAAAATGTACAAGCAGGCCTATACATGTATCCTTTACATGATTAATGAAACAAAACTTATCATTCATTTACAAAAAGATGTTTAATAATAACTGTTGATAAACAAAAAGAGGTTAAAAATCTACATGTGAAACATATGATTACAAAACCATCATAAACAAAAATATTATTGTATATTCAAACTGAAGGTTCCTTTGAACATTTCCATGGTGCCTACTTGAATTACTACTTTATGTGGCCTGTATGGACATTTTTCATATGTGTCAGACGCTTTGTAAAGTTGTTATTGTTGTCAGAAACTTCGACATTTAGAGACACATGCAATTCATCTAGGAAACAATATCACAAGTATCACAATGCAAAGTTGTGTTACTAGAATCTGAGTCAAATCTACCATAACGCTATCTTTGTCAAATGTATCGGTGAAAGAACATAGGACTCAGTAGCTTATATAATAATGCTTATCTATGAACACTTTTAGATGAATTGCTTATCTTCAGTTATAAGCTGGACATTCACAGACATTCAAGTTTGCACCTAGATGTCTCCGTTAAAACACCAACTTTCACTTGGGTTTATGTCAAAGTCTTTTGTACTGTACGTCCTTGGTTTAAGTTTGCCATCATCGTTGAAAATCAAAATGGAAAACAGACCATATTGGATGAAATGAAGCCACGCTATGAACGGCTTCCGTTTCAGATGTAAACAACTCGGGACAACATCTACATCTTGCTCGGGAAGCCTGAAAAAAATGAAAACTATCGTCAGTAATACTGTGACATTAACGCAAGTATTGTCATATAAACTGTGACATGACGGGAAAAATCCGTGACATCTAGGTTTTGCATTTTGGTTGATTCTTCAATAAAAAAGACATTGATAAGAGTTTAAAAATCATCACTTATCAAATATTACTTATCATTGGCTTCTTATCGATAGGAAAATACGTAACTACCTTTTCCTGTCCGTTAAGTTCTTCAGTGCTCGTCAAAAATCCGTAACACTATCGACAGGCATCCGTGGCATAAGCTCGACAGAAATCCACTCACGTTGTGACGGAGTTGGGCCCCCGTGAATGTGGCGGCCAGTTGACCACACCATTTCTTTAATTACTTTTATATTACTGCTACATGATATACTGCTATTAGTGTAAACATCATTTTGTCAAATTTAGCTTTTTTGATTTAATATCACCAACAATAACATAGACCTTCTGTATTTAAATATAACACATTATTGTCTTCTTCAGATAAAACAATTTTGTTTAATTCATCAAAATTTATTAAATATGCCTTGCATGTTAGAAATAACATTGTCTTATAAATTACATGCCACTCTCATAAACATAGTAGTATATATTACAACACAATTCTGTATGCTTTATTTATGCTTGTGTATGCATTGTTTTTCCTTTGTATGTGTGTCTAATCATTGATCTGTATTATATTTGTACTTAAATGTTTTGTAAGATCATGTGCCTTTGTTGTACAAATCTTCAATAAAAACATCTGTTCTGTTCTGTTAATAACATCTCAATAACCATGGCGATATTTATTGTTGTATTTTACACTAATATTGTTAATTGTTTTCTGATTGTAGTTGCTGTCAATCAAGACGCCGTATGTCCACCAGGGTACGAGCTTCATGATACAACATGTTACTTTTTCAGTACTGGCGAACATACGTGGATTGAAGCATTTGTAAATACATTGTACTTATATTCCTGAAGTTCTTTTTAAGTTAAAGTGCGGGTTAAAGTCTGCTTTAATGGTGATACCCTTGTGAAATTTCCGCTTCACAATTCTATATAAAATAGCCAAGTTTGAGTGTCTCTGCTGACTTTAAGAAATAGATTGAGATATAATGATTGGTATCCTGTGAATCCTCCACACTAGGGCAGCAAAATAAGACCAAGAAATGTGGGTGATGACCGTTTCAATTTCTCACCATTTCACATTGTGCACATGTATAGTTAGGAATTCCAATTCTCAAAGGTCAAAATGACCGCAGTAAACTAAATTCTCAATCCTACACCGCAAGAAGTAGTCCTAAAAAGTAAACACAAAATGGTCCAAATATTGTCCTACAAGGATAGAAAAAACTAATTTGGCTGAAAAATATATTATTTTGACACTTACAAACAGAGTCACAGCTACCGAAATGCAGTCAAACTAAATTCTCGGAACTTATTTCGCAGTGTACAACAACCCGGAAGCACTTCTCCACAAGACCGACACCTTCAGAGGACTAAACAATTTTGTATAATAACTTCTGATCATTGAAATCACCTCCACGCAGGTATTCCCTCAAAGTAGCCATTTGCCCCCGGGTGGAGTGGAACTACTGTTGGCAAAACTTGCTCAAGGAAATTAGCAGTGGTCAAAGTAAGATTCGAACCCGGGGCCTCTCGATCCCTAAACTGTTCCTACATGTTTAGCAACTTACAATTCCCATTTGCTGTTTTTTTAAGTTTCAAGTCGATAGAAATATAAAATATGTCATTATTTATCGCATTTTAAAATATAAAACACGAGCCATGCCGAATGCAATTGTTTTTGGTACATTTCAGAAATTTTGTAAAGTGTTTGGATCACAATTAGTCGAAGTGACAGACTCCGTGAAAGATGCTTTTCTAAGTAATAGATCACAGGAGCTAGGAGGTAAGAATTTTGCAATATTTCTTTTTGTAATAAACTGATACGTCTTTTTAAATTAAATTTTACGCCGTTTACAAATATACAGTCAGATCTCGATACAACGACATCGTTCGTTTCCAGGAAAAGTGTCGTTATAACACATATGTCAGTGTAATGAATACTTCCGACAATATACATGTTGGTATCGGTTCCCATAGAATATGTCAGTATAACGAGAATGTCGTTGTAACGAATCTCGTTGTATCGAGATCTGACTGTAGTAGTTTAACTATTATGGCCGCTTGTCTGTCTGGTGTCCGCTTACCTAAAAATTTTACATCTGACTGCTTCGTTAAATACAACTATTTGTAAAACGTCATTAGATCTTTTCACAAATATTTCGACGAAAAATTGAAATATGATCGGTTTATTAAAATTTCTTACGTTAATTAAAAACAAGTGGGTAGTGATATTTTCATATCCTAAGACAAACTTATAAAATCGTTTTACGATTATTTTGATCGTTAGAATTTTCACGAATTGTTTATTTCAGGTCATTTTTGGATTGGTTTGACGGACAAGTATATTGAAGGTGAATTTAGATGGGAGACTTCGCAGACCATGCTGACTGATACATCCTATCAGAACTGGGGACCAGGTAACCCGGATCCAGGCTACGAAAACTGTGTTTACTACTCTCCTCATAGAAACTACACCTGGGCTGACGCCGACTGCACTAAGGCAGAAAAATACATCTGCGAAAAAACGTAAATATTTAATACATGTAGTCTAATTAACTATGAATTGTTTTTAATCTCAATTCTCGCCACGTACTAACATTGATTCGCTATATACATGGACCAACTCACCAAACTAGTTTTTCTAAATAATATACACATCCTTAGTCAGTAATTTCCCACTGTATACTCTTCAAATAGGTAGGTCCAATTAGTTGGATTACTCGGATTTTACTCTTGCTATTCAATGTCAATTTGCCAAAGTAATCTTTAATTACTTTTTGTTAATCATTTAATTTGTTAGAAATTCAAGCTAAGTATTGTTCGGGTAAAGAACTATCTAAATTTCATCACTTCTGTAAATATCTTAATTGACAAGAAAGATATTAAATGAAATATTTTGTTATCCTTACATAGGAATTTAATGATAAAATCCGAGGATTCCAACTGTAAGGTCCTATACTAACCAATTGGACTGCTTAGGATTTTATCAGGAAAAAATAACTGAATAATGCCCCTAATTAATCTCTAAACTGTTAAAAAAGCCGACGGAGGCTTCCTACTTAAAGAAAAAATAGTTAATATTGTTTAGGGACGTACATGTGATGTTATTAGAAAAAAACAACCTTTAAATGCTCAAAGTTCGTTGTTTAAGGTAGGGTTAAACGCCGTAGAAACACGTTGTATAGGCCATATCACAGTGCTCAGTCCAGGAAAGGCTTAATCAGTTACTAGTTCCCATATTTCCATCAGTGACGTAGAATCAGTGGTAGGAGAGAGAATGGTCGGAGAAATTATTTCATGACCAAACTCCACGAAAGCATGCTTTGCCCGGGAATCCAACCAACGACCTTATTATAACTAAGTTGTTATAATGACTCGATTCGCCATTTACAAATAACCTCTTAAATTCCATATACAGTACCCACCAAATGTTTGGAGACATTTTCAGATTGTACGCCTATTGATTAGCTTTTATCTAAAATTTGGTAACTATTTATTTTGAAATGTTTCCATTATTTTTGGTTATAATTATAAATATAACTGAGACTACAAAAATAGCGTAAATGCTATGTTATAAAAAGTAATTGCATTAAACATGGTTTTGGAGGCTGAATGATGTCAGATGCTGAATCTTACAAATGTGTTGCATTTATGAAAACTTGTTTTCATTTTTTCACAAACCATAAATATATTAAAATAATGATCAAGCGAAAATAATCATCAAAATTCAAGAATTGTTGTAAATTTCTTTTTTTTCTCCAAACTTTTGGTGGGTACTGTATATCCATTCTATATACATGTATATAAAAGAGTTTTCTTATTCTAGGTCTGACATGGGTCCTTCTGTTGGTTAATATAAATATGGGTTTGGAAATTATACGGATATTGTCTGTCTATGTAATACAAATAAACGCAGAAATCAAATTTACACTTCGTTATTTTATGTGATGCCACAACAAATTGATCATGTGTTCTATACGGATTTGTCTGGAAAATAATGGGATGAGCGAGCGAATATTTAAAAAAAATCTTAATTCAGTTGCTTTATATAGCGGTTTGAATACTTTTTTATGAGCGAGCGAGGAAATAGTTTTTTTGTTTGTAAAAACCGTCAAAATTAAGGTGCCAGCGAATCCTTAGAACACATGATCAACTTGTTGCGGCCTAACATGTCTTCTTTTTTAACATTAGTATCATTTTATACTTTTACCCTCTTTTCTTCAATTACTAATTCACTCTCGTACTCAAACAGTACCCTCTCTCATTCAATCATACTTGTTTTTAAATTAGCTTTAACGTCGTATTCAACACATATTTAGGTTATATATACAACGGCCAGCTCTTCCTACTATAGGTTTCCTGGACAGTTTTCTATCACCAGTACTTACTTACCCTACCACGAGACCGACAACTCATGTATAGGGTATGACTTACCGCGACCGGGTTCAAACCCGCGATCTCCGGATTCGAAGTCAGACATGCTGCGGCTTCACTCATACACCGTTCTCAATCTAACTCACAGCACTTATATATTATACTTTTTTATGGAAATTAACACCTGTCCTTTTGTGATAAACTTCAGGAACCGCTTTATTCCTAATTACGCGTCTTACCCATTCGGAACACCTCGACTATTCACGAATGAATAATTACATAGCGAATGTCCGAGAAGTTCCGAGCGTCTTACCGCTTGGCTTTATTTGCGTACAAGGACCATAGTCCATGGATCAGTCAGCTATGCCAAAGATTTCGAATTGTTGATCATATTTTGCATAAGTATTATTATGTAAGAACGACAACTGTGTTAAAATTTTGAGAAAACAGTAATTCACCGATGCATTTAGCCATTTTCTATTCAAGCTATGTGAATTTATAGCTCGCCCATGTGAACAATTCTTTTATAAAAATGGTAGGGTCCATTAAAACTGTATGTAGTCATGAAATATTATAACAATTTTATAGTTAAGTTAGCTTAAACATCCATTTAATTGTATTTTTTTATTGACATGCGTATCACATGGATCAGTGACTCCATGTAACCTATATTACTATACCGGTGTCAAGGTTTCGTTCTATTTAACTTTATACCTTACTTTTTTAAACTAAAATATTTATTGATATCTTATTTATGTACTAGTTTAAGAGGACTTTACACCCACGGGTCCGGACTTTTAAAGAGAACCAAAACATTGTACAGTTTACATGTAAATGTATTGTATCACGTTTGTTCGCACTTTAAAACGTTTATGAACGTATAAAACATAAAAACATGTATCGTGAATTTGTTTTGAATAATAGATTACTTACTATGGTCGGTGTTTAAAAGGATATTATTTTGATTGTTAAGGATACACTATAAGACGGATATTCGTTCAACAGGTGAGGCATTTTAAGCATTGTAACATTTTTTTTCAGGTATTACTCGAAGTTTAAACAACGTTTTCTATATAACTTAATTTAGCTCGATTGTGAAGCAAGTTCCTTCAACTTAGATTAATCACTTTTGAATCCGTTTCCTGGTCCCCCAGTACAGAGACGAGTAAATTTAAGTTTCTTGCCCAAGTAAACAACGGTGTAGGTTTTGAACGGGATTCGAACCAGCGTGGAGCTGGCTATCTATGATTACAATTCCAACGTCATAACCACTCGGTCACGCCCGCTCTCTTTAAAAACAATGTTTTAAAGTTCACCGGCGATGAACTGACTGATTATCATGATCAAAACATCGTTGTTTTTTGATATGACAATAAGATGCTACATGTCGTGTAATTGGCCGTGTGTGTTTTTGTAGTTTAAAAATAGACTTGTCCATTAAATAGGCTAATTAGCTAATGTGCGTACGTTTATTTACTGATTTAAATAGACCACTGTGAAACTCAACATTTATATTACATAGAAAGTGTAAAGAGTTAAGAATTTCAAAGCGCGGTTAAAAGTCTGCTTTCACATACATGCTCAGCCGACTTAACCGCGCTTTGAAATTCTTAACTCTTTAACCTTTCTATGTAATATAAATGTTGAGTTTCATTGAGTTATGTTCGATTACCACTGACCATTTAAATCACCGTCAGACAAGTGATCCCTCACAGTACCCATTTACATACATGTATTTGTGGAGTGAAAACTGTAAGTAAATCTCTAGCTCATTAAAATTAGCAGTGACCCTTGTGGGGTTCAAACCTGGGATCTCTTGATCCCTAGGATTGCATCCATTCAATGGAACACTTGAACACTTCGTTTGGTATCATATAGATCATATGTGGTGTGGCCGAGTGGTTACGACGTTGGACTGGTAATCATTGGATAGCCAGCTTTGCGTTGGTTCGAATCCCATCCAAAACCTACCTTGTTGTTTCCTTGAGCAAGAATCTTTATCCTACTAGCTCAGTACTGAGGGACCAGGAAGCAGACTCGAAAGTGATTAATCCAAGTTGTAAGTTTCACAATCGAGCAAAGATAAATTCGTACATGTTAAAGCTAAGCTAAGATTACGTCCATCGTTTATTGTACATTCTGTACATATATATATACAGTAGAACTTGGTTATAACATACTCGGTTATAACATACACTCGGTTAAAACATACCATTTTTCCTGGCCCAATTTTCATATTTTGAATATAACATACTTAGTATGCTATATGGATATAACATACCTCGGTTATAACATACCTTTTTTCTTTGGCCCAGCGGATATGTTATATCCAAGTTTTACTGTATACATGTATACATTGCACTAAATATGTACAGCTTATCAAAGCGTATCGCCATTAACTTATTGCATCAATGATTGTGAAACAGAAAAATATAAATTACGGATACATAACAATAGCTACTAGGGGCGGATCCAGATTTTTTTTCTAGGGGGGGGGGTTCACACTTTCAACAACAATTATATTACTCACTGTTTGTAGAAAATTGCAACATAATAATAATGAAAACAACATAAACATTAGATCTATGTTAAGCATAACATTAAAGGCGAGCAATGAAAAACGGGTTCATGCTTCTAACAAATGGCTTACAGTTAAAAATACATTCATGGACGGGTACATTCTAGAAATTTCAGAGGAGGGGGTACTGACCCCCCCCCCCTGACCCCCGCTAGATCCGCCTGTGGCTACAACAGTCAAACTTATTACGTGCCTACCAGAGCATTCAAAGATGTAAAAACTTAAGTGAATTTTTCATATACTGGGTTAAACGCTTTGTGGGCACAATTTAGATTATTTTACGGCGTCCAGCGCACCTAACCTAGCTTTCTTGGACCCTTGTCTATAACCAGTACTCACCTAACCTTCCACAAGAAATTACGCGCGAATACTAATGTCAAATTTTTATATAAATATTATTCAAGTATGGTGTAAAGCCCTGCTGATTTAAATATTCACTACATAACTTATGTACCAACAATCTATTAAGTAAGATTTAAATCAGAGGGGTTAATGTATGCTCCACTGACAGTTGAACCGGAATATCGGTGTACGAAAAAAACCCATCAGCAAGACATGTATGCAAATATTTTACATAAATATTTGTGGTGATTATCGCTTGTCATATTCATTTCCTAGAGCAAAATAAAGCGTACAAGTCACAATGTATAAAGATAGCAAAAAACGTTTACCGTGTGCTACAAAGTTTGGGTTTTCAAGGTTAACGTTTATATAATAATGTATATTACGCGATTAAGTGAAACGTTAAGACAGATTTGTTATATGTACATTTTAAAATGTATGCGGTTTGTTAATTTAGTTTATGCTTACATATTTTAGCTCAATTGTAAAACAAGTTCTTACAACTTACTTGCTTAAGGAAAGAAAGGGGTTAGTAAGATGATATTCAAACCAACGTGGAGTTGGATATCCAAAGATTACAAAGTCTGATGTAATAACCACTTTAGACATTCACTGATTTATTTATACAGGGTTTTACGCCATGTCAACACATTTTGGTTATTTTACGGCGTCCTGTGCACCGAACCTAGCTTTCTTTGAACCCTTGTCTATAAACAGTACTCACCTACCCTTCGAAAAGAAAATACACATGTATACAAGTGCCAAATCTTTATGTAAGCATTGGTTAACTTTATTAAACTGTCAGTGGTGCATACATTAACCCTGCTGATTTAAATATTCATTACAGTACTTATGTGCTCGAGATCGATAAAATTAGATTTAAAATCAGAGGAGTTAATTTATGCTCCACTGAATAAAAATGAACTGTATTCAAATATATTTTTAAAGTTACATATTTTATGTCAAGTTATTTGTATATTTCTTTTCAGATACCATACAGTTGATGATAAAAACCAGATTTTTCATATTTCCATCTTTTCATTAATTTGTTGATGTCAGGCGTCAAGTACACAAAGCTTCCTACACACGATGGTAAATTATTTTTATCTTTTATCTCATTTAGAATCTATGGTGGCATATTTCTGCCATCCGATGACCACATAACTAACTAGTTAATTAAAAGGTTAACTAGTTACGGTAAGTTAATTAAGTTAAGTGGTTAGCTAGTTACCGTTACTAGTTAACCTCTTAATTCACTAGTTAGTTATGTGGTTATTTGATGGCAGAAATATGCCATCATAAGAATCTACTGTCTTTGATATATTTTGTTCAATCGATACAGATGCCCGCCCTGCTAGCTTAGTCGGTAGCATGCAATTCTACTGAGCGAGGAGTCATGGGGCATAGTCATGAATTAGGAATCAGTGGTAGGAGGAAGAATGATTGTTGAATTTATTTTATGACTAAGCTCCACCAATGTAAGCATCGCCCGAGACTCGAACCTATGACCTCTCGATATGTAGAACTGTGCGCTACCGACTGGTTTAGCCGGTCGATTAAACTAGATGAATAGGCGGAATTAGCCGACGGATGGCGGAAATTTGTCATCTTTCCCATTTATCCGGATCGACTGTCGACGGAACTGTCCGGGGAGCACCGAAGTATAAAATTTCCGTCAACAGTCCGTACAAAAAACAAAACTCTGTTTATGTAAACAGTACAATGAACTAATCTATGACAAGGGATGCTCAAGATGACAATAAAATATTATACAGTAACAATTTTGATATGTTTTTATGAGTGACATGTTGGTGTAATGGTAAAACGTTCTGTTAAGGCTAAGAATGTGGTGGTTCATTCGCCTTACTTAAACTATAAACTATACAATCTTTATTTTTAATACTGCGCTACCTTTGAAATGGAATAGGTTATTTTAATGTTTACACAAACACGTAATGTTTTTTGTACGAACTATAGTAGAATACCTCATAAGAGAGTTTTCATATAAAGTACTTTCTATTGATCGAAGCCCGTCTTAAAATAGAAACTTAACTTGTCTCTCTATTTCCCTGTCTCAGTCGTGTGACGGTGAATAAATAATACCAGTATTTTGTTTGACGAGCGCTATACGACATATTGAAATATGTACAGTCGTGATTTAAACACTTGTTAATTAATTTTTAAATTGTCACCGGTTTTCGCGATGTAAACAGTGTAAATATTTAATATGGAATTAGCAGACGGTCGTATTTTCTTCACTAGTAAGATACTAATATTTGTTGATATTTTCAATTTCATTTTATTTGATTCTAGTTTTAACGCAGGAGCAGTGGTCCAGCGTTAGGACTCACGCTTAGGGTACTGTAAGGGGACACCTGCCCAGGGGTGAATTCAATGATCAGGGGTTATCATACAATATTGTAAGTTCGGCTGAACTTGCATACTGAAACAGACTTTAGAGCAAACCTTACTTTAAACGTTTCAATGGTTTAACCAATTACTGTAGAATGTAGGCCTATTTCTGTTTGTTTCAATTTTGTATAAGTATCATTTCTCAAGCAGTACGGTTGGAATTCGAGCACGTGACCTCTTGATTGCAAGCCAAATACTTCACCAACTGAGCTGACAAAGGAGACCTTATGTTTATATCGCTTGACGAGGCGACATAATTGGAATTGCTGTCGACGGCAGCGTCCCCTGTTTGTTTGTCTTCGTTAGTTGTTTACGGTAATCTTTTAATACTCCCCCATTGATTATATGCCATGCTCAAGGTCTGTGCTCCATTTCCGCTGTTTCTGTTTTCATACGCCTTTTTTTAAAATTACTATATTTTTGCATAATTCTATAAATAAATGTGTATCTTCCAATATCTTAGTGTTTTTGTATATGGCTGAGCTTATCTTTACTGCAAATGCCTTTTAAAACGTACTTATTATATATCATGTATAACCTGTGCGTTATATTTATGTATGTCACAATATATACATGCATGTGTATGCATTTAAGGTGGGTCGGTACCTTACTCGGAGGGAAAAACGGAAAAAATATTATGTTCACCGATTATGATAAAAGTTAGCTAGCAGATACCTTCATGCTTCTTGTTTGTTTTTCTGGTAACCTTAGCGACGTTGTCGTCTTTTTCACGACGTCACGGACGTCACATTGGTTCGCGCTAAAAACAGGCATGCAAGGACATTAAACCCATATATTTAAAGTATTGAATGTTCGAGGACAAAGATAATTATACCAAAATGTTTCTGAAATGTTGTTGCATACGAATATTATGTTCCGAGTATCTAAATATCTCGTCAGTCGTAAAGAGTGTACATTTCATCACTGAATTTAGGGTTTTCACGTCTAAAATATTTCACCAATTGCCGAGTTATAACGTTTATTTTCAAATTAATGCAAAACGGTGGTCAAATTCTTATCGCAATTTTTGGAAACTACACACTTTTTGTGTCATTTTAATGAAATAAAAAAAGAAAGTGAACGTTCTCAGTTTTTCACAATATCGCTTTCAAAGTAAAATGACCTTCAAAACAACGACGTTAATATTACGTTGCGCTGACGTTATGGTTTTGGGTTATGTATGTGATTTTCTTGTAAATTAAATTTTGTAGTTTCTTTCCTGTTATTAATTAATTTCTTTTGACTCTCAGCATCTGATCTGTTCAAAATTAATTTAACATAGGTCAATAGAAGTACGCTTTTACTCATTTTTGCAACAAATGTTTTAATCATTACGTCAGCGCAACGTCGTTGCAATGATGGTAATTTTTCTTTGAACGCGAAATTGTGAAAAACTGAGAACGTCCACTTCCCTTTTTTATTGCATTAAAATGACATATAAAGTGTGTACTTTTCAAAAATCGTGATAATAATTTGACCACCGTTCTGCATTAATATGAAAATAAACGTTAAAGCTCGGCAATTGGAGAAACCTATAAACGTGAAAACCCTGAATTCAGTGATGAAATGTAGAATCTTTACTCCTGACGAGATATTTAGATAATCGGAACAAATTAATTGTTTGCAACAACATTTTAGAAACATTTTGGTATAATAATCATTGGGCTCGGACATTCATTATTTTAAATATGTGGGTTTAATGTTCTTGCATGCCTGTTTATAGCGCGAACCATTGTGACGTCCATGACGTCGTGAAAAGAACGACAACGTCGCTATGGTTACCAGAAAAACAAACAAGAAGCATTAAGGTGTATGCCTGCCAACTTATAACATAATCGGAGTACATAATATTTTTTTCGATTTTTTCTCCGAGTAAGGTACCGACCCACCTTAATTACACCATATTGCGACAAGGCAGGTGTGGACTTAATATTCTCAAAAGGGGCGGCTATCATAGATAAAATATATCATGGAAACAACATTTTCACAGTTGTTGTTTTACTTTTTTTTTGAAATCCTAATTTGTCTTTTTGGACAAAATAAACTATATTAAACTCTGTTATAAATACGACAGTCTAATTTAAGTAAGGAGCAGCAGATATTTATTGCATAAATATACATTTTAAACAAGCAATTCAATACAACTTTTTAAAGACAGTGTTTATTTAAGCGTTCCTCCATTGTTTGCATTGAAATTCAAATATCGAACTGATAGTCAATACCAGACAAAACCTTAAAGATACACGGAAGTTAGTTTCAAAACTTACTATAGTTCTTTATGTGTAGTCAATTGAAATAATGCTTTTGGGATAAAGAATTCCAGAATTGTCACGTCCCGGAAACGCTAATTTAGTGAACTGACTGCCTCATAATGGCCCTAGCTTTCAAAAACGGAATTAAACGGGAAAAAACAAATCAAATAAAAGTATAAAATATAGATATGGAAACACCGTTTTGTATAGAGTCCCTAGAATAAATATACATGGTAAAAACCAAATAATACTTTGTTTAAAGAAAATAATCATTTGTTCAAACGAAATAATATTTAGTTTAAATCGAAGTATTTTTTTCGTTAAAACGAAAGTATTGTAAAATGAAAAAGTACTTCATAGTGCTGCTTTAGGGGCTCGGTAATTTCGACATGTACTGTTACGCAAGCTAAAGTTTTGTTGCGTGACATGAAAGCATATAATTATTTAAACCACTTCACTTTGTTCTTTTCTCTGTATTGTAACCATGCAATCACGTGAGCGTTCCATTAAATTCCCTAATTGGAATGCTTTTAAATTGTATGATAAGTCTCGGACAATATTTTTATTAGCGATTTACCGCTATGAACAAACTGAGGTGCATTTCATCTGAATCATTTATAATTTGTGTTGGGTTGCATCACATCGCATCTCATTGTATCGTATCGTATCGTATCGTATCGTATCGTATCGTATCGCATCGCATTGTATCGCATCCCATCGCATCAGCGTTCCATTAAATTCCCTAATTGGAATGCTTTTAAATTGTATGATAAGTCTCAGACAATATTTTTATTAGCGATTTACCGCTATGAACAAACTGAGGTGCATTTCATCTGAATCGTATCATATCATATAGTATCGTATCGTATCGCATTACATCACATCGCATCGCATTTTATCGAATTGTATCGTATCATATCATATAGTATCGTATCGTATCGCATTACATCACATCGCATCGCATTTTATCGAATTGTATCGTATCATATCATATAGTATCGTATCGTATCGCATTACATCACATCGCATCGCATTTTATCGAATTGTATCGTATCATATCATATAGTATCGTATCGTATCGCATTACATCACATCGCATCGCATTTTATCGAATTGTATCGTATCATATCGTATAGTATCGCATCGTATCGCATTGCATTGCATCACATCGTATCATATTGTATTGTTTTATAGCGTAGCGTAGCGTTTTGCATCGTATCGTATTGTTTTATAGCGTAGCGTATCGCATCGTATTGTTGCGTATCGTATACTATCATATCGTATCATGCCGTGTTTTGTAAGGTTGTGTTGTGCAAAACATCGCATCTCTTCTATATTATCACATCGTGTCGTATTGAAATGTAAGCAAAAAATATTGATCATTAAAGCTATTCTAAAAATACACACTCCATGCACTACAATGCTATGCTTTGTCTAGATTTAAAACTATAATTACAATTTTTTGCAGAAGTGTCGGCTGTTCCAAGCGCAGATGAAGACGAACTCGAGATAAAATTTTCAAACACAGGCAGACATCGAGGAGAAAGTGACGACAACGATGATCGGGATGATTCGGCAGCAACTTTTACTGTCGAGGAAGCCGTGGAGAAACTTGGAGTTGGCTGGTTCCAGTTCCGACTTTGGGCAATAACTGGACTATTTTCGGTAAATGAATTTATTGCACATTTCCGTAGTCTATCAATCGTATGCTGAAATGCTTTTAATGATCAACAGACCCTGTGTAGGGTTCGAGTATAGGTGTAACTGTAATTCCAACGATTTTGAATCGTAGATTTTAACGCTGCAAAGAGTTTAGCACTGTCACGAACCGTTACGGGAATTAATGCATGCAAGTTTGTGAAAACCAATTTATATACTGCAGACTACAGAATTTGAGTGTTTTTAACAATAGACAACAGTTCAAAAGAGTTCGGCAAATATTCTATTGTATAAACAACATTCTAAACGTTTCTTTTAGGCAGCAGATAACAGTCGTGTCAGTGCTTTGATTTCGTCCTCTTAGTTTTTGATTTTGTTGGATTTAGCTGCTTACAAACTACTAAGCGCATACTTTCGTCAGTGACTGACAACCGCCGTACATAATTAAAAAAAATATTGGTAGGAGGGAGAATGGCCGTAGAAATAATTTCATGACCAAGCTCCACGAAAGTATGCCCCGCCCGGGAATCGAACCCACGACCCCTCCATCAGTAGACTTGCGTGTTACCAACTGAGCTAGCCGGTGGCTTCTCGTCCTCTTTCAAGCAATAGGTACGGTTCTTTCTGCACTTTGATTTTCCTCTTCATTTATGCAGCAAATACAGTTCTTTCAGTACTTTGATTTTTGTTTGATTCCAGGCAGCAGATGCATGTGAGATGATGTTACTAGCTGTATTATCTCCTACAGTAAGATGTGAATGGGGTTTATCACAACCACAAGTTGCATTGATCACAACGGTAAGTAAGAATGTGAAACAACCTTATGATGTCCATCATAGAAATCTCGCAAACTTTCGTTTACATCTCGTATAAAAGTTAAAAAAAGTTGAAGTGCGGTTTAAAGTCTGCTTCTATATACATGTTGAGCCGATTTTATAATTACTAAGTCACATATCTACGATATGCTCACAATGAGACCAAATATATCAAACCCAAACAATGATGTAACTCGATTTCCCGAACTAAAATGGAAATTATCTATCTAAATAGTATTCATATTGTACTATTGTAATCTACGCCCGTAGTTCGAACCTCAGACTTCCCTATGCATGTACTTGATTCTTGTATGCAATTATACACCCCCTAAAAATTTCGTAAATACGGAATAATCTTTTGAAGAAAAAATCAATAATGATTATTTTGAAGAAAAAAAAATAATTATTTTGAAAAGAAATGTAATAATTATATGAAAAAACAACAACAATATAATATTATTTTGTAAAAAGTAAATAATCATTTCGTAAATTATTATTCTTAATATTCTTCTTCTTCTTATTATTATTATTATTATATACCACATTTGTATAGCGCTCTTTTCATAGTGAATATATGTTCAAAAGCGCTTCACAATCATATGCAGAATTAGGAAATACGAGTTTGAATGAACGAACTAATATTTCGTATAAAAGAAAGGATTATATTTCGTATAACAAAATTAATGTGAAAATATATAGGAGTATTTTAAGATACCGTACTACGGTGGCATAGAGGTGACATGGAGATATATTTAATATATGTAATGATATTTAATAATATTTATGTAATAATTGACCAATGAGATTTGTCGAAATTGGCGGCCATTTTCGACAACTCTCACTGGTCAATCATTACGTGCGCACGTAAAGCTATTGCGTGGCCACGTAAAGTTATTACGAGGCCACGTAAACGTTATTGTGTGCACACGTAATAGTTACTGCGTGGCCACGTAAAGCTTTTACGTGGCCACGTAAAAAATATATCTCCATGTCACCTCCATGCCACCGTCGATACCAATGTAGATGCTCTGTAGAATTTATCACCGTAAAGTGGATTTAAAGAAAATTCGACAATTCGGAAAAACTACGTAATTCATTTTGAACGCTTTCAACTCATCAATGTCTAAAACTAAAGTTCCATACAACTAACTGACATTTTCTCCCATCTTAAAGATGACAATTTTCTCTCCTAATTGACTTATCTGTTTCTAATCATTTGCCAGCAGACGACATAATGATCGTGGTAATCGAAATCCAATGATTGTTGCTAGGTAACGGTAAATCGTTGTTTCCGTTGACGACAGACTTGTTAGAGAGAAAGTGTTTTTCAGCCTGGTGGATTCTTCATTTCTGTTCTAGTCTACATGTACACGACAAGCTCGACCGATAGCTCATAAGTCTGCTGATCGTGGGGTTGTGGGGGCATACTTTCGTTGAGTTTGGTAATGAAATCATATCTTCGGTCTTACTCCCTCCTACCACTGATTCATAATCTATGATGTAGGGCAGTTGTCAGTCACTGACGGAAGTATGCACAAAAAGCCACATGTAATAGAGTTGCCAAGGTAACGGAAAATACTTAGTGACGTTGTGAAGATCAGAGTGTCTGGCGTTACAACAGCAAGAACAAGGCGACAAGAAGGAAAGAAACGCGCCGAGCATTAACGTTCTTTAAAAGAAAAGGTTTACATAAAAACCTTCATAAATTCTTAATCCCATGCCACCGAGGACTTCGGACTAGGGATGGGTATCGCCGGAAATTTCGTATTGCGATATATTGCGATATCAAACAGCGTATTGCAATACGTATTGCGATATATTGGGAGTTTATAACATAAGCTTTTTTTCAGCACCATGCTTGTATTTGACTGACAATATAAAGATTCAACACAATTATACATTGTGAAAGCTTTATTTAAGCCAATGCAACATTTAAGACTCAATTTTTGTCCAGTAAAATAATCATTATTACAAATCTGACTATAAAATCGAAAGTTCCTTTGCGACACTATGCCGATAGACTGATGGTGGCAGTATGCCAATTGTGAATTACATATTAAGCATTAACCCATTGCCACATGGAGCTTCCTCTGATTTGCTTACTGCCAAATAATAGGTAAAGCATCCACTGTAGTATACTGTATGCATGGAGGTGTACTGGGAAGTGTGCACGTTTTGCAACAAACTTGATACCTACTTAGTTTCATAGGGGTTAGAATGATTTGTAGCTATTTATTTATTATACAATAAGGACAAAATATGTAGGAAAGAAAATTTCCTGTTAGTCATATATTTTTAAACAACTTATTGAAACAATGTAAACATTTCAAAGGGTGTGTTAAAGACATTGCAGAAGAATTTCATAAATTCTAATAGCTGGCATTAGTTAAAGAGACTATAAGTGCTATTATTTTCATTTATTGTCATATTATAAAGTAAAGCTCTAATACATGTTTATATAGATGGACATCACTGATAAGTCCAAAAAGCGGACGCGTTAGGCAGACGATATACATATAGATATAGAGGGACAATGTGCTGGTCAACAAAGGATAAGAATAAAAATGCGGACGCGTACAAAATAAGAAAAGGTGAAGATGGAAATAAAATATTAATGATGCCAACTAAATTTTACGAAAAACATATATTCTTTTCGTATCTTACTCAATGTCAAATTATAAAAAATATTCATCAGTTCCAACATCTCTACTTAATGTTAAAGTTGTTATTCTAGATCTTTATGCTAAAATAGATTAAAGGCAAACCAAAAATGAAAAAGATTCCTGTCAAATTCGGCCACATATAATGCAAAACAGGTTCAAGTATGCACTTTAAGTCTATTAGATTAAGATAGAAATATCGCGATATATTGCAGGACCGTACCGGTACGTATTGTGTTTGAGACGTATTGCAATATACCGGTATACCGGTATTATCGCACATCCCTACTTCGGACTATATTTTAACAAGGAATGTTTTTATGTTTTTCTTTATCCAGGTGGTCTTTGTAGGAATGGGTTTAATGTCTCCAATGTGGGGAATGATGGCTGATAAATATGGTCGTAGAAATGTAAGATTTCATTGTATTTATTTGTTATTCTAACAAAGGCACGTGCATTTTCACTCTATGATAAACGTGACATCATCTATATTTTAAGATTCATTTGAATAAATACTCGGCTGTTAATTTTACCACCTCGTTTATAGAACTTAATTGGGGGGGGGGGGGCAAAAATCATTTATAGAATCGAAATAACATAAGTGTTCTATATTTTGTCGTAAAGTAAACAAAGACACTTGTTTTAATGTGCTTATCAAATAACTCATGTTTAACACTTGATGTTCAATTTTGACACTAGTCTGGATTACCTGTCCCTTACTGTACTCTTGAGTAAACGTCGGGAACCAGGCTATTTTGACACTTCAAAACTCGTGCCTTTGTTTTATTCAACAACAGAATATAGACAACTGTATTTTATTTCCTAAATCAATTTTCTGTACTACGTGTGTGTCGCAAGGGGGAGATGGCCTCTACAATTTGAAAGCTTGATAAATACTTTTGCCAAAAATGGTTACTCTTGTCGTCAACCCTCATTTTAAGAACGACAAGGACTCTCCTGAAGGAGAAGGATTTCCCGTGGGGATTTATTTATTTTTTACTTAAAACTTAACACATTGAAGCGATAGACTAGAATGCTGAAGGTCTACTCATTTACTTAGTACTTTACATTAATGGGCGACTACCTTTACAGACAACAAGGTCTAAACCATTCTTTAAGTTTGTGGGTGTTTGAAATACACTTCTCAGCGTCTTGTGACCACCATGTAATCTTCGGCTGATGGTCAACTCATTTGCTTAATTCTTTACCTTATATAATTATGGGCAACTCCCAATACAGAAAACTGGGTTTTAACCATTTATATTTCAGACATTGTTATTGGTATCATTTGGTGTGTGGTATTTTGGTTTGTTGACATCATTTAGTCCATCTTATATTTGGATATTAATATTACGAGGTTTAGTTGGCGCAGGAATGGCTGGTACGCCACAAGGGTAATTTTATGTAGAAATTTAATATAAAACATGTCACTTTTGTAAACAAAATGATACTCAGGGCAGCATATTATCAAAAATCTCACGATAATATAACTCCATAAATGTATACAAAATGGTAGAATTTACGACTGAAATCGATCGTAAGACAGTTGGTTCAATGTAATACGTACCCCAGGGGCCCGTATTATCAAGCGTCTTAAGAATGATTATAGTCGGATATCTTCCTATATTGTATTGTTAAATTATCGTAAGAGTTTTGATAAAATGCTGCCCAGGTCAGCCTTCATCACTTTGGATTTCCTTAAAATTTTCTATCTTTGCAAACAAAACAAATTCAGTGCTTTCAGTGCTTTGATTTTCCATAAAAATGACTTTATTTGTAAACTAAACAAATTCTGTGCTTTCAGCGCTTTGAATTTTATTGAAAATGCTACATATATTTTTGTAACTTGAACAAATTCAGTGCTTTCAGTTCTTTTATTTGTATTCAGGTTCACCTTACTAACGGAGTATCTACCACAGAAATATCGGGCTAAGATATTAATATTTGGTTCAGTGTGTTGGGCTAGTGGAACAATGTTTGAGATTTGTCTAGCTGCTATAGTGATACCTACGTTAGGCTGGAGATGGCTACTGATCCTCTCATCTATACCGTGTCTACTTATAATTGTACTGTTTAAGGTAGGTGTGATGTTTCACACTTTTATTGTCAAAGAAAAAAGAGTTGGCAAACCTAAGAGATATACAGGCAAATGACTGTTCCAAAAGTATAGAACCAAGTTTAGTCTTTAAAAACAGTATTAAGAACGTAAGAACTAACTTACTACATGTAATAATATTGTTACTTATAACATTCAACTGAACGAATTAAAACATGTGGCATACACATTGTTGAAAACGAAAGTAGGATACTGAGGGAATCACCAAGCTATTTATAGATTTGTCATGTCATACTTGCTGAAATTAAACATTTTCATTGGTCGCTTCTTGTCTTTTTAACATTTTTAGGCGGTTAGAATATCTTTTTAGTAGAATTATATTAATGTTGCACAATAACAAGCTTTAGTATCTTCTCATCAGTAAATGCATATTTTAACATTAATCTATTTTTAGCTACCTGACCCACGTGGGTCTAGTTAGGAAACACCCCCAAATATTACGAGAAAATAAAGAAATATTTTGCCAAGTATATTTTGGTGTTTGACCTCCAATAGTAACCCCGTTAAGTTCCCCCGCCGTTAACATCTATGAAGTTTGCATTAGATCCCTTCAGTGGTTTTGATGATAAAATGTTGCACCTAGAAACTTACCCAAGAAATATTATGCCGACACTGACGCCGACACCGATTTTAATTGTTTTTTATTCCAATTTTCATTTCTTCTTTCCGCAATGCTTTTAGAAGCAGTATCTATTTTACTAACAATACGAAAATACCCAAGGTTTTACGATTAAAACCGATTGTATTTCAGTTTCTTCCGCCGTCAGCGAGATTTCTTGTCGGAGCTGGTCGAAAGAAAGAAGCTATGAAAATATTACAACAAATTGCAAAAATAAATAAATCAAAAATGCCGGAAGGTGAACTAGTTCAACAAACAGAGGTAAGGGGTAATGAAGCTGTGTTTGTTTGTTTGTTTTTGTAGGGTTTAACGCCGTAGCAACACATTGTATAGGTCATATAACGGCGGTCTGTCAACCTATTCACTGTTCCTAAAAAGGCTAAATCTCTGGATTTAGCTGTCAACCAACTACTAAGCTCATCCTCTCGTCAGTGACTGACAACTGCCATACATAATTAAGAATCATTTGTAGGAGGAAGAATAGCCGAAGAAATAATTTCATGACTAAGCTCCACGAAATTATGCCTCGCCCGGGAATCGAACCAAGACCCCTCGGTCAGTAGACTTGTGTGCTACCAACTGAGTTAAAAAACGATGGCTTAGATTTTTGGATCGTAAAAAACCGTAGAGAAAATATTCCAAGTGACTTGAAAGGGTTCGTGTTTTATCTTCTAGGAAGACCGAGGACATCCGAAGTTGTTGATATCTCCGGCATATCGACGTACAACTATACAAGTGTGGATATTATGGTTTGGTACGGCATTGACATACTATGGTATGGTGTTAGCTAGTGCCGAAATATTACAATTACATAATACCAAGGAGGCTGGTAAGATTTATAGCTTGTTCACATTGGAATTTGATGATAATGAAGATACGATAGTAATTATAATTTATAGTTAGTTCATTACCATTAGTAAAGAATGTAATATCATTTATAGCCAACCCAGAAACATGTTTTTCAATAATTATATTGGTTATTATACTATTAATATCATCTTGCTCAACTTGACCGAAGTTTGTTTTTCAATTTCAGTTATAAATTGTTAACATTGACTATATGCCTGCTATCCATTTGAAAAGATTATAATTTTATACTATTAGACACCACCAAGCCTGTAATAAAATGTTTAGACTTACCAGTAACTATATTAGTGGACAATTCTTTAGCACGAAGATTGCATCCGTTGTTTTCTTTTCAATAAGGCCATACCATACCGGAATTTTGTTAAGCGTCCACGTGCGCGTATGTTTTAGAGTCTTCAATCCAAAAAAAAAATAGTATTTTTTTTTAAAAATAATTATGTTGTTAGGGGATTCGATAACTGATTTTTAAAGGCAAAACTGTTCCTTGTTTCTGTGTATTTGATAAATGAAAATATACATGTATAATGTTGTATTTACTTTTTTATAGAATTACTTTAATCTCACATTAATGGCATGTACTACCAAGTACTTTTTTGTGTGGGATCTTAAATACATTCGTGACAAACATTTTAAAGTAAACTCACTTAAAGAACTTTTTGAGAGGTTTACATCATTAATATCGTTTGAATTATTAGTATCATTAATAGCTTTCGGCGCGATATGACCTATCTGTGTTGGTGCGCCGTAAAACCAAAACAAACAAACAAACAAACAAAACTTTTTTGTGTGATACTAGCTAGTATGGACATGTGTTTTCGTTTTCGGCTCTAGTTTTTGTGAATAGGTACCTAGGTTTGTCAAACTTGAGTTGACGCTTAACAAAATTCCAATTTGGCATGGCTTAAGCCTATAAAGAACATACATGTACATTGTATTTATTCCCTTACTAAAACGTAGCTCGATCTTTCTGCAATGTTTTCCCATCACTTACCAATTTAACTAATGTATTAAGCTCTTGGAATAACTAGAAGTCTCAACGAGATGGGACTTGTCTCGGATTCTTGCCGATGCGAGGTTTGCTATTTAAAAGATAACTTGAGTGAATTCAATATTTTGAAAGATTAGCAAAAACAAATATGGTACATAGCCGAGGCCATTACACAATGCAAGGATTTTATAAAACAGGGATTTGTAACGATAAGTAAATGTAATAGATTTGCATCAAATTTTATTGTCGTCGCTATTATTTCGGCCCATACGGAAAACAAGTATAACAAATTTAAATAAAGATATTCGCATGGAACTTTGTTCCTGTAACATTCAAATTGACACAAATGTTAAGAAATTTGTGTGTCTAGATGGTTTGAGGTAATTACTCTCACAGACTGTTTCACAAAATAATGCATTAAACTCTGGAATAGTTTATACAGTCTGCTTTTGTCAGTTATAGACAGTGACGACCGTGAAAATTCAATTAAGCACTTCGTTACAAATCCCTGTTTTATAGAATCCCTGCACAATATTAGAGAGAGGAATTTAAAGCTAGAGGTTTCTTCATTTTTTATTTGTACTTTCAGGTGGAGATGCATGCAAGTGTAATTTATTAAAATACGATGACTATATATCTATGATACTTAGTACTGTAGGTGAATTTATATGTAAGTAGAAGTTTTGTACATATTGAGTAAAATTAAAATTCGCGGGTTTAGCAGAACATGGTCGTAACTCAATATATGAAAAGACTGAGATACGACCGATATGTAGTATATGTTGACAATACAAGGAAATAGTTCCAGTTTTAAACACAGCTTTTAAATGTTATATTTTTTCAAAACTATTTTCGATCATTTGTGAAAGAATTTTATTAGAAAGAAACAGACTGATATAGCTTTCAAGGGCGGTTCTAGGATTTTTTCCAGGAAGAGTCCAAACTTTCGAACCACAACCACATTATATACTGTATGCAGAATATCCAATTATATTAATAAAAACTAAAAATACATAACCATTAGATTTGTGTTAAACACAAAGGCGAGCGTAGCATGCCCGATAAAAATTTGCCTTAAGCTACTTGAAAATGGTTTACAGTTTAAAAACACACTCAAAGACATGTATATTTTGGAAATTACGGGGGGTGTTGAACCCAACCGACCCCCCTGCCAGACCCGCCTTTGATTTTATCTAATGTGAGTTACCACGTAAAGACGGAGTTTGACCAACACAAACATTTCAATATGTAGTAGAATGATTTGAAACATTCGTTTGTATTGGATAAATTAAGGATCGTCAGTTCATGCCAGCGAACACGTGAAGAAAGATAAATGCACATGAAAGGTTACTTTAATTTTTGGATCACTGAATGGTACTAATTAGCAAATTTGCCTCTGATTACAATGAATTAAAGTCACAGGTCATTATTTTTTCATTTTCAGTTTCTTATACATGTATATGTGATATTATATTTTCAGCATTACAACATGTTTCTTATAGATGTGATATTATATTTTCATCATTACCTATCAGCATGTTTCTTATAGATGGGATATTTTATTTTCATCATTACCTATCAGCATGTTTCTTATAGATGGGATATTTTATTTTCAGCATTACCTATCAGCATGTTTCTTATAGATGTGATATTATATTTTCAGCATTACCTATCAATATGTTTCATATAGATGTGATATTTTATATTTTCATCATTACCTATCAGCATGTTTCTTATAGATGGGATATTTTATTTTCAGCATTACCTATCAGCATGTTTCTTATAGATGTGATATTATATTTTCAGCATTACCTATCAGCATGTTTCTTATAGATGGGATATTTTATTTTCAGCATTACCTATCAATATGTTTCTTATAGATGTTATATTATATTTTCAGCATTACTCATCAGCATGTTTCTTATAGATCTTATATTATATTTTCAGCATTACCTATCAATATGTTTCTTATAGATGTGATATTTTATTTCAGCATTACCTATCAGCATGTTTCTTATAGATGTGATATTTTATTTCAGCATTACCTATCAATATGTTTCTTATAGATGTGATATTTTATTTCAGCATTACAACATGTTTCTTATAGATGTGATATTTTCAGCATTACCTATCAATATGTTTCTTATAGATATGATATTTTATATTTTCATCATTACCTATCAACATGTTTCTTATAGATGTGATATTTTATATTTTCAGCATTACCTATCAACATGTTTCTTATTGATGTGATATTTTATTTTCAGCATTACCTATCAACATGTTTCTTATTGATGTGATATTTTATTTTCAGCATTACCTATCAATATGTTTCTTATAGATGTGATATTTTATTTTCAGCATTACCTATCAATATGTTTCTTATAGATGTTATATTATATTTTCAGCATTACCTATCAACATGTTTCTTATAGATGTGATATTTTATATTTTCAGCATTACCTATCAACATGTTTCTTATAGATGTGATATTTTATATTTTCAGCATTACCTATCAATATGTTTCTTATAGATGTTATATTATATTTTCAGCATTACCTATATCAATATGTTTCTTATAGATGTGATATTATATTTTCAGCATTACCTATATCAATATGTTTCTTATAGATGTTATATTATATTTTCAGCATTACCTATCAACATGTTTCTTATTGATGTGATATTTTATTTTCAGCATTACCTATCAATATGTTTCTTATTGATGTGATATTTTATTTTCAGCATTACCTATCAATATGTTTCTTATAGATGTAATATTATATTTTCAGCATTACCTATCAACATGTTTCTTATAGATGTGATATTTTCAGCATTACCTATCAAAATGTTTCTTATCGATGTGATATTATATTTTCAGCATTACCTGTCAACATGTTTCTTATAGATGTGATATTTTCAGCATTACCTATCAAAATGTTTCTTATAGATGTGATATTTTCAGCATTACCTATCAAAATGTTTCTTATAGATGTGATATTTTCAGCATTACCTATCAAAATGTTTCTTATCGATGTGATATTATATTTTCAGCATTACCTATCAATATGTTTCTTATTGATGTGATATTATATTTTCAGCATTACCTATCAACATGTTTCTTATAGATGTTATATTATATTTTCAGCATTACCTAGCAACATGTTTCTTATAAATGTGATATTATATTTTCAGCATTACCTAGCAACATGTTTCTTATAAATGTGATATTATATTTTCAGCATTACCTAGCAACATGTTTCTTATAAATGTGATATTATATTTTCAGCATTACCTAGCAACATGTTTCTTATAGATGTGATATTTGATATTTTCAGCATTACAACATGTTTCTTATAAATGTGATATTATATTTTCAGCATTACCTATCAATATGTTTCTTATAAATGTGATATTATATTTTCAGCATTACCTAGCAACATGTTTCTTATAAATGTGATATTATATTTTCAGCATTACCTATCAATATGTTTCTTATAAATGTGATATTATATTTTCAGCATTACCTATCAATATGTTTCTTATAAATGTGATATTATATTTTCAGCATTACAACATGTTTCTTATAGATGTGATATTGTATTTTCAGCATTACCTATCAATATGTTTCTTATAGATGTGATAGGACGTCGTTATACCGGCAGTATAAACTTTCTAGGGTGTACAATATTCTTTTTATTATTACAATTCCACGTATCACAGGAAGTTCTTACATTCTTTATATTTATGGTGAGAGGGTTCTCTACAGGAATATTTAATTTTGTCTACATTTATACATCAGAGGTGAGTTGTCGCGTAGAGTCAAATATTTGTCAAAGATTGAAACATTTCATAAGACTATTTATATAATATTACATTGGTCATTAGCTATCAATTCATTCATGTGTCACAGTTGATAGAAGATTTTGTCGGATATTGGGGTACCTTTCAATAAACATCTGTTCTTAATTACTTATGTTATTCAAATGTTCTTCAATGTTGTTAGTATTATACATAATTTTCCATTTTATATTTATTAGTGGTAATAATTGGTCTAGACTGTTATATAAACCAATTTCAATACTTACATAAGCCCCAATACTATATAAGACTTAGGAAATGTGAGAGAGGGTGTACAGTAGTAGACAGCAGACTGAAAGTTAGACTTATTTACTGCAATAAAAGTCGTAGAAACTGAACTGTTGTTGTTAAGTACTTTACTATACGGGACAGATTGTTATCTTCTTTTCTTGGTGATGCACCTGGCTTTTTCGCGGTCGATTTTTTTGGGGGGGAGGGGGAAGTAAGGACAAATCTTGCAATTATGGTAGATAACAATAAATGGTAAGGTTTTAAGACTTTGTTCGATGAGAAGAATATATCGGCGTATAGCGTCGGAAACCCATAGAACTCGTACGTTATGAATTATTACCTGGTTTACCGAGAATGGATGAATTAGCGCAGTGCTAACAGATTTGTTGTGTACCTTCTATATTATGTAAAATTATATAAATTAAAGTGTCATCGAGCTAGCAACATGCGCTAGTGGCTGGCTTAAAGCTAAATCCTGGGATTATATCTTTTCGGGAATGTTGGGTTGTTTGACTGACCGCCGTAATATGACCTATACAATGTGTTGTTAAAATAAAAACAAAAAGATATTACTGCCATTATTTTCCGAGAGGCGCTAATGATGCCTTCTTCCAAAACGTCTGCATTTATACAAAATTGTGCTTCTATTTACCATCCATTCATGTACTTTAGTAAACAATTCTTGTATAAATGTCTGCGAATCTAATACATTCTATGTTTACATGGCAACTTGTAACTATTTTATCATCTAGGTATATCCTACAACTATACGAGCCTCTGGCCTTGGTACGTCTTCAGCTTTTGCTAGAGTTGGTGCAATGATTACTCCTTTCTTAGCTCAAGTAAGTAATAACATCGTGTTTAGGACATTGCTTACGTAAAACGTAAGACGTTATGATTTCTTTGCTTCATGTTATCCTGAACGACCTATATTCATGTACGTATAAAACCTTTAACGCAGTTCAGCATTGCCATGCGTGCGCTTAGAAAATAGTTATCGTCGCCATTTTTCTGTATAAATAGTATTGAATGATAACATTATTTATTCAAGATAAGTCAGAAATACGTCCAAATCAGGCAATACTATGTCCTATTTAAAAATTAAAGACATGACTTCAAAATCAGACAGAGTTACGTCCCATTTTAAACACTAAGAAACGTGGCGTCAAAATCAGAAGAGTTACACCCCTTTTTAACATTTTTACAATCAAGACACTATGTCGAAATAAGACAGAATTACGTCCATTATTAAAAATGAGAGACAAAACGTACACATCAGATAGAGTAGTGTCCCTTATTAACATTTTTTAACAAACAAGAAAGGGCTTCAAAATCAGGGATTGTGTCTTTTTAAACAGGACCCGAAGCCGCATATATACCCATTTTCACCGCGCTGCAACTACCCAAAATAGGGTCACTGATGTCCTAACATAGAATTATTTTCTATAAATCTCTACATGTCACTGGACGCTTCATTGACAGCCGCTGTTTGGGTATATGTTAGGGCTGTGGATCGTTGAGCAAGTGGCGATCCGATCCGAACCACGATTCATGTGTAGCAATTCACGAATCGAACCATGAAATACTTGTTAATGGAAAAGCACACAGAATTTATGCAATAAAAAGAGTTAGTGAAGAATTACAATAGTTTTTACTATAAGGATAACCATGTACTCCAAACATGTCTATTACCAGACGTTTTATGGGCATTTTTAGTTTTGAATAACATTTTTGTTTGAATGTGTATCAATCGAATTTTGACACAAGATTGTTCGGTCGCAACATAAAGTTTAGTTTACATTAGAAGTGCGAGTCGTTTTCAGTTGTAATTAAGCTGAAAATGTTCTTTCATTTTTTCCAAAAAACCGACGATTTCGGACGTGACGAATATTCGTACTCAATTTTCTGGTCGGGATCGCGAATATCCGAGTACTCGGATACTCGCCGCAGCCTTTGGGTATATGGTATCATATATTTGACTTGTGCTAAAGTCGCATCCTGTTTATTCATTTATACATAACATTGTACTTTCATAAATCTTCAGGTATTGTTAGATGCGTCATTGACAGCTGCTGTATGGGTATATGGTGTTATATGTTTTACATGTGCCATAGTCGCAGCCTGTTTACCTATTGAAACAAAGGGACGATCCTTACCAGTAAGTGATTAGATCTATTTCATTACCAAATGTCTAAGACTCACAAATATTGTATTATTTTCGCCTGTCTTTTACGTTCTTTATTTAAAACTGGCTACCCTCAAACTTGTATTTTTTCTTATTAAATACACAATCTAATAGATTTTCCCCATTCGGAATCAGTTCATTCGTCATTTGTTTGTTTAATCGTTCGTCCATCCGTCTGTCTGCGCGTCCGTCTGTGTGTGCGTCTGTCTGTCCGTCTGTTAATTTGTCTGCTTGTTCTCTCGTTCGTTCGTATGTGATCTACTAACCAAATATTATGAAATGAACTTAATGGAACATACTCCAATTACAAACAGCGAAGGTGGTAATTACTGACGTCAAGTGCCACAGCAAAATCGCATTTTGTCGGTTGGACCTTTTGAACATTTAAAGTATCTTGTTTTACAATGAAAATTGTGGATCTAAAACATGTGTTCTTTTAATTTCAGCAAACCGTTAAATAGTGACGATCGGCGTAGGAGATGTTTTTTTAAAACAGTTGACTTCTGCTTAGACAAAGCAACATAGCAGTAAGGTGGGGCAAGAGGCCCATGTTAAGGAAAACGTGTCGCATATTTTTTACTTTTTACTATATTAAAACATAATCTAGTGTAATAAAAACACTGTTTAACTGAGAACATTTTTATGTAGTCAGCTGTGTTTTAAGTTCAAATACAACAATTCAATAGACAATAATCTAAAAAAAAAATTTGGCCTTTTTGCCCCATGACAAGGGGCAAAACGCCCATCACAACGGGGCATAAAGCCCATCATAGGCCTTTTACCCCATTGGTTTTTCAAACAAATAATAACGAGATAATATGCATACTTATAAGATGAAATATTACTCAGAGTAGGAATAAACAGACTCACAGTTAAGGTAGATCAAATATGCAGTTCCTATAGTAAATTGTTTGTGTGCCCATGTTTTACAAACCTGGCACTCTAATCCAAACATCTTTCGGTCTATATAGGGCTCACAACAAATAATACATTCTTTTCAAATTTACCTTTCTAGTTTCTGAATTATTTTTATTTTTCGTTTGTTGTTTTTGATGAACTTTTCGCTCACATTTTATTGACTATGATTTGTTTATAAAGCGCTATCGTGATCAAAGCTGTGTTTTCAATTTTTCTTGGACCTGGGCCATTTTCTTGCATTTTTTGCTTATCCCTCTATTACAAATACCACCTTCGTTATCCCTCTATCACCAATATCAACTCCCCTCATCTCTATCACCAATACCACCCCCTTATCTCTCTATCACCAATACCACCTCCCCTTATCCCTCTATCACCAATACCACCTCCCCTTATCTCTCTATCACCAATACCACCTCCCCTTATTTCTCTATCACCAATACCACCTCCCCTTATCTCTCTATCACCAATACCACCTCCCCTTATCCCTCTATCACCAATACCACCTCCCCTTATCTCTCTATCACCAATACCACCTCCCCTTATTTCTCTATCACCAATACCACCTCCCTTATCCCTCTATCACCAATACCACATTCCATTATCTCTATCACCAATACCACCTCCCTTATCTCTCTATCACGAATATTACCTCCCCTTATATCTATCACCAATATCACCTCCCCTTATATCTATCACCAATATCATATCCCCTAATCTCTATCACCAATATCATCTCCCCTAATCTCTAACACCAATATCACCTCCCCTAATCTCTATCACCAATACCACCTCCCTTATATCTATCCCCCATATCACCTCCCCTTATCTCTATATCACCAATATCACCTCTCCAAATCTCTATCCCCAATACCACCTCCCCTAGCCCTCTATCACCAATACCACCTCCCTTATCCCTCTATCACAAATACCACATTCCATTATCTCTATCACCAATACCACCTCCCTTATCCCTCTATCACAAATACCACATTCCATTATATCTATCACAAATACCACCTCCCTTATCCCTCTATCACAAATACCACATTCCATTATCTCTATCACAAATACCACTTCCCTTATCTCTCTATCACCAATATCATCCCCCCTTATCTCTTTATCACCAATACCACATTCCATTATCTCTATCACCAATACCACCTCCCCTTATCTCTATATCACAAATATCATCTCCCTTATCTCTTTATCACCAATACCACGTTCCATTATTTCTATCACCAATACCACCTCCCCTTATCTCTTTATTACCAATACCACCTCCCCTTATCTCTATCATCAATATCCCCTCTCCTTATCTCTATCACCATAACCACCTCCACACACCCTCTACCACCAATATCCTCTCCCCTTATCTCTTTCACCATTACCGACTCCCTTATCCCTCTATCACCAATGCCACCTCCCTGTTCCCCTGTCACCAATACCACCTCCCCTTATCTATATCACAAATACCACCCCCCTTATTCCTCTGTCACAAATATCACTATTTTATATTTATCACCAATACCACCTCCACTTATCTCTATCACTAAAATCATCCCCGCTTATATCCTTATCACTCATACTACCTACACTTTTCTCTCATTTAACCAATTCTACCTTCACTAATCTCGCCTTCACCCAATACAACACACATATAGGATGGGGCAAAACGCCCATGCTAGGCTTCTTGCCCCGACCTTGTAATAGGCGTTTTG
This sequence comes from Mactra quadrangularis, assembly GCA_025267735.1. Lineage (NCBI taxonomy): Eukaryota > Metazoa > Mollusca > Bivalvia > Venerida > Mactridae > Mactra > Mactra quadrangularis. The sequence goes on along the minus strand of CM046305.1, from coordinate 43,118,599 downwards.
CCCCCATACAACCAATATTAGTTCGTCAAATATTACTGAATGTTGAAAGGGAGATAACCTTGTTTGGTCGAGTTTTGTTTACATATTGAAGGTTACACTATCGAATAACACTTTAGAATGTGACATGCAATAAAAAGCAAATGATTCACAATAAATTTTCAACATCGACGAAATTACAAGCAACGTGCATGTTTAACTAAAACAAGAACAAAATTCACAATATTTATTATTTTCCCGCTAATTTTCTTCTACAAGTAAAATGAGCGCTGTGGATGACGTCAAGGTGTTAGGAGATCTACAAATCATGACCTTTGTAAAAATAATCGGGGTGGGCGTTTTACCTCGACTGGGCGTATTACCCCACCTTACCCTACATCTAGATATGATTGGAACGGCGATTTGATTGGTTTACTCATGATGATGATCTCTTGTGACGTCATGTATGTACGTCTATGAGTTGTGACGTCATATACGTGCGTCTATAAACACTGCCACATGTTAATACTCATATCAAAAGCCCGGTGCACGCCTCTTTACATTCGGAACACCTCGACCATACATTGAATTAATAATTATTCGTAGTAAATGGCTGAGGAGTTCTGAGGAGGTCCTGTTAATCTATTTCACCTTGCGAACACTGCAATAGTTGACTCTTGAATAAAGTGTTTTCTTTTTTGTTATTATATTAATCAATAGCTACCCTTTGACCGGAGAATTTAATGGCGGGGAACTCTGCATACAGAACTGCGAACCTTTTCACAAAAAAATCTTATGAAAAAATAATATTTGGTATTTATTGGCAAAAAATATTCGTTTTATGTTTTTGCTTTTGACTGATGATTATTTTTATCGTAAGATTTTTAGTGAAAAGCACCACTGAGTTTCATCTAAAGCAGAAACCATGGATTTGGACCTACACAGCTTAAGAACAAAAATTGTTTTCAAAGATAGAAATTTCATAACATATGGTCTTCGTTTACATGTGCCATAGTTGCGTCTGTGTTCCTGTTTTTTGGACGGATTTTTGTGTTCGAAATATTATTTTTGTTGATTTTTAAAATCCAAGGTCTAGAAAAGACTCTAAATATTCGACATGCACTTGTAATTACTCACATTTATTTATAAAATTATAACAAACAGATATCAAATTTATCACGTACGATTTTATACTTATACAAAATAAAAAATAAAACATTGTTTTTATGTCAAAATGTCTTCTCTTTTTATTATGTTGTTTTAATGGTTATTTAAAATGTTGGGTTTGAATCCAAGTTTTTTTGTTAGGATTCAAAAATGCTGAGTCATCACACAGTTGTTCGACCATCACAGCGCCCTTTGGTGACAATGACGTCATCAATTGATACGGAACTTCCAATTTCGTCACCAAGAACAGCTTCAAACACAATCTGAAAGATTTTATAATGAATATGAATTTAATATTAAATCAAACGCTGAAAAAGTTCAATTCTGTATTGTTCATTAGGTGTGTGCAAGCTGGTTCGAATCCCACCAACGATTTTGTTTGCTTGGGCAAATAACTTTAACCTCATTGCTTAGTACTGATATCAAGTAGGTTGTAAACACCGGGCAATTACAGCAAATGTTCTTAAATTTAAGTAAGGTGCAACCGAAAAAGGAAATGGTACGATGCACATTACATGGTTTTTGCAAAAGCATGCGATTTTTACGATTTTTAAAGTTCCAAATGCTTAATTTAAGAAAAAGAACAAAGTTTCTACTTTAAGCCAATAAAGTCATGTTTTTTTATTGCTTTTACACCATATATACGCACTTTGGGACCCAACTCACCCTGGCACCCTGTCCCAAAGGGCAATTCTTCGCACCATTATTCAATAAATATTGCTCGTTGAAATACTGGGCAAAGTTATAGTGTTTCCCTTCAACTCACCTGAAAATCACGCTCTGTTTCTATGGTTACAGATGCTATCAACCAAGTGTCATTTTCAGTACCATTTTCTTCCATTATCAAAACTTCTTCACCCGGTACAAAGTCATCTATTGTAGAGTTGCCGCCCTTGTTTTCTATCTTATATACATTAAATGTTGCAAGATCACCGCCGTCAATTTTGTATGTAAATGTAAGACAATTCCAGGAGGAGAAACCACTGAATGTTCCAGATCGTATCCTGGCTCTGGCACCAGGTTCTTGTAGTAAGTCTGACACTGCATGTAGAATGTTACCTGAAATAAGTGATTGTAAAAGGTTGAAAATAATTAAATACAAAACATGAGTACGACATCACGGTATGATCTGATTTGATACACATTGTGTTAAAATTACACAGAAAGCAGGCAAAATTGATACAATAACAAATGCACAATAAAACAAATACAATTAATAACAAAAATAATACATAGACAATTACATTAAAATACAAAAACAAATACATGTAAAATACAATTCTAATATATATCAAATACAATACAAAATAAGTATCAAAACAGTTACATTTCAATACAAGTACTATACAAAAATATCAAATAACATATATAATCAAATAAAATACAAAACAAATGCAACAAAAATCGAGGGTTGTCCGCAAGACTGTTATAAGTGCATTGCATTAAAGAGCAAGTTAAAACAGTCTTGCAGGCAACCCTCGAAATACAGCTCAAAACAATAACAACTACAAATGAATTAAATACAGAACAAATACAAAAAAAATACAGATTCGAAAGCAGATACAATTTAACATACAATACCAAATAATGAAAAAAAACCATTCATTGAATACAAATCGAGTCGGACTGTTAAGTTTTTAAGTACAAACAAAAGCATACATGATCATTAAACAATGTACAAAGACTCACTCACCGTGTGATGTTGTAATATTATCATTAATATCAATTCTTTTAACATTCCACATAAAATCACTATCTTTATCATTATTATAACCACATAATGTATGTTGGAAGTCACATATAGAATCATAACTGTCGTGAATACCTGAAAATATATATGATACAACTCTGTGAGAACTGGAAATTTCGTCAAGATTACAGGTGTATCTAGCGGGGGGATCAGGGGGTTCTGGACCCCCCTGGAAATTCCAAAATTGTACCTGTCCATAAGTGTATTTAGACTTTAAGTCATTTTTAAGTAGCATGAAGCAATTTTTTTCAAGCTCGCTTCACTCGCCCTTGTGCTAAACATAGATCTAATGGTTATGTAGTTTTTATAATCAAAATGTTGTATTATTATGCAAAAAGTGTACAATGTGGTTGTTGTTCGAAAGTCTGGACCCTCGAGAACAAGTTTGTCCCCCGCCCCGGCAAAAATTCCTTGGTCCGCCCCTGAAGATATATGTCGTTAAGGATATCATGAGAAAAACTAAACAAAATTTAATGTAAAGAATGTCTAATGTAATTCTATACGAGCTCTATAGCAAAATACTTTTATATCAACAACAGAATGATACTTTTATTTCTCAAAATACACATGGTAGAAAACAAAAGAATTTCTACAAATATTTTAAAATATACCGATACATTTCACATAAATATATAAGGTAACAATAAGAAACTTTAGTCAGTTATTTCCCCTTGAATACTCTTCAATTAGGTCATTCGGAACATCCTCGGCCATTCGCTACGAATAACCTCGGACATATTTAGGCGCCATTTTGAAACTATGTAAATAAGTACACGATCGTTTAGGCGATGACTGAAGTTTCGTTTTTAGTCCGTAAATTTGAAATTACTCATTTCAATGGTACCGATGAACAATATTTGATTTAGGAAAGGTAGTTTCCCCTCACTAAGGGGATCTGCACTTCCAACCGTTTTATCTCTGTTTTCTACGGAGTTAAAACAATTTTTGTATGCGGCTCTTACGAGTTGAAAACCGGCTCCCCTGGATGGAAGAAAAGGGTAGAGTAGTTTCCCCTTGCTAACGGATTCTGCTCACCTATGCTCTTCAACTCAGTTGTTACGGAGTTGAGTTGAGCAATCTCTGGTCTCCTGGGTGAATTAATGTTAGGAGGATAGGGGTTTCCTATGGTGCGGGGCAATTTGGGTAGGGGACGCCGGATATGAGGGTAGCGGGTTCCTAGAAGTAAAGGGTCCCAAGGAGTATGGATTTTTAGTGGTTCCTTCGAAGGATAGGGATTGTATAGGGGTTACAGGAGAGTACGGCTTTACTGTGGTCGAGGTAGAGTGTTCCCTGGTAGGAGTGTAGAGTTCAAGTTGTCAGGGAAAGTATTATTTACATGTACAAACAAAAATAATATAAGTTACATGGCAAATAAGTCACATAATTATGTTGATTTAATACATCATGGTGATGCATGTTGGCAACATGTTTTATACATTACAAGATATAAATATTTCAATAGCACAAATAATTATAATAACTAGTTTATATACATAAGATTTTATAAGCAATTTATGTAAAAACTTTAAGTGAAGGGAAAATAATATCTGTGAATCGTTTAACAATGTGTACCCAGATTAAAATATATATAAAACCAACAGAAAGATTTCGAGTTTTTATGCTTGGCATAGATTTCAAGAAAGTTTTATCAAATATTGCCCTTAATTAATAATCTGACTACTGTGAATACATCGACAAATGAATAAAAAGTAACATAAATACTAAGACTTTTCATATTATAAATTTAAACGGACCTTATGTAAATGCTGACATTTTAAAGAAAGTGTTGTAGCCTGTTCAATTATCCCGAACGTTCCAAAACGTTCCGTAACAAGTGTAGGAACAACTCAACCCAAAGACAACTCAACCCGAGACAACTCAATCCCGTACTAACGGGTTGAGTTGTCCCAACTTTGAGTTGGGTTATGTACGGGTAGAGTTGTCTTTGGGTTGAGTTGCCCCGAACCCGTAGCGTTTGCTAACAGTCGTTACTGAACACGCTGCTGGCTTTGGTTTTTGGGGGCACTGAATGAATTTAAATAAAACCAGGGCACAAAATTTGAATGAAAACCAAGGTATCTTACTTCTCTTTCGTACATAAACACATCTTGGTATCTTATCATTCCAAAGTGCAAACCCAGGTTGATCAACACACGTGATGGGTGAGTTCCCTACAATCTTGTAACCAGGGGCACACGAATACCAGGCTCTGTTGCCAACCATTGTTCCCTCCATAGCAACCGTACCATGAGCCAACTGTGGTAGTGACGTACAGTATTTATCTACAAATATAATCAAAGTATTGTAAGAACTGATGGGACGATGCTGCGTGAATTGTAAAATCAAAGTACTGATAGTACTGATGGGACGGTTTTGCTGAAACTGTAAAATCAAAGTACTGATAGTACTGATGGGACGATGCTACTGAAATTGTAAAATCAAAACACTGAAAGTACTGATGGGACAGGGCTACTGAAATTGTAAAATCAAAGTATTAATATGTAGTAATAATGAGACAGTGCTACTGAAATTGTAAAATCAAAGTACTGATAGTACTAATGGGACGGTGCTACTGAAATTGTAAAATCAAAACACTGATAGTACCGATTGGACGGTGCTACTGGAATTGTAAGGAACCTGATCATGACGCTACACATAAAACATAAAAGTACATTGTGTGTATATACATTAGTTTTACAAGAATATGCGGCCCTTATTGTCGAACGTTATTCAGGGCAAATGTACCAAAAATGTTAGCTTACATTTTATCCTAAAGACGTTCAACGGCTTGGCCTGTATAAAACCGATGAGATTTACCCCTTTTCAGTTCTGTTAATGCATCTCATTGGACAAATTGACCATCCTCGAAAAAACTTTCCAAAATGGTTACCTCCCCTTATTGGAACGACGTAACATGTATAGGGAGTTTTCGAGTTTGCATTCTCCCAGTACATGTATAAAACCATTTTGACTAATCACGTGACCACGTCATTTCAAAATGAGACAAATCATGATAAAAAAGGGCAACCCTGGTGGTGAATTGAACAAAATTAAACCAAATCAGGTATTTCCGTCTCATAAATATAAAAATGTGTAAGGAATCTTACGTGATCTACTGTTTATGGTATAAAAGATGGTGTATCCACTGAATGAGTTGGTTTCATCACTCGTAAACTTGAGATAAACATTATTTGTCGTAGATTCAAATGCACCTGGAACTTGTCTTCCGCAATATGTACCAACAAGTGGCGCATGCGCATTGCGACCATCAAACAACTGATAAAATAGAAATGAAATTATACATTTAAGAAAATGATAAACGAAATTACGAATCACAGTTATGTTTATGCTTTAATAATAAAACTAATTTTGATTCAAATTCTTACTAAATTACGATTGCTTCGAGCTCAAAATATTTACCAACTATATATTTACTATTACAAGTTTTTACCGAAAAATTGTTTTTGGCATAATAAAGTAATATATTGACGAGCAGGCATCAGCTGACACATTTCAGCACATTTTACGAATATTCCCTTGACATTTATATTTGCTTCAAACCCTATGGTAAAACTACACGTACTTTCTCCCTTAAAAATTACCGAAGAATTCCGAATGAAATTTAGCTAAAATACATATAAAGCACTCACACCCGGGTCTAAAGTGCAGTTGGTAGCACACCGGGAGTACATGTTCGAACCTCACTCGGACTTTTTTACCCTTCCATAAAATTTAAAGATACAGTAATATCATGTTTCCTCCAATTATAAAGAATATAGAGAAGTTTGAAGTTTTTGGCCTTGTGGAAGGTTTGGTAAAAGGTCTAGGAAAAGTAGGTTGGGTGAGCTGGCCTCCGTATAATAGCCATAAATGTGTTGCTGCGACAAAAACCCAACAAAAAAGACACTCACCATTAATGTATCATAGATACAACCTTTACTATACTCAATGTCTATTTCATGTATTAATATAGAGATCGTTGCCAGGGGATCACCAGTAGATATCTCGTATTCACATTCCATAAAATTCTCATAGTCCCTCATCCATATAAGACCGCTGGATCCCGGTCTGCCAGCATAGAACCGGGTACCACATTTGATGGGAGCTGAAATTGTATGAATAAGCGTTAATTATACATGGTCAAAACATACCACTGGATTTAACCATAAACCCAACCCCTTGCCTGTTTGAACAAGCCCCGCACACAAAACAATAACATTACCAGCCCACAGGTACCAAATTTGCACACAGATACATCTCTACTTTCTTTGACACATTGTTTACCATTGCTAAATAGTAGGGGTTGTCATATATTCGATGCCTCGCTCCTGTTTCTGCTCGACCACTGTCCCTTCAAGCAAATATACCACAGTATTGATATAAGTAAGTAATAAGTTGGATTCAAACTACATTTCTGCTGTCACCGACACACGGGTCCGTCCTTCATACTAGACACCTCCCATTCCACGTTAGACACTACCCCTTCCCTGTTAGACCACGCCCGATTCTGTTAGACCACGCCCAGTAACACAAAATCGGTACTTACCTATGCAGGTACCAAAGTTACATACAGCTACATCTCTGCTGTCACCGACACATGGTTTACCATTGCCCAATGGTGGTGGGTTATCACATCGTCTGTACCGATATTGACGTCCTAGACCACACGATCTTGTACAATGTCCGTAATCTGACCACGATGACCACTGTCCGTCTATATCTAAATTTTATAAAATATTTTTATCATTTCATGATTAGCATAACCGTAGAAAAATGTAGCTTTTTTGAAGTACAGTATAACTTCTGCAGAACGGCCCTATACTGAACAAATTTTCTACACAACTACAGCTTTTGATATTTCCCCTATGCGTAAATCTAATTGAATTAAACATCCGCAGAGTATCAACCTCTGAACAGCAACACACTTATATCCATTCCAATGGGTGTCGCTCAAGAGAGGTTGCACTGTAACAGACAGTACCTAAACGACACATTTTATATTAGATATTATCAAATGCGTAAGTAACCATATCATATGTGGCCGTTACTTTTCTGATTAAAAAAAACACTGTATACATAATATATTAAATAATTAAAGGTATATTATAGTTCTATTACATTAACCTGTCACAACTTGAATAATTACACGGTCACTGAATGTGTGATTATTTTACCTCTTTTAAACCATTGAGCCACCAATCCATATTAATTATTGAAAATCTAACTATATATGCAACGATTTTGAATATCGGGGCAATAACAAGTTCGGAAGGGGTTAAAAATAACAGATTCAGTGACCGTGTAATTATTTAGGTTGTGACAGGTTAATGTAATAGAACTATACTAAAAAATTGTATATTTTGACTCAAGTTCAATAAGCAGCCAGTCTCTTCATTAATCTAAAAAAAAATTCAAGGGCTTATTAATGCATGAATTAGACTTGGTCAGAATAACAACAGCCTTGTTTGCATACGCTAAGAATAAATTCATGGACCGATTTCAAAAAAAATTACAACCGACAGTGTTAATTGATTTTGCGACTTCTATGGCGACTTAACAACATGTGCGTCGATTTTGGTGTTTAAAGGTACTTATTCACAGATTTCAACTTAAATATCAACTTTTCCTAAAACTATCAAAATTGTATGGACATTTTTTTGTAAGCAGAAAAGTAGTGTTCTGATAATGACAATTTTAATGCAAATTGACATACAACTACAAATGATGGTGTTTCATGTAGTAAATACAACGTATCTACCCCGTATGTCATTTTATAGACACTTTTAGTGCATTTTTGTGACTTTAATTGTGTATTTCTTGCAACATATAGGTCAGTACGTCTTGAAATTATAAGAATTATTTTTGACACAATTACAGACACTGAACAGTATTTTGCAATTATAGAAAACATAAACCAAATCTGTTAACTAGAACCTTTAAAATCGGCAACAATCGGTGTACAAGACTACGCTACAAAAATGCAATAACTAGCAACAAAGAAACCACTGCATTACCTGGATCAAAAGTATAAACATTAATAGACTCAGAGCTGCCAACGCCTTTTCTGTCACATTTGCCAGAAGCACCAGGTTTAGTAAACTCTGCTGCTGCATGAGGACCGGTCAAACATTGTCCACCGTCATATAATGCAAATATATTAAAACCATGAGCTTTAGCGTATAATCCACACTTTCTGATTGGTTCACTACGTCCTGAAAAAACAACAACGTGTTAAGTGTCCTCATAGATTCCTTACAATGTTTTTGTTCATATGATTTTCTTAATACGGATTTTTAACATAGGCGACCAGCACGGTTCCAAGTCAAATACATTACAGTCTATTCTTATTATCTCGACTTCGTTGGTGCCGACGAAAAAATAGTCGAGATATTGAATAGTCGAGATAAACTAAATTTAGGGAGATAATTTTGGTATCTTAAGTACCCTTATTAACTTTTTCTTAAGGTGTAGTTCAAAACAAATGCTTTGTTATGGCTGCAATAAGGAATAACCCACATGTCATTCTATAAATAGAAGGTGAAGATATCACCTCTATACTAAGACGCATGTAACTCGTGTATCACAGTTGTGCTCCTTTGCATGTTGTACATTCACATTGACGCTATTTCTTCTCGATATCTTTTAAATGAAACAATATGACTTAGCTTGCTATAGAAACTATTGTAATGTTTGACGTAGTTATAACATGGTTGCTATGGAAACTAACACTTACCTTTGTAAGGATCCATTAATGAGGAAACTAAGCCCTCAACAGAAGGTATAGTACCTAATTTACTATCATATGACCAGCATCCGAATGAGGCAGCCGCTAGAAATATAAAAATACACATTAATCACAATTTAATTTAAGCCTAACTGCAGCAAGTTTCATACATTTTAATTACTCTCTGGACCGTTTCCTTAGCTTATTACCACATAATTTCTTGAAATAAGACTGGTCTAAAATACATGTTTTCAACATATGATTAATGCAGTAATGACACTTTTCAAAAATTCAAACCAAATATGAAATCAAAGCTTATTATTAATAAAAAAAAACCACGTGAAATGATGCTAAAAGTGGATTCTGAAAATATATCGATTTCAGAAGGGCCATGTCCAACCTTTACTCAATATTTATAAAAAAGATATCCATATTTATGTACGAAGATTAATGAACAAATACGGAGTATTTAATCAGCGGATTTAATGTATGCGCCACTGAAAGTTGAATAAAGTTTACTTAAACAAATTTATAAAAATAATGCAATTGTTCTAAAAATGCAAAAGATTTTGTTACTTACGAGAGCATGGTGAAGGACACGTGACGATTTCAGTGTTTGATCCCAGACAGAAGTTATAATCGTAGTTTAGACAAACCCGATATCTAGAATGTTTACATTGAAGGTCACACACTGACCATTGTGACCAATTTGACCAGCCCATCTGATATATAGGTGGAGGGGGTCGTGTTACCGGTGGATTGGTTTGTACTGGAGCTGTGACCGGTGGATTTGTTTGTGCTGGACCGGTGACCGGTGGATTTGTTTGTTTTGGGGCCGTTACCGGTGGATTTGTGACCGGTGGATTTGTTTGAGGAGGGTTTGTGACCGGTGGGTTGGTGACCGGTGGATTTGTGACCGGTGGGTTGGTAGCCGGTGGATTTGTGACCGGTGGGTTGGTAGCTGGCGGGTTGGTTACCGGTGGGTTGGTAGCTGGTGGATTTGTTTTCGGTGGTGCAGTAACCGGTGGGTTGGTTTGAGGTGGGTTGGTTTGAGGTGGATTTGTCGGTGCGGGTGTGGCTGCCGGAATATCTGAAATAAAGAAATAAAACAATATATAAATGGACACTTGATAAACGAAGTCATGTATGAAACAAATTCACAAGTACTTCGCACAAAATGGCATGAATCTAACTGCAGTTTGTGTATACCATTTTATATTGTATATACAATGTGCATAAGTATGAGGATTTTGACCGTTTAATATTGTATAGACATTATTCTAACAGTTTGGCACAAATTTATCTTGTAAAGTCAAAAGCCCAAAAGTTTTGGTCATTTTACCTCGTATATACGATAGTCAACAGAGTTTTTTTATTTGTATCTTTAAATCGTACTTAACCACCCAGCGAAGTGGTAACTTTAACCAAAATGGTCGTGCGGTCTACTTGCAACTTCAACCTTTTACAAAACTTTGACCAACGTGTTCTGAATTTTAGCTGGACGTCAAAAAAGATGACGCAGTACACTCAAATGGATGGATATGAATAAAACCTACCACAGCCGTACAGTTTCCGTATTCTCTCAACATCATGGTCACTGAGTCCTTCTCGTTGTCCGATAATGTTACCATCCGGTCTGGTCGGCATGATTGTAGGGTTACCGTTCTTGGAGAAAGCATATTTAGAATAATGCATGACACTAGTGTAATCGTACTGTACGCCAAGTGTGTCCACTTGATTAGGGTCCAACTTGTCAAAATTATATTCTTTACCTGTAATATTTATAAAGTGTGGTATTACACTGACAGAACTATGTGCCTAGTAACTACTTAACAGCTAAAACCAGAGATTTAGCCTTTCTGGGAACGGTGAGTAGGCTGATTGACCGCCGTAATATGACCTCAACGACGTGTTGCTATTACCGGGGGTCCCAATAAAACAAACTAAAGTATGCTTTTCCTATGCAATGTACAATCAATGTGAACTTCGGTCATGCTCCGTATGGACAAAATCTAAATATTGGGGACTTTCTTTCCTAATAACTTGTCGATATTTATTGTGCTGGACAAGATTTATCGTAAGTATAGCGAATTCCATGTTTTGTATTCAATTTCCATAGCCAAATATTTCGTATAATAATTTCACAACAACTGTACAAAGATCTCCGCGCATTTAAATCAGCGGGGTTAAGGTATGAGCCACTGAAATTTGAATAACATTTATGAATAATACAAGTACAATCAAGATAACAAATAAAATTTTTACCGCTCTGGATGTTGGTTGTGATAATATGAACCCAGGAGTCTCTGTCGGGTCTACTTTGTTCATGCCAGAAACCAAGAGCATGCATCATTTCATGTACAGCTGAGCCCTTTCTTAAACATGACCCCACCAGAGATATATCCTGGGCCCCTCCAGTACGTCCAATGTTAGAATAACATCTGTGAATGAAAAATTTATCAATCTAAGCTAGTAGCTCATACATGTATTTACAATTTTTGTGATATCTTAATATTACCTTTCTGTTTCTATAATTTCAAAAAGAAAGTGAAATATTTAAATTTAAAGTAAGCTAACCAAAAAATTGTGAAAATATGAATTAACATGCCATAATTCTGTATATTACAAGTTAATTTGTTATTGATGACGCTGTGCCGTCAGCGCTATGATTTTGTATAAATATCAAAGCGCTGACGTCGTGGCGTCCGTAATCTTTTATCAGATATCGATAAGGCTAAGTTATTTTGTATAGTTATCAAAGCGCTGACGGCATAGAGGTAGAAGAAAATCCAACTAAATACAGACGATATTATATTTTTTTTAATATTTACCCGCTTATTTGTTTAAAAACAACATAGTCGGTTTCTGTGGTACGTGGAACCCATTTTATACAAGTCAATTGATGGTACTCGTCCATAGCTGCTTGAATATGATCTCGACCTGATGCATCTGTAATAAAAAAACACAAAGTATATACTTGAAAACAAAAGAAAATGTGTTAATACTGAATAAACAAATAGAAAATCTTTTTAAACTGAATTAACAAATAGCAAATGTCTTAACACGGAATTAGAAATAGAAAATGTCATTACACCGAATTAAAAAAATAGAAAATTTCTTAACACTCAATTCACAAAAAGAAATGTCTTGCAAGTACAAACTGAATGAAAAAAATAATATACTGTAAACACAAGTAAAAACAGACAGAAAAATAATACTATGAATTAACACAAATGTCGTACATCTGACTAAAGTAACTATATACTTACCAAACACAGAATCTATAACATATGGTACCGTTCTGGTATTCCATAATTGATCATGATTCGTTATAGCAGTACGTAACATTGGTTGCTGAAAGGGAAAGAAGGTCCAGTTATTGTTATTTAATTACCTGTCGCAAGTATCGACTCTGCTGTGACGTCTGTGGTTTGATATTTAAAGATTTCTTAATATTGTAAAACTTGCTGTAACAAAAGTCATGGCTTTCAACATATACGTCGTTTATGTTGTAATTAGCGGTTTTTTGTTTGTGTTTAGTAGTATTTACTTCCTTGCACATTTTATTGACCCAAACAATACATGACAAAAATAGCAAGTTTATTATATATGTACCTAAACCAAGACTAGAATTTACAAAAAAATCTTTTAATTACTCAGGCCCAAAATTATGGAATGCCCTACCAAAAGAGGTACAAACAGCCAAAACTTTAAACTCATTCAAACGGAGATATACTGTGTGGTGGAATACAAAGTCATCATAAACCATTATCACTTCTTTTATTGTAAATATTGTATTGTTTTAAATATGTTTTTATCACTCTTCAAATGTTTTACCTTGCTTGTTGTATATACTATGTAAATACTGTTGTTAAGAGGCTCACAGGGAAGGTTGGGCTTTGCCTAACTGTGTTGCCACTATTAATAAAGTTTTTATTATTATTATCATTATTATCATTATTATAAAACATGATACCAAGAATAATTCTCCATTTGCTGAATTACTAAATTAAGAAAAAACCTTAAAATATAATTTATTACAATACGTGTTCTTACTTTACGATTATATCCTTTGATGTCACCTTCAAACAAATTAAGTCCAGCACCTGAAAAATGATTTAATCATTAAGTATTAAAAGGTGATAATTTATATAGTCAACTTAATAACAACACACAAAATAAACCCAAAGTAGATGACTTCGGTTCATAGCCACTAAAACAGTTCTTTGTTTTATTTCGATTAATATGTATATAGATATCATGTTATGAGTTATGACATATTATGTTAGACTAATGATCTTTCGTTTTTTGGGTTCTATCTATTTTATTTCGTACTGTCTTCCGGTCTCCGTTTAATACTCCTACAGGCCTACCTTTTCACTCTAATACAATAGAACCTTCCCAAACCTGTGCCTCCCAAAATCGACTCCCTCTCCAAATCGGACAAATTGTCCGATCTGCGTTTTCACTATATATGTTGATCTCTACAAACCGGATATTTTTGAATTCCTGATACCGCACCACTTAAACATATTTATTTTCAATCTCAACGTAAATCTACTTCTGGAAAGTGTCAGAATCTTTAGACAAAGAACTAATGGCGAAACGACACCGTTTTGAACTTGCCGAAAAACGCGCTTGCAATCATCAAAACATTTCTTTTTTCTCTTGTCATCATTTAGGTTTAAATACTCTCAATTTTCGAAATGTAGCGAAAACTGTTAGGTCGTGTTGTATCAAGCAATTGCTTTACAATGTACTGAATATCGTCTATGATCTAATATGAAATACTAATGAAACCTCACCTCTATTTACTCTGTATATATAATCAAATATGGAAGCATCTGTCATTGCATCTAACCATTTGACTATAGAATTCAATTTATCCAAAACTGCTGTGGCTGTGAGAAAAATACAAAAAGTGATAAACTCAAAGCACTGACACTTCTGTGTTTAAACGTTCATGGCACTTTTTCATATTTATTTAGAAGTACACCTTCAGTGCAACCTCCAAAATTCAAATGTCCGAAATAATTTTTGGAACTATATTCTTCAAAACTTCCAAAATGTCTATACAGTCTTGTGAGTTAAAGAAATATGACATTTAGGTTGAATCTTTGAACAGTCAGCTTTTAACTTATTCTAGGAAAAAGTCAATTTGAACAATTCAAAGTAAGATCAAATGCCTTTAAAGTTCAATTTAATTGTAAAATATACTAATTGCTAATTAAACACTTTTGAAAAATAACATAAGTAAAAAGAATTCACTTACATAAAGATACAGATTCGACCCTCAAACATCCCTGCAAAAAACAGCAATTAATAAACACTAGTACAATGTATTGGGATGGAAAGTCATACCAATAAAGAGATGTATGCAAACATATGAGTAAAATCTTTTTTTCAACAACACATATCTACCACACTTTCAGAAAGAAAAGGAGAAATTTTGGATTTATATTGTATTTTGTTATATAACAGACGCCATACATAAATAACGAGAACAAGAACTTAAGGGGTGTCCGTCTTGGAACGGACAATGGCAAAATAAATGCAACTGTTGGTTTAAATAAAGGGTGCAACATAGTTTCAGACCTACCTCACAATACATAACTCAAAGAAGGTAATGCAAGTTACAAAGAGGAATTGAGATATATTTTAATTATGAATAAAATTTCTTGTATGGCGCTTATAAATCACTAAAATTAGCTTTGTTAAATTAATATAATGTAGCTGTAGCCCTTTCAGTCTTGATGGGTTCATTTGCGTATTTATTCTAATTCATTGTAAATAAACTTATTTTAAAGCTGTCAAGAGAGAGAATTGACCAAATACATGTAGTTCATCTCTAGAAAATAAATTTATCTGCAATATTTCAATTTATCTTTTGTTATTTAAATCAATTTGGTTGCAGCAACTTTTATATATTTATTTATTCATTTATTGGAGTTAACGCCGTGTCAACACAATTTTGGGTCATTTTACGGCGTCTAGCACACCTAACCTAGCTTTCCTGGACCATTGTCTATAACCAGTACTCACCTACCCTTCCACAAGGCCGGAAACTTCGCCATATTATCTAACCAATGGAGGAAATTCGACATTATTGTCCAATTTTCACGGAAGGGTATAACGTTCCCGGGTGGGATACGAACCCGCACCCCCTCGGGCACGAGATTCCAAATCCCGGCGCGCTACCAACTGCGCTATCGACCCGGGTTTTGTAGCAACTGTGGCAAAAATGATGCAACAAAAATAAATGAAAGTATTTGAAATATATTTATAAGCAAAAATGTCTTACCTGAGTTAATATTAGAATGAGTATACAAAGAAAAAACTTCTGTTTCATTTTTGAGTTTTTATCACTTTTTGTTATTTCACAGATAACCAAATATTTAAAATTTACAAAAAATTAAAACTTATTTACAACATGAATTTCTGCATTCAGTAGCCGGAATTTAAACTAAAATTGTTAAGATTAATCCATGTTTTTGTTTCACACAAAGTCAAAATATTTTTTTGATATTTTTCTATCCTTTAGTCGCTGATGATGGTTGCGTTATTTTCAGTGTTCGTGTCTTCTTTGCTCCGTTCTAGAGTTCCTCAGTCCTATTTATTTCATTGAGCCTATCGCCTGGCACTCCTTGAAGGAATACGTACGACATACCTGACGCAAACGAAGTTTATTCATACAGATTAATTTACAAAAATATCCATCTTCGAGCGTTAAACAAGATTGTTTTGCTCCGGGTAGCGCACAGGTTAAGTAAACAAAAATAACAGAAATTAAAAAGGAGTTAAAGCAACGCGATAACGTTTTCTTCATTGGTAATTGAAATATCAACAAATTTACTAAATCCAGTCCTTATCAGCAATTCAGCGTGTGGATACCCACTTCGTGACATCAATATTAACATCATAAGCATCATTATTCTTGATTAATTATTTATTAAAATAATATTTGTCATAATTTATTGCCCTAGTGTCGTCATTAAGGTACGGACACGGATTAAAGATGACGTGCCCAACTTTATAGAAGTTAAGTCTTTAAAACGTATTTAAAATGGTATAATGTATTTATATAAAACATATCATAGAAAAATTATGCCGTTTGTTTTTGTTTTATGTATTGTAGAAAGCAAATCAAGGTCCAAGCCGGACACTTAACAATAGACATTTTGTTTTCTTCAACCATTTGGTTTAGAATCAAAACGTCAACCTTCATTACATTCCTTTACATTTTATCCATCTCTTCTGTAACTCACTCCTCAGGGGTTGGTATTTCATGTAGTAGAAAAACACCAAAATTGGATAGTTAGATGGTTGGCAGAACGCCTCAGTGAGACGCTTTCTGTGATATTTGTTCCCTATGTTTAACAGTTTTTAATCTTATTTAAACCTGGTTCAACTGTTGTACCATAAGTCACAAAGCCGCGGCCGTGGCGTAGTGGTTAGTATGTCTTACTTCAAATCCGGAGATCGCGGGTTCGAAACCCGGTCGCGGCAGGTCATACCCTATACACGAGTTGTCGGCCTCGTGGTAGGGTAAGTTAGTGCTGGAGATAGAAAAGTGTCCAGGAAACTTATAGTAGATAGAGCTGACCGTCGTATATATAACCTATATATGTGTTGAATAAGACGTTAAAAAATAAGTCACAATAATATATTGGATTCTTTAAACAAAAAGATCAAACTACTTGACATCAGACGCCAAAGCTTGTTCCTCGAATTGCATTGTGCGCTTATTTTAGCAAACTGGCCGCAGCGATGTGACTTAACCGCTGTAAGGAGTGGGACATAAGCTTATGCTTAGGTGGCGTTTCGTCGAAATATGTATCTAATAATACAAAATGTTTGAGCACAAACCTTTAAGATGTTTTGAAATCCCCAAATTTGGGTGCTACGAGGGATAAAGTTGACACAATAAATAGCAATAGGCGTTTATGATTACAGTTATACTCATTTAATAGTAATTATAGACAAATTTGCCGATTCACGATGAAGAGCTATTTTGTATCATATCGTTTTAATCGACTATAATATCATGACTTTTCACATCATAGCAACTAACTGTATGTTCAAAAATGTTAAACTTACAAAAATGTTTTCTTTTTGTAATAACTCAGATTGGTTCGATTGTCGGGCGTGGCATACGTACGTAGAGTTAAGTCATAAAATTATTTGTACGACCATTTTCCCTCCTATCACTGATTCTAAATCACGAAGAGCAAATGGCAATCACTAGAAACTGGTTAACATCCAAATTCAGAGATTTAGCCTTTCAAGTCACGGTAAGCAGGTCGACTGGCTGCTTTGATGTTACAATAAGTTTCTACAACCTAAAATCCAACAAAAATGACTTAATCTGACCAGTCATATTGCCTTTTGTCTGTCTCTTTACCTTGTTTTGTTTGTAATATTATTTAAGTAAACATTATTTCGATAATATTGTTTATATTGTATATTCATATAGTCATATGCAATATTTTCAGTCATAAACCTAATGACATTGTGGCTTAATATATGTTTAATAAGTGTGGTTATTTGTGTGTTACGATGTATATTGTTAGTTACATATTGTCTGTCTCTTCGTAGATAAACCTTGAGCTTTGGAGTACCCATCTTTAAAAACTGATTTTACAATATTGTTTAAAACAGTACTTGAAGTATTAATATGCATAAACCTCAAACTAATGGTAAAAAGGTAGCCACATTTAATACAATAAGCAGTACCCTTGTCTCCATTCCTAAAATTGTTATTCACACCACTAAGAAATTTATGGCCATAAAATACTAGAGACAAGAAATGCTACGTGGTCGCACCCGTCTACTTCAAATGCAACTATCAATCAATGACCTTATTAAACAGTAATTAAGATGTTTGAGTTCAGTGTTGTAATGTCGGGTGTTAGAACTAGTTCTACATTATACGCGTTCCAAATACGACCTCTGTGATAAGAAGTCATAAATTGTTTAACCATACTGTAAAAGGTTATCAAAAGCACTGATAACCAACGGGCCAACTTTGTATTAACTTTGATAAGGTCTTATCACATTTTTGTTTGAGATCCAGAAAAGCACATTCTTTTGACTGGGTAAGTAAGAGTGCTTTAAATGAATGAATGTAAAATTCTTTCACGATTATTAATAGGGGGTCTAAGAGTTTACAATCTGGGCTATCGTATAGGTAGAGCTATAGACCAACAAATTAACTAAGCGTGGTAGGACACACTTATCCTTAGAGAGCATTACACAAGATAACAATAAGATGTACTATGTGCGTATTTTTTTAATTCTAGTTTTTGCTGCCCCCCCCAAAAAATCAAAATTTGATGCCTTTTATGTTTATTGTTGTAAATTATTTTTGCTACTTTCTTTTTGGTTTATGTTTTGCTTATTTTGTATAGCATTGTTGGCAATAAGAAGAACTGGCACTCCATTATTTTCCGGTTAAAAACATAGCAAGACCGTTTATACCTTATCATTATATAATATTGGCGTAATTCGATATAAAATTATGTAAATCATTTTAATACTGTAATCTAGGTTAAAATGAGATGTTCCTTTTGTTGTACTCTGTCCTTATTTCTGTACCGTAATTGTTTTTTTCTTTTTATCATTTAATAACCGTTTGCCCTTTAAACAATGTTACAAATAAATATTCGTAAGTCAATTTCATGAATTTGTCGTAAAAATTGTCTAATGATCGAAATGTTTTTTTTTGTAAAGAGATATTTACTACTACATTGTATATCCTAAACATAAACGTGTTTTATGAATTGTTTGTGTTTTTTAAAAGTCCGTTTTGTCGTTAACCAGTCATTTGATTAAGATTGTAGAATGTCAGAAAATACATCTAAGGATCGTGATTTCAAAATGGGTTGTACTTCCATGTTTTGGCCTATTCTGAACAATTATGATTTATTCATGAATTGTTTAATATTTGACTTACAATTACTGAGGATGTTTGATGATTTGTGATAAGGTTTTGTGGATGAAATGTAAGATATTGCTATTATAAAATGCCATGATTGACTCAAAGTTGATGGTTTTAATTAATTCATGTATGTATGGCGACCAACTAAACACAATATTGTCATAAAAGAAGTTTATTTTGAAGAAGTAAGTCATTCAAATTATGAAACAAAGCATATAATAAAAATACAAGTTAAGCTGTTTAGCCCAAAAGAAAGCAAGACATATACATGGACATATTTACATGTTACAAACAAGCTTAAATATGTATAATAAGAATACAACACTATAGTCAAATATAATCATGTGACAATGTCATTGTAAATGTTTACAAAGAATGAAATTCTCAACTATTAGTCAGACAAACTAAAACAAACCATTCACAAAAAGTAAGAATCTGCTGTAGATTCTCTGATTAGTCAGTCTTGATATAATTACAAAATGATACATATGTTTTACAGTAAAAAATATCTGTTCTACATCAAGAGAGATTATGTTCCGTAGACCTGAGTATATTGTAACAATAATCAAACAAACAACTCTGATCATTTAAAAACACACAAAGAAATACATATCGTGGCGTACACACTTTATTTACAACAACCTGCTCACTTTTTATAATGTAACCTGTGTTCAATATAATAAAGAATATGTTCTGTTCTGTTCTGTTCATAAACAAAGTACACTAGTCCGCCCGATAAGATCTGTCGGTAAAAGGTCTGGTTATGAATTCAGATGTCGATGGTTCTATTTCCTAGCGGTATTAAACATACCTAGTTTATGAAATAATGTTTCCATTCTCCCATTGTTTTATTAAGTAGGTCAGTTGTCAGTCAATGGTGATGTATTTATTTAGAAAGTTAAATCTTTATCCGAGATATTCAGTCTCTCCGAGGACATGGTCATTGAATTAATAGGACAAATGACAACCTTGATATGACTTAAGTTGTTACAATGTGGCGAAAAGCACTTAACTATATATAACATTGCATTACATAGTATCGATACCAGCAGTTAAATGACATATTCACCTAACCTTAAAACGGTGAACTAAAAAACCTTATTTTGGAAGTATTTTGAATTCTACCACCTTAACACAGCGAGGTATTTTCTTGATGGTGCATGAAAAAGAACCATTGGTAAATGTATGGTTAGATGTATGGGCAATATCATGTCGATGTCTGTCAAGAGCTCTAGCGACATTATAACTTTTTCCATCCGGAGAGGGCGATCTACGTCTAACTGGCCATTTAGTCTTAGGATATGGTGCATGCTCAGTGAGTTCTTCATTGCTTGCCTTGCAAATCAATATGTTAAGATTGTAAGTGTTGTGAGCTTTAAATTCAAATCCTATGTCATTTGTTATAGCTGCTGAATCATCTAAACAGTCCAAAGATATATTGCTCATTCTAGTATCTAAACGTATTCTCTCACAACAGACTTTTACAGCCTCAACATCTTTCTTACCGAAATCTAGTATACTACTTAACGTTATAGGAAACATTCTAACCAATTTAACATTGGTATTGCATGTAAACTGGAAATAGAATGATTCTTCAGTTGTAATGGGACCGCTGATAGATCTTGTATTGATAGTTACTGGAAAACCATGTCGAGGAGGAATAGCAAACTTCTCAATGCATGACTTATCTCTGGTAACTATGTACTGGAAAATTTTGCTTTGTTCGTCAGGCAAAAGTATGTTTGTTGGAATTACAAGACGTGCAAAATCTTCGGCTTTAATAAGCTGGAAGCTAATCTTCTTAACAATATCACCAAGGACTACTCTTTTGTTTTCTGAGCTTGGTTCGATGCCGTTTGACAAACATTGCTGGTTCGCCCATTTGTTGATAAATTCGAAGAAAATCAATTCGTCTCCAGTCAAGTGTTCACTCGACAAAAACTCTAGCAGGCTGTCATATGACAGACAAACGGACGAATCAGACTTGCAGACAGCATTTGATTCTTTAATCATTAAATCAAAACATGATTTTACTAAAGAATCCATGTCATACACTTTCGCTTGCTCATAAAGAGTGCAAACATTGTTATAGGTAACTGACTGCTCCAAAAATAATGAGCAACGATCTACAAGCTCAGGCAAACAGTATTTCTTGGCACCATAAAGTATGGGTAGAACATTTTCCCCAGTAAGGTCACAGTTGTCTGTATACATGTACCTGTGAAAAAATAAGTTTTTCTAAATATTCTAAAAAACTGCAAATAGAGAACTGCAAGTGATAAATATCTTTACTTTTGTATGAGTTATTGGTAATTTATAGTATTTATGAACACAATTAATAAAGATATTAAAATCTTCAAAGGTCATTATCCCACACGAACAAGTTTATAAAAACAATGAACAAATTTTGATTAAAATAGTCTGAACTGAAATCGACAATTATAGCATTCTTTCTTTTGCATTTCAATTGTCCATAGATGTAGCATAGGGGAAATTATAAGCTTTCTGAAACTGAAAGTCCAAATTCTTTGTTTTGCGATACATTTATTTTAAAACATTCAACTAAAACTTCAGAAATAAGTGTGACTCTGAACCAATTGTCTTCATTTAGATCATAATCTGATAAGTTTTGTGAATGCAAAAGATTAATAGAATGTTTGAGAAAAATAATATCTTTCAATTTCAAAGGAGTCGTTTTGTTTACATATGTTTAGGTTTCTATTATTACCACATTGAAATGCACCATTTTGAAATAATTGATCTCTCAGAGGATATAAACAATGGTTTTACAATTTGTTAACGTAAAACAAATACATAAAACAACATTGGTTGATGATGTAAATATTCAACCATTATAAGGCTAAATTGTTTACCTCAAAATATCATCAAAGATGTCATGCTCAATATCTGTAATTTCTATAACTTCATTTTTGTCAGCGGCAGGACCAAAGAACATTGCTTCAAAGACAGGACTACGTAGACTTAAAATCAGACGATGTCCATGGAGGTGTTTGCCTGAGATGGCGAATGTGACGTCATGCCACATTTTATGTTCAGATAAGTAGTTTAAACAGCTAGTGATTGATTTCTTTTCTCTCCAGTCAGTTGTTTCATACTGTTTCTGATCTCCGTCAGTTGCAAAAGTCTTTGGCGTAGCCTACAAAAATATATAAATCAATATACATGGACCAAGAACTCAATGACCTTACCGATACTACAGTTTCTGACGTTTAATTTTCTAGAACACGACGACAGGAAACAATAAACCGTTCGATCCTTAACGTATTAACAAGAATTTGTTTAATCCCTGCAACTGTCAGACAGCAAGAGGTATTTGATTTATGATAAGTTAAGCCTCGTAATACATATTTTGTTGGTAACTTATCTTAGGAAAATACAAGTTTCGAATTTGTTTTTGTTAACGCCGTAGCAACACAATGTTTAGGTCATATAACAGCAGTCAGTCATGCTACTCACTCCTTCTGGAAATAATAAATCTCTGGATTTAGCTATTAACCAAATACTAAGCACATACTTTCGTCAGTGACTAACAACTGCCCTAAATAATTAGAAATCATTGGTAGGAGGGAAAATGGCCGTAGAAATAAGTTCATGACCAAGCTCCAAGAAAGTATGCCCCGCCCGGGAATCGAACCAAAGACCCCTCGATCAGAAGACTTGCGTGCCACTAACTGAGCTAGCCGGGCGGTTTCGAAATTTTGTATAATGAAACAAATATTCAATCGCACATACTATAAATAAAAACTTTAATATGTGATTTAATATGTGTTTTTCTGACTGCAATTTAGTAGGTTAATATAATTGTAAATTACCTACAATGTATGATTTAAAACAAAACAAAACATTAATTACTTATACCTTCAAGTTAATTCAGGCTAACTAGGCCTAAATACATTGAATCATTTATTTTCTGACTTTGTCGTAGTGCTAAAATTGCAAGTACATGTAAGAATATTTTTAGTACGAATGACATTTTTCTGAAAATGCAGTTCTCATTTTTAAGTTAAGCGCTTTAAGCGCTTAACTTATTACGACCATCTCGACAGTCGTTTCGGGTTTAGCCAACCCAAGTCTAAGACAAAGTAGTTCTTCCGACCTCTATTTTACCACAACCACGCAATTTTCTTTCATAGTAGGTACAAATTGTCTCTATTCTACGAACTTACAGACAAAAGTGCATCATATGGAACATATAATCATTCAAAACAAGCTGTCCCAAAGTTTTTCTTTTATATTGGGCACGTTTTACAAGGCGAGTGCTAATATGCTACACTAAAGTCCTTTCAAAAAGCGCTAGCTAGCGATAGCCTTGTGGAACATGCCCCTTGATATGAATACGCGAAAAGATATTGAACTATTTTTCTATGACGTCACTCAACCCACGGAGATGAACGAAGTTGCCGGAAAGAGTCGAACTCTATTAACATTGAAATTATCGAGGGTAATTAGACGAGATGACCGGCATGCATTCGATCGCGAAAAATCTAAATATCATCATTGAAGTGTTACCATGATTTTAAAGCGTTTGATCATGTCTGGATGGCTTTATACACTTAACAAAACTTATAAGTATACATGTATATTTGGGCTCGTATCTACGTAAGTGCTTGTCCGATTTAAGTCAAATTTTCAACATTTTCACATCTCTTCCGAGTAAATTTCATAAGGAATTCATCGAGTTGGATACCTAACATTTTTTACAAAACAAAAATTTTGGCTTTTGGCTGGAACTTTTGTATTTGGGGTTTTTATGATAATTAGAGCATGTCATAGTAAAAATTGATAATAATTTGGTGTTTTGTAGTGCGATGGGCACCTGTGGTACAAACAACGTTTGTTACATATTATTGCTAAATTGCACGAACTATGGAACAAATACTATTGTTCTTTGTGCACACGTTTTCATTGGAACGGTGAAATGAATTCCATATATAGTCTGACAATAGACTGCATTATGTGCATAGCGAAGTGAAACTGAAAGTTGCATTGACGCTTACCATGCTCTGAAGCTTTAGAAATAATCATATACTCGAGTAATGTATCATCGTGAATTGTATCAAGCTTTCACCTGATTTACTATGAATCTTGCTGTTACAAGTGTATTATCTTATTAAGTGTCACAACATTTACCTGTGAACTGTTGATATTATGGGAAGAAGGATATGTTAGCGGCCGGATAGCTCTATTCATCTATCTACAGAGAGGTCCTGGGTTCGAGTCACTGTCAGCCTGTATATTTTTCTTACCCTGTGATGATTTTTTGCCCAACGTGGGATCGTGACAGTTACTTGGTCAGTTGAGAAATGCTTGTAACAAAATAAATGCTTCTTAAACAGCCTAGAATTCTGAAATTATTATTGAGATTATATCACGGCACTTACCTGTTCACATTATGGGAAGAAGGATATGTAAGTGGCCAGAAAGCATAGTCAGGAATACGCTTAACTTCAGCGCTTTCAGCGCTTTGATTAAATGTATTTTCTGAAAATCAGATATCTTACGTACTTAAAAGGTTGTTAAAAATAGACCAAGGAAGTGTGAATGTGGCAATTTTCTATACCTAAATAACTGAATACTCGTTGACTAACGGAATTAGGCGGAAACTTACGAGCTCGTTATCCAAAACATTTATGATTGTTACAGTCGTTTTCATTGCAAAAACCTTGGGGGATTTCTTAATCTTAACCCAAGAAACCATTTTATCGAAACCCCCTAAATAAATAATGGATCTGCCCCTAGAGTTCATAACAGCTGAAAATTAATATAATCACGGTGGCGAACCCACGTGACTTCATCCGGGTATTTTTTACCATATTTGGAATATAGGTCACTCGCATAAGGTAGGTTTTTTTGCTTTTTTCTTACTAATCACGTAGTGTTTTTTTCTAAGAATACGCGCATAAACCCCCTGTTTACGAGTTATGATTGCTGCAGTAATTGTTTTCCTGAAATATTTAGTCGTCTTGGAGTAATTTGGTACACAAATTTCGATGCGATTGAAATTGTCAGGGTAGCGTTCATTGTATTTCAACGGTTTATGTGTTTAAATGCCTTAATTTGTGCCAACAGTTATGCACATGGTATAATTATTTCATATACACTTCCAATTAACCCTCTGTAGACGATAACGATCTTTGAAAAGAGCTAGTTTGTAAATTATGAGATAATGTGGATAATGATAACGTTCATTGCCCGTGATTTTCCGGATAACGTTCATTTCCTACGTAGAGTTGTCCAATTTACTCACCACAGCTTCTTTAAAAGATGGAAAAGGTACATTATTAGTCCAATTAATTAAATACCTTACAGATTTTAGTAATTGAAGTTCACAATCAAAGATATTTCAAAACAGAAAGTATATGCAGTCGCAATAAGAACCAAGTTGCAATCCATGGTATTGCAATTTCTTTACGCCGTTTTAAAATCCCGGTGTCGTACTACCATCTTGCATGTTTTAGAAACTTAGTTTTTTGTTTTGTTTTGTTAAACAATAAACATAACTATGATCGATCTTTGAACGTCTTATAAATGCCAACGTACTTTAGCAGTAAAAGTGTACCTTAATTATCTGGCGCTATTGTGACACATACGCTCTGAATCGTTTAGTATCGTTTCTGTATCTCTTCAATCTGAAGGAGTCATTTTCAAACGGCTGACAGTCTAATGCAAACCTCTGATTATTTTGATTTATAACTATGATGAGATATCGTACACTCAAGGTAATAACATCCCTAGACTATAGTAAGATAATGATGACGACCCAGAAGTAGTAAAATATATACATGAATCTCAAATTGTTTACTAATCCAATCATGTAATTTTTTTTTATATATTTCAGACAATGTCGTTTTTGTGTTACATACATGTGTGGATATATGTTCAAAAACAAAAAAATGTGTTGATGAGCATGAAAGAAGATGCAATGGCCAGTATAGAAACTACTGTTGAGGCAATGGCTTCTTATCTAGAGCAGACCTTGTTAGACATAAGTAGATCTATGTCCGACAATTAACAAGTAACAAGTTTGATTGATTTGGGTAGCTTTCCTTTACCCTTGCATATAACCAGTTCTCACCTACCATTCCACAGTGTCGACAAATGTCGATAAATTTATTTTTCCAGCGGGCAAAATCGACAATTGAAATTTTCATGGAAAGGAATAACCAGCGACGTCTTCGAAGTATTAGATTCGTCATCCACGAGTTAACATATTGTTACTCTTTTTAATCGATTAAGTCATTCAACATCTGTCATAGTCGACTTCATTTATTAACGTTAGTCCAAATTCGATGCCACATAAGGTAGAATGACAAACTGTGCAACCTATCCTGGGATCCTATTATCGTTTGCTTGTTGCAGAGAATTGAAAAATCACACAGCATGATTTTAAAAAAGTTATCAATGAAAAGTTTGAGCATACATGTATGTACAAATAGGGAGGTACTGCCTAGCACATGGACAGTATGTTTAACTATCGTTCACTTTCTAAAGTGAAGTATCTTTTGGATTACGCTCCCTTCTCAGCTCAGAGAACATGCTAAATTAGTAAATTCATGATTTATGATATTCACTTTGAACTATTGAACAACCAATAAAAGTTATGTAATTAAACATGGTTGTGTCTTACTTTAAAATAGAAATATTCGTTAGCCCATGGTCATTTAGCAGACGTTAAAAGTGCATGTGTTCACGACTTTTTAGGGATATTTTTCAACAGATATTACAATGGTGAATTATTCTTTCATTAAAAGTTTATATTGATTAACGAATTGTGTTTTTTTATCTATGCAACATCACGTGTCTTATCGATGTGACCACGGTATAGCAGTGCATATATGCAAATCTAAAATAGAATCCACATCGAACTAACTTCCTCCATGATATAAATGACTTAGAGGCCGATCTGCAACCTCTCAATGATAAATGTGATGGGTTCGAACCAGCTTCTGACAATGGCGTTTAATTTCTAACAGGAATAAAGTCTAATGCTCACACACAACTGGAACGTTTAGCAGATTTAGCAGATTAACTATCCGTCTCATGACTGAGATTGAAAAGCCACAAAAAACAAAGAAGAGATTCACTGTTTTCAAATATATTATCTATATATGACATGTCAGATGACTTCTAACTTGTAATTCTTCAAATTTGTGTATGCATACTTAAAATATTAAACAAGAAAAATAATCGTACAAAGTCATGATCAATTGTATATACCATGTAAACTTGAAGTTTATCCATGTGATCTATGTAAACACTTTATCACTTAACTTCTGATTTTTATTGTATAATATGGATTCTAGCAGAAATCCCTTCTGCCATACAAAAAAACCCACTCAGTATAATACCTTGGGAAATTAATCAAAATAGCCTTATAAATTGCCATATTCAATGTAACTTTGTTTAAAATAAATCTCTGTTCTCATTAAGCCATCACAGTTTGAAGAAACGTCATGGTGAGTATACTAACAGCATCAATGGGACTTTCAATTGAAATATTATTTATATCGTGATACTTCGAGGTAACTTTTTGTCCAATTTCATCAAATGAGTCAGACCAATACTGATATCCACTCTTGGCTTTTTAGGACTTGATTGTGCCGATCTACATCCATTTTCTCTTCTATATTTTTTCTATTAAGTGTTAATTTTAATTTTGTCTTGCCCATTTCTGAAATTTAAAACATAAAGAAAATAGTTGAACAATAAGAGAGATTGCTAATGTAAATTCATTTAAAAATGTCTATGCAAAAAATAGAGTCATCCTAGAATTCATGCACCTTCGTACATTGACTTTTAATTTTTGACCTATTTAATAGTTTTACACGTCAGGGTATACGTATTTTTTGTGCGTCACTAAAAAGTCATTGTATTAAATCTACATTAAGTGGTCAACTAAAATCTATGTTGAATCTTTTGCATATGTATATAAACTCTAAGTTGTATCCCATGCAATTTGTATAATGTTTGAAAACCAAAGAAAGGTCACATGATACATCCCTGACCGTAGTCATAAAATGCAATGCACTATTTAGGTCATTTTTAAGAAACTGTGGTGAGTAAATTGGACAACTCTACGTAGGAAATGAACGTTATCCGGAAAATCACGGGCAATGAACGTTATCATTATCCACATTATCTCATAATTTACAAACTAGCTCTTTTCAAAGATCGTTATCGTATATAGAGGGTTAATTGGAAGTGTATATGAAATAAATATACCATGTGCATAACTGTCGGCACAAATTAAGGCATTTAAACGCATAAACCGTTGAAATACAATGAACGCTACCCTGACAATTTCAATCGCATCGAAATTTGTGTACCAAATTACTCCAAGACGACTAAATATTTCAGGAAAACAATTACTGCAGCAATCATATCTCGTAAGCAGGGGGTTTATGCGCGTATTCTTGGAAAAAAAGACTACGTGATTAGTAAGAAAAAAGCAAAAAACCTACCTTATGCGAGTGACCTATATTCCAAATATGGTAAAATATACCCGGATGAAGTCACGTGGGTTCGCCACCGTGATAATTGTTGTGGAAGGTATAATCGGTGAAAGAGTTTTAATGTACATTGCATAATCGATGACGCATATGCAGTCATTTTCCGAAAATAGAAATCGGGTCTCTCATGTACATCGGTAAAAATAATTTTGTCAGTGTTAGTATACAAGTAAATTCAAACACATTTTTAAGACAATCGTATTGTATATTAAGAATTCAAAAACTTAACGCAAAGTTTTAAAAACTAATAGGTAAAGTTTATTAAACGAAAATCAGTTAAAACTTTCCTACTTTCGTTTTCAAATATACCAGGTTACTAGCAACATGATATATATAAACACCGCCATTATTGTTAAATAAAAACATAAAATCAATAATAATTTCATTCGTACTCTAAATATATCATCAAATAAAAATTAAAATTAAATTAGATAGATATTAAACTGAACTAACCTCATTCATTTTATTTGGTGATCGTCTCTGCATTTTACACCAGTCTCGTTATACGTAAGGACGTGCACTGACAATCGTCTGATAAAAAATTAAATCAAAGCACTGAAAGTACTGATGGGGCGGGGCTCTTGAAAATTTTAAAACACTGATCATGACACTACTATGACGTTATGAGAAACTAGCCATAAAGTTGCATTTTTCCAATTGGACAGATGGATTTTCAACTTTTGTCATAATGATTGTGTCAGATAAATTGAATCATTGTTTTTCATCATGATGTTCTATTCAGTAATGGATTCTATATCATGAAAGATTAATTTAAAACAAAAAAGGAAAGAGTTGTGAATAGTAGTCTATAGTGTCTGACTTTATTGCTGTTAAAAACTTCCCTCCTTGATGGTCATAGAATTAATTTTTATCCTTTTTACAAGGACCAGTCTTGTAACTTTGAACTTGTTGCATAGACCTTAGTCCCTACAAAGCTGGAATCAATCCCAGTATCAGTCATATATTTCTGCCGACTCATCCACTCCACCACTAACAAACAATGAGTATGCACTTGAGATACCGATATTAATGAATTCAGGAAACAACTTCATGCTCTTTTACCCAGTGTTCTTCGTTGATATACAGTGCCTACCAAAAGTTTGGAGACAAAAGAAATTTATTATATCTTGATTCCAGTAATTGATTTTTTTTAATACAATCATTTTTAATACATCACAGATTATCAATGATGAAATTAAAGCACATTTCATGAACGCACCACAATTAATAGGTTTAACATCTGATATTCCAAAGCCTCAAAAATTAAGAGCAATGTAATTATTTTCTATCACATATTTTTAAGTAGAACTAAAATTAAAAAATAGGCAAAACTGACAAGTATTTAAAAGCAGTTTTGAAATATTTTATAACAGCTATTCAATAGGCCTACAAAGTGAAAATGTCTCCAAACTTTTGGTGTGTACTGTATATCGGCTGGCCATATTTGAGGCCAGATGTATTTGTTAGCAGTGTTTGATGATACTCGGATGCAATGGCAAGTTTTGAGCACTAAGTCTGATCTCAAGATACATGAACTTTAACACAGTTCTTAGTGGGTTAGGCATAACCTTGACAAGCAATGTATGCTTAAGTATATTGACAGTACAGATTTGTTTGTAATTATTTATTACTATTAATTACAACACTTCAGTATGAAATGTACAATATATACATACATTTTGAATGAACAATATCAAGTTTATGTAATACCAGGTAATAACAGTAAATAGACAAAAAAGTTAACACTGCAGGGTGACAATTCACAAAATCTTCTCAGTACACTTATTTTAAATGATGACTTGTACACTTCCATGGAATAGGTATTTCAGCCGCGACATTAAAAAATAACATAAAGTGCCTAAATATAACCAGTTCTTCCTTAAATTCTAAAAGGTTTGATAGAATCTGAAGTAAATAATGATGCTTACTGTACATTTTACTAATAGAAAAGGCTGTTTCTAAATTAGTTCAATTACTATAATATTTAACCATTTATAATCCATCAGGGTTATGGAGAAACTTCTCATAGAAAAAAAATCCATGGTGTACTATAGATTGTTACACATCATGTACATATATTAATGCAGTTCAAAATACATTTAAATGTTTATTTACACAAATACCAAACATATGCGAAGTAAAACATCTCAATGATACAATATTTTGGAACAGATTAAACAAAAGCTTACTTAACATATTTCATGTTTTATACATAGTTAACTATAGTTATACACAGCAAATCAAGGATGACTTCAATGCTAATTGTTTTTGAGATACAGAGGTTTGAAGTTGGTAGGTATTGCACTATTTTTGAAGTAAGAAATTGGTCAGTTTTGAGCCATCTTTGAGGGCAACAGTTTTAAAGAAAGAGAGCTCTCAGAGTCCTTTATTTCCATATATGTACTAAAATTTAGGTAAATATTTGAAATTAATAATCATTTAGATTCTTATTTCTTCCTTTTTTGAGAAAAATGGATCGGAAAATGGCCCCGCGGCCAATTTGTGCAAAAACTTAATTCAGAGCTGTAAAAGTCTTGATTTATAAATTGCTGTATTTTCTTTATTTTTCAAGATAATACTTCAAAAATTTTCAGGGAATATTCTTATAATCATAATTGATATATATATATGGTCTTAATTTATTGTAAATCAATAAAAGAAAAATAATTTTGTATTTTATACAGGGTTATCCCCTCTTTTTTTAGGAAATTAATTTTTTCATAAGTTCATTGTGCTATATTTTTTAATTTTTTAAGATATTCTTATAGAAATGGGTATACATGTTCTTGATATTGCCCTTAAATCAATTATTCATACATCATTTATTGCTTGACCATTATTCTGATACAATGACTATCAAAAAAGTTTACATGAACATAATGTGAACATCATGTATATTATCTTATTATAAATCCTGTAAGCCTATCTTAATATACATACAGTAGCCTACATAAGTGCGTATCAGTATACAGTGTAATATTTCATGAAATGGATTAACACTAACAGCTCTTAAAATACTTTATTTGTAATTCAGTTTATATTGTATCAAACCTATGTGTTATTTACTGTCAAAGACCTTAGAAATAATTTCGTCACCAAGCTCCACATAAGTATGCCCCGCCCGAGGGCCATGGGTTCTATTCCTTGGTGAAGCATACTTTTGTGGAGCTAAGGAGCTTGGTCATGAAATCATTTCTACCGCCTTCCTCCCTCCAACCAATGATTCTTAATTATGCAGGGCAAATAATGCAAAACATAGGTTCATGCTTGTTCATGAAGGGTAGTGTATATACAGGGATTTCATTCATATAAAAACATTCATAATTTACAAACATATAACTCAATATAAAAAGGCTTTTCAAGTAGCTAAAACCTGAAAAATTGTAATCCCCTGATAACTTGCTCAATTTCAATACAGGGGTATGCAATATTTTTCTGTTATGGACTCAGAGGAACTTGTCATTTATCATTCACCTTTTCCCCTAATGGAACATGAATAATGATATGCTAAATTCTTCAAACTTAGATCTTATATTAAAACCTTAGTCTGTCATTGGCATCATAAAAGCTGGACCACATTCCATGTAATTTCTTCATCTAAGATTTGTTCAGGCTAAGCAGCAGGAGACATACATAATTGTGCTTTCTGACAAACAAGTCATTAATAGTTTAAGGTGTTTCAATGTTTCTAATTTGAACTTTTTATTAAATGTATTGCACATTTACACATTCTGGTTACACCAGTCAATCTCCATTTCATTAAGGTTGTTACTTTAAAAAAGCACCATGCCATTGTGTTTTACAGAAGACAGAAGGATTGGCATCTCTGGGTCTGGAACTATGTCCACTTTGTTCTATGTGATCTGGTCTGTATGAATTTTCTGAAACAATAATTGTACAACAATTAAGAAATAAGCCAGATTTGAATACTGGTTATTGTAATATATGCGCATGTAATTTGTATGATATCTAATTATCTTAGATATTTGAAAGAATATTTTCAATATTTTCAACATTAACCCAAGCATTTTGATAAAAGCTGAAAACCAAAATTAACTACATGTATGCAGCTAGAACACACAGCACTAAGATTAGTTCCCATCAATGAGTAATAAATGTGTCTATATGTGTTATTAGTTTCGCCCAAGTTTGCCAGAAGCAAGGGTTCAGTTCTTTGAATCTTACTACAAATAAATATATTACAGATGAGCCA
Source organism: Mactra quadrangularis (assembly GCA_025267735.1). NCBI lineage: Eukaryota > Metazoa > Mollusca > Bivalvia > Venerida > Mactridae > Mactra > Mactra quadrangularis. The sequence goes on along the minus strand of CM046305.1, from coordinate 43,085,302 downwards.
TGGTTAGCCTTGGCTGTATATAGGATATGTTAACTGTTAAGATGAATAGTATGTGATATTCATCAGCTCAATGATCTCTAATGGTGAACCAACTACACAAGAAGTAGCATATTCCATACTAATATCTGGTACTTTTCTGCATCCTTATAGGATGTTTGGTTCTGTTCTTGTTCATGCAAAGTTTATGTAACCCGATAAAAATCCATGTTCCAAACTAAGATTCAAACCAACGACCTCACGAGTTTAATACCTCTGCTACACACATATCCCCTCATTAACAGAATTTGTCCGCAAATTCTTGGAGTTCCATTGTCTCTTTAGTTTATCTAACAGTGCAATCATACAATTCGTAGGGGGTTATTTACGTTGGACGCAAAATGCAAGCAGATACAAATCCATGTTGCAAACTAAGATTTAAACCCACAGCCTTTCGAGTCCTAAGAGGACATTGTACAACATTGCCATAAAAGCTAGCCTGATGCAAGGAGTACAAGCAACATATTACACCTCTGCTACATCTAATTTATAAGCATTTAATGCAGTGAATAGTACTAACCTTCATGTTTGTTTTATGAATTCCATTTTCAAAGAATTCCATTATATGTACTGGTTTTGCTGTGTCATAACCCATGTTGAGAGATCGTAATGAGTTCATCAATGTTCGTTCCCATCACAAAGTATGTGCAGCACAGCATACTGTAGAATCTTTGACTGGAGACCAAAGCTTGTTTCCACATACTCTTCCAACAAGTTGCTTCCATTCGTCCTTTTGCTTCAGGATTTTAAGTGGCTGAAAATTGAATCAATCTGAAAAATAAGTTAAAATCAATAAGCTGATACAGTTCTCCTCTTAATTATATGGTGCTTTCACCACTATAAAAGTTTCAGGCATATTACAGTACAGCAAAATGAAAAAATCAACAACTAGCAATCACTAGTAGGCTCAGATTTGTAAACTTTACAATTTTACATGAATACACATAAATGTTCACTGGTGATTGTCATTGACCTAGTTAATCTACTGAAAGCTAGGGTGTGAAAGGCCATAGAAAGCAGTTAACTACCCCGTTTCACCCATGATAAAAGGCCATACGCAGCTGTGATATTGAATTCCTGTGCCTGCCCTGTAAAACTTGTATATCTATGTCAGTTAACAAGGAAATATTAGTGTCAACGCATAAGTTTATGGACAAGTTTTATTCTATCAAATTCAACAGTGTACTATTTTATTGTAATTTATCATTATCCACAGCATGTTTTTAATTCATAGTTTTCTAAGTACTTTTGAACTTCTTAGTGCATTTCAAATCCAAGCAAGTAGTTCCTAGACCAATGCAGATACTCAAATATATATTACCTAAAAGGATTTTGACAGAAAACTACGGCAAATGAAAAACGAAAGTGAAAGTACAAACAGGGTCGCGAAAACCCATCACTCTTGCATCTGTCAAAATGCTGTTGAATTGCGGAAGACTTGGGTCCATACTACATGAAATACAATCGATCTTAGTGACGGGTCGAGTTAAATTTTTATTTTGAAAATGTGTGTATTGTTACACCGGCAGTTTTTGCGATGAAACTTCTCACAATTTCAACAAATGATCAAATATCTAAGCTGCTCTGTCTACATTTTTAGTCTGTTCACAGACGCATAATTCTGTACACTTTGCAATATATTATATAAATTAGTTCAGATGAAACCATGGACATTCTTATCATATTGTAAAAATAATAACATTTATTGAGACTCGCGTTAATAACGACAAATACAAAAACATTCATGTACTTACTGTATCGATGCGTGTGCGTAATGTGTGTGGTTCCGACATGTTAAATGTTTTGACTGATGCGTCACATGAGTCACGTGATAAATAACGTCCGCCCACTAGTGGAGAAATCCCTGGCTATAAATAGATCAGGCTGATACTATTCTCCCAACTTATTAGAACGAAAATGCGGTAATTGCAAGCGTTTATGACATGATTTGGGTTATTTCTTAACTTAGGATTGTTATTTACGTCAAATAGCATCATTTAAAAAAATGATATAGAATTTAAAAGTCCTGTTCTCGCAATCCATAATGCGAAACTGTAATTAACCGAATTAGGTCGACTTGCCAATTCTCCATTGCGTGTTTTAGTCGTATCATGACTCATGTTGATCTATTGCCGGATGAAAAATCTAATCTATGGAAATAAGTCGCAGGCGATTATCATGATAACATATACTAACCGAAATATCCGAATCAATTTTTGCAGTAATGATATGCGGAGTGGATCGGGTTTTTTGCTTAAATTCAATGCTCGGAGCTGAAATTACGGTTTGTTAACTTTGGACGTGGCTAAAGCCCCGCCCAAAAATTCGTTAATACAACATTAAGTAAAAAGACAATAAATTTCTTTTGGTATTGATCACTTTTAACCAAACCAAAGCAAAATTAAATACGTAACACTCAATCGAAATCGAAAGTTGAATAGTGTCGGAATTACTGAACTATTAATAGATTTGTCATTGAGCAACAGGTCGTCCACGTAAACATTGCGTAAATAGACATAGCCAGTTTCATTACACACCAATATTTAGGGGTGAATTATTTTTACAATTTTATAGTTTAGTTAGTTTACACTTATTTTATAAACCCATCATTATTAAAAAGTTACAATGTGGATACACACTATTTAAAAGAAATGTTACCCATAAAATGGCATGTTTTAATCAGTAAATTCTGTTCATGCATTAGCTTATTCACCTATTTTGTTGGCAAGCCCATTGTTTAAAGTACAAAAACACGCATGACTTAGAATACGACCTGTATTTATTGACTTGTTATTTGTAAAATTTCTTGACCCTCAACGTTCAATTCATCGATGAATGATCTCCTTTAAATTTAAATTTCTTAGACCGAGTAATAAGGTCTGTGCATGTGCGTATGTATGTATGTGTGCGTATTATGTAATCACAATGATAATATTGAACTATAAAATAACGAAAACGAAGAAAAAAATCGAAAAATTATTGCTTTTAAAGAATGATTAAATGCCATGTTTTATTTTAATTCATGCCTTAACAAATAACATTTAACACTCTCAACTTGTGTATATTACTATCATAGGATATAGGTACCGGTCATAGTTTTATATATAATGGCATCCATGTGTTTGCTTTCAGTTTGAGTAATTCTGAATACAGGCTACATCTGAATTCCTTAAACCAAATTTGTACGACAAAACAATCGTACGACAATTTCTTTTTGTATTAAAATGTCAAAAGACATCTATTAATCACACACTCTGCTGTGTATCTTAACGATTTCTTCTTCTGACTTACGATCAGTTTTATCGTTAGTTCATTTGTAAATATATCTAACGGACAACCAGCCTGATTTTCTCAATAGATAGTGAGTTAAATTACAAATCAAGGGTTCATTAGTGGGACGTTGGTTAGATTCATGTTGTTGCAATTTTTAAAATAAATAAAATCAATTCATGATTTTTTTTCGAATTTGGCTTAGAATTTTTTATGATAGAATTTTTGGATTATGATTGATAGAAAGATGACATGCCGTTGTTGTTTTTTGTTCCTATCAGATAAGTTCATATGGGTTGCGAAACAAACTTAATAGAAACTGTCATAAAATAAATAGTTTATTTCTGAATAATGAAAGCATTTAAACATGAAACAAAACATAAAACAAAAATTCAGTATTATAGTTATAAACAATCATGTGGAAATGGCTTTGTAAATCTTTACACAGAACGACGTTCTCAACTTTGAGTAAGAAAAACAAAACAAACAGTTCACTAAAAGTAAAAGTATATTCAAAATTCGTCAAGGAACTTTGTAGTAGAAATCCAGATGATTAAAAAACACACAAGTAAAGAACTACAAAACATGGTGTATACACATTATTTACATCGACCGTTTCACATGAACACTAGCCTGCCTGATTCAATTCACTAGCGGGCTTAAACTCACATTTTGGAGAGTTAGTTTATGAAATAGTTTCCCATTACTGTATCAGGTAGAACATTGTCAGTCACTGCACTGGTGTAGTTTATTTAGGAATTTAGTGTCGCCTAGTTCAAGAACATAAGCATTGAATATGTAAGACAACTGACAACCTTGATATGTCTTAAGTTATTACATAGTGGGGAAAAGCTCTATATATTTCATTACATTACATATCAATACAAGCAGTTAAATGACATATTTACCTAATCGTAGGAAAATAAAAACAATGCGCCCCCCCCCAAAAAAAAGAATTCTTATTTTGGAAGTATTTTAAATTCTACTACTTTGACACAACAATGTATTTTCTCGATGGTACATGTAAATGAACCATTAGTACATGTATGAAGAGATGTATGAGCAATGATTTGAGAATTTCGTTGCTGCATTTTATTATAAGCCCTTCTCATTCTAGGTTTAGAGCTAATAGTTTCGTTGCAGTCTTTGTTTTCAGGACAAATTGATAGTATAACATTGTGAGTTGTGTTAGCTGTAATACCAATGTCCTTCTGAATTGCAGCAGGCTCGTCTATAATATCTATAGGTATATCTTAACTCTGACCAATATTACTAACCAGGAGGCCAGTTTCATCATATTGGTCTCTGACATTCTGAAAAACCTTAACAGCCTCAATATCGTTTTTACCTAGGTAATCCATAACACTTAGCTTCAAAGGAAACAGTTTTACTAATCTTTCATCAGTGTTGCATATAAAGTGGAAACAAAAAGATTTGTTGTCATTTGTATTGGTACTACAACTAAAGCTTGTATCAATAGTAACTGGAAAACCTTGCCGTGGAGGGATGGAATCCTCTCAATATGACTTATCTCTGGTAGCTATATACTGGAAAATTTGGGTTTGTTCGTCAGGCAAAAGTATGTTCGTTAGAACCACAACACGTGCAAAATCTTCGACCCTAATAAGCTGGTAGCTAATCTTCTTAACAATGTCACCGAGGATTACTCTTTTGTTTTCAGAGCTTGGTTCGATACCGTTTGACAAACATTGCTGGTTCGCCCATTTGTTGATAAATTCGAAGAAAACCAATTCGTCTCCAGTCAGGTGTGCGTTCGACAAAAACTCTAGGTAACTGACTGCTCCAAAAATAACGAACAACGAACAACACGTTCAGACAAACAGTATTTCTTGGCACCATAAAGTATTGGCAGAACATTTTCCCTAGTAAGGTCACAGTTGTCTGTATACATGTAATTGTGAAAAAAACCAGTTAATCTAAAGATATGCAAAATGTCAGCATACGAGTCCGAATGTCACTTTTGTATGAGGTATTGGTAATTTAAAGTTTTTATAAACACAGTCAAATATTTTTAGGTTTTGGTCATTACCACATTGAAGTGCACCATTTTAAAATAATTGATCCCACAGAGGAAATAAACAATTGCTTTACAATTTGTTAACGTAAAATAAATACATAATTAGTATTCCACCGTTATATGGCGAGTATCGTTTAAAAAAAATGATAAAAGATATCAAAAACATCATATTTCATGTCTTTTATTTCTATGACTTCATTTTTGTCAGCGGCAGGACCATAGAACATTGATTCAAAGACAAGACTACGTAGACTTAAAATCAGACGATGTCCGTAGAGATGCTTCCCCGAGATGGCAAATGTGATGTCATGCCACATTTTATGTTCAGATAAGTAGTTTAAACAGTGAATGATTGATTTGTCTCTCCAGTCAGTTGTTACATTCGTTTTTTTTTCACCCGTCTCATCAGCCATAACAGTAGTCTAAAAGTAATACTCTATAATCTCATAACTCAGATAAGAGTAAATTATGTATATACACTAGTCAAATGTTTTAAGTATACATCTTATAAATCATATTCTATTGTGGTAACCACATGATGAATTTTCATACCAATTTCACTTGTAAACTGCAACTACTATCTAATAATGTTGAAAAAAGTCTGGTCTGAACATCAACAAAAACGTTTTGTTTAACGACATTTTATTTCAATGGTGTCGAATGCAAAAGTCACAAATTTCAACTAGTAACAATAAGTTGAATGGTTTAAATGGTAACAAAGTAAATTAATTGTTACAAGGAAATAACAATTCAAAACATAAAAGGTATATCAGAAAATAAGTTTTAAACACGTTATACCGTTCACCGTAACGATTTTAATTTTAACCTATTAGGACATTATTTTACAAAATATGTTACATTTCAATCTGCGCACCAAAAACCATGCGCTTAATCTACTGATTAAAAGTTAGTTCAAAATGATAGAGGGAAAATGATGATCTCTTGTAAAAGTTGTATGAAGACAGCTAGAAATTATAACAAAAGTCGGTCTGCTCAAAGAAAATGCGCCAGTTTGTATAATTTCATCGTTTGCTTGTAAAACTGTAATAGTAATTCGGACAAACAACTAAGTTTAGGGCAGTTTTAACAATAAGTTTGGCTTCTTCTAAAATTCCTAAAAATAGAATTTTTATCCAAATAAGAAATGTTTATAACGAACTGATGTGAAACGAACAAAATCATGCAAGCGTTTTCTCCAGCTCGATCGTTTACGCCAGTGACGTCGAAAAGAATGTAACGCTATGTGACGTAACGCATTAGCAGCATAACAATGGAAAATACTGTTTTCTTCTCAAAGTCGTTGAAGACAACCTTTTCAAATATTTTAAGATACATTTTGTCAAAATTTGCCAAAACAAAGTCAATAAAAACGTGTCTCTCATACTGACATGTCAGGTTCAAGCATTCCGGTTGCGTATTCGCTCTCTGAAAGCGACATTGGAGTTAAAAATTTCATTTTTTTACCCGGCCTTTTACTTTCGAAAAATGTCAGGATCTTATGAGTGAGTGTTAGGTGATTTTCACCAACCAGATTTCCATTGCACGATAAAATCATGAAAAACACATTTTCTCGTTCCGGATCAATGATTTTGACATTGAACCTGTTTTCTTAATTAAAAGTTAAGGTTAACGTTAGGATGATATGTAGTTAAAATACAATTAAGATTTGTGTATTTCTACTATGCTTTTCTCATTATCAAAATGTGTATACTTAGAATATTTGACGAGATAGCCAATGCATTTGAAGAACATATATTCAACAAAGATCATTTTTAAGTGCGTACTCGTAACTTATTGAACAATGAACTTCAAGACAACTTTATTTACTTCAGTCGATGTTGAAGTTTTGAGCTTGTCAGACAATTCTCCTGCACCCACTAGTGTTAATGTAATTGTCTTGAAATTATAAAGAAACTTCTGGTCAATTTGAATTCTGTTAACTTCAGTTCATTGTACAACTTAAGGATAGCCTATCTCATATAATTGCATTCTACCCGCTTTTCTCAGAGCTAATGGGAAATAATTATTACAAAATTTCAAAACCCATATATTAAGAGTTACTTCCCCAATTATTGTAAATGAGTTTATATATTAGTTAGGTCGAAATTGGTATCCCATCTTTTTTATCATCAGTCATACTTACGACGATATCACCTGACAAAGTGTACATGTTTTATCTTGCACTTAAAACAACTATACACTTGCATGGTTGTTAACATTTGCAATTAATTTCCGAAAATGGAAATCGGGTCATTTTAGCATATCATCCGAAACTAAGCCATTGTTATTATACAAGGTAATACAAACACATAATAAAAAACATTGCGTTATTTTATATGAAATTTGAATCTTAAAGCGAACTGAAGTAATAAATAGATAATATTGATAAAGCAAAACAGTTAAAACGTTTCTACTTTCGTTTTAAAATCTACCTAGTTGTTCATAACAAATACGCATTTATAAAACTCGCCATTATCGTGAAACAAAAAACCATATAACTAACAATTATAGCATTCTTCTTTTGAATTATTATCTGAAAAATATATCAAACAAACAAACGTTATCGGGTAATATTCTCTTCGGGTCTCGGCATTTTACAATTATAATCGACTGTAAGTTGCATACGCATAAAATTTGCTATTAATAAATTTAGATATATTGTTATCGCTCGGTAGTACAAAAGTACTATAGTGCATATTTGAATTACCGGTGCTAACGTATGTACCATTGGCAGTTGAATTGCATTGAATAATACGAGTCTAGAAGTTATACGTATTGAAAAGAAGATAACACATTGATTTCCAAACGAAAGAAGATTACATGCATACATGTAATGACCGAGCTATTTATTGACTTGCTATAAATATTATTTCTTGACCTCAGACAATCTAACCATCATTGTAGGGCATTGTTTAATATGGGGCCGTGTTATAAGGTTTGGTCATCTTTGTGATAGAATAATTCTTATGTCACACGACAAAAATCACTAATAGTTTCTCATTATTAAATGTTTATTAAACACTAAGCTCAGCTGGCAGTATGCTGTCACAAATATTGGTGTTGTGGGTTTGATTTTCAGTGGGAAATACATCATTACGTGCAGTTTGAAATATACATACCAAACCTTTTAAGTAACCTGATTTCCATATTGTAGAAAGTTCTTATTTTTCAATACTTGTGTCCAAATGGTAACGGAACTGTAAATATAACTATGCTGTCGTCTGCTTGCATGGTTTACCTGATTCTTTACCAATGCAAACCATCAAACCATGCTAGCAGATGACAGTATGGTCCTGTTCAAATTTCTATTATCAATTACATTTAGCGACCTTGGGATTTTTCTTAAGTCACTGTTGTTAATATTTTGTTCAGATCGAATTTACATGTTTAAATGACAAGTTTTGTTGGTTTAAACAATGCCCTTTTTAATGGCAACAACATCTTTTAAAGTGTCTATAGACAGATCTTTCTTATATAAAGATCCACAAAAGGTTAACTGTTAGATTCCATTGAAGAAGCGCTCGAGACTATAATTTTAGGGGCCGAAGGTTCGATTTCCGGGCGGGCATACCATTGTTGAACTTGGTCAAGAAATATTTTTTACATCCTTTCTACCTATTATGATTGATTTCTAACCATGTATGAGAAGTGTCATTCACTGATGGGAGTATGTACCATGTAACCAGATAGTGATAGCTTTATCTCGAGATTTAGACTCTCCAGGAACGGTGAGTAAGATGAATACCGCAATGATACGACGATATTTTCACACACAAAAAAATGTCCATTGTCTCTAAAACTTATTTATATATCATGCTGAGCATTAACAATGTTAAATAAGGATTCTTTATTCTTTGTGACAAACGACCACTCATAAATGTATGACCTCATCCAATTTTACAACAAAAAGTATTCGTAAGTCAATATAATTAGTCGTTAAATTTCCAACGATCAAAATGCACGTTTTTTTTTTTGTAAAGAGATATCAAAAAACATACATGACATGAAGATTTTATCAATTATAATTTTGAATTGGTTTATGCAATCATTTTATTCGTTTACCCGTCCACAAGCTCAAGAGGTATCTTTTCTGACTTCATTTCAAGGGTTCAAGAGATTGTAATTGGATTGTGTCCAGCAGTTTGGTCCATTTTGAATAAATAACAAACAAAAATCATAAATTGTTTCGGATAGCATACGGCTAATTAAAACGTATTTCCAGTAAGATTTTCTGAATAAGATATTTCTATTGCTTAGTCCAAAAATGACTTGACGCTGTTGGATGTTTTCAAATTAATAACTAAATGTAAGGAGGCGAACTAAACAAAAAATTGTCATAAAAAGCAGAAGTTTATTTTAGAATCAGCAAGACATTTCAACATAAACAATAATAATTTATACAATATAAAAGTCATATACAATCATGTGACAATGTCATTGTAAATGTTTACAAAGAATGGAATTTGCAAATAAAAGTCAGACAAACAAAAACAAACAGTTCTCTAAGAGTAAAAATTTACTCTCGATTCTGGAATTAACTTTAGTCAGTTATTCTGATTAGAAAGTCTTGATTAAATTACGATGTGACAGTAATATTCTGTCTATTCTCGTAAATAGTAGAAAGTATGGTCCGGAGACCTTAGTATATTGTAACAATCACTAAAACAATATATGAAAACTTCAGATGTTTAAAAACACACGAAGAAATACATATTATGACGTACGCACTTTATTTACAACGTCCTGCTCACATTAACAAAGTACACCAGTCAGCCCGATAAGATATGTATGTAAAGCGTCTGGTTAAAATATTCAAAAAGGTCTATGGTTCAATTTCCTAGCGGTATGAAACATAACTTTATAGAGTCAGTTTATGAAATATTTTCTTTCTGTGATGTTTTTATTTAGTATACTTTTATGTTTACAACTTTAACTAAGGTAACTATTCTCTCCAAGAACATTGCCATTGAATGTGTAGGACTATTGACAACCTTGATAAGACAGAAGGTGTACACATTTTGGCAAAAAGCACTAAAACATTAAAGCTGGTAATGAATACAAATTTTAATGTTAGAATATTCGTTTGTTGAAATTGGAACATATACAAATATTATTTTTATAAGGCTAAGAAAGATTCCGATATTCGGAGTTTCAATGAATTTAAATGGATCCTTCATGATCTGTCTATAACCAAAGATTGCGTACAATTAATTGGTAATCATAAAAATTACTTAATTGACACGTGTTAAACAAATGTGCCAACTTTAAACATGCTTCTTAAACTACGATTTTGATTGCAACTTGGTGTGGCAAAAATTGAAAAAAAAATGTTTTAAATTTTTAATATTCGTATTCGTTTTTCGTAAGATTTCGAATATTTTGTGAGCATCCGAATAATCGAATATTCAGAGAATTTTCCCGTTTCTATCAAATAAACACTGCATAATTTATCACCACCATTTAACAGACACAAGTATTTACAAAACCATAGGAAAATACGAATAATAAGTCCAAGAATATTATTTTTGAAGTATTTTGAATTCGGTTACGGTGATGGTACATGAGTAAGAACTATTAGTAAATGTATGGCTAGATTATTGGGCAATGTTTTAAGCTGTTTGTTGATGACTGATAGTAGAATTCGTACTATTGTAGCAGGGGTATAATACGGCACTTGTTCTTTCTTGCCTTAAAGCTAGCTTTTATGGCGACGTGGTAAAGTGCCCGCTTACGACTGGAGAGGTCATTGGTTCGAATCCTAGCTCGGACCATGGATTTTCATCGGGTTACATTTGGCGCCCAACCTAAATAACCCACTTGGAATTGTTTGATTACTCTTAGATAGTCCCACAGACAATCAAGCTCCGAGAATTCGAGGACGAATTCTGTTAAGGAGGGGTTGTGTGTAGCAGAGGTATAATACGGCATTTGTACTCCCTTTCCTTCAAGGTAGCTTTTATGGCGACGTGGCAGAGTGCCCGCTTACGACTGGAGAGGTCGTTGGTTCGAATCCTAGCTCGGACTAGGATTTTATCGGGTTACATTTGGCGCCCAACCTAAATAACCCACTTGGAATTGTTTGATTACTCTTAGATAGTCCCACAGACAATCAAGCTCCGAGAATTCGAGAACGAATTCTGTTAAGGAGGGGTTGTGTGTAGCAGAGGTATAATACGGCACTTGTACTCCCTTGTCTTCAAGCTAGCTTTTATGGCGACGTGGTAGAGTGTCCGCTTACGACTCGAGCGGTCGTGGGTTCGAATCCTAGCTGGGACCATGGATTTTTTCGGGTTACACTATCATTCTCTAAACAGCTGTGTACCACTTGTATAGCAAGCTATGGTTTTAAGTGCCGTTTGCACATTAATTACTTAAACTATATGTTTAACACAGTTAAACCCTATGTTTAACAGCGGACCAATAGAAACTATAGTATTAAGACGTTCAACCAATGAAATCGCGTTTGCTAGTTTCATGTGGAACTTGACGATGCTTCGTGGATTCGCTAGAATATAGTTTTAAAATGAAATCTAATTAATATGAAAGGTCCATACATGTTTCAAAATGTTAAGGTTTTAAGTTTATGAATGTATTTCTAAAAAAATGCAAATCAAACAAAATATTTTCAGAAAATGGATTAACATTTATTAATCAGTGATAATTTACATAAATTATATATTCATTTATGTGTAGCTATTTACAACAATTACATTGAATAGATTCATTATAAATGTCATTCAATTTTAACAGACCCCTTTATGTTTTATGATCTATTGTTTTCACAGGTGCAGCAATAAATATGTTTGTCAAATGATCTTATCTTTTATTTTGGGATGTCATATTGCTAGTGACAGTACTAGTGACACAATTAACACCAATCTACAATGATAATCAATCGCGCATTAGAAATATATTGATATCAACATTTTTTATCAATGTAAATGATATACCCATTTAATCCTTTTAGTTATTTAATGGGTGTGAAGTCTTCGATAACTCTATTTAGAGAAACAGGGAGCCGGACAAAAGGTCCCATGGACAAAAAGTCCCATGTCATTTTTGACACGGGTGGACAAAAAGTCCCATGTAGTTTTTCCACCCTGGACAAAAAGTCCCATCTCAGTTTGTCAAGGGTGGACAAAAAGTCCCATCTCATATCTGTTTGAGATGGTCCCATATTTTATTTGACTTAAACAAGTAACAAAGTTATGATTTGTACTCAATGACCACACTCTACTTGTTAACTTTTATATTATGCAAATTAAATCAATTAAATGTTGCAGTCAAACTGATCACAATAACTATTGAAAATGTTATTATTTGTCACAACAATAAAAAAACAAAGCTAGATGAAAATCAATTCAGATCCATTAAACAATATAAGTAGTAATAACTAGGAATTGGCAATCAGTTATGCTTATTATGAATTAAAACAAATTTATCAGCTTTAAAAAATCATCTAAAGCCATCTGGATAAGATAGAAGTTGTTATTACAACTATTAGAATTAATTGATAGATGGAGACAGACCACCTATCACTGGGACAAAATATAACAATAAAATTGTTTAATTTTAACAGTTTGCATTAAATGATAATATATTCTATTGATCACCTAACAATGGGACTTAAATGAATGAGGACCTTATCATCACATTAGTCAAATTGAGATGGTACCAGTTGTTCAGTCTGTAAAATTGACATGGGACTTTTTGTCCACCCCTTTCAAACTGAGATGGGACTTTTTGTCCAGGGTGGCAAAACTACATGGGACTTTTTGTCCACCCCTGTCAAAAATGACATGGGACTTTTTGTCCGTGGGACCTTTTGTCCTACCATCAGAGAAACATTGTACATGTTTTATATAATTGTAAAATATACATGTTTTATATGTATGCTGTACACAGATAAAAATAAAATAAATATATTTATGTTGTATTTGATATCAACCTATGCTTTTATATTTATTTTTAGTTTTACAAGAATTATTTGATAATTCAACTGTCATACTTTTTGAAGAAATTGTTAACAAGTATATCATTCACACCATTAGAAAGCAAGTTTCATACTCTGAAATATTTATTTAACTTTAGAATTGATTGAATCAAAATTTATAATAGTAATGCCTGTTTAAAAATGAGGTAAAAGGTTGAATACTGGAGATAAACAGCTATTTAGATTTTTTTTCTTAGTAATGATATTAGCCTTATTCACCGTAGTTGATTAGACAGAATTATTTTTTTATTCATTAATTACCTCAGACTATTCAAAGTCAACAGTCACTAAGATAACAAAGAAGAAATATGTATCACATCAACTGCATGATTGTATTATGTAATACATAATGCAACTTCAGATAAAGCAACAACTTCTCATATGATGACAAACTCTAAAAATGATTGGATATCTGTTAAACTATAGGTTTAACAGTTAAACCCATAGTTTAAAGTCTTAACTATATAGTTAACAGATTATCATTTAAAACTATGTATTTAAGTATCTTAATACCATAGTTTAATGCAATTTGGTCAAAAGTTCTCCTATAGATTAAGGTCTTAAACTATAGGATTAACACCTAAACATAGGGTTTATGATGATAAATATATAGTTTAAGTAACATTGTGCACGATTTTCTCCTATACCCATAGTTTCAAGTCTTAACCTATAGGTTTAACAGTTAAACTCTAGGTTTCAGTCTGTTTAACTATGGGTTTAACAGTTAAACATATAGTTTAAATAATTATTGTGCAAACGGCATGCCATAGCAAGTACATTCCAAGTAGTATTAATAACGATATAAAAAGTGAATACACAGTATCATCTATTTTAACCTCATTGTTTTCTCTGCGAATTGATATTGCAACATCATATGGTTTGCAGGCTTCAAATACAAAATTTCTATCTATGCTCTTAACATTGACTTTAACAGCATCGATATCTTCCTTGCCAAAGTTACGCATTTTTGTTAACCGAAAAGGAAACATTTCTACCAATTTAACATTGGCCTAGCATGAAAACTGGAAATGATTCTTCAGCTGTATTGGGTCCACTAACAGGTCTTGCCTCAATAATAAATGGAAAACCTTGTCGTGGAGGGATAGAAAACTTCTCAATATACGAGTATATGACTTATCTCTGGTAGCTATATACTGGAAAACTTGGATTTGTTCTTCGGGCAAAAGTAGGTTTGTTGGAACCACAACACGAGCAAAATCTTCGACTTTAATAAGCTGGTAGCTAATTTTCTTAACAATGTCGCCAAGGACTTCTCTTTTGTTTTCAGGACTTGGTTCAGTACCGTTTGACAAACATTTCTGTTCGGCCCATTTGTTGACGAATTCGAAGTAAACCAATTCGTTTCCTGTCAGGTGTTTGCTCGACAAGAACTCTAACAGGCTGTCATATGACAGACAAACTGACGAATCATATTTGCACACATCATTTGAGTTTTTAATCATTAAATCAAAGCATGATTTCACCAACGAATCGAAGTGATACATTTTTGTTTGCTCATATACAGCACAAACTTTGTCGAACGACATCGATGCCTTCAAAAATTTCGAGCATTCCTTAACTAGTCTAGACAAACAGTATTTCTTGGCACCAAAAAGTATAGGCAGAACATTATTCACAGTTAGTTTGTAGTAGTCTGTGTACATGTATCTGTGAAAAATATTACACAAACAATTATTATGGTAATAACATGTATGTGATTGCAAACTGGAAACAAGAGTAATTCCAATCTCGTTTAACAAATATCTTGTAGAGCATTGTCGTAAAGGATCTCTGCTGTCTTAACCGAGGGTCAAGTCGAGATGACGTTTATGTCGACTAATCAATGCGTAGCTTTTATATAGACGATACACTATTAATAACATTTTTGTTTCGATATTTTTTTATACCAACGCTTGCATGCTAATTTAACAGCGGTATTATTCACAGTCTGCGATGGACAGGTCATTTCAAATTATGTGACGTAGACGAAGTCAAGTTACGTATTATGACAATTTCTTCATTAATATTATAATGAGAAAAGGTCACATGAACGTGACCCTCGTTTGAAAAAGGCCAGATCTAAATTAGTGAGTAGGCGAGCAGAAAATTTTAGATCGGTTTTAATCAGATTGGATTCATTTATAAAGCTTTTAACGATAAAGAACTGACAGATTCCTAAAAAGATTAGTTCTTGTATTATTTAGATTCTATTATTGTTGGTAATTGATAACAAATCAAACAACATTTTGTGAGCATTGACAATAAAAACTGATTAAAAAAAGAAATAAGCACATTTGTTTACCTCAAAATATCACCAAATATGTTATACTCTATGTCGGTTATTTCTATTACTTCATTTTTGTCAGCGTCAGGACCATAGAACATTGCTTCAAAGATAGGACTTCGTAGACTTAAAATCAGACGATGTCCATGGAGGTGCTTTCCTGAGATAGCAAATGTGACGTCATGCCACATTTTATGTTCATATAAGTATTTAGCACATTGATAGATTGGTTTCTTTTCTCTCCAGTCAGTTGTTTCATACTTTTTCTGATCTCCGTCAGTTCCAAAAGCCTTTGACGTAGCCTAAAAATATATATATCAATATACATGGACCAAGTATTCAATGACCTTACTGAGACTACAGTTTCTGACGTTTAATTTTCTAGAATACGACGACAGGAAAAAAGAAACTGTTCGATCCTTAATGAGTAAACAATAATTGTTTAAATCCCTGCAACCATCAGACAGAAAGAGGTATTAGATTTATGATTAGTTAAGCATCAAAATACATGTTTTGTTGGTAACTATTCTGAGGTAAATACAAGTTTCGATTTTTTTGTATAATGGTACAGCTATTCAATCGCACATTCTGTAAATAAAAACTTAAATTTGTTATTAGATATGTGTTTTTCTGACTGCGATTAAGTAGGTTTATATAAAGTTTGATGATACTTAACCTAATTGTAAATTACCTACAATGTATGATTTAAAACATAACAAAACATTAATTACTTATATCTTATAATTAGACCTTAAACTAGGCCTAAATACATTAAATAGTTTATTTTCTAACAGACTTTGTCGTAGTGCTAAAATTGCAAATACATGTACAAATATTTCTAGTACGAATGACATTTTCTGAAAATACAGTCCTCATTTTAGGGTATTTCTTGATAATCAGATATTAAAGTACTTACAATACTGTGAAAAGATGAACAAGGAAGGCAAGTTTTCATACCTAAATAACTGAATACACGTTAACTAACTGAATAAGGCGGAAACTTACGAGCTCGTCATCCTAAGCATTTATGATTGTTTACATTGCAAAAAGCTAGGGTGACTTTATTAATCTTAACCCCAGTAATCATTTTATCGAACCCCCCTAAAGAATCATAGATCTGCCCTTAGAGTTCGTAACTGCTGAAAATTAATAAAATTATGAAAGGTATAATCGGTAAAAGTGTTTTAATGTACATTACATATTCGATGACGCATATGCAGACATTTTCCGAAAATAAAAATCGGGTCTCTCATGTACATCGGTAAAATAATTTGGGTCATATTTACTATACAAGTACGTTCAAACACATTTTAAGACATTTGTATTGTGTATTAAGAATTCAAAAACTTAAAGCAAAGTTTTACAAAATTAATAAGTAAATTAAATCAAACGAAAACCAGTTAAAACGTTCCTGCTTTCGTTTTTGAATAAACCAGGTCACAAGCAACAAATATATATAACATCGCCATTATTGTTAAATAAAAACATAAAAACAAGAATAATTTCAATCGTACTCTGAATTAATCATCAAATCAAAATTAAATCAAATTAGATAGATATTGAACTGAACTTACCCTGTACATTTTATCTAATGATCGTCTCTGCATTTTACCCGAGTCTCGTTATATGTTAGACGTATCGTCAAATAAAAAATAAAGAAATTCGTTAATTCGTTAATATAACATTAAGTAAAAAGACAATCAATTGCTTTTAGTAGTAATCACTTTTCAAACAAACAAAGCAAAATTAAATACGTAACACACACTCAATCTAAATCGAAAGTTGGATAGTGTCTGAATCACAGAGCTATAAAAAGATGCGTCATTGAGCTACAGGTCGTCCACGATCTCCTTTAAATCTCTCAGACCGAGTAGTAAGGTCAGTGCATCTTTGTGACTGAATAAAAATACCTCTGTGTAATAGTAGTCACTATTATCTCTTATCTTAACACATAACCTATTTCAGGGTTACCCTATGTAACTCTATTAAAGATATATAAGTGACGAAATTAAAGAAAATTAATTTTGCAAAAAAAACATTATTGACATATTGTATTTATAGTTTTTGACATGTTAAAAAAAATTAAAAAGTATCCGCCTCTTGATTTAATTCAATTATGAAATTTCATAAATATTTTAAGACATGCCATGTCCTAAAAGATTTAAAATCCGCGCCGAAAATTACCGATCGTTTCCGTAAGTCACGTGACTCGCATATTTAAAGACACAACTTATAAATCCTGGACATCAAAGGAAAATTGTAGTATAGTGGTTATATCATAATAGTCGTGAAAATTTCAAGTATTACATGTTTCATGACTTTCTCGTGTTTGCTGGCAGGTAAAATAAATTGAGGCCCGTTCATAAGTAAATTTTGAATTTGGTTGTTTGGTAAATATAAATTATACATGTTTATGCAAACTATACATTTTTAATGAAATAATCATTGCTCTTGTATAAACTCATTTTATCCTACTATAAAACAAAATACAGTCAAGTAAAATGGCTAGAAGAAGGATAGTAATGTTTGTCACAAATGATCAACATGAAGTACTAAGGTCTTTCATTCGTGACAGAAATTGGGATGTTGTTATTGAAGTTGTAAAACTTCCTCCACCACCTAGAACGCAGCATTTTCAGGGGTTTATTGATTGTCCTGAATGATTCTGTTCACCATGTATAACAAATGAGCACTTAGGACTGGTGATATCTTGTATTCAAGATAAAGAAAATGCCTCTAAGTGTGTTTCTTGGCTATGTTATGCAATCGGGGAGTTTGGAGGGATCCAAGATACATAGACAGGAGGGCATTTGCGAGACTGGCACGAGGCAACCCCAGATTTCATCAGCGTGAACTGATACCTGAGTGCGTACTTGCACAGTGCAAAACTTGGCTACCAAACCCTCTAAACCGTCCATATATGGGTCACAAATGGCGATAAAACAAGTCGGGAAAACATAATTGTTTATCCACTGTGGTATCAGCACTCGATTGCTTGTTTTTTGGGGTTTAACGCCGTTGCTCACATTATATAAGTTATATCACGGCGGTCAGTCAACCGGCTCACTACTCCAGGAAAGGCTAAATCTCTAGATTTAGCTTTTACCCACCTACTAAGCGCATACTTTCGTCAGGGACTGACAACTGCGCTACATTATTAAAAATAATTGGTAGTAGGGAGAATGGCCGTAGAAATAATTTCATAACCAAGCTCCACGAGAGTATGCCCCGCTCTAAAATGAAACCTACGACCCCTCAATCAGTAGACTTGCGAGCTACCAACTTAGCTAATCGGGCGGCTGTACCCAATTGCTCGCCGTTTGTATTGACAGATTTAAATCACTTCAGTTGCATCAAAGATTTTAACTCAAACCCAAAACAGCAAATATCATTGCCAATTATGAATATTTTTCAAGTGTGTGATGAAACGATCATTATCAACACTGCATTTGAACTAGGTTCATGTAGTCATTGCAGGGCCTCAGAAAGTATGTTCATTAATCGTAACATACTGAAATACTACCTTTATATCTAGCCCGAAAAAAGCGTGCAACACAGATGTCAAAATTTGCGGTAAGTTGTGTCTTTAATGAGGTAAACCCCAGTATGTGCCGCATATTTCAAGCTTTGACATTTATCATGATTACGTTTTTTTACCGGAACACCGTTTAATATGCAAATTAGCAACTGTCGTAATTTTCCGATGACGTACGAGTCTTATCGGCCATTTCCGTGAAATGGCCTCTGAAAGGAAAATTGGGTTATTTCATCCGTCGTCATCTGTGTGATGGATGATAATCGCTGCATTTTTAATTCATAGTTAGTAATTTTAATGACCAAAGAGCACTATTATGCATTTTTTTGCTTTATTTGATATCATGATGGTTCTTATTTCTCGTCACTTTTATGACTTTAAGGAAACACTCCAAACATATTTTTTACAAAAAACAATGTTTATGTAAACATAGAATGAATTACAGGTCGTATTTTAGGCCATGCGCGTTTTGTATTTTAAACAATGGACTTGCCCTCTAAATAGGGGAATAAGCTAATACATAAACAGCATTTTACTAATTTAAACAGGCCATTTTTATGTGTAACGTTTTGTTTTAAATAGTGTGTATGCACATTGTAAAATTTATATAATGATATGTTTATAAAATAAGTGTTAATTAATTAAACAAAAAAATTGTAAAAGTAATTTACCCCTAAATATTGGTGTGTAATGAAACTGGCTATGCTTATATACGCCATGTTTACGCGGACGACCTGTAATCCACGACATAGGCTGCTCAGGATGACAATAAATACAGAATATTTCGTTTTATGAGTATCTTGTTAGTGTAAGGTGAAGCGTTCGACCATTACAAGCATAATTGACTAAGGGTGGCGGTTTATTCGCCACACTAATTTTGTCGAAATGCACTATACAAATTTTATTTAAATACTGCCTAACTCTGGAATGAATAGTTTTATTTTTATGTTTTCACAAACACGTTACGTTATTTTGTACGAACTATATTAATGAAGCTAACTAATATTAGACATGGTAGGTATGTGTGCGTATTATGTCATCACAATGATAATAATGAACTATAAAATAATGAAAACGAAGAAAAAAATCGAAAAATTATTGCTTTTAAAGAATGATTAAATGTCATTTTATTTTGATTTCTGTCTTACCAAATAACATTTAACACTCTCAACTTGTGTATGTTACTATCATAGGTTATGGGTACCGGTCATAGTTTTATATATAATGGCATCCATGTTTGCTTTCAGTTTGAGTAATTCTGAATACAGACTATAACTGAATTTCTTAAACCATAATCGTACGACAAAACAATGGTAGGACAAATTCATTTTGTCTTAAATTTTCAAAAGACATCTATCAATCATACACCCTGTTGTGTATTTAAAAGATTTCTTCTTCTGACTTACGATCAGTTTTGTTGTTAGTTCATTTGTAAATATATCTAACGGATAACCAGCCTGTTAACTCAGAAAATAATGTGTCTAATTACAAATCAAAGGGTAATGAATGGTTCGTTGGTTAAATCCACGTTGTTTCAATTTTAATTAAAAAATGGAATTTATTCATGATTTTTTTTTTAATTTGACTTAGAATTTTTTATGATAGAATTTTTGGATTATGATTGATAGAAAGATGATATGCCGTTGTTGTTTTTTGTTCCTATCAGATAAGTTCATATGGGTTGGGAAACAAACTTAATAGAAACTGTCATAAAAATAGTTTATTTCTGAATGAAGAAAACATTTAAACATGAAACAAAAACAATAAACAAAAATACAGTATGATAGTTATATACAATCATGTGAAAATGGCTTTGTGAATCTTAACATAGAACGACGTTCTCAACTAAGAGTAAGACAAACAAAACAAACAGTTCACCAAAAGTAAAAGTATATTCAAAATTCGTGAAGGAACTTTGTAGTAGAAATCCAGATAATTTAAATACACACTAGTAAAGGTATACAAAACATGGCGAACACACATTTTTACATCGACCGTTTCACATGAACACTAGCCTGCCCGGTAAGCTCTGTCTCTGGTTATGAATCCAGGGATCGTGGACTCGATTCCCGAGCGGGCTTAAAATCCCATTTTGGATATTAAGTTGAACAAACGTTGAACAAACAGTCTTAACTGAAATCAACAATTATGGCATTTTCAATTGTCCATAGATGAGGCATAGGGGAAATTATTAGTTTTCTGAAACTGAAAGTCTAACATCTTTGTTCTACATATTTTCCCAAAACATTCAACTAAAACTTAAGAAATCTGTGTGATTCTGAACCAATTGTCTTCATTTAGCTTATAATCTGATAAGTTTTGTGAATTCAATAGATTAATAGAATGTTTGAAAATCAGTGCAAATACAGAAAACTATTCTAAATATTGCAAACACTTTTAATTGCCTGAACAAATTATGAACAAATGAAAATAAAAAGACTAATATCTTTCAATTTCAAAGGAGTCGTTTTGTTTACATATGTTTAGGTTTCTATTATTACCACATTGAAATACATCATTTTGAAATAATTGATCTCTCAGAGGACATAAACAATTGTTTTACAATTTGTTAACGTAAAACAAATACATAAACCAACATTGGTTGATGATGTAAATATTCCAACGTTATATGGCGAGTATCGTCTATAGAAAATGATAAAAGATAAAAGGCTAAATCGTTTACCTCATAATATCATCAAATATGTCATATTCTATGTCTGTTATTTCTATAACTTCGTTTTTGTCCGCGGCAGGACCATAGAACATTGCTTCAAAGACAGGACTACGTAGACTTAAAATCAGACGATGTCCGTATAGATGTTTTCCTGAGATAGAAAATGTGACGTCATGCCACATTTTATGTTCAGATAAGTAGTTTAAACATTGATTGATTGATTTGTCTCTCCAGTCAGTTGATACATTCGTTTTATTTTTTTCACCAGTCTAATCAGCCATAACAGTAGACTAAAAATAAGGACTCTATATTCACATGATTCAGATGAGAGTAAATTATGTCTAAACATGTATAGCCAATGTATTTGAATAAATATATTCAACAATGAACATTTTTTAAGTGCGTACCCGTAACTTATTGAACAATGAACGTCGGGACAACTTTATTTACTCCAGTAGATGTTGAAGTTTTGAGCTGGTCAGACACTCCTGCATCCTCTAGTTTTAATGCATTTGTCTTGAAATTAAAAAGAAACTTCTGGTCAATTTGAATTCTTTTAACTCAAAGCCCCTAAACGAAGACAAAATCTTATCATCAATCTAAAAACAATTAATACTATCTAAAGACTGTAGACTATATAACCGCCGTGGGATAATAATAACTCTCCATAGCGGGTTGCCATGTATGGGTCAATTTCTTCAAAAATCAGTTATTATAAAAGTTGGGAACTTTTATAACGTGTGAATTAGATTACAGAAATACTCTTTCGGACAATCAAATTGCTTGAAAAGTGTTTGATAAAACTTACACGACAATGTAAAGTATCGGATATAGCAAATCGTTTTACAGTAATTTACTTGAGAAACAAGTGCGTGCAAGTTTTGAAATATCTAAACTGATGCTACAAATAAACGTCTCATTTGAACTAGGTACATAATTTCGGTGATAAGAATAACAATAGAAAACATTAATGTTGTTAGCCTGTAATAAGTCCTTGGTGACGTGTGCATCGTGAGGTCTGTCGTTTTCATGCCGATAAACAAGTATTGAGGTTTTCATGTGATGTGTCCACGAGATTACCTCAGCAAGATTTATAAAAGGCGTTATATAAGTCGAAACACGACTCAATACTGAACTCCCAACACCATGGCCGCGATGATACAACGGTAGAGATAGACGTCGGTGACGATGGCACAACTTAGAATTACAGTCTGTGGTACGGTTAACGCTAAACAAGTTGTTTTTCCATTGTTTGTCGACTTATTTGGCGTACACGGTCACCCTTTCACTATACGTGACGTAGATACTGCCATGAAAATCTATTACGCGAATGACGTTGGCGTTTACATAAATTTTGTAGTTGTCTTGTCTTACTTACGTTACACCCGTTTTATCTGAACGTGGCCTATCAGCAAAGTTTAATGTTTCTGTATATTTAAAGACTTAATTGGTGCGTTTTTTTTCTCTACAGTATATGTTCATGTGAAATTTTATAAAAAAAATCTATTTACATTAGTTTCGTGAATTCACCAAAAAATACATCAAAACGTGTATCTATCAAAGCAGAAAATAAGTTAACTTCCGAATTGAAGTTGTGGTTATTTTTAGCCACGACGGGATATTCCGACCTCGTTCGTTGAGTTCCGTGATTTTTCTGTTGTCTTTACTTTCGGTTTTAATTGCAAATTTCAACATAATATTAGTATAAATTCTCGACGAAGTATTTGAGATTTTTGTGCCTGGGATGCGTTTTATATATTAGTTGAATGTTTGCATAAGTTTTAAGCAAAAACATGATACTGGACAATTATCAGCGTTCAATTTAGTAATGGGACTTTAAATTCATTCTACAACCTTAGCATTACCTACCTTATATAATTGCATTCTACCCGGTTATCTCAGAGCTAATGGGAAATAATCATTCAAAATTTAAAAACCCATATATTAAGAGTTACTTCCCCAATTATTGTAAATGAGTTTATATATTACTTAGGTCCGAATTGGTATCCCATCTTTTTTATCATCAGTTATAGTTACGACGATAACACCTGAAAAAGTGTACATGTTTTATCTTGCACTTAAAACAACTATACACTTGCATGGTTGTTAACATTTGCAGTTAATTTCCGAAAATGGAAATCTTGTCATTTTCGCATATCATCAGAAACTAAGCCATTGTTATTACACAAGTTAATAAAACACATAATAAAAAACATTATGCGTTATTTTATATGAAATTTGAATCTTAAAGCGAACTGAAGTAATAAATAGATAATATTGATAAAGCAAAACAGTTAAAACGTTTCTACTTTCGTTTTAAAATCTACCTAGTTGTTCATAACAAACACGTATTTATAAAACTCGCCATTATCGTGAAACCAAAAAACATCTAACAATGATAGCATTCTTCTTTTGAATTATTATCTGAAAAATATATCAAACAAACTGACGTTATCGGGTAATATTCTCTTTGGGTCTCGGCATTTTACCATTTTAATCGACTGTAAGTTGCATACGCATAAAATTTGCTATTGATAAATTTAGATATATTGTTATCGCTCGGTAGTACAAAAGTACTATAGTGCATATTGAATGCACCACTGGCAGTTGAATTGCATTGAATAATACGAGTCTAGAAGTTATACGTATTGAAAAGAAGATAACACATTGATTTCCAAACGAAAGAAGATTACATGCATACATGTAATCACCGAGCTATTTATTGACTTGCTATAAATATTATTTCTTGACCTCAGACAATCTAACCATCATTGTAGGGCATTGTTTAATATGTGGCCGTGTTATAAGGTTTGGTCATCTTTGTGATAGAATAATTCTTATGTCACACGACAAAAATCACTAATTGTTTCTCATTACTAAATGTTTATTAAACACTAAGCTCAGCTGGCTGTAGGCTGTCACAAATATTGGTGTTGTGGATTTGATTTTGAGTGGTAAAAACATCAATACGTGCAGTTTGAGATATACTTACCAAACCTTTTAAGTAACCAAATTTTTATATTGTAGAAAGTTCTTATTTTTCAATACTTGTGTCCAAATGATAATGGAAATGTGAATATAACCATGCTGTCGTCTGCTTGCATGGTTTTCATGATTCTTTACCAATGCAAACCATCGAACCATGCTAGCAGATGACAGTATGGTCCTGTTCATATTTCTATTATCAATTACATTTAGCGACCTTGGAATTTTTCTTAAGTTACTGTTGTTAATATTTTGTTCAGATCGAATTTATATGTTAAAATGACAAGTTTTGTTGGTTTTAACAATGCCCTTTTTAATGGCAACAACATCTTTTAAAGTGTCTATAGACAGATATTTCTTATATTCAGATCAACAAAAGGTTAACTGTTAGATTCCAATGAAGATGCGCCCGAGACTATAATTTTAGGGGCCGAAGGTTCGATTTCCGGGCGGGCACACTTTCGTTGAACTTTGTAAAGAAATATTTTCTACATCCATTTTGCCTCTTATGATTTATTCCTAACCATGAAGGAAACTTGTAAGTCACTGATGGGTGTTTGCACCAAATAACTAGATAGTTAGTGATAGCTTTTTCTCAAGATTTAGACTCTCCAGGAACGGTGAGTAAGATGATTACCGCAATGATACGACGATATTTTCACACACAAAAAAAATGTCCATTGTCTCTAAAACTTATTTATATATCACGCTGAGCATTAACAATGTTAAATAATGATTCTTTATTCTTTGTAACAAACGACCACTCATAACTGTATGACCTCATTCAATTTTACAACAAAAATAATCGTAAGACAATTTAATAAAAATGTCTAAAGATCAAAACGATTTTTTTTGTTAAGAGATACCAATAAACATCATTGCATGAAGAGTTTATGAATTATAATTTTGAATTGTTTATGCAATCATTTTATTCGTTAACCCGTCCACAAACTCAAGAGGTTTCTTTTTTGACTTCTTTTCAAGGGTTCGAGAGACTGTCATTGGATTGTGTCCAGCTGTTTGGTCCATTTTAAATAAATAACAAACAAAGATCATAAATTGTTTCGGACTTAACATACGGCTTATTAAAACGTAAGACTATTTCTAATAAGATTTTCTGAATAGGATATTTCTATTGGTTAGTCTAAAAATGACTTGACGCTGTTGGATGTTTTTTAAATTAATCATTGAATGTAAGGAGGCCAAATAAACAACAAAATTGTCATAAAGAGCAGAAGTTTATTTCAGAATCAGCAAGACATTTAAACATAAAACAATAATAATTTATACAATATAAAAGTTATGTACATACATGTAACAATGCCATTGTAAATGATTACAAAGAGTGCAATTATCAAATATAAGTCAGACAAATAAAAAAATCAGTTTTCTGAAATTTTACTCTCGATTCTGGAATTCACTTTAGTCAGTTATTCTGATTAGAAAGTCTTGATTTAATTACGAAGTAACAGTAATATTCTGTTTATTCTCGTACAATAGTAGAAAATATGGTCCGGAGACCTTAGTACATTGTAACAATCACTAAAACGATATATGAAAACCTCAGATGATTTGAAACACACACGAAGAAATATATATCATGACGTACGCACTTTATTTACAACGTCCTGCTCACATTAAGAAAGTACACCAGTCAGTCCGATAAGATATGTATGTAAAGCGTCTGGTTAAAATATTCAAAAAAGTCGATGGTTCAATTTCCTAGCGGTATGAAACATAACTTTCTGGAGTCAGTTTATGAAATATTTTCTTTCTGTGATGTTTTTATTTAGTATACTTTTATGTTTACAACTTTAACTAAGGTAACTATTCTCTCCGAGAACATTGCCATTGAATGTGTAGGACTATTGACAACTTTGATAAGACAGAAGGTGTACACATTTTGGCAAAAAGCACTAAAACATTAAAGCTGGTAATGAATACAAATTTTAATGTTAGAATATTCGTTTGTTGAAATTGGAACATATACAAATATTATTTTTATAAGGCTAAGAAAGATTCCGATATTCGGAGTTTCAATGAATTTAAATGGATCCTTCATGATCTGTCTATAACCAAAGATTGTGTACAATTAATTGGTAATCATAAAAATTACTTAATTGACACGTGTTAAACAAATGTGCCAACTTTAAACATGCTTCTTAAACTACGATTTTGATTGCAACTTGGTGTGGCAAAAATTGAAAAAAAATGTTTTAAATTTTTAATATTCGTATTCGTTTTTCGAAAGATTTCGAATATTTGGTGAGCATCCGAATAATCGAATATTCAAAGAATTTTCCCGTTTCTATCAAATAAACACTGCATAATTTATCACCACCATTTAACAGACACAAGTATTTACATAACCATAGGAAAATACGAATAATAAGTCCAAGAATATTATTTTTGAAGTATTTTGAATTCGGTTACGGTGATGGTACATGAGTAAGAACTATTAGTAAATGTATGGCTAGATTATTAGGCAATGTTTTAAGCTGTTTGTTGATGACTGATAG
Source organism: Mactra quadrangularis (assembly GCA_025267735.1). NCBI lineage: Eukaryota > Metazoa > Mollusca > Bivalvia > Venerida > Mactridae > Mactra > Mactra quadrangularis. The sequence continues at coordinate 43,057,968 of CM046305.1, read as the reverse complement.
TAGAATTCGTACTATTGTAGCAGGGGTATAATACGGCACTTGTTCTTTCTTGCCTTAAAGCTAGCTTTTATGGCGACGTGGTAAAGTGCCCGCTTACGACTGGAGAGGTCATTGGTTCGAATCCTAGCTCGGACCATGGATTTTCATCGGGTTACATTTGGCGCCAAACCTAAATAACCCATTTGGAATTGTTTGATTACTCTTAGATAGTCCCACAGACAATCAAGCTCCGAGAATTCGAGGACGAATTCTGTTAAGGAGGGGTTGTGTGTAGCAGAGGTATAATACGGCATTTGTACTCCCTTGCCTTCAAGGTAGCTTTTATGGCGACGTGGTAGAGTGCCCGCTTACGACTGGAGAGGTCGTTGGTTCGAATCCTAGCTCGGACTAGGATTTTATCGGGTTACATTTGGCGCCAAACCTAAATAACCCACTTGGAATTGTTTGATTACTCTTAGATAGTCCCACAGACAATCAAGCTCCGAGAATTCGAGAACGAATTCTGTTAAGGAGGGGTTGTGTGTAGCAGAGGTATAATACGGCACTTGTACTCCCTTGCCTTCAAGCTAGCTTTTATGGCGACGTGGTAGAGTGTCCGCTTACGACTCGAGCGGTCGTGGGTTCGAATCCTAGCTGGGACCATGGATTTTTTCGGGTTACACTATCATTCTCTAAACAGCTGTGTACCACTTGTATAGCAAGCTATGGTTTTAAGTGCCGTTTGCACATTAATTACTTAAACTATATGTTTAACACAGTTAAACCCTATGTTTAACAGCGGACCAATAGAAACTATAGTATTAAGACGTTCAACCAATGAAATCGCGTTTGCTAGTTTCATGTGGAACTTGACGATGCTTCGTGGATTCGCTAGAATATAGTTTTAAAATGAAATCTAATTAATATGAAAGGTCCATACATGTTTCAAAATGTTAAGGTTTTAAGTTTATGAATGTATTTTTAAAAAAATGCAAATCAAACAAAATATTTTCAGAAAATGGATTAACATTTATTAATCAGTGATAATATACATAAATTATATATTCATTTATGTGTAGCTATTTACAACAATTACATTGAATAGATTCATTATAAATGTCATTCAATTTTAACAGACCCCTTTATGTTTTATGATCTATTGTTTTCACAGCTGCAGCAATAAATATGTTTGTCAAATGATCTTATCTTTTATTTTGGGATGTCATATTGCTAGTGACAGTACTAGTGACACAATTAACACCAATCTACAATGATAATCAATCGCGCATTAGAAATATATTGATATCAACATTTTTTATCAATGTAAATGATATACCCATTTAATCCTTTTAGTTATTTAATGGGTGTGAAGTCTTCGATAACTCTATTTAGAGAAACATTGTACATGTTTTATATAATTGTAAAATATACATGTTTTATATGTATGCTGTACACAGATAAAAATAAAATAAATATATTTATGTTGTATTTGATATCAACCTATGCTTTTATATTTATTTTTAGTTTTACAAGAATTATTTGATAATTCAACTGTCATACTTTTTGAAGAAATTGTTAACAAGTATATCATTCACACCATTAGAAAGCAAGTTTCATACTCTGAAATATTTATTTAACTTTAGAATTGATTGAATCAAAATTTATAATAGTAATGCCTGTTTAAAAATGAGGTAAAAGGTTGAATACTGGAGATAAACAGCTATTTAGATTTTTTTCTTAGTAATGATATTAGCCTTATTCACCGTAGTTGATTAGACAGAATTATTTTTTTATTCATTAATTACCTCAGACTATTCAAAGTCAACAGTCACTAAGATAACAAAGTAGAAATATGTATCACATCAACTGCATGATTGTATTATGTAATACATAATGCAACTTCAGATAAAGCAACAACTTCTCACATGATGACAAACTCGAAAAATGATTGGATATCTGTTAAACTATAGGTTTAACAGTTAAACCCATAGTTTAAAGTCTTAACTATATAGTTAACAGATTATCATTTAAAACTATGTATTTAAGTATCTTAATACCATAGTTTAATGCAATTTGGTCAAAAGTTCTCCTATAGATTAAGGTCTTAAACTATAGGATTAACACTTAAACATAGGGTTTATGATGATAAATATATAGTTTAAGTAACATTGTGCACAATTTTCTCTTATACCCATAGTTTCAAGTCTTAATCTATAGGTTTAACAGTTAAACCCTAGGTTTCAGTCTGTTAAACTATGGGTTTAACAGTTAAACATATAGTTTAAATAATTATTGTGCAAACGGCATGCCATAGCAAGTACATTCCAAGGAGTATTAATAACGATATAAAAAGTGAATACACAGTATCATCTATTTTAACCTCATTGTTTTCTCTGCGAATTGATATTGCAACATCATATGGTTTGCAGGCTTCAAATACAAAATTTCTATCTATACTCTTACCATTGACCTTAACAGCTTCGATATCTTCCGTGCCAAAGTTACGCATTTTTGTTAACCGAAAAGGAAACATTTCTACCAATTTAACATTGGCCTTGCATGAAAACTGGAAACAGAATGATTCTTCAATTGTATTGGGTCCACTAACAGGTCTTGCCTCAATAATAAATGGAAAACCTTGTCGTGGAGGGATGGAAAACTTCTCAATATATGACTTATCTCTGGTAGCTATATACTGGAAAACTTGGATTTGTTCTTCGGGCAAAAGTAGGTTTGTTGGAACCACAACACGAGCAAAATCTTCGACTTTAATAAGCTGGTAGCTAATCTTCTTTACAATGTCACCAAGTATTTTTCTTTTGTTTTCAGGACTTGGTTCAGTACCGTTAGACAAACATTTCTGTTCGGCCCATTTGTTGACGAATTTGAAGTAAACCAATTCGTTTCCTGTCAGGTGTTTGCTCGACAAGAACTCTAACAGGCTGTCATATGACATACAAACAGACGAATCAGATTTGCACACAGCATTTGATTGTTTAATCATTAAATTAAAGCATGATTTAACCAACGAATCAATATTATACATTTTGGCGTGCTCATAAATAGAACACACACTGTCTACGAATACCGACTGCTCCAAAAATATCGCACAGCGATCAACAAGTTGAGGCAGACAGTATTTCGAGGCACCATAAAGTATTGGCAGAACATTATTTCCAGTTATTTTGCCACACGTATCTGTGTACATGTATCTGTAACAAGAAAACAATGCAGTCAATTCTAAGATAACCTATATGTCAGTAATTATGACCTCGGTTAAACTTTAATAGCAGCTAATGACAAAACATTTAGTCAACTATTTCTATTGATATAAATACACTTGCAAAATTTCATATTAAAAGTCAAATATTTAATGGTCATCGTATTAAATATATTTCTACAAGAGTGAAATATTCTACAAATGTCGAAATTGTGATACATTCAATTGATATTTTTTGTAGAAGTGCGCCATTTTAAAACGATTTGATCTTAAAGGAAAAAACCAAATGTCTCACATTAAAGAAACGTAAAAAAAACCCCAGAGAATTAAATCAAACTTGTTTAGTGCTGAAATTACTGTTTGTAAGTTTTGTCTAGAAAATCAATTGAATAAATAGTTAATTTGTTTACCTCAAAATATAATCAAAAACATCATATTCCATGTCTGTAACTTCTATGACTTCATTTTTGTCAGCAACATGACCATAGAACATTGCTTCAAAGACAGGACTACGTAGACTTAAAATCAGACGATGTCCATGGAGATGTTTTCCTGACATAAAAAATGTGACGTCATGCCACATTTTATGTTCGTATAAGTAGTTTATGAAGTTAGAGATTGATTTCTTGTCCCTCCAGTCAGCTGTTTCACACTTTTTCTGATCTCCGTCAGTTTTATTGGCCATTGTTGTAGCCTGCAAAAATATATAAATAAACATGGACCAAATACTCATTGGTTTTACCAAGATTACAGTTTCTGGCGTTGAATATTCAATCAGTAGAGGGGATTGAATTTACTTTGCAAAATTGATAACAATTATGCAGTTATTTTCCGAAAATAGAAATCGGTTCACCTAATGTACATCGGTAGAAATAATTGGGGTTAGTTATATTTTAAAGGTATTGAATTTTTAGCCAATAGTATTTTGATAAGAGAACTTAATATTGAAGCGACGTTGAAACATAAATAGACAAGTTTAATAAGCTTTAAATCAGTATAATTCCCCCCCACTTTCGTTTTCTAATGCATTAGGTTACTTGCAACAAATATAAATAATCTATGCTTTAATTGTTGAAGGATTATATACAATCGTAACTAGTTTCAATTATACTACTCAATTAATCGTCAAATTTATATAAAAATGAAATAAAAATATCTTTAAAATAACACAAATCTTACCTCGTTCGTTTCATTTGGTGATCGTCTATTTATTTAACACGAATCTCGTTATACGTAAAGAAGTGTACTGACGATGGTCTGTTCAAAAATATAGAACCTCGTTAATTCGTCTATACATTATTAGATATATAGGCAATCAATTAACTATTTTAAAAATTTGTTATTTAGCTATTAATAGATTTGTTATTTATAAAATTCATGACCTTCAACGTTCCATTCATCGCTAATATTTTCCTCTGAAAAATCTTAGACCGAGTAATAAGATCTTTATATCTTCGTGAGAGAACAATGCTATGCTTTGTGATAGTAGACACTACTATTGTTTTCTCATAGGTAAATGCTTATTTAACAGACATACTGTTTTAAGTAACCTAATCTATGTGGGTCTAGTCAAGAGGCACACCGAATATTAAGGCAGCTTTAGTGTCATCTCAATGATAATAATGAACGATAAAATATCCGAACAACGGGAAGTGAAAATCAAACATATCACTTTTTTTCAGATGATTGAATGCCATTTTATACATAATCGTCTGTCGAAACAAATAACATTTAACACTCTTAACTTGTGTTGGTGACTATCATAGGTTATAGGTACCGGTCATTGTTGCATATAAAATGGCATCTATGTGTTTTGCTTTTGGTTTGATTAATTCTGAATACAAGTTATAACTGAATTCCTTAAACCAAAACCGTACGACAAAACAATCGTACGACAATTTCATTTTGTCTTAAACCGTCAAAATACTTCTATTAATCATACAACTCTCTGAGTTTTTCAAACATTTTTTCTTCTGACTTACGATCAGTTTTATCGTTAGTTCATTTTTAAATATATCTAACAAATAACCTGCCTGATAGACACAATGGATTATGATTGATAGAAAGATGACATGCCGTTGTTGTTTTGTCCTTTCAGATAAGTTCATGTGGGTTGGTAAACAAACATAATTAAACCTGTCATAAAATAAATAGTTTATTTCTGAATAAAGAAAGCATATAAACATGAAACAAAACATAAAACAGAATTACAGTATGATAGATATATACAATCATGTGAAAATGGCTTTGTGAATCTTAACATAGAACGAATTTCTCAACTTTAAATTAGACAAACAAAACAAAAACATGTAGAAGAAACCCAGATTAATAAAAGAAAATTAGTATAAGAAAACAAAAACATGGCTTACTATCATTTTTTACAACAACGACCTGCTCAGCTAAAAATCTAACACTAGCCATCCCAATAAGATCTGTCGGTAAAAGGTATGGTTATGAAACTAGAGGTCGATGGTTCAATTCCCTAACGGTGTTAAAAAGTACCGTTTTGAAGTTAGTATATGAAATGTTTCCATTTTCCTGTTATTGTACAGGGTAGGACAATTGTCAGTCTATGGTGATGTATTTATTTAGTATGCTTGGATGTTAACAACTTTATCTAAGGTATCAAGCCTCTCCAAAGACTTGTCATTGAAGCAATTGGACAATTGGCAACCTTGATATGACTCAATGTGTAACAATGACGCGTAAATAAAAAGCTATATTGTGTTATTTTAAACTGGCAGTTTAGTGACATATTAGCATAACCGTAGGAAAATAGAAAAGAAAAGTTTAAACGTCTTATTTTGGAAGTATTTTGAATTCTACCACCTCGACACAGCAAGGTATTGTGGAGATGGTACATGAAAAAGAACCATTAGTACATGTATGAAGTGATGTATGGGCAATACTTTGATCTTTTTTTTGTTCAATTTTGCTATGTTTTTTTGATCCATGTGCATAACCAGTTGTTTCGTTGTGGTCTTGTTTTTTAAGGCAAATAAATATTTTAACATTGTATGTTTTATTAGATTCAAATGTAATACCAATGTCCTTCTTAATTGCAACAGATTCGTCTAAAATATCTGTTGATAGATCTATACTCTCACCCATATGACTAAACGAGAAACTATTAAAGGGGAGACTTGTATCCTCAAAGACTTTTACAGCCTCAACATCTTTTTTACCGATGTCATGGATACTATTCAACTTTAAAGGAAACAGTTTTACTAATCTTACATTTGTGTTGCATTTAAACTGGAAACAGAAAGATTTGTTTTCAGTTGTTTTGTGATCGCTGACTAACCTTGTATCAATAGTAACTGGAAAACCCTGTCGAGGAGGAATAGCAAACTTCTCAATCCATGACTTATCTCTGGTTACTATGTACTGGAAAATTTGGATTTGTTCGTTAGGCAAAAGTAAGTTTGTGGGAACCACAAGACGTGCAAAATCTTCGGCTTTCATAAACTGGAAGCTAATTTTCTTAATAATGTCTCCGATGACTTCTCTTTTGTTTTCAGGACTTGGTTCAACGCCATTTGAAAAACATTTCTGAGTGGCCCATTTGTTGACAAATTCGAAGTAAACCAATTCGTCTCCCGTCAAGTGTTCGCTCGACAAAAAATCTAGCAGACTGTCATGTGACAGACAAACTGACGAATCAGATTTGCACACATCATTTGATTCTTTGATCATTAAATCAAAGCATGATTTCATTAACGAATCCATATCATACATTTTAGCTTGCTCATATATAGCACAAACATTGTCGAACGTTACCGATTGCTTCAAAAAAAAACGAGCAACGATCAACAAGTTTAGACAAACAGTATTTCTTGGCACCATAGAGTATAGGCAGAACATTATCCCCAGTTAGAATGCAGGTGTCTGTGTACATGTACCTGTGGAAAATATTACACAACCAATTATTACGGTACTAACAAGTATTAGATTGCAAAATTGAAACACAATTAATTCATTAAGCGTTTAACGATTTAAAACTGACTGTTTTAAAAGGTTAGTTTTGTATTATTTAGAATTCATTAATTATTTTATATTGATTAAAATAACTTACATACATACAACTTGAAAATTCAAAACCTTATTATTTATTATTGTTGGTAATTGATAAAAAAATTGAACAACATATTGTGAGTATCGACAATAAAATGCTGATTGAAAAAATAACAGCACGTTTGTTTACCTCATAATATCATCAAAGATGTCATATTCCATGTCTGTAATTTCTATAACTTCATTTTTATCCGCGGCAGGACCATAGAACATTGCTTCAAAGACAGGACTACGTAGACTTAAAATCAGACGATGTCCGTTGAAAAGTTTTCCTGAGATAGCAAATATGACGTCATGCCACATTTTATGTTCAGATAAGTAGTTTAAACATTGATTGATTGATTCGTCCCTCCAGTCAGTTGTTTCATTCTTTTTCTGATCTCCTCCAGTTTTATTAGCCGTAGATGTAGTCTGAAAATTAAAATGAACTTTCATAAGTTGATTTTTATCGTGTAATAAAATCTTTGCTTCCAAAGACTAATAGGTCAAGGTTACTTTGACTGAGTAGTTGTATTACGTAATTTTTTGATATTTTTTGTAAACTCTTTCAAGGTCTTGCATGCCATATATTTTAAAATGAAAAGACGTTTCTTCGTTATGTAGTTGACTGATTTTTAAGCATTTTCGACTAGGCTTACAACCATTTAGCCGACGAAATACATGATCATAGAACTTTCAAATGAACATTTTAAGGTGAATTTCAAGTAATACCTTTACACGTAAAAAAACCAAACACATTACGCAGATTTCTATAATGAAAACGTTTTTTGTGGCTGTAACCTACTCACCGTTTCTGAAAAGATTTAATCTCTGAATTTAGCTGTTTACCAGTTGCTAAGCACATACTTCCGTCAGTGACTTACAACTACCCTACATGATTTAAAATCAGTGGTAGGGGAGAGGAATGATCAAAAAAAGTATTTCGTGACCAAACTTAGAAAGTATATATATACTACCCGGGAATCGAAACCAACGATCAGTATACTTGCACAGTACCAACTGAACTAGTCGGGCGGCTTTGTGATATATAAAATCGACAATCAGAGGATAATTAGACAATAGATAAATTTCAAAACAATGGTATTTTATGATATTTCTATACGTACAGGTCGTATTCTAGGTCATGCGTGTTTTTGTACTTTTAACAATGGACTTGTCCACTAAATAGGTGAATAAGCTAATGCATGAACAGCATTTAAACGATTTAAACACACCACTTTGATATTAAACATTTATTTTGAATAGTGTATACGTACATTTTACATTTCATATAATGATGTGTTTATAAAATAGGTGTAAACTAACTAGACTAAAAATTTGTAAACATAAATCATCCCTAAATATTTGTATGTAATAAGACCGGCAATGTTTATATACGCAATGTTTATGTTGGACGACCTGTAGTTAAATATACTACTCATTGTTATCGAAAAATAGAAGCTTTATCGAGCTTAGATACGGAGAAATTTGTTGAACTTGTTTATTGGGAATATTACTTGTTTTGCCTTTACGGGTTTTAGATAGTTTCGTATCTGCCGAAAATCGATAAATTGATAAAATTGATATATTGAAGTAAAGGGGATTTAAGTTATAAAAGGAAGTAAACATAATAGATAAAATGTGCAGTACTTGTCACTTACGTGTCGCGATAAGCAGAAATTATGTCACTGTTAATATTCATGTAAAACAAACGATCATATAAAACTATTGTAATGTATAATTTGAAATTTAAATTTCGAGGCGACATTGAATCATAAAGTAGACTATCTTGATAAAAAAACAAATTTAGTTAATACTTTCATACTTTTGTTTTAAAATCTACCAAGTTGTTTGGAACAAATATTAATAAACTCCGCCAATATCGTTAATGAAAACATCAAATATCATTTCAGTCTTACAAAGAATTATTATCTAATAAATACATTAACTCGGGTCAGTATTACAGTTAGTAGCGCGCTGCAATGTCGCGCTGCAAATTCCAATCGGAGAGGTTTTACCTTTCTTTTAAAATTTGACTATAGTATCAATTTTACTCCAAGAATAAGGTATATGGAGAAGTTTCCGGCCTTATGCAAGTGTATGGGAGTACTGGTTCTAGACAACGGTCCAGGAAAGCTAGGTAAAGCCTATTTCACATCACGCTTGCGGCAGCTGTACGACTACATTTTCTGAAAAATCGCAGAACTTCGTACGAACGCCGCAAGACAGTCATGCGTTTTTTCAGGTGATCGCATCGTCGTAGACGTCGCAAGTCAAATTTTCACCATGTTTATTTTTCTTGCGATCTCGTTGCGAGTTTTTGATTTTTGGATCCCGCAAGACAGTCGTGCGACTGCCGTAAGACAAACGTTAAAGAATTAGGCGTTCGCATGAATATCGTACGAATCTCGTACAAGTTTGCGTTTGTCGTGCCGGCGATTGACGTACGGATGACGTACGAAACTTTTCGAAATCTCACGACAGTCTTACGACAGTCGTTATTGTTTGTACGGCAGTCGAGCGTAAACACGTGCGACGAACAACCTACGGCTCGTGAGAGCGTCGTACGACCGCCGTACGACGATTGCACGTAAAGTTTGATGTATCTGCGGCGGCTGCGATTCGACTGCGATTTCGTTCGCAGTAAAAATAGTACGAGAAAAAAAATCGCACGGCTGATGTGAAACAGGCTTTAGATGCGCTTAAATCGTAAAATAACCAAAATTGATCACAACGTTAAAACTCAGTATAAAAAAGAAAATAACACAATATCAAACTTACCTCATTACTTTTAGTGGATATTTTTTCAGCCATTGTATATGATTCTTGTCTTACAAGTTTAGAAGTTTTTCGTCTTACCCTTAAGATAACACACACAGATTTGAAATCGAACGAATATTATCTACTATATCCCTGAGCTATTGATAGATTTTATATTGATATGTATTATTTCTTTATCTTCGACTATCGCAACTAATCGACAATTTTCGTGACCTGAAATTATATCATTTGTTTTATTTGATAAAATCTCGATTGAATTCGGAGTGAACATAAGACAATCATTAGGAACAACTCGACCACTCATTGAATACATACAAAATTTACTTGAAGCGTTTGGTCGATGGATTCCGAATACATCGACACTCTATTCATTGTTATATCAATATCAATCTTATTAAAACCCGATCTAAATTTTCCGCTGGCCTACTCGCTAATTTAGGTCTGGCCTTTTTCAAACGAGGGCCACGTTCAGGTGACCTTTTCTCATCATAATATTAATGACGAAATTGTTATGATACATAACTTGTTTACATCGTCTACGTCACGCAATTTGAAACGGGCCGTCCAATCGCATAAGGTGAATAATACTGATGTTAAATAAGCTTGCAACCCTTGGTCTAAAATAGAAATTACGAAATCAAAATGTTATTAATAGTGTTTCGTCTAGATGAAAGCTACGCATTGATTAGTCGACATAAAGGTCATTTCGACGTGACCCTCCATTGAAATAGAAGAGATCCTGTACGACAAAGCTCTACAAGATATCTGTTTTCGGAGATTGTTGTTATATAGGAAGTCTAGGCTAAATCACGAGGACAACTCAACCCATGACAATTAACTCGTTAGTAAATTAACCCATAAAAAGAAATTAAATCCGAAAACTAAAGATAAAGAATAATTATAAATTATCAGGAAACGGTTTTATAGTTATCATAACATTTTATGTAATTTTAATCTATAATACATAAAACTACAATATCTCTAACAACGTTACGCTATCTTCATTTTTACGCCTTTCTAATTGTAACATACTGTCTATCTGAAAAAAAAGTAATCAATAATAACTTAATAAATATCTTAACTTTATTATTAACTCACTTTTAAAATTTATTCAGTTCTGAACGATGATGTTTTATCCCGAATGGCTGTTTGAATATAATATGCGTTTATTTGTAACGGATTGAGTTGTCCTCGGGTAGAGTTGTATCATCCGTAAAACGGTATTAGTTCGGTTTTAGCCTAGACTTCTTTCTAAAAATGGAGGCCAACGAAAATACCTAACGACAAGTCAAGGAAATTTTATGATAGTGATCAAATGATTTGCCTTAGACGACTGTGAGAGAGGCTAGTCACTTTAAATATTATTTTCTCTGTTTTTAGTTCATTTTTATCGGAGTTCCACGTACACATCTATGAGTTACGTTCGGAAAGGAAACGGTTTTTTTTGGTTGATACAGACTATTACGACCTAAACAATTTTCCTGTTTAACGTCACATAACATTCTTCATTGGCTTTTAATTAATAAGCTTTTATAAGCAATCGACAGATCAACCATTTTTTTGATAAATAAGACCAAGTTTTTGAAAATCGATCCTGAAATAAAAACACAGGAGCCCGTTGAATGAGACAGGTCATTTTGAGGTGATGAGTTACATACCTTTACTATATATATATATATATTTTGATGGACTGTTTCATGCTGGCAGCCTGTGCACACAATAACGTTTACGTTGCCACGTAATAGCTTTACGTGCGCACGCAATAACTTTTACGTGCGCACGCAATAACGTGTACGTGGCCACGCAATAGCATTACGTGCGCACGCAGTAGTTTTTACATGCGCACGCAATAACGTTTACGTGGCCACGCAAAAGCTTTACGTGCGCACGCAGTAGTTTTTACATGCGCACGCAATAACGTTTACGTGGCCACGCAAAAGCTTTACGTGCGTACGTAATAATAGACCAATGAGAGTTGTCGAAATTGGCGGCCGCTATAACGAGCATTTTCATTGGACATCTATTACTGCATGGTCACGTAATAGTAGCGGTATTTTAAATATTTCTCCATGTCACCTGTATGCCACCGTAAAAATACGACATGATGATAGTAATCAATGAAACACACATTTGACTGTAATTGAAAAAAGGAAAATGATTGAATAATAATATTTCCAAACTGCAACTACATGTATGTATAAAGAACAGAGCCCGTGCTCGTTTTCGACCGTTTTAAGTCTCTAGCAAAAACTGTACAGGGTTAAATGGTGTGTTAAGGCAGCATATATGAAAATCGTTTTCCGCATAAACATATTAGTTAATCTTAAATAAAAGTTCAAATTTGTTTTTTGTCTTACAGAAATTATCGTACGTTTTTTGGCAAGTATTAACAGTTTAACAATTAATGTTGAAATTAGATATTAGCATGTGACAATGACTTGTACGTGTAACAAAATAAAAGTATATTTTCATTGTAATTAGTAATGCTAAAAATAGTTCCATTTTTATTATTTTTTAAACTCCAAAATGCTAGATATTTGATTACACACGTCATATCCACTGTATTGACACATTCGAAATGCTGAAGAATCTGTTTTAGGATTACATTTTGTGAGTAAAGATTTATTTAATTGTAATACTAAACTGAATAATTTTATTTCCGAAGTAGCTTGTACTTTCAATACAATTATTTTTTTTTTATTATTTGACCTGACTTTTAATAATTGGCTAGTTAAAGTCTTAAACTTGAAAGCACTGTAGTCGCTCACTGTTAAAGGGCTGTAGGTTCAAGCACAGGCAATCACCAATTTATATATGATTTTCAGTCAGGGTTTAGGGTCTCTTGCTAATATTGTCATTACTTATGGGCCAATCGTATCGCTAATGTCATCTTCATGATGTCACTACTTATCTACGCAATTAATCAACTTAAGCTGCAACATTTTACTTGTATTCATGAGTTTCATCAAATAATGAAAACATTATTAAATCAAATTTTATGAATTTACTTATCATGTTCCTTTTTTCTAAGAGAGTAAATAATTACAAATAATCACACACACGTTTTTCAATTCTGTTGGCGTAGACGAAGAATTTTATTTCAGTTTTGCTTTCAATAAATAATTCCTTCGTTTTCATTTTTAATTAACCAGGGTTTTTTGAAAATAGAAATGGCTGACAGTGTGAATTGTCATGTGGATGAATCCAGGCGTCACACTGCTAAAAGTGATCAAAGATTTGACGCTCATCAGAGACGAAACTCGCATATAACGTCTCAACGATGCACGTGCAGTAAATGCGATACAACAGACCCGGTAACCAATAGCAACGATGGAATAAAAGATTTAAAACCCGACAAACCGTTCAAAACGGAGCCGGTTGATGATAAAAACCAGTTAGAACCGAAAAACGAGATGAAAATTCTGAAACACTGGGGACTTTTGAAGAAGACTTTAGTTATCGGACATATAGTTGACCCTTTAATAGAAAAAGGGGTTTTGACCCCTAAACAATGGATGACGTTGAAGAAAAATGAGAAATCCGACCAAGACACGGTTGAAGACTTTTTATACTTGTTATTAAAATGTAACCACGATGCATACACTGTGTTTCTACAATCTTTGAGAACCAGGGGTTACGGCCATGTTGCTAACCAACTAGAAGGTCTTAGTTCAGAAGATAATTCACCAACAACATCAATTTCTTCAAGTAAGTGTTTTAGCTTTATGTAAGCGAGGAAATGAGTGGCTGGGGAGAAGTTGCGATGCCGCTAGCCGTAGGGGCTCCTGGAGTAGCTCACACGTGTCGGTTATTAATACCCTTTCATGAAAATTTGACAATGATGTAAATTTGTCTCCAATAAAAAGGGACATGGAAAAGTTGTTGGTTTTGTGGAATGGTTGCTGAATATTGATTATAGACAGGGAAAGCTAGGTTTGCTGAGCCAGCCGCGGCCGTGGTGTAGTGGTTAGCATGTCTGACTTCCAATCCGTAGATCGTGGGATCGAGTCCGGTCTCGGTAGCTTATACCCTATACATGAGTTGTCGGCCTAGCGGAATGGTAAGTTAGTACTGGTGATAGAAATGTGTCCAGGAAACCTATTGTAGGAAGAGCTGGGCGTCGTATATATGACCTATATATGTGTTGAATACAACGTTAGAAAAACAAGTTTGCTGAGCAGGCTATCGTTAAATGAAATTAATTCGTGTTGGGGTAGCGTTAAAAATAGCAAAAAAGTAATTCAAAGTTAAAATCAGAAACAATTGGGGTGATAATAAAGACTTTGCTTATTTTAATAATCCTCTGAATTCCATTATTTAAAATGCAAAACAATAATTTAGAGCAAATAAAATTAATCAATTTGTCAATGCTTAAATTCGGTATTTCTGCATTAAAAGACAATCCAACACTATGTCATTGATGAAATACTTAGTAAAGCTATTCCAAGATGTTTAACAAAGTTGTATTAGAACGTTTAACTGAGCCTTGAACTGTTTGGAAATTACAGAGATCACAATCTTACACAATTCTGAATCATTAATATTTATTTCCAGGCGGTTCCAACCAAAACAGACAAATAGGACGTCCACCTAACACCACCAGGATGCTCCAACCTCGCCAGGTAGGTTCATCTAAGTTAACCTGTGCTTTCTAAACAACACCGAGCTTTAAAACATAGACGACTGACACGGCTCCCTGTCAAAGCACTATGGTTATTGTATTTTGACATAGAACTGTGCCGCCGCCTATACTTTAAGGTATTTAAATTTATGTTTTGATTATCTAAGATGGCGCTTTACTAATTATTAAATGCACAGCATTAATGCCGAGATGAACAACTTAGCATGATGTTTGAGCCACTATTATTAATATTATGTGACAGAAAAAAGATCCAAAATGGCGTCGTATTATGTCAGAGGTCTCTTGAAAATAGCATAAAGACCGAGGTGATCAGATTGACAATCGATCATGACGCAAAATTAAAATGCAACTCAGTAGATTGAGAAAGTAAAAATCTAAATTATATCTTAAACGAAACGAATAGTTTCATATAACTGATAAATTGACACAAGAAACTAGGTCGCACCAACTTTTAAATACACTGTATACTGACACTATTGTTCCACTACCTATATTTAATTAAATTGTAATTTGATCAATCTATGTGACACCTGTATATTTCTATGGTTCAGTGGAAATTAAGTCTTAACTACATGTAAATAAAGAAGAAAGTAGACTAGTTTTGCATTGATCAATCGGAATGGTTGTTTCAAGTTGTAAATTGTTTTACCCTCTATTGTTATACTGCTATGGTTTAATTGTGTGCTTGTCATTTATGTTCACAACACGGAACAAAATACTAGACCCGCGTATTTAGTATCAAAGCGCTAATATTGCTGTCGGACATGGGGTTTTGGTGAATATGGTATTTTGCGATATATGAAGGCGATGCAAAGGACATTTTCTTACAAACCATAAGCCAAATGTAATAGTCTACGACAGATTAAAATGAGATTCTGCCACAGTATGATACTAAACATGAGTAAACCCAAGCGGTTACGACGTTGGACTTGTAATTATTTGATTGCCAGCTCCGCGTTAGTTCGTATTCTGTCTAAAACTTTTCATGTTCTTTCCTTTAGCAAGATCCTTTATCCTGTAAGCTCAGTACTGAGGGACCAGGAAGCGGACCAGGAAGTGATTTATCTAAGTTGTAAAAACTCGTTACACAATTGAAGTAAAATAAATTAGTATATAAAATATCGTACAAAATTGTAAAGTTGATGGAACATATAAATAGAAGCAGGAATTAAACTGCAAAACGTTTTTGGAGCAATGCACTGTTGTTATCTGTTTGAAAGGACACTGAAATATATTTTGAAATATACATGTATTTATTATTTTTATATATATGACTGATCAATGCTATTTTATAATATATTATACATATTTATGTTATAAAAGCGTAGTCAAGGAATTCATGTTTTATCTGCGTTCACAATATCAGTATATTATCATCAGTCCAGTTAGCGTCTATTGACAATATATAAATACTCAACGTATAAATCTATCACAGAATGTAACTATCACCTTAAAAGATCCAAGAAACAGATCAACCACCGATCATCAAAATAACGCTGTCCAATTTGATGTCAAACCACATCAAAGAACTGAACAAACTGTCGCAGGTGCCACAGACAATTCTACTGTTAGACAAGAAGATTTAAACAAGTATATTTTCAATATTCAATATTTTTATTTCAATATAACAGTTGCTGGAAAGATTATTTTAATAACCCAAGTTAGATTCCTGATCGTGGGTTGTCACACTTTTATTAAAATTTAGACTTTAATATCGATTTCTACTGCTTTATGTCCAGAAAATGTAAACGTGAATTAAAAGGAATTTTGTGGTATGTTTTAAAATTATGTCTATGTATTTCAGAATTCGAAGTAAAAACGAAAATTTGATACAATATAACTATAGAATTTTGTAAACACATAAGCTTTCATCTTATATTTAAGAACTTTATATAATAAACAAAGTATACTGACGAATTCGATGACAATCTTAAGCATTCGGTGTATGTTTTAGAATTCAATGTATATTTAGAATTCGATCAACATTTTAGAATTTAATGTACGTTTAAGAATTCGATTCAACATTTAAGAAACTGATACATTTTTAGAATTCGATGTATATTTTATAAATCTATACCAATTTTAGAATTCTGTCTATATTTTAGAATGAAAGATGATATAACAAAAGAACTACGTCAACTCAGAGAGAACATTGAGAGAGATAGAGATGATGATAGATTAGAGTTGAAAATATTACAAAGAAAACATACCGAGTTACAAGAAGATCTAGCTAAGACTGTCGGTGACAGAGAACATCTTCAAAAAGAACTCACATGTGTTACAGATACAGTTAAAGTACTGAAAGCACAGGTTAAAGAAAAACAAAATGAATACAGAGAGGTATTAGTCTCGTGTTCAATATTGTATGATAGTAGATTTAACACAGTACGTCAATTGAGATAATTATGGCATGCACGTTTGTATAAAAGTGGTATAAGCTATCGTACTTGTGGAATATGAATGAGAATTTGTGTGACGTTACATACAGCAAAATCACTGCAATCAGAACAATTCAAATTCAAAATATACGAGCCTAAGACATTCAAAAAGCTCTGAATTCTTAACGAATTTCTTGGTCCATTTTGGACATCATAATGCAAAGAAATTATGAATATTCTGTAAATTTGTTAAGACATTACTCTTTTCGATATGGATATCGGTTTCAAAATAGGAGAAGTTTGGTCGTAAACAAAGTATTGTGTCCTATTTCAGGTGAAAGAGAAAAACAAGAAGTTAGAGGAACAACTTGAAAAGCGAGCTGGACATTTAGAAATACTTATAAAAGACAAGGAAGCCGAAAAAGATGAACTAGTAAAAGAATTAAGGATTAAAGATGTTGATTATAAACAACTGCAGAGTATGCTAGAAAGACTTAAAAAAGAACACGAAGAAAGACATGGCCGACTGAAAGGTGGGTGTGTTTTTACCTGTGATGTTTTCGCAGATACTCAACATTTAGTTAAGTTATAATGTGGCTCACATTGTCTAAAATCTTGGACATGATAATGTCATTCAAAATTGCAACTTTGTTTCAATCTGTTTGGTTGAAATTGATTCTCGATGCGTAGGAAACTCGGAATCATTGTCAAATGTTTATACAAGAATGTGGCCTGCCAAAGTTTGAATTAAACCTGGATAGCCGAAATCCATTTATAGTGCGCGCTTACTTTGGCATTACGACAGTGGACTTTATAAGTGCTCACTAGGCATTGGTTGGAGCCACAACTTTCCTCAACATAGAGGGCAATCGACGCTTTTATCAAATAATATTGACGCATATGACTGGCCGCGGCTGTTTATAGTTTGCGTCTTATGATGTTGTTTTAATCATGTATTTTCATATTTACTAATTTACTTTACGAAAAATTCATTATAATGCAACATTGGCTTCCCATATTCATTAATATGTTGATATTTCAGGTCTAACAAAAGATAAAATAACATTAGAGAAAGAAGTTCAAATCTTAAATAAAGAGAAGAAGAACCTGGAAGTAAAAATCAAATCTCTTGAACAACATATACGTGCTTTGAAGGAAGCACATACGAAGGAAATTGGTATGAAAAGTTTTTATTAAAACAACATTATGATTTTTTCTGAAGCGTAGTATCAACATATTTAATTTTTTATGAGTTTTTTATGAGTAACAACGACACAATGAAATTAAATGCAGTCTGTAGTTCATGTTTCTCAAATTGCGATGTGGTCAGACTACGCGTGCTAGTTTTAATACTGTTTGTTTGTTTGTTTGTTTGTTGGGTTTAACGCTGTAGCAACACATTGTATATGTCATATAACGGCGGTAAGTCAACCTACTCACTGTTCTTGAAAAGGCTAAATCTCTGGATTTAGCTGTCAACCAACTACTAAGCTCATACTTTCGTCAGTGACTGACAACTGCCCTACATAATAGTAAATCATTTGTAGAAGGGAGAATGGCTGTAGAAATAATTTCATGACCAAGCTCCACGAAAACGACCTCTCGATCAGTACGTGCTATCAACTGAGTGAGCCGGTCCACTATTAGTTTTGATACCCATTGCAATTAATATGCATTTGATTGATCATTTACATTTGTCAAACATGTACAAACTCCATCCTACCAATAATTCTGATGTAGGACAGTTTTCAATCAATGACGAAAGTAAGCGACTGGCATATGGTTAACAGCTAAATGCAGATATTTAGCCTTTCCAGGAACAATGAGTTAGTTAATTGAATTTTACCTTTCCAACATTACAACCACCATCAAATGACATATACTTTTGTAAACGATTCTACGACGTTAAAATACATGTGCACCAAGGACGACATGAGACCATGTCAATGAAACGTCGATGATTTATTTTATTCATTGAAGATGAAGATTAAAAAAAAACGTAAGAAATTATGTCCGTTCGTGCGTCGGTTTGCTAATTGGTTTCTGAATAATAATTTAAAAATGTGGCAACGATTTGAAATACATTATTTTGTGTACTTACATAAATCACAAAATCAATAGTTTAATATTGAATGTGTCCCAAATTGTGTTCAGTGCGATCTAGGTTTTGTGGTGAAAACCTCCTTATAGCAGTGAGGTATTTGTGGGAGAGTTAGTGAACATCTTTATTGATAAATCAAGCCAGTATTGTCCTAACCTTTCATTATTCTTAAAAACCTTGATATTACAGGTGAGATTAAACAACAGATAGACAAATCTAAAGCTTTACTAGAAGAAAAGGACAAAGAAAGAACTGAGCTGGAAAAACGTCTTGAAGAAAGCGTTAGAGAGAATGAAAACTTAAAAAGAACGAACCTTGATTTACAGAATAGTTTACAGAAATCAAAAGACGAAACAGCTAATTTACAACAAAAACTACACAAAACTGATATGTCTAAGTTTGCATTACCCCCATTTCTTGCTGGAAGTAAATCAACTCGCACTGGATGGAACCCGAAAAATTTGAAAAGATATTGAGAAACCATAAGAATAATTATGTACTATGTAATTAAAGTACTTGCATTAGTAGAATACATCCTAACTATACCAAGTTAGAAGTCAAAAGATAATGCCCATATTTTTCCAAAGAGTTTGACTTTGTACGTAGTCCGTCCGACAATTTTTCTAAAATGTGCAATTTCGCTGGTGGTTTTGAAGCTTAAAATAAAACAATATAAAATTGTCATACTTTTAGGAATGATGTATATACAAATTTACGTGGTCTTACTTTTTGGGCTATTGCCTATAGGATAAATAAGATCTTCTATCTCTTCGGACTTAAATATAAACAATATAAAATGGTTTACACAAACGTTTTAATTGCTGCCAGATTCAAGACGGGGCCAAACTCTTTGGAGTGTTAAAAAGTAATACGATTCAAATTCTTTAAAATTTGGGCTCAACCCCATATATTCCAATGTTCAAATATGTTATCATACATAGTGGTTATGTACACGTACATACTTTTAATACCAAACATAAATTCCCCTTCTTAATACACGAATTTGTGCGATTAACAATAGCCGTCGTAGTAAATATCGTTCAGAACATTATCGTCCTTATTATTGACGGAACTTTTTTCTTAGGATGACCTTTCTTATCGTTTAGCACAATTAAAATGTCATAAATATATTTATTGTTGGCTGTAGTTTGTTTTCATCCATATTAAATGACCAGAATATCATGTCTTTATAAAAGAAGTTCATTAAACCATCATTTTTGGAATTCACAAATACTAGACACCTAACCTCTGTTAGCACTTGTCTATTCTATTATATAAAAACGGTGACATTTTCTGGGATTTAAACTATCATCATGTATCATTGTGTAGTTATAATAATTTAAAGGCAGTGATTTTAGGCACTCGATCACATACGGTGATAATTTCATAATAATTTTTGCTGTGGAACTTTATAATGCACGTCGATAATGCATCCATGATTACAATTAATATGTTCTGTTTTGTTATTATGATTATGATTATCCATTCATGACATTAAATTGTTAAGGTGATATGACACACCGTATCACACTACCTTTACAAGTAACTTGAGACAACTTCTTATTTAATTTGTTTTCATGTTTTTTATGTTTTTACTTGATCAACCTTTGTTTTCATTTCATTGTTAAGTTATTTAAATCTCCGGGTCAATGAATACTCACGTCGCAATAAAACATTTTATAATGTAATGTGTCTGTTTATTGTTTTACTCCAAATGAAATCATGTAACTGGAACAATGAGCACAGAACAGAACAATCTTGGTCACAGTGGCTTTCTTTTCACGCCACATTTTAATTTCAAATTGAAAGTTTTGATATAACATGGATATCTGTAAAATATGAATAAATGTAAAGTTATTTTGGGTTGTCTTTGATCAACCATCTGACTAGAGTTTCAACAGTGCTTTTTGTCATGAAGTCTACAATAGAAATATCATTATAAGGTAAATATTTTTATTTGTTATTCATAACATTCGATGTTTATTTTTTCATACTTTGTATATACTTCACAACCGTTTTGCGTTGTTATCGTGTTATTAGGAAAGAAAATGCTTATTATGAAACATTCATGTATCTATGTTAGGTCAAATTTGCTTATGATGTTTTGACATTGTAACGTTCATTTTGTAATTTGCTTGTAGATTACATTGTAGTTGCATACCGCTTGGGTCTATTTTATTTAAAATCATTTGTTAACATAGCTAGCAGTCTTATGGTTTGTATTATGATGATCCACAGTTGATTCCTTGGCGCGATAAATCATATCCTTTAGTGAATTCGACGAAAATGTCTTCAGCTTTGAAGAACATGCCGGCTCTATGTGGAATAAGCCGTTGCGAATAGCGGAAATGTTGACAAATGAGGCGTCCATTAAATATTATCTGTAAACAAATTCAGCCATCGTCTGTAGTCTTTACCTATGTCCTTTAACCACCAAAATAGAAAATATTCATTTATTTCAGCTCTTTCGGCGTCAAAAGGCAAGTATGGGAGAACTAGTTCGTCGTATGGACTATGAAAAACGATCAAAGAAACGTTTGGCGATCGTAAATGGAAGTGGACAAAGAATCAATAGAGAGCATAGTGCTCCAGTTAGGGCAGCCAATGAAATGGAGGAGAGAAAATGTCATTTGTTGGTAGAAACAATGGAAAGGCATAAACAATTATTTCTTAACAGGTGTGAATATGAAAAGAAAGAAGTTTTAAAGTTTAAAGACGATCTTGATACAAAATCTGAACGATTTTCAGAAGCTAAATACCAACATATGAGAGCACAGTCCGCGTTAAGTAGACAACAGAGTGCCAACCAGCAAGCCAATATTGGACCTGTCATAGAAATTGTACCGAGACATTACTACAGAACGGAGACAAAATCATCCGCGGTAAAATTTGATATAACATCGGATAGTTCAGACGATGATAGTTCAAGTGATGATGACGATAATTTGGATTTAAGTTCTTATGCCAGAGGCAAATCAACTGAATCGAAACCAAAACCTGCTGGGTTTTCAACGACAATTCACTGGGCAACTCTGACTAAAAAGCCACCATCAGCGGAGCTTAGACGGAGGCGTGTATCACTCGGTTTAGAAAGTCATAGATTTTTACCTGCGCGTGGTGTAAGACGACAGTCAGCGCCACCTAGAGTAATGAGTGCATTGGAACCACGTGATGTTAGAAGTTCTCGTAGAAGTTCCATAAGTCTCACGGGCTCTCTTACGTCATTAAACGAGAATGTAAACAACTCAGCCAATAATGACGTAAGCAGTAGATCGTTCCGGTTGTTGAAGGAAACATTTAAGAAAAAGAAATTAGAGAAACCAGACCCTAAAAGTGACAAATTAAACTTCATGAAAGCAGATCATTTAAACAAAACGACAAACTTGTATGAAAGAACTATGGAAAAATTTGATAAGTTATTTAATGAAAATGTGTTTCTGTATTACTAGTCTGTGATTTCTTGAAACATCAATTTCTATAATAAAATGCTTTTACATCAATTTTCAAAACACATACATAGCAATTATCTTATGTAGCAACGCTGTTCAAACGTCTCTATAACGTGGGTACTCCCGTGTTGAAGTTATATATAAATATAAATACATGTTAATCTGATAATATGACTTGATAATGCGATAATAAAATTACTTGAGTACAATTTTATCTTTTTTTAAATCATACTTTAGATTGCGAGATTTTGTTATTAAGGCCAACAAATAGTGAATGTTTTTAATGATTATCAGCTCTATAAATGCTAATTTCCTTTCCGATTGTTAACAAATGGGCATGATTGAAAATGGTCACCGAGTTATTAGTGTAAGTCAATTGTAATTGCCATGTTATTAATATACATCAAATTAATCCACTTACGGTATTTCCGTATATTGCATTGTCACTTTTGGTTTTTTATCTTCTTCTACTTTGATCGTTTCATCTTCTTTAGTCGCCGTTCAATGTAAATATAGATGTACGCTAATAGCAACTATATGAGTAATATCCTATTTTTGTTAAGTTATGTTCATCTATCATTTATATATCATTGACTTTTGTATTATTGTTTTGTGCTGCTCTGAGAATGTCACATACTGTCCCATGGCCCGTTAGACTTATCATTGTCCCTGAAGAGTTTATGATGTGAAGACGAAGTTATTTTAACATGCATACGTTCGTTGTTAGCTATCAACATTCCTATTTGATTCAGTGGTATGTGTAGGATAGCCGTAGAACTTATTTCATGGCAAATATATATTAATCAACATAAACTTATATATGTTTTATGTATACAAATTTGTCTGTGATATTTAGATCGACAAGTTTAATGTCCATAAAGTCGTCTGAGAATAAATTATATTTTTACGAAGTTTGAATTGTCATCATTAAATTAGTCGCCAACTAGGATGACGTGAAAACAAATACCTCTATAGTTTGGCCTAAGCCAGTCACTGTGCTACTGCTGCAAACTTGTGTCCACACATTAAATGGTTATATACGTGTATGTTAAATGTAAGTTGTATATTTTATATTTTATCAATTTGACTTTTTATTCAAATTTATCTTTTAGTCTGTTATAAATACATTCTTCTTTACTGTTTTTTTATTTTTACAATGACATAAAGGATCGATAAAATTTGTTTTGAAAACGAAAGTAAAAAGTGGGCGTTTTTTACTTAAGTTCGATGTCATTAAATGAGTGAATGAATTAAGAGTATAATTATGTCTTTATCTTATACACTGCCCTTCAAAAATTCCTTCACACATTCATACATTGTATTAGATGGAGTTTCAAAATATTGTAAAAGCATTTTTTTGTTAATTGATAACTAATATGCTTGTTTTGAAGTTGGCACATTATTCTTTTAGGTATGAAATTTAAAAAGGAACTCAATCCTGCAACTGGTTCATTGAGATACATATAGTTTTGGGAAATAAATAGTTATTTTTGCTGCAGCTCCAAAAATTAAATGTACCTGTAAAACATCTGTTTCCATTGCATTTTGATGAATAAAATAAACAAATATATGATAATTCTTCAACACCGGACATGGAAATTGTAGTAATTCAATTAATTGTACTGTGAAGGAACTATTGAAGGGAAGTGTATCAATAGACTTTGTAAAATATAAACAAATTAATACAGAAAAACAATCAAAACATGTATCATTCCAGATATTTAACAATGGCCAACCAAGTACGCACATATGGAAAAGAAAATGTAACAAGTGATTGGAGAGACAAGAAATCAATTAATCACTGTTTGGGCTACTTATCTGAACATAAAATGTGGCATGACGTCACATTTGTCGTCTCAGTAAAACTTCTGTTCGGCCATCGTCTGATTTTAAGTCTGCGTAGTCCTGTCTTTGAAGCAATGTTCTATGGTCCTGCCGCTGGCAAAAATGAAGTTATAGAAATTCAAGACATGGAATATGATGTTTTTGATGATATTTTGAGGTAAACAAATTTGTTACTTATTTTCAATCAGTTTTTTTACGATACTCGCTACGTGTTGTTTGAATACGAATACGAGGGATGATCCAAAATAACGTGGACTTTTAATACTGCTCTTACAATTTTAATAATATTTTTTTTTAAACTTATATGGTTGTAAATCGCAACATTAAATGAATCAAACAAAGCAATAAAATTACAAATATTTATAATTATAAGACCGCACCATGCGTTTTCATAACCAAGGTAACGCCGATGCGGCGCGCGCCGTTATAATCACTATGTTTAAGAAACACATTGTATTGTTTCTCCGAAAATAATGCAACAAACAGCGCGAAACTAAATCAATTGACGTGTGGGTGTATACATGACGTCATGTCCAAATTTGACTTCATTTGATCAAGGCGTTATGGAGAAAACAACATTCATAAGACGATCTCACCAACGCAACGAACGTTAAAATATTGTCACCTGACCGGATGGAAGTATGTTGCATCATAAAATGTTGTCATAATCTCATAAAAAATGCCAACCAAGACGCTTAAGTTGATTGAAAACTCTAAACGAAAAACTCCAGTCAGTAGAAGTTTAGTTTTTAAGTGACACGAAAGGTTTGGGAAGGGTAGGTAAAACTTTCAAGAAAGACAGGGTGGGTGCAGAAACGGGAAAGACGAAGCGACTGCAGAGAAATCAATTTGAGAAGCACTGAATACGGACCGAGGTCTAACCTTTCGCGATTTGGCAGATAATCTTGAAATGGGTTACGGTACCATCAAGCGCATTTTTACCGGCAACCTGCGAACGTCAAATGTAAATCGATTTTCAATCTATTTGCCGTTATTTGACATTGAGTCCTGTGCTGTGTGAGTGACGATGCCATTAATGTTACGAAGACGTCGTTGACGCGCACCGTGTCACTGATAGTGATAGTTTTCTAATGATCATTACTTTTTACTGAGTCAATATTTTTTCTGATATTTTGTAAGTACATGTATATGCAGGACATATTGTTATTTATGTTGATGTACTTTGTTTTCTGATTGTACCTAACAAACGTTAACTGTAGCAATAGTCCACGTTATTTTGGATCATCCCTCGTAGTTTAATCAATTACCAAATTTAGTTAATGCTATTTTATTGCAAGGCCTTGATGATAACTTCTATTTGCTCATTCAAAAAATGGTACATTTCTATGTGGCCAAATGATTTAAATACAAGCTTACAAAATTTAAACGAATCGCCTCCCTTGAAATGAAGAGATATCAGTTTTTTTTAATATTTCCATTTGGATTTTTTAAATTCCTATCTACCAGGACGATGATAAGCGATTAGCAATGTTGACGATCTTTCCCACCTTTGACCTACTTTTCTCAAACATTCGAATAAAATTGAACTCACGAAACTTGCAAAACTATATACTAATACGAAATCAATCGCTACAAAATATGCAGGAAGAATTATTTGAATGTGTATGAATTTTATACTGTTGGGGTCGAAGATCTTAGACTTTATAGTGGTAGAAAGCTTTCAAGTTCCACTATACCTACGTGTATCATCTTTTCGCGATAAAGGAAAAATGAAAAAATATCAATATGTTTTAATTTTAGTTTAGACTATTTCTTTACAGGTAGTTCAATCATGTAGCATCAAAATTCCTTAAGATTTTAAATTTTCAAATTAAATGTTTACCAAGTACTTCAAATACTTGTGCAGATCAATGGTAAACAATTAACTGACTGTGTTTATTTTTTCACAGATACATTTATACAGATTCCTGCGAACTTACTGGTGATAATGTTCTGCCTATACTTTATGGTGCCAAGAAATACTGTTTGTCTGAACTTGTAGATCGTTGCTCATTATTCCTGGAGCAGTCTATAACCTACGATAACGTTTTTGCTCTTTATGAGCAAGCCAAAATGCATGATATAGATTCGTTGGTTAAATCCTGCTTTGATTTCATGATTGAAGAATCAAACGCTGTGTGTAAAACAGATTCTTCAGTTCGTATGTCATATGAAAGCCTGTTTGAGTTTTTGTCAAGCGAACATTTGACTGGGGACGAATTGGTTTACTTCGAATTTATCAACAAATGGGCGAACCAGAAATGTTTGGCAAACGGCATCGAACAAAGTCCTGAGAACAAAAGGAGAGTCCTTGGTGCCATTGTTAAGAAGATTAGCTACCAGTTTATGAAAGCTGAAGATTTTGCACGTGTTGTGGTTCCTACGGACATACTTTTGTCTGAAGAAAAAATCCAAATTTTCCAGTTCATAGCGACTAGAGATAAGTCATGTATTGAGAAGTTTGCTATTCCTCCTCGACAAGGTTTTCCAGTTTTCATTGATACAAGATCTCTCAGTGGTCCCAAAACATCTGGCGAAACATCATTCCGTTTCCAGTTTTCATGCAACACCAATGTAAAATTGGTAAAACTGTTTCCTTTAAAGTTAAGTAGTATGCGTGACTTCGGCAAGAAAGATGTTGATGCAGTAGAAGTTTTTGTGAGTGCAAATTTCGATGGGTTTTGTAATAAGGGTAAGCATGAAGATATATCTACAAATGTTTTAAATGATTCAGCGGCAATAACAAAGGATGTTGGTATTATATTTCAAGCGAACAAAATTTACAATATTAACGTATCAATTCGCACTGAAAGCAGCAATGATGTTTTTGAAGAGGAAATTACTGATTATCGATATGGCTATAGAACAAGTCTGTTATGTCGTGGTTTTAAGAAACGAAAGACAAAAATCATTGATCACACATCACTCCATACCTTTACTAATGGTTCTTTTTCATGTACCATCAAGCAAATACCATGCTGTGTCGAGGAAGTAGAATTCAAAATGCTTCCATAATAAAACATCTGTACTCACTTGACATATCATTTTGATTTACTTTCAGTAACTTAAGTTACATTTATATTTAACTGTAGTTTAAGGTCTTTAGTATATCTGTCTATTTTTTTTAAATGAATGTCTACGCTGAAGACAAGAATATAATGCTAGTCAAACAATTATCGAACCAGAGACATACCACCCTCATCGTTCTTTCTTTCTTTCTTTCTTTCTTTCTTCCTTCCTTCCTTCCTTCCTTCCTTCCTTCCTTCCTTCCTTCCTTCCTTCCTTCCTTCCTTCCTTCCTTCCTTCCTTCCTTCCTTCCTTCCTTCCTTCCTTCCTTCCTTCTTTTCTTCCTTCTTTCTTTCTTTCTTTCTTTCTTTCTTTCTTTCTTTCTTTCTTTCTTTCTTTCTTTCTTTCTTTCTTTCTTTCTTTCTTTCTTTCTTTCTTTCTTTCTTTCTTTCTTTCTTTTTTCTTTCTTTTCTTTTTACTGCGTGTAACGTCGTGTCAAAACAATTTAGATCATTTTACGGCGGCCAGCGCACTTTTCCTAGCTTTCCTGGACCCTTGCCGATTACAAGTACTCACCCACCCTTCCAAAAGGCCAGACACATCTCCATATTATTGTTATATAGGTGTTCGTGAAGTAAAAAGTTCAGTGGCATTGTTTAGGAAATTAGCTCTATTAGATCTATCAGTGGCTCCAACTACATCTGAAGAATAATTTTGATCCAGTTTTCATGTAATACTAATGGTTATTAAGAAAACTGTTCGTACTAAGTTAGGTAAAGTGCATGACTTCGGTAAGAAGGCAGTAAAAGTTTTAAAAGATAAATATTCTGATAATACTCGTAAGCATTAAATATTTTAGAAAAATCAGATGCAATTAAAATAGACACTGGTTTTGAGTTTAAGGCTAAAAGAACGTACAATGTAAACATTTTAAATTTTCGATGCTTACTCGGAAATTATTGGTGCTATTAAAAACAGTGTGTAAACGGCTCTACGACAAAAGGGATACATTATAAGTATATTGATATGACAGTTAAAACCCATACACCTCACCATACATATACTTATGGTTCTTTTCATATAACATTCAGAAAATACATCGCTGTGTTAATGTTTAAATTCGAACTACTTCCAAAATAGGATATTTCGGCTCATCATTTTCATTTTCCTACAGTAAAGTAAATTTGTCACTTAACTGCTGGTATTAAAATATGTAATGTATAGTTTAGTGTTTTTTGCCATATTTTTATATCTTTAGTCATATCAAGGTTGTCGATCGTCTTACTCATTCAATGACAATGTCCTCGGAGAGAATAGATACATTGGCTGAAGTTTTAAACATACTAGTATACTTAATAAAAACATCACCATTGACTGACAACTTACCCATATGATACAATAATTGGAGAAAAGAAACATTTCGTGTATTTACTCCATAATAAATATGTTTAATACCGCTAGGGGATAGAATCCAAAGCCCCTGGATTAGCAATTAGACCATTATCCGTCTAACTTACAGAGTGGGCTAATGTGCAATGTTAAAATGGGCCGGAAGTTGTTAATAATGTGTATACGTCTCGATATGAAGCTCTTTGTGTGTATCAAGAGTAAATTCCTACTTTTAGCAATCTGCATAATGTATGTTTTCTTGGCTTTTTTTCTAACTAAATTATTGTTGAAAACGACTGTTCTTTGTAAATATTTACAAAACATTGTCACATGATTGTGTGCAATTATCATATTGTTTCTTATCATATGTTTTGTTTCATGTTTAAATAACTTATGTATTCAGAAATGACATTTTTCTTTTTTACAACAATATTTATCTTTAGTTGGACTCTATACTCAAATGAATGTATACTTAACGAAACTTCTAAGTACACCGATTTCAATGTTGTTAAAATTTTTCATTTTTAGCATTTATGTCCGAACGTTAATGCATATGTGTACAGGGCTATACTGCTGTCTGCTTGCATGTTTTTCATGCATCGTAATTGATGCAAAATTGGCTTTGTCGTGCATTCGCAGAAAAGCGGAAATGTGCACGTGCTTATCGTGCAATAATTGCACGTTTTCAGTTTTAGTGAAAATCATTAGTGTGTTGAAAAGCACAACGAAAAATAAAAAAAATTCTCGAATATCGCTTCAAGAACAATAATTTACCATAGGTCTTTTGCCAGACGGCGAGTCACCGGTAGAATAGAACTTCTAATTGCTTATTTTTCTGTTCAATTAAAACAACAAGAACATTTTCCCATATCAACGCATGCGCGACAAAAAATGTTTTACATTGATGAAGTAGCATGAAAACCATGAAAGCAAATGTCAGTTTGGTTCAAAACATATCTCCATCATCGATCAGACTTTAATGTTGAAAAATAAGACTTCACACAATACTAAAATCGGAGTACTTAGAAGTTTCGTTAAGTATATTTGAAAAAAGCTTCATGTGGTCTTTTCTACAAATCAATGGAAATATCTGATCTACAAGATCTTTTCAGAAATAATACTAGGTCAAATTCAAAACATTTTACTTATTTAATTAATCATTTATTTAAAATTTACAACAATGTGAACCTAACCAATGACCCACTTATCATCTCTAGACTCGTTGTCAGACAAACTACCTACTGAGTTAAAAGCGTGATTACCTTTGAACTTCAAATTAAATTACGACAGAAAAAATCGTAAGTCAGAATAAAGAAGCATTCAAATACATGGCTGAGTGTATGACTTCTCTGTGTCTTATTACAAAAATATACATTTATCTTTTCACATTTAAAGACAAGTTTATGAAACTTACGATTGTTTCTATGAAATTGTCCTATGATTGTTTTTGTCGTACGATTTCGGTTAAAGGAATTCAGTTTTAGCCTTTTTCAAAATTATTCGAACCAAAAGCAAAATCCCATTGTTATCATTTACCGTAATACTATGTAAGGTTACCTGTTACAGGTCATTTGTTAAATTAAGCATTTATCTGACAGAGTTGATAGAGCTTACTATCACACAACATAAGTACTATTCTGTCCCTAAGATACACATGCCTTATTACACGGTCTAAGAGATTTTGAGGAGAATATTCAGTTCTAAATGGAACGTCAAATTTAACAAGAATTATTGTACGATTATATTGAACTGTCTGGTTGCATAAATTAAAACGTCACATAACAAGGAATATTTAATGCTCGGATAAACTTCGGTAGTTCACGTGGAATGTATTGTTAGTACATAACACTGATGTATTATATCTTAGTTGCAATATGTATCAAAGTTTGTGTGGCCGATAAGTAAGACGGTACGACTGCCAATCTTTTAGTCCTAGGTTCGAATTCCCATAGTTATTTTTTATCTATTTTTCTTCGTGGATGGATTGCGTAAAACTCAAAACCTTCGTGCATCATGAAAATCATAATTGCGTTTGTTAGTTTTCGCCGACAAAATTGGACACTAAAAAACAGAACGCCCAGTAGCACAAACGACACTGCCAGTGAAACTAAATTATATGTGACATCGTTTGTTTTGTAGCGTTTTATTTATATTACAAAAAAGAAATAAAAATACTGAATGACATTAAACAAAATATTCAGAAAATAAAAATGCTAACAATATGGAAATAAGTTTCAAAGTTGAAACTCGTGTCCATTCCAAAAAAATATGTTCCGAATCATTTCAGTTTAACCGTACAACCATACAGTCAGATGAAATATTGACATTAAATACACCTACACATTGTATTTTCAACAGCAAAAATATATAAACAGAACACGGAATATAATATATACCGTGTGCGATAACCGTGTAATTATGCAATCCGACAGTCCAGTATGATCGTGCAATATCATAAATAACAAATATGTAAATAGCTAAATAACAATTCTATAAACGGTCCAGTGATTCCGATAGTATTCAACTTTCAATTGAGTGTGTATTACATGTTTGCTTTGTTTTGTTTGAAAAGTAAATACTTAAAGCAGTTGGTTGCCTTTATACTTATAGTTGTATTAACTAATTAGCAACTTTCTGTTTTTCGACTCTGTGTATTTCTTTATGTAAAGGACGAAACTTTTACCATCGTGCTCAACCGCACTACTTCCTGTATAACAAGACTCGAGTAAAATACGGAGACGATCAACAAATAAGATGAACGAGGTAAGTTCAGTATAATTTGATATATAACTCTTTTTTAAATTTTATTTTCTATTAATTTTACAATTATTTCAGAGTATGATTGAAATTGTTCTAGATTTTATAATTGAATTAAACGATTATGGTGGAATATATTTTTAACTGTTGCAAATAACATGGTACATTTGAAAACGAAAGTAGGAAAGTTTATAGTGATTTTCGTTTTTATCGACTTTACTTATCAATGTTTTAACTTCGCTTTTAGATTTTGAATTCTTATTACACAATATGGTTGTCTTAAACAGTGCTGGTATTAACTTGTATATTTAGACTAAATTCAATTATTTCTACTGATGCACATAATTGACCTAATTTCTATTTTCGGAAAATAACAGCAAATGCGCCATCAGAACTGCAAAGTAAATTAAATTCCATTACTGAATATACCTTTTACAGTAATTATGTTAATCTTTAACTGATTGAGTTGTGTGAACACCAAGGGCGGATCCATAATTTCTTTTTGAGTGTTCGGTATGATGTTTTCATCGATTAAGATTAGGGGAATCCCCTCCAGTATTTTGCAACGTAAACTGGCATTTCGTTACAATTCCTGAATAACGATTCTCGGATTTCATGAACTCATATGTTTCCTTATTATTTCGTTGATTTTAGGTCAACAGGTTTATGAGGTCATGTAGGTGTTGCAAATTACCATATTTGCACTTTCAAGTCAACTTTACACAGATCTATTAAATAAGTTAAACATCTGATTTTCAGAAAAATACTAACTAGTTCTTACATGTAGAAAAGTGATAAGAGCAGTTTTAGAAAAAAAAATCCGTAAAATATTTGCATAGCTTATTGATACAACTTTCAATGTTTTGTATTCAAAATTGAATGAAAATGATTTAAATAGCTGTTTAATATTCTGTGTTGATTAAATTTAGTACATGTACATTGTAAATACTATAGGATAGTCAATCTACGTTTCAAAAAAACTCAAGAAAATGTAATCGTAGTACATTTCTGTTAATGCAATTCTTATATAAAAAGCTGGATGACTCTCTGAAGCTGTGCGGGGTGTGTATGAAATTCAAGTCGCGTTAATGTCCTACATAGAGGTCAACTAGATTAATTTTCTCAACCTACATATGCCCCCGTACGGATTCAGGGCATCATCCAGCTCATGTATCAACCAATAGCTTTGAATTCCAAAATGCCAAAATGCCCTACGCTTGCATTTTCTAGAGAAATATTTTTAAGGTTGGTCGGTACCTTACTCGGAGGGAAAAACGAAAAAAATATTTTGTTCACCGTTTATGATGAAAGTTGGCAGGCAGATACCTTCATGCTTTTTGTTTGTTTTTCTGGTAACCTTAGCGACGTTGTGGTTTTTTTTCACGACGTCATGCACGTCACAATCTTTCGCGCTAAAACAGGCATGCAAGTACATTAAAACCACATATTTAAAGAATTGAATGTCCGAGGTCAATGA
The DNA here is from genome assembly GCA_025267735.1 of Mactra quadrangularis. Classification (NCBI taxonomy): domain Eukaryota; kingdom Metazoa; phylum Mollusca; class Bivalvia; order Venerida; family Mactridae; genus Mactra; species Mactra quadrangularis. The sequence continues at coordinate 43,024,891 of CM046305.1, read as the reverse complement.
TTATTATACCAAAATGTTTCTGAAATGTTGTTGCATACACACATTTTGTTCCGATTATCTAAATATCAAGCCAGTCGAAATGATTGTACATTTCATCACTGAATTCAGGATTTTCACGTCTAAAACGTTTCACCAATTGCCGAGTTATAATGTTTATTTTCATATTAAAGCAGAACGGTGGTCAAATTTTTATCGCGATATTTGAAATATACGCACTTTTTGTGTCATTTTAATGAAATAAAAAAGGAAAGTGAACGTTCTCAGTTTTTCACAATATCGCGTTCAAAGTAAAATTACCTTCATTACAACGAAGTTAATACAACGTTACGTGTACGTTAGAGGGAGCAGTGGTCCAGTGGTATAACGCGCGCTTAGGGATCGAGAGGTCCTGGGTTCGATCCCCACTAGGGACACTGCTAATTTCCTTGAGCAAGAAATTAACCTACGATTGTTCCACTCCACCCAGGTGTAAATGGGTACTGTGAGGGATCGCCTGCCTGAGGGTGATTTCAGTGATCAGGAGTTATTGTACAAGATTGTAAAGTCGGCTGAACATGTATATGGAAGCAGACTTTAAACCGCACTTTACGCTGACGTTGTGATTAAAGCATTTGTTGTATAAAATAAGTAGAAGCGGACTTTGATTGACTTATGTTTAATTAATTTTGAACAGATCAGATGCTGAGTGTCGAAAGAAATTAATTAAGAACTGAAAGAAACTACAAAATTAAATTTACAAAAAATAACATACATAACCCAAAATCACAACGTCAGCGCAACGTAATATTAATGCGTTGTTTGAAGGTACTTTTACTTTGAAGGCGATATTGTGAAAAACTGAGAACGTTCACTTTCCTTTTTTATTTCATTAAAATGACACAAAAAGTGTGTAGTTTTCAAAATTCGCGATAAGAATTTGACCACCGTTCTGCATTAATTTGAAAATAAACGTTATAACTCGGCAATTGGTGAAACCTTTTAGATGTGAAAACCCTAAATTCAGTGATGAAATGTACAATCTTCACGACTGACGTGATATTTAGATGATTTGAACAAAATATTTGTATGCAACATCATTTCAGAAACATTTTGGTATAATAATCATTGGCCTCGGACATTAATTACTTTAAATATATGGGTTTAATGTACATGCATGTCTGTTTTTAGCGCGAACCATCGTGACGTCCGTGACGTCGTGAAAAAACCCACAACGTCGCTAAGGTAACCAAGAAAACAAACAAAAAGCATGAAGGTATCTGCCTGCCAACTTTTATCATAATCGGTGAACATAATATTTTTTTCGTTTTTCCCTCCGAGTAAGGTACCGATCCATCTTAAGTCGTAGGTAGCCTGCCAATCGAAGTGGTATTTTATCTATGAAGTAACGAAGTATATATTAAATCATAATGCCCACATTTTATCCTTATGAAATATTTTTGTAGGGTACATCAATGGCAAATAAAACTAGCAGAGATCACAAAAAGGAAAATGTGGCATCTGACTGGAGAGACAAGAAATCAATCAATCACTGTTTAACCTACTTATCTGAACACAAAATGTGGCACGACGTCACATTTTCTATCTCAGGAAAACACGTTTACGGACATCGTCTGATTTTAAGTCTACGTAGTCCTGTCTTTAAAGCAATGTTCTATGGTCCTGCCGCTGACAAAAATGAAGTAATAGAAATAACAGACGTGGAATATGACATCTTTGATGCTATTTTGAGGTAAACAAATTTGCCATATATTTTTTATTGGTTTCTATTGATCAAAATTAAAATATATTTTGGAATATTTTTCTCATCGACGAAATTTGTTTGTTTTATGTTATACGTTATAAAATTGTAACACATTTGTTTATTCTCTCTGAAAGATAAAATAATTTTAAAATGGCGAACTTCTACATATAAATAAATACAAGTGCCACTAATTCGATTCCAGTACGGACTTTTGTAGAGCAAATAACACTTGCTGAATTTTATCATTTGATATCGGGTCCGTACGAACCACTATTGTATCTCCATTTGAAAATGTGTCTCGTTCAGCTCTCTGTATGATGCAATCTAATATTTTAATTTTAATTAAAATTTTAGCAAGTGTATTTTAATTCATATAAAATATTTAACTGAACATTTTTGTCATAAGCAATCATCAATGTTTAAACGCCTTTTTGATTAAACACTAACACGATTTTATAGATTATAATCAAATTTACTTGATTGTTTATTTGTTTACTTGTTACAGAGATATGTACGAAGACACTTTTGATGAACTTACTGGGGACAATGTTTTGCCTATTTTCAATGCTGCTAAGAAATACTGTTTGTCTGAACTTGAAGATCGGTGTTCGTTATTCTTGGAGCAGTCTGTAAGCATTGACAACGTGTTTTTTCTTTATGAGCAAGCCAAACTGTATGATATGAATTCGTTGGTTGAATCTTGCTTTGATTTAATGATTATGGAGTCAAATGATGTGTGCAAATCTGATTCGTCCGTGTATCTGTCATATGACAGTCTGCTAGAGTTTTCATGTCGAGCGATCAATTGACTGGAGACGAATTGGTTTACTTTGAATTTGTAAACAAATGGGCGAACTAACAATGTTTGTCAAACGGTATCGAACCAAGCCCTGAAAACAAAAGAGTAGCTCTTGCTGACATTGTTAAGAAGATTAACTACCAGCTTGTATATTTAGACTAAATTCAATTATTTCTACTGATGTACGTAATTGACGTAATTCCTATTTTCGGAAAATAATAGCAAATGCGTCATCAATTTTGCAAAGAAAATTTAATCCAATTTGCTGATTATACCTTCCACAATAACTTTGTTAATTTTCAGCTGATAGATTTGTATGAACACCAAGCTGAATCCATTATTTCTTTGGGCATGTTGATTTCATGGACTCAGATTAGGGGAATCCCCTCCAGTTTTTTGCTATGTAAACTGCTATTTCGTAACAAACCCCGACAAACGATTCTCGCATTTCATGAACTCATAGGTTTCCTTATACTTTCGTGATCTTCGGTCAACAGTTTTTTCGGTCATGTAGGTGTTTTAAATTACCATTTTAGCACGTTAAAGTCAATTCTAAGTTCCGTTTTTACACAGCTCTTTTAAATAAGTTAAACATCTGATTTTCAGAATACTTACTAGTTCATAAATGTAGAAAAATGATAAGAGCAGTTTTAGAAAAAATCCGTAAATTTTTTGCCTAGCTTATTGATACAACTTCCAATGTTTTGTATTCAAAATTGAATGAAAATTATTTTAATAGCTGTTCAATATTCTGTGTTGATTAAATTCAGTACATTGTATATACTAAAGGATAGTCAATCTACGCTTTCAAAAAAAGCTCAGGAAAATGTAATCGTAGAACATTTATGTTAATGCAATTCTTATATATAAAGCTGGATGACTCTCTGAAACCGTTTGGGGTGTATGAAATTCAAGTCGCGTTAAAGCCTTATATAGAGATCAAAGGTCAACTCGATCAATTTTCAGGGCATCATCCAGCTCATGAATCAACCATTAGATTTGCATTAACAAAAATGTGCTACGCTTGCATTTTCTAAAGTTATATTTTTAAAATCGTAGGTAGCCTCTTAATCGAAGTGGCATGTTATCTATAGAGTATTAAAGTAACGATGCATATATTATTTCATAATGTCCACATTTTATCCTTATAAAATATTTTTGTAGGGTACATCAATGGCAAATAAAATTAGCAGAGATGAGAAAAAGGAAAATGTGGCATCTGACTGGAGAGACAAGAAATCAATCAATCACTGTTTTACCTACTTATCTGAACATAAAATGTGGCATGACGTCACATTTTCTATCTCAGAAAAACACATCTATGGACATCGTCTGATTTTAAGTCTACGTAGTCCTGTCTTTGAAGCAATGTTCTATGGTCCTGTCGCTGACAAAAATGAAGTTATAGAAATAACCGACATAGAGTATGTCATCTTTGACTATATTTTGAGGTAAACAAATTTGCCTTATATTTTTTATTGGTTTCTGTTGATCAAAATTACAATATGTTTTGGAGTATTTTTCTCATCGACGAAATTTGTTTGTTTTATGTTATACGTTATATAATTGTAACACATTTGTTTATTCTCTCTGTAGGATCAAATAATTTTAAACTGGCGAACTTCTATATATAAATAAAATACAAGAGCCACTATTTAGATTTCAGTACGGACTTTTGTAGAGCAAATAACACTTGCTGAATTTTATCATTTGGTATCGGGGCCGTACGAAACACTATTTTATCTCAATTTGAAAATGTGTTTCGTTCAGCTCTCTGTATGATGCAATCTAATATTTTAGTTTTTAAATAGAATTTTCAGCAAGTGTATTTTAATTCATATAAAATACTTAACTGAACATTTTTGTCATAAGCAATCATCAATGTTTAAACGCCTTTTTGATTAAACACAAACACGATTGTATAGGTTATAATCAAATTGACTTGATTGTGTATTTGTTTACTTGTTACAGATATATGTACAAAGACACTTTTGATGAACTTACTGGGGACAATGTCCTGTCTATACTTTATGCTGCCAAGAAATACTGTTTGCCTGAACTTGTAGATCGGTGTTCGTTATTTATGGAGCAGTCAGTAAGCATCGACAACGTGTGTGTTCTTTATGAGCAAGCCAAACTGTATGATATGGATTCGTTAGTTAAATCATGCTTTGATTTAATGATCAAAGAATCACATGACGTGTGCAAATCTGATTCGTCAGTTGGAATGTCATATGACAGTCTGCTAGAGTTTTTGTCAAGCGAACGCCTGAAGGGAAACGAATTGGTTTACTTCAAATTTGTCAAAAATTGGGCGAACCAGAAATGTTTATCAAATGGCATCGAACAAAGTCCTGGAAACAAAAGGAAAGTCCTTGGTGACATTGTTAAGAAGATCAGCTACCAGCTTATGAAAGCCGGAGATTTTGAACGTTTTGTGGTTCCAACAAATATACTTTTGCCTGAAGAACAAAGCCAAATTTTCCAGTACATTACTACCAGAGAGAAGTCATGCATTGAGAAGTTTTCTATCCCTCCTCGACAGGGTTTTACAGTTACAATTAATACAAGATCTATCAGATGTGGTCCCAATACATCCGAAGAATCATTCTGTTTCGAGTTTTCTTGCAACACCGATGTAAGATTAGTAAAACTGTTTCCTTTCAAGTTGGAAGGCATAAGTGATTTCGGTAAGAAAGATGTTCAGAGTGTGAAGGTTTTTAGGCGTATGGGAATTGTTAAAATAGTAAACCGGTTTTTTAGCAAGACGGTTGTTACTTCAGATAGTGATAAATCTATTTTAGACGAGTCTGCTGCAATAACAAAGGACACTGGTATAATATTTAAAGCTAACAAAACTAACATTGTAAACATATATCTTCAGACTAAAAACATGCCAGACAATGGCTTACAGCGACAGGAACCTCCAAGCATTGCCCACACATGTCTGCATACAAGTACTAATGGTTCTTTTTCGTGTACCATAAAGAAAATACCATGCTGTGTCGAGGTTGTAGAATTTATAATGCTTCCATAATAAAATTCATTTACTCACTTGACACATCGTCCTGATTTATATTCAGTTACTTAAGTTAACCTTGTTGTTTAACTAATAGTATGGTTATTTTATGTATTAGTAGTACCCTACGCCGCATTCCAACTTTTTACATTCATATTTATAAGTCAGTAGAACTATGTTATCTATTTTAACTTGTTTATTATGTACTGATTTTTATCTAACCTACATAAATCATACTTTTTTCAGTAATATGCTTATGAACAAATGACAAATTTACCGATGTATAATGCGAGGGAGACGACGGTAATTAGATTGACGTGATAATGTGTGTACGCTACTACTATGTCTTTTCCTGAATATCTATTTTTCGATCAAGTATCGTGACAGTGATTGTGACAATTCACTTAGGTGTACGAACCAAATTCTCTACTGATGAATAATGGACAACATTTTATTCTAGAACTTATGTGTCATTTTCGTAATTATATTATGATTACCTCATCAGTTTACCAGGACAAAATTCATTGTAGAATCTAGAATAAAATTCTTACTTTAAGTAGAATGTTTGGTTTTGTTTGTCCAACTTGTATTTGAGATCAAGAACATCTTTCTTCGTAAACATTTACAATGTAATTGTCACATAATTGTTTATAATTATCATACTGTATTTCTATTATATGGTTTGTTTCATGTTTTTATGACTTACTAATTCAGGAATAAAATGTTTATTTTATGACAGTGTTTATTAAGTTTGTTTCATAAACGAGGTTGTAGAATTTATAATTCTTCCATTATAAAATTCGTTTACTCACTTGACAAATCGTTCTCATTAACCTTTGGCAACTGATGTATTGTCCGTTTTTTCTCAACTGTCAAAGCTTTAATAATTTCACGGTGACTGAACGCATTGTTTTTGTACTGGCCGCCTAATTGTTAATAAAAATATGTTGACTAAAACATATCATACGGCATAAGCAGCTTTACTCGATAATAATACACTCTTTCCAAAACTCGCTGATGTATTACGGCTATAATTTTAACAAACGCATTCACCGTGTAAATTATTCATGCTTCGACAGTTCAGAAAAAAACGAACTATACATCAGATGTTACACTGATAGTATGATAATGATTCCATGAAAAATATGGTGCCTCCGTCCGTTTTAAGTAGGACTGCAATATCTGTTTTAACCTATTTATGTCTTGTGATTTGTTTTAACACGATTTGTCCTTTTTGAATAATCTACCTATTAATAATGAACAGTTTCACCATTGTATTAGGATCAATTCACGACGGTAAATGAATTGACATCAAACAAACAGTTCAAAATTAGAATTTGTTCTAGTCTTTAGATTTACAGAAAAGTTTTCTTATAGGTCCTGCTCAGGAAGAAAACGTATAAAGTCGTTTAAACAAGACAATTATATACGTCAATGTCATTTGCCTGATCGATTTTTACAGCAGTATCTACGTCACGTGTATTGAAAGGGTTAAATTATGGACGTCAAATAAGTCTACAAACGGTGAGAGATCAACTGGTGTGGCATAAACCGTATTGTAAACTAATGTTTAAGTTTTTCTACCAACAATGTCAACGTCTAATTCAAGACTTAAGTTCCATTTGGCCCACAATATTCAAACTTTATACGATGATTGTCCATATCGGGTAGAAGGTCAAGGTCACTATTACCTTAAAACCGAAAACAGTTTCCGGAGCATTACTTAAGTTTCATTTGGCCCACAGTATTCAAACTTCATAGGAGGATTGTTCATGGTATCTTTTTTCTCTACTTTGTTTTCCACGATTATTCATAATATGATATTCATATGAAATATTCTCATGTCTTACAAATGCTTCATCTTAACTAAAAAAAACCACTTTCGGGCATATAATGCTCCGCCTAGCGGTGCTCTTGTTTCAATTGTTTTTATTTTTTTGATTTCATATAAATGTCTCCAATCGGGTAATATTTTATCCATTATTTTGTGAAAATGTCAAACAATAAGAAAAACTGCTGAAGTAAATTTACTTTCAAATGTCTATGCAAAAAGAGTCATCTTTGAACGCTTTAAATCTACTCATCTTTGTTGATTGAATAGTTAGATTTGACCTATTGTTAAAGTGCATTCAGTCTATTACTTTTTCGCGTCACAAAAAGTATTAAAACTATTATTATTATTATTAAACACTTAATATATTTATATACATGTGTACATATATGTATTATGTTTGAAAATCAAAATCGTTTATCCATGTGTTTAGTACTAAAATAAAGTGCACTTTTAAGCTCATTTTTGAGAAACTGAAGTAAGAAAATTGGACAACTTGACATAGGAAATGAACGTTATCCAGTAAACCACGAACAATGAACGCTATCATTATCCACATTCTGTTATAATTTACAAACAAGCTCTTTTCAAAGAATTTGATCGTATCTAGAGGGCTTATTGGAAGAATATATGACATATTTATACCATGTGCTTAACTTGCAGCACAAATAATGGCATTTAAACACATAAACCGTCAAAATACAATGAACGCTACCCCGGCAATTTCACTCACTTCAAAAATTGTTTCCTAAATTATGCCAAAACGGCTGAATTTTCCACACAAAAAAATACTGCTGCTATCGTATCTCGTAAGCAGGGGGTTTATGCGCGTATTCTTATGGAAATACACAGAATGATAAGTTCAAAAAGAGCAAAAAACCTACCTTAGGCGAGAGACCTAGATTCCAAATATGGTAAAAAATACCCGGATGAAGTCACGTGGGTTCGCCACCGTGTATGTGTCTTATTACAAAAATAAACTTTTATCTTTTCACAGTTAAGAAAATTTTATGAAATTGTCTTACTATTGTTTTTATGAAATTTTTATACAATTGGTTTTGTGGTACGATTTCGGTTAAAGGAATTAAGTTTTAGCCTTTTTCAAAATTATTCGAACCAAAAGCAAAGTCCCATTGATGTCATTTACCGTAATACTATGTAAGGTTACCTGTTATAGGTCGTTTGTTAAATTAAGCATTTATCTGACTGAGTTGATAGAGCTTACTATCACATAACTTAAGTACTATTCTGTCCCTAAGATACACATGCCTTATTACACGATCTAAGAGATTTTGAGGAGAATATTCAGTTATGAATGGAACGTTAAATTTAACGAGAATTATTGTACGATTATATTGAACTGTCCGATTGCATAAATTAAAACGTCACAAAACAAGGAATATTTAATGCTCGAATAAACTTCGGTAGTTCAGGTGGAATGTATTGTTAGTACATAACAATGATGTATTACATCTTAGTTGCAATATGTATCAAAGTTTGTGGCCGATAAGTAAGACGGTACGACTGCCAATCTTTTAGTCCTAGGTTAGAATTCCGATAGTTAATTTTTATCTTTTTTTCTTCGTGGACAGATTGCGTAAAACTCAATGCCTCCGTGCATCATGAAAATCATAATTGTATTAGTTAGTTTTCGCCGCCAAAATTGGACACTAAAAAACAGAATGCCCAGTAGCACTAACGACACTGCTAGTGAAACTAAATTTTATGTGACATCGTTTGTTTTGTAGTTTTGTATTTATATTACAAAAAATAAATAAAAATACTGAATGACATTAAACAAAATATTCAGAAAATAAAAATGCTAACAATATGGAAATAAGTTTCAAAGTTGAAACTCGTGTTCATTCCATAAAATATGTTCCGAATCATTTCAGTTTAACCGTACAACTATACAGTCAGATAAAATATTGACATTAAATACACCTACACATTGTATTTTCAACAGCAACAATATATAAACAGAACACGGAAAATAATATATACCGTGTGCGATAACCGTGTAATTATGCAATCGGACAGTCCAATATGATCGTGCAATATTATAAATAACAAATATATAAATAGCTATAGTCCGATTTTATCCGGTGAGCCGTGACTGCACTTTTGTATTTATAGATTTTTGGAATATTCCTACAAAAAGGTAACGCAGCTTATTTAACAAACCAACTGATTACTGTCTTTATTATAATTATTCAACATTGATTAAAGTGACTCAATAGTCGTGGCGGTAAGACACTTGGATTGATAGACATTGCTTTTGCTACCCCGGGTTCGAACCCTGCTTAGTATCCTTTATTCTTTTTTTATCATCTTTATTCTTTTTATTTTTTGCAATCATGGAAACGTACAACTCGAAATCTCTGTGCAGCACGAAGCCAAATGTATATAAAATAGAATATGCATATTTGTCTGAGTTTGTGCTTAGTTATTACTTTGATGTCATACACTTAACTGTCTCGACCGTGTCTTATAAAAATGATTCTAAGCACATGCATTTTATAAGAAAGAGAATTGAAATGGAATGCATGTAACTTTGGCACGTTCGTTCGATTGTATCTAGTTTGATTTCTATTCAGCCACAGCATTTGAAGCCGAATGTATAATATAAATGTATTATTATTCAGTACAATGTAAATTGCTGGATATAAAAAATAAGAACCAAGGAAATAAAACAAATAGAAATTAAAAAAATCAAATTATAGCACAACAAGCATTATATGATACGTACAACTATACGTGAATTTTATAATAAATTAAAAAATGTGGAGGCGGTGAGGTTCGAACCACTGCAGTAAAATTAAAGCTTCGGTCATATGTTTCTGACTCGTTACCGACTGCGCTATTTTGAACAATAATGTTGAATTATTATATCATGTATTTATACTTGAAATATTATAGTTTGTATTGATTTTTAGTGTAGTATTTACTGGTTTTACCTATCATCATGGTTATGATTAGACTCATCCAACCTGTCACGGCTCACAGAATAAAATCAGACTATAAATGACAATTCTTTAAACGGCCCAGTGATTCCGATAGTATTCAACTTTCAATTGAGTGTGTATTACACGTTTGCTCCGTTCTGTTTGAAAAGTGATAAATACTAAAAGCAGTTGGTTGCCTTAATACTTATAGTTGTATTAAGGTAGAATACCCATAATACACATATCAAGGAATAAGACTTTTGCTACTTTCTTTATAATCAGGATCACAACCTAGATTCACTGGCAAAATATTTTAAATTTTTACCGTCAAATAATTTTTTATAACATGTTTTTGAAAATTGAGTTATAAGTAAGAATCACACTATAAATTTGAAGGGGTATATGTCTTTAAAATGTAAAATTGAATTAAATAATCAAATTATTTTCATAAATTTTGTTTGATAAAATTCAGAATACTTTAATGAATGCAAATACATCAACTTTAATAGCTTTACCTTGGTATTTTTACACACATACCAAGTTAATAATAGGGAGACCCAACAGAAAATGTGACGATTTTCACCAGCTATAAAAACTACAAGTCCGTATCCTTATTTTTTGACTATGAAAACAGTTTCTGCACTCCTAGTTAAACATTTAATAATTTACCTTAAACCATATGGCAATGAATAAAACAAAGAACAAAAACTTTTACCACAGATAACTAAACAAAATGCCATTTTAATACATCAACCCCCTTTTTGAAAAAATGTCAAAACTCTAGTGACCATCATAATATGAAGTAAACACATCTTTACAGTATATATTTTTCTTTTAAACACCATTATTGACAATTTAAAGATAAAATAATGGTATTTTACGGTCTAATTGGATTAATCATCAACAACTTATTGATTACGAATTTGTTCGGGGACGAATCTGTTAGGGGCCGAATCTTTTCGTCCATTGTTTGAATTGGATTTTTAAACTTCCGGTTTAAACTTTTTACACGAATTCTATCTATTTTCTCAAATAATTGAGAGAATTAATAATCTTGTGAGGTAATACAATAGAAATATTAATAATATTTGAAAAATGAGGCATTTACACAGTAAAAAAGTACATCCGATCTTTATCGATTGATAACGACACCGACGAAAACCGCTTACGTAATTTGTCGACATGACCCGACATCGCCCGAAGTTTGACAGCAGCTATTATGGGAATTCTGCCTTAACTAATTAGCAAAACTCTGGGGTTGTTTTCGACTAAATCATTTGTCTGTGTGTTTCTTTAAGTAAAGGACGAACATTTTACCTTCGTGCTCAACGTACACTTCCTGTATGACAAGACTCGAGTAAAATACGGAGACGGTCAACAAATAAGATGAACGAGGTAAGTTCAGATTATTTTGATATATAACTCTTTTAAATACCATTTTATATTAATTTTACCATTATTTTAGAGTATGATTTGATTTTTTCTTTATTTTATGTATTAATTTAATGATTATGGCAGAGTATATTTACACCTGTTGCAAATAACATGGTACATTTGAAAGCAGAAGTACGAAATGTTATATTGATTTTGTTTTTATCAAACTTGTCTATTAATGTTTCAACTTCGCTTACAGATTGTGAATTCTTATTACACAATACGATTGTCTTAAATATGTGCTGGTATTAACTTGTATATTTAGACTAAATTCAATTATTTCTACTGATGCACATAATTGACCTAATTTCTATTTTCGGAAAATAACAGCAAATGCGTCATCAATACGGCAAAGTAAATTAAATCCCATTACTGAATATACCTTCCACAACAACTATGTTAATCTTTAACTGATTGAGTTGTGTGAACACCAAGGGCGGATCCATAATTTCTATTTGAGTGTTCGGTATGATGTTTTTATAGATTAAGATAAGGGGAATCCCCTCCAGTATTTTGCAATATAAACTGACATTTCGTAACAATGCCTGAATAACGATTCTCGTATTTCATGAACTCATAGGTTATTTTATTATTTCGTTGATTTTCGGTCAACAGGTTTATAAGGTCATGTAGGTGTTGTAAATAACCATATTTGCACTTTTAAGTCAACTTTACACAGATTTATTAAAGCCACTAAACGAAGACAAAATCTTTATCATCAATCTAAAAACAAGTAAAACTATCTAAAAGACTGTAGAGTATAACCGCATTGGGATTATAGTAACTCTCTCAAGCGGGCTCCCTTGTAGGGGTCAAGCTCTTCAAAATATCAATTTCTTATACAAGGGGTGGGGGTACTTTTATAACATGCAAATTAGACTACGGAGATACTCTCTCAGCCAATCAAATTGCTTGAAAAGTGCAGGGGCGTAGCAAGGGCTTTTTAATGTGTACGCAGCATCCTAGGGGTTCAATGGCACGCCCCCCTGAATTTGTTTTTACCTTAAAATTTAACCTTGAACTAGACTCGCAAAGGGTAAGTCCCATTGAAACGTAATTTTGTTCTTAATTTTTTTTCTTTCGTAAAATAATCAGAATTTAGTTATTTTTAGTACACCGCGTACGCCGGGTCCGCCCCCCCCCCTTGGATCCGCCTATGGCATCCGGGCAACATAAAATCAAAATTATTTTCATAAAACATCAGAACAATATAGAATAATTCAGGAATAAAATCTTTAGTAAAATGTATTATAATATGGACCCCTGTACTGTAACTTCAAAACTTAATGACCATTAAAACAATTGATCGTCGTTATCTTTGTATCATGTTTGATGAGTTTGTAATATATGAAGTATTGTTTTAGGATTATTTACATAATTGGGGTTGAATATTTATTTAGGAAACAATGAAATATGATAACGTAGAAGAATAGTGTTTAACGAATCACAAAATAAGCTTATATGAGATCTACTGTATTACATTTTAGATATATTATAGTTATTTAATCCATACATCGTATCTGTCATGGATGATTGGTGTACTAGTGGTGGGATATCCGCTGAAAAGGTAATCTATCATCAGTTGGAATCGGTTTATGTTGTCGATGCGATTCTTCCGATTATAATCGGTTCCTGATAAGTTTGTTTTTGCATGCATGTTTTACTGTGAATCCTTATAAAATTCATGTATTATGGATGAGGAAATATTTTTTCTTTAGTCAAATGTGTCAAAAACCTAATAGAAATTAAAAATCAAAGCAACCGATAAAAATAAATGATCGATTGCCAAGTTCCCTTGACTAGTATAGTAGCTGTATTTTTTGAGCTTGAACTAGATATATCAGTGTCCAATACAAGTCAGACACAAATGACATGTATTTAAAACATTTTTAATAACAGTTCAGATGTATGAAAATATGTTATATAGCCTATCCTCCTTTCTAACCGATGATCGATTATGATAAAGTTTAATCGATTATCAGAATCGGAAGCTTCCAACTAGTCGTTAATCGATTATTCCCGATCATCGGTACAACACTATGGTGTACAACCCCAATATAAATTATTGAATTCAGATCTTAATTTCAGAATAGTTAGGAGATCCCCTATTAAGGGTTTGATTGTTGATTAATTTATCAATCAATTAATTAATAATGTAATTCAGATACGGAAATCTACAAAGCGGTCATTCCCTATTTGACTGTCTTTAGAATTCAACAAGGAAGGGTCGTGAAAATACTTTTATCATGTATATCCGGTCCACATCTTGGCAGGATATCATCAAAATTAGTTTCATAATATAACAAAACAATATAGAATGATTGAGGACAAAATCTTTATTAAATGCTTTAGAATACGGACCATTGTAGTGTAACCCTAAAACTTAATGATAATAAAAGACGTTATTATTAGCCGTTATCTTTGTATCAAGTTTAATGAAGAAGTAGAATTATAGGTTATTACACAGTTTACTGTATAGGTCGTTTGCGTTAATGCTGGACCCCTATTTGCCGTAAATATCTTTTAAACTATTACAGCGATTTTGCTAAAAATTTTAATACTATCTTAGTTCAATGTTTTCTTCTAGGATTTAAATTTTCAGAATTTTTAATAAATAAATAAAAAAGTTTTCCATAAGGTATAATTCAAAATATTTGAAATTTTTTATCAAAATTCCGGCGGGAGGTAAAATAAGCTGTTCTATAACATTGTCATACTTCCAGTGTATTTATACAAAATCACGTGCGTTTACTGAAAATGTGTCGCCTAAATAAACACTCGACGGTCTACTGAATTGTAAAGCAGAGGCCCGTCTTTAAAAGCGTACGTGTAGAATATACATAGATTTTGACGATACAGACGACAGTGATGATGATATTTGAGTTTGTATATACATGTACTGTTATACTTTGTTGGGTATAGATAGATAGCGAAAATAACTTGTTAAATTAATATTATACGTTATTTCAAGCAAAACTTGGTATTTTATGAATGTATATGATAAAATACGTTAAATGAGCAAGTTTTGGTACAAAATTCCGAAATTAATGATTTTATAGCATTGCTCGTGAAACCATTTTGTTTGGCAAGTTTTATTTTCACACTGTATTTAATTGTCAACTATATCCGGTAATCTGCATGAACAATACAACTTTAAAATATTTTTTTTTTTTGGTGCACTCTTTTGCATTTTGGGCATTTTTGAAATTTTGGGGAAAGGTACTAAGGCATTATTAACAAGACATTGCAATGAATGGCCACACCCCTTATCTAGTTACGTCTAAAATGACACACCTTTACAAACAAACTTGTGATCTTAATCTCACGCGAGATAAAGTTTCTATACGGAAGGTTTTGTTCTGGTTAAAACAACCATATCTACAGGATTGAGAACAATGGAGTCAAGAACGCAAAATTTTCATCACGCAAACTGGCTTTTGTTCACTGCTTGAAAGTTATTTTTCTTTTAAGTTATATTTTCTTTCCTGTTTTATAAACATAGAATTAACAAGTCATACTTGCTGACAAACCGTTTTCTTTATAAATCTGAAATATTC
Organism: Mactra quadrangularis; assembly: GCA_025267735.1. Lineage (NCBI taxonomy): Eukaryota > Metazoa > Mollusca > Bivalvia > Venerida > Mactridae > Mactra > Mactra quadrangularis. The sequence goes on along the minus strand of CM046305.1, from coordinate 43,009,565 downwards.
AAATAAAGTGGGTCTTTTTTCAAAATCTTAAAATACACTCATCATTAGCACGTATATAATGAGGTTGCTAGCGGATGTACATACATGTATATAAACTACACTTTATGTTAAGAGTTTTTCTCTCACATAAGTAATGTCAGTTTCATGATCTTTATAAATAAATCTCCGCCACAACAGACTTCAGAAATTCTTCTTCGGATGCTGAATGAAGCATTCTATCATTATGCTATGTGTTATGTGAATATTCGATACACATGCGCATGTATTATTTATGTGTATACGAATATTCTGCATCATTTTGATTCTTACTGTGTTCTATCAATTAAAAAATACATAATTCTAAAAGTTTATTGCGGTATAAAGGGAGTTTAAATTTTTCGGCATTCCGCCTCGCGCTGTTTAGTATAGAGCCTTTAGCTAAAATGTGAAAACAAATCTAGAATTATCACTCCCGAGCCCGCTTCCCGATACCATATTATACTGAGAATAAAATTCAAGCCACTTTGCTTCACAAAATGTTTCATTGATGAGATTGCTGTCCTATCTATCTGAGTACTCGTATATTCGCGATCCCGAACAGAAAATCTAGCACGAATATTCGTCATGTCCGAAAACGTCGGATCGTGATCAATTAAAAAACATTTATTAGCTTAATTATTACTGAACAAGTGACGCACTACTTATAAAAAAATCCAAAATAAAGTACCCTAATAATGAATATCAGAGACAGACCATTGTCTATGATATGTGAATAAGAAACCTTTAAAATCTTTGTAAATTTTCTGAATTGATAAACGTAAGCGTTGAACCAGGGACCATGAACCGGGAGTCACGTGACGCGTTTGTGACTACATTCTAACACATCATACGTACAATACGATGGCGTATACCCATCGTGTGGCCCTCGCATGTCCTGCGTGTTACAACTTTGTAAAAATCTGCGTCTTTGAGGTGACATCGTGAGTAGATCGGATGCCATCGCATGAAATTCAGGAAGATAAGTGTGTGGATCGGATGCGATCGCGTGACCTTCTGTAGGAATCGTACTTGCTTCGGGTGCTGATTGATTGTTAAAACGAAATAATTATTTCGAAAAAACGAAATAATATTATTTCGAAAAAACGAAATATTATTTCGAAAAAACGAAATAATTATTTCGATTAAACGAAATAATATTTCGTTAAAACGAAATAATATTACGTTTAAACGAAATAATATTTCGAAAACGAAATAATTATTTCGAAAAAACGAAATAATATTATTTCGAAAAAACGAAATAATTATTTCGTTTAAACGTTATATTATTTCGTTTAATCGAAATAATATTTCGAATAAACGAAATAATATTTCGTTAAAACGAAATAATATTACGTTTAAACGAAATAGTTGTGAAAATAAAAAAAGTATTTCAAAATGTCCTTTTAGGGGCTCCGTAGATCTAAGTTTGAACGTTTGTAAAAATCTTTGCGATATTCATTATTATATATACTTTTATTACCTCCGAGATCGGAGAGCAAAGAACATGTACATATTAATCAATTACATTAAATGAAAAAAAAACATACAATACAATGGCATATATACAAAATTACAAGAACAGGAATGTACATAAATGTATTGTTCGGCTTTATACATCTGTAATCAATGCATACATCATCCTCAATGATTTTAAAAAGTAATTCAAACATAACGATACTTTAGTACTCATGGACAATAAAGGATAGATTGCCATATTCATGTACATCAGCGGGGTTGGTGCATGCATCCCATACAGCTAAACAAAACAGAACAAGATAATTTTTACAAACTGATAAATACTACTGTTTATATAAATACAACGAATTACATTTTGTATTGAGCTTATGTTAATCGCTGTAAGTATAATATAAATATTTGTTGAGCCTCTGATATACTGTCAACGTCCATACTGTGTCCGGTAATGAGTTCCATACATTGACTTTTCATAGATTTATGTATTAATATAGAGTAATCAATGATACCCATTCTGTCCAATAGGTCAGTCCACATTTTAAGTCTGTAAGTGTTGTATGAAGTACAGTGATATATATTATGTACAATAATGTCATCAGTCATTAGTTTACATTTTGAGCACAGTGCAGGTATACTACTTGACATCAATTTTGCGAGTGTATTAACTGCGCACATATAAAAATGTCTTTTCTCTGGAGCCGTCCTAATTTTTGTCCAAAAAATACAGGGACGATTTTCACGTAAAATACTGGACATTTCCGGTTGTTTATTGTGAATTCTGTTCAATTGTTCACGAGTATTAATATTCAAAACATGTCTGGCTAAAATATGTTTCCATTGATATTTTGATGGGAATGATCCGGTTTTAATGTATAGGTTTAGGTATTCAGTTAAGTCATATATATTTAATAACCTCATAATATCTGGGATAAAACCAAGGACTTGCCTCTCGTCGTTGATATAATGAGTTAGTCTATTAAGAAAGATTTTCTTCGCCAGGTATTTGGTTGGAAGGCGACAAAGTTGCCCCAGAAATTGGAGTTTTTGGTGATTGATCTCAGTTTCTATATTTGATACCCCCAGTAAGCACAATGATAGATCAGTGTCTGTATAACTTGGGAGTCTTTGCATAAGCTTAACACAATATCGATGTGATCGTTCTAAAGTCAGCATGCTCGAGCTGGGTACATTATTCCATAGTGGACATCCATACAAAGATTTTGGTAATACTATATTCTTATAAATAGTTCTCCAGGTTGCTGGACTAAGACTTGTACTATAAAATGTATTACTCATAACACTCAATAAAGTACATCGCAGTTTTTTACTCGATTCGTTTATGTTTGTTATGTTATTCATATATTTATCTAAGTGTATTCCTAGATGCACATAATTTTCAGTTTCATTTATAAGGTTGTCACCCAGATACCATTGTCTACATTGTTTGTTGTATTCATGCTCTGTCTCGTTAAAAACCACTACAGAGCACTTTGACGGGTTGTACAAATACCGCCATTGTTTTGAGTACTGGTCACACATATTTAACATTGTCTGAAGACCAGACTTAGAAAACGATATCAGCAGCATGTCATCGGCGACTGTTGGACTTGATATATTTTGGTCATAAACACAGATGCCTAAATTACTTGATTGTAATTTATTAATAAGTTCATTGATGTACAATAGATATAATATGGGGGAACTGCATCCGCCTTGCCTGATACCCTGAAGGATAGGAAACCAGTCCGAGATAAAACCTTGGTTTTGTACACGGCTTGTCATAGTGGAATACATGTGACGAATAACTTTGTAGAAATGAGGTTTAATATCGGCTTTAATGAGTTTATACATGAGTCCGCTATGCCAGACTCGATCAAAAGCCTGTCGAGCGTCAAGGAAAGCTACAAATACTTTGCTTTTATTTTCACGTCCATATAGAATACTCTCTTTCAATACGAAGGACGACATGAGACAACCTAGCTCTTTCTGAAACCCGCCTTGTTGGGTATTGATATTATTCAGTATTTGCGTTTCCATTTTATCAAGCAGTACCATTTCAAACAATTTGAGCACACATGATGACAACGAAATGGCCCTGTAGCTGTTCGGATCATCGCGCCGTTTGTTGTGGCCTTTATGAATGGTAACAATATCCGCTTTGTTCATTTCTGTGGGCACATATCCGTAACGTAACATTTTATTAAATAAGTTACATAAAGCTTGATGAGTCAAGTCATTCGCGAAAATTATATGTTCATAGTATATGGCGTCTGTACCACAGCTTTTATTGCGTTTGCATTTAGATAAAGAGTGTTTAATATTGTCTAAAGTCAATTGCACACAAGAACTTAAATTATTTTCAATTTGTAAGTCAAATGTTGACACAAAATTCTCCACTGTCGTTTTCCAGGAATCATCGAATGAATTATTGTTCTGTGGAGTATACAGCTTCTCAAAATAAAGCTTCCACTGATTAGTTATAGAGTCAGTGTCTCTGTATGTAATATTGTCAAACACCATCTCAGATCCCTGCTTGTTGCATTGATTATTTCTACGCCTGTTTACTAAGTTCCAAAATTGATTGATGTCTGTTTCTGCCACGTGGTCAATTTTGTCATCCTGTTGTTTCATAAAGTTCGCTACGTGGCGTCTGTGGCACTTTCTAAAATGGCGTTTTGCCCGTTTGTAATTAGAAAACGACGAATGACCATAGTTGCGAGGTCAACCGCAAATGGTCCATACAGAATGCAGGCGTTTCAATTCTTTGCTCAGCTCTGTAAGTTCGTCACACCAATAGGGTTTCAAGTGATATTTAAATTTACGTTTACGGATACTTTTTGATGTGCCGTTCTTTAAGCAACGAACAAGATTATGATAGTATATATCAATGTCCATGGTACTTTGTAATTCAACATTGGTCATGTGTTTTAGGTCACTGTCATTGTCAAGAATATTTTTATACAATTTAATTTCATGATCACTAACTTTGCTCCAATTAATAAACGGTGGCGCTGTCGTGTTGTCTGTCCGATTTATGTTTCCTCGTAAGGTTTTGCTTTCAAAGTTGTTTTCGTGAGATTGACTGATAGTTGTTTTCGTATTTTTCGGAATTTTCGTAAGGTTTTGCTTTCAAAGTTGTTTTCGTGAGATTGACTGATAGTTGTTTTCGTATTTTTCAGAATTTTGTACCAAAACTTGCTCGTTTAAAGTATTTTTAAATGCATTCACAAAATACTAAGTTTTGTTTGAAATAACGTATAATATTAATTTAACAGGTTGTTTTCGTAAAAAAAGTTGTTTTTGCGAAAACAAGTTGTTTTCGCTTTCTATCTATACCGTACTTTGTTATCAAATAAAATTTCTAACCGGGCCTCATATTTAGCTATTATTTGTATCTACTGTTATATGGCTGTTCTGATTATGGAACATACCCATTTAACAAAAGTCTCTTTTTGGCTTCAAAATTTGCATTGCATGTCTATGGGAAGTATGTTATGTATTTAAAGAAAATTTTTGAATTTTTGGATTTGAGAAGGAAAATGCTAATTATGATCACATACAAAATTTGAGTTAATTCCATCCGATAGTTATTGAGATAATTCATGATTTTAGGGTCCAGCTTTTACGCAAACGACCTATACAATACGGAAATATATTTGGACGAGTACACAGCTTGAAAAGCCATGTATAATAGTCTGTATACTATTGTATCACATCCATTCTTATCACCACCACCATTTTCTATAAAAGCTAGGTCATTTTTAGAAGAAAATTTATTATTTATTCATGAATGTAGCGGCGAATAAATATCAATGCGTTTTGAGTGCTCGCATTGGATGAATGTATTTATAATGGTATACTTTCTTTTACCAATCTGTTTCAAGAATAAAGCTGCTATATAGTTTTATGTATTAAAATTGACAGAAAGCGTCATACTAGCTGTTGTTTTAATTATTCAACTAATTCGTGTAGAGTTATTTTCACATAGATATTTTGCGAAAAATAACTCATTTTTGTTCCATACATCCCTTCCCCCGCCCCCCCCCCCCCGACCAAAGTTTTTATTGCATTTTTGACGTTCCTTTTTTTAAGATTTTCTGGACCAATGAATACGCAGCTGCGTACTCTGCGTACTGGTAGCTACGCGCCTGAAGTGTTTGATAAAACTTACACAACTATGTTAAGTGTTGGATATATCATATCGTACTCCAGTGATTTACTCGAGAAGCCAGTGCGTGAAAGTTTTGAGTTCGCAAATATCTAAACTGATACTAAAAAGAAACGTCTCATTTCAACTAGGTACATAATTTTCTTGATCAGAATAACTTGAGAAAACATTAAAGTTGTTAGCCTGTAAAAAGTCCTTGGTGACGTGTGCAACGCGAGGTCTGTCGTTTTTATTCTGATAGAAAAAGTATTAACGTTGCCAGAATATAGCGACACTCGCATGACATAACAGCTGGTCAATGTGATGTGTCCACGAGATTACCTCAGCAAGCAAGTAGTTGTGACTGAAACTCGTTTTAAGACAGTAATAAGTCTGAGGTAGTTACATATGTCCAATCACGGCTCAACACTGAACTCCCAATACCATGGGCGCGTTGATACGAGGGTAGAGATAGACGTTGGTGACGGTAGCATAACTTTGGAATTAGTCCGCGGTTTACGCCAAACAAGAAGTTTTCCTCATTTTTTGTCGACTTATTAAGCGTACACGGTTACTCTTTCTCTACACGTGACCAGGGATGGGGCAAATTAATTGCTCTGAACAATTAATTGTCAATTAATTACTGTGTGAAAATCAATGGTAATTGTAATTAATTATTTTATCAAAAAATGGAAAACAATGGTAATTATAATTAATTACTTAGGAAATTTAACCAATAATTAATTTATTTCAATGATTTTTCAATTACTTCATGATACATTTGCATATGTTTCATTAAATGCGACTTAGTTTCCAAACCGGCCCCCATATTTCTGTTTTTCACACCTTTCACACCTGATGAATGGGTTCTTTACTATCATAACAATAGTGTTTGTAATATGAAATCTAAAGCTAATTGATTGATAACCCTGCATGGTGTTATAGTAAAAGATTAAATTTTCTGACTGGTCACTGTCAGTTGAGCATTGAGGTGATCATCTTGAAGCCAATGCCCATATTGAGTAAATGTTTCACATTGCTTCTGTTGATATGATGTACATTGTATATATAAAACATAACTAAGAATTATTAGAAGAAAATAAAGTATCAAGTACATGTATACTGCAATTTGAGTTATCTTATCTTCTATTTAGTGTTCAAGGTAGGTAAGGACAATAATTAACAGTGATTTTTTTAACTCTGCATCCTGAGTCAAGGACTCATTGAATTTGCTGTGGATGCAAAGTTTCAAAATATAATGTGCATCTTTTGGATGCATACTTTTACTGAGTATGTCCTGTCTGACAGGAATTTGGTAATGCATGTAAATACCAAATTGTGTTCAAGTCATGTCAATCATATTCTAGGTCTGCAAATCTTCTACAGATAGAAATAATAATGTGCTTTACTATAGATAAGCATAAAAATATTAAGGAAAAGAAGTTTTGATGAATCTCAAACTAAATTAATGAAAATAAACTTATTAAATTTATTTGACAGTTTTGAATAATTTCAGTATTAGACAGCATTGTAATAAATGTAGAAATCAAATTCATTTTTTCTTCATTCCATTGTTAATATACCTTTCATATCACCAAAGCAATATTAGGCCTTGTAACTTGAATTAGTCGGCTAAGTTTTGGGACTCATAGATTTATAGCCCAGCAAGTCCTAGGACCCACACTGATAAGTTGGTAAAACATCACTGAATTAATACATGTCAGTAACTGAAATTTCATTTTTTGCCTCAATACGTCATTGAAATAATTAATTAATAATTAATTGTCTATGTAAATAATGGTAATTGTAATTAATTATTGTCCTTACTCAGGGTAATTAACAATTGATTATAATTACCGAGGTTGAGAATAATGGTAATTATAATTAATTACTTTGCAAGTAATTGACCCCATCCCTGCACGTGACGTAGATATTGCCGTGAAAATCTAAATTACGCGAATGACGTTGGTGTTTACATAAATTTTGCAGTTGTCTTGTCTTATCCACGTTACACCCGTTCTATTTGAACGTGGCAGATCAGCAAACGTTTCTGTATATTAAAATACTTAATAATGCGCTTCTTTTTCTCGTCAGTTTATGTTCATGTATAATTTTATACAACTATTTACATGAGTTTCGTGAATTTTAATTAGCTTTCGCACGAAATTCACTGTACAAAACGTGTATTTATCTAAGCAGAAAATTTGTTTACTTCCGAATTGATGTTGTGGTTATTTTTAGCCACGACGGGATATTCCGACCTTGTTCGTCGAGTTCCGTGATTTTCCGTTGAGTCTTTACTTTCGTTTTAATCGCCAATTTCAAAATAGAATTAGTATAAATTCTGTAGAAAATACTTGAGATTTTTGAGCTTGGGATGCGTTTTATATATTAGTTTAATGTTCGCATAAGTTTTAAGCAAAGGCATGATACTTGACAATTATCAGCGTTCAGTTTAGTAATGGGGCTTTAAATAAGTTAAACATCTGAATTTCAGAAAAATACTAACTTCACGGTGTATAAACGACTGTACGACATCAGTGATTGCGATTGGTAGTAAATTTATACAGAAGTACAATTTATTAGTTTTTAAGGGATAACAAATCCTCTGGTACATAGACAGATTTACAAAATAAACCTTAGCTCGTGATAAACTATTTGCAGCAGTTTTGATGATTCCATATCGTTCTTTTATAGTAAAAACGTTAACAATCACTTCCAAATCACGAACTATTTTGCTTTGTTGACATCCATAGCTTGTCTTGTAAACTCGATTTCGAGAAAACAAATCACATTCATGTTATTGTATAAAGACTTTTTTGGTATAAAATAAATTATTTATTGTATAATATCAATAATTTATCAGAATGTTGAATGCAACTATGTGTAAACTTGACGTTTATGTCGTGTGCATTCGCCGACATACTGTACGACTTCAACAAATGATTGTGTACGACTACTAACGATTTAATGTAAAAGTATTGTACGACTTCGTTTGATTTAATGGTGTGATTTAATATGATATTATTGCGTTTTAAGTGTTTAGTCATGTACCACTATCTTGAGCAATGCATAATTTATAGAACAGGTTATATCTAACTTAATTGTACTTTCGTACCCTTTGTTTGTGCCCACCTAATTAAAGTATACAGTGTCTAAAACTAATTTTACTGACAAAATATGACCAAACATCAGTTTTTCTGCATGGGAAGACCGAAACATTACATTTAAAGAAGGGAGATAACTGTCCATTAAAGGAGTATATTAGATTAAAAAAATTAAAGGGGTAATTTCCTTAAGGTACACAATTTCATTGGTTAGAAGGAAATTTGTTTTCAGTATTCTGCTATGAGGGGGGGGATTAAATTTTGTTTACTTTAGGTTCTCATCAAATGAATATAATGCCTTAAAATAATGGTATTAGTAGCTATTCACTTTTGCTGACACTTATTTTCAAGAAGAAAAGTGATAATGTGACTAACAATTGAACAGAGGGTTGAGTGTGCGGCCAAGTTCCAGCAAAGGGAGCAACCAAGGGTGTCTTGTTCTGAGGACGATCGGCATTTAGCACGGTTAAGCATCCAGAACCGTCGAGAGTGCATTTCTGCTATGATGGCTGCTTGACAGGAGCATGGCGTTCAGACCAACAATTCCAATGTTTGACGGCGTTTGCAATGTGTTCGTCTCAATAGCAGAAGAGCAGTGAAGAAACCACTCCTGACAGCTGTTCATCTTGCAAAACGGATGGAATTTGCCAACAATCATGCAGACTGGACCAGGGTAGACTGAAGTGCTGTTCTGTGTTCAGATGAGTCAAGATTCACTCTCTTCCAGAATGATGGTGGGTTTTACTTTCACAGGAGAATGAATGAACACATTAACAGAAAGAGAATAATGACATCGTGGAACTGATATGTTGGCCCCACAGAACCCAGACTTAAATCCTATTGAACACTTGTGGTTTAAGTTGAAGCTGTGCGACAATATCGCTCACGTAACCTTACAGAACTGCAGGCTAATCTTTAAACGGACTAGTCCAGAACCACTGTGGAGAAGTACTAGAGGCTGGTTAGAGGTATGCCACGCAGGATTGTTGTAAGGGGTTACACCAAATACTGACTGTGTTTAAGTGTTATTTGTATTGCCGTCGTGGGCAGGCCTTAACGGACCTCTCCTGTAATTTTGATTGAAATTTGATTATTCAAGTATATTGAATTTTTTATTGTGTTGAAATATAAATAAATGTTTTGCATGTTTTTTCCACTATGTAAAATAAAATTACAAAAGCAAAAGTAAAAATACTATATAATGCAGAAAAAAAATTAAAATTTAATGGACTGTATACTTTCTGTTTGTGGTCAGTGTATGAAAAGTTTTTGTATCTACTGCTTTCAAGCTTACAACTGTTATTGTACAAAATTAAAGTGAAATATCTCCTTTATCTAAAATTATACCAGAGGTAATATTCTTTATGCACATCTTCACAACATGGTCTACTTCTTTACTTCGGTGGCGGAAATGATAAAGAAACAAGTATATTATCATAAATTAATATCAATAGACATCGTACAGAGTGTAACAAATCAACAATTTGCATCAACAGTAGTCGGACAAGCAAATCAACGGACGTCGTACACATCATTTTACATCACATCAACAGACATCGTACAGAATTTAATCTTATTTTACGTCAGTTTTCAGTGTTTAGGCTGGGTATAGAGGAAAATCATAAAATACCGATCAACAGCGATCGTACAGTTTCGTTTTCGTTTATACACCGTGAACTTGTTCATACATGTAGAAAAATGATAAGAGCAGTTTTAGAAAAAATCCGTAAAATATTTGCATAGCTTATTGATACAACTTTCAATGATGTGTATTCAAAGTTGAATGAAAATTATTTAAATAGCTGTTTAATATTCTGTGTTGATTAAATTTAGTACATGTACATTGTATATACTTTATGATATTAAATTTACGCTTTCAAAAAACCTTAAGAAAATGAAAGCGTAGTACATTTCTGTTAATGCAATCCTTATATATAAAGCAGGATGGCTCTCTGAAACAGTGCGGGGTGTATACAATCTAATTCGCGTTAAGGGTGTATCTGGTTTTGAAATTGAAAAGAAATCTATGAAGTGGGTGTGGTGACTAAACTATTAAAATATCCATTAATTCTAAAATGAATTTTATATATTTTGTAAGGGATGCATTAAATGTATAGATGTGATAGCGAAAATTAAAAAAAATCAACAAATAAGATATTAAGAAGGAAATGAAAACATTTAACCTCACCTTAGAATAGCCTTCCGAACGTCAATTCAAACACATATTTAAAGTTCTTTTTTCATAAATCCAAATGTTGATATAGGTTGTCTATGTAACATGTTACAATGTCTAAGGGTAAGTTACACAAAACGTATTTCCCAAATGTAAATTTGATAATTCATCTCAACACAAACATTACCAAACATTACATGTTTTAAATTACTGTTTACACACAAGTTCCCAGTGCAATTTTCTACTCATATTGTATGTTCTATGTGTGTAATAAGAAGGAAAAATTAATCGGGTTCCTGTGTGAAATGAAAATAAAATCATGTGTGAAAAGTGTTGTGATCTGAATTATCAAATTTACATTTTGGAAGCACTTTTTGTGTGATTCACCCTAGGACATTGTAAAATGTTACATGGACATTCTATTACATCTTTTGGAATTATGAAAAAAGAACTTTAAATATGTGTTTGGACCGACGTTCGTAACGCCATTTCCTGGTTAGGATAAATGTTTTCGTTTCTTTCTAAATGTCTTATTTGTTGAGTTCTTTATATTTTCACTGTCTCATCTATACACTTAATGCATCACTTACAAAATAAATTAAAATTATTTAGAATTTATAGATATTTTGATATAATTAGTTACCCCACCCAATTGATAGATTTTTTTCAATTTCAACAAATGATACATCCTTAAATACCTATATAGAGATTAAAAGTCAAATAGATGTATCAAGTCTTAGATTTGCATTGACCAAAATGTCCCACGCTTGCTTTTTATAGAGAAATATATTTGTAATCGTAGGTAGCCTGTCATTTGAAGTGGCATTTTTAACTATGAAGTAAGGCTTTTAATGAGGGTCCGTCCGCTCCATGTGATTGCATATTGTGCAGACCAATATCTATGAAGTAACGAAGTATATATTATATCATAATGCCAACATTTTATCGTAATGAAATATTTATTGTAGGCAACATCCATGGCAAATAAAACAAACGGAGACCAGAAAAAGGAAAATGCGGCATCTGACTGGCGAGACAAGAAATCGTATGTATCATATTAATGACTGTTTGGGCTACTTATCTGAACATAAAATGTGGCATGACGTCACATTTTCTATCTCAGGAAAACAGCTCCATGGACATCGTTTGATTTTAAGTCTACGTAGTCCTGTCTTTGAAGCAATGTTCTATGGTCCTGTATCTGACAAAAATGAAGTAATAGAAATCGCAGACATAGAATATGACATCTTTGATGCTATTTTGAGGTAAACAAAATTGCTTTATGTTTTTCATTGTTTTCTATTGATCAAAATTACAATATATTTAGATTTTTTTTCTCATCGACGAAATGTGTTTGTTTTATGTTATACGTTAAATAATTGTAACACATTTGTTTATTCTCTCTCTACGATATAATAATTTTAGTGCCACTATTTCGATTCCATTACGGATTTTAGTAGAGTATTTTACACTTGCTGAATTTAATCATTTGTGACCGAGGCCGTATCTCCATTTGAAAATATGTTTCATTCAGCTCTTGGTAAATAAAATTTTCAGCAGGTGTTTTAATTAATATATTATATTTAACTGAAAATATTTGTCATAAGCAGTCATCAATGTTTAAACTCCTTTGGATTAAGCCCTAACACGATTTTACATATTATAATCAATTGACTTGATGGTTTATTTGTTTACTTGTTACAGATATATGTACACAGATACTGATGGACTTACTGGGGACAATGTTCTACCTATATTTTATGCTGCCGAGAAATACTTTTTGTCTGAACTTGTAGATCGGTGTTTGTTATTTTTGGAGCGGTCTGTAAGCATCGACAACGTGTGTGATCTTTATGAGCAAGCCAAACTGCATAATATGGATTCGTTAGTTAAATCTTGCTTTGATTTTATGATCAAAGAATCTAATGACGTCTGCAAATCTGATTCGTCAGTTGGTATGTCATATGACAGTCTGCTAGAGTTTTTGTCAAGCGAACACCTGACGGGAGACGAATTGATTTACTTCGAATTTGTCAGAAAATGGGCGAACCAGAAATGTTTATCAAACAGCATCGAACCAAGCCCTGAAAACAAAAGGAAAGTCCTTGGTGACATTGTTAAGAAGATCAGCTACCAGCTTATGAAAGCCGAAGATTTTGCACGTTTTGTAGTGCCAACAAATATACTTTTGCCTGAAGAACAAAGCCAAATTTTCCAGTACATTACTACCAGAGAGAAGTCATGCATTGAGAAGTTTGCTATCCCTCCTCGACTGGGTTTTCCAGTTACAATTGATACAAGATCTATCAGTGGTCCCACTACATCTGAAAAATCATTCCATTTCCACTTTTCATGCAACACCAATGTAAGATTAGTAAAACTGTTTCCTTTAACGTTGGAAGGCATAAATGATTTTGGTAAGAAAGATGTTCAGGATTTGAAAGATGATACGCATATTGCGTTTATGAAGTGGGATTCATGTTGAAATGAGTTAATATTAGACGAGTTTGGTGCAGGAACAAAGGACCATGTTATACACGAGGCAATATTTGAAGCTAACAAAACTCACATGGTAGAATTACGTCGTCCGTCTAAAAACATGCCGGACAATCGCTTACAGCGACAAAAACCTCCAAGCATTGCCCACACATGTCTGCCTACATATACTAATGGTTCTTTTTCGTGTACCATACAGAAAATACCATGCTGTGTCGAGGTTGTAGAATTTAGAATATTTCCATAATAAAATTTATTTACTCACTTGACACATCGTCCTGATTTATATTCAGTAACTTAAGTTAACCTTGTTGTTTAACTAATAGTAAGGTTTTTTTTGTACATTCATGCTTTTAACACTAATATTTCATTAGTCTGTATTGTCATCTATTTTAATTTGTTTACAATGTACTAATTTTTATCTAACCTACATATCATACTTTTTCCAGTAATATGCTTATGAGCAAATGACAAATTTACCGATGTATAATGAGAAGTAGACGACGGTAATTAGATTGACGTGATAATGTGTGTACGCTACTATTATGTCTTATCCTGAATATCTATGTTTCGATCAAGTATCGTGACAGTGATTGTGACAATTCACTTAGGTGTACGAACCAAATTCTCTACTGATGAATAATGGACAACATTCTATTCTAGAACTTATGTGTCATTTTCGTAATTATATTATGATTACCTTATCAGTTTATCAGGACAAAATTCATTGTAGTATCTAGAATAAAATTCTTACTTTAAGTAGAATGTTTGGTTTTGTTTGTCCAACTTGTATTTGAGATCAAGAACATCTTTCTTTGTAAATATTTACAATGTTATTGACACATGATTGTTTATAATTATCATATTGTATTTCTATTACATGTATATGGTTTGTTTCATGTTTTATGACTTACTAATTCAGAAATAAAATGTTTATTTTATGACAGTGTTAATTATGTTTGTTTCATAAACGAGGTTGTAGAATTTATAATTCTTCCATTATAAAATTCGTTTACTCACTTGACACATAGTTCTCATCAACCTTTAGCAACTGATGTATTGTCCGTTTTTCTCAACTGTCAAAGCATGAATAATTTCACGGTGACTGAATGCATTGTTTTTGTACTGGCCGCCTAATTAGTATTAAAAATATGTTGACTAAAACATATCATACGGAATAAGAAGCTTTACTCGATCATAATACACTTTCCAATACTCAGGGATGTATTACGGCTATAATTTTAACAAACGCATTCACCGTGTAAATTATTAATGCTTCGACAGTTGAGAAAAAAACGAACTATACATCAGATGTTACACTGATAGTATGATAATGATTCCATGAAAAATGTGGTGCCTCCGCCCTTTTTAGTAAGACTGCGATATCTGTTTTAACCTCTTTATGTCTTGTGATCTGTTTTAACACGATTTGTTCTCTTTGAATAATTTACCTATTAATAGTGAACAGTTTTACCATTGTATTAGGATCAATTCACGACGGTAAATGGATTGATATCAATCAAACAGTACTAAATTAGAATTTGTGCTAGTATTTAGATTTACAGAAAAGTTTGCTTACAGGCCCTGTTCAGGAAGAACACGTATGAAGTCAAGACAATACGTCAATGTCATTTGCCTGATCGATTTTTACTGCAGTATCTACGTCACGTGTATTGAAAGGGTTAAATTATGGACGTCAATTAAGTCAACAAACGGTGAGAGATCAACTTGTGTGGCTTAAACTGTACTGTAAACTATTTTTAAAGTTCTTCTGCCATTAACAATGCAATTTTTGGGGGTAAAAAGTACGAAGTCCCTTTTTTTAAATCAACGTGTTATTTGTAAGTACCACAGCTTTGGTGTTGTCAAAAAATTGTGATTAGATGTTTATGATATAAATTACGAATTCATTTACGCCCTTAAGTAGCACGCTGTTCATTATGCAAAGGTGAGGAATTTGATTTTAGACTTAGGCAGAATATTACAAACGCATCTGTACAAGACGAAGGGACTCAGGGACCATTTGACCCAAATCTAGAGAGAAAAAAGTGTTAACATCGGGGAAACGTCGATCGAGAGTTTGCATTTGTATTAATTTAAGAAAACTAGCAAAAACAATTGATAAATGAACCATGAAATATTACAATTTCCATGGTATAATGTAAAATACATGTACAATATATTCTCTGCAGTGCGTCCCTCTTTAGATGAAATCCTCTGCACGACAACAGCTTTTGATATTTCCATTAGGCTTTATTCAATAAAATTTAACGTATGCAGAGCAACGACCTCTAAACAGCAACATACTTCATTCTCTCCCAGTGAGTGTCGTTCGAGAGAGGTTGTACTGTATTACCAGTGTTACATGCTTATATAGTTCGTTTTTTTCTCGACTGTCAAAACATGAATAATTTCACGGTGACTTCTTGCTCTTTGTTTAATAGTCGTGATATTGTGATAGTGTGTAATCAATCACCGAGAAAATAGACTTTAGCATGTGCGATTATGCATAAGTGTACCTTTATCACCGCAAATACGTCTAGATGTGGAGGCCCTGGGTGGGCGGATCCAGCGGGGGGTCACGGGGTTCAGACCCCCTTAGAATTTGAAAATGTACATGAACATTTTTAAGTAGTATGAAGCAATTTTTCTCGGTGCTTAACGTAGATTTTATGGTTATGTAGCTTTTATTATCAATATGTTGCATTTTTCTGCAAAATGTGTATAATGGTTCTGGTTCGAGATTCGGATCCATCCCCGTGGGCCGATTGAGGCTAAATATAGCTGTCACAATTTGTGGTACAGAAATAACTTTTGATACAAGTTTACAAGTTTATTCATATAAACACCGGAAGGTCTTAGACCCAAGCGGCATATACAAGTACATAGACATGTCAGTACAATATTAATGATCATAATGAATTATCGATACAGAACAGAGCAAAATACAATAGCTCTAACTTATACATAGTATAATAGTGAGTTGCTAGATAGTATATTTATCGGATTACAATATATAGTCATATCATTATATATGTATAAGTTATAGGTGTTTCAAAAAGAAACAAATTACAAAACAAACAAACAAACAAAAATTAATCACCTCTTTCAGGGCCTGTTATTGAAAGAAAGAGCAATACATATTGTTTATAGATAAATATATATATATGAACACAATTCCGATCATCTTTGTAAACTGAGTCTCGGGTATCCATCTAATTTTAGATATAGGCATACATATTCAATGGAAAATCACACAAATATAAATGTGTATCACACACACATAAACAACATACATCGTGTAATCTTTTATTGAAAAACAATTATTTGCTGTAAAATGTAAAATATTTTCAACATCTTAAGCATATATAAGAGCGTTTCTTACTTCAAAAGCTTTATGTATATAAGTACTAAGCTTAATAATTAAAGCTTTATTTTCAGAATGAGTTCAATCAGTTTAAACATGCTAGAATAATCACGATAATATGTAGGAATATAAACATTTCTTAATTCGGAATAAAATGTACATTCTAAAATGAACGTCTTCTAATACATGGCAACTGGTACAGAGAAGTTCAATAATTGGTGTCGATCTCGGTTTGTTCCATCTACCAGTTTCAATGTGTAATCTATGGGAGGACAATCTAAGTCTAGCCATACTATATCTAAATTTTGTTATGTTTTGAATGTTAAGATATGGCTGAAATCTAAAATTTGATATATTCTTGTAGAATAACGCTCTTCTAGAATTAGCCAATCTATCGTTCCAATTTTGTATGAAATTATCATTAAGTCTTTGTTTGACACAGCATAAAAATATATCAACATTACCAATATCTTGAAAAAACCATGCATCATAAAAACCAAGGTTGCTCAAAAATGATTTTAACAAAGAACACCAGTTTGGTTTATTTGGGGTACAAATCTGTATCCAATTTTAGCATGTTATATACTTTTCTATTAAATCTATTTCTATCCGTTCGTAATAATTTTACCCAATATTTTACTATGTTAAAATAGCGAATTGTTTGAAAAGTTAACCACCCTAATTCTCCGCAGACAAAGTCGTTTTGAGTATTCTTTTTTACCCCCAAGTAATCGTTTACAGAATTGTAAATGAACTTGGCTAGCATAGTTAAGAATGGGTGATATCAATTTATCAAACAGATCTAATTTATGTTTTATAGAAATGTCTGTATATTTGTATAAATATTTGTTCATTTTAAAAATACCTTTTAAAGCTTGGCCAGCTAAAACATTTTGAGCATTAGAGAACGATCCCCCTGATGAGAATACTACACCAAGGTATGTAAATTGATCAACAATATCTAATTCGGTATCATTATAATAAAACTTAGTAATATTTGAAATCTTATCCCCTTTTCTAAAGATCATAACCTTAGTTTTACTAGTATTAACGACTAATTTCCATATTTTGCAGTAATCTTCCAGGACGTTTAAACTTAGGTGTAGCTCGTCTCTACTATTAGCGAAAATAACTATATCATCAGCATATAAGATTAAGTATATTTTAAACATATCAACTTCAATACCAGCAAGACCGTTACTAATAAACAAATCCTCAATATCATTCAAAACATAGCAAATAAGAAAGGCGAAATACATTCCCCTTGTCTAACACCTAACAAACAATCGAATTCGTCACTCAGTTCTTTATTCAATTTTACCCTAGATTTTACAGATGAATACATAGATTTCATTATGTTTAAAATACTACCCCTTATACCCAGTTTTATTAATTTGGCCCATAGGTTATCCCTTGTTACATAATCAAAAGCTTTTGTGAAGTCAATAAATGCACAAAATAACTGTTTGTCTGTATTAAGTACGTGATTTATAATCCCATTTAAAACAAAGATGTTATCCACTGATCCCAAATGTGATCGAAAACCCGCTTGCGCCTCTATATATACATTATATTTTTCTGCCCAGCCGGTCAAACGGTTATTAAGAATCCTGGTGAATAATTTGCCTAAAGTACTCAGTAAAGTACTCACGCATCGAAAAGTGTTTACGTCATTTAGGCTACCATGTTTGTGGAGGGGTACAACAAAACCCTCCGACTAACTTTTAGGAAAATATCAAATTTCAAAAATTTTATTAAAAAGAGATAATAGGTATTGAGACAAAGTATGCCTTCCATGTATAAAAAAATCATTTAAAAACATATCAGGACCACCTGATTTATTACCACTTAATTGTTTTATAGCTTTAATTAGTTCGTTATGTTCAAAAAGAACATTTAATTCATCAAACATCGCATTAAATTTATTTTTTCCATATCTGTCCATAAAATGTAAAATATCTTCGACAGGCGTGAAAAAAAGAATCAGTCGGATTATTTATAGATTTAAAATACTCTTCGAAATTATATAGTGGAACGTTAGTTTGTTTTACATTTGCGTTACATTTTAGCATATTCCAATACATTTTAGCGTTTTTAAATCGGACCGCCTCGAGTTTTTTGGTTTGTAATTCATCATAGTCGGACTTACATTTACGTAAACATGTTTTAAAATGCGAGCGTGCAGTAACCATACTTGATCGGTTTAAATCATTTTTATCCGTTCTTTATACGTTGAGCTTAGCATAAAATATTTGTCTTTTAATGACACATTCCTCATTAAACCAGGGTTGATGAACTGTGTTATTAGAACTGTCACTGTTCTTAGAACTATCACTTGAAGAAATATTATTTTTCAAAGTACATTTAAAGGTGAGGCAACATTATCAATGATTTCAGAAAACTCGGAGATACAAGAATTAATGTCTGCCTCAGACTGTGCCGAGCTTACGTGATCATTAAAGTATTGAAGCTTGACGTTAATATCGTCACAATTCAACTCATTGTTAAAATAATCTTTCAAATTAGTGTTCCACACATATTTTTCATGTACAAAATCATGACAAATTGAGCTATTTTTATCACAAACAGGGACAGGAGCACTAAAACAAATAAAAAACAAACTACACAGTGGTCAGATAAAATATTGGGTTCGTGCACCTGAAAATACGATACATTGTTCATTAAATGTGGGGTAACAATAATATAACCAACTACACTTCTTCCACGATGTAATTTATAAATTTATAAATCATGCAGTCGATCTGGGATCAACATATTCCCCCCTGTCTTTTTCTGCACATTCAGGTCAAAACATTTCTATAATTAACTTTAGCAATATATAGTTAATGCCTTGCTAGCCTGATATAGCTGCATCTACACATCTGAACGTCAATGATTGAAAATAGAGGGTCAAATCAAAGAAAATCAAATAACTGGGTCCAACAAATGACTGTAGAATGCAGATCAAAGCATTTAAAAAACGAAAAACGCCTGTATACATCAGGGAAAAAACCGATTGGGGTAAAATATTTTAATTTTAAGATTTGGCCCTCAATGTGCATCTAGCTGATGTCAGTGGTTAGATGTAATGATAAACACCAAGTTTCAAATTTTTATTTCAACTTAGGCATGTAATATGCATCCGGTTATAACAAGAACAAACAAACAAAACAAACAAACATGGCAACACTATGGCATGACAAACGTTGCAATATTCTATACTGAAAAAATATGTGTTACAAAAAATATTTGTCTTGTATAAAAATATATATGTTGTTAAAAAAATATTTCTTCAACAAATATTTTTTTGCAAGACATAAATATTTTTATTGAACATACATTTGTATATATTTCTTATACTTCATATTATATATATTTTTATACAAAACAAATAATTTTTTATCAAACATATACTTTTATACAAAACAAATATTTTTTGTAACTCATAATTTTTTAAGTTTAGAATATTGCAACGTTTGTCATGCCATATAACACGAACAAAAATTTACATTATTTTTGTTAAATTTACGTGAACTAAATATCATGTATAAAAATAAGCATATAAATTTACTCTTGGGAATTCCAAGCTGTTACTAAAGTTAGACTGTGATATGAACAGTTTATACAACTTGATCTGCGACGTACGAATCTGGAGATCACGTGACTATACTCCCCTTTAGTTGCGGCAATAATATCGTTTGGGTGCCAGTCATATTTTTTCTGCTTAAACCAGTACTCAATATTGCCGAGGTGAGTTCGATGCACATTTTAAAACTCTTATTTATATTGTTTATTTACATGATACTGAATAATATAACATTTATAAATTAGATTACTAAAGTAAGTACAATTAGCCATTTAATATTTACTTTGCGTAACATTTTGTTATTCATGCAATTTTCGCACTTTAGGTAACCGGTGTCAGGATATAATTAATCTTGTTTTTTACAAGTTATTTATTCATACTATTTATTTTCTCCCTTTATGTACTTTGAACATCATATTTTTGGAGAATACCAAATTTATTGAAAATATTGAACTGTAAAAGACAAGATGAAAAAAGTTTTTCGGCTCCCTGAGGGACGAATTTTACTTTCACGGTGGCAGTGGCATTGATCTGTAATATAGATCAATGGGCAGTGGTTATTGATTTGATAAAGGGAGATAACCGCTCCGGGGAGTTATTGATTTGATTAAGGGAGATAACCGCTGCGGGGAGTTTGGTAAGTAACAAGCCATTCTGTACACAAACGGTCTGACTGATATCTTCACCTTCTATTTATAGAATGGTAGCAAGCCTATTCCTAAGAAGAAATCGCTTTTTCATAGCAATACGTAGCGAAATCGTTAGGCAACGCACCGCATGCATTCTGTACACCGTTTATTTATAGAATGCACCGCATGAGTTTAAATCTAAATTAAAAGTTTACATCATACATTAAACTCGCGTGATCTGATCGACCAATGAAAATGCTCGAAACATAAATGCTGACATGTACTTAAATATGTATATGTAGATTTTTGGGAACCCAGCGAATATTTTGTGCATTCTTTCGAAGAGAAATTTTATATCAAATAATTCTGTAAATGTATCAGTGTTTTGTTTATAAGTACGTTTCTGAATTCTTGGTTACTATATAGATTATGAGTACATGCTGTTTGGGAGAGATTTAATAAACTATATAAACGGTAAGGTATCATTTTAATCTGGTAGTTCATGGGCGAATCCAGTATTTTTTCTAGGCGGGGGGGGGTCCAACCTTTTCGAGGGGGTCAAAACTTTTTCTAGGGGGTCCAAACATTTTTCTGGAGGGGGTCCCAAACCACTGTTAGCAGATTAACGTAGCATAATACATGTAATGAACAAAAACAACATAACAGCTATCTTGAGGACACTTCATGCTACTTAAAAATTGTTTACAGTTAAAAAATACACTTATTGACGGGGTACATTTTTTAGATTTCAGGGGGGGGGGATCAGGAACGAGAACGTTCACTTTCCTTTTTTATTTCATTAAAATGACACAAAAAGTGTGTAGTTTTCAAAATTCGCGATAAGAATTTGACCACCGTTCTGCATTATTTTGAAAATAAACGTTATAACTCGGCAATTGGTGAAACCTTTTAGACGTGAAAACCCTAAATTCAGTGATGAAATGTACAATCTTCACGACAGACGTGATATTTAGATAATTTGAACAAAATATTTGTATGCAACATCATTTCAGAAACATTTTGGTATAATAATCATTGGCCTCGGACATTCAATACTTTAAATATGTGGGTTTAATGTACTTGCATGCCTGTTTTTAGCGCGAACCATTGTGACGTCCGTGACGTCGTGAAAAAACCCACAACGTCGCTAAGGTAACCAAGAAAACAAACAAGAAGCATGAAGGTATCTGCCTGCCAACTTTTATCATAATCGGTGAACATAATATCTTTTTCGTTTTTTCCTCCGAGTAAGGTACCGATCCACCTTAAGTCGTAGGTAGCCTGCCAATCAAAGTGGTATTTTTATCTATGAAGTAACGAAGTATATATTAAATCATAATGCCCACATTTTATCGTTATGAAATAATTTTGTAGGGTACATCAATGGCAAATAAAACTAGCAGAGGTGAGAAAAGGGAAAATGTGGCATCTGACTGGAGAGACAATAAAGGAATCTATGACAGTTTAATCTACTTATCTGAACACAAAATGTGGCATGACGTCACATTTTCTATCTCAGGAAAACACGTTTACGGACATCGTCTGATTTTAAGCATACGTAGTCCTGTCTTTGAAGCAATGTTCTATGGTCCTGTCACTGACAAAAATGAAGTTATAGAAATAACAGACATAGAGTATGACATCTTTGACTGTATTTTGAGGTAAACAAATTTCCCTTCTATTTCTTATTGGTTTCTGTCGATCAAAATTCAATATATTTTGGAATATTTTTCTTATCAACGAATTTTTTTATGTTATACGTTATATAATTGTAACACATTTGTTTATTCTCACTGTAGGATCAAATAATTTTAAACTGGCGAACTTCTACAAATAAATAAATAGTGCCACTATTTCGATTCCAGTACGGATTTTTTGTAGACCATTTTACACTTGCTGAATTTTATCATTTGGGACCGAGGCCGTACGAAACACTATTTTATCTCCATTTGAAAATATGGTTCGTTCAGCTCTCTGTATGATATTCACTTTATTTCCACTTTTCAGTGATAAATACATAGTTACAATAGAACATATAAACTATATAAACATTGACATATAAAATGCATAAACAATAGAATGAATGAAATGCATACAATGATATGTACAAAAATATTTACATAAGAACTAATTCTAAGGGTTTTTGATTATTATACTATAATCATATTACTATTACATGTGTTCAATTTTTATTGTTGTAAGTATTGATACAGTCATGTATAAACTTACATGATCGCCTTAAAAAGTCGTTATACTCATTGTTTTCAGTAGGTTTGAGCGCTATGATGAATTTCGGATTCAATAGGGACTCTATATTGAAATTGTTTTTATTATTGGCTATGAAATTATACACATTTATGCCACATGATATACGTATATCATTGAGAAATATATTTTTAAGTGTCTGTGTTCGAAAACATTCTGTAACAATATGCTGGTTGATATCACGTATATGTACATGGCACAGTTTACAGGTATATACTTCTTGAAATTGTCTGAATACAAGAACATTAATACTGCTCATAGCATAAATTATTTCCGTGCGTGATTTTGCACTGTCCCAAATGATAGAAGGCGATATGTTCTCGTGGACTTGAATGAATCTTCTAAATTCATGGTCTGGTTGAATTCTTCTTTGCCACTCTGCATTATGATATGTGATTAACGTTTTATTTACAATTCGTTTCCATGATTCTTTCTTTGGAAATGTAGAAGTTTGTAAATAGTCTGTAACATATTGATGAAGATTGTACTTATTTAATAATGACATTATATCCGGTATGAAGCCAGTTTGACTCTTCCCACCTTTCACAACATATAAATTAAGTCTATAATTAAATATTTGACGACAGAGTATTGACGAAGGCATAGAACACAGTTTTTGTAAAAACATAAGTTTTTGCTTATTTATGTCAAATTCTATTGGCTGCCAACCAATTAGACTCAAAGCCATGTCGGTTCTAGTTAATTTTGGTAGATGTTGAATTCGTTTGGCAGCCAGGCGTTTAAATCTTTCTAAACGAAGCATCGTTTGTTTTGATATATTGCACCATAGTTCAGCCCCGTATAATGCAGATGGTAGACTAACTTTTCTTACAAGTGAAGCCATATTTATTGGATTGACATAACCGTCGTATTTTTCTATTGACAGAACACTATATAACGATGAAGTAGCCTTCTGTATGCGATGTACTATGTTTTCTGTGTTGTTAAGGTTGTATTTTAAAATGACTCCAAGATGTTTTGCTGATATTTCGTTATAAAGTATATGTGATCCAAATTTTAAAGTGATATCTTGTCGTAATTTTCCACCGAACACAATAAATTTGCTTTTTTCGAAATTAAATTCATACCCCCATCTGTATGCATACTTAAGTACTATATCTAGCTGGTTCTCTAGAGCGGATTTAGTTGGGCATAATAGAGTCAAATCATCAGCTAATGTTGGATTACCACAGGATATGTTGTGAATTTTTAAACCGAAGTTATTCGTTTCAAGATCATTTAATAGTTCATTTATAAAGAGGAGATAACTCCAAGTTGATAGGACACCACCTTGTCTAACACTTTGTAGAACGGGAAAACACTTAGACCGTATGCCGTTAGCGACTACACAACTTTTTAATGAAGTATACATGTTCGCTATAAGTCTTAGGAATATACCCTTAATGCCAAGTGACTTCATATTCATTATTATAGCACTATGCCTTACAGAGTCGAAAGCCCCTTTAGTGTCTAGAAACGCAGCGTATACACTCGACCCAAGTTCAAGTCTATTAGCGATACATTCTTGTACATTGAAGGAAGTTGTTATTGGTCCAATATATTGCTGATATGCGTTCTGTTGATCATTTGGGAAGCAGATTTTGTTGATAGAACACCATGTATTAAGACGTGTGTGGATCACTTTCTCAAATAATTTGTATAGCACTGGTAAGAGTGAAATAGGACGGAAGCTGCTAGGGGTTGCCCTAGGTTTGCCATCTTTGTGGATTGGTATTATTATCCCAAGCTTACATTCATCTGGTATGTACGAACTTTTTATCATTAAGGTAAATAACTTTGCTATATAAATCGTTAATGTATTTCCGCCGTATTTTATATGTTCTGGCATAACCTGATCATGTCCAGGTGCCTTCTTATGTTTCATTTGTTTTATCGCATTGTTTATTTCGTCATATTTTACTAAATCTGACAATACAGGGTCAGATGTAAAATCTTTTGAATGTAGAAACAATGAGACATCAGAATCTAACTTGGATAGGAAATCGTTGTCGAAGTTCCCACATTTAGGTCGAAATATTTCTGAGAAGTACTCACTGAATGCATTTGATATCTGCTCAGGGTGACGATGAGTCACACCATTCGTTATAAGTTCATTGATTGTATTCGATCTGGTATTGCGTCTGGATATTACTAAAGTCCAGAATAAACGTATATCACACTCAGCAGCCTTGTCAAGATCATCATAAAATTTCATATTACAGTCATGTATAGCCTTTTTCTGAATGTTAACAAATTCACGTTTGGCGGCCTTATAGTTTATATAGGTTGGATGAGTTCTCTCCCTTGGTTTACCGGCAATACACCATTTCATACGTTCTTTTAATTGATTTTTATGAGCGGATTTAACATCAGATGACCAGTATGGTTTCGCGTGTATGTTATAACGACTTTTAGGCAGGGTACGTTCAGCACATTGCAACAAAGTTATAATAATATGATTATACAACATATTTACATCAAAAATACATGGTTTCAATACATCAATATTAAGTTTGTATAATTCATATTCTACAGAATTTGAATATAAACTAAAGTGGTTATCAGTACATTTGTTCCATGCTATATTATATTTTGGTTTGGAAACATAATGATAGGTTGGGAAGCTTATATTGGTGACAATAGGCAAGTGATCTGATACAATACAACACTCGTCGTTAATGACAGAACTTGTATGTACAATATCAATCTGGGATTGTTTTAATATTATATAATCAAGCGTTCTTTGGCTATGTCTAAAAGTATAATTTGGTCCATCATGTGTACACCAAGTTAAGTCATTACGACGTAAGAAATGGTTAAATGCATTAGATCTATCATTTACATCATTACATTGTACATTGGCATCACCACATAATACTAAAAATCCATCATGAGAATACATATCTATAATACTTTGAAGTTCACATAGACACTCAGAATAGTCTTCGAATGTATAGTTTACAGATGGTAAATATATACAAAATATATAAATAGGCGTTGATATAGAATTATCATTCAATAGTTTAATTCCTGTAATACGACTTGATTTAATGTTGCCAAGTTGTTGTACAGAGAAATCGAGCGATTTCTTATATAATATGCTTACTCCACCACGACCACATCTAGCATTTATGTCTAATTGTTCACATACAGATATAGATTTATAAGATAAATGTATTGAGTTTAAGAATGTAGAGCAATTTGGCTTTAATTTATGTTCAGAGATACATGCAATATCAATGTCGTATGCATCTAAGAGATGACTGATGGAACCAGCTGAGGACATGGCACCTCTTACATTCCAAGTTAATATATTACAGTTTGTTGAAGAAACACTATTCATAATATGTGATAGATAGACAATAAATATAGAATATATAAGAATATTATTCATTATTATAACCATTATTATATTCTGCATTGTTGAATTTTTCTTGCCATGCTTTCTCCGAGTACCAACGGCGGCAGTACATTTTCCTTGGCCAGAACCAAGGGCCTTCTACTTTTTCACAATCACTTTTATATATTGTAAGCTTTA
Source organism: Mactra quadrangularis (assembly GCA_025267735.1). Lineage (NCBI taxonomy): Eukaryota > Metazoa > Mollusca > Bivalvia > Venerida > Mactridae > Mactra > Mactra quadrangularis. Next base: position 42,982,766 of record CM046305.1, on the reverse strand, counting down.
AAGCCACACTACCGCGATTTGTATTAATGAGTTTCACAGACTCTGGGTAGATATTTTCGCTTTTCAAGAATTCTATGATACCAGCTTTGTTTGAGTTTGTAGAAATTCCACCAACGTAATAGCGTTGAGTCCGGCGAGATTGTACACTTTCAAAAATTGGTTCCTCGTTGATTGGTTCCACGTTTGCTGTTGGCCACGTGACGTCATTCCTCGACATTGATTCATCTGTCGTAGATACTATTGCAGGTTGATTTAGGTTCGAATATGAGTTTTCATGTACCAGTTTTGTATGTACAGATGTTTGATTATACTGTTTGTTAGATTGTTGGGTACTATTTCTTGAGTTCATAGGTGTTGTGCATTTTGTTGTTTCTTGTGATTTCGATGCACTATCACGTTTGGTAACACGTACAGGAATACTTTCCTTGAGCGGTATATTTACTTTCATAGGCAACTTAACAGTTTTTTCAAGCGATTGTTGTTTAACTAACTTGTCGTTGTTGTTTATTACTGATGATTCGCTTGAAGGTGAAATATTAATTCTATGTTGAATATTTGATGGCACCAGTAAACAATCTTGTGATGCAGAGTTGATGGGAGCGTGGTCATTAATTGGAGTATGACCCATTACGGCAGCTGCGTATGAACGTTGAGTTTTTGTTGATTCTAGTGCATGGACTCTATTTTTGACGTCATTGACGTTGCTTATATCAATATCTCTAAGACGTTTACTTTCATTGTTACTTTCAGTTAGAGCAGCTCTACAATCTTTTAGATCAATTGTCAATTTATCAATAGTTTGTTTTTGCATAATATTTTCCTGTTTAAGTATAGTAACGTCCTGTTGTAGAAGTTGTATGCTGGACTTCATTAAAGCTAGTTCCTGTTGTAAGGTATTAGATAATTGCGATGTATCATTCTCTTTACCATCTTGAGTATTGTCTGACCGAGCTGTAGTACGTCTTTTCGTGAAAATTTCAGCAATTGATTTGTCATTTTTATTGTCTATAAACTCTTGCAGGGTGAAGCAGTCTTTGGCATATCTAACACAGCTTTCCTCAACTTTAGTCGATCGTCTTTGAACGAGATACCCCTTAGGACATGTTTCTATTTCACGAGCTCTCTTCAACAGAATCGATCGGTATAGAGAAATATCGTTGTCGTTTCGTTTTGTTAAGCATAGTAATTTTTCAACGTACAATTTTTGAGGCAGGTTTATTAAACAGTCATCTAAGGTATAGAAGAATTGCTGATTACATTGTGGTTGGCTACTCATTTCATTATCCTCGTAAGCACTACCCCCTTCATTAGCGTGATTGATGAATGAACATTCATCATATTCGTCATGATAAGTGTTTTCTTGGTCCAGTATGTCACACATATTTGATGAGTATTGGATATTATCAAGCCGTACAGCTGAGAGCGGTGTCAGTTCATTTTGCGAGCTATTAAATGTCCCGTTATGTAAATTTGCATTCATACTTGTATATGTCGCCGATGGCGCTGTAGGTAATCCAGGGCTGTAATCCGATAATTGCTGAGTATAATCTGATGTCCCGCAGGCCATAACAATAGTTTTATAATCCAAATATTTATCTGACAAGTGTTCACCGTCTATACAAACAAGTACATGTAGTAAACAATATATTGTATTTATTCCTTTGTCAATCTTTTGTTTATAAGAAAATTGTCAATAACTCACATAATAAGCATCATTATTAAAATCCATTTATAACATGAAAATCCTTGTTTTATTCCGCACATTTTGATATAAGTTTCATTTTGCTAGCATAAGTTTATTCCAGTAAAATCAGTATAATTTGAGAGACGAGAAAAACACGTCTTCTCCACTCAAACATAGTCACAGGATCAAATCTGATTCGTCAGTTGGTATGTCATATGACAGTCTGCTAGAGTTTTTGTCAAGCGAACACTTGACGGGAGACGAATTGGTTCACTTCAAATTTGTCGAAAAATGGGCGAACCAGAAATGTTTATCAAACGGCATCGAACAAAGTCCTGGAAACAAAAGGAAAGTCCTTGGTGACATTGTTAAGAAGATTAGCTACCAGCTTATGAAAGCCGAAGATTTTGAACGTTTTGTGGTTCCAACAAATATACTTTTGCCTGAAGAACAAAGCCAAATTTCTCAGTACATAGCTACCAGAGATAAGTCATGCATTGAGAAGTTTTCTACCCCTCCTCGACTGGGTTTTCCAGTTACAATTGATACAAGATCTTTCAGTTGTCCCACTACATCTCAAGAAACATTCTGTTTCAAGTTTTCATGCAACACCGATGTAAGATTAGTAAAACTGTTTCCTATAACTTTGAAAGGTATAAGTGATTTTGGTAGGAAAGATGTTAATTATGTGCACGTTCACATCAGGCGTATTCCAAATGTTAAAATAGTAAACTACCGTGACATGGTGTCTGATATTTTATGTAAAGCTAAACCTATTTTAGACGAGTCTGCTGCAATTACAAAGGACACTGGTATAGTATTTAAAGCTAACAAAACCTACACTGTAGAAATACATCTTCAGACTAAAAACATGTCAGACAATAGCTACCAGCAACCAGCAGCTCAAAGCTCAAGCAATTACCAACCACTAAATCCGTATGTAATGAGAGTTAATACAGATTATTTAATGCTTCAACAAACGGATCAAAACAATGCCAAACCATCACCTAGTATTGCCCACACATCTGACCATACAATTACTAATGGTTCTTTTTCATGTACTATCAAGAAAATACCTCGCTGTGTGGAGGTTGTTGAATTTATTATACTTCCAAAATAAAATCATTTGACTCACTTGACACATCATGCTGATTTTCCTTTGGCAACTGATGTACATCTGACGTTACACTGACAGTATAATTATTCTATGTAAATTGTGGTGCCTCCGTCCCCTGTTAATAGGACTGTGACATCTATTTTAACCTCTTTATGTCTTGCAATCTGTTTAACACGATTCGCACTGTTCTCAATAGTTTACCTATAAATTATAAACAGTTTCAACATTGTATAAATTTCAATACACCGCGAAAAATAGATTAATGTCAAAACAGCAGTTCAAAATAGGAATTTATTTTTATCTTTAGATTAACGTTTGCTGATAGACAGAAAGCGTGTAATGTGGTTAATACAAAACAATTATATACTTCAATGTCATTTTTCTTAAATACCTTTTTTTAAATTAGATTGATAATTCTATATACGAGTCTTGTGTCAATCTAAAGTTTCTCATTTACAAATTACAATTTAAATAATAAGTTTTTATATAACTATCAAAAACTTATGTAAATAGAAGCAGAAATGTAGTTTTCTGATAATGACAATATTAGAGCAATGATGGTGTTTCATGTAGTAAATATCTATTCCGTATGTCTCGGTAGAGTTTTTTAAGAGAATTTTTGTGACTTTTATTGTTTAGTTTTTGCAGCTCAATGCAGGTCATTTCATCTTGAAATAATGAGAAATAATTTTGACACAATCACAGACACTGAATGGTATTTTGAAATTATAGAAAACCTTAACCAAGTCTGTGAACTACATATAGTACCTTTAATATGAGGAATCAACACAAACAGTTTTATATATTGTATTGGTGAATTTTAGGCCTGTGGCCTTAATTTGTATGGATAAGTATTAATTATTAGTTTAGTAATTCTATATATTATCCAAATTTATTACTTAATGCCAATATAACCACACAATCTTGTATATTGTATTGCTGCAGTTTGGGTCGTTTTTTGCCGTTCTTGAATAAATCTTGTCTTGATGTGCCTTGTCATTTGCCTGATCAATTTTTACTGCAGTATCTACGTCACGTGTATTGAAATGGTTAAATTATGGACGTCAAATAAGTCAACAAACGGTGAGAGATCAACTTGTGTGGCCTAAACCGTACTGTAAACTATTTAAAGTTCTTCTGTCATTAACAATGTCAACGTCCAATTCAAAATATTGTCAAAATTTGTGAGCATATTTTTAATTTCCTTTTGTAAAATAAACCTTATATATCTGATATTTGTGCCTTTTTACTTATATTTGCAACGACCTTGTGGCTCATTTCAACTAAAAACCATAAAAAATGTTGGGGTAAATTTTGGACATAAGTACGAACTCCCTTTTTAAAATCAACGTGTTATTTGTAAGTATCACAGCTATGGTGTTGTCAAAATATTGCGATTAGAAGATTATGGTATAAATTATTAATTCATTTACGCCCTTAAGTAGCAAGCTGTTCATTATGCAAAGGTGGAGAATTTGATTTTTAGACCTAGGCAGAATATTACAAACGCATCTGTACTAGACGAAGGTACTAAGGGACCATTTGACCCAAATCCAGAGAGAGAAAAATGTTAACATCGGAGAAACGTCGATCGGGAGTTCGCATTTGTACCAATTTAAGAAAAATAGCAAAAAACATTTGATAAATGAACCATGAAATATTACAATTTCCATGGTATAATGTAAAATACGTCTACAGTATAGCATCTGCAGAGCGTCCCTCTTCAGAACAAATCCTCTGCACGACAACAGCTTTTGATATTTCCTTTAGGCGTTATTCAATAAAATTTAACGTATGCAGAGCAACGACCTATATACAACAACATACTTCAGTCTCTCCAAGTGAGTGTCGTTCGAGAGGGGTTGTACAGTATAACCATGGTTACATGCTTATATAGTTCGTTTTTTTCTCGACTGTCACAACATGAATAATTTCACGGTGACTTCTTGCTCTTTGTTTAATAATCGTGATATTGTGATAGTGTGTAATTAATCACCGTGAAATTATTCAAACTGACGATTGAGAAAATATACTTTAGCATGTGCGATTATGCATAAGTGTACCTTTATCACTGCAAATACGTCTAGATGTTGAGGCCTTGGGTGGGCGGATCCAGCAGGGGGTTAAGGGGTCCGGATCCCCCCCATAGAATTTGGAAAATGTACATGAACATTAGTGTATTTCTTGCTTGTAAGTCATTTTTAAGTAGCTCTCGGTGCTTAACGTAGATTTAATGGTTATGTAGCTTTTATTATCAATATGTTGCATTTTTTCCGGTTGTGGTTCGAGGTTCGGACCCCCCAGAAAAGTTCGGAACCCCTGCCCCCCAGAAAAGTTCGGACCCCTTAAAAATATCCTGGATCCGCCACTGTGGGGCGATCGAGGCTTAATACAGCTGTCACAATTTGTGGTACAGAAATGACTTCTGATATAATTTATAAATCATGCAGTCGATCTGGGATCAACAAATCGCCCCCTGTCTTATTCTGCACATTCAGGTTAAAACATTTCTATAATTATCTTTGAGCAATATATAGTTAATGCCTTGTTAGCCTGATATAGCTGCATCTACACAGCTGAACGTCAATGATTGAAAAAAGAGGGTCAAATCGAAGAAAATCAAATAACTGGGTCTAACAAATGACTGTAGAATGTAGATCAAAGCATTTAAAAAACGAAAAACGCCTGTATACATCAGGGAAAAAAACCGATTTGGGGTTAAATATTTTAATCCCCGTTTTGGGCCACAATGGGCATCTAGCTGATGTCAGTGGATAGATGTAATGATAAACACCAAGTTTCAAGTTTTTATTTCAACTTAGGCATGTAATATGCATCAGGTTATAACAAGAACAAACAAACAAAACAAACAAACATGGCAACACTATGGCATGACAAACGTTGCAATATTCTATACTGAAAAAAAATATGTATTACAATAAAATATTTGTCTTGTAAAAAACTATATATGTTGTAAAAAATATTTATGCAACAAATATTTTTTTGCAAGACATAAAAATTTTTATTGAACATATATATTTTTATACTTCATATATATATATATATATATATATATATATATATATATATATATATATATATATATATATATATATATATATATATATATATATATATATATATATATATATATATATATATATATATATATATATATATATATATATATATATTTATACAAAACAAATAATTTTTTAACAACACAAATATTTTTTTACAACATATATATATTTTATCAAACATTTATTTCTATAAAAACCAAATATTTTTTGTAACTCATAATTTTTTCAGTTTAGAATATTGCAACGTTTGTCATGCCATACAACACGAACAAAAATGTACATTATTTTTGTTAAATTTACGTGAACTCAATATTATGTATAAAAATAAGCATATAAATTTAGTCTTGTAAATTCCAAGCTGTTACTAAAGTTAGACCGTGATATGAACAGTTTATACAACTTGATCTGTGACGTACGAATCTGGAGATCACGTGACTATACTCCCCTTTGGTTAGGGCAATAGCATCGTTTGGTTGCCAGTCATATTTTTTCTGCTTAAACCAGTACTCAATCTTGCCGAGGTGAGTTCGATGTACATTAACTCTTATTTATATTGTTTTTTTGCTGCAGGCTAGTTAAAATATACGCTTGACTAATTTAAGGTAAAATCTGTTTGGTGAACGAGGTTTTACTGATTTATTGTAAACTGAGTTTAAGTTAACAATGTACATTCAAGCACGGATCCTTCTTGATTTAATTGTCGTTGCATATATATAAGAGTTTATACTCCCTGCAATGATAAATTCCCTTGGTTGAATTATTTAAAATAGCAACGTGTGATGTAACCGCTGTGAGGAATTTGATATGGAGTAGAACTTCAGTTAATTGAATGTTGGTAGTATACGTGAAGTAGAAGACCGCTGGCGTTGTCTGACCGCCATGATGGTAAAGTTCATGCGTTTTAGTTATTGATTATTAAATTAGTTTAATGGACTAAAGTTTATCAACATATTGTTAATGTAAGTGTTTCTTTTTAAAAACCAAAATAGGTTTAATATATTCATTGAAGTAGGGTTAGTTTTTGTTTGCTTCGAAAATTGATTAAACGTTTAATTACAACTGTTGAAGATAAGGCGAAAGTTAGGATCCCAATAAAATCTAAATTAACAAACTCCTCACAGCGGTTACGTCACGCGTTGCTACTTTAACAAACTTCTCACACCGGTTACGTCACGCGTTGCTACTTTAACCACCGCCTTCACATGAATCACGTGATGCAAGTAGTACCATGTGAGTAATGTTTAAATTTAAACGAGCAATAACGGTAAGCCTAAAATATGTTAGGCGTAAAGTAGCGAAACATAACATTGAATGATGAAAATGTGGTTGATTTACAAGTACTGCCAAAGAAATAAGATGAATTAAATAGAAATATATCATTAAGTACCAAAATTTGTTAATTCATGAATAAATTACAACGGGAAGTGAGCAAGGTCGGGAATGAGCTGCGTTGTCCACCCAATAAGGTCCTTGGTCCACATCACGCTACTTACATGATGTTTTTGTTGAGAAATCTTAAGTATTTATATTATATGATAAAATCATATGTATATGATACTGAATAATATAACATCTATAAATTAGCTTACTAAAATAAGTACAATTATCCATTTAATATTTACTTTGCGTAACATTTTGTTATTCATGCAATTTTATGCACTTTAGGTAACCGGTGTCAGGGTATAATTAATCTTGATTTTTTTACAAGTTATTTATTCATACTATTTATTTTTTCTTTTAATGTACTTTGAACATCATATTTTACTATAGAAGACCAAATTTTTTGAAAATATTGAATTGTAAAAGAGAAGATGAAAAAAGGTTTTCGGCTCCCTGAGGGACGAATTTTACTTGTAGTCCGGCCAACACCAAGGATGACCTTGCACGAAAGGATGTAGAAAATGTTATTCAATTTATTGGTAGACATGGTCTTACTGATTCCAAATCCGGTTGATGCCACTTTGTCATCCATGGGTAACTCCCAGAATCCAAGATGGCGACCAAGATGGCGGCTATAGGCTACAAAATACATGCAAAATGTATTTTTACACATTATGTTTTTTAAAAAAAGGACACAAGTGATTTCAATATTTGCGGATCCAGTTGTCTAAATTTTGTTTTTCATGTACAAGTCTTTAAATTCAAAATGGCGGTCAAAATGGCGGATAAAGGGCAATTAGCCCAGACTATAAAGAACAACTGGCACGAAGAGACTGAGTGGTGTAGAAACTTAAAGAATAGTTCATTGTTTTTTGTTTTCTTTTGAATCTTTCTCCAGTTCGTTAAACTAGTAAATCCCACCTGATTATCTATTAGCAATTCAAGATTCAAGGTGGTGTCCAAGATTACGGTTACGAAGCAAATTCAACCAGTTCTATTTTTTTAGCAATAATGTAATGTAAACAATGAATTGTTTTCATAATGGTCTTGTTATTTGGTTAAAATGCCGTAGTGAACGCCATATCAGCCCTGAGTTTTAAGTCCAATATCATACAATTAATTAATAATGTTACTTATTCTCTAGATAATAAATAACAGGTCATTATAAAAACACTTAAGTCATCAACGTCGCAGATAGGGACCCTATGAAAACACTCAGATTATACCAACATTTAAAATGGTGGCATTTTTTTTGAAAGAAAAAATACGGCTTTCATGAGAAAACTCGGCCATTATGAGATTCGGAACCAATCAAACTGCCTGAATCTCATAATAGCCGAGGCATTTATTTAAGGTCGTGTTTTTCCATATTGGCCGATTATTTGGTTATATGCCGTAGTGAACGCCATATCAGCCCTGAATTTGAAGTCCAATATCATACAATTAATTAATAATGTTACTTATTTACTGGATTTAGTGAAATGAAAATTTGAAAAGTAATTGGAATGGACAAACAAATTTATTTCCAAAATGTAAGCCATTTAGATAAAGAAAAACGGGAAAATAAAATTGGATTAATATACAGTTAACAGTAGACAATTCATTATAAATAATCTGAAACATATAAAAAGCAAAATAAGCATGTGCCAAAAATGTGGAAGAAACTAACTGAGTTATATTATTATCATTACACAAACAATTATACAGTCTGAATTGACTAAACTAGACTAAATTAGAATATGTGCTTAAATGTTCAAGTTCCTTCAGTCTTATATATTACATAACGATAGCACAATTTCTCTGGTCGTTTTTGTATGTTGATAACAACATGTTCAAGTGACGACACAAATTACTGTTTACATAGTATTTTGCACTCAATATCGCATGCAATGGTAAATTTTACATATTAATGCTTATTGTCTTAAGAAAGTATCCAAATGGATTCTAGCTTATGGCCAAAAGAGAGCTGTCTTCACGTTTGATGTAGGATAGATAAACCAGATTTAAAAGCATATTTTACACTCATGCTAATAGTGTATGCTGTCAATAACTGACCGACTTGTAACATTACATTTTGGACGAATGACAGTTGAACCTATTGTTATAGTGTTACAAGATAGATATTTCAAAATGAGTATCAGCACACCAATGTAGTCAGATATTTTTGGTAATCAGCGAATTGCAGCAACAGTTATAATTTGTTGTACAATTTTGTTGTCTGTGCTTCTCGTATCAAGTATTAAAGGTTAATGCGATTAAACATATATGTAATGTTACCGAAAACATGAAGAATCACCATATATTGCAATGCATCGTCTATAATGTTTGGAACGGAACATATTTGAATATTGCGAACGAGATCGACAAGTTATCTTGAGGCGTACCATTCTTCTTTGGGTGAGTCTTCGCAGTTGAGAGTGGATATACTCCAAATGTGTTTAGTTACCAGGCTTGTTTAAACGTTTGACACTGATGCATCAGATATGTTATGTGTTCTTTCAAGATATTTAGACACTTCTAAATTTTCTACTTTGCCATATTTTTGTAATTGATGAATCTCTTAAAGCCACCATCTTGCACAGGGTAAAACTATTTGCTAAATCATGAGCACACGAATTGTGAGTCCTGTGCACAAATTATTTTTGAAAACAAAAACCACCTTGTTTATCGTTTGATTAAAATTTTGTGCGAATGATTCAACGCTACGAACGAAGCTAGGGAATTTTTGGGAAAAGAAAAAAGTGCTTGTATTATGCGCCGCGTGAAGTCATTCAAATACATTTGTATTTGTCAGGCAAGAGATATCGGCGAAGAGCAAGTGCTTGTTTATTTTATTAGTAATTGTTGTGACACCTGAGTCTGTAGCACAGTTGGTAGAGCACCGGTATTTCGAATCTAGTGTCTCGAAGGAATAAGGGTTCGAATCCCACCCGGTGAGGTTATACCTTTCCTTGAAAATTTGACAATTATGTCAATTTTCCTCCATTAATAAGGTATATTGAGAAGTTGCCAACCTTGCTTAAGGGTAGTTGAGTACTGGTTATAGACAATGGTCCAGGAAAGCTAGGCTAGGTGCGCTCGATGCCGTAATGTAAAAAAACTAATGAGTTGCTGTCACATATGTTTCATACAAAATCTAATTTCTTACAGCTAATAGCATTTACCAGTGTCACTCTAGTCAGATAATAATTCAAAATGTTTTTGCATTCAAAATAATTTTACTACCTAAAGAAATTTGATCGTTATAACCAAGCCTAGAGTTATTATTCGTAAAAACCTTGTGGTAATATGATATTGCTTCAAAATAGATTTTGTTTAAAATCCTTTCTTACAAAAGATATAATACGTCTGTGTTTCAATTGAATAACCCTCATTATCACGTGGTCTTTATTTGTAAGGCTATTCAAAACTTATATTTCTTCTTAAAAGTTTGTAGACACCCTCCTAACAATTAATAAGTTTGTTATCTTAGCGTTTATTGGTCGATTATTGTGAAATATTACTTCCGTGTTGCTTTCCATTCAATTGAAATTATATAATAACGATCGCATAGTTCCATACTTCGTCTGGCGAGTATGCAAATTTGTTTTGTATAAGTTTTATAAAACCACAATACACATTGCGAGTTATTGTATAGATCATGTTAACTTAATAATGAATAATGTTGACAATAATGCTAGAATGCAGGCACGAGTGCATTGCAAGTAAAACAAGACACTTCTAAATGTTTTACTTTGCCATATTTTTGTAATTGATGAATCCTTTAAAGCCACTATCTTGCACAAGGTAACCCTATTTGCTAAATCATCAGCTAGACACTGGGTTCAAATAGCAGTGTATACGCTTATAGAATTGACATGTAATTTCTTTCTATCCTTGTAAATAACAAAACAAATTATACTACAAACTTTGATGGAAATGTGCGTTTGATATTTCTCCTTTTTGATCAATGGATAGAGTATTTACAATGAAATAAAGAACACTAATGATCCAGTTGTGATATCTGATATCAAGATCGAACTTGAAATCCTATTGCAATTTCCCTTAATTACTATCAAAATGTGTTACAATGTCAACAGAATTTCTTTCAATTGCTTTGCCATTAATGTACTCTTAGATTACCTTGAAAGATAATTGAACTTACACACAATACTTTCAATATCATTTGTCTTTTTCTTTGTTTATAACCTGCTTTTAGTACATATTGATTATTATTGAAGTGGCAAACATAAATGGAAAAGTGGTCGTTATTCTAAGTATATTTAAGTTTTGTATCACAACTTATGTTGTTCAATTAATTAAATATCATCAGTTTCTCTAAATTGCCATCTTAGAAACAATTAGCTTCTAGAGTCAACTGACAAGCTAGTATCAATTATTTAATATTCGCAAGACCAAGAGATATAAAAACCTAAACATGTCGCTGTATATTCATTAGTGTGGGGTCATGTCTATTTATGTGACTAAAATTTTCCAGCTCTTATCATTCATTTTGACCACTATCTTGAATTCTTGAAGTTATCCAAGAATACCAGTATGGCATCAACCGGTTGCATTAATTAAAGTAGATTAACGACAAAATAAAATGCATTGAAATTATTTGGTAAACCCAACTCTATGACTTAACTCATTGGGGTTGATGTATACCCGACAGCTAGTTATTTACGCCATTCTAGCCGCCATCTTGGATTTTGGGAATTGCCCATTGATGCCAGTGTGGCATTAACCAGTTATATAACCTCAGGTATAACTACGAAAAATGCATTAGTTTTTTATATGCCTCTGTGTTTGATTTGGCTCATTGTGGTTGACATACATGACAAATGTGGCCTTTACACGCCATTTTGTCCGCCATCTTGGATTGGAGAATAAACGAAGGATACCAAAATTGCTTGAAATAATATTGCAGATAATGTTAGACTAATTTTAGCTCTTGAAATGATCAGACTGGGAAAAAGATGGATTTATTGTAGATTCATCTGTTTTCATCCGCCATTTTGTCCGCCATCTTAAATTTTGAGAGTTGCCCAAGAGTGCCGAAGTGGCATCATCCACTTTCGAAAACTACAGTGTCTTATCTTCAAGAAAATGCAAAAAGATTTTCTACATCCTTTCATGCGCGCATCAGTCGATTTTTGTAGTTTATATACCGGACTATTGTGATGGCAGTTGTTATTGATTTGATAAAGGATAACCGCTGCGGGGGAGTTAGGTATTTCGTAACAAACCCTGACTAACGATTCTCGTATTTTAATGAACTCATAGGTTTTCCTATAATTTCGTTGATCTTATGTCAACAGTTTTTTTCGGTCATGTAGGTGTTGTAAATTACCATTTCAGCATGTTTAAGCCAATTTTTAAGTTCAGTTTTTTACACGGCTCTTTTAAATAAGTTAAACATCTGATTTTCAGAAAAATACTTACTATTGTATACATGTAGAAAATGTGATAAGAGCAGTTTTAGAAAAAAAATCCGTAACATATTTCCATAGCTTATTGATACAACTTCCGTTTCTCTGTTATCATCATCATCATCATCATCATCATCAGTACCAGCATCATCATCAGCATCATCATCATTGTCATCATCATTGTCATCATCATCATCAGCTGAAGCAGCATCATCATCAGCATTATCATCATCACCATTGTCATCACAATCATCATCATCATTGTCATTATCAGCAGCAGCAGCATCATTGTCATCATCATAAGCAGCAGCAGCATTGTCATCATCATCATCAGCAGCAGCAGCATTGTCATCATCATAATCAAATACAGCAGCATTGTCATCATCATTGTCATCAGCAGCAGCAGCATCATTGTAATCATCATCAGCAGCAGCATCATTGTCATCATCATCATCATCAGCAGCAGCAGCATTGTCATCATCATAATCAAATACAGCAGCATTGTCATCATCATCATCAGAAGCAGCAGCATTGTCATAATCAGCAGCTGCAGAAGCAGCATCATCATTGACATCATCATCATCAGAAGCAGCAGCAGCATTGTTATCACCAGCAGCATCATCATTGTCATCATCAGCAGCTGCAGCAGCAGTATCATCATTGTCGTCATCATCATCAGCAGCAGCAGCCGCATTGTCATCACCAGCAGCAGCATCATTGTCATCATCATCATCAGCAGCAGCAGCAGCATCTTCATTGTCATCATCAGCAGCAGCAGCAGCATTGTCATCATCACCAGCAGCAGCATCATTGTCATCATCATCAGCAGCAGCAGCATCATCTTCATTGTCATCATCATCAGCAGCAGCAGCATTGTCATCATCATCAGCAGCAGCAGCATTGTCATCATCATCAGCAGCAGCAGCATTGTCATCACCAGCAGCAGCAGCATTGTCATCACAAGCAGCAGCATCATTGTCATCATCAGCAGCTGCAGCAGCAGTATCATCATTGTCGTCATCATCATCAGCAGCAGCAGCCGCATTGTCATCACCAGCAGCAGCATCATTGTCATCATCATCATCAGCAGCAGCAGCAGCAGCATCTTCATTGTCATCATCATCATCAGCAGCAGCATTGTCATCATCACCAGCAGCAGCATCATTGTCATCATCATCAGCAGCAGCAGCATCATCTTCATTGTCATCATCATCAGCAGCAGCAGCATTGTCATCATCATCAGCAGCAGCAGCATTGTCATCACCAGCAGCAGCAGCATTGTCATCACAAGCAGCAGCATCATTGTCATCATCAGCAGCTGCAGCAGCAGAAGCATCATCTTCATTGTCATCATCATCAGCAGCAGCAGCATTGTCATCATCATCAGCAGCAGCATTGTCATCATCAGCAGCTGCAGCAGCAGCATCATCATCTTCATTGTCATCATCATCATCAGCAGCAGCATTGTCATCATCATCAGCAGCAGCAGCATTGTCATCATCATCAGCAGCAGCATTGTCATCATCATCAGTAGCAGCATCATTGTCATCATCAGAAGCTGCAGCAGCAGCATCATCATCTTCATTGTCATCATCATCATCAGCAGCAGCAGCATTGTTATCACCAGCAGCAGCATCATTGTCATCACCAGCAGCAGCATCATTGTCATCATCAGCAGCTGCATCATTGTCATCATCAGAAGCAGCAGCTGCAGTGTCATCACCAGTAGCAGCATCATTGTCATCATCAGCAGCTGCAGCAGCATCATTGTCATCACCAGTAGCAGCATCATTGTCATCATCAGAAGCAGCAGCTGCAGTGTCATCACCAGTAGCAGCATCATTGTCATCATCAGCAGCTGCAGCAGCATCATTGTCATCACCAGTAGCAGCATCACCATTGTCATCATCATCAGCAGTAGCAGCATTATCATCATAAGCAGCAGCATCATTATCATCATAACCATCATAAGTTAAATATTCACAAAACAAAACAAAAACAAAGGAAAACATATGTACATAAAATTCAAAAAAATTGCTTTACTCAGTCACGTGCATATGTTCGGATGCTATACAAACCTAAATACCAATAAAAATGTTTGTTGAATTATTAATTGTTAACATTTCAATTTTTAGAATAAGTCTTGTGTAGCGAGCAGTTCCTGAACAAGCGTGCCTGCGTTAAGGCAATACGAGATTTCTATCGTCCATGTATGAATGTTTACTGTCATTTATATTAAGGACCAAAAGCTACAATACTCTCGAGCATTCGACGTTAACAAGTCACCCTACTGAGGTAGACAAAAAAGGAAGGTAAATAATTATTTCTTATTATTATAACAAACAAAAAACAAACAAATAAATCATGTTTTGATAAAATACATGTATTTACATCATGTGTACTCACGAATTTATTCCTAAAACCGTATTTATGCTACTATAATTGTACAAATAAAATGTTATTTTCATGACGAGTATGTGGAGTTTTTTTAATTAAATAATAGAATTGTTTTAGCATAACTAACTAAAAATGTACAATAGAAATGCACTTTAATTTGTTACATATACGAGTCATTGTATCACGTTGATACAGAAAGCCGCCCGGTTAGCTCAGTTGGTAGCACGCAAGTCTACTGATCGAGGGGTTGTGGATTTGAATCCCGGGCGGGACATACTTTCCTGGAGTTTGGTCATGAAGTTCTTTTTCCCTCCTACCAACGATTTATAATTATATAGGACAGCTGTCAGTCACTGACGAAAGTATGCGCTTAGTAGTTGGTTAACAGCTAAATCCAGAGATTTACCCTTTTGAGGAGTAGTGAGTAGGTTGACTGACCGCTGTTATATTACCTAAACAGTGTGTTGCTACGGCGTTAAACCTAACAAACAAACTAACACAGAATGAAAAAAAGGACTATACAGTGATGATAAGATTGTCTACGCATTCGGAATACCTCGGCCATTCACTACGAATAACTTTGTATTCACTTAATGGATTGTCAAAATTTTTGGAATGATTGTCAAAGATCCCCTCCGATCGGCACTTGGAACTACCTCGGCGATTTTCTACGCAGATAAACTTATCTTCGTAGATGATCGCCGAGGTTGTTCCGAATGTTTCATCGGGCTTGTCTAATAAAAAATGTTCAGGTCACGGAAATATCCGAGTAGATACGATTATCTAAGATCAAGAATTAGTACATGGTAACATATCTATAAATAGCTTAGTGTTATTGTCGAATTTCTTCTTTCGGTGTTTTATCTTCGTCTCAAGCAAAGTATAACATGTATAATCGCATACTCAGAAAAAATAAGGTAAGTTTGATAATGTTATTTCCATTCAAATTGGGATATTTAAAAGATAATAATTCATAGCGTGACAATAGTTTTCTTGATTTTATGTTTTATTTAACATTAATGGCGGAGTTTATTTATATTTGTTGCTGGCAACCTGGTACATTTGAAAACGAAAGTAGAGAAGTTTATACTGATTTTAAGCTTATTAAATTTACCATTTTAAGTTTTAATGTCGCTTCAAGATTTTATTTCTTATTGTTCAATACGAGTGTCTTAAATACGTGTCTTATAATTGTGCGACTGATTTCAATAACTTCTACAATTATTTGTACATAAGTGACCTAATTTCTATTTTCGGAAAAAACAGCATATTAATTATGTGTCACCAATTCTGCAAAGTTAAATCCCCTTCACTGATTATACCTTCCACACTAACTATGTTTATTTTCAGCTGAAACAGTTTTATGAACACCAAGGGCGGATCCATAATTTTATTTTCATATTGGTCGAAATAATAGCAACGACAGTGAAATTTGATGAAAATCTATTACATTTACGTATCGTTACAAATCCCTGTTATATAAAATGTCTGGGCGGATCCATAATTTCTTTAGGTGTGTTCGGCATGATGATTTCATGGACTCAGATTAGGGGAATCCCCTCCAGTTTTTTGCTATATATATGTAAAATGCTATTTCGTAACAAACCCTGACAAACGATTCTCGTATTTCATGAGCTCATAGGTTTCCTTATAATTTTGTTGATCTTTGGTCAAAAGATTTTTCGGTCATGTAGGTATTGTAAATCCCCATTTCAGCACGTTTAAGTCATTTTTACACAGCTCTTTTTAATATGTTTTATATCTGAAATACTTGAAGTATTCATTGCCTATTGATACAACTTTCAATATTTTGTATTCAAAATTAAAAGAAAATTATTTTGAGAGCTGTTCAATATTCTGTATTGATTAAATTTAGTACTTGAACATTGTATATACTATAGGATATATCTTTAAAGTCAACATTCGCTTGCATTTGCGAGAGAACTGTTTTGAAATCGTAGGTAGCCTGCCAATCGAAGTGAAAGATTTATCTGCGAATTACGAAGTTTCTTTTTCGCTTTACAGTGAAACGTTGCGTTATTCGTTGAAAATAAACGATGCAAATATAAATTTTATATTTTCATTGTAGTGAAAATATAACCTTATACAATGCATTTTCATCGTTAATGACGTCATCTTCAAAGATAAATGACGTCATATTGGAGATGAAATGACGTAAAATTGGAGATGAAATGACGTCATCCTATAATTTGTGTAAAATACATCTAATAAAACACAAAATTAAGCATGAAAGAAACAGAATATTCGTCAATTTTAGTGTAAGAACTTTTATATTTCAACTCGTGAACTCAAAAAGTGACATTTTCACTCGTGGCTATGCCATTCGTGAAAAATAGTTTTCTGAGCCCACTCGGTGAAATAAAAATCGATCTTTCTCCAAAGTTGACGAATATCCTCTATATTTTTTATATCATACAGTGTACCTTCAATCAATATGATATTTGTAGGCAAAACCAATGGCCAATAAAACTGACGGAGATCAGAAAAAGGAAAATGTAACAACTGACTGGAGAGACAAGCAACCAATCATTCACTGTTTAAACTACTTATCTGAACATAAAATGTGGCATGACGTCACATTTTCTATCGCAGGGAAACACGTTTACGGACATCGTCTGATTTTAAGTCTACGTAGTCCTGTCTTTGAAGCCATGTTCTATGGTCCTGCCGCTGACAAAAATGAAGTTATAGAAATAACAGACATAGAATATGACATCTTTGACAATATTTTGAGGTAAACAAATTTGCTTTTTAATTTTTTATTTGTCTGTATTGACCAAACCTACAACTTTCAACATTTTTGGAGTATTTTCATTATCGACGATTTTTGGTTTAGTTCCATGTTTTACGTTATATAATTGTAAGACATTTGTTAATTTCCTATGTAAAATCAAGTCACTCTGATGTGGTACTTTTCTATATAAAATAATAAATGAATATACGTACCTTTATTTCGATTTTTAAAGTTCAGACTATTTGTAAACTTTTTCACACTAGTAGAATTCGATCACTTTGTATATGACCATTCAATATTTTAATTTAAAATATGATATCTTTAGCAAGTGTTTTAATTAATATATAACATTAACTAAACGTTTTTGTCATTAGCCGTTATATATATGTTTAAACTCAGTATTAAAACCGTGTACATATACACTGACATGATTTTACAGGTTATAATCAAATTGACTTGATTAATTACTTGTTTATTTGTTACAGATATATGTACACTGATACTTGTGATGAACTTACTGGGGACAATGTTCTACCTATACTTTATGCTGCCAAGAAATACTGTTTGTCTGAACTTGTAGATTGGTGTTCGTTATTTTTGAAGCAGTCAGTAAGCATTGACAACGTGTGTGCTCTTTATGAGCAAGCCAAACTGTATGATATGGATTCGTTGGTTAAATCTTGCTTTGATTTAATGATTAAAGAGTCAAATGATGTGTGCAAATCTGATTCGTCAGTTCGTATGTCACATGACAGTCTGCTAGAGTTTTTGTCAAGCGAACACTTGACGGGAGACGAATTGGTTTTCTTCGAATTTATCAACAAATGGGCGAACCAGAAATGTTTGTCAAACGGTATCGAACCAAGTCCTGAAAACAAAAGGAAAGTCCTTGGTGACATCGTTAAGAAGATAAGCTACCAGCTAATTAAAGTTGAAGATTTTGCACGTGAGGTGGTAACAACAAACATACTTTTGCCCGAGGAACAAAGCCAAATTTTCCAGTACATAGCTACCAGAGATAAGTCATGCATTGAGAAGTTTTCTTTCCCTCCTCGACTAGGTTTTCCAGTAACTATTGATACAAGATCTCTCAGTGGTCCCAGTAAATCTCGAGAATCATACTGTTTCCAGTTTTCATGCAACACCAATGTAAGATTAGTAAAATTGTTACCTCTAAGGTTGAGTGGTAAAGAAGATTTCGGTAAGAAAGATGTTGAGGATGTGCACGTTTTTGAAGGTGCTGAAATTTTTGGATTCCAAAGAATATTGAGGAATACTGTTTCTTTATGTAAAGATAAATCAATCTTAGACAAGTCTGCTGCAATAACAAAGGACACTGGTATAATATTTGAAGCTAACAAAACTTACACTTTAAAAATACGTCTTCAGACTAAAAACATGCCAGACAATGGCTGTCAGCAACAACCAATAATTGCCCACACATCTCTGCATACATGTACTAATGGTTCTTTTTCGTGTACCATAGAGAAAATACCATCCTGTGTCGAGGTTGTAGAATTTATAATGCTTCCATAATTATTTACTCACTTGACACATCGTTCTGATTCAGTATTTCAGTAACTTAAGTTTGCCTTGTTGTTGAACTAATAGTAGATCTATGGATATTTTTTGTATTAGTTGTACCCTACGCCGCATTCATACTTTTAACACTCATATTTCATTAGTCAGTATTGTCATCTATTTTAATTTGTTTACAATGTACTAATTTTTATCTAACCAACATAAATGATACTTTTCTCAGTGATATGCTCATGAACAAATGACAAATTTACCGATGTATAATGAGAAGTAGACGACGGTAATTAGATTGACGTGATAATGTGTGTACGCTACTATTATGTCTTTTCCTGAATATCTATGTTTCGATCAAGTATCGTGACAGTGATTGTGACAATTCACTTAGGTGTACGAACCATATTCTCTACTGATGAATAATGGACAACATTCTATTCTAGAAAATACATGCATGTGTCATTTTCGTAATTATATTATGATTACCGAATCATATTACTTGGAAAAATTTGTTCATTGTAGAATCTAGAATAAAACTCTTGCTTTTAGTGAAATGTTTGCTTTGATTTGTTTAACTTATATTTGAGAACATCTTTCTTTGTAAACATTTACATAGTATTTGTCACATGATTGTTTATAATTATCATATTGTAGTTTTATTATATGTTTTGTTTTATGTTTTGATAACTAACTGATTCAGAAATAAACTGATTATTTTATGACGGTGTTAATTAAGTTAGTTTCATGAATTTATCTGAAAAGAAAATAAAAACAGCAACATGTCATCTTTTCTACCAATCAATGGAAATACAATGTATCCAAAAGATATTATCTGAAATAATCTTAAGTTAAATTTGAAACAATTCAGGAATGAACAAATGACCTTACGACAGAAACAGGTCGTAGGTCAGATGGTAAAATTAAAATAAATCTACACAGCAGAGTGTATAACATTATGGTTTCCTAAAAAAAATCCCGTCTTTTTTGACAGTTAAAGACAAATGTATGATATTGACCTACGATTGAATTTGACGTATGATTTTGGTTAAAGGAATTTAGTTATAGCCTTTTCCAAAATTATTCGAATTAAAAGCAAAAACAAATTGGTGTTAATTTATATGAAACAAGGTGCGGTTTCTATACCTTTGAAAGTATCCTACACTAGTTTGGTAAACTAATATTAAGATATAATACAAAAATTACTTCCTGTATAACAAGACTCGAGTAAAATACGGAGACGATCAACAAATAAAATGAATGAGGTTAGTGCAGTATAACAATTTTATATATAAATATTTTTACATTTATTTATATTTATTTTACGAATCTTTCAAAGTATGATTGAAATTATTCTTAATTTTATGTTGTAAGTAAACGATTATAGCTGAGTATATTCATAACTGTTGCAAACAACATGGTACATTTGAAAACGAAGATAGGAAAGTTTATACTGATTCCATTTTTATCAACTTTGCCTCTTATTTTTTTAAAACTTCGCTTTAATATTTGGAATTCTTATTACACAATACGATTGTCTTCAATATGTGCTTGTATTTACTTGTATACTAAGACTGGCCCTAATTATTTCTACTGATGTACATAAATGACCTAATTTCTATTTTCGGAAAATAACAGCAAATGCGTCATCAATTCTATAAAGAAAATTAAATCCCATTTACTGATTATACCTTCCACAATAATTATGTTAATTTTCAGCTGAAACAGTTGTATTAACACAAAGGACGGACCCATGATTTCTTTAGGTGTGGTCGGCATGATGATTTCTTTGAAATTAAAATAATGGGAATCCCCACCAGTTTTTTGTAATGTAAAATACTATTTCGTATCAAATCATGACTAACCATCATCGTATATTAAAAATAATGAACTCATAAGTCTCCGTATAATTTCGTTGATCTTCGGTCAAAAGATTGTTTAGTCATGTAGGTGTTGTAAATTACCATATATGCACTTTTAAGTCAACTTTACACAGCTCTTTTAATTATTTTAAACATATAATTTTCGGGAAAATACTAACTAGTGTATACATGTAGAAAAGTAATAAGATCAGTTTCAGAAAAAAAATCCGTGAAAAAATCTGTGAAATATTTACAAACTTATTGAAACAACTTTCAATGATGTGTATTCAAAGTTGAATGCAATTATTTTAATACATGTTTAATATTCTCTGTTGATTAAATTTAGTACATTGTATACTATAGGATAGTGAAATCTACGCTTTCAAAAAGCCCTCAAGAAAATGTAAGCGTAGGACATTTCTGTTAATGCAATTCTTATATATAAAGCTGGATGACTCCTTGAAACCGTACGGGGGTGTATACAATCTAAGTCGCGTTATTTTTAAAGTCCTATAAAGAGATCAAAGGTCAACTTGATTAATTTTCTCAACCTACAAATGCCCCCGTACGGATTCAGGGTATCATCCAGTTCATTAGATTTGCATTAACAAAAGTGTCTTACGCTTGCATTTTCAAGAGAAATATTTTTGAAACCGTAGGTAGCTGTCATTTGAAGTGGTATTTCTATCTATGAATGAAGGCTTTTAATGAGGGTCCGTCCGCTCCATATGGATGCATATTGTGCAGACCAATATCTATGAAGTAACGAAGTATATATTATATCATATTGCCAACATTTTATCGTAATGAAATATTTTTGAAGGCAACATCCATGGCAAATAAAACAAACGGAGACCAGAAATAGGAAAATGTTACTACTGATTGGAGAGACAAGAAATCAATCAATCACTGTTTAAACTACTTATCTGAACATAAAATGTTGCATGACGTCACATTTTCTATCTCAGGAAAACACATCTATGGACATCGTCTGATTTTAAGTCTACGAAGTCCTGTCTTTGAAGTAATGTTCTATAGTCCTGTCGCTGACAAAAATGAAGTTATAGAAATAACAGACATAGAGTATGACATCTTTGACAATATTTTGAGGTAAACAAATTTCCCTTCTATTTTTAATTGGTTTCTATTGATCAAAATTACAATATATTTTGACATATTTTTCTCATCGACGAAATTTGTTTGTTTTATGTTATACGTTATATAATTGTAACACATTTGTTTATTCTCTCTGTAGGATCAAATAATTTTAAACTGGCGAACTTCTACAAATAAATAAATAGTGCCACTATTTCGATTCCATTACGGATTTTAGTAGAGCATTTTACACTTGCTGAATTTAATCATTTGTGACCGAGGCCGTACGAAACACTATTTTATCTCCATTTGAAAATGTGTTTCGTTCAGCTCTCGGTATGATGCAATCTAATTTTTTAGTTTTTAAATAAAACTTTCAGCAGGTGTATTTAAATTCTTATAAAATATTTAACTGAAACTTTTTGTCATAAGCAGTCATCAATGTTTAAACTCCTTTGGATTAATCCCTAACACGATTTTACAAATAATGATCAAATTGACTTGATTGTTTATTTGTTTACTTGTTACAGATATATGTACACAGATACTTGCGATGCACTTACTGGGGACAATGTTTTGTCTATATTTTATGCTGCCAAGAAATACTGTTTGCTTGAGCTTGAAGATCGGTGTTCGTTATTTTTGGAGCAGTCTTTAAGCATCGACAACGTGTGTGTACTTTATGAGCAAGCCAAACTGTATGATATGGATTCGTTAGTTAAATCTTGCTTTGATTTAATGATCAAAGAATCAAATGACGTGTGCAAATCTGATTCGTCGATTGGTATGTCATATGACAGTCTGTTAGAGTTTTTGTCAAGCGAACACCTGACGGGAGACGAATTGGTTTACTTCAAATTTGTCAAAAAATGGGCGAACCAGAAATGTTTATCAAACGGCATCGAACAAAGTCCTGGAAACAAAAGGAAAGTCCTTGGTGATATTGTTAAGAAGATCAGCTACCAGCTTATGAAAGCCGAAGATTTTGAACGTTTTGTGGTTCCAACAAATATACTTTTGCCTGAAGAACAAAGCCAAATCTTCCAGTACATAGCTACCAGAGATAAGTCATGCATTGAGAAGTTTTCTATCCCTCCTCGACTGGGTTTTCCAGTTACAATTGATACAAGATCTGTCACTGGTCCCACTACATCTTGTGAATATTTCTGTTTCCAGTTTTCATGCAACGCCAATGTAAGATTAGTAAAACTGTTTCCTGTAACGTTGGAAGGCATAAGTGATTTTGGTAAGAAGGATGTTAAGGATGTGAATGTTGTTAGGTATATTGGGTATATCGAGTGGATTTCAGTTGGACATAAATTCATTTTAGACGAGTCTGCTGCAATAACAAAGGACCCTGGTATCATATTTAAAGCTAACAAACCTAACACTGTAGAAATATATCTTCAGACTAAAAACATGCCAGACAAAGGCTTACAGCGACAAAAACCTCCAAGCATTGCCCACACATGTCTGCCTACATGTACTAATGGTTCTTTTTCGTGTACCATACACAAAATACCATGCTGTGTCGAGGTTGTAGAATTTAGAATACTTCCATAATAAAATTTATTTACTCACTTGACACATCGTCCTGATTTATATTCAGTTACTTAAGTTAACCTTGTTGTTTAACTAATGGTATGGTTATTTTATGCATTAGTATAACCCTACACCGCATTCATACTTTTAACACTGATATTTCATAAGTCAGTATTGTTATCTATTTTAATTTGTTTACAATGTACTAATTTTTAAATAACCTACATAAATCATACTATTCTCAGTAATATGCTTATGAACAAATGACAAATTTACCGAAGTATAATGCGAGGTAGACGACGGTAATTAGATTGACGTGATAATGTGTGTTCGCTAATATTATGTCTTTTCCTGAATATCTATGTTTCGATCAAGTATTGTGACAGTGATTGTGACAATTCACTTAAGTGTACGAACCAAATTCTCTACTGATGAATAATGGACAACATTCTATTCTAGAACTTATGTGTCATTTTCGTAATTATATTATGATTACCTTATCAGTTTACAAGGACAAAATTCATTTTAGAATCTAGAATAAAATTCTTACTTTAAGTAGAATGTTTGTTTTTGTTTGTCCAACTTGTATTTGAGATCAAGAACATATTTCTTCGTAAACATTTACAATGTAATTGTCACATGATTGTTTATAATTATCATATTGTATTTCTATTACATGTATATGGTTTGTTTCATGTTTTATGACTTACTAATTCAGAAATAAAATGTTTATTTTATGACAGTGTTTATTAAGTTTGTTTCATAAACGAGGTTGTAGAATTTATAATTCTTCCATTATAAAATTCGTTTACTCACTTGACACATCGTTCTCATTAACCTTTGGCTACCGATGTATTGTCCGTTTTTCTCAACTGTCAAAGCTTGAATAATTTCACGGTGACTGAACGCATTGTTTTTGTACTGGCCGCCTAATTGTTATTAAAAATATGTTGACTAAAACATATCATACGGCATAAGCAGCTTTACTCGATAATAATACACTCTTTCCAAAACTCGTGGATGTATTACGGCTATAATTTTAACAAACGCATTCACCGTGTAAATTATTCATGCTTCGACAGTTCAGAAAAAAACGAACTATACATCAGATGTTACACTGATAGTATGATAATTATTCCATGAAAAATATGGTGCCCCCGTCCGTTTTAAGTAGGACTGCAATATCTGTTTTAACCTCTTTATGTCTTGTGATCTGTTTTAACACGATTTGTTCTTTTTGAATAATCTACCTATTAATACTGAACAGTTTCACCATTGTATTAGGATCAATTCACGACGGTAAATGAATGGACATCAAACAAACAGTTCAAAATTAGAATTTGTTCTAGTCTTTAGATTTACAGAAAAGTTTTCTTATAGGCCCTGCTCAGGAAGAACACGTACAAAGTCGTTTAAACAAGACAATTATATACGTCAATGTCATTTGCCTGATCGATTTTTACAGCAGTATCTACGTCACGTGTATTGAAAGGGTTAAATTATGGACGTCAAATAAGTCTACAAACGGTGAGAGATCAACTTGTGTGGCATAAACCGTACAGTAAACTAATTTTTAAGTTTTTCTACCATCAATGTCAACGTCTAATTCAAGACTTAAGTTCTATTTGGCCCACAATATTCAAACTTCATACAATGATTGTCCATATCGGGTAGAAGATCCCTATTGATTTTGGGGTCACACGGTCAAAGGTCAAGGTCTCTATTACCTTAAAACTGGAAACAGTTTCCGGAACATAACTTAAGTTTCATTTGGCCCACAGTATTCAAACTTCATAGGAGGATTGTTCATGGTATCTTTTTTCTCTACTTTGTTTTCCACAATTATTCATAATATGATATTCATATGAAATATTCTCATGTCTTACAAATGCTTCATCTTAACTAAAAAAAAACACTTTCGGGCATATAATGCTCCGCCTAGCGGTGCTCTTGTTTCAATTGTTTTTATTTTTTTGATTTCATATAAATGTCTCCAATCGGGTAATATTTTATCCATTATTTTGTGAAAATGTCAAACAATAAGAAAAACTGCTGAAGTAAATTTACTTTCAAATGTCTATGCAAAAAGAGTCACCTTTGAACGCTTTAAATCTACTCATCTTTGTTGATTGAATAGTTAGATTTGACCTATTGTTAAAGTGCATTCAGTCTATTACTTTTTCGCGTCACAAAAAGTATTAAAACTTTTATTATTATTATTAAACACTTAATATATGTATATACATATATGTATTATGTTTGAAAATCAAAATCGTTTATCCATGTGTTTAGTACTAAAATAAAGTGCACTTTTAAGCTCATTTTTGAGAAACTGAAGTAAGAAAATTGGACAACTTGACATAGGAAATGAACGTTATCCAGTAAACCACGAACAATGAACGCTATCATTATCCACATACTGTTATAATTTACAAACAAGCTCTTTTCAAAGAATTTGATCGTATCTAGAGGGCTTATTGGAAGAATATATGACATATTTATACCATGTGCTTAACTTGCAGCACAAATAATGGCATTTAAACACATAAACCGTCAAAATACAATGAACGCTACCCCGGCAATTTCACTCACTTCAAAAATTGTTTCCTAAATTATGCCAAAACGGCTGAATTTTCCACACAAAAAATACTGCAGCTATCGTATCTCGTAAGCAGGCGGTTTATGCGCGTATTCTTATGGAAATACACAGAATGATAAGTTCAAAAAGAGCAAAAAACCTACCTTAGGCGAGAGACCTAGATTCCAAATATGGTAAAAAATACCCGGATGAAGTCACGTGGGTTCGCCACCGTGTATGTGTCTTATTACAAAAATAAACTTTTATCTTTTCACAGTTAAGAAAATTTTATGAAATTGTCTTACTATTGTTTTTATGAAATTTTTATACAATTGGTTTTGTGGTACGATTTCGGTTAAAGGAATTAAGTTTTAGCCTTTTTCAAAATTATTCGAACCAAAAGCAAAGTCCCATTGATGTCATTTACCGTAATACTATGTAAGGTTACCTGTTATAGGTCGTTTGTTAAATTAAGCATTTATCTGACTGAGTTGATAGAGCTTACTATCACATAACGTAAGTACTATTCTGTCCCTAAGATACACATGCCTTATTACACGGTCTAAGAGATTTTGAGGAGAATATTCAGTTATAAATGGAACGTTAAATTTAACGAGAATTATTGTACGATTATATTGAACTGTCCGATTGCATAAATTAAAACGTCACAAAACAAGGAATATTTAATGCTCGGATAAACTTCGGTAGTTCACGTGGAATGTATTGTTAGTACATAACACTGATGTATTACATCTTAGTTGCAATATGTATCAAAGTTTGTGGCCGATAAGTAAGACGGTACGACTGCCAATCTTTTAGTCCTAGGTTAGAATTCCGATAGTTAATTTTTATCTTTTTTTTCTTCGTGGACAGATTGCGTAAAACTCAATGCCTCCGTGCATCATGAAAATCATAATTGTATTAGTTAGTTTTCGCCGCCAAAATTGGACACTAAAAACAGAATGCCCAGTAGCACTAACGACACTGCTAGTGAAACTAAATTTTATGTGACATCGTTTGTTTTGTAGCGTTGTATTTATATTACAAAAAATAAATAAAAATACTGAATGACATTAAACAAAATATTCAGAAAATAAAAATGCTAACAATATGGAAATAAGTTTCAAAGCTGAAACTCGTGTTCATTCCATAAAATATGTTCCGAATCATTTCAGTTTAACCGTACAACTATACAGTCAGATAAAATATTGACATTAAATACACCTACACATTGTATTTTCAACAGCAAAAATATATAAACAGAACACGGAAAATAATATATACCGTGTGCGATAACCGTGTAATTATGCAATCGAACAGTCCAATATGATCGTGCAATATTATAAATAACAAATATATAAATAGCTATAGTCCGATTTTATCCGGTGAGCCGTGACTGCACTTTTGTATTTATAGATTTTTGGAATATTCCTACAAAAAGGTAACGCAGCTTATTTAACAAACCAACTGATTACTGTCTTTATTATAATTATTCAACATTGATTAAAGTGACTCAATAGTCGTGGCGGTAAGACACTTGGATTGATAGACATTGCTTTTGCTACCCCGGGTTCGAACCCTGCTTAGTATCCTTTATTCTTTTTTTATCACCTTTATTCTTTTTATTTTTTGCAATCATGGAAACGTACAACTCGAAATCTCTGTGCAGCACGAAGCCAAATGTATATAAAATAGAATATGCATATTTGTCTGAGTTTGTGCTTAGTTATTACTTTGATGTCATACACTTAACTGTCTCGACCGTGTCTTATAAAAATGATTCTAAGCACATGCATTTTATAAGAAAGAGAATTGAAATGGAATGCATGTAACTTTGGCACGTTCGTTCAATTGTATCTAGTTTGATTTCTATTCAGTCACAGCATTTGAAGCCGAATGTATAATATAAATGTATTATTATTCAGTACAATGTAAATTGCTGGATATAAAAAATAAGAACCAAGGAAATAAAACAAATAGAAATTTAAAAAAATCAAATTATAGCACAACCAGCATTATATGATACGTACAACTATACGTGAATTTTATAATAAATTAAAAAATGTGGAGGCGGTGAGGTTCGAAGCACTGCAGTAAAATTAAAGCTTTAGTCATATGTTTCTGACTCGTTACCGACTGCGCTATTTTGAACAATAATGTTGAATTATTATATCATGTATATATACTTGAAATATTATAGTTTGTATTGATTTTTAGTGTAGTATTTACTGGTTTTACCTATCGTCATGGTTATGAATAGACTCATCCAACCTGTCACTGCTCACAGAATAAAATCAGACTATAAATAACAATTCTTTAAACGGCCCAGTGATTCCGATAGTATTCAACTTTTTTGAGTGTGTATTACACGTTTGCTCCGTTCTGTTTGAAAAGTGATCAATACTAAAAGCAGTTGGTTGCCTTAATTAACTAATTAGCAAAACTCTGGGTTTTTTTTCGACTAAATCATTTATCTGTGTGTTTCTTTAAGTAAAGGACGAAAATTTTACCTTCGTGCTCAACGTACACTTCCTGTATGACAAGACTCGAGTAAAATACGGAGACGGTCAACAAATAAGATGAACGAGGTAAGTTCAGATTATTTTGATATATAACTCTTTTAAATACCATTTTATATTAATTTTACCATTATTTCAGAGTATGTTTTGATTTTTTCTTTATTTTATCTATCAATTTAATGATTATGGCAGAGTATATTTACACCTGTTGCAAATAACATGGTACATTTGAAAACGGAAGTACGAAAGGTTATATTGATTTTGTTTTTATCAAACTTGTCTATTAATGTTTCAACTTCGCTTACAGATTGTGAATTCTTATTACACAATACGATTGTCTTAAATATGTGCTGGTATTAACTTGTATATTTAGACTACTAAAATACTAAATTCAATTATTTCTACTGATGCATATAATTGACCTAATTTCTATTTTCGGAAAATAACAGCAAATGCGTCATCAATACGGCAAAGTAAATTAAATCCCATTACTGAATATACCTTCCACAATAATTATGTTAATCTTTAACTGATTGAGTTGTGTGAACACCAAGGGCGGATCCATAATTTCTATTTGAGTGTTCGGTATGATGTTTTCATAGATTAAGATAAGGGGAATCCCCTCCAGTATTTTGCAATATAAACTGACATTTCGTAACAATTCCTGAATAACGATTCTCGTATTTCATGAACTCATAGGTTATCTTATTATTTCGTTGATTTTCGGTCAACAGGTTTATAAGGTCATGTAGGTGTTGTAAATAACCATATTTGCACTTTTAAGTCAACTTTACACAGATTTATTAAAGCCACTAAACGAAGACAAAATCTTTATCATCAATCTAAAAACAACTTAAACTATCTAAAAGACTGTAGAGTATAACCGCATTGGGATTATAGTAACTCTCTCAAGCGGGTTCCCTTGTAGGGGTCAAGCTCTTCAAAATATCAATTTCTTATAAAAGGGGTGGGGGTACTTTTATAACATGCAAATTAGACTACGGAGATACTCTCTCAGCCAATCAAATTGCTTGAAAAGTGCAGGGGCGTAGCAAGGGCTTTTTAATGTGTACGCAGCATCCTAGGGGTTCAATGGCACGCCCCCCTGAATTTGTTTTTACCTTAAAATTTAACCTTGAACTAGACTCGCAAAGGGTAAGTCCCATTGAAACGTAATTTTGTTCTTATTTTTTTTTCTTTCGTAAAATAATCAGAATTTAGTTATTTTTAGTACACCGCGTACGCCGGATCCGCCCCCCCCCCTTGGATCCGCCTATGGCATCCGGGCAACATAAAATCAAAATTATTTTCATAAAACATCAGAACAATATAGAATAATTCAGGAATAAAATCTTTAGTAAAATGTATTATAATATGGACCCCTGTACTGTAACTTCAAAACTTAATGACCATTAAAACAATTGATCGTCGTTATCTTTGTATCATGTTTGATGAGTTTGTAATATATAAAGTATTGTTTTAGGATTATTTACATAATTGGGGTTGAATATTTATTTAGGAAACAATGAAATATGATAACGTAGAAGAATAGTGTTTAATGAATCACAAAATAAGCTTATCTGAGATCTACTGTATTACATTTTAGATATATTATAGTTATTTAATCCATACATCGTATCTGTCATGGATGATTGGTGTACTAGTGGTGGGATATCCGCTGAAAAGGTAATCTATCATCAGTTGGAATCGGTTTATGTTGTCGATGCGATTCTTCAGATTATAATCGGTTCCTGATAAGTTTGTTTTTGCATGCATGTTTTACTGTGAATCCTTATAAAATTCATGTATTATGGATTAGGAAATATTTTTTCTTTAGTCAAATGTGTCAAAAACCTAATAGAAATTAAAAATCAAAGCAACCGATAAAAATAAATGATCGATTGCTAAGTTCCCTTGACTAGTATAGTAGCTGTATTTTTTGAGCTTGAACTAGATATATCAGTGTCCAATACAAGTCAGACACAAATGACATGTATTTAAAACATTTTTAATAACAGTTCAGATACATGAAAATATGTTATATAGCCTATCCTCCTTTCTAACCGATGATCGATTATGATAAAGTTTAATCGATTATCAGAATCGGAAGCTTCCAACTAGTCGTTAATCGATTATTCCCGATCATCGGTACAACACTATGGTGTACAACCCCAATATAAATTATTGAATTCAAATCTTAATTTCAGAATAGTTAGGAGATCCCCTATTAAGGGTTTGATTGTTGAATAATTTATCAATCAATTAATTAATAATGTAATTCAGATATGGAAATCTACAAAGCGGTCATTCCCTATTTGACTGTCTTTAGAATTCAACAAGGAAGGGTCGTGAAAATACTTTTATCATGTATATCCGGTCCAATATAGAATGATTAAGGACAAAATATTTATTAAACGCTTTATAACACGGTCCATTGTAGTGTAACCCTAAAACTTAATGATAAGACGTTATTATTAGCCGTTATCTTTGTATCAAGTTTAATGAAGAAGTAGAATTATAGGTTATTACACAGTTTACTGTATAGGTCGTTTGCGTTAATGCTGGACCCCTATTTGCCGTAAATATCTTTTTAACTATAACAGCGATTTTGCTAAAAATTTTAATACTATCTTAGTTCAATTTTTCCTTCTAGGATTTAAATTTTCAGAATTTTTAATAAATAAATAAAAAAGTTTTCCATAAGGTATAATTCAAAATATTTGGAATTTTTTATCAAAATTCCGGCGGGAGGTAAAATAAACTGTTCTTATTATAACATTGTCATACTTCCAGTGTATTTATACAAAATCCCGTGCGTTTACTGAAAATTTGTCGCTTAAATAAACACTCGACGGTTTACTGAATTGTAAAGCAGAGGCCCGTCTTTAAAAGCGTACGTGTAGAATATACATAGATTTTGACGATACAGACGACAGTGATGATGATATTTGAGTTTGTATAAACTGTTATACTTTGTTGGGTATAGATAGATAGCGAAAATAACATGTTAAATTAATATTATACGTTATTTCAAGCAAAACTTGGTATTTTATGAATGTATATGATAAAATACGTTAAATGAGCAAGTTTTGGTACAAAATTCCGAAATTAATGATTTTATAGCATTGCTCGTGAAACCATTTTGTTTGGCAAGTTTTATTTTCACACTGTATTTAATTGTCAACTATATCCGGTAATCTGCATGAACAATACAACTTTAAAATATTTTTTATTTGGTGCACTCTTTTGCATTTTGGGCATTTTTGAAATTTTGGGGAAAGGTACTAAGGCATTATTAACAAGACATTGCAATAAATGGCCACACCCCTTTCATCACGCAAACTGGCTTTTGTTCACTGCTTGAAAGTTATTTTTCTTTTAAGTTATATTTTCTTTCCTGTTTTATAAACATAGAATTAACAAGTCATACTTGCTGACAAACCGTTTTCTTTATAAATCTGAAATATTCAAATAAAGTGGGTCTTTTTTCAAAACCTTAAAATACACTCATCATTAGCACGTATATAATGAGGTTGCTAGCGGATGTACATACATGTATATAAACTACACTTTATGTTAAGAGATTTTCTCTCACATAAGTAATGTCAGTTTCATGATCTTTACAATTAAATCTCCGCCACAACAGACTTTCAGAAATTCTTCTTCGAATGCTGAATGAAGCATTCTATCATTATGCTATGTGTTATGTGAATATTCGATACACATGCGCATGTATTATTTATGTGTATACGAATATTCTGCATCATTTTGATTCTTACAGTGTTCTATCAATTAAAAAATACATAATTCTAAATGTATGGTTTATTGCGGTATAAAGGGAGTTTAAATTCTTCGGCATTCCGCCTAGCGCTGTTTAGTATAGAGCCTTTAGCTAAAACGTGGAAACAAATCTAGAATTATCACTCCCGAGCCCGCTTCCCGATCCCATATATTAACTGAGAATAAAATTCAAGCCACTTTGCTTCACAAAATGTTTCATTGATGAGATTGCTGTCCTATCTATCTGAGTACTCGGATATTCGCAATCCCGAACAGAAAATCTAGCACGAATATTCGTCATGTCCGAAAACGTCGGATCGTGATCAATTAAAAAACATTTATTAGCTTAATTATTACTGAAAAAGTGACGCACTACTTATAAAAAAATTAAAATAAAGTAGGTATGTGAAGTTGGCGTGTAGATTGTACATTGTATAAAACTCGTAAGTCGCGAATTACTAGCTAGCTAGTAGATGGGTATTCAACTTGTAGTTCGCGAATTACGAGCTGGCTAGTAGTTGGGTATTCAAGTTGTAGTTCGACCCGGACACACAAGTATAGGTATCTTTTTAATTACTAGCTAGTAGATGGGTATTCAAGTTGTAGTTCGACCCAGACTCACCAGCATAGGTACTTCTTGAATTACTAGCTAGTAGTTGGGTATTCAAGTTATAGTTCGACCCGGACTCACCAGCATAGGTATCGTTTGAATTACTAGCTAGTAGTTGGGTATTCAAGTTGTAGTTCGACCCGGACACACAAGCATAGGTATCTTTTTAATTACTAGCTAGTAGATGGGTATTCAAGTTGTAGTTCGACCCGGACTCACCAGCATAGGTACTTTTTGAATTACTAGCTAGTAGTTGGGTATTCAAGTTGTAGTTCGACCCGGACTCACCAGCATAGGTACTTTTTGAATTACTAGCTAGTAGTTGGGTATTCAAGTTGTAGTTCGACCCGGACTCACCAGCATAGGTATCGTTTGAATTACTAGCTAGTAGTTGGGTATTCAAGTTGTAGTTCGGCCAGGACACACCAGCACAGGTATTTTTTGAATTACTAGCTAGTAGATGGGTATTTAACTTGTAGTTCGACCCGGACTCACCAGCATAGGTATCGTTTAAATTACTAGCTAGTAATTGGGTATTCAAGTTGTAGTTCGGCCAGGACACACCAGCATAGGTATTTTTTGAATTACTAGCTAGTAGATGGGTATTCAAGTTGTAGTTCGACCCGGACTCACCAGCATAGGTATTTTTGAATTACTAGCTAGTAGTTGGGTGTTCAACTTGTAGTTCGACCCGGACACACCAACAAATGTATTATTTGAACTACTAGCTAGCAGTTGGGTATTCAACTTGTAGTTCACATAAAATACATCAACATACGTTATACTTGAATTACTAGCTAGTAATTGGGTATACAACTTGTACTTCGGCCCGGACACAACAGCATATGTATTTTTTGAACTACTAGCTAGTAGATGGGTATTCAACTTGTAGTTCGACACAGATACACCTGCAAATGTATCTTTTGAATTATTAGCTAGTAGTTGGGTATTCAAATTGTAGTTCGGCCCAGGTACTCTAGCGTAGGAATTGTTTGAACTACTAGCAAGTAGTTGGGTATTCAACTTGTAGTTCGACCCAGACACTTTACTATACATAACATTTGAATTACTAGCTAGTAGTTGGGTATTCAACTAGTAGTTCGACCAAGGTACTCTAGCATAGGAATTGTTTGAACTGCTAGCTAGTACATGTAGTTGGGTATTCAACTAGTAGTTCGACCCAGACACTTTACTATACATAACATCTGAATAACTAGCTAGTAATTGGGTATTCAAGTTGTAGTTCGGCCCGGACACACCAGCATATGTATTTTTGAATTACTAGCTTGTAGATGGGTATTCAAGTTGTAGTTCGACCCGGACTCACCAGCATAGGTATGTTTTGAATTACTAGCTAGTAGTTGGGTATTCAAGTTGTAATTCGACCCGGACTCACCAGCATAGGTATCGTTTGAATTACTAGCTAGTAGTTTGGTGTATTCAAGTTGTAGTTCGACCCGGACTCACCAGCATAGGTATTTTTTTATCTACTAGCTAGTAGATGGGTATTCAACTTGAAGTTCGACTCAGATACACAAACATAGGTACTATTTGAATTACTTCATTGCTGAAATTGTTTTTGCTAATTAATAATTTTGCTGAAAAAATTTTTTTTTTTGCTAAAATTTTTTTGCTAAAATTTTTTTGCTGAAATGTTTTTGCTGATTTTTTTTTGCTGTTTTTTTTTTTTGCTGAAATTTTGTTTTCTAAATTTTTTTTGCTGAAATATTTTTTCTGAAAAATGTTTTTTTTTTTCTGAAAATTGTTTTTTGGCTGAAAATTTGGTTTTGCTGAAATTTTTTTGCTGAATTTTTTTTCTGAAAACTTTTTTCTGAATTTTCAGACAAAAATTTACAAGTTTTAGCAAAAAATTTTCAGCAAAAATATTTTCAGCATAAAAACAATTCAGAAAAAAAATTCTGCAAAAAAATCAGCAAAAAAAAATTTAGCAAAAAATTTTTTTCAGCAAAAAAAAATTTCTCATTTTTTCAGCAAAAAAAATTTCAGCAACATTTTTAATTAGCAAAAACAATTTCAGCAATGAAGTAATTCAATGAGTACCTATGCTTGTGTATCTGAGTCGAACTACAAGTTGAATACCCATCTACTAGCTAGTAGTTTAAAAATACATATGCTGGTTTATTCGGGCCGAACTACAAGTTTGATACCCGATTACTGCCTAGTAATTCATGGAAAACGTGTGTTCATGTATTTTTAGAGAAATACAAGTTGAATACCCAACTACTAGCCAGTAGTTCAAACGATTCCTTTGCTAGAGTACCTGGTCCATACTACAAGTTGAATACCCAACTAATAGCTGGTAAATCAAAAGATTCCAATCCTGGTGAGTTCGGGTCGAACTACAAGTTGAATACCCAACTACTAGCAAGTAATTCAAACGATACCTATGCTGGTATGTCCGGGTCGAGCTACAAGTTCAAAGCCCATCTACTAGCTAATAATTCAAAAGATACATTTGCTGGTCAAACTACAAGTTGAATACCCATCTACTAGCAAATGTTCAAAAAATACATATGCTGGTGTGTCCGGGCCGAACTTCAAGTTGTATACCCAATTACTAGCTAGTAATTCAAGTATAACGTATGTTGATGTATTTTATGTGAACTACAAGTTGAAAACCCAACTACTAGCTAGTAGTTCAAATAATACATTTGCTGGTGTGTCCGGGTCGAACTACAAGTTGAACACCTAACTACAAGTTGAATACCCAACTACTAGCTAGTAGTTCAAATAATACATTTGCTGGTGTGTCCGGGTCGAACTACAAGTTGAACACCCAACTACTAGCTAGTAGTTCAAACGATACATATGCTGGTGTGTCTGGGTCGAACTACAACTGGAATACCCATCTACTAGCTAGTAATTCAAAAAATACCTATGCTGGTGAGTCCGGGTAGAACTACAACTTGAATACCCATCTACTAGCTAGTAATTCAAAAAATACCTATGCTGGTGTGTCCTGGCCGAACTACAACTTGAATACCCAATTACTAGCTAGTAATTCAAACGATACCTATGCTGGTGAGTCCGGGTCGAACTACAAGTTGAATACCCATCTACTAGCTAGTAATTCAAAAAATACCTATGCTGGTGTGTCCTGGCCGAACTACAACTTGAATACCCAACTACTAGCTAGTAATTCAAACGATACCTATGCTGGTGAGTCCGGGTCGAACTACAACTTGAATACCCAACTACTAGCTAGTAATTCAAGAAGTACCTATGCTGGTGAGTCTGGGTCGAACTACAACTTGAATACCCATCTACTAGCTAGTAATTCAAAAAGATACCTATGCTTGTGTGTCCGGGTCGAACTACAACTTGAATACCCAACTACTAGCTAGTAATTCAAACGATACCTATGCTGGTGAGTCCGGGTCGATCTACAACTTGAATACCCAACTACTAGCTAGTAATTCAAGAAGTACCTATGCTGGTGAGTCTGGGTCGAACTACAACTTGAATACCCATCTACTAGCTAGTAATTAAAAGATACCTATGCTTGTGTGTCCGGGTCGAACTACAAGTTGAATACCCAACTACTAGCCAGCTCGTAATTCGCGAACTACAAGTTGAATACCCATCTACTAGCTAGCTAGTAATTCGCGAACTACGAGTTGAATTACAATGTACAATCTACACGCCAACTTCACACACCTAAATAAAGTACCCTTATAATGAATATTAGAGACAGACCATTGTCTATGATATGTGAATAAGAAACCTTTAAAATCTTTGTAAATTCTCTGAATTGATAAACATAGGCGTTGAACCAGGAACCATGAACCAGGAGTCACGTGACGCGTTTGTGACTACATTCTTACACATCATACGTACAATACGATGGCGTATACTCATCGTGTGGCCCTCGCATGTGCTGCGTGTTACAACTTTGTAAAAATCTGCGTCGTTGAGGTGACTTCGTGAGTAGATCGGATGCCATCGCATGAAATTCAGGAAGATACGTGCGTGGATCGGATGCGATCGCGTGACCTTCTGTAGGAATTTTGTTATTCTAACTTTTTTGAAAATGGCATTGTCCTAGCTTTTAACAGATACATCATTTATGAGGATCCATTCATGAATAAAGAAATAAAGGTGGGTCCATTTCATACAAAGAATAGACGCGCAAAAATTATCAAAGAATACAAGATCTAAGTTTGAACGTTTGTAAAAATCTTTGCGATATTCATTATTATACAAGAAAGTTAAGGGATGGGTCCATGTAATCTTTCCATTTTCTTTAAAAAAAACATATATATATATATAGGTGGGTCCGAGGAATACACCTGTCCAGATTGACTAATTGTTGCTTTAGTAGGAAAAGTTGTTTTTGAGAGAGTGGCTGATTGTTGTTTTCATATGAAGAAAAAGTTGTTTTCGCGAGACTGACTGATTTTTGCTTTCAAAGTTGTTTTCGTGAGATTGACTGATAGTTGTTTCCGTATTTTTCGGAATTTTGTACCAAAACTTGCTCGTTTAAAGTATTTTTAAATGCATTCACAAAATACTAAGTTTTGTTTGAAATAACGTATAATATTAATTTAACAGGTTGTTTTCGTAAAAAAAGTTGTTTTTGCGAAAACAAGTTGTTTTCGCTTTCTATCTATACCGTACTTTGTTATCAAATAAAATTTCTAACCGAGCCTCATATTTAGCTATTATTTGTATCTACTGATATATGGCTGTTCTGATTATGGAACATACCCATTTAACAAAAGTCTCTTTTTGGCTTCAAAATTTGCATTGCATGTCTATGGGAAGTTTGTTATGTATTTAAAGAAAAAATCTGAATTTTTGGATTTGAGAAGGAAAATGCTAGTTATGATCACATACAAAATTTGAGTTAATTCCATCCGATAGTTATTGAGATAATTCATGATTTTAGGGGTCCAGCTTTAACGCAAACGACCTATACAATACGGAAATATATTTGGACGAGTACACAGCTTGAAAAGCCATGTATAATAGTCTGTATACTATTGTATCACATCCATTCTTATCACCACCACCATTTTCTATAAAAGCTAGGTCATTTTTAGAAGAAAATTTATTATTTATTCATGAATGTAGCGGCGAATAAATATCAATGCGTTTTGAGTGCTCGCATTGGATGAATGTATTTATAATGGTATACTTTCTTTTACCAATCTGTTTCAAGAATAACGCTGCTATATAGTTTTATGTATTAAAATTGACAGAAAACGTCATACTAGCTGTTGTTTTAATTATTCAACTAATTCGTGTAGAGTTATTTTCACATAGATATTTTGCGAAAAATAACTCATTTTTGTTCCATACATCCCTTCCCCCGCCCCCCCCCGACCAAAGTTTTTATTGCATTTTTGACGTTCCTTTTTTTAAGATTTTCTGGACCAATGAGTACGCAGCTGCGTACTCTGCGTACTGGTAGATACGCGCCTGAAGTGTTTGATAAAACTTACACAACTATGTTAAGTGTTGGATATATCATATCGTACTCCAGTGATTTACTCGAGAAGCCAGTGCGTGAAAGTTTTGAGTTCGCAAATATCTAAACTGATACTAAAAAGAAACGTCTCATTTCAACTAGGTACATAATTTTCTTGATCAGAATAACTTGAGAAAACATTGAAGTTGTTAGCCTGTAAAAAGTCCTTGGTGACGTGTGCAACGCGAGGTCTGTCGTTTTTATTCTGATAGAAAAAGTATTAACGTTGCCAGAATATAGCGACACTCGCATGACATAACAGCTGGTCAATGTGATGTGTCCACGAGATTACCTCAGCAAGCAACTAGTTGTGACTGAAACTCGTTTTAAGACAGTAATAAGTCTGAGGTAGTTACATATGTCCAATCACGACTCAACACTGAACTCCCAATACCATGGGCGCGTTGATACGAGGGTAGAGATAGACGTTGGTGACGGTAGCATAACTTTGGAATTAGTCCGCGGTTAACGCCAAACAAGACGTTTTCCTCATTTTTTGTCGACTTATTAAGCGTACACGGTTACTCTTTCTCTACACGTGACCAGGGATGGGGCCAATTAATTGCTCTGAACAATTAATTGTCAATTAATTACTGTGTGAAAATCAATGGTAATTGTAATTAATTATTTTATCAAAAAATGGAAAACAATGGTAATTATAATTAATTACTTAGGAAATTTAACCAATAATTAATTTATTTCAATGATTTTTCAATTACTTCATGATACATTTGCATATGTTTCATTAAATGCGACTTAGTTTCCAAACCGGCCCCCATATTTCTGTTTTTCACACCTTTCACACCTGATGAATGGGTTCTTTACTATCATAACAATAGTGTTTGTAATATGAAATCTAAAGCTAATTGATTGATAACCCTGCATGGTGTTATAGTAAAAGATTAAATTTTCTGACTGGTCACTGTCAGTTGAGCATTGAGGTGATCATCTTGAAGCCAATGCCCATATTGAGTAAATGTTTCACATTGCTTCTGTTGATATGATGTACATTGTATATATAAAACATAACTAAGAATTATTAGAAGAAAATAAAGTATCAAGTACATGTATACTGCAATTTGAGTTATCTTATCTTCTATTTAGTGTTCAAGGTAGGTAAGGACAATAATTAACAGTGATTTTTTTAACTCTGCATCCTGAGTCAAGGACTCATTGAATTTGCTGTGGATGCAAAGTTTCAAAATATAATGTGCATCTTTTGGATGCATACTTTTACTGAGTATGTCCTGTCTGACAGGAATTTGGTAATGCATGTAAATACCAAATTGTGTTCAAGTCATGTCAATCATATTCTAGGTCTGCAAATCTTCTACAGATAGAAATAATAATGTGCTTTACTATAGATAAGCATAAAAATATTAAGGAAAAGAAGTTTTGATGAATCTCAAACTAAATTAATGAAAATAAACTTATTAAATTTATTTGACAGTTTTGAATAATTTCAGTATTAGACAGCATTGTAATAAATGTAGAAATCAAATTCATTTTTTCTTCATTCCATTGTTAATATACCTTTCATATCACCAAAGCAATATTAGGCCTTGTAACTTGAATTAGTCGGCTAAGTTTTGGGACTCATAGATTTATAGCCCAGCAAGTCCTAGGACCCACACTGATAAGTTGGTAAAACATCACTGAATTAATACATGTCAGTAACTGAAATTTCATTTTTTGCCTCAATACGTCATTGAAATAATTAATTAATAATTAATTGTCTATGTAAATAATGGTAATTGTAATTAATTATTGTCCTTACTCAGGGTAATTAACAATTAATTATAATTACCGAGGTTGAGAATAATGGTAATTATAATTAATTACTTTGCAAGTAATTGACCCCATCCCTGCACGTGACGTAGATATTGCCGTGAAAATCTAAATTACGCGAATGACGTTGGTGTTTACATAAATTTTGCAGTTGTCTTGTCTTATCCACGTTACACCCGTTCTATTTGAACGTGGCAGATCAGCAAACGTTTCTGTATATTAAAATACTTAATAATGCGCTTCTTTTTCTCGTCAGTTTATGTTCATGTATAATTTTATACAACTATTTACATGAGTTTCGTGAATTTTAATTAGCTTTCGCACGAAATTCACTGTACAAAACGTGTATTTATCTAAGCAGAAAATTTGTTTACTTCCGAATTGATGTTGTGGTTATTTTTAGCCACGACGGGATATTCCGACCTTGTTCGTCGAGTTCCGTGATTTTCCGTTGAGTCTTTACTTTCGTTTTAATCGCCAATTTCAAAATAGAATTAGTATAAATTCTGTAGAAAATACTTGAGATTTTTGAGCTTGGGATGCGTTTTATATATTAGTTTAATGTTCGCATAAGTTTTAAGCAAAGGCATGATACTTGACAATTATCAGCGTTCAGTTTAGTATAGGGGCTTTAAATAAGTTAAACATCTGAATTTCAGAAAAATACTAACTTGTTTATACATGTAGAAAAATGATAAGAGCAGTTTTAGAAAAAATCCGTAAAATTTTTGCATAGCTTATTGATACAACTTTCAATGATGTGTATTCAAAGTTGAATGAAAATTATTTAAATAGCTGTTTAATATTCT
Source organism: Mactra quadrangularis (assembly GCA_025267735.1). Lineage (NCBI taxonomy): Eukaryota > Metazoa > Mollusca > Bivalvia > Venerida > Mactridae > Mactra > Mactra quadrangularis. Next base: position 42,941,335 of record CM046305.1, on the reverse strand, counting down.
GTGTTGATTAAATTTAGTACATGTACATTGTATATACTTTATGATATTAAATTTACGCTTTCAAAAAACCTTAAGAAAATGAAAGCGTAGTACATTTCTGTTAATGCAATCCTTATATATAAAGCAGGATGGCTCTCTGAAACAGTGCGGGGTGTATACAATCTAATTCGCGTTAAGGGTGTATCTGGTTTTGAAATTGAAAAGAAATCTATGAAGTGTGTGTGGTGACTAAACTATTAAAATATCCATTAATTCTAAAATGAATTTTATATATTTTGTAAGGGATGCATTAAATGTATAGATGTGATAGCGAAAATAAAAAAAATCAACAAATAAGATATTAAGAAGGAAATGAAAACATTTAACCTCACCTTAGAATAGCCTTTCGAACGTCAATTCAAACACATATTTAAAGTTCTTTTTTCATAAATCCAAATGTTGATATAGGTTGTCTATGTAACATGTTACAATGTCTAAGGGTAAGTTACACAAAACGTATTTCCCAAATGTAAATTTGATAATTCATCTCAACACAAACATTACCAAACATTACATGTTTTAAATTACTGTTTACACACAAGTTCCCAGTGCAATTTTCTACTCATATTGTATGTTCTATGTGTGTAATAAGAAGGAAAAATTAATCGGGTTCCTGTGTGAAATGAAAATAAAATCATGTGTGAAAAGTGTTGTGATCTGAATTATCAAATTTACATTTTGGAAGCACTTTTTGTGTGATTCACCCTAGGACATTGTAAAATGTTACATGGACATTCTATTACATCTTTTGGAATTATGAAAAAAGAACTTTAAATATGTGTTTGGACCGACGTTCGTAACGCCATTTCCTGGTTAGGATAAATGTTTTCGTTTCTTTCTAAATGTCTTATTTGTTGAGTTCTTTATATTTTCACTGTCTCATCTATACACTTAATGCATCACTTACAAAATAAATTAAAATTATTTAGAATTTATAGATATTTTGATATAATTAGTTACCCCACCCACTTGATAGATTTTTTTCAATTTCAACAAATGATACATCCTTAAATACCTATATAGAGATTAAAAGTCAAATAGATGTATCAAGTATTAGATTTGCATTGACCAAAATGTCCCACGCTTGCTTTTTATAGAGAAATATATTTGTAATCGTAGGTAGCCTGTCATTTGAAGTGGCATTTTTAACTATGAAGTAAGGCTTTTAATGAGGGTCCGTCCGCTCCATGTGATTGCATATTGTGCAGACCAATATCTATGAAGTAACGAAGTATATATTATATCATAATGCCAACATTTTATCGTAATGAAATATTTATTGTAGGCAACATCCATGGCAAATAAAACAAACGGAGACCAGAAAAAGGAAAATGCGGCATCTGACTGGCGAGACAAAAAATCAATTAATGACTGTTTGGGCTACTTATCTGAACATAAAACGTGGCATGACGTCACATTTTCTATCTCAGGAAAACAGCTCCATGGACATCGTTTGATTTTAAGTCTACGTAGTCCTGTCTTTGAAGCAATGTTCTATGGTCCTGTCGCTGACAAAAATGAAGTAATAGAAATCGCAGACATAGAATATGACATCTTTGACTATATTTTGAGGTAAACAAATTTGCCTTATATTTTTGATTGGTTTCTGTTGATCAAAATTACAATATGTTTTGGAATATTTTTCTCATCGACGAAATGTGTTTGTTTTATGTAATACGTAAAATAATTGTAACACATTTGTTTATTCTCTCTCTAGGATCAAATAATTTTAAACCGGCGAATTTCTACAAAAAAATAAAATACAAGTGCCACTATTTCGATTCCATTACGGATTTTGGAGTATTTTACACTTGCTGAATTTAATCATTTGTGTTGTGACCGAGGCCGTACGAAACACTATTGTATCTCCATTTGAAAATATGCTTCGTTCAGCTCTTGGTAAATAAAATTTTCAGCAGGTGTTTTAATTAACATATTATATTTAACTGAAAATATTTGTCATAAGCAGTCATCAATGTTTAAACTCCTTTGGATTAAGCCCTAACACGACTTTACATATTATAATCAATTGACTTGATTGTTTATTTGTTTACTTGTTACAGATATATGTACACTGATACTTGTGATGAACTTACTGAGGATAATGTTCTACCTATACTTCATGCTGCCAAGAAATACTTTTTGTCTGAACTTGTATATCAATGTTCGTTATTTATGGAGCAGTCAGTAAGCATCGACACCGTGTGTTTTCTTTATGAGCACGCCAAACGGTATGATATGGATTCGTTAGTTAAATCTTGCTTTGATTTTATGATCAAAGAATCTAATGACGTCTGCAAATCTGATTCGTCAGTTGGTATGTCATATGACAGTCTGCTAGAGTTTTTGTCTAGTGAACACCTGACGGGAGACGAATTGATTTACTTCAAATTAGTCAAAAAATGGGCGGACCGCATCGAACCAAGCCCTGAAAACGAAATGAAAGTCCGTAACATTGTTAAGAAGATCAGCTACCAGCTTATGAAAGCCGATGATTTTGAACGTTTTGTGGTTCCAACAAATATACTTTTGCCTGAAGAACAAAGCCAAATTTCCAAGTACATAGCTACCAGAGATAAGTCATGCATTGAGAAGTTTTCTATCCCTCCTCGACCGGGTTTTCTAGTTACAATTGATTCAAGATTTAACAGTGGTCCCACTACATTAGAAGAATCATTCTATTTCCAGTTTTCATGCAACACCGATGTAAGATTAGTAAAACTGTTTCCTTTAACGTTGGAAGGCATAAGTGATTTTGGTAAGAAAGATGTTCAGGATGTGAAAGTTGATACGCATATTAGGTATATCGAGTGGGTTTCATGGGGAGAGGAATTAATATTAGACGAGTCTGCTGCAATAACAGAGGACCGTGGTATACACAATGTTATATTTGCAGCTAACAAAATTCACATAGTAGGATTACATCTTCAGACTAAAAACATGCCAGACAATCGCATACAGCGACAAAAACCTCCAAACATTGCCCACACACGTCTGTCTACATATATTAATGGTTCTTTTGCGTGTACCATACAGAAAATACCATGCTGTGTCGAGGTTGTAGAATTTAGAATATTTCCATAATAAAATTTATTTACTCACTTGACACATCGTCCTGATTTATATTCAGTAACTTAAGTTAACCTTGTTGTTTAACTAATAGTAAGGTTTTTTTGTACATTCATGCTTTTAACACTAATATTTCATTAGTCTGTATTGTCATCTATTTTAATTTGTTTACAATGTACTAATTTTTATCTAACCTACATATCATACTTTTTCCAGTAATATGCTTATGAGCAAATGACAAATTTACCGATGTATAATGAGAAGTAGACGACGGTAATTAGATTGACGTGATAATGTGTGTACGCTACTATTATGTCTTATCCTGAATATCTATGTTTCGATCAAGTATCGTGACAGTGATTGTGACAATTCACTTAGGTGTACGAACCAAATTCTCTACTGATGAATAATGGACAACATTCTATTCTAGAACTTATGTGTCATTTTCGTAATTATATTATGATTACCTTATCAGTTTATCAGGACAAAATTCATTGTAGTATCTAGAATAAAATTCTTACTTTAAGTAGAATGTTTGGTTTTGTTTGTCCAACTTGTATTTGAGATCAAGAACATCTTTCTTTGTAAATATTTACAATGTTATTGACACATGATTGTTTATAATTATCATATTGTATTTCTATTACATGTATATGGTTTGTTTCATGTTTTATGACTTACTAATTCAGAAATAAAATGTTTATTTTATGACAGTGTTAATTATGTTTGTTTCATAAACGAGGTTGTAGAATTTATAATTCTTCCATTATAAAATTCGTTTACTCACTTGACACATAGTTCTCATCAACCTTTAGCAACTGATGTATTGTCCGTTTTTCTCAACTGTCAAAGCATGAATAATTTCACGGTGACTGAATGCATTGTTTTTGTACTGGCCGCCTAATTAGTATTAAAAATATGTTGACTAAAACATATCATACGGAATAAGAAGCTTTACTCGATCATAATACACTTTCCAATACTCAGGGATGTATTACGGCTATAATTTTAACAAACGCATTCACCGTGTAAATTATTAATGCTTCGACAGTTGAGAAAAAAACGAACTATACATCAGATGTTACACTGATAGTATGATAATGATTCCATGAAAAATGTGGTGCCTCCGTCCCTTTTTAGTAAGACTGCGATATCTGTTTTAACCTCTTTATGTCTTGTGATCTGTTTTAACACGATTTGTTCTCTTTGAATAATTTACCTATTAATAGTGAACAGTTTTACCATTGTATTAGGATCAATTCACGACGGTAAATGGATTGATATCAATCAAACAGTACTAAATTAGAATTTGTGCTAGTATTTAGATTTACAGAAAAGTTTGCTTACAGGCCCTGTTCAGGAAGAACACGTATGAAGTCAAGACAATACGTCAATGTCATTTGCCTGATCGATTTTTACTGCAGTATCTACGTCACGTGTATTGAAAGGGTTAAATTATGGACGTCAATTAAGTCAACAAACGGTGAGAGATCAACTTGTGTGGCTTAAACCGTACTGTAAACTATTTTTAAAGTTCTTCTGCCATTAACAATGCAATTTTTGGGGGTAAAAAGTACGAAGTCCCGTTTTTTAAATCAACGTGTTATTTGTAAGTACCACAGCTTTGGTGTTGTCAAAAAATTGTGATTATATGTTTATGATATAAATTACGAATTCATTTACGCCCTTAAGTAGCACGCTGTTCATTATGCAAAGGTGAGGAATTTGATTTTAGACTTAGGCAGAATATTACAAACGCATCTGTACAAGACGAAGGGACTCAGGGACCATTTGACCCAAATCTAGAGAGAAAAAAGTGTTAACATCGGGGAAACGTCGATCGAGAGTTTGCATTTGTATTAATTTAAGAAAACTAGCAAAAACAATTGATAAATGAACCATGAAATATTACAATTTCCATGGTATAATGTAAAATACATGTACAATATATTCTCTGCAGTGCGTCCCTCTTTAGATGAAATCCTCTGCACGACAACAGCTTTTGATATTTCCATTAGGCTTTATTCAATAAAATTTAACGTATGCAGAGCAACGACCTCTAAACAGCAACATACTTCATTCTCTCCCAGTGAGTGTCGTTCGAGAGAGGTTGTACTGTATTACCAGTGTTACATGCTTATATAGTTCGTTTTTTTTCTCGACTGTCAAAACATGAATAATTTCACGGTGACTTCTTGCTCTTCGTTTAATAGTCGTGATATATTGTGATAGTGTGTAATCAATCACCGAGAAAATAGACTTTAGCATGTGCGATTATGCATAAGTGTACCTTTATCACCGCAAATACGTCTAGATGTGGAGGCCCTGGGTGGGCGGATCCAGCGGGGGGTCACGGGGTTCAGACCCCCTTAGAATTTGAAAATGTACATGAACATTTTTAAGTAGTATGAAGCAATTTTTCTCGGTGCTTAACGTAGATTTTATGGTTATGTAGCTTTTATTATCAATATGTTGCATTTTTCTGCAAAATGTGTATAATGGTTCTGGTTCGAGATTCGGATCCATCCCCGTGGGCCGATTGAGGCTAAATATAGCTGTCACAATTTGTGGTACAGAAATAACTTTTGATACAAGTTTACAAGTTTATTCATATAAACACCGGAAGGTCTTAGACCCAAGCGGCATATACAAGTACATAGACATGTCAGTACAATATTAATGATCATAATGAATTATCAATACAGAACAGAGCAAAATACAATAGCTCTAACTTATACATAGTATAATAGTGAGTTGCTAGATAGTATATTTATCGGATTACAATATATGGTCATATCATTATATATGTATAAGTTATAGGTGTTTCAAAAAGAAACAAATTACAAAACAAACAAACAAACAAAAATTAATCACCTCTTTCAGGGCCTGTTATTGAAAGAAAGAGCAATACATATTGTTTATAGATAAATATATATATATGAACACAATTCCGATCATCTTTGTAAATAGATATAGGCATACATATTCAATGGAAAATCACACAAATATAAATGTGTATCACACACACATAAACAACATACATCGTGTAATATTTTATTGAAAAACAATTATTTGCTGTAAAATGTAAAATATTTTCAACATCTTAAGCATATATAAGAGCGTTTCTTACTTCAAAAGCTTTATGTATATAAGTACTAAGCTTAATAATTAAAGCTTTATTTTCAGAATGAGTTCAATCAGTTTAAACATGCTAGGATAATCACGATAATATGTAGGAATATAAACATTTCTTAATTCGGAATAAAATGTACATTCTAAAATGAACGTCTTCTAATACATGGCAACTGGTACAGAGAAGTTCAATAATTGGTGTCGATCTCGGTTTGTTCCATCTACCAGTTTCAATGTGTAATCTATGGGAGGACAATCTAAGTCTAGCCATACTATATCTAAATTTTGTTATGTTTTGAATGTTAAGATATGGCTGAAATCTAAAATTTGATATATTCTTGTAGAATAACGCTCTTCTAGAATTAGCCAATCTATCGTTCCAATTTTGTATGAAATTATCATTAAGTCTTTGTTTGACACAGCATAAAAATATATCAACATTACCAATATCTTGAAAAAACCATGCATCATAAAAACCAAGGTTGCTCAAAAATGATTTTAACAAAGAACACCAGTTTGGTTTATTTGGGGTACAAATCTGTATCCAATTTTAGCATGTTATATACTTTTCTATTAAATCTATTTCTATCCGTTCGTAATAATTTTACCCAATATTTTACTATGTTAAAATAGCGAATTGTTTGAAAAGTTAACCACCCTAATTCTCCGTAGACAAAGTCGTTTTGAGTATTCTTTTTTACCCCAAGTAATCGTTTACAGAATTGTAAATGAACTCGTTCAATAGAATTTCCCTGTACAAAACCCCAAACTTGGCTAGCATAGTTAAGAATGGGTGATATCAATTTATCAAACAGATCTAATTTATGTTTTATAGAAATGTCTGTATATTTGTATAAATATTTGTTCATTTTAAAAATACCTTTTAAAGCTTGGCCAGCTAAAACATTTTGAGCATTAGAGAACGATCCCCCTGATGAGAATACTACACCAAGGTATGTAAATTGATCAACAATATCTAATTCGGTATCATTATAATAAAACTTAGTAATATTTGAAATCTTACCCCCTTTTCTAAAGATCATAACCTTAGTTTTACTAGTATTAACGACAAATTTCCATCTTTTGCAGTAATCTTCCAGAACGTTTAAACTTAGTTGTAGCTCGTCTCTACTATTAGCGAAAATAACTATATCATCAGCATATAAGATTATGAATATTTTAAACATATCAACTTCAATACCAGCAAGACCGTTACTAATAAACAAATCCTCAATATCATTCAAAAACATAGCAAATAAGAAAGGCGAAATACATTCCCCTTGTCTAACACCTAACATACAATCGAATTCGTCACTCAGTTCGTTATTCAATTTTACCCTAGATTTTACAGATGAATACATAGATTTCATTATGTTTAAAATACTACCCCTTATACCCAGTTTTATTAATTTTGCCCATAGATTATCCCTTGTTACATAATCAAAAGCTTTTGTGAAGTCAATAAATGCACAAAATAACTGTTTGCCTGTATTAAGTACGTGATTTATAAGCCCATGTAAAACAAAGATATTATCCACTGTTCCCAAATGTGATCGAAAACCCGCTTGCGCCTCTATATATACATTATATTTTTCTGCCCAGCCGGTCAAACGGTTATTAAGAATCCTGGTAAATAATTTGCTTAAAGTACTCAGTAACGTCACGCATCGAAAATTGTTTACGTCATTTAGGCTACCACGTTTGTGGAGGGGTACAACAAAACCCTCCGACCAACTTTTAGGAAAATATCCAATTTCAAAAATTTTATTAAAAAGAGATAATAGGTATTGAGACAAAGTATGCCTTCCATGTATAAAAAATTCATTTAAAAACATATCAGGACCACCTGATTTATTACCGTTTAATTGTTTTATAGCTTTAATAAGTTCGTTATGTTCAAAAGGAACATTTAATTCATCAAACATCACATTAAATTCATTTTTTTCATATCTTTCTATAAAATGTAAAATATCTTCGTCAGGCGTGAAAAAAAGGATCAGTCGGATTATTTATAGATTTAAAATACTCTTCGAAATTATATAGTGGAACGTTAGTTTGTTTTACATTTGCGCTACTTTTAGCATATTCCAATACATTTTAGCGTTTTTAAATCGGACCGCCTCGAGTTTTTTGGTTTGTAAATCATCATAGTTGGACTTACATTTACGTAAACATGTTTTAAAATGCGAGCGTGCAGTAATCATACTTGATCGGTTTAAATCATTTTTATCCGCTCTGTATACGTTGAGCTTAGCATAAAATATTTGTCTTTTAATGACACATTCCTCATTAAACCAGGGTTGATGAACTGTGTTATTAGAACTATCACTGTTCTTAGAACTATCACTTGAAGAAATATTATTTTTCAAAGTACGTTTAAAAGGTGAGGCAACATTATCAATGATTTCAGAAAACTCGGAGATACAAGAATTAATGTCTGCCTCAGACTGTGCCGAGCTTACGTGATCATTAAAATATTGAAGTTTGACGTTAATATCGTCACAATTCAACTGATTGATAAAATAATCTTTCAAATCAGTGTTCCACACATATTTTTCATGTACAAAATCATGACAAATTGAGCTATTTTTATCACAAACAGGGACAGGAGCACTGAAAACAAATGAAAAATCAACTACACAGTGGTCAGATAAAATATTGGGTTCGTGCACCTGAAAATACGATACATTGTTCATTAAATGTGGGGTAACAATAACATAATCAACTACACCACTTCCACGATATAATTTATAAATTTATAAATCATGCAGTCGATCTGGGATCAACATATTCCCCCCTGTCTTTTTCTGCACATTCAGGTCAAAACATTTCTATAATTAACTTTAGCAATATATAGTTAATGCCTTGCTAGCCTGATATAGCTGCATCTACACATCTGAACGTCAATAATTGAAAATAGAGGGTCAAATCAAAGAAAAAATAAAATAACTGGGTCTAACAAATGACTGTAGAATGTAGATCTAAGCATTTAAAAAACGAAAAACGCCTGTATACATCAGGGAAAAAACCGATTGGGGTAAAATATTTTAATCCCCGATTTGGCCCTCAATGAGCATCTAGCTGATGTCAGTGGTTAGATGTAATGATAAACACCAAGTTTCAAGTTTTTATTTCAACTTAGGCATGTAATATGCATCAGGTTATATCAAGAACAAACAAACAAAACAAGCAAACATGGAAACACTATGGCATGACAAACGTTGCAATATTCTATACTGAAAAAATTATGTCTTACAAAAAAATATTTGTCTTGTATAAAAATATATATGTTGTAAAAAAATATTTATGCAACAAATATCTATTTGCAAGACATAAATATTTTTATTGAACATATATATTTCTTATACTTCATTTATATATTTTTATACAAAACAAATAATTTTTAACAACGCTAATATTTTTTTTCAACGTATATATTTTTTATCAAACATATATTTTTATACAAAACAAATATCATTTTGTTACTCATATTTTTTTCAGTTTAAAATATTGCAACGTTTGTCATGCCATACAACACGAACCAAAATTTACATTATTTTTGTTAAATTTACGTGAACTAAATATTATGTATAAAAATAAGCATATAAATTTAGTCTTGGGAATTCCAAGCTGTTACTAAAGTTAGACTGTGATATGAACAGTTTATACAACTTGATCTGCGACGTACGAATCTGGAGATCACGTGACTATACTCCCCTTTAGTTGCGGCAATAATATCGTTTGGGTGCCAGTCATATTTTTTCTGCTTAAACCAGTACTCAATATTGCCGAGGTGAGTTCGATGCACATTTTAAAACTCTTATTTATATTGTTTATTTACATGATACTGAATAATATAACATTTATAAATTAGATTACTAAAGTAAGTACAATTAGCCATTTAATATTTACTTTGCGTAACATTTTGTTATTCATGCAATTTTCGCACTTTAGGTAACCGGTGTCAGGATATAATTAATCTTGTTTTTTACAAGTTATTTATTCATACTATTTATTTTCTCCCTTTATGTACTTTGAACATCATATTTTTGGAGAATACCAAATTTATTGAAAATATTGAACTGTAAAAGACAAGATGAAAAAAGTTTTTCGGCTCCCTGAGGGACGAATTTTACTTTCACGATTTGATAAAGGGAGATAACCGCTGCGGGAGAGTTATTGATTTGATTAAGGGAGATAACCGCTGCGGGGAGTTTGGTATAACAAGCCATTCTGTACACAAACGGTCTGACTGATATCTTCACCTTCTATTTATAGAATGGTAGCAAGCCGATTCCTAAGAAGAAGCGCTACAAGAGGTGCGTTCAACAATGCGAGCGCTCGGGGCGACATCGAGCGCACGCGTTCTGAACGCGGGCGCTCGCCCGTGCGCTCGCGTGCGCCCGCGATACAGCTCGAGAGGTGTTTCGCTTATAAATTGTTATTTAAATTCCGGTAAATGCCGTTTCGTTTTGATACCGGTACTCAAATCGGTACATTGAAAAAATATAGCAGACTTAAAATAACCAAATACGAATTATCCAATGCTTTAATCTCAAGCCTTCTGTGTATTTATCGTATTTCAGAGGGATTTACATCGATCTAAACTTCGGTTTAGTATATCATATAAGCTAGTGTGTCAGATGCTGAATATTATACATGTGCCGCATAAATGAAATTTGTGTTCATTTTATCACGACCATATCTAAATATACAAAAAAATTTATCAAAGAATTTTTCTGAAAAGTGGACGCAAACTTGTGTAAACTACTTGTTCCACATAAACTACCCATGCAATGCATGTGATACTCTAAATGTACCCTTTATTTGGTACAGTAAATTGATTCACTATGATTTATGTATGGTAGGAAAATATGAAAGATCTTGTGTATCAGCAGAAATAATTTTGATTCACCCACCCCCTTTTTTAATACATGTAATGTGCTGTTTGACTTCGTCTTGGATTTTTATAGCGAACGCTCGCCATTCTGTACACAAACGGTCTGACTGACCGATATCTTCACCTTCTTCTATTTATAGAATGAGCGCTCGCAGTCGTTCAATAACAAAACAATTCGCGAGGCGGGCGCTCGAGCCCGCATTGTTGAACACACCTCTGAAATCGCTTTTTCATAGCGATACGTAGCGAAATCGTTAGGCAACGCACCGCATGCATTCTGTACACCGTTTATTTATAGAATGCACCGCATGAGTTTAAATCTAAATTTAAAGTCTACATCATACATTAAACTCGCGTGATCTGATCGACCAATGAAAATTCTCGAAACATAAATGCTGACATGTACTTAAATGTAAATGTAGATTTTTGGGAACCCAGCGAATATTTTGTGCATTCTTTCGAAGAGAAATTCTGTGAATGTATCAGTGTTTTGTTTATAAGTACGTTTCTGAATTCTTGGTTACTATATAGATTATGAGTACATGCTGTTTGGGAGGGATTTAATAAACTATATAAACGGTAAGGTTCATGTAAAGTCTTGGTTTGCTAAAAAATAGTTTAACAGAAATAGCTCTAATTCTGTCATATTTCCACCAACAGTAGTGTTTTATACATCAAAATGTTTCTTATGAAAGATACAAAGTGATGCTGGTCATCAATTATGATAAAAATACTTATCAAAAGATGTATTTGCAAAACTGATGCTGCATAAATAAAAATACTAAATTACATTAAAATTTTCTCACAACAAAATTTTACATTAATTCCCTTACAGAACTTTATAGTACACATTCCAATGAAGGTACTGCAATATTTATAACCTCAATAAATATTAAAACAAAACTAAGGCAATTGAAAAACTAAAGTGAAAGTAGAAACAGGGTCGTGAAAACCCATTACACTTGTATCTGTCAAAATGTTTTCCATTTACCTTAGTTTTGTTTTAACATTTATTTAGGATGTAAATGTTGGAGTACCGTAATTGGAACATGAACTATAATGTTATATAAATGATTTAATGTTAAATTAGTTTGTAAAAAATTCTTAATGTATTTTAGTATTTTCAGTTTTACAGCATCAATTTTGCAAATGCATCTTTCGGTAAACGTTTTCATCTGAATTAATTACCAGCATCACATTGTATGTTTCATATGAAAGAGTTAGAGCATTTTTCATTTTACTATTTTTAATGCAAACAAAGACTTTACTTGAACCGTAAGGTATCATTTTAATCTGGTAGTTCATGGGCGAATCCAGTATTTTTTCTAGGCGGGGGGGGGGTCCAACCTTTTCGAGGGGTCAAAACTTTTTCTAGGGGGTCCAAACATTTTTCTAGAGGGGGTCCCAAACCACTGTTAGCAGATTAACGTAGCATAATACATGTAATGAACAAAAACAACATAACAGCTAAGAGTCTTGAGGACGCTTCATGCTACTTAAAAATTGTTTACAGTTAAAAAATACACTTATTGACGGGGTACATTTTTTAGATTTCAGGGGGGGGTCAGGACCCCTCTGACAACCTCACAAGAATTGTCCATGTAGTAACTTATTCGAATTTATCATCCAAGACGCCATGCCGGTATCGCACTTACAATATTTATCATTCAGACGGGCGGTTTCCACGAAATAAACCCAACCCTGGTCGGATGCGCAGCTGGTAGCGCGCCGTGATTTGTAATTTCGTGTCCCTAGAGGGTAACGGGTTCGAATCCCACGCGGAGAGGTTATACCATTTTTTCTATCAGTAAGATATTTGGAGATGTTTCCGGCCTTGTGGAAGGGGAGGTGAGTACTGGTTATAGACAATGGTCCAGGAAAGCTAGGTTAGGTGCGCTTGACGCCGTAAAATGACCTAAATTGTGTTGACACGACGTCAAACCAAATAAAAAACAACAAAACAAAAAAGGAATGAACTCAGTTTGTTGTTCATGGTTGATGCGGTTTGCAAAAAAACTTGATTCATAATGTTTGAGTCTGCTTCCTGGTCCCGCAGTACTTGAGCTAGTAGAATAAAGATTCTTGCTTTAGGAAACAAAGAAATAGATTTAGCATGGGATTCGAACCAACGCGCAGCTTGCTACTCAATGATAACCAGTCCAGCGTCAGAACTTTGATTCATTGATATCTATTGTTTGTTTGTTTGTTGGGTTTAACGCCATAGCAACACATTATATATGTCATATAACGGCGGTCAGTCAACCTACTCACTCCTCCTGGAAATGCTTAAACTCTGAATTTAACTGTTAACCAACTACTAAGCGCATACTTTTGTCAGTGACTGACAACTGCCCTACATTATTAAAAAATCATCGATAGGAGGGAGAATAGCAGTAGAAATAATTTCATTACCAAGCTCCACGAAAGTATGCCCCGCCCGGGAATCGAACCCACGACCCCTAAATCAGTACTAACTGAGCTAGCCATGCGGCTTTGATATTTATAATTAAACAACATATTTGTTTACTTATTAAACACAATATTAATTTTGTCTCATCTTTAATGTTCTTTCAGATACCAATGTTTAGCAAGGTGATAAAACAGTATAATGAGATAGTCAGTGCATTGTGACAGAAACAAGATGGCATTATATAAGAATATTAACAGTATAAAGATGAAGACTGTTGGAGCTGTTGTTTTTATACGTCTTTTGTTGTTGATTGCTGGTGTGGAACCAAACCCTGGACCCCCTGGTAAAACTTTTGTATATTAATTAAATGAATTATCAAAGGATAGAAAATAGAAATAATCTTTTTTAAATCCTCTATTGATTAGGATTTTTTTCATTAATGCAAGTGTTGTTTAATATATTCATGTTGTTAATTTAATTTCACATTAAAAGTAGATTGAAACTGAAAGTAAAATTGGACCTTCAATACTTAGAACAATATTTTGTATCCCAATTTGCTGAGGAGAAAGTCTTGTTACATGTTGATAAGCTACTCGTAGCTTAAAGTCTATGTGATTGGAAAGAATTGCATTGAACTTAGTTTTGGAGGCTTTAGGATATCAGATGCTGAATATTAAAAATGTGATGCTTTCTCAAAATTTATTTTCATTCACCATCATATGTATAATTTATATATAGAAAATAATGGATCTACCAAAAGCTATCATTGAAATTTAAGAATTTTATTTAATTTTCTTTGTCTCCAAACTTTTGGTGGGTACTGTTGTTAACTTGTGTAACTGTATATTTTAAGATTCTGATTACTTTTATTTTACAGATGTTTTGGTATTTCGTTATCAGTACCTACTTATTGAAGTCGGTACAATATTACTAAGAAAGTTATTTGATGCTAAGGTCGGGTATGATTTAATGCTGTACCTCAGGACATATAGAAAAGCAGCCAAACAACTAATGGCTCTGCTTGGCAACGATATCATAACAGCTGAGCAGAAGAAACTATTGCCACCACTAGATAACAACCCTAATACAGCAAATTTTGACATTACTTTATTGTTTTGTCTTTTACGGAATATATGTGGCTTGAAACCTCAAACAGATGCCGTGTGGAAATGTCCAGCCAGCAGTGATACCTCTGTTGAGGCCGAAATAACACGACTGAAAGAGTTTCGAAATTTTGTAAGTATTGTTAGCTCAGTTAGAAGTGCATTTGACATCGAGACGACATTAAGTTGTAGGTTCAATTCTCAGATGGAAACAATAAAGCTCCGTAGCATTTATTCATAGAATACCTTTGACCGCAGCCATTTTGTAGCATGTAAGATAGTTGTTACCTACTTGCGGAGCAATGTGCTTTATTGGACGATTAACCGCCATGAAATAAATGACAAACTTTAATCATTATTCATTTGTAGCTGAGATATTATAATACAGCATTTGTACTCCATTGCCTTTAAGCTAGCTTTTTGATGACGGGGTAGAGTGTCCGCTTACGACTCTAAAGATCGTGGGTTTGAATCACCTTTTGAACCATGGATTTTTATTGGGATACGCATTATATTATTTAACAAATTTTTTATGTGTTTGATTATATAATTCATTGATGTGATTGTTCATCAATTTAGGTCATTTTATGGCGTCGGGCGCACCACACTTAGCTTTCCTGAACCCTTGTCTAAAACCAGTACTCACATACCCTTCCACAAGGCCGGAAACTTCTTCATATATATTTTATCGATGGAGGAAAATTAACATTATTGTCATTTTTATCATGTAAGGGTTTTATGGGTTGGATTCGAACCCGTTTCCCCTTCGGGACACGAGATTCCAAATTCTGGCGCGCTACAAACTGCACTATCGACCCGGGTTTTTAATTTTGAGTAATGAAATTGTACAGTACTATATTTATTTATAAAATATAAATGATTCATGTATTGTAGGTCGTACACAGAGGTACAGTCTATATATCGGAATCAGACTTTAATCAGAAGTGGTCTGAACTGTGTCAGGTAAATAACTTATGTATTATAATAAAACTGTTCAACCTTTAATAATATGTGAATAAATATGGCTGACAGTATGACAAACATAGATATTTATATTTTAAATATGAATTGCGGTTATTGTGTGATGGTCACTTTGTAACAAAAAGTTAAATCCCTTATAATAAGACCTACACATTCTAAGTACTGCATAGAATACAGTGATTTACTCAGTACAAATATTATTTTAAACGATTCTTATAATAACAAAACTTACATAGAATTATCTTTTAAAGGCACTAGTTCACGAATTTAGATAAGATTTTTCAGCATTTTCATAAATAAAGTCTTAATATGTTAGGACAGACTGACTTATATAGGTTGCCAGTAGTATTCTATAAAAGTCACAAAAATGTACTAAAATTATCTATACAGTGACATACGCAGTAGTTGTTTACCTAGCTTTCCTCGACCATTGTCTATAACCAGTACTCACCTACCCTTCCACAAGGCCGGAAACTTCTCCATATTATCTTATCAATGGAGGAAAATCGACATAATTATCAAATTTTCATGGAAGGGTATAACCTCCCCGGGCGGGATTTGTACCCGCACCCCCTCGGACACGAGTATCCAAATCCCGGCGCGCTACCAACCGCCCTATCGACCCGGGTTCAATAGAGTTATATGTCGGCCCGATAAGATTGATATTGTAATTAAACTGGTGCAATTTTAACAAACATGTGTCAAACTGTGATACTACAATTATAAAAGTAGATGAAGCTTTTTATGCCTGCCGTTTAATTGATAATTGTATTAAATTATGAGCATGTTGTAAGGCAGTTAGAATAGACGTAATTAGCAGTTTGCCAATGATTGCAATTATTTGTTTTTAAGCGATTAAATGTTTTCGCGACCCACGCTATCGCCAATCAAATGAAAGAAGGTTAAATCCTAGTCAGTAATTTAATAATCTTATATTTTGATTATTAGTTCTACTTAATTAAGCGATAAGTAACTGGAAAATTACCTCAATTTTTCGATTTCAAGAATGAACACCTGTTGGTTCAATTGGATTTATGAAAATTGTCAAAGTATTCGTCACGTCGTGTTGCAGACTAAAAAATCAATAATAAGCAAAGATTGCTACATAATATGTTATATTTAAGAAAAGGTATGTTATTTACAGCAGAACTAATTAAATAAAACATATTTAAACAAAGAAGGGTCAATAACAAGGACACTGATGACATATTTTTCAAAAATGGTCTTCTATGCATTTTTAATATCTTTTGATGTACATATACCAGCAAGTTAAAATGCTAAACCCAAAAGAACTTTTTATTAAAATGAAATTTAGATAATTTAAGTTTACAATTCAATACAAAATCGATGTGTTCTGTAAATTCTGTGTAAAACATAGAACAAATAACTCAGTAACCAAACATCCAAACATACTCACACTCCTTGTGAGTTACAGTAGACCTAATATTTACAAAATGAAATAGTAATTGCACATATTTAAAGGCCGGGCTTCAACTATAAAAGAGAGAGAATCTTGAAAAAGGCCACTTCCCTCTGACACTCTGAGCAGTGAAATGTTAATCCAGAGAGAGAAAATCTTGAACTGTAACTAATTTACTGATCAGATTAAATGAATTTTGTCATACATACTGGTTCTTTGACACATTTTCAATACTATCCAAAATTTTTAATTTCCACTGTTACCTAGAAATGGTACTTTCAAAGAATAATTTTAAAATAAATTAAAAAAATTCAAATTTGACTGACATATGTTGGGAGTGGCTAAGGGGTTCATAACCTTCACTAAGCCAATCAAAAGGGAGTTTGAGTACTTCACAGAGCCAGTAATTATTATCTCCTCGCTGCCCCTCTTAGAAAGTTCCCAAAACTGAATTACAGTTCCCGTGTCGAAATTACTCTCATTATTCTATTATTTCTCTCTAGATATTGCACAAATTAAATAACTTTTGTGGCATTCCTAACTTAACTGAGATGATTGAGGATGCTAGAAGTCAACCATTAGATGACCAGATAAAACAACTACATGATAACATTCTTCAAGCATGGCATGAAGCAGAAAGATTGTTTGAAAAAGGAATTTTAGACATAAAACAAACACAGTCTGAATTAATGGAGGGTCAATCTGAAATAAAACTAACACAGTCTGAATTAATGGATGGTCAATCTGAAATTAAACTAACACAGTCTGAATTAATGGGTGGTCAGTTTGAAATAAAACAAACGCAATCTCAAATAATTAGTGGTCAGTCAAAAATAAAACAAACACAGTCTGAATTAATTGGTGGTCAGTCTAAAATAAAACAAACACAGTCTGAATTAATGGGTGGTCAGTCTGAAATAAAACAAACACAGTCTGAATTAATGGGTGGTCAGTCTGAAATAAAGCAAACACAGTCTGAATTAATGGGTGTTCAGTCAGAAATAAAACAAACACAGTCTGATTTAATGTGTGGTCAGTCTGAAATAAAACAAACACAGTCTGAATTAATGGGTGGTCAGTTTGAAATAAAACAAACACAGTCTGAATTAGTGGGTGGTCAGTCTGAAATAAAGCAAACACAGTCTGAATTAATGGGTGGTCAGTCTGAAATAAAACAAACACAGTTTGAAATGAAAGTTAGTCTAAATGAAATCCCAAAACTGCTGAAAAATGTTCAAGTTTTACAAGAACAAACTAAGAGAAGATTAGACAATTCTGAACAACATGACAGATCAAACAAACGTATCAAATCCTGTACTTATGATGGTAAGCATTAAATATGTTTATTATTTGTTCCAATTATCTCATTTTTAAGGAGTAAATCAATTTCATCATATCTTCAAAGATGAGGTCATTAACAAAGAAAATTTAAGATTATAATTTCACTTAAATGATATGTAGAATCTATATTTTCATCAAATGACGAGACATTATGTTGGGAAGCATGAAAGAATAAATAATGATTAAACGGTACATAATTCAGTATAATGCGAGTCGAAGTATTTGTTTGTTTTGTTTCTTTTAACGTCGAATCCATAACTTATCTAGGTCATAATTACGACGGCCAGCTCTTCATTCTATATGTTTCCTGGACACGTTTCTATTACCAGTACTAATTTTACCAACCACGAGGTCGACAACACATGTTATGTGTCTAACCTACCGCGACCAGACTCGAGCCTGTGATCTCCGGATTTGAAGTCCCGCTAACCACTACGCCAAGGCCATGGCTTGCCAGTCGAAGGATGTATTGCCTAGTAGGGCTCTATATCGGTCAAAATGATCGATACGATATTCGTATCGATACAAAATGGTCGACATTCGATATATCATATGATATTTTTAAAATGAAAAGAATTTTTATAAAACAGCAAAGCAGTGTTGTTTTATTCATTTATTTAGAGTGTTGTAATACCATACCACTAAATGCACTGTCTTTTGGATATTTTTAAAAGTTGAAGTATTTGACGTTGCCATTAAAAAGATATCATTGTATCTAGTGAGTCTCATTGTCGTACCCATTGATTATCTACTCGATTTAACTCTTGGTATGAGAATCGGCGAGATTGTGTCTACACATGATCTTTCTGCTGACAGAGTGACATGCACTTCCAAGTTAGTTGTATTGTCTCCTTTGCTTTCTTCCATTTGTAGAACATTGTACATTCTGGTCCGTCCGCCAGATAAGTCAGTATATTTTAACATCAACATTGATTGAGTGCGTTCGATAATCGATGGTTTTGACTTGTGTGCAGGATTTACATAAATGAAGTCATTTGCTTGATGTTTGGTTTTAGTTAAATTTATTTCCAGTCATTCATATTTACATGACACTATACAGAGATCGACAAAAGGAAAAACATCCTCTTTCAGAACTTTAACATTTTAAAAAAAAGTGAAATATCGCTTCTGCACAATTAAGTTCTCTTTACATTTTTGGATCTACCCAAACAAATCAAAGAGACTTCTGTCTCCAAAAATTGATCTGTATTTTAAATACTGACCCTTGGTTGTTCAGACTAATTGAATACGAAAGCACATATATTTGATATTCTAACCACAACAGTTACTTCCCTTTGATTGAAAGAGGACATTACATGGCGTATCTGGTGTAAAACATTTGCTTATAGGAATGTAATATAAATTATTATGAGATTGTTTGTCCACTTAGTATTACATACCGAATTGGAAGCAGTGGAATGTTGCTTTAGGGATACATATTATAATTTCCACTGTTTTGCAGCCCATGGATTTTATTTTTATGATCGTCTTTGATTGATATTTATTTTTTCGCTACGGAAACGTTCGATCCGATATAATATTATCTATCAAAGTTTCAAACCTACAATACCGGTATACTATATATATCGAATACTGGTGCAGAGCCCAAATGTTAAGTGTTCTGGAAGCCAAGGTTAAATTTTGTTAGTGAAATCAACTGGTCACTTTTTGATTATTTTAAAAATATCGCTAATGCCAACAAAAAAATTGATGAATGTTTTCATATAAACTATAATGTTTTTAATCAATTCAACGCAACCGTGACTTTATTCACAAAGAAAGCCAGCGATGATGTATTACACGCTTAAAAACGATTGTCGCTCTTAGATCTTTGCCAATTGTACCGACTAATTAAATAACCTAGGACGAATGATTTAATTTAGAACAGCTGAGATCTTTTCCAAGCAGATGTACCTCAGAAATGAGATATGATAATTGACATTATTAAAATCAACGAGTATCTGGCTGTAATGAAATTCTGGCATTGTTTGTACACGGATGTGCATTGCCAATCTAAACAAACTTGTTTACAAATTCAAATACTTTAAACTGGTGCTTCGTCATTTTCTTTATGCACTTTTTACATGCTTAGATAAACATTGTTAAACACACGAAGTACTCACAAGTCGTTTTGTATGTTGGCATATATCCTTTAGATAACCACACAACTTACTAGTTAATTAAGTGGTAAAATAGTTACAGTAACTAGTAAACCTCTTAAGTTAAGTGGTTAAATAGTTACCGAAGCCGTTCGGCTAGCTCAGTAAGTAGCATGCAAGTCTACTGATTGATTCCGGGGCGGGCATACTTTCGTGGAGCTTGGTCATGAAATTATTTCTACGGTCATTCTCTCCTACCGATGAATTTTAATTATGTAGGGTAGTTGTCAGTCACTGACTGAAGTATGCGCTCAGTAGTTGGTTAACAGCGAAGTCCAGAGATTTAGCCTTTCAGGAGGAGTGAGTTGGTTGACTTACCGCCGTTATATGACCAATCGATGTGTTGCTACGGCGTTAAACCCAACAAAAACAAAAACTAGTTACCATAACAAGTTAACAATTTAACTAACTGGTTAACTCACAGGTTAACTAACAACCATAACTAGTTTATCTCTTAATTCACTTGTTAGATATGTAATTATCTAGGGCAGAAATATTCCACCATAGTTTTGTGCTGGTCATGTTATATTTAAAAAAACACATTCAAAGGAATAAAAGTGCGCTATTATATAAATAACATATGGCAGTGAGGGTGACACACACACATATATATAGTATATATATATGTGTGTGTGTAAAAAAAAATTTTTTTTGGTGGGGACTGTTTTGTGACGACAGCCTGTGTTGAACAACAAATAACAACACAGTAAAGAAAACAATCAGTACAATAAAATAACTGAAATATATCACTAATATACTCTGCCACAACCGGGATTCGAACCCCCGATCTCCGGAATCGAAGTCAGACATGCTAACCACTACGCCACGGTCGCGCCTATTTACGGCTACTAATTGTTAATAAGTGGTCTCCCTTAGAAAGCGGGTAATATTACCATGTGATCGAACAAAATATCACCCGTTCCGGTTTAGGGCATTAGCATAGGGAAATTCCAGTGAGGTATAATAAAAATTTATGTTTACCGCTAAGCATTTAGATCAGTCGTAAAGATCTTCGAACTATATTTCATGTACTATTTTTTACTTTCAGACATCCAGCAACAGCTAATTAAAATTTACCAGAAAGATATTTGTTCAGGTTTGCCTTTGTGTCCACTACTAGAAGATGAAACAGAAAGCATACTAAGATTGTATGAACTTCCAACAATGTATGTTGTAAACTATCACAGAGTTGAAAAACAAAAAACTGATAAATCTTCGGACAATCTAGCAAAAGTGAAAATGATAACTTGTTCTGATTTGTTTCATGTGAAAGACAAAGATTGTAAGAATATATACTTGACAGGTGACGCAGGGGTCGGTAAAACATCTTTTAGTAAGTTTTTATCTTTGTTATGGTGCAAATCAAAGTTAGGAATGACATTGGAAAAAGTTGATATGCAGAGGTACATCGATTATCTTGCTAGGTTTGACTTTGTTTTTTATGTTAATTTAAGAGATACTGATTTTACAGATTTGATAGCAATTATAGTTGATCAGTTGTTTTATAGTGAAAACAAAGATAAATCAAACAAAATGTATGATATTGTTGAGGAAATTTTAGGTAATCATCACTCACTTGTTATTATGGATGGACTCGATGAATGGATCCCTAAACTAACTTCCAAACGAAAGTATGAACTACCGGTTAGGCCTAAATCTGAATGTGTTTATCTTACAACTTGTAGGCCTTACAAAATAGAAAATATTAGATTATCTGAAACAAACTTAGATAACCAAGTAAAAATGACTGGCCTGGGTAAAAAAGAAATAAAATCGTATGTTAGTAACTTAATTGATATTATAAATACTAAGTATGATGAAAACAAAAACAAAAACGATT
Source organism: Mactra quadrangularis (assembly GCA_025267735.1). NCBI lineage: Eukaryota > Metazoa > Mollusca > Bivalvia > Venerida > Mactridae > Mactra > Mactra quadrangularis. The sequence goes on along the minus strand of CM046305.1, from coordinate 42,918,941 downwards.
TTATGATGGCAGTTAAAGCAAGCAATCTTTTTTATCTGTTGCATATTCCCATGATTACATCTCATTTAGTTATGTTATGGTTTGACCGTCCATTATCAACTATGTCAAAATCATTAATATATGGAAACATTATGGACATGCTTTTCAAATTAGCTCTTAAGAAAGAGATTGCCATACCGCTATCAAAGCCCTCTAAATTAAAATTTCCAGATCGGTTGTCTGAGCTTGAGCATTTTAAAGATCATTTCTCACATGTGGAACAATTATGTTTGCTGTCATTTAAATTATTATTTGAAAATACTGATATAACAAGTCTTGTATTTTCTAGGGATCAACTGGCCTCAGAACCTTTTTGTTTGTCGGAAGTAGACATTAACTTTTTCTGTACAATTGGAATATTATCTAAGAATACAGTGAAAAGAAAATTTGGTAAACAAGAGCACAAACTTAGTTTTTTACATAAAAGTTATCTTGAGTTTTTTGCTGCCATATATGCATCGACGCTTGAGATCAGTAATGTGTTAGAACTCTTCCACCAATGTAGAACTATAAATGATGTTTTGAAGTATGAAAATTTCCTTATTTTCTACGCTGGATTATCTGCAGAAAATCTTGTATCATTAATGACTAGAATTTACTCATTGATATCAAAACATCTCTATTTAAGTAGAGTATTGTCAATTTTTTCTTTACATGAAACCACTTGTGATAAGAGCAATCAATTGTTATCTTTACAAGATTTGATTCTCAATTGTTATATTGATGGATCTTATCCGATGGCAAACTTATTACCACTTGAAGATTTTATATATCATACAGAAAATACAACAGATACTAAAACCAAGTATTTGAGGAAGCTGATGTTATCAAATTTAGTGAATGTAAGACAATTAAGGTTAGAAACCGGGGAATATTTTGATGAATTTGATAAAATCTTCAGTTTACAAGCGTTGTATATATCAACAAAAAGCAATTATGACAGTGCATTCAATGAACTGATGAAACAAAATAAATCATCATTACAAATCATTAACATTTCATGTGGGTGTCCTGAAATGCTTTTACATTCACTTTTACCTTTAGAAGATCTCCATTATCTGACATCATTGTCTCTTGCAGGCATTAAAATGTCACATCAAAACATAGAATATTTTGCAAAGTTTCTTTCTAACAATAGTCAACTAAAACATGTAAGATTGGGCCAAATAAGATGTACTGATGATGTCAGGTTGTATAATGATGTCTGTAGTTCATTTGAATTAGCTCAATGTAATAAACTTGAATACTTAAAGATTGATAGAACCAATATTGTATGTACCAATATAAATACTACATCTCTAGAGTTTATTGGATTACAAATATTGTCTAAAAGTATTGCTAGAAGTTATATTAATATATTCAATTCTATTCAGTCTGCATTAGAACTAAAATATCTAGATATAGATGGGATGAAACTGTTAGATGACTATTTGGTAGAAACATTGATAACTAATGTTCGATATCTATCTAAAATAGAATCAATAATACTTTGGTGTATTACAATACGGGACAATGTTAGTTTCTTACTTCATCCTAGTGTTAAACAAGTATCAATTAAACTGTCACATGTCAACATGACAGGTAGATGTCTTCAAACATTTATTGGAAGTTTTATAGATAAAAACTGTTGTATTAAATTATGTCTGCATCACTGTATTATTAGACAAGATAATAAAGATACTAAAGTAGGTATGTCAATGAAAGAATCTGGAGATTACATATTTAATTATATAAAGTCAATATCTGCAATAAAAATACTGAACCGTCACAACTTTGACTGGTTTTGTTTGGTTATAAATGACAATCAGTAAAACTGTACATATCTACGATACAATCATACATCAATAGTAGGATTTAATTTTGAACATAAGGCAGGTCGGTATTAAAATTTTGAACTGGCAATATCTCTTTATTGTGCGCCTGATGACCTTGTGACAGTTTATATACATCAGTGACAATCGGAACATATGTTGAATATTTTCATAATTAACCAATACAACTATTAACCAATTCTAAATAAAGTACTGTGTTAAAAGTTGGTTTAAATATTTCAGATAAATATGTTATGAGTCGTACAACTTGATGCATACATTTGTTGGTATTATTTAATCACATGACCGATGTACTGTGGAATACAGCTAGTGAGTGTAAATTCAACAGTTCCAGTACATACATTCACACAGTTTTGATCATTTCCTATTTACCCTTTACTGGTTGCAGGGATTTTATATAACAGGTATTTGCAACCACATAGATTTACATCAAATTTCACTGTCGTCAGCTTATATGGATAACAAGCTTATATTAACATAAAAGTTAGGAAAAATGTGTTTCTAGATGATTTTAAGGCAGTTACGCTCACAGACTGTTATACAAAATTATGTATTTTTCGCTGATCCGACATTTTCAACCCTGTTTTATATCACCTAGAGTCACATTTTCGGTCATGAATGAATTTCAAAATAATGAAGACATTTTCTTTTTTCAATATAAAATAAAAATATCCAGGACATATAAATCCGTATTAATGTTTCTTATATGTGCTTTTATGATTGCCTTAGGGTTGTCGAATTTCAGCTTGTTTACAATTTTCGTGAAAAAGTTACTCTCAAATATCAGGTCAAATTTGTCCCAAGTGTAACACTTTTAGCGTGACATTTTTTTCTCTTACCTTTTTTTCAACATGAATTATTTTGTAAAGTGTTGGAATTATGATTAATTTTAATATTATAGCTTGTTCAACAGCAAAAGTTTCGTTTTGACTTTTTACAAATTGTGGAGATTTCTGTGATGATTTACCTCATCTTATATGCTTTTGTATCATTTATGATCACAATGTAAGCTGCATGTAGTTAGTTTTATACAGACATATTTTTGTCAACCATTGAAATGAAATCACTCTGTTGGATTTAATACTTCTTGAATCCTAACAAGTCTTAAATCTGCTGGAAAATGTCAGTGGCATTCATGTACATATGGTACACTTAGAAAATGTTTGGGAAACACTGCATTTTCTTCCTTTTTAATATCAGTTTTAACTCTCTCCAAATATATGTTGATATTGAATTATTTATTGAATTAATTGAGCTACGGGAAGATAAATGAAGTTTTCTTGGACTATATTGTATCTTTTTCACCTATTAGGATTGATTTACTCATTTTGCACATTTTAGTATTTGATCAACTATTAATTTTATTTTGATCTGAATTTTTACATTCTGAAAAAGAATCAGTAAAAAAAGTCATTTTTCATAATATTGTTTCACATTATTATATTTTTATTTTCAAATACTAAAGCAACCACAACTTTCAATTAAAAAGAATATCATTTGATTGTGCTCTTCATACTGTGTACAAGTTACACACCAATTTTCATTGACTTGGCTTAAGCAGTAATGTAGCAAGAACAGATTCTCATTTTACGGTATTTATTATCTAGTTCTGTTTTCATGGCAACCACTCTATTTTAGACAATAATGATACAAATTATGCAATGTAATATTTGGATACTGTTGTTATACATTATGCACTTTTCATATCAATATTAAGGAAATAAATGTATATAATAAGATAGAGAGCTTTTTATCATTAATATCGAATTATTAGTATCATTGATTGCTTTCGGCGCGATATGACCTTTTTGTGTTGGTGCGCCGCAAAACCCAAACAAACAAACAATCATATCAATATTATTTTTATTTTGACACATTTGCAAATTCCTCCTTTGAAAGTTGTTAGTTACATATTTGTATTTCTTGAGAAATGGAATATGTGTTGCTTTAGAAACGACTGTACCAACAAATAATCTCAATCAGTTTCTATTTATTATTATTTTGCTATTTATTTCTACTGAGAGGTAAATGTAATATAATTATGTGTCAAATTAGCGCCAGAACTAGATCTATGTATGTTTTAAAATACATTTTTAATAATTTGTGAAAATTGTGACTGTTTCCATGGCAACGATAATCAAAGCAGTGAAGAAAATATTTTTAATTTATGTGACTATAAGCAAACATAGATGGAATTTCAAAAAATAAGATCTGGGCATGCATTTCATATTTAAACAATCCATATTCTTACAGAGAATATGTCATCTATTGTAACCATGTTCATTCTGAGGATGAAATACGTGAAGAATTCCTTTCTTCACTTGTTCTTGGGCTAGTGATATCTTAAAATGTACTTGTCAAGAATATTCAAAAATACATATTGGGAATCATGATTATAAAATACATACTAAAAATAATAATAAATAATTGCCTATATGACATTAACATTTTTTTAGTATATTTATAACTAAAACATCTGCCAGTAGACAAGTGGGATTGATATATTTTTGTCCGCAGATATAAATGTACGTCTTGGATAAGATAAGTCAGGGACAGGAACTTCACACCTTTGTATAATAATAAATGAATACTATCTTGGTTTGTAAGCTTGTATCATACTTTCATAGAATCAATTTTTAACTGTGAATGGTGTTAAGGATTATATACCTTATTTTTTACATTTTTATATTATTACGTAAATTTATGTTATTATAAGCAAAAATGTATAGTATGGTGGCATATTTCTGCCATCAGATAACCACATCACTAACTAGTTAATTAAGAGGTTAACTAGTAACAGTATCTAGTTAACCACTAAACTTTATTAACTTAAGAGGTTAACTAGTTACCGTAACTAGTTAACCATTTAATTAAATAGTTAGTTATGTGGTTATCTGATGGCAGAAATATGTCACCATAGTATAAATATTATTTGGATGCACATGTATATAAATATTGATATAATGTCACCAAACTTTCATATATTCTATGGATTGATTTCGCTTATGTATTTAATATTAGACATGATCATATATTTATGTTTAACATTGAATATTGATTAATATGCATGCCTTCACTGGAAATGTAAATGTTGAAATGAATGTATTGTAATGTATTGTATAAATGTAAAATCATGGACATATTGTCTAAATTTTGAAATATATTATGTATCTATCTATAAATATTGTCAGAAATGTTTATTACTCTCCGGGTTGTTAAGTTATATCTTATTTTGAGATGTTGTGACTACAGTATCCACCAACAATTTGGAGACAAAAGAAATTAAGTATAATTCTTGAGTTTTGATGATAACGTTTATATAATCATGATTTCTAATATATTCAAGTATTGTTGGTGATAAAATAAAACCAAATTTCATGATCGAACACGTTTCTAAGATTCAGCATTTGTCACCCTAAAGCCTCCAAAACTATGTTTATTGTAAATATATCCATAACATTGCTAATATGCTATATTTATAGTCTCAGTTATAATTATAATGAAAATTAAAATATAAAGCAAAACTTAAAAGCATTTTAAGATAAACATTTATCAAATTTTAGATAAAAGCTATTTAGTAGGTCTACTAAGTGAAAATGTCTCCAAACTTTTGGTGGGTATTGTATGTACATAACATTATCTTGATTCTTTATTATAACATTATCTCTAGTTTAAATGTTAGTTATTTTAATAAATTCCACTCAATTAAAAGCATTTCTGTTTTTCTGTGATTTTTTATATTGAATTATGTTCCCTGTGAACTATGAAAAGCTGCTGTGTTTAAACACACTCACACATTTTAGTTTTTCACTTGACTTGTATTTCCGATACAAAGTGGCGAGGTGCAAAGTAATTGATACTATTTCATATTTAGAGAGATAAAGATGTCGCTACATAGTCTTGGATTTGTTTAATTGTTTGTGTTGGCAAAATAACAGAACAATATCTTAAATGGTTTCCCGTTTCCATGCAAGATCCCTTTTTTCTATGTTTCTTGTAACATACGAGGATTATAAAGGCCTCGTAAAACTTTTACAGAGGCCACTTGAAGTGTGCAGAAAGTTTGTTTGTTTGTTTGTTTTTGTTGGGTTTAATACCGTAGCAACACATTGTATAGGTCATGTAACGGCGGTCAGTCAACCTAGTCACTCCTCCTGAATAGGCTTAATCTCTGGATTAAGCTGTTAACCAACTACTAAGCGCATACTTTAGTCAGTGACTGACAACTGCCCTACATAGCTAGGAATCATTGGTAGGAGCATAGCCTTGGAATCAAAGTTCACTTGAAATTACTTGAAAAGACTAGCTGTCATTTCTAAAGACATGAAGATTCACATTGAATTTGTCATTGATGCCCATAATATATGGGCAGTGCTCCAGTGGTATGACTAGCGCTTAGGGAACTAGATGTCCAAGGTTCTAACCCCAAATAGGGACACTGCTAATTTCCTTGAGCAAGAAATTAACATTTGATTACTTCACTTCACCCGGGTGTAACTGTGTACCTGTGAGGGTGGTATAATTCAGTCGCGCAATGTGTCAGCTGCACTAAGTGGAGTAAAGACTCCCAAGGGAGATTGATAGATAGATACTAGTATCCCGATGACAAGAGTAGTAGCTGTAAAGATGAACGTGCATTAGCGTGGACATTAGACTATAAAATGCAATTACTTTTTACATAACTTTAATGTACATTACATGTATACAAATATACGTTAAAACGTTCAGACAGAACTAAAAGGTTGATTGAAATTGATTACATAATTATGTATTTTGAAAATGAATTACCCAATACTATCTGACGACACTAGTATTTGTGTGTAGCTGAGTGGTCACAAAGTTGGACTGGTAATAATTAAGTGGCCAGATTTGCATTGGTTCAAATGCAGATCCAAAACCTATCTCGTTGTTTTCAGGAGCATGAAACGTTTAAACTAGCTTAATACTGGAAGCAGGAACCAGGAAGCAGACTCGAGAGTGATTCACTTATTTTTATTTGTTCGAGACTTCAGTCCTGCACCATAATTCATACCCTTGTCGATTTTGAAAACTCACCGAATCAGTAAGTAGACCCTCAGTATATAGTATAAAGCAATTCAAAATGATCGTCTGCTGTGACAGGCGCACTTGTTAACCTGTCTATATTGAAGTGTGTGTATAAAGGCTCATAAGTTATGCGTTTCAGTAAATATCTTTACGTCGTCTCATGTAAGAGAATGGTTCTATAGGAAAAGTTGAAAGACCGTAGTTTATGACCTTGAATGATGTCTGAAAAGTGGACTTTATTTATCATTTTTCACACAGATGCAGTAGAATAAATCTACATGAAATCTACATGAATGATAACTTTTAAGCCCCGTTTTTGGCCTCAATAGGCCCGAGGGCATCCGCAGAGACGTATTTGGGCGAAATTTCGGGCATAAACCGGTAATCGCGGCAATAAATGGCAATTTACGCATAACTGCACCTACCCCTAGGGTTACCATACACGGACGCGGAAATGCCCCCGGCTCGCGCCCGGAAGGGCCTCATGTACCGGTTGGGACACATTTCCTGAGTTGTTTAGAGATTTTCAGTAGTTCTAGTTGTATCTTTAAATAGAAATATTGATTGCAAAAAGCAAACAATAAATATTCAAGTATAAATTTACCTTTTTATGAACTGCTATTACTGTTAAATAAAAAATATCATGTAAATAATATCGAGTAACAACTTAAAATTATATCAAAATCAACCAGTAACCTATATAGATTATTAATTTACTCAATCTCCTCTGATAAGCTCATTTATTTAATGTATGAATACACTCTACATCTTATTAGTTAATTTCATGCCTATTTTATCTAATTTCTTTTTTTAATTATATTATTTCATTTTATATGTTTTTTTTATAATATTGCTCATTGAACGCTGATTCAAGCAATATATTGATGTTACAAAAACAATATTGTCATATTTACACCTTTAAACATTTTATGATAAGAATATAATTAATTGTGGTTTGATAATTTTTGGTGTCCGAAGATCTGTCAGTAATTTCCTTCTTTGTGTATGGTGTCAGAGTCTGCGTCAGTGTCTTAGACCGTCCCTTGTCATTTAACGATTCGTCCCCAAACTTTTCGTAACGTACACACACAGCTCAAATCAGAATCTATAACATGGGGAAAAGATTCTACTGTGACTTTTGTGACAGAAGTTTCGCTGATACAGGAATTAACAGGAAGAACCATTTTAAGGGAGTTCAGCATCAACGAATGAGAAAACAGCATTACGATTCCTTCAGAGGTAAAAATAGTATCCTTTCACATTCGTCCTCAATATTATTCGTACTGAAAAATCTTAATTACGCATATTTATCTTTTCATTGTAATTTGATTTATTTCTGATAGAAGAATACTATTATGACCATGTCATGTTTGATGGGTCTTGTGCTTGCAATTTGATTTATATAAATTAATCAAACTATTATTTATTTTTGGATTGTCGCTGTTCATAATTATTTGCTTAATTCTTTATGGGTAGGTATATTCAGCGGACCAGCGGACCAACGGACCAGCGGACCAGTTTAGTATACGGACACAGTATAACAAATATGCGGATCATATATATCTGTATAATAAATCTATTAAAGAAGTTTGCTAAGATTAGGTCTGGGTATAGGTCAAAAGATAAGATTGATAGAGTTTTGTGAAATTTCATTTAATATTTATTAATATTTTAAAATATAAATACCAAATTCGAGTTGTTTTTTAAAAATAAACCTGCTTCATTGCATATTTTTACGCGTATACATAAATATTATATAGTTCATCTGTTAGAGACATTATCATTTGAAAACAAATTTGATAAGATTCAAATGTAATATTTTAATAATAAACCGTTTTTGTCTTTTTAGCGGACTTTATAAATAAAGAAACATAATCGTTTAACATAGACGTTTAATTCTCACTTATACTGAGTTAAATTTACGATCTTTTCTAACTATGATTAACTGTAGCGGACCAGTTAATTTTAAGAGCGTAACAGTTACGGACCAGGTTATGATTGAACAGATGTAAGATTATTTTAGAAGACTGTTTAAATCATGAAGAGTTTCTCTCTATATTGGTGGACTATTGATCTGAGACATCACTATAACGGATCAGGTAATTTTAAGGTTTAACTGTAGCGGACCACTTAATTTTAAGAGTGTAAGAGTAACGGACCAGTTGATAGATCCAGAAGATATACGACTATTTGTGTCGGACTGTGTTAATTATGAAGAGTCGTACGAAATTGATAAACTATTGCTCTGAGGTTTCACTGTAGCGGACCACTTAATTTTAATAACGTTGGTGTTACGGACCAGGTAACAGATCGAGCAGATGTAATGTTTCACTGTAGCGGACCGGGTTATTTTAATAGAGTTAAAATGACGGACTTTACACTTAGGTTTAACTGTAGCGGACCACTTAATTTTAAAAGCGTTTGAATTACAGACCAAGTTATAGATCGAGCAGATGAAAGGTTTCACTGTAGCGGACCGGATAATTCTTATATAGCAAAAATGACGAATTTAACTGTAGCGGACCAGACCACTCAATTTTAATAGCGTTTGAGTTACGGACCAGGTTATAGATCGAGCAGATAAAAGGTTTCACTGTAGCGGACCGAATAATTTTAAAAGAGTTAAAATGACGGAATTTTACTGTAGCGGACCACTTAATTTTTAATAGAGTTTGAGTTACGGACCAGGTTACAGATCGAGACTATGTAAGGTATCACTGTAGCGGACCGGGTTATTTTATTAGAGTTTAAATGACGGACTTTTACACTTAGGTTTTACTGTAGCAGACCACTTAATTTAATAGCGTTTGAGTAACGGACCAGGTAACAGATCGAGCAGATGTAAACTTTCACTGTAGCGGACCAGGTTATTTTAATAGAGTTAAAATGACGGACTTTACACTTAGGTTTAACTATAGCAGACCACTTAATTTTTAATAGAGTTTGAGTTACGGACCAGGTTACAAATCGAGACTATGTAAGGTATCACTGTAGCGGACCGAGTTATTTTAATAGAGTTAAAATGACGGAATTTAACGCCAAAGTTTAACTGTAGCGGACCAGTTAATTTTAATAGCATAAGAGTTACGGACCAGTTGATAGATCAAGCAGATGAAAGGTTTCACTGTAGCGGACCGGATAATTTTAAAAGAGTTAAAATGACGGAATTTTACTGACAGATCGAGAAGATATAAGATAATTTTTGCGGATTGTATTAATAATGAAGAGTACTGAAATTACGGAGCTGATGATATAATATTGCTGCGTACTGAATTAATAAAGAAGATTAATCGTATTATATTGACAAGATTTACATCTTGTTTAAATTTAGCGGACCACTTACTTTTAAGAGCGTTAAAATTACGGACCAACGAGTTGGATATTACTGTAACGGGCCACTTAATTTTCAGAGAGAAAAAGAAAAGAGAAGTTAAAGCTGCATGACATCATATTAGTCGCGCAGATAACATTACTTATTATTAAATTAAAAAGCTATCGCCGAGTGTATGTGCGATAACATCACAATGAAGGTGATACTTTTTTATTATCTTGGTCTATAATCAAATTAATCCCCATGCATCTTGGATAGAGTGGGCGGGGTTTCAAAATAATTTCATCCAATGCTTTATTAGCAATTAAGCATCACGACGGTCCAACTGGGGCAGAAATAGTCGATAATTAGTGTATGGGCGTTCACTTACAAGATTATATCTTTAATTTATTATATTTTTAAAGAAAATAACAAATAAAGATATTGACTTGCATCTGGACCAAACCAATAAAAAAGAGAACTGAACAGATTAGCATATTTAATATCATTCACATGTTTTTATAACATTATGCAAAATTTAACAGAACAAATACACAAATATTATAAACACACATACATAAATATACATAAATATATAATCTCTATGATAGCAATGGCGTATGACCAAGTAGACATACGTATAACTAACCTACACTCATTATCTAGTATAAGTGATTGTTATTTTTTTTGTATTTTTATGTTTTATACTCATAAACTTATTTTTGAATGACGGAAAAACAGTAATATGCTCATTTTCGAAGCAACTTAAGAGATGTGAGCGAAATTTAGAAGTGTCGAACATAATATTAGTATTAATTCTTCTTGTACAGCAAAAATTAACAGCGTGAGCAATTGCAAAAAAAACACAGGAAAGGTTGTCAGTTGTCAAATGACGATTTGAATGAGGCAATGAGATATCTTTATCATAGAAAAACTTTCTAATGAATGACGGTATTTAAAAAAATGCAAAATTTCAGGAATATAATAATCAATGTTTGCAACATGCTTTTTAATTATGATGTAAAACAAACTATTACGGCTATTGTAAACGTTTAGTTTTTATTGTATTTTCTCTTTAAATGTAACAAATAAATACATAATTGTCGTATAATTATTGTTACTATCATAATTACTGTTGAAAAATAATTGCTCAATGACAAACAAGAAGACTTAGAATTGATATCAGCAAATTCTAATTGGTTTATTTGTTACTTACAATCCTTTGAAGTTATTAAGTACGAGCCAAACTAACGTATTAAGTTCTATAGAAAAAGTTCTATACTTTTATTCAACACACGCATATATTTTGTTGCAAATACTTACAGTTTGAAAGAACAAAAGAAACAGACAGAAACAATTAAGTCCGTCAAAAAAATCTTAAATTTTCTAGATCTATCACCTGGTCCGTTACCCTAATGCTCTTTAAATTGAGTGGTCCGCTACAGTGAAACTTCCGATCAATATTCCGTCCATATAGTACAAAACTCTTCATAATTAATTCAGTCCGCCAAAAAAATCTTAAATTTTCTAGATCTATCACCTGGTCCGTTACCCTAATGCTCTTTAAATTGAGTGGTCCGCTACAGTGAAACTTCCGATCAATATTCCGTCCATATAGTACAAAACTCTTCATAATTAATTCAGTCCGCCAAAAAAATCTTAAATTTTCTAGATCTGTCATCTGGTCCGTTACCCTAATGCTCTTTAAATTGAGTGGTCCGCTACAGTAAAACTTCCGATCAATAGTCCGTCCATATAGTACAAAACTCTTCATAATTAATTCAGTCCGCCAAAAAAATCTTACATTTTCTAGATCTATCACCTGGTCCGTTACCCTAATGCTCTTTAAATTGAGTGGTCCGCTACAGTGAAACCTCCGATCAATAGTCCGTCAATATAGTACAAAACTCTTCATAATTAATTCAGTCCGCCAAAAAAATCTTACATTTTCTAGATCTATCATCTGGTCCGTTACCCTAATGCTCTTTAAATTAAGTGGTCCGCTACAGTGAAACCTCCGATCAATAGTCCGTCAATAAAGTACGAAACTCTTCTTAATGAATTCAGTCCGCCAAAAAAATATTACATTTTCTATATCTATCATCTGGTCCGTTACTCTAATGCTCTTTAAATTAAGTGGTCCGCTACAGTGAAACCTCCGATCAATAGTCCGTCAATATTGTACGAAACTCGTCATAATTAATTCAGTCCGCCAAAAAAATATTACATTTTCTAGATCTATCATCTGGTCCGTTACTCTAATGCTCTTTAAATTAAGTGGTCCGCTACAGTGAAACCTCAGATCAATAGTCCGTCAATATTGTACGAAACTCTTCATAATTAATTCAGTCCGCTTAAAAAATCTTACATTTTCTAGATCTATCACCTGGTCCGTTACTCTTATGCTCTTTAAATTAAGTGGTCCGCTACAGTGAAAACTCAGATCAATAGTTCGTCAATATAGTACGAAACTCTTCATAATTAATTCAGTCCGCCAAAAAAAACCTTAAATTTTCTAGATCTGTTACCTGGTCCGTTACTCTTATGCTCTTTAAATTAAGTGGTCCGCTACAGTAAAACTTCTTATCAATAGTCCGTCACTATAGTACGAAACTATTCATAATTAATTCAGTCCGCCAAAAAAATCTTAAATTTTCTAGATCTATCACGTGGTCCGTTACTCTTATGCTCTTTATATTAACTGGTCCGCTACAGTGAAACTTCATATCAATAATCCGTCAATATAGTACCAAACTCTATATCTACATTTCCTAGATCTTTCAACTGGTCCGTCACTTTAACGCTCTTATAAGTAAGTGGTCCGCTACAGTTAATCGTAGTTTGAGATCGTAAACGTAACTCAGCAAAATTAAGAATTAAAAGTCAATGAAACACGATTATGTTTCTTTATTTACAAAGTTCGCTTAAACGACTTACATAGTGTATCATTAAACTATATCAATTGAATTTAAATTGTTCTCAAATGATGAAGTCTCTAACAGTCTCTAACAGTTGAAATATATATATTATATCCAGTACACGCGTAACAATTTGTTATGAAGAAATTTGTAGTAGAAATAAAGTTTATTTAAAAAAAACAACTCGAAATTGGTACTTATATATGTATATATTTTCAGATGAAAAATTATAAAATGTAATTTCCCAAAACTCTATCAATCTTATCTTTGAACTATACCCAAACAAAATATTTGCGAACGTCTTCAATACTTTTATTATATATATGATCCGCATATTTGTTATACTGTGTCCGTATACTAAACTGGTCCGCTGGTCCGTTGGTCCGCTGGTCCGCAAAATATACCTACCCATTCTTTATATAAAATTGTAATTTTATCCTTCGTTTCAGATGCTGCTACTATTCTAAATGAAGAATCTCTGAAAATGCCATGCAAACGTTTTCTTCAAAACCCAGGTAAGGAATTTATTAGTGGCCCGTGACCGTGCAATGCAGTTATAACTAATTAATTGTTTGGTTTAATAATGTACTTTACTTTATCATAGTGAAACCAAAAGTAATGTTGTTAAAACTAAATGGACTGTATATTCATATGCATCATGCTCTTTGCTAATTAGCCTCTCAAACTGAAGTTTTTTTTCCTAGAGAAGAATAGTTTAGTGTCAAAATGTATATTTTGCTATATTGAATATTTTTGTTATCTTGTTTTACAGCATCCTGTGATTACGGAGATTCCTGTAAATTTTCACATCTGACACCAGAGAGGCGTTACCAGTTAGAACAACAAGGTATGTACTGATGAGACCATTTTTCATCCTAGCAATGATAGTTAGGTGAACTTTTGGCTACATGGGTGCAAGATGAAAATTTTGAAAAACCTGAAAACTGTAATTTGAAATCATTTTTCTTCATAATTTAATAGCAAAACATTGTCTAATTTGTTGTGAAAAACTTGAACTTCAGGCATATGCCAGAAAACTTGTACCCATGTTGCTATATATGGCTGATGAGTCGAGCAAAACAAAAATATAGCATATAGAATTGAGAAATTAATAGACTCGGCACTTTATACCCTGAAGTCCATTGGTTAGTAGCGCTAAGTCATACACATGAATATTCAATATTTGTTTTGTAATACCTTACATAGAAATGTATTATGGTTATTTTTATGAATACTTAGCTCAGAAGTACTGAAGTGAGTATCTAAATCAGTGGGGTTAATTTATCATTTTTTATGGGGGCCTCCCGACAGTTAAGTAAAGTTTATCAAAAGCATCATTAAATAAATCACCTATTAGTATTTTATTAATATTGTATCTTTTATTTTATTCCTAGCTTTGAAAGATAAATTGGACAAAGAGAAAACTAGGCAAGCAGAAATGAGTGAACCAAGTTTGGAAGATTGGATGGAAAAACGGAGACAAAAACGTTTGAAATTAGAACCGAACAGTGATTCAAGCTCACTAGTCAAAAATTATGACTTACCTCCCTTTCTTGCCAATATACCAAACCTACCTCCTTCTTTGCTTCCTCCAACCATTGAAGAGTTGAAAAATAAACCAACATGTGATTGGGGATGAAAGACTAGTTCTTCTTACTTTGAAGAGTAGAAATTCCAACCATTTTGAACTCCAGTCGAATTCTAAGATTTCATGCCAGTATAAATCTAAGATTTGACATTTTCCAATGCAAGTGACGTCGTGAAACAAGCGATGATTCGGAGTTGCAACATAAAGATTTTGTGATACGTAAGTGCATTGATTGCTAGACATATGTTCTCTTTACATATTTTTTTTTCACATTTTGAAACAAGATAATAAATTTAAATCTATGATAGAACAGTGTTTATCATTTAATTTGGTATCATGTACCATTTGTCAATTCTCTTGGCAGCCTATTCCCTAGACCAGCGTTCCTGGGTACTTCTTTACCAGTACTTGCTTCCCCTTCCACAAAGAGCTGACAACTTTTCTATACACAACACAGTTGTCACACTTTCTGCCAAGCCTGAAATTCAACCTGGTATGAAGGTGGTCTAAAGGTCGGATGAACTCTTCTGAATCAAGATGTCTAACCCAACTAGAGGCTCTGCTAATTTCTTTGAGCAAGAAATTTACCTACAGTTGTTTCACTCCACCCAGGTGTAATTGGGTAGTAAGAGGGATCACCAGCTTGAAGGACGGACAGACACACACACATTTGGCAAGATGCCAACAAAACAAAAAAGCTCACCTTAAGCACTTTATTCTCTGGTGAGCAATAAAAACCCTCAACAACAAAATCACCAGTAACATACTTTTTTATTTTCCAATTTTTTCGATACATTAAATCATAATAAAAACAGTAAGTCAATAATTGTTAAATATACACTATACAATTAGTTAATTCAATTTACAATTGCAAGAAATATTTATTTACATAAGCACTCAACAATTACAATAATAATTTATGGTACAAAATTAGTATGGGGCAAAGTAAACATACAGTATAACAGGAGAAATCTAAATCCCTTTTGAACCAGAAATTATTCTCTTTTTTTTGTTAAAAAAAATTCTTGGGTTTTTGCATTCAGCAGACTCATTACCACTCGCTGAGAAATTAGTTCAAAACTGAAAGGAATCTAAATTTCCAATGTTATACATTAAGTATTGAACTAAAAATTAGGGGCATGCATGTATCAAGAATGGTGAATATGAGATTATGATGTTAAATGGATTGAGTAAAACATATGAAGTAATTGAATAGAAAATAGTTGCTATAGTTTGCAGCCATTTTAAAAATGAAGATAAATAAAAGGTAATGTATATATAGTAAACAAATGACAGGTGATTGCTATAGTTTGCTTGCAGCCATTTTAACGAAAATACTGGTCTTCGAGTTCTGTTCATCATTTCCTAATCATCTGCCCCAAAAATTGAATCAAGCCATGAAACAGGTTACTTGCAAAAATGGTGTGCAGAAGATTCAGAGCAAAACTGCATTACATTTGTAAAATTAGTATTCAGGCAATGATACTGTCGGCTAAATGCAACCAATGTTTGGTTTTTCAAAACTTTCAATGACTTTAAAATGTGCATTTAAACAAAACTTTTTTTAGTAACCGCTAAATGCTTTAAGTTTCTAGGGCCCTTAAAATCAAATAATATCTAGTCACACAAAAAATTTTTTATTCATTTTTTATGTATATACATATATGATGAAATAAATGAAAATGCAAAAATGTGATTTAAAAAAAATGTTAGAGCAGTGTATTCAGCCAAAGATATATTGAACAACAATGTGACAGTTTCAAAAATGAAAAAAATATTGATAGCATGTGTAAGTGCCATGTACTGTAGTGAATCCTGACTAAACACAAGAACTAGAAACTTCGAAACATATTTTTTCTGGACTATGGACTCTAAAACTCTTTAACATATGTACAAATAGGGCCCACAACTGTACCAATGCAGAGTACATAATAAAGGGAAATATTTAATAATTTCATTCCCTTTATTACCAAGAGCTATTTCTAATTATATTCCATTTTATCACAAGAAATCATTTGGCACATAGAACAATGGTTCTTTATAACTTAACTGATACATTGTAAAAAGGGTACATGGGTTATTTATTATTTTCTTTTCCAGTCTGAAGAAAACCATCACCGTAAACACTTCCTACATACCATGGAAGGCATGTTTCTTTAGAGTCAATGCCATTTATTTTTAACATTTTTCAGTCATTGTACAATGGCCAGCTCTCCTAACCAGTCTTTCTATCATCATCATATTTTAGTCATTTATGGAAACCAACTAACCTAACAGACCTAAGTGGAAGATTTTGTATTAGATTGATTTATATAAACTCAAACTTTTAAAACTCTACCCTTGTCCAATTCACAAAATCAAGAATTTCAATCCATTAAATTACAAAAGATTGATATGCCCAGAAAGTTAATTTCCTAAATTCAATGAATTCTACTGACCCAGTTTATACAGAACAAGAAATAAATAAATGCCACATAAAAATGTCAAAATCACAAAGAAAAATGAATAATAATATACCATACAGAAAAAGACAAAATGGTTAAAATAGGGACACATTTAGTTAATTAGAGAATACAAAATTTATCATGTTTTGAAAATAATTATTAAATACAAGAACAAAAAAATTGTCAGTATGAGTTGTAATTAAAGATTTCCATTGAATTATGATGAAAAATGTGAAAGTTTTGAACAAAAGGTTTTTGGCAGTGAAAGCAAGAGTGATTTAAATATGATAATACTTAAAAAAAACTGGCTGGGGATTTAAGCACTGTGTACCGGTAATATATCCCTAAAAGAAAAGTCTAAAATATTAAAGTTTAAACACTGTTTCTAAATGGCATCAAACAAAAGCATGAAAAAATAACTTTTCAGTAAATTCTGTCGAAAAGTACATGTATTCAACTGGCACTAAATTTATTTCCACTGAAAGTCGTAACAAGTTAATACCAGTCATTTATAAGAAATGACCAAGAAATAAATTTTAAACAACAATTTGTCTTTGTTACATGCTATCGATAGTTAATAAACATTTGTAAAATAATTGTCTGTTGCTGTAGACAATACAATATTTAATCTTGGCACTGCATTGTGGGTAAATTTCTAATCTATTAATAGTAACATCTACAAATTGATAACATCACTTTGTTAAATAGGCAATTATGGACAGTTCAACAACAGTAGTTTACGACCCTTAAAAGGTTAAAAAAATTCCCATACAAAGTCATCTAGTTTGCAAATCATTACAATTATAATTTATCCAGAAAAAATCTCTGAATAAATTTCACACATTTATATAATTAATTTGGTTAAAATGAGTTCAATTGCATAAAAAAAATCACAGGAAATATTTTTCTGTGAAAATCATAGGCACCCATGCAAAGATTGATTCAAACAAAAAATCCCTTTTTCTTGAAGCACATATTAAGTGCTGTCACCTCATCAACAAAACAAGATTTCTCTTGTAAGTGGGAGAGTTGTTTTCTTGCTTTGCGGGAATGAAATTTCATTATCATAAATTTGCATATTAGAATACATGGAATTTTGTTATGGTTCAATATAGAAATGGAAGGACAATAATAACAAAACTAACTCCATAAAGTAAGATTAAAACATCACCAACTTGAACACGGTCAATTAATGTTAATGTGAAGGTCAATCCGAGTTCAAGGTCACAGTAAACATAAAAATCTTGAATGTCAAGGTCATAAAATTCAAAATTTGGCAAGTTGCCAGAAATATATCCACACTTGTGTTGCACATGGCCCGGGAATATTATGATACGAAAATTTAATGGTCCTACTAAAATTGCTCAGTGTCATGCATCACCTGAAAAACAGAAAAAAATAAAATATGTGAATAAATGTGGACAAAATGCTCAGTGTAGTATAGTGCCTAAAGTTTGACCCTGATCTGACCTTTATGCAAGAATATTCATTACATTGAATAGGAATGTAGTATTAAATGCTCGATAACGATATCTGAGTAACACATTTTGAATATAACATTACTTGCTGAAGAGTAGAATAAGGTGCTACTGATTTTCATTGGTATATGTGTAGATAATTATTTGATGCAAATGTAAAAGGTCAGATCGGGATCAAACTTTAGGCACTATATAGCAAAGTAAATTCTGTGGGATGCAGTGTAAAGGTAACTTAAGAAATCCCTATGCATTCAAAACAGTTAAGTCCCACTCTTAGGACCTTCAAAACTGACAGACTAAATAGCAGAATGGTATTAATACAGGGACCATTTTCTTATGAAATTTAGTAATTTGGACAAAGAAACCATAAAAATCTCATGATTTGGCATTAACTAAGATGGTTTTTACAGCCAAGTTTTGCTGTGGATTTCTCAAGCAACTTGTTTATCTTCACATACATAAATGATCTGTTTAAAATGCAAGGCTAAATTTTATTCAACCATCAGTGGTGCATACATTGTCTAATTTAACTCTATTGATTTAAATACTCACTACAGTACTTCAGTGCTCACAATTGATTTAAATCAGCAGGGTTAATGTATGCACAACTGACAGTAAAATAAAATTTTAACAATAGAAGTGTTTAGAATGCCGATCATATGTGCAATGCTTTGCCAAGGCATCAACGTGTTTCATTTCTTCAATACTTAGCAGCCAGTGCAGTGTAAATGTAACTCTAGGACCAGTAGCCAGTAAACACAATTGGCAAAGCAATCATGGCTAAACAAATATATCAGCTCATATCACCATGCAGCGTCATTGGCACTCATTCAAGTGATAAATGTCTTCTATTATGGTACTTCTATTCAGTTCCATGGGCCTATAAGTCACATGATGTACAGCACCTAAAGAGGTTCATTTTAAACAAACACTTGTTTTTAGCCAATTTCTCTTTCTAACAGATAATTAAATGACATGAAATTGGGCATACAATATCATAAATTTTCTCAGCCCAAATTTTCCTCTGATCTTCTGAGATCTGATGGTAAACTCCTGATCCTCTGCACAAAAAATGAAACAAGCCATAAACCAGGCAATTGGCAAAATATTTTGTGCTGAGAAATCAGAGTAAACTTTACTTTTTCTTATAGTACCAAAGACATGACACTACTCTGTTCTATCAAACCGATTTTCTTCTGTTTACCAGTCAGTGCCTGATAACACTTCGCCACTTTATAGTACAAGAGTTTGCTCCCCTTTTAAATAACTGATAAGTAACATCTATCTACATAACAGAACTAGTGACTTCAAATATTTGAACCCGATAAGAAACTTTTCTAAATAAGTTCATACTAACTGCAATTCCAAGTCATATTATAAAACATTAATATTATAGGCAAATTTTATTCAACTACCAGTGGAGTCTACACTAACCCTGCTGATTTAAATACTCATTACAGTAATTCTGTACTCACAATGGATAATATGTATCCATATTCATGAATGGCGATTATTGAGCAAATATTGAGTATTTAAATCAGCAAGGTATTATGTACTATTGACAGTTGAATAAAATTCAACAATACATTAGTATTCATGTTTAATTGACAAATAATTGAATAGAATTCAGTACCTTAAGTGTACATATTAAATGTTACCGGTATATACTTAAGGGTTAATATAAGTACATTATAAAAACACATCAGATATAAATCTAGTCTACATGCAACAGAAACAAGAAGGACACATGCTTCATAGTAAAAAGTATGAGGGAAAGAGAAAAGACAAAAAGCTTTTTATGTATTCCACAAAGTAATTTCACTATAATTAATGCTAATTCATGTAACATAGTTTTAATAATATGGTAATAAATTTATTAATCCTGATTTTGAAATTTACTCAATATTTTGTATGTTTGCCACTTGGGCTATCAACTTCTCCGTATTATAGTCAATATAAATGTACTTCTATTAAAAGCTGCAAAAATGTAGATCTTAGATCAGAAATCACAAAAAGTTCACAACCTAGCAGAAGAAATGATGATGACAGGAATGAAAGCATGAGAAATGAATATCTCACAGCAGAAATATCAGAATTTTAATTTTTAAATATAAGTCTGTGAAAGCCGAGAATTTTTAATGGCTGAATTGAAATGTACAGAAAAAGTCAAAAGAAAGAGATTTTTCAGTTCAGATAACAAAGACATATTTAAGAGTTGCCAAATGCCAATCCTACTAAATAAAAATCATATAAATACTAGCAGAACTTTATGCATAAAGTAGTGATTATTCTAGAATGCAGAAAAATGCACGAAGGCAGAAAGGAAAAGTAGTAGGGAGTAGAGAAAATGGGCATGATGCAGCCCCCTGCTATTCTGCGCTTGAGTAATCACTACATACAGTAACTGCAGCCAAATGGAAGAGGCAAGAACCAAACTAGCAGATATATCATAATTGCTTAATGTACATGTAGCAGATAGACAAAGCCTTCAAGAGGGATACATACTATGAGTTCGACTGAGTCGAGCTTTTAAACTAGATCTGCTAAATCCTTTATAAAATAATATATAATTAATAGTAGCAACTTAATTTATCAAGAATAGCATAATAGGTGTAAATCATTTTAAGATTTGATCTACAAAACAATGAATGAATAATGAAAACTTTAACATGATGTTGTACATGTTTTGCATTTCCATTGGAGACATTTAGTAATTTTAAACAATCAGTTAACGACAGTTAATGAAAATAATACCTTAACTTGAAATGAATGGGTATTGGGTAGAAATTTATTGAAAAAGCAATAAATGCAAGAATTTTTTATTTCTGAACGCGAATTTGTGCAATAATTGTCAATAATGTAACGCAATTAAAAAAAACAAAACAGAAAAATATCATTTTGAAATACACTATTTATAGGCACATAGCCCAAGTTTTACCCATGCCTACTAGTATTCACTACAAGTTTTCAGTGGCATTGGAAGGCTAAAATACATCATCAAATTAGACGGCAAGGGGATGTATAAAAAAGTCAAAAAGGTATATAAAGAAATCATCTCACAGGTTTAGCAAAAAATGGTTGTAACTCGTTCGAAGAAAAGAGTGAGTTACGACCGTTTTGCGCAAAACCTGCTATATGTAAATTCAGTAATGATAATATTTTCTTGAATACGTACTATGATCTATATTATTTGATAACCTAGGACTAGAAGGAGGGTCAGTCAAATAACTTGATGATGACGTCAACCGTGACCTTGACTCACTCTCGTAACTATGTTGTCGTACTAATGGCGATCGTTTATGATTGGTTAAAAATGAATCATTATCGGAGTATGAGTCATCGTCTTCTAGATCGCTGTAAACAAGACAGAAACAAAACAAGGTATTTTGATGGTAAACAGATTAAAAAACAAGCAAAAACAACAATGGGTGGATCAAACATACATGTAGTAAGGTCTTGTAAAAATACCGAGATTCTGAATCAATAATTTTGGTATTCCCGTCAAAATTTGTTATGCCTACCAATTTTTCAAAATATTTACTGTTCCTAGAGACACAGTAAAGTTAATTTTTAACCAATGCTATACTCAAGAAAAAATGTTTTTTAAAATGCTTAAAGAAACAAATTGGGTGATTCATAAATTTATTAGGTTTTAACAACTTATTAACATAGAACAGAGCCATGGTTTTTACCTCTAAACTCCCCCTGTCTAGTTAGAACTTCAAAAGTTTAGAGGACTGTAGCCCTGGTTACAGCCAGATACTTACATGTACTAAATATAAACACTTCAAATATTTCCAGAAGACCATACTATCGACAAAAAATCAACAAAAATCTAAAGATGCACAATAGTAAAATAACACAATAAACTCCAAGTAGAGGACATACTAGGGGTTCTAAATATAATAACAATAAAAATCTGGGGCCCATCTTTGCTTTAAGAATGTTTTGTCTATATTGAGAAATATTAAGATTTCTCATTTTTAAGATAATGTCATCCTTTTAAAGCAAAGATGGGAATATTGTTCAAGTTCTATTAAAATATCAGTGGAGCATACATTTACCCACTGATTTAAATTCATAATGACTACATAAATGCTGTACATGAAGTATTTAATTCAGTGGGGTTAATGTTAGTGCCACTGACAGTTGAATAATGTTTTTCGTTTTTACATTTCTTCTCAATATTTTCAATTTTATTTAGACTTCTTCTTTCTATCTAAATCATATTTCACAAGAAGATGAAACTTTCTTCGTGTACATTTTCAATGGTTTACCACTGGAGGTCTGTCAATGGAGTTTCGATGACTTTGACATTTTAGTTAATAGATGTGAATTCATTAAACATGTACATGTGTATACGACACATCAAATGACTAATATAATTATGATATTATAATAATTATTATTATGTCTACTTTAGATATATATATTGGTTATTCTAGTATAAAATGAGTAAAATTCGACTCAACACACTCGGAAACACTCAAGTATTAGTTATAACATTATATTTACATGCATATTGTACAGTGCCTTCCAAAATTCTTGGACATTTTTTTAATATTTTTTTTTACAAAAACGGATCATGATTACTGCAAATAGTCTTACTATTAAAATTAAAGCATATTCATGTAATATAGCTTGAATCATGTTAGTAAACTTAAAAAATGCAGATTTAATTTGCTCAGATGACTCTTTCTTTTTTGTTAATGTTTAATCTAAAAAAAGAATTTTGTCCAACAACTTTTGAAGGGCACTGTATAATCTGAATGAATTAAACTACAATGGATGACAAATGACATTTTGCCTAGTTAAATATTTCATAATTTTTTCATAACACTTTAAAAAATCCTTTCTTAATGATGAAATATGTCATTATTATATAAATGTATAATTAACAACTGGGCCACATATTTTACTAATAATAAAATTTATTTTATTTAATGTATACTAGGCGTCAATGAAAACTTACCACTTACATGAACCTAATTTTTGGAAAAATGAAAACACTTACAAATATGAAAATTTTACATGATTTTAAATAATATATTAGAAAATAGGATTTTTCTTTGCTAGTACGAAATCTTAGCATAAACGGATCAACTCCGCGAACCAAGACAACCACCTCGAAAATGAAAGTTACGGATCTCAGTTGCGGGTATGCCCTCCCTCTGCATCAAGTTCGGCTTGACATTTACGTCTCATACTCCGTATCAGACGCAGGATTCTGTACTTTGGTATTGCATCCCACTCCTCAGTCAGTGCTTGTATACGTTGCTTTAAATTATAGACGTTACATCTGACGTCATAAACCCTTAGGTCAAGTTGGTCCCAAAGATGCTTTATAGGGTTTAAGTCGGCACTGAATGCTGGTGACGCGATGTGTGGACATTACTATCTTGCAGGAAATTTTTTGTAACGCGAACCGAGTTGGGCCGTGCACTGTTTTGCTGGAGAAGGTTGACGTCAGCGTCAGTCTGAATAAAAGAAAGAACTACTGGCCTCGGCACATTATCAATGTAACGATGAGCAGTTAGTGTTCCATGCAATACAATAAGTGGGGTCTTGTGCCTCCAAGAAATGCCTTCCAAAACCATGACATTATCACCACCACAGCGTGCAGCAGGAGAATTGGATGATCGGTACGTCCTGACGTCACCATTTCACGACCTAGGCTAGACCAACCTTTCAATGAGCCTATCTGTTCATATCTCCTTACCAGATTCATGATTGTCTGATGGGAGCAGCCCATGTGACGAGCAATCTCAAGAAACGAAAGCCCGGCGTCGGCAATGCCGAGAACTTGGTGACGTTGAGTGTCTCCTAAACGTGGCATTTGAATAGCAATAGTTGAAATTACGAAGGGTTTTTCTTAACCTGTCGACTAACTGCCGTAAGAGACAAATGATTTACACAAACTACTGGATACATGTCGTTGTTACAAAAAAATCCTATTTTGCACGTGCAGTCGGGGACTCGAACATCGTAAATCGATTTTAAATTCTTTTGGCAGCAATGACTACATGTGTATGCTAAACAAGTGTCTATGTTAAGTTTTTACTGCACTTCAATTTTATTATCATAAAGCAAGGGTTGGTAGGGTGGTAAGTTTTCATTGACGCCGAGTATATTAAATGATATCCTACATTAAAACTATTGAGCAAGTTTTGCTAAGCAAATTAGTTCTTCATGAAAATTTCTAAATTAGTCAATTAATCATTATTACCGGTACTAAAGTTAAGCCATTAGAAGACCTGCAGGTCTTAATTTTGTCTTTTTATTTTACCTTCCACTTTTGTTTCAGTTTTTTCATCCTCGCTATGAGAATTTCAGAATTAACAAAAATAAATAAATCAATAATAGGGGGTATGTATTCACACAAAAATTTACCTCCCTTGATATGATAATGATATGAAGTCCATTCTTCCTAAACCCCCCCCCCCCCAAATAAGTTCATACTTTTCTACCCTCCCCTGATTGAAAATCATTGATTTCCCCAAATCTGACCCTCCTAATATTTTAGCCCCCCCCCCCTCCTCGATTCTGCACTAAAATCACACTATATAGCAGATTGTCTTACAGACAGCCCTTAAATTGTGAATATGTAATTCCAACCTCAATAAAATAATAAACCAAAAGGGAGATATTTCAAACGTATCAATAAAATGTAAATGGTCAAAGGAAATAATTCAATCATATCAATATAATATACAAGGTCAAAGGGAGGTAATTTTTATAAAAATGTGAAAACATAATAAAATCACAGCAAATATGAAACCAATATTTTTAAAAGCGGTATTTTGAATATAATAAAAGCGAAACTTTTTGGTATGGGGTATACTCTATACCTCGGTCTATAAAAGTTTTTTATTGGTTGTTTTGATCTTTCACCTCTGGTTCACTGACACTATGGAATATAAAATGACTGATACATGAAATATATGAATGAAATAATGGTGACTTATGGCTCAACCTAAATAGTTGTCCTATTGCCTCCAGGCCTTTTTTTCCTCATGTAACAGGGGCCGTTAACAGGCGCCTTCCCCTCTTGAAATTTCTTTAAAATCATGCAGTTTTCCCCAAATTTGGAGTTTACCTTGGATATTTTGTTCCCCTTTCTATGTCATTGCGATAAAATTTCCCCAAATGTTCTATATATAAAAAGGCCCCAGGGCCCTTCCCCAAGTACTGAAAAAAAGCTCTAGCCTCTGATGACCTGTATTTGGGTTCTGGAAATTTGTTGTAACAAATATTTGGTCTGGCATGACAAATATATTGCTGGTTGCCCAAATTTGCAGTGAAGTCCTTATGAGTAGGTTTTTTTAGTTTTTGTTTTTTACTCCTTTTTAATTGACATAAGGCTTGTGTTGAGGGAGTTTCTTACCACTGTTCCTGGAAATCACCAGTACTCCATAAATCACTGGGCATTTGTCTAAATTTTCATATAAAAGCTTTGGCCTGTAGATGAGCTTGAAATCATGAAATGAAATGTTCCAATGACAGGTAGTAGTGATATTACATAAAATATTGAAAATGACTTTGAAATAAATATTTGACCTTGTAATGTATAACTACACAGCCTCGGATAGATATTTGGCCTTGAATGATCTTAACATATTTTTATTATGAAATAACCAGACTTACCGGGTTCAACACTGACAAAGTCCAAGGGATTCCAAAGATCCCCAAAAATAAAGGATTCCAACAGGATGCCTGAAAATTGCCCTTATTTTCCATGAAATTTAGTTTTCATGAACTGTTCATCACAATTTTGATGGCGAATCTGTATCCCCAATTTTTAAAATGGAGGAATTCCCAATACTTAAGAGAAATATGTGATAACAGACTAGGAATTCCTTCAGGATACCTGGTAAAGTGTCAAACCCTGTCCTTGCATATATAAATGACCTTGAGATATATAAATGACAATGAGATTTATATAAATGATCTTGAAATATATAAATGACCTTGAGATATATAAATGACCTTGAGATATATGTTTTGATCTTGGAATATATAAATGACCTTGAGATATATAAATGACCTTGATATGACCTTGACCTACCTATCAGAGAGATCATCATCACTATCAAGACCATCTTCAAGAGCTGCTTGTAAATCTGCTATTCTTTTAAAGGCAAGTTTTAAATCAGCTTGATTTTGTTCAAAATCAGTTTCTAATTCATTTACTTTGTTTTCCTGTAAAATAGAACATCATGGTAGTAAATAGAAACTTGAAAATTTTATATAAATAACAGAGAGTAATTTCTTCTCAAAATACTGAAATCTTTCATAAATTGAAAAATCATCCTTTTATATTAATTCAAAATGAAAAGTCCTGGCATTCAATACTTCAAGACAAGGTTGTTGCTCAAATGCAGAGAGGAGCATTTCAAACAGATGTCACGAGTTTATATGCCATTCCCTGAGAATTCCATTTTTGAAGTAGAACAATAAAACAAACTGTTGTCAGCCACTGTATAGGGTATTGGCTAGGTTAAAAGCTCGAGCACAGAGATCCAAACCAATCCTCAGATAGTGAGTAGGTCAGATTATTAAGTATCAAAGTGTTGCCATATAACTGAACAATTGATGAATTGCAGCTTGTAGCACCACACATAACATAACCTTATACCTTGGGTTTCCCATGTTTAGAAGTGGATAATGCAGACAAATAAAGGGATAATTACTACATGATCAAATTATAATTGTCCACTTTACAAGTTAACAAGTAGACATTGCAGTTTGTGCAATCTAAGAATAAATAAACAGGTTTAGTATTCTAATGTAAGGGAAGTTTCCCCTTGAATGGCTTTGGTTTGTTGTATAACTTCATGTCAAACCTCAATGTCTGACAGCGATATATTCCCTCTGTTATAACATCACTTAAAAAAAAATTACATTATCTTTAAATTTATGAGACATTTCCATCTCTCTCTTCTGTACGTCAGAGAATTCCTCTCGTAGTTCACGTAATTGTCTTTGTACTTTCTTTACATTCTCTTCAGCTTGTGTTTTAGCAACATTTATATGATCTTTCTCTTCTGTTAGTCTGTCTGTTTGTTCCTTCATACGATTAACTGATATCTGAAACATTAATTATAGAATATTTTAACATATGCACATGTGACTTCCTACTCTAAATTCAATGTGATGTGACCCCTATTTTAATATTGAACACATACACAGCTGTTATAAGTTACTCTCTTGTTTATAAAACTTGCCAGTCAAATTATTTCTCTTTGAATATTAGAATTAAAAATGACATTTTACATGTAAGTCCTAAATGCTTACTTTGCAAAGAAAATAGTTCTTAACAAGAAATGTAACATGGAAACCACATAAAAGCCGCATTCAAAACTTTAAATTAAAAAATTACAAAGGGATATAATCCATAATAAAGGCAGATAGAGTTGTGGTTACTTTCTAATTCTGTTCATGGCATGGCATGTTATCATTGTACGAAGTTTCATAAAGATCTGACAATAAATGGCAGAAATATATGGTAAAGAAAAACTTTAACACAATTGTTAACTACACCGAACTCCCGCCCGACCGCCCGCCCAGGTTTCGCAAAACTATAAGTCAAATTTTGTTGTTGAAAAATCCGGCTAATTAGTTTATGATCAGAAGCAAACCATTGATTTAGTGGTACCTTACAGTAGAACTTTACTATATCACATACTTACTTCTAGTCTATGTTTATTAGAGATCTCAAGATCTAATCTTGTTTCTAAATCTCTAACTTTATTTTCTAATCTTAGTTTAACAGTTTTTTCAGTTGTATTCTCCTCCATTGTTTGAAGTCTTGTCTTTAATTCACTTGCCTGAAAAATATAATGCATAGAAAATAAATGATCAATACAGCTATTATAGACTATATCCCTAATTCAAATATTTGGGGTCTACCCTGCAGTACAAACTTTTACTGTCACAATGAAAATATGTGTACAAAGAATAATAGGATTTAATTCATAGTTCATGCTTTTCAGCAATAATGTATAACAAACTTTGTTAGTACCGCCAATACACAGACAAAACCCCATAAATTTGAGTTCCAAATTAGGTGTACTGTCAACTATGATAATCTAGTGTATCATCTCCAATAATTGGATTAAATCCTGACCTAAAATCCAGCACTTGTGTGCTCACTTATTATACATTTAACAAGTTCGAACAATGATTACGTTTAGCGAGAGGGCTGAACAAAAATTGTAACTCCATTTGAAAATAGTATTAAACTAGTACACACTAAGTGAGGCTGCAGTGCACTTCAAGTGCATTAGGGTGTAAACGTAAGAATAATCACATTTATATCATAAATCAACGACAATCATTTACCTCAGCTTTAAGTTTATCCCTTTCAGAAATGAGATCTTCTATTTGAGCAAGTTGATCGTTCATCGTAATCTGATCAACAGTTTGTTGTTGAACCACAGCTTTGTACTTCTTCATGATATCAGCTAAATCTTCCTCATTTTCTTCTAATTGAGACTGGATCTCTGATTTCTCTCTCAATAATGTCATATTTCTATTCTCAATCTGTAAACCAGTCAAATATTTAAAATTTTGAAACCAGACAAAAATTGCAACAACTATAAAACATCATTCTGTAAACCAGTCAAATATTTAAAATTTTGAAACCAGACAAAAATTGCAACAACTATAAAACATCATTCTGTAAACCAGTCAAATATTTAAAATTTTGAAACCAGACAAATATTGCAACACCTGTAAAACATCATTCTGTAAACCAGTCAAATATTTAAAATTTTGAAACCAGTCAAAAATTGCAACAACTGTAAAACATCATTCTGTAAACCAGTCAAATATTTAAAATTTTGAAACCAGACAAATATTGCAACAACTGTAAAACATCATTCTGTAAACCAGTCAAATATTTAAAATTTTGAAACCAGACAAATATTGCAACAACTGTAAAACATCATTCTGTAAACCAGTCAAATATTTAAAATTTTGAAACCAGACAAATATTGCAACAACTGTAAAACATCATTCTGTAAACCAGTCAAATATTTAAAATTTTGAAACCAGTCAAAAATTGCAACAACTGTAAAACATCATTCTGTAAACCAGTCAAATATTTAAAATCTGTAATAATGCTTTCCCAACATATGTTAAAATCATAATTGAAGTCAGTTTATCAAATTAATATCAGAACCAAACAACACAATCTGATACATTGACCTCAGAAGTTTTTCACCAAGACAAATTGTAAATGTTTGTTCTTGAACCTGTTGGGGCATGTGTAAGGTTGGCGTATCCTAGGACCTGGTATAAACCTTCAGTGCAACTGTCCATTCCAAGGCAGAAACACCCGAAGTTCTTGTTTTCATTATTTCTTTGTGGCATCCCTTTTATAAAAACTTAAGTTGGATAGAATGCAGTTTACCGGTTCGAGTTTGTTTACCGCTTCTGCGCATGCCTAATGGGTTACAACAGGTGCACTTCTATTGCTATGTTAAAATAAACAACAGAAGCAAATAGCAACATTTTTTCTCATTTAAAACATTATAAACAGGGGTTCTGGGGCAGTAGCCCCTGATATAACATGAAATCCTGTATTTTCATTGGTTGTTAGCATTAATAATTTGCCAGGCTTAGTTACTTATAAACTCTACAATTTGGCACTTTTTTATGTACCGGCAAACTGCAATTGTCCCCTTAAGTTTAAAAATCTAAAAAGATCTCCCTCTTTGCTTTTTTTAGCTGAGTGGAAGGTCTGTGTTTTATTACTGATGCTATTCCTGATATGTTTGCTTACAGCTTTCTTGCAAATTCAAGACTACTCCCTTAAGGGATTATGCAATGGGAGAATTTTCTTATCTTTACAAAGACAAATACTCATCAGATTTTACCTCTTGTTTAGATTTAAACACTTCGTCCAGCTGTTGTTGTAAATCAGCTAATTCTAGTTCCATTGTTTTCTTGGCTTTTATGGCACTAGCAGACGTGAACTCTGCATCATCTAGTTGATTTCTTAATTGTCTAACAGCCATCTTAGATCCTTCACCAGTCTTCTGTCGCTGTATCACAATTTCTGCATCCTTCAACAAAGCTTTAGTCTTCTTAAGATCTTTACGTAAACGTTTCTCCAATCCTAAACATGATAGAAAACACAAAATTATAGGATTTGAAATAAACTAATTACAGTCTAACTTGAGCTAACAGACACCTCTTGATAAGGGACACTTCAATTTCCCCCAACCAAAATGCCCTTTAAATTACTTCTGGACAGCAGACACCTGTATTGTCTCCAAAATCCATAAAATTACCCCAAGCAATGGACACACATAAGTTACAAATTAACAAGTGACAATTGTAAAGAAAGTAAACAAAATTTATTAAGCTGAGGACATTAAAACCAGGCCGAGAATAAAATTTCGTGAAAATTAAACAATATTTAAAAATAAGCAGACAACATTTTAAGTGGGCCCTAATTACCCAGCATGCAAAGAGTTAATCAAACCAACCTTTATCTCGTTGTGCAGCATGACCTTGAACATCTTGTAATCTTTGTTCTAATTCACGATTCTTCTGTACTTGTAACTTTCTTTCTTCATATTCTTCCTCCATTTGAGCTTCCATTTGTTTTAACTATAACAGTCAAAATATATAGAGTTAAAATAAGAATTACTGTCACCAAAGCAACAGTTTCAATTTAATTATTTGAAATTTGGTGTACAGTATAATTCAATTTCATTTAAAGTTGAAAATGACTTGGATATCTTTCAAGTATAGCATATGACAAAATTTAAACTGACGTTCCAACTTTTATTAGGATTCAAAACCACTAGAATTTCAGTTACATTAATAGTATCATCAATTGTTTTTCGGCGAAATATAACCTTTCTGTGTTGGTGCGCCGTAAAACCCAAACAAACAAACAAACTTTTATTCTGAATTTTTATCATTATTAGATGCTCGAAGCAATTACACAATATCTCATGTTTTCAATAGATAGTTATTGTAACAGCTCAAAGCAATAACACAATTGCTTATGTTTTTGAAAGTTAGTTAATATGATAAAATTTTTAGATGGATTGAAAAATAAGTCTTCAAAATTTAATTTAATCACTCCCCAGTCAGTTTACTGGGCCCAAAGGAATGAGCATCTTGTTTCTTTCTCAAGGAAACAAAAAGGTAGGTTTTGGATGTAATTTGAATCTATGAGGATATGATTATGAATTTATCCAATGATTACTAGTCCAATGTCAAAATCACTTGGTAATGCATAATGAAATTAGGCTAGTTTTGCACTGACTAGCTAATGTTTCATTTCTGGTATTGAATAAATTATGTTCAACTGTCAGTGGTGCATGTGTTATCTCTGCTGATTTAAATACTTGACATTGGTATCTATTTTTATTGATTGTGAGAACTGAAGTATTGTAGTGAATATTTAAATTAGCAGGGTTAATGTATGCATATCAAATATTACCTTCTTCTGAGTACTGTATCTTAAATCTTCCATTTCTTGATCTTTTTCTTCTATCTCTTTCAAATGTTGTTGTCTCATTTTTTCTAAATTCATTTCTAGTCGAACTTTGGTCTGAAAAAACAAAATATTTTATTAATTATTTTATTTATTATTATTATATATATTAACAAATTGAACTGTCATAAAGCTGGGAAGTCATTACAATGTAACATGCATTAGAGGCACAATAAACATAAAACTATACTGATTTGCCCATTCGACAATTTTCAAAAATGGAATCTCTTATAAGTGCACAATATATTCATGTTTTTAATAACATTAGTTAGATAATTATGATATAATAATTTTACATCTTAGTTTTGTAATTTGAGTTAAGTCATTTTCTTTCATAAGAAATCATTCTAAACATACTGTGATCAAAACTATAGCTTCAAGTATTGACAACCAAATTCTACATTCAGTTTCAATCTTCTTTGAAATGCAGAAACTTTTTTATATACCTTATCAAAGGAGAAAAATTGACAATATTTTCAAATTTTCATGAAAGGGTATAACCACCCCATGTGGCATTCGAATCGTAGAAAAAGATAAAACATAATAGTTTTTATATGCCCGTTTGAAAAACAGGACATATTACGTCATGATTTTGTCCATTGTCTGTTTGTCCAACTGTTCTATACAAAAGGTACAAACCTGTTCTAATTGTTGTATCTGTCCAGCCTGGTCATCTAACTCTTCTTCCTGGTCAATATTTTTAGCTTCAAGTTCAGCTTTGGCACGTTTTAAAGCAGAGATCTCATGATCATCTTTGACGCCAGCAGATGCCAAACTATCACCTAACTCAGCTTGTAAACGTTGATATTTAGCTTCCTGGGATTCTAGGTCACCTTTTAGTCTCTGTAATATATAATAGAAATGTCCAATAATTATGTCATAAGATGCCATTTGGCAGCTATTTTGGTAGGCATTAAATTAACGCTGGCTGAAATTTTAAAATACCTACTGTTTTCATTCAATGTAACTTCTAAATAAAGAAAAAAAATTTTCTATGGCAAATAAAAACATCAACTTCAGTTCCCTAACCTGATACAATAAAATTCCATTTTTGTAACCACCTTGATTGTTGCAAAATAATGCCTTTTTTAACAAATTTAAAATGTGCTATTTATTTTATTGACATATGAAATTTCTCATTAATGAAATAATCATGATTTTTCATTGAATTAGGAAAGTTGTGGCTATAAAAAATTGAAGGACTGTTGTCCCAGAAGATGATTGTGGTGGACTCAACAGTTCACAGACTAAATTAAAAGACTGAACAAGGATGATAAACCACATGCAAAGAGTGGGTGGATGGGTGGGTGGGAAGATATGGGTGTGTTTTTTTAACTTTCTTACCTCCACTTCTTTTTCTAGAGAGTATTTATCAGCAGCAAGCGTGTCTCTTTCTCTCTGTAATTTCTCTTTAGTACTCTTCTCTGTTTTAATTTCTTCATGAGCTTTATTCAATTCTGTATCAAATCTGAAATAAATGCAATGGTGAGTTAAATAAGTTACAAAATGGTTAATTCAGCTCCCAAAGGGAATCCTTTTTAAAGTGCACACTGGACATGTATTCACATTTTTGTTAATATTGACTATAAAAGATCGAAACTTCAATCTTAATTATGTAATTTGGAGTTTATTTTCAATGAAAAGACTAAATCTTATACACTTGGGCAGCCAATTATAAAAAATCTCATGGCAATTTAACATAACAATATTGAAGGATTTACGACTAAAATTAGTCGTAAGATACTTGATAATAAGGGCCCTTGGTGATCAAAACTATTGTTTCAAGCATTGAAAACTAAATTCTTCTTTTGGTTTGTTCAATTTTCAGTTTGAAATGCAATAAATGACTTAAACATATTTAAGTAATAATGACATTCAATAACACATTTGAATAGTTTGAAATAGACGTGGAGTCCAGCAATGCAATCATAGGAATTCCACACTCCTGCTTAGTGTACAATGTTACAACAACAAAAACCAAAAACTCGTACCTTCTTTGTTTACGTTCTAAATCATTATTACGGGACATTTGTTCCTCCAGATGTAATTTAGAATCTTGCATCTCTGATAATAATTTCTGTGATTTCTTTTTAGCAGAAGCTAATTGTCTACGTAGGTCTTCTGCCTCATCTACTGCCTCATGTAACTGTAAAAATATACAATATAGATCATTTATACTGAGCCCTTAATGTGGCATTTTGAAATACTAACTTTTATATTTTTGTGATTTTTTTTCTCGTCTAAATGTAATATTTTTTCAATTTTAATGAAATATTATTTCAAGTTTACAAATGATCATTACCATTACCAAGTATTATTTTGATAATGAAACTTTCACTGGTGGCTAAGCCACTCGTGAAAATATTTTTATCTGATCTCACTTGATAAGATAAAACTCAATTTCACACAGAAGTCAAATAGTTAAATTTTTTATACTAGTTCATTTTAGCTTACTTTCAAGTCTGCTCCATGGTCCCACAGTACTGAGCTAGTAGGATAAAGATTCTTGATCAAGGAAACAACAGGGTAGGTTTTAGATGGGATTCAAACCAACCCGAAGCTGGCTATCCAATGACTACCCATCCAATTTTGTAACCACTCGGCCACATCAGCTCTAAATATTCTCCTTGGTTGATGTAAATCCTATATTTAACTTACTCGTTTCTCAACAGCTTTCTTGGTATTATGTTCCTGATCCATTTCCTCTTCATGTTGTTGTTGCATCTTTTTACGTGTAAATGCTAACTCTTTCTTTAATTTATCATATCTTTCCTTGTATATACCAGCTGGAAATAATATAAATATTCATGTTTACATTTAAATTAAATGAATATTCATGTATATAATTAAATAAAATGAATATTCTTGCATATATCTAAATAAACTGAATATTAATATTTCAATAATTTAAATATTTATTAATATATTGCATTTAAATAAAATAAATATTCATGTACATGTTTAAATAAAATGAATATTCATGTATATATTTAAATAAAATGAATATTAATGAATACATTCTAACAACATAACATTCATGTATAAATAGTCAAAACAGACATAAAAGTCACCTGTATTAAGCTATGTACAGATATTGATAAACTGTATCCATTTATCAGTGATGCATATATTAACTCCACTAATTTAAATATTCACTACAGTAATTCTGTACTCACAACTGATAAAACTTAATTTAAAGCAGCAGAGTTAATGCATGCACAACTGACAGTTGAATAAAATTTAATAATATAAAGAAATATAATTCCAAAATTGAATGATCCAACAAAGTAGCAAAAATAAAATAACTCCAAACTTTACTTGACATACAAGTTAGACTGTACTCATCTAGGCTTAAATAATATTACTTATGTCAAACACATTCCAGTAGAGTCCGGAGGAAGTGATATTTTATTTGCAATCTAATCCTTAATATACACTCACTTGGATACTATAACAATTGGTAGTGGGCCACACAACACAGGTAGACCTTTGATTTCCATATTTAAATATTTTTATGGCAAATATTCATAACTGTAGCCACACCTATAATGGCATATGTGACTACAGTCATCCCAATGCCAATTTTTCCCTGAGAAAAAAGGCCCGAGTCAATCTTTCCCCGGGGAAACAAAGACCAAACCTTTTTCGGTGTGTGTGTGTGTGTGTGGGGGGGGGTATTAATATATACACTGATGAAATCACTCTTGCTAAAGCACTAATGATGTAATCCTTATGTGCATCAAAACATGTGTCTATATTCTATTATACATAAAACATAGACAACTGTTATTTATCAAATCAAAATAATCAAATATTTACCATCAGTAATATCTTCGTCCAGTTCCCCATCCATTGTTTCAGCTTGCCACAATCTAACTTGTGTCATCTCCATCTCTAACTTGTCATGATTACGTTTTAATGCACCATATCGACTCTGAAATATATTTGATGATATTATACCTTATTTATTTATTTATAATTGGTTTTAACGCCATAGCAACACCTAGTATAGGTCATATAACTGTGGTCAGTCAACCTACTTACACCTCCTGGAAAGGCTAAATCTCTGGATTTTGCTGTTAACCAACTACTAAGCACATACTTTTGTCAGTGACTGACAACTGCCCTACATAATTAAGAATCATTGGTAGGAGGGAGAATGGCCGTAGAAATAATTTCATAACCAAACTCCACCTAAGTATGCCCTGCCCGGGAATCAAACCCACGACCCCTCATTCAGTAGACTTGCATGCTACCAACTGAGCTAGCAAGGCGGCTATGGAGTTTTTCAGCTAAAGCTTCAATTGACATTACTTGTCTAAGATGAACATTCAGTTCTATCACCCTTTGTATAATGTAATAATCATATAATATTCCAGTATATTGGCTTTAAGCACTTACTGTTTTTACCAGGGATCTTAAAGGAATCCCCTATCAGTTATCCAGTGAGTCCTCCTAAACATTAGGGATTTGTCCAATAAAAGACAATAAATTTAGATACAGATTTGCAGTCACAAGTTGTGATGAAAATTTCAAGGGATTTCAAAATTTCAAGGGATTTCAAAATTTCAAGGGATTTCAAATTCATGTTAGAAAGGGGATTCTCAAGGAATCCTTATCAAAACATAACTTGGATTCCTCCAAAGTTTTTGGGGCCCTTGGAATCCCAGGACACTGAAAGAATTGAACCCAGCTTTAAGTATAAAATTATATGAATGATAAAGACTTTATTAACAGAGACAAGTTCTAGGTAATTCAGTTAGACAAAACATAATCTTTACTGAAAACCTCTTGACATATGATGTGTAATCCTGTGTACATGTTACAATGTAGGTGTTAAGAATGTTTTGGCACTATCTCAAAACTTAGTTCTTTGTTTCGTGGTTTTTCTTGGTGCACTAATCATGCAATATTATTGTTATGGTTTTCTTTTCTTACATTGTGCATGTATGTTAGTAATTACTACATTATTTAAGCTAAATTGTGAATCAGGGCATCATATTATCAAATATCTTACAATAATTTAGCAATACAAAATAGACGGACTAAATATACGACTAAAATCTGTCGTAAGACGCTTGATAATACAGGCCCCAGGTTTTTACAATTTACATTGGCCTTTGTCAAGTCTCTCAGACCATCAGTTTCAATCAGAGGTACTTATTAAATAATGAGCCTTGCTAACACCTGATACTTAAATTTTGATTCCTAATGTTGCAAAAAAATTTAAAAACTCCAGAAGGGGTCCAGCTTGACACCACCCAACTCCCTTCCCTGTCCCTCCCACCAATCTTCAATATACATAATTATCTTCATGTAAAACCAAAAGTAAAAATATCAACCTACCAGCAAATCAACATAATCACAGCTAGGACCACGAAAAACACACAATTTCTAATCCATTGCCAAATATTATTTGATTATGTATAATTAGTTGCCATGAGACACAGACATAAAAGATAATATCCAGTGTAATTCACTTAATATATTATAATAAACATCACTAACTATAATATCTTTGTTGTAAACAGATAGTAGAACTTTGTACAAGACACTTGTACTTATTACTGCAATTACTAACTTTTAGACCAAATGAAAATTAAGTATGGGTTCCTGTTCCCCTAATCAACAAATTTTCTAAAAGATGGCGGATCTATTCTTTAAATATTCAAATAAATCTTTACCATACAAGACAATCAATGGTAACTAATTCATTCATATCCATATTAATACTTTAAATACTTTTTTTTAGATCAAATTTAAATGTCAGTGGTACATTGTACAGTGTACATTAACCCCACTGATTAAAATACCTCATTATGGACAGTGAGTACAGAAATACTGTAGTGAGTATTTATATCAACGGGGGGGGGGGGGGGGGGGGGTTAATATATGCAACTAAGACCATTGGAAAAACATAATCATTACATAATTAAATTGTGAAACAGTCTTCAAAGATGGCAAACAAAGATTTTTTTATTAATGGCCTAATGTAAAGTAAAAGTATTTTCAATTATTTGTGAGATGCAAGTACAAAGTCTCATCTCTCAACAGAAATTTCAACAGTTAAATCATTCTGTCTCCTAGACTCATATAATAATTACCTAAGAACTGTACCTAAAATACTAGTTAAGATAAAACAGCAAAACCTGCTACATGCACCCGAAACAAAAACTATCCTAAAACCTAATCACTATTTTCTAAATTAAATTTCACAAAACCCTAGCCCTAAGATGCCAAAAATCCCTCATTTAGGAAATATCTAATTCAAATACTACACACTTTCCAGGAGAAAAAAAAACAAATAAATTTTAGCCCCCAAATGAAACCCTCATCCTCAGGTAAATGAGTAAATGCCAAAAAAACCCTAATTTTAAGAAATACCTAATCAAAATACCACACATTTTCCGAGACAAAACAATTTCTTAGAACTTTGTATACATGTAGTTATGGTTTCATTGTACAGTAGACATTGAGAATTTTGTATTTTGTGAAATGCAGAAAGTTAGACAACTGCGCTAAAATTTTGGCCTGCAGAAATCCCATACTATTGTATGACACATAGAGAAAACAGGACAGTTGAGAAAACAACCAGCCATTTTGTCAGTCCCTGCAATGTGTCGTATTCTCAGTGTTTATTGTATATAGAGATTTTACCTGTGTGACAAAAAGGTACAAAAAAAACTAGAAAATGCACATTTGTTCTTGATTATGTCTGACAAACAAATTTTTTATACAGAACTACAGACATAAATATGTATTACTAACCAACATTATACCGAACATGTACTTTATATTACAGTGTAACCTTAGAAATGAAAGCATATTTGTGACACAAACAAATTGGATAAAATTCATGAGTTTCCATAGTCACTGTGTTAAGGTCGCTTTTTTCATTCACAAGTCCAAAAGCAAGACAAAAGAAATTGTTGATAATTAAAAAGAACCCTAGAATTCATATTTTCTTGAGTTAAATGCAGTAGCAACACATTGCATAAGTAATATAATGGCAGTCAGTCAACCTACTCACAGTTCTTTAAAAGGCTAAATCTCTTAATTAAGCATTTAACCAGTTACTAGGCTAATATTTTGTCAGTGACTGACAACTACCCAAGTTTTAACAACCCAAGAAATTGTAAAACCTAATGCAATTTCAAGTTACCTAATTTCTCAAATATTTTTTTTGTATTCAAATAACCAAAATTTTGGACCAATCAAAATTCAATTATAATAATCAGGAGAACCTGTATTTCTTATAGTTCCTATTTTACAGGTAACACTGTACTATAGCTTGATATAGCATCACTGTGCCAAAATACATGTCATATACAAATAATGTAAAACATCTCACATGATTTTTGCGTCTCGGAAGATTTTTGCGTTTAATCCAAGTTACTTCCGACAAGATCTTGGCATCGAAATCATAAACACTTTGCTATAATTAACTGTTAATGATATTATATTGGTCACAGTCAACTAATCATCAAAATGTCACAAAATACAGCTATCTAAGATTTTTCTAAGAAGTTGCACTGCTCAAGGGACATAACTCTGGGTGTCCCTAGGTAGATGAAACTTGATGCTTTTTTTACTTTTTTAATAGCAGACTCTGCCATTCTATTTGTGAATTTTGCACTTTATTCTAAAGAATTGTGAAGAAAATTAGCAAAAAAGTTTAAAAAAAAAAAATGTATACCGGTAGTTATTTTCTTAAATCAATGCTCTGCATTGAATCAAATCTCATTTAACCATGTAATCTTGAGTAAGAAACTTTATCTTATTAGCTTAGTACTAGAGGATCAGAAAACAAACTCAAAAGTTGTAAGAACTTGCATAAGCTAATCCCCATGGCAAATTGTTGGGTTGCCTCAAACCCCCTAAAAATAGTCATGAATCAGTGCCCCCTCTTTTCTAGAATCTGGAACAGTGTAAGTATGTTGAAGCATAGATCACTGCCCCCATCTGGAATGTAGAACAATCCAAGTAAAGATGGGTACCATCCAGTCCCCTCCCTTCTGGAATCTGGACCAGACTAATTAGTATAGATAGATACCAACCTGTACATCTTTGAGTTCCTTCTCTAGTCTCATTCTCTCAGCACTCTCTGTTTCTAACATCTCTGAAGCTTGAGTAGCTGTTGTATTCTCTTCAGCTAAATCAGCTGTCAACTCAACAACCTAGTTATAAAATATAGAAGCAATATGAATAATGATAATCTATTACACATTTTGTTTTAGGACTAGTATAGAGCAAGACACTGAATTCATTACCAACCTAGAGTCAAGGATGTGGAATTCCTTTGCTCAACTTGTCTGACTCATACATTTATGTATGCAGACTAGTAAATATTTCCAGCTCACAGGAATATACTAATATATAGAATACTTAATAATTAAAAGTTTGTCCTGCTGTGAATAAAGTCACAACCCTTTGAACAGTAGACTTGTGTGTTATCAACTGAACTGGCAGGGTGGCTATGGATACTTGGAATAAATAGGCAAACAGAATCCCCTATGCAACCAAATACAGTAAAACAAAGACATTAAAAAATCTAGTTTTACCTTCATGTTAAGATTTTTATATCCACATCAAATAATTGAATAAAATATATTTTCACTGATTACTAACACTTAACCCTAACCATTACA
Organism: Mactra quadrangularis; assembly: GCA_025267735.1. Lineage (NCBI taxonomy): Eukaryota > Metazoa > Mollusca > Bivalvia > Venerida > Mactridae > Mactra > Mactra quadrangularis. Next base: position 42,878,122 of record CM046305.1, on the reverse strand, counting down.
CTAGCTCAATAATTGATATAAGCAACAGTTCTTTGTATTTTCATATGCTTATCCCACCCCCTCCCCAAAACAAAAGAATATTCATTCCTGCAATCTGGCAATCAAAATCAGATTCATACACAGTGCCCTTTAAAAATTTGTGGATAAAATCCTTTCTTAAGACCTTGGGATAAAACCACATGTAAAATTTAATACAATAGTCATCTGAGCAAATTCCAAAATTGGCATCATGTAATTGATTAACATTTAATTAGAAATATGCTATATAAATTAAGTTTTGATTATAGAAACATTACTTGCAGTAGGCATGATCAATTTTTCAGAAAAAATTTCATTTGGCCAACAACTTTTGGTAAGCACTGTATAAATAGATACTATATCAATCATTAATGAAAATCTAGCTTCTTTGAATCAGGTTTATATACAGGTATAGTAAAATGGTCTATTTTCAATCATTAATGTACATATAACATGCAAGCCACACAGACCATGATAAAAGGATTATTGACAAGTACATAGTTAATTATTCATCACATAGGTTAAGACAATTTTCAAGATCTTACTTTCTAAGATTTATTCTTACAGTTTTACAATACTTTTATCATATTGGTATTTCAAACTGTGATTTAACAACACTGGGAAGTACCAGTACTAATATTATTCCATCATTTTATAGAGGCCAGCACACCTAATCTAGCTTTCTTGGACCTTTGTCTAAAACCAGTACTCACCAAATCTTCCAAAAGGATGGCAACTTCTCCATATACCTTATTAATGGAGGAAAACACATCCTTATGAGGAGGTGAAGGGAATGAAATCAGACTAAAAACCTAAAAAAACCAATAAAAAACAAAAAATCAACTTACCCTGTTCTCAAGTTTATCCATCTGTTGTTTATAATCATTTCTTTCTTTTTCTAATTTCTCAAGTTTTGTCTTCATATGCTCCAATTCAATCTGATGATTAGAACAAGACATACAACATATAGGTATCCTAGAAGGTTTCTGAGGTGTAGGTGGGGGAGTCGAACATTCTACCTCAATAACTTTACTCTCCATACTCACTGTCATTACTGACGGTGTCTGAGGAGTTGCCTCAGGTTCAGCCTCAGTGTCAGGCTGTTTAGGGGGAGGCCAGATTTTCTTAACAGAAATTTCTGAACTTTTATCAATTACAATTGGATTCGGTTCAGAAGGTTTGTCCACTGCAATTTGTTTAGTTGTACTAGCTGTTTTGGTTTCACATGATTTTACTTCAATTGATAACCTATTTTTGTTCTTATTAGCAGATGATTCAGTTTTATCATTTGATGCAGGGACCTTAGCCTCAGGGACTTTAGCATCAGGGGCTTTGGTCTCAGGGACTTTAGCCTCCACCTCAGGGGTCTTAGTTTCACTAGACTGTTCAGTCTTTTTGTCAGAGTCTTTAGTCTTAGCGTCAGATTTTTTGTCAGTTTCTGTCTCCTTACTTTCATTAGCATTAGCATTATTTGCTGTATTAGTTGTTGTATCTTCAAGGCCCAGTGGTTTAATATTAAATGTAGTGAAAGAATCTTGCAAACTACTTTTAAGTTTCACTTTAGGCACTTTAGTTTTATTCTCAAGAGCTTTTGGTTTTTTGTCATTCTGTTCAGTTTCTGCAGTCTTTGTATCTGCAGACTTGTCAGATTTGTCATTTTCATTAGTTTTGACTTCAGCAGTTTCACCATTTTTGTCAGTTTTGCCATTTTTTCCATCAGATTTTTTGCCACTTTTGTCCACATCTTGGGTCTTCCCATTTTTGGCAGTCTTATCTGTATCTTGGGTTTTCTCATTTTTGGTACTTTTGTCAGCATCTAGTGTTTTCCCATTCTTAGTATTTTTGACTGTATCTTGAGTTTTTCCATCAGATGTTTTGCTATTTTTATCCACTTCTTGGGATTTTCCAATTGTTTCTTTCTTATTTTTATCAGAATCATCATTTTTACCATTGGGTAATTTGCCCACTTTGTCAGTATCCGCTGATTTGCCATTTGCCACTTTAACACTTTTGTCTACCATTCCTGTTTTAACTTTTGGTACCTTATACTTCTTTTCAGTTTTATCAGATTCAGTACCTTTTCCATTACTTTTATCATTACTTTTATCAGTATTTTTATCAGCAGATTTTGCATCATTAACTTTTTTGTCTTTATCAGAATCTACAGTTTTACCAGTAGGGGCTTTTCCCTTACTATCCACACTTTTATCATTAGTAGCACTCTTCTTGCTTAGAACATTATCATTTGCATCACTTTCAGAACTTTCTTTTTTATCAACAGTCTTTTCAGTAGATGCTTTATCATTTTCTTTCGCATCAGTGGGTTTGTCATCTTTCTTACTTTCCAAATCTCCTTTCTTACTTAAAACACTATTTTTATTCACCAAGTCCGAAGAGGATCCGCCAGGCTGATTTGCGGTACTTTGTCGAAATATGTAACCGTAGCACTTAAGCTTTCCAGGCACAGCCATTGTGGGCTCTAGTTCACTCCAATTTTAAAATAAAGAATAGATTCCTCAAAATGCACTAAGTTTAGTCACTAGCGTTAATATAAGTATTGGCTTGCTATCAATGCCTTAACTCTATGATTAAAGTCAATATGATTCTAAGTGTCAGTTAAATCTGGTCATCAAATTCTTATTTAAGAGTTTCTTTGTATAAGTCCCTATGGAACAAAAAATTAAATATTTCACATGAATATCAACACTAGAAAAATGGCATTATCCAGAATGTCAAAAGAAAATGTCCATAACAGAAAATCCTCAGTAAAAAATAATCCAAACAACCAAATACAATAAGAATCTTTCATAAAAAGTTATTACTTTAGATCAGTTGAATGCCACTAATTTCAACTAATTCCCAAATTATAATGATCCTTAATAACAAAAAATGCGACAGTATTTTTCAAAGCGAAATAATTCAAACAATATTTCAAAATGAAATGTTCAAACCGTACAATTCAATCTTTATCCACAAGTCACAAGAAATGTCCAAAACAAATGGAATCCTCATTAAAAACAGGGCTATAAACCAATACAATACAAATCAACACAATTAAAATATAAAATTGTGATTCCTTCACTAAGTCATGAAGTCATGAACTTATCACAAAGAGAGTGCCAGAGAGATTAGAGAACTAAGCTAGTGAACTCAAGAACTAGCTGCAAGAAAAAGACACGAGAGACTATCTCCCTCTTTCAAAACACAGAAAGAGAAACGAAATGTATACTGGTTTATCATTCCCAGATAGAAATAACTATACTACTCAACGATGACAACACAAGTCATCAAAAGCTGTCAGAAATCCAAAAGTCCCAGAGATTCCAAGTCTTAATTACTTCAAGATGTTTCATGCTAGAGCAAAGATTGCACAACATACGGTAACACACTAACACACAGCAGAAAAAAACACCATCAGTAAAAAAAACTCCACCGCAAAAAATAAATATCATTGAGAGAAAAGCCAGGTAATACATATACATCTAGAAATCATAGAATGAAATGTTCAATGTACACTAACTCTCTCACTCTGAGAATACCTCAACACTTTCTCTGTCTCTTCGTCTTTCTCTGAGAAAATCTCAACATTCCCTATGACTGTTCACAGATGAAAATATGATGTAATAAGAAATTTCTAACTGAAGTTTTTTCGAGGACCCTTCAAAGTTTTTATAAGTTTCTTGTCCCCACATGGACCCAGTAACAAATATTCGTTCCATAGTCCCTGTTCATTTTATTCAACTATATAAGTGGAGCATAAATTAACCCCCCTAGTTTGAATACTCACAAAAGTACTTCTGTACTCATGACAGATAAAATAGTTATCTGTTTCTATGTATGCCCATTATCAATCAAATATCAAGTATTTAAATCAGCAGAGTTAATGTGTGCACCACTGACAGTTGAATCAAATTTAACAATACTTATGTTAACATAAATGCAGTCCTTAAACATCTAATATTTCATAGTTTCATGTCCTTAACATAAAAATGAGCAAAATCAACAATTTCAAATTTTCTCATAAGTTCCTATTTTTTGTTTTTCTTTCAAAATCAAAAATCATGTAACAAGCCTTCAATTCCACTCACACACAAACTACTGTTAAACACTGTTACAAAAACACCATGTATTAAAAGCACCAAAATAAAAAGCACTTCACACATTTAATGTGGTTAACCAATACACTTGAAGAAAGCAATATTAATATCATCCAACATTTCTCACCACCTTAAAATCCAAGAGAAGAAAAATCACAGAATACAACAATTAAAAAATCTTATCTGATACTGGGTACATAGTCACATGATCTCCTAAATGTAAAACAAACTCTTCATTTCTTGTCAAATTTTTGTAACAGCCAAATAAAAACCCAGGAAATATAAAAAAACAGGATATGTTCAAATATAAGTGCATAAAATAGCTATTACATTCCTTTGTTCAAAATGCCCACATAACTTGTGAATTAACCCAAGCTTGCTAATTAAAATTGTTTACTTAGAATCCCCAGCACAAATTACCAAAAAATCTTTGTTTAATTCATTATTTGTTATTAAAGTGACTATAGACCCTATATAGTATGTCAACAGTATACATTCATCATATTTCCAAGTCATCACTCCCAAATGTTAACTAATTCTGATACTTTTATGAAGTTAATAATCCAGCATTATCTATAATCAGATCTTTAAGTATGTCGTTTAATCTGTTGACAGAAGGATAATCTTGACACCATTAGATTAACAGCAGAAATAACAGACTTAATATCATATATTCTATATTACCTGGCCTTCTCCCAATAACAACAGACATTATAATTGACAAAGATTATCTTAAATACAACACTAAATCTCAATACTATCTTAATCCACCAGTCAAGAAGCTCTTGTGTGGAAAAACTATAACAAAGTCTTGACCAAAGTTACAGCCCCGTTATCAAGACTAATTGTGTCCATGGACTGCAAAAATAGACATTTATCTGCAACAAGTATCCTTTCCTTTCACAGACCACTAATTAATAAGAACTTTTAAATCCATGATATTTGTAATATGGTAATGTTATTAATTGCATTTCAAACTGACAGTGGATTTTGGTCATCAATACTTAACAATAATTTTGATCACAGCATATTCAAAAAACAAAGTCTTCTGATGGAAAAAATCTTTCTCTAAATTACATAAATAAAGTCAAAAACAATTTCGATCAACTTTCATAATAATTCTTACACAATCATACCATTAATTTTATCAATGTTTTAATAAAGAAAGTCCAAAAATAATAATTTTCCTTCCAATATTGGTAAATTTTATCAATTAATTTACAGTAGATATGATTTCAAGAATTTACAGACAAAACACTCTTTATCAACCATTCCAGACTTTTAAAATGATGAAACAACTAAAAAATTACAATTTTATCATTAAATTCCAGATCCATGAATTAAACATCCAGATGTAGATACAGACTGTCTAAAACTCTGACTCCGTTCTAAAAATATGCGTTCAAAAACATTCCTCCAAAAACACACAATTTCTTCTATAATTAAATTTTATGCTGTGAGTGACGCATACATTGACTTCACTAAAGTACATCTGAACTCACAATCAATGAAATAGATATCCGTGTTATTTAAATCAGCAGGGTTAACGTATGCCCCTCCCTGACAGTTGAATAATATTTAACAATAAATCCTAATAATATTGAACATGAAAATTTGAATTACCCATGCAATGTAACCCACTCTTGTACTTTAATTATTCCAAAATAATGCCAGTCCAATAAAAAAAAAAACTTATTTGAAGTCAATTACACAAAATATTTAAGTAATAATTTTACACACAATATACACCAAAGCATAAATGAAGCTTAACTTTCACAAAAAAATTTACTACAGTTAAGGTTGGCTATAAAAACCACCTTGGTTCCAAAAACATGCAATTTTTGACAATTTTAAAGTCAAAAGAGCTAAATTGAAAAGAAAAATACCCCTTTATAAAGTAACCATTAAGACCATACTGCTTCGAAGACCCTCAGTTTCAATCCTCTTTAAAAGTAAAACTAATGGCAGAATATTTTTCATCACTCACTCAAACCAAAATACTACCAAAAAATCGCAGTAAAATGACCATAAAAAAACCTTACATTCATATATATGTAGATTCAACAAAAATCAAACTGTATTTACGCAGTGATTTGACTAAACCAGATATATACATTTATAAACAATACAGACATTTATATCTTGATATTTCTTGATGTATTTACATCATTTTATGATCTATTCTAAACACAATCATTTCAAACATTTACAAATGTCATACTGTATATTTACAACAGATGCTCTCCCTCCTTTATTTCTTCTTATGCATTGAATGGTTTATGGCTGTGCTTACAACAGATGCCCTCCACCTACTTTCACTGGTTTGTATATAGCACTGGTCATAATAAGTGAATTTCTAAATTCCATCTGAAGGGTGGGACAAGCCAGTGGGAGGGGAGGGGGGAGAAAGTGCAAGAATATTGAAAAAAAATGCAAAATGATATTTTTTTAAATTTCAAAACCCTTTCCCTGTTAGAAAGCATACATTATTGAACACCATGATTGTACTCTTTTTTTGTAGTAAAACACACTCTCAAAGACAAATCAAATGCTAACATCAGATCATCAGATTTGCAATTTTGAATGAAAACAAATTGCACATTTGCTGTGAAAATTATAAAACCTTGATTGAAATACAAACTAAACAAATCCAAAAAACGTACTTTGTACACCAGTCTATTCATTAACCTATCTGATTAACTGCCACATTCTGAATAATTCAAACTGACCAATAGAAATGCAGCATTCATAGACTGGTTAAAAAAACACATTGTCAGACTGTATTTTTTACAGCAGAAGATACTATCATCAACAGTTCCCACACATTTCAAACATTCTTTCTTCAGCGACAACCAAGGTAAATGATACACTGCATCAATTGCAGTAAAAAATACAACTGCACATTTTTGCTGAGTAAGTTTCCCCAGTAAGATAATGGAATACAGTGTCGCCTCTGTAGGGTGGCCTTCTACAGAACAAATCATCTGCTCAACAACAGCTTTCAATATTTTCCTTAGGGTAATTATAGTTGAATTTAACCTCTACAGAGTAAAAACCTCTACACAGCAAAAAACTTAAGTCTCTTCCAGTGGGACACCACATTGCACAGGTCATATCATAGCAGTCAGTCACTGTTCCTGGAATAGCTAACCTGTTACTAGGAGCACACTTCTGTCAGTGACAACTGAGTGACAACTGCCCAATATGATTTAGAAGATTTTTGTGGTAAGAGAAAGAATGATTGCATGAAGCTCCATGAAAGAACATGTCAAACCAAGGATCCTCAATCAGTAGACTTGTGGACTACCAACGGATATAGCAAGCAGCTTATTGGCTGCTTAACACAAGGTTATGCAATAAAGGCATCTTTTCCTACAATGTGTCTCAGGTATAAGTGATTGATTTAACAGACCAGAAGCTAAAAGTAAAATAAAATAATCCTGAGAACTGAAGATAACATAGTCCTAACTGAATCATATCCTGCAAACATGTGATTGTAATTAAAATAGTATGTGAAAGAATTGCATTTAGATCTATATTCTTTCAGTTAAGTTCAGAACAAGTTAAAAGTGAATACCTGTAAATTCAATTTAACTGTCAGTGACACATACATTGACCCCTCTGATTTAAATACTCAATACAGTACTTCTGTACTCATTATCAATAAATAAAAATATCTGAATTTATAAATAGGGATTATCAAACAAATATTTAGTATTTAGATCAGTAGGACAAATGTATGTGCCACTGAAAATTGAATAAAATTTACCATCATCCAAAGAAAAAGCAAAAGGCCTGAGTCAGTAAGATTTCAAAAATTCGAAATTATATTATAAACGAAGTCAATCTTCCGCATCTGCAGAAAAAAGGAATTAACATCAGACTGAATAATGGTATGCAGCAAAAATAAAATAATTATCAAAAATAAGATAAGACTCTCACTTGAAGTGAAGTTTGAAGAATAAATTATTCTCTGCTGGGAACAGTCAAAATTGACTGGGGGGAGGGTAAACATGCCTCCAATTTGGATCTTTAAACCCTTAAGAAAATTCTAGATCTACAGCCCTCTGCACCCCAAATCCTTTAAGAAAATACTAGATCCACATCTGGATTGATTTCACTTGCACCTGGCAGACGTCTGTATTTATCAACAGAAAATATAACCTCAACATTGCAGATGTAGTGAAATTTTTGTTTTCAAATGTAAAAATCTTTACAGAATCTATGTTTTATCATAAAGTCTTGTCTGATACCATATGTTTTAAAATATTCTGATAGCATCACAGAATTGTAAGGAATTTTAAAAATGTTTCATTTTCTATGATGGGAGACAAGTGCAGCAATCTTGATTTACCATTGATAATTAATACAGTACAGTCCAACTTCTCTAAACAACCACCTTAACAACAGCATTATCTTCACAATCAACTAAGGCCACAACAAGTTGATCATATGTTCTATGGATTTTTCTGAAAAAAAAATGGGGCGAGCGAGCGAAGAAAAAAAATAAAAAAAGTCTTTATTCACTTGCTTTATATAGCGGTTTGACCAAATTTTTATGAGCGAGCGAGGAAATAAAAATATTTTTTTTGTAAAAACCATAAAAATTAAGGTGCGAGCGAATCCATAGAACATATGATCAATTTGTTGTGGCCTAAGTCATCTCTCAACAACTGTTACCTCCCAACAACAGCTACCTTCTTGAAATAACAGCCCTCAACAAAAATGCCTTTCAACAAGATCCACCTCCAAACAACAATAAAGTGATCTCTAAAAAACGTTGAATTTCTGATGAATTATACTTCTCAACAAAATACACATTTTTCCGCAGCCACTTGTCAACAATATAAGCCACCTTTCAAAACCAATCACTACTTAGTAACAGCCCCCTCTGAACAACACCCATCCTCTAACAACAAACATCTCTCAACAACAGCCACCTATCAAAAACAGTCAATTCTAAATCAATACCAAACTCTCAAGGAAAGTCACTTCTAAACAACACCAAACTCTGAACAACAGCCACCTCTCAACAACAACCAGCTCATTCAGTTATACAAAATCTATCATATATAATTGGTATATATCAATTACTCAAGAGGCAACTCCATAGCAACTAGACTCAGGTATGCTCAATTAACTCTTATAGACTTACAAAGCAACTCTAAGGTACATATTGTAACTCATGTATAACAAGATTAACTCACAGAGAGAGAGAAAAACTAATACTTAAATAAATTGTGATCATTCCTCAGATGTCATGCAATCATTGGCACATTGTAACAATGTATAGAATGGTATTATACTATTTTATGACAGAGAAGTTCTAAGTCAAGGAAAAACAGGTAAAACAAAGAATATTTTCACCTGCCTTGATTATTATAATATAGTTTTGTTATAATTATACTGATCAACCTGTATTATAAAGTTCTGAAAACGTATCGGGACAGCAACAGTCAAAATACTAAATCATGGGATGTTTTAAGACACCAAATTCACAAAATATCTTTTTATAAGTCACAATATATTTTCTGCAATTCCCAAAATCATGTTACCATAGATATCAAATATCCAAAATTTTAACAAAAATCATCAAATTTTACCAATTATTCACATAACAAGAAATGTAAAAATGAAAAATCCGGCTAAAAACACCATAACTCAAGAACAATATCAAACTTGTTCCATAGCAAAGATCCACAAATTTTCAAAATTCACTAAATTTTAACACACAACACGATAATTTAATTTCATAACTAAAGCAACATTCATCCAAAATTTTCAAAAGTCCGAATAAAATTTTAACGTTAAATACAATATTGATGCTTTAAATCAGCAGGGTTAATGTATGCACCACTTACAAATTGAATAAAATAAAATTTAACAAAAAATGCACCATAACAAAATCCTCCGCAATCCAAATTTTTACGAAAAATCCACAAATTTTCCAAAACTCACTAACTTTCTACTACACACCAAAAATACAAGAACACCACTGGTTTATTACTAGATCACAATAATGATAGATAATAATGATATTTAAACAAAATAAAGTCGATCTAAATGACAGCAGACATTATATATGTGTTGTTATTATGTCAAATGATAGGTTTTTGTTTTTATTGTGGACAGTCTATATAGCTGGAGGGCTGATACACAGCATGGACTGTTTTAAATGTGACCAAAGGTATTGTTAAATTTCATTCAACTATTAGTGGGGCATACATTAACCCTGCTGATTTAACTGTAGGAGGTACTCTTAGCTTACCATTTTACCATTCTTATAACAATTGAACAACTCAGTTTTCCGTAGCTAGCGGCAAAACATATCCTGAGCAATCTATTGGTAAGTTTATTCAAGTATCAACGGGGCATACATAAACCTTGCTGATTTAAATACTTGATATTTGCTTGATAATCCCTGTACATAAATATAGACATCTATTTTGTGGCTTGAAATTGAATTTCAATTTTCAAATGTTTGGCAACAATGTAGTGAAATGGGTTTAAGATCATTTTATGACATGACCCAGGGGGTTCAGAAGGTGGAGCTGGGTTGTATTTTGATTTCTAAAGAAACAATGATTACATCTAAATAACAATTTACTAACTGTCAATTAACTGTCAATAAAATCAAGGTAGCAGTATGATTGTATTAAATCTGACAGGAGGTGGGTGGGGTGTTGTAACTTGTATCTTTGTTTAAAATATAATACAATGATAAAATCTACATATGGATATACCGTAAGTAGACTAGGGAGTGGATGGGGGCTGTCTTAGATATTATACAATGATTAGATCTAAATAGTAAATTACATCACACTAGCTGTCATTATACTGTCAATATTGACATGACATACTGTCATCAAATTATCATAATATTATATAAAGAAACTTCAACAAAGATGCTCAAATGGTCAGCCTACTTCTCTATATTGGATTAATGGTCAACAATTAAATATTTTATTGTTTTCTATGAAATCCTAAGAGGAGATGTGAAAAGCTAAGCAGCAAATCAAAATTTATCAATAAAAAATAACTGTATCATTACAATGCTAAATTGTTCAAATAAATTCTTGAAACAATTTAAGAAAAGACTAAAAAGAAAGGTGCAAGAGATTATATTATTCTGTAACCCGATAAAAATCATGGTCCAAACTGAGATTCGAACCTCTTGAGTCATAAGCGGACACTGTGCCACATCACAATAAAAGCTAGCTTGAAGGCAAGGGAGTACAAGTGCCGTACTATACCTCTGCTACAATTCCACATTGCATTGTATCATCTAACAAAATTATTATGTAAAACAAAGAATATCAATGCATGAAAGGCTCAAATCTGTACTCTTTGAGTTAATATGAGTTATAATACATATTTTACAAGTCTGATAACAGATAATCTCTACATGACATGTAGTATACACTCAACTTCTCTAACATCTTACACTCCCCCACACCCCTGCTTACTGCTTTCTTTTCTTCTCTTATGGTAGAAAACTACAACAAATCTGTCACTTCCCAACAGCAACTATTTCTAAACAACAAATACCTCTGATCAACAACCATCTCTCAACAACAGTCAACTGCTAAGCAAGAATTACTTCAATTTCCCTCTTTCAATATAACTTCATTTTAAATGACTCTCGGCCCAATAATACCTTTCTGTGTTGATGCGCCGTAAAACCCAAACAAACAAATAAATGACTCCCAAAGAACATTTTTCCTTATATCAGTCACCTATCTATAACAGAAATTTTTCTATGAGCCCAGTAAGACAAGTCACACCCCGCAACAACAGCCAAGACAATATATAGAAACTTGGCTGGCGCTGTTGAGTTTTCCTATACTGTCAAATAAACAAAGTCTGTTACACTAATTATCAGCATCATTTCACAACACATTCTCTTACACAGTGATAGAGGTAATGTGAGGTAAAACATAAAAAATAAGGATTAACAATTACTTATTACATAAGAAATGTATTAGTAAAAGACCTAAGCTACATCAGCTGGACATTTTGCTTTGGTGACCGAATAGAAGCTTGCTTTTGAAAGAGCCAGATGAGATGAAATTAACAATTATTCATTACATAAGACAGTCAGAAAATTATTTCATCACTAATTTCGTCAAATTTCAATTGTTGTTTCATGGCATTTTTGGACTTTTTCAACTTGATAACTTCATTTTCAATTCTGTTTTCAATATCATCACATCATGGTATATTTGTTCACCTAACCAGTCTTCTGACACTTTTATCCTGGGTAGTACTAAGTTTTAATTTCCATATCTGTAACATTCAGCTATATTTTCCCAATTATAATCACAGTGGTCAGTTCAACTAACCTGTTTTCCAGGTCAAGACCATCTCTTAACCAGAAAAAAGTAGCTGATAATTTTCTCCAAGTCTATTTCACTAAATAGTCTTCAAGAATTCACATCTGGCCAGAAATCAACCTTTCTTGCAGGTCACATAACAACTGTCGTCGTTCTTACACCACAAATTTCTTCAAGGTATATTTAATCACAGCTTCATATTCCAATTATACCACTGTCTATCCATCTATCTATTGGTAAATTTTGTTTTTGTTTCCTGTCAGTCATTTCAAGTCAAAATAAGTCTATCAGTCAGTCAGACAGTCAGTCAGACAGTCAGTCATGTTAAAAAAGTCTAGAATCAGTCTAAGAGTTTCAGAAATATTTTCACCAAGATGAAGGCTAAGGATGAAGGGACAACACAGGTTTTTTATACAACATATCAATTGAATAAATAATAGTTAAATATTAGACAAAAATATATTAGATACAATCTAACATAATATTATATAAATTCAATTCTTTAAATGTAATATCATATAATCTTTATATTACAAGGGAGACAACCATGGATGGCTTGTAAACAAAATTCAAGGGAGATAATTTTGAACTTTAATTATTCCAAAATCTCATTAATGGCGGAAAATTGACTTAATTGTCAAATTTTATTGAATGGTATGAATAGCTGGAATGCATATTTAACCAGCAGATCATTTGGGACACTAGATAACAAATTCATGCAGAGCTTATTGAGCCACATACCAGTAATACAAAACTAATCCAAAATGGCAATTTAAAGGTATACAACAAACTCACCTCTCTTTCATGTAACTCCTCCTCTGTTCTATGTACATTTAATAAAGGTTTAACTTTAAGATAAAGTTTCCACCAATCCCAATCTCTTATTTGATAAAATTTACGAACATTTTTCTGTATACAGCTAATGGCTACATGTTGCACCTAAAATAAAATTAGATTTCTTCTGAGGTTCACAACCCATAGTCTCAAACAGGTCTTTGATAAAAATTAAGATAATAGCTAATGGGTTCAATTTTAACCCAAAGCAAAAATTACATACAGCGCTCTTAAAAAGTCCTTGACTATAATTCAGCATTTAGGACAAGCCGATTCAAATTTATGATTCAAATTTACACATAAAAAAGAAACAAAGAGTCAACTGTGCCAATTCAAAAATCAACATAAATTGTATTGTATTTATTCCAAAATTTGGTTTCCTGGTTTTAGCTTATGTACACTGTGGTTAACTGATCAATGAATGTTAACAATATTAAATATTAAAATTAGATTCCCAGTCAATGTGAACACATGATACAATGCCATTCATTTCAATGTAAGGTTAAGGCTCCTGACCTAAGGTCAACATGAAAGAGCTATACAAATCCAAACAATTCAATTAGTGATAAAACAGTCAATTCAAAATTTCAAAATAAAAATTTAAACAAAAATTCTTTCTTACCCTAAGTTTAGCCAGACGTTTTCTAGCCACATAGCCTCTACAGTAAGCCTGGAATGCAGTTATCCTTCCCGTCACTCTGTCATCTCTCGAAGATTCAAGTCGGTTTAATGCACCGGCTCGGAAAAATACCTGTAATAATATGTGTACACTATAAACAAGTGTGTGACAATATAGCTCAGAAAAACGTCTCTAAAAATATAGTGTTACCTTTCCAATATGGCCGCCGACAAAAATTGGCCATTTCTGGACTATAGCCACTTGAAATTTCACTATACTAGATTTATGAAATGGTAATGACCCTTTACACAATGACCAGCTCTCTTTAACAACCAATTTTGGCTTATTTCTGCTACTGGCTGAGGTAGAGAGGTTGTACTGTGTCTGTTTATTCTAACAAGTGTGCAAAAATAGCTTTCTCACAATCAAAACAAGTGCAGGGACGTAGTTACTTGTAGTCATACTCAGGTACATGCCTCTGTCATAAATTTACACCACAAAAGAAAATTATGAAGGGCAGCATGATAAAAAGGTTATTCTAGAACTTCTAGAGGGGCAGGGAAACAGAAAAAGGGGCAGAGCGAATAAACCAAATATCACGTGTAGGTGGTTTAAAGTTACTATTTCTGCATTGAGAGGAGTAAAAATGGGCCAAAGGGGGAGAGCCCAGCAAAGGGTAGATGTTTTAAAGTAACAATTTAGGCTTAGAAAGGTGCACAAAAAAGGGCAGGGAAACAGAAAAAGTGTCAGGGCACATTACAGGGTTGATGTTTCAAAGAATTTCCATTTCAGCATAAGGAGCAAAAAAGTTCAGGGAAGCAGAAAAAGGGGACAGGGCCCATCAGAGGGAAAAGGGCAGGATGCAGCCCCCTTCTATTCCACTTTAGAATAATTTCATGTGAAAGGTCCACATACTCATGTCCTCAAACCATCCCTAAAGTATATCCTAGGTATTATGTAATCCCTGGCTACATTACTGACAGAGTGTAAAGTTCTGTAATATTAATTAACCACCTACTCATATTTGTGTTGTATATATATCATATACGTATGTAAACAATGACAGATCTTACTCTTATATCATATTGAACTTTCTATTAGTAACTTCTCACTCTCAGAGAGAAAAAGTATCCCATTTGGATCTATGGGGAGGGGGACAGGGGTTCAAACAAATTTAGATCAAAGGAGGTAAGGTCATTAGTTCAGGACCCTAAGAACTTTTTTATATATCCTAGCAAAAGCATTGAATCATACATTTTGTATTTATTGACTAAGAACAAGACTTAGACTATTGCATATAAGATCATGGATTAGATAACTTTAATAAAATAAGCAATTCTTTGCAGCCATTTTGTTGGTCATGTGATGCAGAAGTAGTTTAAACATGGTGTCTAAATATGTCCAAGGTACAGAATTCCAAAGATACTACTCTGAAACAATTTCTACTGGTACAACTACATTTTGTGAAACTATCCACTTATAAAGTACAATAAACCTTTGGTGTCTAAAAAACTACACCCACAAATAAAACACTATCAACAGCTAAACATGGCTCTAGACATAGATCTTACAAGTTTCTTAGAATCACAAATATGTATACGTGGAGAAAGTTCTAAGATTTTGTCATCATCTTCGGGCTGAAAAAAAGTCAAATTGTTTTCCTTCAATGCATGAAGACAGTCATTTTCCAAGAAGAGATGTTTAATCATACCAAATCTCCATTGGCAGATATTCTAAAGGGTTCTACAATGCATAACCCTAGTGGGAAAAGGGCCAACCAATTTCATCCCCCAGAAAATTATTTACTTGTCAATTTCTTCACTAAGGGAAAACTGGGCAAGGACAAAACTGACTATCACACAGATATTGCAGATTTGAGAGATACATCTGGAAAAAAAATTTGGTACCAAAAAAAACATCAATCAAATGAAATTCACTTCCTGAGAATCAAAAGTTTTGTACAGCCAAATTGACATTGTTCTGCCGCCAGCATGGTATATGGACAAATCAGTGGATGAATGATCTCATAATATGACATTCATTTATACAAACTTCTTACAAAATTAAAATTATCAAAAACAAGAAATGTAATGTGAAAACCACATAAATGCCAAATTTTTATCAAGATCTGACCATAAATGACAGAGATATCCAACATATTAAAAACTTAAAAGCAAAAATTACAATGGGAAATAATCCATAATAAAGCCAGACAGAGTTGTGGTTACTTTCTAATTCTGTTCATCACATGGTATGTTATCATTGTATGAAGTTTCATAAAGATCTGACCATAAATGGCAGAAATATATGGTAAAGATAAAACTTTGACGCAGTGGTTAATAACACCAGACGCCTGCCAGCCCAACCACCTGGCTGCCTGGGTTTTGCAAAACTATAAGCCATTCATTTTCATTGAAAAATCAAGCTAATAAGTTTCCCTAGAATCAAACATCAACAAAATGTTTTTCTTTGTAAAAATCCCTTAAACAAATCATCTACAATTAAATTTTTCAAAAATAAAAAAAATATAAAATTGATTTATTTTAATTACCTCGTAAAAGTATGGTAACATATCTACCTTATAATGTAAGTTTCTATCTGCACAAACATACATACACTCAGACATAACTTAAATCTCCTCAAAATAATACAACACAATCTCTCTCTCTAAAAACAACAACTCTCTTAGTTATATCAAAACTCCATCTTCCATCATGTATATGTGAGACAGGGGCAGGTTAAGATGAGGAGGGGGTTGGGCAGGGCTCAAATTTAAGCTCGCATACTAAAAAGACATGTTCGAAACTCTTTGTCTATCCCACAATTCATGTCAGCTTCTATTTTCACTTTTAAGGGAATAATGGCTTGGCCCTTTTTAAGGGGATAATAGCAACATAGGGAAAACGTTTTGCTTCATTTTCAATACTTGAGATAACGGCAACTAACATAGTAACATTTTTCAAGGAATATTTCTCTGTTCTTGTTAAAAATATCATTTATCAAAGAAATTCATTGATACTTGAACAATTGGCAAAAATGAAATAAATAGTACACAATTTCAAGGACATGGTGATTTTTGCTTCAGTGAAAGGACACATACACACATACTATTCGGGCTGAGGAATGGGCCCCTATTTTGACCCCAAAAATGGTCTGAATAAACAACACTGCATGTTGTTTCATAAGCCAGCTATCTCATCTTGAAGACCTCCCCCACAAAATTTCTACAAGAATATTTTTCAAGATCTGCCCTTTTATGACCAAGCAGATTGTCTAAATATAGAAACTATATAAGACATTCAATGACAGAAGCAGTACCAAACTAATTAACCAAAATTTCATTAATTGACTACACACTATAAATCAATACACAAACACACAGACAATATAGACAGTCACAGACACCATGTAGGATATATAACATGTCTAATTGTACATGTAAAATATATATGTCTGATTTCTAGGATATGTCAAGTCTCATGTAACAGACTGGATTACAGTCAATGCACTTCAAAACACTTAGTTCTGCACCAAAATGATTGCAACACTATCATATCACAGAACTAACAGTCAATTTTTTTGTAGGGTTTAACGCATATCAACACATTGTATAGGTCATTTTACGGCGGTCAGTCACCCTAATCACTCTTTCTTGAAAGGTAAAATCTCTGGATTTAGCTGTTAATCAACTACTAAGCGCATACTTTCGTCAGTGACTGACAACTGCCCTACATCATTAACAATTATTAGTAACAGGGAGATTACCCTTAGAACAAATTTCATGACCAAGCTCCACGAAAGAATGACCTGCCTAGGAATCGAACCCATAACCCCTCAATCAGTAGACTTGTGTGCTACCAACTGAGTTAGCCAGGCGGCTAAAATTGTTCTATTTAATCAAAGAAAATATTAAACATATTTCACTACTGTATTCATTGGTAGATTTTAATCCCCTGTCAGTTGTGCATACAATAACCCCCGATTTAAATACTTAATATTTGTTTGAAAACCCTTGTGCATAAATAAAGGCATCTATTTTCATTGGTTACAAAGTTAGTATTGAAGTACTGTAGTGAGTATTTAAATCAGCAGAGTAAATGCATCATGGACAGTTGAATAAAATTTAACAATTTCAATATCATAACACAGTGTAATTTAGAAGTCAAAATTATATTATATTTATATACATACCTTACTAAGACCAATTCTATAATTCAATTTATCTATATCCAAGTTTTCAACTATTTGAATCACAGACTGAAAAGTAGAAAATAAAATTCACGTCAATTAAAACACCTTGAACAATTTTACAATACTTAAAGATATCATTTCCCTCTCTGGAAGTCAATAAGATTTTAAATCTTTGATATATCTCACCTAAACTATTTTGCATATAGAACATGACAATGGGTAAGGACTAAACTAGTCTACATTATTTTTCATTCACAAATACTTTTATTAGTCCAACTCTGACCCCTTCAACAATGTATATTCAATTAATATGTAAAACAAAATACAGTTAAGTTCAACTCTCGAGAACAAGGGAACATCAAGGGATTTTTGATGATTGTTAAGTTACTAATCAAGGGTTGTCTGCAAGACTGTAGTAACTCACTATTTTATGCAATGCTCTTACTACAGCCTTGCAGGCAACCCTCGAAATGCTTGATTTAAAGACAAAAAGGTCCCTGTATTCTGCTATTAGAATCATTTTTTCTATTAAGACCATTCCACAAATAAAATCATTGTTTTTGATGATCCTATTAATGGAACTTCTCTGTTAGTGCAAATTGCAAAAATAGGAAACACTAGAAATGTATTTAATACATTTACTTCACTTTCCAAATGACGAAAATCATAATAAACATTTGTTAAATCCTATTGCCCATCTTTAACACAAGTTGAATCACATATAATGTCAAACACATGTGGCAGTATTTTGCCGCCATGAATATAAAGAGATTTTCTTAACATTTCTTAACCAAAACCAGATCAAAATTAAAGCATTAAAGTTACATTCATATAGAATTTGGTGTATTTGCAAAACTTTGAGATGCATATGTGTGCATGCACATGTAATCACCAATGTCTTGACTCATGATGGTTGACTCAAAGTTTTCAAAAATAACATCAAACTATGCCTTTAATTATTCATTAATCAGTTTATCCCTCTTGAGATTGTTATCAATCTAAGCTAAAATAGAATGTAGTCATCAACACTATAATTGTAAGAGTATTTGAGTTTCATTAGTTGATAAAACTTTGACTCAATTAGAGTTACTTTGATTCTGGTGTGAATTATATACAAGAGTTTAAATTGAAGTACAGTACAACCTGTGGTGTAAGAACACCTTTGGGACCAAACAAAATGTAAGGATTTTACAGGTTTACAAAATTCTCAAGGTTTAACATTTATATGTCCACCTACAATAGAATCCCTTATTATTGAAAATTCTCTTCATCAGATTTAGAATTACCAACATAGTTCCTTAAAATATTTTCCTCTACATCCATTGGATGAAAACATCCCCTAACAGGGAAACTCTTCTATTGCTGAAACCTATCAAAACCAAATTAGAGGGGTTTCACTGTATGTTTAAACTATTGTCTATGGACTTCATCAAAATGCATAAAAAGTCAACAATGATGTTATTCCATCATGTTAAATTATATAACATTATTTAGAAAGACTCAAATTTGTGTTTGTTGAATCAATGTAAAATAATCTTTTTCTAACTTTAAACATTAAATATATGATAAGAACTTACGCAAACAAAATATAAAAACAAACAAAAACAACAAACAAAGATTACATAAGGTTCAAACTGCATCATTGGTATATGTAAATATTATGTAAATTATAATTCAATTAATAAACATTTGATTTAAACTAGCATTTGTTATTATCATATTTATAGCTAAAGCTACAGTCCCATAAACATAAAAATAGCCGTGAGGGCACCGTACGGGCGCCGTGCAATCAAGCTCCGCAAGGACCCGTACGAAGTCTTGCGTACCCGTACGGACTTTTACGTTTTTACCAGGGTCTGTGAGATGAGCCCAGGATACACATATCAGTTTCAGAATCAAATCGTGAACAAAATCCTGGCCGAGTATAGATTAAACATGCATATCTTCCAGCTACGGCCCTATACCGGGGTGTTGTTTTGTACCATGCGTGTACCGTCACTTTTAATACGCAAGGCTTCTCACGGCCTACGACTGTCTGCATGTACAGGTCCGTAACAAGCCACGATTTTATGGGACTGAGGCATAAATTGAGTAAAGTCTTGTTATAAAGACCACCATGGTCATTGCAAAATCATGCAATTTTGAACGAGTTTAGAGTCCCGAATGCTAGACTTGTAAAAACAGTTTTCTATTTTAAAATCATTCTGCTATTAGGACCATTGACTTGCATGGTCCTACAATAATGGAATTTTACTTTACTGGGTAACGGGGAAGCACAATTATTAAGCATGATTATTATGAATAGCAATAACTTTCTCATCAAGCTAGTAAAATAAAGACCTAATTTTCATTGTAAATTTTGAGGTATAGTTCTTGTCCTAAAAACATGATAAATTTTCAAAATAACTCCTAGCAAAACAAAAGTTGAAAGAACAAAAACAACTGACTAATGAACACGTTTAATACATACTTTTCTATATTTATATAACTTCATTTTTAACTGGAATAGTGTAAATACAATTGGCAAAGTAGTGCAATAAAAGTGTACCATATAAAAATCTTATACAAATCGATCCCTTTAACTAAGAAGTAGAGCAATTAAAGAGTACCATATAAAGCCAATAAAGTCAAACAATTTAGCTATTTTCAGAGGTATTAAATT
The DNA here is from genome assembly GCA_025267735.1 of Mactra quadrangularis. Taxonomy (NCBI): domain Eukaryota; kingdom Metazoa; phylum Mollusca; class Bivalvia; order Venerida; family Mactridae; genus Mactra; species Mactra quadrangularis. The sequence goes on along the minus strand of CM046305.1, from coordinate 42,857,368 downwards.
GGTATGAAATAACAATATGGCAATTAAAAACCTTAGAAAATGGAATGAATAAATTAGGGGTATATTAGAATAATAAAGGTATCATAAACTAAGTGAACTCCTCCATAAAATTACCTCACAATAACCATAAAAACTTATTATTTTGTAAGCACAAAGTTAGAGAATGGTTGCAGAAATTATTTCATGACCAAGCTCAATAAAAGTATGTCCCATCTGGGAAGCAAACCCAAGACCCCTCAATCAGTAGATTGCATGCTACCGATTGAGCCAGTCGGGCGACTCCTTTATTAACATGTAGTTAAACCAGTGTGGCATAGTCCAAAAGCAATTTTATGGTAGGGGTGTTAAGGGATGTAAATAAATAATAAAACACCAACTTACAGATTTTTCTCCCATGTCTGGTGTAGGTCTAACATTAGGAGGTATCAGACCCTCAAATTTCTGTATAAATTCTCCAAATGTTAGATGATCTGGGAATCCTATAAACATAAAACATAAGATACGTAAAAGTCAAAAAATCAAGAGAAATACATTACATTACATAAATAATTTGAGCAAAGGTTCACTTTAAAGGATGAAAGCATGAAAATAAATATGAAATACCGCCCTGATATGACAGAGATTTAGCTATAGAATTTTTTGGTAAGAATTAGAAATGTAGGATAGCCTTTAGAACAATCAGTTAAGATCTAGTACATATATTTTGGTTTATAAAGGGAGATCACTATGTATAATACTATGTTTATTGGATTACTGAATATTTTTGTCTTTGATGGCCATGAATTTGTCCCCTAAATGAAATATTTTACAATTATTTTTTTAAATATTTAATTTGTAACAAGTAATTTGAAAAGACCCTTTATTCATTAATATAAAATTGCTAACAGACCAACAACACAAACCATAAGATGATATGATCCTTTGGGCTTTTTATATATAACAAATTGCATTTCTAAACACCATATATCTTACCTTGTCTATAAATCCTTACTGATTCTAATATTTCATTACCCCTAAACTGGCCCCTAAGTAATGGTACATTTATAAGTATATCATCTTGTTTATCATTAGAATCAGGTCCACGTAGTTCACACAGTCCAGCATTAGCTTGTGGTAACAAACAATGTATAAAATGACATTTTGTCTTTCTTAATGTCTCTATGATTGTATCCTGAAAAAAAGACAGTAAAAATATACATGTAAGTATTCATTCTAAACATAACAGATGTAAACATCTCCATACTTTGACACACAACTTATCTCACAATTCAGCTATTTGACCCCACGCAGACAATAGTTCGAACACAGTTGTTGTATTTTGCTCTATTTGTAATATTATCCATCAACCTAGAAAAGCAACATCAATATTCTAATTAGGTTGCTCCAATGGAGAGCCAGTTATATTTATAATTTACATTAACCATTAAAGCCCCTATATCAAAAGTAACACTTTTTTTATTGTAAAGAAAATATAGACATTTATCTATTTCAAACACCTCTAATGAACAAGATATTTTAAATAATGCAAATAATGCTTAGATATGTTCATGTTATTTATTGTATTTCAAAGGGAAAGTAGATCGAAACCGAAAGTAGAATTCGGTTGTCAATACTCGAAACAATAGTTTTGATCACAGAATGCTAAGATAATGTCTTATTAGAGAAAAAACTTACTTCGTATTACATAATTAAGCTTTTAAACTATTTTGGATCAGGTATATTAAACATCACTGTATACATAAATATAGTGTGCTCTTATAAAAGTACCCCACTTTTTTAAGAATTTGACACTTTGTCAAAGTCAAATTTAGAAAGCAGAATGTTTTGAAATGTTTATTGAGTCTCTAATGCATGGTATATTCTGATAAATTCATGTTCTTAAAACAGTTTTCAAGTCTACTGTTAATGAATATATCTAATAGCATTAACAGGTTGCCCAAACCCAAATAAAGGTCATCAGGGGCAATAAGACAACCTTTAATGCTATGCACTGAAAAGTTTATTATATTTGACAACTCTTTTTAGTTTGTGAAGCCCAAAATATGTCTCTATACAAACTTCAAAAATAATGAAGTGCATGGCTGTTAAAATAACATTTTCATTCATACTTTACAGTAAAATGTAGGATTACTCAATGAAAATATAAAAACTTTTCCATACTTTACAGTGAAATGATTGTTTATATATGAAAAAATAAAAAAACTTAAATAAATACTTAATAAATTTACAAAAACCAAATCTTACCACTTGGAATTTGACTTGTAAACACAGTGATCGTTTCTTGAGCCCAGCTGTACCAGATATAAATGTACGTCTCATACTGCCTACCCTACGTAATGTATTAGATCCTTCCATACCAACTATAGAACCACTCACCATACCTCCAACTGGGGCTTTAACACTGTTAAATAACTCCTTTATATTAGCCCTGAAAATATTGTTATATAATAACATAAGATTTATAACAGGGGAATATGGTCTAGTCCAAAAATGTTGACTCCATTAATAAGGTCTTTTACATCATCATCACCACAATTCATCATCATCCTCGATAATATCATTTATTTTCATCATTATCATTATCATCATCAATAAAAATATCATCCTGTTTTCATTAACATCATCCTCATCATCATTACCAATATGATCACTGACACAATTATTTTCATCATTATCACCAACATCATGGTACACTAATACATAATCATTATCATTTTCATCATTATCATCATTTTAGCATTATCATCATAATTATCATTTTTTAACAATATTAAGACTTATGTTAAACACAGTTCAAATTCTATAGAACTAATTGTTTAACAGTCTTGAAGTCAGGTTTCATATGAATATTAAGCTGATTATAAAATTTTTGTTCTTTAACCCCTGATAATTGAAATCATTTTCAAGCAAGTGACCCTCACAGTACCTATTTACACCTGGGTGGAGAGAAACAATTGTACTTAAATTTCTAGTTGAAGGAAAAATTTGACAGTGCCTCTAGTGGTGTTAAAACCTGGAAAGTCTTGAACTGGGCCACTGCTTCTTCATAAACTTTAGAAATAAACTTAATTTTCAACATGGAGTTCAAACATAAAATTTTGTTTCGACCTATGACCCAGAACACTAAAAATCCTGAACACAATAACACAATCAATAGACTCACCTTTTAGAATCTTGTAGAACTTGAGTAGCCACTTTAGTGATTGGATTTTCTCTACAAACTTTCAACCAACCACTAGCGTTATATTGTACAGGATTTGTACCTTGGAAATGATTTAATATGAATGTATTACCTAGAGAGGAGGCCTTACGTAATAAACTGTCTCCTGAAAAATAAATAATACAATTTTCATTCCATATTTTTAACGTTGTGAAGTGATAAAACAGAAGATATAGAATAATGTAGTCTAGAATATGTTTGCGAATCCAGAAACCATGCAGGCTTTTACTTTATTTTGCGTAATTCCTTTCAAATTTTCAATACACGACACATATGGGCAATTCTGGTTCATCAAAGAAAATACTTTACTGTTCACATGTCTGAAAGGAGTTCAGAAATCATTGCTCTTGTCATAGCAGAAAATTGACTGTTGTTATTTATAATCGTAAACTGCAGGAACAATTTATATATTCTATACATAAAGATTGATAGAGGCTGAAATGATGTAAATATATTTATTTTGGGCTGTATAGAACCTAAAACAAACAATAAAACTGTTCAACCTAGAATTAGGCCATCAGAACAACTACTTACAGTCTAACATGTGGCTGTAGATATCCACATAACAGCAATATCAATGAGATTTCAAAAGGTAGTATATAAAGAAAATCTTACTTTTCACTTTTTGTTCCCCATGGTAACTAAAGAATCTATCCATAAAAGAATCTTCAGTAGCTCCAGGGAAGATGGCTTCTTCATCCAGTATCCACAGCAACCCTTTCTTTTCTGCTTCTCTAGTTTCTGGTGTAGATGTACGGACCTTAAAAACAAACATACAATAAAATTACTGGATGGCTTTAAATATTGATTACCCAAGGTTGGACTCAATGTAAGCCCCTTAGGAAGGAAATTACTTAACTATGTATAAATATTGAAAGCCCAATACAAGACCCTTAATTAGGAGTGAAGAAATATAATCATATAGTGTAAAATTAATTATTTTGATTAACAGTAGATGGTCTCGAATTTCACAAAAATCAACAAAAAAAGACATAAATTTGAGGGCAGAACGAAACACTATTGTAATTCCCTTTACTTTCAAGTAGAGCCGTTCAGCCATTGAATTTTATTAAGTCCATTTCATCAATTTTGTGAGGATGTAACTAAGCAGTTATGAGACTTGGTTCATAATGTTCTCTAAGCAGGCAATTTACAAATATGTCACAAATAAAAAAAAACTATCAAACTAATATACTTTACTAAAATGCATCATTTGAAAATTAAGATATGAAAATTACAAATTGTATAATGAACAAAAAAAATATCTATTTTTAAAAAATCTACTCTATAATTTCATACACCAATTGTGTTTCCCCAACACAGTTTCTATGGGTTCTACAAGCTTTAAGCAACTGTTTCAATTCAAGTCTTGTGCCAGAAAATTTTAACTTAATTTCTAACACAAATTGCAAAATCTCCCAGCTTACTCCTAGTATTTCAAGCACAGCTTTATCAATACTACTGTATTTAGTGCATAGCATTAACAATCTATCATGTCAAAAGCATTTTTCCATATGAAAGTAACCCCTCCCCCTTCTGTGCCCCACCTCACAAACAAACATATTGAAATGGGCATTTTCAAATAAGTTTGGATGAATGTCATACCAACAAAAAACATTTCTATGGGTCAGTGCAAAACTAGTCTAACATCCAGTAAATAAAGACGGATGTAGACTAGTTTTGTGCTGACCAATTGATTTACAATCATAAGATCATTACATTATATAACAACAGTTTTTAGTTCCAAGTGTTGCACATCAGACGTGCAATGAAGGACAATACAGGGTGATTTGTACCTGAACTCGATTAAAAAAAGAAAATTACATAAGACTAAGGAAGTACCATTTCAAAGAGAAAAAGTCCATCAACTAGAGCATTTCACCATTGTTATCATACAGTCACAGGGATAAAAAAATTCACTCAAAGTACCAAACACTTAAGTACATAAATGTACGTAAAATCAAAGCACTGAAAGTACCCAGAAATTTTAATTAAATCTACATTTACTTTTAACCATAAGAACATATAAGATGAGTAACTGTTAAGACAAAATCACAATTTATTATGTACATAATTTCATCAGTGAATTAAACATAGAACATATTTTAATGTATTTGACCATTCAGAGCTTCTGAAGTACAAAATAGAATTGATTTGGAACTTAAGTTAATGGGTTTTCCAGCAGAAAAAATTGTTTTGTACATGTACAAGATGTACCTGTACAAAACAAAATTGAAATAAATATTTGCGTACTCAGAACAACAGAAATTTATGTGTGTTGCATACTTTTCAGCAATAATATGTAAAAACAAATTATTCTGCCAGGATGCATCTAGAACTAACAAACCTCATTCGGCTGGAAAACCCAAAAATTTGACTTCCAAACACATGTACGAACTATTGCCGAGTGTTTGACATGCAATTGTAGACTCAAGGTCAAGTGAGGGTGACGTTCTCTGAAACACTTTAACCTTTGTATCTAAAACCTTATCTTTAGCAACAAGCAACTAGATTTAGCATAGCATTAAAATTGTTATCTTACATTTAATGATATACTAACATTTTTGCACTATACTTGCTCTATACTTTTGCTCTAAAATTGCATTGAATTTAGATTGTTCTACAATATTGCACAACAATAGTTCCAGAATCTGTCTCAGAAATGTACTAGATCTGTACTAGATATTGGGCTTAAATCATTCTTTGAATAAACTTATCACATTCACAATAACAAGTATGTTTTATATTAAAGAGTATTTCAGATTGCTACATTTCAGCAAAATGCCTTTGTCGGAAAATATAATTGTAAAATTCACTGATTTGTTTTTCTTAAAGTATTCTAGAACAGCTCTTAAGCTTATATCAACAATTTGACATTAAAAATGCTCAGGCATAAGTGAACTAAAGTAAGTTGAATAATTCCTCTAGAACATGACATAGTCAAAAACTTATTGATAGAATATGTGCATAGAGGAAGGAATTTAAAGCTCTTTGATTTATATATTTGACAGCATTAAGGCAACTTTAACCAATCACAGCAAGCAACAGTGAGACCTTATCACCAAGGATACCTCTTCATGATCATGATGTTGGTTGCCATGGTGATGACCTAGATTTTGACCTTGACCTTGGTAACCAGGGAGACAAAGATGTTGATAAGATTTCAAGCTTGAAGTCACTTTTACAGGAATTTTCGAAGAAATTAAACTTGATGTCGAGTTACTCCTAGTTGTCTCCTTGGGGCCACAAAGGTCATGGCCTCTGACTTTATCGCTAGATGTTGATTGGCTCCTTTGATTATCACGACCTTTGACCTTGTGATGATGAAGGTCGTGTGAATGATGATCTTGGTTATGTTTATTTGAGGTCTCATGAATATGTAATGAGTCCTTGGCTTCATGAAAACTTGGTGGGCGTGGCTTGGACAGCTAGAATACAAAACTCTACTGTAACTAACTGGAGTTTAGTGTTACCTCAATCAATAATTACAACTATATCTATTTAATAAATATCAACTCCTAGCCAATAGCAAAACACTAAATAAATAAAAACACTCTACTAGCAATAAAACATATAAAATACAAAATGAAATAAATGAAAAAATATCAAAAATAACAAAAAATTAAATTCAATGTATATTACAGATTTCATTGATCAAACTTAAGAAAGTATGCACGGATGAATTGTTTTGTTTCATTATAGGAGGTTAAGGATAATCAAGGTGAAAGGCAATGTATGTGATCAGTTTGTAGGTTGGTAAGGGTTCAGCATGCATTAATACATGATTTTGTGTCATTGTGAATAGTTTTGGTGGATTTGTGCAGAGGCAAGTTGTTTAAGTAAATAGTAAAGCGATGCTGTAAATCAAGGGACCCCTTGCTAACAAGCAGAGTGCTCTCGTGTTGATTGTTCCAGCAGCTTACATATCCTTCTTCCCATAATGTGAACAGGTAAGTACTGTGACATACTTCCAGAATTCCATTTAAGAAGCAACTAATTATTCAATTTTTCTCAACTGACTGAGCAATAAAGTCACAGTCTGTTGGGCACCAATTTCATGGGGTGAGAAAGGGTCATCTAAGAGTAAAAATTATCACTTCAGCCAGTTTCTAGCTTGCCATTGGTGTCCACATAACTTATAATGATCTGTGTAAGGGTGTATAAAAAGGGAAAATGATGATCTGTGTGTATAAAAAAGGGGAAAATAAGGCGTTTGGTTTATTAGCATTATAATGTAGGCTAATGATGCAATTCTCGAGTTAGTAGTCTCAAGTGATAACAATGTATGTCTATTAAGCCCTCAAAGGGGACAGAAGCAATGGAAGGGCTGGGCAGGGAAATTTAAATTAAAACCACGCTAAAATTGAAGAAAAAATAGGGGATAAAAAACCACTCAATGCTGGGGAATAAAAATAATGGCTACTGAAAATATCTCACAATGGTATTTGGTGCAGATGACTGCTGAAAAAATAAACCTGAAAATTGTTATTTCTGTCACTGACCAATGTTACATATATGAAGGTTACCATGAAAATGTAACTAAAACTTAACTAGTGATTGGCGAAAATTGTAATTTTCTATAAAGCATTAATTTTGACATTAAAAATAACAAGCTGAAACATTGTAAAGCAAAAATAAGGCAAAGACATAATGGAGAAGCAAGCTGAGAGAATAAGTACACATTTGATATTAATGTTATATTGTTAAAATATTATTCAACTGTCAGTGGCATATACTTTAACCCCACTGATTTAAATACTTGATAATTGTTTGATAGTTACCATACATAGATATGGTTAAACTTTTTATTGATAGTGAATACAGAAGTACTGTACAAAATACATTCGTATAAGAGGATAGACTATCATTAAATCCAAACAAAACAAATAAAGTACTATGGTGAGAATTTAAATCAGTGGGGTTAATGTATGTGCCAATGAAAGTCTGGGCAACCATTCAAAGACAGTCATATAAAGCTTAAAAAGCAATTTTCAATTCCTTAACAGGAGAATTACCTCCCCTGATTCAACAAGTAATACATTTTTCGACTCATTATCTCAGCCTGTTCTCCAATATAAAAGCATAAGTTTATCATAAAAATATATATAATAAGGTGTATAAAGAAAAGTATTATGACATAAAAACTAAAAGCACATAAATCTGTTTAAAAAGCATGGAATAATACACATTGTAAAACATGGGAAATTAAGTGTGCCTACTCTTTATATATAAATTATGTACATATACAATCTGACTACTTTGGTAAAGTTTTTGATCTTTCCTACTGAAGCTAGATCTAAAGTAAACGTAGTTTTCATCACCATCAGAAATTCATTTATTTTTGTACACATAAAGCTAAGCATTTGACCAAAATGGTCATTTTTAGCAAGTTAAGACTTCATAGAATGACAAATTCTATATATGAAATTACTCTGAAATCCATATGCTATTAATAGATTTTTCTCTAAAAATTCATTTTCTAATAATAGAATTTCTCTAAAATCCATATTCTATCTATAGAACTGAAATCCATACTCTATTTATAGAACTGATATCCATATTCTATTTATAGAACATAATTCCATATTCTATTTATAGAACAGAATTCCATATTCAATATTTATAGAACTGATATCTATATTCTATTTATAGAACTGATATCCATATTCTATTTATAGAACAGAATTCCATATTCTTTATTTATAGAACTGATATCTATATTCTATTTATAGAACTGAAATCCATATTCTATTTATAGAATTCCTTTGAAATCAATATTCTATTTATAGAATTACATAATGCTGTCTTCAGGCCAATCAAATATAGGAAAGATCAAGTACTCTAGTCGGACTGTGTACATAAATCTACTATAAAGCTGAAATAATGTGTAAAATATATAAAAACTTATACCTGATATACCTATTTCAAACAGTAAGGTAAACTAAAATGTCACAATATATAGAAAAAAACAATAAAAAATGTACAAAAAATATTCAAATATTAAAGGCTGTACAGTTCTTTTAAACTATACTGTCAGTCACAAGTGTAGCCTGATAATCAAAGGGGAGTAACTCCAAACATACAACACAAAGCACAATAGAATTACAGTTCTTGAATACAGCACTTTGAGACAGTGCTTTGAGCATACCCGAGTCCTAAGATGCAAAGGGGAAACAGTTATACTTGATGCATTGCTGCGTACAATGGAAAAGAGCAACTCACTCAGGCAACACAAAAAGGGACAAGAAAGCAGACAAAAGGGGCAGTCAGCAGCCAATCAATTTATAATTCAACTTAGATCATTTCTGTTCACAGCTAGCTCAGCTTTTATAGAATTAAGAAGGGGAGAAGAAAGCAAAGACATGACCGTCATGAGAGAAAAGGCAAGGTACAACACCATGCTATCCTACTTTAAAACAATCAGTAACTTATTTATGGCCCTTATATGCTCATCTGGCATGAATATAAGAAGCAAAAATTAAAGCCAAATAATTTTTTATATTTTATAAAAAAGCAGGTATTCAAATATATAAAAACAACATACACACATCAAAAAAGCTGACATGACATAAAATCAAATTAAAGATATATTCGCAGGGTTCACATAGTCAAAATGTACTAAAACTCAAGCATGTACGAACCCTTTGTAGCCTTACAACAGCAAAGCTAAAGTTTTAAAATACTCAAGGCTTAAAACAAAGAATTCAGAAAAATAAGAAATAGAAAAGAAAAAAATAAGAACATTTTTTTCAAAATATATAAAGAATAAAAAAATATCATGGATTTTTTTCTTTTATTCAAATTTAAAAATTAATGAACATTAAAATATTCAGTGACAAGTTGTCACCTCCTTCAGCTGACTGATTTTTTGGCTCCGATAAGAAGAATTTAACTCCATGAATTTTTGAGAGCAGAAAAAAACTCTTTGGACTAAGAAAATATCATTTATAGAATTCATAAAATATTACAATATGATAAATCAAATGCCATGTTTTTCTTAAAGGCTTCCAAAATCATAGTATAAATCAAAATATATTTGATGCACAACCCCTACTAGCCACAAAACAGATTCTTCTATACAAAAATTTCACAATATACAGTGCCCTCCAAAAGTTCTTGGGCAAATTAAAGTTTAGAGAAATTGCAAACTTCAAGTAATTTTAATAGATTTATAGCTAATTCAAGTAACAAAGTTATAATCAAATGTTGATAATCTAACTAATTTTAAAGCTGATTTAGGAATTTACTTTTTTCATGGGATTCAACTGTCAGTGGGACAGAAATTAATCCAATTATTTAAATATTAGTGAATCTGTACTCATTTGGATAATAAAGCATCTAAATCAGTAGGGTAAATGTATGTGCCACGGGCAGATGAAGAAAATTAATCAATAAATGGTTTGTCATTATAAAAATTAGACAGGATTTTGTTTAACAACTTTTGGTGGGCACTGTATGTGAGAAATATACAAAATCCAATAACTAAATAACACAATATCAACACATAAAAAATAATACTTATATACCAAGAATACATTTGTAATACTTTACAGACAATATATCGATATATCAAAATAAAACTATTTTCAAATAAATAAAAAAATACTTACAAGACTTTGTTGTGATGGTTTATCTATCAAAGCTACCATGGCAGCAGGAGATGTGGTGACAAACTCAAAATCACATTCAATATTTTCCTGAATAAGTATAAACACATATAACTATGTTGCGAAAATATGACAAAGTATCAGGCAATTCAAAGGGACATAACTCTAGTGCCTCTATTTAATGGCCTAGTTGTCAAACACATTTGAGCTATCATGAAATCAAGCATTCTAACATCTTTCACCATTTTCACCGATGTTTCTTTCCTTACACTTCCGTTTTTTGACAGGCCTTTTTTGGTTGGATTAAACACCATAGCAACATATTTACAGGTCATATCAAAACAGCAATATCAACCTACCTACTGTTCCTGGAAAGACCTATTCTCTGGATATGATTGTTAACCAGTTATTAGATGCATACATGTACTAACATTAACAGTAACAGACAACTGCCCTACATGAGTTTGATCAGGTATAGGAAAGAGAATGGCCATAAAAACTTATTCATGACCACGCTCCACAAAAGTATCCCCACCCAGAAATCAAACCTACGACCCCTCTATCAGTAGACTTGTGTGCTACCATCTGAGCTAGCAGGGCTGTTTCTAAGAAAAAATCAGGTTCAAGGTCAAGAAAAAATCCTCTGCACAAACCTGACTATATCTATCTTGTTGTGTAGTGAAAACAAGATCATGAAATAATAGTTGTAATTTCTCCTGTGTATAATTGTTACATAAATCTTCAAAACTAGCCCCTGATTGACGACCACATGTTGCTGGGTTCTGAAATCCTGGTGTATCTACCACAGTGATTGATGCTAGTGAACGATAATTGGACGACAGAGATCTGTGAATAAAAAATACAAATATATTACTTTTGTTATACATTGTATTCATAATGATCAGAGGCACAAGATGCTTTAATTCATTTGAGAATTTCATGTCATGTGCTTAAATGAATACTAATGTCCTGCCGAAGACCAGCAATGCGCCAATTGCCCATATGCCAAATTGCTTTGTCTGGTTTAAGTTACATTCCATAGCGATATTTGAATAAGTCAGTGGTTAAGTAATTATCAGATGTTATGTAAAATTTATTTTGATTGGTTCTAATGTGAGCTTGAATATTTTTGATACAGCATGCCTTGGTTTAAAAAAAAAATTGAAAATGCTAGTATTGATAAATAAGAAAATAAATTGCACCTAAAGCAAAAACATTCATTTCTTCATTATTTAATCCTCAGGAAAAAAAACACTGATGACAAGCATTAACTACAATAATGTTTTCCTAAAACAATAGATTAGACTAGTGCAGGACAAAATTGAAGTAAAAGACTGGATAACCATATCCCTATTTAAACTAGTACAAACTTCAATAATTGTTAGAGGAAAAGAACATTAACAAAAACTAAGTCACATACCTGTTTATCATAGACACTATTGCATTAAATACATCAGAGTATAATCCTACAACAAAACCTTCCAAAGCTTCCATAGCCGTAGTATGTGCTTCATTGAGTTTATCAGCAGGACTTCCACGTATTGAGGTGTTACGGGTCAATGTGGCAGTGCCTGATGAGGAGAATATGTTCCTTGCTAACTCTTCCACTGATATACCAAGTAATGAGGCCGCACGCTGGGCCCCTGCTGGACGTGAAAACTGACCTTTGTTGTTGTTACCTGGAAATGGAAGAAAAGGGACATAAAGCTTTATTTTTCATTTGGATAATCATAAGCAACTCCCTTCCACTCACATAAAGCTGTAAGCAATGCATCTTACCTAGCTTTCTAGACCCTAGTATATAACCAGTGCTTATCTTCCCTTCTACAAGGCCAGCAACTTCTCAATCTACCCAAGTTATCAATAGTCTAGAGGAATAGAATAACACCTTACCCATCAACCTTACCCCACCCACCCAGCCGATATTATATATATAAAGTAACCAACCTTTCACAGCCCCAGCTACACCGCGATGATATATAGCTGCTAACACACAACATATAGATTTTACTTCATCTTCAGTCATACCAATACTAGACATAGCACTCTGTATTTTACCTAACCCCACCCACCTTACCCCACCCACCCAGTCAATATTGTATATATTACATAACCAACCTTACACGGCCCCAGCTACACCAAGATGATAAATAGCTGCTAACACACAACATATAGATTTTACTTCATCTTCTGTCATACCAATACTTGACATTGCACTCTGTATTTTACCTAACCCCACCCACCTTACCCCACCCACCTACCTTACCCCACCCACCCAGCCAATATTATATATATAAAGTAACCAACCTTTCACGGCCCCAGCTACACCAAGATGATATATAGCTGCTAACACACAACATATAGATTTTACTTCATCTTCAGTCATACCAATACTGGACATAGCACTCTGTATTTTACCCCAATATTGTATAGCTCTTTGCTTATCCTCAGCCTGCATAACAAACAAAACACAAACATAGTAATTTCATTTTAGTTTTAGTCAACTCCTCAAGAAAGTGCCAGTGTTAAAATTACACTACCTATAAAATACTTAATTATGACATATAGTCGTTATATTTCCCTGACTGCAACATCTATAGGAACTATCGTAAGGAAAACATTCTGACCCAGTTTGCTTATTCAGAACATTCTGAAAGTTTGACTTAGTGAAGTGAGCGAACATATCAATTTTAAAATGAGGAAACTAAATTTGTCTAAAGCTTCAGCCATGAAGAGTGTAGAGCTGGAATAAATCATTCCTAATAATATTAGTTACACAGTCAGTTACTGACCGGATACGGTGTGATACCGGGTCAGTAAATTAATATTGGGTGAGAGCGTAGCTCGAGCCCAATATTTATTCACTGACCCGGTATCACACCGTATCCGGTCAGTAACTGACTGTGTAACGAATTTATCTTACCGAGTACCCCCATCTGAATTTTAGCATCAAAAAACACGGACAAGAGATTCTGTCCGAATCGTCGCTTGGCTGCCATCTTGTTTATTGATCGAAAGGGACCGAAACTCGACTGTTATTGACGAAAAGGACACACAATATTGACACAGTGAACTCCCCTTATCGATGTAGTTAGTTCGAATTAATTTTGGAGTAGAAAAATAAGGTTTCGTCAGCGCTATCATTTATAAATTTTGTTACTGACGGATATTAGAATCTACTGACCTAATATGGGATAATACATGGTCAGCACGTGACCGCTCTCGGCCAATGAAAAACGAGTATTCTGTACGAGGTAAGATAATGAAGGAGACCAAAGCAATTATTTTGCAAGTTATCTAGTATCTATACAATAACAAATATGGTACATTCTCTATCAAACACTTTAGGGGCATAACATTATCCAAAAGGAAAGCAATAATAAAAGTATCAAAAATGCTTAAGTTATAGCATGAAACATGTTAGCTGTAAGTACCGGTAGGTCTTTTTTCAACAAGAAATGTAATGTGGAAACCACATTAAAGCCGGATTTAAAAACTTTAACGCAAAAGTTACAAAGGTAAATAATCCATAATAAAGCCAGGCAGAGTTGTGGCTACTTTCTAATTCTGTTCATCACAAGGTATGTTATCATTGTATGAAGATTCATAAAGATCTGACAATAAATGGCAGAAATATATGCTAAATTGAAAACTAACGCAATTGTTTATACACCGCCCACCCATTGAAAAATTCGGCTAAAAATTTTAGGGGGAGGGGTTATTACGTGAAGGGCATTTAGTAAGAAAATATACTGTGCATTACCTTTTGTAATGGAGTCATAAACAAGTTTGGATCACTTATATTGTTTAACTGTAGTTCTGATCTGGAAAGAATGAATTGATAATCTAGTTGATTATTTGTATATGAGCACCATTAGATATAAAAAAAATATTCTTAAGTTTTAGCCACTAAACACAATCTTGATTCTTAAATATATTCTAACAAACTAATAAATACTCAATATAACATGTATACATGTTAAATAAACAGGGATATTGTAATAAACATACAATAAACATTTTATATTTTATCCAATTTTCATTATTTTTCAGAACTATTTTGAAAAATTCCCAAGTGTGTTCTGTGCACCAGGGCAGCAAATTATCAAAATCGTAAGATAATTAAACAATACAACATAGAAGGATTTACGGCTAAAATTGGTCGTAAGGTGCTTGAGAATATGGGCTCCAGACCCCTATCATGCTAAATCTGTCACTAAATGATCCAGGTCAACAGCTTAGCACTGAAATAACAAGTAAATCTGTGAGATAATGCTCACTAGTGATACCCCCGCCAAAATCTAAAAATATGCGACAAACAGGAAGTAGATGAGCAAGGAGCATGAAATCGCTTTACACCACATGGGACTATGGGATGAAGCAATATGCAAAGTATTAGGCTGCTGCATGTTATAGTTGCTGAGAAAACTGCGACGGAAATTTTGTAACGGACGGACGCACGCATGCACAGACAAGGGTAAAACAGTATACCCCCCTCTTCTTCGAAGCGGGGGTATAATAACAAACTCTGGCCACACAGCCAAGAAAGACATACCTTAGTTTAGAATCCACACCAGCTAAAAGCTGATAGAATACATTAAATGTAGGTTCACCTTCTGGTCTTCTTACAACTCTAGTTTTCTCAAACATTAAAACCTGCAATAATATATGTAGAGTAAAATTTAAAATCAAACTTCAATCTGAGCAAATTTATATACTAAGGGAGGTAACTGTACATTGTTTTACAAATTCCTCAAACTAAGGGAGGAAAATCTGTACATTATAATGATATTTTAGACAGTTTGCTGTATTTCTCCATACAAGGTGACTGTTAGTTGGTCAGAGCATAGTCAATTCACTGCTATGTATGGGGGCTGATTTACCCCAAGTTGCATTTTAATCCTACTAGGTGCGACATAGAAACACAAAAATACAAGAAAGTGTCACCTTTGTACCACAGAGCACCATACAAAAACCTATCATAGTACATTTTATCATTTTAACTGAGGAAGTGCCGAAAAAAACATAACTATACAAAAAGCTTTTACTAAGTCTGACACCTTTTTTACATGTTTTGTCTTTTGTCACAATTTTTAGTTTGTGTGTGGCAAACCTAGTCTTCTGGGTATGTGCAAGTGGAAGACTAGTGAAAAATCAATAATCAGACAGAGCAGATCCTCTAAGTGTTGCATCTTCTTTGACCTGCAAGGCACATATTATGCTCAGTCTACAAAATTTAGGATATAAAAGTGGTCGCACCAACAGGACATTTTAGCAGCTAGCACTATATCTTGTTAATAGAAATTTGGTTGCTGAAAAAAAATTTTTTGTTGCCTGAACTAGAAATTGGTTTTCCTGGGCAATCAGACACCCACTAATTTCATAGACAAAATGCTGATTGAGTCGAAGCTCCAGGATGACTCAAACGTTACTCTTATTGACAACTTGAAAGGTCCACATGGAAAATTGGATTCATCCAAATGTGTAGCCTTGTAAAATAAAGTTTTTTTATTATCATCATCATCATTGTCATCACAATTGTCATTACCGCTGTTTTTGTTGTCGTCATCATCATCTTCATCATCATCATCGTCATCATTATTATCATTATTATTATTACTTGAGGCAAAGGTTATAGACATAAATACAAAACTATACACAAACCTGTACGGATGCTGACACTACTTGTCCATTATGATCAAAATCTAAGGTAGTAAGTTGAGAGAATCTACTGGCACTGGTATTTAATATTGTTCTACTACAACCAAATGCTTCAAGTAATTCTGTCATAGCATTTAATTTATCAACTGAAATATAAGCCATACATAATTATTTACAATATATTTATTCATTTATAGGTCATACTTTTAAACAGTGATTGGCCTTAACCCACACGTCAACAGTCCCTGGACAAGTGAAATTCTTTTGAGCTAGTGAAATTTCTAAAAAATTACTTCATGACAAAGTATATAGCTGATATCATTTAACCCTACTTTAGTTGAGCTATGCTAAAAATAATGTGAACAGTTCATACAAATCTAATAAGAGGTAAAATGTATATAATTATTCATACTATTTTCTACCTTTGCACAAGGAGGTTTATTTCAATAGCAGTGTGTTCCAATGTAATATAAATTATGCCTCAGTCCCATAAAATGGTGGCTAGTTGCGGACCCGTATGTGCAGACAGCTGTAGGCTGTGGGAAGCCTTGGGTATTAAGGTGACGGTACGCACATGGAACAAAACAACCATACAGAGCCGTAGCTGGAAGATTTGCAAGTTTAATCCATACTCGACCACGATTGTGTTAACAATTTGACTTTGAAACTGATACCTGTATCCATGGCTCATCTCGCAGACCCTGGTAAAAATATAACAGTCCATATGGGTATGCAAGAGTTCATACAAGTCCTTTCGGAGCTTTATGGCAACGCGCATGTGCAGTGCCTTCACGGCTATTTTTATGTTTATGGGACTTTAGCTTTAGTAGGAAATAGTCCAACAAAATATATCTTCTCTAGTAATATATCTGTGACGTAAGAATCAAAATATCTTATAGTTTTCTATGTTTTATCATAAAATAAAATAAATATATACACTTGCTTTAAGCGCTAATTAAATCACTTGTACTGAAGCACTTGAGATTTATTCCTAGAAGCATCAAAGCTCATGCCTATATTTTATTGTTCCATACAACACAGAAAACATTTAAATAATTTCTCAAATATACCTGAGAGTATGTTGTTGACTGACCCAGCACTCATTGTAACTTCCTGATCTACCCATCATTACAATAGACTGGTCCAGTCATAAACTTATATTTACCTGAGAGTATATTGTTGACCGACCCAGCACTCATTGTAAGATAATGTAATATATGTCTAACATTATAAGTTTTTCCACTTCCTGATCTACCCATCATTACAATAGACTGGTCCTGTCTTGTATTTAACATTTCTCTATAAGCTATCTGTGCTGTAGCAAATATATGTGGTGGCATATCTTCTTGTTTACATCCTTTAAACATCTGTATAACCTAAAATGACCAAAAAAAAAAAAAAATTGGGTACGTTAACAGAAGTTATTACAACAATAATTCGGCAAACAGCATTAAAGCACAAGAAAAGTATCTTATGTATAACTTAAAATTGAAAAATTAATTAGGCATATTACCTTCAATTTAATAAATATATTGCATTTTGTCTCAGGTCAAAGTAATTAAAACCAGATCTTAAATTCTCCCCTCGCCTACTCTCTTATTTAGATCAGGCTATTTCATTATGAGGGTCACGTTCAGGTGACCTTTTCTCATTATTATATTCATGACAAAATTGTAATGTTTAGTAACTTGTTTACATCGTCTATGTCAGGCAATTTGAAATGAGCCGTCCAATTGCAGACTGTGAATAAAACCACTGTCAAATTGATTCGTCAACACAAAGGTCATCTTGACGTGATCCTCGTAACCAACCTTAGAGATCCAGTGTGACAACCCTCTAGAGAATATCTGTTAACGGAGATTGATCTCAAGTCAATAGAAAAAGGGCCAGACTTACCTTTTCTGAATAAATTTGAAGAGGTTGCATAGGATTGACAATAATGAGTGAAGGACCAGCATATGTATGTATAAGGTTGCCTCCATATCTTTGTCTGATTGTATGTAAGGAACTAGATTCATTTAAATATCTCAGTAAACATAAATCTTCTGCTCTGTCCAGCTGGGGTGCATTAGCCTGAAAATACAAAGGTAAAACATAAGGAAAGAATTAATAATTGACCCAGCACTCAAAATTAAAGAGCACTCGATTGATTGACCCTGACAACCTATATTTGGGTTCAGGCAACTTGTTTCTGCTACATGTACTAAACATTTGGTTTGGGTCAGTGAAATATAGAACACATGGTCCAACTGGCAACACATGTTATAAGTTTATTTCGAGCCCTGTGACCTTTAGTACACTAGGAGTCACTTTTTCACTTTTTGGAGAAGGTGGCAGAGCTGTTAAAGCAGTTTTAACACTAGTCAAAAGAAATATTTTATGCAGTTTATATTTATTTTAGTTGCATTATATTAGGTAAAACATAATCCTTAAGTAATACATTACAAAAAATTATAACATAGTTAAGTAGCAAGTAATTAAATCTTTTGAATTAATGTAAATAGAAAATCTAAATATAGCTTCAATTATCGTTTAAACAGATATTTGCCTCCAAGGTCATCCATCTAAAACATGTTTAAAAACTTTAGTTAGTTGAAGTGCATAAATTTAGCTGTGATCTGGTTACAAGGCACATACTTTTCATCAGTAAGTGACAACAGCCCTACATGATTAAAGTGATTTAGAATCAATGGTAGGAGGGAGAATTGCCACAGAATTTTTTCTTGACTAACCTCCAGGACAAGCATGCCCATTCTGGAATATGAACTCACCACCCCTCAAACAGTTGACAGGTTTGCTACATACTGAGCTAGCCGAGCAGTTTGATATTCATAGATTCTAAATATTTTTTCCCAACAGGGTTCAAACCATCCACCCCCATGCCCACCCTCATCCCAACCCCTTATAATTATACACCAAACAGTTAATTCAAATGTAGAAACTATTTCATGAATATAAACAAGCCAAGTCGAAAGCATACAACATGACTAAGAAAAACCCCACAGTCTGAACCCATAAATCACTTTAATGGTAATTACAAGACGTTAATTGGTTTAAAAAAACACCTCAACATGTCGGACCTTGAGATAAAACACAAGATCCTGTCAAAGAATGTTGCTACTTTACTAACCATAGCTGGCACAGGTTATACCACTCTGATAGTAATGTTAAACACTACATGTGAAACAAAAAAACTTGTGGTCATTTGTACGAAATGTTTTTTTTGTAAACAGTGAGTCACTTACTTTGGCCATCAGTTTAACAGTCAGTAGCAATGCATTGTTTAGGTCAAATCAGTGGTCAGTTAACCTACTCAGCATTTCTGGAAAGGCTAACTCTCAGGATTTAGCTGGTAACCAGTTACTAGGTGAATACTTCCATCAGTTACTGACAATTGTCCAATATGATTAAGAATCAGTGGTAGGAGAAAGAATGGCCTGTTATTATTTCTATAACCAAGGTCCAGGAAATTAAGGATTGACTTTGAATTAATGCAGTGCTGGCTATCCTATGATTATTAGTCCAATGTTGTAAACTGTTGACCTCGCCCACTCATTCCATGTTTTAGGTGTTTAAAATGAGGTTGAGTCATAAATATAAATATGAAATATTGCGGCTGCTATTGTAAAGAGGGGGGAGGTTGAGGTACAAAAACACAGAAATGATCAGTAATGGGTTGGGATAATCCCCCAATGTTAACAAACTTTTTGGTTACGCACTATTACTAGACATCGATCTGTGAGATTTTACATTCTAAGCTATAAACCTGTTTGAATGCCCCAGTACTAATCTCCTCATGTTAGCAAACTTTTCTGGTATGCAGCAGTATTAGATTTCACATGTTAACATATAAAACGACACCATGTTAACATAGGTAGTACAAAATACATCATATTATGACATCAAATAAAGACATTGACTGATGGACAACTTATATCATAAAATAAACATAAAATAACCACATAACTTAGTAAAACATTATTCTCACCTTGAAGTACTAATACATCGAGGGTTGCCAGCAAGGCTGTAGTTACTCGCTCTTTTTACGCAGCGCACTTACTACAGTCTTGTGGGCAACCCTTGACATGTAAAATACATGAACAACCCGTACATTCCTAATATGGCCTAAAATAATTTCAGTCTCTGAAAAGTACTAGCACTTTTGACCTCATTTCGGAAAAATATTACTAAAAGAAATGGGGTTTAAAGAATTCACATTTGGGGTTGAAAAAGAGCACATATTTCAAGTTTGTTTGGCCCTGTTTGCTCTGCCCCCATGACTGCTATGGTAACTGGGATCAGGGCTCAATTTTTCTTTCTTCAGAAAAACAACCACCCAGGGAAAAAATTGGTCAAGTTGCATATCTGTCAGTTAGATAGTCTTGAAATAAGTGCATCTTGTAACAGCCATTTAGCATTAATGAGAAAAAATGACCAATTTTTGCAAATGTAGAAACAAGTAAAGGATTAAGTTTAAAGAATGTCTAATTTTGGCAAATGTTGCAACCAGTTAAGGGGTCTAAAGAAGGACCAAACCGTAATAAATATAACCATGGCAACCACATACCTTCTCCACATCATCTTCATCAACATCCAGTATCTCTCCACCATGATCTAATTTAATCTTCACACGACCTTCAGGTAGACCGTAACTTTCACCTTTTAGTTGACTAGCCGATGCGAAGCCACCTTTATGTACTAACCATACTCTCTCGGCATCTGTCCACGTCTTCTCTGATTGTACTTCAGTCTCAGATCTAGCCTGGAAATAAAAAAAAATATAACACATGAGTAAATAATTTAGTTTTTAAAAATATTGGATTTTTTCACCAGCACTGACAATGGATTGGGGTTTTCCTGTCACCTTTGCTGAAGAATATTAAATAATAAAATCATGAATAAATATATAACATAATCCATAATTCAAACTATTGGGTTTTTCAACCCACTGAGCAAAGGAAGAAACAAAAATGTTGAAACTTATTAGTTCATTTTCAAACTCAAATTAATGTTTTTTTTCCAGCCTAATAAAGCTGGTACCAGATGAATCTATGCAGAACTAAATTATTTTACATAATATCACTGATACCCTGAACAAAATATTTTCAACTATTTGAGTTCCACACAGGTACATCCAGTGCAGAGTTTTTCAGCAGAAAAAAACTTATCAATTTGGGTTCCAAATCAAATCGTTTAGTTATGTGCTACAGTTGATGAAGTTGACAGAAAAATATATGAACATAGAATAATAGAAATTAATCTTTGCTGCATGCCTTTCAGCAATATTTTGTAAAATAACTTCATTCTGCAGATGCATTATGTAGAAACAAATATTTTATGCTGCAAAAAAAACATACATTTGAGTTCTGAATATAAACTATTGGTCTAGAACTTATTAAAGTTATAAGGCATAGACTTGTAGAACAACATCAAGTCAACTAAACATATAAATGGAAGCAGACTTTAAACAGCAATTAAACGTTTTTATCACCTAAAGAGAATTAAAGGGATTTCTACTTTCAGTCGGAGACAAAGT
Source organism: Mactra quadrangularis (assembly GCA_025267735.1). Classification (NCBI taxonomy): domain Eukaryota; kingdom Metazoa; phylum Mollusca; class Bivalvia; order Venerida; family Mactridae; genus Mactra; species Mactra quadrangularis. The sequence continues at coordinate 42,835,344 of CM046305.1, read as the reverse complement.
TTTCAACGAAAAATCTAAATGCCATATCTTAAAATTCAATGAACTAGCCATAACAAGGCCTAGATCTAAAGCCATATGCAAATACTACATAGACAAACATAAAATAAATATAACAATGAAATCAGCTGAAGGTTGCCACACTTTTATAAATATTAAACAAAAAAAATAAGATATTTAAAAGCGACTCTTGAGAGTATGGACAACATTTTGACTTTTAATTTCTAAACACTTTGCTCCAATATTGAGAGTTGACTAACTAGGTATTAAATTAACCCAAAAAAATAGTGTGCTTTTAACAGTAAGTATAAATTGACCAGAAACAGATAGGTCATAATTTTATTACTGCACGGTCAGACAACTCACTCACAAAGGCTAAAACTCTGGATGTAATTGTTATTCAATACTTATGTCAAAAACTGACAACTGCCCTACATGATATAGAATCAGTGGTTGGAGGAAGAATGGCAGGAACATTATTTCATGACCAATTTCCACAAAAGTTTGTCCTACTCAGAAATCAAACCTACGAACCCTAAATCAGAAGACTTGTGCCCTACGTACTGAGGTAGCCTGAGGGTTTAAACACAAAATAATTTGGACATAAAAGCACTTAAACAATTATTGCAGAAAAACAGACAAACCTTAAATAGAACAATTTATCAACCCTACAGAATCTACAATACTAATCATAATAACAATGTACTTAGCCAATAATCATAATAGGATTATTACAGCGAAATTCACTTGTTCAATAACATGTTTTTCTTTAAAAGTCTAATGCCATTATACTAAATTATAGATTATGTAAGACTATTTTTTAATTCTAGAGGGTAAATTCTATACAGTACCCACCAAAAGTTTGGAGACATTTTCTTTTTGTATGCTTACTTCATAGATTTTATCAAAAATTTAACTACAAAAATAGCATAAAAGCTATGTTATGGAAAATAATCACAATAAACATGGTTTTGGAGACTTCAAAACATCAGACGCTGAATCTCAAAATGTGTTGCATTCATGAAATTTTATTTTATTTTATCAGAAACCATACTTAAGTATATCCAAAAAAAATATTCTACAAAAAGGATCATCAAAGTTCAAGAATTATAGTCAATGTCTTTTGTCTCCAAACTTTTGGTGGGTACTGTATCTATCATAAGATATAACCTCATTGCAAAGATAAGAACAGCACAGTAGAACAGACTCCACTTAAAGGACTATTAAAACTGATAGGCCTTTTTTCATTTTAAGTCAGACATTTAAACATCACAACACACCATGGCAAAGAATGCCCAAAGTTAACCTGGGATGACCTGGTCAAGTCTGTGATCAGCTAGAACTTCAAATGAATGACACCAAACCTCAGGACCGCCAGACATGGAAAGGAAGACTTCTATCCAACGGCCTGTGCCAAACTAATCAGAAAGATGATGATGATAATAGGAGAATAGTCCTAATGTATTATAAAGCCCAACTTGACAAAATCAATTATTTCACTAGCCCAAATAATATTTCACACATCCAGGGCTTCAGGCTAGATGGTTAAGGGAAGGAGTGCTAACAACACAATGATTTTCCCATCCACTCCCCCCCCACCACCCCGAAAAGAACCATCATTCAACTATTCAATATATCTTAAAGTTTATAAATAAAGCCCTTACTCAGGTTACAACAAATCTATCAATTTAATTTCTATTAAACGTACATAAATGAATATTAAATGATATAATTTGCATATTTAATTAGATAGATCTTGTATTTTAAAGTTGAATGTAAACAGCATATTGTATATAGCTGTTGGCAACTTGGCAGTCAGTCTCAATTTGTGATATATATCAAAGCAAAGTCTGTATGTCATGTTTATACCGTACATCTTCAAATAAACTCCCTCATATCTCAAAGATTATATTTTTTTACTGATGGTCATAAACAATAAACTCAATAATTAAAGTATGGTTTGAAATGAACCATACAAGAACATAAAACCTTTACACCATTGTTGAATACTCCTAATATTGTTAAATTTCATCCAGCTGTCAGTGGCACAAACATTACCCCGCTGATTTAAATACTAAATATTTGTGGATAATTCAAGTACATAAATACTAATATATATTTTTATAGATGGAGAGTACAGAATTACTGTAGTGATTATTTAAATAAGTTTTTATTGATTGTGAGTACTTAAATCAGCAGTGGATATGTATGCACCACTGGCAGTTAAATAAAATTAAACAATAACATATTTAACTTCAGCAGAAGCATTTATAAAGACGATTGTGGCAGCATGACAAATATAACACAATAAAGATAGCTCAAGAATAGGGAAAAAAGTTCCCAAATGAGATTTCAGACCATTGTAACACTATAACCAAAATCTTAACCCATAAACTAGTCTACGACAGGGGCATTTAGAGTTTACGGAAACAATGGTAACAATAAATGTCTTAAAGAAATGACAAATGTTCCAATATGAGATTGCAGACTATTGTCTCAATTACAAACAAACCTTACCCCATAAACAATTCTATGACAGGGGGCTTTTATTAAAAGAATTACGGTACAATAACAATAGTCCTAATCAATGTACGGTAATAAATATCATAAAGAAGTGACAAAAGATATATTTCAATTGACAAGATCTATTCTTACATTCAATGTATTATAATATCACAATATAATATTATCTACTTAAAATATCATCATAAATAAATATGTATAATACAATACATAATTATAAGCGAATAATTAAGCCAAGCTAAGATTATCATAAATTCTATTGCGTTTGGAAATATAACCCCTATTTGGATTTTAAACAAACTATAACAGAATTCAAGATGAGGAATTGATTTTTAAAGTGGTAAAATATTTTTAAGTGTTATTGATTTTAACATGGTCAATTTCCTACAAGTATAGGTTGTAATGGCACTGCACTGGTAATGTTTGGATAGCCACTGTTTCCTTCAGCAAGAAACTTTATTCTTAAATGACCACCAATTAAAGCTACAGTCCCATAAACATAAAAATAGCCGTGAAGGCACCGTACGGGCGCCGTGCGATCAAGCTCCGCCAGGACCCGTACAAACCTTTGCGTACCTGTACGGACTGTTATGTTTTTACCAGGGTCCGTGAGATGAGCCATGGATACATGTATCAGTTTCAAAGTCAAGTCATGAACACAAACGTGGCCGAGTATGGATTAAACTTGCATATCTTCCAGCTTCAGCTCCGTAAGATGTGTTGTATTGTGCCATGTGCGTACCGTCACCGTAATACGCAAGGCTTCCCACAGCCTACGGCTGTCTGCACGTACGGGTCCGCTACATGCCACGATTTTATGGGACTGAGGCATTACACTACTGTCACCTTAAACAACTAGCCTGAAGCTTGGGGCTAGAGATAATTGACTTGGGCTAGTGAAAATTACTGATTTCACACAGTTGGGCTTGTTGATATTTTTTGCTCATAGCTATAACATAATAAATTGGGCTAGTTATTGTGAAAACTTAAAACGATCACTGATACCATTATGAATCACACAGCAATAGAAAACATTATTCTCAAATAAATTTTCATAAGCGTTATGAAGAAATGAAAGTTAATCATTATTAGAAAGAAGGACAATAACAAAGTCATTGCCAAAACAGGAGTGAAAGGCTTTTACCTCGACATATTTATGTATGGGAAATATCAAACAAATATTAAATATCTAAATCAGTGGGATTAATGTAAGCACAACAGTTACTGACTTAACTCTACTTTACCACAGTATATTGACATTGGGACACATCAAATATCAAAGTTAATCAGGAATGGTCAAAACTTTGATTTTGAAGGGGCATAAACCTATACTGATAAAACTGAGTATATACTATATACAAATAATAAACTCTCATTAAACAGTTTGCTGAAAGTCAAATCCCATTTCAGCGATTTCTAGTTAAAGCCCCTATATCAAAGCTAAATTGACCATCAACAGCAAAGCAAATAGATGTCTATCTGGAACAAAACATTAGTTCAAGGGACCCCTTTTTCAAGAAATGAACACTTTGTCAAATTTAAACAAAGAAAATTGTTATACATGTTTATTGGTTCTCTTATGCACATTACATTTTAACAACTTCCAAAGTTTAAGACTGTTCATTCTGCTGTAAATGAATACATATCTTCCTATGGGGACTTTGATAAATATAGAGGCACCGAAATAAAATCACATTTCAGCTACTCCAATATACCCAGTTCATTGAATCAGAAAATTAGATATTGAGTGTTTATTTTGGTATGATAAGATACTTGTAAACTAACAATGCAAGTGTAACTAACTGATAAAACTGAAAACTTGTATAAGTTTGAAACTTGGAATATTTAATGATTTAAGTATTTAATAGTGTCCGAGATCATGTAAATATAGTTTGTAGTCTGTTTATTAGGTCATGCATACATTTGTACTTTGTTTTTTCAACTTCTATATAAAGGCAGACAGTTCTACTAACCATTATGCTCTCTTTTACAAAGTAAGTTTGTTTTACAGGTCATGCGTGTATTTGTACTTAAGTTGATTTTTTCAACAGCCATATAATGCAGAGAGTTTACCTGACCATTTTTATTATTATTTTTGGTTCGGTTTAACATAATAGCAACACATTTACATCATTTCACAGTGGTCAGTCAACCTTAGCTCACCATTCATGGAAAGGCTAATTCACTGGATTAATTTATAAACAAGTTTCTACATGAAGAATTTTATTTCCATCAGTGACTGACAACAGTTACTGCCATACTTGATTAAGTAACTGTGGTAGAAGAGAGAACGGCAGAAGAGATTTTTTGTTACAAAACTCCATGAAAGTATGGCCCGTCCTGGAAACAAACCTACAACCCCTCCATCAGTAGTCTTGTGTGCTACCCACAGAGCTAGCTGAGGAAACACGCAAATAATGTATCTAGTACTATGAATTGTTTGAAATTAGAAGCAAAGATGGCTACTTTCCATCATGACAACTTTTAAATTTAATAAAGCCTAACAGACAATAATGAAGTCTGTTTGAGTCATGGTAAAAATTTCATTTTATACGAATATTAATGAACAAGGGAAAATAAGTTAAACAAATCTTTCTTTGTAAACTAAAAATTTAAACCTAGCCGGTAGTAAAAAACACTTGATTAATTTTAAACAGAGTCTTTCTTTTTTAGTTTATGACATTATCAACCCTTGAGACAGGCCATTTCTTAATGACATACCATTAATTAATGTAATTATATAGCCCAGCAAACTCAGTTGGTAGCACATAAGTCTACTGATCAAACTAATTGAGGGGTCGTGGGTTCAATTTCTTGGCAGGGCATACTTTCTTGAAGTTTAGTTATTCAATAAATTCTACAGCCATTTTCCTGCCTACCACTGATTCTAAATCATGTAACAAAGTTGTCAGTCCTGCTGTACAGTAAGTTAAAATGTAATACATGCAATGTAACACCTCTCAATAAATATTTTACTTAAATTTATCATTAAAAGCAGTGATTCATTTTGCCGTGTCCTGCGTCAGAGACGCAAACTTTTTATCGTGGACGCAATGAATTCTAAGTATGTGCGTCCTTGGGACGCAAAATCTTTCAGGTACATCTAGTTTTCCCTTTTAAATTGTAAACTTCATTTATGAAAAAGTAAAAAAAAAAATCTTATTTTTGTTTAAATAAATCTTTTACATCAAAAATCGGCCTATTCAAAATACAAAATTTGAATTGAGCAACTACTCAATAACACTTGCCAAGTGAAAAGACAATCGACGAACAAAATAATTGAAAATTTAACATACAAACTTGACAAGTGTCAATTGTTAAATACTTTTGAAAGGATTATGTGTTGGCAGGTAATTACATTTGATTAGCACCTTGTCATGACAGTTTGAGTAAACTTAGTCGTGATTTTGACATCGTTTATATCTATAAAAAATATGGTAATATTTACCAGCATATAATTATTTTTTATCCAAGTATGAATAAACAATTACGTCATTAAAAATCGACTTTTTAAATTTTAGGGGTGTGACACTTCCGCGGATTGGCGGATTTCCGTGTTTGGAAAATTTTTGAAAATCGCAAAATTACCGCGGAAAAGCAAAAAAGGGCGGAAATTTTGATGACCGAAATACTAACGGTTCCGCTGATATTAATGAACGCAAAATATTAGCGTAAATCTAACAATCGCGCATCCTAGACTGTAAAGAAGACAATATTACGTTTTCGTCCATTATTATATATAGACAACATCATGTGTTCACCCTTTCACGATTAGCAAACGAAATATAGCTTCTACGCTCATCGATAAAATACGTTAATTCGTTCTATAATAATGATTAGTTTTTCTTAAAAAAAAATGTGAACGAACGAGTAATGTTTTAATTTTATAAAAATAAAACGATAAAAAGGCAGATGTGAATGACAAGTATCAGTAAATTAAACAATCATTTTATGTGCGATCGACGATAGCCTTTCCCTTCCTTACCGGCAGTTATTTGTTTGACATGTAGTCAACAATTAAAAAACTAGGTCACGCTTGTTTTAAGGAATTATTCTGAATAACAATTAAATCAAATTAGACTCAATTATTCACTATAAAGCATACGCTATCAAACATCGACTAAGTGCGAAAACTTTCCGACAAGTGTTCGTTATCCAACAAAGGATTAAATTAATATTGATTTCAATTGCTACAAACAATTAAAATAAAGACTATCGCGATATGCATGACTTTTGTTACGTAATATTTGAGAACTGTGTGGTCGACTATAAGTTAATTAACTCTTAATAAATAACTAAATGTATGATTACGGGCGTTGCATCGTAACTTTTTAGCGTGTTGCACGCATAATTAAAATTATGCGATCCTATCAATTTTCGATTTCGCCGAAGAAATCGGCCGAAAGTTTTTGGTTTTTTTTCGCCGAAAAATCGGCCCATTCTCTCAATTCGCCGAAAAAATCGACATTTTCAGAGTTTGCTCATTTTAACCATTTATTTGACGCTAAAAAGTACATGGAATCGTGAAACTTTTGTCTCATTATTTTCGTGACAGGGGGATCGTATTATTTTGTGTGGGTGTGTGTGAAACCAATTTAAGTCAAGCCAAGTTGGATAATGTATACAGAAATAAAAATTCTAACCATTATAAATATTATGTAAATCAATATGCTAAAATTGATACATAATTCACCATAACAGTTAAAGAGTCAGCCTCTGCAATTTATAAGGGAAATATGTTTTAACCCTTTAAAGTTTAAGTGATTTCACTGCACTAATTTGCTAATTAAGTCACTGACAAATGTATTCATTTGCATTATACAATGATATTAAGTAACTGTTGATTGTTTCAAAATTATGCATCATTTGAAGTACATGTTTTAGTGAACAAAATCTTGGGACTCATTGTCGTTTGGTAGGGACTCATTGTTTCAAAATATGTGAGTCCCATGGACTCATGTTTTCCAGCTTCAAAATGAATCACTGTTAAAAGGCTAGAAACCATTTCTGTACATTAAAGTCAAATTTGCATACAAGACCTTCATATTAAACAATATCATTTTACAAATTCATTACTATCTAAATCACAGTCACATTCATTTATAATTACTACGTTCAGGTATATACATGTAAAAATAACAGGTCAATGAAATGCAAACCTTAACATGTCGACCGTGATGTCGATGGGGAGGATGAGAGGCGTGACCATGTCCGTGTCCGTGTTTTAACATCATGAATATTAATTAATTAAACAGAAAAAAAAATCCACATAAATTTAAAAAAGTTTCAAAGTATCATATTTTCAGCATAAATATAAAATCCATACACAGTATACCACTTAAAACAATCCTTTAGTGTAAAATAAACCGTATAACGTTAAGACAGAATACTCGATAGTCGACTTCATTGAGGTATCAACTGGACCGTAAATATGTTAATACACTGACAATACAAACTATAGTATATATTGAAGTATATTTTGTCTATATTTGGTCGTAAGAGCAAAAACAGTGTATTTCAAGTTTAAGTAAACGTAAACTTAACCAAGATAAGGTTTTATTGCTGCTAAGTGTGCCGTTGTAGGTAAAACGTAGGAATACATAACTTGATCGCCTACTACATAGTAGTATTGAATAGTAAATGCTTACAACGTGAAAATCTATTTGTATTATTTGGTGTGACCTACCTGCATTTAACACTAGTGTCAATATATAAAGCAAATAAAACAACTGAATATCTAAGACATGTAATTATTATAGTTAAATATAATATACCTAGGTTCGTATTATATTGTATTGAAATATTTTTTATTTATTTTTATACCAAGCTGGCCAAAATTTAATTTATTAAACAGTCATCACCCTTAAACTACCGGCAAAGACCGCAACCAGTGGAAATTGAATTCAGCTTGTAGAAAATACTTCTTTCATAGAGTACTAGGTCTAATTGATAATATGTTTGTCCATAACTATAAAACATAATAAATCTGGCTTGTGATGCAGAAAATTTTAAGGTAATGACCAAAATAAGTGGAAAATTCTAACTTTAAATCAAACCGATTTAATTCTGAATTGAAAAAAGGAGTAAAAATTTACAAAACATGTCAGTCTTTGATGTTCCCAGGTAGATAGGCCTAGAGGACTCACCTCCCCCAGTCCACTAGTCAGCAGTTGGCGCAAGTGCTCACAAACAATAACCTGTCTTCAATGTCCAAAATTAATGAAGTCACTATTATAAGTAAGTATACTAAATACCTGTCTCAATGAGTGTTCCATTTCAAACCATTCAAAATCAAAATCCAACAACAACAATCCTAACAAAAATATTTCATTCAATTATAAACAATTGTCAAAAACATGTAAACTTCACTGTATGTCTTTATTATTTAGAAGTCAGAAATCCTTTAATTTTAAACAATAACTATATGAATGAAATTTATCAACAATGGTTTCCATGACAACCAGTAAAAACAACAAACATAAAAACATTTCAAATTAAACAAATCCAAGTCAAAATTCTATAATTCCAACACCATAATTTGATGCTAACAATAAAATTAGCCATCAATAATTGTCAAAAAAGCAACAAACAAAAACAACTAACACATACATATTTCACTAGTCAACATATGTACACATGAAATCAACAATAAAACAACATCATGAATGTTTGAAGATGTGAGCCAAAACAGCCTAATGACACATACCAGACGCTGGGAGGGTGGATACATTATGTAATGAAACTAAGAGACATAGAGACACACAGAGAAAGAGACCAGTTGATAAATGACCATCTTGGTAATTAAAACCACAAGACATCCTTTTTAAATTAATTAATTAAACATCAATTCTCAATGGAAAGATAGAGAGAAGGAAATCTAATGCAGCATGAAGAAATATCACACAGAAACAACAAGTAGAATTCACATTAAGTAATTGTATGTGGTTTAGTTTCACAATCAAAGGGAAATAACTCTATAAAACTTTATGATTGAAATAAAGTTACTGTTCTTGTGTATACTGAAGTTTAAGTGTAGTAAATTGTATTCAACTGTCAGTGATGCTTACCATTTGTACCATTTGGATTATTTGTGTACTTGGATTATGAAACAAATTAAATATTCAAATCAGGAGGGTTAATGTATGTAACGCTGACAATTGCATAAAATTTACCAATAATTGCAAAGAACATGGTTTAAATACCAAGTCTTAAATCATTGGAAAATAAATAAATCAATATTATATACAACTTAACTGAAGGTGACACTAACACAAGTTTTTTCTACAAACTTTCCCAAATACTGAAGTCCTTGAATGCTCCCCCATGTTTGATTATAAATATCAGTCCATTTATGGTCAGTTGATTAAAGAAATAATCAATCAAAAAGCATGTAGAGATAAATGACCATAATAAGTCAATGTTTTAAGTACAATGTACATATAATAATTAATTTCACAATAAAATACTTTATATATTATCATCAAACTTAGTTACACAAATATTATACTATCATAAAACACTCTAACCTCAACTTGCAAGCCAACTTTATACTTAAAACATAAGTTGGTGGTTCCAAACCAGTCAAAGACCATCATCCCTAGCTTGGTTAAAAAAAGGCGAGAGCAACACTTAACTGGAAACCAGTATACCCGACAAGCAGAGCAATAAGGTTCTTCCAAAGAAATGTCTCTCTGGAATCTTAACTTTCAAATTTGAAGTAAAATTGTAGCCGGGGACTGCACATAATAAATATGAAGCCATTAACAGACCCCTTGTTAACAACTTAACACCAAACAGAAGAAGGGGGTAAGTCGTCTAGAGTCAATAATTAACCTTGCTGAATTAAATACTCCAAAATTGTTCCGTATTCCTTTTACATAAATAAGGCTATCTATTTTCAACAACTGTGAGTACAGAAGTACTGTAGTAAATATCTAAATCAGCAAGGTTAATGACAGTTGAATAAAATCTAACAATACGTCTGTATTAAACAGACAGTTTTTTTTGCCCTGTCTGGCCATGTAATACAGATTAGACTGTAGAGTATTCACTGCACCAACATATTTGCATGGTTGTACAATATCATAGTGATTAATTCATTCTAGAATGACAACCAGTCTTCGACAAAGAATGCATTAAAGATACCATAAATTTAAAATCTTTATAACCAGTCTAAAATCTCAGATATCTGTAAAAACCATATCAGAATTACGATCGGTTAATTTAGGATTTAAAAAGTGGTTGTCCAAAAGAGCCCTTACAGTTGCTTTCGCTTTATTTTCTCCATAATATCTTGGTTGCCGGAGTAAAACTTTTAGATGTCAGAACTGAAAACCAGTCGCCCCGGACAACCGGAAATCAGCTAATTTTGAAGCCTAAGTTTACATAGTAGCTATTAATGTCCAGTTTACAATGTAACCAGTAGATAATTAATTATAAAATATGGAGATCAAGACACTTCAAGTTGTACAACGACTAACTTGGGTCTTTAAAAGTAAACATAAAATGATGAAATCAGTATAGTTCAAATTGAATAGCTGACATACTAATTTTAAAACTTCTAAAGTTTTAACAGGCCAATGATGAAGGCTCTCTTTTCTAATAGTGGTAAATACTGTGGTATATTAAAGATTAGGGAGGAATATGCTCTTTTAAGGGGTTAAGAATGGGTCCCTCCCCATTGGTCTCCCCCCCCTAAAAAAATGAAAAACTTAACAAAAATGCAATACAGTAAATATTGACAATCCCAAAAAGCCATAAGTTAAAAATTCAAATAGCAATAAACCAAAACACAAAATATTCACAACCATATGCAAAATGTAAACTCAAAATCTAAAATATTCAAATGGAAATTAATTAAGCGCTGACGATCAAAATCAAAGCCAAACAATTGTAAATGATTACCTGGCTGCCACTAGCAGTATTTTCCTCATGAATAATAAAAGCAGCAATAATTTGTTGTAAGTCCATCTGGGCACAGCTATCCTGTCTTGTTATCACAGGTCTAGGAGGCTCCTCAACAATCTGAGTGTTTTGTAGGCCACCTTCCACAGCAGAACTTAAATGTCTAGCTTTTAGAGGAGAACTAGGCCGCGGCGACACAAGACTACCGCTGCTTGACCTACGCTTAAGTTTCGGTTCATTTTCATGACCATTCAAAGCAGGTTTCGTAGGAATGGTTTCACTGGTTTTAGTTTTAGTCAAATGTTTATCAACAAGACCTTGTGTTCTAATTTTATCACTGCTGCCTTTCCGTTCTAAAATTCTCGGTTTGTCTCTAGGAGAAGGTTGCGAAGCACGAGGCATTTGATTCAATCTGGGTGAAGGAGATGCTTGTTTTGTTCTTGGAGAATTACTGACACGCGGAGAATTACTCACTCGCGGCGAGTTGCTCACACGAGGTGAAGCCGCCCCCCTTGGTGATGCTTGCACTAATTTCCGTGGCGAGCCTTTTGGAGAAGGTTGCTTTGTCCCAGTAGTTATAACACCTCGGCTCCCCTTTCTCTCCAAAGGGGGTTTACTTGTTTTATCCTTATCAGCATTTCCAGGCTTTGCAGTTGTGTCACCACTTGCTGCATTGCCTGTAGTGTTTTTCCTTTCAGCAAGTTTTGATCTACAAGATCCTTCAGCCTGCATCTCAGATATAGAAACTGGTTCAACAACAGGAATAAATTTGTTAAGATCCAAAGCTACATATTCAGTCCCACCATCTTTTCTAATTGATAAAAAGCTATCCTCTGATTCCGACTTCTTCACTGGCCTTTTAACCTGTTCACCGGGCACACCAGGAAGTTTTCTCCCAGAGGAGGTTCGTTTTATTGTCCTATCTCTAACTAATTCTTTAGGTTCATCAAGGCTTTCATTAGAAAATGATTTCAGATTCAAACTTTGTTTAATTAATGCCCTAGTCCTATCAGCAGAGCCTGCTCTATCAGCATATATCTTATTTCTAACAATGTTCCTATCACTAACTCTTTTAGGTATGGCGGACCTTTCGTCACGCTCAGATGTTTTATCATCAAATGCAATACCTTTTCTATGACTGTTAGAAGAGTTACCACAATCAGAATTGTCTACTTCTTCTTCACAGTCGTCATCCGAATCAGTTAGACCTTTCAATGACAGTTTTAAATCAGCGTTATCAAAGACAGGAGTTGTGTTTGTTTCAAGAGTGACAGGATTGCCAGCAGATTGAGCTCTAACTTGATAATAGTGTTCTCTGTCTCGAGCACTCCTTTTCTGTATAGCTTTTCTTCTAGCGATGGCCAAATTCTGTGAACCACTTCTAGCGCTACAAGGTATCTCACTGCTAGGTCTTTCAGCAGAAACTTGTCTTATATTATCAATGGTATCCCTTACACTTCTCCTAGAGCTTACTAGCACAGTAGCACTTCCACTTTTCTTTAAACCAGAAACTAGTTTTTCAAGACCAGCTTGTTGTCTTTTAAATTGTTTTTCAACTTGATTTTCTACCAGTTCTAGTTCATATTTTTCAACTGCTTCACATTTGTCAACAGACTCTACAGAGTTGCTTTTAATTTGTTCATCAATCACTTCAATTGTCTTACTACAAGCTTCCTCTTCTGTTTTTAAAGCTTCAGCATCATCTGAGTTAGTTTTAACTTCCTTACATTCAGTAGAATTAGCATCAGGGTTTGGTTTAATTTCAACACTTTGTCTTGGTGATCGATCAGCTTTATTCTTTACCCTATTCAAAGCTCTTTCAAGAATTTTGTCTCTTTCTTCAGCTGAGTCAGATCTAGGGGACTGATGAACATAAAACTTTACACTAACATTATCACCAGCAGTTTCTTCACTTTCAGTTATATCTGTTCTATGGTTTATATCATTAGAAGCACTAGTAACTTCATTATCAGTATTATCATTAGATTGTTTTGAATATCTCTTAACAACTAAAGTAGTCCGACTTTCAGAGTCTTTTTCTTCACTTACAAGTGAATCTTGTTGCTTTCCTTCCAGAAATTGTCTGCGGCGACTCACAAAACTTGAACTTCCGAGCCTAGATGAACTCCCTTCTCTCCTTAGAGGGGCTGGAGCCTCCTCTGCCATCTTGGATAAATCTCAGTATCGCCTAAGAAACCATCAGAATATTCATTATTTTCATTGAAAAAAAATTTATAATCCACAAGAACAAAAAAAATTTGTTAATCCAAAGAAGGGCAATTTTTAAAACAGAAACAATTCTTAACAGCCAAAATGTTCTTAATCCAAAAGAGATAAAATCTTAAAACTAAAACAATTTATTAACAACCTTACACAATATTTAAAAAATCAAAATCAATCGACATACAAAAAGCTTCTTATCACGTTGAATTTGTTTACTTTAAAAAGCCATAAATCATGGAATAAAATTTACGTCTAATGTCATAAAACTTGAGTAAAAAATAACAGTAGCTCACAAAAATCAGAGTCACAAAATTCACTTCATTTGGCTTAAAAACCGATTAATACCATATTTTAATAAAATTCACAGTTCAGTATGAAGTTGCAATTAAAATTTTGAGCCAAATAACAATATCACACATTCATAGGGTAAAAATTAACAACATTTTTACAACCATTGCACTCAAATTAAAATTCAATAATTGGTAGGAAAAGAAATTAATTTTCCATTCAATTGGCTAACTAATGGAAAACATAAATAAAATCAAAGCACTGAAAGCACAGAATGTATAATTCACAGTTTTGGGGGAAATCATAAATTTCAGAAAACCAAACTTGATATTTTGACAGGCCCACCTGTTTGTGAGAGTTAATGAACAAACAAACATCTAAATTACTCTTCAGTGAGTAACAAAAACCACTGACATCTTATTTTCTAAGCTATATTCAACAAATCTTTTCTGAACAGGTGTTCCCTGACCAATATGCAAGCCAACATTATGATTGTTGAAATACTTGTCGAGAACAAAAATATCCCAAATAAACCTTAATACAGGTTTTTAGTAGAGTCTAAAAATCAAATGATACTGTTATTAAACACACAAGATCCTATTTACAAAGTGTCCTCTCTTCCAAATTGCATTTCAAACTTGGTTGTTTTTTTTTATAATTCTCTGTTTTTTTTTATTTACTCCAAGCTACAATTGAATTAAACACAAAAAATCTCAATAAAACTAGTTAACACCAGAACTCAAGTGTTGGTAAGCCCCACTATAGTATCCAAAACAGAAACTAAAAAAAAAAAAAATCAAAAATTTTAATTTATGTTCCTCTTAACTACATTCAATCACCAAAAAATCTGCATTAATAATTGACCAGTTAATTATTAAATTTGTCTTCATTGTCTTCATAACTTTGGATATAGATCTTTAATCAATCATTAAATTGACAATAATTGATATTTGAACCGAATAAAACAATTGGAGACAAATATCTTGCGTTAAAACTCTGCCAAAAAATGTTTGCATGATTCCTTGCCTCAAGTCGCTGATTTTAAAATACGTTCTTTGTTTAATCGCAAAATCATATTTAATATAAACTATATGTTACAATACGAAATCATTTAATCAGCACAAATAAAACGGCAAAATGCAGCATTCAGTTTCTAAATAAAAAACCTGATTAGAAACGGTTCAACTGACACGTATAAAAAACAATTGATCTTAATTAAAGCCTGATTTAGAATTTAATTGAATTAGTTTAATATGGGTCAATTTGTTTAACATTACACACAAATTCAATACCTTGTCTTAAAACAATTAAATGATACATTAATCTTTAGGCCAAATAAAAATAACGTTTGGTTAAAAAGATTTTATGAAAAAAAAAACATCTTAATAAGATCAGACCCAAGGAAGCGTATTTGCACGTGTGATGATGAATGAAAGAGATTTTAGAAAAAGCTAGAGGTTAAGTCATAATCAAATGTTATGCAAAAGATAATCTGATTGGTTCTAATGTTAGCTTGTATAGCCATATCTTTGCAATGCATGGCTCAGTCAAATTAAATTTAAAAAATAAGCACATGTTTTAATAAAACAATAGTAAAGTATATCAAATGCAACAGAAGCAAAACCAGCTGTTTCTTTCGAGCCCAAATAAATTTCATCTGTTTCTATGTCAACATGTTTCTAAGACCATAGTTGACTTGAAAATCACAATGTTTTGTTCATCGCTCATCAAAAGTCTGAATTTCAGAAACCAATATCTTGGCCTTATTAAAGATATTAGAATTGATTATTTTTCAATAAAATACCAGATATTTTAGTTTAACATTGAGGTCTTATTGAATTTCAATCATTACGATAGTAAACTATACTATATCCTATTTTATAGTAATATTTCATCTATGTCTATTTTTGACATATTCTTACCTCTTATTGGGTAATCTGAATCGCTTTTATTAATATTTAATATCAATGCCTGGGCTCAATAAATTGATAGAGGGCTTTTAGTCCTGAAATATGACTCAGCAAAAATAAAATCAACTCTTTTTAAAAACTCTGCATGTGCATTTTTTTGTACTTGGTTTAACCTAGTACCAATACAAATTACACAGGCCAGCACACCTAACCTAGCTTTCTTGGACTCTTGTCTAAAATTTACCCTACAACAAGGAGGGTCCTCTCCTCCAATTGAGATTTGAACCAGTACCCCATTTGAAACTACAGTCCAATTACGATAATTCGAAATACCTCGGGAACGGCAAAATATGTCGAGTTTTCGCGATTTCGTATTATCGTAAAACCTTGATTTTCGGTGTTGTCCGTAATATAATTGCATCGTGATAATTACTTATGCTCGCAGTTGTCTTTCGTGAATTGACGCTTATCATACGACAAATATTTGTTTTGTTAATGTACGTGTATGTATTGTTTAAAATATGTTTAAAAATAAAATATAGTTTTGTGTTTGTTTTTTATCTCTCCCCCTCTTTTCTCATACGGGCTTGGGACCGGCGACAACTTCTTGTATAGCTTGATACTTGTATTATATCGTCAGAGCACATCTTATTTAGCGGACCCTGGAAGTTAATATAAAAATGAACAGAGGCGCTAGGCAAGTGCTGATAATTTTGTGTTATTATGGGGGCTATTGTCCCTACACCCCCGCTGATATTGTAAAATGAATTACAAAAAAGCATTTTAAAATATTTCTTGAAAATAATTCATTTAAGAAAGGAATAAAAAACGGCATGGGTAAAAACAAAATGGCGTCCATAAATTTGTAAACAACGCAACGTCCGAGCATGCGCAATAGCTTTAGAATGCAGGTTCCGCTATCCTCTTAATTGACCTGAGCCCTTCACTGAATTACCAAGGATAAATTCGAACGACTGTTTACGATAATATACGGTAAACGGTAAATAAATTTTAGCAATGAACTTTAAGTAAGAACTTATGCATAAAGCAAGTTCGATGAATAGAACACTGGCTCTAGTATATAAGGACGAAGGGTCATACGTTTTTGTCACTCAAGCATACAAATGTGAAATATCACGCTTGGTATACAATAGATGTTTGCACCTTTGTTTTCAAAAGACAAGCCGATAATAATAATAATCCATGATTGACTATCGATCGGGCGTGAAAAGCACACGTCATGACATGTTATCAAATCTAACAATAGCGATAAAGTTAGATGGTCAGAGGTGTGAAAAACACGCGACTAGAGATCCGTGTCGAATTATCGCATAAATTTTTAACTGATTCTTTGTTCAGCGGACTATAAAAAGTTGTTGAATTAGCGCAAATTTCGAATAATCGTGTGTTGAATTATCGCGAAATTTTAACATTAAACATATAGGAGAAAATGTCGGGACCGTAGATCTATGTCGAGTTACCGCAAATTTCGAAAAATCGCGTGTCGAAAAATCGTAAATCAACTGTAGATTCAAAATCATGGTGCACTTAACCAGACATGGTTTGCATGTGCATTCTTTTCAATTTATATCAACTGACTCTGACACAAAGCAAGTTAGATGTTTATTTGATAATCCATCAAAGGGAGATAACTATAAAACTACACAAAAACGGAGTCACAGATCTTGAAAACATAGAAACAACTAGAAATGTTTGAGAAATTTCAAGTGAAAATGACAAAGCCATCCCAAGAACAAACACATGGGGAAGCCCCTCCCCTCCTTAATCTCAATGATTTTTGTGAGCTACTTTAAAAATTTTCAAATTTTAACATATAAAAAATTATTTTAAAAAAAACCACAAAGAAAACTATTCTTTACCATTGTGATTGATATAACTTCAGTTTCTATTAGAACAAATATTATAATTTCCAAACTTCTGATGTAAAAGTCTTGAACTATAGACTAAACTGTGAGGAGAGAAAAATAACAAAACTTCAAATGTATAAAACATATAACAAAGATATGATAAAGGACATTTAAAAATATTTCCATAAACTTATTCTAAAATTTCAACACGAAAAATCCTCTTCTGGCAATATAAATCCTTTCAATAAGCTTTTGAAAATGGTTCCATAGTCCTATGCTAAAATTTCAAAAACGACAAAAAACATCTCTCCTGCAATATACACCCCTTCACTGTTAACTTTTAACAAAAAACACTCAAGTCAGCAATAAAATTCAATTCACTTAAAAATTAATTGACAAATAATAATTCCTCTATGGACTTCAACAAATTTGCAGATTCTTCAATTCACTAGATTGACTCAAATAATTCCTTCAGAAAAATGTAGATTCAATAATTTCCTCCATTTTTTACTCAGCAACTTTCACTTTACCCTGATTCCATTCTCCTCTCGCTCATTCTTTTCAAGACCACTTTATTTCTGGGAATCATAACAGACATTAAAATACACAATGAATATAATACTCTAGTTATTATTTCTTTATCAGATAAATTTTCACTAAATATAAACTTCCACTAGGAATCCTCTGCATGAACTTTCAATTAAAAGATAAAAATACCCTTTATCCATTTATCAAAGCACTGAAAGTAAGATTTTTCAGAAAAATATTCCAATAAATTTCACTCGTAATAATAATCATGCATTCAATAGTTTTCACACAACTAAAACTCCATCCTGTATGATTTTCAAATAAAAGATAATATTGAAAATTCAATCAGTAATAAAAAATTAATTTCATTTTTGCACTTTTTTTATAAAAAAAATAAATGAAAGTATTGTAAAATAATTGATTGGTCAGCCCAAATCTAGTCTACATCCTTCATTGTTTTAAGGTAGTAAGACCAGTTTTGGGTTGAACCACCCACACAAACATAAAATAATATAATATAATAATTCTTCATTGAAATACATTCAGTTTCATTTATAGTGTACATAGTACTGTTCACCATTCCCCACCCCACCCCAACCCCCCAAAAAAGAAAAAAATATTTCAAAAAAATTTTTTTTTTCATAGATCAGCATCTTTCAATCATCACAAACATCCTCATACTAAACCCAGCACCCATCACTCAGAACTTCCATCAATGAAAACTGATAATAATCCCAGCTGGTCGATCATGTTGAAGAAATTTTCACTATAATACACTTACAGTAATATCTACATAGCATGTATATCAGCTCCAATAAACTATCACAATAGAAGATACACTGTATGACATACTTTTTAATCAAAATAAAAAATCAAACAATTTTAACGCAAAACTGTTTTAAAATCCATATTCCTCAAAAATCACTTAATACAATATTGCACAATTTCATTACAATTTCATAAAATCTAAAACTGCCTTAAATTCAATATCTTAACAAAATCACTTAGTGTAATATTGCGCTATTTAAATAAAATCTCAAATTACAATCGACAAAAAAGTCCTGATCATCCAATCAAAATCACCTGATCTTCGTATCAATTCAATCAGATCTTTTCTAAATTCTATGAACCTTTTCATTATTATATCTGTCAACTATCTATCAAAATAATCCATATCAATTTTAAACAACTATACCAAAAATTTCATTCAAAATTCTACCACGACTCTTCTTATAATTTAATCGAACAAAAATTTCATTCAGTTCATTTTGAAATAAAAATTTTGACAAATTTTCCACGACAAAATTAATGAATCATTTTGATTCCCACAATAGTGTAAACAAATTTAATCATAATAGAAATTTACAAAACTAATGAAAAACAGCAAAAAAAATCAAAAATAGCAAAAAAAGTAAAAATAGCAAAAACTGAAAATTTTGATTTTTTGCAAGTGAAAAAGGCAATATTGTTATGAAAACAAAACAAATGACACTGAAAAACTTAGGACACCAGGAAACTGTTCAGCACACATGTATAAAATAAAAACGATGAGACATCATGAAGTATGAATCATTTACAAATCAACAGTTGCCATATCGACTATATCAACCAATAATGATCTAAAACTTAACATTTATATAATAATGCAACCATAAAAGACAAAAATGTTATTAACAGTTTTCCATCAAAAATTCTGTTTCATCTAAATTATACAAATGATGCTTTTAATCCAGTTTGAGGATTATAGATACACTGGCTTAACATTAAAGGTCGTCCTATTGTCCTGAAGAGAGCCTAAAACTGGGAACTGGGTTAGGGCAACTAGTCACTGCTATGAAACATTTTTGTTCCAGCAAATGAAATCTATAGCTGGTTGTCCAGGCAACCTACTTTAAAAATTTATGTAGAGCCCAGACAGCCCGAACACAAACTGGAAGACTGCTTATGCCAAGCCCTGCAATATGACAGATCAAAAGACCCAATAACAAGGGAGATAATCAAGACAAGTAAAAAATGATGATTCAACAATTGATTGAATGAAAAAAAGCCACAAAATTTAAGTAGTATTGATTTGACAGATCAATATGTCTGAGGGGAAGCCTCATTAAAGTTGTTGGCTAGACAGTATTAAGGAATAATGATTTAAGTCTGGTGAAATAGCACAAAAATAACAACAATTCTTAAGTCAGCTCCCATTGATCAAACTAAAACATCATTTACTTATCAGGGCTGGACATTAACTTTTTGATGTATTCTGTTAGCTTGATTAGCAAAAATTGTTGCCTGTACCCAAAGTTAGGTGGTCACTGGCATACAGACTACTGCATTTTTTTCGGGCTATGTTTAAAGTTGTAGCAACACAATGAATAGGTCACTGTGGTTAGTCAACCAACTTGTAATTCCTTGAAAGGCTAAATCTCTAGATTTAGATATTAGCCAGTTACTGGGAACATACTTACATCAGTGACTAACAGCTGCCCAACATAATTAAAAATCAGTGGTAGGAGGAGGGATAATGGTGGTAGAAATCATTTTATGACTAAACTTCACACAAGTATGCCCTGCCTGGGAATCAAATCCATGACCCCTAGACAAACAGCTAAATGCCAGGTCTTGCTTATAAATCACACCAATGCTATCAGTATAGCCTTACAATCAAACATCATAGTCAGAAAGGGTCTGAATTTTAAAAATCCTGCACTTTAACTATTGTCCTACTATCTCAGACCTCACAAATTACCACATGAGACTGCGTATCTTTGAATCGTCAGAATTTGATAAATCATTAACAAACCTATCAGTATTGCCATACTATCAAAGTATATTGACATATTACTTTCAAATCTAACAATACAACCCAGATATTATCAGTATAATATACTCTAAACTATAATAGAATGAATTCTCCATCAATCATTTACAACTACCTATACCCTTCTCACTTGTCAATCAGTAAAATATATGTACATACATGAGGGGGGGGGCAGATCAACAAATTATTTTCAGGGGTTTCAATCCAAAATTTCTTCCAGAGGGGGGGGATTAAATACCCAATTATTATTTATCAAATACATACACAGAAGAAAGACTCAGAAAAAATATGCTTAATATCAAGAAAATGAAGGAGAAAATGTCCATCTATAGTGTTTTATTTTAGAAAAATATGTTTCAGAAGAACTTCTATTAAATATTTTTGCAAAAATTTGAAATAACAAAAAGAACTTATGCTACCCTGACCTTACTTTCAGTATCTACAACTGATTTTAGATGAAATTCATAAAATACTGGTACATTTTCTAAAATTACTTTAGATCACCGTATTTTTGAAAGAATTTTGAAATTTTTAAAGGGGTGTTATGACCCCCCTTCCTCTGCTACCTATCAACTGGCCCTCTCCCAAGGTGTATTTACCATTGGAAAAAGATAACCAATCTAAGATATGGTCTAAACTGGTAAGTTTCTGACAGCTAGTAAACCTGGTGTATGGGTACAATTACTTTAACATATATGACCCCTACAAACATAATTATAACACCTGTTTTATATGAAAAAATAAACAATTCATAAGAATAGTTTTACTAAAAACTGACACCAAAGATTGTCTGATAATGATAGCATTTTTATTCCATAAAAAATAAAGACCTGGGGCCACTACAGACCCCTGAAGCCAGTATTATAACAGGTCTTACATCAAATTTTCCAAATAAATCCTTTAATACTTCAATATTACATTACAATATTATAATATGATTTTTTATAATATTATTTCTTGTTCCTAAACAATAAATGTTGTCTCACTATTCCACATTTCATCATCCCATCATTCCTAATTTTACAATAATTCACATTTTCAATAATTTTTTAATTTCAATATTTTTCACCACATTCACAGAAAAAATCTTTATGCAAGTTTTCCGACATTCAAATCCAACAACACACACTCTCAAACCTTCTTGTCTATATTAACTAAGCACAATAAATTCAACACTTCATATTCAAAACAACTTCAATCAACTAAACAACTCTGACAATTAAAATTTCAATTTTTCCTTTTAATTCAAAAATGTCAATTTTTACACACATTTTGTTCAAGCACCCATTCACTTGACCAAATGGTTCAAAAAAAGCACTTGACAGAAAATATCAAAACTTTTACTATATCCAAAAGTTGAAAAGTTAAACTTTCTAATTTCAATTTTAACAATTTTTAACTCCTATACAATTTAGGCCCTAATTCACTTCAATACTGGCACAGTTAGTCAAACACTTTCGTCAAACACTTTTAAAATTCAGCTTATAATGTACATATTAAAACGTCGGATAGAAAGCCAATTTTCATGCGTTATCACGATATATTAAGTTTACCCACAAATATTTTCACCATTATAAGTCGAGAGATACAAAAATTGAATGACAAACGATTAATAAAAAATTCTGAAATTTTTCATCGCAAAATTGAACATGTCAAATTTAGCGTAAATAATTTTAAACATAGAAAGAATCATCCCAATACATAAAGTTGTACAGTTTCAATACAATTAAAAGCCACAAAAAATAAAAATCTTTAATAAAATTCTAGAATGAAATTTAAAACTGGTTATTTAATATAACATGCACTATGCACACACACTGCACACGGCAGAAGTTAACATTACTTTGTCACGACACAATGTTGCATTGAAGTATTATTTATTTACTTTCCTTTTGAACCCTTTTTAGATACAGCCACAATATACAATGAAACCTTTCTTAACAGCCAATAACAGCCACTTCACAGCAAAAGTCACAATATCAGCCATCTTTCTAAAAATGCCACTTTCCAGTTACAACCACCTCCATACAACAGTCACGTCTCAGTCACTGGCATATATGTTAATCCTGCTGATTTAAATACAAACTAAAGTACATCCAAACTCCCTTTTGATAAAAAAGTTATCAACTTCTATGTAATCAAACAAACATCAAGTATTTACATCAGCAGGGTTAGTGTATGCTCCACAGACAGTTGAATAAAATTTAACCAGAGCTCAAAATCATTATTTAACTTACGTTGCCCAGTAGGACAACCAGCTATACATTTTATCTGCCAAAACCGAATGTTAACTAGCAGCAACAAGTTACCTAAACAAAAATATAGGTCATCAGGGGGCAATACAATGTCCTTTGACCGTTAGCCCTGTTAACAATACTAAGTCTAGTTACAGCCTTCAGACGAATAGTTTCACTGTACATGCAGTCATTAATTCCTAGCCTGAATCATGCATATAAACATATAAATTAAAACATGCATTTTAAAGTTACACATGAACAAGTCAGTCTGAGCTACTAAACCACTAGATAACATCAATTGTTAAAATGCTAAATTTGTCGTTTAAGGCGCAACATTTCACAATGATTAAATACAAATATTTAAGATAACAATGTAAAAGCTATGCGAAGGAAAAACAAGAGCTCCGCTGGGCATGGGATAATACACCAACGCAGTAAGATTTGAAAGTACTAAATTTAGGCCCATTTAGCAGCCTTAGATTAATAGCCACTGGACCGTGGACCCAGTCCACCGAAATCACTGTCAGTTCAGTAACTTTAAACATGTGAGTGTTCCAACACTCTGTCCATCAACTTTTTACAGCCATTAAGTTCAATCTCCGTAAACAGATATCCTGTAGACCGTTGTCGTACAGGATCTCTACTTTCTCTGTGGAAGGTCACGTCGAGATGAACTTTGTTTCAACCAATCAATGCGTAGCTTTCATCTAGAAGAAAACACTATTAATCACATTTTAATTTCGTAATTTCTATTTTTAGACCAAGTTTTGCATGCTAATTTTACAGCTGAATTATTCACAGTCTGCGATTAGGCGGCTTATTCCAAATTGCGTGACGGAGACGATGTAAACAAGTTACATATCATAACAATTTCGTCATGAATATTATGATGAGAAAAGGTCGCCTGAACGTAACCTTTGTTTGAAAAAGGCCAGATCTAAATTAGCGAGTATGCGAGCAGAAAATTTTAGATTGGGTTTTAATCAGATTGCCATTAAGTTTTGATTCTTTTATTTGAAAATTACAATTCTTAGCTCTTTAAAGCATAATTCATCACTATCATTTTTTCCAAATAGATCAAGATTGAAATTCATAATATATAAGACATTGTAAGGTTTATAACACTGAATCCTAAAAGTATAATCTCCATTCCAATCCACATAATCAGGAAGATGAAAAATTACGGTGGATTAGAAAAAGAAAAATTCAAAGTATAAAAATCCAAGTATTTTGTTTACGCCTTTAAAACACAAGATCACTAAAATCCCTAATGTTTCACTCATAATCTATCCTTTCCCATCTTTAAACTGTCTAACAATGATGACAGGTGTTAATTTTCTTCATTTTTTAATTTTTCAAGATTATATTTAACATTTTAAAGGGCTTCTATTTCACACACAAAAACAATTTAACATCCAATCAAACACTAACAAGCCATACTACTTAGCTAATACCCTGTAATAAAAAACCTCTGGTAAAAAGAACATTTCATAAAAGGAAACAAAATATATCTTAACAGATATAACCACAAAAAGTGTATTTAGTATTTTAGATTGATAAGATCTGAAAGACACTACTGTAGGACATTTTAAAACATAGAACATTAAGCCTGGGTTATGTTAAACTGTAACTGTTAAAAAAAATCATTCAAATTGGAACTTAAATTTTGAGTATTAAGAATAAAACATGCTGAGAGCTTCATAAATCTAAACAAGAGCTCCGCTGGGCGGGGCATTATACGCCCGTGTGCAGTCCATGCTGTGTTCAATCTCATATGAAGTCCCCGTGACCTTGACCAATGACCCAAGATTAGGCCCTATCCTTAACTGGAGGGCTATCCAAAGCAATTTAAGATTTTGAGAACCTAGGTACAGCCATGGTTGAGTTATCACCACCACAAAGTTTTCCCATACAAACTTCCAGTGACCTTGACCCTGGGGCTTCAGAACCAAAAAATCTCACCCTTGACCCAAAGAGTATTGATACATAAAATTTGGTGATCTTAGATAAAGTTGGTTGTTGGACAAGGTTTTTCCTCATGATTTCCTTGTGAATTGACCTTTCACCCAGGGGCCTAAAACCAAAGGGGCATATGCTAGACATTTAGGCTGAATAAAACAAGCTGAGAGCTTCATAAATCTAAAAAATCTCTGACTTTTATCTAATTATGTCCAGCAAGACTTGAAATCAGAAAGTCTGGCTAATTTAGTGAAAATTAATTTGGCCTAGTAAATTTTCTTACTTTATATAGTCAGGCAAGTTGATAATATTGCACAATACTACATAATACAATCAAATGAGCTAGTGCTCATGAGAATTAAATTAGATGACTACAAGCCAAGCATGTCAATGACTGGAACACTGTCACTGAGCTCTAGACCATTTAGAATGTTCAACAAACTATCGACTGTCAGGGATACATACATTAACCCATTGACTTAAATACTCACTACAGAACTTAAGAACTGGATAACAAGTAAATCTGTGAGCTAATGCTCACTAGTGATACCCCCGCAAAAATCTAAAAATATGCGACAAACAGGAAGTAGATGAGCAAGGAGCATGAAATCGCTTTACACCACATGGGACTATGGGATGAAGCGATATGCAAAGTAATAGGCTGCTGCATGTTATAGTTGAAGAGAAAACTGCGACAGAAATTTTGTAACGGACGGACGCACAGACAAGGGTAAAACAGTATACCCCCTCTTCTTTGAAGCAGGGGTATAAAAAGTGTTACCTGTACTTATGCAAGGGGATTATTGAACAAATATTGAGTATTGAAATCAGCAGGGTTAATGTATGTGCCACTGATGGTTGAAAAAAATTGGACAATATAATTATGAAGATGATATTTTGATTGCTTATCCAAGGTCTGACCATATTTTCAACTTTAATATTAAACACACATTGATAACAAATCTCTCAAAAGATTTAAAATGTATATCAGGTAAAAAAAATCAGTATTCTCTTTGAGAGTATTCAATGATTAACAACCTTGGGTCCTTGAACATTATATACCACTTAAATTTGAAAGTAAGGGAGATAACTTTGTAAGAACAGTTTTTTGTAAGAGTTAACTATCCTGTCCCTTTTGTCCATTTGAAAGAATGTTAAGTTTTACTCTCATCTCCTACAAAAGACATAATTATAAACTTTTAACTGCTCAGTTTAAGAGGTCATAATCCAGAAAACTTGATGCAAGAGTTGAGGAGCTTAGACCCGAATAGTAACCACAATCATTGACATCTGCAAAGTATAAAGTGAATCCATTCAGTAATTGCAAACATGAAATGCGGCATCTAATAACTTAATGGGAAGGAGATATTTGGACATCCAATCTCCGTAAACAGATATCCTGTAGAGCATTGTCGTACAGGATCTCTACTGTCTCCGTGGAAGGTCACGTCAAGATGAACTTTGTGTCGACCAATCAATGCGTAGCTTTCATCTAGACGAAACACTATTAATAACATTTTGATTTCGTAATTTCTATTTTTAGACCAAGGCTTGCAAGCTGATTTAACAGCGGAATCATTCAGTCTGCGATTGGACGGCCTAGTTCAAATTGCGTGACGTAGGCGATGTAAACAAGTTACGTATCAGAACAATTTCCTCATGAATATTATGATGAGAAAAGGTCACCTGAACGTGACCTTCATTTGGAAAAGGCCAGATCTAAATTAGCGAGTAGGCCAGCAGAAAATTTTAGTTCGGGTTTTAATCAGATTGTTGGACATTGAGATTTGAGAAGGATAGCCCTACTGAATAATTGTGCAAAATGGGGGTGCTCATATTTAGATTGAAATCCATGACAAAGTACAATACAACTTTTACATATTATCATGTATTCACACAACTCATTAAAATACATCAAATCTAAAGTATGCAGTTAATGAAGTTATTTTCCTTTCATTTTTTATACTAACCAAGATAAAGACATGGCTCAATATGCATACATATTAAAATTCTGCTTCTAAAATTAATACATTCAGGCTGTAAACTAGAACATTAAATTTATTTTCATAACATTATATATTTGTTGTCACATCATGGCAATGTTTCATACATATAAATTAAATAAATACATTAAATATGTTAATTTATAGTCTGAAAAAAACTAATTGATTTCAGAAGCAGAATTTAACTCAAGGTTTTCATTAATTGTTTTTTAAGAACTAAATTTCTACACTTACTACATGTATCAGTACTTCTGAATAACAATCATATCTCAATAACAAATACAGTATAACCTCTGCAGAGCGGCCTTCTACAGAGCAAATCCTCAGCACAACAACAGACTTTTGATATTTCCTGTAGGTGTAAGTTTAGTTGAAATTAACCTCTGCAGAGCATCAACCTCTGAACAGCAACACTTTTAGTCCCTCCAAGTGGGTGTCATTCAAGAGAGGTTATACTGTAAATCTAAATAGAATCCACCTTCAATAAAAGTCACCTTTCAATAGCAGCCATATTTCAATTGCAGACCCTTCCCAATAGAAAAACCAGCTTTCTTTGGTTAACATTCAACTTAATTCAACAATAATTTGTCAGACATAGGAAATAATTTTACCAACAACACAAACTTTCAAGGGCTATCATCATTCAATAATGCAAATATTATTATTTTTTGCCCATTATTCTAAAGGCCAATACAGGAAACAATGAATAATTCAAATAATGTATAGCTAGGGATAATATATCAATTTAAACACGTATTCCTTATAAATGATACACAGCTTTGACATTTTAGACAATAATAAAACAAAATGTATCAAATCAAGGGAGGCAACTGTAACAAATTCTTGATAAGTAAGTTATGAATTATCTCCCTTAGAATGATGTTAAATTAAGTAAAAAATAGAGAAGGTAAGTTAGTTTTTTCTTTGTCAGTTTAAAGTCAAATTATGAAACATCAACACATTTTATCAGCTCCCATCATTTTTACAAGTGTTACACCAAAGTATATAAGAAATAATTTGAACCCAAAGCCAAGGACAGGTGAAAATTGAATTGATTCAGGCCAGAGAAAATAACCAATTTCACGTAATCAAACTAGTTGATAATTTTGCTTTTCATTATACGCTGGGGTCCAAAAGTTTCTTCACACATTTTTTTTTCATATTTTCTCTGAAAACTTAAACTTTTCCAGAGAGTTAAATAAGCATTAAATAAAAGCCATTTTTCAACAAAAACTACATTTTTACAAAAGGGAGATATGAATGAATATAATTGAAGGTTCATGTTAAAATGTATATTATTAGTGAAACTTACAACAAGATGTGAAGTTTATCTAAGAGTATTCTATAACATCAAAATTTAACATGTGTAACGACACTTTTGGACCCCAAAGAATAACATGAATCTGGCTTATTCTCAAGAGAAGTTAAAGCGCTAACTTGAACATAAACTGTCAAAAAGACACCAGACAGAGACTGTAGCAGAAATAGAAAGTCTAATTTAAATGAGACTGAACGAACAACAATTTACAAATCACTGATCAGTAAAAAATAATGGTGCAGAACTATGAATAAATATAATGATTAAGTTTCTAATGAGCTCACATTTAAATAAATGAAAATTGCAGTTTGACTGAAACTTCAATCAGTTATATTTTTGACTCAGTGTTTTTTATATTCATGAAGATGAAAACATTTAAGGCTGTACAAATGATTAACCATGTATTAAATATAAAGAAAATACTTCATAATAATACAGTAAAAATGAGAAACCTAACAAACCATGACAAATAGAACATTAAATATTATATGTTAATATATACACTTAAACCCCGATTCATATTGTTTTGAGGTCAATACAATGAAAAACCCAATTTAAAGTTCTCCATTTACATACAAGCTTATTTTATAGCTAACAAGCTTATAGCGTGGGTCACACTCAACTGACCTTTTACATTATAATAATATTGCAAACAATTGTCCAATCATGGTCAGTGAATAACATGCACCATCAAAAGCCTCACCAGGGCTGGTCATACCCTTTCATAAAAACTTTGACAATAATGTCAATTGTCCTCCATTAAATTAATAAGGTATATAAAGAAGTTGCCAGCATTGTGGAAGGTGAGATAAGTACTGGTTATAGACAAAGGTCTAGGAAAGCTAGGTTAGGTGTGCTGGTCGCTGTAAAATAACTTAAATGTGTTGACACAGCTTTAAACAAAAGTCAATTTTTCAATACAAAGAAATACCTTAAACTACTATAGGGCCTCCAGACATCATAGTTAACCATGGTTTGTTTAATGGCTGCTTACATGGTCAATAACCATGGTATGACCATGGTTGACCATATTGTCAAAAACAATGAATTTTTTTATACTAAGCCTCCCCTTTTTGGCTTCCTAATACAGGTCAAACTGTAGCATCAACAAAAAAAGTAACTCCCCATTTTTATTCATTTATGTTCATTTTTTATACAGTTTTTTGTCATTTTCTTCAATAAAAAATATGAATATAATAAACTAGAAAAACATCATAAAACCACAAAATACCTGAATAATATTATAATAATAATATTAGAAATGAGTTAAAGTAGAAAAAATGACATTATGTCACTATAACTTGGTTTATGACAATATATGTGGTTATGTTAACTAACTTCTTATAGTGAATACATTGTCCCTGTTTGTCAAAATAAATTAAAAAAGAACATTTTTCAATTATAGTACTGAAAAACATTTGTACAGGGTAACCACACTCATGCTTCTAATATGTTTTTTGTATGCCATAATAGTTTATTTAAGTGCTGCTGTTTCGAATCTAAGTGGTGAAATGAGTTTACAGAATTGCATCAGCCCAAAGAACTTTATAACGTGAATGGTCAAACAGTCAACGGTCTCTGGACCCAGCCTGGTACCCTTTTACTTAGCAACTGTCCTTACCAATGGCTGAAAACTTTGCTACTTGATACAGAGGTAGATGGGGAAATGCCGACAGAAAATATTTCAAGACCATAATCCACAAAGATGTAAGTATAGATTCCATTCAGAAATGAAACCAACAACCCCTATGTAACCAGTTAAGTCACCCTGTCCTTCAGAGAAAAACTATTTCTAAAAGGTCAGTGATTTTGAGGTATGATGTCAAATCAATAAAAGCATCAAATATTCATTTATAAGATAAAATATTTATCACTGACCATACACATTGACAACTTGTGACATAACAGATGTCATCATATACCCTGGTTTACAGCTGGTCAATAATATAGACAACAAACAATCTACTGCAGTATATAGAACAATGACCCGATTGTTTCAAAGTCGAATCTGAATCAAAATGACAATTTAATAAAAACAACTCAAAGAAACAGAACTAAATGGACTATATACTATTGTTAACTTTTATTTAACTGTCAGTGGCGCATACATTAACCCCACTGATTTAAATACTCAGATATTATATTTTTATCTAAAGTGAGTAAAGAGATACTCACTCAGTAGTAAGTATTTAAATCAGCAGGGTTAATGTGTAAAGGCCAGTAATATTTCACTAAACTTTATGAATAGCTGTCTGTCCTAGCACATTGAAAACCTAACAGCAGTACTATCACTATTTAGTCTGTATCAAGAAGCCTGTATCTAAGCTTAGGAACCCATTTCTGGTCAAACCAAAGGAATATCCAAATTCAAAAATATGCACAAAGAAACCATTAAAAAAGGGTCAAACTTTAGCATATCCATGTCCAGACTCCCCCCCCCCCCCCCCCCGCCTTGAAAATAATATATTTTAGAGACACTTGGTCATGCTGTACTTGAGTCTAATCAGGTTCACATCTGATAGCAAAATACAATCACTATTAGTTTAAATTTGTATTTTTATGAGCAAACAAATCTTAAATCAAGCTCTAGACCTTCTGGTAACAATTGAAGGGTCGTTAATCAATGGTCCCTTAGTTTTTTATCAGTAAATATGCAAGCTAAATTCTGATAATGATTTGTTAAACTTAACATTTTATCCTTACGTAAACTTTAAATTTTTTCCTGGACAAAATTTCAGTCTAATTTTCGACTTAAATCGGCAGTTAAAAGCTTCCAATACATATTTAGCAACTTAATGCAACATTGCTGTAAAACTTTTTTTGCAAACTTTACTTTCTTGTAATCTTTAAAATGATTCAATGACATGCATCTAAAAAAAAAATTAAGTTTTACAATATTCAAAATTCTATGAGCCAAATGGCAATTTTTCTTTAATAGAAAAAGAGATTTTGTTTTCAAGCAAAATACTTCAGTTTTCAGGCCTCCTGAAAATGAATCTTTTATTTAATGAAGGAGCATTTAAATGATCCAGTGGTAAAACACACGCTTATGGTGTCAGGTTTAAACACCATTAGAGGCCCTGCTTATTTCCCTGAGCAAGTAAATGGGTACTGTGAGAGTCACTTGCTTGAAGTTGATTCCGATAATCAGAGGTTATCATACAAAACTATAAGGCGAACTAAGTAATGCATTTTAACTTATTAAGTAAATTTTCGAAAAAAAAATTAGTTAGAGCAGTGTTGCATAAAACAGTTGATTTATAATTCACCAAGTGAAATATGAAGCCAGCTTACATATAAGGTAAATGTTTATGCAGGTAGATAAATGCATGCCTCATATCATATTATATAAATAATTACATGTTATATATACAAATATGTAAAATAAATGAGCAAACATTGTCATACTGAAATTCCTCTACTTCACGGCTCAGAGATTATGTAACTATAGAGTTAAATTTTATAAATCTTTCAGTGGCACATACATTAACCCTGCTGATTTAAATATTCACTATAGTAACTATAGTAACCTGTACTCAAGATTGATAAAAATAGATATCTGTATATATATATATTATTTGTATAAGGAAAATCTAACATATTATTAAGTATTTAAATTAGTGGGGTAAATGTATACATGTGCCACTGAGAGATGAATAAATTTAACAGTAATTACAATTCTATTCAAAATACTGTTTGTTTAATTTCCAAATTATCTTATCCAATTCTCAAGAAATTTAATTGAATACCAAGGTAACACTCAGCATCTGGTCTGGTTCCAAGCAGCTCGCAAAGACTATTTTAATCACCAGCAGCAGGTTAAGGGTTGAACTAATAACATCATTACAAAAGTTACTCAGGACAGGACACACAAGGGCACAAGGGGTCAATTCTATCTTAACACTAAACATAACACTAAAACTGAAAACTTAAGTTACTTAAGCACTTACCCTTCGTAGTCGTTTCACATGATTGAGGTTAGAGTTTGAAGATTTTAACCTACTCTGGCTAGCCCGTCTAGTTAACACTGTACTCATATTTTCGTTATATCTTTTAATTTAAATTCCTTCCAAATTCGAGTTTCAAGGATAAATTCCTTCCGATAGTAAATAATCCAAAGTCAAATCACTCATATTTTTTATTATTCACAATTCAAAACGATCTTAGGTAGATCGCCGTAATTCACTGTAATCGTACAAATATTATTGATAACTGTATTGACCTACATTTATATTTTCACAAGAGCCTTTCGATAACTTCAAGGTTTTTTTTCAAACACACGTAAAAAAAGACGACACTCTTGAA
Source organism: Mactra quadrangularis (assembly GCA_025267735.1). Lineage (NCBI taxonomy): Eukaryota > Metazoa > Mollusca > Bivalvia > Venerida > Mactridae > Mactra > Mactra quadrangularis. The sequence continues at coordinate 42,802,469 of CM046305.1, read as the reverse complement.
TGAAGACACTATCTCCAGTCAAAGATCGTTTTTATTCATATACTATTAATTCAGAAAAAATTACCAATAAATTCACACGTACATAGCTTAACCGAATAATATTTTCATTTAATTTACTATGCAAACAAACACGTATTTTATCTTAAAAGCTCTTCTAATAGAAAAATACGATTACACTTCCATACAACTAGATATCACCCTCTTGCGAAAATATTTGATTAAAAAAACTACCATAGGCTCGTAAAATTTTTACTTTAAATCGACAATTTGCATACTGGATTAATTTTCATACATAAAACTACTTTATAATGCAAACTTCATCGAACGACCTATTGAATATTCATTTAAAAGGTACGAAATATAACTTTTAACTTAATAACTCCTTCGAAGAAAATTTGTAAACATAAAAATGTACATGTACGTCCAGAATTCAACAAAATTTTATCATTTCATAAAACAGTTAAAAATTTAAGTTTTTACAATACATTCAATATTAAATTAAAATTCAGAAACATTCAGCCAAAGACCAACTTGTTTCATGCAAAATTATTTTATTTATGATGATTTCAAGGTACTAAAAGACAAGCTAACTATAAAGACCATCTTCAAAAAGTAGAACATATTAAAGTTTAAAGATACATCCAAAATTTCAAAATTATTAGTTAGGAATTTGTAAAATTTTTAGCTGGAACCTTCAAACATTTATCTAAATTTTAAGAAAGTCTGAGTCTACAAAAACCAAGAAATCCATATTCGTAAAAAATGTGTACAAAAAAAAATTGTAAATCCAAATTTCACTGAATTCTCAGTCTGTATCACTAGCAGTAAAACCATAAACCTACAAAGTATTTATTCAACATTAATCCATCCATCCAAATTTTCAACGAATTAATATCACACGGGGGTACAAAATACGTAAAAAAAATTACATCCAAAATACACTCATCAACAAAAACTTTCAAGTATTAAATAACTTATAAAATACACAACCCACAAAATTTAACAATCCCTAAAAGCAACGATCCATGCAACAAGTGACGAAAAAGACCCGACTGTCATAATCACCATCCGTACCTTATAAACATATGTTTAAGTTCATCGTAAATACAGAAACAGTAAGCTACCGGGTACTCGACAAATCATTATCGCTAATTCATCAACCGTGAAAACATTTACTATCTTATTGTCCAGCCATACAATCTATAAACTGGACAGTGAAAATTTCTATTCAATTGACAGTTGGGGTTAAACCTGGTCTACTTTGTCAGTCAGTCTCCCCCCCCCCTCCATCTTTTTCAGCTTGTCTCAATATGATTAACGAGGATGAACAACTAAAATACACAACTGCTGTAGAAGAAAAAAATATCGCCTCAAGGCAGAGAAAAATACAAAAAATTTCATTTTTAAACCAACTTAGTAGCAACTAGTATTACATAGTATGGCAAATTTAAAATTTAAAGACTTAGGTCTTAAATTAAAAAAAAAAAACATAAATATATATTTTTCCTTATTTATAATATGAATTTATTTTAGCTCTTTTAATAATTAAACTTAAAACACATTTATATTTTCCTTTTTTATCATATAAATTTATTTTTGCTCTATTGTGAAGCGAGGTACTACGACTTATATCAATGACTCAGGATTTCCTTTCAAGAAAATTAAATATGTAACATACAGCATTTAAGGCAAAACTTTTATTTTAAGAAAAACTTCATAATTCTAATATATTTAATATCAATATTTAAATCTATATTTTCCCAGTCAAGCCAATTGTTTATGTTAATGATTTTGGTAGATAATTAAGTTCTAAAATAATCTTATCAACATAAGTAATCAGCAAGTTTTTTTTGTTTGTAACAAATAATCACAGTTTGAAACACCTTCTGGGGATGTCTATTGTTAGATAAATTATATAATCAAAATTCTTGATCAGTCTCAAGTATTGACATATGCTAGTCTGTTTGTTTTATAATCTTATTGATAAGATGTCAGATCCTGACATTTGCTACTTAATTATTTTACAAGTAATTGTCAAAAAGTAATATTCCTATTGGCTGATTAAGACTTTAGATTATTTTATGTTACCCCGCCCCTAATTTTGACTTTCCCTATAAAACTTTTAATTTATAGAATTGAGGATAGAATTCAAGATGTAGGCAAAACGTTAGGTTTAAGTTAATAAGTCTGTACATAAGGAAGTTTTAACTATTAACATATTCTGGACATTACATTTGAATACTTGTTTAATTTACACTGCTTACTTGTTGTTATTTAATGTGTTGTAAGAACCATTAAAGGAATAGAAAACAGAGACAGTGTTGTAATTAATCTAGAACAATTTATGTTGTGGTTCTTAAGTCGATGTGTTGAATCGACTGAACCCTTCTGTGAGTTTAACTAAGCCGGTGTGTTGAATCGGCTGACCCTTCTGTTCACCAGAGGTTATGTGATTTGGTTCGAGTCGCGGCATTCCTGCTAATTCCCCATTACAAGGAGCCCGACTCTAAGTTAACTGCAAGATCTACAACTTCACTGGTGACAAATATATAAATTTTTATTTTAACTTTTTAACAGTATAAGGTTAAGATGTCCTCTTTGAACAACCTTTCTATGTACAGTCAAACCTGTGTTGACAGTCAGACAAGGTAACCATATGTTTAGTAGGTTATGTACAGCTACCAACCCATCAAACCAGCCTTCCTAGGTACTTTTCTTTAACACATTTTCGTTAAATTTTCTAGCCTGCCTGGCTAAATTAACGGTGTGCACAAGTTTACTGATCCTGGGATCAAATGCTCAATTTCCAGAATTTGATCATGTAATAATGCATAAGGCCTTGTCATTCCTACCACTAATTCTCAAACATGTAGGGCAGTTGTCAGTCACTGACAGAAGTAATGCGCCTAGTGTCTGATTAACAGCTAAATTTTGAACAGTTTTAATATTTCTGGCATGGCTTACTTTAATTGTAGACATAACTTAATACAGGTGACCACTGTCACAATGTATGCCTGTATCGCAAGAAGTCAAAATTTCAGAATGGTAAATATTGATATTTTTACTTTAACTCCTGAAGCCTTTTCATGTTAAGCTTTGAATAGAGTTGTAGGCCATACAAGAACAATATGATTTATTCATACCATGGGTACATAAAGACATAGAAATGACATAGAAATGACAAAGTCTTTGACACCAAATATGGAAGTATTCAATTAACTAGAACGCCAGGCATAATCATGTATATTTGATATCTACTTCATAAATCTCGCAGTGACAGCTTCAGAAATAGGCCAAAATTACTATAAAGTTGTCGTAGTCGGCACTATCATCATTATCATCATCATATTCATAATAATAATCATCATCACCACCATCATTATCATCAACATCATTATCATCATCATTTCATACACCCTTGAACACCAGACCCCTGACTACATACACCATGCCCCATACAAAATAGTCCACTCCAACCTTACATGTATATCATTGTCAAAACTTGATATATTTGCAAATGTCCAGTGATACAGCACACAAGTTGTCCCGGACACCCACATTTCAGATTTAGCCACCATAAGTTTCTTTTGAGCAACCTAAAATCAGCAAGTCAATTTTAGTTAAAAAATGTCCACATATACTAGTCAGTTTAAAATTGTTTACTTTGAATCCACTGCACAAATTGTTTTTTCAAATGACCAAGTTTTCCGCTTGATTCAAATTTTGTGAGGAGGATTTGGAGCTTAAGAGCAAAAATGTCCTCTCACAGATTTCATAGACTGTAATTAAATGTAATATTAAACATTTTTATATCAAAGAGAAAAAATATTTTCTAAAACTTTTTCTCCCACTATAAAGTATCTACATAGATAAATATTGAATTACAAAACATTTGTAAAGGACAAAGAAGGTCAAGTTACATCTGAATAATACAAACATACATATTTAATAACATAAATATAAAATAGTAGTCTTTGCTTGAAATTTTCATAAAACTCTCTCTACCCTTCAATTGAACTTTTTTCAAAATTATGGAAGAATAAATATTGGAATGGACTTGTCAAGTGGTTACTATGTTGCACTTGGTTATCATAGGATAGCCAGCACTGTATTGATTCGAATCCAATCCAAAACCTACTCTGGAGTTTCCTTAAGCAAGAAACTTTATCCCACAAGCTCAGAAATAAGGGGACCAGGATGTGAACTCAAAATGAAGCAATTATAAGTATATATAAGTTGTAAGACATTCACTTCACAATCAAGCTTAACTAATGGTGCTAACATTCACAATTTATTATTACATTAAATTTGTTATTTATTTAATACAAGGTAAATTACTCCGAAAGTTCAATTAGCAGACAGTTCCTACAATAAAAATTATTCAATTTTACAGATTTATACAAGCACAATGATGTATGCATAGCTAAGGTTTTGCTCTTTCCATCTACAATCATCTTTTGCATACACCAAATAATAAATCTGTAGGCCCATTTCAAATGCCACAACCACAGCAGATTGTGTTTAGTCGACAAAAAATAACTATCCCTTCATAGTCCATGGATCAAATATTATATTCAAATACATGAATTTTGTCAATACACCGTAAAATTACTAACTACAAGAAAACGTAATACAATCTTTTAAGTGATTCAAAATATCTATTTATCAATATCGTTACCACTCATTAATACATGGTTATATTTCATTCGATAAATTTCTAACAGAAGTTCTCATGTCAAAACATATCTAATCTATAAACATACCTGAACCCTCAATTTGCTTTTTATACAGTTAATCATTTCTTTACCACACCTTATATTGAAATGACAAACTTTGAAATTTTGAAATTATCAATCAAATAAAAATAACTCGACTCAAGTGAATTTTCACAAGTCATTTTGGCATTCCCCATTGACATTCAGAAAGGTTCCTGCTTTAACAAGGAATAAATAGGATGCATTGAATTCCTACTTCATCAATGTTTGAATTTATATACCTATTGAAGTTAAGTTGCAGTCATCACCCTAAAAATTTTCAAGTATCAGCCCAATTTATTATGTTAGATATTTAGTACAGGGCAAAATCTTAAACAATCATACAGTGTCCGATTATATGAAATAAGTAATTCTCACTAGCCTGAATTAATATTCACTTGCTGTGGGCTTCTTGCTTTCTAATTTATTACCTTTCACAGTTCAAAGCAAGTTTTTTTTCATTCTAAACCAAGGATTCAAAATTCTAAGCAACAGTCACAGTTCAAGCTCATTTAGGATAACATGAGACATTATTTACAAAGAATATCGTTTCAGTTTGTCTCAAGTTATCCTAAACAAGCTATACAAGCTTACAGCAAACAAAAGAGTAACGACTGACTCACTAAACATACTTAATTAAAAGTTTTCAAAGCAAAATGCTTTATCATGAAATTACAGTAATTACTAATACAATGTACTATGTTTCACATAAACTACGCATTTGAAAACCCCCGTCTTAATTCTTTTTATTCTAAATTTGGGAAACGTTTTTTCTTTACAAGTAATTTATGTGACATCTCACACTTATATAATATATTAAAACATTTAATAAACATAACATGAAACATTCCCAGATGAGTAATCTTCAGTAAAACTTCATAATTTCCATGATATAAATATTGTTAAATTCTATTCAACTGTCAGGGACGCATACAGAAGAACAATGAACACTTCAATTGTTATCAGCCCCTGGAGAAGCTACACTCTGAGGGGGGGGGGGGGGTAGAGCTAGGTGACCAGATACACTATTTAGATATGAGTTAAAAGTCTATTAGCCAAATTTATTGAAATTTAAAGGGAGACAATTCGAAATAAGCCAAATCATCAGATTAGCAAGAGTTAATCATCTTGTAAAGTAAACAAGAATAGACAGAAATGAAGAAATTAAGGGATAAGGGACAAGTGATATGTTAGAGATCTCAGAATCATTTTGGGGCCGAAATTGGGCCCATTTCCCATCAAAAAAGTTTGTGTTCCCCCTCCTTGAAGTAAAATTTTCCCTGTCCTTAAAGTTTTATATAATTTAGTTCATTATTGGCAATTTCTTGTGTATTATTGAGAAATCTCTGACAATAAATTGCTTCATCAATTGAAACTTTAAATAAGAAGACAAGATTATCTATTAAAACATCATTCTGAGAGTGGATATTATTATCGTAGCTATTTTCCTCTAAAAAAAGGGTCCTGTAATACTGACTCATTAGTACTACCAGTGAAGCTGAAAACTGATAAAAAATCAAAAAGTAGCCTCATTATTAATTTTCTGCTAGAAAGAACAACAGCTATGCAGTAGATAAAAATACGACTAATAAAAACAATAAGACAATTGAAACTTGACAGACTGATGACATCATACTGTCCCCTAGCTGTCCCCTAAGGGCTAAATATTAAATCATGTAGAAAATTAACAAGATACATGACAGTGTTGTGATGTCATATGATGTCACTAAGATTTTGCGTAAATACTGACCAGACACTTAAAGTGACAAAATCCTGACCACCAATTATTTGTAAATCTGTTATAATACATGTTAACAATACGGTCTACCCCAATCTGACCCAATAATAGCCTTAGTCTACCTCAGCATGAACCTATGTACAATTAACACATCTGACCCAGTATTAGCCTTAAATTTTAACAATCATTAGCCTATTTTCACATTCGTTAGCCCAATCATACAAAAGAAGCAGTTTTTATTAGGTTGAAATTTTTTTTCACTATTATCTGTCTGTTGAAGTACACATTATAGTACTTCACCAAGTAATTAACCCAGTTCGGTGAAAAAGTATTTTTTTTTTTGTGCAAGCTCAAATAAATTTTCACCTATATCTTGGTATTTGGCTAGTTGTTTACAACAAGGACTGCCACTTGATTGAATTAAGCCAATTCATGCACACAGAAAACCTACATCTGACTGATTAACTTCAAATTTTGTTGCCTTCTTGACATTCCAAGTGCTCTAGACAAATGAAGTCCAATAATAAACATAATATCACTAAAATAATACAGACTGAAAATTATCTATGGCTAATTGATTTAATGTATATGTAAATGATGACGAAATTGCACTCAAGTCAATGTGAACTAGCTACAATTTAAAAAAAATCTTGGCTTGTTGCGGACCCATACGTACAGACAGCCTTAGACCATGGGAAGCCTTGCGTGTTAAGGTGACAGTATGCACATGGCACAAAACAACACACCTGTATGGAGCCATAGCTGGAAGATTTGCAAGTTTAGTCCATAATTGGCCACAATTTTGTTCACGATTTGACTTTGAAACAGATACATGTAACCACAGCTCATCTCAGTGACCCAAGTAAAAATGTTACAGTCCGTATGGGTACACAAGAGTTTGTATGGGTCCTTGTGGAGCTTGATCGCACGGCGCCAATACAGTGCCCTCACGGCTATTTTTATGTTTATGGGACTGTAGCTTTAAATATTATGCTAACATTGAGTCCCCGTACGAGACAAGTAATTGTGGTCACAACAAAAAAACAACAACAACAAAAGTAGTACTCACATTGTAAAGCAATGTATACCAAAATGCCATTACATCACTGGAACCACATTCCCTGATATCCAAGATTCCATCTTAACAATTACAACATAACTTTCCAATTAAAAACAACTAAACATCTAAACTATTTTTTCTCTCAGACTCTAAAACAACTCACTACAGAGGTATATCTACCTTAATTAAGGTAACATTGAAACATTTACAGACTTGAACATTTTTACTGCCTTGAAAAAATGAGCGCCAAGTTTAATCAGCACTAAAACAATTCAAAGCAACTTACTACTAAGGTATAATTATCTATCTCATTTAAGGAAACATTGAAATATTTTACAGACTTGAACATTTTTATAGTCTTTGAAAAAACGAGTGCCAAAATAAAATCTGTACTATAAGAATCTACCTCCATTAAGGCCAGATTGAAACATTTTCTCTGGATTTAGCTTCAAACCAATCACTAGTGACTAACAACTGCCCAACATGATGTAAAATAAGTTGTAGTAGGAAGAATGACCGTAAAAAATTATTTCATGACACTTATAATGAAAAGAAAATGAGAGCAAAAATGAAATTATCTATCAGAAAAAAAGTTTCTCCCTCCAAAAACTCTGGTTTTCTTGGAAAAGTCAGGCGAGCATGAGCTAGGGAATTAAGATTCTGGCACAAAAACGCATTTTGCAGGGTATTATCATTAAAACAATGGAAATAAAATTACTTCACATACTTTGAAAGAACGAACATCTCAGAATATGATTTTTGAAGAAATATACAAAATTTAGATAATAAACATTCTTACATGATTAAGATAATTAAAACTGCATGATTTATACTAGCTTATTATTAAAGTTATCTTGAGAAATATAGAGTAATGGTTTAAATTAAGAAACACATCTTTTGACAAAAAACAATAAAACATTCATAACACAGAAAGTAAATTTTTGTGATGCACTTTACAACAATGTGTACAAGTATTCATAAGTAAAAATGCAGAAATAAATCGAAGGAAATCAAGATGGATTAAGCCTAAAAAAACAGCATTTAGAGCACCTTAAGGATTTATTTATGCTTTGCCTTCAAACCAACTTTTCAAGGATGAAAGAATTAATGTTGTTAGACTAACAAGTACTTGGACATCATGGATCTAAACCAGAAACCCTAAACATTAATCTCTACAGTCAAACCACTTAGACCCTCCCATTATAGTTTTTCTGAGGTCTAGTTATAAAAATCACTAACAGAGAAAAAAGAAGTAAACAGTGTATGTTTCCAAATAAACAGCCATGATGGACAGTGACGAGGATGCCTAGAGGCAGGTTTCACTGTATTTCTAATGTTAGAACATTAAAGATCATTATCTTAATAATCTTATCAGAATGGACAATTTATTATTTAATGAGATTTTAGATTAGAGATCCTTCACTTTACCTCAAACACAAACTCCCAGAGTCCTGTAAGTAGAATTTTGTAATGTTTGATTTGTAGTGCCTAAATCCACCTTGTCTTCAATGTTGTTAAATGAAGACTCCTTCTAGAGAGGGTGGGGTTCAAAAGAGTTTGGTTGGGTGGATAATTGATTGTCTTTTTTTGACAAGCACTTATATTGACAGGGCTTTTTCAGTATATTTTGGGAAGGGGCTTCTTTCTTCAGGCAAAACATTCAGCAAAATTTTATCCCAATTTATTTGATAGAGAAATAAAAAAACCAAGGTGAACATCAAAACTGCATGATTTAAAAAAAATCTAAGGGAAAGGGGTCAGTAAGTGGATCCCGTTATAAAAGGGAAAATGTCCTGATTTAGTAACCACAAGTCCTGTGTACAGCATCCATAATAAATGTTTATACCTTGACTGGTTGCTTAACACAGGCTTGACAGTATTCATCAATAACAGGAACCTAAATTTTACCTGTTTCAAAAAAATGTGAGAGAATTTAAAATTCCCAGTAAGAATTAATGAGAGACAATAAACAGAAATTAGCACCAAATGTGTTTGATACGAAACAGAGTCTGCCAGCTTCATTTATAATGAGAGAAAATAAATCTATCATTTTATAGTAAATTAGACCTTTGAAGAAAAATCTTGTTACATGATTATTTAGAATGAAAGAATTTAATGTTTTCTCCCTAAAAAGCAACCTTCAAACTACAGCCCTTTATTAACAATAGTCTTTTTTAAACATCCTCTTTTTTACAACAGTCCCTTTCAGTTTTCTTAACCTATATATTCTTCAATTTCATGAACAAAAGCTTACAAAAGCTTCCTCTCTTGCATATTTCGTAGTTTTTTTTTTAAAAAACTGGATAGTATGAATGGATTAAAAGTGAAGTTTTTCAGAATCCTGAATTCCATGGTTTCAGTTGCTTGAAGGTAGAAAAAGATCCTTTATTAGGACACAATAAATACTGAACTTAAGAAACAGTTCTGAAAACTTTCACTCATAGGTTTATTTGACAATTAAGAATGTCAAGGGAGACAACTTGCCTACTACAATTGGCCAAATCAAAATTAAGTCAACAAGAGTTACTTCCCTTTAGTATACAAAAAATGAAATTCACAAAAAATCAATAATTTACAGCAGTATAGTATAAAGAATAGGACAATTATAAATTGTAAGAAGCTATAATTATATGAATTATTTACAAAACTACGAATGAACAATTGTTTGAGGCGATCAAAGAATAAAATAGCCTATTATCTTTGGCATTCGTTGACATGCATTATAATATACAGACAAAAAAGAACGGGTCTATCATGGTATTCATGTCATATAATCACATAACAAAACCAGATTTAGACATGAAATAGGCCTGTGAATGACAGTTTGTCCTGATAACTGTTATAGGCATGTATTATCAGTTTATGATGACAATTTAGTAAATAAAGTCATACTGTCAAACAGATAATTTTAATATAGCTTAAATACTGAGGTATGGTCCACCCTTAATATGACTGAGTAATTATTTGTCTCTAAATGGGGTCAAAATCAAGCCTCAATTAACTTTTGACTTGCAGAAAGTTTAACATCATTCAAAATCAGTATCTTAAAAGGAAATTTCAATAAATGTAAAATGGTCTTTGTCCACTGGAAATATTCACTCTTTTTTATTATAGGCTTGTGCAACTTTGGACCATTTTACTTAGGTTTCAATTAGTTAATTCAATACATGCTTTTCACTACGTAAATAACTTGCAATGTACATGTTTTACCAGAGATCCACATGGAAGATTGGATTTATCAATTATTATTATTTCACAATAAGAAAAAAATACAAGAACATGACTAAAACTCAAATTAAAAATTTAATATTTATTTTATTCAACTGTCAGTGGTGCACACATACGCCCTGCTGATTTAAATACTCAATATATTGATAGCAAGTACAGAAACACTGAAGTGAGTAAAAAACCTGAGTATTTTATGTAAAAAGGTTATCCAATAAATTTCAAGTATTTTAATCAATCGGTTGATGTATGCAGTGACAGTTGAATGTAAATTAACCAACACCTACGACAAAATTAGTGATCTTTGAACTGTTACAGTTACATGAGGAACCCATGCATTAGCAATGAAGCTAATAATAACTTACAAATTGGAAAAAAGACTAAGGGATCCTAATGTACAGACTATGTATAGTAATGTTCAAGAAAATCGATGACTTTCAAAATATTTTTTAAAAAAACAACCACAAACAAATTGGGATTTTAAAAGCAAATTGTTAATAATGAGGATGACGTAAATGTTTGTTTACAAACTCAAAGAATGACTCAAGATTAAAGTCCTCCTTCATATATCTAATATGATTTTACACTAATGAAACAAAAGTGATATTTGATCTCCATACAGATATCGATTTTCAAAATCAAGCCTCAATTAACTTTTGAATAACAGAAAGTTTAACATCATTCAAAATCAGTATCTTAAACGGAAATTTCAATAAATGTAAAATGGTCTTTGTCCGCTGGAAATATTCACTATTCTTTATTAAAGGCTTGTGCAACTTTGGACCATTTTACTTAGGTTTCAATTAGTTAATTCAATACATGCTTTTCACTACGTAAATAGCTTGTACATGTTTTACCAGAGAACCGCATGGAAGATTGGATTTATTCATTAAATAAAGTCATTATTTAAATTATTATTATTTCACAATACGAAAAAATACAAAAGATACAAGAACATGACTAAAACTTAAATTAAAAAATTAATTTTTATTTTATTAAACTGTCAGTGGTGCACACATACACGCTGCTGATTTAAATACTCAATATATTGATAGCAAGTACAGAAACACTGAAGTGAGTAAAAAACCTGAGTATTTTATGTAAAAAGATTTTCCAATAAATTTCAAGTATTTTAATCAGTCGGTTGATGTATGCAGTGACAGTTGAATGTAAATTAACCAACACCTACGACAAAATTAGTGATCTTTGAACTGTTACAGTTACATGAGGAACCCATGCATTAGCAATGAAGCTAATAATAACTTACAAATTGGAAAAAAGACTAAGGGATCCTATAACATACAGACTATGTATAGTAATGTTCAATTAAATCCATGACTTTCAAAATATTTATAAAAAAACCAACCACAAACAAATTGGGATTTTAAAAGCAAATTATTAATAATGAGAATGACGTAAATGTTTGTTTACAAACTCAAAGAATGACTCAAGATTAAAGTCCTCCTTCATATATCTAATATGATTTTACATTAAAATGAAACAATAGAGTCAAGTCTTTCAAGGAAGTTGAATTATTGTTATATTCTATTCAACTGTCAGTGGTGCATATATAAAACCTGCTAATTAGAATACTTGATATTTGATCCCCATACAGATATCGATTTTCATTGGCTGTGAGTACAGAAGTACTGTATTGAGTATTCAAATCAGCAGGGTTAATGCATGAACTACTGACCAGTTGAATAAAATTGAACAATAACAAACAATGTATGAATATATAAAAAAATGTGACTGTCAATGAAACCAAATCATGGTCTAAGGCCACAACAAATTGATCATATGTTCTATGGATTCGCTCGCACTATTTTGACGGTTTTTACAACAAAAAATATTTTTTATTTACTCGCTCGCTCATAAAAATTTGGTCAAACCGCTAAGTAAAGCAAGTGAATAAAGACTTTTTAAAAAAAATTTCTTCACTCGCTCGTCCCATTTTTTCCAGAAAAATCCATAGAATATATGATCAACTTGTTGTGACCTTATGCAAGGGCCATAACTGTGGTCCACACCCCTCCCCACTGGATGAATTTAAGCTTTCCTTCTAGCAAATATGCAGACTGTAGGTTTGTTGATAATTAAAAAAAACAAAAGCAGTCTAAAGCCAGATAGACAGTAAACATTAGGGTTAGTGAAAATCATATATTTCATATAATCAGACTAGTTGGTATTTTTGCCCTCATTATGTATAACTTCTATACTTAAAAGACTTTTTTCAGTAATTGGGGAAGGAGCCTAGGGCCATTTTTATGTATACAGAACATTTGGGGACATTTTATCACTATTTCATGGATAGAGGAACAAAAAACACAAGTTAAACTCCATATTTGGGGAAAACTGCATAATTTTAAAGAAATTTCAAGAGGGGAGGGTGCCTGTAAATGGTCCGTTAGATAAGGAAAAAAATACAAAGGGAAATAATCCATAATAAAGTCAGGAAGAGTTGTGGTTACTTTCTAATTCTGTTCATCACATGGTATGTTATCATTGTATAAAGTTTCATAAAGATCTGACAATAAAAGGCAGAAATATATGCCGGCTAAAAATCAAACATTGATGGAATTACCATTCAACACAGCAGCTGGCAATGTTGTCTTTTTCTACCAGCTTAACACTCACATTCCCAGCCTATTGGCTTATCAGTCAAGTATGTAGTGTAGTGTACTAGTATTATGTTATCACAGACTACACTCAGAGATCAAGAGAGGTCTCTGAAGATTGGAAAGTAATTTAGTTTCAAGATTAACAGTCAAACCTTTATTAGGCAGTTAGGTTGGGGTGGAGTGTAAATGGATGCTTAAGAAGGGTGGCTGCTTCAGATAGGGTACTGATCAAAACAGATGATTGCTAAATACAGGTTATTATTTAAGATAGGTCACTGGTAAAGACAGTTTATTGCTTAAAACATGTGTCTGAATCATATAATTTACTAGGACCCCTGATAGACCGATTTTAATGGTCCAGCTTAGAAGTTAGGATTCCACTTTGCATTTTACCACAAAACTACACCACAACCAACCCGCAAATTTCAACAAAGGTAGCTGATTTTAAATAGCTATAACCTTCACAGATGCGGTAGCTTATGTTCATGGCCAGCTAAGTATTCTGAATGCACACCTCACCTTGGCCCATGTGATGAGTAAAATGTGATTTTTACACACCCAGTTGGAAATCCACTATCAATGGGCAACGGGCGAGTGGGATTTCATATACCTGTATAACACAACCAGTGTAGTCAACTTCATTACGTAATCAACATAATTTTCTAGGAAATTACAAAACACTGTACATATATTTAAATAGCATTTTACACCCATAATTAAAATTTCATACTTAAGAAAACATGAAAACCACACCCATTAAAAATAGAGGCAATGAAATTCTATAACATTCATAATTTTAGAAAAGTTCATATTTGATAAGGTTGAAACTGGCTTTCCAAACTATACTGCAATTCTAAATAACAGTGAAACTTGTCTTTAATAGCCAGTAATAATATCATGCTATAGTGAAACCTCTGTACAACAGTCAGTAGTAGAACTATGCTAAATTCACTGTTATAAAGAGGTGCCTGTAGTGAAGAAAGCTATCTCAGGGGTGTGTAGTTTTGTTCTTAAGTAGGAGTAAGATTACAAAAAGCAGTAGGGGGTCTGAGGGTCCTCCCCCAGTAGGTGTATGGGGGCAACCATTTTTTTGTTGAACTTTTACCGGCTTTCGACCAATTTTTACAACCTTCTATCTTCATTTGTCATTTTGATTAATACAGATGAAAGGTTAATCTAAAGAGGCTGTTGAGAAAAGGAGGGTCCATAAAAGAGGGGCAAATGTAAATAAAAGTTTTAGGGTAAAATCATAGTAAGAAATTACAAGTTAAATCAAAATGATCAATAACAAAAAATACCCAAGCAATACACGTCATGGGAAGCCAATATATATATATGAATCATATTTCTGAATAAAAATTTTGTTATATACAGTAAAAAAACATCAAGGTGGGAAAATCTTATAAGCATTAAATATAACATCAACTAAGCATTTTAGCTTTATAATTTTACAAGTCATAAAATTTCCATGAAAATGTTAACTTTACTTTTTAGTGTCTGCTGTATTTTCTCACAAATAATTCTTATGATAAAAATCATTGGTAAGTTAAAACAGGAAACCATCATTAGAACGTCATTCTAAGTCCTATCAATTCATTACTCTGAACATCATAATTATTTTTATCAAACTTTGGACTTTCAACTGCAAATTCATTGAATTTACTTACTAGGGGGACTGAAGGGGGCCCAGATCCCCTCATAGCCAGGAAACAATCCAAGTCATTGAGTTCAGAAACATTCCTCACACTATGGAGGTTTAACAGTACTGGTATAAATTTAGAATAAAATGAACCCGCCTTAATTTATCTGATGTAAAACAATGAAGGTTGGAATTTAATATGATGATAACACAATAGAAGTACAAACATTGTACAAGAGATTGTTACTATTTTCAATGTAAACTTTTCAGTCACTAATGGTAGGAAATTGGTTTGTAATTACAACAAGCTGTAGTGCCGGATTCATATGCCCAACTTGTCCAAGACTCGACTTGTCAGTCAGACTTAAACATTTATGGGTTGTTGTTTTTTGTTGGGTTTAACGCTGTAGCAACTCATTGTATAGGTCATATAACAGCGGTCAGTCAACCCACTCACTCCTCCTCAAAAAGCTAATTCTCTGGATTTAGCTGTTAACCAACTACTAAGGGCATACTTACATCAGTGACTGACAACTGCCCTACATAATTAAATCATTGGTAGGAGGGAAAATGGCCGTAGAAATAATTTCATGACCAAGCACCACGAAAGTATGCCCCGCCCAGGAATCGAACCCACGACCCCTCAATCACTAGACTTGCGTGCTACCAACTGAGCTAGCCACGGAAACATTTATGTATAGGTCTTATTACAGTGGTCAGTCAACTAATGCACTGCTCCTGGATGGTTAAATCTCTGAATTAATCTGTTAACCAGTTACTCGGCAATAGATTGGTCAGAGACTTACAACTGCCCTACATGATTTAGAATCAGTGCTAGGAGGGAGAATGGTTGCAGAAATTACTTCGAGATCAGGAAAATTTGTCCTGCCTAAGAATCAAACTTAAGACCCCCCCCTTATATCAGTAGACTTGTGTGCTGCAGTCAGAGATAGCCAGGCAGCTATTTGTTCTTACTCTAACTAAAATTAAGTCAATAATGAAAAAAGACACATAACAATTGATCTACCTTTATAATTAGAGGTTTAATGATACTTTCTATATACAAGTAACAATAGAAAGAAAAAAGAGAGAGGGACAGTCATTATAGTATAAACTATTCTTTTCTTTTATAACTTTTCATTCATACAATAAATCATAGTTTCTTTTATCTTATATTTGTTATAGCATACTTGACATACCAACTTTCAGCAATTATTATAAAAGTTATGACTTTCTACAGTGAAACCTCAGTTATGGCCCTTTAAATACCAATCAGGGCTTTTTCTCTAATATAGCAGGGGCCGTTTACTGGCACCTCTCCTTTCTGAAATTTCTTTGAAATCATGCAGTTTTTCCCAAATTTAGGTCACCTCTTGATTTTTCACTCCCTTGGCAACGAAATTGCAATGAAATTAACGCTATTGCTCAAAATAAAGATAAGCTCCCTCCCCTTTGTTCTATACCAAAGTAAGGCCCCAGGACCCTTCCCCACACATGGAAAACATGCCCTGATAGGAAAAGTTTATTGCATCACCAAACTGTTTCATCTGGTTTCAAATCTTGTTCAAAGCAACTAAACGTCATAAGCAACAAACAGTGACTCTCAACTAACCACCAGTTACCAAACATTCACAAGAGTGACAGTATTTTCATTGGTTTATTACCTAGCATAGTCAAACAGACCATGGTATGCTTTTATGACAAAGTATAGTATTCCCTATATACCCTGTTATTCATATTATACATAAATGATATCATAAAAAGTTCATACCATCCTGTCAATTTATCATAACTTTACAAACCCATTCACTTTTAATTGATGGCAAAGTCAATGTGGACATCAAAAATACTTAATCAGGAAAAACAGTCCAGAGTATAGACTTGGTAAGCAATTGAGAGGTCACAGGTTCAAAATTTACCAGGCTATACAGCTTATATCATGATTCTGCTCATTTGTTTGTCACAAATGTTTCAGGGCTTTTTCAGCCTATCTCACGGGGCCGAATATGGGCCCTGTTCCCAATGCCAAATAATGACCATTTTTCCCAATTTCAAGAAAAAAATTCCCAATTTTGTTAAATAATTCCCTTTGAACTGGATGTCTTTTGCCTTTACAAAAGAAACCACGAGATTTCATCATGTAAAAATAATAAATACATGAGAATTTGCATTGAATGCCTCATTGAACTGTCAGAACAAACTCTTTAAGAGAAATGCAACACTTCCAGAGACACTAAAGCAAGGCATAAAAAGATTTAATGCAGAAAAATTAATGATGAAATTTCCATATTGGGTTGATTTGTCGATATTTTTTCCCAAATTGGCATTAAAAATTCCCAATTTGGGCAGGGGCCTTTTTCCCCAAAACCCCTGAAAAAGCCCCGTGTTTCGATGTCTAAAAACATCTCCCGTCATTGCTTTTTGGCTCAGTAAAAGATCCATGCTTTTTGACTGTGGCTGTTCCTGCCTTCCTAGAAGATCTGTGTTTTTTTACAGTTGCAGTTCTTGAAATGTTTTCAGAAGCCTTTTTGGCAAGAAATTTGGAGCAACAAGAAGTGGCAGAATTGATACAGTTAAGAAATGGTCTTTAATCAATTGTGGATTTCATAAAGAGGTGACTGTTGTTCAGAGGTTGTACATGTGTACTTACTGAACAGTGTTTGTTATAGAGTTTGTGGTTACTTAGGGGTGACTGTTGTTCAGAGGTTGTGCTTACTGAGAAGTGATTGTCGTTGAGACTAGGTAGTTACTGAGAGGTACTTGTTATATAAAGAGATTGCAGTTATTTATCTGTGGGTGATATCGAGAGGTTATGCTTACTAAGAGTGAGAGGTTGCAATATTTGAGAGGTGGCTACTGCTATTGAGTAGTTTAGTAACTGAGAGGTGGCTCTTATTGAAAAACACTTGTCATTAAAAGGCCATTGTTATTGAGAGGTTGATTGTTATTGAGACGTCGATTGTTATTGAATGGTCGATTGTTATTGAGAGGTCGATTGTTATTGAATGGTCGATTGTTATTGAGAGGTCGATTGTTATAGAGAAGTTGATTGTTATAGAGAAGTCAATTGTAACTGAGACCTCAGAGATGACAGGAAACAGTCCATTAAGGAAGATTTCACTGTAGTCATACAAACAATAACACAACACACAGTAAGAATGATAAAATATCGGAGTCAAGTGGTATCAAGTGATACAGTTATATCTAGCCTACAATAATAAATGTATAAAATAGTTTCCTGTATGTAAGGGATGTGTTATCAAGACCTCTACAGATCACATTATACACTTATAGTCTACTTGTTATAAACTGTCATTTAATAAATACTGTACAGGAAGTTTTCATGGAGAAGATACACAGCACAAGACGTCATAATGTTAAATTGGAAAACTTTATTGAACCATTAGAGAAGAATCGCCCATTTCATCAATTTGTTTTTAGATTTGTGCATTCCAGGGAATGGGAACACAGGCTATGTTATATTACGGGTCCTGGAATCAAATTTTGCATCTGTGATGCAGGAATTCTGCATCACTGAAAACCCTGGGAATACATTAACCCTGCTGATTTAAATACTCAACATTTGCAGGAAAGTATCATCACCTTAAAATACTAGAATGAAGTTAAAAATGTTTATGGGCTAGTGAAACTTACTTATTTTTTGTAGTTTGGGCTAGTTGATAATTTTCTTATCAATATAAACATAAGAAACCAGACTAGTTTGCAATAAAATTGAAAACAATGACTGTCAATGACCACTAACTCATGTTAGACTGTATTAGTATATATAAAACAGTAAACCATGTCATTAAGTACTAAGTATATCAACTACATAGTGACATGTATCTATGGTTACTGAATAAGGAAATCACTGACCAGGGCTTTTTCAGCCTATCTCACGGGGCCGATATTCGGCCCCGTTCCCAATGCCAAATAACGACCATTTTTCCCAATTTCAAGAAAAGAATTCCCAATCTCGTTGAATAATTCCCCTTTAAATAAGATGCCTTAGGACTTAACAAAAGAGATCACGAAACTTCAACTTTCGCGGATCGTTTGTTTACTTTTGAACGGTGACCCGTGAAATCCGCTGTCCGTGAAAATCATAAGTAAACATTTATCAAACTCCCCGCAGCGGTTATCTCCCTTTATCAAATCAATAACAAGTAGCAAAGCGTGACGTAAGCACTGTGACTGTGAGGAGTTTGGAAATTTATTCGTCGCACTGCGGGTTATTCAACGTAAAATAACAGTTAAAACTAACAATTTTGTCATCAATTTACCTTTTAATAGCCTTTATTAAGTTTATAACGCACAAACTTATGTTCTATTGTTTGAAACGAAATCACACGAACAATTACGATGTATTGTCATATATTTTCGCGACCACTGCAAAATCGCAAATTTGTTTGAAACATTTTTGATCCGCGTTTGTTATAAAACAAATATTTGTTTATATTTTCATCTTGATTAAACAATAGTTGCCTCAGGGAGCGACACAAACAAAAAATTGATTCTGTTTTCGTACGTGTGCTCTCAAAATAAACCCTAAATAACAGTGATTTTCTTCTTTGTCAACAATATCTTAACTGGTTTAGTTTTAAGAATTTTCGTCTGACATATATGCTTGTGTTTTAAAACAAACAGTTACAAAATTATTTGATTTAACACCTATACACCTTGGCAGAACCCATTGTGAAGTGTAGTTCAATACTGTAACTTTCATTGGTTACCAACTTCCCAGGGATGCACAAAAATGTTTTTGATAATTCAAGGTCTCAGACATATTTCATTATGTTTGAAAATAAAAATAACATTTTTTCATATTATTTTACTTGTAAAGAGAGCATGGAATTTAAGAAATAAGGAAGTAATCAAGTACAATCAAAATAAGAATCATAAAAATAATGGATACATGAGAATTTGCAATGAATACCTTACTGAATTGTCTGAACAAACTTTTGAAGGGCACTGCAACACCTTCAGAGACACCAAAGCAATTGTTTATGCATACTGTATAAAGATTTATTGCAGAAAAAATAAATTATGAAATATCAAAATTGGTTTGATTTGTCAATATTTTTTCCCAAATCTGACTATTTACCGCGTTAAAAATTCCCAATTAGGGCAGGGGCCTTTTTCCCAAAACCCCCTGAAAAAGCCCTGCTGACACAAAATGTCATCCAGTCTACATTTCACATAAAATATTGTATGTAAGTGCATAAATATATACACTGAAGTTAAAATTGTAGTTTTATATCAAATAAAGGTTACATAAGTATACCTATGTAAATGTATGAAAACTGACAAAAATATGAGTCTAAATTGAAATACTCAATTATAGTCATTGTCTTAACCCACTAGCCCAAAGTCCAGGGCTAGTAAGAATTAATTTGCGGAAGTGTAAAATACTTCAGTGATAGTCTTATGCCACTAGCCTGTAGCCCAGGACTAATAAAAATTAATACAGGCTAGTGAAACATACTAAGTGTAAAGTTGGGCTAATTGATAGCTTTGTTCTACACTATATAATATATAACTTGGTAAATTGGGCTGGTGCTTAAGGAAATTTGAAGACATGACTGCTACTTTAAATTGTCAGGCTAGTTGACATGTTGCCCTTTTCTATAAAATATAATAAATTAGCTAGTGCTACTGAAAAATTTAAGGTGATGACTGCAGGGGCGGATACAGGATTTTTTTCTACGGGGTCCGAACTTTTTCTAAGGGGTCCAAACTTTCAAACCACAGCCACATTATACACTTTTTGCAGAATATACCACAAACACTATAAAATGATTAAATGCAAGTTTCCCTCAGAGTTAAGGCATTATTTCCTTTGGAAAAAATGTAATTAACTGCATGTTAACATCAGAAACATAAAACAACATATGGTGACCACCTTACATTTATAAACAACACAATAAATAATCATCTCTAGTGTTTGATGAATACTTCAGCAGAAAAAACATTGGAAGATAAATAAACATTTTGAAAGTAGAAGTGCCAAACACATTCTTATAAATTGTATAATCATTCCTGCCTTGCAAGTCTAACTATTCTCAAAAATACATTTTTTCTTTCTACTATTTATCTATTACATGTCCCCTCTTAATCAAGACCAAAGACCCCAGTTTATGCATAACAACACTTCCGGTAAAGGGACTAGAAAGGGCCCTTGAAACCGCCCCCTGGCCCCAAGAAGGGCTGCAGTTACCAGTTGTGGCACATTTCCTCACTCCTCTGGACCATCAGAATATAGTAATGAATGTAAACATAATTTTTGTCCTCTGGGACCCTCAGGACCCACATTTTAAAATCCTCACGGCAAATACTGAGTATAATGTACGATACTGTAAGTGAAAAAGCAAGGGTCATGGAATCAAGTGCCTACTACATCAACAACATTCATACAGTCAATTACAGTTGACAATAAAGGAGTAAGGACATTATTAATATAACATTACAAACTTTATATACCAAAACACAAGGACAGGATAATAATGATAAGTGGATGTATTTTGATATCATCATATTATATGAACAACTCCACAAGCAACTTACACTAAGAATGTAAGAATTATTACTATACAGCACAACCTCAGTTAAATTTCAACTCAAAATTTAGTGGGTATGGCAGAGTAATTGTGACTTTGGACTGGTTATCATTGAATAGCTAGCTCTATGTCAGTTTAAAACATATTCAATACCTAGTAGACCAAGTTGTTTCCTTGAGTAAGAAACTTTATCCTAGCTCAGAATTGGTGGACCAGACAGGGGACTCAAAAGTGATTCATCTAAGGCGTAAGAATATTTTTTACAATCAAGCTAAAATAAATAAGTAAAAAATTAACTACAGCCACCTCTCAACAACAAACAACTAAAATTGACCACTTAAGCATTTCTAACTTAAAGTCAACCAACCCTGGCAATAATAACCAAGTCCAGGTTGACAGATAACATCTATATAGCAAAGTCCTGGCACTGGCTGTTCGAAGAGAGGTTTACATATAAATCATAATAAATAAATGGTAGATATCTTTATACAACTCATCTATTTACAACTTGACTTGGTATCACATTTCTTTAATATGAATCGAAAACATTTTTATAAAGATAAGTTTATGCAACACTATATTTAAGTTTGTTAAATGCTATAAGCAGATAGAAATTAAAGTTGAAAGCTATTTGACAGCATTTTTTCCTTATTAAGAGTTAAAATGTTATACTTATATAATGCAGTTTTCACTTTCAAACAAGTGAGGGAAGCTGAACAGTTTTGACAGTCATATCACGGTTTAGCACAAAACGGTCATAACTTACTCTTTTCTTATATTGAGTTACGACCGTTAAACGCTAAACCTGCAAAAATAATTCTCTAAAAGTAAGCCCCAGGTTTGTTCGAATCTAATTCATAACATTATTTCATGACATAAGCAGATTTTTACCTGAACTTATTTATGTGTTCTATTGAAGGGACCAGGAAGTAGACTTGATTAATCATTAAGTGTCTTACATTAATATAACTGGTAAGAAAATGTTTTGCAACCAAAATTAAAAAGTAAAATCAATAAATTTGCGATTACATAAGAACAACCAAGTGAGTGAAGAAACTAACAATGAAAAAACAAACAAACAGTTTTAAGCAAAAACTCACACCCATAAACAACTTATAACTATACCTACAAACAAGTCTCAATGCTAAAGACAACCCAAGAAATGTATTTAAACAGACTACAAGACTTTACAGTCATTGCCTAAACCTAATATTACAATTATAGACCTGAGTCTAAGGATGAGAATAAAAACAAAAATTATTATATAATGAAATTAAATAACTGTAGCTAATATGCAAAAAGTTTGAGCTATCAATGTTCTTACAGTATTTCAATTTTTTTTAGATACCTGTACCTTAGTTTGATATCAACAAAATATAGCATTTAACCAGGAAACCAGGTATAATGGAACTAAGATATTCATACTCTGATTTTTGTCTGTAAATCAAGGAAACACCAGATTAACATTCTAACAGCGGTAGAGTCAAAGTACTGGCCTAGATAAACTTTGATAGTAGCAGAGTCAAGGCATCGATTGTAAGACACTAGCAAGAAGTACTTGGTAAATAGTGAGTCATGCTTTGTTAGTATAGAAGGCAGGCACTCTGACTTGCCGCCTATTTCTCAGAATTTGTGGAACAGGCCTTACTTTATGCATTTGGGGAAATTTTTATTGCAATTTCATTTATGAAACAGGGCGCCAAAAAAAAGGGCAGGGTTCATCAGAGGGTTGACGCTTTAAAGTAACTATATCTACATGAGGAGGAGTAAAAAGGGCAGGTAGAAGAGAAAAAGGGGTCAGGGGCAGTGCCCTGCTATTCCGTATAACAATTATAACTATTAATAGTGCAATCTCAGATTAGGTAGATGTTACATGGTTGAATTGCCAAATGACATGGCAAACCAGGCAAGTTTATTTCAAAGTACAAAAACTTGCATGACCAAGTCAACAAACTATAGACAGCCATAGTTCACCATCAATAAATTAGGTATTGACCGTAATACACTGCATAGAAATTAGGACACAGTGACAATGAGGCCATTCAAACAAATCATCGATAATAATTACACAATCCTTGACATTTTGACAGCCATATAACGACTTACATAGGATAGATAATGACAAATTTGTTTTTAAACCAGTACACTATGAAAATGGTCAAAATTCAACAATACATTTAGTCTAGCAACAATGAATGACATTGGCATAGATCTTTATTTTAAATTAAAGTAATAACAATTTGTATATCAGCCCTCTGGCTAACTTGAAATTACAAGTCGACGGCAAATAATGGTTTGTTTTAACATGTTAAATTACTGTACATCAGAGGTCAACAATGAAATTTTCTAACAGCTAAGGTGACATGCATGAGTTTTATACCATTGTATTTACAGTTTACTTCATAGTACAATTTCATGCCAGGCCTTTTCCAGCTTTTTGGGGGAAAAGCCACTAGCTAAAATTGAGGGGAAATGTGGCATTTTGTGGAAAATATGGGATTTTTTATAATTCAAAACCCAAAAATAAGTGCATTTCAAATACAGTATGGAATGACAAGTCACAGGATATTTATCAATCTCAATATAACTAGTCTGGGACAGTCATTTTTAGTTTGGGCATCTACAAATTCTTTTGTGCAATCAATTACAAATAAAATCGATAATAATGGATGAACCTAAAATGACCAGTTGGGACAACCACTTTCATAATCAAATTTCATAGACTTTTACTATTTGTAAACAAAGAACTTTGAACTTACCGGAGTTTTCTTGTAACGAAGGCTACCACTTCTCTTTAAAGTACCACCTTTCACCATATCATCTTGAATTTCCACATAAGTTCCATCAGCTGATGGTCTCACCGATAATTCCACTAATTCCGGTATAGGTTGAACTTTAAGCACTACAGTATCCCCAGTTTTTCTGATCATATCAATAATGTCCTCCCTTGGTTTATGCTCCACGTTAACACCATTTACTTCAATTAATTTATCTCCAGGTATTAGGCCAGTCTGAGAACTAGTCTGGTTGCTGCCAGGTTCAGCAAATATCACATTAATTTTTGATTCCTTGCCATTACCATCTTTCTGGGTAACTGAACCTTTCCTTAGCGTGAAACCAAAATCGCCTGCTTTAGTTCTATTAATTACAAGTTCTCTTACCCTAGGAGGCTTAGATGGAAGAATTTCTGGCAATTTCAATGATGCTTTGAATTGTTTCTCGGGGGGAGGTGACTCAGGGGGTGGAGGGGGCAAGAACTCTGGGGGCCTGTCTTTTATAGAGCCTCTTGATCCCCTATGTCCCGATTTGGATTTCTCTCCGTCTACTGGATAGGCCGACATTTCAGCATTATACACTGTATTGGATTTCAATACGGCAGTGTCGTCTAAATTTTGAGGAACTTTATTTTTATCTCCCTTGGATTTCAGAATACTTTTAGGTTTTGGTAGAATTGGAGGTGCTTTTTTATGTGCCCCGTCAACTTGAGTAGGATTTTCTTTCCCCGGGCTTAATCTTCCAGCACTTGCTATGCTTGTACTGCTATCGCTGTCCCTCTGAAGGAAACCACCATCATCATCATCAGGTGATGTAGCACCTGGACCTTTGTCCCGATCGCTCTTTCTTTTGAACACGCCTCTTTTAATTTCTTCGAGTCTGTTCAGTTCTTCAGGGGTTGTATGCTCTCTGTGTTTTTCCTTTTTCTCTCGTTCCTTTCGCTCTTTTTTCTCCTTTTTCTTTTCTTCTTTTTCTTTTTTGTGTTCCTTATCTTTCTTCATAAAATTGAACATTTTGGAAGTTCAATAAAATCTGAAAGAAACAACAGATAAAATAAGAAGTATAATGGGTAGGAATGCAATTTTGAAACACAGTTATAGTGTCCTGGAAGTAATCGTAACAGCATGCAATGGAAAAAGGAAAACAGTTATCCTCTAAGGGTTTGGCCGAGTGATAACATTGTAATTTTCACAAATCAACATTCTTTCAATGTTTAAAGGTTGAAAATTACCAATGTTATAAAACTTCCCTTGTCTCGTGGAGTCATGGGATTGTCAACTCTAGACTACTGTAACTCTAGCAGGCCCGTAGGAACAGGGGGGGCTTAGCCCCCCCAATATTTTCAGCAGTTGTAGTGATTGAGGATTTTAAATTAATCTGTCACACCAGAGACATAGAAAAAGCACAGATGTATCGACAAAATCAAAATACACGCAGTTTTTATGGAGCAAGTTGTTCAAATGCAGTGTAAAATTAAACTTAATCATGTACTAACTTAGTATACATTTCTTCCATATTTATTGAAAAAAGCCCCTGTTCATACCGTTAGCCCCCCCCCCCCAATCTGAAAATGCTTCCTACATGCCTGTCTAGTCAATGCTAAAATTCTTTCTGACAACCACTTTTCTACTCCGATGCTAAGCCAACTGCAAATGAATGCAATTTACACAAAAATGTCAATAACCTGATAAATTCTAAGTAAAAATATTCTTGTTAAAATACAGTTATAACTTAGAAATCAAATCTGCAAGATTTCATGACACTTGATGGATAAAAATCTAAAATTGAATCATTGAATTGTGAATGAAACAGGTGTCAGCTCCAACTCCAAGCAAAAGTAAAGCCAAATATGACCATCAAAATCAACACAAATAGTATCTATTGTAAAAATATAAATGTTAAAAAAGCAATTTATGTCAAAAAGGTTTAAACGATAAAGCCGCAAAAACTATCAAATTTAATCGTACCCCACCCAACGTAATCAGTGAAAGGCGATTAAGCTTCCGGTTAAACTGGCCGGGTTTTTAACAGTTTGCAACGTTGATCGTTCTAAATAATGACTGACAACGCATGAAATCACTAAAATTTATCATTTGTATTGCATTTAAATATAAAATAGCGAATACTTTACCTCAATCCTTGCAAAATCATAAACGAAACAACATAGACGCTGACAGTGAATTGATTTTAAATGTGAATCGTGTGAATAACTTTTGCGTGAAAATAAATTACTGGCTACTGTAAAACGAGTTTCGTTCGCGAGCTTTTTTCCCGGCTCATAATACACTACCCTTCTAAAGTTCCTTCACACATTCACAATTTACATTTTAATGAATAGCAGGGGCGGATCCAGGATTTTTTCGGGGGGGGGGGGGGGGGTGCGGACCCCCCTGACCCCCCCCCCCCCGCTGGATCTGCCTATGAATAGAATTTCAAAAAGTTGAAAAAGCAGTTTATTTTTAAATGATTGTTAATTTTGCCTTTTAAAATCAGTACATTTATCTTCTGGACATGAAATTACCAAATTATCTCAAACTTAATATTGGTTCATTAGGCCACAACAAATTGATAATATGTTCTATGGATTCGCTTGCACCTTAATTTTGACAGTTTTTACAAAAAAATATTTTTATTTCCTCGCTCGCTCATAAAAATTTGGTCAAACCGCTATATAAAGCAAGTGAATAAAGACTTTTTTTTTTTTTCTTCGCTCGCTCGCCCCATTTAAAAAAAAAATCCATAGAACACATGATCAACTTGTTGTGGCCTTAAGATTCACTGACTATACTTGCGGAGGCTGAAAGATGATAATTTTTGCTGCAACTCAAGAAATAACGTGTACCCATGGAAATTCAATTTCCATTGGATGAATAATAAATTAAATAAACAATGATATAATAATTCTTTAAACTTGAACATCGAAATTGTAGCAATTTAATAAATTATTTTGTGAAGGAACTTTTGGAGGGCAGTGTACAGTGCAATGGCTTTTATATTAACATTGCTCTGAGACCAAGTCTAAGGTCAGTTAAAACTAATTATAAGTGTACCATACCTTAAGGTTCAAATATGATTAAACTAAACTAACAGACGCAGCTCTTTTTATTTCTATATAACAGGGGCGGATCCAGGATTATTTTCTAGACCCTCTGACCCCCCCCCCTGCTAGATTCATTATAAAAAATTATTGGAAAAATATATAATTAAATAATTATATAATCAATATAATTTATACAGTTTTATGTTATTATTCACGAAGAGGTCCATGATTGAAATGAACAATTCCATTTTTTTCCAAATTTTTTAACAGTTGAATGAATCCTAGGCCTACTGTAAGATATCTATATATATACTTAACAAAACTTCTAAGAAGATCTACCCCGATTTCCATATTGTAGGAAATTTTTATTTTTCAGCCTTTGTGTTCAGTCAGGGATTTTAAATAACATATTTAAAATCTGTGGTTCAATTGATAATACAATGTAGTAGGACCATATTGTCATCTTCTAGCGTAGTTTTCTTGCTTCTTTATTGACGCAAAACCGTTTTTGTTGTGCATATTTTCATTTTCTGTTACCATAGCAACCACAGCTTTCAATAGAGAAGAATAGCATTTGATTGTGGTCTTTATACTGTGCACATCTTGCATACCAAATTTCATTAATTTAGCTTATGCAGTATTGTAGCAATGACTGAATCTCATTTTAGAACTATATTTACTAATGATGTTTTCATGGCAACCACTCATAAAAAAGATAAATAATGTGATGTAATGTCTGCATACTGATTCTATATAATAATTAAGCACTTTTTACTTCAATACTGGTTTTTTTTATTTTGGCCTATTTGCATGATACATCTTCTCTGACAGATTTGGGTAACATTTTTGTAATGCTCAAAAACTGGGATAATTGTTGCCTTAGAAACGACCGTAGCAACGAGTAACTAAGTCAGTGCTAATGGATTATTTTTGCTGTTTCAATTCAATTAAGTGATAAATGTGATAAAATATAGAATCAAAATCATTTAAAACTATATACTTTGAATATCATAATTTTAGTAAAAGTGATAAAGTTTCCATGGCAACGAGAACCTATCGACTTAAATGTATTTTTTAAATAAAGTTTACTCAATTATAAATGGGATAACCAGAACATTAAGAACAAGGCATGCATTTAAAATCTAAACGTCAACTTCAAACTTTACATTCTTAGCGAGAGTATAACATTCTATTTTGAACATGTTATTTCTTAGTATAGAATACATCTATTTTGTTTCCATGGTAATAAATAATGCAATAAATGAGGTCAGAGTGTTGTGTTGTTAATTTTGTATAGTTAAGTATATCGTATATCAACATAATGTTTGAATAAGGTTTCTTTAGAATTGCAAAAAGACTTGTTTTTCAAAAAATAAGATTTTCAGTTTTTGAAATTTGTTACCATGGCAACCAAATATTAACAACTCAAAAAGAAAGTGCTTCTCTCATCTGACAATATGTGACTATAAAACTATCAATTTTGAAAGTCAGTTTGAAGGGATATCAATATTTTCAAATTAAGCCATTTATTTTGTTCCATTGCCATGGTAACAGACTTCACATAATTCACTTAAAAAAGTTAATTCTGGGTAACTTATTCATTTCCCTATCATATGACATAATTTGAACCACTTTGGCAACAGGGGCAAATTTGGGGGTAAACGCACCTACTCCTTTCGGCAATGTGCATATACTTTTCGTGCAAAAATCAAAGAGGTCAGTTTGGTGAAAATCATTAGTGTGTTGAAATGTACAATGAAAAATCAAGAAATGGCTCGACTGTTGCTACAAGAACGAGGAATAGCCATAACTCCTTTGCAAGACTGTGCATCACCTGCAGAGATTAGACATTTAATTGCTATTTTTCAGTTAAATCATATTAGCTCTAAGAAATCTTCCCATTTCCGCCTTTCAACACAGCTTTTTCGCAACACATTGTACAAGTCATATCACTGCGGTCAGTCAACCTACTCACTGTTCCTGGAATGGCTAAATCTGTAGATTTAGCTGTAAACCAGTCACTAGATGCATACTTCTGTCTGTGACAGGCCACTGCCCTACATGATTTAGAATCAGTGTAAGAGGGAGAGTGGCCATAAAACTATTTCATAACCAAACTCCACAAAAGTATGCCCTGCCCGAGAATCGAATCCATGACCCCTGGATCAGTAGACTTGTGTGCTACTAAGCCAGCTAGCAAGGCAGCTTAAACTAAGCTTCAAACTTAAAGAGATAAACTTAAGTAACATACCTTTTGAAGCCATTTTGATTCCATCATGATACCTGTACATTTAATTGTCTAAAACATACTTCAACTCCTTGACACAAAAACTACGGTATATTGTACACAGGTTGTAAATTTACTAAAATTAAAAGGTCGCATAGAATTAGTGCATTAAGCATTGGTCAGCTAAACTAAAGTAGAACATATAAAATATTAGTTTTCTGGGTCAAAACCAATCTGAAGTATATTCTCTAGAAATATGTGTCACTGTGCTTATAGTTCGTTTTTTTTCTCAACAGTCAAAACATGAATAATTTCACGGAGGTTTTTGAGTTAAAATGTTCATTGTCTAACAATCATATTTTGTAATTCTAGGTATGTTTCTCTACACCTCCTCAAGTCCCCTCCCCCTGTCAATGTCATTTGACTGTGAGTTGCAATGACCGGATAGTTATAAACCCCTAAAATCAAACAAAAAAGGATATAAATAATTCAATGGGACCGGAACATAAAAAAATAATAATAATCTGGTTTGGTCTTAAAGCATACTTAACAGTTTTTCAAGGCTTATGATTAAAATCACTTCTTTAAACACTTGCTTTTATTTTTAATCTTATAATTACAACCTATTAACGGATTATAAGTTCATATTTCAACTGTCTCAAGTTTATTATGTCTAGGAATCAATTTTTTGAAAGTCATTCTGACTTAACTATCTGACCGTAGTTCTGTGATTAACCCTTACAATGACTGAGCAAAATATGAAAAGCCTCAGCCACCAGCAAAGAATCAGGTCAGCTGACACAACACAAGCCAGTTGACGGAGCTCTTTGCTGCTGGCTGCTCAAAGTTCAATCTTTATCATGAAATCCCTGGAAATGCAAATGGTTAGCTCTAAACATTGATGATGGGAAAACCTGTTTTTTGGTTAGGATTAATGCCAAAGCAACACATTGTAAAAGTTATATCACAGTGGTCTGTCAACCTTTTCACCGTCCCTGGAAAGGCTTAATCTCTGGATCAAGCTCTGTGAGTGACTCTCAACTGCTCTAAATAGTTAAGAATCAGTGAGGAGAATGGCTGTAGAAATTATATCATAACTAACTCCATGAAAGTAGTCAACCAAGGAAACAAATCTAGAACCCTGCATCAGTAGACTTGGGCCAGTGACTGTCTAGCCAAGGGGCTAGACTGGCCAACATCTTTACGCAAAAACAAACAAAGAATTAGTTACAATACCTATATTTAAAAATGCTTTCTAAACAACAACAGGACAAAAATATAAAAACAACAACATTATTGTCATATTCTAATGAGCCCCAACCCCCTGAAAACAGATCTGTTAAAATTATGTGCCTGTCACAGCAAATCACCAGTTTAAATGGCTATTTATATACTGCCTGAACTATTTTCAGATTCTCTACAGAACTGAAGAAACGAAAGGGTCTGAATTGCAGTAGAAATATTAGTTGAGACTGATAACCCCAAACAAATGAAAATTACTACATTGTATAATAAGGACTAGATAGGTGGGATAAAAACCAAATTTAATGGCAGTATATATTTTATTTTCATGAAATGGCAAAAATTAAAAAAAATATTAAACTACATATGTTATAACTTTACAATGTTAATACAACTTAACATTAATGCATAATTTAAATTTTTGGGACAAAACCAATACCCAAGCATTTAGGGTCATGAACCTTAAATGTAGTGTAGTATACAAAATACAACCCTTAGACCCCTAATAAAACAACCTTGACAAATTAAAAAGTAATACTACTTTGATGACTTTAATGGCTTTCATATCTGTTAAAAATGGAAATATCATGGCATAGGGGCTTTTATAAAAGCCCAATAAAAAAACTTTATACTTTAAAATTTCATTAGATGCCTCTTTCTATATTACAAATTTGATGCCATGATAAAGATTAAATAAATTGTTAATAACAATGATAATAATAATAATTAATAATTATAACAAGTAAATCTGTGAGCTAATGCTCACTAGTGATACCCCCGCTGTGAGAAATATGACTATCATAATGTAACTTTCATTTAACAAAATCTAAAAATATGCGACAAACAGGAAGTAGATGAGCAAGGAGCATGAAATCGCTTTACACCACATGGGACTATGGGATGAAGCAATATGCAAAGTATTAGGCTGCTGCATGTTATAGTTACTGAGAAAACTGCGACAGAAATTTTGTAACGGACGCACGCACCGACAAGGGGGTATAATAATACTTGTATATTTTGATTAAGGGGCTTTAATGTAAACCCCTGTGAATCAAAATGAATACACATATATTTTGATAACACTAGAATACTCTGGACTATACATCAATCTCATTAAAACCCGATCTAAAATTTCCGCTCGCCTACTCGCTAATTTAGATCTGGCCTTTTTCAAACGAAGGTCACGTTCAGGTGACCTTTTCTCATCATAATATTCATGACAAAATTGTTATGATACGTAACTTGTTTACATCATCTACATCACGCAATTTGAAATGAGCCGCCCAGTCGCAGACTGTGAATGATACCGCTGTTAAATTAGCATGCAAACCTTGGTCTAAAAATAGAAATTACGAAATCAAAATGTGATTAATAGTGTTTCCGTCTAGATGAAAGCTACGCATAGATTGGTCGACACAAGGTTCATCTCGACGTGACCTTCCAAGGAGACAGTAGAGATCCTGTATGACAATACTCTACAGGATATCTTGTTACGGAGATTGAACTATACATATATATTACATCAAACATATTGCAATAAATCTAATATATAAAATAACATAAACCACAAAATGGTTATATAACTGAACATATGATATGATATGATTTTGTAAGTGGCACAAACATTAACCCTGCTGAGTTGAATACTCACAACAGTCATTCAGTACTAACAATTGATAAAACTAGCTACCTGTAACCATTTATAAGAATTATCAAAAAAATGCTACAAGTATTTAAATCAGCACGGTAAATCTATCAGCTACAGACAGTTAAAAAAAACAATACATGATACACAAAATCATCAAATAACTTAACATGATATGACATGATATATGAACTAATACTATATTGCACTACAAGATCTCTTATATTTAGGTCACTCTCAAAATTTACGTACTAAATTTTCCTACATGTAGGTCAAGGTTATAAGTTTAATCTTTGAGGTCAAAATCACAAAAGTTGAAAATAGATCAAGGTCAAACATACCACTTTTTTCTGTACCAACTTGGTACTATAGACTATATCCAGAATTCAAATATTTGGGTTTTCCTGTATGGTACAAACAAACTTTTACTGTCACAGTGAAAATATTTGTACAATGAACAATGGGATTTAATCCTTATTCTGTGCTTTTCAGCAATAAAGTGTAACAAGCCATCAGCCCATAGACGGAAAAATCCACAAATTTGAGTTCCAAATAAGGTCTATTTCAAGCATCAAGACAGTAGGACACTTTGAAAAGAAGGACTCGCTTGAAAGACAGAAACAAAATTAACAGTTTCAAGCATCCAAAATAGAGCTTGAAAAAATATAATTAAATCTAGGTTAAAGACTAACACATGAATGACTGGACAATCAATATATACCCCTACATCTTCTAATGTTAAGATCATCAAAAATTATATTATTATGCTAAAGAAATATCATACAATCATATACAATGTATACTAGAACCCTGACTTAACATCATCTAAAGTGTATAAAGTAATATCTGATCCTGAATGATAATGAAAGTCTAATAAAATTAATAAAAAAATACTATTCTCATATGTCGAGCACAACAACTATCATCCCTGTTGTTTAATTTTTATGATGACATTGCAAGTAGCTGTTGGTGAAAAAAATTAAACATGCTTCCCACTTCATGATAAATTATATTACAATGTACAGTCAATTCGCATTATCTCGACTACTCTTGTGTCGACATTTCGTTGTCTCGATTGAAAATCAAAAGTCCCGATTTTTTTCCTTCTTTATCTATATGAAAAAATCATGTTTGACTCGATCTTTTTGTCTCGACATTTTCGCTCTCTCGACTATAAATTTGAGTCCCAAAGTGTTTTTTTACTATAAAAATATAATGTTTAAGTCGACTAGACAAAGATATTATCGGCGATCCGTTGAGGTGCGAATAATAACACACGCCCATTGTTTATCGACTGTATAGATAATCTGTTTAAAAGAACTTGTCAAGATTGAATTAACATGTCATTGTAATATACAAACTAATTGACATGACTAAATGAAACCATTGTTAAATAAGTCGAGTGTTAATTGACAGATGTCAAAAAAATACAAAAAACACTGTTTGTGATACTCGTTACTTTTTTGTGTACATTAATGCTTATCACTCATTATATTTTGTTTAATGAATATTTTGTCCAATAAAAATAAAAAACAAATATTTATTGTTATTTCTATTATTTTATTTCGTCATTTAAGTTGGTATAAATGTACGGCATCTTCTTTGCATGATAAATTAATCCCTCTACAGACCTGTTTGAAAAACGATGTTTACAACTGTTATGGATCGATAATAGAAAGACACACATTTGAAAAATATGCTGACATTCTTGTAGTTCAAGTCTATATTTTTTCGTGACGTAATAGTCAACTACTCTTCACACACACAACTGGATAATATCAGCAACTACTCAGAACTATCAAAGAGAGGCCGACATACACGATGACGGTGCTGGGGTTGTACGAAATAGTATATGACGTCAAACACATACACACACAATTTATTTGAGTGGCTTCAAATATTCAGAAGATTATACGTTTGGTTAGTCATTACATCTAAATACAGTCTGTGAAATAGTAGAAACGGAAAGTAGATTTTCGGAAAATACGTGATTTTGTTTAATAACTTGTCGAGAGAGAACTGTGCCAGCGGGAAAAGTGTCACAAAACCTTTAGAGTACAAGTTCATGGTAAATTCCTATTCACAGGTGCAGAAAGGCGATAATGTTAAATTACACTCTCTGAACAGGTAAAACTGCTACTGAAGACATCGGAATTACCTCCCTTAGAATATTTTGTTTATTATGTTTGTCTCGACTTTTCGTTATCTCGACTATTTTTCGACGGTCCCAACTAAGTCGAGATAACGAGAATTGACTGTATTATCTTTATCTAAGCAGCCATATTGGAAGGCAAATTTAAGGGAAATTTATTATCCTTATCTAGGCATTAGGAACCCGCTGCCGACCCAAAGACCAGTTTGAAAGACTAAATAGCCAGTTAAAATTTGCAAAAAAAGAAAGAAAGAAATTGCCCCTGAACCCCCCCCCCCCTCCCCAGAAAGCCTATTACTTTTCTATTATAGCCTATTCATCAAAATCTTACTTAGAACACTGTCCAGAATTATTGCAATAATTGTGTTACTTTTTTATTGTATACATTTTTTTTTGTAATGTTGGTTGAAAAAAATATGCTAGTAATTTCAAACATTAATAAATAGTTGGTACTTATAATTTAGTTAGAACTTGTCAATGCCTTTTAAGATGGCTGCCAAAAGGATCTTATTAGTATATCA
This sequence comes from Mactra quadrangularis, assembly GCA_025267735.1. NCBI lineage: Eukaryota > Metazoa > Mollusca > Bivalvia > Venerida > Mactridae > Mactra > Mactra quadrangularis. Next base: position 42,767,273 of record CM046305.1, on the reverse strand, counting down.
TTTAGGAAGTAAGTACCTACATGTATGACAAAATGAACATAATAGGAAATGTAATGTGAAAACCGCATTAAATGCAGATTTAAAAATCTTGAATACAAAAATTACAAAGGGAAATAATCCATAATAAAGCCAGGTAGAGTTGTGGTTACTTTCTAATTCTGTTCATCACATGGTATGTTATCATTGTATGACTTTTCATAAAGATCTGACAATAAATGGCAGATATATATGCTGAATTGAAAACTTTAACGCAATTGTTAACAACACCGTAGGCCTGTACACCCACCCGTGGTTCGCCAAACTATTAGCCAAATTTTTTTGTTGAAAAATCTGGCTAAAAATACCATAAATAAGAACACTATAAACTATTATTTAACAACACATTAAATCTAGAAGTCACAATTCTGACTGTATATCAATGTTTCATCTTCACTGTTATCTGACAGACGGTCCGTCAAATCTCTTTCCCTCATGACTCTTTTCTTTCTTTTAAATTTCCGACGTAATCTTCGTTCCCAGAGTAACAACTTTTTCGGTAAATAAGGTCTTCGCATTTTAAGAATTTCTGAAAATCAGAAAAAAGTTTTGTTACTAACAATGCAATGTATTGTTTATTTTCATTCAAGTGTCAGTGGGACATACTTTAATCCTGCTGATTTAAATACATATGATTGTACTTTTGTACTCATTTTCGATAAAATTATATCCATTTATATGTACGGCAATTTTTTAACAAAGATCAAGGATTTAAATCAGCAGGGTTAACAAATATGAATAAAAAAGCAGTGTAATAATTCTTTAAAAAGAGGTTTCAAACATATGTTTTCCACATGAGCATTTTAGTGATTAAAGGATACATTATGCTGATTCATTAAAATGAACAGGATATTTAACAAATCACCAAGAATTTTTTCGGTTCAATAAACTTTCATCTTTCATTTGGTTCTGTAAAAAATATTTTCTACTGATTACTTATTTATCGTTATTCATACTGGGTTAAACACCACGTCAACACATTTTGGTTAATTTACGGTGCTCAGAGCACCTAACATAGCTTTCCTGGACCCTTGTCTAAAATAAGTACTCATCTACCCTTCCACAAGGCCGGAAACTTCTCCATATACCTTAGTAATGGAGAAATATTGACATAATGGGAGGTAATAACTTCCCTGTGTGGGATTCATACCGGTAGCCCAGTAATAACTTCCCTGTGTAGGATTCATACCGGTAGCCCAGTAATAACTTCCCTGTGTGGGATTCATACCGGTAGCCCAGTAATAACTTCCCTGTGTAGGATTCATACCGGTAGCCCAGTAATAACTTCCCTGTGTAGGATTCATACCGGTAGCCCAGTAATAACTTCCCTGTGTAGGATTCATACCGGTAGCCCAGTAATAACTTCCGTGTAGGATTCATACCGGTAGCCCAGTAATAACTTCCCTGTGTAGGATTCATACCGGTAGCCCAGTAATAACTTCCCTGTGTAGGATTCATACCGGTAGCCCAGTAATAACTTCCCTGTGTAGGATTCATACCGGTAGCCCAGTAATAACTTCCCTGTGTAGGATTCATACCGGTAGCCCAGTAATAACTTCCCTGTGTAGGATTCATACCGGTAGCCCAGTAATAACTTCCCTGTGTAGGATTCATACCGGTAGCCCAGTAATAACTTCCCTGTGTAGGATTCATACCGGTAGCCCAGTAATAACTTCCCTGTGTAGGATTCATACCGGTAGCCCAGTAATAACTTCCCTGTGTAGGATTCATACCGGTAGCCCAGTAACTCGGGAGCCCTGGACACAAGATTCCAAATCCAGACGCACTACCAACTACTGTACGGACTACTAGAATGACTGTCCAGAGCTTTAAGAAGTTTTTTTACGAAGAATAAAACAGCCCTAGTTTTATATATATCAAGCCAGTAATACTTACCATATATACTAACATAATGAGCTGCCCCATCATACTCAGGAGGTATTTCCCTCTGATGTTTCATTGGTTTCATTCCACAACATTTTATAGCTACCATCAAAATTATCATTAGAACTGTAACACTTATCATTGCACGTAATGGGTCCTTAGAACTGAAATATTTATATAAATAAACTTATACATAATATTATACATATTATATATATATAAAGCTTGTCTTAAAAAGTCCCGTTATGGGAATTCAATAATAAGTGTAAATAGAATTGATTACAAGCTGAAAATATATTGATTTTTATATTTTTATTAACCTCTACCGGTTTCTACATGATCTTCAGGAGGTTTGAAAAAAACATGACGTTGTTAACATGGTAACGTCTTTATGACGCCATGACGTTGAAATTAAAGGGACGCCACTCTAGGTGACGTCAAAATAGTCAATTAAGTTTTGGTTTGATTAAACTTATTAATTGCTTTTCCTTTAGTCTTCTTTCTGCTACGGCATCTGTGTTCATCTTGAATACCGGGAATACTTTGAATTTAGGTTCTGTATTGGTACATCCGTCAATATGCCCACTTACATATAATTTCCTTACTGTTGGATCTCGAATGTGTTGTTGATGTACTGTTATTCGTTTGCGAAGTTCGTTAGTTTCTCCTTCATACTCTTCTTGGCAACCGTTACATATTAAAACATATACGACATTTTTTACCTCACTTCATATCTACCTTTATGTTTAGTGTGTGTGTGCATATATATATATATATATATATATTTATGTAATGGACAAAAACATGTACTTGTATTGTTTAGACTATAAATTGATGATGTACTTAGTACAAATTGTAAATAAAATGTATGTTCTGTTCTATTCTAAAAAACTCTAATATGACACACTTTTCTTTAAAAACAAAGAAGAAATTCTACAGTGGTACCAAATTATACTCTAAAATGTTGTCTTGTTTGTTGTAGTTCATTTAAGATATAGTCCAACAGAATTAACCTGAGCTTGAACTACCTAATTATAATAATAACACACTTCACTTACATTAAATCGTGAGTTTCCGTATGAGTGTATACGGTTATACACACGTTTATAACAACGTATGTGACTATAAATCAATTTATTAAAAGTGACATGTTATTGTACTTTTAATTTTGGACACATTAGTTTTGGGGGAAACAAGTAAGTCAGCACAGTTTCAAAGTATTTATTCTTATGATAACAACATTATTTGTTCAGTACATGTGTTTTGCCGAAAGCTTCCGATATAGCGTGATTTACAAACGAAGACAAAATTAGACTGTTAATACTGAGTTTAATATATTCTTGCATAAAGGTCAAGCTCAGGTTAATTCTGTTGGACTATAACAGTCAGCCTTCGGTATACCCACTAAATTTACCAACCTTGTACAATGTATAGCATTTCCTTTAAATTTTATTCACCTTTCAGTGAACAGACATTAACCCTGCTGATTTAAATACTCAATAATTGTTTCATAATCCCTGTACATAGATATGGATAGGTTATCTGTTTTTATTGGCCGTGAGTACAAAAATAAGGGAGTGAGTATCTCAGTATCAGTCAGCAGGGTTATTAATGACTATGTACAGAAATTATGGAACAAATATGCAGTATTTAAATCAGTGAGATTAATGTAGTAAAGCAGTAAGGTTAGTATCCCGTTTGTCGCACAAAACCATTAAAGCCTAGATGTTATTAAATTTTTATTTGACATTATATTAAACTTATAACACATGCAATGTACAAAAACATTGTTTTTAGAATTCCATAATATTCATAACATAATTAAAAAGAGGTACACTTACAAACTTTGTTTTAAAGCTTTCACTAATTCCTCATATTCTTTTAGAGCCAGCTCATCCAATATGTCACTAGTAGAATTTCCTTGAACCGAGATATTTCCATCATTGTCACTTTTATTATTACTTTCAAAATGTGAAGTCAAAGTGTCTGAAGATTTTGAAGCAACAACAGACAGAAGTTTTCGTTGATGATAATTTTTCATATTAAATCTACCAGGAAAATACAAAGGGTGCATAAAAAGGTGGGAAGAAAGGCAGAAAGTGACAGACTTCGTTCTATGGTAACACTTTTTAAACAATTTTAAACCCTTCAGATCACGCGGAACTACTATAGCTTTTTTTCTTTTCAATTTATTTGTCTTGTTTTTGTCATACTTCAAATTTTGTGACATGGATATATTTATAACTGCATAGTCATGGTTAATAAGATTCTCTAATACTGAATTATTCTTTGGCACTATAATGTTGCTGATATTTATATTATCATCATGAAATGCTATTGAGTCAGATGTGGTCTCTTCCTTGACCATTTCCTGTGAAAACTCTGAGGACGCTGATAATCCATTACTAATCTGAAAATTTTAGAATTAAATATGAATGTCACTAAATAGGCCATTAAGCCACAGTGGTCTTCTACAAAGCTTTGCCTCAGATATATATCTCTTGATTGTTTTGTTGGGTTTAACACCGTAGCAGCACATTGTATAGGTCATATAATGGCAGTCAGTCAACCTACTCACTCCTCCTGGAAAGGCTAAATCTCTTTATTTAGCTGTTAACCAACTACTAAGCGCATATACTTACGTCATTTAATATCAATATCCAAATCAGTACATGTTTAATGACAGTTGGTTTAAAAGTCACTTTGGTTAATTTGTCAGACATTTGATTTATTTAGAGTTTGAAATATTTAAAGGTGAAAGTCACCAATAAAATAAAACTCTTATAGAGTGATGTTACATATGCTCGGTCACTTTTATATCACATTTGATTTGGATACACATATTTCTAATATTTGACGTAAAGTTCCTACGGTAAAAGTATCTTGCTAACTTTCGTTTCCAAAAAAACAGCTTCTAAAGAACCAGGATGTTGGATAAAATCAGAGCGGAGCACCTTAAGTAAAACATGGCATATTCAGAAAAAATCAGACCAGTGTTCGGTCACCTTGTAGTCAAGTAGAAGTAAATATGTGAACATTTTGTTGTAAACGAGTAAATTATTGATAAATTATTATAGATTTAAGTAAATCAGGATATTTCTTGAATTATTATACTAATTGTAAGTGAATAAGATGAGGCTGTTCAAAATCGATTTTTCTAGCAATAACAGCAGGCGCTATCAGCATATTTCGTCTGGAAAAACAGCCAAGCATTACAATGACAATGATTTTGGGTTTTCCGCGAGCGTTTGACAGATAGCCCTAAAAATATACACAAATCACGAGGTTTCCAATTTTATTTACTGAAATTTAGATGGGGTGACCAAGCATTGGTAGTGATCGAGTATAGATAGTTGACTTTAACAGGGAATTAGATACTATGTCTCTGACTTTAACTCTAACAACAGCCTAATCAAAATTCAAAGACTGAGCCAATTAAATGTCAATTAGCCTTAGGTTTTGTATACCTAGTTCAAGCCATAAGAACTGAGCTTTGTCATCATATCTCTTTGTAGGTATGAAGTTTTAAGCAATAAATGTAAGCAAAATTACTTGACAGCATCACTAAGTGAACAGTGAACTAGATAATGACCTAATTAAATTCGTCTGTCCGATTTATCATTTATCCGAAAACCGGTACACTCTAAAAACACAAAATACTCACGTAGTACGAGATAAAAATGCATAAAGTGAACCTTGAAACTTTGTTCATTGCATTTTTATTCAGTTTACCAGCATAGTTTTAGTAGACATGAACAATTGAAAGACGTTTCTCGCTTTATTTTCGTCTACACATCATAAGCCAAAGGGAAGTAACTCTAACCAATTTTATAAGGGATCGATAATTGTTGTATAAATTTGATTTCTCAAAGCAACTTCGGCCGTGACATAATTATCTGGATAAAATCGTTTATTAAATAAAATGCTTAAATATGCTTGTAAGTCATAAACTTTAATATCAGACAACATTTTTCAATCTTTTAAACTAACTGCTCCCTCCATCATCTGTCAAAAAAATCAACATGCTCACTAAAATATTTGTTCTCGGTGTTTTAGGTCTTGTCATCGCATTGTTGTTCGCTACAGACTATTTGAGGCCTTTAGTTAATACATTTTATTCATTTTTACCATTCCTTTCGTCTTCCATCGCTGGGACAAATATTGGTAAACTGCTCACAAAAACTGAACTTGCTCAATACACTGGAAAACAAGGGACTGGCATATACTTGGCTATTTTAGGAGATGTGTTCGATGTTTCTGCTGGCAAGAGACATTACGGAGAAGGGGGAGGATACCATTTCTTTACAGGTAAGTTTCCGCGTTCTGATCATTTTGTTTATGCATCAGTCAATTGTAAAACCCTAAAAAATGTCACACACCCAACCCGGGGCGGCTGTGGTTAAATCTGAAAATGCTTTCTACATGCCTGACTTGTTATACAATTGACAAATGTGACTGCGGTGTTAGATCTTACTTACATCTAAATTATACTACAAATGTACTATAAGGCAGCCCTTTTAAACAGGAGGGTGGGACTATGGGCGGTTCTAATATAGGACGACTTTCATCAAAAATCGGTTGGAATTGAAATCGACCAAATCGGTTAGGAAACATTGAATCCCGTGTTGGTTGGTGGGAAAAAAGAGCAATTATTTTAGCTTTCAGCTTTCCCTCATGCTTAACAACTGCTGGAAAATTATTATGCGAGGACTATAATGATGGTTAAATATTAAATCCACCACTTTAGTTGAAATCCAAGGTGGACTGCGTTGTATTTTTTAAAATTTGTAGTTAAGATCGTGGTGGGATCCTAACTTCAAACTGGGCCCTAAAAATCTACCTTTTAGGATCTTAAGTGGCCTCTGGCTGAGAATGAGGAATCTGTAATCCCTTCTTTAAGATATGGACGGACCACTTACACAAGAAAGCAACTTGCTTATTGTGTATGTAGAATTTTCATCGAGTCATATCCTATAATTGTAAGATCTGATAAACTCTTCATTTGTAGTGTTTTATTTTGTATCATTTCAGGTAAAGATGCCACTAGAGCCTTTGTTTCAGGAGATTTTACAGAAAAAGGTTTGATAGAAAACACTGAAGGGCTTTCATATTCTGATATTCTAGGCATTGAAGAATGGAATGATTTTTACAAAACAAATTATAAACACATAGGTAAAGTCTAATTTCTATTTTTTCTTTGTTGGTTTTAAAGACAAAGCAACACATTGTATAGGTGATATCACAGCTGTCAGTCAACTTACTCAGAATAAATCTCTGGATTTAGCTTATATAAGCTTATAACAAGTTACTAGGTGTATACTTCTGCCAGTGACTGACAACTGGTCAACATGATTTAGAACAGTAGTTGGGGAAGAATGGATATAGAAATCATTACATGACCAAACTTCACTAAAGTATGCCCCATTCTGGAATTGAACCATGACCACTTGATCAGTGGACTTGTACTCTACAGACTGAGATAGCTATAGTGAGATGTTCCAGTTGTATAAAATTTTCCAACTTCATTCACATCATCGTCAAGTTTCAAAAACAACTGTCGTCAAATTGTCAATTATACTAGTATGTGAGCTTAGATTCAAGCTGTGATCATATTTATTTCAGGAAGGGTCATTGGATATTTTTATGATGATAATGGGATGCCAACTGAATCATGGAGAAATTTCCAGGATCAATTGAAGGAAGCCAAGAAGAACAAATTATCAGAAGAAGATGATAAGAAACTGTTTCCACCGTGTAATTTTGAATATAAGCAAGATTGGGGTAGAAGACTCTGGTGCTCAACAATGAGGTATTGTTTTATTTTATTCAACTGCCAGTGGGTGTACATTAACCCCACTGATTTAAATACTTACTATATATAGTTCTTCTGTACTCAGTATCATTAGCTGTATCTATGTAGGGTGATTATGAAACAAATTTCCAGTATTTAAATCAGTGGGGTTTATGTATTCTCTTTTGATTGTTGAAATTAATGAAACTATTTCTTTGTTTATTACATATCAGTGGTAAATAGCTATTAATGATGTGTTGTCCATGACAGACTGTAAGAACATTTTGCCTGACAAAAAATATCCTAAAAGCTGAAAACAGTTGTACAAATTATCTATTATTGGTGCCTGTTTTATATTGGCATTTGTGACTGTTGATATTGGGATTTGGACGAAAGGGCATGGGTTTATTTTAGCAGTTGACTTCTAAAAATTATTGTCATACCAATATTTGCATATGGAATGAAGACATATACATTTTACAAATTTTATTAGAAAAAGTAAACTGATGAGATTCTTGCTGCTTTTTCAGTTACAATGAGGTAGTCATATGTGCTGGCAACAGTCCCTGAATAGGTCTAGATCACTGGACCCAAGCTTTTAACCTAGTACTTAGCCTACACCCTGCCAGTAGCTCCCTTCTTAATACAGCGATAGAAAACAGATCATATTCAGAACTCAGTTTCACTCTGCACTGCTGTGTTCAAGAGTACAGGTAGTGGTACATTGTTCGTACCATTTTTGTCCGTACCACCATCTGTAAATGTGTGATCTAATTTTTACTAGTTTATTTTGTTTATGTTTCAGTGGAGGTGTGAAAAGGGAATGGGCCGGGGTGCCAAGACAATATTTTCAACCTGGAAAATCAGAGCCAAGATGTGCGTGTGTAAGAGATAAGGGGCCACCTGCGGGGTCAGAGACGTCAAGTTCTCACAATAATCGCGGTGACCTAGATAATCCTTTGATGAAACTTTACGAGGGTTGTGAAGAAAACTCTTTTGAATGCTTCTTTAAAGAATAATAGTAGAAATGTATCTAGTTAATTCAAGGTTAAAATGTCAGTGCTACTAAAAAGACTATTTCCAAAATAAAAATATGTGGGGTTTTACCTTTTGATATGAACAAACTTTTATTTATTACAATGAAGATGTATGTACAAAGAACAATGGAATTCAATTTGTGTTATGTGCTTTTCAGCAATAATGAGTAACAAATGGTAAATCTCATAAATTGGAGTTTTTAATTAACTCTATTCCGACTGGTTGATGCTATGCATTTTGACAATCATTAAAATTTAGATCTGATGACTTTAATAGACATGACATATTTATTTGAACTTTAAATTGTGTGCCATGATGAAACAATTGTATTATTTTATACATGGATCATTATCTGAAGTGATGCAACTTATCAATTTCCTAAAATGGAACAACATCCAAGATGATCATGACGGTGATTATGATGATGAAGTTGATGATGGTGATGATGATGGTGATGATGATGATGATCACAATAATGGATGATGATAGTTATAATGATGATGATGGTGATGATGATGGTGGTGATGATGATGGTAAAAATGATAATGATGATAGTGATGATGATTATTTTGATGGTGATGACAACAACAATGATGATGATGATGATAAATATAATTGTATATAGAATCTGATTTTATGAATTGACAACTTGATAAAGATCAAAATGTTTGTAAAAATCTATGCAACAGTTTTGCTTACAGTCGACGAAACCAAAATGTCAAAGTATTCGAATGTATTCAACTAGCAGAAAGTTAGCTATTGCCACATTGTAGCAAAACATATCATGGAAAGTCATTTACAACTTGCTACTGCCGCTTGGAACAATTTCAGTCATTGCCTAATTTTTAAAAGCATTAGCCTGATTAATGTTATATACATGTAATAATGGGCATTATAACCAACTAGCCTGGCTACCATTAAATAAAATCTATTTTTACTAATCTGAAATTAATTTTAAAAATCTTCCAGTGTCAGCTCTTAGGTTAAGGTAATAACTGTATACCCTTAATTTTTCATGTTCATACATTTTGTATTTTATGTCATTCAGTAGCATTCTCGTACCCAGAGGTTATCAAGACTCTGGATCTAACAATCTCGTACCCAGAGGTTATCAAGATTCGCGATTTAACAATCTTGTACCCAGAGGTTATCAAGATTCTCGATCTAACAATCTTGTACCCAGAGGTTATCAAGATTCTCGATTTAACAATCTTGTACCCAGAGGTTATCAAGATTCTCGATTTAACAATCTTGTACCCAGAGGTTATCAAGATTCTCGATCTAACAATCTCATACCCAGAGGTTATCAGGATTCTTGATCGAACAATCTCGTACCCAGAGGTTATCAAGTTTTTCTATCTTGATAACATCAGGGTGCGAGAATGTTCAGTAGATGTTGAGAGTACTGCACAGCGCCAGGACTGACAATACTGTCTACAAATGAAGTTTCCTCACTGTCCAGTTTTATGAATGTGTAGTATAAATTCGAAATATTTTCTTGACCGAACGTTTTGTTCAGTTTTCTTAACTTTCCGCTTATCACAGTTTTGGAAATTCACAGCTTAAAGAACTACTGTATTTTGTTTATTCTATATTATAGTTTATTTATGTCTTCCATAGTTAAACCGGGTCGATAGTGCAGTTGGTAGCGCACCGAGATTTGGAATCGCGTGCCCAAGAGGGTGCGGGTTCGAATCCCACCCGGAGAGGTTATACCCTTCCATGAAAATTTGACAATAATGTCGATTTTTCTCCATTGATTAGATAATATGGAGAAGTTACCGGCGAGTACTGGTTATAGACAATCGTCCAAGAAAGCTAGGCTAAGTGCACTGGATGCCATAAAATGACCTAAATTGTGTTGACATGGCATTAACTCCAATAAATAAACTTCCATAGTTGTGTGATTGTGTTCTTATACTGGTCTCATAAATGGTCCCAAACTATCAATTATACTATATTAATGTTAACTGTTTTATAATATAAGAAATTAAAAAAATGTTTTAAAGAGCAGTTTTTCTTTTTTATGCTGGGATTTTCGTTGTAGCAACACAATGTATTAGTCAAATGATGGCAGTCAGTCAAACTACTCACTGTTCCAGTAAAGGCTTAATCTCTGGATTTATGGTAGCTATTAACCAGTTACTACATGTAGGCCAGTACTTCAATCAATTACTGACAACTACTCTACATGATTTAGAATAAGTGGTAGGAGGGGAATAGTAGTAGAAATTATACTAGATAAAGGATCCATGAGAAAATTCATGGGCGGATCCATCCATTTCTTGCTTGTAAGTATTTTTTAAGCAGTATGAAGCAATTTTTCTCAGTGCTTAACATAGTCTTAATGGTTATGTAGTTTTTATTATCAATATGTTGCATTTTTTCTGCAAATGTGTTTAATGTGGTGGTGTTTCGAGGTTGAACCCCCCCCCCCCCCCTAGAAAAGTTCGGACCCCCCTTAGAAAAAATCCTGGATCCGCCCCTGAAATTTATGCGTGTAAACATGAAAGAAAACCAAAGCATTATCAGAGGAAATTTCAAGTTCAGCATTAATTAATCGATCAATGAATTTATAAGAAAAATCTTCAATGATAGTACAATTCGTGATGGTATGCTTATTGTCATTCTCGTTACCTGGGTCTAGTAGGATTCACAATACTAGATTAGATCGAGAATCTTGATAACCTCGGGTACGAGAATGTTTTTAAGAAGCATGAAGCAGTTTTTCTTTGCTAGTATTGAGAATTTTGTGTTGCAGCTAGGATGTTATTATTTTAGAATTTGGTTTAATTATTTTAAAATTTCAAAAATAGTCAATTTTTATGCTTTTAATGGTAATAGTGGTAAAAAAAAAATAATGAAATAAAGAAGTGTTAGTATTTTTTTGTGTGGAATATACCTTTTCTTAATTAGTTTTTTTTTATTGTACATATTATAATATAGTAAAACTAAGAATATATCAACACCTTCACCAAATAAGTTATAACTATTATAAAAAAAAAGTAAACAATGTTTTAATACAGATGTATATACATATGTGACATCATGAAAATATAGACAAACTCTAAGCACTATGGGTCAATAACTGAATGTAACATACGACACTGTATAGCACTATTTTGTGAGATACTGTAATGTTTATTTACGCACTATGTAAAGCGTCTGTAAATTGGTACCCGCACAACACTATAACTTAACTTATGAACACTGATGACACATTGTTAGCACTCTTTATATTCCATACTCGTTTTAATACTAATCCTTTTGTAGCATGGTGAAACTATTACGCACCATTAAAAGTGTCTATAATTAGGTATCACACATGTTGCACTGTGCACTATTTAATGTGTTTATGTGTGGATGATTCCACATTCTTCCTTAAATATCCCAAATACACTCTTATATAATATATAAACTGTAATGTACAATCACGCACTTTTCAAGTGTCCATGATTTGGTGCATATGGGATATACTGTTCAGATATCTATCTCTGCTGATTCATCTGTAATAAAGAGGGTAATAATTATCTATTTATAGTAGCTAATGGAGGAATGAATAAGGAAATATCTTTATATTAATCAAATATTGCATGTACAGACATGGTTTTTCTCTTGGTAAAAATGAATTGGCAGTTTATATATAAAAAATATTTTTCTTTTTAATGAAATAGGAAAAAGGATAAAAGTTTAAACCAACAAATAAAGACAAAAAGAAACTTTGTTTGTTGTCTGAACATTGCAGTATGGTTTCTGGTCATTTACTCTAATCCCATGTATGTGAAGATCTAAATAGTTTAGTTCTCTCAAAGGGTTGTAAATCTTTTAAATTACTGAATAAATCTATTTAATGCAGTTTCTCATTTAGTCGAAAAAAGAACCCGTAAAAGAGTAGCATATGGGAAACTGTATTTAGATATGAGTCAAGTAATTTGTTTTCATACTAGTTTTACCATACTTACAGTTCTTTCTCAATCTTGGAAGTTTAACATACCAATTAATAAATATGATAAGTTGATTGTATATAATGATTTAAAATAATAAAAGGTATAGATTTTATTTAAATTCATAATGAATACTAAATATTTTACTAAATTCTACATAATAAATAGAAAATCAAAACATATTATTATAATTTTAAACATGTCAAAAAAGTATATAATTTACAAGAAACTTTAAGTTTTATTAAAGGGAGATAATTTGTCAAAGTCATTTACGCTGATTAATAAGCATTTTTTTAAATGCGATCATATATAATACAAAAGAGAAACTGCACTGGACAAAGTCTCTGAACAAAACGACAATTGATGTCCTTTTCACTAGTAATTAATTAATAATAAATGTGTATGTTATAATCTTATATACATTTCATCATCATACACAACCGAGTCGATATAAAGTAAAAGTCAACAGCGCAACTTGGTATACCTAATATAATCCCATTATAGACACGCGTCGCGTATAGCAACGACACTGATTAAAATCAGTTGTTAATCAACAGCTAATCAACAGCGATACACAATATGTCACCGATTATGATTGACATGATATTCAATGATACAATAATGTGCCAATCAATAGCAATACTATCAACATAATAATATATGATCAACATATTTAACATAGGGAAATAAATTCAATATAAATAATTGTATACATAAAGAGTTATTTGAAAAATAAAAGTCATATTCGCACTTTATCTCATATTCGCGAATATGAGTCATATTCGCTGTTTAGTCATACCGAAGATTGTCTGGACATGACATCATCGGAAACAATGGTATATGTGAACGTTCTAACTTGGCACTTTATTCTAACAAACATAGAGTATAATTGTCAAAAATATGAATGAATTAATATTTTCAGAAATTTTCTATTGTTATCGAATGAAAAAATCCAAGTTTACGTATAATAAGATAAGATATAGTAATGAATAGTACTAAAACTTTTACTTGTTTTCATACAAATTAAAGTACTTAGCAACTGTACTATAAAAGCACGAACTTAAGTGTCCCCATGACTTTTAGTATCAAAGTTGTTAAAATATCATTGGTATGACGTTTTTTAAAACATTAGAACACGTATTTTAGTTTAAACGTAATTTAATAGCAATATACAAATTTAGAAAGGGGTTTTCGGTTATTTCAGGGCTTTTCGGTTTGTTTTCGTTAAATACATGACCCCACAGATCATTCTATACATAGACGGTGAAGATCAGACCGTTTGTGAACAGAATGCCCACAGATGAGCCCATAATTAAAGGTACAATAACATGTCTTTACAAAATTGTTTTGAACTCATAATCTATCGACATTATTGTTGATGAATAATACCCTGGGTTACCAAGCATGTGATTATGATTAAACCAATGCATATTTCGCAATTTCTAAACTGTACGTAGTGGCATAATAGAATCATAAATAACATCTAGAAGTCTCTCAATCGTGTACAATGCACCATTAACATTTTTAGAACAGTATTATTGAAACAGTTCATTTCTTCAAACATACGAAAATCTGCTCCCTTCTCATACACTTGTTCGTCCTCAGCGTTGTTCCTCATTTTCAATACTTCGTACATAGAGTGCTTTAAGCGCTTTGATTTGATTATGTAATGTATATTAACATAGAATTAACTATACTAGCTGTGCAATCCCTGTTGATCAACATTATATCACATAATAATAATTCAATCGAATGGGAGATCCCAAATATTTAAATTTTGTCCATACAGGACATGAAAAATCAATGCACTGAAGACACTGAATTAGTTATGGTTTGAAAAGTTAAAGAAGATTTAGTGTTTCAACAATGTAAGTATACTAAGGACAGGCCAGTGTCACTGGTTTGTGAGGAAGAAAAACGTGAAGAGATTGGTCAACTCGATCGTACCATTTTTTGTACTGATTTTACTGATATAGTCCCGAACAAATAAAAACACAGTCATATTTCATTAAACCTTTATAAATATAAAGACTACAGTAAATTGTTTAGTAAAAAAAATTCCATGTTTGCGTACCAAAGGCACGTATGTACACAAACTCCTCCAAGGGGTTACTTCACGTGTTGTTGAATTCATCCGATCAAGGGAAATAAAATTCTCGTACCCAGACGCTATAAAGATTCTCTGTCAATCTAATTAGATCGAAAATCTTGATAACCTCTTGATACGAGAATGGGGAAAGAACCGCTGTAGGTATACCAGTTTTTAAAATAAGATTTGACATAGCATAATAACACCTACAGGCATATATTTGATATAATTTCAAATTTGCATCGGAGTGATTCGATCAATATTTACGATTCAATTTCCTCACAACAGTAAATATAAACTAAATCACTATTTTTTTACTGGATTAATTGCAATTTACACAATTTGTGTCATTTCACGGCGTCCAGCGCACCTTACCTAGCTTGTTCTTTTCCTGGCCATTGTCTATAACTAGTACTCACATACCCCTCCACAAGGCCGGTCAAACTTTCATGGAAGGGTATAACCTCAACGGGTGGGATTCGAACCCGTACCCCCTTCGGGCACGAGGATCCCAATCTTGGCGCGCTACATTTATCAATAACTATCTCCTTAACGTTTAGGTCCATATTTTTCTGCATAAAATTGCAAATGACCAAACAAAGCAAAGAAACTTCTGTAGAAACTGAAATTTTAACAACAATTTAAGAACTTATCCCTCTATGCTTTGATGATATAGCGTTTCATCAAAACCCCTTCAACTCTGAATTAGGGACCAGGATAGGGGTCATGTTTCTGGTACGGTTATAATGATGTTAAGTTGACAATAGAGGAAGAGATTTAAACTGCTTACCTTTTGACACATTTGCAATGAACTCCGAGCAATGAAACAACGAAAATCAACATCCTTCATAGATTCCACAACATTTCACTTTCGCTTATTTTTGTTCATGGAGTTTGACATTTTTAGGGTTAATGTATTTACCGAAAAAACCGAATATTCATGAAAAATAACCGAAAGACACTCATTGGAGTTGTATCTTGAGCTAATAAATCACGTTTTACTTTAAAAATATGTGTTTAAATGTTTTAAAATACTTGTTGCCAATGACATTTGAACATTTTGATGTGTAAGTATCAATATTAAGTAAAAATGCAATTATTAAGATGCGACAAACAATTGTTGTAAGTACAATAGAATGATTTCATTTGTTAATAAATTTAATTCACAAAACTGTTTCAAACAAATGTCAGTAATAATAATTAATCTAACTATTTTTCCTGTATACACGAAAGTATAAGTCATAACTAATACGAGGGGTTATCGTTTCTCCGATAGCGAACAGAACCCGACTAGGGTTTTCTAGAATATGAAAAAGCTATATGCTATATGAATATTTTGGGACATATCAATTAAGGTTTTTCGCCTGTGAAATTCATCCTTTGAGTTTTTTTCTCATTTATATATATTAACAACTTGTCTTGACTTTATCCATGGGTTACTCATATTAAAGCTGATATAATGTCTATATATTAGAACCCCTTACATGAGCCAAAAAAGGTCCATGATTCTTAAAGACCATAAAAGAACAAATTCAATGACTATTCTAGAATTTTCCAGGATATTTTTACACTGTTCAAGTACTTTTTATGTATCTAAAGCACTAACATGTGTAAATTGGTATAAATAAAATTGTGCAAGCAGGACTCTAAAATGACATGTAACATGTTACATGTATGAGCGGTTTAAAACCAATAAAATAAAATCTAGTTAAGTAACATCCAAGGTCAGACGTTTAACTTATAAATGTATTTCACATTAAAACTCGCGTTAAAAGCTTTTCTAAACACAGCAGAGTTGTGAGCAATGTTATCATAATACTTATTATGTCCAACATATTTCACGATGCTTATTACACATTATTTGCATATTCCAGGAGAAAAAATCGATAAAATTAAGTTCAGCATAAGGTAAGAACGTAACGTAATAGGGAGTTCGTTAACATTCCCTTCAAAATATCAAAGAATGTTGACATAACAACTCACTCGAAAGACAATTATGAAGAATTGAAATGTTAGTCGGTGTTTTTTTTAATATTTTCATAGGCCTACAGGCGGTAACGCCTCTTATCATAGTTTCTACAAATAAACATTTATCTATGGGTAAAACTTTTTAATATAGAGGTTTAATTACATAACACGTTTACGATGCACACCAACTTGATATCTGAAAACTGGTTAAGTAAACATAGAGAATCAAGAAATGCTGTATAATCATTACTGGGACATGACAAATCTACACAGGTGTTTTTTTTAACAGTCGTATGAATCATATCAGTTTATGAAAAATAGCCTGAATTTAATTTAGTCTAGGTCCAAAGAGCGTTGTTGTTTAACAAATAGGCAACTTTTTTTAACACACGCAGTACATACACAAGCATAATCATAGTTCACACATGGTGTGTATTCAGCGAGCAATCTGGATTTGCTTTTATATTACAATCAAAAGGCCTCTAAATCTCTCAATACAATCATATATATGATGATATAAGATAAAAAAAATACACATCCGAAAAATTCATATTCTGAAAAAAAACCTGGTCGATTACTGTTCGTTATCGGAGAAACAACTACCCCTCGTATTAATTATGACTTAAACTTATGTGTATACAGGAAAAATAGTTAGATTAATTATTATTACTGACATTTGTTTGAAACAGTTTAATGAAGACATTTATTAATAAACGAAATCTTTCTATTGTACTTACAATTATTGTTTGGCGCATCTTAATAATTGCATTTTTACTTAATATTGATACTTACACATCAAAATGTTCAAATGTCATTGGCAACAAGTATTTTAAAACATTTAAACACATATTTTTAAAGTAAAACGTGATTTATTAGCTCAAGATACAACTCCAATGAGTGTCTTTCGGTTATTTTTCATGAATATTCGGGTTTTTCGGTAAATACATTAACCCTAAAAATGTCAAACTCCATGAACAAAAATAAGCGAAAGTGAAATGTTGTGGAATCTATGAAGGATGTTGATTTTCGTTGTTTCATTGCTCGGAGTTCATTGCAAATGTGTCAAAAGGTAAGCAGTTTAAATCTCTTCCTCTATTGTCAACTTAACATCATTATAACCGTACCAGAAACATGACCCCTATCCTGGTCCCTAATTCAGAGTTGAAGGGGTTTTGATGAAACGCTATATCATCAAAGCATAGAGGGATAAGTTCTTAAATTGCTGTTAAAATTTCAGTTTCTACAGAAGTTTCTTTGCTTTGTTTGGTCATTTGCAATTTTATGCAGAAAAATATGGACCTAAACCTTAAACAATGATTACGAATCTTGTTCAAGTGTCATATAAACATGAAAACCTGCCACCTCACAAACTAATGAACTGTCATTAAATACCACAGTGAAGAACAGTATTGCCTGAACGGTATGTGGTGTGTGAAATACCCCCATATTTATAGATTGAATATAAATGAAGTATTTTTTCTCAGAGCTTAAAAGTAGCAACGCGCCGTAACTTAAGTAATCGCTGTGATCGGGAACCCAACTTTGTAATGGAATTTCCATATCTATTTTTAAACTGTTTTTGTGTATTCGTCGTCATTTCTAAACATTTATAAACGAGCATTAGATTTAGATATTTAATAGTATACAAGTCGACATTATACGTCTTGATTTGTGACAATAATATTATTTTAAAAAGGTAAGAGACTTGACGCACTTATTTATTTTTCTAATAGATCCATTTGTATGATGTAATTTTATAGATGTTATTTATTCGATATATACTGTAAATAATTTAAGTATTATCTGTTATTTTCATCTTCTACGTAAGTTTAAACGTGATGTGCGCTTTAAATGTAAAATTGAACTATATATTTATGTTTATGTACATACTTATGCATTAATTCGTTATTCAACCTTCGTATCGAGTAAAATTGATCATAATTATTTTCGTAAGTTTGTCATCTATACCTGCCATGAATTGATATATTTACCTACTCTTTTCTATTATACATTGTAATTCCCCGTATCTCTATAACTCTATATCAATATTGTATTCTGTTAACCATTAACAATCATCTCACATGTTGTTACTTTACATAATGTAACCTGTGTTTATTTTAATAAAGAATATGTTCTGTTCTGTTCTGATAAATTTTATTTAAATATCAGTCGTGCAAACATTAACCTCGCTAATTTAAATAATCATTAGAGTACAGTAAAGTACCGTTATTAAGACCATATTAACAATTGTTAAACCAGGCGATTTTTCAGATAAGTCTCAAATGATTAATTTGAGATGAAAAATGTATCTATATTAAAGGCACTAAATCACAGATCTTGTCATTTTCTTCCATATTTTCAAAATACGATTCAGCGACTGTAATTGAGTCAAAAAATTAATCCTTAATATTTTAAGACAAACTGACCTATAAATTGCAAGAAATATACAATAAAAATCACAAAAATGCACTAAAGTTGTCTATACCGTTACATACGGGGTAGATTTTTTTACTTCTTGAAACATCATCATTTGTAGTTGTATGTCAATTTGCAGAGAAATTGTCATTACTAAATCACTAATTTCTTGCTTCAAGAAATATTTCCATACAATTAAGATAGCTTCAGAAAAAGTTAATATTTAAGTTGAAATCAGTGAATGAGTACCTTTAAGACCGTCCCGTTATTAAGATCGCTGATTTTGAAGGTCCTAATAGCGGAACTTTACTGTATTTTTTAACTAACTGAATATCAAGTATTTAATAATTCCTACATCTACAATATCAATCTTACTACTGAAATGTAAATTTTACTGCTAGAAGTACGAAAGCCAGTTAAAATTTACTGCTAAAATATTAATTTTACTACTAGAAGTACAACTGTAAGTAAAAAATTACTGCTGAAATAATATTAATTTTACTGCTAGCAGTACAACTGTCAGTTAAAATTTACTGCTGAAATCTTAATTTCACTGCTAGCAGTGTGGAAGTTAATTAAAATTTACTGCTTAAATCTTAATTTTACTGCTAGCAGTGTGGACGATAGTTAAAATCTACAGCTAAAACTTTATTTTACTGCTAGCAGTATATCAATCAGCACTTGTCTAACTCATCTATGTATTTTATTCCAGGAAAAATAAAAATGATTCTGTGCGGTCAACCTCCGGATTTAGTATCATACGACCCCGCTGCCAGTGATTGTGTGAATGGTGAGGTGGTATCACTTTCAACGGATATTGTTCCACTTGCTACAGAAGACTCCAAACCAAACCTTTTATTTTGTGGCTTCCCGCCAGTACAATACGATGTGAAAACTAATGATTGTATTGACAACGTTCTTGTCCCAGTGAAGAAACTTGTTTCTAACATAACTGGTGAGTAGAAAGGAAGGTTTTTAAATTGGGTTTCCTCATGTTAAGTCATCTTGGAATTTTGGAAATATATAGAACGTATGGTGGCATAGTTTTGCCATCAGATAGCTGCACAATATATATAATAACTACTTAACGCGATAGTTGATGTAATATTTCCCAACGACTCCGTCTAATGTCTGCAAAGCCTAAACCGTGGCTTTGTGCTTCACTTATTATCATCCATTCCTTTCGATGCGATATATAATATTTTTGAGTTGATGCGCAACCCGGGTCGACAGCTCAGCTGGTAGCGCCGGGATTTGGGATCTCGTGTCCCGAAGGGTGTATAGGTTCGAATCCAACCCTGGATGGTTAAACCCTACAATGAAAATTTGACAACAAATCTTGCGCCCGAGGGGTGCGGGTTCGATCCCACCCGGGGAGGTTATACCCTTCCATGAAAATTTGACAACAATGTCAATTTTCTTCATTCATAAGGTATATGGAGAGGTTTCCGGCCTTGTGGACGGGTAGTTGAGTACTGGTTATAGACAAAGATCCAGGAAAGCTAGGTTATTTGCACTGGACACCGTAAATGATCAAAAAGTGTTGATATTGCGTTAAACCCGATATAAACTAAACAAATTGTTGATGCGCTATAATTAATCAGTATACAATGGAGCAAAACAATTCTATCAATATAAATTTAACATGTTAACTAGTTACAGTAACTAGATAATCACTTAATTAACACATTATTTGAAATATTAGGCCTAACTAGTTACGCAATTTGTTAACCACATAACATTAAGCTGGTGAAATAAAACAGAAATGGCAGTTGTAGGCACTATACAATTTGCATTTTTTCTGGTTTGATCATTAATTTATTGGAAAATATATCTAGTAACGTAACTAGTTATTCATTTAATTAACATGTTATTATGTAGTCATCTAGTGGCAGAAATATGCCACCGTAAGAACGCAGAACGCAGTACATGTATATCTATTTATTGCGTATACTTCCTAAATCTTAAGGAAATTAAATACATGATATAACAAGGAAATTAATGTAACATATAGTACTTTTATATCCCCACTTATTACCACGAACATGAGTCTCATGCTGGTCCCTGGTCATGGACTTGGCTACAGTAAATAAAAACAAAAATAGAAAACAAATAGTTAACAAAAATATCACTTGTATTGTTGATTTTTATTTAACAATTTGTGGCGCTTACGTTGACCCCGCTGGTTTTAATTCAAACGACAGAATTTCTGAACTTATATGGATAAAAAAATAGTTATCCGTAATGTATCGAGTATTTAAATCAACAGGATCAATATATGCGACTTATTAACTTTATATATTTATTTTTTGTGATTTATATTGTACACCCTTTTTGTGATAGTATAATTTGACACGTTTGAAACTTCTGACAGCAGTATATCCCTTTATTGAAATAATAAAATTTAAACATAGGTGGTTAAACGCTTGACGTAAACGGTGTATAAGTCAAGTTGAACATGCATAAGAATTTTGGGCGTTTCCGTAATACAGAACTATGCTAAATATGTGGTAACCCAAAATCCATGTACATGTGTATACTCTTGGAATTTTGCTTACATGCCACATACATATAGTTATGTATATAGCTATATAAAAATATGATAAACACTTAATTGTTTAGGATCGAAATAATTGGTTTAATTTTTATGTAATTTTGTGTCTTAAGTATCAAACACTGTCCATGCACTGCAATGTACTATTCAAATCACGCAGTGTAAAGAAAACTTTAAATAAATGCAATTATCACTTCAATATGTTTATTGTATTAACTGCATTTAAAAGTGAAAGTAGATCAAAACCGAAAGTAGAATTTGGCTGTGAATACACAATGCACAATATAGTTTTGGTGTCATCCATAAATTATATATAAATTGTTGACAGTTTAAATGATGTTTTTATTGTTGATGGCTTTGATATATTTTTGTATCTTAATGATTTTTGTGGAGACTATTTTGTTTAAGGGTGTCAGTAAAATAGATATATAATTAATTAATAACAGCTGTTCTAGATATGTTACCATGTAGTTATGGAAAAAGGGAAAAATTCCAAAGAAATGTTTTTTTAAAATATATTTTCAAGTTTGTTAATAAATAGCACAAAATATACTTCAATCTAAATTTTGAGGTTTTGAACGGGTTGAGAGAATTTTTGAAGAACTTCAAGGTAATCTAGAAATAAAGAACCATGAACCATTGTGGGTTAGCAGAACTACCGCTGAAAACATAGTTTTGTGTTGCTGAGACTGCACTAGGTCTGATAAAATATTTCGTTTCGTATGATTGTATTCCTAAACTGAAAGAAATTTATTTTCTCTTCCAGAAACCCTGTCAATCCCAAACCAAGTAGAAAATCATCTATGGGTGTTAGTAGGCATACTAGCCGCTTTAGTCGTCATCCTGAGTGTAGTCCTAGTTGTTGTATGCTTAAGGAAAAGGAACAAAACAATAGAAGCAGTTGTGACGTCATCAGAAAGAACGACTATGATGTCATCAGTTGACATAGAAATGCAACCTTTTGAACCAGTATGAAGTTTATGGCAAGCCGTAGACTACAGTACGAAGGTCATATCCAATGATCTAAAAAGTCGATATATTTCTGAAAAAATGTAACTAGGGCCTGTTGCCTAAGCATATCGCTACGTAGCGTTTTGTGCCCTGGTACCCTTCTTACACCAAAAGGAACTATTATGTGATATCAGCGACGTGCTAAGGCAACAAACCCCTAGATCAGGGTTCAAAACAGTTCGTGATCCCTTAAGAACACTAAGGCAAACTTCCACGAAGTAACACTCTGGATACCAAAAGAGACAATGTAAGTGAAGTGTTCTAATTGTGCGCGTCAAGAGCACTTACAAAAGAAGATTCTCCTTGTCATTGAATGAATGTACATGCATAGGCGGATCTAGAGGGGTGGTGGGGGTTTGGACCCCCCTCCTAGAATTTGGAAAATGTACCTGTCCATTAGTGTTTTTCTTGACTGTGAGTCATTTTAAGTAACATGAAGCAATTTTTCTCAGTGTTTAACATATATTTAAATGGTTATGCAGGTTTTTTATTAATATGCCAATGTACATGTAAAAACTAAGAGTGAGCAATCTTAGCCTTATAAACTTGATATATGAAAACCAAATGCATAATCACACTATATAACATCATGCGTAATGAATTTTATTTTGTTCTGTGTTATTGTATATATTTATAGTGGAGGGTTTTTACTTATTTAGTTTTTATAATCTATCTTTTGTACAACGCCATTGAATAATTATGTAAATATAGAAATAGGCGTTTAATCAAATGAAGAAGTTTAAGTTTAAGTTATGTGCAGTATTTGTGTTATATCTCTGTATTAAATAAAGTATATTCATAAATATAATATGCGTTTGTGTAGTGCTTTAAACTGCGTTAAAGCCATCTAGCTATAGTTCTGTTATATTAACCTTTCACAACTAAAATAATTACACGGTCACTGAATTTGTCATTTTTAATTTCTTTTAAACTTGTTATTTCCCCGATATTCAAAATCGCCGCATATATAGTTAGATCATCAATAATTGGTATGGATCAGTGGCTCAATAGTTAAAAATAAGTTAAATAATAATCTGGTTCCCTGGACTAATATCACTACGTTAGATATTCTATATATAGAACATGGGACACGTTAAGTTAAATAATAACACATTCAGTTACCGTGTAATTATTCAAGTTGTGACAGGTTAATATAACAGAACTATAGCTCAGGTCGAAGAACGAAAGTTTCAAGATCGAGAGTCGTGGCTTCGATCCCCTGGTGGGGCATACTTTAGTGGAGTTTGACCATGAACTATTTTCTACGGCCATTCTCCATCCTACCACTGATTCTAAATCACGAAGGGCAGTTGTCAGTCATTGACCCGACGGAAGTACATGCCTAGTAACTCATTTACAGCTAAATTCAGAAATTTACCTTTGAATGATGAGTAGTTAACTGACTGTCTTGATATGACTAGTATAACGTGTTGCTAGGGCGTTCAACCAAATAAAAAGGAACTGTTATTGACATGTTCATTAAACAAAACAAACTGTTTTTATCGATTTATTTGTTATATTATAACACATATCAAATGATGTATGTTTGTTAAACTGCACCGTTTTGTCTGACAATGGTACAAGTCCCAAAATGATCTAAATATAACCGATTTTGATCACATCTTGCCTTTTCAAAGTAACAACTGAAATACAAGACGTCATGGTAAATATACAGTACGTATAGTGAAAGCGCTCATGTTCATGTGAAGGAGTCTGGAAACTTATCCGAAACAGCAGCAGGAAAAAACACAGAAAAAAGCAAATAGAGAGATGCTTTTAGTTTAGATGTATAATCTTTTTTTATGGAAAGATCGCTAGAAAGAAATACCGAAAACAAGAACCTGTAAGGGGTATCCGGCTTTAAATAATACATTAACCCCGCTGATTTAAAAACTCACCCACTGTACTCCTGTACAGACTCACGATAAACATAGTTATCCGAACCTATGTACGGGGATTATCAAACAAAAAAATGTGTAAAAGTATTTAAGTCATCAGGGTTAATTTATGCGCTATTGGCAGTTGAATAAAACTAGACTCTACTAAACAATAAATTTATAGTGCAAACGCATGTGCCTGTTTTAAAAAAAACTACACCTATCACTGAATTAGATGATATACACCTAATGGGTCTTTGTTAAAAGTTTGAATCAAATCCTAATAAAAAGTGCCGAGAAAATGAGGAGACCATATTTTTCCACCAAAAGACCATAACTGCATAAAATCGATGGACCGTAACCAAAATGGGATATAGACATGCCTGCTTGATACATGTACCCGGTCTATGTGTGATATTTGAATCAAATCCGTAGAAAAGGTGCCGAAAAATTGAGTGGACAAGTGAAAGCTACAGACGTACGGACGGACGGACAGACAGACCAACCGACAAGCTGACCTCTATATATCACCTAAAATAGTTTTAATGGAGGTATAACTATAAATCACTTACACATTAGGATAAGTAATGCCATTGGTTCCACAGTATCGTATAGTTCCACTGAAAGTCCTGCAGTCCATTTGTAATAAAGATTCACAAGCGATACCAAGTACCAAATCTTGATCGACTTTCTCGTGATCACATGGTCCGTAATGTGTTAACTTTATAGTATTGTCCGTACAAATAGCTTTTGAAAACTCACAGCTGAATTGTATAACAATAAAGTAATGTAAAGATGTGACCATTTTGACAAAAAATGACACAAAAATTATCGTTAACCAATTTCTAAAAATCGCAGTTGATAGTCTGAGGGTTGATAGAAATAAACATGATACGATGTTGTGAAGGTATAACGTATTCTACATAATTCAGGGATGCTTGGCTTTGATAGGACTTCGAATGACCGTATTTTGAATGCCTCCTGCTTTTGAATCATGACTTTTTATAGATATGTCAAGCACACATAGATGATCTGAGTAATAGCTCAATACAATTTGCATACGTCACCTTATTACTTGCACAAACAGTGCCACTGGAATGATGACGTAATACAAACATATTGCATACGTCACTGTGTTACTTTGTGCCACTAGAATGATGACGTAATACAAACATCTTGCATACGTCACTGTGTTACTTTCATATACAGTGCCACTAGAATGATGACGTAATACAAACATCTTGCATACGTCACTGTGTTACTTTCATATACAGTGCCACTAGAATGATGATATCATACTGACAAATGTGCATGCATACCTCACTCAGGTACTTACTCAAGCAATACTTACCGCTAGAGTGATGACGTCATACTGAAAAAATCGCATACGTCACTAAATATTTTTTACAAGCAGTGCCAATAGGTTGATGACGTCATACTTACTGGTTTGCATACGTCACTCTGTTACTTGCACAAACAGTTCCACTTGAATGATGGGTACAGTTAAGGTTTATCAAATATGAACAAGCATCGAAACTGTTTCCAAGTAAAAACATGTGACATGGGGCTGAAATAGAACGTTGACTAGAGTTAAGCGATCTTTTCTGATGACGTCATCCAGGCCTCCTAGCAGGACAAAACAAAAATAAAGGTTTTTATGAAGGCTCCAATGTATGAAAATGAAGGCCTTTTAGTGTAAAATATGAAAAAATAAAGAGTAAATAAAGGCTATTTTCGTCGAAGTTCTCATTTCTTTATAAAACCCACAGTCATACCAAAGTCATTTTTTATGTTATATCCTGTTTGAATTATGCAATATAATACATACCTTATTTAATGTGTATACCTATTTTCTCTGCATATTTATATCATACATAGCTCCTGTTTACAGTGTAGGGAAAATGCAGAACAAAATCCATTACTTGCTTTAAGCTAGCACGGCAACCAGTCAGTGCAAATATAAAGGTATTGAGTGAGAATTACAGGCTATTTTGGTGTTTTAAAGGTTTTCTGGGAAAACGTAAAGGTTTTAAAGGTTTGCTCTGAAATTAAAGGTTTTTAAAGGTTTTAAAGGTTTCACTAGGAGACCCGCGTCATCAGGAAGAAAATGATCATAGGTGACTGAGAGTTTGCCATGTGGGTTATGAGTATCGGAAAGGTGTCTACAGAATTTCGGTCATAATCTGTCGGTTAAAGAAGTATTGTGGCATAGTTTTGCCATCAGATAACCAAATAATTTACAAGTTAATTAATTAGCAATTTTATTAAGTGGTTAAGAACGTAATTAGTTAAGCACAAGCTAATGCGCGCTATTGGATTATTTCTATCTTTTGAATGCTGCATGAATATGACGAAACACTAGACAGTTTGTTTACATTCTGAAAACCACGTGACAATTTACACTGCTATATAGGACAAAAATCATACGTTAATCGGAACGATTCCAAATTTTTCAAGTTTAAATGTAAAATTATCGAAATAATTGTAAAACTTACTTACACCAAGTTACCAATACAATGATTACAGATAACCAAACACTAGTATTACAAAAATAACTGCTAGATGTCACCATATTGTTATTTCACATATTCTATATATACATGTATATTTAGGTCAAATTTGAAATCATAGCACTGAACGCACAGAGAAAACTCTCTATATCCTGAGATATACTTATCTGGGTCAAGTAAAAGATAAGGCTTCGTAAAAATCGATTCTTTGCTTAGCGTCCAGTCAAATTTTGAAATGTAACACACAAGACGAATGTCTGAGTATCATACACCGGATTGTTTGTTCATGCATTAATGAGAAACAGGGAAACTAGTAACATGATCTTTAGAAAGTAAACTAATCGTCCATTTCTTAAACCAGCCATAAATATTTATTAATTAATTAAACAGAAAACCAACGTGTCTTTTCCCAAAAAGTACTCATTTTAGCATATTAGGTTTGATTGGTAATTGTGAATATTACGTACAAAACATTTAGCAAATGACCGACTTATCCTCTCGATTCAATCTTTGCGCGGAGGTAAAAAAGATATCCTTTGAAATTTACAATACCAAATGGGACTTTTCAGTTACAGGTAAGTAGAAATTTTATGCACTATTTTTGTCATTTTATGATTTGTCCAGAGAGAGAAAAGGCCAAAAAGCAAATGCATGAAACCTTTTTTTAAAATGGTTTATGTTCGATTCACGAAAAATATATTTCTCAAAAAGTATATTATTCGATATAACTTTACTCATTTTAATTCAATAAGATCTAATGTCTAGTCATTGTTTTTAAGTATTTCGAAATTCTTGTCTTTATCAAGCCTTCGTTTCTAAAAATAGCATGGAAAACGTGATATGGGCGCTTTAAGGTACAACTCCCTTATCTCTCTCAGTGACGGTGCTGGTGATCTTTTATAACATATGCCGTTAAACCAAACGTGAATCAGTTCAAACAGTGCCATCAAAGTTAAAAGGGAAAATGTTCTGCAAGGAATTTATCGTTGTGTTGGCCATAGGTAAGTGCTATTCGACTAGAAACGTGAAAATATATTACATAACTTTTATTCTAATACTATAATGTATGCTTTTTTATGATGAAATGGCTTTTATTTTTTTAAACATATACCAGATTGGTTCAGTCCATTTGAAAAAATTGGCCACGTCACTTGTGCTTAAGCAGTTAAAACAATGGCGGTTACCGATATGATTTATAACAAATCAAAGAATATTTTAAATTTTAGCCTACTTCGGGTGATGTGTTGTTTTAGCATACTGTCACAGGGCTGCCACGTCTTAATGACTATTAAGGCAAAAACAAACAGAATGACAAAATATGGCCGAACAATCACCGAATATGGCCAAACATTCACCAAATATGGCCAAAATGAAAAAAAATAGGAAAGCAAAAACAAAGACCTTCCACGCAGACAAAAAGCAAAGAGGGGGTGTATTAAGTTAAAATTTTGGAATTAAAAGTACATCACAAAAACGGAAACAAGAACTTTAAAACATCATTACACCATCTCTGTACTTGATTGCTTCTACTGGAAATGAAGAGTTTTGCTATAAAGACCAGATTAGCTTGTGAACAATCATTTTATTTTGCGATTTTAAAGTCCCTCATGGTAAACTTGAGAAAAAATAGTCTGTATACGAATACCATTCTATTATTAAAATGGATTTTTCAATGGTGTAAATAGTGGAACTTTACTCTGTTAAGCTTAATGCTATTGTGACATTTTGTCCAACGTATGTAGAAATGGTATGCGTGTTGCTTTTAAGTTAGCTTAACTAGCTTGATTTTGCTTCCAATTGAAGAATAAAAGCCGCTTTAATTGTCAGAATGTTCATTATACACGAATTGCATTTAATTAAGCTCGGCTTTAGGCTTTATTAATGCCAAGATTTTCATTCGTTTTGCCATCATGCCTTATTATACAAGAGCTTTGTGCAGCTTTTATGTATATCCAGTGCTTTTTGTTTCTTTTCGCCTTCTAGCTTTGCCCAGTATTACATTCGCAGCCCATTGCGACTATGTCGCCACAAAAGATTGTGCCTTCATACCAGACCAAACCTCAGTTTGTGGTACAGACGGCGTGACGTACAGAAATTCGTAAGTATATCGTATAATTTTAAATCAGTACAAAAGCGTGCGTCACCGGAAGTTGACATATGGTGATGCCCGGATGCATTGTATCGCATTCATAGCCAGGCGAATGACATTGCTAAATGCTGGTGCGTCTTCTTGTACGGTGAGTAGTTTTTCACTGGCAAATTTATGCTACAGTCCCATAAACGTAAAATTACCCGTGAGGGCACCGTACTGGCGCCGTGCGATCAAGCTCCGCAAGGACTCGTTCGAATTTTTGCGTACCGGTACGGACTGTTATGTTTTTAACAGGGTCCTTGAGATGAGCCGTGGATAAACGTAACAGTTTAAAAGTCAAATCGTGAACACAATCGCGACCGAGTATGGGTTGACCTTGCATATCTTGCAGCTACGGCTCCGTACGGGTGTTGTTTTGTGCCATGTGCGTACCGTCACCTAAATACTCAAGGCTTCCTACGGCCTACGGCTGTCTGAACGTACGGGTCCGCAACAAGCAACGATTTTATGGGACTGAGGCATTAATTTCATTGAATTTTTAAACGACCAGACCTAACAGATATAGGAGCAACCAATTTGGTAAGCTGAATAGCTAGAACGCTCGCACAAGACGTTCGCATTCTAGTTCAGAAAAGGTAAGTCTGTTTGAAGATTTAAGCAAATTTAAACATATCAAGAAGAGGCGTAAAAGCTTTGACAAGGTAAATAATTAAATAGTTTTTCATTAAAGAATTAAGACAGAAGTCTGCATTGAGTTGGGCTTGCGTTTTAATAAAGCTGAATGCACATTTCCTTTTTTACCTCATTTTCGAAATAATCTTATATTAGAACTCGAATATCGACAATCAAAAACAACAGAGAAAAAGCTAAAATTCTTTATACCATGTAGTATTGCCAATGTTTGTAGCTTCTGCCTTTGCTTAGCCATCAAGCCGTCCATCATATGCTTCTAAGCGTTTGCTTTGTGTTTAATTTCAATCACAATTCAGCTTTTATTATCCATATGTTTCAGAACTATGTAATTAACGCTTAATTTAGTTATATAGTCGCATGAAATTTACTAATCCCAATTGACCATTATTAGTGCAATAAACAATGTAAGTCTGCCCCGTATGGATAAAAATAATATCGTCATATTTGTGAACATTCGATATGCTATTATGGTGAACAAAAGTGATTGTATGGTGTGTACGTAAGACTTCAATGTTATCTGGTACATTCCTTATCCAATTTATATGTTGTTTATGGCCATCAGAATTGTGTTCTTTTGGCGACCTAAATTGAAACATTAAGTGACCAGGTGACGACCCATACGTCAATAGTTAGTCAAAATTCCCCCAAGGCTTAAGACCATGGACCTACGTACAAGAGGTAATATTTTCTTTATTTCTAACTTACTTGCAGTCACAGTACTATACAAAGGTGCAAAGGCTGACCATTGTGATTACGTACAGACCAAGGATTGTGCATTCATACCAGACAGGCAAAACGTCTGTGGAACGGACCAAGTTACTTACAGAAATTCGTTCGTATATTTCTTTAGTTTCCGAAGGGCGGATCCATTTTCCCCATATTTTCCTGAAGGCGATATAAAGGGAACTTAGAGTTTCTCGGAGGTCCAGACAAAGAAAACGTCATTTTGAAAAACTTTAAGACATAAGGTGCTTGTAATCCTGGAAATATAATGGCAGGGTTGTGCCTGGACCCCCACCTCGCTGGATCCGCCCCATGACTTAACACATTTCTTGTTGCTATATATAGTAACAAAATTTTTGTATAGTAACATATTCCTTGGTTCTTAATTAAGTTAAAAACTTTCGATAATTATCTTGTTACTAATAATAATAACAAAGATCTTGTTGCTAATTATAAAGATACCATAATCTCCATCTAACTGGTCTATGTGTGTACAAGGATTGATAAAGATAAACAAAATAGGGGACTTCAGTCAGTTATCCTTCCCTAATAAAATCTAAAGCAATCCAATTAGTAAGTAGGTCCTTACAGTTGGAATGCTCAGAATTTATCATTAAATTCTTATGTAAGGATAACAAAATATTTCATCTAATATCTTTCTTGTTAATTAAGATATTAACAGCATTGATAAAATTTAGACAGTTCTTTACCATATAAATACTCATCTTGAATTTCAAACAAATTAAATGATTTACAAAAAAAAGTTATTTAAGATTAATTTTGGCAAATTGACAATGAAAAGTAAGGGTAAAATCCGAGTAATCCAACTAATTGGACCTACCTATTTGAAGAGTATAAAAGGGGAAATAACTGACTAAAGTCCCTTATTAAGCCATTAGTATATAACTATTATATACCTATTAGTATATGCATTTTCCATTTTCAGATGTTTCTTGGCCAAGGCATACTGTGCAGATAACACTATTCATAAAGCTCATGATGGACCATGCGCTGTTACAACAACCCCTTCTCCAGTTCATGGTAGTGAAATAGCTCTAGACATCTTTTGTTTAGATTTGATCTACATCAATTGTCCAACAGGCGGAGTTCAAATTTGTGGCAGCGATGGAAAATTCTACGCAAATGTGTAAGTAAAGTAAAACAGACTTCACGACAAACTTTGATAAGCACTGGACATTGGATCCAGCAAAATGGAATATTTTACTGAACCGAATGAAAGTTTTACTGGATCAAAATAAATATTAGCAATATGTTAAAATATGCAGTTCATTTTAATGATTTTGCATTATATATCGTAAAATTAAATAAACATTATAACATCAAATAAAGTTTTATTAAATATCAAAAATGGTGGCTGTCAAAAGAGAGTAGACAGTCGAACCACTCACATTATTAGAGTCACTGGACCGTTGGCAATTTCAATGGATTCTACCCACGGTTTACTGGCTAAATTCGAAGACAGTAAATTACTCTAAACAATTAATAGTCACAGTTTAATAATTTTACTCGTTTACAAACTTTGTATGTAGTCACAAAGTAAGGCATTAAATAGAGTAAAGGTTTCTTTTCATGTTTATTTGTATCGTGCATGTCAGAAAATTTGTCTGTTACACATTTAGTCACATTTATACTATTTTTTCATTTCAGGTGTGAGTTTGACAAAGCTCGTTGTTTCCACCGTGAACTCAAGGACGATGGTACCAGCTGTGTTTAATATGACACTTTAATGTAACAGTTAAGAAAAAGGCATGGAAACAATAAAGAAATGCACTTTAATATTGTTCGTTTTATTTCTAAGTTAGTAATATGTAAATTTGTCTGATTAGTCAATAAAGGTACAACTAAGAAGTATGCAATATAAGTATAGTATATGTAACTTTTACAAAGTTATCATCCTAATTACTGCTGCAAAGAAACTTTTGTATCTGGAATAGAACAACCAGAATACATAATAATATTGAACTTTGAAGTGCTTATCAACAATAACTTACATGGCACAAGATGTAAAAATACGTAGCAATATTTGAGTACATGGTATTTATAAACACCTTTGTTTCGATCATTATTTAAATTGTTTTATATCAAACAATTTGTAAAAAATGCATCAAATATAAATTAAAACAGCTTGGATGCTTTAACATTAACTTTGCGTGGAAACATTTAAATAATTAAAGAATACCAGTCTAAAAGTTAAACGATTTAAGAACTAATGAATATATCAGTGAAATTGTTACAGCAAGAAGAAAGCTGTAAATCCTCGTTTCAAGAGTTTTACTTCTTAGTCAGAACTATTCTTAATTCTTCGTTTAAACATTGCATATTTGTAGTACTTAAAACTTTCTAAAGACTATCTCAGCATTCACTTCTTTGCCTGTAGTTAAATCCTTTGCCAGTACAGCAATCTGTGTACCGCCATATAACATTCTAACCTCAACTTTCCTGGTTCTTCCGAGTTTGGTATCTGGAGATTCAACTTTTACATTACCAATAAGGTTACATCCTTCATCAGTTCTGTACACCGGGTTAGCAATGGGTGAAGAATAAATGAGGAAAATAAGGGTTTTTTGTCCTTTGAACTGTGGAGTGTAACTCCGTGTAGGCTGTGGTTTTAACAAACTTACAGACTGGCCTTTTTTCACATGAATATCAAATATGTCGTCGCACAGAAACTCATCTGTTTCCTCATTTAGCCATTTTTTCGAATCATCATGCTTGGTTTCATCAAACGCGACCATGGTTCCGACACCGTATGTTTCTTTACTAATTCTGCTGCTAAATATCATTGGATCATGACCGTATAAGACAACGCCGAGTAGAACAGACTTAAATGGAGAGTCTGGGACTACAACTTTAACTCCAGGAAAATCTTTTTCAACTTTTTTACGTAGCGTTTCAATGACGATTGGTGATTCGGAAAATCCACCTACCAATATGACGGTTTTTGTTCCCTTGGCTTCATCTTTGCTGAGAGCTTTTTGTATTGTATTTTCATAAATCGAGGTGCACGTAGGGTTAAAAAATTTCTTTTGGACATAATCCGACCCAAGCAAAAATTCTGGTTCTTCATATTGAAGTAAAGAGCCTTCTTTTAAAGAAATAGTGTTGTTTTTAATGCCTTCACGAATACAATTTGGTGCCTCAACGTAAATCACTTGACTAATAGTATCTGAATAAATCGATCCTATTTGTACCTTTGAATTCTCAAAATTTGCTTCTAGTCTGATCGCCTCAGCTGGTGGGATATTTTTTAATATTTCAGCCGATTTCTCACCTTGAAAGCTATCACGACAGTGTAGTAAGAACATGTCATTTATCTTTTGACCACCTACATTTTCTCCAATGGGTTGATATAGTTCTTTAAGTGAGCCATCTTTTAGAACTTCCACTGCTCATAAATCTGCTGTTCCTCCTGTAAGTATTAAAACATGATCTTGTTGAATGACCATAGTTTAACAAAGAAGCTGGGTTGCTAAGTGGTAGAAGGCATAACGTTAATGCTTCAGATCATTGGTTCAATTGTCCATTGCAGCAGATTATAACATTCCGTGAAAAGTTACTATTTCATATCTTGATTTTACCGTAAAGAGAGAAATTTTCAGTTGATTGACGAATAAAGTATCACAATTACTGGTAAAGATATTAAGGCAGGAATTAATTGTAAACGTCAACCGTATAATTTTGTTTGATTGAACGTCGTGGAAACATACTTCAGTGAATATACATTTGTATGTGAAACGGATCTTTCGAAGGATTTGGAATAATCGAAAATGGTAAATTCAGTAGAAAAAAGTTATCTACAAAACTAATCCATCAGAACGGTTTCGTTTAGGATGTTGTGCTTTGGCTGTCTGATATATTGTAAATAAGCTAATTTGCATCAATTGTAGAAGCTGAACGGTAAACAAAAATATCATCATTTGTATATATTATCATTTCAAATAACAGAACACTTTAACTTGATGACTCAATGAAAATAAACAGATTTTTTTCTAGTAGCCGTTTACAGGCACCTTTCCCTACTTAAATTTCTTTGAAACCATGAAGTTTTCCAAATATTTGGAGTTCAACTTGGATATTTTTGTTCCCCTATCTATGAAATTGCGATAAATTTTCCCCAAATATTCTACATAAAGGAAGGCACGAGGCCCCTTCCAGAAATACTAAAAATAAACGAAATTGACGTTGGTAAGAATATATATAAAAGTTACCTCCTAAGTCAGCAACCAGAAATTTCTGCCCTTTATCGCCAAAATTGTTCATATCTCTTTTCTATTGACTTGTTAGATGTAAACAACTGATTACAGCAGCTTCTGGCTCTAGGGCTAATAAAACGTTTTTTTTCTTCCTGCACCAGCCTGAATAAAAAATGAAATGTTAACTTTAATTTTCACACAAAAATCCCACTTCTTTTTCTGTGACTTTACATTCAATACGAACTGTGATAGTCAACAAATGCTGTAAGACGCATGGCTTTTTTTATCGGGAGCGAACTTGTCCATTGCGAGAAACTAAATTGCAGTAATTGTTGTTTTCTTTAGTAAGACATCTTACGTAAGCGCAATGTACATTTCATTTGCATACCAATGGGCAAAGTTTGCTTCGTCTCAATCATGTTGTTCATATTTGATTATTTTGCTTCAGTAACGAGTGGATTTCAGGCAACGTGACTCGCTGAATAAATCAAAGTACTGAAAGTACCGTTGGAAGGAATTTTTGAACGATTTTAGAAGTTCAACGTTACTATTTCGATATCCATCATCATATCTCTTTATCATTCATAATCAAATGTGTTTCATATTTCTTTTTACATGCATATTATGTTACTGATCGAGAAGTTGTATGTTTTGATTCATGGGCAGGGCATACTTTCGTGGAGCTATGCCATGAAATAATTTCTACGGTCATTCTCCCTCCTACCACTGATTATAAATCATTTTTATACGGCAGTGTTCAGTCACTGAATTGCATCTAGTAGTAATCCAGAGATTGAGTCTTTTCAGGAACAGTGATAGTTTGATTGCTGGTCACGATGTAACCTAAACAATGTGTTGCCATTGAGTTAAGGCCACAACAAATTGATCACATGTTCTATGTATTTTGTTCTGAAGAATGGAGCTAAAGAGCAATTAAATTATTTTCCATATTTTGAATTTTGAGAATCGAGCGAAAGCAAAGAATAAATTTGTGCGGTTTCGTAGACATTTATTTACCATAAGTTAAAAAAGCAGAAAAAGTATGGACTTTCTTATATAACATATAACCATATATCTATAGACTATAGTGTAATCATGTAATAATTAGTTCTAGGTAATATAAAGCAAGTTAACTTTTACTCCAGATGAAAATTCAATTGAATTTAAAACTAGTTAGAAGTAGGGTAGAAGAGGTTTACACCTTCACCAGTTCATACGGAAATATAACTTCATTTGTCTTTGGTATTACTTTTGATAATACTAGATATTAACTACGAAGCACAGATTACCCCTGGTTCACTTTTTGTGTATACAATGTAATTAGAGTTTGGTAAAATATGCTAATGTCTAATAATATCACAAGAATTAAATCAAGCCTAATATGTTATTTTGGGACACCAAAATTGTAGGAAATTCAATGTAAATTTTTCTCCCTGTCCTATCTGCTCTCTATGGACCAATCTTCATATTTTACACTACAAAGACACGTGAAATGACGTCACAAATCAAGATAAGGTGTGTAGAGTGAGTAAATGTTCAGTTTACGGTCTAAGACACAGTGCAGTTATCATAAATCTGAACAATGGATTGTGTCATTGTAATTTCTAATGCCGTATGTTAGCAAGAATACGTTACTGCTTTACCGTAACAGTGAAATTTTCTGATTTGATTTGCTATTTAGAACTCAAATTTCTAAATTTTAGTTCAATTTCTACTTGATCTAGCGTGAAAACTTCTGATTTTCCGAAATTTATGATGCGTTCACTTCAAGGTGCGGACGCATTTTTTTGGATTTGAAGGTGCGAGAAATCAGACGAACATAATGATTAATTTGTTGCGGTCTATTAAAAAAAAACACACATTTATGAAACTCGCTTCCCGCTGTCACTAAACCTCTACGGACACCCATCCAAAGATTAACCTGACATTTCGTTGCTTAACTTCGATAAATGTCCAGCGCTCTACGCTCTCAAAGTAAACCCCTGCTGAGATAAACGCTCGATAAAATTGTATATATATACAAGCGTGTGGTAGATACTATTGCGCAATAATACAAAAACTTCTCTCCGTGCACAGTTAGAACGTTGTTTGATTCATGTGTAAAAAACCCATTTAATATCATAATTTTAAGTATTTGTTGAAATTACTTTTTCAACTTATCTACTTTTGATAGTACACATATTTTTCTGCTGCACTATTTCTTGATCGCATTGACTCATTGATTTCTATTGAGTTGAAGGTGTTGTTCGTTTTTTTTTCAAATTTCAAGAGCGCTGACATAGAAAGGAATTCTTTGAAAAAGAATTCCTTCCAAAAAATCAAATGAACCAATTGATGATGCGTTAAAAGTACATTTTTTGCCTGTTTGAATACATAATGTTTTAGCTGGCTTTTTATAAAGACCTTGACTATTGATAATAACGAAACACTAGCAGGCACGCAAGTCTACTGATCGAGAGGCCGTCGGTTCGATTTCCGGGCGGAGCATACTTTCGTGGAACTTGGTCATGGAATTATTTCTACGGTCATTCTTCCTCCTGCCAATGATTCTTAATTATGTGGGGCAGATGTTTGTCAAGAAAGTATGCGCTTGGTACTTGGTTAACATAACATACAGTAACATACTCACTCCTCCTGGAAAGGCTGACCGCCGTTATATGACCTATACAATGTGTTGCTACGGAATTAAGCCCAACAAAACAAAAAGACAAACAGTAGCTGTATCATTTTAAAAACGATTAATATACAACTTAAGGTTTTGAAATATCTTACCTCTATCGTAGCTTGTCTCATAAATTCTTTTGCAGATTCGCTCCATATTTCAGGAACAGTAACAACAAATAAGGTTTTATTTTCATCAATCCGATTTTCACTTTTTTCATTTAATTTTTTCCCACAAATTCTTTTCAATTCTTTTATAAATTCAGTCATAACATCAAATAAGGGCAGTGGTTGGCCTATTTGATCCCTCGCCAACATTTGGTCAGAACATTCCTGTGAAGATTTAA
The DNA here is from genome assembly GCA_025267735.1 of Mactra quadrangularis. Classification (NCBI taxonomy): domain Eukaryota; kingdom Metazoa; phylum Mollusca; class Bivalvia; order Venerida; family Mactridae; genus Mactra; species Mactra quadrangularis. Next base: position 42,729,426 of record CM046305.1, on the reverse strand, counting down.
TAACAATGAAAAAACATCAGTCGAGAACTTTTTAAATATTACACGTCACACTCTCTCATAATTTAATGGAAAGTTGAATCGTTTACTGGAATTGAATCAGTGCTTTAGAATAATTAAACATTCATTGTAATATTTAAGAAAGGATTTTAGTTGGGTATAACAAAATCAAAAGACCGTCATCAAAACATAGACTCTGACAGAATTGTTGTATGTTGGCCTGTCAAAGAAAAAGTAATGTCTTGCTTTAAAGTGAATAATAAATCCCATTCATTTTAAGTCTAGGAAAAGTTTCAGAATCTTTCAGACATTTGATTTTGACATAAATAATCGACTCAGCTCTATGATATTTGCGCGGAAGATCTGACATGATACATGTAAAAAAGATGGTTACTTGAACGATTGATTTGTTGGACATTAATTAAAGTGTATTAGAACTATCTATTCATGCGCTAGTAATAATTCAACCTAACAACATACCGCTTTGTTTATCTAACTGCGCATGACCGTCAAATGTCTAAGTCCCCGACATTTTTTGATGCGTATGTCGCTTACTAAGTATGTCGCTTACTAAGACCCGAATTGCTAACGCAATCCATGTCAAAAATGAGTATCTTTATGCAAAATTAGCACTTGATTTTACATAATCTATATACTGTATCATGTCATCGATCATTTTCTATTCAACAGTTTTTGAAGTCTCGGTCTTTTGAGGTTCTAATGTACATGTACCATGTTTCATACAGTATATTTGGATTAATCCATGTGTGTGCACTTATACACTTACAACACTTAAACATAAATAAATGATATTGCATTTTTTATCATCAAACTTATCCGTTAAATTCAAAGACAGGCTTCAATGCGTAATCAAATAATAGCGTAAGTGTTTAGCTTATGTTATAAGGTTTATTGACATCTTATAATACCTTTTGATATAATAGCGTCTTAAATCTGCTGAATAAATAATATCTACCCATCATATCATCTGATTTGGTCTTTCTTGCAATTTTCATGTACGTGTTTTCTGCATCATGTCCTATCTTGACTTCTTCTAGCTGGTTACGATCCAAATGTATGGATGATCTTCCACAAGGTTTTCCCCGGTTCTTATCGTTATATTTTAGCATTAAGCATGACTTCGTTTTGTGAAGCTGAAAACAAATTAATACAATAGTTCAAAAATTTAAAACTGAATGCATTAAACATATAACCCGGGTCGATAGCGCAGTTGGTAGCGCGCCGGGATTTAGATACTCGTGCCCGAGGGGGTGCGGGTTTGAATCCCACAAGGGAGGTTATACCCTTCCATGAAAATTTGACAAAAATGTCGATTGTCCTCCATTGATTAGATAATATTGACAAGTTTCCGGGCTTGTGGAAGGGTAGGTGAGTATTGGTTATAGACAATGGTCCAGGAAAGCTAGATTTGGTGCGCTGGACGCCGTAAAATGACCTAAAATTGTGTTGACACGACGTTAACTCTAATAAATAAATCAGCAGTAAAATAATATCAAGAGAGGCATTACGTATATTACCACAGACTGATGAGGAAATCTATTCTGGATGATCTATCATTCAAAATAGTTACCAGTTATCGTCCTTCTTATGATAATGATGAATACATGCATGCTTCTATGCAAACATATATATGTCACAATTGATACAAGTCGTTTGATACCGATACTATTCTTTAATATTCTTTCATTTAAGCTTGTTTTGAAATTAAGTTATCTACGTGGGCATTTTTGCGATTTTAATCTGTGAAATAAACACAAAATATCAGTGTTATTGAATATGCATTCATTATGAAAACAGGGTATTTACAACAATGACTTTAAACTGGATATGTACAACCAATAGATATTACCTGTAGAGCCCCAGCACCCCAATTAGTATTAAAATGAATTTCTCTATTATTTTCAAATTCATCTCTATATTGCCAGGCATATCCAGAATATGTACTACCAATATCAAGAGCTACTACCAGGATTGGAGATCTGATTATACTCTAAAATAGACAAATTTAAAGACTCAACCAATAATTTCATATCGAATTCTTCCATTCAAACAATGATATTATTAAAAAAACTAGCTAACATCGCTTCAACGTGGGTATCAGCTAACTGCAATCGATTTTTAGTACCACTGTGCTGAAATATACATGAATTTTATGTTTTCCTCACGAAACAGTCTTGTTTTAGGTCAGGCATCCTACACAAGCCTTCATATTTTACCCAAAATGTTTAACCTTATAATAAGCAATACTATCACAAGAAGCAACAGTCCGTCTTGATAGAAAGGAAGGCAGTAGAATAACAATACAACATATTTCAAGATTAATTAAGTTCAAGGATTGATACTGTGCATTGTAAATAAGTCAGAAACCTTTGGTTTTTCAGCAATACCTACACTTCTATCTACATGCACATCAATAAATAGGTTTGATATTGGTTAAATTTATTGTCTCATTGGTGATTAACAAAAAAAGGAGCACACATCTGGTTAATTCAAAGTCAAACGTAATATGAATAGTCAGACTAATGAAAGGGGGGCGTAAACTGCTACTTTCGATTTCAATATTTCATTTGTAACTTCGGAGTACTAGAAATTTAAATGTAGAAAATATTTCGTAAACGTATTTAATTGAAATGTATAATGTAAATAAGAACTTACCAGTTCCATTGTTGTACAAAATTCAAACTTGTAAAAATTTATTATTTAAGTTAGCCATGTTTGAATTAATTGGAGTAAAAATTAGTCACTTTGCTTTGATAAAAGATATAACTACATGTATGTTATATTATGTTATCACATAATGTATTATATAGTAAAGGTCTGTGTCAGTTCATATCTTTATAAAGGCGAACAAGTTTGTTAAAAAGTACAGGTAGTGCTTTCTAACGCTAAAATGACCGATGTTGATCAACAAAATATAAATCATTAAAACAAATATTATCAAACCAAAAACAAACAAACTTGAAAAAAATTTTTAAAACCTTCTTGCAAAATTTAACTGTGGAATTTGGATTGGATCTGTTCCCATTTAGTTTACCAGAGCTCAGATCCAATTTAATCAATAGAATAGCTTACTAGTAATAAAAAATATAACGATTTTGATAATGCATCATGCCGGATTAAACCTAGGACACTTTGTTAAATCATAGAAACACTCCCTCGAGGTTAACTTTTGTAGTGCAATGGCAGAGTGTAGGATTTCGAATATTTTCTCTAATTAAACATTAATAATCAGGAGATTAAACCCTTGGATATTTGATAATTGTTCGCGACCTTCTTCATAGAAAACATGAAGAAAGGTAGCTATACTATTTAAGAAGTGTTTTAGTAATTTCTGCCGCCTTATATAAACTAATTAAATGCGTCAATACACGTCGGTAATCCAAATAAAACAAGAGCTCCGCCGGGCGGGGCATTATACGCCCGTGTGCAGTCTATGCTGTGTTCTTTTTCATATGAAGTCCCTGTGACCTTGACCAATGACACCGGGATCTCAGAATAGGTCACATCTTAAACTGGAGGGCTATCCAAAGCAAAGAATTTGAGAACCTAGGTACAGCCATAGTTGAGTTATCACCGGCCCAAAGTTTTCCCATACAAACTTCCAGTAACCTTGACCCTGGGGCCTCAGATCCAAAAGTTCACGCCCTTGACCCAAAGAGTATTGATACATAGAATTTGGTGATCTTAGACAAAGTTGGTTGTTAGACAAGGTTTTTCCTTATGATTTCCTTGCGACCTTGACCTTTGACCCAGGGGCCTCAAAACCAAAGGGGCATATGCTAGACGTTTAGGCTATCTCTACGTAAAAAGTCATTATTGAGTTATTGTCCAGAAAATGTTTTAATATAAATAAGGTCCCAGTGACTTTGACCTTTGATCCTAGGGTCTCAAAATAAAAAGGGAACATCCTCTACCAAGAGCTATCAACACATTAATCGTTGACACATGGGCTACTCACATAAAATTTGGTGAACCTAGGTACATTGGTTGTTCGGACAAGGTTTTTCCATGAAATACCCCTGTGACCTTGACCTTTGACCCTATGGGCCCCAAAACCAATAGGGCACATCCTTAACACATGGGCTTCTTTCACATAAATTTGGTGAACCTAGGTACAGTCGTTGTTGAGTTATTGTCCGGACAAGGTTTTTCAATTTGATGCCCCTGTGACCTTGACCTTTGACCCAGGGGCCTCAGAATCAATAGGGAACATTCTTGTCATATGGGCTACTCTTTCAAAAAATTTGGTTAACCTAGGAACAGTCGTTGTTGAGTTATCGTCCGGACAAGGTTTTCATATTTTAAGTCCCTGTGACCTTTGACTCTGGGGTCTAAAACCAATAGGGAACATCCTCTACCCAAGGGCTATCCAAACATAAAATTTGAGGAACCTTGAGGTACATCCTTTCTTGAGTTATTATCTGGACAAACAATTGTCCACGGACATACAGACGGACAACATCATAACATAATAGAACCGTTTTTCAAACCGGGCGTATAAAATACTACAAATTTATGTTTAATGTTTACGTAGGTGCATACTATATAAATAACACATGGCAGTGAGGGTGACAGTACAGACAGTACTGTCACCCTCTTTGTCATGTGTTATTTGTTTTATTATACCGAACAAAACTGTGACATGTAAATATATTTATTGAACAACAAATAACAACACAGTAAAACAATATGTACAATAAAAAACTGAATTATATCACTAATATACACTTGCTAACCACTACGCCACGGTCGCGGCTATTTACTGCTACTAATCGTTAATAAGTGGTCTCCCTTAGATAGCGGGTAATATTACCATGTGATCGAACAAAATATCACCCGCTCCGATATAGTGCATTAGCATAGGGAAATTTCAGTGAGGTATAATAATATAAAATAACATAGCACGTGATAAGATTGTATAATATTACCAATATCGCTGGTTTATATACCTACCTATCTATTTATAGACCACATTGTAAATTATGTTTTACAATTTGGATATTACTTTGCTTTTTAGCTAGGTTGTTTAAAACGACAAAATATGGAATTGGTAAGTGTATTTTTAATTATCTAGTATAATTATTAATTATTGATCATTTAGTATTGTTACTCAAAATATAGCTGCAGCTTACAATACAAAAAGATAATGGTTGTAGAAAGAATAATTTATGAAAATTTTGAAAACGAAAGTGGGACTTTTAAAAGAATTTATTCCATTTAATATAAACTTACATTTTTCTTATTCATTTTGTTACATGACTTGTATTTAGAAGTTTTTATGTTTGAAAATTTGAAGAATATTTTCTATGAATGTCATAGGCTCAATGTGCGCAGTTGGTAAAGTATCTGATCTGTTGACCCGAATTACGGATAAAAGATTAAACTTCCTCTTTCTGTTAAAAATTTAATTGCGATATCTCCACTACCAAATATTCGGAGGTACTCGCATAATGCCATAAACAAAGCAGCTATTTATTATTTTGCCGGCTAAAAATGTATGATGACGTATTGATATTGTATAAAAATAGAAACATGAAACATGAGTTGTATACTGGTCGTCCATGTAAACATAGCGTAAATAAACATTGCCGGTTTCATTATACACCAGTATTTAGGGGTGAATTATTTCTTCAAATTGATAGTTTAGTTAGTTTACACTTATTTTATAAACACATCATTACATAAAATTTGTAATGTGCATATACACTATTTAAAATAAATGTTTTAAATCAAAGTGGTATGTTTAAATAATTGAATTGCTGTACAGGCTTTAGTGTATTCACCTATCTAGTGGGCAAGTCCAGCGTTTAAAATACAAAAACACGCATGACCTAGAATACGACCTGTATGTATAGCAAGATAACAGTTATATCGATCGACCTACTTAAAACCGATATAGACATATTCAAAAATGTAGACCAAAACTAACTGATTTTAGTCCAAATTTACAGCATCAAGCTTAGAATATTACACAGACGTTTAGATATAATTTCATCGCCTATTTTGGAATAATTATTTATGATAATATAATTGTGACATGATGCATTATTTCTATTAAATTGCGTCGATTGCCGACTCAAAGATTAGATTTTGAATAAATTTATGAAACTAATTTAATCAAACCCAATGGATTCTTTAAATCAGCTTTTGTCTTTTTTAGAGTATAATCAGACGTCCCAAGCTGGTAGTAGCTCTTGATATTGGTAGTACATATTCTGGATATGCTTGGCAATATAGAGATGAATTTGAAGACAGGAGAGAAATTCATTTTAATACTAATTGGAGTGCAGGTGCTCTACAGGTACCTTTCTAGTTTTACTTCAATTTTGTGTATCAATAATTGTGCAAAAATAAATGGCGATACAATAAAACTAGATGAATTTAACAACCATTTTGAATTTTATAAAATTTTATAGCTTTTTAGGTTTATACTCTGTACATGCCTGTTTTTCTTTAGACTTAGAAACGCTTTCTATGTATATTTTTTTGATAAAAGCTTTATATAAACCCAATTTTAGCTACACAAAACGAAGACATGCCTGATGATAAAATGTAAAGATGGTAGTAAACCAAGCGAGGAAGCCGTGCCACACCTTACAGCAGATGAAATAGAAGAAGTCAAGATAGGACATGATGCAGAAAACACGTACATGAAAATTGCTAAAATGAAGAGTCATGAATTGATGGGAAAATATTATCTCTTCAACCGATTTAAGATGCGGTTATATGACAAGGTATTTTACTTGGAATATTTAGATATTCATAATTAAAAAAACCATTATGACAAAATTGTTTTAACTGCTGCAACACTGTAGTTTTTCCTGCTTTCTAATTGAAATGAAATTCCAGGTAACCAATAATATTAGTATTGAAAATATCAAACTAGTCAATTAACCAGACACTTTTGTCATATGGTGTACTAAATGACATTGATGTTATCGGAATTGCTTGAAAAAGAATTGCCTAGATTGGAACACCGTCATGCATAATAATGCCTGAATTTGACTGATACCCGATTGAGACCATACAATAGATTTAGTAAGTTTTGTGCTCAACGATACAATTAACGATTTAGTCAATTTTTGTATTTCTTCAGGGCTTTCATGACGAAATGTTGGTAGAAGATCAGCTGTCTCAGCCACTACCTTTATTTGATGTGATGACCCTATTTATAAGAGAATTGAAAAGGCATTGTCTTTACAAAATAAATGAAAAACGTCAAAACACGATAGATGAAAAAGACACATTATTTGTCGTAACAGTTCCTGCAATATGGGACGAAAATGCCAAAGCGTTTATGAGCAAAGCAACAATAGAGGTAAAAGCTTTGTAACCAAGATTTCAAAATAATGTCTTTCATAAAAACGATACGATTCTATGGGATTACTTGTTAGAAAAATGCATTCACAAAGTAATACAAATAAGTAAATAGTAAAATCATACATGAATATGACACAGTTAGCATTTTTCACTTGACAAAATTCAATTACGTTATTGAAACTTTTGCAGTAATGTTGTCTTAAAATATACTGATATGATAGCTGATAAGCTTATGGTTGTAACGTTTATTTAGGATTTTCGATTAAAACTAGTTTCTATTATTTGTAACCTCCACATTCTTTTTAGTGAAAGCGTAACAGTTAAGGTACTTAAATATTTTCTTTTATTTACTCCAGGCTGGTTCCGGAAAAAGGAATGTGTTGTTAGCTCTAGAACCAGAGGCAGCCGCTCTCAGTTGTATGCAATTAACAAGTCAACAGAAAGAAGATATGAACAATTTTGGTGACGTTGGTCAGAAATTTCTTGTTGCTGACTTAGGAGGTAAAGTTTTTAACATGTTTCATGTTTTAACCTAAATTCGAATACAATTTACCATGGATAAGAATGTGACTATTAATTAATATAAAATAATTTTACACAATAATAAAAAAAATTATGTACGAAGAGCACATGGATTTAAACAGATAGGGGAACTTTATTTTAACGAGAGCTTTACGGTTTGTATATTTTCAGGCGGGACAGCAGATTTATCAGCCGTGGAAGTTCTAAAGGATGGATCACTTAGGGAGCTCTTCCTATGCCATGGAAATAACGCAGGTGGTCAAAATATAAACGATGCCTTTATACAACATTGTCATGATAGCTTTCAAGGAAAGAAATGGCTGGAAATATTTAGTGATGTTACACCAGCTGACGCGATCAAAATGGAAGCAAATTTTGAAATGTCAAAGGTACAAATTGGATCAACTGATTCCGATGGACAGATGATTGAAGTTGAAATACCAAGAGTAATAAGCAGAGGCATTGAAAACAAGACTATAACATTGAAAGAAGGATCTATTGTGAAATACGATGATCCAGATTTTAAGTTTGATTCGGATTTTGTCAGAAACAAACTTTTTCAGACCACATGTACATTGATTTATGAAAATGCCATTAAAAAGGCTCTCAGCAGGGATGAAGCCAATGGAATATCTACTGTTATATTGGTGGGTGGATTTTCTGAATCACCAATCGTCATTAAAACGCTACGAGAAAGAGTTGAACAAGATTTTCCTGGCGTTAAAGTTGTTGTCCCAGACTCACCATTTAAGTCTGTTCTACTAGGTGCTGTCTTGTATGGTCATGATCCAATGATATTTAGCAGTAGAATAAGTAAAGAAACATACGGTGTTGCAACCAACGTCGACTTTGATGACACCAAGCATGATGTCTCAAAGAAATGGCAAAATAGAGAATCAGGTAAATATAAATGCAGCGACATATTTAGTATTCATGTGAAAAAAGGACAGTCTGTAAGTTTGTTAGAACCACAACCTAAACAGATTTACAATCCAGTGTATAAAGAACAAAAATCAATAGCTTTCCCCATCTTTTCATCATCCAATATGAACCCGATGTACACAACTGATGAAGGATGTAAACAAATTGGTAAAGTAGAAGTTGAAATACCTGATACTACTGGTGGAACCGATAGGAAAGTTGAGGTCAGCATGTTATATGGAGGTACACAAATAGCTGTATCGGCAAAGGATTTAACTACAGGCAATGAAGTGAATGCTGACATTGTCTTTGAAAAGTTATAAGTACGAACATACAACATACAGTAAAACTTGGATATAACATACTCGCTGGGTCATAGAAATAAGGTATGTTATAACCGAGGTATGTTATATCCATATAGCATACTAAGTATGTTATATATAAGGATAAAAAACGGGCCAGAAAAAATGGTATGTTGTAACCGAGTGTATGTTATAACCGAGTATGTTATATCCGAGTTTTACTGTACAATGTTGAAATGAAGAGTTTAGAATAGTTCTTATGTAGAAGAAAACATTTAACATGTTGCCTAAAATTTTCTAACATAGGAGAATAATCATTTTAATGATATATGCACGAGTACATATGGCGTTTACGTGATAATACTCGTTTTGTTTAATTCGTTGATTTAATGTTCAAAAGTGAGTTTTATGTTAAAACTACAGAGCTGTTATCATGAATAAATGTTTATCGTTTATCGTTATAATCTATATTTGATTAATTATGTACGGAAATCGTTTGATGGAACGAAACATTAAAAGTTGATCGAAACAAAAGAAATTTATAAATACTATTTTCTTAAACATCTCGTGTATGTAAGTTTTTATTGATAAAACTCATTTTTATAAGTAATCTGTGTTATGGCTAATGCTAATATCACGATAGGCAGTGGTTATTGAATTTCTGATACAGAAGTATATTTATGCGGCAGTAATTAGGATGCTAACTTACAAAGTTAAATACATACATTTAATTTGTATTACATACAGCTTTAGTTTAAGCTTTATTCACTAAACCCGACACAGCTTTAGACTCTATATGTAACTATTTTGGAAATAAAACACACTGTATTAAATTGCATTTGTTTATTGTTTGCCTTTTCTTAACAGTTACATTCATCTTAAACTCGGGTCGATAGCGCAATTGGTAGCGCGCCTGGATTTGGAATCTCGTGCCCGAGGGGGTGCGGGTTCGAATCCCACCAGGGGGTTATAGCCTCCCATGAAAATTTGACAATAATGTCTATTTTCCTCCATTGATTAGATAATATGGAGAAGTTTCCGGCCTTGTGGAAGGATGGGTGAGTACTGGTTATAGACAATGGTCCAGGAAAGCTAGGTTAGGTGCGCTGGACGCCGTAAAATGACCTAAAATTGTGTTGACACGGCGTTAAATCTAGTAAAAATAAACAAACAAAAAACCATTCATCTAACATCTTGTTGAGCACAGTTTATAAATTTCTGTTTGATTAACCTGTCACAACTTCAATAATAACACGGTCTTTGCACGGATTTTTATCGCCACTTATAGAAAAAAAACTTGAAATAAAATTTTTAATACAGTTATTACCTATTATATTCTATAAGAGCACTTGCGTAGTGGCTTTGTTGTTGGCTTTCAGAGTTGAAAGTCGTGAGTTCGCTGAGCCACCGACCCATATTAATTATTGATAAAGAAAGTACAAATAATGCGAATTTATTATCGGGGATTAACCAAGTTCGAAAGAAGTTAGAAATAACGTGTTCTGTGGCCATGTAATTACTTAAGTACTGAAAGTATAATAAAACAGAACAATACCATCATGTTGAGTTCACGATGGAACATTGAGCTTTGTCGAACTCACATACAAAAATAGTAAAAATAATGTACACATGAAAGATTCACAACATGAAAATAAATATTCCCCCAAAAGCTTATGAATTGTAACATTCAAACATTAATATACAAATGAGTACTATTCATAAAATTAGGCCTGTAAACAATCTTGGTATAGTAACGAAATGATGACATAAATCATATTGTTTTTTTATAAACGTCTCTCTATGTATTTGTTTACTTGACTAAATTTGATCAGATCCGTATATTGATGCAGGCTTTCTTGAATAGCATCAAGCAACTCTGGGTAAAAGTATTTGATGTCTACTTTACTGATCTCTAGGTCATGAATGATGACCTTTAAGTAATAGATGATAAAATATGACCCGAATGTCTACGAAAATTTTAGTTCCTGTATTCATTGAAATCAGTACACGAATTTTTGAACACCCAGTAAGGCATGCATTTAAAGAAAAAAACTATTTTCAGGAAGTATTCTGTTAGCAGTAAAACACTATCTATGAAAGATTTTTTGCAACCAATTTGTCGGCAAATCGTAATATCAAATGTTCAACTTAGCCGGCCATATCAAATTCATGTAAGTAACTATAAGCAATATTGCTTTTTTTTTAAAGTAAATGACATTTTCTATAGACTTAGTTCCCCATAGCCTTTTAAAAATGTCCGCCATAATTTGATGACAGTGTTTTAAGTAGCTCAGCAATTTTGTGTCGATAGCAAGGACTTTGTAAGACTGTTGATATGTATTCAATAAGATTAATGCCCTTCTTGGTGATCGTGAAGTGTCTGGTTCGATGCTACCTTAAGACGTGCAAATATTCTTGTTTGAGAAATTACATGTAACAAATACAGGCTCCAGCTGAAGATCAACTTAAAAGAAATCCTACCAAATAATATACCTAAATAAAACAAAAAATATTACATGACTTTATCCTTAAATTGTTCTAGTGATATTCAAGCATAATGAATATGTATACCCATTCCGGAAAGGACTGGAATGATGTATGTTAAACAGGTATAATATGCCAATTGTACTCCCTTAGGTTACTTCTACATCTATGTCATTGTGCCTATACAGAACTTGATTACTCGATTGACTTCCTGGATTCAATAACATAACAGAAATTGTATATCTCTCGTCTCGCATTAAACGTCAACCGATGCTAGAGTAAACTTCATGAAGCGTAAACATCATAAAGACAGATAAATGTGAATACATTTAATGGTTAAAATGTTGTACAATTGAAACAGACGAAATGTGTTCATATTATTGTTAATATCGAAGATGGAAGAAGTAGACATAAATCAGTCAATAACAACAATATATATAGCTATTAACGTATTATGCATCGTATATACATCTGAATAACGTGTATTCATTAAAAAATGTTGAATCATGTTTTAATAATGTTGACAATTATTATTCATTAGATGTGTATGACAGTTTTGAAATAGATCTAGTTTTGAAATAGAATATCCTTTTAATTAATTAATAAACTAATGATATAATTTTTGAAGATAGTGAACAGAGCAGAACAGAACAGATGTTTTAATTGAAGATTTGTACAACAAAGGCACATGATCTTACAAAACATTTCAGTACAAATATAATACAGATCAATGATTAGACACATATACATAGTAAAAACAATGCATACACAAGCATAAATAAAGCATTAATAAGTATTTGAATTGACATACAGAATTGTGTTGAAATATATTCCACAATGTTTATGAGAGTGGTATGTTATTTATAAGACAATGTTATTTCTAATATGCGAGGCAGATTTAATAAATTTTGATAAATTAAACAAAATTGTTTTAACTGAAGAAGACAATAATGTGTTATATTTAAATACAGAAGGTCGTGTATAGTAAATTGGATTAAAAAATTGTCTACGTAAAATACTATAACATGGATAAATACAAATAAAATGGCATGCATTTTCTATATCACGTGTTCCACAGTACAGACAAAAACGTTCATTTCTTGCAATACTTGAACGAACATAACGTCCAGTAAGCACTCGTAATGAATGACCTACAATTCTAAATTTGGTTAGTATATAATGAGGGCATTTGGAAGTAAGTCTAAATATGACTCATAATTAAAATCAAATTTAAAATGTTTATATTCATACAAAATTGAATATGTGTATAAATCAATCAATAACCCGTTGTCTAAACATGTAAGGAAATATTTTATGTGAAACAAAATCTGGATTTAAAAATACATCAGAAAACCCAAAGTCCTCTAACAGCTTATGAACTCTTGAGACCCAGTAAGTTTTACCTTTTAAACAATCATTAAGATTTAGATTATATAACTTTTGAAGTATGATAGTGTCTGAATTAATCACTTTTACCCAATATTTTATTATCTTAGAATAACGTTGAATATAAAGAGGGCATCTAGATAATTCCCCAAAAACACCAGATGAAGCTGTACTAGTTCGAACTTTTAATATTCGTTTGCAAAATTTTAAGTGAATTCTTTCAATACCTTTTGCTTTCGAAAAATCCCAGGTTTCGGCAAAATAGTTTCAAATAGAACCGACAAAAGCGTCAAACAACTGTCACATTATATTTGGTTTTAAAGGATTCGATTTACAGTTACATATTAATGCGTTTAATGCTTTAAGGCTTTCACCTATCAAATGTTTCTCATGTAAAACAAAAATTCCATTATCTTTAAAAACTGTACCAAGGTGATTAAAACTGTCAACTATTTCCACTATTGTATCATTATATATCCCTACCGGTAATAAACTTCCCCTTTTCTAAAAACCATTAGTTTTGTTTTTTGTTTATTTACTTCTAATCCCCATGTAGAGCAATATATATGTAATAAATTTAAACTTGTTTGTAAATCATCAGGTGAGTTTCCTAGTACAGCCATATCATCAGCAAACATAAGTAACATTAAAGTTATGTCATCAATGGTTAGACCTGTCAAAAACAATTCCAAGTCATCAAGAAATAAAGACACTAAGGTAGGGGACATAATCTCTCCTTGCTTTAAACCTAATGAGTATTTAAAAAATCTGAGTAATTGTTACAGTGGATACTCAAAAACACAACTGTTGAAGTCTTACTGTCTCTATCCACTACCCTTATGTATAAGTCAAAACAGATGGTAATAGTAAATAAATCAATTTGAAGTGATAATGTACGAATATACTAAAAATACAATGTATATTTTTTATCAACTTGATAAAATGGTATCGTAGTGTTTTGTTTGTAGTTACCATAAACAATGATATGTATGGTTATTTTATTCATCGTCAAATTTTATACCTTCTTTTAGAACATGAAGAGATAAGATTGCCTTCATATAAAGAAGTTCATGGTGTATTTTTTTTAAGATCATTCAAAGACAATCTCAGCATTCACTTCTTTGTCTGTAGTTAAATCCTTTGCCAGTACAGCTATTTGTGTACCTCCATATAACATGCTAACCTCAATTATCCTATTGGTTCAACCAGTAGTATCAGGCATTTCAACTACAACTTCACCTATTTGTTTACATCCTTCATCAGTTGTGTACGTAGGGTTAATGTTGGACGAAGAAAAGATGGGCAAAGCTGCTGCCGTTTGGTCATTATACTTTGGATGGTAAATCTGTTTAGGTTGTGGTTTTAACAAACTTACAGACTGACCTTTTTTCACATGAATATGAAAAATGTCCTTGCATGTAAATACACCTGATTCCTTATTGTACCATTTCTTTGAAGGATCATGCTTGTCTTCAATAAAGTCGACGCTGGTCTTGACACCGTATGTTTCTTTACTAATTCTACTGCTGAATATCATTGGATCATGACCATACAAGACAGCACCTAGTAGAACAGACTTAAATGGTGAATCTGGAACGACAACTTTCACACCAGGAAAGTCTTTTTCAACTCTTTTTCGAAGCGTTTCAATAACAATTGGTGATTCAGAAAATCCACCTACCAATATGACAGTGGTTAATCCTTTGGCTTCATCTTTGTTAAGAGTTTTTCGAATTGTATTTTCATAAATCAATGTGCAAGTGGTTTGAAATAGTTTGTTTCTGACGAAATCCGAATCGAATTTAAAATCTTGATCATCGTATTCTACAATAGATCCTTCTTTCAATGTAATAGACTTGTTTTCAAAACCTCTGCTTATTACTCTTGGTAATTCAACTTCAATCATCTGTCCATCGGAATCCATTGATCCTATTTGTACTTTTGACATTTCAAAATTTGCTTCCATTTTCATCGCGTCTGCTGGTGTAATGTCACTAAATATCTCTAGCCATTTCTTTCCTTGGAAGCTATCATGACAATGTTGTATAAATGCATCGTTTATATTTTGACCACCAGCGTTATTTCCATGGGATAGATAGAGCTCCTTAAGTAATCCATCCTTTAGAACTTCAACGGCTGATAAATCTGCTGTCCCGCCTGAAATAATAAGAACAGTAATACCTCGTTAAAAAAGTCCCCTATCTTTTAACTAAGTGCTCGTCGTATATATTTTTTCCGATTATGGAGTAAAATTATTTATTCGAATTCATGAACACTTTCCTATCTATGGTTAATTTTATTTTTATTGATGTTAAAAAGAAAAAAAGAACTATGTTAGAAACTTCACCTCCTAAGTCAGCAACAAGAAATTTCTGACCAACGTCACCAAAATTGTTCATATCTTCTTTCTGTTGACTTGTTAAATGTATACAACTGATGACGGCTGCTTCTGGTTCTAGAGCTAACAACACATTTCTTTTTCCGACACCAGCCTGAGGTTAATGAAAGAAAACATATATAAGTATTTGATAAATGATTATGTTAATACAAAGAGCGCGGCGGTATACTGCTATTCCAAAAAGCAAACATATTAAAACCATCAAGTAGTTAGCCTCTTAAGAAAACAATTAAAGGCACTACTTATAAAATTAATTTAATGTTCAAAGACACAACTTATAAATCTTGGGACATCAAAAGAAAATTGTAGTATAGTGGTTACATCATTTCAGAGGTGAAAATTTCAAGTATTACATGTTTCACGATTTTTTCGTGTTTGCCAACAAGTGAAATAAATTTAGGCCCATGCATAGTTATTGATAATTTTACTAGTACTGTATTTATGAACATCTCTGACAAAATTGAGTTAGTAAATTGTTTTTGCGGCGCCTGGTTCCTAGCTGTTTGTCATTCAAACAATGTTTCCACCATTGTTCTAAAACAATGGATGAAAGATTTATTTTAGCAGACAAAATCTAATTGAGCAGACGACATTTTTTTTCGTTAGCTGGTCAACTATTAGACATATGCAATAAATAGGGAAATATTTTCTATTACCATTTCCATCGACATTTTTCAATTGATTTCAACAATATATTTTTACAGAAGTATTGTCACCAAGTGCCTTAGGGTACCAAATCCTCTTTATCGTCCATATATGGGTCTCTTATGGCGTTTCAAAGAGAATGAGAACTTATAACTGCCACTCGGGTGTCGGTATCCGATGTCTTAACGTTTTTGTCGGCAAACTTTGATCATTTCAGTTGTATCAAGATTTTAACATAAACTCAAACAGCAAATAATGTATAGTCAATTAAAGACATGTAGGTTTTTTGCTGTTCGATACAATGATCTATTTAACATGTATGTAAACGCTACATTTGAACTCGGTTCATGCGCTCATTGCAGGGCCTTAATTATTATATCCATTCTACGTGAACACTGAAATTCTCCCGTTATATCTAGCCACGAGAAAGCATAAAATATATATGTCAAAACTTATGATAAGTTGTGTCTTTAATGAATACTGATAAGATCAACATTTATATCAAAATGTTATGGGTGCTTTTTGAATTGCTTTTTTCCATAAGCAATCGTCTTTCGAATCATCTTAATGAAAAACATTTCTTTTGTTAAATCTTGGTGTAAATAAATGTTACCGCTATGGTTGCTTTTCTCATAAATTCCTTTGCCGGGTCGCCCCATATTGCAGGAACAGTCACAACAAATAATATGTCCTTTTCATCTATCGTTTTTTGACGTTTTTCTTTCATTTTTCGTAGACAATGGTTTTTCAATTCTCTTATAAATATGGTCATAACGTCAAATAAAGGTAGTGGCTGGGACAGCTGATCTTCAACCGACATTTTGTCATGAAATCCCTATTTGAAATTAATAAAATGAAATGAAATTGATTAGTAGTAAAGTCGATAACATAACTAACATGCTACTAGTCAGCTTAATATTGCATTTAGGCATCGTTGTGTAGGAATGATTTTTCAATCCAGGGAACTTCTACAATACACGTAATATGACATGTTTAACGCCGTAACAATTCCCAGTAATTGGCTTTAATTGGATAGCAATCTAATTTGTCCATATTGCCCATGAGCTAAGTAACTGAGTTCATGTTTTCAATACTATGTAATCGGTTACCAGATTACTTCAGGAATTCCATTTGAAATAAGCAAGTTAGAATATACCATTAAATAAATCGTTGCCATCTTATAGTTTCAAATTGAAACAAAATCAGTACTTCGGTGCATCATTAGATATTAAAAGTTTAAAACAATTTGTCAGAATATAACATATTTTTATATCGTCACAGTTTACAAAGCAAACCATGTGAACAAATAAAATATGAGTACAATATAATCGTACAATTATCAATGGTCAATAATTAAATGTTAAATTAGCAATGCCGTAACTGACCTTACTGTCACAAGTTTCATGAAAAGTAAAAAATAAATCATGGTCAGATGTATAACTACACATAAGTGTGTCGAAATCGATTTTTTCATTTAAAGTAAAATACCTTGTCATATAACCGCATTTTAAATCTGTTAAAAAGATAATATTTTTCAAGTAATTCATGACTCTTCATTTTAGCAATTTTCATGTACGTGTTTTCTGCATCATGTCCTATCCTGACTTCTTCTATTTCATCTGCTGTAAGTTGTGGCGAGGCTTCATTGCTTAGTTGACTGTTTCCCCTATCTTTATCCTTACATTTTATCATAAGGCAAGTCTTTGTTTTGTGGAGCTGAAATAATATATCTTCCTTTTTTTCTTTTCTACTGGGTTTAACGCCATGTCAACACAATTTTGGTCATTTTACGGCGTCCAGCGCACCTAACTAGCTTTCCTGGACCCTTGTCTATAACCACATTTTACCTACCCTTCCAAAAGGCTGGAAACTTCTCCATATACCTTATCCATATAGGAAATTGACAATATTGTCAAATTTTCATGGAAGGGTATAACAATCAAAATTATCAAATTAACAAAATTCAAAATGGATGTTTACTCCATCCAGTATTAATAAGGGACCTTAGTCAGTTATTTCCCCTTGTGTACTCTTCAAATAGGTTGATCCTATTTCTTGGATTACTCAGATTTTACCCAAACTTTTCAAAGTCAATTTGCCAGAACTAATCTTAAATAACGGGTTTGTTAATCTTTTAATTTGTTTGAAATTCAAGCTATAAACTTTTAGGGTAAAGATTTATTTATTAGTAAATATCTTCATTAACAAGAAAGATATTAGATGAAATATTTTGTTATCCTTACATGGGACTTCAATGTTAAAATCCGAGTATTCTAACTGTAAGGACCTTCTTACCAGTTGGGTTGCTCCAGATTTTATCAGGGAAAGATAACTGAGTAAAGTACTTAAATGTACCGCCATATATTTTCGCAAACTTATCAACATCGAAGAAAATTGGAAATTTACCTGCAGAGCACCTGCACTCCAATTAGTATTAAAATGATTTTCTCTACTGTCTTCGAATTCATCTCTGTATTGCCAGGCATATCCAGAATAAGTACTACCAATATCAAGAGCTACTACAAGCTTTGGATGTCTGATTATACTCTACAACAGAAAAAGACAACATTACCAAAATTGTTAATAGACTAAGATACTGTTTTAGACTGTGATAATACTCAGCTACCATTTAGCTAGCCTTGCATGTATTTCCTTACAATTAGCATTTTTTAATTAAAGCATTAAGTCATTTGTTACCTACATTTTAAATCGGTCTATTTCTGATTTTAGTTCGATCGATATTTATATAACTATTATACTGCTATACATACCCAATTCATGTTTCTATTTTTATACAATATCAATAAGTCATCGTTCAATTTTTAGCCAAAGCCAATATACATTTGTAATCAATATTTCCTTTGTTTGAACCGCCCTACTTTCAAAATTACAATCGGCATCATAGCTTGGCTTTTCAAATGGAATTATGCGTGTACCTCCGATTATATAATAGTGTAAATAATACATTTAATATTTAATACAAACAGGAAGTAAAATCCTCGATTCGTAAGTTTGGACCCGCAAGTGAGGTTTTTTACCAACTGCGCACATTTTACTGAAGAGAACATAAAATATTTAAACATACACAAACTTCTACCAACGAGTCCAGTACCAATGTTACTAGAAAACAAAAAAATATATAAACTGCAATAAATTCTATTATAAGTCGTTAATTTCGTTTTCAAAATTGGCTTGAATGTATTATTTTTACAAACGTTATATTTTGTAATTGAAGCCATCTTTTAAGTAACATCATTGTACGATTAAAAACACTCACCAGTTCCATAGTAGTTTTTAACAACCTAACAGCAAAAACAATGTTTTATCCAAATTTTAAAAATAATAAATCATAAGTATTTATGTTAGCCAAATGTTGAATATAATTTAAAAGATATATTGATCAATTTAATTGGTAATATGATATCATATAATTGTGTATCAAGTTTCAGAGTTTATACATACTGAAGCGTTAAACAAAATAATGCTATAATTTTTTATTTACGACGTTTATGCAGCGCTTTTTACGTCGTTTATTAATAACAAGCTATTAATTAAATTGGAACTGAGCTCAGGTTTGCTAAAAGGGAAAAATCAGATATATATTCCACAGTTTTCAAAATTAAAATTTTGTCAGAAGTATTTAAGAAAATATCTTTACAGATTAGCTAGGTTTGTGTATGTTAACAATTATCTTAACATTTTATAAATAGTTTATCAACATCTGTCAATTTAGTGTTGGTGAACACTACATGTACTTAACAATTTGACAAACTTTTTAACCTTTTAAAAGATATAAAATGACACAGTTATTGATATTTAACATGAGATAACGTTGTGTCATATTACATACATGTAATAATATGTTTATCTCATCTAATGTGTCTTATTTATTAACATTATAATTATAACAAGGTGTAAATAACTTGACAAGACCACTATGGAGCTGGTAAGTTCTTATTATACATTATCATGTAATTAAAACGTAAATACGATCACAAAGTATGTACTTCAATTTAATACTGGTAAAAAAGTTACTTTTATTGAAAACGAAAGTTGCAGTATACGCCCCCTTATCTCATTATTTAGCTTCAATTCATCCAACGTTTGTCATAGGGTTGGCCTGGGGTAGGTTTCTTTTCCGTAGACATCTTCCAATCGTTAAAACGTATTTGTTGATTTATATGCAGATGGAAGTGTACGTAAATATGAATGACCAGTGTTTTATTTATTTAATAATCTTTAAATTTAGACATCAAATACATCTAATTGTTATTCGTATGCCAACCCATGAATCAAGTAGAGTTGTTGAAATTTGAGTTGTTGCAACTTGGGGATTATTTGCTTAGTAGAACGTTAAAAGCTAAGGTCATGTATGAAGACTAATCCAGGTACATTCACTGAGATGTCTGGCGCCAAAACAAGATTGACTCATTGTAAGCCTGCTACGTAGAGAAACCAAATTAACTTTATTACAATACAATGCTACCATTGAATAAAACCAACTGAACTGTTAGGCAAGTAAAAGTTTACAGACTGAAATTTGATTATTTTTCGAGTCTTATAAAACGACTTCAATCTGAGAGTATAAATTGTGTCATTCATTTTGTATTTTAGAGTATAATCAGACCTCCAAAGCTGGTAGTAGCTCTTGATATTGGAAGTACTTATTCTGGATATGCTTGGCAATATAGAGATGAATTTGAAGGCGGGAGAGAAATTCATTTTAATACTAATTGGGGTGTAGGTGCTCTACAGGTAATTTCAAGTTTCACTTCTTCTATTTAATTGTACGTCCATGTTTGAATGTCATATCCCGTCTTTCCAAAGGTGTAATCTGAGTTTGAAATCATTTTACCACGCTATGAATGTTCATCAATTAAATAGGACGTAGTTCAAGCGTAATATCTTATATACTACAACTATAGGCGGGTTATTTCCCTTTCTTTATTAACTGGAGTACATTGTCTAAACTCCTATATCAAGGATGTAATGTTTAGTATACATATTTCTATCGCAAAGACGAGGATATAGACCAGCTTTAGAAGCTCATTTGAAAAGTGCGTACCCCATTGATCAACGAAACGACTTTTATCTATTTAGGTATATGTTTGTTTTGTGTGTATCATAGCATACAAATATTTGTTCACGAAGATATGGGTCGCGGTCATGAATCACCCAAGGACATTATTTGAACTATGCCGGTTTTGAAAACTGTAGGCTTATGTTTTTACTAGAATATTATTTTCTTATATTGTTGGCGACAAATCCACGCAATGACGCACACAATAACGCACACCAGACATTTCCCTCATTATAAATTACCTTGAGATCTTTTGTTCAGGTGAGCTTAAATGTATATATGACTTCCGAAATTGTTAACTGCTGTTTTGAAACTCATTTTAGCTTCACAAAACAAAGTCATGCTTAATGATAAAATATAATGCTGAAGACAAAGGAAAGCCAGTTAAAAAGTCATCTTTACTTCTTGATGAAGCAAAAATAGAAGAGGTGAAAATTGGACATAATGCTGAAAACAAGTACATGAATTTGGTTACAGAGAATAGTAATGAATTGCAAGGAAAATATTATCTATTTAGGAGATTCAAGATGCGGTTATACGACAAGGTATTATATTTTGATTTATTTCGACAAATAATCTTGAAATTTATAATAAATTTCATAATAAATAAAGCGACATTTTTTTTAAGTTTGTAAAAAGGCACAAAATTATTTTTTAAGTCAAATTGCTAAATGAAATAAAATGATCAAATTACATTGTTCAAAACTATCATCAATTTGTCAATTACTCACCATCAGGCATTAGACATTTAATGCAACACACACGGGGTTCTAAGCACTTTAGGTCCGACCCCGTAGCCGAATCAAAATCATGATGTCAGAAACGTTTATCCACAGACAACAGCAATGAATTCAATTGATAACTTTTTCAGGGTTTCCATGATGAAATGTTGGTAGAAGATCAACTGGGTCAGCCGCTTCCTTTATTTGATGTCATGAAAATATTTATAAGGGAATTAAAAAATCATTGTCTTAAAAAAATGAAAGAAAAGCGTAAAAAAACGATAGATGAAAAAGATATATTATTTGTGGTCACTGTTCCTGCAATATGGAATGATAAGGCAAAAGCTTTTATGAGAAAAGCAGCAATAGCGGTAAAGTTTAAAGATATTCAAATGATTTAAGTAAAGCAGCTCAAAAGAGAATAACTTGTTCAAAAATATTTTTTAAAAACATCAATTTTACATCTTTGAAGTGAGCTGATTTAAAACGACACGCAAAATATAAACAGCAATGACTATTAACCCTTGTATATCATTGAAACATTTAGCATATAATAATTGCATTTTATAGTCTAAGTTTCATGCTTACGCATGTTCACCGACTTTATAGCTATTACCCCTGGTCACTGGGCTACTGGTATCTATCTATCAATATCAATATATAATAACATGTAACAAGATGGCTAGAGAAAATTATTAATAAAAGGGATTTTAAGATTTTTAAGTACATGTTTAACTATTATGTAATATTAATAACCATAAAAATATTACTGAATACTACGTGGAAAATATACTAAATTCTTTACATTTACACCAGGCTGGTATTGGAAAAAGAAATGTTCTGTTAGCCCTTGAGCCAGAAGCAGCCGCCATCAGTTGTATACATTTAACAAGTCAACAGAAAGAAGATATGAACAATTTTGGTGACGTTGGTCAGAAATTTCTGGTTGCTGATTTAGGAGGTACTTTTTCACACATTCCTTATTTACGCCGTTAACCAACGCTATATAAGGCTATGTAATTTTCAAGAATTTTAGCTTAATTTACCACATGAATTCGAAAATATTTGCATACAACAGTGCATACAACAAGTTAAACCTGTCATACCCGTGATAAACACTGGGGTGTAAAAGTTTGTACACTTGTATTTCGTTCCATATTTCCCTTTTATCTTTTTTATAGAAAACATTAATGCAGACACATTTGGTTTCACATTTTATTGTATATCTATAATAAAAATATATATGGTAGAACATAGTTGACAGTTAATGATAAACTGTATATTAGTTGTACAACCAATAACCACTAGTAAAGTTTGTTAAAATATATTCTAAAACTTAAAAATTTAACAATTTGTAAAGAAACTTTTGGACCCCAGTGTACATGTATGTGTTTAAAATATGAATGCTAAGACAACCAGGCTCAAACATGTAATGGGCTGTTTTACATTTTGAAAAACGCGTTCATATACTTTCAATAACCATTTATTTTACCTAGTTTCCAATATTTGCAGGCGGAACAGTAGATTTATCAGCAGTAGAAATTTTACAAGATGGTACACTCAAGGAATTACACCAACCGATCGGAAACAATGCAGGTGGTCAAAATATAAACGAAGCCTTTTTACAACACTGTCACGATAGCTTTTGTGGAGAGAACTGGAAAGAAATATCAAACAGCATAACACCAGCTGACGCAATCAAAATGGACACAAATTTTGAGATGTCAAAGGTGCAAATAGGATCAAATGATTGTGATGGAGAAATGATTCGCGTTGATGTACCAAATGCTATTCTTGAAGGTATTAAAAACAAGTCTATTACATTGGCGGAAGGATCGGTTGTTCATTACGGAAATCGAGGTTTTACGTTTGATTCTGATTTTGTCAGAAAAAAACTGTTTCTGACCACTTGCACCATGATTTATGAAAATGCAATTCAGAAAACTCTCAGCAAAGATGAAGGCAAGGGAATAACCACTGTTATATTGGTAGGTGGATTTTCTGAATCACCAATCGTCATTGAAACACTTCGAGAAAGAGTTAAACAAGATTTTCCTGGTGTAGAAGTTGTCGTTCCAGATTCACCATTTAAGTCTGTTCTTCTAGGTGCAGTCTTGTACGGTCATAATCCCATGATATTTAGCAGTAGAATAAGTAAAGAAACATACGGTGTCGCAGTCAATGAAAATTTTGATGAAACCAAACATGATGACTCAAAGAAATTCCAGGTTTCGGGTGTATTAAAATGCAAAGACATATTTAGTATTCATGTGAAAAAAGGACAGTCTGTAAGTTTGTTAGAACCACAGCCTAAACGGATTTACACACCAACGTACACAGAACAAAACTCAGCAACTGTCCGTATCTTTTCTTCAACCAACATCAGCCCAAAGTACACGACAGATGAAGGGTGCAAAGAAATTGGTAAAATAGTGGTTGACATGCCTGATACTACTGGTGGAACAGACAGGAAAGTAGAGGTTAGCATGTTATATGGAGGTACACAGATGGCAGTATTGGCAAAGGATTTAACTACAGGCAAAGAAGTGAATGCAGATATTGCATTTGTATGATTATAAAATCATCAATACACCAAGAACTACTTTCAGATTATGAAAGTTGGATTATTTATAATATAATGTAATCAAATAAACACAAGTCACTATTACTAATAAACTATAGTATTTACATGATATATCAGACTTTTGTATAAAGATATGTTCTTGACAATAGTAAAAGAAAAATTAACAAACTATATTATAATGTACAAAAAGACATTACAACGCGATATGATCATAACGTGATTTATCATTCATGAAGACATTATTGTGGATTATTAATTTAATGAATTTTGTTTCTAAGTAAAATGACTAAATCACATAATTTATCATGCCCTTTGCTTGGCTTAAACATAAACTAAACCTCCGTGGATTGTTATGAATTAGTGTTGATTTTATGTTATTTTCATGGAATAGTAATGCGATATACTTGCAAATGATTAGCAAACATTATGTTTATGTTACTTTTAATCAATTAAAACTTGTACTTCTATCCAGACCGGAGTTGTTTTATATTGTTATACATCGTAGTAGGTAGTCCCATATTTCAAATTGAAGCTTAAATTTCAAAAGTAAAAATCTTCCAGCAGTGACACCAGTTTTTGTCTTGAATTATGAAATGTCTTGTTCAGTCAGACACTAAAAAGGTCATGTATGCTCAACAAAAAGTAAAATGGAAATTCATTTTTATGCAATCGTTCCAAGTGTAAATTACTTATGAAACACAGCTGCAAAAATTGATGGAAAAGAGAATGTCAGTAGAAAGTGATTAATCACCATACTCGGGGGAATGCACTAAAATTGGATTGGTCATTGGTCAACCCCTGGCTCCTATGCTTTCACCGGTAAGCACTAGTTAAGAACTTAAAGCAAGTATACACTCTCCAAAATTTCTTATCGGTCACCCATTAATTCCTTAATTTCAAATAACTGAAATTATTTAAGGGCTATTATGGCATCATTAAAGCAAATTATAAAAGGTGTATTCTAGACAAAATCATATTATCATATTCTCAATAACAGTGATTTTGTACGAGTATCTTTAACATAAGTTAAAGTAATCATTTAAAAAGGCATCAAGTGAAAAAGTATTTAATTATCTGTATGACCTCTGTTGGCAGCTACCGTGGTATGACAAAGGAGGTCTTAAATATACAGCGTATCTTAACAGGTACTGCTGCAGGATATTTCTCCATTCCTCTTACAATTCACGCTCCTGTTCTTAGAGGTTATGCTGCTGTCAGCGTTTTCGAATCGATCTTTTAGTTCCGTCGAATTCATGTCCGCGCGCTATGGAGGGAAAGAAATTACACGCACATTATTCTCGCATGACTATCAATCTTCTAGCAATATGACATGGGGAATGATCTTGGATAAGCTGCATTCTTCTATTATCAGTTAAAAGGTGAGGTAGCAGAATAATCTACAAGAGAGGAACACGACTGTCGTCTTGCCCAATGGTATTATTACGCGGATACTTAAATGCTCGGCGTTTTAGGAAGAGATCATCCAGCCTTACACACCTCTGTTAATCGGAGAATGCAGCTTATCAAAAAAGCTTTATGTCATTACTAAAAATTATTGCCGTAGTAGCTGCTAACAGGGTTTATTCTCATTATTAAATACTTGCTCTGAAAGTCTTCACTGTGTGACCTTTGTTTACGACACTCGTATGAAATCAAAATCATTGACATATGATTTTGTCTAGAATACACCTGATACATTTTTCTTTTTTAATTATTGCCATAACAGTCCTAAATTTATTTCAGTTATTTGAAAATACAGATTAATTGGGTGACCGATTAGAACTTTTGGTGAGTGTATACTATTAAAGGGAAGTAATCTCATATTATCAAAATCAACAAACAGTATGAGTTGTTCATCTTTTCTCACATCATTTATATTCTCAATATGTGTACATGCATGAAATGTTATACTTATTATTTATTTCAATTTTGATAAAAGTACATTCTGAAATAATCTTGAATTTACTACGTACTACTTGTTTGTTATTTTGTATTGTCGTTTCTATAGCTTTGTCGAATGTTCCATGTGTATAAAGATCCCTGTCTTGGGTTATTGCCATTAAGTCACACGTCAGTAATTAAGTTCGTTCGTTAGAGGCAGTTCTTTCACTTGACAACACCATTTTGGGTGTTTATTGATATTACCAGACTCTTTGTTATAACAATATAATACACATTAATATTTTGGTGTAAAATGTGGATATTTATATTTGGACATTCGACAACGTTGGTTTTAAAACAGGAAAATGATTAAAGATCTTTTGTTTTGTCGACCAGGATCAGCGAGATTTTTGATTTAACATACTCTGGGTATTATTTTGAATTATATATATTGTCTTCTCTTTGAAAGTCAATATACAATTCCGTTGTAAAATAAAATAAATCATGTTATTTATTACCAGTATGCACCTACGTTACAGTTAAACATAATTTTGTTACATTTTTTTATTTGGACTAACAACGTTTATCAGCTAACCTAAGTTATGTACGGCGGTGGTCGAATTTACTGAACCAGTTTTCATGGACACTTCACTAATGGCATTAGCTCACCGTGCTATATGGAGTTGATAACGCCTTAAATGAAGAAAATCGATAACAAATTATCATATATTCAAGGGTGTATCCTGTGACGATGGGATTAAGCCAGAAAATTTCTCTCTTGTCTTCAAATTTATCTCTGTATTGCCAAGCATATCCAGAATATGTACTACCAATATCAAGAGCTACTACCAGCTTCGGATGTTTCAATATGCTCTGAAATATGAAAATAAAGTCTCTACCAATACGATCAGACTGTAAAATTAGTCAAATATCTAAATCACTTTAATGTATTAACTTCCTGTAATAGTAATCGATGTTGAGTTTTATTGTGATGTAATATAGTTTATGTTTTTTCACACCGTACACTTCAAATAAGTCAGTTTTGTGTTTGGCGGTCAGGCATCGAACATTGACTAGTCTTTATATTCGACCCAAGCATTCAACTTTATACTAAACAAATACCTTTACAAGTAGCAACAGCTCACATGATACCGAGGATAACCAGGTAGGCAAGTTAATAATAAAACATACTTCAATACTAAATTCAACGATTAAATAAGTCAAAAATATTTGCCCGTTCATCAATGCATTCACTACCATGTAGCGGGCGTGGCACAGTGGTTACGACGTTGGACTGGTAATAATTGGATAGCAAATTGAATCCTTACCCTACTTCGTTGTTCCTTTGAGCACAAAAGTTTATCCAACTAGCCCAATACTGGGGAACCAGGAAGCAGACTCAAAGTGATAAATTTAAGTTGTCAAATCGTGTTTCACAATCGATCTATATTCAATTAAGTAAACATACACATCTGTTTACATGTATATCGATTAATACGTTTCGTTATTGGTGGGAGCACAGTTTTTGTCATTGGCTCTTCAAGATAAGTTCGGTGCTTGTTTACAAAATTAAGTTAATACAATGACAAACGTCAAATAAATGAAGACTGAATAATAGAATAGGGGTGTAAACTTCTACTTTCGTTTTCAATAATTTCATTTGTAATTTAGGTTCACTTTAAACTTAAATGTAGAATATATTTCGTAATTTTATTTGTGTTTAAATCAAAAATATAAAATGTAAATAAAAAATATACCAGTTCCATTGTAGTTTGAAAATCAGTAAATTCATTATTTAAACCTGTTTTACATTAGTGTAAAATCAATCATATAAATAGATAAAAACCAAACTACATATATGTAATACTACAGTAAAGTTCCACTATTAAGACCACTTTTGTAATTTCAAAGTCATACGATTTTTGACAATTATTAAGACCCAAATGCTTAATTTGTGAACAAAAGGGTCTGTATAATAAGACCGTTCCGCTATTAAGACCAATGATTTTGCTGGTCTTAATATCGGAACTTTACTGTACATTATGTTATCAAATACTAAATGGTATAGATCTGTGTCAGTGTATATCGTAAACAACTTTGTTAAATAGTACATAAGGTGTATACCAACGCTGAGTTTTGACTGATAAACTAAAAATACATATTAACGCAATTATTAACAAACCCAAACCAAACTGATTTATAATTAGTCTCTATATACTTCTTGCAAAATTCAATCTTAAAAAACTGTGGTATTTAAACCAAGCAATACATAAGTTTACTGATAAAATATTAGTTGCTTTCTTGTTTTTTATCTAATATCATAAAGATTCTTCGTTTTTAAGTATGAGTACTACTTTTAATGATTCACAATCTGTATGGATACTTTCTCAATGGTAATTATATATCTTTTTATAATATTCAATAATGAATAATGTCGGATTAAAGTCTAGGTCACATATTTAAATCACAGAAACACTTCCCAGAGATTTACCTTTTGAAAAAATCGAAACTGTATTGCAGTTATAGAGTGCAGGATTAAGAATCAGAAGACCTCTAGTAAGATTTCCATTATTAGGGGATTTAACGCTTGAACATATGACTATTGTTAGCCACTTTCCTCCACAGAAGAAGAAAAAGTTATCGAGTCAGATAGAAAGGTAGTGAGTACCATTAATTTTTAGAAGTGTCCCTGATAGTTGGTTAGTAGATAAGGCCGCCATACATAAGCTTATAAAATGTGTTGATAAACATCGTACATCCAAATAAAAAGCATTTAACAAGGTATGTTACGTAGGTATAGTCCAACAGAATTAACCTGAGCTTGACCTTTATGCAAGAATATATTAAACTCAGTATTTACTGACTATTTTTGTCTTCGTTTGTAAATTGCGCTTTATCGGAAGCTTTCGGCAAAATACACGTACTGAACAATTAATTTTGTTTTCATAAGAATAAAACTTTAAAACTGTGCCATGCTATTGCAGACTTACTTGTTTCCCCGATAACTAATGTGTCCCAAAATTAATAGTACAATAACATGCCTAGTTTACAAAATTGCTTTTTATAGTCACATAGGCTGTTATGAACACGTGTATAACCGTATACACGCATACGGAAACTCACGATTTAATGTTAGTGAAGCGTGTAAATATTATAATGAGTTGTTCAAGCTCAGAATAATATTGTTGCACTATATATATTATTAAATAACATAGGACGTGATTACATGATATCATTTTACCAAATATTGATTAATATATCTACCGACTTAAACACCTCATTTCTACTCCATATTTTAAATTATGTTTTACATTTTGGACGTTACTTTGCTATTCAGCTAGTTTGTTTAAAAAACAAACTATGGAACTGGTAAGTGAAGTTTTAATCATTATTGTTTGGTAATATTACTTTAAAAGAGCTACAATTATAAAATATAATGGTAGTAAAAATAATAGTATATGAAATGTTTGAAAACGAAAGTGAAGACTTTTTTCTATTTAATATTAACTTACATTTTCCTTATTAAATTTTACAGGCTTTATATTTAGAAGTTTGTATATCTTAGAATATTTTATGTATATTGTCAATGAATTTCATCGGCTCAATGTGCGCAGTTGATAGAGCATCTGACTTGTGGATCCGAGCTACGGATCGAGGATTAAACTTCCTCTTTTTATTAAATATTAAATGTATTATTTCCTTTACATAGTCGGAGGCACAAAACCAAAGCAGTTATGTCGATTGTAATTTAGAAAACGAAAGAAAGGCGGTTCAAACAAAGGAAATATTTATTATTTTGCCGACTAAAAATATACGATGACGTATTGATATAGTATAAAAATAGAAACATGAAACATGAGTTGTGTATGTATAGCAAGTAACAAGTATATCGCTTCTAAAAACCGATATAGAATTATTTAGAAATAAAGCCCATAATTAACTAAATGATTTAGTCTAGTTTAACAGACGTTTTAAAAGAATCTTCGCCTATTTTGGAATAATTTTACAGGATTGAGATATAATGCATTATTTCAATTAAATTGCGTCGATTGCCGCGTCGAAGATTAGATTTTAAATACATTTATGTATAACAAAACTAATTCAATCAAATGCAGTGGACTATTTATGTCTGTTTTGTCTATTATAGAGTATAATAAGACATCCAAAGCTGGTAGTAGCTCTTGATATTGGAAGTACATATTCTGGATATGCTTGGCAATACAGAGATGAATTTAAAGACAGGAGAGAAATTCATTTTAATACTAATTGGAGTGCAGGTGCTCTACAGGTAAATTTCCAGTTTTACTTCAATTTTGTGTATCAATAATTGTGCGAAAATAAATCGCGATACAATAAAAACTAGATGAACTTAACAACCATTTTGAATTTTGTAAATATGTTATTGTTTTTTTAGGTTTATACTCAGTACTTGCCTGTTTTACTTTAGACTTAAAAACGCTTTCTATTTTTTTATAAAAGCTTTATATAAACACAATTTCAGCTACACAAAACGAAGACATGCCTGATGATAAAATGTAAAGATGGTAGTAAACCAAGCGAGGAAGCCGTGCCACACCTTACAGCAGATGAAATAGAAGAAGTCAAGATAGGACATGATGCAGAAAACACGTACATGAAAATTGCAAAAATGAAGAGTCATGAATTGATGGGAA
This sequence comes from Mactra quadrangularis, assembly GCA_025267735.1. NCBI lineage: Eukaryota > Metazoa > Mollusca > Bivalvia > Venerida > Mactridae > Mactra > Mactra quadrangularis. The sequence goes on along the minus strand of CM046305.1, from coordinate 42,698,490 downwards.
AATATTATCTCTTCAACCGATTTAAGATGCGGTTATATGACAAGGTATTTCACTTGGAATATTTAGATATTCATAATTAAAAAAAACCATTATGACAAAATTGTTTTAAACTGCTGCAACACTGTATTTTTTCTGCTTTCTAATTGAAATTCCAGGTACTCAATAATAAAGTATTGAAAATATCAACCAGACACTTTTGTCATATGGTGTACTTAATGGCATTGAGCTTATCAGAATTGCTTGAAAAAGAATTGCCTAGATTGAACAACATCATGCATAATAATACCAGAATTGAGACTATACACAAAATTTAAGTATTGTGTTCAACGATACAATGAACAATTTAATCAATTTTTTATGATTTCTTCAGAGCCTTCATGACGAAATGTTGGTAGAAGATCAGCTGTCCCAGCCACTACCTTTATTTGATGTTATGACCCTATTTATAAGAGAATTGAAAAAGCATTGTCTTAAAAAATTAATGAAAAACGTCAAAACACGATAGATGAAAAAGACACATTATTTGTCGTAACTGTTCCTGCAATATGGGACGAAAATGCCAAAGCGTTTATGAGAAAAGCAACAATAGAGGTAAAAGCTTTGTAACCAAAATTTCAAAATAATGTCTTTCATAAAGACGATACGATTCTATGGGGATTACTTGTTAGAAAAATGCATTCACAAAGTAATACAAATAAGTATATAGTAAAATCATACATGAATATGACACAGTTAGCATTTTTCACTTGACACAATTAAATTACGTTATTGAAACCTTTGCAGAAATGTTGTCTTAAAACATACTGATATGATAGCTGATAAGCCTATGGTTGTAAGGTTTTATTTAGGATTTTCATTTAAAACTAGTTTCTATTATTTGTAACCTCCGCATTCTTTTTAATGAAAACTTAACAGTTAAGATACTTAAATATTTTCTTTTATTTACTCCAGGCTGGTTCCGGAAAAAGAAATGTGTTGCTAGCTCTGGAACCAGAGGCAGCCGCTCTCAGTTGTATGCATTTAACAAGTCAACAGAAAGAAGATATGAACAATTTTGGTGACGTTGGTCAGAAATTTCTTGTTGCTGACTTAGGAGGTAAAGTTTTTAACATGTTTCATGTTTTAACCTTAATTCGAATTAATTACAATTTACCGTGAGTAAGAATGTGACTATTAATTAAAATAAAATACTTTTACACAATAATAAAAAATTATGTACGAAGAGCACATTGTTTTAAACAGATAGGGGAACTTTATCTTAACGAGGATTTTACGGTTTGTATATTTTCAGGCGGGACAGCAGATTTATCAGCCGTAGAAGTTCTAAATGATGGATCACTTAAGGAGCTCTTCCTATGCCATGGAAATAAAGCTGGTGGTCAAAATATAAACGATGCCTTTATACAACATTGTCAGGATAGCTTTCAAGGAAAGAAATGGCAAGAAATATTTAGTGATGTTACGCCAGCTGACGCTATCAAAATGGAAGCAAATTTTGAAGCGTCTAAGGTACAAATAGGATCAACTGATTCCGATGGACAAATGATTGAAGTTGAATTACCAAGAGCAATAAGCAGAGGCATTGAAAACAAGTCTATAACATTAAAAGAAGGATCTATTGTGAAATACGATGATCCAGATTTTTAAGTTTGATTCGGATTTTGTCAGAAAAAAACTTTTTCAAACCACTTGCACATTGATTTATGAAGATACCATCAAAAAAGCTCTCAGCAGAGAAGAAGCCAAGGAAATAACCACTGTTACATTGGTAGGTGGATTTTCTGAATCACCCATCGTCATTAAAACGCTACGAGAAAGAGTTGAAAAAGATTTTCCTGGCGTGAAAGTTGTAGTCCCAGATTCACCCTTTAAATCTGTTCTACTAGGTGCTGTCTTGTACGGTCATGATCCAATGATATTTAGCAGTAGAATAAGTAAAGAAACATACGGTATTGCAACCAACGTCGACTTTGATGAAAACGACCATGATCCATCGAAAAAATGGCATAATAAGGAATCAGGTGATACGTTGTGCAAGGACATATTTCATATTCACGTGAAAAAGGGCCAGTCTGTCAGTTTGATCGAACCGCAACCAAGGCGGATTTACACACCAGTTTATCAAAAACTTAAGTCACAAAGTTTTCTCATTTATTCTTCTACCAACATTAACCCTAAGTACACAACTGACGAAGGATGTAAAAAAATTGGTAAAGTGAAAGTTGAAATACCTGATACTACTGGTGGAACAGACAGGAAAGTTGAAGTTAGCATGTTATATGGAGGTACACAAATTGCTGTTTTGGCAAAGGATGTTACAACAGGCAAAGAAGTGAATGCTGAGATTCTTTTTGATGAATAAATACTTCAAATAGACAAGTCGAAAGGATGAACTTATAATAGTTTTGAGTAAGAGTTCAACACATACTTAAAACTGTTTACTGGAGTATTACGATTGGGTTTATATGTTATTTTCACACATAGTGTAGACTCGTATATTTAATACGTGGATTTAGTGTTCAAACAAATCTGTTTTTATAAATGTTTGCTTAATTTTTTATCGATAGAAATTTATCGAAACTAAAGGTGTTTATGAAATACTTTGTACTCGTACAAACACCTTGTGTCATATATGTAAGTGTTCGTAGCAGTTTGAAATAATTCTGTGTTGTGACAAATTTTAATATCACAAGCGATATTGTTTATTTAATTCCTGAAACGGATGTGTCTTCATGCGGCAGTAATTAAAACGATAACTTACAATGTTTAATACATATATATTTAGTTTATATTGCATACATTTTTAGTTTTACATGTAGTTTCATTTACTTAACCACACACAAAATTATAAGTTACTATTTTAAAATAAAAACACACTATACTAAAATTGAATTTGTTCATTGTTGTCATGTATTTCAATCTGTTACATTTATTTATAATCTTAAACACAGTTGGAACAATCATCTTTGAATTTCCCGATAGAAACAACGAGCCTTGTCGAACTCACACATGAAATGATAAAATGAATAAGACTGCCTGTATATCAGACAAATAAATAGCAAGACACAAAAACACAAAGAAATATGAATGAAATCTTTCTCAAAAGCTCACAAAATGTAAGATTCAAATATTTATATCCAACCAATAGTATAATCTAATGGTCTGTTATCATCTAAAATACTCATATAACAAGGCAAATAAACAAGCTTGGTATAACTACGAAATAATGACATCTATGATATAGTCTTCACTTTCATAGTGTTTTCATAAATCATGCATTTCAACGTATTTGTTGACTTGACTAAATTTGAGTCAGATTGCCGTTCACTGCTGCAGACGGATAGGCAGCAGACAACAAAAAATGTCATACTCTTGCTCTCCATGCAGCTCTGGGTAAAAGTATTTGGTGGCTCGGTTGCTGACCTCAAGGTCATAAAAGATACAATTAATTTAGAATTTATTAAAGAATTCAGTTCTGGGATTTAATTGATATGAGTACTAACTATCCATTCTGATTTCTTGAACACCCGGCAAGGAAAGTGTATGAAGAAAATGACACATTTGAAGTAGTATTCTAGCAATTCTATTAATAGCGGGTGATAATATCACCTGTATACCAAGACGCACAACTTTTCGCAGTACTCGACGATTAGGTACGCAACAGGCTATAGTGCCCCGCATGAAGACAGTTTTACCCATGATGCTCAGCGTTTCCGTACAAAGGTCGGTTAGACCATTTGTGTAAAAAGGTATTCTAGTAGTTAACACTATTTTCTATAAAAAGATTCATATGCAACCAATGGGTCGCAAATCGAAATCCCAAATGATCAACTTATCAAATAAAGAGAATGGCCCTACACGCTCTTGTTGATCAAAAAAAGATTGGTTCCAATACCACGTAAAGGAGTGCAATTTTTCTTGTCTCTCCGGTTAAAGACATTACATGCAACAAATTTAAAATCAAGAAGCTATTTATCAACTTAAAATAACCTTCTTAGTAGATAAAAAACCGTTAAACATTACATAAGTGTATCCTAAAATTGTCCAAGTGATATTCAAGCTTAATGAATACGTATATACATTTATATACAAAGTATAGGACGGATGTAAGTAACATAGGTATAATATGATAATTATACTCTGTTAGGTTAGCTCACTAATAGACACGTCATATGGCACGTTTGGAACTTTATCATTGGATTGACTTCCTGGATTCAATAACAGAACAAACAATTATCTCTCGTGCCTCATTAAAACAAAATCAGCCGATGCTAGAATAAACTTTCAGAATGAAGATCTCACAAAGAAATATATATATTACAATGTTATACATTGAAGCATATGATGTGATTTTAATAACGCTTATTGAAGAAGTACATGTATTTATTTACTGGATTTAACTCCGTTTCAACACATTTTAGGTCATTTCACGGCGTCCCACGCACCTAACCTAGCTTTAATTGGTCCTTGTTTATAACCAGTACTCACCTACCGTTCCACAAGGCCGGATACTTCTCCATATTATCTAATCAATGGAGGAACATTGGCATTATTGTCTTACTGCATGGAATGGTATAACCTCCCCGGGTGGGATTCGAACCCGTACCCCCTTCGGGACACGAGCTTTCAAATCCCGGCGCGCAACCAATTGCGCTATCCACCCGGGTTAAGAAGTAGATGTAATGAAACTTTTAAAACTTGACAAAACGTTAAATTTAGTAAACATTTACTAAAAAAAACCACAAAAATATTTGAAAGAATCAATAACAACAATGAGTGATATATAGCTAGGTAAAACATACAATGTATATCATCTATTAATTTTGAAAAAAAGTTTAATAATGTTGGTAATTATCATTTATTTGATGTATATGACACGTTTGAAATAGTTATGAAAAAGGATACCATTTTTATTAACTAATAAAATAATGAAAATATTTTTGGAGAAAGTATTTGAATTCACAAACGCCACTATTGAAGTCTGACTGTCTCTATCCACTGCACAAATGTATAATTCAAAACAGATGTTCATAGTTAATAAATTGATTTGTAGAGATAATGTTGATAATGTACGAAAATAATAAAATTATCATATAAATAGATTTACCAACTAGTGCAAATGATATCGTTTTCATAAACGATAAGATTAATATATATGGTTATTTTGTTCGTCTTCATTAAAATGTACACATTTTACACCTACTTTTAAAACATAAACGTTTTTGATGTACTTTTTAAAAATCATCCGAAGACAATCTCAGCATGAACTTCTTTGCCTGTAGTTACATCCTTTGCCAATACTGCAATTTGTGTACCACCATATAACATGCTAACCTCTACTTTCCTGCCTGTTCCACCAGTAGTACCAGGCATCTCAACTCTTACTGTACCAATGTGTTTACATCCTTCATCCGTTGTGCACATTGGGTTAATGTTTGTCGAAGAATATATATTGAAAGATATTGCCTTTTGTTGTTTGTACACAGGACAGTAAATCATGGTTGGTTGTGGTTCTAACAAACTTACAGACTGGCATTTTTTCACATGAACATGAAATATGTTGCAGCACAAAATCTCCCCTGATTCCTCATTATGCCATTTCTTTGAAGGATCATGCTTGGTGTCATCAAATGCGACATAAACATCAACGCCGTACGTTTCTTTACTAATTCTACTACTAAATATCATTGGATCATGACCGTACAAGACAGCACCTTGTAGAACAGACCTGAATGGTGAGTCTGGGACAACAACTTTAACTCCAGGAAAGTATTTTTCAACTCTTTCTCGTAGCGTTTTAATGACGATTGGTGATTCAGAAAATCCACCTACCAATATGACGGTTCTTATTCCCTTGGCTTCATCTTTGCTGAGAGCTTCATTAATGGTATTTTCATAAATCAAGTCGCATGTGGTATTAAAAAAATTCTGTGGAATAAAATCCAGCCTGAAGAAAGGATCATCATATTGTACATTAGATTCTTCTCTAAATGATATTTTATTGTTTTTAATGCATCTGCGTATATTTAATGGTAATTCAATTTCAATCACCGACAAGTCAGAATCCTCCAATCCTATTTGCATCTTCGATATCTCAAAATCTGTTTCCATTTTAAGTGCTTCTGCTGGTATTATATTGTTTGATAAATCTAACCATTTTTGTCCTTGAAATATATCATGTCAGTGTTGCAAGAACGCATTATTTATATTTTGACCTCCTACATCTTTTCCCATGGGTTGATAAAGTTCCTTAAGTGAGCCATCTTCTAGAACTTCCACTGCTGATAAATCTGATGTTTCTCCTGCAAATATCAAAAACATAGTTCTGAACACATTTTAACTACAATCATGGTGCATTGGTAGAGGACATGACTTAAAGCTGTAATGTGTTTCTTCTTTTTAAACTCGATATTTAATAAAGTTTTGCTCCGTGACGGTTCTTTGGTGAAGGGAGAACTAGTACTAGTAAAGAAAGTGTATAGGAAGGAAGCTGATATGAGCGGTCATGGTTTTGAAACGATGTATTCTATTACAATATAGTAAAACTGCCTAGATTTAAGACAATCAAGATTTATTATATATATATATATATATATATATATATATATATATATATATATATATATATATATATATATATATATATATATATATATATATATATATATATATATATATATATATATATATATATATATATATATATATATATATATATATATATATATATATATATATATATATATATATATATATATATATATATATATATATATATATATATATATATATATATATATATATATATATATATATATATATATATATATATATATATACTTTATAATTGTTGTAAGAAAGTTTTAACGCGTTTTGAATAAACGCATCTTAAGTTTACGGAAAATTATTTCCACTAAAATAAAACCGACAGAATAATTGTATGATACTTTGAATTTGATCATATAGTTTCTTGATAATAAAAACAATAACTTGTACCTAGTGTACTTTTTATAATCCAATCGAGGACGTGTTGACTGTTAACATATATTCATTTGACGTACGGTCAACTGTTAGATTAATACATGCATTCAGGACGGTTAAGTTTCGGCGACTGGTTAGCAAACAAGTAGTCGTCAAGTTGTATTTTAATTCATTGGAGTGCCATCGTGACGGATTGACCGCATTTTGACAAGCTATCATTGAGACTGAACACTTCATCGTATAACTGTCATGGATATGAATTTATGTGACAATTATTGTAATCTGATGTCTTAATTAGCCATTGACTTCCAAAACATGCGAGTCGTGCAGCATCTAAAAGGTAGTTATTTTAGCAGACTGTATTGTTTGCACATTGTTTAATATACTATAATTTACATTTAAGATGTGAAATCTCTTACCGCGATCGTAGCTTTTCGCATAAACTGTTTTGCCGTATCACTCCATATTGCTGGCACAGTTACAACAAATAAGGTCCTATATTTGTTGACCTCTCTTTGACGCCTTTCATTTATGGTATCTAGGCAACGTGTTATTATTTCTTTTATAAATAATGTCATAACATCAAATAATCGTAGTGGTTGTCCTAACTGATCCTTCACTATCATTTCGTCATGGACATTCTGTCAAAGCAAACGTTAAATAAATATAAACCAGGGAATGTTCAAGAATAAAGACACGCATTTAATAAAATAATTCTATAATTAAATCAAAACGTCGACGCACTGAATTTGTTTGAATTTCAATGTTAATTTTTTATACCCCGGTTTATTTGTTACAATGCTAAAAAAAATGCCGTTTGACAATTACTCCTAGTAATCATAAGCTAAGGGGGTCATTCTTAGAACCACTCAGTGACCCTTGGTTTATTCAATTGCAAAGGTATGATTTTACTTTTAATCCTGATGTTTTAATTACCATATTTAATATCTTTTATAAAACTATCTTTGGTACAAATTCAAAGTGGAGCCATTGTGCCCTTCTTATAGTTTGTCCTTTTTTAACATTTAAAATACCTTTCCATACAGTAGCATCTTAAATCTTTTAAATAGATAAAAATTTCCAAGCAATTCCCTTCCTTTCTTTCCTCGTTTTTGCAATCTTCATGTACATTTTTTCTGCATCATGTCCTATCCTGATGTCTTCTGATTCTATTGGATCAAGCTGTAAGGATGATTTTTACGCGGTTTCCTTTGGTTTCTCATATCATATTTAAACATTAAACATGTCTTCGTTTTGATAAGCTGGAACAAAGTCGACAAACAGCAGTTAACAAACTAGGACATCCTGAATACATTTTAAAAGTATAATTAATCTAATCAAGCAATTTTTTTGCACTGAGAAGTATATTTAAATGCTATTGGAAAGGACTTGTTCTGAGTCGAAATCTGTATATCATTCTCTGTATTTTCCTAGCTGTGTAATGTTATCATGCTGTACACTGAGTAAATCTGTTAATTAATGAATTCCCCCTAAACGCATAATAATATTAATGGAATTTTTCCAGATAATTGTCAGGTTTTTTATAATCGTGTTGCTTTTATATAAAAGTATGAACAGCACAAAACATTTGTTAATAATATAAAACGTTGATTATTATTTTACAAAGAGCTATTATTAAGTGTAAAATAAACATCTACCCCTTTTCAGACTTTTGTTATTAAACAAACTACTATATCTTAAGGTTAGTAGGCCTACTAACAAAGACACCTTAAACCTAATTATACCACCCAAAACTATGTCTGTTGGTATATTGGAGTCTGCTCGTCGGTCAGTCGATCTGTAGCTCAATTTTTCAGCATCTAGTGTATCAAGCAAGCATGCGTATATCCCATTTAGATTGCAGTCTTTGATTTTTTGCAGAGCTATGTCCCTTTGATAGAAAAACTTACTAATTTTCTCTGCATCTTTTGTACAAATTTGATTCTAACTTGTGGACAAAGACCTAGAGGCATATCATCATATTAAGTGATAGGTCTAGTTAAATTTGTTTAGTACTAACACCTAAATTATAACTATGGAAAGATATTATCAGTGCAGCCCTTGAACCATTATCGGGCTAGTATGAGACCAAACTCAGAACTTTTTAATGTAGATTGTAAAGGGTTTTATAGCATTAAGTGTAGTTCTAACAAACTATTAGTACATCGTATTTCAAAGGCACTAGTAATATGAGGCACCGACTCAGCATAAAACCGGGTAGCTCAATAGCAAGTAATTGATTGCCTACTTCATAAACCAAATTAATTGCGTTAAAAAAATTGATACTTCTACAAGTTGCGTTGTTGTGATAAAATTACTCGTTATAATCAGCTTTTACGAAACCTTTGTATTGTATATTTCGCAATGAAGTGCTGTTTTATGTTTTAAATGTTTACTTCGTAAAACATATTATTCTATGCTGTTATAAAAACTTATCATATATGATATAATCGATGTCAATTTTGACTGGGAATTTACCTTCAAAGCATGTGCATTCCAATAAGTATTAAAGTGAATATCTCTCCTGTCTTCAAATTCATTTCTGTATTGCCAGGCATACCCAGAATAAGTACTGCCAATATCGAGAGCTACTACAAGCTTTGGATATTTAATAATTCTCTAAAACAGAAGAAATAATGGTTTTACAATTTTTAGTATTATCTGAAGCATTTAGCCATAAAAGTTTTAAACTGACTGTGTGTTCAAATAGGCTATGAATTACTGTTTCTGTGTGTCTGTCGGTCTTTTTTCTCTCACTATGTCTGTCATTCTCTCTCTCTGTCTCTCTCCCTGTCTCCCTGTCTCTCTCTCTCTCTCTCTCTGTGTCTCTCTCTTTCTCTGTCTCTCTCTGTCTGTCTCTCTGTGTCTGTCTGTGTCTGTCTGGCTGTTTCTGTCTGTCTGTCTCTCTCTGTTTCTCTCTGTCTGTCTGTCTGTCTCTCTGTGTCTTTCTTTCTGTCTCTGTTTATCTCTCTCTGTGTCTCTCTCCCTCTCTCTCTGTCTCTCTGTCTCTGTTTCTCTCTGTCTCTCCGTCTCTCTCTCTCTCTCTGTCTCTGTGTCTCTGTCTGTCTATCTATCTCTCTCTCTCTCTTTGTCTGTCTGTCTCTCTGTCTGTCTCTGTGTCTCTCTGTGTCTGTCTCTCTCATAGTAGCATATTTCATGACAGTATTCAACAATTACAATAGTATATTGTAAATAAGTAATAAACCGTTGTTCATTCATCAATAGGTACACGACTATCAACTAATAAGTTTCGTCCCATCTGAAAAGGGGGCGTATACTACTACTTTCCCTTACAAAAATTGTTTTTATTCTTTTTATTGATAATTTAAATGTAGGACATATTTCGCGATTATATTTACGTTTACTTTAAATAATAATGTAGATAAGTACTTACCAGTTCCATACTGGTCTTGTAAAGTTATTATAAACCCTGTTTTAATTGATTAGCTTATAAATAAGTCACATTAGCTGAAATAAAAATCAAACTACATGTATTTGATATATGATGTTATCTCATGTTAAATGTGTTACAGTTTATATCTATATAAAGGCAAAAAACTTTGTCAAATTAGTGAAAATAGTTCACTAAGTGTTCACCAACGGCAATTGACAGATGCTGATAAGCTATAAATAAAATATTCAAACAATTATTAACCTTCCCAAACAAAACTGACCTCAGAAGATAATGTCATTATATATTTTTAGCAAAATCCAAATCTTAAAATTTGTGGAATTTATATATGATCAGTTACCATTTTAGCCTTCAAGTGTCAGCCCGAACTAAATCAGGAGCTTTGATTAATAAAATTTCGAAAGAGTTCAATGACACACCATGTCGTTTCAAAACTATATCACAGTGACTGAAGAAGTAGATGAAATGAAACATTCAACATTTGGCAAAATCGTTGAATTAAGTATAACTAAAATACGAAGCAAAAATATCTTAATCAATCAATAACAACAATGATGATATAGATAGGTAAACTATATCTATGAAATATGCATTCAGTTTTAAACACAAAGTATAATATTTTAGTAATGTTGATAATTATCATTTTTTTATGTATATGACACGTTTGAAATAGTTTTGAAATAGGATTACTGGATACCCTTTTAATTAACTAATAATATACTGATAATATTTTTGAAGATAGTGTTTGAACTCACTCGCGTAATCAGCTACTTTCATTTTCAATAAGTTCGTACATAATTACTTTTGTTTTTACTTGAAATCTAAATGAAGAATATAATTTGATTATTTTCATGTTTTAGTTTTAATAATTATGTATAATGTAAATAGGAACTTACCAGTTCCATAATGATCTTGTAAATGTATTATTTAACGCTGTTTTGATTAATAAGTTTGTATATAAATGAGAATAGATAAAAATAAAACTACATGTATGAACTATGACTTGATGTTATCACTTGTTAAGTGGTATGAAGCTGTATCATTAATGTAGTTATTAAAGTTATATTCAAACTATTCTGAAAGAAAAATCAAGTATCAAGTTAAAATGCTTCTTGCCAAATTCAAATTTTTAACAAGAAGTGTAATGTGGAAACCACATTAAAGCCCGGTTTAAAATCTTAAACACAAAAAATACAAAGGGAAATAATCCAGAATTTAGCCAGGTAGAGTTGTGGTTATCATAATTATGTTATCATTGTATGAAGTTTCATAAAGATCTGAACAAATGGCAGAAATATGTGCTAAATTGAAAACTTCAACGAAATTGTTAACGACGCCGGACGACCGAACGCCCGCCCGCCCGCCCGCCCGCCCGCCCGCCCGCCCGCCCGTAGGCCTATTTAGCCAAACTATTATCGTTGAAAAATCCAGCTAAAATGTAATTGTATAGGATCTGTTTACATTTTAGCTTACCTGAGCTCAGCTCCAAATTAATCAGTATCTTTGAATTATTAAATCGCGGACGAAATCGATGATGCATCATGTCATTTAAAACTAGGCCATAGAAAACTCCTAAAGATTTAACTTTTGAAATGTCCAGAGCAATAGCGTAGGGTTCCAAATCAGAAAGTCTCCGGTTCGACTCCTATTATCACTAGGGTATATCCTTGAACATATTATAATATTTATCGAGTTTTCGAATGACTGGACTAATATAAAACCAATGACGTAGAATAATATCTAGACCGCGCACTGGGTTAAAATCGGTGGTTGCGCAGTGCCGACTTCCGGTAAGGGCAAACAGAAATTGACAAGCTATTGTTTACATAGAGATTGTATCTGTACTTAGCCGTATTTATCATCATGGTTCTATCCTGTTGTGCTGTATCATAGTGTATGCTTCAAAAATAGTTTAAAAAAGATCGTTCGACATGTTTTTCATTTTATAGGTGAGTATTCTTGAGATTTGTAAGGTTTTCACCGTTGAATTGTTGATTCTGGAACAAGGTCAGACATCACGTTTATTTTGATTTGGAATTGTGAATACTGTCTACTGTTTAGTTTACCCTCATGTTTAAACTATTTGATCATCAATTAACTGGTTCAGTGTTGATATTGTTTGTCTCCATTTTATAGATTTTCTCTGTCCTAGAATCCCGTAATCAGTTCTGACTATTCGTCCTCGGTCATATTCGTCCTGTGACTGATTTTTATTGAGTTTGTATTTAGAGATCATTACTATAGAAAGGATTTATGTTGAATGCTACACTAAGTGAATTTGTAATATATTTAAATTAAACCTTGGTTTTTTTAGGTGTGATTATTATAAGACATATTTGTATAATGTTCTTTTAATATTGAATATACTCAAGACTCAAGAGTATATGTTAAAAAGCACTTCACTATTATATCACATCTACAGTAAAATTCGGATATAACATACTCGGTTATAACATACACTCGGTTACAACATACCATTTTTCTGGCCCGTTTTTCATCCTGATATATAACATACTTAGTATGCTATATGGATATAACATACCTCGGTTAAAACATACCTTTTTTCTATGGCCCAGCGAGTATGTTATATGCGAGTTTTACTGTATATCTAATTCCCTGAGCATATGCAAAACAGCTAAACTATTATGAATAAATGTAATTGGTTATTATATATAGATGTTGAAAAAAATGAAAGCTAAGAATTAGTGATCAATTAATAGAGATCATAGTAGTTAACAAATAAGTGGGGTTTTAATTTTTTCTTAATTTTTTTTTAGAAACTGGCCACATTTGAGCGAGTCCAGACATAAGATGACCTGCCTATGATATATACATGTTTCCCCGTATCCATGTGTAGGGTTAATGTATCTAGTTGCATCTAATTACCTGAAAGCAAAGATTTTCATGCTAATTCAAAGACCAGCAAATTACACTCCCATAGTTTAATGCAAAACACCTCAACCAAGAGCATGCCTCTTTCCATGAGGAAATCTGAGTTCAAGTCTCAGTGGGAGTTTATTGGCTGTATTAGAGTTTGCTTGAAATCTGTCTCGAAAAAAACAACTCTGAAAATTCTTGAAATTGTCACTTCTTTTTTTGCTACAGTACAGCTCCTTCTTGTACCAAATTGGTATCATGTCAGCAATTCATAGACAAGTGATTTTTTCTACAAATTTAACAGGTTTTATTTCATTCTGATTTTAACATCATCTTAAAATTTGGCATGAATTGCCTTATGATACTAGACTAAAACAATTTTTTGAATGCATTTGTGATATGTCATTGTGTGTGATGTCACCTTGACAATTAAAAATATCATACATTTTTTAACAGTTAGGCTACAACAAGTTGATCATGTGTTCTATGGATTTTTCTGGGGAAAAAATGGCGAGCGAGCGAAGAAATAAAAAAAAAATCTTAGTTTAGATGCTTTATATAGCAGATTAACCAAATTTTTATGAGCGAGCGAGGAAATAAAAAAAATTGGTGTAAAAACCGTCAAAATTAAGGTGCGAGAGAATCCATAGAACATATGATCAACTTGTTGAGGCCTTAATACATATTACAGGGGGTACCCCTGTATAAAATATAAAATATTTTTCTTCTATTGATTACAATAAATTAAGACCTTATACACACCAATCATGATTGATCCCTGAAAATTTTAAAGTAATATCTTGAAAAATAAAGAAAATATAGCAATTTACAAATCACTTTTACAGCACTGAATTAACTTTTTGCATAAATTGGTCACAGTGCCATTTACTGATCAATATTTCTCAAAAAAAGAAAGAAATAAGAAACTTTTTATTTTATTTATTTATGGGAGTTAACGCCGTGTCAACACAAATGTAGGTCATTTTACGGCGTCCAGCGCTCCTAACCTAGCTTTCCTGGACCATTGTCTATAACCAGTACTCGCCTATCCTTCCACAAGGCTAGAAACTTCTCCATATTATCTAGTCAATGAAGGAAAATCGACATTATTGCCAATTTTCATGGAAGGGTATAACCTCCCCAGGTGGGGTTTGAACCTGCACCCCCTCGGGCACGAGTATCCAAATGCTGGCGCGCTACCAACTGTGCTATCGAACCGGATTAGATAAGAATCTAAATGATTATTAAATTCAAATATTTACCTAAATGTGAGTACAAATATAGAAGTAAAGGATTCTGACAGCTCTCTTTCTTTAAAAATTTTACCCTCACAGATGGCTCAATACTGACCAATTTCTAACTTCAATACTAGTACAGTACGTACCAACTTCAAACATCTGTATCTCAAAACTATTTGGAGCACAACACTAAAATTTTGGATTTCTTCATGAATAAGATTAGATTGATGAGGTTAAAATTTCAGCAAAATCTAAGACTTGAACTGGGAGGCCCTAGGTGATTTGGTATGGAATGACCCGATAACATTTGTTCATTTTTTGTAAAAGTTGACACTAACATACAGGACAGTGTTCTGAGATTCGGATGATCTTGAAAACTTGGAAATCCTGGCAATACTTAACTGGGATTCCATAATAACTCCTAAAATATACCCTGTTCATACAAACAAATTGAGTTACCTTGTTTATTACAATTAGTGATGACAAATCTGTATCCAAAGTATTTGTCATTTATATGAGGCATCCCTTTATTATGGAGAAATCTCTGAAAAACTGACTAGGGATTCCTTTAGGATCCCTGGTAAATACAGTAAGTGTCAATCCCTGCATATACATAATTAACAGTTGGAACTTGTTTTATAAACCATCCACAAAGTGACAAACTATTATAATTTACACAGTTGGTCATTGGAAATAAGTTTATAATGGATCTGATACTAGGAAAGATAGGTGTAATGTATGACAGTTCTATCAGTATTATTTTTAGACCTAATAAATACTTAGATATGAGCCAATTCCTGTTTGACATCAATGTGAAGTATAACAAGGAAAATACAAAATATCTATGCAGCTTTCACACCATCTGTGACCAAGCAAATAACTCTCACTGAGACTTGAACTCAGATCTCTTCATATAATAGAGATGAATCTCTAGTATGAAGTGTTTTACATTAAACTAAAAGAGTGAAACATTGCTGGTCTGAGATGTAAGCTGCAAAAAATAAAGCATTTATTTAATTTGAACTGTGCATACTAGGGCTGGGACGAGTAAAAAAATTGTACCCAGGTACCCGAGGGAGTATTACCCATGGGTACCAGCTGTTATTATTAATAATGAAAGAGTTAATACTCCTATATCTTAGCACTTTCTATTGCTTATAAAATGGCAAGGACCAAGCTTCCCCAAAAAGTCAAGTTTGGCACACTTCTTGGTGATAAACAAAAAGCTTAATGTAATATTTGTGACCTTGAGTTGAGTTACTGTGGTGTCGGTACCTTTTCCATGAAGAAACAGCTCAAGTTTAGCACACTATGGAGCCTTGTAAACAGTCCGCTACAGTATTTATATTAGAGCCGATCTGATTGATATCCCTCAACCCCCTTTCATGGTGGTAAGAGAACAAGACTAGGTTTTCGAAGTTGTCTGTTTAAAAAAAATTCTCGGTATTCCCCACAAAAAGAGTGTTTAGCATTGCAGGGCTTACAATCACAAAACCGAGAAAACGTTTGGACCTGAGTGTAGCCGACACATTTAATGAATAAATGTAACACATCCAGGTACCATGCCACCGTGCCTTCCAAGGTCTGTTTGCTACCACTTACGTTTATTAAGTCCAAGCCTGAAGTAGGTCAAAACATACCTACATGTAGTTCCGAGCCTTCCTTACTTCCACCAAGTCTGACGACCAGTTGGGAAATTGAGTCCAATTTATTGGGCCTCGTATGTGATCATTTTTCTGCACAGTGTAAACTGATAGTGGGTAAGGTATAATTCTTAATTGTTGAAAAATCGAAGCTATTTTAATATAAAGTGTTTTATTTTACAGGTACCTGCAAATAACTTTGTACCTGGGTAGTAGCCTTACCCAACCTGTAACTGGGGTGCTAGAGTACTCCTCTCAGCCCCAGTGCATAACCATGAAATAATTAAATTTCTCTGAAAGCTGATACAAATGATAAAGTTTTGTACCCAAAATTACCCTCTCTTTACAATGAATTAAAATTCCGCTAGATCAGGCCTAGAGCCTTGTTCAGTAGTTGTTAAATTTTCTACTCAGTATGAGTGTCAAACTAATCTGTAGACATCTGTTAGGCTATAATTAAAAGAGAAACCAATGAAACTAACACAGGTCAAATAGGCAATATTGCTATACAGTCTGTTTGCTATACAGTCTGTTAAATAATGGGAGTATATACACATAGGAATTTAACATTCATGATATAACCCCCCTTGAATAAATGACATTCGACTAATGCTTATTATTATTACAGTAGATTAACTTCTATAACGTATTCATGTCTAGAACTATGTTGTGAATAAACGTTTGATGCCACATAAGATGAAAAAATGTAAAAAACCGGCTTGTAACGTCTTGAAAGCCTTAAGTTAGCAGAACTAGGGCAGTCATGGGAGTACGCACAAATCATCATATAACATCGAAATCCGAGTGATTTTCAAGTTAGCTGCTCAGTCGGCATCTTTATCACTTCTATATCAATTGTTACACACGATTTAAATCAATTTTCATACGAAATGGCTGAGATATACAAGATATAATTCCCCTGCAAGTCGTTTACCTTACACTGTTATTGTTTACATTTTCTGTTTCTTGCCCTTACCGGAAGTTGGAGCTGATTGGTCATGGCGGCCAACAGTTATCCAATACAGTGCGCGGTCTAGATTATATTCTACGTCATTGTATAAAACGGTTAGCTAATATCATTTAAAACATGTCCCGAAAAGCTGGTTAGTTGATTCGGTCGACATAAATTCTTAAGGTATAAAGCGCTTATAAACGTCGTAAATCCAAAAAAATATTTGTAACACAGTTTGGTAAACTCTTACGTAGGTATAATAAATAACGTACCGCGTGACTTGTTGTATTCCAGGGTCAACATTAACAATGATATTGAGAAGATAATACGAAGAAGTACAATATTAAAGGTTCCTACCTGCTCTTGAATGACGAACCACGGTTTCACTAAATATAATACACTATGATGCACAACACACGTCTGGTCTTCTCAATGGCTGGGTTTTAACTGGTGGGCGATCCCATAATGCTCTTCGCATTCTTACGTCACCCGACTGGTTCCCGCACTTACCACGACCTAGAGTACGAGGCCGGGCACCACACTCCTCCCCTCTCTAAAAAGAGGGTGACAACTGGGTCAGCTCTGGTTCGGACCTGACCCCCACTCGGCGATGGCTAGCAATCTGGACCAAGCTGCTTACAGTACAAGCGCTCCGCATTCTCTGAACACTATCGGAGCAGCTCCTTCCAGGGTTCCTCTCTGATCTTCGCCACTTCGCTCGCAGCATAACCAATGTGAGCTGGAGTTGTTCTTCTACTAGGACCGATCCCAAAGTACGGGGCATCGGTCTCTAACAGCAGCCGCTGGGATGGTATCTGCCTCACCGCCTCCAGTATTAATGAGTCAGCTGGCTCTGTGTATCTTCGCACGATGTTCGTCAGCCTAAAGTAGGTGTTGGGGAACAAATCGATCCACCTTCTCACAAGATCCATGGTCCCCGTGAAACAGTGACAGTGGATTAACTGATCCCGGCCTACGTTTGGGTGACCCCTCAGCACATGTAGCATGCTGAGCCAGCACTCATCACCTGACGACTCGTCTTTAAGACCCCGTCCATGTAGGATTAGAACATGACGGGGTTCCAGAAGGGTTAAACAATCCTCAAGTCTGACCATCTGACTGTACCACGAGTTCGGTGGTTCTGTCCTGTCCATTCCAACTTCCCCGAGGGCAACCACTGTAGGAAGGGCTACGAGCCTACAAAAGTCCTCCCAATC
The DNA here is from genome assembly GCA_025267735.1 of Mactra quadrangularis. NCBI lineage: Eukaryota > Metazoa > Mollusca > Bivalvia > Venerida > Mactridae > Mactra > Mactra quadrangularis. The sequence continues at coordinate 42,680,170 of CM046305.1, read as the reverse complement.
AGCACGTCTGTCGCTTGACCTAGGATGCCATCCGATTGCAGGAATGACACCCTGTTCTTTCCATGACACCAACTGTTGCTCTGTTGGGTAGGACTCCGGGTCGCAGAATACACCTACCACTCCGGTCACTTCCACGGAATAGTTTTCTTCAACTTGGCCAGAATTGAGGATGTCGCTCAACCTGGAGGTGTTCAAGCCAGCTTTCGACATTACCCGGTCTAAGTGGCAATGCGAATCAAATCCTCTTGTTGGCTTTGGTAGCAAGTCCAACTCTTCCTCTGAAGGGGTGAACATCTCCTTGAAGGCCTGTATGTCCTCTTTTTTCAGAAGTGACACCAAAGCCAGGATTCTGCTCCAGCACAGCAGTGAAGTTTCATGATTCCCCCTAGGACTTATGTTGAAGTCCGCAGGGGCCTCAATCCCCGCCACCACGCAAAACTCCTCCATGCCTTTCAGCAAGTCCTGGGACAGGGTTCGTGTTCCAGGGAGGGGGTCTATACTCTCAGCTAGTCTAGTAAGTTCGAGTAGAGACTGATGGGCCCCCAACGTCATTCTCAGAAGGTAAAGGAGGGCGGCTCTTCTTCTTCCAGCTATTCCCTGACCCCCAAGTGAGGGGTGGAACAGCAACGGCAAGTGGGATGACCACGCATGTTGTTCTGTCATGACCTGGCTGCACCCTGGCACCGGGCACAGTACCCCGGTCCTACCAGAACCCCTGACCTTGGGTTTCCCCGCCGCAGACTGTCCTCCCCTCCTTGGTTGGTCCTGTCGATCTGCTGTCTTAGGATACGGGCTGCACCTATCCCTTCCGCGTCCTTCGTCTCTACGATGATATGGCCTCCTTTGTTGGCTTGATTTGTATTCTGAGGGACGACTATCTCTCCTCAGCTCATGTTTAGGAGCAGAGGTTTTCCTCCGGTCATATCTTGGCATAGCACCCCGCTCAGGTTTCGGAGCTGGGTGGACTATGGGCTTTGTCTCCCGTCTAGATATAATCACAGTCTCTCCCTGCTTGATTTTGGTAGCAGGGCTAGCTGTTTTTGATGAAGGGGAACTTAACTCAGGTTTAGGAGTTAAGTCCTCTACCTCTCTGGTAAGAGGTCTCACTGGGCTGACTGGCTTGTCCGGGCTGATAGTTAGCAGGGCATCATCCGGCGTGCGGACCTCCATTTCCTCCTCTGTGGGTTTCAACAGAGTGTCTTCATCTAAGTGTTCCCCTGTCCTTTCCAGACCGGGGTTACTCAGGAGCCTGATGTCCCTGCTGCGTCCACCAAGCGTCTCCTTGGATATGGTCACCTTGTGTTTGGGTAGACCATACACTTTGCTGGATATCCAGTCCCGGGAATGGAACTGAACAGCTTCTAGTTGTTCGGCCAGCGACTTCAGCATGGCCTTCTGGTGAGTCAGCTTGGCAATCCTGACCTGTTCGATCAGCACAGCCTCGGCCCTAACTCTCAGCTTGCTGTCACAAAAGGGCAAAACCTTCAGGAGCTCTCTCGTTTCAGCAAGTAGGCCCTTGCAGGTCTTCTCCTCCAGCTGGATTAGAGACTCTTCAATTTTGTCTGACATGCTAAAAACAGAAAGGGTACATTATTTAATAGGTTAAATCACTTCTGTTTACATTCAGTGCATTTGTAAACATCAATGTCCAATGCATCTGTTGGGGTTACGTTGACACATGAGCCATGATACCATTCCCCACACGTCTTGCACTGTATCATGAACCTACCCTGCCATTGTTTACGGCAGAAACAATAAACCCTATAATCTCCTCTAGCTGTCTTCGCTTCCACTGGTTGGTTTTTCCAGTGTTCTAACCAATGAGGTAACCGTTTGTCCCGACAAGGTTTCAGTCGGTCATGGTTGGCCACAAACACAGAGTTTCTCAGCTTAACCCTGTACAGTGAAGATGACAACTTCGTTACAATAATGCCCGGACCCTTCCATGGCGGACACAGTTTTTTGCACTTCCCCTTAAGGACTGCAGTGTCCAGAATATACACTGGATCACCAACTTTAAATGGTCTCTCCAACAGCCTGAGATCATAGTCTCGCTTCATACGCACCGTTGTCGTTTTTAATCTATTACGCGCCACGGTGTGTGCTTCGGTCAAGGCGTTGTGTAATTCCTCCGCGTATGTTTCAACATCACCAGTTCTTTTTTTGTTATTAAATGGGAACATCAATTGAGCCGGCATATTAACCTCCCTCCCCAACATTAATTTGTTAGCGGTAAACCCGGTCATTCTATTAACAGAAGACCGCAATGCCCCAGCAATTTGTTGTATATTTAAGTCCCAATTATTATGTTGTTTACCAATGAAACACCTAACCGCGTCCATAAGGGTTTTATTGTAACGTTCTACCTGGCCATTTGCCGAGGCCCGGTAGGGTGTAGTACGGGCTTTATGAATTTCAAGCAATTTACAGATTTCAGTAAACAGATTGGATTCAAAGTTTCTCCCCTGATCCGAAAATATTTCCAGAGGCACCCCGAACCTAGAAAAGAAGCTGTCAATCGCTGCCCTGGCCGTAGCTACCGCAGTTTGAGTAGGTAGAGGGATACACTCAACCCACTTGGTAAATTGGTCCACCATCATTAAAATATATTCATTGCCTCTTGATGTTTTAGGCAATGGTCCCAGAAAATCCAGATGAATGCGTTCCATGGGGTATCCTGCTTGATATTCCTGTAACTGATGTTTACCATGTCTGGCAACCTTTTTATTCTGGTTACAAACCTGACACCCCGACACAAAGCTTGCTACGTCTTGCTTCAAACCATACCATGTAAACTTTTCATTCAGTTTCTCAGTAGTTCTAGTTGCACCCTGATGACCAGACGAAGGAAGATCATGATGTAAGCTGATTGCTAACTGTCTCATGCTTTTCGGCAATATCAACACTAATTCTTCAGTATGAGAATCAGACTTGTACAGGATCTCATCAATAAGAGTAAAGGCCTCTCTGTTCAGCCAATACTGTTTGAGTTCAGGGCTGGAGTGGAAGAGATCCGACTGACTTGGTGTTCTGGTTCTCTCAAGCCAATCTATTAACACTGCCAAGATTTCATCTTCCCTCTGTTTCTCTCTTAGTTCACTCAGGACAAAACCCCAACTACTAGGTATATGACCCCCCACTGCACCTACAGACGCCGAATTGTCCACTTGGTCAGTTTGAGTGTTATCGTCATCAACATCACCCCCTCCGTTTGGCTCGTACCCTGGGCCGTCACCAAATTAATACTTATCCCCTCAGATGTCAGACTTGGCCCTTCCTTTGCCCACGGAATAAGCTCTAAAGCCGCCTGTAAAGCAGTTATCTCTACCTTTACCTGACTAATTAGATCACCTGTCTCCTGGTTTTGATCACAACCAGTACAAGGCAAATTATCAAAGATACTGGTTTCACCATATTCAGTCACTGTATCAGTCCTAACTGCTCGAACCATCTTGCCATCGTTATCTAAGTGATCTGGGGTTCCCACCTGACACCCGTAGTCGATGTTCCCTGGGCCCTCATGGATTTCCCTGCCAGGGATTTTACCGGGTTGGCCATTTCCCCCACCTGGCTTTCTTACCAAAGGCACCACATCATCTACATCTCGTTCAAACAAAGCCCAACTGTCATAGGCTTTCTTACAATACTTACACCCCCACAAGGTAATTCTTCCGGTCGTACACCCACATTGAGGCTGCAACACTGCCCCCCTGAACCGGGTATCCTGGACAATGCGTCAGCATTACAATGCTCCCGACCTGCTCGGTGCTGTAACACCATATTATACCTAGACAGCTCTTCCAGCCATCTAGCCAATTGACCCTGTGGATCGTGAAAACCCATCAACCATCTTAAACTTGAATGGTCAGTCCTAACAGTAAAAGGTCTACCTAACAGATAATGTCTAAATTGTCTGGTGAACCTAACCACCGCAAGAAGCTCTTTACGTGTGGTACAATATCTTCTCTGTTCCTTAGTTAGGGAATAGCTGCCGTAAGCAACCACCCTCTCTTTGCCCTGTTGCACCTGTATTAGTTCAGCACCAATAGCCAAAGCTGAAGCATCACAGTCAAGAATAAACTCATCCTGAGCATTGGGCAAGGCCATTACGGGAGGTTGAGTTAATGCCTCTTTAAGATCAACAAAAGCATTTGCCTGCTTATCAGTCCACTGGAATGATTTTTTACCAGTCACAGCGTACAGAGGTTCTGCCAACCTTGAGAAATCTTTGATGAACCCTCTATGATAGTTTGCTAACCCCATGAACCTTTCAACATCTTTTGCGGATGTAGGTACCGGCCAGTCTTTGACTACTAAAATGTCTGATTCGGACATTCTAAGACTATCCCCTGTAACCTTTCTACCCAGGAATTCTACCTCATGGCAAAAGAAAATACATTTTTTGGGTTTCAGTTTTAAACCAAAGGACCTAAAATGAGCCAACACTTCACAAATGTTATTCAAATGCACAGAAAAGCTACAACCCAACACTAGTATATCATCCAAGAAAGCCAAAACAGTTTTCCAGGATAATCCCCTAAGGACAAGGTTCATAACCCTTGCATAGGTAGCCGGGGCCCCACATAACCCAAAACCCATCTTAACATGTTCATACAACCCATATTTTGTTATGAAGGCGGTTTTTCTGCGATCGGCCTACCTAATAGACACCTGCCAATAAGCCGAATTGGCATCTAACTTTGAAAACCAGACACTGCCAGCTAGAGTGTCCAAACAGTCATCTATCAGTGGGAGTGGAAAAACATCTTTGACAGTTACCTTATTCAAAGCACGGTAGTCAATGCACCACCTGACAGAGCCATCTCTCTTTCTGATTAAAACTGGGGCTGATGCCCAATCTGAGGTGGATTCCTGAATAACCCCTGTCTTTAGCATCTTTTCCAAATGGGCTTCGTCTTCACCCGCAAAGCACATGGGAGTTCTTCTCATTCTCTGTTTAAAGGGTAACGCTTCGCCCGTTTCTATCTTGTGTTCAATAGTTGTAAAATTTCCTAAGTCAAATTCATCCTTAGCAAAGACATCTTCATATTCTATCAAAACCTTCGCCAGCTCCACTCTTTGTTCTTGGCTAAGTTCTTTGCTAGATTCCTCGAACATCTGCTGTAAGTGTTCGGGTACACAAGTTTCGGTGTACTCCTCCGTTGTTTCTGATTCAGTGTCCACAGATAGGTTACGCACCAAAGGACACTCATCTTCTTCTGGTATGTCATCTATAACTTCTTCTACAGCATATGCTTTTCCCAACTCCATACCTTTCTTAAATAATTTATACTGATCTGTTGGGTTCACCAAACACATAACTGGCTCAGAATTACCTTTACATACCACTCTAGGGGCTAGGAATTTTTTCTGTTCAATTGGCTCCACCATGTAATCACTAAAGGCGTGGTCCATAGTACATCTTATCTTAGCTGCTGAGTGTGGAGGCACAACTAAGCGTTTTGCTACGGTTACCCTGGCAACTGTTGGTTCCCTGGATTCTGGGTTACCATCAAGGCTTATACAAGCACCGTCAAAGTATAATACTCCCCTCCCCATATCTAAAACTGACTTACCTTTATCAATCAGGATGTCTACACCCAATAACATCTCTTGCTCAATCGGTGCAACATATAAATTCTCCTGATACCATCTCTCTCCTATCTTAACCTTAAACTTACCCGCTATAAACCCCTGCATGGCCATGTCCCTACCTGCTGCCAACAGACGCACCTTTCTTATAATAGGTGGTTTATTTGTTAGTGACTGGTACACCTTATCACTTATGATAGTCTGCTGTGCTGCCGTGTCAACTACAGCCCTTACCAGCTTATCATTGATCCGAATTTGCATTGAAAATTCAGAAGGTCCCATTACATTGCAAATGGTGACCTCTTCCGATTGGTTGCCATTGGAAGATTCACTGGCCTCGGGTACAGAGGTCTTATCACTTACTCCTGCAATATTGTTGTTATTCAACAGACAATCTGATGACTTACCACTCTTGTTTCCAAGTAACCCTGTTTCGAGGTTATCTGGCTTACTTACCGACTGTGTACTTTGGCCATACTTCAGGTTTAGGGTCGGGTTTGGGCCACTGGACCCGGCCCTTACTCGTTTAAATCTTTCTGTAACTTGGGACAATCTCTCCTAAAGTGTCCTACCTCGCCACACTTGAAACATGCATTGGGGGGACCCCTTTTTCGGCGCTGACCTTGGCCCCTTATGCTCAGGTCGCTTATCTTTTTCTCCAACCTCTCCTCTAACTTCTGCAGAGCCTCAACAAAGTTTACCTGGTTGCTAGTAGACTCTGGTGCTCTTATCTCACTCACCCTTGGGCGGTCATTATCATCCTTGACCCTTTTCCGATCCTTACCTTTCCCATACATGGCTGAGTGAACTTGCTGATATTTTCTAACCAGCTGTACTGCCCCCTGCACGGATGTTGGTTCCTGCATACACACATGATGCCCAGCCTCACGATCCGTCAGACCCTGACAAAACCTATTAATGGTCTGGTCAGTGCAGAAGTCTTCTGGCAGCTTTTTGAAAGCTCTGGCTGCCAGAGTCATCACCCTATCTGCCCAGTCTTCAAGAGACTCTGGGAATTCTGGGATTCTGGGAAGCCTGTTGAAATCTCGCCTGAGCAGTGGCGAGTACTTCCTGTTCACCGAATCTCATTTCCAACTTCCTATACAAATGATTGAAGGTCATGTTATCATCTGACTCACAAATTTCGGCAAAGAAATCTAATGCCTTACCTTTCAAACAGAAGCATAACTGGTTAAACTTCTCCTCTTCTGTCCAACCAAGGGTCACACTATATCTTTTAAACTGGAGCATAAATGCATTCCAATTTCCTGTTCCGTCAAACTGCAAGTTCTTCGGGAAATATGTATTCATTTCCCTCCTACCTCGTCTAGGGGTCACAACTGGTTCAGGTTGCAGATCCCAGTTATGTTGATGACCTTGCTGGTTCCTTGGAGTATGAATATCATTACTCCACTGGCGTGGATTAGCCTGGTTGCTGGCTTCTCCTTCCCTGTTGTACCCAGCCCTGTGCTGGTCTCGGTTAAACTCCCTTGCCATTACCCCAGGTGTTACCACTGGTTGCTGTGTATCCCATGGCCTAGGCTTACTGTCAGGAGTACTTAATCTGTCCCCACCCATTCCCACCTTTTTTAATTTACCACCACTTGTTTTAATGGTACTGAGCATACCTCTACCAATAAATGGCAGGGCATGTTCTGGGACTGGTTCCTCTTCAGGGTCAGAATCACTGTCTAACATGTTTAGGTTAGGTGAAAAATCTAACAGCTCTAACTCGTCACCACTAAAATCTCTACGGCATATCGATGCCAAAATGTCAGCAGTGATGTTCCCACTACCTACTCTTACAGCCAGTATAGCCCTGGCCAACTTCTTACCTACCCCAGGGATTCGCTGGAGTTCGTCTATATCAGCATAATTTATCTTAATCACTTCCATATAGTCTCCGGATGTTGCCATTATCAATAAATGTATCAAAAATAATCAAATAATTATTAATAGAAGGCCTAAAATGATGCAAAACAACTAAATCCTAAACCGAAAAATTATCCGCGTATAAATACAATGTAACACCGGCTTGCCGGATATGAATCAATTCAACAATGGCGTCGCGCATTCGCACCAACAAATTTTGTAAAATCAACACCACGCCATTATTTCAACTTAAAGTACGTTCAATTTGACCTAACAAACAAAATAGCCTGTATCAAGCGATTTGAAACCCAATAATTTACCATATCATATCAACAATATCAATGAAATATCCCTATAACAATCTCATAAATGAAATAAAAATCCCACGTTTTCGGTAACGATTTTTCGAATCGGACTTCGCACAGAGATCGCAGATTCAACAAACGCTGCCACCAATGTTGTATTCCAGGGTCAACATTAACAATGATATTGAGGAAATAATACGAAGAAGTACAATATTAAAGGTTCCTACCTGCTCTTGAATGACGAACCACGGTTTCACTAAATATAATACACTATGATGCACAACACACGTCTGGTCTTCTCAATGGCTGGGTTTTAACTGGTGGGCGATCCCATAATGCTCTTCGCATTCTTACGTCACCCGACTGGTTCCCGCACTTACCACGACCTAGAGTACGAGGCCGGGCACCACATACTACATATAGATAATACGATTGAAAATCAATGTATCGATTTATACTCGTACATCTCATTTCTATACTTTGAATGATACTTTGCTATCTAGACAGGTTGTTTAAAAACTACAAACTATGGAACTGGTAAGTGTATTTTTTTCAGTTAGTATTGTTCTTAAAAACATAGCTACAATTGCGGTAGACGACGTTTGTTAAAAAATTAGAAAAGTTTGAAAAAAGTAGAGTTTTTAACAGTACTTAATCCTTTACATACATGTATATACTTTAAGTTTCCTTTTAAATTTCGTTACATAACTCGTAGTTACTATATTAAATTAATTATTTGCGCTACTGAGCAGTCTTAAGTACATGCATTGTGTCACTTAAAAAACAAATCAATAGTGTCTATTGTAATTTTGAAAACGAAAGTAAGGCGATTCAAACAAAGACAACATTTCTTATCTTGACTTTGGCTAAAAATATACGATGAGGTAATGGTTTTGTGTAAAAACAGGAATATGGGTTACATATGCATAGTAAGATTAAAGCCATATCGATCGACATTCTTAAAACCGAAATAGACAGATTAAAAAATGCAGCCTATAACAAACTAATTATTTTAGTATTTTATACTAATTATTAACAAATAACGAACATCTGTCTAAATATAACCATCATGGACATATTAAAAAAAGTAAAGCTATCGTATTGATTTATCGCTTAGGCTATCATACTATCGTTTTTTATATATACACCTGCTTACAGTCCTGTAAACAGAGTGTTCAACTATGCGTCTGTGTCATATATTATTGGCCCAGGTTTCAAGGATTTGTATAGAGTTATCTAAGGATATTGTTATTTCCTTCATTAAATTCATACATGGTATGTAGCATCAACTACAGTTTTCTTTTAGTTGAATAAAAAGTTGGAAAATGTCTGTGTCAGATACTCTTGTGGTTTAGTTATGAGTAAACAAGTGAGCTGCCTATGCTGACACTAGGAGATGCCGAGGGGATTTGGAGGTTTAGTCTACATCTTCAAATTCTCGAGAATATGTTTTGTCATGTCTTTAATCAAACTGTACAGAAGAAACTTGGGCAACATTCGGATGTGTATCTCAGAAAAAGAACGAGAAATTTTGGACAGAATATTATGAAATGGCTTATTTTTCTCGTCAAAGAGTCACAGATTTGCCCCTGCCAATTAAGAATCCTTAAGACCCTCTCGGATTTTTGTGTCATGAAAACATATTATTGAGTGCTTTTACATTCTAACTAGATCTACCGTTCTGGATATTCAAAGATCTAGAACTTTAGATAACATATTAAATCTGGTTTGAAAATACTACTGTTTGTCAGAAAGTAATTAATAAGTCACAAACCAGGGTTCTCACAAAGATGAGTAATCACAATTCCCTGACTTTTCCTTTATTTTTTCTGACCAAAATCATTTTCCCCTGTCATTGTCAAGTTTGCACAATCTTTGAGCACTAAAAGTATTTTCAATGCTTATACCCTTCCATATATTGATTACTGTTGTACTATTCGGCGATTATGCAATATGGAATTATCCAATGCCATTCTAAAATTTCAAAAAATCCTCGACTAGCCTATTGATGCACCATCTTAGGAATTATTTACAAAAAATAAAATGGATGCAATTTGCAGATCGTGTTGACTACAAAAAAGCAATTCTTGCTACAAATCTCTAAATAAAAATGTTCCTGACTTAAACAGTAAATTTGTTTTTTGCAGCAACTAAATTAAGGACAAATTCTAATAAACAATTGTACATCCCAAAACCTAAACTTAAATTCTTCAGAAAATCCTTAGCATATTCAGGATCAATTATATGGAATGAAATGCCTCTTAACATTCGACTCGCAAAAAGTTTGATATCATTAAAAAACAAATACCTTAAATGGAAATTTAATAAAAGTAAAATGGTCTTTACCCACTGGAAATAGTTACTCTTTCTATTTCAGGCTTCTGCGACTTTTCATCATTTTACTTACCTTTCAATTTGTAAATTCATTATATGTTTTTCACTATGTAAATAATAAAAATAACTTGTACATGTTTTTTCTAGAGGTCCACAAGGTTGGATTTATTCAAATGTGTAGCCTCGTTAAATAAAGTCTTTATTATTATTATGTTTATACAATGGCATCCTTATTATATTAGCCAACCTCAATCCTCATATTCTTTATTTAAAATTATTGAAGATACAAAATACATGCAATTGTTATTTAGTACTTTAGGTGTTTATTTTCATTTAGTACGCATACACTTATCCGAAATGAAGGTATTTGATAACACAAGTCATGCTCAAAGATGTTAATTCTTAAACATACATTATAGGATTGGCTTAAACAGGCACACATTTTACTTGAATATAATTATAAGTAATCAATGGTAAACTAACATTGAACAAAAACAATAAGACAGGTAATGAAAGGGCTACATAAAAAGCAAAATGCAGTAAGGGAAGGACGCTTAACCCCTTTCAGCTTCTTCCTGAATAATTTATTTACTGTATCCAAAATCTTCAGACATAAGCATTTTTTTAGAATTAGATGTTAACAAGATGTTAATAAAGATGCTCATAATAACAAATATCAATAAAAAAACCCCAAAACAATGAAAGAAACTGTCTTAGCCTTTATTTTTTTTGCTTCCTACTGTCTGACCAACAATCTTCTCTAACAAAATTCCCTGACTTTTCCCTGACTTTTGCTTATTTTTCAAATTTCCCTGACTAATTTCAGAATTCCCTGACTTTTCCCTGACCGTGGGAACCCTGCAAACTATGCTTAGCTATGCAGTATGGATCATATGATGGTAAAATCATCCATCTCAACTTTTAAATAGTTTAATCATATATTTTAAACAGTTTAAACCGTACTTAAATGTCTGTTAATAATTTCAGTGCTTCAAAATTAGCAATGAAGAATAACGGTTCGTTGATTTGAAAAACGATAAACATCAATTTCACATTTTTAAAATTAAAATAATTACAAGCACATTCTAAACAAATCTTAATTTAACTATACAATCATAAATGGTATTTATTTTCAATTTGATTTAAATTGCATTTTTTACATAATAACAAAGTTTCATCATTACTATTATCATATCTAAATTTCTCAATATTTAATGTATGGGGTGTACACCTTAATTGTGTCAATGATTTTTTATGTTTATCAATAAGAATTGAGTCAAGGTATTTTTCAAATACAAAATCAGTTTTAAAAGCATTGTAGGTTGATAACTTATTCGAATTATTTTTGATAGAGTGCCACTTTTGCACGTATTGATCTTTAATTCTTTCACAAATCAGTCTAATCTCATAATTATTAATTGTCTGTTTATCCCATACATAGTTAAATCCTAATTCGCAAAGCAAAGAATTTAATTTAAAAGCCCAAGAAGTTTTATTAGGAATATCTCCGATTTCATTCATTTGATTTTTGTATATTTTATATATTAACCAATTTTTATTATTTACTATTTTTCCCCAATATTTGATATTTGATAATATTTATTTTACGAAGGACTAAAAATTGAAATCTACCGACCTCATCACAGACGGTACAATTTGGTGTCTGCGGTTTTACACCAAGGATTCGTTTTAAAAACTTGTCGGGAGAATTATGAAACCACTACAGTGGAGACGCGTAATTTAAAATAGGAGCGACCATTGAATCAAAAAGTTTCAGTTTCTCATTAATTTTAAGTGGTAAAATATCAAATAAAGATTGTAAAGAAAAAAGTGCTTTCATAGCTTGCTGAGATGATAATTTCTGTGTTTTGTAAAATGAACTGTTAAACGACAAAGGTACCCCAAGGTAATTAAAACAATCTACATTAATTAACAATTTCCCCTTTAAAGAAATATTGATATTTTCATGTCTAGTTCCTGATTTGAAAGTTATAACTACCGTTTTGTTGACATCAATAGTAATGCCCCACTTCAGACAATAATTATCAAGTTTATCGACGAGAGTTTGCAATCCGTCAATGGTATATCACTACTGGCAGGATCAACCAGGTAGCGAGTGAGTTTTACAATCTGGAGAGCGAGACTCCGTTTCAAGCGGCGATAGCGCCGCAGAAAGTCCCCTCGCTCTCCCGTACAACCGTTTCGGCGAGAGTAGGCATCCCTCTCTGGGCATTCCCTCAGTTAGTAAGGGCTTCCCAGCTTGGCCGAGACGACGCCGTGGCGGCGCGCAATCTTTGGTCGGCCCAGAATGCCATCTCAATCGCCGTGGCAATCGCTCCCACTAAGCGAAAGCCTAGGTACTAATGCCGCCGAGACCAGCCCGGCAACACGCTCCCCTGGTGCGATGCTGTTTTATCGTAGAAAAGTACAAGTACTAGCCTACTTACACAAGGGAGACACTCGCCGCAGAGCACCTCGCACATCGCGTAATGCGTTCAAAGTTTATACATAATGTATAATAAGATAAAGATACTCTTTCAGCGCTTCGGGGCTGCAACGCAGTGCCTGTGGAACTCCTCGTAAGACCGGGTAGAACTACGTGCCCGCTGATAGTAGGAAACCAGAGCTATATTGGGCCCCGTAGTCTGCCGCGGTCGCCAGGCATGGTACTAGGTTGTTACACCGTTCCCTCGACTGTCGAGAAGCTTTGTCCTCCAGGCTCCGCATCCGCCGCTAATGACTCCCTTTGGCTTTCACGGCCATTTTTTAATGTAACGACGGAGCGCCCGTAATCGAAGCAGAGTTTAACATAGCCGATTGGACAAGTCAATCAGCGGGCCTCGCTACCACCTAGTGAGGTATAATTCTACGTAAGGTTGAAGCAGCGTATGAGGCCACATAGAAGGCGAGGAACAGCAGCCGTTGCTAGCTAGCTCGTAAGCCGGCCGGCTAGCCACTGCCCAACACCAGAATCGTGAGCGACATTTGCTCTACGAGACCGAGAAGGGTGCAAGGAGAGATACGCTTGCCAGACGCCCCTACCTAGGCTTGTGCCGAACAATCTCCGCCGATTCGCCGGTAGTGGCACTCAGGCCTTCGGACCGTTGAATCGGAACCCCGCAAGCGGGGCAGGAAGCTAGAGACGGCTTTTACAAGGCTTTCCACGAGGCATCCTCTTCTCGAGCCAGCTCCCCAGAGCAAGGTTCGCGGTGCCTTCCCCTTCGATCAGTATACTTGCGTGCTACCAACTGAGCTAGCCGTGCGACAGGGTGATTATTTCAACATGTTATCAAATTACATCATTATTTGAAAGTTTTTATTTGAAACAATGGAATTAACTCATAAATCTTTAATTATTCGTTTTGTACTAGTTATTTCCCTTAATACTTTTTCCAATTTGTGTAGTTAAAGCCTTGAATATAAAACTGGTTTAGGACAATTTTAAGTTATTTACCACTTCTTTTTTTGTCATGGCAAGTCCTTCTTAATAGCTTTCAGGGAAGCTTCTTCAATGGAGCTACTGTTCTCGTCACGCAAATCGCGAATTTCTGTATCTTTGAATTTCGTTTTTTTTTTCGTTCTCCGGTGAGAACGTATTGTTAATGATTTGTTTATTTATTAATCCGGCCTACGAGCCTCAATATGAACTCGTAAGAGATGTGACTAATAATAACGCCACTGACCCAGTCAGATACAATTGGTGTAAAAATGAAACACAAGGTTTTCATTTATTTGACCTAGTTATGAAACTAAAGCTCGATAGTGAGCGTATCCAATATTTCATTAATTTGAAGTTACTAGTCACGTCCGGTGATTTGTTATGTGAGGATTTATCAAGTTTTCGTGTCCTAGTTTTTAACCAAACTTTGCACATAATCTAAATCGTCAGAGATTCAATTGATTGATACCAAGTTCGAGCTGAAGTCTGGTGAATATGGAAACATATCCTTTACAAATTACACAGTGTTAAAGAGTTGAATTTTGCAAGTTGAAGTATTAAAGCAAATATCTTTTAAAATAAGTTTAGTTATGGAATGTTAACAATTGTTTGATTATTTATTTGTATTTTATCAACATCTGTCAATTAAGCGATAATGAACACTACATGTAATTTTTAACTAATTTGACCAAAGTTGTTTACTTTTATAAAGATATCCACTGACACAGATCTAAGCCATTTAACATGAGATAACATTATCTCATATTACATACATGTAGTTATATTTTCATCTCAACTAATGTGACTTTATACACTAGATATTGAAATCAGTGTAATATATTAAATTTACAAGATCACTATGGAATTGATAAGTTTTTATTTACATTATATATTATCATGTGAAATAAAACATGTTTCTTCTTAATTCTAATTACTAGTAAAGGAATTTTTTATTGAAATCGAAAGTTGAAGTATACGCCCCTTTCTCATTATTCAGCCTCAATTTTTTAACGTTCGTCAATAACCAGATATGGGCTTCTATTTCCGTAAACAACTGCCGTCCTCATGTAGAGCCAAGGGCAATAGCTGAGTACGAACAAACGTCAAGACGTATTTATTGATATACAAGTAGATAGAAGGGTGGGTATTAATGAATGACACATGTTTTATTCACAAATTTTAATAGTTATCGTTGAATTTAATCTTGAGATGTTTATTGTTATTCAATACCTACTTTTAGATGAAGTAGAACTGCTACTACTAGTGACGGCAGTTTGGTAGTATTAGGTTAACCGATAAGGTCAATATATTACTACTAGAATTTGATAAGTTTTACAGTCAATTCTTGCAATTCAATGTAAAGCATTAATCAAATCTTAATTTGTCTATTTTAGAGTATAATCAGACCTCCAAAGCTGGTAATAGCTCTTGATATTGGTAGTACATATTCTGGATATGCTTGGCAATACAGAGATGAATTTGAAGCGGGAAGAGATATTCATTTTAATACTAATTGGGGCGCCGGAGCTCTACAGGTAAAGTCTTTCTTCGATATAATATATTTGTGTAACAAGTAATACTTGATGGTCTGAAAATTTATTTATTTTGGTTCTATGAATGACCCAATATTCCTTATATCAAATTATACTTCGATCGATCAATAGTACTGCATAACAGTGTTCCTTTATTTAACTATATACTTATCATGTACTAAGTATTGTTGCTTTTATTTACTAATGGGTAGGGACATACTTTCAGCTACACAAGACGAAAACATGTCTAATGATTAAATGCAAAGATAGTGGTGACGGTAAACCAAGTGAGGAAGCCACGCCACATCTTACCCCAGACGAAATAGAAGTAGTCAAGATTGGACATGATGCAGAAAACACCTACATGAAAATTGCTAAAATAAAGAGTCATGAATTACTTGGAAAATATTATCTCTTCAGTAAATTTAAGATGAGATTGTATGAAAAGGTATTTTTCTTTGATTTAAAAAAAATATATTAATCAACAAATACATTTCAACGAATAATTATCAAAGCACTGAAGCACGTAAGTTGCCACATCCAATCGGCCTATGAACAGTATCAGCGAATTGGACATTTCATGAAATTGAGCAAGACATATTATTTAACCAAATTAACTAAGACATTTTCTAAATAACCATTTATATGCATTATAATTCATGCAATTTAATTGTGTACATACCTGCGTCGAAGACTATTTGTTGAATACGTTTACTTACCATTAAACCAACGATTTTAACCAAATTGTCATTGATTTCTACAGGGTTTTCATGACGAAATGTTGGTCGAAGATCAGCTGTCTCAGCCACTACCTTTATTTGATGTAATGACAACATTTATAAGAGAATTGAAACATCATTGTCTACGAAAAATTATGGAAAAACGTCAAAAATCGATAGATGAAAAGGACACATTATATGTTGTCACTGTTCCTGCAATATGGGGCAATGCAGCAAAAGAATTTATGAGAAAAGCAACAATAGCGGTAACATTTATTTAAAATCCAGATTTCAAAATAACGATATCCATTACATGCTTATTCCATTAGCTTAAATGACAAAGCATGAACTCTTAGAACTCAGTAACTAACATCTTGAAAATGAAATTATCAAAACTGTGACTTGCCAAGTACGAGCATTCGAATTCAATTATTGTAAACAAATATGGGTAATGAGTGCTACTCGCCATGAAATGACCATAATTTGTGTTGACGCGTCGTTAAGCCCAACCTTAAAAAAGAAAACTTGTGTTGAATGAAATTTTTGTGGAAGCTGAAGGACGTTCGGTTTCAAAGAAATATTCATGATTAAAAATAGAACTTTAAGTAATATATGTAATCACCGCGTTGTTTATAAAATGCTCCATGGTAAGCATGCTTTAAATGCTGATTTCCTTCATATACACCAGGCTGGTTCAGAAAAAAGAAATGTGTTAGTAGCTCTTGAGCCAGAAGCAGCTGCCATAAGTTGTATGCATTTGACAAGTCAACAGAAAGAAGATATGAACAATTTTGGTGACGTTGGTCAGAAATTCCTTGTTGCTGATTTAGGAGGTAAATTTCACAACCTTGTTGTTAAACGTTTTTAAACTAAATGTACAATAAACCATGTAATGCGAATGTGATCATGTATTAAAATAATAATTATCATATGAGCACATTATGTATGCAGTACACTTTGCTAAAATCCAAGAGGAGACTCTATTATCAAATTATGAACTATCGTACATTTTCAGGCGGAACAGCAGATTTATCAGCCGTAGAAGTTCTAAATGATGGATCACTTAAGGAGCTCTTCCTATGCCATGGAAATAAAGCTGGTGGTCAAAATATAAACGATGCCTTTATACAACATTGTCAGGATAGCTTTCAAGGAAAGAAATGGCAAGAAATATTTAGTGATGTTACGCCAGCTGACGCTATCAAAATGGAAGCAAATTTTGAAGCGTCAAAGGTACAAATTGGATCAACTGATTCCGATGGACAAATGATTGAAGTTGAATTACCAAAAGCAATAAGCAAAGGCATTGAAAACAAGTCTATAACATTAAAGGAAGGATCCATTGTGAAATACGATGACACAGATTTTAAGTTCGATTCGAGTTTTGTCAGGAACACGCTGTTCCAGACTACTTGCACCATGATTTATGATAATACAATTCATAAAGCTCTCAGAAAAGATGAAGCCAAGGGAATAAACACTGTCATATTGGTGGGTGGATTTTCTGAATCACCCATCGTCATTAAAACGCTACGAGAAAAAGTTGAAAAAGATTTTCCTGGCGTTAAAGTTGTAGTCCCAGATTCACCCTTTAAATCTGTTCTACTAGGTGCTGTCTTGTACGGTCATGATCCAATGATATTTAGCAGTAGAATTAGTAAAGAAACATACGGTGTCGAAACCATGGACGAGTTTGATGAATCCAAGCATGATGTTTCGAAAAAAAGGCTAAATGAGGAAACAGGTGAGTTTCTGTGCGACGACATATTTGATATTCATGTGAAAAAGAGTCAGTCAGTAAGTTTGTTAGAACCACAGCCAAAACAGATTTACAATCCAATGTATAAAGAACAAAAGTCAGCAACTCTCCCCATCTTTTCTTCATCCAACATTAACCCAACGTACACAACAGATGAAGGATGTAAGCAAATTGGTAAAGTAGAAGTTGAAATGCCTGATACTACTGGTGGAACTGACAGGGAAATTGAGGTTAGCATGTTATATGGAGGTACACAAATTGCTGTATCGGCAAAGGATTTAACTACAGGCAATGAAGTGAATGCTGAGATTGTCTTCGGAAAGTTTTAAGTACTACAAATAGACAATGTTGAAACGAATAAATAAGAAGAGGTCTGATTAAGAGTTTAAGGAAAATGTTTTCATAAAAGTTAGACAATTTGAATTACATGTATATATTTTATTCATACTTAAGTCATTAACATGTTTAGATTCGTATTTTTATTCGTAGAATAAGTGTGAATACAAGTCTATTGTCAAAGTCGGAGACGTTTGTCTATATTCAATCATTATTTTGGTTAAATGTTTAATCGAGAAATAAAAATATTAGAAAGATGATCGAAAAAAAAGGTGTTAATAAAAAACAATGTACTCATACATAACTAAATACGACATATTGTGCCATATTTCGTAGCAGATTGATATTATTCTGTGTTATGACATATTTTAACATAACGAAGGAAAGTGTTTTATTCCTGATACTGAATGTCCTATTTTGGCGTTAATGGTACTAGTTCACAGATTGGGTTACGTTTTTCTGTAATTTCAAAATTTCATTCAATGTCTGTAATTGTGCCTGAACATTAATTCTTAATATCTCAAGAGAAACTGACCTATAGGTGACAGGTTGCAAGAAATATACTATAAAAGTAACTAAAGTGCGCTAAAATTGTCTGTACCGTTACATACGGAGTATATTTACTACATGAAACATTATCATTTGTAGTTTTAGGTCAATTTGCATTA
The DNA here is from genome assembly GCA_025267735.1 of Mactra quadrangularis. NCBI lineage: Eukaryota > Metazoa > Mollusca > Bivalvia > Venerida > Mactridae > Mactra > Mactra quadrangularis. The sequence goes on along the minus strand of CM046305.1, from coordinate 42,661,614 downwards.
AAATTGCCATGATCATAACACTACTTTCCTGCTTCAAAAATTGATTCCAAACAATTTTGACAGTTTTAGAAAATGTTTATATTTAAGTTTAAATCTGTGAATGAGTACCTTTAATTCATATTTAAGTAAGTTTCTTAGAGTGCATTCTCTGCTCTTGCTTTAAACTTTTAAATTTTTAACTTTTAATCAGCTTGTTACAACTAGGGGTGTAACAATACGGTAAAAACCGTATTGCAATATATTGCAATACACGAAACCCGTATTGCAATATATTGCAATATATTGTGATACAAATCATTCTTTGCGCATACATGCATAGCATGAATTAATGCACGTCCATCGTCTTAATTTGATCAACATTGTACATAGACATTTGTATTTTTACATGATATACACGTATTATGCAAATGTTTGAATAAGTTAGAAAAACTGATTTGAATGGATTTTCAAAGATTATTATTCTCTAATTTACCTAAAAAATTTCAAGTTTCCGAACACATTTAAACATTTATTCAAACACTCAAAATTCGGACTCTGATTGGACAATCAGTATGGAACATAACTAGAAAAACCGGTTCAAAGAAAAACGAACCGGTTAAAAACCGTCAGAAGTCGTATTGCAATATAAACCGGTATATCGGTTAACCGTTACACCCCTAGTTACAACAATTTTTAATATTGTGTTAATGTACATACATAGATTTTAATAGATATTTAATTTTGTTATATATTTTTATCCATCAATTACTATATGTAATTTTGATTATTTTAGAATATGTAATTATTTTCCATGTATATGCTTGTATTAGCTGTAATTTGTTTTAACTTATGTACTCTGTGATAGTCGGTTAAAAAGCTTTTATAGCTTATGTTTCTTGTTATTATATATTGCCGACTGAAAATGAAATTTACTTACTTACTTACTTACTTACTTACTTACTTAACACCGAATACTTCTCTTTCGTTGTAGCTTTATTCATTAAAAAAAGACATAATGTACATGTATATATTACTATTTTAGAAATAAAACAAAGTGTTTTAAATTGAATTTGTTTATTGTTTTCATGCTAACAGTTACATTCGTCTATAATTTAGAAGAGTTGGTACCATTCGCTTTGAATCCACGATGGCAACAACTTTGTCGAACTCATTTGTAAATTGACAAATCAATGTACACATAACAGATTCAAAGCAATATAAGATGAGATTCCTTTAATCATGTATTTTACATAATTGTAGACTTGACTAAATTTGAGTGAGACTGCTTTTCACTGCTGTAGGCGTTTGTGGATAGGCAACAGGTGGCAAGAATGCTATACGCCATGCAGCTATGAGTAAAAAGTAATTTATGTGTAGGTTGCTGACCTTAAGGTAATAGATGATAAAATATGACCAGGATTTCTAAGAGAATTTGGGTGCCTTGATTCAATTGAAATCAGTACAAACTACCTATCTCGAATTAATGAACACCCAGTAAGGTATGCATATAAAAGAAAATACCATTTATGAAGAAGTATTCTGTTTGTTTGTTTCGCTAGGTTTAACTCCGTAGCAACACATTGTATATGTCATATAAAGGCAGTCAGTCAGCTTACTCACTGTTCTTGGAAAGACTAAATCTCTGGGTTAAGTTGTTCACCAACTACTTAGCTCATACTTTCGTCAGTAACTGACAACTGCCTAGCATAATTAAGAATCATTGGTAGGAGGGAGAATGGTCAGAGAAATAGTTTCATGGCCAAGCTCCACGAAAGTATGTATCGCCCGGGAAGCGACCCCTCGATCAATAGACCTGCGTGCTACAAACTGAGCTAGCCGAGAGGCTTAAGTAGTATTCTATTACTAGTAAAACAATCACTATCTATAAAAAAATCTTTCGCAACCAATAGGTATCCTATTCAACGTACTAAATGATCAACTTAACCGGTTATATCAATGTTCATGTAAATAAATACAAGCAATATTGTTACTTTTAAAAGTCGATGACATTTTCTATCGACTAAGTTTCTCTTGGCGTTTTTAAATTGTCCGCCATATTTTGGTAAAATGATACATATGTTACCATGAGATGACAGTGTTTTAAGTAGCTCAGCAATTTTGTGTCGATAGCAAGGACTTTGTAAGACCGTTGATATGTATTCAATAAGATTAATGTCCTCCTTGTTATCGTGAAATGCCTGGTTCGATACTACCTTCAGACGTGCAAATTTTCTTGTTTGAGAAATTACATGTAACAAATACAGGCTCCAGCTAAAGATCAACTTAAAAGAAATCCTACCAAATAACATACCTAAACAAAACAAAAAATATTACATGACTTTATCCTTAAATTGTTCATGTGATATTCAAGCATCATGAATACGTATACCCATTCCGGAAAGGACTGGACTGATGTATGTTACACAGGTATAGTATGACAATTGTACGCCCTTAGGTGACTTCTGCAACTATGTCATTGTGCCTACACAGAACTTGATTCCTCGATTGACTTCCTGGATTCAATAACATAACAGAAAATTGTATATCTCTCGTTTCGCATTAAAAGTCAGTCAATGCTAGAGTAAACTTCATATAGCGTAAAACCTCATAAAGACAGATACATGTAAATACATTTAATGGTTACAATGTTGTACAATTGAAACAGACGAAACGTGTTCATGTAATTGTTAATATCGGCGATTGGAGAAGTAGACGTAAAGAAACCTTTAAAACTTGACAAAAACGTGCGATTTAGTAAACATTGATTTTAAATATGATACAAAACTATTTTAATCAGTCAATAACAACAATATATATAGCTATTGACGTATTATGCATCGTATATACATCTATATAACGTGTATTCATTAAAAATGTTTTATCATGGTTTAATAGTGTTGACAATTATTATTTATTTGATGTGTATGACAGTTTTGAAATTGATCTAGTTTTGAAAAAGAATATCCTTTTAATTATTAATAAACTAATGATAATATTTTTGAAGATAGTGAACAGAACAGAACAGAACAGATGTTTTTATTGAAGATTTGTACAACAAAGGTACATGATCTTACAAAACATTTAAGTACAAATATAATACAGATCAATGATTAGACACATATACATAGTAAAAACAATGCATACACAAGCATAAATAAAGCATTAATAAGTATTTGAATTGACATACAGAATTGTGTTGAAATATATTCCACAATATTTATGAGAGTGGTATGTTATTTATAAGACAATGTTATTTCTAATATGCGAGGCAGATTTAATAAATTTTGATAAATTAAACAAAATTGTTTTAACTGAAGAAGACAATAATGTGTTATATTTAAATACAGAAGGTCGTGTATAGTAAATTGGATTAAAAAATTGTCTACGTAAAATACTATAACATGGATAAATACAAATAAAATGGCATGCATTTTCTATATCACGTGTTCCACAGTACAGACAAAAACGTTCATTTCTTGCAATACTTGAACGAACATAACGTCCAGTAAGCACTCGTAATGAATGACCTACAATTCTAAATTTGGTTAGTATATAATGAGGGCATTTGGAAGTAAGTCTAAATATGACTCATAATTAAAATCAAATTTAAAATGTTTATATTCATACAAAATTGAATATGTGTATAAATCAATCAATAACCCGTTGTCTAAACATGTAAGGAAATATTTTATGTGAGACAAAATCTGGATTTCAAAATACATCAGAAAACCCAAAGTCCTCTAACAGCTTATGAACTCTTGAGACCCAGTAAGTTTTACCTTTTAGACAATCATTAAGATTTAGATTATATAACTTTTGAAGTATGATAGTGTCTGAATTAATCACTTTTACCCAATATTTTATTATCTTAGAATAACGTTGAATATAAAGAGGGCATCTAGATAATTCCCCAAAAACACCAGATGAAGCTGTACTAGTTCGAACTTTTAATATTCGTTTGCAAAATTTTAAGTGAATTCTTTCAATACCTTTTGCTTTCGAAAAATCACAGGTTTCGGCAAAATAGTTTCAAATAGAACCGACAAAAGCGTCAAACAACTGTCACATTATATTTGGTTTTAAAGGATTCGATTTACAGTTACATATTAATGCGTTTAATGCTTTAAGGCTTTCACCTATCAAATGTTCCTCATGTAAAACAAAAATTCCATTATCTTTAAAAACTGTACCAAGGTGATTAAAACTGTCAACTATTTCCACTATTGTACCATTATATGTCCATGTCCCTACCGGTAATAAACTTCTCCTTTTCTAAAAACCATTAGTTTTGTTTTTGATTTATTTACTTCTAATCCCCATGTAGAGCAATATATACGTAATAAATTTAAACTTGTTTGTAAATCATCAGGTGAGTTTCCTAGTACAGCCATATCATCAGCAAACATAAATAACATTAAAGTTATGTCATCAATGGTTAGACCTGAGTTTATTTCTTGTTGTCAAAAACAATTCCAAGCATCAAGAAATAAAGACACTAAGGTAGGGGACATAATCTCTCCTTGCTTTAAACCTAATGAGTATTTAAAAAATCTGAGTAATTGTTACAGTGGATACTCAAAAACACAACTGTTGAAGTCTTACTGTCTCTATCCACTACCCTTATGTATAAGTCAAAACAGATGTTAATAGTAAATAAATCAATTTGAAGTGATAATGTACGAATATACTACAAATACAATGTATATTTTTTATCAACTTGATAAAATGGTATCGTAGTGTTTTGTTTGTAGTTACCATAAACAATAATATGTATGGTTATTTTATTCATCGTCAAATTTTATACCTTCTTTTAGAACATGAAGAGATAAGATTGCCTTCATATAAAGAAGTTCATGGTGTACTTTTTTAAGATCATCTAAAGACAATCTCAGCATTCACTTCTTTGTCTGTAGTTAAATCCTTTGCCAGTACAGCTATTTGTGTACCTCCATATAACATGCTAACCTCAATTCTCCTGTCTGTTCCACCAGTAGTATCAGGCATTTCAACTACAACTTCACCTATTTGATTACATCCTTCATCCGTTGTGTACGTTGGGTTAATGTTGGACGAAGAAAAGATGGGGAAAGCTGCTGACGTTTGGTCTTTATACTTTGGATGGTAAATCTGTTTAGGTTGTGGTTTTAACAAACTTACAGACTGACCTTTTTTCACATGAATATGAAAAATGTCCTTGCATGTAAATACACCTGATTCTTTATTGTACCATTTCTTCGAAGGATCATGCTTGTCTTCAATGAAGCCGACGCTGGTCTTGACACCGTATGTTTCTTTACTAATTCTACTGCTGAAAATCATTGGATCATGACCATACAAGACAGCACCTAGTAGAACTGACTTAAATGGCGAATCTGGAACGACAACTTCAACATCAGGAAAGTCTTGTTTAACTCTTTCTCGTAGAGTTTTAATGACGATGGGTGATTCAGAAAATCCACCCACCAATATAACAGTGGTTATTCCCTTGGTTTGATCTTTGTTAAGAGTTTTTCGAATTGTATTTTCATAAATCAATGTGCATGTGGTCTGAAATAGTTTGTTTCTGACAAAATCCGAATCAAATTTAAAATCTTGATCTTCGTATTTTACAATAGATCCTTCTTTCAAAGTTATAGACTTGTTTTCAATGCCTCTGCTTATTGCTCTTGGTATTTCAACTTCAATCATTTGTCCGTCGGAATCAGTTGATCCTATTTGTACCTTTGACGTTTCAAAATTTGCTTCCATTTTCATCGCGTCAGCTGGCGTAACGTCACTAAATATTTCCAGCCATTTCGTTCCTTGAAAGCTATCATGACAGTGTTGTATAAATGCATCGTTTATATTTTGACCACCAGCGTTATTTCCATGGGATAGATAGAGCTCCTTAAGTGATCCATCCTTTAGAACTTTCACGGCTGATAAATCTGCTGTCCCGCCTGAAAATATAAGAACAGTAATACCTCGTTAAAAAATTCCCCATATTATAACTTAATGCTCGTCGTACATAATTTTTCCAATTACGGTGTTATTCATTCAAATTCATGGACACTTACCTATTATGGTTATTTTTATGTTTATTGATGTTAAAAAGAAAACAAACTATGTTAGAAACTTTACCTCCTAAGTCAGCAACAAGAAATTTCTGACCAACGTCACCAAAATTGTTCATATCTTCTTTCTGTTGACTTGTTAAATGTATACAACTGATGACGGCTGCTTCTGCTTCTAGAGCTAACAACACATTTCTTTTTCCGACACCAGCCTGGAGTTAATGAAAGAAAACATATATAAGTATTTGATAAATGATTATGTTAATACAAAGAGCGTGGCGGTATACTGCTATTCCAAAAACAGCAAACATCTTAAAACCATCAAGTAATTAGCTTTCATAAGAAAACAATTAAAGGCATTACTTATAAAATTAATTTAATGTTTAATGAATACTGATAAGTGTAATAGGTATACATAAAGACAGATTTAATTATTGTTTTAAGTAGATCATCATTTATATCAAAATGTTATGGCTGCTTTTTGAATTGTTTTTTTTTCCATAAGCAATCGTCTTACGAATCATCGTAATATAAAACATCATTTGTTAAATATTGGTGTAAATGAAAGTTACCGCTATTGTTGCTTTTCTCATAAATTCTTTTGCCGGGTCGCCCCATATTGCAGGAACAGTCACAACAAATAATATGTCCTTTTCATCTATTGTTTTTTGACGTTTTTCTGTCATTTTTCGTAGACAATGGTTTTTCAATTCTCTTATAAATATGGTCATAACGTCAAATAAAGGTAGTGGCTGAGACAGCTGATCTTCAACCGACATTTTGTCATGAAATCCCTATTTGAAATCAATAAAATGTAATTGTATTGATTAGTAGTAATGTCGATAACATAACTATCATGCTTAATCGGCTTAATATTGCATTAAGGCATCGTTGTGTAGGTACGATTTTTCAATCCAGGGAACTTCTACAATACACGTAATATGACATGTTTAATGCCGTAAAAATTCCCAGCATTTGGTCTTAATTAGATGGCAATCTAATTTGTCCATATTGTCCATGACCTAAGTAGCTGATTTCAGGTTTTCGATACTATGTAATTAGTTATCAGATTACTTCAGGAATTCCATTTGAATAAGCAAGTTAAAATATACCATTAAATAAATCGTTGCCATCTTATAATTTCAAATATAAACAAAATCAGTGCTTCGGTGCATTATTTGATATTAAAAATTTAAAACAATTTGTCAGAATAGAACATATCTTTAATATCGTCACAAAGTAAACCATGTGAACAAATAAAATATGAGTGCACTATAATGGTACAATTATCAATGCTCAATAATTAAATGTTAAATTAGCAATGCCGTAACTGACCTTACTGTCACAAGTTTCATGAAAAGTAAAAAATAAATCATGGTCAGATGTAAAACTACACATAAGTGTGTCGAAATCGATTTTTTCATTCAAAGTAAAATACCTTGTCATATAACCGCATTTTAAATCTGTTAAAAAGATAATATTTTTCAAGTAATTCATGACTCTTCATTTTAGCAATTTTCATGTACGTGTTTTCTGCATCATGTCCTATCTTGACTTCTTCTATTTCATCTGCGGTAAGATGTGGCGAGGCTTCATTGCTTGGTTGACTGTTTCCCCTATCTTTATCCTTACATTTTATCATAAGGCATGTCTTTGTTTTGTGGAGCTGAAATAATATATCTTTCCATTTTTTTCTTTTCTACTGGGTTTAACGCCGTGTAACCTCCCCGGGTGGGATTCAAACCCGTACCCCCTTTGTGAAACGAGATTCCAAATCCCGGGGCGCTACCAACTGCGCTATCGACCAGGGTGAGCAATATCAAATTTACAAAATTCAAAATGGATGTTTGATCCATCTAGTATTAAAAAGGGACCGTAGTCAGTTATTTCCCCCTGTGTACTCTTCAAATAGGTTGATCCTATTTCTTGGATTACTCAGATTTTACCCTTACTTTTCAAAGTCAATTTGCCAGAACTAATCTTAAATAACGGGTTTGTTAATCATTTGTTTGAAATTTAAGCTATAAACTTTTAGGGTAAAGATTTATCTACCAGTAAATATCTTCATTAACAAGAAAGATATTAGATTATATATTCTGTTATCCTTACATAGGACTTCAGTGTTAAAATCCGAGGCTTCTAAATGTAAGGACCTTCTTACCAAATGGGTTGCTTCAGATTTTATCAGAGAAAGATAACTGAGTAAAGTACCTAAATGTACCGCCATATATTTTCGCAAACTTTTTAACATCGAAGAAACTTTAAATTTACCTGCAGAGCACCTGCACTCCAATTAGTATTAAAATGAATTTCTCTACTGTCTTCGAATTCATCTCTGTATTGCCAGGCATATCCAGAATAAGTACTACCAATATCAAGACCTACTACAAGCTTTGGATTTTTTATTATACTCTACAACAGAAAAAGGCAAAATTACCAAAATTGTTAATAGACTAAGATACTGTTTTAGACTGTGATAATACTCAGCTACCATTTAGCTAGCTTTGCATGTATTTCCTTACAATTAGCATTTTTTAATAAAAGCATTTAGTCATTGGTTAGCTACATTTTAAATCGGTCTATTTTTGATTTTAGTTCGATCGATATTTATATAACTATAATACTGCTATACATACCCAACTCATGTTTCTATTTTTATACAATATCAATACGTCATCGTTCAATTTTAGCCCAAGCCAATATACAACTGTAATCAATACTTCCTTTGTTTGAACCGCCCTACTTTCAGAATTACAATCGGCACTATAGTTTTGCTTTTAAAATGGCATCAAGCATGTATTTCCAGTAGTGGAAATAATGCCTTTAATTTTTAATAGAAAGAGGAAGTTAAATCGTCAATCCGTAGCTCGAACCCACAAGTGACGTGTTTTACCAACTGCGCACATTTAACTGAAGAGAACAAAAAATATCCGACATACACAAACTTCTATCTACTTGTCCTGTAACAATATTAGAAGAAAACAAAAAATATATACAAACTGCAACAAATTCTATTTTAAGTCGTTAATTTCGTTTTCAAAATTGGCTTTAGTTTATTATTTTTACAAACGTTATTTTTGGTAATTTAAGCCATGCTTTAAGTACCAACACAGTACGATTAAAACACTCACCAGTTCCATAGTTGTTTTAACAATCTATCAACAAAAACAATGTTTTATCCAAATTTTAAAAATAATAATTCATAAGTAAATATTCGTTAGCCAAAATGAGGTTTATTTTGATAAATTTTATTGGTAATTTGATATCATTTACTTGTGTATCAAGTTTCAGGGTTTATACATACTGAAGCGTTTAACAAAACTATGCCACATTTTTTAATTCACGACGTTTATGCAGCGCTTTTTACGTCACTTATAAATAACAGGCTATTTATTAAATAGGAGCTGAGCTCAGGTATGCTAAAAGGGAAAAACTCTGATGTATAAAAAAACATTCACTTCTTTGCCTGTAGTTAAGTCATTTGCCAGTAAAGCAATTTGTGTACCTCCATATAACATGCTAACCTCAAGCTCCCTGGTTTTTCCGAATGTCGTACCTGGAGATTCTACATCTACTTCACCACTGTGTTGCCATCCTTCATCCGTTGTGTACATCGGGTTAATGTTGGATGAAGAATAGATGAGGAATTTTGTATTTTTGTCCTTGGAACTGAGGACTGTAAACAGTAATAGTAGCATTAGCAGCAGGGCAGCAGCAGTTATAGTAGCAGCAGCGGCAGCAGCAGCAGCAGTAGTAGTAGTTTGTTATAATTTATAAATATCTAAATAAGACCATGCCATACCGGAATTTTGTTGCCATAGTGCGCGCAGATTTTAGAGTCCTCAATAAAAAATAAAACAAAATTATTGGTGATATTTTCTTAAATAATTCTGTTGTTCCGGGATTCGATAACTGATTTTTCTTAGGAAATACGGATAGTTTCTTGTTTCTGTGCATATGATTAATGAAAATTAACTACTAATGTCATAAACATTCATGTACTACCAAGTACATCTTTGTGTGAATACTAGCTAGAATGGACATGTGTCTTCGTTTTCGGATTGTGTGTTTTTGTAAATAGGTATCTAGGTTTACATGGCCTTACTAAAAATACCTCGTTATATAACCGCATTTTGAATCTGCTGAAGAGATAGTATTTTCCAAGTTATTCATGACTCTGTTTTTTAGCAATTTTCATGTAGGTGTTTTCGGCATCATGACCTATCTTGACTTCTTCTATTTCATTTTTATCATTATATTTTAACGTCTAGCATGACTTTGTTTTGTGAAGCTGAAATAATTTCATACAAACGTTAACAAACGCAGAGGTGATGAATGCTCTGAAACTTTTGTAAAATGAGAGCCGTTTTCTAAATTGCCACTTAATAAACTAAAAACACTGACTAGTCTTATATTCGACCCAAGCATTCAACTTTATACTAAACAAATACCTTTACAAGTAGCAACAGCTCACATGATACCGAGGATAACGAGGTAGGCAAGTTAATAATAAAACATACTTCAATACTAAATTCAACTCAATGCATTCACTACCATGTAGCGGGCGTGGCACAGTGGTTACGGCGTTGGACTGGTAATAATTGGATAGCAAATTGAATCCTTACCCTACTCCGTTGTTCCTTTGAGCACAAAAGTTCACCAACTAGCCCAATACTGGGGAACCAGGAAGCGGACTCAAAATGATAAATTTAAGTTGTTAAAACGTGTTTCACAATCGATCTATATTCAATTAAGTAAACATACACTACTGTTTACATGTATATCGATTAATACGTTTCCTTATTGGTTGGAGCACAGCTTTTGTCATTGGCTCTTCAAGAAAAGTTCGGTGCTTGTTTACAAAATTAAGTTAATACAACGACAAACGTCAAATAAATTAAGACTGAATAATAGAATAGGGGTGTAAACTTCTACTTTCGTTTTCAATAATTTTATTTGTAATTTAGGTTCACTTTAAACTTAAATGTAGAATAAATTTCGTAATTTTATTTGTGTTTAAATCAAAAATATAAAATGTAAATAAAAACTTACCAGTTTCATTGTAGTCTGAAAACCTGTAAATTCATTATTTAAACCTGTTTTACATTAGTGTAAAATAAATTATATAAATAGATAAAAACCAAACTACATATATGTAATACTACAGTAAAGTTCCACTATTAAGACCACTTTTGTTATTTCAAAATCATACGATTTTTGACAATTATTAAGACCCAAATGCTTAATTTGTAAACAAAGGTAATAAGACCGTTTCGCTATTAAGACTAATGATTTTGCTGGTCTTAATATCGGAACTTTACTGTTCATTATGTTATCAAATGCTAAATGGTTTAGATCTGTGTCAGTGTATATCGTAAACAACTTTGTTAAATAGTACATAAGGTGTATACCAACGCTGAGTTTTGACTGATAAACTAAAAATACATATTAAAACAATTATTAATAAACCCAAACCAAACTGATCTAAAAAATAGTCTCTAAATACTACTTGCAAAATTCAATCTTAAAAACTGTGGTAATTAAACCAAGCAATACATAAGTTTACGGATAAACAAGTAAATCTGTGAGCTAATGCTCACTAGTGATACCCCCGCCAAAATCTAAAAATACGCGACAAACAGGAAGTAGATGAGCAAGGAGCATGAAATCGCTTTACACCACATGGGACTATGGGATGAAGCAATATGCAAAATATTAGGCTGCTGCATGTAATAGTTGCTGAGAAAACTGCGACGGAAATTTTGTAACGGACGGACGCACGCACGGACAAGGGTAAAACAGTATTCCCCCTCTTCTTCGAAGCGGGGTATAAATATTAGTTGCTTTCTTATTTTTTATCTAATATCATAAAGATTCTTCGTTTTTAAGTATGAGTACTACTTTTAATGATTCACAATCTGTATGGATACTTTCTCAATGATAAGTATATATTTTTTATAATATTCAATTATGAATAATGTCGGATTAAAGTCTAGGTCACATATTTAAATTACAGAAACACTTCCCAGAGATTTACCTTTTGAAAAAATCGAAGCTGTATTGCAGTTATAGAGTGCAGGATTAAGAATCAGAAGACATCTAGTTAGATTTCCATTATTAGGGGATTTAACGCTTGAACATATGACTATTGTTAGCCACTTTCCTCCACAGAAGAAGAAAAAGTTACCGAGTCAGATAGAAAGGTAGTGAGTACCATTAATTTTGAGAAGTGTCCCGGATAGTTGGTTAGTAGATAAGGCCGCCATACATAAGCTTATAAAATGTGTTGATAAACATCGTACATCCAAATAAAAAGCATTTAACAAGGTATGTTACGTAGGTACAGTCCAACAGAATTAACCTGAGCTTGACCTTTATGCAAGAATATATTAAACTCAGTATTTACTGACTATTTTTGTCTTCGTTTGTAAATTGCGCTTTATCGGAAGCTTTCGGCAAAATACACGTACTGAACAATTAATTTTGTTTTCATGAGAATAAAACTTTAAAACTGTGCCATGCTATTGCAGACTTACTTGTTTTCCCGAAAACTAATGTGTCTAAAATTAATAGTACAATAACATGCCTAGTTTACAAAATTGATTTTTATAGTCACATAGGCTGTTATGAACACGTGTTTAACCGTATACACGCATACGGAAACTCACGATTTAATGTTAGTGAAGCGTGTAATTATTATAATGAGTTGTTCAAGCTCAGAATAATATTGTTGCACTATATATACTATTAAATAACATAGCACGTGATTACATGATATCATGTTACGAAGTATTGATTAATATATCTATCGACTTAAACACCTCATTTCTACTCCATATTTTAAATTATGTTTTACATTTTGGACGATACTTTGCTATTCATCTAGTTTGTTTAAAAAATAAACTATGGAACTGGTGAGTGAAGTTTTAATCATTATTGTTTAATAGTATTACTTTAAAAGAGCTACAATTACAAAATATAATGGTAGTAAAAATAATAGTATATGAAAAGTTTGAAAACGAAAGTGAAGACTTTTTTCTATTTAATATAAACTTACATTTTCCTTATTAAATTTTACAGGCTTTATATTTAGAAGTTTGTATATCTTAGAATATTTTATGTATATTGTCAATGAATTTCATCGGCTCAATGTGCGCAGTTGATAGAGCATCTGACTTGTGGATCCGAGCTACGGATTGAGAATTAAACTTCCTCTTTTTATTAAATATTAAATGTATTATTTCCTTTACATAGTCGGAGGCACACGCATGAAGCCATTATAAAACCAAAGCAGTTATGTCGATTGTAATTTAGAAAACGAAAGAAAGACGGTTCAAACAAAGGAAATATTTATTATTTTGCCGACTAAAAATATACGATGACGTATTGATATAGTATAAAAATAGAAACATGAAACATGAGTTGTGTATGTATAGCAAGTAACAAGTATATCGCTTCTAAAACCGATATAGAATTATTTAGAAATAAAGCCCATAATTAACTAAATGATTTTAGTCTAGTTTAACAGACGTTTTAAAAGAATCTTTGCCTATTTTGGAATAATTATACAGGATTGAGATATAATGCATTATTTCAATTAAATTGCGTCGATTGCCGCGTCGAAGATAAGATTTTAAATACATTTATGTATAACAAAACTAATTCAATCAATTGCAGTGGACTATTTATGTCTGTTTTGTCTATTATAGAGTATAATAAGACATCCAAAGCTGGTAGTAGCTCTTGATATTGGAAGTACATATTCTGGATATGCATGGCAATACAGAGATGAATTTGAAGACAGGAGAGAAATTCATTTTAATACTAATTGGAGTGCAGGTGCTCTACAGGTAGATTTCCAGTTTTACTTCAATTTTGTGTATCAATAATTGTGCGAAAATAAATGGCGATACAATAAAAACTAGATGAATTTAACAACCATTTTGAATTTTGTAAATGTGTTATTTTATATATAAATATATAAACACAATTTCAGCTACACAAAACGAAGACATGCCTGATGATAAAATGTAAAGATGGTGGTAAACCAAGCGAGGAAGCTGTGCCACACCTTACAGCAGATGAAATAGAAGAAGTCAAGATAGGACATGATGCAGAAAACACGTACATGAAAATTGCTAAAATGAAGAGTCATGAATTGATGGGAAAATATTATCTCTTCAACCGATTTAAGATGCGGTTATATGACAAGGTATTTCACTTGGAATATTTAGATATTCATAATTAAAAAATCCATTATGACAAAATTGTTTTAAACTGCTGCAACACTGTATTTTTTCTGCTTTCTAATTGAAATTCCAGGTACTCAACAATAAAGTATTGAAAATATCAAACTAGTCAATTAACCAGACACTTTTGTCATATGGTGTACTTAATGACATTGAGCTTATCAGAATTGCTTGAAAAAGAATTGCCTAGATTTAACAACATCATGCATAATAATACCAGAATTGAGACTATACACAAAATTTAAGTATTGTGTTCAACGATACAATGAACAATTTAATCAATTTTTTTATGATTTCTTCAGGGCCTTCATGACGAAATGTTGGTAGAAGATCAGCTGTCTCAGCCACTACCTTTATTTGATATTATGACCCTATTTATAAGAGAATTGAAAAAGCATTGTCTTCAAAAAATTAATGAAAAACGTCAAAACACGATAGATGAAAAAGACACATTATTTGTCGTAACTGTTCCTGCAATATGGGACGAAAATGCCAAAGCGTTTATGAGAAAAGCAACAATAGAGGTAAAAGCTTTGTAACCAAAATTTCAAAATAATGTCTTTCATAAAGACGATACGATTCTATGGGGATTACTTGTTAGAAAAATGCATTCACAAAGTAATACAAATAAGTAAATAGTAAAATCATACATGAATTTGACACAGTTAGCATTTTTCACTTGACACAATTCAATTACGTTATTGAAACCTTTGCAGAAATGTTGTCTTAAAATATACTGATATGATAGCTGATAAGCCTATGGTTGTAAGGTTTATTTAGGATTTTCATTTAAAACTAGTTTCTATTATTTGTAACCTCCGCATTCTTTTTAATGAAAACTTAACAGTTAAGATACTTAAATATTTTCTTTTATTTACTCCAGGCTGGTTCCGGAAAAAGAAATGTGTTGCTAGCTCTGGAACCAGAGGCAGCCGCTCTCAGTTGTATGCATTTAACAAGTCAACAGAAAGAAGATATGAACAATTTTGGTGACGTTGGTCAGAAATTTCTTGTTGCTGACTTAGGAGGTAAAGTTTTTAACATGTTTCATGTTTTAACCTTAATTCGAATTAATTACAATTTACCGTGAGTAAGAATGTGACTATTAATTAAAATAAAATACTTTTACACAATAATAAAAAAAATATGTACGAAGAGCACATCGTTTTTAACAGATAGGGGAACTTTATCTTAACGAGGATTTTACGGTTTGTATATTTTCAGGCGGGACAGCAGATTTATCAGCCGTGGAAGTTCTAAAGGATGGATCACTTAGGGAGCTCTTCCTATGCCATGGAAATAACGCTGGTGGTCAAAATATAAACGATGCCTTTATACAACATTGTCAGGATAGCTTTCAAGGAAAGAAATGGCTGGAAATATTTAGTGATGTTACACCAGCTGACGCGATCAAGCTGGAAGCAAATTTTGAAACGTCTAAGGTACAAATAGGATCAACTGATTCCGATGGACAAATGATTGAAGTTGAATTACCAAGAGTAATAAGCAGATGCATTGAAAACAAGTCTATAACATTAAAAGAAGGATCTATTGTGAAATACGATGATCCAGATTTTAAGTTTGATTCGGATTTTGTCAGAAACAAACTTTTTCAGACCACTTGCACATTGATTTATGAAGATACAATCAAAACAGCTCTCAGCAGAGAAGAGGCCAAGGGAATAACCACTGTTATATTGGTAGGTGGATTTTCTGAATCACCCATCGTCATTAAAAATCTACGAGAAAAAGTTGAAAAAGATTTTCCTGGCGTGAAAGTTGTAGTCCCAGATTCACCCTTTAAATCTGTTCTACTAGGTGCTGTCTTGTACGGTCATGATCCAATGATATTTAGCAGTAGAATTAGTAAAGAAACATACGGTATTGCAACCAACGTCGACTTTGATGAAAACGACCATGATCCATCGAAAAAATGGCATAATAAGGAATCAGGTGATACGTTGTGCAAGGACATATTTCATATTCACGTGAAAAAGGGCCAGTCTGTCAGTTTGATCGAACCACAACCAAGGCGGATTTACACACCAGTGTATCAAAAACTTAAGTCACAAAATTTTCTCATTTATTCTTCTACCAACATTAATCCTAAGTACACAACTGATGAAGAATGTAAAGAAATTGGTAAAGTGAAAGTTGAAATGCCTGATACTACTGGTGGAACAGGCAGGAAAGTTGAAGTTAGCATGTTATATGGAGGTACACAAATTGCGGTAGTGGCAAAGGATGTAACAACAGGCAAAGAAGTGAATGCTGAGATTCTTTTTTGATGAATAAATACTTCAAATAGACAAGTCGAAAGGATGACCTTATAATAGTTTTGAGTAAGAGTTCAACACATACTTAAAACTGTTTACTGGAGTATTACGATTGGGTTTATATGTTATTTTTACGCATAGTGTAGACTCGTATATTTAATACGTGGATTTAGTGTTCAAACAAATCTATTTTTATAAACGGATTTGTCTTTACTTAATTATGTTTGCTTAATGTTTTATCGATAGAAATTTATCGAAACAAAAGGTGTTTATAAAATACTTTGTACTCGTACATTACTTTGTTAAACACCCTGTGTCATATAAGTAAGTGGTCGTAGCAGTTTGAAATAATTCTGTGTTGTGACAAATTTTAATATCACAAGCGATATTGTTTATTTAATTCCTGAAACGGATGTGTCTTCATGCGGCAGTAATTAAAACTATAACTTACAATGTTTAATACATATATATTTAGTTTATATTGCATACATTTTTAGTTTTACATGTAGTTTCATGCACTTAACCACACACAAAATTATAAGTTACTATTTTAAAATAAAAACACACTATACTAAAATTGAATTTGTTCATTGTTGTCATGTATTTCAATCTGTTACATTTATTTATAATCTTAAACACAGTTGGAACAATTATCTTTGAATTTCCCGATAGAAACAACGAGCCTTGTCGAGCTCACACCTGAAATGATAAAATGAATAAGAGTGCCTGTATATCAGACAAATAAATAGCAAGACACAAAAACACAAAGAAATATGGATGAAATATTCCTCAAAAGCTCACAAAATGTAAGATTCAAATATTTATATCGAAACAATAGTATAATCTAATGCTCTGTTATCATCTAAAATACTCATATAACAAGGCAAAAAAGCTTGGTATAACTACGAAATAATGACATATATGATATAGTCTTCACTTTCATAGCGTTTCCTTAAATCATGTATTTCAACGTATTTGTTGACTTGACTAAATTTGAGTCAGATTGCCGTTTACTGCTGCAGACGGATAGGCAGCAGGCAGCAAAAATGTGCATACTCTTGCTCTCCATGCAGCTCTGTGTAAAAGTATTTGGGGGCTCGGTTGCTGACCTCAAGGTCATAAAAGATACAATTAATTCAGGATTTATTAAAGAATTCAGTTCTGGGATTTAATTAATATGAGTACTAACTATCCATTCTGATTTCTTGAACACCCGGCAAGGAAAGTGTATGAAGAAAATGACACATTTGAAGTAGTATTCTAGCAATTCTATTAATAGCGGGTGATAATATCACCTGTATACCAAGACGCACAACCATTTACAGTACTCGACGATTAGGTACGCAACATACTATAGTGCCGCGCATGAAGACAGTTTTACCCATGATGCTCAGCGTTTCCGTACAAAGGTCGGTTAGACACTATTTTCTATAAAAAGATTCATATGCTACCAAATGGGTCGCCAAATCGAAATCCCAAATGATCAACATATCAAATAAAGAGAATGGCCCAGTATGTAGGACACGCTCTTGTTGATCAAGAAGTGCTTGGTTTGAATATCACGTAAAGAAGTGCAATTTTTCTTGTCTCTCCGGTTAAAAACATTACATGCAACAAATTTAAAATCAAGAAGCTATATATCAACTTAAATATCCTTCTAAGTAGACAAAAAACGTCAAACATTACTTGATTTCATCCTAAAATTTATATTCAAGCTTAATGATTACGTATAACATTCCGGAAAGTATAGGACGGATGTAAGTTACGTAGTCAGCCGATGCTAAAATAAACTTTCAGAACGAAGATCTCACATAGAAAGATATATATAACAATGTTAAACAATTGAAACAGATGATGTGATTTAAATAACGCTGATTGAAGAAGTACATGTATTTATTTATTGGATTTAACTCCGTTTCAACACATTTTAGGTCATTTCACGGCGTCCAACGCACCTAACCTAGCTTTGCTGGACCCTTGTTTATAACCAGTACTCACCTCTTGTTCCACAAGGCCGGATACTTCTCCATATTATCTAATCAATGGAGGAAAATTGACATTATTGTCTAATTTTCATGGAAGGGTATTACCTCCCCGGGTGGAATTCGAACCCGTACAACTTTCGGGACACGAGCTTTCAAATCCCGGCGCGCAACCAATTGCGCTATCGACCCGGGTTAAGAAGTAGATGTTATGAAACCTTTAAAACTTGACAAAACGTTAAATAGTAAACATTTACTAAAAAAACGATACAAAAATATTTGATAGAACCAATAACACGAACGAGTAATATATAGCTAGGTAAAACATATATCAAATATTCATTTTGAAAATAAAAGTTTAATCATGTTTGAATAATGTTGGAAATTATCATTTATTTGATGTATATGACACTTGACACTTTTGAAATAATTTTGAAATGGAATAATCTTTTAACTACTAAAATAATGAAACTATTTTCGAAGAAAGTGTTTGAACTCACAAAAGCCACTTTGGAGTCTGGCTGTCTCTATCCACTGCACAAATGTATAATGCAATACAGATGTCCAAAGTTAACAAATTGATTTGTATAGATAACTAAATACTAAAATTATCATACATAGATTTACCAACTGGATAAAATGGTACCGTAGTGTTTTGTCTCAAATTATCATAAACGATAAGATTAATATAATTATATGGTGATTGTGTTCATCTTCATTACAATGTACACATTTTACAACTACTTTAACACATGAAAAGATAAGATTGCCTTCATTTAAAGAAGTTCATGGTGTACTTTTTAAGATCATCCAAAGACAATCTCAGCATTCACTTCTTTGTCTGTAGTTAAATCCTTTGCCAGTACAGCTATTTGTGTCCCTCCATATAACATGCTAACCTCAATTCTCCTATTGGTTCCACCAGTAGTATCAGGCATTTCAACTACAACTTCACCTATTTGTTTACATCCTTCATCCGTTGTGTACGTTGGGTTAATGTTGGACGAAGAAAAGATGGGGAAAGCTGCTGACGTTTGGTCTTTATACTTTGGATGGTAAATCTGTTTAGGTTGTGGTTTTAACAAACTTACAGACTGACCTTTTTTCACATGAATATGAAAAATGTCCTTGCATGTAAATATACCTGATTCCTTATTGCACCATTTCTTCGAAGGATCATGCTTGTCTTCAATGAAGCCGACGCTGGTCTTGACACCGTATGTTTCTTTACTAATTCTACTGCTGAATATCATTGGATCATGACCATACAAGACAGCACCGAGTAGAACAGACTTAAATGGTGAATCTGGAACGACAACTTTCACACCAGGAAAGTCTTTTTCAACTCTTTTTCGAAGCGTTTCAATAACGATTGGTGATTCAGAAAATCCACCCACCAATATGACAGTGGTTAATCCTTTGGCTTCATCTTTGTTAAGAGTTTTTCGAATTGTATTTTCATAAATCAATGTGCAAGTGGTCTGAAATAGTTTGTTTCTGACGAAATCCGAATCGAATTTAAAATCTTGATCATCGTATTTTACAATAGATCCTTCTTTCAATGTAATAGACTTGTTTTCAAAACCTCTGCTTATTACTCTTGGTAATTCAACTTCAATCATCTGTCCATCGGAATCCATTGATCCTATTTGTACTTTTGACATTTCAAAATTTGCTTCCATTTTCATCGCGTCAGCTGGTGTAATGTCACTAAATATCTCAAGCCATTTCTTTCCTTGGAAGCTATCATGACAATGTTGTATAAATGCATCGTTTATATTTTGACCACCAGCGTTATTTCCATGGGATAGATAGAGCTCCTTAAGTGATCCATCCTTTAGAACTTCAACGGCTGATAAATCTGCTGTCCCGCCTGAAAATGTAAGAACAGTAATACCTCGTTAAAAAAAGTCCCCTATCTTTTAACTAAGTGCTCGTCGTATATAATTTTTCCGATTATGGAGTAAAATTATTTATTCGAATTCATGAACACTTTCCTATCTATGGTTAATTTTATTTTTATTGATGTTAAAAAGAAAAAAAAGAACTATGTCAGAAACTTCACCTCCTAAGTCAGCAACAAGAAATTTCTGACCAACGTCACCAAAATTGTTCATATCTTCTTTTTGTTGACTTGTTAAATGTATACAACTGATGACGGCTGCTTCTGGTTCTAGAGCTAACAACACATTTCTTTTTCCGACACCAGCCTGGAGTTAATGAAAGAAAACATATATAAGTATTTTGATAAATGATTATATTAATACATAGAGCGCGGCGGTATACTGCTATTCCAAAAAGCAAACATAATAAAACCATCAAGTAGTTAGCTTCTTAAGAAAACAATTAAAGGCACTACTTATAAAATTAATTTAATGTTTAATGATTACTGATAAGATCAACATTTATATCAAAATGTTATGAATTGTTTTTTTTTCATAAGTAATCGCCTTTCGAATCATCTTAATGAAAAAACATTTCTTTTGTTAAATCTTGGTGCAAATAAATGTTACCGCTATGGTTGCTTTTCTCATAAATTCTTTTGCCGGGTCGCCCCATATTGCAGGAACAGTCACAACAAATAATGTGTCTTTTTCATCTATCGTTTTTTGACGTTTTTCTTTCATTTTTCGTAGACAATGATTTTTCAATTCTCTTATAAATATGGTCATAACGTCAAATAAAGGTAGTGGCTGTGACAGCTGATCTTCAACCGACATTTTGACATGAAATCCCTATTTGAAATCAATAAATTGTAATTGAATTGATTAGTAGTAATGTCGATAACATAACTATCATGCTACTAGTCGGCTTAATATTGCATTTAGGCATCGTTGTGTGGGTATGATTTTTCAATCCAGGGAACTTCTACTTTACGTACACGTAATATGACATGTTTAATGCCGTAAGCATTCCCAGCATTTGGTCTAATTTAGATAGCAATCTGATTTGCTCATATTGTCCATGAGCTAAGTAGCTGATTTCATATTTTCAATACTATGTAATTAGTTACCAGAATAGTTCAGGAATTCCGTTTCAATAAGCAAAGCAGAATATACCATATAATTACTCGTTGCCATCTAATTATTTCAAGCCGCTGCCTTGTCGTAGTGGTTAGCATGTCTGACTTCGAATCGAGAGTTCGAGGCCGGTCGCGGTAGATCATACCCTATATATGAGTTATCAGCCTCGTGGTAGGGTAAGTTAGTACTGGTAATAGAAAAGTGTCCAGAAAACCTATAGTAGGAAGAGCTGGCCGTCGTATATATGACATATATATGTGTTGAAAACGACGTTAAAAGAACAATAACTTATTTCAAATTTAAACAAAATCAGTGCTTCGGTGCATTATT
The DNA here is from genome assembly GCA_025267735.1 of Mactra quadrangularis. NCBI lineage: Eukaryota > Metazoa > Mollusca > Bivalvia > Venerida > Mactridae > Mactra > Mactra quadrangularis. The sequence goes on along the minus strand of CM046305.1, from coordinate 42,639,722 downwards.
TGATATTAAAAGTTTAAAATAATTTGTCAGAATAGAACATATATTTTATATCGTCAAAGTTTACAATGTAAAACATGTGAACAAATAAAACATGAGTACGCTATTATCATACAAATATCAATGGTCAATACTTAAATGTCAAATTTGCAATGACGTAACTGACCTTATTATCACAAGTTTCACGAAAAGTAAAACATACATCATGGTCAGATGTATAACTACACATAAGTGTGTCGAAATCGATTTTTTCATTCAAAGTTACATACCTTGTCATATAACCGCATTTTAAATCTGTTAAAAAGATAATATTTTTCAAGTAATTCATGACTCTTCATTCTAGCAATTTTCATGTACGTGTTTTCTGCATCATGTCCTATCCTGACTTCTTCTATTTCATCTGCGGTAAGATGTGGCGAGGCTTCATTGCTTAGTTGACTGTTTCCCCTATCTTTATCCTTACATTTTATCATAAGGCAAGTCTTTGTTTTGTGGAGCTGAAATAATATATCTTCCTATTTTTTACTTTTCTACTGGGATTAACGCCGTGTCAACACAATTTTGGTCATTTTACGGCGTCCAGCGCACCTAACCTAGCTTTCCAGGACCCTTGTCTATAACCACATTTTACCTACCCTTCCAAAAGGCCGGAAACTTCTACATATACCTTATCCATATAGGAAATTGACAATATTGTCAATGTCATGGAAGGGTATAACCTCCCCGGGTGGGATTCGAACCCGTACCCCCTTTGTGAAACGAAATTCCAAATCCCGGGGCGCTACCAATTGCGCTATCGACCCGGGTTAAACTTTCTTTTGTATCTTTAAAATCTACATTGAGAGACGAATAGGCAAGTACCATGTGTAAACTTAAAATGAGCATTATCAAATTTACAAAATTCAAAATGGATGTTTAATCCATCCAGTATTAATAAGGGACCTTAGTCAGTTATTTCCCCTTGTGTACTCTTTAAATAGGTTGATCCTCTTTCTTGGATTACTCAGATTTTACCCTAACTTTTCAAAGTCAATTTGCCAGAACTAATCTAAAATAACGGGTTTGTTAATCTTTTAATTTGTTTGAAATTCAAGCTATAAATTTTTAGGGTAAAGATTTATTTATCAGTAAATATCTTCATTAACAAGAAAAATATTAGATGAAATATTTTGTTATCCTTACATAGGACTTCAATGTTAAAATCCGAGGAATCTAACTGTAAGGACCTTCTTACCAGATGGGTTGCTCCAGATTTTATCAGGGAAAGATAACTGAGTAAAGTACTTAAATGTACCGCCATATATTTTCGCAAACTTATTAACATCGAAGAAAATTGGAAATTAACCTGCAGAGCACCTGCACTCCAATTAGTATTAAAATGAATTTCTCTACTGTCTTCGAATTCATCTCTGTATTGCCAGGCATATCCAGAATAAGTACTACCAATATCAAGAGCTACTACAAGCTTTGGATGTCTGATTATACTCTACAATAGAAAAAGGCAACATTACCAAAATTGTTAATAGACTAAGATACTGTTTTAGACTGTGATAATACTCAGCTACCATTTAGCTAGCCTTGCATGTATTTCCTTACAATTAGCATTTTTGAATTAAAGCATTAAGTCATTTGTTACCTACATTTTAAATCGGTCTATTTCTGATTTTAGTTCGATCGATATTTATATAACTATTATACTGCTATACATACCCAATTCATGTTTCTATTTTTATACAATATCAATAAGTCATCGTTCAATTTTTAGCCCAAGCCAATATACATTTGTAATCAATATTTCCTTTGTTTGAACCGCCCTACTTTCAAAATTACAATCGGCACCATAGCTTGGCTTTTCAAATGGAATTACGCTTGTACCTCCGATTATATGATAGTGTAAATAATACATTTAATATTTAATACAAACAGGAAGTAAAATACTCGATTCGTAAGTTTGGACCCGCAAGTGAGGTTTTTTACCAACTGCGCACATTTTACTGAAGAAAACATAAACATACACAAACTTCTACCAACAAGTCCAGCACCAATGTTACAAGAAAACAAAAAATATATATTAACTAGTCCCTAAGTCCCTAATTTCGTTTTCAAAATTGGTTTTAATTCATTATTTTTACAAACGTTATATTTTGCAGTTGAAGCCATATTTTAAGTAACATCATTGTACGATTAAAAACACTCACCAGTTCCATAGTTGTTTTTAACAACCAATCAACAAAATCAATGTTTTATCCAAATTTTAAAAATAATAAATCAGGACTATTTATGTTAGCCAAAATGAGGTTTATTATTTAAAAGATATATTGATCAATTTTTTTGGTAATATGATATCATTTAACTGTGTATCAAGTTTCCAAGTTTATACATACTGAAGCGTTAAACAAAACTATGCTACATTTTGTTTGATTTACGACGTTTATGCAGCACTTTTTACGTCACTTATTAATAACAAGCTATTAATTAATTGGAGCTGAGCTCAGGTATGCTTAAAGGGAAAATATAAATAGATCCAATACAAATTTCTTAATTTTTAGAATTTAAATTTTGCCAGAAGTATTAAAGGAAATATGTTTTTCGATTAGCTTGGTTTTGGGTATGTTATCTTAATATTGTAGTGCCTGGCTCCCTTACCTGGCAAAATATGTGTACTTTTTAAGTATAAGACTGTCTTATATCATATTTACACGGCGTCCACTATATTCAATATCCCATTACATCTTTTTATAGTAAATCAAGTCCTTTGCAACATTACTTTAGTTAATGTCCAAGTTTAAAATCGAAACTATTCATTTACTAACCCTTATTGCCAATTTAACACAGCGCGATGTCGGCATCATTTTATGACGTCACGCTCATGGTCTCATTCTGATTTGCAATGTATCTTAACGGGGGCGCTCAACAGGATATTTAATGTTTACAATGGCGATATTAATTGAATTGTTTAAATGCATGTACATGTATTTTACTAATTAAATTGTATGGTTATGTCTTAGTTACGTAAGTCGTTAAGATGTTTTTCAAGTACATGTCTATATTTTAGTATTATCTTACGTTTTGACAGTTATTTGTGAAGTTACCCAGTGCACACATGCTTGTGTGCACGTCCGTATCGCGGTGGGCAGCCGTTGGTAGCCTCTCCCTCGATTCGGACTGCACACAACGGCTGGTGTGCATTTTAGTTTCATGAGGCTTGCTTTGTGGATATTCCGGGACTCCACATATAGACGCAAAAGAAGTAACATCTAAAACTTTAACTTCATTTTTAGAACTTATTTATTGTTGCATCTTTCATATTCATAATAATTTATTAAGGTAATCATTATTTGTTTACGACTGCATTATATTTTTCTGTACATTTAATCTAAGTATTTAAATTGTTGTTTATTGATAAGTTCACGGTGTTTTCTAAACTTTGTTTCTTCAAGTAGATTTTTGTAAACTCCTACGACTGTTCTTACATGTACGATACCCATATTTATTATTTAAATACATACATCTTAGATAATCGTCGGCTCGCGTATTTCATGCTTGTTTTGATATTTATTTGAAAGATTTTTCTCTATATTTTTGTTAAGGTTATTCACAAAATAAACTTAGTTAAATCGTCAGAGTACATTTTTTATATATTTATTTTACTATAAAGTGGAGTCCATTTTATTTCGACATACCCCCCCCCCAATCAACGGAAGGGCACGGCAACAGGCACGGCTAATGAGCCTAAGTACTTATATAGAAAGGAGCAGCAAAGACTTATATATAAATAGGAGCAGCAAAGACCTTTGAGTACAGTCACGACAAGCAAGAGCACCCTTAGTCGGGAGCGCAACAATATTTTATTAATAGTTTATCAGCATCTATCAATTCAGTGTTGGTGAACACTACATGTAGTTAACAAACTTGTTAACCTTTTAAAAGATATAAAATGACACAGTTAATGATATTTAACATGAGATAACGTTGTGTCATATTACATACATGTAGTTATATTTTTATCTCATCCAATAAGTCTTATTTATAAACATTATAATTAAAACAAGGTGTAAATAACTTGACAAGACCACTATGGAGCTGGTAAGTTATTTTTTACATTATACATTTTCATGTAAATCAAAACGTAAATACGATCACAAAGTATGTACTTTAATTTAATACTGGTAAAAAAGTTTCTTTTATTGAAAACGAAAGTTGCAGTATACGCCCCCTTATCTCATTATTCAGCTTCAATTCACCCAACGTTTGTCATAGGGTGGGCCTGGGGTAGGTTTCTTTTCCGTAGACATCTTCCAATCGTTAAAACGTATTTGTTGATTTATATGTAGATGGAAGTCTTCGTAAATATGAATGACCAGTGTTTTATTTATTTAATAATCTTTGAATTTAGACATCAAATACATCTAATTGTTATTCTTATGCCTACCCATGAATCAAGTAGGGTTGTTGAAATTTTAGTTGTTGCAACTTGGGGTTTATTTGCTTAGTAGAACGTTAAAAGCTAAGGTTATGTATGAAGACTAATCCAGGTACATTCAGTGAGATGTCTGGCGCCATAACAAGACTGACTAATTGTAAGCCTGCTACGTGAAGAAACCAAATTAACTTTATTACAATACAATGATACCATTGAATAAAAGCAACTGAACTGTTCGGCAAGTAAAAGTTTACAGACTGAAATTTGATTGTTTTTCGAGTCTTATAAAACGACTTCAATCTGACAGTATAAATTGTGTCATTAATTTTGTATTTTAGAGTATAATCAGACCTCCAAAGCTGGTAGTAGCTCTTGATATTGGAAGTACTTATTCTGGATATGCTTGGCAATATAGAGATGAATTTGAAGGCGGGAGAGAAATTCATTTTAATACTAATTGGGGTGTAGGTGCTCTACAGGTAATTTCAAGTTTCACTTCTACTTAATTGTACGTCCATGTTTGAATGTTATATCCCGCCTTTCCAAAGGTATAAACTGAGTTTAAAATCATTTTCCTACGCTATGAATGTTCATCAATTAAATAGGACGTACTTCAAGCGTAACATCTTATTTACTTCAACTAGGCGGGTATACGATTAATTCCCTTCATTTATTAACCGGAGTATATTGTCTATACTCCCATACTAAAGGATGTAAGCTTTAGTATACCTACCCTAATGACCAACAAAACGACTTATATCTATTTAGGTATATGTTTGTTTCGTGTGTATCATAGCATACAAAAATTTGTTCGCGAAGAGATAGGGCGCGGTCATTGATGACCCAGGGACATTATTTGAACAACATTTCAGATGACCTCCTGATTATGATACATGCAAGTTTTGGAAACTGTAGGTTTCATATTTTTACTAGAATATTATTTTCTTAAATTGTTGGCGACAAATCCACGCAATGACGCACACGGTAACGCACACCAGACATTTCTCTCATTATAACTTACCTTGAGATCTTTTGTTCAGGTGAGCTTAAATGTATATATACTTAACGAAACTTCTAAGTACTCCGATTTCAGTATTGAATGAAGTCTTATTTTCAACATTAAGGTCTTATTGATGATGAAAACGTGTTTTGAACCATATTGACCATTGCTTTCATGCTACTTTATCAATACAAAACGGTTTTTTTGTCGCGCATGCGTTACTACAAGAAGATTTTCTTATTGTTTTGATTGAACAGAAAGATAAGCAATAAGAAGTCTTATTCTGCAGTTGACGCACCGTCTGACAAAACACCTAAGGTAATTTCTCTTTCTTAAAGCGACATTGGAGAAATTTCTTGATTTTTCGTTGTGCTTATCAACACACTAATGATTTTCACAAAAACTGACAATGTGCAATTTTTGCACGATAAGCACGTGCACATTTCCGCTTTTCTGTGAATGCACGACAAAGCTAATTTTGCATCAATTAAGAAGCATGAAAAGCATGCAAGCAGACGGCAGTATAGCCCAGTAATGATTTCCATTAACGATCGGTCATTTATGTTGAAAATGAAAGTTTTTAACAACATTGAAATCGGTGTAGTTTCGTTAAGTATATGACCTCCAAATTGTTAACTGCTGTTTTGAAACTCATTTTAGCTTCACAAAACAAAGACATGCTTAATGATAAAATATAATGCTAAAGACAATGGAAAGCCAGTTGAAAAGTCATCCTTACTTCTTGATGAAGCAGAAATAGAAGAAGTCAAGATCGGACATAATGCTGAAAACTCGTACATGAATTTGGTTACAATGAAAAGTCATGAATTGCTAGGAAAATACTATCTATTTAGGAGATTCAAGATGCGATTATACGAGAAGGTATTATACTATGATTTATTTCGACAAGTTAATCTCGACATTTATAATAAATTTCATAATAATTAAAGCGATATTTTCTTTTGAGTTTGTAAAAAGGCACAAAATTATAATTTAAATCAAATTGCTAATTGAAATAAAATGATGTAACATGTTCAAATTACATTGTTAACAAGTAAATCTGTGAGCTAATGCTCACTAGTGATACCCCCGCCAAAATCTAAAAATATGCGACAAACAGGAAGTAGATGAGTAAGGAGCATGAAATCGCTTTACACCACATGGGACTATAGGATGAAGCAATATGCAAAGTTTCAGGCTGCTGCATGGTATAGTTGCTGAGAAAACTGTGACGGAAATTTTGTAACGGACGGACGCACACACGCACGCACGCACGCACGGACAAGGGTAAAACAGTATACCCCCCTCTTCTTCGAAGCGGGGGTATAAAAACTAACATCAATTTGTCAATTACTCACCATCGAAAGGCATTAGACATTTAATGCAACACATTGCCGACCCCATAGCCGCACCAAAATCATGATGTAAGAAACGTTTATCCACAACAACAACAATGAATTCAATAATAACTTTATCGCTTTTTCAGGATTTCCATGATGAAATGTTGGTAGAAGATCAGCTGTCTCAGCCGCTTCCTTTATTTGATGTCATGGCAATATTTATAAGGGAATTGAAAAATCATTGTCTTAAAAAAATGAAAGAAAAGCGTAAAAAAACGATAGATGAAAAGGACATATTATTTGTTGTCACTGTTCCTGCAATATGGAATGATAAGGCAAAAGCTTTTATGAGAAAAGCAGCAATAGCGGTAAATTTTAAAATGATTTATGTAAAACGTCCTCGAAGAGAATAACTAGTTCAAATAATATTTCTAAAAAGATTAATTTTTATGAAATGAACTGTTTTAAAACAATACACAAAACATTAACAGTAATGATTATTGAATCTTTGTTGAATCTTATATCTTATTGAAACATTTATCATAGAAAACATGTAACAAGATGGCTGGACAAAATTATAAATAAAAGAGATTTTAAGATTTTCAAGTATACTTATTATGTAATATGAATAACCATAAAAAATTATTATTGAATACTACGTGGAAAATATACTAAATTCTTTACATTTACATCAGGCTGGTATTGGAAAAAGAAATGTGTTGTTAGCCCTTGAGCCAGAAGCAGCCGCCATCAGTTGTATACATTTAACAAGTCAACAGAAAGAAGATATGAACAATTTTGGTGACGTTGGTCAGAAATTTCTGGTTGCTGATTTAGGAGGTACTTTTTCACACATTCCTTATTTACGCCGTTAAACAACGCTATAAAGGCTATGTAATTTTCACCAATTTTAGCTTAATTTATCACATGAATTCGAAAATATTTGCGTACAACAGTGCATACAACATGTTAAACCTATCATACCCGTGTTAAAGATATAAATGGTGAGATAACAGAACAGAACAGAACATATATTTTATGATTTGTACATAGTACATCATCAGTATACAATATAAACAGTACAAGTTACATTTGTCAAATAGTCAAGGTTAGACAATAAATAAGTATATAAGGTTATCATAAATAAGATAAGAGGATGAATCAAGAAACAAGTAATTATGAAGGGTAAGTATAGTTGGTTTAGAAAAAAAACATGTAAGTAAATTGTACTAATAGTTCAACAATACAATAAGGCCATCAATATTCATATTAAAGGTATTTCTGTAATTATAAGCTTGTTTAACGTATAGACTTAAATTGATTAGGACATTTTATAACCAGGCTCAAACATGTAGTGGGCTGTTTTACATTTTGACAAACGCGTTTATCACGTGGATATTTCCCCTTTTATGACTACATGCGTCAGTAAAAGATATTGAAACTTAATAAACATACTATCAACCACGTAATGTGCATGTGACAATAATTCCAAACCCTTTAAGAACTACCAGCATACTTATTTGAGCAGTGGACTTTCGTTTAAAAGCAGATTCTATTTATATTCAATATTCATATACTTTCGGTAACCATTAATGTTACCTAGTTTTTTATCATTGCAGGCGGAACAGTAGATTTATCAGCTGTAGAGATTTTACAAGATGGCACACTCAAGGAATTACATCAACCGATTGGAAACAATGCAGGTGGTCAAAATATAAACGAAGCCTTTTTACAACACTGTCACGATAGCTTTCGTGGAAAGAAATGGAAAGAAATATCAAACAACATAACACCAGCTGATGGACTTAAAATGGACACATATTTTGAGATGTCAAAGGTGCAAATAGGATCAAATGATTGTAATGCAGAAATGATTGGCGTTGAAGTACCAATTAATATAGTTGAAGGTATTAGAAACCAGTCTATTACATTGGCGGAAGGATCGGTTGTTAATTACGGCAATCGAGGTTTTACGTTTGATTCTGATTTTGTCAGAAAAAAACTGTTTCTGACAACTTGCACCATGATTTATGAAAATACAATACGAGAAGCTCTCAGAAAAGATGAAGCAAAGGGAATAACAACTGTCATATTGGTAGGTGGATTTTCTGAATCACCCATCGTCATTGAAACTCTACGAGAAAGAGTTAAACAAGATTTTTCTGGTGTGGAAGTTGTCGTTCCAGATTCACCATTCAAGTCTGTTCTACTAGGTGCTGTCTTGTATGGTCATGATCCGATGATATTCAGCAGTAGAATAAGTAAAGAAACATACGGTGTCAAGACCAGCGTCGACTTCATTGAAGACAAGCATGATCCTTCGAAGAAATGGTACAATAAGGAATCAGGAGTATTTAAGTGTAAAGACATATTTGATATTCATGTGGAGAAGGGTCAGTCTGTTAGTTTGTTAAAACCACAACCACAACGGATTTACAGTCCAATGTACAAAGAACAGAAGTCAGTTACTTTTCCCATCTTTTCTTCACCCGACAGTAAGCCTAAGTACACAACAGATGAAGGATGTAAACAAATTGGTGAAGTAGAAGTTGAAATACCTGATACTACTGGTGGAACTGACAGGGAAGTAGAGGTTAGCATGTTATATGGAGGTACACAAATAGCGGTATTGGCAAAGGATTTAACAACAGGCAAAGAAGTTAATGCTGATATTGCTTTCGGATAAAACGATAAATACACCAAGGATTACTTCAAGATTATGAAACTAAGTGTATTTTTGTAATCAAAATGAAATATAATTTGCTATTTTTAATCATCTCATGTATTTATACACATACCTCTGCATGATTTGTTGACAATTTGTAAAAGACAATTAACCAGCTATACTGTAATGAACTAAACGATATCACAGCGTCATATCATCAACACAAAGACATCATTGTTATTTTTATTTATCAAGTATGAAGTAATAATTGTAGAAAAATATAAAACGTAATCATGAACAATTAAAACAAAGCGGATGTAGTGCCTGAGTAAAATGACAAAATTATGTAATTAGTCCTGCCATTGTGTTAACTAGAATGTAACTTAAATTCCATAGATTATTATAAATTAATGTTGCTTTTATAATACTTAATTACTATATATTTACATATGATTAGCAAACATATTGTAAATGTTACTTTTATCAATTAAAACTTGTATTTCTATCCATATCAGAGTTGTTTAATTTGTTATACATCGTAGCTTAGAAGGTATATTTCAAATTGAAGTTAACCTTTCAAAGTTAAGAATCTTCAAGCATTGACACCCGTTTTTTTGTCTTTTTAAAACGCTGCTCAAAACAACTACTTCAATCACCGATATTAGCAAAACATTCACCATTTTCAACTGAACAGAAGTCTTTCATTCTAACCAGCACATGTTTATTTTATAATCGTTTGTTTGATTTACTTTGGTTTTACTTCCAACTTTGGAAGGTTATATTGTGCAAAGTCCAATGTTATTGCAGTACATTTAACAACAAAATGGTATGCTATATCTAGTATGTATTTTGTCTATTTATTGTCACTGAATTGCACAATGAAAGGTACACTCTCACACACTTTGTATCACGAAGTTGTACGGTGTTTATATCTAACATATTTGAGAAGAGTAACACGAGCTGCAGGAGTCATTCCTAGTATTCTACTGGCAGCCCCAATCTGGAAAGAAAAACAAATACTATAAGCCTGATAGAAGTACGTGAAAGTGAAAAAAAACCCGAACAGAACGTAATTCGATAACAAATGTTATGTCAATCCACCATGTATTCTTGAAGAGAAAATCATCATTATTAGCGTATTTCGTGCAATAGGGTGTGTCTCTTCTGTTCCATTTGAAAAATCAATGTATTTACTATTTGCTGTGAACTTAGCAGTTTTGAATTTTTACATGTATATGCAAAGTTTGTCCCTTTTTAACATTTAAAATACCTTTCCATATAGTAGCATCTTAAATCTATTGAATAGATAAAATTTTCCAAGCAATTCCCTTTCTTTCCTCGTTTTTGCAATCTTCATGTACGTGTTTTCTGCATCATGTCCTATCCTGATGTCTTCTGCTTCTATTGGATCAAATTGTAAGGATGATTTTTACGCGGTTTCCTTTGGTTTCTGATATCATATTTAAACATTAAACATGTCTTCGTTTTGATAAGCTGGAACAAAGTTGATAAACAGCAGTTAACAAACTAGGACATCCTGAATACATTGTAAAAGTATAATTAATCTAATTAAGCAAAATTTTTGCACTGAGAAGTGTCTTTAAATGTTGTTGGAAAGGACTTGTTCTGAGTCGAAATCTGTATATCATTCTCTGTATTTTCCTAGCTGTGTAATGTTATCATGCTGTACACTGAGTAAATCTGTTAATTAATGAATTCCCCCCTAAACGCATAATAGTATTAATGGAAAATTTCCAAACAATTGTCAGGTTTTTTTATAATCGTGTCTCTCTGTCTCTGTCTCTCTCTCTCTCTCTCTGTGTCTCTCTCTGTCTCTGTGTGTGTGTCTCTCTGTCTGTCTCTATTTCTCTCTCTGTCTCTCTCTGTCTCTCTCTCTCTGTCTCTCTCTCTGTCTCTCTCTGTCTCTCTCTGTCTCTCTCTGTCTCTCCCTCTGTCTTTCTGTCTGTCTCTCTCTCTGTCTCTGTCTCTCTGTCTCTCTCTCTGTCTCTCTCTGTCTCTCTCTCTCTCTCTCTCTCTCTCTCTCATGACAGTATTCAACAATTACAATAGTATATTGTAAATAAGTAATAAACCGTCGTTCATTCATCAGTAGGTACACGACTATTAACTGATAAGTTTCGTCCTATCTGAAAAGGGAGCGTATACTACTACTTTCCCTTGCAAAAACTGTTTTTATTCTTTTTACTAGTAATTTAAATGTAGGACATATTTTGCGATCAGATTTACGTTTCAATTTAAATGATAATGTACATAAGTACTTACCAGTTCCATGCTGGTCTTGTAAAGTTATTATAAACCTTGTTTTAATTAATTAGCTTATAAATAAGTCACATTAGTTTAAATGAAAATAAAACTACATGTATTTGATATATGATGTTATTTCATGTGAAATGGTATATATCTGTGTCAGTTTATATCTTTATAAAGGCAATCAACTTTGTCAAATTAGTGAAAATAGTTCACGAAGTTTTCACCAACGCTAAATTGACAGATGTTGATAAACTATAAATGAAATATTCAAACAATTATTAACCTTCCCAAACAAAACTGACCTGAGAAGATAATTTCATTATATATTTTTAGCAAAATCCAAATCTTTAAATTTGTGGAATTTGTATCTGATCAGTTACCATTTTAGCCTTCAAGTGTCAGCCCGAACTTAATCAGTAGCTTTGATTAATAAAATTTCGGAAGAGTTCAATGATACACCATGTCGTTTCAAAACTACGTCACAGTGACTGAAGAAGTAGATGTAATGTTCAAAACATTCAACATTTGGCAAAATCGTTTAATTAAGTATAACTCAAACACGAAACAAAAAAATTTAATCAATCAATAACAGCAATGATTATATAGATAGGTAAAATATTTATCTATGAAATATGCATTCATTTTGAAACAAAAATTATTATGTTTTAGTAATCTTGATAATTATCACTTTTTTATGTATATGACACGTTTGAAATAGTTTTGAAATAGGATAACCTTTTAATTAACGAATAAAATAATGAAAATATTTTTAAAGATAGTGTTTGAACTCACTCGCGTAATCTGCTACTTTCACTTTCAATAAGTTCGTACATAATTACTTTTGTTTTTACTTGAAATCTAAATGAAGATTATAATTTGATTGTTTTCATGTTTTAGTTTTAATAATTATGTATAATGTAAAAAGGAACTTACCAGTTCCATAATGATCTTGTAAATGTAATATTTAACGCTGTTTTGATTAATAAGTTTGTATATAAATGAGAATAGATAAAAATAAAACTACATGTATGAACTATGACATGATGTTATCACTTGTTAAGTGGTATGGAGCTGTATCATTAATGTAGTTATTAAAGTTATATTCAAACTATTCTGAAAGAAAAATCAAGTTAAAATGCTTCTTGCCAAATTCAAATTTTTAACAAGTAGTGTAATGTGGAAACGACATTAAAGCCCGGTTTAAAATCTTAAACACAAAAAATACAAAGGGAAATAATCCAGAATTTAGCCAGGTAGAGTTGTGGTTATCATAATTATGTTATCATTGTATGAAGTTTCATAAAGATCTGAACAAATGGCAGAAATATGTGCTAAATTGAAAACTTCAACGAAATTGTTAACGACGCCGGACGACCGACCGCCCGCCCGCCCGCCTGCCCGTATTTAGCCAAACTATTATCGTAAAAAAATCCAGCTAAAATGTAATTGTATCGGATCTGTTTCCATTTTAGCTTACCTGAGCTCAGCTCCAAATTAGTCAGTATCTTTGAATTAATTAAATCGCGGACGAAATCGATGATGCATCATGTCATTTAAAACTAGGCCATAGAAAACTCCTAAAGATTTAACTTTCGAAATGTCCAGAGCAATAGCGTAGGGTTCCGAATCAGAAAGTCTCCGGTTCGACTCCTATTATCACTAGGGTATATCCTTGAACATATTATAATATTTATCGAGTTTTCGAATGACTCGACTAATATAAAACGGTTAGCTAATATCATTTAAAAAATGTCCCGAAAAGCTGGTTTGTTGATTCGGCCGACATAAATTCTTAAGGTATAAAGCGCTTATAAACGTCGTAAATCCAAAAAAATATTTGTAACACAGTTTGGTAAACTCTTACGTAGGTATAATAAATAACGTACCGCGTGACTACATATAGATAATACGATTGAAAATCAATGTATCGATTTATACTCGTACATCTCATTTCTATACTTTGAATGATACTTTGCTATCTAGACAGGTTGTTTAAAAACTACAAACTATGGAACTTGTAAGTGTATTTTTTTCAGTTAGTATTGTTCTTAAAAACATAGCTACAATTGCGGTAGACGACGTTTGTTAAAAATTTAGATAAGTTTGAAAACAAAAGTAGAGTTTTTAACAGTACTTAATCCTTTACATACATGTATATACTTTAAGTTTCCTTTTAAATTTCGTTACATAACTCGTAGTTACTATATTAAATTAATTATTTGCGCTACTGAGCAGTCTTAAGTACATGCATTGTGTCACTTAAAAAAAAACAAATCAATAGTGTATATTGAAATTTTGAAAACGAAAGTTAGGCAATTCAAACAAAGACAACATTTCTTATCTTGACCTTGGCTAAAAATATACGATGAGGTAATGGTTTTGTGTAAAAATAGGAATATGGGTTGTGTATGTATAGTACGATTAAAGCCATATCGATAGACATTCTTAAAACCGAAATAGACAGATTAAAAAATGCAGCCTATAACAAACTAATTATTGAAGTATTTTATACTAATTATTAACAAATAACGAACATCTGTCTAAATATAACCATCATGGACATATTAAAAAAAGTAAAGCTATCGTATTGATTTATCGCTTAGCCTTTATCATTCTATCGTTTTTGATATATACACCTGCTTAAAGTCCTTTAAACAGAGTGTTCAACTATGCGTCTGTGTCATATATTATTAGCCCAGGGTTCAAAGGTTTGTTAGAGTTATATAAGGATATTGTTATCTTCTTCATTAAATTCATACATGGTATGTAGCATCAACTACAGTTTTTTTTTAGTTGAATAAAAAGTTAGAAAATGTCTGTGTCAGATACTCTTGTGGTTTAGGTATGAGTAAACAAGTGAGCTGCCCAGGCTGACACTAGGAGATGCCGAGGGGATTTAGAGGTATAGTGTACATCTACAAATTTTCGAGAATATGTTTTGTCATGTCTTTAAGCAAACTTAACTGAAAAAACTTGGACAACATCCGGATGTGTATCTCAGAAAAAGAACGAGAAATTTTGGACAGAATATTATGAAATGGCTTATTTTTCTCGTCAAAGAGTCACAGATTTGCCCCTGCCAATTAAGAATCCTTAAGACCCTCTCGGATTTTTGTGTCATGGAAACATATTATTGAGTGCTTTTACATTCTAACTAGATCTACCGTTCTGGATATTCAAAGATCTAGAACTTTAGTTAACATATTAAATCTGGTTTGAAAATACTACTGTTTGCCAGAAAGTAATTAATAAGTCACAAACCAGGGTTCTCACAAAGATGAGTAATCACAATTCCCTGACTTTTCCCTTATTTTTTCTTAACCGAAATCATTTTCCCCTGTCATTGTCAAGTTTGCACAATCTTTGAGCACTAAAAGGATTGTTCAATGCTTATACCCTTCCACATATTGATTACTGTTGTACTATTCGGCGATTATGCAATATGGAATTATCCAATGCCATTCTAAAATTTCAAAAATTCCTTGACTAGCCTATTGATGCACCATCTTAGGAATTATTTTCAAAATAATAAAATGGATGCAATTTGGAGATCGTGTTGACTACAAAAAAGCAATTCTTTCTACAAATCTCTAAATAAAAATGTTCCTGACTTAAACAGTAAATTTGTTTTTTGCAGCAACTAAATTAAGGACAAATTCTAATAAACAATTGTACATCCCAAAACCTAAACTTGAATTCTTCAGAAAATCCTAAGCATATTCAGGATCAATTATATGGAACGAAATGCCTCTTAACATTCGACTCGCGAAAAGTTTGATATCATTAAAAAAATATACCTTAAATGGAAATTTAATAAAAGTAAAATGGTCTTTACCCACTGGAAATATTTACTCTTTCTATTTCAGGCTTCTGTGACATTTCATCATTTTACTTACCTTTCAATTTGTAAATTCATTATATGTTTTTTCACTATGTAAATAATAAAAATAACTTGTGCATGTTTTTCTAGAGGTCCACATGGAAGGTTTGATTTATTCAAATGTGTAGCCTCGTTAAATAAAGTATTTATTATTATTATGTTTATACATTGGCATCCTTATTATATTAGCCAACCTCAATCCTCCCATTCTTTGCTTAAAATTAATTAAGATACAAAATACATGTACATGCAATTGTTATTAACTACTTTAGTTGTTTATTTTCATTTAGTATGCATACACTTATCCCAAATGAAGGTATTCGATAACACAAGTCATGCTCGAAGATGTTACATTCTTAAACATACATTATAGGATTGGCTTAAACAGGCACACATTTTACTTGAATATAATTATAAGTAATCAATGTTAAACTAACATTGAACAAAACAATAAGACAGGTAATGAAAGGGCTACATAAAAAGCAAAATGCAGTAAGGGAAGGACGCTTAACCCCTTTCAGCTTCTTCCTGTGTCTATAGCCACTTAAAAACTTAAATGTGTTTATCAATGACTTTAGTCACAAAAGATTAATTAAGTGTGCTTTCCATATTTTTAGAACATAATTAGACATCCAAAACTGGTTGTAGCTCTTGATATTGGTAGTACATATTCTGGATATGCCTGGCAATACAGAGATGAATTTGAAGACAGGAGAGAAATCCATTTTAATACTAATTGGAGTGCAGGTGCTTTGCAGGTAATATTCCAGTCAAATTTACTTTAATTTAACAGTATTTAAATCCATGCATATATGTTTTATTTTGTTAACTGCATCGGTATTTAAGTGCTTTGATGCTTAGGTTACATAATAAAATCATAAAGACACACTTAAACATGTAAGTAACCTTACCGCATGACAAATTCAAGTGGATATATGTAGTAAAGACCTCACATGTGGTGTGTAATAGGCCACGTGTCTTTGTGTACTTTTAGCAAAGGACTTGCCCACTAAATAGATCATTATGCGGATGCATTTACATCACTTCACTGATTAAAAAAAACCCTTTATTTTTTACATTTATATGTTAACAAGGGCTCCGCTGGGCAGGGCATTATACGCCCGTGTGCAGTCCATGTTGTGTTTTATCTCATATGAAGTCCCTGTGACCTTGACCAATGACCCCGGGACCTCAGAATAGGTCACATCCTTAACTGGGGGCTGTCCAAAGCAATGGGAACCTAGGTACAGCCTATGGTTGAGTTTTCACAGGCACAAAAGTTTCCCATATGATCTTCCAGTGACATTGACCCTGGGGCCTCAGAATCAAAAAGTTTACACTCTTGACCCAAGGAGTATCAATACATAAAATTTGGTGAACCTAGATAAAGTGTTTGTTGAGTTATTCTCTGAGCAAGGTTTTTCCTTATGATGTCCTTGTGATCTTGACCTTTAACCCAGGGGCCTCAAAACCAAAAAGGCATATGCAAGTCATTTTGGCTACCTTTACATAAAATTTGGTGAACCTAGGTACAGTCATTATTGAGCTATTGTCCGGAAAATGTTTTAATATAAATTTAGTCCCAGTGACCCTGGGGTCTCAAAATCAAAAGGGAACATCCTCCACCAAAGGGCTATCAAAACATAAAATTTGGTGAACCTTAAAAAAATGTTGTTGAGTTATCGTCCGGACAAGGTTTTTCCATATGATGTCCCTGTGACCTTGACATTAGACCCCGGGGCCTCAAAACCGAAAGGGCACATCCTTGAAACATGGGCTACTCTCACATAGAATTTGTTGAACCTAGGTACTATGGTTGTTGAGTTAATGTCCAGACAAGGTTTTTCCATATGATGCCCCTGTGATCTTGACCTTTGACCTTGGGGTCTCAAAATCATTAGGGAAGCCCCTCTACCCAAGGGCTATCCACAAATAAAATTTGGTGAACCTAGGTACATTGGTTGTTGAGTTATCATCCGGACAAGGTTTTTCCATATGATGCCCCTGTGACCTTGACCTTTGACCCAGGGGCCCCAAAACCAATAGAGCACATTCTTGACACAAGGGCTATCTACACAAAACATTTAGTGAACCTAGGTACAGTTATTTTTGAGTTATTGTCCGAACAAGGTTTTCATATTTTAAGTCCCAGTGACCTTGACCTTTGACCCTTGGTTTCAAAATCAATAGGAAAGCTCCTCTACCCAAGGGCTATCCACACATAAAATTTGAGGAACCTAGGTACATGCTTTCTTGAGTTATCATCCGGACAAGCAATTGTCCACGGACGGACAGACGGATGGATGGACCGAAGGACAACATCATAACATAATACATCCGTTTTTTCAAAACGGGCGTATAAAAAAGTTTGGACTAACTTAGCTATGAATTTGAAAAATATTCCACCCCAAATATTTGTTTTTAATTAACTGGCTTGGTTTATACACGCAGTGTTAGCATGAACGACCAGTACAAGCAAACAAATAATATTAGGGTTGGGAAAATCACCAACTTTTTTTTGAAACGGGTACTTTTTATGGCCAAATGATGCACTGAATCCAAATATGACCTTCAAAATTGTCTCCGGTGACGTTTTAGGTTCACTTTTTGCGAAAATTCAAAATGGCCGCCAAAATGGCCGATTTTGGTTATGTAGAACTATTTTATATTTTCACATAGCTTGTAATATATCATTTTGTAGGTTTTTAAGGATGATAAACACGTTTTTGAGGTTAAAAATAACAAAATGTGTATGGGAAGCTATATTTTTTGATAATGTATACAATATTTCAGTCAAAATCACACCATTTCGCAGAATAATATCTACTTTTGCATTAAATCAATTTCCTAAAAATCTTTTCATAGGCTTTTCAGCTTGCATATTACAATTGTCATACTTATATCTGCTTTTGATTATATTAATGCTACTAAGAATGATTTTTATCACCTTTTTTAAGTATACACAAACTAGCTTTAATAGCAATAACCAAAATTGCATTCATCGAGCTATGCAGCTCTTTCTGTTTTATTGTATAATGACTTTAAACTGTTATTAATAACTAAAAATTAAACCATCTACTGGTTTTAAATGCTTTACTGTTTATAGATTTTGATGCATTGCAGATTTTGTAAATGTTTTCCATAATTATAAAAATATAATTTTGTAATTATTCTATTAATTTGAAAATTATTATTTGGACAAGCTTGTACTAGCTGTATCTGTACATTTATACATGTATATGAAGTCTTGATTTCATAGTTGTGTAAAAAGTTATGAACCTTTAGACAAAAATATATTCCTTTTCATGAATGGATATGTTAGAAATTAATAATGATGGAGGCCATAATAGCATAGTTAGCATATCTAACTTTGATATCGAAGTCAAAATTGACCTTGAGCTCTCACTTGGATGAAAATGTTTTAAAGAGACAATGACAGTAGGTCATTAGAAGGACTTCAGACATGATTCTAACTTAAATTGATAGTCAATTGAGACGTTAGGTGCACAGAACTGGTTGCTCTAATGGAGTTATCAAGACCACTCTATCAGTACAATCTTGAACCCGTTGCAGCTTTTGATTTGGTAGGCTGGTAGTACAGTGTTTAAACCATGCAAAAGTCAATGTGGGAGTGTACAAGACCATGCACAGATACTTCCATTGATTTCTGTGTCAAGTGCCTATGTATTATAAGTCTTAAGACATGTAATTGCTTATGTGAAAGCTGATACTCCTTTGTGATGTAAGGTTAAGGTGAATTGATCTGGCCATGATAACACAAAGGTATTGCGCATTGTTCATGCTATATAAGGTCCATTTAGACATTGTTGTGTAGTTTTATACACAATTTTTCCCTTCTAAATAGGTTCATTTTCATCTTTAAAGTTGTCATTCAATTTAGAATATCATTAAGAATCTATCAAGTTGCTGAGATTTGTTTTAGTTTGATGGATTCGCCTGTATAATGAAGATTATCCTGTTGTTGTCCGCATGGACTTATAGATATGCTTGTTTCTGTTGAGTTGATTGAGAGCTGATAGGAAACATGTGATGGTCCATCACAGGAGACTTCAGAGACAAAAATTTTTACAATGATAAACTTACTGGTCTTGCAAAGAGAGGCAATCAATATGAAAGCTTACATGATTAACACATGTTATATGCTCACATACTTGATAGAGTGATAAAAACAAAAGAAAGATATCTATCTGCTGTATTACATTTTTAACAAACTAATATTGGTCCATTCAGACTAAAATCAGTTGATTTGCTAAGGATTCAAAAACAGAAAAACGATTGTTATGTGAAGTAAGATATCTAAGAGCCACAACTGTGTCGTATTTACACCAAATGCGACACATAAAAAAGAGATAGTAAACTCAAAATGGAAATATTACCTGAAAACAAATTAAACCAGAAACATCAAACTAGAAAATGATGTTTTGCTTAATATAGACAGTGTTTTAAAGCAAACTCTTTGATCAAGTAGCATATTTGTAATTGTCTTACAGAATAATTGAAAATATGTATTGCCTGGCCGAAATATTGTATAAATTATCAATAAATAAAGCTTCCACTACTTATTTTTGGTATTTTGACCTCAAAAACGTGTTTATCAACCATACAAACCTATAAAATGATATATTACAAGCTATAGTGATAACATTATATTGTCCTGCATAACCAAAATTGGCCATTTTGGCGGCCATTTTGAATTTTCGCAAAAAGTGAACCTAAAACGTCATCGTAGAAAATTTTAATTGTGATATTCAGACTCAGCACATAATTTGGCCCTAAAAAACACCCGTTTGGTTTGCACCTTTTAAAAAAAGTTAATATTTGCCCAACCCTAATAATATGAGATATGACTCATGCTTGTTTGTATAGTAGCATGCAAAAAATTGTTTGCGAAAAATTTGCGATATGCTGCATGAATTCAAGTAGAGACTCCAACTATTAAATAATAGATTTTTCAGTTTTTCCAAAACAAAGCTTGAACTTAGTAAATTGCAATGTAAAAATAGCTCTCATTTGACAATAGTTCCCAAGTTTGTTAACTTCTGTATAAAAACTGTTTCAGCTCCACAAAACGAAGTCGTGCTTAATGCTAAAATATAATGATACAAATGAAATAGAAGAAGTCAAGATAGGACATGATGCAGAAAACACCTACATGAAAATTGCTAAAATGCAAAAGAGTCATGAATTAATTGGAAAATATTATCTTTTTAGTAGATTCAAAATGCGGCTATATAACGAGGTATTTTACTTTTTATTTCTTAGCTATGTTGATAAAGTTAGTAAGATTGTGTTACCATTCACACTTGATGATGTAGTCTGTCTGACTACTTCTGTTATAAGAAAGTTTTCAATTAGTTTAGTTTAGTTTAATTATATTAATTCTCAGAATATCACAAAATTACAAGAATATATAAATTTTACAAATGTACAAATAAGATATTCTTTGAAAGGATTAGAACGAAAGAAAATTCTTATATAGTTATTCTCCTTAACGTTTTCAATTATACTTTGTGATTAGCAGAAAAATAATACCCGTATGCACTTTTTATAATTGTTAACATGCATTTGATATAATTTAGATTTATATAAACGATTGTATTGTTATATCTTGGGTTTACTTTATCACGGTCATTTTTTATTGTTTGACCGTGATTAAACATTTGTGTTTTTATCTTTGAGTTCTTTGGCCATGCATCAAACCTTTCACTGTGTGTTTGGTTTTAGCTAATTTGTCGACGTTTGTAAACAAGTTTACCTATTATTTTAAGAGGACAGAGCTCACTTAAAGAGGACTGAAAAGAAGAATTCTCGTTCATTTATTTAAATACAAAAACATATATTTAGTTTTTACAAAATACTCATTTCACTGATTAAGATATAAGAAGTTTAAAGGTTTTAATTGTTATTGTAGCAATTTTAGTAGTCAATTTGGTTATTTAGACAAATAACAATTACGATTTTAAAAGCAATGTTTTTTCTTCAGAAAGTGATAATAAAGGTAACATATTAAGAGTTGACTGTGAAATATACTCTAACATGTTTTCCTTGTTTTAAATCTAGTCCTTACTTTTAATGTACGGTCTTTATATGGATAACCCGGAAACAAAATTCTATTGATTTACAGAAATTGAATTTCGATGAAAAATTTGAAAAAATCATGGTCGAAGATCAGCTGTCTCAGATTCTACCTCTATTTGATGTTATGACCATATTTATAAGAGAATTAAAAAATCATTGTCAACGAAAAATTAAAGAAAAACGTGAAGAAACGGTTGAAGAAAAAGACACATTATATGTAGTAACTGTGCCAGCCATATGGAGTGATTCAGCAAAAGAGCTTATGAGAAGAGCTGCGATCGAGGTAAACATTTCAAATCTTAAAGTAAATCCAAATATATTTTAAATGATACCATAAGTGTTAATTAGTTTACGTGATCATACAGCTAAAGATAAAAGCACGATGCAATGCTATAAAACGATAAAGTTACTGGTACATGTTATTTCAAATCAATGAGTCACGAAGTCTGAAAATCTATTTGTAACACAATATATTATACATACTGGCAAATATAAATAACACCATCAATTGTCAGCTGAACGATGAAAATATACTGCAATTTGTCTAATATATAAAAGGAGCATAACTTCAAATCTGCAATGTATTTCAATTTGTGGCAATGCACAAAGAACATAAGAGCCACACGCCCACCTGCCGTAAGTGATTAATGACGGGCGTATGAAATGAAAACTGACTTTTTCTGAAACGTTAGCGGTAATGGCATGCAATATTTAAACATACTTTTAGGCTGGTGTAGGAAAGAGAAACGTTTTATTAGCCCTAGAGCCAGAAGCAGCTGCCATTAGTTGTATACATTTAACAAGTCAACAGAAAAGGAATATGAACAATTTCGGTGACGTTGGTCAGAAATTTCTTGTTGCTGATTTAGGAGGTAAAGTTTTTATTTTTTAACTACTATCTAACTAAACATTTTAACATCCCATAATTATTGGATTGTATTTTGACAAACAATACTTTTCCCTCAAAACTGAACGCTTATTTAAACTCCTTTATAAACTTACACGTTAAAATCAATACAGAAATGAATTAAAGAAAAGGAAAGGTTTAAACTATTGAACTAAATAATAACTAATTACTTCGTTACTAACATGGTATAAATGAGAGATGACTTACATTACACTGTATCTGTTTTTTGTTCTTTTGTACAGAGTAAACCAATATTTATCATAAGTATGTACCGTGACCGTTCATATCTACTTCATTTAATAATACTTTTCTAGATATCACTACAAGCTGACAATCATCTCCATTTTTAGATATTGAATTTACCACCTCGCCACTACTGCGACAATAGCGCGTTAAACTATAATCATGTAACAGTTTCCCATTTCTTATATTTGTAGGTGGAGCTGCAGATTAAGCGAGGTTTCTTCTAATTATACGTAGTTTGCTTTTTTGAAGACAAATCTGGTTTTAGTTTAGACAGTAAACCAATACTCATGATAAATTTGCAATGAATGGTGGGCGCCCACGTTTATTTCGGTCCAGATTACTTTTCTTTACAAGTACTAGCTATCTCTTCCACAAAAAGCTGATACTTAAAATATTATATATAAGGATATATAATTTACCGCGGATGTGAATTGAATTAAGGACAAACTCTTACTTTTTACCACTACACTACTACTGCGACAGAGGTGGGTTGATCTGTTATTATTTAAAAGTATGATATTTATTATATTAACAGGTGGAACTGCGGATTTATCAGCAGTTGAAGTACAAAAGAATGGTTTTCTGAAGGAACTCCATCAACCTATTGGAAAAAATACTGGTGGTCAAGATATAAACAATGCGTTCTTACAACACTGTAACGACAGCTTTACGGGAGAGAAATGGCAAGAAATATTACAAGATGTCACGCCATCGGAGGCAATCAAAATGGAAGCAAGTTTTGAAATGTCTAAGGTACAAATAGGATCAACAGATGATGATGGACAAATGATTGAAGTTGAAATACCAAGAGTAATAAGCAGAGGAATTGAAAACAAGTCTATATCAATTAAAAAAGGATCTTTTGTAAAATACGATGATCCAATTTTTTTGTTTGAGCAAGATTTTGTCCGTAAGGAACTTTTTACGACCACATGCAATTTGATATATGAAAATGCTATTAAAGAAGCTCTCAGCAGAGATGAAGCCGAAGGTATTACCACTATCATATTGGTAGGTGGATTTTCTGAATCACCAATCGTCATTGAAACGCTACGAGTAAGAGTTGAAAAGGATTTTCCTGGCATTAAAGTCGTAGTCCCAGATTCACCCTTTAAGTCTGTTCTACTAGGTGCTGTCTTGTATGGTCATGATCCAATGATATTTAGCAGTAGAATAAGTAAAGAAACTTACGGTGTCAAGACCAATCGCGACTTTGATGAACACAAACATGATCCTTCGAAAAAATGGCAAATTGAGGAATCCGGTGTATTTATGTGCAAGAACATTTTTGATATTCATGTGAAAAAGGGACAGTCTGTTAGTTTGTTAGAACCACAACCTAAACGTATTTACAATCCAGCGTATAAAGAACAAAAGTCAGTCGCTTTTCCCATATTTTCTTCATCCAATATTAACCCAACGTACACAACTGATGAAGGATGTAAACACATTGGTACAGTAGAAGTTGAAATGCCTGATACTACTGGTGGAACTGACAGGAAACTAGAGGTTAGCATGTTATACGGTGGTACACAGATTGCTGTTTTAGCAAAGGATTTAACTACAGGCAAAGAAGTGAGTGCTGATATTTCTTTTGTATGAATAAAAAGGAATAGACATACCAAAAACGACTTTTAACATATGAGTTATATATCTATACATTAGACTTTTTTATGAAAAATGTGTTTTTGGCAAAAGAAAAGGAAAAATTGACCAACTATATAATAATGTACGAAACGACGTTACAAAGTAATAAGATCGTAACGTCGCAAACACAAAGACATCATTTTTATTGTATTTATGTATGCATAATGAAGAACAGATTGAGGAAAAAAGAATTATGGAATTATGACATAAAAAATATCAAAAAAACACAAATTTTGTTTCTAAGAAAAACGATTAAAACACATAATTCACCTTGTCCTGCGCATGGCTAAAACATAAACTATTGGATTGTTATGCTATTGATTTTATGTTATTTTCATGGAATAGTAATGCGATATAATTGTGAATGTTTATCAAACATTATGTTTATGTTACTTTTTATCAATTAAAACTTGTATATCTATCCAGATCAGAGTTGTTTTATATTGTTATACATCGTAGTAGGTAGTCCCATATTTCAAATTGAAGCTAAAATTTCAAAAGTAAAAATCTTCCAGCAGCGACACCAGTTTTTGTCTTGAATTATAAAATGTCTTGTTCAGCCAGACACTAAAAAGGTCATGTATGCTCAACAAAAAGTAATATGGAAATTCATTTATATGCAATCGTTCCAAGAGTAAATTACTTATGAAACACAGCTGCAAAAATTGATGGAAAAGAGAATGTCAGTAGAAAGTGATTAATCACCATACTCGGAGGAATGTACTAAAATTGGATGGGTCATTGGTCAACCCCTGGCTCCTATGCTTTCACCGGTGAGCACTAGTTAAGAACTTAAAGCAAGTATACACTCACCAAAATTTCTTATCGGTCACCCATTAATTCCTTAATTTCAAATAAATGAAATTATTTAAGGACTTTTATGGCAATAATTATTAAAGCAAAATATAGAAGGTGTATTCTAGACAAAATCATATTATCGTATTCTCAATAACAGCGATTTTGTACGAGTATCTTGAACATAAGTTAAAGTAATCATTTTAAAAGGCACCAAGTGAAAATATTCAGAACAAGTATTTAATAATGTGTATGGCCTCTGTTGGCAGCTACAGGAGGTCTTAAATATACAGCGTATCCTAACAGGTACTGCTGCGGGATATTTCTCCATTCCTCTTAAAATTCACGCTCCTTTTCTTAGAGGATATGCTGCTGGCAGCTGTTTCGAATCGACCTTTTAGTTTCATCGAATTCATGTCCGCGCTATTTGGAGGGAAAGGAATTACCCGCACATTATTCTCGCATGACTATCGGTCCTCTAGTAATATGACATGGGGAATGATCTTGGATAAGCTGCATTCTTCTATCATCAGTAAAAAAGTGAAGTAGCAGAACAAGGAATGTCGTCTTGCCCAATGGTATTATTACGCGGAGACTTAAATGCTCGGCGTTTTGGGAAGAGATCGTATAGCCTGTACTGCTCCTACACCTTTAATAATCGGAGAATGCAGCTTATCAAAAAAAGCTTTATGTCATTATTTAGAGATATTGCCGTAGTAGCTGCTAACGGAGGTAATACTCATTATTAAATACTTGCTCTGAATTTCTTCTATTTTATTTATTTTTATTTATTTATTGGAGTTAACGCCGTATCAACACAATTTAGGTCATTTCACGGCGTCCAGCGCACCTAACCTAGCTTTCCTGGACCATTGTCTATAACCAGTACTCACCTACCCTTCCACAAGGCCGGAAACTTCTCCATATTATCTAATCAATGGAGGAAAATCGACATTATTGTCAAATTTTCATGGAAGGGTATAACCTCCCCGGGTGGGATTCGAACCCGCACCCCATCGGGCACGAGTATCCAAATCCCGGCGCTACCAACTGCGCTATCGACCCGGGTTACCTGAATTTCTTCACTTTGTAACCTTTGTTAATGACACTCGTATGAAATCATAATTATTGACATATGATTTTGTCTAGAATACACCTGATACATTTTTCTTTTTTAATTATTGCCATAACAGTCCTAAATTTATTTCAGTTATTTGAAAATACAGATTAAATGGGTGACCGATTAGAACTTTTGGTGAGTGTATACTATTCAAGGGAAGCAATCTCATATTATCAAAATCAACAAACAGTATGAGTTGTTCATCTTTTCTCACATCATTTATATTCTCTATATGTGTACATGCATGAAATGTTATACTTTTTTTATTTCAATTTTGATAAAAAACATTCAGAAATAATCTTGAATGTACTACGTACTACTTGTTTGTAATTTGTTATTGTCGTTTCTATAGCTTTGGCGAATGTTCCATGTGTATAAAGATCCCTGTCTTGGGTTATTGTCATTAAGTCAAAAGTCAGCATTAAGTTCGTTCGTTAGAGTCTATTCTTTCACTTGGCAACACCATTTTGGGTGTTCATTGATATAATCAGACTCTTTTTTATAACAATATAATACACATTAATAGTTTGGTGTAAAATGTGGATATTTATATATCTGGGCATTCAACCACGTTAGTTTTAAACCAGGAAAATTATTTAGGATCTTTTGTTTTGTCGACCAGGATCAGCGAGAATCTTGATTTAACATACTCTGGGTATTATTTTGAATTATATATATTGTCTTCTCTTTGAAAGTCAATATACAATTCCGTTGTAAAATGAAATAAATCATGTTATTTAATACCAGTATGCACCTACGTTAAAGTTAAACATAAATTTGTTACAATTTTTATTTGGACTAACAACGTTTATCAGCTAACCTAAGTTATGTACGGCGGTCGAATCTACTGAACCAATTTTCATTGACACTTCGCCAAGGGTATTAGCTCATCGCGCTATATGGAGTTCATAACGCCTTAAATGAAGAAACATCGATAACAAATTATCATATGTTCAAGGGTGTAACCTGTGACAATGGGATTGAGCCAGAAAATTTCTCTTTCGAAATCCAACTCTCTGCCGCGCATAACGTCCTGGAATTTTCTAAAGATATGTGACGAGCATGGATCCGGATGTCCAGGTTTTAGAACTATCCAAAGTGATGTCAATTAATCGTAGTCAATGGACGCAATTATAGTCCGAGTTGTGGGACGCTTATTGGCTGTAGTAGAGCCGACTTGTATACAGTTTTCACCAAAAGTTTGGAGACATATTCACTTTGTAGGCCAACTAAATCATGACCTATATTGACTTCTTCAATTTCATTTTTATAATCATATTTTAACGTTAAGCATGACTTTGTTTTGTGAAGCTGAAATAATTTTACACAAACGTTAACGAACTCAGAGGTGATGAATGCTCTGAAACTTTTGTATAATGAGAGTTGTTTTCTACATTGCGACTTAATTAACTAAAAAGACTTATCCAACAAACAAATAAGTCACATCTAAAAGTATTCATTTGATTTTTCAAGTAAGTTATATGTACTATTCACATGAACTAGTAATGACGAGAGATCATCAACGTGTGCGCCTTTACGATTTATTATGAAAACGTAACGTCAAAACACTTTAAATTAAGATAGATGCTGTTATTAAAACACATCAAACTGTATAAAAAAGAATAAAAAATAGTAAATCACAGTGAAATTTACCTGTAATGCACCAGCTCTCCAATTAATATTAAAATGGATTTCTCTGCTGTCTTCATCATAAAGTCATCTCTGTATTGCCAAGCATATCTAGAATATGTTCTACCAATATCAAGAGCTACTACCAGCTTCGGATGTTTCAATATGCTCTGAAATATGAAAATAAAATCTCTACCAATACGATCAGACTGTAAAATTAGTCAAATATCAAAATCACTTTAATGTATTAGCTACCTGTAATAGTAATCGATGTTGAGTTTTATTGTGATGTAATATAGTTTATGTTTTTTCACACCGTACGCTTCAAATAAGTCAGTTTTGTGTTTGGCGGTCAGGCATCGAACATTGACTAGTCTTATATTCGACCCAAGCATTCAACTTTATACTAAACAAATACCTTTACAAGTAGCAACAGCTCACATGATTCCGAGGATAACGAGGCAGGCAAGTTAATAATATAACATACTTCAATACTAAATTCAACGATTAAATAAGTCAAAAATATTTGTCCGTTCATCAATGTATTCACTACCATGTAGCGGGCGTGGCACAGTAGTTACGACGTTGGACTGGTAATAATTGGATAGCAAATTGAATCCTTACCCCACTTCGTTGTTCCTTTGAGCACAAAAGTTTATCCAACTAGCCCAATACTGGGGAACCAGGAAGCGGACTCAAAGTGATAAATTTAAGTTGTCAAATCGTGTTTCACAATCGATCTATATTCAATTAAGTAAACATACACATCTGTTTACATGTATATCGATTAATACGTTTCGTTATTGGTGGGAGCACAGTTTTTGTCATTGGCTCTTCAAGATAAGTTCGGTGCTTGTTTACAAAATTAAGTTAATACAATGACAAACGTCAAATAAATGAAGACTGAATAATAGAATAGGGGTGTAAACTTCTACTTTCGTTTTCAATAATTTCATTTGTAATTTAGGTTCACGTTAAACTTAAATGTAGAATATATTTCGTAATTTTATTTGTGTTTAAATAAAAGATATACCAGTTCCATTGTAGTTTGAAAATCAGTAAATTCATTATTTAAACCTGTTTTACATTAGTGTAAAATAAATCATATAAATAGATAAAAACCAAACTACATATATGTAATACTACAGTAAAGTTCCACTATTAAGACCAGTTTTGTTATTTCAAAATCATACGATTTTTGACAATTATTAAGACCCAAATGCTTAATTTGTGAACAAAAGGATCTCTATAATAAGACCGTTTCGCTATCAAGACCAATGATTTTGCTGGTCTTAATATCGGAACTTTACTGTACATTATGTAATCAAATGCTAAATGGTATAGATCTGTGTCAGTGTATATCGTAAACAACTTTGTTAAATAGTACATAAGGTGTATACCAAAGCTGATTTTTGACTGATAAACTAAAAAATGCATATTAAAACAATTATTAATAAACCCAAACCAAACTGATCTAAAATTAGTCTCTAAATACTTCTTGCAAAATTCAATCTTAAAAAGTGTGGTATTCAAACCAAGCAATACATAAGTTTACTGATAAAATATTAGTTGCTTTCTTGTTTTTTATCTAATATCATAAAGATTCTTCGTTTTGAAGTATGAGTACTACTTTTAATGATTCACAATCTGTATGGATACTTTCTCAATGATAATTATATATTTTTTATAATATTCAATAACGAATAATGTCGGATTAAAGTCTAGGTCACATATTTAAATTACAGAAACACTTCCCAGAGATTTACCTTTTGAAAAGATCGAAGCTGTATTGCAGTTATAGAGTGCAGGATTAAGAATCAGAAGACCTCTAGTTAGATTTCCATTATTAGGGGATTTAACGCTTGAACATATGACTATTGTTAGCCACTTTCCTCCACAGAAGAAGAAAAAGTTATCAAGTCAGATAGAAAGGTAGTGAGTACCATTAATTTTTAGAAGTGTCCCTGATAGTTGGTTAGTAGATAAGGCCGCCATACATAAGCTTATAAAATGTGTTGATAAACATCGTACATCCAAATAAAAAGCATTTAACAAGGTATGTTACGTAGGTACAGTCCAACAGAATTAACATGAGCTTGACCTTTTTGCAAGAATATATTTAACTCCGTATTTACTGTCTATTTTTGTCTTTGTTTGTAAATTGCGCTTTATCGGAAGCTTTCGGCAAAATACACGTACTGATCAATTAATTTTGTTTTCATAAGAATAAAACTTTAAAACTGTGCCATGCTATTGCAGACTTACTTGTTTCCCCGAAAACTAATGTGTCCAAAATTAATAGTACAATAACATGCCTAGTTTACAAAATTGATTTTTATAGTCACATAGGCTGTTATGAACACGTGTATAACCGTATACACGCATACGGAAACTCACGATTTAATGTTAGTGAAGCGTGTAATTATTATAATGAGTTGTTAAAGTTCAGATTAATATTGTTGCACTATATATACTATTAAATAACATAGCACGTGATTACATGATATCATTTTACCAAATATTGATTAATATATCTACCGACTTAAACACCTCATTTCTACTCCATATTTTAAATTATGTTTTACATTTTGGACGATACTTTGCTATTCAGCTAGTTTGTTTAAAAAATAAACTATGGAACTGGTGAGTGAAGTTTTAATCATTATTGTTTAATAGTATTACTTTAAAAGAGCTACAATTACAAAATATAACGGTAGTAAAAATAATAGTATATGAAAAGTTTGAAAACGAAAGTGAAGACTTTTTTCTATTTAATATAAACTTACATTTTCCTTATTAAATTTTACAGGCTTTATATTTAGAAGTTTGTATATCTTAGAATATTTTATGTATATTGTCAATGAATTTCATCGGCTCAATGTGCGCAGTTGATAGAGCATCTGACTTGTGGATCCGAGCTACGGATTGAGGATTAAACTTCCTCTTTTTATTAAATATTAAATGTATTATTTCCTTTACATAGTCGGAGGCACACACATGAAGCCATTATAAAACCAAAGCAGTTATGTCGATTGTAATTTAGAAAACGAAAGAAAGGCGGTTCAAACAAAGGAAATATTTATTATTTTGCCGACTAAAATATACGATGACGTATTGATATAGTATAAAAATAGAAACATGAAACATGAGTTGTGTATGTATAGCAAGTAACAAGTATATCGCTTCTAAAACCGATATAGAATTATTAAGAAATAAAGCCCATAACTAACTAAATGATTTTAGTCTAGTTAACAGACGTTTTAAAAGAATCTTCGCCTACTTTGGAATAATTATACAGGATTGAGATATAATGCATTATTTCAATTAAATTGCGTCGATTGCCGCGTCAAAGATTAGATTTTAAATACATTTATGTATAACAAAACTAATTCAATCAATTGCAGTGGACTATTTATGTCTGTTTTGTCTATTATAGAGTATAATAAGACATCCAAAGCTGGTAGTAGCTCTTGATATTGGAAGTACATATTCTGGATATGCATGGCAATACAGAGATGAATTTGAAGACAGGAGAGAAATTCATTTTAATACTAATTGGAGTGCAGGTGCTCTACAGGTAAATTTCCAGTTTTACTTCAATTTTGTGTATCAATAATTGTGCGAAAATAAATGGCGATACAATAAAAACTAGATGAATTTAACAACCATTTTGAATTTTGTAAATGTGTTATTGTTTTTTTAGGTTTATACTCAGTACTTGCCTGTTTTACTTTAGACTTAAAAACGCTTTCTATTTTTTTATAAAAGCTTTATATAAACACAATTTCAGCTACACAAAACGAAGACATGCCTGATGATAAAATGTAAAGATGGTAGTAAACCAAGCGAGGAAGCCGTGCCACACCTTACAGCAGATGAAATAGAAGAAGTCAAGATAGGACATGATGCAGAAAACACGTACATGAAAATTGCTAAAATGAAGAGTCATGAATTGATGGGAAAATATTATCTCTTCAACCGATTTAAGATGCGGTTATATGACAAGGTATTTCACTTGGAATATTTAGATACTCATAATTAAAAAACAACATTATGACAAACGTGTGTTTAACTGCTGCAAAACTGTATTTTTCCTGCTTTCTAATTGAAATGAAATTCCTGGTAACCAATAACAATTGAAAATATCAAGCTAGTCAATTGTATGGTGTACTTAATGGCATTGATCTTAACAGAATTGCTTGGAAAAGAATTGCCTAGATTGGAACAACATCATGCATAATGGTGCCTGAAATTTAATTGATACCCGAATTAAGACCATACAATAGATTTATTAAGTATTGTGTTCAACGATACAATGAACAATTTAATCAATGTTTTATTGATTTATCCAGGGTTTCCATGACGAAATGTTAGTAGAAGATCAGCTGTCTCAGCCACTACCTTTATTTGATGTTATGACCCTATTCATAAGAGAACTGAAAAAGCATTGTCTTAAAAAAATAAATGAAAAACGTCAAAATACGATAGAAGAAAAAGACACATTATTTGTCGTGACTGTTCCTGCAATATGGGACGAAAATGCCAAAGCGTTTATGAGAAAAGCAACAATAGAGGTAAAAGCTTTGTAACCAAGATTTCAAAATAATGTTTTTCATAAAGACGATACGATTCTATGGGGATTACTTGTTAGAAAAATGCATTCACTAAGTAATACAAATAAGTACATAGTAAAATCATACATAAATATGACACAGTTAGCATTTTTCACTTGACAAAATTCAATTACCTTATTGAAACTTTTGCAGTAATGTTGTCTTAAAATATACTGATATGATAGCTGATAAGCTTATGGTTGTAACGTTTATTTAGGATTTTCGATTAAAACTAGTTTTTATCATTTGTAACCTCCACATTCTTTTTAATGAAAGCTTAACAGTTAAGATACTTAAATATTTTCTTTTATTTACTCCAGGCTGGTTCCGGAAAAAGAAATGTGTTGTTAGCTCTAGAACCAGAGGCAGCCGCTCTCAGTTGTATGCAATTAACAAGTCAACAGAAAGAAGATATGAACAATTTTGGTGACGTTGGTCAGAAATTTCTTGTTGCTGACTTAGGAGGTAAAGTTTTCAACATGTTTCATGTTTTAACCAAAATTCGAATACAATTTACCATGGATAAAAATGTTACTATTAATTCAAATAAAATAATTTTACATAATAATCAAAAATTTTATGTACGAAGAGCACATTAATTTAAACAGATAGGGGAACTTTATTTTAACGAGGGTTTTACGGTTTGTATATTTTCAGGCTGAACAGCAGATTTATCAGCCGTGGAAGTTCTAAAGGATGGATCACTTAAGGAGCTCTTCCTATGCCATGGAAATAACGCTGGTGGTCAAAATATAAACGATGCCTTTATACTACATTGTCATGATAGCTTTCAAGGAAAGAAATGGCTGGAAATATTTAGTGATGTTACACCAGCTGACGAGATCAAAATGGAAGCAAATTTTGAAACGTCAAAGGTACAAATTGGATCAACTGATTCCGACGGACAGATGATTGAAGTTGAAATACCAAGAGTAATAAGCAGAGGCATTGAAAACAAGACTATAACATTGAAAGAAGGATCTATTGTGAAATATGATGATCCAGATTTTAAGTTTGATTCGGATTTTGTCAGAAACAAACTTTTTCAGACCACTTGCACATTGATTTATGAAGATACCATCAAAAAAGCTCTCAGCAGAAAAGAAGCCAAGGAAATAACCACTGTCATATTGGTGGGTGGATTTTCTGAATCACCCATCGTCATTAAAACCCTACGAGAAAAAGTCGAAAAAGATTTTCCTGGCGTTAAAGTTGTTGTCCCAGACTCACCATTTAAGTCAGTTCTACTAGGTGCTGTCTTGTATGGTCATGATCCAATGATATTTAGCAGTAGAATTAGTAAAGAAACATATGGTGTCGATACCAAGGTCGACTTCGATGAAACCAAGCATGATGACTCAAAGAAATGGCGCAATGAGGAATCGGGTGTGTTTTGGTGCAAGGACATATTTAGTATTCATGTGAAAAAGGGACAACCTGTTAGTTTGTTAAAACCACAACCTAAACGTATTTACAATCCAGTGTATAAAGAACAAAAGTCAATAGCTTTCCCCATCTTTTCTTCATTCAATATGAACCCGATGTACACAACTGATGAAGGATGTAAACAAATTGGTGAAGTGGAAGTTAAAATGCCTGACACTACTGGTGGAACAGATAGGAAAGTTGAAGTTAGCATGTTATATGGAGGTACACAAATTGCAGTATTTGCAAAGGATTTAACTACAGGCAATGAAGTGAATGCTGAGATTGTCTTCGGAAAGTTTTAAGTACTACAAATAGACAATGTTGAAACGAATAAATAAGAAGAGGTCTGATTAAGAGTTCAAGGAAAATGTTTTCATAGAAGTTAGACAATTTGAATTACATGTATATATTTTATTCATACTTAAGTCATTAACATGTTTAGATTCGTATTTTTATTCGTAGAATAAGTGTGAATACAAGTCTATTGTCAAAGTCGGAGACGTTTGTCTATTCAATCATTATTTTGGTTAAATGTTTAATCGAGAAATAAAAATATTAGAAAGTTGATCGAAAAAAAGGTGTTAATAAAAAACAATGTACTCATACATAACTAAATAAAACATATTGTGCCATATTTCGTAGCAGATTGTTATTATTCTGTGTTATGACATATTTTAACATAACGAAGGAAAGTGTTTTATTCCTGATACTGAATGTCCTCATTTGGCGTTAATGGTACTAGTTCACAGATTGGGTTTTTCTGTAATTTCAAAATTTCATTCAATGTCTGTAATTGTACCTAAACATTAATTTTTAATATTTCAAGAGAAACTGACCTATAGGTGACAGGTTGCAAGAAATATACTATAAAAGTAACTAAAGTGCGCTAAAATTGTCTGTACCGTTACATACGGAGTATATTTACTACATGAAACATTATCATTTGTAGTTTTAGGTCAATTTGCATTAAAATTGTCATGATCATAACACTACTTTCCTGCTTCAAAAATTGATTCCAAACAATTTAGACAGTTTTAGAAAATGTTTATATTTAAGTTTAAATCTGTGAATGAGTACCTTTAATTCATATTTAAGTAAGTTTCTTAGAGTGCATTCTCTGCTCTTGCTTAAAACTTTTAAACTTTTAACTTTTAATCAGCTTGTTACAACAATTTTTAATATTGTGTTAATGTACATACATAGATTTTAATAGATATTTAATTTTGTTATATATTTTTATCCATTAATTACTATATGTAATTTTGATTATTTTAGAATATGTAATTATTTTCCATGTATATGCTTATATTAGCTGTAATTTGTTTTAACTTATGTACTCTGTGATAGTCGGTTAAAAGGCTTTTATAGCTTATGTTTCTTGTTATTATATATTGCCGACTGAAAATGAAATTTACTTACTTACTTAACACCGAATACTTCTCTTTCGTTGTAGCTTTATTCACTAAAAAAAGACATAATGTACATGTATATATTACTGTTTTAGAAATAAAACAAAGTGTTTTAAATTGAATTTGTTTATTGTTTTCATGCTAACAGTTACATTCGTCTATAATTTAGAAGAGTTGGTACCATTCGCTTTGAATCCACGATGGCAACAACTTTGTCGAACTCATTTGTAAATTGACAAATCAATGTACACATAACAGATTCAAAGCAATATAAGATGAGATTCCTTTAATCATGTATTTTACATAATTGTAGACTTGACTAAATTTGAGTGAGACTGCTGTTCACTGCTGTAGGCGTTTGTGGATAGGCAACAGGGAGGCAAGAATGCTATACGCCATGCAGCTATGAGTATGAGTAAAAGTAATTTATGTCTAGGTTGCTGACCTTTAAAGGTAACAGATGATGAACTATGACCAGGATTTCTAAGAGAATTTTAGTACCTTGATTCAATTGATATCAGTAAAAACTACCTATCTCGAATTAATGAACACCCAGTAACGTAGGCATATAAAATACAATTTATGAAGAAGTATTCTGTTTGTTTCGCTAGGTTTAACTCCGTAGCAACACATTGTATATGTCATATAAAGGCAGTCAGTCAGCTTACTCACTTTTCTTGGAAAGACTAAATCTCTGGGTTAAGTTGTTCACCAACTACTTGGCTCATACTTTCGTCAGTAACTGACAACTGCCTAGCATAATTAAGAATCATTGGTAGGAGGGAGAATGGTCGGAGAAATAATTTCATGGCCAAGCTCCACGAAAGTATGTATCGCCCGGGAAACGACCCCTCGATCAATAGACCTGCGTGCTACAAACTGAGCTAGCCGGGAGGCTTAAGTAGTATTCTATTACTAGTAAAACAATCACTATCTATAAAAAAATCTTTCGCAACCAATAGGTATCCTATTCAACGTACTAAATGATCAACTTAACCGGTCATATCCATGTTCATGTAAATAAATACAAGCAATATTGGTACTTTTAAAAGTCGATGACATTTTCTATCGACTAAGTTTCTCTTGGCGTTTTTAAATTGTCCGCCATATTTTGGTCAAATGATACATATGTCACCATGAGATGACAGTGTTTTAAGTAGCTCAGCAATTTTGTGTCGATAGCAAGGACATTGTTTGACCGTTAATATGTATTCAATAAGATTAATGACCTCCTTGTTATCGTGAAGTGCCTGGTTCGATACTACCTTCAAACGTGCAAATTTTCTTGTTTGTCGGGATTGAGAAATTACATGTAACAAATACAGGCTCCAGCTAAAGATCAACTTAAAAGAAATCCTACCAAATAATATACCTAAATAAAACAAAAAATATTACATGACTTTATCCTTAAATTGTTCTAGTGATATTCAAGCATAATGAATATGTATACCAATTATGTATACCGGAAAGGACTGGAATGATGTATGTTACACAGGTATAATATGCCAATTGTACTCCCTTAGGTTACTTCTACATCTATGTCATTGTGCCTATACAGAACTTGATTCCTCGATTGACTTCCTGGATTCAATAACATAACAGAAATTGTATATCTCTCGTCTCGCATTAAAAGTCAGCCGATGCTAGAGTTAACTTCATGAAGCGTAAACCTCATAAAGACAGATAAATGTGAGTATTTTAATGGTTAAAATGTTGTACAACAGAAACAGACGAAACGTGTTCATGTTATTGTTAATATCGAAGATTGAAGAAGTAGTCGTAAAGAAACCTTTAAAACTTGACAAAAACGTGCGGTTTAGTAAACATTGATTTTAAATATGATACAAAACTATTTTAATCAGTCAATAACAACAATATATATAGCTATTAACGTATTATGCGTCGTATATACATCTAAATAACGTGTATTCATTAAAAAAATGTTGAATCATGTTTTAATAATGTTGACAATTATTATTTATTAGATGTGTTTGACAGTTTTGTAATAGATCTAGTTTTGAAATAGAATATCCTTTTAAGTAATTAATAAACTAATGATAATATTTTTGAAGATAGTGAACAGAACAGAAAAGAACAGAACAGTTGTTTTTATTGAAGATTTCTACAACAAAGGCACATGATCTTACAAAACATTTAAGTAAAAATATAATACAGATCAATGATTAGACACATATACAAAGGTAAAACAATGCATACACATGCATCAATAAATAATCCATAAAGTATTTGACTTGAAATACAGAATTGTGTTGAAATATATTCTACAATGTTTATGAGAGTGGTATGTTATTTATAAGACAACGTTATTTCTAATATGCAAGGCAAATTTAATACAATTTGATAAATTAAACAAAATCGTTTTAACTGAAGAAGACAATACTGTGTTATATTTAAATACAGAAGGTCTAGTATAGTAAAT
This sequence comes from Mactra quadrangularis, assembly GCA_025267735.1. NCBI lineage: Eukaryota > Metazoa > Mollusca > Bivalvia > Venerida > Mactridae > Mactra > Mactra quadrangularis. The sequence goes on along the minus strand of CM046305.1, from coordinate 42,601,813 downwards.
TGGATCAAGAAATTGTCTGCGTAAATTACTATAACATGGACAAATACAAAAAAACGGTATACATCTTCTATATCACGTGTTCCACAGTACAGACAAAAACGTCCATTTCTTGCAATACCTGGACGAACATACCGTCCCGTATGCATTCGTAATGAATGACCTACGATTCTAAAATTGGTTAGTATATAACGAAGGTCATTTGGAAGTAAGTCTTAATATGACTCATAATTAAAATTTAGAATATTGATATTCATACAAAATTGAACTATTATCAACTGATGCTCTCCACCCTTGTATAAAACAATCAATAACCCGTTGTCCAAACATGTGAGGAAATGTTTTTATGTGAAACAAAATCTTGACTTAAACATACATCAGAAATCCTAAAGTCGTCTAACAGCTTACGAACTCTTGAGACCCAGTAAGTTTTACCTTTCAGACAATCATTAAGTTAGATTTAAATTATAATACTTTTGAAGTATGATATTGTCTGAATTTATCACTTTTACCCAATATTTTATTACCTTAAAATAACGTTGAATATAAAGAAGGTATCTAGATAATTCTCCATAAACACCAGATGAAGCTGTACTAGTTCGAACATTTAATATTCGTTTGCAAAATTTTAAGTGAATTCTTCAATACCTTTTTGCTTTCGAAAAACCCAGGTTTCGGCAAAATAGTTTAAAATAGAACCGATAAAAGCGTCAAACAACTGTTACATTATATTTGGTTTTAAAGGATTCGATTTACAGTTACATATTAATGCGTTTAATGCTTTAAGGCTTTCACCTATCAAATGTTCCTCATGTAAAACAAAAATTCCATTATCTTTAAAAACTGTACCAAGGTGATTAAAACTGTCAACTATTTCCACTGTTGTACCATTATATGTCCATGTCCCTACCGGTAATAAACTTCCCCTTTTCTAAAAACCATTAGTTTTGTTTTTGATTTATTTACTTCTAATCCCCATGTAGAGCAATATATATGTAATAAATTTAAACTTGTTTGTAAATCATCAGGTGAGTTTCCTAGTACAGCCATATCATCAGCAAACATAAGTAACATTAAAGTTATGTCATCAATGGTTAGACCTGAGTTTATTTCTTGTTGTCAAAAACAATTCCAAGTCATCAAGAAATAAAGGCACTAAGGTAGGGGACATAATCTCTCCTTGCTTTAAACCTAATGAGTATTTAAAAAATCTGAGTAATTGTTACAGTGGATACTCAAAAACACAACTGTTGAAGTCTTACTGTCTCTATCCACTACCCTTATGTATAAGTCAAAACAGATGGTAATAGTAAATAAATCAATTTGAAGTGATAATGTACGAATATACTAAAAATACAATGTATATTTTTTATCAACTTGGTATCGTAAAATGGTATCGTAGTGTTTTGTTTGTAGTTACCATAAACAATAATACGAGTATGTATGGTTATTTTATTCATCGTCAAATTTTATACCTTCTTTTAGAACATGAAGAGATAAGATTGCCTTCATATAAAGAAGTTCATGGTGTACTTTTTTAAAAACATCCAAAGACAATCTCAGCATTCACTTCTTTGTCTGTAGTTAAATCCTTTGCCAGTACAGCTATTTGTGTACCTCCATATAACATGCTAACCTCAATTCTCCTATTGGTTCAACCAGTAGTATCAGGCATTTCAACTACAACTTCACCTATTTGTTTACATCCTTCATCAGTTGTGTACGTAGGGTTAATGTTGGACGAAGAAAAGATGGGCAAAGCTGCTGCCGTTTGGTCATTATACTTTGGATGGTAAATCTGTTTAGGTTGTGGTTTTAACAAACTTACAGACTGACCTTTTTTCACATGAATATGAAAAATGTCCTTGCATGTAAATACACCTGATTCCTTATTGTACCATTTCTTTGAAGGATCATGCTTGTCTTCAATGAAGTCGACGCTGGTCTTGACACCGTATGTTTCTTTACTAATTCTACTGCTGAATATCATTGGATCATGACCATACAAGACAGCACCTAGTAGAACAGACTTAAATGGTGAATCTGGAACGACAACTTTCACACCAGGAAAGTCTTTTTCAACTCTTTTTCGAAGCGTTTCAATAACAATTGGTGATTCAGAAAATCCACCCACCAATATGACAGTGGTTAATCCTTTGGCTTTATCTTTGTTAAGAGTTTTTCGAATTGTATTTTCATAAATCAATGTGCAAGTGGTCTGAAATAGTTTGTTTCTGACGAAATCCGAATCGAATTTAAAATCTTGATCATCGTATTTTACAATAGATCCTTCTTTCAATGTAATAGACTTGTTTTCAAAACCTCTGCTTATTACTCTTGGTAATTCAACTTCAATCATCTGTCCATCGGAATCCATTGATCCTATTTGTACTTTTGACATTTCAAAATTTGCTTCCATTTTCATCGCGTCAGCTGGTGTAATGTCACTAAATATCTCTAGCCATTTCTTTCCTTGGAAGCTATCATGACAATGTTGTATAAATGCATCGTTTATATTTTGACCACCAGCGTTATTTCCATGGGAAAGATAGAGCTCCTTAAGTGATCCATCCTTTAGAACTTCAACGGCTGATAAATCTGCTGTCCCGCCTGAAATAATAAGAACAGTAATACCTCGTTAAAAAAGTCCCCTATCTTTTAACTAAGTGCTCGTCGTATATATTTTTTCCGATTATGGAGTAAAATTATTTATTCGAATTCATGAACACTTTCCTATCTATGGTTAAATTTATTTTTATTGATGTTAAAAAGAAAAAAAGAACTATGTTAGAAACTTCACCTCCTAAGTCAGCAACAAGAAATTTCTGACCAACGTCACCAAAATTGTTCATATCTTCTTTCTGTTGACTAGTTAAATGTATACAACTGATGACGGCTGCTTCTGGCTCTAGAGCTAACAACACATTTCTTTTTCCGACACCAGCCTGGAGTTATTGAAAGAAAACATGTATAAGTATTTTGATAAATGATTATGTTAATACAAAGAGCGCGGCGGTATACTGCTATTTCAAAAAAGCAAACATATTAAAACCATCAAGTAGTTAGCCTCTTAAGAAAACAATTAAAGGCACTACTTATAAAATTAATTTAATGTTTAATGAATACTGATAAGATCAACATTTATATCAAAATGTTATGGCTGATTTTTGAATTGCTTTTTTCCATAAGCAATCGTCTATCGAATCATCTTAATGAAAAACATTTCTTTTGTTAAATCTTGGTGTAAATAAATGTTACCGCTATGGTTGCTTTTCTCATAAATTCTTTTGCCGGGTCGCCCCATATTGCAGGAACAGTCACAACAAATAATATGTCCTTTTCATCTATCGTTTTTTGACGTTTTTCTTTCATTTTTCGTAGACAATGGTTTTTCAATTCTCTTATAAATATGGTCATAACGTCAAATAAAGGTAGTGGCTGGGACAGCTGATCTTCAATCGACATTTTGTCATGAAATCCCTATTTGAAATTAATAAAATGAAATGAAATAGCAATCTAATTTGTCCATATTGTCCATGAGCTAAGTAACTGAGTTCATGTTTTCAATACTATGTAATCGGTTACCAGATTACTTCAGGAATTCCATTTGAAATAAGCAAGTTAGAATATACCATTAAATAAATCGTTGCCATCCTATAGTTTTAAATTGAAACAAAATCAGTGCTTCGGTGCATTATTAGATATTAAAAGTTTAAAACAATTTGTCAGAATATAACATATTTTTATATCGTCACAGTTTACAAAGCAAACCATGTGAACAAATAAAATATGAGTACAATATAATCGTACAATTATCAATGGTCAATAATTAAATGTTAAATTAGCAATGCCGTAACTGACCTTACTGTCACAAGTTTCATGAAAAGTAAAAAATAAATCATGGTCAGATGTAAAACTACACATAAGTGTGTCGAAATCGATTTTTTCATTCAAAGTAAAATACCTTGTCATATAACCGCATTTTAAATCTGTTAAAAAGATAATATTTTTCAAGTAATTCATGACTCTTCATTTTAGCAATTTTCATGTACGTGTTTTCTGCATCATGTCCTATCCTGACTTCTTCTATTTCATCTGCTGTAAGTTGTGGCGAGGCTTCATTGCTTAGTTGACTGTTTCCCCTATCTTTATCCTTACATTTTATCATAAGGCAAGTCTTTGTTTTGTGGAGCTGAAATAATATATCTTCCTATTTTTTTTCTTTTCTACTGGGTTTAACGCCATGTCAACACAATTGTGGTTATTTTCCGGCGTCCAGCGCACCTAACTAGCTTTCCTGGACCCTTGTCTATAACCACATTTTACCTACCCTTCCAAAAGGCTTGAAACTTCTCCATATACCTTATCCATATAGGAAATTGACAATATTGTCAAAATTTCATGGAAGAGTATAACAATCAAAATTATCAAATTTACAAAATTCAAAATAGATGTTTACTCCATCCAGTATTAATAAGGGACCTTAGTCAGTTATTTCCCCTTGTGTACTCTTCAAATAGGTTGATCCTCTTTCTTGGATTACTCAGATTTTACCCAAACTTTTCAAAGTCAATTTGCTAGAACTAATCTTAAATAACGGGTTTGTTAATCTTTTAATTTGTTTGAAATTCAAGCTATAAACTTTTAGGGTAAAGATTTATTTATCAGTAAATATCTTCATTAACAAGAAAGATATTAGATTAAATATTTTGTTATCCTTACATGGGACTTCAATGTTAAAATCTGAGTATTCTAACTGTAAGGACCTTCTTACCAGTTGGGTTGCTCCAGATTTTATCAGGGAAAGATAACTGAGTAAAGTACTTAAATGTACCGCCATATATTTTCGCAAACTTATCAACATCGAAGAAAATTGGAAATTTACCTGCAGAGCACCTGCACTCCAATTAGTATTAAAATGAATTTCTCTACTGTCTTCGAATTCATCTCTGTATTGCCAGGCATATCCAGAATAAGTACTTCCAATATCAAGAGCTACTACAAGCTTTGGATGTCTGATTATACTCTACAATAGAAAAAGACAACATTACCAAAATTGTTAATAGACTAAGATACTGTTTTAGAGTGTGATAATACTCAGCTACAATTCAGCTAGCCCTACATGTATTTTCTTACAATAAGCATTTTTTAATTAAAGCATTAAGTCATTCCCTTTGTTTGAACCGCCTTACTATCGTTTTTCAAAATTACAATCGGCACTATAGCTTAGCTTTTAAAATGGAATCATGCGTGAATCTCCGATTATATAGTAGTGTAACTAATACATTTAATATTTAACACAAACAGGAAGTAAAATCCTCGATTCGTAAATTCGGACCCACAAGTGAGATTTTTTACCAGCTGCGCACATTTTACTGAAGAAAACATAAACATACACAAACTTCTACCAACAAGTCCAGCACCAATGTTACAAGAAAACAAAAAATATATATTAACTAGTCCCTAAGTCCCTAATTTCGTTTTCAAAATTGGTTTTAATTCATTATTTTTACAAACGTTATATTTTGCAATTGAAGCCATATTTTAAGTAACATCATTGTACGATTAAAACACTCACCAGTTCCATAGTTGTGTTTAACAACCAATCAACAAAATCAATGTTTTATCCAAATTTTAAAAATAATAAATCAGGAGTATTTATGTTAGCCAAAATGAGGTTTATTATTTAAAAGATATGTTGATCAATTTTATTGGTAATATGATATCATTTAACTGTGTATCAAGTTTCCAAGTTTATACATACTGAAGCGTTAAACAAAACTATGCTACATTTTGTTTGATTTACGACGTTTATGCAGCACTTTTTACGTCACTTATTAATAACAAGCTATTAATTAATTGTAGCTGAGCTCAGGCATGCTTAAAAAGAAAATATAAATAGATCCAATACAAAGTTCTTAGTTTTTAGAATTTAAATTTGCCAGAAGTATTAGAGGAAATATGTTTTTCGATTACCTTGGTTTTGGGTATGTTATCTTAATATTGTAGTGCCTGGCTCCCTTACCTGGCAATATATGTGTACTTTTTAAGTATAAGACTGTCTTATATTATATTTACACGGCGTCCACTATATTCAATATCCCATTACATCTTTTTATAGTAAATCAAGTCCTTTGCAACATTACTTTAGTTAATGTCCAAGTTTAGAATCGAAACTATTCATTTACTAACCCTTATTGCCAATTTAACACAGCGCGATGTCGGCATCATTTTATGACGTCACGCTCGCGGTCTAATTCTGATTTGCAATGTATCTTAACGGGGGCGCTCAACAGGATATTTAATGTTTACAATGGCGATATTAATTGAATTGTTTAAATGCATGTACATGTATTTTACTAATTAAATTGTATGGTTATGTCTTAGTTACGTAAGTCGTTAAGATGTTTTTCAAGTACATGTCTATATTTTAGTATTATCTTACGTTTTGACAGTTATTTGTGAAGTTACCCAGTGCACACATGCTTGTGTGCACGTCCGTATCGCGGTGGGCAGCCGTTGGTAGCCTCTCCCTCGACTCGGACTGCACACTACGGCTGGTGTGCATTTTAGTTTCACGAGGCTTGCTTTGTGGATATTCCGGGACTCCACATCTAGACGCGAAAGAAGTAACATCTAAAACTTTAACTTCATTTTTAGAACTTATTTATTGTTGCATCTTTCATATTCATAATAATTTATTAAGGTAATCATTATTTGTTTACGACTGCATTATATTTTTCTGTACATTTAATCTAAGTATTTAAATTGTTGTTTATTGATAAGTTCACGGTGTTTTCTAAACTTTGTTTCTTCTAGTAGATTTTTGTAAACTCCTACGATTGTTCTTACATGTACGATACCCATATTTATTATTTAAATACATACATCTTAGAAAATCGTCGGCTCGCGTATTTCATGCTTGTTTTGATATTTATTTAAATGATTTTTCTCTATATTTTTGTTAAGGTAATTCACAAAATAAACTTAGTTAAATCGTCAGAGTACATTTTTATTTAAATTTATTTTACTATACAGTGGAGTCCATTTTATTTCGACATTTTGTCCCCCAATCAACGGAAGGGCACGGCAACAGGCACGGCTAAAGAGCCTAAGTACTTATATAGAAAGGAGCAGCAAAGACTTATATTAATAGGAGCAGCAAAGACCTTTGAGTACAGTCACGACAAGCAAGAGCACCCTTAGTCGGGAGCGCAACAATATTTTATAAATAGTTTATCAACATCTATCAATTCAGTGTTGGTGAACACTACATGTAGTTAACAAACTTGTTAACCTTTTAAAAGATATAAAATGACACAGTTAATGATATTTAACATGAGATAACGTAGTGTCATATTACATACATGTAGTTATATTTTTATCTCATCCAATAAGTCTTATTTATTAACATTATAATTAAAACAAGGTGTAAATAACTTGACAAGACCACTATGGAGCTGGTAAGTTATTTTTTACATTATACATTATCATGTAAATCAAAACGTAAATACGATCACAAAGTATGTACTTCAATTTAATACTGGTAAAAAAGTTTCTTTTATTGAAAACGAAAGTTGCAGTATACGCCCCCTTATCTCATTATTCAGCTTCAATTCACCCAACGTTTGTCATAGGATGGGCCTGGGGTAGGTTTCTTTTCCGTAGACATCTTCCAATCGTTAAAACGTATTTGTTGATTTATATGTAGATGGAAGTGAACGTAAATATGAATGACCAGTGTTTTATTCATTTAAAAATCTTTGAATTTAGACATCAAATACATCTAACTGTTATTCTTATGCCTACCCATGAATCAAGTAGGGTTGTTGAAATTTGAGTGGTTGCAACTTGGGGATCATTTGCTTAGTAGAACGTTCAAAGCTAAGGTCATGTATGAAGACTAATCCAGGTACATTCAGTGAGATGTCTGGCGCCATAACAATACTGGCTAATTGTAAGCCTGTTCGTGAAGAAACCAAATTAACTTTATTACAATACAATGATACCATTGAATAAAAGCAACTGAACTGTTAAGCAAGTAAAAGTTTACAGACTGAAATTTGATTATTTTTCGAGTCTTATAAAACGACTTGAATCTGAGAGTATGTCATTAATTTTGTATTTTAGAGTATAATCAGACCTCCAAAGCTGGTAGTAGCTCTTGATATTGGAAGTACTTATTCTGGATATGCTTGGCAATATAGAGATGAATTTGAAGGCGGGAGAGAAATTCATTTTAATACTAATTGGGGTGTAGGTGCTCTACAGGTAATTTCTAGTTTCACTTCTTCTACTTAATTGTACGTCCATGTTTGAATGTTATATCCCGTCTTTCCATAGGTATAAACTGAGTTAAAATAATTTTCCTAAGCTATGAATGTTCATCAATTAAATAGAACGTACTTCAAGCGTAACATCTTATTTACTTCAACTAGGCGGGTATACGATTAATTCCCTTCATTTATTAACCGGAGTATATTGTCTATACTCCCATATTAAAGGATGTAAGCTTTAGTATACCTACCCTAATGACCAACAAAACGACTTATATCTATTTAGGTATATGTTTGTTTCGTGTGTATCATAGCATACAAAAATTTGTTCGCGAAGACATAGGGCGCGGTCATTGATGACCCAGGGACATTATTTGAACAACATTTCAGATGACCTCCTGATTATGATACATGCAAGTTTTGGAAACTGTAGGTTTCATATTTTTACTAGAATATTATTTTCTTAAATTGTTGGCGACAAATCCACGCAATGACGCACACGGTAACGCACACCAGACATTTCTCTCATTATAACTTACCTTGAGATCTTTTGTTCAGGTGAGCTTAAATGTATATATACTTAACGAAACTTCTAAGTACTCCGATTTCAGTATTGAGTGAAGTCTTATTTTCAACATAACGGTTAATTTGTTGCGGTCTATTAAAAAAAACAAAAAACAAAAAAAAAACATTTATGATACTTGCTCAGCTCTGTCACTAAACCTCTACGGACACCCATCCAAAGATTAACTTTACATTTCGTTGCTTAACTTCGAAAAATGTCCAGCGCTCTACGCTCTCAAAATAAACCTCTGCTGAGATAAACGCCCGTTAAAATTGTATATATACAATCTTGTGGTAGATAATACTGCGCAATAATACCAAAAACTTTTTTCCGTGCTCAGTTAGAAAGTTGTTTGATTCACATGTAAAAAACCCCATTTATATCATAATTTTAAGTATTTGTTGAAATTACTTTTTCAACTTATTTACTTTTGATAGTACACATATTTTTCTGCTGCACTATTTCTTGATCGCATTGACTCATTGATTTCTATTGAGTTGAAGGTGTTGTTCGTTCTTTTTCAAATTTCCAAGAGCGCTGACATAGAAAGGAATTCAAAAGAATTCCTTCCAATAATAAGATTAAAAGTTTACGGTGGCATAGAGGTGACATGGAGATATATTTAATTTTTTACGTGGCCACGTAAAAGCTTTACTTGGCCACGCAGTAGCTATTACGTGCGCACGCAATGACGTTTACGTGGCCACGTAAGAGCTTTACGTGGCCACGCAGTAGCTATTACGAGCGCACGCAATAACGTTTACGTGACCACGTAATAGCTTTACGTAGCCACGTAATAGCTTTACGTGCGCACGCAATAACGTTTACGTGGCCACGCAATAGCTTTACGTGCGCACGTAATAATTAATCAATGATAGTTGTCGAAAATGGCCACGTAAAAAATTAAATACATCTCCATGTCACCTCTATGCCACCGTGCTATCTTCATTAGATTTAATATTTGTATTTATTGATAACGTCTGAAAAGGGGTTGCTGTTTATTTTACATTTTAAATAACAGCTCTTTGTAAAATAATAAATAACGGGTAACATCATCAACATATGTTTCGTGCTTTTCATATAAAAGCAACAAAAATATAAAAATACTGATTATCGTCTGAAAGAATTATATCATAATGAGATTGGGGTGAAATTCATTACGTAATATATACATACCGAGTATCCAGCAAGAAAATAACAGAGTATTTCCAATAAGATAGACGCAACTCAGAGCACAGACGTACTTCGTAAAGAACAAGCGCTTTGATTCAGTATACTTTTTTAATTCATTCAGAATGTTGTCAACTTTTTCCAGCTTACCAAAACAAAGACATGCTTAATGTTTAAATATAATGATAAAACCCAAGGGAAACCGCATGAAAAATCATCCTTACAGCTTGATCCATCGGAAGTAGAAGACATCAGGATTGGACATAATGCAGAAAACACGTATATGATGATTGCAAAAACAATGGAAGAAGGGGAATTGCTTGGAAAATATTATCTATTTAATAGATTTAAGATGCGATTATATGAACAGGTATTTAAGATGCTTATAAAGAATAGGGTACACGGAGACCAAATGGCTCCATGTTGAATTTTTGTACCAGATGTTGTTTCATAAAACATCAAGATTTAAAGTAAAAAACTTTCATTTGAATATATGGTTACACCAAGGGCCACTGAGTGGTACTCCGAATGACCCCCTTAGCTTATAGTTACCAGGCATCAAAGGTTATTTGTTATAAATTGTAAATCAAAGTGCTGAAAAGCACGGAAGCAATACTGTGCTAAGGGCTCAAAAACTTAAACTACCAAGTTTTGGTTTGGTCATACTTGGTGTTCATTAGTCTCATGTATAACCAGTCATTAATTTAGGTATAAATAAAAACGGAAGATATTTTAGAAAGTCTGGCAAACATGTAGGTTAGGGTATAATGTTTTATGACGAGTTCTACCCTAGTGACTGACTCTTTATCTTATTTATTGGAGTAAACGCCGTGTCAACATAATTTAGGTCATTTTACGGCATCCAGCGTACCTAACCTACCTTTCCTGGACCATTGTCTATAACTAGTATACTTACCTACCCTTCCACAAGGCCGGACACTTCTCCATATTATCTAATCAATGGAGGAAAATCGACATTATTGTCAAATTTTCATGAAAGGGTATAACCTCCCCGGTAGGGATTCGAAGCCGCACCCCCTCGGTCACGAGATTCCAAATCCCGGCGCGCTACCAACTGCGCTATCGACCCGGGTTCTAGTGACTGACTGATCAGTGGACTTGTATAATTACTACTTGATGAAGAGCTGTGACAAGTCTTACTTCTACATTCAATAAAAATTATATTTGACAGTTACTTCAACACAATTCTTTCATACATCCTGTCTATAGAATCACGTGACTGTAGTGCTTGATACGGGAACGAGTAAAACATTTTCACTCAGAATTTTCATGAATTAAATCAATGTATACATCCGTGGTAATTAGTCGTGATATTATTTGTCAGGTCAATTGTTCATAAATATTTGGTGTCACTATGTTTTTTTTAAAGAAATAGAAGTTGAAAGGGAATGTATAGGCAGATATATATTGAGTTTTGAATATTATAGAACTATTTGTTGTGGAAAAATGGACCCCAAATCTTGGTCGCAGTGCTAAAATGCCGCTAATAGCTTCGACTGTTGCTAAATCTAAATGTTCGAATCTTGCTAAAAATGACCCAATGGTATATATAATTACCTTTGAAATGCAAAACAAATCAGTGCGTCAGCGTTTTGATTGAATAATAAAATATTTAAAAAATATTTAATAAAAATTATAAAATTGTTGTCTTAATTCTTGGGCATTGTTTGATCTTTATTTATTTAATGATTGCTTCAACAGAAGGTCGATGACGACATGTTGGTGGAGGACCAGTTATTACAACCACTACGATTATTTGATGTTATGACATTATTTATAAAGGAATTAAAAAAAAAATGTTTAGATACCATAAAAAGACGTCATACAGAGTTGAACGAAAATGAGATATTATTTGTTGTGACTGTTCCAGCCATATGGAGTGATTCGGCAAAACAGTTTATGAGAAAAGCTACAATCGCGGTAAGAGATTTAAAATCTTAAATGTGAATTCTAGTATAGTTTGCAATGATACTATTAGCGGTAGGTAATCATTAGCAGATAGTTAACAAGATAATAAAACACACGTCTTGACAATGTTTGAGTTTACTAAATTAAAAGCCTAAAGGATTTTCTATCAGATAGTATGTTCTACAAATCGCACAGAATATGAATTAAATTACATACTAATATATTCTGATACCCGACGATTGTATATTCTCCGAGATTCTGTTATAATACATCAATAAAAAGACGGTATTACTTGTTACAAATAAAATCTAAATAATATTTAAAATTATTTGAAATATCATATAAATTTTCAAGCAATCAAATTTACTTGATCAACTACTTATGTCAATTGATTTTGATATGCAATAGTTGTAACATAAATTCATATCTATGATAGTAATACAATTAAATGTTTAGTCTTTCCAATATATAGAAATACAAATCGAAGATTAACAGGCTGGTTTACAAACATCACTATTCTGGATGTATGTATTAATATCAAAATAGGCCATACGTCAAATTGATAGAAGTAAACTTTCAAGACGTCGACGCACGATTTATAACAATTTACCGGGTATCGAAACATTCTGCCTTAACATTGTAAAGTCATAACCCTAAACAAGAAATAAATTCTAAACTGCAATATGTGTACAACAGTTCTTTCGCACTACACATCCCGTTATGACCGTGCATAAATAAATACATATATTTAAATGTTTAAGTTATTTGCCTTTGGGGGACAAACTGATGATCCGGACAAAAAGCCATCTTTCAGCCCGACAAGGGTAATCCGATTTTACGTCCCGTCTTCAATTGGTTTGAAGCATTCATCACATACAAAAATGACAGTGGTAAAACTTTTATATTGTAACGTAAACATTATTCTGTCCTTTTACAAAAGGCTGGCGTAAGACAAAGAAATATGTTGCTAGCCCTAGAGGCAGAAGCAGCCGCCATCAGTTGTATACATTTAACAAGTCAACAGAAAGAAGATATGAACAACTTTGGTGATGTTGGTCAGAAATTTCTGGTTGCTGATTTAGGAGGTAATTTTTACAACTATTAACGAAGTCTCTATATTTGTTTTAGAAATATAGTCGCCAGGTAAAAGTAAATGGGTTTTTTGCCATAAACAATTGTAACGTGTTTTCGAGCGGTCAACTATGTGTATGTATTTATATATTTTTCCTCGGGCTTCCTTGCCTTTTGATTAGCAATTCGTATGAAGTAATTATTGTACGCAAATAAAACAATCAACCAAAATCAGAATCACAAACATCAACAACAACAAAATATATATTCAACTAGTAAGATTGAGCTGGCAACCACTAAAACTCTACAGTAGTTTTAGGTATATATATATATCTAACACGACTCTACGCCTAAACCAATAATTCTGTTTCGTATTTCGGCTCTCAGCCTTATCAGCATCCACAAACAACAGCTAGGAAACACAACTGCGATCCGGCCGTTTCTCCAGTTGTATACCACTCTGGGGAAGCGAGGCTTCGGCAGAGTTGCGGTAAACAACAAGGAGGACAGTTGACTTCGGGTTTCCCAGGTATTCACCTAGCGTTGTAATATACTACTCAACTAGTATAACACTAAGCTGGCAACCACTAAAACTCTACAATAGTTTTAGGTATATATCTAATACGGCTCCAGGCCCTAGCCAGCAACCCTATTTCGGCTCTCAGCCGAACAATATTCACAAACAACGACTATAGAACAATACTGCGATCCGGTCGTTTCTCCAGCTGTATACCACTCTGGGGAAGCGAGGCTTCGGCAGAGTTGCGGTAGACAACAAGGTGGACAATTGACTTCGGGTTTCCCAGGTATCTCCTATAGTGTTGATTCACCAACAGTCATACACACGTCTGTCTAAGACAAGCTCAACGCACGTATTTATACCCTAATTCTTCCACGTGACATTCAGATAAACTACTATTGGTCCAAAGATGGTAGCACCCACTTTGTCCTTTTTAACAATGGACTAATCTTAGTATCATTAATATTGCGTAATATCATAACATAGCTCTTACAAAACATTTAACATCTTACCTTGAAGTGTAGACAACAATAATTTCATGATCAAAGGGACGTAACTCTTCAATACCTCGGTCAGGGCTAAAGCTCACCAAGACCGTTATCGTCACATTACCCACGCCTTCGTTTTCATGTGTCCCGCATGAACTATCTTAATACTCAAATTCCTGATTACACACACAAACTTTGTTTGAGCAAAACAAAAATACCAGCTATAGTAACGAATGTTACAATATTCAATAATAAAATTCAAAACAAATACGTTTGGATAAAAAAAAAACCCCATTAATAAACAAATTTTCACATCTTTATTAGTTGCATGTTATACTACTTGTATAATAAGATAATAAGCAAAACAATCAATACTACAAAATAAAAAAAAATATAAAAAAATAATCAAACTCTTGTTGGAGTCTTGTAATACTCTAAACTGTAATCAACATTTTTTTTAAACTGTTTTTCTCAGGTTAATTATTGTACTTTACTATCACTTTAATCTCAGTTCCCTGAACATCAAATTTAACGTTTTTGATTTGTTTATCAGAACCTATAAAACTACTTAGGTCTTGACAAAAACCACCAATATTTAGATCAGTTAGACTACTGCTAGACATCAAAACCTCATTATCATCAGTAGCTTCTATATCACGAAGTAATCTACCATTCTTCTCCTTCATATTTACTTTCAACTCAAACTGTCTAACTTCCAAATGTCTACGGTCAACTTCTTTTACATCAGAATCATCAAATCTCATTGTATCTACCTGTTTGCACGTATTTTTCCTTATAGGTGCTTTAACTGGTGCGGGCTGTGTACTTTTCCTGACTATACGCCCAATTATCAAATCGTCTGTTTTATTGCTGCTTCCAGCTTCATTAGTTTTATCAGTACCTTGAACTTCTTTTGTAAGTTCATGTATACTCTCATCTCTTGCACTTTTCTTATTACCTACATTATTACTACTATCTAAATTAGCATTCTCATCAGTCATAACATGACTATCACTATCTAGACTTTCACCAGTATCATCGGATAATTTAAAAGAAACGTCCGGTTCTTCATCCCAGTCACTTTCATCTCCAGTTTGCATCATTTCTTTCTCTAATGACTGTAATCCCTGAGAACTCTTACTTTGTCTATGAATTCTTCTCATATGCTGTGTCAAATACTCTTTCTTTTTGAAAGTCTTTCCACATACCCTGCATAACTCACGAGGGGTTGGTTTGAACATATCTGGGTGTTTTCTAGCCGTTTGTTTCGTTTTTACCATCCTGAAAATAGAACAAACATAATCGGTTAAATGAGACGGCTTTCGTATTTCTCTTCCGTATCTATTAGTTTGTACTTCTATTTCCTGTTCGTTTTGTGGTATATCCGAAACAGGAATGAATTCATTGTTATCATTAGTATTTAGGTTATCTGTTTCTCCTTCTGACGAAAGAGTCTGTGACTTAATTTTCCGAATACGATCAGCATGTATAACCTGAATTGAACCTGCATAGCCACAATTAACTTTGAATAAAACATCTGATAATTGTTCTATAATTTCAAAAGGTCCTTTCCAAAATGACGTAAATTTGGCTGACGTGCCAACCTTTTTAACCGGAAAATATACCAAAACTTTGTCTCCAGATTTTAAAGTTTCGTATGAAAGTTTGGAATCATGAATTTTCTTTTGTCTGGAAATCGACTGACCAGTGTACTGTCTAACCAAGGAATGTGCAGTCTGTAAACTTTCTTGTAACCACCAAACCCATTGAGAGTCTGGAACTGGCTTAATATTAGGAGATATTTCAAAGGCCACATCCAAAGGTGTTTTTGTTTCTCTTCCCAACATGAGGATATTTGGAGACATGCCTGTGGTCTCGTGTTCAGTAGACCTATAAGCCATCATTACATAAGGTAAATGCTCGTCCCAGTCACGGTGGTGTTCTTTCACATACATACTGAGCATTGTGGTAAGTGTTTTATTAAATCTTTCCACCATACCATCTGACTTTGGATGATAAGGCGTAGTTCTAGTCTTTTGAATTTGTAATAGATTACACATTTCATGGAATAGTTTACTCTCGAACTGTCGACCCTGGTCGGAATGTATAATGTCAGGAATACCAAACCTAGTTATCACGTTTTCAACAAGTAATTTTGCGACTGTTCTGGCTTCCATATTGGCCATAGCAAAACATTCCAACCATTTTGTAAAGTAATCTGCTATTACCAGAATATACTTATGTCCTTGTTCAGTCTGAGGCAACTCACCTAAGATATCAATTGCAATCCGTTCCATAGGATATCCGCTCCTTACTACCTGCATTGGCGCTCTTTGTGATTGTATTGGCCCTTTTCTTTTGCAACACGACTCGCAACCAACAACATATGTTCTAACATCGTTTTCCAGGCCTGGCCAATAATAGCGTTGCCTTATTTTACTTAAAGTCTTTTTAACACCTAGGTGGCCTGATGCTTTAATATCGTGAGAGTATTTCAATACCTTGCGTCTACTTTTAAGCGGCACAACAGCTTGCCGATTAATCTCATCAGTACCAAAAACTTCCCATTTTCTGACTAACAAATTGTTTTGTATCTCAAGTCTATGCCATTGATTCCATAATGATTTAAGATAGTAACTTCCTTCCCCAATAGTTATTAACTCAGGCCTTTGGCCAGCCTCTAACCAACCTCTGACTGTTTTAATATCTAGGTCGTTTTTCTGTGATTCGACCAATGTTGTGTTTTCACATTGATTGTCTTCTGTTAGAGTCTGTAATGTGGAAACAATAGCACTGTTTCCATAAACTTCAGGATGCTCTGTGGACCCACACTGTTTACAAGGTATTCTGCTAAGACTATCAGCATTTTTATGCAACCTTCCTGGTCTGTGTTGAATGTTTAACGTGTAAGCTGACAAAATTTCTATCCATCGAGCCACTTGACCTTCCGGATTCTTGAAATTCATTAACCAACGCAAAGACCCATGGTCTGTCCTTACTAAAGTCTCTTGGCCATATAAATAATGTTTGAAATATTTGACAAAGTATACTAGAGCTAGTAGCTCTTTTCGTGTGACACAGTATCTTTTTTCGCTTCCTGTGAGTGTACGACTAGCGTATGCTACTACTCGTTCATTACCATCAACTTTTTGCGACAGAACTGCACCTATTGCTAAGTTGCTAGCATCGGTATCAAGAATAAATGGTTGAGAAAAATCTGGATGAGCTAGTATCGGATCTTTCAA
Organism: Mactra quadrangularis; assembly: GCA_025267735.1. Taxonomy (NCBI): domain Eukaryota; kingdom Metazoa; phylum Mollusca; class Bivalvia; order Venerida; family Mactridae; genus Mactra; species Mactra quadrangularis. Next base: position 42,584,552 of record CM046305.1, on the reverse strand, counting down.
CAGTTTACTTTTAAGTTCTTCAAATGCTTTTTGACATGCGTCTGACCAAACGAATTTCGAATTTTTCTCGGTAAGTTTGTGCAATGGTTTTGCTATTTCTGAAAAATCACGGATAAATTTACGATAATACGCACAAAGTCCCACGAAAGATCTAACGTCTCCTACATTCATAGGAATAGGCCAATTTTTAATACATTCAACCTTTTTAGGATCTGCTTTTACGCCTTCTTCAGACACAATATGTCCAAGAAATTCTGCTTCTCTTTTAAACAATTGACATTTCTTGGCTTTAAGTTTTAAGCCTGCCTGTTCAAATCGTTCTAATACCAATTCTAAGTTTCTTAACATGTCATCAAAACATTTGCCTGTGACAATAATATCGTCCAGATATATAAGGCAAATTTGCCAGTGTAGGCCGGATAATACCTTCTCCATCAGGCGCTGAAACGTAGCTGGCGCATTACATAAACCGAATGGCATAACAGTAAACTCAAATAATCCAGATCTAGTGGAGAATGCAGTTTTGGGCCTATCACTCTCGTCAACTTCTACTTGCCAGTACCCAGAGCTAAGGTCTAAACATGAAAACCATTTTGAACCAGCTAGCTGGTCCAATGATTCTTCAATTCTGGGTAATGTGTAGGCATCTTTCGTTGTTAACTCATTTAATTTTCGGTAATCTACACAGAATCTAAGGCTGTTATCCTTCTTCCTAACCATCACAACTCCACTTGCCCAAGGACTAGTTGATGGTTGGATAATGCCTTTATCTACCATGTCTTCTATTTGTGTATGTGCTTCCACTGCCATCTTCTCTGGTAATCTCCTTAACGGCTGTTTAACTGGCCTAGCGTTTCCAGTATTGATACGGTGTCGGATTATTCCTGTTCGGCCTAAGTCACTCTGGGTTTTCGAGAAAACATCTGAATGGTTTATCAATAAACGTGCAACTTGCCTAGCTTGGTTTTTGTCTAGATCTACGATAGAACGTTCATATAAATCGCTCAAATGAGCTGGCAGCTGTATTGTTTCTCTCCTGACTTTGCTTAAATTCCTAACTTCGTTGACCATGCTCAGACTAGCTATGTTGGTTCCCTTGTACAGAAAATAACTTTCTTCAGTAGGATTCATAATTCGAATGGGGACTTCTGGCCTGCCGTAAACCAATGTCCTAGCTATCAAGCCTTTACCCGTCATTACGAAATTATCGTTAGGTTCTGTTATAAACAGTCCATGTCTCTGGATATCGCCAGTGACTTTCCCAGAAATAATAATTTCGCTATTAGCTGGTATCACAACTTCTTCATTTACAACAACCCGATAACATCCAATCTGTCCAGAACACTGTAAGTTAATATTACAACCACATATAGTCATGCTTTCGTTAGCAGCATCAATTACAATCTGTTGTGCTTTCATAATATCTAGCCCAATGATCACATCTGTATCTATGTTGGCAACAATGACGTCAGTGGAAAATGTATGTCCCTCTATATTAAAAGAGACATTGGTTTTACCCTTAACGTTTAACGGCTCCCCAGATGCTGTGACTATATCATGTCTAAAGTCTACTAAATCTGTTGAGTCGGAATCGAGTTTTAAAATGTTCGAGGAAACAAGGCTTAGTGTGGCTCCAGTATCTATGAGACATGAAACATCTAACCCATTTATCTTTGCTTGAACGTATAAACCAGACGATTTTCTTTTTGATGAATTAACGTTCATGTTGTCTTTTTCGTTATGTTCTTTTACGTCTGTGTTAAGCTTTGGACAGTTATACTTGCGATGGCCTGCCTCACCACAGTTATAGCACTTTATATTAGAGTTCCAATTATTTCTATTATTGTTTCTATTTGAAAAATTATTCGAAAAACGACCTCTGCCCTTGTTGAAATTCCGATAGTTATTGTTGGTTTGAGAGCTATTGAAGTGTCTGTCTTGAGGTTGTTGCAACTGATTAAGTGACTTTTGCATTTCTTCGACAGTACGCTTCAGAAATTTCAATTCGTCATTTTGTTTTGAGAATTCATCATAATTAACCGATCTAGTGTAACTCTGAAATTCAGAACTATCACGTTCTGCACGATTGAAAGCTTCCAACTCAACGGCATGCTGTACGGCCTTATTTAAACTTGATGGCCTGGCCTGCTTAATCCGCAAGCGCATGTCTTTACTCACTAATGCATCAACAAATTGTTCTCGAGCTAAGGTTTCTCGTACCTCAATCGGAGCTGATGGATATGCCAAGTTGGTCAGCCTTCGAATATCCTGTCCTAATTCGGCTAGTGACTCGGAAGCCTTCTGTCGCCGGTCTCTGAGCTGAGCTCTGTATAATTCAGTTTGGTTTGGTGGAGAAAACCTATCCTCCAGAGCTTTTGTCAAGTCAATGTAACTATGTTTAGCTGATGCTAAATTTCCAAATACACCTTGTGCCTGGCCTCTAAGAGACACAGACAAGTACAAACCCTTCTGTTTGTCATCCCAATCATTTATGTCAGCACAAGCCTCGAAATGAGCTTTGTAATCTAGCCACGAGCCCGTACCATCATATGTTGCAGGCTTCATAAAGTTCTTATCGAGCTTGTTTCGTACAGGTGAATGTTTAGTTGAGCTAGAGCAAGAATTCCACTATTCATAGGGGATTCTTTAATTGGAGTAAGCTTTGGCATAGCAATGGGTGTAATTTTTGTCTGTTTATTGGAGATACAAGGCGTACTACTGGCCTGTGGTATAGAGGACGAGTCTGTGACAAAGTCTCTATGACTCTCATTATTATGTAAAAGTGTGCTGGTAGCAACTTCTTGAAGTTGTTTCTCCATATTTTTTATTTCAAGTTGAAGCCGCAGACTTTCATTTTGGAGTTTTAACTCTTCAACCTGTCTAACAAATTGTGACAACTCCTCGAGTTGTGAACCTTCTGCCATACTTATTTTTACTTGCTAGCAGCCGTACGTAGGTATACGACACAGATGTATGTGTCTGCAGTCTTTTTTTTTAATTTGACTATATCCCACCGCTGCCACCAATTTTGTTACGTGTTTTCGAGCGGTCAACTATGTGTATGTATTTATATATTTTTCCTCGGGCTTCCTTGCCTTTTCATTAGCAATTCGTATGAAGTAATTATTGTACGCAAATAAAACAATCAACCAAAATCAGAATCACAAACATCAACAACAACAAAATATATATTCAACTAGTAAGATTGAGCTGGCAACCACTAAAACTCTACAGTAGTTTTAGGTATATATATATATCTAACACGACTCTACGCCTAAACCAATAATTCTGTTTCGTATTTCGGCTCTCAGCCTTATCAGCATCCACAAACAACAGCTAGGAAACACAACTGCGATCCGGCCGTTTCTCCAGTTGTATACCACTCTGGGGAAGCGAGGCTTCGGCAGAGTTGCGGTAAACAACAAGGAGGACAGTTGACTTCGGGTTTCCCAGGTATTCACCTAGCGTTGTAATATACTACTCAACTAGTATAACACTAAGCTGGCAACCACTAAAACTCTACAATAGTTTTAGGTATATATCTAATACGGCTCCAGGCCCTAGCCAGCAACCCTATTTCGGCTCTCAGCCGAACAATATTCACAAACAACGACTATAGAACAATACTGCGATCCGGTCGTTTCTCCAGCTGTATACCACTCTGGGGAAGCGAGGCTTCGGCAGAGTTGCGGTAGACAACAAGGTGGACAATTGACTTCGGGTTTCCCAGGTATCTCCTATAGTGTTGATTCACCAACAGTCATACACACGTCTGTCTAAGACAAGCTCAACGCACGTATTTATACCCTAATTCTTCCACGTGACATTCAGATAAACTACTATTGGTCCAAAGATGGTAGCACCCACTTTGTCCTTTTTAACAATGGACTAATCTTAGTATCATTAATATTGCGTAATATCATAACATAGCTCTTACAAAACATTTAACATCTTACCTTGAAGTGTAGACAACAATAATTTCATGATCAAAGGGACGTAACTCTTCAATACCTCGGTCAGGGCTAAAGCTCACCAAGACCGTTATCGTCACACAATTTTCATACTGAATAATCACCTTTAAAAGTAATATTTTAACGGAATTAATTTTAGTGGAACTAATTTTCCGCTAATATTAGACACGTTTATAAAATAACCTTTAAAGACGAACATTTCTTTCCACAGTACTTAAACACTTTATAGTATAAAAAGAAATCTTGAAAGTCTAAAATATAACCTGTTGCGCTATATTGCAATCGAGTACCTTGTTTTAAAAGGACGGCCGCTTATACTAACTTCCTTTTTATTGTATATGTTACAATAAATAATAAAACGACTGTCGTGAAAATGTAATGATGTAGCCTCAATGACGCCAATATATTTCAGTACAAACTCCCTGCAGTGGTTATCCCCTTTATCAAATCAATAACCACTGCCACCACAAGTAAATTCGTCCCTCAGAGAGCCGAAAAACTTTTTCATCTTTTCTTTTAAATTTCAATATTTTCAATACATTTAGTATTCTTTGAGTAAAATATGATGTTCAAAGTACATATAGGGAAAAAAAATAGTACGAATAAATACCTTGTAAAAAAAACAAGATTGATTTTACCCTGACACCGGTTACCTAAAGTGCGTAAAATTGCATGAATTACAAAATGTTACGCAAAATAAATATAAAATGGATAATTGTACTTATTTTAGTCATTTTATATAAATGTTATATTATTCAGTATCACATACATATAATTTTATCCTAAATACTTACGATTTCTCACCAAAAGCATCATGTAAGTAGCGTGAGTTGAACCAATGACCCTATTTGGTGGACAACACAGCTCATTCCCAACCTTGCTCATGAATTAAACAATTTTGGTAACCGCTGAGAGGAGTTTGATTCAGTATTGAGCAAGTGTGCAAAATTATGATATCGGCACACTTCTTAAAGGTACTCATTCACAGATTTCAACTTCAACCTTTCCTGAAACAATTAAAATTGTTTGGAAGCATTTTTAAGCAGAAATTTGATAATGACAATTTTAGTGCAAATTGACATACAAGTACAAATGATTGTGTTTCATGTAGTAAAATTCTACTCCGTAAGTCACGGTATAGACAATTTCAGTGCATTTTTGTAACTTCTATTGTACATTTCTTGTGTAACGTGCACCGGCTACTAGACGTACAGAAATGGTCTATATACAATAAACAGTTTTCAATATATAATATATTTTCCTCAAGCTACTTAGCTTAATGATTCGTAAAATAATGATGAAATATATATATATTTACAAAATGTGAAAACTAATCATGGCATAACATCAAACATTAAGAAATTATCAAGTATGTACAAATGTTAGGTTATCAATATGAAAAAGGTTTATTCAACAAAGAAAGACGGGCTTCCAGCTCGTATTGAACAATAAATGGATGGGCGATCAACCAGATCACAGCTATGAAATTTAAGCTAGTATATTACAAAGGGAAAGGTATGTATTATTCATAGGACAGGATAGTGATAGTGAACGAGCTACGATACTTATAAGCCCGTATTTATGTATAGTAAGTAGACGAGCAACAAAAGTGGATAGTCTCTATCGCTGAACTAATACATATAATCAAGACCAGGATAATTTATACACAGAGTGGATGGGATTGTAAGACGTTCACTGGCTATCACAAGTTTGTCATAAAATAATCAAGACTATATCATCAAGTGAATCTCTATTGCTGGTTCTTCAACATAAAATATCTATAACTCCCAAACTAGCTCACACTATCACCAGCTTATCAATATAATATGTACGAATAAACCATAAATGCCCAAAGTGATGGTCTCGTCCCTTTTCTTATCCTCAGGAACGTATTGCTCTAAGAGATCGTACTAAGAAGGCGATAAACCAGTCACCTGTGCTATACTAATCTGAACACCAGCTCTCTGTATACTACATATATATATATATTCAACAAGGTATACCCTAGACGTCGCTCCTTTTCCTATGCATTGGAACGCAATGCTCCAAGCGGTCGTACTAAGAGAACGGAATACTATTCTATTAACTGTCACTTTTCACTACTACAACAGAACGCAATGCTCTGCGCAGGTTACTAAGATGGCAGAAAATAAATAATAATTATTTTTACCTTTTATTTTACCAATGTTAACACTTTGAGAGCAAAACACGATCTGCCAGAATAAAAGAATTTCTCTGCTTATATACTAGTCGGCTCTACTACAGCCAATAAGCGTCCCACAACTCGGACTATAATTGCGTTCAATGACTAAGATTAAATGACATCACTCTGGATAGCTCTAAAACCTGGACATCCGGATCCGTACTCGTCACATTGCCCTCCCCTCCGATTTCATGCGTCCCGCATGATTAACTTGATTAAAATCAAATAATATAGTTAAATATAATTGTTTCATCAACGAGTTATGAAAGTTATCTATCTTTCTTTTTTTTTTATTTGTCTTCTATCAAGGACATAGGATTACATTATATAATCCCTGTATAACTTTTGTTATATTGCTCAGAAGTATATTTATTTTCTGAGCTCATTATGAACCTAGTTCATTGGTGTGGAAAACATAATCTTTAGCCCACACAGGAGGTCTTCGTTTTCTTACTGTACTTTCGTGATCAGAACTATTGTCACTTATATTGTTATCAGATAAGCAATTATCATCACTAATATCGTCATTTTCATCATTGGTAGTGTTTTCTTTACAATCTTGATTCAAAATAGAATCGTCATATTCGCCAAATAATGTCTGTTCTTTGCATCTTCTAATGCGATCACAGTGAATGACCTGTACTGGCTTACCATGGCCAAAATCTACTTTATATAAAACGTCTGATAATTTACTAATGATCTTGTATGGACCACGCCAAAAGGATGTAAACTTTGAGGAAGTACCAACTTTTTTTACGGGGAAATAAACGTAAACCTTATCGCCAGTAGCAAAAGTTTCATAACAATTTTTCTTATCATGAATCAGCTTTTGTCGTTGCATTGCTTTTCCAGTATGGTGCCGAACGAAAGTATGAGCCCTTTCGATCTTTTCTTGTAATTCCCATACCCATTCACTATTAGGTATAGTTTTTATACTTCCGGGCATTTCGTATAGTAAGTCTAAGGGGGTTGACGTCTGTCTTCCAAGCATGAGCATATTCGGTGTCATACCAGTGGTCTCATGCTCAGCACTACGATAGGCCATCATTACATATGGGATATGTTGATCCCAGTCTCGGTGGTTTTCGTCTACGTATGCACTTAGCATTGTTGTTAATGTTCTGTTAAATCTCTCTATCATACCATCAGACTGAGGGTGATACGGAGTAGTTCGCGTTTTTTCTATATTAAGTAATTTGCACATTTCTTGAAAAAGCTTTGATTCAAACTGGCGGCCTTGGTCAGAGTGAATTTTAGTTGGTATACCAAAACGCGTGATAACTCCTTCAACTAAAATTTTAGCGACCGTACTTGCTTCCATGTTTTTCATTGGGAAGCATTCGGTCCATTTTGTAAAATAATCACCTATGACTAGTATATATCTATTGCCAGCCTCAGTTTCTGGCAATTCACCTAAAATATCAATAGCCACCCTTTCCATCGGATATCCACTCCTTTCAATTTGCATTGGGGCTTGTTTAGTCTGGTTTGGTCCTTTCCTTTTCATGCATGTCTCACACCCAGATACATAAGTGCGGACATCATTCTGTAACCCAGGCCAGTAGTATGTTTCTCTAAGTCTGTTTAAAGTTTTCCTTATACCCAGATGTCCTGAAGACTTTATATCATGTGCTAATGTTAACACTTTTCGCCTACATTTGTATGGGATAACTGCTTGATAAGCAACTTCGTCCATTTCAAATTTATCCCATTGTCTATATAATATACCATCCTTAATTGTTAGTCTCGTAAACTGATTCCATAACGATTTAATTACATAACTACCTGAAGCTATTTGTTGGAACGGTGGCCTTTGATTTGCTTGTACCCAGTTAAAAACTAACCGAATATCAGGATCGGCAGCTTGCATAGTCCGTATATCCTCATTATTTGCCTCAATAGTTGTCGTCGTCAGTTGGTTAAGATATTCAATATTTGTCTCAGCTTGTATATATTTATGTTTTTCGAAATTACTTAAACCACACTGTCGACAAGGGATTCTACTTAATCCGTCAGCATTACCATGTAAGCGTCCTGGTCTGTGTATTATGTTTATTTGAAACGATGACAGCGTCTCGAGCCATCTGGCGACTTGTCCTTCAGGGTCTTTGAATTTGGTAAGCCAACGCAGCGAGCCATGATCTGTGCGTGCTGTAAATTCCTTACCATAAAGGTAATGACGAAAGTATTTTACAAAATAAACCAATGCCAGTAATTCTTTTCTGGTAACGCAATATTTACATTCCGTTTTAGTAAGAGCTCTGCTAGCATAGGCAACTACCATTTCTTTGCCATCAACTATTTGAGACAGAACTCCACCAATTGCAAAGTCGCTAGAATCTGTGTCTAATATAAATGGTTGAGAAAAGTTGGGATGCTTTAACATCGGAGCTGTGACCAGTTTCTGTTTAAGCACATTGAAAGCATTGTAACATTCATCAGTCCAATCAAATTTACTATTTTTCTCCGTGAGCCTGTGCAGTGGTTTAGCTATTTCAGCGAATTTCGCGATAAACTTTCTATAGTAGCTGCAAAGACCTAGGAAAGAACGAACTTCAGTGACAGATTTTGGCACTGGCCAATCTTTAATACAAGCTATTTTATTTGGATGAGTTCGTACGCCAAATTGATTTACAATATGACCCAAAAACTCAACCTCTTTTTTGAACAATTGACACTTTCTAGGCTTGAGCTTAATACCTGCTTCTTCAAACCTATCAAATACCATTTGAAGATTCGTCATCATCTCATCAAACGTTTTGCCAATGATTATGATATCGTCTAGATAGACAAGACAAATCTGCCACTGAAGTCCAGACAATATTGACTCAATTAACCGCTCAAACGTTGCTGGTGCATTACATAATCCAAAAGGAAGAACGTTAAATTCAAACAGACCCCTCCTTGTTACAAAAGCTGTTTTAGCTTTATCTGGTTCATCAACTTCTACTTGCCAATATCCAGAACTTAGATCTAGGCAAGAGAACCATGTGGAGCCGGACAATTGGTCAAGTGACTCATCAATCCTGGGTAGGGGATATGCATCTTTTTCTGTAACTTCATTTAAACGACGATAGTCAATACAAAACCGCCTAGTACCATCCTTCTTCTTCACCAGGACAATTCCACTGGCCCAAGGACTCGTAGATGGTCTAATGATATCATTTTTCAACATATTATCAATTTGTTCATCGACTTCTGTCTGTAGATGCACTGGTACGCGACGTATTGGTTGTCTTATTGGATGGGCGTTACCCGTGGATATTTTGTGTTTTATAATACCAGTGCGACCTAAGTCATTATCAGTTTCCGAAAAAATGTGTGCATATTTTGTCAACATATGCCTTATCTGCTTCTTTTGATCTTTTGTCATGTCACTGGATGCACGTTCATATAAATCCTTCATATGATCAGGCAATGCGTTTTTCGTTGGTACTGATTTATTAGCGCTAATCAAATCTACTTCACTAAGGGTTGCAATGTTTGTGCCTGGGTACAATACCTTATTCTCTTCTGAAAAATTGGCAATCCTAATTGGGACGGTCTTGCCAGCTTTAACTAATACCCTTGCTGCAACTCCTTCCCCAAGCTCAACTGCTCTTGGGTTAGGTTCAATTAAACCATATTCAATGCGGTGAACACCTGATTCTTTTACCATACCAGTAGTGATGACTTCGGTTCCTGGTGGGATTTGTACCTGGTTGCCAATAATGACCCTGAAACATCTATTCTTTCTCGAGCTATGCAGTTGAAATGTTTGTCCATGTATGACCATTGTTTCGCTGACTATATCTATGCTTACATTATGTATTTTCATAAAATCGACGCCCAATATGACATCTACATCAACATCAGCCACCAGTACTTGTATTGAGCAAGGAATATCATTAAACCATAATTTTATTTCTGTGCTTCCTTTTATATTCAAATTATCTCCGCTTGCTGAAACTACTTCTGTATCAAATGGTGTTAAGGTATGGTGCGTTTCTATTAAGTTCCACATTTTAAATGAAATTATGCTTTGGGTAGCCCCAGTATCAACCAAGCAGTCAACCAAATTTTCATCCATTGAGGATTCAATAAAAATCCAGAAAATCTTTTAGATGAGCTATTCATATTTTTATTAGTATATTCATTGGCTGAATTGTCAATTCCGTCATGTGGACAATTCCTTGCGATGTGTCCCTCTGAACCACAATTAAAACATTTTAGTATCCTATTACCAAACTGTCTCTGACGACTGCCATATCCACGCGAGCCCATGCGCGGATTAAATGGCCGTCGATTATAAGAACGTGGTCTATACCCATTTCTCTGGTACTGGCCATCATAACTGTTCTGCTGATTTGTTTGATCTGGTACGTTTTTATCATTCTGTTTGGAAACCAGCTGTTCAACAGTACTCTTCAGAGATTGTACCATGGACTCAAGATTGGCATATTTTTCATCATCTTTTTCCTGATATGCCGTAGTGAGACATGCACCTTCATTTTCAATCTTCCTCTTTTCGGCCTTGAAGAAGGCTTCAAGTTCCACAGCATGCCTAATAGCATCATTTAAGTCAATAGGCCGAGCTTGTTTCACACGGAGCCTCATGTCCGAGCTATATAATGCGTCAATAAATTGTTCTTTTGCCAATGTCTCCCTAACGTCTATAGGAGCACTGGCGTATGCTAAATTAGTTAATCGTCTAATATCTTGGCCCAGTTCAGACAACGTTTCATTAGCTTTCTGTCGCCTACTGCGAAGCTGTACTCTATGTAATTCTGTCTGATTGCGTGGAGCAAATCTGTCTTCCAACGCTCGTACAAGTGCATGATAATCAGTGGTCTTATCCATCATATTTCCATACACACCTTGAGCTTGACCTCTTAAAGATACAGACAAGTAAAGGCCCTTCTGGTGATAATCCCATCCATTCAACTCAGCGCAGGCGTCGAAATGAGCCTTGTAATCGTTCCAACTATTCATGCCGTCATATGTTGCTGGCTTCATATACGTTTTGTTGCTTTCTTGTTTATTTCTACTTTCGGCTATATCAGATGTATCAGCTAGGGCTACTCTTTTTCGCTGTGTTACAAATTGATCATGCTTCTTGTCATTCATGCCCGGTGTAAAAATTGGCAAAGTGTCATCGTTTTGGCCACTCGATCTCGTATCTCGTATCTTTCTATTATCATGTCTAGATGCAGCACGAGCAGGCGTCGAAGTTTTTATCAACGACATGGTATGATCTAGTTCACGCTGTAAGGCCATGATCTCATCTTCTAATTTCACTAATTGTCGGCTAGAGCCTAGCTTTTTCCCATGCATGACAGTATCATGGGTTAAGTTAAAATCTTTTTTATCAATAGCACTATCCATATTTCATATATATATATATATAAATATTTATGTGGGTACTATATATTTTAATGAAGTTAATCGGGCCCCACGTTGGGCGCCAAATTTCTGTAACGTGCACCGGCTACTAGACGTACAGAAATGGTCTATATACAATAAACAGTTTTCAATATATAATATATTTTCCTCAAGCTACTTAGCTTAATGATTCGTAAAATAATGATGAAATATATATATATTTACAAAATGTGAAAACTAATCATGGCATAACATCAAACATTAAGAAATTATCAAGTATGTACAAATGTTAGGTTATCAATATGAAAAAGGTTTATTCAACAAAGAAAGACGGGCTTCCAGCTCGTATTGAACAATAAATGGATGGGCGATCAACCAGATCACAGCTATGAAATTTAAGCTAGTATATTACAAAGGGAAAGGTATGTATTATTCATAGGACAGGATAGTGATAGTGAACGAGCTACGATACTTATAAGCCCGTATTTATGTATAGTAAGTAGACGAGCAACAAAAGTGGATAGTCTCTATCGCTGAACTAATACATATAATCAAGACCAGGATAATTTATACACAGAGTGGATGGGATTGTAAGACGTTCACTGGCTATCACAAGTTTGTCATAAAATAATCAAGACTATATCATCAAGTGAATCTCTATTGCTGGTTCTTCAACATAAAATATCTATAACTCCCAAACTAGCTCACACTATCACCAGCTTATCAATATAATATGTACGAATAAACCATAAATGCCCAAAGTGATGGTCTCGTCCCTTTTCTTATCCTCAGGAACGTATTGCTCTAAGAGATCGTACTAAGAAGGCGATAAACCAGTCACCTGTGCTATACTAATCTGAACACCAGCTCTCTGTATACTACATATATATATATATTCAACAAGGTATACCCTAGACGTCGCTCCTTTTCCTATGCATTGGAACGCAATGCTCCAAGCGGTCGTACTAAGAGAACGGAATACTATTCTATTAACTGTCACTTTTCACTACTACAACAGAACGCAATGCTCTGCGCAGGTTACTAAGATGGCAGAAAATAAATAATAATTATTTTTACCTTTTATTTTACCAATGTTAACACTTTGAGAGCAAAACACGATCTGCCAGAATAAAAGAATTTCTCTGCTTATATACTAGTCGGCTCTACTACAGCCAATAAGCGTCCCACAACTCGGACTATAATTGCGTTCAATGACTAAGATTAAATGACATCACTCTGGATAGCTCTAAAACCTGGACATCCGGATCCGTACTCGTCACACTTGCAATCTGTAGGTCAGAGTGTCCTAAAACATTAAGACACAATTTTTTGACACAACTACAGATACTGACGGGTGTTTTGAAAGTATTGAAAAATCTTAACCAAATCTGTGAACTAGTACGTTTAACATGCAAAATATCCATATCAAGGCAACATCGGGTCATTGTGCATCAGCAATCCAACAACGAGATTTTTCGCACGCAAATTTGTTACGTAATTAGCAACAAGTAAATTGCCGATGCAACGATGTGATTTTTCTTCCATGAAATAAAAAATTGAACACATATGACGTAACATCAAAATGCATGGTCCATAACGTCGAAAAAATCATACATGTATGAGTTTTTGTTTCATAAGAATAATTATAGTCAACATATGCAATAAGATTTTATAAAAAAGGCAAGAGTGCCATAAGCTGATAACGGGACACGTGCCCCGGCATTGGACTCTGTAAGTATGTCGATATCTATCTCAAGACACGCTTGCCCCGTTTAATAAAACCTCTAACTAGACGCTTTCTTGATCCGGAACTAGCTTTCCCTTCTACAAAAAACAGACAATCTTTCCCTTTACTGAGGGAAGATATTATCATTGAACGGTTTAACTAACAGCTCTAAATCACGTCCTCCATTAACGCTCTACAACTATACCTGAAATGTCTTTATGACCATGTTAACACTATTTGCAGGAGGAACAGCAGATTTATCAGCAGTTAAAGTTCTAAAAGATGGGTCACTTAAAGAACTGTATCAAGTACCGTTTAGTATTCCCAGAGGTATTGAAATCGATGAAATATCTTTTTTGTTTGAGTCAGATTTTGTCAGAAACCAACTTTTTCAGACCACTTGCTCCTTGATTTATAATAATACAATATGGCCAGCTCTCAGCAGAGAAGAAGCCAAAGGAATAACCACTGTTATATTGGTAGGTGGATTTTCTGAATCACCCATCGTCATTAAAATGCTGCGAGAAAGAGTTAAACAAGATTTTCCTGGAGTTAAAGTAGTTGTTCCAGATTCACCGTTCAAGTCCGTTCTACTCGGTGCAGTATTGTACGGTCATGATCCTATGATATTTAGCAGTAGAATTAGTAAAGAAACATACGGTGTTGATGTTTATGTCACATTTGATGACACCAAGCATGATGTTTCAAAGAAATGGCATAATAAGGAGTCAGGTGAGATTTTGTGCAGCAACATATTTCATATTCATGTGAAAAAGGGCCAGTCTGTAAGTTTGTTAGAACCACAACCAACCAAGATTTACTGTCCTGTGTACAAACAACAAAAGGCAATTACTTTCAATATATATTCTTCAACAAGCACTTGTCCCGTGTATGTGACAGATGAAGGATGTAAACAAATTGGTAAAGTGAGAGTTGAAATGCCTGATACTAGCGGTGGAACAGGTAGGCAAATTGAGGTTAGCATGATATATGGAGGTACACAAATTGCTGTATTTGCTAAGGAAGTAACGTCAGGCAAAGAAGTGAATGCTAAGATTGTCTTCGGATAAACAGAGATTCTATATAAAAGTGATTGGTAAAGAAGTGTTTTTATTTTATTTTTCTCGGTCGTCACTGTATAAAACTGGCTGAAGAAGGCTGTACAAACTATTCCAGAGTTTATAAACTTGATTATCTTTGTGTACATGTCTTCCATGCAACCTGTGAATTTTTCTAAAGTTTTCGACAAAAAAGGGTAGCAATCATGATCGAAAATAAGACTTAAGGTGAATTGTTTTTTAAACGGTCTGTGAGCGTAATTTACCACAAACTCATCTAGAAACACATTTTCCCTAATATTTATGCAATTTAAAAGGTACTGGTACAAAATTGCATGTGAATATCTTAATTTAATCTTGTTATTCTTGTTTCCCGTATTGGCCGAAAAAAAGCGACGACAGTGAAATTTGATGAAAATCTATGACATTTACTTATCCTTACAAATCCCTGTCATATAAAATCCCTGGATAATTGAAGTACGAAACATATACAATGTTGATATGAAGAGTTTCGAGTAGTTCTGACTATAAAGTAAAACTCTTGAAACGAGCTTTACAGCTGTTTTCTTGTTAGTTTAAATGAGGAATTTAAAAATTGCTCTGATGCAGAGGTTTAAATGTGTTTACAGAGGACAATTAAAATGATATATTTCATTCTATTTAAGTCAATCACTTACTACCCTCGTATTCGTTAAACAATGATTTAGTGTTAAAACAATTCTATTCCTATAAACGGGGAGCTGTATTTGTGCATATTTAATTAACTATTCTTGCTAATTGTTTAATCAATTGATAAAAACATCAGACGTCAAACATCGGCATATGTGTTTATAAAATACAATGTTTTCATACATAACTACGTAAAACAGATTGTTAGTGCTGATAAACTTATTTTAATAAGCACTTAGTCATTTAATATCATTATGTAATGTGGAAAATTCTGATATCTCGAACGATAGTATAATTCCAGGCAAAAATTTGTTTAAGGCAGCAGTAATAAGGATGATAATTTACGATGATTTTAATTTATATTGCATTATTTTCAGTTGTATCTTTTTTGCTAAACCAGACACAGATTTATATGGTTTTTTTTAATAAATTAAAATAAACTGTTTCATGTTCATTTGTTTATTGTTTTTATGTGTTTTTTTCTTAACTGTTATATTCATTAATCATCTTGAATCAGTTGGTACTGTCATCTTAAAGTTCCCGATTGAAACAACGGGAGTTGTTGAACTCACATATGAACAAAATCAATGTGACGGAATGTATATCAGACTAAAATATTGACACACATGATTCAAAGAAACATTTAAAGAAAGCATTTTCTTATAAGCCACTGTACTGTAACAATCAATTAATTATATAAAATTGTCATTAGTTCTAATAGCCTGCTACCATCTTAATTATTCATACAAAAAGGTTAATAAGGTCTATAAACAAACTAATATGTTAACATTAAAAAAAAACCACTCTGAATTAAAATGGCTTTTGCTTATTGTTTTCAAACTTTTTTTAAAACTGTTTTGCTTATTGTTTTCATACCTTTTTAAAACTGTTTTGCTTATTGTTTTCAAGCTTTTTAAAACTGTTTTGCTTATTGTTTTCATACCTTTTTAAAACTGTTTTGCTTATTGTTTCCATACCTTTTTAAAACTGTTTTGCTTATTGTTTTCATACCTTTTTAAAACTGTTTTGCTTATTGTTTTCAAGCTTTTTAAAACTGTTTTGCTTATTGTTTTCATACCTTTTTAAAACTGTTTTGCTTATTGTTTCCATACCTTTTTAAAACTGTTTTGCTTATTGTTTTCAAGCTTTTTAAAACTGTTTTGCTTATTGTTTTCATACCTTTTTAAAACTGTTTTGCTTATTGTTTCCATACCTTTTTAAAACTGTTTTGCTTATTGTTTTCATACCTTTTTAAAACTGTTAAGCCTACCGTTTTCATACCTTTTTTAAACTGTTTTCTTATGATTTTCATACCTTTTTTGTTAACTGTACATTAATGTATCATACGTAAAGGTCGTTTGCGTTAAAGCTGGACCCCTAAAATCATGAAATATCTCAATAACTATCGGTTGGAATTAACTCAAATTTTGTATGTTATCATAACTAGCATTTTCCTTCTCAAATCCAAAAATTCAGAATTTTCTTTAATTACAAAACATACTTCCTATAGACATGCAACGCAAATTTTGAAGCCAAAAAGAGACTTTTGTTAATTGGGTATGTTCCATAATCAGAACAGCCACATAACAGTAGATACAAATTAATAGCTAAATATGAGGCCCGGTTAGAAATTTTATTTGATAACTAAGTAGAACAGTATATACAAACTCAAATATCATCATCACTGTCGTCTGTATCGTCAAAATCTATACATATTCTACACGTACGATTTTAAAGACGGGCCTCTGCTTTACAATTCAGTAGACCGTCGAGTGTTTATTTAAGCGACAAATTTACAGTAAACGCACGGGACTTTGTATAAATACACTGGAAGTTTGACAATGTTATAATCAGAACAGCTTTTTTTACCTCCCGCCGGATTTTTGATAAAAAATTCCAAATATTTTGCATTATACCTTATGGAAAACTTTTTTATTTATCTATTAAAAATTCTGAAAATTTAAATACTAGAAGGAAAAATTGAAATAAGATTGTATTAAAATTTTTAGCAAAATCGCTGTGATAGTTTAAAAGATATTTACAGCAAATAGGGGTCCAGCTTTAACACAAACGACCTATATATCGTAATAAAAAAAATGGTACCATCTACTTTGAGTTCATGGTAGAAACAACTCACACTTGAAATGATAAAATACTCCGGAAGCTGAATGTCAGTTTAAAAGAAATATTACCACAAAAACATAACGTCAAATAGCACATGAACGTTTCATAAAATTGTTCAAGTGATATTCAAACTTAAGGGCCTATCAGTTTATGAAATAGGAAATATCCATCAAGTGGATGGGTAACTAAATATACTAAAATATCCATAAATTCCGGATAATATTGATATATTTTGTAAGAAAAGCATTAAATGTACAAATATTCGACTGGAAATATGAAACACTGGACCAAGTAATTATTTAGAAAGAAATGAAAACATTTATCCTAATCTTGGAATAGCCTTCTGAACCTCAGTCCAAACACATTATTAGAGTACTTTTTCATAAATCCACATTTGATATAGGATGTCCACATTACATTTTACAATGTCTTTTGGCGAATCACACAAACAGTATTTCCAAATGTAAATTTAATTATTTATCAATACACTATATCACATGATTTTAGTTTCATTTTTATCACAGGAGCCCGATGCATTTTTTCCTTCTTATCACATATACGTTTATATTGTTTATAGAAAATACAATAAGAAGGGAAATTTTCATCGGGCTCCTGTGATATATACTGTGAGTTAAAACGTTAGGATAAATGTTACCACTTCATTATAAATGTCTTATTCGTTTTTGTTCTATATTTCCACTGTGACATCTACACACTTGATGCATCACTTACGAAATAAATCAAAACCATTGATTATATGGATTTGTTTCAATTTCAACAAATGATAGACACTTAATCAACACGTACATCCATTCCGAAATGGATAGAAAGGGTGTATGTTACATGGGTAAAGTATTGTTTGTATGTTGGGTTAAACGCCGAAAAAATACATTCTATTGATCATTTAACGGCGGTCAGTCAATCTACTCACTCCTCCTGGAAAGGCTAAATCTCTCGATTTAGCTGTTAGCCAACTACTAAGCGCATACTTTCGTCTGTGACTGACAATTGCCTACAAAATTAAAAATCATTGGTAGGAGGGAGATTAACGTAGAAATAATTTCATGAACAAGCTCCATGAAAGTATGCCGCGCCCGGAAATCGAACCCACGACCCCTCGATCAGTTTACTTGCGTGCTATCAACTGAGCTAGCCATGCGACAGGGTGATTATTTCAACATATTATCAAATTACATCATAATTTGAAAGTATTTATTTTAAACAATGGAGATAACTCATAAATCTTTAATAATTAGTTTTGTACTAGTTATTTCCCTTAATACTTTTGTCCAACTAGTGTAGTTAAACCCTTGATTATAAAACTGGTATAGGACGATTTTAAGTTATTTTCCACTTCTTTTTTTGTAATGGCAAGTCCTTCTTAATAGCTTTCAGGGAAGCTTCTTCAATGGAGCTACTGATCACGGATTTCTGTATTTTTGAATTTCGTTATTTTTCGTGCTCCGGTGAGCACGTATTGTTAATGATTTGTTTATTTACGAGCCTCAATATGAATTCGTAAGAGATGTGACTAATTATAAAACCACTGACCCAGTCAGATACAATTGGTGTAAAAATGAAATTGGATGATCACAAGGTTTTCATTTATTTGACCTAGTTATGAAACTAAAGCTCGATAGTGAGCGTATCCAATATTTCATTAATTTGAAGTTACTGGTCACGTCCGGTGATTTGTTATATGAGGATTTATCAAGTTTTCGTGTCCTAGTTTTAAGCAAACTTTGCACATAATCTAAATTGTCAGAGATTCAATTGATTGATACCAAGTTCGAGCTGAAGTCTGGTGAATATGGAAACATATCCTTTACAAATTACATATTGTTTAAGAGTTGAATTTCGCAAGAAGTATAAAAGAAAATATCTTTTAAAATAAATTTAGTTAGGGAATGTTAACAATTGTTTGATTATTTATGCGTATTTTATCAACATCTGTCAATTAAGCGATGCTGAACACTACATGTAATTTTTAAACTAATTTGACCAAAGTTGTTTACTTTTTTAAAGATATCCACTGACACAGATCTAAGCCATTTAACATGAGATAACATTATCTCAAATTACATACACGTAGTTATATTTTTATCTCGACTAATGTGACTTATTTATTAACTAATTAATTAAAACAGGGTATTATATTAATTTTACAAGGACACAATGGAATTGGTAAGTTTTTATTTACATTATACTTTATCATGTAAAATAAAACGTGTTTCTTCTTAATTCTAATTACTAATAAAGGAAATGATGCTTTTTATTGAAATCGAAAGTTGAAGTATACGCCCCTTTCTCATTATTCAGCCTCAATTTTTTAACGTTAGTCAATAACCAGACATGGGCTTCTATTTCCGTAAACAACTGCCGTCCTCATGTAGAGCCAAGGGCAATAGCCGAGTACGAACAAACGTCAAGACGTATTTGTTGATATACAAGTAGATAGAAGTGTGGGTATTAATGAATGACAAATGGTTTTTTACAATGTATAATAATTATCGTTGAATTTAATCTTGAGATACGTTTATTGTTATTCAATGCCTACCTTTATTTCCAGTAGTACTGCTGCTACTAGTGACGGCAGTTGGTCAGTATAAAGTTAATCGATTAGGTCAATATATTACTACTAGAATATGATACGTTTTACTGTCAATTCTAGTAATTCAATATAAAGCATTTATTAAATCTTATTTGTCCATTTTAGAGTATAATCAGACCCCCAAAGCTGGTAGTAGCTCTTGATATTGGTAGTACATATTCTGGATATGCTTGGCAATACAGAGATGAATTTGAAAACAATAGAGAAATTCATTTTAATACTAATTGGGGCGCTGGAGCTTTACAGGTAAAGTCTTTCTTCGATATAGTATATTAACAATTGATCACAGAAACATTGTGTAACAAGTAATACTTGATGGTTTGAAAATTTATTTATTTTGGTTCTAAAAATGACCCAGTAGTCTTAATATCAAATTATACTTCGATCAATAGTACTGCATAACAGTGTTCCTTTATTTAACTATATACTTATCATGTACTAAGTATTGTTGCTTTTATTTACTAATGGGTAGGGACATACTTTCAGCTACACAAAACAAAAACATGTCTAATGATTGAATGCAAAGATAGTGTTGACGGTAAACCAAGTGAGGACGCCACGCCACATCTTACCCCAGACGAAATAGAAGTAGTCAAGATTGGACATGATGCAGAAAACACCTACATGAAAATTGCTAAAAAAAGGAGTCATGAATTACTTGGAAAATATTATCTCTTCAATAAATTTAAGATGAGATTGTATGAAAAGGTATTTTTCTTTGATTTAAAAAAAAATATATTTATCAACAAATACATTTCAACATTTCAACGAATAATTATCAAAGCACTGAAGCACATAAGTTACCACATCCAATCGGCCTATGAACAGTATCGGCGAATTTGACATTTCATGAAATTAAGCAAGACATATTATTAAAGAAATTAACTAAAACATTTTCTAAATAACCATTTATATGCATTATAATTCATGCAATTTAATTGTGTACTATTTGTTGAATAAGATTACATACCATTAAAACAACGATTTTAATCAAATTGTCATTGATTTCTACAGGGTTTTCATGACGAAATGTTGGTCGAAGATCAGCTGTCTCAACCACTGCCTTTATTTGACGTTATGACCATATTTATAAGAGAATTGAAAAACCATTGTCTACGAAAAATTATGGAAAAACGTCAAAAATCGATAGATGAAAAGGACACATTATATGTTGTCACTGTTCCTGCAATATGGGGCAATGTAGCAAAAGAATTTATGAGAAAAGCAACAATAGCGGTAACAATTATTTAAAATCCAGATTTCAAAATAACGATATCCATTACATACTTTTTCCATTAGCTTAAATGACAAATCATGGACTCTTAGAAGTAAGTAATTAACATCTTGAAATGAAATTATAAAAAACTGTCACTTGCCAAGTACGAGCATTCGAATTAAAATATTGTAAACAAATACGAGTAATGAGTGCTGCTCGCCATGAAATGACCATAATTTGTGTTGACACGTCGTTAAGCCCATCCTTAACAAGAGCTCCGCTGGGCGGGGCATTATACGCCCGTGTGCAGTCCATGCTGTGTTCTATCTCATATGACCTTAACCAATGACCCCAGGATCTCAGAATAGGTCACATCCTTAACTGGAGGGCTATCCAAAGCAAAGATTTTGAGAACCTAGGTACAGCCATGGTTGAGTTATCACCGGCACAAAGTTTTCCCATACAAACTTCCAGTGACCTTGACCCTTGAGCCTCAGATCCAAAAGTTCACACCCTTTACCCAAAGAGTATTGATATATAAAATTTGGTGATCTTAGATAAAGTTGATTGTTGGACAAGGTTTTTCCTCATAATTTCCTTGTGACCTTGACCTTTGACCCAGGGGCCTCAAACCAAAGGGGCATATGCTAGACAGTTAGGCTACCCTTACATAAAATTTGGTGAACCTAGGTACAGTCATTATTGAATTATTGTTCAGAAAATGTTTCAGTATAAATTAAGTCCCAATGACTTTGACCTTTGACCCTGGGGTCTCCAAATCAAAAGGGAACATCCTCTACCAAAGAGCTATCAACACATTAATCCCAACACATGGGCTACTCTCGCATAAAATTTGGTTAACCTATGTACAATCGTTGTTGAGTTATTGTCCGGACAAGGTTTTTCCATATGAAGCCCCTGTGACATTGCCCTTTGACCCAGGGGCCTCAAAAACAATAGAGAACATCCATGACACATGAGCTACCCTCACATAAAATTTGGTGAACTAATGTCATGTAACTTATTAAATACAGCATAATTCACATTGTTTGCCATTTTAACTTAATTAACATATTGATTGAACATTTGAAGTCACTGCTTGGAAATTTGATATCTACTGGTTGAAGGTTTAAATTTGACCCTGTTTCCCCAAAACTGATAAGGCACATCCTTGACACATGTGCTACTCTCATTTGAAATTTTGGTGAACCTAGGTACAGTCATTGCTGAGTTATTGTCCGGACAATGTTTTTCAATATGATGCCCCTGTGACCTTGACCTTTGACACAGGGGCCCCAAAACCAATAGGGCACATCCTTGACACATGGACTACTCTTACATAAAATTTGGTGAACATAGGTACATTGGTGGTTCAGTTATTGTCCAGACAAGGTTTTTTCATATGATGCCTCTGTGACCTTGACCTTTGAACCCGGGGCCTCAAAACCGATAGGGCACATCCTTGACACATGGGCTACCTTCACATAAAATTTTGAGAACCTAGGTACAATCGTTATTGAGTAATTGTCCGGACAAGGTTTTTCAATATGATGCCCCTGTGACCTTTGACCCAGGGGTCCCAAAACCCATAGGGAACATCCTTGACACATGGGCTACTTTCGCAAAACATTTGGTGAACCTAGGTACATTGGTTGATCATTTATTGTCGGGACAAGCTTTTTTCCATATGATGCCCCTGTGACCTTTGACCCATGGGCCCCAAAACCGATAGGGAACATCCTTGACACATGGGCTACTTTTACATAAAATTTGGTTAACCTAGGTACAGTCGTTGTTGAGTTATCGTCCGGACAAGGTTTTCATATTTTAAGTCCCAGTGACCTTGACCTTTGATCCTATGGTCTCAAAATCAATAGGGAATCTCCTCTACCCAAGGGCTATCCACACATAAAATTTGAACCTAGGTACATCCTTTCTTGAGTTATCATCCGGACAAACATTTGTCCACGGACGGACAGACGGACAACATCATAACATAATACGTCCGTTTTTTTCAAAACGGGCGTATAAAAAAGATACTTGTGTTGAATGAAATTTTTGTGGTAGCCGAAGGACGTTCGATTTCAAAGAAATATTCATGATTTAAAATATTCGGCGCGATATGACCTTTTTGTGTTGGTGCGCCGTAAAACCCAAACAAACATACAAACAAACATGATTTAAAATAGAACTTTGAAGTAACATATGTAATCATCGTGTTGTTTATCAAATGCTCCATGGTAAGCATGCTTTAAATGCTGATTTCCTTCATATATACCAGGCTGGTGTTGGAAAAAGAAATGTGTTGTTAGCTCTTGAGCCAGAAGCAGCAGCCATCAGTTGTATATATTTAACAAGTCAACAGAAAGAAGATATGAACAATTTTGGTGACGTTGGTCAGAAATTTCTTGTTGCTGATTTAGGAGGTAAATTTTCTAACGTTGTTGTTAAACGTTTTAAACTAAATGTACAATAAACCATGCAATGCGAATGTGATCATGTATTAAAATAATAATTATCATATAATTATGAGCACATTATGTAGGCAGTGCACTTTGCTAAAATCCGATTAAAATCTATTATTAAATGTATGAACCTTCGTACATTTTCAGGCGGAACAGCAGATTTATCAGCTGTGGAAGTTCTAAAAGAGGGATCACTTAAGGAGCTCTACCTATCCCATGGAAATAACGCTGGTGGTCAAAATATAAACGATGCATTTATACAGCAATGCCATGATAGCTTCAAAGGGGAGAAATGGCAAGAAATTTTTAGTGACGTTACACCAGCTGACGCGATCAAAATGGAAGCAAATTTTGAAGCGTCAAAGGTACAAATAGGATCAACTGACTCCGACGGACAAATGATTGAATTTGAAATACCAAAAGCAATAAGCAAAGGCATTGAAAACAAGTCTATAACATTGAAAAAAGGATCTATCGTACAATACGAGGATACAGATTTTAAGTTCGATTCGAGATTTGTCAGGAACACGCTGTTCCAGACTACTTGCACCATGATTTATGAAAATACCATTAAAAAAGCTCTCAGCAAAGATGAAGCCAAGGGAATAACCACTGTAATACTGGTAGGTGGATTTTCTGAATCACCAATCGTCATTGAAACACTACGAAAAAGAGTTGAAAAAGATTTTATTGATGTCAAAGTTGTAGTCCCTGACTCACCATTTAAGTCTGTTCTACTAGGTGCTGTCTTGTACGGTCATGATCCAATGATATTTAGCAGTAGAATTAGTAAAGAAACATACGGTGTCGCATCTATGGTCGCCTTTAATGAAGACGAGCATGATACTGCAAAAAAATGGCGAAATGAGGAATCGGGTGATTTTTGGTGCAAGAACATATTTAGTATTCATGTGAAAAGGGGCCAGTCTGTAAGTTTATTGAAACCACAGCCTAAACGGATTTACGAACCAATATACAAAGAACAAAAGTCAATAACTTTCCGAATATTTTCTTCATCCAACATCAGCCCAAAGTACACGACAGATGAAGGGTGCAGGGAAATTGGTAAAATAGAAGTTGAGATGCCTGATACTACAGGTGGAACTGACAGGGAAGTTGAGGTTAGCATGTTATATGGAGGTACACAAATTGCTGTATTGGCAAAGGATGTAACTACAGGCAAAGAAGTGAATGCTGATATTGCTTTTGAATAAAACGATAAAACACCAATGATTACTTCAAGATTATGAAATTTAGTGTATTTTTGTAATCAAAATGAAATATAATCAACTATTTTTTAATTATCTAATTTATTTATATACATACCTTTTGCGTGATTTGTTTGCAATTTGTTAATGACAATTAACCAGCTATAATATAATGACAAAAAGTCATCAACACAAATACATCATTGTTATTCATTATATATCAATTATAAAGTGATAATTGTAAAACAATATATTACTAAATTACGATCTATTTAAACAAAGCAGCTTAAGTTTCTAAGTAAAAAATATCTACTTCGTCACGTCATTGTTTTGTTTAAAATCATAACCTAAATTCCATTGCTTATTATGAATTAATGTTGATTTTATGATACTTAAATTTAATAGTAATTACTAAATATTTACATATATGATAAGTAAACATATTGTTACTTTTTATCAATTAAAACTTGTATTTATATCCATATCAGAGTTGTTTAATTTGTTATACATCGTAGAAGGTATATTTCAAATTAAAAATAAACTTTCAAAGTTAAAAATCTTCAAGTAGAGACTCGTTTTCAACTTTTAAAAACGCTGCTAATAACTTCAACTTCAATCACGATATTGGCAAAACGTTCATCATTTTCATCTGAACAGAGTCGTACTTTCTAACCACTACATGTATATTTTTCTAATCATTTGTTTGGTTTACTTTGGTTTTACTTCCAACTTTGGAAAGTTATACAGTGCTAAGTCCAGGGTTATTACAATACATTTAAGAATAAAATGTTACGCAATATCTAGTAAGTATTTTGTCTATTTATTGTCACTCAATTGCACAATGAAAGACACACTCTCACACACTTCAAATGTTCATCACGAAATAGTACGGTGTTTATATCTAACATATTTGAGAAGAGTAACTAGAGCTGCAGGAGTCATTCCTGGTATTCTACTGGCGGCTCCAATCTGGAAAGAAAACAAATAAGATAAGCCTGTTAGAAGAAAAACGAACAGAACGAAAATCGATAACAAATATTATGTCAATCCACCATGTATTCTTGCCGAGAAAACCATCATTATTAGTGTATTTCGTGCAATAGAGTGTGTCTCTTCTGTTCCATTTGTAAAATTAAATATTTTTACTATTTGCTGCGAACTTTGCAATTGGAATTTATTAACATGTATATGCAAAGTTAAAGAAATATCAACAGTCTATCAACATTTAAATTTCTCGCGCAAGTTTCTTCAAATCATACAGTCGCATTCCTTTGTAATGTCTCAAAATTCCAGAACCCGGGTCGATAGCGCAGTTGGTTGCGCGCCGGGATTTGAAATCCAGTGTCCCAAAGGGGGGGGTACGGGTTCGAATCCTACCCGGGAAGGTTATACCCTTCCATGAAAATTTGACGATAATGTCAATGTTCCTCCATTGATTAGATAATATGGAGAAGTTTCCCGCCTTGTGGATAGGTAGGTGAGTACTGGTTATACACAAGGGTCCATGAAAGCTAGGTTAGGTGCGCTGGACGCCGTAAAATGACCTAAATTGTATTGACATGGCATTAAACCCATTACAAAATAATTATACATTATTCACAATTTTTAACTCACTGTATGAGGTCTACATTCTGTTAGTTTCACTCTAGCATCTGTAGATATTGATGTTATACTAGAAATAGAGATATGATACCAAAATATAATAATCATCATCATCGCGTTCAGTTTATTTCATTTTTGAAGCATGGCTGCAAAAATTGATTGAAAGGAGAATGGATGTAGAAAGTATTTTATCACCAACTTTGGAGGAACGTACCAAAAATAGGTCATTTGTCATCCACCGGCGGTATGTTCTTTAACATGTATGCATATCAAATTAATGGTTTACATTCTATGGTGCGTGGTGTAGATTGTTTGTTTGTTTGTGTTTTACGGCGCACTAACACAGAAAGATCATATCGCGCCGAAAGCAATTGGTGATACTATTAATGCAACCGAATTATAATGGTTCAAAGTCTGCGGTGTGTAGCTCTTTCAAAAACTTTCAGTCGTGTTAGACATATGCCTGAAATCAGTTATAAGTATAAATTATCGCCGGAGGCTGTGGACTCCCAAATACATCGCAAGGTGAGAAAATTTGTCAAAAAACTAGGAAATATTTCATAGGTTGTATTGCTTATTCGACGACGACCCTCGTGAAAGGAGAAATACAAGATAAAATAACATCTATCATATAAATTATTTATGTTGTATATCAAATTAAATTTAAAAATACTATTAAAGGGAAGTTACCTCATATAATCAATATCATCAGGCAGTACGAGTTGTTCATCTTTTCTTACATCATTTATATTCTCCATATGTCGTTCTATCACAGATTGGTACTGGCCTGTTTAAATATGAGTATGTAATTATAACTGAACAAAACGTACATTCTTACACAAAATCTATGACGCTTTGATAAATTTCAAAAATGATTTGGTCACGATAAATGTCAGCATTTTACATTACAAATAATCAAACAAATACCATATGCAGGTTAAAGCATTGCAATATTTTAAATGACAAAATCAGCCTGTAAAAACTAATCATAATAACTGACAAATTTTGACAAAATATTTGATTTTTCAAAAAATGGACCAAACAATCGATCGTAAGTACCCGTACCGCTGCGCCAAGCTGCGGATAATAATGCTTTATAAATACAAGTATAAAATTAATAAATTGTAGTCTTTTTTATAAAGAATTGGTCATTTTTTACCTTCATGCTAGTTACAGAAATGTATTGATATCATATTTTACCTTCAATTTGTAATCTTGAAATAAGTTTTGAGTCATTTTTAAGATGACCCAATTTATCAGGTAGTAAATCAATCAACATGTCTAATGTTACATTTTGTAATAATAATACATCTAGAGCACTGAAACAAAAGAGCAATAGACAAAACTGAGGTCTAGTCTGAGATTTATATTTAATAACCGAAAGTCCAAAGCTCAAAGTAATGGTCCACATAGTCTTTAATCGACCAATGACATTCTGTAAACACAAATTACAATGGACAATACTGAGGACTAATCTGATTTTTTATCGTCGTATTAAACACATACAAATTTAGGTCAAAAATAAAAATTGCCATCTCTTCCTACTATAGGTTTCCTGGACACTTTTCTATCACCAGTACTAACTTACCCTACCACGATGCCGACAACTTATGTATAGAGTATGACCTACCGCGACCGGGCTCGAACCAGGTCTAATCTGAGAAAGATTTGTGCGTCTCATACAGATTATATACCTGGAAATATTATATATGGGTTGATCAACAAGTTCTCTTCTCGACCAAAGACGTATGGATGACACAAATAAAACGAAACTAGATAGATAGATGTATTTTAATGTACAATGTGACAACATGGCTTATGTCATAACACATACAGAGAGTTGTCAGCAATACTGTAGTAACTCGCTCTTACACGCAATGCACTTACTACAGTCTTGCGGGCAACCCTCGATGCACACAATCACATACAAGATGTACGAACGACCTAAAAGCTATGTCAAAAAAACATTATAGAGATTTATCCAATATGCTAAGAACTACGGAAAAGTATCACTATCAAGATAAACAAGAGCTCCGCTGGGCGGGGCATTATACGCCCGTGTGCAGTCCATGCTGTGTTCTATCTCATATAAAGTCCCTGTGACCTTGACCAATGACCCCAGGATCTCAGAATAGGTCCCATTCTTAACAGGAGGGCTATCCAAAGCAAAGATTTTGAGAACCTAGGTACAGCCATGGTTGATTTATCACCGACACAAAGTTTTCCCATACAAACTTCCAGTGACTTTGACCCTGGGGCCTCAGAACCAAAAGTTCTCGCCCTTGACCCAAAGAGTATTGATACATAAAATTTGGTGATCTTAGGTAAAGTTGGTTGTTGGACAAGGTTTTTCCTCATGATTTTTCTTTTGACTTTAACCTTTAACACAGGGACCTAAAACCAAAGGGGCATATGCTAGACATTAAGGCTACCCTTAAATAAGATTTGGAAAACCTACAATGTAGGAACAATTATTATTGAGTTACTGTCCGGAAAATGTTTCAATATGAATTAAGTCCCTGTGACCTTGACTTTTGTCCCTGGGGTTTCCAAATCAAAAGAGAACATCAAATACCAAAGAGCTATCAACACATTACATCTTGACAAATGGGCTGATCCACATAAAATTTGGTTAACCTAGGTACAATCATTGTTTAGTTATTGTCCGAACAAGGATTGTCCATATGATGCCCCTGTGACCTAGATCTTTGACCCAGTTTTGACCCAAAACCAATTGGGAACATCCTTAACACATGGGCTACCCTCACATAAAATTTGGTGAACTAAATTCATTTTACTTATTAAATATAGCATTATTTCCATGGTCTGCCATTTTGACTTTGTTAACATATTGATTGAACATTTGAAGTCTCTGCTTGGTAATTTGATATCTTCTGGATGATGGTTTAAACTTGACCCAGGGGCCCCAAAATCAATAGGGAACATCCTTGACACATGGGCTACTCTCACATGAAATTTGGTGAACTTAAGTGCAGTCATTGTTGATTTACTACACATACAATGTTTTTCAATATGATGCCCCTGTGACCTTGACCTTTGACCCAGGGGCCCTAAAACCAATAGGACATAACCATGACACATGGGCTACTCTCCTAAAAAAATTTAGTGAACCTAGGTACATTGGTTGTTCAGTTATTGTCTGGACAAGGTTTTTCCATATGATGCCTCTGTGACCTTGACCTTTGGGTCTGGGGCCCCAAAACCTATTGGGAACATCCTTAACACAAGGGCTACATTCACATAAAATTTTATGAACCTAGGTACAGTCCTTGTTGATTTATTGTCCAAACAAGGTTTTTCAATATGATGCCTCTGTGACCTTGACCTTTGACCCAGGAGCCCCAAAACCATAAGGGCATATCCTTGACACAAGGGCTACCCTCACATAGACTTTAATGAACCTAGGTAAATTGGTGGTTCAGTTATTGCCTGGACAAAAGTTTCATTGTTTGCCATTTTGACTTTAAAAACATATTGATAGAACATATGAAGTCACTGCTTGGTAATTTGATATCTTCTGGTTGAAGGTTTATACTTGACCCTGTTTCCCCAAAACTGATAAGGCACATCCTTGACACATGGTCTACTGTCACATGAAATTAGGTGAACTTAGGTACAGTCATTGTTGAGTAATTACCCAGACAATGTTTTTCAATGTGATGCCCCTGTGACCTTGACCTTTGACAAAGGCGCCCCAAAACCAATAGGGCATAACCTTGACACATGGGCTACTTTCATATAAAATTTAGTGAACCTAGGTACATTGGTTGTTCAGTTATTGTCTGGACAAGGTTTTTCCATATGATGCCTCCGTGACCTTGACCTTTGGGTCTAGGGCCCAAAAACCTATTGGGAACATCCTTGACAAAAGGGCTACCTTCACATAAAATTTTGTGAATCTAGGTACAGTAGTTGATGAGTTATTGCCCAAACAAGGATTTTCAATATGATGCCCCTGTGACCTTGACCTTTGACCCAGGAGCCCCAAAACCAATAGGGCATAACCTTTACCCAAGGGCTACCCTCACATAAAATTTGGAGAACCAAGGTACATTGGTGGTTCAGTTATTGTCTGGACAAGTGTTTCATTGTTTGCCGTTTTGACTTTATAAACATATTGATAGAACATTTGAAGTCACAGCTTGGTAATTTGATATCTTCTGGTTTAAGATTTAAACTTAACCCTGTTTTCCCAAAACTGATAAGGTACATCCTTGACACATGGGCTACTCTCACATGAAATTTGGTGAACTTTGGTACAATCATTGTTGAGTAATTATCCAGAAAATGTTTTTCAATATGATGCCCCTGTGACCTTGACCTTTGACCAAGGTGCCCCAAAACCAATAGGGCATAACCTTGACACATGGGCTACTTTCACGCCAAATTTAGTGAACCTAGGGACATTGGTTGTTCAGTTATTGTCTGGACAAGGTTTTTCCATATGATCCCTCTGTGACCTTGACCTTTGGGTCTGGGGCCCAAAAACCTATTGGGAACATCCTTGACACAAGGGCTACCTTCACATAAAATTTTGTGAACCTAGGTACAGTAGTTGATGAGTTATTGTCCAAACAAGGATTTTCAATATGATGCCTCTGTGACCTTGACCTTTGACCCAGGAACCCCAAAACCAATAGGGCATAACCTTTACCCAAGGGCTACCCTCA
Source organism: Mactra quadrangularis (assembly GCA_025267735.1). Classification (NCBI taxonomy): domain Eukaryota; kingdom Metazoa; phylum Mollusca; class Bivalvia; order Venerida; family Mactridae; genus Mactra; species Mactra quadrangularis. Next base: position 42,553,647 of record CM046305.1, on the reverse strand, counting down.
CATAAAATTTGGAGAACCTAGGTACATTGGTGGTTCAGTTATTGTCTGGACAAGTGTTTCATTGTTTGCCGTTTTGACTTTATAAACATATTGATAGAACATTTGAAGTCACAGCTTGGTAATTTGATATCTTCTGGTTTAAGATTTAAACTTAACCCTGTTTTCCCAAAACTGATAAGGTACATCCTTGACACATGGGCTACTCTCACATGAAATTTGGTGAACCTAGGTACAGTCATTAGTGAGTTATTACCCGGACAATGTTTTTCAATTTGATGCCACTGTGACCTTGACCTTTGACCCAGGGGCCCCAAAATCAATAGTGCATATCCTTGACACATGGGCTACTCTCACATGAAATTTGGTGAACCTAGGTACATTGGTGTTTCATTTATTGTCCGGACAAAGTTTTTCCATATAATGCCCCTGTGACCTTGACCTTTGAACCTGGGGCCCCATAAACCTATAGGGCGCATCTTTGACACATGGGCTACTCTTACATAAAATTTGGTGAACCTAGGTACAGGCGTTGTTGAGTTATGGTCCGGACAAGGTTTTTCAATTTGATGTCCCTGTGACCTTGACCTTTGACCCAGGGGCCCCAAAACCGATTGGGAACATCCTTGACACATGGGCTTCTCTCACAAAAAATTTGGTGATCCTAGGTAGATTGGTTGTTAAGTTATTGTCAGGACAAGTTTTTTTCCCATATGATGCCACTGTGACCTTGACCTTTGACGCAGGGGCCCCAAAACCGATAGGGAACATCTTTGACACATGGGCTACTCTTACATTAAATTTGGTGAACTTAGGTACATTGGTGGTTCAGATATTGTCCGGACAAGTTTTACCTATTTTAAGTCCCAGTGACCTTGACCTTTAACCCTGGGGTCTCAAAATCAATAGGGAACCTCCTCCACCCAAGGGCTATCAACACATAAAATTTAAGGAACCTAGGTTCATCCTTTCTTGAGTTATCATCCGGACAAGCAATTGTCCACGGACGGACAGACGGACAGACGGACAGACGGACAACAGCATAACATAATACGACCGTTTTTTCAAAACGGGCGTATAAAAATTAAGGCGCATTAATTAAAACTCGACCAAGCATTAACAAATTAAACACATCACTATAATAAGATTGATAGTTAATAATTAGGCGTAGTGCATCCTTTTTCAAAATCTCTGCTTTGAAGGTTATACCAATGGCAGTAGAAATTATAAGCGGAACCCTATTAGATTCTTTTTTTTTTGGCGTTCTCCCTCTTTGCCTTTTGGCTGTGTGGTAAATCTGCTTTTGCAGTTGCTGTTCCTGATAGGATTTTAGATACGAGTATATTGTACTTTGTACTAATTCTACTATCATATGATATTTCTAATGTCATAAAATACGAATTTAATGTCAAAATGAAAATATCACAGACATACAAAAAACATTACACCAAGTCAGATAATGTAAAACTATATCACTGAAAATGTATTAAAATTTCTATTTTATGGATTGCATTAAATGAAATGGTATCGGTTAAACATAACTATCTTCTATAATTCTAAAACAATGACAGTATAAATTGATAATGTCAATCAATCATCTAAAGGTAAGTTTATTTCATTCCAGTTAAATTTTATTTATATAAGTTACATAAGAAAATAGCGAATTTAAATTTTCCATTCTAATATATTTAATATAAATCATGGACTGAACTAGTTTTGAAATCAGGACATTTTAAGTCCCGAGTACAATTATCACATGATACCTATGATACATACATCATTTTTATCCTTCCAGCAATGGATATACATATTCATAAGTATTGAACATATGCTTGCATAATATAGAACCATTATAAATACTGCTAACTCAATTAAAAATCCATAATGTTTAAAAATACCTTTTAATAACACTTGGCTTTTTACTTGTCTGAGAAAGTAATGAGTTCCATTCGGAGACCGACATTTTCAACGATCCAAGTAGTGCCATATTTTCTGATATTTTATCTGCAAGCTGTGTTGTTTGTTGAAAACGAGTATCACTAACGCAGCCAGTTTTGTACCCTTGAAAATCAATGTTATGTGTTTATCAACCATTAATACTAATAGGTTGAACTTTTGAAAAGCTACTGAATGGCTACTATCAATATTTTGATTAAATAAAAACGTAATTTTATAGCTCAAAGTTGAAATATGCATTTAATAATTCTATATTAGATTGACTCTGAACTCGAGGTGAAGAGTTTTATCCAGCAGTTTTGTACCGGATGGGTCCGTGCAAAACAAAATTTATATTACAATGAGTGAAGACAGAATAATAGGCGGCTTAAATCTTTTTGCGTACTTTTTAGCAATACTTTGTTAAACTACTGTGTCTGCATAGCTACAAAACAAACAAACTATATTCGGATGGAAAAAACGTGAATTCAAGTCCCAAATATAAATTTTTAGAAAGATTATTGAAATTATCAAGTCAAATTGATATCTAAAACTCTTATTTGGCTAATGCACCACGTTTACATTTGGCTACAAAAATAAACGTAAAACGATTGATCACCAAATGAAAGAAATTTCGTTTCAATTCTGAAATGTCTTACACCGTTCAATTACTATATCGAAAAATAACATACATAGTATGAGCAAATGTTTTCCTAATTAGTTTGTCCTCGATCACGATACGTTTTGTGGTTACATTTGACGTCATTGCCATACAAAATATTGTATAGAAGCATACCAAACAAGATTAAAGTAACAGACCACCATAAATTACAAGAATTATATAAAGTTAATACTATAAGTGATTCTATATCAACAGCTTGTGAAATGATTAATGTTTAAATCAATAACGGCGACATAAGTCAAGGAATAGACCGTAAGACGTGTACATTAGACTTACTCTTGTGATGAAAGAAATAAATGTGACAGTTTATAGTAAGTTGAACATTTTTCCTTAACACGCGTGGTACAAGACAGTTCACCACGTTTACTTGAGACATTTAACACCACGTTTACTATTGGACATTTGTCAATACTTTTTCTATTGGACTTTCAGCTTTAGTCACAACAACATCTGAGTCTCATATTGGTAATTCATAAATACACTTTTAAAAAGGTTGCGATTTTAAACATGCCAAATGTCCAATGTCAAACCAAACATTCATTCATTTATGGTGGCAGAATTTTAATCATCGTACATTCTTATTTCATTGCCATGAAGGTTGATCAAATATATGGTGCCTATCATATGTTCCCATCATTGCTTACCATCTACGTGTTCTATACATAGCGATTTATCATGTCAGAATTTGTTTTCCAATCGAGTAAAATTCAACTTTTTCTTAATAAACATTTTAATTATCACTTTTGAGTTAAAAGTTAAAACAAATCAATAGAATATACCAAAACCCTCTTCACGCGCCCTTTAAATAAAGCTTGTGTTACCTTTTCTTGTAAGTCTTATGTCGGCATTATCAGCACGTAGTGACACTCTGAACTCTGCTCTACTTGGAAACATACGATATGGTTCACTGGTTCCTTGTGTTGTTAGATCATCAATCAAAACACCAATGTAACCTTCAGTTCTATCAATGATAAATGGTTCATCTTCTGTGCATTTTAATCCAGCGTTGATACCAGCTACGATACCCTGTCGGAAAAGAGGAAATATTGTTTGTAATGAAATGAAATCAAATTGTTATGATTTTATTCCAAGATATGCGCCACAATATACGTAGGTCTTTACGTAGGTCTACTGGTAACATCTTTTCATTGTAGATAGACTTTTTATCGCTCTTGCTTCAATCAAATCTTAAAAAAATAGGAAGGTCTTATATTTTGCACTATCACGTCGTTACCTTCGCCAAGAGGTATAGGACTTTTACAATAGTATTTCGTTACTTGCGAGTGCCCTGATTTAATATATTAGAGACGAACACAAATGCATCATCATGAAAGACGTACATCGCTTTTGTTAAACAATACATGCCTAATGTACGTTTTGTACAATCAATGTTGTAGAAAATTAATATCATTTGTTGTTATTTAGGTCATATATAGTCTGGTGCATTCTTTGCTCTGTCGATATAGCGATAAATAATAAAAGATATAAATATAAATTATATTGCAACTCTTAAGATGGCTTTCAGCAGTCTAGATATACAAATATATGTTAGACACATAAAGTATCATAGAAAATAAACACTCTTTATCGCCATTTACGTTATTATATTGAGACAGTTTTCCTGTCAGAGACAAATTAAGTGTATGATATTGCAAAGGAATGTCTTTTTTCAGACACATTACAATTACAGCAGAACATTTTTTATCTAAAAACAACACATTGTTGGTTTTAGGTTTTACATGAAAATATGCTTTCTTTGATGTAGAAAATATAAAGCATGTTTACCGGTACATCACTGGTCCAATACTTCAGATGACTGTTGCTTAAACAGTTGCTTTGTTTCTAAAACACTAGAGGGGCATAAAAACGTGATACATAAACTCATATCTAAGGTAGTAATGACTTCAGATGCAAGGACAAAACATGTGGAATGAGCACAGTCAGACAGATGTTAATTTTTTAACGTCGTATTCGACACATATAAGGTTATATATACGACGGCCAGCTCTTCCTACTATAGGTTTCCTGGACACTTTTTCAATCACTAGTACCAACTTACCCTAGCACAAGTCCGACACTCATGTATAGGGTATGACCTACCGCGACCGGGCTCGAACCAATGTTAAAGAGAACAAACAGGACAATCTCTTGTGAAATATAGGAATGATTAAAGGAGGAAATTTCTAATGCAGAAAGAGTAGACAATAAAAGAATCAATTGAGGCTAAACTGAGACTAATTAAATAGGTCACAGCGTTCAAAATTACTGTTACTGAATTGGTCTTACATAGTCTAAATATTTACATCAGAGACAACAAAATTATGCATACAATCACTGCAAATTAATGCTACAGGCATCAATCCATGTAGTACTCGTACTTTGAAGTACTGTAGCAGAGGCAAAGATAACATGGGTATCAATGTTTCTGAACTGTGGACATAAAAATTTAGATTCACAAGATAGTCGATACGTAGTAAAATTGAACAGAAAAACAAAGAACAAAACAAAAAAGGATAATCTACCAAATTGAATTCGAACATTAAGTTTTTCTATCTTGATATTAACCCTACAAGCCTCCATTACCATGTGCAAATACATAAATATATTCCATCGTTAGCAGGGTGATTAAAAGCAACAATAATGAATGTATTTGCACTTTCTTTGACCGGTCAAATAAGGCCAATGTTTTGGACACATGGACACTTTTTCAATCACTAGTACCAACTTACCCTAGCACAAGTCCGACACTCATGTATAGGGTATGACCTACCGCGACCGGGCTCGAACCAATGTTAAAGAGAACAAACAGGACAATCTCTTGTGAAATATAGGAATGATTAAAGGAGGAAATTTCTAATGCAGAAAGAGTAGACAATAAAAGAATCAATTGAGGCTAAACTGAGACTAATTAAATAGGTCACAGCGTTCAAAATTACTGTTACTGAATTGGTCTTACATAGTCTAAATATTTACATCAGAGACAACAAAATTATGCATACAATCACTGCAAATTAATGCTACAGGCATCAATCCATGTAGTACTCGTACTTTGAAGTACTGTAGCAGAGGCAAAGATAACATGGGTATCAATGTTTCTGAACTGTGGACATAAAAATTTAGATTCACAAGATAGTCGATATGTAGTATAATTGAACAGAAAAACAAAGAACAAAACAAGAAAGGATAATCTACCAAATTGAATTTGAACATTAAGTTTTTCTATCTTGATATTAACCCTACAAGCCTCCATTACCATGAGCAAATACATAAATATATTCCATCGTTAGCAGGGTGATTAAAAGCAACAATAATGAATGTATTTGCACTTTCTTTGACCGGTCAAATAAGGCCAATGTTTTCTCTAAATATAGATATGACTAACAAATCTAATATAAGAGGATAGTATTTTTGAAATATAACCATAAATTTAGTACTTCCAAAATGGTATTGTAAGAAACAGAAGTTAATGTTGTTTCCTGATAAATACACATATAATTGACGAAAAAATTCATGATGATGGTATTTATATGGATAAGGAAGTAAACTTCATATAAGTTCGCGAATTTTATCAGGTCAAGAATACATTTATATACGTTTGTACTTGCATACATTTAAATAAATTGTTAAGTTGGTTATTAATTATTATAATCTTTATTATCATCATTATACATGAATATGTAAACTAGCTTCTGTACTATGTACATATCATAGATAAGGCTACTGATTTTAAAACCTTAACAGGAATAAATAGCAGTAGATCTATATCTATATTTATAACGATTTTAATAGATAAATCAGTTTCATTCAGTGCATGAGCCCATGATTTCATTTTCACCTTTCACTTATCTCAATCCTGTAAGTCTAGACAATTTTATTTCAATAAATAATTATACATTTAAATCTTCCATAGAACCTTCTTTAAAGACACCTCCAAATTACTGACAACTCTTGTCCTGGTGATGAATCTCGTGTCCCGAAGGGAATGTGGGTTCGAATCCTAACTCTTAACAATAGCTATCGCAAAAGTTTCAGTTTTCATACATTTTCCAAAGAAGTCATCTTTTTTTTAACAAAGGCACATTTAGAAGAGTCATAGAGAAGAAGTAGGGATGTTTTACTGTTTTACATGCATAAACCGGTAGTTGGCAACTGTCCTTGTTGAAACGGCAATAGGAAGGAGAATGGCCATAGAAAGAATTTCATGACCCAAATCTCATTAAAATTATAGATTATAACATATAACATATCTTATTAAAACATCTTTTTATGGTCATTCAGCCCTATACCACTAGCAGTTGTAGAGAGGTTTTACTGTATAAACAAGCGTATCTTGGACAGTGAAAGTATTCATTAAGGAATCTGTCTTAAAGTCAGACAATATTATTGTCTATTAAAACATTAAGTACCTGAGCTGTGTTATAAAATATACATTACCTAAAATTGATTCTTGGCAAGTGGTGAAGATTTGTTGCTAAATTGATAAATTGTGAATGAATGGAACATATAAAATAGAGAAGATTTTTAGACAAGTGTTGCTTTTTGTTTTAAAATTTGAGTATGATGTTGAATGTTTAGAGAGATATATAAAATAGCACAAGGATCAGTATGTCATGAGTACAAATACAAGTCCATTTACTTAGTGCAAAAAGATATAGCAGTACATTTGATAGTGCCTGACAAAGATTTGTAAATATGAAATTGGCAGTTTTTATGATCTGTAGTATTTTAGCCGTATCGGAGCCATATGCTTACTCACTGTCTCAAAAAGAATCATATTTAAGCACATATGCCTTTGCCAGTGCTCAAAAAGATTTTACTGAACATTTGTATGTATCCACAAACGTTTCTTAAACCGTGAAAGTATTCAATAAGAAAGTTGTCTAAAAGTCAGACAATATTATTGTCTATTAAAACATAAAGTACCTGAGATTTGTTATAAAATATACATTATCTTAAATTGATTCTTGGCAAGTGGTGAAGATAGGATGAATTGTGAATGAATGGATAATAGAATAGTGAAGATCTTAAGACAATTGTTGCTTTTTTGTTAGATGAATGTTGATGCTTAGATACATGTTAAAGAAAATTCGGCTCATAATAAAAGTTAAAATTTTTATACAAGTCTATATATATAGCAGACAAATTTAAAAGTATATTTTATCGTGCTTTTTTTATTCTTGTGTTTAATGCTGTAATAAAACATTGTATGTGTTACAATGTATATAACAGAGGCTAATCAACTAACTTAATATTCCTGAAAATTCAATGATAGAAAGGAGGAATGGCCGTAGAATTCTTTCATGACCAAGCCTCACAAAAGTATGCCATATCTGGAAATTGAACCGACAACCCCTCCATCAGTAAACTGGTGAGCTACCAGCTGAGCTAGAGGGTCAACTAATATCTATTTCATGAGCAGTTTTTCATAAGGTCTCTATAAAATAATTTATGAAGCTTTTTCTCAAGATCTGTATTACCTGTGCTGCAGCCTCCTCGTATCCTGTGGTACCATTTATTTGTCCAGCCAGAAACAGGTTCTCTACGGGTAATGTTTCTAATGAAGGTTTTAATTGTCTTGGATCTATATAATCATATTCTACACCATAACCTGCAAGGTATTATAAACACTGCATAAAACTATCAGAAAGGGGTGGATTTCGAATCTAGTGTCCTGAAGGGAGTAAGGGTTTGAATCCCACATGTGCAAGTAATACCTTTCCACGGAAATTTGACAACAATGTAAATTTTCCTCCATAAATAAGGTATATGGTTTCAGCCTGGTGGAAAGGAGGGATTACGGGTTATCGACATGGGTCAAAGAAAGCTTGGTTAGGCGTGCTGACTGCAATTGAATGGATACAGCTTTAAACCCAGTATAAAAGAAAGTTTTAAGAAATACTGAAAGTTACTTTTAAATTACTGAAATATATTACATACATGTACAAATTACATAGAGTGATTTATTCTCAAATACTGAAATCAGCATCAGAAAAACGTTCACCTATATAATGACCAAGTCATTCTGACTATAATATTTGGTTTTAATTGGGTGAAACATTTTGACTTGTAAAGCATGCATACCAAAAGCATATACAGTTAGCACTATGCTAAAGATGTTCATAAAATAATATAAATGTTTTTCTTCAATATTACCACAAACATCAAAACTTCCACAGGCACTACAAATTACAGACATAGAAGCAATCATATATATTTTGCCAATCAATAAAAACCACTTTAAAAAAGTTTATAAATCTTGAATTTTGTGAAATATTAGCTGAATGTAACATCATTTCATATAGAATATTTAAATTCTATATTTGCAAGTCAATTGTGCAACAATCATTCTGGTATTGACATTAATTTCCTCAGATTGACGTGTATAAAATCGTCAGACACAATTCAAAGAAAATTTTCACAACATAATATTCATTGGAAAATGAGTTTTCTAACCAAATTCCTTGTCAATAACAAAACATGATTATATACAAGTTTTCTAAATGTAGGTTACTTGTAGAGAAAAAGAACATTGTAGCAATTCTGGTTAATTTGAAGGGAATTTTTTATGAGAACATACTGAACCAGGGATTGATTGTATAAGATGTTTCTTTTCTTTTTGTTTGCCATTTTGTTATTACGACTCCTTTATACAGTTACACTCATGAAAAGCAATCAGTTCACATAACTATTGTTTCTGGGAAAAGAACCAAATACTATCAAAGCAAGCAGCTGGCAATAGGTCCATGCCTTGTTGCCTGATGAACCTCTTATTCAAGAAGTTTTACCACTTGACAAAAAATCTGTGAGCTAATGCTCACTAGAGATACCCCCGCAAAAATCTAAAAATATGCGACAAACAGGAAGTAGATGAGCAAGGAGCATGAAATCGCTTTACACCACATGGGACTATGGGATGAAGCAATATGCAAAGTATTAGGCTGCTGCATGTTATAGTTGCTGAGAAAACTGCAACGGAAATTTTGTAACGGACGGACGGATGCACGGACAAGGGTAAAACAGTATACCCCCCTCTTCTTCGAAGTGGGGGTATAATTATATCAGAAAAAGCAATAGTCAATAAACAAAAAACAACATAGACCTACTACACAGCAAAAATAATGAGGGGGGATTTTTAAAAATATAAATAAATATAAAATTACCAGGTTTAACAATTTTACAATTCTCTAGACCAACGATAGAGTTAACAATTTGTTGTTGATATTCTTCTGGCATGGTACAACCCAGACCATTTGGATATATAAGATCACTGTCATATCCTGGAATATACAACATAAAATATATTAATATTTCCACTGTAAGTCATAATATATAAATGTACATTCATGTAGTTTCAAAGAAAATGTTGTACCCTAACAAATACAAAAACAACAAGTAAATGTGTGAGCTAATGCTCACTAGTGATACCCCCGCAAAAATCTAAAAATATGCGACAAACAGGAAGTAGATGAGCAAGGAGCATGAAATCGCTTTACACCACATGGGACTATGGGATGAAGCAATATGCAAAGTATTAGGCTGCTGCATGTTATAGTTGCTGAGAAAACTGCGACGGAAATTTTGTAACGGACGGACGGATGCACGGACAAGGGTAAAACAGTATACCCCCCTCTTCTTCGAAGCGGGAATATGCAAAGTATTAGGCTGCTGCATGTTATAGTTGCTGAGAAAACTGCGACGGAAATTTTGTAACGGACGGACGGACGGATGGACGGACGGACGGACGGACGGACAAGGGTAAAACAGTATACCCCCCTCTTCTTCGAAGCGTGGGTATAATGAAAACTTATCATATAAAACAATATTTAATTAGTAATACCGCAATAACACCTTCAGAACGCATATGTCATAGGCAGATCCAGCTGGGGGGTCAGGGGGGGGGTTCAGACCCCCCTGGAATTTCCAAATTGTACCTGTCCATTAGTGTATTTCATGAAGCTATTTTTCTTGGTGCTTAACATAAATTCGATGGTTATGTAGATTTTATTATTACATGGGGTTTTCCCATGTTTAGTAGTGGACTGTGGCAAATCCACGTCAAAATTTGTCGCAGACAATTACATTCGGTTGTGCATGCGCAAATAAAGGGATAATTACCTTGCAATTAAAATACGCATTACGCGTTGACAAGCAGAGGATAAGAAGCATGTGTTTATCTTATCTATGTAAGGTAAAGGTCCCATGTATCGCTTCCATGAGTTGTATACAGCCATATACTCTACCAAAACCGCATGTCTGTCAGCGCTATCGGCGCTTTGATTAATATATTGCATTATTCTACAAAATGTGTATAATGTGGTTCGAAAGTTCGGTCCCCCCCCCCTAGAAAAAGTTCAGACCCCCCACCCTAGAAAAAAATCCTCGATCCACACCTGTATGTCATGTGTCATGTTACCACAGTCAGTTAAATCTCTGGGTTTAGCTGCTAACAAGTTACTTGGCACCTACTTTTTCAGGTCAGTGACTGACATCTCTACTACATGATTAAGAATCAGTGGTAGGAAAAAGAAAATTGTCATAAAGCAATGTACAAAAACCAAGCAAATTCAAAGCAAAGCATTATGTTGCCAATGTCAACTAGTGTGACATAAGAATGTGTCAAAAACAATTACCTTCAGGTTCGAGCCATATTTGATGATTTCTACCAGCAAATTTTAATACTTTTGATTCCAATGATGGACAAAATCTGAAAATAGAAATGATTTACATCTTAAAGCAGTCATAATAACTATTGACGACTTTTCATGACACCCCTTCATTTTGAAGTGACCAGTCATGTAAGCTTAGAGTTAATTTTCAGACTTAAAATACACACAACAGTTCTTCTGTAATCATAGATTAAATAAAAAGAAATCCATCTTGAAGTATGGGATTATTAAACAAATACTGAGAATTTAAATCAGGGGGGTTAATGTTACAATTTATAAGTCAGTGGGGTTAATGTTACAATTTATAAATCAGTGGGGTTAATGTTAAAATTTTTAAGTTAATCAGGACAATTTAAGAATTCATTGAGACTATAATATCACGTCATAATCACCATTATATTAAATAAATAATAGAGAAATATTGTCCCAAAACCTTATATCATTTTGTATGATAAGTATTATTTTCCATTTTAGGAAATAATTGCTAATGGCCACTAAATTATAACAGATAATTATGGCTAATGACATCTACATTCCAGTAATTTATATTGGCTAATGACCACTAAATTGCAACATTGATTACGGCCTCTGACCACTAAATTACAGATATTGATAGCCAATATTTATAATTAAAGAAAACTCATACTTCCAAAATGAACCTCAATGCAACAATTTTTACTTAAAATTAGCATTATAATGATTAATTGAATAATCAATGACCAAATATCATAAACAAACATTATTCAAGAACAACAAATCATAGACATTGGAGTGTAATAATTTAAATAGAACACTTCTACAGATCTGCACCAGACAAAAATCTACAGATATATTTTTGATAACCTCTGATTTCATTGCTTCTACTTGCCCAAGGGGAATGTTTTTCCTGTAACTCTAATTGTTTTGGCAGTGGAATCCAAAGTTGCACCAAAAGTAGCAATATATTTGGGAATGATAAATATAGAGTACTATAGTTCAGTTACCTTTTTATCTTTTTTTTATATAGTCAACATGTCAACTAGGGTCTATATCACAACAGTTTGCCAAGATTTTGAATCTAGTTTCAGAAAGAGGGAATGGGTTCAAATTCCACCGGGAGGGGTTATACCCTTCCATAAAAAAATGACAATAATGACAATTTCCCTCCATCAATAATTAGCCGCCTGATAGCTCAGTTGGTAGCACACAAGTCTACTGATCTAGGGGTTGTGGGTTCGATTTTCCCGACAGGGCATACGTTCGTGGAGCTTGGTCATGAAATTATTTATATGAAAATACAACCATTCTCCCTGATTTTTAATTATGTAGGACAGTAATGTCAGTCAATGATGAAAGTATGCGCTTAGTAGTCTTTAACAGCTAAATCCAGAGATTTAGCCTTTCCAGCAGGAGTGAGAAGGTTGACTGACCCTTGTTATATGACCTTATAATGTGTTGCTATGGCGTTAAACCCAACAAAAACAAAACAATCCATCAATAATTATATGGAGACATCTGCCTTGTGGAAGGGTTAGTGATCAGTACTGGTTATAGACAACAGTCCAGTAAAGCTAGATTAGTCGCCCTGGATTTCATAAAATGACCTAAATTTGTATTGAATCCCTAACAAAAAAGATCCCAAGTCTGGGATTACATTGAACGGCAGGGTTAATTAAACCAATGTTTATACAATAAGATGTAGCCTAACAATGACATCACAGAAATAACAAAGTAATTACACAGCCATACTCAATCATTATCAGGAAACAAGGATTGTACTTCACAAAGACAAGAGAGACTATTAGTTTACTTGATTGGTAAAGAAATCAACCTTGATCTTATAGACAGTGCCATCCAAAAGTTCGCGGATAAAGGACATTTTTGAGAAAAAATAGACCAAGCATACCGCAAGGAAATTTATAGTTAAATTTCTTTTAGCTGTAAGTCACACATATAAAAATTATACATAAATAACCTTGCTGGTTTGAATACTTACTAAAGCACTTCTGACCTTAATATTGATAAAAAGTTACCAATCTGTACAGTGAGCATATGGCAAGTATTTAGGTCAGTGGAGTTACATTTTGTAATGTATGTGCCAATGTCAGTTTATTAAAGTTTGAATCATGAGTTGGTAAAAATTTATTCTGCTTTTGAAATTTGCACAGATGACTCTAATGCTTCTGATTTTTTTTGGGTAACTTTGAATGGGCTAAAGATATACATAAAAACAGGATTATGTCAAAAACTTTTAGATGGCACTGTATAACCTTATCTCATCACTGAGTCAAAGTCCAATCTATTATTGACCAAAATATTGACCAAGAGTTAAATCACTTTTATATTCATACAATGGTAGTTCAAGATAATTAGAATATATCAGCCCCGCTCTCCCTGGCCTTCCTTTTTTCAAACATTTTGTATTAGCAAAAACTATACATGTTATCATCATTATTATCATAATCATTATATATAATCACTATAACTAAACCATCATTATCATAACATTCATCACCAAAATCATTGTTTGCTTTTCCATGCCATGATGTGTAGTTATTCTATTGACTAGCACAAGGCCAGACTGTCCAGTCAAGAATAAGGTCCACATCTCTATGTCTGGTGGTCTCGTGTCTACGTATCACAAATACCTCTCGCTTCATTATCTCCATTTACTATATTAACCAAGGCTAGTTATTATTATTATTATCAAATACTAAATTTTAATAATGCTCTTTCATATTGAATATTCATTCATTCAAAAGCACTTTTTTGGCAGGTCTGATGCTCATTGACCAATAACATTGAGTCATAGAAACCTGCATTTCCACACTATGCTCAACTATGTTAGACTGTTAGACATCACAAGAACAACAAGTAAATCTGTGAGCTAATGCTCACTAGTGATACCCCGGCAAAAATCTAAAAATATGCGACAAACAGGAAGTAGATGAGCAAGGAGCATGAAATCGCTTTACACCACATGTGACTATGGGATAAAGCAATATGCAAAGTATTAGGCTGCTGCATGTTATAGTTGTTGAGAGAACTGCGACGGAAATTTTGTGACGGACGGACAGATGGACGCATGCACGCACGGACAAGGGTAAAACAGTATACACCCCTAAATTTCTGGTTCCAATCCTGTAATTCTAGTCCTGTCTTTACTCTCAGACAAATATTTCAGGAGACTATAACACATGTTATTATATCTCTGGCATTTGAGAAGTTTCCTGACGTTTTGACCAGTGGTCATCTTGAATTACCACAAGTTCACCATCATTATACAACATTACAATGTCAATTGTAAGTGCAAAAGATGTCAGTCAACAAATACTAGAACCATACGAGCTGATAAGAATGCTCAGGGCATGGGTGATCTACCATATAATTTGATTTGAATACTGACTGGTCAGCTCAAAAATACCGGTAGTTACATATTTTGCTTTACTTACAAGTTAAAACTAGTTTTGCAGGCCGCCTGGCTAGCTCAATCAGTAGCGCACAAGTCTACTGATCGAGGGGTCGTGGGTTCGATTCCCGGGTGGGGCATACTTTCGTGGAGTTTGGTCTTGAAATAATTTCTACGGCCATTCTCCCTCCTACCACTGATTCTAAATCATGTAGGGCAGTAGTCAGTCACTGGGGAAAGTATGCACTCAGTAGTTGGTTAACAGCTAAATCCAGAGATTTAACCTTTCCAGGAACTGTGAGTAGGTGGGCCGACCGCCGTAATATAACCTATAATGTGTTGCTACGGCGTTAAACCCAACAAACAAACAAACAAACAAGACTAGTTTTGAGCTGTCCAAATTTAACAAACTGAAGCCTATAACCTCTGGACATTTTAAAATATCTGTTTTGAAAATTTAGCTGCTGAATGTAAGTTCATTACAAATCAAAACCTCCGTACCTTTCATAAGTCACAGGCATTAAGCATGGGTCATAGTAATACCCATTTAAGCCTTAAACAATGCTCATACGCTTAAGAGCACATATTTATTTTTAAAAATATGTCCTCAAAAACAAGAGCATTTGAGTTGCATGTGTACTTGGAACAGTAGATAGACTATCAGCATTTCTGCTTTGCATTCAAATTGAATATTTGCAAACAAACAAAATCTACAGATTATCAAAACTGTCATTCGTCAACGAAGACCAACCTAAAATAGTCTCTACTGTCAATACACTGTAATATTGCTGCTATTTTAAGATAAAATATGCTCTGGAAATCATTTCTCTCTTAGTACCGCAGGTGATAGTTAAAACATTGTAATTAGTAATTATAAGTGGACATCTAAAATGATGGACTCTAGAGAAAAAAGAGAGATTTACAGACAAATCAATAAGAGGCAAGATTCAAGGTCAAGGAGAACTACGGAAAACATGGAAAATATTTTAAGTTTTATTTATTTATTGGAGTTAACGCCGTGTAAACACAATTTAGGTCATTTTACGGCATCTAGCGCACCTACTCTAGCTTTCCTGGACCATTGTCTATAACCAGTACTCAGCTACCCTTCCACAAGGCCGGAAACTTCTCCATATTATCTATTCAATGGAGGAAAATCCACATTATTGTCAAATTTTCATGGAAGGGTATAACCTCCCCGGGTGGGATTCTAACCCGCACCCCCTTGGGCACGAGTATCCAAATCCCGGCGCACTACCAACTGCGCTATTGACCCGGGTTTTAAGTTTGAAGGACTCCTGCTAGCATTGCAATTTTGATATTGTAAGACAAGTTATTACTGAGGTTTCAGTTAAACTGTCAGAATCAAAAACTAGCACTTGGTTCTTGTCATTTTTTTCTACAGCCAAAAAACAGAAGAAAATTCAAACAGCGCCTAACATAACTGTTCAATTTCTTTGTTGGAAAATATGAAAATCCTAAGATTAGCCTGGGAGTTGTTATGGTTAACTGGAAATACTGCGCACAAATTATTTTTAAATTGTATTTTATCATTTTCCCTTAATTTTCACAAGCTATACTATATTACATAATTATGTGTTGGTACAAGCCCCCCCCCTCTCCTCACTGCCCCTCACCCTGTGAAGCCAAGAACAATCTCTATCCATATACTGGTACCAGCAAAACATATATGTATGTAACTTGAAGAAGGGACAAAATAACCAATATAATTTTGTACAATAATAACAACAAAATGTTTTGGTACAAATCTTGCCCAATGTGCCAACCAAGAACTCTTCCTATACACAAGAGTTTTTTTTAGTACTTTGGGAAGGGGCCTAGGGCCTTTCTTTATGTAGAACATTTGGGGAAATTTTATTGCAATTTAATAGGTAGGGGAACAAAAATCCAAGGTAAACTCCAAATTTGGGGAAAACGGCATGATTTTGAAAATTTCAGAAGAGGAAGACGCCTGTAACGGCCCCTGTAATATAAGGGAAAAAGGTCTGCTATAAAAGTATATTAACATAACCCAATGAAAGAGAGAAGGGGGTAGAGGTAGAGGGATATAAGACCTTCAGAATTAAAACTTATTTATAAATTAATTATGTTATATAGGTAACTATGCTAAGTGGTATACAACTAAACATATACTTAATGTTACCTGTGAAAATACTGCAAGTCTAAGAGAGAAAATAATGATAATACCTGATTCCTTCATCAAAATACATTTATTATATGATGGGGCGGAACCATTACATTTATTTTAGGGGAGGCTGGATTAGGGCAATATCTTCAGCATACACATGGTTGGAACAAACATTTTTTTCAAAGGTTCCTTAGAAACAGAATCTGCAAGTAGTTCCATTAGTATTTAAACAGATTGTCTGTTATGATCGACAGGCCCAATAATTTATAAATTCCACACCTGAAAACCTAACTATTTTCTGTGCTCAGAGCCAATAAGTGCTATGATTTTTGCTTTTAAATTAGAATTATTTTTTTATCCCTTTAAATACTTCATTAGTAACTAAAAAAAAACATTTTTTTCAGTGCTTTGATTTTGTATTACAACTATTTTGATAAACTTCCAAAAAAGGGCAAATCCAAGTCCCTAATGATCATCTACCAAAACTGGTTCCAACACAACTAAACAGACTTTTGTAACTTACTTTAGTAACAGTAACTAATCAAAAATAAATGACAGAGGTAAAGATGAGGGAGAAAAGACAAAAGTTACGGAACCTGACACAAAACACAATATAGAAACAAAACAGAAAGTCGGTCGTCAAATATTGGAGAAATTTCCTACAGTCCCAGTGTCAGTGTTCTACATAGTATCAGTGTATAATATACCACAGTGATATAGGCTGTATTACCCTGACTATCTGACATAGTTTGTTCTATAACAAGTGATTCTCTTGTGAAAGTAAAAGCCATCCTTGGCTTTGGAGTATAAAACTTTAAATAAATAAACTATTTTGTATAGTATATTATTATACAATTAAATAATTATATACATTTAAATTCAGGATAAATTTTTGTGCTATTTTTGACAGAGCAAGAAAAGGTAAGTAAAAAATATTATTTTTGTAATTTTAAGTGCATATATTATATACTTTGTATTATAAATATGAAATAAGTATGTATTTTTGCATTCTGTATTTTGTTATTTATTTAAGTCTATGAAGTTATAAAGTAATCTTTTAATTTGTGCTAGGAGATATACATGACATTGTGTTTAATTCATTTGCAATTCTATGGTAAAAGCACTTTAATTTTTTTCAATACATGTATTATATACATGTACATTGTAATGTATAGCATTGAATTTGTGTAGCAAAGTACATGAATCATCATCAGACTTTTGATTATCGTGCAGGTGTGAGAGCATTATCCACGTCAGTGGGCCCACTTCCAGATAGCTGGCTTGCTGGACGCCTGGCATTACTCACACCTGATCTCAGGTGTCTCTCTCTTGAAGGTCGACCACAGAGAAGTTCCATTCTCTGCGATTCCTCTCAGTCAACTGCTTCATCTTGGGAATATAAAATATTATAAAAAAGTACACCAAAAGTTTGTGATATCAAATCAAGGGTACCAGGACCCCAAGTAGTAATTAAGGATATCCTTAGAAAACTAGCCACATGCAGGAAATTTTGTAATTTTTTAGAATTTTTTCCATACTGGCTTTTCTTTGGTTAACTTGCTTCGTTGGAAGGGTTATGAATTGAAGTGTTTTGTTCTTGTCAGTTAGACAATCTTCTGAGAAATGTTTCAAGTATAATATCAAATAGATGTAGAAATAAGTAATTTGATACACTGGTGGTCTGAATTTGATGCTGTGTTTATTACATCGTGGTCTCCCCTGATTTCTTATATATAACGCAATCACAGGTATAGTCCAAAACACATTGATCTACAAGCCAACAATTATATACCAATCTTGACTGGGACAACCACTTTTTAATTTGGGCAACCAAACATTTTTGGGCAACTAAAAATCTACAAACATGATAAACATGTACAGTGCTTGTTGCAATTGATGACAAGAACAAGTTTCCACCTCAGAACACAGGTGACAGACGCAAATATTCCTTCTCTATATATACTATAATAAGAAAAATTTGGGTCTGTTGCCTGTGCCTCAGAACAGACATTGACAGGGTGGGGGGGGGTTAAATTAGGAGATATTGGTACATCAACCTCACATTTGACCAAAAAAAAGTTCATGTTACAAATAATAACACTTTTTCTCTCATGCTTTACGGTGAAACATAGCGTTATTTGGTGAAAATAAACCATGAAAATATTAGTTTTATATTTTCTTTGCACTGAAAATATAATCCGATATTTTCACCGTCAATGACTTCATTTTAGAAGATAAATGACGTCATCTTTGAGAAGAAATGACGTCACATTATAATTTGTGTAAAACACATTTAGTAAAACACCAAACTAAGCATGAAAGAAATGATATTCGTCAACTTTGGTGTAAGACCTTTTTTATTTCAACTATGCCACTCGTGAAAATATTTTTCTGAGTTCACTCGGTGAAATAAAAAATCGATCTTACACTAGTGTTGACGAATATCCTCTATGTCTTGGTTAAAAAACTTTAACCCATCTTTCAACTTAACAATGTTGCATGCAAAAACACACTAACAAATGAAAAAACAAAAAGCAAATAATAGTCAACCGCATAATTCTTGCTCCAAAAAATGGACAGAACATTTTTCAAGTGAATAAGAGAAATGAATCCTCTTTGAATGTTATGATTGGGGGGGGGGGGGAGTGCTTCCAAAAGTTGAAATCAGCAAATTGTTCAATTATCATAAAATGTCAATCAAATCAGCATGATGTCTATTTATAAAGCATATTTGATTTACAAAAAACAAGATATCAGATTTTAATTGGGTTTAAAATATGTATCCTTATCTTTAACTTGGAAACAACTGAAAATATTAGAATGTTATATGTTAGAATTGCAGGTTCTTATCAAATTAGATAAGGAAAATAAATAATGATAAAATTTCAACAATGTTGAAATTTGATAAATTTATGTAATCATTATTTTTATCATTATTAAATCAGTTTGAGTGTTTTTATAAATTTATGAATTATTATCATTTTAAATCACTTAAGTATGTAAACTTTGTATTAAATATGGGTATAATATCTGATTAAAAAGGGGTCATTGTAAAAATTGAGAAAACTTATCAGTCTGAGAATTAATTATTAGATTTTGTTAATATTTCATATTTTTATCAGTCGGTAAAAAAGATAATAAAAAACAAACATTAATTACTAAGAAAGCGATAAAAAAAACATGGCATATAAAATATTTTTATTTTGATATTTCACATATTTTTCGACATTTTATCGTACGTTTTTTATTATCTTTATTATCATAATATAAATTCTGATTTTACAGATTTAGCCGATATTCGATAAAAAATCAAATAATTTATGATTCCAAAGATTTTGTTGAAAGATTTTCTGCAAAATTTACCAAGTAAAACACATACCTAGCGGCTGGGAAAATATTTGAAGAACGGCTGAAGAAAACATTTTCCGTAAGTTTGCCAACAAACGTGCAGAATTTCGTAATAAAAACTGCATTTTCTGCACAATACATAGTACTTTGCCACTACATATATCATATAATATACACTGGCTTGATTGTTTCTTTATGATAGTGTGAAAGTATGGTACGATGTGTTATAAGTTGGAGCAGTAATCCAGTGGTAGGACATGTGCGTTGGGATTGAGATGTCCTGGCTTGGAATCCCACAAGGGGCATTGCTAATTTCCTTGAGCAAGAAAGTTACCTGGGATTGCTTCACGCCACCCAGGTGCAAATGGGTATCTGCAAGGGTCATGCACTGTATGCTGAGGCTGAAATCTGTGCTGTATGTTAACAGTTGGTGTGTGACTTGATGGTCAGGGAAGTTAATGTCAAGAGTTGACTGAATAACAATACTAGAAGTAGACTTCAAATCCTTGCTTTAACTTTTTATCTTTATAATAATTATACTCAAAGGTGAATTCAGAATTATTTTCCATAGAATGGAGGGGAGAGGGGGGGGGGGGGGTTACTTAATTTTGTATCTAATATTCTAAATGTAATACTCTATATGATTACAAATGGACTTATTCTCCATTAAGACTGAAAGTGACTTGCTGTGGTGTTAGAAAAGGATCTTTTCTTTAGTTAAAGAATTAATTTCCTTTTAAAACACAATTACAAATATGGACAGGTTATTATAAAATAAATAATCTCAAATAATAAATTAGCCAGTGAGAGAAGCTTTGAACAGAGACATAGATGGATATCTAATTCCCTGCTTTGAACTACGGCAAAATATGAATAAAATGTGTCATCAACTTGTCTTTTTTATCAAATTAAATACAAAGATTGTAAATAATATGCTTGAGTCAGCTTGTCTTACTATATTTGACTGAGATTGTGATTTTTGGGCCAAATGAGGCAATTATTATACAAGATACAAACAGTGCCAGGTACCACAGAGGCAATTAACTAAATCAAAATCAACAGAAAAAATACATTTGACTCTTTAATAAGAATCAGCCCTACTTCAAGACATTATTATGTCTACGTTGTTCATTTAATTGCCTTTTATCAAAACTTGCAAAATTCGTACACTTTTGCAAAATTGGATTTTTGAAACACTTGAAATTCTTCAAAGAAAAGTGTTAGTCAGAATATCATGAAGATTGCACTTCAAAGTTTGTCTGTTATTTTCTGTTATGAATACTTCTTCAATGACCTTGTTGATGATTAAAATATCTGTAATTGGATATTATTGGACAAAAAATCATGTCTATTAAAATGATACTAGGTAAAAAATATTGCTGAAGTGGGAGGAGAGAGGGGGGAGAGAGGGGGGGAGGGAGTGAAAGAAGAACTTAAACTGTCTTGTTTAAATAAATCATGATCAGCACAAATAGAAGGTACATTGAAGTAAAAGCAGTAATGCTGTAAAACTCTCCTCAGTTATTAAAGAATGACAACCCTGGAAAATTTACTTGATGCGTAGATATTACCCAAAAAAGCACTTTTCTTGCAATTCTTACACTTCACAAGTTTTTTGGCAATTTTATTTTTGTTGTTATTATCATTATATACCAAATTTGTATAGCACACTTTTCATATTGAATACATGATAAAAAGTGCTTATTTCATGAGATTTTTGGCCGTACTGATGCAACTGCAAAAAATCAATTGCAAGTCATCTGAGATATAACATAATCAGTAGTATCCATTATTTATCCAAAATAAATCTGAGAGCAAATTCATGATATAACCGTAATGTGTTAGTGTGCCATTATATCCAAACATATATAGCGCTAGTTAATGATATACTTAGCAAATTATACTCTATGTAACATGAATTAGGAGGATGTGTTTGCTTCATTATCTAATAGTTTTGATATTTGCTCAGTCATAGAGAAATCAGGTCAGATGCTAAGTAGAAAATAGACAATTTACAGTGTTCTCAGAAAGATTTGGGAGTTAAGATCAAACCTCACCGGATTAATTTACAATTTTTGGAAAAAGAAAGGTAGTACTTATTCTTTGCAAGAGCTATTGAACTGTCATTCAGATGAATTTGACCAATGAAATGTTTTAACCATCAAACATTTAGAAACCAATGACACAGTTACAGCATACAGAGTCAATGCTCTGTCTTTATAGCGCTATATTTCCTGTTCCAACATCATTTTAAGACAATTCATTTTATTACTTTCCTATCCATAGTTCAATTAGGAATACCGAAGTCTAGTTTTATATAATAAACCAGTGTTGTTTCCCAAAGACAAAAGATTCAAATGACGACAATAAAGAGATACTTCATTTAATTGCACAATAAAATATGTCACACTCAAGTAGGCTTTAACTCTGTATTACATGAAGACAAAACAAATAACTTACATAACTAAAGTGATTTCTAAATTAAATGTAATCATGGACATATAGGGTCTTCAATGTATAGAAAAGATAATATAAAAAAAATTGTTATAAAAGACTTATTGATAAAAATACATTGCACAATGACTATGGATAATTAACTATATGGAAACTGTGGCTCTGAAGCGGGGCTTATTTAAACCCAAATGGCATAACTACATAAATCTTTGCAAAGGACTTTAAGATTATGCCACATGCCAAATTTGGTAACTGATGGCTATACAGTATTTCATGAGAAGCTTTCTACAGAAATTGTTGATGACAGGCGCACACACACATAGATTGCCAATATACCCCCACAATAGCTAACCTTGAGTATTTTTGTTCAAAAACAAAAATGCTAACAGACTGAAATCATAGATTAAACATAAGAAAATTACAGACAATTTTCACTCTAAATGTACATATAAATAGAGGACATTAAAACAAAGACAATTCATTATTGCTGTCATCACATCAGACATTACTTAGACAATACTAAGAGACCTATTAAAGAGATGGCATTAACCCTACAAGACAGAGGATAACACTGAACCTTAGAAGTTTCAGACCATTGTTTATAATATGAGTGTATACTGTATATGTGAAAGGCTTAGAGTCTCTTCTTTTATGTACCTTAGTAATGCAAGGGATAGCAGGGAAAAAGTACCATCCCATCCCAAGGCAATGCAGAGGCTAGCTGAGGCAAGGATCCCTCCCATTCCTAATAAAAGCTGGGTAAAGTGAGGGAAAAGAACCCTAACCACACCTGAGGCAATGAATGGGGAAACCGAGGAAAAGTCTCAGTCTTAGAGCTGTGGTTTTACGAAAGCTTCTTCTACACTGTCTGAGGACAGCAGGAAAATATCATTCAGATTTGTCTCTCAAATTATCAGACAGTACCAATATTATGGTACTCAAACAACCTACTCACAGTCCTGCCTATTGACGTAATATTTTAAGTAGTTAAGGAGGACATTACACATGTCTATGACTATCATTTTCCTGCCCAACTTGATGAAATTTTTTCTACTTAATACCAAACTAGGAGGGCAAATTTTTCATGAAAACTTTTCCTTTTGCTTTGCAGAGTCAGTTCTTAGTGTTTGGAAACAATTAGAAGAAAACATATTTTATATGCAAATGTTGATTTCCAGTTAACTATAGAGCTACAATAAGCCTTAAAGCTAGTGATTTGCCTTTTAATCGAGATAACATGCAGTAGGAATGTCTATTGTCAAGCAATCAATAGGGCCTCCATAATCCTTATATCTTTCTATTGGTCTTTTAAGGATTTCATGCAGATAAAATTTCCTATTAGATATTTATACACTGGTCAAATGTCTCCTGCTGTAATACATGATTAGCCACAAAATCAGTTAATATTATCTGGATAGTATGCTAGTAAATTAAGGGTCCATTAATAAAAAAAATAAATAATAATAACAACTTCAGAGGCATTTTAAATGTTTCCAAGAATCATTTAATGAAGCATCATTCTGCAACTAAGTTTTGTAGAGAAGTTTCAATTTCAGTCTGTATTGAAAGAGATGTCTTAAACAAAGAATATGTTATAAACAAAATTTAGCCATCTCTCAAAAAGTATCACCTCACAATATTAACTATTTTTCAACTGCAATCATCTCTCAGCAACATCTATCGCCAAACAATAATTTCCTCTCAACAACAAGCGATCAGCATGAGTTACATGTAGATCAATTTTGAAACAGATGTGTGATTCAAGATATGTCCAGACCCTTTGTGACACAAGCTGGTGTCACATTTCACATTAAGTTTACATTTTCAGTCAAGATTATACAGATATTGATAAATCGATGCCATCAGCCACACATAGGGTTGATCCATTCTACCAATGAGTAAATGAGCAACCCATTGACAAGGTACTGGACCAGAAAAATTAAAACTGAGTAAATGTGATAGCCCACCAAGAAATATCAGTTTACAACTTTGTAACAATTTTATTGTAAAATAGTTCCTAATAGATCTTACTCTTTGTATAACATTTGAGAATATTTAAATAGGAAATCTTGATATTAGGGTTGTGATCTTCAGAAAGTAAACACACTCTAGTTTTCTGTAAAATTCTTGCAACAGTCAAAACATAGAAAAAATCACATGGTGCATAACTACTATGTATCTTTGTTGCAAAAGCTTGTGAGTAAAACTTGTTTACTTTGAATCCTCTGCACAAATTATCAACACATTATCATAATTGGACTTTTTTTCAACACATTTTTTTTATCAAAAAACTGGAACAAAAAAAACTGATTAAAGATTAAAAGATGGCATTTCCTTGTAAATATACAATAATCTGAGAAAGGTGAACAAGTTTCATTTATATCTGTAAAACATGTTTGCCATAAAGATTTGATATATGATTATACAAGTCATATACATTAAAATTGTGCCATTGGTGGCTCTAGGAAGGAAAACTTTATTGGTCACCCCTCACTTAGGATATTTTAATTGTCTTGCATAAACCATGATAGTAGGGATTCAAACTGACATTTTGGTGCAGTGACCCCCCCCCCCCTTATAAAAAAGTATGCATCTTATATTCATTTATATTGGAAATTTATTGGAGTTTATTTTTTACTCTTTTTGTGCCATCCTTATAATGCCTTTTACATGGCTTTCCTGTAATTCTGGCTGTAACATGACTATGCATGTTTTTTTCCTAATCATATAATATATGTTTCATAAATCAAAATGGTGTTAAAAATGATGCAAACAGTGTTCAGACCCTCCCCCTCCCCATGAGTTCATACACCCTAAAAAATATCTCAACCCTTCCATCGCCCCAGGGAAAAATGTACATGATCCGTCCCAGCATTTTTATATTATCATATATATGTTTAATAAATCATAATTTTCACAGCAGAGTTGGTAACATCTGTTAGATTCATCAAATGATAAAAATCACAAGTATGAAAATATTTCATTATAAATCATATAGAACCTTGCAGATCTACGTTGTATACGTTATATATGCTGCCGTAGATTATACCAAGGGTAGATAATTATCTTATACTTGTTAATATTTCCTTACCCTGCGAGAAAACAATCAAAATAGTTTTACAAATTTTCAAGGACTTGTTTATCGCCCCCCCCCCTTTCAGGGAAAACCTGTTTGATTTATTGTAAGAACTTATAAACAAGACCTTATACAAAGTTTTGGGCAAATCTTTGGGTTGAAAGAGTTAGAATTTTCTGATCTTACTTTCTGATGCTTGCAAAATTAAAACATCTTCTTACAGTTGTTTGTTTGTTGGGTTTAATGCCATAGCAAAACAATTTTGATTAAGGTCATATAATGGCAATCAGTCAACCTACTCACCCCTCCTGGAAAGGCTAAATCTCTGGGTACTAAGCCCATACTTTCGTCAGTGACTGACAACTGCCCTACATAATTAAAAATCATTGGTAGGAGGGAGAATGGCCGAGCTCCATGAAAGTATGCCACGCCCGGGAATGGAACCCACGACCCCTCGATCAGTAGACTTGCGTGCTACCAACTGAGCTAGCCGAGTGGCTTTTTATTACAATTGTACCCTGACTTTAAAGCTGTTGCCCCTGGTCATTGGGTTCCTGGTATTTCTATCTCATAATCTTTCTAATAAGCCTCTACTAGGCTTTTGTGCAGCCAACACTACCATCCAGGGGCACTTTTCACAAAAATTCTTACGACAAAAATCTTCATAAGTCAAAAGCCAGAAACCTTAATTAAATGCTCTTTTTTGGCTTATCAATTCTAAATATTATACAAATTGTGTAGAAGTGTGTATACATTTTGAATATCATATCATAGTTATGCTTATTATCTGTCTGACTTTGAAATATATGAAACTGACTTACGAAGATTTTTTTGTAAGAATTTTTGTGAAATTCACTACAGGCTAGTACATATTTACACTTAAGTGCAATGAAGTAATCACTTGCAACTTTCTCATGGAAATAAGCCAGTGCCACTGGTGGTGTATGTACCAAAAGACCTCTCAACCTCTAAGCAGTTGCTGCCACATGACAACTGCTTCCAATAATCAGACAATTTCTCATGAAGTTAGCAATATCCTCAACATGTTGTCTACAAGCCTGGACATTTTGTCTAGTTTTCAAGTGAAAAACAAACAATTTAGAGAAAGATTTGTTTTTAAAAGTGAATTAATGCGCTACATTTTATAATATAATGTCTTAGACAGAGATCACGATATTTCTATTATCCTTCATTGAATGTGACAATGTCTTCCCCCAGAAAATAAATCACCATCATTCTATTACTGGAACATAATGTCTCAAGAAATTACAAACTCGCAATCCCTTGTTTTTCCCCAAGAAATAACATTTCCTCATTCTGTTGATTTTCTTGTCTCTCGGAACGTAGACATAAAATGTAACTATCATCTTTTCCCAACTTTCCCGTCAGAAGAAATGTACTAAAGTTTTAATGGACATGATCTGTAATATTCTGCATGGCTTAGTAAATGTCTGTTTCGTGGATATCTCCTAATCTTTATGGTAAAAACCTTTAAAGCCTTTATCAATACTTTGGGTTCATTTGTACAGACTGGCACTCAATGAATTGCAAATTAAGGACAGTCTAGTAGACTAGATGACTTTCTAATCTGTTGCACAGTCTAGAAATGTAGTTACTTTCTTTTTTTTACTCCGTTCTTTAACACTTGTTTTATCTTTACATTAGTTATTTATGGTGGACCATACATCCAACCAGCTTTCCAGGACACTAGCCCTAACCACAAGCCCTATACAGAGTTTTTACAGATTTTGAATACCAGAATTACACAATTTTTCCAGAAAATTTCATTTTCCATGATTTTTCCAGTTTGTACGAACCCTGCTATAGCAAGAGGCCAACAACTTAGGTACAATGTTTATACGGTAAAATGTTCCACTTATAGGACCTTTAAAATTAATGATCATAATATAGGGACTTTTTTCTTTTCAAGTTCAGCATTTGTGACAAAAAATAATAAAAAAGCCCATGATTTGTTAAAACCATGTTGATCTTTGAAGCAAAACTTCACCGTAATTTTTCCACAATTTTCAGAAAAAGTACTTACATGAGACTGAGTATCATTGTGTCATAATAAACAAGTAAATCTGTGAGCTAATGCTCACTAGTGATACCCCCGCAAAAATCTAAAAATATGCGACAAACAGGAAGTAGATGAGCAAGGAGCATGAAATCGCTTTACACCACATGGGACTATGGGATGAAGCAATATGCAAAGTATTAGGCTGCTGCATGTTATAGTTGCTGAGAAAACTGCGACGGAAATTTTGTAACAGACGGACGCACGGACAAGGGTAAAACAGTATACCCCCCCTCTTCTTCGAAGCAGGGGTATAATAAGATAACATTAAACAGAACACAGCATCATTTCAACCCCACACAACTAACTTAGATCAATTTAAATGATTAGATTTTCATCAGATATTTTAAAGTCTTTGATTTGACTAGTCTTTATCAGTCAGTAACCCATCTCTCAGCACCTATCACCTATTCCAAAAAATATAAAACAGTCAGTAATAAAGTATTTATCATCATCAATCACTTAAAATCATGAAGGTTTCTGACCAATATGCCATTCAAAGAATATTTTAAAAACAAATAAAAATAATCCAGTTGCCATAAATTGACACTTAATGTAAGCCACTTCTTAAGTTTAAAATACGTTGATGAACGGGCACCATGGAGTAGACTATATAGTAGACTTTCTTTTAACGTTGTATTCAACACATATTTAGACATATATACGACGGCCAGCTCTTCCTACTATAGGTTTCCAGGACCCACTTTTCTATCACCAGTACTAACTTACCCTACCACGAGGCCGACAACTTATGTATAGGGTATGACCTACCGCCACCAGGCTCGAACCCGCGATCTCCAGATTCGAAGTCAGACATGCTAACCACTACACCACGGCTTGTATAACTTAAATACATTAACTGGTATATACATGTGATCTGTAGGGTTTGGCTATAAACACCACCCTTGTTATTGCAAAACAATGTGCTTTTTGATGATTTATAAGTACCAAATGTTCAATTCAAGACATGTTTTTGAGTACCAAATGCTAAATTTCAGAAGAAAAAGTCCCTATATTAAAGTCATGCCCTTTTAAAGACCACTTTTTGGAAAGTTCTGCTATTAAGACTACAATCTTAAATACCTAATCATGCAATTTTTGATGATTAAAATTCCAAATGCTTAATTTGAAAAGAAAAAGTTCTGTCCTGGAAAGACATCAATTTGATGTTCCTTATAGTGGAAATTCTACTGTATCAGCAATCTTCAAAGCATTGATTTTTATCATAAATTTGACATTTATTGTTAGATCAGCTTAAATTGGCCTGTCAAATAAAATACATCAAAGTTGGGTTTATGATTTGAAATAAAATTGTTGAGAAGTTGAGGTGGTTGACTTCAAATTTCTATAACCTCTTGCTGATATAAACTACAGAGAATAGTGGATGTAAAAAATAATTTGCGCAGAGGAATCAGAGTAAAAAATTGCGCAGTGGATTCAGAGTAAAAAATTTCTACTCACAGGCTATATTGGGCATTTTTGAGAAAAAAGTAATAGTTATTTTAAGCACGATATGAATCTTTTCTTTTTTATGACTGTTGCAAAATTTAATAGAAACAACTTGTTTGTTAACATTCTGAAGATCACATGACTATATACCTTGGCACTATGGGAATGATCATCAGGTGATCTGTCCACTACCTATGATTCTGAGTTATTGCCAGAATAGTAAGATGTAAAACAATGATAAGTTGAGCTGGCAACTTTGACTGTCGAACAGGAATGTAAAACAAAACACATTCCAAACAAACTGGTACAATGCAGTAGTAACACAAGAAATGTAATGTGGAAACCACATTAAAGCCAGATTTAAAAACTTGAACAGAAAAAATTACAAAGGGAAATAATCCATAATAAAGCCAGGTAGAGTTGTGGTTACTGTCTAATTCTGTTCATCACATGGTATGTTATCATAATGATTGTATGAAGTTTTATAAAGATCTGACAATAATTGGCAGAAATATACGGTAAAGAAAAACTTTAACACAATTGTTAATAACACTGGACGCCCGCCGAACCACCCACTGTGTTTCACCAAACTATTAGCTGAATTTTTTGGTTGAAAAATCTGGCTAAAAACTCATGACTGTTGGTAGAAAGTTCTACATTCCAAATACAGTGCCCTCCAAAAGACATTGAACTAAATCCTGTATGTACATTTACCAATAGAAGGAAGAAAAAAGAGTCATCTGAGCAAATTCCAAAATCAAAATTAATTAGTTTATCATTATATGATTCAAACTTTGACCAGCTGGGCTCAACATTAAAGGTCATCCTATTGCCCGTGACGACCCATATTTGGGTTCGGGCCACCTGTTACTGCTATTAAAGATATATGGTTTGGGCAAGTTAAAATATAGCTGGCTGTCCATTCAGGTAACCTAGTTTAAAAATTACTGTCAAGCCCTGAACAGTGTGAATTACATTTGTAGCTTTTCATCATGATAGTACGATTACTTGTGGAATGCATGAAAAAAAAGATCTCAAAATTTCATTCGTTCAAATTTTTTTGGACAGTGCTGTAAACACAACTTTGACATCAATGACAAATATTCATGCAAATTAATACATTTAGTAAACTTACTGCACTTTCGTTGTAATTTGTAATACATGTATATGTATTGCAGAAAACAAAATCCTTACAAATTTATTACTTACATGAAATATATCAACTAATAATATATGTAAATGAAACTTCTATTTTCGTATTTTGACAAGAAAATCGTGCTGAGAAATTTATCATTTAGTAAATTTGTTATGGATTTGCCGAGTATTGTTCAATACTTATTTCATGTAAAGGGAAAATGTAACAGAAATCTTTTATCATAGAGTAATGGCATTTAGTTATTGCGAGGGCAGATTCACAGAATTTTAAAGGGGTCCATAACATCAAAGGTCTAATGGTTGAGTTTTGTCGTAAATCCTTCTATATTATAAAGCAAAATAATCGTAAGATTTTTGATAATATGGACCCAAGAAATTTAGTGGTAGGTCAGTGACTATCCATGGTAGTGATTGCAAAAGATGATTTCAACGGCCATTCTCCCTCCTACCAATGATTCTTAATTATGCAGGGCAGATGTCAGTCACTGACAAAAGTATGCACTTAGTAGCTGGTTGGATCCACCTATGCATGAAAAAAATAAAATCAAGTTTGATGTAAATAGAACAATGACATTTCAACTAGATTATCTCAGTGGCATATCTCTTATATTCCATGACATTTTACAGAAATAAAATATCTTAAAATATATCCTGACATAACTTAGATATAAAGCCATCATGAAAGTGACAATTCCACAAACATTTGATTTATAAGCTATCTTGTACAATTTTATAAATTCTGTTCCATTGGAATAAAAATTGCATGACAAAAATTCAGGGAAATATGTCAAGCAACTTCAAGAAGTGCTAGAATCAAAGTTCTTGAACTACAACTTAAAGCCTGTCTCACACTGAACACGGTTAGGGGACATGGTTCCTATTATGGTATACTCAGTTATACACCGGTTGACTGGTGCAAGCATTGAACTCCAACCTTGCCAGGGGATAAGTTGGTACCAGTAAGACTTGAATTGAACACGACTTGCATACAATTTTTATACAGTCTTGTACAATTAAAGACAACCTCTACTCTATTTACTCGACATTCACAGGGTTAAAAAAAGTTCAAGAAGCAGCCTTAGTTCTGTTATGAACCATGGAAC
This sequence comes from Mactra quadrangularis, assembly GCA_025267735.1. Taxonomy (NCBI): domain Eukaryota; kingdom Metazoa; phylum Mollusca; class Bivalvia; order Venerida; family Mactridae; genus Mactra; species Mactra quadrangularis. The sequence continues at coordinate 42,522,168 of CM046305.1, read as the reverse complement.
AATTTCTCTATACATCCCTACCTCTCCCCATAATACTTGATCAGTCACTGAGAATGTAATGTACAATTAATGCCTTTTCTTTGATGTTAAATCTACAAAAAAAATTACTTGCAAAGCATAAATAATACAAAAGAATACACAGGTGAGATATTAAAAAAGCTCTTCCTCAAGGAGTTACTGTGTCTCTATACAGAGAATCTTCAATTTGGAGTGAGTGACTGGTACATATCACAAAAAACTCCACTATGGAGGTAGTGACTGTTAAATTTGTAAATTTGTAAAAGTCTACTGACTGAGGGGTCTTTAGGTTCAATCACAAGGTGGCATACTTAAATGGATTTTGGTCATGTCATAATTTCAATGGTCATTCTCTCTTGTACCACTGATTCTAAATCATGTTGGGCAGTTGTCAGTTACTGGCATTGCCTCTACTCTGGTAACTTTGTAAATCCAGAGGTTAAACCTTCCATGAAAAGCATGTATGTTGACTGACTACCATGATACAATGTGTTGCTACAGCATTAATCTCATTAACCAACAAAAAAAACCTCTCCAATATGGAGGTAGTGACTCACAGTAACTCTCCTTTATAGAGGAATCAACTAGTATTTTTCTTCGTAACAAAGGTAGTTGTCAGTACATTTTTTTTACAGGAAAAAATGCAGGAAGGATAACAAAAATGACAAAAAATGAATGTAAGACATCAGTATGTTAATATCCTATCAATGTATCCTGATTACCTGTCCTAAATAGTAGAACTTTTCTTATAATCGCATGAATACATACAACAAAAAGTTATATACAATGTAACCTTCCCAACAGCCACCTCACAATAAACACTATCTCCCAATAAACAACCTCTTCTACAAAAACAGTAACTTTTCAACATAAACCTCTTTTCAACAACCGCCAATAATCTCCCTACCAATCCCTTTTCAATGACAACCAATCTCCCAATAACCACTATTGCCCAAAAGCAGCCACTTCTAAATACCAACAACCTTTCAACTACAATCATTTCAAAAACCTGATGCCTCTCAACAACCACTTTTCAACAACTGTCATTACAGTCATTACTAAATAACAACCAACACAAAGTCATATCTGATACATTTCTAAACAAATGACCCTCCATGCAACAACCAACTCTCCAAAAAAAAGCGACTGCAAACATGACATTGGTTACAGAAGAGGGTGTTGACTATATAATGATATAATTATATGAACAGTGAACTCTGGAAGTCACTAGAAATTGTGTTACACTTTTTGTTTCATAAGTCATTACTCCAGCTATCATTCAAGGTAATACACAATTTGTACTATTACATATACTGTACCACAGTGACCTAGTTTGAAGTCCTATATGACCTTGTGTTTGACCTTTCATGACCTAGTTTTTCCCAATGTGTCCTAAATCCAAACCTGACCTATATTTCATAATTTTACAAATTAGAGCATCATTACATACTTAAAATTCATTGCTTTGAAAAAGAAGTACCTTCACAGTTCAACCATTCCCCAACCTACTGCTGTAGCAAGTGCTGTATTAAAAGCTATTCCAAGAATGAAATCGCTTACAACAAGCTGAAAAACTTTGGTCCAGAAATCTGTATGAGCTTCTATAAACAGAGGGCAGGACCACTGACAACTGACCACTGCAATATATGAGTAAAATTGCTGAAAAAAAACAGTGTAAAACACTAAACGTTACATTGCACAAAAATTCAAACAAAAAATAATTCCCCATAAACAAAAGAAAGGAAGTAACATGCAGAAATATTAATGGCTTGATGAAAATCTAACAAATAATCATAAGCTGATATGATTTATTCTATCAGAAGAACAAAAAAAATCCAAGTATTATCAGATAATACCTCTGAAACATCCCGTGAGAAGTCACGAACATCCTCACTGCACTATCTGACATCGTGAGAAGTCACGAATGCACTAACTGTTAACAGAATACCATTTTTATAACCTGATAAGGATGATATCCTGGGAATAACAGATTGGGTAATTCCTGACAATGATTGAAATATGAGATGGGCTTCTTAATTCATAGATATATACAAGAAATTTTATTACATGAAAAGGGAATCAAATATTGTGTTAATAATTATCAAGGAATAACTATACTAAGTCATAAATTATTATGGAATAATTATCTTATCTATTGAGAAGTAGTATGATGTTAACAATGGCTTCATGCTGGTCAACATTCATTCTATGTATAGAAGGTGAAGATATCACCTCTATACTAAGACACATAACACATCGCAGAATTCGGTGATTTGGTAAGCAACAGAATATAGTGCAGTGCATGAAGACAAAATTGTTGGAAATTTTTGTTTTTTGATACAAATATTACTCATTGTAAACTAAATAATTACTTATAACTACAGGAATATCAATCCATTTTATTTGAGTAGACACAAATAACATACTTTATTTGTTCTGTACAGTAGAATGGAAAAATTATTAGAATGTAAACCCATGATGCTCAGCGTCTCCGTACAAAGATCAGTAAGACCGTTTGTGTACAAAACGGGTCAACATCAGCAATCTTACATATCATTGGGAACTCCTCGCCAATTTCGTTATGAATAACCTCGGACATATTTAGATGCCATTTTGGAAAAACCGGTGTTGAAGTAAACAAATACACGATCGTTAAGGCGATGACTGAAGTTTCGTTTTTAGTCCGCAAATTTGGAATTACACATTTCAATGATACCGATGAACAATATTTGGTTCAATTTAAAACAAATAAATATGTTTAGACAAAGATCTGTGTTTATACTACAAGAACTATTTTGTGTAACCGTTACGTGCTTCGCCTCGCGTAGGTAGTAAAACCACAAAAATTCAGTGAAGACCCCCCACGAATCCTTCTGAGATTATTCATTCATGAAAGGTCGAGGTGTTCAGAATGTCTTACATATGACACTATTCAACTTTCAACTCTGTCTAGCATTGCAAATTAACCTTCAAGTACTAAGTTAACCAGATGAAACCCCTTGTCTACTATAATATCAATAAATACTTTTTGATGTGTCCACAAACAAATTATTATTTCCATTGATGGTTTATTCAAACTGATCTTTATTATCAACTTAGACTGTATTAGATTATCCAAGTACATTCAATGTAACATCAAGTCTGGTCTCAAATAATCTTCATTGAGGTTTCTTCTTGACTTCTGGATTAATGCTATAAAATTAGCATAATTATTCCAATGATTATGACCAATATAACAAGAGTGAATTCATGATAAACGTATTATCTAACTTTCTGGTTTATAAATGAACAAATTTGTCTGAGATAGTTCACTTAAGCCAATATAGTTTATTTAACTGTATATACAAAACATAGGGATAATTTATGAATGAAAAGGGGCAGGAAGGCAGAAAAAAGGGACAGTGTGCATCAGAGGAGTTAATATGGGCGCCACTGACAGTTAAACATATTTTACCAATCTAAAGCCATGAATTCGACTGTTCGTCCATAGATTAACTGACTGACATAAAATGACTGACCAATTTTAGGAAAAAACATCACAAAGCTCCATAAAAACCAAAAACCACCGTGAACATATGCTGTTGCCGGCTAGATCAGTTGGTAACACACAAATCTACTGATCTAGGGGTTGTACATTTGGTTCCTGGGGGAACATATTTTCATAAAGCTTGGACATGGTATAATTTCTTTCGATCATTCTTCTTCGTACCACTGACTCTAAATCTAAATAGGGCAGAGTTGTCAGTCACCGGCAGAAGTATGCACCTAGTAACTGCTTAACAGCTAAATCCAGAGATTTAGCCTTTCCAAGAATGGTGAGTAGGTTGACCGAATGCCATAATATGACTTACATGACTGTATACTAAGTATTGCTACAGTGTTAAACGCAACCAGAAAATGTGAACTAATATGCTGCACAATTAGAAAACATAGAAAAAGTAATTTAGTTTATACAGATCATATGCTTCTAGTCGACAGCTGTGATATTTATAAGTAGGTACTTAAAGATGTAAGATTATGATTTACCTTTTAGAATATTATAACAAGCTGTCACATCATATACAAAATTTGTATTTGACTCGCAAATCAAACATCATGCATAAATGAGAGAACATAGAAATCATATATACCAATATACTTTGATCTTTTTACTGGGATTCTGAAGTGGTGTTTATTTGCAATACACACTTTGAACATAATTAATGGTGTGTATTTTTCTATAATAATAAAAATAATGCATTCTGAAGTGGTGTTCATTTGCAAAATACACACTTTGAGCAAAAAAGGTAAACATTCATACATTGTATAAGACATCAATAAAAATATGGGCGACTTGTTTTTATGTAACCTGGATCGGTAGCACTGTTGATAGCACACTTGGTAGGGTACCTGTATTTCAAATCTAGCGTCCCAAAGGGGGTACAGGTTTGAATCCCTAAAGCAGAAATTTTCCTCCATTTATAAGGTATATGGATAAGTTTTCGGCCCTGTGGAAAGGTAGGTGAGTACTGACAAGGGTCCAGAAAAGCTCGGAGTATTCCAATCTAGCAAACCCTTCCATAGGAAAGTTGTTAGGAAGTGGTTTCCTTATTGAACAGGACAATTTTTTTCTTACATTTACAAAAAGAGCAAAATTCTGTAGAATGCTTTCAATCATTGCACTTTACTACAAATAATACACAAACAATCTTAAAATTCTGTTTGGCTTCATATCAAGTTTAATTCAAAGATAATAAACACAAATTCATATCTTCATTGAAAACGATCTTGAAAACCTCAACAATGGCTCAGCCCTATTACTTTAGAACAAAAAGTGAAATAAATTGCTAAATTTGTAGCCAAGATTTGATTATTATAGAGTTGAATGGAACATTGGTTAGATTGCTAGATTTCACCGCAAAGAACTGACATGAATAAAGAGGATCGCATAACTGATGAAACGCTAACTGTGATTAATGAATGCCAGTTTTCTTCGATGCAAATATTTGTATTTGAAACAAACAATTTGCACTTTTTTGTTGTGATTTGATTATTTTCAAAGAACAGAATGGTCAATGCTTCAGAGAATATGAAAGAAATTGTTGGTAAAATGTGTAAAATAATACTAGTGATTATTTTTAGATCCCAGAAAAGGGCAGATAATTATAGGGCAAAAATGGGCAGGAAAAAAGGGACAGGGTGCATTAGAGGGTTGATTTTTCAGTAATAACTATTTCTTCATAGGGAGGAGCAAAATTAACATGGAGGAGAGAAAAGGGACACCAGGGTCCCATAACCCCTTTTATGGAAATATGAGTTTAGTTTTTGTATTTAATGTCATTCTTGATATATACATACACCTGTAATGTTGTATGACATGGTTTTTCAATAATTCATATATGTTGTTGCTGGTTGTAACTTGCATGTATGTTTAATAATGTTTGCCATGTTGTAACATTTTTATATAGTAAAAAATCCATCTGTCTGTCTGTATGTCCATGATTGATACTTGACTATGAAAAAAGGGGACACCTAACACAACAATTCATGTAATACATATACTGTCTGGGGTTTCCAGGGGGGTATTATCATCATTCAGTTTAGTTTAAACAGGCTGTTGATTATTCCTTTGGCAAGGATGAGACCTGTCTGTCTCATCTGGTGTGAAGTCTTCCTTTCCATGACTGACTGTCCTGAGGCTTTGTACCATCCATTTTCAGTACCAACCGATCAGGCTTAATCAACTTGTCCCAGGTTAAGCGCAATCAACTGGTACTCAAAATGGTATCCCAAATACAATGTACTATTTTTCTGCTAGGTTCAACAAACTAAGATATTATATTTTAACCTATCAGAACTCATTTATTGTGCTCATTTATCAAACTTCTTAAAGGATGCAGACAGTCAAAAATGTGCAGAAATTATTTCCTAAAAATCTTGCAGCTCGAGTCGCTGACTTATTACATGTGTGCAGATGACTTCAAAAGCATTTTATAGCAGAATTAATTAGAGAATGTATTAATTAAATCACAGTATGCCTTCCAGTATAAAAAGATCATTTCACTATGTGATAGCAGCAACCCTTCTCTACAACAGACAGTGGTAGGACTAGGCGTATCGTTCAATTTCAATAAACTGTCAGTGGTGCATTGATTAACCCTGCTGAATTAAATACTCACTACAGTAGGAAAATCTAAGGTAAACTTCAAATTTGGGGAAAAACTGCATGATTTCAAAGAAATTTTAGTAAGGGAAAGGAGCTGTAAAAGGCCACTATTACATAAAAGAAAAACAACCTGCCATTGGCAAAAGGTACTAATCTTATGATAGCAAGTCATAGACTATCAAATTAACTCAGGTGTGGATTCCTGATGTAGTGCTCAACTCTCCTTCTTGCTTAGCAAATGCATATTTAAAATTTTAGTATTATATAACCACAGAAATTTAGAATGATAAACATTACACTTTTCACAATTACTATGTTTTTTTGAATTTCTCAAATATTATCACTTTTATAGTCACTATTCTTGAACAAATTTGTTGTTTCCTGAAAAAGTATATTGTTTTGTAAGATTTTATTGTGTAAAACAGTCACTTAGGAATGTTATTTGTTTATTTTGCATGTTAGCGGACATAATACCCATTCTTTCAGAAAATGTTTGAAAACTATTAATAAACATTACTTGTGATTTCTTCTTTGTTATTTCATGGTGTTTGTTCAAACCACAGCCAAAAGTGATGGAGCTAGGACGCTGCTAGGTGCAGAATGTAAAATTCTGTGTGTGAAGTCATTGCAGACAATCTGAATACTATTTTGGTATGAAGTATTTATAAAATCAATAAGGGACTTTAGTCAGTTATTTCCCCTTGTATACACTTCAAATAGGTAGGTCCAATCAGTTGGAATACTTGGATTTTACCCTTACTTTTCAATGTCAACTTGCCAAAGTTAATCTTAAATAACTTTTTTGTTAATCATTTAATATGTTTGAAATTCAAGCTAAGTATTTTTAGGGTAAAGAACTATCTAAATTTCATCACTTCTATTAATATTTTCATTAGCAAGAAAGAAATAAGATGAAATATTTTGTTATCCTTACATAGGAATTCAATGATAAAATCCGAGGATTCCAACTGTAAGGACCTACTTATCAATTGGATTGCTTCAGATTTTATCAGGGAAAGATAACTGAATAAAGTTCCCCAATTAACCCAGCAGATTTAGATACTTACTATAGTACTTCTTTACGCATTGTCAAAAAAACAACTTATATATATTTATGCAAGGGAATTATTGAATAAATATAGAGTACTTAAATCAGCAGGGTTAATGTATGGGCCACTGACGAGTAAAATTCAACAATTCCATACTATTCAATAGACATTAGTTCAAGGGTTGCCAGCATGACTGTAGTAAGTGCATTGTGCAAAAGACCAAGTTACTTCAGTCTTGCAGGCAACCCTTGATTTGGTTCACTTACAGTGTGAACAAGGCGTTGTTCAGCTGTAAAGAGAAGGGTGATGATCTAAATAAGCAGCATGATAATTCATTAACCTCCCCTCAGTCAAAGTATAACATTAAATATACATTAATATCATTAGATATTAGTAGGGTAACTAAAAGGTGAATGATCCCAACATGCTTAGTAGAATCTGTATCATACATCTATATCATCATGATATTAATGTGTTATTATTTGTAATAATAATGGATAATAACTTGACGTTTTAGATAATTGAATTTATTTAATATTCATTCATCATCACTAGGGTTAGATAATAATTATAGTGCATCCAATGTGGAGTCAGGACTACTTTTTTTGTTTGTTGGGTTTAACCCCGTAGCAAACATTGTATAGGTCATATAACGGCGGTCAGTCAACATACTCACTGTTCCTGGAAAGGCAAGGTCTCTGGATTTAGCTGTTAACTAACTACTAAGTGCATACTTTTGTCATTGACTGACAACTGCCCTACTTGATTAAGAATCATTGGTAGGATGGAGAATGGCCATAGAAATAATTTCATGACCAAGCTCCATGAATCCTGACTCTAAACTATTGGCAGTGTAGGAACAGTGGTAAAGTCGTAGGCATTCTCATACCCAGAGGCTATCAAGATTCTCATTACCAGTGAAACTTGATAACATCTGGATACAAGAATGAGTCTTAGAATGCACACTTAGGGATCAAGACTTCTTAGGTTCAAACCCCACTAGGGGCTATGCTAATTTCCTTTGGCAAGAAGTTTAGATATAGTTGTTCCACTTCAACCAGGGAGCTGTAAGGGTCACCCCCTTTGAAGGTGATTTCAATAATCAGGGGTTATCATTCAAAAAGTTTTAAGTCACAGAACACATGCATGAACACAGACTTTAAACAGCACTTAAACTTTTTGTAGCAAAAGCTTTTATATTTTGTTTTCAGCATGTTTTGTTTTTTGAAATAACACAACATCCATTCATTCAATCTTAATTGCAAGTCTATAACCTGTCAATTAGTTTCATAATGTTATGATACATTCTTGAAGGATGGCTAAATTTCAACACTTATTTGTATGTTTGTTATGACGTCTGACATTAGAAAAACAAGTAATATAATCATTATTGTTACTTTTCTCTCTTTACTCTCAATTCCTTGTCAATCTATCATCAATTTTCATACATATGTCATGCTAACTCATGTCTAAAGTGATATCTAGGTCATATCTAGGTGGTCAAATGAAGGTCAAGGTCAAAACTAGGTCATTTTAAAATCTAAAGTAGGTCAAAAGAAAAAAATATCAGGAGGAAGCTTTCAAGGTATAAAGTTCTTCTAAAAGTACATTTTTGGAGTAAACTAGGTCAAAATAAGAAATTTAAAGAGCTCAAAGCTTCCATTGTAATCTTCCCTATTGGCTATCTTAGTAGAAAGTAGGTCAAATGAAAAGTTTGATGAGAAAAAGATTCGGTATGCAAAATAATGTACTTTTGAAAGTGATGTCTTTGTATATCTGTTTAAATCATTATTAGCGCTTCGGTTACAGACCAGAATAGTGGGTTGTTGCTGTTGTTGATTGGTTGAAGGGACGTTGCTCATAGCAATAGAGTACATATTTGCGTGGTGAAGTTTTCGACAGTGGTTGATACTTAAGAAGTATTATCTGTCATGCATCGTTTAAAAGATTTATCAGTCTATTTATTTAAGTATGTTTTATTTACTGTGCTTGGCTAAACTTTGGCATGGTAATGATATTCATAACTTAATGTTTTTATATATACAGAGAAACTTTGACTTAATGGCCACCTCTCAATACTAACAAATTCTCAATAACAATCATACATCAGTGATAGCCAACTCTCAATAACAACCATCTCTTAATAACGTCCATATCTCAATCACAGTCACCTCTCAACAACTGTCACTTTTCAACGACAGACTCCTCATAAAAATTGCCATTACTCAATAACAGGAATCACATAATAACTATCACCTCTCAATAACAAACATCTCCCAATAACAGCCACTACACATGAATACACATTTTTTTATAACAGCAACATATCAAGGAAAGCAAATTACAAATAACATCAACCTCTCAATAACAGTCACCTCAAAAAAGCAGTCAACAACAATCGCTCAATAACAATCACTTTTCAATGACAGCCACTTTGCAATAACATGATATCACTAATAACCCAACATTCAACAACTGTCTGCCCTCAATTTATAGACACCTCTAAATAACAGCCACATATCAGCAATAGCCACTTCTAAATATCATTCACTTTTAAACACCAGTAAGTCATCTCATAAAAAAAAGTCAATAGCAGTCACCTCTCAATAACAACCACCTCTCGCTAACAGCCAGTAAAACTTAACCTCTCTTATGCATTTCCCAATGAAAATGACTTTCTTTACTAAAGTCGCCCCTCTTTAACAGCCAATCAATCATACTCCTTCTAGTGGCTGTTGTAGAGAAGTTTCACTGTATACTAAGTAATGTAGCGACTCCCACTCACTTCTCGGAAGAAATGAATTTTCCAGACTCCAGGATTATACAGTAACTGTTTTTATGATTGGCAACCCATGCATATTTCGTTCCCTTGAAAGTGAAACAAGACTTTTTATATTTTCATCGTACAGTACTTACTTGTATACTGTTTTCTGACATGACTGCAGCAAGGTGAAGGTCGTTGGAATACAATTACAGTTAAACTTGAGAATCAGCACTCTTGTAAATCCAAAAGTTCCATGTAGTTCATTCATCCCTATAAGGAACATTTTAATGCAAAAAGATACTAAGAAATCCAATTCAAAGAGCTAAAGAACTAAATTGGTTTGTGTTACAGTTTGAAATTTGAAATTTATATTGGAAACATTAAGCCCATCAGCAATTTGGCTCCATGCAAAAAATAGTTCAGTTTTCAGGTGTCCGTAAGGAGTTAAGAAAACTTATTGTGCCTGCCACAGCAAACAATCTGTTTGAAATACTACATTTAATTCTGCTATTAAGACCACTTTTGTTATTTCAAAACCATGCGATTTTTGACAATTTTTTCGACCCAAATGCTTAATTTGTGAACAAAAGGGTCTCTATTATAAATCTGTTTCGCAATTAAGACCATCATTAGCTGGTCTTAATAGCGAAACTTTACTGTATTTACATAAAGCCAGAACTATTCTGTAACTAAGGACTGATAGAGGCTGATATAACAGTAGATACATTTGTTTACTCTTGGAGCTCATAGATAGTTTGAATAGCTCAGTTCCGAAGCAAACAAGTCTACTGAATGAGGGGTCAAGGGTTGGATTCCCAAGTGGGGCATATTTTCGTGGAGTTTGGTCATGAAACAATTTCCATGGCCATTCTCCTACCTACCACTGATTCCAAATCATGTAGGGCACTTGTCAGTCACTGATGAAAGTATGTGTCTAGTAACAAGTTTACAGCTAAATCCAGAGTTTCAGCCCTTTTATGAACCTTGAGAAGGTTAAACTCAACCAAAACAAATACTTCTCTGTTTATCAGTAATTGTCTGTACTACAAGAAGTAAGCCATTAAAGTTCTACCTCACAGTTGAAGACGGTATGAACAACTAAGATTTGTTCAATTTTCCTTCAGAAATAAGAAAAAAAGACTGTTGGTTAATTAATGCTCTGACAGGTGGTATGATATTGTAATTGGTTTTTTAGTAGCGAGTTCAACCTCTAGTAGAAAGTTCTTATGTACCTGTGGCGCTTTTCACAAAAAATGTTACGATAAAAATCATCTCAAGTCAAAAGCAAGAAATGTTAATAATAATCATTTTTTGGCCAATCAATTTCCAATGTTATTGAATCATGTAGAATATTGTATACATTTTGAAGATCATATCAGTTATTTTTATTATCTTTCTGACTTTGAGCTGCAAAATTAACAAAATTGACTAACGAAAACTTTTTTTAGAGAATTTTTGTGAAAAGGTGAATTGGAGGGCAAAATCATTCTTCAATAAATTTCTTTACTGGAAAAACAGAGTTCAGAATAGGCATTTTTTCTTAAAAAACATTTTCTGATGTTAAATTTTGTTCAACTGTCAGTGGGGCAAATATTAACCCCACTGATTTAAATACTCATTTTGTTTGAAAGTTCCTACAGGGCTTAGGGTTAGTATTGTCAAAGTTACTTTATTTCATGCTGTAATAAACAATTATATTTTGACAATTCATTCCCCATAAGCAAAGACATACTTTTATGAATCTTGTAACGATTTGCAGGCAAAAAACATACTTTCACACTTTATGTAATGGCCCTCATGCAAAGACTTACTCTGTGCTAAGTGCAATAGCCTGCAAGAAGGAATGTCTTATTAACTGAGCAGCACTGAGTTATTGTGCATTGCAAGTTTTTTAACATGTGCATCACTTTAATATCATTACAGCTTATTAACAAAGCATTTATGATAATGCATTCATGATATAAAAAAAAACAATGGGTATTGTTTAGGCTTTACGACACATCAACATCTTTATGGTACATAATGTAATTGTACTGAAGGAAATCATTAATTAAATTTTGTACTTGTTAAAACCAAACAAGAGGGCAAAGATATCCTTAATTGCTTATCTGAGTTCAAGTTACAGACACTCTAACATCAGACCTTTTTTTCTTAAATAACAGGGGCCTTTTAATGGCACCTTCCACTCCAAAAATTTCTTTACATTCATGCAGTTTTCCCTAAATTTGGATTTTACCTTGGATTTTTTGTTCCTCTATCTATGAAATTGCGATAAAACTTCCCCAGATGTTCTACATAAAGAAAGGCCCAGTCCCCTTCTCCAAATACTAAAAAAGCCCTGACAACAAAACCTTGGACCATACTACACCTGGTGATCTAGTTTTTTATTATAATAAATGATTATTGAACTTCATCAAATATTTCAATCTATGAAGCTTCTGGCCACCTATTAATGAAATTGGAGCCAAAATGAGACCGTCAGACGGAGAATTTTTTCCTATCATTTAACCTACTGACCTAGTTTGACACAGCAGGACCCGATTCAATTATATGTAACAATTGACCAACTTTGTTGAAAATTTGAACAAAAATACCATCTCTCAAAGGGTTCACAAAGTTTTGACACAAAGGGTAACTGACTTAAGTCATGTACACAGCACCCACTGATCCCAAAAGCTTACACAGAGCTGAAGCTCAGGTGAGCTTAAACAAAACATCATAGTTATGTTTCTTTGCTGCGGGATAGACAACACATGATGGTAAAGCAACAAAATATAATTAGTTGTTTATGTTGCTTTCACTTTAATAAATAACAATATTTTCGTATAAAACATTACAGTAACAACATTACACTGGTGTTAATATTCATATAAAACATTATTGTAGACACGTTTGTTGCTGATTTAGACGTTATAAATGAAATAATAGCATGGTGCTTCATTAAACAACAGTCCTGTTTTTGTCATGTTACCTCTTAAAGCCCCAGTCAGAAGATATGATCAAATCAATGACAGCCATTTTAAAGCTTGTAGATGTATACATACAATGTATTCATTTATAGCAGTCATGAAAACTGTACAATGACTACTGTAAATGCATATAGCTACATCTACAAGACTGTATTAGAGACACAATACCATTTTGCTTTCTAAGTTTAAGTTTGACAAAGTTGCCATTTCTTAAAAAAGAGGGTTCTTTTAAAAGAGCACACCATAATGTTTTTGTTAACATTGTCTATAAATTATCCTAAATTGTTATTAGTGCTTTATATTGTAATTTGAAGGAAGTTTTTTTTGACAAATCTCTTTTTAAACGTACTCTGATAAAAACTATTGTTTCAAGTATTGATGACCAAAACTCTACTTTCAGTTTTGATCTACTTTCACTTTTACATACATTGAAAACAAGCTAAACTTATCTGAGCGATAATTGCATGCATTAAAAAGGTTTTTTTCATTAAAGGTGTTTGTAAAAGAAAACTGTATATTCTCCTTGCAGTTCTTAGACAGTATTAGTCTTGATAATGGGGCTTTAATTCAGTAATATAATAATCTATTCTCCACTATTTGTAGGTTTTTATTATTATTTTCATTTCACACCTTTTATCAATTTTATTATTTTATTTGGATGTACTTATCAGTGGTCTCACATAACAGACTTTTCCTGAAGTTTTTTGAAACCAAGCACTTGTTAACTTAAGTACTTGCTTACCTTTCGAAAAGAAGTCAACAAGTTCTCTCTACATCAAGAAAAAACAAAGTCATTGTAAAATTGCCGTAGATGGATATGAGCTCAGTACATGGTCCAGTGGAAGGATGCAGGCTTAGGGATCCAAAGGTTCCGGGGTTCGATCCCAACTAGAGGCACTGCTTATTTCCTTCAGCAAGAAATTTACTTACAGTTGTTCCACTACGCATGTAAAAGGTGTAAATGGGTACTATATGAGGGATTGCCTGCATGAAAGTAATTTCAATGATCAGAGGTTATAGTGCAAAATTGTAAATTTGGCTAAATAGAAAAAGAAGCAGAATTTAAACCCCAAATATTATTTTTCAACTTTTTTTCAACAAGCATATTGATAGATTTAATTTAATAGTCAATGGGATATACATGAACTCCACTGATTTAAATACTTGATTATCAATAATGAGTACAGATATACTGTAATGAGTATTTAAAACAGTTGGGTTAATGCATTGAAATATTATCCGAAAAAAATAATCATCAAGTAAGAAAATTTGAAAAGTATATTATGCACCAATAATTAGTAAACTCACCCCCCCACCCACTGTTCATTACGAAGAAAAAAGCTGAGAAGAAGAACATTGTTTTTCCTTCCAGCTTTTCCAAGAAACAAAACCTTCAATATTTTATTGTTGAATAAACAGAGATATTTCCTTCCAGCAAACAACATGCATAAAGTCTTAGTTCTTTATCAGAAAGCAAAAACATCATCGAAACAAAAGACATTTCATTATTTACAAAACAGTTTCTTCAAACTTTATGATGTTGATAAAATTTTGTCCAATTTGTATAATCAAGAACAAAAAAAAAATTAAACAACCAAAAAAAACAAAAAATGAAGAAATATTGTTTAAATGCTTGGATTCTATAAATGAGTACTTTTAAAATGTTTTGATGTTATATAAAATTTTGTCTAATTTGGTTTATTTATAAGCAAAACAACTAAAAACAAAATAAAAGCAAAGACAATTTGTACTACATACATAAATTTTATCAGTAAGTACTTGAAAAATAATTGATGTTGTATAAAATTTGTCCAATTTTGTTTATTCAATAGCAAAACAAGACACAACCAAGACCAAGACATTTGCATTCAATATTTATAAACAACAATTTTCATCTTTTTGATGTATTATTAAATTCCAATTCTTATCTTGGTAGCCTATTTGAAAAGTAACAATCACCCCATAAAATGTATTATATTTCCATCATAATACAAATGTAACAAGGTACCTAAAGAACATACTTGCTGATAAGCCCATTGATAAATCCTGGCTTTTCATTTATACACACAATCATACAGCATTTCAAAGCCACCCAACTAGCTCAGTCTGTAGGGCACAAGTCTAATGATTAAGGGGGTCAAACGTTTGTTGCCTCGGCAGGGCATACTTTCATTGACTTTGGTCATGAAATAATTTCTACGGCCATTCTCTCTACTACCACTGATATAAATCATGTAAGGCAGTTGTCATTCACTGATTAAAGTGCTGAGTAACTGATAAACAGCTTAGTCCAGAGATATAGCCTTTCCAGGAACACTGTGAGTAGGTTGATTGACTGCCATTATATGACCTGTACAATGTGTTGCTACATGTACCATATACATGTAAACCCAACCGAAAAATCTGAATATCAATGAAATCAACACTTCTATGATTCATTGCTTAGACACAAAACTGTAACAATTCTTTCAATTAAAATATTTTTCTGGTTAATAATCAGAAATTACTAATTGTTTCCAAAGTATTCCATACTTCCATGTTACCCCTCTCAGCGATATCATTTCTCAGGTATGTTAATTGGTAATTAACAATGACTTTGTTAATTATTTGTAATATTTTCTATTAATTCCTTGATTACTTGAAAAGTGTATTCTTTCATCGTGGTTATAGAACATATGGTCTGTTCAAGCCTTTGATTAACAATAATAATGATGATAATAACTTAATTTATTTTTTGGAATCACGAAACATATTATCATACATGTATTTTTGTTTCATGTGAGTTAAGTCTATGGCTTTCTAAAAAGAAAGTACTTTTCATCAAATATTGTATTGAAGCATTCTTGTTTTATTCTTAATCAGATAAAATTCTTTGACTTAAAGTATAATAATATCAAATTTTGTCTGACTTGTTTTTTAATCTTTTTCTAGCCATTGTTATGTCTTTGATGGGGAAATTTAAGCATCTTGCTGTGGTAATTTTATATGCTAGTCATGATGTTCCCTTAATATAGGATAGGCTGGTTAGAATCTTAATGAAAACATTGTTTTCCTTTTGGGTTTGATTTTACGTCATAGCAACACATTATATAGGTTGGAACATGGCATTCAGTCAACCTACTCACAGTTACTGGAAACCATCACCCCTTGATCAGTAGACTTGTTTGCTACCAAATGAGCTAGCCCGGTGGCTTTACTGTCATTTCGAAGTCCACATTGTCATGTTTTTCAAATGAGACGCATACATCATCAATGGAATAAAAGCCATTTCAAAGTTGGTTACAGCCATGACGAAAAATGGCAACATGGTCAGTGTTTTATCAGTATATTGCCATATTCTTGCCAGATAAACTTCAGCTCCTTTCTTGACAATTGTCAGTCTGTTACCAGACCTGACAACACACTGACTCAGTCTATGGACAGTTTTATATCAGATTATTGTCAGATATGTAGTCAGTCTGTTACCATTTTATTGTCAGTCATATGATAAGCATAAATTGACTAAGTGTTACAATGTACACATTGAAGTGTGGCTAATCATACCGTAACGTTACCAGAATTGAAATGAGGCAGGTTGTTAAACGCATATTTGTATGGAATGTTTTTATTCAACCAAATGAGTAATTATTGATTATTAATTGTACAGCTATTTTAATTAACGGTTATATTATTTTACATAACTAAAATTAATGAATCATATAGATTTATAATTGAATAATTTTGTACTTGATGTTTCTCTGCTGGGCTTACATGGAATGTACGAGGCTTTCAGCAACAGTAACCTGATTACGTAGCATCAGGCAACAGATATTATAATTTGTGGCATCTAGCAACAGTTTTAATATTGTGTGGTGTCAGCCAACCAATAGCCTACACTGATCAAAACCCAATCTAAAATCATTCCATCTAGTATTCCATATCAATGGATCTAGCTACAAATGTACTTCAAAATACGTGTCGCGTTCAGATTCAAGATACAATCATTGTGCTTAGTGACACATTGTCTATATGAAGTATTTTGCAAGAAACTGTCCAATCAAAGCCTGTGAATAACACCACTGTCAAATTAACTCACAAAACTTGATAACAAGAAATGTAATGTTTTAACGCAACAATTACGAAGGGAAATTATCCACAATGAAGGCAGGTAGAGTTGTGGTTACTTTCTAACTCTTTTCATCACATGGTATGTTATCATTGTATGAAGTTTCATAAAGATGTGACAATAAATGCCAGAAATATACGGAAAAGAAAAACTTTAACACAATTGTTAATGACACCAGATGCTCGCAAGCCCGACCCCCCTCCTGCCCGTGTTTCGCCAAACTATTAGCCAAATTTTTACGTTGAAAAATCCGGCTAAAAAAATAGAAATTACAAAATGTTTTGTCTAGATAAAAGCTACACATTGATCAGGCAACACAAAGGTAATTTCAAACTGACCCCTGCACGATGTCAGGAGATCCTATACAATAGCAGTCTATAGGATAACTGTTTACGGAGATTGTACTTTAAGAGATCTATCTTTGAAGGAGTACAAAAAAGTCAATTCAATCCAGCATATCAAATGAGATAAATTTTGCAGCAAAATTATGGTTCTACAGTTTTGTAGGAGAGAACATTTTGACATAAAATCTAATAAGTTTTACAATTTAAGAATAGATAACAATAAATTGTCTACAAGACAAAAAGTGAAGTTACTGCATATAGTTATAATATGGCAGCAAATCATGTTACAGTGAAACTACTCTACAACAAGCAGTAGTTGTTTGTTTGTTTGGGTTTAATGGCGCATCAACACAAAAGGGTTATATCGCTCCGAAAGCATTGGATGATAACAATTATTGACACAAGCAGTAGTTGAATAATGGTTATTTGGCTGTAAATAAGAGGTGACTGCTGTAAAAAAGTTTAAAGTGAAAGTGCTGTTTAAAGTCTGCTTCCATATACATGTTCATTTACTTAATAATCTTGTATGAAAACCCCTAGTCATTGAAATCACCTTCAGGCAGGGGATCCCTCAAGGTAGTAACCAACATTACCAGTACATATACCCATTTGCACTGTAAATCTACATAGAATTTATTTCATTAATTCAAACAGAGAAGCTCTTCAAAAGCTATAAGCACTGATAATATTGAAAGGATTATCTAAGAAAATAAATAAGCTAACAAGAAATGTAAAAATACAAAGGTATAATACAATATAACCATGCTCAACAATCATCCTTCAATACTTAACTTCACAATCAGGCATCTCTCTATGCCAATTAACAATCAAAAACAGCATCCTAACAATGCAGTTACCTCCATATAACAGCCACTTTTCAATAACAGCCACTTTCCAATAACAGCCACTTTTGAATAACAGCCACTTTTCAATAACAGCCACTTTTCAATAACAGCCACTTTTTAATAACAGCAACTTTCCATTAACAGCCACTTTTCATTAACAACCACTTTTCAATAACAGCCACTTTCCATTAACAGCCACTTTTTAAAAACAGCCACTTTCCAATAACAGCCACTTTTTTAATAACAGCCACTTTCCATTAACAGCCACTTTTTAATAACTGCCACTTTCCATTAACAGCCACTTTTCAATAACAGCCACTTTCCAATAACAGCCACTTTTAAATAACAGCAATTTCCAATAACAGCCACTTTCCAATAACAGCCACTTTTTAATAACAGCCACTTTCCAATAACAGCCACTTTCCATTAACAGACACTTTCCAATAACAGCCACTTTCCAATAACAGCCACTTTTTAATAACAGCCACTTTCCATTAACAGCCACTTTCCATTAACAGCCACTTTCCAATAACAGCCACTTTTCAATAACAGCCACTTTCCAATACAGCCACTTTTCAATAACAGTCACTTTCCAATAACAGCCACTTTCCAATAACAGCCACTTTCCAATAACAGCCACTTTCCTATAACAGCCACTTTTCAATACAGCCACTTTCCAATAACAGTCACTTTTAAATGGAAATAACAAACATGTTGCAATAACAGTAACCTCTCTCAATAATAGTCACCTCCAAATGACAGTGTTCTCAATAGGAACCGGCTGCCGACCTAAACGGCCAGTTTGAAAGACTAAAAGGCCTGTAAAATTGACAAAAAAATAAAAAAAATAAAGAAAGAAATTGCACCAAGACTGCTCTACAAAATCTTACTGAGAACACTGAATGATAGCAACCTCAAAATTAGAGTCACCTCTCATCAGCAATCACCATTCATGCATTTCCAGTCAAAACATCCCTCCAAACCCCAGTCACTTTTTTATTACAGTAAATAAAGCATCAGTGACGGTGACTAACCTTTTTACAGAGTTTTTTTTACAATAGAAGTACTTCTGGGTGTTGCATCAGAAAATTAATAAACTAAACTAGAACTGCCACCAGTGGCGAAAATACCCCCGCAACAGCAACATTTCAAGATAAAAGCAAGTCAACATTGTGGAAGTCCAAAAGGGTAAATGTTGTAAGAAGCATAAAAACCATAAAAAGAATAGGATGCAAATATCAAATTGGAAATAATTCACTATAGATTTATGAAAAAGCAAAATGAACAGAGTTGTCATATTTCAAATGATTTTTTACATGAAAATGAAAAAATGGTAGTCAGCAATGTACACAATATAAATCAAACAATTAGTATTTACAATATCTTGTATCAAGAATTTCACAAATACGCCATAAGAAAGCTTAAATTACCGATAATTATTTTCACAGTAGTAAAGTTAAAATAATATCTAAAATCTCGTGTAGCTATAACGAAATAAGATGTTTTCATCTCAACATTACAGAAAAAATCAAGATGGCTATTAGTTGGTCCATTGAAATACATAAAAAATAAATACATATAAAAATTTCATCAACAAGAATTTGTCAGCACAATTTTATCAAAATAAGGTGAGAAAAAAAGAAGTTTGCTGTACAAGATATTAGAAAATTCAATATGGCTGCCAGTCAGCCATTTTGAATTCCACTAAAGAAAATGCCAAGCACATCAACTTAAACAATTGCTTACTTTCTCAAAGTCTGTACAAAAATCATCAAATCATTTGCTTTTTAAAAAGAAAAACTCAGAATGGCTGCCAATCAGCCATTATAAATTTGATAAAATATCAATACATCAAAAAAAAGTTCAAAAATAAGAATTTGATAAAAGTAGCAGTACATAATAGACTTCAGCAACTCAAAATGGCAAACAATGTGGAATAATGCTATATTTAATAAGTTACATGACATAAAGCCATAAACCCTTGATTCATCTTCGTCAATAATATTTGCTAATCAATGAGATAAATAGTTACTACGAGATGTAGAATTGGTCATACTATATTAACACATTCATACCTTCTCAAAAGAAAGAAAGCACCTAAATGTATACCCTGTGACGAGCATTTCTATGTCAAACACGTTCTCCTTGACTGTCAGGATCTTAAAGACATCCGTGACAAACATTTTAAAGTTAACTCACTTAAAGAACTTTTTGAGTCTGTACCATCATATGCGATACTTAACTTTTTGAAGGAAATAAATGTATATAATAAGATATAGAGCTTTACATCATTAATATCGTTTTAATAAATAGTATCATTGATTGCTTTCGGCGCGATATGACCTTTTTGTGTTGGTGCGCCGTAAAACCAAAACAAAACCAAACCATACTTGAAGGAAATAAATGTTCATCATAAAATATAGGACGTAAAATCTTCATTATCTATTGAAGTAATAGTATCATCAATTGTTTTCGGTGTAATATGACCTTTTTGCATTAATAAGTCGTAAAATCCAATTAATCAATCAATAAATCAATCAGACTTCAGCAAGAAGAAATTGGTAATGAAATAAGCTTACTATACAGTTATTTAAACAAAGTCAAAATGGCTGCCAGTCTGCCATAATGAATTTGTATCCAGAGTAAATCCATGTACGAGTCAACTACATCAATAAAGACTTTGGAGCGAAATTTGGCTAAAATTGAGTAAAAAAAACCACATACATGTACTATACAGTAATTTAAATAAAAATTCAAGATGGCTGCCAGTCAGCCATATTGAATATAAATTGATGAAGAATAGTCATACTGATCAACTGTATTAGTGAGACCTTGTATGCAATTTCTTTTCAAAGTATGTATGGTAATAAGTCAATATAAGACTGTATTAATTTTGAAAAAAGGATGACAGCCAGTCCGCCATTTTGAATTGGAATTGAGTTAAAGTGTATGTACACATCAACTGTGAACGCCTGTGCAAAATTCTATCTAAATTAATTAAGAAAAAATCTATTGAGAAATAAGCATACAGTAATTAAACTAAATTAAAAAGAATTCAAGATGGCCGCAAGTCGGCCATTTTGAATTGGAATTGATATAACATGCATATAAACATAAACTGTAAACGCCTGTGCAAATTCTATAAAATAAGATAAGAAAAAAATCTATTGAGAAAAAAAGCAAACTATACAGTTATCTAATTAGATTTAAAATATATAACGCAATTAAATATTTTAAACAAGTGAGATATGTTTCCATAGTTACATGAGTTTTGTATACACCATTAAATCATGGTATATAACAGCTTCTATATAAATACATTAAGAAATAAACATACTACAAATGTATTAATTTTTTGGGACAGACCACATATCCAACCAACCAACCAACCAACCAACCAACAAACCAACCAACCAACCAACCAACCAACCAACCAACCAACCAACCAACCAACCACCAGGGTGATTCCAGTATACCCCCGAAAACTTCGTTTGCGGGGGTATAACTAAAGTTCTACTGCTGGCCTTAGTATCGAGGTTTAACTGTAGCAGAATGATAAGTTTTCAGTAAGAATGTAAGCTATGTTATAATAGACAATATGATGTTGGCAGACAGACAGATCATTCACAGCTTGTAGGTAATATATCCTAAGTTATAATACAAGTAAAAGTTTGAGATAGGCAATGAGAATACATTGTATATAGGTCAGGTCATACCAGCATAGGAAAAACCATCAGTGCAAGACCCTCCCACCTTTCCCAGAACCAACATAGGGTCGAACCACCATGCGATGCCACTTCCCAAAAGAATACAGGTCAAACCATTCCAGCATGCAAGACCCCTCTTTGCACAACACTGACCCTCTCCAGAGAATAAAGGGCAAACCGATTCCATTTTACATGACCCTTTTTCCCAAGTGAAAATATAGGTCAAACCATTCCAGCAAGCAAACCCCTCCTTAAACCTTAAACTGTTAACCTATGTTTTCACAGCCCTTACTTTCCTTAAGCATAAAACAGTATCCTAATTTTTAGTACTGAAGGAAAAGAACATTGGTACAATAATGATAAATATAAGTTGAATAACCAATTTTTGTTTCACCTTGGAGCTAAAAAATCAGCATAAAAAAACATTTCGAAGATAATCAGCAACAGCGCAACCTCTCTTGAACGACACCCACAGTAAGTCTTGAACAACACCACTGGGAGGGACTATAGTATGTTGCTGCTCAGAGGTTGTTGCTCTACAGAGGTTAAAACGCAATTAGAATTACACCTAAGGGAAATATCAAAAGTTGTTGAATTTTGCAGCAGGTTTGTTCTGCAGAGGGCGGTTCTGCAGAGGTTACACTGAATACATATATAGCATTCTTCTTGACATACGCCTCCAGGAGTTTCACTACCCGCCCCCTCATTCTTCACGTTGTTGCCGTCTTTCTCCATTTCAGCTACCACTAGTTATGTTATGTGTCATGTAAAACCAAGTCATGAAACATTCCTCGGGTATTTAGAGATTATCGCGAGATCATAAAATGACTCAAGAATTCCACAATACCGACATAACTAAATAATCCTAACCATTGTTATAATAGCTTTACCTAATCCGATTATTACTAGCGTAAGCCTGCATGTGCAATTTACACCACGATAAATTCACATTCCTATCTCAAAAACAAAGTCTTACATAACAATGAAATTACAAATATTGTGTATAAGTAATATGCTAGCATATTAAGGCGATCATATGATCTTCTATTTTACAAGTTCAAATGCATTGTAAGCAATATTTTCAATACTTTCATATTTTTTTACCTGCCAATGGTAATTGAGCACAAGGGCTAATCAAAAATAATATTCCCAAGGGGAGAGCGGTTTAAATTGTATAAAAATTTTAGAAGAGCATGGGGGGCAAATTGTTCAGAGGGAGTGTGGGCAAAAATATTTGGAACATGTGTGATTAAAAATTAATAATGGGATGAGAACAAAACATATTTAACCTTAAAACAAATTTTTACAACCATTGTGAAAATTTTAGTCCCTAATGGACCCCACACCAACACATGCTCTGATTCCCCCTCACCAATTGGCGCCCCGCCCATAAAGTATAAGCCAACAGACACTTCAAACTGCAAACATCCTCTAAATCTTCCACACCAATGGGTTCCACCATAAAAGTATATAACTGACTAAGACTCGATTTCTACCCCTGAACAGGGAAAATACCAGTTCCTAACAGACACCAAACCCCATCCACTGATTTCCCCCTCCCCATGGGTTGGTTCCCACTCCAACTCTCCCTTCTCACTCAGCCCCCAAGTATAAGCAACAGCTATCAAATACCTATCAGCCAATAAAAATACTACAAGAGGAAACAATGAACTCAATTATCACTACATCGTGTTACCTGTATTGAGTACAGCTGCACTCAGATTCATGATTCTACAACAAAGATTGTGCTAACTTTAGATTCTATTGTTACCTATCAACAAATCTGTTTATTTATTGTCGAACATAAATTCTTTAAAACAAAAACTGAAATAAATCATAAATTCTATAACAAATATTTTGACTTATTTCATACACTAATCAGTTTTAACACAGAAACATGTTTAGCTTAATTAATGGCAACATTTGAATTATTCTGCTTTAAGTTTAGCCGAGTTTTCCTGAACTCAACCTGGGATCGTTATCTTCAAGTTGAAAAAAATCTACTTAAATATAATCTCGACCCCTTCCCCCCTAAATGCATTCCCCATTTGTTTCCAAGGGCATATCTCAAATACCTATATTCCAGGAACTTTCTAAGGCCTCAGGTCCCTTGACAATGGTATTGCCATGGACTCCCTATAGCCCTAGCTGCCCCTTTGCCCCAGATTTCAAAAAGCTCACATCCTAATCTATAAGACCCTAATTGATACATCTATGATGGAAGCCAAACTCAAGTCTACCCTACCCCTATCCCTTTCTCCCTTCCCAGGCCCCATATTACATAATAACAACAACCCAGCCTATATTTCCCCATATGAGACTAACAATCATGGTGCAATACTAAAACCAACAGTACAATACAACAATAGTGCGGTGCAAGTATTTAATGTGAAAACCAAATCATTTCATGTAAAACACAAGATTAACTATATTGAATCTAACAGTTTGTAAACAAGCCAAAATTCCATCATAATGATTGTTATACAATATACTCTCTACCTATCTCACTCACTCTATCATTGTTTCACAGTCGTAAGATGCTACCAATCTTACATAAAGAAAGAATTTTGTGCCACATTTTAGGAATAAGTCAATTTTTCTAGAGCTCTGAATAGACTACACTTAGCTATGATACATAAATTGTATAGTTAGTCTAATAGAGCACAAGTAATAATTGTGAATACTGCTATTATTAGATTTTATTCGACTGTCAGTGGCGTATACATTAACCCCACTGATTTAAATACTCCGTATTTGTTTGATATTCATAATAGCTACTTGTATAAGTCTAACAGAGAACAGAGAGCCATTGTGAATGTAGCCACTGTTATAATTAGATTTTATTCAACTGTCAGTGGCCCATAACTTGACCCGCTGATTTAAATACTCAATATTTGTTTGATCATAATCCCTGTAACATAAATATGGATATCTTTTTTATTGATAATGAGTTTAGAAGTACTGTTGTGAGTATTTAAATCAGCAGGGTCAATGTGCGTTGAACATTTAACACTGTATTTGCCAAAGTAATTGCTTTTAAATATTTCTCTTAGATCTGACTGCAAATATGAAAGCCTAGAACTATTCCCTAATATTTCAAGTTTAACATGTAAAATGTCACCAATTTTTCCACAAATTCCCACTCTCATTCTCCATATACACCTTTAGAAATGTAAAAAAAACACTGCAAATACAAGAGAACAAAGTTCACTTATTTTTCATTGACTCAGTAAAGCAACATGTCTCACAGACAATTATAAATATATTGTCACAACATCCATCCCCCTTAAGAGACTTTGAAGTAAAAAAAAACAAGTAAAGTACCGATTTATATATACCTTGGATAAAACCCACTCCAAAAACAGAGTAAAGTGCACTCAAGTTTTTCATTAACTCAGCAAAGCAACAAGTGTCACAGACACTAAAAATATATTGTCACAACATCCACCCCTCCTTAAAACTTTGAGATTATAAAAACCAAGTAAAGTACCTACTTGTATATATCTTGCAGTTTTTTGCAGCAAATCAAATGTAAATAACAGACACTTGATGCAGGCAAGTAGAACAGACATCCATTCATCAAGCCAGATAAAAAACCAGCACACCCGTCATCATGTCTCTTGTCAACAGTTTTGTCATGGAAGGATTGGCATACCAGTATTTTCATACAAATAATATCTGGTGTCTTATAATTAGTTCCATAGTTAGACAAACTCTAACAACATTATACATCCACTTGGAATAAAATTTCTCACTTAAGAAAACATCAAGGTGGGTTATCGGAAGGGTTTTAGACTTAAGCCATAACACCAGGCTAGCTCAGTAGGTAGTGCACTTGTTTACTGTTTGAGGGGCCGTAGATTCAATTCCAAGGCCATTCTGAACACCTCAACCATTCTTTGAATGAATAATCTTGAAAGGATTTGTGGGGGTCAACCAATATCTAAGGGATTTTACTACATCATACGACTTGTAACATAGCTCTCTATTTTACTAAACTCTAGTCCTTATATAGAAACATTGTGACAAGTTAAGTGTTTGTTATTAGAATTTTGTCTATCATTCTGTTCTATTAATTGTCTTTATTTCTATTTAATGGTTCCCGGCGTCACATTTTTGTAGACATTTTGGTTCCTGGCAAAGTTTTTATTTAAATGTTGGTTCCTTGTGTCACATTAATTTTTTATATAAATGTTGCTTCCATGGATAACATTATGTTATATTTTGGTACCTGGCGTCACATTCTGTTATACATTGGTTCCAAGCTCATTACATTAATATGTTTATTCACTGTCAGAATATTTGCCTAAAATAGTTAAGATAATTGATAAATTACAGCAGTATGACAAAATGTTTGACAAATATGATTGTTCTATCTATATTTGGAGAGTCAAGAATCGGTGCAAATACTAATAGAGTGTAGAGATTATTCTCATAAGAGATTAATAATAGATATTATACTGCATCCACTGCTTTTGAAATTGTGAATATTTAAGGTGTGTTCAACTGACCTTAATATTTAAAAAGTGCGGTTTAAAGTCTACTTCCATATATATGTTCAGCCGACTACAATCTTGTACGATAACTCCTGATTACTGAAATCACCCTCAAGCAGGTGATCCCTCACAGTACCCATTTACACCTGGGTGAAGTGGAACAATTGTAAGTTAATTTCTTGCTCAAGGAAATTAGCAGTGCCACTAGTGGGGATCAAACTCGGGACCTCTCGATCCCTAAGCGCGCGTCCTACCACTGGACCACTGTTCCTACATATTTTGTCTTGATGAAAGTGTCATATTGATTGGTCAATATAAAGGGCATGAGAGAGTGACCCACTGTACTGTGCTATGTAAGGAGATCCTAGTATGACAATAGTCTAAATGGAATATCTGTTTACAGAGATTGTGTAGTCACTAACATACTAAATGCCAAGGTTGTATTTTTATACAACTCAAAGGTTCCAATCAACATAACTAAACAGTTGACATGTTTATAGTTCTTTGTAGCACAAAGTATGTTAAATGCTGCAGGGGAGTCTACAACTCCTAAGTGCAAAGCCATTGGTTTTGTGTAGATCTGAGGTTCTGGTTCCAAAACTTACCTTAAGTCTATGGCCAGACACTAAGCAAAGATTATTCAGTTGTA
Source organism: Mactra quadrangularis (assembly GCA_025267735.1). Lineage (NCBI taxonomy): Eukaryota > Metazoa > Mollusca > Bivalvia > Venerida > Mactridae > Mactra > Mactra quadrangularis. The sequence goes on along the minus strand of CM046305.1, from coordinate 42,495,077 downwards.
CCTCTGTATCAAGTAGGCCAGTCGTCATTTCCCAGGCAATGATATATTCTAGCTATTAGGCTTCTGACCTAACTGCATCCATACAATGACCTCAGTAAATATTTTTCATAATTATTGTTCCTGGCACCAGAACGCACACATTTACATAACAAAATCTGTCTGGACATTCCAATGTAGGTCAATCGTAAATTACAAATATCATTTAGATCAGTGACAGATCACAAATAGATCAGAAGTCTCGGTCACAGTCTAACAACAATTAAATAAACCCGGCCTTATTCTACCAATATCTAATCACAATTATATTATTACATTGTATGAAGAGCTCTCCTAACATTCTCCTGGCAGACACAACACTAACAGTCTGTCAATCATAGCATATACATAATCTATTATCATTATGTTTTCTTATGTACTCTTCAAAATGGAGAACATTTGTACTCTCCAAAATGGAGATTTTACTTTTCAAATTGGAGATTTTTTATGCACTCCAAAATGGAGATTGTTTTTTTCAAAATTGAGATTTTATATGCTCTCCAAATTGAAAATGGAGATTGTACTCTATAAAATGGGGACTTAATTTAAACTCTTCAAAATGAAGTTCACGCTCGAAAATGGAGACTATACTTTTCAAAATGGAGAATTTTATTGAAATGAAAACTGTATAAATTCTTCAAACTGTGCTATCCAGAAAAAATGGACAATGCGGGCAATGAATTAACGGCTGCTTCACTCTGATACCAACTTTTCCTTCCTTATCACAAAGTATTAAAATATAATTGCAGACGTCAAAGTTCTAAGAACATATTCTTCTACCTAACGTTTTATGAGGGCGAACTCCTGAAGTCATTATCTCTTCAGTTTGTTGACCCTAACACTAATATTGTACATGCCAGCATTAATTGATAACTAGTAGGCAAAAAATGTTCTAAAATTACAAGAATTGTAGCAAAAGTTCCATTCAAAAAACATCCGAACAGATGGTACTTGATTATAATGCTCGATTAGATAAATAGTGTAGAAAGTGAATCAAACACATCTAGTACTAAATCAAGCAAGAATAGCCTTTGAACATGTTCTTGGAAACAGCACCATCTAAAAACAATCCAACAACTGTCTATTAACCAAGATCTTCTGAAACACAGACATAATAACAGGAAACAAACAAACAATAAAGCATTATCTTTGATATTAAAGCAGTTTTATGATACAGATATACTGTTAATAATGGCTGGATTTCTAACTCTTTGTAAAGAAGATACAAATTTATAGTTGTTTAGAAAAAACAAGTCTGGCGATCAGAAATACTTAAAATGATTCTGAATAATGAATGAAGTCTGATATTATTTATACGTTTTACAATAAAATGTGATTATATACTTCATGAGTGTAAATATTTGATCTGGCATTTTCACTGCAGTGAAAATACAAAATGTCAAAATGACTAACAGGAAACACAGAAAAAGCATGAAAGACTGTACTTTAGAATAAGATCTTTTTCATCAACTTGTGAGACCAGAAACTGATATTGTAAAATTTTATTTGAATGTCAGTGGTGCATACATTTACCCCTCAGATTTAAATACTCACAACAACACAAAAAAAGTCATCTGTTTCAACTCTCTATAAAAAAAGATATCCCCATTTATGTAAGGAGATTATGGAAAAATGTCAAGTATTTAAATAAGAGGGATTTATGGAACAGTATGTTTGATTACATAATTTATAAAATATAATGTAGAACAATGTCAAAGCCACCCGGCTGGATCAGATGGTAGCACACAAGTCTACTGATCGAAGGGTCTTGGGTTTGATTCCTGGGTGGTAAGCAAACTTTTGTGGAGTTTGGTCATGAAAATTATTTCTACTGCCATTCTCCCTCCTACCTATGATTTTTAATTATGTAGGGCAGTTGTCAATCACTGACGAAAGTATGAGCTTAGTAGTTGGTTATCAGCTAAATCCAGAGATTTAGCCTTTTCAGGAGGAGTGAGTAGGTTGAATGACTGCCATTATATATCCTATACAATGTGTTGCTTTGGCGTTAAAACCCAACAAAAACAAAAAAACCATTGTCATTCAAACATATGCAATGAATGGAACAACAAACTATGGGCTAAATGAAGTTCAGATTTTTCTTGTACTTTATTCTTGTATTATCTATTTACATTGACGGGTTTTATCCTTAAAGCAATTATTTCATAATTATATATTTCCCATAGTTAGTCTCATCCTGCACACATATGACTGGAACCTATTATCATATATCAGGCAATCCTTAGAGCTTATAATGTAGCTTGGCTTTTATTACATGGTTTCTGCATTTATCATTAAATCCTATTATGTATATATCATGCTCCAAATCTCATACAAACTGATACAGTCAAACCAGGATCTTTGTCAGACACACAAAGTTACTGATTCGACTCCACTTCAGACATAATGATGCGCCGAATCAGCAAATCTGTATATTGGTAATTTTTATTCTACTATCAGTGGAGCATACCTTGACTCCGCTGATTTACATACTTCACTATAGTATTTCTGTACTCACTATCCATAAAAATATCTTCCATATCTATGTAAGGAGATTATCAAATAAATGTCAAGCATTCAAATCAGGAGGATAGTTGAAAATAATTACCATAACATTCTAAAGAATTTGTCCAATGCTGGACTGTATTAAGTTATGGAGGCTACGGGAAATGATCTCCAAAATTATGTTTATTAAAATGTTAAGAATTAAGCCATCCATCTACAACAAACATATTCTGTCATTTCTGTGTCTGTCCACTTAACACAAGTTTCAGTTTAACCGTATTTCATACTCTAAAAAATCTCAGAGAATTGTAAGCATTTATTCCAATAAATCTAAGAATTCTTACATTCTAGGTTACCATAAAATCAAGCACTCAAACTTGAACCAAATTACTGACTTTATACTAGTAGAAAACATTTATTACACATGAAAAGAGAACTAAAAACTCCATCCCACTGAACGTGAATTATATATAATTCATCCAATTAGTGACTTCTTAATGAAAATTAATGCAGTTAGTATAATTACATAAACTGAAAACAACATGACATAAAGTTTGCACCAACTGTGAATCCTTCCTTAAGTCACATTACAACAGTCACTTCTGAATTCAACCACTCCATACGACGCATACCTCTCAACAGCAGTCACCTCTAAATAACAGTCAATTTTCAATTACAGTCACCCCTTAATCAACAACAATGACCCCCAAACAACAGTCATTTCTCAACAGAAGCCACCTTTCCACATCAGCAAATTCCCAGAAAAAATCGTCAAAATATGCTTGAAAACCTCTCAACAATAGCCAGTTTACATGTTTAACCCTCTATAGCAACTCTTTTTTATCAGATACTGACCCAAGCCATTCTAATTTAAACCAGATAAGAAATTTTCCCTTACCCGGTACTTTACTTGATTATTTTACATCTGAAAAGCTTGCAGCACAGCTTACATTCACTAATTACTATTAAAAAATTTGACAATGGAGCTTTCTAACTACAGCCCATCAATAGCTACTAAAGATTCCACTGTATGAATAATAACAAAATAATTACATTAAATGCTACACCAATATATTACATAAAACTTGCACCCATTTCATAATTTGAGAAAATTCCAATGTGATGAATTAATTGCAAGTACTAATTGATAATTTGTATCAATTATCGTGGACACTCCCAGCTACGATGAATTCTGTACAGTCAGTAATTACATGTTTATTAAGAAAATTAATGTAATAAAACATAAGAAGATGTTTGCACTAAACTGCTTTGTAGTCTTATTATATCGAAACCAGTAAAAGAGTAAGCTCAGTGCTTAAGGTGTTTGTCAAGAAATTGGATGCTGAGAGAAAATGAGCGGACAAAACTTTTGATATGGAACGACCATAACTTGGTGAAAAATCAATGGACCATAACCAAAATGGGATATGCACATGTCTGCCTTGTATATAGAAGTTGGAATCAAATGCTGACAGGGATTTTATAAAACAGGGTTTTGTAATAACGATAAGTAAATGTAACAAATTTCACTGTCATCGCTATTATTTCAGCCCATACGGAAAAAAAGTATAAACAAGTTTAAATAAAGATATTCACAAGAAGTTTTGTACCAGTACCATTCAAATTGAAATAAATGTTAGGAAAAATGAGTTTCTAGATGATTTTGAGGTAATTTACTGATCCACAAAATAATGCATTTTCCCGCGGATCTGCCATATTTAATCCCATTTTACATCACCTAAAGTCATATTTTCGATTATAATTGTAACAATTTTTTTGTCAAAAACTTCAGAAACATTCACAAGTTGCATGGAAGACATGTACAAAAACAGAAATCAAGTTTTTAAACTCTGGAATAGTTTGTACAGCTTGCTTCAGCCAGTTATAGACAGTCACAACCGTGAAAATTAACAAAAAAGCACCACGTTACAAATACCTGTTATATAGAATCCCTCGTGCTGAGAAAAAAAGTGGGGAGTATAGTTAGTATAAACTAAAACAATATCATGCTATTTTTTAAGATCCTTTAGTTCCAAATTCTTATTTTGTGAAAAGAAAAAAATGTCTGTGTTTTATTAGTTTAGTTCTGATATTAAACGACCATCCATTTTAATCCTTATAGATGAAGTGGGAGCAGTAGTCCAGTGGTAGGATGCACACTTAGGGATTGAGAGGTCCTGGGTTGGAATCCCACTAGGGGCACTACTAATTTCCTTGAGCAAGAAATTAACCTGCGATTGCTTCACTCTACCCAGGTGTAAATGAATACCAGTTAAAGTCATGCACTGTATGCTGTGGCTGCAATCTGCGCTGTATGTTAACAGTTAGAGTGTGACTTGATGATCAGGGGAAATTAATGTCAAGAGTCGGCTGAATAGTAATACTAAAAATAGACGTCAAAAAAACCTTGTTTTAACTTAAATCTCACAGAACAAATATGTCTAAGCAACAAATGGATTATTTTATTCAAACAAACAACAAAACAATATCAGGAAATCTCTAGACATAAAACACCATTCTGATTATAATCATGATAAATGAGCAACAACATTAATGATACAAATTAGAGCTTCAAAAACAACACCACTGGGTACTTTTATCATGATTTTGATGTTTAAGTATGTTTGTTTGATTAAGGGGTGATAAAATGGTCAATTTAGAAAATTTAAGATAAAAAGTGCTTGCACTCAGTATGAAGTGGCCAAGCATGGTTGGAACTGGTCAACCAATATGTGTACCGGTCAAGAAGGCATTATTGGTCAACTAATAATTATACTGGTCAAGCTAAGGGTTAACTGGTCAAAATGACAAGTACTTTTAGGTAAGGCTTACACTAGTCAAATGAGACACACTGTGGTCAACTCAGACAAGTTTAGGTCAAACAAGACATCTACTGGTCAAATAGCATGCTCTGATTACACAAGACACCATGAGTTCAAAACAAAGCATTTACTAGTCAAATGATGAAAGTTGGGGTCATTCATGACAAGTCCTGGTCAAAAAAGCCATCTACTGGTCACAAAAATCACAATCCAGAAAACCATGTACTGATCAGCAAGCAATGTACTAATCAGAAAGCTAGGTCAAGCCTCACAAGCCATGTACTAGTCACTAAAGCATGTTTTCCATGGTCAGCAAAGCATGAACTGGTCAGTAAGACATGTAGTGGTCAGCAAACCATGTACTGGTCAACAGGCCATAATGGTCACACAAGTCATATTGGTCAATAAACCATCTACCGGTCAGCAAGTCATTTAATGGTCAAACAAGCAATATCATGGTCCCACAATAGAATATAGAACACTATAGAACCTTAGATTCTTGAACCTAATATAAAACAATAAGTAGTCATCCATCTTGACTTGACAAATTAGTCTACAGTAACCAGTCTATTGTCAGATTTGATAAACTTGCACAGTTAGTATACCAGTCTATTATAGATTACAGGTAAGTTCACAAACTGTGTTCCATAAGTTCTAGCAAAATTGTTACACAATTAATTATTATACTATATTGTTCTTAAGGTTCTGAACAACTGTTACACAATTACCTTATTATTTAAAACATACTTGTAACGCAGCTGTCTTCGGTGATACTGGCCGTTACCCATTGTATATTGAAGCAATGAAACGTGTTATATGTTATTGGCTAAGACTAATTAAATTACCTGAAAATAGACTAGCGCAAAAATGTTACTTAATGCAAAAATATCTCGATTATCATGGGCAAAATAATTGGGTAACTAGTGTTAGAACTTTACTCCAAACTAATGGTTATGGCTATATCTGGGACAATCAAGAAATTACAAACAAAAAGTCATTCATTAATTCATTTAAGCAAAAATTGATAGACAATTATCTGCAATCATGGTATTCAGAGCTAGCACGTAATAATAAGCTTTCTCATTACAGAGAGTATAAAACCTTGTTTGAGCATGAAGCATACCTAGACTATATTTTTATAAGAAAATTTAGGCGATGCTATGCAAAATTAAGATCTGGTGTTCATGAGCTGGACATTGAAGTTGGGCGACGAACTAATACACCAAGGGAATTACGTCTATACAAACTATGTAGTACAGGGATAGAAGACGAATTTCATTTCGTGCTACTATGTCCTGTCTACAACATTTTACGAGACAAATATATCCCACATTGGTATACTCATAATATAACGGTACATAAATTTTATAACTTAATGTCAAGTAACAACGAATTTCTTATTCGAAATGTTGCCATGTTCATATACTATGCTTTTGAAAAACGTAAAAATTCTTTAGTTTCTTGACGATTTAGATTACATGTATATTTATTGTAAAAATGTTTTGTATTTCTATATGTCATTACAATATTATTGTTGTATAACACTGTACTGTTTAACAAATGTTATGGGCTGGAGGCCTGGATCAGTATTAAATAAACTTGTAAACTTGTAAACTTGTAAAACTATTATCACAAATAATAATTATTTTCAAAAATTATTAAACTATTCACAAGATTTCAGAATCTTAGTTACAAAAATATAAAAAAGATCTGTGACTAAACTTTCAAGACCATTCCAAAATTGGGCTCAAAACCCTGTTCCGAACTGTGTTGGAAGGCTGTGTTTTTTATGGTTGCAGTTCCTGATATCTTTTCACACTCATTCTTTTCAATATCAAAATTTGACAAAACTTTTATCTTAAAAGTTTCAAATTTCATTAACAAAAGCTTTGGAAACCGTGTTTAAAAGTTTCAAACTGTGTTTAAAGTTTCAAAAACTCTGAATGGATTCATTAGAAAAGTTTCAAAACTTTGCCTTAAAATTTCAAAAACTGTAAATTGTTTCTCAGAAAAATGACTTAAAGTCTTGGTTTGTCAAACCAATTTATACAAAAAATTATGTAGCTAACTAAAAAGTAACATTGAATACAAAGTGAACAACAGTCTAAGAACTGAACAGTAATTCTTAAAAGTACAGAACAATACAGGTAAGCATCCAACAATCGTTGAAGAGTAACAAGTTTTCTCTGCGAGAAGAACTCTCCCAGAGTTGACTCTTAGAGAAGATTCCAAACGGAGATTCCGAGATGTAGTGTTAATATAGAGGTGCTGATGTTAGTTTTACAAGGTGTCTTGTATAAACTATGTGATAACGGGGAGATTCTCTCGAAAATCTCCTAAACAATCGAAGAATTTCATAGTAAAGTTCTTATGTTTGTGTCAAAAATTGTTTGGATATTTTAGTATATAAATCTCTTTGGAATAAGTGGAATATAAATCGCTTTGGATTATAATTTGATTAATTATTGTGTGTGATTTTTGTGTTGGAGATTTTTTACATATTTTTGAAAAGCTGAAGGTACCATTAATTTTTAGTTACTGTTGATGTTTTTCATTATTTATCATAATTCAATGTATAAGTAAATTTCATTCAACTGTCAGTGGCACATACATTTACTCCGCTGATTTAAATACTGACTACATGATTTCTGAATTCATGATCAATAAAAATATATGAAATTTATCTTAAAAATGTAATAGGCTGTTATGCTTTGAGAACAAAATATGACATTTACTCATAAAGAATACAAGGACAAACACGATAATGATAACAGTAAAAAGTTAACAAATAATGATAATGATGATAATGATGATAATAACACATATTACATAAAACTTATTATTACTAAGTTTAATTGAGAGGCAACAATATCAATAAGAAAACCATTAATAAGCTCAAAGGGAACTTTTATTAGAATGTATACATGTTAATTCACTTTCAATTAACCCAGTAAATCTTAAAATTTCAATAATGCCTTGGCTTTTCAAATAGGGTCCAATGGCCCCATGGGTCAAATCTGATGGGGACATCAAAGCTTATTGGGATCCAGAGAAAACTGTTTTTGCTTCCTACCTGATTGATATTTTATACCATTAATTCATGTGTTTTCAAAATTTCACTTTTACTAAGGCATACAGTAGCAAAGATATGTTTATAAAAACAAGTTTAATTTAGAACAAATCAGGATAACTTGATATTACAATTATGTCATTAACAATTAAGCTATAGCATAGTATCTAAAGACAAAGGACAAGAAAATACATTAAATCACTTCAAAGGTTGCCCAAAAGACTGTAGTAAGTGCATTGCGTGAAAGAGCGAGTTTACTACTATCTTGCGGGCAACCCTTGAGTTAGTAACAATTTATTTTCTAACAAATACAGGGAATATATCATTCTCTGGTCAATTTGTACAGGCCGTTCATAACAAACAGCAATCCAAAGAAATCAAATTTGTAATTAACAAAGCAGGGCACTGCACCCTTCCCCACCTTGCTCTTATAGCTTCACCCTGAGCAGAAATACATAGTATTCATTGTTCATTTATTTCTCAACTGTCAAAACATGAATAATTTCATCATGACTTCTTTAGTTAAAATTGTTTGTTGTCTAACAATCCTTATATTGTGTGTATTCAGTCATTGTAAAATTATTCAAACTTAGACAGTTGAGAAAAAAGGGCCATACTTAGAAACATGAACCATATGATGTGCCTGCCCCTTTTTTTCTGCCTCCCGGCCCCTTTTCTTAGTGCTAGAATAATCACTTTACCACAGGTTGTGTAGGATAACTTTAGACAAACTCAAACACCATTCTACGTAAAACAAAGTCTCATGTTATCCTGAACAAGCTACATTGCTTTCACTTCAGGAATTCTGCCACATTGGAATTCATTCAAAATAGTAAACAATCATCCAGTTAAAACTGGTTATCATTTAAAAGTACTTCCAGGCAATGACATTGGCAAAACATTCAAAAAATATTACACTGTCCTTCAGGTATATACATACAATCCCTTACTAAAACTGTTTTATGGCTGCTCAAATTAACAATTAATTATAATTAATTAACAATAATATTTGTTTGTGTATGTGTATTGTACTTCAAATTTTTTCACCTCATCATTTCTTTAACTATTTCAACCCTGTGCATCTTTTCACAAAAATACTCTCACAAAAAAAGTTATCACAAGTCCATTTCGTAATTTTGCAGTTCTAAGTCAGAAGGATGAAAAAATAACAATTATGATATGATATTCAAAAGGTATACAATATTTGACATAATTCAATATCATTTTGAATTAATTGGCCAAAAAATGTCTGTATTATCATTATGTTTTGCTATTGACTTACAAGGATTTTAATCGTAAGATTTTTGTAAAAAGCAACACTGTTTTTTATGGATAAATCTGAAATTGCTTTCATACAAAAGGGAGATAATTGCTTTACTCAAGCTTATGAAATAATTTTGCCATCAAAAGCTATGTAATGAATCTAATAAATACAAAATGATCAATATTTACACATGTATATTATGGTAATGAATGAAAAATATAGTATATTGTAAGCATGATGTATAGTCCGTTTTTTCTCAACTGTCAAAGCTTGAATAATTTCATGGTGACTGAATGCATTGTTTTTGTACTGGCCGCCTAATTATTATTAAAAATATCTTGACTAAAACCGATCGAACAACAGAGGCAGCTTTACTTGATCATAATACACACTTTCGGAAACTCATGAATGTATTACGACAATAATTTTAACAAACGCATTCACCGTGAAATTATTCATGTTTTGACAGTTGAGAAAAAACGAACTATACCACAATTTTCAAAATCAGTTTTCAATAGTCAGTTGCATTAGGGATTGTATACCTTAATAAACAGCTCGTTCTGTCACTAGAAATTGGTCAACTATAACATTCCTAAGTTGTTTTTTGATTTGTATAACTTTATGAGGGTCCAGTACGAATTCAATTGTCACAGTTTTAAACTTAGTTTGTAGACCCCTAAGCATTACGACATCTTGGGCGGTAAATTTATCTATGATTTGCAAACTCCTCAATTTCTCGCGAGCCTCGAGGGAACGATGATTCGACATTCTCGACATATATTCGCCAAATTTTCCCTCGAGATTTTCCAGGATTTCCACTTGCTCATATTTTTCTTCAATTAGTTCATTCACCTTATCTTTAATGTATTTTTCATTCCTATCCAATTCTTCCATAATCTCTAATCGGAATGTTTCCAGATCATTAAATATGACATCACGTTGCTGTTCCAATTTCTGTACATTGTTTTTTAATTGGTTGATAATTGTGTGCGACTGACCCAGACTTTTTTTCAAGTCGGCGAAGAGAGTTTTGCAGACGGCTTCAAATTTACTTGGGTCATCTGTAAATTCACTTATTGGACGAACATTGTCACATTTCTTGTGAAATTTGATCACACAGGCACTACAGACCAACTTGCGATCCTCCTCACAAAAATATTCGTACAATTTATCTTGATGTATATCACAATACTCCTCGTCGTTTGGCAAGTTTTCCAGAATTTTGGAAATTGTGATGTTTTTTGGAAAATATGTTCCCCATTTGTCCACAGATAAACCAAGTAACGTCTTCGCTGGTAGTAACCATGTACGGCAATTAGGAAGGGGACACGTGACCTCATGTGAAGCCGTTTGTTTTATTGAATATACATGTTTTTTCAAACAATCGTAGCAAAACGTGTGTTGACATTTTAACATTCTTGGATCCTTGTACTTTTCCGAACACAATGGACATATAATCAGCGACTCGATTTGTAAATATTTGCGAGTAGAATCCAAGGTCCCATTCTCCGCAGCACTCGCAGATCCACATGAATTAACTCCTCCCATTTTTTCAAAAATATGAAAAAACCAGTAGTTTAATTTCAGTAATAGTATTGACGTTTCCGTAATTGAAATTCAGCAAAATTAATTCCATAGAAAAATTCAGCAAATGAATTCCACATAACATTTAATATAATTCAGTGGTATGTATAAGGTAGTTCCTTCAAATAACTCATCCTCTTTAACTTAAAACTTATATCCATAAGCTTTATTTAACCAAATATGTCCAATGGTAAATTATTCCTTTAAAAGATTAAACTTAAAAAAAACCATAAAAACCAGAGCTTGTACAAAAAAGAAGCAAAAAGTTTCATAAAATGCAGAGCTTTAAGATGGTGTCCAATTAATTCTATTAGTCAATATTTATGAGTCAAATATTTTCATAGCCAAACCTATGGTATGTATTACTTGATTCCTCATGAGACTATTGTTGGTTGTCACATTCTGAGCATGAATATAATGAGTCTTAACATATAAACTTAATATTTAAACTTTTATTTTTGTTTGTTCATAATCTATTTAATTAAAGAGCATTTACATACGGTTATTGTTTTAGAGATTTATATAATTAAAGTATTAAATGACACATTCAATGTTCCATGTCAGTTGATTTCTACTGATTGTTAAATTTAACACTTCTTATTCTCATTGTAAATTTTGAATTTATTGTTATGTGGAATAAAAGTACACAGATTTAATATTTGAGTCTTTTAAAGGGTAGAATTATCTTCAGGTTTGATTGCCCTTCTTTTATTATCTCCTACAAACAAAACTTGATACTTATTTTTGGTTCAGAATTAAGGCTTATAGGAACACATTGTATAATTTCATATTACAGGGGGGGGGGGGGGGTGTCAGTCAACCTCCCACCGTTCCTTAAAAGGCTAAAATCTCTGGATTTACTAGACACATACATGTACCTCAGCCAGTGACTGACAACTGCCCTACATGATTTGGATTCAGTGGTAAGAGGGAAAGAGGCCATTATTATATATTATTTCATGACCAAACTCAACAAAAGTATTTACCAAGCTGGAATCAAACCCATGATTCCCCAATCAGTAAATTAGTTTCAAGTTTGAGCAGAGGAGAAATTAGATCTAACTTTTTAGTCACACAACTGACTGTTGTAGAGAGGTATCATTAAAATCCAGGGCTGAACAAAAACTATCGTAACTCCTTACTTTCAGCCCTCAATACCATCTCAGTTAATGTACTTAAAGTTTAACCCATACTCCATCAAACCCTAGAACTCAATGATGTATACACTTGATAATTTTTTCCTCAATCTCTATTCAAAACATCAGCTTCTTATTTAAGAGGCTATCAGGCTTCAAATAAACTAATCAGACTGTTAGGCCAATTAAAATCCAATATATTTAACTACACTTTTGTAAATTTTTGTAGTCATTATGAATTCTTCAATTAATTTTCAATTAAGTAAAAAACATCAAAATTCCTTCATAGCCGCCAATAGTTGCAGACAAATTCCTCAGAATTCTAAGAAAATTTTCTGCAAACAAATAAAAAAATGAAAATAACATAGGCCTAGCTACCCCAGAGGTTTCAAGAATTTTCAGCAAAAGAACAAAAAACAGTGTTAAGTAACGCTGGTCTAGCTAGCTATCACACCGTCAACAATTCCCCGGCTACATTCAATTATCAATGAATTCCATCACATACCTCCGTCGATGTATCCAAGATTTGATGCCAAGTAAGTTATCGCCGCCAAGTTCAGGCATGAAAAAAAATCCAAGACAGCAATGCTACTAGCTTATATAATTCTGCAATAATTCTACGAACACGATTTCCATAGAATCACTTTAAAATTCTAATTTAAACTAGTTTATGTTAACAATTATCATAATTTCAAATATACTTTAATATTGTATACACTGTAATTTATGCGGAGCTCAATTTCTTATGTTTCAACAAGAAATTAGCAGTGGGTTTTTTTCCCTGCTCAAAAGATTTTGCATTTCTTGACATATTAATATCTCAATAATGATTAAGATACTTCTAATATTCCGACAAAAATAATTTCTTAAACTTAATTCACAGATTTGAAAGAGTCCCCCCCCCCCCCGCAAAAAAAATATTATTTATAAATAAGTATGAACATACTTTTCATGACGGAAGCCAATAGTTCAAATGAAAATCTACGCAGAAATAAACAAAATAAAGTCCCTACAGAAATTCCTAATTTATGGTATATAAAAAATGAAATTTTCTGCATTATAAGTAATTATGCTAAATTTGAATTTGGCAAATATTGTTAAAGAGTAATAAATGATGCTAACGAAATTGCCACAGAAATAATGAAATTTTATCAGTTAAAATGCAGCACTATGTCAATGGCCTTGTAGATAGGATTACTGTGGTTGAATACAAGAACATTTCATAAATGAGATGGCAAATTTGATAAATGTCTTTTAAATTCCTTGTATAATTGTTTGAGTTAATATTTTTTATAGTTATTTAACAGTTTTTTATGTATGGTAACAACTGACTCATCTAACCAACTTTCCTGGACACTTCGACATTTTGCTTTCTTTTCAAAAATGAACTATTTTGTAATTTGACTTACCTCATCTAATAAAGCTACTCATATCATCATCATCATTACCATCATCACCATTATTATCATATTTGTCATCATCATCAAAAACATTATTGTCATAATCATCATCATCATCATTATAAAAATAACCATCATATCAAAACCATTATCATTATCATTAACATCAAAATCACCACCGTCATCATCACCATCATCATCATTATAAAAATAACCAATATATCGAAACCATTATCATCATCATTAACATCAAAATCACCACCATCATCATCACCATCATCATCATCATTAATAATATAACTTTGTGTTATTATCAAAGTACATTCTTGATATGCACCATTGTACTCAGTCTTCCCTCGTTTTAAAGTATATCTTAGTTTCACATGTTCACAGACGTACAAAACAAATTAAAAATTAAACTTTTCTCTTTTCAGGTAAAAAGATTTCAAGTAGATGGTAAACAATAGAATAGTGTTACAAACCAATTGGTCATACAATGATCTGACTACTGTAGTCTGTGCCGAGAATGAAACATTTACATTTAGTGACCTTCACCTATGGTGCAATGGCACAAAATGTCATCGCATATAATATACAACAGCTCTCGTTTGTCTAGAGTTATCGCGAGTGACATACAACAAGATACGAGTGCGTACGACTACGTTTACGATATTAAAGTGGCCCAACACTTGAATCATAAGGATATATCTAAAGAGCCTACACGTGATGTGATGCAACCTTCTTCAGATGACCATTCGGAAGCCTACTATCTATATTTCGTCGCTATAACGGGGATAATCTTGAACGTCATCGTCGTAATAACGATATTTATCCGAAAACCGTTACGGAAAATGACGAGTGGGTTTCTAGTTCATGCTTGTTTTCTAGACTTCATAAAATCTGCCTACTGCATTCCTATCGCAACAAACCTTCTCTCACAGACCAGCCCCTCGGACTGTAATCTCTTCGGAGCTACTTATGTGATACTTACAACCATTTCTGTGTTCAATATGGTCGCTATGGTATGCACTGAAGCTTACACATTCGGCGAGAAAAATATCGGAGGAAATTCACGAGGGACGGTTATCTGTATCACCTTCGGAATAGCTTTAGTGTACGTCGGGAGTATTATTTTGCATTTGGGGCCAACATTGATTGGTGGCCATTTTGAATTTCAACCCGATATCGGTAGTTGTGCTTTTTCATTAGGACAGCAGACGGGATATGTCGCCAATGTCATGTGGGCTGTGATAACAACAGTTGCTGTCATAGCTGTAATTCATTTTATACGTAGACTTTACTTGGAAATTCAAATCAATCGACCAAATCGTGTTTCCTTTTTAGTACGAACCTCCATCACCGTTTTGGACACTGCGTCAAGCTCAACTTGTAGATTACGTAAAATTATTCGCGATGCAACACACCGTGCCAAAATATTTATTCTTAACATTTTAGTTTTCATCATTTGTTGGTACCCATATTTCATGTTACTCATCATCGACAAGTCATTTAAGGCGTCACCCAAGGCATATCAAGCATTTGCGTTTATCGCCTGGTCGCATGGAGCCATCCAACCTATTTTGTACATTCTGTTTGACCGTAATCTGAACATTCTCGCTCGACGCGTCTATTGTGATAAATATGACATAGACCATATATTACAACACATGATAAATCGTCAACGAAACCCCGACCAAACCATTCCAAAACATATTGACCCGGAAGCAGCTGTACCTAGTTTCACGATCCATGATTCCGATTATCGACGTCGTAACCTTGTAGATATTATACGCCAGCATCAGGATATCTGTGTCGTACAAAATTCATCCAATCAGAGTGTACATAATCGTGCCAATAACCCCAATGTTCAGAACATTGAAATTTTGGATTTAACCAGTCAGCTTGCCCCTACTTCAAACATACCGCCCGAAAACCTTCCGTCTGCCTACCACCAAAGAATGGCGTGTGAAAGTCGAGGTATTCACCCAAACGTTGTTGAGAATCCAACGTACATTAATCGTGTTGATACTACAGATAGTGAGGGTTTCATGACAATATCTAGGTCGGATACGTTACCGATGTCTGACCTAAATAACGAACAAAATGTGATATACAATAACGAGGATCATTTGGATAATCCAGAACTCGATGAGTCGACAGAAGTTCAATTCTAACACATGTGTGATGTGCATTCGTGTAAGTTGTGGTTAAGATAATGGATTTTAAGTATGGTACATTTTATATGCCATTTATTTTTGTCTTATATGTTTCCGGCTACCTGTTTGTCCTTTTGCAAATAGTCTTACGACCAAAATCATCTTAAGTTGATTCAAGAATATATTGCAGGAGATCTTAAGATCAAATAAAGAAAAATTTCTGCGATAAAGACTGCTTTAGTAGCTGCAAAATCTTACATGTTTTGATAAGTTTCAATTTTTCTTTTAAAAAAGGAAAAGATTCCTGTAAAAAGACTGTTCCACAAAAATAGTGGAACTTAAACTTTAATAAAAAAAATCAGAAAATGGAAATAATTCTGTACAATTTAAACCTATTTGGAAATGATAGTAAAGTTATTAGAATTGATACAGTTAAGTTATTCAACATTTTATAAATGTTTGTGTTTTTGACTTACGATGATTTTTGTCGTAAGATTTTTTGTGACAAGACCCACTGGAATTGTCTTATTTTTTACACACCAGTATTACACCTCATTCCCTCCCATTAAAAAACAAAACAATCTAAGATGCTGTTATTGTTTATATTTGTGTATTCCTATACTCCGACAATGATCACTAGTCTCATACAGGTACTTAAAGGTGAGGCCTTTTATTGATATTGACAATAAAGCTTGATGCCAAGTGAAAAATTTCAAATTTCATGAAAATGTACAAGGCTTGAAAGTAACTATTGAAAAGGGTTGCCCAATTGGATGACCAACTAGAAATGTTTATTTGTCAAAATGTTAACTTGCTTAAATTAAAATTCCCCCTCCCCCCTAAACAATACCGTATGTTTCATTTAGCCCCTAAAAATGGCATTTTAAAGTAAAATTTTGGGGTTACAGTACAACCTCTGCTGAGTGGCCCTCTACACAACAAATCATCAGCACAACAACAACTTATGGTATTTGTTTTGTATTTGTCTCCATAGCCGTAATTTTAATGGAATTTAACCTTTGCAGTGCAACAACCTCTGAACAGCAACACATTTAGTCCCTCCCAGTGGGTGTTGTTCAAGAGAGGTTGTTCTGTATTACATATATTCTAAATGCCCAATCAAACAACTTGTGACAAAAATCTGTTTCCTAAAACCTCAGTTAGGTCAGCAAGGGTAATTTGACAACCTTTCATGTTAAGCCCTGACATATTTTTTTCATTTGATAAAGTGAGTCAAAATTAGTGAAAGTATCTATGATCCCTACAAGTACCAGTATGTGACTAGTGATCATTGTAATAATTTAAGTTCAATATGTTCATTACAGTCACCTTTATACCTGCTGTTAAATTTCATTGAACTCACATTAACCCTATTGATTTAAATGCTCAATATTTGCACAAAAATCTCTGATTTAATTAATTATCATTATTTGTTTGTTAATCCCTGTGCATAAATACTGCATATTATTCTTATTGACATTATGTACATAAGTACTGTAGTGAGTATTTAAATCAGCAGGGTTAATGTATGTCCCACTGACAGTTAAATAAAATTTAACAATACAAATGGTCTATTTCATTTCTGTAGTAAAAAGTAAAAATCTGACACTTATGCTAGTAAACTGACTGTTTTGAAGGGTTTAATAAAGTTACAACAATCACTAGTCTCCTTTGGGTAATTGTTGTAACCATGGTGACAATAGTTAACATACCCAATGAAAGATGATGTCAAAAATTGATTTTCTTCAAACATTTTAAATCATGACATTGTCATAAATATTCATAACTGTAGCCACACCTTCAAATACCTAAATGTGATTACTGATTGTTGTTGCTTTACAACTGTTTTGTATTTAATTCTCATACTATTGTATTATATTGTAAAATTGTATTTAATTGTCACTGGCGCATACATTAACCCCACTAATTAAAATACTCAGTACAGTACTTCTGTACTCACTTTTAAAAAAATAGTTAACTTCCTCTATGTACATGTACAAGAGTTATGGAACAAATATCTAGTATTTGAATCAGGGAGGTTGATGTATGCACCACAAACAGTTAAATAAATTCTAATAATATCATACTTTGTCACGTTGAAACATGATACTGGTACTTTGAGAGTCTTCCATCCCCATCTTCCCTCTTTATTTAATTGACAGCTATTCATTCTCCACTCACTACAATTTTTAAGACAAAACTGTCATTACTTAACCCACATTTTTACTGCAATACACCCTAACTACATTCTTGTTGACAGCCATTTACTTCACCCACATTTTCAACTACAGTCATTAACCCAACCCACAATTCCTTGAATAGTCATTTACCCCAACCTCATTTCTTCTGAGCCATTTACTAGACCCACATTTTTTTTACCATTTAACCCCAGTTCATTTCATAGCTTTACCCAACAATTTTCATTTATTGAAATAAAAATAGAAATACAGCTAGTTTAAGTTTCAAGTGACACCTTAAACATACATATTTTTTCTGACAATTTTTTTGTATCATCAACTCCCAATCCACTCACTTCTGGCGCCATTTTGAACATATCAGCAATAATGAACAAGCTTTTCTATAAGTTATGGTCAATCTTTATATATTTTGTCACTATAGGATAATTATTTTAGTTCGGTCATTTTATAGAAACTATGGCATTGACATTACATTTTTCTTCAAAGTTACATGTATATAGTTAGTACATACTGACTTGAGAATACAAAATACAGACTTTTATTGAGTTTGACAACTGTAAAATATACAGTCCTACCACACAGCCAAAATGCAAAGAGGGAGATTTGTTTTAATTTGTTCGATTTATTTTTCTAACATATTTCTGTTATAAAAGGGGACCCCACAAACAAATAACGCAAACAAGAACCTAAGAAGGAGAAAAAGTCATCGTTCACAAGTATAAGTGCTTTCAAAAACAAGTAATGTTTTGACTGCAAAATTGCTGCTGAAAAAAAAGAAAATCTAAATTTTCCAAGTTAAGGAGCATGTACTACAAAAACATACTTGAATATTTTCAAAGAAAGAATCCCATTAATAGAAAACAAACAACACAAGCACTTTGATTATCTCAGCTGGTTTCTGGCTCTCAAGTGATAAAATCCTTGAGTTAAAGAGCAATTTGCCGGGAACCACTTTTCCAATCTCTTTATTTGAAGAGTTCCGTTTTTCAAACATCTTACCTAAGCGAGCAGCTGTTTCAGCAAAAAACACACAGAACATTTCTACAGTACAAATTATTCTATACAAAACAAAATACCTAAGAAGTGGCTTTAAAGCAAATAATCATTGAATTGCCAATGCAATAACCTTGCTTGTAACCACATACATGAAGGCAAGAAAATCTGAAATCCATATGTTTATAGGATGTTATTGCATTCCTGCTGTTTGCTGGTAAGCCATGCAGACAGAGGATCACATACTTAGTTTGATATGAAATACAGCAATTTAATACACATTTTCATTTGGATTGCCCCATGCAAGGACCCTATAATAATATAGGGTCCTTGCCCCCATGCAACAAGAATAAACTCACTTGCAATGAAATCCTTTTTGCAAGTAAATAACTTATCAACAAATAAAATAGAAAAGCAACCAATGGCATTAAGTTTTTTTAAGAAACAGAATAACATGTTTTAATAATAATAATACACGTAATAACGCATGTATGTGGACCATATTGAAAATTGGTTTACACCAAATATGTTATCCACAATAAATAAAGTCATTATTATAATATATATTTATTAGGCAAAGTGTACACACAGCAAAATTACAAAGAACACATATATTACAGACAGCATGTGACAGTTTGCAATGCCAAGCACACCCACACCAGCGATAGCACAAAAACGGGGCAAGCCCTTATTTTCATGTGTTCCCTTAAGTCAGCAAGTCTAACTAAAAAAATCAAAGATAAAAAAGGAACAGTTGAGAGAAAAGAAGCAGGGGAAAAGATAAGAGAAAGAATAATGAAACAAAATGAAAGAAAAGCAACAGAGAAAATGAGGGAAAAGATGAGGAGAAATTCAGAAAAGAATGAGAGAAAAGAAAGGGGAAAAGAATGAGAGAAAAGAGTGGAAGGGAAGGAAATATTTAGAGAAATTATAGTTGACATATTATGGGGGAAGTTTGCCAAGTCTTGTCATGTGTAATCAGCCAACATCACAATAAAAACTCTTGTGTAACATATAATAACAGTGATATTCTTCTTCATCTGTAATTTATACCCTAAATAAAACATGTTAAATATGTTCCTATAACACTTTATTGCTTCTTTCATCTTGGATCATTTCTGATACAGAGGTTTCTGGGTTTTGTTTCAGCTGGGGCTGTAACTTTAACTTAAATAACTTTTACTATCAAATGAATTGAAATTTATTGCTGTGAGGAGAAATTCTGTAAATTCAGCAAAAATCTTCATTGAATTTTCAGAATTAGTGAAAAGTCTGCATAGATGTGTTTATGCATTTATAAGAACTTATGAGGTTGAATTGGAAGAAGTACATGTACACTAATTATGGACTTCTTTGTATCCATGTTATAATCTTAAGCCATTGTAAATGTTTAGTAAGCAGACCTTTTTTTCCTTATATTTATTTACAGGGGCCGTTTACAGGTGCCTTCCCTTCCTGAAATTTCTTTAAAACCATGCAGTTTTCCCAAAATTTGGAGTTTATCTTGGATCTTTGGTTCCCCTAGCTATGAAATAGCGATAAAATTTCCCCAAATGTTCTTTATAAAAATGCCCAAAGCCCCTTCTCCAAGAACTGAAAAAAGCCCTAGTAAGGGATCATTCGGGGTGCAAGGACTGTGCTGTGATCAAGTGCAATATTGTCACATTGACGTGTCTTAGAAGTCAATGTAATATGCGGAGCAAAATGTATGAAATTTTCTCCGTTGCATGAAAATGTTTGTCTGAAGGCTTGCTCTTGCCCAAATAACAACAAGGAATAATTAAAAAGGAAAGCCTTTTGACTTTCAGTAACAAATTTACATAGAATACCAAGCCTATCGCATTGACAACATTGTAGTTATCGAGTGACTAAATAGGATTGTGATGTGTAAGCCTATGGATGTTTTGCGTAGTTTCTGTCCTTCCTAAGGAAATTCCAACAAGAAATTCCAACAAAGCAACATCATATTAACAATGAAATGCATAAGCTTTTATGAGCCTCTGATGGAAAATTTGTTGGTTAATCATTTTGCAATAACAGAATTCATAACAATTATTATCTTAACAAAGCCTAAAGCTGTTAATACCTTTTGTTTAATCAATTCATTAACTTAACAGAGTCTTCAAAAGCCAAATAGACATAGCATATGCAGGCAACCATTGCTCATTGCCATTCCTTTAACCTTAATAAGGAATTTCCATCAACATTCCAAGCCAATGTCACACAAAATGCCATGAAATGCCTAAAAGAACAACAATACTAGAATGCCATCAAATGGCTGAAGAACAACAACACCACTGAAATGCCACTAAATGCCTGAAAAGCAAAAAAGGTTCATAAGCCTAAAACTGATAAGTAATTCTTTTAGTTAATCACATGTTAATCATCTGATTTATAAGATCTTCAAAAAAACCTAATTGTGGTAATGCATAAATCTTATAGCAAAAGCAGACTAGATCCAATAGTTAATTGTCCTTCCTGCATTCCCGCAAAGTGTTGACGGCTTCATAAGAAAGCAGGTAAACATTTTTGAAAGTTGACTGAACTATGCATACTCGGTATAAGATACTTTTTGCAATTCACTAGAAGACTTGGCTTACAGTAGGACTTCAAAAGCCTAACACAATTAATTAGCTACTTTGTTTTCCCATTGTTATCAAATATAACTAACTTTACAGATCTTCAAAAGCATATAAGCAGCAATATGGTGCAGATTGGATAACAAATACTTCTACGCTAGTGAAACAAACTTAAAAGCTGTGATATAAACACAGGAAAGTCAACATAAAATCTAAGTAGTTCACACTGCGAGAATGCGAAATTACCATCATGTCATAGTGAAGCTGAAGTGTGTAGTAAATAGTTCTGGCAAATTATTGAATCTAGAGGGATGGATATAAATGCCATTTGCCACGTAACCAATGCCAACAATAATGGAAAACAAGAGGCCTATCATAATTAAGAGCTAATTAAATAATCACAGGAGAAGACAAATACAAAAAGAAAATCAACATTTCTTATTTAATTGCATTTTTATTACATCTCAAGTAGTACTCAGCTCCCGATTGTGACACAAAGCAGAACACCTGTAATCATTTACACCTCTTCTTTCTTGCTCTAAATACTATGTAACCATTTTACTGTAAGTTAGAAATATTAGTAAGGGAATAAATTTGACTGTGAGTAAATTTCACAGAAAAAAAATCAGACAATAATTTTCTCTGTAAGTGCTTAACAAGAGCAGACCAAGGATAGTGTGCTTGACCTATCAAGTGTTTTGTTCATGGCAAGGCTTATCTTTAAACAAAAGTGCTTTCAAGACAGGACTTAGTTTTAGTTACAAATTCATATTTGTAAACTTTGACAGAGGCATACCTCCAAAAAAACTCCATCCATAGTAATGTCCCTTCATAGTTGTGTAGATAGTGTCAATGAATTAAAACATACCTACTTTTATTTAAATATCTCCAATATGACAAAATAAAAACTTTAGCCTCATAAGCAATGCTGATGCCAATGGAAAAGTGATAGCATAAGCTCTCATTTTCTATGAAAAGTCAGGCTAAAAACTATAGATGGGTAACACTGCTCAGTCAAAGCATTACTGTAACACAGGAAATTTCAGAATATTTCAATATAAGTGTAAATTTTAATAAACTAAATGCTGCAAAATTAAAACTTTAAATCTATAGAGGCATTACATTACTAAGTCAAAATACAAAACAATGAAAGCACTGTTATAGAATCAAATGAAACATAGCTGATATCAGCAAATTTCAGCCAATAGCTTCATTGACAATAAAATGATAATATCAGTAACATTGATGCATATATGATATGCTTTCTTTGAATAGTGCTCCAAGGCCATACACTCATTGACATTGCAGGTAATGAAAAGATGGTTGACACCATATTCTTGAATCATACATACACAACCTTGCTGTATCATCATATTGTGGGCTATAGTACACAAAAATCAGTGCAGAAAAGCCAAGTGACATAAAAACTAGAGCAAAGCACAAAAATGGTACCAAAGTAGGACATAAAAACAGCAGGAAAGAACCAAAAAAAACAAAAGAACAATACAAAGAAACAAAAGATATGAAGCCATAAAAACAGCAAGAAAGAAACAAAAAAACACACATTTATTTCATGACTGGAAACATTAGCAAAGTAGCATCATTGGCATTTGTTCTTTTAGTCTATCACAGAATAAATATACAGTGCCATCAAAAAATCTTTGCGCAAATCCTGTTTTAAGAATTCATTTCACACTTACAAATTAAAAGAAGGAAAAAGTTTCACATTCACTCATGACAAAAAGACACAAGGAGTCATGGCCAAGCTTCATGAAAGTATGCCCTGCCCTGGAATCAAACCCATGACCCCTCGATCAGTAGACTTGCATGCTACCAACTGAGCTAGCCGCCAGGCAGCTAAAACTTTAATGATAGTAATTACAAGCAGTATGTATGATCAGATTTTTTCTTAGAGTTTCATTCATCTGAGAACTTATGGAGAGCACTGTCCTTATTATACAATTAGTTAAGATAAAAGAGAAAATAAATAAAAACAAAAAACTTCTACTAGAGAACATTTTTTTTTGTATCTAATTTCTTCACGAAACCAATTTGCTAAGTAGGATAAAAACTAGAAATTAGAAACTAGAACATATTTATTAAGATACTTATAAAATTCATTAAGGAATCCCAAATAAATAATTTGGGCAAGTAAAAACGAAACTGTTTGAACGTAAAATGAAATTTGGAATTCAAGTCTGAAATTAGTAAAACTGATCATCTTATTGAAATATAGATTCCTTCAAATTTATTCATTCAAGTTCTTGGTAAAGTGAGCTGTATTTACGTTAAAACTTTGTACTTATGTTAAAAAATAAAATGGATTTTTATCATATGAGTTTTGCCCTTGCGCAAGTACTGTCCTAAAAAATAATGCTTTTCAAACTTTTAAGAATGAATTGTTCGAACCGATCTATACATAAGACCATGTAAACATCTCCATACTCAGAACACAACTCATCGCACTTATTATCTCCGCACTGGAAATAGTTTGGTTTCACAACTGTCTGTTAGAAGTTTAGAAATTCTGGTGACTGTCATAGCAGACAATATGTTTAAATTACCATTTGTATACTTCTGGAACTATTAGAGGATTTGATAAACAAACAATTGATAGAGTCTTAAATTAAGGTACATTTAATTGATTGGGCTGAAATGAGTCTCAAAACAAGTAAAATAAGTGGACAGACAGACAGAGTGACAGACAGACAGACGGACGGAGTGCAAACCTAAAGTCCCCTGCGGTGTAAACACAGGTAGGGGACTAAAAAGATAATTAAGTAGAAAGTATGGCCATGGAGTAAACAACAGAATGCATTAAAAGATTGTTCAATTCCACAAGGCGAATTCCTGATGGTGTGCGGCAAAATTGTTGAAATCAAGGCAAAAAAAAGATATTTCATAAGATTATCTTTTTAGAAAGTGAAAATTAATAGAATAATAATTATTAAGTAGGAAAGCTAAGAGAATTAAGGAATGCATTTAAGGTAATGTTCAAAAAAACTAAAAAGCAAAAAATTAAGGAATGCATTAAAGATAATGTTCAAATAGGCAAACGAGACAAATTTCAAATAGAGTGATAGGCATACGGACTAAGTTATTTCAATAATTTCATCGACTATAAGATTGATTGATATGACATGACTGATGTTGAAAACAGCTGTTATACAGAGTGCAAGCCACAGTTACTGATAAATATGCTGCCAAAATCCTATGTACACATTCTGTCAATATCCTACTGCTGCAGTGGTTTACAAAAAAAAAGATGCATAAATGATTTCACATCACTGTTCTACAAAACTATGGCTTCCCACGCACATGCACAAGGCGCATGCAAGTTGTTATATGCACAAACAGTAGAACCTCAAGAGTCTGGCATCTTTCTAATAATTGCCATCTGTTTACAAACACTCACAATCATCTTGCTACCTAAGTCAGTAGCACGCAAGTCTTACTGAGCGAGAGATCATATGTCCAATTCCTGGACAGGGCATATTTATGCGGATCTAAGTCATGAAATTGTTTCTACAGCCATTCTCCCTTCTACCTCTTATTGTAAATCATGTAGGGCAAATTAATATCAGTCACAGATGGAAGAATGTTCCCAGTAGCTGGTTAACAGCTAAATCCAGAGATTTAACTTTTTCGGGAAAAAATTATGCATGTTGACTAACCGCACTTTCAATTTGTTGCTACGTCTTTAAACTCCCTCTTTGCTTTTAGGCTATGTGAAAGGTCTGTTTTTTATTGTTTGTTGCTGTTCCTGATATGTTTTCATGTTCCTTTAAGATTACTCTGCTAATAGAATTTCAGAAGCCCATCTGATGACGGCAAAAATAAAGTTCACGCAGAAATAACATTTCACGGAGAAATTTATTAGTATACACCCCTTCAATTGTACATTTCCACCTGTTTATACTATTAGTATCTGCTGTCACTTTTTTGTGTCGAAAATTATCTTTCACAATGAATTTTTTGTCTTTTACCAGGCAGCTAGCTGCTAGAACTACCTAATGCCTGGATCTTAATTTGCAGGGCTGCCAATACAGATTTTTAAAAATAAAAATTCAGCTGAAAAGTGTCAATGAACAACTTCTGAAAAACTTGTCATTTTAATTCACCATAGGTACATTTTATTTCTGAAAAAAACTTGTAACTTTGGGTCTGTATGAAAAAACTTATTTGAATGGCATTCTTTTTGAAAATGTTACAAAATAAAGCATTTTAGTCAGATGGCCCAAATTATATACATCAAATTGCAATTCTTCAGCTTAAATATCCTGATGTACAGTAAAGTTCCACTATTCAAAAAATAAAGGGCAAAGTTATCAAACTAGCTCAACAACATGAAAATAATTAAATTCCACAGTCTGAATCAGTTTTCATTGGGCTAGTGGGTTAAGACCAGCCTTCTCAACAAGCTTTTATTAGCACTGAACAATAGGTCAAGCAAAATTGGATCGAGGACAATTTTGGTAGGCTCAGTCCACAGTAAAACTAAATTCCAAGACTCATGAAGACAATGCCTGAGCTGATCAGCTAAAACAATACATTGGCAATCCTACATTCAGTGACCACACAATGGAAAAAATCATTTTTCTCAAGCATCAATGAAAATTGGCATCATTACAAGACTATTTATATTTCCCAGTAAACTTTATATACACTATTGATACAAAATGATTGGATAACTATATTCTTGGATAACAAAAAATGATTCTTACATAACTGACAAAATTCCGTGCCAAGAATCTCTATATAAAAAAGTCTGCAAGAGAGTCTTTTAGAATACTAGTAGAGATAAACATGTATTTTATGTAAGGCGAAGTACTATACAACACTTGTAAAAGTGTAAGACTGTTGTTGGATCTAAGTACGAGCATACTTGAAAGTGTGACTATGGAATAGCAAGGCAATCCACCCTGCTTCTTTTGCTCTACTCCCTGCCCTTTTGCCCACCATTTTGCCCTTCTGCTCTTCAAACAGCCTTTTTTTCTCTCCTTTCTGCCCCTTTTGCTCAACTCCCTGCTTTTTTCTCTACTTCCTACCTCTACTCCCTGTTCTTTCCCTTTTGGCTCAACTTCTTTCCCTTTTGGCTCAACATCCTGCCCTTTGCTTTTTTCTGCTTTTTTGCTACTGACCCTATGCAAAAATAGTTACTATGAAACATCTTTCATCTGATGTACCTTGCCCCCTTTTTCAGCCTCCAAGCCCTTTTTTAATTCTAGAATAAACACTATAATAGTTCTCTGACAAAGAATGTTAAACAATTGGGGTTGTGGAATAATAAATAACAGTAACAGTTCTGATTACATTAAATTTTGTGTTGCCTAAATACATGTTTTTTAAATCCATTAAAATCAAAGTGCTGGAAGTGCTGACTGTCAGAAGTAATTAAACTTTGATGAGTTCTCTCCCCTCCCCACTCCAATTCCATTACAGCCACTTTTTCATTTTCATAAATTTAGAAGATGATAATAATAACATTTGTGTCACTCAAATTCTGGCATAAAACTTTTAACTTCAGGAACTCTTCAATTTGAAGTCAATTTTGTTATTAAAGAAATTGATATCATAATAAAATTGATTACAGACGACATTTACAGCGATTACGTATTACTGGGGTAATATCATTATTACATATTTATCTTAAAATGTCTTTCATTGATTTACATATTTCAATTTTTATAGATAAGGCCATTTAACATTTAACATTAAAATGCATCAAGGATTGTTAAACATAAATATTTTGTAGATCATATTAAAGACATTTTAACATTTTGAATGTTCATGCTATCTTTAATTGCATCAATTAATTTTAGCATTACATAGCTTTTATTGACAAATGCAGCAATAAATGTCAAACTTAAATCGAATTTTAAAACGCCTCTCCAACTTTTAAAAAATTAAGACAACTCTACTTAGAATACATTTTCTTTGAATATATTTCTTTACTTTTCTGACAGAGAAGTTGGAAATTGAAGTATGCAATTTCAATGTCAAGGAAAAAGGTCACACTTGAAATAATATTGTATAATAAAATGCTGTGCCAGGGAAAATGTTTTGAAAGAAGAATCACATAAAAATGATGAAATAATAATAATTTGAATCATTCAAAATTAATTTTCAACAAATGTCAGTAATGAATTGCTTGAAACAACAAAGCAAAAACCTTAAAAAAGATCTTAAAATCATACTGAAAGTTTGCCAAAGGGATTACAGTTTTTAACCCCAACCTGAACAATTATAGCCTTCCATGACAATTTGACAATGATGTCCATTTCCCTCCTTTAATAAGGTATATGGAGAAGTTGCTGGCCTTGTGAAAGGGTAGGTGAGTACTGGTTATAGACAAGGGTTCAGGAAAGCTAGGTTAGGTGTGCTGGCCTCCGTAAAATAACTTTGGATTGACAAATTGTGTTAAACCCAGAAGAAAAGTTCAAGCGAAATTTGTGACACAGTCCAAAAAATTCAAATTTATTCGACAGACAAAATACAGACTGGTTAACTATTGTTAATACATTAGTGTTGACTGAACAGCAAAAAAATAGAAACACAGTCTGTACATAAAGAAACATTTATTTTGACTGATTCTATAGGCTTGTAATTATTTAGTGGGGAAAATGCATTGTAAGTAGACTGGTTCCAAAGATTTCATTATCAGCTGACAGTGATGAAGTGAGGAAACTTGAGGTACAGTCTATCATGATATACGTCTGCATTATTTGCAAAGCAGACGATCACAAGAAAGATGCTAATGTAAATGTCATTCATGGAAATTGATTAACTTGGTAATCTTACTATTTAAAAGCCAACCTCTAGAAAGTTATGACCTCTTAAAACAAATAAAATGTTTCAAATGATTGGTGATGTATATAATCATTAACATTTTCATATCTATTGTTTAGTTTTATTTAAATGTCAGTGTCACATACATTAACTCCACTGATTTAAATAAATCTTTATCAATCATGTGTACAGAAATACTTTAATAAGTATTTAAATCAGCAGAGTTAATGTATGAGCTACTGTCAGTAAAATAAACTTAAGCAATATCAGATTTCTAAAATATGGCTCCTATCTAATACTCAGTTTATGGTTTCTATTTACCATTATCTATTCCGTACACATTTACAACACATTTTTTTACCAGTCTGGTCATGATATTCATCCCATTCACTCCTACTTACAATATAGATCTAAATTCTATTTACCACTCAAAAATGGCTTCCATCACTCTCAACTATGTTGGTTACTTTCAAACATGTTACAACTCTTTATTCCCCTTTCAAATATAATTTCCTATTTGCCACTTTTAAAACATGGGACCTATTTACCACTCTAAATTGTAACTTCAAATAAGTTCATATTTACCATTCTCAATTACGGTCTCTATTTATACCTCTCCATTTTGGCTTCCTGTTTGCCCCTTTCAATTATAGTTTCTTTTTTACCACTCTCAAATATGGCTCCAATTTACCACTTAAAACCCATAGCTCTTATTAACACCACACAAATTTCCTATTTACCACATTTATATACAATTCCTATTTATCACACTTAAACTCACTCCTATTTATTTTATATGAAAGGGAGATAACTCAAATATCCATACATTTTGTTTACAGCCCCAAAAAGCTTGTATTTTTGTTCATTTCATGTTGTTCTCATAGTTTGTAAGAATGTATATAAAACATCATACTTAGGAAAATTTAAAATTCTCATAAATACACATTTTATTTTTGTAGAAATGTATAAATACATGTATTTGAATCACTTATAATTTTTTTCTCATTTTTTATTGTTATACATTATGATTTTTGTTTGTTTGTTCTTTCGTATGCAGTCAGTAAAACATGTTGTTTTTTTCAAACTTTGTTTTTTACATGTTTAACTTTAAGAAGGAAATCTGATTTTATTTACTATTCAAGTGTGTTATATATACATTGATATGATTTTATTCTTTTGCCTCAATTAGAATTCTCGAATAAAATTGAGAGATATTAATATATATTTTGTACAATATCATACAAGCTGTTGCCTGGTAACCTGACCTCACCTAATTATAAATAAGACGTAGATTTACTAATTATTTGCTTTTGAATAAGCAAAACAATTCCTAGAGTCACTGCTTAATTTTCGTCCACATTTGATACACTTTTAAACACAAGCTTTGAATCCTTATTACCACTCTAATAGACAGTTTATAAATTATACAGTGAAAATGCTTTATACAATGCATCATCTGTTAAGAATGCCTTCCTGACAAAAGGTAGAAATGTATATTTTGTATGAAAATGCAGTGAATTTTTTTTTCTGTACAAAAATGCAGTGAAAAATAAGAATTCTGAGCAAAAATGCAGAATAAGTGTTCATGTTCAAAACAGTGAAAACTTGTGGCCTTAGCTAAAAATATATTCACATTTGGTTTTCTGTATAAAATGCAATGAAATTTTGTTTCACATTCAAAAATGCTGTAAAATTTGTTTACTGTTAAGAAGTGCAGTGAAATGATGTATTCTGTTCATAAATTCTGATAAAATTTATTTTCTAGTACATAAATGCAGTGAACATTATTTTCCAGTACATAAATGCAGTGAACATTATTTTCCAGTACATAAATGCAGTGAACATTATTTTCCAGTACATAAATGCAGTGAACATTATTTTCCAGTACATAAATGCAGTGAACATTATTTTCCAGTACATAAATGCAGTGAACATTATTTTCCAGTACATAAATGCAGTGAACATTATTTTCCAGTACATAAATGCAGTGAACATTATTTTCCAGTACATAAATGCAGTGAACATTATTTCCCAGTACATAAATGCAGTGAACATTATTTTCCAGTACATAAATGCAGTGAACATAAACTTTTCTGTACAAAAATACAGAGAACATTAATTTTTCTGTACAAAAATGTAGAGAACATTCATTTTACTTTACAAAAATGCACAGAACATTCATTTTTACTGTACAAAAATGCAGAGAACATTAATTTTTTCGGTACAAAAATACAGAGAACATTAATTTTACTGTACAAAAATGTAGAGAACATTCATTTTACTGTACAAAAATGCAGAGAACATTCATTTTTACTGTACAAAAATGCAGAGAACATTAATTTTTTCGGTACAAAAATGTAGAGAACATTCATTTTACTGTACAAAAATGCAGAGAACGTTCATTTTTCTGTACAAAAAAGCAGAGAACATCCATTTTACTGTATAAAAGTGCAGTTAACATTTCAGTTAACATTTATGAAAAAAGTATTGTTTTCAAATATTGTTTTGTTGTTATCATATCATATTCTTAATGTTTTATTATTTAATTATTCATAATAATTTCTATGTTACAAAAACTTGTTGCTTTCATTCATTGAGCTATTATAATTTTTTTCCCTGAAATGATATGAAATATTTCATCATTGTACGATGAAATTGTTGGGCATATCATTTCCAACTAACCTACATATATATGTATGCTAAATATGTTTATAATTTCCTGGCAAATAAACATTATAAAACATTGATTAATTTCTTCCTTATATTTTTGTTAACCCTGGTTGATAGAGGAATTGGTAGAGCATCTGGATTTCAAAATTGATGTTCCAGCCTTGTGAAATGGTGGGTTAATACTGGATATAGACAAGCCTCCAGAAAAGCTAGGTTAGGTGCACTAGACACCGTAAAATAACCAAAATTGTGTTGACATGTTTATATCACAGTTTATATAACAGTATTACATACATTAATCCCACTGATTTAAATACTCAAGATCAGTTCCATAAACTCCATACAAAATTTCAAAAATATGGATATTTATTTTTATCGAAAGTTAATACAAAAGTACTGAAGTGAGTATTTATGTACAGCAATAATCAAAAAAATATAGAGTATTTAAATCAGAGGGGTTATTGCATGGACCACTGACAGTTGAATAAAATCTAACAATACCCACATGGAAAATATCAATTGTGGAACAAAATCAAACCTATAACAGGAGCATCAAAAAGAATACCAATAAAGAAAATGTTTTAAAAACTTGGAAAATATCAATTGTGGAACAAAATCAAACCAATAACAGGAGCATAAAAAAGAATACCAATAAAGAAAATGTTTTAAAAACTTGGAAAATATCAATTGTGGAACAAAATCAAACCAATAACAGGAGCATAAAAAAGAATACCAATAAAGAAAATGTTTTAAAAACTTGGAAAATATCAATTGTGGAACAAAATCAAACCAATAACAGGAGCATAAAAAAGAATACCAATAAAGAAAATGTTTTAAAAACTTGGAAAATATCAATTGTGGAACAAAATCAAACCAATAACAGGAGCATAAAAAAGAATACCAATAAAGAAAATGTTTTAAAAACTTGGAAAATATCAATTGTGGAACAAAATCAAACCAATAACAGGAGCATAAAAAAGAATACCAATAAAGAAAATGTTTTAAAAACTTGGAAAATATCAATTGTGGAACAAAATCAAACCAATAACAGGAGCATAAAAAAGAATACCAATAAAGAAAATGTTTTAAAAACTTGGAAAATATCAATTGTGGAACAAAATCAAACCAATAACAGGAGCATAAAAAAGAATACCAATAAAGAAAATGTTTTAAAAACTTGGAAAATATCAATTGTGGAACAAAATCAAACCAATAACAGGAGCATAAACAAGAGCTGTCAGAGGAGACAGCATGCTCGACTTAGTTAGTGTTTGTCACAGGAGTAAAAAATATGTATAAGGAGTTATAAACCTAGTCACATGAGATGTGGTTGATAATAAGAAACATATATTTAAAGTTTGAAGTCAATACCTTAAGAAATAAAACAGTTGCAGTAAAAACAAACATTTTTTAAAGAAAACTCTAAGTTCAAGGGGAGATAATTCTGAAAAAATATATTTGGAGTTATACACCTTGTCACATGAGATGTGGTTGATAATAAGGAATGTACATTTAAAGTTTGAAGTCAATACCTATAGAAATAAAACAGTTGCAGTAAAAACAAACACTTTTTAAAGAAAACTCTAAGTTCAAGGGGAGATAATTCTGAAAAAATATATTTGGAGTTATACACCTTGTCACATGAGATGTGGTTGATAATAAGGAATGTACATTTAAAGTTTAAAGTCAATACCTAAAGGAATAAAACAGTTGCAGTAAAAACCAACATTTTTGAAAGAAAACTCTAAGTTCAAGGGGAGATAATTCTGAAAAAAATATCTTTAGAGTTATGAACCTTGTCACATGAGATGTGGTTCATAATAAGAAGCATATATTTAAAGTTTGAAGTCAATATCTTAAGAAATAACAAAGATATAGGAGAAAGTATTTTACTGCACAAAAACTTTAATCTGTGCACAAAAACTTTAATCAGTTCAAGGGGAGATAATTCTGAAATAAATGTTTTTGGAGTTATATACCTTGTCACATGAGATGTGGTTGATAGTAAGGAACATATATTTAAAGTTTGAAGTTAATATCTTAAGAAATAACAAAGATATAGAAGAAAGTATTTTACTGCACAAAAACTTTAATCAGAAAGGTGGACGCGGACGCGGACGCCGACGCCGACGCTGGGGCGAGTAGGAGAGCTCTACATTACTACGTAAAGTCGAGCTAAAAAGAATACCAATAAAGAAAATGTTTTAAAAACTTGGAAAATATCAATTGTGGAACAAAATCAAACCAATAACAGGAGCATAAAAAAGAATACCAATAAAGAAAATGTTTTAAAAACTTGGACCATTTACCAGCAGCTCATTCCATCACCTTCAAAGCTGAAGATAAACATCTATGTATGAAGTAAAGTCAACCAATCAATAGAATATAATAGCACAGTCCGATTAATCATTGTCGATTACTTTTCAAGAAATCCGTCTGCACCATTTCTGCAGACACAATAACAATCAACAACAGCGAGCTGTAACAAATCTCATAAGACAATGTTAGGAGTATAAAAAACTTACAGTTGCCAGACGTCACTTAACCATTCATTTATTTAAGGTGATCTAACAAAGCAATCCATGTTGCAACCATGTAACAACGTAGCCTTGTTCTATGATAACAATTGTTTAACAAGGACATGGAATTACTCTGGCATTCAGACATATGACCAGACGACTCAATCATCAAAGCAGACTGTAGCAAGTTAGCCCCATTTCAAGTAGCCATATTTCACAGTTAGTCAGTTAACAAGAACATATTCTTGGCAAACAGACCACTTGATGACCGAATTGTTTTTGTCAGAGAAGTTGTTTGTTTTTTAGGCTTCATTATCGCCTGTTTATTGTAAAACACGGTGTAAGTGATCCTCGATATGGAGCAATAATAAAGCAGTCAACAGAAATAGGATTGAAAGTGGTTGTCCAAACAGATCATTTTAAGAACAAGCACTATATCTCATTTACAGACATTTGATTGTCCGAAAGGAATTGTTGGTTGTCTTAACTAAGAAGTGGTTGTTCTGGGCAACTGGACACCCACTAATTTTGTAGATAGATAAAGCATTTTAGGTTATCTCATTTCAAAAATTTTCGTTTCCATTAAAGAAGTTCATAATTATATGTATTATGTTTATCACATGTAAGTGAGCTTGTTTGCCTCAACTAGCCAAACAATTTGATGACTGATGATAATCAATGTGTCTTTTTTCAAGAACATTATTCCAGGTTAAAGACAAGTTATAATCAAATCTGACAATTCAAATGTCAATTTTACCCACAATGCAAGAGTAAATATTAATTTAACCCACAATGCAAGAGTAAACATCAAATTTACCCACAATGCAAGAGTGAACATCAATTTTACCCATAATGCAAGAGTGAATATCAAATTTACCCACAATGCAAGAGTGAACATCAATTTTACCCATAATGCAAGAGTGAATATCAAATTTACCCACAATGCAAAAAATGAACATCAATTTTACAAATGATGCAAGAGTTACAATTTCAAATTACCACTAATGCAAGCTATATAATGAATAAGAATTGCAGAAAATGCAAAAAACAGTCAAGGAAAAGTATCAATTATTAGAAATAGTTTCTGAATTGTTTTTCTTGGAATTCTGAAGCACAAATATCTAAGTAATTAGTAATAATGATTCACTTCTGCATGTATTTACAATTGTGGCAGAAAAAGAAAAAAGCGGGAAAAAATCAGTGCATTGGTTTTATGTATCACGTTGGCACAGCCAGACGGCTCATCAAAACTTTGCAGGTAATCTTTCCATATGTGATTTTCAGAGGTAAAAGAATTTTGCTTTTGATTATAATTGAAAAAAATGAATGACTGTACGATTACATTTTGGCAAACATCAAATGAATGAACAACATTATTCACAAGTGCATACAACATAATAAGAAACAAAAATATATAGCCTCAGAAACATCGGTTGGAACTCAATGAACAATAGGTAAAAACATCGGTTAAAGGAATGCATAGATTGAGTAATTCTTGCAAACAAGACTGTTATTGTTTTTGTGGTTAGTGGTTACATAAAATATATTACATGTACAGCTCAATTATGTAAAAATTGTGTTTTTTTTGTATTTTGTTCAGGTTGGGTTTAATGCTATACCATTATACCGGTGCTCATTGTAATGGTCCATGGCAGTCAGTGAATGAGTCCACGGTTTCTGGAAAGATTCAAACTATTGATTTACAAATAATTTAATCACTTTTTCACTTAGTGAGTTTGCAGGATCATATTTTAAAGTGTGGAAATATGCATGACTAAATATATCAGACGCTCACCAATTAATTTCGGCTCTATTATGAAACCAGTATCCAAGGTCAGTTTCACTGTAGCAATTAGTTTAAGACCATTGATCGGTCAGCTTAGTGACCATCATGGTGACTATAGGATGTAGTGATAATTATCAAGATATCATAACCAGATTGGATAGATCAACCAATATTGTAGCAGACATTCCTTACTAACTAGAAAATAAGACAAGGTCAATAACAAGGACAAGATCAGAAACAATCTACCGTAAAAGTGGACAATTCTGCAGGATCTTTATTTGTGGTTATAGTTTTGAATTTGTTTATGAGATGATTTCTATGGTCATTCTCCCTCTTACCCAGGGATGAGAATTATATTCACTGAAAAAATCTGAAAAACCCTAACACCCCCCCCCCCCTTGAATAAACACCAGATTTGAACACTTCAGATTTAGTCCGAAAGATTTTATAAACTCAAATATAGTGAAAAAAATTTTTTGAAATCAGTTGAATAGCTGAAGATTCTCATCCCTGCTTACCACTGATTCAAAATTATGTAAGGCAGTTTTCAAGTCAATGACAGAGGTTTGAGCCTAGTAGTTGGAAAAATAACAGCTAAATTCAGAGATTCAGCTTGTCCAGGAATGGTAAGTATGTTGACTGAATGCTGTCATATGACTTAAACAATGTGTTGCATGGCGTAAAACCCAACAAAAAAATCTAGGTGCACAAACTATATACAAATCATATCCCTTAAAAAATTGTTCCCATCTTGTGATTAGAGCTGTTATTGAGAAAAATACTGACATATCTGGTCAATTAAAAAAATATTTCATAATTTATACAATAGTATTGACGTAAAGTTTTTAACATTCAAAAGTAGCTGAGACCTTGGAAATTTTGTCCACAGAAATATAATCATGCATTATTGGCCAAAATCCACAGAATTTAAACACCGTAAAAATTTCCATCCCTATGGCAACAATTAGTGGAGATCATTGACCATTGAACAGTCAGATAAATCAATTAATTAACACTGTCTATATTGTAGAGGTCAAGGAATGACCATACTGGACAAATTGATAAACAACTAAATTAATTACTAACACAATTACTTGTCTTGTTTTTTACTGTTGTTCTATTTATCTAATATCCATGATCGATAGACTAGTGATACAGTGTCCATTTTATGTGCCAAAAAAACATAGGTTTTATCCCAGACCAGATATCTTTGTCTAGTCAAAACCTTGTAACTTTACCTTTTTTGAATGGAAGTTATGAGGTTTTGACTAGACAACAAAGATATGTCATTACAAACATAGTCACAATGGTACTAGAGGCCAGGTTTCAACACAAAACTGTTTTTACCTAAGATCCCAAAAGAATCCCTAGTCAGTTACTCAGGGGTTCTTCCTTACAATAAGGGATACCTCGAATATGAGACAAAAAATTGGATACAGTTTTGCAGTCACAAATTGTGATAAACAAGAACGAAAACTCAATTCACGTATGATAAGGACAATTTTCAGGGATCCTAACAGAATTTTCAATTTAGAATCACTGGGATTCCTCCAACGTTTTTGGGATTCTCTGAATTCTAGGACAGGGTTAGTTTTCAAACCCTACAAGGGGCTCGTTGCTCAACATTTTAAGAGTAGTGCTCTTAAAGACTTGAACTAAAGATGGGTCTCAAAATGAGCGACAATACAACACCTCATTTTATTTATAACAGCAAACTTAGCCTATGCAATATGTGCAGTCAACTTGACCATTCATAATCAAACATTTTTGAGAAACCAGCAGCTCCTCCTTGTATAAGAAATAAATGGACAGTAATATCTTGTTTAATAATGAATGGAAAAGTTCCAGGAAATATTTAATTGAGCAGCTGGTCTATATGAGCTGTGCTAATGTAAGTCCCTTAATTAACCATTCAAGGTTTTTTTCATCTGTATAAAAAGACATTTGTTATTACAAAAGTTCTGCTAAAATCATCAGATTTGTTCGAAATAAAACATAACTAGCGAAGACTAGCAATCAACCCATACCTTACTTTAGTACTGTAAAATGTCTCAACAATGACCCATAGAAAAACTAATCTAAATTGACTGAAGGAGCAGTGGTCAAGCGGTAGGACATACACTTAGGGATTATAGGAGTTCTCGGTTCAATCCCACTAGGAGCATTGCTCATTTATTAGAGCAAGGAATTTACCTAGAGATTTGTTTGGGTTTTTTTTAGGGGGGGGTTAATGTTGTATTCAACACATATTTAGGTCATATATACGACAGCCAGCTCTTCCTTATAGGTTTCTTGGACACTTTTCTATCACCAGTACTAACTTACCGAACCACGAGGCCAACAAATCATGTATATAGTATGACCTACTGAGACCAGGCTCACACCCACTATCTCTGGATTCGAAATCAGACATGCTAACCACTACGCCAAGGCCACGAGATTGTAAAGTCGACTAAACATATATATTGATATGGATGTACAAGTATATGTATTATGGGTCATAACTGTAGTAGGGAAAGTCCTTCAATTAAAAAAAAGGATGAAAATAGTTATTTTGTTGTTGCCTTTTTTTGACAAACATATTCTGAGAAGTAAGTTGAAAAAAGTTTTACAGTAGTAAGTTCGCTGGTCTTTTTATATACCATTATGGCATTAAAAATCCAGGAAATTATATGTATCGTCAGTTTGTTAAATGATCATTTTATTTAATCTACCTTGACGACAGCAGCCTTCAAATGATGTTAACATACAACTTGGAACATTAAAACAAATAAACACACATACTGTCTCATAAATTATTTCCAGGAAATTATGAATAACAAAAAATGATAACATAATTCTCATTAAATGTTCCGGAAATAAATTAACAACGAAATACTGGAATACAAAAAATAGGGGGGAAAATATTCATGATATACCATCCTCTGGCAAATGTGGGCGGCCAAGAAAGTCCTGGCCAGAGTGCGTAAAAGCAGACATGAAGACATACAAGATGCACGACAGTGATCCTCTAGACAGGGTTACATGGAGGACAGACATTAGAAGATCTAGCCAGCTGCTGTCTACCCCAGTCTCTGGGACACTGGCACCCTGACAAACAAACTATTGGATATTAATTGATGATTGATATAATAACTTAATGTGGGATAATATACCCAATTCAAAACTCCAACTTAT
This sequence comes from Mactra quadrangularis, assembly GCA_025267735.1. NCBI lineage: Eukaryota > Metazoa > Mollusca > Bivalvia > Venerida > Mactridae > Mactra > Mactra quadrangularis. The sequence goes on along the minus strand of CM046305.1, from coordinate 42,456,393 downwards.
CATGGGTTTTCTGTCCGTGCACAGGTGGTACAAACAAAGTTTTTTACACATTATCATTGAAAAGCTTGAAATATGGATTAAATCCTTATGTTCTATTGGCACATGTTTTCATAGTAACGATGAATAAATGAATTCTGGTTAAAGTCTATAAACAAGACAGAAATCTAGGCCAGTAGCACAGTTGGTAGCTTTTGAATCCAGTCAGTTCCCAAAATGGGAGAAGGTTTTATTCCCATCAGGGCTGCTTTACCCTTTCATGAAAATTTGACAATAATGTCAATTTTCCTCCATTAATAAGGTATATGGAGAAGTTGCTGGACTTGTGGGAAGGGAATGCGAGAATTGAATATAGGCAAGGGTCCAAGAAAGCCAAGTGAGGGGCACTGGTCGCAGCAAAAATCCTAAATTGTTAAACATATCTTAATCTCAAGACCAAACAAGGACCATAACTCAAATTACACAGCAGTAATATTCATTTTTGTGCCTCTGTTCAAGGCTTCACAAGAAAACATTTCCTATGCCACATTACAAGTAATTTATCAAAACATACCCTTCAATCTAAAATACAAAAACAAGAACCATAATTCCTGCCAGATAATTTTTTCATCACTTGCTAACAAGAAGAAAAGCAGGTGCAGAATACACATGGAGTCAAACAAGATATTTCAGAGGGGTAAAATTTTGTCATTTTCATTCTATTAAAAACTATGAAAATATTTTGACTTTTTATGGGTCCAGACTGAAAAACCCCTATCAGGACCAACCCATCTTCCCTACAAAGCCCTTTCCTAAACCCCACCTTCCAAACAAAGCCCCTTTTTCCAACCCACCATCCCCACAAACACCCTTTTTCCAACCCACCTTCCCCACAAACCCCCTTTTTCCAACCCACCTTCCCCAAACAGAGCCACTCCAGTAAAGCATATGTAAATGAAATCATTAATCATTAAATCAGTTGGTACATCTAAGAGATTAACTTTCAACTAGCTTCAGAAGCCTTATCACAAATACAAACTTTGACATGAGAAGCCTTTATCAATTAGTATCTTAACAAACTAACACGTTTTCTACAGACAAATTGTACTACCTCCATGATATGAGCTACAATATGTACAAACTCAATGTTTTTTTCCCATGTTCTTTTTGTGTGTTTTTTTTTCTCGCAACAAATTGAACAAGCTGGGTATTTGATGAAACAAGCTGAGGGTTCACAAGAGAAACCAAGCTTAACTAACTCAATGTAATCTCAAACCAGATACAAGTCATGTAGAAGAATGTTAAACAGTGGTGCTTTTCACAAAAATTCTTACGAAAACAATCTTCGTAAGTCAGTTTCAAATAATTAGCACTTCAAAGTCAGACGGATAATAATAATAACTATGATATGATATCCGAATAGTATACACAATTCACCGCAATTCTATAATTTTTAGAATTGATAGGTAAAAAAATGAGCATATTATTAATGTTTCTTGATTTTAACTTACGAAGATTTTTTTCGTAAGAATTTTTGTGGAAAGCACCACAGGTTTGTTTGAAAACATCCATATTTTCTAAAAACAACCTGTGGTATCGCTAGCAGGGATAATCCAGTATAATCTTGACTTATAACAAAATATGAAAACATTACGATGAAAATTCTTGAAGAGGATGTTAAAATTCCTGTTGTTAATCTTTTATTGTTACCAGGAATCTAAATAATTGCCAAATCGTGACTTTTATACTGACTTGATATGTTTATAGATAATGTTAGGTTTAATGGTAGAAAATATGAAATAAATATCAAAATACCCTACAGTTTCTACTAAACGCTCCTGGCGAGTGACATATTCAAACTGAGTGCATTTATAAGAAAAAAAATGGTGAAATTAATTAATTTAATATGGTATAGTAAATTAACCCTTAACTGACTTTTCCAGCTATGAAAATTTATATCAAAAGCAGCCACCATCATCAAAAAGGTAAGGTCAGTGTAACTTCAAAGAAGTCATCCTAAGTTGGTACAATCTTAATTAAAACTTAGAATTATTGCCGACAAACAGTATGATATTCAGTGGATGTGAAAACAGACAAGTCAGAAGTCAGTGACATGGCTCCAAGCAGACAATAGTTTGTTTCTAATGTGTCTGTAACCAGTTTAGAGATTATTGCACCTTTCATGGCATATGATTTGTTTGAATTGCCATTTATATACTGATGGAACTACTTGCAGACTCTGTACCTAAAGATTTGATGGGAGTACGAAATAACGGTAGATATATTGAGTTGGGAAGATTGTCCCAACCAAACAAAATAGGAAATTCTTCAGAACCAAATAAAAATAGAAAGTTCTACAAGTAGCATGAACAATTCTATAACCTAGAAAACCCAATGTAATCAGGATATAAGTGTTAATGCAAGACATTATAACAACTTGTTTCTAAACAAACTTGATCTGCTTCATTAAACCTTACATGTGGTTTTTATACAATAATGATCAGTCAACCAGATTAACTTAATCAGATTAGTTGAGTCTATTTCTGATAATAATAATACATGGAACGATTTCACAGGGTCATAGTTTTCTTGTACTAACATTCTCAATGCAATAACCAGGTCAAATTATCTAACTACTATGATTGTACAGTCTATGAAATTAGATTATGAAAGTAGTTGTCCAAATAGATCATTTTATAGCAAGCACTATATCTCATTTCTAGAATTTTGGTGACCCAAGAGAAATTGTTGGTTGCCCGAACAAAAAGTGGATGTCCCGAGCAACCAGACAATCACAAATTTTTGTAGACTGCTGGATCACATCAAATTAAAAGCCAATTATATATGGTCTAGGGCTTGACATTATTTTATTTTTTTTGGCCCCAATGAACAGTCAGCTCAATGTTTAACTTGCCTGAACCAAATGTTTACAAGCAGTAACAGGATGCTAGAACTCAAAAATAGGTCATCAGGGGCATTAGAACCACCTTAAATGTGGGGACCTGAATACCATATTTTTTTCTTTGGGTTTAACATCAGCACATTGCATAGGTCATATCACAATAGTCAGTCAACTGATTGAGAGGTCATTCCCAGGCAGGAGACACTTCCATGGAGTTAAGTCATGAAATATTTTTTCTGGCCATTCTCCCTCCTACCACTTAATCATAATCATGTAGGGCAGAAACTGTTGTCTGTCTCTAATGTAAGTATATGCCTAGTATCTGGTTACATGTAACAGCTAAATCCAGAGATTTAGCCTTTTTCAGGAATGGTGAATACCTTGTTGACCGCTGTAATATAACCTATAGAATGTGTTGCTAAGGTATCAAACCCAACAAAAAGACAAAACAGAAATTGTGCAAATTTAAGTCAAGAAGTTACCAACATAGCAGTATACATGTACATGTACTTCTATAACTGCAATAAAACATGAAAACATTTCACTATAAACTCAAATGAATGAAGCCAAAACTGGATCTTCAATAAAAAGGAAAGGACTTAACCATTAACACCCAAGGATCTTTGTACAGCCGAAAGGAAACAAACTCAGCCAACTTGTTAATAGGTTAATAACCAATAACGAGCTAACAAACCGAAAAATGATTTAACAACAAGATGAAAAAGACTTTATCAATAATCAATTTGGAAGCATGAATGAAATAGATTCAAAAACAACTAGTACAGGAGTAATGACCTTTATATACAAAATTAATACCCTGGAAAAGTCAAGTGGCTTGAATCATTAGGTACAATTGCCCTATTGGCATACAATTTAATTAATTGTACAGTTCTAACCTATGTTTTATTGTTAAATAGAATTTAAAAGATTTTGAATGTAACCATAGAATACTATTAAACTAATCACAGTCTAAAACCTTTTCCACAGCAAACAATTCAAGAACCTAAGCATTCCATGAGTTATTCTCCCCTGAAGGACTTGTGTGTATGTAATTTTGAAAGTTATAAAATAAAAGGTACTTGTTCACAAATTTCAACCTTAATATCAGCTTTCTGATGAAAAAATAAACCAAACCAGTTAACAAGCATTAATGTTGGTGTGGGCTTTGAACTTTAAACATCAAATGAAAAGTGTAACAATATCCCTTATATCAAACCCCAGTGTTTAATTGCAAGTAAAAGTCAGAGTTGTCCGATGGGCAAATGTAAAAATACCCTGTTCTTTATGGTGATCTGTTATCTTTGCAGAGATTTTTTTGTCTTTAAGTATGTTGCTCCATGAAAGATCCCCATTTGCTTGAAAACGATTCGGTTTTATGTAAAAACTGTATGCCAAGTCACAAAAAGTCAAATTCATAGTAGAAACTTATGAGCATTGAAAATGCAAAGAAAAAGCCTTAACATTAAGTCCTGTTTTGGGTAAAAGTATGAGTCAAATTAGGTTTAATTATTTAAGCACACAAATGTTTAAGGCGCGTTTATATCCAAGTGAATTGTGTAATAGTATGTTTACGGTACTAGTACATGCATATAAGCACTAGTCTTATTTTAGGTGCGTAATAAATACATGTGCATACTACAATTATAGTACATTTATGGTATAAGTACGGTACATGCATATTAATACTAGTCTTACCTGGGACCATTAATTTCTTCTTGTACATGTTTATTTAGATGTAAACTATCAAGTACTAACTGTTCTATCACAGGAGTTGTTCTTCCTATATGACAATCTAACTGTTCTGATGCCTAAAAATAGAACAAATAGATCTGTTCAGTGCATAATGCCCTCAAATGCTAACTGAAAATGATGTCACTTTAAATGGCACCTTAGGGTAAAAAATAATATAAAAGACCAAATCCGAAATTCAAATTTATGGGTTTTTGCTTCCGTTTACAGGCAGTACAAACAAAGTTAGTTACACATAATTGCTAAATCGCACGAACTATGGATTAAATCCTATTGTTCTTTGTACACGGTTAAAGTTTGTTTGTACGAAAGGGGAAAACCCATGTATTTGAATTCCGGATATAGTCTATATATTGACACCTGTATTCAGGTAAGTAAGAAGTGACCATGACACCTGTATTTGGCAATGACCTTGACCTACAAGCCAGGGTCTTGCACATTACACAGTGTTGGTGGAAATAAACATCTGAGTCATTTTTTTATTGAACATGAATTTTATTTATTTATTGGAGTTAATGCCTTGTCAACAATATTTAGGTCATTTTACGGCGTCCAGGGCACCTAACCTAGCTTTCCTGGACCATTGTCTATAACCAGTACTCACCTACCCTTCCACAAGGCTGGAAACTTCTCCATATTATCTAATCAATGGAGGAAAATCGACATTATTGTCAAATTTTCATGGAAGGGTATAACCTCCCCGGAAGGGATTCAAACCCACACCCCCTCGAGCACGAGATTCCAAATCCCGGCGCCCTACCATCTGCGCTATTGACCCGGGTTTTATTGAACATGAAATTATTATTTATTATTCATTGAAATTATAAGAAAATTATGGCTGTGACTCGAATTAAAGACAAGTTTGTTTTACTTTACAAATGACCTTGACCTTTGAGTAACAAATCCGGGTCATCTTGGATCTACCTTGTTTTAAGTGCTTAATCTAACAACCTGCCATAAAAATGAGAAATAAAAAGATTTATAGGCCATCTAAAAACATCAGTAGGCCAACAGTGATATAGCAGAATTCCAAAAACCAGTAAAATCTGGCTCATGTTTTTTCTTCAGATCACCTTAGAAACAAAATGGTGCCAAAGAATTATAATTCCCGAGTTCAATAAAAAAACTCTTAAATAAATAACCTTGAAAATCATAAAAATATCTGGATTAAACAAATACAAATGTATCATATAGATATAAATGCCGAGTACAATTCACTTAAGTATAAAATAAAAATATTCCCATCTAAAAGGGCGTATAAAAAATAATAAAACTTCAAGGGGCGGAATGAAAGTGATTAAACTGTTATCCGTGTCATGTTTAAACATCTAACTGCAAGCATCTCTCTGTAGGTTTCATATTTATGAATGAAAAATGTTTCACATAAAAATGCATTAAACATTCTAAATCTATGTAAAAATGCATTTAAAAACCTATAAATCTGTTCCATGCAGACAGCCCTACATGCAGTTTTCTGACATAAGCTAGGCTTTGAACAAGTGGATATAATTTTATTGTGAAAAAAAACTAAAATTTTGTGCTTTGTAGAGTACTCATTTTTCAATAAAAATTTGATTTAGGACTATTTAAACATTATAATTTTTTGACTAAAAAATGCTTCATAAATTTTGTAGATGTTGAAAATAATTTTATTGTGAAAAAAAAAACAACTGAACTATTGCGCTTTGTAGAGTACTCATTCTTCAATAAAAAATTGATTGAGGACTATTTAAACAAAATTTTTTTACTAAAAAATGCTTCATAAATTTTGTAGATGTTGAAAATAAACTTTTCCAAATATAAAGCAAAGTACCACTAGTAGGAGCCCTGTCCCAGTGGTAGGTTGCACGCTTGGGGAACGAGAGGTTGAACATGCATATGGAAGCAGACTTTAAACCACACTAACTTTAACAATCAAAATTGATGGTCTTAATATAGGTAGCCAGGGCTTTTTTCAGCACTTGGGGAAGGGGCCTAGCGCCTTTTTGTATAAAGAACATTTGGTGAAATTTTATCGCAATTTCATTGAAAGGGGAACAATATATTCAAGGTAAACTCTAAATTTGGGGAAAACTGCATGATTTTAAAGAAATTTCAAGAGGGGAAGGCGCCAGTTAAATTGTATTCCACTGTCAGTGGTACATACATTAACCCCACTGATTTAAATACTCACTTCAGCACTTCTTCACTCATTATCAATAAAAATAGTTATCTATATTTATGTATAAGGATTATCAAATAAATAGTGAGTATTTAAATCAGTGGGGTTAATACATACCCAACAGTTGGATACAATTTAACAATATACGATTTCAGAAAATATAATTAACAGACAATTGCAAGGCAATGGCGCAAACAGCTCACCATACAAAAAATGCAAGCATAAAATACATTATACAAATAAAATATATAATATAGTACAGTCATAAAATGTAGAATACATAAAATAGTATTGAGTTAGGTTGTTAAGATACATTAAATAACTGTTTAGAACAATACATTATATATTAACACAGCTTTATGATAACATTTTTTTTCATTCCCATAATACAAAACAAGAAATGTAATGTGGAAACCACATTAAAGCCGGATTTAAGAACTTTAACACAAAAATTACAAAGGGAAATAATCCATAATAAAAGCAGGTAGAGTTGTGGTTACTATCTAATTCTGTTCATGGCATGACATGTTATCATTGTATGAAGTTTCATAAAGATCTGACTTTTACGCAAAACTTTAACGCAACTGTTAACAACACCAGACACCCGACTAACCTCCCGCCCAGCGGCCTGCTCATCCAGGTTTCGCCACATTATAAGTATCGATGGGTCAGAGTGAAACTAGTTTAGCTATATACGTATGAAGAAAGATGTTTTGTGCTGAGCCACTGATATGGAGCAACTGAAGAGATAAGTTCAATCATTTAAAAGAAGTGCCGTTTAAAGTTTGCCTCCATATACATGTTCAGCCTACTTTACAATTTTTGTAAAGTAACTCCTGATCACTGATATCACTTACAGGCAGGTGATTCCTTACATTTACATTAACCCATTTACTACTGGGTGATGTGGAACAATAGTAAGTAGATTTCTTGCTCAAGGAAATTAGCTGTGTCCCTAGTGGGGTTCGAACCCAGGACTTCTAGATCCCTGAGCTGGTCCTACCACTAGACCACTGTTCCTACTATTTTCTAATTGCTGTCATGATTACTTAGTAAATAGACCCCCATTTCAATTTACAATCAAAACTCAAATGTTTATAAACTATACCGGGGTATCAATCTAATCAGTTATTCTATTCACTGTCCCAGGAGAGGCTTTACCCAAGCTATCTTGACCTAAGTTGAGCCCAACTGAGCCCTATAGCTCTGCTTGGTCAGTTTTCTCCTTGAAAGCAAGGGGTCCCTGGTTGAGTCTGTAATATAATAGGTCCATTGATTTTATCATCTTTAACAAACATCAAATATTTACTTAAGTTATTGGTCACTTGACCAGGACACAATCACGTTCAAGAGTTTTCCAATTTTAGATAAGTTGAAACATGTGTGCTTGGATTCGCGTGACGGGGATACAAGCACTATATAAGGGAGCCGCGTCATTGTTAGGGGGAGAGTGGGGTTGAAGCCCATACTGAGTGGTCCACGACAGTTAGTGGCCCTCAGTAGTTAGTCGCTGCTCGATGTCAGTACGAGCTAAGTACATGTAGCAATAAAGTTGATACAAACGAGCTGGTGTTGTGTTCTATTGGGTAGTTACACGACAGAGTCAAGGTCTGATTGCATACTTTTCTAACCCTATGACATTTAGAGCCAAAAGTGGAATTGTGACTTATTAACTTGGTCAGTTGAGAAACGCTTAATAAATAATTGCTTATTAACCTGTCATGCCTTAATATTATGGCCTAAATATGCAGGCTCATAATCCCTATTGCCACTCACAGTTTAACATAAATTCTCCAAAACTCAAAGTATGGTGAAAGCTTACAAAAATGATAATTTTATTCATTACAATGTGTTAATCATTTGCATGGATTAGATTTATTACATAACTTGCAATTTCAAAAATATTTGACAAAAACTTTTAACATGACTTAGTAATTACCTCCCTTGCAAATATGTTTGAAAGAATAGCAATTTTAAATGTGTCCATAAATAGTCTATGCTGACATTATTCAAATATCTAAGATTTATTTATTTATTTATTGGAGTTAATGCCGTGTGAACACAATTTTAGGTCATTTTACAGCGTCCAGCGCACCTAACCTAGCTTTCCTGGACCATTGTCTATAACCAGTACTCACCTACCCTTCCACAAGGCCGGAAACTTCTCCATATTATTTAATCAATGGAGAAAATCAACATTATTGTCAAATTGTCAAATCGGGTGAGATTCGAACCCGCACCCCCTCGGACATGAGTATCCAAATCTCGGCGCGCTACCAACTGCGCTATCGACCCAGGTTAAATATATTACATGGTAAAATTTAAGGCATACAATGTACAAACAAACTTAACTATTTCTAGAATGTTTCAGCAGCAATAAAACATAAATTTCAGTTAAGGATATTATACCTTAACAAAATATTTCAATTGTATCTGAACATGTCACTTTAGAGACACCATACAATATTCCTAACAACATATCTGTACAATAGCATGAAAATTGTCTAAGGAGGGGAAAAAACAACAAAAGAGCCTGCTTATTGTAGTACCTTACCAATAAACAATGTATTTTTATTGTTAACCATAATTTAGAGCAGGTTCATGAAAATGAGGATTTAGGTCACATGTGTTACGATTATAAGACATTGTAACATACAGACTGCAGGCAATAAAAGTGCAACAATAAGGCCAAGATGACATAAAACTTTGGTTTAACTGTCTGAAGAATTAATTATTTGAGTTCATGTTTTAGTAGGTTATCTTAATTGTAAAGGTCAAGGGCATTCAAACACAAGGTGAAGGGCATTTCCATCACAGGTCAAGGACACTTCAACAAAGGTGAAGGACATTTATATCACAGGTCAAGGACATTTCAACAAGAGGTGAAGGACATTTACATCACAGGTCAAGGACACTTCAACATAAGGTGAAGGGCATTTACAACACAGGTCAAGGACATTTCAACAAAAGGTGAAGGACATTTACATCACAGGTCATGGACATTTCAACCAAATGTGAAGGGCATTTACATCCCAGGTCATGGACATTTCAACCAAATGTGAAGGACATTTACACCACAGGTCAAGGACATTTCAACAAAAGGTGAAGGACATTCACATCACAGGTCAAGGACATTTCAACAAAAAGGGAAGGGCGTTTACGTCACAGGTCAAGGACATTTTAACAAAAAGGGAAGGGCATTTACATCCATGGTCAAGGACATTTCAACAAAGGGTGAAGGACATTTACATCACAGGTCAAGGACATTTCAATCAAAGGTTAAGGTCATTTACATCAGAGGTAAAGGACATCTCTTTCAACAATTGAAGCACATTAAACCAAGAGTTGAGTTCATTTTGATTAGACACATTTCAGAAAATAAATAATGATAACAATGATGATGCTGATGATGGTGGTGGTGATGGTGATGATGATGGTGATGATGAGGATAATTATAATAATAATAAAAACTAATAATAATGATAATAATAATATAATAAAAATAATGATAATAATAATAGTATTAAACAAGTAAATCTGTGAGCTAATGCTCACTAGTGATACCCCCGCAGTGAGAAATATGACTATCATAATGTAACTTTCATTTAACGAAATCTAAAAAAACAGGAAGTAGATGAGCAAGGAGCATGAAATCGCTTTACACCACATGGGACTATGGGATGAAGCAATATTCAAAGTTTTAGGCTGCTGCATGTTATAGTTGCTGAGAAAAGTGCGACGAAAGTTTTGTAACGGACGGACGCGACAAACAGGAAGTAGATGAGCAAGGAGCATGAAATCGCTTTACACCACATGGGACTATGGGATGAAGCAATATGCAAAGTATTAGGCTGCTGCATGTTATAGTTGCTGAGAAAACTGCGACGGAAATTTCGTAACGGACGGACGGACGCACGCACGCACGCACGGACAAGGGTAAAACAGTATACCCCCCTCTTCTTCGAAGCGGGGGTATAATTATGACAATCAAGACATAATAGTTATTGCAGTGTTAACACTTTTAAACACTCTCCAATCATTTCCTTTAAGTACTGTTGTGAGTTTGCAAAGTAATTTCCAACAAATATAGAGTATTTAAATCAGCAGGGTTAAGAATCATATATATACCAATAATTACCTGTGGATATGATATTTGTGTATAGAAATGCTGATATTTAGTAATATGAATGGCACATTACACTAGATTCAAGTCAGTTATATTGACTTAATGATATGTCTTTTTATAATATATGTACTAATAGCTAGACAGCTGCATTATATAGTCCCATATTAATATACAGTACAACCTGGGTAATAGGCAACTAAGGCTGTCATGATATACCGGTATACCGGTATATTGCAATACGCAGCTGCAGCAATACGTACCGCGGTACGATTTTAACGTACCGGTATTTGGCGGTATTTTTATTTCATTGGAACATCCTTTCTTTCCCAAAATAAAAGTAGCGAAACGTCAGTTTTTCCATTGTTCACACTTGTTAATACTTTAAGAGGCTAGATTCTATAACTAGCTTCATGTAAGATTTGCAATGTTTCTGTTAAATACAGCAGTGGCACAACGAATCTACAAGACCACAATATAATGTGGTACTTATCGCGATACAATGCTAGCGTATTGCAACATATTGCGATACGCTTCTGGCATATCGTGACAGCCCTATAGGCAACCTTAACCCTTTACTGGTCAGATGAGTGAAAATTGACCAGTTTTTCACCTTATACCCTAACATTATTGAGCTTTTTCAATATACTCTTATTTCATTACTAATTGATAGACAACAATGCAACTTGGCCCAATTATCCCTGTGTGATTGGCCGAATTATTCCCTGTTTGTGTTTCAGAAAAAGCCACTTGAATTGCAATCCCAGCTATTGTGACAATGCTTGGGCAAAGCTTTTGCTCTTTTTCAGTCCTAAATTTGCATTTCATTCAATTATATTTTCTCTAAAATGTGGTCTTAAATGCTAGTACATTGTACTTTCAAGAGACTGAAAGCATGTCATCTCTTCACCATTTTGTGCCACTTTTTGTACCAATGACAAACTCCCCTTCAAATCTCAGGGGCAGAGGAGGGTGCAAGAGGGAAAATGTTGAAATCCCACACTACTGTGAATTGTATGAAGGACAGGGTTTGACTATATGAATCTTTTATAAACAAAGCATTGTAAGACTTAATTGTTTATTCCTTCGCTTCATTTGTTTTCCAATTAAAGATTTAAGCATAATGTGCATTTAGTTTTGCACATAATATTCATAAATAACCAAATCATGTCTAATTAATACATAATTACTATAATAAAATAAGAGGCAATATTTTAAGTATAATTTGATGGCAGTTTTCTGACCTAATTTGCTACCAGTGTTGATCAACAGGGATTTTTACCTCTTTCACTTTGACTTTAAACCTAATAAGGATGTGCTACAGCTGGTATCTAAGTCCTTTTAGAGGCCAGGGGGAGCTTGTTTACAGGGCTGGGCCCTTGATAGTCCCTGTACAAGTTATTTCCAATTATGTGTAAATTTGAGTTTAATGCCACAAATGCCGATTCGTGCTATTTATTCAATATTTATTCAATTCAAATACATCTATGAGCTTGCCATAGAACAAACCCTTCCTAGTGACTAGTAAGTAATTGCATTTTATAGTCTAAGTTTCATGCTTATGCACATTCACCGACTTTACAGCCATTACCCCCTGGTCATCGGGATACTGCTATCTATATATCTATCTATCTATCTATCTATCCATCTATCTATCTATCAATCTCCCTGGGGAGTCTTTTAACTCAGCTTAGTGCAGCCGAAACTTTGGTGCAACAGAATAATACCACCCTCGCAGGAACCCATTTACACCTGGAAGAAGTGAAACAATTGCAGGTAAATTTCTTGCTCAAGGAAATTAGCAGTGCCCCCGGGGGGTTCGAACCCGGGACCTCTCAATCTCTAAGCCTGCATCCTACCACTGGACTACTGCTCCTACAAGTACGGAGGTAAATGGCAGATAGGCTGTAGAAATTATTTCATGACCGACAAAAAAGTTAGGCAGGTCTGACCTGGAAATAGAATTAATGTACCAAGCCAGGGCTTTATTTCAGTACCTGGGAAGGGGCCTGCGGCCTTTCTATGTGAAGAACATTTGGGGAAATTGTATCGCTACTTCATATATAGGGGAACAAAAAATCCAAGTTAAACTCCAAATTTTGGGAAAACTGCATGATTTTAAAGAAATTTCAGGAGGGAAAGGCACCTGTTAACAGCCCCTGTTATATAAGGAAAAAAAGGTCTGCAAGCATTAATGGTCAGGTTCATCACCAACTGAGCAAGCCAAGCTAGTTACAAAATAAAATTTGATACTCTATGGACATATGAAAAAAACAACAACAAAGGGAACTAACCTCTATCCAAACTTTCTCACTAAGGTATGAGAAAGGTACAGGTGGATTGTCTCCCTTGAATACTTGTAACTTAGAGAAATCAATTGTATTTTTGTCAAGTCTTGGAGGAGTTCCTGAAAATATGAAGATTGGGAGTTACAAGTAGAGTTGACAATCTTAACTCTTAATTGAAGAAAAATTAATGTATTGCTTAGTTAGAAAGAGAAGTATTTATATAGAGTAAAAACGTTCCGGAGAGCCGAAACATGGTTGCATATGACAAATAGTTGTTTAAAACAGAGGGTTGCTCAGATAGTCTAGACTGTATAATGATTTTTCCATGAGTTCTAAGATATATGATTTTCCATGATTTTTCCATCATATAACATGATCTTTCCAGGACTTTTCCATTACATAATATCATTTGCCATGACTTTTCCATGATTTTTTCCATGATAAAACCACACATAAATCCATGATTTTTACATACATGGACTCAAACTTAAGACCTTACTTTACACAGCCACCTGGCTAGCTCAGTTGGTAGAACGCAAGTCTACTGATCGAGGGGTCCTGGGTTCGATTCCCGAGCGGAGCATACTTTCGTGGAGATTGGTCATGAAATTATTTCTACAGCCATTCTCCCTCCTTTCAGTGATTCTTAATTATTTAGGGCAGTTGTCAGTCACTAACCTAAGTATGCACTTAGTAGTTGGTTAACAGTTAAATCCAGAGATTTAGCCTTTCCAGGAACAGTGAGTAAGTTGACTGACTGCTATTATATAACCTATTCAATGTGTTGCTATGGCATTTAACCCAACAAAATAAAATAAATAAATAGAATTGTACACATCTAATCCTCTCACAACCATATCAAACCTGTTTTAAGACGTCCCATTTTAAACCCTATCTCTTCTAGACTGACAGCCAGACCTATAGCGGGTTCATCGTCCAGTCTACCAGCTGGTCTCACAATGGTACCTATGTTGATACAACCACGTAAAAATGTCCCCGTCGTTAAAACTACACATTTACTGGTGACCAGTTCACCTGATTCTGAAGAAATATAAACATATGTATAGATATAAAGATATTATTAGTAAAAATTTGATAGCTTAAGCCACCCTGCTAGCTAAGTTGGTGGCCCACAATTTTACTGATCAAGTAGGTTTGATTCCTAGCAAGGCATATTTTCAAGTAGCTTGGTCATGAAATAATTTCTATGACTATTCTGCCATCTTCAACTGATTCAAAATCATTGCAGTTGTCAATCACTGAAGAAGTAATTTGTTAACAGCTGAAGGTAAACTGACCGCCATTATATGACCATTACAATGTGTTATTACAGCATTGAAAAAAATTTGATCTGCTTGCCACATAGAGGTGTTTTGAATTACTTTCCTGTAAGATAGCTAGTTCCACTATAGTTTGGAAACAATTCAATCAAACTTCAATGATTACTATGAATATGAATTATTACCTCCCTTGGATTAAAAAATTTTCAGTCAGCATAATTTTAACATCTGCTATTGTTAAAAGATTCAAAATATAAAAATGGAGGGTTGCCCGCAAGACTGTATTAACTCGCTCTATAATGCAAAGCACTTACTACAGTCTAGCAGGCAACCTGCAATTAATGATAATTGTTGTTAATTATGAACAACTAGATATTTACAGTCACCATAAAACTAAGTTTGGTGTTAAGGGAATTCTGTGAGAACATAAAACAACACTAATTTGCAGTTTGTTCCCACATCAGATATTTTGGCAAGGGATAAGGTAAATAAACTAGTTCATACCTAGTTTTACTCCACCACAAATCTTCTTTTTAAACATATTATTACTACTTCCATCAGGGTCATGTAATATAAGATCTTCAACAGGACTTTCCTTGATTGTTAAATTCTTCATATTTAACATCATCTCTTGCATATGTTTCTTGTATAATTTACGATCTATCTGTGCTCTAGGTCCCTACAAATAAAGGTAAAATACAACCTCCCTTGAACAACACCCACTGGAAGAAACTATAGTGTGTTGCTGTTCAGAGGTTGTTGCTATGCAGAGGTTAAATTCAATTAAATTATGCCTAACGAAAATATCAAAAGCTGTTGTTGTGCAGAGGATTTGTTCTGTAGTGGGTTAATGTGTGCACCACTGACAGTTGAATAATATTAAATAATACTTAAAACTGATCAATAAATCTTAAACTTAAGCATTATTTAACAGAAAATAACACTGACACAAATTGACTTACCCATACTGCAGGACCTCTACTTTTATTCAAGACAGAGTAATGTACCCCTGACTTATCTGGAAATATAAAATATCTAATTAATAATTGTATTTGTTTACTTATAAAGAGCATTAATCCAAATTGTTTGTCCTTGGTAAAATCCTCACCAAGACTATCTAAAAGGACACTTAACATGGAATTGTTTACAACAATTGCCATATTGAAACAATGGAGTCGAACTGAACATTTGTTTTCAGAATGGAAAACTTTAAATTAAACCAAAACCTAAACTGGTTTGTTCAAAACAAAATGCCTCAAGATAATGCATATTGAATATAATACCAACAATAGTGCTCAAAATGAAAGAGGGAAAATTAAAACATTTCTTACCACAAATGACAGCACACAGACCATCTAGGGCATCAACTTCTCTCATTAAATGTCCTTTACCTACACCTCCAAATGATGGGTTACATGACATCTCACCTGAAATAAGAAGAGAGAGTGACAAAGTCTAGTGGAACCAAATAGGTACCAAACCATAGTACCAAGACTGGAGACTTTTAAGCATGGACTGCAGATTAAAGAAACAACTATGAGAGTACTTCTGTACTCACCATCAATTATCTAACAAACATTGAGTATTTGTGGTTTAATGTTTGCACCATGGACAGTTGAACAAAATTCAACAATGACTTCTTAATTATTCATGTAAAAACAAGAAACTGAAATCTAATAATAAGTTTCATCAATGTATAACCCACTGAAAATCCTATCTGGGATTGCACCCACTACCTTCCTGTTGTAAGGGTACACTCTACCATGTCGCTTTAAAGGGAGTATAAGTGCTGTAACAGGGCTCGAATTTAAGCTCGCATACTCGCAAAATGCGAGTGGATTTTTAAAATTGCGAGTAACTTTTATTTTAACTCGCAAAAAAAATTTCAAAAAAATTTTACTTAATTACCTAATGAGACTGTAATCAGCATTGAAACGGCCAGATAGATCGATGGTATAATATAATTAAAGATTCACCGTAAAAACATATTTGATAATCTTTGCTTATTCCACAGTAACGCACTTGTTCTATCTGCAGTAAAGTAAAGTAATAAGTTGCTTTCATATTACATTTATTATGTACGAATAGTTCCAATGTGTGCTATTAAAATTTGGAGAAAAATGCGAGTGATTTTTGTCATTTCGCGAGTTGATGTTAAATGAACTCACAAAATTTTGCGAGTCCAATTTTTTGGTAAATTCGAGCCCTGTGTAATATAACCTCTGCTAATATGCCCGTTCCTTACCAAAAATTGTCCCTAAAATCTTAAATGCCTGCAGGACAATCTGTGGACTATAACCTCAGCTACAAATACCACATATAGGCGCAAAGCGTTCAGCAAATTTTATTGTAATAAATATAGAATCATACCAATAGTGGATATTTTGTGAGTGACCAGTAATGTGTTTCTTCCCATCCTTGCTGCGGCACCAGCTGCTTCCGTTCCAGCGTGACCTCCTCCGACAACAATAACATCATAGTTAGTTGAACCATTAGAATAACATCGACATCCATGGAATCTTCTGGTCTTCGAGTGTAACAGTTTCTGAAGCTGAGAGACTTTTCTTAGCCTGAGGTAAGATCTCATTTTTCACATTAAATTTGTATAATTCTACAAGCTTCACACAGCTCTACATTAACTTTTAACTTTTTAAAGTAGGATGCCAGGTTGGACAACAGCTATTTATTTCACTTGCAAGGACCAAATGTTTATAAGCAGTAGCAAGTTGCCCGAACCCAAATGTAGGTTGTCAGGGGCAATTGGACAGCCTTTGATGTCCTGCCACCCCAATTATAGGTGTTCAATAATATTGTGCTAATTTCACAAGCCAAAATCAATTTACACTAGCACTAAGTTCAAGGCTAGTGAGTGAATTCAGATATGTGACATATAATGTCCATGAACCAGCCGGACTTCATGACACTTAACAGTTATTGCCGGTTTAAACCTGAAACATTTTGTGCATAATTGAAACTTAATTGAATCTAGTATCCGAATTTAAATATCCGACTTCTAGGGCATTAAGGTCATTAAAAAATTGAAAAGTCAAATGATTAAAACTGGTTAATTTCATTAATCAATCACAAAATATGTCATCTGTGTAATTACAGAAAATGTAAGTAATTAGATAAATGCTTATCACGATTTTCACGTGTTCTTCGTGTGTCACAGTTTCCCAAACTTTCTAACCGGTGTCGTAGTAAATTTTACCTCGCAAAAAATTCAAGTCGCGTAAAATATCGCGTGAAAATGTCACAGTCGCGTGATCCAATATGGTGACCTCAGGAATAATTTTGCAATGTTTATTTTAGTGTTTTCTGAATGAATTATGATCGGAGATAATGTAAACTCTAAAAATGGGTGGTAAAGATTCTAAACTATCGTACATAACTCACGAGGAGGCTTTGAAGAGAGGTAATTGCCTGAAATGTATTTAAATGCTATTTAATGTATCAAAAATCGACTGAAAATTGTCTACCGAGTTGGCCCACTTACGTGAAAGAGTGACATTTGCTAGTTCATTGATATCGAGTGTGGGTGTATCTCGTAGCTTCATTCAGTAAATAAAACTACACATTATCAAGTGTTACTGTCATTATTGTAGTTTTTTGTATTGAATGATTTGTTGATAATATTTGTTGATTTGATTTCCTGGTTTGTTTGGTTGAAAAAGTAAATTTTTTGGTTGAAGTAAATTTTACCAGTGAAATTTATACTTGTCTATTTTATAGTTAAAAACTCTTTATATCAAACACTCTATGAGTACAAAATGGACCAACTCAACTAGTCATTATTTGTAAAATGGACATGTTATAGAACACAACCCAGTGAACCCACAGAATTAAATTTTTGACTGTGGCTTGAGTTATGGTTTCGAAACTTTAGCCTCGGAGTCTTGAGTTAAGGTAGTGCAGTAACTCTAGACAACCCTTTGAGCCAAAGCTCGAGTAACTGGAGTTTTATGAAGTAAGTCTTGAGTTAGGCCTGAGGAACAGGAGTTTTACAGATACGTTTCAACTTTTAAGCATTAAACTACATGTTAATATACATTAGTAATACTAAATAGTATTTATAAGAAAGACATATTTACTGTTGTAACTTAACAAACTGGCATTGAATACGCCATTTAATCTACATAAAAATGCAAACAACTCTACATCCAGGGCTTGAATTTGACCCAAGATATCAGGTTTTGATGCGTGTAAATTTCAAAATACCCCTTTTTGACCCTCATTCTTATTGCCCGGGTGTCAATTTGACCCGCGTTTATTTTGCCTTTGTTAGTTGAGTTGAGATCTCCAATTAACAAAAGGTAGAGCGTATGTTATGTTGGCCTATTTGATATAATCGACCAATCAGCGACATGAGGTACGCGTAGATAAAGCTTTTTGGATGCTTGCCGTTAACTTGATAATGGTATTTAATTTTGAGCATGTTGTGAGGCAATTTAATTAGACATGATAATCTGTTTGTCAATGTTTCTTAAAGACAATTAAAGGTGACAGATTAAATAATTATCATAATTGTTATCATAATTGTTAAATTCCATGTAAAAATAATTGTAAAAAAAAATATTTTTTCATCATTTGCAACAAATAGATTTTTATTCATAATTTGTTATTTTATTTCATAATGTCATACATTTTCGCAACCGAAGCAATTACCAATTAAGTGAAACATTGTTAAAATTACGTTAGTAATTAAATAATGTTATTATTTTGATTAATAGTTCTTCTTAATTTAGCAATAAGTAAGGGGAAATTCTCTCAATGTTTTATTTCAGGAATTAACTTTGGTTGAAAATAAATTTGTTTACATTCAAAATTTCTACTCTTGAGTTTTGTTATGTTGGAAATCTGAGTCATGCTGTAAGTTTTGACAGTTTGTCAGCTTGACAACATGTGGAACAAGATTTAAGTTACAACAAAGGCATTGCCACTCTGCATGTGATTTTGTATGTGGGTCTGTTTGCCAACTATGACAGAAACTACAATGAAAAATGTGGTTATATAAAATCTCGGGCAAAAAAATGGGACTCCCAACTTTGGGCTGCGGGACTACTTTTCTCAGTAAGGGAGTCCTGGACTCCTACTCGTAAAATCCTAGGGAGAACCTTGAAATCTTAGTTATTAAAGCTACAACAATGACATTAAAATCTATGAACGAAAGTATGAAGTATAGTTTTACCCCAGAAAATTTGATTTTTACCCCTGAAAATTTTGACTGAAAGGTCATTGACCCTTGAGTCTGAAAGTCTAGTTCAAGCCCTGTACATCTTTAAGTTGCAAAATCATTTGAGGTTGCTAATTAATGATGAATAATTATTGGTTGCATATTAGTGGAGACATCCAAATTGTTTGAACAGCCTTTCAAAATTCAAATGTTGGGTTGTTAAATGACACAAAATGAACTGTATTTTAGGATACAGTAAAAGTTCATTCTCTCGAACACCACCAGCTCGAATTAATTGGCTGAGTCGAACACATTGTCTGGCACCGATCAATTTCCCTTCTATATCTGTATAAAACAACCTCTTCTGAGTCGAACAGGACAGGGTCGAACTCTCGAACCAATATCACGGTCCCGTGGTTTACAAATACACTATAATACTATTGTCTCTCTCGAACAATAGACTTTCACACATCAGCGACAATGGTCTGATCGTCGGTATTGTTTGTGACGCGTGATAATAACACGGCGTGAAAATCGCTCAACATTAAATTTGTTAATTGATTTTATTTGTCTAAACATTTTGTTGTGTGATCACATTGTCGCACAAAAATGCTTAACAATAAAATTGTTTGTAGATTGCACATTGTTGATGGACACAAGTTATCCAGTGTCATGGCATGATTAAAAATCAAGAATAAAACGAGTAACTAAGGCCTCGCTAAAACAAATGAATTAGCGCGTGTACATCTTGTATGTTTGTTTTAATTGATAAAAATTGCTAACAAAATGTTAATGCAATTCAGTATAAAATCAGTGCAAATTTACGATCGGTCTCAATTCAAAATGTTAGAACAGAATATACACACAGATTCAATGACTGAACAACTTAGTGAAGGATCCGGTAACGAACCATTCTTAATGAAACACATAACAAGGACGTTCATCTCATATACTACTACTCACCTAAATCATAATAATGTTCATAAATGTATAACCAGCGAACAACAAATAAGTTATAAGCAAATTAATTTGCAGTTTGTACTGACTACGTTCACAAGACACTTAAACGAACCGTGTGTTCAGGTTTTATATTAAACCAAGGGAGATAACGAATAAAAACAATTTAAAAAACAAAGGGAAGTAATAACGTCGAACTCGGACGAATGTCGGCCAGGTCGAACACCTGCCTGTCTCGAATTTTTTTCCACGTCCCTTCGAGTTCGAGCCAGCGAACTTTTACTGTATCTCTTTTTTACATAAACATCAAAATGTACCTATTAGGGTCATGCACTGTGCTGTGGCTGCAATCTGCACCGTTTGTTAACAGTTGATGTGTGACTCGTTGATCAGGGAAGTTCTTGTCAACAGCTTTGAATTGTGACACTAGAAGTAGACTTCAGAAACCTTGCTTTAAGTTCTTAATTTTAAGTTTAATCATCACTTAAATGTTTTAAGCACAAGCTCAAATTATTATAAACTTAGAGAAAAATTATCCACCTACCCAACCATATAAATAAGTTTCACTAGAGCCACAATCAATTTGCCTTAGACTTTTGACTGGTGGGGTAAGAAAAGTACTGTTCTTTTACTACTGTATCTTTTATTTATTTTATGTGATTATTATTGTTTGAAAATATCTGTTTTCAGTATCTGAAGCCGAATTAAAACGTTTAAAAGATGCGTTTAAGAGAGTGTCCACTATTAGTGGTTTTATGACAGAAACTGTTTTCATGAGAGAAGTCTTGTGGGATGGAGTTCCAGCAAAAATTGCACAGGTGTGTATGAAAGCTTCAATGTACATTATTTGTATTTGTAATCTGTCGTGAGAGTAATTTTTCTCTGCATAGCTAAAAATGTTCAGATGTCCAATGAAATATTTGAGTAGCAGCAATTGGTCTGTCAGCAAACCAGGCTTTGACACTAACAGTGTCCCATGATTCAAAGGATCCCAAAAACTTGGGAGGAATCCCAGTGATGCTTAGCTAGGGATTTGTCAGGATCACTATAAAAACACAGATTTAAGTTCTAATTAATTGCTTTTAATGGTTTTGTCTATTATTGGAGGAATCCCTAATATTAATGAGGAATCTCTAAAAAACTGACCTCTGGATACCTGGTAAATACAATAACTGTCGAACCCTGCAAACTTTCAATAAACTATTTAAGGATGGTCTAAACTCAACCATTCTCACTGTTAGAAGTATACTATTGTATATAAAACACCAATTCTATGAGGTTCTACCATTCTATTATTGATAACACACTAGGTAATTCTATAGACTCCTTTCATATAATTGTTGATATTGGAAAAAACATGATAAAACTGTTAACTAAACTGTCATATATATATATATATATTCCTTTGTGCAGTAACCTGATAAAAATCATTGTTTTTAGAAAGATTCATGTTTCTACATGTAGTTATTAATTCCACAGAGATTTTATGAATACATGTACATAAGAATTGGCAAAAATAAAATACATTTGTAAATTGTACAAAGCTTCATGGGCAGGGGAATTTGTTTATGGGTTTAGGGAAAATACATAAATTTTTGGGAGGGCATTTTAGGCTCAAAAATGGCCTAAAAATTTACTATGTACTAATTATATCCAAAGAGGTTTCTCTGCTCTAGATCATTCTCAGAATTAATTTTCTTCCACTTGGAGCCAAATTATTTGTAATTCATCTGCATTTAAATGCTCTGTGACTGACTGGACATCATCCCCAGGTTTGATACCTAGGCAAGCCATAATAGCTTCATGATATATTTCCATGGGTGGATCCAGCGGGGTGGGGGGAGGGGTCAGAGGGGTCCGGACCCCCCTAGAATTTGGAAAATGTACATGTCTATTAATGTATTTCTTGCTTGTAATTCATTTTTAAGTAGTATGAAGCAATTTTTCTCTGTGCTTAACATAGATTTAATGGTTATGCAGTTTTTATTATCAACATGTTGCATTTTTTCTGTAAAATGTGTATAATGTGGTTATGGTTCGCGGTTCAGACCCCCTAGAAAAGTTCGGACCCCCCTCCCTTAGAAAAACTTCTGGATCCGCCCCTGATTTCCTAGACCAACTTAGTCCTAGACTAGTCCCCTGTATTGCCTGGTGGTTGTTGGTGCAGAGTTACAAATGATTGACCCCAGCACATTAAATCTGGACTCAAATATGCTATGGGTTATATTATACCATATCTAAACCAGCCACAACAATCATGAAGTACATAGCCATAAATTTCTGTATTTTATTGCTTTTATTCATATTGCTACATTAATATAATGTACAATCTAAAAGCTAAGCAGTACTTAAAGATTGTAAGAACCATAAAGGATCAATATGTTGTCTTCGTGCACAGATTATGTTTAAGCTGATTTATTTTAACTCACTTAAAGTTTGTATTCTTGGTCAAAAGTTACAAGCCAGAAAGTGATCATCATTTTTGTCATTACTTGCTCTCGAAAAAATTTAGGAAGATTTTGTTTGTGATTCAAACCAACACAGAGCTGGCTATATAATGATTACCAGTCTGAAGTGTGAACTACTCGGCCATGCTCTCTCCATGAAGAACTGTAGTTAACTGTGTTTTATCAGGCCATTTTTGGGTTGTAATTTGACCCCATTCTCCTCCCCTTAAAAGTGAAAATAAAAGCTGGTAATTATTTAGCCAAATAATTATATTTATGTTATTATCACATTATATTTAATTTACATTGGTGAAAGTTTTCAGTATTAATACTGATTTCAGAATTTTGAGAATATATTAGCTTATAAAATTTGTCTATTTCAGTATTTTAAAAGGGACTTTTCATTAGTTTTAAGACTATCAACTTTCACCCATGTATATTTATAGTCAGTTACTAAAGTTCATTAGAAATTATGCTTGTTTTGTAATTAAACCTTGCCCATTTGAAATAAATCTTGTCTTATATTACAGTTGTTATTCAAGGCGTTTGGAGGTGGACCTAAAGGTTTATCATTTAAAGAATTATTGGCTGGAATGGTGGTACTTACTAAAGGTACCAAAGAAGAAAAGATTAAAAGTAAGTCTTAAGATATTACTATGTGTAGATACTAGATGGATGATCCAGCAGGAAGATTCTTATTCCTCATATCCTAGACTTTTATATTTGTGACCCCTCCATCTCTACCAAAAGTTCCTGTGTTTTTTTTATTGCATAATATTTTCTGTTCTGAAATATAGCAGCAATACACTACATATGGGGTTTTCTAGGATAGGTCTTGAATCATTAAAACAAAAGGTTGATATAAATCTTTGTCCAGACTCCTTTTCTGTACAAATATTGAGAGGCATATTGGAAACAACTGACATGCACTAATGAAGTTAGAAATTTTATCATGCAAACATGCCTACGTAATTTGGTTTTAAAATATCTGTAGGATAGAATATAAGAGCTAGGGAGAGAGATTTATATTATTGTAAAATATTGACATTGTTAAAATAGACCCTGTCATGATATGCTTTCTTTATCCACAAACCTAGTGGGGTTCTTTTTAAATATCCATAATTTTGATTTTTGAAAAATATCATTATCTTGAAATGATTGTACAGTATAACCTCTGCTAACGGCACCTCTAACGAGCGGCAACCTCCGACGAGCGGCATATTAGAATTGCCCCCGTCAATTTTGCACTATGATTTACCTTTAACGAACGACACCTCCGCAGAGCGGTGAACGGCCATTGAGATAAATTCCCATTGTTATTCTTTACCTCTGTTCAGCGACACTAAGTCTAGCAAGGTTAATATCAATAATCGATACTTATCTATGACCGGAAGATTTAAACAATAAGCGATACCCTTAATCGTATAATACTACCCTAAAGTGTCATGTTGTTAAATCATTTGACTGACAGGGGTTAATAAACAAGTGACATATGGTTTCCATGACACCAACGAACGGACCTACTTGTAAGATGAGGAGCGCTTTGTTTGGTAGGCTGACGTCATCAAATATTAGTTGTACATACGTCCACCTAGTTGAAGATAGTAAATGAAACTTATTTGTTATTGTACTTTAATATTATTAGAAACTTCGAATGTTATTTGAGATTTAAGAGTCGAATCAAATATTTACTCCCGAAAGACGACGATAATTCATGCTAAATATTATTCGCTTTTAGACATGTATAAAATAATTTTGATGGTAACAGATACAATTTCTCTAGTGTATTGCTTTCTTTTGTGTAAAACTAACGGAGCGGCACCTCTGCAGAGCGGCACTTTTTTCAAACTCCGCCTAAAGTCGCTCTGCAGAGGTTACACTGTATACTATTTTCCTTCATTTCAACTGTTGTAAAATGCTGTGTTATTTTGAAAAATATCACTACAGTGAAAATATAAATGGAGATATTTTTCACTGCAGTGAAGATTTTAAGAAAAATATGAGGGTGTTTAAATACAGGTTAGTCTGTACTGGAAATAAGAGAAGAAAAATGATGATAATAATCTATTTGTATTGTAACATGAACCTAGAAAACAGTGGCTATAACTCTTAGAAAATCTGTCCTAAGCTTAACTCAGTGAAATAAAAATTTGACCTCACATCAAAATTGATAAATGTAAATATTGCATTGTATATAAATGTGTGTGCATTTCTAAGTTTATCATATTGTAGTGCTCAAAGTTCATATTATACATTTTCGTATTGTTGTCATTCATTTAATGTCATTTTATGCATATTTGTCCTCAAATTACTCTGAAATACACTGATATAATCATATATGGAACCCTATGAATACACTAAGACCAATGTTTGTGGTCACATGCATTCATTTCTGTTTTATCTCATGCAGATCAGAATAAATATTTTTCTATTTAAATTTGTTTGGACTTACATCCACTTTAGTGAAATGAAATTTTCCATGCCTATTTTTGGCCAACATTAGTGTTTTATGTTTCCTTTTGACCCCTATAAGCTTTGTATCTCCCCAACAATTTTAACCTTTGCAGCCATTGGACCCCAACCCTTTAAATTCTCGGCAAAAGCACTGGCCACCATACATTGTGTTTCACTTGACAGGCTAATCTTTGCTTGTATATGCAGTAGAAATATCTCATAACTGATTCTCTTTAGAGAAGAAATTCACTTTCTTACATTTAATATGAGTAACTGACAAAATGACACAGATTCCTGCAGGAGCTTTCATGATCTAGATTGCTCCGGATCAATTAGACGCTTACAGTTTTTCTGTGATCTTTGAATCTTTAATGGATAACAGCGAGTCCCACTTGCTCATAATAACTTAATAGTATAACAGTGTCCTCGTGTCCAATATTGACGTCACTCCTCTACTATGAAAATTGTCTCTCAGTTTTTCCCTGATTAACCTATATCCCAATATTTTCTGTTTCTTTAGATTCTTTAAACATTGTTGCACTTTGGTGATACTTTTTGGTGATTATTGATCCTATGGGACAGTTTCTGCTAATTTTGCCTGATTTACCTAAGTCCCCATACTTTCTGTTTCTTTTCGCTCTTTAACATTGTTGCGCATTGGTGATACTTTTTGGTGATTATTGATTGGTTGAGGCAGTATCAGCTGATTTTGCTTTATAATTTATTAACTTATATATCTTTTATCCACATCTTTTTGCTCTTTAAACATTATAGTGCTTTGGTGATACTTTTGGTGATTATTGATCCATTGGGGCAGTCACTGCTGATAATTATTCAATTAATTTTCGTGTGAACCATTCAAGTCCTGCCTTACATTTGATTGATGCAATGTAATAAAGTTTTGTCTAGACTCTCTGTGTGTATCTTTTAGAATGAAAATGTTTCTGGTTGTTGCGAGATAACATTTAGTAATCTCTAAGGCCATACTTAGAAAAATAATTGTTTGCAGTTTCAATACCTTTTCGGACTAATATGCTTCGACTCACTTTTTTTATCGGCAATCCCTGTACCAATTTTTTTAAATTCATGTCGTTTTTAAAAATATCTTTCTTATGAGAGTAAATGTATAAACATCAAATAAAACATTTTTCTCTTCCTAACTATTGTTAAATTTTAGTCAACAATCAGTAGCTTTAAGTAACCCCACTAATTTAAATACTTGATATTTGTTCCATTATTTATGTGCATAAAAACTCACTTCAGTTCTTCTGTTCTCACTATAAATAAAAATTTGTATCGGTAACTATGTATTGCATGGGTGAAAGTTTTCAGTATTAATACTGAATTCAGTATTTTGAGAATAATTTAGTTTATGTAATTTATATGAAATTGTGCTTTTTTCAGTATTTTGAAAGTATGTTTTCAGTTTTTTCAAATCTTTCAACTTTCACCCATGGAATTTGGATTTCCAAAGAAATATGGAGTATTTAAATCAGCAGTTCAATGTATGGGACTCTGCTAGGCAAATGGCAAACAAACATTTTTAAAGGATGGCCTGATGCCTGTAATGGTCTATAGGAAATGTGTTGGTCATCTTTTGTTTTAATGGCTATAGATTATTCTATTATACTACATTTGTTGGATATATCTTGTGGACATTGATTGGATTGGAATGTCTTTTCATTTGACGAGAGTTTCTACCAGTCTGTACGACAAATTTTCATTAGCATTGAACATTTTGGTCAAGCAAAGTGGACTTTTTTTCTGGACCAAATGAAGGTTTATTGTACCGAATTACTTTTTTTCATGATTTGTGAACGATTTAGCATAATTCTTCAATTAAATTAACATGCCAAAAAATATTTATAGTAAACGATTATTTATGAATCTAGTTTCCCGAAGTTTCTTCAAATCCCACCAAAGTGGGTTATTACCCTTCCATGAAATTTGATAATAATGTCAACTTTTCTGCATTAATAATGTATAGGGAGAATTTGCCAGTCTTGTTGCAGGACTGGATAGGTGAGTACTGGTTATAGACAAGGGTCAAGAAAAGCTGGGTTAGGTGTGCTGGCCTCTGTAAAATAACCTAAATTGTGTTGGCATGGCATTAAACCCAGTACCAAACAAAAATAAAATGAAAGATAATTTGTTTCTGTATGTCTTACAGCCTTTAATATTTCTGTACAAAGCAAAGTCGACATGTATACACATATTACGTATATATATTAAATTTTCAAGGATAGAAAAAAATATTAAGTTATATTGTCTAGTCGTTCAAATTTGATGAGTAGCACCATGGGGAACAATTGAGTTACAAGTTATAATATAGTTATTATCAATTTCTATGTCTGATGTTTCAATATGAACTCAGAATGAAACTTTAAATCTTGATTTGTGAAAGTGGATTACAAAATCTCAGAATTATTCCTGAATACAAGAATTCTGGAGTCTTGAAAGATCTTAACATGTTTCTAGTCCTTAAACCACATTGCTTATGAATTTATTATTCAGCATATGCAGAGTTGTTGGTCTCATTTAAGAGAGCTAAGCCTTAGCAATGTATGCCTGTAAAAATATTTCGAATAGAACGGATCATTATTGAGAAATTGGCCCAAATTATATTTTGGTAAAACCCCTGCGAAATGAAGTTCTTATGGTCAGGAGCAGTTCAAGAACAGCTCTTAAAAATCAGTAAAAGTTCTTTATTTGTTCTTGGGGATTTTAAGAACATTTGTTCTTGAAACGTTCATGAACAATCTTAAGGACAGTTCTTCAATTGTTCTTAAACTATTCTTGAACATTTTACGAACTTTTATTGAACAATAGTTACCCCTCAATGTTCTTGAGCTGTTCTTAAAGATGTTAATTAAAGCTACCATGTCCAAAGTAAATTAAATAAACTATAAAAAACCTATTAATTCATAGTTTTTTACTCAGAATTGCCAGCTTTATATCATGTTATAGTTGTAGAATTTGAAGATGGCCAATGCATGAGGTGTCACTGTAGCTGTTTTCATTGACAATTTTATAGTAACATAACTTATAACTTTACTATGCTATCAGTCACAATGTCACTCCATGATAGACACAGTTCTTGTATACCCTCTAAAATAAAGGTTATTATATAGTATACTAGCTGACTTGTACATGATATAAGACCTTGGCATTATCATATGTCATCATGAACTGTATTCAGATTCTCATAGAATGTAGGATATAAGCTAAGTAGCATCTATCATTACAGTGGTTTATTTTGCCTCAAAATGAGGTCGAAATTAGGCCTATTTACTATAGTAAAAATTTAAATACTCACTATGGTACTTCTGTACTTACGATCAATAAATATAGAAGCCTGTATTTATGCCCTGGGTTTATCAAACTAATATCAAGTAATTAAATCAGCAGGGTTAATGTATATGCCACTGACGATTGAATAAAATTTAATAATAGCATGTATCTTTACATTCATTGTTCACAGAACAGAACTGAACAGATTCTTTATACGGTAACATATACAATGAAATGCATCCTTGAAACAAGCAAATTATAGATATGTTCTGTCACTTATGAGAAACGTACATACATTCAAATAAACATATTCACACTATCTACTTAGGGTTGTAGGAAGTATTTTTTATGTGATAACCAGTTTTATCTGGATGATTGTTTACTATCCTGAAAGAATTCTGTTATCTGGATGATTGTTTACTATTCTGAAAGAATTCCAATGTAGCAGAATTCCTGTAGTTTCAAGCTGATGAGAGGAAGTAGTAGAACTGTGGTACGACACTTTCACAGATCAAGCAGTAGGGCTGTCATAATACGCCAGAAGCGTATTGGGGTATATTGCAATGTGCTAGAACTGTATCGTGATACATACTACAATATATTGCATTGCAAACAAAAGACAGGTTGCATAATACTTTTGTCTTCAAGAACATATTCAACTGTTCAATATTGAAGTATGTTATAGGATTTTGTAGGAAAAGTGCCTGGAGAAAAACTGGGCATTTTTAGAGTTATGAAAACAATCCAAACGCACCCAGATTGTTTAAATTCTTTGATCTTATACTACTGGTATATTGTGACAGCCCTATCAAGCAGTCACTCATTTGACCCCTACCAAGGGTTCTACTTAGTTTTCTTCAGCTAGAAATTCACATACTGTAATCTTCATTCTAAAGCAGAATAGCAAGGCACTGCATCCCCTGCCCTTTTTTGAGTTCAAGAATAATCACTTTAATATTGCCTCACTTTAAGTCTATCAATAACATGTGTAATTTTGCATTATTTTGACAACAAAATGTCTGTTACATTTCATGAGATGAAAATAACTAGAACCATGCCTGATATGGTATCACATATCAACTCTAATATCCCTAAAATAACTGATAAGTATTCTTGTAATGAGTAAATCATATTAAGTAATGTTTCAAGTTCAAACATATAAAAAAAGATATCAATCTTTATATTGTTACAGTCTCCTGTGTCTGCGTTTGTTTTTTATATAATGGAATTATATGATCATTATGATGTATGAAGTAAATATTGTTTGTATTGACAAAAAATCCCCCCTTTTCATCTCAATATACACTGTGTCTGATGTTTTTTTGGGGAGGTTTAACACTGTAGCAACACATTGTTGGTCATGTTAAGGCCATCAGTCAACCTACTGTTCCCGGAAAGGGTAAATCTCTGGATTTAACTGTTAACCTGGCAGTTATGAGGCAAATACTTTTGTCAGTGACTGACAACTGCCCAACATGATTTAGAATCAGTGGTAGGAAGGAGAATGACTGTAGAAACTATTTCATGACCATCCTCCACAAAAGTATGTCCAACCTCGGAAATAAATGCCTCATATACTCCATTGTTTTCGAGCTAGCTTTTATGGAGACATGGTCGAGTGTCGACTTACAACTAAGAATGTTGTGGGTTCCATCTCAGCAGCACTCTGCCCTTTTAATATCACTCTTTAAATTATCTATCTCTGTTTGTCTCACTCCCTATTGATCCAAAAAAAATCTCCATCCTGACCCCCCCCTTTCAATCCCTTTCCCTCTCCTTCTCTGTTCCCCTTTCCCTCCCACTCTTCCTACCTTCCTCTGTATTTAGCATGATACTACAATTTCCAGCATATTTATTTAATGACATTCTCGTTATATAGTTTATACATTAAACGGCAATAATTCCCGTCATGCATTGTTTTCAATCTGGGAGAATAATTTAAGATTTTATCATTCTATAAAATTAATGATATTACTAGAAATTAATCCATGAGTAAAATGCATTTGCAGTTTTATGATCTCTGTCAATTTAAATGCTTTCTTATGGAGTCCCTGAAGTGACATTTCAAAATACTTTTTTATTTTCACTATGTTTTTGTTTAAACAATTTTTTTACATAACATATTCTGTTTATTAAAAGAAATAGTATTTCATTTTAATGAAATATGTTTTAGATTTACTGGTATATCATAAAAGTAATATTATTTTTCCTTTTTTTTTTTGAATATTATTATTTAATTCTTTAGAAACATCGTTTTTGTTTTTACAAACAAAACTATCTGTACTTTGGAAATGAGTATTTAGTAACTACGAAATAATATTACCTTTAATCGAAATCATTGTGAAAATAAAAAGAAATTAAAATGTCACTTTTAGGCTCTCCATACTTTCTGAATCAATTGCTGTATTATGAATTATGCTTTTTGAATTGCATTACATGTATACTCAATCTCTGGGCAATGAATATGATGCAGTTGAGTTGAGTGTCATATCATTAATAGTTTTCTCTACTCAATCACTTCATTATAAGTTGTGTTTTGCAACACAAACTGCAATATGAGTTGTGCATTTTCATGTGATTTCCATTTCAATCGCTGTGCAATGAGACAGGGTAGTTCATTTTGAAATGTTTTACTTGTTCCTGAGTGGCTCGATGTATTTGGAGTTGTGCATCAGTGATTATAGCTTTTAAACTTAATTAAGAATTGTATCAAATGTAATTCATTATTGTTTATGTAGAGTTATAACAGTGTGATCATTATAGACCTTGATTGCACCATAATGATTTATTACTGAGTTAAAATTTCTGCATGGTTGGAATTCTGCTGTGTTAAAAGTCTCATTTTGTAGGAGAGATGGTTTTATTTATGTGGACAAAACTTCTGCAGTCTTGTAAGCATCACAAATGGGCACTGAATTTCTGCTGCTAGTCCTGACCTTTTTTCCATATATATTGGGGTCAGTTTACAGGCGCCTTCCCCTCCTGAGATTTCTTTTAAATCATGTAGTTTTCCCCAAATTTGGAGTTTATCTAGAATTTATTATTCCCTATCAATGAAACTGCAATAGAATTTCCTAAATGTTCTTTATAAGGAAATGCCCCAGGTCCCTTCCCCAAATACTGAAAAAGCCCTGGTATTCTGATGACTGCCAAAAAAAGATTTTGCTTTGCCATGTTTCTGTTATAGAAAGTGATTGTTGAACCATGCATGGTGGAAATGCAATTCAGGAAAGCTTAAGATGTTTTCTAACAAAAAAAAGTCAGAACAACTTGGAATATTTGACTTTAGACTGTTCCTTTTTAGCTGTCCCAGACTTTTCGATGCCTCTGGGATGGCTTCAAAGCTCTCTAGGATTAATATGTATAAGTCTTGCCATAAACAAAGCCTTTGCAAAGTTGAGTGCACTGTTCTTGGACTGCTCTTGTTTTAAATTTAGGAAGTCAATGACACTTTTTTCCTTAAAATCATTTAAAAATGAAATTTAATTTAAAAACAACTTTTGAATGGAATGGAAATAGTCTCTAATGATTGTGTTGCATGTTTTAGATGTTCACACGAGAAATCTCTATTGATGTGTGTGGACAAAACTTGTCTTGGTGTTTTTCTTTATTAAATTGTCATCAAAAATTTTTTGTTTCTTGGAAAATTCAATTTTCTGTTCCAATGTCTGAGAATCAGTTTGTATCTGATATCAATAGAAGGATATCATTTAAGTCAGTGGAATTGATCTTATATTCAGTTTTAGCTGGGTCTGTTGGGGTTTTTAGGTGTGTGGGGGTGTTAAATGCTGTAGTAACATATTGTATTTGTCATATCACCGCCATCTGTTAACCTTCTCACCATTCCTTGAGAGAGACTGAATCTCTGGATTTAGCTGTTAACTAATTGCTAGGTCCCATACTTTCATCAGTGACTAACTCACTTGAGTGCCAACTTGATTTTATTATCAGTGGTAATAGGGAGAATGGCTGTAGAAATTATTCCATGACCAAGCTCCTCGAAAAAGTGCCCTGCTTGTAGGGCTGTCACAATATACCGGTATACCGGTACGCAGCAATACACAGCTGCAACAATACATACCGCGGTACGATTTTAATATACCGGTATTTGGCGATATTTTTATTTCATTGGAAAATTCTTCCCTTTGCGAAATAAAAGTAGCAAAACGTCAGTTTTTCCATTGTTCATTCCATCTAACATGAAGTTGCAAGAATTCAAGCAATTGGGACAGTCCTAAATGACCGTAAATACTTAAAGAGGCTAGATTCTATTAGAAGCTGCACATAAGATTTGCATTTTTTCTGTTAAATACAGTGGAGGAACAACAAATTTAAAAACCCGCAACATATTGTGGTACGTATCGCGATACGATGACAGCGTATTGCAATATACCACAGTACGCATCTGGCGTATCATGACAGCCCTACCTGCTTGAGAATAAATTTATAGTCCCTGGATCAGTGAACTTGTCCAGTTAACAATCCTTTTTTGCTGTACTAAATATCCAGTGCTGATGAAAGTTTGTCTTGAAGACAGATTACTAAGATCTCATTTCTTTTCTTGTGTTCTCCAATTTTACATCTAAGAATCTTCCTTACAATTTGGCCAAAATAGGAACAATAAAAATTTCCTATAATTATCTTCATTTTGTTTCCAAAAATAAACATGACTGTCCTTATTATAGCATTTATTGTTTGTTAATTAGAAAGAGAGACTTTTCATTACTTACTTACTTGTGCTACTATAGTTGGTAAAGTTGGGGCGGGTCTAATGACTTCTCCCCCTCATTAGAACCGCCTCAACTTTACTAACTATAGTAGTATAGTCGTCCAAAAGAAATTGCTGGTTGCCCGAACTAAAAAGTGGTTGTCTCGGGTAACCTGACATCTAATAATTTCATAGACAGAATAGGTATTAAGAAAGTATTATTTCCGCTTACACATATTTCAATACATTGTGTATTTGCTATAGCAGAGGTGGTTCAATGGGGGAGGGGTCAGTGGAATTCAAAATCCTCTCCCTCAATTAATATTGAAAAACTCACATTCCCATTACTTCTATGTTTGGAAAAAGGGTAAGTAAAATTTTTCGAGATGTATGCAAAAAGATAACAATGTGGTTTCAAATGATACTTTAGTTAATTATGTGTCTTCTTTGAAAAAGTATTTCAGACAATTGGGAAAATGTTCTTGGATCCATTCCAGATTTTTTTCTGATGTGACTTGAAGTCCTTGCTGACAAATGACTGATAAATGTACCTACAGCTATTTATAAACAAATTTGTTGTCAGTGAAAAATGGTCAAACTGAGGCTATCTTTTTGCTGTATATAAAAATTACTGATCATTTAGCCTTTGATGTGCCAAAATAAATGTGAAAACTTATTTGTCTTAACAAATAGTAAACATATATTTTTATATGGTAGTTAATTGTTTTAGAGGCCACTCTTTGGTAGTGGACAAGTTTAATTACATTTTAGTTTAACTTTATAATATAAGGGCTGAGGATCGTTGAGCTAGGTGGGATCTGATCTGAAGCACAATTCATGTGCAACAATTCACGAATGGACCCGCAAATCACTAGTTGATGAAAAAGCATGCGATTTGACAGTTCGGAAAATGCCAAATATTTGTACTTGATTTTTTTAATCGAGATCGGGAATATCCGAGTACTCAAATATTCGCAACAGCCTTTCTGTATATCAGCCACCTGTCTAGCTCAGTCGGTAGCACTCCAACACTAGCTCATTTTAGTCAACTGATAGAGAGCTAGCCAGGCTATAGGCAATCTACCATATATATAAAAGAGACAGACATACTTGGATATCAAGCCATTATTCCAACAAATGAACAAACTTTCTTATTAAGCCAATTGCAGAATCACAGACTTTGTTTCATTAAGAACTATATCTTGCACAGTATCCAATCATGTATTTCCAATAACTGGTCAACATTAGGTCAATTACAGGAGATATCTTCCTATTCTCTATAACTTATATAGTCTATGTCTACATTAGCATATTTAGACAATATTTGTGATACTGTCAAACTCAAGCTGTGACCATGTGTATGTCCTTTACAAGAAAAGTCTACATTGTCAGTATGTTATCTGTTTATTGCCATATTCTTGCAAGATAAACTTCAGCTTCTTGGTAGTCAATTATCAGTCTGTTACCAGACCTGACAACACGCTGACTCAGTCTGTCTTTGAGAGTGCAGTTTTTCATATCTGGAGATACTTGGTTTGAATCTTAGCTATGTTAGTGTTAAAGGGTAATACTATGCAAGTACTGGTAAAGATTAGTGCTCAGTGGTTTTGTAAGCCACTACCATGCAAAACTTAATCAAATTGTTGATAAACATTGTCCATTCCTATTCAATAAATAACCTGAAGCAATGAATTTGTTTGGGTTTCAATCAGTTAGTAATTTTAGAGAAATGGAATATTTTCTTTTCTTAATTTATGAAAACTGACCTTTAATTTTGACCATAGGTAAAAAGAAGCAGGTGATTGCTAAAAGTACCCATTTACACCTGGGTGGAGTGAAAAAAATGTAAATTTCTTCCTTAAGAAAATAACTGAGCCCTTAATGTAGTTTGAACTTGGGACCTACTTATCTCTAAGGACCACATCTCCTACCTATTTGGCTGTGTATGTGAGGTTTGCCTTTACTATATCGTACTATATTCTCAGTACATTGATATTTCACTATCCTATCTCTCTTATTATTTGTCTGATACATTATGCTGCATAGACAAAATTGTAAATGTCACTCTAAATTTATATACAGTAGAACCCTGGACCTCTTGATCCTTAAGCTCTTGTTCTACAACTGGTCCATGGCCCCTAGAAATATAATAGGTTATTTACTGCCATTTATTTGACAAATCAGATTTCAGGGCCACATTTCTTTACTAGTTTTCACTAACTCTCTTCACTTTATTGGAATGTTTGACACAAAGGTCATTTAAACATGTCCCTCTGCATCGGATGTTGGGAGATCATTTGACACTGGTTTTAGACATAGGCAGTGATATGTTGCCTCAAAATGGGTTCTACCACTACACCAAGGCCTGGGCTGTTGTCAATCTGTCAAGTAGTGGTCATATAATAGAGGTTCTACTGTAATAATTATTTATACAATGTATCACAGTCAATTCTAGGAAACATTGAGAGAAAATATTTTTACATTATCCCTCCAAGTAAAATACAGTGATACCTCTCTATATAGGACAGTCATAGAACCTCAGAACTATGCTATATGTTAAATTGACTGGTTTTGATTGGGCCCTTTGTACAGTGGGTCATTTTATTGAAAATAGTATCCTTGATGTGATTGCAATTTGAAATTGCTGTCGTTGAGAGCTGGCTGCTTTTGGACACAGACTGTTTTCAGTGTTTATTCAATTGTCTAATGACTGCTATTCAATTTTGAAATGACTGTTATTTAATTGTTTGAGGTCTGTTATTCAATTTTGATATGGGTTTTATTTAATTATGAGGTGGCTGTTCTTGAGATGTAACTTATAGAGAAAAGTGACTGTATCATTGTAGGACTAATAATTTCTGTTGTCAAGAGGTAGATGTTGTTTTTTTGAAAGTCAGCTGTTGTTTAGATAAAAATGTTGTTTGAAGTAGGCCATGCCGGGAGTTAGCC
The DNA here is from genome assembly GCA_025267735.1 of Mactra quadrangularis. Classification (NCBI taxonomy): domain Eukaryota; kingdom Metazoa; phylum Mollusca; class Bivalvia; order Venerida; family Mactridae; genus Mactra; species Mactra quadrangularis. The sequence goes on along the minus strand of CM046305.1, from coordinate 42,419,935 downwards.
AATATAAGAGGTTTCACTGTAACTGTATGTTGTTGCTTGTTGTTGCAGAACAATAAAAAATTAACATTAGATTATTTAATTATTCTAGGATTTTATGTCCTACTTATTCTTCCTGGAAATGTTTTAGGACAACACTTGCAATAATGTGCACACATTCTGTCGTGAAAGTAGAATGTTCCCCCCAGGCAGGGGGAGGGGAGTGTCTACTCGAATATATTCCAAAGTCTATTTTCAGTAAAATTACCATTTTAAATCTAATTTTCAATGTTCTACCCTACCTGGTAGTAACTTCAAAATCCTTAGGAACAGACAGTAGATGGATAGAATAGATTGATGGATTAAAGGGGGGTACAGGTTCAAATTCCCCAGGGGGTTAGTTATACCCTTCCATGAAAAATTGACAATAATGCCAATTTTCCTCCTAGAAAAGTTTACGGCCTTGGAATGGTAGATGAGTACTTGTTATAGACAAGGGTCAGGAAAGCTAGGTTAGGTGCACTGACCACCATCAATAATTAAAACTTAATGACACAACATTAAGCCCAATAAGAAATAAAAAGAAAAACAAATAGAATCACTTAATAAATCTATTCAAAGACAGTAAAGTTCACCCATGTTAAAAAGAAATCAAATAGAATCACTTAATAAATCTATTCAAAGACTGTAAAGTTCACCAGTGTTAATATTGTCTAATAACATATTGTCCATATTTAGTTACAACATGACAATATCTGATTCTTCTATGCAGGAGTAACTATGATTTCTTGTTAGCTTATTTAGTAATTCATAGTCAACGTGATTTAGTTAGTAGTAATGCTATAATTATCTCCCTTGTGCTTTCTTTAAATAGATTTCAGTAACATAATTACCTCCCACGTAGAGAGTCTCTTGTATGATGCGGATATTTCTGTATGATGTTTGGAGAGACATCAATGGATTACTGCAAAACTGAACTAGTCATTTTTCTAGAATTCATGAAAAAGGGCTGGGACGTCTAAGGGCTGATGTTTTTAAAGTAAATGTTTCTACATTTTGAGGAGCAAAAGATGGTAGGGAGGAGAGATTTTCTAAGGGACACGGTGCAATGCCCTGCTATTCTGCTTTAGAATAGGGGTTAACTAGTGTCATTTGTACTAGACATAGACAAGGGTCCTGGAAAACTAGGTTAGGTGAGCTGGTCACCATATAGTGACCATAGTTTGTGGTGACAGTGTTAAACCCTTTAAAAACCTCCCTGATTACTCCCTCTAATGATTTCTGGGTGGTTCTGACAATAATTGCACGACTCCAATAGATCATTTGAACCCACATGTCCTTATCTCCACTTTGAAGAACTTATCTGACTTAGCCTAATTAAGGCTCCTTGATACTTTATCTTTGGTACTATGATATTTAATTTTCTTACTAATTTGGAACTATTTTCTCTACACATGCTAATTAGAGTAATTTCCCTTGATTTTATGGGTGAGTTAGATAATGAAAGCGATTGAAGAACTTCTCTTAGAAGATTGTTTGAATTCCCAAATGTACAATTTCAATGTACAATACAGTGTGGTATGTTTCACTGTAAGGTCATTGTTCTGAATAAGTTGATGTTCTGAGAGAATTCTTGTAAAAGTTTTGTTTGTTCAATGTCATGTAAAATTTAAGATTAATATTTATACTCCTTACTTCCTTAAAGAGGTAGTGAGTCTTTTAACAGCTCCTAGTGATCTTAGAAATTGAGAAAACCCACTAAAACACGGGTGGGCGGTGGGTTATCAGGTGGGCGGGCGTCCGGTGTCGTTAACAATTACGTTAAAGTTTTTTCTTTTCTATATATTTCTGCCATTTATTGTCAGATCTTTATGAATCTTTATACAATGATAATATACCATGTGATGAACAGAATTAGAAAGTAACCACAACTCTACCTGGCTTTATTATGGATTATTTCCCTTTGTAATATTGGCCTTAAAGTTTTTAAATCCGGCTTTAATGTGGTTTCCACATTACATTTCTTGTATCTTATGATTTGGATCCGATGCCTATTTACTTAATTATAATGATAATGACGATGATGATGATAGCAATAATTGTAGTTATGTTAATGATGATGATAATTTTGGTAGCAGTGATGATGATGATAAATATTATAATACAGTATAACCTCTGCTAACGGCACCTCTAACGAGCGGCAACCTCCGACGAGCGGCATATTAGAATTCCCCCCGTCGATTTTGCACTATGATTTACCTCTAATGAACGACACCTCCACAGAGCGGTAAACGGCCGTTGAGATAAATTCCCATTGTCATTCTTTACCTCTGTACAGCGACACTAAGTCTAGCAAGGTTAATATGATCAATTATCGATAATTATCTATGACCGGAAGATTTAAACAATAAGCCATACCCTTAATCGTATAATACTACCCTAAAGTGTCATGTTGTTAAATCATTTGACTAACAGGGGTTAATACACAGGTGACATATGGTTTCCATGACACCAACGAACGGATCTAAGATGAGGAGCGCTTTGTTTGGTAGGCTGACGTCATCAAGTATCAGTTGTACATACGTCCAGCTAGTAAACGATACTAAATGAAACTTATTTGTTATTGTATTTATTATTAAAAGCTTCCATGGCATGAATTCAATTTTAAAGTTATTTGAGGTTTAAGAGCCGAATCAGATAATTACTCCCGAAAAGACGACGATAATCCATGCTAAATATTATTCGCCATTAGACAGGTATAAAAACAATTATGACGGTAAAAGAAACAATTTCAGTGGTGTATTGCTTTCTTTTGCGTAAACTAACCATCATGCTGAGAATTTCTAACGGTGATAATGATTAATTAAAAAAAAATGTAATCGTATTAAAACTTTTTACTTTAGTCGATCAGCGCCCGATAATAACTGTATTTACATAACAGAACGGATAACGGCCAGTTTTCCGTACCGAAACGGCCGTTTTTCGTGATCGGTAGAAAAAGTCTACCTCTGCAGAGCGGCACCTCTGCAGAGCGGCAGCTTTTTCAAACTCCGCCGAAAGTCGCTCTGCAGAGGTTACACTGTAATAATATTTATTTGGCATAATAAATGCATATAAAAGTACATAGAAACACAAATATCACAGACATCATGTTGTAATTACTGTCTAGCACACCAACACCAGGGATAACACAAAAAAGTGCCAGCCCTTATTTCCATTGTGATCCCTAGATGATGTTGATGATGATTTTGGTATGTTAATGATGATGATAATGATAATTTTGGTGACAGTGAAATGATGATGATGATGATAATTTTGGTGGCATTGACGATGATGGTGATGATGATAATTTTGGTGGCATTGACGATGATGGTGATTATGATAATTTTGGTGTCAGTGATGGTGATGATGATGATTGTGTCAATGATTATGATGATTATGACTTTGTGGATGATGATACTGATGATTATAATAGTCATGTTGATGATGGTGATGATGATAATTATGAAATTAAGGATGAGAATACTAATGAAAATACTGAAATTGTGGTGGTGTTTATGTTGATAATAAAAATTTAACAGCTCTGGCAAGCCAAATTTTCATTGCATGAGATCCTCTTTGGTTTTGAAAGATAAAAATGTAGTAGTTAAATATTGTGGTGTTTTTAACAAAGATAAAAATGTAGGAGTTAAATATTGTGGTGTTTTTAACAAAGATAAAGATGTAGGAGTTAAATATTGTGGTGTTTTTAACAAAGATAAAAATTTAGGTGTTAAATATTGTGGTGTTTTTAACAAAGATAAAAATATTGTAATAGTTATGTAAATATTGAAATTTTTTACTTCCTGATTGCGTCATACACATTACTTACTATACTGGTATTGTTATACCCCCGCTTTGAAGAAGAGGGGGGTATACTGTTTTACCCTTGTCTGTCCGTCCGTCCGTTACAAAATTTCCGTCACAGTTTTCTCAGCACCTATAACATGAAGCAGCCAAATACTTTGCATATTGCTTCGTCCCATGTGGTGTAAAGCGATTTCATGCTCCTTGCTCATCTACTTCCTGTTTGTTGCATATTTTTAGATTTTTGCGGGGGTATCACTAGTGAGCATTAGCTCACAGATTTACTTGTTATACATGTATATTTATACTTGAAAATATTATGTATGTCAAGTATATATGATCTATAATATAATTATGTAGTCGGAAGTATTGTTAATTTTTTTTATTGAACTATTATTGGCACATACATTAACCCAGCTGATTTAAATACTCACTACAGTAATTTAGTACATATTATTGGAGGAATATCATATATTTATCAGGATGGGTGGTTTAATGATGGTGAAATTTTATACCAGTTTGGCTAGCCCAGTTTTCATTCAGATCCTCGTTGGTTTTAAAAGATAAAATTGTAGTAGTTGAATATTGTTGTATTTTTAACAAAGATAAAAGTATTGTATCAGTTATGTAAATATTGAATACATTGAATTTATTGCATCATACACATTACTAACCATACATGTATCAATTTATATATTCATGAAAATACGTGTACATGTATAATGTATTATATAATATAAAGTATAATTATGTCGTCCGAAGTATTGTTAGAATTATTTGAACAGTCATGGCCGCATACATAAACCCAGCTGATTTAAATACTCACTAAAATACTTCCATACTCAAATCAGTATCTATGTACAGGGAATATCAAACAAATCTTGAGTATTTAAATCAGCAAGGTTATTGTACATTGCCAATGAACTGTACTGTAAATTACCCCAGCTCTGACACCAAATCAAGATTTTTTAGTTGGTATTATTTTTTGCTACTCAAACTACACAATTCCCAGCAAAAATGACTACTGTACGACCCATACAGAATTTATTGACCAAAAAACTAGCTCTATTGTTAAGTATATTACATTTATTAAGCAAGCATGTTAATCTAGAGAGTTAATACTTTCAACTGTTTTGAGTACATCTCTTTTTCTTGATGGGACAATAGATTCTGTTAGTGTTTCTTTTGTGTGGAAATGTTTTATTATGTCGGGGAGAGAAGGGGGGATGGAATGTTTTTCTGGATAAAAGACCATTAATGGAAATCATGAAGTGTTAGAAAATGGACATCATAAAGTTTGGTGCCATGTAATTTTGTCATTTGCACTTCTGTGACCGAGTTGTTAAAATTGCAGACTTATAAAACTGTTGTTTTTTTCATATTGAAATAGGGTTGTGTGTTCAAGGCCAGCTATGTCCGCCATGCTTTTTGTTCTCTTTACCTACCACTTGCTATTGAGTTGTTTAGTTTGATGACTTCCAAAAACTGTAAGAGGATTGTGTGTTCAAGACCTGTCAATGACCATTGGTCTGTGAGATACTGATGGAAGGGAGAATAAATTAACAAAATCCAAGCCATGTACTGTATTGAATGAAACTTTGTACTGAACATAAAACTGGTATAAATTCAATATCAACTGCAGTATGATTGGTCTTCAGTATAATTAAGTATTAAGTTTTAAGTATTTATACCGATTTCAGTATTTTAAGAATTAATTACACTATATATGTGAATTATATTAAATCTGTCTATTTCAGCATTTTGAAAGTAGGTTTTCAGTATTTTCAAAACTTTCAGCATCCATCGACATACTAGTATAAAATCAATATTTAGGTTAGTTTTGAATACTCTTCCAATTATGAATCAATGACGGCCAGCGATTTCAGCCTAAGTGCTCATCACAATCTATAATACAAAGTGCTCATCACAATCTATAATACAAAGTGCTCATCACAATCTATAATACAAAGTGCTCATCACAATCTATAATACAAAGTGCTCATCACAATCTATAATACATAGTGCTCATCACAATCTATAATACAAAGTGCTCATCACAATCTATAATACAAAGTGCTCATCACAATCTATAATACAAAGTGCTCATCACAATCTATAATACATAGTGCTCATCACAATCTATAATACATAGTGCTCATCACAATCTATAATACAAAGTGCTCATCACAATCTATAATACAAAGTGCTCATCACAATCTATAATACAAAGTGCTCATCACAATCTATAATACATAGTGCTCATCACAATCTATAATACATAGTGCTCATCACAATCTATAATACAAAGTGCTCATCACAATCTATAATACAAAGTGCTCATCACAATCTATAATACAAAGTGCTCATCACAATCTATAATACAAAGTGCTCATCACAATCTATAATACAAAGTGCTCATCACAATCTATAATACAAAGTGCTCATCACAATCTATAATACAAAGTGCTCATCACAATCTATAATACATAGTGCTCATCACAATCTATAATACATAGTGCTCATCACAATCTATAATACAAAGTGCTCATCACAATCTATAATACAAAGTGCTCATCACAATCTATAATACAAAGTGCTCATCACAAGCTATAATACAAAGTGCTCATCACAATCTATAATACAAAGTGCTCATCACAATCTATAATACAAAGTGCTCATCACAATCTATAATACAATTTATTTTATATTTTCAGTGATCTATGGTATGTATGCTGATGATTCTTTCTCGTATATACAGAAAGATGATATGGATAGAAAGATTGTAATGACAGAAGATCAAGTGCCTCCATCACTTACACAACTCTTTGCACAGGTATTGCTCTGTTATACTAATATTACAAACCCATATAAATGGACCTAGAATTGTCAAAATTAAAAAAAAAACAATGCATGGTGTCCAGACCTAAACTTTTGAAATATGTTTTTCTATGAATGAGAGTTGTTATTTCCATTCAGTATGGAAAATAGATTAACTTTTTATTTGTGCATGAAAGTCTGAGTCAACATAACTTAAGAACTGAAAAGTTTAAAATACATTATGACATTTGTATTTTTAGACTTTTCTGTGGCTTAAAATAGAATTTTTGTATTACTTAGATAGGTAGAATTTGTATTATGCCAATTTACGCAAAGCATAGGGATTGAGAGGTTCCGGGTTTTAACCCCTTTAGGGGCACTGCTAATTTCCCTGATCAAGAAATTTAAGTACATTCGTTCCACTCAGGTGTAAATGGGTACTGTGAGGGATAACCTGACTGAATGTAATTTCAATGGTCAGGAATTTTCACACAAAATTGCTATGGAATTAAGAGATCGCTTTTTTGTGCTATCCTTGAATAATTGTGGCTTAACATGGTATTATTAAAATAAAATAAAATCAGCATATTTCCATAAACATTTTTATTGCCATATTTTATCTAATATCTAAATCTATACTATCAAATGTAAATTGTTAAAGTGCTATTCATCATTGCTATGTTGTATTCCATGCACAATGCTCTTTTATTGTAAATAAACTATATATACATGCATATGGAAGCAGACTTCAAACTATATACCCAAGTTTTGTGTTCAATTATTTATATTTACTGTTTCCAGGGTGACCAGGTAGACTATGAGAGTTTTAGACTATGGGTCTATCAGAACCCAGATGCTACTATCATGACCAAATGGTTACTGACAGAACCTATAGCTTTCTCTTTGTCCAGTGATACTGAAACTCCAACATTTTACCAGACTTTAGCTGGTGTCACACATTGTAAGTATTAACCTGTTACTGACAGAACCTATAGCTTTCTCTTTGTCCAGTGATACAGAAACTCCAACATTTTACCAGACGTTAGCTGGTGTCACACATTGTAAGTATTAACCCTTTACTGACAGAACCTATTGCTTTCTCTTTGTCCAGTGATACAGAAACTCCAACATTTTACCAAACATTAGCTGGTGTCACACATTGTAAGTATTAACCCTTTACTGACAGAACCTATTGCTTTCTCTTTGTCCAGTGATACAGAAACTCCAACATTTTATCAGACTTTAGCTGGTGTCACACATTGTAAGTATTAACCCTTTACTGACAGAACCTATTGCTTTCTCTTTGTCCAGTGATACAGAAACCCCAACATTTTACCAAACATTAGCTGGTGTCACACATTGTAAGTATTAACCCTTTACTGACAGAACCTATTGCTTTCTCTTTGTCCAGTGATACAGAAACTCCAACATTTTACCAGACCTTAGCTGGTGTCACACATTGTAAGTATTAACCCTTTACTGACAGAACCTATAGCTTTCTCTTTGTCCAGTGATACAGAAACCCCAACATTTTATCAGACTTTAGCTGGTGTCACACATTGTAAGTATTAACCCTTTACTGACAGAACCTATAGCTTTCTCTTTGTCCAGTGATACAGAAACCCCAACATTTTATCAGACATTAGCTGGTGTCACACATTGTAAGTATTAACCCATTACTGGTATCTCCCATTATTAATGAGTAGGCATGCCCTTGTGATTATGACGTTGGACTGTTAATCATAAGATAGCCTACTCTGAGTTGCTTCCAATCCCATCTGGATGTGACCTTGAACAAGAAACTTTATCTTATTAGTACTGGCGGACGAGGAAGTTGACTTGAAAGTGATTAATCTAAGTTGTAAGAACTTGTTTCACAATTGAAAAAAAAAAGATTAGTATAAACTTCTTTAAGTGTTCACATTTTTTTAAGTATCTGGAGCCCTCTTCAAACCTTGTTCATCAGAGACACTGCTAATGTTTTTGAACAAAAAAAGTTTACCTGTAATTGCTTCACTCTACCTTTGATTCAATAGAATATACCACATCATATGATTTGTAAAACTTCTCTAATAAAACCAGCATTTTGTATGTGAAAACCATAAAACCTTTGGAACACTACAAAAATTATTCTTTCATATTTCTTTCATTTTATTGTATATGATGGTTAGATAGTATGATTTATCTTTTATATCAAAAACCTTTAAAATAACTTTGAGGTACAATTTGTACTGTATGTTTGATATATGAGCATGTTGTCTACAATTTCTATATTTGTGTGTGTTACTGTTGCTTTCAATTTCTATGTTTATTTGAGTTACTATAGTAACACATTCTGACATGCAGTTTTTGTCTTGGTGCATCAATGAAAAATGAAATGAATGGGAGTGAGAAAATTCGTGGTATTTTCTGTATAGAATGTCTGAGGATTTTGTGATATTGTTGTCTTGAAAGACAGCCTTCTTTAATAAATGTTTTATTTTAACAGCAGTCTTCTCTGTTCAACAGTCACCTCTCAACAACAGACCATATTAATAGAGTCGAAACTCCAGTTTTAATAGAAAATATTTTGTTCTGAAAATATGACTAGAAAAATCAATTGAATTTTGACTGGGGTACAAGTCAGGTTTTAGATTATTATATGGAAATAAAATGGTCAAAAACTTACTTTATACACAGGAAATTATGATAAATACTTGTAAAATGTAATTTAATTGTTTACAATAGAAGAGGTTGGTTTCAGTGCAGTTAAAATTGTACCCAGTTTTTACAGTGAGCACCTATTAGATACTTGTGGTCACTGTTTGACTATATTACAGTATAACCTCTGTAGAGCGGCCCTCTTCAGAACATATCCTCTGCACAACAACAGCTTTTGGTAATGTATGTAGGTGTAATTTTAATTGAATTTAGCCTCTGTAGAGCAACTACCTCTGAATAGCAACACATTTATGTCTCTCCCAGTGGGTGTTGTTCAAGAGAGGTTGTACTGTATATGTATTCTTTGTATTTTTTTATGTATTTTTATGTATTTTATATGTATCATTATGTATTTTATATGTATCATTATGTATTTTATGTATTTATAGTGGAAGAGACGGACATCAGTGAGTTGGAGAAGAAATATTGGATATTGAAAGCACAATCTAAGTCTGGGAAATTTGACCAGGAAACATTTAAATCTTTTGTCTGTCCTACAATACCTGAGACTTTATGTGAAGGTAAGAGAAACAAACATTTAATGATGCTTTGCCTGACTATACAGTGCCCTCCAGCTGCCCGGCAAGCTCAGTTAGTAGCACCCAAGTCCAATGTACTGCCCTACATGATTTAGAATCTGTGATAGGAGGGAGAATGGCCATTGAAAATTAACATAAGTAATATTACTATAATTGAAGCTTTTTTTCATGTAACATAGTTACTCAGGGTGTATATTTCATACTAGTCATAAGTTATTTCCTGGTTATTCAACCATCTTTTGTATCATATTGTTATATGGTAAGTTGCTTATATACCTCCTTTAAGCTACTGGTTTATAGATTTCAACTTAAATATCAACTTTTCTTAAAATCTCAATATTCTATATATATGTCTATATTCATTAGGGCTGTGGATCATTGAGCAAGTGCCGATCCTAACCACGATTCATGTGTGGCCATTCACAAATCAAACCACGATTCACTTGTTAATGGAGAATCATATAGGAATGCATGTAAAAACAAATATAAGTGAATAATTATGGAAGCTTTTATTATATGAAAATCCATGTACTCGAAATATTTCTATTACCAGACGTTTCGTGGGCATTTTCAGTGATAACATATTTGTTTAAATGTGTATCAATCGTAGTTTTTACACAATATAATTCGGTTCCTACATAAATTAAAGTTTTCATTAGTTGTGCGTCTCGTTTCGGTGGTAATTAAGCTTAAATATTCTTTCATTTTTTCCAAAAATAGATCGCGATCCGACGATTTCGGATGTGACGAATATTCGTACTCGATTCTCTGGTCTGGATCGGGAATATCCAAGTACTTGGATACTCGCAGCAGCCCTAATTTTCATCCATAGTGAATATATAAATCAATGGGGTTAATGTATGCACCACTGACAGTTGAATAAAATTTACCAATAATGGTATAGATGATTTTTAGTATGTTTTTGTAACTTTTTTCCACTATCTATAGGTCAGTTGGCCTGAAAGTTTTAAGACTTCATTTTCTGAATGCAATTAGGGACTTTAGTCAGTTATCTTTCCCTGATAAAATCTGAAGCAATCCAATTGATTGTAGGTCCAATCAGTTGGAATCCTGGGATTTTATCATTGAAGTCCTATGTAAGGTAAACAAAATATTTCATCTAATATCTTTCTTGTTAATGAAAATATTTACAGAAGTGATGAAATTTAGATAGTTCTTTACCCTAAAAATACTTAGCTTGAATTTCAAACAAATTAAATGATTTACAAAAATGTTATTTAAGATTAATTTTGGAAAATTGACATTGAAAAGTAAGGGTAAAATCTGAGTAATCCAACTAATTGGACCTACCTATTTGAAGAGTATACAAGAGGAAATAACTGATTAAAGTCTCTTATCATAGACACTGACAGGTAATTTTAAAACAACAGAAATTTATGTAAATGTTTAAAATGCAAATTTATGTTCAAGTAGCTATTACTTGGTATTTTAAGTTGGATAAATTGGTCAAGGATTTTCTCTTTATTGTTCTCAGTTAATTTATATTTTTAACTTCCCTTATTTCTTTCATGATTATTATCGGTATTATTTCATTGTCATGATCTTTCATTGGGGAAACTTAGTTATATTTTTATAATGGAAACATGTTATTTATTAAAATGCCTCTTTAAAACAGGATGCATTAAAGTGGACACCCATGTAGGTAGTTGGAGTCAGTTTTCAAGCAGTTTACATCCTATTTTCCAAACACAAAAAAATTGATAAGTGTGTTTTACACCAAGACTTAAGTTATTAAGAGTTCCGTGTTTATTAAACCAGGCCAATCTAAATGGGAATATCAGAGTTATTGCCCTTTAATCCTGTGACACTCATTAATTTGTGACTTGAAGGCGTGTAATTGGATGACTGACATTAGTGTCTCTGTATAGTGTTCACAATTCAAGGCCACTAGATTTCATCCAAACTTCACTAAAAGCCTGTTAGATTGTTCAACAATAGTAAAGCTTTGAACAATTTTGTAAAATATCTTTTGAGTCTAATATGTACAAAATTTCTTTAGACTCAGGATTCAAGATTTCAAAAGTGTAAAATGCAAAATCTATTTGAAATTATTTTTAAATTTTGAGTAATCCAAAGACATCAGAGTTATGTCCCTTGAATTTAGTGAAAGCTTGTATGAAATCGTTTGTCATGTTATCATCTTAGTATATATTTTCAGCATTATTTATGGCATTTGATGAGAACCGTGACAACCATATTGATTTTAAAGAGATTGCTTGTGGTGTATCAGCCTGTTGTAGAGGTCCTACTACTGAAAGACAGAAATGTAAGTTTATATATTGAAAATCATCGTTGGCGTACACTTTACCCCGCTGGTGGGAATCTGGTGTCATTAACAATTGCATTAAAGTTTTCAATTTAGTTTATAATTATGTCTGCCATTATTTTATTGTCAGATCTTTACGAAACTTCATACAATCATCACATACTATGAGTCTATGTGACAAACAGAATTAGAAAGTATCCCCAACTCTATCTGGCTTTATTATGGATTATTTCCCTTTGTAATTTTGTGTTAAAGTTTTTAAATCTGGCTTTAATGTGGTTTTCTCATTACATTTCTTGTTTTTATTGAACTTTAGTACTGGAGTACTTCAGTGAGTATTTAAATCAGTGGGGTTTATGTATGCGCCACTGACAGAATTTTAGTAATCGTGACAACCCTACCTCTTCTTATCAATAAAGGACATTAATCAAGACTAAAACTGTCAAGCGTTTAACACCACTCTATTTTCATGAGACATTGGAAAACTTTATCACAACTTGTATTCCAGACAGTATAAATGTAAAATGTTAAATTTATCACATTTAATAAAACATTGATACATTTTAATTTTAAAGTTAGATCTGTCAGTTGTGGGAAGTTTTGAGACAATCCTTTAACTTGGGGGAGAAAATGCTTTCAGCTTTCAGGAATGAATTTTAATGTGGAAAGAATTAATTTAGTTTTCTATTGGAATTTTATTGTTACTATTATCATGATTCTCTCTGAGAGAGAATTGTTCCTAGAGAAACAAGGAAACAGGTTTTTGTTTGTTTTCTTGATTTTGGCTTTTGTCTTGAATTCCTTTAGTTTTCTAAGTTTTTTTTTATTTCATTAATGAAGGGTTTTAAAGTAGTTGTTAAGAATTAATTTTTTATTTGTGGCCATATTAGATTTATGGTTATAGACAAAGTTCTGTTGTTGGTTTTTGCTGAGCTTAACGCCATAGCAACACATGTTATGGTGGTCAGTCGACCTACTCACCGTCCTGGACTGACCAAATATCTGGATTAAGCTGTTAACCAGTTGCTAGGAACATACTTCTGTCAGTGACTGACAACTGCCCTATACATGATTAATTATCAGTGGTAGGAGGGAGAATGGTTGAAGAAATTATTTCATGATCAAGCTTCAACAAAGTATGCCCTGCCCAGTAATTGGTAACTTATGACCCCTCAATCAGAAGACTTGTGCCCTATAGACTAGCCCCTCAGCTATTATATAGATAAATAAATATAATGTTCAGAATTGATTTCTTTTAATATATTGATAAGTTTTCACTGAATTACACCACATTGCACCCTAAAGCATAAAGGTCTCATATTTATATATTTTATTTGTATATATTTACAGTTTGTTTTAAGATCTTTGATGTAAATCATGATAGTAAACTTGATGAGAAAGAATTAAGAGAAATGATTGATGCTCTTGTTGCTATAAGAATGGAGAATAAAAACCCCGAAGAATTGGTAAATATTTGATTTCATAATTTATTATACTTGAACCTATGTGCCAACTATATCTAAAGGTTGCTTGCAAAGGTCAAAGGTTTGAACTTCATATGTGACCTCTATATCTTGTCCCAGCTGTTTTTACTCCGTAGGTCTTTTCAAGGTCACAAATCAAGGTCAAAAGTTTGAACTGTATAAATGTGTGAGTCCTCTCCATTATTCCTTAATACTTTGAAGTTTTTGTTTACAGGTGCCTGAAACTTGTTTTATCTACTTACCCATTGTATGTAAAAAGTTACTTTCACGTTTAAGTTCATATTCAACATCCAAGTTGGGATTTGAACCTGGGACCTGTCGATCCCTAATGGTAGAACCTACCTGGTTGGTATTTGAAACAGGGACCTGACAGGGACCTTGTGATCCCTAAGGCACATCCTGCCCAAATGGTATTTTAGCCAGAATTTGGTGATCTCTGAGGGACATCCTATGTGGTTGGGATTTGAACCTGGGACCTGTTGATCACTAAGGGTACATTGACCCATTGCCACTGCTCTTTGTATTAAATGTATATTCCGTGTATTACAGGAAAGTGATGAGTTTCTAAAAATGGATCCTAAATGTGTTGCCAAGGAGATATTGTCAAGTCATGATTCAGACAATGATGGATGTATTACTTTGGAAGAATATCTTGTATGGACTGTTAATAATATATTATGTGATGATTTCTTGGATCTTCTTAGTCAGGTTTGTTTAACTTTTATCTAACGAGAAAATGTGCATCGAAAAGCTGAAGCCATATTGTATTTTGAATTTAAAAACCAAAAGAGATTTTGCACTTTTTAAATCCAAAAAGAATTTTCACTTTATAATCTAAGGAGTTTTTGCACTTTTAAAGTCCAAGGAGATATTGCACCAAAAAAATCATAAGATATTTTTCACTTTTTATATCCAAAGAGATTTTGCACTTTTTAAATCCAAAGAGAATTTTCACTTTATAATCTAAGGAGATTTTGCACTTTTAAAATCTAAAGAGTTTTTGCACTTTTTAAATTCCAAAGAGATTTTGCAGTGTAAAAATTTAACATTTAGATTTAATGAGATATCCTACATCTTATTAGAAGACTATCTGGTATAGTACCTGATTATAAAATATTGTGTGCTGATTTTTGGATCTTCTGAGTCAGGTTAATACACCATTGCAAAGTCCACACTACAGAACTTCTGTACTCACTGTCAATAAAAGCATATCTGATTTATATACCAAAATTATCAACAAATATCATGTACATATAAATCAGTGGGGCTAATGTACCAGTATGCATGTATGTATTTAATGTGTGCTATTTTAATATCTTACAGATATGTCATGTTGTATTAGGCCTTAAACCAGAAAGTCCTGAAGAAGAAGGCAAAATTATACTGTAAGTATATTATACATGTTCTTATATAGAACACAATATGTTTGCTAATCTGGAAATCTTACAAAGATTCCTTTTGATTGTTTAGCAAATATAGATTTACATAAGGGCTTAGCAAAACTTTTCACCCAGCTATCTTAACTAGAAGTTTGTGATATTTTAGTAACCTTTTTGTGTTGATGAGCCGTCAAACCCAAACAAACAAACCTAACTAGAAATATATTAAATTTTATGACCAAAGTAAAAATTCACACTGGGGAATGCATGGTCTCTTTTTTGAGGCGAAAATAGCAATCATTGAATTGGAGAAATTTTATTCCTTCATTTTCAATTCTTTAGATAATTATACCCATTAACAGAGTCACAATTTTTATTTCTTAATTAGAATTTCAATTTAAGAAGCAAAACAATCCTATAAAAAATTCTCCATAATACTTGAAAAATGGCATTAATGAAATAAACAGTAAAATCTTCAAGGACAGGGAAATTTTACTTCAGGGAAGAGGAAAAATACATATTTTTGGGGAGGGGAATGGGCCACAAAATTACCTAAAACATTGTTTTAAACATATGTTTTCCTCAGAGATTGGATATGTAGAGAAGATAGAAAGAA
The DNA here is from genome assembly GCA_025267735.1 of Mactra quadrangularis. NCBI lineage: Eukaryota > Metazoa > Mollusca > Bivalvia > Venerida > Mactridae > Mactra > Mactra quadrangularis. The sequence goes on along the minus strand of CM046305.1, from coordinate 42,404,291 downwards.
AAAGAAAGTAGGTCAAGTTTGGTATCTTATATCTATGCAGTGGTGGAACTCCTGGAAGAATTATGTTACTTATAAAGTAAGTACCGTAAAATATCAATTAATGACTTACCTTAATGATTTCTCTTGCATTTTTTTGTGAAGTGCTATATTATTATATATATTGTTATATATATATTATATATTATATATATATTGCTATGTAATAATAATCTATGGTCGTGATAGCAACACTATCTCAAAATTCAAATCTAAGACTTAGCAAAAAACCTATTTTGCAATTAGATGTTGTTTATAGGGAAATTTTACTGTTAATAAAGTGAATATAAATGATACCAAAAAATTGTACTTTTTGTCTCGGGTCAATATGAGCAAGCTTTATCCACAAGAATAATTACAATGATAACCCTTAAACAAAGTAATACTCTTGTCTTTACAGCAATCTGAAGAAAATGGATTTTTGACGGCCAATGAAGTTCAACATCGGAGTAGTTCTAGTGATACACGGCACCGATTACTTACGCAATGCAAGAATCCAACAGGTTGCCTCCCTTGGGACGATGAAAATGTGATAATGATTAACGTTAATAAAACAAACTCTGTATGCGAAACCCCTCTTGTAGGGGATGCCCGTACTGTGTCAGAACAATTTAATAGTCATACGTTTCCAAGGACATCACATTCTGTGACGAACAGCCCGAGAAAATATCGGTTATCACCGGAAGTTGAACAGAGAACTCGAAGCCCGAGTGCTTCACCTAAATTAAAGAAGAAAATAATGGTCCCAGCCAAACCTGGGCAGATTGATAATACTTCATTAGTGATTCCTAATCAATATAAGGTATGCCTTTGTTTGTGTTTTTATGTCAACTTTTTAGTCCCCTACGGATTTTTTTTGCCAGCGGAGTCTTAAAGGACTTGTGTATTCAATACTCCCTGAGTCTTGTTGAAGAATTATTTGGCTACCTTATTCAGTTGTGTGTTAACATACATGTATACTTTTTGGGTCAGGTTTTAGGTAACACATTGTATATCTTTGCATTCATTTACAGGGCTTTTTTCCATATATAACAGGGGCCATTTACAGGTGCCTTCTCTTTCTGAAATTTCTTTGAAATCATTTACTTTTCCCCAAATTTGGAGGTACCTATGATTTTTCATTCCCCTATCAATGAAATTGCGATACAATTTCCCCTATTGTTAACCAGGTTTTCAACGAAAACCAGGTTATTGTAATGCCGAAGTCGGCAGGCGGGCCGGCGGGCGGACGTCAACTTTTGGTTTCCGCACAATAACTTTAGTTTGCTTTGGCCTATTGGCACCAAACTTGGTGTATGGGTAGCTTATATCAAGTGGCAGCTTGGGATTGCTACCCAGGTGTCTGTGATCAAGGTCAAGGTCACTGACACTAAAAATAGAAATTCAGTTTCCGCTCAATAACTTTAGTTTGCTTTGACCTATTGACACAAAACTTGGTGTATATGTAGCTTATATCAAGAGGCAGCTTGGGATTGCCTCCCAGGTATCTGTGATCAAGGTCAAGGTCACTGACACTAAAAATAGAAATTCAGTTTCCGCTCAATAACTTTAGTTTGCTTTGACCTATTGACACCAAACTTGCTATATGGATAGCTTATATCAAGAGTCAGCTTGGGATTGTTACCCAGGTGTCTGTGATCAAGGTCAAGGTCACTGACACTAAAAATAGAAATTCAGTTTCCGCTCAATAACTTTAGTTTGCTTTGACCTATTGACACCAAACTTGATGTATGGGTAGCTTATATCAAGAGGCAGCTTGGGATTGCTACCCAGGTGTCTGTGATTAAGGTCAAGGTCACTGACACTAAAAATAGAAATTCAGTTTCCACTCAATAACTTTAGTTTGCTTTGACCTATTGACACCAAACTTGGTGTATGGGTAGCTGATAGCAAGAGGCAGATTGGGATTGCTACCCAATTGTCTGTGATCAAGGTCAAGGTCACTTTTGCTAAAAGTTTCCTCGTAATTGCTTCGTTTTGCATGTATTGATTTTGTTGCTTTCAAATGAATCATTCCTGTCACATCAAAACTTGGTCGTTAAAAACCTGGTTTCGTCGCATTGTGGCGCTTCATGTTCTTTATTAAGTAAGGCTCCAGGCCCCTTCCCCACATACTGAAAAATTGTCCTGATTTAATGGAATTCACTTGTAACTTAACTAATTACTAAAGGAGATTAGTGGTCTATTATATAGTTTATCTTACAGGAAGATTTGAGCTTATTATGGCTCTCATATTCTAAAAAAACAGCAAAAAGTTCTGATTACAAATTCCAGCTTCCAAGATTGCTGGGACCTTAGAAAGGGTTCTTCACTTATGTTGAAGTTGCTGAAACCATGAAATTTTAGAAATTTGACTTTTAAGAGCATCCATAAAAGAATCTGACTTTGGAAATATGCTATGGAACCTATACAAGCATACAAGCAACAATTTTGTTTGATTGTTAATTAATTACAACTCAAATATGGCATAACAATTACATTACTCAATTACTAATATAAATCAATATGTCATTTTATCAATTATTATTTAAATAAGAAGAGTTAATCCTGTCATTTATCATTTCGGTTTGAGAGATTATTTACATCTAAATTACTTGGTTTCCTGGTAACAACTTGATCAAACATTCTACAGTATAATTATCTAAGAAATGACTATAAATACAACTGATGAACCTGTGACTTTTGATTCCTTGTTAATAATCTAGTTCATCTACTAGTTTCCTTTGTCATTAGTGTAACAGACTGCAAATGTAGTAGTTGTGAGTTTAATTCTTGGATGGAACAACTAATAATTAGCAATTATTCCTAATCAGAATAGCAGGGTGCTGCATCCTGTCATTTTCCTCTACTCCTTGCCCTTTCTTGCTCACCCCTAAGCAGAATTGGATACTTAGAAACATCAAGCTTTTGTTGCACCCTGTCCTTTTACTCTGCCTTCTCTTCTTCCTTTTCTGAATTCTAGATTAATCGCTTTGACTTATCAGGTTACATTGTATATTTGAGATAAATTTCATGGAAAATAATTCAAGAGATGACATTGATTATACAGAAATAAATGATACAACATTATATTTCCTAATACTTTCTATGAATTTATAATATCAGTGGAAAAACCAGTTGAGGAAGGAGAATGGCGGGATTGGTAGGTGTCTTAAGATCTAAAAAAAACAACTTGCAAAAGCATGTTGAAAATTAGATCCAAAATATTATTTTTAGGGTTTTTATCCCTCTTTATAAAAAAATCTAAGTTTAAACCTATCCCAGAAAAAATCTAGTGTTTCAGTGTGAGTATAAGAAAACACATAGAAAAACCAATCTATTTGTCAGTCCCTGAATATAGAAAAAAGATAAACATTTTATGACAAGAGACACTTGTATACAAATATACAAAATCAGTTTCATACAAAAGTAAGTCAATTATTCTTCCAAAAACAGTGAAACCTTGAGAGATTGTTAGCTCTTAGATATATTGCTAAATTTTGTTCAACTGTAAGTGATACAAATGGTCCCTGCTGATGTAAATACTCAATATTTGTTCCATAGTCCCTTCACATAAATACAGGTATCTATTTTATTGCTAGTTAGAACATAAGTACTGTAGTGAGTATTTAAATCAGCAGGGTTGATTATTTGCATCTGACAGTTGCATGAAATTTAACTTTCAATATTTATTTTTGATCATACTTTAAAAAAATCTATCTTATATCAATATAATTTATGATCTATATTGCCATTTAGCCCCTCATTACCTATAGTCGCATTGAGACCCACATTATTTTTAGTGGCATTGAGCCCCAGATTTTTTAACACTCTGAAAAGCATGACCACTAGTCTTCACTTTGACCTATATTTACAGGTGATGACATTAACCAATGAAGGTGGAAGATTAAAAAGAGATCAAATGATGTCTGATGGTACAGATTTTAAACTTGTACCTGATCCTGTATGGAAAGCATTATCTACATGGTATGGTGGCTCACCTGCTTTACCTAGAACTGTAAGTTTGTACTTTTGAACCTAAAATAAATAACCTTTCCTAGGAATTGTAAGTTATTTCAGATTTTAAACTTGTACATGTACTAGATTCCATGAAAAAAATCACTTTGTAGCATTGGATATTTACTTGTTACAAATTTTAGCCACTGATTGCGGGATCGTTGGCTCGATTCCCAGGGGGCATACTTTCGTGGAGCTTGGGCATGAAATTATCTCTTTGGCCATTCTCCCTCCTACCAATGATTCTTAATTGTGTAGGACATGAGGCTTTATCAGCACTCTTCCGTGGCAATTTTGTTACAATTTATAATTACATATGCAATATATGATATATTTTACAGGTGATACCATCTAGACGTGGTGACTTGAACCCAGAGTTAGAACTCTATCCTATAATGATGTACAGAGCTTTTTTTCAGTGCTTGGGGAAGGGGCCTGGGGTCTTTTTATGTATAGAACATTTGGGGAAATTTTATCGCAATTTCATAGAAAGGGGAACAAAATATCCAAGGTAAACTTCAAATTTGGGGAAAACTGCATGATCTTAAAGAAATTGCAGGAGGGGAAGGCGCCTGTTAACGGCCCCTGTTATATAAGGAAAAAAAGGCCTGATGTATATGATATATTTTACAGGTGATACCATCTAGTCGTGGTGACTTGAATCCAGAGTTAGAACTCTATCCTATCATGGTCAGATTATTACGACATCAAACACAAGCACAAAGACCTGTACAGACAACATCTATCAGTAGTGTCATGACTGGGCTTGGTGGAATGGCTATAAGTACGTGCATTTTTACTTTTAATTGATAATGTATATAGTCACATGAGACACTCAGATTGTAAACCAACTTGTGTTTCATCAAATTCTTGCAGCAGTCAATTGATACATGTAATAGGGTAGAATGGAAAAGTGTAAACATAACTATAACATTTCATTGTTCAAAATGCCCTTATTTACCTGTGAATTTTTACTGTTTGTGCTGAATTGTCTGCACAAATTATTTTTATCAGTTAAGCACTTGATTCAAGTTTTTGTAAAAGACACATGGATCAACAGTTTAAGCCCCACTTGAGGTACTGCCAATTCCCTTGAGCAAAAAATGACATGCAGTTATTTCACTCCACCCAGTTGTTTATAGGTACTGTGAGGGATCACCTGCCTGAAGGTGATTTCAAAGATTATGGTACAAAATTCAAAAAATTTGTTATCAAGTTGAAATCTTATGAATGAATTCAACTTTCCAGTCATAGCCAAAATCTTTATATGCATCATGTGTGTGTCTAAGCAAATCTGAGTGGTTCAATCCAATACATGTGATAGGTAAGATGAAGGAATGAAATAAAATTAAGAAATCAGTTGAACATGTTTTTGGAAACAGACCTAAAACTACATTTTTACTGCCTTTTTTAAATTTTAGTATAAATTTGGTAGTTTTAAAACTTAGTCAACACAAATTATTAACTATTTTTTCTATTCGCAGGTACTATGAACAGTTTTACGAATCATCATCAAGCACCAAAGAGATATCTAGCTTTTACAGCATGTTTTAGTAGATGTCATACTATGCAACAAGTTTATGATTTCCTATGTACAAAATTACGATTTACCAGAGAAGATCTTAGACTGTGGAAAGTTAGTTCTAAAGATGAGGTAAGTTTGATGGATATTTTTTATACAGCATTTTAGGCGAGATACATTTGCATTTGGACTAGGGATGAGAAGATATGGCAATATATTGATACTTAGATACAATATTCATATGTCATTCAACGATACATATTGTGGTCCAGCATGATATATATTGTAATACAACCCCAGGCGTAGTGGAAGTCACTGTATTTTTAGTATTCGACAGGTTTGCCATATTAGTTCAAGAAATATGATCTTTGTGGAAGTTTGTAAACAGGTCTGGTACATCGTGGACGTCTCAGCCCAAAATTTGGACAACTTAACCCGCAGGTAGAGACAACTCAACCCTTGGACAACCTGTGATCATAGATATTAGAATGTGAATGTTTGTTCTGTAAAGGGCCTCTCTGCAGAGGTTATACTGGATTTACATAATTATTTTATGCAATGTAATTAATAAGCAAGTTGCCTGCCTGCCTGCCTGCCTAAATACCTGTAACTCCCTGATGATATAGAAGCTTAATGTTGTATTCCAATATCTATACTTATATTGTTGTTAATGTATTTCAGAACAATATGTTTTTATTAGATGATGACAGACTTACTGTTGAACAAGTAAAAATTGAAGACTCACAACAAATATTGATTGAAGGTAAATCAAATACCAGCAATATCAACAACTTATCTAAATAATCCCTTTTTTTCTTCTGACAAATACTTGAGCATTGTCATTTATCTATTTTTAGCCAGATTTTTCAACGAGTAATTCAGGTTATAGTTTGGCGAAACCCAGGCGGGTGGGTGTCCGGTGTCATTAACAATTGCGTTAAATTTTTTTCTTTACCATATATTTCTGCTTTTATTATTAGATCTTTATGAAACTTCATACTATGTTATGTGATGAATAGAATTAGAAAGTAACCACAACTCTACCTAGCTTTATTATGGATTATTTCCCTTTGTAATTTTTTTGTTAAAGTTACTTATATGTTAGATATCTCTGTCATTTATTGTCAGATCTTGATGAAAATCCGGCTTTAATAAGGTTTCCACATTACAATTCTTGTTTTAGGGTGGATTAAAGTGTCTTTTTTTACTGTCACTGTTTGGCTTGAACTTTTAGATCCTTGCTTATACATGTGTGTGAAATGTATTTAATTTTGTTATGTATTTCATTTCAGTTAGGAACAAAGATTTAACTTGGCCTGAAGAAATGTCACAACTTGCAAAAAATAAGAGCATGAAGAAAGAACAAGGTATTTATTATGTTTTCAATTTGTTTATATTATATTGTATCAACAATTTCTTAAAATGATTTTGATTAAAATCATGTTCTTAAGGCTACCGTATTTGACACATAGCATCTGCTAATGATTCTCTTCAATTTGTATTCAAGTGGTTAAACGTTACTACATTAGATAGGTTACTTACTAATTAAAGGAAAGCTTTAGAAATATTATTGTCTTTTCTTTAATGCTTTACAGTGAAACGTCGGGTTATACAATGAAAATATAAACTTAAATTTTCATTGTTAATGATGTCATCTTAGAAGATAAAGATGTCATCTTGGTGAAGAAATGATGTCACATTATAATTTGTGTATAAAAATCTAATAAAACACAAAACTAACCATGAAAGAAACAGAATATTCATCAATTTTGGTGTAAGATCAATTTATATTTCAACTTGTGAACTCAGAAAATGACATTTTCACTTTTGGCTATGCCACTCATGAAAATATGTTTTCTGAGCTCACTCGGTGAAATAAAAATTGATCTTACACCAAAATTGACGAATATCCTCTCTATATACCTGTAATATTAAGGTCAAGCGAGCAATCTTAGGTCCCCTGGACTCTCAGGTTTTCCTTGATACAGGCAAATGAACTAAATAGAGTAAATTTAACAACTTTGGTGTAAGATCTATATTTTCATGTATTTCACTGAGTGAGGTTTGAAAATATATTATTAAGAGTGGCAAAGTCTGGAGTCGAAATGTGATTTTTTGAACTCACTAGTTGAATTAAAGAAATCTTATTCCAAAATTGACTAATATTCTGTTTCTTTCATGCTTTTTCTGGTTTTTGCTAGTGATATTTTACACAATTGTAATGCTACGCCACTCTTGAAAATATTTTTTCACTCAGTGATAAATAAAAATCAATCTTTCACCAAATTGACGAGTATCTTCTATACATATATCACTGTATATGTAACATAAAATTAACACTGTATTTTTTATGTTTATTTCAGTTCCTACGGAGCCTGGGGCTACAGGGTTAAATAATTTAGGTAATACATGTTTTATGAATGCTGCTGTACAATGTGTTTCTAATACACAACCTCTTACTAGATATTTTAAAGATGGATTCTATCTGTATGAACTTAACAGGTAAGATAAAATATTAGTTGAGACTTGGTTTTATTACATGGGGTTTCCCCATGTTTAGTAGTGGACTGTGGCAAATCCACATCAAAATTTGTAACGGACGATTACATTTGGTTGTGCGCGCTCACATAAAAGGATAATTACCACTGCAATTAATATAGTCCGAATTAGGCGTTAACAAGCAGACGATAAGAAGCACATGTATATACATATCTTATCTAGTTTATGTAAAGTAAAGGTCCCTTGTACCGCTTCCATGAGTTGTATACAGCCATATGCTCTACCAAAACCCCATGTCTGACAGTTGCTAGTAAAGTTTCTTCTCTTATTTTGACAATTTTCATCCTGGACTCAACATTAATGAACGTCCGATTGTCTGTGACTACTTAACTTCAATTTGAGCTGCATTTTTTTTTGGCACAATATGTCAACTTGGGCAACCTGAGTATATATATATATAGCTCTCAAATTTCATTTAAAGTACCATTTTCTTTGGGCAAGTAAATATTTTGTTCTGCCTAGTACATTGTAATTTAAAAGTTTGTTGTAGCTCACCCTATTGCTCAATGCTTTTTCAGAAGTTAATGTAAAGCCCTGTTCATGGCCCCCACTTTCCCCCTTTAATCTAACAATGACATACTGATTGGTATGCAGACTGATGGAATATCTCGGTTTTTTATAGCAAGTAAAGTAGGTTTCTGTCAATGTTCATCAAATATGGTCTGAAACTAAGAATGTATGTCTTTAAGGTGGCATTGGAGATGTTATAAGCAATTGACCATATTGGGTTTGACCTTTTAATCTAATTCTCAGAACATTTTCCCTCAAACACAGCCATGTGCTATTTTGTTAACACCTGATTTGTGGGACAAAATATAACAGTAAACCTTTGTTAAATTTGCTAAAAGGTTAAGACATGGAAAGGTCCATTTCATTGTAAATGCGGACACCACTGCCCTTGAATTGTGCATCAGGAACATTTTGCTATTGTTCAGGTTGTTTTTGTGTAGAATGTTAATATTTATGTCATTTATTTTACAGAACTAATCCATTAGGTATGAAAGGACATATAGCACAAAGATATGGTGATTTAATTAAAGATATATGGAGTGGTACTACCAAGACTACTGCACCATTAAAACTTAGGGTTGGTATACCTCTAGATATATAAGTTTATTTAGGAGCGGGTGTGGCCAAGTGGTTATGACATTGGACCAGTAATCATTGGACAGCCAGCTTGGTGTTAGTTGGAAACCACATCCAAAAGATGAACTTCTTGCAAGTTTTTGCGGATTGATTTCTATAAGCTGTCCAAACTTAATTGAGTGTTGATGTTTTTTTTTTTTTATTTACCTCCTGTTGGGACTTTATATGACTAAACTAAAAGAGTAAAATATGCAATGTAGAAATTTGGGTGTGATGAAGCAGACATTGGCAAAATGGAGATCTAATTGTTCAAATATGGAGCAATTTTAGACTAACTAACTACGTCATAAAATTTGATGTCTTTTCCATCAATAAGCCATGCCTATATTTATATTATATAAATTCCATTTATTTTTCAGTGGACTATAGGAAAGTATGCTCCAAGATTTAATGGTTTCCAGCAACATGACTCTCAGGAATTACTTAGTTTTCTATTAGATGGTTTACACGAAGATTTAAATCGTGTTCATGATAAACCATATGTTGAATTAAAAGATTCTGATGGAAGACCAGATGAAATTGTGGCCCAAGAGGTGAGTAGAAAGGTTTTTAGCCAGATTTTTCAACAACAAAAAAATGGCTAAAAGTTTGACCAATCATAGCCAGGCGTCAGGTGTCATTATCAATTGCGTTTTTCTTCACCATATATTTCTGCCATTTATTGTCAGATATTTATGAAACTTCATACAATGATAAGATACCATGTGATGAACAGAATTACAAAGTAACCACAACACCTTTATTTCCCTTTGTAATTTTTGCGTTAAAGTTTTTAAATCCGGCTTTTATGTGGTTTCCACATTACATTTCTTGTTATTACGAGGGTTGATCCAGAAGTAATGAGACAACGTCTATAACTTTCAAAGTTCGTGTAATGAAGTTATAAAATAATCACTATGCGTCACAATTTTTAATTATCTATTAACTCACCAAAAATTATACTGTTTTTTCTATTATTCAACAAAATATACAGCTTTATATTGGTCATGGTTCGGTATATCGTCGCACACCGTTATAGCGTCATTTCTCAATTATCACTACGGTCTCTTTCAGTAACAGTTTTTATCAACTAGTACGCCAAAACGAATGAAACACATACGACGTCAAAAGTGTATATAGTTGACAGTTAAAATTTGATCGACATCGGTGCAAACGTTTGCGTTCCACACTATAAATACTTAACATACGGAAGAAGAAAATATGGCAAAATCGGACAAAATGGCGCAACCCAGTTATTCAATTTTTTACAAAATAGTCGAAACGCCAAAAAAACTGTGGAAATGTTGAATCTAACATCGGTGAAAATGCCTGTAAGCAGGGTACTTGTCAACCGCCGGTTTAGGAGGTTTGAAGATGGTGAGGAAGATCTAGATGATAAAAATAAACCAGAAAGAACGTCAGAGAGTAGATAAATTTGTAATGTAAAGAGCGCATCCGACGTCATTAACGATAATAGGCCGATGACTATTTGCGAATTAGCAGACGAACTAGAAAAGAAAACGCAGTCCATTCAGTTGAAGCACTCATCCTCACCTCTGCCGATAAAGGCCTAGGTATCTAGAACAGTTGGTATGCACATGATCATTGTGTTTTTGATATGCAAGTTGCCCTACTCTCCCTTGCAGTACCAAAAGGTTATGCAGTGAATTTCAAGTTCTGATCCAATTCAAGAATTCAAATGAAACAAGTTTTGAAAAAATAACATAATGTAAGCCAACATGAAGTTTATATCAGAAAACGAATTTCGTAGATTGAATTTTACCAGTACGTCCACAAATTAGATTTTATTAGCGCCAGCACAAGTTCTTAATCAAAGCAGGTGCCCGCTCCCTTGTTTTCGTAACATTTACGGCAGCAATTTTGTCTCTCAATTTGACTGTGTACAAAGAACTTGTGCATTTATTATGTCATCACTGGACTCAGGCTGGTTCAATGATATGCTCAGCCAGTTTATACATAGATATGAACGGTGTATCGCAGCCAATGCAACTCCTTTGAGAAAGAGTGACGCTATGTAAGTAAAGGTTATTATACTTTATTAAGACGTCGTTGACGTCAAATATCTGTGGCCTGCGGTGGTACACGTTACCCTACATAGATCAGGAAAGTATAGCTCGAGATTTAGAATATGCACATGCATGATTTTTTACACGCATATAGAAAACTACTTTTTACACAACTGTTGTAATTTTCAAGTTTATTCCACGGTCGGTTTGGGATTTATGGCGTTTGTCTCATTACTTCTGGATCACCCCTCGTATGTTATTTAGCTCGACTTAAAAAGAATAGTGGGTGGGGTTATCTTTCTTAGGTGTGCCTCGAAGTTGGTGACTTTAAAAAGTTGCATACTTATAGCATGAATTTTTTATTCGATTGTTTCCCTTTTTGTACTTATTTATTTATATAGACTGTATCTCATATTTTATTATATTCTAGGCCTGGGACAATCACCTGTTACGTAACCAGTCTGTGATAGTAGATTTATTTATATAGACTGTATCTCATATTTTATTATATTCTAGGCCTGGGACAATCACCTGTTACGCAACCAGTCTGTGATAGTAGATTTATTTCATGGTCAGCTGAAATCACAAGTTAAATGTAAAGAATGTGGACACACCAGTGTCAGATTTGATCCATTTAATTATCTATCATTACCATTGCCTATGGAAAGTTGTATTCATCTAGAAATTATTGGTAAGTATTTTTATTCAAGTTTTATACAAGGGAGAAAACTCATTTTGGTCAATCATTTTTGTTCTCATATTACCTCCCTTGTTTAAGTTTTGATGGAATAGATCTGTAGGACACCTACACTGGGTTATACTGGGTTTAACACTGTATCAACACAATGGTGGCCAGTGCACCTAGCCTAGCTTTCCTTGACCTTTGTCTATAATCAGTATTCACCTATCATTCCACAAGGCTGGCAACTTCTCTGTATACTAGGGCTGTCACGATATACTGGTATATTGCAATATGCAGCTGCGGCAATACGTACCGCGGTACGATTTAAAGGTACCAGTATTTGGCGATATTTTTTATTCCATTAGAAAATTATTCCTTTAGCGAAATAAAAGTAGTGAAACGTCAGTTTTTCCATTGTTCATTCCATCTAACCTTAAGTCACAAGAATTAAACCGATTTGGATGTTTAACAGTCCTAAATGACTGTACATACTTAAAGAGGCTAGGTTATATCAGTGGCTGCATGTAAGATTTGCAATGTTTCTGTTAAATACAGTGGAGGAACAACAAATCTAAAAGCCCACAATATATCGTGGTACGTATCGCGATACGATGTCAGCGTATTGCAATATATCGCAATAGGTTTCTGGCGTATCGTTACAACCCTACTGTATACCTTATTCAATAGAGGAAAATTGACATCGTTGTAATCCAGGCACTCTATCAACTGCGCTACAGATAGATCAATAGACGAAAATTGACATTATACAATAATGTCATGATTTTATGGAAGGGTATAACCTCTACGAGTGGAATTTGAACCCGTACCCCCTTTAGGACACTAGGTTCGAAATCCCTGCATTCTACAGACCTGGAATCACTTATTTATAACAATATATTTTTTATTTCCAGTAATGAAGCTAGATGGTACAGTTCCTGTTAAATATGGTCTAAGGTTAAACATGGATGACAAATATAAATCATTAAAGAAAGAATTAAGTACATTATGTAACATTCCAGCAGAACAATTACTTCTGGTAGAAATAGTAGGACCTGTAGTCAAGGTAACCATTTTGTTGTCATAAGCATGCGATTCTAGGACATCCCCCCGGACATTTGCTCCCCGTAAATTTGCCCCCTTTTTTGCTCCCAAAAACCAAAGGGGCAAATGTCTGCCCTGTCAAAACACACAAGAGGGCAAATGTGCCCTCTATCAACAAAGAAGGGCAAATGTCCGGGATACCTAAACATCAGGCTCGAGATACAGTTTAACCTGCATTTAGTGAAGGTAAGTGACTAAATTGGCTGCTTACAGCAGGCAACCACTTAAACTAGGTTCAGATAAAAATGCTTTGATAAGTTCAATCATTGTACTATGATGGTGACATCCTTGTTAATTCTAAAATTTGATTTACTGTGACCAATTAATACAGGTTAATTGGTGAATTTGAAAGGAAATAGGTGACCACTGGCCTCAGACAGCAGGTGGCTTCATATTACAGGTGCAAAAAAGAATGTTTTTTGTTGGGAGGAAGCCAGATTGACCACTTACAGCAGGTGACCGCTGATAGCAGGTCGCTGTTAATGCCGGTTATACTGTATATATATGTACAGTGGTCTCTATATGCAATCAAACCTGGTTAATAAGGCAAGAACACTGCTTAGAAGAATTTAACGAACAGCATTTACTTATTAACATTTAATCATATATTATTTACAATGTACATATGCACTACAGGGTAATTAGGGATTTTAATCAGTTATTTCCCCTTTGTATACTTTTCGAATAGGTAGGTCCAGTTAGTTGTATTACTCGGATTTTACCCTTATTTTTCAATGTCAATTTGCCAAGATAAATCTTTAATAACGTTTTTGCAAATCATTTTAAATGTGTTTAAAATTCAAGCTAAGTATTTTTAGAGTAAAAAACTATCTAAATTTCATCACTTCTGTTAATATTTTAATTAACAAGAAAGATATTAGATGAAATATTTTGTGATCCTTACATAGGACTTCAATGATAAAATCTGAGATTTCCAACTGTAAGGACCTACTTACCAATTGGATTCCTTCAGATTTTATCAGGGAAAGATAACTGACTGAAGTTCCTAATTAATTACAAATTTTAAAGGTACAATTTTTGGAAATTCAGAAAAATTTTGAAGTAGATCTGTGGTCTTGCCATTCTGTATATTTTATCTAATGAATGTTGTTTAACTTTAAAAACTGTCAGTGCAAATACATTAACCCTGCTGATTTAATTACTTGATATTTGTTCAATTATCCTGACATAAAAACTCATATTTGATGTTTACAGTTTTTAGTACAGAAGTTCTGTAGTGTATATTTAATTCAGTAGAGTTCATGTATACCCCACTGATAGTTGAATAAAAAAGAACACTAATATTGGGATAACTGAAGTGGTGTTAAGGATCTAAAATTAACATAGCAAAGTTGATACATATTTTTTACATTATTCAGAAAATGGGATTTTTTACTGTTGGAGATTCACTTCTTAATGCTGTCAATAGTACACAAACACATATGCCACATAAATGCAGACTTGGCATCATAATGGTGTAACAAGTAATAACTCCAGATGTTAACTGATATCTAAATATCATTTATCCTGTCCATATTCTATTACTTTTACATTGAAACATTTTACAAATATCTTGTCTGAATTTCCTGTTCATAAATGAATAAATAATTGGATTAGCGGCATTGTTGATGAAGTAAAGATAAAAAATGATTTCATTTTTACCAAGAACTTCGTGTGTGATCAGAAACATTGGTAGAAAGGAGATTATATACACTGTTGTAATCATACATAACACTTGGGTGGTCTTAACATGAGCTGATTGGTTCCTTATCTGCTGTTGTCTATTCTGATTGGTTAAACAGCCTGATGCATTATGGGTAGATTTCTGTTCTTGATTCTGATTGGTTAAACAGCATGTTGCATTATGGGCTGACTTCTTTTGCTGATTTTGATTGGTTGAAATTACTGATGCATTATGGGTAGATTTTTGCTCATTGAATTTTGAATGTATTTTGCTGGTTCCTGTTATCCTTGAAGTACTTGCTGCTGGTTCCAATCCTGCTTTACTGGTACCTTGCTCTGCATAATCATGTTTTGAATTTTTCCTGGGAAAACTTGTTTCTGTCTGACTCAAACTGCTTGCAGAACTTGCAGAATGTTTGATTATTCTAATTGCTATAACTTGATCCTTTTCTGTTGACTTTTTGTTCCTTTTGCGTCTGAACATGTTATGAATCTTGGTCAAGGTTATTGGAAAAAAAGCTATTGGTTTTTTCTCATTGTTTTTTATCCTAAATGTTAGTTGTGGTTGGCTGGGTGGTAAACCAATAAATGGTAGAATGCTTGTTCCTTGTTTAGGTGTATTTGATTGGTTGATTGTTTTTGTCTGGCTATTTGATTGGCTGGTTGAAGAATTTCTTAATATTTTTGAATGCTTGTAAACCATGACGAATATCAGCATGTAAAAGATGATTATAGTCACTATAAGGGCCCCAAATAGCCCCGTGATGGTCTGCCAGTAGAGAAATAAACCCTCAGCTGTGATGTACTGATCGTTAGTAATGCAAACTTTAATATTTATAAACTGGCTGTTGAAGCTTTCTATGTATACACCAACGCCTAACATTGGAGGCACACCTAGTGCCATGCTTATCACTATGGCAACCAGAATTACTGCAAAGGTTAAATATTTATTCCCATCTTGGATTCTTTTGTAAACAATCAAGAAGCGATCAAATGCTATGGCTGCAAGAATCATGGCAGAAGAAATGATGGTGAAATGTTTCAAAAGCTCCCAAATTTTACACACAATGTCGCTTTTTATTTCGAACAGCCACTCTTTCATAAGCGTTCCAGGAATCACCACAGAGCATGCTATCAAATCTATGATAGCTAGCGTCAGCACTAAATACGTTGAAGTTCTTTTCCGAACAGTTCTTGAGAATACGATAATTACTAAAGTGTTTCCAAGGATTCCGACGATTCCAATTATAGACATGAAAAATGTAAGAGTACGGAGAATTGACGTTTTTTTTTTACGAGCTTTATCCACTACACAGTCTAGGTCACAATCAAATCTGTGCCAATTATGTACTGTGCTGTTTGGGTCAAATTCACTCGAATACATGATTTTGGTGATATTTAGGTCAAGGTCACTTGAATACATGGTTGTCATAGTGATATTCATCTTAGAAGGTCACTTGAAGGTCACTGGAATAGAAAAGTTGAAAATTGTTGTAAACTTATTTTGGACAAGTGAACATAATAATTGGGTTGCTTTATTCAGAGCTTGGATGTAACAATTAAAACTTGCACATTTTTAAAAGGGTTTTTTTTCAACTCACAAAATAAAAAATATCACTTGCAATTTTTTAATTAATAATTATTTTTTTAATAGCGTAAACTATTAAGAAATCTTATTTTCAAATAGACAATTTAAATCAATCACTTGCAATTTCCATGACCAACGATGTTTGAATATTTAACATAAGTTTACAGTTAACATTTTGTCCTACAAATAAATTGATTACAAAAGAGCACTTGGTCATGTTTGTAGTCAAATAAATGAATTGTCATTCAAATAAAAGGTCAGATCAGGCATATTCAATTGCATGCTGCTTTTCAAGCACTTTCTTTTAAACTGACCCCTTATCCCCTTTTGTCAAGTCTTAAAGGGATTCCACATAATGAGAAATTTTCAATTGGATTCAATGAATTCATTTCAGTTACCAAGGACTCTGTCTAAAGACAATTTTCTGTTTGAACAAAATTGAAGTATCATTTCATTCATTAATTTGAGAAAAATCATAATTTTTTGCTTAATGTTGTTCAATTTTATTCAACTGTCAGTGGCACATAATTTACCTCACTGATTAAAATCAGTTGTAAGCAAAAAAGTACTGTAGGATTTAAATCAATGGGGGTGATTTACTGACAGTTGAATTAAGTATAACAATTTAACAGTACCATTTTAATTCTTACAATATTGAAAATCGTGACTGTAAGGTCTAGCATGATGAAATTCTGATAAAGTGTTGAAATAATTATTTTTGACAATAAATAATAATCTATCTAACTGTTTCTTAGATTATGATTTGAATTATGAGTCAAAGTTATTATTTTGTGGGCTTCCCCATAATACCATAAGATGTGTACATTTAATTATTGACCATGTTAGAAAAGTCACCAGAAAATTTAAGACTATTAAAGAAATACAAGTTAGCTTAAGTGCATTTTTTCATTAGCTTAATTAAGTAAATTAATAATATTTTGATTATTCCATTGTATTTTTAATATAAAATTTTCCAAATCCGTTTTATTCCAATCAGTACTAGCATGTTAACTTGATAATTGGTTAATAAAAAATTATACTAAAATGAAAAAATGGCACCAACCTGATCCTAGAAAATTATAATCCTAACAGTTTCCTATTCACTTAGCTCTTCTGTTTGATTAAAAGACTTTCTGCGACTCAGAAAATATGTAATCTGCTCAAGATAGTGATTTTTCCAATTTAGAAGCTCCTATCTCCATTTTGGAGAGCTAATCTCCATTTTGAAGAGTAGCAATCTTCATTTTAGAGAGTTTCACAATATTTTCTAATCTCCCATTGAAGAGTAGCAGAAAATTGATGATGTCATAGGTGTCAAGCTAATCTTGCATGTAATCTCCTTATATGGAGATGTAGTACATGAGTGATTGACAGATCGTTGAAATTACTCTCACCTTGTGATGACCTTGTCCATATGGCATAGGGATTTTGAGATGTTGTTTACTTGACGCTGTTGTTCAATTGATATGGTATGGCTGTGGTTTTTATGCTGAACGTATTGAATAGAAGATGAAAAATGTTATGATAATAGTTGAAGAGGCTGCAATCCTTGAATTCTTAGAAAACTGATATAAATCTTAGACAAGATGAATTTGTCCGATATTTTGATCAGGGAAAATTGTCATAAGTTTTAACTATCTATATGATAGTTCATGGAAAACTGTTTTTATTTTGGGCAATTGTTTTTATATTTAAAGTCTGATTTTTGACAGATATTTGTTCAGGAATATTTTGTGATGTTAGAAGAGTTTTGCTCATGTCAGATTTTATTCAACTGTCAGTTGTGCATATGTTAACCCTACTTATTTAAATACTCACCTAAGTACTTCTGTACTTTCTATCAATGAATTTATATCAAAACTTAAACTTCTTCATTTGATTAAACACGTATTTCTATATAACATTTTCAGTGGCTTTGTACAAAAAGATTAATAATAACAATAATAAATAAGTAAAAACCCTCCACCATAAATATATACAATTACACAAAACACAATAAAATTTATCACACATGATGTTGTATAGTGTGTTTGTGCATTTTTTTCTCTATATTAAGTTTATAGGACCTTCAATAATCACAGTTTATGACTCGACTTTATTTTTACATTAGTTTTTATTTATTTGATATTGAAAGTTGTTGTCCTGAACAGTGTACATAATGCTACTGTTAACCAGACTTGTCCTGAACAGTGTACATGATGCTACTGTTAACCCGACTTGTCCTGAACAGTGTAACATAACGCCACTGTACAGGGATTATCAAACAGTAGGGTTGATATAGAAATCGGCAAAAAGCATGTGCATGTTAACCTTGAAAGTTACAGTTGTGGATCGTTGAGCAAGTGGCGATCCGATCTGGACCACGATTCATGTGTAGCAATTCACGAATCGAACCACAAATCACTTATTAATGGAAAAGCATACAGAATTCATGTAATAAAAAGAGTTAGTGAAGAATAACAAGAGTTTTTACTTTAAGGAAAACAATGTACTCCAAACATGTCTATAACCAGACGTTAAATGGTCATTTTCAGTGATAATTTTTTTGTTTAAATTTGTATCAATCAAATTTTGACCCAAGATTGTTTGGTCCTTACATAAATTTAAGTTTACATTAGAAGTGTGACTCGTTTTCAGTTGTAATTAAGCTGAAAATGTTCTTTCATTTTTTCCAAATAATAGATCGCGATCTGACGATTTCGGACGTGACAAATATTCGCACTCGATTTTCTGGTTGGGATCGCAATTATCCGAGTACTCGGATACTCGCTGCAGTCCTATTAAAAGTAATTGTTCTTGATCACCTGACTATAGACCCTGATTTTACCACTGCTACATTATATATTTCAGACATTACCACATGACAGTCAGAAAATACGAAACCAACTAGGTGGTCATCTCTATGCATACCAACTACCTCCAATAGAAAACATTGAGACATTGTCAGCTGATGATGAAAGCGTCGACAAGAAATCATCATCATCATCATCGACGTCAACGTCTAATAATAGCAGTAATAGTAGTAACATAGGTCTAAGTGAAATACAACGTGGAATATCTGCTAGTAAGTATGAAAGTTTATTATTTTAGGGGGGGGGGGGGGATTTAACACTGTTGCAACTAATTGTATTGGTGATAATACATATTATGGCTGTCAGTCAACCTACTCACTGTTACTGGAAAGGCTAAATCTGAGGATTTAGCTGTTAACCAACTACTAGGCCCATACTTCCCTCAGTGACTGACAACTGTTCTACATGATTTAGAATCAGTGGTTGGAGGGAGGATGGGTGTAGAATTTCATGACCAAGCTCCACGAAAGTATGCCTAGCCTTGAAATCGAACCCATCCCCCTCAATAAATGGAATTATGCTACTGTTTGTGATGGCCAAATTTTTTTGATTATTTGATGAAGCAGAGGAGTGCCTAAAAGTGATTATTCACCTGTTTAAATGAAAAATGCCATAATTGCTCAAGCTTGAGTCTTTGATATACAGTTGCAGAAAAATGGCTGTAATTTTTTTACAACATAATAGCTACTAATGAAATAGACTTTATAATTGGGATCATTTTCTTTTCAAATTAACATTAAGTTTTTCATTTGCTTATTAGATCTTCTTGTATTTTCAGAAAAACCAAACGCCAAT
Source organism: Mactra quadrangularis (assembly GCA_025267735.1). NCBI lineage: Eukaryota > Metazoa > Mollusca > Bivalvia > Venerida > Mactridae > Mactra > Mactra quadrangularis. Next base: position 42,384,325 of record CM046305.1, on the reverse strand, counting down.
GGTCATATATCTAAGTTACAGCCGTCAGTGAATGGTTTAGATCGTAGTAACGGTTCCGCTACGAGTACACCGTCACATTCTAGAAACAATAGTAGTACCAGCCTAAATACGAGTGTCAGTGGAGGAACCAGTCTGGAATCTGGTCCGAAATCTGTTGGTGATGTGTTTAATGGATTTGTGATAGCTGTACACAGAAAAATGGTGAGTTGTTCAACTTTTTTATACTTAGTCCATTTTATGTAAACCATTAATAAAATATCAAAATTTTATGTAAACCATTAATAAAAGATTTTATTACGTTATGTACGGAGGCAACTTGACTATCTAGCATTCCTTACATTTTATATGTCTTTCATGAAAAAACTTGCCACAGCTGAGCTTGACATCAAATTTTTAACTAAGTAGCTCAATTCAACAGCCAGCTATATTGCTTGCTGAATCAAATGTTTACTTGTAGTAAGGAGTTGCCCCATCTCAAATATAGGTGGTCAGAACGACCATTAACTTTCAGCTCTGCAGAACCAATTTTTTTCCAGATCTTCTAGTTTCAAACCCTGTGCTCCACCACTGCTCCAAGGTAATTTATGGATGAAGTTTTAATGATTTTACTTATAAATACAAAATCTCCACTATGCAAACCTTATCGGCTAAAAATCCAACGAAATCAGGTTCTGGGTACTAACTTTTTATCTTTAATTAATTTCATATATTTTCTTTTCAGACATTAATGGACCTATATTTTTTATCGTCTCAAAAAACCCGCCCTAGTCTATTTGGTACGCCTATAATATTACCATGTGATGATGTATCGACCAATCAAAACTTGTACGAGTTTGTTTGGAAACAAGTTGCTAGAATAGTTAGTCCGTTACCACCATCAGAGGCAAAACAATCAAATCATGCTTTAGACTGGTAAGTAGATTTTAAGCTGGATTTTTCAACGAAAAAATTCGGATAATAGTTTGGTAAAACACAGGCGGATGGAGGGTCAGGCGTCTGGCAGTTTAAGTTTTTCTACTCCATATATTTCTGCCATTTATTGTCAGATCTTTATGAAACTTCATACAATGATAACATACCATGTGATGAACAGAATTAGACAGTAACCACAACTCTTCCTGCCTTTATTATGGATTATTTCTCTTTGTAATTTTTGTGTTAAAGTTTTTAAATCCACCTTTTTGTGGTTTCTACATTACATTTCTTGTAAAATTAGTTAGGTTAGTTAATTTTATATTATAGATTTTAGCCTGATTACCAATGAAAAAATTAGGCATTTGGTTTGGCAAAATCAGGCAGGGGCCAGCTTGTCATGCAGACAGTCAGGTGCCTGGGTGGTCAGTGCCATTAACAATTTGTTTAATTTTTATTTACTTATAATATGTTTTTACATATACCCCATATACATGTATATACCTAATATTTGTGGTCAGATATGAAATCTCATACAATGATACAATGTGTACCATGTTAAACATAAATATGGAATAACCAAAACTCTACCTGTCTTAATCGTGGATTATTGCCCTTTGTAATTTCTATGCATTTACATTTTTGGTATTTCTGCTGCTTTTGATCAGATCTTATTGAAACTAAATAAATTACTTTCTTTTGTTGGTACCTAAATTTGTTTTTATTTACCCCATTAGGGTAAAAACTGGGCTTTATTGTAGTTTCCATGTTACTTTCTTGTGAACAGATCTAGTCTGCCTGTGTCATAAATACAATCAGGTGAATTAAATTAACCAATAACCAAACAACGACTTAATTTCCCCGCTGTTATTAAAGATAGTGAATTAAATCTCATGTTTGACAGCTATATTAGCTCCCTGATTGTTATGTAGAAATGAATGCTTATATCTATTTTTATTACAGTGATGATAGTTTATGTTATGAATATCCATTTACATTAAAAGTTGTACAGAAAGATGGTATCACATGTGCTTGGTGTCCATGGTATAGGTATGTTATCTATTCATGCGTTTAGCTTAGTTTAACTAATGATGACCACTACTTCTTTTATTTGAAGCCCAGTTATCAAAACCTTTGTATCTAACATTAATTACCAGCAGAAAGTACTCTGTAGTTTGAATAATTTAGTTTACTGGGAGTACAAATGTATTGCACTTTGAATATATAATATGAAAACACTTAATAATGTAGCATTTGGAATTGAATCAATCTCAATTTGGGGAAAAATTCCCACGTAAGGAATAAGCTGGTCACATGGCCGGAGTAGAATCATGTCCACACTCTAGACAAAAGCTTTCAACCAATCTTCAATGAACCTACTCCAAATGCTTGTTGCTGTTGTCAATAATTGTTATATATGGTAGGTTCTAAAAAATGGTCAATCTACCTTGAGAAACTGAAATTGTAGCTCTGTATTTTGGCAATGCCTAGTTGATACTTTGTTGTTCCATTCAATTTTACATTGTATATTTTAAAATTTTGATGTGTATATATTATCTATTTTCAGATTTTGTCGTGGTTGTAGTATAGAATGTAATAATGAGAAGTTTATGTTTGGTAGTTCATTCATTGCTGTAGACTGGGAACCGACAGCTTTACATCTGAGGTACCAGACAACCAGTGAAAGAGTAAGTATAGTTTATGTTTGGTAGTTCATTTATTGCTGTAGACTGGGAACCCACATTTTTACATCTGAGGTACCAGACAACTAGTGAAAGAGTAAGTATTTAGGGAAAAACATCCTGTGTTTAGAGTAACTTCCAGAAAAATGAAAGGAGGGGGTGTGGCCGAGCGGTTACGACGTTGGACTGGTAATCATTGGATAGCTAGCCCGCATTGGTTTGAATCCCTTCCAAAACCTACCTTGTTGTTTCCTTGAGGAAGAATCTTAATCCTTCTAGCTCAGTACTAGGGGAACAGGAAGCGGACTCTGAAGTGATAAATCTAAGTTGTAAGAACTTGTTTCACAATCGAGCTAAAATAAATTAGTATAAACGTAACATAAAATGTTCGATAGAGTTGGCTCCAAAACAGAGCCAATTGTTATTTTTATTATAAGTCTTCTTGTTGAAAATCCCATTGGTAAAATTCAATTTTGAACTTTTGTGAGTTTGGTTTTGGAATAATTTTTACTGCCATTCTGCCTCCGACCAATGATTTTATATCATGTGAGCAGTTGTCAGTCATTAACAGAAGTATGTGCCACTATATTAAGAGATATAACCTATAAAGGTGGGATAAGTAGGTTGATTGGCCACCATGATATAACCTAAATGATGTGTTGCTACGCTTATTTTCATATTTTCTTAAATTTCTGCATCTTTTCTTTCATTCTCTGCATCTTTTCTTTAATTTTAGTTCTTTGAGGAAGATTCTAGTGTACCAGACAGTCGTAAGAAGCAGACGGAACCAATTGACCTAGATACATGTTTACAAGCTTTTACAAAAGAGGAAGAACTCGGAGAAGATGAGCTATATTACTGTTCTAAATGCAAGAAACATTGTTTAGCTTCTAAAAAATTAGATATATGGCGTTTACCTCCAATATTGGTAGGTTTGGTTCTTGTTCTTGTTTTTTATAAGTAATTTGTCCTAGTCTGACTGACCTATGACTTTTAACATGTCCATCATAGATATCTGCACTAATTAGATGACTGTTCAGAGGGAAGGATTGGGGTCACCGCTGCTAGTTAGGCAAGTGTTCTGAAAGCTGGCAAGAGACTATGAAAAAGCCGTGGAAGGGCTTGTGTTACTGCCACTAGTTACTGCTCACATAGCTGCCAAGAGGCTGTTATCTCCAATTTGTAAATTTTTGCTGCTCTCATTTTATCTTCACCAAACCAAGTAGGAATGTTAATCTACAGAAAAGCTCTGGAGAATTAGTCAACCAGGCTTATCTACCTGTTGACACTTGAGCTATGGTCTTTTAACCATTCATATTTAATTTTATTTGAATAACCACTATTTGCTTGTCTAGAACGTAATGTTCATTTACTCAAAAGATTTGAAACTGATATCAATGTGCTTATCAAATTACTCCAGCTAAAGCTCATGTTTATTTACTTTTGGCACCTCAAAGAGTTTGCCTGTTTTATTCTTCAATAGACTACTAGTTGTTATTTTTAATTCTATATTTCAGATTGTCAACCTAAAGAGATTTCAGTTTTTAAATGGGCGTTGGGTGAAGTCACATAAAATAGTCAATTTTCCTTTGAAGGAGTTTGATGCATCGTGTTACCTAGCGTTACGTAAACATTCCTTGTGTCAGTGTGGTGAAACTATCAATGATAAATTGTCTGATGTACGTCGCCATGGTGACGGTCCTCCTATTTTAAAAATGGATGACATTGTTCCTTCATGTCTCTGTGATAAAAATGACCCTGGTAGGTTGTTATGTTTGACCATGTGTGTTTGGTAATTGTTGTTACAGTTTAATTTTTCTATACCTGAAGCCTGGGCTAGTGAAAATTGATTTAGAAGAGCTCCTGAATTCATAGGTGGCCGGCACATTTCCAAGTCACTCTAAATAAAAAGAATTTTCAACCATAGTTCAATTAGTGGCCAGTTTCTCCTTTAAACTAATTTGATTTCACAGATTTAAACGTTATATAATTTGTAGTGTGGAATTTTTCAACAAAGAGCTTATCCTGTGGCTACTAGTTTAAGGCAAAGATTGTGGATGTTAACATTAGATCATATCTTAGTCATACATTGATAGAATTTAAAAGACATTGGGCAGAACCTGCCACTTGTCTAGAAATTAAGATTTATGAATTTTCATGTGTCCAAGGTTTATGTGTGTTGACTTACCTTTCATTAATAGACTGTCTATGGCCTATTCCATATTATGAAAGACAGAGAGTAAGCAGAGGTGCTTCCTGAGGATGGAAAAGTTTAATACATTAGCATTTAAAGAATGACATTAAGATGCCTGTCCACTACTGTACTTAGGTCTCTGACTACTAAATAGGCACACACACAAAATACTTTTCACAATATTTTTATCAAATTATCTCCCTTTTCATATTTCAGAAATTGTCTCCCCTTCCAGAAGAAAAGACAATGACACTACTGCCTGTGATGATAAAAATGTGGATAAATATGCTGATAGTGATAATAATGATGATTCCAATACTCCTTGTCATGAAAATGGTTGCAATGGAAACCCAACAACAAAAGAAAACTGTTGCCATGGAAACGATAAAGAAAATGGTTGCCAAGACAACCCAAAAGAGGGTTGTTGCCATGGAAATGCAAAAGAGAATGGATGCCATGGAAATGCAAAAGAGGATTGTTGCCATGGAAAGACTAAAGAGGGTTGTTGTCATGGAAACACTAAAGAGAATGGTTGCCATAGCAACACAACAACACCATCTTCCAATTGTCTTAGCAACAATAATGCAACATTACCTAATGGCTCACCGTCTTTATATGATCTCTTTGCAATGTCTGTAAGTATACTCTGGAATGTGTTTGAATAATTTATCGCTAAACAAAAAAAGGAATTGCATTTTATTGTCTCTTTTATAAGTTACATGCTTAATGTTTACAGACTTTGCAACTATTACACCTGATCATTGGGCTACTGGTTTCTATCTATCACTCTCCCTGGGGAGTCTTTTTCACTGCTTACTGCAGCCAACATATTGGCATGTCAGAGTTATATGAACATTTCAGTATAACCTCTGCAGAGCGGCCCTCTACAGAACGAATCCTCTGTACAACAACTGCTTTTGGTATTTCCCTTAGTCCTTGTTCAAATTGAATTTAACCTCTGTAGAGCAACAACCTCAGAACAGCAACACACTTTAGTCCCTCCCAGTCTATATACACTTTGGTGGAGTAAAGCAAACCCAGGTTGATGTCTTACTTTAGAAAATGAGCAGAGCATAAGTCTATAACTTTAAGACTATGCCTAATAAATTTCTATCAGTTTAAATCTTTCTGGGACTCAAGTCACTATTTTACTACTGCTGCATTAACAGCTTTGTAAACGTCTGTCTCTGCAATTTAATACACAAAGTTGATCATAATATGAGAATTATTACGGAAGAAACTACTAATACTTTCCAAAAACATAGAAATACACATGTGTTATCTAAAATGTTAATATTTAGGAAATGATAACCATATCTTTAGAATCATATACAGTAAATTTCTGCTATTAAAGATCACTGTTGTTATTGATTAAATATATGCTGTCTGTATATTTCAGTGTCATACAGGTATATTAGGAGGAGGACATTATGTTGCCTTTGCTAGAAATCCTAACAATAATTGGTATTGTTATAATGATAGTAGTTGTAAGGTATGTACAAATTATTATTTACTTTTATAATGTCAATCATAGTGTAAAAATATATTGCTGCAATTTAATGCACACAGTTGATCATGATATTGAAATCTATCACTTTACAAAAAAATTACTATTGCCAGAGATACATGAACTTTTTTCCTTATGTTATTTATTGAGTTTAATGTTTGTCAACACCAATTTTTGTGGCAAATTAAGGCAACCGGCACATTCAACATAATTTTAAGTTATTATAGGCAAAAGTTTTTTGTTGTTTTTTATCAGAGCCAGTTGTGAAATAATCGTCTTGTCTATACTCTGAAAGGTAGAAATAAAAATAAAACTCCAGAGTAGGCGAGATTTAGTAGGTAGGGTTTGGTTGCCCTTTACATAGGATTCTCTTTAGACCATACCTTATGTACCGATTGATTTCTTTTTCAGGAAGTACAAGAGAAACAACTAGATACAAATGCTGCTTATATATTATTTTATCAAAGACAAGATATTGATATATCTAAATTTATGCCCGAAGTCAATGATAAAAGTCCAGACACACAGGAGATAGAAGATGAGTTTGAATCAGACTTTAAAAAAATGTGTACCATACAATAGTATAGAGCCTAAAATATAGGTGTACCAATTTTGAAAATGTGTACCAGTTTTAAAATGTGTACCAGTTGTTTTTTTAAATTGTTTGTGTCAGTTTTAAAGATTGTGAGCCTGTTTTGAAATCAGTGTGCCAATTTTGAAACATTCGTACTACATGTGGTTTTTGAAGATGTGTGCCAATATTAAAATGTTCCTGTTTTAAAAGTGTGTGCCTGTTTTAAAATATGTGTACCAGTTTTATAGTATGTGTGCCAGTTTTTAAAAATGTGTACTATTTTTAAAAGATTAGTGCCAGCATTGAAAATTGATAACTGTTTAAAGATGCATACCAGTTTTGAAACAATGGGACCAGTTTTAAAAATGTGTAAGTTTTTAAAATTGATGTTTCAATTTTAAAAATGTGTACCAGTTTTAAAATAGGTGTACCAGATTTAAAATACATGTAAGTGTACAATTTTTAAAATAAGTGTACCAGTTAAAATGTGTACCAGTTTTGAAATATGTTTACATACTAGTTTACAAAATGATATGTACCCACTAAAGTGTGTAGCATGCAATAGTACAGAGTCTACTGACAACTTGAGTGGTTCAGGAGTCAATGGATAGATACGTACTGGTACATGCAAGAAGTATTGAACTACAGAATGTGGCATAACAGTAAAACTTGCCTGTTTGTATTGGAGTGATGGATCCAACAAGTGACCCTGAAAGACAGAGGTCAATGTTATTAGAGGTGATGGATGAAAATTTAAGTTGAAAGATGGGAGTGTAAAAGGTCAGGATCAAGAGCAAATAGGACAGAATTGGGTGACTTGATATTTAGATTTAGAACGATCATTACATTCAAGTTTTAAGTTAATTCCATCCCTGTAAATTAGAGAGAGGTCAATTTAGTTTTAAAATGAGTTCATCCCTGTGTACAAGAGAGAAGTCAACTTAGATGTTTATATTGATGTGCTGTGATGTATGTTATACTAAAATTTTGATCAAATTAATTTAGACAGTATTTTAAATTTTTGTCATTTTTTGTAAACACAGAACCACATGTGCATGGGCTGATACTAGTGGTTCTTCTGACTTCATTTTTACTTCATCCACATAGTTTTTCAAACCTACATATATGTTTAAGGATCATTGAATGTCCGTTGTTCATTGTCCATCCACATTATAGGCTTAATTCTTTTCAAACTTTGTGAGGATGCTTTTCTAGGTGATAAATCGAAAGAGTTCGAACATGGGTCATCTCGGATGAAAAACTAGGTCACAGGAGCTAAAAAAAATAACTTGTTAACACTGTAGTGGCTACTGTTTTGATTGAAATATCCTGGAAATTGGTTTGAAAGATTGTTTTGATGATTTCTAGGTCAAGTATGAATATGGGTCACCTGGGGTCAAAAACACGGCTACTTAGTCCAAATATGGAAAAACCCTGTGAACACTTTAGTTGTCACAATTTTTACTCATTTGTCATCAAACTTGGTCAGGATGCTTGTCTAGGTAATTGCTTGGATGAGTTCGAACATGGGTCATCTTGAATGAAAAAATTCTTCACAGGAGCTAAAGGTTACAAAGCACTAAAAACATTTGTCTGACAGGCAGATGTGATGACTAATGAATCAGATTCCCATACAGGTCGTCATCTTCCTATACAAAGCCTACATTTGAAGGATTTGGTGCGATGGAAGTGTGATAAACCATTACCAAAATATATCAATCTTACTCTGTTAAGTTCATGTATGCACCAATAGTACTCGGGTGAGTGATAAAGGACCATCATGGCCCTCTTGTCTTTGAATTTTATTTTGCAGAAATACTGAAGTACTCCCAAAATATCAAGAATAGTATACATGTTTATATGTTAGGTGACTGAACCCCTGTAGGAAAATTCATAAGTTAACCCCCCCCCCCCTAATGCTGTTTACTCATACCAAACTATAAAATTTTTAAAAATTTAAAAAAACTTCTAATTGTTTAATTAATATACATGTACTAAACTAACATGCAAAGATTAATTACTACTAATATTTATTTTTTATGTGAGGTTTTTGATTTATTTATCTTCATTTAAATGAAATAAAATGAGGGCAAGGCCAAGGTGTTGCTAAGCTAATCTGGAAATCATTGACATGTCAGATCTGTTTTGGTTGAAATCTAATCTAAAACTCACCTTATTTTTTCCATTAGAAAGAAACTTAAACCTACTGGCTCAGTAATAGGGAACCAGGAAGCCGACAAGAGTATACAGTATAACCTGCATTAATCAGCCAGTGAAGGGGAAGTGACTAAATTGGCTGCTTACAGCAGGTGACCACTTAAACCAGGTTATCTCACGTCTAGACTATTATACAATGATGATGACACTCGGTTAATTATAAAATTTGATTTACTGTGACCTCTTAATACAGGTAAATTAGTGAATTTGTTAGGAAACGGGTGACCACTGGCCACGAGAGGCTGTTTATAACAGGTTCAAAATAGAGGGATTTCGTTGGGTGGAAGCCATATTGGCCACTTACAGCAGGTGATCGCTTGTAACAGGTGACTGTTAATGCAGGTTATACTGTATTTATAAATGTATAATAATAAAAAGTCTGACTACTACCTCGCATTAAATCACAACTCTATAAAGACCCTTCTTTTCTAGTCTAGTCTATGTTTAATCTGTTTAGTTACCTGATACAAACAAACTGTCCTTGCTGGATTCGCTAGCAGATATTTTATCACGTTGCCATAATTAAAAGCTAGCATCATTTAAATACTTTTGCAACCATATTACATTTTTGTCACACATCACACATTTTAATTTGTTGAACTAATTATGTTTGTATTCTATCAAATTAAAGAGCTCTTTTCCAAAATGTTACAAATCAATTTTGAAAATTTACAAATTAATGTACATGACTTTAGTGTTTATTCAATTTTTGTGCGGAGAATTTGAAGCTTATGAACAAAACTCACAAGTTTTTTATATTGAAATTTATCCTGAAAAGAAAGGTTGTACATTGTAGTTATTTAATATGCTTTATGATGACATTCAATGAAAGAAAAAATTGGCCAGAATTTATGTTTCAAGTTGTTGTAGATCATTTGATTATAGAAGCTGGTATTTTGAGATGTAAAGACAAATTGTTAGGCTTGAAATGTCATAAGTTCTCTTTTAATGATTGTCATGTTTTGTGAAGAAGCTCTTTAATTGTTTTATATAATATTATTTTATCATTGTTAATATACAGATATGTAAATATTATGTTTATTATTTCTTTAATACTCTTTATTTAACCCCTAAATAACTCCTTTGGCCCCTTTTATTTGACCCCTTAAATTTTGCTCATTATGTTGATATTTTGTTTTATATTAATCCAACTTCATTTACCTCATTATGTTTTTCTTGTTATTGTTAAATTTTATACAACTGTCATTGGTGCATACTTTTACCCCGCTGATTTGAATACTCAATATTTGCTCGATATTCCTCATACAGAAGTATGGATGTCTATACTAGTGTTGGGAATGGGTTTAAAATATTTTAGTCGAATAATCAGCTAAAATGGTTGACTGATTAATGATTAATCAGTTATGTTATATAAATAGTGAAAAACCCATTACTTAATATACTAAGTTCTAATAAATTTCTGTTTTAATCATGTTATTTGATATTTAATTATTTATGATAAATAAAACAATATAAAAAGTAGAACCTTTATTATTTTCTAATACATTTCAAAACATGTAAATACTAAACATAACTGAATTCAGTGCACCCTAAATAACAACACTTTTTAGAAACAACAGTTACTATAAGTCTATTACACCAGTCTAATTTGTTGACTGATCAATAATCTTCATTGACGAATAATCATCAGCATCTTCCTCAATGATTACTTGATGAACTAATTAATCAGCCCAACACTAGTCTATGCTTGTCTATATTGTGTTCAGAAATACTGAAATGTTATAATGTATGTGTTTTTATAAGGTTTATTGAACAATTATCAAGTATTTAAATCATTCGGGTTAATGTTTGCGCCACTGACAGTTAAATCAAGTTTGACAATAATGTTATTAAGTCTCTAAAACTATAAATAGATTTTTCACTATTGTCTTATTGTTTTAATGAGAAAAAGTCATAGTTACTGTTAGTTACCTGCAAATTAGTTTAAAACATAAGATGCATTTTTTATACAAAATAGGTCTTGCTGCTGTCAATGTTACGGTCACAAATCCATAGTCTTGGATAACCATCTGTGAATAATTATGTGACCATGACAAAAGAAATTATGCAGCATGGATATATAAATATTCATGTATGAAAATTAGTTTGCATGATTTTTTTCTATGGATATTTTTATTTTCCTTATTTGATATTTTATTCAATAGTAACCATTCCATGAAATGTATGGCCATTTTTTCTTAAGGTATCGCTACCTAGCTCTTTGTCCCCTGGTACCCTTCTTAAGCCCACAGGAAGAAGTATGAGATATCAAATTGAGAGTCCCAGGGGGTGAATAGCTAGCTAGGGATATGCTTACAAATCTGGCCAGAATAATGCTGATGATTTTATAATGTTTTGCTCAATTTATCCTTTGTGTATCTTACATCAGTTCATTGTGGCCCCTCATTTGTGGTGGCTGCGACCATATTTGCTTGTCAAAGACATAACTCAGTCACTGTTGCGTTATGGCTCCATACTATATATGCAGTTAATGTGAACCCTTTTTCCTAGTCCACAAATAACTTAGACCCCTGTTCAATCAACTTTTACTATGGTATTGTTAAATTTGTTAAATTTTGTTCAACTGTCTCTTGTGCATACATTAACCCCACGAATTTAAATACTTAGATATATATATATATATATATATAGATTTGAGAAAGAAAAAGTTCAAACAGTGTTAGGAAAATATAATAAATTTGCCCGAGCGCTTTCGACAACGATGTGTCTTCTTCAGGGGCTAACAAAGAATGAAAATACCGTGTTGAAATCATTGTACATAGACCGGCTACCTTAAATTTAATTTTATTTCTATGTACACAGTAGATTGACTACACATAAAACTATATATACATGTACGTGCTTCAATGATTTCAACACGGTATTTTCATTCTTTGTTAGCCCCTGAAGAAGACACATCGTTGTCGAAAGCGCTCGGGCAAATTTATTATATTTTCCTAACACTGTTTGAACTTTTTCTTTCTCAAATCTATCTTATTATATTTATGTTCTTGAATCCGTACTGGATCCAGTGTTTCCGAAAGATAATTCGTTGGTTTTTCGTCATCTTTCTTCCCCATATAATTTATTTTATTTACGTTAAACTGTGCATCGTAAGATCCGAATTTCTTTCGTCTTCCCTACACAAAGACATGTTACCAAGCAAGTCTAAACTGTTGCACATTGCAACCCAACTTGCTAAATTGGAGAACCACAAGAGTTTTATGAAAGACTGTGTACATGAATCAAAAATCCCAAAAGGACTTAAGATCAATTTAACTCCTAGTATCCCAGGGAAAACCTCCCATCGTTTCTTGACTCGATGGAATTCAATTTTGAATAATGCGTCACTCAAACTTATGTGCTTGCTCATTAATATGTACTCATCTCGATCAAAAGATCTCAAAAATTTATACAATACTGTTACATCAGAAACAAAAAATACTTTGGATGCAACAACGTTCAAAGATCTGCTCACAGAGGTTGAGACCCACCGATCTTCTGTTACAAAATTGTATTCTGAACGGAAGTCAAACAAACTAAAAAAACTTCAAACAATACCAGATCTTAAATGTTCAACATATACCAACTCTAAACAAACCACTCACGAAATGAAACCCAAACGTTCCACTCGTCGCTTTAAACGTACATTAAAACAAAAAGTCTGCAACACCGTAACAAACGTGGTTGTTAACCTATCTAGCACCGAACTAACTCAACATGAACATACTCTACTGTCCAAAGGTCTCAATTTCTGTCCTAAGCCCCCGCACGTCGACCGAGGTCGACTTATTTCTGATAACAAGTCCTTTAACAGAAGACTGAGACTAAAGACACATTTTGCAAAGGCAGAGCCGTTATACGACAATAGCGCTTCTCCCTTAAATCTTCATAATGAATCTACTTTTGAGTCGGTCGACACAACACCCCTAGCTTGCCAGCAATACAGTGTCGATGTTCACCAAGTCAATGGCGATCTTACACAAAACCAAGAGAAGTACCCTAAGTTCAAAGAAAAAAGTTCATGGGAACCACCGAAACAAGCTGTGGCCCTTGAAACATTTATTCACAATGTTGAACAAGATGTCTCAACACAGAATCCCCAAACCAAAGCAAATCATAACCTCAGTAAACATGAACGCGAAGCACTTCGCTCTTTACAAAACAATCCTAACATCATCATTAAACCTGCTGATAAAGGATCGGCTGTCGTTGTGATGGATAAAGATCATTATCTCTCTGAAGCCAACCGCCAGCTAGATGATACAACATATTACAAACGACTCGATAACGATCCAACGTCAGACCACCAGAGACTTGTAAAAGACAAACTTACTGACATGCTCACCTCAAAGGAAATCAGTGAAGACAACCTCAACTATCTTATTGTCACTAATCCAAGAGCTGGTCGTTTTTATCTCCTCCCCAAAATTCATAAACCTGGTAACCCTGGACGCCCAATTGTCTCCGCTAACGGTCATCCCACAGAACGGATCTCAGAGTTCATTGACCTCCACCTTAAACCACTTGTCTCTAGATTACCATCGTATGTCCAAGATACCACCGACTATCTTACTAAGTTGTCTTCAAGCGACATATCCGATGAGACATTGCTGGTCTCACTCGATGTGGTTTCTTTATACACCAACATACCACACGAAGATGGCATAACGGCATGCAGAGATGCTTGGGACACTAGAGATACGATGGATCCGCCAACCGAATCTCTAGTGGATCTCTTAACCCTTGTACTCAAATGCAACAATTTTGAATTCAATGGAGGCCACTACCTTCAAGTACAAGGTACAGCCATGGGTACAAAAATGGCTCCATCATATGCCAACATCTTCATGGGTCATTTAGAAAGACAGCTACTCATGTCAGTCCCTCTTAAGCCTCACATATGGCTACGCTTCATTGACGACATTGACATGCAATGGCGCCATGGTCACCAAAACCTACAAGATTTCTTACACAAAGCAAACTCATTTCACAAAAGCATTAAATTTACAAGTGAAGTCTCAAATGAAAATCACGTTTTCTTGGACACTGTGTCTCGTATTGAGGGGAACCAGTTGGTTACAGATCTGTATTCAAAACCAACAGACAGCCACCAGTATCTGCTTCCAACAAGTTGCCACCCACGTCACTGTTGCAAAAACATTCCGTACAGTCTTGCCTTGAGAATAAGAAGGATATGTTCTCAAGAGGCTGACTACGAGATGCGCATGAACGAACTGTCTTCTCATCTCTGTCACCGAGGCTACAAAAGCGACAATGTAGACAAGGCAATTGCCAAAGTAAGTAACATACACAGAGATGAACTCTTAAAATACAAACCTAAAGTAACACAATCCCGAATACCATTTGTAGTAACATACCACCCAGATCTACCTAAAATACAAGACATCATAACTAAACACTGGCAAATTATTGAATCAAATTCAAAGCTTAACCGTATTTTCCCTGAGAAACCGATGGTAGCATTCAGACGTCCTAAAAGTCTCAAAGACATCCTTGTTAGGGCAAAGGTCACACCCATACAGGATAGTCTAAAAGGGGAGTCCATGCCGTGCAATAAACCACGTTGCCAAACATGCAAATCGATGCCCACAACACAGACTTTTAAATCAAGATCTGGGGCCATCTCCACCATAAAAGGACGCCACACGTGCAAAACATCCAATGCAGTTTATCTGACAACGTTTGCAACAAACAATATGTTGGCGAAACGTCCATGGCACTTAACAGACGAATGAACTTGCATAGATCGGACTGGAATACCAGGAAGTTCAATAGGTCTCCGGTTGCTGCACATTTTAATGAGGCGAATCATTCATTTAATAACATCGTACTTTGTTGCATTGAAGCCAACGATAAGTGGACCGATGAACAACGTAAAATGCGAGAAACATACTGGATCCGCAGATTAAATACTCTTTATCCACATGGAATTAACAAAAATGATACTTAAATTTCCAATGTAAATTCATAACGTCACAATAGCCGGTCTACCTTAAATTTAATTTTATTTCTATGTACACAGTAGATTGACTACACATAAAACTATATATACATGTACGTGCTTCAATGATTTCAACACGGTATTTTCATTCTTTGTTAGCCCCTGAAGAAGACACATCGTTGTCGAAAGCGCTCGGGCAAATTTATTATATTTTCCTAACACTGTTTGAACTTTTTCTTTCTCAAATCTATCTTATTATATTTATGTTCTTGAATCCGTACTGGATCCAGTGTTTCCGAAAGATAATTCGTTGGTTTTTCGTCATCTTTCTTCCCCATATATATATATATATATATATATGTATAGATACTAATTGACTAGTTATGGGGCTTTGCCCATTTTGAAACCAGTTGAATGTTTATGTCTATTGATATAGATGTTTTCAGAACTGAGAAGTATTGTTGCTAGTATTTAAATCAGCAGGGTTAATGTATGCACCTCTCACAGTTGAATTAAATTTGTCAAGAATTCTTGCTCCATACAATGGCTGGAAGTGCAGTGGATACAAACTATGAAATTATTTATTATAAATGATGAATTTTATTTCCAGACATCTTGCAATTTTTCTGATGTAATTTTTTCATCATTTATGATTTGCACACATAGATGAAGGAAGTACTGTTCTTACGTGGCTCGCAGGGAAGATTGGGCTTTGCCTGTGATGTCTCGATGTATAACGTCTTTATTACTATTGTTAAATTTAATTCAACTGTCAGTGGTGCATACATTAACCCTGCTGATTTAAATATTCAATATTTGTCTCATTATCTCTTTTATTTAAATAGGATATCCATTTTTTATTAATCCTTAGTTTAGAGGCACTGTAGTGAGTATTTAAATCAGTGGGGTTAATGTATGTGCCACTGACAGTTGAATGGAATTTTAAAATACGCATGCATTATCATTATTATTATTATTATTGAGGCAATTGTTATTCATTTTTGTGTGTGTTAGTGAATGAGTTAAGAATTATCAAGTCTGTCCAATTGTAATGTATAAAAACATTTCTGCAATTTAATGTATATGTATTATTATGAATTTGTTTCTCCCGCCGAAGTGGCTCGATTTAGGAGGGATATGTATTGTTCAAATATTAAAGTTATTGTGTGTTTTTTAAGGAAAATTAGATTATGAAACATACCGATTAAATTTCATAAAATATTGTTGATGTTTACGCTTTTTTATAGTTGGCAATTATAGGCGTGTGTTTTTATATAATCCGAAATAAGCGATTTATGTCTTTCAAGTAAAATGTTTTTAAGAATTGAATTACCTCCCTTCGTTTGATAAACGTAAATTTGTTGTGTGATCAAATATGTTATATTATAATTGCATGGACCCACCCTGTCTAATGTAGGCTTCAATTTTTGTAGTTTCATATTTCTGAAAGTGTTATGTTATTTTTCTATCTTTTGTGTATTTTATTGAAATTTTAGAATTGTCTAAAAATTTGTTGCATTTATCATTTATTGGTTACCAATTCTTTTTAAGCATTTTTCATATCTTGCATTTGAAATAGCTTTAAATTGTATTGATTCCTTGGATATGTACATTAAGAAACTTGCCACAGTCAATTAAAATGTGTGAATTCAATGTTATTAAATCAACTGCCCGGCTAGCTCAGTTGGTAGCACGCAAGTCTACTGATCGAGGGATCGTGGGTTCGATTACCGGACGGGGCATACTTTAGTGGAGCTTGGTCATGAAATTATTTCTACGGCCATTCTCCCTTCTACCAATGATTATTAATTATGTAGGGCAGTTGTCAGTCACTGACAAAAGTATGCGCTTAGTAGTTGGTTAACAGCTAAATCCAGAGATTTAGCCTTTCCAGGAGGAGTGAGTAGGTTGACTGACCGCCGCTATATGACCTATGAATTGTGTTTCTAGGGTGTTTAACCCAACAAAACAAACAAACAAACAAACAATTTTAAATCATGATAAATTGAGACCATGGAAATCTATTCCATACTTGCTGAAGTCAATTGAAATTTGTGAATTCAGTAAATTTTCAAAACATATGGTCATGTTATCATTTATTGTAAAATTATTTTAAAGTGATATTTTTGGTGCTTGGAGATCAGTGCTGAAAAATTTGCCAAGACCTGCCAGAGCATTGTAAAAATAGTCAGTCTAGATTGGACAGGGTTGAGTCTTTAAATGTTTTTATCTATTGTTAAACATACATGTTAGTTAAGATTTGTGTTACTTTGTAATCATGTGACTTAATGATGTATCTATACAAGACAACCTCTCTTAACAACATTCACTGGGAGGGACTTAAGTGTGTTGCTGTTCAGGGGTTGTTGCTCTGCAGAGTTTAATTTCATTTAAAATTACACCTAAGGGGAATATCTATAAATAGCTGTTGTTGTGCGAGGATTCACTCTGTAGAGTGGGTCTCTGCAGAGGGTATACTGTATATAATATGTACAGTCTAACTTGTCAGGGGAGGATCCATGTTTTTTTCTAGGGGGGGGGTCCAAACTTTTTCTAGGGGGGGGGGGGGTCCAAACTTTCAAACCACTACCACATTATACACATTTTGCAGAATAATGGAACATGTTAATCATAAAAACTACATAACCATTAAATCTATGTTAAGCGCTGAGAAAAATTCTCGATTTTATTTACCTCTGGGTACAAGAATGCAACCTCTGAACAGCAACACTCTTTAGTCTCTCCTAGTAGGTGTTGTTCAAGAGAGGTTGTACTGTACAACTCTAAGTGTAATATTGTATTTTATAAAATTATGTATAATGTATAAATGTGTAATGTTAATTTATGAATTCAGATTTTATATTATAACATGTTTTATTTGTACATTTTTGTTATAATCTTTGAGTATAAATTTGTTTTGAAACAAGAAAAAAATTGATTTTTTAAATCTTTTTAAGTTCCGAGTAAAAAATGTTTACAATTCATGTACATGTATGTGTGTTATTATTTTTATACCTACCACACATCAAAGAGTTTTGGTATAATTTGCATGGGAACACCCCATTGTTGATGGTATGAAGGGTAGGTGGGAGGCTAGCATCTGGAACCTATTCTAAGACAATCAGTTTTCTTCTGGTCCTCACCAAATCTTTGTCAAAGATGAAACAGATAAAGTCTCTCTCTTTGGTTATAGCCAATGGTACTAAGAGGTTTGATGGGAAAGCTGGTGAGAACCAGCTGTAGCTGGTGGCAAGCTGGGTTGCGAAATGGTGAGGGTGACCAACACTGCTGAGATCTCAGGAAGACCAACTGAGGGACATTCAACAGAATGTTTTTCTAGACACTTGCATTACTTTTCAGTTCTAGTCAGGGTCTGGAACATAATGCATCGATATGGAGGAGAAAAACGGAATCAATAACATAACAACAGCTGATTCTGATTCTGATCAATAATACACAAAGAGAAGGTATGAATTGATGGGCATGGTCTAGTTGTTGGTACCAACTCATCTGTAGCAAGGATATAATATGGCACTTGTACTCCTTTGCCTAAAAGCTAGCTTAAAGGCAAGGGAGTACAAGTGTCGTTTAATTCTAACTCTATAACTCTGTTTCTATGAGCAAGAAACTTCAATTGCTATTAAGTTTTTGCTGACACAAATGCCATCACCTAGGTCAGTTGTCATTCTTACAGTCTTTGACAGGCATATAATGTATCTCTTGACTAAAAGCCTTTGACTTAGTACGTATCACATCTTTACGAAAAACAACAGTGGTATGGTTGTAAAAATTGGCTAATTTTAGATTGTAGCCTAGGCTACTTATTCACTATGCTCATGATGTAAACAAACTTCATTGATTTAACTGCAATTAACAGAAAGTATGAGCAAGCTAAGTATGTAAGCATTGATTTTATCATAGGTCATTTACACTGGTCAGTATTGAATATTGTGAGAACATGTAATGGTCAATAAATGGGCCAGTACAGAACTCGTGCAATTTTATTACCGGTAAGATGGGTGTAAAATATAATTTAATTGGCTTTAGAGCCACCATAATGATGATATACATGTATTATAAAAAAATTAAATTATCAAAACAATTACAGGCATTAAAGACACTACATTTTTTTAATTAATTTTGTCTATATTTTATCCAAAATCAATTTAGAGCCTACATTTGCAATTTTATGCTTTATGTGCCTCTTTGATTGGGTGTGTAAGCTAGAGAAGACAAAAACACTCGAGTCTATGGTTCGCAGTGCGAAAGTTAAGAAGTATTAGAGATTCGTTATACGGTAAGATTTTGAGATCATTTTCAAATTTGTCATTGATTTTAAAACTATTGTATATGAAAAGCCGCCCGACTAACTCAGTTCATAGCACACAAGTCTACTGAACGAGGAGGTCGTGAGTTGGATTACCGTAGTTTCTGTCACGTATTCATAATCAACACCTTTCAAGATGTAAAAAAAAACTCACCACAACTTAATTTATTTTTAGAACTGTTAATCAAGCAATTTACTCTCGTAATAAAGGTACATATATGTAGTAATACTAAAATATAGTATAAATTCCCCTTACTTTTCTTTTGCATATTAGCTAGAATATCAAACTGTGAAGATGTTGAGACTTAATCATCACCTTCACAGCTTGATATAGTATAATATACAAATATATTACAGTAGAGGTCAGTCACCTTTCTACGAGAAATTGTGGAGGCGAGTACTTCTGTTCATCGATAGTGCCGTAATTATACGATTAAGACATTAATGCCAGAACCGTAACAGCTCTCGAAAGAGCAATCTCTAAAACGATCAACTTCCTATAACAACCTCCTCCAAATAACAATTCGCTTATAAAAACAGCCGTCCCTTAGTAGGCCGTATTTAAATGATTTCGACGTAAACGTGTGCTCTGAAATAAGTCCCACAAAAGCCAATACTTTTTAACGATCATCTTCCAAAAACAACCACTCGGTCAATATCTTTGATCGAGCTTAGTTAAACAGATATGTTTAATTGTATGAACAAATTTGGCATTGCATACTTATTTCGTATAATGTATATCCATTTTTCAAAGACTTCCATATATAGAAAAACAGACATAATCTGACGCAACTGGTCAGTAATGCGTAAAGAACTAGTTTATCGGCCTAATATTCCATGGAATGTACAGTACAACCTGTGTGATTCACACATATATGGAACTGCACGGAATAGTTAGATTTCGAAAGTTTTAGAAATATTCAAATTGTTTTACAGTCGAAGCTAATGCGCAGTTGTAGAACGCTTAAGTGGTTCCGAGTTCGATCCCTAGTCGCGGCAGATTATATCATTTCATTAAAAATTCGATATTTAAATCGATTTTCCTCCTTATGTTGATGTCTTCTTGTGGAAGGGTAAGCGAGTACTGGTAGAACATGTGTCAAGGAAAGGTGATTAGGTGAGTTTTCCGCCGTCCATAACTTTACAAAAAAATGTTAAAATAGGCTTAAAATTCCGTATTTTTTAAAAAGTCGTTTTGCATTCGAATGTTTAAACTGAACCCGAAAAAAGTTTAGAAATCCGAGAAACCCGGAACCCTCGTGGTTCGGTTTGCTCGGGTCTCACTGTATTTGTATGGGTAGAAATTATTTTTAAATGGAATATTAATAATAATAATAACAACTAAAAGCACTTCATAAAGCGTTAATGGACATTTAAGGTTTTTAACCTTTGATATGCAACGATTTTTAACTTGCCTGAAGTGGTTTATTGTTTTTGAAACTTTTCATGTTCAAAAGACCTAAAAAGGTTTAAATGCTTTTAAATATGTTTTGAAACGCGTCGTTCGAACGATTTAAATATTATTAAGTTGTGACATATTTGTTCATAAAACGGACATTGCCATTTTTGCAATGGAACACACTCGTTCAGCAAACTTTATTAAATGGACACTATTAGGAGTTGTTTTATTATTTCAGACTGAAATTCAAAAACAAAGTTTTGATTTTTTTTCTCCAACTATGATTCTCCTTTAAGCCTTTAAGAATTATTCAACCTTGAGTTTATTGGTTGTGAAAAAAGTTCTTAACACCTATATTTCTAATTATATGGTCCAATTTCTGGTCCTTCAGTAAGTGCTAAAAATGATTAAAATTCTTAAGGAAACAGCGATGATAGTTTTCGCCGAGATTCAAACCTATGCACAGTTTGCTATCAAGAACCCTATATCCTTGCCATCTACCAAATGATAATTTTTATCAAACAGCCCCAACGACGTAAACGCTGCACAGAGACCAATACATTGCAAAACCGATACTTAAGGTGGGTGGGTACCTTTTCGGAGAAAAATAATAAAAAAAATCATGTTGAAGTCACCGATTATGATAAAAGCTGCCGACTTTATTCACCGATCATAATCGGTGAACATGAAAATTTTTCGACTTTTCTCCGAGGAAGGTACTTACAAACCTTAAAACCAACAGAGCTTATGACTTTACTCTCCATAACTGGTTTGAACTGATTAAACTAGAGTAAGCCTAAAACATATCAGGAACAGCAACTGTAAAAACAGACCTTCCACACAACAAAAACGAAGAGGGAGATTTCTATACTGTTGTTTTAAGAAAAACGCTACAAACAAATAAAGAAAACAAGAATCTAATGGGTTTCCACCTTGGAACGGTAAATGTCTTAATACTAGACCATAGTTCCAGAACTTGGACAAATCCATAAATGAGCCAAGTAAACAACACAGTCACCCACCCTAATTTGGTAGAACTATGACCAATGTACTTATGTTTGATGACAGAGCACGCTGATCAAGTACACCACAAAAATTCCCCATAAAAACAATTGAGAAATTAAATCAGCAAGTTTTAATTAGGTCTATCGCATTACATATCACATAATCTCGCTTTTGACGAGATCTCGCACAGTACGTGACAATCTATTGCACATTTAACTATCGCGAGAAATGTCAATGACCGACGAGAATTGTTACAGTAGGTATCGCTAATTGGTTGAAAATCTGTTACTATTCGGATGTATTCTTGTTTAATCGAAGAAGATCGAAACTGTTGCCAATTGGGTAATTAACCATCAAATAAGCATATGAATTAATGGCGGCCATTTCTGTTATTGACTTAATCGATTAGACAAGTCATCCTATTTAATTTTGGCAAAGCATTAGATAATAAACCAAAGCCAAGCGGTCATCGAACTTACTTATTCAATATCTACCGTAGAAATCGTTTGTAGAATTTATGAAACCCCAGAGGCTATTTTTATTTGCGTTTAATTGATCAGGTCTGCACAAACACATTCTGGCTGTTGTTTCGCGCGCTTTTAATTGAAATCAGCCGACAGAAAAACAACAACAACCAAAATGTTCTAAGAAATAAAAGTTCACTGTCCAGTATTTATTTTTCACCAGGTTTTCCAATGACCAATGTGTCATAACTTAGAAAACGATGACTTTAGCAGGTTAGCGCGTTACTAGATAGTTTGTTTTCATTTTGGTCATCAGCAATAAAATGGCGTCGCCGGCAACGCTTGCAGAATTTCCCCAATTATTCGCAAGTATTGGGTTCAATGACCGAAGCTCACGAGCAGTGATTTCTACATTTCCAATAGCTCTGTCTAAGCATCTAGTGAGCTCGCAATGGTTACTGTAATTGTTCTCACAGCGTATGTTTCCTTTGCTTTAATGTTATTGACTCCAACAGAAATTGAATGTAGTTTGTTTTATATTTTAAGTTGCGTTTGGGCGTCAGTCTTACACTAAATGGGAATTCCCTAAGCTAAAACGTACACTTGTCAAAATAGTTAACCTGAATACCACTCTTACTCTGAAATGTTTGTCTGTGCCCCTTTTAGGACAAATGTAGGATTTAAACTCAATGTGGCCATTATTTTGCCACCGTCCGTTCTAAAACGCAAATCATTGTTCTTGTTCTTGTTATTTTTTTGTGGCTTCTCCTTTATAACAAAAGTTCAAAATTCTTAAAAATATCTCCCTCTTTGCTTTTTGGTGGTGGTGTTAACTATTGTAGGTCTAAGTTTTTTTTAATCACCGTTGCTTTTCCTGATATGATCGCTTACACCTTTTTATATTTTCTAAAGTAATTATGTAGGGCCCGATGTCTTACCAAACGCAACTCTGAACAAAAACAACCACGATACGTTGTTCATATAATTATGTAGCATTTTTTTTTACCATAAATGGAGCGTTCTCTAAAATGTACGTCAAGATTAAATGTTTTTCATAAATTCCATTTCGGCCGCCGACCAGTGTATTTTTCAAAACACGGAATGACCCGAATGCTTCGTCGAAAGGATATTAACATTTTATTCCATTGCCCGTTTCGTTTTTAATGAAAATCGGAAACAAGCGGAAATGACCGAGTTTTGTTTACGGGAATATACGAACTTTAATCTCCCGCACAAATCGTAATCCATCGTAAAAGTCTATTATCATTAAAGATTTGTGACACGATAGCTCAAGTCCAAATTGGTACTTAATCTTATTATTTTTGTTAAAGGTATTCATTTTCAATGTATTTTTAAAACATATTAAAATGTATTAAGTAACTCGAGTTCGTTCACTTCAGAATATTGGAGTGTTTTAAAATGCATGTACCTGTTTTGAAAAATATGAATGAAAAATGGGCGATATTTTTTTGTGGTTTGGGAAAATATGATTCATTGGTGATAAAACAAATAAAATTTATCATCTGCAAACGATAATCCTTAGGTCATTCGCCTTTTCAGTTAAACATATGCAAAAGGCTTTCTGAAACATCCGCAGCCGTTCATGTCTTTAGTCTGAGACTTCACATTCAGTCCAGTAGCCCGAAATAATTGCATAACTGCCAGTTATAAGCACTTTTCACCATGTTCATAAAAAAGTAATTTTTAAATTTTTGAATACTAGGTCACTGTGACCGTGACCTTGACCTTTGACCCCGAAATCAAGAGGGATCATCTACTGCCCTTGGTGGACCTTCCTACCTAGTTTGACCACAGTAATCCTATAGTTGTCGAATTATTGAACGGACGTAAAATTGTTTGCGAACGGACGGACGAACATGCAAACGAACGGACGGTAGACAAGTGCTATACCGTTATATGCCACGATGTTATATTATATGTGTTTAAGAAGGATTGCAAGCAAAAATTTTATTTCTGCATTCGCACTGCAATTACATTTATTTCTTGTAGTAATTTAAACGAAATTCAAAGGCAGCTTTTTAAAACTAACATGTATACGATGAATGCTTTCTTATTTTCCCTCTTATTTAAAAAAAAATCTTATTTTAAAAATACCTAATTTTAACATGCCAGGGGGTGGAGCTTTATTGTTCCCCAATGTCATTGCTTTTGATTATGCCTTTACACAGCGCTTGTGGCGATAAAGGAGCAACGGTCAATGTATTTTGTAGCAATCAATGAGTTCAGTAAATTATGGTGCAAATATTTAAATGAACAAAAATGAAAATATGTTTATACATAGTCAACAGTAATATTACCAATTAAACAATTTAACAATACCAAATGTATGAATATTTAATTGAGTTCCGGCTATTTTGTCCATTTTTCCGAATGATTCGTCTGTCAATGACCGCTCTAGGTAAAAATCTTCGATCATTTTGTACCAGATAAAATTCACAAGCCAAGCTTTGATGATCTGCCTTAGAAAATCGACAGGTCATTGTACCATAGTAAAAATGCCGATGCATAAATGAGTAATTCCGTGTCCAAAATCTGTACTTAAGTACAGTCCACCCTGTTTAAGCAACCAGGCATTGAAAGAACAAAATTGGACGATTAAGAGAGATAACTGCTTAATTCAGAAGCAATTCAGATCAAAGTTTGAATTTTGAGTATTCATTTTGAGTATTTTGTCTTGGGTTCTAGAGTGGGATTTGCTTAGCAAAGGTGACCGCTTTTCCAAGTTTGAGGGTACACCGTGTGAATTGAATTAAACCAATACCTGTTATGAATAACCTAAATATTTATTAATATTCATATTTTTACTACTTTTAACACTAACAGAGGTGGATGCCCTCTAAGACACACGGCGCATAAACAGCGGGAAAGTAATTGGCGATTATTGATCTTTGAGGTAAATAAACGCCAAGCCAATACTGATCGACTATAAATACGACTAGCTGACCATTACTTGGCATACAATCACTGACCAGTGGTCGTAAAAGAACTAAGAACTTTATAAACGAGAATAAAGCACTAGAATAACTGGACATTAGTTTTTTTAAAGAGTTTGAAACTCTAAAACGAAAGTACAAAGTTAAGAAATTGATTTAGAGGGAGTTTAAAGGAATTAGAAGTTTGAAATTAGTTTTGAAGAAGGGAATTTAAGCTGAAAAGAAAATGCAGTACAAAATCGAAAGCAAGATTACCATTTCATTGTTTATAAAAATGGAAGAAATCGACGGCGAGGAAAAATCAACAACGACTAATACAAGTGAAGTAAGCGAAGCGGCAATTAGGGAAGTGGCTGCCAAACTTAAAAAGATAGGAGACGAAATAAACGAAGAATATATGCAGAAAAATTTACCTAAATTTAGAGAATGGATTCGTCCACAAAATATTATGTCATTGATTAATATCCTTGGATTTTAAATTGGAACATTCCAGTCAGCTTTCATAGGTAAGCATCTCTTAACAATTTATTTCAACTTTAAAACCAAATTTTATTAATTTTTCGTTTTTATATACATTGCATCCAGATTTTCTTTAAAATTATTTGATATGCCTAATTGTTTAAATATTGGTTTACTGAATTTCAAACATTTTTAGTGAAAGACATAGAATCTACTAAATAAAATAAAAAATAAATACATTTCAAATAATGACTATTTGAATTATGAAAGCAGAAAAAGATTTCGATATCATTTTGATTTTGTTTTCTCATAGCAATGTTCTAATGTTTTTCTCATCTTTATTTTTCAGGCAGCTATGACATTTTTGTCGTGTATGGTCAAGATGTCAAAAAAGCCATTTAACTCAGGGGGACCATTGGTGCTATTTTTAATCTACGAAGCCTTTCATCCGAGTGAATCATTTTTGTCATCATCTACGTAACTTATTGTTTCTCCATTTGTGACGTCATCACCAATACGCCTAGTCGGAGCAGAACGAACATTTTCGCCATAAGTCGAATAATTAAGTGTGCAATCAACTTTATAAGTGATGCACTCACCTCAAAATACGCAGTTAACGACAAGAGATCAAGAAGAATATTTTCAACAATTTCAAAACTTTCATAAATATTATGCATGTACGCACACATTGCAAGGACAGAATATCCTAGACCTTTCGTACAAAATTGAATTCTGAATGGACAAATTCAATAGAAACTTTCGTAAATGGATATTCAAGCAATGAAGAGATACAGAATTTTAATGTCCTTGCAAGTTGAAACATACAAACATTTGTTTAACTGACAGGACTGGTGTTTTTTCGAGTCTTTGAAAACCCAAAGACAAAACTATGTTATGTTCAATTTCGTGTGGAATTTTAGACAGAAACAAGTTCGTTCTAGTCAGATAAATTAATATTGTTTTGTTTCATATTTATTGTTTTTAAAGTAAGTTGCATGTTCATTTACATTAATTAGTGCTACGAATGCAATAACTTCATTAAATGAAGTATATGTATATAAAAATGTATAATTTATTTCTTTTACATAATTTTTGCATATTTTGTTTGTGTTTCATAAATTAACTGTTTGTTTTATTTTTAAGTAAATTTTTATTGTTGTAAACTGCTATTACATTTTGTATTAAATCTTATTCAACTGTCATTGGTGCATACATTTACCCTGCAGATTTTAATACTTAATATTTGTCTGATAAACCTTGAACATAAATACAGATATGTATTCTTATTGATAGTGGGTAACACAGAAGTACTGTAGTGAGTATTTAACTCAGTGGGGTAACCCTTCTTATTTTGTTCAATTTTGAATATGGAAGAAATGTAGTGAGTATTTAAATCAGTGGGGTTAATGTATTCACCACTGACAGTTGAAGTAAAATCCACAATATTTACACTGTAAACATTCCAGTCAAAATCCTGTGCCTAGTATTGTTTTGTGTTTATGCATAATTTATGTATTATTTAGTCAGCTTCATTAATAAAAATCACATCTTTAAAATACCTTGTGTTTAACTATGGAAATTGACTTAAAATTCAAAGAGATGTTTCTGACCTCTCCTGGATTTATTGTCCCCGATTCTATGGAGTCATGTTTATTTAGTTTCTTTTTTAAATGAAATTGATAAATATCAAATCACAAATCTATTTAAAAGTCACCAATTAAGGAGTAATAAATTTGATATTTTTTTTTGTTTATATTGGCTTCCGATAAAATATTTTCATCCTTTTTTGGGTGATTTTTTAAAATGGAACCTACAAGCAGTTAATATGTCTCAGCACCAACAAGACATGTAACTGAATCTAAGAATCAATTTTCTAAGTATTTTGAATATTCGTCTGGGTTCTATATCTCCTGACCCAAACATGTTTCACCATTACATGTAAATATTTAAACATAAGATTTTTATATTCATTTTTATATTGTATGAGAATATTGTCTTTCAAACATTTTCTATGTCATAATGTGCTCATTATTGTTTTTATTTTATACAATTTGGTGCAACGTTTTTTATACATGTTTTAATTGTGCAATAAAATATTGTTAATAATAATCTGTAATCTTGTAACATACATAAATTTGCTCCATAATATATAATACATACCATCCGTCTTAAGAGAGTTGGATTAAGAAGTGCCAAGCCATAGCAACAAATTTTTAGGTCATATCATGGCCGTCAGTCAACCTACTCACCCTTTCTGGAAAGACTTAAACTCTGAATTTAGCTGTTAATCAGTGATCTGGCACATACTTTCATCAGTGACTGACAACTGCCCTTCATGATTTAGAAATCAATTGCAAGAGGGAGAAATGCTGTAGAAATTTTTCATGACCAAACTCCATGAAAATATATCCTGTCTGGGTATTGGACCAATGATCGTGGTATCAGTAGACTTGAATGCTTCCAACCAAGTAAGCCAGACGGACTATAAGTGACTAATCTAAAATTGAACAGTAAATGTAGTATTTCAGATACACAGCAATGCAATGAACATGTATATCATATCAAGTCATTTGAGTTAAAGCTGACTAAATCACGTTACTTATAATAGACAAGGGGTTAAGGTCATTGACACAAGTGCGTTCTTATTGTTTTAAAAGGGTCACTGACCACGAGATTACATGACATAATTTTTTTTTAACGTCGTATTCAACACATATTTAGGTCATATATATGACAGCCAGCGTTTCCTACTATCGGTTTCCTGAACACTTTTCTATCACCAGTACTAACTTACCCTACCACGAGACCGACAACTCATGTATAGGGTATGATCTACTGTGACCGGGCTCGATCTCCGGATTCGAAGTCAGACATGCTAACCACTACACCACGGCCACGGCTCTACAAGACATAAAATTGTGACCGACTTTACTAATGCATATAAAAAGCAAATATATTTCTTGAGTAAGGTTTCCCCTCTTTTATTTCTTCTTTTTTGATTATTTAGTGCAAAACTAGTCTAATTATATATTAATAAAGATAGACATACACTAGTTTTGCTCTGATCCATTGATTTTCTAAGTTTAAAATATATTTTTAAATGTCGGTCAATGACAAACAAACTGCAAAGTTTAATGCCTTTTTAATTAAGCATGATGTTTCGTTAAACAAAGAGTAAAAACTAATTATAAAATTAATTGAATTGGTGTAAACATAAATTAATTATTTGATAAAAGTTTAAAGACATTGTTTAATGTTTGTATGTGTGAGAAAATGAACTCTCTTTGCAATAAATGTGAACTGAAGAACATATGACTTAGTTTATCAATAGACCTAATCCAGAACTCAAATTTGTGTTTTTCCATCTGTGCACATGAGGTACAACGTTTGTAATACATAATTGCTGATAAGCACCAAATACTGATTAATTCCTATTGTTCTTTTTACACATGTTTTCATTGTAGCGTTGAACAAGTTTGGTTGAACAGCAGAGAAAAACCCAAATATTTGATTTCTGTATATAGTCAATTGGAAGAGTATCATATAGACCAATGTTATGATTAACTAAGTGTAATATCAAACAAGCTGTTTTGGTGTCCAAGTTTTCATACTAATTAAGGTTGAGATATGACACATAGAATTATAACATTTTAAAATGAGAAGCCGGATGGCATATATGTTGAAACAGGTGAACTGAACTGCATCTAAGTTGTTAGGAATTCTTGGTATATAAACTAAAATGAAGAGTTCAACTGTGGCTCAGTTTTGAGCTCAGTTTGGAATATATTGAATACATTGTATTTTTAAATAAAAAACAAGAACAAAATATTAGAAAAACCCTTTTATTAGACAAAAACACTTTTATACAATCCTTTATCAAAGGAATTAAATCAATGAAAAACAATTTATAAATACAAAATATCGACAAGGGAAATAAGTTTGGTAACAAAAATTATAGTAGAATTCCATTAATGCCACTTTAAGGAAAAATCTTAACAAATTCAAAACTTTAATGTGAATGATGAAATCTTTAGGGCAGCATATCATATATCTAACCATAACACCATGATACAAGGATTTACAACTAAGTTTCTACGTGATATTGGTAAATTAACCCTGCTGATTTAAATACTCATTATAGTAATTCTTTAACTGATAATAATAGATATCTGTACAATTATGTACAAGAATTTTCAGACATATCAATTTTTTAGAGCCTGACACAAGACTTTGGTGAAAGATTATGAGACAACGTTCATGCGTGTGTGTTTTTGATTAGGTAAAAAAAACAAACAAATTTTAGCGATTTTCGACAAGATAAATGTTTTTGAGTTAAATTTTATAGATTGTTGCCAATGGCTGAAATGGCGATCGGCAGAGGGATTCCTGATAGGGCATTTAAATCAGCAGGGTTAATGTATGCACCAATGACTATTTAGTAACAACAGATTTTTCAGAGTCCTACAAACAAACTGGCAGCATTTAATTGGTACCCAATTAGTTTAAAGCAAGCACATAAAAATTACTATTTAACAAATTAGGGGCTACAGTTCAACATGAACAAAAAATACATAATAGGTTTAATAAGGAACAAATTTCAAAACAAATACTTTAACTCAATTGTTAACAACACCGAACGCCCGCCCGCCCAACGGCCCAGGTTTTGCCAAACTATTAGCCCAATTTTTTCGTTGAAAAATCCAGCTAAATAAACAGTAATCCCCCTGCATTTTCATAAGTACTAGCCCAATTTATTATATTATACAGTAAAAGGCAAAATTATCAACTAGCTTGACTACATGAAATGTAATATTCACAGACCCTTATCAATTTTCACAAGTCATGGGTTTTGAGCTAGTGTATTGAAGCAATGACTTTTAAAAACATGTTTCGACAATTTCATATTCAATTAAAGCTTTGCAATATTTTTGGATCATAAAATTAAAAGCAACAAAGGCAAGAGAAGCCATAGCACATTGTTTCATTCTGTATGTTAAATTAATAATTTACAAAACATAAGTTATTGAAAATTACAAAATTTGAATTTCTATCAAATTTTGTATGTTTGATTAATAATTTACAAAATATATTTATAAATAAATGAAAATTGAATTTCCATCATGGGAAAAATACAAACTTTTATTACATATTGTAAAATTTGTACAGGAATTATCAAATAAATATCGAGTATTAAAATCAGCTCGGTTTATGAGTGCGCCACTATGCACAATTGAATAAATTTGACCAATAAATAAGAAACAAAGAACTTAAATATTTCCAAGTAAACAAAAACTACCAATGCTATGATCTAATTATACAAAAAAGCCTCAATGATATGTTGGCAAATAATTTCTCATTTATTCAAGGGAAATAACTCAGTAAACATATTGCATACACAAAATTCCAATACAGATTTAACTCCCTTACATTTTTCATCTTTCTTGTTATAAAATTTATCAGTTTCACCATTAACTACAAAATTTACCAACCTAAACATATATACAAATAACTTATGAACTAAACAATATTTAAAATATCATTTTCACCAAATTAAAATTCTTTTCATTATAATCATTTTGAGCATGGTTATCATTATAAACACAATTATCAAAATAACAACATTATCATCATTATTGTTATCACCATTATTATCATCATCATCATCATCATCATTATCATCCTTCTAAATCAATGTATCACATGATGTTTATTATGGAATTGGGAAAATAATGGCAGCAAATTTGTTTAAATCAAATAAAAAATATACTTAGATATAAATACAATAAGGCACCGGTGTTACCTGATTTATTTATCTTTATGATATTTGTTTCAACCTTTGTAGAACAACCCAAACAAGAAAAGAAGAAAAGATGGCTTCTTCGCTCAGGTGGCCAGTCTTTCATTTTCAAATATCTAGCCCAATTTATAATATTTTTTTCAGTAATGAGCCTAATTATCATTTAGCCCATATATTTGGAATAAGTAATTTAAACAAGCCCAATTTATCATGCTTTTGCCAGTAATGAACCAAATTAAAACTAGCCAGAATGTATGAAATAAGTAATACTAGCCCAGTAATTATGCTTTTTTAGTTATGAACCAAATTATCAACTAGTCTGACTATATGAAATATGTAATTTTCACTAGCTCAATTTATTAAGTTTTTATCAATTTAAAACGGGATATTTTCATTATGTTTATACATCGAATAACAGCATGTTTAAAAGAAAATTAAGCTTTCTAAGAAAAATGAAATAATTAAACTGAAGTATTGCAAGCTCAAATATAAGTACATTAATATCACAATTTTCACTGGGAAAATACATGGAATCATCTCTAATATTCAAAGCAAAAAAGTTTTTTGTTGAAGGCCGTAGTGTCGCATAGCTTTTTACATCTTTTACAGAGGGAGGGGTACAAATTTACAAAAACGTCAATTTTAATACAAAAAGAAAACAAATAAAATGACTAAATCATTTATAAAATAAACATATCACAGAACAGTATCATCAGTATTAGTGTGGAATGGTTGGAATTAACTGAGCAAATCATCGGTTACTGGGACGTCTCTGAAAGTAGAACAAAAATATATACATGAAATGTTAGCTTATTTAATTCATCCAGATTTTAAATATTGGGGTTTTTCATTGCGGGAAAAACAAATTTTCAGTAACAATAAAAGTATGACAATAAAAGTATGACAAGTTACAAAGAACAAAAAGATTTAATCCTTTTCAGCAATAATGTTTTGAAAACTTTGTTTGTACTGCCTGTGCATGGACAGAAAAACCTATAAATATGAGTTTTAAATTGGGTCTATTGCAGGTTTGATTTCACTAGACGATCCAGTCTTTTTACATGTCTAGATCCTCCCTCTCAAAATGGCTGCCACAGGACTTGAAATTACCGGTAGTGTTTTTAACTGGATTTATAATTTTTTTTTTAGGAAAATGGCCCCCAAAAATAACTCTTCGCTTTTCCCATCCAAAGATGTCTCAGGGGTACCAGAAGAGATATGTGTCGCCTTCTATTACTGGGGTTTGAAGTGGGTGAAGAACCACTCATCAGACAGAAAAATGACATAAAATGATGACATTATAACATTTTTCAGTCCCTGACAAAAACTAGTATTTCATACTCTCATTCAATTTGCTCAATAAATCACATGTACAAAGCATGGGTATATTATTATTAATTCCTACACACATAAAAACTGGTGCTTCTATTTCAATATGTGATAAAACATAGACAATTAAAAATGGTGTTTTTTTTCAATACAAAAAGTAAATAAAAACATACTAGAATAAACTTACAGTTGTAGATTTAACAGTGGATGCACCAAACACATTATTAGCTCTTACTCTACGTTGACCAGCACCTGTTATCATATCAGAGGGCTCATCAGCCTCAGAGGGTCTTACACGTACTTCAAAACCTGGGCCTCGTGATGTGGTTCTGTAATAAAATCATAGCGCTGAAAACACTGAATTTGGTTGTAATACAAAATTAGTAATTGTAATAAAGTTGGAATATATTTTTTTTAATTTTAAAGAAATGACTTTTGACTTTGACTCCTTGAAGCCAGATGTTAAAGGGGTCATTCTTAGTTATGAAGTTACCATTCATGCATATTTATTCTATTTTACCTGTATGCTGACATAAAATAACAAAATTATTTTGGAATAAGATTTTTATACCTCAACTTATGAGCTCAGAAAATGCCATTGTTACTTGAAGCTATGGGTCTCTTGAAAATATATTTTGAGATCACTTGGTGGAATCAAAATAGATCTCACATCAAAGACGACAAATATCCTCATTATACAATTGAAAACAACATAAACAAGAGCTGTCAGAGAAGACAGCATGCTCGACTAAGTAAGCATTTGTCACAGGAGATGTGGTTGATGATAAGGAACATACAAATTTCAAATTTAGAAATATAACCTTAACAAATCTAAAATAAAATAAAAAATTCTTTAAAATTTTAAGTTTGTGGGAGACAATTTAAAAAAAATGTATTTGGAGTTATGAAACTTGTCACATGAGATGTGGTTGATAATAAGGAACATATATTTCAAGTTTGAAGTCAATACCTAAAGAAATAAAACAGTTGCAGTAAAAACAAATATTTTTTAAATAAATTTCTAAGTTCAAGGGGGGATAATTCATAAAAGATATTTTTGGAGTTATGAACCTTGTCACATGAGATGAGGTTAATAATAAGGAACATATATTTAAAGTTTGAAGTCAATACCTAAAGAATTAAAACAGCTGCATTAAAAAACAACCATTTTTTAAAGAAAAATGTAAGTTAAAGGGGAGATAATTCTGAAACAAATGTATTTAGAGTTAAGAACCTTGTCACATAAGATGTGGTTGATAATAAGGAACACATATTTTAAGTTTGAAGTTGATACCTAAAGAAATAAAACTGTTGCAGTAAAAACAAATATTTTTTAAAGAAAACTCTAAGTTCAAGGGGAGATAATTCTGAAAAAAAAATATATTCAGAGTTATGAACCTTGACACATGAGATGTGGTTGATAATAAGGAACATATATTTAAAGTTTGAAGTTGATACCTAAAGAAATAACAAAGATATAGAAGAAAGTATTTTACTGCACAAAAACTTTAATCTGTGCACAAAAACTTTAATCAGTTCAAGGGGAGATAATTCTAAAAAAATGTGTTTGGAGTTAACAACCTTGTCACATGAGATGTGGTTGATAGTAAGGAACATATATTTAAAGTTTGAAGTTCTTATATTTAGAAAAAACAAAGATATAGGAGAACGTAATTTACTGCACAAAAACTTTAATCTGTGCACAAAAACTTTAATCAGAAATGTGGACGCGGACGCCGGGGTGA
Source organism: Mactra quadrangularis (assembly GCA_025267735.1). Taxonomy (NCBI): domain Eukaryota; kingdom Metazoa; phylum Mollusca; class Bivalvia; order Venerida; family Mactridae; genus Mactra; species Mactra quadrangularis. The sequence continues at coordinate 42,349,795 of CM046305.1, read as the reverse complement.
GTAGGAGAGCTTTACATTACTACATAAAGTCGAGCTAAAAACTATAATTTTTAGAATGTGCTAATGATGCTTACCTATTTTTAGGAGGTAAACCATTACTATTTGATACTCTAAGACTAATAATCATTGTAGCCACACCTACAGCACCTGTATGAGACTAATGATGATTGTACCTATATAAATCTTACCTATTTCTAGGAGGTAAACCATTACTGTTTGTTACCCTAGATAATTCTCTTTGTACATCTTTAGCATTTGTTGATGTTGGTTTTGTCTTTGTTAAACCTTAATTGATAAAAAAGTTTTATGATAAAAATTCCACTTTTTTAAAATTAATGTAAAGAAATTAAAATTTCTGTAATTATGTTATTCATATAAATATCCCTTAAGAATACCAAAATAACAGCCAAGAAAATGGTAGTATTGAAAATTAATCATAATTTCGGAAGCATGAATACTAAAACAGAATTGGGAGGTGGGTCAATTTTATTGATAAAATAAAAAGACTTAAGCATAGAGAATAAAGGGGTGAATCAATAACCAAATTTTCAGAAGGCATTTAGACTTACAAATTATCAAATATACAGGACTCCATGATAAAGATTGTCCTATTTCCCCTGACAACTTAAAGATGGGTTCAGGCAATTTGTTACTGCTAGTAAACATATGGTTCAGGCAAGTGAATTACACAGCTGGTTGTCCAACACAACAACCCACATGTACTTAAAAATCTAATGTCGAGCCCTGACATACCTCTAGATACAGATGGCTGTACTGACACTTTCTGTCTGACACCAATATTAGTTTCAGGTTTTCTATTTCCAGCCCCGCCTATATGACCTAGTAAGTCATGTGACGATCTACTGTTATTAGCGTCTCTAAGAAGATCATCTAGCGTACTGCGTGTCCTTGTAGAAGTGATTCGTTTAGATGCTTGATTTGATGTCGGAAGTTGCCAGGAGTCGTTTGAATTTTGTCGAGAAAGGTTACCACTCTGCCTAGTATAATCATCGCCTCTGTCCACTGACTCTACCCCATATTTTCTCAAAGTTGACCTCATTTCACGACCAGGTGAAGTGACCTCATTTGTAACCATTCCATTTCTGGTAGTGGATTTCGGTTTGGGTTTTTGTACGGTGTGTGCTACGCGAGCCCCGACATCATCGTCACTATCCTCCAGCGGGTCATAAAGTCTCTTTGGGGGCTGGTGTCTTGTACTTAGATTAGGGAACTCGTTAACTAGTCGTGTAGCGCTCGTGTTGGATGATCTAGTAACTGGTTTTGTTCGCCTTTCTTCTGGTGGGGTTGGAGGTAATGGCGTCATAGTCATACGATCACACATGGCCTGTAATTAAAAAAATAGGTATCATGACTTAGAGGGATAGTTAGAGATTGGCAAATATTTGTACAAATCAAACTGATTAGTAAGCTGAATCCTAATTTATAGCTTAGAGATTATTCTTAAGCATATTAGCAGAAGCTGCATCTTTCCCTTTTTCTCTCAGCATGGCAAATAAGTACTAAAACATGTTCAGGCTAGAATCTGTTAAAAACAAGTCAGAATTGATATTGCAATATTAACTAGTATATAAATTACCTGTTACACTACTACTGTTTAGTACGATGAATTTATTCATAGTTTTATGTTATTGAAAAATATATATTAAGTAGAAAAATTTGGTTTTCAGAGTCCATTATGAAGTTTTATAACCACATTTTAAGATAGTGACCATTGGTTGGACATTTTGTTGGTTAAATTCACAGCCCCTTTCAGTCCCTATTTTGATAGACCCCTAGATTTACTTGATGTTGTACAAGACTATCTATAGGCAATAATTCATCACAGAATTCACATGGCAGCATTAAATCTTCATGAGGTACATGTATCCCTTGACCCTTTAACAGCCCCTTTCAGTCCCTTTTTTGATAGACCCCTAAACTTACCTGATGTTGTACCAGACTATCTATAGGTAATAATTCATCACAGAATTCACATGGCAACATTAAATCTTCATGTTCTAACTGTACCCCATTGACCCTTTAACAGCCCCTTAACAGCCCTTATATTGATAGACCCCTATACTTACCTGATGTTGTACCAGACTATCTATAGGTAATAATTCATCACAGAATTCACATGGCAACATTAAATCTTCATGTTCTAAATGTACCCCATTGACCCTTTAACAGCCCCTTTTACCCCCTATCTTGATAAACCCCTAAACTTACTTGATGTTGTACAAGACTATCTATAGGTAATAATACATCACAGAATTCACATGGCAACATTAAATCTTCATGTTCAACCGGACTATAACCACCACCACCTCTTGGCACAGCTGTGTCATCTAACCTGTAATGTAAAATCAAAGTACTGACAGAACTGATGGGACAATGCTACAAAAATAGTAAAAAAGCTGATCATAACATAACAATCTAGCAAAAGCTTTAAAAGAGTGAACTGTTTTCATACGGGTGTGTGGTCAATTGTCTGATCCATATTGCCAACTTATGATAAATTACAGCCATTTTTTCTGAAAAGTTTGACCAGAATTGTTTAAAAAATACTCACAATAACTTAATTAATTGCAAAATTTAATGAGAAAAATCAGTAATATACATCAGAAAATCACCAAATCTAGATACAGTTTGGCTTGTTCAGTGGCTTTTTTTATTGGTTTGATCTTTAAAATCAGTTTTATTGTGTGATTTTTCATCCAGCAGATTAACTAAAATGGGAAAATTCTAAATTTGGAAGAGTCACACCCCTGTTAATTAAAAAAAAGAATATATATACTGTACCATTCATCAGCTCTAAATGGTCTCAAGTTATCAATGATGGTTGGAGGTGATACAGGACTGATGTCACCTACGGGGCTATAATTGTTTGGTATATTTGTTGGATTACTCTTACCCATTTGTGGTAACATAGAACTGATACGATCTAACGAACAACCACTCTGTAATATATAAACATGATTAATGTTTAGTAATGAACATACATAAATGAAAAATACAAATCATATGTAACAAGCTATCAACCAACTTCAACCTTTTCACAAAAATATTGGTATTTAAATGAGTACTTATACAAAGAAAAGTTTTGAAATCTAGGGTGAAGGTAAATTGAGTTCAGAATCAGATTTAAATAAAGACAATGGTGAACTGACAAATTAAATCTGAAATGGCAGATCGTAAGGACAGTTAAATTCCACTATCAGGACCATTGAAATTGATGGTTGTAATAGAGGAATGGTCTTAAAATAGGATCCTTTTTCTTCTCAAATATAAAGGGACTTTAGTCATTTATTTCCCCTTGTATACACTTCGAATAGGTAGGTCCAATTTGTTGGATTACTTGGATTTTACCGTTACTTTTTAATGTCAATTTGCCAAAATTAATCTTAAATAACTTTTTGGTAAATCATTTAATTTGTTTGAAATTCAAGCTAAGTATTTTTAAGGTAAAGAACTATCTGAATTTAATCACTTCTTTTAATATCTTAATTAACATGAAAGATATTAGATGAAATATTTTGTTATCCTTACATAGGAATTCAATGATAAAATCCGAGGATTCCAACTGTAAGGACCTACTTACCAATCGGATTGCTTCAGATTTTATCAGGAAAAGATAACTGACTAAAGTCCCTAATTAAGCATTCAGGACAAAAAATTGCCAAAAATCACATTATTTTGAGATAACTAAGGGTAGAAAAATAAAGATGTTTTGCTAAATCTTGATTTATACAATAAGAAAGCAATCTGCAGTAGAAACAGTATCTTAAATCCTCCAGGGTAAATGTATGCATTCTTATATGTTACCAATTATTTTCCAAACAATGAAACATTGATATATTTATATACATTTATATGTTAATTACCTTATATAGGGATCCATTTCCCGATTATAAATAGAAACATTGACAATGTACTTAATATTTTTATGTATGATATCATAACTATGTACTAGGTACATGTTTACCAAATAAAATTCTGTTCGGTTCTGATAACTTTATAGCATAACTTTAGTGTATATGTCACTTTTAAAGAGAATATTAAAGTATTGTACAAACCTGATGTTGTACTAGATCGTCTACATCAACTTGTTCATGACAAAACTCACATGGTATCATTACTCCATCTACAAATATACAATTCAGCATACAATATATGTACAGGGTATATAGTTGATATTCAGAAAGTAAACAAACTCATGTCAAGTTCTTGCTGCAGTCAAATAATAGGAAAGATTGAAATTTATAGAATTTCTAAGTCCATAAATGCCCACATTAGTCTGATAATTCGTCCAACCAGGTTTCTCTGCGCTGGATCGTTCATGGAGTTAATTTTCTTCAACTCGGAGCGAATATTTATTTACCTTGAAATTTTCGGTCACCTTCTTCAGCTGATTGATTTTCATCACATGACCGGTGAAGGGTCACGTGATACGATAAAATGAAAAAATGTGGTGTAATCTATCATATCAAGTGTGAGAATTGTAAAAATGACTATATAGGTGAGACAGGGAGACAACTGGATGTGAGACTCAAGGAACATTTAAAGCAAACGTCATCTGCTATATACAAACATTGCACCAACAAAGGACACAAAATCGATCCCAGTAATACAAAAGTGATAACATCTGAGGAGAATCTATGGAAAAGGAAAGTTAAGGAAGCTATTGAGATCAAGCAACGCAGACCATCTCTGAACCGGGACTGGAGCTACCATTGGTTTACAACAGTCTCCTCGTATCACGTGACCCTTCACCGGTCATGTGATCAAAATCAATCAGCTGAAGAAGGTGACGTGATGTTACCGAAAATTTCAAGGTAAATAAATATTCGCTCTGAGTTGAAGAAAATTAACTCCAGCCTGATAATTGTTATTATTTACTTTGAATCTTCTGCACAAACTATATTTGCACATGACCTAGTTTACTGCTGGATTCAACTTTTGTACTTGGATTATCATACAAACATCAAGTATTTAAATCAGGGGGGTCATATATATACTATTTTGGTAATGTAATGTAGGTGCTGACAGCGATGGTTTATCGAAATGTCTAACAATATTAACAAAAATATCAAGTATTTAAATCAGTGGAGTAATACATGTATATATAACAGATACTCACCACTAGGGCAGGTATTTCTACCATATTGGTTAGGTAATGTAGGTGATGATGGTGATTGTTCATCGAGATGTCTAACAATATTAACACAAATATCAAGTATCTTAATCAGCTTGGGTTATATATACATCAATCTACTTACCACTAGGACATGTGTTTCTACCATATTGGTTAGGTAATGTAGGAGATGACGGCGATGGTTTATCTAGGTGTCTAACAATATCATCAATATTATCATCAGAATTACCTAAATCTTGAGCTAAATGCATCGCTAGTAATCTATCATACTCATTTGTACCACCATTAGTGGATGTACTCTCTGTAAGCAAAATGTTATAATATAAAAAGTCTCCGTGAACAAAAATGGCTGCTTGCTTTGCAATCCATTATGGATAGAATCTTTTGTCAAATTACAAGAAAATCAAGTGTCTCACCTATAGTAATTTTTTTTATCTCAAAACTTTAAAAGGACACGGTAATAATGGTCAAATTCATCCAAACTATCTAAGCAACGATCACTATGATTGCAAAAACTAGATGAAAACTTAACCTATTGAATGTATGTCACAACAGTCTGCGTTGTTAGCCACTTGCCATGACAAGTTATGACCGATATTGGACAGGTTAAAAAAGTCAAAGTGTGGTTTCAAGTTTGCTTCCATATACATGCTCAGCTGATTTTACAATTTTGTATGATAACCCTGATCATTGAAATAACCTTCAGACTGATGATCCCTAAAGGAAACAAGAGCACCGCTGGGTGGAGCATTATATGCCCGAAAGTGTTGTTTTTTTAGTTAAGATGAAGCATTTGTAAGACACGAGAATATTTCAGATGAATATCATATCATGAATAATTGTGGAAAACAAAGTAGAGAAAAAAAGTTTTAAGGTAAAAGTGACCTTGATCATTGACCCTGTGACCCCAAAATCAATAGGGGTCTTCTACCCGATATGGACAATCATCGTATGAAGTTTGAATATTGTGTACCTATTGGAACTTAAGTTATGCTCCGGAAACTGTTTTCAGTTTAAAGGTAATAGTGACCTTGACCTTTGACCTTGTGACCCCAAAATCAATAGGGGTCTTCTACCCGATATGGACAATCATCGTATGAAGTTTGAATATTGTGGACCAAATGGAACTTAAGTTATGCTCCAGAAACTGTTTTTAGTTTTAAGGTATTAGTGACCTTGACCTTTGACATTGTGACCCCAAAATCAATATGGGTTTTCTACTCGATATGGGCAATCATCCTATGAAGTTTGAATATTGTGGGCCAAATGGAACTTAAGTTATGCTCCGGAAACCAAACTGCTAACAGACGGACGGACGGACGGGGGTATAACATAATATGTCCGAAATTCTTTCGGGCATATAAAAATGTAGGAACATTTCTTGCTTAAAGGAATTGGCAATGCCCCTAGTGGCATTCAATTTGAAATTCTTGATCACTAAGCATTTACAACTGGACCATTGCTTCAAGATTTGGACAGGTGTTAACAAAAAGATATGGAGTAAAACACTACTCACCAATTGGCTTATTAACATTAGTCTTTTTACTAACGGTACTATTATTTGTTTTTACAGTCTGTCTTGTAACACGAGCTGGACGTCTCTGTGTGTTGGGTTCATCAAATGGCATGTGTGAGGAAGCACCAAATTCAGTGAGTAAATCGTGACCAACCATCATACGTGAAAAATCGTCAAATTCGAATGGATTTCTTCTGAGGTTGCCATCGGCTACGTTATTATTCTTAGGTTTTACCTCAGGGTAAGTACACTTAGATTCATCATGTTTTATTTGTTCTTTTAGCATAATAAATTGTCCACATTTAGAACAAGGTTCTGTTCTACTGCCGCAGTAATCTAAATGTGCTTGTAATTGATCTTTAGGAAATTCTAGCTCACAATATAAACAGTGCATAGGTTTCTTTGAACATTCATTCTCCTGAAATAATAAAAACAATTATAAGAGTATGGATTTAGTGGGTGTCTGGTTGCCAGAAAAAAAACAACACTTTTTCTAAGTTCGGGCAGCGAAAAATTGCTTTTGTCCAGAGAAACAATTGATTTTGTTCCTGGTGAAATAATGGATTGATATTCTTAATTATAAATACATGTGTTTTCAAAATTTCAATTTTACAAAGGCATGCAGTAGCAAAGATATACATGTCTAAACAAGCGAACATAAGAACAAATGAATATAACATTTACATCATATTGGATTATGAATAAAACTCTGACTTATGCTCATATCACTTTGAGACTGTTCAGGACACCAACTTTTAATTTCAAATTAATAAAAAAAATGTAAAATTAGTGATAAGAATGTAAAATTAAGTAGGATCATGAACTTTGAATGATGTAGGTATAATAAAAATACACTTACACACTATATTACATCATGTGTGATAAATTTTATTTTGTTTTGTGTTATTGTATCTACATGATGTATTTTTGGTGGAGGGTTTTTACTTATTATTTTTTATAATCTATCTTTTTGTACAACGCCATTGAATATGTAATATAGAAATAGGCGTTTAATCAAATGAAAAAGTTTAAGTTTAAGATTAAAATTGGATGGCTGAATTCAGATGCAATACTTGACAAACAAAGTGTCCAGATGGACTCTCTAGCTTAGAATCACTGTGATTCCTCCAAAGTTTTTTGGGCTCATCAGAATCCTGGGACATTGATGTCAAACCCTGATAACAATTGATTATTGAATGATTTCCAGACATTCTGAAAAGTGTTTTGATATTACTGGACATTCGGTCCAGTGATCTCGGAAGAATTTGACTTATCATTAATGCTTTCTGGTTGCTACTCGGTCATTATTATAAATTTTTCTGAAGACAAACATCAAAATTAGTTCAATACTTAATACCAAGAAATAAGATAAAATAGCAAATAGTTGTCTTTATCTTAATTAAAAAAAAAAGAAATTTAACTGGACATTCGTACTGGCTATGATAGACTTTTTCCTGGACCAACTGGAATTTCACAGCTCAGGTCAGTCTGACCAACACTTTTCGGAATGTTTGGATTTAAGTTAGCCGAACATCATTTAATTCTTGTCATTTTTTACCTCATGCTCCTCAAAATGCATCTTCTCTATTTCAACGTTACATTTTGGGCATTTCATCATGGCATGGTTCTCTTCATAATGAACGTCCATTTCATTCTTCGGTATCGGTTCTTTACAATGTTTACATAAACCAATGTGTCGCTTACAATGCATCTCATGCATAACAAAATTATTGGAGGAAATCTGCTTCTTGCTGAAAGTAAAAAAATAGAAAGTTATGAAAATTAATACTGATAAATACAGTTAGCTGCAATTTTTGCATTATGTGGTTATCGTAGGAGGCAACAGTATACAGTCACTTCAGCCAGGTTGCTTTTCGGTTAATCATTTGAGTGTCTCCCCAATCCCCTGGGAGAACCAGATTCCATTCCCAGTCTACAAATTTACCATGCTGTTCAAAATTCATACTGGTATTGTTGTGGTGCCAGATAGCCCACTTTCCACAAGTGATAAACTGACCAGAGGCGAAAACCGTTTCTACCAAATCCGGTCTTCAGTAAACATCTACAAGAACACCTTCTTTCCACGAACCATCGGCAACTGCAATAAGTTACCAACCAGGTTCACGATTTGCCACACCATAGAGGGGTTCAGGGCGAAAGTCGTGAACATCCAACCGAACCGATCCAGTAGCCAACCAGGCTGTATACTTTGTAAATAGTTTTAACATTTTAATCAATTTTTACCCACTTGTTTTGTCGGGCATCACAGTTTTAACTGCAGGGTACTAGACAATCCAGTAGGATTTCTACCCTTACATTGGAAGAAGACTTTACTCTTATAAATTGCAAGTGACTAGCTTTCGTACCAATGAATGATTTTAGTGCAGAACACTATCAAACTTGCACTCTACACGTATGCGACAGTCGAATGTAAACAAATCGTACGTGCTACGCATGCGCAGATCGAAGCCCCGCCCAGTCGCTTAGATTAATCGAGTTGTTTTAAAAGTGAAGTTTAAACTCGTGTGTGTAAATGAATGTACTGTGTATTTTAATGTTAATCAAATTAAATTTAAATGTATTTATCCGTCGTTGTGAATAGAATAAAGAGTTAAATACCTATTTATATTTAATCTGCATGTACGCAGGTACCTAGCGTTTATAAATGCATCCTGAGAAGTAACGAGGTTCAGCCGTAACATCAGGGTTACGAAAATAACGAAAATTTGTATTAATTTGCATTTTATAAATATAAGCTAACATGCCGTCCTGCCAGTTTCATTCTTCTAGCCTTTTCATCAGGTGAGTTTAGCTTAAAGTGTATAGGGAAGTCGGGCCAAGTCATCAAAAGCTATCTATACATCGAATTTTTATTGACAGTCATTGATTAAAAAAATGAAATGGCCATAGAAGCAAACAGATTGAAACTATTAATTTTTCACTAAATACTCAATGTTATTTATAGTTATCTTGCCTTGGTGATCATATATACACGTAAAACTCTGAAAACCATGAACATATCTAATCTGAATTGTGCTATATATTATATTATGATTAAAATGAAAAATACGTGTTTTTATGTTCTTAAAATACTTCATACCGTTAATATTTTAACAATTTTGATGCGTTAGTATAATAATACAAGGGTTTTTCGGTTCCCTGATCACTAACAGTATTCGACAAGAAGCTTTTCAGATATGAAAAAGCTATATGCTATACTTGTATATTAACGTTTTTCGGTTGTATTATAATTTTTTACAGTTTTTCGGTCTTGAAATACATGTATAGACATAAAATCGGCTGTTCATTTTAACACACATATAATTAGGTCTATGATCAATTTTCTGTTTTCAGGTATTGAGAAAGTCAAGAAACCACGATTAATTAATTTACATATGTATGAGAAATAACTCATAAAGATATTTTTTATACAATAATTCATTTCCTGTTCTGATATAAAATTAACATTTTATAGTTACTGCCTTTATCGTATGCTTCATAGTATACAGGTATACCATAAAGGAATGTTAATTGTCAAGCTTAATTATGTAATTGGTATCACATGTGATTCAATATCGATAATTGATCTCTTTCAGAGGTGTGAAAACATGACATGATATCGTATCATATTTGTGTATTGTCTAACGTGGTTATTCACTATATCAGTCCCTTTGATTGTATACTGCAGATCATTGTAATAAAATAAAAATAAAACTTTGAAACCACCCGCATAAAGTTGAAAAATATTATGTTAAACAATACTCAAAGAGACAGAGACTTAAAAATTACTAATAATAGATATTTATATGTACTTGTATTTGTCTTTGGTGTCACTTATGTAGTTAAACATAGCGACTAATAGGTCAATAGTGCCACTGTACATGTATTATGTTTTCTTTTTTCTTATTACTGTTTTATATACATGTTTGTATTGTATCTTACACATGTTACTTAAATGAAAAACCTTACTTGATGTAGTAATCATATAATGAGCGTTCAGTTACAGGTGGATGAATTTTTTATTCATGGAATGAATATCATGAAATTTCAGGAATCGACCTGCATCAGGAACAACAGACCATAACAGAACAAAGCATAATTTTATTTAATAAAAGTGTAAATAGTACATATTTATGGTATCATACATATATGCAATGAATATAAAAATTGTGTTTTAATTGTTACAGAACATAACAAAACAATAAGATATCAAGTTTTCACTCTTAATTTAAGAGATCGATTAACTATGACAATGCTTCCAAGGGGATACCGATTGAACCTACAGTTTACTGTTCTCTGTATTAATATTTCTTAAAATTAAATTAGTTTCATGGTCTAAATTGTATTTCTCATCAATATTTATTTCAAGCTGTTATTGGCATTCTTCATACCTGAAATACATTAAGATTTAATCAATATATAGGCAGTAATATGTCTGTATATCGTTAACCGAAAACCCCCGAATTTAGACAAAACACGGACTAAATATCTCGGAACCGAAAACCCCCAGATGTATCAATCATGCTATGGAAGCGCTTCCCATTTCATCAAAGCTTCATACGACCCTGCACAAACATTTATTTTAATGTAATAATATGCCAGACGTGGCACATATCAAGGATCCGTACACGTACACAGTACCGTATACGCTGGTTTTAGCCTTCCCGCTCTGTTTTAAAATGTAAACAGACAAGTTTAACCTCCAAGACACTTTTAACAAAGGATGGACACCATATAATAATGATATAATCGTAAACTGCATTCATTTATGTGTACGAAAAAAATTGTCTGCGTGTTCAAATAAATTTCGATCATAGATAAAAAAGGTGATTTCTTCAACTACGTAGTGACTAAACTGCCGCCATTCTGGTAGCTCGCGCGAGTTTTAAACGACCACAAATAAATTAATTGAAGCTCATTTTTTTCATCCGTTTCGCGTAGCTTGTCATTTATTTATTACATAACCAAGTTATCGTGCACAATAAACGTAAATCAAAGATTTCAAATGTATTTAGCAAGTTTTAATTTACTTGTATACGCTACTTTCGTTTTTGATAAACAGGCACGCTCGATTACAAGTTCTCGGTACTGCGCCTCATTTGCATAATTTATTCATAGACGCAGGAGCAGGCAAGTTTGATAGTGCAGAAATAATTCTCCGCAGTTGCTTAGCAATGCTTGCGAAATCTCAAAGTTAAAAACATGGCTCTTTTCTACCAAAGCCCCTGGGTGAGGGTTGGTGAGAGGGTTTTAACAACTGGTGCCTTTGTAGTCCTATATATAAGACCCTTCGTAACTCATTTCACATTTGGACTTTATTCTGTTACGGCAGGGTCTTATCGGCTTCCATATAGTTTGATGTAGCAAAACGTGCACAGATTTTAGTGCCACTTTAAACGAGCGTATTTTGTTATAATTACGCAATTTTCTTAACAAACTATATTAGAACGCTAGTATATACAATAATTAACAACATTATAATATGACAATTACAATAAATCACCTCAGCAAGTAGTAATTTTCCATTGTTTCCGTCAAGTCCAAAAAATCCTGTCTTTCGTTTTAATAACAACGCTAAATTCCAGTCACACGGTACCATTTCCGGAATTGTTACTGATAAACGCCAAATTAGACGTACCAAATCCGGATTACAAATTTGATTATTTTTTAATTTTTGGGAGACAAAAAATATAGCTAAATGTAATAAATTGTGTTGATTGAATTGTTAGAAAGTAATTTTGTTTCGACGACGACGGGAAAAATTGTTTAGCATAAATATTTTGAATTTGTAATCCGGATTCGAAACGGGTTGTGTGGCGTTTATGATGACCAATCCGGTTTTCGGTTACGGCATGACCGGAGTTTAGTGTTAGAAGTATTCAAAACGAAAGTCTGGATTTTTGAGTTACGGAAACAATGGATTAATTCTACAAAATAAGGTTGGTTATTTTATATCTTATGTTATAATATGTTAGATAAATGTGTCTTTTAGTGTTAGGAATAAGTAAATAAATAATATTTTCGGAAATTATTGAATTATGCTCGCCTTTGTCGCGCGAGGGAATCCTTGCGGATTTTGCTACATCAACCTGTATGGAAGCCGATAAGACCCTACGTAACAGAAGCAATGTCCAAATGAAAAATAAGTTACGGAGGGTTTTATATATAGGACTAGTGCCTTTGATTAACTCAAATGGAATTCACTGTTATTCAGTGACTTATCTTTCATTAGGTTAACAAGTGCAAAACACTTAACATATAAAGAACAATAAATGAATGAGATATTTACCAGTTTCCACACAGTTTGGTTTCACTTTCTGTTTCAGCCATATTTATTCTCTGACCCCAATCACAACTGTCACTTCTATTTTCTGGAAACGTCCTCAAATGGGACGAAAAAGAAACAAAAATTGTCACATAAAAATGCAGTTTAAAGTCACAAAAACGGTCTGTTTTTAACAAAAACTGCTCCAGTTGAGCCCAAAATTAGATTTTCAACGCCGATAAGAAGTAACCGGGTGTTCCTATTAAATATTTCCTGAGTTTTCCACTCGTAGACACCTGCCACTTTCCTTTTCTTCCCAACAAAAACATTCGGTAGGCACTATTTCCTAACCTTTACCGCAACTATGCGACCATCCGTTTACCCGATTGTCCCGGTGTAGAGGTAAAATATCTAACCCCCCCGTTTGCTACAGTTGTCTCCCTTTACCAATCTCTGCTCAGGCTAGTGGGACCGTGCAGAGATTTCATGTACAGTAACTATAATAATATTTAAAACAAATTATTCTTTGTAGTTTGCGATGTTTTGAACTACTGGATTATTTCGTGAAAACCTATTGCGTATAATATACTTTGGTTTATTAAAATTTGAAGAAGTCTATGAATCACACCCCTATGCAAATAGCTGGATGTACAATACCCACCAAAAGTTTTGAGACTTTTCACTTAGTAAGCATTCTACATTGGTTTTGTCAGAAATTTGATAACCATTTAATTTGAAATGCTTTTTAGTTAGTCTTATTCTTTTTTGTTATGGTACTATTTGTAGTTGAGGCTAACAAAGTTGCGTGAAATCTATGTTATAGAAATAAATTGCATTGAATTTGGTTTTAGGGGCTTGTGGATGTCAGATGCAAATCTTATAAATGGGAAGCATTCAAGAAATATGTTTTCATTTAATTATTAAGACTGTTAAATATATTAAGAATAACGATACTGCCAAAAACAATCAATGAACTTTGATATCTTATTAAATTTCCTTTGTCTCCAAACTATTGGTGGGTACTGTATATTACATTATCAGTATACTCACGTGTGCAATATGAATCCGTACTTTGGACCACAGACACACCAAACACATTTTATCGACAAATGAAGAAGAGAAGAACTTATTTGTTAACACCAAGTGGGTAATTACGTTGTTCATCATTAGTGTTGTTACCCAAACATATCCATGTCAATATACGTGTACATGTGCTGATCCATGGACCTTCCTTGTCCTAAAACGTTACTCCATCATGACATTTTGCTTGATTCCAATAAGTTCATAATGATCAATAGTCATGAAGCCCACGGGCTTCTACTCCATTAGAATTTATTATGTGAATCCGAAACAAGGACAGGAAACTAAAAGTTGTTATAAAAATTTATCAGATGGTAAAAAGTTGTAATATTTTGCATGCAAGTCTCTGTTATCATACTACTGCTAAAATGATAACAGAAATAGAATTCTTCAACATGGGTATTACGGGTATTCTACCTTAAAACAGTCCCCCTCGCCAAAATAATTATTGTATATTTTTGGGGTGGGGAACTGTTTTATGCCGGAAGCCTGTGTAGCAACCATAACATGAAAACAACAAAAACTAGATTAATTTAAATGCATTTTATTAATATAAATTACAAACATCTCAATATAACAGTATTTCCATATTTTAATTACATACATTAAAAGTTCACAAATCTATATTTTTCGTCAATCCCAATGCTTTCAGCTTCTAATAAATAAAAAAAACACCATGCAATCATATAATGCATGTGTGTGCAGTGGCATTATGAAGTAACTCAATGCTTAAATGAAATACTAAGTTACCAGTAGTATAATTTCAATTAAGCTGCTCTCATAATATGACTTTTAATGTATACTTAATCAGCGATGCCAAAATTTAGAGTTCGCAATGAATTCCAATACTCCATCAACAAAATTTATGGCAAGGTGTGCAGCCCACGATTCTCCTTTAGTATTTTCAAGAAAAGCACAATGGCCGCCTTTGTCGACCGTAATCAGTAACAAGTTTGGATAAAACTCGAACAAGCCAACGGGTATGTCCTCTTTCACTGAAACTGGGTCATCTAAGCTGTTGATACAAAGCACTGGTACGGAAATGTCGTCCACGTCTCTCATTGGGTCATTCCTACACCAAAATGATTCAAATGTTTCAATTCCGTATATTTTACAATATACATGATAGTCGAATTCCTTTAATGTCCAAGATTTCAAAATGGCGGATTTTAGGTCAATCACTTTATACAAGGTTTTCCAATATCTTAACAGCAAGATCTTCAAATCGAATAGCAGAAAAAGTTCGTAGAATTTTGGAATTTGTTCACATAGCTTCTCGGTGTTGTCATAAGATGGAGAAATATTCACTGCGGCTTTCAGATGTGAGGATGACCCATATTCGCCTAAGTATGACAGCAAAGCAGCGCATCCAGCACCCACACCGACTCCAACTATGTGCACGTATGGATAATTATTAAATATATACTCAACAACTTTTCTCGTATCCTTGGTGTCACCTGTGCTTGTCATCTTTGCTGTTGTCATAAAACTTGCTCCATGGCCTCTTCGGTTTATAACCACTGCGCGCATTCCATTTGCGGAACCAAGCTTGCAAATTTGTCCAACGCTGATGGCGTCGCCAGTCAACCGCGGAAAAATCAACAAAATTGGACTGTTCCTCTTCAGTTTTGCAGACGATACGTACCAATCTATTGCCACGACACCTTTGTCAGCCATTTGTAAATATTCCCGCTCAAATTCAAATCTTCCAAGAGGATTGCATAATAATCCAAAGAGCGTCTGAACGTATGAGTTGATCAAAATAAGTGGCGGACGAAACGGTCGATTGAGAAGTCCTCTCCGTCTAACAAGATGTTTCGTAAGCGATGATTCTTTACCGTGCAACCGTGGAACCAAATCTCGTGTTGTCGGCGAGATAAACGGCATATAAACAACTAAGTAACAGCTCCATGACAGCAGCACCTTAAAAATCTTGACAGCGTAATATCTCAAATATTCAAACATACTTCCAGCCACAGTTTCGACTTTTAATTCTGACTTCAAATTTCTCTTACTTGTAAGTTGCAGCAAATTTAAAAAACAGACTGAGAGACTGTTGTTTTTTTCTTAAACGTAAACACATCGCTTGTCAAATAAGCTCATGGGAAACAACAAACAAGTCCGAGTGCATCGGCGGATCAGGAGAAAAGAGACCAAACCTTGATTTCTTTGCCGTTTATCTTTTACCACCAACCATTTAATTACGAGTAAAAACAATATATATCGAAATAAATCAACAAAACACAAATACAGTTGAACTTTTTTTTATTCCAATGTGCATTATGTTTTTTTAGTAAAAACACTAAAACTTTTGTCCAAAAGTTTGGTTTGAAGGTGAAAATCACTTTTATTTTGGTCATAATGGAACTCACTTCACTTAGTGGGACCCTCATCGGAAAATTTCTGAAGCCGCTCCTGAAAGACCTTTCTATCATACATGGAAACCTTAGAAAGTCTCTAATTTCCTCACTTATTGTGTATCTTGACTAGCTTTCTAATCATTGTTTGAAAATAACGATTGATTTCTCACCATGTTACAATTGATATTCTAAAAACCTATACAATTGCAAAGTAAAATCCGTGTAAAATACATGTATGCGTAAAAATCAACATCATATGAATAGAAAATATTTAAAACCATTTTTTACAGAATATAATAAATGATCAATAATAGAATTAGCATGGGTCTCACAATATGTACGATTCATTAGGGTTCTGTTTGACAGGGTGTGTTATTCATGGACTGTGATAGAATAAAACGTGTCGAGTTGCTTCACGAATACCTTAATTTAACTCATTCGCCAGTACCTGCAGTGCTTTGATTTTATGAAATTCTAAATGTCTTCAAAAGTCAGCGTAAAGTTACGCCTGTTTCGACACTAATACAATAAAATCAAAATACTTTTTGCACAAGTATTTTCTGGACTCGACAGACATTGAATTTAAGAAAGATAATAGTGTATAAGTATGATTTGACCGAACTGCTGACACTGGTTATACATGTCGCGCATTATATAAAGGGAAATAACCTCTGCGGAGTTTGTGATTTGACGTATCAAAATGGATAAATGCCACCTTTTCCGTAACTTGGTACGTCTTTTAAAGACCGCATTTCTTTGAACGTGTTGTACGTATTATAGCCAAGACTTGTGTACACGTCACGACAAATAGAGTTTATAATTTTGACGTGTTCTTCTTTAATCTCTCTTCGCCAAGCAAAAGGGTTGGCATGAATGGGTACTGAGTCAATAGGGAACGAGTTTAAAATATCGTAGCGATCCATGTCAGAGTTTAACGCTGCATTCAAGTCTTTTAGTGGTTTGGAACCTAAGCCTGGTCTCCTTCCTTGTACGGCGTCTATAGATGTGACGTCATGATTTGTTATTTGGTAACCAATGAAACGAAACAATGGCCGTGCAACTGTTATCATCTCGAACTGGAAAATAAAAACATGTGATAACGATAAGATCATATTGATCATCGGCCGTTTAAGAGATGGCTTAGCCGATTGTTTAAAAAGTTGAACTAACTAGTATTATGTGGCGAACGGCAATCTCGTCTTAAACTCATAAAGAATTTTGATCTAGCTTTATGTTAACACTAATGTCTTAAATATTGCGGAAGCTGGAAGGTGAATCATGAAAGTTGAAAGAAGTTGTGAAACCATTGGAAAGACATAAGGTTCTGGAACCCATGGCTGTCATTTACCAATCATTATTCCCATTGGGTCTATCAAGAACAGACAGATAATGGTCGCTAGTACAGCCTCTGGCGTATATCAGTCACAACCTCTAATCTTACCTTAAAATCTTCATATAACATCATTTTAAATCGTTTAGGAAACATCTCAGTAAGTTTGACACCTTCTATGTAATCGTCCAACATTCGTTTACAAAGTCCTTGTGCATAATCTCTTATTCTAGATGGCAAAGTCAATGCTAGCAGTTTATCTCCCTTGATGTACTCGTAGATTATCCCCCTTGGATCCCGGAACACGTGTACTACCTATGTAAAGAAATAGAGTTATTGGACTTTCGTTTGAGGTACAGGGCCGAAGACTTCCAAATGTACAGAAATGGTAATGAGAGAGGATTTTCAAAATAGTAAAATTGGACTCTTAAAATCGTTAAAAAAGCAGATAAAATTTGGAGTTAATTTCCCCCTGCGTAAGCACTGTGATGTTCACTGTACGGTGAAGTCAACCAATATGGGCCCTGGTGAAAAGATAAACACTACGCACCGGAGTCTTTACCTTGTTGAATACAATTGATTAAACAGCATTAGGTGTATAATGAACTAGAGAAATCGACAAATTAAAATGGGTTAACCAAAAATAATGAACGACATTATGTCAGGCATAAGATACAAAAATGCTGTACATAAAATCATCGTGAAATCTGCAAAGGGAATAATCAATTGACATCGTATTTTGATTTGGTAAATTCACGAATTTGGCCACGCCTACAAGTACTGTATGATACTAATATGGGCTGTACAAATATTACTTTTCATATTTGTTCATGTAGGACCCCTTGTGTATGTAATGAAAGGTGGTCCAAAGCCCGTCTCACGATTCCTGGCTGTAGTCACGTCCACAAGTACCCGTATGTGACATGTGATCGTTGTCATAGGAACAACACTAAGTCAAACTTACCGTTATATTTTCATACTTGTTCATATAAGAACCCAGTACGTGCAGGGATAGTCGATCTAACCTCATCACACGGTTCTTGGCAGTCTGGCAATGGTGCCCTAGATATCTATAACACACTTCTTTAGAGTTCATATTTTCATTCAAACACTCCTTATACTTATGCCAGACCGAGCCTGTAAAATAGGAATTAATCTGACATTAACTTGTGCCCGCGTTTGCACTATATAATTAACTTGTAGTAATCTATACAATGTATTTCAATAAGTTATTATCGAATAAATACATGACTATTAAAATTTACACCCTCGTTTATAAATTTTCAACGTTTTTTTGGATGTGGGGGGTATTTGTATTTAACTAGGGCTCAGAAAAGTTTAAAACAGTAGGTTCGAGATCCTAGCAAACTCATGAATCAACACAAATAATGGGGTATAACTCAAACATTTCGACATTTTTTATTTCTCTAACTTTTACAGGAATTACATTGTAACGTGTTGTTACTTTCATTCAGTAAAGGGAAATAGGGAAATAGCCGCATTGGGGAGTTTGACATATCGTATTCAAGTTTAAACATACGTACCTCCACTGTCCCATTTTAAATTATATTGTTCAAATATTTCAGTTTCACTGCATTTGAGTAAATTAGTTACTATCTTTATAGCATTAGACGCTGTCCATGACTGTACACTGAAAAAATGGAAAGAGTTTATTAAACTAGTGTTGCATATGTTTAGAGAAAACAGTTTATTGAACCAGCTGTGCACCTACACTTCAAATGCTGAGACAAAGTCTGACATTTATTTGTTTCAGAGAGTTATATTCATTATATACATTAAAACATCCCTTTGAGACACAGTTTAAGTTCTTTCTGTGTGGTCGATGTGGTGTTATGACGATTCTGACCTTAATATGCAATATATTTCTTTCTCAGTTCAAGTAAAATCGGCAAATAAGAAAATACATTGTAATGCATTTCGTCCCCAACGTCATTAGTTAAGAGAGTGCATTTCCTTTAATTGTGTGGAATATTGTTCCATCGACCTACTTCTACTAGAAATCTGTTATTACCTGTCCTTAAATAAAAGAGTTGAATACACTGGGATGGAGATAGAATGTCAAGGTAGGTTTAATACTTTACCCTTTTTATTAATGCGCACAATTTGCTCTTAGAATGAGTGTTAAAGTGGTAATACCATTTTGTTGTTGAACTTGATTGGCTAAGTAATGCTTTTTTGTTTGAAAAGTTTAGGTGAAAGGTATTGAAATAGTCACATAGTCAAACTGACACTTAAAAAGGGAAACTTGTTTGACGTGCTTATTGTGTCCCTTTGCATGTTATATTTTTCAGTTTTTTTTGCAATTAGTGTTGTTTAAAATACGTTTTTGGTCAGAACGACGGAATGGGGGGGAATAATTGACCTATTTGAATATGCAGTCTTCAAGACAAACTTTCATCAGCATTAGACAATCAGTCAAGCGAAATGGAATAACGGGACCGAATGTAAACTTATCGGACCCAAACAATCTTACGATATGTTAAAATATGCTGTTCATTTTAACTTCTAAATTAATATTTACAATATAACGTCATATAATAATTTTTTAAATGATTATGATAATTATGGCTGTAAAATGTGGGTGGACCATTGGATCACTCAATTTCTAAAATTTCTGGACCAACGGCGATTTCGTTGGTCTGGATCCACGGTTCAGTGGCTAATTTCTACACGACCAGGAGGGACGGTGATAGGGTGGAAATAAATGACATATTTGTGCTCACCAATGTAATCTAAGGTTGTTACATATATTTTCATTATCAACAACATATCTGTTAAGACCAATAGATATCAATGGTTCTACAGAATAAAATGTATCAGGTCTGTTTCCTAAAAGATCTCCAATAGTGTCCGCACCACCTGTAAAATATACATGGTTAATTTAACACATCGATGCATAGTCACATATGGGTTGGTTTTACTATAGTGAATATATCAGGTCTGTTTTCTAGTACATGTAGGGCTCTAATAGGGTCGGCATATCTTGTTAAATAACATGATACACATATAACACAACGATTATTAGTCACATATAGGGCTGCGATACGATGCTGTTTTGCGATATATCTGTTTTAGACAGCCCCAGTCACATACAGTTTAATTGGTTTTATAGAGTCAAAATATATCTGGTCTATTGCCTAATACATGTATCTATCTAAAAGCGTTCGACCTACCGATAAAACAATATGATAAACATATAATACAACGATCACTAGTCACATGCAGGATGTTCTTATAGAGTAAAATATATATGCGCAATTTTCTGAATTGTCATTAAAATATCCACCTTACCTAAAAATAACATGATAAATACATGTATTACACAAAGATCATTAGTCACATACAGGTTGTTTTTTGAAATATCAAATACAGGATATCGACCAATTTCCTAAAATTCCCCATATTCTTTCAATCATCCATTCTGATACCAAGAGTCTAGTAGGATTCTTAATTCTAGATCGAGAATCTTGATAACCTCCGGGTACGAGAATGTCCATCATCTCAATAATAAAACGACTACCCGTCTCATACATTTGATAGTGGCTTTCTTCAGTTAAAACTCAAGTTAGCCTCTGTATGAATAGTAGTTCAGTGGTAGGACGCGCGTTATAGAGATCGACAGGTCACTGGTTCTAATCCCACTAGGGGCACCGCTAATTTCCTTGCAAATAACATAAAACACGCTATGGTCACTGCTTATTTCTTTGCAAATTACAAAAAAACAACAAATAAAAACACACTGTCCCGGGACTTTTGAAGGGTATTGTACATGTATTACTTACTTTTGTAATATGACGAAACGACAACAGTTTTACGAAAATTGACGCTTGGATCTAGTTTACCCATCAGAGGGGGAGGTTTTGATGAATCCAGTGTAGTCAGTATATATTGTACATACGTATTCATTATAAAGCCTGAAATACAAGGTACATGTATATAAATCATTGAGTGGTTATCATGGAATCACATTCTTCGTGTTGGTTATAAGTTTTATTTTTTGTTTTATTTGGGTTTAACGCCATGTCTACACGTCTTAGTCATTTTACGGCGTCCAGCGCACCTAACCTAGCTTTCCTGGACCCTTATCTATAACCAGTACTCACTTACCCTTCAAAATGCCGAAAAAATTCTTCATATACCTTATTAATGGAGGAAAATTGACATTATTGTCAATTTTTCATTGAAGGGTTTAACCTCCCTGGGTGGAATTCGAACCCATACCCCCCTCGGGACATAAGATTAGAAATCCCAGCGCGTTACCAACTGCGCTACCACCCGGGTTTTGGTTATAAGTACTGCGACGAAAACCTTAGAAAAAGCCAAATGGCCTCCAAATTGAAATAAAGATTTTCCGGGGTAATTCCCTATTTGCCAAAATTTTCATCATATATATCATTGAAAAACATGATAAGTGATTTCAATTATATTTTTATCATTACACCATGTAAATCATTTCGCTTTTATTGGATTTATAAAACATAATTTTTTGCATAATTATTTGAAAAAAACTTTTAATGGAAGTGAATAATTATCTCCCTTTGATATGGATATTTTTTATTTAATGTTATAATTTTACACTGTCCGCACAAAAACGGCTGTTATTTTAAATTTGAAAATCTGACAAATTCTATGAATAATTGTTAGTGGTCATTCATATAGTCTTAGTCATGAAATGCATGCCTTAACTATGCGACAAACAAGATATTGAGCTCGCTTTCAGTGGTCTCAATCCCCCTGTTTTGCAAACCGATTAAAGTTTTTCACACTTGCGGTGTAATATTTTGATTAAGCGACAAAAGCATTTACAAACATTATTTAATGTGAAATCGAACTAATTACGTGGTTGCTATGGAAACGTACTTACCTAAGAAAGAGGAAGTGGTAACAAGTCCAACCCAAGTGGGTAAACATCGAAAACTTGCACTAGCCAGCCGACAGAGTAGAGTCATTGTTGAGGGTAAGTTGTGCTTGTTTTTTAAATCCTTTTTCAGCTAAAATGCTTCCCTGAACCGAAATGACAGGATATGCAAGTGTTTATTTTTAGATTTAAATCCTTTTCAGTCCATGAAGCGAAACCAACATGCGTTCGTTTGTAAGAATTACCGATGCTGAACTGTCATAACTATAAAATGAGATCACTTTTAAACTTTAATCACTCGTGCGCTAAAAGTATTTAAAATATGGCCATCTTCCTGGCCAAGTCTAATCAAAGTTTACAGACATGGTTTTTATTTGAAGATGAACATATTTTTCACTTTTGTTTCGAAGTTCGCTATTTCAAATTACAATTATTTTTGTAAATTTAATTAAGATCATCATTAAGATATGGATAATTTAAATGTCATTATAATATTGTTGCTGGAAGGCTTTTTATGTATTTTCTTTAACATCTTAAATGGCCAATAAAGGACTTTAGTTAGTTATTTCCCTTGGCATACTCTTCAATCCGTTGGTTTACTCGGATTTATTCTTATTTTTCAATGTCATTTTGACTCAATCAATCTTAAATACCTAATTGTAAATCATTGAATTTGTTTGAAAATCAAGCAAAGTATTGTTTTGTTGAAGAACTATCTAAAATTCATATCTCTTGTTGATATTTTAATTAACAAGAAAAGGTATTAGATGAAGTATTTTATCATCCTTACAAAGGACTTCAATGATAAAGTCCGAGAATTCCAACTAATAGGACCTACTGGGCAATTGGAACGCTTCAGACATTATCAGGGAAGGATAACTGACTAATATTCCTCATTACTGTTTGTTTTCTTGGGGTACATCATTTAATATAATATAATACATATTTCATAGAAAATATTTGATTAGATTACAGGCAATGTCTGTCTACATAAATCATCTCCATGGTCAATGATTAAATTATAATAAAACCTGGGTCGATAGCGCAGTTTGTAGCGCACCGGGATTTGGACTCTCGAGTCTATGGGTTCGAATCCCACACTGGGAGGTTATACCCTTCCTTGAAAAATTGACAATAATGCCAAATTTTCTCCATTGATTAGATAATATGGAGAAGTTTCCAGCCTTTTGGAAGGGTAGGTGAGTACTGGTTATAGACAAGAGTCCAGGAAAGCTAGGTTAGATGCGCTAGACGACATAAATTGACCTTAATTGTGTTGACATGGCGGTAATTCTAATAACACCCCCCCCCAAAAAAAACATCATGGTAAATTATAAGTAGACAAATAATAAATGCATTTGCAAACATCAAATTCCATTATGAGACAATATTATTCAGTCACAAATTTAACCATAAGAATAGTAAGCACGTGTTGTATAAGAAAAATAGAATGGAAATAAATAAGAAAACACAACAGAAAAGCATGCATTATCACGGTAGTCTTTTTAGTTAAAACTACAAGTCTTTTTAGTTAAAACTTGCTCAAAAACAAATTTTCATATTTGTATAAAGGGCATGATTCGGTAATTTTACAACAAAAAACTTGCGATTGAAATGATATTTTTCAAACGTATATGTACCATTATTATATATCCGGGCTGAGTTCAGTTACCGCGAACGTTACAGAACGTTCCGTAACGATACATTCGGAATTCCTCGTCCATTTGCTGCGAATAATCTCGGACATATTTAGACGCTATTTTGAAACTACCGGTGTTGAAGTAAACAAATATATGGCCTAGGAGTTCCGAATGTATCGTTATGTAACGTTCTGTAACGTTTTGTGTAATTGAACACGCTACTGCATTTAATTAAGTTTTCAAGTGCAAGTATTGAATAATATTTTGATCGTGAAGTATGATAATTTGTTGTTTTTATCGCCTCGAGCTATGTCGTTAAGTTTACCACATATATGTTTTGCTGGTTCGCCATTTTCTGTCACGTGACTGAATTTTGATTTTTTTTATATGCTTTTCTTAAGAAAGATAGTAAAAGTAATATAGTTATATAACAAGTTATCATAAAATGAAGCTGTTTTGACTTTATAGAGTTTCTGTCAGATTTTGTTTGTTTATTATCAAGCGGTGTACATTTTAGTGAATATTTTTTATTCGTTTTGTATTTACCCAACTAGAATAACCGGCGTTGAACATTTTAACTGGACGATGTATTTATTGCAGTGAACTTTTTTATTTTAAAGTATTCAGTTCATGTACCTATGATGGAGATACGTATGTAACTTGTTTTCGCGACTATGTGTTTTAGTGGACACACAATGTATGAAATAGACGGTGTGAACTGGTATTTATTAGTTGTATAGTTTTACAGCATCATTGCATAATTATCAATTAATAATCATATATTCATGTATATATGACCTTCTTCACGTACTTGGAATTTTAAATACAAGTACGTTTAGTATTCAGATATATATATATTTATTTGTGATCATTTTGTAGTGATTTCTGTACACACTGTTTGCTATCTATAATCATACATTATTGTCCTCGTACATTTGTAAATGTTATGGAAATAAATAAACTATCTATTATCATGAACAAATGTGTACTCGTATATTCGCATATTTTGCTACTTAATTGAAGGATTAACAATACTTTGAAATTGCATGAGGTAACTATAATTATCGTCGTATAGAATAAATACAAATATTGTACTGTTTGCTGTCTCGTGATCACTTAAAGCGGTCCTGTCGAGTCATTTACATGTTTTCAGTAAAAAAGTTAAGTGCTTTTGCACAAGTACATTTGCAACTTGACATCATTTTTTCACTATGAGGACCTCATTTATATGATAACATGGCGTCATTTTGACTTTAATTTTTCACTGCAATAGAAATATGAGATTTCATATTTTCATTGTATATTTTCATTAAATACTGCAACGTAAGGCATGAAATGAATTGTAATAATAAATATTGTTAAATAACCAGGAGTTGATAATGAATGATAAATTAATGAACAATGTTCACGTCTATTTTAATGTTTAATGTTTCAATAATGAACTATGCTCACATCTATTTTCAGGTTAAATTTACAGTGATGCTCTCCTACATATTTACTCGGCCATGTATCAGGATTCTAAAATATACATCTGTAGCAACATTTATTGCTTTGACAATAATCATTTGTAAGTATATGTAACTTAACTGTTATTCATCTGTGGACATCCATTAATACATAACACAGTGTCTTTCTAATTCGTCTATCCGAAAGTTTGTCCATTTAATATCACCAGCGACCTAAACATGGTTTTACTTAAAATCCAGATTTTTTAATCATACCGATGCAGATGTCCAGGTGTGGAGGAATTAGCAGCAGACAGTTTGAGAGGCTGATATCTGCTCTTCACGCAGTTCTGTTAGTTTGGTCAACACTCAACAGTGTCCATGTTGTTAGCCTCCATATCACCTCTGATGCATTCGGGGGTTCGGACCACAATTTTAAGGCCAATATTGCATACTGGCGGTGGTTCCAACCCACTGGTAGGTACATGTATTGTGATAAATAAAACTTCTTAATTCATCCGGACAATTATGTAGAGTAATATTGTTTTGTACATCTATATTTACCAACTATTACTTCTAACATTATATCAAGCAACATTAAGCATGCATAACCGGGTAATAATGATGCGGCCATATTGTTTTATTTTCAGTTTTTATGGACTCAGATGCCGACGTAAAGGTTTTGAATTCCATAAATTTTGAAAGCGCTATAGTGATTGAAGAAGACCACAAAGATATCACGAATTCAGAGAGTGACGACAATGAAATACATTCACTGTCAAATAAAGACAATGTACAAATAAAAGCTGGAGCCGAAGTAAATAAAGCACCTTTCCAAGATGGCGGCGAAGAAAACAATGAGTCATTCCAAAATGGCGACAAACAAATCAATGCGTCGTTCAAAGATGGCGTCGAAGAAAACAAATTCGAAATCAAATATGGTGGTGAAAAGAACGCTAACAATAGTGAAAATGATTCAGTTAACGAAGTTAATGAACAAGACACTAATTTAGACAAATCGCCCGATCCAAATAATGACATCATTATTAACCATCCAAGGAATATATTTGGATTACTGAACAAATCAAAAGAAATTGAAGACTCGTAACTGAGTGCAATACGTTAAGCTACCAAACGAATGTGACTATGGCTGAAGCCATAACTAACATATCATCAAAGTTAATGTGTTAAGGATGTACAATGTATTAAATATCACCGTTTTACGAGACAAGTATCCAACTTACTGGATCCATAGACCAACATATAGAAGCATTACACCAATGTTTAAATTTTAGAATGTGTCGACGATGGTTCAAGTATCATCGTTGAATGAGAAACGGTATTAAAAGACACAAAGTCTCGTGAAGATTTCATGTAAATAGAAACTATCCGGAACTAAATTCCATGTTATATGATACAAGATGTACATTCAAATAATGCGGTTCGAATCCAATCCAATACCTACCCCGTTGTTTCCTTGAGCAATCCTGCTTGCTCAGTACTGGGGGACCAGAAAGCGGACTCAAAAGTGATTGATCTAAGTTGTAACAATCTGTTTCAGAATAGGGCTAAAATAAATTACTTTTTATTATCATTTAATTTGTATAAACTAATTTAAATAATATGATGTTTTGTGATTGTGTTCGACGATTATCTTAAAAATTTGTAAAAAATGAAATAAAAAACCCACACAAAATATTTTGTATTACAACTTTATTTATATATCATTGATTAGTCTGCTTTACAACTCATTCAATTTTGTATGACTAGAAATACATGTATATACATAGAATACTTTAACACTCGATATAAAAGACAACCATGGATTACGGATTACGTAAAAACGCATTTTTCTCAATAACGAGACCAAGCAATATTGAAAATTCACATACAATATGTGAAACAACACCAATTAGTAAGGATTTTTTACAATGTAAAATAGTTAAAAAAGTTCTTATTAAAGTGGATGGGTTTATCTGAATGTTGAAATCATATACTTTATTGGACAAAATAGGAGTTATAATTAAGTTCTTAGTCAATGAGTATTGTACGTAAAGTTTAACCCCGATCTGAACTTTATGCAAGAATATTCATTACTTTGAATACGAATGCAGTATTAATGATCGATACCGATATCGGAGTACACACGTTTTGAATAAAACGCTACTGGCCGAAGTGTAGAATAGGCGTGGTACTGATTTTCGTCGGGATATGCTAATGTGAAAGGTCAGATCGGGGTCAAACTTTACACACTATATTAATAGTAACTGTTGTGAATTAAAAATTGAAATAAATAAACACACAATGAGTCTATGTAAAATTAACTCTACAACTGATTCAAGATTAAAATGCAAACGGTGCAAATCATCTGTAAAACGTAATGTAATGGGAGGAACAATATGAGTCATAGCCATGACTTGAAAAATCCGAATCGAACATAATAAGATGATATTGACAAACACATTGAACGTGTGCACACATGCCTTACCGTTGTTAGTACGTCAAAATAGTCAGTATTACGGTTTACTGTTAATACTGTAAGAATCCTATTGACAACAGAAAATAATATTGAGAAGAAACATTTTAAAAATCATCATAATAAATAACACATTTGTAGTTATTTCAATTCTCTTAAGTTAATTCTGAAATTTACTTCATATAGCACAACGTCTTCACATCGACGAAACACATTTCATGAGTAATATACGATACAACCTCATTTAAATTTATTTTACTACATGTATATACAATATGATCAAAAATAAAACCCATGACACTTCTTAAATGCATTATTCAAACAACAATCTCTTGAGCGCTTATAAAATTTCTAGGTTAAATCTAAATAATGCCATCTATGGCAGTTCTAACTTTCTTCAGCGGATGCATATCATCTTCCGATGATTCATTAAAATCCACAGTCGTATCTTCAGTTCCATCGAGCCGTTTCCGTTTCTTAGAACATCCAGTATACTCGGCTATATCATTAGTAAGTTCAGAAGGAACATTATTACATACATCTTTATCATCTTTTAATGTACCATCAAGAGCATAAATACCTTCATTTTCGTCAGGAATTTCAGAATCTTCATAATTATCTACGCCATTCTCCTTACATTCAGAATCAACACATTTCTTAACTTTATCAGATACATCACTCTGTTCACCTTTAACGTCATTGTAATCCGTAGCACTTGCTTTACGCGAGATATTTTCATTCCTGTCATCATCTTTCACATCTTTACTATCTGCAACATTTGTTTCAGGAGAGTCACCACTAGTTTCAACACTATCCTTTAATTTATCATCAACAGCCTCTTCCTTTGTCACATCATCCCTTTCTGGTGAGCTTGTATTAGGGGAGTCATTCTCAGATGCACTTTCAACATTAGGCATTTTATCAACGCACTTGGCATTATCCTTACACTCATTTATCATTTTATCATCATCATTTTGTTTTACTCTATCTGCCAAATCAGTTTGCGCCACTTCACCTTTTTCACTCACACCCCGTTCCTTGTTTCTTTGTTCAAGAAGTTCTGGTTCCTGACTTCCTGTTTCACTTTCATTGGAATCTTGATTGGTATCACCAGATGTCTCAATACTTGACGGGTCTTCAACTGAATCAGTTTCTATTTTATTCTCACTAGGTTTACTGTCATCATCATTTAAAGATCTCACATTACTTATAACCAAATCCTGAGACACCTTTTTATCAACTTTATCTGAGTTTATAGATTTGTCATCTTTTTGCTCTTCATCGTCGATTAGATAAGAATCACTTTCATTATCATTTTCTCCTTCTAGCTTTTTATCACATTTCTTCACTACAGGATCAAGTGGTTTCTTAAATTCAATTTTTGAACTCGATTCAGTCCTTTTGTCTTTATTTTCACTAGAATTTTTACTCCCAGATACAAAGCGTTTGCTATTAGGAAATAATGAGGCAAGATTGAGTTTAGATACTCCGGCACGTTTAAGATCTTGTTCAAACTTTGTTCCTTTCCAATCTGCAGCATTTAGATCTCTATTTTCACTAACCACTGACTGATATCGCTTTGTAACAGGTTCTATTATATTCAAATCTAAATTCGGATGCCTTTTAGAACTATGCATCTTCACTTTTACCCTCAAAGCCGCCGAAAATGTACAATAACCACATCTGAACTTATCTTCATTTTCAGAACATTCATCGTCATAAATATCAGCTACTTTACTTTTAGGAACTATTTTCATACAACCGTCAGGACCTATTTCAGTATTTATAGCACCAGATAGAGCTTGATTATCAGATAATGGCAGCTCATTAATTTCTTCCATATCAGTATCATTGGGTTCAATTGTATCTTTGATTTCATTCAAATCTTTGGGTTCTTTTAAACTTCCGGTTAAATCGTCTGTTGTGTAATCACCAAATCCTTGTTGAAAGTCAGTTAGAGAGGAACTATCACTAGAGGAACATTCACTGTTCTCGTCGTTAAAATCATCGCAATCTTCATCAAAGTACAGTGATGGATCAATGCCTACATTGGTTACAGCGTTTGGTGTGTTTAACGTTGCAATAGCTTGAGTACCTGTTGAAAAAATAAGAAATTTGTTAAAAGTGTGACACTTAAAAAATTCAAATCTCGTTTGAAAATAACCTTTAATAATTCAAAACAACATGGACGACAATAGAATATTTAAATGCGAACAAATTTGAAAACGAAGTTTTTAGCCATACAATTTAACTAGCCATACTTAAATGTCGTATAAGATAATATACTATTTTAGTAATAAAGAACGATATCATTATATCTATCGCCACGGAGTATTTTACATCTTTTATTGATAGCTGACATAAAACACGGCCGGATTATACCTTACAAGCTGGTGTATGAAAACTAAATTTCTAGCTCAATGAAATGCATGTATGCAATTCTAATAACACTGTTAGTACTCGGAGGAAAATAAAACGATAACAAACACTCACCTTCATTCTTGCATCTTTCAACCACTTGAATCAGATCCAGTTCTTGAACAATGAAATCTAATCCACCATGAGCTTTCTCCTTTCTATGATGTTTTCTGACCTCTGATTTATAGAAGGCGGTAAAATCACACCAGTGGCATTTAAAACGAGGCTGCATATGTTTCATTTTAACATGGTCTGTCATTCCACCGGTCTTGGTCCTGTATGGACAATAGGGACACAATATGTTCCCTTCCATGTCTCTTTCAAAACATGGTTGTTTGGAGGACTTGGTGTTACCTTTCATATCCATGATTGCACGATATTCATTAACAGGAACAGTGTACAGACCACGTGACAGAAATCCTTCAATATGTTTCTCTAAATAATTATGTCGCTTATATTTAAAAGAAGTATCCGGTGCAAATTTATGTTCAGTCCTGACGTGGTTTTTGATATGAGAGGATTGGCTAGCCGTCATGTCACAGATATCACACGTCCAGGGTTTATACTCGACATGCATGAACAAATGTTGCTTCATTTTAGATTTATCTTTAGAAATATGGTTACATGTCTCTGGATCAAACACACATTTATAAATAGATTTGAACGTGGTTCTATTCCTCTCGACGAACTGTTTCATCTTGACAGGTTGATTAACTGAAGATACCATACTTGGCGACGATAAGGCGCTTGAGAGACTGCTCGAAAAGCCTTCAGCTGATTTTAAATGGTCAATATCAGACGAGCAGTCCATATCAGTGTCAAGAGATGACGACAATTCATCTTTTATATCAGGGTGCAAGCCTATATTAACTTCAGAGACAGGTTTAGGGGCTGGCCATCTACTTGGAAGATTACTAGATGTATGAATATCGGTAGGAATTACATTGTTATATTCAGGGTACGCGTCTGACGATAAAGAATCAATGTCACTTGGAGGATCCTTCCTTTTCAAACTAACATTCTGACGTGGTGAACCTGAAATGTAGATTAAGAACAATTTCTTAGATTTTAACCATGCTAATAAGATTTCTTGAAACAAAATCGGTCAAAAATTAGTAAACGGGGGTTGGTTTAAGTTTCCCTTTTGAAAACGACAGTCGTAGTTAAAACGTTAGGTGGTTGAATATAAAAAATCGGCAAAGTGTTCGGCTCTCTGTAGCACAGTATAGAGAAGTCAATAGAGCTGATAAAATACGAGTAGTTGGTTGTTGTTCATAACAAAAACTTTAGTGAGCGACACATAACCAAAAGAACTTTTAAAGAAAAAACAACTAAGGAGCGATGAAAAACTGTACGTTCAATGAAAGTTAGTAAAGGGCATAGTACTTTGAAGACAACTTAAAGTCAAATATTTTACTCACCATTTTGAATATCGGACATTTCTTGATCAACATTTAATTCTGTGACAATAACTGGATGACCTTTATGTACCTCACGTATATGATTCTCTACAAATGATCTGAAACACAAATTGAATACATACTTCCATGAATATACGTAACTTTCAGCATGAAATGTGATTAATCAATGAAAACTACAACAGTCCTATCCAATTCATTTGAATAAAAGAAGTAAAAGGCAAACATAAAAAATGCCAAAACGTTTGTCTAACGATCTGATGTTTATGAGCAATTATGGCGAAGTGGTAACAAAATTTGGGTAGAAATCATCAGAAAGTTGTATCTGGGTTAATTCAAAGTCCTTCGAAGCAGACATGAAAGTTATAATAAACGTTTATAAGAGTTTGTTCTATATTATAATCAAGTTTATTTTGAATGAGCTGTAAAATTCGTGATTTACGCAACACTGTCGCGCCAATGTGACCAGGTTCTCAAGTTATTGATTAAAGCTGCATAAGGTTTGGCAAAGATATCTCAATTGCTCTAGCGGCAAATTAGGTACGATTATTAAGACTTCCGGCGAACAATACTATGATTATACACGTTCTTATACAAGTAAAGGGAGATAAATCAAGTAACTATATAACAAAATAGGATGATAACAAGTGCATAAATATTTGTCGGTGGTGTCTTCGATAATATCATAACATCCTGCTATACTAGAATCAAACTTACTTTGGTGAACGTCTATATCCACAGTAGGGACATTGATATCTCTGTGACTCATGTCTATACATATGGTTATGTATTGTTTTATAATTCTCTGTGCCATATCCACACTTGTTACAAATATATCTAGGTCCTTGGCCATAGTTAACTCTATAATCTTTCAAGCTCTTTTTCTTCTCGAAGTTTTTACTTTGTTGTTTAGCCATGATGTTATTATTGTTAGCGTACTTTCCGGAGATGAACGAGTCGATTAAAGGAGTTGAGGTGTATGCTGCATCAGTTATGGTTGTGTTAACATCAGGATCATTTATATACATATCGTCTTGGAGATCTGATGTCAGCACTGAACGGAGATTTAATTTCTGAGCGAATTGTTTTAAAGCATTCACTTCTTCGTGTTGTTCTTCGAGACCTTCTGTGATCATATCATTACTTGCTTCATTGTTGTTAGCTAAGGCAGGATCTAAGTCAATGGCACCTTCTAATTCTACAAAATATATTAAATGATGAAGAAGTGTGTATCAATAAAACAGTTAAAGTAAGTAAGAGAGTAAATGTTGAATTTTATGGAAAGCATCTGGTTATTTGGACACTTCTTTTACAAGTATTCGCTTACCCTACATGTAACACAGTTCCACAAAAAAATACAGTTTTAAAGTTATTTACGTTTGATGCTTTAAGATATAATATTTATCTGGTTTGAAACAACGTAAGTTACAAATAAATTGTTAATATTAGTACAAAAACGGCAGTCCTGACTAAACTGTCAGTGATATTGACATATTTTGTTTATAATAAATTTACAAAAAAAATCCAAACATATTCATGACTCAACCAATACCATCAACTATAAATCAAGTTTCACTAATTATCTTACCTTCACCAGTCATGT
The DNA here is from genome assembly GCA_025267735.1 of Mactra quadrangularis. Classification (NCBI taxonomy): domain Eukaryota; kingdom Metazoa; phylum Mollusca; class Bivalvia; order Venerida; family Mactridae; genus Mactra; species Mactra quadrangularis. The sequence goes on along the minus strand of CM046305.1, from coordinate 42,316,210 downwards.
TATCAGCTGCATCGTCTATATCATCAACAAGTGAATCATTAGTATATTCAGGTATATCTTCAGGTTGGTTACCTTTAGATAGATCTATTACTCTAACTGGTTTATTTCTGTGAGTGTCTCTAACATGACGTACTACATACGATCTGTAATGTGGGAGATAAACAAGAAATTAGGACACGTTCATGGTAAATCGGGACTGAGAGTCCGGAACCTCCATGGTATTTTCAAGTACTTTGTTTTTTCAATAAAGTTATCAAAGTACTGAAAGCACTTAAGTGCGCATTGAAACTTAACAGACTCAAGAAGGCAAACAGTCATTATGAAAACCATGTTTATGACCAAAATTATAATTAGTGATAGCAAAACCAATGTATAGCAATGCACCGAGTAAACTAATTTTTGTCGCGTATTATATGCATTTCGTTGTGGTACTAGCATTTCAAAACAGACGAAAGTTTGAATTACGGATTAGCTTTGCGCAGAGTTAACAGAGTACAGATGTACAAGTGCTTGTTCGCATTTGAAAATAATCGCGCTGGTTAAATTGGTTAAGCATTTTTCGTCGCTAGTTTTTTTATTTGTGGTTAAACTAAAGACGTTTCCGGCGAATTTTCGCAACTCGTCCGAAAGTCTAAAAACGAGATTGGACAACGGTGTAAGACAAATAAAACATGGTTAACAGCATCGGTAGTTACCTTGGGTATTTACGATGATCGCAATAAGGACATTTATATTTCTGTGGTCTGTGTCTATACAGATGATGTTTCATTTTAGGATGAGTGTCACAGGCGTATGGACATAGTGCACACATAAACTTTGGTGAACCAAGGGGATTAACTCTGTAGAGCTTATTTAAAGACAATTTGTATTCTACACCAGGAGCAACGTTTCCAGTCGGTATGGTACCGTCTGCTGTCTGTAGATGTTCAGGAAACGCATCGGCTGCAAATGATCTTTTGAATTGTGGAACTTTAATGATCGTTTGGTTGTGAGATTTATCTTCACTCTGACTGGTTCTCGATGTGTCCACGTGATATTTTCCAACATCGCCATTGGCTGAATGATTTTTCATAATAACATTAGCATCTAAGGGATTAACTTTGATATCGGGTGGATATTTACCAGCAGGGCTTTCCTTGAGACGATCTGAAAGAAGACGTAGGGGGTCATTTAACTTTTGTAAAGGAAATTTAAAAAAACATGTTTATACGTACATGTACGTTTCAGAGAATTTCGATTAAAATCCTTAGAGCCACGTTTAAACAGCGCCGACTGGGAGGGACTAAGATGCGTTGCTGGTCAGAGGTAGTTTGCGTCTGACAAGTGACCATTTCTTAATAAAGGGGGTTCTTTTTATAAAAATATACTACATTTATTTTTGTAAATGTTAAATATATTTAGTAGAAGCAGTGGTAGGACGCGCGCTTAGGGAACGAGAGGTCCAGGTTCGAACCCCACTAGGAGCACTGCTAATTTGATTGAGCTAGAAATTTATCAACAGTTGTTTACTCCGCCCACGTGTGAATGGGTACTGTGAGGAATTATCTTCCTAAAGGTAATTTGAATGATCAGGGTTTATCGTACATAATTAAATTGTTAATTTGGCTGAACATGTATATGGAAGCAGACTTTAAACCATTCTTAAACTCTTAACTTTATTATATATGATCCAAAAACAGTGGTGCTTTTCGCAAAAATTCGTCCGAAAAAATCTTCGTAAGTCCAAAGGAAGAAACATCAATAATACGCCCATTTTTTAGCTTATCAATTCTCAATATTATAGAATTGTGTAGAATATTGTATACCTTTTGAATATCATATCATAGTTATGCTTATTATCCGTCTGACTTTGGACTGCTAATTATATGAAGTTGACTTACGATAACCTTTTTTCGTAAGAATTTTCGTGAACTTAATAACATTATGAATTTGGAGCTTACCTTGACTTCCTGACGTAGATGACTCACTATTATCATCATTATCCTCATTTTCAAACACACTTACTGGTAATGTTTTATGTTTCACTCTACAATGATGGACTACATTGGATCTGAAATAAGAAAAAGAGAAAACATAGAAAACGTAGAAAACGTAATTCAGCATTTTGTTTAAATATAACACAAATTCAGTTTTTAAGGTCATTAAACAAGGAATACCAGACATCAAAATACTAAATATCTTTTGGTTTTTGGCGAGGAGTTTTTTTTTAATTTCTAGCCGACGGACAGATGGACGGACGGACAGGCAGCAGTACGCAAGCACGACTATCATTGACGGGTTACAATAGTTCACACTGTACGTTTATTCTAAAGAGCTTAACAAGAGCTCCGCTGGGCGGGGCATTATACGCCCGAGAGCAGTCCTTGCTGTGTTCTATCTCATATGAAGTCCTTGTGACCTTGATAAATGACCCCTGGATATCAGAATAAGTCCCATCCTTAACTGGAGGGCTATCCAAAGCAAAGATTTTGAGAACCTAGGTACAGCCATGGTTGAGTTATCACCGGCGCAAAGTTTTCCCATACAAACTTCCAGTGACCTTGCCCTGGGGCCTCAGAACCATAAGTTCTCACCTTTGACCCAAAAAGTATTGGTACATAAAATTTGGAGATATAAGATAAAGTTGGTTATTGGACGAGGTTTTTCCTCATGATTTCCTTATGACTTTGACCTTTGACCCAGGGGCCTAAAACCAAAGGGGCATATGCTAGACATTTAGACTACCCTTAAATAAAATTTGGTGAACACAGGTACAATCATTATTGAGTTATTGTCCGGAAAATTTTCAATATAAAGTAAGTCCCAGTGACTTTGACTTAAGACTCTAGGGTCTCCAAATCAAAAGGGAACATCCGCTACCAAAGAGCTATCAACAAATTACTCCATGACAAATGGGCTGATCCACATAAAATTTGGTTAACCTAGGTACAAACATAGTTTAGTTATTGTCCTGACAATGTTTCTCCATATGATGCCCCTGTGACCTTGACCTTTGACCCAGGGGCCTCAAAACCAATAAGGCATACCCTTGATACATGGGCTACTCGCAAATAAAATTTGGTGAACCTAGGTACATAAGTGGTTCAGGTCTTGTCTGGACAAAGTTTTTCCATATAATGCCTCTGTGACCTTGACCTTTGAACACGTAGGTCACATCCTTGACACAAGGGCTACCTTCACATGAAATTTTGTGAACCTAGGTACAGCCGTTGTTGAGTTATTACCCGGACAAGGTTTTCAATATGATGCCCCTGTGACCTTGACCTTTGACCCAGGGGCCCCAAAACCAATAAGGCATACCCTTGATACATGGGCTACTCGCAAATAAAATTTGGTGAACCTAGGTACATTGGTGGTTCAGTTATTGACTGGACAAAGTTTTTCCATATGATGCCTCTGTGACCTTGACCTTTGAACCTGGGACCCCAAAACCAATAGGGAACATCCTTGACACAAAGGCTACCTTCACATAAAATTTTGTGAACCTAGGTTCAGTCGTTGAGGAGTTATTGTCCGGACAAGGTTTTTCAATATGATGCCCCTGTGACCTTGACCTTTAACCCAGGGGCCCCAAAACCAATAGGGCATATCCTTGACACAAGGGCTACCCTCACATAATATTTGGTGAACCTAGGTACATTGGTGGTTCAGTAATTGTCAGGACAAGTTTTTCATTGTTTGCCATTTTGACTTTATTAACATATGGCATATATAGAGATATATGAAAGGGGAAGTAATTCAAAGTCGAATGAAAAAAATTGAATTATCTCTACTTTATGCACAACTAGACATCAATGTTTATCATCAGAGGGAGTTTGAAGAAAATTGGCCAAGAAATGAGGGAGGAGTTGTCCGCACAAGGAAGACGGACGGACGGACGGACAGACGGACGGACAGACGGACGGACAGACGGACGGACGAGCGGCGCCATAACATAATACGACCCTTCGGACGTATAAAAAGTAATCAGGTTGTCGATCGAAAATGTAGTTAGAATTTTATGATTTGTTTCTTAATAAACTACCAAGACATAGTTATAGGATTGTTGGAAAAGATCTGATTCTTCTTGGAGTACTTTCAACTTTCCCATAGACGTGTCTTTGTGCTACAGAAATTGGCTCAAAAATATAACACATACTGCCAATTTTCTTTTCTTCTTCGTTTTGGTTGGTTTTAACGCTGAAGCAACACAATTGTTCATGTATCGGTTATATCACGGCGGTCAGTCAACATTCTCACAGTTTCTGGACATGCTAAATCTCTGGATTTAGTTGTTAACCAGTTAACCAGGGGCATACTTCCGTCATTTATCTCTAAGGAATCAGGAGTGAGAATTGCCGTAGAAATTCTTATATGATCAATCACCAAGAAGGAATTTTCGATAACAATGGTCGAGATTTTTGTTTGTTCGTTTGTTGTTTGTTAGTTTGTTGAGTTTAACGCCGTAGCAACACATTGTATTAGTCATATAACGGCGGTCAGTCAACCTACTCACTCCTCCTGGAAAGGCTAAATCTCTGGATTTAGCTGTTAACCAACTATTGAGCTCATACTTCGTCAGTGACTGACAACTGCCCTACATAATTAAGAATCGTTGGTCGGAGGGAGAATGGCCGTAGAAATAATTTTATGACCAAGCTGAAGGAAAGTATGCCCCGCACGGGAATCCAACCCACGACCCCTCGATCAGTTGACACGCGTGCTACCAACTGAGCTAGCCGAGCGGCTATGAAGAGATTTTTGTATAAAGATTCGTAGAATATGACTACGCAGTATATCTAAACTAATAACCCTTATGCACTAAGTCCGAAATCCCGAGAAAACGGACCATTATTGTTCGTTGCTGAATGTGTTCATATTGGACAGGTTATACTGTATAATAAAACAAAAGTTCAATGAATCGCCAAGAATTACATCTTTTTGTAGCATTTAACATCATTCTAAGCAATTATCAAAACTAGGAAAAATAGCGATAAGATCATTATTATTTGGACAATATTCAAGATCGGCGATTACAGCAGTGGAGGGACAATGGGGTCCAAACCCCTAAAATTTTCGTATATTGTATTTTCATATTGTTGATCTGCCTCAAACCTATGGACAAACGTTATCTATATAAATTTAAGAAAGGTCCCCTAACCTTTGGAAACTTTAGACCCTAATAATAAATTTTCCTAGCCCCTTATGGTAAAAAATATTGTACTACATGTATATTATATTGTATTGTATTATTGTATTATTGTATTGTGTTGTGTTGTGTTGCGTTGCGTTGCGTTGCGTTGCGTTGCGTAGCGTTGCTTCGCATCGCATCGCATCGCATCGCATCGCATCGCATCGCATCGTATCGTATCGTATCGTATCGTATCGTATCGTATCGTATCGTATCGTATCGTATCGTATCGTATTGTATTGGCAAAGAAATCTAATCCCCTCCCGGTAAATAAAAATGGATCAGCCACTTCTAGTATCTATTCCAGGGTTGGCAAAAAGGCGGTCAATATGAGTATTGTCCGGGCCAGTGGTCAATACTTGTTTTAACCGGACAATACTGGTCAATACTGGCAAATACTGGTCAATTGGTTTTCATAACATGTTAATTTTATGACAAATATAAATAAATGTTGTTCTTAAACTCTTATAACATAGGAAAGCCTTAAACAAATGAATAAGCATAATTAAAGATAAAGTTAAAATCAAATTTCTTATTTTTTTGTACATGGATTTTTTTATATATATTTTACTCAATGATCAATACTGGTCATTACTGGTTGAAAGTTATTTTGATTTTGAAATATACTATCTGGTCATATCATGACATAAATAATAAGTTACAAACACATATTATGTGACTTTCACACATAACCTCAGCCCCCACTTTAGTGTCCCCTCAGTAGTGATAGTATTAGCCACCTGATGAATCTTTTGGCAGGGAGGAAACAGTTTCAGTATTGTATCAATTCATTTGATAATGCAGTAATAAAACGATGCTTATAATACAATAAAAAGTAACTAGCTGTAAAATTTTGACAAATAAGAAGGCTTCTTTGCTTAAAAATCATGTTAAGAATCATCAATGATGCAAACAATTCTGTTCAATTTTCATTAGTGGTCAGTACACAATAATTTTGACCAGTGATGACCATTTAAAACTTTGATGATGTCAATAATGTCTTCCTGTTCTACTAAATAAGATTGAATCACACTAAATGACAACACTTGAAAAAATTGAAAATGAATATATCGGTAAGATCAACAAAAAGAAAAGACATAAAGAAGTCATTTTTTAATCTAAAAGTAAAAGTTAATTAAACTTAATAATTTTTATTTGTCCACCATTCGACCAGTATTGACCACTTTTGGAGTATTGTCCGGGGCCAGTGGTGACCATTTAAAACTTTGATGATGTCAATAATGTCTTCCAGTTCTACTAAATAAGATTGAATTACACTTAATGACAACTCTTAAAAAAATTAAAAATGAATATAAGAACAACAAAAAGAAATGACATAAAGAAGTCTTAAAGTAAAAGTTAATTAAACTTAATAATTATTATTTGTCCACCAATCGACCAGTATTGACCAGTATTGACCACTTTTGGAGTATTGTCCGGGGCGGTTTTTACCGGTAAAAACCAGCGGTAAAAACCGGGGGTGGTTTTTACCAGCCAACCCTGATCTATTCTTCATAGAACTCTTGAAATGAAATCTAATCACCCTGAAAACAACTCTAGATCAGGCACTGTCCATTCAGCCAATCTTATAGGAACTCATGAAAAGAGATCTATCGTTTCCATTCAAGACTTCTAATACCTATGTATACTACCATAATACTGGTCAAATTGGGTGTGACTGAGATAGAAGCTAGATACTAAACAGTTGCTAGTTTATTGTTCGTCTAATACGATGTGTGGCAGACATCCAAACACCACAACTTCACAGAATACATGAAGTGTGTATACTGGAAGCTAAATCTATTTTCTACTCGATTGTGAAACAAACTCAGACAGCGTACAGTGTATATCAATCACTTGCATAGCTTCTTTTCTTTTTCTCGGTTGGGTTTAACGCCCTAACAACACATTGTATGTATAGATCAAATCATGGCGGCTAGTCAACATACTCACCGTTCATGGAACAGGCTTAATCACTGGATTTAGCTGTTTACCAGTTACTAGGCACATACTTTCGCCAAAGACTGACAACTGTCCTACATTATTAAGAAACAGTGGTAGGAGCAAGAATTGACATAAAATTATTTCATGTTATATCAATCACTAACAAAGCTTCTTTTCTGGTTCTACATGATAACATATTTGGATAAACCCAACTTTGAATATCATTTACACATGTACGATATTTGAACTTAGCTAAGTTAACAGCTTTGTAATATTTCTGCGGTAAGAGGAAACAAACAGGGACCAGAAATTCAATTATTATCACTGATCAACTGACTATATTTATTACTTAGTCCATTGACTACACTCTTTATTAAGGGCAAAAATGTCTGGTGAGTTATTTTTCAAGAAAGATACGTTTACATGTCAATGCTTTTATAAACAGTACGTAAGGACTCACAGTGGTTGAGAAATTCTGAATTGGTCAACTCTCCTAAGATACATTTAAGTTTATTGAAACTTAGCATAGGTTTGGAGCTGTACGCCCCATTTAAGCATTTTGTCCCGGTACATTGAACCCCAGAAAGACCGACCGGCTAGCTCAGTCGGTAGCGCACAAGTCTACTGATCGAAGGTTCGATTCTCGGGCGGTTCATACTTTCGCGGAGCTTGATCATGAAATAATTTGAAATAATTTCTACGGTCATTCTCCCTCCTACCACTGGTTTTAAATCATGTAGTGCAGTAGTCAGTCACTTACGGAAGTATGCGCCTAGTAGTTGGTTAAATCCAGAGATTGGCCTTTCATAGTACAATGAGTAGGTGAATTGACTGCCGTGATATAACCTACGGCTTTAACCCAACAAAAATGATCATAAAGTTGGTTAGCTCTGATATTGAAAAAAGAACACAATACAAAATTTAAAGCAATGTAACTAACCTTGGAGCGGAAGTGAAGTCACAGTATCCACATCTGTAAGACTTCTCCTCATGTCTGTATTTATGTGTATATATAGTAGCCCTTACTGGGGTCTGAAAGGTACATAGATTACAAGTATACATGTACACTCCGTTCTCCACACGTATACTATAGTAATCCGTCTTTGAAGTCTGACATTTTGGTGGTTTAAAGTGTCTCTCGTCTGCTGGCATACCCGCAGATGATTCAATATCGTCGGTGGATGATACACTTTCTTCAGAGTTGAAATCAACATCATCAATGATCTCCTTGTTGTTCATAGCAGCCGCAACTGAATCAACGTTTGGACCATGAGCTGCAGCAGGAACATTGTCAGTGTTTGCTACTTCATTGCCGAACCTTTTCAAGTGAGCAATAGTCCTGTCTCTAGACTCTTTGGAAAGTTGGATGACATTCATGTTGGTGGTTTTATGAAATTTAATCCCATGCTGAGTAATCTGATGAGGGAACGCTGCCTTATAATCGCACAGTGAACATTTTACAAAATGGATTTTATGAATTCCTGATAAATGGACCCGTATGGTATTCTTGGAAGTTTTGTAGTCACAAAATGGACAACATCTCCGACCAAATTCGTCGGTGCGGTGATACACTTCAAGCTTATCGTAATATTTAGAATCTTTCATTCGAACTTGAGCCATTCCAGATGACAGAGATGGTGTTTGTGTTCGCATAATGTCAGGAGGAGCTTCATCAACAAAGCTATCCATTGTGTCTACACTGTCAAGTTGATATGTGTAATTTGGTTCCAGAATCGGTGGCGATGTAGACCGTTCCGTTGACATATCACCGGAGTCCTCGCTATTTGCCTTTTTCAAACTTAACTTAATCTTGAGTCCTGATGGTTCAGAAATATACGTAGGTGTTTCTTCATCATCCGTGTCGGCGTCAAAATCGTCAACGTCGTCTTGGACATCGCCTTCACCATTAAAATGTTCAGTTTTAATATTTTCAAGCGCACTTTTATCATCAGTGAACTCGGCTTCATCTTCATTTGTGTGTTTAGGTTGATTTGCTATGTTATTCAGAGATGCATTAACTGATGCCCTTGTACGCATACTAATGTTTGGTTTTGAGTACGGAGGTTTTGATATCGGCGAGGTTGTTGTGTTTTCATTCTTAGGAGATGTTTTTGTCGGAGTTATACTGTCTGGTGTTTTAGTATCTTTAGCATCAGCTCCAGGAGATTTCATTGGCGTCTTAGATTTCTTAGTTTCGTCACCAAGCCGTGCACAATTGTTTATAACCTTTTCAATACGTGAAACGCACGTGTATGTGAACGGTTGCTCTGGGTGGTTTACATGAAGATGGCGTTCCATTTCAACATCGACCTCAAACATTGATGAACAGTATTCACATTCATAGTCTTCTTTGCGCTCGGCATGAGTCCGAATAAGATGAGTATAGATCGCTTTACGTTTGTCAGTTCTGAAAGGACATAAGTCATGGATGCAGGCATAATGTTTATGACTTGGTTTCGACATCTTGTTATTGGGTATTGGTTTTCTCTTCAGTTCTTCAAATCACTGCAAGTCTTTCAAGAACAATACCAGCCTGAAAATAAACGAGATCGATTTGTTACATGAGCAATAATCATAATAGGATGTTGGAGATAAAATTGTTGAAACGAAGCAAATAAACCGTAAGTTGGGATTGTGGGATTGTGCAGTGATCTATTACATAGGACGATCGAAGTCTGCGCATACAGTAGTCGCTTCATTTTAGTCTCTCTTTGATGCAGAAATAATGAAATTGTTAAAGAAATTGGTAAAGAGTATAAAGATATATATAATGAAATATTTCTAAACAAAATACAATAATTTGAAGTTACAAAATCGAAACTTGCATTTGAACCTATACTTCTGAAAATACACAGATAATAAATTAATAAATTACAAGAAACAAGTGTACCACTTCTGTCCACTGACTGGTTGCATAGAAACTATCCCATTGTTCTAAAGCTAAAAAACAACAATTCTGATCTCACTCCCCTACTGGTTACTAGACCGTAAAATGATCGCGAGTTGATCAGGCATGCTCTCATTGGCCCATACTGTAACCAACTATCAATGATTTTTTCATATCATTGATATATAAGTCTGTAATGTTGCACGAGACCAAACAACATTGATCATGTTCTTTGTCCATATGTCATAGTTCGTCAGTCTACGAAATAAGAATGTGAACAGATGCCCGAACAGTTCATTTTAGTAACAAGCACTATATCTTGTTTGTAGATTTTTGGTTTTCCAAAAATGTTTTTAGTTGCCCGAACTAAAAGGTAGTTGTCCAGGGCAGCAGGACACCCACTAATTTTGCAGACAGGTTCTTAAATATTTACTATATCAGAAAATAATGGCGGAATTGTTTAAACACACGTAACATAATCCATGTATTTATTGAATATTTGTCCACAAACATAAGTCACATTATCGTCTGTGATCAATACAGTATTTATAGATTAGAAATTCACTGTATTCATAAACAATAACATTGAAAACTTGAGACTGTATCGTAAGACCAGTGAGGTTGTTTTATCAGACACCATTGGTTCAATACAACAGAATGAATGTGTCGCCTAGCAACGCTTAAGAAATTCGACAAACGTTGTCAACGACATTGGAAAAAGATGAGGATACAAATGTAGCACTTAGATGGTTTGGAATGATTAAAGGATGGTCTCTGAAATCAACTTGAATAATGTTAGCCCGGTTTGTAGCATGAACGAATTGACATAAGACAGGCAAACGTGTCGAATCATTCAGTTACTGAAAAAAGACTAACTCATTCAATAATAATGTTATTAGTACGTGTAATTCAGTATTTATAGCTACTTCTAGTTGATCTAAGATGGCTTATTATCTGTTTCTGTAGCTGTACTGAGGCAAACTGGTAAAATGACTACACTTATTTGTAAAATTAGACAAGCTATATTTTAAACATCATATAGAATATCAATCTAAGGTCAATATGTACCAGCTTAACCAGCAAGTTACTTCTATTTTGGCCATAATTCAATTATCCAATCATTAAATCTATGTAGTCTGCGAACAACATTAACGTATACATGGAAGCTGAGTTACCCATTAGGAACAACCTTGGCGATCATCTACGAAGATATATCTGCGTAGAAGATCGCAGATGCACTTCTGAATGTAAGTTACCATTAGTCTATCTGTTGTTAACGAGCTTAAATCTGTTTGTTGATTATGACAAAAGCGTCCCCTTTGGATTATTGATGTTACTATTTATAGTTCTTTTACAAGTTTCTATATATAGATCTTTCATAGAGGTGGACACCGTAGCACCCCCTGGACATCTCTTAATGTTACTATTTATAGCTCGTTTACATGTTACTATATATAGATCTTTCATAGAGTTGGACACCTTAGCGTCCCCTGGAAATCTCTTGACTTTACTATTTATAGCTCTTATATGTTACTACATTGTATATTAAGCTCTTCTAAAAGATAAACGCTCGAGCGCCCCGCACCGGAATTGCGTCATGTAACTCTTTTTAGATCTATTAGATGTTACTATTTTACAATGTATTAGATAATTAGCATTGGCCTGGTACGCCATTTAGGAATCACTCAATGTTACTATTTTTTGCCACATAAGATGTTTCTATATTTAGATCTATTAGATAATGAACAGATTGAACAAAACTAACATAAGAGCGTCCCATGGGATGTCATTATTCTTGGATAATGTAAACTAGTACACTAATAGTTCACGGAAATAGATAATTCAATACATTGGGCATCATTTACATGTATATACTTAGTATACGATTCTAAAGATTGACAACATTATTGAAGTAAGTCCACGACCAGTGATTTCATAATTTGAGGATAATTTTACTGTCCAATACAATGTAACGCACATTTGGTTCCAAGCCTAAAATCTTGCAGCAAAAATATCAAAATAGTGCAACACTTTAAGATAAATTTCTGATCCTTGGGGTTAATCCAGTCTTACGACAGTAACAAGATTTGAACAATATCGATAGAGGTGATTGAAATGATGTTAAATATAAAATATTGAAGCTCTATGCCCTATGATTTTTGACATGAAGTTTTTTTATTAAGAAATTGTTGTCGACAGACGAACGCACACACATACGCTGGATAGACCGACCACAATAGCTCACCTTAAACATTTTGTGCTCAGGTGATCTAAAACACGACACATAGTCCGCCATAAAAGCCAAACCCAAAACATCAATATGATTCATTCCAAAACTAAATACCATTCAAACGCTATACTTGTATTGACCCTTCCCGTTTTAGCACAAAGAATCTTCCTAGGAAAATTCACATTTTTTCAATGATTCTTGAAGCTCTATTACAAACACACTATAACGAGAAATTTGAATTCATCACCATGTGAAAGTCCTCCGCAGAAGTTTCTAGACGAAGTTCAATCAATAATCTTCTTTTTCTGAGAGTTGCCAACTCACATGGGGTATGACTTTTAATATTGAAAGCTGGTTAAATGCCAAGCTTGGCTTCTATCAGTACTTCGCACCATTGCGTGTACCGCGTTAAAGGGAGAATTATTTGTTGACAATATCCCTAGGAATCATTTTGGCATTAGTATTTTAAATCCAAAGTCATTATACGAAGTTATATCCACTTACATGAAGGTAGTCTTATAAGTTATTAAAACAAAGCATTCATTGGAGACACAATATGCATGTCAAACTATTATGACTAAGTGTTTATAAGCCGCGGCCGTATCGTAGTGGTTAGCATGTCTGACTTCGAATCCGAAGATCGCGGGTTCGAGCCCGATCGCGGTAGGTCATACCCTATACATGAGTTGTCGGCCTCGTGGTAGGGTAAGTTAGTACTGATGATAGTAAAGTGTCCAGGAAACCTATAGTAGGAAGAGCTGGTCGTCGTATATATGACCTTAATATGTGTTGAATACGACGTAAAAAAACAACAAAAATATCCCTAAGTGTTTTTGGCTTAAAAAGGGTCTCTTTTTTATATGAGACCACCACACTGTATACACAGTGTCTTGGAAATTATTATGGTAATAGTATTTCAACTTTAAATTATACGAAGATATATTCATTTATGACAGACATGAAAACTGTCTTACAACCACGTAGTTGTTTCAATATACCAATCAATAGACTTCTAGAGACAATCAACATTTCAAACCATTTTTGGTTTCTAAGTTTAAGTTTGACAATTGCCATTTTCTTCAAAACATGGGGTTCTTTTATTAAGGAACACTCTTTTTTGGCAACGTTGAAAATACACATACTCGTAAACATGACAATAATATAAATAACGTAAACGTACTAAGAGAAAATTACATTTATTGAAATGTTAATTTGGCTTTATATGTATTTGAAATCCTTTTTATCAGATCATTGACTTAGCGATGAAAACAATCAACATTTTACATACTAACAGATTTTTTGAACTTCTCAACTCAAAGTCGCCATAGCTCTCAACCTCTTCAACACAGAAAATGGCAGCCAATACTTTCTATCGTCTGGAGAAACCATATTGCTGCCGGTTGTATTATGTATAAATGTCTGCCGTCTGCATATTAAGAAAATAGGAGTGAAATACAAGACTGCCTGCAAATGAGGAAACTATGCAGGCTTAAGTTAAAATATTGAGGAAGGAAGTACGAAGAAAACTCGACTGTTGTCGGAAACGGCTGATGATTGACGAACGGATAAATTTTGCAGGAGTTGGTGCAAAGCACCCCGACTGCTGACGAAATTAGCCGATGATTGCCGGCTGGATAAATAAAACAAATAGTTTTGCTCGAGTTGGTGCAAAGCAATCCGACCATTGACGGAATAGACCGATTTTCGCGGAATTATCCTAGATTTGACGATAGGTTAATATTGAAAAATGTTAGTGCAAAGCAAACCGACAATTGACGGAATGGGCCGAATTTTTCCGAGCGTCTAATCACCATGATCAGTTCCAATAAGCAGAAGACTTTCAACTATTCACTCATACCATGAACAATCCATACACACTCTCTGCTGACAGAAAGACGTTTTGGCATCAACAGACATACATTTTTGACCTCAACGTAACTAAAAGAGCTCTGGTTGCGCTGAATTCTGGGGAAAATATCTTATCGTCTGCTAGCGTGCTAGCGCGCGCTGACTTCGTTACTAACAGCAACAGAAAATTCTTGTTGCTAGCTTGCTCAAGGTATTGGCATGGCGATGTATGAGAAAAGAAAGTTTATAAATTGTGTACAAAGTGTAAATCGGAACAATCTCTTTTAGCTACGTGATTACAGCGAAGTCTTGGCAGGGATATGCACATATGTTTGGTATCGCAACCGCTGTTTTTCTTTTCTGCAAGTTGCTGTTCAAAAATAACACACACCGTAAACTTATATCGAATTAAACGTGACGCACAAATTAGCTCTCCAAGAAAAAGGCATGTTTTTGGCTGATTTGGAGTAATGATTAAAATAGTACAATCCAGATCGTGATTTTGTTCATTGTTATCTAAGAAAAGCATTGGTTTAGCTTAAACTTTTTTTTACTGGAATTTGAATTCAACGTTTATAATTTGTTCGTTAACCACAATTTGTATGTATTTACACTTTAATAGAAAACAAAATACATCGTATTGAGTAAATTCGCATGGGGGAGTTTTCAAGTGGTCGCTTAAAAGAAAAGTCGCTTAATGGAGGTGATCGATCATAGAGAGTAGACTGTATAAATTTATTCCTATTTTCATATATTTCGTGCTGAGTGAAAAACTTAACTTGAAACTTGATGATTTTGGTTCAGTCTGCAAATAAAATTTGAAACCATTCCGAGTGATAAATTCTAGTCTACGCAAAATTTCAACAGAAGGGTTTAGCTAAGTTTTTTTCTATGAACTCATTTATCGTTCTTTCTGGTAATTAGGCAGTTTAAATAATAAATACATCTTCTTTATTTCTGTATAAAATACAAATAAACGCAAAATCATCATATATGTATCAAAATCAACATGTGAATAATGCTATGACATGTATATATGAAAGGATGACACAGAAAGAAAAACAAATATCGCTTATTTTGAACTGTGGTCCTTAAATAGCTTATATTATTTGTATTGAGGCAGATTAGTAGGCCTACATGTCGAGGCGGGCTTTGAATGTTAGTCCATACAATTAAATCGTCTTGATACACGGACTAATTACTTTATGATTAAATGATTTTATTTTAAAGTAGCATACAAGATCTATCAAAAGATGCATGGAACTTGATTTCTGTATGCATTCATTCATTTTGTTCAATTAAAATCACATCCCACAATTTGTCACAAAGGGAGGCAACAATGACAATAACTTTATTTCAGCTTAACTCCCTTGCGTATGAAAATCGTATCACACATTGTTAAATTATATAGATCATATTTTATGCCCCGGGGGCATAGTTTAAATATATGGTAAAGAAATTATTTATAGAACAGGTGTGTTATAATTTTGATTTCGATTTATTTCATAATTAATTCAACATATTTTTGAAACAATATTTATTTATCGCGTGGAATAACTCTCAAAGAATCTGCAACCTTAAGTAAGACGGAATTGGAAACTTTTTGAATTTAATTGACATGATAAACTGTTTACGTCCAAAACCCAATTGCTAGTATTTAATTAGTACAAGAAAAGCTACATTTTTATTTGTTGGGTCGTTACATTGACTTAAATGTCATACATATAGCCAGGCGTGAGCCTTTTTGGCGAAGCATTTGACTGGCTCTGGTCTTTCCTAAACACCATTCCATTCCTTTTTCGTATAGAGAAGGGAAATAAGGCATGGTTACCAGAGCTGTTGATGATTCGCTAGGAGTTGGCTTACGCTGTTGTATTTGGTGTTTGTCTCCGAATGGCGACGAACCGATCTGCATGAGTCGTGCATGTGGTCGCACGATCATGGCTCGCTTTCCTGTCTCGTTTCCCCCCTCATAATATTTTCTTTCTTTTTGTATACTTAAGCTAACTGTATCAAAAAGAATTAAGAGAAATAATTAAAGTAAAATTCAAATTAATTATTTACTCTACTTATTATATTAAATTTATTAATAAATTATAAATAAATTTAATATAATAATTAAAGTAACGATCTAATTTGAGTTTTAAATCATTTTCTCTAAATTCTTTTTGGTATACAAAGTTTTCTCATACAAAACAGTTCAGAATTTAAAAATATCCTAAAATATTATGAGGGTTTTGATAGACAGGAAACTGTGCCAGTATTGCAGTTCTATATAATATAAAACACAATCTTCAAATACCACAACAGAGACAACTCTGTTCACGTCAGTCGAGTGAATTACTTCCCTTTAATGTTTCTATAATATGCAAATTTTAAACCAGAATGAAAGTTATCTAAGAAAATAATAAGTAAATCTAATTTCTAAGGTGGGAGGGTGAACTGAGCTCTGAATCATGGACGTTTACGTTCAAGTTTACGTTCGAGTATTTAAATCAGCGGGGTAAATGTTCGTAGATTGGACAATTGAATAAAAAATTACAATACTTAGGGAATATTTAACTTTTAAACAAACAATACATGATATTTCTAGTTGTTTAAATCAGCGGGGTTAATGTATGCCTCTCTGATAGTTGAAGAAACCCCAAACACTCGAGCAAGTTTTTTTCATTCAAGAAAACAATATATGATATTTCTATTACAGTCGCATGGCATTGCACAACTCGCACGATTAATCTGGCTTACTACAATGCATGCATGTAGCAACTCCCATGAAGTTAACAATTCCAGCAAGAAAGAAATACATGTGCTACAACACACTATGCATAATGGCAGAGTTATTGCTGAATTAATTGCTTACCGTTGATACTAAATTACAAGTAAATATTTTGACGATTTGGCTTAGTTTATAGTATATACTATAGTATATGATTACCTTAAAGCAGAATAAAAGGGCGCTGCACCTTGCCCTTTTTTACTCCCCCCCCCAATGAAGAATTAAGTTTCAAATATAAACCCTCTAGTTTGCTCTGTTCCATTTTCAGCTTCCCTGCCCCTTTTCTGAGTTCTAGAATAATCACATGTATACATTAAGTTATGGTACCGTTTAGCATGCTTGTACATGTGTAATAAAGTCACCATATGAAGATATATTCATTTACAGCAAATATAAAAACAGTCTTACAGCTGTGAAGTTATCAAAATATAACTGTTTTGTTTATGCACATTGGCAGCATATTAACAAAAATCTGATAATTTAACAATACATTATAGAAGGATTTACGACTAAAATCGGTCGTAAGACGCTTTATTATGTGGGCCCCTTATGAACAAATTGTAAATTCTGAGACCTACAATTCAAATTAACTGTATATATGCTGTTGTCTGGAACAAAAGAGACTGTATCTTGAGAATAGTGAAGGCCATGTTTAATGATACATTTTATATTAAAAAAAATTTTGTTTTATACACTTGTTGTACATAGATGAGATTTTAAATAAATTCTATATTTTACGACGGCAATAAGAGTGTAAGTGACAAATAACACCAACAAAAAAATAACAACAATAATAATAATTACAGCAGAACCAACAAATCTCATGTATGTTCACCGACTTAACAGCTATTATCGAGTAATTGGGCTGTCGATACGTATCATTCACCCAGGAGTGTCTTTTACTCCGCTTAGTGCAGACATCAAATGGCGCAACTGGATTATACCACCTTTGCATGTGTACCTACTTACACCTGAGTGAAGTGAATCAATGCATGAGACAAACAACAATAAACAGTAACAGCATGCAGCAATGACACAAACAACAATCATCATGTAAATAGCTAAATAAACATCTTATATTGTTTCTTGTGATATTTGTAACATAACATAGTAAATATCAATAGATGTAGTATTAGTAAACAGTCGTAGTATGACTGACTGAGTACAACAAGTTCATAAATCTAGGCTAAGTTAGGTTCAAACACCTAGGCTTAGAAAATCGTATTATATATATCTAGGCTAAGCAGAGATGTATACTTGGTGCTTTAATTGAATAGTACACTTAAGTTCAGAACTGCCATGATCTCATCTAACCAGATTTTTGTAGTCAGGTTTTCAAAGTAAGCATTTTCCAAAAAAAATACTAGTATCATGGAAAGGGGCTGGACTCCCTGATAGCTCCCTAATAATTGTCACATGGTTTTAAATTAAAGGGTTACTTGACTCGTTCTTGTTATCTCGTAAACTATCGACCTCAAATATTCTGACCCCTAATCCTAACCCCAAAGCACCCAGCTAGTAGCGTTCACTAATATACATGAAACAATTACATGAGTAATTAAGACCGAATTTCCCTATACAAACATATCCTTGTGACCATAGAAAAAGCTTCAGAAACAAGAACCTAAGTGTACATTGTTTTTCTTATATTTTTACCTTGTCAGATTTTTAAATAATATTAACTTTTATTTTGTATAACATAATAAAAATTAGAGTATTTTTATATTAAAGGGATATAATAACCCCCTTTCATTAAAAAAATAAATCATTTGCAACATAATGCTTGGAATATATAAATGAAACAACATTCTATTCCAAGCAGTATTATGGACATTATAGCATGGTTTTCAATACATATACATGTTTCTTAATGTAATATGCAGTATAAGAATTCTACCTTAAACTATTTTCTGAAAGATCACACACGAAACATTATGGTCTGAAAAACTACAAATTTCATAGCTTTTTTCCCGTGCCGTAACAAATAAGCTACATGAAAAAAGAACAGTAGCAAGGAACCAAAGACTTATCGGCGTGGTACATGTAAACTAGTCATTTCCAATAACTCACGAATCACAAATATCATAGACCTAGGAGTGTTGCATTGATAAAACGGTTTAAAACGCGCCAATGGTTCCTGGGGAATTTCTATCAATACAATGTTTCACAATATACACCATCCTACTAGAGTGCAATCAGATCACGACGCTGTGTTGGTACGCTAGATCGAATTTTGGCGGAAATTGGCGAACATTTCCGAAGATTTACGATTTGTGTGTGACTAAGATATGACGCTGACGGAATTGGTCGAATAGCATTCTTGGCTGAATTGACATTTTACGGAAACGGACGAATTTTTTTCCTATTGGCTTTCTCGGTTAGATCAATTGTGAGCGTAATTTGCCGATGAGTTACAATTAAACATTATCAACTGTCATCGTAATTTGACGAAGTTTTTCGAATAAACTGTATCATACATGCAGGCGGAATTGGCCAGAGTTTCCAATGTAGCCTACTCTATCACTCTTGGCGAAAATTTCCGAAAGATTCCGACTAAAATTATCACGTGTAAGCGGAATTTGCCGAAGTCTTCCGATTCACTTCGATCGGCTGTTTACGGCACTATCCGAGATTTTCCGATGTACAGGATTGTTCAGACTAAAGCAGCCACTCCCAGACACAATGATTCTAGCCTGATAAGAGAGCGTTTTCTCTCTTTGCCGCACGAATAGAAAATCAACCTGTTTTGTTACAGAAAATCTTTCACTAACAGCTTGGCAGTAATAGATAATTAGAACGGCGTGTTAACTTGGAAACCAAGAGGGTGGCGCCATAACATTTGCAAGGCGTGTCCGTCAAATAAAAGTTAAAGTTTCAGTGCAGTTAAAATGTCTGCTTCTATATTGCAGTTTAGCAGACTTTATAATTTTGTACGATAACCCCTGATCATTGAAATCAGGTGATTCCTTACAGTACCCATTTACAACTGGGTTGAGTGGAACAAATATTGGTAAAATTTCTTGTTGAATGATTTTAGCATGAGCCCTAAAGAGGTTTGAACCCGGGACCTCTCCATCCTTAAGCGCGCGTCCTACCACTGAACCAATGCTCCTACTTTACAAATACATGTTTTCACTAATTCGTACCCCCAAACTATAGTTTTAATCCAATTTTCAATGTTTTCGCAATATTAAAAAAAATCAGTCGGACTGGGGTTGCGATATAATGTTTAAACAACCCCTGACAGAAAATTTCAATATCAGTAAGTTTTACTTGATCAAAAAGTAATTCCATACAACCATTTAAATTCCTTAAATAACTAGCATACTGGTTTGTAATATGCAACAGCGTCATCATCGATGAATTAAAGGGAGTTAACTCACTCGACAGGCGTAAAACAGGACATGCGTACAATCGCAATGCTCACATGAACGGCCGGTATATACTATAATATAATTTAAGTATGGTGGCATATTTCTGCCATCAGATAACCACATAACTAACTAATTAATTAAGAGGTTAACTAGTAACAGTAACTAGTTTACTTCATAAGTTAAATTAGTTTAAAAGTGGTTAACTAGTTACCGTAACTAGTTAACCACTTAACTAACGTGTTAGTTATGTGGTTATCTGTTGGCAAAAATATGCCACCATACTTAAGACTTCATGCACAAGTTAGATAGGCACACCCTAGTTCACACGATTACTATTCGCGCGTTCATTCATAGATTTGTAGCATTGAACAAGTATAGCTTCAAAAAGGCAAAAGAAAAAATCGAACATTAGACCATGAATATCTTTAAAAAAAGCAAAAAATCGAACAACAGGTTTAAAGAGAATAGCTCGCCCACAGCTTAAACAAACATCGGCGTTAACATGAAAGATTCTAAAGAAAGTGGAATTCAATCATACAAAAAAGACACACAAAATACACACGGGAAAAAAACTCACTTCCAAGAAAGTTTTTAACATCCGTTTAAATACACCATCACAAAAAATCCATTTTACTTCATGTCAGAAAACAGAACAGCAACTTTTAACCAAAGCGCTCGATAAAATGTTTTTCTCCCAACCTATGCAGCCATGGAGAGATGGAAAGAAAAAATACAATCGTTTAAACTTTTCTCACATCAGAGCCAGACCTCGTTTAGTCAGATTCCAGCTCTCAGCTAAAAGAAAACTCTAATCAGATACAAAATCGTTCCCAGACCGCTGCGAAACCATGATTCTTTCTATAAATCGGTTGCCATGGAAACCAAATACTTCTTTTTGATGTCTTTGGCATAATACTCTACTGAGCGTGTTAGACGCAGAGTGGGTATTGATATCTCGCACATGGTTCAGGCAAATTTCTATTTGCGACTACAGCAAGATCTGTGTACGTCAATAACTATGTTTTCTTGTACAAGAAGGCCTCCTCTCGCTCTCTCTCTCTCTCAATCTCTCGTTCTCTATATCTCTCACTAACACACACGCCGTGGTGTATTTTCTCACATTCCTGCCACAACTCTAATACGAATTGTACTAAGCTAAGATCTGCAGCTACAAGAGCTCTGGAAGTCAGCGATACGATTTATTTTTCACGACGTGAGAAATTGTTTTTTTTTGTGAGAGAAAAATGTTCACATATTGCCTCCATTGTGTTTTTAAATGCACAACAGTTTTATTTCATAGTACATAGGTTTACACTGAATGGTCTCAGAGCAGCAGATAGGGGGCAACGACATGTCATGTCCCCTTTTTTCAAGATCCCTTTTATGTGCCCTATCCTGTTGATAAGGAGCTGCCCCCAAAACTTGATGCTCTCAGTTGCTTTGTTCATTTCATAGGGACAGTTCTGGAAGCAGAGTCACAGAGTGTCACACATTGTCCCTTACTTTTATCATCCCCTCTCCGTGGACCCTTTGTGTTCCTTGTTTGGAAAAAGTTTTACTTCGAAACCCCCAAAACATTATTACATCATATCCCCTTTATGCGCCTCAGCCCTTTATGAGTAAGCTACTTCAAATCCTTTTGGAATGTATTCAGAACTGGTTTACATATGTATTCCTAAACACAGGAGTTTGTCAGAAGACTTTTGAAAGGTACTGTATATTGAAATTAACCAACAATAGACCAACAGCTCATCGGTCATTCTATTTGAGAACTGTTTGATCTGTTTTGTATCATTTTAGACATACCTCTGTGTACATATAATTTGCATTACATTGTACTGAGTATTGTCCTACACTATGTTGAAACCAGGGACGGATGAGTCCAGAATAGTGTTTAAGGGGAGGCATCCTCGCACCTAATTCCAAAATCGACATTAATTAGTTTATCAACACATGATACAAACTAGTTTATTTTACACACGATATGGCTTGAATTAAAATAAAATTACCTGCAATATGCATTATCTGGTTTTTTTTTCAAAATTTCTATTTTTCAAGAACTTTTCGAAGGCATTGTAAGTGGACATTTGAGAGGTCTAGAGTACGCCATGCCGACATACCTAACCTTAATCTAAGAGCACGAGTTGTTAACAAGACTTCCTGGTTCAGTGGACAATACACTGCTCTCTTAAAGTTTTGTCACAGTACAGTTCATTAAATTGTTACAATCTCTAAGTTCATATTTAAAGAACAATTATATTATTGTTAATTTCATTCATTATTCAGGCCAATGAAAATGGAATTTCTATTGGTACATTTTATTTTTTGGGGGTGCAGCTTAAATTAATTATCAGCCTCCGAAACTATGGTCAATGTATCTCAATGGATAATATCAAGTTTGAGATAGTTTAGTTACTTCATATTCAAAAATAAATGTTACATGTATTTTGTATTTTAAAGAAAAACTTCAAGTGTTTAGATCGAAAAATCGGGTTTAAACCCAAAAGTATCGCTTTGCCTAGAAAATGTCTAAGGAGAGAAGTTTAAAATTAGCTATGCAATCCTCTAATTTTTATCTTCATCCTATTGTATATGTACTTGTTTGCTAAATAAATGTTGTTTGAACTAAAAGACAAATATTCCGATTAGAAAAGGCAAAATTGGAAATCATTTAACAATAAACTGCTTTTACATTTTTTTTTAAATTCTATATAGTACAATACAAATTGCAAATGTGTGAAGGAAATTTCGGAGGGCAGTGTATAGTTATTATAATTGCTTTAAAAATGTAATAAGACAATTCTGGAGGATGATCTTTATAAGAAAATCTGTAGGCAGTTCAGTTACCGCGAACGTTACAAAACGTTCCGTAACGATACACTCGGAACTCCTCGGCCATTCGCTGCGAATAATCTCGGACATATTTAGACGATATTTTGAAACTACCGGTGTAAACATATATATGGTCGTTTAGGCATTGAGTGATGTTTCGTTTTTAGTCCGTAAATTTTGAAACATTACTCATTGCCTTAACAGTGTTAACGATCGCATATTTGTGTATTAGATTAGATTAATCGCAGCGAATGGCCGAGGAGTTCCGAATATATCGTTATGTAACGTTCTGTAACGTTTTGTGTAATTGAACACGCTATTGAGTTGATACTTTAACATTTATATATCATATATTACATATACTTGAAACATCTATGACACACAGGATGTTCTAATTATCTTCAATATGATAATTACAAGTTAATGTCGATGAATATTTTCACAACAATACTTGCCTACTTCACCACTTAAGTTGACTTGTGTCGGAGCTATTTGATCTCCGCACACGTTGGCGGGCCTATATTATAAGTACCACGTTTGTATGGAAAACATAAACTTAAATATGTCCATTGTAAAATGATGATAATACATATTCATGTGTGGAAGTTGAGAGTTTCACAAATACTGAAAACCTATTTTCAAAGTACTGAAAAAACCCAGATTTCATATAAATTACACTGACTTATTTATTCTCAACAATACTGAAATCAGTATAAATACTGAAAACTTCCACCCATGCATATTAACCGTTTTCGTACTTCTGTAATTGTACAATTATTATTTGACGGCGCATTGTGACAGATTACCTGCAATGTTATGTTTGAATAGCGTGTTGTGGGCTCGAACCTATGACCCTCGATCAGTAAAAGGTTACAGTAATTAGGACTCCGCGAGGCAAATGACTTAATTTATTGGTTAAGTGTACGGGATGTTAAACTTATTGATTTAAAACTATAAATTTGAAATTCTCATTCTAAAATGAAGGTAAAATTACACATAATTAAGTTTGTTGTACATCTGTATTGACCGACCGCTTGTTTCAAGCAGTTACTTTATTTGATTCTAATATTGTCTGCTTAGTACAATTTAGAACTTGCATGTAAAACCTGAGAAACATTCTCAAGAAATTGTTTGTTTGTTTGTTGGGTTTAACGCCGAAGCAACACATTGTTTAGGTCTTATAACGGCGGTCAGTCAACCTACTCACTGTTCCTAGAAAGGCTAAATCTCTGGATTTAGCTGTCAACAAACAAGCTCCACGAAAGTATGCCCCGCCCGGGAATCAAGAAATAGTGAACAAGTTGTTAACGCAGTAATTTTTAGAGTTTATTTGGGCGTTTTTTGAGTTTTTTTTGTGTGTTCCTTTTTGCTTGTTCGTGTTTGTTAGTGTTTCACTAGATTTGCTTTCTAACGCGTGGTTATGGTTGCTAAGCAGTATCTCTTATCTTTGTTTTCCTCTTTCCTTGACTGTCTAATGCCCCAGTCCCATAAAATCGTGGCTTGTTGCGGACCCGTACGTGCAGACAGTCGTAGTCCTTGGGAGCCTTGCGTATTAAGGTGACGGTACGCACATGGTAAAAAACAACACACCCGTACGAAGCTGTAGCTGGAAGATATGCATGTCCATACTCGGCCACGATGTTGTTCACGATTTGACTCTGTAACTGATGCGTGTATCCAGGGCTCATCTCACGGACCCTGGTAAAAACGTAACAGTTCGTACGGGTCCTTGTGGAGCTTGATCGCACGGCGCCCATACAGTGCCCTCACGGCTATTTCTATGTTTATGAGACTGTAGCTTAACACAGGTTTGAATGTATCAATGTATCAACTTTACAAAGTCGCGCCCGTTTCTAGTCCAGTCTTTGATTTGATACAGATGACCTCAGTGTCGTCCTGGGAATTCATGTATTCGTGGTGTTTACAACTTCACTGTAACTATGAAAGCCATTGTAAATGAAAGTCAAACAAAACAGGAAATAATACAGCTAAGCTTTCGTTCTTGGAATTGAAGACAGTTGAGAAGCCAGGCGCTTGAACGATTGATTAGCTTCCAAGCGTCTACAGGATTGTGAAGTTGTGTACGCTGATAAGAGCTCGCAGAACAGATAAAACTCCAGTGCATGGAATATTTCCAACAAGATGGAAGAGCGGTTCCGTTAACTAAGTGCATTGTTTGCCAGACCGAGAGCTTTTTAGATCAATATATACCAAGATATTCCGATTTCGTTCCGTGTGAACAGACTTTATACGTTCTCTGAGAAAAAAACTTTGAAAGCTAGCAGAGCTGGGGTTGTAATTGGTGTATAGACTGCCTGTCGAAGCAGACCATCTATACATTGTTCAGCATTCATAGTCAATATTGGCAAAAGGCTCGGGTTATTTATATTTCATTGGAAAGAAATGCTCTCCGTCTGAACTCTGCGCTCAACACGTCGCCATCATTGAAGGCCGGAATCGTGCGGGTTTTTATACCTGCGGTTGCCATGGCTACACAGGTAGCTGTGTGAAGAGGAGGGAAGCTGTTGAATAGTGATAAAGATCGTGTATGGCGTAGATTATGAATTATTTATCATATTTCTTCCAAGTTATTGTTGCTTTGACATCTTGTGGACCTTTACGTTTGTCAATAGATTTATAATAGAGTTTTTATTATCAATATTGGTAAAATTGCATTCAACTGTCATTGGTACATACATTAACCCCGCTGATTTTAATACTTAATATTAGTGAGATAAAAATTTATCTATTTCTTGAATCAAGATTTACATTTGTCAGAAATGATGTATGTGAACTTGGGTACCAGCAGTATAGAAAATTAGCTTCATGTTTATATCTACTAACGGTCGTAGCCTTAGTCTACAAGGTTCACATTTTGTCGTGTTAAGTGAACACATAGGTACAACTCTCAAACACTTTGAAAATGTTCATTTACCCGTCACGCACCAGTCCTTTTGTAACCCCCGTCCCTCCACATCCAAGGACTTGGTTTTGAGCCCTGAAAACCCCTGGTCCGGTCTCAAGTTCGTTAATTTCGGGCCCCATTGACTACGAAATCGTGTTTTAGAGCAATTTGCCGAGAATTTCCGAATGTATTTATAACAAAAACAAATATCGCCATGTTCAACACTTGGTCTTTTTTTTACCTGGGAAGGATATTTGATAAGCGATCATTAAGTCGAATAGTCAACGAATAATCTTAAAGTCATAAACCCATCTGTTCGCCACGATTATTATACTTGAGAAGTAGATTTACGGAAATTACCGATATTTTGCGAATGAGACATAAACCAATCAAATCACTTCCATTATGAATTTCCGAAAATAAGATTATGTCACGAAGAACGCGGAAATATGGCCGATCTGTAACGATTAAGCCATACACCAATCGGTTAACTTCATCTATAATTCTCCGGACACACCCAATATTTAACGACTGAGACATAAACCAATTAGATCACTTTATCTAAAATTCTCTAGAAAAACGATTATTTCACGAAGATTACGAAAACACCCGGTATTTCACGAATGAGTCGAAAACCAATAAATCAAACAAGAAAATATGGTCCGCTACAAGATCAAAGTAATTATTTTATTTGGATAAACAACCAGTGTTTAACAAAAGTCGAGGGGTCATAGTGGTTTAAACCAGTAATTACTTGGCTCTCCTATGATTTAGTGTTTATTCAGCCATCAGAAAATGACAGCAAAGTAGGGAAATGTAACTGGCTCAATCTTTTCAAGCCACGGCGTTCTCCGACGATGATAATATTCGAGCATCCAATCGTAAATACTCGGAAAGTTCCGTAGAAATATACCTCATTGGGAACACCACGGCTATCTTCGACGAAGATATGTCTTGGACATCAGAAGTGGTAGGAATACAAAAAATAATGGCCGGCGAATAACTTGCTGGCAAGTATGCTATTATTGCTTATGCATGAACGTACTAAAACAATATTTGCAACAAGTTGATTGCTGTTCTGCTAATTAGCAACAATAAGAAGTCTTCCCAAATGGTCAATGATTAACTACATGCACAATTAAACACGACCAATTGTAAACTTTTACCACACTCTATAAATACTTATGACTGTTAACTTCCAATCTTCCGCACAAAAATTGAATCGAGTAATACTAGGTCATGTAAAAGGTAACTTGTGCAGAGGGTTAAGTATAAACTCTTACAAATCACAGGCTGTCATGGTCATTATTGGACATAATAAATATGTAAACGTTATTTTATGCACTATATGAATCTTGTATTATTTTGACTGTTGCACGAATTTGATGAGAGAAAAAAATACAAATGATTTTGGGTACATTTAAGGTCACGTGATTATATACCCATCACGTGACTTTTTACCCAGATAATGAACAATACAAAACAAAGCCAGTCTAATACAAACAAGACAAGTATTATCTAAAAGGACACACACAAATAGACGAGATGGATGATGGGAAATCGATAGTCCAACCGTCTAACAAGGAGCGTCCATGTGATCTTGATCAATACGAACATCGCTGAGAAGGTTACTGAATCAACCAGGGTTAATATTAGCTATGAGAAGTAGGAGAAAATGACCTGGCCACATCTGTTGGATTTATAATTCATCCTGCGTTCTTTCCTTTAGGCTAAATCGACGTAAAATCGACGCAAAATGGAGAAAAGTGGAGTCAAAAAATCGAATACCCTGAAAAGAGCGCTTGATAGGAAAGACCGCCACGTGTTGTCAAATGAACGCTAGCTGGCTATACTTTTGAACAAAGATGGCATTTTAGCAATCGATTGAATATCTAGAAGGAAGTATTAAGGTTTAGTATCAAGTGACAATATCAGGCTCAAATTTCACAGACTAATGTGTAGATATATATTGGAGAAAATAATGAATGTTTTAAATAAAAACAGCTGGGCGCTGTAATCTGCCCTTTCTTTCCTTTTTTTTCTGTACACAGATAATCCCTTTTTGCTCTTATTAACGCCCTACTGTCTTACATCTATAATCCGTGTTCTTTTTCTCCCCCAGTCCCTTTTCTTTCCTTACTCCCTCATTCGCCTTCCTTTTACTATTTCCTATATATGTCATTATCTGCCTATTTCTCGCCTACTCGTCCCTTTTCTCTTTTCCTAGTCCCTTTTCCTTCCAACGAGCCTTTTTCTTTCTTTTCCAGCCACTTATTTGACTTTGCCTGGTTTTCAAACTTTTGTCCGGTTTTCACTTTTATTGGACCATTATCCGTTGTGGCAATCGGTTCACCAAATTTATAAAAAATTCTACTCGAAAGAGGATGTCGTTATGACTACCAATTTGCAAACGGCCACAAATAAGTATCCCACATTGCACTTACTAAAGCTTTATCCATTGTCTGTTTCGACTAATACATGTTACTATGTACATACATATATGAAATTATAAAGCTTGCGTACTCGACTCTGACCTAGAAGTCGTTGAGGACAGACTTACATGTACTTATAAACCAGTTTCCTCAACTGAACAAGTTTTTCCCGTTTAACCACATCAACAGAAAGCATGAAACACAAAGTTCACTAACAGCTTAAGAAGAGGGGCTTGGTGGTCTAGACCCTTCACCAGTAGATCCAGATGAGGGGTAAAAGGTCCAGACCCCTAGATTTCTAAAATACTTGTTGCTTATGGGTGTTCCAATATTTCAAGCCCTCTGATCCTTAAAAAAATGTACGATTACTAACTCTAACGTGGAGCCACCCCTGGAAAAAAGCGCCCTCTAGAAAATAATAATTTGATGTTTTAGTAATTGTTTTAATGTAAGATCCCTAAAGAAATAAATGGTTCCCCTTGCGAAAGCATCACTGTACAGCCCTGACGTTGGACTAGCCCATTCTAGAATTATTCTTGAGTCGCCCCTAAGGGACTATCGCAATACGGTTATCCCCTTTTCGAAGTCACTTCTAGATAAAAATCTTAGCATATTCTACCCTCGAAACATTTTGTCTCCGCCCCTGAGTTTCTACTGCAACAGTTTAACAAGTAGCTTTTAAACTACATCCAAAGACTGACATATGGTGGCATATTTCTGCCATCAGATAACGACATAACTAACTAGATAATTAAGAGGTTAACTAGTCACGGCAATTAGTTAACCTTTTAATTATCTAGTTAGTTAAGTGGTTAGTTAACTAGTTACCGTAAGTAGTTAACATGTTAATTAACTAGTAGCTATCCGATGTCAGAAATATGCCACCATACTGACATGAGCTAAAATGCATTCTTAAAATATTTAAAGCATAATCTTTTATGTCAATTTAAACATAAGAATCAACATATGGTATCTTTAAAGAATCCATAGCAACAATAGACTTAACAAAAGATGAAATGAACATCCAGTCAACAAAACGGTTCATTAATTATTCATATTTCTGAATAATGCACTCTGGGACAAGAGCAACACACGAACCGGTAAGAGAGCTATTTATACCGATATCTGCGCGGGTCGTATTGAAAATTGATTGACATTAAATTTGTTTTCATCAGTTGATAAATTCGATACTATTCATCATTTTATTATTAATTCATCATTATCATAAAAATAATTGTTATTGTTATTTTTAGATTATCTCCAATATGAAACCTTAGGAATGCTATTGAAATATTGCATCATTATTTGCAGCCCGCAACCCCACTCCCGGGGAAAGAGGAAAACGTTGACTCTGAGCCCAGTAAATCCTTGCCCAGTGGTGAGCTTACTTCCGCGTTGAACTATTATAAGTAATAAATATTTAATATTTATATATATATATTAAAATTATTACATCACTTTTTACTGCCTATGGATAATTACTTCTCTTCGCAATGAGTTCTACGAACGTACATATATACAGAAATATCCGCTGTTTAAAGATTGTTGCCCCTACCCTCTCACACGATTTTTCCTATCTACCAAACTCATCTATTAATTTACTGCGTATGCCAATTTGGCCAATGATGGCAGAAATAGCCGAGGACTTCCGACAGAAGAATATTAGAAGAATATCAAACTGAATATATTTACCGAGCAAAGTTTTAGTCAATTGACGTAATTTCCCGAAGCTTAACGAGCCGAGCATGTATCAATTGATGTAATTTCCCGAAGCTTAACGAGTCAAGCTTGTATCAATTGGCGGAATTTCTCGAAGTTGACCGAGTTAAACTTGTATCATTTGGCGGAATTTCTCGAAGTTTATGGAACCAAACTTGAATCAATTGGCGGAAATTTCCAAAGTTAATTGAGTCAAGCTCGCAGCAATTCACGGAATTTCTTCAAGTTTATCTAGCCAACCTAGCGTAAATTGGCGGAGTTTCCCGATAACAAGAGCACAATATGTACATGTATGTGAACATATGTGCATATCTGCATACCAAATACTAATCAAGCACAGAGTAAGGTCTATATACACATGGCCTACAGCGTAGTCAGTCCACACCCCAGTATGTGATTCTTATCTAAACAACACCAACCCGACTAATCAGTCATTTAGTATTAGCCGTATCCAATTTCAATAGCCCGATCAACAAGTCATATTGTATTAGCCGTATCCAGTGATACCAGCCCGATTAAAAAGTAATTTAGTATAAGGCGTATCCAATTACACCAGCCTTATTAAACAGTCATTTACTATTAGCCGTATCCAATTGCGCCAGCCCGATTAAAGAGTCATATAGTGCTAGCAGTATCGCTAATAACAAGCCGAATAACAGTCAAATACTGTGCACTGTACTTCGACTTATTATAAAACCGCTCATAACTATTGTAGGCCCACTTATGACTAACTCCTTACCATAATCATAGCCAGTCTCCAATCAAGTAATAAGATAGTAAACATGCACTCATTGAACACATGGTCAATCTGTTAAAAACAGGTTTAAGAAAGTTTTAAACATGCATTTAAACTTAAAGCGCACGAGTTGTGAACACTTAACAATACATCTTGACTTGTTGCACGGTTAACTTCACAACTACTTAAAACTAGAAAACTAAATTCAACACTCACCGAAACTTTTCCCTGTTTACAAAATGTTTCTTTCAACCTGTTGCCGCATGCGGCCAACGCCTCAATGGAGACGAGTTTCACTCAACCATGCAAGGCAGCCAGCAGACGACATCAACAGCCTCTTCAAGTTGAACGATTATTTTTCCTTCAAAGTAGATTCTTCAGTTCCCACGTTCAGTTGAAAAGCAGTCAAACATTCAAGCATACGAGGTCGATATTGAGAATGACAGCTTAATGCTATTCTAAATCAGTCCACCAACCGATTACATATTGTTCTTCAAAATGAATATCAACAAAAAACAAACACAACCGCCCAAGTCCTTCGTATATAAACTCACATAAAAACCTTATGTTGAACTATATTCACTGTTGAAGTGGTTAGGAAAAACACATTTATAAACTCTAAGCTGAATAGCTTGCCAACTCTATAAATACTTTGTAGACAACATCCACACACTTAAAAGACCGAACCAACTCTTCAGTCAAGCAAGCTTGATGTTAATGCCTCAACAGGAAAATTGATATTTAGCAGACGATAAACTTGTGTCACGTGACCGCAGGCGAGCTGGCATGGTCTACCGATAAGAGCAGAAGAAAACCGAACCAGGTGCGTTGCCTAGCAACTGTAACAGGAGGTGCTGGGATCGTTAATAACGTTTCTGGCCTGAATGTGTATTTGCTGCAAAATATCCAATACATTAGAACAACATCTGTTACGACCTAACGAGCGATAGAGAGAGAGAGAACGAATGAACGATCTAGCTAGCTACTGAGGGAAGTCTGTTGGCCTCGCGTCAATATTACATTCACACCAGCTCTTATCAACGACAGACTGTTTTGCCGGAGTTGACTGACTTGCCTTCAATGAATGACTAGAAAACTTCCCAGCTTAAAGAACTAATACGCTTTACGCTGTCACTAGTCGAGAGGGAAAACTGTTCACGCGGTCATGGACTGTCTTTTTTTGTTTCTTCGGAAGACGGATCAATATTGACAGGTCTTTTGTCCTTGCTCATATCGTCTGTTATTGCTAGACTTGAAAATCGGATAAGACTTTCTGACGTATGCGAAGACTTAGTCTATCTCCGTATATAGTGTTGCTACTATGGGCTGTAAATTATTCATATACTAAGCTAGCTAGTCTCATTGAAGA
The DNA here is from genome assembly GCA_025267735.1 of Mactra quadrangularis. Classification (NCBI taxonomy): domain Eukaryota; kingdom Metazoa; phylum Mollusca; class Bivalvia; order Venerida; family Mactridae; genus Mactra; species Mactra quadrangularis. The sequence goes on along the minus strand of CM046305.1, from coordinate 42,283,988 downwards.
CTTGGTTATAAGTATTGAACAAAGGTCACGATGTTTCATTCATTCAGTGATATCTATAAACAATTGTATATGCAGTTATTCTATAGATTCTATGCGCACATTGTGACTTGTAGTTAGTTTTACGCAGCTTTTCTTCGTTCATTCTCCCTCCTACCCCTGATTCTAAATCATATAGGACAGTTGTCAGTCCCTGACGGAAGTGTGCGCCTAGCAACTTAATGTAGTTAACAACTTAATTCAGAGATTTAGCCTTTGCATGAACAATGAGTAGGTGGACTGAGGGCCGTTATATGACCTATACTATATGTTGCTATGGTGATAAACCCAACAAAATTAAGACTTGTTACTAGTATTTCGTAACACTTTTTTTCGGAGCCTTGCTCTGATTTTTATCGTGAAGAACGTACAGCCGTTGCCATTTTGAAACCCTGTAGTCGCTACTTTAGGTGAATCTAGTTAGCATGGAAGGTTTTAATAGCTCGTATAATTTCTGGTGCCTCGCATACTTTGAACTAAGCCCTATACTTAAATATACAAAGGTTTAATACACGCCCAAAGACACGTACTCGTTCTTATAAGCCTCTTATGGTCTAACGAATCGACTTAGCATAACTTTCTGTCTTAAGAATTCGGTTCACAAAATGTACTCAATATCTTAATTTAAGATTCTGTTAGATACAAGTTCAAAATTAACAAAATAATTTTGACTTCAAGAGTTTCAGCGAGTAAATTCATTTCACGTCATTGCTTTCATTGGCTTGTTACTACTAAACTATAGCAAGTGATTATTCTTCTTAGTTTAGAAATGGAGCAAAGATTTTAAATATTACAGACCTTTCAACAGGTGATGATTTATCTGTCAAATTGGATGTACGTTTGTTCATTCATACTGGGGTTAACGCCGTGTCAACACAATTTAACTTATTTTACGGCGTCCAGCGCATCTAACCTAGCTTTCCTGGACCCTTGTCTATAACCAGTACTCACCTATCCTTCTACAAGGCCGGAAACTTCTCTATATACCTTATTAATGGAGGAAAATTGACATTATTGTCAAATTTTCACGGAAGAGTATAATTTTCACGGATGGGATTCAATAAATTAATTTAATAAATTTGTCGCAAAGATCATTAGATTATATTAATTATTTTTATAATGATAGCTTGTAGAGATGACCGGCGACAAGGGACACGGCTTAGAATCATTTCATAAATACATTTTAAATAAAGGACTTGAGTCAGTTGTTTCCCCTTGTATACTCTTCAAATAGGTAGGTCCTATTAGTTGGATTACTCGGATTTTACCCTTACTTTTTAATGTCAATTTGTCAAAATTAATCTTTAATAACTCTTTTTTGTAAATCATTTAATTTGTTTAAAATTCAAGCTAGGTATTTTTAGGGTAAAGAACTATCTAAATTTCGCCACTTCTGTTATTATCTTAATTAACAAGAAAGATATTAGATGAAATATTTTTTTATCCTTACATAGAAATTCAATGAAAAAATCCGAGGATTCCAACTGTAAGGACCTACTTACCAAATGGATTGCTTCATATTTTATCAGGGAAAGAGAACTGACTCAAGTCCCTATATTTATAGCTAAATTAAGCTATACTGAGGTAAACGAATCATAAAAAATGTTTATTTCTATCTTGGGTCAATCTTCATAAAACATTAAGAACATCAAGGGCAAATTAGATTGATAACAGAAAATAATCAAATTAAATAATCATAAAAGTCTCAATTTTATTTACTTACATGAAACGTCTGATGGCTACATAACTATTATTTAATATACATGTACTTGCGCGGGACATCCGTTGCCATGCACCCCGACAGTCACGTGTCACTGGCTCGCCACGGGTGAAAAGTGACACTTTGTTAATCAACGGTTTCCGGTTATAATTTTGACATGTTGGTCAATTTCTGTTTGTGTTAATATACATACGTATTTTGATCACACACGCACGTGTTACCAGTCGCCAAACATCCGGTATTATCGGTTACCATCATCGTTAAAAATCGGAAATTTTGGGTATCCCTTTTACGAGTTCCTTTCAGCTTATATCATAAACATAGATAAGGCCCAAATTCTAGGAAATCTCCAACTTTATGGTGCTAAATTAGCAATAAGGAGATAACCTACCATTTACAATAAGAAACATATTTGGCAAATTAGAAACTACTCCTATTATGCCAGGAATTCTTCAAAATTTGTCTCAATTTAGATTCAAATACCAATATAATTATTAAGGGATAAAGAGTCACATCCTAGGGTTTGCATTTTATGCATCTATGTGGAGCGCACGGAACCTCGTTAAATTAATGAAAAAAACAACAACAAAAAACAACAACAACAACAAACAAACAAAAAACAAAGGCCCAAAATCTTTAATTATTTTAACTTATACTTGAGACCCAACCGGCTCCAACGCCTACTGAATAGGCAACGAAACAACAACTTAAAGGTTATCATGGGCTCCGTTGAAAAATATCGCGTTCTATTTTGTTCTATTCTGATAATCTTATGATGTTTGATAAATGATAGAAGATCTACTTGGTCTAAAGTTGTTGATAGAATATTATTGTGATGACGTGTTGCTTAGCAACCATTGATTCTTATCACACCTTCCACAATGCTATCATGGTTCAATGACGTCATCAACAGTGTCGTTTGGTCACATTTATTCATCAATAGCGCTCGAAAATATATTCGAGAAGGAGTTAGCCATAAGTGGGCTTGGAATAGCTATATTTTCCCTTATTGCTTAGCCACAATTAAAATATTTTCTAGCTCATTGGTTAAACTAAATAAATATGATCACTCGCAAATTTTGATAAATATCGTTCAATTGAATTCTTCAGCCAATCTTTGTAAACCATTTCTCAGACTCCTCACTATGTTTTCGGTGCAGTCTTGTTAACAAGATTTGATATTAATGACACTTTTTAACAAGTAATAAGGCTTTGAATTTCACTTTAACACAACACAGCTTACAAAGAGAAATAACCGCAGCAAATATTCTGCGTTTAAATCCGTTAAATGAATTGTAAGGGAGTTAACTCTGCTACGTTAAGTTTGAAACGATTTAAGAGTTACTTCCCTTTAAAAAATGTATTAAAATCGAAAAAAAACGAATTACATTGTATTAATTTAATTAAAGAAATAGAAAATGCATTAGCACTGGTCGATTAGAATGCGGGATTTAAATTATAGTAACGCAAAAAAACTTGTTTTACTGCCGAACTAAATGAACTTTGTGGCGTGCAGTCGGTGTTCACTATTTTTTGTCAGTTCCGTTTTAATTTTATATAGAATACGCATACATCTAGACATGCTTCCTATGATTACAATAGATAAAACAACGCTATCAGTATATATGCACTTGTTTTAATTAGTTTTTTTTACATAGTGAGGATTGTTCACGTACTTTAAGTAACAGTAAGTCGTATGTATTGTTAAATTTTATCCAACTTTGTACTCCGCTGTTTTAGATACTTGCTACAGTATTTCTGTTCACCCTGTTCATAATCGAATATTTAAATAAGCAGGGTTAATATATGTGCCACTGACAGTTGAATTTTTTTATCAATACGCGTTTTTTTGTGTTTGTTAATACTTTTTGTTGCAAAATATTGTAAAATCTTATTCAACTGTCAGAGTCGCATACATTAACCCTGCTGATTTAAATAGTCGATTATCAACAGGGTGAACAGAAATACTGTAGCAAATTTGTCAGATATTCCAAGGGTATGTATACGGATATCTATTTTTAATCGATTGTGAGTATAAGAATTTCATTAGTGAGTATTTAAAACGTATGTTATTATTATGTAGAATTGAATTTATCAGTGCAGAGGCACGAGACCCCTGGCAAATTCTTTAAGGACTCTATTATTATATCCTTTATTTTTTCAGGTTATATACTGTAAACACACATATTTGAAGACATGTATATAATAATATTTATTCTTCTTCCACTATTGGACTTAACATGTGAGTATAAATGTTTCTAGCTTCATCAATTGTGACTTACTTGTTCCTACTCTGAACTTGTTTACAAAAAAAAAAAAAAAAAAAATAACAACAAAAACAGAAATTAAACAATCAGAACTTTTCTCCATATAACGGCAACTGTCTCCGTTATCAAGCGATTAAGGTCGCTAACCCTTTAGCTTGTTGCAAAATCATGCAATTTTAGACGTTTTAAGTTCCAAATGTAACTCTGAGAAGAAATAATATCCCTGTAATAAAGACCTCTCAGATGGTCCTAAAATTAGGTATTTACAGTATTTCAAGTAAAAGTTCTTATTCATTATGATTAACTTAAAAGTGTGAACACTTCCAAGTAAATTTAGGTGAGAAATTCACCTCGTAGACTTTTTTCAACAATAACATTTATTATTGTTTGTTTTTATATGAAAATGTTGGGGAAAAAGTGTGAGATTGGTGAACCTTGTTTATCCCTCCCCCATTGGTAATTATTTTGTCTCTGACGGTTACAATACGGAAACCCCTAAGTTCTAGTTTTCGTTATTTGTTTATGGCGTCCTATTTTTATAAATAATAAAGTTTAAAATTTTTAAACATCTCCCTACTTGCTCTTTGGTTGTGTGTAAGACCTGTTTGACTGTTGCAGTTCCTGATATGTTTTCAGACACACACTTTTTATAAGAACGCGAAGCGTCGAAAACAAATGAAAATAAGTTTATTTTTATTTTCAGCATGCCTTGATTGTTACAGATGTTCATCAGTTAGAAGTCCGTCAGAATGTGACATTGTGACAGTGTGTTCAGATCAAGAGGTATGGCATCATTAAATCTTTGTACTCAATGTCGCACGATTAGTTTCATCGTAAGTCCAATTTTTATGATTTCATTAGACCACGCACTTTTAATCTATTTAGTTGATTCAATGCGCGGATATTGAACCTAATTTCAGATAATTAAAGTTTGACAAAAAGCAGTATATAACAATTTTATGTGGACGTTTCCTGCTTTTGACCTATGACTGTAAGATAGAGCGGTTACGACATTGAGTTGGAAATCATTAAAAATTAAAAACTGTCTGACGTCTTTATCACATTTTGTTGTCTTGTGAAGTTGTGTCGACATTATTATATCTTGAATTCATTATCGATGCACCTAGGTGCATCAATATAAACAATTATCAAGAGGTGAGCATTTCGAGTCGACACCGGTTGCCTTAAGCCAATCAAAACGATGCATTTGAGGTCACATGATAAGAAAATGGCCGTGAAAAAGTAAAAAAAAGGATGTGTGAATGGACTCGTCTCTGCCATGAACAAGTCGTTGACTAAAATTAAGCTGGCACATGGTCAATAGCGGGCATCAGCAGAGGTTTAGAAAGGATACACACCACTAAATATTTTAGCGGACATTAACATTTTCACGCAAGTATTTTGATCGGAAAAAAGTGAAATTTATAAAGATAACTAATCAATTGTAAATAGACTTGTTTATCGAAATCAATATTTATTTTATATTCATAACATCCGCCCCGTTAGCAAATGAATATTAACCACAAAATATATACATCAATGGAGAAGACATCAAACACGACTGAGCGTCGATTTTAAGCATTTTTGGAAATGCTAATACTTGTTTCTATTACAGAATTGTGTGACGGAGGCTTTCAGTGATAACGGCAATACCATGTATACACTGGGTTGTAGGGCTCAACAAGTAAGATTAATCTTATTTAGGATTTATTTACAGTATTTATAACCTCTGTGTTATATGGAAACGACAAGTCTCATACTGGATTACTTGTAAGCGTGGCTAAAATCCGAATTGTTCGCGTAGATTTTAGTATATATTTACTAAGGCTCTGCGCCGGTATAAAATATATTATACCGAATACCGATATTTTAGGTTTGATAGATATATCGGATCGAACGTTTCCGTATCGATCAATGACGATCATTTTAAGTACTAATATTTTCCTGCAAATTAGTTGGTTTTGTATTACCAACTATCATTGTACTGCCTCCCTGGGGTATATGTGCAAACCAGTGGACGAATGATCTCATATTATGTAATTCCTTTACACAAATATCTTACACTTGTTCAGACCATTCTCGTATCCAGAGGTTATCGAGATTCTCGATCTAGTAAAGAGAATCTTGGTAGCCTAGAGGATATGAGAATGGTAACGACATGCTCCGTTCTTTTGAATTAAGGGAAGTAACTGCTACGAGGAGAATGCCATTAAGTACTTCCGACATTAATATTATACGGGAACCAGAGGTGCATACAACAATGCGAGCGCTCGAGCAAGCGCCTGCTTCGCGAACTGTTAGGCTATTGAACGATTGCAAGCGCTCGCTGTAAAATTCAAGATGGTGTCAAACAGCACATTATTGAAAATAGCGGATGGGGGAACAACTATTTCTGCTGATACATGAGATCTTTCACATTTGTTTACATATATGAATCCCTATGATACAATTTACTGTACCAAATAAATTATATTATATAGAACAAGTAACACACACGTTTGCATTCCACTTTTCAGGGATAATTCTTTGAGATGAAAATTTATTTTTTCCAGCCGTCATCTTTGATATCTAAGCGAAACACATCTCGAGCTGAACCGCAAGCACTCGCGCGGGCGCTCACGTTCAGAACGAAAGTGCTTGGTGTCACTCCGAGCGCTCGCACTGTTGAACGCACCTCTGCTATAACTATAAGATACCAATGTATTGTTTCAGTTATGTGTCGCTCCATCAATAGTTGGAAGATCAGAGGACTTTACATTACATTGTCGTGAATGTTGTAATACTGATACTTGTAACAAACAACTTTGTTCATCTGTTCAACGTAAGTATGGAACTAATGACTAATTAAAGAGACAATATTAAGAAATTGTATCAATAGTTTGTAGATGTTAAAGCCCTCATATTAAAACTAACCATGTCCATTAATTGCAAAGTAAATTAAAAAAATGTCTGATACAAATATTTTTCCAAGCATCTCTAATAAAAACGAATTTTTTAATAAACTAAATTTTACTTAAATATTAATTTATTTAATCATATGCTTATGTTATTCATTGCATTTCAAAGTGAAAGTAGATAGAAACCGAAAGTACAATTTGTTTGTCAATACTTGAAACAATATATATTTGAATGTTTTTTTCAGCTATTACTAGAACTTGTAGGGACGACAATGGTTTTGATTGTCAACGTGCTGATACATTTTTTCATGTATGTAGTGATATACAACATGCCAAGGTTGTTTGTAAGGAATATTGCGGACTGTGTGACTTAGGTAAGAATTATATCTAGCCCCCATTAACAGATGTCCTTTAAAAGAGACACCGAGGAAATTGTAACCTACTTAAGCAACCACCCTAAATATAATCATTTTGCAAGTATAACTGGTCAAAATACGATGCGGAACAGTATTTTATCCGTTGCCTTTAGTTCAATCCCACGATGCATTTCTTAAAATGGCAACCATTAATCATAACGAGGTTTTGCTTTAAAAATAATGTTACGCCCATTTTATTATCATTATTAACAACACTGTTATAACCAAAATAACAATACTTGAATCACAGTTGCCAGTGTATCTATCCACATTGGCTATATTTATATACGCAATTTTTATGTGGACGACCTGTATATTTCGTATTCAAATATTTTAACATAGTGTTTTTATAAACAGTTGATGGAGGATGGTCAGTTTGGAATGAATGGTCAAATTGTGACGTCACATGTGGATCAGGTACTAGACGTAGATTAAGACAATGTAATAATCCAGCCCCATCAGCGAATGGTCTACCATGTAATGGAACAAATTCTGACACCAGCCAATGTTCACTCGGACCTTGTCCAGGTAGGTTTTAAACTCATTTTCCACACTATTTTATTGCAAGAAGATTGTTTCTGTTCCAATTATGTTAATATTAATATCACTTTGTATTGAAACAATAAATTATGAAAACTAATCACAGAGTTTAGAATTTCAATCTATAAATTATAAATTGAAACTGTTTGGTAAAAAAACATTGCGCGCGATAGATTATGTAAATTATGTTCCTTTCAGAAAATCGAAATCGATTTCATGATCAACTACACTTGTATTAATTTTGTATAAATTCATAAAACATATAATTTTACAAATTTCTTTGTGCTGTGAATGCATGACCAATAAATAAATATATACTACTGTACTTGAAATTTATGAGACTATATGTGTTTAATAGACGTATACCCATTTAGAATGATATTTTGAACGATTGCAATTCCACATTTCAAAGTAAGGTATTGTTCATGTACGTTTTTGTTTTCTATCACCAGTAAATGGTGGTTGGTCAAGCTGGTCATCGTGGGGTGGATGCAGTGCTTCATGTGGTGATGGTCTGAGGACTAGAGATCGAACCTGTACCAGCCCAACACCAGAACCTAACGGACAATATTGTGCTGGTTCATCTACTGACAATGTGATTTGTATTCTCCAGGCTTGTGCAGGTAAGTCGGCCTGCATTTTCTTTTCATTGACTGTTGTTTAACTTTTTGTTAAACTGTTTTATTAATTGCAATACATCGCATTTGATACAGAAAAAAGAAAAGCCGACCTACATACCCAGTTTTAAAATCCCATGGTCGGGAAAGCCGAGGGAAACATAACTATTTTTAAATGTGACCATGTCTGTTTCTGCATTGATACCTAAAGCACAATATTTAAATTGCTTTCAAAGTAGAGTTTTAAATATGACATGGTCTAATTGCGATACACCATGTGATCTTGGACATAGTTATAGATCAAGAAACTGTACATATGACCCTGTAGCCCCACAAGGAGCTCCTTGTCCAGGAAAAACTGATGAAAGTAAATTCTGTAAACTTGCCACTTGTGAAGGCACGTAAATACATTGATAAAAAGTGTAAACAATGTTTATTGATTTGTAGAGTGCAGTTGTGACTAAAGGTATTACTTGTTTTCACACAGCTAGTGTGATGTGAATTGAAACTTTTCTCATGTAAGAAAAAAAAATCAAGTTGCTTGATTGCTTGGAGGAAATTTAATGCATTAGCTGTAGTTTAATACAAGAATTAATACAAATTGTGTTATCAAATCTTCTTAGTTTATATATGATGTGACTTTATCTTAACTTAAATATGGTTGAAAAGAATAGTTTAAATCAAAAGTCTTGGTGACTAAAGAAATCTGCTAAGTTGAAGTACACATTAAATAAACAACTCTGATGGCTTGAAAATGAGTTGATTCTAAGATTTCCTCTTGCCTTTAAAAATGGTTTAAAATAATAAATTTACAGAACTCATTTTGTCTGTTATGTACCTGTTTTCATCTTCATATATTTTCTAAATAGTTGATGGTGTCTGGTCAGTATGGACAGCATGGGGTGTGTGTTCTACTACATGTGGAGAAGGAAATGCTACTAGAACTAGAAGATGTGAATTTATACCAGCTGATGCCCCTCATGGCAAGGACTGTGTTGGTGGTTCAATGGAATATCAACCATGTGATAATGTCACTGATTGTCCAGGTAAAGTTGAAATTTTTCCTTAGCATTTTTATCTCATATGTAAGACTAAACACATCATTTGGACCGCTTTAAAAGTAGAACACTGCACAGGCTGGACCTCCCAAGTCAAAGGCAGACCAAAGTTAACCTTGGATGACTTTGCTGCAGACGAGATTTACATGCCTCACCCTTGCAAAAGGAATGATCAATGAACTGTACCAAACTAAACTGGATGATGATGATGATTGGACAGCAAGGAGCTGTGTTGTCCTCTTATCATTAGTGATGTAATAACCTCTATCATTAGTGATGTAATAACCTCATTCTAACAAGTTGAACATGCTAAACATGAAAACATGCTATCTCAAACTGTTTCATGCTAACAAGATATGTTTGCTAATTCTTTGCAATAAGTGTTTGGATGTCCACTCTGTTATAATTGTTTTCGTTATTTTTGTCAGTTAGCATGTTTGACTTATCAAATAGTTTAATCAGCGGCAAAATGATAAGCCAGTTCATCTTTTTCTTATCCATTCATAAATATGAACGAAACATATGTTTATTACTTTTTACAACATGTATACATTGTTATAACATAAATACATTACAAATAAATTATACAAGCTGAAATACAAACAATGTATTATGTTAACTAGATATTTGCATGTTAAGTAACAATGCCAGCATTTTCATGTTGTTGGTTTTTAAAATGTTAACATTCTTGATCATAAATATGAGTTTCACTCACCTGGTACTAATGTATTATTGTAGTTGATGGTGTCTGGGGAACATGGACTGCTTGGTCAACATGTTCAACTTCCTGTGGTAATGGAGACAAACATAGATCTAGAGTATGTGAGTTTGATTCTAAAAAACCACGAGGAGATGATTGCTCTGGATCTAACACTAACGAAACTAGTGCTTGTAATCTAGGAAAATGTCTAGGTATTTCGCTATTGACAAGTTTCATAGTTACTCATTGCATTATCTGCATCAACCTGGCTAGCTAGGTTATTAACATGCAAGTCTACTGATCATTGTTTACATGTTTCATAGGAGAAAAGTCTTAATGAGGCACATATGCAATAAAAAAGGTGACGAAACAAATCATGTGTGCCCTGAGTCGATTGTGACACACTTGCCAAGCATTGGTCCTCGGGATGAAGCCGTCAAGCTAATACTTAAGCAAGTGTGCTGTTATCTTCCCGAAGGCACACTTGCACTGTTTAATAACCACTGATTATAAATACAGCTATATAAAACTGACATTTTGGCAAAAAGAACTGTTTCATTTGTAATATACAAAGCCTCGATGATTTAACAAAAATCTATTAAAGAGACATTGGACACACCTCTGTTATTATCTGATCTTCAATGTTTCAGTGGATGGCGTATTTACCGATTGGAGTGCATGGTCTGCATGTTCCGTTTCATGCGGTAATGGAAGCAAAACACGATCTAGAACGTGCGAGTTTAACCCGCCTGATGCTCCTAAGGGGCAAAATTGTTCAGGAGAGTTCTCACAGACCAATACATGCAATGCTGGTCTGCTCTGCAAAGGAGGTAGTTTTATCATTAGAATTGAGAAAATACTTATGTTAATAAATATTCAATGTAGAAGATATACAAGATAGGATAAAACGATCTGCTATCATGCTAAGAAAAACTTCAGTTTCATTTTCTTCGGAGCATTGTTGTGTATGATGTTGACAGTCAACAAGCTAAACAAGTTGACTAAACTTCAAATGATCGGTTGGCTTCTAAAATGTAGTGGTGCCTCTAAGGGTAAACCATTTAAAGATTGACATACAATCGTCTCAATTGTAGTAAACTCCTTGTGTAAAAGTTTAGCATGATATAAACCGAAACTGATGACCAAGATAACTACGACTACTTACAAATCTGCAACGTCTATAAAGAGTCAATATTGTTATCATGAATGATTGACTCCTGTGATCACATTTAAAGTTGCTATTTTGAGGAACGTGTTACAAAGCTTGTACTTAGATAATGAATGCATTACTCATTTGATCGCTTCACGAACTGCAAATCTGCTGCATGGTTTAAAAGATCAAATTCTAACCTAGCAACACGATTCTCAGGAATCTATTTATATCTATCTATGAAAATATGCACAGTAGTCCAGTGGTAGGAACCGTGCATAAGGATCAAGAGGTCCTGGGTTCCAATCCCACTGGGGACACTGCTAATTTCCTTAAGCAAGGTGTAAGTGGGTACTTACGAGGGTAGTATATTTCCTTTGAGCCAATTTGTCCACTGCACTAATAAGCTGAATAACAAGACTCCCCAGGGTGGTTGATGGTAGACACTAGTAGCCAGTTGACCAGGGATAATAGCTGTTGTCGGTGAATGTGCATAAGCATGATACTCGGACCATAAAATGCCGTTACATTTTTTAAAAATAAATCGCATTCAATTTTGAATTCAAAATGTAGTTCTTCATATTTCCGAATATTCGACTGGATTGTTATAAAATTTAAGTACACATGTAACATATTGTATTGTATATATATATTTATTGTACAATTAAACTTCCAGCCCATACAAATTGAAATGTATTCGTATTACAAACGATGTCAAGTTACATAAAAAGCCTATAATGTCAAGTAAAATTCATTTACTTTGAAAGTACAATATGACCTTAATTTATTGATAAACTTGACCGAGTACCGTTGAGAACTTTTCTAAATAAGTTTGGTAAAAAAGTGAGATACACTGTTTGTATATGGTGCCAAGTTTCAGGTTTATTCTATTGGGTGACCTATAATGCTTCAGTGCAATGTTCATAAACAACATCATTTATTCTCTTTAAAGTGTTTTGTCAAGTGTGTAATGGTGCAGCAGATATGTGCGAGGTTGATTATCACTCTGCTGAATGTCCAATTGATAAGAAATATTGCATTAATTCTGTGGAGAATTTTGAAACAGCTGAGAGAAACATAATTAGAAAGTGAGTACTCAATTATGGTTTACGAAACATTATTTATGCAAAGATACGTTGTAATAATCTTGATTTAATGCATCATTTCATGTTAATCAGTGTCATGTACAGACTTAGAACATGGTCTAAATTCTCGTGTTGACGAGAAGATGACAATATGTGTGAATAATTTAGAATATTTAGTAAACTTTAAAAAGTTTGGATAAGTATGATGTCGCCCTGGAAGTTGATGTCTGCTCGCGGATTTAACTGAGGTTAAAGAGGTTGACATTGAGCAACTGAAAACTATTTTGTTTTAATACTAAGTCACTCCATAAAAGAAGTATCAGGATTTTCAGCTGTTATCCGAGTGTAGCAGTGTTAACATTCAAATATTGTCACAGTTAGTGAATGCAGCAGACATTACTGAATAACAAAGTGTATCAGAGACATATATACCACAGGAGCTTGACATTTTATATCATACTACGAAAATTCCCCTCTTACATCTATATGAAGGAAGGGAATTTTCGTAGTATGATATAAAATGTCAAGCTCCTGTGATATATACCCATATTATCTACTCTATTGTCTTTGTTTGTATGAATGAGGTACACATACAATCATTAATGAAACACTTTTCACGGGCTTAGCACAATATAGTTGTAACTCAATTTAAAAAGAGTGAGTTACAACCGTTTTGCGCTAGGCCCGCAATATAACTTATCACCAGAATTTTATGTATGCAATTAGAAAACCTGGAAAAAAATCCTTAGACAATAAATGTGTAATGCCGTTTAGTTATGAAACCAAGGTTTACATCGTTTGTTTCTATCGTTTTTTTTTTAAATTATGAATATTATAGAAATTAATTGTATCTATATGATCCGTCTGTAGACCTTGGTTTCAGTATACATGTATTTTATGCTTTCATTGTATTATAATCAACATGTCTTGTATTTCGTTATTGTTCATCTGTGCATTTTGCCGACGTAATGTCAATTCGCGCTACCGCGCTTTTTTTGTAATGTTTGACGTTACGTCATTTCCTGATGAAGCCGCAAGGCGAAACGTTGAAAATTAAAAAGAGATAAACATAATTATCGTGTTTGGTGATTTATTTAACATTAGAAAACCTGAAAATTGTAACCAGACTATAACTAAGTTTTCTTATCATAGATGTGGCTCACAAGACGAATGTAAGTCCGGATGGTATGATACATACAGATTGGATAATAGATGCGCAACATTCTCCGAGGAATATATTTATTCTAACTCTTTCAAGTGTGAATTTTGTTGTGAAGGCGATAATTGCAATAAAAAATTAAATATGGACAATAAATGGGCACCATAAAGATGGCAGAAACTGTCTGGTAAATTCATCTAATTCTACAGGTTAATGTAATTTATGTATGTTGCTTTATGATGAATTAAAATGATAAATTTTGAGATGTGTTCAAATGTGTTTATTTAAATATAAACATATCAGCAATTTTGTTAAGAGTGTCAATTTGTGTTTGCTGACACATGTATATTTTTGAAGGTTTATACAATTTGTTTTGTCTTTAATATTTATTTGTTTGTTTGTTTGTTGGGTTTAACGCACACATTGTATAGGTCATATAACGGCGGTCATTCAACCTATTCACTCCTCCTGGAAAGGCTAAATCTCTGAATTTAGCTGTTAGCCAACTACTGAGCACATACTTTTGTCAGTGACTGACAACTGTCCTACATATTTAACAATCAATTGGAATTAGGGAGAATGGCCGTAGAAATAATTTCATGACCACGCTCCAGGAAAGTGTGCCTCGCCTGGGAATCGAACCCACGACCACTCGATCGGTAGACTTGCGTGCAATCAAATGAGCTAGCCGGGTGGCTTAGAATATCAATTAACGTATATAACATAAGTTTTTTATTCTTTGATTGTACCAAACAAGTTATGATCAAAAATTCTGGATGCTACTTTTGTGACCTTTTTATTTCTCTGTGACTCTTAAGGATTTACCGTGTGAGAAGATGGGCCGTGGCGCAGTGGTAGAGCACATGATTTTAAATCCAGAGGTCCCAGATTTGATTCCTGTCTTTTGCAGGTTATAACAAATTCATGTGAATACAATATTTAGTATTAATTTCCTCGATAATAAAGTTTCTTATCTCTTCTTATATAGCTAATACAAGAATTAATAAAGAAAAGTGTCTCAGGTTAATTGAGAGGCCACCATACATAATTTGATAAAGTGTAAATTTATTATACCCCCGCTTTGAAGAAGAGGGGGGTATACTGTTTTACCCTTGTCCGTCCGTGCGTCCGTCCATCCGTCCGTCCGTCCGTTACGAAATTTCCGTCGCAGTTTTCTCAGCAACTATATCATGCAGCAGCCTAATACTTTGCATATTGCTTCATCCTATAGTCCCATGTGGTGTAAAGCGATTTCATGCTCCTTGCTCATCTACTTCCTGCTTGTCGCATATTTTTAGATTTTGGCGGGGGTATCACTAGTGAGCATTAGCTCACAGATTTACTTGTTTTTTTATGGTGTAAATTGATTTGTATCCGGGTTTTATGCCTTTTCAACGTATTGTATAGCCCTTTGTGTCAAAAAGAGGTCTACCAGATCAGATTCTCATACAAGTCAGAGATAAAATGTATCTTATCATTTTTGAAAGTTTAAATGATGACTAAAGATATGACACCTATATATTTTATCGGACATTTACTATCGCAAATATTGATTTAATCAATTTGAAGTAAGAATAAATATTTTAGAGTATTATATTTGCTTTCTAAAGGTGTAAATTATGTATATTTTTACAACAATTCGTAAAAAAGTTATGACAGTTGAAAGATTATGTAAAGCTAAATATATTTATATGTGAAAACATAAATTTATATCAAATTAACATTATTGTATGATTTGAATTAGTAAAATGTATAAGATTTATATGTTTTAAAAGTGATGTTCATTATTATTGTAAATTGATGTTTATTGCGTCACTAGCAGTATGACATTCCCAAATGAAAGATAAGATCAATTAACAAACATGATTGCTCCAATTGTGAAAACAATATAGATGACTAATTTGTATATTTAACTACAGTCTGGAACTTTAAAAAACTAAACATTTTGAAACAGCAATGGAAATTTTGTGTTATTTCTCTAAAAAATCATATAATTATGTTGTCAAAATCAACATTTTGCATTATTAATACATTTTTCTTAAAAGTAAAGTTCACTAAGGATAATATTTTTTTTACTAAAAAGTTAGATTAAAAAAGTGATTTAATTTTCAACAAAACCGAGGATTAAATTATAGATTTAACCAGTCAGACTGTACAAACAATGAGTGTGACTTCTGGATGTATACCTGTATGTTTTAATTCTGGTTAAAGTCAAAATATAACATACGTTTGTTCTGAGCATTCCTCTGGTGAATGATTTATCTACAATATTCTGTGTAAATCAATTATACATTATTTAGTGGAAATATGCGTTTTGATAGCATTATTTTATCGGGGATAAAGGGGGACAGTATTAGAATCACACACAGGGGACAAAAAGGTGACAGTATGAGGTAAGAGGCTAGGTCATATCATGGTGGTCAGTCAATCCACTCACCTGGTAAAGCAAAACCCTTGGATTTTGCCGTTACCCAGTTACTTGGCTTATACAACATATTTCAATCAGTGACTGACAACTATTACTGCCATACAGGATATAGAATCAGTGATAGGAGGGATAATGACCGTAGAAATTATTTCCTAACCAAACTCAATGATAGTTTTCCCCGACGAGGAATCAAACCCACACCCTCTTGACCAGTAGACTTGCATACTACTTACTGAGCTTGCTGGATGGCTATGTGCATCTGCTTGAAAAAAGTTGTAGAAGTGTTCTTTGTAATATGTCACGTTTGTTCTTGTGAGGTCTGGAAAATAGACAAAGCACAACTTTCTGTCTAAAGAGATAAAATATAATTAAATATTTAAGTTAAACCCATTCTCGTACCCAGAGTCGCAATACTAGCTTAGATCGAGAATTTTGATAACCTCGGCAGGGCTTTTTTTCCTTATATAACAGGGGCCGTTTACAGGTGCCTTCCCCTTCTAAAATTTCTTTGAAATCATGCAGTTTTCCCCAAATTTGGAGGTTATCTTTGATTTTTCATTCCCCTATCAATGAAATTGCGATACAATTTCCCCTATTGTTCTCTATAAAATAAGGCCCTTGGCCCCTTCCCCACTTACTGAAAAAATGCCCTGCTCGGGGTACGAGAATTGTTAAACCTTGCGTTTGAAACATTCAATACACGTTCTGAAATAAGAAAATATTTTTGACAACAAAAGTTTCAGCGAGTTAAAATTCATTTCACGTCATTGCTTTCACTAACTGGTTACTACTAAACCATTGAAGTTGATCATTCTTGTTATTTTAGATATAGAGCGAAGATTTTAAATATTACAGACCCTTCAAGAAATGACGACTTATCTGTCAAAACGAATGATTTGTCGAAAAGGCCATCAGATAATAAGCGTAACTTTTATAATGATAGCTTGAAAAAATGACCTAAGACACGGGATCCAAGTTAAAATCATTAATTAAAATACATTTTAACGAAATATGACAATGTTTCAATCTATCTTTGCTCAACTTTCATAAAATGATAAAGACATTAAGGCCAATTAATAATTAGATGATCGATTACGAAATATGGTAAAAATGAATTATTTTACAAATCTCAATTTGACTTCACTTTAAATCCACGCAGCTTACAAAGAGAAATAACTCCAGTAACGATTCTGCGTTTAAATCCGTTGAATGAATTGTAAGGGAGTTAACTCTGCTACGTTAAGTTTGAAACGATTTAAGAGTTACTTCCCTTTGAGTAAAACCCTAAAAATGTACTGAAATATAAAAAAAATTACGAAATCACTTTTTTATCTATAAAATAAGTCAAGAAATAGAAAATGCATCAGCTGTAGTCGATCAGGATGCTGGGTTTAAATTATAGTAACCGAGAAAAACTTGTTTTCCTGCCGAACCAAATGAACTTTTTGCAGTCGGCGTTCATTATTTTTTGTCAGTTCCGTTTATGATCTCAAGTGGCAACAAAGATAAGGCTATGTAAGACAATGTAAGAATGGTAATTTTAGATAGAATACGCAGAAATACATCGAAAAACGCTATCAGTATAAATGTACTTGTTTTAATTATTTTTTATACATTGTGAGGTTTGTTCATGGACTTTAACTAATAGTAAGTTACGTATAGGTCAATTTTATTCAACTGTAAATGGAGTTTTCATTAACCCCGCTGAATTAAATATTCACTGTAGTGCGTCTGTATTCACTATCGATATTAAAAGATATGAGTATTTATCATCGGATATTACAATAATCAACTAATTTATGTTTCTATGTTAATCAACTACTTAATTAAGCGGGGTTAATGTTTGCGCTACTGACAGAATAAAATTTAACAATACATATTTTTTGTGTGTTTTTCAATACTTTTCGTTCTAGAATATAGCTAAATTGTATTCAACTTTATGTGATGCATACATGAACCCCGCTGATTTAAATACTCGGTAAATGTTTGATAATCCCTGTACATAATTACGGATATCTATTTTTTCTCGACAGTGGGTAGAAGAAGTTCTGTAGTGATTATTTAAATTATGTTTTATATATTATTATGTAGTATTGAATTTATCATGCAGAGGCACGAGACCCCTGGAAAATTCCCTTTAGACTTTATTATTATATCCTTTAAAAATATTTTTTCAGAGGATTTTATATAAACACACATATTTGAAGACATGTACATAATAATATTTATTCTTCTACCTCTACTGGACTTAGCATGTGAGTATAAAATGTTTCTAGCTTCATCAATTGTGACTTACTTGTTCCTAATATGAACTTGTTTACAAACAAACATAAACAAGAACAAAAACAAATACTCAAAGTATTGAAATACAGAAAGACTTTCGTGCATATTGAAACTAGAACGAATCCATACTAATGATAACTCTTTACACATTAGATTAAAGTACGAACCGAGCAGGGCAAAACATGCGGGTGAAGTGTTTTTTATCCTGTATAACTGGCAAATACTACCGCTTAGTGAATTAACGAGATTTGACTCCGTTCATTCACACGCTTATCAATATTATAAGTAAACAACTGCCACTGGCACTGAAACAAAGACGCGTCAGTTGATTGACTTAACAACTTTTATCGCCTAGAAATAAACTGCGTAGTAAATCAGAGACACGTGTATAACTCCGCAGGTTAAACTGGTCAGGCAAGAATGTTTTTTTTTTATATGCAGTCTGTCTTGATTGTTACAAATGTTCATCAGTTAGAAGTCCGTCAGATTGTGACATTGTGACAGTATGTTCAGATCAAGAGGTAAGGCATCATTTAATCTTTGTACTCAATGTCGTACGATAAATTTTATCGTAAGTCCAATTTTTATAATTTCATTAGACCCCGCACTTTTAATCCATTCAATTGATACAATGCGTGGATATTTGTTAGGTATACAAAATAGTTCTTGATTTCAGACTATTAAAATTTGATAAAAAGCAGTATCAAACAATTTTATGTGGACGTTTCGTGATTTTGACCTATGACTCGGGATGAAGCGGTTACGACACTGAGTTGGAAATAATTAAAAATTAAAAACCTGTCTGACGTCTTTATCACATTTTGTAGCCATGTGAAGTTGTGTCGACATACATCATTTTGAAGTCGACACCGGTTGCCTTAAGCCATTCAAAACGATGCATTTGAGGTCACATGATAAGAAAATAGCCGTGGAAAAGTACAAAAAGGGGTGTGTGAATGGACTCGTCTCCGCCATGAACAAGTCGTTGACTAAAATCAAGCTGGCACATGGTCAATAGCGGGCATCAGCAGAGGTTTAGGAAGGCTACACACCACTAAATATTTTAGCGGACATTAACATTTTCACGCAAGTATTTTGATCGGAAAAAAGTAAAATTGACAAAGGTAACTAATCAATTGTAAATAGACTTGTTCATCGAAGTCAATATTTATTTTATATTCATAATATCCGCCCCGTTAGCAAATTAATATTAACAACAAAATATATACATCAATGGAGAAGACATCAAACACGGCTGAGTGTCGATTTCAAGCCTTTTTGGAAATGCTAATACTTGTTTCTATTACAGAATTGTGTGACGGAAGCTTTCAGTGATAATGGCAATACCATGTATACACTGGGTTGTAGGG
Organism: Mactra quadrangularis; assembly: GCA_025267735.1. Taxonomy (NCBI): domain Eukaryota; kingdom Metazoa; phylum Mollusca; class Bivalvia; order Venerida; family Mactridae; genus Mactra; species Mactra quadrangularis. The sequence continues at coordinate 42,264,262 of CM046305.1, read as the reverse complement.
CTCAACAAGTAAGATTAATCTTATTTAAGATTTATTTACACTCTGTCTAACCTCTATGTTTGCTATCAGGCACCGACGATCACAAGTCTCATGATGGATTACTTGTAAGCGTGGCTAAAATCCAAAATGTTCGCGCAGATTTTAGTATGCATTTACTAAGACTCTGCGCCGGTATAAAATATACATGTATATCGAATACTGATATTGTAGGTTTGATAGATATATCGGATCGAACGTTTCCGTATCGATCAATGACGATCATTTTAAATACTAATATTTTCCTGCAAATTAGTTGATTTTGTATTACCAACTATCATTGTGCTGCCTCCCTGGGGTATATGTGCAAACAGTGAACGAATAATCTCATATTATGTAATTACTTTACGCAAACTTCTTACGCTTGTTCCGACTATTCTCGTATCCAGAGGTTATCAAGATTCTCGATCTAGTAAAGAGAATCTTGATAGCCTCTAGGTATGAGAATGGTTACGACATGCTCCGTTTTTTTGAATAAGGGAAGTAACTGCTACGGGGAGATAGCCATTAAGTGCTTCCGGCATCAATTTTATACGGGAACGAGAGGTGTGTTGGCGACATACAGCGCTCGCGATTCAGCTCGAGAGGTGTTTTGCTTAAATCAAATTTTTATCTCAAAGAATTATCCTGAAACAAGGGACGCAAACTTATGTGTTACTTGTTCCTCATAGCATATCCATGCAATGCATATAATAGAATTTATTTAGTACAGCAAATTGGATCATAATGATTCATATATGATAGAAATTGTGAAAGATCCCTTGTATTAGCAGAAATAAGTGTTCCCCCATCCGCTATTTTCAATAATGTGCTGTTTGACGCCATCTTGGATTTTACAGCGAGCGCTTGCAGTCGTTCAATAGCCTAACTATTTGCGAAGCAGGCGCTCGCTCAAGCGCTCGCACTGTTGAACACACTTCTGCTATAACTATAAGATACCAATGTATTGTTTCAGTTATGTATCGCTCCATTAATAGTTGGAAGATCAGAAGACTTTACATTACAATGTCGTGAATGTTGTAATACTGATACTTGTAATAAACAACTTTGTTCATCTGTACAACGTAAGTATGGAACCGTTGACTACTTTCAGAGCCAATAGATTAGAGTCCCTTAATGCAGTTTCTTAATATGTTACTGTTTTGTCCCTGGACCATGGTAACAAGTGGGGAGGGGCTAGGGGTCTTAGTCAACTATTAATTTCTAAAACAAAACCTGATTGCGAAAGTCATTGGTTTCTTTTTTACCGGACATATATGTTTCTTCCGAACAACAATATGAAAATGCTTCCAGTAGTCCTGCAAGGAAGACACCCTGTAGGTTATTGTTTTCGTTATTTGTTTGTGACGACTTATTAAAGAATACCGACTTTGATTTGGCTGTGTGGAAGCTCTGTCTTTTAAATGGCGCCGTCTTGATGTGTTTGCTTAATGCTTACACCCTTTTCTACACTTTATGATTCAATACAACTATAGAGTATTCAATTATTACGGACTTTTATGTGAACGTTCTATTCATTGACCTGTGTCTCAAACAACCCATGCTTTTCTGATTTATTTTCTAGCAAATACAAGCACTTGTAGCGATGACATTAGTTATGATTGTCAGCGTTCTGATACATTATTTCATATATGTAACGATGTACAACATGCTAAAGTTGTTTGTAAGGAATACTGTGGTCTTTGTGACATAGGTAAGACATCTAACCCTCCAGTTACATCTACTCTTTCACTGATTTCAGCTTAAATATCAATTTGAATGTTCTCTATATTTATCGAAAATCGGACACATTTTTGAAGCAGTAAAACAGTGTTCTGATAATGACACTTTAAGTAAAAACTGACATTCAAATGGTCATAATATGAATACAAGCCTCGGAGTATAGAATAAAAGGATAAATTGTAATATAACATAAATATTTAAAACATAATAAGCTGCTAATATACATTTTCGGCCTAGCCATCATTTCAGAACAAATGCCTAACGATTGAGTTCGGCTGGCCGAGACTGCTATATGTCGAAATCGTGGTCTAAATACACATCTTCGACATACAATGATAACATAACCTTTCTAGACAGACAAAAAGCTTCAGTCATTTTTGATTGACATGTTAATACTATAATATATGTACAAAAGTGCAACTAAGTGCATTTCTTGGAATAGAAACGATACTATAACATACCTGAGCAGAAAAAGTGCTTCAGCAAAGCTTGTTTGGTGTATTATTACAAGCAATATATAAGTCTTCGAAAATCTATTAATTAACAGTTGATGGAGGATGGTCAGTTTGGAATGAATGGTCAATGTGTGACGTCACATGTGGATCAGGTACTAGACGTAGATTAAGACAATGTAATAATCCAGCCCCATCAGGGAATGGTTTACGATGTAATGGAACCAATTCTGACACCAGCCAATGTTTACTTGGACCTTGTCCAGGTAGGGTTTATGTTCATATTTTTTATATAGTTTTATTGCAAGAAGATCGCTATAATGTTGCATACTTACTGATCCATGCAGTAGTGTGGGTTTGGATAAATTTTAAACATATTTTGAGCAGTTAATCAAATATCAAAAGTCGTATCCACTCGGCCACAATAGGGCTCGACATTATTTTTTTAAGTATTTTACTCGGTTAGACTACCAGCTTTACACTTTTGTATTTTATTTTCACGAACCAAATGTTCAGTAGCAGTAACAAGTTGCCCGAACTTGGCACTCTTTAATGTCGAGCCTTGCACACAATCCGTTTTCAAACTGAACATATGTTCGACACGTGACTCATTTATGAACCTACAGCGACTTTTTGGGAAGAGCGAAATGGTAATTTTACTAAAATGCTCGGACTGACTACTTACAACTTTAAACTTCTCTAAAAGCTTCGTAATTTTAGCTTGAGAGACATAATGACAAAGGTTCATGCGTGTTAAAGATACGGATGGCAGTTTGAACATTTACAAAGGCTTTTCATATTTGTAAAGTGAGATATTGTATGTTTTGTTTTCTATCACCAGTAAATGGTGGTTGGTCAACATGGTCATCTTGGGGTGGTTGTAGTGCGTCATGTGGTGTTGGCATGAGGGCTAGAGATCGAACCTGTACCAGCCCAACCCCTGAACCTAACGGACAATATTGTGCTGGTGCATCTACGGACAATGCAGTTTGTATTCTTCAGTCTTGTGCAGGTAGATATGGATGCCTTCTTCCTCTGTTGTCACCTGTGTCCGTCTGCGCCATATGAACGAATATGCAGACTGAAGCGTGACATCGCCGTATCGTCGCAATTGACAAAATAAACCATTTAAAGTTTGAAGCCGAAATCTTACATTTATCCTGGTGATAGATGTAGCAACACTGACTCTAAACTTCGCACAAAAAGCGACTGACGTTTAATGTCCAAATATTGTGTAGCTTCAAGTGCGACGTTATGCGGCGTTGCGGCGCTTCACAGGTGCATTTTTTTGAACTTTATTACATTAGATAAAGTTAAGAGTCTAGAAAAAACATTCTGTCTCAAGGACCATATTACGTGAGCTATTATCGCCTTTTTAAAAGAGTACTTTTATTTTTATGTTCCATACACAGTTGTCAATATTTTAAATACTATAACGTGGTCGTGGTGAAAACATTATAATTATACCTGTTATTGAGAAATTGTCTGTGTTCTTGAGATTTGTAATAAGGGAATTCTACCTTTAAAAAGAAAATGTATCGTTCTTATACAATTTCAGATGGAGGTTGGTCAACCTGGTCTCATTGGTCTAAATGTTCAGCTTCATGTCAGGGTGGATATTCTACTAGGATAAGATATTGTGATAACCCCACCCCTTCACAACTAGGACATGATTGTATTGGTAACAACCAAGACCAGAGAATATGTAATAATATTGCTTGCCCAGCTAATATCACAGGTAATTGTAATTATAATTATGGAAGTTTTGTAAGAAAGGTCGCTTATAGCGTTAAAATGTATAGTTAGTGACGACTACGGTCTAAATTCCATTATTAAAATTATAATTTTACACAATTTCAGACGGTGACTGGTGAACCTGCCTGGTCTCTGTGTTCATAAGATTTGTAATGAGGGAATTCTACCTTTAAAAAGAACATGTATCGTTCTTAAACAACCTCCGTGAACAGATATCACGTAGAACATTGTCGTACAGAATCTCTACTATCTCAATGGAGGGTTATGTCGAGATGACCTTCATGTCGACTAATCATTGCGTAGCTTTCATCTAAACGAAACACTATTAATAACATTTTGATTTCGTAATTTCTATTTTTAGACCAAGGTTTGCAAGCTAATTTAACAGCGATATTATTCACAGTCTGTGTGACGTAGACGATGTAAACAAGTTACTAATCATACTAATTTCGTCATAAATATTATTATGAGAAAAGGTCACCTGAACGTGACCCCCGTTTGAAAAATGCCAGATCTAAATTAGCGAGTAGGCGAGCGGAAAATTTTAGATCGGTTTTTAATCAGATTGGTTCTTACACAATTTCAGATGGAGGTTGGTCAACCTGGTCTCATTGGTCCAAATGCACTGCTTCATGTCAGGGTGGATATTCTTCTAGGGTGAGATATTGTGATAACCCCATCCCTTCACAACTAGGACATGATTGTATTGGTAACAACCATGATCAGAGAATATGTAATAATATAGCTTGCCCAGCTATTGCCACAGGTAATTTATGAAATTAAATAAGGTAGTCCTCCTATAGCGCTAAGAATAACTACAGATTATGAAAATTATAATTTAACACAATTTCAGACGGTTGCTGGTCAGCCTGGTCTCTGTGTTCATAAGATTTGTAATAAGGGAATTCTACCTTTAAAAGGAACATGTGTCGTTCCAGGGATTCTATATAACAGGGATTTGTTACGAAGTGCTTTTTTGAATATTCACTGTCGTCACTAACTGGCTGAAGCAGGCTGTACAAACTATTCCAGAGTTTTAAAACTTGATTTATGTTTGTGTACATGTCTTCCATGCAACTTATGAATGTTTCTGAATTTTTGACAAAAAATGCTGCAATTATGACCAAAAATGTGACTTTAGGTGATGTAAAATGGGGCTAAAAATGGCAGATCGGCGGGTAAATGCATTATTTTGTGAAACAGTCTGTGAGCGTAATTTACTTCAAAATCATTTAGAAACACATTTTTCCTAACATTTACATGTATATCAATTTGAATGGTACTTGTACGTGAATATCTTTATTTAAACTTGTTATACTTGTTTTAGGTATGGGTCGAAATAATAGCGACGACAGTGAAATTTGAAAAAAATCTATTACATTTAATTATCGTTACAAATCCCTGTTATATAAAATCCCTGGTCTTTCGTATACAATTTTTAGATGGAGGTTGGTCAACCTGGTCTCATTGGTCCAAATGCTCAGCTTCATGTCAGGGTGGATATTCTACTAGGATAAGATATTGTGATAACCCCGCCCCTTCACAACTAGGACATGATTGTATTGGTAACAACCAAGACCAGAGAATATGTAATAATGTAGCTTGCCCAGCTAATATCACAGGTAATTTTATGAAATTAAATAAGATAGATCTCTTATAGCGTTAATAATAACTACAGTTAAGTCTCGCTATTTAGACAAGCAACATCCATGGTCTTAACAGTAAAACTTTCTTAAAAACTTCTCGGATTAAGCATTTGGGAGTAAAAAAATCATAAAACCGTTTGTTTTACAATAACCAGGATGGTCTTTATTGTCGGACTTATTGCATCATTATTGTAATTATAAATCAATTTTGTAAACATGGCTTGTCCACCTAATATCACAGGTAAATGCGTAAAAATAATTATGGAAGTTTTGTTAGAAAGGTCGCTTACAGCGTTAAAATATATAGTTAGTGACGACAACGGGCTAAATTTTATTATTTAACAAATAGTACATGGCCATGAGGGCAATATGCAAGTTTACGGACTGGTTGATCAGACTGAGGTGCGCTTCGGGCCATATAGCTTCCAAGGTCTGAACAAACAGTCCGTAAACTTGCATATTGCCCGTAAGTTCGTGTTTTATTTGCTATATTATACCGAATTTAAATCCTTTCACCACTCTTGTTGCTGCCATTTTACTATAATATGTTTTTAAATATTAATTTATTCTTCAGAATGTCAAATATCTCAAACACCAGACTGGCTTTCATTTTCACGCGATGCAGCAAGATAACATGCTTGTACATGTATCTCATTTTTGTTAATCGACTTAGCCATTTCGTCTGTTTGGGTTGCCATGAAATTAGAACATCGTGAAAGTCGCGTTAAATAAGAGTGAATGGCATCATAAACAGTCAATATAAGAATTATGGACTGGATAGCCGGTCAATATGCGATATATGGACTGGATGAGGTATAATATGAAAATTATAATTTTTAACAATGTCAGACGGTGACTGGTCAACCTGGTCTCGATGTTAATAAGATTTGTAATAATGGAATTCTACCTTTTAAAAGAACATGTGTCGTTCCAGGGATTCTATACATGTGAATATCTTTATTAAACTTGTTTTCCGTATGGGCCGAAATAATACCGACCACAGTGAAATGTGAAGAAAATCTATTACGTTTACTTATCGTTACAAATCCCTGTTATATAAAATCCCCGGTCGTTCTTACCCAATTTCAGATGGAGGTTGGTCAACCTGGTCTCATTGGTCCAAATGCTCAGCTTCATGTCAGGGTGGATATTCTACTAGGGTGAGATATTGTGATAACCCCACCCCTTCACAACTAGGACATGATTGTATTGGTAACAACCAAGACCAGAGAATATGTAATAATATAGCTTGCCCAGCTAATATCACAGGTAATTGTAATTATAATTATGGAAGTTTTGTAAGAAAGGTCGCTTATAGCCAGGGCTCGAATTTAACAAAAAAATGGACATTTTTGCGAGTGGATTTTATTTCAACTCGCAAATTAAAAAACACTGGCACATTTTTTCTCAAAATTTTAGCAGCATACATTGTTACTTTTCATATACGCAATATAAAAACAAAATAGCTCTATATATTTAGTTATGGATAGAACAATGGCGTTATTTAGGAATAGACCAAGAATATCAAACAGGCTTTTACGTTGAATCTGTACTTGATACTATCGATCTGTCTGGTCAATGCTGATTTGAGCCTTATTACTTTAGACAGTAATATTTTTGCGTCGATTTCAACTCGCGAACATTCGCGTGTTAGAATACAAGTAACTCGCAATATTCAAAATCCACTCGCATTTTGCAAGTATGCGAGCTTAAATTCGAGCCCTGCTTATAGCGTTAAAATGTATAGTTAGTAACGACTACGGTCTAAATTCCATTATTAAAATTATAATTTTACACAATTTCAGACGGTGACTGGTTAACCTGGTCTCTGTGTTCATAATATTTGTAATATGGGGGCATGTATCGCTCTTAAACAATTTCAGATGGAGGTTGGTCAACCTGGTCTCATTGGTCCAAATGCTCAGCTTCATGTCAGGGTGGATATTCTACAAGGATAAGATATTGTGATAACCCCACCCCTTCACAACTAGGACATGATTGTATTGGTAACAACCAAGACCAGAGAATATGTAATAATATAGCTTGCCCAGCTATTACCGAAGGTACTATTAATGTTTTAAACTTTTGTAATTTATTCATTTGTTCTGAATTTAAAGGAATTGCAAGGCTAAAGTTTAACTTAATATTTCCTGATTTTGAATTATATTTTTTATAACTGTGAATGCAACAGACACACTGTTATATTACTTGGCAAAATATTTCTTTATTTTCTCGTGATATTTGCCTGTATATTCCTTTAACGCCGTGTCAACACAATTTTTTGGTTATTTTAAGGCGTCCAGTGCACCTAACCTAGCTCTCTTGGACCGTTGTCTATTACCAGTACTCACCTACCCTTCCATAAGGTTGGAAACTTCTCCATATACCTTATTAATGGAATATTTTCATAATTGTCAAATTTTCATGGAAGGGTAAAACATCTTCGGGCTGAAACTTTATAAGAAAGTTCGCTTATCACGTTAAATTTAAAACAATGTGCATGTAGTATTTTTTTCTCTATCTTCGTAAACAGATATCCTAAAGACCGCTTTCATAAAGCAAGCGAGTGCGCGACAGGAGAATTTTCGATCAGGTTTTAATCAGACTTTTCTATTTTTATGGCTAACAAAATAATTGGTCTAAATAGTGGAACTGTCTTAATAGCGAAACGGTCTTAATAGCGGAACTGTCTTAATAGCGGAACGGTCTTTATAGCGGAACGGTCTATATAGCGGAATTGTCTTAATAGCGGAACTGTCTTAATAGCGGAACGGTCTTTATAGCGGAACGGTCTAAATAGCGGAACTGTCTAATTAGCGGAACAGTCTTAATAGCGAAACGGTCTTATTATGGGGCCAATTTACTTCTCATGTCTAGCATTTTGGACTAAAAAATATCAAACATCAAATGATTTTGCAATAACCAAAGTTGTCTGTACAACGGAAGCCGCGGCCGTGGCGTAGTGGTTAGCATGTCTGACTTCGAATCCGGAGATCGCGGGTTCGAGCCCGGTCGCGGTAGGTCGTACCCCATACATGAGTTGTCGGTCTCGCGGTAGGGAAAGTTAGTACTGGTGACAGAAGTGTCCAGGAAACCTATAGTAGGAAGAGCTGGTCGTCGTATATACGATGACCTAAATATGTGTTGAACACGACGTTAAACCAAATTGACCTTTTTATTTGAATAACACTACATTTACCCACAAATATAACCATGTGCTCTTTTGTTAACACCTTGTTTGTGGGACAAAATGTAATTGTAAACCTTTGTTAAATAATTATGCAAATAGGTAAGGTCGTGGAAAGGTTCATTAAAAAAAGTACAATGGAACTTAACTGCTAAGAATGCAGCAAGGTTATATTTTGATACAGATACCAGTTTGTACCATATTTTATATACATGTACTATCTCGAGGTAAAAATAATCAGAAGTACAATTTCTGGTATTCGAAACTTAAAACTTTCTGTCCGGAGTATAAAATGTACACATAATCAAAAATAATTCTCGTTTTATATAAAACACAGAATATTCTCTTTTCAGCAACAACGACATGGGCGCCCTTTGTACCAGTCAGATTGGTTAACGGCGGCTCAAATCTAGAGGGCAGATTGGAAGTTTATTATGGTGGCTCCTGGGGCACAGTCTGTGATGATAATTTCGACGACAAAGCCGCTCAAGTTGTCTGCCGAATGTTAGGTGCTCCGCTATGGTAATTTAGCTACAGTACATTTACACCTTAAACGTGAGCGTGCTTTAGCAAATGCGTGCTCGAGTTAGAATCAGGCGATCTTGTTTTGAGAACCGTCTCGAGTTGTTCAACCCTTTTCATAAATTTCGACAAATACGTCCAGTTTATTTGCACGCAGTAGTTTCAACATGGCGTCGTATTGTGTCCGAGGTTATTCGTAGTGAATGACACAGATTTTTCGAATGTTTTGCAAACTGAGAGATGATGCCGGCTACTTGTCGAAGGGCAACGAACACTTAAGAAATCGTAAAGTTTTTGTTTATTACCGTCCCTTATACGAAATGGCAAAGATATTGGCTTAAAATGGTCACGCGATTAATAAATTGAGCGTTGTTTTTAGTTCAAGATTAAATCAACGTAAACTTAAGAAATGTGCATTGAGTGCCAGGGTTTTACTTATCGACTGTAAATAAACATGTTATGCAAAGGATGGGAGCAAACATTTCAGGAACTGCAGCAGTAAAAAACCCTAAGAGATTCCACATAGTTAGAGTTAAGCGGGAGCTTTTTAGATCTGAAAACGTTTGTTATAAAAGGGACGCTACTGAACAACTCTCAAAAACAATAAAGGTCTTAAGGAGAGTAATACCCACAATTTGTGATCTCTGATTTCAGGTCAACAGCAAAGGCTTACAGTCAAGCATTTTTTGGTCAAGGTTCATTACGTATCCTTCTCGATGACGTCACATGTCGTGGTGATGAAAGCAGCATATTTAACTGTGCTCATGATTTATTTAATGATTGTACTCATGCGGAGGATGTGGGCGTGTCTTGCATTGCTGGTAAATTTTTTATCATTATAAACAAACCTTTAGAAAGTAGCATACATTACTGTTTGTTTGTTTGGGTTTTACTGCGCGTCAACACAGAAAGGTTATATCGCACCGAAAGCAATTGATAAAAACAATTAATGCACCCAAATGATAATGGTTTTAAGTCTTATATTTTGTTATAAATATTTGTTTCCTTAAGATAGTTTAATATCTCATAATTATGATAGTACCGACTGAAAAAAGTTATCTAAGTGAGTTAAAGTTAAAATGTGTTACCGATATCTTAAGATCCTGACAGTCAATGAGCATACAGTTCTCCAAAATGGTATTCGAACATCGAAGCATACAGTATCACCTATACAGAGCGGCTCTCTACAGATCCAATCCTCTGCACAACAACAGCTTTTGATGTTTCTCTTAGGCGTAGTTTTAATTTAATTTAACCACTGCAGAGGAACACCCTCTGTTCAACAACACATTTTAGTCCCTCCAAGTGGGGGTTGTTTAAGAGTGGTTGTACTGTATTTTCAAGCACTGAACTATTTAATGTTCGATCTATCAAAAAATAAAAGGTCGTCGTGATTCCAAACAAAGCATGAACATTTTCATAGTTTTGAGGAATGAATTTTGTCTGCAAAAAAGTTTCAAACACACAATATTGCCAAAATTTGATTTAGTAATATAAGGAATTAATGCGACTAAATTTAAAAAAGTTAAAGCTGGGTTTAAAGTCAGCTTACATAAACATGTTCAGCCGACTTAACAATCTTGTACAATAACCCCTGATTATTAAAATAACCTTTAGGCAGGTGATCCCTCACAGTATCCATTTACACCTGGGTGGAGTGGAACAATTGTAGGTAAATTTATTGCCCAAGGAATTAGCAATGTCCAAAGCGGGAGTCGAATCCGGAACTTCTTGATCCCTAAGCACGAGTCCTACAACTGCTCCTACATATTCGTAAATATAATTTTTGTTACAATTCTTAGCAACAACGACTACGGCACCTTTTGTACCAATGAGACTAGTTAACGGCGCATCAAACCTAGAGGGTAGATTGGAAGTTTTCCATGCTGGTTCCTGGGGTACAGTGTGTGATGATAATTTTGATGACAAGGCAGCCCGTGTCGTCTGCAGAATGTTGGATGCTCCACTATGGTAATAAAATAATAATTTATTCATAAAATGTGCACTTTTAGTTAAACGTCGGTTGCTATGACTTTTTCCGCATTCATTGGTAAATTGATAAATTCTATTCAACTGTCAGAGTTGCTTACATTTACCCCATTTTTGTAATAAATACATGTGCAAATTAATCACATTTCAAAATACGTTAGTAAATTCGGAAGTTTGCAAACCAGGGATTTTATATAACAGAAATATACTGGTACAAAATTCCATGTGAATATCTTCATTTAATTTTGTAGTACTTGCTATTCGAATGAGCCGAAATAATTGACACGAAAGTGAAATTTGATGTAAATATATGTGGTTGCAAATTCCTGTTATATAAAATCCTTATGCAAACTAGTTTTGATTTTCTACCGTGGAAGAATTCTCTGAATTCAAATTTCAGAATTAACAAACAAAGCTTGATATAAAAGCATAGGTGACATCAGAATGATGTTCGAAGCAAAATTGTGATTTTTTCTTAAAAAATTCCAACAATATAAGATTCCCAATTTTCAGGACATCGGCCAAGCCATACACAAACGCATTCTTTGGTCAAGGTTCACTGCCCATCATTCTTGATGACGTCATTTGTACCGGAAATGAGATCAGCATATTTTCTTGTACCCACGTGGAGTATAATGGAGTAGATTGTACACATGCTGAAGACGTGGGTGTGTCTTGTATTGAAGGTAAATATTGTATTTTTGTTGTTGTTTTTTGTTGTTTTTGGTGTTTTTAGGGAAGATGTCGTCTACGACTCAAAACCGCTTGTAAGACCGCTAAACGTAACGATGTCAATAAACCTCGCAATTGATGCTAAACTCGTTGGATTTTGCCCTATGAAAATAAGTTACAGAAACGCTGGAGTAGTTACATAATTATGTTGACCAGCAGTGCGTCCCAAATTGAGGTGTGCGAATTAGATTAATGTTCGCGATAAGGAACGATTTGTCCGCCGCGAATGTTCCGGACCATCGTCGGCAACCACAGTAATTTCTTCCGTTACACTCCATACGTAACATGGGCAATTTAAATGGCAAAATCTCGTTTTCATGAATATGCATGAGGCAGGGGAGACCAATCTTCTTCCAATGAAATTGCATGTTACAATTAAATACTTTTCAATAACAAAGACGTCATACATCAACGTCATACATCACCCGCTTTAGAAAAAAATAAATTTTGAATGGTAAACCAAACTTTAGATATAAACCGTAATTTTATTGGCTAGTTTTCCGCTGTGGTTTCCTTACGGAACCAATGAAACTGCCTTATTAATTATTCATGACTACGAGATTTTTCTAACCAAATGGCCCACGGTACATAGCGCAGCACCAGCGGAGTAATGTATCGTGGAATAACCTACGATGGTTCCGGACATAGGCGAATTCAATTCTTAAGTGATTCACTATGTGAACAAAGATGGAGGTCACGTAAGAACACAAACACTGAAGGGTTATGAAAGTCGCCATCTTGGATTTGGTGGTTTGAAGAAACCCCGTTTCATATCCTGACACTTTTCCGTGGACAACGCTATCTTGAAAATAACATTTAATAATGACACCATACATGATGTCAAGAAGTCAGTGTTTTCCTGTATTTTACATTGCATACAAAATGGTGAGGTGTCTGGTTTATTTTGGTATAAGCATTGTGTTTGTAACTATGGGATCAGTAAAGCAACGCTATTTGAAAGTATATCACATATTATGAAACACCCTGTAATTTAAGTAACTTTTACACGGCGAATGTGTCGTTAAGGTATGCAGTGATGAAGTGTTCGTTCTCTCATGTCTAATTATGTAGGTCAACCAGGAAGCCAAAGTATCCGGCTATATGGTGGTAAGACAATCCATGATGGTATGGTACAGGTTTATTATAACAAACAATGGTGGACGATTTGTGATGATAACTTTGATTTAGCTGGCGCCCAAGTTGTTTGTCGTATGCTAAACTTTCCTTGGTAAATATATGAAGGTCCTTCTGCTATAAATAGGTGGTCGATATAACTGTCCACACGGCTAGCTAAGTTAGCAAAGAAGTTAACTGATCGAGGGGTCGTAGGCTCTATTCTTGGATGGGGCATACTTTTGTGGAGTATGTTCATGGAATAAAAATCCTACGGCCATTCTACCACCTACAACTGATTCTAAATCATGTAGGGCAGTTGTAAGTCACTGACGGAAGTATATGCTTAGTACTGGTAAACAGCTAAATCCAGAGATTAAGCTTTTCAAGGGTTGCCTGACGGCTTTAATTACCAAAAACAAAACCCAACAACAACATAGACTGTCGGCACAGTTCCGTGTCAAAGCCATTATATGCATGTATACGATTAAGGTACATTAAAAAACTCCCAAGATGTGTCCGCTTCTGTGTTAATTGTGGCGCTTCAATTTATTACTTGGCGAATGCATAAGATTTTGGTGTCATCGGACGGGAAAGCTTAAACAGCAAATCTGATTAAAACCCGATCTAAAATTTTCCGCTCGCCTACTCGCTACTTTAGATGTGGCCTTTTTCAAACGAAGGTCACGTTCAGATGACCTTTTCTCATTATAATATTCATGACGAAATTGTTATGATACGTAACTTGTTTACATTGTCTACGTCACGCAATTTGAAATGAGCCGCCCAATCGCAGACTGTGAATAATACCGCTGTTAAATTATCATGCAAACCTTGGTCTAAAAATAGAAATTACGAAATCAAAATGTGATTAATAGTGTTTTCGTCTAGATAAAAGCTACGCATTGATTGGTCGACACAAAGTTCATCTCGACATGACCTTCCACGGAGACAGTAGAGATCCTGTACAACAACGCTCTACAGTATATCTGTTTACGGAGATTGAAACTATGCATGCATACATCTGAGAAACAGAATAATGTACGCATGAACGCATAGCTAAAGCTTTGTTTTTGATGAAGTCTCAAATGCTAAATTTGAAAGGGAAAGATCAATAATTAAAGACCATTCCCTTATAAAGGACAGCGAGTTGTGATGATCCAAATTGTGGAACTTCACTGTCATTTTGATTTGTTGTTTTGATATTTTTATGTTTTTTTTTTAATTGTTCAAATTATCCAAACTTTTAGGGATGCTGTTACTGTGTACCCTAGGAGCCACTATACAGCTGACAGTAGCTTACCAAGTGGTTTAACCAACATACAATGTGTAGGAACAGAGAATAGTATCTTTGATTGTTTTCATCAGACATGGGCAACTGATTATAATTGCCACCAAGGAATTGGAGTGAACTGTCAACCGAGTAAGTTTTACAAAACTAAGTTTCAAAATTTACTTTTCGACTTTACTTTTGTCGGTTTTCAGAAGCGGGTGATGATTTTAAAGAGGTTAAAATACAGTTTAACCTCTGCAGTGCAGAGCAGGGCAGCATATTTTCAAAAATCTTACTATAATTTGACAGTACAATATAGAAGAATTTACGACTAAAACTGGCCGTAAGACGCTTGATGATACGGGCCCCAGCCCTCTACAGAACGAATCCTCTGCACAACAACAGCTTTTGATATTTCCCGTAGGCGTAATATTAATTGAAGTTTACCTCTGCAGAGCAACAACCTCTGAACAGCAACACATTTTAGTCTCTCCCAATAGGTGTTGTTCAAGAGTGGAAATACTGTAATGTTTTAGGGAGGACGGGCCAAATATCGTATTTCTAAAAATATTTTTGATAAAGCGTTTAAGATAGAAATCTGAGTTTTTAACAGAACAGAACAGAACAGAACAGTTATTAAGTATACGATTAAAATGGTTTTATATTTATTTGAAGATAATTTAAACCATTTGTAGTAGGGAAGACTTTCTGAGTTGTTATGTAGCTTAATAGCCGAATAGCTTGTGTGTTAATATTGCACATTCAGTCTTCACGACAAACTTCCATCAGCATTGGACATTCGGTCCAGCAAAATGGAATTTTAAAGGACAGAATGAAAGTTAACTGGACCATAATGTTATTGTCAAAATTTGCATTCCATTTATAATGATTTAGCATAAAATATTTTAAAATTAATGTAGTACCCTCTTAACCAATCCAATTGCTTAAAAAGTGTTTTGCTCGTTGAAAAGTATTCTCATATCTAATTGCTACTCATGCTCTATCCTATACATAACAGGGCACGGGCCCCCGTGTTGAATTGAAATTGACTCTTGGAAATTGACATGCTTTCCAATTAGTTACAACGCACAGGAGCTCTGTGCAGAAATTATCACGTGATTTAATAAGCGGTATTTCTTAATGCAAACGTCAAATATATAGATAAATAAAAGCACGCTAGTGATTTAAATAAATGGGTCAAAATTGTCGAAAGCGTAAATTCTTGTACACTATTTTCACTTTAAGAGTGGATGGGAATTACGACGAGTTATTGCAGTCCAAAGATTTGGTTTTCATTTGCTATTGGTTCTGTGGTATTTCAAACAGTACTAATAACCTGCCCGAGTCACATGCGGGGCTTTCAATATTTATTAAAACATCATTACTTCATTCAATAGTTTGTAAAAAAGAGTAGGTGAGTATTGTTTATAGCCAAAAAGGTCCAGTAAAACTAGGTAAGGTGCGCTGAGTGCTGTAAAAATGACACAAATTGCGCTGAAATGGGGTATAACCGAGTATAAAAATAGAATAAAAAATTCTCAGCTGTACTTTCTTATTTATTTAATACTGTTAACACCGTGTAAACACAAATTAGTTCATTTTACGGCGTCTTGTACTTTCTTAAGCTCGTCATTTATTTTTTAGAACTTAATGTACGTTTATATGGTGGAACACAGACTAGCGGACTGGTGGAAGTATCTCTAGATGGAATTAACTGGGGTACGGTTTGTGATGATAAATTTGGTAGTAATGATGCTAGAGTCGTTTGTAGAATGCTTGGTTTACCTACGTAAGTATCACCACCACCACCACCATCATCATCATCACTCTCATCATCATTATTATCATCATCATCATTATCATCATCAACATCACCATCATCATCATTGTCATCATCATCATCACCATCGCCATCAACGTCGTCATCATCATCATCATCATAACCATCACCCCCCATCATCACCATCACCACCACCACCACCGTCATCACCGTCATCACATCACCTTCACTATTATCATCAACATCATCATCATCATCCTCATCATCTTCCTATCACCACCACCATGATTATCATAATCATCACCATTATAATCATCATCACCACCACCACCATCATTATCATCATCATCATCTATTTTACTGACCCTATCAGGGTACCAGACAGAGTAAACAATTATATGTTAAAGCAATTTATATTAAATCTTACGAACAAAACAGAGTCATTCCGATTCAAAATACTTCAAAATCGCATGCAGAAAACTTTGACGATATCGTTATAATTGCAGTCCGAGATAACGAACGCACCCTGTGCATTATGTTCCAAAAATAGACTGTTACGGTCTTTAAATCTATTATCAGCGGTTAGCAATGAGGGTCGCAAGATTTACCCCCCCCCCCACATTCCGGTAAAACCACACACTTAAAAGTTATTTGAAGCTTTTACAATAGTGAAGCATCATGTTATTTTTTACAATGTCTGTAACACCGTCCCATCAGTACTATCAGTACTTTGATTCATTTATTCCAGAGTCAACGCCGAGGTTATACCCGGGTCTGTCTCACATTCAAGATCAATATTTCTAGATGATGTTGTATGTAATGGTAACGAACAATCATTGCTAGATTGTATACGTGCTAGATGGCAGACACATGACTGTGATCATACTGAGGATGTTTCTGTCTGGTGCCATTAATGTATACATGTACTACATTGTATTTGATCTCTCTGGAGTGGAATTATAACACTTTGAATTAATTCATGTATGACAACGTTTGTTTGTTCTTTTTTTGTTTGATTTTTATAAGGGACGTTACTTCGTTGGACTGATTTGGCAAGTATGTCATGTCAGTGACTCTCTGAATTACCGACGGTGATGTTACCACTCAATCAAACTTGCAAACAAATTTTAATACAATGGCTATTTCCGAGACCTAAAATTATTAAAAAATCCCGTTCGAGTTCAGAGAGCGCCGGCGCTACTACACAGCATTTTTTTATTCAATATAAGCATCGCTTTTATTGCAATTTATGCATGGATTTGGCTAAAAGTAAGACAGGCATATGGATATATTTTAACAACATTCATGATAAAATAAGCTCGTATAGACAATTTCAATAATGATAAGAAAGATAACTCTTCCACTTTCCATAACCTTTAAAAGTCAATTCCCGGAGTAATCTCCCTTTATCAAACACAAATATTGGTAAATTTTTACTCCACTACCAGTAGAGCATTTATTAACCCCTCCGATTTAAATACTCACTTCAGTACTTTTCTACTCAATATCGTTAAATAATATAAAAATAAACCTGTATGTATGTACGGGGATTATCGAACGCATATCTAGCACTTTAATCAGCGGGATTGAATGCGCTTTGCGACGCTGACAAGTTATTTTGAAATATAGAAATATTTAGATAACTTAATATACGAGCAAGTTACTTTGATATATAATGTTATTTAAATATATAGACATTTCTTTGTAACTTAATTCATGTAGATTTCTAAAACAAGAAGCTAACTTAATTATATACCAAAGTTTATTACATACTTAGTTCAAATATGAAGTGAGCAACAAACACTTGTTGATGCAAAATATCTAGGTGTGAAATGCACTCCTTAGAATAATTGATCAGCCACCTGTTTTGTGGAATTCTAACGATTTCAAAAATAAATCAAGTAATGGATTAACGTCGATTTAACTAATCTTCAATAAATAATAAAGCATATAAAATTACCACATTTGTCGAGTGCTTACATGTGCGTTTTGATTGCTGACGAAATTAACAATAAGTTTGAGAATTTCATACCTGCATAATTTACTTTGCATAGACATTCGATGCAAAATTGTCAGAAACAACAGTGGCGCGATTTTTACAATAATCTTACGATAAAAATCATCGTAAGTCAAAAGCAAGAAACATTAGTTATACGGTTATCATTTCATCAATAATTTCAAATATGATTGAAATATGTAAAATATTGTACATGTGTATATTTTGGATATCATATCTTAGTTATGTTTATTATCCTCCTGACTCTGAAATGCATATTTGTTAAAATGACTTACGACAACTTTTTTCGTAAAAACTTTTGTAAAAAGGTACACAATCTAGCAACAAGATCTTAGAAATATATATGGAAATGTTAAGCAAACATTAGAAACAATAGCAGTTAAAACACAGACCTTCCACACAGCTAAATTCAAACGTCGAGTGCCTATGATATATATTTAGTAAGTTGGTTGTTGAATCAAGCATCACTTTCTACAAACATGTATATATTGTGCCACTCCTATGGAATTCTTACCGATTTGAAGTACAATTACAGAATAAAACACCTTCAGCGCTTCCGAAACTATTGCGTTTCTTTGTTTTGTTCTTGGAAAGTGCACTTGGTTGCATTCGAAGTAATTAAATAAAACCGTCACTATTATAGAGTTCCTCGCATAATTTGAAGTGTTTCGACTTTTGTTAACTATCGTTGAAGAGGTTATACTGAATGAAATTCTTTCAAAAATGATAAGTTTTATTTTTGAAGAATCTCGCGGAATCACGGGGAAAGTGCGAGAATTTCAATTATTTAAAGTGTGATTTGAAGTGTTGAGTACTAACAATGTATTAATGCTTCAATTTATGAAATAATAAACAATGGTGAAATCATATTCCAGAAAAGTTGAAAATAGTGCTTTGTCTTTGAATTAAGCAGGCAAAAATTAGGAATATTTACTGGGAAAGGTTATTGCAATTGGAGAAGTTGGGTTAGGTGGGATTTCAGACAGCGAAAGAATCATTTAACTCTGTCTTAAGCGGCCTGTGCATGTAATTGAATGTTTCGGGGTGGGGGCATGGGTCATTTGGCCCAAATTAAAGTTTCCAATCGGCGTGGCCTAGTGGTTACGACGTTGAGATAAATTAATAGATAACAGTTCCGCGTTGATTAAAATTCCATTCAAAACATACCCTGTTGTTTCCTTACGCAAGAAACTTTATCCTCCTAGCTCAGTACTACTTGGATACCTTCTCAATTGTAAGAACGTGTTTAAAAAACGAGCTAAAACAAACTTAGTATAAAAATGGATGACTGACACTATTCGACACACTTTCATTGATTAAGTTAATGTTGATGTTAAACTCACAATTGTTCCAACTGTTCCAATTCTCTAAAATAAAAAAGTACGGAAATTTATTTCCCCATAGTAACCTTAGAAGTCTTAGAATTGTACTCAAAGTGACTTCATACTTTCAATTAGCCTTATTCAAGTTTACTTTTGTCTCAAACCGGATGTGACGTCACCCATTCTCTTAAAATGTTGCCATTTTTATTTTGGAATTGTTTATTTTTTATTTTTGCCCGAGTTGAGTGCTCTCATTTACATTAGCTCTTAAAACCTAGAAAATTTAATTATTGACTCTTAACTAAGCCAGCACTAACAAGCTGTCGAAGACTTCCAGGAAACACCATGGAATCAATATGGTGTCTTAGACTTGATCTCAAGGCATTTTAGCGATAATTTTAACTCCAATACAGTCAATTCTGATTTTGTTTGATAGTACCATCATTCTGATTATATTAGCCGATAAAAAATTATCTGCTCGTGAAGTTACTTATTTAACGCGCCTTAATTTCGAATCTAGTGGCCCGAAGGGGGTACTATTTCGAATCGAACCGGGAATGTTCTACCCTTCCATGAAAATTTGAAGTATGAAGTAGTTCGGTTTTCAGGTACCTGTTAGGTGTTTAGAAATTCTTGCGTCAGTCATAGCGGAAGATCTATTTTAATTGCTACTCATAAATTGCAGGAACTATTTGCGGATTTCGTACCTAAGGGTTGATAATCTAAAATTAGGGTAGATATATATGTTTAGCTTATATCTCAAACAGATAAAACTCGAAGCTTGTTCATTGTTGCCTGGGTGTTCGCCCTTGAATGTCTCTGTCCCAAAGAGCCATGGGTTGTTAGTCACTCTTTTGTTCAAGTACGTGTTTCCCCACCGCAGCACAGTCATATTCGTCAAGCAAAAAATATCCCTGATTTCAAACATCAAAAGTCGCATTGTCCCGATGACAATGGATTGGTAGTAATTTATTTAAGATGTGCACATTTGTTACACAAGCAAACTTAAATAAAATCCCCATTATTTATCCATTAACAAACAAAGGAGAGTGATCCTCTTTCGTTGCTATCATTGGCAAAACGTATCAAATATATACCACAAAATAAATGTCTGAGATCGAGTGCAAGACCAACCATGTCGTGCTCATAGGAAATAAACGACCAGGGTCAATTACGTAGAAAAACAAAAGGTGCTTTCAGGTGCATGATGTCAGCATGTAGGTTAGATAAAAAAGATAAAAGTCTTGGCCCTCGTCTGCTTAGGCTAAATTTCAAGACGCTTCAAAGTTACCCGAAAGTTTCTAATGACAACAGACAAGGGTTTGAAACAAAAATTCCTGATGCAATTTACATACGTAAAATGTATTATCTGAGATTGAAATTGAATTAGTCTGTTAATCAGTGGCTATAGTCCCATAATTTACAATTACTGTACTAATAAGGCAAACAAGCACTTGCTTTTCGCCTATTTTTCTTTCTAGACAAATTAATGAATGACATCATATTGCGCTACAAATAACTGATACCTACCAGATGTTCATATTCTTTGATATCAATTTATGTAATTTTTTTAACTGTACTATGAATCTTTTACAATATATGTAGGTAATCAATGTTATTCAAATCATCCCTGATCTGATCAGAGATGATGATCGATTATTTAAACCAATTTTTTATCATGCGCGTTAGTGCACCAGATTAATTATTGTCAAGTTTTAAGTCTTTTCTTAAATACATATTTAACTTGCGAATAGCATTTATTAGCTACTTTTTATTTTTAATATGTTTTATAATATTTTTGTTGGAAATAACTATATTGTATGAATGTGTGATAGTTTTAGTTATTTAAAATGCTTATAGTCTTTTATAACTCTATTAAGAGTGGCTATGTAGATGGTTTTTTAATATTGTATAATATATAAGTTTTATATACATGCTGTACATAGATGAGACTTAAAATAAATAAATACAATCTTTCCTGAAAATTCCTTATTAATATACATGTATATGAATAATGATTGTTTGCTAAAATCGTCTGCACGAAGCGGAGCTCGGTATTTAATGATTACCAGTCCAACATCTTAACCACTTGATCACGCCCTCTCTATGATTGTTGATCTTTTTGAAACAATTGTGATTAAAATACTTCTAAATGAAACTTATTATAAATCAATGATAATCAAGTATTCAACATTGGCTCGTGGCACTTTCTTACTTTATTAATTCTAATATTCCATTTCGACAGATTGTGTTTTGTTGACTCATATTGTGTAAGAGATACTTGAAAATAAGTGATTACTTTTTATGGAGGTGTTATGAGGCTTTAAGATAAGAGGAACTATTTCTTATGGAGGTGTTATTAGGCACTTCATTTTTTATGATCATTTATAACCATGTTTAGTTAACAATAAAATGAGGGCAATTTAAATGGTACTCTAAATGACCAACGTTTCAGGACTGTAGAATACGGGGTCAGATGAGGTATGCCGTAATAAATGTGTTTATAAAGTAACGCATATTTGAGCAATATCCTAAAAATATTTCCTTAAAAATGATATTTGATAATCATGCTATAAGATAGAGTTTTTATTGCAAATCTAAAATTTTAGATGTTTACTCATTTGATATTAATTACCCATATGATAAATCAAAATTATGGCCTTAATAATATGTTCCAAAGCTTTAGGACCACCCATGACTTTAAAGAGGTGAGTGCTGACGGTACAATCCGACCCCCTCCGAAACACATAATCGTTTAAGTTAAATTCCTACATGTTCAGCCGTCTTTGCAATTTTGAACGATAACCTCCTGGGTGAAGTGGAACAAATGTAGCAATATTTCTAGCTCTTGTGGGGTTTGAGCCTCTAATCTCTCGAGAGCGCATCATACCCCTTGAACACTAATATTAAAATTCTTCTACAGGCCTGCAATTTCAAAAGTTTGAGCAAATCATTATAAATATATAACATTTTATAAATCAAATAAAAATTTCGACATTTGTGTTTTCTTTATTTGTGTTCCAATTAAACTAACTTGATATTTTAATATTTCATTTTAACTAAAGGTCTTCGACAAACAATATCTCTGTCATTTTTGTGTTCTATAAATTAGTTTGAATGATTTACCCAAATGACTGTGCTAAAAATCAAGAAATTGACACTTGTAACAGGCACTCGTATTCGACACTCGTATCGTTTTTTTATTTGATTAAATACAAGAAAAAAATCAAATGTACTAAATCATATCTGAAGACGAGGGCGTTCATATGTTTCTTGAATCAATAGAACAGCTGCGTGTTCAGTAACGACTGTTAGCTAACGTTACGGATACGGGACAACTCAACCCGAAGACAACTCAGCCCGTGCATAACTCAACTCAAAGTTGGGACAACTCAATCCGTTAGTAGAGGATTGAGTTGTCTCGGGTTGAGTTGTCTCTTGGTTGAGTTGTTCCGACACTTCTGTTACTGAACGTTTAGGAACGTTCAGGGTAACTGAACACGCTGCTGTTCTTCAAGTGTCTTCCCCCAGTTAGTTTTTTTCTTTAAAATTTAACCTGAATAAATGATACAACCCGCCCAAGCACTTTGACAAATGGAATTCTCTGCACATTTTTATGCAAGTGCTCTAGTTTAGCGTTCGATTCAATTTTGGTGCGGCAGATTTGAAGCATACGATCAATATTCTCAGGACTATTTGGACATGTTCAGTGACAGATTGTTTGTTTTTTGTTGGGTTTAACGCCGTAGCAACACATTGTATAGGTTATATAACGGCGATCAGTTAACATACTCACTCCTCCTGGATTTAGCTGTTAACCAACTACTAAGCACGTACTTTCGTCAGTGACTTACAACTGCCCTACACCATTAAAAATCATTAGTAGGAGGGAGAATGGCCGTGGAAATAATTTTACGACCAAGCTCCACGAAAGTATGCCCTGTCTGGGAATCGAACCCACGACCCCTCAATCAGTAGACTTGCGTGCTACAAACTAAGCTAGCTGGGTGGCTTTTCAGTGAAAGAACTGTAATAGAGATTATGTGCCACATGATGTCAATTCAGTGAAAAACATGTATTTGTTTACTTTATTAGAAATAGTCGATCACGTGACGATAGATCCTGATCATAGATGTCAAAGATATCAAGTCATGTTTGTTTGAAATTTCAGCGAACCATTTTCTCATGGGCAAACAAGTGTAGACAGTCAAAATTGGTTGTTTGCGTATAATTATACATATTCGGAACTTTTCGGTTATTTTCAATGCAAATACATGTATACGCATTCGTAGAAAACAGCCGTGGAGTTCCGAATTATAATTTTATTGTTAAGACACTTTTACTTAATCTACTGTTGCATCCTGGGAGATTACATGACCCAAGTTAGCAGACGAGTTAATTTGAATAATTATTAAAATAGGCCACACACTCGGACAAATTATGCTGATTTTCTTCCATATATGGAGAAGATGTCTGCCTCATGGAAAAGTGTAAACGAGTACTGGGTCAGAAAAATCCAAAAGTCGCATCAGGGTTATACACCTCCGTACAGGGAAATGTTGTCGGTTGCTAGGAAAGGATGAAGTGATCAGGCCTACAAGCTGACAAACAAGTAAGACGGCAGTAAATAGCTGAAACAAATAGTGCATGTAATAAACAGATTAAACGCCGTAGCTCCGCTAACCGCCACAATGCCTCTAAACGTTGCACTCGTATGTAGGACATATCTGACTTCAAAGCAACCACGTTTAAACCTTACGGAACCAACCAAATATCCCTAACAATCACACTAGGGTCCATACATTGTATAAGACACTCTCGCGCCTTTAGCAACCGTCTAAAGGTCCTTAGCAACCAATATCGCGACCCTAGCAACCGCAATATTACAAAGAAATTGTCCGCAATTTTGTCATTGTTTTCTTTAACACAATGACTGTTCTTGGTTGAACTGATGGAAACCACTGCCACGTTGTTAATTAAGTTCTAAAGCCAAGGACGATGCTACTTCGGATCATTTAGATTTATGAATGGGAAAGAAAGCAACACGTATGTTAAGTCTTAGAGTAGGATCACAGACACTCTGCTAGTTAATTAGACAGTTTGTTTTGTCTAAGAACGTCAGGGACAAGCAAGCGTGGAAATGTTTCTATGTTTTATTGGAAAGAAGAAGTAGGTTGATGCATTGCCTTATACCTCGACAATACTATTAGATGTTTGTTGTTTATGTGTTTGTGCTTTTTTGAACACAACATTGTCGAGTCAATGGTGGTTTGGAGTTGTTTTCATGAAGACAATTTGTTATTGCTTGGACAAGTCAGGTACATGTAAACACCTGGTTTTAACCCATGTGGATTTTCCCCACTGTCCATTCCAAAGGGGAAACCACTTAAGTTTTGTTTTCATTATTTGTTTTGGCGTCCCCTTTATATTTTAATAAAAATTGACAAAATCTAGAACATCTCCTTTTTTGTTTTGGTTGTTTCTGCTCCTGCTTTGTTTTAAGCATCGTCGGTTATCCCACGATACATTACTCCGCTATGCTACGTTATGGAGTGTGACCGAAGGAAGTACAGTGGTTGCCGTCGATGTGTTTTAAGATACATTTCTTGTATTTAACAAAATGTTGTAGGGTTTTTTGAAAATAATTCTTATTTTTTCTTGCAATTAGAATCATGTTTTACGTATGGCTTGTACTTTTTGACCTGAGAAAAAAGCAAATTCCAGTTCTATAATATTTAAAGCTTGTTCTCTTTGACCTGGGTGCTACATCATTTATAGTTTTTTTTCATATTGACCCTAGTAATGTATACAATTTATACGTATTTTATAGCGTTTTCACGTTGACCTATATAAAAAAATACAAAATAATGTATATTTAGTTGTGTTTCCATGCAAACATTTTATTATTATCATCATTATTATCATTATAGCATGTCATTTTGTTCAAGGATTTCACATTTTGAAACATGACGCACACATCACACCATGGACAGGAAATCTTAAGTCAAAATATCTCTATTTTAAAACCAAACTATTAATGTTATCACACCACTTGAGTATTACAAAAATATTTTGGTGATTTGGAGAAAAACAACTCGTCCTCTATCTTACTTTTTTCTTCGATCAAACTTAACAAATTCGTACAAATAATCATGTAGACCTACTCAACGTCTATGACCAAGTTTTGTAAATTTAGAGATTTAGACATAAACTACTCATTCCTGATCTTACTTTTCCAACGAAATGAGCATTTTAAAACCACATAAACATACATGTTTATCTATTAATCTATGGACAAGATTGGTTGTTCTTTCATTTATCGCAGTTCGTATAGTAGGTCATGCGTGTTTTTGTACTTTACTGTTTCAACATTGACTTGTTCTTTAATGAACAAACTAAATCGTTTTTACTATGATTTCGTGGAGGTTGGTTTGCCACTGATTCTAAATCATGTAAGTCATTTTGTCAGTCACTGACGGAATAATGTTCCCAGTAACATGTACTTGTTAACAGCAAAATCCAATGATTTAGACTTTCCAGGAACAGTGAGTAGGTTGACTGACCGCCGTTATATGACATATGCAATACGACGTTAAACCAAACGAATAAAGAACATTTTCAAAATTGGTCCGAATGTCTTTTTATTATACGTGCATGTTAAAACGGATCATATCCATGTTATGTATACAAAAAATACAAAAATGGACTACATACGCTTTCCCCGTCTATGGAAAAATTTAAAAGTTTTTTCGATGAGGTCTTACTACTTTCAAACATTTTTTATCTTGTACCTCGTAAACTCATTGATGTTAAATCGGTAGGTACTAAATTGTTGCCATGTCTTTAAGTTACGTTACGAGAGCAGAATGTCGATAAGGGGTCCACCAGGGGTGGGGCAGGGGGTCAAAGGGTCTAGACCCATTTAGAATTATTGTCTTATCACATTCAAAATATCGTTGAAATTTTGATTGAATAGTTTTAGAGTATAACCTGTCTTTGGTTGTTGTGAACTTGAAAAGAATTAGCGAAGCTTTACAAAAAAAAAACCTGAAGACAAAAATCATCGCAAGTCAAAAGCATTTTTTTTTCATAAAACGTCCATTGATCTGCCTAATTAAATTTCCAAGCTGATTAATTAAGCAGAATATAATTTAACTATGGAAATTTTATCATGATTGTTATGGATTGTACGAACCTTCTGACACAAACAATTTAAAAGAAATCTTACGATAATTTTGATAGTAAGATTTCAGTTTGTAAAAATTCGTAACTAGCTCCGCCCATGTGTATTGAAATGTCCTTAGTAATAAACGATATCATCCCACTTTGATAGGTTAAGACTTTCCAAAATATCTAGCCTTAAATTTCTTCAAAAGTTTTGACCGTTTGAAGTTAGGAGAAATCCTAAATGTGTTTAACTTATCACTGACTTACGAGTGATTTCAGTTGATTTGGTATTTATGTCCGTCCTATAGTCAGTGACTATTTATTATTTTATGGCTTAATTCGTCGTTAAATATTTATTCACGGAGTTAAAGTCTGTCAATCTGCATTTCTGTTTTTTAGATTTTGGGATAGCTACGGTCTGTGATTGAAAACAATTCTGAATTTTAAGGTAAGACAAAAGTTTATTTATTAATTGTTTGGTTGTAATATTTTGTGCGATTTGCGGGGCCAGTGGCTCGTATTATCAAGCATCTTACGCCCGGTTTAAGTCTATATTGTATAGTTCAGATATCGTAAGATGGTTTATACTATGCTGTCCCGTATTATTCAACGGACTTACGACCGCTGTTCGTCGTATATCAGCGTCGGAATCTTACTATACATATACATGTATCATGAAAGCTCTTTTAAGGTCTATAAGTCAGCAGTTTTATTTGTGAAATTGGATTCTATTTCTAACGTATTGTTATATATATATTGTTTGGCAAAACGAATTGTTTGATGAAGTGTTACATAAAAACTCAAAAGGTTCTGATAATTTAAAATGATCTAGAACAATAAAAAAACATTTCACGTTTGTGTTGGAATTTGGCATTTGCTCTCACGGAGTATAAATCTAATAAGTAAATAACCTAGTACTGGCTCATCGCAGGAAAATGGTCAGGTGACTACTCCGACATATGGCGATAACTAGTAAAAATTGGCTAGAAATGATAACAGGCCAATTATATTATGTTACAACGGAAACTTTTATTAATGACATGTCAAATCCACTACAATACAACCTCTCTTGAACAACACCCACTATAAAAAACCAAAGTGTGTTGTTGTTAAGAGATTGTTGCTCTGCAGAGATGAAATTTTAAATCCAAAAACCCCTTTGGAAATATCAAAAGCTGTTGTTGGGCAGGGGATAATGTTCTATAGAAGGCCGCTCTACAGAGGTATATACAAAAAAACCTACAAAAATATTTCTAAATATGTATTACCCTCCCGTTATATTTTGACTGTTATCTTCAGATCCATTACATAGATTAATTAGATCCGTATCGTTTGTCATTTAAACCAATATTTTAAATTAGGCCTAAAACATAAATCCTGTTTTATGGGCAACGGTCTGAAAAAAGTCAGGTAGGGCAGGCTCCAAGATTTTTTAACAGCGCCAATTGTGATTTTCGATTTTCACTTAAAATCTTCTTGTTAATATTCCTGGAGGTAAGATTTTAATATAACTCTAGAGTCGGCGATAGTTGCTCGGTAGGGACAGGTTGTCCTAAACCCAGATTTGTTTTTCAGGCCTTAGTTTTAGATTTATTAATAATTGGCACTAGATCCAGTTACGCATTTGTAGTATTCGATGTCGTGTATTTGTATACGGTAAGAATTCATTCATAAAATTTGTGAAGTTGTGATAAATATCTAAGATTTATAATTTCCATAGTTGCTTTTTATTTCTCATGATTTATTTTGTTCGATTAATAGTACTGTAGATGAATGTCTTATGAATGTTTTAAGTGATCCGATAAGCTCAATTTGGCTGGGCATTATAATAGTTATGTTTTATTCATTATGTTTGAATGATAACGATGGTGATAATAATGATGTTTTAAAGGCGAAACGATTGTTATAATGATGATAATGATGATGATGTTTAAGTCCTAAATGCCTTATTTGGGAAAATTTGTCCCTTTACTAAGATCATTCCCCTATTATACGTAAAAATCAACGATTTCAAAGGTCCTTAAATATAGCGAAACTTTACTGCACTTAGAAACTTATATGCCTTTCATACTTTTAATAGTTAAAAAACATTCAATTTTTATATCATAAACTTTTACTATTAGCAGTTTATACATACTATTACTGTGTTCCAATTTTAAAGAAAACTGCTAATCAGTTAGATCTACCCAAATGTTTATATTTCTTATAAAATTATTGACACAAACTATTAACAGTAACATAATAATGAAATAACTTATAATTGAATTACTTATGACCTTAAATGACGAACCCATATAGAATAGCATAGTACCTGAATTGTTAAATTTCATTTTAAATTGTCAGTGGCGCATACATTAACCCGGCTGATTTTGATACTCACTACAGTACTTCTGTACTCACTGAAAATAGACATCAAACAAATATCTAGCATTTAAATCAGCGGGATTAATGTGTGCGCCATTTAAATTCAGATAAAATTTAGCAATATGCAAATGTAATGTATGTATTTCATTTTAATCGATCCTGTTAATTCGGAAGTACTGTAGGGAGTATTTAAATCAATGGGGGCAATGTTAAATTTCAAGAAACGACATGACATCATCACATTTAGTATCTAATAGGCAATAAGGGGGGAGGGCAAAACATACAAATTTGTTAACAAGTTATTCAGTTATTCATATTGAATGATAAAAATGGAGATTTATATGTCAAGGGTTAGCATGAGAATACCTAATCAAAAAAGAGCTTCCTTTATGTATTTAGGCAATTAAAAATACATTTGTTTCCGGAAAGTTATAATGAGACAATATCATTTATGATACAATATTACATTGCACCTGGCTAGCTGTTTATTTGTATCTATTTGTGTTCATGGAGAATCTTACACCGACTGACATTTCCAGTTAGTTATCTTTGATGACTTCGAAAGGTCACGTGTTCTGGTCATATTAAAAGAGTCCTTTACTTCGTCAATAGTGCAGTCGACATAATGTTGTTTTGGTGGAATTATTCATCTCTAAAAGTTTGCCTACTTACTCACACATTCCAGAACTGAAGCAATCGCATACATGTTCGTTAATTTGCATTGAAAATAAGTACCTCGTACTTCCTATTATTATGTTGTTCGAATCGTGAATCGCTCAGCCTAGTAATTCACGGATTCCTAACTTGTAGCAATCGCAGACTTGTACATTTCTTGCCCTTGAAAAGACATAAGCTGTGCCCCTTATAGTTTGAATCGTGAACCGCTCGGTCACTAAGTTTGCGTTCTACCACTTGACCACAGCATCCACAATTCAGGGTACATTCGATTTTCAGAAAGTAAACAAACTATCCTTTTTCTTTCAAATATTTACAGAAGTCAAAAAAGAAAAGGATTTATGTAGAGCAAAAATTACTATTACATTTCTATGTTCGAAAATGTGCACGTTAACTTGTGAATTGTAATTGTTTCTAAATCTTCTGCACAAATTATTTTACAAAAGATCTAGTAGATGTATACCATTCGATTAAATTTTCGGTGGAGGATTTGAAGTTAACATTCAATATTCACAGGACCAATTGAGAATTTATGGAGAAATGTAGGTAGAAGGTATTCTACGCGTTACATGGTGTCATTATTTGTCTAGTCTATTTGGCTAAATGCATGTGCTTTTTTTATCTTAGTTGTTGTTATTGTAGATCACGTGACTGTAGACCTTGCTATTAGTTCTCATGTACTACCCACCGTCAAAATAAACCGAAAAAACTATTCCGTCATTTATTGCTACAGACGTCCTTTATCATCATTGTCAAGATCACCGATATATTCTAAGCCAGTTACAGAAACCATCTACTTCATTTATATCTATCTAAATTTCGATCGATTAAAATAGTTTAAAGGAAAGATTTGTCGACGAGAATGTTTCAAAACTTGAATCCAGAAATTTAGTTAATAAATGGATGATTTAAAAACTCCATGCATTTCAATTTCTAAACTGATGTAGACATTTCAAATTTCTCATTGTAAGTAACCCGTGCCTTAATTTGATTTGCTAAGTTACAAACGTGTTTTTTGGAGACAGGTCTTGCCACATGTGGCAAAATCAAAACAGCACAAACTGATATGTTATTTATCATGGCTTTCTTAAAGTACATTTTCATTTTTTTTTCATAATTCTACACACAAAATTGAATTAATGAATTTTGAATTATATGTCGTATGATAAGACATGTGCTATGATGTACTCTGTTTCCTAAATGTGTGTTTATGCACGAAAAAGTAAACTTGTTTTTGTTAGCTTTTAAATAAACCTGTTGGGGCTAGTGTAAGGTTTGTGCTAACTTGAACTTGATTTAAACCCCTAATTGGCCTTGTTTTGCCACTGTTCCCCTTAAGTGGTTGTTTACGTTATTTGTTTATGGCGTACTTTTAATAACACACGTTTAAATATCGGAAAAACCTCATTTTCGTTTTGATCTCCCTTTGCTTTCAGGCTGTGGGGAAGGTCCTTATCACTTGACTGTTACTGGCTATTACATGTTTTCAAACTGACTTTTAATAAGAGAAGAAATCAAAATTTGCTCACATAGATTGCCGCTCAATACAAGTTTGACTGTGCGACAAAAAAACTCAGACGTTTTTGTTATAATTGATATTCCGCAATGAGACGAAACTTTGACTTTTATTCATGAGTTACGACAATAATATTATTATAAAGATGTGATCTTACGACACTATTATGATTGGTCGGCTAATATTATAATCCGCACTGTATATATAGATAGATAGATACGAGTCGAAACGACTTTATTAAGTAACGTACGATACTGTTTTCTGAACGTAGTCAAGTCTACGGCGCTTGGGACGTTATTTTGCTTTGTTGTTCCGAGTTTTTGGACTAATTAAAACTATACAACGCAACCTCACTAACAGGTATTTTTTATATAATCATAATCTCAAAATAACAGTCAAATATCAACATATTATCACCGCTTTACTTCTAAACAAGATACATCTCAACAACAGCTATCTCTTAATAATAACCACCTTTAAGCAAGAACCATTTTTTCAACAACTAAAACATCTCAACTACATTCACATGTAAAACAAAAGTCATCTCTCAACAACAGGTATCACTTAAAAATACTCACTTCTCAAAACCAGATACGTCTTAAAGGCGTCATCGCTCAGCAATGACCACCTGTAAACAACAATTGTCTATCAACAACTGCTACCTTTCCCAGAAAACCTCAAAGCAAATTTCAAAAACAGCCACCTCTAAATGACTTTCACCTCTTTCCAAAACAGACGCATCTAAAAAAATATTGCCTCTCAACAACACCTACCTCTAAACATCAGCCACCTCTCAACAACAGTCATTCTAGCACCAACAACAGAAACTTTTCAACATGAGGCAGTTGTCATGTAATCAATCACCTAACGACGTTCACTCACGGTCTAGCTAAAGACTGTCGTCTTCTTATAATGATTTTTTTGCCGTAAAAAGTGTGGTTCTCATGTCTTCAAAGTATCAATTTTATCTATTCATAAAAGACGCAACAGAATTGTGGATCAATCTGTTTTTAAGTAGGTTGACAGGCTGGCTTTTAATCATACTTATATGAAGCATTAAAAGTAACGGCACAGCTGTTTTTTTTCATGTTCCGTCTTTCAGTAGTTTGAATTAATTGGATATCAATTTCGTTTAAATTGACGAAAACTATTAAAATTTAATTTGATTTAAATTCATGACAGATTTTATAGAACGGTATATACGAGATTATTATTAGAGCTAAGTGGTTTATGGCCGTCGATAAATCTCCATAAAATACTTTAAAATTAGATCAAATTTCTGTTTCATAACTTGACCTTTCAACGACCTTGGGTTTTGGTTATCTAAACTGTATGCATTGATTTTAGAATACTTGATAAGTGAAAATTCGGAAAGAAATGGCTAAGAGGAAAATGTTTTGATGAATGGAAATTTGATTTAAATGTATTAAACTATGTCTGAGTTATTTCTTAAAACAATATATATGCGTCTTCAAAATGTTAACATACTATAGTTTTTCCTCAAATTATTCCAAATTTCAGCCAAACATCTGCAATGATTGTACTGTTTGAAATCAGCCTATGAATTAACTTTTCGCGAATACAAAAAATGTTGTTGTCATTCGAAAGAGATTAGCCTGGGCTATGCATGCATTTACAAATCTGTGAAATATAACAATTTTAATGGAGAAACTGGCCACTAATTGGACTTTGGTAAAAATTACCAGTTTTGGAGTAATATACCTTAAACGTATTTCTTGTGTTATTGTCTCATCCGGCAATCTATTCCTTTAATAAAGCATTGCTTATAATGATAAAATGTATAAAGCCATAACTTAGCTACACACTACACCAAACAGATTTCAAAATCGAATTATCTTTGTCCTATAATCTGATGACCATAGAACTTGCTACCAAAATCTTCATGAATACACTTGACGATCAAACCATCATAAATTTGTGCGAAAATTGGAGAGCGTCCAGATTCGCTACCGGTAATTATTTCATAAGACAATAAGAAAAGCAACACATTATTATGTAGAATTGTCCATTGTAAATTATTTGAAATTACATGTTGTACCTCAACATGTCTGCGACGGTTCCAGACGCCTTTTAATTATTGCAGACCTGCATTGATTATTCCGCTCCAAGACAATCTCAAGTAATCAGAGTATATGTACACTGCCGCTAAATGACCAAATGATCTCCGCTTTAACTTTAGTGTTCGCTTGAATAACCCAGCTCGTTGGTATGTTTCTTGTATAGTTTTAGAAAGTTTAAGTTCTAAAAACAACTCCCTCTTTGCTTTTGGCGGTGTGGAAGGTCTGTGTTTTTACCATTGCGGTTCTTAATATGTTTGCTTACACATTTTCGTTTTGAGTGCTGACGCGGAAGCGATTTTGTTTTAGGAATTTTCAATGATAAAATTTTTTTACTTTTTGATGTATCTGTGTGCGAACTAAAGGTCAAATGATTATGACAAAAAAAATGGGCTACTTCTGATGTATTTGTTGCAGAAATGTAGCGATGCGTTCAGTGGTCTGAGTTTGGAAATGTGATTGGCCGTAAATATGGCCCCAGAGACATGGCCATGTGTAGCACATGTATACATTTTATGAGTGTACTCACTTTCGCAGAATGTCCAAAGTTTGAATAAAAACACCACGCTACCAGACATGACGGCAACCACTAACAGATGTAGCATAATTCATCACCTTATCGTTACATAATACTCATGTGATCATAACTACAATATATTATTTCGTTGTCTAAATTATTACACCCCTCTGTCAAATTACAGTTCCATTTCTTGATTAAAATTTTTTTATTGCAGTGTTTCTGTTTTTGTCCAGGCCGCTTTGACATTGTCTCTATCGGCATCTGTCTCATGGAATGTCACTTTTGTTTTTGTATTTTATTTGTTATTGTGCGTCACTAAATCAGAGAATGTGTTCGCTACCTTAATAGAATGTGGGCCCGTTTTGTCATTCATGTCAGCTTAAATGTTCCAATCAGCGAGTAGCGTTAATTTAGTTGCAAGTGAAAGTTGAAATAACTAACATATATCAAGCAAGGCTTTGCCACAAAAGTGTAATTTGGTGAGGAACGCTGGTCAGAACCGCTTCGTTTTACCTATTCCATAAAATCCACTGTGTTCAGACGCTAAACAAGACCTCTGTGTACATTTATTTCGTTTTAAGAATTACGTAAGTCACTTAAAGAGTCATCGGTCATTCTCACTACTTTGAAATTTACATGAGTCCTTTCATTCTATTTTAAATTCGCTTTTAACCCAAAACTTTTAGATAATTTGCCAATTGAAGGAGCACTGGTCATTTCTTCTACCTTAAACTTAACCTAAAGTACACTGCGATCAGACAACCCACAATGCCATCGCATACTTGTTTCTCAAGCCAATTAAAGAATAACTGGTCAACCCTGCTACCTTCCAATTTAGCACTCTCGTTGCAACATAAAAATCAACGTATACCAAAACTAAGAACTTAAGCCAATTAAAGGAATACTGATCTTCAAGTCTACCATAATCAGCCTGAAATTCTACTACCTTAAAATTGGCATTAAGTCCACTGCGGTAAGACGTCATGTAAGGCCATCTTATTCCAGCAAGTGCTAATTACAGAAGTACTGGTCAGTTTTGCTACTTTAAAATTAGCCTGAAGTTCTCTCATCATGCCGTCCATATCAATGTCCAATACTCTTGGTTACAAGTTTAACACATGTAAACAAACAAGAGTTGCATAACTTTTAACCGCAGAAGTGTGTGGTTTTTATCAGCCTTTATTTATTCTAAATATTTAATTTTAGATTTAATCTTGTTTACAAAATGATTACTTAGTTACCGATGCTTGTTTTGTCGACTAAACAAACTTAACACTTTGATAACAAGATATAAGGGCATTAGAAGTGAATCGGATTTCGGATATAGATTAAATTTCGGATACTTTTGACCTTTCACACTGTCCTGAGCTTTTCTATAATGTTTAATTTCGACGACATTGTAAAATTTTGCAATTTGCAATGAGACATGATAAAAAACGATATTAAAGTTTTAGTAGAGAAACATGTTTTCGGATAAACTTAAATTTCGGATAAACTTGTTTCTGATATAAATTATTGAATTCCGGACGTTGCCAACCATTATTGAATGAAGCGATGCCTTTCTCTCTGTAAAAAACGTTCTTGTTTGCCCAGTTGTATCGATCCCACTGGAAATTGTTAAGTTTCAACTTCTAACTAATCTTTGATTTTTTTCTGGTTTAAGCGAATGAACTTTGGACTGTTTAGAGCCCGTATAAAATCAGTTACTACGTAAATCATTGTCAATAAAATTTAATCACTTAGCCACTTAGCCCTCACCTTAGTGTCCAAATTTTGAAAACACACTCTAGTTTAAAGTAAGTATGTAATTTAAAAGAAACTTTCACACGTTGTGAGGCTCTGGCGATAAAGATAGTCGAAACAATGTACATATTTGCTTAAATATTTGACCAAGAATGACGTTCGCACCCAAGACACACCCTGCCCTGTCTTGTCTTTTCTTTTTTTTACTTAGAGCGCTATTATTTGTTGGTTAAGAAACGAACTCTGGATTATTTTAAAGCGTGAGGTTACACTTAACTGATTTTAAATAAGGCCTGTTATTATTAATCATATTATTAATGCACGTCATAGCCTTTGTTTCATTTTTGTTAGGGTATTCACCCAACTGACGTTATTATGACGTCGTTATGACTTACTACCCAATCGAGTTACTCATAAGTCAAACTAAAATACGTATTTACATAGATAAATGAAGACTCATTTAGCATTTAAATCTCTTTACGGATTTAATAGAGATATCTAATCATCAAATACGTTTGGGACATGGATAATCGATATACAAAGTGTATTAAACTTAAAAATTGATATGGGATCAGCACTGATTTAGAATACTAATTTAAGGGCTTGGGTTAGCCTATTTAGATTCTACTCTGCTTAACTACATTTTGGCACTTTTAAGCCTTATTACTAATTAGGTCTAAATCATGAATATATAATTGCGATTTATTTGCACGAATTATCAGATCTTATGCATTGAATCTGAACTGAGGTTTTTGATTTGGGTATATTTTTGGTGGGTTTACCACCGTAGCAACACTTTGTATAGGTCATATCATAGCGGTCAGTTAACCTAATTACCGTTCATGGAAAGGCTAAATCTCTGGAGTAAGCTGTTAACCAGGTACTAGGCACATACTTTCGTCAGTGAGATTTTGAGTTGAAGACATAATAAGTAATAAGGCTTAAAGGGCAAAAATGTAGATAAGCAGAGTAGAATCTAAATAGATTAGCAAACTTTATACTAAAATGGAATCCTTGTATCAAAATGTATAATTTATCATTTTTATTTTATCAAAGATGATAGCTAGGGATATCTTAGGTGTGAATCGTAAGCCCTCTCATATTATGGTATTTTTGTATATATACATAAAGGTCAAGGGCTCATAAACTAATTTGATAAGAGAAGAATCCTCTAATATTTAAAATCTAAAATCTGACAGCTTTACTTGCTATTAAGGCCGAATCACGTTTGTCAGCAAGCTGGCTTTAAAAGCGGAACTTGATTGTAATTTCTAGAGAGCGACAGAGGCATAGGACGTAAAAAGGGTATATGGTCACCAAGTGAGTTTGCAAGATAGTTGTATGCAATGAAATAAGAATTAAAATGCATTTTATTCAGAAAATTGGTTATTTATCTTTATATATAGAAAGATTAACGCTTTTTCCTATCATGTCGCATTGAACAAAAACACCCCAGGAAACCTTTATGTTTTCGCTTCGACTAACTAAGTTTGAATTTGAAAAGCTTTCAGAAACTCCGATGAAATAAACAACACAGTCTTATTGTCTATCATGTTGCATTTTAAAAACTAAACAGCATTCGCCTCTGTGGTCATTACCCATTGATTCATACCATTGTGTTAATAAATCAGTTCATTTCCCTCTACTGTACTGTACTCAAAAACCCATACCATACCGTAATGAACAGTTTATAATATGTTATTTTAAGACAAAACGATGGAATCAAGAAGTGTTTGCCATTTGTCATTGCCATGATCGTATTTGAAATCGAATCTTGTGGTTATTGGTCCTTCCTTAAAGTGATTTAAGGATACGGCTAAAAATATCAATACATATATGCTTGAGAACTTTGACCAGAGTGTTAGCGCTTTGATGACTTGGCCAGCGAAAGGGCCTACTGAGGAAGAATTCCCATAATGCAAAGTTACAGTCATTTATAAAAATTATAAAATAATAAATGTAATTAAAAATCTGACAGGGTGAAACATCAGAAATATCACGTACAATTAGAAATCTGTTTCCAGAGAACAATTCTGCAGTCAAAAACACTTTGTATCATGGAAATTTTACCATAGGTAAGAAATATGTTTTATTCCGGCGTTGGTAGATGGGTTAAGCATTCTCTTGGGTCAATTACGCTGTAAGTACAAGTTTCTATATGGCAAGATGAAAGATAGGACAATGGAAACAATGCCAGTGGGAATTTCTGTTTTCTATTATTCCTCGTGCAAAATTGCAGGATTATTTATTAGACATTGACCGCGAATGCATTTTACCCTCTTTTCGTTTAGAAATACAGAACAGCCTTTATTTCATCGTCGGTTATCCCCACCGTCGGTTATCCCACAATACGTTACTGCGCTATGCTGCGATATGTACGTATGTGGCGTAACGGAAAAAAGTACTGTGGTTGCCGACAATACCTTTATACAAGCTAAAAATGGATTTTGCTCATGACCTAGTTCATCGCTCGACTCAAATTTTGTGCGGAGACTTTAGAGTAAAAGAGAACTGCCTTAAAGATTTTGGGACTTTCGGGGAATGAAGGTAGATTAGTTATTTTATGCCAAATTCGATGTCATTTAATTATTTGTCCAGGAATAGAAATCAGTGAAAATCAAGAAGTTGTTGTTGTAGATCACGTGACTATCGACCCTTAATATTGTGACGTGTTAAATAGTATTTATTGTGGCTAGGTTAAACACTATTTCAAGAATGGGTAATCCAATTTAATAATGTAATCGGTTCAGACAAATTTAATCTGTAGACTAACCCTCATCTGTGCAACAAGAATTGGAAATTTTAGTGAAATTTCTAACACGTACAGTGCCGTCCAAAAAGTTCTTCGATAAATGAAATTTTGAGAAAAAACTGATTATACTTACTGCAAGAAAATTTCACTACTAGACCGATCATGTCTCGATTAAAACTCATTCAGTTTAAATCATATGTTGATAAACTAATTAATGTTGATTTTGAAATTTGGTTAGATGGCCGTTTATTTTCTCATGGGTTAATGTGAATACAGAATTTTATCTAAGGACTTTTGAACACCGCTGTATATACAATTATAACACCTTACCCAATTATAAAATAAATTTTCTAGGAACTCACGGAGTTCAACAATAATGTCGTTATATACTAACTTATTATTGTCTACTTCGAATGCAATCTGCTTAAAAATGTGAGTGAAATTACGGTGAAACTTAGGCATAATGGACATTAATCGGATCTTACAAAACATTTGCAGTTGGCAGTTTTCTAAGATACATGTATTTAGGTTAGTTGTATTCGTATATTCCAAATGCGACCAAAAGTCCCAAACTCGGGGATTTGGATTCATAAGCTTTCAAATTTTATGGGGTTATGGAAGTCACATGGATAGGAATTCAAGAAGCCCAAAATCACACAGGTTACAGATTCATGGTGTTATAAGGTTTCGAGACTCGCATCGATCGGGTTTTAGAGTCTTTCGGATTTCAGAGTTCTGAATTTCGCGCAAAGGTTCAAATATCGGGGACTTTCAAATTTCAGTATGTACGGATTAAAGGTTATTCGGTTTTCGCAGACTTTTAGGTTTCAGATGTAATACATGTACATTATTTAAATATTTAAATTATATATACTGGGTGCCCTTTTCTGTATAATGTGTGAACTGTTTTCTTAACTTTAATATAATCTTTTCCTATCATTTTAATACGGGCACCTTTCTTCTTTTCATTCCTGTAATTTCTTTAAGCTTCAGTTCACTCAGTATGTTTTGGCTTCGGCATGAATAAATATGCTAGTCGCCCAGTATTGAGCTAGTGGGATGACTTGCTTATATATCGTGAGACGTAACTAAATTGATAATTTGCATGTCTGTGCTTGAATTGTTTTAACCATTCGTGCTCAAATATCATTTTGTCCTCTAAGCTCAAGGAGATTGCGACCAATAATTAAATTACTCAGAGCCGAGGAAATGATAATGCCATTCGAAAATGTCGAATTCTGTTACGTGAATTTCAAAGGACATACGGTCTTAAAAACTTACAGATCAATCTTTATATAAATAAATTGACCACAAAATGAACGTAAATCATTTTGAAGTGGACAACGCCTTGAACCTTAAGTTGTGTTTACTTTGGGCTATCTTTAGTATTCGAAGGAGGTCGGGGTTTGAGGTCACGGTTTTTATTGATACTTATGATTCAATTTATTTTCATTTTTGTTATCAAATTTGTTCGCTAGTGGACTTGTGATGGTATTTATTTGTATGGTTAACTTATCTGGCACACTTACTGTGTCCATTGTTTGTAGAATGTGTTATATTAGTGTTTGCTAAATAAAAGTTAACTCTTTTGGGATTGGGGGATAATTTGCATTATGTTTTGGCGTTGTTTCCCCTCCTAGTACAGTTTATTTGATACTCTCTGCACATGTTAATATGTGAATTGAGGACCTATGCCTAGAATGTTTTTATCGCTTTAGCTATTTCTTCAAACAATATATGAAAAAATAGAATAACTCATAAAGCGGTTTGAAAATGTATTCATCATTAGCGAAATCTTAAACTTTTTTTGGTACTTTCGTAACCGCACTTTACTTGACATTAGTTTCTTGACCTCCCACCATGTAAGCCAGTTTACACATACCCGGTTTGTAGAGCAGCTAGAGGCTTGCTGTGATTACAAATCTAGCCCCCCGCCCTATGCAGTTATACCCTTCCATTACAATTTGACAATAATGCCAATTTTCCTCCATTGATTAGATAATATGAAGAAGTTTCCGGCCTTGTGGAAGGGTAGGTGAGTACTGGTTATAGACATGGGTCCAGGAAAGCTAGGTTAGGTGCACTGGTCTCAGTAAACTGACCTTAATTGTGTTACCACTGTGTTAAACCATGTATGAAAACGTCTAGAAATTTTCGTTTACCCCCCCTCGACCAAACCAAAAATAATCATAGAAAACAACATTTAATGCAATGACATACATCAGCACAAAGGTCGATATAATTGCCTATATCATTGAACAATCATTGACAACTTAATACTAGCCTAGTGAAAGAATACAGTTTTATATATCTTAGAAGAAAAACATAACATACCGCCCATTTCTCGATGCTAGTATACAAGACAATGGTGAAACCTCTGTCATGACGCATGTAGAGTACTTGGTTATACTCGAACCTCTGTCATTACCTTGTCAAATTAACGCTTCGATGATTTATTTGAAAGTCTGTTAAGTTCAGGGTTAGAGAAAACGTTTTATCCTTTCTTTCCTTGCTAGATGACCAGGTCAATATTCTCTGTAACAAATGAAATAGAATCATTGATTAGTCGGTCATTGTTCTGGAATTGTTAAATTAAGTATTGTTAAATTTTATTCAACTTTCAGTGGCGTTAACATAAACCCCGCTGATTTAAATAGTCGATATTTGTTTGATAATCTCCGTACATGTGTTTTGGTATATACATTCTGATTAATCGTGAATACAGAAGTACCGTAGTGAATATATTTGTGCTCGGATCTTTAAACATGTAGCGAGTATTTAAATCAGCAGGTTAATGTATGCATCACTGACAGTTGAATGAAATTTAGCCATAAATTTTAGAGAATTATGATGTTCAATTGTTTCAATGGTAAAAAGTAACAGTTACTGCTTTTATTTGTCCAAGTTTCATGCTTATACATGCAAGCACATTTTACAGCTGCTATCCATGACCATAGAGGTAGGAGCAGTAATCCAGTGGTAGGACGCACGCTTAAGGATCGAGAGGTCCCGGGTTCGAATCCCACCAGGGGCACTGCTAATTTCCTTGAGCAAGAAATTTACTTGCGATTGCTTCACTCCACCTAGGTGTAAACGGGAACCTGCGAGGGTTGTATAATTCCATTGCGCCAATTTGTCGGCTACACTAATAAGCGAAGTAAAAAGACTCCCCTGGGATATTGATAGATATATACTAGTAGCCCAATGACCAGGGGCAATAGCTGTCAAGTCGGTGAACGTGCGTAAGCATGAAACTTAGACTTTAAAATACAATTACTTTAGTTAACATTATCGAGCTTAGCATTGACTGTTGTTCTTCGCGTGAATTACTGATGACTTGCCTCCGTGGTCGAATGGTTCAAAGTGCTTATCAAAACAACCCCAAAACTAAAAAAGATACTTTTTTCATATAGATCGAACTTCAAATATGTTGTATTCGCATGAATCAAGCACAATTGACTCACCTAGTTCAATAGTTATTTTAAGAACAGAATAATTAAACAAGAAAACTATATCATTGAAAAATTATATTTTATATCGATGAATCAGTGCCTTACACTTCTGAAAGTCTGTGAGCATTTCCGCCATATGTTTTAATGTGCGGTAGACAGGGAACTCTTTTAGAATGCCAAAACATCATGATTATCGGGGAATTAATCCTCAAAGAGATCTAGAATTTCAAAAGGAGCGTCTCTACATACTCAAAACATCGGTCTTAGATTTCTTAACATTATTAAAGCTAACCCCACGTAGACATTACAAATACTAAAAGTCATAGATTTTGAATTAACTAATATTACCTGCATTTTTTATGATTACTCAGTAAATTTGTGATTAATTAAAATAATAAATACAATTGTGTTTTTGTACAGACAACCCCGGGTGTATGGTAACAGTCCTACTCCAAAATAGTTTAAGAACTTAATACGTAATTTGAAGGGGATTGAGTATCACAAAACTTCAACTTAAATATACATGTACTGTGATCAAAATTATTGTTTTATATATTGACCACCAAATTCAACTTTCAGTTTCGATCTACATTCACTTTGAGATGCAATACATTAACTATTAAACATATTTAAGCGAAACACTAATCTATTCAAAAAGTTATTGTTTTCATTTAGAGGTTTTAAAATAAAACTTTTACCAGATAAATTGCAATTTCAATGCACTCCATAGTCAGTTTTAGTCGTGACGTTGCATTCTCGTTCCAAGAGTCTAGTAGGATTATCAATACTAGATAGTATTGAGAATCCTACTAGACTCTGGGAACGAGAATGTGACATTGGGGCTTAAAAAAGTTTTTATCATACTCATTGGTACTTTTTGTATATATTGGTGCGTCCATAAATCAAAATACAGTTACTAAATAAGTTATAAGTTAAGTAATATAAATGTACAAATACAATTGAAGATTTACATAAATTATCCGTCAGTCATCAGCTTAAATTTCAATGTTTGTCGAAAATGTTAATCATTTTCAATCAAACCTGTAGCCTGTTCAATTACCCCGAACGTTCCTTAACGTTAGGGTCGGAACAACTTGACCCAAAGACAACTCAACCAAAAACAATTCGATCCCCAACTAACGGATTGAGTCGTCAGAACTTTGAGTTGAGTTATTCACGGGTTGAGTTGTCTTCTGTTTGAGTCTTCTCGTACCCGTAACGTTAGCTAACAGTCGTTACTGAACATGCTGCTGGCAATCGACTTTGTTGCAG
Organism: Mactra quadrangularis; assembly: GCA_025267735.1. Classification (NCBI taxonomy): domain Eukaryota; kingdom Metazoa; phylum Mollusca; class Bivalvia; order Venerida; family Mactridae; genus Mactra; species Mactra quadrangularis. The sequence continues at coordinate 42,221,177 of CM046305.1, read as the reverse complement.
ATTTCAATCATTCCTATCAAGTTTGGCCATCTGTATCGCACTAAAAGGTTTTAAAAGTTTTTGGATGCCTTTAAAATTCCACTTTCTTACATCTTTCCATATAACAAATGACTTTTGCAATACACGTACTTTCAAAGTTTGTCGAAATAAGGAGTTACTCGTATAAATTATTTTAATCAGATTTGGCCATCTTTGAAACATTTAGAGGCTTTTGAAGGCATTGGAATTATACATTTGAAACATGTAAGGCCTTTGAACCCCATCTTTGGAACATTTGGGACCTTTAAAGGTGTTTGAATTATTCAAATGTTATTTTCTTACAAGTTCTTTTATTGCGTAATAGCGTTTGCATTTACGTATTGTTTTATTATAATACGCTTTTGTGATGTAATAGTTTTTATATGTGAAAAAATGAATATTTTATTAATGAAGTCGACAAAATGCTTTTGGTTGCTAATTTGGCTTGTTACATAAATCACTCGATAGTAAATTAAAATTTGTAATTTGTATATTTTATGTGTAAGTAAAATTAATGGTTTTGGTTTGGCGTTGTTCTCTTTGAGTAAAGGATTCTAACAGAATTTTAAAATGAAATTTTATGGCAAATCTGGAGTCAGCATTTTATTTATTTATTAATTTTGTTCAGTTTTGAAGAAAAAATAATTCATATTCAAAATGATGCATTTTATTTATTTGTTGTTTTTTCGATGATATTTTACGCCGTTCATAAACAGTTCTTTGCAGCGATAATTATTTACTGTAGCTGTTTCGACTTACAGTTTTTGTGCAAAAAAACCCCAAGCTTTTCAGTATGGTTTAAAAAGCACCAAAGAATTTTCCCCAGTAAGTTTCGCCGCATAACTTAATTCGCCGGCGTCCATTTAGGGAATTAAATAAAATCATTAAACGGTTTTGATATATGAGTTTTTGTTTATATAATTTGATAAGCCCATATCGGTAGTCACAAATTTTGATAATTATTATTTCTGTTGATTTAATAAAAACATAAACAATTCCGACAATGGTGTAAGTAGCTTTACGTAATGCAACCATATTAGATAATGGTTGGTTTTGGGTTACAGTTGCATCGGTGTTGGAAATTTTTATTGCTCACTTAGTACGTCAAATTACATCACTGCTTATTAGATTTTTGGACTAATTAGCTGTTATGCATTATCAGGAATAAATAAACGTTGAGTAATTCAAGCGTATCAGGTTCGTATAATTGTATAACTAATAAAAATCCATCAATAGCAAAAATAAAGTCTGAAAGCATCCCAGGAACGGCAACAGTGAAAACACTGCCGACACTGTCCTATCCAAGGTAGAAAACCCCATTATGTCGATTCATGTAATCTTAATTTGATTATGGCATACTTTTACAACAAAAGTTAAAAGGTCTTTTTCTTGCTCCATTTTATAAACGAGTTTATCAATGCCGGAAGCCTGAAAAACTTCAGATTGTCTCGAACATTTTAATCTATGACTCATTTTGTGACTTCCAGTGGTCTCGTTACTCATTCAAGGGTACCTTTAGACGCTTTTATGCTGTTCTGCATTAGCATTATACTTAGCCAATTTTATTATTGTAAGTAACTTTTTTCTGAGCAAGAATTCTCGTTTCGGAGTACTTTTCGGATATAAAACATCAGACTATTAATCTAGCCCCTGTACTCTTAACTTTGCTAATTACACAGTACAAGCCTGTCAACGGTACCGAAAACATTTATCCTGTAGTGAATTGATCGATTGACCCCCACAATTGTTCTAAATGACCCTCATAGTACAATGTCTTGTATGCCAGCGTTCGTGAGCATATGTCATTTTTGGTCTTAAGTAAGTGTTAATTGGAGACCTTGTCTATTTGACAGATCACAGAAAGTGTGGAAACAAAACGCTAGAAGATCTACTCCAAAACATAACAATACGATACAATACAATAGTTTTTTTCTGTTGAAATTCAATGTAAATCTTTGAGCGATGATATACGAGCACTTGTTGTTGCCTTTTTACAACTGTAGATAAATCAGATATCCGTGTCTGTGTACGGGGATTATTAAACAAATATCGTAGAGTTTAGTCATGAAATAATTCCTGCCACTGATTTTAGAATCATGTATGTCAGTCACTGACGAAAGTATGAGCCTATTAATTGGTTAACAGCCAAATCCAAAGATGGGAATGGAAAGGTTGTCCTCATGGAAGAGCGAGCAAGTACTGGTAAAGAAGTTTCTAGGAAATCTGGCTGGGTGAGTCAGTTACACGGACATTTTGTCAGATACGAACGCGATCTCGCGAGAAGTACGAAATTCGAAACTACGGCCCGAGAATTACATTAAAAATGGCGTCCATCCAAATTGAAAGTCCCGTGGTGTAAAGACACAGTAATTAATTGATACTCCCACTATTTTATAATTTCAGATTTTCAATTTCAGTTTATACAGAGATTGGCACATGCTAATTAAAAACAATATTCAATGAAGGTCCGCTGAGAATTATGATTTATTTAAAAATGTCGAGGAATCATATTTCCAAGTTAATTTACATTATTTATCTTTTAATCACACACGATATTTTGGCGATTATTCACATAAATAATTTTACGCCTGAAATCAACGTGAGTCTATTTTTCATATTTTTTTTTCAAGGATTAAATAATACTTGTACAAAATGTAAGATGGTATTGTTAAATTTCATTCAACTGTCAGTGATGCATACATTAAAACCGGTGATTAAATTTTCACAACAAGACTTCTGTACTCACGATCGACAAAATATACCCGTATGTATCTACAGGGGTTTTCAAATCAGGGGAGTGCCAACAGATTCCTTTTTTTGCTTAGGATTATAATACCCTTTCAGAAAAATTTGACACAAACGACAATTTTCCTCCATTATTAAGGTTTATAGAAAATGTGTCGGCCTTGTGGCAGAGAAGTGAGTACTGGGTAAAGTAAGGTTCCATGAAAGCTAGGTGAGGTGCGCTGTCCATCATTAAATGACCTCCATTTGTGTTATAAACCCAGTAAAAATGAGGCTTTTAGCTTAAAAACCTTCAATGACTGACTACAGTTTAATCCAGCTCGCAGACTTGTCGTTTAAACAAGTAACTAATGTTATTTACGAGTTACGACGTCTATCTATTACACTTGTTAGAAAGTCACAGATGCTACATGGTCCCTGGAGAACCCCCGGTTAGTTTACAGTGTTGAAATTTTCAATTTCTACGAAGTCCCTATAGGGACATTTTAGAATACCTTTTTTATTTTCACGATTTTTTCGTTTAAACATTTATTCGTTTTGACGTAGTGTATTTCTTGCCTGTAAGTCATTTTTAAGTAGCATGAAGCAAGTTTTTCTCGGTGCTTAACATAGATTTAATGGTAAAAAAGTTTTTTTTTATCAATATGTGGCATTTTTTTTCTGCAAAATGTGTATAATGTGGTTGTGGTTCGAGGTTCGGACCCCCTAGGACAGTTTGGACCACCCTAGAAAAGTTCGGACCACCCTAGAAAAAAATCCTAGATCCGCCCCTTAACGAAAACAAAATTTTATTTAGAAAAATAAGAAAACCTTTGAAAATAAAAAAGGTATTTCAAAATGTCATTTTAGGGACTCCGTAACTTTCTGATTATCTGACTTTAGCTATTATCATCTTCAATTTATTTGGACTTTTTAAGTTTAAGATACTTTTTTTATACATTGTATTTTAATTTCTTGTCTGGGTCGGTAAATTTTATTCTGTTATGCATTTTATAGTTTTGATAAGAATTGACTCAGATATGAGACTAGCAATAAACAGACCATTTCGTTAAGCTTAGGGCGCTGGAATAAATTTCCTCAAAGCCCAGACCCTAGCAAAATATCCATGATCCAAAACATTTACTAACACTCAGAAGGAAAATTTATGTTTGATAATGAATAAATAAAACATACTTAGAGGGAAACCGACCTTTACTCCGTCCCGGAGCACCTATAGTTGCTTTATACTTAATTTGAATTGCAGCGGGCAGAAGTGATCAAATAACCTAAAGCGATTCGAAATTCCATATTTAGTAATTTTACATTTTTTAACGCTATCATGATAATTATATGATAAAACGAACATTGACGCTTAAATGTATCCGCAAAGATTATCTGTGAATTGACTGATAACTGGCCGATTACGCGTCGCAATTGTAAGTAAGCGGTGATTGTTCCGAGGTGCTTTTATTGGTTCTAAAAGACTGCTAGCAACCGCTGCCATTTCGCGCTACGTTTTATCCGCGAATAATAACTGTATAAAAATCGGGTGTGCTATATCGCTCTAATTGAGTTTGAAGTTGAACGTATTTAACAGTTAATTTGTTGAACGGAAGTTAAATTAAAAAATTAATAAAGAAATTAAATTAAATTTCTAATATCGGGAATGAATTTTGTAAACAGTTCAGTGTGACTGCGCGATTTTATGATTTTCAAAGATAGTGTGCAAATTTTGTAAAGTTAATTTAATTTTATTCAGAATTTAACAAGGTTTTTGAGACACTTAACCAAAGTTTATTTGATTTTCTGTGGACGGGGATAAAACAATTTTTTCGTATTCGAGATTGGAGTGACTTTTTCGAGGTATGTGTGTAGTTTCTTTTTACAATTTTTAGAATTATGTAATAAAAATATTTTTTATTAATACGTTCATTAAATGCTTTATTCATATATGTCGAATTTGATGCTGCTTATGCTATTAGGTTATCAAGTGCCGTGTTTTAATTATTGTTTTCATTCGTTTTTGTGAATAAATAATTTTAGAGATTTAACCATAAGAGATTACCATGCCAAATGAGTTGCATTTGAATGGATTTTATAAGTAAATATTTTGTATTAATCTTAATAAAAGCATTCATTTTTTGGTATTTAAGACTGTTTATGGAAGACTCTGCATATGTCTGACAACATTTAATTTGAGACGAATTTCACCTGTAATTAGTTTTGAACCTTAGATATAATAGATTTGAAACTTGTTGTACTATTCTACTTATTCTAACTAACTTTATTTGTAGGATAAAAAGCTGCAACATCTCTTCGTCATCATATTCAATTCCAGCATGTTTTTTCAACTTGTCCAATTTCATTCCATCTTTTTCCACTTCGTTGTCTAAACTTTTTCACCAATTCAGATAAACTGTAAATTATGATGGGCAGTTGTCAGTCACTGACGAAAGTATGCCCCTAGTTGTTGGTTAAGAGCTAAATCCAGAGATTTAGCCTTTCCAGGAAAGTGAGTAGGTTGACTGACCGACGTTATATGACCTATACAATGTGTTGCTACGGCGTTTAACCAAACAAACAAACAAACAAACAAAGATAAACCGTACATACTTACGTTTAAGACTTTATTTTACCAAGAAGCATTATACTGTCGCCAAATTGTTGATGATTTTAGTTTTGTAGATTTGTTTCATTTTCTATCACAAAAGGTTATCATGGTATCCTATTTGATACTTCCCTTGTACGAGAATAATTTTCCACGAATTTACATTTTTTTCTTATCGTATACAATATTAAATCAAATTAACTAAATAGTTTTTATCATAAATGCTTAGTAGGGGCTAATATAAGGGTCTAATGTTTGGGACTTTACGCCACAATTCGGTATTTATATAGTGAAATCCTTCGTCATGCGTTTGCATACACGTTGATATACTTGTACTTTTATAGTCTGATCATTTCGGTCTGTGACTTTAAATACTTTAACGTGCAGTTTTCATCATTTGTTTTCATTCATGTTAATATTCATTTAATTTTGTAGCTTGGTCAATTTGACTGTTTAATATATTACATAATGTTTATGTAATTGCACTGTACATAACTGCTGCAGTGTATGTTAATAATACTTTGTATTCCTAGTCACAGGCTAATGTGAGCAAGCTATAAATGATATTTCTTCTCAGGGCAATCTGGAAAAGCTATTAATAATATTGTAATTGTATCCCTAGCCACAAGTCAATGTGAAGAAACCATAAATGATATTGAAATTATAGGTCAATGCGTACAAGCTATATCTGCATATCGAAGACAATAGTTAAATCTCAAAATGACTCTCTTGCAACTTTTCTATTTGATACTGTCGCACTATATAGATTTTATTCATGTATTTTAGACACAAATACCCAATGCACATAAAATATTACAATTGTATATTTTTAAACACACATATCTATATCAAAATATACGTACATGACTAAATCGATCCATGACACTTTTATATAAGCGTCAATCAATCGTTAATCAACAAAACTCAGTCAAAGACTTTGTTTTTTGTTGAACATAGTACCAGAGATCGCTCTAAGACTGTGAAGGAAAATAACTGCTAGGTAGAAAGTTAAATATTCAAATCGTATATAGCATAGTAAAGTTTTAAGTGCAGTTTAAAGTCTGCTTCCATGAATATGTTCAGCCAACTTTACAATATGATTTAAGCCTGCTTCAACATACATGTTCAGCCGACTTTACAATTTTGTATCTTCGATAACGCCTAATCATTGATATCACCTTCAAGCAGGCGATCTCTAACAGTTCCCATTTACATCTGGGTGGAGTGGAACAACTGTAAATTTCTTGCTCAATGAGATAAGCAGTGCCCCTAGTGGTGTTGGAACTGGGATCTGTTGATCCCTCGGATCGCGTCCTACCACTGGACCACTGCTTCTATATATGAATAAGACTTGAACAACTGAAGACAATAATAACAGTTGTGAGTATGAAAATAAAACAGTACACAATTGTTTCATTAACCCAAATATGTCATTAAAATATGTCAAGAGCACGCACTTGAAAAAAACAGCAAAATGCAGCTGTTAAGATATTAAGACCATTAGATAGATTTGTGTGTTTAACTTATAAATTCGTATACAAGATTCATTTCTTATTGTATTATTTAATTTTATTCAACAGTAAGTGGCACATACATGAACCCAACTGATATCAATAAATGATACTTGTTCGATAAATCTCGTGAATAAGTACGGATATATATTTATACTGATCATGAGAACAAACGAACTGTTGTGAGTATTTAAACCAGCGGGGCCAATGTACTATTTACAGTTGAATAAAATTCAACTGCTCTTACAATGAATTTATGTACTAAAAAGCATATGTATAAAACTACTTAGACATATATAATATACATATACACACTCACTCATATACAAAATTAATCGAAGTTTTCGATTTGAACATTTGAAAATTTACGCCTAGCTATAAAGTTTCTTTGTTCAATACTGAAATTACACTGAACTTCTAGAAACTAACATAAAATCACTCAAGAGCTCTGCTGCAACGTAAAACTGGTAACATTAAAGAATTCAAGCAATTTATAATAACAATAAAAGTTAGCATATTATATGTGAATTTATATTCTTTGGTTATTCTCAAGGCGTTTGCTAATTGTAAAGTAATTAAGTGTTTTGCATTTTATAGTCTTAGTCTCATGCTTAAGCACGTTCACCGACTTTACAGTTATTGCACTCGGTCATTGGGCTACTGGTATCTATCTATCAATCTACATGACCTGGGAGTTTTTTACTTCGCTAAGCGCAGTCGACATATTGGCGCAACGGATTTATACCACCCTTGCAGGTACCAATTTTAACTTGGGTGGAATAAAGCAATCGCAAGAAAATTTCTTGCACAAGGCAATAAGCAATGCCCCTGGTAGGGATAGAAACCAAGAGTTCCCGATTTTGTTGTTTCTATATGTTTGCTGAACCGGTGTACCTAGGGGCGATACTTTAAATGACTTCAATGTAGCAGAGCCCAACTTGCATTAATTTTGCATTTTTAAAGCCCCATTATCAAGACAGTCACTATCCATGACCTGCAAAGAAAATTGAAATTTATCTGGTGCAAATATTATTTCAAACGCCTATTGAATTAGTAAATTGTTGCTTAAATATGTGCATACATTGTATTTACATAGCATTTCAAAGTGAAAGTAGATTGAAGTCGAAAATGGAATTTAGTCGCCAATACATAAAACATGTTTGACCATAATATTTCTTATTCGCTAGAGCCCATGGAGAAAGGCTTGAACTCCAAAATCCATTTTAAATCAATGCAATATACCTACTACCCTATTAAACTATTTTCTTTGTCTATTTCGTTTATTATTTGTTATGTTGTGTGGGGCTAAATCCCTTTATCCACAATTTAGAGCCATCTCGTCTCTAGGCGACCAATGGGACTCACAAAACTTTTAAGGGATAATCTATCAATTTCAATAAATATAAAACAAAGTCATCAAATCTGTTGGCAACAAATCCCCCGCACAAAGGTTACAAAAATTGATATCCCAAATAGCTACTATTTCGTGAATTACTCGTATTCATACAGAGTAATAAAAGCCAGTCGGGTTATTTGCGGATTACTGCCACCGTACGCTATCTTTCATCTTAGCTAATTTAGAATATCAGCAATATTTATTTTGCGATTACAATTATGAAATTTTATAATTTTTTGTCAATATACCAGGGCTATATATTATCATATACAAATATCAGTGTCATGTTGCACGCCTTCGCAAACTGAGTACGAACATATTAGGTGACGCCTTATAATAATACGGGTTATCAATAGGCCGAGTTTAATTTTGTGTCCTTCAACTGCTGGGTGCCACAATAGGTTATTTATATTGTCAATATTGAATAACAGTAACGAAATAATGTGACACTATTTTGTAGAATTCTAACTACGGTTAAACCTCTCTTAAACGACCACCTTCCAAAATCTACCCTCTCATAAACGATCACATTCCAAATAACTAACCTCGTTTACACGACCACCTTCCAAATAACTAACCTCGTTTGAACGAGCACCTTTCAAAGAGCAAGACCCAAAACAATAAATGCAGCTTTATTCATTTTGTCATTGTTTATTCAATGAAAATATCACTCCCTATAAAAGCCACCTTTTTATAACCTTCAAAACATAATATTCACGCAAAACTACTTAACCACATTCTCCCACGAAGTGGTCAGCTTAACAAATAATCATTTCTATACTAGTAGGAGCAGTAGTCCAGTGGTAGGACGCACGTTTTGGGATCGAGTTGTCCTGGGTTCGAATCCCAATAGTGGCACTGCTAATTTCCTTGAGCAAGAAATTTACCTGCGATTGCTTCACCCCACTCAGGTGTAAATGGGTACCTGTTAGGGTCATGCACTGCAGGCTGTGGCTGCAATCTGTGCCCTTAATGTTAAAAGTTGGTGTGTGGCTCGATGATCGTGGAAGTTAATGTCAAGAGTCGACTGAATATGATACTAAAGGTAGACTTCAAAAGACTCAGAAAACCCTTGATTTATTCCCATTTTTATGCTATGTATACTAAACTTTCAGATACGTCTTGCTATCGGCCAGTTTGTGTATAGTTCTATTTCTGGCCACTAAAGAGAGGTTTCACTGTAGTAAAAATCAAATACTGATTTTTGTAGATAGGTTTCACTGTATTAACGTATCTTAAATTCTTAATTGTCACTCTTTCTAAACAAGCACCCACGATAAGTGTTCGTCCTAATGTTTCCAATGACATGTATTTTCAATAAAAACATGCGGTAGCCACCTTTCAATAGCAGGTAATTAAGTTTTATAATTAAGATATTGGCTGTCTGAGTGGTTTCACTGTAGCATAGGTCTAATACTGACTTTCTTACTGACCCGAAGTACGAGCGTAACTGGTTAACAGCTAAATCCATAGATTGAGCCTTTCCAGGAACGGCGAGTAGTTGGACTGACCACGGTTATGTGACCTTAACAATGTGTTGCTACGGCGTTAAACCAACAAAAAACAATTCAAACTAACTGACTGTTGTAGAGATATTTTCCTGTACATATCAAAACTCAAGCTATGCTAACACACAATAGGCGGTGTTTTGTTTACTTTTCACCACTGAAAAATTGACACACATTGAGAAAGATATTATTTAAATTTAAACTTCACAGGGCGGTTGTCTAGTGCAAAAAATGAATTGTTATCATATTTTTTTTATTTTCCTGGTGGGTGGTTTGTTTTGTTAGCTACTTCAGCGATGACCTAATATAGATTATAGTACAAAATATAGCCCAGGTCAATCTGAAGTGGTTTTAGAAGTTTAGTTTGTTAAATGTCTAACTGCGGGATTTACAATACTTTTGTCTTTGAAATGTGACCCTTGCTTTGCTCTTTGGAAATGTACGTTAAATTTGAAGTACTTTGTACTATAAAATCTATCTATTTAGCAAGTCATAATTATGACATTGATCTTTGTATTAAAGTGTTTCTTTTTCAAATATGGTTGGTTTTATTTAGAAATCTCAGAGGGGGAATTTGAAGCATGTGTTGTTGAGAGGTGACTAATGTTGAAAGTGACTTTTTGTTGATAAAATAATGTATTTAAATCAGAAGGATTAATGTATAAACTACGGACAGTTGAATTAGATTATACAACATTGGTTTTATAGAATGTGACAGATGAAGTAAGACCGCCATTATAGCAAGTTCAACTGTAGTTTAGAATACAATCGCTATGTCGAACTAAAGCTAGCATTTGCTATTGCTCTACTTTCAAATAGTGAATGGTTTTATGCCATGTGCATGAAATAGAAAACTATCCATAAATCGCCAAGACCATTGACATTTCTTTTCTATAGGTCACTTTTATATGAATTCCTGCGCGCATGGCTGATTTGCAGACTTTTATAAAAGAGATTTGAGTGGAATTCGTAATAAATCGAGTCGTGGTCTGAATATGTTTGTTTATATTGTACAAATTAAGTTTTTAGTATAAATGATGGACAGTGCACGTGACTTCAACATTAATTCTCCCCAATAGAAGTGTCTATTGTTTCATGGCAATTGATAAAGAAAAAGAAAATACAGTTTAATTCATTTGTTTAAATGGGGGTGGATTGTTATTTTTTCTTTATCTTTTATAGCATTTATTCACGTGGTATATTGAGTCTCATTACAAGTTTAAGTCAATAAGTGCTGTTTTAAAGTCTGCTTCCATATACATGTACAGCCGACTTTACATTTGTGTACGGTAACACCTGATAATTGAAATCACATTCCTGAAGGCTGGTGATCCCTCGCAAAACCTATTTACACCTGTTTGAAATTTACGCCTGACTGGAATTGAACAACTGTAGGTAAATTTCTTGCTCAAGGATATTAGCAGCGTCCTAAGTGGGGTTGGGACCTGGGACTCTTGATCCCTAATCGCCCGACCTTTCACTAAACTACTTCTCCAAATGTTGTTGATATGTGACGTCACTTCCTTTGTCGATCCATATAAGAATATTTGTATTAAAATCAGACCCTAATACACCACTGTACCACAAAACGATCTGGTGGACTTGTTTCAACTCACTTGTTAATGTTACTTCTATAATCAGTGATAAGTTTTCATCTAACTGTAAGAGACCTAAAACTTACCAAAGTTAGTGTAATATAACAGCTGAATATTTGAAGTGAAGTCTTAAAGGGATATACAGGCAAATGACAAAAGTATAGAGTTTAGTCTTTAAAACAGTATTACGAACGTAAGGAATCACTTCATAAAACACTTGTCACTTATAACATTCATCTGAACGAATTAAAACATGTGGCATACACATTGCTGAAAACGAAAGTAGGATACTGAGGGAATCACCAAGCTATTTATAAATTTGTTATATGTCGTACTTGCTGAAATTAAACATTTTCATTGATCGCGTCTTGTTTTTTTTTTCAACATTCTTAGGTGGTTAGGATATCTTTTTAATATAATTATACTAATGTTGCACAATAACAAGCTCTAGTATCTTCTCATTAGTAAATGCATACTTTAACACTTATCTATTTTAGCTACCTGACCCACGTGGGTCTAGTTAGGAAACACCCCAAATATTTCGAGAAAATAAAGAAATATTTTGCTAAGTAATATAACAGTGTGTCTTGTACATTCACAATTATAAAAAATATAATTCAAAATAAGAAAATATGAAGTTGAACGTTTGCCTCGCAATTCCTTTAAATTTACTTCTTTGACAGAAAATACAGTGGAGCGTTGAGTAGTCCAATTTAAGTAAGAGTGTTAGTCTAATATGGCCACCTTCTGAAGTTCATGTACTATCACACATTGGAATCTAGTTATTGATGGTTTCAAGTGATTAAAAGATGCTATCAACTGACTTAATCTTGTTTAAATTCTGATTTATGATTGTTAAGACAAATTGGTTGCCATGGGATACGTGACTATCTTAATACATATCTAACGGTTATTTTCATTGGTTGTACAAAATCGATGGGATCACCGCAAAACTAGCCTTACTTCATGCGAAATAAATAAGGATTTTGACTGAATGTTCGACGACCCTTGGATATAATTATTCTTAAATGGGCACCGACAAGACTCAGAGTGCATGAAAATGTGTTAAGGCTTTCTTAGATGTTTTTCATTGGAGTTATAGTAAGAATTCGATAATTTTATCGATAATTTATTCGATAATTGTATGACTTTGTTTGTTTTTGTTGGGTTTAAGGCCGTAGCAACACATTGTATTGGTCATATAACGGCGGTCAGTCAACCTACCCACTGTTAACCAACTACTAAGCGCATACTTTCGTCAGTGACTGACAACTGCCCTACATAGTTAAGAATGATTAGTAGGATGGAGAATGGCCGTAAAAATAATTTAATGATTAAGCTAAAGTATGTCCCGTCTGGGAATCGAATCTATGAGCCCTCGATCAGTTGACTTGTGAGCTACAAACTGAGCCAGCCGGGCGGCTTATTTATAGGTTATGAAGATTTATCTGACGAAATATGCCATATAAATTTTATCGTATCTGCAGATATTATCAATTTCTGGTTATTGAATCCGCATATAGTTCCGGCACCCTGGGGTCACCGTAATGGTAATCAAATGTTCCATTTAGCTTCTTGTTATCAGGAAACAAAGTCAAAAGTCTGTTCTTTAAAATTATAAAGATATATCCCAAACCTATAATATTACTACTTTTGTAACACAAACAAATTCAGTGCTCCAGATCTTGGATTCAAAAGTTTGCATAGTAATGTTGGAATGCATGTATACTTATGTTCAACCGCATGTAATTAGAAAGTTTTTTTTTCAGTATTTAACCTTTTCACAATGTCTTGCCGAAATATTACAAAATAAAATTTACACTCCAATTCTCGTGCATCTAAATAAAGAACTATCACAGTTGAAGAGACTCTCGCTCTCAGACTGTTTTTGTCTCGTTAGAAAAGACACCAACGCTCAAAAGTCGCCCCATAAAGTGTCTTAATGCTTGGTTTTACAAACTAAACCTCTAATTAACTGAAAGCAAGCGCTTCCATATATTGTTAAAGACGATACTTTATTGAATTTCAGCGCTGCGCGTTGTTCTAGATGCTAAATTATGCTATTGTTGAGCTTTTCTGTATTTTAACCTTATTAAAAGTTCAAAGTTGAAATGCATTAGAGCTTCTAGCCCGGAGATTTTGTTGAATGAGCTGAACATTTGAAATTATCTGGCACTGTTGTACAGAAATTATAAAGTCGGATGAAAATGTTAATGGAAGCAGACTTCAACCCGCACGTTTGTCACTTTTTAAATCTTTAAATGTCTATAACATTCTATATGAGTTTCTCTGTTTGTGATAACAGTTTATCTCATCGTGGTGGTAGAGGTGGGGTAGCCTTATTACTGCACAAACGTTTGTATAATTATATCACACAGCTTGAGATAGACTCTGATCGTATTGTCGGTGTGCAATTACAATTAACCCCGAATCAGTATATATTTATTTTCCAGGTGTATTTGCCGTGTAGCAATCATAATGTAGATTTTTATAGCAGTAATATTGATTGTCTTTATGACTTATGTAACTCGTACTCGGACAACGGTATTGTGCTGCTAATGGGCGACATAAATGCTACTTATGATAAGTACAGTGTTAGATCACGTGACAGATTATTTTATAGGTTTATACAGGACACTAATTTGTCTGTATTAAATTGCCTACCAATATGTACTGGTGCAAAAAATACTTTTGTGTCTTATAATGGTAGTCACGAGTCACTTATTGACTTTATTTGTTTATCGAGTGAGTTTGTTGATATAGTGAAAGGGTGTACTATTGTTGACGACGATTGTTTGAATGTTTCCACCCATAGACCTGTTACTGCTAATCTTGTAATACCTGTTGACACGTACAACCAAAACCCATGTGATAATGAAATGATATGTTGGCGTAAGGTCACGGCTTATGATGCTGAGTACTATCAGTCTCTATTCCATAATGACGTTGATATACAGTATATTACTGACAATAATCTAAATAGACAAGAGCTGTCTGCAGCTTATGACACCTTAGTTCAGAAAATTATGTTTAATGCAGACCAAGCATTACCAAAACGTTCATTTCGTTCTCATTTAAAGCCCTATTGGAATGCAGAACTCAATCAATCACATAAATACATGAAAGACTTAAGACAAACATGGTGCAGCAATGGTAAATCTCGTTGCAAACGGAATAGTTCTTATATCAATTATAAACGTGCAAAGAGCGTTTTTAGACGATTGCATCGCAATGTAGTTACGCAATACCTGAAAAAGAAAAATCACGAACTTGATGAGGCTGCTGAAGTTGATGCTGACCGTTTTTGGAAAATTGTGAATTCTCGACGTCAGAGAAAGTTTGGTCAGTTGAGTACGGTATTAAACTTTAATGGTGTTATTGTCAGGGATCGTGCCAGTATAACTGAGCACTGGGGTGAGTACTTCAAGAACTTGTATACCCCGTCGGAGAGCGCTTCATTTGATAACAATTGGGAAAGTTATATTTCTGAATTTGTTTCCTCCACATTGCGTGAGCGTTCGCCAGAATCTAATGTGTATATTTCACCTGATACTGTACATGATGTCTTAACAAGATGTTCTAGGAACAAGGCGGGTGGCGCCGACAAAATTCAGTATGAACATATCATATTTGCCAAAAATGCACTATGCCCAGTGCTTGCAAACCTATATTCATGCTTTCTTCGCGAGGGTTTTGTTCCGGATAATTTAAAACGCGGTGTAATTGTGACTCTTCATAAAGGTGGCAACAAGAGAAAGGATGATCCGAATAATTACCGTGCGATTTCCCTTACGTCGGTAATTCTTAAAATCTTTGAATCGGTACTACTAGAAAGATGTAAATCTACTATCCTGGATATCATAAGCACACAGCAGGGCGGATTCCAAGAAAAACTCGGTTGTCTAATGACCTCATTTATGCTTCGTGAAAGTATCTATTATTCACGACATTTAGGTTCTAAACTGTATGTGTGTTTTCTAGATGGCAGACAGGCATTTGATAGAGTATGGATCGACGGCTTGTTATACAAACTAACAATGTCTGGAATTGATTCCACAACCTTTATCGCCTTTTCAGAATTGTACAGAAATGTTACTAGTTGTGTTCGATTTCAAGGTTTGCAATCGGAGTGGTTTAGCATCAGTCAGGGAACTAGACAAGGTGGAATTACTTCGCCACTTCTATACATTCTATTTATTAATGACTTGATCAAAGAATTAGAGGCCAGCCAATGCGGGTGTTGTATGTATGATATGTTACTTGGATCACCTACTGTGGCTGATGATATGATTCTTGTTTCTTATTCTGTTAACGGACTAAACAAAATGTTAGATATATGTGATAAGTATTCAAAGAAATGGCGCTTTGAATATAACCCTAATAAATGTTCTGTTATGGTGTTTAATGAACCACCTCGTCATCTGTCTCAACGTGTGTTTTATCTTGGTGAACATACTATCTCAGAGAGTAAATCATACAAGCATTTGGGTTTGATTTGTGACATATTTTTGACTGATAAACAAATGATTGACAATGCCTGCAACAAGCTGCGTGGTACATTCCTGGCTTTATGTAACAGTGGCTTTCATCCTACTGACATTAACCCCTTAACTTGTAAAACCTTGTACAACTCTGTAGTTATTCCTAAATCCCTGTATGGCTGCGAACTGTGGAATTCATTGTCTAGTACGGATGTTGTAAAACTTGAACGTTCACATCGTTTTTGTATTAAACACATACAAGGCCTCAAGCAAAACACAAGTACAAACTTCTCTCTTTCTATGTTAGATGTGGATCCGATGGAAACTATCATAAACTATCGGAAATTACAATTTTTTGGTCAGCTGTGTCGTCTGCCATACAAGTATTTAGCAAAACATGTGTTTAATCAAAGACTAATTAGATACTGTAAAGGTACTGAATATTACCAAGGCTTTGTACCTGATGTATGTAGATTGCTTCACAAGTATGGTTTATTCAGTTTTATTGACCTGTATTTGTCTTCTGGGTCATTTCCATCGAAAAATTCATGGAAAACCCTTCTACATAAAAAAGTAATGTTACCAGGACGCATTTCAAGATTGCAATCTGTCTGTAGCCTAGTACCTGATGTAGATCTGCATACAGCACTTACAGTCGATAAACCATGTAAGATCTGGACATTATCACGTCGTTTTGATGAACTATCCATTGTATGTAGTCAATTTATGCGAATTCTAGGTAGATTTTTCTCTCGTCCATATGTAGAACAATGTACTCTTTGTGGTGACCTAGTCACAAACATTGTCCAACATCAGTTATGGTTTTGTCTTTGTAACAATCACATTAGAGATGAATTTATTACTATTGCTTTGAAACACTTTGAAACAAGTAAATTCACTTCCGTTCATACATTGTGCTCATACATTTTCTTATTAGCGCTAGGTAGGTTAGAGCCTAACCTTTTGCTCATTAAGAGTATTAATTCTATGTGTGACATTTAGGGCTTTTTTTTGGTTGTATATGATATTGTTTGCTTGAAGACTTTGTTAACAGTTCATTTAGCCCATCTCACCCACATTTCGCTTTCGCCCCCGAGTGAGATGGGTTTGGTCATGAACTTACTTATTTTGTGTTTGAACTATTCCTGTAATAGCTAGTAATGGATAGATAATTCTTTGCCTTCTTGCTATTACAGGATCTGCTTTGATTATATTTTTGTATTTATATGATATTTTTGTCTTATCGTTTATATGTATATATGATTATATATTATGCTCTTCAGTAATTGGAGGAAATAAAAGTATATATACAATTGTAAGATTTACCAAAGTTGATATATATTAGTTAGAAATCTGTGAACGAATTGCTTTAAGCTCAACTCTTTCAGTAACTATTAATTAGACTTTACTTTAATCACCGAATGTCTTTTTTTTGAAAATAGTAAATAGTCTGGCACATGTTTTTTTCACAAGGTGGATTGAACTTTGTCTAAAACATTAGAATTTTTGCCAATCCCTTATACTGAAAAGAAAAAAAAGCAATATGTCGCCTTAAGTCTGGCTAAATTGTTTCTGAGACATATACTTGTATAGTTTGTTGCCCGCTTGACCACTCCCTTATACGCATTAAAGTAGTGTCCCATATTTGGATCGAAGCCGCTTGGATTGCTCAGTCGGTAGCAAACAAGCCTATTGATCGATGGTTCGATTCCTGGTAGGGCATTCTATAGCCGAGCTATCTGGCTAACTGCTATATCCAGAGATTTAGCCTTTTTAGGAACGTAGAGTTGGTTGACAGTCGTAATGTGATCTATACAATATGTTTCTATTAAACCCAAGTACTACCGCAATTTTGCCCGACGTTTTAGTATTCTTTTTAGCAATATTCGACAAACTCTTGGTTTCCAAATGAAAAAAAAAATCATTTAGCTCAAACTGTTTTAACCTTTATTTTATCAAGCTCAACTATTATATGCTTTCCTGCAACATTAATGACATTAAATAGTTTGCTACTATTGTTTTAAATGACATGTGGTCTTCATTAACGCCGTCTGATATGTTTGCATCATCTGAACTTTATTTTTTGTCATTTTAGCATAGTAACTGTTAGAATTCAAAATATTCACAATGAAAAACATTTAGTAGACTTTGAACAATTTTCTTAATGGACATAGTAAAAGTTAAACTCTAGGAAATCTCAGGGCGTTCAATCACTTAATGTCATCAGAAATTTCCATTGCTTTTAAAGTTATATACATTTTCATTGTTTGAAGCACAGTTCATGGTGATCCCATTACGTTCAGTGAGTACTTTTGAAATCAAAGTTTCATGCATGAAGACATATTTTATAGCAAACTTCTAAAGGATTTATTTCAAGAGCTCCTTTGAGGAATAGAGGTCTGTTACGATGAAACGATTTTACTATAAACATAGATAAGTTTCATTTGATTGGTCGACACAAAGGTCATCCAGTCGTGACACCCTGTGTGATGTCAGAGGTCCTATACGACAGCGGTCTAAAGGATATCTGTTTACGGAGATTGACTTTTTATATGCTACTATTATATGCTTTTAATTTATCTAAAATCTGGGATGTCAAAATATAAAGGATATTTCAATGACCGTAAATAATAATGACATTTTTACGATTTTTCCAGTGGTCACTAAAATTATATTTATTAAGTCTGTAATATGTAATGGTCATTTTATAGACATATTATTTGATAGCTTGTTTTAAAAAGACTACATATTTTATATAGCTTCAAAACTGTGAAACATGACTTTATTTTATGTTTTATGACCGTGCCAGTGATTTCGCTGAAATAAAACTTACGATAAAAATCATCGTAAGTCAATTTTATTAATTTGTCGCAGAGGGTCTGAAGTTTAAGTACACAGTTTATGATGAGATATCAAAACGGTATTAAAATATATTAAAAAGCATTAAAGAAAGAGTTAGGGGTTGTCCTTGAAAAAATATTGTTATTGTGTTAAAGCGATTCACAGTTGCCCAAGAAAAAATAATCGAAGAAAAATCTGAGTAAATTCTAAAATCATCGTTAATTAGTTTATCAACCTATAATTCAAGCAAACTTTCATGAAATTATGCCACTTTGTAATACATAGAAAAAACTTGCAGTGCGCACGATATTTTTTCTCAAAATTGCATCATCCCAAGAACTTTTTAGGTGATTCCATTTTAACCTGCGTACAATGCAAAAAAACCATTAATTTGACTGACTTGATGGAGAAGCCGACGAGTTAGGACGGAATGGGATTTTAATTGTAGGGTAATACGTCACAATAAGTCTTGTAGTTATGTTGTCAGACAGCAGATTTCAATGGCAGTGATGACGTCATCGCTACACTTTCTTTGGTTGATTTAAACACAATGTCTTTTTGCTTTGTTGAGAGCGATACAACGATTAAGTCGGTGAATAAATATCTATAAAGTGGAATTAACTGTATATGTAGATTATTTCTATTACGATGTCGAATAATACCGGTTTGACTTTTTTGGCCTTTATGTCCAAGAACAAGAATTTGCATTTTTTAGGGGGACGTTTCAAACGTTTTTTCTGGGTTTATTATAAAAAACATCGTCAACTATGTTCTCCCCAAAGTTGTGGTTCAGACTAAACCACGTACATAATTTTGTGATCATACCCGTTTATAGATACTATAAAAAGAGCTGACTGTGTCAATTAAAAGAGCTCAGTCAGTAGCGTGCAAGTCTTCTGATCGAGGGGTCATAGGTTCGATTCCTAGGCGGTGAATACTTTCGTGTAGTTTGGACATGAAATAATTTCTACGGCCATTCTCCCTCCTAGCACTGATTCTTTATCATGTCGGGTAGTTTTCAGTCATTGATGAAACATTGGAAGTATGTGCCAAGTTACTGGTAAACAGCTAAATACAGAGATTTAGCATTTCCAGGAGCGGTTTGTAGGTTAATTGACCAACGTGATATGACCTATTCAATGTGTTGCTACTGCTTTTACCTAAACAAATGATGAAATACATACGAAAAAGCAACACAATGTTACAACTACCCGGCGGTATTTGATGCTTTGCTGCAACTATTTGCTTGTTATAAATGGTACAATATTTTACATCCATTTAACGACATATTATTTATGATATAAAGATAGTAATGTCTGTGAATGAATGGTGGAAATATTTAACTCCTTGTTCAGCTGGTGTTGACATTGTGTCAATATACAGTTGGTCTCTGATTAGATGAAAGCGAGAAAAGTCTAACTATTGCTTCAAAATTTTACAGGAGGCGCGAAAACAAAAATTTGGTCACTGTCTGTTCGAAGGCGAAACCCCTGTTAGGTACTTGATTTCGTTATCTATTTGTGGCCCTTTCCAATGTGGACATCATATTGATTCTTGTGTTTTGGTATTTGTTTATGGTGCCTATTTTATTTTAACAGAACTTTAAAAAATTTAAAATATCCGCCTCTTTGCTTTTGGGTTGTGTGGCAAGTTCTTGTGATTTTGACTTTTTTCACATCTTTTTCAGGCTATGTGTATATATGACTTACGTGCCCATATCTGTTTTGATTTTAAAGACCAATATCATTTATAACATTTTTCATTACAAAATGAGTATATTGTAACGGTGTTTCAATATATGTTCAGTTTCTTCAGACTGATCGTGGAAAGCCGGCTTGTAAGGCCAGAACGTAGAATACTGAACACGTATCAGTGTTAAGCAAAAAACTGCAATGTAAGTGGTTAGATAAGTAACCACAGGGGTTAAGAGCACGTCGCAAAATGTTAGTAACAACAAATTAAGCAAAATTAATAATTCAGGTTTTTAAGTTAGGGCTTTTTTGCTCCAACTTTGAGGTTCCTTGTTTACGTGGCATAAAGGCCACATAAATATATCTTTTCTCAATTACGTGTTTATAAAATGATAATAGTCCCATTCAGCAGTTTCTGTGACTTAATTTCTGTTTGGTGCCATAAATTGTCTTTGTCAATGAAGACGGTTTATTTTGATCTAGATGTTTGTTTTATTGGAAAATGGCATGACAAAACAGATCATACTTTACGTTTGGCATTCTTGCGCGTCATATTGCATGTGTGTGCCTTGAATTTGCATTGCTATCCGCCCGGCTAGCCCAGATGGTAGCACGCGAGTCTACTGATCTAGGGGTCGTGGGTTTGATTCCCAGGCGGGGCATACGTGGAGCTCGATCATGAACTCATTTCTACAGCCATTATCCCTTCATTTTCGTTCCTAGAGTCTAGTATTGAGAACCCTACTTGACTTTGGGAACGAGAATGTTATCCCTCCTAACGATGATTCTTAATTATGTAGAGCAGTTGTCAGTCACTGTCGAAAGTATGCGCTTGGTAGTTAAATCCAGAGTTTTAGACTTTCCAGGAGCAGTGAGTTGGTAGACTGACCGCCGTTATATATGACCTATGCAATGTGTTGCTATGGCGTCAAACGCAACAAAAACAAAACAAACAAACTATTGCATTGCGCGTTGTTTAACATTGGCAAGCTATCATTTTGAATTTTCCTTCGTCGTTCCTTAATCACGACGGATACTCTATTCGTTTTTACCCACGTGGACAACTGCCACTTTTATGTAACAAAAGTACATTTTCCAATCCGATGATTTTTTTCACCTTTAATCTACAATGTCGTCAACATCGGAAATACGTATGAGTGAAAATTGGCTGCTGATTGGCTGTGAATTGATGACGTAATACTCACGTGATTACGTGAGGCTACCTCGTGGGTTTAGCCTTTAAGTTCATTCATTTAAGCTAAAGTTCACATACCACTAAATAAACGTCTTCTTTATCGTATAAAAAAGTCTCATTTTCAATGTCGAATTACAGTATGACCCAGGGGTGTTAGATACCCCAGTCCATGTATAGACAGAAATATCTATTTATTCCACTCAAAATGAACTGTTTTAGAAAAAAGTTTGGTTACTTATAAGAAAATCATTTTCGATTGAAATTTCCTTCCATGAAAACATCCATGTTTTTAATTTTGCACTATCCGTACAGATTTAGCTTCCTTTTTAACCAGTTTTCGCGAGCAAACAAAGTAGATCCATTGAAATTTTCAAAGGAAAAGTATTGCCAAAAACATACATACTCTTCAATATTATAATGCACCCCAATTGAGGACACCAGACACTCTCAAATAATAAATATGTTCCGTTTCAAACTTTCTATTTCCGGCAAATTACCACTTCCGGTGAACATTTAGTGGTGTGTAACCTAAAACTATCTCTATTTCATTTTGTTGAGATATTTTTTCACTGAAAGTACCCAGCTCTGACCGGTTAACTTAGTCATTAAAGCGTCTGTCAACCCAATGGTCATAGATTGAAAATCAGGCCGCAACCTATTGTTCAAATTTATTCAACTGTTAGATTGCGCGTATACATTTACCCAAATGATTTAAAAACTCACTTTTTTCTCACTATCGCTAAGAAGCAGATATCTGTTTTTATGTACGAGGATTTCGAACAAATATCGAATGCCAAGTATTTAAATCAGCGGGGTTAATGTATGCATCATTGACTGTTGATTAAAATTTAACAATACCTATGTAAAACTGGTTAGGTGCCCATTTCTGTGCACATTCTAATTACTTCCGTTATATTAAGTTTGACCATTTTAGGCAATGGCTAAGGTTTGTTCTTTGATCAAATACTGATTAAAAGCTTTGACTCAAAAATTCAAGCCTTTCCCCAGAAGTTGACTGACCCAGCAAAATAAATTGAACTTGTCTTTTTTGTATTTTAGGAGAATTTTTGTATTTTATGTAATAGTAAAAGTTGGCCATAACGTTTAAGATTGTAAATTGTTTGTGACCCATATCGAAAATTATTGTGAAAATCTTCTGCAAATGAGCTGAAAAGTGGTGACATTAAATGGTCAAATGAACATAGTATTGATAGTATTTACGTCAGTGTGACCACAGTCTTATATAACTTGGCATTTTGTTGAGTTCGTAGAGTTGAAAAATAATATGTATACAAAAGTCAACTTTTCCACTCCACCTAGGTGTAAATGGGTACTGTGAGGGATCGCCTGCCTGAGAGGGATTTCAATGTTCGTTATGTAAGTTTTAAACCATATATATACGAGAAATTTACAAAATCGAGTTACAATGGATTTAGTCGTACGTTTTGTTAATGAAAGTATGAGTACCAAATTGCTACCAGCTTAATTTTATCACGTTTTTCAGCAATAACTTACAATGCTTTTTATCGCAAGACGAATGAAATAGAAACTTTCGAGTATGAATATCCCTTATGTCTGATAAAATAGTACTGTACTAACGAACTTATTTTAATGCAACAAGGGCAGTATATTGGTCTTAAAACCTATATATAGTGCCTTCTCAAAAAATATGTGTCAAATGAAATTCTGAGAGAAAATAATTTCATACATACTGCAAGAAAAATTAATAAATTTCAAGTTTATTTTTGTAAAATAGTTTTAAATCTTATGTTGATAAAATAATTAATAGTGATTTTGTTTTTTTCTTAGATGACTCTTTGTTTGAGTTTATGATTAATCGTGAATCGATTTTACACTAATCAAAGCGCTGAAACGCTGATTTTTGTTTACCTTTTTTTTAATGAAAATGTACATCGGTTACACATCCTTCAACATAATTTACATCTGATATATTTGTTAGATGGCCCTTTGGTTCTATTACATGGTTTGGCCTAAATGTGAATCGTTTAGTCGTAAAACATGATTTGGTCATAGACCTTTCGGAGGCCACTGTCCATTGCTACTTTTTATTCCAATAAATAAACGGACGGTTCTACGTCTGATTTTGCCCGAGCACTTTTGGAAGGCACTGTTAGTTGCTTAGTTTTGCTGCACCAAGTAGACTATACTAAGATATTGTCTGTATGTAGCATTAACTCAAATGACTTATCCAACAATCTTCAGACGCAAATTTCTGATTATTTATTTAAGATTATGTAAACTCGTCATATAAATAACAACGACTCTTTCTTTTATTGTCCATTTGTCTTAATGAAATTTACTTATTGTCTATTAAGATTGCAGACATTGTTATAAAGATGTTTGGCAACTGAACACTGAACGCTACATTCAGATTACTCTGATATCATCGTAATTACAGTCCGAGATAATGATAAAAGAATGCTATATTTGTATTACTCGGACATTATTGTTGTATTTAAACAGTCGGATATAATTATAAAAGAACGCTTCATTCGGATTGCTCGGTTATTATCGTTGTAATCACAGTCCGAGATAATGATAAAATAACGCTAAATTCGGATTGTTCGGATATTTCCATTGAAATAGCAGTCCGAGATAATGAAAAGAAAATGCTACATTCGGATTATTCGGGCATTATACCTGTAAAAAAATAGTTCGGGATAATGATAAAAAGCATCATTCGGATTAATCGCACATCATCGTTGTAATTACTGTCCGAGATAATGATAAAAGAGCGCTTCAATCGGATTACTCGGGCAGTTTCGTTATAATTTCAGTACGAGATAATGATAAAAGAACGCTACATTTGGATATTTGGATATTATCCTTGAAATTACAGTCCGAAATACGGTTAAATTATTCATCTAGTGACCCTTGCTATGATATTTTAAGTCAATGTGTGATTTAAAATTATTTATTTTGACCTAGCTAGGTCCGCCGACGGCATCGGCTGTCCCATCCATTTCACTTCAATGGTAATTATTAGACTACCCGCATTTTTATTCTGCTTAATAAATCTTATAGATAATTTGGCTTAACGTCAATTATGAAAGGTGCAATATTTACTTAGCTTATAAAAAGGCCGTCTAATTTCTATGCGGCAAGATTTCACACAGTCTGATAATCTTATACAATACTTTGTTTAAGTCATAAATACCATAATTGGAATTGTGTATTTAGATACCTAAGCCCTCGAACCAACATTGCGCCTGTAAAATCTATTTATACTTCTGTTAAGTTTAATTTTGCCATTGGAAATTGTTTATTACGATTATGGATTTGGTTTTAATTCCATTTCGAGTACGAGCAATCCTGTCGCAAATAATCTTACGACAACAAATATTCTAAATTATTAAGTCGCAATCTATCTTAAGAGTAAAGTACATGTTTACTAATTATGAGAATGCTTACAATTTAGTTAAAGTTATTTAAAGTAAAAGTCTGCTTTTATACACAATGTTCATATTCAGTCTACCCTTAACGATTTTGTACGATAACCTCTGATCATTGAAATCATCTTTATGCGGGTGATCCATTACAGTCCATGTACCTATTCACATCTGGGTGGAGTAAAACAACTGAAGGTATTTTTTTTGCTCAAGGAAATTTTCAGTACCCCTGGTGAAGTTTGAACCTGGGACCTGCCGATCCCTAAATGCGCGTCTTATCCCTGTCTCTCGACCACTCCTTTTACGGTTTATACATGATGACTCATGGACTTCAGTACAATTTTTAGAATTGTAAGGACAAAATAATAAAGCATGTAAAAATGGTTTCTGCTTTTGAACATAACTTATCACTAGTTCATTATGTGGTTAAGTAGTTACCTAACTAGTTAATCACTTACTTAACTTGTTAAATACGTAGTTATCTGGTGACAGAAACTTAATATGCCATCATAGTCGTACGATACATCTTAGCTTAAGATTTAAGTTTCAAAGTCTGACAGATTTTTAAAGAAACAGTTGATGGGCGTATCCTAACATTTTAACACAATAGTATTTAAAAATAGAAAAACAATTATTGCCAAAAGGGCTTAACTAAAAGTTAAGTACATATATTTAAACGGTATACATTTACTTAACCGATTTCGTCAGTATGTTAAGTTCAAAAAAGCAAATATCCTATTTTGCTCTCCTGATTTTGAGGTCAGACGTTTTCTTCTACGTACAACTTCCATATAGGGCTTCGTCTTAACCTTACGACCATATTTTACCGTATTTAACAAGGCGGTGATTAGATTGGCCGTAAGAATAACACTGACGTGAAAACTACAAATTGTGTCAAAGTAGCCGTCTGGTTTATGTTTAGAAATATCAATACCCTACTTTTGTCTTTTGGTTTTGGTCAACTTGGAATCAAATTAGAAAATCGTACTGGAAGTTTTTTTTCCTTTCCCAAAATTGTATCTATTTTGGTCAATAATCGGTCTAACTTAGCATTTCCCAAATCTCAATACAGAGTTTTCGTTCTTTACCAAATACATGTAATGCCTTTGTCTACGTTTGTTTCGAGGCTTTACAGTAACAATAATAATACACTTACTCCAAACATGGGACACACCAATTTCTTTAGTGCCAATACTGGTATACTGGCCGGCATTCAGACATACTTTCGTGGAGTTAAATAAAATGAGATAATTTCTACGACAATTCTTGCTGTTACTACTGATTCTTACAGGATTTGATCCAAGTACTTTTTGGGGCCACAGTTTGCACTTATCATCATTATAACAACCCCGAATGTTCT
Source organism: Mactra quadrangularis (assembly GCA_025267735.1). Classification (NCBI taxonomy): domain Eukaryota; kingdom Metazoa; phylum Mollusca; class Bivalvia; order Venerida; family Mactridae; genus Mactra; species Mactra quadrangularis. Next base: position 42,194,839 of record CM046305.1, on the reverse strand, counting down.
TTCTCAAGAGTGACATACTCTCAAAGCCTGAAAGTTGCAGAACCTTCTCGTCTAGATCAAAAACTCAATTGCTGGCCCTACAATGCACCCACTCTCGCATCGTCGGGTACCTCAGACAAACATCTACACTCTACGTTGCAAAAGAAAGCTCTGTACTTGGCGACGATGGGACTTTTTATGTACTTTTTGATTTCCCATCATTTATTTCATGTTGTATTATGTTCCATTTCATTCACAGAACATAGTTCCATTAATAAGAGCTTTATGTTTGTAGGAATTTCTAAAAGACAATTAGATTGAATTACTAAAACTTCAAACAAGCATTGCTCATTAGACAATCAAAATCCAATGAAACATAATATTCAGTATGCGACACGGAGTCCCCTTGTCTGTGAGTCTATTAAAACATGACTAATTGGGATTTCTTAATTACATTAATTAATCTGTTTATTATTCAATACATTCGTTGTTATTCTAATCGAATTTAATTTGTGAAAATTCTTTTGACAATATCGATGCGCGACGAAGCGCTCCGAATAAAATGAATAATTCAACACGTATAAGCTTCATTCTACAAATATTGGTTGTTAATTAATTCAAAATCAAATGTTTACTCAAAACCTGATAAGAATTCTAATTAAACTTCATGATTACAATATCGATGACCCTTTTGTTTCTTTTATCCCAGCTTTTATATCAAGCCGACTTATTTCAACAATCGATAAAAAACGCGGGAGTATTTTCAAGCGTTATTTTTTCTCCCACGTCGAAATGATAAAAACCTATTGTTTTTGACACGATTATTCTAGGATAAGAACCAACATTGTGACATTTGATATAGGACGCAAACTCTTCAATAAGTCAACAATTCTAGCTAGTAATCAATTTCAACAAATGTTTGATTAATTTGTCGGAATGAATTTGTACAAATTAGTCAATCGAATTTTTATATTCAATTGAAATTGGAGCTTCCATTCACTATGAAATCCGTGTGAGTCTGCCAATGAATGAGTCAAAATTGATAAAAAAACACACCATGCTTTTAATTGGCATTATATGCATTGAATGAATAAAGTTTTGCTGGCCTATTTTTTAGTTCAATTCATCGCGGTTGATTTGATAAGCGTTTTACTATCAACATTTTTGCAATCGAAAGTTCTTAAAACCGTAACTCTTAAGTATTAACCGAAATAAACTCCCACATGTTACCTAGCTTGCTTGGGCCCTTGTCTATAACCAGTTCTCACATACCCTTTCACAAGGCCGGAAACTTCACCGTATACCTTATCAACGGAGGAAAATTGACTTTTTGCTTTTTGAGACTTTAGGGACACTAGATTCGAAATTCTTGGCTTAACCTATTGCGCAACGAACTCGGAAAACTTGCTTTTAAAACCTCTTTATCAAATATTCACACAGGCTTTCTATGATATGTAATTGAATTAGAAAGCAACACTTTATTTTTATTTATGATATTCATGTATGCATATAAATAACATTTGAACTTTAAAAGCCAGTATTCGGCATCAGTCATTTCTAATGTGTTTGCAAATGGATATTTTTATATTTTAAATCAAAGCATTCTATATACTTGAAGCCTTGTTCACAGATCTTTTTTCACAAATACATAAATGTACATGTACAGATATTGTTTTTTATCAATATATTTATCGATATGTTCAAAAACGTTGAATGTATTTGAAGTCAAATTTGTTAAAACAATACTTATTGAACTGAAACTTGCGTCACCATACAACCAAAGCAAAACAAAACGTAAATCAAAACACATACCACAAACAAATGAGTTATGTACGTAATACGCAAAAGTACAAAGATTGCTTTCTTTGAAACAAAAGTAAACGTACGCTAAAACAAATATATCAAGCAGTTAGATACATGTAACAGAGGCTGCTTTTTGAGTCGTTATTTAATGGAATAAACAGCAACATTTTTGTAAGTTATTTATGATCCATGCTATTGTAAAATAATAAACATTTAAAATTCAAAATGCAGTTATCGACATCAGTAAATTGCAAATGAAATCATTTTTATTCATTGGCATAATGGACTGCTTTGATTTGAGGGTCTTTTGGTTTGGACCTTTTGTTTTTGATACTTTGAAAGCTGCCACTTATTATGAATTTATAACGAAAGTTTAAACATCTGGAACCTCTCCCTTTCTGCTTTTTGGCTGATAATGCTTTCAGACACCATAAAAAGCAAATTCCTAATTGCCGTTGACATGTTCTTAATTGTTTATTAAATATTGTTCGTTTTTTCTCAACTGTCAAAGCATGAATAATTTCACGGTGACTTCGTGCTCTTTTTCTAACACTCGTGTTATTGAGATTATTATGCTTTGCCAGTTGAGAAAAAACGAACAATATATATAATTTGAATATTAATGCAAGCACGAACAAAGTTTTCATTTGTAGTAGTTTTTAACTGTTTGCCTTTGAAACATTTCAAATTCTGTTTATAGATAAATATGGCTTATGTTTGACTATGTAACATATTTCATTCTATATAGTAAGGTGAAAATGTGTTGCCAATTGCAACCAACTTATAAAAGCGTTTTTGTTTAGTCGTCACTAAGGAAACCCATTCGGAAAACTTCGGAATTGAACATCAGGGGTTTTCGTATTTTTTCGTAGCATAGTAGTAATTGGCACCAGATTCGGTAATAATCGTAATTCGCCGTCATGTTGACTCATTGCTTACTATATCCAAATCTCTTTAAACATTTTAGTCGGCATTTTGAATAACTGTCAGTCACGTGATAAAAAACAAAAAGGCCGCCGCTATATATGTTCAATACTAGATCGACTATTTTCGGAAATGACCGAGTTTTAACGATTAGAATATCGAACCAACATCGTATAAAAAAGTAGATCTAAAAAAATACTAATAACAATCAATTGTCGCTTAAGCTATTCCGTTCTAACAATGGTTATTTCGTTGGTTGCTTCATTGACAATTCCGTCTCTATAAAAAATCGAACAATGCTTAATCCATAGCTTGGATCCAGAGGGTTTCAGCAACTCTGTAAATCAGAATAGAGTACTCATTAAGACAGACACTAGGCGTATAAGAAGAAAGAAATTAATGACTTCCGTTACCGATATGTAATGCATCGTCTGCGTTCCTTTGGGGGCGGGCGAGGAGAAATGGGGGGGGGGGGGTGTGAAATATTAATCAATGCGTGGTTTTGTGGACAGAACAATATACAGTGAAGATAATTACAGTATTGGTCAACATTCAAACATTGCACGTGTAATCATCGTCCAATTATCTGCCCACAGTGTTTACTTTACATCGATACCATATGACCTATGTTTAATCACGTGACCTTTTATTGATCACGTGATGTTAGTCTTCGGCTTTTTTTTCTTTTGAATGATCATGGATTGCTCATGTTAGCAATAAGTTTTTTTCATGTAAACGATTGTTGATCATTTATTGGTCATTTGACAATTTGTTTATCATGCTGCTTTCGATTGATCATGTGACCGTTTGCTAATCATGTGACTAACTGTTTATCAGTTGATTATTTGTTGATCATGTGACCGTATTTTGATCAAGTGACCATTTATTGATCATTTGAGCATTTGTTGGTTATTTTACCATTTATTGACCATGTCATCTTTTGTTGCTCATGTGACATTTTGTTGCTCATGTGACATTTTATTGATTATGTGACCGTTTATTGATTATGTGGCTTTTGGTTGATCATGTGACCGTTTATTGATTATGTGGCTTTTGGTTGATCATGTGACCGTTTATTGGTCATGTGTCTTTTTGGTTGATCATGTGACCGTTTATTGGTCATGTGTCTTTTTGGTTGATCATGTGACCGTTTATTGGTCATTTGCCTTTTTGGTTGATCATGTGACCGTTTATTGGTAATTTGTCTTTTTGGTTGATCATGTGACCGACTGCTGATCATGTTTCTGACTGTTTATAATGTGACAATTTGCTGATCATGTGACGTTTTGATGATCATGTGACAGTTTATTGATCATGTGGCTTTTTGGTTTATCATATGACGTTTTGGTGATTATGTGACAATTAATTGATAAAGAAAGATTTGTTTCAGTCATAGACGATTTCTTTAGCGTTTTGTTTAATTAACGTTTCTCTTTCTACCCTAGAAATGCCAAATGTTGTTTTGTTGCTCGTCATTTATAATTTGTCCCGAAGTAGTAACATGTTACAGACAAAAAACAGTTATTTTCTATAAACAAAGCGCATTTAGCCCTCGTTAGAGGATTTTCTTTCGTATGTTCAAGTTTGGTTGATTTTGTTAAACACATTAGGAGCATCTCTCTAGCTTGAAAAGATCACATATGTTTTTGTTATGTGCACTTGGCATTGCTCTCTAAAGCAACATAACGTTGAGTTACTGACTCTCTAATAGTGTTGGTTTATATTTTAAAGCGGGGTTAACAATACTTGTTCTTTGATTGGACAACAATGTCCAGGAATTGTCATCTGTACTCAGAAACCTAGACTATTTAAAGCTAGAATCCCTTAATGCCAATATTCAAAAAATGTATACATCATTTAAAATTGTTTCAAATGATTACAAAACATAATATCTTTCATTCATTACATAATTTCCATTATTTTGTATAGATTAGATAAAAAAACGTTCTGTTGCAGAAATAGTCTGTTTCATTATTTATGAAGCGTTTTTATGAAAGTAAGTTATTATCTCCCTTCGATTTTTAATTTGTCTTTATCAAAAAATAGTTGATATAATTTTGAAATTCTGACATGATGAAAATGTTAGAAGTACTGCACAATTAGATACCAGTGCACCTTTTCACAAAAAATCTTACGATAAAAGTTATCGTAATTTAAATTCATTATTTTGCAGATCAAAGTCAGAAGGATAATAAACACAATCGTATGATATTCAAAAAGTATACAATATTCTACATAATTCAATAATAATTAGAATTAATTGGCCAAAAACTGACGGTATTATTAATGTTTCTTACTTTTGACTTACGATGCTTTTTATCGTACGATTTTTATTTGTGAAAAGTGCCGCATTTGTCTGGGTACATTTCTGTGGTCACAAACATTGTTTTGTATAAGGGGAATTCTATTTCAAGTTTATCATTGTTTATCAATTCGATCTGAGTTATAAGTGATGTCATTGTTTTCATTCCAAAAATAGCAAAATCCGGTCAAAATAATGAGGTTCGTTTTGTTTGGAATCCGTCTGAACGAGCTTTTGAACTTATTGCATTATTGATTCATTAATAATTCATGATATTCTAAATTGAACCCATGATCTTATAAAATAATGACATTTTGTACAGTACTGTGCAACCCCGAGATAAATAAACCCTGAGACATCTGAAACACTCTGAAATTTCGATCAATTTTCTAAAAAAACAATTAAAGAAATTGATGTACAAAAAATCGATATGAAACCCATATAAAAATAAAATCTGAATGTAAATAGTTGGTGGGGCTGTCCCCTAATGCGATATATCGTGACATCGTATCGCGTGTGTGGTATCGTATCGTATACAAACCCTAAAGGCGATATCATATTCGCGATATCACTGCATCAAAGGGAAACCACTCTTACAATCATAAAACCCGAAATTTCGTACTTTAAATAACAATGCTATTCATATATTGGTTTTTAATTGTTTGATCCCACAAGTGTTCAGTTCCCCCATGTTCCACTGTATTTAAGTGTCCTATTTTGTTTACTAATGACATTTTAGATGATATTTCCGAGTTATGTGTAATACTTCGAAGTTCAAGAATAAAATATTTATAGTTTTAACTCTAACTCCATTCTTAAAACTTGTTGAAGGCTAATTTCAAAGTACACATTTGGCTTCGTACAACGAGATCGAGAATCTTGATAATCTCTGGGTAAGAAAATGCATCTTCGTGGATGAGAGGACATTTATACAGTCTGACCTGGGTTTGCGGTTCTCTGTATTTAACAATATTTAACTTAATTAGCCAAGAAAAAATACAGAACCTTATCTCAAACAAAGTTCTATTCTTAGGATTAACCCGTTTATATTTACTAAAGGAATAAAGAAACAAAAATCAGCTGATCAATTTTCAAAATCAGCATTAATTAGTTTATTCGCATAATTCTACTATGAAGCAAACTATGTTGCATAAACACAATTTTGTTATTGTAAAATTACTTGAGGTTTGCTTTGTCATTTTTTCAAAATTTCTCCAAATTATATTAGATTATATTAATTGTACCATTATGTGTTACCTAATACCAAAATAAATCTAACTATCAAGACTTGTGGCTTTATTGTCACATAGGCGTTTGACTGTAATTTATAATGAAATATTTACACTTTCTCAAGCAGATGTTACTAACAGAGTCTCTTCTATGTGTAAATAGAACATAAAATGTTTGCATTGGTTATTTTATTGTGCAAAAAACTGTCATTCAAAACAATCATTTTCACGTTCAGTCCGATCGTTGAATGCGTATTCATTACATGGCACTAAATCCGTCATTCTATGTTTTGCATACAAGGTGCACTGAATAGGGTTTACGAAGAACTTTATAGATAGAAAGATTTTAATAAACTTTGCATAAAAGCAATACATATATGGACGACGCACTCAGAGAAGTGTGAGTTTATTTTGATTTAAAAAGCATAGGCGGATCTAGCGGGGGGGGGGGGGGGTTTCAGGGACTCAGGGGGTCCGGACCCCCTTAGAATTTCCAAAATGTACCTGCCCATAAGTGTACTTCTTGATTGTAAGTCATTTTTTGTTGCATAAAGCAATTTTTCTCGGTGCTTAACAAAGAATTAATGGGTATGTAGTCTTTATTATTATAATGTTGCATTATTCTGCAAAATGTGTATGAAGTGTTAGTGATTCGGAAGTTGATTCGAAAGTTTGGACCCCCCCCCCCCTAGAAACAGTTCGGACACCCCTAGAAAAAAGATCCAAGATCTGCCCCTGAAAAGCATGTTGTCTCTCTGCATGATTTGTTATGACAATGGCAAGTGTATGCTTAAATTCCTAAAACTTTGACCAGAGTTTTCCAAAGAGTTTGAAACTGTAAGTAGTTCGTGCAATCATTTTGGTAGAATGTACATGTATTAGAATTAAAATTATAATATACATGTACAGTGTAAAATTGTGAAATTCTTTTGGAGTTTTATCTCGACCATGGACCAAGCGCATACCACGAAAAAAAGTGTCCTAGTAATCGGACAATACAAAGCATTAGATCGTTCAATTCTGAATGAGAAATCGGCAAAAAAACCAGTTCCCTGTTTACCTCATTTAATTGTTGTTATCCGTTGGCGTGGCGTAGTGATTAGCTTGTCTATCGAATCCGGAGATCGCAGGTTCGAAACCCGGTCGCGGCAGGTCATACCCTATACATGAGTTGTCGGCCTCGTGGTAGGGTAAATTAGTACTGGTGATAGAAAAGTGTCCAGGAAACCTATAGTAGGAAGAGCTGGCCGTCGTATATATAACCTATATATGTGTTGATTACGACGTTACAAAAAAATGTTGTTGTAGATCACGTGACTACTGACCCGGAAACAGTACGACTGTACTCATACGAGTGGAAAACACTTTTCATAAAGTGTTTTGTTATCGCTTTAAGAATTTAAGACCTTTTTTCTAAGAACAATCACTGTTATTTACAACGTTTCCTTTTCAAGAAAGTTATATTGTTTCATTCTTCGACACTTTCAGTTTTTATAAGGGTCCTAATTTGACGTAAAAGTTGGCCCCAATAAAAACCATGTGTAACATACGGTCCAACAGGAAAAATCAAAGTAGCCACTATATTAATGGTTTTAGAAATCCCACACAAACAGCCCGTACAAGGCTAGGAATCAAATAAATTGTTACTAATAAATTCTTTATGAATCATGAATTGTCGTATATGTCTAATTTTCAAGTGAAAGGCATACAAGTTTATTAGTTTCGTGGTTTCTAAATTACCCCTAAACATATGGGCAATGTTTGAACGGACCCCATTCCTTTATTTGCGAGTTTTATCCGATATTACTAAAATTTATTAGTAATTTTGATGTTTAGTGTAGTTAAATATGATTGGATAAGATTATGGATTTGACCTCGGACTTTTCCGTGTACTCTTAGTTTATTTACGGAAATTACCGGAAAGTGTCGACGAATCACGACTTTAGATTTCGGGAATTTCCGTTGCCTAATTCTTAATTTACAATAAATTCCGAATTAATTCCGAATAATAAGGAATTTCATATTCTGACTTTTCCGCCAGCTGATACTTTATCGACGGAAATACCCGATTTATTCCAAATGACTAGGAAGTATGAAACCACGTGACGTCATATTTGACTCTGATTGGATTTCACTTGAAATTTGTTTGGACAAAAAATGTCGGTTACGTAAATGTTTCAATTTCCTGTCGTCAATATTCCAAAATCAGAAATTAGTTGCTAAAATCATTCGCTTGGACAAATTTGAACATTTATTTTTACACTTCGACTACCGTCGTGACCATTTACTATTCACATTAAAGAAATTTGTGTTTTTGGTTTCGACGATTTTAATATTGAAGGATTGAATTGAATTTGTGATTTTTAAACATTTTTGTATGTGAGTTTGATTAAAATTGATATCAAAAGTGAATTTTAACCTTTATATGACAAATGTGTGTTTCTGAACTTAATTTCGCAAATTTATGGATATTAATTGACGGTGATTTCATTTCATATATTTTCAGTTTCCAAATCGTGGACTCTACACTTTTGAAAACGGATTAGGAGATATTTCTTGAGTTTTGATATCAGTTGGTTTTATGATCTGCAGAAACATTTATTTTATTATTTTAATAATAGAATCAGGATATTGAAAATAGCTGCAAGGTTTGTAAGTTTACATTTATAAAATTATAATTTTAAATTATATTTTCGAAGAAATTCAAATCCACGACGCAAATTTACTTTTGCGTGCATACATGCATGAATGATTGCGTGAATTAATATGCATGTTTATTTGTTATATGGTTTTATTTTGCATGTATAGATGGATTATATTAGGGATTATAAATATGTACATGGCCATTTACAACTAAATAAAATACATGCACAAATAATTTATTCAAACAATTAAGCACAAATGAGCTTTTCGGCCAGGTAGGCGGCGACAACAAAAACTACATGAACATGTACATACATGTGAATTGCAAATTATGACAATAAATCATCAGAAAAAAAGAAAAATAATACTTATATAAACAAACATGCATAATAAGAAGAAAAATATAAATGATAATATATCATTTTGACCGTTGTAAGGAAAGAATACGGCAGGTCGGGTTTTAGCGCGACTCATGTTTGTAAGAGTTGTTTCCTTTTGGTTTAAATACCGTTTTAGGGGTCCGATACGATACGACACGTGCGATACGGTTTCACGATTTATAGGTTTAGGGCGCACCGAAGAAGCCCTTATGTAGGCCCATGTTAAGGAAGACCAAGAGCTTTATTAAGATTGTAATTAATAAATATATCAAATAAACCTAGAATAATTTTATACAGCGAAAGAAAGTCTCCAACGTAATCCAAAAGTAAACATAACTTTCATGGAAACACAAGTTGATTCTAAACATAGTACTTTAATAAAATATATATTTTTTGTCCTGGTATGCCTTTGATTAATGACGGCTTGTAAAATATACAGGGCACCTTAACCAAGCTGCTCCAAGATCGTCTGATTCCATAGTTTGTTCATTCGCCCCGGCTAGCTCAGTCGGTAGCGCACACGTCTACTGATCGAGGGGTGGTAGGTTCGATTCCCGGGTGTGACATTCTTTTGTTAGGCTTGTTCATGAAATAACTTCCATTAACGACCATTTTCCCTCCTACCACTGATTCTAATTTATATGGAACAGTTGTCAGTCATTGACAGAAGTATGTGCCTAGTAACTGGTTAATTGCTGAATTCAGAGATTTAGCCTTTCTAGGAACAGTGTGTAGGTTGACCGACTGCCATGGAATGACTATACAATGACTTGCTACGGCATTAAACCCAACATAAAAAGAAAAAAAGCTGAAATGATACGTTATGCACAGGGCCACGAATTTAGAATACTCGTACGTGTACAATAATTTTTATAACTTTTTTCTACTTTTGACTTGCGATGTTTTTTTTGTCGTAAAATTGGTAAATAAGTAACACTTAAACTTAATAACATAATCAAACATCGCCGATTTAACTTGAAAGGTATTAATTGACTTACATAAAAACTGCGACAAATTTCGTAAGTTTATTTTTTATCTTAAGTAATATTAATAGTTTGACACGCGCAAACAGTCGTTTTAAATTTAAGCTTATGTCATTTTAAAATTTAAATCCTTGGTTAAACCTTTCACAGATTTACTTATTAATCTTTATTGTTGAATATGTTATTTAAATAATAATGTGCTTAGGTTAAACAATAACATATGTTTATACATAATCATATTAATTAAGGATAACAATATTGAATAAGGATTATTTTTAGCGTATGGAATATACCCTCTTTACGGATTTTGCCAAACACTCGCTTTTAAGGTTATGTAATATGTATTTTTGGATTTAGTTTGCGGTTCGATTAAATGTTCTGTAGTGCACCATTTTGGATTTCGTTTGACTCTCTGTTTAAGCATATGGGGTATGCTATTTTTTATTTAGCCTGCCGTTTGATTTAAGTTATGTGCCATTTTGGGTTTTGGGCGTTTAGTCGATTTTAGGTTAGGGGACACGCTATTTTGGATTTGGAATGTTAGAATTCGATTTACAATGGTGTGTTTTGAATATTGAACTCACTGAGTAAATGCCTGACAGATGTGAATTTTAAGTTCGGGTTGCGTGATAATATCTGTCAAGCTACATGAGTCAAGTTATCGCCGTATGAGAAAATAAGTTAAAAAAAGGTAAAAGTTTATGATCGTATTAAGGATAACATCAATTAAAAGTAAAACTTATATTGAAAGGATAAAACCAGTGGATTACGACCGTTTGCGTTTTTTGTTTTAAAAGGTTTTTTAATCATGTTCAACCGTGTGATAAAAAGTGCAGAAACAGAATTTTTAAAAAATGGCTGAATACAAATACCAGTAGAACGTGAGACCAATGTGATTTTATACATTTTGAAATTCATGTGGAATTATTTTTCAGATATAACTTTATACGCTTAAGATTTAAATTTGGAGTATATTTCACGAGTTAACTCCCTTCGGAGTATTTAAACACGTGACGCAATCACGTGATTCGATAACGCTCCAAATACTTAGTACAGTTGTTTTTTAACTATCATTTTTTATAAAAAGTTGCACAGCTATAGTGTGTACATGTATGTATATGAACAACGTATTTTTAATCGTGCAGGAATTCATAACAAAACGTAAGTGATGTTTTCAAAATACTTTGTATGTATACTTTACACTTAATCATACATTCACGATGCATGACATTTCAAACATGCGAAGCGTTTGGTATTTTAATGTACATACATTTACATTTATGTTATACGGAGTACTGTTTAACAAAATAGTTATTTGCAAGGTTATTATCATTTGATTAATACTTCGTCTTTTGATAAAACGCTTTTTATATACCAAGATGCATGGAAATAGTTGGAAAATGTTTATTCTCATTTATCGAAATGTTGTTTTTAGAAAGCTGTGGCGCTTTTCACAAAAATTGATACGAAAAAAGTTATCGTAAATCAATTTTACAAATTTTGCAGTTCAAAGTCAGTAGGATAATAAACATAGCTATGATATGATATTAAAAAGGTATTAAATAGTATACATAATTCAATAATATTTGGAATTCACTGGCCAACGAAATGACCGTATTATTAATAATTTCTTCTTTTGACTTACGATGATTTCTATCGTAAGATTTTTTTGTGTGAAAAGCGCTACTGTTTTCTTATTGTATTTCTACAGGGCCCGGTTACACATGGGGATCGCTAATAGATCGGTTGTTCGTTTTTCCTTTTAAGAACGGAACCGACAAACACCGATGAAAATTTTCAGACGAATTGCCGATTGACAAGTTGTTTACGACCGATATGCCTCTGATAAGCCACCGATGTAGAAATATGAATCACCAATGGGAAAAGACGGTTAGATTTCACCGATGAAACTTATCTTTTCCCAATAGTTTGTGATAAGTGAAAAATCAAATATATTAATAACTGTATATTGGTATAATGGTAGTACTACCTAAAATCAAATTCAATGTTCCGTGAGCTAGCAGAAAAACTACTCATAGTAGTGTCTACAGAATCACAGCTTCGACAAACAGTAGTAGGATTGCCCTAAACAATTCTTTTTATTATTGAAATCATAACCGAATTATGTGTACTAAATTGCAGTGACAGAATTTTCTAAACTTTTATTTACAAAATTTGGTTTCGAACGAACTATTGTATTGTCAACTGCATCGATATGCGACACATGTTTGTAATTGCGCGCCTGACTTTTTTACTACTTAAAAATACAATAAATTAGACAACGCGTTGAATAATCCCACTTATCCAAAATAATATTAGAACGGCTACTCAATGAAGCGTGTATCAACCGATTACCATATTAAAACTTAAATACTAAGATTAAGCAATATTAACTAATGAAAGTGTTAAATCGAGAATGTAGATCAAAGTTAATGACGGGAATAGTTATCTTTCCTTGATAAAGTCTAAAGATATCCAATTGGTAAGTAGGTACAATCAGTTGAAATCCTCGGATTTTATCATTTAAATTATATATAAGGAAAATGAAAATAATTCATCAGACAACAAATATCAAATAACCAACACAAAAACACTAGTAAGAAATATAATTTTCTATAAAAATGATTTTAATGACATCACATTCGAGAAAGCATGTTTCCGTCATAAATGTGTCTAGGAGAAGAACTACAGTAGTCATAATTGTGTGTGCAAACAAAATAAATAAATTTAATTATTCCAGTCATTATGGGAGTGATTTGACTTTCAGCATTCCGTCTGACCTTTTGTGCTCCGAATTTTGTGATTTCATCTGTTAATTATTAATCCGCCCGACGCCCGTCGGCGTTAAATACTGAAACAATGAGACCTCGATATATAAAAATTATGTTTTCTTGTTACTTTCCATGTTGAGTCGCCAAATATTGAACTCTGTGAATAAAAAAAAATCTTTTGAATTTTCTAAAATATGAATATTATTTGGTTGGGTAAAAAACTCCGTAGCAACACATTGTATAGGTTATATCAGAGCGGTCGCGGTCAACCTACTCACCGTTCCTGGAAAGGTTAAATTTCTGGATTCAGCTGTTAACCAGTTAATACGCACACACGTCCGTCAGTGACTGACAATGACTGTCCTACATGATTAAGAATCAGTGGTAGTAGGGAGAACGTAGCCACTCTTTGTTTCGTATTTACTCAGTTACTCAGAGGTCCACATGGAAGATTGGATTCATCCAAATGTGTAGCCTCGTTAAATAAAGTCTTTATTATTATTATAATTATTATTATTATTATTATTATTATTATTATTATTACTATTATATTATTATTATTTCATTCAGAACGTACGATTCCTCAGTTAAAATTGTCGAATCAGTTTTCACCTCACTTAAAGCTTAACTTCGGTACAGCCGAAGTGATTGATAGTTGATACAAGAGTCATAAATATTAAATAAAAACCAGCTTAGATATGTCGACGTTGTTCACAGAAGTGTTAGTATCAAGTTTCAGATATATGTCTGTATCATTTTGATAGAGTCTAAATTTAGGAAGATATCAAATGTTCAAAGTACTAGGCTATTAGGCCTCAGGACACATGTGACTTTTTTTCTTTGAGGCATCCGCGCCTTGACACTTTGACGGCAAAGAAGGCAGGACGAATATTTATTGCTGACACAAATAGTGTCGCTTACAGCCGAAATACAAACGTAGAATTATATGATAGTAATGTTGTTTTTGAATTTTACTATGGCGTCTATGAGCAGAAAGGAAACCACCCACATGAGGATGGTTTATATGCGACTTTTTAGTAAAGAAATGCTGGAATGTTCCTATACTAATACAACACAAATGGTCTTGCCGTTTGTCGCCATTTTATTCACACTAATTGCTTAATGAGTAAAACTTGACTTGCATTATTTGTCTCTTTGAGGCGAGTGTATTTCTAGGTCATTATTTTGTTCTTCGTAAGACCTTAAAGTAAGCAAAGAAAGACAACTATGTTTGCTCTACTCTGCATCCTACCGCCTTGTTCTTGAACATTTAATCAAATCACGTGTTTAATATATACCACTTGAAGCACTGATAAACGCCACAACTCCGCTAAACGTCGCAACACTGACGCTAAATGTCGTAACCATCCCTAAACGTCGTAATTGTCCGGACGATAAATAGATAAATGTCGCAACGCTTTCGTTAAACGTCGCACAAAAATCGACTGACGCTAAATGTCCCAACATTGATGCAAAACGCCGCACTCGCTCGTGTATCTTTAAAATTCCAAAAACATGAGTATACCAAAGATATCTTAGCCGATAGCATTGCAATGATGAAAGAGCAGGTGGCACTTCGTGACCTTGACAATAGAGTTAAAGACTCCACTTTAAAGACTAACTGGATTAAATAAAAAACATGATAAATTGATTTAACCTACATGTATTACGATAGCCTCGTTTGTAATTACCGAAATCAGATCAGGGCGTTTTAATGAAGTCATATTATAATCATGCCTAGCTTGTACAATATAATAAAAATAAATCTAATTCACCGAGCCATGATTGTGGGTATGCTATTAATATACAAAATGTATATTATCAATTGTATTTCGGGGCGTCTTAAGTTTCCTTAAGCTGTTTATCCACGCGCCTTTTACCCTTTCATCTTACGTGTTTTTTTATTTTCGCCGATTTTTTTTCGTTGTTTGATCTTTTTTTGAGAAATTCATATTCATAAATCATATTATTAATATTATTTTATTTCTTTAGAATTATGTTAACGCTCTGGTGGACTTGTCAATGTTAATCAGTTCCGAGTTGTGATTAAATTGATCACGTAAATTGGGTACTTTATTTGAGGTAAAAAGTCAAATCAATTCTTATCGGCTAGCGCTGTTTTTAAAAAGATAAGTACATTGAAGTATACTTTTGTTAGATCTCATACATATATATATATCATTATTTTTGAGTTAGTAAATAAATTGTTTTGACGATGTACTTTAAATTCAAATATGTAAATAAAAAAAACCACTAAATACATGTATATAAAATTGCCTTGTAGTTCAGTTGTTTATATTCTTAAACATGTAGCTCACAAAAGAAAAGATTAGCAAAGCTTCTGTTCGGGAAATGTAATCTAACAATTTCCTTTATCTATTGATCAAATTCTAGTTTGAAGCCAAAAAAAGGAAAAAAATAAACTTTGCAATTTACTGTGGATTCTCCGCACATTGAAATCAGTTCAAATACTTATCGTAACAAAACATGTCCTTTTATTCGACATTCATTTGCTAAAGGAGACTAATTACTCCTTGTTTAAGGGTAAGATTCATTGACTATCAAAACTGGTCAGGTAAGTCGATGGTCTTTAATAAGTGGATGCTATGTTGTCGTGTTAAAGTCGTAAATATTTTAAAAGATAAACAGACTTTCTGTTGGTCCAGCGACCGTCAAATACTTAATGTATATGTTCGGTAAATACCAAATGTACATTACAATACATTTTTCAACTGATCAAATTTTTACGTCCGATTTTTTAACAATTCTTTGGTGATTTTAAAGTGGAATAATTAACCTTCTTTTTCTGATTTAGTGCCTTTGGTATTAACAGAGGTCAAAGGACAATTGATGTTTGACAATTTAAGTGAAAGACTTGGCATTATGGGTATTGATACCATTGGGACTATTATCTCTTTTGCAGAACAATTTTATCGGACATTATAGTTATACGTTTTAAAACATATAACTTATGTTTTGGTATATCAGCATTTTGGAATATTTATGGAGAAATTACGTGTTTTGTTTAAACTCATGTTAAAGCCCCATTATCAATAGTAACATCGTCCATGGACTGCATAGTAAAAGGGCATTATTCTTAATCAAACACCAAAAATAAGAAATGTACGTTTAGATAAATACAATTATGTCTTAAATATGTTTACGTGATTTATTGCATTTCAAAGTGAAAGTAGATCAAAACTGAAAGTAGAATTTGTTAGTCAATACTTAAAACAGTAGTTTTGATCACAGTAGCTTTAAGATGAAGTAATAGAAGAAAACTTGAAGTAGAAGAAAACTTGTAGTAGAAAAAAACTTCATCGAACTACATAATTAAGCTCTAAAACGAATTCAGATCTTATATAGTCAATGTTAACAAAAGAGCATTAATATATTGTGTTCTTATAAAAGGACACTCTTTCAAAAGAATATGAATTTTTCAAGGGAACTTTTTCAACATTAAACCTTGAAAAACAAAATGATTTGAAATGATTATCATGGCACTAATGCATGTTTTATTTTGAGAATTACACAGTTGTGTTACAGCTTTCATGTCTGCTGTAAATGAATGTATCTTCATAAAGGGGCTTTAAATCTTTTGTATGGAAGTCGATAGAAAAAAAAATTGGCATAATGATTTTATGAACCACAAATTTGTGAACTAATGCGGACAGTGACACAAATATCAATACACTTAGCTACCAAATTAAATTTCTACACAAGTGACGGCATTGACCGCTTTTAGGTCGTTTAATTTACTCATGTTTACTAGTTTTACCAAATGTTTTGCTAATGTGTGAAATTGAACCACTTTGGATTATTCAAAATACTTAATTTGTGTTAAAAATAAGGTTTGAAATAATTGTAGAAAAAAAATGGATTGGAATACTAGACCGGTTATTTCAGTCAAAGCGAATTAATATTATTGGGAGTTTTATAATATAATTTTTTGGATTAATCGTTCCCTCACTTGCAAGTATTCAAATCATTTATAGATTTTGCGGTAGGGTAACTTGAAACCACTGTATCTGAATGCTCGGGGTTAAACGCGTTAAATATCTTTTTCTAAAAAAAAAACATATATCTTTCTAGATGATTACTGGGGTCAATAGAGGATTTTTTTTCCTTTTTACATTTTGCTTATTGCTGATTTCTTCCCCACCTTTTGTGCTTAGAGAATCCATTATTTAGCGTAACTCAAGCTTTGCAAAATTACTTATATTTTTAATCTATTTTGATTTTCATATGTTTCTAATATTCTGAATAAAATGGCATATTCCAAGCATTTGCCATCGGTTTGGTTTCGCGTCATAAAAACTAGATGAATATAAATGTATATTTGTCTTTTACCCAAATTCAAATAGTAGCACGTTTCTCCATGATAAAGTGTCCTATTTCATGATTTCATACATGCATAAATAGCTTAGACTTGACTCCTTTGTCTCAAAGGTTTCCTTTAACCTCAAGGCTTTGATTCTTTACGTAAAAAAAACGCTAATGAATTGCAGTCATAATCAAGTTATGCTCTAGATGCAAGTCATATCAAAATCAAATTTCCAATTTGTCTTAATAAAAATCTGAAATACATTCATGTCTTTGCTTTGTGTCTGAACAGGAGCTTTTTGTTTTTATGGCTGCTGTTTTTGTGGCGCTTTTCACAAAAAATCTTACGATAAAAATCATCGTAAGTCAAAAGCAAGAAACATTGATAATACAATACAATACAGACAGTCATTTCTTTGCCAATCAATTCCAAATATTATTGAATTATTAAGACTAGTGTATATCTTTTTGATATCATATCATAGTTTTGTTTAATTTTCGTCTGACATTGAATTGTAAGATCTATGAATTTGATATACGATAATTTTGTTCGTAAGTTTTTCGTAATTTTGTGAATAGGTGCACTGGTGTGACAGCTGATCGTCTTATTACATACTCGATTTTTTGCAAATTCTAAGTTCTTGTTTATTTCATTTAAATCTTCTTTAAAAATGCATTTTTTACTGTTTGAAAAACGCTAGGCTTTATTTAAGTATTCTATAAGCATTTAAATTAAATATTTGTGGACTTAATTGGACTTCTTACTTGAAGTGTGTTTAAATTTATTTCACATGGTTGAGCTATCTATAATTTCGATCATGTTAAATGATCGTACATAGATTTTTAGTTTGTACTTTAATTTCTTATTAAAGTATTTATGTTTTATACAGTTGAACCTTTCTACAACAGTCAGTAGTTGGGCTATACTTTACTGCCTGTTAAGCAGGGCTTACAACCCTGGGGTCCGTATTATCAAGTGTCGTACGATCGATTTTAGTCGTAAACCCTTCTATAGTATACATGTATAACTAAATTATCGTAAGATTTTTGATAATATGCTGCCCTGGTCCGTAATGCAGTTGGTAACACGCACGGAATTCGAAGCTAGTTCCCGAATGTTGTACTAGTTCGAATCCTGCACGGGGTGGTTATAACCATCTTCCATTATTAAGGTATGTGGAAAGTTACAATGTCTTACGAATGGTAGATGAGTACTGGTTTTAAACAAGGGTCAAGTCAAGCTATGCTAGGTGCGCTGTCCTCCATTGGAAGATGTAAATATGTGTTATCATGGCGTTCAACCCTGTAAAAAGAGATGACTGTTGTATTGAGCTGGTTGTTTAATGTATTTTGTTTCCAAAATATTCTAAATAAGGTTATTTGTAGTTGAAAACAGCTGGACAATGTCAAATTTGAGGTGGATGTTGTTAAAAGGTTGTTGTGTTAAGAATGTGACTGAGGTATATACCTCATTTTCATTTGATAAGCTTGACATGGGTGTTGTGATGTTGCTTTTATGAAGCGGCTGCTGTTAAAAGATGGCTGTTCTTAAGAGCTGGTCGTTGTTGAGAAGTGATCGAAATTGTGAAATTGAAGTTACTACCAGATTCATGTTACAATTAAGAGGTCGTTATGAAGAGATGGCATTTAATGTAGGTTTCACCGTAGAATCAAATGACTTGAAGAAATTTATTTTAAAAATACAGTTGAAGTTGTTTATAGGTAGATATTGAAAAAGATCTTCACAAATTCTATCATAATAAAAACTCATATTTCATTTTTATATCAAAAACATATATACTATAATTAATTATTTATTCCTGTGGCCTCGGAGTCGTTCTTTTTTTCACCAAGTCGATGATTTTACGATCTATTAAAAAATATATGCAAAAAAAAGATAAAATGGATAAAGAATGCAAGTCGAAATCGATGTATTTTGACACAGTCGGTAGAATTTTAATTAGACGCCATGCATGGACGTTTGACTCAAATATCTGTTTTGAAAGGCTTTTTAGTAGTGATGTGCAATATCAGGGTCAATTCTGATAGTCACGTGATCTACAACAAATTAGCGTCTATAGTCACGTGATTGGCATTTTTTTAGTTAATAGGGATACAAGCAATTGCTTTTACCGCATTTTCTTTCTAGACATATAATTTAATAACATCGTGTAGCTCATAGATAACTACTATCTTTCTTTCCTGAACTATGGCAAATGGTCCCGTGTATATAATAAATTATTCGTTTCAAATCCGCCGCACAAAAAACAATCAAACATATACCTTCGATATAAGCAGTGTTTTAGAAACAAAACCCTGCGGGTTGACTCAATGGTTCATTGCAATTATCGAAGTGTTTCACTCCTAACCTTGTTTGTTCTGTTACAACGCATCAATGTTTTCAAATCAATATACATGTTGTGGTCCAGAGGGTGAAAAGTAACATTAAAGGGAAGTAATCAATGATTATACACAACATCTGCGTAGTTATAGTTACCGTTTATGGAAATAGCTAAAATTAATTTGTGATCGCTCGAAGTCTTAGTTTGTTTGTTTGTTGGGTTAAACGCCGTAGTAACACATTGTATAGGTCATATAACGGCGGTCAGTCAACCTACTCACTGTTCATGGAAAGGCTAAATCTCTGGATTTAGCTGTTAACAAACTACTAAGCGCATATTTTCTTCAGTGACTGACAGCTGCCCTACATGATTAAGAATCATTGGTAGGTGGGAGAAAGACCGTAGAAATAATTTCATTAGCAAGCTCCACGAAAGTTTTCCCCAAAGTCGCTCGAAGTCGAAATGGTTGCTAAAACAATACCTTAAGGTGGATTTTCCTTAATGCAAAAGTATGTTAAAAACCCTATTTGCAATCTCTCAAAGTCGAACTTATTACTACAAAAATGTCTTGACCTAGAATTTCACTTTATACCAAAACTATGATTATGACCACTGGAAATTTGTTAGCAAACTGTGTACATAAAAATAAATCTTATGAAAAATGCTATCTTTTGTTAAATTCATAATTTTTTCTATTCAATGTCAGAAGGAAATTAAACATAACTATGATATGATATTCAAAAGGTATATATACAATATTCTACATAATTCAATAATATTTGGAATTGATTGGCCAAAACATGACTGTTTTATGAATGTTTCTTGCTTTTGACTTACGATGGTTTTAATCGTAAGATGTTCTGTGTGAAGGGCCACTGGTATTTGATTGTACACTGAACTTCTTCTGTTTTCACCATGTGAGAGTTTTAAATCATTCTTTATTTGCTATTATTTGTTTGGAACATTATCGACTGTTAATGGCGTAAACATTTACCCCACTGATTTAAATACTCACTACAGTACGTCTGTATTCACTATTGTTAATATATATATATATATATATATATATATATAGATATTGTAGTTAACCCTTGATAATTATGAAACCGGTAGGGTTAAAATATAAGTATTAAACGTCCATTTGGGTGATGTTTTTTGTTTTTTTGTATTTTGCTTGTTACAGCATATTTTAACCTTTATATATATATATATATATTTATTTATTTATGCACAAGGATTAATGAACAAATATCAACAACAAAAGCCAGTGGTGCCTTCGTTACATTAACCCTGCTGATTTAAATACTCACAATTTGTACACACTATCGATAAAATAGTTTCCCGTTTCTATGGTATGAGAACCCAGGTCGATAGCGCAGTTGGTAGCGCGCCGCGATTTGGAATCTCGTGCCCGAGGGGGTGCGGGTTCGAATCCCACCCGGTGAGGTTATACCCTACCATGAAAATTTGACAATAATGTCGATTTTCCTCCATTGATTAGATAATATGAAGAAGTTTCCGGCCTTGTGGAAGGGTAGGTGAGTACTGGTTATAGACAATGGTCCAGGAAAGCTAGATTAGGGGCGCTGGACGCCGTAAAATGACCTAAATTGTGTTGACACGGCTTTAACTCCAATAAATAAAATATGTTATGAGATTCGAGAACCAATATCGAGTATCTACATCAGCGGGGTCGATGTATGCGCCACTAAGAGTTAAATAAAATTTAACGATAAACATCTATATTTTATCATTTCAATGCATTGAATGATATTTTTACACCCCCATTTTTTCATTATGTACTTTTTTACTGTCATCATGACTTGGCACTATTTTTGGACAGAACATGATATGCCTATACATAACATCAATGTATCCCTACGCCACGCCATAAATCTAAAAATCAACACACCCTCGCCGACAGCCGTCTGCAAGATCCTAGCCTCGATATCAAGTGATTCAAAGACCATGGAACATTGTGGGCGTTATTTAATGAAACACATGCGTGGTGTTTTCAATCATGATATTGAATGTAATAAAAGTGTCCTTTTAGGGTGGGACTTTTTTTCTTTTTGTCTCGTATTAAACAAGTAATAAATTTCTTGTGGTCGGGTAAACGATATATTCTAATTAATCACTCGTCTGGTCTATTTTTGGCGGAAAGGATTTCAAACGAACCCAAAGTGTCGAATAAAAACAAAACTCTTATTTCATGATAGCGCAATTTTAATTCTTAAATTTTTATGATCATCGTACTGTGAATGGAAAACTCTTATCGTTTTGCTAAGTTTTTAAAAGAATAACTTAAATCGGTTGAACAATTAGAAAAACGAGTATCGCCGTTTTTACTAAAACATTTAAAATGAAATATGTTAATTCGATTGCGCTACAGCGGCGAAACGACACTAGAAAAATAAACAATTCAATAAATTATTGTTTATTGAAAGAGATATCATACGTTTTTAAATGGACCGAAATAAAATCAAGAGTTTAATTGTCCAAAACTTAATGAGGTATTAAAGAAAACATATTATTTATATGATAATTGGGGATTCGAATATGTGAATCAATTATTATTTGAATCAATTATGCGATGATATATGAATAATTGTAAATAATTATCATTTCATTGTATGTTTAAATAGACCAAATGGAGTTTTTATCAGTGCATTTTAATGGTAGGGTATTGCGAACTACTGCTCTATCGGGTTACGTCGGATGTCTTCGCTATTCTCCGGAGAACTTCGTAGATTAACATCTTGCTGTATCATGATTAGGTTATTTAGTCACGTCGGGTTATATCGGGTGTCTTCGGGTGTCTTCGCTATTCGCCGGAGAGGTTCATAGATCAAGTTAACATCTTGCTGTATCATGATCAAGGTCTATAATCACGTGACCTACAGCAACCACTAATAAAGTAAACAAAAATTGTTTCCACCAAATTCTCTTTTCAGAGAAATAATTCAGTGACATCTAATAGCGCATAAAATAAATACTACCTACCTTTCCATAATTTAGTTGACCTTGTTAGTTTTGAATCTTGAACTTTGAACTCTCCGCACCGAAGTTGAATCCAGCAGTAAACTAGGTCATTTTGGAAAATAATTTGTGCAGAGGATTCAGAGTAACACGATTAATCGGGTTGTTAATGCAGCTCTATTCACCAGCATATTATTAACAATCTTACGATTTTAGAACAGTACGATAAAGGATTTACGACGAAATCGATTGTAAGATAGTTGATACTACAGGCCATAGTCACTTATTGGTGCTACCAAAATCGAAGCACTATCAGGGGTAAGCTACACGAAACTCTTTGATAGCATACATGCTCAATACAATGAATTATGCTTAGTCGGTAAAATTATTTTAGTTTCACATAATTATGTTGGTTCGAATAGACTAGAATATGTAAAAAAAAATTCAATAAAATTAATATGCTCTGAAAGAAAGTTATTCAATTACGAATTTCAATAAAAAAAAATTTTTTTAAGTACATGATTCAGTTTAAAATCTTTTTCTGTACTATTATTTAGTAATGTAATAAATAAAATAATGATAAAATATATTTATTAGGCATGTACCAGGTTTTGAACCAGCATTGTTTGGTTTCGAACTATTTAAAGTTTATTTTTAAAAGACCAACCGTCTAACCGATTGCGCTAAATTGGGTCCTAATATTATAGGGATTAAATGACCTTTATATAATGAGGAGAGTACCTTTATATTTGCCAACTTCCGACCCCTAGATTACCATATTTAATTATGCAAAGATAGTTTATATTTATAAAATGTATAAATGCTTCAGAATTATTAAAACTTATTTCTAAATGCCTTGCTTATATTATTAAGTGCGAAAATGTTGAAAATATACATAGTGTGATACTTTGGAAGCCCTTAGGGGCCATATGTGTTTTTCTATTGTATGCAGGGTGTATTAAAATGGGAAGATAACTTATACAAACATTTCTGTTTTCTTTCATGATTTGTATTTCAAATCTTTCTTATTGAAAAATATATTTAAATATAAAAAGAAATTTCATACAGTATTAATATATATTTATATCTCTATGAAGTTTGAAAATAGAAAATGTTCAATTTTATTTACTGGACATGTTTGAAACTTTTGACATGTGCTTTTGCTACAAGCCAAATTATAGTCATTATTTTTGTGTATAAGGGTTCTAGGTTGTCAAGTTGTAGTTCGTTTTCAACAAAAGCACACTAACATACCCAGGCACATGATTCTAATCATCAAATAAACAGCCTAGGGTAAACCACAATCTAACTAGGAGAATCTCCAAAACTTAAGTGCTGAAATAACAAAAAGGAGACTATCCATCTTTGGTAAAACACAAAATTTAAAATAAAATAAAATTGGTAATATAAATTCAGAACCCAATATGAATTTTATTGGGAAAACTTTTCTAAATTTGACCTATATTTAGGCTTCAAAAACAATCTTTCAAGGGGTGAAAGGTCACACTCCGGGGTCTGCACATAATGCATCCATATGGAGCGGACGGACCCTCATTAAAATCTTACAAAACAAACAGTTGTAGTTCGTGGTAAACACAAGTGCTTCAAGTCGATTGATACAAAATTGAGGCAAAGTTTTAGTGTTCGACTCTTTAGAGCTGAATGCATTGTCCCCTTATTGGGACAACATTGGATGGGTAGTTTCCCCTTACTAAGGAGTTTCTGCTTTTCCAACCGTTTTAACTCTGATATATACGGAGTTAAAACATTTTTTGTATTCGGCTTGAACGAGTCGAATACCCGATCCCCTGGGAGGGAAAAGAAGGGTACATTAGTTTCCCCTTTCTAGGTGAATACTCGCCTATGTTCTCAAGTCTGTTTCACAGAGTTGAGGTACACATATTCCGGTCTCCTGGGTGAGACAATTCAGGGGGAGATCAGGGTCTCCAGGGGGTATAGGGTTCCTAGGAAAATTCCGGGCGATGATACTGTGGGTCCCTAGGGTAGGTGTTTAAGTGGGTGGAATGTAGAGGTCACATAGGGCGAAGGGGGTTACAAAGGCCGAAGGGCTCTACATAAGGCGGGGGCTCTAGGGGATGGGTAAAGGCAGTGAGCCCAAAAGGAGGAGTGTTGAATATACTTGTGGCCAGTGTGTATAATAAATATGATACACAACTATATATATACGTACTTACGTATAGTCTCATGGCGGAGAAAGTCAAGTATAATGCTAATTATTTAGACAACACGCTGATGCTAAACATGATGCTAAAAAATTACAAAAAAATAAATATGAATCTAAAGAATGTTTAGAGAAAGCAAAAACTAACTGTCAAAAATATCATATAACATATCGAATGTGTATTTTGATATGAATATGTAAAAACAACTGAAATAATTCGTGTTTTTTTTACAACTTGGTATGCATTTTAGAAAAGTTTGAGTTACATTGTTTTGCGCACCGGTTGTTATTTACGAAAAATATAACTTACAGTTAAATAAATTCGGTAGACATACGTAACAAAATATTGAGGTGAAATGGTATGTTAGCATCCTACTTTGTTTCACCTTATAAGTACAGCCTATCAATTTATAAGATGTATGACTGTTGTGCTATAAAAGCTTAGTTTCCTCCTCAACTAAATTATGTTAAACTGTGTCATATGGAAGTTTCAGAGCTTTTATGTTTTGCTTGCAATGTCTTTTTTCTGGGTTGCACGGCTAGCACGAAATAGCACAATCTTAGGTACTATTATGCATATTATTATTATACCTTACTGTATTTTTCGGCTTACATTTGGTTACAACAACAAATTCGTTGGATTCTTTTTTAGACAAATTACAATATATTGATATTAAAGAAACAGTTGGCTTCATTTGCCTTAGTCTATTGAAATGAGCTTAAAAATAAAAACAAAATAAAAACAAATGTAACTGACGTGACTCTGAAATAAAGATAATCACTTATCATCAATAGTTATAGCCGCCTGGTTAGCTCAGTTGGTAGCTCGCACGTCTACTTATCGAGGGGTCGTGGGTTCGATTCTCGGGCGAGGCATACTTTCGTGGAATTTGGTCATGAAATAATTCCTACCGCATTCTCCCTCCTACCAATAATTCTTAAGTACGAAGGGCAGTTGTCTGTCACTGACGAAAGTATGAGCTTAGTAGTTGGTTAACAGCTAAATCCAGAGATTTAGCCTTTCCAGGAACAGTGAGTAGGTTGACTGAACGCCCTTATATGACATATACAATATGTTGCTTTGACGTTAAACCCAACAAAAACAAACAAAACAAATCTATTGAAATGATTTTAAAATAATAAATAAATAAATACAAATCTAACTGACGTGACTCTGAAATAAAGAGAACCCCATTTTTTCGAAAGTTATATAATCTGTCCACTTCACACGATACCGATTGTTAAAATATGGCGTGAATAGCGGATAAAACTGACATACATGTATCTTTGTTCTGAAAAAAAGAGCAACCTCTATTTATCATGCTTGGATCAACCTACGCACCTATGTCACGAGTATGACTCAGCCTGGACCAATGCTCTAATTAATCACATCCAATGTCCCAGAAAAAAGGGTGGCACAAGTCTCTGATATTCTATCACAGAGTTTAAGATTTCAGTTTACCAATTATCAACCAAATAACAAAAGGAACAATAGCCATTGTCAATGCTATGCTTTCTTTATCAATAGACCTAAATAACTCGAAAATGTTCGAGGCGACACCACAATTAATAAAGACTTAATTATTGTTTATTACATATCAATTTAGCAGTAAATCTATACGACTTGAAAGTTATAATATTCCATTCTGTGACCAAACCCGATTTTAGAACTATTAAAGACTGGTACTTTTTCAGTCTTGGTGCCGAAAATATTGAAAGTTTCAGGTTTAGATCGACACCCACATATGGTCATACCAAAAACAGACGGTGCGTGGTTTGTGTCTTCTAAAGCGGGTATAAATAAGATCAAGACATCAGCCTAGTTCAGGACATTGCCAAGCATTCAACTGACACCTGTATGTTGAGGATTATACGACTATAACAAAAACTGTGATTGTTTTTTAACAAGTTTTGCGATTGTTTTTAAGAATTTATTTATTGTAAAGATTCTGTGATTATTTTAAGAAGTTCTTCTAATGTGTAAATGTTTTAATAAAACTGCTCATAGTAGTGAAACTTTTAAGGAAGTCGGCGGCTGTTATATGGGACGCTGCTATAAATTAAGGGGGTCTTAAAATTTTGTGTTGCTGTCATAAGGTTTTCCACGACTATTGTAAGTTTTTTTATTTATTATCTTAAGATTTATATTATCAATGTCTTAAGAGATTGTTTCACTGCGATTTTCTAAGGAATTGCTGTGACTGTATTTAATGAATGCGTAAACGCATGTCTAGTTCTTTGCACTAGAATGGACAGTTTTGTATTCATTGCTCATGAGCAATATCTACTTTTATCAAACATGGAAGATTTTCATTTTGATAGTTTTATTTGCGCGCGAAACTATGTTTTTACTTGATGCACCTTTTTATGTTTCTTTTTTGTAGAACCATTCAATTTACCTAAAGAGGTCTTCCAATTGAAATAATGGATTACGAATATATATAAAATACAGAAATATATAGAAAACATAAGTTTATGGTACATACATTTACAAAATGTCTGAAAAGTTTGTCAAAATGGAGTGATTTGTGTGTAAAAACGACAGTAGGTCTTTTGTTTTGAGTAAACGAGAGGGAATCGTGAAACATAACTGTTTTTAAAAACGATATATCACGAACTTCGCAATATTAAGGTCTTCGATATGTCGCTGAATTGCTGAAAATAATGACATTGTTTTTATTTTAATGGACGAGACAACAAATTCTAAAACATGGTCTTAAACCGTTTAAGATATTAGCGCGAGTTCTTACCAACCTAACTTCGCATTATAGCTAACTTTGTATGATCACACACTTCGCATTTTCGGACGCGTACTGAAAACTGCGATCTTTTTGAATAGTCAAATCATTGTTGATGTGTATCTTTTCAATTTTATCACCCTCTTCCCACCATCGCATCACGTTCCATTACCACAAACTTCGAATTATCGTGACCTTCGAATTATTGCTAAATCACCGGCCTATTTTTTAAATAATTATTGATGAATCAGTTTTGATATGGCTCAGCCATTTCAATCGCGATAAACCTATTTATCATAACTCGTAATAATTTAAACGACATAAGATGACCTTTTGTAAAATATTTTTTACACGCTTGAAAGAAAATTGTTCGACCAAAATTTGGTTCACAAATACATTACAGCAAAACCTCTTTATATCAATCAATGGTAGGACTGTACTTTAAGTTAGTTGTTATTGAGAATTGACTGTTTTACAAAAGGACATTAGGGTGAATGTAATTAGGCTGTTATTGAGAGATGTATTTTTATAGTCTGTTTGTTTGTTGGGTTAAACGCCGTAGCAACACATTGTATAGGTCATATAACGGTGGTCAGTCAACTTACTCACTCCTCCTGGAAAGGCTAAATCTCTGGATTTAGCTGTTAACCAACTACTGAGCGCATACTTTCGTCAGTGACCTATAACTGCCCTTCATAATTAAAAATCATTGGTAGGAGGGAGAATGGCCGTAGAAATAATTTCATGACCAAGCTCCACGATAGAGGTGGTCTTTAAACAAGGTTTTTAAAAATATGCAATATTCTATGAATGATAATTTATATAATTTATATATTTTCATTTCTGTATATTTTCAGATATCACGGCTAACCTACGACACGAGAAACTAAACTAAATGTCGGTCAACCAAATGCAAAACAAACAGTTTTAATTGATTGGATTCAAAACGACATTGTCATCTAATTTTCGTCAAAATGAATAACACCGAGGATGATAAAGTCAAAACTTCGAATGTGATTCGTGTGAAATTATTAAAGCAAAAGAAATATGGGCTTGGATTTTTGGTCAGGAAAAGATCAAAGACGCCGCATGTTGTTGTTTCGGACTTAGTGACGCATGGCACCGCTGCTGAGAGTGGGCTGGTTCAAGTCGGGGACATAATTCTGAAAGTAAATGATATAAACTTTAGTGAGTTGACTTATGATAAATGTTTAGAGGCTTTAAAAGCATTGCCGATAAATAACACGGTTGTACTGTTGTTAAAAGGCCCCGACGGGTATTCTACTCATTTGGAAACCAGGTTCAATCAAGATGGTACTCCGCGGACTGTGCGTGTCACTAAGCCCATCATACATTCCGAGAGTATCATCGGGCGAATCAGGCGAACCTTCTCCGCCAGTCCATCTGGCCGAGCATGCAAAACAAAACAAACTCAAGCGACTTGCGATTGTCATAAATCTATGGACGCACACAATGACGATGGTAAATTGAGTTTAGCAAACGGTAGTATTCACGGAGACGGTGAATGTGTAGAAACTGTTCATTTAATAAACGGGTCAAAGAAAACTGCTTCAAAACAGAATTCACCGAATGAATTAAATTCAGTCGGTGAGACTAAAACAATTTCCTCTAATACCGACGCTGCTAATGATCTTGTTAATGAAACGGGTGATACTTTGAATAACAATAAGGCGTCGAATAACAAACCGTCTGTTAATTTTGACTGCGAAGCTTCAGAAAAGAAATTGAATACAGACAAAAGTATGCAGAGCGGTTCAAACGCTGCACAAAATAAAACTGAAGGTTTAAATGAATGCGATAATAAACACTCGGCTTATAATGTAAGTACAACTAAAAGCGACCAAAGTTTAACAGATAGTAACAGGAAACGGATGTCGTCGGATGACAGTTCAGTCTTTATTGATGCGGAACCAAACACAAACGGTGTTTATCATACGGTAAATGGAGTAAACAAAGCGGGTGATCACAATAGCAGTGCTGAAAATCATCAAATTAAATCTAACACTATGAAGGGCAAAGGAGCCAACGGTGTTGCGAATGGAATTGTTAATACTGTTGCTAATTCTAAATTAAACGCTGGACATTCTAAGGAAAATAACCTAACAAGTCCCGTGAAATCCGAAGATGGTGGAAATATTAATAAGAAAGGTCTGGACGTGGAAGAAAAACATGAAAGGCCTGTGTCTGCTACGGCCAAAAATTCACCTGCTAAGAAATTTGTGAAATTGCGACATGTTGGAGAGGAAAGGCCACAATGTTCGGATACTCTTCATCTTA
Source organism: Mactra quadrangularis (assembly GCA_025267735.1). Taxonomy (NCBI): domain Eukaryota; kingdom Metazoa; phylum Mollusca; class Bivalvia; order Venerida; family Mactridae; genus Mactra; species Mactra quadrangularis. The sequence continues at coordinate 42,164,963 of CM046305.1, read as the reverse complement.
AAGCAATAGAGGTAAATTTTGTCATATTATTTTATTTTGGAAAATATCAATTAAATTTAAAGCGACTTGTTCACCGATTTTGATTGTACTTTTTAGAAATTATGGAAATTAGGTGTCAGTGTCTATAATTGTGTTAAAAAAAGAAGGCCTTTTAAATATTTTAAGATAAAATTTGAAAGTTGCAAAGTTTATTTTAATAAATACCTAAAGGCCGTAAACCCAAGCGGCAAATACATTATACAAAATTGACATGTCACTAAATTAATGATTATATGCATAGTAAACACAAATAAATAAATGATAAAAAAATCAAGTACTTTTCATCAATAAGATATACTGACCTATAGACTGCGAGAAATATGAAACACAAGTCACAAAAACTGCACTGAAATCATCTATACCGTTACAAATGGTTAGGTTTTCATACATACAAATCATCATCTTTTACAATTGTATGACAATTTGCACTTCAATTATTATTATCCGAACAGAACAGAACTATTCTGGTCTGTTATTATCAGAACACTGCTTTACTGCTTCCTAAATATTTCTATAGAATTTCGAGAGATTAAGAAAAGTGATATTTAAGTTTGATATTTAAGTTGAAATCTGTGACCAGTCTGCTTTAAGTTTTATAACCTATTAATCATTGTATATAATGATTTAAATGGTTACATGAATGATTAATCTTACTCCATTAATTGTTATTTAATTAGATAAAACAAATGATTTTTTGTTGTAAATGCTGCTTCAATTTTTTTGCACATTCACCGACTTTACATCAAATGAACTTCATCATTGAGCGACGCAACGGATTCTATCAGTCAATCGATCACAATGTAGTAAGATTTTTTTTCAATTTCGCTAATTGGCAACCGACAATATGGCAATATTAAAGTTTAAGTGTGTTTAAAGTCTGTTTTCATATACATGTTCAGCCGATTTAACAATTTCTTACCATAAACTATGATAATTGAAATCACCTTAAAGCAGGTGGTCCCCCACAGTACCCATTTACACATGGGTGGTGTGGAACAACTGTCAGTAAATTTCTTTCTCAATAAAATAATGCAACTTGTGAGATTCGAACCCCGGACCTCTCGTTTCCTGAGCAAGTGTCCTACCACTGGACCACTGCTCCTAATATATTTATAGCGACACGGAATTAGAATGACCTAGTGAGAACTTGAGTGAGGCAATTGCTGCATGCTACATTTACATGAAGGAAAACATGTTTTTATAATGCTCCTGTCTTGACATCGCCTAAATTGTTCTCGAACACAAGTCAAACTATGTAAGTAAAATAGAAGATGGCAAATTCATCGACTAGCCCTTCTATATAAAATTAGTTATTTCAACAAGCCCAAATCAATTATCACTTGTCCCGGGCCATGGGCTAGTGTTTTATGGCAATGGCTGCTTTACCCATGGTCCTAACCTAGGCCTCGTAGGCAAAACTTCTACCACGGGGCCTCCTTTAATCAGAACATTCTTCTGAATGCACATCTTAAAATGTATTGTAAAATGTAAAATTAAAAATGATGCATTGCAAGCAAAATTTTACTTCTCATTTTACTAATTTGATTCAATGTCATACATTTGATATACGTATAAATGTAAAAAATAACGAAAACTTTAATTGAATACAATATAAATATAATAACGACAGTATATCTATTTCATAAAAGTCCGCCAATTTGTAACAAAATATAACAATTTTATTAATGATAATACTAGGATATATAGTCACGTGACATTCAGAATGTAAACTAACTTTTATTTATAAAAGTTTGGAACAGTTACAATGAGCCCAAAGAGATTTCTGTCCTCTGAATCGCTCATGAAGTTGATTTCTTCAACACTTCACCGGTCATGTTATCAAAATCAGTCAGCTGAAGAAGGTGAAGAGATGTTATCAAAATTTCAAGGAATCTAAATATTGGCTCTTGCGTTGAAGAAAAAATAACTCCAAAAACAGTTAAAGTTTGATTCAAGTTGTGCAATTAGTATTTATAAAACATTTCTATGTACAAAACATGTCCATGTTAGCCTATGAATTGTAATTGTTGTATTATGAATCTTTTGCACAATTTTGCAGTGACATTGTTTACTGTTTGATTCAATTTTTAGTCACACAGCCAGAAGCTAAGATGGAGTTGCATTAGTTTTTTAAACATTTGTAATAGAAAGGACGCCTTTTGTTCGATTTTAACATAATCCAACGGCTGTTTAAAAATTAATGATATATCTAGATCGAGTAAAGTAAATTAACAAACATGGGTGCTTAAAGTAGGAAACACGCAAACATTCAAAACATAATATATTGAGTAAAAAGATTTTATTCTTGTCAACGTTTGATTCAAACCGTAAGCACGTAGTAGATTAGAGCTCACGTACATTTTATTGTATACCCTGGGAAAGGATCGTTTAAGTTCTAGAAATGTACCTGAATCCCTTAGAAAAAACCAAAAACTCAGGAGCTTCCGGGACCTCAGGCCCCTGGACCTCAGTACCCACCGGGAGCCCTTACGTCCCCCTTGATCCAAATCTGCGTGTTCATTTTCCGCCCTCCGGCTTTGCCCTGTATCCCACCGGGTAATCTTCCGGCCCCCTGGATCCCAGTCTGCTTGTTCATTTTCCGCCCCTACCTTGAAATCGTTGATCTGCCATTTGTCAATTACATGTATCATTTTTATTAGCATTGGATTTCGGTGTCAAGTTACGACTTGTTAAGTAACGAGACAATGCTGGCAATATGCATCTTTTACAAACAGCCGACAAGCTGGTATTTTGTCATGTGCCATATATTAAACAATTATGACAAATCACTTTCAATAAAACTTCAATAAAACTATTGATAAACTTAGATAACATTTAATGTAACATATGTAATGATAAAGATGAATAACTATGTTGCTCGGACTAAACCGTTGAGTCATAATGTGTGCTCGTATACAATCGCTCGATGGCATTTAGCGGCTCTGATGGTCACATAATTGAAAAAACAAATGCTTGCAAACCATTCGGAACACATTCGGACATCTGTGGGGATAGAAATACAAGTTATAATGCCTTGTGAATATAAATAGGCTTGCTAGGTTATCTTTTGCTAACAAATAATCACAACCTTGACATTAAACGTCGCACTTGATAGTATGGTTTAGTATCGAACCTTAACAACGAACAAGTATTACATAGGACAAATATGACCACAAGGCAACCACTCTTAGACCCATAGCAACCAACAACATATCCCTAGCAACCATCCAAGGTCCAAACCAAGTTCCAAAACAATTATTCTCACGCCCTCAGCAAACCGCCTTCAGGTTCATAGCATATAGACCATAGCGAACCATTCTGTCAACATATTTCATTTACCACGAGAAAAATACAAACGACATCTATTTAGATGAATGAAAGGGGGGAAAGTTTTTAATGTTTTATTATTTTTTATGGCGAAATGATTAGGCTTTGACTATGAAAGTTTGTTTATATTAAACATTTTTGTCCAAGGGTGACTGAATTTTAGTAAACATCATTTCACGGATGACCGAGAAATAAGCATCGGTCGTTGATTTGTGAAATTCTATTTTAGAATACACCTGTTTCTACCGTAAAACATTCAGTGTAACTGGAGAATATCTGAACGCCAACTGTAGGAGCAGTTGTCCAGTAGTGGGACCTATGCTTAGGGATTGAGAGGTCCTAGGTTCGATCCCAACTAGAGACACTGCTAATATCTTTTAGCAAGGAATGTACATTTGTTCCACTCCACCTTGGTGTAAATAGATACTGTGAAGGATCGCCTGTCTGAAGGTGATTTCAGTGATCAGGAATTATCTTACAAAATTGTCAAGTCGCCTGAACATGTATATGGAAGCAGACTAAAAACCGCACTTTTACTAATAACTTCAAACTTTACGTCTCAAAATCTAAGAGGCTTATCGATGGTTGTGTACACATGCGTACTGCTATGATAAAAAGCTGACGACTAAATGCCGGGGCGCTGTCGTCACAAACGTTAGGGGAATAATACTTTCTCCTTCAAATAAAGCCGTGTTGAACCTCATTTTTCACAACCCGTGTTTTTCACAACTTGTGAAAAACGCGTACGCAATTTTCACAAGTTGTGAAAATTGCGTACGCGTTTTTCACAAATGAGCAATGTGAAAATTACGTTAGACATATTTTTCGATTTTTAGTCCTAACGCAATTTTCACAACATGAGTCAATATCAAAGTAGATTTAAAAGTATATTATGATAAACAAAATTAATGTTTCAGTTTTTTTTAATATATCATTTTGATGGTTAATGTCGCACATGGAAGCAAGATGTCGCAATCACCCAAGGTCTTCCACCAGCCAGATTTGTGCCTTATTTAACCACCTTTACGTGCAAGCAACCACTTACGCGCATAGAGAAACCATCTTATGGTACATAGTAAGCACACATGCCCCATGGTACTGTTAAAATGTTCGTATTAACAAGATTCGCATCCAAAGCGACCGCCTCGAGATCCATAGCAGCTGCTCAAGCACACTATCATTGCAACATTTTCATTGCCCATAGTAATTACGTTAATGTTTCTAGCAAACATTTAGGTCCTAGCATCCTATGTTACGGTCCCTAGAAACAGCACAAATATCCATGGTAACATTTATGCCCATAGCAACTTCTATCTAGCTTTAGTCGTTTAAGTTCAAACTAGCCACTCTTTGGGCATGAAGCACATAACCCATTTCCACCTTGACACTAATATTTATATACATGTATTGTGCATAGCTGGCAACATGAAGATTCTAAATTATTTCATATTTTGGTAAGATATACAGTTGGTAAAAAAGGTTTACATGTTGGGAAGATGCATGAATATTAAACTTAAATAAATATGGTTATAGCTAATACAATTGATATATAAAAGTAAAGGACATCGAATTTTTTTAAAACTTTTGATAATTGTGATTTATATTTTGTGAATTGTTACACAGTGGTCAATTTCAGAGGTGCAGATTTAATTGTCAGATTTTTTACCGTCGCTCAATATTGGAATTCGTAACAAAATTGCTAAGAAAGGGTGCCCATAAAACCTCGAGGCCGACAACATATTCCGGTATTGAGCAAGTTTGCCATGTTGATCCTCGTTTTTCACAAACGTGCTCTTCATAGGTTGTGAAAAACGCGTTCTGTGAAAAATGAGGTTCAAACGTTGAACCTCATTTTTCACACACCGTGTTTTTCACAACCTGTAAAAATTACGCTCGTGGTTTTTTTTCAACGTTTGTCCGTTTTGTGATAAAACCCCGAATTGTAATAATTATTTATGATAAACGGGTTGGTAAGTTCAACCACTTTTTAAATACTCGTTTTTCAATATAATATGACAACTTGTTTTTCTGACGAAATCTTCAAATAAATATGACGAATGTAAGTAATTTGTCTATTTGAACATTTATGTTTGCTTGTTAAACATTATTTTCTTTCCTTACCAATAATTCAAAGTATCGTACTATATTTTATGATAAAATTAATATAACTAGACATTTTATTACATTTCGGGATTTGATTACAAATTGCGTTTGTATGTTCATTTACTTTTGTAATAACCCGTTTTGTAATAATTAAAACAATTCGGGCTTTTATTACAAAACGGGTTGTAACAAACTTTAAACCTCGTTTTTCACAAAAAATCTTTTTGCAAGTGTGGTTCTTACACCCACTGGGTCTCGTGTTTATCTGTAAATACTTTTCATGTTGTTTTCATGTTTGTAATATTGTCATAAAACATGTCACGAAAATAAAAATAAAAAACTTACTTACTAACTAACTTACAGCTAGCAACTAAAAAAATCACAAGTGTGAAAAATGCGTTAGTACCAAAAAACTCAAATTTTTCAAAACTTTTTACGTCACATTTGAAGTTGTGAAAAATGCGTTTCTATGCTCGTATGAAGTTTGTATGCTAACGTGTTTTTCACACAAGTTGTGAATAATGCGTACGCGTTTTTCACAAGTTGTGAAAAACACGGGTTGTGAAAAATGAGGTTCAACAATGCCGCATTAGACATTCACAATATATAATATCATACTATACGCAACAATGTCATTAACAACTAGGCACTTGATGAATAGATAATTAACCATAAATAGTTTATTATTCAACAATTATTCGATACTTAACTAGTTTATTAAATAATTATATCGTTTTATCTGTTACCTATCATTAAATGTATATTATAATAATCACAACTAGTTTATATGTGGTTGAAAGTAACATTTGTGTCGGAATGTGTAAAATCCTTAAATGAAATGCAAGGATAATCTTCTATAACAGTCGTCTCACAACAGGAAAACCTCGCCACAACTATAACATCAAACTCTTAAGCAATACACATCTCTCAACAATAGCCACCTCTAAATACCAACCCTTCGTAATCTCAAAATAACAGCAACCTTTCAGGAAGAACTACCTCTCAACAACCACAACATTTCAAAGGTGGTCACCTATTACATTATCCTTTAAGATAGCACTCATCTCCCAACAACCCCCTCTCAAATACAACCATTTCCAAACAAGATCCTTCTTAATCGCAGTCAATTTAGCATCGTCCTGCAACAGGCTGTTTCTGGGAGGTTTTCAATATAGTTTAAATGGTGGAAGAGAGTTATATCTTTCACAGCATGCATTATAACATGATATGTTTCTTTATATTTCAGCCTGTACCATGTACGTCCAAGTTTTGTATGGGCTCTGTGATGGATGTTGGACTTATCAACAGTGAACCGAGAAGTAAACAAGATATTCTGATCTATGCTAAAGACTTTATCAACCAATACTACCAGTCTATAAAAAGGTAGGTATCCTGGGCTTTCATATTTTGATGAAATCTTACGACGAAAATAGGCGTAAGACCGCTTTATCAATTTCTCGCAAATAATCTGGCGACCAAGGTTCAGTTTGTATTGTTTTATTTGCTCTTTATTCTATTTTATGTTAACTCGATTGTGAAACAAGTTCTTACAACTAAGATAATTCTCTTTATAGTCCGCTTCCTGGCCCCCCAGTACTGTGCAATAAGGATTACGTTTCTTACTCAAAGTATGTTTTAAATGGGATTTGAACCAACGTGGAGCTGGCTATCCAATGATTACAATTCCAACGTAGTAACAACTCTACCCCGCCCGCTCATTGTCTATTAGATTACAAAACAACTTACGGCATAAATAGTCTTAAGACCTATTTTACCAATTTGTCACAGAAAGTCCAGCAACCAAAGATCAGATTTTACTGTTTTATTGGTGCTCAAGGTAAACACAAATTATAGTTATTCTACTACGGTCATCTCACAAACTTAACTTACTTGTACCATCGTATAACACCAGTATTTACCTACCCTTCGACCTGGCTGGAAACTTCTCCATATACCTTATCAATACAGGTGTTTTGTATCTCTTTGGTGCTATGCTATGGTGTACCCAATTAAACACCATTGACTAAATCGCTTTCGAATGTTGTTTTTGTTGTTTGTTTTCGTGTTTAACTTTAAAATGTTATTTACAGAAAAAATCTTATCAAGGTCACAACATTCGAAAGCGATTTATTCAATGGTGTTCAAGTGGAGACACCATAGCGTGACACCTAAGAGATACCGAACACCTGTTCGTGATAAAAGCTTAAAAAAGGCGAGCGTATAATCAAAATTAATACGCAAACATGATTCTATTCAATTAATGTATATCCTTACTTTTAATTTTGACCATCATTGCGGGGGTGGCCGAGAAAACATGTCATCAAATTTCAGTCGTAAATGTTTTAGCACGTTTTACTTTTTTAACGTCCAGTGGCCGTCCTTTGTACTGTAACGAATATCCAAATTATAACGCCCTTTGACATAAACTTGTTTATTGAGGCTGCTCGAATTTTCATTCTAATGAACGATTTGGTTATTTTACAAAAAAAAATGATAAAATCTCCATGATTTGAATAATAAATGAAAACAAAGTTAGAAAATACATAGTTTAATATTTGATGACTTTTGGCGGATCATTGCCCATTGCATTAGCAACTTGGTTGCTTTTCACATAACCTCATTTGCTCAACATTGGTCGACAACGGCTTCCGACTAGCACATGTAAAGGTCTTGCAGTTTCATATAAAGCTTGTTTTCATATAAGTAGCGTAGCACTTGATTTATAACAAATAAGTTTAATAAATTGTATAGTCGAGTTTCTGATGCGCCATGTTATATTCTAAGGCTCATGCACTTAGGCATTCGGCTAGCTCTGTTGGTTGCACACAAGTCTACTGATTGAGGGGTCACTGGTTTGATTCCCGGGTGGGACATGCTTTAGTGGAGTTTGATCATGAAATAATTTCTATGGCTATTTTATCCCCTGCAACTGATTATAACTCATGCAGGGCAGTTGTCAGTCACTGACGAAGAGATGCGCCTAGTAACTGATTAACAGCTTAATTCAGATACAGTGTATTTAGCCTTTCCAGGGAGGTGAATATATTGACTGACCGCAGTGATATGACCTATACAATGAGTTGCTACGGCGTTTAACCCAACGACAAAAGTACAATTTAAAATGTGTGTGGTATCAATCATCAGTTACGGCTTATTATTTTATATACCCTGTTACACAACACGTAATATATTTTGAAATATTTTAAAAGTGCGATGTTATGTGCTTGACCCAAAAATCGTAAAAAATATTTGAGAGATAAAAAGTGTCTCGCTGATTTAATTATTTGTCTAATAGTACTTGAAAATGACTTCTTATCAGCTATTAAAAATAATTTGACATTTTGTGCCACCCACCATCACATGTTGGCTTGAACTCCCTAGGTAATATTTGACCTCATTTGTATATAATGATATAAGTGAGTTTTTGTGACTTTTTAATACTATTTCTCACGATATATAGGTCAGTTTGTCTTTAAATATTAAGATGTCATTTATAGACACAATTATAGACACTAAAAAAATCTTGTAGGTTATTTCAAAATACAAAAAATAAAAAATAACTAAATGTGTGAAAGAAAGGCCTAAATAGTGAACCACTATCGATGTCACAATAGTGTCAACTGACTGGGTGCACAGAGACTAACCAATCGTTCTTGTTAATTAGAACCCGGGTCGGTAGCGCAGTTAATAGCGCACCGGGATTTCGACTCTACTGTACTAAGGGGGTACGGGTTCGTATCTCACACGAGAAGGTTGTACCTTTCAATAAAAAAATACAATTATGTCAATTCCCTCTCCCCCATTAATAAGGTATATGGAGAGTTTTCCGGCCTTGTGGAATGGTAGGTCAGTACTGGTTATAGACAATGGTACATGTAAGCTAGGTAGGGTGAGCTGGCCGTTGTAAAGTAATTATAATATATGAGCACGGCATTAACCCCAATAAAATAATAGAAACTAAACTTGGTAGGTGATGATAGAAAAAGGTCTAGGGATGCTATGTTAAGTTCACTGGACGCCGTAAAATAGCCAACACGTTTTGATACGGCGTTAAACTCGGTATCAATAAATAAATAAATAAATATAATACTGAATCAAATTCTTAATAAATATTATAACTGAGTTACATGGCAAGTAAAATGCGTCTTATCTTTTTTACAGTTAGAATTCAACTCACTTTCTGATCTCTTTAGACTCTTTCTCTTTCGGGTTACCACACTGTAACATAATCACCTGTTGATCCAGCACGCTCTTATTGGTCCAAACTGTTACCAGCTAACAACGATGTTGTCCTATCATGGATACGGGAGTCTGTAATGTTTGTAAAATATTTGCGTTTCTTCGTAAGCAGACAAAATAAAAAAGACCTTATCTGTGAACAAGTTACTTCAACATTTGTTATTGTTTTTAAACAGGCACAACCAGCCAGCTCATTTAAACAGATGGGCAGAAGTGGAAAAGGCCATTTTGAATTCAGAACACGGAACGTATGAGCTGACAACTGCTGAGTTGACTTATGGAGCTAAAACAGCCTGGAGAAATGCTCCAAGATGCATCGGTAGAATACAATGGTCCAAGTTACAGGTAGGCCTAATTTAAAGAATGAGTCAACAGGAGCGAGCGTTACCAAAGTAACGCAACCCAAACTTGTTCGTTTTTTATATAAAAATACTGGGTACATAGAATGCAATAAAATTATTATGTGCTAACAATTGTACATTATTTTAAATAATAGGTCCAATTGTTGATAATCGATAGTTAATAGGGTAAAATTCCACAATAGGGACCAGCAAAATCGACTAGCTTAATGGAAAAATGGCCTATTGGTATAAGGACCTTTTCTGCCAAAGTTAAGCATTTTGGGGCCGTATTATCAAGCGCCTTAAGACTGAGTTTAGTCGTAAATCCTTCTATATTGTATTGTTAAATCATTGTAAGATGTTTGATAATATGCTACCTTTAGCCTGTTCAATTACCCTAAACGTTCCAAAACGTTCCGTAACGATTCTTTCGGAATCCTCGGCCATTCGCTGCGAATAATCTAATCTAATCTCTGTTCTGTTCTGTTCTAATAAACAAATATACGATCGTTAAGGCAATGAGTGATGTTACAAAATTTATGGGCAAAAAACGAAACATCACTCATTGCCTAAACAATCGTATATTTGTTTACTTCAACACCGGTAGTTTCAAAATAGCGTCTAAATATGTCCGAGAATAATCGCAGCGAATGGCCGAGGATTTCCAAATGTAACGTTACAGAACGTTTTGGAACGTTAGGGGTAATTGAACATGCTACTGGTTACCTACAATCGTCTTAGATTGCATGATTTTGCGACTACCAAGGCCGGTTACTCTAGTAAAACATTTCTACTTTCCTTACTTCAATGTTTTTACATGTCTCTCAGCGGGACGTAGGTACGAAACAATACCATTTTGTTGTAATTTTGTGTCTATATGTGGCTACTCAAAGGGTGAAAATGTAACATGACGTAAAAAAAGCCACAATGATTTTACTATCGTCTAAAATGTTCATAATTGCAGGTATTTGATGCTCGACATATTACAACAGCTAGAGGAATGTTTGAAGCTATATGTAATCATATAAAATATGGTACAAACAAAGGAAATATCAGGTTTGTAATTTCATTAATACATTTCATGTCTTTTATTGCCTAATTTGAATAATTTGGATATAATCCTACATATGGAGTGCGGGATTCCTTTGCCCGACTTTTCCGACTCGTACATTTTTCTCTGCGGACAAGTCAATATTTCCATCCGACTTGTCCTCGGACAAGTCATATTGTTTAGCTAAATATACGAGTACTACAATGTACATGTATCATAGTCAAACTTAATCATGTGGATGTTCCAATGTTTCCGTGAACTATCTCTGTGTCAATTATGTACCATGTCTGAATGCTTAAAAGATGTTCAACAACGACATAAGTCCTTGTCAATTATTTATCATTACTTACAGTATCTATTTTATATCACAGTTATCTATATTAAGTTTTGAGTATTAAATGCTTCCCTTAAGTTGGAGAACTAAAGAAACCAAGAATTAAGCCGTATGGTACTGTTGTTAACACAAAATCGTCATTCAAAACCTGAAATGATTATGTCTGGAAATGGGCAAAGGCTTAGGTTCTTCAGTGACAGAAATATTCTGTCGAATAACATATTATTATTTCCATTTAAACTTCTCGGCGATTTTCTTCGCTGTATATCTCCGAGATCATCCGAATGGCAACCTTCTACTCGGCAATTTTCGTGACATAGAAATGTACACTTTCGTTGAACACATCCGAATGAGTATAGATTAAAATAGACAACATGGATGACGGTGTTTTATATTGATTGAAATAGACGCATTTAGCTCGAAGCCTTGAATTCAAAATATTCACTCTCTCTTTTTCATATTTCAAAAACACCAGTTCAGCATTTTTGGGCTCCTCCCCTTTTCACAAATCAATCAAAATGACGGAAATATCATGGAAATAACAGACAGATTGTAAGAATACGCTTAAAAACTATTTCATTGTCTGAGAAACTTATTTAATGAATTCATACGCACATAAAAGTAGTACCTTAGTAAAACCAATTTCCGGTGCGCGCGTTTTTTATATCCCGTGAAATTACTACTCTAATGATTCCTTATTCTTTTTAATAACTCACCGTAAAATTGATTGAGTAATAATTTGACCTAATTTGCATACATTTGTCAATTCATTGGAACTATTTTTTTCTCAGTCGGAAATTTGTAATTACGTGAGTAACAATTAGTGGAGATTTAACGACGCAATGTTCCGCCCATGGTAAAAAAGTAGTCTGGATTTAGAAATCAAAGTAATGACGTTCTATATTAAGACTAAAAACTTTAACACAGTGAAACGTCTCTACATAACGGCCAGAAGCGGGACTATGTTTTTAAGCAAATAGCCTGTCTTAAACTGATGTCCAGAGGCGATTGTGGAAGAAATTGACATTTTTGTTGGAATCTGCGTTAGTGAGTCAATTTAAAGAGGTTTAGATAAACTGCTAGGGACTGTTGTTTAGGAAGGATCGCCATTGGAAAGTAAATCGTGAACTAGGTTTTGCTGTTCTGTCTAGTTGTTTTATATAACTAAAGCAAATTTTATTTTTATATAATTGATTGATCAATACACAACGCTAATCAATGTTCCTTTGATTATATATTGTCTGCAATTGGGTTAATAATCTAATTAGCGAGCAACTTCCTGCGAAATCTAAAAGCGTACCATTTTAATTATTCGAAGCTCTTTCAGTCATTCCAGTATTGGTAGGCAATAATTTATAGAACATGTATAATGTTAAAATGATCTGTCGCTAGTCTCCTGTCTTTTGTAAAACATTTATTTATTCTAATGTTCTAAGGATGTTCGCCCGTTATTTCTAGAACATTTCTTTATAAACATGTTCTAAGGATGCTCGCCCGTCTTTTGACAATCGCTTTTCTGGGACACATTTCCACAACAATAATAAAGTTTAGTTGACTAAAGAACCGTGTTTGGTTACAACATACTTTGGGGCAAACACTTAATCGATTCTGCACTTGTCAAGAGTGATTGAAACAAGGCCTTCACTTGTCAGTAACTAATTAATGTTCCTAGGAATGTCAAAGTCTATTTAAACACCGATCATTGTCTTAACACTTAGACAATATAAAGATACGTAGAGAATTTGGAACATGGTATAAGCATAGTAGCCCTGCAGCGTGTTCAGTTACCTTGAACGTTACAAAACGTTCCGTAACGGAAGTGTCGGAACAACTCAATCCATAGACAACCCAACCCGAGACAACTCAATCTCTTACTAACGAATTGAGTTGTCCCAACTTTGAGTTGAGTATTGCACGGGTTGAGTTGTCTTCGGGTTGAGTTCTCCCGTACCCGTAACGCTAGCTAACAGTAGTTACTGAACGCAGGGCTGTTGTAATTTGTAAAGTTTTAAATCAATGTCAACAGTATAATTGTGCTTTCGAATGAATGATTTGTTTAAGTTTTTTTACCAAGACTATTTGTTACTGTTTGTTTTGATATTGTTTTTGGCAAGTTTGAGGTTGGCGCAATCTAGAAACCTAATATAAACCTTCCAGTGGGCAATTCTATTTCAATTCTCCTCCAAGGCGGTAACCCCTTAGGTTCTTGTTCAAGTTATTTATTTTTGGTGTCCCTTTTAAAACAAAAATAAAAAGCTGAAGCAATCTTTGCTATTTGGCTGTGTGGAAGGTATGCATTGTTATTGTCACTGTTCCTGTTAACCCCATATATTCAAATCGATCGCGAGGTCAGAAGAACTTGAATGTGTACATGTGTATTTAAATCAGTGGGGTTAATGTGGGTGCCACTGACAGTATTATAGATATTAACATATATTTTACAGATCAGCTATCACCGTATTTCCTCCAAGAACCGATGGTAAACATGACTTTCGTGTATGGAATCCACAATTTATACGTTATGCTGCTTATAAACAAGATGATGGTTCTATCATTGGTGATCCTGCTAATCTGGAACTTACACAGGTAAATAAAAATGTGATTTATAATGATAATAATAATTATAATAATAATAATAATAATAATACATGTAATAATGATAATAATGATAATGATAATTTGTGCATATTGACAAGAGGGAAGTTAGCGCATTACACGTTTTAGTTACCTCACTAAGTTTGCTTATTTAATTATGCTTCAAAACTTTCAAGCTGAGTTTCTTTTTTGGTGTCAAATCTCATTTACATATCTGTGTACTCAAGAAAAAGTAGTTCTTATCCATGTGCCTGGACTTCTAGCAGACAAGAAACCATTCTGCTTTCTCTCTAACTAAGGTTAAGAAGCAAAAGGCGTATAAAAAGGTATTTCGAAGAATGTGAGGCCAAAACCGGTGATTATTGATTCTTAAGCACATGCAATTTAGTCTAAATCATCGTTATAAAAGATAATTACATAAAAATGCACTCGGGGTGTTTCGGAGGACTGCTTCTACAAAAGAATATAGTATAAACAGTGGTCCCATAGTAGGAGACGAGCTTAGGGATTGAGAGTTTCCGAGTTCTATCCCTACTTGGAACACTGCTAATGTGAGTGAGCAAAATATTTCTTACATGTACAGTTGTTCCAGTCCACCCAAAGTGTAAATGAGTACTGTGACGAATAACCTGTTTGAAGGTGGTTTTAATGATCTAATGTGCATAAATTGCAAAGTCAACTGAACATGTATATGAAATCAGACTTCAAAGCCTCACTTTTTATCACTTATTAAATTCGATTTCTGCTCTGAATGTAACAGTTATGTGATTATTTTTATTGTAGATTGCTCAGAAACTGGGTTGGAAAGGCAAAGGTACCAGATTTGACGTATTACCTCTAATATTACAAGCTAACGGACATGATCCTGAGATGTTTGAAATACCATCTGATTTAATACTTGAAGTTAATCTGAAACATCCAAAGTAAGTTGTACTTTAAAAATAATACTTATTTGGTGTTGCAGATTCCTGTAGATCGTTTGTGACTGAACGCTTTATCTCGGTCAGTGCTTATAACGGTCTCGCCCAAGTTATCCGCATGATATTTTGTTGCTTTTTTAATCGGATTTTCTCGGTTTTGTTCATAAGAGCTAATATATATTTCTGAAACCTGTGATTGTTAACAGTGACCAGTACTCCGATAGTGAATTAAAAGCTTGCGTCGTGACTTAATGCGTCGCATAACATCGGATTCATCATTTTTGTTTAAACGAGCACATACCTCGCCCATTTAGTAATTGTTGTGTGATATCTCCTTTGTTACATAAAATACGGATATCTATTTGATCGATAGTGAGTACAGAGGAACTGTGGTGAGTATTTAAATCAGCGGATGTTATCAATACTAGTAAATGGGCTAATAATTTTGTTTTCCTTTTCTATAACAGGTTTCCTTGGTTTGCTGAGATGGGGTTGAAATGGTACGCACTTCCGGCTGTCTCAAGTATGGTGTTTGACTGTGGTGGGCTATTATTTCCTGGAGCCCCTTTTAATGGATGGTTTATGGGGACAGAAATAGGGGCCAGAGATTTATGTGATCCTTTCAGATACAATTTGCTCACTGTAAGACTTTTTCATGGTTTAAGATATTTTCTGTTTTCTTTTGTGACATCACCGATGACATCATCAATGTTCTTTTTATTCAGTTCAACTTACATCCTTAATGTGCACGTACAGAGTCGATGATAACAGTTCCTTAGTGAGGAGGGTATGGGGTTCAAAACACTTACTACAAATGAAATATTTTTTTTTGTATCATTTGAAGTATACTTTTAAGATCCAATAGTCAGTTGAATTTATACATTATATATTTGGGGTTATACCTAGTTATTCCTTTGATGACTTTAAAAATGAATTATTTCGACGACCACAATGGAAATAAGAAATATTGGTCTCTTTTTGTGTCATCTCCGGTACTGATGTGGATGGCGTAACATGACATTATACATACTGTGATATTCACCATTTGTATGCCATGTGTCATGTCATTTTACCAAAATAAACTAATAATATTATTATTATTCACTTATATTTAATGAACTATTTTGAGTTCATCTACCGTAAGTGAAATAAGATCGGTTCATTGCATTAGATAATATTCTAATCGGTCGAACTCATCAATAAGTCACGTCGAATTTCGATGAATAATTCGTCAAACAATTTAAAAGTGCTTTGCAATTAAAAAAGACCTTTTAAATTAACCTCTAAGTCCATACCTTAATTGCCAAGGGGTTGTTGGACTGATGTAAAATAATGATAAAAATTTGAATAATAAGTTTATGAATTAGGTATATTCTATTATTGGTAGTAAAATTATGCAAAAATGATAAAATTAAGAAAATATAATTGTATGTAGATCTACCTTTCTCTCCTTTCTCACTCACTCAGATCTGCTTTAAAACTCAGATCTGCTTTAAAAGGTTACCCTGACATGACAAGTACAATGTACTTTAAAATCTAAATTTAAAATGGTCTTATTTTTAACCGAACAGAACAGAACATATCTTTTATTCAGGCAAAGTTTACCGAATAAAAACATGTGAACAAATTCAATATAGATATAAATACAATATGACGGTACAATTTCAAAAGTCGAGAATTAGCTGGCAAATTTGCAAATAAGAAGCTGGACTCAAAGTCATTAATTTCATAAAATATTGAGAGAATAAGCTCTCACTGTCATTCGTATATTTGAACATAAGTTTACATTGTGTAAAATATTGGTAAATTCACGACCACAAAAGTGGTTGGATGACGATGCACGAGCGTTTGGGACCACGCAGGTGTTCTCCTTGCACAATATGTATTATGACAGACAATAAACTTTCTTAATGAGATATTTAAGCTCTCAAATGATTTGAATCAATGACAGTTTTCACGTCATCTGAAAATAAAGTGAAAACGTACGTAGCCCCTAAACTGACATTTTAAAATACTTTTTTTATTTTCACAATAATTTCGGAATAATATTGCGTTTAAACGAAATAATTGTGAAAATAAATAGGTATTACAAAATATCTCTTTTGTGGTTTCGTAAACGCACGTGTTTATGTTATAATTGGTAGCCATTTAAAGCTTTTCTAATTGCAATATCAAGTTACATAACTAAGTGCTTTGTATTGTGTGTAAAAGTTACGACCATGTTTATCAAATTTGGTATGGACAATTTAATGCTATTCTGTATCAAATTTTATTGCCCATGGAATATAAATGTTTATGAAAATGTAGAAAATAACTAGCTAATTACAAATGTATGTTTTATGCTATTTGAGTACAAACATTTTATTATCATAGCATTTGAGTACAATGATTTTACTATCAATACATTTGACGACCAATATTTTACTAAGAATTAGCGTTCGGGCATGCATTTTCAGTTTCGATGAATTTGCTTCGAATTTTAAGCGTGTATTCAAATTATTATGGTATTTGAGATTTATGGTACAAGCGTTTTACGTTTAATTATGTATTTTCGTTTTTTATGAAAATGTTATGTGCAATTATAAGCTATTTGCTACGAATGTTTGATATTTAGTAAGCATTTATTGTAATAATTGCATAATAAATTCCCTCAATAATTAGTAACCAAATGACATTTTCCACGAAATATGGCTTTATATTTTTATCAATTGTGAGTACAGAAATTCTGTGGTGAGCATTTAAATTAGCGGGTTAGTGTATGCGCCATTGACAGTTGAATAAAAGTTTAACGTATAAAGTATGTCCATTATCTTATTTCAGGATATAGCTAAACGTATGGGTTTTGATACAAGAAAGAGTTCATCACTATGGAAGGATAGAACACTTGTAGAAATCAATGTTGCTGTGCTTCATAGTTTCCAGGTGAGTTGAGCAACATAGACAGTCGTACATTTCATGTTGGCCTTACTTGTAGGTGCAAACAATGTAGAAGCAGTGGTCTAGTGGTAGGACGAGCGCTTAGGGATAGAGAGGTCTCGGGTTCGAATCCCACCCGGGGATGTTATACAGTTCCATGAAAATTTGACAATAATGTCCCTTTTCCTCCATTGATAAGGTATATGGAGAAGTATCCGGCCTTGTGGGAGGGTAGGTGAGTACTTGTTAAAGACAATGGTCAAGGAAAGCTAGGTCAGGTACGCTGGATGCCGTGAAATTAACTAAAATGTATTGACACGGCGTTAAACCCAGTAAAATAAATAAATGAATTATAAATATATAAATGAAAATAGAAATCATAAATCTTTATATTACTCACAGTTCCTGGAAAGGCTAAATCCCTGGATATAGCTGTTAACCACTTACTAGGCGCATACTTCCGTAAATGACTGACAACTGTCCTACATTAAATAATCAGTGGTAGGAGGTAGAATGACCGTAAATTTATTTCATGACCAAACTCTATAAAAGTATTCCCCATCCGGGAATCGACCCCGCAACCTCTCATTCAAAAGACGTGTGTGCTACCGCCAGGCTAGCTATCAAGTTGTAATTTACAATGTACTATGTCAAGCACACCAACACTAGGGATAACACAAAAAAGGGCAAGCCCTTATTTCCATTGTGGTCCCTATGTCGGAGGTACGCAAGCTGTGTAGGCTTTCATGTTTTCACTGGATCTTTTAAAGTTTATGAGCTGACACTTTTCAATAATTTCTTGTATTATTTCAGTCTCAAGGTGTATCTATCACAGACCATCATTCAGCTTCAGATTCCTTCATGAAACATTTAGATAATGAACAGAAGCTAAGAGGAGGATGTCCTGCTGATTGGGTATGGATTATACCTCCAATGAGTGGTGGTATACTGCCTGTGTTCCATCAAGAAATGTTGACGTATAAGTTGAAACCATCGTATGAATATCAGGTACGTATTGAGCCCATCCCCTATCCATTGCCAGAATAATCTACAACTGCAAGTTACATTACTATGTTAAAATTAGTTGCTGTTGCAGAAAGCATTATATTTAATTTTAAACTAATATCAGTTTATAGCTGGACTCTTATATTTTGGTGAAACCTTTCTACAACAGTCAGTTATACGTAGAACTATGCTAAATATTACCGCAAAACAATTGGCTTATGTAAATAATTTTTATTTACATAAGCAAATATATATGCTGAAATTTTCCTACGAATACCAAGTATTAAAAACCTAACAATGCGATACCGTTTAGTAAATCTCTACAACAAGAACAAAAATAAGGTTAACTGGTTGCAACGGAGAGTTGACTGTTATAGAAAGTTGTCTGTTATATGGGCTACAACAACAAATAG
Organism: Mactra quadrangularis; assembly: GCA_025267735.1. Classification (NCBI taxonomy): domain Eukaryota; kingdom Metazoa; phylum Mollusca; class Bivalvia; order Venerida; family Mactridae; genus Mactra; species Mactra quadrangularis. The sequence continues at coordinate 42,145,680 of CM046305.1, read as the reverse complement.
TTTTATTTTAATAAATTGGCTGTAAAAGAGATGTGATAACAAAAAAATAACAAAGAGCTAGTACCTGGAAAGTGAAAAAAGTACTTGTATGGCCAATGTCTAGTGAAGGCAGAGATGTCTACATAAGAAAATGCATGCTAGGCTTGTTATTTGAGATGACTGTTGTTGGAAAGTGATTGTTATAGGGGCAGTCGTTGATGGAAATTTAATTGTGAATTAATCGGGTCGTTATTCATTTAATTGAAGATAACGGAACGAACAGTATATTATTCTAATATAGAATGTTTCATTTAGTGTGGAACTCACTGTGCACATAACACAATCTCTTGTTAAACAAAACAACATATCGATAGTTCATTTATCATTGCTTTCATTACCGTTTCTAGATTTTAATTGAACACCCATTTTATCATCGCTTTAATAATGCAGGAATGAATCACGGTTTTCAGAACATGTGAATACCATTTCAAACTAGGAAATTTAACCAAGATTTAGTCCATGTGGCACTTGAACAACATTCACTACAGTTTTAATTTATACCAATTTTAATGGTATAAAAATCATAATTGTGAGTTTCATTTTTGCACTGTGTGGAAAAAAATAAAAATCTTAGACCGACCGTACGAATGCACTGTCGATATGTTGAATAAAAATCATTATGAAGTGAGTAAAGTGAATTCCATGTTATATGATATATTCCTTATTCAAATAATATTTATTAATGGTGTTAACGCTGTATTTGATCTTCGGAGACAAATGAATCCATGATTAATTGAATGAAAAATAAAACAATAAAACGCCGCGTTAAATAAAAAAAAATGTATTTTGATTCGCCATTTATTGATACTAAATTGACAGTAATAAATAAATGCAACGGATATGATTGCTAAATGGCCATTCATTTAATCAGCTGCATTTAAACAAAAGAGATTTTTTATACATTTGAAACTACTCAGCGATTTCATTCAGTACTTTCATTGAGGAAACTGAGCAATTAAGCCTCTGCGATGAAACGGGATTCTACTTAGACCTAGCTTTTTGCTTAATCAATTATTTATTCAAGTTTTTATTGGACATGATTTTGGCTTCTCGACCCAAACCATTAGTAACAAGATTCAACGTTGAATGACAGTTCACACCGACCATTAGTTTTGGGGGTATTGTTCAGAGCAAAAATGGTCGTGTTTCACTTGTCAAAACATAATTTTTCTTGTACGAAAAAGGCAAAAAAGTGTTGTCGCGAGTATTGACGCTATAAAAGTCAATATTTTTTTCCTGCAAAATTAGGATCGACGCTTTTTTTGTCTTGGCTTTACGGCGCATCAACGCATCGTTATTGGTTGACGCCGAAGGAGGCATAACTTGAAAGTCTGTAAAACTACACGGCTTGTAGATTAGATGATTGATAAGGAAGGTGTTAGACTTCTTTGTTCATGATTGGATAAGGTTAATGCAAGGCTAAGAACAAAACCATGCTACGTGTATGTAAATAGTATTGTCAACTATTTCGCATAAAAGCAGAAACGCAGACATATTAATGCGGGGGGGGGGGTTCTATTATCTCCATTTCAAATTGATGGCATTTTTATGCCTTTTGATTAAATGATCAAAATATGAGACATGGACATAATACTGTGAAAATGTTCTATTTCATCAAAACAAGGACGCCAACGCATTCATGAACGGCACAATAAAAAATTTACTGAAAAGGGTCAATTTCTGAAGCTGTCTGTATGTGTATTAATAGAATCATCAATATTTACTTAAAAAAAATACATGCAGTATTTGCACCTCTTTGAGATGCAATTAATGTGCTCTAGCTTAAGGATAAAAGGATAACGGCATTGATTAAAAATTCGATTAGATGTTTTTAGAACAACGCCGACGCATTCATAAATGGTCCTTATTGAAACCAGTTACATTGCAAAACATGCATACATGTATGTTAGCTTTTTTGGATACCTACATAATTTTTGTAAAAATGATTTAATGCATAGAACATGCGTATTTGAAATTGTTGTGGTCCTTTCACTTTCCATCAGCCTACAATATTGGCAAACACTTGCGAAACACAATTAAATTTCATGAAAACTTGAAGAGTTCGGTCCCGAACATGCAAATAAACGCTCGATGTTTTCTTGAATCTAGTTTGGAAAAAACAGGCGGTTGAACAAAAAAATGGAAGGCACAAATCAGTAACTTCACATTCTTAGTAATATGTTCTTTTATTACAGGCTGATGCTTGGAAGACACATGTATGGAAGAAGGACAGAGAAAGGACAAGATCAGTCACTGATAAACCACGTAGAAAGATTGGATTTAGAGAATTGGCGAGGTATTGTAGAGACACAACATTCAATTACTTTAATCTTCTATGTCCCATACTATCTTTTGACTATTTCGTTTTTGCCATGTCATTTCCAAGTTTTGTTACTTTTTGGCGGTGCAATGAAGTAGAGAGGCAATGGAGAGGCATTATAATATTATTGACATAAACCTGATTATTATAAGTAATCATCATGCTTCGAGTCTTAGTGAATTCCAAATCCATGACCTGCATTGGTTTTGCATTGGAAAGATTTCCTGACTCCCCTGAAAGTAATTCTTTGAATTCGAAACCACGGAACGTTGAGCTTCTTACCGGTTTTACCAATAATGCCATATTTCATGACCGTTAACAAACTAAATTGCGATCTTTTTCTCGACTATTTTCTTACTTTTTTAAATAGGTCAAATACATAAATAATATCGGAAATTACCACAGCTAAACTTTTTTATATGTGTTATCAAATCAAATAAGATTCTGAATTATATAAATACAAATGGAATTGTGACAATTTTAATCATTTCAAGACCTCAAATTGACACATTGGTTTCAAATATAATAACCTTGAATTTTAATTTCCTTTAAAGTCTTGTTTTAATTTTTTCTTTGACTCTATCTTCAGAGCCGTCAAATTCTCAGCCAAGTTAATGGGAAAGGCTTTAGCAAGAAGAGTTAAATGTGTTATATTGTATGCTACCGAGACAGGAAAATCAGAATCATTTGCAAAAATATTATGTCAAATATTTAAACATGCGTTTGATGCAAAGGTATGTATAGCTATGTTTATTGCAGCACACTCTCAAAAAAACTCCTCACAGCGGTTATGTCACGCTTTGTTTCAATAAGGGAAATAACCACTACAGGAGTTTGACAATCTTCATAACCTGATATCATATCGACCACTGTCATTGGGTCTTCTGACATCGGACAGAAGGTCACGTTTAGATGACATTTGTGTTGGTCAATCGATTCATAACTATCATCTAAATAAACCATTATAAATAACATTGAAATATATATTTGAAATCATGAGCTATTTGGACGAAAAATTCCTATAGTTTATGAATGAATCATTAAATAAAAGGTTCGTGTTCGTAAAAACAGTTACACTTTCAGTCCATGATTTAGAATCCCAGTATCAAAAAATCTGTATTGTTTCTAAATAAATTTCTGGATGATATTAATTATGGTTGATACATGTATTTAAAACCAGACAGTACAAATATACAACTCTGTAGGATTGAAATAAACTGCTAACAATTATTTGGATTGTCTACCGCTACAGTTTTTACTTACGTTTCACCTTTTACTGACTGTCCTATTATACTGAAATAAGTTGGAGATAAAATAGACCCTTGTACGAAGTTTTCAAAAACTTGCAATTAGCAAAACCATCTGTCAGTTTGATTGTCTATAAAGTGCAAGACATAAAATGTTGGACCAATTAACTATAAAGTTAGACTTTCTCTGCATGGCATTTATGGCACCCCAGAGGTTTTCAAGGCTCCAAATCTCGGATGCACTGTAGAATATTTCTGTAGGCAGGTGATTAACGATTTAACCTTCAGACGGAGCATTTAAATGTATGCTTTATCTACATAAAATGTATATCTCTGCCAATAAGTCACACAACTTACTAAATATGACAATGTTTGGCTAAAAGCATATATTTTATAAACCACATCTTAGTTTTCAATGTATCTTTATAAAGAATTCCCTTTAAATTCCCTAATATGAATTTCTGACCGTGTATCGTTACAGTAGAATTCACAGTATTAAGGATTATCTCCGTCAGAATAAATATATTCAATTTGAAATTATGCTTTGGAGACATCTAAATAAATCACGTGTTCCGATGAAACTTATGTCGTCATATGCCGTGGCCATTAAAATGTAAAATCATTGAACTTCAGATTTTTTTAAAATGAATTTGTTCGTAATTATTGTTTACATTTTTATGAATAACAAAGAAGGCTTTTTAATGGATATCTTTATTTTAGGTTGTCTGTATGGAAGATTATGACGTCAGCGAATTAGAGCACGAGCAACTTGTTTTAGTGGTTACAAGTACATTCGGAAATGGTGATCCACCGGAGAAAGGAGAGGTAATACTAAACCTGACTGTAAAATGTTTGTCACTATATTGTAACTACAAGATGCCATGTTCATGAAGGCTTTGAAACTAATCTTGTAAAGAATCAGGATATACTATAATTAGTCCTCATGTTTGTTCCAAATTCAATTATTCTATAAATCTAATTGTACCTCAATCAACTGAAATCGGGAAAAAACAATGCAGAGTATTGACAAAAATAAGTGTGTCTAAAATCTTATTGATTAGCTTTGTACTTTTTATAGCTTTAGTCAACTGAATGAAGTCATGTTATAATTTTAAAGCTATGTATGACTTATTTTCTATATACTAAAATCTGATTTTTCCGAATTATGTAGCAGAATTGGGAAAAAAAGTTATGCCGTTGGACTGGTAATCGTTGGATAGCCAGGTTCGCGAATCCCATCCAAAACTCACCTCGTTTTTTTCTTAAGCGAGAAACTTAATCCTACTAACTCGTACTGGATTACCAGAAAGCAGAATGAAGGGCGAAGTTGTTAGAACTTTTTTCACAATTGAGCTAAAATAAAATCTTTTTGTTTGCTTTCAGGGATTTGCAAAACATTTATTAGAAATGAAACACCCAGACTCAAAGTAAGTGTAAAATTCATGTAGTATCAGCGAAAACTCCTTACAATATCACACTTTACTTTTACTGTTTAGATACTGATAGGGGTATAACTGTTACAGGAATTTGCAACTTGTAGTAAAGAATAGTCACATTTGGTATTTGACCCTCTCAATTTGAAACACATTCATATCAACTTATGACATGTGTGTGGTATTAATCATAAAACGTGTAAAATGAGAACAATAAATGTGCTACTTTTCAAATTCAAAACATATGAAACCCTCTTTCTCAGTGAAAATTTACAATTGGCAAGAAGACGATTTTGCTATTTCATAATTCACGATAAGTGAAATTAACTATTTATGTTATATCTACATTGAAATAAATGAAATACTATTTATTATACAAATAACTTCGCATATCGTATTACTTTTTCTGAAATATTTGATTAAGATGTAACATAAATAAAGACTTAAATGATATAAGATGATGGAAAAATGATGTAAGTTGCTTGTTACATTGTTTATTTTTATCTTTATAAAATGTGATAACTTAATCTACCGCATGAACGCACTTGACACTTTGATTGAATAGAGAAAGATATTTTTCATTAGGATGATATTTACGATTTATTATATTACAATGACTGTATGATGTCACTCATAAATTCATACTTCATATTAATGTTATCGTATTGTTACATTGTTCTTTGGTTGCAATTTGTAACATAAATTAATCTACTATGTACTTACATTTGACACGAGCCTCAGTTAATTAAATTAACGTATGTGTTTTAGATATATTTTAAAACATATGACACATGAGTTGTTCAGTCCTTTACTGTCTTAATATGAAATATGTGTGCTTATGATATATTGTACGATTTTATAAAACTTTTGTGACATACAAAAACGTATTTCGAATAATTCGACACCCATCTTATATCATTTCAAATAAAACGTGTATTCAGCAATTAATTACGATGTACTATTTTCTCTTATTATTTTTACTTTGGTTTTATGTTTATATCAATGTACCTATCTATGAGTTATGACTTTGACGAGACCTCCCAATTAGGCATGCATCTTATGTCATGTTAAAATGGGTTTATATTCCGTGTATTAATCACCATAGCACGTATTAATATCAAGCCTTTTGGTTCTGGGTGATAACTCATATCAACGGCTTACCTATAAGCTATAAATGATAAAAAGACAGCATACTAGGTGCATTATTCGCAAATGCAATTATTCATTTGTGAGTATTTTGACTTATCGTTTCAATGGTCTACCTATTAGGTGATTATTTGACAGAATCCTCAAAATGCTGAAAATAATAGAAATAATATTGCTTTATATATATGTCCCTTGCGTACAACGTATTAAAATTCATAATTCCTTTGGTTTAGTGCAAAGCAATTACAATACATCATCATTTTATAAAATACGACCTTCCCATTATTTATGATGTATTCCATTTTTTCTTACAGTCGACCAACTTCCTACATGAGACTAAGTAGTGTGGCTTCAGGCGATTATGAAGATGAAACACAGAAAACAAGTGTAGCTGATGCCAATAATCATATGGAAGATAACCTTACCTTAGAAACAGGACCACTTAGTAACGTTAGGTAGGTTTAACTACAAACAACATTAAATTTTAATATGAAATGTTTTATTTACATGTAATTCCTTATACTCACTTTACAATGTCTGTAACGAAATTGCACATCTACAATTAAATTCATATTGAAGGTCTCAGACTGTTCGATATTGCCTGAAATTAGCATGAAGAAAGTTCACTTATAGTTTATTGTGCTGCCGGTAATTTTGTTTTGTTTTTCTAAAAGATTCCGAATCATGTCGTTAGATGCTCTTGCAACTGTGAGAACAGTGTTTTTTTAAATACCGAGTAGATACGTCAAGACCAAAATGTGTATGTAGTTAAAATGATATTGTTGTCTATTTCCAGGTTTTCAGTATTTGGATTAGGATCCAGTGCTTATCCAAACTTCTGTGCATTCGCTCACTACGTTGACAATATGTTCAGTGATCTAGGTGCTGAAAGAATATGTAAGACCAGTGAAGGAGATGAACTCTGTGGTCAGGAAGAATCATTTAGGACTTGGGCTAAAGAAGTATTTAAGGTAATGATAAAACTTTACAAACACCTTGGTTGCTTCAATTACTTTACTAATCGGAGAGTAACAAATCATGTAGGGTAGTTATCCGGCAATGCCGGCCATAAAAATTATGCGCTTAGTAAGTGGTTAACAGCTAAATCCAGAGATTTAGCCTTTCCAGGTACAATGAGTAGGTTATCTGATCGCCGTTATATGACCTATACAATGTGTTAATACAGCGTTAAACCCAATACTAAGTAATAAAACTGATGTAGGGAGTTCAAACAATTACATTTATTTGTCCTTTTTCTAGCATTGCACAGATATATACTCCTATGTATCTTGCAAATGGCTAGCTGTATAGCTGAAATAGTTAAAGCATTAAGTACAATGACTAAAAAGTTAAATAATGACTAGCTGGTAACAATAAATATTTGATAAAAGACATTCGTGAAATTAAAAAAAGAACTAAAACTGAATTGTTCGTAATATATATTGTTTTCAATAATTTCATTTATAAATTCTAGGCTGCATGTGACACATTCTGTACTGGTGATGAACGTGCTATGATGGAAGCTACTGGTACTTTATCAACAACAGATCATTCCTGGACACCTGATACATTTAGAGTTACACCTGGTCTTAATGAGAAAAAGTTTGATATTGCTTCACGTAAGTCATAACCATAATTGTCTTTGTATATAATTTAATTCCTTTTTACCTATGAATACCCGTAACTTAGTTGTGCCAGACTCCTTGACTTTTGTAATTTCATGAGTAGTTTATAGGTATATTGTATGTTGTGTAAATGTGTCGATGAAATATGTTTAAACTAACTAACTTGACCGTTATCGACTAAATGAACATAATGTACACAAAACACCCAATATGTGTAAATATGAAAATTAACCATAATTTCTTTGGCAAAATTGACGCTATGTTTTGTATGATTATGTTTTATTTACTCGTTGGAGTGTTTTAAAGAATGCAATTGAGATCTTCAGAGGTGCAGTAAATTTTATATGTTTCTATGCTCATTGGTGTTTCTTAACCAACGTAAGCTGGGTCTACAGAGATGTAATAAAGCTGTTGCACCTGATTGAATTTTAAAACCAGCGTTTTGCATCAAATGTAGCCGTAATTTTAATGTTCCCATTCCTCATATAGATAACTTATGAACGTTGCTGTTGTAAATTATTGTTTAATATTGTATATTCCAGTGTTGAGTACCGTCCATGGAAAGAATGTGATACCTTGTAAGTTCTTAGAAAGAACACAGCTACAATCAGAAGATTCAGAGTGAGTTAATACTTTAGATAATTTCTTTATAAGCTCTCCCGTCAGTCACAACGTAATTGAAAAAAATATGTTGAAATACAATGTAATGTTCTATATATAAATTTCATCATTTTTCACATGGAAAAACAAATGATTATTTTCCTCAGAAGATTTAATAAAAGAAATTACAAATGCCTGCAATTGTAAATGTTTCAAGTGTGAGGTTGGTGCATCATTGAACCTGATTGAAGCCTTGATTTTCCACAGTCCGTTCTCTAGCAGAAACCGTTTCAGTTTCTTTGTTTCGATGATAGTGAGGTACTTTTAGTAACAAAAAAGTTTAACAGTTCTCATGTATTACCATATTTGCTGTTTTGCTGTACGGAAAGTCTGTCTTTTTCATCTACGAAAGCCTGTGTTACTCGCACGTTAAGATTCCCTGTGTTACTGATGATGCTATTTTACTGCTGTTCCTGATATGTATTCACGCTCTTATCTGTTCTATCCAAACAGTCGACAGACAATGTTAATCAAGATAGATGCTACAATTGGTTCAGGAGAGCTACTCTATCATCCAGGAGATCATGTTGCAATATATCCACAAAACTCACAGAAACTAGTAGATGCTATATTAATGAGGCTACACAATGCTCCACCACCTGACCAAGTTGTCAAATTAGAATTCCTTAATGAAAGACAATCTCCATTGGGTAAGTAAAATGTTTTGTATTTCTTTATGTACATGAGTTGATTTCTAGGACAGGGTCTTTTATTACCCAAGGGACATAATTTGAAAATACTTGTAAATAACCATCAGGTTATGCCGTTTGCCAAATGTGGTAACTATAGACTTAATGGGTTTTTTTGACAAGAAGGAAACATAGTTATGTGAGACACAGTTAACTATCGGTGGAAAGAACCGAATATATCCAACTATAAGTAGGAATGTTAAAAAGTGGATTTGCCAAATAGTTGCATGGAACTCTTAAAATCGTTGGAAGTTGCTTATATATTGTAGAATTATGTACAATGTATCTTCTTGTCTATCTCACTGTTTTGGGTAAATAGAATAATAATTGAAGCTTTGTATTATATTATTTCTAATACACGAACTCACAATTAGAGTTAAGAAGTTTTAAAAAGTCGTTTGATAACATAATTTGAATTGTTGACAACTAATTAATACTGGTTTTAAAATATGCTAAGATATGACTTTGTCTTATTTTGCTTGCATTGGTAATATGAACCAGTTTACCCTATCAACAGGAATTTGCTCAAAGATTTTTATATTTTATTATAGTTTACTTCGTGCTATTTCATCTACTTAATTTGTATATTTTAGGCACAATGAAATCCTGGGATCCATTCTCCAAGTTACCTGTTTGCTCATTAAGGACAGCATTTTCATATTTTCTTGATATATCAACCCCACCCAGTCAGAACTTACTGAAGATTTTTGCTACACAGGCAACTAAAGAATGTGATAAAGAGAGTCTAGAAATCCTTGCAAATGTAAGTGTAACACAATTAAATTGTCTCATAGAGCAATTTGTATATTATGATAGGACCAGTGAAACTTTACAAAGAAAAAAGCACGAATTTTGGGCTAATTCTAATCAAATCTTTAGCTAAAGGTTACATACTTTATATGACTAATTCAGAAATTGACTCATATATTTCATACCTTACAATTCTTAAAATTCTGTTTTTAATAGTTTTACATTTCAAACTTTTTTTCATTTGCTAAAACATATAGACATCAAACTTACATACATGTGAGGTGTTTGAGCCCTGCATCGGAAAATTTTATGTTCATCCTCATATTCTATATAGTTCCATAATGTAATATATTCATAGTTTTATACGTCATCAAATGGTTTATACTTTCATATTTTTTATCCGTTTTCATACTTTTTATTAAAACTTTTTCAAACTTTTTCACACTTAATGCATACGTTTTTGTTAATTTCGCAATTTCTTTTTCAGGATTCTCGCCATTATGAAGAATGGAAGTATGAATCTTATCCTAATTTAGTACAAGTGTTAGATCAGTTCCCATCATTACGTATTCTTCCATCCTTGCTACTATCACAATTACCATTGTTACAATCCAGATTCTATAGTATAAGTTCCTCATTGAAAAATTCACCTGGAGAAATACACGCTACTGTTGCTGTAGTGAAATATCGTACACAAGGTTAGTAGATTACACAATTAAACAACGATCGAAGTTATGTTAGATAACTAAACGCACGGCTCAATAATTTTTCTGTCTATCAAATACTTGATCCGAGGTGGGCCTAAACGTAGCACCAATACACCGCTTCTCTAGTTAGCAAACATATGCAACGTCAGATGTGCAGTTCTGTCAACCTGTTTCAACATATATGTCATCTGACTGACTGGCTATCTTAATACATTAAAATAATACATGTAACATAGCTCATCCCATATTCATCTAACAACTTATGAACGGACACATCAAACCAGCCACCAGTTTGTATGATGTTATACTTAATTTATCATTATATTGCCCTACACGGCATATTACACTGTTGTCAAACACAATATACTGAATCGGTAGGCAGAACCTATTAGTCGGATATAAATATGAACACATAAATGAACATCTTCGTATATTTACAGGAAAGAATGGACCATTACATGAAGGTGTTTGTTCTAATTGGTTAAATAGTTTAGATATTGGTGATACAATACCTTGTATTGTCCGACAGTAAGTTTTGTTTTGTTTTTATATTCTCATTATATCTGTATTTTAGATTGCTAGATTGCCTTTCTATGCATTTAGTTCTTATTTATTTTATAATGAATGTTTAACATTTTATTAAATGTTTGGTTTAATATTCTATTAAGAACTAATATTCCATATAGGATCAACAAACTCGATGGTTGTTATATCAGCACGATTCTAGTTTTTCAATTAACAATTTTGGATTTTAAAAACGTTTGATATTGTATGATTTTGCATTAACCAAATGTGGTCTTTTAAGCGGAACTTTGCAGTCATCTTTGGGTATGCTTCCTTAGCAAGATAATTATTTCGGCCGAGCTTTTTATGTGTATCAGATCGACGTGGAGCTATCTACGTTCTTACATCACGTCCAATGATGTGTACACTCAATGCCGTCCCCTCCAGTAACACTTACATTACGAGATGTACATTTTATTTCTAGTGCCCCATCATTCCATATGCCAGAAGATTCAACATTACCTATGATTCTGGTAGGACCTGGTACTGGTATTGCTCCATTCCGTAGTTTCTGGCAACAAAGAAAAATAGATATGGAAATGTTACCTGAACCAAAACGTAAGTTCCATTCTTGATATTTGTTGTATTTCATTAACAATGTCATGACACATGCCATACAGATGGTGACTTTCATAGCATTTAAGATGGTATATGTCATACACATTATTACAAGGCACTGCACACAATGGGACCATGTTGTGGTCTTTTACTCTATGTCCAGTGTCATTGCGAACGACACCATCCGATATAAAAACAACTTGGTATTAACCTGGTATAGATTATACTTTCCAGCAAATCAGAAGTAAAATATCCATTTGTAATGGTAATGCAATAGCTTTCACGGAAGAAAAAATGATCGTAAAACACTAGATTGAAAATCCATTGCTGTATCATTGCATATTCGGCTTACATATGCCTTCACAGTGTTCTTTGTAGATCTATACATAGCTTTCAATGATCAATTCAAGTTTGTCTATTTATCAACAGGAGGAACACGTCAAGGCTGGGGTAATATATATTTATATTTTGGTTGTCGTAACTCACAAATGGATGACATATATAAAGATGAATTACAACAAATGAGAAAGGAAGGAGTTCTAAGGGAGGTTTATACAGCATTATCTAGAGAAGAAAATACACCAAAGGTAAATGCATTTCTGTATAAATAGCTAATGTTGTTAAAATTTATTTCAACTGTCAGTGGCGCATACATTAACCAACTAGACAGGTTCATCATTTTAGAGCTTAAATGTGTAATTTGGATAAACTTTTATTCAATCACAGGACTTCATTTTAAACGTAATGTGATCATATTTATTGTTTTAAGTAATTACAAGCAAACTATACTTCTGATTTGATTTATTTTCACTTTGAAATGCAATAAAACGCATAGACATATCTTGGCAATAACTGCATTTATTTTTTAAAAAAAAATCTTAATATTAGAGGTGTTTGAAATAGTTAAGTGTCTATTCTCTTTCCAGTCAATGAACAGTCTTACTCTTGAATGCCAAAAATGCAAAATATGTTTTAAAAATATGAAAGTTTGAGCAAAAAATATAGTATTTCTTGTTTTTATATTTACAGACATATGTTCAAACTATTCTTAAACAAAATGCTGCAGACGTGTTTAAATGCATAGTTAAACAATCTGGACACTTTTATGTATGTGGAGATGTTAAAATGGCATCTGATGTAACAGCAACATTAGAGAAAATACTTTCGACTGAAGGTAATATGAGTACACAGGATGCCAAGAATTTCATCCTAAAACTGAGGGTAGGTTTATTTAATTTTATAATCTTTTCTTCTTCTCATTTAAGTCCCTCTCTATTGCATCAAGACACGTAATAATTGCACAATGAGTGTCCAGGTTAAATCAGTAAAACAACTATTGGAAATGGTTTGAGATATAAATCCTTATAAAGGCTTTAAGATTGCGTTAAAAGTTGTAAGACTGGCCTTGAAGATTCCAAAGTTTGTAGCAGCAGCCATTGATGATGCCATTTGGTTATACCAAAGGTCACCAAGGTCAAGATCCAACGGATCTTAGAGTATTTCAGCTGTATCTAGTTATTGTATGGTGACTAACGTACATACATGTAATTATAAAAAATATTATTCTTTTATACATACATTAACATGATAAGTTAACTATTTGAGCATATGTTTATATTATTTTCAATTGACTACTGCAAGGACTAATGCATGATTTGAATCAGTTAATCAAAATGTCAAATTCGCTTATTAACAAAATATGATAATAAATAATTTTTTCAGGATAATAATCGATTCCATGAAGACATATTTGGTGTGACCTTGAGAAGTTCCGAGGTCACGGATAGAGCACGTGACCAGGCTAAGAAAGCATGGAATTTTATCAATTCAGCAGGAAAACCGAAAGCTGTCATTGACAAGGAAACTGTATCACCAATCCCATCAGGGGTAAGTTGAAGGGGGCATTATCAAGGGTTGTTGTGTTTTATGTGTCTATCAGTAGGAAGAAATATATCTACCGTAATTTAAGCCTCTAGTTATCCTTGTGTATGATTTTGCAAGTAGTTTATAGTAGTTATTATAGGTAGCAAACAAAACAAGTTGACTTCAATAGATGACTGTTGCTATAGTTTCTTAACTCTTTACAGATAGCTGCCCCTGATCTGTTTTTGTAGAAATTCACAAAGCTATTTATCAAAAACTTCTCAATATAGTTCTGCTTTAAGTACCTATATATTCAATATTTAATTGGAAAAAAACTTGAGCATTAATTTGGTTGGTTGTTGCAAAAATAGGTATCTCAATGAAATTGCTATTATTTTGCCTGCGTTTCTTTTTTATATGCTTGTGGCGTCCCTTTTCTAACACAGGTTTACAAATTGACATTATCTTCCCCTGTGCGTTGGCTATGAGTCAAGTCTGTGTTTTTACTGTTGCAGTTCCTGATGTTTGCATCTTTCCTAGAATATTTTGTACAAAATTAATGAATATTATTCTTCAATTGCAGGAAATGAAGGCACCAAAAGGAAAACCAAAGGCTCCAAAGAGTACACTCTACAAGTCTGAGTCACTGGCTTAGAATGTTTGGTCTAAGATGCGTGCAAGATGAGCAAAATGGTTGGACTAAGTGCTTGAGTGTTTCGAACGTTTTTGTGGATCCATTTCTTTTGTGTTCCATTATCAGAATTGACTGCAATATTTGATGCCACTTCTTTTAAACGTGGCATAAGTTTGTTCATGGAACGTTATTGGAATTTATCTTACATGTTTTATATGTTATACGCAATCTGTTGCTAGAAACCTTGATATTATGGATTCAACTGTACATTCTATGTTGCTGAATAATTTAATTGTCAAGTTTGAAAGCATGATGCAAGACATTTGCAAAGAGGGTTGTGTGAGTTTGAAAGAAATGAATTGGTTTTACCAAGACAGGCAACAGTTTAGAGTTGTTTGAAATGAAAGCTGAAAGATACAGACTCAATTCACCGTTATTAATTTTTTGCATGTTTTGGAACTTTCTCCACTAGTTTGTCTATGACAAAGGCAATAGTTAGTCCAAATTTATGAACAATTCCTCTTATTTAAACATTACCTATTTGTGTTAACAGCTAAAATACTTGCTTATAAAATGACATTTTAATTACATACGAATATATATGTAATATGTAAGATCTGGAAATCCAAGCTTTTCAAATTTTGCTAAACCATAAGTATTTGTTGGACTGGTTTATAATTTGAACATGCAATAATTTTTACATGGCAATATTTCACTTGTCTTGATATTTGCTTGTGTATTGCAGTAATTGTCTTAACCATTAGCTCAAAACCCAGGACTTGTTAAAATTTATTCGGGCTAGTGAAATTCCTTGTTTCACATAGTTGGTCTAGTTGATAATATTGAACTTTTGATAATTTTATATAGCACTATTACTTGGGCTTATGCTAGTTGAAATTTGAGGCAGTGACTGAAAATGTGTTTCCTGATACGAGTTTAAGAACAGAGAGAAGTTTGTAGAATATTCATTAAACGTTATTAAATTGCTATATTTAAATGTTCAAATATGTATACTTAGCATTTTTATCTATATATAATAGTATGTGTTGTTCAATTTCAATTTACATACTTAAAACATATGTGCATTGTTTTCATTTTATTTATACAAAATTTACTTCATTTTTTCATGTCTTTTGCTCATCCTATACGGTCTCTTTGATCTTTTAGAATATATGTTTACATGTATATACTAAAGTTTATGTTATATATTATTGTTGATTCTAGATTTTTATTTAATTGAATATTTTCTTTTGCAATGACTTGATCACACTTTGTAAGGAAAATAACCTCTTCTCTTGTGTAATTAAACGAAAGTAACTACTTTTGTTGTAAAATAAAAGGGAAGTTACCACTTTTATTGTGTAATTAAAGGGAAGTAACTACTTTTGTTGTAAAATGAAAGAGAAGCTACCACTTTTATTGTGTAATTAAAGGGAAATAACCGTTCGCTTGTGTAATTAAAGGGGAAAACCACTTTTGTTGTGAAATTAAAGGGAAGTAACCTCTTAGTTGTATAATTAAAGGGAAATAGCCACTTTTCTTGTGTAACTAAAGAGAAATAACCACTTTTGTTTTATAATTAAAGGGAAGAAATCACTTTTGTTGTGTAATAAAACGGAAGTAACCACTTTTGTTTTGTAATTAAAGGTAAGTATGTCATGTTTTTTACTTTGAAAATGAGGTCTTTGAGAACCAAGAATGTTTACACTAGTTGAAAACTCCAAGGACTCCCTCTTGATTCACCGATAGTTTATATATTTTATTGGATAACTTCAGAAATCCGTATTAAAAGAAATCCTTAATTTGTTTATTTCTGAATGATTTTTCAAAATCAATTTTAGACACTAAAATACAAATATCTTTGAAATGTCAAATTTTCAAGTTCAAGAAATCCTATTTATTGAAGTGTTCTTGTAAATTTGTATTACACATAGGGTAAATATTTCAAACAAGTTAAAAGTGTTACTTTACCTTACTGGAAATTTTTGTTGGAGTGTAAGACACTTAATATATCTCGAATGTGTAATAACTCTTAGTTGTTCAAATGTAACACTTACTTTTAAATTGACATAATCTAGTTCAAATTACGCAAACTCTATTTCTATGTCTTTGTGTTTCAACGTTATCCTTTGCTCATATATATTTAAATGAATCGGGTGTTATTTTGTTTTGAGTATATGTATTTAAGAGTCTAATTATATCTGTCATGTTTTTGTTGTTTATTTAAATATTTTATTAAGTTACTGAATACACTATATCAAAAATAACTCTGATTATGAACTGCAAAGACAATAGACCTTTATATTGTACAAATATCATTTCAAGCACCTCAAATAGAAATGAAATTTTTAATGAATCAAAATATTGCTTTAGTATCTTTATGTTATTTATTGCATTTTAAAGTGAAAAAATTGTTTGTAAGTAAAATTTGCATGCCAATATTTAAGATAATGGTTTTTAACATAGTATGTTTAAAATGATGACTTTTGATAGAAGAAACTTCCTCCACATAATATGATTAAGCTTTAAAACGCTTTGGGACCACATATAGTCAACAGAAATCAAAATTGAATATAATATGCTCTTAATCAACAGAAATGCCCACTACTCTTGTAATTTGTAATTGAAACTTATTTAAATTAATTCAAGTATAATAATTATTTAGACCATATTCTTGAAACTTATCAATATTTTTATTTTAGAATTTATTGAATATATGAAATGTTTTTTTCTTGTAAAGCATATGTGATATCGTTAAGAGTGTTAATATTGTATTTGTTGTTTTTTAATATATTATTGTATTATTGTTTCATTATATATTCCATCATTTTTCTTCAAAATACATTTTTTATCTTGTGTTATATAATCATGTACATTGTATTTATATTAATGTGGGTCAGAAATAAGTTAGATCAAAAGTTTTCATAACAGCCTCTGTTGCAATATTTTTTGTGAACGAAGTCCTTTAAAGTAGCATTTGCAATCCAGTTCATTCGTTTTGACAAAATAATCATTGGTTTACAATTATTTGTAAAAATTATGATTTCCTTTAAACAAAATACAATTATTTTTAAAATTGTATTAATAACATTTCGTTAAAATGAAATAACTTTTTAATTAAAATGAAATAATCATGAAACAGGAGTTGCATATGCCACTGAAGGGGCTCAGCAATTGTGCATACAGTTTAAAGAAGCTCAAAATGAAATTGCTGTCAAAATGGTTAAGCCATACCATACTTGAACCGAGTTGTACGACATAGCAAATTTTTTCAAAACTAATTGATGCATCTAACTATGTTTTCCTCTTTTAAAGATAAAGTTTGGAATAAAAACGTATCTTGATGTCTTGATGTCACTGATTTTTATCCAAAGTAATGTAAAGCATTTTTTTCAAAATTTCTGTATACAATTTGTTGTCTCAATTCATAATGATTCCCACTTTGTTGACATTTAAACTGTCAGTGGTAAATACATTGATCCCCGCTGAATTAAATATTCACAGCAGTATTTCTGTACTCATTCCCGATAATTGAGGTTGACCCCACGGATTTAGATACTTCTTAAAGTATATCTGCACTCACTATCAATAATAGAGTATTCAACCACTCGAAAGTTGGATAATCCATGTACTTAAATATGGCATCTATTTTACAGATTATGAGTACAGAAGTATTGTACCGAGTTTTTAAATCAGCAGGGTTGTCTGTGCCACTGACAGTTGACTTAAATTTCCAACATTATAAATGTATATTTGTTATATTATATATTCTATTTATATCATATTGTGGGGTTGACGAAACACTAATTGTAACTTCATTTGAAACTAATGGGAGTTATTGTTCGCTTTTTCTCAACTGTCAAAACATGAATAATTTCACGGTGAATGCGTTTGTTAAAATTTATGTCGTAATACATCAACGAGTTTCCGAAAGTGTGTATTATAATTGAGTAAAGTTGTTTATGCCGTATTATATGTTTTATTCAAGATATTTTTGATAACAATTAGGCCGCTAGTACAAAAACAATGCATTCAGTCACCGTGAAATTATTCAAGCTTTGACAGTTGAGAAAAAACGGACAATACGATAGTGTTTCTGTTAGCCCATGACACTTTGAAAACCATAATGTGTCACTTTTGTATAATCACAATTTCTACGTATATTATAATTCAATGTTTTGGGAGACTTGTAAATGTTGTTACTTTTTTACTATTCTTGTTCACCAGAAGTCATCGAAACGCTGCTGTCAGAAACTTTTGATAATGATAATATCATGATAATTTTTATGATAATTTAAATATGATAATGATGATAATAAATGAATATTTGTATTAAAGGGGTATAAACTTGTAAATGCAAAATGTATCTTATAAATTTCAAAACATGTTGCTGTATTTTGAGTGACATTGTTTTTTGAGCGTGAATATGCCTGTCTCATTGCACACATCAAGGGACATTAGTCAGTTATTTCCCTTTGTATCCTTTCAACTAGTCTGGTCCAATTATATCTCGGAACTAATCCTTACTTTTAATGTCAATTTACTACATTTGATCTTGTGAAAAAATTGTACATTTTTTTAAATTTTATTCAATACAATACAAATTACAAATGTGTGAAGGAACTTTTGGAGGGCAGTGTATGTAGAATAAAATATATTTTAAATATTGAGTATAGTGAATTCCATTTTATATGATACATTCTATATTAAAATAAAATGTTGTGCTAGCTTTTATTGCAACGTAGTAAAGTGTCTGCTTATGACTCAAGAAGTCTAAGGTTCAACTCCAGCCACGATCACAGATTATTATCGGGCGGCACGTTGATGATTTCTGGTGTCAAGAATCTTTTTTTTTCGTACAAACTGCAATATGTTCAAAAAGTCATTTTTGACTGATTTTATTTCTGCTTTTGTAAACGATCTTTTACTTTTTATCTCTGAACTACATTCAGGTGTGTAATAAAATATATCTATAGAATTGATAGCAATAAACTTTTTGCTTCTAGAATACAGACTTTTTTTATTTATTTATCTCCCCCCCCCCCCCCAAAAAAAAAAAAATAAAAGTGGGGTTGTATATGAGTCAGCTTGTCAGTCATTCGGAACTACCTCGGTGATCTTCTACGCAGATAAACCTCGGATGTCATAAGGTTAAAGGTAGATCTTGGAAATTAGGTTTCTGTGGTAATATAGTCTGAACTACACAGAAATACGACGTGTGAGACATTGTACTGATAAAATAATGTGATAAAGCGTGTAACAATGTTATTATTAATTATTGACATGAAAATGACAGTCGCCGGGCCTTAAAACCTGGTTCCTACTACGACTGATCTCCGAGGTATATCTTTGTAGATGATCGTCGAGGTTGTTCCGAATGCTTGTCAGTCAGTCAATTGGTTGGTCGGTTAGTCGATAGCTTTTAATATTCCGATATATACTTAACGAAACTTCTAAGTACTCCGATTTCAGTTCGGTAGGAAGTCTTATTTTTCAACATTAGTGTCCGATCGCTGATGGAAATGTGTTTTGGACCATACTGACCTTTGCTTTTATGGCTTTCATGCTACTTTATCGATGCAAAACCATTTTTGTTGCTCAAGCGTTGATATGTTAAGATTTTCTAATTGTGTTGATTGAACAGAAAAATAGCAATTGGAAGACTTACTCTGCAGGTCTGGCGAAATACCTAAGGCAATTTCTCGTTCTTGAAGCGACATTTGAGCTATTTCTTGAATTTTCGTTGTGCATATCAACACACTAATGATTTTCAATAAAACTGACCACGTGAAATTTTTGCACGATAAGCACGTGCGCATTTCCGCTTTTCTGCACATGCACGACAAAACCAATTTTGCATCAATTTAGAAGCATGAAAACCATGCAGGCAGACGACAGTATAGTTCTGTATACTTTTCCATTAACGATCAGATGTAAGTGTTGAAAAATGAAAATTTCTGACAACATTGAAATCGGAGTACTTAGAAGTTTCGTTATGTATATTTCTCAGCACCTATTTAACAGATTTAGTTCAAACTTTACAGATAAACCAAATATCAGACAGACATGTGCATATCCCATTTTCGTTAGGTCCATTTATTTTATGCAGAGTTATGGCCCTTGGAAGAAACATCTTGTCCCCTAATTTCTTCAGCTGCCATTTTTTCCAAAGACTCGCTGTGGGTACTTAATCACATTAAGTGATAGGTCTAGTTTTAATTTAATTCGAGGCCAACGATATCCAAATCAAATCTCATGTACGCTACCCCAACACAGTATGTGGACCTCTTCACAAAAACTCAACGAAAAAAATATCAAACATTAAGTTGCAGTTTTTAAATTTAAAGATTTATAAAGTATTTTTCAAGCAGAGGGTATATAAGATTCTACATCATTCAATAATATTTGGAATAAATAGACAAAAAACCCCGACTGTTTTATTTATGTTTTCTGTTTTGACTTCTCTCATCTCTTAAAAAATGTCACTCAAAGGCCTTGAAATTGTATTTTAACTGGGTCTCGTGAATTCCACTTTAGGAAAATAGTCTACAAATCGAACTTTCTCCCCGCGCCTCTCCCAACAATACCATTTCAGGGTGGGTTCCGAAGGGGGAAACATCTCCCCCCCCTTTGTTGCTGTGGTTTGTAGGGGGGAGCAGCGCCCCTTATAGTCAGAAAAAATTGGTCATGAAATGCAAATTTTGGGTAAAAAAAAACAGCAAAATCGGCATATTTTGCCCTTATTGCACCGCCAAAGCTTTGCCTTTAAAAATTCCGCACAAATACGTCTATGCAGATGCCCTCGGGCCCATTGATGCCAAAAACGGGGGTAATAAATTTTCACCGAAAATCGACTCTTTCACTGATTATGCGTTTTTCGGGGTGAAAAACTTGTTCTCTGGGACTTGGCCAAATTTTGCCTCAGTCGCTTCCTATGGTCAAGACGAGTGAAGAAATGTGCCACATCCAGTACCTGAGACCCATCCGGGGCCAGGGGGCCGTGTCCGCGTCCGTATATGATAACCCTAGGGGTAGGCGCTGTAGCGCCGTTAAAATTCGCAACGCCGCTAAACGTCGCAACTGACGTTAAACGTCGCAACACTAACGCTAAACGTCGCAACCGCCGCTAAACGTCGCAATCGCCCTGCCGTTAAACGTCGCAACACTGACGGTAAACGTCGCAAAAAAATCGAATGCCGTTAAACGTCGCAACCTTGCCGCGAAACGTCGCACTTAGTAAGAAGGTATAGTGTCGAGCCTAATGAACACACAAATATTACATAGGACAAATATGACTTCAAAGCAGCCACTCTTAGACTCATAGCAACATCAACATATCCTTAGCAACCACCCCTTGGCCCATCGCAACCACTCTTACAACTTATGCCAATCGCCTTAAGGCCAAAAGTATCCACTATACTGTCCATAGCAACCGATTTGAGTTCCATAGCAACCGTAATTGCACCTTTAATATCCATCTAAATATCAAATGGAATAACTCTCGCGGCCATAAACTTTATCTCAGTGTCGATTTTGATCATCTTCGGATCAACTTTCAAACTTGGTCATTTTTTGTTTGTAAAAAGCAGGGGCCATAAATCGTGTGTCAAAATTGTAGACCCTAAAATCTGTATTTTTCGTTATTAGCTCACCTGAGCTAGCTCCTGGTGAGCTTTTAGGATCGTTGGACGTCCGGCGTCCATCGTTTGTCGCCCGTCTGACTACTGTTTGCGAACATTCTAGTGGATACATTTTTACCTCAATTATCATCAAACTTTGTGAGGATGATTGTCTACGTATTTGAACGGATTAGTTCGAACATGGGTCATCTACGTTGAAAAACTAGGTCACCGGAGCTTAAAATAGAAACATATTGTTAACAGTTTTGTGGCTATATTTTTATACAAATACCATGGACATTGGTTGGAAAGTTTTATTTACTCTGATTATGTATAATTAGTTCAGTGGTACCCCGGTTAGCGATAAAGGGCCATAACGACCCTCTTATTAAATTTATACTTAGCTTTCCTCAGCTACTTGAAATGATTCTGTTGTAAGAGAGTGGTAACTATTAAGTAATGACTATTCATAATCGACTGACTTTAATTGGAATGCTATTTGATTTTAGTCATTAGCCGATCAAATCTCACCAACGTGTTTATAGAAATCTCGGAAATAAGAATATACTAGACTTTGAAAGTATTTTTTATATATACACGATGTAGGGCTGCTAAACGTCGCAACGCTACTAAACGTCTGAACCTTGACACTAAACGTCGCAACCTTGACACTAAACGTCGCAACGCTACAAAACGTAGCAACCTTGACACTAAACATCGCAGCCTTGACACTAAATGTCGCAACCTTGACACTAAACGTCGCAACTCTACTAAACGTCGCAACCTTGACACTAAACGTCGCATTTAGTAGTAAGGTGTAAGCCACGGAAGTCAAGATGTAATAGCTATACTACAGTTATAAGGCACGATTATAAGGCTAATAAAATTAGCTGGGCAAAATCCGAGTAGTCCACCTAATCGGACCTACTTATTTGCATTCGGAACACCTTGACTTTTCATGAATGAATAATCTAGGAATGATTGTTGGGGTCTATCCTGGCGACAAGGGTTTTTACTACATACGCGAAGAGAAGCACATGCGAAGCATGTAACGACCATGAAAAAAGTTCTTATAGTATACACACAGATCTTTGTCAAAACATTTTCTATGTTATATATTTAACTATATATTGTTTTTTCGTGGATTTGTTTACTTCAACTCCGGTCAAAGCATTTTGGGAATGTGACGAAAAAGTAGTTCCAAGATGGCGTCTCAATATGTCCGAGGTTATTCATAGCGAATGGCCGAGGAGTTCCGGAAGACTTATTTGAAGAGTATGCAAGGGGAAATATTTGACTAATGTCACTTACAATACACTCAGGGTCTACAGTCACGTGATCCATAAAAACTATTAAAGTACACAAATTTGTTTTCACCGATTTCTCTTTCTAGACAAAAAAATGTGAAATCACAAAGCGCATAAAATAACTGCATGTTAAACGTTTCCTTCTCGAAAAATCACAATCGGTCCTGTACGGTTTGATCGTTAGAGAGATATAAATTGCACAAATATTGAATCGAGCGATAAACTAGTCATGCGCAAATATATTGTGCCGTGAAATTAGAGAAAACAAATACAACTGTCATTCTAATACTTGTATAGGCGTTTTGGAACTATGGACCGTTGTAATTAATAATTTGCACTTAATTAATCTTTCTTATCTTGACTTCTTTATCTTGACGAATTCAAAAGCTTGTTTAAATGCTCACAATTACGTGATTATATGCCCTGGTACAATATACATGCGCCTTATTTCTCTGGCAAGGTTTTTATTAGAAACCAGACCATTTAATATTCCTTTACGCTACATTCTGCTTCATTACGCCACATTTACTATGGGACGCCGATGTTGTGCGTTAAACATAAGTCACTTGGTACTTCTAGCATCACGTGATTTATGTGATGGCAATGTAGTCTCGACATTATTTATTGCATGGAGTGTGTGCTTCACATAATGATGAAAGCATTAGTTCATAATGATACGGGGTTCTGGAATACTCAATCATAACATACCCATAACATTGAAATAGGAACTCAAAATGATAACAGGACCAAATGTTATAATACTTGATCGAGAGCTCCCTACTCAAAGAACAATTTAGTTTCTAATAAGTAAGCGTCTTAGAAACCCCGAATAAATATGTATTGCATTATTCAATTATTTAATCATATAATAGAGACATGCATGAGTACTCTACACATGTAACAAAAATTGAGCTCTTGAGCATTGAGTCTATTGTCAAGTTTTATAGTATCGATCCCGGATCAAGTGGATTCCGACTTCGCGGTATGTTCATAATAAGGGACTTTAGTCAGTTATCTTTCCCTGATAAAACCTGCAGCGATCCAATTGGTAAGTATGTCCTATCAGTTGGAATCCTTGGATTTTATCATTGAAGTCCTATGTAAGGATAATAAAATACTTCATCTAATATCTTTCTTGTTAATGAAGATATTAACAGAAGTGATGAATTCAGATAATTCTTTACCTTAAAAATACTTAGCTTGAATTTCAAACAAATAAAATGATTTCCAAAAAGTTATTAAAGACTAATTTTGGCAAATTTGCATTGGAAAAAAAAGGATAAAATCCGAGTAATCCAACTAATTGGACCTACCTATTTGAAGAGTATACAAGGGGAAATATCTGACTAAAGTCCCTTATTCTCCCTTGCCTTCCTGTATTAAATGTTGATATTTACCTGGTATAGATCTTCAATGTTTTTTCAAGCAAATCTGTAGCGTGGTCTAGTGGTTACATATAATTGCTAGAGAAGAACTAAAATAATTTGTTTGAAAGCAATATGCCCAAGAGTTGATGTAAATTAATCCACTAAATAAAGATTAATCAACATGATGGCTGTGCAGACATATAGATTAGATAGTTAGCCCAACAACTTAATTATGTAGATCTGTACCACGCCAATATCAACAATTATAGTTCGTAAAAATAACATTACGTGTTTGTGTAAACATTAAAATAAACTAATCCATTCCAAAGGTAGGAAATAATTGAAAATAAAAGTTGTATAGATCATTTTAACAAAATTAGTGTGGTTAATAAACCACCACTCAATAATGCTTGTCATGGACGAAATCTTTTCCTTTACACCAACAAAACACTCGTAAAACATATTAAATTCAATACGGAATAATATTATATTGTCATGCTGATCACCCCATGTCGTGGATTAGTTCATTGTATTGTTTACATAAACATTGTTATGTTTTTAGTACGAACTGTATACTAGTAGGGTTATTGATAGATATTTACTGTAACATTTTCAAGTCAATGTACAAGGCGAGAATTTTAGCTCTTTTTGCGCTTTTTTCATCGGATTTGACAATATGTCAAACGATTTGTCGTACAGACTAGATAAAAACTAATAGCATGAATAAATTATAACTTTTCACATCGGTTACTTCCCTCGTTTTTCATCCTTTAAAAAAAGGGGGGGTACCGCTGAGATATTTTAAGTAAAGATATAGGTACGCTAAGTAAAATTCTATTGTTAAGTTTCATTCAACTGTCAGTAGTGCATACATTAACCTGCCTGATTTAAATAGATGAGCAAAGAAGAACTGTACTGAGTATTTAAAGTCATAGTGAAGAACATGCGCCACTGGCAGTTGAATTAAATTTAAGAATTACATCTACTAAATGTTGGGATCTACCTTTGAATATTATTTTAGAGTTCCCAATCCTATGAGAATATTTAGGGAAACAAATCATCGCTTAGTACAATAAGCTGAACATGATACAGTAAAATATCTACCTAGGTAGAAAAAAAACAAACACTTTGAAAGCACACCTTGTCATAGAGCATTTCA
The DNA here is from genome assembly GCA_025267735.1 of Mactra quadrangularis. Classification (NCBI taxonomy): domain Eukaryota; kingdom Metazoa; phylum Mollusca; class Bivalvia; order Venerida; family Mactridae; genus Mactra; species Mactra quadrangularis. Next base: position 42,119,993 of record CM046305.1, on the reverse strand, counting down.
TGCCCTGGTGTGCTTAAAGACCATGCAGTTGTAATTTAATAGATATAAAATACATAAATATCATTCTGATCTTGTAGTCGTATGTATATGTTCATAAATAATGTCTGTGACTGTTGTTTTGTTCCTTCATTTGAATACATACACTGACATTTTCTATCAAGCTTGCTTCACTACGAAGATCTTACTGTTAATAGATCTGCAGAAAAATAAAAAAAATATACATTAACTACCATTAGGTTAAAGCACAATGTACTCGTATAAAGGAAGAATTCCCATAACGTGGATCTCAATTAGAACCTATACTAAAACCAAGAAAACCGTATTATTTGAAAAAAAGGAAACATAATTTAACATCGAATTCACTATACTCACAATATATTTTTGTTATATTCAACATGAAAGCATATCGCCAGTACGTATGGGAGGTCACAGATTTACAATTGTGCTCATATGGAACATATAAAGAATTCAAATTCATTTTATCTATCAGTTATTCATTGTAAGAGATAATATTTCATTATACCAGTTATTCGTTATGAAAGTGAATTTCGTTTCTGCACCACATGAACTAAATTAGGGTTGAATGTCAAAGTTTTGAATCAAGTAGTTAAATGTTCTAGCAACTGTGACTTTTTTTCTTTTTTTTAACGTCGCATTCAACACATATATAGGTTATATACACGACGGCCAGCTCTTCCTACAATAGATTTCCTGGACATTTTTTTCTATCACCAGTACTAACTTACCCTACCACGAGGCCGACAACTCATGTATAAGGTATGACCTGCCGCGACCGGGTTTCGAACCCGCGATCTCCGGATTCGAAGTCAGACATGCTAACCACTACGCCACGGCCGCGGCTAACTGTGATTCAATACGTCATGTATTATCAAAAGTAATGATAAAATTGGTGTTCAATTTAAAAGATAATACTAAGTTCAATGTACATGTTTACAAACTATGACTTTCTTCCATTATAGCACCGATGTAATGATACCGTAAACGCTTATATTAGAAAATGAAATTTAGAAGTCGTGATTCAAAATCGGTATTTTCATAAGTGGTAATAAAATGTGTCCATTCCTTCAAAAGCTTGTAAACGTTATATAGCTAATGAATTGGTTGATATGCTTAAACTTATGTTGAACAGAAGAAGAGTAAATTACATGTTATATGATACATTTAATATCCAAATTACTTGGTATTGTAATGATATAAGCATTTGATACTACTTTATTTGGATTTAATCAATACTTTATTTGGTCATTTACTACTGTTATAATGCCACCTGACATGCTTATTATTTAAATACAGCACAATGAGACGACAGCCTCTATATATGGTAAACATCCCGATCATGGAAAGATATAACCTGTCGCATAGCCTGATTCGACAAAAATAGCTATATGGTTTCATAAAATTGTTTTCTTTTTAGATATTGTTTGTTGTATTCAATTGTATATGCATAAATAATAGCCATACATCAAGACATTTCATTTCTTAGTAGGCCTACCACTTCTGCATGGCGATTTTCCTGATTTTTGATCGAAGAACTAAACAGCTATTATTACATTTTAGTTCGAGTTACACTAAAATGAAAAACTTCAATTTAACATATAAATATTACAAGATTAAATATTTACCTTATCAAGATCCTGATCATCTTAAGTTGATTCGTGTTGAATAAATTGTGCGATGACTACTACATTCTGTTGTTGGGTGTAATTTAAACATTCTACAAAACATAAAACAAAAGTTTAGTTTAAATAAATGAAAGTAAGGCAATTTGATAAGTTGCTTTGAAAGTTTACATATCTGACTTTATCAATCAGAAAGTTTGTGTTGAGCATTAAAACCTCAGAGGTCATTTTCACAAAAATCTCATGAAAAATATTTTAAGTCAATTTCAAAAATTTACATTCAAAGCCTAAAAGATATGATATCATATAATTATATGTTTTTCAGAAAGTGTTCATTATCCTACAAAATTGAAGAATATCATAAATTGGTTTGACAATGCATGAAGGTATAATGAATGTTTCCTGCTTTATACTTGATGATTTTTATCGTAAGCTATTTTTTGTGTGAAAACAACCACTGATTTTTATTTGCTAAATCCTCTTACTGATAAACGATGTAGCATAAGTAACCCAACATGTTATCTGAGAATGAATGCTGTTCCTTAAAAGGAAGAAAATTTAGTACTGGTGCATCCTATAGGAACGATAGATTAATAGGTAAACTATCCTGTTCATACGATCCTGACTAAATCAAAACAAACGCATGGGTGTCTCTAGCATCCTATATCTTATTGTACGCGTCTCTAGCAACCTAGATTGTATTGTAGACATGTAACAGCTGTAGGTATTGATTCAGGTCTGATATGACAAATGCAAATTTAGGTTCTTCAAGAACTCATTTTTCTAATTTATGATAGTGCATAAACTCACACGCTTCAAAATATTGATGCTTTCTTATTTTTGGATAGGGCGTAAATTTACGCACTTCTGATATGTTTTTTATTCGGTAAATGCAGACGTCTCTTCAGAAGAGTTGGTAAAGTGACGAATAGACAACTGTCGCAGTATGTATACATCGAGTTTGAGCTAAAGTGGGAACGTGCTTTTAATGATTAGGGTATGTCAGCAGTTCCTGAATTTTGTTAAAATCAGTACAAATTCTAATAATCTAATATACAAATCAGCCAAACACACGTGACACTAGGAAAATTTACAGTATATATTTTATCAAATCAACAAGTGATTATGCTTCCTTGAAATTCTGACTATAACATTATACTATCAAAATAATTGAGGAATAGTTCCAATAAACTTACCGCTAGAACGTATATCCAAAGGTCAGTTTTCCATTTAATCGTAGAATTAACTCAACATTGAAAAAATTCAGTCACCTTTAACCCATCTTCATCCAAAGACACCAGTACATACCTAGAATATATAACATACAAGGACCAGAGTTGTGTGACATGTGACCAAAATAATTCAAAATGACAGATTTTCCCCTCGTTTTTTATGAAGCAATATTAGGAAAGTATACGCTATCTAAATAATAAATGCTGTTTGAATTTAGTAGTAGTAATACATCGTTAACATTTTACGAAGATTTCCTGCTGTTGGTTTACGATATTTTTAGTCGTAAGACTTTATAAATGAAGCCCGTATCTAAATATGTGTCCATCTTGTAAAACCTTTTTGTCTTGTCCAATGTTATTGTTCCATAGACATCACTCACAACCTGAAATAGACAAAACAAGAAAAGAGAAACCCGAAAAAATATATGTAACAAAACATGTATAGTATATTGAAAATTATAAAAAGATAACCAAAGAAACGCTGAACAAGAACTAAGGAGTAATGGCATAAGAAGGAGATACGGAGCGCGGACAAGCATGCATGAGGTACAAGGAGGGGCACGGGCAGGGATGTTTACTCCATGGGGGTTAAGTGGTCCGTTTAGGGCGGTCATTTCCGCTACCATTCCCACCTATTCACCAGGGCTATAGGAAGTCTCTGATCACCATTATTACAAGTTGGCTGGCTGGTTTACATGCAAATTAGTTTTATCTAGTTTAGACAAACTTATGAATACACGTACTTCCAAACCGACCTGTATCCTGAAACATCCCCTTCCAGTTATCATTGAGTTCTTAGCCCCTAATAAAAATACAACAAGCACTAAATCTAGACAGGCATTTTACCTATATATAAACTCTTCAGAACTTTAATATTCCCTTTCAAACTTACTCTATGGATCAAATAACCCTTACCAAAAATATCCACCTTAACTAAGTAAAAGAGTACCCCATTTAGGTGTTCCATGATCGCAACACTTGTAATCAACGCCTTGTGAAATTTATAAGCAATACCACGAGACTAAACCATGTGTATTCATTATAGTTCCAACATTATTAAAAAGTTGTTTTTATTGGTAATACACGAGAGTTTTGTTATATTTAATTACATGTACACATATTCTCGTAAAAGTATTTATATTTTCAAAAACCTAGGCTGAACGAGGCTGACCTGCGTTAGTTTTTAATGTATGAAATTCTCAATTACTTACATAATGATTTTAAAATATCAATTACGACATAATGACATGTCGTCTACCACAAATATATTCCTTTCATACGTTGCTTATTGTTCATATATTGAATCTTAGACGCCAGAAAAACAGTTAAGATAACAAGCAAACAGTACTTAAAAAGGCAAGATATAAGACTATGTCCGTACGAACATTTGGAGGGGGTATATGGCCTCAAATTATTTTGAAAGTATTGCAACTTAAAATGAACCAGATGAAGATGTTCTTTTTGCGATAGCGATCAATTGATTTGTTATAGACGATTGGGAGAAAGGTTAGATTTTTGTTTTTTTTTCTGTTTGATTTTTTTTCTAAATCGGTCAAAAAATAAGAGCACAGAAACCTGTTGAATGAGATAGATGTGTTCGTGTTTTCTGAGGTTATGAGTTATATAACCTTACTGTATTTGTGTGTATATAGTAAACATATTTTGGGGTGTGGTATATATAATAAGTTTGAAAGGGGACTTTTTCATGCCGATAGCTTGGGGACAAGAGAACTGTCTGCATTCATGGATTGTTATTTGTAATTAGTCTGACTGGGATAAAATCATTTGTCTCCAATGAATGTGAATGTCATCACACCATTTTGCGAGAAAATATGTGTTTTATTGACAGATACGGGTTTGCAACAATGTATATGTAAATTGGATTTGTATATGTTCAAGTGAGCATAAATCGGGCGAAACTTCAATGGTGAATAAAGCAAGTATTATACAAATGCTATATTATGTACTCACACTGTTCAGTGTATAAGGACGACAGTGACAATTCTTTAGTAAGGGAATTAGTTCTGTCAATGTTGTATGTGTCTCTTTCAGTACAAAACTTCATTTATGCCAAGAAAGCAAGTTTAGTTAATGTTTGTCTCTGGACAGTATTATTATCAGTATAGTCTTGTTTCTTTGACAAGATGAGATAAATTGAGGTTTTGACGAATATTTAAGAAAGGGTATACAATTTGTAATCTATTGTAGCTGAGAACTCAGATTATAAGAGTATCTACAATAGAATATATAACTATTCACAACCATCTAGTAATAATAGTTTGTTTGTTTGAAACAGAATATTAACTGATTAGTATGTTCATATCTCGTTATTGAACAACGTAAAATAATATGGGAGTAAAACATTAATTGTTAGCAGTGTTTGCATTTTAGACAATTATAAATAATGTAGCTGAACAAAGTTCAATAAGAAAACATTGGAATAATCAAACAAACGGTTCTATATTGTACTCTAATGAAACTATTCGCTGTACAGAAAAAAAACAACGAAATATTGGAAACAATTTACAATGCACATTTATAAGTCCTCAGAATGATAAAATATATCATTACTAAAAAAGTGTATCTTATACACTATACTTTATATAAATTATTTTCAAAAACGGGTTGAAAAAAATATGTTTATTAAAATAAATACTTAAAGTAGTAATGAGTCACAATTATCTGTTCATATAAACCGATTCTATGCATAGTTTATTACCTTTTTCAAAAACAAAAATGTTATTACATTTACATTCTGAACGATAATATAGCAACACTATCATAATAGTATTAAAAACATAAAGTTATGTTCTATTAAATCAACAACCAAACCACGTAACATGTAGATTTGTACCAATTGACAACCTCTGTCTACAGTAAAAATCATAACAAAATATTGGGTTTTATAATCAAATCCCAATTGAAAAGTTTAGTATTTTATAAAAAGGACATTAATAATCAAAATAACACGTGTAAATGAAATGTACAAAGTACCTTCCACATCCATGTACATAACAACACAGTTCATTATACAGTCATTATTCATACAATCTTTCCATTAGCCAAATTTTTTCAAAAATCCATTTGAAGTTTTCTTTTCCAAATTTGATTTAAACGTATACATGTAAATAGCTCCTTAGTTTGACTTAGCTCTATTTTCTCCATGTCCAATATTTTGCATGTCGTAACATTCTTTTAAGGTATATGGTACTTTAGACCTTTTAAGACCTTCAGCGAATGGTGCTTCTCAATTGTTTTGTTAATTAATTAATGATTCTGATCTAGCTATCCTCCCATAAAACGGGCCCTTCACCAGATTGCTCAGAATCATATTGAAGTGCATTGAATAATTCCGATCTAGCTATCCTCCCATAAAACGGGCCCTTCACTAGATTACTCAGAATTATATTAAAGTACATTGAATAATTCCGATCTAGCTATCCTCCCATAAGTGGGCCCTTCACTAGATTGCTCAGAATTATTACCGATCTAGATATCCTCCCATAAAGTGGGCCCTTCTCTAGATTGCTCGGATTTATGTCTTGTTTCAATGTATAATTCCGATCTAGCTATCCTCCCATAAATGGGTCCTTCACTAGATTTCTCAGAATTATACTTCAATGCAAGAAATACTTCCGATCTAGTTATCCTCTCATAAAATGAGCCCTTCACTAGATTGCTCAGAAGTATTAATATTTTCCTTATTTTGTTACTTAAAAAATAAATATATTCTCGGCATGTATTTATAGAACATCATTATCAAACATCATTAGAGCTAATTACATGTACTTAAAAATACTATCAAATTATTTATTAAAAATCTTGACAATGTATAATGACCATGTTATTAGATAAATAAATGTGTAGGTATGATAGATAAATAAATGTGTAGGTATGAGTATAAATCATTTTGTGTATGTTCAAACATTATTGCACCATATATTAATTATTTTACATAGCTTGTTATAAGTTTTAATATGACAGAGAGTTGATTCAATTGGTATGACATACAAGTCAATCGCTTAAAAGGCAGGAATTTTTCAACAAGACTAAACTGAATATGTTTGAAACTGAATATAACAATTAAAGCAAACGTGTAAATAAAAATACCAAAAATATTACAAAATAATGAATTTCTTTACTTATCTCGAAATAATTATCCATTGAATTAGCATATTCACGTTAGCAGAACAGCGTTTGTTTTTAATTTTGTCCAATGTTTTTTATGCATTGATAAGCATGATTAATTAGTAAAACACTCGTTTATTATCGATATTTGTACTTTTTTTCAAAATATCAGTGAACATTCTGTTATAAACTCTTATTATATAAAAACTTCATCAGAGGAAGAAAAATACATGAAGCAAAGCTACCCCATAATGTAGTTGGGCAGTCGCAATTGAAAGCAAACGCCTTTGTATATATGAGAATCAATAGACATGTTGTTAAGTAAGCAAAGACAGAAACCTTCATGCGATAATGGTGGAAAGACATTCGATAGTGTGTGTATGTTATCTTTAGTAGAGATAGAAACCAGCACGACGATTTGGATAGAATGTCATGTCATATTCTAAGTCTGTTTTTAAAGACCGAAACCTACATGATGATAATAATAGAATGCAGAAATTGAAGAAAGATACTTACCTCAACAAAAATGACAGAATGTCAGGCGATATGGTGCTTGGATTATCTTTATTGAAGATATAATACTACAGGAAAATTATGATAGAATAGTTAGTTATTGTGTTTATGTGTATTCTTATGGGAGACAAATACTTACCTGAATTAGATGATAGAATGGCATGCGATATTGTGTGTGTTATCTTAATTGAAGATTGAAACCTACAGGAGAATAATGATAGAATGATATGCTATGGTGTGTGTATACATGTTGTCTTAATTGAAGAAAGATACGTACTTGAATTAAATGAAAGAATGACATACGATAAGGTGCTAGTTATCCTCATTGAAGAGAGAAACCTACAGGAGAATGATGATAGAAAAGTATGTCATGGTATTGTGTATTATTATTGGAGACAAATACCTACCTGAGTTAAATGACAGAATGGCATGAGATATGGTGTGAGTTATCTTAATTGACGTCATAAAACCTACATGGGAATACCGATAGAAAGGCAAGCCGTATTGTAAGTATGTTTTTATTGAGGAAATATTCTTACCTGAGAAAACATGAGATTAGCATGCTGTATTGTGTCTGTTACCTTAATTCAAGATAGAAACCTACAGGAGATTATTGATAAAAAGACATGTCATATTGTGTGTATGTTATCTTGATTGAAGATAGATACTTACCTCAATTAAATGATAAAATGGCATGCCATATTGCGTGTGCAATCTTAATTGAGGACAAGAACCTACTGGAGAAAAATGATAGAAATGGATGCCATATTATGTGTGTGATCTTATTTGAGGATAAGATAGAAACCTATATTAGAATAGTGGTAGAAAGGCATGAGATATAGTATGCATGTTATCTTTATAAGAGATAGAGACTTGTTGGACAATTTAGATAGAATGACATGCCACATTTCGAGTCTGAAATGTTTTTAAAGAATGAAATCTACTTAATCATAATGATAGAATAACATTGCATGTAATGTTGCATGTTTTCTTGATTAAAGAAAGATACTTACCTGAAACAAAATGATAGAATGGCATGCGATATGATGTGTATTATCTTAATTGAAGACAGAAACCTACAAGGAAATATTGATAGTACGACATGCCATAGTATGTGTGTTATCATATTTGAGGATAGAATCCTACACGTAAATAATGGTAATAGGCATGCGATGTAGTGTGTATGTTAGCTTCTTGGAGAGATATCAGCACGACAATTCGGAAAGAATGCCATGCTATAATTTGGAAATGTTTTCATTCTTAAAGACTAAAACCTACATGACAGTAATGATAGAATAAAATGCCAGGTACTGTTTGTATGTTTCTGTAATTGAAGAAATATACTTACCCGAATTAAATGATAGAATGGCATGAGTAATGGTGTGTGTTATCATTAAGTTAATTGAAGACAGAAACCTACAGAAGAGTAATGAGAGAATGATATGTCATAGCTTTTGTGAGTAAGTGTACATTTTAAATTGAAGACAGATACTTACCTGAATTAAATGATAGAATGGTATGAGATATGGTGCTTGTTATCTTAATTGAAGACAGAAACCTACAGGAAAATAATGATAGGATGGCATGACATAGTGTTTGTATGTTTTGTTTCATTGAAGAAAGATACTTACCTGGATTAAATTCTAGAAATACATGAGTTGTGGTGTGTGTTATCTTAATTTAAGACAGAAGTCTACATGACAATAATGATAGAATAGCATGCTTATGCGTGGCTGTTATATTAATTGAAAACTTAAACCTATAAGGGATTATTGATAGAAAAGCAAGCCGTATAGTGTGTATGGTTTTTTAACTGACCAAAGATACTTTAAGTACTTGGGAAAAATGATAGAATGGCATGCCATATTGTGTGTGTTACCTTCTTTTAAGACAAAACCTACAGGAGAATAATGGTGGAATGGGTTGTCATTTTGTGTGTGATATCTTATTTGAAGAAATATATCTGAATTGGAATGTTGATAGTCTGACTGGGATAAAATCATTTGTCTCCAATGAATGTGAATGTCATCACACCATTTTGCGAGAAAATATGTGTTTTATTGACAGATACGGATTTGCAACAATGTATTTGTAAATTGGATTTGTATATGTTCAAGTGAGCATAAATCGGGCGAAACTTGAATGGTGAACAAAGCAAGTATTATACAAATGCTATATTATGTACTCACACTGTTCAGTGTATAAGGACGACAGTAACAATTCATTCTTTAGTAGGGGAATTAGTTCTGTCAATGTTGTATGTGTCTCTTTCAGTACAAAACTTCATTTATGCCAAGAAAGCAAGTTTAGTTAATGTTTGTCTCTGGACAGTATTATTATCAGTATAGTCTTGTTTCTTTGACAAGATGAGATAAATTGAGGTTTTGACGAATATTTAAGAAAGGGTATTCAATTTGTAATCTATTGTAGCTGAGATTGAACTCAGATTATAAGAGTATCTACAATAGAATATATAACTATTCACAACCATCTCGTAATAAAATTTCGATTGTTTGAAACAGAATATTAACTGATTAGTATGTTCATATCTCGTTATTGAACAACGTAAAATAATATGGGAGTAAAACATTAATCGATAGCAGTGTTTGCAATTTAGACTATTATAAATAATGTAGCTGAACAAAGTTCGATAAGAAAACATTGGAATAATCAAACAAACGGTTCTATATTGTACTCTAATGAAACTATTCGCTGTACAGAAAAAAACAACGAAATATTGGAAATATTTACAATGCACATTTATAAGTCCTCAGAATGATAAAATATATCATTACTAAAAAAGTGTATCTTATACACTATACTTTACATAAATTATTTTCAAAAACGGGTTGAAAAAATATGTTTATTAAAATAAATACTTAAAGTAGTAATGAGTCACAATTATCTGTTCATATAAACCGATTCTATGCATAGTTTATTACCTTTTTCAAAAACAAAAATGCTATTACATTTACATTCTGAACGATAATATAGCAACACTATCATAATAGTATTAAAAATATAAAGTCATGTTCTATTAAATCAACAACTAAACCACGTAACATGTAGATTTGTACCAATTGACAACCTCTGTCTACAGTAAAAATCATAACAAAATATTGGGTTTTATAATCAAATCCCAATTGGAAAGTTTAGTATTTTATAAAAAGGACATTAATAATCAAAATAACACGTGTAAATGAAATGTACAAAGTACCTTCCACATCCATGTACATAACAACACAGTTCATTATACAGTCATTATTCATACAATCTTTCCATTAGCCAAATTTTTTCAAAAATCCATTTGAAGTTTTCTTTTCCAAATTTGATTTAAACGTATACATGTAAATAGCTCCTTAGTTTGACTTAGCTCTATTTTCTCCATGTCCAATATTTTGCATGTCGTAACATTCTTTCAAGGTATATGGTACTTTAGACCTTTTAAGACCTTCAGCGAATGGTGCTTCTCAATTGTTTTGTTAATTAATTAATGATTCTGATCTAGCTATCCTCCCATAAAACGGGCCCTTCACCAGATTGCTCAGAATCATATTGAAGTGCATTGAATAATTCCGATCTAGCTATCCTCCCATAAAACGGGCCCTTCACTAGATTACTCAGAATTATATTAAAGTACATTGAATAATTCCGATCTAGCTATCCTCCCATAAGTGGGCCCTTCACTAGATTGCTCAGAATTATTACCGATCTTGATATCCTCCCATAAAGTGGGTCCTTCTCTAGATTGCTCGGATTTATGTCTTGTTTCAATGTATAATTCCGATCTAGCTATCCTCCCATAAATGGGTCCTTCACTAGATTTCTCAGAATTATACTTCAATGCAAGAAATACTTCCGATCTAGTTATCCTCTCATAAAATGAGCCCTTCACTAGATTGCTCACAAGTATTGATATTTTCCTTATTTTGTTACTTAAAAAATAAATATATTCTCGGCATGTATTTATAGAACATCATTATCAAACATCATTAGAGCTAATTACATGTACTTAAAAATACTATCAAATTATTTATTAAAAATCTTGACAATGTATAATGACCATGTTATTAGATAAATAAATGTGTAAGTATGAGTATAAATCATTGTTCAAACACTATTGCACCATATATTAATTATTTTACATAGCTTGTTATAAGTTTTAATATGACAGAGAGTTGATTCAATTGGTATGACATACAAGTCAATCGCTTAAAAGGCAGGAATTTTTCAACAAGACTAAACTCAATATGTTTGAAACTGAATATAACAATTAAAGCAAACGTGTAAATAAAAATACCAAAAATATTACAAAATAATGAATTTCTTTACTTATCTCGAAAATAATTATCCATTAATTTAGCATATTCACTTTAGCAGAACAACGTTTGTTTTTAATTTTGTCCAATGTTTTTTATGCATTGATAAGAATGATTAATTAGTAAAACACTCGTTTATTATCATTATTTGTACTTTTTTTCAAAATATCAGTGAACATTCTGTTATAAACTCTTATCATATAAAAACTTCATCAGAGGAAGAAAAATACATGAAGACAAAGCTACCCCATAATGTAGTTGGGCAGTCGCAATTGAAAGCAAACGCCTTTGTATATATGAGAATCAATAGACATGTTGTTAAGTAAGCAAAGACAGAAACCATCATGCGAATAATGGAGGAAAGACATTCGATAATGTGTATGTTATCTTTAGTAGAGATAGAAACCAGCACGACGATTTGGATAGAATGTCATGTCATATTCTAAGTCTGTTTTTAAAGACCGAAACCTACATGATGATAATAATAGAATGCAGAAATTGAAGAAAGATACTTACCTCAACAAAAATGACAGAATGTCAGGCGATATGGTGCTTGGATTATCTTTATTGAAGATATAATACTACAGGAAAATTATGATAGAATAGTTAGTTATTGTGTTTATGTGTATTCTTATGGGAGACAAATACTTACCTGAATTAGATGATAGAATGGCATGCGATATTGTGTGTGTTATCTTAATTGAAGATTGAAACCTACAGGAGAATAATGATAGAATGATATGCTATGGTGTGTGTATACATGTTGTTAATTGAAGAAAGATACGTACATGAATTAAATGAAAGAATGACATACGATAAGGTGCTAGTTATCCTCATTGAAGAGAGAAACCTACAGGAGAATGATGATAGAAAAGTATGTCATGGTATTGTGTATTATTATTGGAGACAAATACCTACCTGAGTTAAATGACAGAATGGCATGAGATATGGTGTGAGTTATCTTAATTGACGTCATAAAACCTACATGGGAATACCGATAGAAAGGCAAGCCGTATTGTAAGTATGTTTTTATTGAGGAAAGATACTTACCTGAGAAAACATGAGATTAGCATGCTGTATTGTGTCTGTTACCTTAATTCAAGATAGAAACCTACAGGAGATTATTGATAAAAAGACATGTCATATTGTGTGTATTTTTATCTTGATTGAAGATAGATACTTACCTCAATTAAATGATAGAATGGCATGCCATATTGCGTGTGCAATCTTAATTGAGGACAAGAACCTACTGGAGAAAAATGATAGAAATGGATGCCATATTATGTGTGTGATCTTATTTTAGGATAAGATAGAAACCTATATTAGAATAGTGGTAGAAAGGCATGAGATATAGTATGCATGTTATCTTTATAAGAGATAGAGACTTGTTGGACAATTTAGATAGAATGACATGCCACATTTTGAGTCTGAAATGTTTTTAAAGAATGAAATCTACTTAATCATAATGATAGAATAACATTACATGTAATGTTTGCATGTTTTCTTGATTAAAGAAAGATACTTACCTGAAACAAAATGATAGAATGGTATGCAATATGATGTGTATTATCTTAATTGAAGGCAGAAACCTACAAGGAAATATTGATAGTACGACATGCCATAGTATGTGTGTTATCATATTTGAGGATAGAATCCTACACGTAAATAATGGTAATAGGCATGCGATGTAGTGTGTATGTTAGCTTCTTGGAGAGATATCAGCACGACAATTCGGAAAGAATGCCATGCTATAAGTTGGAAATGTTTTCATTCTTAAAGACTAAAACCTACATGACAGTAATGATAGAATAAAATGCCAGGTAATGTTTGTATGTTTTTGTAATTGAAGAAATATACTTACCCGAATTAAATGATAGAATGGCATGAGTAATGGTGTGTGTTATCATTAAGTTAATTGAAGACAGAAACCTACAGAAGAGTAATGAGAGAATGATATGTCATAGCGTTTGTGAGTAAGTGTACATTTTAAATTGAAGACAGATACTTACCTGAATTAAATGATAGAATGGCATGAGATATGGTGCTTGTTATCTTAATTGAAGACATAAACCTACAGGAGACTAATGATAGGATGGCATGACATAGTGTTTGTATGTTTTGTTTCATTGAAGAAAGATACTTACCTGGATTAAATTCTAGAAATACATGAGTTGTGGTGTGTGTTATCTTAATTTAAGACAGAAGTCTACATGACAATAATGATAGAATAGCATGCTAATGCGTGGCTGTTATATTAATTGAAAACTTAAACCTATAAGGGATTATTGATAGAAAAGCAAGCCGTGTAGTGTGTATGGTTTTTTAACTGACCAAAGATTCTTAAGTACTTGGGAAAAATGATAGAATGGCATGCCATATTGTGTGTGTTACCTTATTTTAAGACAAAACCTACAGGAGAATAATGATGGAATGGGTTGTCATTTTGTGTGTGATATCTTATTTGAAGAAATATATCTGAATTGGAATGTTGATAGAAAGGAAAGCCGTATTTTGTGTATTTTTCCTAATTGAAGACAGTTACTTACATGAGAATAATGATAAAATGATATGCCATTTTGTGAGGGTAATCTGAATTTAAGAAAGAAACCTACAGGAGAAAAAAGATAGAATGACATGCAATATAGTTTGTGATATCTGAATTGAAGATAGAATCCTACCGCAGAAAAAAGATATAATATGCATAGTATTTGTATGTTTTCTTAATTGAAAATGTGTGTCTTACATAAATTGAGAAGTAACCTGCAGGAGAAAAATGAAAAATGGCATGTCAATGTATGTTTGTTGTCTAAATTGTAGACATAAACCTACTAAGGACTATTGATAGAAGGGCATGCCGTATTGTTGGCATGATTTTTACTGACGTATGATACTTACCTGAATAACATGCCATATTGTGTTTGTAATCTGAATTTAAGATAGAAGACTAAAGGATAGAGGTGAGATAGAATAGTATGTCATATTGTGTTTGTTATCTTATTTGAAGATATATCTAATTGGGGATATTGATAGCAGGGCATGTCATATTGTTTGCGTGTTTTCTTACTTGAATCAGAAACTTAACCGAGAAAAATAGAAGCAAGGTATGCGATATTGTAGGTGTTATTTCATTTGTAGATAGATACTTAAATAGAAATTTTGATAGAAAACATGCCAAATTGTGTGTATGTGTTCTTAATTGAAAAAAGAGATACCTGAAAAAATTGAGTAAATTGCATGTTTTCTTAAAGAAGAAAGATACTTACCTTAGAATAATGATAGAATTGAATGCCATACTGTGTGTGTGTTATCTTTATTGAAGACAGAATCCTACAGGAGAATAATGATAGAAGGGCATATCAATGCGTGTTTTGTTATATTTATTTAAAACATACACTTTCATGGAATATTGAAAGAAAGGCAAGCCTTATTGAGTGTATGTTTTTTTAACTGAGAAAAGATATTTACCTGAACAAAAATGATAAAATGGCATGCCATACTTTGTGTGAAATTTGAATTTAAGATAGAAGCCTACAGGAGAAAAAATATAGAATGGGACGCGATATAGTGTGTTTTATCTTAACTAAAGACTGAAAACTACAGGAGAATAATAATATAATGGCATGACATTGTGCACATCTCTTACTTTTTGCACATTAAAAACATAATGAGGCAGTGTTGGTGACACCTCCAATTTTACATTCTAACTGGCACTAGCCAGTACTTAAAATGATTTGACTTTAAATGCAAAATAGTATTAAAATTCTCCTATATATATATATGTCTCCCTTTAATTGGTTTGTTTTAAAATTATGAAGATGCTATCACCGTTGAACGCCTAACTTTTAGGTTAATTATTTGTCACTATTTCGAACAAAACATGAATTCAAAAATATTCAGTGATTATAAACCTTAAACATTCGATAAAAACTGTGATAAGAAATAAAAATCAAACAGGTCAAAGACAAATGTAGTACTAAGTACGTTATACAAGAATAATTACATTTCATTCATATTTTACAACATGACGTATTTCAGTATGTTTTATTGAATACTATCTGCTTAATAGTAATTTTGATATCACGATTACTGCTTAACAGTTATTTTGATATCACGATTAATAATTAAGAAGTTTCATTAATATTTTAACTGTTTCGATTCTGAAATTAAACTCTATTCACCCCATTATTGCCATAAGTAAAACCCCAAATCATATTCCAATTACCCTAATCAAATCCTACGGAACATCTCCCATTGCTCTAAACATATATGCCTTCACTATATAAAACTAATATTAAGCCACTATAAGCCAGCAAGAATACTAATAATAGTGACCAAAGCGTTCCGAACCCTGGTGCTGGGGGTTATGAAACCAACGACTCTTAAAAACCCCAACAGACCGAACCCTCACCATGGGGGGTTGGGACAGATGGGATTGGACATG
The DNA here is from genome assembly GCA_025267735.1 of Mactra quadrangularis. Taxonomy (NCBI): domain Eukaryota; kingdom Metazoa; phylum Mollusca; class Bivalvia; order Venerida; family Mactridae; genus Mactra; species Mactra quadrangularis. The sequence goes on along the minus strand of CM046305.1, from coordinate 42,103,720 downwards.
CATGCAGGGACCTGAGATATCGGTGCAAATCTCAAGCCAGACACAGATAACCTAAAGACCAAAAAAAACCCCAATCAAAATATGAAATACAATAAATCAAACAACAACACAATGTACGATGTAAATGAAATAAAAATACCATTTGTTAAAAACCAAAATATATGTTAGCTGTACATGTACATACATTGGATAATGATTAAGTCAGTTAATGTACAAAGATCAATCTCTATAAACATATCTTATAGTCCGCGAGTAGGCGAGCGGAGAATTTTTGATCAGGTTTTAATCAGATTGCTCAGACACCAAAGGAGATTGAATTTTTCAATAGCTACGGAACCCCTAAAGTGACATTGTTTTATTATCACAACTATTTCGAAAAAACGTAATGATTATTTCGAAAAAAAGCAACGAAATAATATTACGTTTAAACGAAATAGTTGTGATGATAAAAAAGTATTTCAAAATGTCACTTTAGGTGCTCCGTAAATAGCCAATGTATGTGCTATGTATAGTAAACATGTGCTTCAGTTTATAAACAAATGACATATCTAGAATATAGAATTAACTTAAACTTACCAACTCTTTAGTGTCACTGTCAAAATGTCTTTCACCATGTTGAATCATAACCAATGTGTTTATAATAAACGCTTTACATCTTAAGGAAGTCATTTAATGATAGATCTTTAATATCTAAGCTTTAATATATACTTAACTTAATAAAACATCAACGCCTCAACTACCTTTATCTGAAAAGGAAAAAGAAACAGTTGGTAAGAAAATAATGTAGTATTTATTGATTAAAGTCTGGTCTATGTATAGTCTGATTTTATTCGGTGAGCCGTGACAGGTTGGATGAGTCTAATCATAACCATGACGATAGGTATAACCAGTTAATACTACACTAAAATCAATACAAACTATAATAGCTCAAGTATATTTGCATGATATAATAATTCAAAATCATTGTTCAAAATAGCGCAGTCGGTAACGAGTCAGAAACATATGGCCAATGCATAAATTTTACTGCAGTGGTTCGAACCTCACCGCCTCCACATTTTTTAATTTATTATTAAATTCATGTATAGTTGTCCGTATCATATTATGATTGTTGTGCTATAATTTGATTTTGTTTAATTTCTATTTGTTTTATTCCCTTGGTTCTCTATTTTTTTATCCAGCAATTTACATTGTACCGAATAATAATACATTTATATTATACATTCGGCTTCAAATGCAGGGGCTGAATAGAAAACAAACTAGGATACAATCGAACAAATGTGGCAAAGTTACATGCATCCCATTTCACTTCTCTTTCTTACAGAAATGCATGTACATAGAATCATTTCTATAAGACGCGGTCGAGACAGTTAAGCGTATGACATCAAAGTAATAACTAAGCACAAACTCAGGCAAATATGCATATTATATTTTATATACATTTGGCTTCGTGCTGCACAGAGATTTCGAGTTGTTCGTTTCCACGATTGCAAAAAATAAAAAATAAAAATAATAAAAAAATAATAAAGGGTACTAAGCAGGATTCGAACCCGTGGTAGCAAAAGCAATGTCTATCAACCCAAGTGTCATACCGCCACGACTATTGAGTCACTTAAATCAAACTTGAATAATTATGATAAAGGCAGTAATCAGTTGGTTGGTTAGTAAGCTGTGTTACCTTTTTGTAGGAATATTCCAAAAATCTATAAATACAAAAGTGCAGTCACGGCTCACCGGATAAAATCGGACTATACAATTACATTAAGCACACACATTATAAGAACATGATGTCTGTACAATAGTACAATATAATGTAAGTACCTAAGTTTTCAAGTAAAAAAGAAAAAAATTCCCTAACTTAATTTTAAAGTAGAATTTTCCTAATACAAAACTATATATATGACCACAGAACATTTCTCAGAAAAACTAATCTAATTAAACATCGTATTTTTAATGTAGTCGATATAACAATTTTTAAAATAATATTGAATATTATTAAACCACTTTGAATTTTACTTTGTATCCATGGACAAGATCAATAAATTTTGCCCTAAATAAGTATGAGCTATTATCTCCCTTTGATAATGTTCATATCAAAGGGAAATAATAACTCACGTCCATTAAAGACTTTCATTTATAATTTCGCAACAACGTATTGTAATATTTTATACCATATATTAACATAATTGACATAATGTTATATTTCTCCACAAAAAATGAGAACTATACTCAATAAGCGAATTAAACTGATCCAGCCAAATATCAATTACAGGAAGTAGTCCAAGGCTAGAACTTTTTATCGTAAGATATCGGGTTCGAATCCCACAAAGGACACAAGTAAGTTTTCTTGAGCAAAAACAATCGGCGAATGATTCACTCAATTCATATGTAAACTAGTACTCTAAAGGTCATTAACACAATGGTGAGAGGGTTGTCTTACAGGATTATTGAGTCGACTAAATGTGTATAAATATTTAAAGGCAGGTTTAATCTAAAATACTACTTATATATTTAAACGTTATATTGTTTGAAAATATACTTCCTTGATCAAAGTAGTTGATCATTGTCATCAAACCAGTTTGTACACAAACAGTAAATTATATCACAGCTATACGTCTATAACGTTGATCCACTCCATAAATTCATACAATCTGAAAACAAGATGTGGTCAATATAATTTATAAATACATGAAAACTGGGACAGTAATGCAGGAAAATTCCTCTATAAAGCAATCATTGTAGATGCAATATCATATAATTGTGGACAAGTTTTAATTACCAAATACTTAGAGAAGAAAATGTCCTTTTTTATTATGAGCATATCCCTAGTCAGACCATATACTTTGATGTTTTTTATATTGTAATTTTACAGTACAATGGTGAGGGAAAATATAAAAAAAATATAAAAAACCCCAAATGTTTAGAGATCGAGTGGTCTCTGGTTTGAATACCCACCGGAGGCACTTGTTCCAATACAAGGAAATTTACATGTGATTGTTTCATTTAAGACAGTGGTAAAAATAACCTATAAGTATAGCACAGTTTCAGCATTGTTCTATCATGTCAGATAAATTATTTTTTAAAACAATGAGGCATACATTTACCCCGCTGATTCAAATACTTGAAATGTGTTCCATAATCCTTGTACCAAATACATAAATATTTTCATCGATCCTGAGAAAATAAGAACTGTAGTGAGTATTTAAATCAGCGGGGTTAATGTGTGCGCCACTGACAAATGAATAAAATTTAACAATATAAATAGTTGAGCAAATTGAACTGAGACAAACGGTACCCACCAAAAGTTTGGAGACATTTTCACTTAGTAGGCCTGCTGAATAGACTTAATCTAAAATTTGATAAATGTTTATTCAGAAACTCTTCAAAGTTTTGCTTTAATTTTTTGTTATCATTATAATTACAACTGAGACTACAAAAAAGCGTATAAGCTATGTTATGGAAAATTATTACAATTGCTTATTACATGGTTTTGGAGGCTTTAGGATGTCAGATGCTGAATCTTATAAATGTGTTGCATTCATGAAAACTGTTTTTCATGTTATCACCAACCATACTTAAATATTTTAAACTTAATGATTCAACAAAAATAGTCATCAAAATTCAGAATTATGGTATTTTTTGTCTCCATACTTTTGATGGGTACTGTACATGTAAGAATTCATTTCACGCTGTGGTCACTACACAACAGCTTACTACTACAATGTATGTAAATACAGGCTAATGAGGAATATTAGTCAGTTATCCTTCCTTGACAAAGTCTGAAGCCATCCAATTGGCAAGTAGGTCCTATCAGTTGGAATCCTCGGACTTTATCATTGAAGTCCTGTGTAAGGATAATAAAATATTTCATCAAATATCTTTCTTGTTAATTAAGATATTAAGGTTCATCAAGTCTTGGTTTGCAAAATAATTCAGTGAAAATGAAAATGCTCTAATTCTGGCACATCTCCACTCAGAGTAGTGTTTTATACATCAAAATGTTCCTTATGAAACATACAAAGTGATGCTTGTCATCAATTATGACAAAAAAATAATTAACAAAAGATGTATTTGCAAAATTGATGTTGTATAAATAAAAATACTAAAATGTATTAATCTTTTCTTACAACAAAATTTAACATTAAATCCTTTACAGAACATTATAGTTCATATTCCTATGAAGGTACTCCAATATTTATAACATTAATAAATGTTAAAACAAAACTAAGGCAAATGAAAAACTAAAGTGGAAGTAGAAACAGGGTCGCGAAAACACATTACACTCGCATCTGTCAAAATGTTTTTCATATACCGTAGTTTTGATTTAACATTTATTGGGATTATATATTTTGGAGTACCTTCATTGGAATATAAACTATAATGTTCTGTAAATGATTTAATGTTAAATTAGTTTGTAAAAAGAATTGAATGTCTTTTAGTATTTTCATTTTTACAGCATCAATTTTGCAAATGCATCTTTTGTTAAAAGTTTTCATTTAAATTAATTGCCAGCATCACTTTGTATGTTTCTTAAGAAACATTTTGATGTATAAAACACTGTTCTTGATGAAAGTACGACATAATTAGAGCATTTTTTTTATTTTACTATTATTAATGCTAATAAAAACTTCACTTGAACATTAACAACAAAACACTTCTTTGCTTAATTTTCAAACAAATTAAATGATTTATTTTTAGAGTATGTAAAGGTGAATAACTGACTTTGGTCCCTTATTGAAGTCTCAGGTAATTTTTCGCAAGCCAAGATGTTAATAAAAACTTACGTTGCGTCCAGGGTAATCACGTTCATATCACAAATATGTACCAGTACTAACTTCAGAATGTGTGTTTGGTAAACTGTAAAAGGCAAGGCATAAGATGAATATAGAACATAATTAGAAGTAAATGTTAAAAAAAAAATAGAAAAGAAATAGGGGTGGCTTACTGCCCATTAAACAACGACCGGAAGTAAGGTTCGATGAAATTTTCATTAAGACCCTAGCCCTGAGTGAATTTTAACAATTACGAAAACGACTGATCACATGTATAATGAACAGTTTACATCTGTAAGTCCGATTTTAACTAAGGCATGAAACAAAACAATAAATGCATGATTACTCGAAAACAAAATTTATCATTTTTATTTCACATATTTTTGTTGTTACAGGCGAAGCTATTTTTGTACCAGCATAAATATACAATATATATTTAGGAAAAAGAATGTCTTTAGTTGGATTTAACGCCATGTCAAAACAAATTAAGGTCATTTTACAACGGCTAGTTCACATAACTTCGGATTCCTTGACCCTAATACCGATAACTTATCTATATAACTCTATACCTCTATAAAGTATGGCACATTCTTTGGATTCGAGAGGTCCTGGGTTCGAACCCGTCATAGACACTGGGTCAACCTTGAAAAATATCTCCGATTGGTTCGCTTTACCAAAGTTAATAATTAGATGGGTGTGTATAAGTGAAATTTTAGTCGGCAGTACAATGTATTTCTTACAAAATATATCAAAATTATCCGGAATTTATGGATATTTTAATGTATTTAGTTACCATACCCACTTGATGGATGTTTTCAATTTCAACAACTGATAGATTTTCAATATAACTTTAGGAAACTTATCCAAACTGTGTCTAAAGGTATACGGAACAAAATAAAACATGAATTACCTTGAACAATACAATAAAATCTTTTATGTATTCCATTTTTCCAATACTAACACTATCATTACACTTTTAAAATTTTAAGATGGCGGTTAGATGTTTTGGCGATGTTTGATTGGATATAAAATTGGTGTTGATTTGAATAAGAATAGCCAGAGGTTAAAGTTCATAGTTGAGGTACGGTACATTCGGAACACCTCGGATGATTCCGTTAGCTGACGATCAACTATCGCCTAGGCGTTCCGTAAGGGTGCAGTAGAGTGATTAAACTGAGCTTATTATTCACCACCTAAACGAATCCCTATGGTCAAATAAACCTTAGAAATGTGAACTTTATTATACCTAAGTTAATCCAAGGAGCTTGATACACCGCTTCGTAGTTTGAAATAAAAAATCCCTCCTTATCACAATTTGAAAAAGGCATACCTTCCGTAAGTCTTATTAGAAGAAGGGAGTTTTCGAGCCAATCTTATCTCATGCAAACTTTGTGGAATTAAAATTGTCCATTCTACAGCGACAAAAATGTCATATGTGTCCCAATATGGGTCACTAATAGGTCATATGCTAGCACATCCAAATTGAATAACAAAACATGCAACAATGAAAAATTGTAAACACTCACCGCTCCTTGGTATTCACATTTTAATTCCACGTGTCCATAGTACGAAAATTATCAATCTGTCCACACCCGTACTTGTACTTTAAACACTATTTAACATTGTCAACTTCTTTAATTAAATCAAATATCAATTAGCAACACAACGGAATAAGATAGTTAAATCAATTAAAACTCTCTAGAAGCAAAGAAAACTTCTTAGAACCGAATAAGAATAGTCCAAACATTCTAATTTCCCCTTCACTTAATTTAAAACACGTTTAAATAACACGGCATGGTAGAAAAGTAATCCCTATCATTGAGTTCATGATTTTGAAACCGGTTTAGACTCACACCGAACTCGTGCATCTCGTGTTTAGCTTTGGCGTGTTTGTTAAAAAGTTGTATGTTTACGACCGATATCTCTTCCATTTGGATCAACACAAATTATGTATTAATATGATTTAATTGTGTTTAATGCCGTGTCAACACAAGTAATGGTCAATTTACAGAGGACAGTTCACCTGACCTACACCTGACCAACGTCGCTAAACGTCGCAACCGCCGCTAAACGTCGCAACTGACGTTAAACGTCGCAACACTAACGCTAAACGTCGCAACCGCCGCTAAACGTCGCAATCGCCCTGCCGTTAAACGTCACAACGCTGACGGTAAACGTCGCAAAAAATCGAATGCCGTTAAACGTCGCAACCTTGCCGCTAAACGTCGCACTTAGTAGGAAGGTATAGTGTCGAGCCTAATCAACACACAAATATTACATAGGACAAATATGACTTCAAAGCAGCCACTCTTAGACTCATAGGAACCATCAACATATCCTTAGCAACCACCCCTTGGTCCATAGCAACCACTCTTACACCTTATGCCAATCGCCTTAAGGCCAAAAGTATCCACTATACTGTCCATAGCAACCGATTTGAGTTTCATAGCAACCGTAATTGCACCTTTAATATCCATTTAAATATCAAATGAAATAACTCTCGCGGCCATAAACTTTATCTCAGTGTCTATTTTGATCATCTTCGGATCATCTTTCAAACTTGGTCAAGTTGAGTTAGATCTAGATAGGCAAGCGCTATAGAGACCTTATTCTTGCTATAGCGGTGTTGCGACGTTTAGCGTTGAGTGTAACCCTTCCGGGTGCCAGGTGGGCCGTTTCCACGTTCGTAAATAGGCCTCAGTCGCCTCTTATGGTTCAGACAAGTCAGGAAATCTGCCTTAATAACCGCAAGGTCTTGATTAAGAGTTTTCTTTTTCCTTGATTTCAGCATTTGTGATTTAAATGTCTTAAAAAAATCGCATAATTTAACAATAACCAAGGTGGCCTTTATAGTGGATCTTTTACCGTAAAAAATGTCCAAACTAAATTTGATACACGTAGCGTAAAAAGCCGAAGCGATCGAATAGATATGAAGAATTGTTTTGAAGATCGTAAAATTCGGATCAATACTTAAACTGTGATTTTTTTGCCATTATGTGTATTTGTCCTTTATTTAAGACTTATTCTTGTAATATGATAGCCCCCTTCTCTATTGAATATACTTCGTCATACGTTTAAACAAATTATTGACTCAGCGTACAGTTTATGTCCAAAAATAGTTTGAATAGATTAGCATGATAATGGCATTTTACGGTTAATTCGTGTTAGTATTTTTTTCAGTTTAATTATTATGTTTATGGGACTTTTAATTTTAACACATGTAGTTCTCATAATAATATTTAGTCGTTTTACCTTAAAATAAGGACTTCATTTTCTCAACAAGATTACGGGCGCTGACAGACAATTTCAAAGATACAAAAATATTGTCGAACATTATGAAACTTGCACTCAATTATTTATATAGTTGTTCATGACCAAGATATTAGGTTTAAGCATTTACATGATTTACGAAATGCGAGTTCTATTATTTCTAAATTTAAATCGAAGTAAACCTTCGAATATGCATTAAGTGCCAGATCAATTCTTTTCAACAATATCGAATCAGAGAGAGAGAGAGAGAGAAACTATTATGAGTTTTTGCAGTGACTTACGGAAAATCCCGTAAATGTTCCGATCGATTGTTCGGCAATTTCCGTGATCTGAAAATAAAACCGATCGAGTACCGTGTGAGTGTAAATATATGTATACTGAACTCGAACGATTATATTTTTCTGGTCACGAAAATTGCGAGCTGTAACAACGATTGATATTCATTAGGGGTGTAACGATTAACCGATATACCGGTTAATATTGCAATACGAATTATGACGGTTTTTAATCGGTTCGTTTTTTCTTGAACCGGTTTTTGTAGTTATGTGCCGCACTGATTGTTTTTTATCACGATCTGAAATTTATATATTTAAATAGATGTTACAATGTGTTGAAAACTTGAAACAATCTTATTGTGTTTTAAAATGTTAAATATTTCGTCTCATGAGAAAATAATTTTTTTCTAAAGCCCGTTTAAAAATATGTATTTTCTAACGTATAATCAAGGGTCACATATTAGAAGGATATGTAACGGAGGCTAACTAACGGAAGTTCTCGGTTGTAGCGAGACAATGCGAGAGCGTCATTCCGTTTTATCCACCATTTTAACGAAAGGCCGTCGTAAAAGGCATAATTGAGCGGGAAGAATTTCAAATAAAAAGTCAACTCCCAAATATAACACGATCGAGCAATTAATTGGCGCTTTTCGCCAATTACCGCCACTTTGGGTTTAAAAAATGCTCTTTTCGCCAATTAATACATTTTATGATAAATTTGCAAACGACTCTGAAACGACAGTGAAAATCGATACAATCTGCCCCGTGTTCAGTTACTTCTGTTTACTAACGTTACGGGACGTGAGAACTTAACCCGAAGACAACTCAACCCGTGCAATACTAAACTCAAAGTTAGGACAACTCAATCCGTTAGTAGGATATTGAGTTGTCTCGGGCTGAGTTGTCCATTGGTTGAGTTGTTCCGACACTTCCGTTACGGAACGTTTTGGAATGTTCAATGTAACTGAACACGCTGCGTTACATATCCTTCTAATATAGGACCCTTGGTATATTCTGTTTTACATATGTCATTCAAATATTTGGATAAGATATCATTTGAAACTGCACATATGCGTGTAACAAATGAAATACACCTGCTTCGCATGTCTACTAAAGAAATAGATACATATTGCAATATATTACAATACCGTATGTTTTACCGTATTGTTACACCCCTTATATTCATATATTAAAGTTTAAACTTTTGGACGCACCCTGTATTTCTGTATTTTATGTATAGACTGACACTACTGGTATAGCCTTTGTATTTCATGTATGTATTTTATTAAACATGTACATTTCTAAAAGGAATGGCTAAGGTTATATGTACACGCGTTTAAGGTAAGTTACTTTTAATATATTTTTGTTGTTTGGAAATTTGAGTGTAGTTTATTCCTAAATATTTTTTCTGACGTTTATGTATTAAATAATGACTCGTATTCATTATTTATAGCATATTCCGTAGCACGGAAGTCTACTGATCGATGGGGTCGTGGGTTCAATTCCCAGGGTGGGCTTTTTCGTGGAGTTTGGTCGTGTAGTAATTTCTACGGCTATTCTCCCTCCTACCACTGATTCTACATCATGTAGGACAGTTGTCAGTCACTGAGGGAAGTATGTGCCTAGTAAATGGTTAACAGCTTAATCCAGAGGTTTAGACTTTCCTGGAACAGTGAGTAGGTTGACTGACCACCGTGATATGTGTTGGATTTAGGTCCGTCAATGACTGACAACTGTCCTACATGATTAAGAATCAGTACTAGGAGGGAGAATGGTTGTATAAATTATTTCATGATCAAACTCCACGAAAGACTGTCCCCGCTCGTGAATGGAACCTTTATTAATATATAGAGATCATTCGTATATTTTGTGGTTAGATCAATTTATATTCACTGAGTAAGTTCAGAAACATATCTACTAGCTTTTGTCTGGTTCCCAGTCGTACTTTGGTAGGTAAAAGTACGTCAGGCAAACCATGATCATGCCCGCGCCCTGTGTAATGAATTAGATATTGGATAATTATGTTATCAAATGAGCATTTCTCACTATACAGACTTAAATCAAAGGATCATTGTACAAGAATTGCAGTGGATACCCTTTTTAGTTGTTTGGTTACACTAATTTATGCAAAATAAAGTATCCGAAATTCTAACGAGACTAATCCACGTCCGAATTGTGTTCACTTGAAACATGTTTTTGTTAATCCTTAGCTAAATATACGTGTAATCAGAAAAATCGAAATCGAATGACCTATATACATTGTAGTACCGAACTCCTACTAAAGTAACTATCGTCAGCACATGATCATGCAGGATTAAGAAAACGTTATACCTGTATAATAACTGAAGAGGCCGCCATGATTCCCGTTTGCCTGGTCCGATAACGATATTGGTAAGGGGCAGGTAATCCAGGCTAGAGTAGTTTAGCCATGAGTGACAAAATGTCGTTTTCTGAGCTTACGATTTGCTTGAAAGAAATTAGATTGGTACAGAACACAAAATGAAAACATTTCTGTTTACTTTCAGTTATAAGAATGAAGCTGTTGCCATGGGTTACCAGATAAGTCTCGTTGCCATGGGTTTAAAGATAATATCAACTCTACGACGATGTGTTCGAATTCTTGATAAAATTAGATTAAAACCAATTAACAAACATGGACATATTATATGTATAGCCATTGTTTTAATTACAGCAATCATTATACTTATAGTTGGTACCTTTAAAATACCGCCGGACAAAAGTAAGTATTACTTTGTTTTGGTTTGTTCCTTTGAACACTCCAGATCATTGAATAATGATCTATGAACAACAAAAACAAGACTTTTGTATAACATGTATTTTAGCACTTGGGCTAGTGGCTATACTAAACTATATATACATTACAAACTATTATATAAGTTGACAATTCCATGTGTTCAACAATATACTTCATAGTCCGGTATATAAACTACAAAAATCGACTGAACCTTGCATGGAATGATGTAGAAAATGTTTTTGCATTTTCTTGAAGCTAAGACATTGTAGTTTACGAAACTGGATGATGCCACTTCGGTACTCTTGGGCAACTCCCAAAATTCAAGATGGCGGACAAAATGGCGGATAAAAGCTGAATAATGTATAATTAATCCATCTTTACTACAGTCTGATCATTTAAATAGCTGAAATTAGTCTAACATTATCTGCAATATTATTTAATGCAATTTTGGTACCCCTCGTTTATTATCCAATCCAAGATGGCGGACAAAATGGCGGATAAAAGCTACATTTGTCGGGAATATTAACCCCAATGAGCAGAATCGTACATAGAGGCATTTCAAAAAAGTTTTAATGCATTTTTGTAGGAATTACTCTTTAGTTTAGTTCATAAAACTGGTTGATGCCACACTGGCATCATTGGGCAATTTTCAAAATCCAAGATGGCGGCTATAATGGCGTAAATAACTAGCTGTCGGGTATAAATCAACCACAATGAGCTAAGTCATAGACTGGGGTATACCAAATAATTTCAATGCATTTTATTTCGTAGTTAATCCTTTTTTGTTTATGTAACCGATTGATGCCATATTGGTATTATTGAATAACTTCAAGAATTCAAGATGGTGGTCAAATGAATTATTTGAGTTTGAAAATTAATTTCAATTCACATTAAAAGACATAACTCCTAACTAATGGGTATACAGCATTATGTTTAGGTTTATATATCTCTTGGTCTTGCGAATATTAAATCGTTGATACTTGTTAGCTTGCCAGTTGACTCTGGAAGCAAATTATTTCTAAGATGGCAATTTAGAGACACTATTCTGATAATATTTGGTTTATTGAACAACATATGTTGTAATATCCTTAGAATAGCGACCACTTTCCCAATATGTTTACCTCTTCAACAATAATCAATATGTATTTAAAGGGGGTTATAAAAAAGAAAAAAAATAATGATATTGTAAGTATTGTGTGCATGTTCCATTATCTTTCAGGAGTATATTTATGCCAAAGCAATTGATAGAAATTATGTTGACATTGTAACTTTTTTTGATAGTAAATAAGAGAAATTGCAATAGGATCATTTCAAGTCCGATCTAAACATCAGATATCACCACTGAATCACGAATGTTCTTTATTTCATTGTAAATGACTCTGGCCATTGATAAAAATGGAGAAATAACAAAAGCACATTTCCATCAAAAGTTTGTAGTAGAATTTGGTTTTATTTACAAGGATAGAGAGAAATTACGTGGCGTAGATGCCAATTCTTATTATAAGCGTATACACTGCTATTCGAACCCATGGTGCGCTGAGACAAATTGTCGATCTCGTATGTAGTATTTAAATATGTTCCACTCCAAACATTATAGACGATGCATTGCAAGATATGGTAATTCTTCATTTTTACGGTAACATTACATATATATTTGATCGCATAAACCTAAAGACTTGGTACGAAAAGCACAGAACTAAAGTGTACAACAAATGATCACTTTTCCTGCAATTTGCTGAGTACCAAATATATCTGACGACATTGGTGTGCTGATACTCTTTTGAGATATCCATCTTGTAGGAGTGACACTATAACAATGGGGTCAACTGACATTCGTCCAAAATGTAATGTTACAAGTCAGTCAGTTTTTGACAATGTAAAGAATGTACACTATTAGCATGGGTGTAAAATATGCTTTTAAAGCTAGTTCACCTATTCTATATCAAAAGTGAAGACATTTATGATATTTTTTCGCCATAAGCTAGTACCCGCTTGGATACTTTCTAAAGATAATAATCCTTAATATGTTTAGTTTACCATTTCATATGCTTAGAGTGTTGAGTTCAAAATACTCTGTCAACAATAATTTGTGTCGTCACTTGAACATGTTGTTATCAACATACAAAACGACCAGAGAAATTGTGCTATCGTCATGTAATATTATTAGACAGAAGCAAACTTAAACATTTAAGCACATATTCTAATTGAGTCAAGTTTAGTCAAGTCAGACTGTATCTTTGTTTGTGTAATGATATTGATATAGCTCAGTCAATTTGTTTCTTCCTCATTTTTGGCACATGCTTATTTTGCTATTGACATGTTTCAGTTTATTTTCACTGCATCGAAATATTTCAACTAAAAGGATTATAAGCTTTTCAAATATTCACACATTGCAGTCTTAAACAAAATGATAGCACTTCATAATAATCCTAAATTAAATTGTCTACTGTAAAATGTATATTAACCCAATTTTATTTTCCAGTTTTTCTTTATTTAAATGGCTTACATTTGGAAATTAAATTAGTTTGTCCACCACAATTCGAGGGTTGCCAGCAAGACTGTAATAAGTACATTGCGTTGAAGAGCGAGGATCCTGCGGGCAACCCTCGAATTGTTTATCAAATTTTCATTTCATTTATACCTCGGCTTTAGGGAGATTCAGGCATTTTGATTGCTTCCGAATCTCATAGTGACCGAGTTTTCTCATGAAGGCCGTAGTTTTTTTCTGCCACAAAAATGCCGCCATTTTGAATGTTGGTACAATCTGGGCGTTTTTTTATTGGGACCCTATCTGGTACAATGGTGATTTTAGTGTTTTCATAACGGTCTGTATTTGGCTGAAGACAGTCATTATAGCCCGAGGCCACAGGTGAAGGCTAATATGACTGTTTTCAGCCAAATAACTAGGCCATTATGAAAACACGTCATTATTTACAATACATTATTGCTAAAAAATTGAACTGGTTGAATTTGCTTCGTAATCGTAATCTTTGACTCCACCTTGAATCTTGAGTTGCTAATAGATGATCAGGTGGGATTAACTAGTTTTACAAACTTGAGAGTTTATAAAAAATCAAAAAATCATATAACAAACATTGAAACTTAAACCCAAATGTGTTTGTTTCCGTCCATGTATGTACTCGTATATTATATACTGAACTATTAGATCATATCGGCCATTTAGCCGCCATTTTTGATTTATAATTGTTAATAATAAATTATAACTTAGTGAAATCAATCAGTTTCTTTAATAACATTAACTACTCTATAAGTAAATAAATTTCTACACCACTCAGTCTCTTTCTGTCAGTTTGTTCTTTAGATACTTGGCTAATAGCCTTTACCCGCCATTTTGAATTTAAAAGTTTGTATAAGAATAACAAAATTTAACCAACTCGATCTGTAAATGTTGAAATCACTTTTGTCCTTCATTTTAAGACCATTATGTGTAAAAATACATTTTGCATGTATAATTTAGCCTCTAGCCGCCATCTTGGTCGCCATCTTGGATTCTGGGAGTTGCCCAAGGATGACAAAGTGGCATCAATCGGATTTGGAATCAGTAAGACCATGTCTACCAATAAATTGAATAACATTTTCTACATCATTTCGTGCAAGGTCATCCTTGGTGTTGGCCGGACTATCATACAATACTTCAAATTGATAAGACGTATGGTAAACCGTTCAAAATAGAAATATTCATCTCTTTCAATTAACATCTCGCGACAAATTTGATACATTGTTTCTTAAAAACAAAAATAAAAAATAAAAAATTTGTGAGTGTTCAGTACAGCCGCCCAAAGCTGAATGTCCTTTCAAATACTTTAGAATCGCACGATAATTTGTGCGATGAAACACGATGTTTCATTGGTTTATACTCTACATAACAACTTTGAATTAACCAATCAAAGATCTTAACATATATCAAAGGAAAATATTTTCCGCCTAATTCGCTTCGCTTAACCGGCAGAAAATACATTTCTGTTTGTTAATTTGTTTATTTGTTTGTTTGTTTGTTTGGTCATTTAGAATAGTTTACTTCTTCAACAAATGACTGTTAGCTGACGTTATGACTACGGGACAATTCAACCAGAAGATAACTCAACCCGTGCATAACTCAACACAAAGTTGGGACAACTCAATCCGTTAGTAGGAGATTAAGTTGTCTCGGGTTGAGTTGTCTTTGGGTTGAGTTGTTCCGAAACTTCCGTTACGGAACGTTTTGGAACGTTCAGGGTAACTGAACACACTGCTGTATTTGGTAAAAGGTCGTTTATGTAAACATCGGGTGTCATTGTTTTTTATAATTTGAATTATTGTCATTGACTGTTGTGATCGTATAGACATTGATGTAATCATCGAATGCTTTTTATTATTAAACACAAAAAACTAAACAGTTCTTATGCATAAATGTATGTTATATTCTGCTAATTAACGTGACATACTCTCTTATAACCCAACATTTGGGGATGAAATATTAATACTATTTTTAACAAGAATAAAAGTTTAATGTTAACACAGTATAACCTCTACAGAACAAATCCTCTGCACAACAACAGATTTCTATAATTATTTCCCTTATGCATAACTTAAAGTAAATTCAACCTCTGCATCGCTACGACCTCTAAACAGCAACTTACTTTAGGCACTCCCAGTGGGAGTTGTTCAAGAGAGGCTGTTCTGTATTTGTACTATCTACTTCTTTATCATTTTTCTCCGTTTGTTTATCATAGTCAAACCGTGTCTCGTATTTTGTGTTTCAGTTGTTTTACCATTTTACGTAAATCGGGAGAGGTACCCAATGTACCAACCAGATGTGATCGAAGATTTTCCAACAGTTGCTGATGGTCAGCCTAAAATACCTCATATTATTCACCAAACTTGGAGCAGCCGGTGTGTTTATGAAGAAAACATTCCCTACATTCAGTCATTTGTTAAAAAGAACCCGAAATGGGAGTACTATTTTTGGACAGATCTCTCCGCGCGTAATTTGGTCAAAGAACGCCATAGTTATTTACTAAATTATTGGGACAACGTACGCCGAGGTGTTCAACGAGGGGATATTCTCCGTTACGTCGTCTTGTACGAATTTGGCGGCATCTACGCAGACGTGGATGTCGAAAACCTTCGTCCATTAGATAGAGTTACTAAAAAATATTCATGTATAATTCCGACTGAGCCTTTGGAGCATAACGTGCTTAGGTATAAAATGCCATACGTGATAAATAATGGAATTATTTTATGTGCGCCGAAACATCCTTTCATAAAAATGTTGTTAGAAAAGCTTCTCGACCATTCAGAGGATACAAATGTTCTCTCGGCGACAGGACCACTGTTTGTGACGAGAGAATATAACATTTACAACCAAATAGCAGACGGAACTTTTGATCACATGACCAGCCAAGAAAAGATGGCGCTTACAGATCACGTGATCGGAACAGGTGCTTTCCAAGATGGCGACGATAGAGCCGTCTACGTTCCAAATACACATTTCTTTACGGACCAAATTGACAGCGGGATTGGCGGATTGTTTAATTTTATGTGTAATTGGTTTTTCCTGCTATCGGAGTTCACTAAAAGGGCTTGTGTGGAACTAGAACATAAGGGGCTACAAAGAAAGCCAACATTTACGTACACAGTTCATCACTGGCATCATACCTGGGCTTTAGACTATAAAAGACTCTACGGTTTGTCATATTATGTCAAAAAATGTACAGATATATCAATAATAGTCCCTAAAAATAAGATGTTTCAAATTGAGGCGAAACATTAGAAGCACAGAACAAACTGGAATTAAGACGCACTTCGGACCCAAATTAGAATTTCAACGATTTATTCAAGGTTCTATAGTCATGTGATCTTCAAAATTTAAACCAAAAAGCAGCCATAAAAAGGGTTGATACAAACAATGCATAAACTAATCGTCACATTTCTATGTTCGCAAAATACTTAAAAAGCCTGTGAGTTTATTATACGTAAGTCCGTTAGTTGTATTTATTAAAATCATTTCCAACACATTTACTGCAAACAGTTCTACTTGAAATGTTTGAAAGGCAAACAGAGGAGGTTGAATGATATAATTATCAAGTGAAACGCATATTGACTCCGTATGCTGTTGAAATCCCCCCTTTAAAAATACATTTCAAAAATTTGATTTTGGGTAAAAACAAATTATATAATTGGGGTCTCCATGTCAATCAGTTTTATTTTGGTCGTATCCTTAAAACTCTTAATTGCTGCTTATAAAAGTAAGCTTCATTTAAAGATTTTTAAACCGGAGATTGTTTTCACTATTTTATTTTACAATTCTATTGAATTTATCTCCCTTTTTTAAAACCAGAATTTTTATATGTGATCATCACTGATCATTTTTGCAAATATATTTTTAAAATTCACATTGTATTATCGTTATCCATTTCTCTATGACTTTAAGAAACAATGTTTATGGACATGTGAATATTTTCTGAGATATTAGGAAGAGAAGGTTCCAAGGACCGTGTAAAAATAAAATTCTGTTTCGTAATCCAATATTCCAAATCGAGTTGTTTCCCTTTGATATAAAATTTTGAATTTGGTATCAAAGTAAAGTTTAAAATGGTAGCAATACCTTGAAAGACTCGTACGAGACTATAAAAGTCCGGGCAACTTTGCAGCTTCTGTGACCACGTTTGCAATACTACGTGACTATGAGTATGACGTCACATGCTACGGTTTCAGGAAGAAACTAGTAAACAGTGCGCCTCTGTTGAGAGTTTTAAAAAGCTGAAAGTATTTCAATGCTTGTCAGATTTCCACGAAACCTACTCGATGCAAAATAGAAAAATGTACTTTTTGCGACAAATCACATCTCCAACGCCATTTCTATTTGATTTGCAAACTTCCTGGAGAATCTACCAAAAACATTTCTTTCCAAGAAAAGACGACAACTTGTCACTGTAGAGCGCTAAGCAACCCAAATTCAACACTGACACAAAAAAAGAAACTAGACAACATAAAATGAACAATGATTTTATTTTTGTAAAATGGGTTCTATAACAATAACACACATGAACAACGATAAATGGACGGATGTCTTATAATACACTTTGTATATTAATATTTCTTTATATAAAAATATAACCATATACATCACACTTAATGCTTTTTTACCCTAAAACTACAAAAATACGAACAGCCACGCATTAACAGGTGGTTCCGTATGAATTTGAACGAAAACGGTGTGAGGACATCTGTACCGTACTTATCTTCTAAACACATTCAAAAGCAGAATCGTGTGAAGCTACAGACACAGGAAATATCGAATTATTACTGTGGTACATTAATACTTTAGTGAATATTTTAATCATTGGAGTAAATGTATGCACCATTGACAGTTGAATAAATTTGAACAATATTAAATTGCAAACATGAAACCGGTGAAAAAACTTTGCTAATGTTTTAATGGCACATTACAAAGAATACCAACATTTACACACATCCAAACAATAAGCAATTACATTGTACTATCAGCAATTCCAGAAGGGGTCATATATGATCCTGAATGGGTCAGATAGGTTCCTAAAGGGGTAAAATAGGATCCTGACCGCTTCCTTGATTTATCATCATATGTTGAATATACTGAAAATGACACATTTAGCTAATCATTGAAAATGTGCTCCTGTATATCTGTATAGAAAAATATTTTACCTAAGTCTTGTATCTGCTTAATTTACTCGGAAATATGATATTCAAAACACACACGGCCAAACTGACTAATTAAACAAAGGGAAATCACTCCTATAGACGAAGCGAAAGGATATATCTTCAATAACAATCGGGACTGGATTATCTGCCCTTATTATGTAAATTACTTTTCATATGAAGCTTTCTGAAATCCCTCAGTTTCATTTACGCTTATATATCCGCGCTGAAGATTGCAGAGTTGTTCCGAATGAAAATTAAGCAGCTACCAATATCCAATCATACAGAAAAACAAGGGAGATCACCCACACATTCTATCCAAGTTCAAGGGAAAGAACTCTTATAAACAAACAAACATTCATACAAATTATAAGAAGATCACTCGCTAATTCTTTCCAAATACAAGGGGGAGAACTTAAATAACATTTACAAACGTATATTCACATTTAAGACGGAACATTCACACAAGATTTCAATATTCAGTTTGTAAATAAAATATGTATGAAAATAAATACTATGATTTTTAGATAATGATAATTTATATTTCAATGTATCACAGATTATGTGCTGTTTTCGTTGTAACAATGATAATGATTATAGTATTACAGATCAAGGTCATTTTATAAATGTCAACGTCTTGCTTTCAAATGTCAAGGTCGTGAAATCGTATAGCAAGGTCGTCTTTTAAATGCCAAGGTCGTGTTATAAAATGTCAAGGTAGTAAAATCAAATATCTAGATCGTTTAATCAAATGTCAAGGTCGAGTAATCAAATGTCAAGGTCGGGCTATCAAATGTCAAGGACGGGCTATCAAATGTCAATGTAACACTCATTTGTCAAGGTAGTAATTTCAAAAGTCAAGGTCACATATTAAGGTTGTGCTATTTGAGGTCAACGTCGTGTAGCTCTTGTTATCAAAATGTCAAGGTCGTGTTATTTTATGTCAAGGTCGTGTTACATAAAATTAAGGTAAAATTTATTTGTCTCTTTATCTGAAGTCAATGTAGTCAAATGAACAACTTGATATCATGTTCAAAATAATGGTCACTCTCTAATTGTCAAGTACGCAAAGGTCAAGTTGTCATAGGTCTTGGTTGCATCACTGTAAGCACTGTGTTAATTTGTTCTCTTTTTTCTTGAAACTCCATGTGACTGACTGCAAGCTCACTGTAAAGAAACAAATAATACCATATATCAGATAAGATCATGTAGTCCCAAATTAAAAATAAATTGGAACTTTTTAACTATTGGGTAAAATTCTCAGGTATCAAATATAAACCATGGTGGTAAGAACAGCTGAATTGCTTGATAATAAAGAAAAATCTTATCACAAACAATGCATATAACTTTCATGTCAAATAATTCATCAAGATAAAATAATCATCCTCCCCAACAAAGTTTGTAACAAACATTTTTTTCTGTAATAAAACGTTGAGAAACAAAATATCATAAACATTTTACCATTCTTTGAAACTAGAAAACTAGATTTTTTGGTGAGGAGGATTTTCAAATATGTTTTCAAAACTTACTTATAATTAATTTCACCGTCACCATCTCTGTCAAGTTCATTCAGTAATATTTCAATTTCTTCTTCACTTAATTTTATACCAGTTTCCTAAAATACAACAAAATGTACATTACTAACATGCAACATAATTAAATATCAATTAATTGTCAACATAAAGTACACACGTTACAATGGCAACACTTTTCAGTATAATAACAAATACAGTGTCACCTGATTTCTGAATAAAATCAATTCAATACTCATGAAATTATTATCTTAAGAAAAACAAATTTTATAAAACAACATCATTACTTTAAAACTGATACTTCAAAATCCATCAATGCCTATTCTTTTTATCAATATTACATATACATGAATTTTAGACAGCCCTATTTAATACATAAAATTATTGAATATGTTTATCACTTCCAAAAGGGAGCATTAACAAATTGTTAAAGTTGTGATAATTGGAAAGGCAGTTCTGCTAATGTTCAAAATTCTCGTATTGACTCATCCCAATCTCACTGAGCAAATAATTTCTACCACAATCTTTGGTTTTATGAAAGCAGTATAAAGGACTTCCAGTTGGTATACAATGTGCTTGATCTTGTTATAAATTTCGGCTGAATATATTGGCGAACTTCACACACAAAGCAAGTTATACTAGTTGCAGTGCAATGCAATACAAATCTTTAATGTGCAGCACAACAAGGTTCCTATATTTAAAATATTATAAAAGCACCAAACCTGTATGAAATATGAATAAAGCAGCGAGGCAAAAACCTATACAAGATGATTATTTTCTATTGACTAGTACAAAGCTCATTGTTACAAAAGTTGAAGTGATTAACGTATGCATTCTAAGACCTACCAGCGATAAAAACACAATAATTGTGTATTTATGTTCTAACCAGATTCTAAAATTCAATGTAAGCTGCATTCAAACCGCTTAAAATTAAAAAAAACAAAATTAAAAAACCTTAAGTAATAGAGCAGTTTTTGTACAGTATAAGTGATTATTATCAATCCCATTTTCTCTCTTCCATGCCCTTATTTTCATTTTTCTATGCAAAAAAGTTAAACCACAACTTTCTGATGTGCTTTGTCCCTTTACCTGTATCCCTACCCTTTTCTGATTATTAGAATAATTATTATAGTGTGTTATATAACACCAACCACCATTTAGAAAGCTGAGTTAGTAAAGTAGTAATTAAGTACTTTTATTGAAAGAAATGACAGAAGATTATTGTTGATTTATCGAGTTAGCTCCCCTGTTCCGTGTTAGTTCAACAGTTAAATAGAAAAACAAATTAATTACGTTCAATAGTAAAGGACATTTTACGATAGTGTTAGAGATACAATGTTATCACACAATACAAGGATCTACAAGTAAATTGTTAATCTGAATATACTTATATTATTGGTTAAAAAAGCACCATAACCATAGCAACACAAAGCAAGTTTTGTTACCATAGCAACCGCAATATGTTTGTTTCCATGGCAACCACTAAATATTTGTAACAATAGCAACCATAAAGTATTTTGTTGCCATATCAACAACATAGTGTTTTACCATAGCAACCACAAGATGTTGTTTTTATAACAACCACCATGTGTTTGCACCATAACAACCACAAGGTGTTGCCACCCTAACAACCACAAAGTGTTATTACAAAGCAATTTGTTACCATAGCAACCACACATATTTTACCATAGTAACGACAGAGTGTTTTGTTACCATAGCAACCACACATATTTTACCATAGTAACGACAGAGTGTTTTGTTACCATAGCAACCACAAAGCATGATACTATTTACCTGAGCATGTTTTCTTAAAGCTTGTCTGGCAGTCTGTTATAATGTGATAAAAGAATTCAAAATAAACAAAACAAGAAAAACAAAACAAAACAATAATTTTTAGAGTACGTTAAAACAAAACAAATACAAGACAAACGTAAATTAAGGGTATAAAAATGAAGATCAGATCAACATAATGGAGAAGAAAGAAATTTTATTATTCCATTATAATAACATTATTATTTCTTTTCACATGTTTATGTTACATAATTAGACTGTCTATAAGTGGATTAATTAAACTTAATCGTTGCACAGAAGCAATAGAAAGTTTGATCTGGCCCAGAAAAACTTAAGAACTTCATAATGAAATACGGACAAATATACTAGACAGGAATCAATCATTCAGACGAGAGCTCAGAAAAGTTTGAAATAACTTTTTTGATATATCAATTCTTTGCAGAAAACAGTATTGCATTTGATAGGGAACATATCTTTCTGAGAAAATAACTCGTCAATGTGTGGTTATGATAGACATTAAATTGCAAGTAAACGACAAAACATAAATCTGAAACTAGCATAATACTAAATTGATCAAAACACAAATATATAGTATAATGAAAATATATATAAATGGGAATTGCAATATATAAATGTGTAATCTGAAAAAAGAAAGCATTAATAAAATTGCAAAACATAATTATAAATCAAATTAATAAAGAAAAACAAATAAATTAGAACCTAAAAACAATCTTGTGTAATATGGGCATCATGCAGTGGTAAAAACTAACTTTACAAATCTGATCAAAAACATCACATAAATAAAAACTAACTAATAAATGCCACTCTTAATTGCTTTGTTCTTCAGACAGACATTATAAAACGACGTAGTGCAAAGGAAATAAACTAAGGAATCAAAACTCTGAAAAATAATTATATCTGCTTCGACCGTTTTCAAATAAATAACCAACTGATCATTCAGAAGTGAACACTCCAAAGAGTCACTGTAATAGCTTTGAACACAAGGTAGAATATTTAAGAAATATATAGAAAATCTCGTCCACTTAATGTCAAAGTAAACCATGACATAACTAAGAAAAATAACAGTGTCGAGTACGTTTACGTCATACTTCCTTAATCATAAATCGAAGATCAATATTGATGTACATGCATTTCCATGCTCCCCTTATATTTCTTTCAAGCTTATATTCAAATTTGAAATTGAAGATTATTACGAATAAATAGATGCATAGACCAAATGCAGGTTAAACCCAAAGCCCAGAAATAATTTATCCATGATCATAGGCTTAAGTGGCATTAAGAGTGGCTGATGAAAACAACAGAAAATACACAAATCAATTAACTACTGGTACTTATTTCCTCTTTAGAATCTCTGACAAAAGTAGGCCAGTCAACAATGGTTTAGAATTTATAAGTGGACAGAGTCTTTGTATTTTATTATACTGTTTTTTAATTCAATTTTTTCTAGAAAACGAGAGTTTTCATGTAAAACAATTTGTATGCAAATAAGTTACAGTTCCTTTTCGTATTTACCAAATGCAATATCTCAATCCTGTTAAATTCCAACAAAACTGTCAATTTTTAAGAAACAAAACATACACTTGACTCTATCAACTAAAACATTTCAAAACCACTGTCAATTAAACCATCAATATCTAATTCAAAAACCTGCAGACATACAAAGAGTTGCAAACCCACAGAAACTAGCAACCCAAACATCAATAAAACCGTACCTCAATTCCTTCCACAAATTCTTCATGTGTTACGCTCATGCTACCATCTTTATCAAACTTATTGAAGAAATCAATCATTCTAAGATCGTGTTTCTCTATATAACTAGCAAGTTTCATCATAGGATGGACTAAAGCCTTTGGTTTTGGTGGAGGTTCCATACCACCATGTGTTAGCTTGATATCAGGTAACTGTTCTTGAACTTGTTTGAAAACATCTTCAAAATCTTTGTTTACTAAAATATCCTGTGAAATATCAAATAAACTTTACATTATTCTCATACTGTTTTAATCAATCCTCATACATGCATTGACAGTTTTGTTAAGTAAGGATCTGCTACATAGACAACATTGGTAATTGCAAACGTTTGATAAGTCCCAAATAATGACTTTAAAATGTAACAAGTACCTATATTAAGACCATTCTGCTTTTTAGACCATCTATTTTGATGATCACAGTATTGACACTTTACTGTATAATACGCCAAAAGCTCATTTATATAAGAAGAAAAGTATTACAATTCATTTGGCTAACTATTAGCATATAAGTTACTTCTTCGCAACAAAAGCTACATTGATGTCGCGTACGTGAAAATTTGAGACCTTGGGCAAATTATAATATATCTCCATTATCACTTTAATTCACCTAAATTGTACCAGTACTTGTTAAGACCTTCTATTGAAAACTATTCTAGTTTATTTGAGAACCTTGGTACGCAAGAAAGCTACATTGAACTTCTAAAATCAATCAATCTAGCAAAGTCAAATAAGACTTCAATCCAAGTAATTTCATTTTCAAAATCGGTTATAAAAGGCATACATTTAGCAGTTTTCTTAATCTATACATACACTAAAGTCTATGACTTGTAAGACACAGTTTGGATTGCGTAATATTGCTGCACATATACCATAACATCCTGCACTTTGCATTGGATTCTTGCCCATCTGAAATGTATAATAAAGAAACACGTCATACAAATATATACAGTTCAAGCTTAGCATAAAAAGTATTTAGATATTTTTGTATGATAAACTAATATTTTAGTTTTAATACACTTTAATCGACTATGATCAAAATCTTTACGATAATTATATGGTATATAGATAACTTATATATTGACATAAGACAAACAAAGGTCGTAATCCCATTGATAATGCCAGACATGAAGTGTTGACCATGAATATATAAATAATGTCTATAAATACAATTGAACACTATTTAATAACGCTTTTCACATCACTATGGTTTGATATTAAACGAGTTATTGCATTTGGGCAAAACGTTGATCGATTAGATTAGTTTGTAAGAGCTGATCCAGACAATGTTTTGAGGGGATCTAAAAGTAAGAAATTTGTCTCAATATAAACTATATTTTACCTTCAATACTAAGAGCGTTTCATTGGCTGATAATCCTTTACCAATTATCACTGCCCCTTCTGGTGTGATTCTGTTGTTCCTGAAATCAGAAAAAACATAAATGTAATACTATTACAATGATTGTGACAATATACTGTGGTACCATGGTACTTAAAGGAGGGATTACAACCATAAAACAATTCCTGGTCACTCTTGGGATGTACTACAGTTTTTGTAATGTATTATTTGGAATACTTATAATACTGATATCAATACTTCAAGACGTAATTGCCCTTAACTCAAAGCTTATCTACAAGAAAGTATAAATGTAATACTAAAATTAACAATATAACATATTGATAAGAATAATATAAACAACAATTATTATTGAACTATGTTACATCAAATGATTCACAAAGAAATATTTAAAAAGGATGAAAAACAACATCTGAAAACTTACGATATATCTAATTCTTCTAATACAGAATTTCCTTTCAATGCATCTTGTAAACCAAGAGCACCTTCCACACCGAAACCATTCCAGGATAAATTTATCTTCTTCATATATACATTATTCTGAAATAATATTGAAACACAATATATTGTTTATACTAAAGCATGAGAATTGTAGAGCCTATTGAAGAAGTCTTACATGAGAATAAAGAAGGGAATTTAAAACATATCAGGAATTATTTGCCTATGTTCATTCCAATGCAAAACCCCGAAGGTTCTCGTTTTGGCTTCTTGTTTGTGGTGTTCTTCTTATATCAAAAGTTTGAAAATCTAAAACTTTCTCATTCTTAGCTTTTTGGGTACGTGGGAAGAATGTTTTTTGTACATTTGTTGTTCTTGACAGAACTAATTTTACAAGAACTAATATATAAATTAGTAAATTATGAATAGGTTTAGGCAAACATATTAGAAACGGCAACATTAATAATTAAAGCCTTACCACACAGATTTGTAAACCCTTTGTTATGAAAGAAACGCCACAAACAAAGGCACAAAACTTTTGTCCAAATTTATGCAATTATAACTAACCACTTACTTTTACACCAGCAGTAACAGCGACAGCACCTTTTCTACGTATACAGTTCCAAGATAGATCTAATTCTTTAATACAAGTATTGTCTGCTATTGCTGGTCCAAGTATAGTTCCTGATTCATCACCAAAATTATTGTGACTTAGATTTAAATATTGTACTTTGGTTGTATTCTGTGAATATAATACAAAATTTACAAAACAATGGTTATGCATGATCTATAGTTATGTAATTTACAACACAATTTAATAATTTTAAAGGTATCGGATTAAAAATACGAAAGCAAGATGTTTACATTTGCAAACATATTCTAGACTGTGTCATAACCTATAAAATTTTGATAACACCAAACCAAAATTGATGTTAGCAAGTAACATGAACCAATCTACAACTGAGATTTAACAGCTGTATTATAATGTATGTTTGTAAGTGTTTCTGTCAACTTAAAACCTGCACAAACAACATCATGTTTGATAACCATTGACAGGGAAATATAATTGTTCAGTTGTATGAATGGCAAGTTTAATAGCAATGGGATGAACAAATATCAGATAAATGAAGTTAGGTACAGCAAATGTCTATAGTTCAATAAACATCAACCCTCGTATATTACACCGCTTTCGTCTACAATAGTTAGATATGTCGATAGTTTTTGATGTGTGGTATTAACATGATACATTCGTCTTAAACAGTTAGATACTTAATACTTACTAAAATAGCTTCAGCAAAATGAGGAGCAGAATGATCATCAAAGTCATTTCCTAGAATAAAAACATCAAACTATCACACAATTGATAACAGGGTAAATCTCTTATCCTGTACAAAAATGTATTGACATGGCAAATGACCTAAAGCTTCTGCCAAATTAGGAGAAACCAAATTTTAAATGATATCGAAATCAGATTACAAAGTGTTCGCATGAAATAATCAAAACAGGTTATATACCACTTTCATTTCCATCTTCGGCTTAATGCTTCTCTAACATGTCAACACACACCCTTCATCAAGGCTCTGAATATTATTAGCAAAATATTGCAATATTTTATGCTACTTACCTGAGAGTGTCATATGAGTAATGGTGACATTTTGTTGCATGATCTGAGATATGTATGGAGCACAATTATTACCTAATCTGTTTTCTGATAAATTCTACAATAGAAAATAACAATATTATTACATCATAAATACAAATTCTTTACCAATTGTCCTAAATGAGCACAAGCATAGCCAAATGTAGAGTATGTTAAATGCTTTCCAAATGTAAGTCTCAGAAAAACTAATCATGTATATGAAAAGTCATTTTAAGAAAGCTTTCACATGGTGCATTTTCGAGTTCAATCAGATTACTCTTTGTTTCCTTTTTAAAGGTAAATGTGAATTCGAGTATCATAAAAAGAATTGATTTTAGGAACTTTTGGGGGCACTGTATGAGCATATTGCAGCCTAAATACATTTTGAATATAAGAATGAATAGAAAACATTTGATGAAAATGATCAACTATATAAGAAAATGATGCTAGAAAACAAGGTGTCTCAAAATATGTCTGTTGTGCAATTCAAGAACTGTTACCTTGATGTATCTGGTTATTTTTATCAGCCAAACTATCCGTACAAGATAAGTCATTCCTAAGTTTGATGATAATTGGATGACGAGTGGTTTAAATCAGGGAAAGACAATCAAGAATATGCAACATCAAACCAAGTATCTAGTCATACAGTTATCTGAAAGATGGATGTTAACACACCACAAACCGTCCGTTATGTAAGATATATAAAGAGCTCTAACTTACCAATTCTGTTATAAAACAATTTTCTTTTAACATTTCACATACAGCTATACCACCTTTCAATCCTAGCCAGTTATCACTGAGATCTAGTTCTAATACATTTGTGTTTGCCTGGAATATATTTGAAATAAACCATCAATACATAGCTGCATAGTCTATAAGATGTGCAAATCAACTCATGTAACACAAAAACTGTCGTGGTAAGATTTGCAACCTGATATCCATAACATACAAATAGATTTTATAAAAAGAAATTTACATATTTGGCTAATCGTACACAACACCATTTTCGAGACTTTGCAATTATGAGTGTTTTGTAGCGTTGACACAAGCATTATCTGTGAGTAAACATTTCATACTATATCAATTCGACATAAGAAATTGCAAAACGTTTGCGTCATGTCATTTCAGTTTAAAATGACAAAATATTCCAAACAAAAAATGTAAATGGAAATACTGCAAGTACACAGACTGGACAGGATTGAAGTTGAACGAAGTGTTCGAATGTGCGAATGACTTGAATGGGTGAAGAGGCCTGTTACACAGGTCGTCTGTAGTCCCCAAACGGCAATCACCATAGGATACGGGAGGTGAACAAAAGACAAAATGTAAATATATTTAAAGAACTTACAGATAAAGATTCTGCTAAAGCTCTCATTCCACCAGGTCCAAGTCCATGGTGTTTCATACTTAGATTTTTATCCTGCATATGTCTTAGGTAATAGGATGCTGGTACAACATTTAATCTTTTACATGTATCTATATAGGCTGTCTTACCAGAATGGTCGTATGATGTTGTTTGATCTAGATAATGTAATAAATTAGATTAGTTACAACACAAATGTTGCTTATTATGATGGTGGCATATTTCTGGTACGAGATAACCATATAACTAACAATTAATTAAGTGGTAAACTTGTTATGTAATTAGTTAAAGTATATGTTTTAGAATATCAGATTTTTAATTATATGAACTATTATTTGGTATGGACATAATATAAATAATTATTCATGGCAATTAAACGTTTTATCAAAGTTTTGCAATAAAATGGTGTTGTACTAATCCAATCCATGCAAAAGATGTAATGAATATATGGACATTTTTATGTTTTTGTAATAATAAATCATGATTTAATAACTTTTGATGATTGTAAATCTTAATTCTAAAAACACAAATTCAACATAAAATATATTATCTAAAACCAATGTCTTTGAAATAGTTTTGATGTCAATACAAATTGGAACTAAACGTACAATAAAATATATTTGCACATGTGCATGTATATTGCACGTTCAAAAACATCGAAATCTATAAAAAAATATACAGATAAATCTCATTAAAAACAACAAACTATAAAATAATTGTGCCTATATTTCCACGCTGTTCCTATAAAAATGTGCAAAATAAAACTTTAAAGTGCAAGTAGGCTTTCAGTCAATAATAAGCGTGCAACCATTTAAAAGTGCTACCATCTGAGTGTGCAACCATTTCCATTAAAGAAGGCCTAAGTTCGAACTATCCTTAAATATTATTTTGGCGTTCTATCAATGTAGCAAAGAACAACTAAGACATCGAATAACAATCTTAATAAAACGTTGAATAATTATAATTAACAAATCTAACTTGGTATTTTCATTACTAAAATACACATGATAACGAATGGTATCAGCTGGAATTAATTCATCTTTTTTAAATGCAACGACGATCTGGAGTTCCATACGAATACGTGTAGGTGTGGCTACAATAACTAGTAATAATTCTGACAATTTACAATTCCAAAATGAACAATTAGGGTATGTGCACAAATAGACCCATTCTCATTGATTGGATGCATTCTCGATTAAAGCTACACGTTCAAATTGTTAAAAGGTACTCGTGATCAAAATTAAAAATATGATAAAGTTCATCAACTAGGAGATATAGTTGAGAAATAAAATAAAATGTAACTAAACAAAATAACAAAACAACTAAAATAAAACAACAGGTATAAGGTACCTACTGATTGATAAAAATTGGGTTTAAACTTAGACCATATACATAAAATAAAACACAGGGATGAACAAAACGTATAGTACAGAATGTGTTTGCAGTGACATAACCACAATAATAAATGTATATTTTCCCATATTCCAAAACAATACAACAGTAAACTTTGATGATAATACTAATATACCTGACGTCAACAAATGTGCAATTTTCTGACGAGCATCTGTAGAAATGCATTTTATATGAGTTTTACATTAATAAATGAACTAATGACAAAGAAGTTAACTGGGTGCTTCTCGTTCGTTTCTTTGGGCACAAAATTATTTTTATTTGTTTCACTTCTCATTTCAGCAATATTAGTTTTATTAATTACAGTTTTCATAAAATTAGGCCCGGGTCTGGTTAAGTGACTGTGATATTTATATTTATTTATTGGAGTTAACGCCGTGTCAACACAATTTACGGCGTCCAGCGCACATAACCTAGCTTTCCTGGACCATTGTCTTTAACCAGTACTCACCTACCCTTCCACAAGGCCGGAAACTTCTCCATATTATCTAATCAATGGAGGAAAATCGACATTATTGTCAAATTTTCATGGAAGGGTATAACCTTCCCGGGTGGGATTCGAACCCACACCCCCTCAGGCACAAGTATCCAAATCCCGGCGCGCTACCAACTGCGCTATCGATCCGGGCTGTCTGGTTAAGTGCATATAATTCTTAATGCAATATCAAGTCAACAATCAAGTCTTTTACAATGTATAGTATTTTTATATTAACCTGTCACACATGAATATAATTTCATGGTATGTACACACTCTAAATACAGGTTACAAACTATAAATGTAGTGTATATTTTAGAGTGTGTACACAGCATGTAATTATGCATGAGTGACAGGTTAATATTATAAGACTATACCAATAACAAATTAGTTAACATGCATAATAATAAGGGGTTACTGTTATCCAAAGTAAATTACATATTATCAAATTACTTAAAATAGTCAGAACTGTTTATTCAAGAACACAAACACAGAATTTATGAAGATACAAACAAATGATAAATGGAAAGGGTCCATCATTTTTGTACAAGTATGGGATAAAACGAATATAATAAGATGTTTAATAAAAAAGGGACAATACAATAATTTATCAGAATAAATGGAAATTAATAACTGTCATTAATAAGGGTCCACCATTCTTATATTAATTTAACAGGGTTAAAAAGGTGTATAAAGCCTATTTCACATCACGCTTGCGGCAGCCGTACGACAACATTTTCTGAAAAATCGCAGAACTTCGTACGAACGCCGCAAGACAGTCGTGCGTTTTTTCAGGTGATCGCATCATCGTAGACGTCGCAAGTCAAATTTTCAACTTGTTTATCTTTCTTGCGATCTAGTTGCGATTTTTGGATTTTTTGAAACCCGCAAGACAGTCGTGCAACTGCCGTAAGACAACCGTACGTCATTCTTGAGACAGTCGCACGTCAGTTAAAGAATTAGGCGTTCACACGAATATCGTACGACTTTCGTACAAGTTTGCGTTTGTCGTGCGATTGACGTACGGATGACGTACGAAACTTTTCGAAATCTCACGACAGTCTTACGACAGTCGTTAGTGTTTGTACAACAGTCTTGCGATTATCGCACGGCAGTCGTGCGTAAACACGTGCGACGAACAACCTACGGCTCGTGAGAGCGTCGTACGACCGCCATACGACGATTGCACGGAAAGTTTGATGTATCGGCGGCGGCTGCGATTCGTCTGCGATTTCGTTCGCAGTCAAAATCGTACGACTAAAAAATCGCACGGCTGATGTGAAACAGGCTTAACATAATATTGAATAAAGATGGGTATTTGTAAGCTAAACTGGGAAATAATTGAATCATATGATATTAAAATCATTATTATAATAAAAGACAATTATGCCATTTTAATCCAACTGCTTGGTTATCATTTCTGTCAATATTCGTCTGCCAAATTGTCTACCAAGCAGTTAATTTAAATATATGGCTTTAATTAGATAGGGTTTTAAATGACCCCTCATCCAAAATTATGATATAAAACAACACCAAATTAAACAAAGTGCATATAATCTTACCATATGAACCGTCAATAAAATGACCAACTAAATCTACAGACAAAAAATGAAATGATAAAATACTACATGTGAATAAATTAAAGGAAAATAAAACACAAAAATAAAACATGATCAAATATGTCTGCAATGATGTTTGAGGAACATAGCCAACGTCTACCAAAAGAAAAGGAATGATGAGGAGGATGGACTTTTTAAAATGGTAACATTAAACTCATAAATTATTCAAAAAGTGATATACTCTTAATTTCATGTTTCCATACCTACGTTTGTGCTGACCACTGAGGCAGAATGGTCATACATATTTTATCAGGTCAAATATGATTGGAACTATGAATTATCATATTATTTTGGTAAATTTTACTCAACTGTCAGTGGGGCATACTTTTACCCCACTGGTTTAAATACTCACTTATTTCTAATTATCAATACGTACTTTTTATATCATGCTAATGTGAATAAGCTATATAAAACAATATACAAAATACCCCGTATATATTTTCTGCTACAAAAACAAAACTCATGCAAATCTTTGATACATTGTTTATACATATATTATATACCTAAATATACAAAAAATAAACAGCTACATATATTTTGACAGAAAGCACATACATAAGCGTCGGAGAGACAATGTATATAACCCTGACAAGAGAGAAGCTATATCTAAATAAGAACCTTACTTATATGTGTTTTAGGCTTCCAATCTAAAAATAACAGTACAGTAATTATAATAATTAAGCATGATAAGTCAAAGAATACTCCTTTTTAAAATCTTGAAGATTGTATGCCTTTGAAAAACTGACGGAGCAACAGCACACGTCTAAGAGGAAGAAAAAACTATTTCTAAGCAGAAACCTAATTCAGTTCCTATTGCTTCGTGTATTGCCAAAAAACTATCATAGAGACAATGGAGTATACAGTACTATGTTACATATTGCTAGACCATCAATTCCTTATTTTGCGCAATTGATACTGAGCGCTTGGCAAAAAAAAAAACGTAAAGTAACTTGAATGAGTTGCGCTAGCGAACAGCCAGTTTTGAAAAACATATCTCTTTTTATCGTTTCGTATCTACTATAAAAGCAAAATGACCTTAAAGAAATACCACACTTATCAGATGGCCGGGTATATATGATATGGGAAAACACTTAACACAAATTGAATTATATTCAGATATAAAATATGACATAACTGAAACAAATAATGAGGTACAAAAGTTTTCCAGGCTTAAAACAACTTAAATAATAAAACAAAATTTAAACAGAGAATGTCTACCAACTGAAACAAATAATCTACTATTCATTATAAAAAGCTAAGTTGAATAAATCACAAATAGCTCATGCTAATGGCGGGACAACTTAAGAGGTCTACCACACATGGTTGTTATAAGTAACGCAGTCTAGAATACGCTTGCGTATTCGAAAATTTTGCAAACTTTGTTATTGCCAATCGAATTCCTACCAAATTGTCAAAAATAAAGATAAATCTACATATGGACATAACACCAATCAATATTCATGCAGATATCTTAATTAGAAATACGCTTCATTCAAGTAAAATGTCATTGGGAATTCTTTCTACCATCAGGGAACACCCCCCCCCCCCCCCCAATCTGAAAAACGGAGATTTTTCCACAATATTGAATATCATTATAAAGTTGTTATAAAGTAAAATCCTGTATTCATATCATCCTATATGTACTTTTAATGAAATCAGAAGTGTGGTAGGGAGATGCCTCAATGGTAGAAATTTCAAAGTGAGTTTGCAAGATTTCTGGATTCGCAAATGTATTCAATGGGGCTTATCACAAAAATTCTTATGACAAAAATCATCGTAAATTAAAAGCAGAAGACATTGATGGTACGGTCATTCTTAAGTCCTGTTAATTTCAAATATTCCTGAATTAAGTATAAAATCATATTCTTACATTCTGAACATTATATCATAATTGTTTCCATCAGCCTTCTGACTTTCAATTGCAATTTTTATAAATTAACTTACGATGATATTTTGTAACAATTTTTGTGAAATTGGCCATTGGACTGTGTTAAAAAATTAAAAATCATAAGACTACAACAACATCGTGGCATACTGGTAGTACTGTCTGGTACGCCTCCTTTTAGAAGAGCGGCTTGCTCGCAGTATGCAAGTCTTACACTCTGAAAGTCCAAGACTCCATCTATGATGTGTGGATTTATCTTTCGACTAGCTGCATAAATTACGTATGACATGTTTATGATAAGATATACAATACATGCATGGGTTTAAAGTTGTATTAGAAGAGAATACATACTTAAATTAATCACACAATCATCAGACATTGGTTTCAAGCGCTATATAAACATGTAACATTCTTTAACATCACTCGTATTACCAATGGTGGTCGACACTGCCTCAAAATGAATACATCATTATATTAGCTTAGGTTTGGAATGGCAGCAAGCACCTTTGGTCGTAATATAAATATTATTTCATGCATTTTGGTGCGCTCATGTGACTGCCGGCAGATTTGCAGAAGGTCCAAACATAGAGTGTCCCAATTTGATACTTTTATATTTAAAAAGGTATCGTAACTTCCCAGTTTTGCACACACATTTATACATTTATATGTAAAGTGAGATATCAAATGACATCAAGGACAACCATAATAAATTATTTTCTCTTATCTAACAAAATCAATGTGTAACCACTCAATACTAAGCCATATATATACATAGTAAAGATAATAATAATATCAATATGTGTGGTATCAAACCCGACAGTTTAACCACGTCAATATAAAAACTACCCGTTCACAGATTATAATTTAGATATCAACTTTTCTAAAACTCATAAAATTACATACAATTATTATGGAAGCAGTAATGCAGTGTTCTGTTATTGACACTTTTAGTGCAACTGTAAACAATGGTGCTTTTACTAAAGCATAACTAAGTTAGAAATGCTGTACAGTGTATGTGGTGGTTTTAGTACGTTTTTGTGGCATGCATTTAAGATTTTTCACAATCTGTTTGCCTTATAAATAAGAATTCATTTCGTTTTCACTATTATAGTCATCGACAGGCACTTTTCAATTATCAAAACATAACTACGTTTGTGAACGAGTACAATATAAGACACTTTTTGGTGTTAAGGGGTTATTTAGGTCATAATGCCTGTATTGACTAAGTTTCAAGACGACCTTCACAAAATCACCAAAGGTCAATAAAACATATTTTTCAAATATCTTACCTTCCACTTCAAGATCAGTATCAAACGCCTTCTCATCATGTATATCCACCGTATTATAATCTATATCGTTATTAACTTTACCGACATCTTCCCTGTCACTGTCGCTATCTGAACTTTGACCTTTGTTAAGTACATGTGCACCTACATGATCTAAATGTGACCTTCGTGACCTTGTACTGTTTCGACTTA
Organism: Mactra quadrangularis; assembly: GCA_025267735.1. Lineage (NCBI taxonomy): Eukaryota > Metazoa > Mollusca > Bivalvia > Venerida > Mactridae > Mactra > Mactra quadrangularis. The sequence goes on along the minus strand of CM046305.1, from coordinate 42,068,218 downwards.
TTGTCTGAAAATAGAGAAATTATAAAATTAAGTAAGAATTTTTTCAAATCTAACACTTTAATTTATTCAGATTTTCACCAAAAAGTGACTATGAAATGAATGTTCAAATGGAAGAATCTGGAAAAGGTAATATAGCTAATGAACTGTGGATATGCTTTTATGTTTGGCATAAGATACTGTTCAGTTGATATAGTGTATATGTAATATCTGCTAACTATTAGGTTAAAAGCTTCGGCCCAAATATCCAGATCAGTCCAACGACAGTGCCTAAAACATTTAAACTGACCACCGAATTAGAATAAAAGCTTGGGCCCAGATATCCAGAAAATCGAAGGGACAGTGCACATGTGAATTAAGATTGACCACCATGATATGAAATAAAAGGTAAAGCACTGTAAAATAACACTTTGGTTTGGAACACAGAATTGTGCAATAAGATTATTGTTTATGAACATCGGTAATTTATAGTTATTGTGATTATATCAATTTGACATAATACCGACCACAAGCGTTAGTTGTTGTATATTATGAGTAAGGGTTGGGTAGACCTTAACTTAAAGTAATATTATTGAACGATAAACACTGTGGTTTGTTAGGTGTTTATTAAGTGTATCAATATTGATATTAGAAATACAAGAATTTAATATATTAAAATTTTAGTCAATGTGGTGAAGTGGTTTTTTTTATCAAACAAGTATTTTATATCGTCTAAACTTGAAGTAGATCTATCAACTACTCTAAAGTTGTCAAGTTTTAAAAGAGACAACAGATGTTTTATTTCTCATAGTTCTAAGACCTGAATGTCTTACATAGACCATTGTAGAAATTAAGAAAATTAGCGCAGTAATATCTTTGTCGTAGAATAACTCATAGTACCACCGGGCCGGTCATACACATCTATGAAAAGTTGACAATTATGTCAATTTTCCTCTAACAATAAGGTGTATGGAGAAGTTTCCTGCCTTTTGGAAGAGTATGTGAGTAACGGTTATCGACAAAGGTCCAGGAAAGCTCGGTCAGGTGCGCTTGGATGCCGTTAATAACCTAAATTGTGTTGAGCCTTGTATAAAAAATAATAAAAACATAGGAACAAGTGTTGATGCACCAAAAGTAAATGATAGGGGTTTGGCACGATTATTCCCTAAATATATTAAAACAAGTATAACCAAATTAGTGATTATACTGACAGGACGATTTTTTTGAAATTGTAATAAATTCTAATTGCCAAAAGTTGATAAAAGATTTAAAGTCTGCTACAGAATTTTTTTAAGAAATCGCTGAAAGTGCTCATTATCTTGGACTATGATTAAAACAATATCGCCCAAGTAATCCGCATGCGGTTTTTGCAGTAGTTTGAATCGGTTTGGGTCGGTTTCATTCATAAGAGCCAATACAAATTCTCGTTGAAAAATCCGGCTAGAAATCGAAATGTATGATATTTAATATCGTAGAATTGATATTGAACTACTTGATACGTATAATCAATTTATGATCTATAAGATAACATATTTGTATACAGTAAACTTATTATGTTTACTTATAGTTCTAATTTTGACACATTTTGTATCGCTTACTTACTTACTGGCGATTGTTTGTTCTCACATTTTAAAATCATTTATAAGCATATGTTCTACTCATATTTTTATTATTGATTATTGTAACAAAGTGTTTTAGTGATTTATAAGCATATGTTCTACTCATATTTTTATTATTGATTATTGTAACAAAGTGTTTTAGTGATAAATATACCTGTCATCTTGTTATCTTGTTGAATATTAATTTTATCATTTTTGATATAAAATCATTATAGGCATTACAGCCGCGGTTACTAGCATTTTAAGTTATTTCATAAGGATAGCAACAATGTAATTGGAAGTACTTTCTTGTATGGTGTATATCTCAATATCATTTAAATATGGTGTACCATTTTCAGCTGTACTTCGGTATCATAATATTTATGACGTAATAATTGTGCTCTCAGACTTTTTTGCATGTATATCATCTATGTATAGAATTGATGTTATTCGAAAAGAACCGTCCAAATAAAAAAAAACTCTTGAGTAACACGCACTGCTAACGATGCTACTGATATGTTTCGTCAACATGAAAGGTACGCACAGATTGGTCTACACAACTGTCATCTGAACCTGACCCCTGTTTGATGTTGCGCGATCCTACAACAAAGATCCATAGGATATTTGTTGTTAGGGGATTTGGGGGGCTGCAACCTCCATGGAATTGTCTTGATTTTTAAAACTCCCAACCATTACATAATGAACAAAATATCGCGCTAGTTAATGTATGTTTTTCTAATTGTACTTTTACCAGTAAATTGAACTAGGCGTTGAATACCTTAATGTATATTTTTGATTATTCAATACATTCTAGAAACAAAATTGATTTGTTGAAGTATAAAAGGGAATAAATTAATTTCACTTATTTACATTACGTAGTTTTAAGTTTAAAAAATTAAAACTTTAACCAACATGAAATGTAAAATATTAATAATGAATTATTTAAATAATAAATTGAATAACGCTTTTTTGTCTAATTTTGGAAACATGTTTATTTTGGAACAGAAATATCAACATGTCTATTGACTACCTATGGTCCATTCCTGAAAGGCTGAATCTCTGGATTTAGCTATTAACCAGTTACTAGGCACATACAGTCATAAATGACTGAAAACTGCACTACATGATTTAGAATCAGTGGTAGGAGTAAGAATGCCTGTATAAATTATTTCATGACCAAGTTCGACGAAAATCATTCTCGTCTCAGAGGATATCACTATTCAGGCTCGATCTAAGTTAGATCTTGATAATCTCTGGGTACGAGAATGGTCGACAGTATGTCCCGCCGGCGAAATCAAACCCACGACCCCTCGATCAGTAGACTTGCGTGCTACCAACTGGGCTAGCCAGTGAGCGAGATTATACAAGTACTAATACAGTTAAAGTTATCAGAAACAATGAAAACTTTAATTAATACCTTTCTTTTGTCAATATTTAATATTCTCACTGGACGTAACGAGGCCCTGAATGCAGCTTGACCTAAATAGGTTTCCATAGCAACCGTTTGTTTAAATAAAATAGTCACTCATATAAATCCAATTTCAAATAAAATCCATAAAATAATGAGTCAGTACATATTTTCATAACCTTTAGATTTCATAAAACAATCATCCAAAATGTCCAAGAGTCAAACTTCACTCTGACCTTTATACGTTTCCATAGAAACGGATTATTTATATGTATATTCAATTCAATTTAATGTATATTTAAATAATTCCATTAAACATTGTCCACTTTAAAATCCATCAACTTTTAAGTTTTCAAAATCTCCAAATTTCAGTGACGCATAAATTAACCCCGCTGATTTAGATACTCGTTACAGTAATTCTGTACCCACTATAAATAAAATAGATATCAGTATTCATGTACTGGGGTTATCAATCAAATATCGAGTATTTAAATCAGCAGGGTTATTGCATGCTTCACTGACAGTTGAATAAAATTTAACAATTTCATAATGTCACATTAATGTTATAAATTGTTCACTTTATTATTCCAACTGATAAATGCCACAATCTTGCAAGCACTAACTTTAATATAAAACTTTAAAAATCAATTTGGCTGATCGTTTTATCTTTAAACACAAATAAACTCATACAAATTTGCAATTAAGTGAATAAACTTAACTTTACAATATAAAAATTTTTAAAATGGCAAAAATGTTAAAAAAGATAAATTTCCAAATTTCCAATTAACTTTTTAAGAATATAAACATAGATATTCAAAAATAAACTAAATGCAAAACATTGGACTTTAAACATTTTGATCATTTATTAATTTTTGAAAATTTTGAATATCACAATATAATTATCTATTTCAAATAGAGATGTTTTGAAACTTTACCAAAATAAAAAGAAGTTTACTTTTTAAATTTTTAAGTAAATGTTTTTCTTATCCTACAGTTTAGGGCAATAAGCATTCCATTAAGCCACGAACAATTCTCATTTATGACAATGTTTCAAAAATATGCAGCAAAACTTTCAAGCAATACAAACATTCCAAAACTGGCGAGTCAAAAGTCTTAATCGAAGAGCCACGGTGCAAGTTTAAAGATAATATCTTCAATAAAGATGGGAAACATTATCCCCGTTGCGAGCGAGTGAAATCTTCTTAAGAGTGTAATATCCGAAAAAGATTAGAATTTGTAAACAAATGACTTTTCTATGTTCAAACAGCCCTAAATCACTAACAACTAAATTAGCCTTTACAGAGGACTCCGAATGTAGAAAAAAAACTCCGACTTTAGAAATAATTTACTTGCAGACGGTCATAAATTAGTTTTAGTCTAAAGCGAGCTATTCGTCCTTCTAAGATCTTCAATTTCGGAGGCGATAAATTACAGTGGTTTAATTATCCATGCACTTAATTGAAAAATCTTTGTGAACATGATTCGCAAACTTCAAAAAGATATCCAAACACAAAAAATATTTAGCTACTCAACGTTTAAGCAATTAATTTCAAAACTAAACTTGATCAAAATGTTTAATTTTCCAGTGAACTTTTGTACCTAAATTGAAAACTATTTCAATATTAAAGGCGTAAAAGTCATTATTATTGATATTTGTGAATATAGGTTATTTCTCGGTTCCAATATAGATTTTAATTCAGTGAAAAGTGTCCACTAATGAAATAAGCAAACACTAAGTTCAAATAGAAAGAATGTCGCTTAATATTCGAATTACAAGTAAAAAAACTTGTTAATTGGATGTCAATAGTTTTTTAAACTAAAGAACCAATCCAATAGAATCAATTAGGGGTCAAGTCTGTATTATATTCCAAGGGCGATAAATTGATGATCATGTACACAAATCTGGATAATAAGTAATGAATAAGGTAAAGTATGGAAGCATATTCCTGCCACCAGGTAACCATAGCACTAATAACTAACACTATAATTAAGTGGTTAACTATTTCCGTAACAATTATCACACAAGTCTACTGATCGAGGGGTCGTGGGTTCGATTCCCAAGAAGGGCATATTTTGTGTAGTTTTGTCTTGAAAAAAATCTACGACCATTCTCGCTCCTATCACTGATTCTATATCAAGTCGGTCAGTTGTGTGCCAGTCACTGACACACGTATGTGCTTAGTGACTCATTGGTTTACATCTAACTCCAGAGAGTTAGCCTTCCTAGGAACGATAGGTTGGTTGCCTGACTGCTGAGATTTGACATATTATATAATGTGTTGTTACGGCGTTAAACCAAACAAAAAAATCAAAATCAATCGACTTTTGTATTGAATTATAAACTATGGAAACAAAAACATGACTGTAGACAAACATTACATTGTTGTAAATGGAGGTAAATGTATTACACTCAAATTACAACATGATTTTACATCTATTAATATGGAAATCAAAGTCAATTATTCTCAAATTACATTCTGATATAACATGTCTAGGAAGGTGTAGCTGTATGGACCCCTAACTCCTTTGAATGGACCTCCCCTCTCAAGGGAACCCCCACTCTCAAAGGAGCCACCCCGCTCTACTCAAGGGATTTTTCATCTTTCAAGGAACTCGTTCCCCTCTAAAGGAGACATCCCCTCTCCCAAAGGGCCCAACCATCTTATGAAAGGTCACGCTTTCTGCAAAAATGTAACTTTTGAGCTGTTCTAGCCCCGAGAAATGTGAGGCGAAAAAGTAAAAATATAACAACAAACACCTAAGAAAAGGTGTCAGTGAATATGGCTGCATCTAATTATCAATATATCGCCAAACCGTATCACAACTTCCATATCGCGTCCCGAATCGTACCGCCTCTAGACTCGAGATACTTAAGCTCTATCAGTGACCGCTCCTGCACAACAAAACTTACATGTAACCGAGTCAGACGACCACCTAAGATCTCATGTTACAATGGAAACTAAACGATGTCATGTTCAATACAACTCAAATTACAAACATTTACATCAATTACTGTCACTTTATTAAACAATTACACTACATTAACACAAACATTGAAAATCTATCAGGAGTTAATTAGATCGGATGACAAGAAACGCCTTCGTAGTGGAATGACTAAGCATTCGGAACTCCTCGGCCATTCACTAGGAATTATTCATTCAATTAATGGATGGTCAAGGTGTTCCGAATAAATGACTGATGTCACTGGCTTCCATTCAAGTATTAATGGTTAGAAGGACTGTTTGACGATGTAATGTACGTCTTGTGCATTGAAATTCTACCAGGAGTTTATGTGACAAAAATGATGTAATAGAGTGTTTAAGGTCGCTGACATTTATTCTAGACTCCATGATCAGTGGATTTGTCAGTTTTATATAGCTGTAGCAGAACACAAAGATTGAAATTCAATTAAGGGTAAATTATACCAACATTTGGAACCCCTCCGTAAACTTCCTTATCATAAGGAAAGAATGTAGTTCTAACATGGATGCTGAAGTCAAGTTAAATTTCACTAAACGCGGATTCCGTTGAAATAAAGTAGAACTAAATATATTTTGCCTGCAGATTACGCTCCCCTTGCAGCTCAGTGAAGAAACTACATTCATAAAAAGCGAACGAGTGAAACTTAAGCGATGCAAAGCAGAGAACCTGCAGATAAGCATTCAAGTCCATTGGACTTGGTTTTATGCTTTACACAGTAGAACAACTGTATCATATGAGAATACATATCATTTAACGTTATGAGGACAGCCCAACAAATATTTAGTATTTAAATCAGCGGGCTGATCCATACGCCATTGACGGTTGTATAGTTTTGCCAATATCACATGAGAATACGGATCGATGTGACATAATTGTCTTGGATCAATTATCTGTCTAAAATCAGGTTATTTAACTACTAAGTAGATACAAAGATTATCTGCAGTACAAAGCTAATCACCCAAATCTTAGTAATTAAACACAGGCAGTAAAAGGAAATGGAATAATTAAAATTTCGAATTAAAATTCTCTCTCTATACTCGGACATTTAAAGTTTCAAATATCTCTCTCAAAATGTCTATAATAAAAAGTTTTCAAATTTCAGTTAAATTATCTTAAGTTTCTTTCCTTTATTGTTAAATTGTATTCAACTGTTAGTGGCGCATACATTTATATTAACCCTGCTGATTTAAATACTCATAACAGTACTTCTATTTAATTAAGCTACATGACGGGTAACATACGTCTGAACTCTTTCAAAGCTTTAATACAACTCTCTTTTTGAACTCACTCTCCTGTGGGTAACCACATCGTAACATGATCACGTGTTGATCAGGCACGCCATCATTGGCCCATTATGTAACCAACCACCAATTAATGGTATGGTCATTTCAATGGTACAACAGGCTGTATTCTTAAACGATTCATTTTAGTCAAACCCATACTGGTTTCCAGACCCCTGACAAACTACCCAAGAAGTTTTGGTCAATGAACTTTCATGAGAGCATCAACTTGAATTTAGGTAACTGAATTGGTCAATCAACTTTCCTTAAAGTATTCAACTTGAACTTTAAGTTAACAAAGTTATCAAACTTACATAAAACACTCGTAAAGTCAAGCACGCTTTACATCAAAAACAAAATATATTCTTCAATACAACTTGAATCATTTTCAATATTTTTAAATCAATAATATTTTAAAAATGACAAAACATACTCGATAATCCTTTTTAAAGGACACATGTTGCTATCATGGCTTGAAATCAAACTAAAACTTCACTTGATAAACCCATCAACTCTGCTATGTAAGGATTTAATGTTTTGTCATATTTTCATGTAAACTTCATGTTTTTAAAGACTTAAGTCTTGTCACACATCATATAGCTTTTTCAAAAATGATTTTTCATATCAAAGACGGTTTCATGTTGATCGCCCCAAGTGTCAAACAACAATTTTGATTGTATTGAACATTTTATCAAATAGATAGCAATGCTACGAGTGTCTAATTCGAAGTCATTTTTCGTCGAAGCTTTGTAGTGTTACATGCAGTTGCTATGGCTCTTTTTCTTATTTCATTCGTTGAGATGTCTCTCACAATGTCCCTCATGAGCTTGAATTGTATTAGTGAGTTTACAAATAGTTTGTACAATTTGGCTTGAGACAAATAAAACATTAATAAAAACTTTTATTGATTTGATCTGGCTAAAATATCTGAAAAAAAAATCCTTATTTAAGGTCAATCTGTACATGCTTTGAATGATATTGAAGCGTAATTATTGCCTCGGGTCAATGTGAAATGCTATAAATGATATCAAAATTGTTTCCAAAGTGCCAAGTTAATGAGTATATTAAACTTTAATATACACTGTATATTGAAATTTTATAGATTGTCGCGAGTCAACGTGAAACGCTATCAATATAACTGAAATTTTACCCGTAATCTCAAGTCAATTTGTATAAACTTTACTAGCTAAGTGGACCAACACTGTACTATAAATATAATGTGTACATGTATAATGAATTTAGTATAATTTGAGTTGCCTCCCTTAGACCTCTAAAGTAAATTCCAGAACCAGTTAACTTAAAAATCCTTGATTGAAATAATAAAAAGTACTTTTAGATAACTATCCAGTTTGATATGTACATTAATATTTTGACGACATACATAAAAAGAATAATAGAATCTAGCGGAGAGGTTTTAAAGTTTCTAAAAATCAAAAATTAGACATGCAGGTTAATATAATAGATAAGTATTGCTTGATTTGTGCACGTTTAATCAAATTAGTTTGTCATCAAAAACATCCAAATTTATAAAAAGAATCCTAATTAAAAATTCATGGATTCGTGTTCTATTCAAATGTAGTTTTTAAAGCACCAATTTGAACTTATAAACCAACATAATGAAATTTAATACAGTACAGTCTAACCTTACTTAAAAAGCCACTTCCATACATAATCATCTCTAAAAAATAGCTACCTTAAATTCAATACTCAAATTAATACATTATTAATAAAAATGAGTCTTTTATAAACACAATTTTTACGTCTTAAAAAATCTACCTCAAGTACATCTCCTTCAAGCACTTTTGTATTTTTTAAAACAAACGACTCTCAAGAATGTACGACCCAAATTCACGAATTCCATGCATTTCGTCCAAATCAGCCTCTTCCCTAAACAGCTTGTTTGTTTGTGTGTTGGGTTTAACGCCGTAGCAACACAATTATAGGTCATATAACGGCAGTCAGTCAACCTACTCACTCCTCCTGGAAAGGCTAAATTTCTTGATTTAGCTGTTAACCAACTTCTAAGAACATACTTTTGCCAGTGACTGACAACTGTCCTACATAATTAAAAATCATTGGCAGGAGGGAGAATGGCCGTAGAAATAATTTCATGAACAAGCTCCATGAAAGTATGCTCCGCCCGGGAATCGAACCCACGACCCCTCGATCAGAAGACGTGCGTGCTACCAACTGAGGTAGCCGGGCGGCTCTCTAAAACAGTGATTTCATAACAACACTCATCTCGAGTTCCTCTCAAGCATTTTCTAATTAAAACGAACCTCTTTGGAACAGTCACATTTCAACAAAAACATTTTAAATTTCATATTTGTCATGCATTTTATAAAAAAATCTATCAAAACAAATACAAAGCCCCCCTTCCTAAAATGCAATTTAATGCCTGTCCCGTCAACAATCCACACTCAACCATACACTCTTGAAATCCCACCCGGCCATTTTACCATAGCCCACTTTTGACCATTGTATCGAGGCTTTACAGTAATTTCAATTAAAATAAGTGATAGGTTATAACATATATACTTTAACACACATCTTCATTTAATATTCAGTCCAGATATATAAGGTTAAGGCTATATTATGTCGTACAATGAAATAAAACATCTCATAAACATATATAAACCTCTCAGTTCAATAAACCAGTATTGATCATATCAGCTTGATCGTTTATTTCTTTTTTTTGTGTTCTTTGACATACAAAAATGACAGAACAGAACAGAATAGAACATACTTTTTTCAGCAAAAGTACCTAGACCTGTAATCATTAAAATGAAATCTAAGCACAAAGCTAGCTAAAGCAAATTAAAATTTTTAAAACAAAAACTGTTGTGGGTTACATATGCGTTTAAAATGAAGTGACGGAAATCAGTAGTCCCATACAGTAATTCAAAGCAAGGACCCTATATATACATTATATATAGGTCCTTGTTCAAAGGCATTGCTGCAATATTTATTTTGAAGATAATGATATTTGCAAATAAGTATCACAAAATAAGAAATGACTGACTAAAACCTATTTAATCAATTTTTGTCAATACATGAATATATCACTTTAGCTTCACGTAGATCAATAAATGGCATCGTCCTATACCAGCAGATTTCTTAGGTAAGAGTGCAATAAACCCACTTGAAATGACGTTTCTAGCGATACTTAATTATAATAATATGGGGGTTCCGACCTCCCAAGCCCCTGCACAAGAACGTAGGTTTGGCTCCTTTCTTGGAAAAAATCTCACAGTATCATCAACGAAAATTAACTTTAGAAACAAACTTACTTCCTCACAATCATTCTCCACGGATATGCGATCTAGTATTTGATCATCCACATCAGCCTCAGTATCGTCGTATTCTGGAAGGTCAAGGTCGGTTATAAACACTCGGGGATCAGCTGATTTAGCTCGAATGTTTTCAATAGGGGTTGAAGTCTGTACTTCCGTCATGTTTTTTTTCGAATTTTCGAATTATCTCCCTTAATCTTTTTAATTAAATATCCACTTTTTTCAAATCACAATTTCACCTTTGTCTCTCTCATTGAAATTAAAACACTATAACCATGTCACTGTTTTAACTTTTCCCAAAATAAATAAAGTTCCATATTTTATATGTACAGTTTATATTTTTTCCATACTTATTTGGTACGGTTTATTATTTTTAAAAATTGTTTCATTTTCACTTTTTCCACTATAATTGAAATGCACTCCATTAAGTGTTTAGAATAATTCACATAAGTGTGACCATTATATTTTTAGTTTTTTTCTAGTAAAGAAAAGTATTGATTAAAAAATAAGGACCAAACTTTTTTTACAGGAAAACATACTCAATAGTAGTATTTCAATAATAACTTTTATCAATAATAAATGTTTAACATTTCCTTTGATATATCAAACAGCAAAATTCAAGAAGAATTCTACTAACAATAGAATACACACTTGTAATGCCTATAACACAGTCAAAAGTTTAAAAATCCACCAATTCCAAAAGGCAACAGGCACGGATTCCGAGCCAAAAACACTACACGACCGCCTGAACAATTCACACTACTCTACGACTCCAAAATAAACTAGCAGCTGTTTGTCGACAACCATAAAGCGTCGACTACTGCTCAGAGCCAAAGTTCATTGCTTGAAAAAAATCAAAGCTTCAAATCATTAACAGACAGTTCAAACCGACTGCTGCTTAATACCAAAGTTCATTGCTCGTAAAAATCCATAAGTCATAAACATATCAACTGAACAAAGCTAAAAGACATCAAATGTCACCAGAAACTAATGTCTCTAAATTCAAGACCTTTCAACTACTGTCATATAGAATTGACCATACTCCTGAAAGTTCTTAAAGTCTTTTACAAACAGACTTCAGACAAGTCTTCTAATTAGAATTACCGATTCCAATCCAGCGTAGACCGTACTTGAGACGTTTTGATAACCGACCAATGTCATAAAAACCTAATCAACTTACAACAGAAAATAACAAACAAAAATCCACAAACACTGAAATGAAATGTTATTTCTACGATTTGGATATAATCGCCGTCTAAACCTACCCTAGCCTAAAGTATATACAGTGCCATCCAAAAGTTTTTAGACAAATACTGCCAAAAACATACCTTACATATCACAAATATTTTTACTATGACAAAAAGCTTACTCGTGAAGCATAGTTTGAATCAAATGTTGATAAACTAATTAATGCCGATTTTGGAATTTGTTTTGATGACTTTTTATTTCTCTTTAATGGGTACCTGTATCGTTTCAGTTTGTTCAACTGTCAATGGCGCTTACATTAACCCCATGTATTTAAATACTTACTACAGTACTTCTGTACTCACTTTCGATAAGATAGTTATCAGTATCCATGCACGGGATTATCTAACAAATATCCAGTATGTAAATTAGCGGGGTTAATGTAACCGCACTGACAGTTGGAAAAAAAGACAAAAATACGGGTATATATGTTTATCTAAAACAGAGTTTTGTCCAAGCACTTTTGAAAGGTGTTGTAGACAAGAAAGGAGTTATCGAACACAAATTGAGTATGTAAATCAGCGGGGTAAATGTACGCACAACTGACAACTGAAAAAATAACAATAAAAGTGAACAAGTTTTTCCATAAAATCATAATTCTATCCAAGAACTTTTAGAGCGCGCTGTAGACAACGAAATGAACAAAAACGAAGCAATTAACAACGTCGTATAATCAATACCAGACATTGAAAATTGTCACAAAAACAAATACGTATCTCTAACACTCGATAAAGTTGCTCATTTTATTTTTACTAGACAAAAGAAGACTACAATTGTCTACTTAAATGAAGAGTTCCGATACCTATACAAGTATTCTAGTCATAATTGATCGTAAATTGGAAAACTGTCACTTTATACTTTACTGGTAAACCTCACACTTAGCAGCCCATCTTTCAAACAATAGTCGCCTCCAATAAAAGGCATAAGAAATTTTATTTCCCGAAACGAGCATATATAGAAAAAACAATAATATTTTAATGTACATTGTACTTGTTTCGAGAAATATAATTTCTTATTCCTTTGCCTCCATATACCAGAAACCTCTAACTATAACATCCTCTCAACAAAGCTACCTCTAAATAACAGTTCTTTTAAACAATAGCCACTTTTCAATAACAGTCACCTGTAAAAACAATAACCTATCAACAACACCCTCTAGCATCAACAGACAACTCTCAATAACAGTCACCTGTCAAAATAGTTACCTTATAATAACAACTATTTCTCAACAACAGTCATATCATAGTCGCTTCAGTAATAGCATTTTTTTCAAATGAGGAAAATCTTTATACAACAGTCACCTCTTTAAAGCCATTTCAAGATAAACTTGCAACTGGCTGTTGTGAAGAGGCTCAGCTGTAATTACAGAGTTTTAAATCCTAACATAGCCTACCAGCATATTCATAGTTAGTATGATTTACTTTGTACAATAACAATTTAAAATTACAAGTTTTCAATTCCTGTATGTTTCATTTTAAAATTGTGCCAATATAAATTATGACCGTAGGTTCATGAAAAAAGATATTGCTTCGTGTTTCTAGTATAAAGCATTCAAATTGCAATCGAGCTATTTTATACCTAAAACAACTGCCCTACATGATTTAGAATAAGTGGTAGGAGGGAGAATCGCCGTAAATTATTTCATGACCAAATTTAACGAAAGTATGTCACGCTCGGGAATCCAACCCACGATCCCTTAATCAGTAGACAAGCGTGCTACCGACCAAGATAGCAGTGCGGCTGTAGGCTAGGTTTGTATGGACCCATTCAGGCTTTTATTTATCTCAGGAAGCAAATACAAATAGAAAATAAACAATTCTTAACCAAAGACTGTCTGAAGATTCCATATCACCTTAAATGTCTAATAAACATGCTTTCAAAAAGTTGTGATTTGACCAGAAGTCCTTGGACTAAGCAATAACAATCTGAGTAAAAACCCTATTTAAAATTCTCCGCTCGCCGACACGCTAATTCGACATGGGAAATTTGTTCACGGAGAGTGGAGCAATTGTAGCATTGCACAGAGGCTTAATTGCAGATATCTGACAAGCAAGGAAAACAAAAAGGTTTAAATAACAATGTGTAAAGGTTTATAGGTTCTCTTAAAAGTACATTTTTTATTAACAAATGCACTTAGAGACCGATGTGAACTTTTAATCCAAAAATACCATATCTTAAATCAACAATTTTTAAGCTAATCCATTAAATCTGTTTATTCAATATTAAATAAAAATTAATTCATTAAATCATACTTTAATATATATGGTAAAACCTTTCTAAAATAGCCAATCGCGGAAATGCCAAATGGACACTCTTTAAATGTAACCGTTAAAGGGAGGGGATCTGTCATCTATAACGCACCGGTCTTCTGTAACCCGCGTAACCCTACTCCCGGGGATTAGCAGGAACTATTGTTTGAGACGAGAAAACTCCTGGTAAAATCCTCGGTTCGATTAAGCGCAGGTGACTGGTTAAAATCCCTGCTATTGTGGTACGGAAACAATCCCCATGCAGTCGCCTGGCAGTGTATGAGAAATATACGGATAAGAACATGACTCCTTTTCCCGCTATCACCCACACTGCAACCAGGGTGTGGAAAGCAGATTTTAAATTACGAGTGCATTTGGTTAAGCATGACAACGGTGAAGTTAACATCAGTTTTTGAAGAGAAAGGCTGTTGTTGAGAAATTCTTGTTATCGGGAAGTGGTCGTATTGAAAGTGTATCACTATAATACTATAAAGGATTATCCTTTCAGTACAATTAAATAATACAGAAAAAATCAGACAAACAAATTTATGTACAGCACTTAATTAACCGAAATAAAAATGGTATAACACCTATGAAATACTGGATATAGACAAAACACCACTAAATTTAGAAAAACATTTGTATGCAACTCTTGACTGTCGAGATCTTAAAGAGTTAAACGTGAATAATTTGGAAACGATAAATCCTGTATCAAATGAGACTGTTCTTTATTAACGATTCATACTCAAAATTGTAAAATCCTATAATTAAACCATTTTGCACTTGATAACCATTTTGACAAAGGCAAAACACCGCTAAATGTCATGCATCGAACTAGCAGTACTTCCAGCGTTTTGATTTTATAGTAAGACTACTCCATTTGCAACAACCAATGAAATCTTAATAGCGAAACTTTACAGCATAAGATTTCTCAAACAACCTACATATCCCTTACAATTTGATAACATTACATGTAGCTTAACACTTTCAACATTATGTAAAAATTATAATCCGAAATAAAATCCCAAAATAAAACCATTTGAAAAGCTTCGACAATCGCATCATATCAACAAAACTAATCCATGAAGATCTATAACACCATAACACCAAACGCCACTTTATATATACGTATATACATGTATTTGTAATATTAAAAGGAGTGCTTTTGTTAAACGAAACTTCATTCATGAATAAAACCATTGATTTTAAAATAAATTTGATGGTATCGTATTCTACTAATTCATGTATGTATTGTTAAATTCCATTCAACTCTCAGTGGTGCATACATTATACCCCCTGAGTTAAATACTTACTACAGTAAAAGCAGTGGTGCATACATTAAGCCCCGTGATTTAAATACCCTCTACGTTATTTCTGATCTACTGATCGATTAAACCAGATATCCATACTTATGAACAGTAGGTATCAAACAAATAATGAGTATTCAAATCAATGGGGTTAATATATGCGCCACTGGCAGTTGAATAAAATTTAACAATACCTACATGAATAAGTAGAATACGATATCATCAAATTTATTTGGAATCAACGGTTTTATTCATGAACAAAGGCATCCTCCTTCACTCATTTACAAATTTATCCTCTTGTGAAGTTGCAACAAGGTAATGAATTACGAATCCTTCCCCCCAAAAAAATTAACCGTTTCAAACCCTCCTACAAAATGACAATTTGGAAACAGAACACTACAGTTCATTTTAAAGAATTTTACATCAAATACTTTAAATATAAGCTTAACAAAACACGAACACTTTCGATCACTTTCGCATGAATCCAACAAAATATAACACATTTCTAAATCAAATAAGCAAGATATAAATTTAAAATTTCCCAAAAAAGTATGCACCTTTCATGCGTAAAAATGCATAATCAGAACTCTAAAAACATCTAGTAAAATCATGCACACTGCCAACTACAATTGAATACTTTCTTAACTTAAAATCCAAGAGCAACGAACAACTCTCTTAAAACACAACAACATATTTGTAAAATCATGCACCAAAAACTACCAATATAATCCGAACATTCGAATCTCAAAACATTTCTTACACTTTTTCAACTTTAAATCCCGACGAAATATCAGTTTATAAAATAACTATGCAATATTTTTTTAACATCCGACTAAGCGTCCTTAGTAACGATGTCTACACCAATGCAAGTTCCGTCAAATTATCATCCTAATAGCTTCATTTTTATTCATTAATTAAAACACTTTTAATAATGATATAAAAATTTTAACAACATGAAGTAAAACAATTTTTTTAATACCTAAAGGTATTAGGAATTTAGAAAACCCATTCATGAAATAGGATTTAATACTATTTGAGGCCATGCTATGGGTTTGTATGATCGTAGTATGTAGGTTTTTATACTGGGTTTAACGCCGTGTCAATACAAATTCTAGTCATTTTACGACGACCAGCGCACCTAACCGACCATCCCTGGACCCTTGTCTATTACTAGTGCTCAACTTAGCTTCCACAAGGATGGCTACTTCTCCATAAACCTTATAAATGAAGGAAACTTGACATTATTGTCAGATTGGAAGAATATCATAAGATTGATAAAATGTTGAAACAAAAATAAGCCCATCGGCTGATTCAGTCAAATCACACAAGTCTACTGATCGAGAAGTCGTGGGTCGATTCCCAGGCGTGGCTTACTTCCGTGGAATTTGGTCATGAAGTATTTTTTCTTTATCTAAATCAAACAGGACAGGTACAGTCACTGAAGGAAGTATGTCCCTAGTAAAAAGTTAACAGCTAAATTCAGAAATTTAGCCTTTCCTGGAACATTGAGAAGGTTGAATGACCACCGTTATAGGACCTATACAATGTGTTGTTAAGGCGTTAAACCCAACAACTACGAGAGACAGTTGACTAGGAATGATCTTGAGTTATCGTCGAAAAGGAAAATGGCCGAATATATCCTTCTGTAATGATGAGTAAGAACAGAGCCCGGACAATTTAATGAAGTACATGTATACTGATAAGCAAGAGGATTTCCCAAGTAGTGACTTTAAACTCTTGAAATCGTTCAAAAAGTAAATGAATGAAAATAAGTAAGGGCCTCGTTGTAAGGAAAACGAATAAAATCAGTTCATCTGTTTGCAAGTTAATACCCATTCAATTGGATTTATTAATGCAATAATAATATTACCTTTCGATTGATTGTTAACTTTATATTAAACCGACAATTGATTTATAGAATTATAGAATTCTTAAATATTTGTATATTACATATTTCACTTACTTCGGGATATTGATTTTTGATATAAAATAAAAATTGGGTATGAGTGTCTTTCTTTGACTGGTTATTACCTGTATTTTGGAAGGGAAAATATTTGATAAAATATTTCATGGTTTACAAGTCCCTGAGTAAATTTTATTGGCAGTTATGCTTGAAAGTAAGGGAAGAGTTGATGATGATGGTGGTAATGGAGGTTGTGATTTTAATGATGATGGCGATGGTGGTGATGATGATGTTAATGATGTAATGATGATGATGATGGTGTTGGTGAATATGGGGATGATGATGATGATATAATGACACTGATGACGAAAATGGTTGTGGTTAAGTTAATGATAATGGTAATGGTGATGATAGTGGTGGTCGTGATGATGACAAAAATGATGAGGTTTGTGATTATGTCGATGTTGATAATGATGATGTTGATGAAAATGGGGGCGAGAATGATGATAATAATCTATATCAAATACTAGTAATTTTCATAAAAATGATGACGATGATGATAATGATGACGATGATTCTGTTTATAACGGTGATGATGGTAATGTTAATGTTAATAAAAATAATGTTGATTAAGATGTTAATCATTATGATAAAAATGATTATTAAAACAATGATGATGGTAATGATAATAATGATGTTGATTGATAACAATGGTGATTATGATGACGATGATGATAATACTGATGGTGCATTAGTCGTACTGATACAAATAGTAAAACGTGCTGTATTTTAGGAGGCTACTTTAAGCAAAGCAATGTCCAATTTTCTCCGTAAGCCTTAAAGAGTATAACGTGTTAGCTTGTGAGTTTTTTATTTAATATTTCTTGGCCTTACAAAATACTTGAATACATCTCGGAGTAGTTTGTAAATCATAATTTAACAATACATATTATGAATAAAGTGAAAAATATGAATACCTAATACAAGTAATTATACGATGAATAAAACCATTTAGACGTCCTACCTTTTAATTTAAGTATGATGCCCCGTCATTAATGAAAGAAAAAAGAATTTAAAACGAGGATCGGGCAAATAAATTTAGAAATCAATTAAAAATGATTGTTGATTGAAATTGACACTGAAAAGTGAGCAGTTGATTATTTCAATTGAAATATGACAAAAACTTTACATACAGTGAAACTTTCAAAAATGGCCATCTCCTAATACCAGTATTTAAACATAGAACATGCTTACTTTACATATTCAATCAAATCTCGAAAACAGTTACCTTCCATTAACAGCCAACTCTTTATTAGCCACAATCCAATTAAAGCGACCGATTAGGCATCTACATAACAAGCATTTCTCAGCAACTGTCACTTTTCAGAATGTGGTTCCTTGCGACAATAGCAGCACTCATTAACAGCTATCTCCTATCAACAGAAACCTTAAAACAACACTTACCTCCCATTTATAGATATCTCTCAACAACAGTCACGTCTCAACAACAGTCACCTCTCAACAACAGTCACCTATCAACAACAGTCACCCCTCAACAACAGTCACCTCGAAACAACAGTCACCTCTCAACAACAGTCACCACTCAACAACAGTCACCTCTCAACAACAGTCACCTCTCAACAACAGTCACCTCTCAACAACAGTCACCTCTCAACAACAGTCACCACTCAACAACAGTCACCACTCAACAACAGTCACCTCTCAACAACAGTCACCACTCAACAACAGTCACCTCTCAACAACAGTCATCTCTCAACAACAGTCACCTCTTAACAACAATCATCTCTCAACAACAGTCACCTATCAACAACAGCCACCCCTCGACAACAGTCACCTCTCAACAACAGTCACCTCCCAACAACAGTCACCTCTCAACAACAGTCATCTCTTAACAGCAGCCACCTCAAAACAACAGTCACCTCTCAACAACAGTCATCTCTTGACAACAGTCACCTTTCAACAACTGTCACCACTCAACAATTGTCACCGATCAGAATATTGCACGTCTCAACAACAGTAGTCTCGTCCTTCATCAACGACTACCTCTCAACAGCCTTGTCTGAACAAAATCCATCTTTAATTTACAGTTACTTTTAAACAAAAATCACTTATCAATGACAACCACCTCTCAACAACAACCTCGTAATAATCGCATTTCTCAGGCATGTTCAAATGAAATGGATCCCTGTACAACAGTCAATTCTTTACAAAAGCCAAATGTCCATGTCTACAGTGTACACAGCCTTTCAATGGTTGGTACAAACATATTTCACTGTAGATGTATACTATTGAAATCTACGATAAATGAATGGCTGAGTATATCAATACAGGGTACATAAACTGATATTTATCATTTTATTTGGACATATTAGTAGTTTAACAAATATTTATTCCAAATAATGGGGATATGATATTTCAAATACGAGTCCATTTATAAACCTTAAAAATTGATAGCGGTATTTACAATTGAGCTTCACAAAGTAATTGAACTGACGTATTAACCAAGCTGAAAAGGGAAATAACTCATCATAACATTTAGATTAATTTGAAAACTGAGTTACTTCCCTTGTCATAACAACAGTAGTACATTAGGGTAATCGTTATCTGTTTTACTTTCTTTAAATTCAATTTTACGCAAGTTATAATCTCTTTAGACTTAAGACTTGTGCATTGCGATCGCTAGGCAAATTAGCTTTCTTGTAAAACAGCTCTGCTTCAATAAAAGTCCGCGGTTACTTCTATTTACATTCAAATAAACCAAATTACAACGCAATGGATGCATATAGTTTCAATAAATTTAAAGTACATTTCCGAGTTTTAAAAAGACCACTTCGGTTTGTTGCAAAGTCATGCTGTTATAAATTCTTAATAAGAGAAAAGGGTTTCTTTATTAAGACCATCGTTATCGTTAATTACATGATAAGTAATTAATTCCAAAAAAATATAAATCTTTCAAAACAAACTTGCAAGAATCCGTTGCAGACATAGTTTAACCCAATCAAGATAAATTTCTACATAATGTTTATATCCCCTGTTTTGTTTATTTTTGTAAAAATATCAATTTCAAATCTATTTACACAATGAGTTTTATTTAATTCTATTAAATTGCTATTTACTACTCAGTATAAATAAATACTGTAAGGGACCAAGCTAGATCATATAAGACCACATAGTGAGATGGTTGTATTTATTTAAACTTAATAATATATCCAAAACAATGATTAAATCCACATTGTTACATGTAACATATAATAAAATAAATGTTTTTTCTTTCATTTTTTATAAAGTAATATTGAAATTGAAACTTATTTTTTATTGAAAATGTAATCGTTATTACAATTACGTTATTACAAGTTATGAATATTAAAGGTACTAATTCACAGATTTGGTTTATGTTTTTTTGTAATTTCAAAATTACATACAGTGTCTGTAATTGTGACAAAAATATTCTTATTATTTTAAGACAAACTGAATTATACGTTGCAAGAAATATACAATAAATGTCACAAAATGCACTATAAGTGTCTATACCGTGACATACGGGGTAGGTATTTACTACATAAAACACCATCATTTGTAGTTGAATGTCAATTTGCACTAAAATTGTCATTATCAGAACACTACCTTACTGCTTCCAAAAATAATTCCATACAATTTTGATAGTTTTAGAAAAAGTTTCAACTAAATACTTTAGTTGAAATTTGTGAATTAGTACGTTTAATAGAAACAAATTGTTTAATGAAATATGGTCGAACTTGACTCAAAAAAGTTTTAATCGTAGTTAGTTACGCTTAGTGAAAGCATTTGTCACCGTCAGGAATCTGGTGGCAATTGATAAGTTTGTGTACATCATTTTATGTTGTATATAATACAGTCGAAATAGTTTGGGCATTTTATAGCGTAAAGACAACAAACCAAAGGGTTTGTTATTCAGGACAATGCCAATTACATTCATATTCAAAGACTACACTCTCATGTTCGAATTTCAATATTCAATACTAGCATGCCCAGAAATTAAAGCTACGAGTATTAAGGCATTTCTACATTGCTTTCACTGAAATTAACTACTTGACATTAACATAACAAAATGAAATAAAATGGGAGTGAAAAACATATTATCAAGGGAGCAGGCGTGGTCGAGTGGTTACGACGTTAGAGTGGTAATCATTGGATAGCCAGCTCCACATTGGTTCGAATAACAACCAAAACCTACCACGTTGTTTCCTTGAGCAAAAACTTTATCCTTCTAGCTCAATTCTGGGGGACCAGGAAACAGGCTCTAAAAGAAGTCTGAAAACATATCAGACATAGCAACATTAAAACATGAACCGGCCACACTGCCATACAACAGAGAGGGACATGTTTTAGATTTATAAGCTTTTATTATAAAATGGACATACAAACAAATATTAGAGGTGAAAACAAGAACGTAAGTTTCACAATCGAACTAAACTCCTTTGGCATCAACAAGACAGTGTATAAACGCTTAACTCTCTAAATCTTCAATTTTATCATGCTAAATTAGCAATTAGGAGATAACCTATCATGGAAATAACGAAAGCACGTTTTGGCGAATGGAAAACTATCCTGATATGAATTATATTTTTAAGTTATATAGTTTTCAAAATTTGACCCACTTAAGAATATAAAAAAAAATATTTTAAATATGATAATAACATTTTAAATGATGCAGAGTCACATCATGGGGTCTGTACATGATGCATCCTAATGGAATAGACGGACCCACACTAAAATGAAACAAAACAAAAAACGTAACTTACGGGTAGGTATTTCTTATAACCAACTTCATGATATGCATAAACACGTTTCTGTCCGCCTGGTTCACTTAAGGAAGTTTTAGACTTCTTGAACATAGTTGTAATGATATTGTTAAGTTTTTAACCAAAGTTTAAGGTCCACCTGTTCATAAATTTACTTTGTTTAACATTTAGATATGTTGAGCAATTATTGATAATTGTTGTTTTATCCAGATTAAATCCAAGGAGTTCTGAATTCAACAGAAACGCCAATTTAATAGTTTTAGTATCTATAAAGAATTTTCGTAGTATTTCCAACCAGTCAATTTCTAATTCCAACTGTTCATGGAGTTACTTAGTAAAATTTCTGGAAAGCCCAATTGTTATGTTTCCAGTCCAACATTAAATTCAAAATAGTAGAACGTTCTTCAAATCTATCAACTGGACATTCTAAGTATATGTTAAGAAAGTTATTTTTTCAACTACGCAATCTTCCAAAATCCAAAATCTCATAAAACTGTGAACTCGAATCTGTGAGTCTATAAAGTATATTTATTAATTTTCAACCAGTTTATAAATCCAACTTAGGTTTTCCAAATTAAACACATTGAGCGTTTCTTCAACCAACTAAATCCAAAACTTCATAAAGATTGTCAGTCAATCCTTTTGAGTAGATTAAGCACTAAGCATTCTGTCGTAAGAAACTGCAGTTTTCGTGTATTCAGTAAAAATCTATTTGCAATGAATAACAAACATACACAAATGAATACCAAGGCCACGGTGTTGGAACTTGGTCACATGTATGTTTATTCCTCAATATCAATCGCTAACGATACTTAAACATAGTCTTTGATCATTATAAAAACTTATTCTTTGAAAATCGACGAACTTCACTTTGTAAATACATTTTTTTTTTACTCGATTAAAAAGAACATATTCTTTCTCAAAAATTAAAACAAACACAGCCCATAAAAATATCCAATCATGTTCAACTACTGGTAAACAAATACTCGTTCCAAAATGGAGTTAAAAACCAACACTTGAAACTGATAATCCAAACTTTGACCACGTTCAATGGCAATGGAACTGAATAGGGCATTTATCAGGTAAGCAATCATGAATTTCAATCTCTTGTTTACCAATGGCCCAATTAGTAACAATTTTTCAATGACACTATCAAAGTTTCAAACGGCCTTCGTATTTTTCGATCATAGAGCCATACGATAGTTCGATTTATTTCAACTTTCTAGGTTAAGCGGTATCGAAAATCTAAATTATTGAATTTTAAGTATCCTTGAATTTGATTTATTAAAGCCTTGATCTTTGATCATAATTATACGTAATATTTCACTAAGTGATTATCAGAAATTGATTAAAAGCTAGCGAGCTAACAATACTTTATTGTGAGTACAAAGGCACCTATTCTTAGACCGAATTATTAGAAAAGTGAAACATTGAATGCGTACTTGAACGCAATTACCTGAAATATACTAAAGATTCTTTTGTACATGAAGGTTCCTTAATTAATTCCGTTGAAAGTGTGATTCGTGTACTACGTCAAAAACATAGGCATAGATCTATGTCTCTGACTGTAGTAATCTTGTTTATTCTATTCCGTTTCAATCATAAAGTAAAACCCAAACTAAACTTGCAGCTATTTATTAATTATTCAATAAGCACCACTCATTATCGAAACAGTTCATGACTGCATGTCAAACGGTTACTTAAGTTTACAAAATATTCCATCTTTTCTAGTATTTCATCGACGCATGTCAGAATTCGTCATATATACTTGTTAATATATAAATTGTCTTTGATTTGAAGAAATATAACTAAACTTTAGGAATAATCTAGAGCATAGAGTTTTCTTTGAACGCGCATCAACTAACCTTTGTCTAGCCTAAAATTCTAACGTACCATTTATATAAAGCTTTTGATTTCATTTAGATTTCAAATTTTGACAATATGCTCAATATACGTATCAAAAATGATAAATGTCTAAAATCTTCATGATAAGTGATTAAATCAAAAATGAGAAAAACTTGACATGCGTGTGGCATAACCTCAATCCCCATAAATATAATATCAATAATTTATGATATATTATAAAATATAATAAGTTTTATTACAATTCCTATGCTACGAGATATGCAGTAAATTTTGTTTTAACCATGAGGGATATTTAAGTAATAAATTTCCTTAAAATGCACTAGTATTCAATGATTTAAGAACACATCATATTATTATGAATAAGTATTCCAACAGAATTCAACATTCAATAGTATGATGCCTGTCAAAGAATGAGATAGGCTTATATTTTGTTTTAACCAAGCAGAATATTTATGTAATTCAGCCTTTAAAAATTTGATGTCTATTCGTTTATACACGAAAAGGCAAGCTAAATTCTAGCACAGTGTGTGCGCATTAACACAATATAATTCCGACCAAGTCAGACTTGTACAGTGCATTTAATTAACTCATGCATTAATTTAAATAACTTTGGTGACACCCCACCATTATCTATATGTTTACAAAAGTAAACAAGAGAATTTGATACTTGTGTACTCAAAGTTGACTTGTATTCATATACAGTTAGATATGATTTCGTTGTCACCAAGGCTGCTATATTACGATAATATAACAATACAGTGTAGAAGGACTTACGACTAAAATTGGTCGTAAGAATTTTGCGATATAATATTGATCCATGTCCTGTATTTTTTTTAAAAGTAGCCTATCCATTTTTTATTGGCTGGTGAATAAAATGTTTTTAAAGTTTAGATCAGGGCTGAGTTCAGTTACCGCGAACGTTACAGAACGTTCCGTAACGATACATTCGGAACTCCTCGATCATTTGCTGCGAATAATCTCGGACATATTTAGACGCTTTTTTGAAACTACCGGTGTTAAAGTAAACAATTATATGACCGAGGAGTTCCGAATGTATCGTTATGTAACGTTCTGTAACGTTCGCGATAACTGAACTCAGCCATGTAGTAATCTAAACCCTTACTCGGAATACCACGGCGACCATCTACGAAGATATGCGACGAAAATCGACGAGGAGTTTCGAATGTCAAACCCGAAATTCGTAGGTCTAAGTTGTTTTAAGAACGACAGTGATTTAAATATTCGTCGATAAATCACAGTGGGTTTAATCTAATTGTGTTGGTAAAAAGGGGCTTATAATTAAAATTACCTTTTTTTTGCTAAACAAAAACTAGAAGTACACTAGTATGTATTGTATGTTTGGCTGTAATGACGCCAGGATGATTTATCGGTATCATAAGTCATTCCTGACAATAGGCTTTTTTCTCTTCATGGGTTAAATTGTCGATTGTGAATAAATTAAACGTCAGTCTGGCCACAGAAACGAAGAAAAAATTTGTCCAAAATTAAAGTACGTGTACATGCGTACTCAAATTTCCACATGTATTTAGCGGACACATTGAAGTGCCACTTAACGTCGCAACGCCGACGGTAAAACGCAATTGTCCTGACGCTAAACGTCGCAACGCTGAAGCATTACGTCGCACAAAATTGACTGGCGCTAAATGTCGCAAACTTGCCGCTAACATCGCACTTTGTTGGAATGTCTAGTGTCGAATCTAAACAGCACACACTTATTACATAGGACAATATATACATGTATATGACTTCGAAGCAACCATCCTAAGACTTGCGACGTTTAGCGCCGTTGCGACATCTGGCGGCATTGCGACGAAAAGCAGCGTTGCAAAGTTTAGAGGCCTCGTGACGTTTAGCGGCGTTGCAACGTTTAGCGACATTGTGACGTTTAGCGGCCTTGTGACGGTGAGCAGCATTAATTAGCGGCACTGCGACGTGTAGGGGGGGGGGGGTGCGACGGTGAGCAGCATTGCAA
Organism: Mactra quadrangularis; assembly: GCA_025267735.1. Classification (NCBI taxonomy): domain Eukaryota; kingdom Metazoa; phylum Mollusca; class Bivalvia; order Venerida; family Mactridae; genus Mactra; species Mactra quadrangularis. The sequence goes on along the minus strand of CM046305.1, from coordinate 42,042,316 downwards.
CATTTAGCGGCGTTGCGACAGTGAGCGGCACTGCGACGTGTAGAGGCATTGCGACGTTTAGTAACATTGCAATGTTAGCCTCGCTACATGCCTTTCTTAAACATCAAGTTTTTTTACTTCTCTAGTCTGACTGGCTGTTAAACAGAGGTTTGATTATAAAAAACTGCAAGTTGATATTTTAAAAGTTTAAATTCAAGCACGTTTCATCACTGACAAGACATTTCACAAACAGACAAACATTGACACACCTAGGAAGATTTGTGACTGTCAAGTTTCAAGTACTTAGGATTGAAAACCTTTCAATCTATACAAATTAATGATTTTTGATGACAAGTATTAATGCACGTATACTAAAGATTGTTTTTTTTTATCTTGTTTTGGTATAAAGTTATAAAGTACATAGTTTGATGAGCTCAGCATTGATGAATGTATATTGTAACAGACAACTAGGACTTTTTGTGCTTTGTACATGTAGTGCCCTAAAAAAGTTCTTACACGAATAAAATTTTGAGAAAAACATATCATGATTTTTGGAGGGTAATTAATGTATATGCGGTCATGGCATATAGACTATACACTGTAAAACCCAAGCTTTCTTGAAAGAGATATCTAATCCCCGCCACTCCACTGAAAAAAAAGTATTTTCTTAAAAATCTTGTTATCATAGTTTTTTAGTCTAGATTTTACTGGAGAAGCAGTAGAATCTCCCGATATTTGATCCAGAGAACAATGTTAAATGATATTGTATGTGTGGAATGACCAGCGTTAAGATGCTGGGAAAAAACTACAAACATCAGAGTAGCAAATGAGATGAGTGAATAGTGATCTGAATTGACTAAAAAACTCGATTTTAAGGTGGGAATCTGATTGCTGAAATGTGGTACAAAGCGGAACATGCTGTGGTTGATTTAGGCTTAAATCTAAGAATCTGGAAACATAAGTATCGAAGGTCGTAAGTATTGATCATACAATGAACACAAAACATCATTATAGTACATGACAAATTTTGGAGGAAAATGAAAATATATTACCTTTATCGGTCTTGATTTTCCAAGTGATACTCTTTTAGTATTTAAAATAATTCTGTTTTCAAGAATATAACTTTTTCTCCTTTCCAACATTTCCGCTGCTGTTTCAACACTTCCCATCTTTACCAGAATTGAAATATTCCAAATTCAAAGCAATTAAAAATCCAAAATTCCGAGTAATTAAAATTCCAAGTTATCAAAAAATCCAAAGTTCCAAGTTATTTAAATCCAGTTTAAATGAAATCGTTTTAAGTATTGTCTTTGAATTTAAGTGAGTTTCGAAAAATCCAATTAAGTCGAAAATCCAATTCTAGTAAAACAATCCACAAATTCACAATTACACACACTCTTTAAAATGAGTTTTCAATTTGGTATCAATTGTGTTTAATATGCACTCGAACCTGTTTAAGAAGCACCTATATCTAAACAAGTTACATGAGCTAAGCATCCAAGAAAAAGTTGTCTTCGAGTTTGAATTTCACTCAAATCTGAGCTAAGCAATCGAGACGAAAAAATCTGATAGGCCTGACTGTCTTAAGTAACCACCTTCCTTAAGTGGCTATTAATAAGGTATTATGGAGAAGTTTCTGGTTTTGTGAAAGGGTAAGTGAGTACTGGTTATAGACAAGGGTCCACGAAAGCTAGATTAGGTGTGATGAACGCCGTACAATAATCTAAAAGATTGTATTGACACGGCGTTCAACCAAGTATAAAAAATACATTAAGTGGCCATTTCTTGAAACCCAATGTGCTGGGCAGCATATTATCAAAATTCTTACGATAAAATTACAATACAATAAAGAATGATTTACGACTAAAATCGGTCGTAAGATGCTTGATAATACGGGTCCCTGGACGTTTAACACAGGTTTTACTGTACTATACTGGTATTTTAATCCCTCTGTGATTTGACACAAATAATGTTAACTTTTAAACATCTCAAATCTAAAGATCAAATATTTGTCACAATGTCCTCATCATATATCAACTATGATGATAGAATTAGTGTTTATTAAAACAAAAGACAAACAACGACTTGATATTCAAAATATCTTACTCCATATGAAATAACCTTAAAATTAATATAAAGTTTTGAAATTACAATGATTTTAACTTAGAAAATATAAAATAATGTATGTCGTTTTAGTCTGTGAAACTTGCAGATGTCCATTAGTTCAAGACAATAAGTTGCTGTTTTGGACATCAATTCGGAAAAGCCAAATAATCATAAAGACTGTAGACCTTTTTTATTACTTTTTTATTATCATTTTCAAATAATAATTTTAGAGTCTTACATGTAATAAATTCTGCGCAAAGCATGTTTTTTATACTGGGTTTAACACCGTGTCAACTGTCAACACAAGTTAGATTATTTTACGGCGTCCAGAGAACCTAACCAAGCTTTCCTGGACACTTGTTTATAACCAGTACTCACCTACCCTTCCACAAGACCGGAAACTTCTCCATATATATTTTTATTATGGAGGAAAATTGACATTATTGTCAAATTTTCATAAATGGAAGGGTATAACCGCCCTTGGTGGAATTCGAACCCGTACCTCTGAAAAACCCATATCTTCCGTATAGAAAACTATATTCGAAATCCCGGTTTGCTACAGAAAAGGATTAAAGCAAGAAATTTCAACCAAATATGCATTAAAACATACTGCTTTAGGTCAAGTCACTGAGTTGCACGATCAATCAAAATTCAATTAATTTCAAATTAAACCAATTTAAATTCTGCTGTGGGACAATATAATAATTACAACCTTTTCACACAAAACTAATTGAAAATTGATATTCAAAGTTTTTATTTAAACCTGAAACCTCTTTGGCACGTCAAACATTGATTTAATGATCGCCCTTTAAAAAACATGTTTTTTTAAGTTTTAATTATTTTTCTGTGACGTCATAAAATATAGCTAAGTGCCCCAACGAACAGGAATGCATGGATAGCTAGCAATGGAATACATAACTCTAGCCGCTGGATAGCTGCCTTTCTAAGAGTCTATGGACAAACAGGCCAGCATAGAGAGCATGAGTAAGCCACTTTAAACAAAATTCTGCGTGAAGCAGAGGTATAATACAGCACTTGTACTCTCTTGCCTTGAAGCCAGCTATTATGGCGTCGTAGTAGAATGTCTGCTTATGACTCGAGAGCTTGTTGACTCGGATTGCAGTCCGGACCACGGATGTGTTATAGAGTTACATGTGTAGCAACGATTCTGGAGCAGACATACATGTAGAGAAAGCTTAGATCAAGGCACTGAGCATGAAGCCGGTTTAATCCTTTTTAAACGTACGCTGCCTATACTTGTATTCTGAAACACTTATTAATGCGTGAAAAGCCTGGGTTGGACCATTAAGCTGCTTGCTGTCAACTAGGGAGCCTCAGACGACCACTACAGCAGCATAAAAGATAAATTTGAATATAAATCACTTAATTTAGCTTTTCCTTGAACATTGAATAGATTGACTGACCGCCGTGGTATGATCTATACAATGTGTTGCAAAGGCGTTAAACCCAACCAAAAACAAAATCGTCGAAGAGGTCGAATTATCAAAATCAATTGAAATAAAAATAAACTCAAACCCAAGTTACAATTATATTCACTGTAATTCTGTTTTTCAATTCCCCACCAGCAACACTAAGATATTCCCAAAATTGTCAACACTGCCACACATAAATGTACATTAAAAACCACCAGCGTTATAATTGTTCTCAAAACTTTAAAAACAAGAACACATAACCATCAGATCAACACAAAATATCACAATTTGTTAAAACTGTCTTTCGCTGAGAACGTACTTTTAATAGCGACCGAAGTTCGCCATAAACTACAAAATGGATAATTATCATATACAAATTGGTTAAAACATTATTTTAACAGTCCTTCAGTTTGTCATGTAAGAAACATATTGCTTGTTTTATTTGATTATAAAATAAAGGGCGAGTGTGGATCCTGTATTTCTTTACAAGGGGTTTAATCCTAGACAGGCATTTTCAAGGGAGTGTGGATAAATCTTAGATAATGTAGGAAGAGTGGTCCATTGGTATGTTACGCTTAGGGATCGAGAGGACCCGGATTTGATCCCCACTAGGACAGTCTACGAGATTAGTGGTTGTCCGGTTGCCCGGGACAACCAATTTCTAATTCGGGCAACGAAATATTTTTATTGAGCAACCAAATTTTTACAAACAAGATATAGTACTAGCTGCTGAAATTACCTGTTCGGGCAACCACTTTCATATCCTAATTTAGAAACCTGCTAGGGGCACGGCGTATTTCATAGAGCAAAAAATACACTGAACGGTTGTTTCACTCTACCAAGGTATAATGCGAACTGTAAGGAATCACCTGCCGGAAAATGATTTCAATGATCAGGGTTTATCGTACCTAATTGTAAAGTTTGCCGAACATATGGAAGCAGACTTCAAACCCCTATTACACTTGTATAACTTTAACTTAATCCTGGATTTTAACCTAGCAGCAAATACTTTAAGTCAGGGTCCGCTCCAGGAACATGTAATGTTTATGTCACCCAATCAGTAGCGAGGTAGCTAATGGTTACCGAACTTGTAATAAATTACAGTGAAGAATTTCAAGTTTATAGCAGTAAGAAACAGTTTCAAGTGTTTCGGCTATCTGTGAATGTTTTTCACAGTTACCGTATATACTCTAAAATATGTCCTGTTATAATGGTACATACTTGTATTGACTGTGGAATTGTTTATCACATGGGAAATTCAATTTGAAGCTAGGTTTATCTAGGGAACAGTTTATTGCTTTTTCAAAGTTATGTTATATTTTGCATTGTCATTGTTATAATAACATTATCCCACTGTCTTTGTAAGCAACAGTCCACTCCTGTAGACCGTGGTTATTAAATAAACTAAAACCAAAGACCCTTTCTTCTATCGTGATAGGTCAAAGTGACTGAATAACCACTCTGACAGGACTTAATATTCAATCACTCGAACTTTCATGAATGATTCCTTTCTTAGCATTAAACAAAAGAACATTTTCCATCTCTATAAAGACTTAAACACCGTGCCTTTCAAATTTCATGGACACACGAAATTTTCTTTAAAATAAATCATGCCGACATCTACCTAATGTATTTTTACTTTTTGCTTATTTGTGTAATCTTTTTGTTCATTAACTTTTATTTTGGTATTTGCTCAGCAGTGTTATTAGGTTCTTTATTTTATCAGTAAATGTGAACCATATTATGACCATTTTACGGGGCAAAATCGACCATTTTACGGGGCAAAATCGACCATTTTACAAGGCAAAATAGACAATTTCACAGGGCCAAATCGACCTTTTCATTTTATGTTAAGACCTTTGGTGAGCGCTGTATAATCCTAGACGCTAATTGTTAATAATTTAGTTATTACAAAAATTATTGATAAACTTTAACAAACATGATTGTTGAAGTCTTTTCTTAAAGTGTAAAATTTAGAACTAAAAATAATTGCAATGTTTATTTTCAACTTATAAATGTTTACTTAACAGTACATAACCTTAGAACGTGAAGTGTAATTATTGAATAATGATATTTACAATTTATAAACAGGGGAAGCAACTCTAACGCTTCCTTGAAAGTCTAGAGGAGGCCACTCTAGTCCATCATTAAATGTCGAGTCACTCCATTTCAGTAAAGTTTCACTATTAGCGCTCATTCGAACCTCCATGGTCATTCACTACAAATATTTCATTGAATATTAGTTCAATGAACGGTCGAGATGGTCCGAATGCATGATAACCACCAAAATGGATAGTTTTAAAAGCTGAACGGCTTTAATATAGCGACTTTTTACTTCTAATATTAGGCATTTGGAACTTCAAATTGTAAAAACAAACCATGATATTGCAATAACTAATACGGTCTGTATAGCAGAACTTAACTTTCTAACTGAATTACATTAAATTGTATCGACAATGAAATTCTGACATTTAAGGAAGCTTTAGTACTGTTTTAAAATGTTTATTTCAGGCGAGGATTTGCAATCAAGGTTTTTCACGGAGGATCTGAACCGTCAAAATTATCTTTAGCAGTGAAACCTGCTGAATAGATGTCTAATGCTGGTGCATCTAAAGAGCTATAGATAGGACGGTAAAAATTTTGCCACGTTAGGTTCTTTGGCTGTTAAAACCTGTTAAAAGGTTGATAAAATCCAATATTTTCAATATTTCTTGTATATTTATGAGTCAGTCGTATGTCTATGTTCAACAACATTCAACAAACATTGCAGTACGAATTAGACCGTATATTTACATCCACGGATCTATTTCATATTTTCGTATTTTTTTAGCAAGTTTGGCAGAGTAACATTTGATTTGATTTTGCTGTTTGTGGCTCATACATTGACCCTGTTGATTTAAATGATACTCAATACAGTACATATGTACTAACTATTGCTATAAATATAGTTGTTTGTATCTATGTAAGGTGATTATAAATCGAAATTTTAATTTTCAATACAATACTTTTGTATTCCCGATGGATATAAATTGTTATTCTTATCAATGCAATATGGTATCGAACATTCATCTAGCATTTAAATCATTGGGATTAATGTATGCTTCACTGACATATGTCTCCGTAAGTCAAAAGCAAGAAACATTAATAATACGCTCAATTTTTGGGTTTCAATTCTAAATACATGTATATTGCAAATTGCGTAGAATTGTGAATAACTTTTGAATATCATATCATAGTTATGCTTATTATCCGTCTGACTTTAAAGTGCTAAGTATAATAAAATGACTTACGAAGATTTTTTTCGTAAGAATTTTTGTGAAAAGCACCACTGATTTGGCCAAAAATGACTTAATATATTTGTATTTACATCCAAGGGTCTATGTCTAATTTTCGTACTCTTTGAACAAATATGGCAGTACATCGTTGAACTGATACACAATGATTGAATACTTGACGATAATACAAGATAGAGTCAGTAGATAGTTACAGTGAAGTACTCTTCAAAAATTGAAAACAATCTTTAGTATGATAGTTACAGTGCATTCGGAAATCCACGCCGATTTTCGTAGAAGATCGTGGTGGTGTTAAGAATGACAGTGGAGAGCTCTACAATTTTGAAAACGATCTTTAGTCTGATAGTTATAATGCATTCGGAACTCATCGGCGTTTTCTACACAAATATACTCATATCTTCGTCGAAGATAGTCGTGTCGTTCCGAATGAGTTACAACGAAGTAGTGGAGTGCTCTTCAATTTGAAAACAATCTTAAGTCTGATATATTATATCTACAATCTATGAGAAAAAATGAAACTTAACGCTTGCTGACGATAACAAATTTACTCCCAATTTACAAACAGTTATATAGGGCACTGACTTGTGAAAAAAGAAATTCATATTTCACGTAACATTGAAGTACTTGAATACATGATATTGATGTACAAAATCTGACCAAGAATCATCATGTAGTGAATGGGGTACCTGTAGATTTTGTACCTCACAGTCAGTTCTTCAACAAATTATTAAAAGATGGTAATGAATTATGCTGAATATTGTTAATGATTTTAGTGCAGTCAAAAATTACAATCCCAATTTATAGATTTAGTATTTAACAGCCGTTTAAACATCTATACTTTTCATTGTATCAACACTCAATATTTAAAGTTTTATACGATTGACGCTACTTGAACATAAACTATCTATATGATTATACTATGCAAAACAGTACAATAGTCTTAAATGTTGTTTTCCAACTAAAAATGATATCTTTGCAGTCTACGAAATTAGTGGGTGCCCGGTTGCCCGGAACAACTACTTTTTAATTTGGGAAACCAAAAAAATCTTTTGGGCAACTAAAAATCTACACACAAGATATAGTGCTTGCTACTAAATGACCTGTTCTGGCAACCCTTTTCATATCCTAATTTTTCATAGGATGTCTTTGGATTTTGTCCACACACGACATTTTAAGTTTCAAATGACAGGCTGAACTATATCAGAGCTTTACAGAACAAGGGACCGTCAAGATAGTGTTTACTAACCAAGACAAAATGATAACTGTATAGTAATCCAACATTATCATCTAGACCAACTTCAATATGATTTTATAGGCTTTGTAAACTCATTGAAAAAGTTGTTAAAAAGAGATAAACATTTCCTACTTGTTTAGATGATATATTGGGGACAATTTCAAATCATTATTCATGAGTTGTAGAATAGCAATTCTGTGCCTGTTTAGTTTTAATCAAGGGAGGTAATCCATGTTGATATATTAGAGAGATCAATGAGAAAATATGAGTTATCTCCCTTTAAACAAACTCAAAATATCTTAAAATGTGGTTAAGAACGGAAATCAGACATTTAAAATTACACGGTAGGGTCGTAAATAATGATAATAATAATAATAATCATTGTCAAAAATCACATTACGTTTACAATTTGAACTGAGATATAGTCCGAATTATGTGTGTATACAATTACAAAATGTACCTTTTACATGTATTTATATTTTATATTTATAATTTTGGGTTCCAGTAAGAGAGTCAGATTGTGGATGTTAATAAATAACCATAGTGATTTTTCAAACCAATCGGAATTGCACGATTTAATCATATGCCCTTTCCTGAAGACTTTAAGCTGGATTCTATATTTTTATTTTAAATCGTTGTTTTACTTAGCTCCTGGTTCTGCAAGACAGAATGGGAGCTATCATGGACGTTTTTCAAGATCAATAAAAATTGATAAATTTTTTACACAATGGCACAGGATGAGTTTGTGTAAATATATAAAATAAATAAAATGCCATATGAGAAATGAACACGCAAATACAACTATGAATTGATTCTATAAAATGAATAAAAAATCATAACTAGCATTTAAGTATTATCGACAGCAATTGCAGTAAGAATTCACGGGGGTGATCCAAAACATAGTTATCACACTTGAATCAATATTCAATGTTCTTTTCAAACATCAACAGAATAAACAAAGAATGGGGAGGTCCATTCCCGACCCATTCGTTAGACCATAAAGTTCGACTTAAGTAACCGTATTATGGGTCCATTCCAAACCCATTTGTCTGACATTCAAGCCACACTGCAGGGCCTGCGTTTCAATTCCAGACCATCTGCGAGAACATTTATAAGCCCTCAGTACCAGATCTGTATTTTAATGTAAAGAGAATCACTCCAGTACCTTTGTCTGACCTATGCCCCACTACAGGATCCTCAATTCATGAAAAAGGATCCATTCCAGAACCCTTTGTCTGACCCGAAAGACCTACTAAAGAATACGAATTTCAAGGAAAATGAATTTATTCCAGATTTTATCAGACCTTATACTCTGCAAAACTACAAGATCTGCATCTGAACATGAAACTATCCGACTACTCAACATAAAATTCTGCATGCAATGTAAACAATATTTATTGAATTATTTGATTTTTGCCTAGAAATAACAAATACATGTTATAATGTACAATCTCCAATATCTTAACATATGGTTTTATTCTTAGATAATGCATGTTATATCAATAACCAATTACATGTACATATTAAACAGCATGAGACAAATTGATAAAGTCTAAATATGGGCTATTCCAAACTTTTTTGCATAAAATCTGAATACACAAATCGTGAGAAATCTTTCATTAAATTACTCAATAATAGATTAAAATACGGTAAACATCGAACATCTTCCGGATTCAGTCATAGCATAGTACATGTGTACATTCATGTCGAATTTGGTTATCTTTTTTAATACAACTTTTTGTCTTTACAAAGCACATGTTCACACTCAATATCCAATCAAGAAACAAATTAAAAAGGCGAAATGTAATATTCGAATGCAAATATCAAAGACACTATGTATATACTTAAGTTGAATGCCCGGTTTCGTGTGAACCCATATTTTGGCATATTTATATTTTTCTAAGAAGGGAACCATCCATCAAAATGATATTTTTAATCCATTATCCATTCGTTACCTTAAAATGTATATAGGAGTACATGCCCCTAACCCCCGCCAAAAGTCCAGCAGGTCTATAGACAACCAGTGTCATCCATTGAGCAAATAAGCTAATATCACAAAGCTAAAGAAACTAACTAATTAACTAACTAAATAGACTGTACACATATTATAATATTCACGGAATAATAAAAGTTATGTAATTGCAGGAATACGATGTGTTTAATTAGTAACTCAACTATATTACTCCATCAATCATTAAATATTTAATTATAACCTTTCACACATTTTGAAATCCTTCGAGAGCAAACAAAATTATCATACTCAATTCATGCCTTAAATAAAATCTTAAGGCGAAGCAATTGCGAATGCAGTCGTTTCAATCTTAAATGACCTTGCTCAAGTTCGAAACAAACATAATACAGCTGTAATTTATTATAGAAATACATATAAGAAAGTCATATTGACTATTCCCAGCTTTTAGGGTTCATATATATTTCGATCAACACTAAAACTTGCAAATGAGATTCAAAATTTAAACTCTTGCTTGACGCCTAAAACGTTATTGCTCCATCAAAGTATGACAATGCTGTAATGAACGTGACGAGACATCACTAGAGTAAAGAATTTGAATAAAACTCTTTTCAGGGTTAAGACAAACGTCGTTCATACAATGGTATCTGAATTGTTAAAATCATATTAATAAAAAAAGCTAAACGCCCAAATGTTAAATTCAGCAGTAAAACGTATTCACTTCACTCAAGCTAAAATGTAATCACACAATTTTTTAATTTAATCACAAATGATATTATAGCATCACGTCAAGTAACTCTTTCTAAGTAACACACCTATATATACGTGTATTTGCTATAACTGCCTAATGACTAACTACAATCTATAAAAGAATATTTAGCACACGAGTAACTAACACATCTGACTATCAACTACAAATTATTTGGCCTAGGAAGTCTATATAAAATTCTCACTCGCAAAATAGGCAAAAGTCAGTTCAAATCGCATCGAAAACGTACCTCAATGTTTCATTTGTGCAAGAAACTATTCTACTAGCTCAGTACCGGGTGACCAGAAAATAGACTCAAGAATACATACATCAAGAGTTGATATATACGTATATTTTTACGATTGGAATACATGATTTGAAGAAGAAACTCTCATATATCTTTTAAATTTGTCAACCAATTAAGAAATTTCAGTTTGTAGATGATTATGTAGAGATAAGTCAAGGCACAAAGTAAGATATTTAGTCAGGAACTAACTAATTGTTATTTATTAAGATTGTAGAATGGTAACTTGACCTGAGGGTTTTTGCTGTTATGGCTTGTTCATTTTGACCCGATACGAAAAGCATCATTCATAAAAGCAGTCACAGTGAAATGACTGACACAAGTAAAAAGCCTTTGGTGTGGCCTATAATGCCGGAAGACTAGTCCAGGAAAATCAAATGAGAATTGTATTCAGGCTATGACTTGGGGATTCGGACAGCGCCGGCCATCTTGTGGCATGTACTGTACAAATGTATTCCGTATTTCCCTGTCTCAGGTCAAAATGAACAAGCTTTAGGTAGAGACTAACATTAAACGGATTTAACGTGTTAAGTTCTGACAATAATGTTAACTTCTAGTTAGTATTAAAATACCTCACGTCAGTGACGTAACATTTCATTGTAAAACCAGGGGAGGTAACCGTTGCAAGGAGAATTATTAGGGGAGGTAACCACTGCAATGAGTATTATTAGGGGACGTAACTGCTGCAAGGAATATTGTTAGAGGAGGTAACTGCTGCAAGAAGTATTAATGGTTAATGTATTACACAGGTTATTTTAACAACAAATAAAGAAAACCCTTACGTCCACTACTGATGGATGTTTCCAGCTCGGTGCTCCAATACTCTATAATATGAGAGAAAAATAAACAGTACAGTAACAATAATTTGATACAAAAATAAACAAAAGACTTGATCCAAAAGCCTCAACTCTACGAAAAAAACTTCACAAAGTTAAAGATTTGCATGGTTGTTTACAAAACGTACTTGAAAAAAAAATCTTTTAACAGGTTGCGTGTTAGTTTACATTAAACCTGTAATTATTTAAAAGCAGTTTTACTGCTTCTATAAAAGTTCCAAAAGTTTTGAGAGTTTTTTAGAAAAACTGATATCTTAGTTGAAATCTATACAAGGACTGCTTTAAAATTAAAATAGCCAAAATTATCAATATACACCGATTCAGTTTTTTTCACCGTTTAGAATTTATTTTCATGACTTACTGTTATGACTGTCACACAAGGGGATAGTAATCTGTCAAAATATAATTTATTTGAAACTAAATTAGTGCCAAAGCACTTTACCAATACAACAAAACCAAAACCGTATTTCAAACTATGGAGGCATATTTATGCCACCATGTAACTACATAAGTAACAAGTTTATTAAGTGATTAACCAGGTAATAATGAATTAATTACTTACCACTTTTACAAAATACTGGTAAGTGGTTATCTAGTTAAGAAAATATATCATCATTAATCTAACAAGTAGTTAACTAGTTACGTAACTAGTTATATAACTAAAATATCGCTAATTTATCATTTGACAGGTTTATTAGTTAACCACTGAATTAACTTGTTATGTAGTTATCTAGTTACATAATTTGGAAAACACTAACCAGAAAGCGATATTTTGGTTAAGTGGTAAGCGGTAACTAGTTATGTAACTAGTTAACCACTTAATAAACTTGTTAGTTACGCGATTATCTGGTGGCAGGAATTTTCCACCATACCAACCGTAGCGTATATTGTATATTAGCTTTTAAAAAATAGATACCGAAGATATAAAAAATGTTACAACTTAAAATGGAAGTTAAAAAAGATTCAATTACTAATTCAAAAAGTAACTGATACTAAATTTACTTTGATCTACGGAACTTGGCATTTTCAATAGTCAATAAATTAAGTTGACATTTTTTAAAGTCGATAAATTAAGCGACGTTTTAAAACTGTCGCTTGACTTCAAATGTTACTTTGCTGGTCTATTCCTTTGTATACCCATTATCACAGACCATTTCATGTTTTAATAAATACAATCAAACTTTTGGTGTCCGGCCACTTGTTAATGCTTTTTGTGTATTTTAAATTAGACTGTGAGCCGTTTTTAAAACTTTTTAACTCATGTACGGCGGGTTTTACTTGAATTTATATAAAAAATTTACAGAATCTTTTATCAATGATATGACGATATCATTCATAGCTGGTACAGTATGGACCAACGAGAGTGTACCCGATCAATACGAGATCATTTTGTCGTCTAGAAACTCACAGGGAGAGTGATAATGGGTTATCGCAGAATAATCACGGATTTATACGAATTGTCACGAAAGTTGTCGGACTGAACTCGTAACGGTTCGTAATATGTGAAATCAATGCATAAAGCACAGGAAGGTGCCATACACAAATTTCCCTTATTATAGTATATTTATATACAAAAATGATAATGAAATATTGAGTGTGGTACCTGCGGCATATAGCAGGTATATTTGCTTTTCCCTCGCCTGGCTGTCAAATACAGAATTGACTGTATCATTTATTGTAAACTATAACCAAATACCATTTTGTGTTTCATATCAATTATAAAAATATCGTGTAAGCTTTTAGTGAAAATATTGACTTAGGAAACAAATATACAAGTCAAGTCATAGAAACAAAAGTCAGTAGTAACAAAAACTAGTGCCAGGAATTCACTATGGGATCAAATCAATAAAATATTAAAACAAATAAAAACAGCATCGATAAAAGTATATTGAGTTAGGGGTGCTTGTATGCAGTATATTTTGTATTGTAGTTTGTCAACGATGCAGTTGTTTAAAGTTTCCATTTTAGATTAAGGTGATTTTACAGCGGCCAGCGCACCGAACCTAGCTTTCCTGGACCTTTGTCTTTAACCAGTACTCACCTACCCTTTCAATATATATTTTTTTCCATTTAACTTATCAATAGCGGACTTCACATTATTGTCAAGTCGTCATAGAAGGGTATAACAGCCTTGGGTTGAATTCGAACCAGCGTCCGATTCGGAACACTAGATTCGAAATCCCGACGCGCTACCAACTGCGCAACCGACTCGGTCCTATCTTGTTCTTATGATCATTGAATGCAATTCGTTCTTATGTTTAATACACCCCAGGTAAAGTCTTTAAGTCAATTTAGATATAAATAAGAAGGCAACCTCTATTGTAAACAAGAATGTAACACAATCATTAAATTAATCAATCTATTAATCAATGATTAATCATGTATTTAACCTATCAATTAAAGATCAATCATACATTACTAATTAATCAATTAATCATTAAATATACGATGTGTGAGAATTACAACTTTTTTCATTCATTGGGGGAAAAACCTCGTGGACGTTTTTCAATAGAATATGACATTAAGAACTTTATAATGGCTTTCTTACTATTCATGGACATGATTGAAAATTCTTTAGAGAAAAATTTGAACCCATAAATCGACAAGGGCGGATCTGTAATATTTTCTACAGTGCTGTTTTTCATGGGCAAGAAACTCTTTTCTAATAGCATAAAATATGTATTGTTAAATCTTATTCGTTTGTCAGTAGCGTATACATACATTAACCCTGCTGATTTAAATATTCACTACAATACTTATAATATATTATACTCACGATAGATTAGGATATACAATGTACATGTATTTGAATCAGTGGAGTTTATGTATGCACCACTGAAAGTTGAATACAATTAAACAATATTTGGTGACCAAAGGAAATGGACTTTAGAGTGATTAATGTTAAATGTACGACAGTGTTTCAAAAAAGCTAAAAATAAGTTTGTATAGTCAAATGTCCATCCAGGACTTTCACTCTAAGTTTGTATTAACAAAGTGAAAAAAATCACCTAAATGGTTTGTTCCAATTATTTCAAATTTTCATGTACATGTATAGTTCAACTTCATCTAAATTTCAGTCGTGTATTGTCGATCATGAGTATAAAAATACGGTAGTGAGTATTTAAATCAGTGGAGTTAATACATGCGCCATGACATTTAAATAAACATGAAGAATATAATGGATACCATCTTCAAAAACATTGTAATGTTTTCAAGGTTTCAAATATTATGCAGGTTTCCACCCCTCAGCTGATTGCATTTATAAAATTTAAATTCCCCCATACTTAAATGTTATTTATATCATTGACTGTTTGCATCTTATTATATAATTTTGTATCGCATGTACCCCATACTGTAATTTATTACGTGGAAGAAATAAAGCTATGTTCTGTTCTGTTCGTTCTGCATTTATAAAATTTAAAATAAGAGATCTGCCGCCTCTCTGTCCAATATTTCCTCTAGAACCGCCATATTGTATCAGGAAGCTCTCTAATGTCTCACAAACATTCCAGGGAAGATTAAACTATGTATATAGTGTGTAATTCCTCATTTATTGATGTATAGATTGTCTCATTGTTTGACCTAGTGAACTAGCTTGAATATCAGAGTAGGATAGAACAGAATGGAATAGAATGGAATAGAATGGAATAGAATGGAATGGAATGAAATGGAACGGAATGGAATGGAATGGTATGGAATGGAATGGAATGGAATGGAATGGAATGGAATGGAATGGAATGGAATGGAATGGAATGGAATGGAACGGAACGGAACGGTATGGAATGGAATGGAATGGAATGGAATGGAATGGAATGGAATGGAATGGAATGGAAGGGAAGGGAACGGAACGGAACGAAACGGAACGGAATGGAATGGAATGGAATGGAATAGAACAGAACATGGAACGGAACGGATTAGATTAGAATAGAATGGAATAAAATAGAACAACATAGCTACCTCGATATAGAAATAGAATTTAATTGCTGATAAATTAAATATAGGCCAATGTCATGTAGCTCCATATTAATTATATAATTTTTAAGAGCTTATTTTAAATATTATCCAAATATAAATTCTTACACTAATTCATACGCAAACAGAAATTCGAGATCTTGAGTTATTGATATTAGATATTAACAAGAAATGTCTTTAAAAAAGACAAACGGCGTCGATTTAAAAACAAGAGGGCCCAAAGGGCCCTGGGTGCTCACCTGAGGAAAAAGTCAAAGGTCACAGAAGAGCCATTTACAGAGGACCACTAATGTTAAAACCTATTTTTTTTACCCAGTGACCTACTTATCCAACCAATCAGACCTATTTGAACAATTTTGGTAGGAAACCACCCACGGACCATTCCTGTTGAGTTTGGGCCAATTATCATAAGCGGTTCAAGAGAAGATGTTGTTTGAACTTTTCCTTATATATTCAATATATATTATATATTCAATGTAATATTGTGATTCATGGGGTGGGGTCAATTTTGACCCAGGGGCATAATTTGAACAACTGTGATGGAGGACCTCTAGATGATGTTATATACCAAATATGAAAGCTCTAGGCCTTGTAGTTTCAGACAAGAAGATTTTTGATAATTGCATTGTGAAAACCTATTTTTTGATTCCGTGACCTCCGTTAGTATTTGCTCATACAAGTTGTGACCACGCATCATCACTTCATCAACAACATTTGCAGACCAGTTTCGCAGACTTGGCACATGATTGCCTACTGTAAACAATATAACAGCCAATGCAATTGCCGTAGACTGATAACCTGCAGCTTGTGAGCATATCTGACCTTGGTGAAATCGACCGTTAATAATCCTTACCATTGTTTTGATCTCCGTTGCCCGTTCAATGTTGTTTAGAGTCAGCTACCTATGCTCGGTCACTACCAATGCTCGGTCACCCCTAGCAAATTTCGATTAATTAAAAAGGGGACCTCGCGTATTGTTTCTAATTTTAGTCATTATACCTGTCAAACGCTCGCGGAAAACCCGAAATCATGATCATCTAGACGCTTATCTGTTTATGCAGACGATAGATACGAGCGCACCTGCTGTTTTCCGCTAGAAAATCCTAGAGGCTAGAAAATCGAATTTGGATATAAATGTGACCGAACAAAAATTATGAATTTATTCTTAAAAGTTACGTACCAATAACTCTGCGGATTAATAAATATATGTGGAGCTGTGACTCTCAAAGTGTAAACCCCGGAAACTGGACGTAGTGAGGCTAACTTAATAATTATTGGGTAATATGTCAGACTTTTTACTAGAAACCGGTTCGTATCTGGAGACGTAATTCATTTTACCCATAAAATATTGTGTTTGACACGTAACTTTTTATTGTTACAATATAATAAAACACTTTGGAAAGCAATAGAAGTCTACCCAAAAAAAAAAATCTACGAACGAAGCAAAATTTCGTAAAACACTGCATTACAATAGTGTGGCCTTTATTTTTCGCGCGTGTCAGGGCCATCCAATCGAAGAGGGGATTTTCTCTGTTTCCCCCGTACGTCATTTTCAGTGCTTATAAAATCATCCAATAGAACGGCGGATTTCCGAAATTCCCAGACATACGTCATTATACAGAAATGTAGGTCAAAATCCAGCTTAGACAGCTACGCCGAAAAATAAGAATTTCACTTTTAAATTACAAATTTTAGTACCTACTATAAGTGGATTTAATTCTAGCAGATCTAGTTAGATTTTCGTCGCAATAAAGTTTACGTTTGCCAAATTAAAAAAAAACTATATAAAATTTAAGTGCAAAGTTTAATGCTTTAAATAACAAGTGTGAAAACAAACAAAACATGAACTATATTAAATATACAATGTATATTTTAAGAGAATTTCAATAAAATATAAAAGACTTTAGAAATTATTTTTTACACTATAAGCTGGTTTAACAATTAAGTTATTCAAACGTCTTATAAAAGACTTTATAACTAAATAAAATCCTAACAAAAATAATATATATCTTCATTCAGATGTACACCCTGTAAAACTAATAAAATTTAAATGGAATTTAAACTCAAAGATACATAATGTACGAAATACAGTCTAACTCCAGTGACAATTATTTTGCCACTGTCTATTCCAAGACATTCTCGTGCCCAGAGGCTATTAAGATTCTCGTCAAATCAATCTTGATAACCTCTGGGAATGAGAATGGTTACAAGGCGCATTAGGTTCCTATTATAATTAATTGTTTTGGCGTCATTTTTCATAACAAAACTTTAAAAATCTAAAATATATATCCCTTATTGCATTTTAATGTCGTGGAAGTTTAATGTCATTAGGTTGTTGTTCCTGATATTTTTTTCCGATGCTTTTTTATAAAGTTCAACACTATAAATAAAAATACTAACTTAACAAGTTTTCGAGTTTCTGAGTTTATAAATTTGAATAGTCCAATGGAAGCAACAAGTATTAAGACTTAACAGGTTTTGTAATTTCGTGTATTTTGCATTCGAATGTCCAGATTTAAACTAAGCGAATCGATCGGAATTCATAGGATATCCTTTTAGGGACCAAATTTTAAAAGTTGCACTGTACATACTGAAAACACGGTAAGAATTAAGATAACATGGAAACTACGATAAAGTCTTTGAAAAATAGATAAATCTTTCTTAAAACATATATAAAGCTATCGACATTCTTCAGGACGTCTTAATACTTAAAACTGATGTTCTTTTACAGAATAAAATATAGTTAGAAATAAAGTAAAGAAATAACAGGAGATTCGAACAGATTGAACTCCCAACTCACTCAATATGTTTAAAAAACCGATCGAATTCGAGGTTTTTTAACATTGATTGTATTTCACATTGACGAGCAAAACTGAGCAGTAGTCCAGTGGTAGGACAGGTGCTTAAGGATCAAGAGGTCCTGGGTTCGAGTCCCACTAGGGGCACTGCTAATTTCCTTGAGCAAGAAATTTACCTGCGATGGCTTCACTTCATCCAGGTGTAAATGGGTACCTGCGAGGGTGGTATAATTCTGTTGCGCCAAAGTGTCGGCTGCACTAAGCGGAGTAAAAATAATCCCCAGGGAGATTGATAGATAGATACCAGTAGCCAGATGACCAGGGGTAATAGCTGCAAAGTCGATGAACGTGCATGAGCACGAAACTTAGACTATAAAATGCAATTACTTTATCTTACTCTTTCAAAAAGGGCGTCAGAAAAAGGGCCAATATACTGCCTTTTGGTATCAATTAATCCTGATAATGTTCGGGTCTATGTAGCAAACAGTCGCATTTTTCTCAAGATAAGTCATCCTAGTTTTGAAGATGGTATTTTTGTCGGGAAACAAAACATATGATAGTATAGTTTTCAAGCAATCACTAATCCCATACAGGTATATGTAAGCGTGATTACTATGGGTGGAATAGACAAACTTAACCAATGAAAGTATGGTATTGAATAAGGTTTTTAACATTTTCTGGAAGAAGTATTATCATCGCATTTGTGATTAAACCATGTCTTCTAGTATCTGCATGAGACTACGGAACGTTGTAGCGTGAACACCAACTTGAAAATAACGAAATGTGGTCACAGTTTAACATTAAGAGGGTATCAGAGATGACAATAATCGGGCGGAATTTTCGTAGCTCAAAATGTCAAATTCATTGAGTTGTATATATATCTGATAAAAAGTTCAAAACTTTAAACTTCAGTATTTCATATATACATGTATACCATACATAGCAATCTACATAACGCTCTATTCATTGTAAATATAACAAAAACAGGCAGCCATTATTATAAACTTAACAAAAAAACTTCACAAAAACAGGCAGTCATTGCGGTTGTTTTAAAGATAAGGTATAATATACATGTCAAAATATTGGTATACGTGAATGAAGACTTTGGTTCATACGTCTAATTAATGAGTTTTAGCTAATTATGCTTACATACGTATACTTGGACAGATTCGGTATATTTGCGAGGGAGGGGGTGAACAGTTTATTGAGTGGAGTCCCGACTCCGGATACCTAGAATGTCAATTTTAATTGAGATTAGGTAAGAATTTCGGACTTGTTATATATACCTATAATATAATTTCTTTTTGTAAAAAATATGTTTCGGACTTGTAAAAAAAAAGTTTTTGTGCTTATTAATTTTAATAATATATGACAAATTTGAAGGGTTGGGGTCTGGACTCGATGACCCCTTGCTGGAGCCACGTATGGTTTGAATACATATATGAATATAAATTCATTCTTAACAATACAATATCTAAACATATGCATAATACCATGGCATTCATGTCACAGGAGATCATATTACCCGGGTCTTTTATTTGTAACAAGTCTTTGAGAGAATGAAACCATTCAATTTGTATGCTAATTGACAAATAAACACGTTACTTTTTTATCCGTGCGTACAGTATACAAAATATATTTTCATATAAAATCTACGTTCAACATTTCATTAAAACACTAATAACATACATGCACATAATTAGATATTGTCTCTTATTAAGGAATATCGGTTTACATGTAATTAGATATATTCAATTGATCAACACCATCAGTATAGCTAAATGACGTACACGGTTTGCACGAGGGAACGGATTGCACGTGAAAATGGATATCACGAGGAATCGAATTGCACGGGAAAACTGATTGCACGTGGAAATTGATTGCACGAGGAAAATAACATGAGCAGACATGTGGAGTGGACAATTGACTGTGCACAGTCTCAAACGTTTTCGTGAGTGTTGTTTGTCGGTCACAATACACATGCATTTACTACATTTCACGAGAAAAAAATTACCAAGCTTTGATGAGGGGTTTCTTTTTCTCGTAAGAATGTATTTATTATAAAAATTCATTCGACTATCACTCAGTGGTGCATACATTAGCATCGCTAATTTAAATACTCACTACAGTACCTCTGTACTTACTATGGATATAAATATATATATATCCATATCTATGTACGAAGATTATCGAATACACGTTCAGTATTTAAATCAGCAGGGCCAATGAATACGCCACTGACAGTTGAATGAAATATAACAATATAACACGACAAAACTACACAAGATTCCTGATGTAAAAACAGTGTACTAGAATAGAAAGAAAACATACATGTATTCGTAAATGTAGCAAGACGACCTTTTAAAGAATGCTATGGTGTTTTATTCAACGTTCACTAAAGTCAGAACATTTAAGCTAGGAAATTGAATTCTTAACATTTAGTGAAATTTTTATAGAAAGGAACCAGGACGTTTTAAATCTCTTATGACCCTTAAAACAGATACAGTTTCAAGGGTCTCAGATGAGCAGGGTCCCTCTTTCTGGAGGAATTTTCAAAACATTAGCAGACAGTCTTTTAATCGATTTTGATCGATGACCCCTGTAAAGCAAAGATTGACATTAACCCCCTAAAAACAAAGGACCCAACCCTTTAGAAAATAATTATGGAATCTCTCCTGATACCCTAAAATATAAACAATACATGCTGGTTCCCACTGATTTAAATACTTACTCTTCTACTGGCTGGTCTGGTACCCGGTATTTGTTCAAACACAGATCTCGTGCTACTAGGGCGTGTCAATCTTCGACTCTGAGGTCTAGAGGGCGTGGCAACACCGTTTGGTCTCTTCTCACTGGAGCTGGTTAAAGGTCTGTCCTCAATTTTTAATATATCCACGTGATTTTCTTCGTTTTCGTTCACGAGTTCCTCGTGAATCGGACTTGGTGGGGAAACATTTTCTTCCGGGACTTGAGCTTTTCTTCCATGCCCGTGATCGTGGTTACACGTTCTCCTACTAACTTTCGGTTTACTTTTCTTATCCATTATTTTATCTTGAATTAGCAAAAAATAAATCCTGGTAATTTAAATCCAACCACAGCAACGCAACTTACAACTCATGTGAAAACAAAGAATTAAATCCAAACGCAACGAAAACACAATTCACTAATAAAGAAATCCAATCGTAATTTGCATGTATGAATATTTATATGAAAATTTTCACTCTGTTTAAATGAGTTTCAAGTTTAAAACAAGACTTTTTATATATTTCAAATGAATGTCCTATTATGTAAACTGTATTCATGAATGAAAAATATCACAATTTATAATCACGTGGGGTATACATGTATATTGTCAATTAATAAAATGAAGGCTATCAAATTACACATAAGGACACTCTTTAAAATATAAGCTGGTCCGAAAACTGTTTACTGCAATTCAAGCATAAATTAACTTTCCCAATAAATGTACACGTTTGTATATTAAATCCAAAATAAAATGTAAAATTTTCACCAATAAAATTAATTAAAAACTTCGACAAAAAAGTTTTAAACACAAATAAAACGTGTGAAATAGTTTGATATAGTTTCAAAACAAATGAATATTAAAATCCACGATGAATAAAACAGAACTCGCTGTCATAGTTTGTCTGATAAGAAAAAATTAATACCCAATTTATTGTCAATGAAAAACAGTGAGCTAAACTTTCATATTATCTTATTTAAGTCAATAAATCCATTAAAAACCATTGAATATATTTCCATGTTCACAAATATGCAATATTTTCAAAACTATTCTTCAAAGTTTACTTAGCGAACCGCGATTGTGTTTGCTTTGTATTAAACAACCGTCAATATATATATTCCAATAATGGCATAGATTTGAATAGAATACTACTGAGCTATTGTAAAACTTCAACTTCGTGTGGTTCCATCGCGTACTTAAAGCCACTATATGAAGATATATTCATTAACAGTAGACTTGAAAACTGTTTTACAACCATGAAATTATCCAAATATAACATGCATTAATTAAAGACACAATAAACTGTTTAAACCATTCTGCTTCCTAAATTTGAGTTTGACAGGATGTCTTAAAAAAGTGAGGTGCTTATATAAGAGCAAGCTTTATTTAATTAATTCGCTCATGTTTAATATGCCTGACATGGACGGGTCCAGCGGGGGTCAGGGGGTCCGAACCCTCCCTCCTAGAATTTGGAAAATGTTCATGTTCATTAGTGTATTTCTTGCTTGTAAGTCATTTTTAAGTAGTATGAAGCAATTTTTCTCGGTGCACCCTGAAAAGTTCGCCCCCCCTCTAGAAAAAAATCCTGGATCCGCCCCTGCCTGATCCAAAACTATTTAGAGCTTAATTATATAATTCAGAGTAAGTTTTTTTTCTGTAAAAAGACTTCATCTTTAATAAACTTTGATAAAAACAATTGTTTCAAGTATTGACAACCAAATTCTACAGTCAGTTTTGATCTACTTTCAGTTTGAAATGCAATAAAATGATGTAAACATATCTAAGCAATACATGTATTTGCATTTATTTAAAAAAACTTGTTCATTAGAAGTGTTTCAAATAGATAAATGTTTATTTTCTTTACAGTCAAAAAACAGTGTTACTTTTGATAATGGGGCTTTAACTTATTCAGTCGTGAACTATCGGGAATTTCGTCGCGTGTATGAGTTATATTAACTAGCGAAGCGAGTTGATATATCTAAAAACATTTAAACCGCTATTGTTAAATTTTATTCAAATGCCAGTGGCTCATACATTAACCCTGTTGATTTAAATACTCAGTATATTTGTCATTATTTCCGAACATTTATACGGATAGGCTATTTTTATCGACAGTGAATACAAATCGTGGCGAGTATTTAAATCAGTAGGGTTATGAATGCGCTATTGACAATTGATCAAAATAAACAATACATGAATTCTATCCAACCTAGACAATGAAAATTAAATTATCATTAATATCAAAATTTTAATGTCCATATATACAAAGTTTATTTGCTTTATTCCAAGTTAAAACCACAATTGCCTCAAAGCATGTAAAACTCGGGGTAATATAAATTATAATTTGGCCTTATACATACACGTTTTGCCCAGTGAATTTCGTAAGGAAGCTAATTAAAACCCACGGGAAACCGACTTATGCGCACGAGTTTCACGAATATTTATGCACGATTTTCTCGGCTATTTACACGCGATTTTCTCGGCTTTTTAGGCACGATTTATTTTCTGGTC
Organism: Mactra quadrangularis; assembly: GCA_025267735.1. Taxonomy (NCBI): domain Eukaryota; kingdom Metazoa; phylum Mollusca; class Bivalvia; order Venerida; family Mactridae; genus Mactra; species Mactra quadrangularis. The sequence goes on along the minus strand of CM046305.1, from coordinate 42,018,390 downwards.
TTTTTACGCACGATTTTCTCGTTTTAAACACGAGATTCTCGAGTTTAAAGCACGAGAAAAACGCTCTGATAATCGAAACAGTTAATTAGAAAATGTTCGAACACTGTTAATAGAATCGGAACAGCTAGGAGGGCAATACCTTTGTCTGACGTAAAATGTCGGGGATTTCCGTGTATTTAGTAGAATACGTATTCAAAAAACAAAGACAATCATCGTTGTCTCCCTTGAACTAACTATTTTGAAAGGATATAGCCAAGATCTCATACTAAAATCATAGAAGTTTTTGGTTGGGTAGCAACACTTCGTATATGTTATATAACTGAAGTCAATCAACCTACTTACCTTTCCATTGTGAGTGTGAACGTGACAAGTGTTAACTTAGTGCTGTAAATGTCAATAGTTTCAATCTTGATAAAGCTTGGAGTTTTGAATATCTTTTACAATGTCATGTCTGGTTTCAAATTTCTTTCACGTACATGTATAGTGCAACTTGAGAATTTACACTGTACAATACGTATCATAAATGGATATCTCCTGTTTTGGTTTGTTATTTGTTGGGTTTAACGCCGTAGCAACACATTGTATAGGTCATATAATGGCGGTCAGTCAACCTTCTCACTCCTCCTGGAAAGCTTAATCTCTGGATTTATCAGTTAACCAACTACTAAGCGCATGCTTTCGTCAGTGACTGACAACTGTCCAACATAATTAAAAATCATTGGTAGGAAGGATATTGAACATAGAAATAATTTCATGACCAAGCTCCACGAAAGTATGCCCCGCCCGGGAATCCCAGGACCCCTCGATCAGTAGACTTGCCTGCTACCAACTGAGCTAGCCGGGCGGCTTCGTGTTCTAAGTGAACAGTTGGTTTTCATTCCTTCAGAAGAAATATCTGTCAGCCAAAATCAGCAGATCTCTCTTTTTAGCTACTCTGAAACATCTACTAGAATGGGGACTAAACCTGTCATGTGTGATTAAATTGAACAGTATAACCTGCACAGCAACAGCTTTTGTTATTTCCCTTGGGTGTAATTTGAGTTGAATTTAACAAGAGCAGAGCAACAGCCCCTGAACAACAACACTTTTTATTCCCTCCTAGAGAGACTGAACTGTATTTCCAATTTTCATAGAGCATATAAAATGGCAAAACTAACCATGGTTGCAATGATTCCAGTCAATGTAAGAAGTCAGCAAAGGGCATCAATTTGATTTCCATTCGTAACTCATAATTTACAGTTCAATACCAGCCACAGGTGACAGACTCAATTTTTCCTTATTATAGTATATATAGAGAACTATACACCAGCCTTTAAACATGTCTGTAATGATAAAAACCGAAGTTTGTCTAAAAGAAAATTGACTTGGACAGCGTTCAAATCTGTAATATTTTGCTCTAAAATTCACATTTTTATTCAAGTCAAATTCAGGTTGCTTCCATCTAGTCCTGGAGAGATAGAAAAATCCCATTCACTCAATTTCTCTTGTAAAAAGAGTCAACGGGCTTTTAGAGAAAAGCAGAAATTCCCTAGCAAGGGGGAGAACTCGAATCACTCTAATCCAAGAAATACTAGACCTATAACTGAATGAAATATTATCTCCCCAACAGGTCTTTGTCAAGAAATTAGATGCAGAGAAAATGAGCAGACAAGATTTTTCATCAAAGGGCTATAACTCAAAATCAATGGCCTGTAATCAATATGGGATATGAAAATGTCTGCCTGACATCTCATAGGGGATCCGGACCCCCACCCCTCTGAAATTTTCTAAATGTACCTTTCCATTAGTGTATTTCTTGCCTGTAAGTCATTTTTAAGTAGCATGAAGCAATTTTCTTGGTGCTTAACATAGATTTAATGGGTATGTAGTTTAATTGTTGCATTATTCTGCAAAATGTGTATAATGTGGTTGTGATTCGAAAGTTTGGACCCCCTTAAAAAAAGTCCAGACCCCCCCCCCCCCCCCCCCCCCAAGAAAAAAATCCTGGATCCGCCCCTGCATCTGCTATATGAGTGAAAGTTTAAATCAAATCCATTAGATGGGTGCTCAGAAAGTGAGTGGACAAGTATATAACCCCCCCCCCAAAAAAAAAATCGAGGGGGTATAATAATAAACATGAACAAAAACACTCTTCATATTATAAAACAATTTTATTTCTTGTTTTCATGGTCTGTTAATCCAGCAGAGAAAAAAAAGAAACAAATGACAGACATATATATGATATTTTCACATCATGTGACCACATCATGTGACAATGTCACATGACCTCTCAGTACCGTTTGTTTAGTTTTAAAATGCATCATGTGACAGTCACATGACATATAATGTACATGCTTCATATTTAAACATTCAATGAAACACAGACATATTTATGATTATCAATTTAAAAAACCCAATTTTACAACTAGTTCAGTTTTAATAAGGGATTTTAGTCAGTTATTTCCCCTTGTATACTCTTCAAATAGAGAGGTCCAATTAGTTGGATTACTCGGATTTTACCCTTACTTTTCAATGTCACTTTCCAAAATTAATCTTAAATAACTTTTTGTACATCTTTTTTTTTCTTTGAAAACCAAGCAAAGTATTGTAAGGGTAAAGAACTATCTCAATTGCACCACTTCTGTTAATATCTTAATTAAAAAGAATGATATTAGATGAAGTATTTTGTTATCCTTACATAGGACTTCAATGATAAAATCCGAGGATTCCAATTGTAAGGACTTACTTACCAATTGGAATATTTCAGATTTTATCAAGGAAAGATAACTGACTAAAGTACCTTATTATTATACACAAACATTCAGGCTTCAAAAGAAAAATAGTTTAAAAATCACGCACACACATAAAACTTCGTACACAACGAGTACTATTATATAACGATAAATGTTCACAGATCTATATTTTCCGCATTTCTGCAAATATCATAATAAATATTTTACAAAATTAATAATCTAAGAGGGGGGCAATGTAGCAACAGTTATTTTAATGTTAAACATGGGGAAACATTGTCATCTTATAATCGTACAATAATAGCTACAAAATAATCATTTTCACATGTGATTAAAAATTGTGTCAATAACAGACGTGTATAATGCAACTACAAACCTCAATCTCATGTGGGGAACTTTTAGGCGTGGCTTCGTACACCTATACATTTATATTTGATTATGTTGCAATTCGTATACTAACATAATCATAATTAGCAATTATAACTGATAAATAAATTTTATGCAGGTTATTTTGACAATTTACATGAAGTTATTTACTGATCATTTCGAAGGGGAGTATTAGGGCATTGCACTTTGCCCTTTTTTCTTTCCTCTCAGCCCTTTTTTGCAACTCATTTACATTGAAACATCAACCCCCTGAAGCATCCAGCCCTTTTTCCACCTATCTGCCCTTTTTAGAGTTCCAGTATAATTGCAACAATACTTACAATTGTATTGCATAAGACCCCTTATGATAATAATGATTATGGTTAATAATCAGTCATACAGAAAATATACCAACAATTAGGATTGAAGCAACACCTCAAAGTTCACATACGAGACTAAAGATCATGGTTGCATTTTAACACACATATAAAAATGTTAACCACACATTTTTTATATTAAATTAACAAAATTCTAGCAACTTATGACCATAGTCATAAAATGTTTACTTATCGTAAACAACATAATTTTTCATGTAATAAAAATATTCATTAAAAATATTTAATTAATTAACAATACAACTGTTACATATATAGAGGAACAAAGTTTTCATTTTTTCATAATGCACAATATTTGAAACTGATGTCAATGTGTTTTCTAAGTGTTTTTAAACAGCGTGAAAGTCTTTCGACATGTTGATTAAAGCAGATTTTATGCTCTTAACATGATAGACGATGACTAATGAAACATAATTTTAGAAAATGTAAACATGAAAAAAGTTAAAATTAAGGGCCCTGTAAAAACCCTGAACCCCTTTCAATGAAATTTCAATTAATTATGATCTACAAAGAAAAACCAAAAATCCCTTTAATAAACTCCAAATTTAAAGTCTCTGTTTAAGATTTACCATAAAACCCTGTTTCTATAGAAATGGACTTTTAAAACCTTTAGCCCCTAGGCCATAACTTTTTGCATAACAAGAAAGGGTACGATTTGCCCTTTTTGAAGAGGCAAAAAAATGTATGACTTTTGCCTACTTGATTAAGTTGTAAGGGAGTTAACTCATACTGTCGTGATAAAAATGAAAATTTATCTGCAGTTACTTCCCTTGATTCTGAAAAAATTCTGGAGCTGCGATTTGGTAAAATCCAGCTTGTTCTAACATCAGCTAGGAACTTCTTGATGGAAATTTTGTTAGACATTTTAGGCCTTTAGCCTTCAAACAAGATTTTATGATCTTAATTAGGAATGGTGATGATTTTCATATCAAGAATGTGAAATGGTTGTAGCCAGTTAGTCAGGCTTTCAATCTGATTTAGGAGCTCTGTAGACAGACAGGATTTTAATTAGACAAGGTGAAGTTATTGATAGATTTTTACTCAACTGTCATTGCGGCATACATTAACACCACTGATTTAAATACTCAATATTTGTTTGATAATCCCCATATATAAATATGGATATCTATTTTCCTCGATAGTTAGTACAGAAGTACTGTAGTAAGTATTAAAATCAGCAGGGTTAAGATAACAAGTACAGTAAACAAGTACCACAGAATTCATAGCAAGAAAATATTCAATTACATATTAGACATGTAATAGAACTATTTTGTTTAAAAACCACATATTTCTCGCAAAATTCAACCATCACACAATTAAACAAAATGGAGAGCGTAAAATGCGCTCAATATCAATTAATATCCAAATTAAAAAACTGACACGGTATATATAATACAAAGTCACTCCACTCCATCAAAGACTCATAATAATTGAAAACCCCCAGAAAAAATTACATTACATAATTATGATATATAAAAAAATTATATTCTTCCATCAAATGCAAAAAAACCTAATAATCAACAAAAAACAAATTAAAAGAAAAAATAAAGAACACATTAAAAAGTGTATTTTTACTCATAAATAACAATATTATATTAACATACAAAAAAAAATCATTTTTCAAAGAAAAAACTCAAGAACAATTATGTACATCATCATATATTTTATTAATAATTATTTTATCATTATAAATAAAGTTTTTAGACTATAGTACAAAACATAGACATATAAAAAACATACAGAAAACATTTAGAATTTTATCGCACACAAACAAATTTTTATAAAGATATTCTTGCAAAATTGCAAAAATGTATTCATTTTATTACACAATAAAATTAACAAATTTTATACATGTAGTAAGTTTTATGAAGTAAATTTATTTCACAATGAAAATTTATATTTTTATTGTAAATTTATGAATTCATTTAATATCAGAATGAAAAATGTATTTTACGCAAGTTTTACTACACAACCAGCAAATTGCAAGAAGTTCAGTTGATGATAAAAAAGTATTTTCTATACCTCTTCATACACAAGCATTGAATATCTATTTGTAATTTTATGAATTTATCGCAAACGCGAAAATATCATTAAATTCATAAAAAATAAGCCATAGTTAAAATCAATGCCAAAACCTGCATAAAATAATGGCTTGAAATGAAATACGACTCTGCAAGTAAGACATACTGCCTAAATATCAACCTCAGAGGAATTGTTCAAAAAAACCATACATAAAAAGGAATTACTCATTCTTGTGCACTGTAATTTTGCTTCGATCATTGCAAGAAACCTTAATGCCAAGTTTCAAATCCTTCGAAGTAAAGATAGTATGATGTGCCTGAGAAAGGCAAGTGAAAAGGTATGCTAACGTCACCGAGACCAGTGACATCACCATGCCCCAAGTCATGTGACACGAAAAATTAATATGTGTAAAAACAATGAGATGAAAAACCAAAATAATACTTATATTAACGAAAGTGAAATTTTTCATAACAAAACTACTAATGTAATATGGACTGAACCGGGAGAAAAAATGGGCCAGGAAAGGGGCCAAGGAAGGGTAATATCAAGTCACATGTATCATATAACGGCAAAACAAAACTATTAACAGCAACAACAACAAAAATAAATTGCATCACCCAAATGAAAGGGTTTTTCTTTACAGTAAAAATGTACCACTCATAAAATGCTCAACTTAATATAATTGAATAGCTTGTTCATACTAACACGAGACAATTTAATACAAAAAATACATTAGTAACAATAGCTGACCTACTCTGGGTCCTTAAAATTTCTCTGCCTTGTGGGAGGGTAGGTGAGAACTAGTTATAGACAAAGGTCCAGGAAAACAAGTTTAGGTGAACTTGCCACCATAAAATGACCATAATTCGTGTTGACATACCAGTTACCCAATTAAAAAACACTAGGTCTACTCGATTTTTATTCAAAATACACTCTCACTTTCTTTGAGCCAATACAGTTAATTCCCACTATAAAGGCCATCAAATGTTAAATTCAGTCAAGACACAACATATCTAAAGGCCCACACTATATTGTGGTATGTATTGCGATACAATGCCAGCGTATTGCAGTATATCATGATACGCTTTTGGCATATCGTGACAGCCCTAGTTAAGAGTAAATTCATGAATATAAATGATACAAAAAATTGTATTCCTTTGTCTCAGGTCGATATGAACATGCTTTTAACAACAAAAATAATTACAATGGTAAACTTAAAACAGAATAAATCACTCATACCTAAGTCTGTAGTCGTTAAAGATTTAAACAAAAATGATTATATCTTATGAGCCGTACAAAAACTTTTATTATATGAATATGGAATGCTACAATTTCTCAAATATAGAATGAAAGGGGTTATATAGTTACTGGATTATATAAATGTAGATGAAATACAAAGCTTAAACCCCTTTAATACAGAATAATACTAACAATGGCTTGCTAACCAGCCACTTTTCAGTGACAGCCATCATTCAATGACAGCCATCTTTAGACATCAGTCACCTTTCAAAACGAGTTACCGCTAAAAGTAATGTTCAAACAACAGACACCTTTAACAACAGCCACCTCCCAACAATAGCCACCTCTTAACAAAAGCTACCATCGTTTGAAATCATCACCTCTCAACAGCATTCACCTCTTAACAACAATTACCTTCCAATAACAGCCACCTCTCAACAACTGTCACCTTTAGACAACAGTAACCTCAATAATAACATTGCTATGATTCTCCAATCAAAATAGCAATCCCCATGACAGCCATGTAACAATATTATTTACAATGTAATAACTTGATAGCATGATTTACATTCTGTCTTTTCACGCCAACGTCAACTTAACTACTATCTCCAAATCAATTATGGTGTCTGAAATGACTATGGCCATACCAACAACAGCCACCTCTCAACAACAGACACCTCTCAACAACAGACACCTATCAGCAACATCCCCTCTCAACAACAGTCACCTCTCAATAGCAAACATGTCTAAACAACAGCGAACTTTTAAACAACAGCTACCAACAATAGCCATGTTTCATCAAATCACCTCTCGACAAAAGCCATCACTTAACATCAAAATTTCTCAACAACAGCCAACTCTAAATAAAATTTACTTCCAATGTAACCCAATATAACACCATGGTCAGAGCTGAAATCCAACCTACGACCTCACTATCCATAAGTTGACTCACTACTTTTTTCACCATAAAAGCTAGCTTGAAGATAAATAAAGTACACATACCAAAGTAATATCTTCCCTACACTAAGTGACTAGAGATTTATTTCACTGCATAATGAACAAACTATATGATTATTTTCACACATTCTGTACACAGTTTACAGTCTTCGAAATTAGGATATGAATGTGGTTGCCCGATAAGGTCATTCTAGCAGCTAGCACTAGAATAATAATTATTATCTTGTTTGTAGAAATTTGGTTACCCAAAAGATGTTTTGCTTGCCCAAACTACCGGGCAACCGGACACCCACTAATTTCGTAGACTGCAGTTTATAATTAATTTTGATTTTACAAAATACACATATCAGAAAACTCATCGTCATGGATATGTTTAAACTTAATTACTGATAATATAAAAACACAGGGGTCAGGGAGTACCGGGTAATAATCTTCACCCCAAGTCATGTTAATTAAAATGCCGTAAGTAAATTGTAATACTGGTAGAATTCTTATCGTTAAAACAGCACTAAAAGTACCAAGTCTATAGAAATGATTTTCTTTTCATTTAAAGGTTATAAAAAAATGCAAAAAGAGGAAAACATGCCTGAATGAAATTTTACTCACATCAAAATATGAATCGTTAAATTTGACCCAAAATAGCAAATATGGACTATTTTAGAAATGATTTATATAAAATTCAAGTGTATAATCTTCATACATGCATTTTTTTAAATATGAACACTGCATGAAAAAAACAAAAACAAAATCTTTGCACACATTCAAATGTATTAAAATGATACAAAAATGACAAAAAAAATATTGCACATCACTTTTTTATTTAAAGTCGTGGACATATTAAGTATATCAAAAGTATATAAATCTATATCCGGCAGATTTTGCCAAATTCATCAGAAGTAAGAACAGTGGTACAGAAGCATACTGAGCACTATGGGGTCAATAGGTCCCGGGATCAAACCCCTCTTGTTGGCTGAATATATATATGGAAGCAGGCTTCGAACCACACTTTGCATAACATAACAAAATATCAAATACAGTTTTATACACTTTTAATGTAAGTTTAACAAAGTAATATATAATACAGTATCCTTAGAAATCATGGTATACATTGGCAACCACGGTACACAATGGAAACCATGGTGCACATTGGCAACCAGGGTATACATTGGAAACCAGGGTATACATTGGAAACCATGGTGCACATTGGAAACCAGGGTATACATTGGAAACCATGATGCACATTGGAAACCAGGGTATACATTGGAAACCATGATGCACATTGGAAACCAGGGTATACATTGGAAACCATGGTGCACATTGGAAACCAGGGTATACATTGGAAACCATGGTCCACATTGGAAACCAGGGTATACATTGGAAACCATGGTACACATTGGCAACCAGGGTATACATTGGAAACCATGGTACACATTGGAAACCATGGTACACATTGGAAACCATGGTACACATTGGCAACAAGGTTACACATTGGCAACCACAGTACATTTCCCATGTCTCTTTTCATACAGACAAAGCTAATATAAGTTTGGTAGATTTAATATCATATGATATATATATAATAATTTTTCTTTTATTAATATATAAAATAATAATTGTCAAATAAATAAAAAATACCGGTATGTTTTTAGAAAAATTAATCCTGATACAGTGAAGTAAATTAATCAAGTTGATTTGTCCAAACTTACCAATTATAAATATAAAGTTCTAATTACACAAGAACAGTCTGCGGACAACGAGCTCAATTATTTAAGGTGCTTGAGTAACCAAAGTTTGTAAAAAAAGAGTAATAATTTCTAATTATTATCATCTGTAAACGCAAGTTATAAGGCCAAGATTTTTACTTTGTTAATGGCAACAGTCTGAAAAAAGGGTTTCATATAAGAGGGAAGTCATAGTACATATACACCCTTTACTTAAAAAATATTAATGAACAAATCATTGCATTGTGGGGTAGATTTGCGTAGTTTTTGTATGAAATTTTTTTAAAACATTGAATATTTAATGCTTAATACGTAATTTTACAAGTCTTATTTCAAATAAACTTCAAAAATTAGGTTTTATTTTAACAAATCATTAGAAACTTATTAATAAAATTAATGTATCATAGGCCATAGTTTTTAGTTTATAGTCCATTTGTGTTAATTTTCAGGCCTTTAATTTTGATGAGTAAAAATCCGAAGCAAGTTCAAATACATAGTGTGGCAGTGTGAAAAGCTAATAAACTTTATATTGTGTTAAACTATGACACACTTAAACTCAAATGAACAGTCAATTGAAACTGCTCGTTCACAGATTTCAACTTAAATATCTACTTTTCTAAAAAAATATCAAAATTGTATAGAAACGTTTTGGAAGCAGCAAAGCAGTACTTAGATAATGATATTTTTTAGTGCAAATTGACAAACAACTTTATAAGATGGTGATATTTACATACAAAAATATACCAAGTAAATAATGGTTTACATTAATTTAGTGCATCTTTAAGACTACTATTTCATATAGCTCACAATCTTTAGGTCAGTTTGTTTTAAAATATACTAGGGCATCATTTTCTCATCACAATTACAGACACTGATAAGCAAATCTAAAATATCATCATTATTATTACATACCACATTTGTATAGCGTTCTTTTCATATTGAAAATATGTTCAGAAGCGCTTATCAAACATTTAATAAATCTGTGAACAAGTAATTATAAGACTGTCTGGAAAAACTGACTAGAACATTTTAGAAATACTAGGTTGATGAAGGCAGGGGGCAGGATGATTGAAATTTACATTTTAAATGAAAAAAATGATCAATTTGTCACAAAACGACACCCATCATACAATTCAAGGGCAATAACATATACTAAACCAATGTCAATTTGTATACATGCCAAACTCACAAAAACAACTCCTTTGACATCCAATCTGAACAAGATTAGATAAAATGGTTTGGTTTAACACCTTAGCAACACATGGTATAGGTCAAAGGTCAGTCAACCTACTCACTGTTCCTAGAAAGGCTTAATCTCAGGATTTAGCTGTTAACCAATTACTAGGCGCATACTTCTGTCAGTGACTGACAACTGCCCTACATGACATAAGAAAAGAATCAGTGGTAGGAGGGAGAATAGTCACAGAAACCATATCATGACCTAACTCCACGAAAGTATTTGCCACCAGGGAATTGAACCCAAAACCTCTCTATCAGTGGACTTGTGAGTGACAAACTGAGCTAGCCGGGCGCAAGGTGAGAACTATTTTACTAAAATAAATGGACAAACCAGCTGCCTGCCATACACGTTAACATGAAAATGACCAGTCATTGACAGGTATATAAAAATTAGTTAATAATTGAAAAAATATACTACATTTATATATTGTGTTAGCTAACAGCGTGAGTAAAAATTCTATGAAAATAATAGTAACTTATTAATAAAAATATGACACTTTTAGAATGACTGTTCTACCAGATAAAGCAAACAAAACTAGAACCTTAAATAAGTTTTTTTATTTAGGTAGAATTTCCCTAATACATAATAAATTTGACGACAGAACTTTTGTAGAAAACTGATATCTAATTGTACATTACCTACCAAAAAATGAAAAATAACATGTTTCGGAATCAGTATTGCAACATTAATTTGTTTTTCAGTTATTACATGCCAAATAAATTTACACTGAGGCCACAACAAATTGATCATATGTTCTATGGATTCGCTTGCACCTCAAGTTTGACGATTTTTACAAAAAAATATTTTTATTTCCCCGCTCGCTCATACAAATTTGGTCAAACCGCTATATAAAGCAACTGAATTAATTTTTTTTTTTTCTTCGCTCGCCCCATTTTTTTTTCTAGAAAAATCCGTAGAACATATCATCAACTTGTTGTGGCCTAAAGGAATTCTACCGTAAAATGACTAGTCAATAGTCCTGTGTACCAAGAATTCCAACCAGGTGACCACCTAAAAAGTCAGCAGCCTTTTAGACAAAAACTGACCAATGTCCATCTAGAGGCCAAAATTTATAATTTTAAAGCTAAATATATTAAAGTAAAGCCACATTGAATGATAGCAGAAAAGTTTACAATAAAAGACGATTGAAGAACAGTTAATATAGCTTGATAACCAGCATTCACAACAAACTTTCATTAGCGCTAGAAATTCAGTCCAGAAAAACAGAAATTTGTACTGGACAAAATGAATGTTTACTGACCAAAAAACATGTTAAATATGCAGTCAATTCTAATGATTTAGAATAATATTCTAAAATTAAATAACAAATATAACAACAAATAATGTTTTTTTTTATTGAATATGGAAAATGGTGGCCGTAAAAAGATGGTGGACAGATGGACCACTAATATTCTTTTAAATAAATGAACTGACAGGGATTTATGTGGAAACAGTAGTCTGTTAACTAGCTACATTCAAAGGCTGGCAACATGAATAACATATATATATATAATGTAATATCAATGAAAAAATCTGTGTGAGGTCCTAACTATGATCTTATCTTGGTTAGGGGGCTGTATTTGGTTCTAGCACCATAATCATTTTAACTCCTTTATTAATTTTTTTAAAGTTCTTTGGAAATTTCCAGATAGGGTAAAAAAACACTGAACCCCCCCCCCCCCCGAACATCAAATGGAATTAAATCTGTGTATGTAATTGAGAATTACAGAAATTTCAAGTCACTTTCACAAAAAATAATATCTTTGCTGTAACCAACAGTCGAGTTTTACAGTATTTTGGACATAAAACCAGTCCCAATAGTTGAAATATTATCTTAAAAATATGGTCACAGCTAGGGGACAAGCAATAATATAAGATATATTAAATTATGGACAGAATGAATAATAAAGAAAAAGGAAATTGAGACAGACCCAAGAAAATGAGATTCTTTTCTAGTGGACTTTTTAAAGAAAACTGAACAAATCCGCAAATATCAACTAAAGCCCTACTTGATTTATCGTGCATAAATATCCGATCAAAACCCGATCTAAAATTTTCCGCTCGCCAACTCACTATTCTAGATCTGGCAGTTTTCTAACAAGGGTCACATTCAGGTGACCTTTTTTCATTATATCATTCATGAAGAAATCGTTATGTTTAGTAACTTGTTTACATTGTCTATGTCACACAATCGAGCCAGCAAATCGCAGACTGTTAATAATATCGCAGTCAAATTAGCTTGCAAACCTTGGTCTAAAAATAGAAATTACGAAATGAAAACGCAATTAATAGTGTTTCTTCTAGATGAAAGCTACCTATTCATTGGTCGACATAAAAGTCATCTCGACATGACCCTCCATGCAAACCTTAGAGATCCTGTACCACAACGGTATACAGGATATCTGTTTATGGAGATTGTGAGCATAAATACAAACAGGTCTAAGTACAATCTGATTTTAGACTTAAGCTCATTAGTATTTAGTAGGTACAGGCCTTTGATTCATATAAATTCAAACAGAAACAGTCATGACCCGATATTGAAATATAATTTGATTTAAAGATACAAAGTCAAGCAAAAGGCCACACAAAGTAGAAAATGTTAATAAAAATAGGCATTCTACATGAAACATTTTACAAAAGTCACGAATTTCATATTTAAAAAAATGGAATCATCATTCAACATAGAAACAATAAAATCTGCGTTATTTTCAAGTACGGTGAACACATGTCGATTTCATGAAGTGAACACGAATATAATGAATTAAGTTGGCGTGAACTTTCAAAAAATTATTAGCTAATTTTAAAAAACCACTTTCACACAATTTTATTGACAAATAACACATACACTATAAATATCATTTTTTACGAGGGACAACACAGTAAAACATGTTTTTCTATAAAATAAGTTGCCACAAAATGAAAACGTCCATATTTTTACTTCATTTTATCACCTCCATGATTAACTCTCATGGACAACATTTCTTACTATCTCCAAATTCCAAAAACAATTTTCAAATCCTTCATCTAAATCTAGACACATTATAAAAAAACATTCCAAATCTAAATTTAGAAACAGAAAACCACTCTTGAATCTAAATTTAGAAACAAACACTCTCAAATTTCTAAATATAGAAATATGACACTACAAAATATCTAAATTTAGAAAAAAGTCACTCCAAAATTTCTATATTTAGGAACAGAATTACAAATATTCTAAATTTAGTAACAGAAACTCCCAAATTCTAAATTTAGAAACAGACACTCCAAATTTTCTATATTTAGAAACAGAAATTCCCAAATTCTATATTTAGAAACATAGTAAAATCCTATAATTAAAATGAACCAATCACAATACTTGAATCACTAATCTGACGTGTTTTAATCCAATGACTGCACAGATATGTTTTTTTTCGTGAAAACTAAATTCCTAACTTCCATTGCTATTCCTGTGCTCTAATGGGGGTCGGAGTTCAGGATTTGCACTGTTATTAATTTCTGCTCCGTACATTTTGCAAGCTTTTTTTTTCATGTTCGCCATAATCTGGGTAGATAGTTTAAATCCATTTAAAATCTCATCTTTCCATTGGTTGATTAACACTTTGTCCTGAAAAATGTGAAATTCAAAAATCTAATTATAACATTTAAAAAAGAGAAGAGAAAATGATGGCCAATGATACAAGGTTTTGATACACTTGTCCAGAAAGAAGTTTTTCTATACATATTATTGCTGAAAAGTATGCAACATGGAAGGGAAAATTACAAATTGATTAAAACCCCGATCTAAAATTCTAAGCTTGCATACTTGCATTTTTTATCATCAGAAAAATTCACAGTTCAAGTCATGTTCAGCTGACCATTGCTTAATATTCATGAGACAACTCCCAACAAAAAGTCAAATCAAAGCACATGAATAAAATGCACCTTCATTCACAATCGCTTGGAAAACCTGATCCACACAGCTGGTCCATACAGTACAAAGTTTTCTGCTGTTGAAATCCATCAACTTGATTTCCAAATCAAATCTTTTAAAATCAGAGACCTGTTGCGTAAGTATATAAATCACTTTTTATGTCTTTGCCCCCCTCCCTGGGTACCCCAATTTGATATCACATACTTATTCCTTTTGGTGCAAGAAAGGTACCAGGGGACAAAACGCTATGTAGCTACTTTCTTGCTTAACAGGTGCAAGGTTGCTATATTCAAAGTAAGGAGTGCTCACTATTTGACTATAGCAGACAGACAAAAATACATTTATGGATCTATAAAATTAATAATAATAATAATAATAATAATGACTTTATTTTAAGAGGCTACACATTTGGATAAATCCAATCTTCCATGTGGGCCTCTATCAAACATATTACACAGTATATACAATATTTACATAATGATGAATGCATATTAGACTTGAGAAAAACATGTTATATACATAAGAAAATCAAAATTAAGAGCTAAGTAACCTGAAAAAAAGGAACAATAGGCATGAGATGAGTTTAAGGTGGACAAAGAACATTTCAATCTTTTTGCATTTTCCATTTAATGTACTGCTTTTTGAATGAGGTAAGGCTGTTAGCAAGACGGATGTTTAGGGGTATTTCATTCCAAATGACTGGTCCCGAGTATGTTATAGATTTTCTAAAGAATTCAAGTCTAGGTTTTGGGACATTCAGTTTTTGTGTAGAACTTGATCTTAATTGGTGATTATTACTAAAGACAAATCTGTTATTTAAATATTCAGGACTTGTGTTATTAAGAGATTTGTAGACAATAATAGCCTTTTTATAGTTAACACGGTCCAGAAATTTCATCCAATTTAGTTGTTTGAATAACTCCTCCGACGGGGCATCAAAAGGTTTGTTAAGAATTATTCTGGCGGCCCTTTTTTGAAATTTTACCATTGTGTTTGTTAATTGCTCATTACAAGACCCCCAGATAGTGCAACAGTAGTCAATATGTGGAAGGATGTATGCATTGAAAAACAGTTTTCTAGTATGCAGATTTAGGAATTGTTTTATTTTTATAGGAGATATAATAAAGAACTGCATTTCTTAAGAGTTGTCTCAACTTGCAGTTTCCAACTTAAGTTTTTGTCAATGACTACCCCCAATAATTTATGGTTTGGTACCTTTTCTAAAGGTTCATCGTTCAGTTTAAGTGGCTTGATGTTAATATTTTCCAACTTCTCATGCTGGTTGGAGGCTGTTATAAACATTGTTTTACTTTTAGAGGCATTTGGGGCCATTCCATTTAAGGAACACCAGGTCTCAAATGATTCTAGCTGAGTCTGAAGCAAACAACTGACATCAGATTTATTTTTTCCAAATGCTGATAGGGTTGTGTCATCAGCAAACATGTGGGAATTTTTAACAGATAAGGGTAAATCATTGATATAAATAAGGAAAAGTATTGGGCCTAGAACAGAACCTTGTGGTACACCAGCGTTTATCTCTTGGGATTCTGACAGTTTACCAGAAAAACATACTTTTTGGCGTCTATGACTCAAATAAGAGAGTGACCACAACATTGCTTTGTCACTAAATTTATAACATTTCAATTTTTGTAAAAGAAGTTTATGGTTAATCAAGTCAAAGGCTTTAGATAGGTCAAGAAATACAGTACCAACAATGTTACATTCATTTATTTCATTAATCCATTCATCCACAATATTTACTAGGGCAGTTTCACATGAATGAGATTTTCTAAATCCAGATTGGCTCTTGCTGAAGAGATTATTTTTCTCCAAAAAATCTGTTAATTGGATGCACACATGCTTTTCACATAGCTTAGATAACACCGGTAGAATTGATATTGGCCGATAGTTCTTTTTATCACTTTTACTACCACTTTTGAAGATAGGAGTCACTTTAGCCATTTTGTACATGTTTGGATACTTGCTAGTTGCTATACTTAAATTAAAGACTTTTTGTAATGGTCCGGCTATAATGTCTGCCGTTTCTTTCAAAAACTTTGGTGCTAGGCCATCGAGACCTGTTGACTTATAATTTTACATCAACAGTTAAATTGTCAGTGAAACATTCAACTTAAATTAACAAATATTATTTCAAATGCCTAAAAGCCAATTATAAAATAGAGACAACTGTAGTCTGTCACATTAGATACAAGAGTCTATTTCATATTTATGACATGCATCAAGTAATAGATGCACTTCTGAGCCTTCAAAACAGTCTGGTCTCGTAGATTCAATTTTGACAACTTGTCTAGACAAATTAACAATTACAATACAACTTTGAATAGCTTAGACAATTCTAAGGTCACTTAAGACAATGAACTTGGGTAAACATGTCTGGATAGAATATTTTTGCTGAGTGTAATCATTAAACACAGTTTATGTGAACAACAAAAAGTACTTTACTGCTTAACCTGTAAGTACAATGTAAACAAGAAAACAAGAAATGTAATGTGGAAACCACATTAAAGCCAGATTTAAAAACTTTAACTCAAAAATTACAAAGGAAAATAAACCATAATAAAGCCAGGTAGAGTTGTGGTTACTTTCTAATTCTGTTCATCACATGGTATGTTATCATTGTATGAAGTTTCATAAAGATCTGACAATAAATGGCAGAGATATATGCTAAATTGAAAACTTAAACGCAATGTTAACGACACCGGACTACGCCCCCCATGTTTCGCTAAACTATTAGCCAAATTTTTTCATTAAAAAATCCGGCTAAAAATGTTGTTAAGCTTCAAAAAGTCCAAATGAGGTATCAAACATAACACTAAAACATTCCATGTTTAAGTGGCTAAGTCCAATAATCTTTACTTGATTAAAAAATATATTATTTCTTTTTATAAACTTTAAAAATATTCCTTATTTGTAGTTGATAAAAAAATACTAACAAGTAAATCTGTGAGCTAATGCTCACTAGTGATACCCCCGCCAAAATCTAAAAATATGCGACAAACAGGAAGTAGATGAGCAAGGAGCATGAAATCGCTTTACACCATATGGGACTATGGGATGAAGCAATATGCAAAGTATTAGGCTGCTACATGATATAGTTGCTGAGAAAACTGCGACGGAAATTTTGTAACGGACGGACGGACGCACGGACAAGGGTAAAACAGTATACCCCCCTCTTCTTCGAAGCGGGGGTATAAATATACCTGAAGAAGCCTTGAATGGCAAAACGTTGGAAAACAGTAAATAAACAATAAGAAACATATTAGCTATGTGTTGATACTGTTTTACATTCAATATACTCGTTGATAAAAAGCAATTTATTTATGTTGACTACAACATTCTAAAAGTTACTGAACTCAAAGTAATTTTGGTGGAAGCAGTCTACCATCCACTAGCTAACTTCGAAGACAGTGCCTGTTACAAGGCCAATCCCATTTCTTAGCCACACCCAACTCTACTAAATAGATTATAACAGTCAAGATATTGGGATATGAAAGATGTTGCCCAGACAGGTCATTTTAGCAGCTAGCACTATAACCAGTTGGTAGAAATTTGGTTGTGCAAAAGAAATTTTTGGTTGCCTAAACTAGAAATTGGGTTGTCCCCGGCAACCAAACACCTACTTATTTCGTAGACTATTGTAACTTATAATTTTCTAATGATTCTACTTACTGGTGAGGTAATAGCCAATTTTGTTTCATTTTTTAGAACTAATACAATACAATTATCTGTTTTGTTGATTTTCTGGAATTCTGGGAAAATTTCCTTAATATCAAGCATGGATACCAGCTGAAAATGAAATAAATAAAGGTTTATACATCGTGTACATAAATTTAGGGCCTTTAAAGGGCTTTTCAGGGCATTTTTAACTAAATTTATGGCTTAATTTTCACGACATAAATCAACTCTCTGGTCAATTTGCCCCTGAATCAATTAGCCCAAAATTTGGAATTATATTTTGTTATTTTTTGACCCAATTAATTGGCCATGCCCTTTTAAGCATTGACACGGTTGTTGCAGGCGACACACTGTCTAAACAAGGTAAACATTTGTACTGTCTTACAAAGAAGTTAAGAGTCTTAAAAGAGTTATTGCCAAGAAAACACAATTTTCAACAAAATTTGACCTTTGACTCCATTAATTGGCCCCATGCCCATTGAGGTATCAACACAGTTTATGTACAAAAATGTACGAGATGGACAATCAGGCGTAGGAATTCCGCATCCCTGAATGTGTAACCATAAACCATTTTAAAAGCCAACAAAAAAAAACCCACACTAAATTGCATTTTAGAAATATAAAACTCACTATAATAGTGAAAACACAAAACTAATCCATCAATAAATTGTTCATAAAATTTTCAGTCAGCTTAATATGTCATCCATTAAAACAGGTGGCCCCTAGGGAGTCATTAACTCTTTCATATGGTGAATACCTCATCATACATGTATTATAACACCTGATGGATTCATCCAACACAATAATCAACATTAATTTATTCCCAAAAGGTTTAACAATACACCACTTGTCACTATTTTAGCATTGTTTGCATTCAAATAGAATAAGGCCATGTTGCAGAATGTAAAGTTATAAGCAATTCAACCTACTTTGTCTAAATTGTAGAATTTTTGTGGTGGGTTGGGTTTAAAGCTGTAGCAAAAAGTAGGGCAGTAAAAGTTCCATACGCAAAAGCTACCTGCAAGCGTTTCAACCAATTTTGCCATTGTAGAATTGGTAAGGGGTTTCAAAGCTACAGTAACATATTGTATAGGTCATATCATGGCAGTCAGTCAATCTACTTACCGTTCCTGGAGAGGCTAAACCAAACTCCACGAAAGCGTGCCCCGTCTGGGAATCAAACCCATGACCCTTAGATCAGTAGACTTGCCTGCTACCAACTGATCTACACAAGCATTTTAATGCTCTTTTCCATCCCAGCTCTTATTAGACCCAAACCTTTATTCAGTATCCCTTTTAATTCATATCTATAAAAAAATCCTCAATTGATATCAAACACATTTTTAAAAAAAACAAACATTTTATAGTCTACAAGAAAAAGAATCACAAATAAAGAAAAAATTGACAAAAAAATAACTATACCTCCACGCCTTTCCCTCGTACAACTTGACCATCTCGATTCTTATGATAAAATTCCAGTCTATTAGGATATAATTTTAAATGTTTTTTCTGCCATGTTTGTAAAAATGGCCCTCCAAGTTTTAATACTTCACCTTCTACGATACAATCAGTAGGTCCTAGAAATACATAACATAAAATTATATCAATGTTTTTTTACTTTTTTTTTCAAAACAGCCCAACCCTTTCTATATGTTTATTATGCCCTTTATTCTCCATAACTGTGAAAAAAATTGTGGAACAATAAGCAAAAATCAATGTTCAATGCTCTGAAACTTTTACATCTTACACTTGCTGAAATACAAGTTTTGATATCCAAGATGACATTTTAGTGACAAATATTTGGGTACAAACTTTGTTTTTATGGATACAAGCAACACAATTTTGCAGCATGCTGTAAGCAATGAGCACTGACGCGTATTCAGCCTTCATTTTAGCACAATAAAAGAAATATAATGAGGAAACCACATTAAAGCCTGATTTTAAAGATCTGACCATATTAGGCAGAGATACCAACATATTGAAAACTGTAATTAATGCAAAAAATACAAAGGGAAATAATCCATAATAAGCCAGGTAGAGTTGTGGTTACTTTCTAATTCTGTTCATCACATGGTATGTTATCATTGTATGAAGTTTCATAAAGATCTGACAATAAATGGCAGAAGTATATGGTAAGAAAAAACTTTAACGCCATGGACGCTCGTCAGCGGCTCGATCAACCACCCACCAGCTCCACCGGGTTTCCCCAAACTATCAGCCAAATATTTTCGTTGAAAAAATACAATTGTTGTGCAACAAAAGTTTCAGGAATTATCAAAATACACTACTGTCCTTTTAACATGCAAGACTAAAGGTCTTATTGCATTTGGTGCTACTTTAAACATGTTAGTGACTAATAATATTATCTAAGCTTATACGAAAGGTGGCAGCGCATTGGTACATACAATAAAAGAGTTTATCTGACACTGAATTCTACGTCAAATAAGCCTAAAATGTCGCAGATGACGCAGGAAATACACCAATACATGTACAAGGGAAGCATATTATCAAACATCTTAAAATAATTTAGCTAAACATTACAGTAGGATTTAAGACTGAAGTTGGTCGTATGACCTTTGATAATATGGGCCCCAGAAGAAGCAACAAAACCTAAGACCCCTTGATCACAAGATTTGTGTGCTACCGACTGACCTATCCAAAGGTTACAGACAACAATAAAAAATAGAACAATAAAAAACAAAACAAAGTTTGGTACCGTCTTCTAATTCGTCAATTCTTGGTTTCTGTTTCTTCTTCTGTTCTATTTTATCAGTTTCAGAGTTGATAGCATCAAATACTGTTTCTGCAACTTCTTGCTGCCATCTCTCAGATACCACCATAGGAAAATTTTTATACAATTCTTGATCCGACTCTGTTAGCTAGAATATAAACAAATTAAAACATAAATGAAAAACTCCTTTCCTCCAATGGTATTGTAAAATATTATTCAACTGTCAGTGGCAATTACATTAACTTAGCTAATTTAATTTTATTTATTTACTCTCTGTTTTATGCTGTGTCAACAAGTTTTGGTTATTTTATGGCGTCCAGCACACAGAACCTAGCTTTCCTGGTCCCTTGTCTATAACCAGTACTCGCCTACCCTTCCACAAGGCTGGAAACTTCTCCATATACCTTATTAATGGAGGAAAATTGACATAATTGCCACTTTTCAAGAAGGGTATAACCTCCGCAAGTGAGATATGAACATGTATCCCCCATCAGGACACTAGAGTCAAAACAATCGATTTTAAATAGAAGAATGTTTATGTTAAACTTCAACACAAAATCCTCTCTGCCCTGGTGCAATAGCCATTCATTGTATGCTTTATTAAATTCTAAGAATTATCTTATTATCTAATAATCCTTGTCTCATTAATACATTCCAGCTTTGAAGATGTACTCCAATATCGGTACGAACATTAATACTAATAATTATTCGTATTCAATGAAATGAATATTCTTGCATAAAGGTCAGATCGGAGTTAAACTTTACCTAGAAATAGGACAAGATTATTTCAAGTACATTAGTACCCAAAGTCTACTTTGAGAAATTCCCATCACTGACCTACTAACATCCTAACTGTTCAGACAAGATAATCACTATTGTATAAGAACACAAAGAAATGATTTTATTACAAATCTAAACAGTATTAAGCTCTAATCTATATTTATATGTATATCATACTAACAGAGATATATCAGCTTATATAACTAGATCAAGGTCATATAAAAATGATTAATTGATCTCAAGGAAACATTAATATACCACATTAAAGCCGGATTTAAAAACTTTAACGCAAAATTTCAAAGGGAAATAATCCATAATAAAGCCAGGTAGAGTCGTGGTTACTTTCTAATTCTGTTCATGACATAGCATGTTATTATTGTATGAAGTTTCGTAAAGATCTGACAATAAATGGCTGAAATATATGCTGAATTGAAAACTTCAATGCATTTGTCAACGACACGGGATGACCCCCTCCCCACACGAGCTTTTTCGTTGAAAAATCAGACTAAAAACTTAGTACAATATTTATGTCATAAAAAAACAGTTGTCAGTCAATAGCTCATTACAGCTTACTTATATTTTGGGTATTTTGAAAATAATTAGAAAATTACCAATTAACTAAATTTGAATTTGTATTATATTACATTGAAATGGTGTTGTGTCGTGACATGTTATGCTGCACTGCCCTGTATTGCAAAGTATTGAATTATTTTGTATTGGTTAAATTGTATAGCATTAAATTGTACTGTATTATTTAATATTGTATTGTATTGTTTTGATTTGAATTGTATTGTATTGTATTGTATTAAATTGAATTGCATTATATTCATTATATTGTATTATTTTATATTGTATAGTATTGTGTTGTATTGTGTCGTGTCGTGTTGTATCATATCATATCATATCGTATTGTATCGCATATTATTGTTTTGTTTTACATTGTATTGTTATGTCCTACAGGTATAAGTTAGTAAACCTACTCACTGTCACTAGAAAGACTAAATCTGTGGATTTAGCTGTTAAACAACATAAGGCGCATACTTCCGTCAGTGAATGACTACTGCCCTACATGATTTAAAATCAGTAGAGGGAGAATGGCCGTAGAAATTATTTTATGACCAAGCTCCACGAAAGTATGCCCCCCTTGGAAATGGAACCTACAACCCCCTTTATCAGTAGATTGGTGCGCTACCAACTGAGCTAGCAGGACGGTGTAGCGAAGATAGGGTCGTGTTGTCCTAAACACAGAATATTTTAAGGCCTTACTTAAATCAATGCTTACCTTAATACCCTTGGTATCCTCTTCATCAAATGACCCAATATCAAACGCATCGGCAGCATTGACCTCTCCCCTCGGAGGAATTAATGGAGGCGGGTATTTTTGTAAATATACTTGATTCCAATCAATTGATTTAAAAAATGGGTGTTCTTTTATTTCTTGAGCACTGTAATACATAAAAATAAAATATAAATATTTGACAACTGCCCTTATAGCATAGTTGTAGCCTTTCATACAGAGAAGAAGAGCTGTCATTGATTGTGCTCAAAGCATATCCACGATATAGATATATCCAGAAATAAAAATCTACGATACACCAATATATATCGATACCTTCAATGCAGTTCTATACAGACTAAGCCAGCAAGATCAAGTTTCCTGCTCAAGGAAACAATGGGGTAGGTTTTGGATGGGATTGGAACCGATGGGGGGCTTGTGATCCATTGATTACCAGTCCAACGTCGTAACTCCTCGGCCACGCCCACTCTAAATCTCCAGAATTAGCAGGAAAAAAGTTATGAGGTGCATATGCATACATCATCTTAAAGTTTAAATATCATTAAGCTCATTTATTTATGAATAGTAATAAGCACAATTATCAACTAGCCTGACTAGATGAAATATATAATTTTCTCCAGCCCTAATCAACATTCAATAATCCCATGCTTCAGGCAAGTAAGTTAATGCCATGACTGAGATAATGATATGAGGCAGGGCTTGACAAATTTTCTAGAAGCAACTCGTCCTGCAGGAAAAGCAACTTAAAATTTTCACTTGTCCTGCTGCAATATGTACTCGTCCTGTACATCACAAAAGGAAATAGTTAACTTGAATGAATCAGTAACCAACATGTAATTTGTAATACAGCAATTCTGTATTTATTATCTTATTCTAGCATTTCATGTGATAAATCATTGCCTGACAGTGACAGTTCTGTTTCATAAGTTTAAAACTTTACATTTCATAAATTTTCGCTAAAAATTTCACTCCTTCTGCAGGACGGGTTCTGCCAGAAGATCAACTTGTCCTGAGCCAATTTCTACTCATAATTACGAGCGGACAAGTGGATTTGTCGAACCCTGATATGAGGTAATGACTGATAAGCATAAGAGGCTGATAAAAACAAAGATAATACACAGAGAACATACCCTCTTCCCTGACATCCAAGTCTCTCCTCAACGTCTCGTCTTAATAATCCTTCTAATAATGATTTCATTTCTGGTGACATAGAATCTGGGAGATCAACATTCTGAAAGTATAATAAAACTGAAGAAAAATCTGAGAGGCATATGGATCTTTTATTTAGTAGCATTTGTCTGTAAACAATTTACGAAGGCCTTCAACATTACATGATAATTTGTCACTTAATAACCCCAACAGTTGAAACCCTTTTACTACCCTTTTGGTGCTAATTTCAAATATTTCTACCCTTTTTGTGTTAATTTCAAATATTTCTACCCTTTTTGTGTTAATTTCAAATATTTCTACCCTTTTTGTCCTAATTTCAAATATTTATACCCTTTTTGTCCAAATTTCAAATATTTCTACCCTTTCTGTCTTAATTTCAAATATTTCTAATTATGCCAACAATATATCAATAACAAAGCAATCACTAAAATGTATTTCAAAATTTTGATGATTAAACAGCAATTAATCACAATCCAGTAATTGGTCACCATCTGTGTTCCCCTACCTTGTAATTTTCCATATTCAGTGGATAATATTTGTCACATTTGCGATAACTGAAGTTTGTTCTTAATAAAAAAAATTTGCAAACAATCTCGTCAAGAAAAATCTATGAGTAAGTACAAAACTAGTCTACATGTCTCTGTATCTACTAGGGCTGTCAGGATACGCCAGAAACGTATTGCGATATATTGCAATACGCTAGCACCGTATATAGTGTTAAGTACCACGATATATTGTTTTTTTAGATTTGTTGGGCCTCCGCTGTATTCAACAGAAACATCGCATATCTTACATGCAGCTACAGATAGAATCTAGCCTATTTAAGTTTATACGATCATTCAGGACTGTGATACTTTTTGGATAAAAAAGATGCTTAAGTTGAAAGAAACAACCATCCCCTTAGCTGCAGAACGTCCAAGCAATCAAGCTCCTGGATGCCACGCTAGTTTCACTACTTCCTGTCCCGAAGTATTCGATTCAAGAACATGTTTTGCACAAGTTCCTTACAACCAATTGAACGCGCCCCATCGGTTAAATTCTTGTAACATAAAAATTGAATAAACAATGGAAAAATTGATGTTTTGCTACTTCCATTTTGCGAAGGGAAATATTTTCAATTGAAAAAAAAATTCACCTAATACCGATGTGTTTAATTCTTACCACGGTACGTATTGCCATAGTTGCATATATACTGGTGTATTGTGACAGCCCTACTATTTACAAGTAAATAGACTTGTTTTGCTAAAGTTCATGGAAATGCAAAAGCGTTCCAGGACATTTTTCTTTGGACACTATGAATGTGTATAAGTCATCAGAAATATGGTCTTATTTCTTGTTTCATTTTAGACTATTTTTTAACGTTTTATCAGTTTATACTTATATACACAAGACTATGTACTGCAATAAACCCAACTAACCAACTTTCCTGGACATTTTGTTTCAACATAATACAATTTTCAGCCAGTTCAGACAAGTCTTACATCAATAATTGATCACAATGTTTCCTTCAGCATGAAATTTCAATTCTTACAACAAAATATTTTTGTACAGTTCATGTACCTGTTTTTGAAAGCAAGAACTTATAACTCCAAGTTTGTTTGATTTGACAAGATTTAACAGAATATTTGTGGCCTAGGCAGACCAAAAATTAACCTGGGATGACCTGGTCAAGTGTGACTGGCTAGAACTTCAAATGGATGACACCAATCCTCAGGACATGTGGCTGTACAGCAACACTTTTTAGTCCCTCCCAGGGAGTGTTGATTAGGGCTGTCACAATACGCCAGATGCATATCTGGATATATTGCAATACGCTACCACTGTATCATGATATGTACCACAATATATTGTGAGGTTTAAGATTCGTTGTGCCTCCGCTGTATTTAACAGAAACATTGCATATTTTACAAGAAGCTATTGATAGAATCTAGCCTATTTAAGTCTATACGGTCATTTAGGACTGTGATACTTTCTTGCATAAAAAAGATGCTTAAGTTGAAAGAAACAATCATCCCCATAGCTGCAGAACGTCCTAGCAATCAAGCTCCTGGATGCTATGCTAGTTTCACTACTTCCTGTCCCGAAGTATTCGATTCAAGAACATGTTTTGCACAAGTTCCCTACAACCAATCGAATGTGCTCCATCGGTTAAATTATTGTAACATAAGTTAAGTCATCAGCTTAAATTGAATGAACAATGGAAAATTTGACGTTTCGTTACTTTCATTTTGCGAAGGGAAATATCTCCCATTAAATAAAGAGTATCTCCAAATACCAGTATGTTAAATTTGTACTGCGGTATGTATTGCCGCAGCTGCGTATTGTGACTGGTTTATCGTGACAGCCCTAGTGTGGATCACAGGATAGGTTGTACTGTAGTGTTGTACCGATGATCGGGAATAATCGATAAACCACTAGTTGGAAGCTTCCGATTCTGATAATCGATAAAACTTTATCATAATCGATCATCGATTAGAAAGGAGGATAGGCTTTTTAAGGACAATAACATATTTTTAGGTATCTGAACTGTTATCAAAATGTTTTAAATACATGTCATTTGTGTCTGACTTGTATTGGACTCTGATATATCTAGTTCAAGTTCCAAAAATACAGCTACTATACTAGTCAAGGGAACTAGGCAATCGATCATTTATTTTTATCGGTCTCTTTGATTTTTAATTTTTTATTAGGTTTTTGACACATTTGACTAAATATTTCCTAATCCATAGTACATGAATTTTAGAAGGATTCACAGTAAAACATGCATGCAGAAACAAACTTATCAGGAACCGATTATAATTGGAAGAATCGCATCGACAACAGAAACCGATTCCAACTGATGATCGATTACGATTTTCAGCTGATGTTCCACCACTATTGTACTGTATAACCAAATATACTAACTCTTACCATAGTCATTGTCATTCTATCTATTTCATGTTTATCTTTGGTTTTATGTTGTCTGAATGGACTATGTCTGAAACATATAGAAAATATATCATTATAACTAACTACCGTACAATCTCTATTAAACCCCCCAGGTCAGAAGACATAACATTCCCCAAACATGTGTTTATAAGAGAAACCATTGGAAAGTCAGCTTCATATGGTTTCAAATCCCATCCAAAAATATGTCATCATAACTAACTTCCATACATTCCCTATCAAACCCCCTGTAGGAGGAAACAATCCCAAAGGTGCGTTCATAAGAGAAATCATTTGATAGCCAGCTCTGTATCTGTTCAAAACCCATTCAACCTAGATTGGACATTTGTAATTGGACGACCATAACTTTGAAAATAATTCATCCAGACATGGTGAGAGGTTGTTTTGGACAATCACTCTCAAGTCATATATTCACTGCCTGTTTCTAGACATCATTATTACCATAAAAACTAATGTATTTTTCCAGAACAGACAAAAACTTGTTATAATGACGACTGCAATGACCTACATATACTATTTGCTGCAATGTTTGCATACTAACAAGCAGTAATCACCATTAACCACTAGCCTGAAGCCAATTACTTGTGAAAATTAATTCAGGCTAGTGAAAATTATTCATTTTTTGTAGTGTGGCTTGTTCACAATTAAACACAATAATTGGGCGAATGCTTGAGAAGTTAAGGCAATTACTGCTGACAAGTCAAATAAGCCCTAAATATTTAAATCTGGCAACTCTCTCTTTTTAAAATGCAATGGAATTGTTTTAAAAAAATCTAAAAAGTAAAAAAAGCAATTTTTGTAAAGAATCAAGTGAGAACACTGTTAAATTCACCTAACAAATTATATCATGATGAGATTTGTCATAAAACCCATTTGATTCACAATCAGTTATGCCGCAAACTAAATGACTGAGAAGGTTACAGTTTACAACTTAAAATGAAAGTAATATACTGAGTATTATTTATCATAATACTAAATATTACGTAAGTCTAAAGTCCCACTTACCCTTTTAATAGTTTATAAAGCATGCAACCAAATGAGAACCAATCAGCACTTGAATCATAAGCTGTTCCTTTTTGTAACACTTCTGGTGCCATATAACCATGTGTACCTCTGGAAATATAAACAAATATAAATAATAACCAATATAAATATTAAACTACGATAAGTATAAACCAATATTTATTTATTTTTGTAACACTTCTGCCGCCATTTAACCATGTGTACCTTTGAAAATAAAAAAAAATATAAATAACAAGTAAATCTGTGAGCTAATGCTCACTAGTGATACTCCCGCCAAAATCTAAAATACGCGACAAACAGGAAGTAGATGAGTAAGGAGCATGAAATCGCTTTACACCACATGGGACTATAGGATGAAGCAATATGCAAAGTTTCAGGCTGCTGCATGGTATAGTTGCTGAGAAAACTGTGACGGAAATTTTGTAACGGACGGACGGACGCACGCACGCACGGACAAGGGTAAAACAGTATACCCCCCTCTTCTTCGAAGCGGGGGTATAATAAACCAATATAAATATTAAACTACAATAAGTATAAACCAATATTATTTTTTGTAACATTTCTGCTGCCATTTAACCATGTGTACCTTTGAAAATAAAAACAAATATAGATAATAAACCAATATACAGTAAAGTTCCACTATTAAGACCAGCAAAATTGATGGTCTTAATAGCGGACTGGTCTTATTATAGAGACCCTTTTGTTCACAAATTAGGCATTTGGGTCTTAATAATTGTCAAAAATCACATGATTTTGAAATAACAAATAATATAAACACATTTTAATTTCAACCAATATAACATTGATCAATATAAACAACATTATAACTTTTATGTTCCTAACATTAAACAGACAGTATTCAACATAATCTTCACTACAAGTAGAATTGTTTGAAAAACGTTCATCAGAAAAAGCTTCCTAACTTAGTGACATCTGAGACGGAGCCATGTGTAGCCCAAGTGGCAGGACTTGAAAAAATTGTAATAGAGAACCTTACAGTGATATCATACGTCTAATATTGAATTTCAAATACTTATCATTTTAGAAATGAATTTTATTTTACAAAATTTTCAACAATACACACATGCACAGGCTTCAGATATCCAGACAGTCCAAAAATGATCATCATTAGCACTTAGTGCTCATGATGAGCTAAAAACATTAAAATGATTATTTCCAACTCTAAACTGATATTTCATAAATGCACATTTAATTGAGGTATATCTCATAAAGACATAACAGTTGTTTCAAATATATCTATTTCCTGTCCCCAAGACCTTTAATCAACTTCCTGATCCCTCGACAATTTTAAACATCTAAGTTACAGAAACTTATACAAACATAATACAAGGCCACAGGCACTTATACAACTGATTGCTACAAGTTTTTCTCACTTAAGTATAAGACAGGCAATCATCTTAGACAATCATTTAGAGAATATAATCGCTGTAACGGTCATTGACACCAAACATACTCTCTTAAACATGAAATAAGAAAGTCTGCATATTTACTTTCAACAAAGAATTCTGAATATAAGCTCAAAGGTGTCGACCAAGCAATTCAGAAAAACTTGTCCATTTGAGTCAAATTTTAACTTTTTTAAAAAAGTGTAAAAAATAAAACATGCTTTACAAGTCAGAGCCACTGCAAGCATACTTGAAATGAAGAAATGAATTTTAACAACAATTCTGAGAAAGTCAGGGCTTTTTCAGCCTATTTCATGGGGCCGAATATGGGCCCCATTCCCAATGCAAAAAAATGACCATTTTTCCCAATTTCAAGAAAAAATTCCCAATCTTGTTAAATAATTCCCTTTGAACATGATTTCAATAAATACATAGGAATTTGCAGTGACAGGCTCACTGAACTGTCAGAACAAACTCTTTAAGAGCACTGCAACACTTTCAGAGACACTAAAGCAAGGCATATAAAGATTTAATGCAGAAACATTAATGATGAAATTTCCAAATTGGGTTGATTTGTCAATATTTTTTCCTAAATCAGACTATTTACCGTGTTAAAAATTCTCAATTTGGGCAAGGGCCTTTTCCCCCAAAACCCCTGAAAAAGCCCTAAAAGTTATTTGTTTTTTAACTTCTTTTTTTTGTTTTTAAAAGAATGGAGGACAGTTTGTAACATATGAGACTAGCTAGAAGATACACAGTTCTAGAAGGGCATGTACTTATTAGATAAACAAACAAATAAGTTTACTTACACACTAGCATGAGGTTTCTTTTTGGAAAAATCACAGGCAAGTCCTAGATCAGAGATTCGTACATGACCATTTTCATCAAGTAGAATATTAGCAGGCTGAAAGACAGAAAAATATATTGTTATTTGATCAGACCTTGTTTCCTTATATAACAGGGGATGTTTACAGGCACCTTCCCCTAAAAAACATGAAGTTTTCCCACAATTTGGAGTTTAACTTTGATTTTTTGTTTTCCTATGTATGACATACAGATAAAATTTCCCAAAGTGATCTAGGGTGCACACTGTGCCAGACAAGTGAAAAATGAACGCAGTCATTGACATCACAGATGTAAGTAAACACTTAAATGTGGCTTGGAACAAGTGACACAAAAGACTCAAGTATACATTAGAAACACACATCGAATGTCAAAGCTACCTCAAAGTAAATGATACAGTACCCACCAAAAGTTCAGAAAAAAAAGAAATTTACAACAATTCTTGAATCTTCGTGATCATTTAGTAGAATCAATATTTTGACATATTTAAGTATAGTTTGTGATAAATTGAAAACAAATTTTATATATGCAACACATTTATAAGATTCAGCATCTGACATCCTAAAGCCTTCAAAACCAGGTTTATAGTAATGTTTTTTCATAACATAGCATTTATGCCATTATATTTATAGTCTCAGTTATGATTATAATGATAACCAAAAAATAAAGCAAAACTATAAGGCATTTCAAAATAAACAGTTATCTAATTTTAGATAAAAGCTATTCAGTAGACCTACAATGTGAAAATGTCTCCAAACTTTTAGTGGGTACTGTACAAAGTTTCTAGACACATAACATTGTTGAAGTATCCAGACAGCCTGGTAATAATGTACAATGTATTATGACACTTTTATCATTTCTATTTCCACAATATAAAAGGTTTTTATGGAAGACAGTCTCAATGCCAATTTTCACATTTTTTCAGGAGAAGCAAAAATATACTTCACCAAGCTGTTGCTTATTGTGTTTTTTGTTTTTTTTGTTTTTTTGTTGGGTTTAATGCCTTAACAACACATTGTATAGGTCATATAACAGCGGTCAGTCAACCTACTCAGAAACAGTCAACCTACTCACTGTTTCTGGAAAGGCTAAATCTCTGGATTTAGCTGTTAACCAACTACTAAGTGCATACTTTTGTCAGTGACTGACAACTGCCCTACATAATAAAAATCATTGGTAGGAGGGAGAATGGCCGTAAAAATAACTTCATGACCAAGCTAGAAGAAAGTATGCCCCGCCCGGGAATCAAACAATGACCCCTAGATCAGTAGACTTGCGTGCTTCTAACTGAGCTAGCAGAGAAGCTTTTCTTATTGTGTTTAATAAAGAAAAAAAATATTTGCTGTCCTTTTGAACCAAGTTTGTTCATATATTCATATGTTTCATTAATACTTAAATTAAAAACTAGTCCCATTTATCACTTTTTCATGGTCTACAGTAATGTGATCTACAGCAACAACTTATTAAGTAAGTCAATTTGTTTTTCCCCTTATTTCTTTTTTCAGACATATAATTGAATGCCATTTAATAGCTGGGTTTTTTTTTAGTTTTTTTTTTTTTTATTGGGTTTAACGGCGTGTCAACACAATTAAGGTCATTTTATGGTATCCAGTGCACCTAACCAAACCTAACTTTTCTGGACCCTTGTCTATAACCAGTACTCGCATACCCTTCCACAAGGCCGGAAACTTCTCCATAGATCTTCTTAATGGAGGAAAATTGACATAATTGTCAATTTTTCATAAAGGGTATAACCTCCCCAGGTGGGATTCGAAGCCGTACCACCTTCGGGACACAAGATTCCAAATCCTCGGGACATGAGATTCCAAATCCCGGCACGCTACCAACTGCGCAACCGACCCAGTTTTTTTAAATAGCTGAAACATAATTGCTATTTTTTGGCCAGAGAAAATCCAGATGTTCCAGTCGAGTTTGACCATTTAATTCAAATCCTTCACACAAAAGATGAAACAAGCAGTAAACTAGGTCATTAGCAAAATTATTTTGTGCAGAAGATTCAGAATATACAATTATAACTCCAGGTTAATTTAAGCAAGCATTTTCAGACAATGAAATGCAGCATTTATAATGTACTATTTGAATCTTTTTAATGTTTTGACTTTTTTTTCCTTTAAACATCGTATTCAACACATATTTGATCATATATACGATGGCCAGCTCTTCCTACTATAGGTTTCCTGGACATTTTTCTGTCACCAGTACTAACTTACCCTACCACGAGGCCGACAACTCATGTATCGGGCATGACCTACTGCAACCAGGCTCAAACCCGCGATTTCCAGACTCAAAGTCAGACATGCTAACCACGGCCAAGGCTCGAAGCATTTATTAATGTACAATTTTAATCTTTTCAATATTTTGACTACTGCAAGAGATAGAAAAAAGCAAGCGTTTATTAACATTCTGTTGATCATGTGACTATATTCATTGTAGTAATTAAAGGTACTAGTTCACAGATTTGGTTAAGCTTTTTTAATATACCATTCAGTGTCTGTAATAGTGTCAAAAAAAATAAGTCTTAATATTTTAGGACAAACTGACCTATATATTGAAAGAAATATACTATAAAAGCCACAAAAATGAGCTAAAATAGTCTATACTGTGACATACAGGGTAGATTTTTACTACTTGAAACACCATCATTTGTGCTTGTATGTCAATGTGCATTGAAATTGTCATTATCAAATCACTGATTTTCAGCTAAAAAATGCTTCCAAACAATTTTGATAGTTTCAGAAAATGTTGATGTTTAAGCTGAAATCTGTGAATGAGTACCTTTAAGTAATTTGCAAAACTGAACAGGCATCTCAAAGCAATAAGTTGTTGGACTGGTAATCATTGGATAGCCAGCTCCGCACTGGTTCAAATCCCATCCAAAACATACCTTGTTGTTTCCTTTAACAAGAAAGTATCCCACTAGCTCATTATTGGGGGGGGGGGGGGCAGTCAGAAGACTCTTAAGTGATCAAAATAAGTTGTATGAACTTGTTCCACAGTGGAGCAAAAATAGATAAGTATAACATAACTGAAAACTAAGCCCAGGGTTTGACACCAACTGTTTTTACTAAGAATCCCAAAGGAATCCCTAGTTAGTTACTAAGGGGTTCCTCCTTAACGTTAGGGATTCCTTCTATAGAAGGCACAACAAATTTGGATACAGACATGCAGACATCACTTGTGATAATCAATTTATGGCAATTTTCAGAGAGCCTGGTGGATTCCCTCACTGAGAATCACTGGGATCCCTGTTAAGATATTGAGATCTTCAGAAACCCAGGACACTGTTAATGTCAAACCCAGCTAAACCTCACAACCCCCCCCCCCCCCATCCCCTTCTATAACATACCTTTAAATCTCTATACACAACAAATCTGCTATGCATATGCTCAAGACCAAGTATGACCTCCGCTGCATAAAAGCGGACCTCCTTTTCTAGGAAGACACCGTGTTGTGAGAGATGATAATGAAGGTCACCTCCGTTCATTAAATCCAAAATAAAGCACAGTTTTTCTGGAGTCTGAAAGGCATACGTCATACATACTATGAATGGACTTCCCTCCTGAAAGTAGACAGAAATACAAGAATTAAAAATAACTTACAGTAGTGCAGAGCTTCAATTTTACAAAAAATTGAACTTGCAATTTTTTTAAAGTTGATTTTATTTCAACTCACAAAATGAAAAAAAAAACACTCATTTTTCCCCTAATTTTAATAGCAAACATAGTAACTATTTATACTTTGTACAATATTCAACTATAGATACAATAAGGGCG
This sequence comes from Mactra quadrangularis, assembly GCA_025267735.1. Lineage (NCBI taxonomy): Eukaryota > Metazoa > Mollusca > Bivalvia > Venerida > Mactridae > Mactra > Mactra quadrangularis. Next base: position 41,984,125 of record CM046305.1, on the reverse strand, counting down.
TTATTGTGGGATAGCCAAAGTATATCAAACATGTTTTACTGTGAATCTTTAATTAATACTATCGATCTATGTGGTCGTTTCAATTCTAATTTGAGCCTCATTAGTTGAGGCAGTATATTTTTGTCGCGATTTCAACTCGTGAAATATGCGACCCGAACAGGTATCCATTTACACCTGGGTGAAGTTAAGCTATTGCAGCTAAATTTTTGCTAAAGGAAATTAGCAGTGCCCCAAATGGGATTCTTACCCAGGACCTCTCAATCCCTAAGGTCGCGTCCTACCAGTCTGGACTAATGATCCTACAGGTAATGAACCACCGTTAATAAGTCTCATCTTTGACATAGTGCCATTAAACTCAGCTTATTAATCACTCAAGTACATCATAAGTTCTACAGATAATGACGTATATTTAATCGATTCTAGATTCTCCATTTGACCAGAATAAAATGACCATGAAAACCAAGGTTAACCTCCAACCAGACAATTTACTATCAATATAATTATTCTAATATATAATTCATACAACTAACAACTCTCAAGGTTTTTTATATATATATAGATTATTTCACACTTCTTACACAGTCCAGAATACGTTTGTTGTGAAGCAATGTGGTCATTTAACTTTTTGTGTAGAAACAGTGGTCCAGTGGTAGGACATGCCGTTAAGATTGAAAGGTCCCGGTGTAATAGTCACTTTTCCCCCCACCCAGTTTTACCCCCTGAAAGAAAATTACTAGTCAGTTTTTCCCCCAAGGAAGAACTGGGTGGGCCTGGTAGTAATTTCCCCCGGGGAAAGAACTCAGGAGTCACTTCATTTGTCCTTAGTCAGTTTTGAATTTCACTAGGGGCACTGCTCATGTCTTTACGCAACATATTTATATACAGTTGTTTCATTCGGCCTCGGTGAATGTGGGAAATGTGAGGGTGCACCTGCTTCAAGGTGTTTTCAATTATCAGGGGTTACCAAACGAAAGCTGTAAAGTCTACTAACCATGTATGCGACACAGAGCATGTGACACATCAACACTTGGTAGTGAAGACTAAAGCCAACTTTAAAATGATATTTTGACATTTGCATATCCAGAATCTGGCTAACTGATTTTCATTTAATTTTCATCCGATTCCAATCAAATTTACAAGAAATGGAGAGTTGCCCTAAAGACTGTAGAAAGTGCATTGCGTTAAAGAGCCAGTTACTACAGTCTTGCCGGCAACTCTCAAAATATAGATCTACATATGGACATAACACCAACTGATATTCACCAAGATCTCTCAACTAGCAATTTGAATCAAAAGTAAAAATTCTGATAGCTTTGGACCCTGGTTCTCAAAGGCAAGTAGTAGCAGATTTGTAAATGAATTTCAGCAATTTGTGAAATTGAAAAGCCAAGTATTTGCCAACTTGTAAATAAAGTTCCGCATTGTATTACAAGTGAACCCATTGTCTCCAGCCATGCAGAAATATAACAGAAGAATGCATTAAAGACACTATTATGGTAATTACCTCACAAGACAGTATTTTCAACCCAAGCATATATTTTCTGTATAGCATTTTGTATAACTATATTTTCTGTCTTTCCAGACAAGTCTATAGAGATATATCTCCATACAGTCAATCAAACATGGTTGATATTTGAGACAGGTTACAAATAGAGTAAATACACTGGAATCCAGCCATTACAGAGAAGTACAGAAAAACAGCGTCTGTGCAGAAATGACGGAGCTATTTGTTTCTTTTTTTGTTTATTTTAGGACAAAATATTACAACTTGAGACTCATGATATGCTGAATTATTATCATCAAGTTTACTGTATGTTTCAAGTTTACAAGTATTAAAATTATATATATTGAGTTGTCTTTGGGTTGAGTTGTTCCGACACTTCCGTTACGGAACATTTTGGAACGTTCAAGGTAACTGACTATGCTGCAGCCAATTTAGAGAAACAGGAAGTAACAGAAGCACAGAAGCAAAGTAAGACATACATAAAGTGAATGAAACACATTGCTTCAGTCTACTGTGATGGTACAGGCATGTGATTGGTTTGTCAGCCTGCATCAATACTTTCACCAACATCAGGATGCCACACCCTAGAAAGCATGGGTGCCCAAGGAAGACATGGTCTGAATGTGTAAAGGCCAAGTTAAAAACATACAACGTCATGGACACAGATCCTCTGAACAGGGTCTCATGCATTAATTGGGATCAAATGTCAAGACCATTTAGCTGCCAGCTGCCTAACACAGTTTGTGCAATGCTCACAGCAGTTGAAAGTAAACACAGGTGACAGACAGCGTTTGTTTGTTTTGGTTTTACAGCACATCAACACAGAAAGGTTATATCGTGCCGAAAGCAATTGATGAGCAACCCAATTCTAATGGTTTTAAGTCCTACATTTTATGATAAATATTGATTTTCTTTGGATAGTTTAGTGTTGCATATGATGGTACCTTAACTGAAAAAGTTCTCTAAGTGAGTTAACATTAAAATGTTTGTCACAGCGTAAAATCAAGAAAATATCAAATATTGGTAATATATAACAATTCAGAATGGAATGATTTATGGCTGAAATGGTCATGAGACCCTATACAATGATGACCCAAGGTCATGAAAGTGAAGTTTCACTGTTGAATAAAATATGCTCAAAGCAATATGTTGCTGTGATAGTATTTGGCAGGTCTCGTGGCAGACTATAAATCAAATACTGAATACACAATACACAATACTAAAATCAGCTTTAAGGAATTCTTTTACAGTAAGCCAGACTTATCCTATTATAGAGTTTGGTTTCCGAGGCAGAGGAACTAGACATCAAAATTCCCCCAGCTATTCATCAATTAAATAACTAAATGTTTTAGCTATTAAAGCATAAGGCTATAGTTGACTGATTTTACAACATTATTTTCAAAAGTCGTTGGCCTCACATACTGTTGACCAATGTATAAAGTAATTTTGTAAAAATATATCACTGTGGTTCAATACACTAAGTTGAACATGATAAAATTAGGGCTGTCATTGATAGAAAATTTTGTATCGATAAATCAAATGGCAAGTATCAGTGACATATCGATACGTCAAGTCAGACAAGGAGTGTAATAGAAGTCACTAGAACTCCAGTATATATAAAATATATAATGCCCAAACATTTGATGTTATGCATGATGTTAATTGTTTCAGACATAAAACAAACTGTATTTTCTTGTTTGTAATATTTTACAGAAACCGTGAAAACTCAGAAATGTAAAAAAGTCGTATAGTTTATATAGGCTATAGCTTTATAAAATGCTAGATCCTATCCGTTCCAAATTGTGAATCGATATCGGATCATCTGTCAAGTATCAGTGATACATCAACACTGTTGACGACCCAAGACAAAATAATCTAAATACTGCTCAACTGTCTCTATCTTCAATCTACCGGAGAACAGCAAAACAAAAATACCAAAAACCTAGTAATTATTTACAATAAACCCAAAAACTATTAACCACTAAGCCATTGCCACTTCTCTGAAGAAACAAAATCAGTGCTGACCAGTACACGTGCCCTCAAAGCAAAATTTGTTGAAAGCAGAACCATAACAACATTTTTTCTTTGAATGGTAACCAGAGAAAGGGAACCAGCTCAAAAGGAAATTAATATAAATGCAACATTCAGGTTCATTTGAAGAGACTGAGACAAGAGATCAAGACAGACAAATATATATGTATGACATTTAATTAAAACAGACAAATATATATGTATGACATTTAATTAAGTAAAGACATTGAAGCTACGTGACAGAATCTTACATGTGACATGTGACACATCAAAAGTTGGTAGTGAAGACTTAAGCCAAGTTTTATAAAATCACATTGACTAATTAGAAAGTACAGTGAAGTCCTGTTATAAAGGTAACCTTGCTTATTGCAACATAGTGCAATTTTTTACAAGCTTTAAGCTTCAAAATTAATGCTTAATTTGTGAAGAAAATTCCTAAATTAAGACCATCAATTTTGAATTCAGGGTTCATACAGATTTTGAATACCAAAATTCCATGACTTTTCCATGATTTTTCCATGATTCCTCTCGGTTTTCCATGATACAACAGATAAGATAAAATAGGCATATAATAGTTTTTCTATGACACATTAAACATTTTGCATGATGTTAAGTTTCCATGACTTTTCCATGATATTTTCCTTAAAATCATAATTCCATGATTTTTCCAGAAAAATCTCATTTTCCATGTTTTTTCCAGTTTGTATGCACCCTGTTGATGGTCTTAATAGTGGAAATAAACGTTAAATTTAATTCAACTGCATGGGTGAGTTACATCCCTTTTTTGTGATAATGATTGCCAAACACTGATTTTGACACCCTCACCTCTACCCCCCCCCCCATCAAATTTCTCACCGGATTTACATGAATTGGAAAAATGGCCTTGGTGGCCGTCAAAAATACGGAATTCCGTAAAAAAACCCGGAAAACTTTCACCCATGAACATAGAATAAACTTAGGACGACCTCTATCTTAATCAGACATCTAAAACATAAAATAAACTTAGTACAGCCTAATTAAGTCATACACAACAACACTCAAAGAACCAAAGACAAAAAATCAACAAAAAATCAACAGAACCTAAGAAGTAATTACAATCCACCAGCAGTTTTATCAGTAGAAAGACGAGATAGAAGTCTAAGGGGCATGAAATATTCACGACACTGATTAATTAAAACCTGACATATTGCATGCACAATTGTCTTATAGTGATGTAATTTTGTTTTATTTTATGAAACTACAGCGATGTAAAATATTAATTTGTAGCAGGAAGATCATTATTTGCTTTTTCTGTGTTAAAGATGCTTGCTCGTAGATTTCTTTGTTATTTTGATGGGTTTAAACCAGTGCAGGATCTTATAGGTCATCCTATAGCCCCTGATGACATATATTTGGGTTTGGGGAACCTTTACTGCTATAATGGTATGGGCAAGTAAAAAATATAGCTTGCTGTCTGTTTGGGCAACCTAGTTTTAAAATCAATGTCAATCCCTGGTTTAGATTATTTTTGATTTGGCTTGAAATATCTTTTTTTTTTTGCTTGGGTTTAACGGCCTAGCAACCAATTGTATTGGTTATACTACCACAGGCAGTCAACTAACACCTCGAAAGGCTAAATATCTTTAAACCATTTAATAAGTGCACACTTTCTTCAATGACTGACTACAGTACTGCCCTACATGACTTATAATCAGTGGTAGGATGGAGAATAGAATTTTAGTTATTTTTTTTGTGACTTTTCTTTAATACATTAATTTTATAAATTCATTTTCTTTACGCAATTACAGATGTAGACTGATAATATTCAAATATAAAAATAACAAACTCTTTGAACAAGTTGCTTTAAGCTTCAGCTGGCCTACATGTGTATTTATAATTAATAATTAGAACACATGTCAGATATTCATATTGTATTGAAATGAATCTTTCTAAAACTGTTGGTTTCTTGTATGATTTTTGCAAAGCATGGATTCTATACTAAGAATTTAGATTGAATAATACTTTCAGTAAAGCGCGACATATCCAAGGGCAGGGAACTATCCATGGCTACAGCTTAAACGACCAGTCCTAGTCTGTAGACAAAAGTTCCCCCAGGGCACTAGACAACTTTTGGGGACAGGTATCCATACCTTCAGGAAGGGGAATTTTGGGTCATTTAAAGACAGTATGGGGAATTTTCAGTTACCTCATAAATGTGTACAGTTGAGACTTTTACCAGTCACATTTACTCTGAACACTTTCCTACAATTGATTTGAATAGCTAGTTTAATTGTAACTGCAGAATGACAAAAAAATAATTATATTTTGAAGGGAAATTTTATCTGAGATAGGGGAAAAAACATATGAATTTGAGAGGGGAATGGGGCCCATATTTGGCCCCAAAATATGCCAAACGAGTGCCCCGTCCCCAGATTGGCATTAACAGACAAAGAAATGTATCAAGTTATATTGTGTGCTGCAAGAATTTGACTTTAAAAAAGTGTTTACTTGCATTTGAAAGATCAAATGACAATATACTCTGAGTAGTTCATATTCCACACTCAAATTCAAATGGTTTTATGGAAGTTTATATCCAGCCCAAAACAGTTTGTAAACAATTGTTTCTACCAGATACATCCATGCAAAACAAATTTATTCTAGATATTATTGCTGAAAAGCAATTGCATGTAATAATTATCTACCAGTATCCCGACGAAAATCAGTATCAAGTCTATTCTACACTTTGGCAGCATTAGTAATATTATAGAAGAATGTTTATGTGTTAAATTTCAACACATAATCCTCACAGCTACAGTGTAATCGAGTATTAATGCTACACTCATATTCAATGTGATGAATATTCTTGCATAAAGGTCAGGTCGGGATCAAACTTTATGGACAATATATGTGTGAAGGTTGAATCAAATCCATAATTTATTTTTTTGGGGGTGGGGGGGTAGGGGGAGGGGGGTACAGTGAAGTTTTTTCTAAAGAAAAAAATCAACTTGAGTTCTGCACTCAATTTATTAATAAATCAAAACAACAGTGTTGTTGTTAGTAATACTTACCCCCGTGCTGACTAGTGACAACATTATTCTTTCATTTAAAGCTAAAGTTTCTCCACCTTTCATTTTAATACGTTTTTTATCTAAACACTTCATAGCATACCTAGAAATAGAACAGAAAATACAAAATATTAATACATAAATGGTTGTAAGTCTCTGAAAAGTAAAAGCAGATTAGACATAATTTTTGAAAAATCTAACTGAAGAAATGCAAATGTTGGGTTAATAAGGCCCCTTTTTAAAGTGACCTTTATCACCAAGGTCATGTTGAATTCCTTGATTTTAAGACATCCTTACCCTAACCCTGAACTCCCATGTATAAGCTGTCAATGATTTTGCTCCCTGGTGAATTCCATTGTGTTTAAATTTTTCCCATTGATAGCCAATTCTTGAAACAAGGTTTAATCAAATTAAATGGGTTTCTTCATAGCGTTGTAGTCCTAGTGTTAAAATTAAGGCATACCCAGGCTGTACACCATGACAAGTGACATCTAACTCAGAGTGTTTTATAGTATTCACAAAGCTAAGTTATAAAATCAATCAAAAAATAAACAAAAACAAATTTCAACAAATTATGAAACAATCAAATTCTATACAAAGTAAATCCCTATGAATTTTACATTAGAATCTTTTCCTAGTCAGCAAAACTCACCAGGAAATGTCACGGTAATAAATACAATATTTTTTATTAAAATGTTAAAATTAAAGGTTAAACATATTAAAATTCCCATAATTCAACATAATTTCTAACGTCAGTAAAGTTTAAAATATCAAATAAAACTAAACATGGAAACAATATCCAACATCAGGGAAACAAGAGTTTGTGATTACTTAACAGAAAATGACAATTGCATGCGTAGAAGTTACAATGCATATTTTAAACATCAATCTTGTCAGTCATCAATGACCTTGAAAATGACATTGACCTCAGTAATGAAGGTCACCTGAATAAAACCTTGAAGTCACAATCTTGCATGTGATAAAACATGTTCTTGCATTGGATGTCAAGAATTAAGTTATTTTTATGAATAAAAATATTATGGAGTTTTTACTGATAGACAAAAATTCAAAAACAGATCAATACAATCTCAATTAAAGCAGAAAATTTTAACCCTTTTCTAGTCAGGACAAGGGCTAAAATTGGCCATCTTTTCACCTTTAGTCAATAAGATAGGGCTATTTAAAGGCGCTTTTTTCATTACTAATTGACGGACAGATAAACAGCTTTGCCAGGTTATGTCCTTGTCGTTCAGATGGCTGACGGTGACCCCCAGTTACCATGGCAACACTGAGGAAGAGCAAAAATATGCACTTTTGCATTAGTTTATATTGAACATAGTGTGAACACTAAAAATGCAGTAACCAAATAGACCGATATCGGAACTCAAATTTGTGGGGTTTTCCATCCATGCACAGGTGGTAAAAATTTTAATACACATTATTGCTGAAAAGCATGAAAAACTGAATAAATCCTATTGTTTTTTTGAACACATATCTTAACTGTGATGATGAAAGTTTATTTGTACTGCAGGGGAAAACCAAAATATTTGAATTCTAGATTGAGTGTATTATAAAATGACTGACAAACTATCAATCCAGGACCAGTGACCCTTATTTACTTGATGCAAGGATCGTCAATGTAGTATAAACATGGAAATGCATGGCTCAACATTTGAGTTTAACTTGCCCAAACCATGTGTCTTCTACCGGTAACAAGTGTCTTCTACCGGTAACAAGTAGCCGGAACCGAAATATACACCATCAATAACAAATTGAAATCTGAATCCAAAACATAGATTGTCAGAGGGAATCATACCACCTTAATTAGTCAATTGTAACCGATGCCCTCCGTGCAAGAAGACTAAGGTGGTATTAGACATGTGATGTGCTCTACGGGGTGCATCAACTCTATTACAAACCTGAGCATCTCATCCTCTGGTAAACGTGGACGGCCAAGAAAGTCCTGTTTAGAATGTGTAAAAGCGGATTTGAAGACATGTAACCTGCATAATAGTGATCCCCTAGACAGGGTTACATGGAGGTCAGATGAAAGAAGATCTAGCCCCCTGCAGTCTACCCCAGTCCCTGGGCCACCAGTAGCAGTTGACAAATAAACCATCCGGATTTGATTGATTGATTTGATTGAAATGAACGTTTTAATCTACTTTTACTTACATTTTGCCAGTGTCAGCTTTCCTACAACCGTATACCTCACCAAAACCACCTCGACCAATTATTCTATGAACACTAAAATCATTCATCGTCAACTGGAAGTATAGACAAGAAAATATTACCCACAATACATCATCTAAAATTGGTCATTGCCTCTTTAATTGACACGGGTCTGGCTTCCGACTCACTCATGTCACTTAATCAATGAAGCAAAGCTAGAAAATACTAGTTAGAAACTATCGGTGACCGGCATAAAATAATATAATTATATACAGTGCCAATTACCTTTACACTTTAGTAAATGTAAGACTACTTTTTTTTACCAATACATGAGAATTTTAAAACAAATCTTCAAATTGCAATTGTACAAATAATAATTACTTCCCTTACAATATAAATGATAACATAATATATTTCTTAGTGCCAATTAGCTTTAAACTTTTATAAATATATGGCTACTTCAATCACAATGTAGCAGAGGTATAATACAGCACTTGTACTACCTTGCCTTCAATCTAGCTTTTATGGCGACATGGTAGAGTGTCCGCTTAAGACAATAACTTTGTCATTCCTATGCATCGAGAAAAGACGTAGAGATAGACCTCTAGCTGTTGTTACTCAAAAGTGTTAAAGTGCGGTTTAAAGTCTGCTTCCATATATACATGTTCAGCCGACTTAACAATCTTGTACAATAACTCCTGATCATTGAAATCACCCTCAGGCAGGTGATCCCTCACAGTACCCATTTACACCTGGGTGGAGTGCAACAATTGTAGGTTAATTTCTTGCTCAAGGAAATTAGCAGTGCCACTAGTGGGGATCGAACCCGGGACCTCACGATCCCTAAGCGCGCGTCCTACCACTGGACCACTGCTCCTACTAAAAGTGGTGCCAATATTTACCATGGCACTTAAAAATCATTGACAATGTGGCCTGATTTAGATCAATACTTATTTCATGGATAATCAGTGAATAACGTTCGTAAAGCACAATATATTAATATTTTTACATTAATTTTTGGGCTAGACATGTAAAAGTGATATGTATTTCTATTTAAGTATGTTCTATGGGAGAAGATATATACCTGTATGTTTAATTCTAGATTTTTCCACTGACAGAATCTTGTATACTTGTCACTGTAAATACATAACACATACAAACATTAAAACTCAACATCATTGACGGTAGGACATAGACCGCTATAGAAAGCAAGTATTCAAGATACGACCCAGCTAGATCATAATCAAGCACATGGGTTATCTAATGCCTTATAAGGTCATTAAAAGGAATAGAATGTAATAAATAAATGTAATGTGGAAAGCACATTTAAGCCGGATTTAAAAACTTTAACGCAAACATTACCAAGGGAAATAATCCATAGTTAAGCCAGGTAGAGTTGTGGTTACTTTCTAATTCTGTTCATCACATGGTATTTTATCATTGTATAAAGTTTCATAAAGATCTGACAATAAATGGCAGAAATATATGGTAAAGAAAAAACTTTAACACAATTGTTAAGGACACAGGGCACCCGCCTGACGGCCCATTGTTAACGACACCAGACGCCTGCCCGACCAATCGCCCACCAGCTTGTCCAGGTTTCGCCAAATTATTAGCGAAATGTTTTCCTTGAAAAATCTGGCTCATAAAAATATAACTGGGTAGGGCATACCCCCCCCCCCCCCCCGGCTGGAAAAAATTATCAATATAAGACTCGGCTAGATCAAAATCTAATATATTAAATAGCAACAGCTACAATATCAGGAAGTCTAAACCATACATGTCCAATATTATCAAAAACTAATTTGCACATACCATATAAATTACTGTAAAAGTTAAAATTTTTGCAGATACAAATTTAATGGGTTTTTTTGCAGACATTTTTTCTTGCCAATACAAAATAGAGGTTTTTGGAGAGTTTTTGCAAATAAAAATTGAAAGGTTTTAGCTGATATGAAATCTTGAGTTTTCATGGATACATAATTCTAAAGGATTGCGGTAACTGCTTTAACCAACAAGACTGAGAATGATGACAATTTATTTCAGCTTGTGAAAATGACTTATTACATGAAGTCCGACTACTTGATAATTTTACTGAATTTTTTTCTCATACTTAAAATTTCTACACAGTCCCGATTCAGCAATTTTTTACATTTTTTTTCTCTATTTCTGTAATTAAAATTCTAGTTCAAGTTTCCAATAAATGTTATTCTATTACCAAAATAGACACAAAAATAATGCTATTCAAAGGCAGACCCCAGAAAGCTAGATCTCATGGAAATTTGTTTTCCCCGCCAAAATTTCCACATTTTACGGTAGTACGTGTTCGAAGACTGTCAGAACCATCTGTCAACGTGTTTTATAACTGAGGTAATGACGTACATCATGGTAGAATGGTCAAGTTTCTATCCCTGATAGTGACACATTGACCAGGCTTCACACTTTGTAGAAACAATATTTATATAATTATCAGCATCATTAAGGCTTATACAAATATTTGACTTGTTCCTAGGTGTTGAACAATCTGATTAAATAAATATTCCTATAGACTGCTGTTGTATAGGATCTCATGGCATCCCACAAGGTGTCAGGTGGAGATGACTTTTGAGAGCTAATTTGAATTTTTTTTAAAGTTTGTTTTTTCTCAACTGTCAAAACATGAATAATTTCACGGTGACTTCGTGCTCTTTGTCTAACACTCGCAATATTGTGATAGTGTGTATTCAATCACCATGAAATTATTCAAACTTTGACAGTTGAGAAAAAATGAACTATACTGGCTTTGTCATTGTGTCAACACAATTTAGGTCATTTTACGGTGTCCAGGGCACCTAACCTAGCTTTCCTGGACCATTGTCTATAACTATTATTCACCAACCCTTCCACAAGACCGGAAATTTCTCCATATAATCTAATCAATGGATAAAAATTGACATTATTGTCAAATTTTCATGGAAGGGTATAACCTTCTGGGTGGAATTCATACCCTGTACCCCTTCGGAACACGAGATTCCAAATCCTGGCGCGGTAACAACTGCGCTATCGACCTGGGTTGAGCTAATTTGACAGGTGTGTTTTTCAAAGGCTGTGATTGGGCACATACATTTTAGATAATGAAAACGAGTCATTGAGCACAATGATTACCTCATGAATGTTATAAAAGCAAAACGAGACCCGTACTTGAAGTAGCCAAACACCGGCAAGCGAGTGTGCAAGCAGATAACGATTGGGTGTTTTGTGACTCATTTTGTCATCAAAAAATTGTATAAATAGTATTTTCATTAATAGAAAATACATGACGCAGCTCCGTAGATATTTATAGACAGTAAACTCTGCAGTATATAACCAATAAAGCAGTCTACCCCCCCCCCCCCTATCTTTTCCTTAAGAAAATTGGTCCAGGCCTTTTTATTCCCTGTAAAAAGCTCCCAATTTTTTCAAAATGTCAAGCTAAAAATGGCCTAGGCTCCAATCTTACTAATGTTTACCATGGCCAAACTCCCAGACAAACTTCCCACTATTGCATAACCTGTCATTACCATGTCATTTTATTGTATATATTAGCCTTATTTGGTAGTGCCAATTTTCTTCCTACGATTAAACTGTTGTAATTATGCTATTTTATTGTATATCCTGGCCAATCTTCCCGCCTGTTACCAATCCTCTTCCCCCCTCCCACCCACTTTCAGATAAAACTAATATTATTATCCTATTTTATTGGTCAGAGGGGATTTGTCCTTTCCAAATTGTTTCAAACGCCCCCTCCTATAGGTTAAAACAACACAGTTATCAACTCACCTTTGTAAACTTTTCTCAAATATTCTACCTCTTAGTGAGTTCTTTATTTCTTCTAAATATGGCTGAAAAATAGTAAAAACCATAAAAATATAATGGGGAAACCACATTAGAGCCAGATTTTCATCAAGATCTGACCATAAATGACAAAGATATCTAACACATTGAAAACTTTGACACAAAAATTACAAAGGGAAGTTATCCATAGTTGAGCCAGGTAGAGTTGTGACAGCTTGATGTATAACCATAGATGTAGAGAGATGTAGAAGTTAGGTGCTTCCAGTGCTATGATTCCATTACTTCACAGTAAAATCAATACATCAAATCACTATAAAATTCTGCGCCAATAACTTATCACAAATTTTATCACAAAACATATTTGTTTTTATCTATGGCTCATTGATTGAGGAATTCATCTTAATAACTACGTGTCTGGCTGATGACAAACAGTCTGTCGAAACCAATATGTATTGCGTTACTTTTATCGTATAATGGATAAATGTAGACCAGAAATTTCCTGATGCATCAACACAGGTTTTAAGAAGTACATTTCTAACATGTCCAGAGACTGACAACTGCCCGACATGATTTAGAATCGTTGGTAGGAGGAAGGATGGCTGTAGAAATTATTTCATGACCACACTCCACTAAAGTATGCCACGCCCGGTAATCGAACCCACTACCCCTCCATCAGTAGACTTGTGCGCTACCGACTAAACTAGCCGGGCGGGTTTCACAAACAAAGTCAAAACACCAATCATGTTATCATACAGGACATTATTCTCTTGTGAAGCATTCTCAGAAAGATTCCAAGTTTAAAGTAAATACTGTCAATTTATTGTCTCGTAGAATTCTGCAACCAGCCACAAGCAAAATATCCAATTCACAAGAATGATTAATAGCCTCAAAATATCAAGACATTGGCTGTCAAGGCTTTAATAGTAGTGCGACAACATGCTAGCGAAGATTTTTATATTCCAATATTTTCCTGGAAATCTGAGAATAAATTCTTTGAACAATCATATTATTCCAAGACAAAAATCCATTTGGAATTTTCAATAGTATAAAAAAACTCTTTGGAATTTTTTGTGTGATAAAACTCTTTGGATTTTTAATGTCAAATAATTCTTTGGAATTTTTTTCACTCAAAAACTCTTTGAGTTTTTTCAGGACCATGAAAATCCATTGGAATTTTAAATATCAGAGACATTAAAGATATAATTAAGATAAACAAGGAACAGTTATCCTGGTTGTTACTTGTAGACAAACAAAACTCATCAATAATTTCTGCCAATGCAGTCATTTGTTTAGCTTCTGCCGAAACCTGGGCCAGAGGGCCAGTTGGTAGTGCAATGTGATTTCGAATCTTGTGTCCTGAAGGGGGTAGGCGTTCCAACCCCAAACTAGAGAGGTTATACCCTTCCATGAAAATTTGATAATTATGACAATTTTCCTCCATTCATAAGGTATATAGAAGTTTCCAGCCTTGTGGAAGGGTAGGTGAATACTGGTTATAGAGAAGGGTCCAGGAAAGCTAGGTTAAGTCTCTGGTCACCATTGAATAACCAAAATGTGATAACCTCCCATGATAAATGTGATAGACCTCCAGGGATTTGAGCACATACCCCCTCAGGAACACTAGTTTTGAAATCCCACAGTGCTAGCAACAGCGCTACCAACCGTGGTTAGTGGTTTCCTAACAACAGAAAGTATAGACATCTCTATCTCAGTAAATTTTTTGTGCTCAAAGGGATAGGAATAAGGAGGAGTGATACAATACTAAGAAATATATTAAATTTTAAAGCACGACTATATAATACAAGGAGTCTACTCACAGACTACATCACAACACAAGGAAACTATATATTACAACAAAACCGTAAGCTTATGAATGAAAATTGTTAACTCTGAATCCTCTGCACAAAATATTTTTAACAGATGACCTATTTTTTCTCCTAATTTCAATTATTGTCCGCAAGATTTGAACCCAACAATCAAAACTCACAATTAGGATGAATTTTTAGTAAAAAAGGTTGTCTTCATGTTTAAAAAAGTTGAAGCTTACAATCAAACATTACAGGATCAATTTGGATTTGTCATGAAAAAAGGGAACTATTCATTTGATATTTGTGTTATTTTATGACAGCCAATTGTTTGTCTGGAAAAAGAAAATTGGCAAAAACCAATCTTTGTTTACTTCATTAGTGTTAATTGTACATCACGTGACATTACACTCTGTTATCGATTACTATAGATTTTTACTATTGATTCCAAGAACTACAGAAATATTCTACATAATATTGCATATATACTTTCATAGGCGGATCCAGTGGAGGGGAAATTTGGAAAATTAGTGTATATCTTGCCTGTAAGTAATTTTTAAGTACAACAAAGCATTTTTTTTGGTGCTTAACATAGATTTAATGGTTATGTAGTTTTTATTATCAATATGTTGCATTTTTTCTACAAAATGTGTATAATGTGGTTGTGGATCGAGGTTAGGACCCCCCCTCCCTAGAAAGTTCAGACTCCCCTACAAAAGTTTGGACCCCCCCCAGAAAAAATCCTGGACCCGCCCCTGACTTTCATAATAAAACATAGTCAGCTATGGCTAACAATAATCTATACTGTAGGGCATGGCAGTTTATGGCATTTCATAAAAATAATCACCAACCATTTCACCAAATAGTTCTAAGTAACCTCCCTGGGTGGGATTTGAACCTGGGTTAAATAATAAAGCGCCTAAGAGTTTCCAACTTTGACTTGTCCCCTCAGTACTACAGTTCATACCGTTTCTCAAGCTCGCATGCCCAAATTATTGTGATTCAATGAAACGGTAAAATTATCAACTAAGGCTCGTTTAGGCCAATGTGAGACATTGTTAGCATAAAATATTATAGAGTTTTGTCTCAAGTTATCTTAAACAACTTATATCACGACTTTATGAAATAACTAGTTAGCACAAGCCCAAGTCAATAAAAAAAAAAATACTAAACAATAAAAAAAAATTCACTAGAGTCAGTCTTTAGGCTAAAGCGTACGTTAAGTCGATCACTAAACAATGAAATTAGAGACTTTTATATAAAGTATGATGAACTGAGAGAATGTAAATTGATCGTCCATTTATGTAACCATTAGTCCAACAGACCGTACTAAAAATAATACATAAATATGATATCAACATGATATACACTACCCTCCATAATTTCCTTCACAGTACACAAAACTGAATTGCTACTACAGTTCTGAACAAATCCTCTGCTAAGCAACAACATTTGATATTTTCCCACAATTTTGTCACTCCCTGTGAGTGTAGTTCAAGAGAGGTTGTACTGTGATTTCAAGTTGATGTTTGAAGAATTATTATTATACTATTATTATTGCTGTTTGTTTTATTCATTATTAATGCAATGGAAACAAAATTCTATTGGCGCATTCAATTTTTTAGTTGCAGCAAAAGTTATCTACCAGTCTCCAAAACTATGGTCAATGTATCTCAATGAATAATTTAAAGTTTAGGATACTTTGGCATCCAAAAGAAAACATGTACTGCTTTCGAAAAAGTAAAATTGATAATCATTCAACAATAAACTGCTTAGTAACATTTTGAAAGTCAAATTAGTACAATGCAAGTTGTAAATGTTGGTAGAAACTTTTGGAGGGCAGTGTATGATATCAAAAATCAAATATAAATGGTTTTAGGGCTATAATTATACATTATCAATCAACCATTATCAACCTTTATTAAACATATCTGAGAATCGATACATTAAGAAATCAATTACTTTCATTAGAGTTATCAACAAAAATTAACATTTTTTCCCCCATTATATTTTTAAGTAATACCCATTTTTCATCTATGTACATTTTTCAAGTCATATTTACTAAGTTAGGGATTATTTATAAAACATAGGGCTGTTACAATTTTGTCCCTACATTTATTGTTCTTTAAGGAAAATTGTCTAAGAATTTAGAGCCGTCATCGATTCCACACATATGTAATATCAAATAAAGAGTACCGGGGGGGGGGGGGGGGGGGGCAAAGCACTAGCTTGCGATATGCTTAGGAAACTCGCCCCAAGTCTTGTATAAACTTGAACACCATTTATACTTTGTGAAAATCTATAAATGCCAATTTGATCTATTTTAGGAAATAAATAATTTCAAGTATTAATGAATGGTCACTTATAGTCAGTCTTCAGTTAATATTTAACAACGGTCAGTTTACCTCTAACAATGGTCAGTTAACGTCCAAAAATGGTCAGTTAATGTCCAGTAATGGTCACTATAGAACAATTGGATTAACTGGACACTTAAACTATCTCTGTATATTGTCTACCGATAATGTCTGGTCTAAATTATTCATCAGGGGTCATTGATTGAAATAAGGCGGCTATTTTTGAAGATGACAATTCCTGGATTCTTCCCCTTCAAACATTTGTAGGAATAAAAACAAAGGTACAGGGTTCATACAAGATTTTATTGACAAAAATACAAGCACTTTTTAAGGACAAAAGTGCCAAGTTCAAGCACTTAAAGCTTTTTAAGGGCAGACATGCTGATGTTCGCAATTTCAATTGTTGTGTTACATAATCTACGATGAGCATGTAGGTTAGAGTCTGCATTTTCAACTCAGAGGTACTTAGAAGGCCAAGATATTTATTAGACACATTTATTCGCCCACATGTTGTTTTATAATTTAAGGACTGTACAAACTCTGAGGTATATATATCTTCTTTGCTTTCATGATGTATAACACTTGATGGGTGTTCAATTTATTTGATGCACACTGTGATTTTTGAAGGCACCATAACATGGAAGGGAAGTTCTCCGGCACTTTTGATATTTACACGGAAACACAGGGCAGTTGAGTTGATAACAGTTTAGGACTTAATATTCAATAGGGTTCACACAAAAATGGAAAATGGTTCAAAAGTTTTTAATAAGGTTCACAAAAAATGGGAAATATATCAAAAGTTATAAAGCATAAAATGGAGTCACTATGTTATTGAGTGGTTCATCTTCCTCAGGGGTTTACGGAAGAAACAACACTAAATAGCTTAGTTTTATAACCCAAAACAATTGTACCAAACATATTTGGTCGCAAGTGATATAAAAAGTAAAACCAATTTCTAAATACAGTCTACAAATTAGTGGGTGTCTAGTTGATTAGAACCTACTTTTTTACCCTATATGACCCCAATTTACATGTGACCCTTTTTTATCGTCTAACATCAACCTACGAAAAAATACTTATTTTGTTGCCTCATTAGAATGTAATCATCGGAAAACAATTAAAACTTACTTAATCATTATTATCTCACTCCTATACCCAGTTTAGTTTTTACTTCATTTGCTATCAAAATCTTCTATCAAATTAAAACAAATGCATGTGCTTCCCATTATACCTTTATGCAAGACTCAAACATTAATTCCATTATTAAATCCAATCAGGGAATTCTAAGAATGTATATACTTCAATTTATCAAATTATAGCGAATGAAAGTAGGTACTAACTGCTTCAATTTTCTACTTACCTTCTTAATTCATTCGTTTTATATCTACTATTGGGCTAATTACCTCCCTTTAATTTCAAAATTTAATCAAATGTAATTATCTCCCCTGGGGATGACATCACACTTATGTAACTCTTAAAACATGTTTCTTTAATTCTAATTCATTATCAAGTTTCAATTAGTAGCTACACAGAAGCACTGTGGCACTATTCAGTATTAAATTTATGATGAACTGTTCACTTTAACATTTTTCCTGTGACTCCAAAGTACAAAACCCAAATTCACGATTTGCAAAGATTTTTTTTTTCCAGGCCATTTTAGGGTTTAATTGGGTCCCACACCCATCACCACAATGAATGTATTATTACCTTTCATGCAGCAAAATTCGTAACTTTCTGTACAATTTATATCATTTTTGACAATTTTTTAAAAGTGTGATAGAGTAATTTTAGCAACAGAGCAGAGTACAATTACAGTTCAAAGGTTTTCATGGAAAATTTAGGACATAAAAATGTATTAATTTTATGCACTGTTTAGAAATGTTCTATGTATTTGCTGTTGCAAGAATTTGATGGGGAAAAAAAAGGGCATCTCTTCTAATTTATCATGCTATTGATAACAAGAACTAGACATACTAACTAGAAACACAACCTTCTCACACTAAAAAAACACCAGCAATTTGACTTCAGCAAACCCTTGCCATTTGACAACAGGACAAGGGTTGGCAAAATCGACAAAAAAATTTAATCTGCAAAATTGACTTGATAGCAAAATTACATCTCATACAATGGTGCCAATTTTAAATTTTAGAAATGCATCTGATTAGAGTATTTTTACCTGAAATAAATTAGCACTAAGTTTTCTCGTACGTTGTGCCTGAGTAAATTGATCCTTAACGCTCTCGAAAGCTTCGTTAGAATATTTCTGAAAATACAAGCATAACAACTTTACGATACAATACAACATCATTCTACAATATTAAAGGACGCCCATTTGGAACTCCTCAGCTATTCACTACAAATAATCTTGGACATAATTGGACAGCATTATGGAACTTTTTTGCGCCCAAACATAATGCTTTAACTTGTGTTGGAGTAGACAAATCCATGATCATTTTGGCCATGATCAATGTCTTGTTTTTAGCCCATAAATTTGAAATACATGATTCAAAGATAATGAGTAATATCATTAAATCATATGTATAAGATACAATAATGGTTTTACTAAGTCTTATTATTTATCACAAGAATTATTTTGCATAACCATTACATGCCTCGCCAGCGCATAGCCTTGCGTATGACGTGTAGAAAAACCAAATATCTTAGGTGAACTCCCCCCCCCCCCACAAATTTTTCCGAGATTATTCATTCATTGAATGGTCAAGGTGTTCCAAATGGAAGGATGACATGAGCAGTGTCTGAATGTTTAAACAAATGTATTTGATATCTTCCATGTATAGTTCAACTTTATGGTCATTCCTGTTTTTGTACCATTTGTTATCAAAATTTCTAGATCCCAAGGTCAAACTTACAACAAACTATTACTAAAGCCAACAAAAAAGGGTTATCCCCCCCGACTCCCCAAGCAGGAATCTCACTCTCCAATCAATTACACTCCCCCCACTTCTCCATAAAAAAAGCCAAACAATAGCCTCAAAATCAATTTCAAATTCCCTATATGGAATCTTATTTAAATTAGCAAAACTAAAGTGCCCAATAATGACAGTCATTATATCACACAATATAAACACAAGTCGAAAATTGGACATCAACATGATTGAACAAAATTCCGAGAATCCAGCAAGTGTTTTTTTTTCCTATAATAATCAAACAAAAGGACAGCTGGGGTAAAAATAAGTAGCACAATTTCTTGTCAATATGTATAGGACTAACTACAAAAAAAAAAACATCCGAGGAAAGCTAACATGGGATTTATTGAGTAACATGTCGTTAAACCCAAGGGAATATTGATTAAAAACATGATGAAACATCTCTACAGAAGTGGAGCCACTTTTTCTCTATCGCTGCTGTGTACATTGAAATCTCCATTTGTTCAGTTGAGAAGAAAACACAACTATCGTTGCTGTCAAGTCAAAACCCGGCAACTTCTCTTTTTGAATCTAAGTTACAAGGTTTTAACTTGACAACGGAGCTATACTGTCTATAGCAATGAAAGACTGCAAACATTGAAAACACAAGAAACTTGACATGTCTGCAAAAAACTTGTGTTTATCTTTCTTAGTTTACATGCAGTTTGGACTAGTCTTGCCTTCACCCGTTGAAACAACAATCCCACATGATAGAACCATTTCTGTACCCCAAGCCAAAAAAAGCTAACATTTTCTTCACAACATCTAGCTGAGTAGAAAGCTTTCAATAGAAAAGCATCAAGAAATATCCTTAAGGTAAAAATATAAGTTTCAACGAAAGTAAATCCAAACTCTTAGCTACACCCAACAAAACAATTAACAGTTCAATTTTGTCCACGTTCAATAAAACTGTTCTTCATCAATCAATAATCTCAAGGTTGCCATGAGCAAGAAGACACCTTTTAAGTTTTACAGAGAGAAGTTTCTAAGAATCTCTTACGAAGGAATTTCCAAGAAAAGTTATCCGAAGATTTACTGACTCAAGGGAATAGTGTCTCATTAGCCTAATAAATTACTATTTAACTCAAGACAATAACATTGAAATTCACCCATATACAACACCTTTCTGACATCCCCTATAGTTCACATTCACTCATGAAAATATAGAAACTGGGCCTCCTGAACTTCCTGAAAACTTTCTTATAACAAAATACATTTAATAAATTTGAATAATGGTTATTCAAATTTACCACTAAATGTGCTCCAAAATAAATCCAATTTCATAATTTCAAAAAACTTCCACAATAAATTCATCTAAAAAGGCAAGAAAACATGAAACATGGAAACCCCAAGCCAATCCAAGCAATCCCCATATTTCAATTTCAACTACGAATACAAAGAACTCCTCCCCTTTTGGTAATTCAAAACATTGACAAGACACAATGAACATGGAAATCCTAAAGTCAACCCAAATCATTACGTAAATTTCGCAATCTCCAAATTTCAATCTCAACTGCAAATAACCCTTGTAAGGAACTCCCCTCCTTCCCCAAACCAATCCCAATCCCTTCGGTAAATCAAAATTCACCCACAAGTCAGAACATCAAATACATGGAAAAATCAATCAAATTCACTTGTTTACCATTTGGACTACGTACAGCACCGCTCATGTTTCACAGATGACAGATCACTATACGAGAGACACATGTTTATACAACATTAGGTTACCTCAAATATATCTTTATCTAAAGTTTTAGTTCGTTGTGCCATAGTTAATGCTTCCTGAACATGTTCTACAGCTTCCTTGGAATAAGTCTGAAAGTAATTCAGTCAACAAAGGTCAAAGGTCAATATATAACGTCAAATTATGATTAATTGGGTCGAAGATCAAATCTCTGTAAATAAGGTTAAAAGGTATTTAATACTAATATATAAGGTCAAATAGAATATTTATAAATTGGTTCACAGTTGAAATCTCTGAAAACAAGGTCCAAAAGTCAATTTTTTTTGTTAAATGAGGGGTCAAAGCAAACCAAATTAAAACTTAACATTAGTTTAAGTTGAAATCTCTGGGAAGAAAACCTGAAAATATAGTTTATGAATGTCAAATAATACAGTAAGCAGTACATTTGGTTCTCTCTTCATATTCCTATAAAGCATCCCAATTTGGTGTAACATCCAATCTCTGAAAAATAGAAATGTTTGTTAAAGAGTCACTATAGTTCGAAAATCACAAAAAAAGAAAATTTCTTGATTGAAAAAACTGAAAAAAAGTCAATATAGGTCAAACAATAGCAAAAAAGAACACAAGTTTGAAAAATAAGATTCTAAGAGTAGTTACAACGATTTATTTTGAGTGCTCAAATCTTATTACCCTGAATATGTTTCAAATACCTCCTTACCGTATTGATTTCATAGGAAAATTTTGGTTGTCCAAGAAGAATTGTTAGTTGCCGAAGTAGGTCAAAGGAAAAACTGTAAACGTCCGAAGAAGTTTCTTGGCTCTGGATCGTTCATGATGTTTATTTTCTTATACTCTAAGATGTTCCTTTAATAATCTTGCCACAATCTTAAGGGACAAGTTTTATTTAGTTGGGTTTAATGCCAAAGCAACACATTATATAGGTCATATCACGGCAGTATGTCAAAGTTTAGTCAAACTACTCACCATTCCTGGAAACAAGTATCTAGGTGTTTACTTCTATCAGTGACTTACAACTGCCATATAATAAGGATAGAATCAGTTGTTGGAGGGAAAATGGTCATAGAAATTATTTAATAACGAAAGTATGCCCAGACTGGGCTCTATCATAAGTTAACAAGGTGGCATTCTCTCCCCTTAACAGAGCCTGATCATTTAAATCATGAGCTGCAGTACTGTCTCAAGGGTTTAACCCATCCAATAAACATTTTCATTATTAAAATAACAATCATTCATTAAAAAAGCTGTCACTGTAATAATAATAATGATAAGAAAATACCCTCGGGCGAAAACGACTTGATCAGTGAAAATGACTCGATCAGTTAAAACGACTGCATCGATGGAAACATCTCTCCCTTTTATGTTACAATCAATACACGTTATTCCAATTCCCAGTCAATTAATAGAAATGGCAGAGACAGAAAATAAGAAAACTGCAAGTATTAACGTCAAGCAATCTTGAACATAAGATTGAGACTCTTGAAAATACAGGAAAATGAATTTCCATGGATGACAAAAAGTCATTTAAGAATTCATTTTTTATTGGGTTTAACACCGTTTCAACACAATTTTTGGTCATTTAACAACGTCCAGTGCACCTAACCTAGCTTCCTTGGCCCTTGTCCACAAGGCCAGAAACTTCTCCATATTATCTAATCAATGGAGGAAATTTGACATTATTGTCAAATTTTCATGGAAAGGTATAACTTCCTCAGGTAGGATTCGAACTGGACCCCCTTTGGGACACAAGATTCCAAATCCAAGCCTGCTACCAACTGCGCTACACTATTTTTTTTTATAAAAAAAACCAAAGATTCAGAAAACCCTTTATTGAAGGCCAAGTCTATACACTACCCTCCACACAGTACTTTTAATTAAATTGCTATTACTTCCATGTTCAAGTTCAAAAAATCATTACTTTCATTGTTAAATCTATACATTATTCATGCAATGGAAACAATTTCTACTGGTACATTTTATTTTTCAGTTGCAGCTAAATTTATATCTGAGCCTTCAAAACTAAGCATTCCTTGGCCATTCACTTCAAATAACTTAGGACATATTTAGATGCCACTTTGGAACTACCTTTTTTGTCACATGTCCAAACAGAATACTTTAACCGGTGTCAAAGTAAACAAATTTTTAATCGTTAAGGCAATAATACAATAATGTCTCGGTTTCAGTCAATAAATTGGTAATACTCGATCCCATAATAACACTGAACAATATATAATCGCCTATGTATAATGCAAACAATCATGCTTTTACAAAGCCACCATCCCACCCTCTCTCACCCTCTCTCCCTCCCTCTCATGGGTGAAAGATTAGTGTGTTGAAAATACTGAAAACCTACTTTCAAAATACTGAAATAAACAGTTTTCATGTAAATTACATAGAGTAATTTGTTCTCAAAATATTGAAATCAGTATTAATACTGAAAACTTTCATCCATGCTCCCCCTCTCTTTCTCCCTCCCTCACTCCCTCCCTCCATCCCTCCCTACCTCCCTCCCTCCCCCCTCCCTATCACTCTGTCAGTCTCACCGTCTCACAAGTTATTGATTCAAACAAATGTTGTAAAGATTGGCCTCTAGTGTCGTATAATGAGACATCTAAAAAAACCTTTTCCCCAGGAACGAGAAAAAATTCATGCAATCAGGACACGCAGAAATCAAATGAATGAATTTGAATATTTATCTTTACTTGAGAGTACCGAAGATAAAACGTAATCACTGACAAGTAATGTTCAAATAAATGAATCCATCAAAACTCTGCGAACACGAGGACATTTGAGAAATATTCATAATATGACAGGAATTGTCATTGCGACAGAAAAAAATTGTCCAACAAGGACGTAAACAAAGTATCAACAAATTTGCCTGAAATTGGAAACTTATGTACGTATTATCTTAAGGAATTGCTGTAATCGCAGAACTGCAATATTTCGGACTTCTACAATTGATAGCTTCAATATTGAATATTTCATTAACTGACTTTCAGACTTCAGAGGATGGGGGAGTGTACTTTAATCTCACCAAGGTGAATCACTTGTACTACATGACATGGAGGCAAGGCTATCTGACTGATTCAGTCTACAAAATTAGTGGGTGTCCAGTTGTCCTGAACAACATTTTTTTTGTTCGGGCAACTAAAAGTTTCTTCTGGGCAACCAAAAATCTACTAACAAGATATAGTTAAGAACTATATCTTGTTAGTAGATTTTGAACTGTTCTTGCTACTAAAATGACCTGTTCAGTCAACCACTTTCATATTCTTATTTCATAGACTGCTCATACCTATGACAGGTGAAGTAGAGACAAATACTCTCACCATTAGAAGACATCCATTCATATCTTCAAAATACTAGTAAAATACTAATAGTGTTTTTTCCTTCATAAGAATAGACAGCATTATTAGCATTATTATATATGACATTAAAATTTTGTAGGGTTTTGCATTGAGTATTTGTTTGGCATTAAGTCAGGCAATTGTTGAGTGAAGGATAGAGCATTTTTCAGTATGTGAGGAAAGGACCTGGGGCAGTTCTTAAAATAAACCAATGGGGAAAATTTTATTGCAATTTCATTGATAGTGGAATGAAAATCAAAGGTAACCTCCCAATTAGGGGGGGGGACTGCATGATTTCATAGAAATTTCAGAAGAGGAAGGCTCCTGTAAAAAAGCCCCTGATACATAAGGAAATCATCCCAGACTCTAGTTCTGTTATGATGTCAGTCAATCATACCCATACTGACTCATAGTCAAAAATCTGTATTATTGCATATTGCATTGGTGTTGTAATGTACAATCAAATACAGAAAAAAACGATGTAGTTTCAGAAAAAAAAATGAACAATAAAAAAACCTAAAATGTTCTATTTTGGCTGACATTTCATGCAGTTTCTCATTTCTTTTCTTCGAGAATTTAGACTTCATTTATAAAGGAAATGGAGAAACAATTAAGTGATTTTTTGCTGATTTAGACTTTTTTTGTTTCAGACAGAAAATAGGAAAGTTTTAAATTAGGTTAACTCGGCAAAATTACATTGATTTTCAACCAAGTTTTAGAAACTTTTAAGTGTTTATCATTGTTAAGTCGTTATGTTTTCAACTTTGTACAATCAATTTTATACATGAAAGGACTTTGTACAACTCAAGTTTGTATGATTATTATGATGAGCTGCCCGACTAGCTCAGTTGGTAGCACGCAAGTCTAGACTACTGATTGAGGGGTTGTGGGTTCAATTCCCGGGCGGGGCATACTTTCGTAGAGCTTGGTTATGAAATTATTTCTACGGCCATTCTCTGTCCTACCAATGGTTCTAAATTATGTAGGACAGTTGTCAGTCAATTCATAGTAGTTGGTTAACAGCTAAATCCAGAGATTTAGCCTTTCCAGGAACAGTGAGTAGGTTGACTGAACGCCATTATATGACCGATACAATGTGTTGCTACGGCGTTAAACCCAACAAAAACAAACAAATGAATATTTTGTACTTCTGTACAAATGGACATACTTCAACAAAACTCTGCCTGACTGAGAAATCAACAAACTTGCTGTGGTTAGGGTTAGAGTAGTTTGATTGACTACCATGATATGACCTATGTGATGTATTGGCATTAATCCCAACCAAACAATAAAACACATTGGCATTAAACCCAATCAAACAATAAAAATAACTGTGTTTGACCTTTTAATGAGAAAAAGTGGAAAGGAGTAGTGCAACTTTTTGTTTAACCTTTGTCCGCAGCACACTTGAAAACACAGCAAAGAAAAAAAAACATCCTTTTCGACCTTAGTTGTTATTTGTACAACATTTACCTCTTACACTAACTACCACTTATAGTGTATCAAAAATATCAATACAACAACCAACAGCTGCTGTGAGGTGGAAAATCCAAGCGTTTATAGACAATGATTGTCATTGATTGATCATGGTCATAAAAAAGCTTTCCCGGAATCGTCAATTACTATGGAATAGTATCACAGTCTGTGACAGTCATCAATATCGTAGGATTGTTATCATGGTTAGGGGAATGTTTCAGGGCTCAAATTTAACAAAAAATAGGACATGCAATTTTTTGCAAGTTGATTTAATTCCAACTTGCAGAACAAAACTCACTATTTTTTCCAAATTTTCCAGACTAAACTAGGGTTTACACATGACAAGTAAAAATGCTTCAAACAAAATCTATATATCTTCAATTATACAGTCTGCAAAATAAACAGTTGTCCAGAAGTCAAATTCACCTTAACTCTCAGTTTCAACCAACAATAGTATGTACCTGAACAACCAAAATATTGGAATGAAAATATAGCAGTCCTGCATGGCACCTGTCAAGCCCTAACGACAATCACTTATCAAACCAATTGGTCAATCACTTTTCAAACTCTTTGAGCCAATTCTTCTAACTCTATTGGAAAATCGCTTTGCAACCCCCTAGGACATCCACTTTTTTTTTAAAACCCTTTGGACAACCACTTTCCAAATCCTTTGGACAACCACAATTCAAACCCTTTCAGACAACCCCTTCTCAAACCCTTTGTGCATCCACACTTTAAACTCCTAATAAACAGACAAATCTATTTTGTACATAAATAAGAAGGCAAACATTATAAACTGCACGTAATAACTTTTTGATGATATAATATTTATTTCAATTAAGACTCTTTTGTTATGTTTAATAACATTATAAAACTGCGTTTTTTGCCTGAACAATTTTCATGACATAGCACCAAAAAAGAAAAATGAAAAAAATGATAGTTTACGGGTTATTTCAGTGAATTTATTACTCAAACGTGACATTACACGAAATTACTTAATTGTAACATTTATTATTCCTATAAATCGCTTCTAGCATTCAAAACATTAAAAACTTCAATATTAGAAAGGTTATTTGAATCCTATCTTCTTCATTTCAAAAGCCTCTGCCATTTTCATAATCACATATTTTTTCAAGAACAAAAATTTTAAGTACATAACTCGAATGTATGTTTTTCAAGAAAAAATGAACAGTCTAGTAAGGTTTCAAAATTATCTTATTTATTTATTTGAGTTAACGCCGTATCAACACAATTTAGGTCATTTCACGGCGTCCAGCGCATCTAACCTAGCTTTCCTGGACCATTGTCTATAACCAGTACTCACCTACCCTTTCACAAGGCCGGAAGCTTCTCCATATTATCTAATCAATGGAGGAAAATTGACATTATTGGCAAATTTTCATGGAAGGGTATAACCTCCCCAGGTGGGATTCGAACCCGCACCCCCTCGGGCACGAGTATCCAAATCCCGGCGCGCTACCAACTGCGCAATCGCCCCGTGTTCAAAATTATCTAATACTTATCAAAATTGTTAGTCCAGTCTGCAATAAGAACCAAAAATATTCAAAACTTTGCGCTTTATAATCATACATTAATTGAATGTTCATTATATATTAAATAATGGAATATTTAAATTTCAAAGGGCAATAACTCATGCAAGATAAAACATACAAAGCATTGTTCAGGCAATAAATCAGGATCAATAATAAATGAGGGAGAAGGGAGATAATCAATGCAAGACTCATTCACGGCAGAATTGAGAAGCAGATTGAAAATTGAAGAAAATGCAGAAGTAGATCTAATCATTCGAAAAGTAGACTTAATCATTTGAGGAAATTCAAGACAAAAAGAGTTATTATGCACCATTTCGAGAGTATAACCCAACCAACTCATTTAAGAGAATTCGTAAGCCTAAAATAAGGGGACAGAATACTTAAGTGAAAACAAAATCCCATCGCAATTTCAAACAGCCCAAAGCCTTGGGCTCATGGGTTTATGGGAAGACCAAATCCAGCAAAACATTGAAACAAGAAATGTAATGTGGAAACCAAATTAAAGCCGGATTTAAAAACTTTAATGCAAAAATTACAAAGGGAAATAATCCATAACTAAGCCAGGTAGAGTTGTGGTTACTGGCTAATTCTGTTCATCACATGGTATATTATCATTGTATGAAGTTTCATAAAGATCTGACAATAAAATGGCAGAGATATAAGCTAAATTGAAAACTTACGCAACTGTTAATGACACAGGACACCCGACCGGTTGAAAAATCCAGCTAAAAAAGGCATTGGCATGGTATAGCAACAAATGTATGCATTTTTTTACCTTTGAAAGCCATGGCAAGATAGGAACATAAACCCATGACCAATTCAGCAAGGCAGAGTAAATACAACCACATACAAAATATAAAATATTTCAGATAAAAGATGCGACCCCCATACAAATAATACAGAATAGATAAAATACATCAGATCGCCTTTTATTTATAGAAATAAAAGCAATAATGGCAGAATGATATAACTATAGAAAAACAGAGTTAAATAAGATGATGCAATATGTAAATCAGCCGCTAATTGTTGAAGTGGGCGGGGCTATATGGTCTAAGCTGAAATTGATTATTTTATAAAAAGATATAATAATGATAATACAATCCTTTATTCACAACCTACCATGGTATATGGTTGTTGACGAAATTTGGCCTGAAAACAAAATATCCATTAATTCAACTTAGGCCTATAAAAAAATCCTGCGTTCAAGGCAAATCAACCCAACCAAGCAAATCTCCCAGACCCTATAGAGTATTTTAGTAACATTATCGACTTTTGACTCTATGGAGTATTTTTGTAAAATTATCAATTTTTTTTTCACAATAAAAAAATTCAGCATTTTACCAAAGTCAAAACTTAGTGAAATCACAAAATTTTAGCTCTGTAAAAATACAAACTTGGCCCGTACCCAACCAAACTATTTCCAGATCACCGCCCTAAACACAGAATTTTTTTTTGCCTTATTATACTAAAATAATGTAGATCATGATAATGATAATAATAATAATTATGATAATATTAATAATGATCATAATGATGATGATGATGATAATAATTATTATGATAATGATAATGATAATGGTGGTTATGATAATGATGGTGGTGGCGATGGAGTGACAAGATGACAATGATGAAATGAGTAGATGATGATGATGGTGGTTATGGTGATGATGATGAAGATGACGATGATAATAATATTTATCATAATAATACATGAGTACAATGACAATGTACTGGTACATGATAAAATCAAATCAATATAAAACATTAGATGAATCACTGATCACTGGTTCAGGAAGGAAGCTGAACATTGAGATCATTATAAATACACAATAATCTTGCAAGTCTTCGTTTAACCAGGTTTTATCCAGCATGTAGTCGACATCTGAAATTTTCTCCGACACTAGGCTTATTTATATACAGTACCCACCAAAAGTATGGAGACATTAGAAATTTACTACAATTCTTGAAATTTGGTGATTATTTTTGTAGAATCATTGTTTTTGATATATCTAAGTATGGTTTGTGATAAAATGGAAACAAATTTCATGAATGATACACAATTTTGAGATTCAGCATCTGATATCCTAAAGCCTCAAAAATCACGTAATTGTAATTATTTTCCATAACAAAGACTTTAAGCTATTTTTATATTCTCGGATATAAATAAAATGATAACCAAAAAATAAAGCAAAACTAAAAAGCATAGAAAGATAAACAGTGATCAAATTTTAGATAAAAGCTATTCAGAAAGCCTACAAAGTGAAAATGTCTCCAAACTTTTGGTGGGTACTGTACATACAATTATTTCAAGTACCGAGCCAAATAATCAACTAGCCGGACTATATTTTACTGAGGCTAGTGGATTAAGATGATGGCTGCTTAGCCAATCATGTAGGACAGTTGTCAGTCAGTGACAAAAGTATGCGCCTAGTAACTGGCTTACAGCTAAATCCGGATATTCAACCTTTCCATGAACAGCGAGTAGGACAACTGACCGCCGTTATATGACCTATACAATGTGTTCCTATGGCTTCATACTTAACTAAAAAAAAACTTCAAGTTTCACAAAACTGCATGAATTTAAAGAAATTTTTGAAGGGAAAGGGGCCTGTAAACAGTCCTATTTATATAAAGAAAAAAAGGCCTATTAAAAATGTACCACATTTAGTAACACAAACTAATAGATAACATTTAACAAGGAACATGATACCCGATGAATCAATTTAATGATGAGGCAAAAAAACATCTGAAAATGTGCAATTAGAAAATTTTAGAAAATGGAATGTGGCTCAGCCGTACAAAAACTTCTAAGTAAAAGAATAAATGGCTACGATTAAATAGAGATATCTATCACAATTTAGGAGCTTTTACAAAATATCAGTTAGATTTATTTTCGGCATAAGGTAACATAATAATGGTTCAAATAAAATAATCAGACAAAAATGCAAATAAACTGTAGTTAGTTCTACTTCTGTTCTGTTCTAAATACTAAGACAAAAAATTAAAACAGAACAATTAAAAAATTGAAATTTAACCCTGCTGATTTAAATACTCTGCTTTGTTCGATAATTATAACCAGGGACCAGGAAATTCGCCGAAGTCAATCGGTCCAAAGCCGTCCGAGTACCGGATACGGGTTTTAACGTGTACCGTACGGACCCGACCGTTTACTGTACTTTATTCACGACCATGTTAGTACTTATTTTTTGCTCCCTTTTATTAGGAATGCATACGATACATTGGCATTGTTTGTTTAAATTTTTACAAAACTTAACTTCTATCTAGCATAAAAACGTGTTTTCCGAAATTACTCCCCGCAATCGACGTTCAGTTCAATAAACAGAACTTGAAAAAGGCTGTTTCATCTAGTTCTAATGTTGTTGGAAAACTCCGCCATAATGTGGGGGAATTATTTTAACTGCGCATGCGCAAAAAACGGGTCCAAAGTAAATGTCTCGCATTTTTAAGCATCGTTTGCAAACGTAAAATAATGATAAGCTTTTTTAATTACACACGTAGATTAAAACGTTTCTCATACGAAGTGACGATTTAGCGTGGGTCTCGAAAATGTATGACATCTCATCACAATGGTTCAAGCGGTTTCATTAAACACAAAAGATTATCAAATCGTGCATAGTACACCTATTTATAGATAAATTAATGACAAAACTATTCGTTTTGAAAATTATTTTCGTTGAATTTGGAATTTAGACCAGTTCATTGTTATTGTTATGATGTCTATAAATAGTAACAAGGAGATGATAAAAACTACAGGTTACCGTTTGCTGGTTGGCAAGAAATGATAGCGAGTAAATACAATGAAAACACAGTAAATTTAAAATTGCAATTACTAAGTCATTTGTCATCAAACAATTAAGTATTTTATATCACTAGAAAGGTCTTGAAATTCATATTTTGAATATTTAAAAAATATTTGTCAAAAAAGAATTGTTTTTTATAAGCGAGTGTTTAAACCTAATGCTTCAAACCGGCAAGAAGATAGACAAATGATAGTTCAAATGACAGGTTTAAATCACCTCGTATATTTTTTAAATCAAAATTTTGGCAATTATATCTTATATTTTAAAAATATGAATTTCAAAAGCTTTCTATCAATATAAATGTCATAAAAATCGGCCAACAAATAAAGAAGTTATCTTGATTTAAAAATTCTGCTGCTATCAAATGTATGTAAACTTTGGTTTCTTTCTGCCAACCAGTAAATCAGCCAAAATATAGGTAGCAGGTGCTTGTGACGTCATCCGTAAACTGGTCCTTTATCATTTGTTCATCAAAGAAGAGAGAAGTGAGGTTGAATTTTGATCATCAACAACTGTACCTTCGATTTATAAGAATTTGCGTAGATACATGTCCTAAGATAATTTCTTATTATTCACACCTCTATTTAAGACGTAAAAATAAATCAGAGACATAGATCTAATTCCCTGAATAAATCAAGAATCAAGTCAAACAAATTAAAGATTAAACGAATACATCAATCAGGAATTGACAACAAAAGCAATTAAATTGTTTTCTTTAATTATTCATAAAACATTCTTTACAAAACATTACTGTTTTTAACAAGTTTACAGGTTTCAAACAGACCGATTGAAAAACGTAATCGGTTCGATGGACACGATTAAGTAAGAACATATTCTTCTGCTGTTCTTCAAATTAATCGAGTGCAAATCAAGCGTACCTTGCTGTGCTCGATCTTAAAAAAATATCACTGCGTCAACCCCCGATGATACATGTAACCATGGATACATATACAGGGTCCTTGATATAACCTATGGACAATTAAGCAGGATATTACTGCAATAAACAAGTGGGTTTATTCAACTGATCGATGTATGATAACATTTTATCAATACGTTTTCTTGAAAATTATGAAAATTAAAGGTTTGAGGTCAAATTTTGCGAGCTTTTCCCGGACCGATTTTTTTACGGATTTTGAAATCTCAATCGGTCCAAAATGAAAAAATCGGTCCGAAAACCGAAAAACCGGCGATTTCCTGGTCCCTGATTATAACCCATACAGCATTAACCACTGAGCCACAGGCACAACTGAGTATGGATAGTCATTTATAATGCAGACTGCAATATTAACTACCGTACATCCATACACACTTTCAATAAAAAAGGGTATTACTATTTATGAACTGGGATTATCAAACAAATATTAAGTATTTAAACCAGGGGGTGTAATGTGTGCACATCTGACAATTAAATAAAATTTACAAATAATGTAACTATAGATAAATATCAAAGTATGAAAATTGTCACATCAAAACCAAGGGTGACAAAAAAAGAATGAATATCTTTCATTCCCAATTGTGGTCCCTAAAATTTCCATAGTAGTCCCAAGCTTACACAGAGAGATTGAATAAATAGTTTAAGTACATATTAACATATTTGACATGTAAAATTGTCAACGACAAAATCCCAACTTACTGCGTCTTCAACTTTTAACGACATCAATAAAGAAATGTAAAAAACTCTCAAAATTGAATTAAAAATCTAAGACTTGGCATTTTTAGATAAAATTAGGTTAACTTTTTCAGAGAAAAAAAATTGTTCACGAAAATGTAGTGATACGTAAGAATCTTACATGAGCTTGAGAAAGGAGTTCTTTCATAATGTATTGGTCGTAAATATCTTTGCCTTTTGCTATTCGTTCTTCGTCTGTTTCCAAATTTTCAAATTTTCTTATCTGAAAAAATAAAAGAGAACATACTGTTAAAGATGCTACTTCGCAGTTCAAATTAAGGCGGTCAGCCAACCTCCTCACTCCACCTGGATTTTAAGGCTAAATAACTAAGCCCATACTTTTGTCAGTGACTAACAACTGCCTTACATAATTAAAAATCATTGGTAGGAGGGAGAATGGCCGTAGAAATAATTTCATGACCAAGCTCCACGAAAGAACGCCCCGCCCAGAAATCAAACCCACAACCCCTCGATCAGTAGATTTGCGTGCTAGCCGTGCAGCTGGGCCTGAAAAAGTTGAAGTCTGCTTCCTGAACATTTTCAGTCATCTATACAATTTTGTATGATAACCCATGATCACTGAAATCACCTTCAGACAGGTGATCCCTCACAGTACATAATTATTTACACCAGGGAGGAATGAAGCAAGGTAAAATAATTTCTTACTCATGGAAAGCACAGGGATTCCTAGCGATAATCATTTATACCTATAATATATACAAGGGGTCCAACATCAAAATTATGAAAATTAACCCTTGGGTCACAGAAACATGCATAATTCCGTTATTTTTTCGAATATTCTCATCAGGTCCTCAGGTTTCGATACAGAAGACATTTATCTATCCAAAAAGCCTAAGTTTTTTACAACAAATTTACAACTTTTTACATTATTCAAGCTAGTTTCTCGTAAAACGCACTGAAAAAGGTTAGTACGACACGGGTCCGTCCCCTAGTCTTACCCCTGTAAAAACCGTCTTTTCCGCGAAATACCGGCCGAATTATGTATTGGTTCGATGAAATATGTTATTTTATTCAACAATCCTCAACTAACCTAGTCCTAAATATAAGACCCTACGTAACTTTTTTATCATTTTGACATTTCTCGTAGGGTCTTAACGGATAGCTTCAAAAACGCATAGCAAAAATTTTAGTGTACAGACATCGAATCAGGTCTGAACGTTCTACTCGTTTTAATTCGAAAAATTTGCAATAAAACGATACACCAATAGAAAGATAAACGAAAAATACACATGATGAAAGTAAAATAATTTCAAATGCTAACCTTAGACAGTCGAAAAATCCATTTAAAATCCTTTATTAACGAGTACTTTCAGTTTGTCACAATAATCGTGCAATAATAGCCAAAGCAATCCGAATTTAAATTTGGTCACGCCATTTGTAAGAAATGATTTTGAACGAATATATTAGGTACAGTATAAAAGCCAGTATCCGGACCGTTCCGTGCATACTTGTGACTGTTGACAGTAAGAACGACTACTCTTGAGAGATTAAAATTCGTTTAAGTAAAACTGTAAGCGATTCGAAACTTTATTTACCGACACGAATTCAGTTCAAAATGGAGGCAAGCGGCGACAATCCTGGATAGCAGGAAAAGTAATTGGTGTTTTCATATGGGAAAAAACTGATTTTTATCTTTTGCTTTATGGAAAGAATAAAAGTAAACTTTTATCTATCGATTGGTGCTAATTTGACCCACATTCATTTACTTTTTGAAAAAAATATTTTGCTATGCGTTTTTGAAGCAATCCGTTAAGACCCTGCATAACAGAAGAACGTCCGTATGATAAAATAGTTATGAAGGGTCTTATATTTAGGACTACAACTAACCCTACTAATCTTCGTCTTTCAATGATGATAATTGTCCGTTTTCAATTTCCGAGACGAAGTCGCTACCGCACAGCCATCTTAAAGCATCAACGAGTCACATGACTACTTGCCATGCTGCTGTACTAACGAGCGATCTGATTGGATGACGTCAAAACGGTGGTGGTTCTCGATTTCCGATACGTTTGATATATATAAATGGCTTCAACATCGGGACAAAGTACATTGTAAACAAGAAAAATACCACAAACCTTCATACATATTGAGTTTATTTATAGATTTTATATAAAACAAACTATATATAGATATTATTTATAACAACATTTGTTGCCCATTAACTAAAATGAGAATGAACTGGTGAGCTAGGATCATGTGATGATTTACAATTAGAAACTATCAGGCCAAATTTTATTTTCATAGAATTATTCGATGAATACTCTATAAGCCTATAAATCATTATATCACTAATTTTTGAACACTGTGAATCCATTTATCTTATCAGGCCTGAAGGAAAGGGTGGCTTATGGTTCATCATTTTTTATCTGGATTTAACACCTTGTCAACAAAATTTACGTAAACGGTCTGACTTCACCTTCTAACTCCTCACAGTGCTTACGTCACGCTATGCTACGTAATTGATTTGATAAAGGGAGATAACCACTGCGGAGAGTTTGTTTCTATTTATAGAATGTACGACAACGGTTACTATTGACTGGTTTACTGTTTTATATACGTATGTACTTAACGACATACGATAAGCGGGGAACCAACCAATATTATCAGCAAGAACCAATGAACGATCGCGATACATAATGTTCATGTGATACGTAAGATGGCTGTTCCGTAGCGACTTCGTCTCGGAAATGAAAAAAGGACGATTATCATCAATTAAAGACGAAGTTTAGTAGGGTTAGTTGAGGATTGTTGAATGAATTAACATATTACATCGAACCAATACATAATTTGACTGGTATTTCGCGGAAAAGACGGTTTTTACAGGGGTAAGACTAGGGGACGGACCCGTGTCGTACTAACCTTTTTCAGTGCGTTTTACGAGAAACTAGCTTGAATAATGTAAAAAGTTGTAAATTTGTTGTAAAAAACTTAGGCTTTTTGGATAGATAAATGTCTTCTGTATCGAAACCTGAAGACCTGATGAGAATATTCGAAAAAATAACGGAATTATGCATGTTTTTGTGACGCAAGGGTTAATTTTCATAATTTTGATGTTGGACCCCTTGTATATATTATAGGTATAAATGATTATCGCTAGGAATCCCTGTGATGGAAAGTAGCTGTGTCTTCAATGAGGGTTTGAACTGGGGACATCTCAGTATTCAAATATGCATTGTTTCACTGAACCACTCTCATACAAAATACTATAAATAAACTAGTATATGAAATTAGTGAGTGTCCAGTTGCCCGGGACAACCACTGATTAGTTGGGGCAACCAACAATTTCTTTGGACAACCAAAATTTTGAAAATGAGATATAAAATGCTGGCTCTTAAAATGATCTGTTTGGACAACCACTTTCACATCATATTTCTTAGACTGATTTACTAAAAATCTGAAGGAATTAAATGAAAAATTCCTGCAGTTTCACTTTCATATATTTCTGGTCACTAAGTAAACATTTATTTTTCAGTACGTACTGTAATAAAAGTGACATAGATAACATGCAACAACTTGAAACAACAATTATAATCAATTAGAGAGACTATTGTTTCTGTTAGCATGCTTACACATCAATTTGTGATGTTGCACTTAACTATACAGTACTCTACAAAAGTTTGGAGACATTTTCAGATTGAAGGCCTATTGAATAGCTTTTAGCTAAAATTTGAAAACTTTTTATTTTGAAATGCTTTGTAGTTTTTCATTATTATTTTGGTGATCATTATTATTATAACTGAGACTACAAAAATAACATAAAAACTTTGTCATGGAAATTATTACAATAAACATGATTTTGGAGGCTTTTACGCGACAATGTCAGATGCTGAATCTTATAAAGTGTTGCATTCATGAAAGTTGTTTTCATTTTATCACAAACCATACTTAAATTTTTTAAAATGATTCTACAAAAAAATAATCATTAAAATTCAAGAATTGTAGTTATTTTGTTTTGTCTCCAAACTTTTGGTGGGTACTGTATGTGTACTTGAACAAAACTGAAATCAAAATATGGTTTCGCTTTTATATGAAAGTTACAGTGCAGTTAAAGTGCAGTTAAAAGTCTGCTTCCATAATATGTATACATGTTCAGCCAACTTTACAATATTGTACGATAACTCCTCATCATTGAAATCACTTTCAGACAAGTGATCTGTAACCAAGTTGATACTTAAAAATTTGAAAAGTTAATTTAATTATTTTGAAAAACTTTATAACTATAATTCTTTGACATTCAGTGTTAATATTTAAATCTATATTTTCCCAGCCAAGCCAAACTTTTCAAAATAATTAAATTAACTTTTCAAACTTTTAAGTATCAACTTGGTTACAGATCCCTCAAAGTACCCATTTACAACTGGGTGAAGTGGAACAATTGTAGGTTAATTTCATGTTCAATGAAATTAGCTGTGTCCCTAGTGGGGAGCAAATATA
This sequence comes from Mactra quadrangularis, assembly GCA_025267735.1. Taxonomy (NCBI): domain Eukaryota; kingdom Metazoa; phylum Mollusca; class Bivalvia; order Venerida; family Mactridae; genus Mactra; species Mactra quadrangularis. Next base: position 41,946,452 of record CM046305.1, on the reverse strand, counting down.
CTTCCGACAGTTTATGTGGACAATTTACTCTGTGTATTGAGGCTGACTCACTATACTAATTGAATATACATTTGTCATGGTTCAACTCTGGAGGTCAATATCTGATCCCCCACTAGGGGCTTATACAACAGGGATACTGATCAGGCCCTCTGGACCATAAAAAAATGGGAATACCTAAAAAATTGGAGTTAACGCCGTGTCAACACAATTTAGGTCATTTTATGGTGTCCAGCGCACCTAACCTAGCTTTCCTGGACCCTTGTCTATAACCAGTACCCTTCCACAAGGCCGGAAACTTCTCCATATTGTCTAATCAATGGAGGAAAATCGACATTATTGTCAAATTTAGGATTCGAACCCGCACCCCCTCGGGCACGATTATCCAAATCTGCGCTATCGACCCGGTTTCATGCCTGATACAGAACTGAATGGGAGCATAAGTAAGACACCATGTTATGGCATTATTGTTTATGCTAGCTGTTATACAGTACAACAGAATTTGTACATTGTACTATATTGTTTCTACCTACATGTATGAGCAGAGTTACTAAGGACATTGAAGGAAAAATCCAGACATTAACTTCCCTAATCTAAAATCAGACAAATTGTTCATATAAACATATAAATTGTTTTTCTAACCAAGTCAAGTGTATGAACTAGCAGACACTGTACGTAATTTCTTGTATGTAATTAAACCCCGCTGATTTAAATACTCCTTTGTCCATAATGAATACAGAATTACTGAAGTGAGTATTTAAATGAGAGGGTTAAAAGTATGCATCACTGACAGGTAATCAATGTATGCACCACTGACAGATAATCAATGTATATACCACTGACAGGTAATCAATGTATGCACCACTGACAGGTAATCAATGTATGTGCCACTGACAGGTAATCAATGTATATACCACTGACAGGTAATCAATGTATGCACCACTGACAGGTAATTAATGTATGTGCCACTGACAGGTAATCAATGTACGAGGGGTGTCCCAGTAAATCGTGGACTCTGCTTGCTGCGAAAAAAGTATGCGCAACTTTAGCTCCAACTTTTAACTGCCATTAAATGCCTGTGTTGTGAGTAAGTATGCTTAATTTGTAGACGGTTAATTAAAAAATAAATGTTTTGCTTCAATTTATAAGACACTAGGTATGGAAACGCGGCGCAAGTCAACGTCATATTAAGACGTCAGGTCTATGAAATCATTTTTATTCACTCTCCAAGTTCGCCTTGTTGTGAACAGTGACATAAACAGACGATGTATTTACTTCATATTTACTTTAAAAATTTGTTTTTGTCATACTTTTGATACAAAATTGTTGCATCAGTCTTAAAATATTAGTATGGTCAATGATATAATGGCCCAATGGTTAAGTTTCCAACTTAATTTTGAATAACACTTTCAGTAGTTTTTAGTACGATATATTCAGTGAATATATTTCACTATGAATAACTTCTCTACAATATGTAGTATGCACAAGGCATACTTAATGATTCATTTCATCTGTCTATGTGTTTGAATTCAAATTTATACCCATCCATGTTGTGCCAGGCTGATTATGAAACTGAGTTGCAATTACAAAGACTCAATCTTGTCCTGACGTCACCTTATCTTGCTGATGTCACATTTTTTAGTTTCAGTTCAAATGCGTATTGTACTCTAGTGTATATATTTTATGATATGAGTTTTGGTGTGATAATATATTTATAATTTCTGTGAATGTCTATGTAAAAATAAAATGTAATTAAAAAGTTTATGTGTAAATTTTGCTGTTCACTTGAACTCAGTATGAACGAATATACAAGTGTAAAAGCGGTTGCGCCGCATGCACATACCTAGTATTAGTTAAACATTAAAATGACGTCTTTAATGCAAGTTCTTATTGGTCAAATGGCTTATTTGTATCAAAATAAGGCTAACAAACAGTCTTGTAAATTATGATCATCATGTGACGTAAGGAAAGAAAGTTATGGACAAAGTACACGATTTACTGGGACACCCCTCGTATATACCACTGACAGGTAATCAATGTATGCACCACTGACAGGTAATCAATGTATCCTCACTGACAGGTAATCAATGTATGCACCACTGACAGGTAATCAATGTATGCACCAGTCTGACAGGTAATCAATGTATGCACTAGTCTGACAGGTAATCAATGTATGCATCACTGACAGGTAATCAATGTAAGCACTAGTCTGACAGGTAATCAATGTATGCACCACTGACAGGTAATCAATGTATGCACTAGTCTGACAGGTAATCAATGTATGCATCCCTGACAGGTAATCAATGTTTGCACCACTGACAGGTAATCAATGTATGCACCACTGACAGGTAATCAATGTATATACCACTGACAGGTAATCAATGTATGCATCACTGACAGGTAATCAATGTATACACCACTGACAGGTCATCAATGTATGCACCAGTCTGACAGGTAATCAATGTATGCACCACTGACAGGTAATCAATGTATGCACCACTGACAGGTAATCAATGTATGCACCACTGACAGGTAACCAATGTATGCACCACTGACAGGTAATCAATGTATGCACCACTGACAGGTAATCAATGTATGCACCACTGACAGGTAATCAATGTATCCTCACTGACAGGTAATCAATGTATGTACCACTGACAGGTAATCAATGTATGCACCACTGACAGGTAAATTCCTTGTAAAAGGAAATTAGTAGTGTCCCTGTCAGAACATGAAGCTGGGAATTGAATTTACTAATTTGATATTCTGCATGCAACCACCACCTCACAACTGTCACTGTGACTCTCAAATCAAGTTTCACTTGTCAGCACAAAACCAAATTTCACTAGCCCTGGCTTCGGGCTAGGAGGAAAAGGTAATGACTGTGATTCTCTTATATTCATCCTCCCTAGCATTTTGCGGTGGATTGAACACCTCACAAAGTCTTTTCCAATTTCCAGATTAAAGCTTGTTTACTCAGACAGCGTTATATCAAATTATCTAATGTCTGATCATACCACATATTTCAACCCAAGATAAAAATAACTTTCTAAAACCTTTTAGTCAAGATGAAAACAAAATTTCCAATCCGTTATCCGAGATAAATATGAATTTTAAATCTAAAATTTTGACAGGTCTTTTATCATAATAACAGACTTTGGTTTTCCCATAGCACTACAGGGGCAGACCTATGTCAAACATTCTAGGGGCAGGGCCTTTTTCAGTATTTGGGTAAGGGGCCAGGGGCCGTTCTTCTTGCAGAATATTTGGGGAAATTTTATTGCAATTTCATAGGGGAACAAAAAATTAAGGTAAACTTCAAATTTTGGAAAAAGTGCTTGATTTTAAAGAAACTTTTAGGAGGGAAAGGTGCCTGTAAATGGCTTCTTTTATATAAGAAAAAAGGATCTAAGGGGCTTTAAGAACTGATTTGATTCAGAACTCAAGTTGATCAGTTTTTCCAGCTGAAAACTATTTGTACCAAACATATATGTACAGAACAAAGTTAAAATAAAAGTACACTGAATAGAATTTGATTAGTGTTTCATGCTTTTCAGCAATAATATGTACAATAACAGTGTTCAGAATTGATGCATCCAGTCCTGTATATTTTTAACCACTTGACCAAAATGGAACACAATTCAAAATTTCCTCTCTAAAAACAAATTGAATTTTAATCCAACATATTTAACAAAATTTCATTCCCTATAGTCTTGACAATCCCAGGAAATGCCGGAAATTCTAAAAATCTGACCCTTTTCGCATAAATTTTAAAACAAAAAATACAAGGTATCAAATTTTCCTAATTATATTTAGAAAATTTCAGTGTGTGTCTAGACACATATCTTTTTAACCCTTTGTCACAACCTCCCAGTTAAATAGAGTCAAAGAAATCCACACACACAAAAATCCAGAGGGACCCCTCCGACACCCCCACCCTATCAGCCACTGTCACTGCACTATGTTGAATTTCCTATCAAATTATGATTTATAATATAATATACAAATATAACTAGGTACACCAAGATAGCACCAGTAATGTTTTACATCAGCGTTATTGATTTCTGTACCCGCTGAGAGCAGTAAGAGAAGACAGGAGAAAACATACACATTCAGGGCATGAGTTCAACAAAAACTAGCACTTTAATTTTTAATAGCACTTTGACACCCATTATTTTTTCCCAGAACTAGCCCAGGGCTCATAATTAATTGTTAAAGAAGTTTGGCTAGTTGGACAACCAGCAATACATGTATATTTCAGTCACTGTCCAAACATAGCATTAAATAGCATTAACATGTTGCCCGAACCCAAAAATAGGTTGCCACGGGCAATCGGACAAACTTTAATGTTAAACACTAGCCCAAATTTGCTATAACAGTAAAGGGCTCAACTAGCTCAAGTATCAACAAGCCAAACTTCATATTATAAACTGGGTTTTACTGCATGTCAACACATTTTGATTATTATACTGCATCCAGCACATCTAACCTAGCTCTCCTGGACCAGTACTCACCTACCCTTCCACAAGTCTGGAAACTTCTCCATATACCTTACTAATGGAGGAAAATTGACATAATTATCAAATTTTCATAGAAGGTTAAAACCTCCCACGCTGGGATTCAATCCTGTACCCCCTTCAGGACACTAGATTTGAAATCCTGACGTGCTAACGACTATGCGCTACTGAACCAGGTTCTATTTAATATTCAAATGATTGGTGTTTTTGTCAGAGTCACTCAAACACGATATTGCTGTCTCACGATTGAGTTGAGGCATTATAACATCTTACGACAGCAGATTATCTAGGAAGATCTTGCGAGATGTCGAAGTTTACAAGAACTGAGATTAAGTGGTAAGGGAAGTGCCTCGAATGCGTTCCGGACCTGGGTTCCAAACTTCATTATTGGAAAGCAAGATTAAAGATAACAAAATTTGTACATCCTTTCAACATTTAGGGGCACAAGGGTTTCTTTCTCGAGTCAACTGTCACCAGTTCTTGACTTTCTGTAAGCAACTACCTCATTACTGGTCTTAACCCATCTTGAAGATTTAAAAATTCAAGACAAGTCATAATGAAATACTTGTCTTTTTTATTCACAAATTTAAAACAATATTATACATAAAACAAAAACAAAACACAAAAGAAGCTATTTAAACTGTCTCGTAAAAAAACTTCTTTTCAAAATATTTTTTATTACCAAAATTACTATTCAGTTCAACCTGTCTGAAACCATATCTGTCACACAATCTGTCACATAATCTGTCACGCAACAAAGTAAGTAAATACGTCTGTACATGAATTATCACGATAAAAGGAGTGGTTTGACAATTAAAGCCGCTAATAACCCCCGCTTCCCCACACCAAAAAAAATTACAAGTGATATACTTAAAAAGTTATAAGTTAAAGTTAAACAGGAAATTTTAGGTGGCATATCCCGAGAAATATCAAAATCCTTGCCCCCTAACAATCCTCATCCCCACCCCTATAAATAATACAACCAAAACACCAAAAAAAACAATACTTAAAAGTTAGAACTATGAAATTAAACAGATTTTTTTGTTTCATATTCATAATTCCTAACTTGAAAAAACATAATAACCCTTGCCCCAAAACAAACCCTGTCCCCACCCTAAGAAAAATTTTTTGGCTCAGCCCCTGTAAGTCAAACAATAATTTCAAAACAATAGCCCATCTAGAGTTAAATTAATAAAACCACACAAAATGTTAACCATCATCTCAACAATGACTTCATACATAGAGTATGATAGATCATCGTCATTGATTTATTGAAAACTATGGAGCCCCCAAAGTGCCTTTTTGGATTTATTTTTTAATTTTCACTATTAATTTGTTTAAAAGTGATATTATTTCTATTTATGAAACATTATTGTTTTTTTTCCAAAAATTTCCATTTTACAAAATACTATTTTGTTTTTCACAAATATTATTTCTTTTAAAAGGAATAATTATTTCATTTTTACAAAAATAGCATTTTGATTTTTCAAAATAATATTTCATTTTTTCAAAATCACTATTATGAAATAATTATTTCTAAGAAACATAATAATTATTTTAAAAAATGAAACAACTATTTCATTTAAATGAAATAATATTTCGTTAAAACAAAATAGTTTTATTTCAAAATGACATATTACACTGTAACAAATATATTCAAGAAAAAAGTTTCAAAATGTCACTTTCAGGGCCCCATTGAAAACCACAAAATACAACTTGTACCGAATATTACCTTCAAAATTTCACGACTAAACTCATAAAAGTGGTAGCCTTTTTCTGATCAAACATTACAGATGACACGCAGGTGATTGTTATAACACATTGAGATAGTTTAATGGTCTAACCACAAGACAAAAATAACCACTAAACAATTTGCCGACAAATTAAAGTTCAAACTTAACATGTATTTTAAAATGAGATGTTAAATATTAATCTTTTTATTCAATTTACTGGGTTTAACGCTGTGTCAACACATTTTGGTCATTTTACGGCGTCCAGCGCACCTAATCTAGCTTTCTGGACCCTTGTCTATAACCAGTACTCACCTACCCTTCCACAAGGCTGGAACCTTCTCCATATTATCTAATCAATGGAGGAAAATCGACATTATTGTCAAATTTTCATGGAAGAGTATAACCTCCCCAGGTAGGATTTGAACCCGTACCCAACTCAGGACAAAAGATTCCAAATCCCACCATGCTACCAACTGCGCTATAAGATGATAAGTATGTTCTTAGAAAAAACCTGAGCAGAGAAAATGAATATTGACTGTAAAACTGAAAGATGAGTTTTTCATCAACCAAAGTCTGTAGCGCAGTTGGTAGCCTGCAGGAATTTTAGGTTTATTGTAATTATTTTCAAAAACTTAACTTTAATGCTTTTTTTCTTGTGTCACATATAAAATTTATATTAATGATAACCAAAAAAATAATGCATAACTACAAAGCATTTCATAATAAACGGTTATCAAATATTAGATAAAAGCTATTCAGTAGGCCTACAATGTCCGAACTCATTCCAGCAATTACCTTGACAAGCATCTTCACAAAATTTGATGAAAATTGAGGCAAAAATGTGACCACTAGTGTGTTTACAAACAATCTTGGACAGATGATGGACAACAAACAATGGACAAAGGTCGATGAATGCCAGACATTCAAAGATCCTAAAAGCTCAGATGAGCTAAAAATGTATAAAAAAGCATGTCTAGTGAAATATGAGGAACATATCTCCGGTATTAAGAGTTAACGATTAATGATTTTGTCATCTAGAAGGTTTCAATGTTTGATCAACGTCTAGTTGTATGTTTGTTTAGATGGTAAAATGAGACCTTGATGATACTGTATGTAAATACATCCTCTAGCTTCAGAGAGCATGATCAGAGAGCTTGTATCATCAGAGAGCTTGTATCATCAGAGAGCTTCTGTGAGGATATTGGCATCACTTGGACATACCAGGGGATGATACTGTATGTAAATACATCATCTAGCTTCAGAGGGCATGATCAGAGAGCTTGTATCATCAGAGAGCTTCTGTGAGGATATTGGCATCACTTGGACATACCAGGGGATGATACTGTATGTAAATACATCATCTAGCTTCAGAGGGCATGATCAGAGAGCTTCTGTGAGGATATTGGCATCACTTGGACATACCAGGGGATGATACTGTATGTAAATACATCGTATAGCTTCAGAGAGCTTGATCAGAGAGCTTCTGTAAGGATATTGGCATCACTTGGACATACCAGGGGATGATACTATATGTAAATACATCATCTAGCTTCAGAGGGCTTGATCAGAGAGCTTCTGTAAGGATATTGACATCACTTGGACATACCAGGGATGTAGAATTTCAATGTCTGAAGATCATGTGACTATATACTCAGATAATACAAGTTCATAAAAATCTCCAACAAAAATATAGGTCACCAATAACAGTACAACCATAAATATAACTCTGTTGAGTATGGAATCAATATTTACTGAGATCTTGTCATGGAATTCCAGGATATAAAATATTGCTGTTAGCAAACAGAGCTGTGGGAGTGCACTTTAACAAAAACACGCTCATAGTTTCTAGTTTTCATGATTGACAGTCTGCAGGCTAATTTGCATACATTTTTTATAATAAATTCAATCTGCATCATAAATAAGATGTTCCACAATAAGAATGCTTCAAGATCTTTAGTTTTTTATACACTTTCAACGATTTAAGAGCAGTGGTCCAAGGTAGAACATGCACTTAGGGATCCAAAGGTCCCAGTTTGGAACCCCACTATAAGCACAACTAATTTAAGCCCTTGAGCAAGATATTTATCAACAGTTGTTCCACTCCATCCAGGGGTAAATGGGTACTGTATTGGGTCACCTGTCTGATGTGCATTTCTATCATCAGGGTTTATCATACAAAATAGTAAAAAGAACTGGTGAGCCTAATTTCCTAACAACGTACAAATCCCCATAAAATATTGGTAAATTTTAATTAATAGGCAGTTGTGCATACATTGACCCTGCTGATTTAAATACTTGATATTTGATTGATAATCCCTAACTCTTAATAATCCATACAGTAATTCTGTACTCATGATGGATAAATATAGATTATCTGTATTTATGATCATGGATTAACACAGAAAATTTGTAACATTTAAATCGGTGGGGTAAAATAAACATGCCACTGACAGTAGAAAAAAAACTAACCAATACCAGACATACACTAAGAAAATCATAATTTCCAGTAAATTTCAACAAAGGTATTTGAAAGGCAATGAAAGGTTACAATTACTTTGCTAATATCATTAATTATTTACAAAAAAAACATCGATCCATTTGATAGGCTGCCGACAAAACTGATTTTCTTCCTTACTGTCATATAAAACCGACACTTGCGGCTTTATCATGTCAGTTGATTACCGACCTAATTATCTTCCAGTGTTCCAACGATCATTATCGCAATAAATGCAACTGATTGATTCATATTTTATTCATAAGAAAAATTCCCAGTCACAATGATTGACCGAAACAGTTCTATCAATCACAGCGTACGACTTTAACAGTGTTTGACACTAACTGTTTTACTAAGGATCCCAAATGAATCCCTAGTGGAGCGGGCGTGGCCGAGTGGTTACGATGTTGGACTGGTAATCATTGGATAGCCAATTTCACGTTGGTTCGAATCCCATCCTTAAACCTACCCTGATGTGTCCTTGAGCAAGAAATTTTATCCTACAAGCTCAGTGCTGGGGGGATCAGGAAGTGGATTAGAAAGTAATTAATCTAAGCTGAGAGGAACTTGTTACACAATCAAACTAAAATTTCTTAGTAATCCCTATTAAGTGTATTAAGTGAAAATTTCTCAAAATTTTTGGTGGGTACTGTATATGTATATATATGTTTATGTTTAATATATTCCAGGAGCCGGAGTCTTTAACAAATAGTGCTCATGAAAAAATGTTAGATGTGAATCAACAATAACAAAGTAAAACATGAAAGGCCTGTTTCAGACACCAATATGCAGACGTTCTAGGATGATTTTCCATATTGCTGCAAGTGATCTTTACAGACAGTCTTTTTAATGAATCTTTAATAAAGTCATAAAATACTTCACCTGACTGGAACTATCATTGTAACTTCTGATCAACAAAACTCAAGAAATATACCTCGATGAACTTAACAAGAAATGCGACAACTACACTACCCGGGTCTGTAACCCAGTTGTTATAGGGTGCTGGAATTTCAAATCTAGTTTTCGTGATCAAGGCCAGTTTGAATGGAGGAAAATTGACATAAGTGTCAAATTTTCATGGAAGGGTATAACCTCCCGGGTGGGATTCAAACCCATACCCCCATCAGGACATGAGATTCTAAATTCCGGCATGCTACCAACTGCCCTGATATCGACCCAGGTTACAAACTCTGACTATCATTAACATCAATACAATCATAGATAAAAATCAACATCCAAGAGAGAGTTCCATCCATCCATCCATCGACAATCAATGTACATCATCATAAAATTACGAATAATCGTTCATCTCTCAGAATACATCACCGAGTCGCAGAGCAATCCCATCAAGCATCAGTGCCATCAAACACCAGTTCTAAGCCATCATGATCATATAAATGTCCTCAATAATTATTGAATTCACCGCAGGCCATTATAGGAATCAAAATAAATATGACAGTAGACGAAATATTTATAAATAACAGTAAAACCTCAACTAAATAGTCACCACTTTAAGCATATCACAGGTTTAGTGTTTGTTTGGGGGTTTTTTTGTTGGGTTTAACCCCGTAGCAACACTTTGTATAGGTCATATATAACCGAGGTCAGTCAACCTACTCACTCCTCCTGGAAAGGCTAAATCTCTGGATTTAGCTGTTAACCAACTACTAAGCACATACTTTCGTAAGTGACTGACAACTGCCCTCCATAATCAAAATTCATTGGTAGGATGGAGAATGGACGTAGAATAATTTCATGACCAAGCTCCACGAAAGTATGCCCGGCCTGGGAATCGAACCCACGACCCCTCGATTAGTAGATTTGCATGCTACCGATTGAGCTAGTCAGGCGGCTACAAGTTTAGTGGAAAACTGTCTTAACTCATTATAAGAAAGGAGGGAGTTACAACCGTCTTTGGCTAAACCTGCGATACACAGTGCCTTGGGTTTGTCTGACATTATTGCACTGAAAATCATAGGACAATCAGCTCTGTGTTGGTTTGAATCCCATCCGATTTTATTACACTTATTACTAAAGTCTGGCAGAATTTGGGCAAAATTAGTTTAACCAAGACTTGAATATTTCTTATGCTCAGATGTTGTAGATGTAAAAACTGACAGGTACCACCCTTGAACAATTCTGAGAATTCTAGATGGAGGAATGATTGAAAAAAATGAACCTGATTTTATAAAATTTAAAAGTTTTTTATACAATGCTCTAACTAATTTTCACAAGTCATAGGCTACCAGCTTCTATAGACAAGTGGTTAAAGTGAAATTGAAAAGTGGTTTGAGGGGAGGATTCAGAGTCTAGAGGTTTTACAGTATATTGATATTACTATAAGTACAACAATACAACTGAGTCAAGTATTAATACAATAGAAAATATTGATGATAACTATACAATATAGATCTTTATCTTTGTATTAAATGTATAACGTCATTACTTATTAATTGGATAGTATGGGAATAGGGTTGTTGCGAGTATACGAGTACTCGGATAGTCTCAATCTCAACTAGAAAATCGAGTATAAATATTAAGCACTTTCGAAATCATTGCATTGCAATCTATTATTACAAACAAGAAATGTAATATGGAAACCACATTAAAGCCAGATTTAAAAGCTTTAACGCAAAAAAATACAAAGAGAATAATCTATAATAAAGTCAGTAGAGTTGTGATTACTTTCTGATTCTGTTCATCACATGATATGTTATCATTGTATAAAGTTTCATAAAGATCTGACAATAAATAGCAGAAATATATGGTAAAGAATTAAATTAAACACAATTGTTAACGACACTGGATGCCCTCCCTGGTGTTTCGCCAAACTATTAGTATTAGCGCAATTTCGTTGAAAAATTCGCATAAAAATGAAATAAACTTTTCAGCTTAATATCTCTAGAAATGAGCTGAGCTACAATAATTATTGAAAACATAAATTAATGTACTTTGTGCACTGCTATTATTTCATAATTCGTGCACATTTTTCGGCACAAGCAAAATTTCCTTCTCTATAATATATCTACATGACTGAATTTTTTTCCTTTTTAAAAAATCCAGCTAAAAAGTGATCAGTACAAAAAGGTTAAATCAATAAGAAACATGGAAACAAGGAGAATTATTGACACCTTTAAGTTGTAACAACAATGACAATGGCACCTAGCAGTTCAAAGACATATCCACACCTCAAGTTGTCAACAACAATGACAAAAAAACCCTCAGTACACGGAGGTGAAATCAAGTCTAAAACTAGGAAATATGAGTACAGCTGATAAAGCATCAACAAAAACTATTATCAAGTCATTTACACAAGCGGACATGATTCAAATGACTTGTTATTGATGTATATGATAAAGTACAGCCATTGTCTCTGATTTCACAAGCCACTTGAGTGTTTATGATATTTTATAGAGATTTTTACGGCATGATAGCACAGCATAGTGATTATTCCAGAACTCCAGAAAAAGGGCAGGGAGGCAGAAAAAATGGGCAGGGCATATCTGAGGGTAAATGTCTCAAATGCACTTTTATTGTTTGTTTTTTCTCAAATGTCAAAACATGAATAATTTCACGGTGACTTCGTGCTTTTTATTTTACACCCATGGTATTGTAATAGTGTGTAATCAATCACGATGAAATTAATCAAACTTTGACAGTAGAGAAAAAATAGACAATACTGCATAGAAAAAGGCTAAAAAGGGCAGAGAGGAGAGAAAAAGGGCAGGGTGCAGTACCCTGCTATTCTGCTTTGAAATAATCACTACGGAGCATCACACTGTGCCCTTTTTCTTTCTTCACTTGCATTTTTTGCTCCACCATATGCAGAAATTGTTATAATGAAACATCAACCATATTTTGTTCCCTGCCTTTTTTATTTGCATCCCTGCCCTTTTCAGAGGTCCTTAAAATATGTTTAACTAATCTAAGGGTTAATGCTAGTGATTAAAAGAGAAGACTGAAGTGATGTGGCCAATAATGTTATAATCAAAATGATATTGTTTAACACCCAAAATAACAAGAGCTGTCAGTACAGTACAGCATTGCTCGAATAAGTAAGTATTTGTCACATGAGATGTGGTTGATGATAATGAACATATGTATTTGAAAATGATACATTAGGCCACAACAAATTGATCATATGTTCTATGGATTCGCTTGCACCTCAATTTTGATGGTTTTTACAAAAAAAAATTTTTTATTTCCTCGCTCACTCATAAAAATTTGGTCAAACTGCTATATAAAGCAAGTGAATAAAGACTTTTAATTTTTTTGTCTTCGCTCGCCCCATTTTTTTCCAGAAAAATCCGTAGAAGATATGATCAACTTGTTGTGGCCTTAAGGAATAAAGAAATTAAAGTAAACAATAACATTTTTTTAAAGAAAATTTTTAGTTCACAGGCGACAATTTTGAAAAAAATGTATTTGGAGTTATGAACCTTGTCACATGAGATGCGGTTGATAATAAGGAACATATATTTGAAGCTTGACGTTGATACCTTGAGAAACAAAACAGTTATAGTAAAAAATATTTTACTGCACAAATTGTATGCATCACTGACAGCTGATACTATGAACTTACCTCGTCATAAAATTTCAACTGTGGTACCGATTCATCACATTGTTCTTCACAGAACTGTTTAAACAGTAAATATCCTGAAAAATAAAAATAAACAATCATTATAGACTAGAATCATAAAAATCAGACTGGTCGTTGTTTTAACCCATTAGACTGTCTTGACCCACAAGCCAGTCCTGGCTAAACTTACTAGCCTGTCTTAATCCACTAGCGCCAAGTCCTGGCATAAACCACTAGCCCACCTCAATCTACTGGCTCAAAGCCCTCATCGACAAGCCTGAAGCCTTCACCTTAACACGAAACCCTCACTTTAGCCCACTAGCCAAAAAGCCCCTGCCTTAACCCACTACCCCACCTTAATCAACAAGCCCAAAGCTATCACTTTAATCCAATACCCTAAGCCCTCATCTTAGCCCACAAGCCCATAGCTCTCCCCTTAACCCCCTAGCCAACCATATCCCACTAGCTTGCCTTAACTTACAAGCCCAAAGTCTCGTCTTAACCCGCTAGCTCACCTTGACCCACCAATGAAAGCCTTTGCCTTAACATGCTTGCCAAAACTCCCCTTTAACTACTAGCCAACAGCCCTTACCCTGACCACTACCTCGCATTTACCCACTACCCAAAGACCCGACCTTAACCCACTAGCCTCACAGCCCTTGATGTCTCAATGTAACAATTATTGCATAGAGAAGAGTAAAAAAGGGCAGCGTGGAAAGAAAAAGGGGCCAGAGCAAATCTTTTAGTCCTTCTAATAGAATAATCTTTACTTTATACTATAAGTCACAGCATATCCTGACTGTTTCAATTTAATATCTAGACAAGAATTGTAATGTGGAAACCATATTAAAGCCAGATTTAAAAACTTTCAATAAAAAAATACAAAGGGAAATAATCCATAATAAAGCCAGGCAGAGTTGTGGCTACTTTCTAATTCTGATCATCACATGGTATGTTATCATTGTATGAAGTTTCATAAAGATCTGACGATAAATGGCAGAAATATAAGGAAAAGAAAAACTGAAACGCAATTGTTAACGACACGGGATGCCTGCCCACCTGTGTTTAGGAGAACTATTAACAGAATTTTTTCGTTGAAAAATCTTGCTAAAAAGCGAATAATTGTTTTCCTTGTAAGCTTGATGGTAAAATCTCCCGAGTCAAAGTTACTATTAATCACTTTATACAGAAGTTTATATCCGTGACAATATTCCTGCTATGTAATTACCACAAGACAGTCTGTCACATTCACTCTGATGTTACACTATGAACTGGTTTAAGGTTGTAAGTTAATCCTGGTTTAAGGTTGTATGTCAATATTCAGTTTTAATTTTCACAAACACTGCCATAATGGACATAATATGAACTCCGTGTAATTTTGTAAGTTTTATAAACACTGAAAACCGACTAGGAAAATACTGAAATTTCAAGACTGATTTTATGACTGATTACATCTAAATTACATGGATAAATTTATTCTCAAAATACTGAAATCAATTTTATCAATGAAAACTATCACAGCCGTCCGGCTAGCTCAGCTGGTAGCACCCAAGTCTACTGAGCGAGGGGTTGTGGGTTTGATTCCAGGGCGGGGCATACTTTCGTGGAGCTTGGTCATGAAATTATTTCTATGGCAATTCTCCCTCCTACCAATGATTTTTAATTATGTAGGGCAATTATCAGTCACTGACAAAAGTATGCACTTAGTAGTTGGTTATCAGCTAAATCCAGAGATTTAGCCTTTCCAGGAAGAGTGAGTAGGTTGACTGACTGCCATTATATGACCTTATATGATGTGTTGCTACAGGGTTAAACCCAACAAACAAATGAAAACTATCACGGATGCATATAAGTGGTGTAACAATAGGTTGACTTATCCCTGTATCGTGATAGCAATAGAAAACCCGGGTCGATAGGGCAGTTGGTAGCGCGACAGGATTTGGTATCTCGTGCCAGAGGGGGGGTGCGAGTTCGGATCCTACACGGGGAGGTTATACCCTTCCATGAAAATTTGACAATAATGTTGATTTTACCTCCATTGATTAGATAATATGGAGGAGTTTCCGGCCTTGTGGAAGGGTAGGTGAGTACTGGTTATAGATAATGGTCCAGGAAAGCTAGGTTAGGTGCGCTGGATGCCGTAAAATGACCTAAATTGTGTTGACACGACATTAACTCCAATTAATAAATAAGTTGATAGAAAAAAATTTCTAGTTGATAAATATTCCGAAAGTTTCTCTGACTATCAACTCTTCAAAACAGTTTTCTTGAAAACTGAAGTAGAACTAACCACACCGATAAACAAAGAGAGAGCGCCTTAATGAACAGGATCAAATCCTTATTTCTATCGCAATACTATCATGAGAGTATTTTTGGCCCAAATAGTAACCCCTAATGCATATAGAAAAGCAGGGACTATTTGGGAAAAAACTAAAAACAAATAACTAATAGGAGTACTTAACAAGAGATGTAATGTTGACACCACATTAAAGCCAGATTTTCATCAAGATCTGATCATAAATCATAAAATGACAGAGATATCCAACATATTAAAAACTTAAACGCAAAAATTACAGGGAAATAAATCATAATAAAGCCAGGAAGAGTTGTGGTTACTTTCTAATTCTGTTTATCACATAGTATTAGTATGTTATCATTGTATGAAGTTTCACAAAGATCTGTCAATAAATGCCAGAAATATGGGCAAAAAACTTAAAAGCAATAATTGCCTCCGGTGTCGTTAACAATTATTGTTAACGACACCGGAGGCCCAAAAACCCGCCCGCCCACTTGCCCGCCCATATTTCTCCATACTATAAGCTGATTTTTTTTCGTTGAAAAATCTGGCTAAAAATGCAATGTCGTGAAACTACCTTAATGTCGAGCCCTGCACAGGCTACCAACACAAAGGTAGTTATGGAAGTACTATGGGAGTACTACCTTAACGTTTCACAAGGATGTTTTCCAGGAAGCAGACAGTGAATTATTAATTTATAGTAATAACGGTTGTGTACACACAATGGAAACTAAAATAAATTGATAAAATACTAAACAATAGAAGAGACTTAAGGGAGAAAATGTAATTGCTGAAGCACAATTATTATTGCATCGTGTCTGGATCAGTGGATGTCGTATGTGTATTGACTAACGGAAATATTTTAGAATGCAGGATATTTACCAACAAGATATTTTACAAGAATTTGATGAGTCTAAGTTACATGTGTTGTTTATGAACCAATCGATGGAACGTCTTTGAAAAAGCACATAAGGAAACAACAACAATCACTCAACAGCAGAATAGCACCATGCTGAGTCTAGTCCTATTTCTTCCAGCCCTTTTTTATCATGAACTCCTAATCCTCTGCGCAAAATTTAAATCGAACTGTAAAATATGTCAATTGCAAAAATATTTTGTGCGAACAGTTCTAAGTAAACAACTACAGTTCAAAGGCTTAATAAATAATTGTCGATTTTTTTTCTTTAATTTGCAAATTTAAGAAAAAAAAGCAACAACTATTTTATACTCTACTTGCTTCATTCATTTTACCAGACTGGTGCAAGAAATCAAGAAAAAAAGTGTTTGTTGACCATCAGAAGATCATGTAACTATAAACCGTGAAAAAACTTTAAAAGATGGTCATAGAAATTATCAAGGACAATAATAGGGCTGTCACAATATACTGGTATACCGGTATATTGCAATTAGCAGCTGCAGCAATACCTATCATGGTACGAATTTAACATACCGACATTTGGCGATTTTTTTTTATTTCATTGGAAAATGTGTCCATTCACATAAGTAAAGTAGCGAAGCGTCAGTTTTCAGTCGTTCGATCAATCTATGCTTAAATTAAAAGAATTTTAACTGAATGGGACAGGTTCGATTGGTTGTACAACATATATCACTATCCTAAATGAATGTATAGACATAAAGAAGCTAGATTCTATCAGTCGCTGCATGTCAGATTTACAATGTTTTTGTTAAATACAGCAGAGGCAGAACAAATCTAATAGCCCACAATATATCGTGGTACGTACCCCGATTCAGTGTTAGCATACTGCAATATGTCACGATACGCTTCTGGCGTATCTTGACAGCCCTAGAAAATAATGTCTATAAAGTAAGTTGAGAAGTCAATTATACAGAGCTTAGCTACATTGAGAGTAACTTGAATAAAGTTTAGAACAACAGAATCGATATAGTTAATAATAAGTAAATTAACAATGAAGACAACTATAGTATTACATCTATTCAAGAATATAATTATATGTATCTAAAAATATGTACAATAATGATGAAAATATCAACTGATGTATATTTAGAAAGTCTTAGTCTTTGAACTTTATAAACAGACATGTTTTTTTATAATTGTTTTATCTTTTGTTGGGTTTAAGGCGGGTTGAAGGCGGAAGCAACACATTGTATAGGTCATATCACTTTTTGTTGGGTTTAACAACGATTTAATGCAAAAGCAACACATTGTACACACAGCCATCAGTCAACCTACTCACTTTCTTGGAAAAGGGAAGAATGGCCATAAAATTATTTCAGGACCAAACTTAACGAAAGTATGTGCCTACCTTGGAATCAAACAAACAAACTCTTGATCAGATGGCATGCATGCTTCCAACTGAGCCAGGCATCTTTTGAAATCACAAGGACACTTTTTTTAATTCTAGGTTTAAACTTTAATGCCATGTCAACTCAATTTAGATTATTCAGGGCTTATTTTCTTGTATAACAAGGACCGTAAAAAAAATTCCCCATTGTTCAATGTAAAGTAAGGCAACAGGCCCCTTCAAGACATACTGAAAAAATGCCCTGTTATTTTACAGTCACCAGCAAATCTAACATAGCTTTTCTGGACCCTTGTCAATAACCAGAACTTGTTTATCCTTCCACAAGGCTGGCAACTTCTCATTTTACCTAGTTACATGTAATGGAGGAAAACTGACATTGTCAAATTTTCATGGAAGCGCATAACCATCACAGGGTGGGATTTAAATCTGTTAGCTTTTGAAAACAAGATTCTAGATCCTGGCGTGTTACTAAACATGCTACAAACCTGGGTGCAAGTAGAGAAACAAAATGCAGCAAAACCAACAGCCTTGAAAAATACTTGAATAAGCAATAATTATTAATCATAATGAACTAACTAAGAATACATAATGATTAATATACCATTTTGTAATTGAAGAAAATGTGCGATGAAAATGTGTGCATCAATTTCTCATAATTTCTGGAAATACTCCAATTTGGAACCAAATTGGAACCATATACATTTCAGTTAAGCCTTCATGCACGTATGCACTTTGAGTCCTATATCTACAAACAGTTCACAGTAAATTCCATAATTCAAGATTCATGTCATTGATAAATCCATTAGATTTTTCATTCTCTATAAATAACTGTGAAAAATTTTGTTTGATTTTTCTTTTGGTTGTGCCTATATTATAGCAACAAATTGTAAAGGTTATATCATGGTGGTCAGTCAACCTACTCACCATTCCTGGAAAGGCTTAGTCTCTGGACTTTAGCTGCTAACCAGTTACTAGGCACATATACATACTTCTGTCAGTGACTGATAGCTGCCCTACATGATTAAGAATCAGTGGTTGGAGCACGAATGGCGGTAGATTATTATTTCATTACTTAACTCACGAACATATGTCCTGCCAAGGAATTGAACCTACAAACCCTTGACTAGAAGACCTAAGTGCTATGGGTTCGGACGACTTGTTACTGCTAGTTAACATTTGGTTTGGGCAAGTAAAACATACAACTGGCTATCCAATCTGGCAAACTGGTTAAAAAATTAATGTCAAGTTCTGTTTTTTTTGTATACTGCTAACTTAACATTTTTATCTCGGCCCACAATCATGTAAAATTATACTAGATATAAAATGTTTGTATTGAACATAAAACATCTAATCTTACATGCGTAGGAGGGCAGGACATTACATCAAAGCAAGGAAAATAAATACAGTTTATAACACTGAACGTAGAGGTGGATCAAGATGGAGGGAGATGGCTCCAGATGGAGGGAGGGAGGGAGGGAAGGCTGGGAGGCAGGCAGGGAGGCAGGCAGAGAGGGAGGGTGAGAGGCAGGCAGGCAGGGAGGGTGAGAGGGAGGCAGGAATGGTCCAAAGAGGGCAGGGTGGATCCAGAGTTGGGATGGAGAAAGTGAGTGAACATCAGGTAGCAGTCTAGACTAACATGGTAGACCAATGGACAAAAAAATCCTGTAAAAAATTAGAAGGTTGGTCAAGATTTACAGGTTTACAGGACAGGCTGTCCAGCTTAGAATCTAAACTAATCCACACTTTGCTATAAATGGAAAAAATGCCCTGGGTAACCACTAAGTCAGGTTTGACTGTAAACCGTGCATAAGATATGTAAGTACATAAAAGTGGACATAATGGGTTCATAAATATCATACACTGATAAATAAAACATCAGAAAAACAACAAATAAACATTGCAGTACAGTAACATTGTGACCAAACACCATTATACTATTTATAGTGCATCTATATAGGTAAACCAAGGTCAATATACAGAGCAAGTTTGACCAAGCAATTAGTATTGTCAGAACAACATTTAACCCAGGTCAAATGAAGGCAATATGAATATGAGCATGGTCGATCATATTTTGTTAAATGGTACCAGTGTCCCAGATTCTGAGATTTTGGGATTTTCTAGTGATGCTTAGCTAAGAATTTGATCATGAATTTGAGTTTGTATCAATTTATGATTGCCAATCTGTACCTATTTTTAACTTTTTTTTAACGTCGTATTCAACACATTTTCAGGTCATATATTAGACAGGTTTCCTTGACACTTTTCTATCACCAGTACTAACTTACCCTACCACGAGGCCGACAACTCATGTATAGGGTATAACCTACTGCAACTGGGTTCGAACCCATGATCTCCGGATTCGAAGTCAGACATGTGAACCACTACGCCACGGCCACCGCTTGGTATAATAGTAAGTGTCAAACCCTAGTGAATGTCCACAACCTATTCATGAAGCCATATGTCTATATATGGCAGCATATTAAAGTTTGTGTTTCACTTTAACAACATCTATCATAGGACAATAATTGTCATCTTATCTGTGTTGAATATATTTATAAATAAATAAATGGTACATACACTCAAACCTCTCTTATAAACAGCCACTGCACTTGTCATCTCTCGATAACAGTGACCTTTCAAAAACAGTGACCTCTCAATAACAGTGACCTTTCAAAATCAATCACCTCACAATAACAGTGACCTCTCAATAACAATCACCTCTCAATAGCAGTGACCTTTCAAAAACAGTCACCTCTCAATAACAGTGACCTTTCAAAAACAGTCACCTCTCAATAACAATCACCTCTCAATAACAGTGACCTCTCAATAACAGTGACCTTTCAAAAACAGTCACCTCTCAATAACAGTGACCTTTCAAAAATAGTCACCTCTCAAAAACAGTCACCTCTCAATAGCAGTGACCTCACAATAACAATCACCTCTCAATAACAGTGACCTCTCAATAACAGTGACCTCTCAATAACAGTGACCTCTCAATAACAGTGACCTCTCAATAACAATCACCTCTCAATAACAGTGACCTCTCAATAACAGTGACCTTTCAATAACAGTGACCTCTCAATAACAGTGACCTTTCAATAACAGTGACCTTTCAATAACAGTGACCTCTCAATAACAATCACCTCTCAATAACAGTGACCTCTCAATAACAGTGACCTTTCAATAACAGTGACCTTTCAATAACAATCACCTCTCAATAACAGTGACCTCTCAATAACAGTCACCTTTCAAAAACAATCACCTCTCAATAACAGACATCTCTCAATAACAGTGACCTTTCAATAACAGTGACCTTTCAATAACAATCACCTCTCAATAACAGTGACCTTTCAATAACAATCACCTCTCAATAACAGTGACCTCTCAATAACAATCACCTTTCAATAACAGTCACCTCTCAATAACAGTCACCTTTCAATAACAGTCACCTCTCAATAACAGTCACCTCTCAATAACAGTCACCTTTCAAAAACAATCACCTCTCAATAACAGTGACCTTTCAATAACAGTGACCTTTCAAAAACAGTCACCTCTCAATAACAATCACCTCTCAATAACAGTGACCTTTCAATAACAATCACCTCTCAATAACAGTCACCTTTCAAAAACAATCACCTCTCAATAACAGACATCTCTCAATAACAGTGACCTTTCAATAACAATCACCTCTCAATAACAGTGACCTCTCAATAACAGTCACCTCTCAATAACAGTCACCTCTCAATAACAGTCACCTTTCAAAAACAATCACCTCTCAATACATTGACCTTCCAAAAAAAATCACCTCTCAATAACAGTGACCTCTCAAAAACAATCACCTCTCAATAACAGTGACCTTCCAAAAACAATCACCTCTCAATAACAGTGACCTCTCAATAACAGTGACCTCTCAATAACAGTGACCTTTCAATAACAATCACCTCTCAGTAACATTGACCTCTCAATAACAATCACCTCTCAATTACAGACAACTTTCAATAACAGTCACCTCTCAATAACAGTGTACTCTCAATAAAAGCAACCACTCAATAACAGACACCTCTCAATAACAGCCACCACTCAATAACAGACAACTCTCAATAACAGCCACCAATCAATAACAGTCACCTCTTAATAACAGACAACTCTCAATAACAGCCACCACTCAATAACAGACAACTCACAATAACAGCCACCACTCAATAACAGACAACTCTCAATAACAGCCACCACTCAATAACAGACAACTCTCAATAACAGCCACCACTCAATAACAGCCACCACTCAATAACAGCCTTCACTCAATAACAGACACCTCTCAATAACAGCTACCACTCAATAACAGACAACACTCATAGCAATTATTCCAAAGCAGAATAGCAGGGCACTGCACCCTGCCCTTTTTCTCTCCTCCCTGCCCTTTTTAGCCTCTTTCTATGCAGTGATAGTACATTTGAGTCATTTACCCATATATATGTCCTGCCCCTTTTTTCTACCTCCCTGCCCTTTTCTCAGTTCTGGAATAATCACTAACTCAATAACAGACAACTCTCAATAACAGCCACCACTCAATAACAGCCACCTTTCAATAACAGCCACCACTCAATAACAGCTAACTTGATAACTTTTTTGAGTTCAGAAAACCAAATATTTTTGGTTGATTGATAGATTGTTATTAAGGGGCGATTGTTAAATCAAACATAATTGAGTCACAAACAATAGCAGTTCACGGACAGCATGCTCGACTATTCCAGGTATTTGTGTAAACAACAGCAACAACCAATCAAAACTCATGCTGGAGTTATGCAACTTTGTATTTAACCTCCATTCCTAACCCGTTGACAAGTCACATGTGTGAAGTTTCAAGTAAATCCCTTCACTAGTTTCAAAAATAAATTTGCACAAAAAAACTTAACCAAAAAAATCTACGTATTAGAGGGCCATAATCCAGTCAAAATTCATGCTAGAGTTATGTAACTTGGTATTTGACGTCAATTAGTAACCCCGTAGACATGTGTGAAGTTTCAAGTGAATCCCTTCAGTAGTAGCAAAGATCAAATGTTGCACCTAAAAACTTAACCAAGAAATTTTCTAAGTATAAAAGGGCCATAATTCAGTCCAAATTCATCCAAGAGTTATGCAACTCAGAGTTATGTACACAGAGCTGAGTAGGATAGCCCCACTATTCTTCGAATAGTTGAGCTAAAAAGCCACCACTCAATAACAATCAACTTGGCTATAAGCTATAAGCAAAGTTCTACAAATGGCTACTTAAGAGAGGCTACACTGTACAAGTGAATGTAGTACACTTTGAAAACATATATTTATAAATATAATAAATAGGATAAGAATCTTGTCCTTCAACAATACATTGTATATTGACATAACAGGAAGTAAGCCGAGATATATAATGAACTTACAGTACACTCCAAAAGTTTAGAAATACTCACAAGAAATGTAATGTCGAAACCACATTAAAGCCGGATTTAAAAACTTTAACGCAAATATTACCAAGGGAAATAATCCATTATTAAGGCAGGTAGAGTTGTGGTTACTGTCTAATTCTGTTCATGACATAGTATGTTATCATTGTATGAAGTTTCATAAAGATATGTGGTAAAGAAAAACTTAAACGCAATTTTTAACGACACCTGATGCCCGACCAAAAAACCGCCCACCCACCTGCCCAGGTTTCGCCAAACTATAACCCACATTTTTTTTTTGAAAAATCCGGCTAAAAACCAGTATATATGTTTATGATTAATCTGTCATTGGTATTTTGCCTCGACAATTTTTAAAATATGTTGTCGGAAAATAACAGCCAACCATATTTTTAACTTGCCCGAACCATAATATTTAATAGCAGTTACAGGTTGCCCTAACCCAAATATAGGTCAACAGGGGCAGAAGGACAACCTATTAGTGTCGAGCTCCAAGTGTGTTTTAATAATAACGTATAAGGAAGTTTTTTTGTTGAGTCCAAACTTTTGGTGGGAACTGTAAATATATAATATTACAATGTGTCATCCTTTCAAAAATGTTTTGAATCATCATGAATACAGCTATTATGTGTGTATGACGTTTAAATATGTTAATATCATAATTATCCAAAAAGTTTGAAACTATCTTCCTTACAATTCAAAATTTATGTAAAAAATCATAATTTAGTTTTAAAAGGAAATCTCAAAATTACAGATTTTGACACAATTTTTATGCACACTACTCTAGCCTAATTTACTAAAATCTTAATAATAACAGACATGGATGATGGAGTTATAACTTAGCATATTATACTGTTTAAACCAAATTTCTTTTGTCACTGGCTTTGAGCTAGTGCGTTTAATGAGCAGTTTACTTCTTCAATGAAATTTAGATTTATATAACTAGAATTTCCCTAAACTATGTATACCAATGAAATTGCAATAAAATTTCCCCAAATTTACAATATTAAGTGAGGCCCCTTGGTCCCTTTCTCCAAGTACCCTGCCGTTACCCAGGAGGGTACTGCTGCCAAATCAAGAGGTCATGGGTTGGAATCCCAAGCAGGTCATACTTTCGTGAAGTTTGGTCATGAAATAGTTTCTAAGGCCATTTTGCCTTCTACCACTGATTCTAAATAATGTAGGTCAGAAGGACAGTTGTCAGTCACTGACGGAAGTATAGGCTCTGTAGTTGGTTAACAACTAAATCCATAGATTTAGCCTTTCCAGGAACAGTGAGTAGGTGGACTGATCGCAGTTATATGACCTAAACAATATGTTGCTGTGGCGTAAAACCCAACAGAAAAACTGCAGCCAAACTGTGTCAACTTAAATTCTCACATAACCTAAATGGAACAATAACATAAACAAGTTTGCACAATTATGAAACTTTATATCTATTAAATAAAATAGTTGACAAAATTAATAGCCATTCTATTGAAGATACATTTAGATAAAATTATCAATTTGCTACGTGACACTGCTTGCGTAGGAAGTCAATGGGTTTACAATTTCTATAAATTACCATGTATGAAAAATTGAATAAAATTAACATTTTTGTAAAATATATATATCACAGGACAAAGCCAAAGACATCAAAATTTAATTTGTGAAAATGTTTAAGTCTTGACAGCTTTATATCATCACCGTTGTTACTATGGAGACACAGGAATATTTAATAATTATACTACTGTAAATTTTCTATTAAACGTCCCCACCCCCATTTTTTAAAAAAAAACAATTTTTTCTACAAATTTGGGAGTATGACCCATACCCCTAAAATTCGGAATCTTATCAGCATTTAGGTTTAAATTGGGATGAAATGTCATGCAAATTCAATAACAATAGCAGATTTAACAAAGT
The DNA here is from genome assembly GCA_025267735.1 of Mactra quadrangularis. Lineage (NCBI taxonomy): Eukaryota > Metazoa > Mollusca > Bivalvia > Venerida > Mactridae > Mactra > Mactra quadrangularis. Next base: position 41,921,208 of record CM046305.1, on the reverse strand, counting down.
TTTTAGTTATATTTTTCATTAAGTTTATAGTTTGTGAATTAAAAAGGAAGATTACTGGGATCAATGGGATGTTTACTTTTAAGCTGAAACATACTAACAGCTGCCTTTTTTTCAAAAATCTTTTTTTTTTCAAGTTATATTGTGAATTTCTGATCGAATTTTGGGGGAAAAAGATATGATTTTAAATTGGGAATACATCCTATAAATGGCTACAAAACTGTCCAAAAATAGACACTGAAACAACATACAAAATGGTATCAAAAAATATTAACAGTAGATAACTTACTCTACTGTATCAAATGCAATAATTTTAAGAACTGGGTCCTGGGCTCGACATAAATTCTTCAAGTTAGTAGGTTACCCATAAGGACAACCAGCTATATATTTCACTTGCCCAAACCAAATGTTTATTAGCAGTAACAAGTCGCCCCAAAACCCAAATGTAGGCCTTCAGGGGCAATTAAATGAATTTAAACAATGAGCCCTGGGATCTGTAGCACAATTAATAGCAAGCAGTTGGTACCCCCTTGAGAAACTGGATTCAAAATCATAGCGGTAACCAACTGCACTTCAGATCCAAGTTACACTGGTTTACATTTTCTAACATTGAAAAGCGGCTTTCAAGCAATTTGGCAGAGTACAATGTACATTAAAGTTACATTAAAGTTACTTCAGCAAACAACGACTTTATGACAGAAACTAACTTAATTTACAGTCGAATTGTCCCTGAAATATTTCCTTTACTTAACTTGAGGCAAGGAAGCTATAGATTTTTCCAATACTTTCACCTTATGGCCTAGTTTTCACAGAAAACAGAATAAATCTTTCAAAATACAAGAATTTAATCTTAAGAAAGAATCATTACTATGTTCTTATGCAGTTAACCGAGGCAGGGATCTAGAATTGTTTGCTCCAGCCTCCATACTGTGGGACATGCCGTAAATAGTTGCTTTGAGACTCGAGTCCAACTGATGTACCCAGTCCCTTATCTATCTCCTAGCTCTTCTATGAGTTCAAGAAACAAGAATTCCATTTTAAGAGTGAACCAGTGCTAGGATCTTATGCTGTATGGCAGGGTATGGAACTGGACTTCTTTGCTCCACATTGTGGGGAAATGCCAGAAATATTGACTTTAAAATCTGCAATCAACTGATGCAACCAGCCCTTTGCCCCCATATCAATCTGCCAGCCCTTTTCTAAGATTCTAAAAACAATTATTACAATGAAGATGATCATTATTTTCTAATAACAATAAAGGTTTGGGTCAAATTGATTATTAGATAATATAATATACATCAATAAACAAATGAACAAGAGAACCTAAAATAGTCCCTGTATCCAGGAATAACGGATCACTCTTTGTCTGTTGTTCCACTTTACATTCATAATGACCAAATGGTGTTCATTTTCATGTAAAAATCATTTGAAATATGGCAACTACTGTTCATTTTGCTTTTTCTTATCCATAGTAAATTCAGGAATAAGGGGTCAATTAACAATACAAGGGCCCTACGCAGTTCACATCTAAATCTTATGGGTAAACCAAATCACTGCTACATGAAGAATTACAGTAAGTTTCCCTAGTCCCAATGGCTTTCAATTTCCTCAGGCACTAGCCACAATTTTTAATAACATTTTAATAAAAGTAAAGCACGAAATAACAATGAGCCTAACAATATCATAAAAATTATAAGTTATTTTCCCTCGCCCAAATCAATTTTCACCAGTTCCGGGGGTTCCAGAGGGTTAAGGCCTTGACAGTTGAATGCTTATACAAAAGACAGTTTGTAACAGCTTGGACCGTAGACATTCTTTCACCTACTTGTTCCCAGTCTCAAGTAGCTCTATTATGATTGACATTTGATAACGGGAGCCATAAAACAATGTCATATATAATTATAAACAATATATGATGACCTAGTGAACTAATAGTGATAAATTTCATAGTGGTAAGAGCAATGCAAATGAATGCATGGTATTTTTCATCATGTAAACTCAGTTGTTTTTTCAATAATATGGGAAAGAAGACTAGGGCTTAACATTGTACAGTGCACTTTGGGAAATTTTTAACGATAACCATTATAATTTCTAAGGAAAAAACCTCTAACTTATGGAAATCTGCATGACTTATTAAGACAGTTTCAGAAGAGAAAAGGACATTTAAATGGCCCCTTTAATATATCACAAAAACCAGCTTCCCTACATGAGAGCCCGCATTGAATGATAAGCTTTTTTGGTGTAGAGGTCACAACTTTTAACTTTCCTAGCCCGATTGAATATGAAAAAGTAATTGTGCAAAATGGCAGAATCATTAAAGGGACAGACATTATGAAATTTGAAAGTAATTCTCACTAATTAGGGACTTTAGTCAGTTATCTTTCCCTGATAAAATCTGAAGCAATCCAATTGGTAAGTAGGTCCTTACAGTTGGAATCCTCGGATTTTATCATTGAATTCCTATGTAAGGGTAACAAAATATTTCATCAAATATCTTTCTTGTTAATGAAGATATTAACAGAAGTGATGGAATTTAAATATTTCTTTAACTTAAAAATAATTAGCTTGAATTTCAAACAAATTAAATGATATACAAAAAAGTTATTTAAGATTAAATTTGGCAAATTAACATTGAAAAGTAAGGGTAAAATCCAAGTAATCCCACTAATTAGACCTACCTATTTTGAAGAGTATACAAGGGGAATTAACTGACTAAAGTCCCTTATTCTAATCAATTGTCACTAGCCCTAGGCTTGGGACATGTAAGTAACAGTGAAGATTATTAAGTTAATGTGTGCCCAATCTCCTTAAACAGGTATCCTGTAGAGCGTTGTCGTACAGGATCTCTAAGGTTAGCATGAAGAGTCACGTCGAGATGACGTTTGTGTCGACCAATCAATGCATAGCTTTCATCTAGACAAAACACTATTAATAACATTTTGATTTTGTAATTTCTTTTTTTAGACCAAGGTTTGTGAGCTAATTTGACAGCAGTTTTATTCACAGTCTGTGATTGGACGGCTCATTTCAAATTGCGTGACGTAGATGATGTAAAGTTACAAAACATAACTATTTTGTCATGAATTTTGAATGAGAAAAGGTCACCTGAACGTGACCCTCTTAAAAAAACAGCCAGATCTAAATTAGCGAGTAGGGGAGCAGAAAATTTTAGATTGGGTTTTTTATCAGATTGATGTGCGCCTGACAAAAATGCATGACAGGATGACTTGATTAATGTCTTTATTTACTTGAGTACAGGACATTAATTCAGTATACAGACCAGTCGGACAACCAGCTATACATTTAACTAGATGGAACCAAATGTTTACAAGCAGTGACATGTAGTCCAAAACCAAATATAGGACATCAGGGTCAATCAAGAGTTCATTTAATCATTAATATTGAGCCCAGGAGAAACTGACTTCTGTCCAGTAATATAAGATAGATCACTTTTTTTCATTTGTTTGTAAGTTGCGTACATATCCTGCAAATAAAGCTGATTTCAAAGTCCATAGATTAAGCAATAAAGCTTGATATCAGTTCATTTAAACCCTGTAACTTTTTAAAGCACAACCCTACTATCTAGTAATCTATGCCCATTTATATTTTATATACATGAATACACAAGCTGTCTTCAAGTGTAATGAATAGAACAATGCAAAGAGAAAATACACCCACACTCAAAAATGCATGAATCCCATCAAATACGAGTTACATACGATTCCTTGTTGTCACAGCAGTGTTTGACACTTTACTGTATTTACCAGGAATTCTGATGTCATGAAAGGCAACAATCTCCGTAAACAGATATCCTGTAGAGCGTTGTCATACAGGATCTCTACTTTCTCCGTGGAAGGTCACGTCGAGGTGAACTTTGTTTCATCTAGACGAAAACACTATTAATCACTTATTGATTTTGTAATATCTATTTTTAGGCCAAGTTTTCATGCTAGTTTAACAGCGGTATTATTCACAGTCTGCGATTGGGTGGCTCATTTTAAATTGCCTGACATAGACGATGTAAACAAGTTACGTTTCATAACAATTTCGTCATGAATATTATGATGAGAAAAGGTCGCCTGAACGTGACCTTCGTTTGAAAAAGGCCGGATCTAAATTAGCGTGTATGCAAGCGGAAAATTTTAGATCGGGTTTTAATCAGATTGGAAAGGCAAGTGCCAGTCATAAATCCAAAACACTGTCTAAAGTAACTAAGGGCTAAAGGTACAGTAAGGGCTAATCATTTTGAAGACTTCATCTGAAGTTCATCCATAGTAATATTGTTGAAAACTTGGTAATTAACAACAGACAGTGTTATCAACCATTATTTGCAAAAATTGTTAACTTTAAAGACTCATTCTTTGAAAGAACTGTGACAGAATGGAGCAATCTACGTAAAAAAGTTATCAAAGTAAATTGAGAGAATAAAAGCCATATGCCCTGACTGAGAATCAAACCTGACTCTCCCTGGCAGGGCTGGCAAAATCAAACGTCCTTATTGTCCCAAGGCAATTACAGACAAATGGATTTTTCATTAATTTTATTCTATAATGTTCATAGGGACAGGTAACTTTACCAGTTGGCAAAAACAGTTTTAAGATTTCGCCGGCCCTACCTGGTGGTAGGCGAGACACTCAACAGCCTTGCTGAGGAATAACCCATAAGGCTGTTGGAAGTGACTATGCAGTGACTGTAGGCACCTACGATCACCACAATATTGCAATGTTAACTTAAAGACTGCAGATCAATCAGTAAAAATAAGTATCTCCAGCAAAAGTGAATTAGTGTGCGCCTTCCAAAGTGAGTTAAAGCCACGATTGGTTACAATTGACATTACTATTAGATTGGTTACAGTACATAAATCTTTTATAAGACCAAATGTCACCAGAAAATAATTCAAATGACCAGTTGGGTGACAGCTGTCAAACTAATTAATGCAATAATTTGATCTGTTATAGGGTTCATAATCATTTTTTCATTATGCTTATAGTTGAATTAAACTTCAGTCAACATCAAAGTTACAAAATTACAGCCAAGTGAAGTAGGCTAACTTCGACCTACTTAAAAAGGATGCTACAGTCCAAGGGTAGGATAAAAAATACGAGGTAATATCCATCATTGCACTCACCTAATTTCTGATTAAATATTTTATCAAACGTCACCTCTCCCATTTTCATTAGATGTTTGTGCATAACACTTCGTACACTGAAAATAAAAATTACAAAATTCCATAATGCTAACTAACAAAAAATGTTCGAAAAATCAACATAATTAAATTCTATCTACATTTAACGAAAAACGGTGCGAGGGTAAAAATCTCCCTCCCGATCGGAAGAAATGTCAAAAACGGCAGGACGAATTGCGGGCTCTTACGGGCTTTGTTTGCGGAAAATCAACCCACCTAGGATCTGGAAGCACTATCTTCTTGCTAGCCCTAGCCGCTGGAGTCGATTTACTCTTCTCCATCGCCATTAGGTAGCTTACATCTGCAAGAACGGCTTCGAGATCCGCCATTTTGACGAATTATTTCTCGCTCACTCGATGATTTTTACTCCAATTTTAAGGGCGATCTGTCGGCCCCTGGTTAACACAAATTGTCACTATACACACATACGTTCCATAGTTAATGAATATGCCCCAAATATTAATAAATTTCCTCCAAATTACACAAGAAATAGCGAACTAAAATTCCAAAACAAGCTCAATCCACTCGCTTCCGTGTAATGTATGCAAATATATTAATGATATGCTGAGAAGTTTATTCTTAAATACTCGATTTTCATTGGTCGATTTTGGTACTGAAAATACAGGATCAATTGTGCAGCATCCTCGCATCATGGCTCGCCAATATTTTCTATTTCGAAACGTAAATAGTGATGACGATAAGTTCAATTTATTAATGTGAGGGCTTTACCTCCAATACGTGACCCAATTACCCAAATTATTCAAAATTAACGAAAAATTGATGAAACGGATAAAAATATTATAATTTGTACATAAAATCGTCTTGATAAACAGCTGTTTGCAAATGGAACTTAATTCAGACTACGATCATGTTTGCAACATTAAATATACATTTACAATATGTGTGTCCACCCAATATGTGACTTTTGTAGGAATTACGGTTTAAAAACGCGTTATATGGGTCTAAATATAGCACATAATGATAGTACTCATCTTCGTTCCGCAATAGATCTATATTTTAGATTTAATGGTTGCTTGTTCGTTTATAGACACGCCGACGCTCTTAATTTCCAGTTCTACAGAAGTATTGTCTTTTAATCTATACTTTGATCTGCCAGGAAAATTTCCCCATTTTTTCTCATTTTTTAAGATAGCAGAATTTGTTCCCAACAGCGGCTGTCGCGCACGAGTTGTTTATAAATGCAGTAATTGATAATGCTTCAATAATGGGAAATCGGTCTACCGCAGCGCAAGTAATTGGTCGGGTCAAGTCGCAGACTCGTAATTTTATAAAATTCATGAAAAATTGAAGATAACAATTAAGATTTTGATTAAAGTAATAATGCTCGGAGACGGAAGCTGTGCACATGAAACGATTATAAAAGGGGCGGATCCGGTTACAAATTTAAGGGGGATTAAGGCCTAACTGATAGAGCAGTGGTCCAGTGGTAGGACGCGACCCTAGGGGCCGAGAAGTCCCGGATTCAAACCCCAGTAGTGGCACTGCTAATTTCCTTGAGCAAGATATTAACCTAAAGTTGTTCTACTCCACCCAGGTGTAAATGGATACTGTGAGAGATCACATGCCTGAATGTGAGTTCAATGATCAGGGCTTATCATACAAAAATGTTAAGTCGGCTGAATATGTACAGGGGATCTATTTTTTTCAACGAACACATCATTGACATTGGAACCGTTAATTGAGTAGTGATCAAGGAGACTCTATGTCTGATACTTTAGGCATGGGGTGACTTGGTGTTACTTAGAATTGTCATCAGCCAACATCCCATCATCACATAATCTTATCTGTTTAAATAATTACAATAAATCCAGTAAAATCACGTTGCAACCGTCTGGTCTGATTTGTATGTTATCAATCAATTAAGAGCGCACTTGCGGGCACTTTTTAATTAGTGACATGACGTCACATTGATGACGTGTAAATTACATAATCATCAAAATGACGAAGTGCTTTGTCCTTGCATGAGAAAAAGGAAAATGGGAGTCGAATTATTCTTGTGCCGTAACCCAAACTTTAAGAATTTCATGTGCGGAAGTCACGCAAACTCAGTGTGATTGACGTCATATCCGGCTTATATTAATTACGCTATGATTAATTGTTTCAGTTGTATCTCAAATTTATCTGACAGAAAAAATATTAGTAGTTTTTCATGCAAAGAAACAGGCGCGGATCCAGGATTTTTTCTAAGGGGGGGGGGGAGCCCGAACTCTTTCTAGGGGGTTCCAAACTTTCGAACCACGACTACATTACACCCATTTTGCGGAATAATGCAACATATTAATAATACTAAGAACTACATAACCACGAAATCTATGTTAAGCACCGAGAAAAATTGTTTCATACTACTTAAAAATGACTTACAGTCCAGAAATACACTGCTGGTCAGGTACATTTTGGAAATTCTATGGGGGACCGCCCGCTGGATCCGCCTATGAGAAATTGAATATTTTTTTCATTAAAGCAAATTGAACTTGATCGGCGGGTAAGTCTAATATTTTCTGGTCACGGAAATTGCCGAAGATGCCAATCGTTCAACTTCGGGAAATTCCGTTGCCTTCGTAATAATCGTATCCCACTAAATTATGCAAGTAAAGTAATAAAAAAAGTTATTTCATTTTGTTGTCTAAATTTCATGCTAAATTACATGTTCACCGACTTATCAGCTATCATACCCCTGGACATCGAGCTTCTGGTACTATTTATCTATCAATCTCCCTAGGAGTCATTTACTCCCCTTAGCACCATTCACATATCCAGAGGCGATCGAGATTCTCGATATTAAGAATCTTGATAACCTCGGGGAACAAAAATGCTTAGCGCAGACGACACATTGACGCAACGGAATCATACCACCCTCGCAGATCCCCAAATTACTCTGGGTGGCATGAAGCAATCGCAAGTTAAATTTCTTGCTCAAGGAAATTAGCAATGCCCCCACCCCCCTGGTGTAATTCGAGCCTGGGACCTTTCGATGCACAAGCGAGCGTTCTACCACTGGACTATTGCTTATATTTCCCAAGTCCGTAATTTCCGCTGTACTTCGTAAGTTTTCATTAGGAAAACCACGACTGTTCATTGATCGGCCAAGGAGTTCTTTGATCGGCCGAGGAGTACTGAATGCGTTTGTTGTATATGCAAAGCTAGTGGAATGATCGAATCAACGTTTTTACTAAGGCTCTACACCGGTACACGATATATATCGAATACCGGTATTGTAGGTTCGATAGATATATCGGATCGAACGTTTCCGTATCGATCAAAATGTCGATCAATGACGGCCATACAAATAAAATCCATTGCCTGCAAATCACTTGATATTTTGTATTGCCAAATCAACATTCTACTGCTTCCAGTTCGGTATAGACTAATCTGTGGACGAACAATCTCGTAATATGACATTATTTTACGCAAACGTATTACACCGGTCACGACACGTTTTGTTCTTTTCAATCAAAGGGTATAATAACTGTTGCGGTTAGAATGTCCTTTATACGTCCTATCGTTTTCAATTAGTGCGAGAACAAAAAATCAGTACATTTGTATTTAGAATACAGAACAAATCTGGGAACCAGTCGTTAGTTAGATTTGTTCGGGTAGATCCGTAATGTGAATAGAACTTGGTTGTACAGAAGCGATATGTCAAGTCAAAAATTAAAAAGTTTTGAAAGAGCATGTTTTTCTTTTGTCGATCTTTGTTTAGTGTAATGCAAGTATTAATTACTGGAAATAAATCTAACTAAAAAGTAGACGGAGCACAATGTACAATACGCTTCAAAAATGTTGTAAGCACAGGATGCAATACTACAAACTTGACTGTCCATCACTTCCTGTCAGCAAAATGTCTAGACCCAAGCTAACTGGGTGCAAGGCTATTTCTTGAAAATGCAAAAGTGCATTTAGTAGTATGGTGTTACTATAATAAAAATAAAAATGTATAAGTATATACATTAGTATCATGTGATATATCGAATATCGATCATTATGTATCGATAAGAATATCGTATCGATCATTCTGACCGATATAGAGCCCTAGTTTTTACCGACGACGTGGCGTGGCTACAGAAACTTTTTGGAGAGGCTACATCATAATATTTAGTCATAAAAATAAAAATCACAAAAATATTTCGAAACCCATCCGGGGAGGGTTAAATTTACACTTCAATTGAAAATTTAAAATTACATGTATGTAAAATGTCAATTTTCCTCTATTAGTCAGGTATATGGAAAAGTTTTTCGGCCATGTGTAAGGGTAGGTGAGTACTGGTTATAGACTAGGTACCAGGAAAGCTAGGTTAGGTGCGCTGGACACCGTAAAATAACTAAAAAATGTGTTTGAATCCAGTATAAATAAATACATAAAATATACTGTTTTGCCAATCAAAGGGAAATGACTCAATTATATTATCATGTACTTATTTATGGCAATTTTGAATACCGTGAAATATGCCCTCAGTAAATCCTTGTAGAAAATCATGCTTTAAGGATAAACGGATTTCACACCTAGGGGGTACGGATTCGAACCCCACCGGGGGGGGGGGGAGATTATACTCTTCAATGAAAATTTGACAATTATGTCCGGCTTTGTGGAAGGGTATGTGAGTACTGGTTATAGACAAGCGTTCAGAAAAGTTAGGTTAGGTGCGCTGAGCGCCGTTAAATAACCACAAAGTGTGTATACATTGTTAAACCCAGTATTGATAAATGAATCTTTAATAACACTCAAATAACCTGAAGTTTCAAATTGTATTCATTGCTGATTTAAATACTCACTACAGAACTTCTGTACTCCCGATCGACAAAAATAGTTATTCGTATCTATAAGTACGTGGATCATCGAACAAAAATTGTGTATTTAAATCAGCAGGGTTTAATGTAATTGCGCCATTCTCGATCTTGAAGCTTGATAACCTCTAAGTACGAGAATGTTATTACAGTTGAAAAGGGGCCAAAAAACAAACCCAAACGCAATATTGTTGAAACGGAGCCATGTCAGACCGTTGTTAGCTTTTTCCCTGACAAAAGTGCAAATGAGAAATACATAATCAACTTTTCGCCATGATCTGTCAATAGTGCCAAGTGAAATCAATAAATGACATGATATTGTACAACATTATACAGCGTAACATGTTGATCAGTGATCACTACATCACAGAAAATGCTGTAGTAGGAATCACACACTCGGGTAGCTCAGTTGGTAGCGCACAAGTCTACTGATCAAAGAGTCCTATTTAGGTTCAATTCCCGGGCGGTGCATACTTTCGTGGAGTTTGGTCATGAAATGATTTTAAAAGCCACTATCCCTCCTACCAATGATTCTGAATAATGTAAGGCAGTTGCCAGTTATATAGAAATGTGCTGAAAACAGAGTCATATGAAATAAATTGACCATCAAGAAATTCTTCTGACAATAATTGGTATAGTCCAACAGAATTAACCTAAAATTGACCTTTATGCAAGAATATATTAAACTCAGTATTTACAGTCTATTTTTGTCTTCGTTTGTAAATCGCGCTTTATCGGAAGCTTTCGGCAAAATACACGTTCTGAACAATTAATTTTGTTTTCATCAGAATAAATACTTTAAAACTGTGCCATAATATTGCGGACTTACTTGTTTCCCCAAAATCTAATGCGTCTAAAATTAAAAATACAATATCATGCCACTTTTACTAAATTGATTTATAGTCACATATGTTGTTATAAACACGTGTATAACCGTATACATGCATACAGAAACTCACGATTTACTGTAAGTGAAGTGTGTAATTATTATAATTAGGTGGTTCAAGCTCAGGTTAATATTGTCGCACTATAGCGATCGGCAAAATGATTCTTCTGCCATCTACACTGTTTTGGAAGAATCAACCGGATCTGAGGCGCAGTTAGCATCGCGCCGAGATTTGGAACATGGTTTTCCAAATGGGGTACGGATTCAAATCCCACCCGGGGAGGTAATATCCTTCCATAGAATTTGACAATCATGTTAATTTTCCTTTATTATAAGGTAAACGGAGAAGTTCCCGGCCTTTTGGAAGGGTAGGCGAGTATACATGTTATAGACAAGGGTCCAGACAGCTATAACATGTATCCTAAGTATTAATGTTGGTGTTTGTGTACCAAACACATGATTCACACAACAGTGTGGCAACGTAACAATCCGTAGCATCCGCTACGCCACACAGCTGAGTTAAGTGCGCTGGCCACAGTAAAATAGCTTAAATTTGTGTTGTCAACACGGCGATAAACCCAGTACAAAAATATTTAGCAAGAAAACGGTGACAGTGGTCAGTGGTTTCAAGAAACCAAAGCATCGATCTGACATGATTTTCTTGACATCCTTATTCTATGGAAATGACATATTAACACGATATTATGACGTGTATTGATTGATGTCACGTGCGGGCGTCACGTGCAGGTGTCACGTGGCTTGTTCATTTCATCCATTTTTTTTCAACAACACGCAACTCTTGTGAAAAATAATTACTTATCGATATCATGAAGAGTTAACTTAATAAATGCATGCAAGGGCGGATCCAGGATTTTTTTAGGAGTCCGAACTTTTTCAAGGGGGGGGGGCAACTTTCGAACCACAACCACATTATACACATTTTGCAGAAAAAAATGCAACTTATTAATAATAAAAACTACATTACATTTATAATAAGCAACGAGAAAAAAATGCTCCATGCCACTTAAATATGACTTAAAGTAAAAAAAAATATACTTATGGACAGGTACATTTTGGAAATTATAGGGGGGGGGTCCGGACCCCCTTGATCCCCCGCTAGATCCGCCAATGGCATGTCGTGTGATACACGAATTACCGAGAAACCTGTGCATCATAACTATTGGGTACTCAGGATTTCATTTATTTGTTTTTGGTTGGGGGTTGGGCGTGGCAACACATTGTATAGGTTATATCACGACAGTCAGTCAACCTACTCACTGTTCCTGGAAAGGCTAAATCTCTGGATTTAGTTGTTGACCAGTTAAGTGCCTGGCATGATTTAGATTCAGTGGTAGGAGGGAGAATGACTGAATAAATAATTTCATGACCAAGCTTCACGAAAGTATGCCCCGCCCGGGTATCGAACCCACGATCCTTCGATCAATAGACTTGTGTGCTACCAACTGAGCTAGCCGAGCTGCTTGGTTTTCTTTACAGCAGAGTAATTAGAATGAATAAAACAAACATTTTACATTCATTTGTCTGCATCTCCATTTAACGTGGAACTTGTTTTTCGTTTCCATTTTCTGAATTCTAGAGCAATTACAGATATTACATGTTTGCATTAAGATTACTTTAAAATGTGTATTTCGTCATAAAGATGACATTTGTGACGTCATAAAAAATGGATAAGCCTGATTTATTTTAAAATCTTGAGTAATTCGAGGAAAAGATGTTTCTTTTATTGACTTCTTCGTTTTGTTGATGTTTGCAATTGTAGCACATTAGCATTTTAACTCGCAAGCATCAAATTGGTAATCTGTTCATTGCGACTCAATGATGTGATTTCAAGATAAAATTTACGAAGCCACTCTGCAAAGATGAAATCCAAATTTATTTGGGTTATTATAGATTACATAATCGGGGTTTACGGAATTACCCGAACGATTTTCCGAATTACCAAATTCTATTCAAAATTTTCGTTTACTTGTAATGATTAATTTAATTCAAATGTCAGTAGCGCATACATTAATCTCGCTGATTTAAATACTCACTACAGTATTTCTGTACTCACGATCGATAAAATCAGATTTAAATCAGCGGAGTTAATGTATGCGCCATTGACAGTTGAATAAAATCAGTGAACATTAATTGTAACAAATAGACAGAAATGACACCCAAGGTAGAAATTGATTTATTTCGAATGTCTCGGCAATGAAAGTTTTTATTTAGATCACCAATTTACGTAATCACCCGAACGTATTTCCGAATAAGGTCGATAACTATCGTAGACGCGAGTACTCACTACACTTGTCTGGTTCCCGGGTGTACTTTAATGGGAAACAGTACATCAGGCAAAGCACAATAATGGTGGCGCCCGATACATTGTAAAAGATATCGGATAATGACTGTTTTCAAATAATCATTTCCCACAATAAATGCTTAAATCAAAGAAACTTTGTGCAATAATTACAATGGCTACTTTTATTTTAGTGATTCGGTTACATTTATACTTAATAAACTATCCGAAATTCTAATGAGAAATAATCAACGTCCGAACCATGTCTACTTTGCAGACATGGTTTTGGTTAATTAGTCGCTAAATATACGTGCAATCAGAAAAATCTACTTCGAATTACCTTTTTAGTACTGAACATCTACTATAGTTACTATAGTCAGCAATTATCATGCAAACTTAAGAAATCGTAAACAAAAATTTTGTTTCCTGAATATTTACTGATGACGCAGCCATTATTGTGCTATGCCTGACCCGATAACGATAGTGGTAAGGGGTAGGTAATCAAGACTACAAAGTAACTAAGCTCACAAGATCAAAGAAGAAATTAACAACATTGTGTGTAATTACACGTGGAATTTATGTAACACGTGCTGCACGTGCTTGTAATTGACAGTATACAATCAATACACTCCCTCGTGTCAGTTAATATTAATGCAACATATTGGAGTTGGAACCTGAAGTCAATTCGGTCTGGGTAACGCTACCTAGCACTTTTTAAATCGCTTGATTTGCTGCGGAAGTCAAATTTCATGCAAAGGCACTACTTCAAGTTAGCAACACCGTGACAATACCACGTGACTTTGATGCCACAAATGCTACTGTTTCAAATAAAAAATAGTGAAAATCAGCCTCGACTCTAAGTTTTAAAGAGCTCAGTGTAAGTCTTTTAATTCTTGTCAGATTTCCTTGATACCTACGTTAGGCAAAGCAGAAAAGTGTAAACTTAACGCTGCGCACCACACCTCAAGCGCCAGTTTTATCAATTTTGCGCGTAATAATTCTGAGTCAAGGCGGGTTTTACTGTTTCCTTCTTAAACGGTAGCATTTGTGATGTCATAGTCACGTGGTATTGCCAACGTGAGCAATCCTTTGTAAAATAACTTTAACAGTGTTGACACGGCGTTAAAACTAAGGCTGTGGATCGTTGAGAAAGTGCCGATCCAATCCTAACCACGATTCATGTGTAGCGATTCTCGAATCGAACCACGAAAATCATATAGGAATTCATGTAAAACAAAAATAAGTAAATAATTACGAAAGCTTATATTACATGTATATGGAAATCCATGTACATGTACTCGAAATATTTGTATTACCAGACGTTTTATGGGCATTTTCAGTGATAGCATAATTATTTGTTTAAATGTGTATTAATCGAAATTTTGACACAAGATAATTCGGTTCCTATATAAATTAAAGTTTTCATTAGTAGTGCGACTCGTTTCGGTGGTAATTAAGCTTAAATATTCTTTCATTTTTTTCCAAAAATAGATCGCGATCCGACGATTTCGGATGTGACGAATATTCGTATTTGATTCTCTGGTCTGGATCGCGAATATCCGAGTCCTCGGATACTCGCAGCAGCCCTAGTTAAAACCCGGTATAAAACGATTATACGTATGAAGTACGATTTAATAATAAATTGAACAAAATACAAAGCGTAGCTCCCAGTAAGAAGGCACTCTTTGTATATCGTAGATTTTAAAGCATGGAAACAGTATATTTACGAAGGGAATTTCCAGCAACAGACGCAGAAATAATTTCCAGGAAATGTTTTGCAATGACATTCTAATGTTGAATTAGATTTCAAAATGTTGTCACCTGGAACCGTCGTAACTCAAGTACGTGTATAACCTTTGTCGAAATGTGATTTATTTGTTATGTAATTTCTACGTCTGTCTTACTGGAGTATGCAAGTATTCATGTGCGCGTTCACTTCGTAAACAGATATCCTGTAGAGCATTGTAGCGAGTAGGCGAGCGGGAAAATTTAGATCGGGTTTTAATCAGATTGAGCATTGTTTACCTTTCATTCAACTCTCAGCGACTCATTCATTGACCCCGCTGATTTATACATGTAAATATGGATACGATCGTCAGAAAAGATGCATACGTAGATGGTATTTAAATCATCGGGGTTAATGTGTGCGCCACAGACAACTGAATAAAATAATTTGATAATTTCTTTTTTGGTTATTTTAGTCACTTTTCAGTCGTTTTGAAGATATTTCATACCTGTAGTTGCAATCAAATTGTCATTGTCAGAACACAGTGCTTTACTGCTTTCAAAATATTTCTCTGCATTTTGGAGAGTTTCAGAATAGCCGATATTTAAGTTGAAATCTTTGAGCGAGTGTCTTCAACTTGATGTCAATGCTTTAAATTTCAAAGAGAGAAATTTATAACAAACACATACATGTACTTTTAAATACGAGAGGTTAATCCCCTGCAAACAAAATCGTTAACAGTCAGCATTAGGAAATTCCAATTCGCGGCAATTCTCTTACGACTTAATCTCAGTTCTCGTACACTGTGACATCTCGCGAGATCTTCTTTAATAACTGCTGTCGTAAAATGTTTTGCCTGAACTCAATCGTAAGACAGCAAGATCGTGTTTGAGTCACTCGATTAAAAACACCAATCATTTGAATATCAAATGAATCCGGATAGTAGCGCAGTTGGTAGCGCGCCGGAATTTCGAATCAAACGCCAACCTAGCATTCCTGGACACTTGTCTATAACCAGTACTCACTGGCCTAACCTAGCTTTAAAGGACCCTTACACACATACCCTTCCACACGGCTTGCAACTTCTCCGTATACCTTATTAATGGAGGAATGGAGGAGAATTTATATCCATTGTCATAGCTTCATGGGAGGGTATTACAGCCCTGGTGGAACTGCAGATGTACATAAAGTTAATACAAAGATGAGTTTGCCATGAAACTAGTGTTCTGATTGAAAATCATTTTTCTTCTCTCAGAAAATCTGTGTGTGAGACATTTTAAGAGTAAAAGCTTTAAATGTCAATGAACCGAAATCGATTATTCCGTTGAGGAGTGCAAATAACATGCAATTGTAAATTCACGTCATGTCAAAAATGAAGTACATGCATTATATATTATCAATAAGACGGTGCTTGCTCTTATGTTTCTCACCTTCTTGACATGTTAAAATCAAATACTTTGCTTAAATCTTCTACTCGACATTGTTAAAGGTTAACATCAGTGATTCGAGCATTCTCGTACTCAGAGGTTATCAAGATTTCTCGATGTATAATCTTGATAACCTCTGGGTACAGTCCAACAGAATTAACCTGAGCTTGAACTACCTAATTATAATAATAACACACTTCACTTACATTAAATCGTGAGTTTCCGTATGCGTGTATACGGTTACGGTTATACACGTGTTTATAACAACCGATGTGACTACAAATCAATTTATTAAAAGTGGCATGTTATTCAGTACGTGTATTTTGCCGAAAGCTTCCGATAAAACGCGATTTACAAACGAAGACAAAATAGTCTGTAAATACTGAGTTTAATGTATTCTTGCATAAAGGTCAAGCTCAGGTTAATTCTGTTGGACTATACGAGAATGGATCTAAGAGGCATTAATGAAAGTAATGTGTTTAAAGGAGCTCTTTTGTGAAAAGACAAAAATGAGTTAAGATGAAGCAAATAGCTGCGATGTAGCCATTTGACGAGGTTTCCGTATAAGGAAATGACATCACGCCAGATTTTTGTCATGAATTTAAAAAATCCCTTTGCAAAACAGTATTTTAGTTAATGTCCACCATGAACCGTCAATAAGAACATAACAACAGAACAGATGATTTATTAAAGAGTATGCTTTTATTAATTGGTGTAGCTTAAAATCAGTTATGCACATTAATTAGGTTAAAGATTACGTCATATGTAAATCAATTATCGTGACAAAATGAGTCATAACTTTGTTGTTTATTTTCTGATTTTTATACGAATGACGTCATTATAATTCAGATTTAAGGCGCTTTAAACTGAGCGTATTGATTTGAATCGATAATTTCATTGCAGTTGACCTTTAACGCGTCGACTCAATGCTACTACTCAAGTCTTATTGGTATTAATTGACTTGCTTGTCTCTAACAATTGAGAAATTTCCTTCTATTTGGAATACGCCTAATACGATGTTTTGTCAAAGAAGAAGATTGAACCAATTCAATTATTGTGTGGGATGGAAAAGAATGATTTGTGTTCGTGTAATAGAGAGGGTTTGGTGGTCTTATTGCGCGGTGGGGGGGGGGCAAATGTCATAGAATCGGCAGTCCCTTTTATCAATCTTCTGACAGCTTGTCTCAGTCGGTAGAGGGCCTGGCACTAAATGCATTGAGGCCGCGCGACTGGCTCAGTTGGATGCACACATTGACAACTCTACTGATCGTGGGATCGAGAGTTCGATTCCCGGACGAGTCATACTTTCGTGGAGTTTAGTCATGAAATATACGACGATTCTCCCTCATACCACTGATTCTAAACCATTTCGGACAAATATAGATGTATGCGCCTAGTAAATGGTTAATAGCTGAGTCTAGAGATTTAACCTTTCCAGGAACAGTGAATAGGTTGACTGACCGCCGTTATATGACATATACAATGTGTTGTTACGGTCCATGTAACTGTATACAAGAGCGGATCAAATTTCATAAAAAACAACGCAAAGCAAAACAAATCAACTGAATAGCTGAAAATTTAGGCATTCCCAATCGACCGTCAATGCTCTGCAAATTGTATTTGCAGCCTGCCACATTATGTTTTTTGGTCATCGTTCATCCATTTAAATTCTGAGCTTTTTGTCTCTTAGAAAAAAAATAATCACAATATTTATGGAATATTTAATTTGCTTGAAAACAAAATGGGAGAAAAACTAAGAAATGTTACAGCAATTATTGTCCATGATCGATGTCTTACACGGGATTTGGAATGGAATATGCATTTATATTTGAACATAAACACGTCATATTGCAATTGTTTGTTTGTTTGTTTGGTTTTACGCCGTAGCAACACATTGTATAGGTCATATAACCGCGGTCAGTCAACCTACTCACTTCTCCTGGAAAGGCTTAATATCTGGATTTAGTTGTTAACCAACTACTAAGCGCATATTTTCGCCAGTGATTGACAACTGCCCTACATAATTAAAAATCACTGGTAGGAGGGAGAATGGCTGTAGAAATAATTTCACGACCAAGCTCCACGAAAAGTATGCCCCGCTCGGATATTGCAATCGTAAAACTTCGGAAATTTACGTCATTTTCCGTATTTTTTACCAGCAGCGTGTTCAGTTATCTTAAACGTTCCAAAACGTTCCGTAACGGAAGTGTCGGTACAACTCAACCCATAGACAACTCAACCCGAGACAACTCAATCTCCTACTAACGGATTGAGTTATACCAACTTTGAGTTGAGTATTGCACGGGTTGAGTTGTCTTTGGGTTGAGTTTTCCGTACCCGTAACGTTAGCTAACAGTCATTACTGAACACGGGGCAGGTCTGTACATGTAAGCATTCTACATGTATACAGAGACGATGACTGAAGCATCTCTTTAATAAGACACAACTCATCGTAATTATCGACGATTTAGATCCGCGCAGAAAATAGATCGGCGCATGAATACAATATTGCCGGAACGGTAGAGATGGATATGGACATACGGGCATACATTGTATTCAGTTTACTTGCAGAAAAGTCTGTGTCATTCGGAGTACCTCAACTATTCGTTTTATAGATAATCTCAGAAGGATTCGTGGGTGTCCAACAAGAAAATTTGGATTTTGCTTGTATCTAACGTGCTTGCAACATAGTCTGTGGCATTCGGAGCACCTCAGCCATTAATTGAATAAATAGTCTCGAAAGGATTCTGGGGGGGGGGGGGCTACCAAGAATATTGAAGTTTTGCTACATACGTGAGGCGTAGCACTAAACGCTTATGCAAAATAGCTCTTGTTGGACACGCACAACGCTTCGTAAAACATTTGGTATGTTATATATGTGACTAAATATTTGTTTCGCAAAATCATCGAGTCGTGTATCATAAAATTATGGACAAAAAAATCTAGATATTTGTCATCGCCTAAACGATCGTGGATTCGTTTACTTAAACACCGTTTTTGTTCGGGCTTGCGATGCAAATGTAGTCCCAAAATGGCTTCTTAATATGTCCGAAAATTCGGAACTACCTCGGCGATCTTCAACGCGTCTTCGTAGATGATCGCCGAGGTTGTTCCGAAGGGTGTCCGAGGTTATTCGTGGTGAACGACCTAGGCGTTCCGAATGGTTCATCAGTGATTATTTCACCACAAAACTAAAGAAACAAAAAAACTTAACAAAACTCTATGATTGAGGTAAACACGTGTAGGATAAAGTTTTATCGTATTTGTTATTGATAATATTTCAGTAATTACAATTGTTTCACAATTAATTTAACAATTAATATTATTTATGGTCATTTGACATACAAATAGTTTTCCACATCGGTGATTAAATAGCATCGGTTACGTGTTACTGCTTCAAAAACTAGGTATAAAGATTCAGCGTTTGAATTGACGGTAGCATATTGATTTCGACGTTCGAAGTTTATTTATGACTTACTTCGGACATTTGAAGATATTTGATAGGGATAATAATGAAAGATAGAAAAAATATGTCTTATATACATCGTATATAGTAATAATAATATTAAAAATTGTGTACTATTATTATGTACAACTGAAAAATTATGTTTAAATTATATTATTAATTCTTAAAGACGCTCTTCCACAGGTTTAATTTTTTATACTGGGGTTTTACGTCGTGTCAACACAATTTAGGTTATTTTACGGCGTCCAGTTCACTTATCTAGCTTTCCTGGACCTTAGTATATACCAGCAGCGTGATCGGTTACCTTGAACGTTCCAAAACGTTCGATAACGGAAGTGTCGGAACAACTCAACCCATAGACAACTCAATCCGAGACAATTCAATCCCCTACTAACGGATTGAGATGTCCCAACTTTGAGTTGAGTATTGCACGGGTTGAGTTGTCTTCAGGTTGAGTTCTCCTGTACCCGTAACGTTAGCTAACAGTAGTTGTTGAACACGGGGCAGTACTTACCTACATAGTACTTAGGGCTGTGGATCGTTGTGGTAGTGGCGATTCGTTCCGAATCACGATTCATGTTTAGCGATTGACGAATCGAACCACGAATCACTTAAATTGTTAATGGAGAAGCATACAGGATTTCATGTTATACCAAATGCAAGTGAAGAATTACAGAAGCTTTTACTGTATGGAAAACCATGTACTCCAAACATTTTTATTACCAGACGTTTTTGGGGGGCATTTTCAGTGCTAACATATTTGTTTAAATACGTATCAATCGAAATTTTGACACAAGATAATTCAATTCCTACATAAATTAAGATTTTCATAAGAAGAGATGCTCGTTTTCAGAGTTAATTAAGCTAAAAATATTCTCTCATTTTTCCAAAACTGAACGCGATCCTACGATTTCGGACGAGACGAATATTCGTACTTGATTTTCTGATCGGGATCGCGAATATCCGAGTACTCGGATACTCGCATCAGCCCTAATTGTACTCTCCCACAAGGCTATCAACTTTTTCCATATACCTTATTAATGAAAAAATGACATTGTCAAATTTTCATAAAAGGGTATAACCAGGCCGGGTGAGGTTCGAACTCGTACCCCCTTCGCGACACTAAAATGGAAATCCAAACGCGCTACCAACTTTCATTTAACATACAGAGAACCATCAAATAGTTGGTTATAACATAGGAATAATCAACAAAAAAACCCCAAATCTGCGAACTTATAGCTTTAAATTTGGACCCGGTGTTTATAGACAGACGCTCAGTTGCTATTTTGATATAAAAACAAATGTTTTTAAGGTGATATGAAATAATTATTTGTTTTTCGACATTTTTGTTTCAGTATTTTTCTTTTATTTAAAACAAACAAAATATGCATGCAAACAAATGAACATAAAACCGAAAGTAATTTATTGAGAAAATTTTTATAGGTCAGTGCAAAACAGGCTAC
This sequence comes from Mactra quadrangularis, assembly GCA_025267735.1. Lineage (NCBI taxonomy): Eukaryota > Metazoa > Mollusca > Bivalvia > Venerida > Mactridae > Mactra > Mactra quadrangularis. The sequence continues at coordinate 41,899,956 of CM046305.1, read as the reverse complement.
AAACTTTCTTAATCAATATTGTCACTTTAGCGTCGGTATTGCGACGTTTAGCGTCGGTATTGCGACGTATAGCGTCGATTGCGACGTTTAGCAGTGTTGCGACGTTAAGCGACTCTACAAGGCTAGTTTTGCGCTAACCCGTCGATTTAGGCTAGTTCATAGTTATTTTGCGCTGATTGGCGACTAGCGAACATCGCTAGAGTTAAATGGAGTGAGTATAAAAAATTTGACATAATGAATACATAAAAAAATTAAATGTTATTTACAAACAAGTTTTTCTTAGATTAATACTGTGGTTACAATCATAGTTATTATTCTTAGGTAAATTCTACCTTGTACCATAATATTATTCACTCTCGGTTGTATACTTATTTGTTTTTTACATGTATTTATCAAAATTATACATATAAATGTATTTGCATGGAAAGATTGGGGCAAGAAATTGTGATACAAACAAACTTATCCGTACTTTTTGATTGGGGGACAGAAACCAAATAAGTTCCATATTTTGGCCTTATTATTTTTGAAACCTAAGATGAGCTTATCAATTCAGCAGCCAAAATCGTTTGAGGCATGCAAGCATAATGGACTGTCTTTAATTTTGGTACTTTTTTTTAAAAGACTTGATTAATTAAAAACAAAATGGCTGAACAAGGAGGAAAACTTCTTTTGAGTATAATTATTTGGCTAATATTACTAATTACAGGTATGAATATGTTTTATTTTACTTTTATTATTCAACAATTTATAAAAAACACTTTAATCCTAAACCATTGTTTTTTCAAGATGTCGAGGAATAGAGAAATTCAAAATTAGTTTGTTCCTTAATTATGTCCAATTACATTCCTATCATGTCATTAAACGATGTACGAGTACTACTATAACCTGTCTAGTGTCAGTATACTACTGTCTGTGTCATATTCAACCATTCAATTGTTACTTTTCAATTTCTCTATATCATTTTAATGTTAACCACTGTCCCCATAACACCACCATAACCGTCTTTATATGATCTTATATTATTTAACATATGTAAAATTCATAAAGTTCTGTTCTGTTCTGTTCTGTTCTGTAAACTGTGAAAATAAAAGAATTGTTCTGTTCTGTTCTGTTCTATTAACAATGCCTGTTTCAGGGCGATATCGCATTTAGTTCTCGTTATTTCTTTGTGGCGTCCCTTTTATAACCAAGTTTGAAAATATAAAAAACATATCCCTCTTTCCTTTTTGACTGTGTCTAAGGTCTGTGCTTAATGTTGCTGTGCCTGATATGTCAATTTTCGTACATGTTTTTTTTGTTTCAACTCTTGAGCTCATTCGGAACTACCTCGGCGATCCTCTACGTAGATATATCTTCTTAGATGATCGCCGATATTGTTCCGATTGCTCTTGTGCTCAGAAAATGATATTTTCACTCGTGGCACAGTCATGTGTTTATTGAGCCCACAAGATGAAATTGAAATCACTCTTACATATAAGTATCCAACGCATAAGAGAACAAATACATTCATGGGCGGATCCAGGATTTTTTTCTAGGGGGGGGGGGGTTGAACATGTCTAGGGGGGGGGGAGGACCGAACTTTCGAACCACAACCACATTATACACATTTTGCAGAAAAAATGCGACATGTAAATAATAAAAACTACATAACCATTAAATCTATGTTTAGCACCGAGAAAAAATGCTTCATGCTACTTAAAAATGACTTACAGTCAAGAAATACACTAATGGACAAGTACATTGTCCGAATTCTAGGGGGTGGGGTCCTGACCCCCACTCCCCCGCTAGACCCGCCTATGAAATATCCTTTATTTATCTTACCGCCAACTTATCTTTCAGAAGCCTCGCAAAATAAACATTTCTCCAACTTGCAAAAAAATGTCAGTACATATTAAAACTAACCTACGGAGCCCCTAAAGGGACATTGTAAAATACTTTTTTATTTTCACAATTTATTTCGAAAACACGAAATAATATTTCGTTTAAACGTTACAATTATTTCGTTTTACTGTAACATTTTTTCCTAAAAAACCGAAATTATATTACGTTAAACCCAAATAAATGTGAAAATAAAAAAATTATTTCAAAAAATCACTTTAGTGGGTCCATACTAATCATATATTCTCTATTGCTTTTTAGAGGTGGTCACAGAGGAAGTGTGTTACACGCAAGATTCATCGTTGTATTTTTGTGAGAATGGTTATAATTGCTGCGATGGTGATGAGAAATGTTGGTAAGTTCTTGTAGGAGTAGTAGTCCAGTGTGGTAGGACGCGCGCTTAGGGATCGAGAGGTCCTGTGTTCGGTCCCCACTAAGGGCACTACTAATAACATTTAGCATAAAATTAACCTACAATTGTTCCATTCCACCCAGGTATAAATGGGTACTGTGAGGGATCGCCTGCCTGAGGGTGATTTCAATGATCATGAGTTATCGTATAAGATTGTAAAGTCGGCTGAACATGTATATGAAAGCAGACTTTACAGTTCCACGGTCTAGGAAAGTTACTTTTGGCAACCGTGGTTTCAGTCATGCGGCGCAAAACCTGTGGAGTGCACTTTCAGACTCACTTAAGTTTGCCTTGTCTCTAAATATTTTTAAGAAAAAGATAAAACCATAGGCGGATCCAGCGGGTGGTCAGAGTGTCCGGACATCCCCTGCAATTTCTTAAATGTACCCGTCCATGAGTATATTTTTTACTGAAAGCCATTTTAAGTAACATGAACTATTTTTTCTCTGTCCTTAACATAGATCTAATGGTTATGTAGTTTGTATCATTAATATGTGGGTTTATTCTGTAAACAGTGTATAATGTGGTTGTGGTTCGAAAGTTTGGACACGCCCTAGAAAATGTTTAGCCCATTCCCTAGAAAAAATCCTGGATCCGCCCCTGAAAACTCAATTGTGTATTCACTACTGTGATTACTCATTGATCGCTTATCCTTAGTTTTCATAACTATTCATTTTATCATTATAATATTTTGTCATCTCTTAGCCATTTAAATTTATTCTTATAATTATGCATATGATCGTGAAGCGCTTTTGAACATAATTTTTTATATATTCAATATGAAAAGAGTGCTATACAAAAAACGGCATACATAATGATAATAAAGAAAATGAACTAGTAACACAGTAAACGCCTTATTATCGGCGCCCGTTGAACGGTGTCTGTCAAGGTATAGGACAGAGTTAACAAAGAGTACTTTCGGCAATTTGCATTGGCTCTTATGATAAAAACCGAGCCAGTCCAATTTGAAAATACTGCAAAATCTTATGTGGCTTACTCGGACTATATTCTTATAATATTCAAAGTCAGAGAGACTGAATTTTGCACGCGGGTTATCCCGCCGTCTATTGGTAGAATGGAAAGGAAGGCCTTTCGCCGTGGTTCGCTCCTGGCGGAATGACTGAACAGCGAATATGACTATTTATTCTTCAAACAAAATAGTTATTTCCCCTAGTATACTCTTCAAATAGATAGGTCCAATCAGTTGGATTACTCGGATTTTCATTAACTAGAAAGATATTAGATGAAATATTTTGTTATCCTTACATAGGACTTCAATGATAAGATCCAAGGATTCCAACTGTAAGGACCTACTCACCAATTGGATTGCTTCAGATTTTATCAGGGAAAGATAACTGACTAATGTCCCTAATTGACCCAGCAAGGCGCCGATTATATTTTTAAAGATATTTCTTCATTCATTTTAGTGTTGAAATGAATACCTGGGCTATAGTTGGGATAGCATGTGGAAGTGTTGCCTTCGTTGCCATAGTAATAGTCCTTGCTTGTTTTATCTTGAAGAAGACATCCAAAGGTCAAGTACAGGTTGTCCAAGCTCAACACGGTAAGTTAACGACAGACTTTAAAAAAAAATGTAATTACCAAGTTTCGGTCTAATGACAAAATACTACTAGAAAAGTGAAAGCTGCAAATTGCAATTTCTTTACCCCATTTCATATATGAAATTTTACAACCTTCTAGTCGATGTCTGCAACGACCATCAACTTTAAGATCGTGGGTTCAAATCCGGACAGGGGCATAGTTTCGTGGAGTTTGGTTATGAAATAATTTCTACAACAATTCTTCCTCCGAACACTGATTCTAAATCATGTAGGACAGTTGTCAGTCATTTACTTAAATATGCGCCTAGTAACTGGTTAACAGCTAAATTTTAGAGATTTAGCCTTCCCAAGAACGGTGAGTAGGTTGACTGACCGCCGTTATATAATTTGTAAATGTTTTGGTACGGCGTTATGTACGATTTTACGAATTAAAGGGCTTCTCTACAAAAATGGTCAAAGTAAGACCATCAAAACACGCTCTCACTTAAAACATGTATGTTGGAAGTCATCATTTTTTTCTAGCGCAGAGCTCTACCTTAGCCATCTTTCGACCTATATCCTAACAAATACAATTTGCTCCACCATTCCTGTTTGTCCACTGAAATTCTTTTCCGGTATAAAAAATTGGATAAAATATATGATACCATTGGTTATTCGTGATAACAGCTGCGTAGGACGGAGAGTAGTTGCTGACTATTCACTTTATGTATTATGGATGATTTACTGTGCTCTTTGATAGGTCTGTGAAGTTAGCGATCTATTGTCTATTCTCTATTCAAAAGTCTATTCGCTCAATGGACAGCTATGTATTGAGAAATCTATTCATGCAGAAATCTATTCGCATTTACTGTATACATTGATATAGGAAAGTTCAAATATCTGTACAAAAATCTGTACACAAAATGCCGAAAAGACAGCTGTCTATTCGGAAATCTATTCAGAAGTCTATTCGAAAAAAAGCACTAGTTCAATAAAACATATTTAAAAGTCTTTTCATAGAATACATAAATAGACAAATGTCCATTCAAAAGTCTATTCCGAAGTCTATTCGAAAAAAAACAGTAATGCAATCAAACAGATTTAAAAGTCTTTTCGTGGAATACGCAAAGAGACAAATGTCCTTTCAAAAGTCTATTCAGAAGTTTATTCGCAAAAACATAGTAATGAAATCTTAATGATCAAGATGTCTATTCCCAAAAATCCAGGGACAAATGTCCATTCAAATGTCTTTTCGGATATCTATTCGCAAAATCATATATGTGCCTTAAGACTGTGTCTGAAGTCTATTATCAAGTTGGGAATTGATAGATATCCATTCAAATGTCTATTCAAAAGACTATTTAAAATATCTGGTGAATGCATTCGGAATGAGTCAGAATTCTATTATAGATTTTCAAATAGACAGCTGTCCATTCAAAAGTCTATTCAGAAGTCTATTCGCAAAATCATATATATGCATAAAGAATTTGTCTGTAGTCTATTTTAAAGTTGCAAATAGACAGATGTCCATTTAAATGTCTATTCAGAAGTCTATTCGCAAAATCTGGTGAATGCGTCCAGAATGGGTCAGAAGTCTATTATAGAGTTCGAATAGAGAGCTGTCCATTCAAAAGTCTATTCAGAAATCTATTCGCAAAATTTGGTGAATGCGTTCAGAATGAGTCAGAATTAACAAACAGTAGCAAATACACAGCTGTCCATTCAAATGTCTATTCAGAAGTCTATTCGCAACATCATATGCAAATACGCATTTAGAATGTGTCTGACGTCTATTTTAAAGTAGCGAATAGAAAGATGTCCATTCAAAGTCTATTCAAAAGTCTATTCGAAAAAATCGAAAATGCGTTCAGAATGAGGCAGAAGTCTATTATAGAGTTTCGAATAGAGAGATGTCCATTCAAAAGTCTATTCAGAAGTTTATTCGCAAAATCATATATATGCATTAAGAATGAGGTCTGTGAAGTTAGCTATCTATTGTCTATTCTCTATTCAAAAGTCTATTCGCACAATAGACAACTATGTATTGAGAAATCTATTCATTCAGAAATCTATTCGCATTTACTGTATACATAGGCATAGGTAAGTTCAAAAATCTGTACAAAAATCTGTTCACAAAATGCCGAAAAGACAGCTGTCTATTCGGAAATCTATTCAGAAGTCTATTCGAAAAAAGTCACTAGTGCAATCAGACATATTTAAAAGTCTTTTCATAGAAAACATAAATAGACAAATGTCCATTCAAAAGTCTATTCCGAAGTCTATTTGAAAAAAGCCAGTAATGCAATCAAACAGATTTAAAAGTATTTTCGTGGAATACGTAAAGATGCAAATGTCCATTCAAATGTCTATTCCGAAGTCTATTCGCAAATTTATGTATATGCATTCAAAATAAGGGTGAAGTCTTTTATAGAATTTCGAATAGAGAGCTGTCCATTTAAATGTCTATTCAGAAGTCTATTCGCAAAATCTGGTAAATGCTTTCAGAATGAGTTAGAAGTCTATTATGCAGTAGCGAATACACAGCTATCCATTCAAAAGTCTGTTCAGAAGTTAATTTGCTAAATAATATATATGCAATTAGAATGCGTCTGAAGTCTTTAATTAAGTTGCGAATAGATATATGTCGATTCAAAAGTCTATTCAGAAGTCTATTTGCAATATCATGTATAAGCAAGGACGGAAGTCCATTCAGAAGTATATTCGAAAAAAGCCTGTAATGCAATCAAAAAGATATCCATTCAAATGTCTTTTCAAAAGTCTATTCGAAAAATCATATAAAGGCATAAAGAATGTGTCTGTAATATATTTTAAAGTTGTAAATAGACAGATGTCCATTGAAAGATTTATTCAGAAGTCTATTTGCAAAATCTGGTGAATGTATTCAGAATGAGCCAGAAGTCTATTATAGGTTTTTTAATAGAGAGCTGTCCATTCAAAAGTCTATTCAGAAGTCTTTTCGCAAAAATCATATATATGCAATATGAATGTGTGTGCAGACTGTTATAAAGTTGCAAATAGACAGATGTCCATTCAAATGTCTATTCAGAAGTCTATTCGCAAAAAAATCTGGTAAATGCGTCCATAATGATCCAGAAGTCTATTATAGATTTTCGAATAGAGAGCTGTCCATTCAAAAGTCTATTCAGAAGTCTTTTCGCAAAAATCATATTTATGCATTATGAATGTGTCTGTAGACTGTTATAAAGTTGCAAATAGACAGATGTCCATTCAAAAGTCTATTCAGAAGACTATTCACAAAATCTTGTAAATGCGTCAATAATGATCCAGAAGTCTATTATAGATTTTCGAATAGAGAGCTGTCCATTCAAAAGTCTTTTCAGAAGTCTTTTCGCAAAAATCATATATATGCATTATGAATGTGTCTGTAGACTGTTATAAAGTTGCAAATAGACATATGTCCATTCAAAAAACTATTCAGAAGTCTTTTCGCAAAAATCATATATATGCATTTTGAATGTGTCTGTAGACTGTTATAAAGTTGCAAATAGACAGATGTCCATTCAAAAGTCTATTCAGAAGTCTATTCACAAAATCTGGTAAATGCGTCCATAATGATCCAGAAGTCTATTATAGATTTTCGAATAGAGAGCTGTCCATTCAAAAGTCTATTCAGAAGTCTTTTCGCAAAAATCATATATATGCATTATGAATGTGTCTGTAGACTGTTATAAAGTTGCAAATAGACAGATGTCCATTCAAAAGTCTATTCGGAAGTCTTTTCGCAAAAAATCATATAAATGCATTATGAATGAGTCTGTAGACTGTTATAAAGTTGCAAATGGACAGATGTCCATTCAAAAATTTTTTCAGACGTCTTTTCGCAAAAATCATATATATGCATTATGAATGTGTCTGTAGACTGTTATAAAGTTGCAAATAGACAGATGTCCATTCAAAAGTCTATTCAGAAGTCTATTCACAAAATCTGGTAAATGCGTCCATAATAATCCAGAAGTCTATTATAGATTTTCGAATAGAGAGCTGTCCATTCAAAAGTCTATTCAGAAGTCTTTTCGCAAAAATCATATATATGCATTATGAATGTGTCTGTAGACTGTTATAAAGTTGCAAATAGACAGATGTCCATTCAAAAGTCTATTCAGAAGTCTTTTCGCAAAAAATCATATAAATGCATTATGAATGAGTCTGTAGACTGTTATAAAGTTGCAAATGGACAGATGTCCATTCAAAAATCTTTTCAGACGTCTTTTCGCAAAAATCATATATATGCATTATGAATGTGTCTGTAGACTGTTATAAAGTTGCAAATAGACAGATGTCCATTCAAAAGTCTATTCAGAAGTCTTTTCGCGAAAATCATAAATATGCATTATGAATGTGTCTGTATACTGTTATAAAGTTGCAAATAGACAGATGTCCATTCAAAAGTCTATTCAGAAGTCTATTCGCAAAATCTGGTAAATGCGTCCATAATGATCCAGAAGTCTATTATAGATTTTCGAATAGAGAGCTGTCCATTCAAAAGTCTTTTCAGAAGTCTTTTCGCAAAAATCATTTTTATGCATTATGAATGTGTCTGTAGACTTTTATAAAGTTGCAAATAGACAGATGTCCATTCAAAAGTCTATTCAGAAGTCTTTTCGCAAAAATCATATATATGCATTTTGAATGTGTCTGTAGACTGTTATAAAGTTTCAAATAGACAGATGTCCATTCAAAAGTCTATTCAGAAGTCTATTCACAAAATCTGGTAAATGCGTCCATAATGATCCAGAAGTCTATTATAGATTTTCGAATAGAGAGCTGTCCATTCAAAAGTCTATTCAGAAGTCTTTTCGCAAAATCAAATATATGCATTATGAATGTGTCTGTAGACTGTTATAAAGTTACAATTAGACAGATGTCCATTCAAAAGTCTATTCAGAAGTCTATTCACAAAATCTGGTAAATGCGTCCATAATGATCCAGAAGTTTATTATAGATTTTCGAATAGAGAGCTGTCTATTCAAAAGACTTTTCGGAAGTCTATTCGTAACATCATATTAATATATGCTTTAAGAATTTGTCTGAAGTCTATTATAAAGTTACAATTAGACAGATGTTCTTTCAAAAGTCTATTCAGAAGTCTATCCACAAAATCTGGTAAATGCGTTCAGAATGTGTAAGAAGTCTATTTTAGAGTTTCGAATAGAGAACTGTTCATTCAAAGTCTATTCAGAAGTTTATTTGCAAATTATTTTAATGCATTTAGGATGCGTCAGACATTTATTATAGAGTAGCGAATAGACAGCTGTCCTTTGAAATGTCTTTTCAGAAGTCTATTCGCAAAACTATGTTTATGCATTCAGAATGTGTCAGATGAAATTGTGATAGACCTGCCATGTCTACTGAAGTTTGCGTGGTTTTGCCTGAACTAAGTAAGTTTTTTAACTCTCGTAAACATATATGAATCTCCCGAATGTTTCCGCAATTTTAGATGAAGATCGAATTTGCCTTTTCATATCGTCGATTTCTTGCTGATTCTGTAAACCAAGTCGAGCCGGTAAAGCCTGTTTCAAACAAGATTACTGGAACCGTAGATTACACAAGTGCAATTGCAAATTCGGTAACCAGTGCTGGTTCTATTCGAGGACGCGCCATTGATTGAGACATGCTAATATTTCGAAGTTTGTAGGCAGAAAAACCTTTGAATTTCATATTAAATCGTAAACAAATTGTTATTATCCACAAGAAAAATAAGCGCCAAAACAAAACTACTAAGTCACCAATTTACATTTAAGTGATAAATTTATAAATTTATTGGAGTTAACGCCGTATCAACACAATTTAGGTCATTTCACGGCGTCTAGCGCACCTAACCTATCTTTCCTGGACCATTGTCTTTAACCAGTACTCACCTACCCTTCCACAAGGCCGGAAACTTCTCCATATTATCTAATCAATGGAGGAAAATCGACATTATTGTCAAATTTTCATTGAAGGGTATGACCTCCCCGGGTGGGATTCGAACCTGCACCCCCTTGGGCACGAGTATCCAAATCCCGGCACGCTACCAACTGCGCTATCGACCCGGGTTTTAAGTGATAAAGCCTGTTTAAATGATTATTTTTGTTTTATAAGAAACACAATTTTTCACCATTTTGTTAATTTTTTTGACGGTGCTACAGCGTGACGTCAATCTTGGTGTTTTCGCACAGGTTCGTGCTTGTAGTATATATAATGTAAATGTATTCATAACCGAAAGGAAAAAGGTAGACTAAATCAATTAGAAGAATTTATCTCATGCCAGTAGTTGTCTCTGAAAGTCCGTTGGACTTTATTTTAAAACAAAATCAGCTACCGAAAGAAGACTTACTACCAGGAGAAAAATAGAAGTATTGCTTTAAATAGAAAAAAAATTAGACCTGAGTGCTTCAAAGAGCATGTCAATTCACTAACCCAGAAAATTATTCCGACACATTAAAAATGCATATGAATGATTTTGCATATAAAATTTCTGATAAATAATTTGAAAATGTTATTTTAACACTTTACAAAAAGTAACTTTATTAAAAGACTTTTGCTACATACTGAATAAAAGCTACTGTTTGCGAACAGACTTCAGAATTGGCATATGAATGGGTAGCTGTCTAATCGCAATCCTTTCATATACTTCTGACACAATCTACAAGCATTTACTTGATTTTGCAAAAAGACCTCTGAATAGACATATGAATGGACAGCTGTCTATTCGCAACTCTAAAATAAACATGTGACACATTCTAAATGCATAATAAGATTTTGCGAATAGACTTCTGAATAGACATTTGAATGGACAGCTGTCTATTCGCAACTCTACAATGGACTTCTGACACATCCTTAATGCATATAAAAGATTTTGCGAATAGACTTCTGAATAGACATTTGAATGGAAAGCTGTCTATTCGCCACTTTATAATAGACTTGTGACACATTCTAAATGCATAAAAAAGATTTTGCGAAAAGACTTCTGAATAGACATTTGAATGGACAGCTGTCTATTCGCAACTCTATAATAAACTTGCGACATATTCTAAATGCATATACATGATTTTGTGAAAAGACTTCTAAATAGACATTTGAATGGACAGCTGTCTATTTGCAACTCAATAATGGACTTATGACACATTCTTTATGCAAATGAAGGATTTTGCGAATAGACTTCTGAATGGACATTTGGATGCACAGCTGTCTATTGGCAACTCAATAATAGACTTGTGACGCATTCTATATGCATATGAATGATTATGCGAATGAACTTTTGAATATACTTTTTTTCGAAAAGACTTCTGAAAAGACTTCCGTATATACAGCTGTCTATTCACATCCCACGAATGAACCTCGGGGACAATCTGAATGCATAGCTATATTTTCGCGAAAAGACTTTTAAAAAAAAATGATCCAAATAGACTTATGAATGGACATCTGTCGCTTTGCATTCCGAGAATAGACATCTTGCACATTCAGATTGCATGACCATGTTATTGTGAATAAACTTCTGAATCGACTTTCGAATGGACATTTGTCTCTTTAAGTATTCAAAGAAAGACTTTAAATCAGTTTGATTGCTTTATGATTTTTTTCGAATAGACTTCTGAAAAGACCTCCGAATAAACAGCTGTCGATTCAAACCCGCGAATGAATCTCAGGAACAATCTGAATGCATAGCTATATATTCGCAAAAAGACTTTTGAAAAGAGATCCGAATAGATTTTTGAATGGACATCTGTCGCTTTGCATTCCAGGAATAGACATCTTGCACATTTAGATTGCATTACTATGTTTTTGTGAATGAACTATTGAAAAGACTTTTGAATGGACATTTGTCTCTTTGCGTATTCCACGAAAAGTCTTTTAAATCTGTTTGATTGCATTATGATTTTTTGCGAATAGACTTCTGAAAAGACTTTTGAATTGACAGCTGTGTCTTCGCTACTGTATGATAGACTTCTGACTCATTCTAAACGCATTTACCAGATTTTGCGAAAAGACTTCTGAATAGTCTTTTGAATGAACATCTGTCTATTTGCAACTTTATAACAGTCTAAAGACACATTCATAATGCATATATTTGATTTTGCGAAAAGACTTCTGAATAGACTTTTGAATGGACAGCTCTCTATTCGAAAATCTATAATAGACTTCTGGATCATTATGGACGCATTTACCAGAATTTGCGAATAGACTTCTGAATAGACTTTTGAATGGACATCTGTCCATTTGCAACTTTATAACAGTCTACAGACACAATTATAATGCATATATATGATTTTTGCGAAAAGACTTCTGAATAGACTTTTGAATGGACATCTGTCTATTTGCAACTTTATAAAAGTCTACAGACACATTCATAATGCATATATATGATTTTTGCGAAAAGACTTCAGAAAAGACTTTTGAATGGACATCTGTCCATTTGCAACTTTATAACAGTCTACAGACACATTCATAATGCATATATATGATTTTTGCGAAAAGACTTCTGAATAGACTTTTGAATGGACATCTGTCTATTTGCAACTTTATTACAGTCTACAGACACATTCATAATGCATATATATGATTTTTGCGAAAAGACTTCTGAATAGACTTTTGAATGGACATCTGTCCATTTGCAACTTTATGACAGTCTACAGACACATTCATAATGCATATATTTGATTTTGCGAATAAACTTCTGAAAAGACTTTTGAATGGACAGCTCTCTTTTGGAAACTCTATAATAGACTTATAACACATTCTGAACGCATTTACCGATTTTTTCGAATAGACTTCTGAATAGACTTTGAATGGACATCTTTCTATTCGCTACTTTATATCAGAATTCAGCCACATTCTAAATGCATATGCATATGATGTTGCGAATAGACTTCTGAATAGACATTTGAATGGACAGCAGTGTATTTGCGACTGTTTGTAAGTTCTGACACATTCTGAACGCATTTTACAAATTTTGCGAATAGACTTCTGGATAGATTTTTGAATGGACTTCTGAATGGACATCTGTCTATTTGTAACTTTATAACAGTCTACAGACACATTCATAATGCATATATTTGATTTTGCGAAAAGACTTCTGAATAGACTTTTGAATGGACAGCTCTCTATTCGAAAATCTATAATAGACTTCTGGATCATTATGGACGCATTTACCAGATTTTGCGAATAGACTTCTGAATAGACTTTTGAATGGACATCTGTCTATTTGCAACTTATAACAGTCTACAGACACATTCATAATGCATATATATGATTTTTGCGAAAAGACTTCTGAATAGACTTTTGAATGGACATCTGTCAATTTGCAACTTTATTACAGTCTACAGACACATTCATAATGCATATATATGATTTTTGCGAATAGACTTCTGAATAGACTTTTGAATGGACATCTGTCTATTTGCAACTTTATAACAGTCTACAGACACATTCATAATGCATATATATGATTTTTGCGAAAAGACTTTTGAATAGTTTTTTGAATGGACATCTGTCTATTTGCAACTTTATAACAGTCTACAAACACATTCATAATGCATATATATGATTTTTGCGAAAAGACTTCTGAAAAGACTTTTGAATGGACAGCTCTCTATTCGAAACTCTATAATAGACTTCTGGATCATTATGGACGCATTTACCAGATTTTGCGAATAGACTTCTGAATAGACTTTTGAATGGACATCTGTCCATTTGCAACTTATAACAGTCTACAGACACATTCATAATGCATATATATGATTTTTGCGAAAAGACTTCTGAATAGACTTTTGAATGGACATCTGTCTATTTGCAACTTTATAACAGTCTACAGACACATTCATAATGCATATATTTGATTTTGGGAAAAGACTTCTGAATAGACTTTTGAATGGACAGCTCTCTATACGAAAATCTATAATAGACTTCTGGATCATTATGGACGCATTTACCAGAATTTGCGAATAGACTTCTGAATAGACTTTTGAATGGACATCTGTCTATTTGCAACTTTATAACAGTCTACAGACACATTCATAATGCATATATATGATTTTTGCGAAAAGACTTCTGAAAAGACTTTTGAATGGACATCTGTCTATTTGCAACTTTATAACAGTCTACAGACACATTCATAATGCATATATATGATTTTTGCGAAAAGACTTCTGAATAGACTTTTGAATGGACATCTGTCCATTTGCAACTTTATAACAATCTACAGACACATTCATAATGCATATATATGATTTTTGCGAAAAGACTTCTGAATAGACTTTTGAATGGACATCTGTCTATTTGCAACTTTATTACAGTCTACAGACACATTCATAATGCATATATTTGATTTTGCGAAAAGACTTCTGAAAAGACTTTTGAATGGACAGCTCTCTTTTGGAAACTCTATAATAGACTTCTAACACATTCTGAACGCATTTACCGATTTTTTCGAATAGACTTCTGAATAGACTTTGAATGGACATCTTTCTATTCGCTACTTTATATCAGAATTCCGCCACATTCTAAATGCATATGCATATGATGTTGCGAATAGACTTCTGAATAGACATTTGAATGGACAGCAGTGTATTCGCTACTGTTTGTAAGTTCTGACTCATTCTGAACGCATTTTACAAATTTTGCGAATAGACTTCTGAATAGACTTTTGAATGGACAGCTCTCTATTCGTACTCTATATTAGAATAGACTTCTGAATAGACATTTAAATGGACATCTGTCTATTTGCAATTTTTAAATAGACTACAGACACATTCTTTAAGCATATATATGATTTTGCGAAAAGACTTTTGAATAAACTTTTGAATGGACAGCTCTCTATTTGTAAATCTAAAATAGACTTCTGACTCATTCCAATCGCATTCACCAGATTTTCAAATAGACTTTTGAATAGACATTTGAATGGATATCTGTCAATTCCAAACTTAATAATAGACTTCAGACACAGTCTTAAAGCACATATATGATTTTGTGAATAGATATCCGAATAGACTTTTGAATGGACATTTGTCCCTGGCATTTTGGGAATAGACATCTTGCTCATTCAGATTGCATCACTATGTTTTTGCGAATAAACTTCTGAATAGACTTTTGAATGGACTTTTGTCTCTTTGCGTATTCCACGAGAAGACTTTTAAATCTGTTTGATTGCATTACTGGCTTTTTTCGAAAAGACTTCGGAATAGACTTTTGAATGGACATTTGTCTATTTATGTATTCTATGAAAAGACTTTTAAATGTGTTTGATTGCACTAGTGACTTTTTTCGAATAGACTTCTGAATAGATTTCCGAATAGACAGCTGTCTTTTCGGCATTTTGTGTACAGATTTTTGTACAGATTTTTGAACTTACCTATATCTATGTATACAGTAAATGCGAATAGATTTCTGCATGAATAGACTTCTCAATACATAGCTGTCTATTGAGCGAATAGACTTTTGAATAGAGAATAGACAATAGATAGCTAACTTCACAGACCTTAATTGATTGCATTAGTCGTGGTACACTCCCGGTGGAATGACTGTACAGCGAGCAAGACTTTTTTTCCAACCAAAATTAACACTGCATGGCGCCGAATATCTTTTGATAGATATTTCTATTTTATTTTTTGTTTGGTTGAGTAAAACGCCGTAGTAACGGGGATTTCACAATCTTAAGGTTTTGAATGTAATACCTGTATAATGAATATATATATATAATGAATAATGTTTTTAAACTTTTGTAGGTATGTCACATGGACCAACACACTATGGGCCTCAAATGGGTGGACCCATGATGTTACCAGGGCAGGTCATGCCACATCCTCCAATGTATGATCCTATGATGGGCGGGTCTTCATCGTATGGTTATAACCCACAATTTGTGATGGATAACGAGTTCCAACAATTTGGAAACATGAAAAAGAAAGAGCAATTCAATAAAAATGAGAAGAAAGGGGGATCGCTAGGACCAGATATGACCCCGGCTCCTGCACCACTCAGGATTGGACAAGTTGTAGCTACAGCTCCCGTAGGTGGAATGGAACCGCCCCCGTACCGCCCACCGAGTGATTGTTTATCCCCTACACCGGAACCTCCGGATATGACTGACGAATTGCCGGAAGGAGCCGGGGACGGCGCCGATGGTGACTTTGAGCATCCACCTCCATCGTAAATTATTATTTTATAACAGTAGAAGCTTTTACGAAAGATCGTATGACAAAAGTCGTCGTAAGTGAAAATAACATCGTAAGTGAAAAAAACCCATCGTAAGTGAAAAATAACATCGTAAATGAAAAATAACATTGTAAGTAAAAATAACATCGTAAGTGAAAATAACATCGTAAGTGAAAATAACATCGTAAGTGTAAATAACATCTTAAGGGAATAAACATCGTAATTGACAATCTTTTACTTACACTGTGTTTTTATAATTATTGTATTTTTAAGATTTTTTTTCATTGTCTCAGATTTCTTAAACATTGTCAACAAAGACAAATATGTGCATATTTAGAAATGCTCTATTTTTTATATGAAAAGGGAAATGATTTCATACTCAATATGGCAATTATTAACAAATAATGTTACATTTAAAAGTTTGCAATTAATATATGATGAACATATTGTAAGAAATGAAAAAAATTATTCTTATTTTGTAAGCATGTACCAAAACTTTTCAAAATCAGTCTTTAATTGTAAGTTGCATTATGGATTGACTACCTTAAGTTGTGACATGAGGGATTGCACACCTTAATTTATTATTTTTATTGATTGGAGCTATTGAACACGTTTAAGTTAGACTCGATTTTAGGAAAAAGGGGTGGGTCCCTAAAATTCCATGACCACACGCCGAAACTACATGGAAATTGCTTTTTCTGTACAAAGGGGGCTAACTCTGACTGGAACAATTTCTGATGACATATGGAGTTAGTTCCCTTTTTCCGTAAAGTGTATAAATATCGTCTAAATATAACTCTATAAGAAATGATCAATTCATTCCGTTATATGTAGGTCGACTTTAATTCCAAAATAGTTTGCTTGTACCGTAGTTTTTTTACACTCCGTCACGGATTTGGCGCCAATACATTATGGTTAACCTTCTTATATTAAAGTTTAGTAAAAGTAATTGCATTTTATAGTCTAAGTTTCATGTTTACGCATGTTCACCGACTTGACAGCTATTACCCAGGGCTCGAATTTAAGCTCGCATACTCGCAAAATGCGAGTGGATTTTAAAAATTGCGAGTAACCTTTATTTTAAAGCGCAAATTTGCGCGAATTGAAATCGACACACAAAAATATTACTGTCTAAAATGAAGCTCAAATCAGCATTGAAACGGTCAGATCAATAGAATTAATTAAAGATTCAACATAAAAGCATGTAAGATATTCTTGGTCTATCCCACAAGACAGCCCTTTTTCTATCTACAGTTAAATAATAGTACTACATGTATGGGGTTTGCACGTATATGATTAGTATCCATGTATGCTATTAAAATTTTGAGCAAGAAAAAAATGTACGCGTGACTTTTTCTCTATTTTTGCGAGTTGTAATAAAATCAACTTGCAAAAATTTGCATGTCCATTGTTTTTGTTAAATTCGAGCCATGTATTACCCCTGGTCATTGGGCTACTAGTATATATCTATCAATATCCCAGGGGAGTCTTTTTACTCCGCTTATAAGTACAGCCGACAAATTGGCGCTATGGAATTATACCACCCTCGCAGGTACCCATTTACACCTAGGTGGTGTGAAACAATCGTAGGTAAATTTCTTGCTTAAGAAAATGAGCTATGCCCTATAGTGGGATTCGAACCCAGGACCTCTCGATCCTTAAACGCGCTTCCTACCACTGGACTACTGCTTCTAATGCCATTATGTACATTCATCAGTTAAAAGAGTTTGACGATTTAGTTTTACAGACAATATTACAAAGACAATTAAGATTTGTATAGACAGCAGTCCAAAAGATTTAACAAGCTGATTTTAAACGTACATAACTCGTCAGCGAAATGATAGTCCGTTTTTTCTCAACTGTCAAGGTTTGAATAATGTCACTGTGACTGACTAGAAACGATCGCAATATCACAATCGATAGTCAACAAACATTTTAACACACGAAGCCACCGTGAAATTATTTATGTTTTGACATTTGAGAAAAAACGAACACTACGTTCTACCAAAATAGACGGACGGACAACTTACAGCATCAGACTCTTGGGAAAAGTATGGCCAAAGTTTTTAGAATTTAAGCTTGAAGTTCTATGTTTAACTAAACTAAACAATACTATTGATATAAAGAGAAAACGCTTCTACTTGGACTAAAGAATTTAGAAAAAAAACTTACTTTCTACGATTTTGCATTAACATAGGTGTTTGGTTGGGGATCACATGGCTCATGTTTTATTTATGCAATGTATTTTTAATTTGCATGTGAAATCAATAAGAATTGTGAAATTAAACGTTTTGGTGATGTAATCCATCAGTATTGATTTATACCCTTCCATGAAAATTTGACAATACTGTCATTTTTTGTTGAGAAGTGACTGTTGTTGATAGGTGACTGTAGTTGATAGGTGACTGTTGTTGAGAGGTGACTGTTGTTGAGAGATGACCGTTGTTGAGAGGTGACTGTTGTTGAGAGATGACCGTTGTTGAGAGATGACTGTTGTTGAGAGATGACTGTTGTTGAGAGATGACCGTTGTTGAGAGGTGACTGTTGTCGATAGGTGACTGTTGTTGAGAGGTGACTGTTGTTGAGAGGTGACTGTTGTTGAGAGATGACCGTTGTTGATAGGTGACTGTTGTCGATAGGTGACTGTTGTTGAGAGGTGACTGTTGTTGAGAGATGACTGTTGTTGAGAGATGACCGTTGTTGATAGGTGACTGTTGTCGATAGGTGACTGTTGTTGAGAGGTGACTGTTGTTGAGAGATGACTGTTGTTGAGAGATGACTGTTGTTGAGAGATGACTGTTGTTGAGAGGTGACTGTTGTTGAGAGATGACTGTTGTTGTTGAGAGATGACTGTTGTTGAGAGGTGACTGTTGTTGAGAGGTGACTGTTGTTGAGAGGTGACTGTTGTTGAGAGATGACCGTTGTTGAGAGATGACTGTTGTTGAGAGATGACTGTTGTTGATAGGTGACTGAAGTTGAGAGGTGACTGTTGTTGAGAGATGACTGTTGTTGAGAGATGACTGTTGTTGAGATATGACTGTTGTTGAGAGATGACTGTTGTTGATAGGTGACTGTTGTTGATAGATGACCGTTGTTGAGAGATGACTGTTGTTGAGAGATGACTGTTGTTGATAGGTGACTGTTGTTGATAGGTGACTGTTGTTGAGAGATGACTGTTGTTGAGAGATGACTGTTGTTGAGAGATGACTGTTGTTGATAGGTGACTGTTGTTGATAGGTGACTGTTGTTGATAGGTGACTGTTGTTGAGAGGTGACTGTTGTTGAGAGATGACCGTTGTTGATAGGTGACTGTTGTTGAGAGGTGACTGTTGTTGAGAGATGACTGTTGTTGAGAGATGACTGTTGTTGAGAGATGACTGTTGTTGAGAGATGACTGTTGTTGAGAGATGATCGTTGTTGAGAGGTGACTGTTGTTGATAGGTGACTGTTGTTGATAGGTGACTGTTGTTGAGAGATGACCGTTGTTGAGAGGTGACTGTTGTTGAGAGATGACCGTTGTTGAGAGGTGACTGTTGTTGAGAGATGACCGTTGTTGAGAGATGACCGTTGTTGAGAGGTGACTGTTGTTGAGAGATGACCGTTATTGATAGGTGACTGTTGTTGAGAGATGACTGTTGTTGATAGGTGACTGTTGTTGATAGGTGACTGTTGTCGAGAGGTGACTGTTGTTGAGAGATGACTGTTGTTGAGAGGTGACTGTTGTTGAGAGAATACCAGATAATTGTTGTTATGAAGTGGCTGTTTTTGAGCGGAGGCAATTTTGGATAAGTTGCTGTTTAGAGAGGGTTAACGTTAAGTTACATAACGTCTCAGACAGCAATTTTGTATATACGCTGATCATGTTACTATAGTCTGATTTTATCCGGTGAGCCGTGACTGCACTTTTGTATTTATAGATTTTTGGAATATTCCTACAAAAAGGTAACACAGCTTATTAACCAACCAACTGATTACTGCCTTTATCATAATTATTCAAGTTTGATGTAAGTGACTCAATAGTCGTGGCGATAAGACACTTGGATTGACAGACATTGCTTTTACTACCCCGGGTTCGAATCCTGCTTAGTATCCTTTATTTTTTTTAATTATTTTTATTCTTTTTATTTTTTGCAATCATGAAAACGTACAACTCGAAATCTCTGTGCAGCACGAAGCCAACTGTATATAAAATAGAATATGCATTGTCCATATGTTTCTGACGCGTTACCGACTGCGCTATTTTGAACAATGATTTTGAACTATTATATCATGCATATATACTCGAGATATTATAGTTTGTATTGATTTTTAGTGTATAGTCCGATTTTATCCGGTGAGCCGTGACTGCACTTTTGTATTTATAGATTTTTGGAATATTCCTACAAAAAGGTAACACAGCTTATTAACCAACCAACTGATTACTGCCTTAATCATAATTATTCAAATTTGATCTAAATGACTCAATAGTCGTGGCGGTAAGACATTTGTATTGATAGACATTGCTTTTGCTACCCCGGGTTCGAATCCTGCTTAGTATCCTTTATTATTTTTTTTCATTATTTTTATTTTTTTGCAAACATGGAAACGTACAACTCGAAATCTCTGTGCAGCACGAAGTCAAATGTATATAAAATAGAATATGCATATTTGCCTGAGTTTGTGCTTAGTTATTACTTTGATGTCATACACTTAACTGTCTCGACTGCGTCTTATAGAAATGATTCTATGCACATGCATTTTATAAGAAAGAGAAGTGAAATGGGATGCGTGTAACTTTGGCACATTCGTTCGATTGTATCCTAGTTTGATTTCTACTCAGCCACTGCATTTGAAGCCGAATGTAATGTATTATTATTCGGTACAATGTAAATTGCTGGATATAAAATATAAAGAACCAAGGAAATAAAGCAAATAGAAAATAAACAAAATCATATTATAGCACAACAATCATTATATGATACGGACAACTATACATGAATTTAATAATAGATTAAAAAATGTGGAGGCGGTGAGGTTCGAACCACTGCAGTAAAATTTATGCATTGGACATATGTTTCACATTGGACTCGTTACCGACTGCGCTATTTAAACAATAATTTTGAATTATTATATCGTGCATATATATACTTGAGATATTATAGTTGGTATTGATTTTCAGTGTAGTGTATTTACTGGTTATACCTATCGTCATGGTTATGATTAGACTCATCCAACCTGTCACGGCTCACCGAATAAAATCAGACTATATTGTTATTAGAAAAATAACCGGAGAGTTTTAGTACACAACTTGAAGAAACGATACCAGTCTGTCGAACTGTCTGACCTGAATGTATTCGATATAAAAAGAGAGCGGCCATTATACGTAATAAACTAAATAGAATCCTTTGTCTTATTTTAGACAAGTCTAAATTCGTCTGCTGTAAGTTGATGCCAATTTCGTGAAATTCCGATCTGTTTTTCGCTACAAAATTTCGATCCGATGGTTAAAGACACTTGTTTACGGACTTGGTTAACCTTTTTCGTATTTTAAAAATACCATTCAGTGTCTGTAATTGTGTCAAAAATATTTAAAAAAACCTAATGACCAATTGGTTGCAAGAAATATACAATATAAGTTACAAAAAATGCACTATAATTGTCTACACCGCGACATAACGCCATACGGGGTAGATTTAAACTACATGAAACACCACCATTTGTAGTTGTATGTCGATTTGCATTAAAATTATCATTATCAGAACACTACTTTCCTGCTTCCAAAAACATTTCCATACAATTTTAATAGTTTAAGAAAAAGTTGAAATTTAAGTTGAAATCTGTGAATGAGTACCTTTAAGCATTGACTTTTCCTGATGATGTAAGCGTTAATTTAAAGCTCCATTATCAAAAATAACACTGTTTAAAGATTCACTACCAGAAAGACCCCTGTAGAAATACCCAAATTGATGGGAAAACCTTTTACAGCGTCAATGAAGTCGGCCACGAAGGCTTTGTTTCGAAGATTTTCATTGGTTGATTATTCTCGTGAAAGTATATATTTTCTAAGCTCACTCCGTGAAATAAAAGTCTATCTCATACCAAACTCAATCTGATTAAAACCCGATCTAAAATTTTCCGCTCGCCTACTCGCTAATTTAGATCTGGTCTTGTTCAAACGAGGGTCACGTTCAGGTGACCTTTTCTCATCATAATATTAATGACGAAATTGTTATGATACGTAACTTGTTTACATCGTCTACGTCACGCAATTTGAAATGAGCCGCCCAATCGCAGATTGCGAATAATACCGCTGTTAAATTAGTTTGCAAACCTTGGTCTAAAAATAGAAATTACGACATCAAAATGTTATTAATAGTGTTTCGTCTAGATGAAATCTACGAATTGATTAGTCGACATAAAGGTTATCTCGACGTGACCTTCCACGGAGACAGTAGAGATCCTGTACGACAATGCTCTACATTATATCTGTTTACGGAGATTATACCAAACTCGACGAGTTTCTCCGATTTAATGGTAGAATAATCACATCAACGTAGATTCTAAATCTAAATAGGTTAGATTATGTGTTAATTAGGTTGGGTTCATAAAATGCTTTATATTTTCCGTAAAATGGACAAACCAAAGTATCAAGAATGCGATTGGTATCTTTTTTTATTTCGATTTAACCCCAGCTAATCAACACTATTTACGTGGTTATGTTTAGTAACTGACTTATATTATAGCGAGGATGGAAATTAGGTAATATTTTCCTTTTTTTAGACATTTTTATCATAAGAAAACACCATCACTGTCTTTATTTACTGGACAACCCGTATGGTAAAATATCAGTTGTCTCTTTTTTTATTTCATCGAAGTGACGCAATGATCTAGATAAAAATTAACTCAGAAAAACTTAAGAGTTTTACTGCGGAACATTTGGGTGAGCTTAACTATTTTTTGATGTAAGGCATTGTGCAGTAATGTTACTGATGTTGTAAAATCACAATTAAAATAATTATCCCCTAATTAAGAATGACGTCAAGCTAAAAGAGACTTCTTTTTTCAAGATTACCAGAGCAGAACGTCACATATATTGCGTCACAGTTAAAATATTTCTTTTTTATACCTAGTTTTACACCGTGCGTGCCAACATAATTTATGTCATAGGCGGATCTAGCGGGGAGGGGGTCAGGGGGGGTCCGGACCTCCCCCTCCTAGAATTTGTAAATTGTACCTGTCCATAAGTGTATTTCTTGACTTTAAGTCATTTTTAAGTAGCATGAAGCAGTTTTTCTTGGTGCGTAACATAGATTTAATACATATTTTATTCAATGAATAGGATTGGATAACATAAATCCTTAACATAGATTTAATGGTTATGTAGTTTTTATTATTAATAAGTTGCATTTTTTCCGCAGAAAGAGTATAATGTGGTTGTGGTTTGAAAGTTTGGACCCCCTTCCTAGAAAAATTTCGGACCCCCTAGAAAAAATCCTGGATCCGCCCGTGTATATCATATAACGACATCCAGGGCACTAAACTCCTCACAGTGCTTACGTCACTAACCACTTAATCACTGCCAACACGTAAATCATGTGACGCTAGTAATACTATCTATTTATAGAATGCCTAAACTCCTCATAGTGTTTACGTCACGATTTGTTATTTTTACAAAATATTTATTAAAACTACTTTTTATCTTTATGTACTTAGAACATCATAATGTACTACAAGAAGACTCAATTTGTAGAAAATATTGAATTGTAACAGAAAAGACGAACAAAAAATATTCGGCTCTCTAAGGGACGAATTTACTTGTTGTGGCAGTGGTTATTGAATGAATTGCCAGGGCACCTAACCGAGCATTCCTAGGTCCTTGTGTAAAACCATTACTCACCGACCTTTCCACGAGGTGGAACGTTTCTCTACATACTTTATTAATGGAGAAAAATTGACATTGTTGACAAAATTGAATGGAAAGGTATAACCTCCCTGGATGGAATTTGAACCCGTACACCCTCCTGGACACTAGATTCGAAATCCTCGGCGCGCTAGCAACGGCACATTCTCGTACCCAGAGTCTAGTAGGATTTTCGATTCTAGCTACTAGTACTATTAAAACGAGAATCTTGATAACCTCGGGGTACGAGAATGCCAACGGCACTACTGACCCGTGTCTCGTATGCTTACAAATTTGACTTTGTTTTATAATATTAAAACAAAAACATTATTACAGGTTACATCTATTATGATTGTGCATACGATGACATATTTAGACGCCATTTTGGAAAAACCGGTGTTGAAGTAAACAAATACACGATCGTTTAGGCGATGACTGAAGTTTCGTCTTTAGTCCGTAAATTTGAAATTACAAATTTCAATGATACCGATGAACAATATTTAGTTTAATTGATAACAAAGAAATATGTTTAGACAAAGATCTGTGTGTACACTACAAGAACTATTTTGCGTAACCGTAACGTGCTTCGCCTCGCGTAGGAAGTAAAATCCCAAAAATCCAAGGAAGACCCCCACGGATCCTTCCGAGATTATTCATTCATGAAAGGTCGAGGTGTTCCGAATGATAAGTTGGGTTACTTAAATTGTAATTCAAGTGTAGTTTGTGGATAACAGCCGAACGGAGAGGTAAGCGTTTAATATTTATAAATTTGACTTTAATAACCAATTTCTTAGTTATTTATTTCTTTTAAGGGTTCGTCAATTGTTGAAATTGACAATAACTATCAAGTGGGTGGGGTAACTAAATATAGGAAAAATAACCATAATTTCTGATATTTTTTATATATTTGGTAAGAGATGCATCAAGGATATTGACATGACTGTGGAAAATATAAAACACTAAACAAAATACACACTTAGAATGAAAAGAAAACATTGTCAAAACCTTGAAATAGCCTTCCTGTTGTGAGCCCTAACACATTATCAAACTATTTTTTTCATAAATCCAAATGATGATATACTAGGATGTCTATGTAACAGTTCACAATGTCTTGTGGCGAGTCACAAAAAATGAAAAAGTCAATATCAAATTTTAACACAACGCTGTCTACACATGCTTCCATTTTCAATTTGCACACAAGGGCCCGATGAATTTTTTCCTTCATGTTGTATATACATGTATTAAGAATACAATTAAAAGGAAAATCTGTGGGTGGCATTCGAACCGGTACCCACTTCGATACAATATTTTTGCTACCCGGTGCGCTACTAACTGCGATACAAGCCTGGGGAGATGTTTTTTGATGTCTCTCGAATTTACAAATTCAAGTTTTTTAAAGAACAATTTCTTTGTCTGCAGACATTATTCCTTTAAACTAATTACATATATGGATTATATTACTTTCTTATTTCACGGTAAAATGGACAACTAAGAAAATAATGCATTTTTCCCCAAGGTCATTAGTCTTACAAAGTGTATATTTTCCTTCATTATGTGGAATATTGTTCCATCAACCTACTTCTATTGGGAGTCTATTGATACCCAATCTGCGTAAACACATATCCAGTAGACCACGGTCGTACTGGATCTGTACTTTTTCCCTTTGAGGTCACGTCGAGATGAACTTTGTGTCGACCAATCAATGCGTAGCTTTCATCTAGACGAAAACACTATTAATCACATTTTGATTTCGTAATTTCTATTTTTAGACCAAGTTTTGCTTGCTAATTTAACCGCGGTAATATTCACAGGCTGCGATTGGGCGGCTCATTTCAAATTTCGTGACGTAGACGATGTAAACAAGTTACGTATCATAACAATTTCGTCATGAATATTATAATGAGAAAAGGTCACCTGAACGTGACCTTCGTTTGGAAAAGGCCAGATCTACATTAGCGAGTGTGCGAGCGGTAAAATTGTAGATCGGGTTTTAATCAGATTGATTGATACCTGTTCTAAAATGAAAGAGTTGAATACACTGGGATGTAGATAAATGGAATTATTATGTACACTTACCCTTGAATGAAGTGTTTAAGTCGTCATTCCATTTTTGCTGAAATTGGTTAAGCATTGTTAAAATGACATATTGAAATACTTTTTTATTTTTACGATTTTTTTGTTTAAACGTTTTTCACGAAATACTACTTGTTGCGTTTTACGAAATTATTTCGTTTTTACGAAATAACAATATATTTTGTAAAAACGAAATATTATCGATTTTTCGAAACAAGGAATTTGTGTTTCGTACAAACGAAATAATTACGAAAATAAAAAATAGTATTCAAAATGTCTCATTCGGGACTCCGTAGTGAAGCTATTACCGCTGTCAGCAACACATTGAAACCTTATTCAAAACCTTCAATGAAAAGAAAAATTCACATAAAGACTCAGAATGATAACATGACATATATACATGACCTACATTTGTAATGAATTTCCCGACCTTAATAAGAAATATCAACAAAATGTCAGTCAACGCTATTGCCAAGTTCCCAGCGAACATACATGTAACAACAGCGTGTATGGTTCTCATTTCGTATGTAAACATAATGTCTGCATTAAATTAATTAAACTTTCTCATAGAACAATTTGTAGTTGATACACCTTGTCTGTAAGGAACGACAAAACCAAAGTAATTTTACATCGGCTTTAAAGCCCTAACGTCAATACTACTCTGGCCATGTACTGAAAAACATTTTTCAAGTATCGAATTGGTGCGAATGTGTTATATTATTTAACATGACATGACATGACATGGCATAGCATAGCATAGCATAGCATAGCATAGCATAGCATGGCATGGCATGGCATGGCATGGCATGGCATGGCATGGCATGGCATGGCATGGCATGGCATAGCATAGCATAGCATAGCATAGCATAGCATAGCATAGCATAGCATAGCATAGCATAGCATAGCATAGCATAGCATAGCATAGCATAGCATAGCATAGCATAGTATAGCATAGCATAGCATAGCATAGCATAGCATAGCATAGCATAGCATAACATAACATAACTTAACTTTATTGCATAAGATGAAAAGCAATATAGCAATACAATCAATTGAATATGATATAAATATAAATACAATTACATTATACAAAGACATAAAATATACAAAAGTTATCAGTGAAGCAGTGTAGTAGTGTATGATTAATGTCTTAATTTAAATGAATAATAGATAAATTTTGAAATATTTTCTTGTGTTTTATGATCTTTTGAATTTAATAGTTGCTGAAATTTATTGATGTTAGGCCAATGACAAAAATATGGTTAGAAATATATTTTCCGAGTTCTCAATATTTAGGACATACTAGTAAAAATGGTATTCACATTCAGGGAGATTCATGTTACAATTTAGACAAATACGCTGGTTTCTCGGGGTGTTATGATATCGACCTTCTTCAATTTTCAAATTATGAGATGAAATACGGAATTTAGTATATGCTATTCGAAATTTCTTGTTTTTTATATTGTTAAGATAAGGTTCAAGGATAAAATTATGTTTGAAAATACAATAAGTTTCTAGCTTTGTGGTGTTATTTATGTTGGCATACCAAGTTTGATGATAATTATCAAGTATTCTGTTTTTTATTATTCTTACATTACCCGGTGTGTTTTCTTGTACTTACCCAATATATGACATGCCAATGTGATCTAATATGTATTTAATCTGATATGCCCAATTACTGGTATTGGTACATCCAGTATCGACTTCGTCTTTTAACATTTTATACGTTTTTATACAATATGGAGTTTTCATTATTTGATATTATTTTGAGCCAGTATTTTATTAGAAGAATTTTCGATGAATAAACATAGGTACTCTACCCAATTCACCATACATGGCATGAAGACAAGTAGATTTTTTATATACAGATGGTGAGTTTTCTCATAATTTATTTTGTTTGTTGAAGATTTTATTTTATTTACTTGCCTGTAACTGTAACCATACTTTTATCTGTTTGCTTCTTTTTTTTATGTTTTTGTGTGTATTTGAACGCAACATTGTCGCGTTAAGGATGGTTGTATTTTTTTTCAATATGACAATTTGTTTTTGTTTGTTTATGAACCTGTTAGGGTAAATGTGAGGTTGATGGAGCCTAGAGCCTTGTGTCAACCTCCAATTGTACGGCCATTCTCTCTCCTACCAATGATTCATAATTATGTAGGGCAGTTGTCAGTCACTGGCGGAAGAACATGTATGCGTTCAGTAGTTGGTTAACAGCTAAATCCAGAGATTTAGCCTTTCCAGAAACCGTGAGTAGGTTGACAGACCGCCGTTATATGGTTTATTACATATAATTTCTTAAACTGATAAGCCCAAAAGAAAACAAGACATATACATATTTACATGTTACAAAACAAACAAAAAGACGTACAATATGAAACATGGGAAAGGTACATGTGTATGGTACCATATTTGAACGATGGACGCACACAGAATATAAGGAAATACGTTTCCAAGTTTCCACGTGTTGGTGTTATACCAAACCAGCACTAGCTTTTATAGTTCGTATCGCTCAATGTGCGTCCATCGTCCAAAAAACTTGTATGTCATGCAAAAAGTACAATTCAGTTTGTAGTACAAATACGTTAAAGATGAGGATCATCTATATGGCCTATACAATGTTTTGCTACCAACCACAACAACAACAACCCCCAGTGGCGTTTATTTTGTTACTATCTGTTCCAAGGCGGAAGCCCTTATTGGTACTTGTTATCGTTTTTTGTGGCGTGCCTTTTAAAACTAAAGTTTAAAAACCTGAAAACACTCCCGCCCTCTTACCTTTTTTCACTGTGAGGTAGTTCTGTGTTTTATTACTGTTGCTGTTCCTTATATGTTTGCTTACACATTTTTATCTAGAAAAAATCTGTTGTTTTCCAAGTTAATCGCAACCTGAGAAAACCCGAAACACTTTTGATCCGGACCAGACAAGAATTCGAATTTCGACGAATTACAAAATTTATTTATTCTTCCATTCGGTGTTGAAATCGCACCATCCAAATTGTTCGAACATCTCAGTATTCTGGGGCTTTGCGAATTGTGTCCGAATTGCTCGAATTATACTTAGACTGGATTTTACAGCTTAAGACTGCATTTTCAAGCTTTCAATGATCGATTTTTTGAAATCCATTTCATTGTTTGTTTGAAACAATGATTTTATATGACTTCATGACAGCTATAATTAAAGAAATTTTCAAAACAATACCTTACAAAAGCAACAATTCAGCACATTGTCATACGTGTTAAAACTACTGAATATTATTTTCGACTTTTCGACGAATATCTTATTTTCCTTCGTCATGCGAGTTTAATTGACTGCGACGCTGTAAACGATTGAAAAACATTCCGCTGTCAAACTAACATGGTGTTGGTTCATATTGTAGACTTACCATGTCATTTATAATTACATCTAAGCCGGTTTTAAGTCATTTTGAAACCTTAGTTTGTATTACAGGCGAAAGTGTTTGGTAAGGAAAATGTCAAGTGTATTTATGTTATGTTTCGAGCTTACTATGCGAGCCGGAGCAATATGCGCCGGAAGGATTGATCCAGGTCACCATGACCTTGACCTCTGACCTACTGACCCGAAAATCAATAAGGGTTATCTATAGGTCATGGTCAACTTAGACATGTATCATAGTATCCCTTAGACAGACAGACAGACAGACAGACAGACAGACAGACAGACAGACAGACAGACAGACAGACAGACAGACAGACAGACAGACAGACAGACAGACAGACAGACAGACAGACAGACAGACAGACAGACAGACAGACAGACAGACAGACAGACAGACAGACAGACAGACAGACAGACAGACAGACAGACAGACAGACAGACAGACAGACAGACAGACAGACAGACAGACAGACAGACAGACAGACAGACAGACAGACAGACAGACAGACAGACAGACAGACAGACAGACAGACAGACAGACAGACAGACAGACAGACAGACAGACAGACAGACAGACAGACAGACAGACAGACAGACAGACAGACAGACAGACAGACAGACAGACAGACAGACAGACAGACAGACAGACAGACAGACAGACAGACAGACAGACAGACAGACAGACAGACAGACAGACAGACAGACAGACAGACAGACAGACAGACAGACAGACAGACAGACAGACAGACAGACAGACAGACAGACAGACAGACAGACAGACAGACAGACAGACAGACAGACAGACAGACAGACAGACAGACAGACAGACAGACAGACAGACAGACAGACAGACAGACAGACAGACAGACAGACAGACAGACAGACAGACAGACAGACAGACAGACAGACAGACAGACAGACAGACAGACAGACAGACAGACAGACAGACAGACAGACAGACAGACAGACAGACAGACAGACAGACAGACAGACAGACAGACAGACAGACAGACAGACAGACAGACAGACAGACAGACAGACAGACAGACAGACAGACAGACAGACAGACAGACAGACAGACAGACAGACAGACAGACAGACAGACAGACAGACAGACAGACAGACAGACAGACAGACAGACAGACAGACAGACAGACAGACAGACAGACAGACAGACAGACAGACAGACAGACAGACAGACAGACAGACAGACAGACAGACAGACAGACAGACAGACAGACAGACAGACAGACAGACAGACAGACAGACAGACAGACAGACAGACAGACAGACAGACAGACAGACAGACAGACAGACAGACAGACAGACAGACAGACAGACAGACAGACAGACAGACAGACAGACAGACAGACAGACAGACAGACAGACAGACAGACAGACAGACAGACAGACAGACAGACAGACAGACAGACAGACAGACAGACAGACAGACAGACAGACAGACAGACAGACAGACAGACAGACAGACAGACAGACAGACAGACAGACAGACAGACAGACAGACAGACAGACTGTGTTGACTGTTATTGAGAGTTTATTCTCGTTGAGAGTTGGCTATTATTGGTAGACGGATGATCCTTTCAGTATTACATTTAAGTGATGCGGTGAGAAACGTTTTGGTTAGACTTGATAAATTACTAGCTTACACCGTTTATCACTAATTCCACGGAGCCTGCAAAAAATGACCCGGAGCCATTTCCTAGCCATTATTAATTTGAAAATGCAATTAACACAGGAGATTTGTAAAACAGTTGAGACATTAAAATTCCTCTGAGGTATTTAAAAGGAATGATACATCTCTTTCTTTGTATTTTAAACCCCTCCTTGCTGTTGCACTGGACGAGAAATTTTAATCCTAATTGCGTTGTACTGTTAGACTAGACTAATTAAAAATCCGATTAGTGTGGCATTAAGTCGTCTGATTTCCGTGGTATTGCTGTGAGACCAGATCAAACAGACTCTAGGGTGATTAATTTAAGCTTTTAAGGGGTTTCCTATATCTAGATAGATACCTTAAAACTAATACATTACGTATTGGTCGAAGTACCAATATGTCGAATAATCATTTTTCAAATTCGACTGAATTTTTCTTTTTGTTTGTCTTTGTAATTAACATGTTGATGAGTGGATATCAGTGGCACGATGATCAGGGATAATGCCAGTAGAAATTCGATAACTCGAACTAGAAGTTTAACGACAAAGTATTCGACAAAATACTCGAGAAATCCAGAAATTCAGCATTGTAATCAACTTTCTTTAGGTACTTCAGTAGATAATTAAGGTAGATTGGTTCGTGCCAGGTAAATTAATCGACCCAGCCAGTTAGTTCGAAGTAGCAGAGTTCGATGTTTCGAGGTTTCACTGTTGCTGTAAAGTCGGTGAACTTGAATATCAGAATTCAATTTTTACACAATTTAGCCAACAGTTTTAGTCCAATCCCACTCAAACAGTCATTTAAAATATAAGTCATCTCCCTAATGCTAAATCTCCAACCACAACTTAGTCTAAATACATTACACCGTTAACTGCAGTCACTCATAACAAATTGGGCTCCAGGAGTCAATTTTCATAACAAGATTCCAACTCCAAATTAAAAAAACAATCAAGATTCAACTACATGTAGCAAGCATCCTTCCGGCTAGCTCAGTTGGTAGCGCACAAGTCTACTGACCCCGGGGTTATAGGTTTGATTCCCGGGCGGCGCATACTTTCGTGGAGCTTGGTCATGAAATCATTTCTACAGCAATTCTCCTCCTACTTCTGATTCTAAATCATGTAGGACAGTTTTCTGTCGCTGATGAAAAGTTCTGCGCATAGTAAATGTTTAACAGCTAAAACAAGAGATTTTTCCTTTCCAGGAACAGTGAGTATGTTGACTAACCGCCGTAATATGACCTAGACAATATGTTGCTGTGGCGTTAAACCCAATCATAAAGAAAACAACTGTCGGAAGAAACTTTTTAAAGAAGACTAAGAGAGCGTTAAGATGGAAGATTAGAACTAATGGATGGAAAATATGCGTTACTAACAAGAATTGGTCGTTAGACATAGAACTAATAATGTGGCGAGACGTACTATGTCATACGAAGTCCCGAAAGTGACATTTTGAAACACTTTGAAATTAATCAAAACATTTTTTCGTGAAAACATAATTAATATTTCGAAAAGAAAACATAATTATTATTTTTAAGAAATAACGAAATAATTCTTCGTAAAAAACGAATTAATATTTTATAAAAACAATAAGACTACATGTATTTTGAAAATAAAAACAATATTGTTTCGCCAAACGTAATAATTATTTCTTTTTTTAAAAAAAGAATTATGTTTAAACGAAATGATATCCTGTGGGCATTCTCGTACCCCAAGGTTATCAAGATTCTCGATCTGGTATGTATCGAGGATCCTACTAGACTCTGGGTACGAGAATGTTGGTGAGAGAAAATGAGATAGTTCGTAAAAAACGAAATTTTCGTGAAACTTTTAAAACGTATTTCATAATGTCACTTTAGGGACTCCGTAATGTTACAACAAGATTACTGATTGTTGATGTACGTCACTGTCTGGTCGTAAGACAGGGGAAGCCAAATATATCATACCTAACATTTTCAATTTTACGTCTAGAAATGTTGTTATTTATTAAATTAAAAAGTTAAATTATAGTGCGGTTTCAAGTCTGCTTCCATGTACATGTTCAGCCGACTTTACAATATAGTACGATAAACCCTGATCCCCTGGGGAATTGTCTGGTTAACAGTGGCGTTATGTTACACTGTTCAGGACAAGTCCGGTTAACAGTAGCATCATGTTATACTGTTCAGGACAACAACTTTCAATATCAAATTAATAAAAACAAATGTAAAAATAAAGTCAAATCATGAACTAAGATTAATATAAGTCTTATAAACTTGATATATGAAAATCAAATGCATAGTCACACTATATAACATCATGCGTAATGATTTTTTGTGTTCTGTGTTATTTTATATATTTATGGTGGAGGGTTTTTACTTATTTAGTTTTTATGATTTATCTTTTGTACAACGCCATTGAATATGTAATATAGAAATAGGCGTTTAAACAAATGAAGAAATTTAAGTTTAAGATCAAAACTCCATTCAGACATAAACTGTTGATCCATCACAGTTCCCAATTACACCTTGGGTGAAGTGGAATAACAATAGATAAATTTCGTTCATGCTCAATGAAATTAGAAGTTCCCCTAGTGGGGATCGAACCCAGGACCTTTCGACCCCATAGCGCACATCCTTTCACTGGACCACTGCTTCTAAATTGACTTTAATTAATCACCATACAATATTCAGTCTTCATACTACTTGAAACAATTTTTGCGAGAAAAGTAAGAGAAATGTTTAACAGTAACATTCTATTACTTAGACCATAAAAATCACCGATGGTTTAATTAGCACAATTTTCTTAATATTTGGACATTTTTCTTCTCGAATTAAGCTTTTCGGACTTTTAATGCCCTCGATTATTAGACGTGTGTGCTACCGACTGAGCTAGCTGGACGGGCAAAATGTTTCCTCACGTATGAATATCACGTATGAATAAATATCCACACAATTAGGTACTTTAGTCAGTTATCTTTCCCTGATAAAATCTGAAGCAATCCAATTGGTAAGTGGGTCCTTACAGTTGGAATCCTCGGATTTTATCATTGAATTCCTATGTAAGGGTAACAAAATATTTCATCTAATATCTTTCTTGTTGATAAAGATATTAACAGAAGTGATGGAATTCAGATAGTTCTTGAATTTAAAATTAATTAGCTTGAATTTTAAACAAATTAAATGATATACAAAAAAGTAATTACAGATTAATTTTGGCAAATTGACATTGAAAAGTAAGGGTAAAATCCGAGTAATCCAACTAATTAGACCTACCTATTTTGAACAGTATACAAGGGGAAATAACTGACTAAAGTTCCTTACTGGAGAACTTCATTGAAAATGTTTGACCTAGCAGGGACTAGGATTTCAACCCTGGTTTGTTAGATTTGTTGCCTGGCGTTCAAAGCTAAGCATTTTGTTCTCTACCGCGGCATTCATTCAGAATTTACTGTATGAAGTTCTCATGCCTCTATAATAGTGGGCGGATATAGAATCAATGAACAAATCATACGTAAAGCTGCATCAACGCTTCTATAGTTGCAGTTGTATTTGATTGATAAAATCGCATAACTGAAAAGCGAAGGAATTGACACAATGCGATCAGGGAGAGTCCAATATTCATTCAGTTGTTTTTATTCTGATTAAAAGTAAATTTAACACTGGTGGTAACGATATTTCCACCTATCTCGATTTAGTGTTCTCGTGGTTGATAGGAAATAACGTCAGATACTAGATGCTGTTAAAACTCGCGTTGTGTTCATTTCAGTTTATTCTTCTTAACAGTTTAGCGCGGACGCGGAAAGTGGTGGTATCATTGCGCCTTTGGATATGTTTAATTAGTGTTGCATTGGTTTTAAATTCCGTGGTAAGTTAAAACGGAATATTTTAAATATTTTTATGGATATATTTTTTAACAATAAAGAATTATTGGAAGTTTTTTAAGTGAAAGCAAATTACTAGCCAAATATTAATAGTTGTATTGACTTTTTGACTTTGTCACGTTGTGAAAAATTACAATTATATTTTTTGATTAATAAATAAGCGTTACGGTTGTCTTATTGACTTTGTCACATTGTGAAAAAGGAAACTTTAAAAAAATACAAATTATATTTATAATTTATAATAAATAAGCGGCTGCTTTTTCATGCTGACGGATTTTTTGTTGCAGCGATTGGTTTTGTTTGTTATATGGCTTTTCTAAAATATTCTTACAAGTTGAATTTAATTTACTAGAGTTAAACACGAAATAATCTCCGAATTAATTGCAACGCATCGGGTTGAATTATTTGTAATTACTCGGGAACAAAGAAACTGTTTCATTAATGCGATTCCGTTTAATTCTGAATATTTTTTTTCTCTAAATTAAAGTTAAACACGAAACTGAATACAATTTAAAATGCTAGTCTAGGGTTCGTAGGGTTCGAGGGGGCATAGGGTTCGATTCCCGGGCGGGGCATACTTTCTTGATGTTTGGTCATGAAATAATTTCTACGACCATTCTGTCTTCTACCACTGATTCAAAATCATGTAGGGCAGATGTCAGTCACTGACGGAAGTATGTACCTGATAACTGATTAAAGGCTAATTACAGAGATTAAGCATTTTCAGGAACAGTGAGTAGATTGTCTAATTGTCGTAATATGTCCTATACAATTTGTTAATACGGTGTTAAACCCTACAAAGGCGTTTGTTTAAATAAATGATAAACGATCACTTAGAAGTAGTAGCCCATTGGTAGATCGCGCGCTTATGGACCGAGAGAGGTTTCGGGTTCGATCCCAATAAGTTGCACTGCTGATTTCCCTCATGAATTAGAACCATTTAAGTTTGCAATTTTTGTTGGAAACGTCCGTCAGTAATGACTTCATGCACTTTAATGTAAATAGACTGTATAAAGCAGTTACGATAATTTCAAAAAGTCGGTTGTTGCTTTAAGAATTTTGACCGAACCTAGCTCTCGTACAGCCGCGAAAATAATCATGTTTAAAAAATTGGAGTCTCTAATTCTATTTCCCAAGTAATGAGCTTAAAAATGTTTCTCATGTCCTTTCTGTTCAATTTGATCGTACGCTTATTATAAGTAAGTCAGCACCAGATAGATATTTCAGGTCTCTATTGAAAGTCTTCCAGACAATTAGTTTATTTTTCTACAAAAAATCTTCTAAGCTTTTTATGCCATTATGAGACCTCGAGGAATAAGAGAACTGATATTAAGGAGGTATTAATGAAGGGGTTTTATAAGTACAGAGTTTTATTCCCGTTGTAAAAATAACGGAATAACAGAAAAAAAATAAAGTCATTAATAAAACAGTTCAATAGAAGTGATGAAAGTTGACAGCGTTCCTATGTTATAACATTGTTGTGTCATTTTAAAGAAGTCACCTGACTCACTCAGTTAGTAGCACGCAAGTGTTATGGGAGATAAGCCGTTGGTTCGATTCCCAAGCGGGGATTACTTTTGTGGAGTTTGGTCATGAAATTATTTCTACAGCCATTCTCCCTCCTACCACTGATTCTTAAAAGCATGTACAGCATTTGTCAGTCACTGGTGGAATTATGCTCTGTTTTAAGATTTCCCCCAGACAATTAGTTCTTTTTCTACAAAAAAATATTTTAAGCTTTTTATGTCATAATGGGACCTCGAGGAATAAGAGAACTGATATTAAGGAGGTATTAATGACGGGGTTTATAAAACATACAGAGTTTTGTATCCCGATGTAAAATAACAGAAAAAATAAAGTAATTAATAAAACACTTCAATAGAAGTGATGAAAGTTGACGGCTTTCACAGTTTATTACATTTTTGCTCGTTTTAAAGAAGTTACCCGGCTGGCTCAGTTGGTAGCACGCAACTCTTATGGGAGATAAGTCGTTGGTTTGATTCCCGAGCGGGGATTACTTTCGTGCAGTTTGGTCATGAAATTATTTCTACAGCCATTCTTCCTCCTACCACTGATTTAAATCATGAAAGCCGTTAGACAAGCTCAGTCGGAAGCACGCAAGTTTACTGATCAAAAAGTCGTGGGTTCAATTCTCATGCGGGGCTTACTTTCGTGGTATTTGGTCATAAAATTATTTCTTCTACAGCCATTCTCCCTCCTACCACTAGTTTTATATTCATGTAGGACAGTTGTGAGTCAGTGACGATAGTATGCGCGTTGTAACTGGTTTACAGCTAAATGCAGAGATTTAGCCTTTCCAGGATTGGTAAATAGTTTGACTGACCGTCTTGATATGACCTATATATTATGATGCTACGGCGTTAAAACGGCGCACGAAAACTTTTTGACGCAAATGACGTGGTCTGTTCCTGACAAAAGCACGAGACGCCATATAGTCAAACTCCCACTCGTATATTTTATTTTATACTAACTGCAGTTTTGATCCATCAATGGTTTCATACCCAAATCCAGAAATGCTAATATACAAATGCGACACATTTATGTCGCGCAAACATTTATCAGTAAATTGAGATAGTCATATGCACTTGGCTACACAGTTCAAAATTTTGTTTGTTGGGTATAACGCCGCAGCAACACATTGTATGTTATATCATGGCGGTCAGTCAACCTACTCACAGTTCCTGGAAAGGCTAAATCTCTGGATTTAGCTGTTAACCAACTACTAGACGCATACTTTCCTCAGTGACTGGCTACTGCCCTTCACGATTTAGAATCAGTGGTAGGAGGGAGAATGACCGAGGGAGAAAATAATTTAATGATTAAGCTGCACGTGAGTATGCCCCGCCCTAGTTCATGTAATATGAGTCTGAAATTTCTCGCCAATTAATTAAATAAATTCGAAACAAGAAACTAAAGCAGACCTAGGAAAGGGGCCACTAATTGTTTTGAAGAGTTAATGTTTCACATACTCAGTTATGAATTAAATTCACAAGCTATTTAAACATAATTCTTGTTGCATTTCTCAAGACCTGCTCGAGAAAAGATTCGTTAGAAAAACCATATATTTACAAATTTCTGACAAATAAATTACAAGTTTTTACATCGAAATAAAAATGTCGTATCTTATTTTTTCAAATTAGCTTCTAATAATTAACGAAAACACAATTTATTTCATTTTGTCGCGCGCGCTCGTATTTAATTATATAGTTTTGTGCTCCATTTGTTTAGAAAATTATAAGTTTTTTGTGGTTTTAGATTTCTGGAGTTTTTTAGAAGACAATATTTGTCAAAATGTATTTTTCCCTCATGATTTGCGATGAAGTGTGGATGGTGTTATTCCCGGACGGAGCAGACATTCGTGGAGTTTGGTCGTATGATCATGAAATAATTTCTAGTGCAATTAGAGACTTTAGTCAGTTACCTTTCCCTGATAAAATCTAAAGCAATCCGATTGGTAAGTAGGTCTTTACAGTTGGAATCCTCGGATTTTATCATTGAAGTCCTATGTAAGGATAACAAAATATTTCATCTCATATCTTTCTTGTTAATAGAGATATTTACAGAAGTGATGAAAGTAAGATAGTTATTTACCCTTTGAATACTTAGCTTGAATTTCAAACAAGTTTAATGATTTACAAAAAGTTATTTAAGATTAATTTTGGCAAATTGACATAGAAAAGTAAGGGTAAAATCCGAGTAATCCAACTAATTGGACCTACCAGAGTAAACAAGGGGAAATAACCGACTAAAGTCCCTTATTCTCTCTAATACCACTGATTTTAAATCATGAAGAGCAGTTGTCCGTCAATGACGATAGTATGCGCCTAGTTTCTGGTTAACAGCTTAATTCAGAGATTTAGCTTTTCCAGGAACGATGAGAAGGTTAACTGACCGCTGTTTTGTGACCAATACAATTTTTGCCAGGGCGAATAATCCAACCAATATGAAAAAACATTAGGAATTTGACTTATTTACAGAACGTTTTCTATATTTACAAATAAAGCATTGCTTTTTATTCTTGATAATAAATAAAACCTGTATTCTTGAAATTACCCCACTAGAGGCACTGCTCATTTCTTTGAGCAAGAAATTTACATCCAGTTTTTCCACTTCACCCAGGTGTAAATAGCTACTGTGAGAGATCACCTGCCTGAATGTGATTTCAATGATCAGGGGTTTTAGTACAAATATGGTAATGTCGGCTGAACATGTATATGGAAGTAGACTTTAAACCGTATTTTAACTTTAATCTTTAATTACCTTATTACTATTTTTTTGTATATTTAGAATGTCCTTCCAGAGCAAAATAAGTAGAATCTGTGACAAGCTGCATCCGACTCGGGGGGATTAAGAATCTATTTTGTCTGGTTCCCAGTCGTACTTTGGAAGGTAAAAGTACGTTAGGCAAACCATGATCATGGCCGCGTCCGATGTAATGAATTAGGTATTGGATAATTAAGTTTTCAAATGAACATTTCTCACTTCACAGGTTTAAATCAAAGGATCATTGTACAAGAATTACAGTGGATACTTTTTTTAATTGTTCGGTTACATTTATGCTAAATAAAGTATCCGGAATTCTAACGAGATCAATCCACGTCCGAATTGTGTTCACTTGAAACATGTTTTTGTTAATCCTTCGCTAAATATATACGTGTAATCAGAAAAATCGAATGTCGTATTTAGTACCAAACTCCTACTAAAGTAACTATATCGTCAGCAAATGATCATGTTAGATTAAGAAAACGTAATGCCTGAATAATAACTGAGGAAGCCGCCATGATTACGGTTTGCCTGACCCGATAACGATAGTGATAAGGGTCAGGTAATCCAGACTAGAATCTATTACCTTAGAGGAAGACAATGACAGTTCATTTTAGCTAAACACACCGTTACAGACAGTTCAATATTATGATCTTTAAGATGCGTGCTTGTTTATATTTAACAATTCCTGGTCTGAAGTATTATTCATGGCAATGAGTTCTTAGTTATAGATCCTATTATATTTTTCCAGTTTCGTATGTGACAGTTGTCCTTGGTGCAGATATACGAGGGTTAATGGCCATAGAAAATTTTGCATGATCATAACGAGTTTAAGTAGGCACACCTAAGAAATTGTACCCGTAAAGGCAGAAGCTTTTTAGATTAAGCTGCAATGACAAAAACAGGCCAAACGTTAGATAATGTAAAATGTAATGTAAATGTAATTACATTTTATAGTCTTTTTTAAGTTTCATTCTTACGCACGTTCACCGACTTTACAGCAATTACCCCTGGTCACTGGGCTACTGATATCTATCTATCAATCTCCCTGGGGAGTCTTTTTACTCCGCTTATTAGTGCAGCCAACACTTTGGCGCAGCGGAATTATACCACCTTCGCAGGTACCCATTTACACCTGGGTGGAGTGAAGCAATCGCAGTTAAATTTCTTGTTCAAGGAAATTAGCAGTGCCCCTGGTGGGATTCAAACCCAGGACCTCTCGATCCCTAAGCGCTCGTCCTACCAATGGACCACTGCTCCTACACTGCTTAGATGTCGAACGTCAGCAGAAAACAGAAGAATCAGCGTATCTACACAACAAAAACTTGGCGAATTACAAGAGCATATACTAATATTATATCTATATTTTATGAAATAATATTTAGCTTTAGAAATTCTTGGTAAATAATAATCGACATATATTTGGAAAGATGTTTGCCTTTATCATTACATTTCGATTTGTTGTCATATTGTCATGCAATCTTGGGATCAATCTGATTAAAACCCGATCTTAAATTTTTCGCTCGCCTACTCGCTAATTTAGATCTGGCCGTTTTCTCACGAGAGTCACGTTCAGATGACATTTTCTCTTTATGATATTCATGACGAAATCGTTATGTTTTGTAACTTGTTTACATCGTCTACGTCACGCAATTTGAAATGAGCCGTTCAATCGCAGACTGTGAATAAAACTGCTGTCAAATTAGCTCACAAAGCTTGGTCTAAAAATAGAAATTACGAAATCAAAATGCTATTAATAGTGTTTCGTCTAGATGACAGCTACGCACTGATTGGTCGACATAAAGGTCATCTCTTCGTGACCCTTCATGGGAACCTTAGAGATCCTGTACGACATTGCTCTACAGGATATCTGTTCACGAAGAATGTTTTGGGATATTATTGGCCCTTTCTTTAAAGGGTCACGTCATTGTTACATATCTTCTCCTACCTACTAACTTTCAATTAATTTTTACAGTCCGACAGAATTAACCTGAGCTTGACCTTTATGCAATAATACTTTAAACTCAGTATTTATTTTCTGTTTTTGTCTTCGGCTGTAAATCGCATTTCATCGGAAGCTTTCGCATTTGAACAATTAATTTTGCTTTCATATGAATAAATACTTTGAAACAGTGCCACAATATTGCGGACATACGTGTTTCTCAATGAACGAATGTGTCCAAAATTAAAAAGCAATAACATGCCATTTTTACCGTTTTGGCAAAATTGATGTATAGTCACATAGGCTGTTATATACACGTGTACAATCGTATACACGCATACGGAAACTCACGATAAAATGTACGAGTGAAACGTTTAATTATTATAATAAGGTAGTTCAAGCTCAGGTTAATATTGTCGCACTATATCAATGTCTATTTATCTAACAATAAAGATAACTTTATTAAAATCAAATGCGGTTCAACATCTCTAAAGCAAACCCACTGGGATGGACTAAAATGTGTCGCTGTTCAGAGGTTGTTGCTGTGCAGTGGTTAGATTAAATTAAAATTATACCTAAGGGAAATATCAAATACTTATAGAAACTCTATTTTATTGCGAGAATAATGAATGAAATAAACAATAAGATGTTTATATTCAAATTTTATCCTGGAAATCGATGCGATAGAATTTATTTTACTATGAAGAAACTTTTGGAGGACTGTGTATGAAAATATGTTTGCCTATATTATTGTACTTCGATTTGATGTCCTATTGTCATGCAATCTTAGGATATTATTGACGCTTTGTATAAAGGGTCACGTCATTGTTATCAATCTTATCCTATCAACTAACTTTTAATTAACTTTTATCAATCTCTATTCATTTATCTACAAATAAATAAAACTTCATCATAATCAAAGTGTCAATACACAAGATGGTGAAACACGTGACCAAAATAGTTCAAAATGGCGGATTTTCACTTGGAAACCTAGCAACATTTTTCTCATTCAAAAATGGACGACGGCTTGTCATTGGAGGACCTGTTTGTATACCTGCAGCTCTACCATACCTATCAAATTATTTTCCGGTATTGAGAAATGGATAAAATATATGGTACCATTGGTTATTTGTAGCACAGACAGTAATTACTGACTATTTACTCTGTGTATTATTGGTGACTCACTATGCTAATTGATTATACATTCATCCTGGTACTCTCCTGACTGTATGACTGAACAACGATTATGACTTTTTATACTTAAAAGAAAAATAAACCTGCATGGTCCCAAATATATCTTTAAAGACTTTTCTTGTTTAATTTTAGTTTTTGAAATATTCCTTATGCAATTTAGGAAATTATGGACATAATGTACAATGGTGCCATGGTATTATTTGATAACAAAAAGCTTGAAAGCTTTAAAATACATTAAGTATGTGTCCGGCTAGCTCAGTTGGTAGCACGCAAGTCTACTGATCGAGGCATCGTGGGTTCGATTCTCATGAAATTATTTCTATGGCCATTCTCTTATCTACCAATGATTCTTAATTATGTAGGGCAGTTGTTGGTCACTGACGAAAGTGTGCGCTTAGAAGTTAGTTAACAGCTAAATCCAGAAAGTTAGCTTTTCCAGGAACAGTGAGTAAGTTGACTGACCGCCGTTATATGACCTATACAATGTGTTGCTACGGCGTTAAACCCAACAAACAAACAAACAAACAAACAAACAAGCTAGTGTATCACATCAAAATATGGAAGTTAATTAATAATTTTTGATGGAGTCTCTTCATTTGTGAGAGATTCCGCGTTTTGTAAATTTCTAAAATAGGAATTAATGATTTTTTTGCTAACTATGGAAACATTGCAAAAAACGGAATTGAATAATTTGTTACATTAACACCAACGGATGATCCGGAAATGACATGTTCGCGTTTTTGGATTCTTAAACATTAATTTCTTCAACCCAATGATGAATTCGATTCCCTGGCGGGGCATACATTAGTAGAGTTTGGTCATGGAATTATTTTAACGGCCATTCTTCCTCCTACCAATGATTCTTG
Source organism: Mactra quadrangularis (assembly GCA_025267735.1). NCBI lineage: Eukaryota > Metazoa > Mollusca > Bivalvia > Venerida > Mactridae > Mactra > Mactra quadrangularis. Next base: position 41,856,777 of record CM046305.1, on the reverse strand, counting down.
ATTATGTAGGGCAGTTGTCAGTCACTGACGAAATATGCCCTTAGAAGTTGGTTATCAGCTAAATCCAGAGATTCAGCATTTCCTTCCACTGTGAGTTGGTTACTGGCCGCGTTATATGACCTATACAATGTGGTCCTACGGCGTTAAACCAAACGAACGAACAAACTAACGAACTAATGTAATTATCATTAAAATATGGAAGCTAATTGATAATTTTTAATGGAGTCTCTTCATTTGTGAGTATTTTCGCGTTTTGTAAAATCGAATTAAGAAATTAATGATTTTTTTGCTATGGAAAAATTGCAAAAAACGAAATTGAATAATTTGTTACATTAACACCGACGGATGAAACGGAAATGACATGTTCGCGTTTTTGGATTCTTAAACATTAATTTCTTCAGCCCAATGATGGATAATTTGTATCGATAGAATCGCAACACTTAACAACCTTCGTTAATTTTAATGTTATATTTTTAAGAGCGTTTGTTAGTCATAGCCGCCTGGCTAGCTCAGTTTGTAGCACGCAATTCTACTGATGGAGGGGTCGTAGGTTTGGTTCCCAGGCGAGGCATACTTTCGTGGAGCTTAGTCATGAAATTATTTCAACGGACATTCTCCCTTCTACCAATAATTCTTAATTATGTAGGGCAGTTGTAAGTCATTGACGAAAGTATGCGCTAAGTAGTTGGTTAACAGCTAAATCCAGAGATTCAGTCTTTCCAGGAACAGTGAGTAGGTTGACTGACCGCCGTTATACGACTTATAGAATGTGTTGCTACGGCATTAAACCCAACAAAAACTAACAAACAAAATAGACGTTAGTCGGATAAAAAGTGATTTGTAAACTTCGATACATTTTGCTATAAAACACTCCTCATTGGCGTAACAAGGTAAATGTCTTATGGCTTTATGTGTCTAATCAATATCTCTCCATAATGTTTTACATTGGAACAACAGTTAAAGCTTCCGGTTTTTTACGTAAAAATAGATAAAAACATGTCGGAACCATGATAAGCATCATTGACTTCTCAGGGAACGGAACTAGTTGTCCATAGATAATGTCTTGTCTTACTTTAAGGCCAAGTACATACACACTCGGCAAATTTCGCCCCTCTCCGTCAAATGTCGAATTTGTTCTATGCGATCGGTAAACTTCGGTCGAATTTCTCACGGTTGCGACAAATCCCGACAAATGTCGATTTTGTGCGATATGATTGGTAAATTTCGGTTGATTCCGTAAAAAGTCGAGAAAATCCGAATATTACCGACAAATGTCGACAAATTCCAACAAGTGTCGATTTAGCTTTGTTGAATCGGCAACTCTCAATCAAGTTCGCCTAACACCGGTTTTGAATGATGCAATCGGAAACCTTCGCTTAATTCCTTAAAAAAACTGATTTTTTATCTAATGTTAAATAAAATCGGAAAAATCGGCTAAATACACCAAATTCCGACCTCGCACAACTAGTGCGTAGCAACTGAGTGGACTGCACGGACTGCTCAATGTGATTTCAGTTTTTTTTTAATCAGGAAATCCGACAGGGTCAAGAGCATTCTTGAAAATACTGATAACAAACATAAAAAACTTGCGGTAGACAGGCAGAATGCCTAAACAAGACTATAACTGTTTAAAACAGATTAATATTCCCTATTTTTACTGGGTTTAACGCCGTATCAACATCAGCTTACCTAACCAAGCTTTCCTGGATCCTTGTCTATAATTAGTATTTATCTACCCATTCACAAGGCTAGCAGCTTCCCCAAATGCCTTATCACTGGAGGAAATTTGACATAATTGTCAAATTTTAATGGAAGGGTATAATATAACCGCCATGCGTGGGAGTCGAACCTGTGTCCCCTTCGATATCCAAGCGCGCTAGCAAGTGCGATACAGGCCCGTGTTTACTATACCAAACACGGCTAAATTAAAGTTTTGAAGTTGTTTTTCTGGGTCGCATAATTTGATTGTCGCTTAAAACATGGTTTGCGCCGCCCGGCAAGCTCAGTTGGTAGCACGCACGTCTATTGATCGAGAGGTCGTTGGTTCGATTCCCGGGCGGGGCATACTTTCGTGACGCTTGGTCATGTAATTATTTCTACGGCCATTCTCCCTCCTACCAATGATTTTTAATTATGTAGGGCAGTTGTCAGTCACTGACGAAAGTATGCGCTTAGTAGTTGGTTAACAGCTAAATCTAGAGATTTAGCCTTTCCAGGTGGAGTGAACAACAAACAACAAACAAAATACATGGTTGCGCGAACAGTAGCCTGTTCAATTACACAAAACGTTACAGAACGTTCCGTAACGATACATTCGGAACTCCTCGGTCATTCACTGCAAATAATCTCATCTAATACAAAAATATGCGATCGTTAAGGCAATGAGTGATGTCTCAAAATTTACGGACTAAAAACGAAACATCACTCATTGCCTAAACGATCATATATTTGTTTACTTCAACACCGGTAGTTTCAAAATAGCGTCTAAATATGTCCGAGATTAATCGCAGTGAATGGCCGAGAAGTTCCGAATGTATCGTTACGGAACGTTCTGTAATGTTTTGTGTAATTGAACAGGCTACAGGTCTGACTATACACAGGAAATTAACACTTAGATGTTTTAAAGCGATTGATTACTTTGCTCTTGTAAAAGTCACATTTTTATGACCGTTATCAAAACGTTTGATCTTCAAACAGCAATAACTGTGAAATAACAAGCTATATTGGGTCAGAAATCATTAGATTAGGTGATATATGTCAGGAAAAGGGATTGATCTTACAAGTAATGTTTTTAATTTGGTGTGTCGATTTAAAGATATATACAGGCAAAAGTTCAACTTAATATTTTTTTATTTTGAATTATACGATATGTTTTCGTAATATTTGGGGTGTTTCCTAACTAGACCCATGTGGGTCAGGTTAGCTAAAAATAGATTAATGTTAAAATATGCATTTACTGATGAGAAGATACTATAGCTTGTTATTGTGTAACATTAGTGTAATTCTATTAAAACTATTAAAAAGATATCCTAACCGCATTAGAATGTTGAAAAAACAAGAAGCGACCAATGAAAATGTTTAATTTCAGCAAGTACGACATAAAACAAATCTATAAATAGCTTGGTGATTCCCTCAGTATCCTACTTTCGTTTTCAACAATGTGTATGCCACATGTTTTAATTCGTTCAGATGAATGTTATAAGTGACAAATGTTTTTAGTAAGTGATATTTTACGTTCTAAATTTTACTGTTTTAAAGACTAAACTTGGTTCTATACTTTTGGCAAAGTCATTTGCCTGTATATCATTTTAACAAAAAAGTAATTAAACAATCAAAATTGAAGATGAATGAATATATCAAGAAATATCTTTTATTACCTATATTAAAATAAAAGAGTAATATATACACTCTTATTCACTGAGCCACATGTACTGAATAATTTTTGATTTTTTTTAAAGATACTTTGAAACTGCTACACAATAGTGTGAACTCATGTGTTTCCCCCATAAACAGATGAATCCAAAATTAAAAGTACAATAACATGTCATATTTTGAAAATTGATTTATACACAAAGCATCACCCTAATAAAACAACTTTATTATTCTAGACTTGTCGCTACTAATAATAAGTCCCCCAAAGTGAAATTTTGCAGTGACATCTTAAGTGACTTTTTTTTTCACTATAATTTCGTTTTAACGCTATAGTATTGTTTTTTACGACCAATTATTTCATATTAGCAAAAATTATTTCGTTTTGCGAAAAAAATATTTCGATTCTTAAGATGGATATTATTTCGTTGTTTTTTTCCAAAATATTGATTACTTTTTAAAAAATAATTATTTCGGAATTACGGAGTGTAATTTCGTTTTAGTTTCACGAAATGATATTGTCTCTTTTTTTTCATAATAGCCATATAGTTTCAACGAAATGTAATTTCGTTTTAACGAAATAATTTTGACGTTTTTATGTGAAATGGTCACTATGTTTTATTATCGTGAAAATAAGAGCGTATTTTACTTTTCGGACTCCTTGTATTGACGATGTTCTTAAAGAAAGTCGATTGTTTGTTTTGCTGAGTTTATTTATTTATTTTTATTGGATTTAACGCCATGTAAACACAATTTAGGTCATTTTACGGCGTCCAGCGTACCTAACCTTGCTTTCCTGGACACTTGCCTATAACCAGTACTCACCTACCCTTAACACAAGGCCGCAAGGCCGGAAACTTCTCCATATAGTCTAATCAATGGAGGAAAATTGACATTATTGTCATTTTTTCATGGAAGGGTATAGCTTCCCCGGGTGGGATTCGAACCCGTGCCCCCTTCGGGGTACGAGATTCCAAATCCCGGAGCGCTACCAACTGCTCTATCGACCCGGTTTGTTATGCTGAGAGCTTCCTATTGGGTCTTACATATATTTATCAAGCGTAATAGAAAAAAGCTCACTTTGTGTTTTATGTAGGCTTTTCTTAATTTGACCCAATTCATTTTGTGTATGAAGAACAAACACAACTAAATTCAATTATTTTCCGAGTAATAGGAGATTCATCGTTAGCTTAGTTTGTTTTTCCATGTTGACTTTCAATTTAAATCAACCTGATAATTGCCTTTATATGGAGTTGTATGCAAAATCTTCAGTTCCAATTTTCCGGTTTTGCATTTTATTCTAATTATTGTGGTTGCAACTGGCACAGTGATTTTTATCGCAGGGATTTTTGTATATGGAATTTTATCCTCGGCATTTTTACATTAAGCATTTTAACTTTAGGCATTTTTAACTTCGGGATTTTTACCGCTGGAATTTTTGTACATGGCATTTTAATCTGTGGCATTTTTAACTCCGGCATTTTTTTACAGCAGGCATTTTGCACATCACATTTTTACATGCATCCATACAGCCTCCTTTATTTCAATACATTAAAACGAAATTCTCAGTTGTAAATGATTAAAGTCTGTTATGTTTTAGAGATTATGGCAAACCAACTTTGCACACACCAAAAAAGAGAGGACGTGTCAAAAATGAAACCTTATTAAAAAAGCGAAATAATTTGGATTAAAAGAAGCCACAGTAAGTTATGTTATTGGGTGACATTCGACGTCGAAGAATAAACAACAATATGGCTGACCATTTTCTCACAGCCATTTGATAATGAGTGATGAAAACCTATTTTCTCATTTTCTCACAAATTACGTTAAAAACGAGATATACAGAATATCTCTGGTGCTTTTCACAAAAATTCTTACGAACAAAATCTTCATAAGTCTGTTTCATATAATTAGCACTTCAAAGTCAGACAGATAATAAGCATAACTATGATATGATATTCAAAAGGTATCCACAATTCTACAGAATTTGTATAATATTAAGAATTGATAAGCCAAATATGAATGTATTATTAATGTTTCTTGCTTTTGACTTACAAAGATTTTTTTTTCGTAAGAATTTTTGTGAAAAGCACCACTGATTATGGAATTAACCTTCAGGGAGTATTTAAACACGCTTGACAAACTTCCTTCTTCTGTCTTTTTGGTCCAATTATATCTTTTAATCAACCCTCTCATAAAATGAAAGTTGTGTTATTTTATAGTCTAATTTTCATGTTAAACACGTTCACCGACTTTAACGCTACATTTAAAGCTATTAACCCTGGTCATCGGACAACTGTAGTCTGTTCAATTACCCTGAACGTTACAAAACGTTCGGTAACGATACATTCGGAACTCCTCGGCCATTCGCTGCGAATAATCTCGGACATATTTAGTCGCTATTTTGAAACTACCGGTGTTGAAGTAAACAAATATAATCGTTTAGGCAATGAGTGATGTTTCGTTTTTTTGTCCATAAATTTGAAACATCACTCATTGCCTTAACGATCGTATATTTGTTTATTAGATTAGATTATTCGCAGCGAATGGCCGAAGAGTCCCAAATGTATCGTTACGAAACGTTTTGGAACGTTTAGGGTAATTAAACACACTGCTGGTATATATCTATTAGGGGTGTAACAATTCGGTAAAAAACGTATTGCAATATATTGTATATGCAAAACCCGTATTGCAATATATTGCAATACGCACCGTCTTTTGTGGTAAACATTCAAAGTACAAATTAATGCATGTGAATCGTCTTAATTTGATCAGCATAACATGCATAGGTGTATTTTCAAATGATCATTATTTAAATTTTTGAATTACTTGTGTAAAATAGTCTATATGTTAGAAAAAAAATGCGTACTTAGAAACGGACTTTTGGAGATGTTTTTCTCTCTCATGTAAAATCTTTTAAGCAAAGTGAAATTATTTCAAGAATTCAACATGTCTGATTTTGTTAAAAATAAACAATGTTCAAAAACTGGTTCAAGGAAAAAACGAACCGGTTAAAAACCGTTAGAACTTGTGTTGCAATATTAACCGGTTATCGGTTAACTGTTACACCTCTACTATCTTTCAATCTTTTACTCCGCTAAGTGCAGCCACAAATAAGCGCAACGGAATTATACCACCATCATAGGTAGCCATTTACACCTAGGTTGAGTAAAGCAATCGCCGGTCAATTTCATGCTCAATGAAACTAGCAAGGCCTCTGGTAGGGTCCGATCCCTAACCGTGTGACCTACCACTGGACCACTACTCCTACATTGGACTATTGGACGTAAGACGACTATACATCCAGGCTTTTTAATCAATGAAAAATAATTGGTTTAACTTTGGTTTACCCAATTCTCCAGGTTCTTTTTTGTTGGGTAGTTAATGTCTGAAGGACCATTGTCTTGAATGAGGGCCATGATTATTAACTATTTGTATTAACTCGCTTTTTTTGCTTGACATGTTTTTTGTGCAGTAGGCATTTAATCCTAAACTGGTCAATCTCGCATTTTTACGTGTCTGGACCCCCCCTTTCAAAATGGAAACCACAGCCTTGAAATTGGTGCTTTTTAACTGGATTTAGCGAATTTCACTTTATGAATGTTGTCCCCAAACATGAGCTTTATTCGCGCGCCTCTCCCATCAAAAGATGTCTCGGGGAGGGAGTTCCGAAGGGGATGTGCCCCCTTTGTTGCTGAGATTGGAAGGGGACGCAGCGCCCCTCATCGCCGGAAAAAGTCGGGGTCTTTAAGTGCAGAGAAATGGCGCAAAATGTTTATAAAAATGTTTTCAGTAACTGAAAAGAACTGGCTCTTTAGACCTCAATTTCGGAAAAAACCTAAATGAAATCTAAGTGGGTTTGATAGATAGCGAAAAATGCGTGTTTGTCCCTTTTTGCTTCGCACCAGCGTTGCCGCGGTAACTGTGATTGGGGCTCACCTTAGTTTTTCTAAAAAAATAGTCACCCAGGGAATAACGTGGCCAAATTGCATGTCTGTCTGTTCATTAGTAATGAAATCTTGTAATAGCCCTAGCGCGTTAAGGTGAAAAAATGGCTACTTTTCACACACGTCGCAACCAGTAAAGGGTTAATTATTCATACACTTAAAAGTTATTTTATTGGTGATTACTTTTGCATTTGACCTTTACCTTTGTATTTTTGTTATTCTCTTGTTATTCATCTTAAGGTGCAGTCTGGTTTACTTCAGCAATTATATCTTTTATTTCTGTAATCACTTTGGAAATGCAAAACCTCGCAATTATTTTACGAGGACCAGACTTACTTAAGTATCCGTCTCTTTCCGATTCCCTACAGACTCATTTTAAATGATCTACATTTATGTCTATTTTATTGTCCTTGTTACGATGATTGACTCTTAAACAAAGTTATATGCATATTTGATTGTCGGCGAGTCATTTGAGACTCTTTATGTATACTTCCGACGCAACATTCTTTGAACATAATTTACCGGAAAGATTACAGCCTTTAGCCTTGAAAAGTGTGTAAACATTATTGAAATGCTTTTCGGAATAAATAGCATTCAAAATTATTACCAATCTGGCTGAAGCACTCCGACAGCCACCGTAAAATCAAAAGCCATTCTGCTAAAATGCTTATTCAGTAAAGTTCTGCTGTGAAGACTACCTTGTTTAATGACATGCAATGTCATGTGACTTTTGAGATGCCTTAAGCCTGTTTAACATCAGCCGTGCGATTTTTTGTCGTACGATTTTTACTGCGAACCAAATCGCAGACGAATCGCAGCCGCCGCAGATACATCAAACTTTCCATGCAATCGTCGTGCGGCGGCCGTGCGACGCTCTCACGAGCCGTAGGTTGTTCGTCGCACGTGTTTACGCACGACTGCCGTGCGATAATCGCGAGGCTGTCGTACAAACACTAACGACTGCCGTAAGACTGTCGTGAGATTTCGAAAAGTTTCGTACGTCATCCGTACGTCAATCGCACGACAAACGCAAACTTGTACGAGAGTCGTACGATATTCATGCGGACGCCTAATTCTTTAACTGACTTGCGACTGTCTCAAGAATAACGTACGGTTGTCTTACGGCAGTCGCACGACTGTCTTGCGGGCTCCAAAAATGCAAAAATCGCAACGAGATCGCAAGAAAAATAAACATGTTGAAAATTTGACTTGCGACGTCTACGACGATGCGATCACTTGAAAAAACGCACGACTGTCTTGCGGCGTTCGTACGAAGTTCTGCGATTTTTAGAAAATGTTGTCGTACGACTGCCGCAAGCGTCATGTGAAATAGGCTTTAAGCACCAAAATTCTTAATCTGAGAACAAAATGGTCACTATAGACAGTGTGGGAGAATAACGTGAACTATATGGTTGCTAACAAGGCAAAACTTGACGACCAGATCAACTAATTTAGATGAAAAAGACAAGATAAATGACATTTATATGTAATCCATTTTTATCAGACCTAGTACAGTCTAAGCAGTAAAAAGTTCCCTTTCTAGCGGTAGTTCTTCTAACCCCACAACGGTGCTAGTTTTCTAGTTTACCTCGAGGTTATGAACGAGTTGAGAGAATTTTGGAAGAAATTTAGAACCGTTGTGGGGTAGGTCACGTGATTCCCCATACTGATAAAAGAAACATTCCGATATTGAAATCAGCTATTTTGATAGTCTTAATAGTGGAACTTTACTGCATCAGTTTTTTATTTTTGAAAAATTTCTGTTAGAAATTGACAACTATAAATAGCGTTTTCATTGATATTTCAAACTGTAAACTTTAAGATATATACATATAAGGATAATATTCATAAATATGTACTATGCCTGGCTAGCTCAGTGGGTAACACGTAAGTCGAATGATCGAGAGGTCGTACTATCCGTTGCCGGACGGAGCCTTTTTTCGTGGAGCTTGGTCATAAAATATTTTTCTGCTGCCGTAACTATGGGAAAACGTTCTACGCCTTTACTGGTGTGCCGACTGCCGTACAGCCTGCGGCACACGCTTGATACTTATAATTCTTCTCGAAGAATAGTACATAAATGTTTTTTTTCTTTTTAAACGTCGTATGCAACACATATTTAGGTCATATATACGACGGCAAGCCCTTCCTACTATAGGTTTCCTGGACACTTTCTAAGTTTCTATCACCAGTACTAACTAACCCTACCACGTAACCAACTCATGTATAGGGTATGACCTGCCGCGACTGGGCTCGAACCAGCGATCTCGGATTCGAAGTCAGACATGCTAACCATTTTGTAATCAAGTTGCTTGCGTAGGAAGATTTTTGACAAATCGTTCACAATTATCTGTCATGATTTTCGTACAATTTATTGTATGTCCTTTATTATTTCAGACATGAAAAGATCAACAGAACAGAACAGAACAGATACTTAATTAAAGGGCTTGAACAATACTCATCACCCATATAAAGTTGACTTTATGTATATTGGACATTTATCATCAAATTCGGATATCGAAATTTGGACACTGAAATTCGGGTACAGAGCTTCGGCTACAGACAAATTCGGATACATATACAGAGTTGCAGACATTCGGATATACTTTTTAGGATATGTCCTTTTACAAATTGCCATAGATGGTTTGGACTGTTTTAATATGCGTGTGTCGAAAGATACATGAACTTATAAGCATACACTTCATCACTATGTAAACACATTCATACTCTTTACTTCAATCCATGTGTTAGTTGTTCAGACGATCTCAGTAAAAAATCATCATATCGAATGCCTAGTCTAGATTTTGCATAGTTAAAGACAGTGTTAATGATGACGACTCCATTTAACGTAAATACAACAGAGATGGTTATGTCATATGATGACAACAATATGACGAACGGCAATAAAACTGAAGGTATGTAAACAATTTAATTGCAGGAGGTAGATCGCAAGATATCATCGCTGGTTAAACAAAGCGAGCTTTCATTAAATGTCCCACAACTTAACTCTGTAAAACATAAGGGGCCTATCATAAACCGAAAGATGAACCACAAAACTTTTTTATAATGGAAGTGTATTTTCATAAGAATTCTTGGCACAGACCTGCCAAAAATCTAATCTGAAAGCCCGTCTACTTATCCATTGGTCATTGGCTCAATTTTAAGGCGTATTCTTCTTGCCTGAAACGATTTCTTGCAACTTGTTAAGGGCACATTAAGGCGACCAGTCAACTCATTCACAGTTCATTGAAAAGGTAACTATTTGAATGAATCCATTTAGCAGTAACTATGCGCATACTTCCGGCAGTGACTGACAACTGCTTTACACGATCAGAATCTGTGATAGGAGGTAAATTGTTGGTAGATATTTTTTCGTGACCAAGTTATATGAAAGCATGCCACGCCTGGTAATCAAACCTTCCAATCTCCGTAAACAGATATCCTGTTGAGCTTTGTCGTACAGGATCTCTAAGATATCAATGGAGGGTCACGTCGAGATGACCTTTATGTCGACCAATCCATGCGTAGCTTTCATCTAGACGAAACACTGTTAATAAAATATTGATTTCTTAATTTCTATTTTTAGACCTAGGTTTGCGAGCTAATTTAACAACGGTAATATTCACAGACTGCGATTGGACGGCTCATTTTAAATTGTGTGACGTAGATAATGTAAACAAGTTACTACTAATAATAATTTCGTCATGAATATTATGACGAGAAAAGGTCACCTGAACGTGACCCTCGTTTAAAAACGGCAAGATCTAAATTAGTGAGAAGCCGAGCGAAAAATTTTAAATTGGGTTTTAATCAGATTGCGATTGCAAACCTACGAACAGTCGATAAGACCTGTTTGCTACCGACTGAGTCAGCCCGGTGGCTTTCTTTAATTCAATTACTAGATATACATGTATTTCTTTTTTTCATTGCAGATACATCAAAGCTGACGATATCACAATGGGGCTTCTGGGTAAATTTTATATCAACACCTATCATAGTGAATGCTGGGATTGCCGGAAACTGTTTGTCATTGGTTGTTATGAAGACAAAGAATTTACGTCACAAATCCTATTCCCATTACCTCTGTGCATTGGCTGTGTTCGATACGCTGACACTGATTTTAAGACAGATCCAAAGTATTGATGAATATTACGTACATAAACGTGCCGAGCCTGGCGTTTTTCAGAATTTCAACAGCCTCGGTTGCAAGACGTATAATTTCTTCTCGAATGTTATTCCATTAATAAGTTCTTGGCTTGTCGTGTTCATGGCATTGGAGAGAGTGATTGCCGTCTGTTTTCCATTTAAAAGAGTTCTATTACGGAAGCCGAAGAGTGCCGTTAAATTAATGAGTTTATTAATTCTGATTGCTTGCCTCAGCCAATCATTCCGTTTTGTAACAGTGGACCATATCTTGTACGATAAAGCGAACAATATTTGGGATTGCCAATCGGCAGAAGATTATAAACATCTATACACCAGTTTGGATACTTATCTCTTCCGCTGGACGCTTGTTTTCTGTATTCCCGTGGTATTGATCATTTGTTTCAATTCCCTCGTCCTGTACCAAATCTTCAAAGTCAAGAAGGAGTTTTGTCGCCATGAACATAACTTTCGAAATTATCGGCATGGAAAAGGAATGCAGAAGAAATATCGAAGCACGTGCATGTTAATGGCTGTTACATTTACATATATCCTAACCTTGTTGCCATTGTTTACGATTTCATTTATTGTAGACATTACTATCAAGCTTGGAGATCGGGCCACTGCAATGTACACGTATATCACATTAAAACCTTATATGGACTTGTGTACATCTATTTCACTAATCAATTACGCTGTGAACTTTTATATTTATGTTTTGTCTGGTAAACACTTCCGGTACGAACTTGTGAAACGGTGTAGAACCAATAGTCAGTTCATGAGATCTTCAACTCCTAGGAGCACGCGAGAGGACTTACTGCGCATGTCCACGAATCGACATCGTGAAATATGATATGGTGTATTTATTTTTCTCACAAGTTCGTAGAAAGTTATACAAATATAATGCATAGTGGTTTAATGCCACCTATTAACAAGTTTCCTTATCTAAATCAGAGAGCCACCCGGCTAGCTCAGTAGGTAGCACCGTGCTAGCACGCAAGTCTACTGATCGAGGGGTCGTGGGTTCCATTCCCGGGAGGGGCATACTTTCGTGGAGCTTGGTCATGAAATTACTTCTACGGCCATTCTCCCTCCTTCCAATGATTTTTAATTATGTAGGGCAGTTGTCAGTCACTGGTGAAAGTATGCGCTAAGTAGTTTGTTAACAGCTATTCCAGAGATTCAGCTTTTCCAGGAGGAGTTAGAAGGTTGACTGACCGCCGTCGTATGACCTATATAATGTGTTGCTACGGCGTTAAACCAAACAAACAAACTAAAAAAGTATATCGGAGGTCGGTCGTCAAACCGATTGTCCATGGACAAGTTTGAATCTTTTTAAACTTAAATTTACTACGAACCTTCGTCAGTGGCCGACTATGGTGGCTGATTTACGCCATGTTGCTTTGTCGTCTTTCGGGTCGTCACATAAAAACACGAAAGTAAGACATAACAGTCTTTTTGTCGTTTTTTCGTCTCGCGGGGCGCCATGCAAAAACTCAATCATTTTAATCATTTGTCGTATTTTCGCCTGAGGAAGCACAATGCAAAAAGTATAGTTTTGCGACTTAACGTTTTCAAAAGTTACAAAAGTTCTTGTCGTGTTTGCTTTAATTTTGTCGTATCTTCGTGTTTTCGTCTCAAGACCCGCGGAACGAAGGTACGACAAAAATACAAATGGTCACATTTGTGCGACAAAACTAAGGCAAAATTACGACATGAAAAGGTGTCGTACATTAAATTTGTAAAACATTATAAACATCATCAGATACAAGCACGTCAAATGTTTAAATTGTCGTATGATTGTGTTATTGTATGGCGCTCCGTGGGACGAAGATACGAATTAAATACCAATTACCATGTCGTACTTCCGAGTTTTCATTAGGCGCCCTGCGGGACAGCAATGCAACTTGGCGTAATTCAGCCATCCTAACTGACAACAGCCCTACTTGGGTAAAGATATTAGATTTAGAATGTGCATGTAAATTCTTCATTACAAAGTTCCATAAAAATATCGTGTTACGTAACAAATTATTGTTTGACAAATTGATAACGTGATGATTTCACATTAGAACGACACTGAAAATTAATTTGAATGACACAAACATGAAGTATTTGCTTGTTGTTCTAAATCCTGTAAACGTAGCATGCGGATTACTCGGGCATAATCATTGTAACCACAGTCCGAGATGATGATAAAAAAGAACGCATCATGCGGATAACTTGGACATTATCATTGTAACCACAGTCCGAGATGATGATAAAAAGAACGCATCATACGGATTACTCGGGCATTATCATTGTAACCACAGTCCGAGATGATGATAAAAAAGAACGCATCATGCGGATAACTTGGACATTATCATTGTAACCACAGTCCGAGATGATGATAAAAAGAACGCATAATACGGATTACTCGGGCATTATCATTGTAACCACAGTCCGAGATGATGATAAAAATAACGCATAATGCGGATAACTTGGGCATTATCATTGTAACCACAGTCCGGGATGATGATAAAAAAGAACGCATCATACGGATTACTCGGGCATTATCATTGTAACCACAGTCCGAGATGATGATAAAAATAACGCATCATGCGGATAACTCGGATATTATCATTGTTGATTTCTATTTGTTGTATTAATTAGACACTGACAGTCCGCTTAGACTATCTACTCAGGGACGAAGGTTCAGTTCCCTGACTGGACCGACGTAACTGCTTCTACTCTTTTTATGTTCATGATTTTTTTCCTCCTTTGTATTACGAACGGTAACTAACAGCCTCAAGCTTAATAATAAGCTTAGTGCTGGTTATAGACTAAAGCAAGAGGCAGTGAGTTAGTTGACTGACCGTCTGTATGTAACTGAAATATTTTTTTCGACCGAGCGACTTAAAAACTGAAACAATGAAACCAATCAGTGGACGCACTTGAACTTCTGACTAAATTATGCTATCCAATATATCAAAAAGGTACCATCTTACGTAAAACTAAAACACGTTTAGGTACGTTTCTGCGTGTAGGGGGCGTAATGTGAATATAAATAATTGAAAGACGTGTGTGTTATTTATACGTTATAACTATAATTGCTTTAGATCATGTTTGTTTGGTTTAACGCTATAGCAACAAACACATTGTATTGGTTATATAACGGCGGTCAGTCAAACTACCCACTGTTTTTGGCGAGGCTGAATCTCTGGATTTAGCTGTTAACCAACTACTAAGCGCATACTTTTGTCAGTGACTGAAAACTGCCCTACATAATTGAGAATCAAATGAAGGAGGAAGAATGGCCGTATAAATAATTTCATGACCAAGCTCCACGAAAGTATGCCTCGCCCGGGAATCGAACCCAAGACCTCTCGATCAGTTGATTTGCGTGCTACTAACTGAACTAGCCGGGTGACTTATAATTGCTTTAGAACAATGCATCTATTTCAACAGGCCATTTTGATAAAATTCCTGATTCCCAATAAGTCAAGTTTTGTGCTTATCCCAAACATACGTTTTTTATTGATCTTTTTCTATCGAAATGATTGTAAAACAAGTATATGATAGCTGTTCCCATGCAGTTGGTCGAAGCTAGCATGTTGTTTTTTATGATTTATATGACAGACAATATTATTGCATGTAAACATTGCTTTGTTAATAAAAGCCATAAAACAAAGAAAAACAAATAAAATTATTATCCAACTAAGTCACGTGTTTTTTGCAATATGTAAGAAAAACGATTTAAAATTATAGACAACAGCACAATAAAAATGGGCTACTGTCGTATTATTTTTGTTCTAGTTATAATAGAAAAAATAAAACTGTATGTTGCTATGGAATAAAACATAAACGCATATTTGTATGCACTTTAAAAATCAAGCATGCAACGTACTTATTTTCGAATGTCTTTCCAAACTAAGGAAAATATATAAAATTCACTGTCAAATATTTTCAAAAAATTCGTCGTTTCATTTTTATAAACACTATTGTGATAATAGATAATAGTTCATTAGATATAAAAATATATCAACCGTTATTCCATTCAAACCCTCTCGGTCAGCTGATTTGTTTGGGCGTCTGATAACGAATCCAGAGATCATGGCCGCCCGGCAAGCTCAGTTGGTAGCACGCAAGACTACTGATCGTGGGATCGTGTGTTCGATTACCGGACAGGACATAATTTCGTGAAGCTTGGACATGAACTTACTTCTATCGCCATCTCTCTCCTACTAACGATTTATAATTGTGTAGGGTAGTTGTCAGGTATTGACGAAAGTATGCGCTTAGCAGTTGGTTTACAGCTAAATCCAGAGATTTTGTCTTTCCAGAAACAGTGAATAGGTTGACTGACTGCCGTTATATAAACTAAACATGTGTTCCTACTTAGTTAAACCCTACAAAAACAAACAAACTACTCAAATTGTGTTCAAATCTTTTTTAATATTTTAAGAATTTAATACTGTTGCTTTCCATCTATATTCACTATAAAGTATTGTTGCTTTATACTCACTAACATTGACCCCGTTGTCTTGGGCTTGTAACTTGCAAGTTATCACCTTTTTACTGATTTAAATTTGAATAATTAGCCATTTATATATGAGAAGAATAATTGAATAAAAATACTTTACAGTGTGTGTGTTGTTTTGTTGAAGTACCAGATTGCATATTCTGAGGCTATTTACGACGACTGGTTCACGTAACCAGCTTTCTTAGCGCGTTTACATTTACCAGAGGTGCGTTCAACAATGCGAGCGCTCGAGCGAGCGCCTGCTTCGCAAATTGTTAGGCTATTGAACGACTGCAAGCGCTCGCTGTTAAATCCAAGATGGCGTCAAACAGCACATTATTGAAAGTAGGAGGTGGGGGACAACTATTTCTGCTGATAAATGAGCTTTTTCACATTTTCTATCATATATGAATCATTATGATACAATTGACTGTTCAAAATAAATTATAGTATCTACATTGCATGGATATGCTATGTGGATCAAGTAAAACAAGTTTGCATCCCACTTGTCAGGGATAACTCTCTGAGATAAAAAATGTAGATTTTTGCAGCCGCCATCTTTGTTATCTAGGTGACAAACCTCTCGAGCTGAATCGCGAGCGCTCGCGAGCACACGCGCATGCGCCCGCGTTCAGGACGAGAGCGATCGTTGTTGCTCTGAGCGCTCGCATTGTTTAACGCACCTCTGTACTCTGTTACTCTCTTTAAAGGGTCGACAACTTCTCCCTATATATAAAATATCCCAAACCAGCAGAAAATATTTTCATCCAATAAACCAGTTACTTTTATCTTACTGTATGTGTAGTCCGAATCTTAGAACAGTTTATCATGTAGCTAAGAGCAGCCATTTTGATGTCGATCCATATGAATTTATTGATGTGTGTCGTCATTTTGCAAGTGTATTCATATATGGTTAAAAAAGGTGACATGACTACATGCAATAAAAATTCAACTTCAAGTGACCCAGCAATGTCACCCATCAACTCTTTAAAAGCATTAATGTACTGTTTAAGTGACATGAAATATTGCTTCATGTATTAATTCTAAACCCATTTATAGTTGCTCGTTGATATTGGAATTAAATGACCCATAACATACCATACAAACTGTGCCATTTTGATATTTATACTTTTTCTACTTGATTTGCAGTACAGCATACAATGCCAAACATTGAAATTTACTTCCAACAGGTTCATACACATAACAATACCTTGTGGATTTCTCTATTATGCATGCATCTTATTTCCACAAAAATGCCAAATTAAACTCATAAAATGTAATACAAAATAACATTTATTCTTGGCTAAATAATTATATACAAAACATAAATTCATCCAGTTGACAAATAGATAAAAAATAATAAATGACAATACAATGTAATATAAACATATGCGAAATATACAAAATTATACATGAATATACTCCAATCAACATTTTTCTATACAAAGACAATATTTTATTGGTGCTCAATCTACAGTTAGTAAATATATATGTTTGTTTTGTTCATGTCCACTTTAAAACCTGGTCTGTATATTAAAATGATGATATCATTTCTTTCAGTGCAGCTGGTATATCTGTACTGTGTCATCGAAGGAGCCTACAAACATTCTGTTCAGTCTAGGGTGAATACACACAGACAATGGGTTAACACCACACTCTGCTGTATTAACAATAGTACCTATTTTATGTCCATCTCTATCACACTGAACTATAGATTGTAATTTATAGTTTGCAAGAATGATATTTCCAGAACTATCAACACAAACACCTGTAGGTTTTATTTCAGTATCTGTGATTGTCTCAATATAACCACATTCTGGGTTGAGACAAACCAGACCTTTCTCATCATCAGCAACAAATAATCTATTATTATAGTCACTAAATGTGATATGATTACAGCAGCCAAATAGATCTTGTCCATCATTATCTGTGGTAACAGTCTTCAATAAATTGCCTACCATATCATACATACATAATGACTTGCTCCCATCAGTTATATATAGTTTATCATCATTGTAAGCAATACCAAAACTTTTGTGATTTATTTTAAACGAACGAGATATAGATAACTTATCATCATTAATTGTAACAAACTGGATCACATCCCTACATGCTACTGCCACTCGTGTATTGTCTACCATACATATACCTTGTGGTCCGTAAGGTACCTGACAAAAATCCAACAATGATGATGATGATATAGCATAACGTTTTAGCTTGTCGTTCATATAGTCTGTAAACAGGACAGTATCATTTACGATACATGATCCACGTAAAGGACAGTTGTCGCTCTCATCCTGAAGCTCTCATCCATGTCACATATCTTTTTAACCTTATATAGTTTGCTATGTCTTAATATTTTGGAAGTTGTATTTCCTAAGCCTGTCATACTCTCTAAGCTTGTTTTCAATTCTTCGTTCGGTCGGAATATAACTTCTGCATGACGGATTCCTGATGAATATATTTCGCTTGATTCTATGGTCATGATATCTTTCTGTGCGAGTTTAGAACAGACGAACTGTTGAGCTACATTCCCTGATGCTTGACTCAGTTGTTGTTTAAGTTTTTTCAAATCCTTAATGTAATCTTCATATATCTTCTTTTCATCAAAGAATTGTGTTTCAAGTTTCTCGTACTCATTATTGATCTCATCAATTGACGCTTCTTCTAATTCCCTAATCAGTTGTTCCATTTCCAATCTGAAATCATTGGCAGCTTTGATTGCAGCTTCTTTAGAATCTCGTAGACGCTGAAGAAGGCCATCAGTTTCTGTTTGTCTTCTATTCATTTTATCTAGCACTCTAGAAATATCTGAGCCAGTTTTAGATGTATCAGTTTTATTGTAGAGGTGATCAATATTGTCAGAAATTGAGACCATATCATCACATGATCTGGAATAATACAAAACAATACAAACATGTATTAATGTGATTTAATTGCATAGGTCTGTGTTTACAAATTTACGTAAAAATATTAATGTCCATTATATATATTTTACATATTTCTGAGGGCTACGGGTTCGATTTCATTCCAAAGATCTGTGTTTATAAATTAACGTAAAAAATACAAATGTCCATTTTATACGAGTATAAACTTGTCAAAACACGTAGACTTTTAAACCCGTTTCGGTAGCGCAGTTGCTAATACGCCTGGATTTGGAATCTCGTATTCCGAGTGCTACGGGTTCAAAACCAATCTGGGGAGGATATACCCTTCCATTAAAATTAGACAATAATGTCAATTTTGCTCAGTTGATAAGGTATATGGAGAAGTTTCAAGTCTTGTGGAAGGGAAGGCGAGTACTATTTATAGACAAGGGTCCAGGAAAGCTAGGTTAGGTTTGCTGGCCGCCGTAAACTGACAAAAATGTGTTGACAAATTACATAAGTTAAATAAAACAAATTTGAAAGTGAAGTTTGGATGTCGTCTACATTTAAAGAGTACATTTCGACGTGTGATATTTCACTAAGAAACAACATAAACTGTATACATTTTAAACGGTCACTATATATTCTCATTAAACAATGTCATATTTCATCTTTAAACACGAACGATGAAATTCAATATCAAATCTTGGCTTCATTTTAAGAAACTAAAACACACCTTCTAAATAATATCGGTACTCTAATTACATTGTTTGCAAAATCAAATATGTAAGTGTCATCGTTTACACCAGTTTGTTTTTAAACTAAATTACATTGATAACAAAGAGAAATTAGTGCAAACTTAGATACACAAACGGCGTACAATAATATCGCGTAAAATTTATCTTAATAGGTTTAAAATTAGAATTAGAACTACCAATAATTATTACTCACCTATGATCTTCTGCGGCACAAACATAACAACACACATCATTATGGTCCCCACAGTACATGTCTACAATCTTTCCGGCATGTTTACTACATTGTTTCGTAGGAAATGCTGGTAATGTCCTTGTAAGTCCTTGAGGTTTAACGGCAGTGTTATCCAGAAAAGAATGTCCCTTAGATACCGGAATCCTTCTATGGAAATCAATACAATCCTTACAACAATATCGCTGGCAATCTAAACAATATTTTAAAGCCTCTTTAATTAAATCGTCTTCGGCGCAAGACGTACAAATATATTCATAAGTCTCCTCCGATGTTTTCTGCATGTTTTCCGCAGTCGCCATTTTGTAAAACTATGTCCTTGTCGATATTTACAGGTGTGTATATTAACTTGAATATTTGAGTATCTAGAAAATATCTACTTTCGATATTGTTTTGCTATTAAAAGATTACATTTCACTAGGGTTAAACTATATATGAAAATTGAAAACAACTATAATTTAGTTAATATATACCTTTTGTACTTAAACACAAATGTTTCATCGTAAAAACATACTTTCGCAAACTAAATATGTATTCCTTACAACGTCCGTCCATGTATGTCGAAATTTATAAAGTTTGTATAATGTTTTGTTTAATCAATACCTTGACCTAGATTGAATTCATGGAAAATCTAATTTTAGAACAAAATTGTGAGGTTAATATTTAGTACTTTTGTCTATAAATACAATCATAAAGGTGTAAACCAAACGTCGATATTTTAAGTTGACAATTCATTATAAAAAGTACTGTTTAAACTTATAATGCTAATCTACATTTACTTTACTTGTTGGCAGCAGGAGCTCAGTGCGGTGTTGCCTTATCGTCCATGTAAACAGATTAACAACCCGGTAGCACAGTTGGTAGCATTGGGATTAAAACTCTCGCGTTCCGAAGGTGGTACGAGTTGGAATCCCACTCGGGGAAGTTATATCCTTCCGTGAAAATTAAACAGTAATGCAATTTTTTTATCCATTAATGTGGTATGTAGATGCATCCGGCCTTGTGGAATGGTAGGTGAGAACTGGTTTTAAATAAGGGTTCAGGAAAGCTATATTAGGTGACATGGACCCTGTAAAATGACCAAAATTGTGTTGACACAGCGTTAAACCAAATAAAAACAGATTAACAACTGTAACATGAACAAACCCTACACAGATTTTTATCACATACTGCAATGTGAAAACAGTAGCCTGTTCAATTACCCTAAACGTTCTAAAATGTTCCGTAACGTTACGTTCGGAATTCATTGTGAATAATCTGTTCTTATAAACATATGTGCGATCGTCAAGGCAATGAGTGATGTTTCAAAATTTATGGACTAAAAATGTAATGTCGCAGGGTCACTTGCCCATGTTATATATATATTGTCTATCATCTATTTCTTTCATTTCTATACACCCCATTTCATTTTTTATCATAATCATCCTCAATAATTTATACACATCGCACCTACAATTATTACATGTCATCAACACTTTACATTAGGGCGGAGTCAACCTGTCAGCGCATGCGCGCATGTCCACAAGTGAACTTCTGTAATCAGCGCATTTGCCAGTTGACTTTCATGGTGAGAACCATTGTTTGTTCTATATCATATTTTATTTATTACAGGTTAGTAGCCCTTCTCTATTATGTTGTTGACATGTTTTATTTATATACGCGACTTGTATTTTATCTCATGTTTGTATTTCATGTTTATTTCATATTTTTGAACAAATTTAATAAATAGACTGCGTGCGACGTGATGCCGCACGTGCGCATTTGCCAGTTGACTTTCATGGTGAGAACCATTGTTTGTTCTATATCATATTTTATATATTACAGGGTACACCACACGAGGACAGAACCCTCGCATTTTTATTGGTTTTGTTACAACATTGTACAGGACAGCTAAGAGGGTGACAGTAACATCACTCATTCCCTTAACGATCGTATATTGTTTACTTCAACACCGGATATTATTCGCAGCGAATTGCCGAGGAGTTCCAAATGTAACGTTACAGATCGTTTTGGAACGTTCGGGGTAATTGAACAGGCGACTGATCGGAGTTTTGGTAAACGTGTCCACGATTCATTACCTCCAAAACTAGCAATCTGACACCCAGTCGAGTTCGATTACTTGATTGCCAATTGTATTACGTGGACCTCGTAAGTATTTAAATAAGTGGGGACACTGAAAAAATGAAAACCCTTTTATAGCTCAAACAATAGCTATCGAAGGGTAGCTATATATTGCAAACAATAATACTAGGAATTATTTTGTGTTGTATGAAACGACATCTTATCATTTTCAGATTTGTATCCAGCAAAACAGTTACCTAAGTATGTTATCCGATGATCTTATTCTGTCAATTCTACAGTATTCTCTATTATACGAAGATGCACTTGAATATGGTGAATACGAATATCAATTTCTTTAGCAATATTGCAGATAGTTAAAATTATATACATTAAATGTATTATGCATGAAAGTGACAAATGGAAATAAACAGGGAAATATATAAATTCATTGATTTCAACTTCATTTATATTAATGTAGAATAATTATGAAATGAATCAAAGTATTCTTAACAAAGTTTAACATTAACAAATACATTCAATAATAAAATGCATTGAATCAAACTATTTAATTATGTAAAATTATAAAATATTCTAAAGAGTATTCAGTATGAACGCCACTCTATAAAGATATTTTTATATACAGCACACATGAAAGCTGTTTTTCTTAAATGAAGCAGGGGCGGATCCAGGATATTGTTCCAGGGGGTCTATACTTTTTGTGAGGGGGTCTCAACATTCGAACCACAACAACATTATACACTGCTTGCAGAATAATGCAATATATTAATAATAAAAAAAACTGCATAACATTAAATCAATGTTAAGCACTGGGAAAAGTTCCTTCATGCTACTTTGAATTGACGAACAGTCAAGAAATAGACTAACGGATAGTTACATACTGAAAATTATCAGGGGGTCCGCCCCGCGCTGACCCCCTGCTAGATATGTCAAAGCAGCGTATCATTTGACAGAAAAAAATTGCTACATGCTACTTAAAGTGTCTAACAGTCAAGAAATACACATATGGACAAGTACATTTTGGAAATTCTGGGGAGGGGGTCAGACCCCATGACCCCCCCTAGATCCAACTTATAATATAATGAAGTTTTTTAAAATATAACATTCATAAAAGACACAAAATACAGTTCAATTCACTTTTTAAGTTTAGGTTTGACAAAGTGTTCTTTTCATAAAAAGGGGGTCCTTTATAACAGTTCACTGAATTCGTTTATTGTTGTCGCTTCGTAAATTATGTTAACCAAATTATAGATTATCTTTTTATGTGGAGTAAGTTTCTTCTATCTCGAGTCCTTATCTTAAACATTAGTTGACCAAACTGTTGTTCGAAGTATTAACAACCAAATTCTCATTTCGGTTACTATTGTCCTGCATGATTTAGAAACTGTAGTAGAAGAGAGAATGGTCAAAGATTGAATTATGACCAAACTCCACGAATGTATGACCCGCTAAGGAAACGAACCTACGACTCCTTGATCAGTAGACGTGCGTGCTACTAACTGAGATAGGGTGTGGTAGGTTTGATTTTCTAATTTTCTAATGAGAACTTGCATGCTACCGACTGAATTAGCCCGGAATTTTCACAAATACTTTAGTAGAGCTATATAACTGAACTAGTGTTTAACCAGGGTCAATAACGCAGTTGGTAGCGCCCCGGGATTTGGAATCTCGTTTCCTGAATGGGGCACGGGTTCGAATCCCATCAGGGAAAGTCATTTCCCTCTATGAAAATTTGACAATGTCAATTTTCCCATTGATTTGATAATATGGAGAACTTTTGGGCATTGTGGAAGGGCATGTGAGTACTGGTTATAGACAAGGGTCCAGGAAAGCTAGGTTAGGTTCGCTGGACGCCGTAAAATGGCCTAAATTGTGTTGAAACGGCGTTAACCCAGTAAAAAAACACTGAACTAGTATTTAGTTATCATAAATTGCAAGTGTTGCAAGATAATGACGGAGAAAGACAATTATTGAGAACATTAGATAATAATGTTAAATATCTTTTTATTATCGAGTACATCATTATGAACTTATGATGCATTAGTTTTTGTACTTGGAAGATTTCTTAAGTAAGAAAATATAATGGAATTTTCGTAACAGCGTCTTAGAAACCACTATTATCTTGTTATAGCTATGTTGTTGGCGTGTTGATCTTTTACTTTACAATTTTCTAACATACGGCTTACATTATTTCTATTATTTTAAGTAAAAGTTTTAGTTATGTCGTTTTTGGTCGATTTATCAAGTTGATTACGCTATTTTGTAAACCAACTGCTATATTTATAGTACACTCATTGAAGATCTTAATTTTTTAAACAATTATGTCAATTGTGGAAAGGTAGGTGAGTACTGTTTATAGACAGAGGTCCAGTAAAGCTACTTTAGGTGCGCAGTACGCCGTGAAATGACCAAAAAGTGTTAACACAATGTAAAACCCAATAAAAATGAAATAAATCTCCTACTTTTTAAGATACTGTATAACGTTTTAATGTTAAATACAAAAACAAATAAGTATTTTATACTTTTCCCCATATGAAAAACTTATAACAATTTATACGTTAGAGTTGTCGGTCTTGAAGTATAGACAAGTACTGATTATAAACGATGTTCCAATAAAGCTATGTTACAAGATCTGACTGTGGTGGATTGAGACGGATTGTTCGCTGATTTTCTTCTTGGAACGTAGCATTTGTTATATTTAAGTCACATTGTATTGCAATTACGTTTATTATTCCTGATTGTTTAAAATAAGTAATATATTATATTATACAGTCATAAACATATCCAATTTACTGTGAACGCGTTTGGTAGAACAACATCATTGTCAATTATAGAAGATGAATTCTGAATGATTTATTTCTGTACCTCAAAATATTTGCTGACTTCAATTTCTACTTTAAATTTCTCTTGTTAAACCAGACTTGTTTCAGTTTGAATTTATCAATTGCAAAAACCTTATTTAAAATTAAGATTGTCTTGACATATACGTAGGCGACAGGAGACGTAAGTTTATTAAAGATTCGTATTTTTCTGGTTTAGAAATACAGTTCCCAATTAAAGTATAGAGATATAATTTGCTTTATACAATTCTTAAATTTTGATGATGTTTTTCTGTAGAAGCATTTAATATTTTAAAGTATGGCTTGAGCTAAGATGAAAACAAATTTTATAATTGCAACACGTGTATATGATACATTGTCTAATATCCTAAACCCTCAAAAACCATGTTTATGTTTATTGTTATTATTTTCTATCGCATAGTATTTATGCCATCTTGTTTCACTTGAAATTTTAATGCTAACCATAAATTAAAACAAAACTAAAATCATTTTAAATTAAACATTTATCAAACTTTAGATAAAGAATATTCAGTAAGCCTTCCGAGTGAAAATGTCTCCAAACTTTTGATTGGTACTGTATGTATTCTTTAAAGATAAGTTTGATAAACGTCATTTTCTCATGTGTTGCGTAGCAGAAACTTGGATTGAATTCTGCTCAATCAAATTATGAGACAATAACAATTGTCTTTCCATATATATTAAATCAAATTTTTACAGTTAAATAACTCTAGATGAAACAGACGAATTAGATATGATGTTGTACAATCTTATTTTTAATTATTTTGTGCTGTATCGTTTGCTTACCTTTGTATTTCAATTATAAAGTTTTTTTAAAAAGTTTTGAATCTTCCTTTTGTCTGTAATGATTATAATTATTTCATCAGCCCAGCTATCTTAGCTAACACATGACCTATATTCCAACCAATACAATTATCTCCACCATACCTGTTTATCCGATGAAATTCTCTTCCGTAAGAGAGAAATAGATAAAAGATATGGTAACATTAGTAATTTGTGATGAACAGATGCGTAGCACGGACATTAGTTGCTGACTACTTACCTTGAGTATTATGTAACATTTTTTTTTCAATCTGCTCTACGTTAGACTGATGAAAGACACAATAATTAGACTCAGCATTGTGACTTAGTCAATATGAATAACAATATTACCCAACTCCTACTGCTAATACCGAATAACACTAAAATGAATCTCGTGATAAGAAACAATTACGAAGCCACTAATAAATCGTTTTTGCTGTCCTTGAGCTAGGATATTAACATCATGAGGAAATTAAATTCGAAAATATAATAATAAATGTCTAAAGTAAATTGATTTCACAACTTTGGGTGTTGTCCGTTGACAACATAACCAATAAACAACTCTTTGGAATATATGCAAATTAGGCAAAGAACGTTTTATATATGTTGAATATGTTGAACCATAAATAAAAAGTAAAATTGTACAATGTAGATGTCCTTTAAATACAAAACTTTTTCCAGGGTGTTTTAACAGACTCACAATTATGCACATAGTAAACGAAATTTAGTTTTGACAGGGGGTATGGTGGTTTGTTCGACATACTGATTGTGTTGAAATGAACAATACATTGTAGTATATTTTATTTCAATTCTGCGCTGCCTTTGAAGGAGTGGCTTATTTTAATGTTTACACACGTAATGCTATTTATAGGCGGATCCAAGGGGATGGGCAGACCCGGCGTACGCCCCCCTTAAATTGCCAAAGCAAAGTTTGTTGTTTTTTTATCATAAAGTATGAAGATTTTAAATTTAGTGAAGCAACGACATCAACCATAGCACTTATCGTCGGCATGTTTGTCCTTTCAGTCTAAGATATTAAACTCAGTAAAACAACAACATCAACGTCAGCACTTATCGTCGGTGCATTTGTCTTCTTACTTAGCTTTTGAAGTAAACCTTGAGCTGTCAATCAAACTGATATTATTTCTACGAAATGTCATAAAATACTTGTAAATGTTCCTATTCAAGTCACTGTTTTTTTTCTTTGAGTGTTTATCTATCAATTGAAATTGATACACGTCTGACGTCTACGTGACTTGAAGTCTTAAAAGTGATTCACTATAACAAATTGAAATTCGATTAATCACCGATTCTTGGAATAAGCGCACTGGAAATTTCACTTTCGACTTTTGTTACCGTTTTTCTGCTGATGTGGCCACTCATATTTTCAAAGGGCGGACACCCCTTCTTAAGTTTGAATACATTGACAGAGAAACATAAATGGAATGGGGGAAATATCCTCCCTACAAAAAATAAGGGGGTGGGGTAAATTTCCGCTTGGTGAAAAGAGGGAGTGGGTGGGGCAAATATCCGGCGCTAATATCCGGTTCCCAAATTTACCATACTGTAACAGAGAATTACTTTAATTTGTTAAAATTCTTGTTTAATGGATTTTCAATTAGTTTTAAGGGTATCTTAGATTTTTACCCTGTATTATTACTTCAGAGTAGATGTCTTTCAAGTACGAACTTGCTTTTTTAATTAAGTCAATTATTGCTATAAAAACCGATTCAACGTTTTGGTGTTGCTTTTAAAAGTTAATATACACTGCCATCCAAAAGTTTCTTCACACATTGAAAATTTATAAAGTACGAAATAGAATTTCAATAAGTTGTAAAAGTAGTTCATAGTTAACTGATGTTTAATTTTGCATTTTCAAATCAGAACATTTGTCTTATGAATATGACATTTAAAAAATATCTCAAACTTGATATTGGTTTATTGAGTTACATTAACCATAGTTTCGGAGGCAGATAGATAACTTAACTGCAACTCAAAAAGTACTAAGTTCCATTAGAAATTTCATTTCCATAGTATGAATAATTAAAAAATCAACAATGATATAATCTTTATTCAAATTTGAATTTAGAAATTGTAGCAATTTTATAAATTGTACTGTAAAGAAACTTATAGAGGGAAGTGTACATGTATATAAGTAGAACTATGGCAAGACATTGGTATTACAGACGGTATCAGACATTCTATCCGTCACGGCAGTTAGTACTCCGAATATAGATATATCATGACTCACAAATGATGAATGCAGACCGGATAGCTCACTTGATAGCACACACGTCTTCTGATCGAGGGATCAGGGAGACGATGTCCAAATTGAACATACTTTCGTGGAGTTTGGTCATCTAACGATTTATGCAATCATTCTGCCTCTGATTGCTGGTTCCAAATCACAATGTACATGTGCAGATGCCAGTCACAAGTTGACGAAAGTTTGAACCTTGTAATAGGTAAACAGCTAAATCTAGAGATAAAGCCTTTTCATAAACAGTGAGTAGGCGATATGTTACATCTTTTAGAAAATACAAACCGTTTAATGAAGTGAATTTTGGAGACATTGTACGCGATAGATAATCAGATGATTATTTCAAGGCTTTAGTTTTTTCTTGTTTTAGATATTTGCTTGTGGTGTTCTTTAATAAAAAATGTTTGAAAAATCTAAAAGCATCTACATCTTCTCGTTTTGGCTGTGTGGACGGTCTATGTTTTAGTCTTTCTGCTCCATATATGTTTCCACAATCATTTTGTGAAGTACAATCATTTATCATTAAACTTAGAAATCTTTTCAGTGTCCATATACATATTTTGCTTTGACTGAATTCTAATTCGGGTTGACTACAAGCAATAGTTTTTTGCATACTTTGCCGATGTCCATATTTGTGGCATTTCATTAACCCCCATAGCATTCACGGGCACGAAAAGATTACATTCATTAAACTCATAACAGTTCTAAAATTACATTTCTTGTCGTTTGCTTTTGTCTTGAACAGACATTTATATTTGCGTCAAGTCCGATATTGCTTTGTAATGCAATCATTTGGTCCGGATAATATTTATCTATTTGTGGATTGTAAATCAAACTATTCTATAGTCAAGATATTTATTTCAATATTTAATATATAATATCAACGAAGACATAGACGCTATCTAAATGAAAATAGAACATCTCCCATCTATTGTTCACGTTTCCTATTTGACAATGCATTTTCCATGCTCTAGACACGCTTGGTATAAATATCAGACATTTACCAGTGATTGTCCAGTGGTAGGATGCGAGCTCAGGGATTAAGATGTCCCTGTTTCGAACCACACAATGGGCACTCAGGCATAAATGGGTACCTGTGAGGATGGAATAATTCCGTTGAGCCAATTTGTCGGTTGCACAAATCAGAGTATAAGACTCCCCAGTGAGATTAATAGATATATATTAGTAGCCCAATGGTCAGGGGTAATAGTTGTTAAGTCGGTGAATATACATTAGCATGAAACTATAAACTTACATTAAATTACTAATTTTAATGGTGGGTTTGAAATCTTCATATAAATGTTCTATACATTGCAAAATATTGTTTTGATTTTTTGTTAACCAACCAACATCACATTTAGTACTATAAATGAATTTTCAAAACATTGCCTGTTATTGTACTTTTTAGTTTGGTTTCATCTGTTTATGGAGGTAACACATGAGTTCACACTATTGTGTGGAAGTTTCAAAACATTTGTTGTTTTTTTTTAATACAAAATTAATTATTCAGTACGTGAGGCTCAGTGAATAAGAGTGTAGATATTACTCACTTGTTTTATATAGATACTGCAATAATATAACGGAATATATATCTATTTAAGTCAAACATAACATAATTATTACCGTTACAAAATGTGGTTGTAAATTACATGACTAAAGACCCGGGAAAGTTTACCATTGTTTTTAATTTAGTTTTTTACTTGGTTTAACGCCATGTCAACATAGTTTAGGTATTTTTATGACGTCCAGCGCACCTTACCTAGCTCATCTTGACCCTTGCCTATAACCAGTATTTACTTGCCCTTCTACAAGGCCAGAAACTTTCTTACATGATCTAAGCAATGAAGAAAAATGGCATTATTGTCAATTTTTCATAGAAGGTTGGGGATTGGGATCCGTACCCACTTCGGGACACGAGATTCCAAATTACGGCGCGCCACCATCTGCGCTATCGATCCGGGTTCTATATTAGTAAAAGTTAGTAAAAGTTACAATGTATGCATTTTATTGTTCAGTAACTACTGTTAGCTAACGTTACGGATAGGAGAAAACTCAACCAATAGACAACCCGTGCAAAACTCAACTCAAAGTTGGAACTACTCAATCCGTTAGTAGAGGATTAAGTTGTCTCGGGTTGAGTTGTCTTTGCGTTGAGTTGTTACGAAACGTTTGGAACGTTCAGGGTAACTGAATACGCTGGTGATGTTGTTTTGTTCCAAATATGAGAGATATAAATCAGAATCATTAAACATGATATTTGATATCTTTTATGAAATCCAATTTACGTCAAAACTTCCATGTTTATCACTCATACATCAAAAGATGTTTTTGTCTTGGAATGCACAGAACAATATATAGTTTTAAAATTGGCGACAAATTATGGTGAATATATGTTTACGGGTTTCAATATTATGAATATTATCAATACATCATTTTAATCGGTGTTTGTCTGTTTGTTTACTCACCATTTACGTAACATTTTATACTTTATGCTTTTTTTGAACCCGACAGAAATGTAACTAGAGAAACAACTCGTCATTGCGTTCGAACAAATGTTTTCATAAACTTGATGTAAAAGTAATAAGAGCAAAACATGATAGCCAATAACACAAAAGAATTCCCACACAGCCAATGGGTAAATATAGTTTGTTGAATAACATCTTTGTAACACACTTATGTTTAGATATATAAATGACCGTGATATTTTTCTGAATAAATCCCTTAAACATATGAAAGAGAATGCCAGCTATACTATTGCAAATTTGAAAAGTATTCTTGACCAATGATAACTGTTCCGTAAATTTATCCGGTAAAATGTAACGGAATAAAAATATGTTTTGTTCTGTTTGAACTTGGACACAACATTATCCCGTTAGATTTACGCACACACTAAAATTATATTCGTCATAACTTCAGGAAAATATGTACTGAAGCCATTGGTTATGATTTTAACTATAAGATGATAATACATAAATATAATAGTCTACATACTATAGAAATGCTTGACAATATCAATTGTTTTGTCCTGTAAACAAAGCTTCTGATACTGACATGTACAGTTCGTAGAAACAAAGATGTAAAGCTCAAATGATTGTAGGCTTCGATATCCAAGATCAATTGACTTTACAAAATTTTAGTACGAATTGCTCCGACATTTGTTAAATGAAAAATAAACAATTTCAGAATGTTTTGTTAAAACCCTTGTAACAAAAATACTTAATACAAATATCCTATAGACCGCTGTTGTATAGAATGGTTTGTCATCGCGCATGTGTCCACGTCGAGATGACCTTTCTGTCGAGTAATCAATGCATAGCTGCAATCTAGACGAAACCCTTTACTAAGCATTTTGATTTCGTAATTCTATGTCCAATATTGTGAGCTATACAATACTAGTTAAATATTTGACAAAATCTATTGTTTTGTCCTATAAACGAAGCTTCTGTATCTGATATGTCCAGATCATAGAAACAAAGATGTAAAGTTAAAATGATTGTAGGCTATGAGATGCGAGATCTGTTTATTTTACAACATTTTATTATGTATCGCTCCGACGTTTGTTAAATGAAAAATAAACCATTTTGAAATGTTTTGTTAAGATTCTTGTAACAAAATTACTTGGTGGAAATACTTACGCATTTAGCTGTACATTGGTATTTTTTGAATGAGAGATTCCAGTAGTCCAATTGATTCACGTGATGTTTTCGTACATTTTGGTGTAAAAAATAGTTAATTTACGAACAACTGATTTCGATTTGGGCTTAACGGGCATCAACACAGAAAAGTAATATTGAGCCAACTGATTTTGTTTTACTTGGAGAGTATATGAAACAAAAGATTAGTCTAACTTTCAAAAATAGGAGAAATGAAATATTAAGACATGTTCTATTATTATCTATATAAAAACAAGTTCAGTAATATCTACACTCTTATCTACTGAGCCACTTGTACTGAACAATTTATTTTGTTCTCATAAGAATAAATCTTTTAGAACGGTACAACAATTTCGCGGTTTATGTGTTTCCCCATTAACGGATGAGTCCAAAATTATACATACAAAAGCCATGTTTACAAAATTCATTTATACAGTATCTGCCGTTTACAAATTTTGAGAGATGAAAGCAAAATAGTCTGTTCTATGAACGACGTTAGCTCTAACCATACTGAATGTTTTCAATTTTGCATTCAAAGCATATTCTTTAGTTCATTATTTGTATTGGGTTTATAAATTCCACTAAATCATTTATTCCTGCTATTAAATTGTTGCCGCAATACGACTTATTATAAATAAATTGACATTTATGAAGGCAATAAATGTTTCATCAGTTGATAAAGAATATTTATACGTCTACGACAAACTACGCTTTAGTATAGCGAGAAATAAAAAACCGAGTCAGCTTGTCAGAAGTGGTTTGGTGTTAAACTCATAAGAGACATGTACATGTATTTAAAATTAAAAAAAAACTGTTTTAAAGTAATCGTTTCTGATTTTCACAATCATTATTTTGAATTGAAAGTAATCTATTCGTAAAAAGTAATGACATGTTATAGTCTGATTTCCATTCTTATGCACATTCACCGACTTCACAACTATTACCCCTAGTCATTGGGCTACCGGTATCTTATTATCGTCCTGGGGAGTATTTTCCTCCTTTTAGTTCTGCCGACATATTATTGCAACGGAATTATACCATCCTCGAAAGTACCCATTTATACATGAGAAGAGTGAAACAATTGCAGGTAAATTTCTTTCTCAAGGAAATCAGCAGTGCCCCTAGTGTAGTTCGAACCCGGGATATCTCGATTCTCAGACAATGGACCATTCCAAGTACGACCTTTGTTGAATAACAATACATTTACCCACAAATATAACCATGTGCTCTTTTGTTAACACCTTGTTCGGGGGACAAAATGTTACTGTGAACCTTACTTAAGTATGCTAATAAGTAAGGTCATGGAAAGGTCGATTCATGAATTGCAGCTACTAAATAAGTCAAGTTTCCTGCTTGTCAAAATCTTATAAAGCTGTACAAAAAACGAAAAGGCTTATTTACATCTTAAAACAGTTACGATGATATTTCTAGGGCCAATCTTACATCAGCTAATGAAACTTATCTCCCAAATGTATATTTGTACTAAAATCAAATTAATTTATCATTCGTAGTAAAAGACTCGTCGAATTTTCATCGATCTGCCCTGGTTTAGAATTAGTTCACTTATCAAATAAGAAGAAGTTGTGGTAACAACCGAAGGGTTTGTAAAGCAACTGAAACTAAAATTGATAACATTGTTAATCAAAATACATATTCATTAATGTGCTGAAAAATTATATACCAATGCAACATTGTTAGAAGGTTCAATGTCATTAACTCGCAACACCCTTTTTTACACAGCATCACGACAATGAATACCACAGCTCATTCCTCGCCGGACTATGATGACATCAGCGTTGCTGATGAACTTTAAATATAACGACAAATCATTTAGCCAGTCATTTGTTCTGATTACATGTCCAATTAGTAGCTTCGACATGATGCATGATGCAGTTAGTTGATTATGGCACAATACATTTCATACTGATTCTTCTGAAATGTGCTTTACTCGATAAAATAAATCACTTGTCCTAATTTTGTTTTATGCATTTTCTAGTTTTTGGTATGGCTCGTCCCTTGTTATTCTTTCTGGCAATATCAATGAACAAATATTCTATAGACCGCTGTTGTGTAGAATCGTTTGTCATCGCGCATGTGTCCATGTCGAGATGACCTTTATGTCGACTAATCAATGCATAGCTGCAATCTAGACGAAACCCTTTACTAAGCATTTTGATTTTGTAATTTCTAATACTAGATCCAATTTTGTGAGCTATTTTAACGGTGTGTTTGATTCATTACCTGTGATTGGACAATTCTTTGTAAATGACCTCACATAGAAGATGAGAACAAGTCACAGAGCACAATAATTATGTCATGAATATAATAAAAGCTAAGGTAAGCTGAACGTGACCCATGATATGAAGAACCCAGATCTAAATTAGGTGAGTACTTGAGCAGATAATTTTAGATCAGGTTTAATTAGATCGCGTTTCTGGCATCGTTAAATGAAGAGAATGATCTAATATTTGAACGTCTTGATATTTCATTATTGTCATGCACAATAGCATGTTTTCATTGATTAAGAAAAATTTCCAATTATTTTGGATCATTTAACTAAACATTAAATCTGTGATAACATTGATTCAAAGCCATTCTAATTCGATTGAAACGAGGAATGATTCGCATGTTGATATGGCTTTGGCATCTTATATTTGACAAAAAAACTAATAAAAAAAGAAGCAGGGTTTTTTTAACAGCAAAGTTTTATTTGGTTATTTGAATAAAAGCAATTTGTGAAACATTGTTGTAAAGACAAGTACTTATTCCTAAATAACTAGATAAAGGCAATTAAATGGCTAATAAAATGAACCACGACTTTACTTAAACTATTTTTGATATCAGGACATAAAATACAATAAAATAAAATTTTACAAACATCTTTGGAAACCTACCAACGATTTTCCTATTAAAAAATGAGGACAACTTGTAACCATGGCACTCTAACATTAAAAGATTTCCAGGGAGTTAGCAAATGTGTAAACCTGGCGTTGGATACGTAAGGAACAGATAATAATATACACTTTTCTGCTTAGCCTCGCGTAGGTTCCATTGAAATCTGACAAGAATTAAAATACAAAGAGCTATTTAAATCTCTAAGTCGAAGTG
Source organism: Mactra quadrangularis (assembly GCA_025267735.1). Taxonomy (NCBI): domain Eukaryota; kingdom Metazoa; phylum Mollusca; class Bivalvia; order Venerida; family Mactridae; genus Mactra; species Mactra quadrangularis. Next base: position 41,822,207 of record CM046305.1, on the reverse strand, counting down.
GAGTCTTCAAACCATAGCACTTGTGATGCCATATACACGTGTTATTTCCACCATATCAATAATGTTAATAATAATACAAATGAAACTTTTTCTAAAGAAGCTTCACATTTGAATGCATTCATTCTTCCAACTTTAGCTCGGGTAAAACATGTACAAGTAATTTACAATATTTACAAAGCTAAATGCATATAATAATAATGTCAACATTAACAATACATCTGTATCGACTGGTATACACCTTTAAGTGTCATCGATATAAAATTCAATCTTTTGTCTGATATCAATCGATCTAATAACAAATGACAACTTTGTCAGTTTGAAAGTCGGATTTTGTTATAATCTGAATCTACATGTCAAGTAAGCTGATATATCTAATCCTATCTATAACATTTGTCATACAGTCTCATACTTAAAAGACACATAAGATCATTTGTTGTTTTTCTAATTTAGATTTTTGTAAAGTAAATTACAATGTGCTTCTCTTTTAAGCAGAGTCGTTGTCTTTGAAATAAATCTAAAATCAATCTAAGCTTTCTCCATCTAATAGCTTTAATAATAATAATTTAGCGTTCCTATTGCATGTACATACATGTTGTTTGTAGATAATGTGAACGTTCAAATGTAAATTTTTAACACAGTTACGTTACAAAAAAGTCTTAAAAATTATGGCAATGGCGTGCAATAGCGACGTAAAACAACCAAACATATTTTGATAATGAGGAAGTAAATAAGTATTCATTATTTCGGAAATTAAATTACAAGTTATAGACACACTGCCAAAAAACTTATTTCACTTAATAAGTACTTTGAATGTACTTAAATAAAACATACCATTTAAATCTCACACAAAAGAAACCTTACAAAAACTAAATTCTAAAATGACGTTACACACTTTTTAGGTAGTAAAGAAAATAATTATGCAATGTATTTCGAACAGTGTTGAACAAACTCTAAAATTATCTTATATTAGCGTTTTATTCATAGTTATATATACTTATTACTTGTTTTAGTAAAGCATCAAATCCTGATGTAAAAAATAGACTACATACGTTGTTAGATGATTCTCGTTTTATGTACTTCTTTGTTGTGATAATGTAACATTTCTTGTATTAGTTTATATAAGCTGAATTTTTGCAATTGATATAATCATGTTAGTCCTCGAGGTGCCCATAATTTATATGTTTTAATCTACTTTCTGACTGTGATACATCTAAATTACGACAACAATAATCAGGTTTTACAATCTATCAAATAAACATAAGAAACAACTATTCAAAATAAGTAAGATCTAATTCAGCACCTATCCTTAGCAAAGATATTTTTTCATGTAACAATGTTTCTAACAAATTAAATTCAGTTGTTTATTATATTTAGTCTATATGTGTGCCCGGGGTTTAAATAAGAATTTTATGTCAATTTGATTAATTAAAATGTAATTGAATTACTCCTAGAAACTCGGAGTTTGTTTCCAAGAATACTTGATATTGTTTTGTACCTCAAATTTAGTTTGTTTAAAGTTTTTTTCAACCAAATTGTGTTGTTGCATAATGTGAATGGCATTCTAAATAAATGTTGAAATGCATGTTATATAATGCCAGTATACAAGAAGAATTAATGTAAATAAATGGTAACTTTAAACATTGGGTCACTGAAAAGAACAATGCACTTAACCTGTAATATAGGGCATATACATGGTCAAAACATGATTCAATGCGTGTGAGTTGTATCAATTGGAACGACATTACACACATATGTGTATTTTCAAGTGATCCATAATCAAAATGTTTGGATGATTTAAGTAAAATAAACTTTTTGTAAAAAAAAAACAGCATCATGATTTGAAAACAATCAGTACGGCAGATACTTAAACAACCGGTTCAAGGAAAATGAACCGGTTAAAATTGCCAGATTTCTTATAGCAATTCAATTGCTATATCGGTTAACCGTTTCACCATACTGGAAAGCACTTATAATGACTAATTTTGCTCTTGGTTTCAGGAAGCCAATGTTACTTCTTTAGATATGACAGAAAGGAAATTTTCTAATCCTATAAATTGATGAATTACTGTTTTTAAAACCGAAACAAATTTATTGCCTTAAAGATTTAATTAGTAATAACGTTCCGACTTTGTGTCGACAAATGTCGCAAATATTGAATGTCTGGTAATTCGTTCTTGCAGTATTTGCATTGTAAGATTAATTTCACAAGTGTCACAAAAAAGTTTCTACAATCGACTAAACTAAAGTGAATTTTTTTCCAAGGTAATTCAATGTCAACAAATTTTAATCCCAGCATTTGAACTCAAAGATTTAAGCTAACATTTGTCCCAGCTGCTTTGTTACAATTCATTCAATTATATCATAAGTTAACATATCTACGATAAAACATTCTATTGAGAAAATTTCTAGCATTGAAACTTCTGTGGCGTCATAATGATAATTATTGTCGTTTGCAGTTTTCGAATTTAGCAAATATACAGTGGACTGTGTTCATCAAAATCGCCGTCGGCCCAGTGACGATTAATTCTATAATTATCATGCTTGTTAAACGCGCATCTGTTTTCAAAAGACGTCAGACAAGCTTGTAACATCTTATGACTTTCGAATTTTTCACATTTCCTCCCATTTAAATTGGAAAATTTAGCACAAAATATTTCCGAATTGTGTTAAATTAGTAAGTTAAATCAAATTTCAAAAAGGTCATTTTGTGACACTGTTCTTTCCGGGGCGGAGACCCCTTAGATACTTATTTGATATTATTAACGTTATTTATTTGATGTGCCCTTCGTAAAATAAAAATTATATCTGAAAAGTCTAAGCATCTCCCTTTTTTGCTTATTGACTGAATAGAAAAACGAGACATACGGATAACATCATATTTTTATTTGTACACATTTATTCTTATAATGGTGAAACTGTGTTTGTTCGCAGATGAAAACCTAGATATTTTGGATATAGTTTGTAAGCAGTGCTTTTGTTAATTCTATAGTATCAGTGAATAAACCTTTCTCTGTATTAAGTTTAGAACATAACAGTAGCATCACACAATTTAAGATGATGGCTCTTTTACTCAAGAAAGATTAAATGATATTTTATAAACCAAAGAGAAAATAAAACCTGTCAGGAAACATTAATACAACGTCATCATGAAGTTGCATTTAAATATTTTATTGTTGCAAGCCATCTGGGTTATTAGAGCGTCGATAAAAGCAGAGATTCGCTCAGTCTCAAATGGGCAATAATAATGTTGGCTTTTCTTTACAAGGTGGTGAACGTTCTCCAGTGTATCAAAACAAGAAAAAATAGCGCCAAACCGAAAAATGTAAGTTTTTCTTTAATATCTTCTTTAAATGGCTTCCTCTGATAAAAACTTATGTACCAGAACACGCTACTCACTTTCCGGAACACGGCGGTACGTGGTTTATTGTATATAGTCCAATAGTTTTGAAAATATGCGGAACCTAGGATTCGAGTTGATGAAATTCTCCCAACTATTCATTATGATAGACTGGAGTTTTTTAATTTAATTTTCAATTTTCTCTTTAAATTCATGGTTTTGGATGATTATTTTTTAAGCAATAGTTGCATGTTTGTATACAAAATCTGTCTCATAGCTGCCAGCATCTAACAGGAAGTTTTAAACACAAAACTTACTTTTATTTAAAAATGATAGACTGGAGATGCAAAAAATGATGGATAGACTGGAGACACAATTTTGTACAACAACTAATAATTATGGTTTCTTGTTTCAGACAAGCACAGAGGTTATCCAGCAAGTTTGCGGATAGTATAAATCTGGCGTTGGAGATGTGCATCAAGTAGTACACAGTTTTCTGCTTAGCCTCGAATAAGTATAATGGAAATATGACTCAAACCGCTGCAGATTCTTTACTATTTTCTTCTTGACACCGTGGCATTTTTGACATTATAATCACGTGGAATTGCCACCGAGAAGCTAATGTACTTCCAAATATTGTGGGCCAACTAGTCTTATAGTGTACTTATTATTTTACGTGTATTTACTGTTCAGCTCACTGAACACAAATCATTTCACTATAAACCATTTGCAGTCAATATCAAAATAATAAGGTCAAGTTCTAGACATTGATTAAAACACTTGATCCCTAATTCAAATATATGAAAAAAATCTATTTACGCTAAAATAGTGTTTATTTATTGGGGTTAATAGGCATACAAAAATGGCATAATAAGAAACATAATAATGATGTACAGGCCAAATGTAATGCGATATTTTATTTTTAAGACTAAAGACAGATTTTTAGATAGTGGTTGAAAATTGAGTCTATAGACTTAGTACTAAGTATGGTTCATGGCTTTTCCACACAAAAGGTCCCACGTTATAAATATTTTTTAGATCAAGGTATAAACTATTATGGCTCAAATTAAAAAAATAGAATCCACATATGTAATATAAAAAATCCTTAAAATAATTATTTTAAAAATATTTTGTCATATGAATAAAATGTAAAAACAAAACCTGTCTTTTTTATAATTATCAACAAGTAACAAATGTGAAAACCAAATTAAAGTCAGATTTTACCCGGATGGATTGAATAGAGAACTAACTTATATTCCCACGGAAGAAATTCAAAGTGAATCAATTCAAGCATGTTCTCTTTTTTAGGGCGACATGGAGGAAAATAGATATTGTTTTCTAATGCCATGTTAAAAGTATCAAAATCCGTGTCAGTATTACATATAGTAATTCTACATCTGTCATATTGTCTTCAACAGAATCGGTACTAGAATTGATATTGTTCAAATCATCCCCTGCTTCACATTGATCAGTTACCGAATTGTCAGATTTTTCTGCTTTATCAAATCTGAACGATGGCGATGATTCAAATAGGGTTTTCTGTCGTTTACATGCAGGTGATAGTAGGAAGATTTTATAAGAGTTCTTTCAAATTTACGTTTGTAATTATCAGGTAGAGTGCTAATCAAGGTTCCAGAATATTTTCAGCTGAAGCGGCTATTTGATGTTTTTGTCTTGCTCATATCCTGAAAAAATAAACGTAGAAAAATAACACTTTTTATATGCTTATCACAGAATAGTAGAGCTGCAACGATTCACCGGAATGTCGATTCGATGCGATTCGATATTTTTTCTTTCGATTCGATTTTTTTCGATTCGATTCATCTATTAGAATAATTTACTCCAAATCTGCATTTATACATTTATTTGAGATGAAAACTATTTATTATTGATACAATAAAAGTGTTACTCAAATTAAATTCACATGAAACCCGAAAATCTGCTAAATCAAAATTGTTTCTTTAAGTACGAAATGGAATGGGTACGAATATAAAGGTCGCGAAAATGTATCATTAACGTAATATTAACTAAAACGTATATATATATATATATATATATATATATATATATATATATATATATATATATATATATATATATATATATATATATATATATATATATATATATATATATATATATATATATGCGACATGAAACATAAATTGTATCAGAATATGCAGCTCTTAATATACTGCAGATAACGCCTTGCTACTTGATTTAATAAAGGGAAATAACCGTTGCGGGGAGTTAGTGCCTTTTAGGTGCCCTTTTGCTTTTATGCTTATAACTTATGTTTAAAGGTCAGTATCGAATCGAAATTCGTGGGTCCCGAATCGAAATCGAATTGCCGCCCTCGCAGTCGAGTTTCGATGTATCGAATCCAATCGTTGCAGCTCTACAGAATAGTGATAAGAAAAGGATAGGAAAACTTGGGTATGCAAAAAGCAAACACAGTGTTGATGGTAATCCATATAAGTTGGAAGAAATGAAAATGTTATTAAAAGATAACTGATACTTTATTCCAATGCAATTACCAGCCCGAGGTTCAGTTATTTTCCTTCATTAGTTAACTACCCGGTTACACATAGGTCGGACTTAAATTGGTCCTCGATCGATAAAATATGTCTTTTAACTAATCGGTTGGCATCGGTAACTGCATTTCAGATTTTTTGTGTAACCGGGTATCGCAGATAGAATGGTTGTTTATTTTTTCCAGCTTATCAGGGGCATATATCGGTGATATCGGTCATAAACAACTTGCCAATCGTTAATTTGTTTGAATTTTCACCGATAAATTTCTTTAAACATTTTGAAATCCGATCAGTAAGTTTTTAACCAATGAAACTCGCTTTACCAATAGCTCGTGGTGAGTGATTATTCTGTGGCTAATCAGAGACGTAGTTGATAGAACGGCGTTCGTCGGATCCGTTCTCTCTGGAAAAACCGAACAACCGATCTATTACCATTCCCAATGTGTAATTGGGCCGTAAAGATCGTTTGTTGTTTTTTCCCGTTAATAGCGGAACCGACGAACAACGATTAAGCATTGTCATCTCCGATTAGTGGCCTATAAATCACTTATCACATACTATTGAAAAAAAAGTTTCATTGGTGAAAAAACGATCGGGATGTTTTTTTTTTTAAATTCTCGATCGTTGAAAATTTCAAACGAATTACCGATTGACAAGCTGTCTATGATCGATTTCACCGATATGCCTCTGATAAGCTACCGATGTACAAATATGAATCACCGATAGGAAATGAGGGTTAGTTTTCACCGATGAAACTCGTCTTTTCCCAATAGCATGTGATAAGTTATAAATCGGCGACAAGTAGGAGACGTCGTTGATAGATCCGTGTTCTTTGGTTCCGTTCTTTACTGGAAAAACGAAAAAACCGATCTATCCCGATCCCCATGTGTAATCGGACCCTATGGGCCCAGTTACACATGGTGATCGGTGGAAGATCGATTTTTGTTTTTCCCCGTTAATAGAGGAACCGAAGAACACCGATTTAGTACCGACATCTTCCACTAGCGGTCGATATATTACTAACACATTTTATTGGGAAAAGATGAGTTTTATTGTTAAAAAAACGATCGGGATGTTTGAATTGATTAAAATTCTCGATCGTTAAAAAATTTCAAACGAATTACCGATTGACAAGCTGTCTATGACCGATATCACCGATCGATATGCCTCTGATAAGCTACCGTTTTACAAATATTCATGAATCACCGGTAGGAAAAGACAGTAAGTTTTAACCAATGAGTCTCATCTTTCCCCTATAGCTTGTGATAAGTGATAAATCGGCAGCTAATAGGATATGTTGGTGCTAAATCGGTGTTCGTCGGTTCCGTTCTAAATTGGGGAAAAACGAACAACCGATCTATCACCGATCTCCATCGCCGATACCCGGTTACTCACAGAGTCTGAAATGCAGTTACCGATTACATCCGATCAGATTACTGAAATTATAAACCGATTAAAGACCGATTTAAGTCCGACCATATGTGTAACTGGGGTGCACTGGACGTCGTAAAATGACCTAAAATTGTATCGACACGTCGTTAAACCCAGTGAAAAAACAACAACAAAAAAGCGAACAGTTCGTTTTTCTCAACTGTTAGCATGAATAATTCCACGGTGACTTGTCTTACACTCGTGATATTGAGATAGTGTGTAATCATCCACCGTGTAACTGTAGGCTAGTTATTTTAACTAGACCTTTTAATAAATTGTAGACATTGGACGCATGCACAAACACTCTTATCCATGCATTAACAGACGCTGGATTAACCATCACATTAGCTTATATATGCATTGTAGTTTGTGTAAAACTATAACTCATGTAAAAACAATCTTACTTTTCACAATTTCTTTTTATATTTTAACTAAAAATGACCAAATAAGTCTTCCAAAACATCTTCCTACGGATACTGAAACAAGAAAACATGATAATCAGATGTTGTACAAAATTGGGTCTCCAGTGTATCCATCTTTTTTGTAACTCCAGTCTATCATTTTTAAATAAAATTAAGTTTTGTGTTCAAAACATTCTGGTAGAAGCTGGCAGCAATAAGACGAATTTAATTTACAAAAATACAACTACTGCTAAAAAATATTCAGATAAAGACTTGTGTTTTAGGAGAAAATTGAAAACTAATAGAAAAATCTCCAGTCTATCTTCGGAAAAGTTGGGAGAATATCGTCGATTCGAATCCTAGGTTCCGCATAACTTCAAAACTATTTGACTTTATACAATAAATCACACATCGTCGTGTTCCAGAAAGTGAGTAGCGTGTTCTGGTACATATTTTTTTTATCAGAGGAAGTCATTTAAAGAAGATATTAAAGAAAAACCTACCTTTTTTGGTTTGGCGGCCATTTTTCTTGTTTTGATACACTGGAGAACGTTCACCGCCTTGTCTTTAGTTTAAATCATATTACATGTTTAAATATTATACACTATTGGATGTGTCGGTATTTTCACTGTTGTTGATCCAGATATCTTTTAATTTTCCTTTTTTAACATTTTATTATAATTGTCACTTATCTAATGAAAACCTTTCACATATAATTTAGTTTAAGATAAAATATATTAGAGAAATATTGATAGAAGTTTTTTTCCTTGGGATTTCTTGATGGATAAGTATGCAGAATCGAAATAGGAGCATGACAAACAAGCATTTCCTATGATTAAACTGTGATATAATTATGCATATTTTCTTGTACCCTCTATTTATGGAGATGTAACATCAATCGTTTCAAAAATTGCCTATCACAATGCGTGCTATTGTCACGTATCTTATATTTCCATTTAGGCGTAATGATATACGTTAGAAAACATACTGATTTGTGTATAATAAATGCAGTCAATGATGCAAATACTAATACTGGAACATCATTAATCTGATATTAAAATATACACGATGTCGTTAAATTAACATGTTTGAGATATTAATGAAGACGAACATGTAATGCGTTTCACATTGTTTTGTATACATTATTACGCATTAACATGTATTTGTGTCATAAAGCGATTTTATTTAAAAGACATTTTGTAATTATTTATTAGTTTAAGAAATACATATAAATAAATATATACATAAGATCAAATAAAAAAGTTTACTGTCTAATTACTATTATTTGTAAACTGACTACATGTGTATAAGTGTAATTATTGAATAATGTTCGGCTTCATGTAGAAAATCTAAACATATCAAAAAGTACAATATTTGAGTTTACCACTATTGAACCTAATGATTATTACATTGTAATTTGTCAATGTATGTGTGATCTTCCATGTTAATGCTTGAAAATGTTCAGATTTTTTAAATAAGTGAAAGGTTTTAGGAAAATTCTTAGTTTTAAATTTTACATACAGAGAGAGGTTATTGCTCACTTTCATTTGGAATAGATTAGAGGGATTAAAGCGTGTTGCTGGATTGACGTTGTGGCTCTGCAGAGGTTTAATTAAATTAAAATAATGCTGAATAGAAATATCAAAAGCTGTTGTTGTGCAGAGGATTTGTTCTGTAGAGGGCCGCTCTTCAGATGTTATATTGTATGAAACTATAAAGCTATTTAGTAATCTTTCGGCAAATTCTTAGAAGGCGTCAATTGATTTGTTTAAGTATTGTAGTATATAAGGTTTATTAACAGTAAACATTCGGTCATCGTTACTTTATATTTTATTGTCTTTTGATTCCAGACAGTAAATGTTATGAATGCGTGTCGCTACAAATCTCAGTTAATATTTCGTTAAACAATAAAATATCGGAGAATGTTACATTGCATATGCAGCTGTTCAAGCAAGCTGGAATGATAATTGCAATTTTATTACAATTTAAATTGCTAAAGTCTAGACTTTCCGTGATTTCAAGCCATATTATATTAAATCACGACACAACGTAAATGGTCTAGTCATTGTTCCCATCAAAGACAGCAATTATAGATATGTGATTGCTTTAAAAGTTAACCACAGACGTGTTAACAAACTGTTCATAGTAGACTTCTCAACCTTATCATTGTCAAATGTTATACACCGTTTCTGACGTCTCTACAAATTTAGTCTTGCATAATAATATTTTGAAATCTCGGAGACTGGTAGTAATAAAACATATTCTAAAATTCGTGTACCTATAGTGTCACGCGGTAGCAAAGTGGCTAATCTTAGTAGACTAATATTTCAGAACAATACAGAAAAGACTTCATGAAATTGATTTACAATTTAAGAGCACTACAATTTAATTTAATACCTATATCGCAATTCTGATAATTTTAACTAGAGAATTTATATTCACTGTTTACATATCACAAATAAGGTTGTAAAAGTGTAACATAAAACAAATATCTCGATCATATTTAATTTCAGAACGTTCGAACGGTCGGGGTAACTGAACAGGCTACTGGGTTTTTCATTTTTTTATAGTTAGACTTGTCTCTTGTTCCATTGCCACGCTAGGTTAGAAAATTCACATAAACATTGTTTTGTTTTAAATTAACATGTTTTGTGTTCTTTCGTAAACATTACTGGTTTTTTGTTGTTGATTGTTAATCATCATGATTGAAGTTGAATTAATCGTTTTATAATAACAATCTGCTCTCCGTTTATCGTATATTATTGTGCAAGCAATGAAGCATCACGTTCTACGTCATTATCACGCGATAGAACCATAAAATGTATTTTAAAACTGCTTACGTCATCGATAAACCGTTCACATTGGCACTTTCGTAATATTAATTTAAAAAAAAAAATTTTGACACATAATTATGAGTCAAAACAGAGATTGAGCGTGACTGAAAGGGGAAAAAACTGAATTTTATTAAGATTGTGTATTATGTTCCTCTTATGATAAACTCGAACACTGCTTTTCCATGAAATTAAATAACTTCTCTTAATTGTAATGTACCAAAAGCTAGGTGGCAATACTACGTGCCTATGACGTCACAAATGCTATGGTGTGAAGCAGTAAACATTAAAAAACAACCTCGGCTCAATAAAAAGTTTGATATTATTAAATTATATGACATTGTAAATCTTTAGAAATACCGGTCGTATTCTAGTAATGTGTGTTTTTGTACTTTAAACATTTGACTTGTCCACTGAATAGGTGAACAAGCTGATCCATGAACAATATCTAAAACATACAACTTTGATAATGAACATTTATTTTAAATAATGTATTTACACATTTTAATTTTAATATAATGGTATGTTTATGAAATAAGTGTATAATAACTAAACTATATAACAGAAGAAAATTATTCACCCCTGAATATTGGTGTGTAATGTTTACGTGGACGACCTGTACATTGTACAAACAAACAAGTCTATTTCTAGAGCAGTAATTCCACTGCATACAATATGTAGATTCAGAGTGCATTCTGACCTTTAAAAAATGGGAAATAAATTTCGACATCGCAAGTTACATCACATTCATCTTTTAAAATTAAAAACAGGAACAATGACAGTCAAATAAAGACCTTTTACACGAAAACAACAAAGATGAATCATTTTATAGATTTTTAAGCTGTTGTTATAAAAGGTAGTCACTTATTTATTTTATTGGGTTTAACGCTGTGTCAACACTGTTTGGACAATTTACGGCGTCTAGTGCTCTAACATATCTTTCCCAGACCAGTGTCTATAACCAGTGCTAACCTACCCTTTCACAAGGCTGGAAACTTCTCCATATACCTTATTAATGGCTAAAAATAGACATGATTGTCAACTTATCATGGAAGAGTATAACCTACCCGGGAGTGATTCGAATCCGCACCCCCTTCGAGACACGAGATTCCAAATCCTGGCGCGCTACCAACTGCGCTATCGACCTGGGTTTGAAAGGAAGTCACACTCACATCACTAATACACACTGACTCTTAAAATCACCTATCTAGTTGATAATGTCATTGTATTCCGAACATAAAGCAAACTTAAATATAGCTTTGACAAAAGTAATAGGATATATAATGCATAGATGTTTACGAATAACAATAATTAAGTGTTGACATGTCGTCAGAAGCTTTCTTGTCAAGCATATTTAGTTGGTTTTATTCTTTATTACAATGTTTTTGTACAGACCTATCATATAACTCACGAAATAGATTGTACTTATTTGGCTAATGTCTGCATTTCTGTAAGAATAAAAAAAGCTGTTACGTGGGTTGTGAAAAAAAGATTAATGTAATTACGATTTTAAATGAAAGAATGAATAATGTAAAACTTTGTATGTGTATATTTTACCAGTTTGTTGAGACAAATGCCATTAGTAAACAAGCAGCTTGTGAGACGACACTGAATTTCTAACTTAAGATTAAGTCAATGTTTTGTTATTTTAAATAATTTTGACAACACGGATTTAGAGTAAATTGGTTAGGTAAACGTGTACTTTAAACAACTTGAGCATAGGTGGTTTATAGTATTAAGGAGTACTATTTTTTTCATTTTTTTTTGTAAATTGTGTTGTTATTCAATGTACCATACGTACGGTGAATATATAATTTAGTATTACTCTATACGTAGGACACTTGTAAATCAATGTTTTCTAAGCTCGTTCGGTGAAAAAAAAAACAATTTAACACCAAAGTTGACCAATACGCTTTATATCTTTCGACATAAATAACTAACTATGTACAATGAATATTTCCGATTTTTATACATGTATATGTTTTAATAGCATAGAATCATGAGTACAAAGGACATTTTAAACGTTTTATTATGACAGGAATTCAGCTTTTCATTACCAAATTTGTATTTGCTATCATGTAATATCATTACATATATAAAGTATTTTGTCATTGTTTTTACAATAATGGCCAGGATTTGCAAATAAATTGTTTGAAAACGTAATTCTGATAGAATCAAACTATAAGCACATGTAAACATTATAGTACAAAAAAGGACAATTGATCACGTCTAACACATTTAATATAATTTAAGTAGCACAAAGGAACGATAAGTATGCTGATTGTTTATCAAATATATATTTTATGACATCAACTAGACGTTTTTATTAGGAATTAATGCAAGGTTATAACACATAAATAGACTCAGAACTAAATTGGATTACCATACACACGCATATTTAACAAAGTAGAAGTTTGTACTTTGAGATTCAATCTTGCTAATTTATGATAAATATCACACCTATAATCAAGAACAGTGTATTCTATCTGCATTAGTGTAATTATGTACGCTTACTCATTCTCTAAAATGCCCCACAAACATGCAAATCCGTTCGATATTGTAAATAAAGTTCATATAGTACAGATTTAGTGCAAAGTATATTTTACCTTGTAAACGTATAAAAGTTTAAATGACAGTAAATGGTTTTAAATATATTTTCATTCGTGAACATATTACTACATAATCTAGAAACCTTTATAATAAATATGTTTAAAGGAAGAACGTTGATTCTTTCTTCAAAACTTATCGTTCGTAGATAACATAAAAATTTAGTTACAAATAACCCAAAAAGAAACGTTAAACTAGTTTATAAACATTTCAACTCGCGTGATCATGATTTCAGAAAATGATACTAAATATCAACTATACATTTTTGTTCTAAAAAAAGATTTTCCGTAAAATCAATCTCGGTCAACGTATAGATATAACACACCCGTATGTAAAATTTATAAATGTTAACATACATGGACGTATACAGTAAGGAATGACTTTTTAGTCGGTAAACATATATTTTTGTAAAATAATATATGTTTTAAACAAATAGTAAGAATCAACACAAATAAAATATTATTAATTAGCAAAACAAAAATCGACAAAGAAAGACACCCAAAAAATTCAAGTTAATATACACACCTGTAAATATCGACAAGGACACGGTTAACAAAATGGCGACTTTAGGAAATGTACAGAACACATCGAAGGAGACTTATGAATTTATTTGCACGTCTTGTGCCGAAAATGATTTAATAAAAGCGGCTTTAAAATATTGTTTAGATTCCCAGCGATATTGTTGTAAGGATTGTATTGATATTCATAGAAGGATTGCGGTTACGAAGAGACATTCTTTTCTGGATAAAACTGCCGTTAAACCAAAAGGACTTACAAGGACATTACCGGTCGTTCCTACAAAACAGTGTAGTAAACATGCTGGAAAGATTGTTGATATGTACTGTGCGGACCATAATGATGTCGGTTGTTATGTTTGTGCTGCAGAAGATCATAGGTGAGTAAAATTTGATTGTTTTACTTTGAACCTATTTGGAAATAAAATGGAACCTGATATCAAAACTATTGTCCGCCGTTCAATACTGTTGATAATCAGATAATAATGTATAATGCAGTTGTTTGAAAGAGTTAAAATTTATTAAAGATAACAGTTACATCGCTGTAAACGAATATTGCTTTTGTTTAGTTGTTGTTGTTAGGTTTACCGCCGTAGCAAGACATTGCATAGGTTATATCACGGTGGTCAGCTTTTCTACCCACTGTTCCAGGAAAAGCTAAATCTCAGGATTTAGCTGTTAACTAACTACTATGCGCATACTTTAGCTAGTTACTGAATACTGCCCTACATGATTTAGAATCGGTGGTAGATAGGAGAATGGCCGTAAACATTTTTTCGTAACCAAGCTCCACAAAAGTATCCCCCGCTCGGGAATCGAATCCATGACCCCTCGATCAGTAGCCTCGTGTGCTACCGACTGAGTTAGCCAGGCGGGCTGCTATTGTTAAGTATATGTCATTTAATGACTCCAAATATAACCAGATTTTAATTTGAATGTTTTAATCGATCTTGTTAAACATGATATTGTTTGATAAAAATATACACTAAATATATAAACATTTGTAAAATCTTATGTTTATACCTAGTTAATATTACACGTGAAAATGGAGTCTTAAAATACAGAAAGTATACAAGAAATGTAACATACACGTGGCTAAAATTGTATCAGTGTTTTAATTTCTTAAATAGTCTATAATGAATAAACAATGAGTTAGCTTTCGTAAATCTATGCGTCAAATCATTTAGAAGACAATCATGCAAATGAAAGAGATCATATTACATTATTAATGTTTTGTTTTGTATTATTTAAGATCATGTGATGACATTGTCTCAGTTTCTGACAATATTGGTCAACTCTACAATAAAGCTGATACATCTAAAACTGCCTCAGATATTACTAGAGTGTTAGATGAATTAAATCGAAGACAAACAGATACTTATGTACTTCTTCAGCGTCTACAGGATTCTAAAGAATCTGCTATCAAAGCTGCCAATGATTTCAGATTGGAAATTGAACAATTGATAAAGGAATTAGAAGAAGCATCAATAAATGTGATTAATAATGAATATGAGCAAATAGAAACACAACTCCTTGATGAAAGGAAGATATACGAAGATTACATTGAGGGTTTGAAGAACATTAAACAACAATTGATTCAGGACTCAGGAAATGTAGCTCAGCAGTTCGTCTGTTCTAAACTGGCACAGAAAAATATCAAGACCATAGAAGCAAGCGATATATATTCTTCAGGAATTCATCATCCAGAAGTAATATTCCAGTCGGCTGAAGAGTTGAAAACAAGCATAGAGGGAATATCAAGCTTAGGAAATACAACTTCCAAAATATCAAGACACAGCGACCTATATCAGGTTGAAAAGATATGTGACATGAATGTCAAACTTCAGAATGATAAAAGTAACTGTGGCATACTTGGATCATGTATCGTAAATGATACAGTATTGTTGACAGACTTAAATAACTCAAAGCTAAAACGGTATGATATATCATCGTCGTTATTGTTAGATTATTGTGAGGTACCTGACGAACCACGTGGTATATGTATTGTAGACAATACACAAGTGGCAGTTGCATGTGGTAATGTGATCCAGTTTGTAACAATTAGTGATGATAAGTTATCGTTGTCTCGTTCGTTCAAAATGCACCACATGAGTCATGGTATTGCATATTATGATGAAAAACTATATATAACTGATGAGGGCAAGTCATTATATATGTATGATATGGATGGTAATTTATTGAAGACTGTTACCACAGATAATATTGGACAAGGTCTTTTTGACTTTTGTTATCATATCACATTCAGTGACTGTAATGATAGAATATTTGTTGCTGATGAAGAGAAAGGTCTGGTATGTCTCAACACAGAATGTGATTATATTGAGACAATTACAGATGCTGAAATAAAACCTATATGTGTTTGTGTTGATGGTTCTGGAAATATTATTGTTGCAAATTGGGGATTACAAACTATAGTTCAGTGTGAAAAAGAGGGACATAAAACAGGTATTGTTGTCACTACAGCAAAGAGTGATGTTAGACCATGGTCAGTGTGTATTCACCCTAGACTGAACCGAATGTTTGTAAGTTCCTTGGATGACTCAGTACAGATATACCAGCTGTACCGAAAGAAATGATATCATCATGTCAATATATAGACAAAGCTTTACCATGGACATGAAAAAGTATACATGCTTTTTCAATGACTATAGACTGAGCACATGACAACTAGTGTCTTTTACTTATTTGGGATAATGTGAATTGTTTTTATTTGTGTTTGATCTTGTATATACTTGTATTCATAGTATGTCATTGTGTTCTCATATTTTAGGATCTATTATCTATGTTCTATTCATTTATAGTAAACATCTTATATAGAATAAAGTCAATAAGAAATTATTGTATTATATCATTTTTTATGTTTTTGTTAGTAGACATGAATACATGTTAGGTTTGTTTTGTTTTGTTTGGTTTAACGCCGAAGGGGAAGAAGACTTCATTTGGTATTTGCATAAGAATCTGAAAAAAGTATTACATTCAATTGCACGGCACCAATTTCAAGAAGCACGATGGATAAAGATTGTTTGATATGGAATCATTCTCAACAAACCAGGCTACTTAAATAGTTTACGATACTCACGCTGAAGAAAATATAATTGGTTTCTTCAAGTTGAACTTTATTTGGACTGCCTTTTATATTCTTATACTTATCGACTTAAGAAATGACATCTTACAGAACTATTATCATATTATATAGGTGTATATCCAATTGTGCTGCTCTGAGCTGCATCATAAATTGTTTCTGTAAGTCCATTGTCACAGACAGTCAAGTGAAAACCACTCCTTTACTGGATGGGTAAATTTCCACTAATCTTGGTTAGTCTTTGTATGAGGAGAAGGTGTCCATTTTTATCGAAAAGTACTCGGGTAATGGTTAAACGGAAACTTTTTTAAAAGCTAGTTAAGTGAGCTGGTCAGTGTAACTTACCCCAAATTGGACAAATTGTTGAGATATGCTATATCCATCCGTGATTATAAGCACTTTAGCTGCAACATGATCAGTTGCTTTAAATAAAACCTCAAATGTAAGAACGACATATAAAGGCCTATATATTATTGTAATGTATTTTTTCTCAACTGTAAACTATAAGCATGAATGTTTTCACGGTGACTTTGTGTGTTAAAATGTTCGTTGCTGTTAACAAATGATATAGTGATGCGTGTATGCGTATATGCGTGTAGACAGTCACCTTGAAATTATTCTATCATTGAAAGTTGTTATAAAAGCACTATGTCGTTCTAGAGATCACGGATACTTTTTGTTCCACATTTGATAAAAGAAGAGATATCAAGGTGAATTGCTATTAGAGCTCTCTTCACATTATAATACAATATATTTCGATGTAGAGAATGCATAGTTCATATTCGGAACTCAAGTTTGTGTTCTATTCCGCTCGATGTGGTGTCTCCATACCGGATTAATCCGTACGGAACGAAGTTCTTTTACATATCATTAACGAAAAATAATCAACACATATTAAATCTTATCATCCTGTGTTCCAACATTTTTATTTCAAGACTGTTCCACACGGGTACATTCGGTACAAACAAAGTTTTTCAACTGAAAAAAAAACATTAACTTGAGTTCCGAATCAAATCCGTTTTGGGGAGAACCGATCTTATTTATGTGTATGTCGTTTGAGAATATGTTATCGTTTTAAATCGTACTTAAGCATTAGAGCCAAGTACATTTTAAAGTTTTATAATCACTAGGATTTGACTTCTTATTTGATTTTAAATTTGATTCATAAATTCGTTTAAATCATTTAAATCAAACAATATGAACTCACTAGTTAATTTTGAGACTTATACTTTGTCTACAAATAACAAAACCTTTTGTGCTAAGCGTACATTTGATAGGCTTAGACAGTAAATATGTAACTGGTAGATGTTGTTGAATAACATCCAAAGGGTAGTATATACTTATTGATTTCGCAATCGTTTTATCACTTTATAAACAAGTTTTGTATAGATATGTATTTTGTTTGTTTTTTTCAGGCACAGTTGATCGGTAGATCGTGGCAACTTTTTTTCAGGCACATTTGATCGGTAGATCGTGGCAACTTTTTTCAGGCACAGTTGATCGGTAGATCGTGGCAACTTTTTTAGACACAGTTGATCGGTATATGGTATCAAATAAATAATATTTTGATTGAAGAGACTATTATGTATAAGATAAAACACAGATTCAATACGGTTGACGAAATTCGCAGTTAGTATAGTTCGTTTTTATCTCAACTGTTAAAACATGAATAATTTCACGGTAACTTAATTGCGTGCTCTTAATTTACACCCATTGTATTGTGTTAGTGTGTAATATCACCGTGAAATTATTCAAACTTTGACAGTTGAGAAAAGATAGACAATATTAAATACATGTATATTTGTCTCTACTTTAGCCTTGTGAAATGAATCTTATTGATACGTAAAAAAGGTTGTGTCAAAATATATGCCATCATATAATCATTAATGCATTTTGATAAATAACATCTTGCATTACAATATTTGTTATAGTTCAAACAATTCAAACAAATTTGTGTCCGTAGTTAGATACAAAATTATCACACAATAGTAATAATTACAATATACAAATACAATATAGTTGAAGTACATGTCCTGTAACTTAGTTACGACTCTCTCCTTGAGAATACAATATCTTAATATTTTTTAAACTTTGAGTCAATATATATTAATAATAATACAGTTCTTTGTATTAGAATGTGTGTTTACATTTTGTAAACATGTTCCATAAATAAGGGTATGATGTTTAGTTTACGTACAGTACCTACCAAAAGTTTAGGGACAATGAAATTGAACAAAACTGGAATTTCAATTAATGTTTTTGGTAGAACAAACATCTTTTACATATTTAATGTGGCTGATAATTAAATTAAAAAAAATTTCGTAAATGCATCACATTTATAATATTCTGTATCACACATCGCAAAGCCTTTAAAACCAAGTTCAATGTAATTCTTCACTATAACAAACATTTTAGGTACTTTGGTGGTCTCAACTACAAATAGTATCAGAGCAAAAGAAACAACTAAAAAGCATTTCAAACTACTTAGTTATCAAACTATTGATGAAACCTATATAGTAGGCTCACAAAGTGAAAATGTCTCCAATCTTTTGATGGGTACTGTATTTAACCGTGTAGAAAACGGATGGGTAACCTTATATCGAGCCAGGTTATCTTTTAGTACAAAAAACCCACACATTTGTTGTTTGTACGACCTGTACATATGTTGTCTAGCATTGTATCAATGATATGTCTATAAACAATAGTCACACAGACACAGACGTTTAATCATTGTCGTTAAATCAGGAAACAACTTAACTCTAAATATTCAATCATGAAAATATCTATAAACATTATTTGCCATTATCGGTTTAACTTAAGGTTTATTTTCACAGTTGATATTCAGGAAACGCAATAAATACTTTTGTCTCCTATTGAATGTCTTTAATTTGGTTATTGTTTTATGTTTAATGAGGTACGATTTTAAAGGTTATTTCGATATATTTGGAAATAAGTCTTAAAGAAAATATAAAAAACAATAATGTAATTTTATAATCTACTTAACTAAAGATAATAACACGAACTATTGATTCAAAACTCTCCAAGACCCTGATTACATTAAAATTTGAACGGAACTTATCTCCAATTAGAATGACCATAAGTCAAATATCTAATTACTTCAAAACAAAGGCTCAAATGAGTATAAAGAATGTGGCATATGATATATATGTATTACAAAATATAATGATGATAAATATGTTACGAAGTAAGGATCTTGGGGCGATGGAATTTGATCCAGCTAGAACTCATTACATCAGACTGTATTTCTCTGAATTACGAATGTCTGCATTGGAAGCGAAATAACTTATATTTCTTTCTCTCTATGAACAATAGAAAACATAGTGTTTTTAATTTTGTGTCAAATTTGTTCTATCAGTCATATCTAATTTAGCGATGTCTAACAGATGTGCATAATAATATCATATATGCTACGTCAGACTTAAATAAATTAATAATAAGTTTTGTATTGCCTCAAGGCAATTTAATTATATGTAAAGTGTTTTTATGTCCATTTTTTGCACTTATGGTGTTAATGAACTCATCACATAAAGTCACAACCCCACGATGTGGGCGTTTAGTAAGTACAATGGTCGTTAAGCACTTTTCGAAGCATTGAGCATTGAGTTTATTCGTACTTGAACAAAAATCAATTTAAGATTTTTTTTTCGGATTTTACGGTTTAGCTACACAGTTTGGTCATCCCGTACTAAAGGTGAATAGAGATTTTAAACCCGAATGTTTGATTGGAGAGGCAAACTTTCGTTAGGTTTGACAATGAATCATTTGTTTCTATTTTAATTATCAATATACACCTGATTCTTAATAATATAAAGAAGTTGTCAGTCACAAGTTATTCAGATTTAGCGTTTCCAGGGACGGTGAGATTTTTTACTGACCATCGTGATATAACATAAACAATGGGTTGCTATGGCAACCAAAACCAAAAATGAAAATTCCGCTTTAGTCATCGTGTGACGCATGATTTGGTTAATTTACGACTCAGTTTTAAAATGACAGATCATATCAGGCAAATGAGATTTTAGAGTGCTAACCGCAATATTCTCTTTAATATTAAAAATATTTGAATATTTGACATGCGTTCTTGTCATCAAACTTTCAAATCCAAGTACATGTATCTTGAATAAAGCAAAATATCCTCTCTCTGATTGAAGATGACAAAATAATTTACTTCATTTTAGGCTTAACATAATCTATATGGATTAGTATTTAGTTAAACTCAAACAAACTCACATTTTTCTTTTCCTGACATCTTTACATCATTATCATAAAACTGATTTCGCGATGTCTAAAAAATATTTGAAATTTGGTATTTCCTTTGTCATCATCCTTTTAATGACAATTTTATTTAAATGATAGACGTTATACATGATAATGAACTCTGATAGTTTTAGGTCATGGGTTGACATAATTTATATCACTTAAAATATCACCTTTTCGTGTGACTCATTAGCGCCATAAATATTGATCAGTCCAAAAGACAGTATTTGATACAATAAATGATAGTTTAGAGTATTTTCGTCACGATGGGATTATTCAAACAATGTTATAATAGTGACAGTGACGGTCAATAATTATAAAATCACACGAACATGCATAATTCATTAGACGAAACTAATATGTTATAGTCCATTTAATACAGCTCAAAAATTAGGCTAACCTAGACAAAATTGAAACAGAATTTATTTTTGTACTATGTGAAAGTTCGTATTCATAGTAGTATCCCAAAAAAGTTGCACTCAAAAATTTCAGGGGAAAGTCCTTTTTTGGCAAAAACGTTGAACATGAACAAAAATGTGGATTAGCTCCCTTTACAACTATCTATTATCATATACAAATGAAAACAATTGTGGATTGACTCCCTTTATAACTATATATTATCATTTACGAATGAAAACAATTGTAAAAATAATTTTTTTTATAAATGTGTCAAAAATGACCCGTAAACGAGTCATTTATCTGGAATCTGCTTTACATGTATCTTTCATGCGCTTGTTCTATAATTAGTGTAACATTAATAAATAAGAGACATTATTGTTCAGTTTTGGGATAAAAGTACTAAAATAATATCTAAAACTGCGAGTTTTTGGAAGCTGATCGTATGCAATTTTCAAAAATCATGGTTGATAACAACTTTTAGTTTAAAGTAAACTACAAATATGTCTAAAAAGAGTTTAAATGTCATTGATATGAATTTATCCTTTTAATGAACAAATGTGATATAAGTACCAACATAAAACCTGAAACTATAAATTTCTGGAATCAGCTTCTCGTGTATCGATTACTAAAACAGATTTAAGAGTCGACATATGCTTCCTAACAAGTGTTGTAGTTCATGCTACTACACGTATGTAATACAGATGAATAATAGGTATTACATAAATAAATATTTAAAATGTCATTTGTTACTTTTTTACTGTTTTTACACATGAACTTTTGTAACAGTATACATTTGTTACAGAATGTACTTTCTTACGTTCCGTTTTTTATAACCTAAGGTTTAGCTTTTGATCATAGTGTAACCAAAATACCGTCTAGATTGAGTTTTAGCCTATCTACGAAGAGTTGCTTCCCTTTATTAATATACGCTATTGACGTGAAGCCAGACAATTTATATTATAGATATTTGAGTGGAATCAGCTCGCCGCTTTGAGGTAATTAGACCGTTTTAAATATTTAGTTCAGGTATGATAAGATTAATTTAAGTTGTATTTTGCATGGAGCATGTTGTTTCTAGTCAGAAAATTGGTCATAAGACGTTGATCAAAGACGCTTATTAAACTGAGAGTAAGGTAAGCGTTTAGTTCTTCCAGCCAATCAAATCGCTCCATTGTCCCGGAGAGCAGTATATAAAGGACGAGTCGTGTAATAATCGGCAGTCTGGGTTCACTCGTCGTTGAGTTAACATCGCTCTTAATTAACTGGGACTTTGTCAGTATACCTGGCACTACAAATCTATCCACTCGCGTTCTTGTTCAAGCATTGTGCTTGCCCAAGAGAGTGATAGATTAGATAGTACCTAATACCGGGTCGCAGTGTAAGAGAGGTCGTTGTTGCAACTCTGGTTTGTCCGTAAGTTAGAACTAAATTGTTGATGTTGGAGTTGGAACTCCTATAAGTTGTGGCTTGTTAAAAAGTTGTAGCTTGAACATTTAAATATTGTCTGTGGATAACGTATATGTATATATGTAATAATTAACTGTGATTATTTCTTGTTCTATCTTATCATTTTGTATAATTTATTTGTCCAATCATTTGTCTAAGCAAGACGAGAAAAATTCTTATATAATAGTGTCTTTATGACTAACCCTACAAGAGGGTGAGTTATAACTTAAATCATTCATTAACCTACCTGATTAGATACACTCTCGGTACACGTTAAAATAGTCACTGTCGGCATTTTCGCTATCAGAGGCTATACTAGATCTTGACACTGTGCAAACGATTGAACACTCAAGTCCATGCTATTTCAGGAGCAGCAACTTGCAAAATGCAATTCGGTCGACAGCTACATCGAATCACTTTAACATATCTTTATGGACTGACTGTAACTTAGTCTTTACATCCTGAACATTTCCATTAACAGACTCACATCCCTACTAACATGGATTTAAGACTTTACTTCGTTGTCCTTCCATATTTGTGTCTGTATGTATACTCTTCGTATGTGACATGATGTTGCGTCATATGTTTGAGACAAGCTTTTAACTTGCACGATGTTGCGCTAGCTACTTATGTAATAAACGTTAACAAAGGGAGGTTGTTAGTGTGGCCAATTCAT
Organism: Mactra quadrangularis; assembly: GCA_025267735.1. Lineage (NCBI taxonomy): Eukaryota > Metazoa > Mollusca > Bivalvia > Venerida > Mactridae > Mactra > Mactra quadrangularis. The sequence continues at coordinate 41,798,649 of CM046305.1, read as the reverse complement.
GATGAATAATAGAGCATTATGATCTCTCGCCAGGTTTTATGTCTACTTCCTTTGTGATGTCTATATATATCTGAACGGCTTCTTTGAACTCTGTGTAAGTTCTGGGAAGTTTTAAAAGTACTGATTTTACAACGTTAAATGATGTCAAAATTGTTTTGCATCCAATTAAGGTATGTATAAAAGAGAAAGAGAAGTAAACACAGCTTGGGACATTGTTTTAATTTAGCAAAGTCCCGTTCTCGACTTTCCTTACTTTGTCAGACCTGAAGACAGTGTTTTGGTCAAACAGGTTAGTACGGTGGCACAACAAAACCAACAACAGTCTATAATTTTCAAATAATGATGGAGGAAAATTTGCTACATGTAACTCATACACAAGAAAGTTAGAAATGGTTTAAGCTCAAATATAATTATAGTGTGATGCTATTTTCATGTTATTATTAAAACAAATGATATATCAAGTGAATTAAGCTTAACTTGGTTATCATCTTGTTTTTAAAAACAAATCTAAGAGATAACATTAATGTGGTGAGTTTAAAATTTCGCACTCAGCGCTCAGACAACAAAAATATCGTGACACGAAATTTGACACTAAACATGATCAATTTTGGTTCTAACGCGCTACCGTAGTGAAATATTTCTATTCTTCAAGGTTGTCACCAAAAACGGTATTTTTAATGAATTTACTGCCATATATAAAATTAATTAAATATAGATATATAGGTTCACATCGGAAAGTCAACACAAAATCAAAATACTACCGGCATCCATTACTTTTGTGACCCAACAGCTATATTTACTGCGGGACAGAAGTACGGAAGCGTTGCAGCGCCTTTTAATATAAGTAGAAAATGCATTATTTTAAATTCATTTTTCATCACTTTCCCCTCGTTATTTGGAGTGCAATTTTTTTGTGTGTGTTATTGTATTGATGGTCTTTCGCACAGTATATAATTTTTTTCTGTTGCAATTTTGTCTAAGTCAAATGTTGTATTGAATGGACTATTAATTTTTACATTTAGGAAGACATTTAATACTGACCTTGTTATATGTTTTGTCTTCATGACAGTGTTAATTGTGAAAACAATAAAGTGCCAGTATACAGATCGAAAATACATTGTTTCCTATCCTAGTTTGTGCTTTCTTTTCTGTCAGGCTACATACTTGTATAAATAAATATACATACAGTATATAACTAAGGTTAAGACTTAAAGCAAACATTATGGCAGCATGAAAAATCAGGGTTTAAAATTATGCAAATGTCTTCAGTTTAAAGAAAAAAAACATTTACATATTTCAACAAAAATATAATTTGGAGTTTTTATCATCCTGCTATAAGACGAAGTAAAGTAGATATTTCTAACTATATTCACCAACAGAATACCTTTCAATACTAGGTTTTAATTTTATAGTCCAACTAACGTAAACAGAGCTGAGGAAATAGCGTTTAGAGACAACGTTCAATCAATAATAAGAAATTGCGGAAACCAATCAAAGTTGACACAATTAATGACAAGAACAATTCTAATAACTTTAAAAATGATTTTGTTGCGCATTACACGCTGCAGCGGCAAAGTCAATGGACTTTATTCAAAATAAAAAATAACCGTAAAAAATTGTTTTTCCCTCGTATAATCAGCAAGCATCAACTAATGTGAAATAATGTAATTTTATGGATGAATTGCACTTTTGAGATATCGTCTTACTGTTTACTATCGCGGAACTTTTTAAATTATCAGAAAATTCCACATGGAATGTTAACGTGTTACATTTGATGCAACTGTTAATGCAAATGAAACACTGATAGCTTCTGATAACACTAGTTCGCTAACCTGAAGGTTTAGATTTAAAGATGATGATATAGAATTACTTTATGCAAAACACCTGGCGCGAAATTTTGTCAAATTTCAGTTCAATATTATAAATTGTCGACAACGATGCGCGGTCAAATTGCTCCTTCGGGGACAATTTTGCACAATCTTGGGGTTTTATTTTTTTTTTTTGGGGGGGGGGGGTTACGCAGTAGCAACACATTGTATGGTCTTCTACTACTAAGCAAATACTTTCGTCAGTAACTGACAGCTGTCCTATATAATTAAATTGGTAGGAGGGAATTGGCCGTGGAAATAATTTCATGACCTTAGTAGAGATTCAGAAAGTGTAGATTTTAAGCTGTAGACCAATAAGACATCATTCTTGTCAAACTCTATATTCCAACCTCGTTTCGGGAACATGACTCAATTAGAGGAATGCTTGGCAGTCTTTGTAGAGAATCTATTATGATGCTTCTCGCGCGAGATATGGAAGCTCTTTGTATTGTGCAGTGCATTCCGGAAGACTGAAGAAGAAATTATTTACGACGGACGAACGCATCGACGAATGTATCGAATGACGTAGAAGGACAAGTCACAAATGTTGATCATGAACGCAATGTGTTTAGATGAGCTGAATGCGTTCTCTGAATTTAATTAAAGAAATTCTTCAATCATGAATAATTTTACAAATATTGACATTTCATATCAGTGATGCATTCCGTCAAATTTCATTTCCTTTAGAATGATTTTATCAAAATATTATTCAATTTAATTTGGAATCTTTGCAATTTCTCATTGTGAAATTTCAAAAACACGTCCTCACGAAACAATTTAAATCTATGAAATGTCATTTCAATTTTACATTTCATGTAAGACCAAGTTTTTTACTTTTTCATTACACTATTTGCCTACTGTCGATAATATTACATTTAAGGAGAAAGATAAGCCTCCTTGTGGATGGGACCAAAGAATGAGAGAAAAAAGACCGACGAAGTAAAACAATTTATCCTTAAAATCTTTACAAAAAATTATCCAAAATGTAAACAAACTAATAACAAATTAAATTTAGAACGAACGCAATTTTAGAACAAAGGTAACTTAAACAGTAAATATGCCTGTACATTTAAATCGATCGGCAATTTATGGAACGTTCAAATTCAAGACAGCAGTAAATTATGCGCCAAAATTCCTAGCGATTGAAAAAATCCCAAAATCGAATCTCACCTGAAGCACTGTTAATTTTCCAGCAAAAAATCTACCTGCGATTACTTCTCTACAAGTTTGTTTTAATTCGTCGTGTCAATAATTGCAAGCTGTAGATCGACAGAATGAACACCATTGAGAAATTGATTTAAGGTACTAGTTCACAGATTTGATTAAGATGTTTCTGCATTTTGAAAATACCACTCAGTGTCTGTAATTGTGTCAAAAAATAATTCTTAATACTTTAATACAAACTGACCTATAGATTGTAAGAATTTTACAATAAAAATCACAAAAATGCACTTAAATTCTTTTTTTACTGTGACATACGGGGTAGTTTTTTACTACTTCAAACACCATTTTTTGTAGTTGTATGACAATTTGCACTAAAATGTCATTATCAAAACACTAATTTACTGCTTGAAAAACGTTTCATACAAGTTTGATAGTTTCAGAAGAAATTGATATTTAAGTTGAAGTATGTGAATGAGTACCGATAATAAATACCCGTACCTCGATGACCACTAGGTTTAGTTGTAGAGCATATTTTACATTACCACATACTCATGTTTGATGGTAACAAATAGTATATTCCTTTAATCAGAGAATTTGTTCAAATATTGTAATGAAGAAACATTGTAATACTATGCGATAAAACTTTTTTGTAACTAACTCATATATATTACAATCATAATCGACATTATTCTGTTATTTACGTAGAGATCACTGAGTTCGCAATCTTGTTTTAATTAACATCACGAGACAGCATGTTGTTTTAAGTTTGATGTTCAGTCAATTAAGCGACGTTGTAAAATTGCCCACGTTTGTTTTACCGGTGTATCAAGTAACAAACTACTACATGTATGTGAGGCAGTTCTACGTCACTGTTTGAAAAAGGTGTTCAAGTGCAAGTCTGGAAAGAGTTGTTTTGTATCAATGCAAAATCAATGCCGGGATTGTATAGTCTAACCGGAAATGTTCATAAACATATTCTCTTAAAATATCCCACCTATTACAATAATTATTGGTGCAGACTAAATTAGTGCAGACGATTTCCGGTAATCTGTCAGAATTGTAATAGACATAAGTCGTAAACTGAGTGGAGAAATGTCTCTCAGTTGTACTAGAACGGCGAAGTTTCTGTCATATGACGTGATTATAGTTCAGGCGCATCAAAATGCAAGAATCTGTTTCTATCCGGTTTAACCAGAAATATTTTGAGTAAATCATTATTCCACATACAAATATACATTTCTATCACAAGAAATGATAAGTTTATATGTCATGAACATGTGTGCGTAGTACATCTTTAAGATTTGTTTCATTATTTCCATTAAGCCATTTCTAAACTTAAAGTATCGCTTTATCCATTTTAACTGTCACCCCAGAACTTAAATCATTGTTACATGTAATTTGTTACATTCCACTTGCTTTACTATTTTGTTTAACGAATGCTTAAATGCTACAAGTGTCTCCGTGTCCCTATGGCAACGAAGATGATAGTTGTAAAAAGGAAGATAAATGAATTTATAAGGTAATTTTACAGGTGTGTATATTAACTTGAATATTTTGAGTATCTAGAAAACATCTACTTTCGATTTTGTTTTGCTGTTAAAAGATCTAATTTCGCTTGGGTTAAATTATATATGAGAATTAAAAATAAATATTATTAAGTTAATATATATATATATGTACTTAAATACTAATATTTCATCTTAAAAGTATACATTTGTAAACTTAATTGGTATTCCTTACAACGTACGTCCATGTATGTTGAAATTTATAAGTTTAGAGTCAATACGTTGACCTAGATTGAATTCACGGTAATTTCTTGTTTTATAACAAAATTGTGAGGTTAACATTAAGGTTTTTTTTTTCTGAAAACACTATTAGGAGAGATTGAATGTATAAATTAACAAGTTTTAAAGTACAAATTTAACAGTAGTATAGTGTATAAAATAAATAAACAGTATTTATTTAAATCAACAATTTTAGCTTGTTTGCAGATATATTTATAAAACGTCTACTTTCGGTTTAGTTTCAATACTAAATTAAGTTGTTATTTAGTTACAATATGTTAGAGAATTTTAGAACAAGCATTTTTCTATTAAATGAGTGTTCAAACTAAATAAATCTTCACAAGAATGTTCGTTATTGTCAAATTTAATCGAGCTTACAGTATGGTTATTGGTAGCATCACATTGCCAGATATTTAATTTTGAGAATAAATATATTTAGGCTAAAATTGTGAGGTTGGTGGAGTGTAGAGTTTTTGGTAACTAACTACTAATTAATCAGCCCAGATATTTTACGCGCGATTTGTTTTAAATGAAAAAATAAAATTTAAAGTAGCAGTGATATGTTTTTTACATTAAATTACATGACTCCAGTACGTGTAAATGTACAACGTCAAGGTCGCCATAGGCAAAATATTCTGACGGTAAAATAGCATTGTAAATGCAAATCAGTCAAATATGCTAAAATGTCGACAAAAACAACCTAACTTAACATCGCTTGTACGTTTCATTATATTCTGTAAATAGTTTCATATACAATAAGCTATCCACACATTTTAAATTACAAGATGCTGACATTTTCTATAGACACAGTTATTGTCATTGAAGTAAACAAGCAATTCTCGTTAGATTGCCAGACTGTATGTAATAGCATAAATAATTTAAACTTTAAGTAGAACTGTGGTATGTTAATGGTAATTAATATCAAGTTAATAAAAATCAGTATAAACAAGCATTTCTCTAGTCATCTACATGTAAAGGCCTCTAAACGATGTTCTATGTTAACAATGTCTTATGTTTTCTTAGACAGTAATTTGTAGATATTGTGCGTAAAGTTTGACCCCGACCTGACCTTTATGCAAGAGTATTCATTTCATTGAATCAGAATGTAGTATTAATGCTCGTTTACACCGTGGCAGTGAGGGTTATGAGTAAAAATTTAACACACAAACATACTTCTATAATTTTACAATCGCTGCCAAAGTGTAGAAATAGGCGAGATACTGATTTACGTCGGGATATGTGTAGATAATTATTAAATGCAAATGTGAAAGGTCAGATCGTGGTCAAGTTTTACTTTTTTCCTGTACCTTATATCGCACAATTGTGCTAAGAGTAAATAAACTGTAAACAATTTGGTACCTTTATGCGTTAAGGGTGCGTAACATGAAAATAATTATTCTGTTATAAACTGTAATTGCTTTAAATCTTTGCATCTATTTTAAGTTGCATTCTGAGATAATCCTTGTTTCAAGTGTTGTGCTTATTCCGGTTATGCCTACTATTTTTGTTGATTTTCATTTCTATCAAAATAATTGAAAAAAAACAACCCGGGTCGGTAACGCAGTTGGTAGAGCGCTGGAATTAGGAATCCCATGTTCTTTGACTATTTTGTCAATTTTCCTCCATTATTTAGGTATATGGAGAAGTTACCGACTTAATGGTTGTTGGGTACTGGTTATAGACAATGGTCCAGGAAAGCTATGTTAGGTGAACTAAACGTCGTAAATGACAATGATTGTGTTGACACGGTGTAAAACAAAAACAGGGTTTGAAAATCAAGCATATGATAACTGTTCCCATATTGTTTGTCGAAGCTAGCATTTTTGGTTTTTTTAGGATTTATATGACAGACAATTTTATTGCATGTAAACATTGTTTTGTTAATAAAAGCCATGAAACAAAGAAAAACAAATAAAAGTATTATCCAACTAAGTCACGTGTTTTTGCAATATCTAAGAAAAACGAATAAAAATTATGGATAATAGCACAAAAAATGGGCTAATGTCGTAATAATTTTTGTACTAGTTATAATAGAAAAAATAAATATGTCTGTTGCTATGGAATAAAACATAAACGCATATTTGGATGCACTTCAAAAATCAATCATGTAACGTACTTGTTTATGAATGCCTTTCCAAACTTAGGAAACTATATAAAATTCACTGACAAATATTTTCAAAAATAGGTTGTTTCATTTTTATTGAAAATATTGTAAAATACAATATAGTTTGTTAGATATAGAAATATATTTTTCCATTCAAACCATCACGGTTAGCTAATTTGTTTGTGCGTCTGATAACGAATCCAGAGATCATGGCCGCCCGGCTAGTTCAGTTGGTAGCATGCAAGTCTACTGATCGAGGGGTCGTGTGTTCGATACCAAGGCGGTGCATACTAGGTCATAAAATTATTTCTACGGCCATTTCCCTCTTACAAATGATTTTAATTATGCAGGGCAGTCGTCAGTCATACGAAAATATGCGCTTAGTAGTTTGTTAGCAGCTAATTCCAGAGATTTAGCCTTTTCATGAAAAGTGAGTAGTTTGACTGACCGTCGTTATACAACCTATAAAATGCTTGCTTCGCAAATTGTTAGGCTATTGAACGACTGCAAGGGCTCGCTGTTAAATCCAATATGGCGTCAAACAGCACATTAATGTAAGTAGGGGGTGTGGGACCACTATTTCTGCTGATAAAGGAAATCGTTCACATTTTTTATCATATTTGAATCATTTTGATACAATGTACTGTACCAAATAAATTATATTATATACATTACGTGGATATGCTATGTGGATCAAGTAACACACAAGTTTGCATCCTGCTTTTCAGGGATAACTCTTTGAAGTAAAAATGTAAATTTTTCTAGCCGCCATCTTTGAAATCTAGACAAAACACCTCTTGAGCTGAATTGCGAGCGCTCGCGTTCAGAACGAGAGCGCTCGATGTCGCTCGCATTTTTGAACGCACCTTTGTTTTCTATTAATAACTTTAAAGGGTCGACAAATTCTCCCTATACGTAAAATAACTAATATCAGCAGAAATTCTTTTTATCTAATAAAACGTCATTTTGTAAGTCGATTTACTTAAAGATATTGGCATGAGACGTCAATGTGTTAGTCGATCCATAGTTTGACATTAAATGTTTATATGATTTTATGCAATAAAAGTTCAACTTAAGCGACTTAGCAATGTCACCAATCAACTCGTTAGAAGCATTAAAGTAGTGTTTAAGTGACCTGAGATATTGCTTCATGTATTAATTCTAAACCAATTTATCGTTGTTCCTTGATATTGGTGTTAAATGACCAATAGCATGCCATACAAACTGTGCCATTTTGTTTTTTTTTACTTTTTCTACTTGATTTGCAGTACAACATACAATGCCAAACATTGAAATTTACATCCAATGGGTTCATACGCATAACAATACCATGTGAATTTTTCTATTATGCATGAATAATACAGTTAGTAAATATATATGTTTGTTTTTGTTCATGTCCACGTTAAAACCTGGTCTGTATATTCAAATAATAATATATATTCTTTCAGTACAGCTGGTATATCTGTACTGTGTTATCCTCGGAACCTACAAACAATCGGTTCAGTCTAGGGTGAATACAAACAGACCATGGCTTAACTTTACTCTCTGCTGTATTGACAATAACACCCATTTTATATCCACCACTATCACAATGAACTATAGATTGAAATCTCCAATTTGCTACAATAATGTTTCCAAAACCATCAACACATACACCTGTAGGTTTTATTTCAGTATCTGTAATAGTCTCAATATGATCACATTCTGTGTTGAAACAAACCAGACCTTTCTCACAATCAGCTACAAATACTCTATCATTACAGTCACTGAATGTGATATGACTACAGAAGCCAAATAGAGCTTGTCCATCATTATCCGTGGTAACAGTTTTCAATAAATTACCAACCATATCATACATATATAATGACTTGCTCCAATTAGTTATATATAGTTTATTATCATTGTAAGCAATACCAAAACTGTTGTGATTCAATTGGAACGAACGAGAAAACGATAACTTATTATCATTAATTGTTACAAACTGGATCAAAATTCCACATGCAACTACCACCTGTGAATTGTCAACAATACATATACCACGTGGAGATATAGGTAGCTTACAATAATCTAACAATGATGATGATGATATATCGTAAAGTTTCAGTTTGTTGTTGTGAAAGTCTGTCACCAGAACGGTATCATTTACGATACATGATCCAATTATAGCACCGTCGTGGCTATCATCCTGAAGTTTGATGTTCATGTCACATATATTTTCAGCCTTATATAGCTTGTTGTGTTTTAATAAATTGAAATTTGTATTTCCTAAGCTTGTCATACTTTCTAAGTTGGTTTTCAATTGATTATTCGACTGGAATATAACTTCTGCATGGCGGGTCCCTGACAAATATATTTCGCTTGTTTCTATAGTCTTGATATTTTTCTGTGCGAGTTTAGAACAGACAAACTGTTGAGCTACATTCCCTAAGGCTTGAGTCATTTGTTGTTTACGTTTCTTCAATTCCACAATGTAATCTTCATACATCTGCCTTTCATCAAGAATTTGTGCTTCCATTTTCTCATATTCATTATTAATCTCATTTATTGACGCTTCTTCTAACTCCTTAATAATTTGTTCCATTTCCAATCTAAAATCATTAGCAGCTTTGATTGCATCTTCTTTAGAATCCCGTAGACGCTGAAGAAGGCTGTCAGTATCTGTTTGTCTTCCATTCATTTCCTCTAACATTCGAGAAATATCTGAGGCAGTTTTGGATGAATCAGTTTTATTGTAGAGTTGACCAATATTGTCAGAAACTGAGACCATATCATCACATGATCTGAAATTTATACAAACAATACAAACATAATGAACATTTATTGATGTGATTTCATTCCAAAGGTCTGTGTTTATAAATTAACGTAAAATATTAATGTCCATTTTAAATGAGTAAAAACTTGTCAAAACACGTAGACTTTAAAATCTTGGTCGGTAAGGCAGTTGTTAGCACGCCGGGATTTGGAATCTCGTGTCCCGAGGGTCACGGGTTGAAAACCAATCCGGGAAGGATATACCCTTCCATGAAAATTAGACAATAATGTCCATTTTCCTTGGAGAAATGTCCAATCTTGTGAAATACTAGTTATATACAAGGGTTCAGGAAAGCTAGGTTAGGTGCGCTGGCCGCCTTAAACTGACAAAAATGTGTTGACAAATTACATAAGTTAAATAGTACGAATTTAAAGGTGAATTTTTTATGTCGTCTATATTTAAAGAGTACATTTTGACGAGTGATATTTCACCAAGTATCAACATAAACCGTATACATTTTATACAGTCACTATATAGTTTCACTAAAAATGTCAAATTTCATCTTAAAACAGGAACGATGAAATCAATATTAAATCTTGGCCTCATTTTAAGAAACTAAAACACACCTTCTAAACAACATTGGTACTCTAATTACGTTTACCGCAATATTAAATATGTAAGTGTCATCGTATCCATCATTTTGTTTTTAAACTAAAATACATTGATTACAAAAGAAATTACTGCAAACTTAAATAAGTTTAATAAACGGCGTACAATCATAACAAGTAAAATTAAATAGGTTTAAAATTTGAACAATCATAATTATTACTCACCTATGATCTTCTGCGGCACAAGCATAACAACCGACATCATCATGGTCCCCACAGTACATATCTACAATCTTTCCAGCATGTTTACTACATTGTTTTGTAGGAAATGCCGGTAAAGTCCTTGTAAGTCCTTGAGGTTTAACAGCAGTGTTATCCAGAAAAGAATGTCCCTTAGTTACAGGAATCCTTCTATGTGATACTAAACAATCCTTACAACAATATCGCTGGCAATCTAAACAATATTTTAAAGCCTCTTTTATTAATCCATCTTCCGCACAAGACGTACAAATGAATTCATAAGTCTCCTCCGATGTGTTCTGTACATTTTCTCCAGTCGCCATTTTTGTTAGCTATGTCCTTGTCGATATTTACAGGTGCGTATACTGACTTGAATATTTTGAGTATCTAGAAAAAATTAACTTTCGATTTTGTTTTGCTTTTAAAATACCATATTTCGCTTGGTTAAACTATATATGAGAATTTAAAACAAATAATAATTAGTTAATATATACTTTTTGTAATTAAATACAAATATTTCTTCTGAAAACATACATTTGTAAACTAAATAGGTATTCTTTACAACGTACGTCCATGTATGTTAAACTATTATTAAGTATAGATAATGTTTTGTTGAATCAATACTTTAACCTAGATTGAGTTCACGGAAAATCTAATTTTAGAACAAAATTGTGAGGTTAACATTAAGTACTGTTTTCTGTAAATACAATCTTACAGGTGTAAGAGTCGATATTTTAATTCGACGGTTGATTTTAATAAGTACGTAGTTATTAAACTTATTATGTTTATCTACATTTACTTTACTTGTTGGCAACAGGGGCTCGGTGCGGTGTTGCATTATCGTCCATGTAAACAGATTAACAATCCAGGTCGGTAGCGCAGTTGGTAGCATTAGGATTTTTAATCTCGTGTTTCGAAGGGGGTAAGGGTTCGAATCGCACTCGGGTAGGTTATATCATTCCGTGAAAATTTAACAATATTGTATTTGTTCTCCATTAATTAGGTATATGGAGATGTTTCCGTCCTTGTGGAAGAGTATGTGAAAACTGGTTTTTAAACAAGGGTTCAGGAAAGCTATGTTATGTGAGCTGGACACCGTAAAATTTCCAAAACTGTGTTGACACGACGTTTAACCCAATAAAAACAGAGTTGTTAGGGCTGTCATGATACGCCAGAAGTGTACCGCGGTATATTACAATACGCTGTCATCGTATCGCGATACGTGTCACGATATATTGCGGGCTTTTAGATTCGTTAATCCTCCGCTGTATTGAACAGAAAAAATGCAAATTTTATATAAAGCTACTTATAAAATTTTGCATCTTTAAGTATTTACGGTCATTTACATAGGCGGATCCAACGGGGGATCAGGGGGATCCGGACCCTTCCCCTAGAATTTCCAAAACGTACCTGTCCATTTGTGTATTTCTTGACTGTCATTTTTTAAGTACCACGGAGTAATTTTTTTTTCGGTGATTAATATAGATTTATTGGTTATGTAGTTTTTATTATCAATATGTTTTATTATTCTGGATAGAGATATATAATGTTAATGCGGTGCGAAAGTTTAGACTCCCCTAGAAAAGTAGGGAACCCCCTTAGAAAAGTTCGGACCCCCCTAGAAAAGTACGGACCCCCTTAGAAAAAAATCCTGGATCTGCCACTGATTTAGATTGAGACGCCCCCAATCGGTTAAATTCTTGCAACTTTAGTTTAGATGGAATAGATAATGGAAAAAAACCTGACGTTTCGCTTCTTTTATTTCGAGAAGGGAAAAAATTCCCATTGAAATAAAAAATATCGCCAAATACCGATGCATTAAAATCGTACCGCAGTACGAATTGCTGCAGCTGTGTATCACAATTCACTAGTGTACCGGTATATCGTTATAGCACTATTTACAACTGTTATATAAACAAACACTACAAAGATTTTTTATCACATACTGCAATGTGATTACCGATCGGAGTATTGGTAAACGTGTCCACTATTCATTACCCCCCAACTTGCAATCTGACATACAGTCGAATTCGATTTTGTGATTGCCAATTGTATTACGTGGACCACCTATGTATCTAAATAAGTGCGGATACTTGATTAAAGAAATCCTTACTACAGCTCAAACAATAGCTAAATACTAGGAATTATTTTGTGTTGTTATGAAACAACATCATATCATTATCAGATTTGTATCCAGCGAAACAGTTACATAAGTATGTTATTTGATAATCTTGTCTTTTCTTTATTCTGTCAATTCTACAACATTTTCTATTATACGTAGATTCACTTAAAAATTCTAAATAAGAATATCAATTTCTTTAGCAATATTGCCGATAGTTAAAGTTATATATTATGTTGTACGCATACTATTGGCGTATGGAAAATAAAAATGGAAATATAAAAATGCAAAGCTTTTAACTGCATTTGTATAAATGTAGAATAATAAAGAAATGAATCAAAACATTCCGAACAAAGTAAACATTTATGTAAATACATCGAACAATAAAATGCATTCAATCAAACTATTTAAATATGTAAAATAATGACAATATTCTATTGAGTATTCAGTATGAACGCCACACTATGAAGATATTTTCATTCACAGCACACATGAAAGCTGTTTAACTAATGTGAAGCAGGGGCGAATCCAGGATTTTTTCTAGGAGGGTGTCTACTACTTTTTGTAGGCGTCCAAACTTTCGAACCACAACAAAATTATACACTTTTGGCAGAATAATGCAATATATTAATAATAAAAACTACATAACCATAAAATCAATGTTGAGCACCGAGAATAATTTGCTAATGCTACTTAATAATGACTGACAGTCAGGAAAAAACACACATGGACAGGTACATGTTGGAAATTCAAGGGGGTTCGGGCCCCCTGATCCCCGCTAGAACCGCCTATGATGAAGTTTTTAAAATATAACATTCATAAAAGACACAATATACAATTCAATTTTCTTTGTAAAGTTTGACAAGGTGTCCCTTTCATAAAAAGGGTTTCCTTTTGTAACAGCTCACTGACTGTAATCGTTTTTTGTTGACGCTTCGTAAATTATGTGATCCAAATTATAGATTATCTACTTTATGTGAAATAAGTTTATTTTCTGTCTTGAGACCTTATTTTAAACATTCTGTGACCATAGTATTATCTATCAAATTCTAATTTCCGTTGTTACTGTCCTACATGATTTAGAATCAGTAGTAGAAGAGAGAATGGTCGTAGATATTAATTCATAAACAAACATCACGAAATTATTCACCGTCAAGGAAACGAACCTATGGCACTGATATTGGGTGTGGTAGGTTCGATTTTCTAATGAAAACTTGCATGCTACCGACTGAATTAGCCAGAAATCATAACACATACTTTAGTAGAGCTATAGAACTAACTAGTGTTTAACCCGGATCGAGAGCGTAGTTGGTATCGCGCCGGGATTTAGAATCTCGTGTCCCGAGGGGGACACGGGTTCGAATCTCATCCGAGGAAGTTATACCTTTCCATAAAAATTGAAAATAATGTCAATTTTCCTCTATTGAATAGATAATATGGAGAAGTTTCCGGCCTTTGGGAAGTGTAGGTGAGTTCTGGTTATAGACAAGGGTGCGCTGGACGCCGTAAAATGACCTAAAATTGTGTTGACACGGCGTTAACTCCAATAAATAGATAAATAAATAAAGGGTTTAAAATGACCTAAATTGTCTTGAAACGGTATTAATCCAGTAAAGAAACACTGTACTAGTATTTAGTTATCATATATTCCAAGTATTGCAAGGTATTGTTGAAGAAAGACATATTATTAGGCACATAAGATAATAATGTTATATATAGCTCTATTTATCAAGTACATCATTATGAGCTTATGATGCATTAGTTTTTGTACTTGGAAAATTTCTTTAGTAAGAAAATTTAATGGAATTTTATAACAGCTTCTAAGAAATCACTTTTATCTTGTTATAGCTATGTTAATTGTGTGTTGCTCTTTTACAATATAACTTTCTAACATAAGGCTTAGATTATTTTTATTATTTTAAGTAAAAGTTTTAGTTATGTCTTCTTTGGTCGTTGTATCCACTTGATTACGCTGTTTTGTAAATCAACTGCTATATCTATTGTATCCTCATTGAATATTTCAATTTTTTAAAGAAAATTAAAAATTTTGTCAATTTTCCTTCGTTAGTTAGGTATATGGAGAAGTTTCGGCCATGTGGAAAGGTACAAGTGAGTACTGGGTATAGACACAAGTCCAGTAAAGTTAGGTTAGATGCGCTGGAAGCCTTAACAGACTAAATACGGTGTTAAAACCCAAATTAATCAATCTTTTTATAAGATACTCTTTTACGTCCTAATGTTTAATACAAAAATCAACAAGTAAACATTTTATACTTATCCCCATAAAGAAAACTTATAATAAGATATATGTTAGAGTTGTCGATCTTGTTGAAGAATAGATAAGTAATGATTATAAACAAGGGTCCAAGATATATATATTACAAGATCTGACTGTGGTGGATTGAGACAAATTGTTCGCTTTGTTTTCTTCTTGAAACCGTAGCATTTGTTATATTTTAGTCACATTGTACTGCCATTGTGTATATTATTCCTGATTGTTTAACATAAATAATAAATTATGTTATACAGTCATACACATATCCAATTTACTGTGAACGCCTTTGTGAGAACAACATTATAGACAATTATAGAAGATGAATTCTGAATGATTTATATCTGTACCTCACAATATTTGCTGACTTTGATTTCTACTGCAAATTCTTCTTGTTAAACCAGACTTGTTTCCTTTTTGAATTTATCAATCGCTAATCTTATTTAAATTAAGGATTGTCTCGACATATCGTAGGCGACAGGAATCGTTGGTTTATTGACGATTCGTATTTTCTAATTTAGAAATACAATACCCATTCTATATAAAGAAGGTGAAGATATCACCTCTATACTAAGACGCACAATGCGTCCCAATATACGGCAATTGGTACGCAACAGAATATAGTGCGGCGGATGAAGACAAAATTGTAGGATATTTTCGGTTTTTTTTTACAAAATCATTGTTAAAATGAAAAATAAATGATCACATATAACTACAGGAATATAAATCCATAGATACAAAGTACTTTTAAACCTCTAAAGGCACAGATGCGTAGTTAAACCGATTTCAAATGCCTGTGTAAATGACAGATGTACACACGTTAGGATTGAGGTTTAACTACCGGTAAAAAGTTTGATTTAATGAGGGTAGTTGGTTCGATTTTTAAATTTTATTGAGTAGACACAAAACACATTTTCTATTTGTTCAGTTTATTTGAAGGAGGGAATTATTAGAATGTTAACTTTGCCACGTGCTTTCAGGTAAATAAACAGTTTTACCCATGAAGCTCGGCGTCTCCGTACAGAGGTCATTTAGACCGCTTGTGTACAGAATGATACAATACACGCTATAAGTTTGGAGACAGAATGTACTTTAAGGCATAATTCCCATAATAGCTGCTGTCAAACTTCGGGCGATGTCGGGTCATGTCGACAAATTACGTACGCGGTTTTCGTCGGTGTCATTATAAATCGATAAAGATTGGATATACTTTTTAATATTCACAACTACTGGAATCAAACCAGGTTGTCAACCTTACTGCCCGTTGAAGCAGAGTGTTAGTACATTGAATAATGAACTTGACAAAGACCAAATTGTATGATGTTTTCGTTTGTTAAACATATTTAATAAATGACGCATGTAATAAAACAATGATAAACAATATATGACATAAGTATTTACAATGCTGGGATAAGCAAATTTATTCCTCTTACAACCTTACTTTTAAGTAAAATCAGTATAATCACAAATGCTTATCTCAGCTTACAATAGTAAATAATACATAGTAAAAACATGTACTGAAAGAAGGTGGCGCAACCACAAAGCCATTAAGTATTTTATATACTTTTTATTGGGTAAATGCTTGATTTTTAAAATATAATCAACACTTTTTCTTATTTTACCTACAAAGATTCTTAATTCTCCCAATTATTTGAGAAAATAGATAGAATTCGTGTAAAAAGTTTAACCCAGAAGTTTAACAACATGATGATTAATGATTATGATTAATGCAATAAGACCGTAAAATACTATTATCTTTAAATGGTAAATAATTGCGTTTAAATGTAAAATGTATACTGTAAAGAAGTGTTTATTTCATATTAGAAAAGATAAGAATAGATAAGGATACGGACTTGTGTTTTAACGCCGGTGAAAATCATCACATTCTCTGCTGGGTCTCCCTATAATTAATTTGTTATATGTGTAAAAATGCCAAGGTAAAGTTATTAAAGTTGATGTATTTGCATTCATTAAAATATTGTGAATTTTATTACAACATTTATGAAAATAATTTGATTATAATTAAATTCATTTTTACATTTAGAAGATATAAACCCCTTCAAATTAATAGTGATTCTTACTCATTACTCAGTTTTCAAAAAAAAAATTTATTTGACGGTAAAAAGTTAAAATATTTTGCCAGTGAATCTAGGCTGTGATCCTGATGATAAAGAAAGTAGCAAAAGCTTATTCCTTGATATGTTTATTATGGGTAGTCTACCTTGAACAATTTTTGAATTTTGATGATCATTTTTGTAGAGGCATTTGATATATTGAAGAATGGCTTGAGCGGTTTGAGCAAATATGAAACAAATTTCATGAATGCAACACATCTATAATATCCAGTATCTAATATCTTGCCGCCTTAAAACCATGTTTATGTTTACTGTTATTATTTTCTATCGCATAGCTTTTACACTTTTTTGTTTCAGTTAAAATTTTAATGAGAATCATCAATTAAAGCAACACTAAAAGTCATTAAAAATAATGTAAACAGTTATCAAATTTTAGATGAAGAATATTTATAAGCATAAAGAGTAAAAATGTCTAAAAACTTTTGATGGGTACTGTATGTATTGCTTAAATTGTAAATGTAAAATAAGAAATGATTAATTTGGTTAACGTTATTTTTTCAATTGTTGCAAAGCAGAAACTCGATTTGAATTCTGCTCATTCAAATTTTGAGACAATAATAATTGTATAGTCTTACCCTTATATTAAATCAAATTCCTGCAGTGAAATAACACAAAATAAAACAGACGAATTTGAAATGATTTGTTGTACTGTCTGATGATTAATCATGATGGATTGCATCGTTTACTTTCCTTTGTTCTTTAATTAGACATTTCAGTCAGTTATCTTTCCCTGATAAGTATATCCTTACAGTTAGAATCCTCGGATTTCATCATCAAAGTCCTATGTGAGGATAACAAAATATTTCATCTAATATCTTTCTTGTTAATAAAGATATTAAAAGAAGTGGTGAAATTTAGATAGTTCTTTATCCTTAAAATTCTTAGCTTGAATTTCAAACAAAATAAATGATGTACAAACTGGTATTGAAAAGTAAGGGTAAAATCATTAAGTATTTTATACAGTTTTGAATTTTCCTTTTGTCTATTATGGTTTACTTTCATCGGTCCAGCTATCTACGCCAACTTTTGACCAACATTTTAACCAATACAATTTTCTTTACCATACTAGTTTGTCCAATGAAATTCTCTTCCGTAAGAGAGAAATGGCTAAAAGATAAGGTCACATTGGTTATTTGTGATGCGTAGCACGGACATTAGTTGCTGGCTACTTACTTTGAGTATTATGTAACATTTTTTTTTCAATCTGAGACTACTCAATAGTAAACTGTTAAAAGACACGTGGTTTGTAAAAAATTAGACTCAACATTGTGACTTAGTCATTATGAATAACAATATTACCAAAAACCTAAAGTTAATACCGAATAACACTAAAAATGAATTGATGTCTCGTGATAAGAAACAATTACAAAACCACCAATAAATCATTTTCATTTGTATGTCCTTGAGCAAGGATATTAACATCGTGAGGAAATTAAATTCGAAAAAATTATTGTAAATATCTAAATTGATTTCATAACTTTTTATTTGGGTTATGTCTGTTGACAACAAAACCAATAAACAACTCTTTGGAATATACGCAAATAAGACAAAGAACTCTTTATATATTTGTTAGGTAATACGCTGATTCATAAATAATAAGTAAAATTATACAATGTTAATGTCCTTTAGATACAAACATTTCCTCCAGAGTGATTTAACTAACTCAAAATTATGCACATAGTAAATAAAACTTAGCTTTGACAGGTGGATGGTAGTTTATCCGCAATAGTGATTGAGTTAAAATGAATTATAGTATCTTTTATTTTCAATACTGTCTTGCCTTTGGAATTAAATGGCTTATCTACACACGTAATGCTATTTTGTACGAACTATCTACATGATTTCTTTAGATTTACAAATGTTTATATCCACAGCTACTTGAATCTAACTAGCTGGTCCAACCTTACTTTCCGTTGACACAGCTTTTATTTGAGGTAGAGTCGGCCATTATTACTCTGAGGTTGACATTCATGCAAGAATTTATGAACTCAGTATTTACTGTCTATTTTTGACTTCGTTGGTTGATCGTGCTTTATCAGAAGTTTATGACAAAATTCTTAAAAACTGTTCCACAATAATGCGATCTTATACATATAATAATGCGTGTTTGCTCCAATATAAATGTGACTAAAATTAAAAGTACAATAACACGCTATTTTATAAAATACTACGGCCTTGGGAAACACTTTGCCTCTACCTCGGGTTGACTGTTCCCAAATCACATATAGAATAACTGTTTACTGGTTTACTGTACTATGCTAATGAAAGGATTCTATTGTACAGAAGTCCCTGGACTAAAATATGATCTCATAGAAAATGTCTGAAACACATTGTTTATGGAGAGATATCATTCAAATGTTTCATTTAATGCATATTACAATTTCCTGTCTGCATAACGTTATGAAACCCGCCCGGCTAGCTCAGTCGGTAGCACACAAGTCTTCTAATGGAGGGGTCGTAGGTTCAATTTTCGGAAGGACTTTCGTGGAGCTAGGTCATGGAATAGTTTATTTGCCGATTTCCCTCCTACCATTGATTCTTAATCATGTAGAGCAGTAGTTAGTATCTGATGGGGTATGCGCCTGATTATTGGTTAACAGCTGAATCAAGAGATTAAGCCTTTCATGGAACAGTAAGTTGGTTGACTAACTTTCGTGATATAACCTGCACAATTTGATGCTACGGCGTTATACCCAACAAAACAAACAAAACAGAAGTGGCTAGGTTTAATGGACTAAACATGTGGTATATTAATGATCCTATAGAGAATGTCTGGAACGCATTGTTTATGGAGAAACAAATCACAGAATGTTAAAGAAATGTTTCATTTAATCCATACTACAATTTCCTGTCTTCATAACTTTATGAGAACGTTTATCTATAACGCCTGACTGCAGAAAAATTGTGTAAGAAATACATAAGAGGACATATTTTATATGACTGATTATAGAATGTTTGATTACCGGACAGAGCATACTTTCTTGAAGCTAGGTCATGTGATAATTTCTCCTACCATTCTCTCTCATACCACTGATTGTGAAAAGCACGTACACCATTTGTCAGACACTGGTGGAAGTTTGCTCCAAGTAACTGGTCAACAAGTTAACTTAGAGATTAAGTATTTCCAGAAAAGGTCGTATGATAATTATGACTGTTTATACCAAGGACACTTTAGATACTGTCATTGATTTAGGAAAGGTAGGCTAACGATAAGCTAACTTTGTAGATGTTGTAATTATCATTAGATTTGTCTAAACCTTATCGAAATAATATTACATTATTATGTAATTTGATTTTATATATAAAATTGTCGAAAGAAAAACAATTCTATTTAATTATTAGAAGGTCACTTAATTAAGTTAATCATGTTTGTTAGTTGTTTTTTTTTTGGGTTTAACGCCGTAGCAACACATTGTATAGGTCATTTAACGGCGGTCAGTCAACCCACTCATTCCTCCTAGAAAGGCTAAATCTCTGGATTTAGCTGTTAACCAACTACTAAGCGCATACCCACGTCAGTGACTGTCCTACATAATTAAAAAACTTTGGTAGGTGGGAGAATGGCCATAGAAATAATTTCATGACCGAGCTCCACGAAAGTATGCATTGCATGCTACCAACTGAGCTATCAATGTGGTTAACTTATTATCGTTTGTGAATATAAACACTTATCGTCTATACGTATTTAATGTCGATGTACTTATGATCAAACAGATTCATTCAAGCATTATCGAAAATGATAACCTTACAACGTCATTGTACATGTATTTCATGCGTTAAAAGTTGAATGAGAATACGTTTATCTTCGTTTGTTTGTGCCATTAGATATAGATATTTCAAAGTTTTGGAATTTTGAAAACGATTAACAGAGCAAAAATACGTTCAGTCATTTAGTTAACTATCGACCTCAACGTCAGCACGTATCGTCGGCATGTTTGTCCTTTCAGTCTAAGATATTAAATTCAGTAAAACAACAACATCGACGTCAGCACTTATCGTCGGTACTTTTGTCCTCTTATATAGCTTTTGAAGTGAACCTTGAGCTGCCAATCAAACTGATATTATTTCTACGAAATGTCATAAAATACTAGTAAATATTGCTAATCAAGTTTCTGTCCTTTTTTCTCTGAGCGTTTATCTATCACTTGAAATGTATACACGACTGACGGCTTCGTGACTTAAAGTCTTAAAAGTGATTCACAATAACAAATTGAATTTCGATAATCACCGATGCTTGGAAAAGGCGCACCGGAAATTTCTTTTTCGACTTTTGTTACCGTTTTTCTGCTGATGTGGCCACTCATATTTCAAAGGGCGGACACCCCTCCTTAATTTTCTGAATACATTGACTAAGAAACATAAATGGAAATAGGGGAAATATCCTCCTACAAAAAATAAGGGGGGGGGGGGGTAAATATCCGCTTGGTCAAAAGAGGGGGGGAGCAAATATCCGGGTCTAATATCCGGTTCCCGAATTTACCAAACTGTAACAGATTTACTTGAATTTGTTAAAATTCTTGTTTATTGGATTTTCAATTAGTTTTAAGTGTATCTTAGATTATTACGATTTATTAATCTACTTCATAGTGGATGTCTTACAATACGAAATTGTTATTTTAATGAAGTCAATTATTGCAATAAAACCGTTCAACGTTTTAGTATTGCTTTTAAAAGTTGACATATATGGGTAGAGTTGGAAATGACATTGGTATTACAGACAGTATCAGAAATTCTAACTGTACTGGCAGTTTATACTTCGAAATTAGATACATCATAGTGTTGGTTCACAAATGATAAAAGCAGACCGGAAAGCTCAGTTGATAGCACGCACGTTTTCTGATCGACGGTTCAAGGATACAATTTCCAATTGGGACATACTTTCGTTGAGTTTTGTCAAACGATTTTTGCAGCCATTTTCCCTCCAATTGCTGGTTCTAAATCATGAAGTGTAGGTGTCCGTCACAAGTTGACCCAAGTATAAAACTTATAATAGGTAAACAACAGATTTAGCCTATCCATAAACAGTGAGTTGGTTAAGTGACTGTCGTAATATGATCTATACAACGTGTAACTACGGCGTTAACCCCCTACCTCCGTTGCGAAACATAATGAGAAGTGATATGAAGCAAATATTGTACCCATTTCTGCTTAGCCTCACATATGTATAATTGAAATCTGACAATAGTTGAATAACTTACAGATGGTTTTTACTGTTTTCTTTAAATCGAAGAACCTTGTTATTGTTCAATTGACAAAGGTTCTTATATGTTATATGTGTGTCGGATTTTTAATAATTCATGTAAACCTGTACAAAAGTTTAAGAAATAATAGAAAGACTGTTATGATAATGACAGGAATACAACAATACAGACTGAAATTAACAAAGGTACACATTGTGATAAATCTAATCTTCTACGTGGACCTCAATAATCGCATATATTAACTTAATGTGCCGTCTTTGTGACAGATTGAAATAAAGCTACTCGTATTTTTTTATTTGAAGTTAACCATATTCTGAACTATGTGATATAGAAACGTAATTATAATAAAAGCATTAACTGAC
Organism: Mactra quadrangularis; assembly: GCA_025267735.1. Lineage (NCBI taxonomy): Eukaryota > Metazoa > Mollusca > Bivalvia > Venerida > Mactridae > Mactra > Mactra quadrangularis. Next base: position 41,776,040 of record CM046305.1, on the reverse strand, counting down.
AAGATAATTTGTTGATTATTCCATTAATGGTTCTGATAAATATCTTAATGCAAACATTATTAATATGAAATGTCATTTTCTATTTTACGTCATCTAAATTTCAATAGCTTCAACTATGCCATCATGTATTAGTATTCAAAACGTTTAAGGAAATATTACGTTTTACGTTCAATAATTCAATGTTTAATTCCTCACAACATTTGCTTGTTACAAGCGCGATACCGTAATTCTGTGGTAATTAGTCGTTAAACATAATCTATCACATCCAGTTATGACATTTTGCCCTCTTGCATTATGATACTGTCAAATGAGGCATGAATAAAAGATCAGTCAGTTGATTTAACAAGACAGAAACATTATTCTAAAAGATATGGTACATATGTTAGAAGATGTAACAGTTTAAAGAAACTGAACCATTATTGACATTAATAGTGAATTTTGGAGACATTGTACGCGATAGATAATCAGATGATTATCTCAAGGCTTTAGTGTTTTCTTGTTTTATATATTTGTTTTTGTTGTGCCTTTAATAAGAAAAGGTTGAAAATCTAAAAGCATATATCTCTTCACCTTTTGGCTGTGTGGAAGGTCTGTGTTTTAGTATTTCTGCTCCATATATGTTTCCACAATCATCATTGAAATACAATCATCTACTCACATACTTATAAATATTTTCATTGATCATATACATATTTTGTTTTGACTGAATTCTAATTCAAGTTTACGACAAGCAATAGTTTTCTTTTCATACTTTGCCAATGTCCATATTTGTGGCATTTCATCAACCCCCATAGCATTCACGGGCACGAAAAGATTACATTCATTTAACTCATAACAGTTCTAAAATTACATTTCTTGTCGTTTGCTTTTGTCTTGGACAGACATTTATGTTTGCTTCAAGTCCGATATTGCTGTGTAATGCAATCCTTTGGTCCGGATTATATTATTCTATTTGTGGATAGTAAAGGTAATAATCCTATAGTCAATTATTCATTTCAAATATCAATGAAGGCATTGACGCTATCTTACTGGAAATAGAATCTCTATCATGTATTGTTCACGTTTTCTAATTGATGACAACGCATTGTCCATGCTCTAGAAACGATTGGTATAAATATCAGAGATTTACCAGTGATAGTTCGCGAGCTCAGGGATTGAGACGTCCCGGTTTCGAACCCCACAAAGGGCATTCAGGCATAAATGGTTACCTGCGAGGATGGAATTATTCCATTACGCTAATTTGCCGGTTGCACTAAGCAAAGTATAATACTGCCCAGGGATATTGATAGATAGATACTAGTAGCCCAAAGATCAGGAGTTATAGTTGTAAAGTTGGTGAATGTACATTAGCATGAATCTAAGACTATAAACTTACATGTTATAGAAACACTTGGTATAAATATCAGTAACAGTCCAGTGGTAGGACGCGAGCTCAGGAATTGAGATGTCCCTGTTTCGAACCCCACAAAGGGTACCACTGCGTAAATGGGTACCTGTGAGGGTAGTTTATTTCCGTTGCTCTACATTGTCGGTTGCACAAAACAAAATATAAGAATGACCAGGGATATTGATAGATAGATACCAGTAGCCCAATGATCAGGGGTAATTGTTGTTAAGTCGGCGAACGTGCATTAGCATGAAACTATAAGCTTGCTATAAATTACTAACTGTAATGGTGGGTTTGAAATCTTCAATTTTGGTTTTTTAATTTTGTTAACCAACCAACATCACACTAAGTACTATAAATCAATTTTCAAAACATTGCCTGTTATTGTACTTTTTAGTTTGGCTTCATCCGTTTATGGGGAAAACACATGATTTCACACTTTTGTGTGGCAGTATCAAAAAATTTGTTTTTGTGAAAACAAAATTAATTATTCAGTACGCGTTGCTCTGTGAATAAGATTGTAGATATTACTCACTTTCTCTATATAGATAATGCAATAATATAACGGAATATATATCTATTTACGTCAAACATAACATAATTATTACCTTGAGAAACTGTGGCTGTAGATAACATGACTATGTACCCTAAGATGTTTTCCTTTGTTTCTAAATTAGTTTTTTACTGGGTTTAACGCCGTGTCAACACAGCTTTGGTCATTTTGCGAAGTCCAGCGCTCCTAACCTAGCTTTTCTGGACCCTTGTCTATAACCAGTACTCTCGTACCCTTCCACAAGGCCAGAAGCTTCTCCATATGATCTAATCAATGAAGAAAAATGTCATTATTGTCAAATCAAAGGATTGAGTTGTCTCGGGTTGAGTTGTCTTTGGGTTGAGTTGTTCCGACACTTCCGTTACGGAACGTTTTGGAACGTTCAGGGTAACTGAACACGCTGCTGATGTTGTTTTGTTCCAAATATAACGAGACGTTCTCCTAATCAGACTCATTAAACAAATTCAGGAAATTTGATATTTTTTATGAAATCCAATTAATGTCAAAACTTCCATGTTTATCACTCATACATCAACTGATTTGTTTTTGTCTTGGAATATACAGAACAATATATAGTACTAAAATTGGCGACAAATTATGATGAATATATGTTTACGGGTTTCAATATTATAAATATTATCAATACATCATTTTAATTGGTGTTTGTCTGTCTGTTTGCTCAACATTTACAAAATATCCTTTATATTTTATACTTTTTTAACCTGAAGGAAATGTATCTAGAGAATCAACTTGTCATGGCGTTCGACCAAATGTTTTAAGAAACTTGATGTAAAAGTAATTAGTTTAAAAAATGATAGTCAATAACACGAAAGAATTCCCACACAGTCAATGAGCAAATATAGTTTGATATCTAACTTCTGAAACACACTTGTGTTTACATATATAAAAGACCGTACTATTTTTCTCAATATTTCCTGAACATATGAAAGAGAATGCCAACTATACCATTGTAAATTTGAAAGTTAATTCTTGACCAATGATAATTGTTCTGTAAAATCCGATAAAATGTAACGAAATAAAAGATATGTATTGTTCTGTTTGAACTTGGACATAACAAACAAATTACGAATACAAATACCTAAGGTCCACCTTACTGAGCAGTAGAGTTTCCTACTTTGAAACGGACAGTGACAAAGGCATTGCCACTTAGAAGCAAACCGGGCTTTAGGAATCACCGACATCACGAGCTGAGCTATTGTCAGTTTGACATTTTCATGGCAATATATATTTGTCCCTACAATTTGCTTCCATATGTCTTTTGAGATCACTAAATTCTTTTTCGATGTCAGAACAAATTTTAAAAGATAAACTACTGCATTTTGTATTTTTATTAAAACCCGTCTAAGTCGAACAATTTATTTAACCAATGCATGCAATCCTCTTTCATTGTCTTAGAATAGGCATTTCTTAGAACATTCGTTCAAAAAAGGAAAATACAAAAAGTATTTTGCGTGACAAATAGCAATTGCCATTTCTCAAACTCTCCCGGAGCGTGGCTATTATCTCATTAGATTTACGCACCCGCTAAAATTATATTCGTCATATCTCTAGAAAAAAATGTACTGGAGCCATTGGTTATAATTGAAGTATATGATAATAATACATAAATACAATACTAGTTAAAAATTTGACAAAATCATTTGTTTCGTCCTGTAAACATAACTTCTGATACTGACGTGTACAGTTCATAGAAACAAAGATGTAAAGCTCAAATGACTGTAGGCTATAAGATGTAGGATCAAATGACTTTAGTATGTATTGCTCCGAATTTTTAAATGAATAATAAACAATTTCAGACTGTTTTGTTAAAACTCTTGAAACAAAATACTTAACCCGGGTCGGTAGCGCAGTTGGTAACTTGCCGGGATTTTGAATCCCGTGTCCCGAAGGGGGGGTAAGGGTTCAAATCCCACCCGGTAAGGTTATACCATTCCATGAAAATTTGACAATAATGTCAATTTTCCTCCATTGATTAAATGATATGGGGAAGTTTCCGGCCCTGCGGTAGGGTAGGTGAGAACTGATTATAGACAAGGGTCCAGGAAAGTTAGTTTAGGTGCGCTGAACGCCGTGAAAGGACATTTACTGTGTTGACACGGCGTTAAACCCAGTAAAAAAGCGAAAAAAAAACATTTCATGAAAATTTTGTGTAAACTTCTGTAACAAAATTACTTGATGGAATTTACTTGAGCATTTTGCTGTACATTGGTTCTTATAATTTTTGAATTGAGAACTCAGTAGTCTAACTGATTCGTATGATGTTTTCGTACATTTTGGTGTTAAATATGGTTAAATTATGTACAACTAATCTTGATTTGGGCTTAACGGTCCATTAACACAGAAAGGTTCAATCGCGCCAACTGGTTTTGTATTACTTGGAGAGTCAATGAAACAAAAGATTAGTCAAACTTTCAACAATAAGAGAAATGAAATATTCTATTATTATCTATATAAAACAAGTTCAGTAATATCTACACTCTTTCTACTGAGCCACTCGTACTGTACAATTTATTTTGTTCTCATAATAATAAACTTTTAGAACGGTTCAACAATTTCGCGGACTTATGTGTTTTCCCCATAAACGGATGAGTCCAAAATTAAACATACAAAAGCCATGTTTACAAAATTCATTTATACAGCATCTGCCGTTTACAAATTTTGAGAGATGAAAGCAAAATAGTTTGTTCTATAAACGACGTTAGCTCTAACCATACTGAATGTTTTTAATTTTGCATTCAAAGCATATTCTTTAGTTCATTATTTGTATTGGGTTTATTTTACAGTTATAAATTTCACTAAATCATTTATTCCTGGTATTAAATTGTTGCCACAATACGAATTATTATAAATAAATTTACATTTATGAAGGCAATAAATGTTTCTTTAGTTGATAAAGAATATTTATACGTATAAGACAAACTACGCTTTAGTAAAGCGAGAAATAAAAAACCGAGTCAGCTTGACAGAAATGGTTTTGTGTTAAACTCATGAGAGACATGTACATGTATTTGAAATTTAAAAAAAACTGTTTTAAAGTAATCGTTTCTGATACGTTTTCACAATTATTATTTTGAATTGAAAGTAATCTATTCGTAAAAAGTAATGACATGTTATAGTCTGATTTCCATTCTTATGCACATTCACCGACTTCACAACTATTACCCCTAGTCATTGGGCTACCGGTATCTTATTATCGTCCCGGGGAGTATTTTCCTCCTCTTAGTTCTGCCGACATATTATTGCAACGGAATTATACCATCCTCGCAAGTACCCATTTATACATGAGAAGAGTGAAACAATTGCAGGTAAATTTCTTTCTCAAGGAAATCAGCAGTGCCCCTAGTGTAGTTCGATTCTCAAGCGTGCATCCTACCACCAGGGCGACCAGACCATGGACCATTCCAAGTACGACCTTTTTTGAATAACAATACATTTACCCACTAATATAACCATGTGCTCTTTTGTTTGTGGACAAAATGTAACTGTAAACCTTACTTAAGTATGCTAATAAGTAAGGTCATGGAAAGGTCGATTCATGAATTGCAGCTACTAAATTAGTCAAGTTTCCTGCTTGTCAAAATCTTATATAGCTGTACAAAAAACAAAAAGGCTTATTTAAATCTTAAAACAGTTACGACGAAACTTCTAGGGCCAATCTTACATCAGCTAATGAAACTTATCTCCCAAATATATATTTGTGCTAAAGTCAAATTAATTTATCATTCGTAGTAAAAGACTCGTCGAATTTTTATCGACCCACCCTGGTTTAAAATTAGTTCACATATCAAATAAGAAGAAGTTGTGGTAACAACCGAAGGGTTTGTAAAGCAACTGAAACCAAAATTGATAACATGGATAATCAAAATACATATTCATTTATGTGCTGAAAAATATATACCAATGCAACATTGTTAGAAGGTTCAATGTCATTAACTCGCAACACCCTTTTTTACACAGCATCACAAAAATGAATACCACAGCTCATTCCTCGCCGGACTATGATGACATCAGCGTTGCTGATGAACTTTAAATATAACGACAAATCATTTAGCCAGTCATTAGTTCTGATTTCATGTCCAATTAGTAGCTTCGACATGATGCAGGATGCAGTTAGTTGATTATGGCACAATACATTTCATACTGGTTCTTCTAAAATGTGCTTTAATTGATAAAATAAATCACTTGTCCTAATTTTGTTTTATGCATTTTCTAATTTTTCGTATTACTCGTCCCTAGTTATTTTTTCTTTCAATATCAATGAACAAATATCCTATAGACCGCTGTTATATAGAATCGTTTGTCATCGCGCATGTGTCCACGTCGAGATGATCTTTCGGTCGACTAATCAATGCATAGCTGCAATCTAGACGAAACCCTTTACTAAAGCATTTTGATTTCGTAATTTCTAATTTTATATCCGATTTTGTGAGCTAATTTAACGGTGTGTTTGATTCATAACCTGTGATTGGACTATTCGTAGTAAATGACGTCACATAGACGATGAGAACAAGTCACAGAGCACAATCATTGCGTCATGGATATAATAAAAGCTAAGGTAAGCTGAACGTGACCCATGATATGAAGAACCTAGATCTAAATTAAGTGAGTACTTGAGCAGATAATTTTAGATCAGGTTTAATCAGATCGTTTTTCTGGTATCGTTAAATGAAGAGAATGATCTTATTTTTGAACGTCTTGATATTTCATTATTGTCATGCACAATAGCATGTTTTCATTGATTAAGAAAAATTTCCAATTATTTTGGATCATTTAACTAAACATTAAGTCGGTGATTACATTGATTCAAAGCCATTCTATTACAAGTAAAACGAGGAATGATTCGCATGTTGATATGGCTTTGGCTTCTGATATCTGACAAGAAACCTAATAAAGCTCAGCAAAGTTTTATTTGGTTATTTAAATCAAAGCAATTTGTCATTAATTTTATACAATACCTTCTCATAGGCATTGTCTAGGCTAAAGAGTGCACTTAACGTTGAAACATGAAAACAAATATTTTCTCAAACTGGCCAATCCTGAATGAACAGTGCTTAGAATTATCTAATTTATAAATGTTCAAACTTATATTGTCTTTGAGTAATTATTCAAATAGACCTATTCAAACTGAACAGTATTTATGTGTCTATTTCATTCAATCAAATGCTACTAAATTTTGCCTTGTTTCCGCTAATTGTTCCATGAATGATCTTGCACCAAATGTCCTTTCTTTAATTTCTTATTTCATAGCCAGGAAGTAGTTATTGAGAAAGACAATTTAGACAAAACGTAAGAATCACAATTTTTCATTCGTAAATATGTGTTTTTTCTGAATGAAATTTGAACCTATCGGAAAACAATCAAATGAAAGCGTATATCAAATAAAAACTAATAATATTGCAGTCACGTGTCATGTGTTTGTCTTAAAACAACATGACATGCAAACACGGCTGCCGACATGAATGTATTTGTATAATTTAAGGACGGACTGTCGTGTTCAGTTCTGTATGAACATGGTATATAATACGAAACAGCTTTGATAGAATCTTATAATTAGATTTTAAGCTCAAATGATTATTAGTGAGAAGCTGATAAGCTTCATAATGGATTCTATATATATTTTCAGATGGTTTTACACTTTTGTACGATACCCATCGATCATTGAAATCTCCACCACGCAGGTTATTCCTCACAGCACCCATTAACATCTGGTAGGAATAGAACAATAGTAGGTAAATTCCTAGCTCAAGAAAATTAGCAGTGCTCCTAGTGGAGTAAAACATTTGGACCTCCTGATTCCTCATTTTGCGTACTACCACTAGACCACAGCTCATACGTCAAGTTTCCAAAAACGTGCCAAAATAGTCAATGTTTAACTTAAGTTATTACATTCTACTTAAACTGTTTGTCATTGCTCGCCTTAAAAAAGCTTTAACTAATGGGACAAAATATATTATGTTTGATGATCAAGATTGCTCTTTGAAATAATTAATGAAAGAACTTGAATACCCGTCTGTATCAGCCACAATTTGTATTGAGAACATACTTGTCGGCTTCTATTGATTTAGTCTGGCCGAGTTCTTTATTCTAGTTTTTGTCAGAAATAATATCACCATTTACACAAATAAGTAATTTCAATTTCTCCGAGTAGTTTTAAAGTGCCCCTTAATCTTTTCGCAACTACTTTAAAAAATACTTAATTACACGTTTCAGACACCATTATCAGGCGATTAACTTTCATTATACCTCATAACTGTCCTTATTTAGATTTAATGCGGTTTAACACCACCTTTTATTATGTTATATACAGCATTATACTTAAATAATGCACTTAACCATTACATGAAAATGAAATATTTGATACATACCTTTCTCTAGAGAGGATGAAAGTATCGGATAAGCGAATACGTGTTTATAAAGATATCTATGAAAGTTTGTAAGATGAGTTTGCCTTCGTAGAATTTCTCAAATTAAGTGAAAAATTACATTTCGTACACAAAACACGAAATTCTGTTTATGTATACAGTACAATCAACTTATGCACAACTGGTGATGATCAGAATAACAATAAAATATTATATAGTGTTAACTTTAACATGTTAGCAGAGTGTCATGTTGATGTATTGGTAAAATGTTCTACCATATACAAGCATGATTAACTAAGAGGGTGATCAGTTTATAAACTATACAATCTTTATCTTCAATACAGCCCTACATTTGGAATAGCATTGTGCATATTAAAATTTACAGCAACACATAATATTAATTTGTACGAAATATATATCGTAGTTAGATTATTACGTTGTACATAACAAATATGTTTACAATGATAGAGCTTCCCATTAGTTTGGCACTTTTAAGATGAAAAATAATGAATAATTATATCATTGGCATTAAATATCAAATATAGAAAATATAAGGCCATTAATCTATCTAATTTGTGCAAGAAATTTGTCATACGGTTACAAAATGATTAAGGTGGGTGCACTGTCTTGTTTAATATGTGTCCTGAGGAATATCTTCGTAGATGATCACCCAGGCTTTTTCTAATGTCTTTATCATGATCTCCGACTATTATCAAAACGAAAATGTTTGAAGAATCTGAACGCAATATTCTCTTTTTTATTTTCTCGGACTGCTATTTCATTGAAAATATCCGAATAATCCGAATATATCGTCCTTTTATCATTATCTCTGACTGTAAGTACATTGATAATGACCGTTACATCCGGATGAAGCGTTCATTATCTCTGACTGTAATCAAAAGGAAAATAGCCAAGTCATCCGATTGTAGCGTTTTTTATTATTATCTCGGACTCTTATTGCAAGAATAATGTTTGTGCAATCTGATTGTAGCGTTCTCTTATCATAATCTTGGACTGTTATTACAATGATAATGTCCATGAAATCCGAATGAAGCGTTTCCAAAGTGCATCTTGTCATGTACATCTCAATATAACATCATACTTTAATGTAACAAAATTAATGAATCAGTATAATATTGCGAGTGTTAAAAAGCATTGATACCTTTCAAATGTAGAATGCAACACTAATGCACTTCAAAATTCAAAAAGGTACTTATATATAAAAAATATCTGGGATGTTTTATGGAGTTCATACATAACAAGAAGCGATCAAAAACACAGTTTTAGTGTCAATCTGTACTTCAAAACTTCTGAGAATATTCGATAGTCTCAAGCATTCAATTGTGCATTGATGAATCTAAAATCTATTGAAGTATTAATGGTACTTTCAAGACAGCTATATCATGAACTGTATCATGTAGTTATATACTACCGTTTGAGGATTGAACTTGACATTGATTTTCATTATAATAATTGTGGTGTTGTGTAATTCCTAATAATTATTCAATTATTAGAATCTAACTTTACACCTTGCAATAATGGATTTTAGGGCATCTAGCCAGATTCATATCGATCATTTGGCTGCCCTTTTACCAACAGTCCTTATTTACTCATTTTACTATCTTTTGCAGTTGAAACCCAACTTGTTTCGTAACTACTATGATCACTATATTGATCTCTTATTCTTAGTTTTATTTTAGACTTCATTATGTTATTTTTTATTTCATCATCTCTAAATCATTTTCCTAATTATGCAAATGATTGTGAAGCGTTTGAACTCTATTGATATGTAAATAGCACTATACAAATTTAGTATTTAATAATAATAATAATATAATAATATTAAAGAGAGAAATGAAAGAAATATGTTTTCGTCTCAAACTTGTGTCACTGTTTACACTTAACATGTCATTTTTGAACAATATTCCACCTTTTGAACCAAGAACGTCAACACCTAGTCGACATACAATTTGTTGTTTTTCTAATTTAGATTTTTTGTAAAATAAATTATAAAGTGGTTCACTTCTAAGCAGTGTCGACGTCATTAAAATTAATCTAAAATCAATCTAAGTTTTCTCTATCTAGTAGCTTTAATAATAATGATTAAGAGTTCCTATTTCATGTACATACATGTTGTTTGTAGATAATGTAAGCGTTCAAATGTATATTTTTAACACAATTACGTTACAAAAAGTCGTAAAACATCATGGAAATGGCGTGCAATAGCGTCGTAAAACAACCCAACATATTATGATAATGAGAATGTAAATTAATATTCATTTTTTGGAAATTAAATTTCAAGTTAAAAACACACTGCGAAAAAACTTATTTAACTTAATAAGTACTTTGAAGGTATTTAAATGAAATATTCCATTTAAATTTCACACAAAAGAAACCTAATAATAAAACTGAATTTTAAAATGACGTTACACATTTTAGATAGTAAAGAAAATAATTTTGCAATATATTTCGAACAGTGTTGAACAAACTCTAAAATTATCTTAGCGTTTAATTCATAGTTATGTATACTTATAAATAATGTAAATAAATTCACTACATACGTTGTTAGATGATTCTCGTTTTTATGTACTTCTTTGATGTGATAATGTAACATTTCTTGTATTGGTTTATATTGGCTGATCTTTTGAAATTTACATAATCATGTTAGTCCTCGAGATGTCCATAATTTATATGTTTTAATCTACTTTCTGACTGTGATACATCTAAATTATGACAAAAATAATCAGGTTTTACAATCTATCAAATAAACATAAGAAATAACTATTCAAAATAAATAAGATCTAATTTAGAACCTATCCGTAGCATAGATATTTTTTTCTAGAAACAAAGTTTCTTACAAATTAAATTCAGTTGTTTATTATCTTTAGTCTGTATGTGTGCCCGGGGTTTAAATTAGAATTTTATGTCAATTTGATTAATTCAAATGTAATTGAATTACTCCTAGAAACTCGGAGTTTGTTTTAAAGAATACTTGATATTGTTTTGTACCTCAAATTTAATTTGTTTAAAGTTTTTTTCAACCAAATTATGTTGTTACATATGTGAATGGCATTCTAAATAAATGTTGAAATGCATGTTATATAATGCCAGTATACAAGAAGAATTAATGTAAATGAATGGTAACTTTAAACATTGGGTCACTAAAAAGAAAGGATGTAACCATATACTAAACCTGTACAGCGATATAGGGCATAAACATGGTCAAAACATTATTCAATGCGTGTGGGTTGTATCAATTGGAACGACATTACACACATATGTGTCTTTTCACTGATCCATAATCAAAATGTTTGAATGATTTGAGTAAAATAAACTTTTTGTAATAAAACAACAACATCATGATTTGAAAACAATCAGTACGGCACATATTAAAAACCGGTTCAAGGAAAATGAACCGGTTAAAATTGCCAGAATTCTTATAGCAATTCAATTGCTATATCGGTTAACCGTTACACCATACTGGAAAGCACTTAAATGACTAATTTTGCTTTTGGTTTCAGGAAGCCAATGTTACTTCTTTAGATATGAAAGAAGGGAAATTTTCCAATCCTATAAATTAATGAATTACTGTTTTTGTAACCGAAACAAATTTATTGACTTTAAGATTTAATTAGTAATAACGTTCCGACTTTGTGTCGACAAATGTCGCAAATATTGAATGTAATTTGTTCTTGCACTATTTGCATTGTAAGATTGAGTATCACATTTGTCTAAAATTGACTGAACTGAAGTGAAAATCTTTTTACAATTTTTATCCAAGCTAATTCAACGTCAACAATGTTTTATCCCAGCATTTGAACTCAAAGCTTTAAGCTAACAATTGTCTCAGCAGCATCGTTGCAATTCATTAAATTATATCATAAGTTAACATATCTACGATAAAACATTCTGATGAGAAACATTTCTAGCATTGAAACTTCTGTGGCGGCATTATAATAATCATTGTCGTTTGCAGTTTTGGAATTTAGCAAATGTACAGTGGACATCAAAATCGCCGTCGGCCCAGTGAAGTTCAATTTTAAAATCATCGTGCTTGTTATTATGCTGTTAATTCCAAGATAGGATGTTTTATCAATAATCATTACTCTGAACAGCAGATTTTTACATTCCGTTTTGATATTTTACGATGACCTTCTAATCGGGTCAGTAAAAATTCCATTTTGCAGTATCGTATTTTCGGTGCTGATGAAAATTTGTCGTGGGGACTGCCGTTTTGCATTCCCTTTTTCAAAAATAAACAATTATTCTATATAATTTTGCATGTTCGTAAAAATACACATGATATCTTTGTATACGTTTCTTGAAATATATTATCTGTTCTGTTATTTTATAGTATATTCTACCTTGTGAAAGTAATGTTGTTTGCTGTTAGTGGAAGGAATACTGTTTTCAAAAGGTATCATACTAGCATGTTACATCCATAGACTTTCGATTTTTGCACAGTTTTTTGCCCTTCAAATGGGAAATGTAGCCCGACAATATTTCCAAATCGTGTAATAAAAGTAAAATCAAATAAAAAAAGTGCTAATGTTTTAAAAGTGTTCTATCTGAGGCGGAGACCCCTTAGAAACTTATTTGTTATTAGCATTGTTATTTATTGGAGGTATTTTCTTTGGCCAAAAAATCTCAAATTTCTCAAAGGTCTAAACATATCCCTTTCTACATTACATATATTGTCCTTTTTGCACATTTATTACTATAATGGTGAAACTGTGTTTGTGTTGCAGATGAAAACCAAGATTTTTTAAATATAGTCTGTAAGCAGTGCTTTTGTTGGTTCTATAGTATCAGTAAATAAACCTTACTTTGTAATAAGTTTAGAACATGACTGTTGCATCACTCAATTTAAAATGATGGCTCTTTTACTCAAGACAGAATAACTGTAGTAATTTTATGAACCAGAGAGACAATAAAAATTGTCAGGAAACATTGATAAAATGTCATCCTAAAACTGCATGTAAATATTGAATTGTTGCAAGCCATCTGGGTTATTAGAGTGTCGTTAAAGCAGAGATTCGCTCAGTCTCAAATGGCTAATAATGATTTTGATGTGTCTTTAGTTTAACTCATATTACATGTTTCAATATAATACACCATTGGATGTCTTTGTATTTTCACTGATGTTGTTCTAGATATGTTTTTAACTTTCCTTTTTCTAACATTTCATTTTAATTGTCACTTATCTAATGAAAACATATCACATATAATTTAGTTTAAGATAAAATATATCATAGAAATATTGATAGAAGTTTTTTACTGGATTACTTGATGGATAAATATGCAGAATCGAAACAGGAGCATGACAAACAAACATTCCCTATAATTATGCATATTTTCTTGTACCCTCTATTTATGGAGATGTAACATCAATCGTTGCAAAAATTGCCTATCACATTGCGTGCTATTGTCACGTATCTTATATTTCCATTTAAGCATAATAATATACCTTAGAAAACATACTGATTTTTGTATAATGCATGCAGTCAATGATGCAAATACTAATTGTGGAACATCATTAATCTGATATTAAAATATACACAATGTCATTTGATTAAAATGTTTGAAATATTTATGGAGACAAACCTGTCATGCGTTTCACATTGTTTTGTATACATAATCACGCACTAACATGCATTTGTGCCATGAAATGATTTTATATGATAAATGCAATTTTGTAATTTTTTATTAGGTGAATTTATATACATAAATATATACATATGATCAAATGAAAAAGTTTACTGTCTAATTAATATTATTTGTAAACTGACTAAATGTATATGACTGTAATTATTTAACAATGTTTGAGCCAGCCGCGGCTGTGGCGTAGTGGTTAGCATGTCTTACTTTAAACCTGGTTCGGACCCGGTCGAGGTAGGTCATACCCTATACATGAGTTGTCGGCCTCGTGGTAAGGTAAGTTAATACTGGTGATAGAAATGTGTCCAGGAAACATGTAGTAGGAAGAGCTGGCCGTCGTATATATAACCTAAATATGTGTTGAATACGACGTTAAAAAAAGAACAATGTTTGGCTCCCTGTAGAAAACCTGAACATATCAAAAAGTATAAATATTTAAATTTACCACTATTGACCACAAGGATTATTGATAATACATTGTAATGTGTTAATAAACATGTATGCATAATCTTGCATAATCTTCGATGTAATTGTTTGATAAACTCCAGATTTTTAGGTAAGTGAAAGGGTCTGGGAATACCCTTTTTTAAATGTACATACCAAGGGAGGTAACCGCTCATTTCTATTTGTAATAACTGAGAGTGATTAAAGCGTGTTGCTGGATCGATGTAGTTGCTCTGCGGTGTAATTCATTTAAGATTATGCTTATAGAAAATATCAAAAACTGTTGTTGCCGAGGGGATTTGTTCTGTAGAGGGCTGCTCGTCCGATGTTATATTGTTTGAAACTATATAGCTATTTTGTAATCTTTTTATTAAGGTTTTCATACTTTGTAATCTTTTTATTAAGATTTCATTCCGAATCTTGGTCAAAGTAACATCCCATCAATGGAAAACATCAAAGTATCAACTCCAGGAATCATCAAACTAATGAAAAAACTGAAAGCCCATAAAGCTACTGGACCAGATGGTATCCCCAATAGAATATTGTCCCTAGCTGCAAATGAACTTGCACCCATGCTTGAACGTATATTCCAAACATCACTTGACACTAGCACTGCTCCTGAGGACTGGAAAGAAGCCAGGATTACTCCTATCTACAAGAAGGGCCCACGTAATATCGCCTCTAATTACCGCCCGATTTCACTTACATCCGTCGTCTGCAAAATGTTGGAACATATAATCTTCAGTCATTCAATGAAACACCTCACTCTCCATAACATCCTTGCACCTAGTCAACATGGTTTTCGCTCAAAAAGATCTTGTGAAACTCAACTCATCTCTACCATACAAACCATCGTCAAAGACTTAACATCTAAAGACCAAGTGGACATCATTCTTCTAGACTTTGCTAAAGCATTCGACAAGGTGCCTTTCCAGCGACTCCTACTAAAACTTGACCACTATGGCATCCGTGGTAACACGCTTGGATGGATCAGTTCTTTTCTTCAAGGTAGAACTCAGCAGGTCCTTGTGGAGGGAAACGTCTCGGAGAAGCTTGAGGTTCTTTCAGGGGTACCCCAAGGGACTGTCCTGGGGCCCCTCCTTTTCCTTATCTACATAAACGACCTTCCATCTGCTTGTAAACACTCATTTGCAAATTTATTTGCCGACGACACACTACTAGGCAAACATATCCGCAATGACAGTGATGCCATAAAGCTTCAAGAGGACCTCACTTCCCTTGAAGATTGGGAAACCAAGTGGCAAATGAGCTTCCACCCTGAAAAATGCACTGTACTAAGGATCACGTCAAGCAAGAAAAACCTGCGGGAGACTTCCTACTTTCTCCATGGGCACCACCTTGAAGTTGCAGACAGCTCCAAATACCTAGGTGTGACTCTCAGTAACGACCTGCAGTGGAGTAAGCACATCCAAGCGACAGCTGCTAAGGCCTCAAAGACACTTGGTTTCCTAAGACGTAATTTCCGTGATTGCAGCAAAAAAGTACGTGAGACAACTTACAAGACCATGGTTCGACCAACAATGGAGTATGCCTCTACAGTCTGGGACCCTTACAAGGTATCGGACATAAACTGCCTTGACAAAGTCAACCGTCGCGCAGCCCGCTATGTGTGTAACAACTACACCGACAAGTCACCTGGTTGCGTCCAACGAATGCTATACACTCTTGGCTGGGAAACCCTTACTGATAGACGTCAAATCCTCCGTCTCACGATGCTATATAAGATCATCCATCAACATGTAGAGATACCGGAAGCCAGCAACATCATCCGCACAAGCGACAGCCGGACCAGAGGAGCCAAGAGACTTTATGTACCTTACACCAACTACACACTATACAAGACATCATTCTTTCCAAGAACAATCCAGGACTGGAATCATCTTCCAACATCAATCACAGATGTCCAATCTTTAGAGGCCTTCAAGTCTGCACTCCACGCCAGGATTGCAGCCCTGCCTCCATCTCTCGCGTAGACAGTTCACGGGTGTAAATAGTTTTAATCTGTAAATACCATGCTATTTTTAAATGTAAATAAATACGTTGAGTAACTGTCTTGCTCAACCTCCCGTGGGACTAATCACAATCCAGCCTGGATTCCTGTCCCTAACCAGGAAGATGATGATGATACAATATAATCCCACATATAACATAGTATAAAGTAAAAAGTATACATGACTTGGAATGTGAACAATATGTTAAATAAAATCATTCAAAGATAGAGATGGTAGGTAGTATGTAGGTTAGTACAACACTTACAAGATTATATAACTAAGACTATATATAAATGGTAAACAAAAATATTCAATGATTGAGATGAAAGTTAAGAGGATTCAATCAGTTCTATTTTTAGACATGGGAAATTTCTAGTTGAGTCTATTTTAAGCGCAGTGGCGTTGTATAGAGCTAAGTTATACCGGCCGTACAATTTTTATGTGGCGTTCGGCGTTAGAGTGAGGTGTCGTTGTACAGAGGTAGAAATTAGTTAAATATCAGCGGGTGGAATAAAAAGTGGCGCTGGAGAGAGGGTGGCTTTGTGAAGATGTGGCGTTATAAGAGGTTGAACTGTATATCCGTTTAGGTGGACGAGTACTTTTTTATTATAACAATAGCTCATTAGCATTAGTTATCTGTCTATCAAATTCTTCGAATGCGTCAATTGCATTGTTAAAAGATTGTAGTGTTTTAGCTTTACTAATAGAAAACACTGGGGCATCGTTTATTTATATTTCATTTGATTCCAGACTGTAAATTTTATGAATGCGTGTCGGTACAAATGGCGGTTAAGATTTTTTAAAACAATAACATATCGGAGAAAATACATTGCATATGCAGCTGTGCAAGCAAGCTGGAATGGAAATTGCAATTACATTACATTTAAAATGGTCTAGACTGTTCCGTGATTTCAAGATAGAATTAGATATATAGTTATATCAAATCACGACATAAAGCTAATGATCTAGTCATTGTTCCCTTTAAATACAGCAATTATAGATATTTGATTACTTTAAGAATCAACCAAAGACGTGTTAACAATTTGTTCATATTTGACTACATACCCTTTTTCATTTTCAAATGTCATTCACTTTTTCTGACGCTTCTATAAATTTGGTCTTACATATTGGTGCTTTGAAATCTTAGAGATAGGTATAAGTACTGTATATTTTAAAATTATCGTACCTATTGTGTCACGTGGTATAAAGTTGATTATTTGTAAATACTAATACTTCACAACCCGATAAGAATTGGATTTGCATTTCACGAGAGCCACTCTGCAGAGGTCTTCTTAAATTGTGTGGTGCAACAGTTATATTGTAAACTACTTATAGAGTAAGGTTTATACACAACTACAGAATGAACAAAATCACTGCTTTCATACTATATCCAAAATAGCTAGGTTATCCTCTGCGGGACACAGTTCCACCTTTATAATGGTTAATGTGTACAAAGAACAATATGATGTAATCCACATTTCTCGCTTTTCAGCAATATTCGTTAAAATGTTTTTACTGCCTGTGCACGGATGGTAAAACCCACCAATTTTGAGTTCCGAACTATATCTATATCCAGGGATGGGGTCAATTACTTGCAAAGTAATTAATTATAATTACCATTATTCTCAACCTCAGTAATTATAATTAATTGTTAATTACCCTGAGTAAGGACAATAATTAATTACAATTACCATTATTTACATAAACAATTAATTATCAATTAATTATTTCAATGACGTATTTAGGCAAAAATTGAAATTCCATTTACTGACATGTATTAATCATTGTCACTACCTTTAAAACACTAAATAGAAGATAAGATAACTCATATTGCAGTATACATATACTTGATACTTATTTTTTCCAAATAATTCTAAGTTATGTTTTATTTATACAATGTACATCATATCAACAGAAACAATGTGAAACATTTACTCAATCTGGGCATTGGCTTAGATCATCATAAGATAGTGGCTAACGAATTACATACAATCACTTGTAAATGGTTAGTAAATTCAGTAGTACTTGATTAGTGGATTATCTTATAACCTTAGTTAAAAGGTGATAATGTCAAGAACTCAGTGTATTCAAGATGATTCCCTCAATGCTCATCTGTCAGTGACCAGTCAGACAATTTAATAGTTTACTATAACACCATGCAAGGTTATCAATCAATTAGCTATAGATTTCATGTTGCAAACACTATTGTTATGACAGTAAAGAACCCATTCATAAGGTGTAAAAGGTGTGAAAAAAACAGAAAAGAGGGGACCAGTTTGGAAATTAAGTCACATTTAATGAAACATATGCAATGTATCATGAAGTAATTGAAAAATAATTGAAATCAATTAATTATTGCCTAAATTTCCTAAGTAATTAATTATAATTATCATTGTTTTTCAATTTTTGATAAAATAATTAATTACAATTACCATTGTTTTCACACAGTAATTAATTGACAATTAATTGTTCAAAGCAATTAATTGGCCCCATCCCTGTCTATATCAGTTTTTCTTTTTCGTTTTGGGTATTTACTATTTAAGCAACGTTTGCTGTTTGTTCGACTATTTAGATACATTTATATTTCTCGCTAAATGAAAACGTGTTTTCAACTTTACTGACATGGGATGTTATTCTAACTAAATTTACAAATGCTTGCCTTTGGTACACAAATAATTGTACTCTAAATTTTGGACTCGTCTGTTTATATGGGAAACGCGTTAGTACGCGACTTTACTAACATGGGATGTTATTTAACCGAATTTACAAATGCTTGCCTTTGGTACACAAATAATTGTACTCTAAATTTTGGACTCGTCTGTTTATATGGGAAACGCGTTAGTACGCGACTTTACTAACATGGGATGTTATTTAACTGAATTTACAAATGCTTGCCTTTGGTACACAAATAATTGTACTCAAAATTTTAGACTCATCTGTTTATATGGAAATCACGTTAGTACACGATATTGTGATACAGTTTCAAAATATGTACCCTTAGGATAGCAAAAAAAGTTTAAGTTTGTGTTGCTAAGTTGATAAGATTGAATATATTGCTCATTTGTTTTCATAAAAATGATTATATAATATATATGCAAACACCAGGTTTTTAAAATTATACTTGTATCTTGTTAAATTGTCAAGCCAAGTTAGAAAATGCACTATGTCTAATACATCGAGTTGTATGCTTTGTTTTACATCGCTAATTTTTTGTTGGTTTTAATAATTATAATTAAAATTTATTTAATCATTTTATGAATTTGGAAGAAAAGCTCTCAGTTCATCGTATATCATGTGCATGCAATGAAACATCACGTCGCTCTACATCAAAATCACGCGATGGAACAATAAACTGTACTTTAATACTGCTTACGTCAGTGATAAACTGTTAAAATTGGCACTTGCGTAATATTAATTTTTGAGATGGTAATTTTTTCACATAACATAATAAGAAAAAACAGAGAATGAGCGTGACTGACAGGGAATAAACTAAATTTAATGAAGATTGTGTCCTCTTCTGATAAACCTGAACTCAGCTTCTTCATTAAATCAAATTACTTCTCTAATTTTAATGTACTAAAAGCACGGTTGCAATACCACGTCCCTATGACGTCACAAACACTACGGTTTGATTAAGTAAAACTTCAAAAAAAAAACTGGGCTCCATAAAAAGTTAAATTTAGTAATATTGAATTATCGAACATTGTAAAACTTTAGGAAAACAGGTCGTTGTCCAGGTCATGTGTGTTTTTGTGCTTTGATTATTGGACTTGTCCACTGAATAGGTGAATAAGCTGATCCATGACCAGTATGTAGGGATTAAAACATACACTTTCGATATTGAATGTTTATTTAGAATACTGTTTTTGCACATTTCAAATTTTATGTAATGGTATGTTTATAAAATAAGTATATAATAAGTAAACTATAAAACTTAAAAAAATTATACATCCCTAAACATTGGTATGTACTGAAACTGGCTATGTTTATAAACGCGATGTTCACGTGGACAACCTGTACACTGTACAAACAAAGAAGTTTATTTCTGAAGCTGCCATTCAACTAAGTTTTAAGTTAGGGAATTTATACCTTAGATAAAATCATATTTCATGTATATCGTGAAATATTGATACGTCTAATGATACATACAATATGTAAATTCATAGTGTACTCTGACCTTTAAAAAATGGAAAATAAATTTCGACATCGTTAGTAACATCACATTCATCTTATAAAATTGCAATCAGGAACTGCATCACTCAAACAAAGACCTTTTACACGAAACACAAAACAAAGATGTATCATTTTATAGATTTTTAAGCTTTTGTTATTAAAGGTAGTCACCTATATATTAATTTATTTTATTGGGTTTAACGCTGTGTCAACACTGTTTGTACATTTTACGGGGTCCAGTGCACTAACATATCTTTTCAGACCCTTGTCTATAACCAGTGCTAACCTACCCGTCCTTAAGGCTGGAAACTTCTCCATATACCTTATACATTTTGGAATATAGACCTAATTGTCAAATTTTCATGGAAGGGTATAACCTTCCCGGGAGTGATTCGAATCCGCATCCCCCTTGGGACACGATATTCCAAATCCTTGCGCGCTACCAACTGCGCTATCGACCTGGGTTTGAAAGGAAGTCACACACAAATAACTAATACACACTGACGCTTAAAATCACCTATCTAGCTGATGATGTCATTGTATTCCGAACGAAAAGCAAACTAAAATATAGCTTTGACAAAACTAATAGGATATAGAATGCATAGATGTTTACAAATAACTATAATTAAATGTTGACATGACGTCAGAAGCTTTCTTGTCAAGCATATTTAGCTTGTTTTATTCTTTATTACAACGTTTTTGTACAGAATTATCTTACAACTCACGAAATAAATTGTACTTAATTGACTAATGTCTGCATTTCTGTAAAAATCAAATGAGCTGTTACGTGGGTTGAGAAAGAAAGATTAATGTAATTACGATTTTAAATGAAAAAGTAAATCATGTAAAACTTTAGATGTATATATTTTACCAGTTTGTTGAGACAAATGCCATTAGTTAACAAGCAGCCTGTGAGACGATCTTAGATTTCTAATTTAAGACTATGTCAATTAATGTTGTTTAAAATCTTCATTGACGACTCGGACTTTGGGTAAATTGGTTAGGTAAAAGTGTATTTAAACAACTAGAGCATGGCTGGTTTTTAGTACCTTCGATTACTTCTTCTTTCATGATTTTGATATAACTCTCTAACTATGCCACTCGTAAACCAATGTTTTCTAAACTCGCTCGGTGAAATAAAAATGATTTCACGCCAAACGTTTCAATAATGACCAGGATTTTGCGAAAATGTTTAAAAATTGTCATTCTTACAGAATCAACTATATGCATATGTAAACATTAAAATACAATAAAAGGACATATGATCACGTCTGACACATTTTTTTTTAATTTAACGAGCACAAAGGAACGATAAGTTGGCTGAATGTTTATTATATATTTACTTTATGACCTAAACTAGACGTTTTTTTTTAATTATTGCAATGTTATAATACATAAATAGACTCAGAAGTAAATTGGATTACTATACACACGCATGTTTAACAAACTAGAAGATTGTACATTGAGATTCAATCTTGCTGATTTATGATAAATATCACATTTATGATCACGCACAGTGTACTTATACAGCACATATTGGCATTATGTACGCTAAAACATTTACTAATAAAGCATCACAAACACGCAAATCAGTTCGATAAAGTGAATGAAGTGCCAATAGTACAGAATTACTGCAAAGTATATTTAACATTATAAATGTATAAAAGTAAAATTAATGACATTTAATAGTTTTAAACAATATATACATATGTGAACTCAGTACTACAGGAACTACAAATCTCTGTGATAAATATGTTTAAGGAAGATGTTTTAAACATTTTTAAAACGTATCGTTTGTTTTAAAGTTTGTAAACATATTTGAACATAACGGGTAAATAATTTTGTGATAAAACTACCCAAAAATAAACTTGAATGCACATAATGCACATACCATCATTAAGTATATTCTTTTATTCAATTATTATACATGTATATACTTTTAAACTAGTTTATAAACATTCCAACTCGCGTGATCATGTTTTCAGAAAATGACACTAAATATTATCTATACAATTTTGTTCTAAAAATATATTTTCCGTAAAATCAATCTAGGTCAACGTGTAGATACATCATACCCGTATGTAAAGTTTATAAATTTCAATATACATGAACGTTTACAGTAAGGAAGGACTTTTTAGTCAGTAAATATATATTTTTGTAAAATAACTTCTTTTTTTAAATAAAACATTTATATCAACCCAAATAAAAATTATTAAGTGACAAAACAAAATTGAAAGAATATGTTTCCTCGATACTCAAAATATTCAAGTCAATATACGTACCTGTAAATATCGACAAGTACACAGTTTTCAAGATGGCGACTGGAGGAAACATACAAAAAACATCGGAAGAGACTTATGAATTTATTTGTACGTCTTGTGCGGAAGATGATATAATAAAAGTGGCTTTGAAATATTGTGTGGATTGCCAGCGATATTGTTGTGAGGATTGTATTGATATCCATAGAAGGATTCCGGTAACTAAAGGACATTCTTTTCTGGATAACACTGCCGTTAAACCTCAAGGACTTACAAGGACATTACCGGCATTTCCTACAAAACAATGTAGCAAACATGCTGGAAAGATTATAGACATATACTGTGTGGACCATGATGATGTGTGTTGTTATATTTGTGCAACAGAAGACCATAGGTGAGTAATTGATTGTTCTACTTTAAAACCTTTGTTACAATAAAATGCAACCTGATATCAAAACTATTGTCCGCCGTTCATATCTCTTGATAATCAGATAGTAATATTTAAGGCAGTTGTTTGACAGAGTTAAAACTGCATTAACGATAAGCGATACATATTTGATATTGCTGTAAACGAATATTGTTATAGTTTAATTGTTATTGTTGGGTTTGACGCCGTAGCAACACTTTGTATAGGTTATATCACGGTGGTCAGCTTTTCTACCCACTGTTCCAGGAATGCTAAATCTCTGGATCTAGCTGTTAACTATTAACTATTATGTGCAAACTTTTGCTAGTGACTGACTACTGTCCAACATGATTTGGAATCAGTGGAAGAAGGGAGAATGGCCGTTTCATGACAAAGCTCCACAAAAGTATCCTCCGCCCGAGAATTGACCCACGACTCCTTGATCAGTAGATTCGTGTGCTACCGACTGAGCTAGCCAGGCGGGCTTCTATTGTTTAAGAGTATATTTATGTGTATGTCATTTAATGACTCCGAATATAACCCGGCCTTTATTTGAATGTTTTTATCGATCTTGTTAAACATGATATTGTTTGTACAACATTTGTAATATCTTACGTTTATACCTAGTTAATATTACACGTGAAAAGGGAGTCTTAAAATACAGAAATTATAAACGAAATATAATTGTAAAATGTATGAACTTCTTAAGTGGTCTATATAAAATGAACAATGATTTTGCTTTAATCAATGTGTCATATAATTTTGGAATTAAAAAACAATCCAAATGAAAAAAGATCATATTACATAATAAATGTTTTGCTTTATATTATTTCAGGTTATGTAATTATATTGTCTCAGTTTCTGACAATATTGGTCAACTCTACAATAAAACTGATACATCTAAAACTGCCAGTGATATTGCTAGAGTGTTAGATGAAATGAATGGAAGACAAACAGATACTGACGGCCTTCTTCAGCGTCTACGAGATGTTAAAGAAACCGCGATCAAAGCTGCCAATGATTTCAGATTGGAAATGGAAAAACTGATTAAGGAATTAGAAGAAGAGTCAATAAATGAGATTAATAATGAATACGAAAAAATGAAAACACAACTTCTGGATGAAAAGAAGGCATACGATGATTGCATTGAAGATTTGGAGAATTTTAAACAACAAATGAGTCAAGCCTCAGGGAATGTAGCTCAACAGTTTGTTTGTTCTAAACATGCACAGAAAAATATCAAGACCATAGAGGCAAGCGAAATATATTTATCAGGAAACCGTCATGTAGAAGTAATATTCCAGTCAAATGAAGAATTGAAAACAAGCTTAGAGAGTATGACAAACTTAGGAAACACAACTTTCAAGTTATCAAGACACACCAAGCTAAATAAGGCTGAAAAGATACGTGACATGAATATCAAACTTCAGGATGATAACTACGACTGTGTTATATATGGTTCAAGTATCTTAAATGATACAGTTCTGTTTACAGACTTTGGCAACGACAAGCTGAAATGGTATGATATATTATCATCATCAATATTATATAATTGTAATGTACCTTACGGGCCACAAGGTATATGTATTGTAGACAATACACAAGTGGCAGTAGCATGTGGGGATGTGATCCAGTTTGTTACAATTAGTGATGATAAGTTATCGTTATCTCGTTCGTTCAAAACAAATCACCTAAATCATGGTATTGCTTACAATGTTCATAAACTATATATAACTGATGAGGACAAATCATTATATATGTATGATATGGATGGTAATTTATTAAAAACTGTTACTACAGATAATAATGGACAAGATCTATTTGGCTGCTGTAGACATATCACATTCGGTGACTATAATGATAGATTATTTGTTGCTGATGGTCATAAAGGTCTGGTTTGTTTGAACACAGAATGTGATTATATTGAGACTATTACAGATACTGAAATAAAACCTAGAGGTGTTTGTGTTGATGGTTCTGGTTACATTATTGTTGCAAATTGGGAATTACAATCTATAGTTCAGTGTGATAGAGATGGACATAAAATAGGTACTATTGTCAATACAGAATATAGTGATGGGTGCCCATGGTCTGTGTGTATTCACCGTAGACTGAACCGAATGTTTGTAAGTTCCTGGGCAAACACAGTGCAGATATACCAGCTGTGCTGAAATAAAGAATTTCATCATTTGTATATACAGTATAATTGTGCATTAACCCAGTTTCAACTTATTCGTTTATCTGTTCGTTACTTTTCAAACAAAGTAAAGATTTACATACAGTGATGAAAAACAGGGTATCAATGTTTATATATATATAGGCCAGGCTGTTGAATTTATATGGAATTGTATTGAAATGTTTGAATTTGTTTAACATATTGTGTATATATGTATACTTTGTATGTCATTATTGTCTCATGTTTTGTTTTTATTTTCTATGGTTTGCCTAGTTTATAGCTCATTGTATATAAAATAAATCAAATAAACATTTACTATACTGTGTTGTATTTTATATTTGTTTATTAATCTATTAAATATTAATAAGAAGAATTCATACACAGACGTTTTAACATACAAGCACAGAAGAATACAATATAAAATGTAGATGTTTTATGTATGTAGTCATTTTAGACGTTTGTTGAGAACGGATAGACTTTTGCTTTATTTGCGATAGAAAAAAAAACACATGACCAGATTAAGTTTGTGTAGTTTGAAAACCAAACAAAGAGTTGTCATGTTAGCCATGTGCATGGGTTCCTTCCTAATGAAAACATACAATTAAAGCTTAATAATTAGATATTTTGATAGCTGATTTCAGGCGCCGTATTGATAAAACAAGTTGAAATAGTATAACACATCGTTTGCACAGATTGTATGAAATGATTTGGTCATTTAACACCAATGTCATGTTATGTTCATAAAACGGTGCAGCGACAAAGTCAATGGACTTTCCTCAAAAGTATAAATTACCATACAAACACTTTTGTTTTTCTATAGAATAATCAGCAAGCAACTAATCTCGTGAAACAATGTAATTTTATGGATGGCTTACACTTTTGAGATATCGTCTAACTGTTTACTTTCTCGCAAGCTTATAATTATCAGAAAATTCCACATGAGATATTGATGTGATGTATTTGATGCAACTGTTAATGCAAATCAAACTATAAAAGATCCTAAAAAACACTAGTTCGCTTATCCGAATGCGTAGATTATGAAAACGTAGTTCTAGAACTACAATATGCAACAGATCAGGCGCGAAATTATATTACTTTTCTGTCACTTAGAAAAACAAGCGTCAAAGCCAATAAAGGTTTAACATTTACCATCGGATTTGTTTACTATTCTAAGTTGAGATTCTTAATGTTTAGATTTTAAGCTGTAACCCAAATACTGCCATATGCAAGATCTCAGCTATGCCAAGCTTCATATACCAACCACGATACGGGGTCAAAACCCCATAGAATAATTTTTGTAAAGGTCTTTGAAGAGGATAAGCTTTGATGTTTATCGCTCCAGATATTGTAGCTCTTTGTTTTGTTTGTTTTGTGCATTCTGAAATACTGAAGAAGACATTATTGACGACGGCAACCACATCGACGAATGCAACGGTAAGTACACATACGACATAGAAGGACAATCACAATAGTTAACGATGAACAGTGCCCAAGATGAACTGTTATTAAAATTGGATCTCTCTGAATTTAGTTCAAGAAATTCTTTAACCATTAATATTGACATCTTATATCAAATGATGCTTTCAATCAAATCTCATTTCCTTTAGAAGAATTTATTCAAAGAATTCGTCAATTTTTATTATGAATCATTGGTAGGAGGAAGAATGAATGAAGACATTTTTCATCACCAAGCTCCGCGTAAAGATGCCCCGACGATGACCACGTTGTTTCAGAGTATATTTTACAATGCTACAAGATCTTATGGTAACCCATGAGATATTCCAACAATTAGAACATATATCAAACTATTAGAATAAAGAGACATTGTGATACTATGCGATTAATTTTGATTAATCTTTTTACTAACTCTTATATATCACGATCAACATTATTCTGTTATTTACGTAAAGATCACTGAGTTCTCCATTTTGTTTTAATTAACATCACGTGACAGGGAGTCGTTTAAATGGTGGCCATTTTATGTCTGTTATTTAATTTTTTGTTGTTCAGTCAATTAAGCGACGTTGTAAAATTGCCCACGTTTGCAATTAACCGGTTTATCAAGTAACACACCACTACATGTATGTGAGGCAGTTCTACGTCACTGGTTGAAAAATGTGTTCAAGTGCAAGTCTGAAAAGTGTTGTTTTGTATCAATACAAAATCAATGCCGGGATTGTATAGTCTAACCGGAAATGTTCATTAAAATATTATCTTAAAATGTCTCACCGTCACAAAAATTATCGGTGCAGACTAAGATTAGTGCAGAAGATATCCGGTATTCTGTCAGAATTGTAATTGACGGAAGTCGTAAGCTTAGTGGAGGAATGTCTCTCAATTGTACTAGAATGGGGAAGTATCTTTTATATGACGTGATTAAAGTTCACGCGCACTGAATTGCAAGTATTTTTTTATTGGTTGTATAATCAGATATAAGTTTGATTAAATCATAATAGCATACAACATACGTGTATTTTGCAAACCAAGTTGAGTCTACTTGATTAACGAAATTTAAACGCGACAAAATCATCATAAATATACACAAGAAATGTTAAGTTTAAATGTCATAAACATATGTGCGTAGTACATCTTTAAGATTTGTCTCATTATTTTCATTAAGCCATTTGTAAACTTAAAGTATCGCTTTATCCATTTTAACTGTCACCCCAGAACTTAAATCATATTTACATGTAATTAAATTTGTTACATTCCACTTGCTTTACTATTTGTATAGTGTATACGTGTTTCTATGGCAACGGAGATGATTGTTGTAAAAAGGAAGATAAATGACTCAATGAGTATGAGATTTTGCGTTGTTTAAAAAGATTCATTTCGAGATCGAAACTTCTGTTGATGTCTCATTAAAATTGCAACAACTGTTTGCGTGGGAAGTCTGATTTCATACAGATCATTATAAACCAGTTTTAACAATGACGTTTTTATTCTTAGAAGCATCATAAAATTAATTCTACGGATTTATCTCTTCCTGATTTAGGCACTTTTCTTGAAACTTTAATGCTTGAAATGTAAAAAAAATCATGGGAGATGACTATTAAATATTTGTCAAGAACCAAAGAGTTCCGCACCCTGGTCAATAATTACCTGTTTATTATTTACAGGTGTGCATCATATTGTCAGATATTTTACAGGTGTGTATATTAACTTGAATATTTTGAGTATCTAGAAAACATCTACTTTCGATTTTGTTTTGCTGTTCAAAGATCATATTTCGCTTGGGTTTAACTATATATGAGAATTGAAAATAAATATTATTTAGTTAATATATATATATTTGTACTTAAATACTAATATTTCATCTTAAAAGCATACATTTGTAAATTTTATTGGTATTCCTTACAACGTACGTCCATGTATGTTGAAATTTATAAAGTTTAGAATCAATACGTTGACCTAGATTGAATTCACGGAAAATCTAATTTAAGAACAAAACTGTGAGGTTAACATTGAGTATTTGTTTCTAAAAACACTATTAGAAGAGATTGAATGTATAAATCAACAAGTTTAAAAGTACAACTTTCAGAAGTATAATTTATAAAAAAAATAAACATAATTTACTTAAATCAACAATATTTAGCTTGTTTGCAGATATATTTATAAAACGTCTACTTGCGGTTTAGTTTTATCACTAAACTAAGTTGTTATTTAGTTAAAATATGTTGCAGAATTTTAGAACAAGCATTTTGCTATAAAATTAATTTTCAAACTTCATAGATCTTCACAAGAGTGTTCGTTATTGTTAAGTTTTGCCGAGCTAACGGTATGGTTATTGATAGCATCACACTATCCAATATTTAATTTTCAGAATAAATATATTTAGGCTCAAATTGTAAGGTTGGCGGCGTGTAGATTTTTTGGTAACTAACTACTAATTAATCAGCCCAGATATTTACGCGCGATTTGTTTTAAATGAAAAAAAAATGAAATTTAAGGTAGCAGTGATATGTTTTTTACATTAAATTACATGACTCCAGTACGTGTGAATGTACAACGTCAAGGTCGCCATAGGCAAAATATTCTGACGGTAAAATTGCATTGTAAATGCAAATCAGTCAAATATGCTAAAATGTCGACAAAAACAGCCTAACTTAACATCGCTTGTACGTTTCATTATATTTTGTAAATAGTTTCATATACAATAAGCTATCCACACATTTTAAATTACAAGATGCTGACATTTTCTATAGACACAGTTATTGTCATTGAAGTAAACAAGCAATTCTCGTTAGATGGCCAGACTGTATGTAATAGTATACATAAAATTTAACTATTAGTAGAACTATCGTATGTTAATGGGAATAACGTATTCAAGTTTATAATACCTAGTCTTCAAGATAAAAAATGAACAGTATAAACAAGCATTCCTTAAGTCATCTACATGTAAAGGTCTCTAAACTATATTCTATGTTAACAATGTCTTATGTTATCATTGACAGTAATTTGTAGATATTTTGCGTAAAGGTTGACCCCGACCTGACCTTTATGCAAGAATATTCATTACATTGTATTACAATTGTGTATTAATGCTCATTTACACAGTAGCAGTGAGGATTATGAGTGAACATTTAACACACAAAAATATATCTATAATTTTACAATCACTGCCGAAATGTAGAAATAGGCGAGTTACTGATTTTCGTCGGGATATGTGTAAATAATTATCAGATGCAAATGTGAAGGTCAGATCGTTGTCAAATTTTACTTTTTTTCTGTACCTTATATCACACAATTGTGCTAAGAGTAAATAAACTGTAAACAATTTGGTACCTTTTTGCGTTAAGGGTGCGTAATATGAAAATAATTATTCGGTTATAAACTGTAATTGCATTAATTCTTTGCATCTATTTTAAGTTGCATTCTGAGATAATCCTTGTTCCGGTTATGCCTAATATTTTTGTTGATTTTCATTTCTATCAAAATGATTGAACAAAACACAACCCGGGTTGGTAACACAGTTGGTAGTGCGCCGGAATTTGGAATCCCGTGTCCTTTGACTATTTTGTCAATTTTCCTCCATTAATGAGGTTGATGGAGAAGTTTCCGTACTTATGGAAGAGTAGTTGAGTTCTGGTTATAAATAAGAGTCCACAAAAGCTAGGTTTGACGCTCTGGACGCTGTATAATAGAACATAAATGTGTTGACACAGCGTAAAACAAAAACAAATAAGATTGAAAAACTAGAATATGATAACTGTTCTCATGCTGTTTTGGGAAGCTAGCATTTTTTATGATTTATATGACAGACAATATTATTGCATGTATACATTTACTTTATTTATAAAAGCCATAAAACAAAGACGTATAGATAAAATTGTTTTCCAACTAAGTCACGTGTTTTTGCTATATGTAAGAAAAACGAATAAAAGTAATAGATAATAGCTCAAGAAAAAAGGCTACTGTCGTATTATTCTTTTGTGTCTAGTTAGAATATAAATAAATAAAACGGTATGCTGCTATGAAATAAAACAAACTCTTATTTGGATGCACTCGTAAAATCAATCATGCAACGTACTTGTTTTTGAATGCCTATCCAAACTAGTGCCTGTATATTATTCATAGACAAATATGTTAAAAAAAGTTGTTTAATTTTTATTAAAAATATTGTAAACATACATTATAGTTTGTTAGATATAAAAGTATATCTACCTTTATTCCATTCAAACCCTCTCGGTCAGCTGATTTGTTTGTGCGAATCCAGGGATCATGGCCGTCAGGCTAGCTCAGTTGGTAGCACGCAAGTCTATTGATCGTGGGGTCATGTGTTCTATTCCTGGACGGGGCATAATTTCGTGGAGCATGGTCATAAAATCATTCCCACGGTCATTCTTCTTCCTACCAATGGCATTTAATTATGTAGATCAGTTGTCAGTCATTCACGAAAGTATGCTTGAGTATTTGGTTAACATCTGAAGATTTAGCCTTTCCAGGACTAGCGAGTAGGTTACCTGACCGCCGTTATATATACTAAACAATGTGTTGCTTTGGCGTTCAACCCCTAAAACTAAAACAAAACCAGAGATCATAGGTTTGATTCAGGGCGAACATTTCATACCTTGGTGCATTTGATCATCATGTATTACTTCTTAAGTATGGTAGTTGTCAGCTATTGGTCATGGTATGCGCTAAGTGACTTGTTTTAAAACTTCTTCTACACACATTGTGTTTAAATCATTTTTGATATTTAAAGTAATGTATACTTCTACTTTCCATCTAGATTTGTTTTAAATTATAAATGCTTTAAACAAGAATATTACTCTGTAGTATTGGTCGTGTAATTTGCAAGTTATCAGTTGTTATGGAACTGTATTTGAATAATGTACCATTTATATATGAGAAGGATCATTGAATAAAAAATTCTTTACAGTTTTTGTGTTGTTTTGTTGAAGTACTAGATTGCATATTCCGAGGCTATTTACGACGACTGGTTTACGTAACCAGCTTTCTTAGCGAGTTTACATTTACCAGAGGTGCGTTCAACAATGCGAGCGCTCGAGCGAGTGCCTGTTTCGCAAATTGTTAGGCTATTGAACGACTGCAAGCGCTCGCTGTTAAATCCAAGATGGCGTCAAACAGTACATTATTGAAAGTAGGAGGTGGGGACAACTATTTCTGCTGATAAATGAGCTTTTTCACATTTTCTATCATATATGAATCATTATGATACAATTTACTGTTCAAAATAAATTATAGTATCTACATTGCATGGATATGCTATGTGGATCAAGTAAAACACAAGTTTGCATCCCACTTTTCAAGAATAACTCTCTGAGATAAAAAATGTAGATTTTTGCAGCCGCCATCTTTGTTAACTAGGTGACAAACCTCTCGAGCTGAATCGCGAGCGCTCGCGAGCACACGCGCATGCGCCCGCGTTCAGGACGAGAGCGATCGATGTTTCTCTGAGCGCTCGCATTGATTAACGCACCTCTGTACTCTGTTACTCTCTTTAAAGGGTCGACAACTTCTCCCTATACGTAAAATACCCCAAACCAGCAGAAAACCTTTTCATCCAGTAGACCAGTTACTTTTATCTTACTGTATGTGTGGTCCGAATCTTAGAACAGTTTATCATGTAGCTAAGAGCAGCCATTTTGATGTCGATCCATATGAATTTATTGATGTGTGTCGTCATTTTGCAAGTCTATTCATATATGGTTAAAAAAGGTGACATGACTACATGCAATAAAAATTCAACTTCAAGTGACCCAGCAATGTCACCCATCAACTCTTTAAAAGCATTAATGTACTGTTTAAGTGACATGAAATATTGCTTCATGTATTAATTCTAAACCAATTTATAGTTGCTCGTTGATATTGGTATTAAATGACCCATAACATACCATACAAACTCGGCCATTTTGATATTTGTACTTTTTCTACTTGATTTGCAGTACAGCATACAATGCCAAACATTGAAATTTACAGCCAACTGGTTCATACACATAACAATACAATGTGGATTTCTCTATTATGCATGAATCTTATTTCCACAAAAATGCCAAATTAAACTCATAAAATATAATACAAAATAACATTTATTCTTGGCTTAATAATTATACACAAAACATAAATTCATCCAGTTGACAAATAGATACAAAATAATAAATGACAATACAATGTAATATAAACATATACGATATATACACAATAGTACATGAATATACTCCAATCAACATTTTTCTATACAAAGACAATATTTAACTGGTGCTCAATCTACAGATAGTAAATATATATGTTGGTTTTGTTCATGTCCACGTTAAAACCTGGTCTGTATATTAAAATGATGATATCATTTCTTTCAGTACAGCTGGTATGTCTGTACTGTGTTTGTATAGGAGGTAACAAACATTCGGTTCAGTCTTGGATGAATACACACAGACCATGGGTTAACACCACACTCTGCTTTATTGACAATAGTACCCATTTTATGGTCACCTCTATCACACTGAAATATTGTTTTTAATCCCCAATTTGCTACAATAATGTTACAAGAACCATCAACACAAACACCCATAGGTTTTATTGCAGTATCTGTGATTGTCTCAATAAGATCACATTCTGTGTTAAAACAAACTAGACCTTTCTGTTCATCAGCAACAAATAATCTATTATTATAGTCACTGAATGTGATATGTCTACAGCAGCCAAATAGATCATGTCCATCATTATCTGTGGTAACAATCTTCAAAAAGTTACCAACCATATCATACATATATAATGTCTTGTACTGATTAGTTATATATAGTTTATCAACATGATAAGCAATACCAAAACTGTCGTGAGTCATTTTGAACGAACCAGATAACGATAATTTATCATCATTAATGGTTACAAACTGAATCACATAACAACATGCAATCACCACCTGTGTGTTGTCTACAATACATATACCTTGTGGTCCGTCAGGTACCATACAATAATCTAACAATGATAATGATGATATATCATAACATTTCAGTTTGTCGTTGTTATAGTCTGTAAATAGAATGGTATCATTTAAGATACAAGAACCAAATATACCACAGTCGGTGCTATCATCCTGAAGTTTGACATTCATGTCACAAATCTTTTCAACCTGATATAGCTCGTTGTGTCTTGATAACTTGGAAGTTGTATTTCCTAAGCTTGTCATACTCTCGAAGATTGTTTTCAATTCTTCCTTTGACTGGTATATTACCTCTGCATGACAGATTCCTGAAGAATATATTTCGTTCAATTCTATGGTCTTGATATTTGTCTGCGCGAATTTACAACAGACGAACTGTTGAGCTACATTCCCTGAGGCTTGACTCAGTTGTTGTTTAAGTTTTTTCAAATCCTCAATGTAATCTTCATATATCTTCTTTTCATCATGGAGTTGTGCTTCAAGTTTATTATATTCATTATTAATCTCATTTATTGACGCCTCTTCTAATTTCTTAATCAGTTGTTCCATTTCCAATCTGAAATTATTGGCAGCTTTGATTACAGCTTTTTTAGAATCTCGTAGACGTTTTAGAAGGCCATAAGAATCTGTTTGTCTTCCATTCATTTTATCTAACACTCTAGCAATATCTGAGGCAGTTTTAGATGTTTCAGTTTTATCGTAGAGTTGACAAAAATTGTCAGAAACTGAGACCATATCATCACATAACCTGGAATAATACAAAACCATACAAACATGTATTGATGTGATTTCATTGCAAATGTCTGTGTTAATAAATTTACGATTTTATACGAGTATAAACTAGTCAAAACACGAAGACTTTAAAACCCGAGTCGGTTGCGCAGTTGTATGCACCACGGGCTTTGGAATCTCATATTCCGAGGGCTACGGGTTCAAAACCAATCCGGGAGGATATACCCTTCCGTAAAAATTAGATAATAATGTCAATTTTGCTCAGTTGATAAGGTATATGGAGAAGTTTCAAGTCTTGCGGAAGGGAAGGCGAGTACTAGTTATAGACAAGGGTCCAGGAAAGCTAGGTTAGGTGTGCTGGTCGTCGTCAACTGACAAAATGTGTTGACAAATAACATAAGTTAAAAAAGACAAATTTTGAAAGTGAAGTTTGGATGTCGTCTACATTTAAAGAGTACATTTCGACGTAAGCTTGTTCACTAAGTAACAACATAAACTGTATACATT
The DNA here is from genome assembly GCA_025267735.1 of Mactra quadrangularis. Classification (NCBI taxonomy): domain Eukaryota; kingdom Metazoa; phylum Mollusca; class Bivalvia; order Venerida; family Mactridae; genus Mactra; species Mactra quadrangularis. The sequence continues at coordinate 41,740,947 of CM046305.1, read as the reverse complement.
TTACACGGTCACTACATATTCTCATTAAACAATGTCATATTTCATCTTTAAACAGGAACGATGAAATTCAATATCAGATCTTGGCCTCATTTTAAGAAACAAAACACACCTTCTAAACAATATCGGTACTCTGATTACGTTTACTACAATACTAAATATGAAAATGTCATAGTTAACACCATTTTTTTAAACTAAAATACACTGATTACAAAAAGGAATTACTGCAAATTTAGATACATAAACGGAGTACAAACATTTTGATATTAAGTAAAATTAATCTTAATAGGTTTAAAATTAGAACAACCAATAATTATTACTCACCTATGATCTTCTGCGGCACAAACATAACATCACACATCATTATGGTCCCAACAGTACATATCAACAATCTTTCCGGCATGTTTACTACATTGTTTTGTAGGAAAGGCTGGTAATGTCCTTGTTAGTCCTTGAGGTTTAACGGCAGTGTTATCCAGAAATGAATGTCTCTTAGTAACCGGAATCCTTTTATGGATATCAATACAATCCTTACAACAATATCGCTGGCAATCTATACAATATTTCAAAGCCTCTTTTACTAATTCATCTTCCGCACAAGACGTACAAATAAATGCATACGTCTCCTCCGATTTGCCCTGTATGTTTCCCCCAGTCGCCATTTTGTTAACGGTGTCCTTGTCGATATTTACAGGTGCGTATATTAACTTGAATATTTTGAGTATCGAGGAAACATCTTCTTTTGATTTTGTTTTGCTGTTAAAAGATCATATTTCGCATGGTTAAACTATATATGATAATTGGAAACAAATTAGTTTAGTTTATATATACCTTTTGTAATTAAATAAAAATAGTTTATCTTAAAAAAACATACTTTCCCCAACTAAATAGGTATTCCTTACATCGTACATCCATGTATGTTAAAATATTATTAAGTTAAGACAATGTTTTGTTGAATCAATACGTTGACCTAGTTTGAATTCACCGAAAATTTATTTTAGACCAAAATTATGAGGTTAATATTTAGTACCGTTTTCTGTAAATACAATCTTAAAGGTGTAAACGTTGATATTTCATGTTGACAATGGATTATAAAAGTACTCTTTAAACTTATTATGTTTATAAACATTTACTTAACTTGTTGGCAACAGGGGCTCAATGCGGTGTTGCCTTATCGTCCATGTTAACAGATTAACAACCCGAGTCAGTAGCACCGTTGGTAGCATTGGGATTTAAAATCTAGTTTTCCGAAGTGGGTACGGGTTCGAATCGCTCTCGGTGAGGTTATATCCCTCCGTAAAAATTAAACAATAATGTCTTTGTTTCTCTATTAATTAGGTATATTGAGATGTTTCCGGCCTTGTAGAAGGGTAGTTTAGTACTGGTTATAGGCAAGGGTCCAGGTCCGCTGGACGCCGTAAAATGACCGAAATCGTGTTGACACGGCGTTAAACTCAATTAAAAAAAAATATACTGATTTACAACTGTAACATAAACAAATGATACAAAGACTTCTAATCACACACTGTTATGTGATAATTGATAGGAGTTTTGGAAACCGCGTCGACGATTTATATCCAGTCACCTAGTCGAATTAGATTTGATGAATTACTTGATTGCCAATTGTATTACGTGGACCACGTAAGTATTTAAATAAGTGGGGACACTTAATAAATGAAAACCCTACTTTAGCTCAAACAATAGCTAAATACTTAGAATTAGTTTGTGTTGTTATGAAACGACGCGATATCATTATCACATTTGTATCCAGCGAAACAACTTTCTAAGTATGTTATATGATGATCTTGTCAATTCTTTATTATGTCAATTATACAACATTTTCTATTATACGAATACGCATTTAAATATGTTCAATAAGAATATGAATTTTTTTATTAATATTGCTGATTTATTATGCATAAAAGTGTCGTATGGAAATAAAAAATGGAAATATATAAATGCATTGCTTTTAACTTGATTTGTATTAAATGCATAATAATAACAGAAATCATTAATGTAAATACATTGAATAATAAAATGCATTCAATCAAACTATTTAAATATGTAAAATTATGTCAATATTTTATTGAGTATTCAGTATGAACGCCACTCTATGAAGATATTTTCATTTATAGCTCAAATGAAAGCTGTTTTACTAAAATGAAGCAGGGGCGGATCCTGGATTTTTTCTCGGGGTGTTCTGCTACTTTTTGAAGGGGGTCCAAACTTTCGAACCATAACAACATTATACACTTTTTGCAGAATAATGCAATATATTAATAATAAAAACTACATAACCATTAAATCAATGTTAAACACCGAGAAAATTTGCTTCATGCTACTTTAAAATGACAAACAGTCAAGAAATACACTGACTGACAGGTACATTTTGGAAATTTCAGGGGGGTCCGGACAAACTGACCTCCTGCTAGATCCGCGTAGTGTTCCTTTTTTAAAAAGGGGTTCCTTTTGTAACAGCTCACTGATCGTTTCTTTGTTCACGCTTCCTGAATAAGTAAATTATGTGATTCAAATTATAGATTATCTATTTTATGTGGAGTATGTTTTTCCTATTTTGAGTCCCCATCTTAAACATTCTGTGACCATACTGTTGTTTGAAGTATTAAAAACCAAATTCTCATTTCGGTTAATACTGTCCTACATTATTTAGAATCAGTAGTAGAAGAGAGAGTGGAGGTAGATATATTAATTCATGACCAAACTCCACGATTTTTCCCCGTCAAGGAAACGAGCCTACGACTCATTGATCAGTAGACGTGAGTGCTACCAACTTTGGAACCTCGTGTCCCGAACGGGGCACGGGTTCGAATCCCATCTGGGGGAGTTATTTCTGTCTATGACAATTTGACAATCATGTCAATTTTCCTCCATTGATTAGACAATATGGATAACTTTCCGGACTTGTGGAAATGTAGTTGAGGACTGATTGTAGACAAGGGTCCAGGAAAACTCAGTAAGGTGCGCTGGACGCCGTATAATGACCTAAAATTGTGTTGAAACGGCGTTAACCCAATAAACAAACACTGAACTAGTGTTTAGTTATCATATATTGCAAGTATTGCAAGATAATGAAGGAGAACATTATTGAGAACATAAGATAATAATGTTATATATCTCTTTATTTATTTTCCTGTAATCCGTAGTGTTCTACATTATCAAGTACATCATTATGAACTTAATATGATGCATTAGTTTTTGTACTTGAAAGATTTCTTTAGTTAAAAACTTAAAAGGATATTTCGTAGAAGCTTTTAAGAAATCACGTTTGTCTTGTTATAGCTTTGTTGAAGGCATATTGTCTGGTTCCCAGCCATACTTTAGCAGGTAAAAGTTCGTCAGGCAAAGCGTGATTATGGACGCGCCCTATTAGGGGGGGTTGTTAATTTCATTTTTTAAAGATAACCATGTGAGACCCTGCTTAAAATATGGTGCCATCAATATGATAATAGAATCAACAACAACAAAACTTGTGTGACCCCATTAACCCCCCTGTACATACCCCTTGAAAGTCGGACACGCCCATTTTACACAAAAATAACATTTTTTATATCCAACTGTTATAAATCAATTCTTAAAGGCTTTCAATATATCAATACGTAGGTTTGTTAGGCTGCTGAGTTCAAATATGAAGTCAAAATCTAAATTAAACAACTTAATATGGCAGAAAATTCAAAATGGCTGCCAAAAGACCCAAATTTTGGACATATTTGGGTATTATATTTACTGGGTATTGAATATGTTGAATCATGCCTGCAATATATCAATCTAAATGTATTTTATGGTGCTGAGTTCAAATATTAACTCCAAAACTAAATTTAACAAACTAATATGGCAGAAAATTCAAAATGGCCGCCAAAATAAATCATATTTCAGTTATAAACGGCGCACTTTAAACATGTTACGCAATTTATAAATTTACTTTAGTAAATGAAATCATAACAGAAGACCAAAGTTGTGACACTTGATTATAAATATGCAAATATATTTTATTCATTATATAGCTGAGGTAGAGCTCTAGAGGTATGATTAGAGGTTAAGGTCTGAGAGGTCATTCGTTCCAACCTCACAAGCGGCACATATGATGTCTTGATTGAAAAATGTGTCTTTGATTGCTTTACTTCATTAAGATGTTGATGAGTATGTGCATTGGAAATGTCTTGGCACTTTGGTTGCAAAGTAGAGTTAAAATTCCCAGGAAATTTTATAGATATTAGTGACTAAATGATCATCATGGTGACGGCTGTATGCTATCATGTATCAAACATCTAAGCTACAATATAGATTGCAACTTTTTTAACAAGACTGTGTTGTGTTGTTAAATTCTCAAAAAAATATAATAAAGCAATGATTTCTTGGTAAATAATGACTTTTTAGCTTATCAGATTTCTAGATGCAATTCATTTACTTTCTCTGTTTCTATTTTTATTAAGTTTGGCTTATGTATGTATCAAAATCTTCACAAAAAGTAAATGGACCAACAATTGCTTTCAGATATTCAAAGAATTGTATTCTCCAATTTTCCAATATCACAATAGCAATTGTGTTATTCCCATTAATTATTATTTGCAATTTTGGTTATATCTCTATTAATTTGTTTATACTTACTTGCATTTCTTTTAACTAGTCCTAAAAACTAATGGGGTCAGAAATTAAAAAGATATGCTTTTCCTTACATGTCAGTACATGTAGCATTTTTTAAACAGGGTCCCATAAAAAGTCAAATTAACAACCCCCCCTAGCCCTATGTAATGAATTATATATTGGATAATTATGTTTTCAAATAAGCATTTCTCACTACACAGGCTTAAGTCAAAGGGTCTTTGTACAATAATTGCAGTGGATACCTTTTTTAGTTGTTCGGTTACATTAATTTATACAAAATAAAGTATCCGAAATTGTGTTCGCTTGAACACGCTTTTGTCAATAGTCGGCTAAATATACGTGTAATCTGAAAAATCGAAATCTAATATCATACATAGAACCGAACTCCTACTAAAAAAACTAACGTCATCAAATGATCATGCAAATCTAAGAAAACGTCATACCTGTATAATGACTGAGGAGGCCGCCATGATTCCTGTTTGCCTGACCCGATAGTGGTAAAGGGCAGGTAAACCAGACTAAAAGTCATGTTGATCTTTTCCATTATAATTTTCTAATATACGTCTAACATTATTTATATTATTTTATGTAAAAGTTTTAGGGTAAGTCGTCTTTGGTCGCTGTATCAGGTTGATTACGTTGTTTTGTAAACCAACTGCTTTACTCATTGTACACTCATTAAAGATTTCAATTTTTTAAAAACTTATGTCAATTTTCCTGCGTTAATTATGTATATGGAGAAGTTTCCGGCCTTGTGAAAAGGTAGGTGAGTCTGGTTATAGACAGAGGTCTAGGAAAACTAGGTTAGGTGCGCGGGACGTAGTTAAATGACCAAAAAGTGTTAACACGTTGTAAAACCAAACAAAAATGAAATTAATCAAGTTTTAAGATACTCTGTTGCGTCTTAATGTTAAATACAAAATGATTAAATATATAGTTTATACTTCCCTCATAAGGAATACTTTAAATAAGATATACGTTGGAGTAGTCGGTCTTGTTGAAGTGTAGAGGAGTACTGATTATAAAGAGGGGTCTTTGAAAGCTATGTTACGAGATCTGACTGTAAAGGAATGAGACGAATTGTTATTTTTCTTCTTCTAGAAAGGTAGCATTTGTTATGTTTTAGTCACATTGTATTGCCATCGTGTATGTTATTCCTGATTGTTTAAAATAATTAATAAATTATGTTATACAGTCATACACATATCCAATTTACTGTGAACGCCTTTGTTAGAACAACATTATAGACAATTATAAAAGATGAATTCTGAATGATTTATTTCTGTACCTCACAATATTTGCTGACTTTGATTTCTACTGCAAATTCTTCTTGTTAAACCAGACTTGTTTCCTTTTTGAATTTTATCAAATGCTAACCTTATTTAAAATAAGGATTGTCTTGACATGTCGTAGGCGACAGAACTCGTAAGTTCATTAACGATTCGTATTTTCTGGTTTAGAAATGCAATACCTACTACAAGTTTGGAGACAGAATTTGTTTGATACAATTTCTGAATTTTGATGATCATTTTTGTAGAAACATTTGATATATTAAAGTATAGTTTGAGCTAAGATGAAAACAAATTTCATGAATGAAACACATCTATAAGATTCAGTAGCTGATACCCTGAAGCTTCCAAAACCATGTTTATGTTTATTGTTATTATTTTCTACCGCATAGCTTTTATGCTATTTTGCTTCATTCAAAATTTCAATGATAACCATAAATTAAAGCAAAACTTAAAATCATTTCGGAATGAACATTCACCAATTTTAGATAAAGAATATTCAGTAAGCATACATAGTCAAAATGTCTCAAAATTTTAATGGATACTGTATGTATTGCTTAAATTGTAAATGTAAAATAAGAAATGATGATTTTGGTTAAAGTCATTTTCTCAATTGTTGCAAATCAGAAACTCGATATGAATTATGCTCATTCAAATTTTGAGACAATAATAATTGCATAGTCTTACCTTAAAATCAAATCAAAATATTACAGTGAAATAACTCTATATAAGACAGACGAATTTAAAAAGAATGATTTATTGTACAGTCTGATTTTTAATCAAGTTGGACTGTATCGTTTGCTTACCTTTGTATTTCAATTATAAAGTTTTGTAAACAGTTTTGAATCTTCCTTTTGTCTGTAATGATTCTTTTTTATCAGCCCAGCTAGCTAAGCCAACATTTGACCTACATTTTCACCAATACAATTTTCTCTACCATACCTGTTTGACAAATGAAATTCTCTTCCGTAAGAGAGGAATAGATAAAAGGTATGGTAACATTGGGTATTTGTGATAAACAGATGCGTTGCACGGACCTTGAGTATTATATAACAATTTTTTCAATCTGTGACTGATCAATGTTAAAGTGTAAAAATACAATAATTAGACTCAGCATTGTGACTAAGTCATTGTTATAACAATATTACCAAAATCATACAGCTAATACCGAATAGCAATAAAAATGAATGTATGCTCGTGATAAGAAATAATTTCAAAGCCACCAATAATTCATTTTTATTTGTTTGTCCTTGGCTAGGATATTAACATTGCGAGGAAATTAAATTCGAAAAAAATGTAATAAATGTCTAAAGTAAATTGATTTCACAACGTTGAGTGTTGTTTGTTGACAACATAATCAATAAACAACTCTTTGGAATATTCGCAAATAAGGCAAATAACATTTTGATATATTTGTTAGGTAATACGCTGAACCATAAATAAAAAGTAAAATTGTACAATGTAAATGTCCTTTAGATACAAACATTTTCTCCAGAGTGATTTAACTAACTCACAATTATGCACATAGTAAACATTTTGACAGGGGGGGGGGTGATAGTTTACCCGCAATTGTGATTGTGTTAAAATGAATTATAGTATCTTTTATTTTCAATAGTGTCCTGCCTTTGGAATTAAATGGCTTATTTTAATGTTTACACACGTAATGCTATTTTGTACGAACTATCTACATGATTTCTTTAGAGTTACAAATGTTTATATCCACAGCTACTTGAATCTAAATAGCTTGTCCAACCTTACTTTCCGTTGACACAGCTTTTATTTAAGGTAGAGTCGATCATTATTACGCCAAGGTTGACATTTATGCAAAGATTTATCAACTCAGTATTTACTGTCTATTTTTGACTTCGTTGGTTAATCGCGTTTTATCAGAAGTTTATGACAAAATTCTTTAAAACTGTCCCACAATAATGCGGTCTTATACATGTAATAATGCGAATTTGCTCCAATATAAATGTCACTAAAATTAAAAGTACAAAAACACGCCATTTTATAAAATACTACGGCCTTGGGAAACACTTAAAAAGGCTATCCCCTCTACCTCGAATTGACTGTTCCCAAATCACATATAGAATAACTGTTTACTGTACTATGCAAATGAAAGGTTTATATTGAATAGAAGTCCCTGGATAAAAATATGATCTCATAAAAATGTCTGGAACACATTGTTTATGGAGAGATAAATCATAGAATATCAAACAAATGTTTCATTTAATGCATATTATAATTTCCTGTCTTCATAATTTTATGAAACCCGCTTGGCTAGCTCAGCCGGTAGTGCACAAGTCTTCTAATCGAAGGGTTTTAGATTCAATTTTCAAAAGGGGCATACTTTCGCTGAGCTAGGTCGTGAAATAATTTAATTGCCATTCTTCCTTTTACCACTGATTCTTAATCATGTAGGGCAGTAGTCAGTATCTGATGGGGGTATGCGCCTGGTTATTGGTTAACAGCTGAATCCAGAGATTAAGCCTTTCATTGTGCAGTAAGTTGGTTGACTAACTTCCGTGATATAACCTGCACAATTTGATGCTACGGCGTTATACCCAACAAAACAAACAAAACAGAAGTGGCTAGGCTTAATGGACTAAACATGTGGTATATTAATGATCCTATAGAGAATGTCTGGAACGCATTGTTTATGGAGAAACAAATCACAGAATGTTAAAGAAATGTTTCATTTAATCCATACTACAATTTCCTGTCTTCATAACTTTATGAGAACGTTCATCTATAACGCCTGACTGCAGAAAAATTGTGTAAGAAATACATAAGAGGACATATTTTATATGACTGGTTATGGAATGTTTGATTACCGGACAGAGCATACTTTCTTGAAGCTAGGTCATGTGATAATTTCTCCTACCATTCTCTCTCATACCACTGATTGTGAAAAGCATGTACACCACTTGTCAGACACTGGTGGAAGTTTGCTCCAAGTAACTGGTCAACAGGTTAACTCAGAGATTTAGTATTTCAAGAAATGGTCGAGTTATCACTGTTTATACCGAATACGCTTTAGATACTGTCATGTATTTAGGAATAAGTAGGCTAACGATAAGCTCGATAACAATGCAGATGATGTTATTATCATTGGATTTATCTAAACTTTTTCGAAATGTTATTACATTATTATGTAATTTGATTTTATATACGAAATGGTCGAAAGAAAATCAAATCTATTTAATTATAAGAAGGTCACTTAATTTAGTTAATCATGTTTGTTTGTTTGTTTTATTTAGTTTAACGCCGTAGCAACACATTGTATATGTCATTAATCGGCGGTCAGTCAACCCACGCACTCCTCCTGGAAAGGCTACATCTCTGGATACAGTTGTTGATTAACTACTACCTACGTCAGTATCTGTCCTACATAATTAAAAAAAATATTTGTAGGAGGAAGAATTGCCGAAATAATTTCATGACCAAGCTCCACAAAAGTATGCCCTACCCGGCAATCGAACCCACGACCCTTCGATCAGTAGACTTGCGTGCTACCAACTGAGGTAGCCAGGTGGCTAAGTTAATCATAGACGTAATATCGTTTGTGAATGTTAACACTTATCGTCTATACGTATTTAATTCTTTTGGCCCAAAAGATCCTTTATCAAAAATAATAACCTTACAACGTCATTGTACATGTATTTCATATGTTCAAAGTTGAATGAGAATACATATTCCTTCCTTTGTTTGTGTCATTATAAATATTTATTTCGAAGTTTTAAGTTTTGAAAAAAGCTCTTTTGACCGAAAAAAAAGCGATAAAGAGTTTATAATATGTCTCCTTAATGGACGATTAACAGAGTAAAAATACGTTCAGTCAGAAGTTATTACATTTAGTAAACCATCGACATCAACGTCTCCATTTATCGTCGGTACATTTGTCTTATTCAGAAGATATTAAATACTGTAAAACAACGACATCAACATTAGCACTTATCGTCGGTATGTTTGTACTCTCAGTCAGACGATATTAAATTCATTAAAACAACGACTTCAACATTAGCACTTATCGTCGGTACATTTGTCCTCTTATATAGCTTGTGGCGTAAACCTTGAGCTGTCAATCAAACTGATATTATTTCTACGAAATGTCATAAAATACTAGTAAATTTTGCTATTCAAGTTTCTGTCCTTTTTTCTCTGAGTGTTTATCTATCACTTGAAATTGATACACAACTGACATCTACGTGTCTTGAAGTCTTAAAAGTGATTCACAATAACAAATTGAAAATTCGATTAATCACCGATTCTTGGAATAAGCGCACCGGAAATTTCACTTTCGACTTTTGTTACCGTTTTTCTGCAGATGTGGCCACTCATATTTTTAAAGGACGGACACCCCTCCTAACTTTTTTGAATACATTTACTAAGAAAAATGATATGAAATTTGGTAAATATCCTACTGACTAAATATAAGGGGGGGAGGCTGCTTGGATAAGGGGGAGGGTCAAATATTCGGGGCTAATATGCAGTTCCCGAATTTACCAAACTATAACAGAGAATTACTTAAATTTGTTAAAATTCTTGTTTAATAGATTTTCAATTAGTTTTAAAGGTATCTTAGATTATTACGCTTTTTTTACCTACTTCATCGTGGATGTATTAAGATACGAAATTGCTCTTTTAGTTAAGTCAATTGTTGCTTTATAACCGATTCAACGTTTTAGTATTTCATTTAAAAGTTGTCATATATGGGTAGAGTTGGTATGATATTGGTATTTCAGACAGTATCAGAAATTCTATCTGTCACGGCAGTTTATACTTCGAAATTAGATATTTCATAATGTTGACTCACAAATGATGAAAGCAGACCGGATAGCTCTTTTGATAGCATGCACATCACGTCACGGAGACGATTTCCATATTGGTCATATTTTTGTGGAGTTTGGTCATGTATTGATTTGTACAGCCATTCTTCTCCGATTGCTGGTTCAAAACCCTGAAGTACGGGTGTCAGTCACAATTTGACGAAGTATGAACCTTGTAATAGGTAAACAGTTATATCTAGAGATTTAGCCTTTCAATAAACAGTAAGTAAGTTAAGTGACTGTCGTAATATGATCTATACAACGTGTACATATTCAATTAATAATAATGCCATGAAAAAAATACAAAGGCAACAGAGTCACAAGGTTCAATGATTTTTCTAACACACTGTATTTTACACAGTACTACAAGAAATGAATACCACAACTCACTAATCTTTGGACAATGAGGATATCAGCGTTGCTGATTAAATTTTAAGATAACGACAAATCATTTAGCCAGTCATTCGTTCTGATTTCATGTCCAATTAGTGGCTTCGACGTGATGCAGGATGCAGTTAGTTGATTATGGGACAATACATTTCATACCGGTGCTTCTGATTGATAAAATAAATCACTTGTCCTTATTTTGTTTTATGCAATTTCGAATATTTGGTATCACTTGTCGCTGTTATTTTTTCTGGCAATATCAATGTACTGCATTTCTATAGACCTCTATCGTATAGATGTTGTTAGGGCTATGAGGTTCACGTCGAGATGACCTTTGTGGCAACCAATCAATGCATGGTTTGAATTTAGACAAAACACTTTTCATAGCAATTTGATTTCGTTATTCTATTTTTAGACGGACATTTGCTAGCAAATTTGATGGTGGTGTTTTTTTACAGACCGCACTCGGACGGTACTTTTCACAAGTCAAGACAAAGACAATTAAATGGATAATAAAATGCACCACGACTTTACTTAAAATATTGTTTGATAGCAGGGCATAAATTACAATAAAACACAATTAGGTGTTTGATATTTTTTACAAACATTTTAGGAAACTTACCTACGATGTTCCTATTCAAAAATAAGGACAATTTGTCATTATGTCACTCTGAAATAAAAAAAGTTTCCAGGGAGTTAGCCAACGTGTAAAAACGTGCGTTGGAGATACTGAAAGCAGAAAAAGTATAGAGTTTTCTGCTAAGCCTCGCATAAAATCCACTGAAATCTGGCAAAAATTGAAAGACTACCAGCTCTTTAAAACTCTGAGTTAAGGTGGATTTTCACTTTTTTATCTTCAAACCATAGCAATTGTGATGTCATAGACTTGTGGTATTGCTACTATATCGGTACTTTTCATTATAATATTGATGAGACTTTGTCTAACAATGTTACACATTTGGATAGATCTATTCTTCCATGTGGATCTCTGGTAAAACATGTTATTTAAAATATCTACATAGATAAATGCTTAAAATGATAATATCATCGCTAACGTGCATACGTACATCTGTTCAACTGGCATACACCTTATAGTGTCATCGATATCAAATTCAATCTTTTGTCTGATATCAATCAATCTAATGACAAATGAAAACTTTGTCAGTTTCTCAATCGAATTTTGTTGTTCTGAATCTACATGTCAAGTAAGCTGATATATCAAATCCTATCAATGACATATGTCATACAGTCTCATACTTAAAAGACACGTAAGAACTGGTTGATAACAATATTTAATGACATAGAAAAACATATATATCAGCGACGGAAACAATTAATGAGGTTTTATGTTTTATTTTCATGATGTATAACAACAAGGCAATTAAAATGATGGTATGATATAGACATCATCAACATAGGTGTAATAAACGACGTAAAAATATAGAGTATGTAAAGGCAATGATGTATAAAAGCACTATACAAAAGAAGATTGAATTATCATTAAACGGATATACAGGCAAATGACTGTGCCAAAAATATAGAACCAAGTTAAGTCTTTAAAACAGTACTAAGAACGTAAGAAATTATTAAAAACATTTGTCACTTATAACATTCAACTGTATGAATTAAAACATTTGGATTGCACATAGTTGAAAACAAATATAGGGTACTGGGGTAATCACCAAGCTATTTATAGATTTGGTGTATGTCATACTTGCTGAAATTATACATGTTCATTGGTCGCTTCTTGTCTTTACAAAATTCTAAGGCGGTAAGGATATATTTTAATGGAATTATACTAATGTTGCACAATAGCAAGCTCTATTATCCTCTCATCAGTAAATGCATATTTAATAACTAATCTACTTTAGCTAACCTGACCCACGTGGGTCTAGTTAGGAAATACCCCAAATGTAAAGAGAAAATAAAGAAATAGTTTGCCAAGTAATATGGCAGTGTGTCTGTTGCATTCACAGTTATAGAAATATAACTCAAATGCCTTGCAATTCCTTTAATGCTGGTAGATCAAATTGTTGTATTTCACGGTTGCTGTTTTTACTTTGTTCATGTAATAAGTTGGCCATTAAGAATATTGATTCATAACTTAGATTCTGTCGAGAAGAGGAATGATAAGGAATACTATAGAAGAAGAACAATTGGAAAACTAAGTAAAAAGCCTTTTAAAGGCATTTTTATGCTGCTTTGTCATGTCAATACCAAAACTATGATGAGCTTTTCATGATATGAAGTTTTTTATGGAGTGTTTATGAGAATTTGGTTTGAGTTTTATTTTGTATGCAATGCATATTAATTTTTAATGACATCAAAGTTGTAGGACTGTTTTTTATTTATGCAGTAAAATGAATATATATTCATATATCGTTTTAAAAAGATCAATTCCAGTGCAAGATGATACAGAAAAACATAACTAAATTACAATACATGTACAACAAAATGTCTGAGAACTCAAAATGTAGGTCAGACGATTTGCTGATGTATGCTACAATAACAGGACAAAAATCCATCTAAAAAGTCAATGTATCGTAATTCTAGTATTATAAAAACACCCACTAACGATTTTACACACGTTAGTTTTTTCCCACATCAAAGTTATGTGATTTTTGTGGTTTTTGTATATGTATGGTTTCTAAACGTAAAAAGAAGATTATATAAAAGAAATGTACGCGAGATTATCTAATAGTTATTCTATTAAAACATCAGATGATGTCGTTGTAATGGTTGTCGGAGATAATATTACAGTTGTCACTAGGAAACATTACTTTAAAATGAACTCATTGTGAAATGATCTGTGTCATTAAGTTCGATAACACATGTTCTTTACCTAATGAATGGCATAAGTTTGTCATTTTACAATTAAACATTGCTAGTGTTCAATTTTTAATGTGTGATTTGCATGCAGTATTCTTCAGTTAAAGGGTAGATTTCACCTAAACAATTATTGTTCTTATTTTATTGCATGAATCAGATTGGACTAATGATGGTTGGTGCACACTAGAATCTGGTGAAAACCTCTATGGCAATTGTTTTGTTATTATACGTTCCAAGGAAAAATTCTTATAGGGTTTTGTTTGCGTTACTTGTTTGTAGTGTCCTTTACATATCATATCATTTTAACACTAAAAAAGCTCATTTGTTTTGGGTTGCGTGAGAAATTGATGTTTGGAGTGTTACAGTTCCTGAAATGTTTTCACATCCTTATCAAATATTTAAAACTGTGTGTGTGTGTGCCTTCATAGCTTTGTAGAATTTTTGATATTAATATCTTAAAATTATCCAGGGCAAATTGAATGTGTAATGAAGAAAAACTTCATGATTTAGCCAGTTACATAATTGTGAATGAAGCAAGGCTTTTATGTATTTACAAGGTGTTTCTGTATTTGCTACAATATTTTATGGCTGTATAAGCTTTGTTTGCATTGGAGCCAGTCCAGCTGTTTGTTCTGGGAGGTGCAAGTTATAGAATTCATAAAACATAAAATAATCCAGATTTGATTATCTGCTTTGTATCTGAGTAATTATTCTAATAGAACTGTACAAAGTGAGCAGTTTTAATTTGACTATTTCATTCAACCAATTGCAACTAAATTTTGCCCAATTTCCGATAATTGTTCCATGAATGATCTTGCACCAAATGTCCTTTCATTAATTTTCTATTTATATAGTCAGGAAGTAGTTTATAAGAAAAACAATTTAGACAAAAACGTAAAAATCACCATTTTGCATTTGTAAATTTGTGTTTTTTTCTGAATGAAATTTGAATCTATGGGAAAACAATCAAATGAAAGCGTTTATTAATATTTAATCATCAATTTTATAGAAATTGCAGATGATAATTTATAATATTGCAGTCAAGTGTCATTTCGTGGTCTTAAAACAACGTGACATGCAAACAGACTACCTAAATCAACAATTTAAGGACAGATTGTCGTGTTCAGTTTTGTATGAACATGGTATATAATACGAAACCAACAGCTTTGATAAAATCTTAATATAATTAGATTTTAAGCTCACATAGTTATTAGTGAGAATCTGATAAGCTTCAATATGGTTTCTATATATATTTTCAGCCGATTTTACACTTTTATACGATATACCCTGTTCATTGAAATCTCCACCACGCACTTGATTCCTCTCAGTACCCATTAACATCTGGTAGGAATAGAACAATAGTAGGTAAAATCTTAGCTCAAGGAATTTGCAGTGCTCCTAGTGGGGTAAAACATTTGGACCTCCTGATTCCTCATTTTGTAACCTACCACTAGAACACAGCTCAAACGTCAAATTTCCAAGAACGTGCCAAAATAGTCAATGTTTAACTAAGTTATTACATTCTACTTAAAACCCGGGTCGATAGCACAGTTGGTAGCGCGCCGGGATTTGGATACTCGTGCCCGAGGGGGTGCGGGTTCGAATCCCACCCGGGGAGGTTATACCCTTCCATGAAAATTTGACAATAATGTCGAATTTCCTCCATTGATTAGATAATATGGAGAGGTTTCCGGCCTTGTGGAAGGGTAGGTGAGTACTGGTTATAGACAATGGTCCAGGAAAGCTAGGTTAGGTGCGCTGGACGCCGTGAAATGACCTAAATTGTGTTGATACGGCGTTAACTCCAATAAATATATAAAAAAACATTCTTCTTAAACTGTTTGTCATTGCTCGCCTTAAAATAGCTTTAACTTATGGAACAAAATCTATTATGTTTGATGATCAAGATTGCTCTTTGAAATAATTAATGAAAGAACTTGAATACCCGTATGTATTAGTCACAATTTGTCTTGAGAACATACTTGTCGGCTTCTATTGATTTAGTCTGGCCGAGTTCTTTATTCTAGTTTTTGTCAGAAATAATATCACCATTCACTCTAATAAGTCATTTCAATTTCTCCGACTAGTTTTAAAGTTCCCCTTCATCTTTTCAAAAATACTTTTTAAAATACTTATTTATACGTTTCAGATACCATTATCAGGCGATTAACTTTCATTATACCTCATAACTGTCTTTATTTAGATTTAATGCGGTTAAACACCACCTTTAATCATGTTATATACGGCATTATACTTAAATAATAGACTTAACCATTTCATGAAAATGCAATATTTGATACATACCTTTCTCTAGAGAGGATGAAGTATCGGATAAGCGAATACGTGTTTATAAAGATATCTATGAAAGTTTGTAAGATGAGTTTGCCGTCGTAGAATTTCTCAAATTAAGTAGAAAAATTACATTTCGTACACAAAAAACGAAATTCTGTTTATGTATACAGTTCAATCAACTTATGCACAACTGGTTATGATCAGAATAACAATAAAATATTATATAGTATTAACTTTAACATGTTTTATGAGTGTCATGTTGATGTATTGGTAAAATGTTCTACCTTAAAACTTAAACTTCTTCATTTGATTAAACGCCTATGTCTATATTACATATTCAATGGCGTTGTACAAAAAGATAAATTATAAAAAATAAATAAGTAAAAACCCTCCACCATAAATATATACAATAACACAGAACAAAATAAAATTCATTACGCATGATGTTATATAGTGTGATTGTGCATTTCGTTTTCATATATCAAGTTTATAAGACCTATATTAATCTTAGTTCATGATTTGACTTTATTTTTACATTTGTTTTTATTAATTTGATATTTAAAGTTGTTGTCCTGAACAGTATAACATGATGCTACTGTTAACCGGACTTGTCCTGAACAGTGTAACATAACGCCACTGTTAACCAGACAATTCCCCAAAGGTATCGAA
Source organism: Mactra quadrangularis (assembly GCA_025267735.1). Taxonomy (NCBI): domain Eukaryota; kingdom Metazoa; phylum Mollusca; class Bivalvia; order Venerida; family Mactridae; genus Mactra; species Mactra quadrangularis. The sequence continues at coordinate 41,724,032 of CM046305.1, read as the reverse complement.
ACATCACCTTTAAAGGGACCCCTTATTTTAAGCAATTATACAATCATATAAAAACAAATTATGTTTTGACCGAGAGAGAGGCAGTCTAGCATATACAAGCATGATTAACTAAGGGGGTAATCAGTTTATAAACTATACAACCTTTATCTTCGATACTTCCCTACATTTGAAATAGACTGGTTAATTTTAAATTTACACAATAACGCGATGTACAAAAGTACGAACTATATTTTGTAGTAAGATTATTACGTTGTAAATAACAAATGTGTTTCTAATTATAGAGCTTCCTATTACTTCGTCACTTCTAAGATAAAAAATAATAAATAATTATATGATTGGCATTAAATATATCAAATATAAGAAATATTAGGCCATTCATCTATGTATCAGTCTATCTATGTTGTGCAAGGAAATTGCCATACGGTTCAAAAATTCTACTCAAAGATTGGTGCTCTGTCTTTTTCAAGAAGTGTCCTAATTTCTGAGATAAATTTTCATAGATGATCGCCGAGGTTGTTTCGAATGTCTTTTATCATGATCTCTGACTATTATTGAAAGAAAATGTCCGAACAATCCGAATGCAGTATTCTTTTTTATTATCTCGAACTGCTATTACATTGATAATATCCGAATAATCCGAATATATCGTTCTTTTATCTTTATCTCTGACTGTAATTACATCGATAATGTCCGTTACATCCGGATGAAGCGTTCATTTATCATTATTTCTGACTGTTTTTACATTGAAAATATCCGAATATATTGTTCATTTATCATTATCTCTGACTGTAAACACAAGGAAAATAGCCAAGTAATCCGATTGTAGCGTTTTTTATCATTATCTCGGACTGTTATTGCAAGGATAATGTCTGTGAAATCTAATTGTAGCGTTCTTATACCATAATCTTGGACAGTTATTTCATGATAATGTCCATAAAATCCGAATTAAGCGTTTCCAAAGAGTGTCTTGTTCAAGAAGGTCGTGTACATCTCAATATAACAACAGACTTAAGTGTAACAAAATTAATGAATCAGTATAATAATGAGAGTGTTAAATATCATTGATGCATTTTAAATGTAGAACAGTTAATGCAGCACTAATGCACTTCAAAAATCAAAAACATATTTTTGTATAATTAATTACATCTGAAATGTTTTTTTGGAGTTCATACATAACAAAAAGCAAGCAAAAACATAATTAAAGTGTCAATCAATACTTCAGAAGTTCTGAAAATATTCGATAGGCTCAAGCTTTCTATTGTGCATTCATAAAACTATAATCTATTGAGGTATCAATAGTTTCATTTACCTTCAAGACAGCGTAAACTGTATCATGTGGTTATATATTACTGTTTAAGGATCGAACTTGAAATTGATTTTCATTATAATAATTGTGGTATTGTGTAATTCCTAATGATTATATAGGCGCTGATGCTGATGGATGTTCTGGAGGGATCCTTGGATTAGAAACCGACTTTGCACCTTGAAATCATGCATTTTTCAAGGCATCTTGTCTGGTTTCCATTGGCCAGTGGCTGTCTTTATTCATAATCTAATCATTACCTTTATGCCTATACTTTATTTGACCACTATATATTGCATAATGGTAAGTGGGATGCGCGGGAACTGACGCTGTTGGATGTTAAGGCGGGAGTCTTGGAATTGAATCCAACTTTGCACCAGGCAATTATGGATTTCAGGGCATTTAGCAGGATTCCCCATCGCTCATTTGGCTGCCTTTTTACCAACAGTTCATATGTACTCATTTAACTATCTTTTACAGTTAAAACCCAACTTGTTTCGTGACTAATTTGAACATTTTATTGATCACTAATTCTTAATTTAATATTGGTTTTCAATATATTATCTTATATTTTATAATCTCTTAACCATTTTCATTTAATTATTTTCAATTTTTGCATATGACTGTGAAGCACTTTTGAACATAGATTCGATATGAAAAGAGCGCTATACAAATTTAGTATTTCATAATAATAATAATAATAATAATAATAATAATAATAATAATAATAATAATTATCATTATTATTATATCTATAATAATAATAATAATATAATAATATAAAAGAGAGATGAAAGAAATATGTTTTTGTCTCAAACTAGTGTCTGTGTGTACACTTTACATGTCATTTTTGAACATTATTCCGCCTAATGCACCAAGTACGTAAACATCTAGTCTTCACCCGATTCGTTGTTTTTCTAATTTAGATTTTTTGTATAGTAAATTACAAAGTGGTTCTCTTCTAAGCAGTGTCGACGTCTTTAAAATGAATATAAAATCAATATAAGCTTTCTCCTTTTAATAGCTTTTATAATAATAATTTAGTTTTCTTATTTCATGTACATACGTGTTGTTTGTAGATAAAGTACGCGTTCAAATGTATATTTTTAACACAATTACTTTACAAAAAGTCGTAAAACAGCATGGAAATGGCGTGCAATAGCGTCGTAAAACAACCCAACATATTTTGATAATGAGGACGTAAATTAGTATTCATTATTTCGGAAATTAAATTACAGGTTATAAACACACTGCCAAAAAACTTATTTAACTTAATAAGTACTTAATAAACCACTATTCTTAATAAGTAATATCTAATTCAGCACCTACCCGTAGCATAGATACTCCCAAGTAACAAAGTTTCTAACAAATCAAATTAAGTTGTTTATTATATTAAGTCTATATGTGTGCCCGGGGTTTAAATAATAATTTTATTTCAATTTGATTACCTAAAATGTAATTGATTAAGTCCTAGAAACTTGGAGTTTGTCTCTCAGAATACTTGATATTGTTTTTGCCTCAAATTTAATTTGTTTAAAGTTTTTCAACCAAATTGTGTTGTTGTATATGTGAATGGCATCCTAAATGAATGTTGAAATGTATATTATTTAATGCCAGCATACAACTGAAGAAGAATTAATATGAGCAAATGATAACTTTAAACATTGGGTCACTAAAAAGAAAGGATGTAACAATACACTAAACCTGTATAGCAATATAGGGCATAGACATGGTCAAAACATGATTCAAAGCGTGTGGGTTGTATCAATTAGATCGACATAACACACATATGTCATGCCAAATCTGATTTCTGTTAAGCGTCAACTCAAATTTGACAAATCTAGGTACCTACTAACAAAAACACACAAACCGAAAACGAAAATAAAAGCAAATATTTTTAGTACAAAAGTCAATGCATTATTTTTGTTTCAATGGAATACCCTCATAATATGAAACAATGATCTAAATTTAATATAAAATGACTAGTGTTTTTACGTAAAATATACATTGTATTTATGTCGCGGTTATGATAAATTGCTTACGATGAACACAATTTTCCCTGAATTAATTGTCGTACCGAATCCCGGAACATCGGAACTATTCACATACTTCACCAACATTTTTTTTTAAAATTTTGATTGAGGGCTCTAAAACCTACGCGCATGAGTGCGCTTAACAAAATTCCGAAAAGGCATGGTCTTACCAAATGTTTGAATGGTTTGCGTAAAATAATCTTTTTGTAAGAAAACAACAACAACAAAATTTGAAAACAATCAGTACGGCACATATTAAAACAAACGGTTCAAGAATTGCCAGAATTCGTATTGCAATTTAACTGTTTTAACCGTTACACCACTACTGGAAAGCATTTTAAATGGCCAATTTTACTTTTGGTTTCAAGGCACCAAAGACGCGGCCGTGGCGTAGTGGTAAGCATGTCTGACTTCGAATCCGGAGATCGTGGGTTCGAGCTCGGTCGCGGTAGGTCATACCCTACGCTATTGTTTTGACACTGTTCTTTCTGAGACGGAGACCCCCTAGATACTTATTTGTTATCGCCATCGTTATTTATTTGAGGTGTCATTTTTAGAACAAAAATATATCTCAAAAGTCAAAACATCTTCTTTCTGCTTATTCACTTATTTACGAATTACATGATATTGTTCTTTGTACACATTTATTATAATAATGGTAAAACTGTGTTTGTGTCGTAGATGAAAAACAAGATATTTCGAATATATAGTCTGTTAGCTTTGCTTTTGTTAGTTCTTTAGTATCCGTGTATTAACATCACTCTATAATAAGTTTAGAACATAACTGTTGCATCACACATTTTAAGATGATGGCTCATTTACTCACGAAAGAATAAATGTTATTTTATAAACCAAAGAAACAATGAAAACTGTCAGGAAACATTAATAAAATGTCATCCTAAAACTGAATTTAAAGGTTTCATTGTTGCAAGCCTTCTGGGTTATTAGAGTGTCGTTAAAAGCAGAGATTCGCTCTGTCTCAAATGGGTAATAATGATGTTGGTGTTTCTTTAGTTTAACTCATATTACATGTTAAAATATAATACACAATTGGAAGTCTCTGTATTACCAATGCTGTTCTTCCAGATATCTTTTATCTCTCCCTTTTTCTAACATTTCATTATAATTGTCACTTATCTAATGAAAACCTATCAGATATGATTTAGTTTAAGATAGAAAATATTAGAGAACTATTGATAGAAGTTTTGTACTGGAGTACTAGATGGATAAATATGCAAAAAAGAAATCAGAGCATGACAAACAAGCATTCCCTATGATTAAACTGTGGTATAATTATGCATATTTTCTTGTGCCTTCTATTTATGGAGATGAAACATCAATCATTGCAAATTTGCCTGTCAAATTGCGTGATATTGTCAAGTATCTTACATTTCCATTTAGGCTTAATGATATACGTAAGAAAACACACTGAAGCTTGTATAATAAATGCAGTCAATGATGCAAATACTAATACTGGTACATCAATAATCTGATATTAAAATATACACAATGTCGTTTGAATAACATGTTTGAAATATTAATGAAGACGAACATGTAATGCGTTTCACATTGTTTATATACATTTTCACGCATTAACATGGATTTGTGTCAAAAAGCGATTTTATTTAAAAGACATTTTGTAATTATATATTTGTTGAAGTAATACATACATAAATATATACATACGATCAAATAAAAAAGTTTACTGTCGAATTACTATTATTTGTAAACTGACTACATGGATATAAGTGTAATTATTGAACAATGTTTGGCTCTATGTAATAAATCTAAACATATAAAAAAGTACAATATTTGAGTTTACCACTATTATCCCCAATGATTATTACATTTTAATTTGTCAATATATGTACCATCGTCCATGTAAATGCTTGAAATTGTCCAGATTTTTTTAGATAAGTGCAAGGTTTTAGGAACATTCTTGGTTTATATTTTTCATACAGATAGAGGTTGCTGCTCACTTTCATTTGGAATAGCTAGAATGGATTAAAGTGTGTGGCTAGATTGACGTTGTTGCTCTGCAAAGGTTTAATTTTAATTAAAATAACGCTAAAGGGAAATATCAAAAGCTGTTGTAGTGCGGAGGATTTGTTCTGTAGAGAGCCACTGATGTTATATTGCTATATTGAAGCTATAAAGTAATTTAGTATTATTTCAGCAAATTCTCAGAAGGCGTCAGTTGCTTTGTTTGGGTATTGTAGTATTTAAGGTTTATTAACAGTAAACATTCGGTCATCGTTACTTTATATTTTATTGTCTTTTGATTCCAGACAGTAAATGTTATGAATGCGTGTCGTTACAAATCTCAGTTAATATTTCGTAAAACAATAAAATATAGAAGAAAGTTACATTGCATATGCAGCTGTTCAAGCAAGTTGGAATGGTAATTGCAATTATATTACATTTTAAATTGCTAAAGTCTAGACTTTCCGTGATTTCAAGCCATAATTACATTAAATCACGATCCAACGTAAATGGTCTAGTCATTGTTCCCATCAAAGACAGCAATTATAGATATTTTGATTGCTTTAAATATTAACCACAGACGTGTTAACAAACTGTTCATAGTAGACTTCTCAACCTTATCATTGTCAAATGTTATACACCGTTTCTGACGTCTCTACAAATTTAGTCTTGCATAATAATATTTTGAAAACTCGGAGACTGGTAGTGATAAAACATATTTTAAAATGTGTGTATCTATAGTGTCACGCGGTAGCAAAGTGGCTAATCTTAATAGACTAATATTTCAGAACAATACGAGAAAAGACTTCATGAAATTGATTTACATTTTAAGAGCACTACAATTTAATCTAATATTTATATCGCAATTCTGATAATTTCAACTAAAGAATTTATATTCACCGTTTACATATCACAAATAAGGTTGTATATGTATACAAATATCTCGATAACATTTGATTTCAGAACGTTCGAACGGTCGGGGTAACTGAACAGGCTACTAGGTATTTTACTGTTTTCATAGTTACACTTGTCTCTTGTTCCATTTACACGCCAAGTTAGAAAATGCACCTATACATTGCTTTGTTTTTAAATGTTCATGTTTTGTGTTCTTTCGTAAACATATTTTATTTGTTGATTGTTTATCATCATGGTTTTAGTTGATTTAATCGTTTTTTATATTTAAAAAAAAAACATCTGCTCTGCGTTTATTGTATATCATTATGCAAGCAATGAAGCATCACGTTCTACATCAGTATCACGCGATAGAACCATGAAATTTATTTTGAAACTGCTTACATCATTGATAAACCATCCAAATTGGTACTGTTGTAATATTAATTTTTGAGAAAGTTAATTCTTACACATAATTATGAAACAAAACAGAAATTGGGCGTGACTGAAAGGGAAAAATGAATTTCATAAGGAATGTGCATTATGGTCCTCTAGTGATAAACTCGAACACTGCTTTTCCAAGAAATTAAAATACTTCTCTAATTTTGATGTACCAAAGCACGTTGAATAACCACGTGTCTATGACATCACAAATGCTAGTTTGAAGACGTTAACATTGAAACGCCACCCTCGACTCCATAAAAAGTTTATTTTGATATTATTACATTATCTAACATGGTAAAACTTTAAAAATACACTGTACAAACAAATTTTTTTATAGAGCTGCCATTCAGCCGCTGCCGTGGCTTAGTGGTTAGCATGTCTGACTTCGAATCCGGAGATCGCGGGTTCGTGACCCGTCGCGGTAGTTCATACCCTATACATGAGTTGTCAGCCTCAATGTAGGGTAAGTTAGTACTGGTGATAGAAAAGTGTCGAGGAAACCTATAGTAGGAAGAGCTGGCCGTCGTATATATGACCTAAAATATGTGTAGAATTCGACGTTAAAAAAAGAGCTGCTATTCAACTAAGTTTTAAGTTAGGGATTTTATACCTTAAAATAAAATCATAGTTCATGTATGTCGTGCAATATTGGTACATGAAATGATACATAAGATATGTAAATTCAGAGTGCATTCTGACCTTTAAAAAATGGGAAATAAATTTCGACATCGTAAGTTACATCACATTCATCTTATAAAATTAAAATCAGGAACTACAACAATCAAACAAAGACCTTTTACTTGAAAGAAAAACAAAGATGTATCATTTTAAAAATGTTTAAGCTGTTGTTATAAAAGGTACTCACCTATATATTTATTTATTTTATTGGGTTTAACGCTGTGTCAACACTGTTTGTACATTTTACGGCGTCCAGTGCACTTACATATCTTTTCAGACCCTTGTCTATAACCAGTGCTAACCTACCCGTCCCTAAGGATGGAAACTTCTCCATATACCTTATTAATTTTGGAATATAGACCTAATTGTCAAATTTTCATGGAAGGGTATAACCTTCCCTGGAGTGATTCGAATCCGCATCCCCCTTGGGACACGATATTCCAAATCCTTGCGCGCTACCAACTGCGCTATCGACCTGGGTTTGAAAGGAAGTCACACACAAATAACTAATACACACTGACGCTTAAAATCACCTATCTAGCTGATGATGTCATTGTATTCCGAACGAAAAGCAAACTAAAATATAGCTTTGACAAAACTAATAGGATATAGAATGCATAGATGTTTACAAATAACTATAATTAAATGTTGACATGACGTCAGAAGCTTTCTTGTCAAGCATATTTAGCATGTTTTATTCTTTATAACAACGTTTTTGTACAGAATTATCTTACAACTCACGAAATAAATTGTACTTAATTGACTAATGTCTGCATTTCTGTAAAAATCAAATGAGCTGTTACGTGGGTTGAGAAAGAAAGATTAATGTAATTACGATTTTAAATGAAAAAGTAAATCATGTAAAACTTTAAATGTATATATTTTACCAGTTTGTTGAGACAAATGCCATTAGTTAACAAGCAGCCTGTGAGACGATCTTAAATTTCTAATTTAAGACTATGTCAATTAATGTTGTTTAAAATCTTCATTGACGACTCGGACTTTGGGTAAATTGGTTAGGTAAAAGTGTATTTAGACAACTAGAGCATGGCTGGTTTTTAGTACCTTCGATTACTTCTTCTTTCATGATTTTGATATAACTCTCTAACTATGCCACTCGTAAACCAATGTTTTCTAAACTCGCTCGGTGAAATAAAAATGATTTCACGCCAAACATTACAATAATGACCAGGATTTTGCGAAAATGTTTAAAAACTGTCATTCTTACAGAATCAACTATATGCATATGTAAACATTAAAGTACAATAAAAGGACATATGATCACGTCTGACACATTCAATTTGAATTTAACGAGCACAAAGGAACGATAAGTTGGCTGAATGTTTATTATATATTTACTTTATGACCTAAACTAGACGTTTTTTTTAATTATTGCAATGTTATAACACATAAATAGACTCAGAAGTACATTGGATTACTATACTCACGCATGTTTAACAAAGTAGAAGTTTGTACTTTGAGATTCAATCTTGCTGATTTATGATAAATATTAAATATATAACCATGCACATTGTATTTATACAGCAAATATTGGCATTATGTACGCTAAAATATTTACTAAAAAAGCATCACAAACACGCAAATCAGTTCGATAAAGTGAATGAAGTGCCAATAGTACAGAATTAGTGTAAAGTATATTTAACATTACAAATGTTTAAAAGTTTAAATGACAGTTAATAGTTTTGAACAACATATACATATGTGAACTCAATACTACAGGAGCTTCAAGTCTCTGTGATAAATATGTTTAAGGAAGAAGTTTTAAACATTTTTAAAACGTATCGTTTGTTTTAAAGCTTGTAAACATAATTGAACATAACGAGCAAATAATTTTGTGACAAAACTACCCAAAAATAAACTTAAATGCGCTTAATGCACATACCAACATTAATTAAATTATTTTTTTCAATGCTTATACTTGTATATACTTTTAAACTAGTTTATAAACATTCCAACTCGCGTGATCATGTTTTCAGAAATTGATACTAAATATTAACCATACAATTTTGTTCTAAAAATATATTTTCCGTAAAATCAATCTCGGTCAACGTATAGATACAACACACCCGTAGGTAAAGATTATAAATGTTAACATACATGGACGTATACAGTAAGGAAGGACTTTTTAGTCGGTAGATATATATTTTTGTAAAATAATATATGTTTTAAATAAATAGTAAGAATAAACACAAATAAAATATTATTGATTGACAAAACAAAAATCGACGGAGAAAGATGTTTTCTAGACACTCAAAATATTCAAGTCAATATACACACCTGTAAATATCGACAAAGGCACAGTTTTCAAGATGGCGACTGGAGAAAATATACAGAACACATCGAAGGAGACTTACAAATTTTTTTGTACGTCTTGTGTGGAAGATGATATAATAAAAGTGGCTTTGAAATATTGTTTAGATTGCCAGCTATATTGTTGTAAGGATTGTATTGATATCCATAGAAAGATTCCGGTTACTAAGGGACATTCTTTTCTGGATAACACTGCCGTTAGACCTAAAGGACTTACAAGGACATTACAGGTTGTTCCTACAAAACAGTGTAGTAAACATGCTGGAAAGATTGTTGATATGTACTGTGGGGACCATGATGATGTCGGTTGTTATGCTTGTGTCGCAGAAAATCATAGGTGAGTGCAATTTAATTGTTCTACTTTGAACCTTTGTTAAAAGAAAATGCAACTTGATATCAGAACTATTGTCCGCCGTTCATAACTATTGAATATCAGATAATAATGTATATGGCAGTTGTTTGAAAGAGTTAAACTGTATTAACGATAACCGTTACATATTTGATATCGCTGTAAACGAATATTGCTATTGTTTAGTTGTTGTTGCTAGGTTTAACGCCATAGCAACACATTGTATAGGTTATATCACCGCGGTCAGCTTTTCTACCCACTGTTTCAGGAAAGGCTAAATCTCAGGATTAACAAACTACTATGCGCATACTTTCGCTAGTTACTGAATACTACCCTACATTATTTAGAATCATTGGTTGGTAGGATGATGACCGTTAACATTTTTTCGAGACCAAGCTCTATAAAAGTATCCCCCGCTTGGGAATCGAAGCCATGACCCCTCCATCAGTAGGCTCGCGTGCTACCGACTGAGCTAGCCAGGCGGGCTGCTATTGTTAAGTATATGTCATTTAATGACGCCAAATATAACCAGACCTTTACTTAAATATTTTTATCGGTCTTGTTGAACATGATATTGTTTGATAAAAATACACACTGAATAATTAAAAATATGTAAAATCTTATGTTTATACCTAGTTAATATTACACGTGAAAATGGAGTCTTAAAATACAGAAAGTATACAAGAAATGAAAAATACTCTAAAATTGTATCTGTGTTTTCATGTCTTAAGTATTCAATATTTAATAAACAATGAGCTTTTATGTAAAAATATGTGTTATATCATTTAGAAGCTAAAAATCCAAATGATAGATATCATATTACATTATTTATGTTTTGCTTTGTGTTTTATTTTCAGATCATGTGATGATATTGTCTCAGTTTCTGACAATATTGGTCAACTCTACAATAAAACTGATACATCTAAAACTGCCTCCGATATTTCAAGAGCAATAAATGAACTGAATGGAAGACAAACAGATACGTATGTACTTCTTAAGCGTCTCCGGGATTCTAAAGAAGCTGCAATCAAAGCTGCCAATGATTTCAGATTGGAAATGGAACAACTAATTAAGGAATTAGAAGAAGCGTCAATAAATGAGATTAATAATGAATATGAGAAAATAAAAACACAAATTCTTGATGAAAAGAAGATGAACGAAGATTACATTGAGGATTTAAAGAAGTTTAAACAACAACTGAGTCAAGCCTCAGAGAATGTAGCCCAACTGTTTGTCTGTTCTAAACTCGCACAGAAAAATATCAAGACCATAAAATCAAACGAAGCATATTCTTCAGGAATCTGTCATGCAAAAGTTATATTCCAGTCAAAGAAAAAGTTGAAAACTAGCTTTAAGAGAATGACAGGCTTAGGGAATACAACTTCCAAGTTATCAAGACACAACGAGCTTTATAAGGTTGAAAAAATATGTAACATAAATGTCAAACTCCAGGATGATAATAGTTCCTGTGGTATAATTGGATCATGTATTGTTAATGACACAGTTCTGTTTGCAGACCTTAACAACCACAAGCTGAAACGCTATGATGTATCATCATTATCATTGTTAGATTTTTGTAGGCTACCAGCATGTACACGTGGTATATGTATTGTAGACAATACGCAGGTGGCAGTAGCATGTTTAAAAGTGATCCAGTTTGTAACAATTAATGATGATAAGTTGTCATTGTCTCGTTCGTTCAAAACGAATCACCCAAATCATGGTATTGCATACAATGATGAAAAACTATATATGACTGATTGGAGCAAGTCATTATATATGTATGATATGGTTGGTAATTTATTGAAGACTGTTACCACAGATAATGATGGACAAGCTTTATTTGGCTATAGTAGACATATCACATTCAGTGACTGTAATGATAGATTATTTGTAGCTGATGGTATAAAAGGTCTGGTTTGTTTCAACACAGAATGTGAATATATTGAGACATTACAAGATTCTGAAGTAAAACCAATAGATGTTTGTGTTAATGGTTCTGGAAATATTATTGTTGCAAACCATGGATTACAATCTATAGTTCAGTGTGATAGAGATGGACATAAAATGGGTATTATTGTCAATACAGCAGAGAGTAAAGTTAAGCCAAGGTCAATATGTCTTCATCGTAGACTGAACCGAATGTTTGTAGGTTCCTGGAATGACACAGTACTAATATACCAGCTGTACCAAAAGAAATGATATCATCATGTCAATATATAGACAGAGCTTTACCATGGAAAAACATACAAAACATTCATGCTTATTCAATGACTTTAGACTGAACACATGAAAAAAAGTTGTCTCTACACTAATATGAAATAATGTGAATTGTTTTTTGTGTATAATTTTGTATATATTTGTATTCTTAGTATGTTATTGTATTCTCATGTTTTGTATCTATTATCTATGTTCACTTAATTTACAGTAAAAATATTATATAGAATAAAATCAAGTAAGAAAATATTGTATTATATTTTATTTTATGTTTTTGACTTGTAGACATGAATAAAAACCGTGGCCGTGGCGTAGTGGTTAGCATGTCTGACTTCGAATCCGGAGATCACGGGTTCGAAATCCGGTCGCGGCGGGTCATACCCTATACATGAGTTGTCGGCCTCGTGGTAGGGTAAGTTAATACTGGTGATAGATAAGTGTCCAGGAACCCTATAGTAGAAAGAGCTGGCCGTCGTAGAGTTGATCGATATATGTGTTGAATGCGACGTTAAAAAAAGGGGAAAAAGACATGAATACATGTTAGTTTTGTTTTGTTTTGTTGGGTTTTAACGCCATAGCATCACAATATATAGGTCATATGACAGCGTCCTGCGTTTTTTACCTAGATTTCCTGGGCCCGTATTACAGAAACATCTTAAGATATTTATTATCTTTTTCCTTATCCTTAAATTTTCACTTTAGCCAAGGAATAGGATAAGGTAAATCTTAAGTGTTATTACAGAACAATCTTAAGGAATTCTTTTACTAAGGTCGTTCTTATCCTTATCCTTAAGAAATTTTGAAACAAAATGGCCGCTCTTGCTCTCGATAAAATTCATTTTTAATCGAATAATGTTGTCTAATCTTGTTGGGGGCCTCAAAATCAGATTAATTACGTATACTTTTCGAAAGGGAAGTAACCGATACTACTTTCCGGTAGATGACATCAATTTAGTATGACGTAATCACTCATGAAATACTGCATCGTCTTGAGCGCAGAGTCATGTTGACAACGAAAGTTTAATGAAGTAATAATCATTGATGAAGGTTCTAATCAATCAATCCCTATACAAGGTAAGTGTTTTATCATTCTGAGTTTCAAATTCTCAGTAGATATTCGCTGTAAAGGCGATTTTTTACAAATACTTTACAAATTAATCGTCATTATGCATTGTCTGTTAACAGTTTTTTTCATAAAATTGAATCCTTTTTCAGTCGAAGCGGAAGGGAATAAACCGAACAAAATTGATGCCCCTGCCTCAAAATCATAGCAAAATGGGTAAGGAGCAAAGAGAATGGATTTCCCGAAAATTCGAGTTACGAAAATTCGTACTTGGGTATGAATCCGGAAATAACATTTTGCACCAAGTCCATCATATAAAAGTGTTTCATAATTTACTTGAAGTTCATTGCATGAAACTGATCATTATATGTAATTATAAATTAGTTTTTCTAAAGAATTTATCAAATGATTTGATATTTTCAGGTTATCTGAGTGTGATGGAGTATGACTAAGAAGAATATTTGTATGAATGAAAAACTTGATAAAAATGACATTGAATAATGAGTTGATCAACATACAGTGTATTTTGTTTACTGATAGTACTTTAAGGTAATTAATTGTTTATCACTGGTAAGCTGTTTTATGTGCACTGAATTTGTGGTAAAAATGCATGACGGACCAAATGAAATACTGTAAATTATATGTTGTTATATATATTTACATTTGAGAGCATTCTGCTTTAGAATTAAGTCATTATTACAATGTGGTATCAAACGTTTGGTTATTTCATGATTGTTGTAGTATTTCAAACTCAAAACATTCAAAATAGTGTTGTTATTGTCATTCTGTGACAAATGATGACTTGGATAAAAATTTGGAAGACATCGTTCAAATTAGTATGCTGATTTTATAATTCAATGCTTACAAATAGTCCCTTGTAATCTTTGTTTGCTTTCTATTTTAAAAGTAATTGGCATGCTTTTTCTCAAGCATTAAAACCATATTTTTGTATATTTTAGGTGATGATAAAAAGTACTGAATTTTGACAACTTATGAGGCATTTGCAAGCATACTGTACACGAAGAATTTTTTATAATTTGATGCAATGTTCATGTTGTTTTTATGCTGCAGATTATACTTACAATAAAAAAATAAATCAAAGTATATAACATGGTTATTTTCACTTTCCATTATCGTTATAAGGCTTTATTTCCATGTAGAATTTTACACACACGACAATCAAATGCTGCTAAATTACTCATATGATTGAGGTTTCAACAGAAAAAATGCGTGAAGAAGAAATGTTTTACATTTCACATCATGTAGAAGAGACATAGTTTCAACAAGGGTATATTTAACTGTAAATTATGGAGTATTTAAACCTATAATATTGTAGATTCAGAATGTTTCCAATAGTGTCCAGACACCAATATAATCATTATTAAAGCAGAAAAACAACATAAATAGATACATATATACAAGAAATGTTGTTTCCTACATTATAAAACCTTCAGTCAATGGTTAGGAAAAAGTTAAGGTAGGTTTATAGATTCCTTAAAAAGTTAGGAGAAAATTGGGGTACTTAAGGAAAATCTTAAGGAAAGAAGTTTCTGTAATACAACCTTTATCTTTATCTTTGGAATTTAAGATTTTTCTATATATTTAAGGGGAAAAATACACCTTAAGGAAAAAAATAAGGATAAGATGTTTCTGTAATACGGGCCCTGGACACTTGTCTATAACCAATACTTATCTATCCTTCCACAAGTTTTCTCATTATACCGTGGGAAAGTTGACATAATTGTCAAATTGTCACGAAAGGGTATAACCTCTCCGGGTTGGATTCGAACCCGTACGCCCCTCGGGACACAAGATGCCAAATGCCGGCGCGATACCGACCCTGCTATCGACTTATTAGGTACACAGAAAAAAAAATCACGAAAGTATGTGCATGATAAAAAAATCCATATAAACCAAAGTATTTAGTTAGAAAACATACAACGTCTTGATGCATGTATGAATATGTCATCCTTATTTATCTAAACATACACTTTGAAGTTATTTAGTTGATATTTTGATAGCAGACTACAGGTGGGATTTTGCAAAACAAGATGAAAAAGTATAAAAATTCAATTGCACAATTTGCATTAAATGCTATTGGTCATTTGACGGCAAAGTCAAGCAGGATAAAGTGATAATTAAATACCAGTACAATAAACTAAGGTACGTAACAGTCCACTATATTTCTGTCACAGTAGGCCTGAGCAGTTTCTTCTAGTTGAACTTTAATTTGCATGCAGATTTGATTAACGCTTACCTTTTCCTTGTAATAATCGACTTGTAATAATGACGTCTCACAGTAATAATCGTGTATGGGTCTATATTCAAATATATCCACTCTTAATTTCAAGATAAATTAGTTTCTGTGATTCTGACATACAGTCAAGTGAATAAAAAGTTTTTGTCAACTTCGCCAATATCTTACCTTAGGACAACTATTGTTGAATTAAACATGTATTGGTTTATTAGTGTAAGGCATAGCAAATAAATATCAAAATAACAAATCATTTGTATAAATGCATACATCATTAGATACGTATTACATATGGTCCGGTATATAAACTCCAAAAATTGACTGAACCGTGCCTGGAAGGATGTAGAAAATGTTTTTGCATTTTCTTAAAGCTGAGACACTGTAGTTGACGAAACCGGATTATGCCACGTCTGCACTCTTGGGCAATTCCCAAAATTTAAGATTGCGGACAAAATGGCGGATGAGAGCTGATTTTTGTAATATAAATTCATCTTTATCAAAGTCTGATTGTTTAAAAAGCTAAAATTAGTCTTACATTATCTGCAATTTTATTTCATGCAATTTTAGTAACCTTCGTTTATTCTCCAATCCAAGATGGCGGACAAAATGGCGGATTAAAGCTACATTGGTCGGGTACGTTAACTTCAATGTGCAGAATCGTACACTGTGGCATATCAAAAAAAGTTAATGCATTTTGTAGTTATAACTCTTAAGTTTCGTTTATAAAACTGGTTGATGCCACACTGGCATCATTTGGACAATTCCCCAAATCCACGATAGCGGCTAGAATGGCGTAAATTACTAGCTGTCGGGTATATATCTACCACAATAAGCTAAGTCATAGAATGGGGTATACCAAATATTTCAATGCATTTTATTTTGTAATCCACGTTTGTTTATGTAACCGATTGATGCCACACTGGCATTCTTGGATAACTTCAAGAATCCAAGATGGTGGACAAAATGAATGATAAGAGCTGGAAATTTATTTCAAGTATCATAAATTGACATTTCTTCTCTCTAATGGGTGTACAGCAACATGTTTAGGTTTTTTTACGTCTCTTGGTCTTGCTAATATTAAATCATTAATACTAGCTTGTCAGTTGACTCGAGAACTAGAAGCAAATTGTTTCTTTGATGGCAATTTAGAGACACTTTTCTGAAAATCTTTTATTTATTGAACAACATAGGTTGTGGTACGATATTTCCATATCCTTAAAATAACGACTACTATTCCATGTATGTTTGCCACTTCAATAATAATCAATATGTACTAAAAGGAGGTTATAAACAAAGAAAAATACAAATGTTATTGGAAGTATTGTGTGCATGTTCTACTATCTTTTATGGTATTCTAAGAGTTTATTGATGCCAAAGCAATCGATAGAAATTTTGTTGACATTGTAACACAAGTTGATAGTAAAAAAGAGACCTTGCAATAGGATTTCAAGTATGATATTGACATCAGATATCACAACTGAATCATGAGTGTTCTTTTTTTTCATTGTAAACGACTCAATCCATCGATCAAAAAGGAATAATATCAAAAGCACATTTCTATCAAACGTTTGTAGTATAACTTGTTTTTATTTACAAAGATAGAGAGAAATTACGTCGCGTAGATGCCATTTCTATAGGCATATACACTGCTGTTTGAACCCAGTGTCTAGCTCATGATTTAGCAAATAGTGTTACCCTGTGCAAGTAGATGTGGTTTTAAGGGATTGATCAATAAGGGACCTAGTCAGTTATTTCCCTTGTATACTCTTTAAATGGGTAGTTCTAATTAGTTTCATTAATCGGATTTTACCCTTACTTTTCAATGTCTATTTGCCAATGTTAACCTCTTATAACCTTTTGTAAATCATTTAATTTGTTTAAACTTAAAGCTATGGGAAAAATAACTAAATCTAACTAAATCTAAATTTGATCACTTTTTTAATATCTTTATTAACAAGAAAGATATTAGATGAAATATTTTGTTATCCTTACATAGCACTTCAATGATAAAATCTAAGGATTCCAATAACCAATTGGATTGCTTCAGATTTTATCAGGGAAAGATAACTGACTAAAGTCCCTAACAAAATTAAGAATAGTCTTGTATCACTAAAGTCTAAGTATCTTGAAAGAACACATAACAGGTCTGATGCATCAGTGTCAAAAGTTTATAAACAGGACTGATATCTAAACACAGTACACTACTCAAAAGTTCTAAACCGCCACTAGATACATGGCTTTGTTTTATGGTTATGGACCTGACACAGTTTAACAGTTACTGCATGCTGCAGAACACTCTCCAATACACGAGCAACCAAACATGAAAGGTCTTGCAGATTGTCTGGTGAGGCTGGCGTCCAATCACCCTTTTTTACCAGTCCAACACATTTTCTACGATTTTTTGGTCGGAAATTCCAGTCAGTCACGATTTATAAATAAGTTGTTGGATGGAAGAATGATGTTCATGGACGGATCTAGAGGGAGGTCAGGAGGGTCCGGACCTCCCTGAAATTTTCAAAATGTACTCGCCCATGAGTGTATTTTTAACTACAAGCAATTTTCAAGTAGCATGAAGCATTTTTTTCTCGGGCTCGCTTATTATGTAATATTTATCATAAATATGTTGTGTTATTCTGTAAACAGTGTATAATATGGTTGTGGTTCGAAACTTTGCACCCATGCCCTAGATAAAGAAAAAATCCTGGATCCACCCCTGATGTCTATGGTATCTCCTCGCAATCTCAATCAGACATGCAAGGACATTAACAACTCAATTCGACTACTTTTAATGATAACATTTTGACCGCACGATTGATAAATGACATACCTGCCTCACAGAGGTACTAGTATCGATCATTCTAACTGCAATAGCGCGTTCTTCAAGTCACATTCTCGCCATGTTTTGTGTTTTTCTTATGTCTTAACATTAATACTGGATGAAACGAAGACAAAAACCTGTGCAGCTTATTGCTCGGGAATTTTGTGCTTTTTTATCGGAAAAGCCACTTCCGGTCCGATTCACCGCACATTGCTAAAACCGATGTCGGTATTTGCACAATACGATTCTGTAACTTGTAAATCACTACCATACAAAGTATCATATTTGAAAATGAAACGATGTTCAAGTTATTCTATTTTATTTTGTGGCGGTTTAGAACTTTTGAGTAGTGTATATTCACTATCAACTGCAAAGACTTCTCCAAAGAAGGATGGTACACTGAGACAACTTGTCGATCTCGTACGTCATATTCAAATATGTTTCACACCAAACATTATCGACGATGCATTGCAAGATATAGTGATTCTTCATTTTATCGGTAACATTACATATAAAATTAAGTTTAATCGTGTTATGCTCATTTTTAACAGTATGGTAGAGGTTTTTTACAAGTTATCTCCCTTGGTCTATTTTCGCGCGAGAAAGCGCACATGAAACGCTGGTAGCATGGAGTCAGGGACTCTCGTTAACAATTTTAGATTTTTTAGCCTTCATTGTGGCTCAAAGCGTAAGTTTATTATTTTATAATGCCATCTACTGTATAATTCTTCGCTTAATATGTTTGCAGAATTTTCTTAAGGGAATTTTAAGGTTTTATTTGGTTATTTTTGTGAAACGGATAAAACCCAACGTGTTCGTGTCAACATTTTGCTTAAGTTTTAAGTAATATTTTGTCCAAGTGTTTTAACAGAGTGTTTTTCACTTATAAATCTTCAAAGTAATTATTTTGTTGAGCTAGATTTAACGTAAGAACTGCATTTTTGTTGTAGCTTCTACAGAATGGTCTTAAGCTTATTTTTAGTACCAGAGTTATCGTTCTTGAACATTGATTTTTTAGAGATTCATACACGTGGTCTGAAAGAGTTCTTTCCTAATGAACCAATGCTTAAAGAAAGCTTTATTATGTATTTATAAGGTTGTTTTTGTATTTTCAGTTATTTACTGGTTAATATGGTTACTATATGTGTGAAATACAGCTTGAATCCCACATTTATTCAGTCGTTTGTTTGCTTTATCCACTTTTCATATCATCAAGTGCAAGGACTTGAAAAATCGCATTAACCATAGGACTTCGTACGAGAAGCGTAGTCAACAAAATTGTACAACAAATGATCACTGTTGCTGCCATTTGCTGAGCACCGAAAATATCTGACGACATTGGTGTGCTGATACTCATTTTGAAATATCTTTCTTGTACGAGTGACCCTATAACAATGGATTCAACTTACATTCGTCCAAAATGAAATGTTACAAGTCAATCATTTATTTACAATGTAAAGAGAGTACACTAGTAGCATGGGTATACAAGATACTTATAAAGCTGGTTCACTTATCCTACATCAAAATGAAGACAGTTACGATATTTTTGGCTATAAGCTAGACCCACTTGGATACTGTTTAAAGATAATAAACATTAATATGTTAAGTTTACCATTGCATGTGATGTGATTAGGGTGTTGAGTACACAATACTCTGTAAACAGTAATTTGTGTCATCACTTGAACATGTTGATATCACCATACAAAAACGACCAGAGAAATTGTGATATCGTTATGTAATATTAGACTGAAACAAAAATAAACATTTAGGTACATATTCTAATTTAGTCTAGTTTAGTAAAGTCAGACTATATCATTGTTTGTGTAATGGTAATAATAGAGCTCAGTCAATTAGTTTTCCCTCATTTTTTGGCACATGCTTATTTTGCTATTTATATGTTTCACTTTATTTTTACTGCATCGAAGAATTTCATCTAAACGGATTATAAGCTTTTCAAATATCCACACATATTGCAGTATTTAACCAAATGATAGCACTTCCCAATGATCCTATAATAAATTGTCTACTGTAAACTGTATATTTACCCCATTTTACTTTCCCGTTTTCTTTATTTAATGGCTTACATTTTAGAAATTAAATTAGTTTGTCCATTCTAATTATAATCACATTTTCATTTCATTATATCCAGTAAATAAGTAACATTATTTATTAACTGTATGATATTGAACTTTAATTTCAGGGCTGATATGGCGTTCACTGCGGCATGATAACCAAATACTCGGCCTTAATGGAAACACGTTGCCTTTAATAAATACCTCGGCTATTATGAGATTCAGACATTTCAATTGGTTTCGTATCTCATAATGGCCACGTTTTCTCAGGAATGCCGTATTTTTTCTTCAACAAAAGCCGGACACTGTTTGCGACGATGGTGAATTAAGTGTTTTCAAAATGGCCTGTTATTTTGCTAAATACAGTCATTATAGCCTGAGGCCGCAGGTTGAAGGCTTATTTGACTGTCTTCAGTCAAATAACTTGGCCATTATGAAAACATTTCATTATTTACATTACATTAGAACTGGTTGAATTTCTTTCGTTACCGTAATCTTGGATTCCACCTTGAATCTTGGGCTGCTAATAGATAATCAGGTGGGATTAACTAGTTTTACAAACTTAAGAGTTTCAAACAGATTCAGAAAAAAACATTGAAACTTAAACACACACATGTTAATCTTTGGCCATGTATGTAATATTATATACTAAACTATTAGATCATATCCGCCAAGTTTTGAATTTATAATTGTTTATAATAACTTATAACTTAGTAAAATCAATCAGTTTTTATAATTTCATGAACTATTAAATAAGTAAATAAATTTCTACACCACCCAGTCTCTTCCTGCCAGTTTCCTGTTTATGTACTGGCCATCGTACTCTTCCAGTAAATTCGTACGTTTTTTGTCTCTGCGATTTTGACGCATGCGCACATAATCGTATCGCATTGTTCCGGATACTCTTCAAAATAAAGTTTAATGGACTGTTTACATTCGAGACGGAAGGATAACCAACAATTTCGCGGCTTTTACTAATTGTTTAGCATTGAAATTATGTAAAAACGGTGTACACAAATAAGTAAAATATCCATCGATCTGTACAAACTGTAAATTCAACATGAAATATAGGATTTATGCAGGAAACACTTTGGAATATGTCGTCATTTCTGGCAACCGTTGAACGTCACCAAAGGCCTGGTAAAGAATGGAGAAAAATCAGCTATCGTTTACATTATGCATAAGCTTGGCATTGATTAAAATGCGTGCTAATCTTTGTATTTTATATATGATGGCTGTCAAAATCGTCAGACTAATAAATACAGTGTGAAAACGATTGGAAGAATCAATTCATACATCCAATATTCATGAAGGTAAAATGCATAAAAATTCAATAAAATTAAAATGATACTTTTTAGTGGTATGTGTAACTGCAGAGCCAATATGTTGGTCATGTAACTATTAGAAATTAGTCGCATCCTACGATATTAAAAGTTAAAAATGGTGGCCTAGGTGACAGAAATCTAAGATTAAGGTAAACTAGAGATCTATAAGACGAGTTACAGACGTTTCGACCCCAAGACGTTTCGACCCCAAGTTTGACGGAGACATTTCGACCCCAAGACGTTTCGATCCCACGACGTTTCGACCCCAGATGGTATTTTAGGTTAATTTTCGTATTTGTATTGTATTTATGTACATTTTGTATATTTTTCATAAAAGGTAGTTTGATTATCACATCTTAGAATTTGAATGTAATATTTTAGAAGATTTAAAAATGAAAAAAAAACCGATTTATTAGGAAGAAAACAGACAGAAGAAAACGGAAGAAAGAGGAGAGTGATCTGCTGCACCAAAATATAACTACTTATTAGAACACACAGATTAATATTTTTAGGTACTTGAATAATAATAAACAACAAACTTGATATTGTGTAAATTCATAATTTTATTATATGTTTAAATACTCATGAGAGTACATACTATTTATATATACATATCCTGGAAAAGAAGTTTTTTATTATCATATTATACACATTCACAAATACACAAAATATTGAGAACAAACATAAATATTTAGTAATTCAATTTGTGTACATATATAAGCAGTTACTAATATTATAAATATATATCATTAAAAAATAAATAATCATAAACGTATATGATATTTACACATAACCTGGAAAAGAAGTTAATACCCATTATTTCATCAAAAAATATTTCTCGTGTAAATCATGCACGTGATATACATTCAACGACAGAAGCGCGTATTATTCAGTAAATATTATAAATATCCATTATTTTATCAAAAATATATTTCCCGCTCAAATTTTACATCATGCACGTGATATAAATTCAACGACAGAAGCGCGTATTATTCAATAAATATAATACATATTAATTCATTCATGTGAAAAACAATTTTCCCGCTTAAATTTTAATACATCATGCATGTGATATACATTCAACGACAGAAGCGCGAATTATTCAGTTAACAAAATATATATCCAATATTCATCAAACATATATTTCCCGCTTAAATCATGCACGTGTTATAAATTCAACGAAAGAAGCGCGTATTATTCAATAGATGTTATAGATAACCATTATTTGATCAAAAATATATTTCCCGCTTAAATCATGCACGTGTTATTCTAAAATTTAACGTTGATTAATATATATATAACTGTAGAAAACAAAGATTTCAGTATTAATTAATCTTTTGTTTAAGTAGATAATTTTTACGGTTATCGCAAACAAATGATGTTTAAAGGCATTCTTCAATTCACTTAATAATCACATATACACTTCATTTTCACAGTTTGTTTCTGTTCTATAGGGATAGTTGGAGGTAATTATCGCTTATAACATATACAAAAATATTCTATTGTAATTAAATTCGGGCTAAATAATCATTGGCGTAGCTGCCTATAGGCACACAAGAAACGTGCCTACACATTTTTTTGAAAATTTAAAAAGAATAAAAAGGCTAAAAATGCCAAAAATGCAATAAACATCACTGTATGACTAAACTACAAGGCTGACTTAGTGTTGTTATTTCTTTGTACATATAACAAGTAAAAATGCTAACAAATGACCTGAAATACTCCAAAATGCAGCAACTGAGATGTAAAATTTTAAAAAAATCCGGGGTAGCATGCCACCGAACCCCCCTAGCTTTAACTTGTGCCTACACATTTATTTTGGGAAAGCTACACCCTGATAATATCATGCTTTACAAAACATCCCCTTTTGAAGTTTAAATACTTACCACTTTGTATAACTGTTAAAGTAGATTTATTGATTGTATTTAACCTTTTT
Organism: Mactra quadrangularis; assembly: GCA_025267735.1. Classification (NCBI taxonomy): domain Eukaryota; kingdom Metazoa; phylum Mollusca; class Bivalvia; order Venerida; family Mactridae; genus Mactra; species Mactra quadrangularis. The sequence goes on along the minus strand of CM046305.1, from coordinate 41,700,335 downwards.
ATATAATAGACCGATGTACGCTTATTACATAATATCGAATTACATGTATAATTCAAATCAACGTACTGAGTACTACTCATCTTTACATTCATACATCATACATCAGGTTTTGAAATTATTGAACAATTTCCATCGGAAAACACATTCATAGTTACTGTAAAACCATATCAACAAGCAACATATTGATTCATCAACTTTAATAATTTATCATATATGTAAAATAATGATAATATAAAGTTCTAGATCTAGATGTATAAATTCAATTTTATTGATTATCAAACTTTTAAGTGTTTATAAGTTTACATGAATATACATATTTATGCTCTTGGGTTGAAATACATCTACAACATCATGCTGCATGTCGATCACAAACGCTGCAAAATAAAATAAAATGATGTAATGTCATAATTTCAATAATAACGATTCATAATTTATTTCGTATATAATTTTATTTATCATATACAATATTATCTATAAACTGGGGTCGAAACGTCTCAACTCTGGGGTCGAAACGTCGTGGGGTCGAAATGTCTCCATAAAATGCTTGGGGTCGAAACGTCTTGGGGTCGAAATGTCTTGCACCCCTATAAGACACCTCACCTTTACTAAGGTAATCTGTTCCCAGTCACATTCGTCCTTGGCTGATCCTTCCCCAAATTCGATTGTCTAAGGCAGTATATGACTGGGGACGGATCATCTAGGGGGAGGATAGTATTGGGGATGGATCGTTGGTACACCCCTTTACTGGTATTTAAATTTTTCTTAATGTCACGGTACCTATCTGTTCACATTATGGAAAGAAGGATATGTAAGCGGCTGGATAGCTCAGTCGAGAAAGCACTTGCCTTGTAAGAGAGGGGTCCTGGGTTCTAGTGCTGGTCAGGGTGCATATTTTTCTTACCCTGTGACATTAATATAAGTAATTATTGAAGGTATAAATCATATAAGAGATTATTTCATCAAATTATTGGGGCTTTAACACAACATATAGTGTGTGTGTGTTGCCAGAGTTCAATTTTTCAATGGGAATAATAGCTATGATACATACTCAATTTTTCTGCATATGTTTATCTACATTGACACAATAATAACTTTACCACTGTTTCCTTTCCGATTATAATTAGCTTAAACTGTTACAAAAGCAGATGGAATTGCATTACACAATATATCGAGTGACTTAATGCAAGTGTATCCCACAATAAAAATCCATGGTCCAAAATGTGATTCAAACTAACAACCTCTCATATTGTAAGTGGACACTACATCTAGTACTGAGATGCCATAAAAGCTAGCTAAAAGGCAATGGAGAACTATTGCCGTATTATACATCTGTTACACTTTCAGGAAATGTTTGAAGCAGTTGCTTACTCCAGTTCATCAGTTTCAAATACATTATCGGAACAAGGCAGTAATGATGCAACAAGCAAATTTGTTTCCAATTTTATTTTTCATGTACAATATAACAATAATCTCATGTTCATAGTTTTATACAGTTTATTTATGCATCAATAATGAGGTTTAACATATTAGAAATTTATTAAAAACACAGATCACATAGAGACTACTTCTTTAATATTACAGAATATGTAACAAACATTTTTTAACATTTCAATACACTTAGTACTTGAATCCTAGTCATAACCCCTCATGTGTCAAATGAGTCTACTGATTGGTGTCAAAAATTTAGATATGTTGCATACAACACTAGAACTGTGAAGTGTAATGACAAAGACAAGGCTGATGAATGATTTCATATTATTTTAACACAATTTCCAAAGAGCGGATACGCATTTACTTAATGGAAATTGTTCTGTTGTTGTGTCCTGGTTTGATAATGTATTGTATAAATAACTCTAATGAGATTGATCACTAATGTGAAATACAAATATATTATAACTAAGACACAACACTTGTTACTACTCTAAAGATTTATTATAAACTGACCAGTGGGTGTAATATATTGAAGTAGCTTACTGAGCATGCGTAAACATATAGATAGTTATATAGATAACATATAGAACAGAAATGAGACACTAATGTTGTTTTTTATATAACAAAATAAGCAAAAAGAAGAAAAAAGAACATTTTACATGAATACAATATAGTACTTCAATGACAATTTATCTCATTTCAATATTACACAATTCATGAACAATTGAACAACATCTATTATGCTATTTTAACAAGAAACTATTTTTTTAAAGGAATGAAAATGATAGCAATGCAACTTAATATGTTTAACAAGTCTTTGGATATGTTAATCACTCAAAAATCCATATACAGTATAACCTGCATTAAGCAGCCAGTGAAGGGAAGTGACAATATTGGCTGCTTACAGCAGGTGACTACTTAATCCAGGTTAATATAAAATGCTTTGATTAGTCCAGCAGCAGTGAGTGATTATTTTACAGGCTTTAGCCATAACATTTTTGTAAATACTAATTAAAAAAAATCTTAATTAAGAAAACAACAATTTAATTTAATCAAAATTTGTAAAAAAATTAAACAAATATTTAGATATAAACTATATATATACATATTTGATTTGTCCAATCTTATTAAAGATAATAAATTATGCAGTTTCTTATTAAAATGATCTTCAAAAAGGGCACAAGTGACAATGTCAGTTGTATATTGGAAGTCCTAATTTATGTGATGGCACTTTGTTGATAATTGTTTACTATTTAAAGACTTAACTAGGTGGGGTGTCACACATCTGAACCATTATGCAATGATGGTGACACTTTGTTAATGCTAAAATTTAATTGACCGTGACCACTTAATGCAGGAAAATTGATCAGGTGACTGCTTATAACAGGTGCAAAATAGAGTGATTTTCATTGGGAGGAAGCTAGATTGGCTGCTTACAGCAGGTGACTGCTTATTACAGGTGGCTGTTAATGCAGGTTATACTGTACTTTAAATCTCTAAGTGTACAGCAAGTTTTATAAGAGTAACACTGAGAAAGATTTCATTTCTGTCAAAGTAAAATTCCCATAAGGCCAAAATCAGTAGAATTAATTCATGAGAAGCATTTTAAAAGTTACTAACATTGACAAATTTCATTCATCATATCATATTAGTTATTTTGTATGGATTAAGTTAATAAAAACCACATGCCACAACAAATACAATATATTGGTGGTCAAAATACAAATAACAATAGTTTGAAGTATCTAAGACCAAACACAATTATTATATACTAAGCAAAAGTTATAACGCAAACGGTAATTTTCTTTACAAGTTTTTTGTTTTATATCATACATTGGTATAGTTGCCATCTTTTAGTATCTATGTATGGTCACAAATGATAGTGTGTTAAAATTTCTTGTGCTGTCACGCTTGGGTGAACAGGATCGGTAAATCCTGTTTTCCTGAGTTTTACGAGTCCTGCGCAGCACGTTAGTGTGTACACAAACAAATAAGCTTGATGAGAACTCTAGAGACCGCGTAACATTGTAGCACTCGTCATCTTAGAAACAAGTCAGTAAATTTGCTAAGTTTGAGCATTAAAAAACGGGGATAAGCCGTTTGACGAATACCCCATTAACAATTACCATCAGCGTATTCAGTAACTACTGTCAGCTAACGTTCGGACACTGGGAAATTCAATCCGAAGACAATTCAACCCGCAGATAACTCAACTCAAAGTTGTGACAACTCAGTCCAATAGTTGAAGGTTACGTTTTCACGGGATGAGTTGTTTTTGGGTTATGTTGTTCTAACCCTGACGTTATGGAACGTTACGGAACGTTCGGGGTTATTGAGCAGGCTACAGGTCATTGTCTAAAATTTATTCAAGCAGTTAATTGTGTAAAGATATTGACCATTCTGCCAAGCTGGGTTTAGTAGTGATGAATGGGAACCACAACGCCCAACGCTACCAGGGTGAAGTTATTAATAACGTCGCCGTTTAATACGTCATCGGACGTCCAGGTCTTTTTCTCTGAAAAGTTAACGCAAGACACCATTCCGCCCGGACAACAGTTCAATTTCTTAGGGCTAATTACATTAAGATTTTAGAATTGTCGTCATTTTCAGTAGACAAGAATCCAACAGAACGTCTTTGGGACGTGTTTGACAGGCGCATTCGTCAACGTCTTGAATAGTATGTGACGATACAAAAACTAAACATTGCTTTACATGAGGATTGGACAAGCAACCCACTACGTTTTTACGACGTCCTATTGGGTCTTAAAGACTCAGGATTTCAGCAGACGTGAATTCAAATTAGACGCTCGCTCATAATAAAATCTGGTTAACTTTTTTTCTCCTACTGGGCTTTTGGTTATGTGAATATTTTTTTTCCAAAAAGCGTAACATATTGTTTTGCTATTGAATACTCATGAAAAATGGTTGCTTTATATTCATTTTAAATATCACATCATTATCTTTAAAACTTTTGAAAATATTTACGTTTTTGTACCCATTTGCGTTATAACTTTTGCTTAGTATATGATGTTAGATCTCTTTAATTCTAGATAAAGTAAAACTAGGTTGCACAATTCATCTTGTTTCAAAATTTTGCAATTGACAATTGTAAGAATTGAACAATTTGCCATTTGTGAAGACAAATCCAATAAATGTCACATACCGGTACATGTAAATTGAACCAATATGTTTTAAATGTTTTATAAAATAGCTTTTTCTTATTTGATAGATTCTTAATTGATTTTGTCCAATAAATACAAGATTGATTTTGCTCCCTACAAGTCTTATATGTTGACCTTAACTTAAACTTATGAGAACTTGCACAGTCTATTTTGAATAACAGGTAATAATGAAAACCAAACTTGTAAAGACAACTTAGTGCTCATTTTGTTAATTTAAAAATGACACCATAATAATATATGTAAGATTATTTAAAAATTCGATACAATATTACAATGATGTGTTGGTGTTGTCATTTTGATGATATAAAATGGTATTTCAAACCTCCTCTACTTCTACAATAACCATGTACCCATGGCAGCTAATTATTTAGGATTTATTAAGTGCATCAGATAATTATGTATTTATTTAAACATAGAAACATTTAATGAGCATATTTTTGAAAATAAATGACATTTTTTAATTGAGGATTAAACCTACACATTATAAAAGCTTATGAAAAACTTCAAAATTACAATATGAACCATCTTTTCACCATTTACCTCTTTTATACCCTTGTTGGGTCCTTAACATAATCAATATCACTGTCATGATGGAAAGTTTGGACTTACAATGTGCAATATAATTGTATTTTAGTCAATACTTAACACACACCATTATCATAGTAAAATACATGTACATCTCATGTACATGTATCTAACAGTCAAATATTTCACAGTGAACAACTTGTCTATCAAGAAGTTGATATCACTTTGCACTCCCACTGCCAATAGACATTATTTTATACCTATGTAGATACATATTTGCTATGAATAATTTTCAGTTCTTCCAGTTAGAATGTCTTTCTCATTTAAAAGTAATTTGATGTGTTGGGTATATAAATGCTGCACATTTATTAAATTGTGAAAAATCATCATGATGCAGCTAAGAAGAGTATTTGGTGAATCGAATACCCAGTAATTCAATGTGTAATGTCCAATGTAATATTTCAATTCATGGAGGCATATTTTTACATTTGGAGAGTAATTACAGCAGGAGCTTATCAGAGACAGAATATGGTAGTAGTATGTCATAAGCTGAACTTCACACTTGGTCCACACAATTTGAAACTACTTGAAAAGTCCAATTTTATTCTGATATATGTGCAGGACATCCTGAAAAGAGAATAGTATTTGAGTAATTATATTGTTTATTTTTTTGTAACATAACCATTAAATCTATGTTACGCACCAAGAAAATTGCTTCATGCTACTTAAAAATTACTTACAGTCAAGAAATACACTAATGGACAGGTACATTTTGGAAAAAAAATAGGGAGGGGGGGGGGTGCAGACCCAGCTAGATCTGCCTATGCTTATCACATGTCTATAATAATATGCTGTATTAAGTTAAATAAAAATATTGAAGAAAAGAGCTGACTTTGATAAAGGACCCTGTATAACATGTATATACAGGGTCTTTGATTTGATACAGAGGTTTTGGAGCATTAATGACAATACAGGTCTAAACTACTCTAGATCATTTTACAACCATAATCCACAGCAAAGAAAGCACACTATTTTTGAAAATAGATTAATGGATGCATACTTAAATTTAGAATCTTTTATTCCAAAGTTTGAACTCGATCATGTGGAAATATTATCGAGTGTACTTTAGTAATAGTAATGTCAGTGGAAGTGTACATGTCCGTCAACACAACTATCCGAAAATATGGCTACTTTTTCTTGGTAACATGTTATGTTTTATCCCATCATTTAATACCCATTGCATCATATTTAAAGTCAAGTATTCATACCTGCCGATTGCAAATGTCTAAGCTCAGTTAATTAGAGGTGGAAAATGCTCTGATAATCGCATTTTTATTATAATAAATTAATATAAAAGATTAACACATTATGACAGACGACACAACGTTGGTTGTTGACAAGTTGTCCGTATCACACGGAGGCTTTACGCACAAAAGAATAGTTGTCAACCTTAGTTTGTGCCTGATATACCAGTAGACCTGCTATTTTACAAACAAAACACATAAAAATAATATTAATTTCACGCGTTTCAACGAATAGCGTGAAATATTTGTCTACGCGTAACGGATTCTACAGGGTGAATTTAGTTAATATTTGATGATCACGAGATTTTCGTGGGGTTTTGTTATGAATACAGTGTTGTGTAAAGAATTGGTCATTCTAGCGGACGCACTGGACAGGACTACAAGTCTAATTTTAGTTCCGTTTTCATATTGGAAGTTTTTGTCAATGGGCACACATTATATGACTGATAAGCACTGTGAAAATGTATCCACTTCATTTGCATACTTTGTTTCCACGTTTAGTTTGAATTTTGTTAAGATCTGTAAAAGTAATGTTAACTAAAATTATTGTCAAACAGTTAAGTTTTAATGTTATTGTGAAGCTGGCAGATCTAGTAGTGTTTATAAGAAATGTAATATGTATAGATTTGTCGTTTTTTGACAAGTAGATGATTGGATGTGATTATTGTGTACATAACTATGCATTTACATCTGATTTAGGCAATGCAAAGCAAATGAGGTCCAACATTTCGCGATACGACACCTGACAAATGGACACAGGTTTCCAGAGCAACGAGCAATATGTTCTATCTCTGGTTTTTCCTGGGCGAGTCGAATCGCAACTGAATCATTTCATCAACGTTGCCTGTGTATTGTATCGTATTGTATTGTATCAAACAAGGTGCTAAATGTACAAACTCAAAACCTATGTCTATGGTCGCCGTCTGCTCATTGCAAATTGGTGTTGCTTTTGTCTTGTGTAAAGTGTAGCGTTAGACCACTATTTACCTTCGTAACGCAATCTAGACTATAGCGTTGGATTTCCCTTAGCCAAATCTTGAGTAATCTGAGTATATTGAGTCGTAAAGACCCGTGTCTGGAAGATGTGTACGCACATCTTCCAGACACGATCACGCACGGCACTTACCCGTAGATAGAGCCGTGAACAATCGTACAGAGATCTTGCTTGTTTGCTTTGTTGAATGTTCAAATGGGAAAAGTTTAGAAAAGGTATAGAGCAGTTCTATCTTGTCTGATTAGGTGGAGATTCCTGTATTACTGGTGTTTTAGGTTCTGTCTCCCACACCTTGCACGTTCTACTGAGTAGAAGACTCAGTAATGATAGTTTTTGCCGCTCGCCCTTCTTCTTTGGCCCCATGTGTAATTATAAACGACTCTACAACTTTAACCTTTCTAAAAGCAATAAAAGAAACGTTGACGATTTTCTCATTTATGTCAGCAAATGGCATAGAACCGGTTATATGCTACTTTTCATACAGGGTAAAACAGAAGTTGCGTATCGTCCATGTCTCAATACATCATAACCAAGAACAGTGATCAAAGCTTATTCCTGCCATAAATAACGCGGGAAATCCCTTCATCTAACTGCAATTTATTGTCATAAAGATTTTTGTAGCAATACTTTGGTACTTAAATAAGTGATGCCTTCTTGTTTGACTCACAGATAACAGACCCAAATGTTCCTTATTATAGTATATAGAGAGACATTTTGGGTCTGTTACCTGTGGTTTGACTACCTTGAGGATGATCCCTTTTAAAAGTGGACAACAGAACACTTTTACCAACATGGAACTTCTCACCAATTTGTAAATTGCGTTGTTAATTTCTTGAACCAGAAATTTGCTGCAAGATGGATTGGCAAAGAGGTTCAGTGGAGTTGCAACCAAGATTTTAAGATCTACCCTCTTGAAAAATTTCTATGGAAACGTTTTTACTAACTTTTCACTAAATTGTTGGATCATTATTGATGAAATTACATCCGAAACGGCTCCACCGCAGCAACCAAGAGAGTGTGGGGGAGAGCAATATATTATGATATGCAGTACATGTGTGCTGAATGTACACATTGAGGGTACACAACTTTTGGCATACCCTGTACATTTGTGTAATTGTGACTACATGTACATGAACTTCGTTTTTCATTCAATTGAAAAAGTAAAAAACATATTCCAATTCACTAATTTGAGAGGTGTAAGTTATGAGTACATGTATACAAAACGGTACATTTAACTTTATTTTGACCATTAGCTTCGGTCCAATAGAAGAGACAGATATTTATATTTAAGTATAGGACTGTACATAATAAATGTATCATATTAGAATGAAATGTCGGGCGCTTAAATTAATCTTTTACTTGTTGCGACATGGGCAAGAAAAAGTAAATTCTTTTCACATTAACGCGACAGGGCCTTTTCAAGATACTTTTATTTCACTACTAAGTGACTGACAGATATGCAGCATAGCAAGATTCTTGTCTTTTCAGTCCAAAATTTGCATTTTATACATGCATTTTCCCAAAATGATGTGTTAAGTGCCATTACTTAACAAAAGCTGAAAACATATTTACTCATCACCATTTTGCGCCATTCCTCTGCACACAATAGCCCCGATTTTTTTCTGGCGATGAAGGGCGCTGTGCATTTTCAAACCCCAGTGACAAAGTGGAGAATTCTAACAGATGCATGTGTAGTGCCTGTAACCTTGACGCAATTGTAAAAAATGTCGTTTTAATTCAAATGCAGTAGTTTTTTATAAGTGCTTTAATGAGACATTTATCAGTAGCTCTTTTATACAATCGCACATTTATTCATGCATGCGACGATACACGTCTATTTACTCAAAATCAGCTGTTACACGCAGGTATCCTATGCATCGCACAAAATTTAATTATACGTAGGCATGTCGCACGTGATAATTTAGGTGACTATACACACTTGGCTTAAAACAACACACCCGTACGGAGCTGGAAGATATGTAATTTTATTCCATGCTTGGCCACGATTTTGTTCACGATTTGACTTTAAAACTGATACGTGTATCCACGGCTCATCGCACGGACCCTGATAAAAACGTTGCAGTCCGTACGGGTACGCAAGAGTTCGTACGGGGCCTTACGATGCTTGATCGCACGGCGCCCGTACGGCTATTTTTATGTTTATGGGAATGTAGCTTAAGGCACCAGCAAAATCGTAAGACCGACGTACGATTTTCGTAGGTCGAAATTGAAAGTACTATGTTTAGTAAGACCCCCCCCCCCCCCCAGGAGCGCTAACAATTAACACTACCGGACGGATATGTTGATATTTAAGATTTATAACGTTCGTGTTATGATGTAATAAAATCACATATACAAAGTTTTTGTCATCTTTTATCACAATAATTACCAAAAATGAACAAAATATTTAAAAAATGTAATTCTTAAATAATCAAACTATACGCACATGTAAACATTAAAGTACAACAAACGGACACATGATCGCGTCTAACACACTTTATCTAATTTAACGAGCATAAAAGAACGATAAGTTGGCAGATTGTTTATCAATATAAATTTTATGACATAAATTAAATGTTTTTTTTTTTTTTTGGAATTAATGCAAGGTATAACACATAAATAGACTCAGTACCAAATTGGATTACTATACACACGCATGTTTAACAAACTAGAATATTGTACATTGAGATTCTATCTTGCTGATTTATGATAAATATCACATTTATAACCAAGCACACTGTACTTTGTCTGCATTATTGTAATTATGTACGCTATTACGTTTACTAATAAAGCCTCACAAACATGCAAATCAGTTCAATTAAGTAAACGAAGTGCATTTAGTACAGGATTAGTGCAAAGTATATTTAGCATTATAAATGTACAAAAGTTTAAATGACAGTTAATAGCTTTAAACAATATATACATATATGAACGAAGATGCAAATCAGTTCGATATTGTAAATGAAGTGCATATAGTACAGAATAAGTGTAAAGTATATTTAACATTACATATGTATAAATGTTAAACTATTATTTAAAAGTTCTATACAATGACTGTTTATGTGTTTATGTAATACTGCATGTAATACAAACATTATATGTTTAACAATTATAAAAGTGACATATGAAAAAGAACGCTGACAGGAACATATTTAGTTTGTAGTTTGTTTTAACTTTCTAACATATTTTACTGACTTATTATATAGTGACAAAACAAAACTGAAGTAAGATGTTCCATAAATACACCTACACCTATTCGAATGAATATATAAATGAATAAACTCTATCAATCTTTATACTTTAATCCTAGTTTGTTTAAAAATTCAAACTCGTAAAATCATGTTTTCAGATTATAGTTCTAAATATTAACTTTGCAACTTTATTTTATAGATAAATAAATCTAGGTCAACGTATTGATTAAGTAAACTTTTATCTTTGTAAAGTTTAACATACAGGGACGTGCGTTGTAAGGACGATCATTAAATATAATGTAAATGTATTCTTTTGTAAGATAATATTTGATTGTAATTAATATAAATTATATATATTAACCTAATTAAAATATTACTAAGTAAAAAAACTTTGTGTTCATAATTAAATAGCCGTTTAGTGAAAAAGAAATGAAAAAGTAGATGCGTCAAATTATTCTAAATATTCAGGTCAATATACATACCTGTAAATGTTGACAAGGCCACAGTTCACAAGATGGCGACTATAATAAGTGTTTATTTTGTTTTATTACTCCCTGGGTAATGATTAACTGTTTATAATTTTCAATGATTATTTGTTTATGAATATTCAAGCAAAGGCGCACCATATAAACTTGGTTAAAACGTTCAGATATTTCTCCGGTAAACAAACGGAAAACCCATGTGTACTTGTAGCTAAAAAGTACAGAAAACGAAACATGTTTCATTTGAACAAATGCATTCCGATCCCATTACGCATTCCTACGATAAACTCCTTTTCATATTTGGAAAAAACATAATATCAAAAGTGCAATAAACGATGCTAAAAGTCACAGCGCACATATATAAAAAGGTCCTGATGTTTTACCCACAATTTTGAAATTAATAATTATCATTCTGTGCCAAATAATAAATTCCACGACCATTAGTTTTGTGGTCAGTCTAGCGGCCGACCCAGAACTCAGATCGGTTTCAAAAACTTCTTTTTAGTTCCTCTTACTTGTATTTTGGTCACGATTTGGAGGCAAATTGAGAAATTTCTCTTTCTTGTGTTATCTTTATTGTTGTTGTGCATATCGTGGACATGAATTTTATGTTTTGAAAACTTTGATTTGTTTGCTTTAATGTCTTATCTTGACCATTGTATGTATACTATGGCAAAATAAATCTATGTAAATTTAAAAATCTATCAGATCTTTGAATGGTTTAAACAATATACATGTATTAAAGATTAACTTTACAGTTTTGTTCTAAAAATAGATTTCCCGTGAAATCAGTCCAGGTCAACGGATAAATACAACATACCCGTATGTAAAGTTTATAAATGTTAACATACACGGACGTATATAGTGAGGAAGGACTTTTTAGTCGGTAAACATATATTTTTGTAAAATAACTTTTTATTAATTAAAAAGTATGTATCAACCAAATAAAATATTAATCGAAAGTAGATGTTTTCTAGATACTTAAAATATTCAAGTCAATAAACGCACCTGATAATATCGACAAGGACACAGTTAACAAGATGGCGACAGAAGGAAACATACAGAAAACATCAAAGGAGATTTATGAATTTATTTGTACGTCTTGTGCGGAAGATGATATAATAAAAGAGGCTTTGAAATATTGCATAAATTGTCAGCGATATTGTTGTGAGGATTGTATTGATATCCATAGAAGAATTGCGGTTACTAAGGGACATTCTTTCCTGGATAACACTGCCGCTAAACCTCAAGGACTTACAAGGACATTACCGGCCTTTCCTACAAAACAATGTAGTAAACATGCCGGAAAGATTATAGACATATACTGTGTGGACCATGATGATGTGTGTTGTTATATTTGTGCAACAGAAGACCATAGGTGAGAAAAGTTTGATTGTTTTACTTTTAAACCTTTCTAAAAATAAATGTTATATGACATCAATTATTGTCAACCGTTCATAACTCTTGATAATCAAATATTAATGTTTAAGTCAGTTGTTTGAGTTTTAAACGAGTTAAAACTGTATAAACGATAACCGTTACATATTTGATCTCGCTGTAAACGATTATTGCTATAGTTTAGTAATTGTTGTTGGGCTTAATGTCGTAGCAACACAGTGTAAGGTTATATCACGGTGGTCAGCTCTTCTACACACTGTTCCGGAAAAGGCTAAATCTCTGGATTTAGCTGTTAACCAACTACTATGCGCATACTTTCGCTAGTGACTGACTACTGCCCTACATGATTTAGAATCAGAGGTAAAAGAGAGAATGGCCGTAAACATTATTCAAGATCAAGCTCCACAAAGGTACCATCCGCCCGGAAATCGAACCCACGACTCATCGATCAGTAGATTTGTGGGCTACCGACTGAGCTAGCCAGGCGAGCTTCTATTGTTAAGTGTATGCCATTTATTGACTCCAGATATAACCAGGTTTTAACTTGAATGTTAATTTGTATCGATCCTGTCAAACATGATATTGTTTGATAAAAATATACACTGAGCAAATAAACATTTGTAAAATTTTATGCTTATACCTAGTTAGTATTACACGTGAATACAGAACTTATAAAAAAATGTAAAATACTCATGGCTAAAATTGTATCTGTGTTTTAATTTCTTAAGTAGTCTTTATTAAATAAACAATGAGTTTGCTTACGTAAATCGATGCGTCATATCATTTAGAAGCCAAAAGTCTAAATGAATGAGATCATATTACATTAACAATGTTTTGCTTTGTATTATTTCAGATCATGTGATGGTATTGTCTCAGTTTCTGACAATATTGGTCAACTTTACAATAAAACTGATACATCTAAAACTGCCTCAGATATTTCAAGAGCAATAGATGAAATAAATGGAAAACAAACAGATACTGATAGCCCTCTTCAGCGTCTACGAGATTCTAAAGAAGTTGCAATCAAAGCTGCTGATGATTTCAGATCGGAAATGGAACACCTGATTAAGAAATTAGAAGAAGCGTCAATAAATGAGATCAATAATGAATACGAGAAAATGGAAAAACAAATCCTTGATGAAAAGAAGATATATAAAGATTACATTGAGGGTTTGGCGAATCTTAAGCAGCAATTGATTCAAGCCTCAGGGAATGTAGCTCAACAGTTTGTCTGTTTTAAACTTGCACAGAACAATATCAAGACAATAGAAGCAAGCGCAGTATATTCTTTCGGGGATCCGCCATGGAGAAGTTATATTCCAGTCGAATGAAATGTTGAGAAAAAGCTTAAAGAGTATGACTAGCTTAGGAAATACAACTTCCAAGTTATTAAGACACAACGAACTATACAAGGTTGAACAGATATGTGACATGAATGTCAAACTTCAGGATGATAAAAGTTATTGTCTTATAATTGGTTCATGTATCGTAAAGGATACAGTTCTATTTACAGATTCTAACAACTACAAGCTGAAACGTTATGATATACCATCATCAAAATTGTTAGATTATTGTAAGGTACCTGATGAACCACGTGGTATTTGTATTGTAGACAATGCACTTGTGGTAGTAGCATGTGGGGATGTGATCCGGTTTGTTACAATTAATGGTGATAAGTTATCGTTGTATCGTTCATTCAAAACGAATCACCGAAATTGGGGTATTGCATACAATGATGATAAACTATATATTACTGATGTAGGCAAGTCTTTGTATATGTATGATATGGTAGGTAATTTATTGAAGACTGTTACCACAGATAATGATGGCCATGCTCTATTTGGCTCCTGTAATCATATCACATTCAGTGACTATAATGAAAGATTATTTGTTGCTGATGAAAAGAAAGGTTTGGTTTGTTTCAACACAGAATGTGATTATATTGAGACAATTACAAATACTGAAATAAAACCTATATGTGTTTGTGTTGATGGTTTTGGAAACATTATTGTTGCAAATTGGGGATTACAAACTATAGTTCAGTGTGAAAGAGAGGGGCATAAAACAGGCATTGTTGTCACTACTACAAAGAGTGATGTTAGACCATGGTCTGTGTGTATTCACCCTAGACTGAACCGAATGTTTATAAGTTCCTTGGATGACTCAGTACAGATATACCAGCTGTACCGAAAGAAATGATATCATCATGTCAATATATCGACAAAGCTTTACCATGACATGAACAAAGTATACATGCTTTTTCAATGACTATAAACTGAGCACATGACAAACTATTGTCTTTTACTTATTTGGGATAATGTGAATTGGTGTTATTTGTGTTTAATCTTGTATATACTTGTATTCATAGCATGTCATTGTGCTCTCATGTTTTTGGATCTATTATCTATGTTCTATTCATTTATAGTAACAATCTTATATAGAATAAAGTCAATAAGAAATTATTGTATTATATCATTTTTTATGTTTTTGTTTGTAGACATGAATACATGTTAGGTTTGTTTTGTTTTGTTTTGTTGGGTTTAACGCCGTAGCAACACATTGAATAGGTAATATAACGGCGTTCAGCGCACCTAAGGAACCGTATTAGTTAACTTTGAGATTAACACATTTGTCGACAAATTACAAAGCGATACGTTTTCAGTGTAAATTTGATAAGCTTAGACAGTTAACATGTAACTGATAGATGTTGTTAGATAAATTCTAAAATGTATTATATATTTATAAGTTCCGCAATTATTTTATCACTGTATGAACATGTTTTGCATAAATATGCATTTTGCATTTTATTCAGGCACACTTGATCGGTAGATCGTGGCATACATATATCTCTTTTATGTATAAGATGAAACACAACTTCAATATGGTTGACGAAATTCGCAGTGAATATAAAATTGTATCTGTCCCAGTTTTGGTCTTTCGAAAATGATATTCATCAATAAATGAAATAAAAGTTGTGTCAAAATATGCAACATAACATCTTGAATTACAATAGTTGTTTTAGTTCAGCGTCCGTAGTTCGGTACAAAAATATTACAAAATAACAATTGTAGTATATAGTTGAAGTACATGTCCTGTAACTTAGTTACGGCTCTCTCCTTGAGAATACTATGTTTTAAATATTTAAGCCATACGTCATCATATATTCACTATTTGAATGTTGTTAATTAGGTTTCATTTCACATATTTTATAGGGTACAAAAATAAAGGTCATATGTATTTATTTTTGGCAAATAATATTTTGAAGTAAATGTAAAATAAAAACATTAATTAAGTTCTAGTATTAAAATAAGGACCCTAACTTTAATATTTAATGCGTAACTGATACTTTCTAAACTCTGACAACCTCTGTGTGCATTAAAATGTGAGCGGAATTTATCTCCTATCAAAATGACCATAACTCAATATATACCAAAACTTCATAACAAATGCTCAAATGTGTATAAAGAATGTGGCATACATAATACTACGCTAATATAACTGTAAGAGATCATGTTACGAAGCAAGGGCCTCGGGGAGATAGAATATGATGTTATTTGATCACGCTAGAACTCATTCCATCAGACTAAATTTCTCTGAATTAAGAATGTCTGTATTTGGAGGCGAAATAACATATACTGAGAGAAAAAAGTTAAGCAAGTTCGGAAATAATTCACTGGTTTATTGAAACTATACCAATTTGACTTAAACCAAGTACATATTTGAATAAAGCATTTAGATTTCAATTAGTTTGTTACAATAAATTGTCGAAACCCTGTTGCATTAGCTCACTGTACAGCCTGAAAGACGTTAGGGGTAAGGCGTCAAAATTCACAAGGAGTTCAGTATCTAGTGTGACCCCCGTTACAAGCTAATTCTGCTAAACACCGACGTCTCATGCTACAAATTAGCTTTCTGATAACACGTAGAGGGATTCTGGCCCACTCAACTCGCAGAGCACGTTCAAGGTCCCGCACGTCGTCGACGTCATGATTCTCTCTTACACGACGACCTAAATGGTCCCACAGGTGTTCAATCGGTGAGAGATCAGGCGATCTTGCAGGCCTAGGGAGAAGTTGCACGTTGTTTTGACGTAGAAAACCCTGTGTGTGACGCGCGGTATGCGGGCGGGCATTATCTTGCTAGAAAATCCCCACGTTATGTTGCTGCATAAATGGCAATGCAACAGGTTCGAGGATTTCATCACAGTATCTTTGTGTATTAAGGTTGCCAGGCACAGTAACGAGTTCAGTCTTACAATCATGGTAAATCCCAGCCAAAACCATTACACTGCCACCTCCGTATCTATCTCGTTGGACAACGTTGTCTACGTGGAGCCTCTCACCTCGTCTACGCCACACTCGAATCTTGCCATCCGCGAAGGATACATTAAACCGCGATTCGTCGGTAAATAACACATTGTTCCACTGGCTGCGTGTCCATGGACGATGCCCCGAACCCATTGGAGCCGTTCCTGACGATGCCTATGCGTCAACGGAATCCCGACGTAAGGCCGCTACGCCTTTAGCCTTGCCGCGCGAAGCCTATTTCTCACAGTTCTGAGGCACATCCTAGTCCCAGTAGTATTCATGAGATATCGGGCTATCTTCCCACTGGACATAAACCGGTTACGTCGAGAAAGCGTCGTGGTGTGACGTCTTCGCGTGGCGTTGTTTTCCGTGGTCTGCCTGATCTGGGTCTGTCATTGACTCGTCCTGTTTCCCTCAGACGGTTTCTAAGGCGACTAATTGTAGACTCATGGCGATTGAAATGCCGAGCGACAGCTCTTGCCGTCATACCAGCGTGGAGGACACCTACAGCTCTTTGACGTTCTTCTAACGTCATTCCTTGGCGACGCCCCATTGGAATTTCTTCGAGTTTTAAACTGGCTATTTTGTTTGTGGTAACAGCTCAAAACAATGAGGTACATTACTCGACTCTACATGCTACCGAAATTGCCGTGCTTACGTTGCACGTGATTTTTGAGTTTCTTACGCTTCGCTGATAAAATACACGGTTTTCGAACAAACACAATAGATGTGTAAGAGCATCGATAAGTACATCATTTACATATAAAAACGTCTTCATTCGAAAGCTCAAAAAGAAAAAATAATAGGTGTGAAAAACTTGCTAAACATTTTTCTTTCAGTATATATTTCGTAGACTGTATGAACAATAGAAAACATTGTGTTTTAAATTCGATGTCAAATTTGATCAAACAGCCATATCTAATTGAAAGCTGTCTAACATATGTGCATAACATATACGCTAAGTCTGACTTGAATATATTACTAACCTTTTTTTGTATTACTTCAAGGCAGTTTAATTATATGTAAAATGTACTTTTTGCACTTGTAGGCATTATTTGATCAAAAAATATATCCTTAACCCCGAAAGGTGGGTGTTCAGAAAGTACAATGCGTAATTAGCACTATTTGAACTTGTAAGAATATGAACTGCCTTGGTAATTAACTAACAACATTTCGCCGAGTTCATTGGTACTTGAAGGAAGATCAACATAAGTTGTTATGATATTTACGGCACACGTACACAAAAATGTCATGCCGTTCTGTAGGCGATTACAGATTAAACAATAGTGCAGAAGTTGAAAGCTATACATGTTTTAAGCAAACGCATTATCCATCAAAAGCAAAAAGATTAAATAGAAGGGTATTTAAAAAAACAACAATTTGTCATCATTTAAGCACCGAAAATTAACAAGAACAAGTCCTATGCTTTGTTAAAGTACCATAATATATCAATTGACCCACAATGCTGAACTACATGAACGACTGACACAAAATTTAATATCATCATGAAACGTCAGGGTGTTTAGTCATTTAATCGAATACATTCAGACAAATATATATTATCTCTGAGTCAAGAAACACAGTTTGTGATAAATTCAACTGGTTCTTTTAATAAATGTATACTTGGTAAACTTTGCTATGTTTTCTTTTCTTAGAGGCTAATATATCTCATTATATTTTATAATGTCTTTTTTGCGAACTGTACTTGGTTCTCTCTGTACCACGATAAGATTTTCTAAAAATAGACAGTAATGTCATAATGTATAGCGGATGTTGTAAAACAGAGGGAATGGAACATTTTTGTGGAATGTTATGTGACTTTCTAGTAATATAACAATAAAAAGTCATGTTCATTTTGCTTGTTTGTATGCTTGTAGTTGGTTTAATTGGTGAGTTGTTGGTCAGTTGCTTGCTTGCTTGGTTTAATATTTCATTCTAAATCATAACGAAAAACTTACACATTAAGGTTCTGGAACTGTAATGGTGACCTTCCACAATTCTTATAATGATATTGTTTCTTGAATCTATACTATTAAAGACATTGAATGCTGAAATTCTAAAGAAATTTACCGTTTGTAACTTAAGTTATGCGCATTTTTATAACGTGACCCTTGATTTTCAGAAAGACCGTAAATTGGGCAGGGACAAAAAGTGAAAAAACATTTTTTCTCAAATTCTGCTGTTTTATTTCCAAGTTTAATCACTTTTCCTGTAACAGTCATATCATGACAAATCAGAGCAATCAGATTACACTTTGGACAAATACTTATAAAAATACAGAGATTTGCATACATGTACCCCCAAGCAAAAATCCGAGTTTTTGAGAGTGTTAAAAATTTTACCCTATCTTTAAAAGCAAATATCTCAAGTTTGAAGTTAGTTAGACACATGCAACTAGTTTTAAAATTTTTTGCAGTATTAACTGCCCATACAATGAAAAATTTAAGAAATTTTACTGTTTCTAAATTTTTTTATAAGAATTTGTATAAGATTACTATACTGAAACTGCAAGAGATTTTATAGAGAAAAATCACGTCAAAATGGTCAATTACAAATAATACTACTTTATACAAATATATCATCTAAAATTGGTATTTAAGATGGAAAATGTATGTTAAACTCTGCATTATCATATAAAAACCTTCTCTCCATTGCTTTTTGGCAAGCTTGAGGGGACTATTTGGGGATTAAACCTGTACCAGCTATGTTTTCTGCTGTTGTCGTTTTTTTGCACTAACAGTTTGACACTAGAGTTAGTAATGTTGGCATATTATGAGCCTTAGCTTTCAAATTATACTGTTTATTGTATTGTTTATTTTAAAATTAGAATATGATGATATTAAAAACTGAAAATGTGCAACGATTTTGTCTTCATATGCTGACTTTGGTACGATTATTTGTGGGAATTCGGCAATAAATCTATCTAAGTTAAACATTCTTTCCATGTTTACCGATATTTGTGTAGTTTATTTTACTTTTGTTCATTTTCAGTACACAAAATAGATATTATAATAGGAGAAAAAGAGTTTTTAAACAATAAAAACCCCATTTTGCCCTAAAATCTCCATTTCGCCTCAAAATCTCCATTTCGTGTTTTAGTCATACCCACATTACATCGCAAAAAAAAGATGAAAAAAATGTATTTTACACCTGTACAAACAGAATCAACACAAAAGTTAGGATCCATTACGGCTTTTCATTGTTTTTATGTCGATAAACCATTATTTTTACGATAACTAACTACAATCACGCTGTAGAGCGTCTGGTTTCGCCATTTTCGGAAAATGTGTTACCCTATGACTTCTGGAAAAACCCACGTCACGTGGTGAAAATTTCTAAAAATAGCAATTACGAAACTTGACGAAGATTGGTAATCAGGAAAAAACCGGATTGTACCGAGTGTCGAAGTTTACCGAAGTTAGTTACAGTTCCAGAACCTTAATTCAATCTGATTTATTACAACATGGTATGGTTCTGTTTTCTTGACCTGTCACAGTTTAAATAAAAGTCATAATTCAAATAATTACACGGTCACCAAATGTGTTACAGTACTTTAATTTGAACTTTCTCCGATGTTCAAATCGCCTCAAATATACATGTAGTTAGTTCATCAATGATCAATATGGGCCAGTGGCTCAGAGTTTGAAAGAAAGTAAATAACATGAGTGACCGTGAAATCATTCAAGTTTAGTTAATACTAAAGAAGTATATTTTTAAATAAGTTAAATTCAAACCATGGCCATTGTAGGCCTACATTTCTTGTTGCGAATAATGCACCTAGAAATGCTCCTGTTGTGTAAAAGTACATGGGAGAAGGGTTAACTGTTCAAAACTGTTAATACATGTGTCGGTTTCAGAAACACAATGTAACACAATTAAATTGTTGACCGAATGTTTGATTGTTACCAGTAACACAGTGACCTCGGAAAATGAATGTAGAAATCGGTGAAGGTAATAAAACCGGAAACATAGAATGCTAAAATGTCACTTTTATGATAAAAGATGAAGAATGTTTAAAAGGCTAAACACATTATTACCTGTAGTTTCAGAGACTAAATTACGATTTTGTTGCAAATTATTTGTAATGAGAAAGTCGACATGGTTGTCATATATGTCCATGCTAAAAGCCAAACGAAGACATGTGCAAATCCTTGAACTCACCAGAAGCGGACATTTATTGTGTTTATGTCGCTTTTATATATTCTTCAGCCATTTCACGGCGGTCAGACAACCTACACAGTCCTAGGGGATGCTAAGACATAAAAAAACAAATTGCTTTTAACATATCAAATTGTAAACAATCTGCAATATAAAAGCCAGATTATAGTTTTTATATGATAGTCTCGTTGCAACAACCTTGTATGAACTGGGGACACAGTAACAAACGTATGGAAATAGGAATTATAAAACTATGATTAATCGAATACATAGTTTGTCTAATGTTACAATTCTATTTACTGTTAATGTTGGTGTTTAAACATTGATACTACGTTTTTGTGATCTATAATTTCTTACACAATCTTCCTAAAAACTTCGCATCTTCATCTTCGAAGTTTAATATTTTTACTTCATTGCAAAAGACGTCAGTTTCATATAATTACTTTACATTAATTCATTTCAATAGCATAACACTGCATTGTTCAGATCCTTTAAATCTTTGTTTTCTCATTTTACTTTCTGCAATAATCTTCCAAGTTGAATTTCATCACTAGTAATTGATTTTGATTGACATGTGGCGAGAATAAGATTGTAAAAGATAAAAATGATAACGCTTCATTTGGTTATGTTAATGTAATGGCTTCAACTTCCTTTTTAAAATTGCAAATACATAATATTGACCTCAAAATAATTAAATATTGATAAAGGTAAAGTTAAGTTTGTAGCAGATAGTTCTCTGGCCGCATACTTCACTGGAAAGGATTCCCACAAAATAAACAAATGCTAAATAATTCAAACCGAAAATTACTCTTAAATCGAAAAAGGAGTATATTTTGCAGAATATCGATTATATCTAATTTTGATATTTTTACATTTTACATTGCACAAGTTACGAATTTGATATCGATTTACTTTGATTTTGTTGTAAAGTTTTGATACAGAGATGCCGTCTTGTCTGTTTTCAAAAGAATGTAATTATTTTAAAGCCTTTGAAAAGGAACTCACGGTTTAGACATAGACGTTTTAATTGAATTAATAAATAGTATTTTGATATGAATTATAGCCAAAATGTCTGAATGTTTAATATTGAATTTCAGAAAAATAATCAAAACATATTAATTGAAGCCCCTACATGGTTAAATGAGGAATGTATTGTCATAAGTCGTTTGCCTTTGTTATGCAATTAAAATGTTCTCAAAATATGAGACAATTAGGAACATCTCCAAAATTTTCTTCGCAGATAAGTTTCTATAAATTCGAATTTCAAAAGACATACAATACGGATATAATTATGTATAATTATACATAACATGTATAATCATGAGCGGTATAGAAACCAAATGAAGCTGACCTTAGTAAGTAAGGATTGTTGCGTTTGACGCAAGTAATCAAGTGTTTCAAAGATGTAAGTCCGATTATGCATACATTATTAATGAAAAATGACATCCACAAAAAAGGAGCACAAACATCAATCATTAATTTGAGTTAATCATATTAACTTTTATAGGCAGCATAACCAACTCTGAATTGGTTTAAATCTTCTTTGCCAGCCCTGCTAGCCTAGTCGGAAGCACATGAGTCTACTGAGCGAGTAGCCGTGTTTCCCGAGCAAAACAAACTTTCTTTGAGTTTGACAGTGAAATCGTTTCATTGGCCATTATCAATCTGCTTCTGGTTCTTTATCATAAGAAAGTTGTCAGTCAATATTTATTGAGATATAGCGTTTTAATCATGTCTTGATATAACCTATACAATGTGTTGCTATGGCGTTAAACCCAAACCGAAAATAAAAATCCGCTTTAGTAATCCTGTGACGCATTATTTTGTTAATTTACTACTCAATTTTAAGATGGCAGATCATATCAGACAAATGAGAATTTAGAATGATAACCGCAATATTCTCTTTAATATTAAAAATATTTGAATAATTGACATGCGTTCTTGTCATCAAACTTTCAAATCCATATACATGTATCTTAAAGAAAGCAAATTATCCTCTTTTAAATGTAGATGACATTCACTTAATTTTATGTTTAACATAATCTATATGGTTTAGTATGCAGTTAAACTCAAACAACCTCACATTTCTGTCTGACATGTTCGCTTAATAATTATGTAACTTATCAAGTGATGTCTAAAAATGTATGATATTTGGTCTTTTCTTTGTCATCATTCTTTTAATGACAATTTTTGAAAATAATAGACATTATACATGCTTATGAACTCTGATAGTTTTAGGTCACGGTTTGACACAATTTATATCACTTAAAATATCACATTTGGTGTGACCCATTAGCGCCATTACTAATGATCACTCCTGAAAAACAGTATTTGATACAATAAATGATAATTTAGAGTATTTTTGCCATCTTTAACGATGGGATTATTCAAACAATGGTTATAATAGTGACAGCGACGGTCAATAGATTGTAAAATCACACGAACATGCATAATTCATTAGACGAAACTTATATGTCAACTCATACATTAGGAAAGACACTCTTTACTGACCTTTTGATACTTTTTTTCTTTAAGTCAGTGTTTATGGAGACAAGGTAAAGTACCTACTTACAGCTAAAAAAATCCCTGGCTTCTATTTTAGTGTGTGCATTATATTTTTGACAGGCTACATACGTGTATGAATAAATATGCACCCATTATATAAATGAGGTTTAGAACTGGAGCAAATATTATGACTGAGGAAACATCAGTGTTTGAAATTGTACAAAGGATACTGCTTTCTGTCTAAAATAGAATCATTTACACAATTAAACAGAAAAATTATATATTTGGAGTTTTTATCATCCTGATGTAAGATAAAGTATAGTAGACAGTTCATATTATATTCGCGCCAAAAATACCTTTCAATACAAGTTTTTAATTTTATAGTCGAACTTGTGTTAATAGAGCTGAGGAAATAGACTGGAGAGACAAGGTTCTATCCATTATAAGAAATTACGCAGGCAAATCAAAGATGACACATTGAATGACAAGAGCAATTCCATTAGCACTAAGAACGTGGTTTTGTTGCGCATTACACGGCAACGTCAATGGACTTTTATCAAAATGTCAATAACCCTACAAAACTTTTGTTTTTCCATCGGATAATCACCAAGCATTAATTCTCGAGAAATAATGTAATTTTAACGGATGGGTTACACTTTGAAGATATCGTCTTACTGTTTACTTTCGTGGAATTTTTAAATTATCAGGAAAATTCACATGGGATGTTAATGTGTTACATTTGATGCAACTGTTAATGCAAATCACACTTTAAAAGGTCCTTTCAACTCTAGTTCGCTCACCTGAAGGTTTAGATGTAAAGATAATGATATAGAACTACTATATGCAAAATATCTGGCGCGAAATTGTGTCAAATTTAAGATCAATATTACAACATTTTGACATCGATACGGGTTCAATGGGGAATTTCCACACCCTTCGTAGAGATTCAGAACGTGTTGATTTTTAACTGTAGACCAAGGACTATTGTATGTAAGACATCAGCTATGTCAAGATACACCAACCACAATGTGGAGTCAATATCAGTTTTTGTAGATCAATTATGGTGCTTCTCGCTCAAAATAGGGAAGCTCTGTGTATCGTGCTGTGTATTCTGGAATGCTGAAAAAGAAATTATTGATGATGGACAAAAGCATTGATGAATGTATTGGTGAGGGGACAAATGACGTAGAAGGACAAGTCAGAAATGCTGACCATAAACCAGCGCGTTAAGATGAGCTAAAGGCGTTCTTTGAATTCAATTAAAGAAATTCTTAAACCATGAAAAATTTTACTAATATTGACATTTTATATCAAATGATGCATTCCGTCAAATCTCATTTCCTTAAGAATGATTTCATCAAAATATTCTTCAATTTTATTTCCTTTAGAATTACTTTATTAAAATATTTTTCAATTAAATTTTGAATCTTTGCAGTTTCTCATTGTGAAATTTCAAGCACACGTCCTCTTGAAACAATTTAAATCTTTAAAATGTCATTTCACATTTCACGAAAGACCAGGTTTTTTACCTTTTCATGAAACTAGTTGCCTAATGTTAATAAAATTACCTATACAGAGAAAGTTTAGCCTCCTCGTGGATGGGACCAAAGAAAAAGAACTAAGAAAGGACCGACGAAAGTAATACAATTAATCATTAAACTTTTTACCAAAATGTCTACCAAAATGTAAACAAATTAATAACAAATTAAATTTAGAATTAACACAATTTTAGAATAGAGCTAAACAGTAATTATGCTTGTGCAATTAAATCGATTGGCAATTTATGGAACGTTCAAATTCATGAAGCAGTAAATTATGCGCCAAAATTCACAGGAAATATATGGCAGAACAATAGAACGGTCATAGAACGGTCGTTTTCCTAGCGATCGAGGGAATACCGAAATCGAATCTCACATGACGCACTGGTAATGTCTTCCAGCAAGAAATCTAGCTGCGATTACTTTTCTAAAACGCTGTGTTTATTCGTCGAGTCAAAAAATGTAAGCTGTAAAAGACAAAGTGAACACCATTAGGAAACTGATTAAAGGTACTAGTTCACAGATTTGAGTTGTATGACAATTTGCACTAAATTGTCATTATCAAAACATTAATTTCCTGCTTCAAAAATGTTTCCATACAAGTGAGATAGTTTCAGAAAAAAATGATACTTAAGTTTAAATCTCTGAATGAGTACCGATAATAGATATCCGTAGCTCGATGACCATGTGGTTTTAGTTGTAGAGTATAATTAAAATTCTACATAGTCATGTCTGATGGTAACAAATAGTATGCTCATGTAAAAAGAATGTGTTCAAATGTTGGAATAAAGAGACATTGTAATACTATGCGATACAATTTGAAAACCCTATTTGTTACTGACGTATTTATATCACAGACATAATCAATATAATCAACATTATTCTGTTATTTACGTAGAGATCACTGAGTTCGCCATCTTGTTTTAATTAACATCACGTAACTAGTAGTCGTTTTAAAAGCGGCCATTTTATGTCTGTTATTCAAACGTATGATGTTCAGTCAATTAACCGACGTTGTAAAATTGCCCACGTTTGTTTTACCGGTGTATCAAGTAACAAACCACTACATGTATGTGAGGCAGTTCTACATCACTGTTTATAAAAGGTGTTCAAGTGCAAGTCTGGAAAGAGTTGTTTTGTATCAATACAAAAATCAATGCCGGGATTGTATAGTCTAAACGGAAGTGTTCATTAAAATATTCTCTTAAAATGTCCCACCTATTACAATAAATATTGGTGCAGACTAAGATTAGTGCAGACGATTTCCGGTATTCTGTCAGAATTCTAATAGACGGAAGTCGTAAACTTAGTGGAGGAATGTCTCTCAATTGTACTAGAATGGCGAAATATCTGTCATATTACGTGATTATAGTTCATGCGCATCAAAATGTAAGTATTTGTTTCTAACCAGTTTTACGAGAAAATGTTTTATTAAATCATTATCCCACATACAGCATATTGTGTAAACCTAGTTGTTTATATCACATAAAATATGAAGTTTATATGTCATGAACATGTGTGCGTAATACATTTCAATCTACGGAAACTTATATCCTGTAGAGTGTTGTAGAGGATCTCTAAGATCTCAATTGAGGGTCACGTCGAGATGACCTTTATGTCAAACAATAAATGCATAGCTTTCATCTAGACGCAACACTATTAATAACATTTTGATTTTGTAATTTATATTTTAATACCAAGGTTTGGGAGCTAATTTAACAGCGGTACTATTCACAGTCTGCGATTGGATGGTTCATTTCAAATTGCGTGACGAAGACGTATCATGTTACTAATCATAATAGTTTCGTCATGACTATAATGATAAGGAAAGGTCACATGCACGTGAACCTCGATTGAAAACGGCCAGATCTAAATTAGTGAGTAGGTGAGCTGAAAATATTAGATCGGACTTTAAACTTTCATTATTTTTATGAAACCATTTCTTGACTAAAAGCTTCGCTTTATCACTTTTAATTGTCACCCCAGAACTTAAATCAATGTTACAAGTAATTGAATTCGTTACATTCCGCTGCTTGCTGTTACTCTTTTGTTTAATGAGTGCTTAAATGCTACGAGTGTCTACGCGTTGCTATGGCAACGGATATGATTATCGTAAAAAGGAAGATAAATGATTTAATACATTTGTGATTTTGCGTTGTTTGCAAAGATTTATTTCGAGATTGAGACTTCTGTTGATGTCCCATTAAATCTTCAACAACTGTTTGTGTGGGAAGTCTGATTCCATACAGATTGTTAATAACCAGTTTTAACAATGACGGTTTAATTCTAAGAAGCATCATAAAATTAATTTATCGCTCCCTGATTTTAAGCAGTTTCTTTGAAATTTTAATGCTTGAAATGTAAAAATAAAATCAGGAGAGATGACTATCAAATATTTATCGAGGTAAGGGACAACATCGCATCTATACCACATCGCATTCCTACAATAAACTCTATTTCATGATTGAAAAAAAACCATTATGTTAAATGGCAATTAACGATGATAAAAGTCAAAGCGCACATATATGAAAAAGGTTCTGATGTTTTACACACAATTTTAATATTCATAATCGCCGTTCTTTGCCTAGTAATAAATTCCACGGCCCTTTGGTTTGTGGTCAGACTTATGGCCGACCCAGAAATCAGATTGGTTTCAAAAACGTCTATTATTTCTCTTTCTTGTAAATCGATCACGATTCGGAGCCAAATTGACATCCTCTGTGATACTTTCAGAGGACCTCCACCGGACTATTCATTGCTGGTATTTCCTGGCGAAATATTGCCACCAGGGGATGTTATGACCTGTGGCACAATATTCCGGTTTTCTCTGTAATTTTCTCGTCTTGAATTTACTGTACACGTCAAACGTTCGATAAATCGGCGACGAAATTGCTGTGAAAACCAGATATAGATAATGAAGTTGCTTGAATTGTTAACCTGCTCAAAGATAACTGTTATGCCTTTGAGAATTATCATGTCCTTGTTCTGCAAATCAAATATGGGCGGTTCCTTCAAAACCATAATAACCATACCAACCGTCATAGGGGTTTGCCACACCAAAAAGGAAATGACGACCGCCATTAACATCATGTTGGTGCGTGCCGACCTTACACCTGTTGTGTTTGATTGAGTCGCAGCTTTAACAGCTAGTCGTCGCAATGTCAATTTGATAATGATCGCTGCCGTCACTAAAAGCAAGACGGAAAAGGGTATTAGTGAGTAAAAACACGCCCCAATTATAACAAAAGCTCTGATAAAGTTCTTGTTATCATTTGTAACTAAATCCAGCACGCAAATTCCTGTTTTTGGATTAACATCTGTAGAAAAACTCCAACTAATTGCAAACGAGAGAACGATTGTATAAGCAAAGGCGATCCCAATTAAGATGTTTCTTTTGGATAGCCATAATTTTGTTTTCATTGGAAAGAAAACAGCAGTAAAGCGTTCAAAGGCAATCATTACGACAAACCACGACGATGTTATTTTTCCATGTCGAAACAGAGTGAAGAAAATCTTGCAGCCGTACTTTGACAAAGCACGAACATCGTAGCCAAATAATGTTTTAATGAATTGTTGATTAAATCGATTAGTTGAGAGCACAAGGGTGTCAGACAAAGCCAGGGCACAAAGAACAACTCTTGAACCCACCTTGCGGAATTTCGGATGTGACACAGTGAGAATTACACAACAGTTTCCAAATACCCCAGCTAGAAATAAAACTGGACACGTGTAAGTCATAATCTGTGCCATTAGCTCACGAACTTTGTATGTTTCCGTTTCAAACGTTCCTTCTGTAGTCGTGCTGTTTTGATAGTCTGTGTCATTCATGTTGCATTACATACGTCATTTCGTTCTGCTAGACTCGGTGAATTTTAATGTCTAAAATTAACAAAATGGTGATGACAATAACCAAAATAATGAAGGTTGGGATGGTTATATTATTGAAAGTGATGATTACATAAAAACAGAATTAAAAATTGACGTTGATAATAAAGCTAATGATATAAAGATAATAATCGCGCAGTTGCTGATGACTTGAAATTATGAACAGTTTTCAAGATATTTCCTGGCAGATGATATCAATGTACTAACTCGGAAGTCATGCCTTGAAACAAGCGATTAGGTGCTAAGTTTCAAGAAGAAAGGCACGACTTAATTAATTTAACACGACACAATGCAACTGGTTGAAGAGAAAAAAACTTAACAACAAATGTTTCTAGAAAAAATTTGTGCTTCAGCAGCAGAGTGACATTAATAAATGTCATAAATAATATCGGAAAGTTGTTTTTGTTTGTTTATGTTGGGTTAAGAGTTGTAGCAACACATTGTATAGGTCATATAACGGCGGTAAACAATCTATTTACTTTTCCTGGAAAGGCTAAATCTCTGGAATTAGCTGTTAACCAATAACTAAGCGCATACTTTCGTCAGTGACAGACAACTGCCCTACATAATTGAAAAACATTGGTAGGAGGGAGATTGGCTTTTTTAAGAAATGATCTTATGACCAAGCTCTACGAAGTATGCTCGCCCGGGAATCGAACCCACGACTCCTCCATCAGTATACTTGCGTGCTACCAAGTGAGCTAGCCGGGCGATTTTGCACAAAATGATTAGCCCATTAAGTTGAGACAGCTGATTAGAGGGAAAACCTCAGGACATTAAACAAAATGAAGCTTATAAGAGAATTTTACGCCACTACAATTGTAAACGACAAGAATGCATGGTTTATTTCTAAATAGAAATACAGACAATGTGAAAATATAAGCGGTACATTTACGGGAAAAGACCCGAACCCGGCCGTATAACAATATTTTAAAGACAGTGGATTTTAGATCGCGACGAAACGAGGAAGAAAAAATAAGAAAGGTCATCAAGCAGGCGAAACGGTACATGGCATATGGGTTTGACCACATTGTATGGCATATTTCAAAAGCTAATCCTACCTATAATACAATGGCCCTTACTTAATTGGAACTTATCTATCGACATCAACTATATCGATTTGGAGAAGACGTCTGACAATATCAACTTGAATTTAAAAATTCGTTGGAAAAACCTTACCACAAACATCCAAATTCTGGATAAAACTGGCATCAAATGTATAGTTTGTGAGTTTCAGAAAAGGCGATAGAGATAACTGCGTGCAATTAAACGCCGATTATCACATATGGCTTTATGGTGAATATCACCAAGGAAAAGAGATAAGATAGATTCTTGGGCACATGGATGAAAACTATAAAGGAATTCATGGAAACAGCAATCAGGACATGGTATTATTATATACCGCATGGATAGCTTTCCGATGACAGAAAGGGTTGGAAAAGATTTGTTGTCATATAAGGCACCAAAAGAACTAAAGAGGAATAAGTAGGTCCGTAAATTTTGATGATGATAATGATGATAAATCTAATAGTGAAGGCGTTGGTAATAAATAAAGCTTGTTCTATTTTTAGAAGGTAGCTTTCAGCAAAAATTGCTGATTAGGCATTGAATCAATATTTATGCTAAAACAAAATAATTATTAAAACTTATCCCCAAAAAATACATTGGATAATGTTATGAAAATAAAATGATAGAAGGTCTTACCTTTGTGTTATCCTTAGTTGTCTAATTTTTGAAACTGCTTCTGGAAAGATTTATAATGATTTGCACAAAACTGCGCATGCTCGGTAA
Organism: Mactra quadrangularis; assembly: GCA_025267735.1. Lineage (NCBI taxonomy): Eukaryota > Metazoa > Mollusca > Bivalvia > Venerida > Mactridae > Mactra > Mactra quadrangularis. Next base: position 41,669,644 of record CM046305.1, on the reverse strand, counting down.
CTAAACAAGTGCTTTGTTAATTGCTGATAGAATAAAATCGTAACAGTTTGATATGAATAAATAATGATATTGTGTATTGGCTCATTTATTAAACCGAATACAATATAACAGCTACGATGAAGCCCTCTAAAATCAAATCCTCAGCACAGCAACATCTTTGGATATTTTCTTATGCATGATTTAATTAAGAACTTCAGTCAGTTATCTTTCCCTGGTAACATCTGAAGCAATCCAATTGGTAAGGAGGTCCTTACAATTGGAATCCTCGGATTTTATTTTTGACTTCCTATGTAAGGAAAAAAAATTCATCTTTATTAACTTTTTTGTTAATGAAGATATTTACAAAAGTGATGGAATTTAGATAGTTCTTTAACAAAAAATACTTAGCTTGAATTTCAAACAAATTAAATGATTATAAAAAAAGTTACTTAAGATTAATTTCGGCAAATTGACATTGAAAAGTAACTGTAAATCCGAGTAATCCAACTAATTGGACCTACCTATTTGAGGAGTATACAAGAGGAAATAACTGACTAAGTTCCTAATTGAATTTAATATCTGCAGGGTAGCATTCTCTATACATCAACACATTTTAAGCCCCCAGTGGTTGTAGCGTACTTTGCATCACTGACAGCTTAAATTACATGTCTAAAACATAAAAGTGCAAATCCTTTGCTGAAACATTTTGATATGCATTTTAAAGTAAAGTAATTGATATGAATGCAGTAATAATGGAATTTCAAGAGACAACAGTGCGAACATTTCATGGGGATAAATTATTTACATTTTAATTAATAAGCGAATTTATTGTTGCAGCAATGTTTTGTCTGATGGAAAATTAGCTCTATAACAAATGATAACATATTACATGTAGTGTTTAATTTCATAATTTAGATGAATCTATCATGAAATTATTTCTACGGCCATTATCTCTCCTACCAATGATTTTTAATTTTTAGGGCAGTTGTCGTTCAATAGTTAGTTAACAGCTAAAATGCGGAGATATTGCCTTTCCAGGAAGAGTGAGTAGGTTGACTGACCACCGTTATATGACCTAAACAATGTGTTGCTACGGCGTTAAACCCCCTCCTCACAAAAAAGGATTATGACTTTTTAGAAATGGTAGTTTTGGCGTACAGTCAAATCCTATACGGTATGTCCAAATCAGGTTGTGAAAAGAGAAGTATCACATGCTGTTAAAAGGGTTTTTTCACAAGTTAATGTCAATTTTTAGACACTTATGTTATTGTTAATTTCTAGCTAGCGTTTGCACATGATTGCGCAATGGTAGGGCGCAGGATATCGATAACGGATGTCCTTGATTAGATACCGACCGCAGACGTTTATACTCGCCCATGACAATTTGATATTTAATATCGATTTTCCTCTATAAAGTTATGAGTTTTTTGTAGAAGTGTTAGGTAGTACTGGGGAGAAAAAATGCTAAGGAAAGGTGATTACGACGGCGGATTTTTCTTGCAACTGTAGTAGTTGTTACGTTAAAGAAACGTGGTATTGCCGGCGTAAACGAGCAAATTCAGTAGTTTGATTTTTAGATAAAATGAAAATTGAAATTATGTGCTCGGCGAATTAAAATGGATGCCAGATTAAAATCCGGAGCCCGGATATAATATACAATATATTTTATCAAAAATGTAATTAATCAATGAAAGAGCAAATACAAGTGTTGAGTGCTTCCTTTTTAGCTTCGCTTACATTGATAAAAAAAACAATACTATATTAGGTTTTGAAAACGTCAATACATCTGTAGTGCAGTATATATAGGTGCTTTGGACAAAAATACATGGAAAATGGCAAAATTCCCGTATGCAGTCAAAGATGATAATAATAATATTAATAATATATCTTTATTTAAAGATGAATACTTCTTAAGCGCAAGGCTTATCTCCAAGAAGGTCATCTAACAAATAATACAATTTTACATACAAATGATCAATATAACCAACAAATATCAGAACATTAAACACAACACAAACAATTTACACAAAAAACATACACAAACCCCGATAATATCAAGCAGCAATCTGGATTATTTATCCAAAATATACTAGTACATAAAGAGATGATATCAGTTAGTTGCAATACTAAAATGGGTTAGGTTTGAAAAACATTTTTTCGAATTTGTTTTGAAAAAACGTTTTAAGCAAAAAGCGGAAATTATTCAGAGACGGTGCATTTTTTATATTCAGAGGTAAAATATTCCAGACATATGCAGATTGGTATTGAAATATTGTTTTACTATAATATGATCTACAAAACGTCATGTAAGCATGAATCTGTTTATTGAACGAAGAGAACAGTTATCGTATTCAGATAGACAAATAAGATTTTGCATACTGTCAGGCGTCACACCATTAATAATTCTATAAATCAATACTGGAAACAAAATTATAAAGGAAACAAAAATCATGTTTCTACTTAAAATAATGGGTTAACCGACGTTACCATACTAAAAAACCACAATAAATTGATAAAAAATATTTAACTGTTTGTCGTGATAACTAAGTGTAAATAAATACATGTATCACATTTCGATTTCCGGGTGAACATAACCGTGTAAAACTTAGCGCTGTAGTTATTTAAATACCTACACTACCCAACTCATTCCAGTCGCGCTCTTGGCTCAGTGATAAGCCGCGGCTGGCTGTGGCGTAGTGGTTAGCCAGTCTGACTTCGAATCCGGAGATCGCGGGTTCGAGCCCATTAGGTTATACCCTATGTATACATGGGTTGTCGGCCTGGTGGTTGGGTAAGAAACCTATAGTAGGAAGAGCTGGCCGTCGTATATAACTCTGTGTTGAATACAACGTTAAAAAATATTGAACGCACTTGTACCATGTTTGATTATACCTAAAAATGTAAACTTAAATATCTATTTTCCCCCTTACATGAGAAAGACTTTGCGAGTTCTTGTACTGCAAATGTGTCAGGGATTTAAGCTAGGCGATCAACCGTTCAGTTCAATTAAGGTTCAGAAATGGCGTAACATCTAAATGAAATATGACCCATTATTTTATTAGTTAATATGTGATGAGTCTAAACATTAGATATACCTTTACACGTTTTATTGCTTCTTTTCCACTCTCTCCATTGTCCTAATTATCTAAGACCTCTACCTTCTGAAAAGGCAGACGTCTTATGGTCTAACGGTTTTTATAATGCCTCTTTTTTCTGTTTCGTCCTCGGCGAACACTTCTGTTTAGTGGGGATCTTCGTCATTTCCTTGCATCTCAATACTTACTCGCACCATTTATCTCTTCTAGTTTTGTTTGTATTTCAGTTTCAGTGTATTCTAGTTCAAAGAATATATTTCACCAAAGGTTGAAAGATTGCAACTCTCTTTAAAACATGATTGATCAATTTAGGTAGGTTTTTATCTTTTTTCTCACAAAATTGTCAAATGAACGGTGGGTTGAATGTTTGTTATTGTTTTCACTTGCGCCAGTTAAGACAAGTGTGAGGTTGGTAAGCCCTAGAACCTGATTTAAAACCCCGGTTGCAATTAATTGTCCACTGTTCATTACACGACTGAAATCCCTTATGTTCTTGTTTTCGTTTTTGTTTGTCGCATCCCTTTAAATCTAAATTAAAAAAATTAAATATTTCTCATTGTTTGCCTGTTGGCTCTATGATAGCCCCGTGTTTTAAACAGTTGCTGTTCTATTATGTTTGCTTTCGCCTCTTTAAACAAATTACAAACGTTGAAATTAAAGCAAGTTTAATATTCAATTTACCGTTTGGATAAACTCCTAAACTTAGAAACTATTTGCAACATCACGCTTACGCTTACGCTCCCTTTGCAGTTCAGTGAATACATTACATTCACCCACTGCCTTAAAACTTGTCGATTTATGATATTTACCTTTACTATGAACCTTTGAATGTCCAATGAAAGATTACCAAATTTCAATTTAGCTGAAAAACTTTATACGATTTTCATTGGTTGAACGAGTTAACAACACCTTATATGGTATGATCATACTAGTGACGAATGCAACCTCGTATGACGTCATATATAGCGTGGCTATACTTTGTATATAAGTTCAATAAGTTGCTTTATGTTTACAGTTAAAAGATCAGAGATACACATTTAAACAGATCAATGTTTACTATCATATTTGTTAATTTTTCATTATTTAACTAATGCAAAACTGTCAAACATCTTTGCATTTCGACATTTGGAAATTACAGGCGTGAGAATTTTTTGCATCTATTTTTAAAAACCACGTGACAGTCATGCGATTTAAATGTTTATTTGACTCTGCCTAAAATAGAAATATCATCTTGAACGTAGTATTTTAGCAGAGGTAGATAGTGAACGAGTGAATCTTTCAAACCGATGTATTTGAGAGTACTTCACGCTCAGTAACCTTATGGTTCTTTAAAAATGCCGAGAAGTATAGTTGTGCTGTAGATTATGCTTATCTTTGACGTCAAGAGTACTTTTTACAGACGAGTGTCACCTTTTACAAGGAAAACGATCAAATAAATAAGGACCAATGGAACTTCAGATTTATTTACGGGAATGCTAACTGGCAAGGATATATTCTTTATGGGTCACGTAAAGTTGAATGCTGAAAGCAATTTAGCGTTGATGAAACAAAAGTCAAATAAGAATATGTTATTTATAAAGCTTAAACGGGAGGTTTTGTTTCATTAGCAGTGTTTGGTGGAAAGTGATGCGATACGTATATTGGTGCATTTTGACAGTTAAGTTTGTTTGATATCTTTTATAGTTTTGCAATTGGGTTTCTGTCAGTTAGCAAGGAAAGTGAAATCATGGATTATTTGAAGTCTACTTGTACATTTAAGTTTAATGACTATTATTACGAATGCATTATCTTTTGTTTATTAATTAGTACCTATGTAGTCACCACGGAAGTGACAAAAGTTCATTTTGATACAAAAATGGAAGGTAATACTTTAAGGAGATTTCTGCAACTGTCTTTAACTAACTGCTATCAGCAATGCATGTCTAGAAAGGCATGTAAATCATTTAACTATGAAAGATATATGCTTCTATGTGAATTAAAAGAATTTGATTTAATGACTGCTCCAAATAACCTCCGCGAAATCTCGTCCTCCATTTATTGGCAAAAGGTGGACATGGAACATACAACAGCGCATTCTGGATGTGATTCTTGTTTGGACAATGAAAGTTGTGAGGACCTTGGAAATGGTACATTTGGCTGTTTTGTCAGAGAATGTCAGACATCTCCGCATCTGTATAATTTTACCTCTTTGTTAGGTAATCAAAATGCAGTCGGTTCAAAGGTGAAATATCGATGCAATGGTCCTACATTAACATTTGGAGAATCTTCAAGTCAATGTTTACGTAATGGTAGTTGGTCTTACCCTAACTTCAAGTGTGCACCTTTACAATGTTTGACACCAAACGTTCATGAGAACTATTTCATTGTAAATATTACTATCGAATCTGATTGGCCGATGGTTTATTTCCGGTGCCATGGCAACGCCATAACAAGAGGATCTCCACTTCCGTGTAAGAGCAATGGCGTCTATGATTATCAACATACTTGCTGCGATGAACCTGATTCAGCAGAATGGGTGAAAATATTTCGAGTTATTGCTGCGAAAGGGCTGAGCCCTCGAAAATATTTCCTTTATGGAAGAGATTCAAGCGATGTAGAGACCGGATGTCAATTGAGAAGGACCGATGTGATAGATAGTTGGAATATCGGACGAGTTGCAAGGGTAAAGATTGAACTTCTGAAAGACAAACATATTATGGGTTGGATGGTTTTTAATGGTCGTAACACTACCGTGGGCACTTGGATGTCAGCTGAACAATTGCTAGAGTCTTCGTGGAGTGATCTTGCACCCAATGGACATTTTCAAACGTTTAGTATACATGGATTCCCTTTAACAAATGCAACGGACGCTCGTTTTGCAATTGTAGAACACTTTTCGGACGTTAATTGTTCGGATATAAGTGGGTGGATGCTAACTTTGTCTGAGTCTCTATGTATGCCGCCTAGCCCTGGTTACCCCGACATTGCTTACGCACCTGGGACAACCATGGCTTTAAGGGCTGATCAATTTGTGTATGCAGATAGCATTGTGATTTTAATTGATTTTGTAAATTGATTACGTCAAACTGTTCAGGTCAAATGTTGTTTGGTTTTCCCGAACATAGATTCAGACTGCGGTACTTCTCTACTTACTATCGATAAAAATGAATATCCAAGGTTTTTTGTAACTTTTTATTCAAGATAATGTTTGTACAATATATATATTGTGATATCAATATAGTAAGTTTACAAGAAACAGTTGAATAAGATCTATAAATATACATAAATACACAAAAACATGCATATATAGATAGGTATTTTGTTACTCCATATATTGGAGTTCATCCATATATTCATATGGAGATACATTGTCAATAGTGTTGATGAATCCATCATTTTCAATATACATCAATGCAGATACATTGTCTTTAGAAAATACATGTATTACTAAGTCATACAATGTATCAGGTATTTCCTTTGCCAGCATCCTTTTAATGACAAATGTATTGAAAAAATAGACTTGCTAATGAACTCTGATAGTTTAAGATCAGGGTTTGACACCATTAATATCACTTTAAATTTCACGTTTTTCGTGTGTCCCATTAGCGCAATAAATATTGAACACTCCAAAAAACAGTTTTTAATACATTAAATGATAATTTAGAGTATTTTCGCCATCATTAATAATAGAATTATTCAAACAATGGTTATAATAGTATCAGCGACGGTCAATAGATTGTAAAATCACACGAACATGCATAATTCATTAGACAAAACTAATACGTCAATTTATACATTTAGTAAGACATTTAGTACTGACCTTGTTATACTTTTTTGTCTTTAAGTCAGTATTTATACGAGATACGGCTTTCTTTTTTATAAATAGAAACATTTACATAAAGGATATTTTCATACATGTTTCGAAAAAGGTTAATCCGACTAATGTAAACATTGATAAGGAAAAGGCGATGAAAAACAACGTTCAATCAATGATAAGCAATTACGCAAACAAATCAAATTTGACACATTGAATAACAAGAACAATTTTATTAGCTTACTGAAAATGGTTTTAATGCGCATTACACAGAGCAGCGGCAAATCCAATGGACTTTCCTCAAAAGTATTAATGACCGTAAAAAATGTTTTCCCCTCGGATTATCACCAAACACGAATTCTCAAATCCGTCAGCAAGAAATCTAGCTGCGATTACAGTAAAAACTCTGAAAACCGGACATGGTCCGGACTGACCAAAAGTCCGGGTTTTTTTTGTAGGATTCCGGTTTTCAGAGGTTTATACAGAAGTACTAATTAAAAAAGGCTATGGGTTTGTTGGGACATTTCCCTACATTAAATGGATGGTTTAGCTGTGTCTAAATTTATTATTAATTAAAGTTTGGTCAATTTTGGTTTGGTAAGTGTAAATTTACTGAAATTTACAGAGATAAAAGAAAAAATGGAATAATAACTTTTCTTTAGTTACATTTACATGTTATCAATGGACTAAAAATGTATTCAAATAAATAATTGATACATATGGATGCTATTCTCATTTTAAATGAATGCATATAAACACATAAAAATAATAACAACATCATATAAACATGTAATATTTTTCCAATATCTTGCTCAAAATAAAAAGATAGGCATCATTATTTCCTTACAATAAACAAACTTTAGTAATTTTGAATACAAACATGAAGCCTCTTTATTTGTATAAAAACAATATTTAAAATTACAATATTTTCACACATCATATCTGTACAACAATACATGTATATACAAAACAAACATTATAAGAATCCTAATCAATGACAGACAAGTGTTTATCACGCCTGTATAGATAAAATGCTTGGATATTTAATTAACAATTGACATCTTCCTGGGATTATGATTAACTAACTGTTACAATACACAGAAAGTTGACACTTTCCGGTTTTCAGAAGATTTTTTTTTCATATTTATCATAAGACGCCATGGCAAAAGGTCCCGTATTCGGTATTCAGAGTTTCCGGTTTTCAGAGGATATTTTTAATGCGTTTAATAGGGAAAAATATGGGACTTTAAAAATCGTCCGGTTTTCAGAGGGTTCCGGTTTTCAGAGGGTCCGGTTTTTAGAGTTTTTATTGTATTTCTCTAGAACTCTTTGTTAATTGGTTTTGTCAATAATTGCAAGCTGTAAAAACGATTAGGAAAACCGTGAAAAATCGATTTATCGATACCCGTAGCTCGATGACTACTTGGTTTTAATTGTAGAGAATAATACCACATACTCATGTCTGATGGTAACAAATAGTATATTCCTTTAATAAGAAAATATGTTCAAATATTGGAAAAAAGAAACATTGTAATACTATGCGATATACCCTTTTTGTTACTTATTTATATAATATTACAATCATAATCAACATTATTCTGTTATTTACGTAGAGATCATAGAGTTCGCCATCTTGTTTTAATTAACATCACGTAACTAGTAGTCGTTTTAAAAGCGGCCATTTTATGTCTGTTATTCAAACGTATGATGTTCAGTCAATTAAGCGACGTTGTAAAATTGCCCACGTTTGTAATTAACCGGTTTATCAAGTAACAAACCACTACATGTATGTGAGGCAGTTCTACGTCACTGTTTGAAAAATGTGTTCAAGTGCAAGTCTGAAAAGTGTTGTTTTGTATCAATACAAAATCAATGCCGGGATTGTATAGTCTAAACGGAAATGTTCATTAAAATATTCTCATAAAATGTCCCACCTATTACAATAATTATTGGTGCAGACTTAGATTAATGCAGACGATTTCCGGTATTCTGTCAGAATCGTAATAGACGGAAGTCGTAAACTTAGTGGAGGAATGTCTCTCAATTGTACTAGAATGGCAAAGTTTCTGTCATATGACGTGAATATAGTTCAAGCGCATCAAAATGTAAGTATTTGTTTCTAACCAGTTTAATAAAGAAAAGTTACAAAAAACATTCAACATATTTTGCAACACTAGTTGAGTCTATTTGATTAAATATTTTCAAGCGGGACACAATCATAAAAATATACATTTCTATCACAAGATATCTTGTAGAGCGTGTTTGTTCAGGATCTCTAAGATCTCAATGAAGGGTCACGTCGAGTTGACCTTTATGTCGAACAATAAATGCGTAGCTTTTATCTAGACAAAACAATATAAATAACATTTTGATTTCATAATTTCTTTTTAGACCAAATTGCGTGACGTGTTTTTAATCATAACAGTTGCGTCATGACTATAATGATGAGGAAAGGTCACCTGAACGTGACCCTCTTTTGAAAACGGCCAAATCTAAATTAGTGAGTAGGCGAGCGGAAAATATTAGATCGGGCTTTAATCATATTGAGTACATCTTTAAGATATACTTCATTATTTTCATTAAGCCATTTCTTGGCTTAAGGTATCGCTTTATCCATTTTTATTGTCACCCCAGCACTTATAATATTGTTACATGTATTTAAATTTGTTACATTCCGCTTGCTGTTACTCTTTTGTTAAAGAGATGCTTAAATGATACGAGTGCCTCCGTGTCCCTATGGCAACAGAGATGATTATTGTTAAAAGGAAAACAGTTTTGTCAATGACGTTTTAATTCTAAGAAGCATCATAAAATTAATTCTACGGATTTATCGCTTCCTGATTTTAAGCAGTTTTCTTGAAACTTTAATGCTTGAAATGCAAAAATAAAATCAGGGGAGATGACTATTAAATATTTATGGAGGTAAGGAGCAAAGAGTTCTGCCCCTTGATTATTGATTAACTGTTCATGTAATTTTAGTGATTAACTGAATTTTCAAGCAAAGGCGCATCATATTAACTTGGTTAAACAGTGCAGATATTCCTTCGGTAAACGAATGGAAAACACATTTGTACTTCTCACTAAAAAGTACAGGTAACGAAACATGCTTCAGTTCAACAATTGTATTTCGATACCATAACGCATTCCTACGATAGACTTTATTTCATGATTGAAAAAAAAACATAATATCAAAATGGCAAAAAACGATGATAAAGGTCAATGGGCACATATATGAAAAAGGTTGGGATGTTTTACACACAATTTTAATATTTATACTCACCGTTCTGTGCCTAAAATAAATTCCACGATACTTTGGTTTGTGATCAACTTATGGCTGACTCAGAAATCAGATTGGTTTCAAAAACGTCTTTTCAGTTCTTCTTTCTTGTAAATCGATCACGATTCGGAGCCAAATTGACATCCTCTGTGATAGTTTCAGGGGACCCAAACATCCACCGAAATATTCATTGCTGGTATTTCCTGGCGAAATATTGCCATCAGGGGATGTTATGACCTGTGGCACATTTTTCCGATTTTCTCTTTAATTTTCTCGTCCTGTATTTACTTTACACGTCAAACGTTCGATAAATCGTTGACGAAATTGCTGTGATACCAAGATATAGATGATGAAGTTGCTTGAATTGTTAATCTGCTCAAAGATAGCTGCTATGCCCAGAAGAATGAGCATGTCCTTGTCCTCATAAGTAAACATGTGCGGTGCCTTCAAAACCGTTATGACCATTAAAACCGCCATAGGCGTGAGACACACCACGAAAGATATGACGACCGCCATTAACATCATGTTGGTGCGTGCCGACCTTACACTTGTTGTGTTTGATTGAGTCACATCTCTAAATGCTAGTCGTCGCAATATCAATTTGATTATAATCGCTGCCGTCAAAGAAAGCAAGACGGAAAAGGGTATTAATGAGTACAAACACGCCCTAATGATAACAATAGCTTTGATATAGTTTTTGTTATCATTGGTAACTGAGTCTGGCACGCAACTCCCTGTTTTCGGATGAACTTCTGTTGAAAAACTCCAACTAATTGCAAACAAGAGAACGACTGTATAAACAGAGGCGATTCCGATTAAGATGTTTCGTTTTGATAGCCATAATTTCGTTTTCAATGGAAAGAAAATAGCAATGAAGCGTTCAATCGCTACCATTACGATTAACCACGACGATGTTATTTTTCCAAGCCGATACATAATGAAAAATATCTTGCAACCGTACTTTGACAAACCACGAACATCATAACCAAACCATTTTTTCATAAATTGTTGATTAAATAGATTAGTTGATAGCACAAGGGTGTCAGACAAAGCCAAGGCACAAAGAATAAATCTTGAACCCATATTGTTGAATTTTGGATGTGACACAGTGAGTATTACACAACAGTTTCCAAATACCCCAGCTACTAATAAAACTGGACTTGTGTAAAGCAATATTTGTGGTATTAGCATTAGAATTTTGAGTGTTTCCGCTTGAAGCATTACTTCTCTGGGCATCAGGGATTGATAGTCTGTGTCATTCATGTTGAATTTCATACGTCGTTTCGCTAGACTCGTTGATTTTAAATGTCTAAAATGAAAAAAATGATGATGACGACAATAACAATGTTAATGAAGGTTACGATTATATACTTATATTGTTGACAGTGATGATAACATAAAATAAATTTTAAATAGTGTCGTTGATGATGCTGATGTTGAAAAGGTAATAATCGCACATTTATTTATTATTCATTGAGCATAAATCACACTCAACATGGTACAAGTTAGACATAAAACAATTTATAACATTTCATTTAAAAATTTAAACAATTTAATAGGTTAAAGCATAAAAAGTAAATATCACAAGATTTTTTAATAATTTGCACTGATTGAATTTTCATAAAACATTTTCATGTTTATTTAAAATCAAATTTGGTGTACGACCATGCTCAATGTGTTTATATACATTGAATATTACAAAAAAAAAACAGAACAGTCTTATTGCCATTGTGGTCCATGGTCATAAACAAAGAAATGAAATTATGACTCAGGAGAGGCTCCTTAAAATAAATTATTAATATAAATTAAGAATTAGACATATGTAAAAAAAGGTATAAAAATTTACAATTAATTATCACAGGGAGAATTATATCTTACATACCACACAAATAAGTAAGGTATCACAGTTTACTTAGATTGATGATGACTTGAATTGAGGCATAAATGTCAGACTCAAAGTCATTCCTTGAAACAAGCGAATAGGTGCTAAGTTACAAGAAGAAAGGCATGACGCTATTAAATTAACACGACATATATTGACAATGCAACTGGTTGAAGAGAAAATAAACTTAGCAACAAATGTTTCTAGGAAGACATTGTGCTTCAGCAGCAGCGTTCTCCCTATAATAAATGTCAGAAATAATTTGGAAAGGACTAGAGAGATTGTACCAAATGTTAGCCCATGAAGTTCTGACAGCTGCTTTGGAGAATGTCCCCAAGAATTAATAGATAATAACGCTTATAAGAGAATTTAGGCCACTACAATTGTAAAAGACAACAATGAATGGTTTATTTCTTAATATAAATTCAGACTATATGAAAAAATAAGCGAAACAATTACGACAAAAGACCCGAACCGGTTCGTATAGCTAATTTTAAAGACACTGGTTTGCAGTTCGAGATGAAACGCAACAGACAAGATAAGGAAGGTCATCAAGCAGGCGAAACGGTTTTTGACATATTAGTTCGACCTCATTGTATGGCATATGCTTAAAGCTATCCTTACTTATAAAACAATGGCCCTTATACAATTGTGACTCATCTCTCTACATCAACTACTTCGATTTCGAAAAGGCGTTTGACAGTATAAATTTGAATTTAAAATTTCGTTGGATTAACCTTAGACAAACATCCAAATTATGGATAAAACTGGCATCAAAAGTTTAGTTTGTGATTTTTACATAGGGGATAGAGATAGCTGCGAGCACATAAAACACCGACTATCTCATATGGCTTTGCGGTGGATATCACTGAGGAAAAGAGGTAAGATAATATTCTTTGGCAAATAGAGGAAAACGATACAGGAATATATGACAACAGCGGGCAGTACATGTTATGGATGGCTCAATCATGGCGGATAGGGTTGGAAAAGAATTGTTGGCACCAAAGGCACCAAAAGGACTTAAAAGGAATAAGTAGGTCAGTAAGTTTTGATGATGACAATGATGATAAAACTAATGATGAAGGCGTTGGTAATAAATAAAGTTTGTTCTAATTTTAGAAGGCAACTTTCAGCGAAAATTGCTAATTGGAGCGATATTTATGCTAAAACAAAATAATTAATAAAACTTATCCCAAGAAAATACATTGGATAATGTAATGAAAATAATATGGTAGGAGGTCTTACCTATGTGCTATCCTTAGTTATTTGACTTCAGACACTGCTTCTGTGTTGATTTATAATGATTTTTGCACAAAACTGCGCATGCTCGGTAACCAAACAAGTGCTTTGTTAATTGCTGATAGAATAAAATCATAACAGTTTGATATGAATAAATAACTTTGATATTGTGTATTGGCTCATTTATAAAACCGATTACAATATAACCGCTACGACGAAGCCCTCTAAAATCAAATCCTCAGCACAGCAACATCTTTGGATATTTTCTTATGCATAATAAGAACTTCAGTCAGTTATCTTTCCCTGATAACATCTGAAGTAATCCAATTGGTTTTACTATTGGAATCCTCGGATTTTATTTTTGACTTCCTATGTAAGGAAAAAAGGAAAAAAAATCATCTATATTAACTTTTTTGTTAATAAAGATATTTACAGAAGTGATAGAATTTAGATAGTTCTGTAACAAAAAATACTTAGCTTGAATTTCAAACAAATTAAATGATTAACAAAAAAGTTATTTAAGATTAATTTCGGCAAATTGACATTGAAAAGTATCTGTAAATCCGAGTAATCCAACTAATTGGACCTACCTATTTGAGGAGTATACAAAAGGAAATAACTGACTAAGTTCCTAATTGAATTTAATCTCTGCAGGGTAGCATTCTCTATACATCAACACATTTTAATCCCCGAGTGGTTGTAGCGTACTTTGCATCACTGACAGCTTAAATTACATGTCTAAAACATAAAGGTGCAAATCCTTTGCTGAAACATTTTGATATGCATTTTAAAGTAAAGTAATTGATATGAATGCAGTATTAATGGAATTTCAAGAGACAATAGTGCGAACATTTCATGGAGATACATTATTTACATTTTAATTAATAAGCGAGTTTATTGTTGCAACAATGTTTTGTCTGATGGAAAATTAGCTCGATAACAAATGATAACATATTACATGTAGTGTTTAATTTCATAATTTAGATGAATCTATCATGAAATTATTTCTACGGCCATTATCCTCCTACCAATGATTTTTAATTTTGTAGGGCAGTTGTTAGTCACTGACGTAAGTATTCGCTCAATACTTACATAGTTAACAGCTAAAATGCAGAGATTTAGCCTTTCCAGGAGGAGTGAGTAGGTTAACTGACCACCGTTATATGACCTAAACAATGTGTTGCTACGGCGTTAACCCCCCTCCCCACACACAAAAAGGATTATGACTTTTAGAAATGGTAGGTTTACGTAAAGTCAAATCATATACAGTCTGCCCAAATCACGTCGTGAAAAGAGAAGTATCATTGCTTCGAAGACCCGCTGTTAAAATGGTTTTTATCAAACTAATGTCAATTCAGGATATTGATAAAGGAGGTTCTTGATTCAATACCGACCCCAGCGGTTTATACTGGCCCATGACAATTCGATATTTAATATCGTTTTTCCTCTGTAACGTTATGCGGTTTTTTTTGTAGAAATGTTAGGTAGTACTGGAGAGAAAGAGTGCTAAGGAAAGGTGATTACGAGGGCGGATTGTTCACTTATTTTTCCTGCAACTAAAGTAGTTGTTACGTTTTAGTCATGTGGTATTGCCGGCGTAAACGAGCGAACTCAGTTCTTTGAATAATATGAAAATTGAAATTATGTGCTTCGATTTCTTTAAATCTTAACACCATTTCGAACGGCGAATTTAAATGGATGCCAGATTGAAATCCGGAGCCCGGATGTTACAATATCTACGTTTTATTAAAATCGTAATTAATCAATGAAGGAGCAAATACAATTGTTGAGTGCTGAAAATTGTGCTTCCTTTTTATCCACGCTAACATTGGTAAAAACCAATACTGGATTTGGTTTTAAAAACGTTAATACATCTGTAATGCAGTATACATAGGTTCTTTGGACAAAAATACAAGGAAAATGGCAAATTTCCCGTATACTGCCAAAGATGATAATAATAATATTAATAATATATCTTTATTTAAAGACGAATAGTGCAAGACTTATCTCCCAGAAGTTCATCTAACAAATAATACAATTTTACGTACAAATGATCAATATAAACAACAAATATCAGAGTATTATACATAACAAAAATAGATTAATATATTAAACACACACACACACACACACACACACACACCCACACACACAAAAACACACAAAACAACAATAATATCAAGCAGCAATCTGGATTATTTATCCAAAATATACTAGTACATAAAGTGATGATATCAGTTAGTTGCAATACTAGAATGGGTTAGGTTTGAAAAACTTTTTGAATTTGTTTTGAATTAGAAATGTTTTACGCAAGAAGCGGAAGTTGTTTAGAGACGGTGCATTTTTTATATTCAGAGGTAAAATATTCCAGACATATGCAGATTTGTATTGAATTGTTGTTTTACGTTTTACTATAATATGATCTACAAAACGGTCGAGTTTACACGGAACTGTTTATTGAACGTAGAGAACAGTTTTCGTATTTAGATAGACAAATTAGATTTTGTATATAGTCAGGCGTCATACCATTAATATTTTTGTAAATCGATACTTGAAACGAAAAGATAAAGGAAACACAATTATGTTTATACTTAAAACAATGGGTTAACCGACATTACCATACTAAAATAAACATAATAAATTGATAAAAAATATTTAACTTTGTCGTAATAGCTAAAAGCAAATATCAAATTTCAATTTCCGGGTGAACATAACATTGCATTCCTTAGCGCTGTAGTTATTTAAATACCTACACTACCCAACTCATTCCAGTCACGCTCGTGGCTCAGTAGTAGAACGCATGAGCCGCAGCCGTGGCGTAGTGGTTAGCATGTCTGACTTAGAATCCGGAGATCGCGGGTTGAAGCCCGTCGCAGTAGGTCATACCCTATACATGAGTTGTCGGCCACGTAGTAGAGTAAACTAGTACTGGTGACAGAAAAGTGTCCAGAAAACCTATAACAGGAGAGCTGGCCGTCGTATATTTGACCTAAGTATGTGTTGAATACGACGTTAAAAAAGGAGAGCGCACTCGTACAAAGTTTAATTATACCTATTGAAAAATGTAAACTTAAATATCTATTTTCCTCCATACGTGAAAAATTATCGGCTCCTTTAGAAGGGTTTAGCTAGTTCTGGTACTCGAAATATGTCAGGTAATTTAGCTAGGCGATCAACTGTTGAATTAAGTTTCATAAATGGCGTAAAATCTAAATACAAACTCATTTTACGAACCATCATCTTATTAGTTAATATGTGATTAGATATACCTTTATACGATTTAGCACTTCTTTCCAATTCTCTACACTGTCCAGATTGTCTAGGACCTCTATCTATTGAAAAGGCAGAAGTGTTAATGATCTAACGGTTTTTTATGCTGCCTCTTTTGTCTGTGTCGTCCTCGGGGAGCACTTCCGTTTTGTGGGGATCTTCTTGTCAGTTCCTTGCATCCCAATACTTAGTCGCACCATTTGTTTTCTATTCTAATTTTGTTTATATTTCAGTTTCAGTGTATTCTAGTTCAAAGAATATATTTCACCAAAGGTTGAAAGATTGCAACTCTCTTTAAAACATGATTGATCAATTTAGGTAGGTTTTTTTCTTTTTACTCACAAAATTGTCGAGTGAACGGTGGGTTGAATGTTTGTTATTGTTTGCACTTGCGCCAGTTAAGACAAGTGTGAGGTGGGTAAACCATAAAACCTGATTTAAATCCCCGGTTGCAATTAATTGTCCACTGTTCGTTGCACGACTGAAATCCCTTATGTTCTTGTTTTCGTTTTTGTTTAACGCATCTCTTTAAATCTAAATTAAAACATTTAAATATTTCTCATTGTTTGCCTGTTGGATCTATGATAGCCCCGTGTTTTAAACAGTTGCTGTTCTATTATGTTTGCTTTCGCCATTTTTAAACAAATTACAAACGTTGAAATTAAAGCAAGTTTAATATTCAATTTACCGTTTGGATAAACTCTTAAACTTAGAAACTATTTGCAACTTCACGCTTACGCTCCCTTTGCAGCTCAGTGAATACATTACATTCGCCCACTGCCTTAAAACGTGTCGGTTTATGATATTGACCTTTACTATGAACCTTTGAAACGTCCAATGAAAGTTTACCAAATTTCAATTTAGCTGAAAAACTTTATACGCATTTTCATTGGTTGAACGAGTTAACAACACCTTATATGGTATGATCATACTAGTGACGAATGCAACCTCGTATGACGTCATATATAGCGTGGCTATACTTTGTATATAAGTTCAATAAGTTGCTTTATGTTTACAGTTAAAAGATCAGAGATACGCATTTAAACAGATCAATGTTTACTATCATGTTTGTTAATTTTTCATTATTTAACTAATGCAAAACTGTCAAACATCTTTGCATTTCGACATTTTGAAATTACAGGCGTGAGAATTTTTTGCATCTATTTTTAAAAACCACGTAAAGGACATGCAATTTAAATGTTTATTTGACTCTGCCTAAAAATAGAAATATCATCTTAAACGCAGTATTTTAGCAGAGGTAGAAAGTGAACGAGTGAATCTTTCAAACCGATGTATTGGAGAGTACTTCACGCTCAGTAACCTTATGAAAGTAAAGCAAGTTTAAAATTAAATTTACCGTTTGGATAAACTCTTAAACTTAGAAACTATTTGCAACTTCACGCTCAGTAACCTTATGGTTCTTTAAAAATGCCGAGAAGTATAGTTGTGCTGTAGATTATTCTTATCTTTGACGTCAAGAGTACTTTTTACAGACGAGTGTCACCTTTTATACGGAAAACAATCAAATAAATAAGGACCAATGGGAATTCAGATTTATTTACGGGAATGCTTATTGGCTAGGATATATTCTTTATGGGTCACGTAAAGTTGAAATGCTGAAAGCAACTTGGCGTTGAGGAAACAAAAGTCAAATAAGAATATGATATCTATAAAGCTTAAACGGGAGGTTTTGTTTCATTAGCAGTGTTTGGTGGAAAGTGATGCGATGAGTTTATTGATGCATTTGGACTGTTAAGTTTGTTTGATATCTTTTATAGTTTTGCAATTGGGTTTCTGTCAGTTGGCAAGGAAAGTGAAATCATGGATTATTTAAAGTCTGCTTGTACGTTTAAGTATAATGACTGTTATTACGAGTGCATTATCTTTTGTTTATTAATTAGTAACTATGTAGTCACCACGGAAATGACAAAAGTTCATTATGGGACAAAAATGGAAGGTAATACTTCAAGGAAATTTCTGCAACTGTCTATAACTAACTGCCATCAGGAATGCATGTCTAGGAAGACATGTAAATCATTTAACTATGATAGATATATGCTTCTATGTGAATTAAAAGAATTTGATTTAATGACTGCTCCAAATAACCTCCGCGAAATCTCGTCCTCCATTTATTGGCAAAAGGTGGACATGGAACATACAAGAGCGCATCCTGGATGTGATTCTTGTTTGGACAATGAAAGTTGTGAGGACCTTGGAAATGGTACATTTGGCTGTTTCGTCAGAGAATGTCAGACATTTCCCCATCTGTATAATTTTACCTCTTTGTTAGGTAATCAAAATGCAGTCGGTTCAAAGGTGAAATATCGATGCAATGTTCCTACAATAATCTTGGGAGACTCTTCAAGTCAATGTTTACGTAATGGTAGTTGGTCCTACCCTAACTTCAAGTGTGCACCTTTACAATGTTTGACACCAAACGTTCATGAGAACTATTTCATTGTAAATATTACCATCGAATTTGATTGGCCGATCCTTTATTTCCGGTGCCATGGCAACGCCATAACAAGAGGATCTCCACTTCCGTGTCAGAGCAATGGCGTCTATGATTATCAACATACTTGCTGCGATGAACCTGATTCAGCAGAATGGGTGAAAATATTTCGAGTTATTGCTGCGAATAGGCTGAGCCCTCGAAAATATTTCCTTTATGGAAGAGATTCAAGCGATGTAGAGACCGGATGCCAATTTAGAAGGACCGATGTGATAGATAGTTGGAATATCGGACGAGTTGCAAGGGTGAAGATTGAACTTCTGAAAGACAAACATATTATGGCTTGGATGGTTTTTAATGGTCGTAACACTACCATGGGCACTTGGATGTCAGCTGAACATTTGCTAGAGTCTTCGTGGAGTGATCTTGCACCCAATGGACATTTTCAAACGTTTAGTATACATGGATTCCCTCTAACAAATGCAACGGACGCTCGTTTTGCTATTGTAGAACACTTTTCGGACGTTAATTGTTCGGATATAAGTGGTTGGATGCTAACTTTGTCTGAGTCTCTATGTATGCCGCCTAGCCCTGGTTACCCCGACATTGCTTACGCACCTGGGACAACCAAGGCTTTAAGGGCTGATCAATTTGTGTATGCAGATAGCATTGTGATTTTAATTGATTTTGTAAATTGATTACGTCAAACTGTTCAGGTCAAATGTTGTTTGGTTTTCCCGTACATAGATTCAGACTGCGGTACTTCCGTACTTACTATCGATAAAAATGAATATCCAAAGTTTTTTTGTAACTTTTTATTCAAGATAAAGTTTGTACAATATATATATTGTGATATCAATATAGTAAGTTTACAAGAAACAGTTCGAATAAGATCTATAAATATACATAAATACACAAAAACATGCATATATAGATAGGTATTTTGTTACTCCATATATTGGAGTTCATCCATATATTCATATGGAGATACATTGTCAATAGTGTTGAAATGAATTATGGATGAATCCATCATTTTCAATATACATCAATGCAGATACATTGTCTTTTGAAAATACATGTATTACTAAGTCATACAATGTATCAGGTATTTCCTTTGCCATCATCCTTTTAATGACAAATGTATTGAAATAATAGACTTTCTAATGAACTCTGATAGTTTAAGATCACGGTTTGACACCATTAATATCACTAAAAATTTCACATTTTTCGTGTGTCCCATTAACGCAAAAAATATTGAACACTCCAAAAACAGTATTTGATCCATTAAATGATAATTTAGAGTATTTTCGCCATCATTAATGATGGAATTATTCAAACAATGGTTATAATAGTGACAGCGACGGTCACTAGATTGTAAAATCACACGAACATGCATAATTCATTAGACAGAACTAATACGTAAATTTATACATTTAGTAAGACATTTAGTACTGACCTTGTTATACTTTTTTGTCTTTAAGTCAGTATTTATACGTGATACGGCTTTCTTTTTTATAAATAGAAACACTTACATAAAGGATATTTTCATACATGTTTCGAAAAAAGTTAATCCGACTCATGTAAACATTGATAAGGAAAAGGCGATGAAAAACAACGTTCAATCAATAATAAGCAATTACGCAAACAAATCAAATTTGACACATTGAATAACAAGAACAATTTCATTAGCTTAATGAAAATAGTTTTAATGCGCATTACACAGAGCAGCGGCAAATCCAATGGACTTTCCTCAAAAGTATTAATGACCGTAAAAAATGTTTTCCCCTCGGATTATCACCAAACACGAATTCTCAAAGCCGTCAGCAAGAAATCTAGCTGCGATTACAGTAAAAACTCTGAAAACCGGACATGGTCCGGACTGACCAAAAGTCCGTTTTTTTTTGTAGGATTCCGGTTTTCAGAGGTTTATACAGAAGTACTAATTAAAAAAAAGGCTATGGGTTTGTTGGGACATTTCCCTACATTAAATGGATGGTTTAGCTATGTCTAAATTTATTATTAATTAAAGTTTGGTCAATTTTGGTTTGGTAAGTGTAAATTTACTGAAATTTACAGAGATAAAAGAAGAAATGGAATAATAACTTTTCTTTAGTTACATTTACATGTTATCAATGGACTAAAAATGTATTCAAATAAATAATTGGTACATATGGATGCTATTCTCATTTTAAATGAATGCATATAAACACAAAACAACAATAACAACATCATATAAACATGTAATATTTTTCCAATATCTTGCTCAAAATAAAAGGGTAGGCATCATTATTTCCTTACAATTAACAAACTTTAGTAATTTTGAATACAAACATGAAGCCTCTTTATTTGTATAAAAACAATATTTAAAATAACAATATATTCACACATCATATCTGTACAACAATACATGTATATACAAAACAAACATTATAAGAATCCTAATCAATGACAGACAAGTGTTTATCACGCCTGTATAGATAAAATGCGTGGATATTTAATTAACAATTGACATCTGCCAGGGATTATGATTAACTAACTGTTACAATACACAAAAGTTGACACTTGGTGTCCGGTTTTCAGAAGATTTTTTTTCATATTTATCATTAGAAGCCATGGCAATAGGTCCCGTATTCGGAATTCAGAGTTTCCGGTTTTCATAGGATACTTTTAATGCGTTTAATAGGGATAAATATGGGACTTTAAAAATCGTCCGGTTTTCAGAGGGTTCCGGTTTTTAGAGGCTCCGGTTTTTGGAGTTTTTATTGTATTTCTCTAGAACTTTTTGTTAATTGGTTTTGTCAATAATTGCAAGCTGTAAAAACGATTAGGAAAACCGTGAAAAATCGATTTATCGATACCCGTAGCTCGTTGACCACTTGGTTTTAGTTGTAGAGAATAATACCACATACTCATGTCTGATGGTAACAAATAGTATACTCCTTTAATAAGAGAATATGATCAAATATTGGAAAAAAGAAACATTGTAATACTATGCGATATACCCTTTTTGTTACTAACTTATATAATATTACAATCATAATCAACATTATTATGTTATTTACGTAGAGATCATAGAGTTCGCCATCTTGTTTTAATTAACATTACGTAACTAGTAGTCGTTTTTATGGCGGCCATTTTATGTCTGTTATTCAAACGTATGATGTTCAGTCAATTAAACGACATTGTTAAATGGCCCACGTCTGTAATTAACCGGTTTATCAAGTAACAAACCACTACATGTATGTGAGGCAGTTCTACGTCACTGTTTGAAAAAGGTGTTCAAGTGCAAGTCTGGAAAGAGTTGTTTTGTATCAATGCGAAATCAATGCCGGGATTGTATAGTCTAAACGGAAGTGTTCATTAAAAGATTCTCTTAAAATGTCCCACCCATCACAATAATTATTGGTGCAGACTTAGATTAGTGCAGACGATTTCCGGTATTCTGTCATAATCGTAATATACGGAAGTCGTAAACTTAGTGGAGGAATGTCTCTCAATTGTACTAGAATGGCGAAGTTTCTGTCATATGACGTGAATATAGTTCAAGCGCATCAAAATGTAAGTATTTGTTTCTAACCAGTTTAATAAAGAAAAATTACAAAAAACATCCAACATATTTTGCAACACTAGTTGAGTCTATTTGATTAAATATATTCAAGCGGAACACAATCATAAAAATATACATTTCTATCACAAGACATCTTGTAGAGCGTGTTTGTTCAAGATCTCAATAGAGGGTCACGTCGAGATGACTTATGTCGAACAATAAATGCGTAGCTTTTATCTAGACAAAACACTATTAATAACATTTTGATTTCATAATTTCTTTTTAGACCAAGGTTTGGGAGCTTAATTGCGTGACGTAGACGATGTAACAAATCATGTTTTTAATCATAACAGTTGCGTCATGGCTATAATGATGAGGAAAGGTCACCTGAACGTGACCCTCTTTTGATAACGGCCAAATCTAGATTAGTGAGTAGGCGAGCGGAAAATATTAGATCGGGTTTTAATCAGATTGAGTACATCTTTAAGATAAACTTCATAATTTTCATTAAGCCATTTCTTGGCTTAAAGTATCGCTTTATCCATTTTATTGTCACCCCTGCACTTATAATATTGTTACATGTATTTAAATTTGTTACATTCCGCTTGCTGTTACTCTTTTGTTAAAGAGATGCTAAAATGATACGAGTGTCTCTGTGTTACTATGGCAACAGAGATGATTATTGTTAAAAGGAAAACAGTTTTGTCAATGACGTTTTAATTCTAAGAAGCATCATAAAATTAATTCTACCGATTTATCGCTTCCTGATTTTAAGCAGTTTTCTTGAAACTTTATTGCTTGAAATGTAAAAAAAAAATCAGGGAATATGACTATTAAATATTTATAGAGGTAAGGAGCAAAGAGTTCTGCCCCTTGAATAATGATTAACTGTTCATGTAATTTTAGTGATTACCTGAATTTTCAAGCAAAGGCGCATCATATTAACTTGGTTAAACAGTGCAGATATTCCTTCAGTAAACATATGGAAAACACATTTGTACGTCTAGCTAAAAAGTACAGGTAACGAAACATGCTTTAGTTCAACAATTGTATTTCGATACCATAACGCATTCCTACGATAGACTTTATTTTATGATTGAAAAAAAACATAATATCAAAATGGCAATAATCGATGATAAAAGTCAAAGCGCACATATATGAAAAAGGTTCTGATGTTTTACACACAATTTTAATATTTATAATCACCGTTCTGTGCCTAAAAATAAATTCCACGATACTTTGGTTTGTGGTCAGACTTATGGCTGACCCAGAAATCAGATTGGTTTCAAAAACTTTTTTTCAGTTCTTCTTTATTGTAAATCGATCACGATTCGGAGCCAAATTGACATCCTCTGTGATACTTTCAGGGGACCCAAACATCCACCGAACTATTCATTGCTGGTATTTCCTGGCGAAATATTGCCATCAGGGGATGTTTTGACCTGTGGCACATTATTCCGATTTTCTCTTTAATTTTCTCGTCCTGTATTTACTGTACACGTCAAACGTTCGATAAATCGGCGACGAAATTGCTGTGAGACCAGGATATAGATGATGAAGTTGCTTGAATTGTTAATCTGCTCAAAGATAACTGCTATGCCTAGAAGAATTAGCATGTCCTTGTCCTCAAAAGTAAACATGTGCGGTGCCTTCAAAACCGTTATGACCATAACAACCGCCATAGGCGTGAGACACACCACGAAAGATATGACGACCGCCATTAACATCATGTTGGTGCGTGCCGACCTTACACTTGTTGTGTTTGATTGAGTCGCATCTCTAAAAGCCAGTCGTCGCAATATCAATTTGATTATAATCGCTGCCGTCAATGAAATCAAGACGGAGAAGGGTATTAATGAGTACAAACACGTCCTAACGATAACAATAGCTTTGATATAGTTCTTGTTATCATTGGTAACTGAATCAGTCACGCATCTCCCTGTTTTCGGATGAACTTCTGTTGAAAAACTCCAACTAATTGCAAACGAGAGAACGACTGTATAAACAGAGGCGATTCCGATTAAGATGTTTCGTTTGGATAGCCATAATTTCGTTTTCAATGGAAAGAAAATAGCAGTGAAGCGTTCAATCGCTATCATTACGATTAACCACGACGATGATATTTTTCCAAGCCGATACATAATGAAGAATATCCTGCAACTGTACTTCGAAAAACCACGAACATCATAGCCAAACCATGTATGCATAAATTGTTGATTAAATAGATTAGTTGAGAGCACAAGGGTATCAGACAAAGCCAGGGCACAAAGAATAAATCTTGAACCCATCTTGTAGAATTTTGGATGTGACACAGTGAGAATTACAAAACAGTTTCCAAATACCCCAGCTAGAAATAAAACTGGACAAGTGTAAAGCAAAATTTGTGTCATTAGCCCACGAACTTTGTGTGCTTCCGTTTGAAACATTCCTCCTCTGGTCGTCAGGTTTTGATAGTCTGTGTCATTCATGTTGAGTTTCATACGTCGTTTCGCTAGACTCGGTGATTTTTAATGTCTAAAATAAAAAAAATGATGTTGATTACAATAACAAAGATAATGAAAGTTAGGATGCTTATATTGTTGACAGTGTTGATTACAAAAAAAAAACAATTTTTAAATATTGTCGTTGATAATGATGCTATTGATAAAAAGGTAATAGTCGCGCAGATGCTGATGACTTGAATTCAGGACATCAATGTACGAACTCGAAAGTCATTACTTGAAACAAGCGAATAGGTGCTAAGTTACAAGAAGAAAGGCATGACGTAA
Source organism: Mactra quadrangularis (assembly GCA_025267735.1). Classification (NCBI taxonomy): domain Eukaryota; kingdom Metazoa; phylum Mollusca; class Bivalvia; order Venerida; family Mactridae; genus Mactra; species Mactra quadrangularis. The sequence goes on along the minus strand of CM046305.1, from coordinate 41,644,342 downwards.
TTAAATTTACACGACACATAGTGACAATGCAACTGGTTGAAGAGAAAATAAACTTAGCAACAAATGTTTCTAGGAAGACATTGTGCTTCAGCAGCAGCGTTCTACCAATAATAAATGTCAGAAATAATTTTGGAAAGGACTAGAGAGATTGTACCAAATGTTAGCCTATGAAGTTCAGAGAGCTGCTTCGGAGAATGTCCCCAGGACACAATAGAAAATAACGCTTATAAGAGAATTTTACGCCGTTACAATTGTAAAAGACAAGAATGAATGGTTTATTTCTGAATAGAAATGCAGACAATATGCAAAGATAAGCGAAACATTTACGACAAAAGACACTGGTTTGCAGTTCGAGATAAAACGCGACATACAAGATAAGGAATGCCATCAAGCAGGCGAAACGGTTTTTGACATATTGGTTCGACCTCATTGTATGGCATATGCTAAAGGCAATCCTCACTTATAAAACAATGGCCCATATACAATTGGGACTCATCTCTCTACATCAACTACATCGATTTCAAAAAGGCGTTTGACAGTATAAATTTGAATTTTAAAATTCGTTGGATTAACCTAAGACAAACATCCAAATTATGGATAAAACTGGCATCAAAAGTTTAGTTTGTGATTTTTACATAGGGGATAGAGATAGCTGCGAGCAAATAAAACACCGACTATCTCATATGGCTTTGCGGTGGATATCACCCAGAAAAAGAGGTAAGATAATATTCTTTGGCAAATGGAGGAAAACGATACAGGAATATATGGCAACAGCAGGCAGTACATGTTATGGATGGCTCAACCATGGCACATAGGGTTGGAAAAGAATTGTTGGCACCTAAGGCACCAAAAGGACTTAAAAGGAATAAGTAGGTCAGTAAGTTTTGATGATGATAATGATGATAAAACTAATGATGAAAGCGTTGGTAATAAATAAAGTTTGTTCTATTTTTAGAAGGCAGCATTTTGAACGAAAATTGCTGATTGAAGCGATATTTATGCTAAAACAAAATAATTAATAAAACTTATCCCAAGAAAATACATTGGATAATGTAATGAAATTAATATGGTAGAAGGTCTTACCTATGTGTTATCCTTAGTTATTTGACTCTCTTCTGACACTGCTTCTGTGTTGATTTATAATGATTTTTGCACAAAACTGCGCATGCTCGGTAACCAAACAAGTGCTTTGTTAATTGCTGAAGGAATAAAATCATAACAGTTTAATATGAATAATAATGAGATTGTGAATTGTTTCATTTATAAAACCGAATACAATATAATCGCTTCAGAAAAGCCTTCTAAAATCAAATGCTCTGCACATTAAAATCCTTTGATATTGTCTTATGCATAATTTAATTTGGGACTTTAGTCAGTTATATTTCCCTAATGAAATCTGAAGCAATCCAATTGGTAAGTAGGGAAACATCATCTATACGACAACAAATTTTAATCCCCAAGTGGATGTAGAGTACTTTGCATCACTGACAGCTTGAATTAATTGTCTAAAACATAAAGGTCTAAATCTTCTTCTGAAACATTTTGATCTGCGTTTTAAAGTGAAGTAATTGATATGAATGCAGTATTAATGTAATTTCAGGAGACAACAGTTCAAACATTTCATAAGGATTAATTGTTTACATTTTAATTAATATACGAATTCATTTTTACAGCATTGTTTGCCTGGTGAAAAAAATTAGTTCGAAAACAAATGATGACATCAGCAATTCTCCCGTAATTGTTGCCATTTTGAAAAGTGAAATGTCGTAAAACTTTAAATATTAAATTTTCAATTTCAAATATATACAATATCAAAACAATTTAATCATATTCCAGGCTATAGATCTGATCATTCCATGATAATGTTAGAAAATAAATAGTGCTCCAAAGGGTACATCATATTGGAAATCTAATAACTCTCTATTGAAATATGCAAATTATGTCTCTCAAATCAAAGAACTTATCGCTCGTATTAAAACACAATATCTATCAACCGAATCTTAAGATGAAGAAATTAATACTGATTCTATTGGTAATAAAGATATTAAATTTATAATAAATGATAAATTATTCTTTGAAACTCTCCTGATGGAAATAAGGGGGGGGGGCTACTCTCTCATATGCATCTCGAGTTCAAACTTAAAACAATTTTATTTATGGGGAGCTGGGGCGCTTGCCTCTTAAATGTAATAGATTAATACAAGTTGTTCGATACTGGTTGTAAGTCGTAACTGATTCAGAAAATAAATACCGAAAATTGATATATAACATGATGCTAAATGATTTAAATCTATATCCGGACAGAAACAATTGGTTGGGTAATGTAAAACATATCTTGGAATCATTAGGATTTAATGATGTATACTTGGCGAAACATGTTAAAGAAATAAAATATCGTCGCATGTGAAGTCTCTTATACTTATTTTTACTATTTAATTCCGGTTCCGGGAATATTTCTGGGTATATTTAAATATACCTTTTTTATTTATGTATATATATATATATATATATATATATATATGTACATAAATAAAAAAGGTATATGAAAATGGATAGCACAAGATGAAAAACCTACTAATTACTTCTAAATCAATGTCTAAACTGTACTCTAAGTCTGGAATCCTTTTAAATGATCAAAATGATATAATTCATGAAACTATGTCACACTATAAAATTTTATACTCATTTATACCATTGACAGCCTAAATTTAAATAAATTATCAGACCTAGATAAAAATACTTTAGAAGAACCATTAACTTATGAGGAAATTTTATCAAGTCTTAAAAAATGAAAAATAATACTTCTTTTGGAAGTAGTGGTTTCACCACATTTTTCTCGATAGATATTGGTCATTTTCTTGTCAGATCTATTAATGAATTCTTTAATTCCGGAGAGTTATCAACAACATTTAAACCGGGAATTATTCCAAAAGGCAACAAAGACAAACTACTTTTATCTAATTGGAGACCCATTTTTTATTAAATGTCTCATACAAAATTGCGTCGTCAGCAATAGCAAATAGACTTGAATCCATACTGCCAAACATTATTATATCAATACTAAGTCTTTAAATTCATTTTATGCATTAATGTCGTGTTCTAATGTAGACATTGTTCGCAACCTTGCTATTTTTTCTTTATCATGCTTTTAAGACAAGAAAATCATTTTTATCTATCTATGATTGACATTAAATTTGTGAACATATTCCATATTTCACTTGTATGTCAGCTTCACAGTATCATATATATTTGAAATGTCACCATATGTACACTGCTCTAAACTATATTTACTTATGTATTTGTAAATTGTATATATGTTTTTGTGTATGGGCCGGAGGCCATAAATAACACAATAAAGAAACTGAAACTGAAATTAATGAAGACCAAACTGGATTCTTAAGCGGCCGTTACATAGAAGACAACATAAGATTAATATATGATATCATGTTTCTCACAGAAAAGTACAATATACCTAGCATGCTGTTATTGATTGATTTTGCTACTGCATTTGACTCACTTTCATGGATTTTTATGTACTAAACTTTTTTTTCAATTTCGGAAATAACTTAATATCTTGGATAAAATTATTTTATAACAACATTTCATCTTGCGTTATAATTAAGGGACATCTTTCTGACTGGTTGCCAATATATCGAGGCTGCAGACAAGGTGATCCACTCTCACCATATTTATTTATCATATGTGCTGAAATCTTATCTATACTTTTAAGACAAAACAAGAGTAGTAAAGGAATAGAAATTAATTATATTGAGTTTTTAGTATCTCAATATGCAGATGACACAACTCTTTTACTTGACGGTTCTGTAAATATTAAGAAATACTATGAATATTTTACAATTATATGCCAACATATTAGGGTTAAATACAATCTGATTAAAACCCGATCTAAAATTTTCCGCTCGCATACTCGCTAATTTAGATCTGGCCTTTTTCAAACGAAGGTCACGTTCAGGCGACCTTTTCTCATCATAACATTCATGACGAAATTGTTATGATACGTAACTTGTTTACATCGTCTACGTCACGCAATTTGAAATGAGCCGCCCAATCGCAGACTGTGAATAATACCGCTGTTAAATTAGCATGCAAAACATGGTCTAAAAATAGAAATTACGAAATCAAAATGTGATTAATAGTGTTTCTGTCTAGATGAAAGCTACGCACTGATTGGTCGACACAAAGTTCATCTCGACGTGACCTTCCACGGAGAAAGTAGAGATCCTGTACGACAGCGCTCTACAGGATATCTGTTTACGGAGATTTGTATCAAAGTTAACAAATAGGATATCTGTTTACAGAGATTGGGTTAAATATAAATGTAAAGAAAACTAAAGCAGTTTGGATTGGAGCATACAAAATAGAAATCTAACATTGTGTCAAGACTTAGGAATATATTGGGAACAAGGTACTTTTAAACTGCTGGGAGTTATATTTTCAAAAAACTTACACGAAATAATTGACATTAATTATTCATCAAAATTAGATGAAAGTAAGAACTTATTTACTGTCTGGTCAAAAGGAATTCTCACTCCTATAGATAAAAACATAATAATAAAAACTTTAGCTTTATCAAAAATCAATTATCTTATCCTAAGCATGCCAACTCCTAGTCAAGACATAATAACAAATATTCAAAACTTAATCTATAAATTCCTTTGGAATAATAGGAACGACAAAATAAAAAGAGATTGTGTAATACAAAACTATGTGTATGGAACCCGGGTCGATAGCGCAATTGGTAGCGCGCCGGGATTCGGAATCTCGTGTCCCGAGGGGGTACGGGTTCGAATCCCACCCGGGAAGGTTATACCCTTACATGAAAATTAGACAATAATGTCGATTTTCCTCCATTGATTAGATAATATGGAGAAGTTTCCGGCCTTGTGGAAGGGTAGGTGAGTACTGGTTAGAGACAAAGGTCCAGAAAAGCTATGTTAGGTGCGCTGGACGCCGTGAAATGACCTAAAATGTGTTGATACGGCGTTAAATCCAATAAAAATAAATAAATATATGAAATAAATAAATAAATGATTATGGAGGACTACGGATCCTCAACTTAGAAATTTTTATCAAATCATTAAAAGTCACATGGCTGAGAAGAATTATGACTAATAATACAAAGTATTCAAAGTTTATTAAGTCTCAGTACCCACTTATTAATGAGTTTTTCTTAAATGGAAACAATTTTGTTAACACAAATATTAAAAGTCTCGATATTAACTTCTGGTCAGGCGCACTCAAAGGATATGCAGATTTAATAGACTCTTACTATTTTGCAGAATAATGCAAAATTTCAATTATAAAAAACTACATAACCATTTAATCTATGTTACGCATCGAGGAAACTAATTCATGATACTCGAAAATGACTTACAGTCAAGAAATACACAAGTGGACAGGTACAGTTTGGAAATTCCCGGGGGGGGTCCGGACCCCCCTGACAACCGCTTTATCCGCCTATAAAGTCTAATGTACACTTACAGTGATATGACTTTAGAATTATTGATAATTGTGAATTATTTTTTTGTTCACAAATTTACCGTGTAAATATGTAATCTATGCTTTTAAAAAAGAAATCAAATTAAAGTCATATAGCACAGCTTTGCTTTAGATATATAAATACGAATTGCAAATTTATAAAGTCACGTGATCAAACGCATGGTGGACATGGTTTTATATCGCTCATAAATTCACAAGAAAAAATGCTATTTATGGACTTAGTCATTCGATTTTACTCGAAACTTGGATTTAATATAGTTTTTACCAATGCCAGAAACGCCGAAAAACGTAATTAAACCAGCCGAACATCAGAAAAAGACTAGAAATAAACGTGAGGCTACCTTGCCATTAATGGACGATAACCAAACGGCATGTTCAGTGAGCACGGGAATATCAGTTAAAAGTGCATATACTACACATAGTAAGAAAAGTAAACACGAAATCGGAGTGTTATCCAGTGGAAATACTGATACACGCCAAACTGTGAGTAATTTTGAACATTTAAATGATTGGCATATGTTTTCTGCAAGCATGGCCGTCCCACCGTTCAGCATGGCGCCATTTATGGTTAGTCCACCACCAGCGTCGGCATACGGAATACCGACCCCATTTTCATCATCTCCACCATCATGGGCAACGGAGTTATTAGATGATATGAAAATTATTAAACAAAAACTAAATACAGTCGATAAAATTGAGAAAACTGTGAACACGATACATAATAAAGTGACTGACCTAGAAAATAAATTGAGAGATATGGACTCAAGAGTCACTGATACTGAGAAATTTTGTACTTACATCTCAAAAATTAGTGAGGATAACCAAGATGATATTAAACGGGCTAGAGATGATATAAACTTTATTAAGAATAAATGTCAAAATCTTGATAAACAGTCAAAGAGCCTCCAAGACCAGAGACGTCAAACTGAGGAGCAAAAAATGTCTCTTGAGATTCAATCTCTACAGAAAAATCTACAATTCTACGGTATCCCCGAGGGTGGCACAACAGAAAACTGCCAGAACCTTGTTATTCAATTATGTAAGGAGATACTGAATATTGATAATGCTGACTTAATTACCTTTGAAAAAGTTCTAAGACTAGGCAAAAGATCAGGAGCAAATCACGACCAATACTTGCTAAATTTATCCACTTAGAGGATCGTGAGCGCATTAGATCAGCATCCTTCGAACTCGCCGATGAACTGAAAAATGCTGGACGTGGTATAGGAGCCCATCTTCCAAGATCTGTAAGAGAGGCACGAAAGCCACTCTATCCAACAATGCAAGATGCGAAGAAAAAGGGTAAAAGTGTTAAGTTTATTTTGTAGCAGACTATTCATAGACAATCAGGAATATATGGGGTGTCATGATAAGCAGACACTAAAAATTATATCATGGAATGTCCATGGACTAAAACGGAATATTTCAGATTCGGACTTTTTGAGTTTTATCTCTTTATACGATTTGATATTTCTTAATGAAACATGGGTATCTAAGAATGATCTTTTGACATTTGACATTGATAACTATTCATGTATACAAATTGTTGGTAATAAGTCTATCAATACTACCAGAGGTAGAACAAGCGGTGGTATTTCTTTTTATTATAGACAATCGTTAAAACGTTTTATAACAGTTGTTGGTCAAAATCAAATGGGTGTTATTTGGGTAAAACTTGACAAATATCTTTTTCCCTCTGATGAAGATGTTTATTTTTGTTACATGTACATACCACCTAGCAGTTCTACTGTACTGCAAACACATGACTTTGACTTCTATGAAAATTTTGAAATAGATACTCTTAAATACAACGATTTAGGAATAGTATACGTTGCCGGTGATCTAAATAGTCGTACATCAAATTTGCTCGATTATATTGAGTATGATGGTTATCTTGATCGTAATTTACCATTTGTAAACAATTCAACAATACCCAACCGTGTAAACAAAGACCACGTGGTGGATAGTAACGGACTCCGCCTACTTGATACGTGCATAACGACTAGTCTAGTGATAGCCAATGGACGTTGGTCAGTATACATATTGTTCCGCGCAAGGACAAAGTACTCTGGACTATTTACTTGCAAATTACGCCGATTTAAAACTTACTGAAAGTTTTGAGGTGTTAGATTTTAATGAATTTTCGGACCACGCTCCATTACAAATTAACTTACCCATAAATAAAAGTCAATCGACTTCATATAAAAACAATCATGATTATACAAATACGAGTACTAAATTAATATAGAACGATGACAGCATCATCTTTGGATATTTTCTTATGCATAATTTAATTAAGAACTTCAGTCAGTTATCTTTCCCTGATAACATCTGAAGCAATCCAATTGGTAAGGAGGTCCTTACAATTGGAATCCTCGGAATTTGTTTTTGACTTCCTATGTAAGGAAAAACATTTCATCAAGATATTTACAGAAGTGATGGAATTTAGATAGTTCTTTAACAAAAAATACTTAGCTTGAATTTCAAACAAATTAAATGATTAACAAAAAAGTTATTTTAATTTTAATTAAGATTAATTTTGGCAAATTGACATTGAAAAGTAAATTTAAATCCGAGTAATCCAACTAATTGGACCTACCTATTTGAGGAGTATACAAGAGGAAATAACTGACTAAGTTCCTAATTGAATTTAATCTCTGCAGGGTAGCATTCTCTATACATCAACACATTTTAATCCCCCAGTGGTTGGCAAAAGGTGATCATCGAACATACAACAGCGCATCCTGGATGTGATTCTTGTTTGGACATTGAAAGTTGTTAGGACTTTGGAAATGGTACATTTGGCTGTTTTGTCAGAGAATTTCAGACATCTCCGCATCTGTATAACTCTACCTCTTTGTTAGGTAATCAAAATGCAGTCGGTTCAAAAGTGAAATATCGATGCAATGGTCCTACATTAATCTTGGGAGACTCTTCAAGTCAATGTTTACGTAATGGTAGTTGGTCCTACCCTACCTTCAAGTGTGCACCTTTACAATATTTGACACCAAACGTTCATGAGAACTATTTCATTGTAAATATTACCATCGAATCTGATTGGCCGATGGTTTATTTCCGGTGCCATGGCAACGCCATAACAAGAGGATCTCCACTTCCGTGTAAGAGCAATGGCGTCTATGATTATCAACATACTTGCTGCGATGAACCTGATTCAGCAGAATGGGTGAAAATATTTCGAGTTATCGCTGCGAAAGGGCTGAGCCCTCGAAAATATTTCCTTTATGGAAGAGATTCAAGCGATGTAGAGACCGGATGTCAATTTAGAAGGACCGATGTGATAGATAGTTGGAATATCGGACGAGTTGCTAGGGTGAAGATTGAACTTCTGAAAGGCAAAAATATTATGGCTTGGATGGTTTATAATGGTCGTAACACTACCGAGGGAAGTTGGTTGTCAGCTGAACATTTGCTAAAGTCTTCGTGGAGTGATCTTGCGCCCAATGGACATTTTCATACATTTAGTATACATGGATTCCCTTTAACAAATGCAACGGACGCTCGTTTTGCTATTGTGGAACACTTTTCGGACGTTAATTGTTCGAATATAAGTGGATGGATGCTAACTTTGTCTGAGTCTCTATGTATGCCGCCTAATCCTGGTTACCCCGATATTGCTTACGCACCTGGGACAACAAAGGCTTTGAGGGCTGATCAATTTGTGTATGCAGATAGCATTGTGATTTTAATTGATTTTGTAAATTGATTATGTTCTGGTCAAATGTTGTTTGGTTTTCCCGTACATAGATTCAGACTGCGGTAATTCTGTACTTACTAACGATAAAAATGAATATCCAAGTTTGTTTCGTAACTTTTTATTCAAGATAATGTTTGTACAATATATATATTGTGATATCAATATAGTAAGTTTACAATAAACAGTTGAATAAGATCTATAAATATTCATAAATACACAAAAACACGCATATATAGATAGGTATTTTGTTACTCCATATATTGTAGTTCATCCATATATTCATATGGAGATACTTTGTCAATAGTGTTGAAATGAATTATGGATGAATCCATCATTTTCAATATACATCAATGCAGATACATTGTCTTTAGAAAATACATGTATTACTAAGTCATACAATGTATCAGGTATTTCCTTTGCCATCATCCTTTTAATGACAAATGTATTGAAATAATAGACTTGCTAATGAACTCTGATAGTTTAAGATCACGGTTTGACACCAACCATTAATATCACTAAAAATTTCACGTTTTTCGTGTGTCCCATTAGCGCAATAAATATTGAACACTCCAAAAAGACAGTATTTGATACATTAAATGATCATTTAGAGTATTTTCGCCATTATTAATGATGGAATTATTTAAACAATGGTTATAATCGTGACAGCGACGGTCACTAGATTGTAAAATCACACGAACATGCATAATTCATTAGACAAAACTAATACGTCAATTTATACATTCAGTAAGACATTTAGTACTGACCTTGTTATCCTTTTTGTCTTTAAGTCAGTATTTATACGTGATACGGCTTTCTTTTTTATAAATAGAAACACTTACATAAAGGATATTTTCATACATGTTTCGAAAAAAGTTAATCCGACTCATGTAAACATTGATAAGGAAAAGGCGATGAAAAACAACGTTCAATCAATAATAAGCAATTACGCAAACAAATCAAATTTGACACATTGAATAACAAGAACAATTTCATTAGCTTAATGAAAATGGTTTTAATGCGCATTACACAGAGCAGCGGCAAATCCAATGGACTTTCCTCCAAAGTATTAATGACCGTAAAAAATGTTTTCTCCTCGGATTATCACCAAACACGAATTCTCAAATCCGTCAGCAAGAAATCTAGCTGCGATAACAGTAAAAACTCTGAAAATCGGACATGGTCCGGACTGACCAAAAGTCCGGGTTTTTTTGCAGGATTTCGGTTTTCAGAGGTTTATACAGAAGTACTAATTAAAAAAAGGGCTATGGGTTTGTTGGGACATTTCTCTACATTAAATGGATGGTTTAGCTATGTCTAAATTTATTATTAATTAAAGTTTGGTCAATTTTGGTTTGGTAAGTGTAAATTTACTGAAATTTACAGAGATAAAAGAAAAAATGGAATACTAACTTTTCTTTAGTTACATTTACATGTTATCAATGGACTAAAAATGTATTCAAATAAATAATTGATACATATGGATGCTATTCTCATTTTAAATGAATGCATATAAACACAAAACAACAATAACAACATCATATAAACATGTAATATTTTTCCAATATCTTGCTCAAAATAAAAGGATAGGCATCATTATTTCCTTACAATTAACAAACTTTAGTAATTTTGAATACAAACGTGAAGCCTCTTTATTTGTATAAAAACAATATTTAAAATAACAATATATTCACACATCATATCTGTACAACAATACATGTATATACAAAACAAACATTATAAGAATCCTAATCAATGACAGACAAGTGTTTATCACGCCTGTATATATAAAATGCGTGGATATTTAATTAACAATTGACATCTTCCAGGGATTATGATTTACTAACTGTTACAATACACAGAAAGTTGACACTTGGTGTCCGGTTTTCAGAAGATTTTTTTCATATTTATCATTAGAAGCCATGGCAAAAGGTCCGGTATTCGGAATTTAGAGTTTCTGGTTTTCAGAGGATTTTTTAATGCGTTTAATAGAGAAAAATATTGGACTTTAAAAATCGTCCGGTTTTCAGAGGGTTCCGGTTTTCAGAGGGTCCGGTTTTTTAGAGTTTTTATTGTATTTTTCTAGAACTCATTGTTAATTGGTTTTGTCAATAATTGCAAGCTGTAAAAACGATTAGGAAAACCGTGAAAAATCGATTTATCGATACCCGTAGCTCGATGACCACTTGGGTTTAATTGTAGAGAATAATACCACATACTCATGTCTGATGGTAACAAATAGTATATTCCTTTAATAAGAGAATATATTCAAATATTGGAAAAAAGAAACATTGTAATACTATGCGATATACCCTTTTTGTTACTAATTTATATAATATTACAATCATAATCAACATTATTCTGTTATTTACGTAGAGATCATAGAGTTCGCCATCTTGTTTTAATTAACATCACGTAACTAGTAGTCGTTTTAAAAGCGGCCATTTTATGTCTGTTATTCAAACGTATGATGTTCAGTCAATTAACTGACGTTTTTAAATTGCCCACGTTTGTTTTACCGGTGTATCAAGTAACAAACCATTACATGTATGTGAGGCAGTTCTACGTCACTGTTTGAAAAAGGTGTTCAAGTGCAAGTCTGAAAAGAGTTATCAATGTATCAATGTATCAATACAAAATTTATGCCGGGATTGTATAGTCTAAACGGAAGTGTTCATTAAAAGATTCTCTTAAAATGTCCCACCTATTACAATAATTATTGGTGCAGACTTAGATTAGTGCAGACGATTTCCGGTATTCTGTCATAATCGTAATAGACGGAAGTCGTAAACTTAGTGGAGGAATGTCTCTCAATTGTACTAGAATGGCAAAGTTCCTGTCATATGACGTAAGTAAAGTTCAAGCGCATCAAATTGCAAGTATCAGTTTATAACCAGTTTTACGAGAAAATGTTTTATTAAATCATTATCCCATATACAGCATATTGTGCAAACCTAGTTGTTTCTATCACATAAAATATGAAGTTTATATGTCATGAACATGTGTGCGTAATACATTTCAATATACGGAAACTTATATCCTGTAGAGTGTTGTAGAGGATCTCTAAGATCTCAATTGAGGGTCACGTCGAGATGACCTTTATGTCAAACAATAAATGCATAGCTTTCATCTAGACGCAACACTATTAATAACATTTTGATTTCGTAATTTCTATTTTAATACCAAGGTTTGGGAGCTAATTTAACAGCGGTATTATTCACAGTCTGCGATTGGATGGTTCATTTCAAATTGCGTGACGAAGACGACGTAACTTATCATGTTACTAATCATAATAGTTTCGTCATGACTATAATGATAAGGAAAGGTCACATGCACGTGAACCTCGATTGAAAACGGCCAGATCTAAATTAGTGAGTAAGTGAGCTGAAAATATTAGATCGGACTTTAAACTTTCATTATTTTTATGAAACCATTTCTTGACTAAAAGCTATCGCTTTATCACTTTTAATTGTCACCCAAGAACTTAAATCAATGTTACAAGTAATTTAATTCGTTACATTCCGCTGCTTGCTGTTACTCTTTTGTTTAATGAGTGCTTAAATGCTACGAGTGTCTACGCGTTGCTATGGCAACGGATATGATTATCGTAAAAAGGAAGATAAATGATTTAATACATTTGTGATTTTGCGTTGTTTGCAAAGATTTATTTCGAGATTGAGACTTCTGTTGATGTCCCATTAAATCTTCAACAACTGTTTGTGTGGGAAGTCTGATTCCATACAGATTGTTAATAACCAGTTTTAACAATGACGGTTTAATTCTAGGAAGCATCATAAAATTAATTTATCGCTCCCTGATTTTAAGCAGTTTCTTTGAAATTTTAATGCTTGAAATGTAAAAATAAAATCAGGAGAGATGACTATCAAATATTTATCGAGGTAAGGGACAACATCGCATCTATACCACATCGCATTCCTACAATAAACTCTATTTCATGATTGAAAAAAAAACATTATGTTAAATGGCAATTAACGATGATAAAAGTCAAAGCGCACATATATGAAAAAGGTTCTGATGTTTTACACACAATTTTAATATTCATAATCGCCGTTCTTTGCCTAGTAATAAATTCCACGGCCCTTTGGTTTGTGGTCAGACTTATGGCCGACCCAGAAATCAGATTGGTTTCAAAAACGTCTATTATTTCTCTTTCTTGTAAATCGATCACGATTCGGAGCCAAATTGACATCCTCTGTGATACTTTCAGAGGACCTCCACCGGACTATTCATTGCTGGTATTTCCTGGCGAAATATTTCCACCAGTGGATGTTATGACCTGTGGCACAATATTCCGGTTTTCTCTGTAATTTTCTCGTCTTGAATTTACTGTACACGTCAAACGTTCGATAAATCGGCGACGAAATTGCTGTGAAAACCAGATATAGATTTTGAAGTTGCTTGAATTGTTAACCTGCTCAAAGATAACTGTTATGCCTTTGAGGATTATCATGTCCTTGTTCTGCAAATCAAATATGGGCGGTTCCTTCAAAACCATAATAACCATACCAACCGTCATAGGGGTTTGCCACACCAAAAAGGAAATGACGACCGCCATTAACATCCTGTTGGTGCGTGCCGACCTTACACCTGTTGTGTTTGATTGAGTCGCAGCTTTAACAGCTAGTCGTCGCAATGTCAATTTGATAATGATCGCTGCCGTCACTAAAAGCAAGACGGAAAAGGGTATTAGTGAGTAAAAACACGCCCCAATTATAACAAAAGCTCTGATAAAGTTCTTGTTATCATTTGTAACTAAATCCAGCACGCAAATTCCTGTTTTTTGGATTAACATCTGTAGAAAAACTCCAACTAATTGCAAACGAGAGAACGATTGTATAAGCAAAGGCGATCCCAATTAAGATGTTTCTTTTGGATAGCCATAATTTTGTTTTCATTGGAAAGAAAACAGCAGTAAAGCGTTCAAAGGCAATCATTACGACAAACCACGACGATGTTATTTTTCCATGTCGAAACAGAGTGAAGAAAATCTTGCAGCCGTACTTTGACAAAGCACGAACATCGTAGCCAAATAATGTTTTAATGAATTGTTGATTAAATCGATTAGTTGAGAGCACAAGGGTGTCAGACAAAGCCAGGGCACAAAGAACAACTCTTGAACCCATATTGCGGAATTTTGGATGTGACACAGTGAGAATTACACAACAGTTTCCAAATACCCCAGCTAGAAATAAAACTGGACACGAGTAAGTCATAATATGTGCAATTAGCTCACGAACTTTATCTGTTTCCGTTTGAAACGTTCCTTCTGTGGTCGTGATGTTTTGATAGTCTGTGTCATTCATGTTGAATTCCATACGTCATTTCGTTTCGCTAGACTTGGTGACTTTTTATGTCTTAAAAAATGATGGTGATAACGATAACAAAGATAATGAAATATGGGATGCTTATATTGTTGATAGTGATGGTTACATAAAACAATTTTAGGAGAAGACGTTAGACTATATCAAATCGATTTAAATATTCGTTGAAAAACTTTACTACAATCATCCAAATTATGGAAAAAAACTGGCATAAAAAGTATTAATGATGAGTTTCAGAATAGGCAATAGAGAAAGCTGCTTGAAATTCAACGCCGACTCTCACATATGGCTTAGTAGAGGATATTACATCATCAGTCCAGGTAATATACTTCACACATGGAGGAAATCGATAAAGGAATAAATGGATACAGCAAGCAGGACATTAAATGTATGGCTCAACCATGACAAAAAGGGTTGGAAAAGAATTCCTGGCACCTAACGTCCCAAACGGACTGAAGAGGAATAAGTAGGTCAGTAAATTTTGATAATGATTATGATAATGAAACTATTGATGAAGGCGTTGGCAATTAATTAAGTTTATTCCGTTTTAAGGAGGCAGCTTTCAAAGAAAAGTTCTGATTGAGCATTGAAGCGATAGTTATTGTAAAATAAAATAATTATCAATACTTATCCCAAAAAAATACTTCGGACAATGTTATGAAAATGATATCGTAGATAGTCTTACCTATGTATTATCCTCAATTATCTAATTTATGAAACTGCCTATAAATTTATTTTACATATTTTTGCACAAAACTGCGCATGCTCGGAAACCAAACAATTGCTCTATAAATTGCTGATGGAATAAAATCATAACAGTTTGATATGAATAAAAATGATACTGTGTATCGGTTCATTTATAAACCGAATACAACATAACGGCTGCAGAGAAGCCTTCTAAAATCAAATCTTCTGCACAACAACATAGTTTGATATTTTCTTGAGAACTTTAGTCAGTTATCTTTTCTGATAAAATCTGAAGCAATCCAATTAGTAAGTAGGTCCTTACAGTTAGAATCCTCGGGTTTTATCATTGACTATCTATGTAAGGTTAACAAAACATTTCATCTGATAAATTTCTTGTTTATGAAGATATTTACAAAAGTGATGAAATTTAGATAGTTCTTTACCCCAAAAATACTTGAATTTCAAACAAATTTAATGATTTGCAAAAATAGTTAATTAGAATTAATTTAGACAAATTTACATTACAAAGTAAGGGTAAAATCCGAGCAATCCATTTAACAGGACCTACCTATCTGAAGAGTATACAAGCGAAAATAACTGACTAAGGTCCCTTATTGAATTTAATCTGTTCTGGGTAACATTCTCTATACATCAACACAGTTTAATCTCCCAGTGGTTGTAACGTTCTTTGCGTCACTGACAGCTTAAATTAATTGTCTAAAATATAAAGGTGCAAATTCTATGCTGAATCATTTTGATATGCATTTTAAAGTAAAGTAATTGATATGAATGCATTATTAATGGAATTTCAAGAGACAACGGTGCAAACATTTCATGGGGATAAATTATTTGCATTTTAATTAATATGCGAATTTATTTTTGTAGCAATGTTTTGTCTGATGGAAAATTAGCTCGATAACAAATGATAACATATTTCATGTAGTGTTTAATTTCATAATTTAGATGAATCTATCATGAAATTATTTCTACGGCCATTATCCCTCCTACCAATGATTTTTAATTTGTAGGGCAGTGGTCAGTCACTGACGTAAGTATTCGCTCAATACTTACATAGTTAACAGCTAAAATGCAGAGATTTAGCCTTTCCAGGAGGAGTGAGTAGGTTGACTGACCACCGTTATATGACCTAAACAATGTGTTGCTACGGCGTTAACCCCCCTCCCCATACACAAAAAGGATTATGACTTTTAGAAATGGTAGGTTTTCGTAAAGTCAAATCATATACAGTCTGCCCAAATCACGTCGTGAAAAGAGAAGTATCATTGCTTCGAAGACCCGCTGTTAAAATGGTTTTTATCAAACTAATGTCAATTCAGGATATCGATAAAGGAGGTTCTTGATTCAATACCGACCCCAGCAGTTTATACTGGCCCATGACAATTCGATATTTAATAGTTATTGTAAAGTTATGCGTTTTTTTTGTAGAAATATTAGGTAGTACTGGAGAGAAAGAGTGCTAAGGAAAGGTGATTACGAGGGCGGATTGTTCACTTATTTTTCCTGCAACTAAAGTAGTTGTTACGTTTTAGTCATGTGGTGTTGCCGGCGTAAACGAGCGAACTCAGTTCTTTGATTTTTTGATAATATGAAAATTGAAATTATGTGCTTCGATTTCTTTAAATCTTAACACCATTTCGAACAGCGAATTTAAATGGATGCCAGATTGAAATCCGGAGCCCGGATGTTACAATATCTACGTTTTATAAAATCGTAATTAATCAATGAAAGAGCAAATACAATTGTTGACTGCTGAAAATTGTGCTTCCTTTTTATCCTCGCTAACATTGGTAAAAACCAATACTGGATTAGGTTTTAAAAACGTTACTACATCTGTAGTGCAGTATACATAGGTTCTTTGGACAAAAATACATGGAAAATGGCAAATTTCCCGTATACAGTCAAAGATGATAATAATAATATTAATAATATATCTTTATTTAAAGACGAATAGTGCAAGACTTATCTCCCAGAAGTTCATCTAACAAATAATACAATTTTACGTACAAATGATTAATATAAACAACAAATATCAGAGTATTATACATAACAAAAATAGATTAATATATTAAAAAAACACACACACAAAAACACACAAAACAACAATAATATCAAGCAGCAATCTGGATTATTTATCCAAAATATACTAGTACATAAAGAGATGATATCAGTTAGTTGCAATACTAGAATGGGTTAGGTTTGAAAAACTTTTTGAATTTGTTTTGAATTAGAAATGTTTTACGCAAGAAGCGGAAGTTGTTTAGAGACGGTGCATTTTTTATATTCAGAGGTAAAATATTCCAGACATATGCAGATTTGTATTGAATTGTTGTTTTACGTTTTACTATAATATGATCTACAAAACGGTCGAGTTTACACGGAACTGTTTATTGAACGTAGAGAACAGTTTTCGTATTTAGATAGACAAATTAGATTTTGTATATAGTCAGGCGTCATACCATTAATATTTTTGTAAATCGATACTTGAAACGAAAAGATAAAGGAAACACAATTATGTTTATACTTAAAACAATGGGTTAACCGACATAACCATACTAAAATAAACATAATAAATTGATAAAAAATATTTAACTTTTTGTCGTAATAGCTAAAAGCAAATGTCAAATTTCAATTTCCGGGTGAACATAACATTGCATTCCTTAGCGCTGTAGTTATTTAAATACCAACACTACCCAACTCATTCTAGTCACGCTCGTGGCTCAGTAGTAGAGGGTATGGGCCGCAGCCGTGGCGTAGTGGTTAGCATGTCTGACTTAGAATCTGGAGATCGCGGGTTGAAGCCCGGTCGCAATAGGTCATACCCTATACATGAGTTGTCAGCCTCGTGGTAGGGTAAGTTAGTACTGGTGATAGAAAGTGTCCAGGAAACCTATAGTAGGAGAGCTGGCCGTCGTATATTTGACCTAAATATGTGTTGAATACGACGTTAAAAAAGGAGAGCGCACTCGTACAAAGTTTAATTATACCTATTAAAAAATGTAAACTTAAATATCTATTTTCCACCATACGGGAAAAATTATCGGCTCCTTAAGAAGGGCTTAGCTAGTTCTGGTACTCGAAATATGTCAGGGAATTTAGCTAGGCGATCAACTGTTGAATTAAGTTTCATAAATGGCGTAAGATCTAAATACAAACTCATTTTTCGAACCATCATCTTATTAGTTAATATGTGATTAGATATACCTTTATACCTTTTAGCACTTCTTTCCAATTCTCTACACTGTCCTGATTGTCTAAGACCTCTATCTATTGGAAAGGCAGATGTGTTAATGATCTAACGGTTTTTATGCTGCCTCTTTTGTCTGTGCCGTCCTCGGGGAGTACTTCCGTTTTGTGGGGATCTTCGTCAGTTCCTTGCATCCCAATACTTAGTCGCACCATTTGTTTTCTATTCTAATTTTGTTTGTATTTCAGTTTCAGTGTATTCTAGTTCCAAGAATATATATTTCACCAAAGGTTGAAAGATTGCAACTGTCTTTAAAACATGATTGATCAATTTAGGTAGGTTTTTTTCTTTTTACTCACAAAATTGTCGAGTGAACGGTGGGTTGAATGTTTGTTATTGTTTTTACTTGCGCCGGTTAAGACAAGTGTGAGGTTGGTAAGCCCTAGAACCTGATTAAAAACCCCGGTTGTCCACTGTTCATTGCACGACTGAAATACCTTATGTTCTTGTTTTCGTTTTTATTTGTCGCATCCCTTTAAATCTAAATTAAAAAATTTAAATATTTCTCATTGTTTGCCTGTTGGCTCTATGAAATCCCCGTGTTTTAAACAGTTGCTGTTCTATATATAAGTTCAAAAGTTGCTTTATGTTTACAGTTATAAGATCAGAGATACACATTTAAACAGTTCAATGTTTACTATCATGTTTGTTAATTTTTCATTATTTAACTAATGCAAAACTGTCAAACATCTTTGCATTTCGACATTTTGAAATTACAGGCGTGAGAATTTGTTGCATCTATTTTTAAAAACCACGTGACAGTCATGCGATTTAAATGTTTATTTGACTCTGCCTAAAAATAGAAATATCATCTTGGACGTAGTATTTTAGCAGAGGTAGATAGTGAACGAGTGAATCTTTCAAACCGATGTATTGGAGAGTACTTCACGCTCAGTAACCTTATGGTTCTTTAAAAATGCCGAGAAGTATAGTTGTGCTGTAGATTATGCTTATCTTTGACGTCAAGAGTACTTTTTACAGACGAGTGTCACCTTTTCACGGAAAACGATAAAATAAATAAGGACCAATGGGACTTCAGATTTATTTACGGGAATGCTAACTGACAAGGATATATTCTTTATGGGTCACGTAAAGTTGAATGCTGAAAGCAATTTAGCGTTGAGGAAACAAAAGTCAAATAAGAATGTTATTTATAAAGCTTAAACGGGAGGTTTTGTTTCATTAGCAGTGTTTGGTGGAAAGTGATGCGATAGGTATATTGATGCATTTTGACTGTTAAGTTTGTTTGATATCTTTTATAGTTTTGCAATTGTGTTTCTGTCAGTTGGCAAGGAAAGTGAAATCATGGATTATTTGAAGTCTGCTTGTACATTTAAGTTTAATGACTGTTATTACTAGTGCATTATCTTTTGTTTATTAATTAGTAACTATGTAGTCATCACGGAAGTGACAAAAGTTCATTATGGGACAAAAATGGAAGGTTATGCTTTAAGGAAATTTCAGCAACTGTCTATAACTAACTGCTATCAGGAATGCATGTCTAGGAAGACATGTAAATCATTTAACTATGATAGATATATGCTTCTATGTGAATTAAAAGAATTTGATTTAATGACTGCTCTAAATAACCTCAGCAAAATTTCGTCCTCCATTTATTGGCAAACGGTGGACATGGAACATACAACATCGCATCCTGGATGTGATTCTTGTTTGGACAATGAAAGTTGTGAGGACCTTGGAAATGGTACATTTGGCTGTTTTGTCAGAGAATGTCAGACATCTCCGCATCTGTATAATTTTACCTCTTTGTTAGGTAATCAAAATGCAGTCGGTTCAAAGGTGAAATATCGATGCAATGGTCCTACATTAACATTTGGAGACTCTTCAAGTCAATGTTTACGTAATGGTAGTTGGTCCTACCCTAACTTCAAGTGTGCACCTTTACAATGTTTGACACCAAACGTTCATGAGAACTATTTCATTGTAAATATTACCATCGAATCTGATTGGCCGATCGTTTATTTCCGGTGCCATGGCAACGCCATAACAAGAGGATCTCCACTTCTGTGTCAGAGCAATGGCGTCTATGATTATCAACATACTTGCTGCGATGAACCTGATTCAGCAGAATTGGTGAAAATATTTCGAGTTATTGCTGCGAATAGGCTGAGGCCTCGAAAATATTTCCTTTATGGAAGAGATTCAAGCGATGTAGAGACCGGATGCCAATTTAGAAGGACCGATGTGATAGATAGTTGGAATATCGGACGAGTTGCAAGGGTGAAGATTGAACTTCTGAAAGACAAACATATTATGGCTTGGATGGTTTTTAATGGTCGTAACACTACCGTGGGCACTTGGATGTCAGCTGAACATTTGCTAGAGTCTTCGTGGAGTGATCTTGCACCCAATGGACATTTTCAAACGTTTTGTATACATGGATTCCCTCTAACAAATGCAACGGACGCTCGTTTTGCTATTGTAGAACACTTTTCGGACGTTAATTGTTCGGATATAAGTGGTTGGATGCTAACTTTGTCTGAGTCTCTATGTATGCCGCCTAGCCCTGGTTACCCCGACATTGCTTACGCACCTGGGACAACCAAGGCTTTAAGGGCTGATCAATTTGTGTATGCAGATAGCATTGTGATTTTAATTGATTTTGTAAATTGATTACGTCAAACTGTTCAGGTCAAATGTTGTTTGGTTTTCCCGGACATAGATTCAGACTGCGGTAATTCTGTACTTACTATCGATAAAAATGAATATCCAAGGTTTTTTTGTAACTTTTTATTCAAGATAAAGTTTGTACAATATATATATTGTTATATCAATATAGTAAGTTTACAAGAAACAGTTCGAATAAGATCCATAAATATACATAAATACACAAAAACATGCATATATAGATAGGTATTTTGTTACTCCATATATTGGAGTTCATCCATATATTCATATGGAGATACATTGTCAATAGTGTTGAAATGAATTATGGATGAATCCATCTTTTTCAATATACATCAATGCAGATACATTGTCTTTAGAAAATACATGTATTACTAAGTCATACAATGTATCAGGTATTTCCTTTGCCATCATCCTTTTAATGACAAATGTATTGAAATAATAGACTTGCTAATGAACTCTGATAGTTTAAGATCACGGTTTGACAACATTAATATCACTAAAAATTTCACGTTTTTCGTGTGTCCCATTAGCGCAATAAATATTGAACACTCCAAAAAGACAGTATTTGATACATTAAATGATCATTTAGAGTATTTTCGCCATCATTAATGGTGGAATTATTCAAACAATGAATATAATCGTGACAGCGACGGTCAATAGATTGTAAATCACACGAACATGCATAATTCATTAGACAAAACTAATACGTCACTTTATACATTTAGTAAGACATTTAGTACTGACCTTGTTATACTATTTTGTCTTTAAGTCAGTATTTATACGAGATACGGCTTTCTTTTTTATAAAGCGAAACATTTACATAAAGGATATTTTCATACATGTTTCGAAAAAGGTTAATCCGACTCATGTAAACATTGATAAGGAAAAGGCGATGAAAAACAACGTTTAATCAATAATAAGCAATTACGCAAACAAATCAAATTTGACACATTGAATAACAAAAACAATTTCATTAGCTTAATGAAAATGGTTTTAATGCGCATTACACAGAGCAGCGGCAAAGCCAATGGACTTTCCTCAAAAGCATTAATGACCGTAAAAAATGTTTTTTCCCTCGGATTATCACCAAACATGAATTATCAAATCCGTCAGCAAGAAATCTAGCTGCGATTACAGTAAAAACTCTGAAAACCGGACCTGGCCCGGACTGACCAAAAAGTCCGGTTTTTTGGAGGATTCCGGTTTTCAGAGCTTTATACAGAATTTAAAAAAGCTATGGGTTTGTTGGGACATTTTTCTACATTAAATGGATGGTTTAGCTATGTCTTAATTTATTTTTAATTAAAGTTTGGTCAATTTTGGTTTGATAAGTCTAAACTTACTGAGATAAAAGAGAAAATTGAAATAAGAACTTTTTAGGTACATGTACATATTATCAATGGACTTAAAATGTATTCAAATAAATAATTGATACATATGGATGCTATTCTCATTTTAAATGAATGCATATAAACACATAACAACAATAACAACATCATATAAACATGTAATATTTTTCCAATATCTTGCTCAAAATAAAAAGATAGGCATCATTATTTCCTTACAATAAACAAACTTTAGTAATTTTGAATACAAACATGTAGCCTCTTTATTTGTATAAAAACAATATTTAAAATTACAATATTTTCACACATCATATCTGTACAACAATACATGTATATACAAAACAAACATTATAAGAATCCTAATCAATGACAGACAAGTGTTTATCACGCCTATATAGATAAAATGCTTGGATATTTAATTAACAATTGACATCTTCCTGGGATTATGATTTACTAACTGTTACAATACACAGAAAGTTGACACTTGGTGTCCGGTTTTCAGAAGATTTTTTTCATATTTATCATTAGAAGCCATGGCAAAAGGTCCGGTATTCGGAATTTAGAGTTTCTGGTTTTCAGAGGATTTTTTAATGCGTTTAATAGAGAAAAATATGGGACTTTAAAAATCGTCCGGTTTTCAGAGGGTTCCGGTTTTCAGAGGGTCCGGTTTTTTAGAGTTTTTATTGTATTTTTCTAGAACTCATTGTTAATTGGTTTTGTCAATAATTGCAAGCTGTAAAAACGATTAGGAAAACCGTGAAAAATCGATTTATCGATACCCGTAGCTCGATGACCACTTGGGTTTAATTGTAGAGAATAATACCACATACTCATGTCTGATGGTAACAAATAGTATATTCCTTTAATAAGAGAATATGTTCAAATATTGGAAAAAAGAAACATTGTAATACTATGCGATATACCCTTTTTGTTACTAATTTATATAATATTACAATCATAATCAACATTATTCTGTTATTTACGTAGAGATCATAGAGTTCGCCATCTTGTTTTAATTAACATCACGTAACTAGTAGTCGTTTTAAAAGCGGCCATTTTATGTCTGTTATTCAAACGTATGATGTTCAGTCAATTAACTGATGTTTTTAAATTGCCCACGTTTGTTTTACCGGTGTATCAAGTAACAAACCATTACATGTATGTGAGGCAGTTCTACGTCACTGTTTGAAAAAGGTGTTCAAGTGCTAGTCTGGAAAGAGTTGTTTTGTATCAATACAAAATTTATGCCGGGATTGTATAGTCTAAACGGAAGTGTTCATTAAAAGATTCTCTTAAAATGTCCCACCTATTACAATAATTATTGGTGCAGACTTAGATTAGTGCAGACGATTTCCGGTATTCTGTCATAATCGTAATAGACGGAAGTCGTAAACTTAGTGGAGGAATGTCTCTCAATTGTACTAGAATGGCAAAGTTTCTGTCATATGACGTGAATATAGTTCAAGCGCATCAAAATGTAAGTATTTGTTTCTAACCAGTTTAATAAAGAAAAGTTACAAAAAACATTCAACATATTTTGCAACACTAGTTGAGTCTATTTGATTAAATATTTTCAAGCGGGACACAATCATAAAAATATACATTTCTATCACAAGATATCTTGTAGAGCGTGTTTGTTCAGGATCTTTAAGATCTCAATGAAGGGTCACGTCGAGATGATCTTTATGTCGAACAATAAATGCGTAGCTTTTATCTAGACAAAACACTATTAATAACATTTTGATTTCATAATTTCTTTTTAGACCAAATTGCGTGACGTAGACGATGTAACAAATCATGTTTTTAATCATAACAGTTGCGTCATGACTATAATGATGAGGAAAGGTCACTTGAACGTGACCCTCTTTTGAAAACGGCCAAATCTAAATTAGTGAGTAGGCGAGCGGAAAATATTAGATCGGGCTTTAATCATATTGAGTACATCTTTAAGATATACTTCATTATTTTCATTAAGCCATTTCTTGGCTTAAGGTATCGCTTTATCCATTTTTATTGTCACCCCAGCACTTATAATATTGTTACATGTATTTAAATTTGTTACATTCCGCTTGCTGTTACTCTTTTGTTAAAGAGATGCTTAAATGATACGAGTGCCTCCGTGTCCCTATGGCAACAGAGATGATTATTGTTAAAAGGAAAACAGTTTTGTCAATGACGTTTTAATTCTAAGAAGCATCATAAAATTAATTCTACGGATTTATCGCTTCCTGATTTTAAGCAGTTTTCTTGAAACTTTAATGCTTGAAATGCAAAAATAAAATCAGGGGAGATGACTATTAAATATTTATGGAGGTAAGGAGCAAAGAGTTCTGCCCCTTGATTATTGATTAACTGTTCATGTAATTTTAGTGATTAACTGAATTTTCAAGCAAAGGCGCATCATATTAACTTGGTTAAACAGTGCAGATATTCCTTCGGTAAACGAATGGAAAACACATTTGTACTTCTCACTAAAAAGTACAGGTAACGAAACATGCTTCAGTTCAACAATTGTATTTCGATACCATAACGCATTCCTACGATAGACTTTATTTCATGATTGAAAAAAAAAACATAATATCAAAATGGCAAAAAACGATGATAAAGGTCAATGGGCACATATATGAAAAAGGTTGGGATGTTTTACACACAATTTTAATATTTATACTCACCGTTCTGTGCCTAAAAATAAATTCCACGATACTTTGGTTTGTGATCAACTTATGGCTGACTCAGAAATCAGATTGGTTTCAAAAACGTCTTTTCAGTTCTTCTTTCTTGTAAATCGATCACGATTCGGAGCCAAATTGACATCCTCTGTGATAGTTTCAGGGGACCCAAACATCCACCGAAATATTCATTGCTGGTATTTCCTGGCGAAATATTGCCATCAGGGGATGTTATGACCTGTGGCACATTTTTCCGATTTTCTCTTTAATTTTCTCGTCCTGTATTTACTTTACACGTCAAACGTTCGATAAATCGTTGACGAAATTGCTGTGATACCAAGATATAGATGATGAAGTTGCTTGAATTGTTAATCTGCTCAAAGATAGCTGCTATGCCCAGAAGAATGAGCATGTCCTTGTCCTCATAAGTAAACATGTGCGGTGCCTTCAAAACCGTTATGACCATTAAAACCGCCATAGGCGTGAGACACACCACGAAAGATATGACGACCGCCATTAACATCATGTTGGTGCGTGCCGACCTTACACTTGTTGTGTTTGATTGAGTCACATCTCTAAATGCTAGTCGTCGCAATATCAATTTGATTATAATCGCTGCCGTCAAAGAAAGCAAGACGGAAAAGGGTATTAATGAGTACAAACACGCCCTAATGATAACAATAGCTTTGATATAGTTTTTGTTATCATTGGTAACTGAGTCTGGCACGCAACTCCCTGTTTTCGGATGAACTTCTGTTGAAAAACTCCAACTAATTGCAAACAAGAGAACGACTGTATAAACAGAGGCGATTCCGATTAAGATGTTTCGTTTTGATAGCCATAATTTCGTTTTCAATGGAAAGAAAATAGCAATGAAGCGTTCAATCGCTACCATTACGATTAACCACGACGATGTTATTTTTCCAAGCCGATACATAATGAAAAATATCTTGCAACCGTACTTTGACAAACCACGAACATCATAACCAAACCATTTTTTCATAAATTGTTGATTAAATAGATTAGTTGATAGCACAAGGGTGTCAGACAAAGCCAAGGCACAAAGAATAAATCTTGAACCCATATTGTTGAATTTTGGATGTGACACAGTGAGTATTACACAACAGTTTCCAAATACCCCAGCTACTAATAAACCTGGACTTGTGTAAAGCAATATTTGTGGTATTAGCTTTAGAATTTTGAGTGTTTCCGCTTGAAGCATTACTTCTCTGGGCATCAGGGATTGATAGTCTGTGTCATTCATGTTGAATTTCATACGTCGTTTCGCTAGACTCGTTGATTTTAAATGTCTAAAATGAAAAAAATGATGATGACGACAATAACAATGTTAATGAAGGTTACGATTATATACTTATATTGTTTACAGTGATGATAACATAAAATAAATTTTAAATAGTGTCGTTGATGATGCTGATGATGAAAAGGTAATAATCGCACATTTATTTATTATTCATTGAGCATAAATCACACTCAACATGGTACAAGATAGACATAAAACAATTTACAACATTTCATTTAAAAATTTAAACAATTTAATAGGTTAAAGCATAAAAAGTAAATATCACAAGATTTTTTAATAATTTGCACTGATTGAATTTTCATAAAACATTTTCATGATTATTTAAATCAAATTTGGTGTACGACCATGCTCAATGTGTTTATATACTTTGAATATTACAAAAATAACAGAACAGTCTTATTGCCATTGTGGTCCATGGTCATAAACAAAGAAATGAAATTATGACTCAGGAGAGGCTCCTTAAAATAAATGATTAATATAAATTAAGAATTAGACATATGTAAAAAAAGGTATAAAAATTTACAATTAATTATCACAGGGAGAATTATATCTTACATACCCCACAAATAAGTAAGGTATCACAGTTTACTTAGATTGATGATGAATTGAATTGAGGCATCAATGTACGAACTCAAAGTCATTCCTTGAAACAGGCGAATATGTGCTAAGTTACAAGAAGTAAGGCATAACGTAATTAAATCAACACGACACATAGTAACAATGCAACTGGTTGAAGAGAAAATAAACTTAGCAACAAATGTTTCTAGGAAGACATTGTGCTTCAGCCGCAGCGTTCTACCAATAATAAATGTCAGAAATAATTTCAGAAAGGACAAGAGAGATTGTACCAAATGTTAGCCCATGAAGTTCAGACAGCTGCTTTGGAGAATGTCCCCAGGACACAATAGAAAATAACGCTTATAAGAGACTTTAGGCCACTACAATTGTAAAAGACAAGAATGAATGGTTTATTTCTTCAGACAATATGAAAAGATAAGCGAAACATTTACGACAAAAGACACTGGTTTGCAGTTCCAGATGAAACGCGACATACAAGATAAGGAAGGTCATCAAGCAGGCGAAACGGTTTTTGACATATTGGTTATACCACATTGTATGGTATATGCTTAGAGCTATCCTTACTCATAAAACAACTGTCCTTATACATTTGGAATTGGTCTTTCTACATCAACTACATTGGTTTCGAAAAGGAGTTTGACAGTATAAATTTGAATTTAAGAATTCGTTGGATCAACCTATGACAAACATCCAAATTATGGATAAAACTGGCATCAAATGTTTAGTTCGTGATTTTTAGAATAGGGGATAGAGATAGCTGCCAGCAAATTAAACGCCGACTACCTCATGTGGATTTGAGTCGGATAACACCCAGGAAAAGAGGTATGATAATATTCTTTGGCAAATGGAGGAAAACAATACAGGAATATATGGCAACAGCAGACATTACATGTTGGCACCTTATGCATCAAAAGGACTTAAAAGGAATAAGTAGGTCAGTAAGGTTTGATGATGATAAGTATGATAAAACTAATGATGGAGGCGTTGGTAATAAATAAAGTTTGTTCTTTTTTAGAAGGCAGCTTTCTACGAAAATTGCTGATTGAAGCGATATTTATGCTTAAACAAAATAAATAATAAAACTTATCCCAAAAACTACATTGGATAATGTAATGAAAATAATATGGAAGAAGGTCTTACCTATGTGTTATCCTTAGTTGTTTGACTTCTGACACTGCTTCTGTGCTGATTTATAATGATTTTTGCACAAAACTGCGCATGCTCGGTAACCAAACAAGTGCTTTGTTAATTGCTGATGGAATAAAATCATATCAGTTTAATATGAATAATAATGAGATTGTGAATTGTTTCATTTATAAAACCGAATACAATATAATTGCTGCAGAAAAGCCTTCTAAAATCAAATGCTCTGCACAACAACATCCTTTGATATTGTCTTATGCATAATTTAATTTGGGACTTTAGTCAGTTATATTTCCCTAATGAAATCTGAAGCAATCCAATTGGTAAGTAGGGAAACATCATCTATACGACAACACATTTTAATCCCCAAGTGGATGTAGAGTACTTTGCATCACTGACAGCTTAATTTAATTGTCTAAAACATAAAGATCTAAATCTTCTTCTGAAACATTTTGATCTGCGTTTTAAAGTAAAGTAATTGATATGAATGCAGTATTAATGTAATTTCAGGAGACAACAGTTCAAACATTTCATAAGGATTAATTGTTTACATTTTAATTAATATACGAATTCATTTTTACAGCATCGTTCGTCTGAGGGAAAATTAGTTTGAAAACAAATGATGACATCAGCAATTCTCCCATAATTGTTGCCATTTTGAAAAGTCGAAAATGTCGTAAACTTTAAATATTAAATTTTCAATTTCAAATATATACAATATCAAAACAATCTAATCATATTCCAGGCTATAGATCTGATCATTCCATGATAACTCTAACGTTAGAAATAAATAGTGCTCCAAAGGGTACATCATATTGGAAATCTAATAACTCTCTACTGAAAGATGCAAATTATGTCTATCAAATCAAAGAACTAATCGCACGTATTAAAACACAATATCTATCAACCGAATCTTAAAATGAAGGAAACCATTGACAGCCTAAATTTAAATAAATTATCAGACCTAGATAAAATACTTTAGAAGAACCATTCACTTATGAGGAAATTTTATCAAGTCTTGAAAAAATGAAAAGTAATACTTCTTCTGGAAGTAGTGGTTTCACTACATCTTTCTATAATTTTTTCTGGATAGATATTGGTCATTTTCTCGTCAGATCTATTAATGAATCCTTTCATTCCGGAGAGTTATCAACAACATTTAAACAGGGAATCATTACCTGCATTCCAAAAGGCAACAAAGACAAACTATTTTTTATCTAATTGGAGACCCATTTTTTTATTAAATGTCTCATACAAAATTGCATCGTCAGCAATAGATAGCAAATAGACTTAAATCCGTACTGCCAAACTTTATTATATCAATACTAAGTCTTTAAATTCATTTTATGCATTAATGTCGTGTTCTAATGTAGACATTGTTCGCAACCTTGCTATTTTTTATTTATCATGCTTTTGAGACAAGAAAATCATTTTTATCTATCTATGATTGACATTAAATTTGTGAACATATTCCATATTTCACTTGTATGTCAGCTTCACAGTATTATATATATTTGAAATGTCACCATATGTACACTGCTCTAAACTATATTTACTTATGTATTTGTAAATTGTATATATGTTTTTGCGTATGGGCCGGAGGCCATAAATAACACAATAAAGAAACTGAAACTGAAATTAATGAAGACCAAACTGGATTCTTAAGCGGCCGTTACATAGGAGACAACATAAGATTAATATATGATATCATGTTCTACACAGAAAAGCACAATATACCTAGCATGCTGTTATTAATTGATTTTGCTACTGCATTTGACTCACTTTCATGGTTTTTTATGTACTAAACTTTTTTTTCAATTTCGGAAATAACTTAATATCTTGGATAAAGTTATTTTATAACACCATTTCATCTTGCGTTATAATTAAGGGACATCTTTCTGACTGGTTGCCAATATATCGAGGCTGCAGACAAGGTGATCCACTCTCACCATATTTATTTATCATATGTGCTGAAATCTTATCTATACTTTTAAGACAAAACAAGAGTAGTAAAGGAATAGAAATTAATTATATTGAGTTTTTAGTATCTCAATATGCAGATGACACAACTCTTTTACTTGACGGTTCTGGAAAATTATTAAGAAATACTATGAATATTTTACAATTCTATGCCATCATATTAGGGTTAAATACAATCTGATTAAAAACCGATATAAACTTTTCCGCTCGCATACTCGCTAATTTAGATCTGGCCTTTTTCAAACGAAGGTCACGTTCAGGCGACCTTTTCTCATCATAATATTCATGACGAAATTGTTATGATACGTAACTTGTTTACATCGTCTACGTCACGCAATTTGAAATGAGCCGCCCAATAGCAGACTGTGAATAATACCGCTGTTAAATTAGCGTGCAAAACTTGGTCTAAAAATAGATACGAAATCAAAATGTGATTAATAGTGTTTTCGTCTAGATGAAAGCTACGCATTGATTGGTCGAAACAAAGTTCATCTGGACGTGACCTTCCACGGAGACAGAAGAGATCCTGTACTACAACGCTCTACAGGATATCTGTTTACGCAGATTGGGTTAAA
Organism: Mactra quadrangularis; assembly: GCA_025267735.1. Taxonomy (NCBI): domain Eukaryota; kingdom Metazoa; phylum Mollusca; class Bivalvia; order Venerida; family Mactridae; genus Mactra; species Mactra quadrangularis. The sequence goes on along the minus strand of CM046305.1, from coordinate 41,613,554 downwards.
TATAAATGTAAAGAAAACTAAAGCAGTTTGGATTGGAGCATACAAAATAGAAATCTAACATTGTGTCAAGACTTAGGAATTTATTGGGAACAAGGTACTTTTAAACTGCTGGGAGTTATATTCTCAACAAACTTACACGAAATAATTGACATTAATTATTCATCAAAATTAGATGAAATTAAGAACTTATTTACTGTCTGGTCAAAAAGAATTCTCACTCCTATAGATAAAAACATAATAATAAAAACTTTAGCTTTATCAAAAATCAATTATCTTATCCTAAGCCTGCCCACTCCTAGTCATGACATTATAACAAATATTCAAAACTTAATCTATAAATTCCTTTGGAATGATAAGCCCGACAAAATAAAAAGAGATTGTATAATACAAAACTATGATTATGGAGGAATAGAAATCCTCAACTTAGAATTTTTTATCAAATCATTAAAAGTCACATGGCTGAGAAGAATTATGACTAGTAATACAAAATATTCAAAATTTATTAAGTCTCAGTACCAACTTATTAAAGAGTGTTTCTTATATGAAAACAATTTTGTTAAAACAAATATTAAAAGTCTCGATATTAATTTCTGGTCAGGCGTACTCAATGAATATGCAGATTTAATAGACTCTTGCTAATTATGCTGATCGGTAAATGAAAAAGTCCAGGGGCGGATCGAGGATTTTTTTTGGGGGGTCCAAACTTTTTCTGGGGTCCAAACTCTTGATCCACAACCTCATTATACACATTTTGCTGAATAATGCAAAATTTCAATAATAAAAAACTACATAACCATTTAATCTATGTTACGCACCTAGGAAATTAATTCATAATACTTAAAAATGACTTACAGTCAAGAAATACGCAAGTGGACAGGTATAGTTTGGAAATTCCAGGGGGGGTCCGGACCCCCCTGACAACCGCTTTATCCGCCTATAAAGTCTAATGTACACTTACAGTGATATGACTTTAGAATTATTGATAATTGTGAATTATTTTTTTGTTCACAAATTTACCGTGTAAATATGTAATCTATGTTTTTAAAAAAGAAATCAAATTAAAGTCATATAGCACAGCTTTGCTTTAGATATATATATATGAATTACAAATTTAGTTTATTAATTGGCGTAATATAACCTTTTTGTGTTGATACTCCGTTAAACCTAAACAAACAATAGACTATTTATTGAAAATTTTAATGACTCGGAAAAAAACTAATTTTATCATTATGTTCTGAATAAAATGACCTCTGAAAAGAAGGTAAACTTCGTAACTTGTTAATCAAATTTGTATTAGCCCCAAACAAGCAAATTAATTGATAACTTTAATACATTCATTCAAGAAGATGTGTATTTAAAATTAAATATCATTTTAATTTACCAAAATGACTGAGAGGACCTAAGCAATAATGACTTTTAAAATTTTTAAATGCAAAACAAATTATCGATTGCAATAAAGTGTAAAATCAAACCACACGTCATTCTAGTCAATGCTATCCAATACAAATCGACTGTTTAGGTACATTGCTGGAAATTGGTAAAGTTTGCAAACCAATTTTGGACGTTACCTCGTTGGGGTAACAAGTGGAGTTAACATTAAGTAGTTTCGGCAATTTGCATTGACTCTCATGGACAAAACAGAGTTATTCCGATTCAAAATACTTCAAAATCTTACGCGGATTTCTTGGACGATATCGTTATAATTGCAGTCCGAGATAGTGAGCATTTTCATCGTGATATTGTTTCTAAAAATAGACTGTTGAGAATTATGCTTCTATTATCGACGTACCACACACTCATATAGAAACCGCACTAAACCCGGGTCGATAGCGCAGTTGGTAGCGCGTCGAGATTTGGAATATCGTACCCCAGGGGGTACGGGTTCGAATCCCACCCGGGGAGGTTATACCCTTCCATGAAAATTTGACAATAATGTCGATTTTCCTACATTCATTAGATAATATGGAGAAGTTTCCGGCCTTGTGGAAGGGTAGGTGAGTACTGGTTATAGACAATGGTCCAGGAAAGCTAGGTTAGGTGCGCTGGACGCCGTAAAATGACCTAAAATTGTGTTGACACGGCGTTAAAACTAATAAATAAAACAAAAAGAAACCGCACTCATTTTAATTTTTTTTTGCATGAGAGTAAAGACAAAATTTAAAACAAACATTTCTATACGAACGAATTCTCGATATGCTATTGTGAACAGAATATTGCATAGTGAGTAAAATTAATTCCATGTTATATGGTACGTTTCATATTCAAATCGCATGATGTTTGTTCAAATTTTAATTCTAAATATGACCTTGCCTATCGTTTGTCATACCCGACTTTGAGTTGCCCTGGACTTCATGCGTGAGACTAGGGCCTGAAAATATTACAAAATATGGTGCCAAGATTGATTACAGACCTCGTTTGTAGAGAGTAAATTCCCACACTCTGTTAATGAGAAAAAATCAAATATTGATAATAAAAAAACTCTCAAACTACGTTTAGCAATAAATTACATTTCATTTTAAAAATGACTTTAAAGATGTTAATTATAAAATTGTTTCAACTTTATAAGGTGGCCATTTAAAATTAATCAAATTATTAATTGATTAATTACAAGGTGCAATATTATGTAATTAAAAATCAATCTAACGGTTCGCAAAATATCTTTTCGATATAAAAGATGATAGCTGGTTAGTCCGCGGTTTATAGTTTTGACAGAAACATTCGGTACGGTTTGTTTTTTGATAAACATCACTTTGGAATCCTAAGCATACGGCAGATTTTGCGGCGGAGCAAAGAATTTTTCGTTAGAAATTATTCAAAAAGCAATCCTTTGGCTTATTACAAAAGGTAGGTATTTTATATTAAATATATTGAACTGTAGATTTTACAAGTTTGAAGTTTATTACATACAATTTCTTAGGCTAATAAGCCCAAAAAAACAAGACATATTGAACTGTAGATTTTACAAAAACATTTTGACAAACTGATGGCTAGTTACAGAAAAAAGAAATTTCGTAAAATTAAATTCTTTTAGAAATCAATTCGAAAAGAAGACAATTTATAGTATCAAATATTATAGAGGCAAATATATTTTCATGTTAGTTATGTGGTTTACTAGTTTTGTTACTTCGCATGTAATTAATTACTTAATGCTTTCAAATTGTACTGTTTTACAAAGATGTCAAAAAGCCTACAAAGAATAACCATGCAAGCTACTATTCCGGGCCATTTTTGTCCGTAACAACGTTTTTTCACCTGGAATTCGAAGTAAAGACATAGTACATGTAATGATTCACCGCGTTCATTTTTCTAAAAGACCACTAGATATTAGACATTTTTACATAATTTCATTATATTCATTTTTTAGCATGGATATGCGATGGTTATTAATAGCTTTGGTTTGGCTGATGCGAATGGAAGCAACAAGGTATTTCACCTTCATTAATCCATGTCATACACTTTTTGTTGTTTCCTGTTGGTTTTATGCCATAGCAACACATTATTTATGTTATGTAACAATTCTCAGTCAACCTACTCACCGTTCCTGGAAAGACTGAATCTCTGGATTTGTCTGTTTGTCTGGACCGACCGCATACTTCTGTCATTAGCGGACAATTACCCTACATGATTTAGAATCAGTGAAAGAGGAAAAAAAATATTTTTCGTTGTAATCATAGTCCGAGAAAACAATAAGAGAACTCTGAATTCGGATTACTCTGACATTTTCATTGTAATCACAGTCCGAGATAATGTTAAAAGAACGCTGAATTCGGATAACTCTGACATTTTCATTGTTATCCCAGTCCGAGATAATGACAAAAGAACGCTGAACTCGGATTACTCGGGCATTTTCATTGCAATCACAATCCGAGATACAATAAAAGAACGCTGAACTCGGATTACTCAGACATTTTCATTGCAATCACAATCCGAGATACAATAAAAGAACGCTGAACTCGGATTACTCGGACATTTTCATTGCAATCACAATCCGAGATACAATAAAAGAACGCTGAACTCGGATTACTCGGACATTTTCATTGCAATCACAATCCGAGATACAATAAAAGAACGCTGAACTCGGATTACTCGGACATTTTCATTGCAATCACAATCCGAGATACAATAAAAGAACGCTGAATTCGGATAACTCTGACAAATTTTATTGTAATCACAGTCCGAGATAATGACAAAAGAACGCTGAACTCGGATCACTCGGACATTTTTATTGCAATCACAGTCCGAGATACAATAAAAGAACGCTGAATTCGGATTACTCTGACATTTTCATTGCAATCACAATCCGAGATACAATAAAAGAACGCTGAACTCGGATTACTCGGACATTTTCATTGCAATCACAATCCGAGATACAATAAAAGAACGCTGAACTCGGATTACTCGGACATTTTCATTGCAATCACAATCCGAGATACAATAAAAGAACGCTGAATTCGGATAACTCTGACAAATTTTATTGTAATCACAGTCCGAGATAATGACAAAAGAACGCTGAACTCGGATCACTCGGACATTTTTATTGCAATCACAGTCCGAGATACAATAAAAGAACGCTGAATTCGGATTACTCTGACATTTTCATTGTAATCACAATCCGAGATAACAATAAAAGAACGCTGAATTCGAATAACTCGGACATTTTCATGCTATCACGGTCTGAGAAAATGTTCTTTTTTTTGTATTTCAGTGCTGAAGTTTGCACGTCAACAAAGACTGCATCCCATATCCAATGCAGAAACCGCTTTGAAATGTATAGTGATTGTACCGCTGGTACCTACATAACTTACAGGTTTGTATAGTGATGACGTCATTTTCATCTTATTTCTATGTCCGGGTAAACGCTAATGGAAGACCTCATAAAGAATTCTCACAGAAAAATTGTCAGTCCATCTATTAACCCTGTCTGTAAAGGCTAAATCAGAGGATTTAGCTGTAAACGAAAATCAAGGCGCATACTTTCGTCAGTGAATGGCCACCGCCTTTTTATTTTGAATACGATGTTTATTTTTATATAGTGCTTTTGTTCGTTTTATCTAAGTACACGTCAAAACCGATTGCAACTTTTTATTTTTGCGTTTATATTGCATGTTCGTTCGTATCAGCGAACAACGCCAAAATATTTTTCTCTGCTATGTAAGAGCAGTGGTCCTGTGGTAGGCTGCGTGAGATGGAGGATCAACAATACAGTGTTCGAACACCGGTAGGGTCACTGCTGTATTTCTTGCGAAAGAATTGTACATGAATACAATGGTTCCAGTCCACCCAGGTGTGAACGGGTACTGTGAGGGATGGTACAAAAAATAAAATCAGCTGAACATTTATATGGAAGCAGACTTTAAAAGTGCATGTAAACTGTTTTTAATTTTAATTGTTTGGCTTTTTTCTGAAGGTCTGTGTTTTTTATTGTTGTAGTCCGACAATAAAAACCTGAGGTTTCAAGAACTAATTTATTAGGATAATTACACGCTTTATTTACATTAAATCTTGTGTTTCCGTATGCGTGTATACAATTATACACGTGTTTATAACAACCTATATAGTATGTGACTATAAATCAATTTTGTAAACATGACATGTAATTGTACTTCTAATTATGGACCCATTCGTTTAAGGGGAAACATGTTAGTCCGCAATATTGTGGCACAATTTCAAAGTATTCATTCTCATTGAAACAAAATTAATTGTTAAATACTACACGTAATATTTTGCCGAAAGCTTCTGATGAAGCGCGATTAACGAACGAAGACAAAAATAGACAATGAATACAGAGTTTAATATATCCCTGCATAAAGGTCAAGCTCAGGTTAATATTGTCAGATTAAAAAGTAACTATTCTTGGTATTTCAAATTTCTTTTTGTTGACTAGGGCTGCTGCGAGAATCCGAGCACTCGGATATTCGCGATCCCGACCAGAAAATCGAGTACGAATATTCGTAATGTCCGAAATCATGTCAGATCGCGACCTATTTTTAGAAATAATTAAAGAACATTTTCAGTTTAATTACCACTGAAAAAGAGCCGCACTACTAATGAAAATTTTAATTTAATTCAAAATTTCAATTGATTCATATTTAAACAAAAATGTTATCACTGAAATTGCCCATAAAACGTCTGGTAATAGAAATGTTGGGAGTACATGGTTTTCCATTTAGTTAAAGCTTCACTTTTTTGTTATTACATGATAGAAGGTGAAGATATCACCTAGTGTTGTACCGATGATCGGGAATAATCGATAAACGACTAGTTGGAAGCTTCCGATTCTGATAATCGATTAAACTTTATCATAATCGATCATCCATTAGAAAGGAGGATAGGCTATTTAAGGACAATAACATATTTTTACGTATCTGAACTGTTATTAAAAATGTTTTAAATACATGTCATTTGTGTCTGACTTGTATTAGACACTGATATATCTAGTTCAAGTTCCAAAAATACAGCTACTATACTAGTCAAGGGAACTAGGCAATCGATCAATTATTTTTATCGGTTTCTTTGATTTTTAATTTTTTTATTAGGTTTTTGACACATTTGACTAAAGAAAAAGTATTTCCTAATCCATGGTACATGAATTTTATAAGGGTTCACAGTGAAACATGCATGCAAAAACAAACTTATCAGGAACCGATTATAATCAAAAGAATCGCATCGACAACAGAAACCGATTCCAACTGATGATCGATTACGATTTTCAGCCGATGTCCCACCACTAATATCACCTCTATACTAAGACGCACAGCGCTTCCCAGAATTCGGCGTTTGGTACGCAACAGAATATAGTGCGGCGCATGAAGACAAATTGGTTTTTTTTTGTTTTTTGACAAAATCATTGTTAAAATGTAAGATAAATGATTACTCATAGCTACAGGAATATAAATCCATAGATACAAAGTACACTTATAAACCTCTATAGGTATATGTGCGTAGTTAAACCGTGTATTCTAGTTTCGATTTCAAATGTCTGTGTAAAGAATGAAAGATGTAAACACGTTATGATGAAGGTTTAACTACCGGTTAAAATGTTTAATTTAATGAGGATAGTTGGTTGGATAGTTAAATTTTATTGAGTAGACACAATACATAATATATTTGTTCAGTATACTTCAAGGGGGGAATTATTAGAATGTAAACATTGCAACGTGTTTTCAGGTAAATTAACAGTTTTCCCATGATGCTCGGCGTCTCCGTACAAAGGTCAGTCAGACCGTTTGTGTACAGAATGTTATTTTTGTTATTACATAAATTCCTGTATGATTCTCCACTATAATTGTATGATTATATTGAACTGTCCGATTGCATAATTACACGGTTATCGCACACTGTATATATTATTTTCCGCGTTTTATAAATAGAAATTTGCAGTGTCGATATATGATCTGGCTGAATGGTCGTACGGTTAAAGTGCAATGATACTAAACATCTATTTTCGAAAGAAGTGCGAGTCTGAAGCTAAATATGTCATTTTTAATTTTTGTTCTTCGTTTTGTATATTTTTGTTTTACATTTATTTTATTCAGTAATTTAGGACATAGAAATATAACACTTCAGTACAAACAATGTAAAACTCACTCAATTTTACTGAATGTGTCGGTTGTGCTACTGTCATCATCACTTAAAGAGGTGCCACTAAATTTATAACAAAGGCCTCTCCAAGTTTCATGATGCACTGGGGACAATGAGTTTTACACAATCCAGCCATGATTTAAATAAGAAAAAAGAGATAAAAATAAGTTTTTGTCCGGATTCGAACCCACTATAAAAAGATTTGTAGTCTGATCGTCTCCCCACTCGGCCACACAAACTACGATACGTTTTGCAAATAAGATATAATACATAAGTGTTATTTGCTGACAACACGCTCAACGTGAACTACCGAAATTAACCGATTATAAAATATACCGTGTAATGTGACGTTTAAATGTATGCAATCGGACAGTTCAATATAATCGTACAATAACAAGTGATTCGTAGTTCGATTCGTGAATCGTGGTTCAGATCAGATCGCCACTTGCTCAACGATCCACAGCCCTATTGTTGACAGTCTGTTGTTTCAATTTCAGAGCAGTAACACTCAAGAAGTGCTGTCCTGGAAGTTATGGAAACGTCGAAACAGGCTGTCGTGATGGTAATGGGTTTTTTTTGGGGAGTTTTTTAACGTCGTATTCAACACATATTTAGTTCATATATACGATGACCAGCACTTCCTACTATAGGTTTCCTGGACACTTTTCTATCACCAGTACTAACTTACCCTACCACGAGGCCGACAAATCATGAATAGGGTATGACCTATCACGACCGGGCTCGAACCCGCGATCTCCGGATTCGAAGTCTGACATGCTAACCACTACGCCACGGCCGCGGTATGGTAATGTTTTAACTAATCTGATTAAAACCCGATCTAAAAATTTCCGCTCGCTTACTTGCTAATTTAGATCTTGCCGCTTTCGAGGGTCACGTTCAAGTGACCTTTTCTCGTTATGATATTCAAGACGAAACCGTTATGTTTAGTAACTTGTTTACCTCGCCTACGTCACGCAATTTGAAATGAGCCGTCCAATCACAGACTGTGAATAATACCGCTGTAAAACTAGCTCGCATACCTTGGTCTGAAAATACAAATAACAAAATCAAAACGCTATTGATAGCGTTTCGTCTAGATGAAGCTAGCATTGATTGGTCGATATAAAGGTCATCTCGACGTGACCCTCCATGCGAGCCTTAGAGATCCTGTACGACAACGCTCTGTATAGGTATCTGTTTACAAAGATTGTATTATTACACAATATGTTTTCTTCTATTACCAAAGACTTAGACTGCTTGTTCCACATAACATATCCACGCAATGCATATAATATTATTTATTTGGTACAGTAAATTGTATCATAATGATTCATATAATATGATAAAAATGTGAAAGATCTCATGTATCAGCAGAAATAGTTGTTCCCCACCCGCCATGTTCAAAAATGTCCTGTTTGACACCATCTTGGATTTTACAGCTCGAGCCTTCGCATTGTTCAACGCGCCTCGGGTGTAATGTCAAGATTTTTAACAATTCATAAACTTTAAAAACACATTATTTCAGAGTGCCCTCATGGGTCCGCAGGAGCAGTTTCTTCAGCATGTATTGATAGCAACGGTCAGTCAAGACTTTGTAGAAACAATGTGTGCGGTGAGTCATAATATGATATTGATTAATTTCATACATGGTGTTTATATTATCCCCCTTATTTAAACTCACAATACAGTACTTTTGTACTCGTTGTCGATAAATTTATCTATTCGATGCTTTGTAATAGAATTATGCTTATTTCGATTGTTTATGTGTTTAATAAACAACAATTAAATTTTTAAAAAATACGTAAAATGGTATTCAGTTTAAAATTTCACCTTAAAAATCAATGATCAGTCTTTTTTCTCCAAATTTCAATTTAGGAGGGCATTGTATATGTATACATTAGAATTCCTTTGCTATTTTACAACATTACTCACAGTACTTTGATTTTTCATTTCTGTATGGATAGAGTTTTAAATTGTGAGACCTCTCATACAAATTAATTGTCGATAAGGTTTTTTTTCTTCAACCACTAGGCTACTGAATACGTTCTGTCGTTAAGGCTTTACAGTCAAAACATTCGGAACTACCTCGGCGATCTTCTACGCAGATAAACCTCGGATGTCATAGGCCCTAAGGTGAAAAAGTAGATCTAGGAAATTAGGTTTCTGTGGTAATATAGTCTGAACTACACAGAAATACGACGTGTGAGACATTGTACTGATGAAATGATGTGATAAAGCGTGTAACAATGTTATTTTATTATTGATATATTATTAAATGTTGATATGAAAATGACAGTCGCCGGGCCTTATAACATGGTTGTATTCCTACTACGTCTGATTTCCGAGGTATATCTTTGTAGATGATCGCCGAGGTTGTTCCGAATGCAGTCATAAGTTGACAGCTCACAATCCCTTTTCCGATAATCATTAAGATGTTAAAATGTAGGAGCAATTTAAAGTCGGCCGGTATTCATAAACACTCGACCACATAAAAAGTTTATGTTTCATTAATTTTATTATGTTTTTTTTACAGATAGATCTGGGTTTCAGTCGCCTCCATCAGTCATAAAAATAAACGAGAATGATAATGAAGAGAGACTTCTATGGGAAGTAAATGCCACGTGCTTCAATCAGCAATTTTCCCGCAAGAATATGAGTTTCATTTCAGTAAATGCTCGAGCAACTCATTGCTCTGTGAGAAGCGAGAACAATCTTGTCGTAGTCAAAGACAGTGAGTATGATTTAAATAAAGAAATCTTGAGTAATCTTCGCGCATCTTGTTTCGCGCACACTAAATACTGTAAATTCAATGTAAAACAGCGTAATGTTGTAATTCATTGTTATAAATTCGTTATTTTCCACCTTGGGTTAATTTTGGCTCGTTTCAGGGATCTAAGTTTTTTCATACAGCATAATATATGTATATTTTAAAATTACTCTTTCGTAAGAATGGTTTTACAATCTAGTTCGAGGTCCAGTGGTCCATGGTCCTTAGTTCCCTCGTGTTTAATAACGCTGACTTCTAATTGAATTGAAATAGATGAATATTCTGCTCATGAATAAATACATAAATATTTGCGTTTACTCTGTGCTGATACGTACAGGTCGTCCACGTAAACATTGCGTATATAAACATAGCCAGTTTCATTACACAGCAATATTTAAGGGTGTATTATTTTTACAAATTTACAGTTTAGTTAGTTTACACTAATTTTACAAACATATCATTATACAAAATTTAAATGTGCATATGCGCTATTTAAATAAATGTTAAATGTCAAATTGGTATGTTTAAATCAGAAAATTGATGTTCAGGCATCAGCTTTTTCGCCTATTTAATGGGCAAGTCCATTGTTTAAAGTACAAAAACACGCATGACCTAGAATACGACCTGTACACAATATTTCATAGAATAAAACATATGTAAACAAACATATCAGGAACAGCAACGGTAAAAAACACTGACCTATCACACAGCCAACAAGAGAATATGCAAATATCTAGAGTTTTAAACTTTTGTTTCAAAAGGAAAACCCCCAACTAATAACTACTATGAGCGGGCACGGCCGAGTGGTTACGACGTTGGAATGGTAATCATTGGATAGTCAGCTATCAAATCCACATCAAAAACCTACTCTGCTGTTTCCTTGAGCAAGAAACTTTATCCTTCTAGCTCAAGACTAGGGGACCATGAAGCGGACTCAAAAGTGATAGATCTAAGTTGTGAGAACGTTTTTCGCAATCGAGCTGAAATAAATTAGTATACCATAAAAATAACGGATGCTTTTTTTACTTTAAGAATTGAAACTTTATCGGAGGGCATGTGAGATTCCAAATTGCTTAGACTGTAGTAATGTTGATGGTTGCCTCGACTTTCCTATGAACTACACTGTACAAGTGATGTGCTATGTACACAATGGTGGCATGGGTATCGTTGAACACACGTTTCTAATTGTCGCAGAAAAAGCCCAGGAAGTGCAGTTCAACATCAACAATGAGGGTAAGTTTGTATTGTCCAACAATATTAACCTGAGCTTAAACTACCTTATTACAATAATTACACACTTCACTTACATTAAATCGTGAGTTTCCGTATGTGTGTAAACGATTATACACGTGTTTAAAACAACCTATGTGACTATAAATCAATTTTGTATACATGACATAGTATTTTACTTGAAATTTTGGACTTATTCGTTTCTGGAGAAATACGTTAGAGCGCAATGTTATGACATAGTTTCTAAGTATTTATTCTTATGAAAACAAATTTCAAAGTTCAGTAAGTGTATTATGACGAAAGCTTCCGATAAAACGCGATTTGCTAACGAAGACAAAAATAGACGGTAAATACTGAGTATATTCTTGTATAAAAGTCAAGCTCAGGTTAATATTGTAGGACAATATATTTTAAAGGGATAAGTAGGCAAATGACGATAGTTTTGTTATTTATTTCTAATAACTCTAGTATAAAGAAACCCAATTTAATAGTAAGCTTGATTACTGATTACACATAACTGAACTAATAATCACTTTTGGCATACACTGTTTTTTGAAAACGAATCTAGGATACCAAGGATAATTCTTCAGGCTATTTATAGATGTAGTTTGAGTCCAATATTGTTGTCTCTTTTCATTGATGATCTTTATACATTGCTACTAAATGATAATACTAGAGGTGTACAGTTATTTCCTAGTTTAGTTGAAGTTTTTATGTTGATGTTTGCCGATGATATTGCTTTGATTTCGGACACTATTTTTGGCTTACAAAGACAACTTAATATTTTATGTGAATTCTGCAAAAAAAGTAAATTAACGGTTAATGTTACTAAAACAAAAGTAATGGTTTTTAAAAGAGGTGGTGCCCTGTCACGTTTCGAAAAATGGACCTATGACAACTGTATATTGGATGTAGTCAATTGCTTTAATTATGTTGGAATTTTATTTACCAATAGACTATCTATGTTTAAAATGGCTGAGGCAATGTCTGACAAAGCCAAGAAAGCTACTATAAGTTTATTTAATAGTTTGCATGAATTTTCATGTTTACCATATGATACATTTTTTAAATTGTTTGATGCAAAAATAGCACCTATAATGTTATATGGGTCAGAGTTATGGGCCTTAAAAAATGTTAATTGTATTGAAAAATTGCATTTATACGCGTGTAAACGTTTTTTAGGCGTTAAACCAAATACTTGTAATAGTGCTGTTCTTGGTGATCTTGGACGCCACCCATTGTATATATGTGCGGCAAAAAGATGTATCAAGTATTGGATACGTTTATTGTCATTGCCAAACCATCGATACTTGAAACTTTGTTATAATATGATGGTTTTTTATGATAATTTGGGTTATAACAACTGGGTTTCTGATGTAAGAACGCATTTATATAGTAATGGATTTGGTTATATTTGGGAAAGACAATTTGTTGAAAATCCTAAATTATTTTTGTTTCAATACACAAATCGTTTGAAGGATCAGTTTATTCAATCGTGGTTTGGTGAATGCGCGGATTCTTCAAAGTTACATTATTACAAAAGTTTCAAGTTTTCATTTAGTAAAGAATTGTATGTTTCTACTATTGACATTGGAAAATTTAGATCTTGTATGGCTAAGTTCAGAAGCTCGTCACATGACCTTATGATTGAAAAAGGTCGATATCATGGTATAGAGAGAGAATTCAGAACTTGTTTTTATTGTGAGAGTCTAGTAGAAGATGAGTTTCATTTCACCCTAATCTGTCCATTATACAGTGATATAAGAGTAAAATATATTAAATATACATATTTTAACTTACCTACAATTGAAAAATTTTGTAATCTGATGTCTAGCACTAATAAAGATGATATTCGAAATCTATCTGTATATTTGTATCATGCATTTGAGCGTAGAACTTCAGAACTCAGTTTCATATAAAATTGATTGTTGAAAATTTCTGTGATTTCTCTGTCTATTACTAATATCATTACTGTATTGTTTGATTATAATGTACTTTCATATTATATTCTTATACTTCTATATTTATCATATGTACCATGTTATATTTGTAATTGCACTTTGTTGTGTATAGGCCGGAGGCCTGTTTATACAAATAAATAAACTGAAACTGATGTGTTATTTGCTATATTATTGACCTGAGGCATTTCTATTGTCTGATTTTTTTGGCCTTTTATCATTCTGGAACGGTTTTGATATATTTGTGGCATAACTATTTTCATGTTGCTCAATAATAACGCTTTTAACCACTTGTCAGTAAATGCTTATTGGACTACATAATCTATTTTAGCTAGCCAGACCCAAAATGGTTAAAATTAATTGATCCAAAATGAGAATTAACAAGCAAGAAAAGAAGTCATACGCTTTTTTGTTGTCATACAGTAATTCTTGTTTTTTACTTTAACATATGTAGTCGTTTTTGTCAGCACCATGTGACAATTCACATTGAAATGACGACTGGTTGAACATGATTTCCTGAATAACAACGATAAAATATTTATGATTTTAGTTTTGGATAAGCTCATTTTACAAAGAGAAGGGATGGTGGGAGCGATGGTTTTATCCTTTCCTGATTTGGTAAAACCACAAAATGAATATGTGGACTTCATCATTTTGTGTCCAAGAACAATTGATGGTTTCCCGTATTTCAAATGGGATGGTAAGTAGACTTTTTAATCCATTCTACTGATTTAATTGTTTAACATGCATTGCATAAGCAATACTTGTCCTAGAAAACATAATTTTTTAAACTTATCACAAAAGTAACGCGGAGAATTACATTCGGCCATGCGCAGTGAGATTCAGCGCAACGATATGAAGTAAGGTTAACACCTACGCGTGAAAAAATAGTTATCGATGTAGGACAGTACGAAGCAATTTTGTTTATAATTCCATTACCAAAGTTTACTTTGTTGGGTCCATATCCGGGCAGCGCTATCATCGCTTTGATCATTTTTGTAATTGACTTCTTTCAAATTTTGATCAAATGTAAATCATTACATGGTCATTACACCAGTAAATTTTCATTCATATATCTTAACTAAAACAATGTTTAATTCTAAGTCAAAATTTAAGATATCCTATCTGAGAATCCCTTTTCAAAGGACATTATCTCCTATTTAAGGATTCACTCATTCTCAAAAATGGAGATTTTCATCATTGATGTTTATATTTGAAGTTATATTTCTACGATATTGCTTGGAACATCATTATGATGCCAAATCTGTATTTACATGTTAATATACATCACTATTAACATGTATATACTCCTAATACGGTTGAAACATGCTCCGAAAGTAGTAAATTCAAAGTTATTAGGTATGATTTCTGAATGTAAGTAGTTTAAAATGTCTACTACTCAGACAAAACCCTAAATGGGATGGTCTTCTGTTTTATTTTACATTTCAGGTAGAAGTCATGCTGTAGTGGTGGCAGCTGATCTCCACCATGAACCGTCTCTTATATTTGATGTCCAAGTGTGTGCCAAACAACGCCGTAGTGAGAATTGTATAAGTTTCGCTGTTCACTTAGGTAAGTTGACTTCTAAAATAAATCAAAGTACTGATAGTACTGATGGGACGATGCTCTTGTGCGTAAAAATTGACCCCGACTGGACCTTTATGCAAGAATATTCATTACATTGAATACGAATGTAGTATTAATGCTCGATTACACCGTGGCCATGATGATTAT
Organism: Mactra quadrangularis; assembly: GCA_025267735.1. Lineage (NCBI taxonomy): Eukaryota > Metazoa > Mollusca > Bivalvia > Venerida > Mactridae > Mactra > Mactra quadrangularis. The sequence continues at coordinate 41,598,284 of CM046305.1, read as the reverse complement.
GTGTTGAAATTTAACACATATACATACTTCTATAATTTTACAATCGATGCCGAAGTATAAGCGTGGTACTAATTTTCGTCAGGATATGTGTAAGATAATTATTAGATGCAAACGTAAAAGGTCAGGTCGGTGTCAAACTTTACGCACAATACTAAAAATGTAAAATCAAAACTGATGGGACGGTGCTAGTAAAATGTAAAATCAAAGTACTGATAGTACTGAGTGGACGGTGTTACTAAAATGGTGAAAGGCTGATTATGATGCTAGAGTGTTAAACTTAAAACACTTACAACGTGCATGTGTGAGTTTTAAACGATTGTGTAGTTTAATAGACGTTTTTAGATAATCGTGTGAAACTTATTGTTATATCATAACATTAAAATCTACTGAACGACAAAGGCCGAACATAAACTGATCACGAATCATCCAATACCCCTGAACCCGAGAACAATTTGCCCTCAATCGAGATCATATCTAACGAAAATAGTCGATATTTTACGATTGACTAAGTTAATTTGGTATACTTCGGTGAGATTCGGTCAGTTGGAACAGGAGTGTTGGTGGTATAATTTGCGTTTGTTATAATTGTGAAGAATATTGCATCGTTTATCAAGGCATTTTGTTCTCGCTAAGTGACTTTAGATCAAAATTAATTCATTTTCACTACCTGATTTTAAAATGCACTTGATATCTAACCAAAAGATCGAGATTGATTCCTCGTAAAATAAAAATATATTAAAAGTTAAAAAACGAAATTAGTTCTAATAATGTCGACAGTGTTATCAAAGCGCGATATAACTTTTCTGTGTTGATGCGCCGTTAAACTCAAACAAAAAGTTATTAAAGCACTGATATGACCTAATATTTAATCTAGTTATAATGTGTATAGGCTAATGTTTATTCTGTTTTATTTTTACTCGTAGACATTCCAAAGGACACCACTACTATGACCCCGATCATTGACCCCACAGGTCCATGGGGAACTACTCTACTAAACATTGAGCCAACCACCGAGCTCCCAAAATGTCAACCAGTCACTCTGCCTCCACCTGTGCCCACAGAACCGCCAACACCCAAACCTTGTAAAGCGATCGATATTTGGGCAACTATACCTGGCATGGATTATTGGTGTGAAGTTATCTGCTCTAGGATTGAAAATGGTTGCGATCCTTATGAGAATCACTGTGTGTGCTTGGACACCACTACCGTAAGTGTTTTATATTACAACTTCATAGTCATTATATTACAGCTTGTATTTTTAAAGTGAAGAAGCATTGGTTAAGTGATAGAACGCAGTGACGCACGCTTATGGATCTAGATGTGCCATGTTTGGAGCCCACTTAAGACACGTCTAATTTCATTGAGCAAGAAATTTATCTACAATTATTGTCCGTCTCCATCATAGCGTAAATCGGTACTACGTGTATGATGGATCACCTGCATGGAGGTGACTGCAATGATCAGAGGTTTGTTGTACAAAAATTGTAACGTCGATTGAGCATGTACATGGAAGCAGACTTTAACCTTTAACTTTTACGTTTGAATCTTATTCAACTAATTGCAATGGCGGGTTAAGATACAAAAACATCATAGCATTATACTTTGAAAATGGAATGTTTCTTTTAACTTGGAATTAATTTTATTCACTTTACAATGTATTTTGGTTCAATATGATAGTTAATCAGTGGCTTACTTTTTCTAGATTTTTAAATTAAACATTCATGCTATCATCATATTTAATAGCGCAATAATTGAATCACACTTGCCATGGCGTCTAATTAAAGATTCAAACTATGTCACTCAATCTTAAATTCAGTTCATGCGACGCATGTGTATCCAATGACCAATGACCTTATTTAATAAATTGTGAAGGTGAATTTTGTTCATGTTCATATAAACACATTTTTAAGGTAAACGCAGTAATGATAAAAAATATCTATCAGCGTACTATTTGCATAAATAATAAGTCGCACCATGGTGTTCAGTAATTTTGTTAGATAAAAGTTGCACGATAATTGTTTTTGAAGAAAAATGTAGAGAGAAAAGATATAGGCAGATACGTATATGTCGAGTTGTGAATGTTTTCAATGGAACTATTTTTTGGCGAGTGGTGAAATGCACTACTAACTTTCGGCTCAGAAATCGTTCGACGGTAATACCTTTAACTGTCCGATGACGGTCTTGCTAAAAAGGAATTGAATTTTGATTTTGTTTGACTTGCTGACTTTTTACTCATGAATTAGATCATTAAAGGGAAAAATAAAATTAAATCTTTTCTCATTTATGTACAGGTTCATTTGATTTGTCATGCTGAGGGTAACACGTGGAGAGGCAATGAACACATGGATGCTTGGTGCCAGCTTAATTGTAACTATGGCGACCATTCTCACTGTCCAACTGAAAATGAAAACAAAGAAGGTTATTGTGTATGCATTGACCCTGAGAACGAAGACGAAGCTGAGTCACAATACGACGAGCTGTCGGAATCAATCATCGGAGACGAAACCGAATCGAAAGACAACGAGCTTTCTGAATCAGTCACCGGAGACGAAACCGAATCACAAGACAACGAAATGTCACAGCCAGCCACCGGAGACGCAAATCAATCGCAAACTGAGGATTCAGCCGAGTCTAATGAAGAAGATGAAGTCGGGTCTTCACATGACGAAACCGTCACATCAACTGATGATGATGATGTCCAAAGCTCTGGTGATAGTTTATCGTCAGCCTCATCTAATAATACAGACGGATGGGGGCACGTTGATTATGACGATACACGTTGGGATAGTAATAGGATAAATGCTTAAGCCATGTAGTCGCTTCGAAAACTAGAATGGAGGTTGTCCTTTACAATATTGACTATATCAATCCTACTGAAAAAAACTTTTTAAAACTACATACAAGTATTTCTGGAATGTATCATAAAACATATAATTCACTGTACCCATCACACTCCTACAATCTATTTAAAATTGAAAAAAGCACATCGAAAGTTCTATCGAAATGGAGTTGCAAAATTTTTTATTTTTGTCTATATATCTTTAACGAAATTCATTTGGTATAATTCCATTATATAGGTTAATAACTTCTATAGTGAATTTTGTACCTGCGCGGCATGAACTAAATCTAAGGTTGAATTTCAAAGTTTTGATTCTTGTAGTAATGTGTTCTGGCGCCTGTGATTCAGAACAAGTATACTATAATAAAAATGACCATAAAAGTATATTCAATAAAATATCTAGAAAAGTAATTAATTTAATGAGCTATTTATCCACTTTTTAGATTATCAAAATATACGCAAATAGTAAATATAATGAATTTCATGTTTAATGGTACACTCCATGTTAAGAAAATATGGTGTTATGTCTTCTTATGCAAATTTTCATTTGTCGTTATAGCGTGTTTAAAAATTTTATTGTTTTAATCAACGGAACCATTAGATTCATTTTATTTCCACTTTCGGTAGTGCTTCGGGTTTTTTCCTTACAAATATCGGTCAAATTATGTCAAAAAGTTTTTTGCTTTTTTTGTGTGGTTTTTTGTTTTTGTTTTTATCAGAGTGATTATAGTTTCTACTTATGTTTCTAACATTATATTTCTCGTACAATTATATCGAATTATTGTGAGTGGTTTGTTAGGCTTCAATATCTCTGGTTTTAAGTCATTATAACTGCATCCTCTTCTACAACTCGCGGAAATGCGTATTTAGTCTAAATATAATTTCCCCAAATTACCAAATACAGTAGTTGTATATGGGCCCCTTTACTACTTACAGTTTTTGATACTTGAATGCATTAAATGTTAACATTTTTTTTATATTTTATTCATTTTGCAAGGGGTATTAACTTGCATAAGATCACTTTAAAAGGCAACATCAAAGACATTTTAAGCAATTGAATATTTGATGATATTAAATTACCTCCCTTTAACATGAAAGTATTTCTCTATCCTTAAAATATGTTATCATTATAAAGAAATTTGACACTGTAGAAAAGTATAATGTGCTCTACTGCACCAATCCTTTAAACATACATTCATTTTTCTTAGGCATAAAGCGGTATTAACTATAGTGCGTAAAATAAAAACGTGTTTTAGTAAACATTAAAAATGAGACAATTCATTTCAGGGGAAGGCAGTATTGAAAATAAAATTTGTGTAATTCATTTTAAAAGAATTAGCATGGTTGATAAACCACCACCACTTGGTAAATCATGCTTATTATGGTGGAACGCTTTCCGTTACACCAACAACTAAGACACAAGTAAAACATATCACAATTGTTTATTTTAAAGTCACCATGGGCATCCCTCGTCGTGGGTTAGTTCATTGTATTGTTAGTATAAACAATGTTTGTTTTTTTGTTCGAACTATATGTCTTTTGCCATTTATAATATTTACGATGTCTGTGGTCGTTACCATGGGTTAATGTGAAGGAAATTAGGGACCTTAGTCAGTTATTTCCCCCTTAGTACTCTTCAAATTGGTAGGTCCAATTAGTTGGATTACTAGGATTTTATCCTTACTTTTCAATGTCAATTTGCCAAAATTTATTAAAAATAACTTTTTTTGTAACTCATTTCATTTGTTTGTAATTCAAGTCAGGTATTTTAAGGGTAAAGAAATTTCACCTCTTCTTTTAATATCTTCATTAACAAGAAAGATATTAGATGATATATTTTGGTATCCTTACATAGGACTTCAATGATAAAATCCGAGGATTCCAATTGTAAGGACCTACTTACCAATTGAATTGCTTCAGATTTTATCAGGGGAAGATAACTGACTAAAGTCCCCAATTATTTTATGTAAACGCATTAAATGATGCGAGTGTGCAATTCACAAGCTAATGTCGGCATTTTGGGATGAAGAAACGTAATAATTTTTAGCTGTTTTTGTCTAATACAAGCCATCTAACGTGCTTGATTACTTTTAAGTGACTATATACCCTGTATTAAAATACTTTATTTCTTTTGATTGTTTTAGCTTTTTTTGTTTTCAGTAAGCTAATTCCTTTCTTTGAATAAAAATCTCTATATAAATATGAGTGTTCATTTTTTTATAATTATTTGAACATCAACCCGAAATATAAACTTAATAGTTCAACGAAAAACTGGCAAACATCACTGTTGCATACGGTGGCATAGAGGTGACATGGATATACATTTAAAATTTACGTGGCCGCGTAAAAGCTTTACGTGGCCACGCAGTAGCTATTACGTGGCCACGTAAACGTTATTGCGTGCGCACGTAATAGCTACTGCGTGGCCACGTAATAATAGCGGCATTTTAAATATTTCTCCATGTCACCTCTATGCCACCGTAGTTGCATTAATTACACTATTTTTGTGTTGACTATTTTATATTTTTGGACACAGGCGATCGGCACATTTACGGTTCATAAAAGGCATTACATCGATGAAATTCATTAAATGCTCGAGGAAATCGTGACTGGCTTGAATCAAAATTGCACATAGTCGCTGTAGACAGTATAACGATCCACACATCAAAAAAGCACAAAATGGACTAGCTGACGATAGAACAGTGAGTAATAGCTAATGAATTGTTGAAATGGATGGCGCGCCAGCCCGCACCACAAGAGCGACAACAGAATTACTAAATGACAACAACATCACGCTGATGTGCATACAGCCGCAATGTGTAGCTAAACATAGAATAACACGCATGGGATAAATTGAACCGCCGTGTTCGTTGTGGTGTTGCAGCCCAACCCCTAACTGAGCCACCCGGGAGGGTTGTGCGCGAGTGGGCAGGAATATGTCAGAATATGTCCCATCAGTATAAGAGATCCATTAGAACGCAATGCCAAACGGTTCATAACAAAAGCTTTACGTGGCCACGCAGTAGCTATTACGTGCGCACGCAATAATGTTTACGTGGCCACGCAATAGCTTTAAGTGCGCACGTAATAATTGGCCAATGAGAGTTGTCGAAAATGGCCGCCAATTTCGACAACTCTCATTGGTCAATTATAACGTGCGCACGTAAAGCTATTGCGTGGTCACGTAAAGCTACTGCGTGGCCACGTAAAGCTATTACGTGGCCACGTAAACGTTATTGCGTGCGCACGTAATAGCTACTGCGTGGCCACGTAATAATAGCGGCATTTTAAATATTTCTCCATGTCACCTCTATGCCACCGTAGTTGCATTAATTACACTATTTTTGTGTTGACTATTTTAACTGGTTTGTTGATGGAGAGCATTATGGGAACAGGTTACCGACATTAAATAGTTCCGCTTTTAAAGAATATTAGGCCACAACAAGTTAATGATTTGTTTTACGGATTTTCTTGGGGGAAAATGGGGCGAACGAGCAAAGAAAAAAAAGAAGAACATTTTTAATTCAGTTGCTTTTTATAGCGGTTTGACCATTTTTTATGAGCGAGCGAGGTTATAAAAACCGTCAATATCAAGGTGCGAGCGAATCTATAAAACACATGGTCAACTTGTTGTGACCTTATAAATAGTGTATTTATGATATCATATACACACATATATATATAGGAAAGGTTTGTAACTAATTATCTTAGAAACCAAGGAAAAATTGGCATACTCTATTCAACTGGTTCTCGTGTCAGTTATAAAAGTTAAGCGATGTCAAACTAGAGAAATACGTAGGTAAAATCAAAAACTTGTGTGAGGAGCTAGTGACCATCTTTACAAAGAGACTATTTACTGAGTATAAACTTCACAGACATATTTGCGTAACTTTTTTAACAAGTTCAACATTTTGTTACCTCCCTTTGGCAAACATGATAATAAAATTATTTTGTTTACCAAATACAGAACAGTGTTACTTCCCTTGGCCAACAAAAATGTACGTAACTATTTTACACAAATTTAACACATTGTTACCTCCCTTTGTCAACAAAAGCAAGTGTGTGTAACACTTTTTACACAAATTTAACACGATGTTACCTTTCTTTGACAACAAAACACGATATTTAACTCTGTTTACACACATGCAACCCATAGTAACCTCCCTATGTTAACAAAATTATTAGCACGTAATTCTTTTACACGAATTCAACACATTGTTACGTCCCTTGACGACCAAAGCATGAGTACGTAACTCTTTTACACGAATTCAACACTTTGTTACCTCCCTTTGGCAAACATCAACGTGATATTTTTTGTTACTTTCTCGTGAACGGACACTTCGGTGAATTCTAAAACTATGTACGAGGTGTATTTTAAGAACCATACGGAAATATCTGAAAACATACAGTTGATTCAATAAAAAAACTACAATATATCGAACAATTAATCCTGATTTTAGCCACTTTAAGTTGATGCACTCGGACACAGGCGATCGGCACATTTACGGTTCATAAAAGGCATTACATCGATGAAATTCATTAAATGCTCGAGGAAATCGTGACTGGCTTGAATCAAAATTGCACATAGTCGCTGTGGACAGTATAATGGTCCACACATCCAAAAAACACAAAATGGACTAGCTGACGATAGAACAGTGTATAATAGCTAATGAGATGTTAAAATGAATGGCGCGCCAGCCCGCGCCACAGAGCGATTACTAAATGACAACAACATCACGCTGATGTGCATACCGCCGAAATGTGTAGCTAAACATAAAGTAACACGCATGGGATAAATTGAACCGCCGTGTACGTTGTGGTGTTGCAGCCCAACCCCTAACTGAGCCACCCGGGAGGGTTGTGCGCGAGTGGGCAGGAATATGTCAGAATCTTTTCCATCAGTATAAGAGATCCATTAGAACGCAATGCCAAACGGTTCCTAACAGCCATGGATGCCACACATGATATTAGAGAGAGAATCGTTGACAAATTTACCCGAAATCCACTATCATTTTATCACATTCATTTAGTCACGCAAATCGCAATCCTCATTTTGTTACTTTGACATTTTCACACCCTGTCATGTTTTTGTAATTACTTGTTAAATCTTTCGTTTTATGTAATGAAATAAACATAATTATAATGATCCGTCTTTAAACTATATTTTCTGAAAATTTGACTTCAATCGGACTGGTACTTACTTAGATACGAGCCAAAATATACATGTATACTTATAAGTTTTGTTAAGTGTATATTACTTAAATGTCCTCTACTGAGATTTTTGTTTCAAATTATGACCCTAGGGTCAAAATTGACGATGTTTCCGGGGCCACAAAATTAACATAGATGTGGTATAACTACCTAATAAAACACAACGCCAGCTCGTTTGTATCAACTTTATTGCTACATGTACTTAGCTCATACTGACATTGAGCAGCGACTAACTACTGAGGACCACTAACTGTCGTGGACCACTCAGTATGGGCTTCAACCCCACTCTCTCCAGTAATAATGATGCAGCTCACTTATATAGTGCTTGCACCCACGCCACGCGAATCCAAGCATACGTGTTTCAACTTATCTAAAATTGGAAAACTCTTGAACGTGATTGTGCCCGAACTGGTCAAGTGGCCAATAACTTAAGTATATATTTGATGTTTGTTAAAGATGATAAAATTAATGGACCTATTATATTACAATAGAGTTATATAAGGAAATGTTTAAAACGTAATATGAGTATGATACATTTGTCGTCAATATTATACTATATAATCATATGCAAAACTAATTACCTATGCAGACATTGTGAATAGAAACTACATTCCGTTTGCAAGAAATTAGATATGCCATGAATAGATATGAATAGCGTGTCTTGCTGAGATAGAAACGACACCCTTCTCTAATACACAAATTATTTGAAACAACTTAAAAATGTATGGTGAAAAAAGGGATATCATTTTATTTAGTGCGTGCGAACGTATATGAAATTGATATAACTGGCGCACGCAATAATAAATACATGTGCATGCACTTGTCTTACGCGAAATTGTCATAACAATTAGCGTGCACGTAGTACATTAATTAATACATGCGCACGTAAAAGTTATACATGAAAAGGTAATAACTGCCGTGCACGCAGGTAATAATTTGGTAAATGCGAACGCAATACCCGAAATATTACGATCGCTATTAACGTTGAATTCCAACGACACTAAACTTTGTTTTGGCCATAGAAAAAATCTTAGAAAACTGACGAGTAAGTGTTAATTGTATTTCTAATGGTTTCACCATGTCAGTTCTTAAAATTATATTAACTATTATTTTGTATGAACAAATTAAGAATTACACTATTTTCATATCCAAGGGAGATAATATTACACTTCCATAAAATATTTAATACGGATTCACAACAATGAATAATTCTACAAATCCAATTTATGCAACATTTTGTATTAATTATGTATTATGTTATTAATGAAAACTATCTTATTTTGTAATTAATTAATGAAAACTATTGTATTTTGTAATTTATTAATGAAAACTATTATATTTTGTAAATAATTATTGAAAACTATTATATTTTGTAATTAATTAATGAAAACTATTATATTTTGTAATAATTTATTATGGTATTCAATGATGTAATTATCTTATAAATGTGCACGAATTATTAAGAACCTGCGCACTTAATAAATAAAAACTTGATCCGTTCCTTCATTTTAAACCATTGTTACTTATAAAAGTCTTTAAAAGTCTATACTCATGAACAAAATTAGATTTTCTAAAGATTTAAACAGAGTATTACGTCAACCTATGTAAAACTATTGGTCCGTTTGAATAATTTTTAACTGCCTTCTTGGTTTACAAACCTTAAATGTACGGTTCTTCCGGGTCGAATTCTATAGACAGTATTTATAAAACATTTTTGAAAAATCTGGTATAAGATATAGACTGTCGAGATTTGAATCAATTGATCGAAGACCTTGATTGACTTCAGGTGAATATACGTTTTTATATTTTGGTGTTTAAAAAAATGACATTATTTGATTATGAGCTGTATCATTTAATTTAACTTGAACTTTACTGTATTCGCTATAAAAATGTTTTGTTAACATAAAATTTAATATTTTAATAGTTATTTTATATTTTTTCTGTATTTTAATTAGAGATTTTTATTCTATCGTTTTGATAGTACACCTTTGGGGGTGTATTAAGGGCCCTTTAAAGGTGATGTTGTGACACCTGTAGGGAAATGTCTGGTTAACAGTGGCGTTATGTTACACTGTTCAGGACATGTCCGGTTAACAGTAGCATTATGTTATACTGTTCAGGACACCAACTTTCAATATCAAATAAATAATTTAAAAAAATGTAAAATTAATGATAAAAAATGTAAAGCATGGGACGAAAAGAAGCATAGAGGTGAAATTACTGAGAAATGTGTGATCAATTTTATTTTGATTTGTGTTATTGTATGTACATTATACGTATTTATGGTGGAGGGATTTTACTTATTTATTATTCATAATTTATCTTTTTGTACGACGCCATTGAACGTGTAATGCCTCAGTCCCATAAAATCGAGGCTTGTTACGGACCCGTACGTGCAGACAGTCGTAGGCCGTAGGAAGCCGTGTGTTTCAAGGTGACGGTAGGCACATGGTACAAAACAACACACCCGTACAGAGCCATAGCTGGAAGATATGCATGTTTAATCCATACTTAGCCACTATTTTGTTCACGATTTGATCCTGAAACTGATACGTGTATCCTGGGCTCATCTCACGGACCCTGGTAAAAACGTACCAGTCCGTACGGGTACGCAAGAGTTCATGCGGGTCCTTGCGGAGTTTGATCGCACGGCGCCCGTACGGTGCCCTCACGGCTAATTTTATGTTTATGGGACTGTAGCTTAATATAGAAATATGCGTTTAATTAAATAAAGAAGTTTAAGTACATGTACCGTTGTTGGATCACATTAGCCAGATCATCCAACATCAGGATTCAAATCATTTATTTCAACCCTTAATTTAGTTTATTATTTTATTTAAGTGAACAAAATTCATTAATGTTCCTACTGACTTATAATAGCTAGAATTATAAATAAAATAAAATAAACAGTTTTGTTCATGCCTTGGATTATGTTGAAATTATGTCATAGCAATTTTTAAAAAAAAATCGTATGAGACATTGTACTTCTAATGAAATATTTTTGATAAAATTTTAACGATGTAAATTTAAGTTATGAGATGTATAATAATGACGGCCTGTAGCCTGTTCAATTACACAAAACGCTACAGAACGTTACATAACGATACATTCGGAACTCCTCGGCCATTCGCTACGAATAACCGAAACTAATACACATATATGAGATCGTTAAGGCAATGAGTGATGTTTCAAAATTTACGGACTAAAAACGAAACATCACTCAATGCCTAAACGATCATATATTTGTTTACTTTAACACCGATAGCTTCAAAATAGCGTCTAACTAGGTTCGAGATTATTCGCAGCGAATGGCCGAGGAGTTCCAAATGTATAGTTACGGAACGTTTTGTAACGTTCGCGGTCACTGAACGCAGGGCAGGTGTGTTTCCATGTAAACATAGATAATACTTGACCGTTTGCGGTCGGAAAGACTTCTTGTTAAAACTGTGTAGTAGCCACTTAGCAGAATAGCAGCAACTTGTTTGTTAATATTGACTTAGCAACTCCATGCCGCGACCGGGGCGTAGTTGTTAGCATGTCTGACTTAGAATCTGGACATCGCGGGTTCGAGCCTGGTCGTGGTAGGTCATACCCTATACATGGGTTGTCGGCCTCGTGATAGGGTAAGTTAGTACTGGTGATAGAAATATGTTCAGGATACCTATAGTAGGAAGAGCTTGCCGTCGTATACATGACCTAAATATGTGTTGAATACGACGTTAAATCCAATTTAAAAAAGCAAGCCCATGTATAACCAATGATAGCACTACTTGTCAATTATTCCCTAGGACATCTTCGTAGAAGATCCCATTGGTTGTACTGAATTATTCAATACTCATAAAAGTTGAATTTAATAGCGGCAAGACCGAACATTTGATCTCATCTTGTCTGTTATTTATTCGTTGGAGAATGGAAAATATGTCCTCATGGCACAAGTTGCGTGTAATATTTTCATTTTCTGCGCTCACAATTTTAAACTAATACGATTTGATTTCAAAATGGACGAGTATTTATGGTCAGTAAATTCAAAATCGATGGTTTTAATAGCCAAACCGGTTTTAATAGTATTTTTTTCTTCTCAAATTATGCATTTCGAAGTTAAAAATCGTAAAATTCATCGCAAGATTTTCAGGGACTATAGTCACGTGATCAATTACTAATAAGTAGCGCTTTTCACAAAAAATCTTACGATAAAAATCATCGTAAGTACAAAGCAAGAAATATTGATAATAACGTCATTTTTGGCCAATCAATTTCAATTTTTATTGAATTATGTGGAATATCGTATACCTTTTGAATATCATACTATATTTGTGTTTATTATCCGTCTGACTTTGAACTGCAAAATTTATGAAATTGACTTACGATCACTTTTTTCGTAAGAATTTTTGTGAAAATGAGCAAAGGTAAACAAGTTTATGCTAAACGCCGATTTTTTCTTTCGAAACAAATGATTTGATAATATCATATAGCGCACCAAATAACTATTACACTTTTGTGTCTTTCTTTTCCTGCCTGAAAACCCCAAAAAGTTATTGTGTTTATTAATTTAAGCATATTTTATTGTCTCATAATTTTCATATAACAAATACAAAAATGACAGATACATATGTATAAAAAATGACAATGGGGTCTGGTCACAAGTTTTTGCAACTTACGGCCATTCACCGGCATATAGTATTAATTTATGAATCGTAAGCTTCAAATCCGCCGCACAAAAATTGAATCAACGGCAAATTTAGTATTCAGGCCACCTCCGTTATATCAACATCGACTTATAGCCCTACAGATTCATTGCTATTTTGTTGGCCCCATCAATCCCAAACCACACCCCAACTCCTTTCACCATCTAAAAGTTTTTTTTATGTTATCATATTTTTGTTCAAGGTAGTTGCTAATTTCTTAAACCCCCCCCCCCCCCCCCCACCTTTGTGTTAACGTGATATTTATCATATATAGAGCAAACTGAGCTGTTCCTGATATTTTTTTGAATATTTTAATATATGTTTGATTTCGTCATTTGATAAAAAAATGACATTTTCACGCGCAATACTTGTGGCTTATTACTTTTTTATCTATATGTATTATTTTAATGTCGCATTCAACACATATTAGGTCATGTATACGACGGCCAGCTCTTCCTACTATAGGTTTCCTGGACACTTATCTATCACCAGTACTAACTTACCCTACCACGAGGCCGACAACTCTTGAATAGGGTATGACCTGCCGCGACCGGGTTAAGTCTCACAGTATAAAGGTTCATCACTGTGCGATACTTGTTGGATCGCAAGACATAGTAAGGCACCAATGGTGCTTTCCACAAAAATTCTTACAAAAAAAAATCTTCGTAAGTCAAAAGCAAGAAACCATAATAATACGCTCATTTTTCGGCTAATCAATTCTACATATTATAGAATTGTGTGGAATAGTGTATACCTTTTGATTATCATATCATAGTTATGCTTATTATCCGTCTGACTTTGAAGTGCTAATTATATGAAACTGACTTACGAAGATTTCTTTCGTAAGAATTTTTGTAAAAAGCACCACAGTGGTGCCTTACTATGTCTTGCGATCAAACAAGTATCTCGAAGGGCGTTCAGTTTCGAATCCCACACTTACCGTTTATAACAATCCATGAAAATTTGACAATAATGTTGGTTTTCCTCTATTAAAAAAGTATACTGAGAAGTTGCCTAGCTTGTGTAGGTGTAGGTGAGTACTGGTAATAGACAAGGATCCAGGAAAGCTAAGCTATGTGCGCTGGAAGCCGTAAAATAATTAAATTGTGTTAAAACGGCGTTAAACCCAATATAAAAATAATTTGAAACTGATTTTAAAAATTACACATGTAGTACATATTTACAAAATAGAATATTGTCAGTTATTACAATATGTTTATGGATTAGTTTTGCGATTGCAAAATTATTTGATAATAACTTTTGTAGAAGTTAGTTATTGTCTCCCATTCATATGAAAATAAAGCAATCGTACAATATGTATAAAAGGCCTAAATTAGTATTGTTGAAAAAATCTGACGTGGTAAGAACTTTAATAAGACAATGTACAAACTAGTACATTTATATTCTAAAAATCTTTTAACAATCTAAAAAACATAGTTTTGTCATGAGTTGCTTGCATGACAGTGCTTAAATACCACAACTTTTGAAAGGTATCAAAACAATGTCGCGGATAATTATATTCGGTCATGCGCAGTCGGATTACGCGCAACGGTATGAAGTTAGATTAACACATACGCGTGAAAAAAGGTACCAGCGTTAATATTATCAGATATTATTAAGCAGTCTTATTTTGTTCTGTTGGACCCTTGTGCAGGCCGAGGCAGCGCTATCAGCGCTTTGATTAGTGATGTATTTCACAGTAATTAAAGTTTTACTTTTTATTTTAAAATCAAAGCTTAACTTGTATAAGCGTAACACTTTCTAATACGTAGAAAAGAACGGTTCAGTGTACTCTTTACACGAACTAACGCAATCAGTTCATTCAACGAACAACTTCTTACCAACCTTTAAATCTTACTCACTTACTTTTCGGTAATGATAATCTGTCGTTAAAAGAAAACATTACTGTTTTAAAGAAGTACATTAATATATCAAGTCATCTGAACGATTCTTATAATTTATTTTTTTAAATCATGACGCTGATTTAAAGTATTTATCCCATCATTATGAACTGGATGCAACGAGTATCATTTCTTTTCTTTTGCTTAATTTTCTCATTCTTTGTTGATCTTTTTCCTTCCAACACCTCTTTACCTTTATCTTTACCTTTACGTTTATATTATACTTATATGTGTGTATGTAAAGCTACAGTCCCATAAACATAAAAATAGCCGTGAGGGCACCGTACGGGCGCCGTGCGATCAAACTCCGCAAGGACCCGTACGAACTCTTGCGTACCCGTACGGACTGTTACGTTTTTGCCAGGGTCCGTGAGATGAGCCCAGGATACACGTATCAGTTTCAGAGTCAAATTGTGAACAAAATAGTGGCTAAGTATGGATTAAACATGCATATCTTCCAGCTATGGCTCTGTACGGGTGTGTTGTTTTGTACCATGTGCGTACCGTCACCTTGAAACGCAAAGCTTCCTACGGCCTAAGACTGTCTGCACGTACGGGTCCGTAACAAGCCACGATTTTATGGGACTGAGGCATAAATAAGTAAGTCTTTCCAGGATATTCTAAAGTTTCAGAGTTACTTTTGATGTTGTAAAATATCTTTATTAATTACTAATTGTTCACTTATATTTTTGTTAAGGGGATGGCCTTTAGCTAAGTTTGTCATAACTTGTGGTCCAACCCTTTTGCTAATGTTATATATATATATATATACATACTAATAGTTCATTTGTCTACTCTCTACTCTGAATTTAAATGTTCATTGCACTGATTTGTATATACATTATTGTATAGTAAAAAAGACATTATGCAATAAAATATTATTAAATTAAATTAAAGAACGGTTATTTCAGAGTCGTTAAATTATTCAACCATCCCTTTTCGTACATTCAAACATTGAATTTCTACATTTTATATCTTTTAAACTATCGAATTTATTAATACAATTTTGCTAATATGAATTTTAATCGGGAGTTTCGTTCTTGTGATCGGCCAATCAGCGAACAGCTTTTAAACTTCCTTGATCAGTATAATCTATTGTGTCGACCAGACTATTAGAGTGAAATTATTTTTGAAAATGGAGAAAACATATTTTGAATACAAAAGCCCATTTTGGTATCAGTTTCATTCAATTACATTATGCGACCTTGAAAATAGAAATTTAAATAAAGGAATTCACATTTGGGTTTTAAAATTGTACGCCCGACGATTTGTCTCTTGTTATTCTTTTTTTAACTTGGCCAAACAAAGTTTTAAAGTAAATATCAATGAGCTGATATTCAATCTGAATGAAACCCGTATCGTGTTCAATTACACAAAACGTTACAGAACGTTACATAACGATACATTCGGAACTCCTCGGCCATTCGCTGCGAATAACCTAATCTAATACACAAATATGAGATCGTTAAGGCAATGAGTGATGTTTCAAAATTTACGGACTAAAAACGAAACAGCATTGAATGTCTAAACGATCATATATTTGTATACTTCAACACCGGTAGTTTCAAAATAGCGTCTAAATATGTCCGAGATTATTTCCAGCGAATGGCCGAGGAGTTCCGAATGTATCGTTACGGAACGTTTTGTAACGTTCGCGGTAACTGAACGCAGGGCAGGTCTAAATTAATCTCTCGCTAATTTTTGGATCTGGATACTTCACGAAAGAGGTCACGTTCAGCTGACCTTTGGTTTTTTAATATTCACGACTCAATCATTGTGCTTAGTGACTTGTTTACGTCATCTATGTGACGTAATTTGCAAACATTCGTTCAATCACAGTGTGTGAATAACACCTCTGTCAAATTAGCTTGCAAAACTTGGTCTTAAAATAGAAATTACGAAATCACGATGTTCTTAGTCGTGTTTCGTCGTCTAGATGAAAGCTACGCCTTGATTGGTTGACACAAGGTCACCTGCGCAATGTCAGGAGGTCCTATGACTGCTGTCTATATGATTTATGTTTACGGAGATTGGCTGCACTTCTGTACAAATACAATACAATACAAACTTTATTTATTGTCGGACATTTTGTAACAAGATACATATTTAACATTAGCTATTCATACCGACATTTATAACAAAATTTGCATATACATAAATATCATGCACAGTAAAATTTCAAAAGTAAATAAAATAGTATATGTATTAGGTAAAAATGCTGAAGAAAAATTGAGTTTCATGTACAAAAATAAAATAAAAATATTAGAAAATTTATGAAAATATATAATCTAAAACACGAAACATAGAACGAAGAGGTAACAATTACATATATATATATATATAAATCAAACATTAAGATTCCTTTAATTTTAACAAAACAGAAATAAATCCAATGAAAAAAAAACTTACCCTACCACGAGGTAGACAACTTATGTATAGGGTATGACCTACCGCGATCGGGTTCGAACCCGCGATCTCCGGATTCGAAGTCAGACATGCTAACCACTACGCTACGGCCGCGGCTCTATTTTCGTCAATTTTGGTGTGAGATGGATTTTTAAATCACAGAGTGAGCTATCTTTACGAGTGGCATGGTCACTGGGGAAATATCGTTTTCCGAACTCACGAGTTAGATCTTATTGCAAAATTTACAAAAATTCTGTATCTTTTATGCTATTTTTTGTTTTATTGCGTATTTGTTGCGAAAAATTCGAAACTGCTTCGCGGACTAGCGACTGTATGTCGCAAACACGACATGATGTCGCAAAACACAAATTAATAGCAACACAACGACAATTTTCTTCGAAGGTATACCTCGGATACAAAAATGGTATCCGCCCGGCTAGCTCAGTTGGTAGCACGCAAGTCTACTGAACCATGGGCCGTAGGTTCGATTCCCGGGCGGGGCATACTTTCGTGGAGCTTGGTCATGAAATTATTTCTACGTCCATTCTCCATCCTATCAATGATTTTTAATTATGTAGGGAAATTGTCAGTCACGGACGAAGGTATACGCTTAGTAGTTGGTTAACAGCTAAATCCAGAGATTTAACCTTTCCAGGAAGAGTGAGTCGGTTGACTGACCGCCATTACATGACCTATACAATGTGTTGCTACGGCGTTAAACCCAACCAACAAACAAACAAATACAAAAATGGTACAAGTATTAGCATTTCCAAAAATGCTTGAAATCGTCGTTTAGCCGTGTATTCTGCATAGAGAAAAAAGATTCAAGCAATAAGCAGATCAAACAGTGCATGTCTTTACAGTAATTTTACACACTGTAAGGCCAGATAAAAACCATCGAATTACCATGTGCTGTCCAGACATATTCTGACCGCGCTCGTTTCAAGAACATATTCTACCCTACATTCCGCCAGCTAATCGAACGTTCATATTTTCTAATAAACTCGCTCGGAAATAGGGAAGATAGGTTGTTGTTTTTCAACAAAAGCGAGCTTTCTTCAATAAATGTACATGTTACGAATAGGCATGAATGTTTGTTTTTGTTTTATATTGTTACTCATTGAAATTGATACCCGTTCATATATCGATAATGATATTTGCGTGTATTACAAACAGGTAACCGTATAATAAACGCCGTGGACGATTCCATACACGCAACCCTATTTTTGCTACTCGACGTCATCATTTTGGTCACGTGACCTCTAATGCAACGTTCTGATTGGCTAAAGGCAGCCGGTGTCGACACAAAAATGCTCAAATCTTGATAATTGTTATTATCGTCGACAGGTCGACGATAATTAAGACAACAAGCTATAAATTCGGGCGAATAACTCTCTGGCATGTAATTCTATTATTGTCGAAATATAGACGTGCTAGGTCAATATCAACTTTACAAACAATTTGCCTGCTATTCTGCTAATTAGCTCAAACAAATTTTAAGCATTGTCCCCCACTGCGACGTGTCAAGGATTATCTAATTATACAATGAATCACGATTAGCTGTCATTTTGTTAATACAATTTATAATTCAGGTTTGCATAGTTATCCAAATTAAACATTCTCACGCGTCATGTTTAAATGTAGTTCTGGCTTTATTTGAAAAAAAAATGCCGTACTGACTTTATTTGGACAGATCTCAAATTCAGTGAAAATTTAATTTACTAAAGAATCAACTAGAACTTTTTTCTTCCCTTTTGATGTCCGAGGTATATTTGCGAGGAGTTCCGAATGTTTAAAATCGATATCCGGCTGCTCTCGGCTATTGTCGGAGTAACGGGTTAAGTTTATGCAGTAAAATGGGTTTTGGGGGCCAATTATGAGCGTCGGTGGTGGAAACATGAATTTCCGTTGTAACGGATACAAATAATGTACAAAATGTTTCGTTCCCATAAAATGTGTCGGTATAAAGAGAATGTTGTTGTAACGGGTGGAATTGTATTGCTTTTTGACTGTACTCGCACTTTAGTCGTGGCAACGTATGTTATTGCGTTTTCATGTCATTTCTTGCGAGTAGATTAGGCCGCGGCCGTGGCGTAGTGGTAAGCATTTATTACTTCGAATCCGAAGATCAAGGGTTCGAACCCGGTCGCGGTAGGTCATACCCTGTACATGAGTCTGCCTCGTGGTAGGGTATGTTGGTACTGGTGATAGAAAAGTGTTCAGGAAACTATATAGTAGGAAGAGCTGGCCGTCGTATATATGACCTAATTATGTGTTGAACACGACATTAAAAAAAATCTTGTGAGTAGATTAAGCGATGGCCTTTTTGGGACATCGTAATAAAATACTGCTCTAGTTGTTGGAAACCCTGGGGACTTTTTCTTTTGTCACGTGTATGACATATTGTTGGCAACACTTCAGGGAAGAGAAAAAGCCAAGCTTTGGTTTATTGTTCTGTATTTACAATGAACTACGAAATCAAAATATACTTTAAAAAAATGAAATATCAAATTTCAAAGAAACGTTCGATTGCAAAATGCGTTAAAGTGCATAAAAGCAATTATGCTTTTATCTTTAAAATTGGCGATATGTAATCAATAAGGCGCTGAAGTGCTTATAAACCCGTGTAGAGGAATTTGTAAATTCTTTTGTAAATATTTCATTTAAATTATAATGGGTTTTTAACAAGTTTTAAGTAGGCGGTAAATAATTATTTTTGTATATATAGAGACCAAAGCACATTATGAGTTGTTAGGTTTTTAAAAATATTAAATCATAATTGGTTTTACATAATATTCTTTTTAAAGGAATAATGAGTCTTTAAAAATATTTTTAAAATTTAATAACATGGTGAATATTTTCAATAAGCGACCAGAGTTTTTAATTGGATTTCTATTCTACGCAATTATCTTATTCGACTATCAATTGGGCAAGTCATTTGTTCAAAGTACACAAAACACGCATGGCCTATAAAACGATCTGCACATTTGTTTCTAACTCGAGACAAGTTTAGTTAAGACAATGTTAAAGTCTCTCGTTCACTGATTTGGTTATTTTGTCACGGGTTGCCTGCATATTAAGCATTGCAACTCAGTAGCGTGTTTAATTACACAAAACGTTACAGAACGTTACATAACGATACATTCGAAAGTCCTCGGCCATTCGCTGCGAATAATCTAATCTAATACACAAATATGCGATCGTTAAGGCAATGAGTGATGTTTCAAAATTTACGGCCTAAAAACGAAACATCCCTCATTGCCTAAACGATCATATATTTGTCAATTTTAACCCCGGTAGTTTCAAAATAGCGACTACATATGTCCGAGATTATTCGCAGCGAATGGCCGATGAGTTCCGAATGTATCGTTACGGAACGTTTTGTAACGTTCGCGGTAACTGAACGCAGGGCAGGTATGAGAAACCGCAACTTTTCAAACGTTTTATAAAAAATTCGCGGATAATTACATTCGGTCCTGTGCAGAATTAATTAGCGCAGCGATATGAAATTAAGTTAAAACCTACGCGTGAAAAAATAGTCTCGTTGCTAACAATATCGGACAGTTATTAATGTTCTGCCCTGTGTCCAACATGCCCAGGCAGCGCTTTTAACGCTTTGTTTTATATTTTGGAGCCTGTGTCGGTGTCAGTCATCGTGTAAAGAAAAGGAAATCTCATTTAAAAGCAAACTGACTTATAGCATGGGATACATATAAAACAAAAGCCATACGAAGTGCACTTAGTAATATACAGTATAACCTGTATAAACGACAACCTATCAGCGGTTAGACTTCCTTAAAAAAAAATCAGAATAATTTGCACCTGAAATGAGCAGATTGTCTTTTCGACTTAATGGTATCGCGTAAGTTTTGGTAGATTATTGATTCTTTTATACTGTTCAAACTGAATTAAGTGTCGATGTTTTAGTTTTCCATTCACCATCCTTTGGTCCTTCAATGAATCAACTAAAAGGGAGACAACATATCCTCATTTTATCGCACTAAGTTTGTACGTTCGGAACGCTTCTGGTTCCTGTGCTCACCACTCGTTGCATTGTGACGGTATGACTAAAACACGCAATGGAGAATTTTGGGCGAAATGAAGCCGACATTGGTGAAATGGAGATTTATTAGTTAAAATATATAGGCTCTATGACCAACTAATTACATCACTTATTTGCATGTCTTTTCCATCAAAATCCCGTTTATATAATTATTGTTGTGTATAGTTTATTTGAATTATATGGTTTTGTTTTCTTTTTCAGAATGCGACTGTTACAAGTAGTTTTCGTGTCAGTAGCTGCTCTTCTGTTGAGCTTGGACACTGCAAGGTAAAACCAAATACAAATGTATAATATTATTTGTACGAGTGATCTTAACACATTTATCGATTTTTTGTCACTTTTTCATAGGCGGATCCAGCGGGGTGAGGTAAGGGGGTCCAGTCCCCCTAGAATTTCCAAAACGTACCTGTCTATTAGTGTATTTCTTGACTGTTAAGTCATTTTTTAGTATCATGAAGCATTTTTCTCGGTGATTAATATAGATTTAATGGGTTTGTAGGTTTTATTATCTGTAAGTTGCATTACTCTGCAAATAATGTATAATGTTAATGTGGTTCGAAAGTTTGGATCCGCCTCTGCATTTCCTGATCATGTTTCTATCATTTTTGGCCCGACTGTACGAAGTTTATGGAGAGCTTTCCCCGGCGTCGGCGTCCATGTCGGCGCCCGCGCCAATATTTCCGATTAAAGTTTGTTTGCAGTATTTTTTTAAATTTAATTTTTTATGTTATAGCTTTGTATCAACTTCAAACCTTAAATATGTGTTCCTTATTTTCAACTACATTTCATGCCATAAAGTTCATAACTCCCATGAAAAAATAATTTCAGAATTATCTCCCCTTAAACTCCCAATTTTTACTGCAACTTTTTCATTTATTAATGTATCAACTTCAAGCATGTTGTCTACCTGGCATCTCTTGTTCTAAATATTATTTATTTTTCAGTGGCTCATAAGTTAACCCGGCTGAGAGGTTCTATGTCGTATCGCACTATGCGAATTAATTATTTCCTTGAGCAAGAAATTAGCCTACAGTTGTTCCACTCCTCCCATGTGTAAATGGTTACTGTGAGGGATCACCTGCCTGAAGGGGATTTCAATGATCAAGAGTTACAATGTCAAGATGTCAAGTCGGCTGAACATGTGTATAGAAGCAATCTGATTAAAACCCGATCTAGAATTTTACACTCGCATACTCGCTAATGTAGATCTGGCCTTTTCCAAACGAAGGTCACGTTCAGGTGACCTTTTCTCATCATAATATTCATGACGAAATTGTTATGATACGTAACTTGTTTACATCGTCTACGTCACGCAATTTGAAATGAGCCACCCAATCGCAGACTGTGAATAATACTGCTGTTAAATAAGCACGCAAACCTTGGTCTAGAAATAGAAATTACGAAATCAAAATGTGCTTAATTGTGTTTCGTCAAGATGAAAGCTACACATCGATTGGTCGACACAAAGTTCATCTCGACGTGACCTTACATGGAGACAGTAGAGATCCTGTACGACAACGCTCTACAGGATATCTGTTTACGGAGAGTGGTATAAAAGCAGACTATAACTAATTTCAGACTCTTTCACACATTCTTATTATTTATTTCAGTGCAAGTGTATGTACAAAGAAAACATCGACAGTTCGTTCAGCTAAGGTTAAATCCGGTACAAGAGCTTGTGGTTGGTGGAACTGGAGCAGATGTACCAATTACAAACAAACACAAATGTAATATACTTATAACACAATACAGTAAAGTTCCACTATTAAGACCAGCAAAATTGATGGTCTTAACAGCGAAATGGTCTTATTATTGAGTTCATTTTGTTCACAAATTAAGCATTTGGGTCTTTACAATTGTCAAAAATCGCATGATTTTGAAATAACAAAAGTGGTCTTAATAACGGAATTTTACTGTACTATAACGCGTACAAAAAAACCCAATAAATCGAGGAAATTTGTTTATTTTTGTATAAGATCGATTTTTATTTCGCGAATGAGCTAAGGATGCAAATAAATAAAACTTACACTGAAGTGAAAATAAAATCTGTTCATTATATGCTTCAAACTGACTTTTGTAAAGTTCAAGTACAATTTAGCAAATTGACATTGAAGAGTAACGGTAAAATCCGAGTAATCCAACTAATTGGACCAACCTATTTGAAGAGTATACAAGGGGAAATAACTGACTAAAGTCCTTTATTATCAATCAAAGCACCGATAGCGCTGTCCGGATATGGATTTAACGGGTTAATGATGTCATTAGAAAGAGAACTTAGGGGTCTAAAATTCACGAACAAACTGTAAAATGAAGGATCATACCGCCCGCAGAAAAAAATGCGAACTAACCGATCATGGTTTTTACACCACAGGTATATTATCTTTTTTAGACAGTGGAATATTGCCGACGTGTCTATTTTTAGCAAATCGGTGATCCAGTTGAATGTACGAAAAGAACAGAAACGGGTCAAAGGTTACATTACTGCTTAATATTGTCATATATAGTTCTCAAGGGCACTATTTATTCATGCGTTGGGTTAACCTAACTACATACCGTTGTACTGAATCTGACTGCGTATGTCCGTCGAATGTCTACGTCCGCGACATTGAGTGATGCGTTTCAAAATACAATGTATGTCGCTTAGGGCCCCGTTACACCAAACTAGTTCGCAGAACGTTCGACCCCGTCCTAAAAATATTGTGAAACTGGTTGTGAACGAGTTAGAACGTGCCGTTTAAGTCGAAAAATATCAGCTATACGATCATAGTTCGTTCAGAACCAGTTCCCGTTGCGTGCATTTCGTTTTTATCCCGTCTGTAGTCCGTTTTAACCCGTTCATAACTAGTTCTTCTAAACTTCTTTACAATTGACCATCCCGTTTAAGACAGTTCAACTCGTTTTAAGTACGTACTTATCTCAATCTTAGTGCGTTTTGAACGAAATAACGTCACGTTCTGGCCCGATTGCTATAAATATCCTGGACGTTCCTTCCCGTTCTCATTCTCGTTCCGCGCTTCAAGCTTTGAGGACACAATTTGTCAAGCATCACTGTGACCATCAAGCCTCCAAAAAAGAGTAGAATCAGACAGACGGTGCGTGTTAAGGCAATCGCTTCCAAACGATTCAAAATCACCTGCACGTGTGAAGCTCTTGAAGACCAGCCTCAAGTTAAGCCACAAGATACTAAGCCTCCTGAGCGAGTTATTAAAAATGAGGAAGTTTCTCCTCTACCATGTAATTGTATTCTTGCTCCACTTCTATAAAAAAGAGTACAAAGCCAACATTCAAAGCATTAACGACTTCCATGGTTCTAGGCAAAGAGCTTGGGCCCAGATGATAACTTGGTGAGAAATGGTCTGTATTTATATCAAACCTTGTCAGATCGTACTGTAGACGTTATGGACGTGGTACGAACTGCAAACGAACGCAACAGACTTACTAACAACGAGTAGAACGTACCGAGAACCTACTGCGAACTTCAAGAAGTGTGTGTAAACGCGTTGCAAACTGGTTCAGAACTTCGTATTTTGTTTTTGTGCATTTAGACGGGATAACAACGCACTGTGGACGTAATTAAGTCGAGTTAAGTCTGTGCGCAAACGGAATGAACGAGTTACAAACGGAACAGGTCGAGGTGTAAACGTACTGCAAATTGTGACCCGATCGAACTACGACAAGGCACGTCCCTAGTACGATGCTAGTACGGCAATTCCGTTCGCAGTACTTCCTTTCCGTTGTCAGTACGTTGTCACTTAGTCTAATTGCAGAACGGGGTGGCCGCAAAAATATTTTGAGTCGACTCAAAGTTCTGAATCCCCATTCCCGTTTAACCCCGTCCGAGCTCGTCCATAACGTTCGAACACAGACCGTAGAAAGTTGCAACTACGTTCAGTCCGTTTGCACACAGTTGATGCTCGTTCGGTCCAATTTTTTCAGAACGTGGTGAGAACGAGTTTGGTGTAACGGGGGTATTACTAAGACCTGAATTGCTTACGCAATCCATGTAAAAAATCCTCTGTTTAAATTGTATTTCCATTGTTTTTCAGAACTGAATACAATCTTGTAAATGAATGTTGTCCTGGAGATTATGGTTATGTCGATACTGGCTGCACAGGGGGTAAGTACAAGTTACTTCGGTACAACCTCGACGATCATCTACGAAGACATACCTCGGAAATCAGACGTAGTAGGAATACAACCAGGTTATAAGGCCTTTCGACTGTCATTTCATCTGTACAATGTCTCCCACGTCGTATTTCTGTATAGCTCAGACTAAATTACCACAGAAACAAAATTCCTATACTAATGTATCTACTTTTTCACCTTATGATATCCGAGGCTTATCTGCGTAGAAGATCGCCGATGTAGTTCCAAACGGTTTACGTTACTTTTAAATTATTTCTCTTAACAATCATAGTTCAGTAGTAGGGTGTCAACTTACAGGTCATTTTTCGTAAATAAATATCTAAAGAGCTCCCGACATCGCACAGAGGGTTACGTTCAGATGGCACTTGTGTCGACCAATCAGTATGTAGCTTTCATCTTGAAGAAACACTATTAATAGCATATGAAATTGCGCAAGTTCCATTGCAAGCGAATCATTTTAGAAATGTTTTATTTAACGCTTATTATTTTTTTTTATTTTGGGTTTAACACCGTGTCAACACAATTTAGGTCGTTTAACGGCGTCCAGCGCACCTAACCTAGCTTTCCTGGACCCTTAACTATAACCAGTACTCACCTACCCTTCCACAAGGCCGGAAAACTTCTCCATATTATCTAACCAATGAAGGAAAATTGACATTATTGTCACATTTTTATGGAAGGGTATAACTTCACCGGGTAGGATTCGAACTCGTACCCCCATTGGGGCACGAGATTCCAAATACCGGCTCGCTACCAACTGCGCTATTGACCCGGGATTTAACGTTAATCAAAAGTCAAGGGGAAGACGACCAAAGCATACTGGGGTAGCGCAAAGATTTTCGAAAGTCCCAAAGTCCGATTTTCTTGAGATTGTGTATGTGTTGTAATTTTTTTCAGAATGTGCCTATGATTCCGAAGCACTTTCCTCAGATTGCCAGGACGATACCAGTTATAGTAGAATTTGTCGTGACTATACTTGTGGTATGTACTGTTCAAATTTCAATTCAATGTCAAATGTTTAACTTTCATATCGCCCCCCCCCCTCTCTCTCTCTCTCTCTCTCTCTCTCTCTCTCTCTCTCTCTCTCTCTCTCTCTTTTTAGGGTCAGGAACTATCTACATTTCACCACTTGTGTTAATATCTTTATTAACTAGGAAAATATTAGATGAAATAGTTTGTTATCCTTACATAGGACTTCAAAGATGAAATCCGAGGATTCCAACTGTAAGGACCTATTTACCAATTAGATTGCTTCAGATTTTATCAGGGAAAGATAACTGACTAAAGTACCTAATTAAATCAGTGGGGTTAATAAATGAAGTTTACAACCTATATGAAAAATAGTAAAATGTTTCGTTGATTTTAGGTCTTACTTGGTCGGGCCTCTAATAAGAAAATTGTTGGGACTACTTATGTCTCACATGACCAAACAAAATATTTTATCCGGTTAAACAGATCCACGATCGTTAATATTTAAATATTTAATATTTAAATGTCTCGTATTAGTCCATAAACTTGAAATACACGATTCATTGATATCGCTAAACATTTTAAGTCACATATATACATGTACATGTATAACATAAATATATATTATAATATTTACAGAGTCTTGTATGTGTACGACTATAACTATTTTTCATAAACTGTTGCATGCATCACCTGAACTTTGCCTTGCAAATGTACGAAAATATACATCATTCTTGGCCGAGCCACACGAATTATTCCAAGATTATTCATTTACTGAATGCTCAAGGTGTTTCAAGCGAGGGGACAAATATTTACTTTCGTAAACGCAGGACATTATTTTTGACAGTGTATTTTTTTTCCAGACAAATCAGGATTTTCCAACACGCCATTGAAAATTACAATCAACGAGAATGACAATGACGCCAAATTGGTTTGGCCGGTTAGAGGAACTACTTTTATACAAGGGAGAGGCAGTGGGCGTACAAGCTATTCGGATAACGTTCCCGTCACGAACTGTACTGTGAGAAGTACAAATGGAATTATGGAAGTCAGAAACGGTTAGTGTTTTTAAAACATCTCAAAAACAAAAGAAGTCTAAATAAAATGGATGAAACTCCGGTCCCGCCGTCCCGGTGTGTGCGGGTCGATAGGTGATGTCAAGAGGGTGTCATTACGGTTTGTCACCCGGTGACGTCATAGTATGCTATACAGTATAGTAAACAAATTAATGGGGTATAATAATACAAATTGTCACCCGGTGACGTCACATTAGGCAATATTGTAAACAAATCACGTGACGTATAATAATTTGGATTGTCACCCGGCGACGTCCTATTAGACTATATAGTAAACAAATCTAATGAGGTATAATAACAACTGTTATTCATAATGTTGCGGACAAAGTCAGCAGAAATATCACTTGCTGGTGTTGCTCCGAAGTCTTTAGTCCTGCAGTATATGAGGTGAACCGTGCACTTGAGTCCCCACAAAGTTTTTTTGCTGTTTCTATATCTTTGAAAGGTGCTGAATAAGAATCCGAGTGATGACACCCTGTCATCCTTGAGCAATTTGCATAATATGCAAATTAAGTCCGCCAATATAGAAATTCCGTTTTTCGCTAATAACTCAAAAAACAACTTAGATACAAAATTAAAATATGTATCCATACCCATGTTTTCAGGGTCTATCTATCACATGGTACTAATTTCAGCTTGATCAGATCATTTAAATATGCAAATTTATGCAAATTAGGTATTTTACGAAATACAATATTCGGTTTTGCTATACTAATCAACGTCTGTAGTTTTCACATTGAGATTTAAAGTGAAATTTGTTTATGTTATGCTAATTTTGTATATATATTAAATACGAATTTATCAAATAATTACATTTAATCAGTTAATGATGCTCTAAAGATATGCAAAGTACTAAAATTACGTTAAAATGTGTAGGATTTTGCCTCAAACTTTACATGGTGTTATAAAAATTTATGCCATTGTCTAGTATTCTGTTAATGCCTTGATAATTTTGATTCAGCTTCTGTACCTTTAAACAGAGCTGACTCAGAAATTTAGTGATGACATCCAGTCATCCTTGAACAATTAGCATAATATGCAAATTTGGTCCGCCATAATCGAAATTCCGTTTTTCGCTAATAACACGATAACCAATCAAGATAAGATTTTCAAATATGTGTCTGCACCCATGTTTATAGGGTCTAGCTATCATATGATACCACATTCAGTATGATCAGATGATTTGCATATGCAAATGTATGCAAATCAGGTTTTTCAAATGAACTGTTTTTCAAGTGAATTTATTTTATTCAAATTTAAGTACTTCAAAAAGGAAATTTTCCAGGAAATATGATTGAATAATGATTGAGTAATCTGTTAATTGCGACCCAATTCATGTTCGGTTGGATTTCAATGTCCAGAATGTCCACTTTATGAGACCATTCATATGCCACATCTAATCAGTGTATTAATATAAAACGAATGTTTATAATGTATTACCGTGTGGCCTACGCACATGGGTGCTTTCAGCTCAATATAACATTTTGAAGTAGTGTGCCTTCACGCCAGAACTAAAAAAAGAAGAACAATAAATTAATTTGAATAGTACATCGTTAAATTAATTGTAAAATTAATGCTACTGAATTCAATAGCGTTTCCTTATGAAAAACATCCTGCCATTGACATAATTTGAGCATCTATTTGATTGATATACATGTACTTCATGGCAATAGTAGTAGCTGGAAAGTCTTACTTATTTTCGTACAGATTTGATCCCTCAACATTGTTTACCGTGGAAAGAAATCCATGAAACTACATGTGTCAACTTTATTTATTTGCTCATCGTTTCCATTAATTAATTTATTCAAGATTATATAGAACTTTCTAGGCATGTATAAAATGTATAATAACAATGTCAGCATTAAGGAATGTCGTATACATAAATCTATTGCTAGCATGTTCAATAATATTTGTTGCTTTTCAAGTTTTCAGAATCATAAGTATAACAATAAGACCTTGCATGCATGTTTGATAACTAGATTTTGCATGAATGTTTATAGCATAATTGGTAATTGCAAGGTGAGCAGTAATCTCAATTCTGTAACGCCATGATAATCAGACTTACCGGGTATTTTGGACTATCATGGAAGGTCATGATATGCAAGAATTGAATTGGGATATCCAAACTCGGAGTGTGCTGTACATGGTCATGGCTACACACACTTAATTTGTCTTTGTATGGCTAAATTTTCGACTTTGATTTGACTAAAAGTTGTTTGCATAGTATGTTCTAACAATCATTTGAATGCATCCATACTTATCTTCCTCATAATATATTAAAAATTTATTACAGAACATATTCTTAGTAGGGGCAATAAGTCATTGGAGAAATTACGGGCACAAAAACAATATTCTTTACAATCTAATGACCGTAAGGACCACGTATCTTAATTATCTAAAATTTATATATAATAAGCCATGCATGCTCTTAGTTTATGTAGAATACCTTAGTTCTATGCACTGGCTTTAACTTAGATAGAGACAAGGGTTATCACTTTACTTTCTGCACATAATTTGCATTAGTATACATGTCCAAATCATCTGATCCTTATAAGTATATGTTCTTCGACATAAAACGAAACAAATTTATGCCATGGAAGCATATATATATAGGTAAAAACATACTGCTTATGTTTGTCATAAATTGTTATTGAGATATTATGATTTTTTTCAAGTGTGTCGTCACTCTAAATATACTAACTAAATACTTTGTCTTTAATTATTTGTTTAATTATCGTTAATCTGTTCATAACAACTCGAAATTTGGTACATGATCTTTATTTTATGTAGTGAAAAAAAACTTTCCTATACTTAAAGACCTAATTTGCATACATCTGCATTTGCAAATCATCTCTGATAATGCTTAAGGTTGTATCATATGAAAGCTAGGCCCTACAAACATGGATGCAGACACATAGGGTAAACTTTAATCATGATTGGTAATTTTGGGAATGGGGACTAAATTTGCATATTCTATATTTGCACATGGGTGTCAGGATGTCCTAACTAAATTTCTTATCCAGCTCTGTCCACCAAAACAGAATCAAAATTATCCAGACCTCCACAGAATGCTAGGCAACGGCATAAATTTGCATATTATGCTAATTGTTCAAGGATGACTGGATGTCATCACTAAATTTCTGAGTCAGCTCTGTTCAAAGGTATAGAAGCTGAATCAAAATTATCAAGGCATCAACAGAATGCTAGACAATGGCATAAATATACATGACACCATGTATTGTTTGAGGCAAAATCCTACAAGTTTTAACGTAATTTTAGTATTTTGCATATCTTTATATAGTATCATTAACTGATTTAATGTAATCATTTGATAAATTTGTATTTAATAAATACAAAAGATAAATTATATTTCCAGGAAAATTTCCTTTTTGAAGTACTTAAATTTGAATAGAATAAATTCACTTGAAAAACAGTTCATTTGAAAAAACCTTATTTGCATACATTTGCATATGCAAATCATCTGATCATACTGAATGTGGTATCATATGATAGCTAGACCCTATAAACATGGGTGCAGACACATATTTTAAAATCTTATCATGATTGGTTATCATGTTATTAGCGAAAAACGGAATTTCGATTATGGCGGAACAAATTTGCATATTATGCTAATTGTTCAAGGATGACTGGATGTCATCACTAAATTTCTGAGTCAGCTCTGTTTAAAGGTACAGAAGCTGAATCAAAATTATCAAGGCATCAACAGAATGCTAGATAATGGCATAAATACTCATAACATCATGTAAAGTTTGAGGCAAAATCCTACAAATTTTAACGCAATTTTAGTACTTTGCATATCTTTAGAGCATCATTAACTGATTAAATGTAATTACTTGATATATTTGTATTTAATATATATACAAAATTAGCATAACATAAACATATTTTACTCAAAATCTCAATGTAAAAACTACAGACGTGGATTTGTATAGCAAAACCGAATATTGTATTTCGTAAAATAACTAATTTGCATAAATTTGCATATTTAAATAATCTGATCAAGCTGAAATTAGTACCATGTGATAGATAGACCCTGAAAATATGGGTATGGATACATAGTTTAGTTTTGTATCTTAGTTGGTTATTGAGTTATTAGCGAAAAACGGAATTTCTATAATGGCGGACTTAATTTGCATATTATGCAAATTGCTCAAGGATGACAGGGTGTCATCACTCGGATTCTTATTCAGCACCTTTCAAAGATATAGAAACTGCAAAAAAACTTTGTGGGGACTCAAGTGCACGGTTCACCTCAAATATGGCATTTTACTGCAGGACTACTTGGAACGATTTAACCGGGCACTTTAAAATCATAGATAACAATGCCAGTTTTAGATTATAACTTAAAAGATAATCATTGAAAAGTGTTAGTTTTGTTTATTTGTTGGGTTTAACTCCGTAGCAACATTTTGTATAGGTCATATAACTGCGGGAAAAATGTTAGTTAAGAGTAATAGAACATTATGCAATATTTTTGCGCAATGTAAGTGTCATGACTTGTAAATGTTTTTAGTTTTACTTTTCCCTCTTGCAGGACTTGATATTTATCGCCGGGCATGTATGAACCCAACATGTAGGCAATGTGGAGCCTCGGACATTGGTTGTCTTGACCATAATGTTAATTATGAAGTAAAGGTCACGTGTTATGCTGATGGATATAAGAACAATGGAAATATTGATTATTCGTTTGTACTGGACATTGAAGCGGCAGAACAAGTTCAATTTGAATTTCCTGACGATGGTAAGTGTTGTTTCCTTTTGATGTTGCTAGAGTAGTGGTTTATTTGCTGCTGTTGTTCGTTTGTGTTGCTTTCAGTTTATTACTTGTATTATTCTTATTATTATTGTTTTGTTGTTGTTAAATTGTGATGTTGTTATTACCGGGGCAAACAACCGGACTACATCTGTGGCGACGCCGAGAGGAACTGTATTTTATCTGGATTTATCTACAACCTGATTCAACGGGGAACGAAATCGATACCTACTTATTCCGATTAGACAATGACCATCATCATAGTTTTCCGGTATGAGTCGCCGAAGAGTCGTCGGCTAACTCCCGATCTTTGCTGCCAGTGTCAGAGCTAAACCGAGGCTTAAAGGTAAGCACCGGGTCATTCCCTAACGTCACAGAGTTTACATCGGGAATGCACCATCGCAAACCATAAAATTACCAGTACACATCGTGATTACATTTCTATTTCGAAGCTGGTTCCTAGAGTTCCCGGGAAGCTATGAATGTACTCAATCAACTTCACGAATCTTCCCGCTTAATCCCGGTTCACCGGTTGCAGATTACCAGGAACGAACCGGATGAACACTATAACAGGGTGAACCAGCAGCGTGTTCTGTTACCTTGAACGTTCCAAAACGTCCCGGTTAGGAAGTGTCGGAACAACTAAACCCATAGACAACTCAACCCGAGACAACTCAATCTCCTACTAACGGATTGAGTTGCATCAACTTTAAGTTGAGTGATACACGGGTTGAGTTGACTTCTGGCTGAGTTCCCACTTACCCATAACGTTAGCTAACAGTCGTTACTGAACACGGGGCTGGCTTTATCCATCCATGTTGTCAATGTCTATTTCAGTGGCCGATACTCCAATCACTGTGGTTGATTTAGACCCAGGAAGTGTTGTTCTAGAACTTGACGATGTTAGGGTGCCAGGAAATGAAGAAGTCATCATATTACTTCTTGGACCGGTTTCAAACATCACAGGGGAGCCCTTCTTTGAATGGAATGGTAAAATTTTGACACTACTTTTTAAGTTTAACCCTCCGCTTCTTTCCCATCCCAGAAATCATAATGATTGATGTTTTTGTTTTTGTTGTTGTTGTTGTTTTGGCTGGGTTTAACGCCGTAGCATCCTATTGTATAGGTTATGAAATGGCGATCTGTCAACCTATTCACTGTTCATGGAAAGGCTAAATCTCTGGATTAAACTGTTAACCATTTTCTAGGGATATGCTTCTGTAATTGACTGCCAACTGCCCTACATGATTTATAATCAATGGTAGGAGGGAGGATGGCTGTAGAAATTATATCATGACTAACCTACAGGAAAGTATTCCCCGCCCAGGAATCGTTAAAACGAATGATAATTATGTAAAAACGAAATATAAAAACAACGAAAATGTTATATGTTAAAAAATGAACAATTTCTTATGTCACTTACATGGCTCCGTATAAATAGTTGTTAAAAGTATTACTTGTCATTCATAACAAACATATGTCCCCGTATGAGATTAGTGATTTTGGCTCAATACATGATAAAATTAATGACCTTAGCAGAATAAAAAAAGTTCCCAAATGTGATTTTGTATCGTGGGCGATGTGCGAACGATTGCCTATTGTCTATCCTTCACGAAAACAAAAACAACGCCTATTTTCCCCGTATGAGATTCATATCGTCGTCTTACTATTGTCAAATGTTGTTAAAATGAAAACTACTCTCTTCAGAGGATACACAAGAAGTCTTGGTATCAAGTGACCTATCACTGGAACCTCCTGGAGAATATACTGTAAAACTGTGTGCTTTACAACGTCGTGGTATGAGTTGTACGGAATTTACAGTGATCATAGGTTTGTACTTCACTTTAAAATGTGTACTTCACTTTAAAATGTGTACTTCACGTTAAAATTAGTACTTCACTTTAAATTGTCTACTTTACTATACAAACTTTTTATAATCAAAACACTTTAAAATACGTAAATCATTTTAAATTATGTGCTTCACTTTATAATATTAATTTCACTTTGAAATATGTATTTCACTTTAGATTTTAAACTTCACTTTACATCGTAAACTTCACTTTTGATTGTGAACTTCACTTTGAATTGTGAACTTCACTCTAAATTATGAACTTCACTTTGAGGAGTATAATTCACTTTAAAAATGTTCTTCACTTCAAAATATTTACTTCACTTTAAAATATGTGCCAATTTTAAACATGTACTTCACTTCGAATTATGTATCTTGCTTTAAATTGCGTACTTCACTTTCAATTATGTATTTCACTTTATATATATATATATATTTATAATATATATGAATAGATCAAGAATTAGAATACTTACAACTATTTTAAACTCTGTGTCGAGGTGGATTGTTTACAGTTTTCTGCTTGAAATCGTAGCATTTGTGACGTCATAGTCACGTGACATTGCAAACTTGATTATACCATCAGATATAACTTTATAAACTTAAACATTCGGAACAACCTCGGGGTTTATCTTCAGAGATATATAATCTGCGTATAGAAGATCGCCGAGGTATATCCTAATGACACTTTAAGGGATCTCTGTAGTTCAAATGACTCAAATATCTGAATGTTTCTTACAGAGGAGAAGACAACAACAACAACAACTACAACAACAACAACTCCAACCACAACAACAACGGAACCGGAAATAGAAGTGGTTCGTGCATGTATTGCACGAACGCCATGGGATACGATAAAGGGGTTTGATGCGTGGTGTGAGACAATTTGCGGACCCCTAGAGAACTGCCCTTATTTCGACTATTGTCTGTGTGACACTTTTCAAGTGGTAAGTTACTGAGTATATTTTCACCCCTTGTGTTGGTAAATATCTTTCAACTGTGTGGTGTATACATTAACCTCGCTGATTTAAATGCTCGATTATCGATTACAGACCATTCTCGTACCCAGAGTCTAGTAAGATTCTCGATACTAGCATAGATCGAGCTTATTGATAACCTCGGGGTACGAGAATGTGACAGAAGTACAGAAATACTGTAGTTAGTATTTAAGACAGCGGGTTTATGTATACGCCACTGACAGTTGAATAACATTTTACAATACTTGTTCGCAAATGGGGTTACTTTTTAATATAATTATAGGCAAGGCCTATTGATGGAAAAGACTTGCAATGTTTGAAAGCATTAAGTTAGCTAGGCATGCTGAAACCTGTGCTTACCACTCGTTGCATTTTGGGACATATTTAGCC
Organism: Mactra quadrangularis; assembly: GCA_025267735.1. NCBI lineage: Eukaryota > Metazoa > Mollusca > Bivalvia > Venerida > Mactridae > Mactra > Mactra quadrangularis. The sequence goes on along the minus strand of CM046305.1, from coordinate 41,562,998 downwards.
TCTACGAACAACTTACTACATCACTAAATTTTGGTTTCAGAACGTGCAAATTTAGCATAAAACGTGCAAACTCCCTGCAGCGGTTATTTTCCTTTATTTAATCAATAACCACTGCCACCACAAGTGAATTCGTCCTTCTGAGAGCTGATTTTTTTAAATCTTTTCTTTAACATTTCAATATTTTGTTCATAGATTGAGTCTACTTGTAGTAAACTGTTATCTTCAAAATATATAAAGATAAAAAAATAGCTTTAATTAACAGTTTGTAAAAATAATAAAGCATGACGCAAGCACTGTGAGGAGTTCATGGCTGTCGCCAATTCTTGTCACTAGCGTCACGTGATTTAAGTGTCGATAGTGATTAAGTAGCAAAACGTGTCGTTATCACTGCGAGGAGTTTGAAAAAATGGGATACGTTATCTCCCTTTAAGTTGATTAATAGAATGACCAAAGGGAGGTAACTAGAAAACTAAAACATCAACACTAAATTCAGTTTGGACAGAAATTAATTCGCGATACCTACACAAAGCTCAACCCCTCTCGTTTCCCTAAAAAATTCTTTGTTTCTTTTTTTCCAGCAACACTTGGTCTGTCATGCTCGCGGTGTCTGGCAAAGCGTTTATATGGACGCCTGGTGCCAGTTAAACTGCAACTATGGGGAATATTCCTATTGTCCAAGTGAGGAAGATAACCCATCTGCTTTCTGTGAATGTGACGATATATTTTAAGGACGAACTTTAATTGCTAAAGGGAGAGAACTGTATTTGATAAAAAAAGAAAATTTTCTTGATGTATTTCAAAACAATTGTATGTTGAAACGCACGAAAAGGTTTTGTTTATATTTTTGCTTAACTTATTGATAAAAAATAATCGTTTGAATTAGTGGAATTTATGTATTTATTTTGGACGGAAATAGTCTCTTTAAAAAGATCAATCTGTACAACACCGACTGTAGAGTGTAAATGAACACATTTTCTAAACACATGCATATGACAAGAACTTAAAGGTACTAGTTCACAGATTTGGTTTATTTTTTCTATAATTTTAAAATACCACTTATTGTCTGTAATTGTGTCATAAAATTAATTCTTATTATTTTAAGACAAACTGACCTAAATGTTGCAAGAAATATACAATAAAAGTCACAAGAATGCACTAAAAGTGTCAATACCGTGACATACGGTGTAGATTTTTACTGCATGAAACATTATTATTTGTAGTTGTATGTCAATTTGCACTAAAATTGTCATTATAAGAACACTACTTTCCTGCTTCCAAAAAAGTTTACCTACAATTTAATTTTTATAGATGTAGAAAAAGTTGATATTCAAGTTGAAATCTGTGAATGAGTACCTTTAAAGTAAATCATAATCAAGACTTAACACATAAACATTTGCCGTAGCACATGTTTGTAGATACATGCAAAATATTGTTTTTATCAAATGTTCAAAATCCGTTCACTGATTGCGACTTCTATATATGTAAAAAAATGGAAAATTTTAAAATTTCGTTTACAAAAGTGACGAAACTGTATGTGTTTTATGTATTTTCAAGACCTTTTTATACTGTTTAACACTTTTATTTATAAGACACTCTCTACCCTGCAATTTCTTCTCAAGTTATATTCGATTATGCACCTTTGTTTATGTAAATATTTTGCTTTTGCTATGTTTCATAATTCTATTCTGTTCTGTTCTGTTCTGTTTTTAACTCATTCTTATTCATTATACTTTACGCACAATGCACAGGCTTTTACATCAGATTTGTAAATGTGTATAATTCACAGTGGTAACACCACGTGACTATGACGTCACAAATGCTTCGGCTTGAAGAGGAAAAACTGTGAAAAATAAGCCTCGACTCTAAGATTTAAAGAGCTGTAAGAATCTTAATTCTTGTCAGATTTCAATGATACCTATACGTGAGGCTAAACACCAAAGTGTACATGTATACTATTTGCTGCGTATCACATCTCAAACGTCAGTTTTATACTTTTTGATAACACCATGGAAAGCTATTCCGATTCAGTTTACTACCGTGACAAGTCAGTTTCCTTCCTTTTTTAATAGGAAAACTTAAATAGGGTTTCCAGGTTTTTCCAGTCCGTTGCATTTGTGATGTTATAGTCACGTGGTATTGCCACCGTGTACTTCCTAAATTCCAAAATTACCAATATACGGGACAAAATACGTTACAATTTTACTGGAGAATTTCAGATTGTAACCCTCAAACATATATTAGTTTGATCGGTTTTACTCGATTATGTGCAAAATTAAATTCATAATTTCTGTTAAAATTTGTTTTACGCATATGAAATCCGTTTAATTTTCTTAAATGTAATTCCATCAACACGCTCGGACTAAAGTTATAGATTGGGTGCGTTAAATTGTTTCTTGTTTGTAAATTGTGTTTTCTTATTCTTATTTTTACCTTCTTGTTTATTTGTTTTCTGTTTAATTATCTTTTTTTATATTTACTTGATTTTGGCTTAGAATTATTTCTTGTTATTATTCAAAATTTTTAGTCATATACTTGTACATGTACAGTAAAACCTCTACAGAGCGACCCTCTACAAAACAAATTTTCAGCATAACAACATCTTTTGATTTTTCTTTAGGCATAATTTTAATTCAGTTTTAAACTCTACAGAGCAACAACCTCTATAAAGCGATACACTTTAGTTCCTCCCATTGGGTGTTGTTCAAGAGAGGTTGTACTGTACTTCTTTATGTTTTGGACGTAACGTCTCTGATATTCAGATATTTACACAAAATCTTATGCCAAACAACGTCATAATTAGTATCTCATTCGCCATTTTAGTCGCCATTTTAGATGTTTGGTGTTGCTCAATTGAGCCGCATTCGGAACACCTTGACCATTCACTTAATGAATAAGTTTTAGTGAATGGCCGAGGTGTTCCGAATGAAGTGAGCCGATGTGCCGTCAACCAGTTACGTGTATTACTCTGATCAGCTTTAAGAAAACGTAAAAAAAAATATTTTTTAAATCCTCATTTCGTTAACGCTTATATATACATTTATCTTTTCTTATTGTTTCAATAAAAACGTCTCTTACATTGTACTGTTTAATATTATACAAAAAACAATCAAAACACCAAATATAACCAACTGAAGACATTTTGACTGTTGTTTATAAACAACAAATTAGTACCAATCAACTTACGAAAAGAAAAAGATATAGCACCAGTATCCTTACCACTCGACCATATTATAAAAGAAGGGAATTAAATAAATGTAGAAATAAACGTCAAAGATGGTCAAAAGAACAAAATCTTTCTATGCCAATTTGATTAAATCCGTCACTTTATCCAAAGTGCAGTTCAATTTTATTAAAAATGGCTGCCAAAGTACTTCCGGTTAAATAAAAATGGCTGCCAATGAGAAAAGATAAACTTCAGTGCTGACCGGACCGTAGTGACCGTATTCAATTATAAATAAAAACAGCCAATATATCGACGGTTGATTATAAACTTATACTCATAACAACGTTACAGTAACAAAATCTTGAAATCATCGAAATGTTAGATTCTGGTCAATAAAAAGTGGCTGCCTATCCGATGAGAGCAGGATTAAAGCCCGTACTGACCGGACTGTAGTGACAAAAATGTAACAAGTGATCTTTAGAGCCGCCCGTGTCTGAAGGATGCATGCCTCCGCTTCCAGAAGAGTTGAGAGTGTCCTCGTCGTCCCATCTTACGTATACATTCGTCAATCTCATACCATGTACAGCCTGACAAGTGTCACTGTATCTTATAAGAACAAATGGTCTGTCGGTTGGTAGGAAAATACCTGTGTGAACTGAACCATCGTTCCTGTTGAAAAAGTTAAAAGTTAAGAAAAGTGCGGTTAAAAGTCTGCTTCCATACTCTTGCACGGCCGACTTTTCAATTTTGTTTTGTACGGAAACGCCTGATTATTGAAATCACTTTCAGGCAGACGATCCCTTACAGAACCACTTTACACCTGGATAGAGAGAAACAACTGTTAGTAAATATTCACTCAAGGAAATAAGCAATGCCCGAGTGGGGTTTGAGCCCGGTACATCTCGATTCTAAAGCGCTCGTCTCACCAAATGATAACTGCTCATACTAAGGGTGAATCAATTGAAAGGAACAGTGTCAGAAAAATCTGACCTACCAAATTCAAAATGCAAAGAGGGGGATGCTTTTAGATTTTTTTTAAAATATTTTGTCTTTAAAGGGGCAAATAACGAAAATATGAAACTAAAGGATTCTCGCATTGAAACGGACAATGGCACTGATAATATGGTGACATAGTTTTGCCACCAGAAAAACTACATAATTTTCAAGGCAATTAAGTGGTTAATTAATCCATGCAGCAAGTTCATGTCAGTCAGTTGGACACAAGTCTACTTATCGAAGTGGCTTAGATTCTTTTCCGGGCGAGTATACGTTTGTGTACTTTGGTCAAGAAATGATTTTTACAGTTATTCCTTCTCGCTCTTTCATTGATTCTATATCATATATGGCAATTGTCAGTCACTGATGGAAGTGAGTGTCTAATAAATGGTTAACAGCCAAATCAAGCGTTATAGCCTCTCCAAAAACGGTGCGTAGGTTGTCAGACAGTTTGTGATATAGCTTATACAAAGTGTTTTCACAACGTTAAACCAAACAAAATTGTTACCTGCAACAGAAATATATTTTGGTATTTGAATTATATTCGCCATCCGGGACAGCTCCCCCGTGTCCATTGTTAGTAGACGAGTCTTCATTGTCCCAATAAATGAATCCACTCCAAAACCCTGGAAAATATAAATTGTACGATGTGAATTTACCTCTGTATAAACCTGCGCACTTTTTGGAAGAAATTATCGTAAGTCAATTTCAAAGTTTTGCAGTTCAAAGCCAGAAAGATAATAATTAAGAAATAACTTACAGTTGTCTATATTTTGTTGTCTAATAAAATATAGGCACGAGTTGTGATGCGCGTATGATTAAATCACGAGTGCTTTAGCACGAGTGATTTAATAAGCGCATCAAACGAGTGCCTATATTTTATTAGACAACAAAATAAAGACAACTGTAAGTTATTTCGATTCTAACATCGTAAAATACATCCGTAGAAAAGATATATTTATAGAACTATTTTTAACTGTCAGAAACGTCATGCTGTTGAAATCCACCCCAGTGCAAAGGCCGAAAATAGCATTTATTTACTTAATTCTCACAGATAGGTGTTTCTTATTCCGAACAAAAAATATTAAAATCTTAATTATAGAATAGAAACCAAATTGTAAAAGTCAACCCTTATAAACTCGGGCGCCTTTTTCGGCTTTGCGCATTTAACGTGGAGAGTAAAATTTCAACAGCCGTCACGAGCTATATTTTGTTGAATAATAAAGCATAGATGACGTCACATTAAATAAAGAGTGAAAACGCACGTGCCTATGTTAGAATAATAACTATGATATGATATGATGTGATATTCACAAGGTATGCAATATTCTACATCATTTGTAAATATTTGGAATTAATTGGCCAAAAAATGACAGTATTATCAATGTATCTTCCTTTTGACATACGATGATTTTTATCGTAAGATTTTTTCTGAAAAGCGCCACTGGGTCTGCAGTCACGTGATCTACAATAATTTCTAATAATGTAAACAAGTACATGTTTTTCGTTGATTTCTCTTTCTGGAAAAATAATTGAATGACATACAATTCTTCTACCTTTCCTTCCTATTCGATTGGCACGATGCATTTTTGACAACTAGCTTTAACTCCGCTGCTCAAATTGAATCGAATGTTGAATTAGGTCATTTGCATAAATATTATTTGTCATAAAATAATTTCTACGACCATTCTCCCTCCTACCACTGATTCTAAATCATGTAGGGCAGTTGTCATTTACTGTAGAAAGTATGTGCCAAGTAACTGACTAACAGCTAAATCCAGAGATTTAGCGTTTCCATGAACAGTGAGTAGGTTGACAGACCGCCGTTATATGACCTATCCAATGTTTTGCTACGGTGTTAAACAAAAACCCTAAAAATTGACTGACTGTCGTAATTCATTAAACACAACCAAAATAAAACCAAAACATACCAACCTGTCTGGCACGGCCCATATTTCAGTAGACAGTATGACCCTTTAGGCCAATGTTGGTCGTATGAACTTGTGGAACTTTGTTTCTTTGCACAGAAATTTGTCAAAATATTGTTACTTTGAAAACTACCTGTAAACAAAACATTTAAACTATGAACAACCTCCTTTGAGCCGCTGTCATAGGACCTCCCGACATTGCACATGGGGTCATGTTCAGATAACCTTTGTGTCGACCAATCAATGCATACATTTTAGCTTTCATTTAGACGAAACGTTTAATACCATCGGAATTATTCAATTATATACTTTTTCTTTTTTTAATCAAGGTTTTCAAGCTATATTGACGATACTTGTTATTCACGGACTATTTTGTTCTGAATTAAACGCCGTGTCAATATAATTTAGGTTATTTTACGGCGTCCAGCGCAACTAACCTAGCTTTCCTGGACCCTTGTCTATAACCAGTACTCATCTACCCTTCCACAAGGCCGAGAATTTCTCCATATACCTTACTGATGGAAGAAAATTGTCATATAAGGGTATAACCAAACGGATGAGGCTTGAAACTGAAGTCCATTCGCACAATCGATTTAATATTCTACTGGGTACCAAATTATGTTAACAAGTACAAATTTGTTAATAAATTATCAAACTCTGGTATAACTCTGTTTTGTCACTTGTGTTGTAACGACGTTTTAACTTCTCCATATTGTCTAATCAATGGAGGAAAATTGACATAATTGTCAACTTTTCATGGAAGAGTATAACCTCCCCGGGTTTCAGTGACTATGATTGGACTTTTCGTTGCAAGTAGGCGTCATGATTATTATATAAGCAATGCTTGGCTGAACGTGGCCAGTATTGCGAGTTTGTCAGATATAAAAAAGCCAGAAATGAGAAAAGCGAAATGAGATTCTTAGATTGAGTATTCGTCAGATTGGTCAATGACTTACCAGATAGGAATTTTGACAATCTTTGGAAATGGGGGCGAATGTCAATAGTTTGTTGGATTTTAGTTGTTGGTGTTATTGCAAGAATATGATTTTTTAAGGTTTTTTGGGGGGGTTAACGACGTGTCAACACAATTTATGTCATTTTACGATGTCCAGCCCACCTAAACTAGCTTTCCTGGACCCTTACCTATAACCAGTACTCACTTACACTTCCACAAGACCGGAAACTTCTCCATATATCTTATTAATGGAGGAAAATTGACATTATTGTCAAATTTTCATAAAAGGTTGGGATTCGAACCCGTCCTCCCTTAGGGACGCGAGATTCCAAATCCCGGCCCGCTACCAACTGCGCCACCGACCAGGGTTGGATTTTATTAAGTAGTTGTTGGATTGAAACGTTGCAATATAAACCATGATTTACCTGATAAATAATTCTGAACATTTGCTGTGAAATAATTATGTGCCCCGCTATCTTCAGTATCAAATTTTCTCCAACCATCATACCATTGTGTGTGACCTGCAGGACATCCTTGAGCTGCCTTCATAAAACCATACGTTCCTATAGGCCAAGTGATTGGTACTCGAACAAACGGTCGATCTGAAACATTAAGTGGATTGCTGCGGTGTTTTTAACAAAAAGTCTTACGATAAAAAGTATCGTAAGTAAAAAACAAGAATCATTGATAATACCGTCTTTTTTTGGTCAATCAATTCCAAATATTATATATTGTATTATTAATTTGTTATTATTATACCGTTTGGAACTATCCGGTGGTTTTCTACGCAAATGTCTGCATAGAAAATCGCCGAGGTGCACTGATGCTATTTATACGTTGTCAATAATAATTCATCTCGTGGCAAGCATGGAATAGCCGAAAATGCTTTATTTGTTTGAACAGCACCTATAAGAAAATCGGATAGCCAATAAAGTTTAGGTTTTAGGGCAATCGAAACAGATGGTCTTAACGGATTAACATTTAAAATAAAGAAAATGGGCTGCTCAAATTAAGAAATAAGGACTTTAAAATTGTCAAAATCAGCATAATTTCGCAATATCCAAGGTGGTCATATGTAGAGGTACTTTGTCATTTTATTACCTATCAAATTAGCTTGAGTCAATCTTTGTGTTGAAGTCTTAAATGTGACGTAGTTCTTCAAAGCAGTTTGTAAATTTTGTTGATATTGTGTTAAACCATTTGTATATATGGCGTCAGAACAATACCCTTCTAGCACTAACTCATCAAGGATCTGAAAACAAACATTAATATTTCCAGAATACTCGGACATTATCGTTAAAATAGTAGTCAGAGATAATGATATAAGAATGCTACATTCGAATAACTCGGAATGTTTCGTTGTAGTTACAGTCCAAGATAATGAAAGAAAAAGAACGCATCATATGGATAACTCGGATATTTTCATTGTAGTCACGGTTTGAGATAATGACAATAAGAGAATGCTACATTCGGATAACGCGGGCATTTTCTTAACCTCGGGTGTACCAACATATTGTATAGGTGATATCGTGTATAGGTGATATCGTGGCGGTTAGTCAACCTACTCACTGTTCCTAAAAAGGATAAATCTCTGGATTTAGCTATTATTATGTGATTAGGCCCATTATTCAGTCGGTGACAACTGTCCAACATGATTTAGAATCAGTTGTAGGAGGGAATATGTTCGTAGAAATTGTTTCGAGACCAAAGTGAATTTTGTTCATGAGTCGCATAAACATTGAGTTAATTTGAATTCCATGTTATATAATACATTCCATATTTATGGAGAAATTTAAAGATTTTGTTTAGGTTTTTTTAACGTCGTATTCAACACATATTTAGGTTATATTTACGACGACCAGCACTTCCTATAATAGTTTTCCTGGAAAATTTTCTATCACCAGTACTAACTTATCCTACCACGAGGCCGACAACTCATGTATAAGGTATGACCTACTGCGACCGGGTTTCGAACCCGCGATCTCCGGATTCGAGGTCAGACATGCTAACCACTACGCCGCGGTCGCGGCTAGAAATTTAAAGATAAATACTAGTAACTCGATGCCAAAGGGTAACAGTTGCACCAGAATGGAACTTAGATTGTAGAGTGCAATTACATCGTGTACCTTAATGTGGGGAATTACGTGACCTATATGGTTCCTAACACGGCAAAAATGACGACTAGATCAACAAATTTAGATAAAAAAGACAAGGTAACTAACTTTTATACGTAACCGATTTTTAAAGTCTAAGCAGCAAAAAGTTCTCTTTCTATCGTTAGTTCCCCAAACCCCACAACGGTGTTAGTTTTCTGAAATTACCTCGAGGTTTTGAACAAGTTGAGATTTTTGAAAGAACTTCGAGGTAACCGAACCGTGATGGAGTTGGAAGAACTACCACTAAAAAGGATAATTTTGTGCTGCTTAGACTGCAATAGGTCTGATAAAATCGGTTACGTATAAATGTCATTTACCTTGTCTTTTTCATCTAAATATGTTGCTCTGGTCGTCATTATTGCCGTGTTAGGAACCGTATAGGTCACGTGATTTCCCACTCTGGTATACCTTACCCTTTGAAATATGCGGAAAGCTATTACATACTCAAATGTCATTTGAAGCATAGCAATTTCTAGAACTAGGGACAATGATTTTACAAAAAAATATTTCCTACCGGTTGCCAGTATTTTATATCCAATGCTGTTGTCATGGAAACCACGTGTGTTTTGATTGGTACTTGGTGACTTTTGGTTCCTATTGAAGTCATATGCCGGGTACCAATATGTGTCAAGGAAGCTCTGCTGCTGGAATAGTTTCTGGTATCTATAGCAACCGATGACTCATAGCCAGAAAATCTTCCACCATTTTGAATGGAACCTGGATCCTGAAAAATATTTACATTGAAATTTTGAGTTATTCGAATATATTTTGGTTTGGCTTTGTTGACAAATATTTTTAACAGGCTAGAGTATTATGAGCCGGATAGTTGACCGAACCATAATTTCTGTGATATACTTTTATTTAACTCATCTTTTATCAGCACCTATTTATTTTTTAACATAAGGAGCCAGTGTGGGTAGCTTGGCTCCAGCCAATTATCCCCAACCATCAACGAATAAAAGTAATAAAGAACGAGTGACCTTCATTTTTAGACTAAGATCTAAGAAGATGTGTTAAACATTGAATTCAGAAGACTAACGAAGCTGAAGATTGTAAAAATGATCTAAGATTGTGAATACAATTTCAATATTATTTACATACATTAAATCAATTAGTTTTAGAGAAGTTACCGAAAAATGTAAAGAAATGATATAGTTCAGTACACCTTTCACAAAATTTCTTACGAAAAAAATATCGTAAGTCAAATTCATAATTTTGCATTTCAAAGTCAAAAGGTTGATAAACATAACTATGATATGATATTCGAAAGATATACAATATTCTACATAATTAAACAATATTTGGAATTGATTGGACAGAACATGGCAGTACATGTAATAATAATGTTTAGTGCTCACGGAAAGCATAACTAGGCTTTTAGTTAGCTGAAATATTGAATTTTTCGAATTTAGTATACTTTTGCTTTATAAAAAACTTATTTTCAATGACTATAGTAATATGAGGCGGGACTTACTATGATTTGTATCGTAAGATTTTAGTAAAAAGGGCCACAGATCAAATTTGTACAATTTATTTTGATTCAGGTACATTTGTCTTATGTTAGGGCCCCGTTACACCAAACTAGTTCTCAGAACGTTCGACCCCGTCCTAAAAATATTGCGAAACTGGTTGTGAACGAGTTAGAACGTGCCGTTTAAGTCGAAAAATATTAGCTATACGATCATAGTTCGTTCAGAACCAGTTCCCGTTGCGTGCATTTCGTTTTTATCCCGTCTGTAGTCCGTTTGTATCGAGTTCAAATCGGGTAAAATTGCTCGTTCTCGTCACGAGACACCGTCTCAAACTAGTCCAAACCCGTTCGTAGTCAGTTTTAACCCGTTCATAACTAGTTCTTCTAAGCTCCTTTTCACTTGACCATCGCGTTTAAGACAGTACAACTCGTTCTAAGTACGTTCTTATCTCAATCTTAGTGCGTTTTGAACGAAATAACGTCACGTTCTGACCCGATTGCTATAAATATCCAGGACGTTTCTTCCCGTTCTCATTCATGTTCCGCGCTTCAAGCTTTGAGGACACAATTCAACAAGCATCACTGTGACTATCATGCCTCCAAAAATGAGCAGAATCAGACAGACGGTGCGTGTTAAGACAATCGCTTCCAAACGATCCAAAATCACCTGCACATGTGAAGTTCTTGAAGACCAGCCTCAAGATAAGCCACAAGATACTATGCCTCCTTAGCCAGTCAATAAAAATGAGGAAGTTTCTCCTCTACCATGTAATTGTATTCTTGCTCCGCTTCTATAAAAAAGAGTACAAAGCCAACATTCAAAGCATTAACGACTTTCATGGTTCTAGGCAAAGAGCTTGGGCCCATATGATAACATGGTGAGAAATGGTCTGTATTTCTACCAAACCTTGTCAGATCGTACTGTAGACGTTATGGACGTGGTACGAACTGCATACGAACGCAATATACTTACTAAAAACGAGTAGAACGTACCGAGAACCTACTGCGAACTTTAAGAACTGTGTGTAAACGTGTTGCAAACTGGTTCAGAACTTCGTATTTTGTTTTTGTGCATTTAGACGGGATAACAACGCACTATGGACGTAATTAAGTCGAGTTAAGTCTGTGCAAACGGAATGAACGAGTTACAAACGGAACAAGTCGGTGTGTAAACGTACCGCAAATTGTGGCCCGATCGAACTACGACAAGGCACGTCCCTAGTACGATGCTAGTACGGCAATTCCGTTCGCAGTACGTCCATTCCGTTGTCAGTACGTTTTCACTCAGTCTAATTGCAGAACGGGGTGGCCGCAAAAATATTTTGAGTCGACTCAAAGTTCTGAAACCCCATTCCCGTTCAACCCCGTCCGAGCTCGTCCATAACGTTCGAACACAGACCGTAGAAAGTTGCAACTACGTCCACTCCGTTTGCACACAGTTGGAGCTCGTTCGGTCCATTTTTTTCAGAACGTAGTGAGAACGAGTTTGGTGTAACGGGGGTATTAGTATTATAGAAACTATACTGACCTTATTTTTAACGTGATTAAATAAATCTAAGGTTGTTGTTTGATATCGTGCGATAGTTCTTGTTCCAAGATCAACCGACACTGTGATGCTCTGTAAGTAACAATTGTTATCTTTTTATTTTACATTTTATTATAGTATTTTGTAGTTTCCCATTACATTATACGTGCAGCTCGAATAGTCACGGAGCCCCTAAATAATATTTTCGTGCCCCTAAAGTTATATTTTGCAATACCTTTTCAGGTTCACGATTAGTTTGTTCAAATGTAATGTTACTTCGTTTGAACTAAATGTTATTTAGTTTTTTGCGAAATGATATTTAGTTTTTATGAAATGATTATTTCGATTTTTCAAAATATTTTTATGATAAGATAAGATAAGATTTTATTTAGACTTGTACATGATAAAGTACATTGTCGCAATTTGATAATACAATACAAAAGTGAAATACGCTCTCGCTCACTCGTGCACTTCCACTCGCACATATTCATACAACATTCACTCACACACACACACGCCCACACTCTTACACATATATTTATTACAATTATCATAATGATACAATACATACAAATTGAGTATAAATGGTGAATGAAAAACGATAGATGTTTTGTATTATTCGAGGATGTTAAAGAATATTACAAAATAACTATTTGTAAAATTATAGCAATACTGATGTCAAAACAAATATGAATAACATACATGTTACACATGTATTACAATACAGCTGACATTATAACATTATTATTCATCTGTCAAAATACCATGTAAGTATTGACAATACAGATGTCAAAATATCATTACTATACAGCTGTAAAAATACCATGTAAGTATTAAATATGACAATATGTATACTGTAAATTGTTCACGGTAGTATAGGGGCATAAGCTCAGGTGGTAGACCATCATTCTGGCTTGCAAGCCGGAGGTCTAGGATTCAAACACTGCATCGATTATTTAACTTTTCGTCCTCTTATTAACAAAAAACGGCTCAAAAGTAGAGTAACACCACGCTAATTATTTGCAACTTACTGTTCCCCATTTTTCAATGAATCTTTCGTACTGTCCAGTGTTGTAGTTCAGCGGTAATTTGCAAACGTCTGCTGCAAAGTCACGTGACACGGTGAAATGATTGTTACTGTTGTTAAGGTACTGTATTGATCCAAATTTACATGTTGTGATGACGTCATTGTATACTTTTGTGACGTCATTCAAAGACTGTTCTCTTCCCTTGAAATCAGTATTGAATGAGAAAGCGGCACCCATGAGGAACGATGGCAAATTATCTGAAAAAAAACAACAACAACGATGTTGTCATTAAGTAAGTTTACTTAGTAAGATTTAAACATCGGCGACAATGGTAGGTGCCATAAAAAAGCGCTTGCTTCCGAAACCAAATAGCATTATCATCTTTGAGCAATAGTTGCATTTAATTAAAATTATCTTGCTCATTAGGTTCATAAGGGGTTTGAAATACACAAATTTCTATTTTCTTTATAGTAAAAAACAACAGTATAACATTTGATTAAGGGGCTTTAACATGTATAGTGCGACAATATAAACCTGAGCTTGAACTACCTTATTATAATAATTACACTTTACGTGTACTTACATTAAAACGGCATGTCTGACTTCGAATCCGGAGATCACGGGTTCGAAACCCGGTCGCGGCAGGTCATACCATATACATAAGTTGTGGGCCTCGTGATAGGGTAAGTTAGTACTGGTGATAGAAAAGTGTCCAGGAAACCTATAGTAGGAAGAGCTGGCCGTCGTGTATATGACCTATAATTATATGTGTTGAATGCGAAGTTAAAAAAAATTAAAACGTGAGTTTCCTTTTGCGTGTATACGGTTATACGTGTGTTTCTAACAACCTATGTGACTAAAAATCAATTTTGTAAAAGTGGCGCGTTATTGTACTTTTTAATTTTGGGCACATAATTTTGAGGTAAGCATGTAAGTCCGCATTATTGTGGCACAGTTTCGCAGTATTTATTCTATAAAAACTAAATTAATTGTTCAGTGCTTTTACTTGTACTTGGCCGTAAGCTTCCGATAAAGCGCGATTTATTTGGCCGTAAGCTTCCGATAAAGCGCGATTTACAAACGAAGACAAAATAGATTGTAAATACTGAATTTAATAATAATTATTATACATGAATTCATGCATTAAGGTCAAGCTGAGGTTAATATTGACGGACTATAGAGATTATGATCATTGTAAAGGTATAAGAGTGAGAGTGTTCACCTGTTTTATCGACGGTTTTAATGTAGAGTACATCGTGTGTGGATCACACATTTATGATAGTTGTTGCTGTGGAATTTATACGAATAGTGAGGTAAGCTTAATTACTTATATACTATGTTTTGATAAATAATTCATTCATTTATAATTCCTGAAATGCGACGTGAAGCACCATTATCAAATATAACTTTATAAAGATCGTTAAAAATGTATAACAGATTAAAAACTTTTACCGGTCTGAATGTAGTTCAGTAACTCTCGTTGATAAGCCTTTGATCCGTGTATCATGAACGCTTGTGTGTTTGGTACACAGGTTTGAGTGCTGTGGTAGGTCGCTTCCTTCACTGAGGTGGCTGGGCCACTTGTAAGCTTTGGAATGAATAAAACATTTACAATGTATTTGATTCCATGCAATTTGACAAAATTATCATTGTTAATACTAATTTATTTTAGCTTGATTGTGAAACAAGTTCTTACAACTTAGATTCATCAATTTCGAGTCCGCTTCCTGGTCCCCCAGTATTGAGCTAGTTGGATAAGTATTTTGCTCAAGGAAACAATGAGGTATGTTTTGGATGAGATTCGAAACAACACAGAGCTTGCTATGCAATGATTACCAGTCCAACGTCAAACTTTATCATTCATGTGAAATGATAAAAATAATTTAAAAAAACTTGAATGTTCACCATGTACATTTCTACACAAACATTTCGTTGAGCACTGACGTACGTGTTTGTCATTATTAACTGTGCTTATTAATTCACAGACATCATTCAATGAAAATTGTCTGCCTTATAAATCACATTAATGCCGGGTCTAAATTTATCGCACACTCGCATTTTTTTATCTATTTTCTTTACAATAAAGGTCACGATCAGCTGACCTTCGCTATTTTAATATTTATGACGAAATCAGTGTGCTCAGTCACTTGTTCAAATCATCTTTGTGACGCATTTTGCAAAGAATCGCTAAATTTAATTAAGAATTTGAATAACACACACACCATCAAATTAGCTCGCGAATATTAGTCTAAAATGGAAATTATGAAACCACAAAGCTATTAATAGTGTTTCGTCTCGATGAAAGCTACGCATTGATTCGTCGATACAAAGGTCATCTCAGCGTGACCCTCTGTGCGGTGTTAGGAGATCCTTCAACTAAGTGGTCCGTATGATATCTGTTTACGGAGTTTGCCATAACAATTTATGATAAATTATGAGAATAAAACTAACTTGGAATACACGGCTTGATGTTATAAACCCAGGGTCTGGGTTGGAATCAGGGTTTCCAGTTAACATGTTGTATCCAACACCAACATACTGATAGGGTGTTCCAGTGACATTGGCTGAAATTACAATAAATAATTTTAATAATTGAGCTTTTTGATATTTTTCTCCACAATATTGCTTGTAACATTATTAAGATGCCAAATCTACATTTATAAATTGCTTTATGTTTTTTATCTTAAAATTAGAAGCGGGAGAATGCTCCGAGGGTGGTAAATTCAAAGTAAGTTTGCAATATTACCGGATTCGAAACGTATTTTGTGGCGATTTTCACTGAACTCTTCCGATAAGAAATAATCGTTAGTCAAGAGCAAGATGCATTGATAATACCCTCATGTTTTGGCCTGTTGATTCCAAATATGACTGACTTATGTAGAATAATGTATACCTTATGAATATCATATCATAGTTGTGTTTATTATCTATTTGGCTGGATTTTGAACTGCAAATTTATGAATATAACAGTAACTTACGATTATTTTTATCGTAAGAATTTTAGTGAAAAGGTGCACTGGTCTTTATAACATATAAATGTAATCATACCTGCCATTGACCAGTAGGCATATTCTGTTGTTGGGGCTTCGGTACTTGGAACTGTTGTTGTTTGTGTGGTTGGTGTCGTTGTCGTCGGCGTTGTCGTCGTTCGTGTCGTCGTCGGTGTTGTTGTTGTTTGTGTTGTCGTGGTCGGCGTTGTCGTCGGTGTCGTCGTCGGCGCTGTCGTCGTTTGAGTCGTCGGCGCTGTCGTTGTTTGTGTCGTTATTATTGGTGTTGTTGTAACTAAGGTGGTGGGGACATTTGTTTGTGGATTTGTTGATGGATGTCTTGGAGATGGTTTTGTTGTTTCTGGTGTTGACGATGACATCAGAGGTGCTTGAGTTGTTGTTAACATGACTACTGGCGCTTTTGTCACTAAAACAACATAAAAAAGAAATATCTTTAAAAACTGAATCTCAAACTCGCAAATATGAGTCAATATCATCGTAAGTCATACTATCACGAGCTTATCATGGCGAATTTATAATCAATTAATATAGTGAGTCACCCATCATGGAAGGATCCAGCGGGGGATCAGGGGGATCCGGACTCCCCCTAGAATTTGGAAAATGTACATGTCCATTAGTGTATTTCTTGACTGTAAGTCATTTAAGTAGTATGAAGCAATTCTTCTCGATGCCACCTAGAAAAGTTCGGTCCCCCCCTAAAAAATCCTGGATCCGTCCCTGCCCATTATACACAGAGTAAATGGTCAGTAACTAATGTCCGCGTTACGCACCTGTTTATCATAAACAACCAATGGTACCATATCATTGATCTATTTCTCTACTCCAGAAGAGAATTTCATTGAACATGCAGGATTGGTAGAGCAAATTGTTTTGTTTAATGCAGGAAAATCGACGTAATTGTCAAATTTTCATGGAAGGGAATATCCTCTCCGGGTTGGATTCGAACCCCTACCCCCTTCGAGACACTATATTCGAAATTCCGGTGCGCTACAGACTGTGCTACCGACTCGGCTTTAGCTCAAGTCTATGTATCAACCCCTGCACCGTTGTATAATGTGCAGCAAACCAAGACTAGAAGATATAATTTCGAAGTATAGACTTACCTAGGTCTGAAGGGGACGGATTTCCTGCACATATTTGTATTTGGGTTTCACTGGAGTCTATATATCCAACCTGTAACAAAAAAAGAACAATAAATCACGATGGCAATACCACGTGATTAAGACGTCATAAATGTTATGATGTCAAGAAGAAAAAACATTCTCGACTCAGACATTTAAAGAGCTATATAAATATTTTAATTTGAGTCAGATTTTTATTATACATACGCAAGGCTAAGCAGAAAACTATGTACTACTTGATGTGCAGCACATCTCCAATGTCAGTTTATACTTTTTGCAAACACCCTCGCTAAGGGATCGAGAGGTCCTGTGTTCAAGCTCCAATTTAGAAAGCGTTTCAGAGCTTGGTTAAGTAGTTATGAGTAAGTGTTTGCCTATCGCAAAACTTCATCTTAAACATACTGTGATGAAAACTTGTTTTAATAATTGACAACCAAATTTTACTTTCGGTTTAGATCTACTTTCAGTTTGAAATATTAGTAAATTTATCAAAGTACATTTATCATGCAAATAATCTCAGAAACCAAAATATTTAATGTTTAAAATGATGTTTAACTCTATTGCTCCTGTTAAATTTAAATAACGATTACTTGTATTCACTGTTTTATACCATGTTTTTTCATTTTTATTCATGTAATTTTGCTTTAAACATTGTTATTGTTTAATGCAATAAAGTATATTGTATATATAAAAAAATACAATGAGTAACGTAAACATATTTTAGCGAAATTTGCTTTTATCAAACAAAATCTTTATTTGAGGTGTTTGAAACAGATTACAGTTTTTTTCTTTGCAGTCCATGGACATGGTTTTTTTTTATAATGGGGCTTAAAGACAATTTGCCATTTTTTTCTCTGTTGGGTTCCTTCGATTTCCAAGCATTTAGGAGTATGGTACTATTTAAATAAGGGACCTTAGTCAGTTATTTCCCCTTGTATACTCTTCAAATAGGTAGGTCCAATTAGTTGGACCTGGAGAGGTTATACCCTTCCATGAAAATTTGACAATAATGTCGATTTTCCTTCATTGATTAGATAATATGGAGAAGTTTCCGGCCTTGTGGAAGGGTAGGTGAGTACTGGTTATAGACAATGGTCCAGGAAAGCTAGCGCTGGACGCCGTAAAATGACCTAAATTGTGTTGACACGGCGTTAACTCCAATAAATAAAAAAATCAATTAGTTGGATTACTCAGATTTTACCCTTACTTTTTAATGACAATTTGCCTAAATTAATCTTAAATAACTTTTTTGTGAATCTTTTAATTTGTTTGAAATGCAAGCTAAATAATTTTAGGGCAAAGTACTATCTTAATTTTAACACTTCTGTTAATATCTTAATAAACAAGAATGATATTAGATGAAATATTTTGTTATCCTTCCATAGGACGTCTATGATACAATCCGAGGATTCCAACTGTAAGTACCTACTTACCAATTGGATTGCTTCAGATTTTATCAGGGAAAGATAACTGACTTAAGTCCCTAATACTCACCTGTCCTTCAAATTGTATTGCATGAAGATTTTGCTGGTCTGTATAACCTTGATATGTGAAATCTGGTTTACAGTCGAACTCGTACATATATCCTAATGCTTGTTTCGTCAGCTCGACATCGGGGTAGACGGTCTTTTCTATGGCATAGTTACAAACGCAGTCATAGTCTGCCCTCACTAAACAGATACACAGAATTGTGCATGTAATCTTTAATATTGTGTCTTTCAACATTGATCCTGAAAACAAAACATATTCTGCCTCCTGGTGACAACGTTATGATGCGGACAGAATTTCTTAAAAAAATGATAAAAGTGAAATAACTAAAAAACTGTAAAACTGGAGTTATCGTTCTTGTCTGCAGAACTGTCGCTCATCGAAACAAACAAGTAAAATATCATATTATGAAATGTATCATTTGACATTGAATTCATTGTACTCACCATACAATGTGCTTGTACATGATATATGTTATTTGTCAATATAAATCATAGTGAATTGTGTTCATGCATCGCCAATATGTCTTGTAATTTATAACAAACCCTATAACAGTGATAAGTTACTGGGATTTGAAGTCAACGCCTTGTTTAACCACTCTATTACCGAGTGAGCCCAAGTTTGTAGTTTGAAGAGAGCACTCTCACAGTGAAAGTCACTGGGATTTGAAGTCAACGCCTTTAACTACTCTATTACCGAGTGAGCCCAAGTTTGTAGTTTGAAGAGAACACTCTCACAGTGAAAATTACTGGGATTTGAATTGTGTACCTTTCACCTCCCGACAATCGATTTCAGTCTCTTATACATTTTAATACGGGTAAAGCAATTTTAAATATTCAGTGCTCGAGTTTATGCCTCTTAGAAGTATTCAGTTAATTTCACGAGAATATGGATAGGAATCAATGCAGTAGTAAAACCGTGGCATCCGTGAAATTAGTCCTTCGATGCCAAGTTTCAATTTCTCTTCCTTTGAAAGTAAGGATCTAATATCGAGCGTTATACATGTACATCACTGTTCGCTGGCTGGCATTCCGTTGTTGCTACTGTCAGCTGGGATTTTAGTAGATGGTTTTACAGTCAACAATTTGGTTCTAAAACAAGAATCAATTTTTCAAAGTCAAACTGGAGTTTCAGTTTTGGGACTAACTTTAAACTCATTAAAATAATTGTGACTTAATAAAAAAGACTCACCTGTAAATGCTTATAAATCTCAAGATAAAATGAGAATTATTCCTGTCTTATAACTACATGTAAACAATTTCATATCGCATGTTGTGTTACACTTATGTCTAAATTCTTATTACTATGGAGTCCAAGTTTTGCTATTAAAGTTTTGCCGCTCTCGTTTGCGCCATTTGTGCACAGATATGTCGCCTGATTACGATATGGCGCACGGCAATGCAATACTGTGCATGCCAATCCAACACGTCACTACCTAAGGCATCATGACTCCCGTCAATACAACATAGCGCACGATTATCCGATTCAATTCACGATAATACAAAACAACGCCTTATAATGTAAAACGACGCACGATTATTCGATGCAACGCATGGTAATGCGATAGGGCGCTCTATTATGCAACACGACGCCCGGCGATGTTTCATTACGCACGGCTATGCGAAATGACGCATTCCATTGCAAAACGAAATATTAAAATTTGGTTCAGAAATATCACTGTGTCAAATCGTGAACGCGCCATGAGATATATTTAGTGGCACAACCTGACTTCCATACATAACATCTGACATGCCTCGGTGTTATCGTACGATTTCTAGGTGACCAAAGGGCCAATGTACTAACTTACATTGATAAAATTAGTAAATACTTTACAACGTAGTCGGACGTAATATATATATACGTAGATTTGGGCGCATTTGAAGGAGCAGGCGTGGTCGAGTGATTCCGATATTGGACTTTCTAAGGGCGGCTTCAGGATTTTTATTAGTAGGAGGAGGGGATTAAACGAGCAAACTGGGGGGGCAAGGGACTGAAGAGCCTCTTTTCGATCCAAGGCAAAGCCCTAACCAGGATCCAAGGGGCAGAGGATCCCGGAAGCTCCTGAGTGTTGGTCATTGCTAATGGATTCAGGCACATATCAAGAACCTCAACTATTCCTTCACAGAGTATACAATAAAAAGCATTTAAATACATCCACAGGCTGCCGGCATGAAACAGTCCCATCAAAAATATTGTATACACACACACACATATATATTTTTGATGGGACTGTTTCATGGCGGCAGCCTGTGGATACATCATATACATCATATAAATTTTCAGCCTTTGAATTTATTAAAATCTTACAAAATTATAGAAGGAATTGTTTGTGAATTGTATTACTGTGCTCCCACTCGCGTAACTAATGACATGATTTTTTTTCTATGAAAATCATATTTCATGATCATAGATGAAACTCGGCTTTGCTTTGGCAATTGTAAGGGGGCCTACGACTGGTCCAGCCCCTTGACCCTACTATGACTAGTAATCATTGGATAGCCAGCTCGAATCCCAACCAAAACCCACTCCGTTGTTTCCTTGAGTGAGAAACTTTATCCTACTAGCTCAGTACTGGGGGACCAGGAAGCGGACTCAAAAGTGATTAATCTAAGTTGTTTGAACTTATTTCACTATCGAGCTAAAATATGTAAGCATATTCTAAATGTTTACATATCATTTTCAAATACTATCTTAGCTGGACACAACCGCATTCCTAATGTAACGCATTCGTTCGTAGCACAGGGGACAGACCCAAATTTTCCTTATTAATGTAAGACTCTCTGTATACTATATTAAGGAAAATTTGGGTCTGTCACCTGTGGTTCGTAGTGAATTTAAATGTTTTCTTCAAAACGACAATACCACGTGATTACGACGTTACAAATGCATCGGTTTTGAGAAAGAATGGGTAAAGAATCCGAATCGTCTCAGAGAGTTTTAAATATTCTAATTTTATTTAGATTTCAATGATACCTTCGCGAGGCTTATCAGAAAAATGTGTCCTACGAACTTTTTTTACTTTTTAGTGCGCTAAAGTTACAAGGCGTCGCCATTTTCTTCTCAAATAGCGTGTGTAAAATTTCACAGAGCGAAAAATTGGAGGTTTTAGGCCATTTGACACCGTTAAAGTAACTACAGGTCGTCCACGTGAATATTGCATATATTTTTTAACGTCGTATTCAACACAAGGTTATATACACGACGGCCAGCTCTTCCTACTATAGGTTTCCTGGACACTTTTCTATCACCAGTACTAACTTACCCTACCACGAGGCCGACAACTCGATCATGTACAGGGTATGACCTACTGCGACCAGGCACGAACCCGCGATCTCAGGATTCGAAGTCAGACATGCTAACCACTACGCCACGGGCGCGGCTTTGCATATATTAACATAGCAGTTACTTTACACACAAATATTTAGGGGTTAATTACTTTTACAATTGCGTGTAAAGTTTAATTAGTTTACACTTATTTTATAAACAATTCATTAAATAAAATTTACTATGTGCATAATCACTTTTAAAAAACTGTTAAATATCTAAGTGGTATGTTTAAATCAGTAAAATGGTGTTCAAGCATCAGCTTATTCACCTATTTAGTGGGCAAGTCCATTGTTTAAAGTACAAAAACACGCATGACCTAGAATACGACCTGTATTTTACATAATTTTTTTATACAAAAGAGTTAAAGAACGTTTCAATAGCCCTGTGGTTGTAGATGTATATGTATATAAGTACATGCACACCCAAATTTTAGAAACATTTACCCGGCCAACTTTACTATGACCTCAATCATGGACTTAGATACAGGTCACCGAATATAGGTCAAATAGACGCATTAACGCGGAAATGGTTCGGTCACTATACACTGCCATCCATAAGTAAGTATGCGGTGGGATATTTCATAAAGAGACAAAATACAAACAGCGCTTAAACAAATACTTTATTTGGCATTTAATTCATTTTAAACAGGGATTCTATATAACAGGGATTTGTAACAAAGTGCTTTTTTGAATTTGCAAAAGTTATCGTGAGTCAATTTCATTATCTTGCAGTTCTAAGTCAGAAATATGCTTAACATAACTATGATGTGATATTCAAAAGGTATACAATTTTCTATTTTATTTTATTTATTTATTTGTTTGGGTTTTACGGCGCATCAACACAAAAAGGTCATATTGCGCCGAAAGCAATCAATGATACTATTAATTCAAACATATAGTCAGCTAGTAGCCTCAAGTTTAAACTAGCTCAGCTTAGAGCCTCACCCTCTAGAACAGCCTAGTCAGTCGTCGCCCTGTAATTTGTAAATAGTTTAACCCTGTACATAAATACAAGCTCCATATGGGGTATTTTATATATTTTAAAATTGGTATCAGGATGACTGTCTCATCCCCCAAGTTAGGTCAAAATTACATTCGGAACACCTCGACCTTTCATGAATGAATAATCTCAAAAGGATTCGTAGGGGGGGGGGGTCTACCCTGGCGACTTGAGATTTTACTACCTACGCGAGGCGAATCACGTAACAGTTATGAAAATAGTTCTTGTAGTGTACACACAGATCTTTGTCTAAACATATTTTTATGTTATATATTGAACCAAATATTGCTCAGCGATATCATTTTACAGTGTTATTTTAAATTTACGGACTAAAAACGAAACATCACTCATCGCCTAAACGATCGTGTATCTGTTTACTTAGTTTCAAAAGGGTGCCTAGATATGTCCGAGGATATTCGTAGCGGATGGCCGAGGAGTTCCGAATGGTCAAAATTACAGTCTATGAAGACTCCTAACCTTACGTGGAAGAACAGTCACCAAACAGCGGCTCAAAGCACATCTCCAGAAATACTCAACGCAACATTAACCAAAGCACCTGGCGCGTTGCGTTGAGCGATTCCCCACTGTGGCCATGTGACACAATGGCAGTTCATAATTAGGGACTTTTGTCAGTTATCTTCCCCTGATAAAATCTGAAACAATCCAATTGGTAAGTAGGTCCTTACAGTTGGAATCCTCGGATTTTATCATTGAAGTCCTATGTAAGGGTAACAAAATATTTCATCTACATGTAATATCTTTCTTGTTGATGAAGATATTAACAGAAGTGGTGAAATTTAGATAGTTCTTTATCCTAAATATACTTAGCTTGAATTTCAAACAAATTAAATGATTTACATAAAAAGTTATTTAAGATTAATTTTGGCAAACTGACATTAAAAAGTAAGGGTAAAATCCGAGTAATCCAACTAATTGGACCTACCTATTAAAAGAGTATACAAGGGGAAATAACTGACTAAAGTCCCTTATTGTCGTCTAACTACGAGTACATCCGATTAATTCTAAGTGAATTGCCGAGGAGTTCCGTATGAAACAATCCCCGTGTTTAGTAACTACTGTTGGCTAACTTTACGGATACGGGAGAACTCAACCCGAAGACAACTCAACCCGTCCAAAACTCAACTCAAAGTTGGGACAACTCAATCCGTTAGTAGGGAATTGAGTTGTATCGGGTTGAGTTGTTCCGACACTCACGTAACGAAACGTTTTGGAACGTTCAGGGTAACTGAACACGCTGCAGGTTATTTATAAGTGTATACTTATTTTTTGGCGGGTAGTATAGTCTAGTATAGTTTGATGGTAACTTAATAGTTCCATTTTTATACTCAGACAAAAAATGTGTCGCATTATGTAAACTCTGTCAATAGAGCTGGGTTAACAATAGTACTTTTTACCGACTTTTTAAACCACTGCATGTGTACGTCCTACTTTTTTTAAAGCCTTACCCCACAGGGACATGGTGTCATATCATTAAAACATCTTATATTTTGTCTGGTTCTCAGTTGTACTTTGACAGGTAAAAGTACGTCAGGCAAAGCATGATAATGGCCGCGCCTAATATAATGCTTTAGGTATTGGATAATTATGTATTCAAACGAGGCTTTGTCACCTAACAAGCCTAAATCAAAGGATTATTGTACAAGAATTACAGTGGATACCTTTTTAGTTGTTTGGTTATATTTATTTTATATAAACTATCCGAAATTCGAACGAGACTAATCTACGTCCGAATTGTGCTCACTTTGCAGACATGGTATTTGGTTAATCGTTCGCTAAATATACGTGCAATCAGAAAAACCGAACTTCAATCAAAGTTGCTATCATCAGGAAATGATCATGCAAAATTAGGAAATCGTAAACGATTTTTTGTCAGCTGAATAAACTTCAGTGCCTGCTCAATTACCCTAAACATTCCAAATCGTTCCGTAACGATACATTCGGAACTCGCTGCGAATAATCTCGGACATATTTAGACACTAGTTCGAAACTACCGGTGTTGAAGTAAACAAATATACGATCGTTTAGGCATTGAGTGATGTTTCGTTTTTAGTCCATAAATTTTGAAACATCACTCATTGCCTTACATGTAACGATCGTTTATTTGTTTATTATATATTTTAAGATAAGTTTAACGCCGTAGCAACACATTGTTTAGATTATATCACCGCAGTCTTTTAATCTACCTTTGCTGGAAATGCTTAATCTCTGGATTTAGCTGTTAACCAGTGGCTCAGTACAGATTAGTACTAAAGCGGCCGGTCAACCTATTCGCCATTGCTAAATTCAACTGTAAGCAAGTTATTACGCACATACTTCTGACAGTGACTGCCTTACATGATTTAGCATCAGTGATAATAGGGAGAATAGCCGTAGAAATTATTTCATGACCAAGCTAAACGAAAATTCGCCCCGCCCGGGAATCCAGCCTACTAACTTCCGGATGAGTACACTTGTAGACCATAACCGGGGCTATCCGGAGGGCTTTTCTGTGTCGTAGTGGGTAAAAAACATTCTAGACGTTGTTTAAAGTCCCTGTGGTTTATCTAAATCATAAATCATGGCGATTATGTACACATAGACATTTTGAAGTATATAAATACACGTTTGTTATTGATCTTAAGGGTAGAGTTTTATTTTTCAGTGTTAAATTTGCTTGTGTGCAGACTAAAGCATTGTGTCTCTGTTTCACATGGAATGTCCTTTTTTCGTACGTTAAATAAGAGTGACTTCTAAATAACTCGAAGAAAAGACTTTGGTGGTTATTAAAATAAGGTACATTTTATTTATTTTATACATGTATACATGTTTGTATTCGCCGTCATTCGAAATACCTCAATCTTTCATTGAATGAATAATCTCGGAAGTATTCTTGGGGTGTCCATCAAGGGTAATTGTCTTGTTATGCTACATATGCGAGGCGAAAGCACATGCGAAGTACATAACTATTTGTGCAAAAAAAATCTTGAATTCTACATTTTTTTTGGTTAAGCATACATTAGTCCTAAATATAAGACCCTTCATAACTATTTTATCATACGGACGTTTTTCTGTTATGTAGGGTCTTAACGGATTGCTTCAAAAACGCATAGCAAAATATTTTTTTCAAAAAGTAAATGAATGTAGGTCAAATTAGCACCAAACGATAGATAAAAGTTTACTTTTATTCTTTCCATAAATCAAAAGATAATAATCAGGTTTTTCGCTTACAGAAACACTAATTACTTTTACTGCTATCCAGGGTTGTCGCCGTTCGCCGCCATTTTGAACTGAATTCATGCCGGTAAATAAAGTGTCGCTTCGGTTAAACGAAATTTTTTTCCAGAGTTGTCGTTCTTGCCTTCAATAGCATACCTTATAAATTCGTTCAAAATCAATTCTTACAAATCACGTGACCCAACTTGAATTCGGATTGCTTTGGCTATTATTGCATGGTTATTGTGACAAACTGAAAGTACTCGTCAATTAAGGAGTTTAAAGGGATTATTTGACTGTCTAAGGTTAGAATTTGAAATAATTTCACTTTTATCATGTGTATTTTTCGTTTATCTTTCTATTGGTGTATCGTTTTATTGCAAGTTTTTCGAATTAAAACGAGTAGAACGTCCAGACCTGATTCGACGTCTGTACACTAAAAATTTTGCTATGCGTTTTTGAAGCAATCCGTTAAGACCCTACGTAACAGAGAAATGTCCAAATGATAAAAAACATACGTAGGGTCTTATATTTAGGACTAAGCATACATTAACTTCCCAAGCAGCCCTTCTAGCTCATTTGGAAGCACGCAAGTCTATTGATCGAGTGGTCGTGGGTTCGATTCCTGGGCGGGGCATACTTTCGCGAAGCTTGGTCATGAATTCAATTGTACGGCCATTCTCCCTCCTACCGATGATGTTGAGTTATGTAACTTATGTAGGACAGTTACTGACTAGGTAGGCCTTTAGTAGTTGGTTAACAGCTAAAATCAGAGATTTAGTCTTTCCAGGAGGAGTAAGTAGGTTGACTGACCGCCATTCTATGACCTATACAATTGCTGCTGCGGGGTTAAACCCAACAAAAACAAACAAAAACAAACAATAACCTCGCTGATTTAATTACTTGATATTTGTTTGAAAATATTTGCACAGTACATAAATACGGGTACCGTATCGTTTTTACAAATAGTTAGTACAGAAGTACTGCCGTGAGTGTTTAAATCAGTGGGATTAATGTATGTACCACTGACAGTTGAATACAAATTAGCAATAGGCATAAATAGCTCTAGATCCGGCAAAAGGCAAAAATAAATCTTCAAATAGCTTGTATTGCGGTTAAGTAGGAAGTTACATAAGTCAAACATTTTAACTGTAATTAATGGTGGCGTATTTCTGCATCAAATAACCACATAACTAACTAGTTCATTAAGAGTTTAACTTAGTTATGTGGTTATCTGATGGCAGAAATATGCCACCATAGTAATTCAATACTTCAATAAAATTTCGAGTTGTAAAAACTTCAAGCGTTCCCTTTTAAACATTATCTAACTTTATCCAAATAAAGTCTCCTTGAATGTAAATTCGACAAAATCTTCACGTCGTATTATGCTGTTTACAATACATGAACTTTGTAAAGAGTAAACACAAATGACACTCAAACATTGCCAAGGACATACATGTAGACGAATGTTATTCAATTCTTTAAACATAAATGTTATGTTTTGGGTTATTTAATAGAACAGCGTTTAAATTGGTTTTACATTTCGCTTTCTAAGCAATGATTTTTTAATATTTCTGAATAAAAATGAGTGAGTCTGCCTGTTTAGCTCAGTCGGTAGCATCCTCGATCGAGGGGCCGTGAGTTCGATTCCTAAGTGGGGCGCACTTTAGTGGAGTTTGGTCATGAAATAATTTCTACAGCCATTTGCCCTCCTACCACTAATTGTTTATTTGGTATGGCAGTTGTCAGTCACTGACGAAAGTATGCGGCTAGTTATTGATTAACAGCTAAATCCTGAGATTTAGGCTTTTCCAGGAACAGTGAGTAGGCTGACTGATCGTCCTGAAATGACCTGTACAATGCATTGCTACGATAGTAGGGCCTATACCCCACCTGGAAATGAAACTTATGAATTATTGATCAGTAAGACTTGCGTGCTATCGACTGCGTTAGATACAAGTATAAGTGATATCAATCCGTTGCAACAGATTTAATTTGAGAGTAACTTAGTTTGATTTAAACCCGATCTAAAACTATCCTCTGGCACACTCGCTTATTTGGATCTGGCTACTTCATACTACGGGTCACGTTCAGCTGACCTTTGCTTTATATTCATGACGAATAAATTGTGCTCAGTGACTTGTTTACGTCATCTATGTGACGTCATTTGCATAGAACTGTCCAATCACAGCGTGTGAACAGCACGCGTGACAAATAAGCCCCAAAAACTCGGTCCTAAATGGAAATTACGAATCCATGATGCTATGAAAAGCGTTTTGTCTTGATAAAAGCTACACATTGATTGGTCAGCACCAATGTCATCTTAATGTGTCCCCCTGTGCGATGTCAGGGGATCCCATATATAAGCACAGGGGTCGTGTGCATCGGGGTTTAGGAACGGTGAGTTGGTTAACTGACCTATACAATGTGTTGATACAGTGTTAAACCTTATATTTTAAGGGAATGGCTTTCATAAAGATACCTGACCTTGGCGGGGCCACAATGACCATGGTAGACGTCGATGACCCAACATTTATTCATCCAAGATTTTTCCATGATGGTCCAGCAACAAAAACTCTTTTTCAAAAAGTTCCTGACTTCAAATTCCGAGATGATGATGTCATGTTGTGTACTTTTGCCAAAACTGGTAAGTGTTTAAAGAAAAAGTGACTTTAAGTTAGAAATAACTTTTTAATTTTCCAACTTACCGTTAATAGCTGTCAGTCTTTAATATCGTTGAGAGCTTTGGATAAGCATGATAACGAGCTACTATCGTGATGTATCGATAGTTTAAGGTAGTATATCTGTTCTGAGCTTGTTATGTATGATTATAGTGCATCGTGAATTTCGCTATATAACACTTTTATGTTATCTATTTAATAAAATCTTATAAACGCATATGTAAATTTTCTCTCAAGGTACGCATTGGACATACGAACTTATAAGCATGGCTTTACAAAGATCAGCCGAGAGGTTGAAAGCTGGCAAGGTACAATCGATGTTGGAAGCTCAAACTGTGGAGGCTTTGGATAAATTACCTTCCCCACGTGTGGTGAACGCCCATTATTGCTACAGGTACAGTTTGTTTTTGTTATTCTGTATGGCACATACATTAACCCCACTGATTTACATACTCGATATTTATTTGCTGATCCCCGTGTTGTGAACGTGAATTTTTGTTACAGGTACAGTTTTTTGTTATTCTGAATGGCGCATACATCAACCCGTTCAGTGCTTATATTTCATTGTGCGTTTAACGCTTTGATTCCAATGGCTATCTCCTTTGATATATTTCTTGCAGGTACCTACCAGTGAAAGGGCTTCGTGAGAAACAAATTAAGACAGTATTATGTGTAAGAAACCCTAAGGATACGGCCGTGTCATACTATAACCACATGCGTGGAATCAAATTCTACGAGTATGATGGAAAATGGGAGGACTGGCTTCCGGTTTACTTAGATGGAAAAAGTAATAATTAATTACTAATTAATGAATAATTCTTATTCTCGTAATTCACTTTACTGAGTATGTGTATGCCCCACTGGTACCAGAGTCCTCACACATGTTAAACAGGGGCGGATCTAGATTTTTTCTAGGGGGTCCGAACTTTTTTAGGGGTGGTCCGAACTTTTCTGGGGGCTCCGAACCTCGAACCACAACCACATTATACACATTTTGCAGAAAAAAATGCAACATATTGATAATAAAAACTATATAACCATCAAATACATGCTAAGCACCGAAAAAAATGCTTCATGCTACTTAAAAATGACTTACAGGCAAGACGTACACTAATGACATGTACATTTTCCAAATTCTAGGGGCTCCGGACCCCGCTGGATCCGCCTATGTTAAATGCGCATACATATAATATTTTGTCAACAAACACAATTAAAAATCGGTCCCCGTATACATTACCGTGTACGAGATATAACTATACTTTCATTATAATAGGTAGTGTACATGTATGTATGCACAGGAAACTATATATAGGGACGTACGCATTTTTTATAATCATAAGATATGACTCTGGTGCCAGTGGTATGTCCTGAGTATTTATCTTTTCGTAAAAAATATCCTGAAATGTATTTTTATGTAAAGCCTTCAATGTGTAAATTCATTGAATAATTACATTCTGAAAACAAATATATTCTTTTTAAGTTATCAAAGTACGTAATGGAGGCTTTTATAATTAAGTTTTCCTCATGTTAAGTTTGTCATATTATCCTCCAATTCTTTAATTGAATATAAATAACTGGAAGTCCAGTTTTGATCAAAAGCCCTTGCCGAGACATATATGCCTTTAAAAAATATCCATTACAAACGAGTAATATTTGTTTTGTTTGTTAAAGTGAAAAGTGTACATTATACATTGTGTTAGAATGCATTTTCCCCTTTATTTCCATTTTATTTTATTTTATTCTTTTATTCTAATTTCATATTTTTTTATACATTTCATTTAATTTTATTTCATTGTATGCTATTAGTTCATTATTTCAATTCATTATTTCGTTATTTTATTTTATCATTTCATTTCATTATTTCATTGTTTTATATTTCATTTTTTATTTATTATTTTATTTCATTACTTTATTCTATTTTTAGTGGAGTATGGTAAATACACTACCTGGTTAAAGGAATGGGATCAGGCTATACGTGGTGACATTGGATTCCCTTTACTAGTTCTTTACTATGAAGATCTGAAAACAGTAAGTAAAACTATGATCAAATATCAACCATCTTTCTCGTAGTGTGTATGAAGTTTGACCCCGATCTGACCTTTTACATTTACATTTCATAATTATCTGCACTTATCCCGACGAAAATCAATACCACGCTTATTCTACATTTCGGCACGTACGCTTTAATATATGTTAAGAATTAATCCCTGTATAATAATTACATTCGAGCTTTGACGATATACTCCGATCAGTATAGAGCATGACTGCTACATTCAATGTAATGAATATTCTTGCATAAAGATCAGGTCGGGGTGAAACTTGACGCACAATACCTAGAGTCTAGTAGAATTCATGATACTGGCCTCTGGTGCCACACGGCTAATTTCAGGAATAAAACGTCAACATTTTTGCCGATATCGACCAATCAGAATGCTTTTACTGTTAGATAGAGAATCTTGATAACCTCGGGGTAAGAGAATGACAACCATTAGTTCAGTTTCCTGTTGGAGATTTTCACGGCTTTACTCTGAATGTCATAATACACTATATACCTATTGTTCCAGTTTATTTAACTGTCAGTTGCGCTTAAATTAACCCCCCTGATTTAAATATTCACTACACTTCTTCTATACTTATAGTCAATGAAAATTATAGATTTCCTTATCTATCTGCGAGGATTTTCGAACAAATATATCGAATATTTACATAAGTGGGGTTCATGAACGCTCCATTGACAGTAAAATAAAGTTTTACATTATATTTTTCAGAATTGTGCCGCGGAGTTCAAGAAAATTTTAAACTTTTTGGAAATTGATATTTCCGAGGAACTTCAGGCACAAATTATAGAGAATTGTGGATTTAATAAAATGGCGCCAACAAAATACCCACCGGAAATAAAGGAGATGCTCTTTAAAGGAGATTTTAACTTGTTCAGAAAAGGTTCGTAGTAGGGAGTTCCTCCGCATTACCTACGTGAATAGCCACGTCATTGAGAGCAAATACACCTCACATAAATTACACGGAATGAATAAAGTTGAAACTACATTGGTCATAACAATGTTTAAGACAATGTACTTCTAATGAAATATTTTGATTAAGTATTTGCCTGCGTTATGCTTAGATAAATGTGTATAAAAATGACAGCTGGTTGTGTTCCAATGTATTTTTAGATAATCTTTGATCATTTGATGTGGGCAATACTTCTTAAAGTTGTATTGTAGCTTATCAGCAGAATAAGACAACTTGTTTGCAAATATTGATTAAAGCACATCCATGTATAAACAATAATAACGCTACTTGCCAGCTAGTAATTATCCAGGCCATCTTATCTTGTAATATAATTATTGATGGAAAAGACCTGCATCTGCGGGGTGTAGTTAAAAACTAAAACATCGACACTCAATTCAATACTACCACGTCTGACGTTCTCGATGTTTATCTTAATAAAAGATGCCCGTGGTGTTCGTGTTTTGCCAAGTCATTCTGAATTCCTCGCCGATATTCTACTATTATATCTGCCGAGTGTTCCGAATGAAGCCAGTCAAAGCAATCGTTGATATTCGGCTATTTCCGAGACCAGATTACGGCAAAGCTGAAACAATATGGCGGCACCAGAGTGATATCTATGTCTCTGGCGGCACTAATAAAAATAGTAGACTTATTATTACCATTAGACCAACCTTTGTCGTGTATAATCCTCTCCTTATCACAACTCTAGAACTCAAGTACATTTCTTGGAATATTTGCAGGAGAAACAGGTGATTGGCAGAATTGGTTCACAGAAGAACAAAATGAACTATTGGATAAACAATGGACATCAGAAATGAAGGATTGCACCTCGTTTGAATTTAAATACAATATACCTTCTTAAATGTAGCAGACTGACGCATCGTAGGAAAAACATCCGTTCTTGTACGTTATGAATATTGAATAATAGCCTGGATTGCTAAAGATTTCACTGACGTGACTAAATGACTTTTCAACAAAGAGTTTTGTATACCATATGTCCTCGTATATTAGACGCATTCATATATAACACGCGTTTATATTTTTGAACATAACACTGGGTATTTAACATTAAAGCGGTCAAAATCAAACAATTTGGAGTGACTTATCTTTGAAAAATATCCACTCATTGTCATATGAAATTCATGTTGAATATTTTTATATAGCTACGCAATAAACTCATCTCCGTTTTTTATATTTAAATGTTTGCAATAATTATCTCTGTATTGCAATTAAGAGACAAAAATACCGATTATAATATATTATAATAAGTACTTTAAAATTTCCGCTATAAAGTATTCCTTGTTATACATTTAACAAAATATTTCGATATTTTTACAATTTTAACGAAAGGTGTATTATATGATAATAGAATAAATGCGTTAAATAG
Organism: Mactra quadrangularis; assembly: GCA_025267735.1. Lineage (NCBI taxonomy): Eukaryota > Metazoa > Mollusca > Bivalvia > Venerida > Mactridae > Mactra > Mactra quadrangularis. The sequence continues at coordinate 41,529,543 of CM046305.1, read as the reverse complement.
TATTAGAGGTTTGTTGCATCTATTATTAATAGTATTGTTATATACATGACACCATAGTTGAGATGAAAAAAAGTAACTATATTAAAATCGTTTTACTATAAAGGCCATCAACTTTAGTGATCATAATTGTAGAATTGTACCGTATTGATGCTATTATTATTTGATGTAAATATATTGTTAAATTTTATTCAACTGTTAGTTGTGCTTACATTAACCTCGCTGAGTAAAAACTCGATATTTGTTCCGTATTCACAGTTTATATATACTCACTGTATTACTTCAGTATTAGTATCGATAAAATAGATATCAACATTTATATTCGGCGAAAATTAATAAAATTGACATATACATGTACATACTATATTTGACATGCTCATTTGTGTTAATACATTATTCAATTTTAATATATATATATAGAACAAGAAATAAAAATATCTTGCCAATGTTCGTTATTTGTTTAATATTTTTTATTCAGTTTATAATTAGTGGTGACTTCCTCTTTGCAAAGCTAGAGTCATTCTCTTTGCAAAGCTGACTTCATTCTTTTAACAAAGCTAGTAAAGTTGTAGTAATTCTATTTACAAAGCTGGGGTCGTTCTCTTTCTGCAAAGCTTGGGTCATTCTCTTTACAAAGCTAGAATCAATCTCTTTGCAACGCTATGGTCAACATCATGCCTAAATTCGAGTCCTGGTCATTACCATCAACCGAAATACAATGTAGCTGTAAAACTGATAATGAATGATAATTCAAGATGAAGACAATTTTTTATCTACATATATTCATCAAACTGTCAGACTTGACATTTCTTTGATGGTGCGCAAGAGAAAAGAGGATTTATAGTTACATATGAAAAACTTATAGTAAAAGTAAGAAAATAGATCGGGCAAGAATTAGTGCCTAAACAGATAAAAGTGTGACGATTATTGGTACGGAGACACGGGTTTTAACATTGTCCAATGTGAGGTCAGTTCATCTGGGTCAAAAGATGCATTAGTACTCTTTGTTTTAAGACGCTCATTGAATATAGTTGTTTCGAAGAGTATAAAAGGAGAAAATTAATCAATTTTAATCAGTCTGCAGTTGGCAGCAGACTCGCACGTCCGACACTCTAAACCCCAGAAATTAATTAATAAATATTTATCTACTTCCGGTTATATGTTTTACTGAAATTGTTTGATGTTACAGTGGGTACGCGTATGTGATGGTTGGAGAGACAACGCCATTAGAATAACCTGGGATACCCGAAGTCAATTGTCCTCCTTGTTGTTTACCGCAACTCTGCCGAAGCCTCGCTTCCCCAGAGTGGTATGCAACTGGAGAAACGCCCGGCTCGCAGTAGTGTTCTATGGTTGCTGTTTGTGAATATTGTTGAGGCTGAGAGCCGAAACAGAGTTGCTGGCTTGGATCTCTTGTGTTAGATATGTGTCTATAAATGAAACTATTGTAGAGTTTCTGTGGTTGCCAGCTTAATGTTATACTAGTTGAATAATATGATTGTTGGAGAAACAAGCTATGGGAAATACCTGGGAGGACCGAAGCCAACCCTCATTGTTGTTTACCGCAACTCTGCCGAAGCCTCGCTTCCCCAGAGTGGTATACAGCCGGAGAAACGCGCGGCTCGCAGTATTGTTCCATAGTTGTTGTTTGTGAATATTGATAAGGCTGAGAGCCGAAACATAGTTGCTGGCTTGGGCCTGGAGCCGTGTTAGATATATACCTAAAACTATTGTAGAGTTTTAGTGGTTGCCAGCTGAGTTTCATACTAGTTGAATAATGTATTATGTTGAAAGGCTGGAGACACTGTGGATTTTAGTTTGAGCTTTAGTGATTATTTGTCGAAGAGCCAGTAATAGGGATTAGCTATTGGATATAGCATTGATTATTTTGGTGAGAAGCATTTGTTAGCTTGGCGTATTTTATACATCCCAAACCCACTTTACGTGTATGTTTTATACTGGTCATCGAAAATATTGTTTGTAACTCAGCGAAAGAGATGATCCACTCTTGTCGCTCGTCAACTTGATATATGCACGAGCTTATGTATATATGATAGCTCATCAGTTTTGTAATCCCGTCATTTGTATATCAGTTCCCACCTCTCTGTAGTTTATTAGATAGATGACGGCTGCGAATGTTGTTCGGCCGTCCATAGATGATTTTAAGACGAGCTGACAGCTCAACTTCTGTAGCATATTTGGAATCATTCCTGTTTGTCCCATCTACTTACACTTTCTTTGCCAACATGATTGTATTGTCATGAATAGCTCGGCGACAGAGGCAGGTAGCTCTGATCGCCCGTTCGTTTGATAACAAGGACGAGCTTCGGAGAAGCTCTCGTCTATCATAGTTATTTATGTCATTTTGCAATGTATATAATTGTCCATGCATTTGTATTTACTTGATTGTCTTATGTCGTAACTATATGTTGCATCATACATAGTTTTGTCATTAGTTGTATATTCATAGTTTGTTTGTCAACAATAGTTGATAATCTTGTATAATATTGTCTATTTAGCATCACTCTTGCTTCGTTGTCTTGTGTATATATTTGGTGATGTTGTTTAAAGTGTATTACTATTGGCCTTTTATTGATATCATGCTTTGTGATGCTCTTTGTAATCATGTATGTTATTGTATTTCAAGATATATTGTATAGTTGCTGTTGTTAAATTTGTCTTATAGTTCATGCCTTGTACATATACCTTTTTTTTATTTCATTTTACCAATCATTAAGCTAAGGAGCTCGAGGAAAATACATTTATATATAGTTGTCCGCTCGGATACACGTTACAAAATACAGAATCAAAGAGGTTCCCAGTTACTTTTCACCTCAATCCAGACTAGACCAATTCGGCTTCCTAGGAGGTACCTGGGTGCGAAGCCCCACCGACATAGCTCAAGTGCTTCGTTTGGAGGCTAGTTTGTACTTGAGAGTGGATCCCCTTAGATTGGAAAGCTCACTCTTAAAGGATGCTAAAGAGTGAGCCTCAGCAACTGTGGCTGTTAGAAGGTTCCATACAGAAAAACTACGTGGGAAAAAGCTGTATTTATAGCTGTCAGTATTTGTTGAGTAAGGCAGGAACCTGATGTTGTGGTTCGATCTTGGCAAAACCTGGAGTTAGGTATACATGTATCTCATATATCCTACATTGTATGTCAAGTCACCTAAAATGCAGCACCTTTACAAAAATGACCAAATTATGTATATAATTTTCTGATAAGAAACAATATCAAACAATAAATTGACGAACAAAATTTTAAGAATAATATATTTGATAGATATAGACCAAGTCCCCCTTAACGTGGCGTTAGTGTCTGGCAGGGGAAGTAACTCTGCCCAAACTTCAGATTTTACTACCGTAACGAGTTGTTCGGGTTTTAGCATACCTACCGGAAGTGGAAATTTTGCGAGCGTTGAATTTTTGTTGATATTTTTACATGAAGGCTATTTGACAATAGGTAATTGTTCGTTTCTATCTTTTAGCTTAATATGATAATGCAATTAACACTTTTGTTTTCTGTATGCATTTTACTTCTTCCTGTCAGCTGTGGCCCCAGTGATACTAACCCAAAAATAGCCATGTTTCGGATAGTCAATTTTGGCCAGAAATTGAGAAATTGTCGGTAAATATATGTTTATTTCGATGAGTATAAACAAGTTCCCCGATGTTTTAAAGTTGAATCATATGCATGTTATTTGACTTCCTTAACTCTAGCTTACCCTGCAATGGTTGTCTACAGTTACGGAACTTCTGTAACTCTAGAACCTGGGACTAGAGTTACGGTACCGTAATTCTAGCCACTGCCATTTACAAAAGACAATGGCTAGATTTATGGTACTTTAACTCTAGACCAGGGTAGTGCCAGAACTCTAGACTACTCTCATAACAAACAAGATCCAAAATATGACAGTGCATGTAAGGATAGTTTTAGAGTCAACTACCTATGCTCGGTCACTACCAATGCTTGGTCACCCCATCTAAATTTGAGAAAATAAAAATGGAAACCTCTTGATTTCTGTCTATTTTTAGGGCTATCTTTCAAACACTGGCAGAAAACCCAAAATCATGATCATTGAAGTGCTTGACTGTTTTTGCAGACGAAAGATGCGGACAGCACCTGCTGTTATCGCTAGAAAATCGAATTTGAACAGCCTTGTCTTATTCACTCATAGTTATTATAATAATTCATAAAATATCATGATTTACTTAAATCAATAATAATTATTACTATTATCTATCGATTGAAAATGAAAATCTCACATATTTACGTCTATTTTACGTAAAACAATGTGACCGAGCACTGGTCCGAAATTTTCCAAATATACCGTGTTTTACGTATAATACTCCGCGCCAATTTTATCCTATATTCGGGATAGTCAGACGCTTGTTTTTCTGTAAACAGAAGTAGGTCAATATGTAGACGATATTGCGGTATGAATTTTACATGAATTGACAGAATACTGTTAACGCGCTTCGATTTTGATAAAAGTGACCGAGCATAGGTAATGTCACTCTACATCTGGTTTTAATCAGATTGAAAATTGAATTAATTAACATTTCATGTTTATTTTCAGTTAAAGTCTTCAAGATGATTGAACCTCCTCCATTCCGGTCTGTTGAAGAGGCCGAGGATTTCTTAAAAAATCATGAGATTGCCACAAACAACAAATATATTGCCATGAATACAAAGAATTTTAGTCGAGTCATATGTAAGAGCTTAAAGTTTTTAGTGTCTTGCAGACCAGAAACTTCTAAATTTGATAGAGTGTGAGAATACGAAACCCCTGGTTCAAACCTCGTTCAGGGTTGGCGCTGGGTCATAAGAAGTTGTCGCCAACATTTTCGCCAAATGAAAAAAGTTGTCGCCACTTTGGGGCCATTGGAGCCAACAAAATTTGTTACGGTTTAACAAGTTTATCAGTGTATCAACGCAAATTATTGTTGTATTAAGACAGCAAGCACACATTCATTGTAGTCTAGCTCTCCTGAACTCTTGTTTGTATCTTAATTATTGTTTTATTTTTTAATTTGCAGATTTTTCATTTTTTACATAAATAAAGCAAGAGCAGTCAATGTCACGTAAATGCATATGCCGAAGAATAGATTCGTATAGAATGTCAGAAGCACCAATTATTTCACACACAAATGTAGAATTTCTTATGTTTCACTTCTGATTAAACCCATTAATTGTGTCATAAATCACTATCATCTTATCATGACTGACAATTAAAGTCGAATAACTCAGAATTCCAACAAAACAAAACTCAAAATAATTAGAATTTGAATGTAAACTAATTAATTCATTTAATTTACATTAAATATTAATTAATACACCCGTAATGTTTGGTTACTCAGTTAAATTACTTTACACAAATTCCTCAGAACATTGTGATTTTGTATCAAACTGTAACCTAAAATAATCTTTTTGTCATTTCAATAGAAAATGTCTCCTTTCTGGTTGAGTCTAAATGATTGCAGGTATATCTTCTTGGAAAATATCAATGTCCTCAATTTTGACCTTTCTTTGTTAAAATATGTTTTATCATATTGGTTGGCTATCATACTTTTTCCTTAAATATTACTTTTCATGTAGCAATGCATACTTAATATTGATTTTTAGAGTCTGTTACACGACTTTAGTTGATTATGTGACTAAAACTTATAATTATTTTCACAAATTCAATTTGTCGAAACCAACCTGTGTTTATTCTTAAGATAGAAAAATAGAGGGGATTTCTTTTTTACTTTTGCTAAATTATGAAGAACTGTTACTCAAAATAATAGTATTATTAAATTACAAACGTAGATTTAACAATGAATCACCCGAATTGGCAATAGCGTCGGTCGCGAAAATACGTGACATAATGACATGATGATTGAAGGGATTTCATTTTTACGAAATAAAATTAATAAGTATAATAATTAACTATATAACAATGTACTAAGTATAATTATTAACTATATTTGTTATCAAAAGTGAAAACAAAAAAAGTTTTTACGATAATTTTCTTATGGAATTTAAAAATTTTGATTATTCAACCAGAGATTATTGTTATTGTCACCTTTTATTGACTTAAAAACCTGCCAATTACGCCTATTTACAACACGCTCAAATTTAATACAATTATCTTCTCTAAACAGTTTAAACCACTGAAATTAATGCAATATCACAGTTTGTCACAAGTTTGTTAATTGCAACCGTTTGATTACGTAAGCAATGTTATCGAGCCGACGTGTTACACTATTGATTTTTTAGCGGACGCCGATTGGTTGATAATGCATATCACTAAGCTTAAGGTCTGCCTATTAATTGAATATACGTAATTGTCAATAATTGTTTGACGCATGGCTGAGCATTTAACATCAGGGGCCATCGATGTCATATACAGCAAGACACTAATTATCGGCCTATGAAGCATGTGTACTAACAGCACCTCCCGCTGAGCAGATTTGTCAATTACATCAAAAGGCAAACATCACAAACGCTCCGTCTGTCGTTATCAATTAAATCAATATCTTATCACTTGCGAATATGAACTTGGCCACTTACGATATCGAAACTTACATCAAAGAAAATTTATACCGGCCGATTTTTTTGTCGCCGCGAAATTCGCCAATTTTTCAAAATTGGCGCCAGAAATTAAATTTTATCGCATTTGGCGAATTTGGCGATCGGCAGCGCGAACCCTGCTCGTTAGGGGCTCTGAAGTATCTTCATTGAGCAAGAAGTTTAACTCCAATTGATTCATTTCGCCTAATAGCACCTGCAAGGAGTGAATATTTCCCTTACAAGTGCCATTTGATGGACCCATGTTCAATCAAAATCATTAATTTTCTTAGGCACTTGCCTGATTTTTTGCTCAATTATCTATCCAGAATTTATGAATCAGTTATTTTCACTGGATCGAATATTTCAAGGTGAAGGCTATTCCATGATTTAACATTTTCTAGTCTTAGGCTTTGGGCTAGTTGACTAAGAATTGTCCTCATAAAGAAAGAAAAATACTCATCAATTACTAAAGCCTGCAAGCATGCAACAGTATGACACTGATTCTTTAAGTTGTAACTAACAGTCTATGAAATTAGGCTATGATAGTGGTTGCCCAAACAGATCATTTTAGCAGCTAGCAATATATCTTGTTTGTACAAATTTGGTTGCCTAAAAGAAATTAATGATTGCACAAACTAGAAATTGGCTGTTCTGGGCACCCACTAATTTCATAGACTGCATTGGATTGTGAGGACTTTTTATAGATTTGTTTTTGACACCCATTAATTCTTAGCCTGCAGTGGACTAATTAAAAGTATTTTTGATTTAATTTTTTTATGGGTATAGTTTAAAAGCTTTAGAACATTGTTTGAATTGGTTTTTTCAGCTTTGGATACAATTGAAAATCATAGAATTAGATGGGAACATCAACTCAGTGAAGGTTTTCATTTTGATGGTTGTCCATTTGTTATACTGGCTGTAAAAGCTGGCTCATGTCAGTATGGAGTTCAACATAAGACCAGTAAGGTGAGTATTACATGGCAGGAGTTTTTAGCCAGATTTTTCAATGAAAAAATTTGGCTTAGTTTGGGGAAACAGGCAAGAGTCTGGTGTTGATAACAATTGCGTTCAAGTTTTTTATTTACCGTATATTTCTGCTATATATTGTCAGATCTTTATGAAACTTCATATAATGATAACATACCATGTGATGAACAGAATTAGAAAGTAACTACAACTCTACCTGGCTTAATTATTGATTATTTCCCTTTGTAATTTTTGCATTAAAGTTTTCAATATGTTGGATATCTAGGACCATTTAGGGATGGATCTTTAAAATTCCGCTTTAATGTGGTTTCCACATAACATTACTTGTTTTTGTTTAGTTTAAACTTTTCAATTATTAATTGGTTTAACTTATTGTATTTCATGCTTTTCAGCAATAATGTGTAACAATCTTTGTTTGTAAATTTAAAACAATCATTTATTTGCTCACTCTATTATTTCAGAAAAATTTAGTGACGCCACATGGCTTCGTACAGAGGAGACGTGCATGCTCTAAGAAAGTGAATTGTCCGGCAAAGATCAAATTTACAATGTTACTCAAATTTCCAGACTACAGTGTAAGTGTTTAAGAAAGTTTTGTTTTTATTATATCATATCTATTATTTTAAGGTTTGTTAACTTATTTATGACTTTGGTTGTCCTTTAATTATACCTTCTGTGGACTAGAGCTATTTAATATGTTAGAAAAAAGTTAACTAGTCAGTGATTTTTTACAAACTCATCAGTGTGGGTCCTTGGACTTGCTGGGCTATAAATCTATGAGTCCCAAAACTTAGCCGACTAATCCACGTTAAAAGGCTTAATATTGCTTTAGTGATATGAAAGGTATATTAACAATGGAATGAAGAAAAAATGAATTTGATTTCTACATTAATTACAATGCTTCTGATACTGAAATTATTCAAAACTGTGAAATAAATTTAATAAGTTTATATCCATTAATTTAGTTTGAGATTAATCAAAACTTCATTTTCCTTAATATTTTTATGCTTATCTATAGTAAAGCACATTATTATTTCTATCTGTAGAAGATTTGCAGACCTAGAATATGATTGACATAACTTGAACACAATTTGGTATTTACATGCATTACTAAATTCCTGTCAGACAGGACTCTATACTCCGAAAAAGTATGCATCCAAAAGATGCACATTATTTGAAACTTTGCATCCACAGCAAATTCAATGAGTCCTGGACTCAGGATGCAGAGGTAAAAAAATCACTGACTAGTATTGTTTAAAACAATAACTTACCCATTACTAGTGATATTCTATGTTAGTCTCCCGGAATCGAAACCCGAAACGAAATAAACCCAGTACGAAGACAGGCTTTTAGTCGTTCCAGAATGTTTAACATCTCAGACTATCAAGACGAGTTAGAAAATTTTAAACTTCCAGGTGCAAAATCAATGTTCGGGTGAAAATGAATTAATTGACATAATACTGCACAAATTTTTTTTTAAAGTTGCTTTGAACCTTAAATAGACTAATTAAATTGTATATATTTCAAATGATAGCAAACCAAATATTTAATCGATTAATCAGATCATTTAACCGATTCCAACCGATAATGGGTTGGCATTTTCCAGTCGATGTCCCATCACTACCCATTACTCTCTGTTTCAGATTGGTGACAACAATACAGAACATAATAGAAGACATATGGCTACTAAATTACGTGAGGACTTTAATGAAGATACACAAAGATATTTGTTGGTGTTTCTAAGAATTACAAATAATCATGACCACGGGGTTGAACATATTTTACTGAATAATATGAGCCATAGAGAAATAAAGGTTTGTTTGGTTTTTGTGTCATCTGACATAGTAAGGAGACATTATGGTGTTACTCTCCTTATCCATGGAGGCAGTGTTGTTTGGGAAATAGGTTATACATTGTATTGCAGTGGTCAGTCTAATTACTCACCATTCATGGACAGGCTAAATCTCTGGATACTTCCATAAGTAACTGACAAATGCCTTACATGATTTAGAATCTGTGGTAGGAAGGATAATGGCAGTAAAAGGTTTTATGACCAAACTAGGCAAAAGTATGACCCGCTTGGTAATACTAATCGCACCTAAGACTCTGTGATCAGTGGATTTTTGTGCTACTGATTGAGGTAGCAGGAAGCTTTAAAGTTTGTTTGCAGACTGTTAATACATTTTCAAGGATGTGGGATTCCTAAGACCAACCTTTCAGACTTGTACATTTTCATCCCAATTTTCCATGGGCAAATTAATATTTGCATACAAATTGTCCAAGAACAATTTGCTCATTTGATGCACAAATTTAATCACTCATGCTAAAGCATTCATGATTTAATTCCTACTAAGCTATTGTCTATATTATATTATACATTAAAACATAGACATCTGAAAGTTATATTTTAAATGTTTTGTTGTTTATTTGACTCCAGGTTTCCAGAAGTTTGTTAAGGAACACGTCTGTGACGACATTGAAGAGTGGAGCAACTTTGAGAGGAAAGAATATGTCTGGACTTATCACACAGTTCAGCTATCTAAATGAGCTGCCTGTTAATCCAGCACAGCCCAGTCTGAGTCAGTCCCTTGATCAGATGGGTGTGAATGAATTGTTAGCTTTGTATTGTGAGTTAACGGGTGATACCCCTAACTCAGTTTTTGCGGCAGCTCAGAAAGAATTTAGTGAGGATAACTTGAGATTGTTAATACATCTTTGCATTGTGTTTGCTAACAACGAAGCAGAAAATAGCGCACAAAGAGTGGTAGGTACTTTTTAATAGAAGTGTCCTTTGTGGTCTGGATGAAAGTTTTCAATTTTATAGTGTCTGCTTATATTTTCGTATTAATTTAATTTTGCAGTTTTGGGATTAAAATAACTTAGTAGCATTACCTTAAAAGTTAAAAAAGTTTTATATACTTTTAATGCAGCTTGTTGTTTCAAAATGAAAAAAACAAAACAAGAAAACGAACTAGAAAATGTTTATAAATCTACAATCACAGTTTATTTGTACTGATCATGTGACATGTTATGAACGAGAATTTTGCAGCAAACAGTATATCGTCGTGGTCACTTGAAAATGCCGGAACTACAAAAAGCTAAGTTTTCAGGAGATGAAAAATAACAGTATTCCATGAAGAATACAAATGAAAGGACTTTAGCATTTTTTACATCAGATAAATATCTTTAAGTGATGATATGCATTCATATCGAAACTATTAATATTTATGGAAATAACTGTAGCTTCTTGCAAAACACGAAAAAATCAAAATTTAGTTCCGGCATTTTCAAGTGTCCACGACGATATGTCTTATTTCAGTAGTAAGAGAACAAACTTTATTAAGTTTATATAAAGTCTGTCTACTAAATTGTTATTGTCTAGTATTTTGAAAGTAGGTTTTCAGTTTTTTCAAAATTTTACCAAACTGATCAAAAACATATTTCTGGTCAAATTGTCTCCTTTCTATAAAACTATAAATCAAACACATGCCTGTTGTCAATCTCTGTAAACATATCGTATAATATTTTAGAAAGTATTTCATGACTAAGCTCTTCCAAAGTATTCTCCGCCTAGGAATCAAACCTTCCACCCCTCGATCAGTAGACTTGTGCTCTTCCAACTGAGTTAATTTAAATTTTAAGTCTCTTCTATATTTTTCTTTCAGGCTCATTATTCAGTGAGATTAAACGGTACGGAGGGAAATTTTTCACCAGTCACTTGTTTTGATTCAACATGTGCACTGGCTCCTCAGGGAACACATTTACATTGTCCATTCTGTTCTAAAGTTGATGGTTTTTCTGACGCTAGCACCTTGAAGATACATTATAGTGAACGCCATATAGCTAAAAGTGTAGACTTTGGAGGTAAGCAGTGATTTTTTTTGTCTCAAAAGTTTTGCCAAAATTGGGCTATTTCACTTCAACATAAATTCACAAAACCTTTTTCAAAATTTTACAAATAATAGCAAGAGTTCGATCCAATATGTCTAGATTTTATAGCAACCATTCATGATTTGTTTTCTGTTTATGGCGGGTACTTTTTATGAGAGTTGAGTGTTTAAAAGACAATGATAGATAAAAATACTAAGTTTTAATTTTTAAAAAAATCTTAGTCTCCCAAAATTTATTGTTACAATTTTTCTGAATAAAACAGAAAAAAACAAATTCAGAATGGGAGAAAAACAACTAAACACATAATTTGTTAGATACAGTCCAACCTGTGAACAACGGCCGGCCAAGGGAAAAGAGAAAAGTGGCCTTTGTTCACAGGTGGCCTTTGTTCGGAGGGAGGAACAAACGGGCCATGTTTAGTCAGACTTGAGAGACAGTGTTCATAATTAACATGAATTAATAATCAAAAATTAAAAATGAGTTTATTTTCAACCCTAATTCATTATTTACATTATCATTATTGAAATTGTGACTATAAATGAATAAAACAAAACTTTGAACAAAGAATGACTGAAACAAAGAAATCAGCGATTTTTTGTTAGCAGCTACATTTCATGCTATGCCCTCAACATTAACAAATTTATGCACTCTACAAATTCTCATTACTCTGACATTTTGTATAGCATTTCTATCTTATCCCAGTTGTCAATTTACCTGTATACAGCGGTCACAGTTGAACAAATTTAGGGATTAACAGCGTGTCACAAACATTTATCTAACTGCCGTGCGTGTGAAAATAAACCTAGTGAAGTCTCCAAAAAAGGATACATTATCATATTTTTATAAAAAGGGAATGAGAAAATTGTCTACAGCTTGATAATAACTAATAAAATTGTACTCGAGATGGTTTGTTTACGAAAAATACGGAAAAAACGGATTACAGGTTTTAGCTTAACTTTAACAAAAAGTCGCCTTTATACGAAATCGCCTTTATACGAAAGACTATCTTCAAACAATCGTCTGGCCATTGTTCACAGTTCTAAATTGGCCGCAGGGATGGTTTTGACTGGTCGCAGTCGACAGGTGGCCATTATTCACGGCCTTTTTAAGAGCATTTACGGTCGGGGGGAAATCGGAATGGCCGCTGTCCGCAGGTGCCCGCTATTCGGAGGTGGCCGTTAGCACAAGTTGGACTGTATTTCACTCATGTATATGTTATTTGATTTTGTTATGAGCAAATACTGAGTATTTGAATCAGCAGGATTAATATATGCACTGGTTAATGTATAAGTTATTTGTTTTTGCTATGTGTTTAAACCAGTGGAGTTAATGTATGCATTGGTGAAGGTTGAATGAAATTTACCAATAGACCATTATTTCATTACTAAACCCCACAATCTTATTCATTCAATGTTATATTTGTAAGTGTAAAATTTCCCAATGGAATTTTTTTATTCCTTATTATATTTTTGTAGGTATGAAATTTTTACGATGTCTTGGAGAATGTGCGACTAAGGACGTAGTGAAAGATATAAAGATTTATCTACATGGTCACTGGCATTGTTGGAGATGTAGTAAATTATTTAATAAGAAAGCTGGTTTTATGAGACATATATTTAGTCATGTTTCTGATGTTAAATCTGCTACAGTGCAACTTGACAAGGTAAGTTATCGTAAATTCTCTGTTTATTGCTCCTTTCCTAATAAATGCCCTGTACCCTGGTTTGGGGCAGTTTAGGGTATATTTACTGTACCGTGAAGGGCTCGACATTTAATGTCATCCTATTGATCCTGATGACCTATAAACAGGTTTGGGCAACTTGTTACTGCTACTGTTACATTTGGTTTGGGCTTAGTAAAACATATAGCTTGTTGTCCATTTGGGCATACTAGTGTAAGAATATATGTCTAGCCCTGCCGTATATTATGTTGTAATTTCAACATTTTATGTTACTATCAAAAATAGGGATTGGTGACTATATTCAGAAATATTCATTTATTATTGAATTAAAACAAGTGACTAATATCTACACTCTTAACACTAGGCCACACATATTGAAGAATAAATTTTATTTTCACAAGAATAAATACTTTGAAACTGACTCATGATTGTGTTTTCCCCATAAATGGATGAATCCACAATTTAAAGTGCAGTAACATGCCATGTTTTGAAAGCAGATTTATAAATCAGTGATATGTTTGACTTTGTCAGTTTTGTTTACAGCAATTGTTTTTTTTCTCCACAGAATTATTATCCAACACCCAATGCTAACACAATGACACATGTAGTTAAAGTGACAAAAGAAGAAAGTGTTCATGCATATGGTACAACATATAATCAAAGTATCTCTGAAATAGTGGAAGGTGATACTGGTAGGTTGTTATACTTTTATAGCTTTTCCACACATTGACCTGTGGCTAGAAATACAGTTTCAATATATTTTGTAGCTTGTTCATATTGATCTCAGGCAGTCAGTCATGACAACATTGTACGAAAGACTGGTAGGGCCATTTTAACTTCACGAATTCCCCATTTCATCTTCATGAATTCACATTTTCAACATACAGAATTTACAAATTCACGATTTTAACTTCACAATTTCAGCTTCATGAAGCTGAAACCGTGAATTCATGAAGCTGAAACCGTGAATTCATGAAGCTGAAACCGTGAATTCATGAAGCTGAAATGGTGAATTCATGAAGTTGAATTCGTAAATTTATGAAGCTGAAAACGTGAATTCACAAAGTTAAAAATGTGAATTCTGAAGATGAAGTAGGGAAATCATGAAGTTGAAAAGGCATTACCGGTCTTTCGTAACATTGGCTGTTGTGAGGAGATTTCATGATTTTCTGCCGAATCAATTAATTACAGTTCAATTTCAATTAAAAATAGATTTCAATTTCTGGTATAGATTAATGGTTGTTTATATTTTAATTCCCCCCCCCCTTTAAAAAAATGATGGGGATATATAGGAGTAAGCTGGTTTGATGGGTCTGTAGTGTTTACTTGTTCCCTCAATTTCTCAGCACCTATTTGACAGATTAAATTCAAACTTCTTGACAAAGACTCTTTGGGTGCTTTATCATCACATTCACTGATTCAGTGATAGGTCTAGTGTTTTATTGAAGTACACTTCAACCATGTGCTTTCAGTGTGTGTGAAATAACAAAATAAATTGAAATGAATTTGTGTGTTTTTTTGTCTATAGTTACAGAGTATAAAGCTACAACATGTACCTCTACAAGTACTTCAATGACGGAAGGTGATTATACATACTCTCAAACAACAGCTGAAGAAGTTTTACATCCAGAATATGAAAGAGCTATATTATATATACAAGATAATGATCAGATAGTTTACGCTGGAGATTTACAGGTTTGTGTTTACAGTGTTAACTGGCCATTTTTGTGTGGAGTTTGGTCTCATTCTGCTCCCTAAAGCATGGCTTGACATTTAAAGTTGTCCCATTGCCCCTGACGACCTAAATTTAAATTTGGACAACTTATTGCTGCTATTGATACATTTTGTTTGGGCAAGCAAAATATGTAGCTGGTTGTCCAACTGGGCAAGCTATTCTAAAAGTTAGTGTTGAGCTCTGAAATAAAATTCCCCTATCCTTAAAGTTTTGAAAGAATGGCGCGCTAACCTCAGAGCAATATATATTTCTTCTAGAGATCAAAGTTTCCAACTGATTATTTTTACAACTTTTTTCTACCAGGAAGTGTTCATTTTAAAATTAGAAAACTGAGAATATATTTATGTATGAGTACTATGAAAGAAAAATTGTATGCATTTTTTATGCAATAATTTGTAAAATAAATTAACCCTGCTATTATGCTTTCAAACTTATTACATATAAAGTTTTGAATCAAAGCTACTGATATATGTTGTTTTAGTAGATTTAATATGTCACTTTTATTCCCTTGCCTTCACGCTAGCTTTTATGACAATGAACTTGTGTCTGCTTACTACTTGAGAGGTTTTGGGTTTTGAATATCAATTCAGAAGCCGTCCAGCTAGCTCAGTTGGTGGCACGTAAGGCTACTGATTGAGGGGTCGTGGGTTTAATTCCCGGGTGACGGCATTGAACCCTACAAATACAAAACCAAAACAAATTTCAATTCATACCATGAATTTGTATCAGGTTGCATTGTTATATTTGTTTTGGTTGTTTCAGGAGAATGAGGGAGAGGTAGTTATACATATGTCAGAATCTGAAGTAGATGTACATCAAAGGATACGAGAATTAGAACATAAATGTATGGAACTAGAACGTGAAAATATGGCTTATAAATCACATATAGAATTCCTTAATAATAAGGTAAACTATTTGTTTTATTATGTTCCCCCCCCTCAATAAAAAACTTTGTTAAATGGGTATTTAGAAGTCAGCTTGTCATTTGGTTGGTTTGCAGCTTTTACTTGTCTAATATAGACTAAAAAAATGAATTAAAAAAAGATTTTATTCCAAAATTGACAAATACATTTTTTCTTATATACATTTTCTGTGTTTTGTTGAAATGTTTTTCATAAAAGTTAAATTTGACAAAATAAAATATAAGATTTAATAATTTCACTGTATATTTTCATTGAATAATACCTCATTTCACTGTACAACTACAAGGTTGTACACTTGCTGTTTTACCTGGAGTGTAGAAGGAATCCCTAGTGAGTGATTTAGAAATTCTTTTAATGAAAGATAAACAATTTAGGTACAGATTTGCAGTCACAAATTGTGATCAATTACAAGTGAAATTTCATGAAAACTCAAATTTACATAAGAACAGAGCAGTGTTTTAGGGATCATGACTGATTCCTATGTATAAATCACCAGGATTCCTACTTACGTTTTGGGATCCTAAAAATCTCCATCAGTGTTAATCTCCGTAAACAGATATCCTGTTGAGCATTGTCGTACAGGATTTCTAAGATCTCAATAGAGGGTCACGTTGAGATGAACTTTCTGTCAACCAATCAATGCATAGCTTTCATCTAGACAAACACTATTAATAACATTTTGATTTCGTAATTTCTACATTTAGACCAAGGTTTCCAAGCTAATTTAACTGCGGTATCATTCACTGTCTGCGATTTGACGGCTCATTTCAAATTGCATGACATAGACGATGTAAACAAGTTACGCATCATAACAATTTTGTCATGAATATTATGACGAGAAAAGGTCACCTGAACGTGACCTTCATTTTGAAAAGGCCAGATCTAAATTAGCGAGTCGGCGAAAGGAAAATTTTAGATCGGGTTTTAATCAAAATGCGTCTGTGTTGAACCCTGCTATTAAGCATGAAATGAGATTAATTTTCATTTTCAGGTTGAAGAGCTCACAGCACAGAGACAATCTGCTACTGAAACTTCCATGGACACATCGCAAGACAAAGATTCTACGGACACAGTGAATGCTGGAACGTCTGTACATACTGAGAGTGTGATACGACCTAAATTTATTAAACAAGAAACTAAAGAGGCCAAAGAAAAAACTAAAGAGGCGTTGCTACAATCTTTGCAAGAACTTCGTTCTAACCATAAAAAGAAAGTTTACATTCCTGAGGATAGTGTGCTCGTTTCCAATGACACTGTGTACGATATCAATTCTGACTTAACTAAAATAAGAACCGAAGTGGAACAACTTAAAATGGCTTTAGCAATCGGAAGCCAGCTGCAGCAAGCTGCTCAAGCAGCACCTGCTGTTCCTAAGTATGTGCCGACTGTACAACCAACTTATTACATGGGAAACTTTGGTCTGACTGGTTTGTCAGGGCTAACTGTACCGACTGTAGTCCCCCAAAGTCTGGTATTTAACGCAGGAACTGTCACTTCTGCTGTAATGACTAAGCCTATTGTTACTGTAAACGCTAATACAAAAACTAATGTTGAAGCATCTGCTGATAAAAGTTCTGATAGCGCAAAAGATAAGGACACCTCAGAATCATCCGAAAAAGAGAAAAAAGGAGACGATGAGGTTGATTTGACTAATGATGACGATAACGCAAAGAATGATAAAGAAAATGATGATGAAGATCAAAATGAAACCACTGAGCTTAGTGAAGAAGGAAAAGAAATTGAAAAAGAAGAAAATGGTGATCTCAAGGATGCTGATAATGATGATGATGATGGTGATGATGATGATGACATGATTGAAATTACTAACACTCTTGATACAGACAAAACTGAAGAAAAGGATAAAAGTACCACAGAGGAAAATTCGACTGAAGTTGGAAGCACAAGTCAACCCCCTCCTGCTCTGATTCAACAATCCAACGTCATGGTACCTATTGGTATTGCTCCCACAGGGAAAATTGTAACCTATTTACATATGGCTAATCAGCCTATGCTGTTCTCCACTCCTACCGGTTACAAAATCGCAACTACTAACCCTATTGTAATTGGAACCCCTGAAAAAGGGGCTCAGAATTCTACCCAGTCTTCTAACAAAGGTCAAGGAGAAGGGTCAAGTAAAACTGAAGGAAAAGGAGCCACTGATGGAAGCGATAAGGATTTAGATCAGTCAATGGACATGGATTCAACTGAAGGGGATGAAGATGACTTGAATGAATCAGACGCTGAGGTGCCAGAAGAGAAGACCGAAGATTCCACATTTGATGAGGATGTTGAATCGCCAACTAAAACTGTCCAAGCACCACATATTATTATGAAAGCAAAAGCATTGGCCACTAAGAACGCTAAGAAAAGAAAATTGAAAGTTGCAGACAAAGTAATGGAAGCAAGTCCTAGCAAAGCAAAGACCCCATCTGTCGTGTTAGCAGTTGTTAATGACATCGCACATGGCGGTAAGAAAGTGGTGAGCTTAGTACAAGAGTCGAGCCAACAAGCCACCATTTCTATCCCGTTTGAATATAAAAGTTTTCAAAAGGAAAAGAAAAGAAAGGAAGACGGCACTTTCATCGAAGTGAAAAAAGAGTGTACAAAAAGTCAAATCAAATTGAAAGTGAAAGGAAATGTGAAAGCTCTCCAAGGTGAAGCACTACAGAAGATTGTTGATTCAGCATTAACCAGGTTCACTTTTGGCCCCTCACCTGCTAAAAAACCCAGGGTGACATAAAATATTGTTATTATTTATACATACATGTAATTTTTGTGTGGCTGCATAAATGTTTAGTTATTTTTTGCCATTTTTGATGATTTTTGTATACCAGTTTTTGTTTGTCAATAAACATAACTTGGTCACCAAATTTTTGGATGGCTTGAAACTTGATATTGATAAATTTGATTTAACTTGACTGTCAGTGGCAAATGCATAAACCCCACTGATTTAAATACTCACTACAGTATTTCTGTGCTCACTATTGATAAGGAAGTATTTAAATCAGTGGGGTTTATGAATACACTTAAATCTTGTTTATTCTTTATCCTCATATTCCATTAAAGCATTTGTTTACAAATGTAGTACTATTATATCTTGCCTTTTGTTTATTGTCCTTACTTTAATTGAAAACAGACTATGGTTTACTCATAGGGTCAAAACACTATTTTTGGAAGAAGACGAAAAAAGGCCACTTCCCCAATCTAAATTATCCCCCTTTTCCTTCGATTTGGTCTTGAAATTCCCAATCCTATGAATTATCCCCAAACTTTACCTTAAGACTGAAAGGTCAGGTACAAAAAGTTATTTCACCAAATATTTTACTTTATTGTTATATTGATTTTGTAGCAATTATTATTTCTTCAATGTATTCCTTTTTTACTGGCAATGAAGTGAAAACTTTGCTGAGTGCCTTCCCCAAAAGTGGTGTTTGGCACTGACTCAAAGCTCTGTCATGTTTTTCAAGCTGTATTTTTTTCATTGCTCATTGTTTCCTATTGCAATATTTGTTATTTTGTCTAAACATTTTACAATACATGAGTGGTTGGATTAAGTTTGTTTAAATGTTGAATTTTTATAGGAAAATAAAATGTTGTTTGAATGCATTAATTGAAATCATCATTTGTCATAAAAATAATGTACATAGTTTGTAAAGATTACTAATTGTTATATTTTATTCAACTGTCAGTGGTGCATACATTAACCCTGCTGATTTAAATACTCACTACAGTACTTTTGTACTTATGATTAATAAAAAAATGATATCAGTTTTTATGTGAGATTATCAAAAAATATTGGGTATTCAAATCAGCAGAGTTAATGTATGTGTCATTAACAGTCGAATGAAATTTAACAATATCAGCATTGCATTAATTGATGAGGACCGAGGGAGTAAAGGGTCTTGCAGTGTTACAGCAGCGTTACATTTTCTGTTAAAGCTCTCAGTTCAGGTTTAAGGGCTACATTATATTGTAAATAAAGACTGTTTAGCTGTTACACACTATCCCTCTTGGTGTTTGATTCTTCAGTTTAATGTTTTTTTATGTTCAACTCTTCATCTTTCTGTTTCTTGTATTATATTACATGTACATTGTAAATAGTAAATAAAAATTGTACTTTAAAAGTTTATTTTTTTGTATTTATATACTGTTGAAGATTAGCATTAAAATGATCACATGAAATAACTTCTACAGCCATTCTATCTACTACCACTGGTTCTAAATCATGTCCGACTGTTGTCTGAAGTGGTTAGTCACTTGTGGTAGTAGATGCCTAGTAACTGGTTAACAACTAAATACAGAGATTCAGCCTTTCCAGGAATGGTGAGTAGGTTGACTGACCTCCGTACTATGTGTTGCATAAAACCAAGCACAAACAAGTATGTTGGTTAAAACCTCTTAGAAATCTTTAACTACTTCGGACACCATGAAAAAAATTATTGGATTTTAAGATAAAATGTGTGAAGCCGGGTGAAATGATAATAATTATGAAGTTTATTTTGGGAACTATTTTAAGAGAGTGAAAATCAAATCGGCAAGCACATGGCTATAATATAGTCAATAAGAGTCGATACATGAATAATACAGTTAAATTTTATTCATGAGTCAGTGGTGCATATATTTAACCCCACTGATTTAAATTCTCACTACTGTACTTACAGGACCTGGTGATATCTGTATTTATTGATATTAATGTAAGTGCCACCGACAGTTGAATAAGAGTTATCAATTGAAACTGCAATGATGCAAATGCAAAATACGTGTCAAAGAAAATCTTAGTAATGGTTGAAAAAAAAATCCATCTTAAATATGACTTATTGAAACAGGCCCTTGGTCCGAATTGGGCTGGGTGCCCCTTAAATATCACAATTGTGAACTCAAATGTTCATGCAAATATATCAGACAGATGATAAAGTTTGAAAGTTTAATTAAAAACTGCCAAGAAGAATTACATTTCAACCGAAAAAGAAGGCCCGCATCCTCTTGAAAGAAAATGCACACTACGGACTTGTACTGAACGCAGGACGGGTTCACGGGCTTTTAGTCATAACTTTCAAAATGGCTGCTTTGCGGTGTTTTGCTCGAACAGTTGCAAGAAATAAGTTTATATCAGTGAAAGGAAGTAAGTACTGTCAATTATTTTTAACTAGAACGGACTATCTTTTAAAATATTTTCAAATTTCATGAAATTGCTTTGATATTTTGACTGCACATGGAACCGAACATCGTTTTCGTATTTCCAAAGCGACGAATCGACAAAGGTCAAAAACTGTAACGTTTTCGCCGGCGAGAAGGTTTATGTAATTAACTTGATTATACAATATACGTTAAGTAGCATCTTTTAACCCAGATCAGGTGGAAGAGCAGATGAGTATTGTTCATAGACAATGGTTGAGGAAGCTAGGTAAGGTGTGCTAGCTGCCATAAAATGTCCTAACTTATATGTTGGCTAATAGCTTTTCATAGCTAATGTTTGTATGCTGTATTTTGTTGGCACTGTTCATAGGTGGATCCAGGATTTCTGGTTAGAGGGGGCGTAACATGAACAAGCAGAATGGGGTTCCAAGGGGCCATAAGGTCCCTGAATGGCTAAGGCTTAACCCTGACCAGGGGACCAGGTTGCCGGCCGCCCTTAGTTTGGGTTAATTCTTAGGGATTCAGGCACATTTTCAGAGCCTCAACTATTCTTTTCCAGAGTATACAATATAAATCATCTAGATATATCATTATTTTCTAACAGAAGCTGAATCATAGTAAAATCTTATAATAATAAGAGGGAATTGTTGTATAATGTAAGCTGTGTTGCACGCGTAGCGTGCGAAATTTTTTGACATATATATGCACATTTCTTATAAATATCATATTTCATGATAGAAAATATACCTTGCTTGGGCAATTTTAGGAGGGGCGTACGCCGGGTCCCCCCCCCCTTGGATCCGCCTATGCTGTTACTCAATAAATTTACATCTTGCAGGCTCATGTCACTTCATATTGAACTATGTGCACTAAAGATAAAATGCATTGCAGAGACATCTTAACTGAAGTTTACGGTCAATTTGTAGGTCAATTGGAGTACATCATTTAATAATGATGAGCTGATTAGGCCTGAAAAGGTCAATGATTTTAGTTACAGTATGATAACTTTAGCATCGGATTCTTGAGTTAAACTGACATAGATATTTTTCAATATTGGTTGAATTTAAGTCCCAATATGGAGTTTCTTTCCTTATAACAGCCACAGGCCACTTACAAGCACCTTCCCTTATTTAAAATATTTTGAAATCATGCAGTTTTCCCAAAATTTGCAGTTTATGTTTGATTTTAAATTCCCCTTACCAATGAAATTGTGATAAATTTCCCCCTATTAGTACAAGTCAAGCCCCAGGCCCCTTACCCCACATATTGAAAAGATGCTCTGCAAAATGGCCTTGAATAAAAACCAAACTCTGTAGTCTAAAATACTTCTTTTCTTTTTACAGGTGGTAATGTTGAAACTTTAAGACATGTATCATCATCAGGAATACCAGGACTCTCAGAGACTCATCAACTCCTCAGGAAAACATGTAGAGATTTTGCTGACAATGAATTAGCACCAAATGCTGGAAAAATTGACAAAGATTGTACTTATCCCAAAGAACATGTAAGGATTTTTTTTTTCTAACTTATAATAATTTGGATATTTGTTACTGAGACATTGTTCACTGACTATAAATTTTAGAATAGCATACGTGCATAACTGATATGTACTGGTCTGTGAAAATTCACTTGCAAGCTGGCACTTCATTCAATTTTTTCTGTTATATGTAAATGGGCTGGTGGCCTTAAATATAGCAATAAAAAGTGTATATATATACGTATAAAATTTTAGCGTCAACACAACAAAATAAGATTCAAGCTTAAACTTTAGCTCTAAAATTGTCAACCCATTTGCAATAGAGCTGATATTACTTAGGTTACTTTCAATTAGGTATAAGATGGTAAAATCTGTCATACCAGAATATATCTTACCACAAACAGTCAAACAGACAGGGCATTAAAACTACATCAACTACCATTTCACAGATTGACAAATGCTAGAGTTGGTGTGGTTTCAATGTTGGACTGTTAATCATTGAATAGCAGGCTCTGGGTTGTTTTGAATCAAATCTTAAAAATCTTCACCATTGTAAATGTTTCCTTGAAACTTTATCTTATTGGCTCTGTACTGGGAGACCATGAAGGGAACTTGAGAGTGATTATTCCAAGTTGTAAAACTTTTATATTTATGTTTCAGGTAAAGATGTTAGGTGATCTAGGTTTGTTATGTGTAGATATATCAGAAGAGGACGGAGGTACTGGTCTAGATTATTTAGCTTATGCTATTGCAATGGAAGAAATAAGTCGAGGTTGTGCTACTGCTGGTGTTATCATGAGTGTTAATAATGTAAGTGTCTTAACAGCTATGATTTTTTTAGTAGCAGGCTGTAGCATATGCTCAATAAAATCTCCTGCAGACTACTACATTAAGCTGCCTATGTGCAATTTAAGGGGAAATTACTACTTCAATTAATGTAATCCATATAGGTCATATCATGTGGTCAGTCAACCTTCTCACCCTTCCTGGATTTAGCTGTTAACCAGTTACAAGGCTCATGCCCTGCAAGCAACAGACACTGTCTTAGGGGATTAAGAATCAGTGGTAGGAGGGAAAATGACTGTGGAAATTATTTCATGATCAAACTCCTAGAAAGTTTGCCCTACCTTGGAAACCTCTCAATCAGAAGACTGGATGCTACCCACTGAGGTAGCTGGACAGGCTGTCTTAGGTTCTACATTCTGACCTTCAAAGCTGGCTTCCACTGTCAGACTACAGAAGCTGTATTAAATGGATGCCCAGTAGTTAAAGACTACATCCTTTTAGCTAAGGCTACTAAACATTTCTGTATTAATTATTTCCAATGTATTTATCAAGAAATATTGCAAATTGTAGTGGAGGTCTAATAAGGTTGTAAAAGTTTAATAACGTTTCCTATTTTTCTGTTCCAGTCATTATATCTTGGACCAATAAAAGCCTACGCTACCAAAGTACAGAAAGAGAGATTTATGTATCCATTTTTACATGGTGATAGAGTGGGATGTTTTGCTCTTAGTGAACCAGGTATTGTACCTTTATAATATTTTCCCCTTAGGAATTTTAGATACACTGATATTGTCAAAATTTATTCCACTGTCAGAGGCACTTACATCTACCCTGCTGATTTAAATATTTACGTCAATACTTATGTACTCACTGATTTTAAATATACACTATAGTATTTCTTTATTCGCTAACAATTAAAATTGTCGACTGTATCTTTGTACAGGGCATATCAAGTATTTATTAAGTATTTAAATCAGTTGGGTTAAGGTTTGTGCGACTGAAAATAAAATAAAATCTGACTGTCACTTATACTGGTTAATACTCAAAATTTGTTATCTTGGATCAAAGACAATAACTTTCTGTTTACAAACTTTTTATCTTAAATCTTGAGGTTAGAAACTGGGTTATCTTACACAAAATTGTAAAAAAGCTCCCTATCTATGAGTGGTTACTGTGAATCACTGATGATGCTGCTCACCTATAACAAAAATGAAATAAGGTTAATAGGTCATTCAATTTTTATCTCCTCTTTTTCTGTTTTCTCTAAAATTGTTGAAACAGTGAATTTATGTGACACAGTAGCTGGTATTGACTTGGACATAGGATAATAATAATAATAATAATAATAATAACTTTATTTAATGAGGCAACTCAGTTGGGCAAGCCCAGTCTTCCCTGAGAGCCTCCACAATATTTACAATGATGATGACAGTAAGATGATGAAATTGAAAGAAATGAGCAATAATGAAAATGAAAGAAATGAGCAAATATTACATAACATATTAAGACAGGTACATATGCAAGAAAACAAATAAGAACAAAGAAGACAAAGAACAAAAATAATTATCACATGCTTAGAGTATTCCCACCAGAGTAGAACCAAGTTAGGTATGCTCTTTTAAAAGAACGGAGGCTATTTGATTGGCGTACATGGAGTGGTATAATGTTCCAGATTTTTGGTCCAGAATATGCTTAAGATTTTCTGCAGAATTCTATTCTGGGTTTAGGAATGTTTAGGAAGTTATTTGAATAAGATCTTAAAGTTGTATTAGTTGTTGTTTGAAAGATATTGGACATATAATCGGGAAAAATATTATTAACAGATTTGTATACAAAAATTGCCTTTTTGAATGGAATGCGATCATGAATTTTCATCCATTTAAGGTCTGCAAATAAAGCCTCAGTAGGAGCATCATAACTTTGGTCAAGGATGATTCTTGCAGCTCTTTTTTTGAAATTTGTACAGTTTGTTTAGTAATTCAGCACTACAGTTACCCCAGATTGTACAGCAGTAGTCCAAATGGGGTAAAATATATGCATTGAAAAACATTTTTCTCTTGTCTATTGAGAGATACTGTTTTATTCTCAGTAAAAGATATAGTAAGGAGTTGCATTTTTTTATTACCATCTCAACTTGTTTATTCCAATTCAATTTATGGTCAACATGGACTCCTAATAATTTTTCATTATCTGTAAAGTCAATTTGTTGATCTCCAAGAATAAGGTTAAATTCATTATTTTCACTTGAGCTGAGAACTCTATGAATGTTGTTTGATGGTGAAATAATCATTGCTTTGGTTTTTTGAGGGTTTGGTATCATTGAATTTCGTTGGCACCATTCATGAATGGTATTGAGGCTATTTTGAAGATCTTGGCAGATTGAGTTGAGGGATTTCCCTACAGCTGTTATGGTTGTGTCATCTGCAAACATATCAGCTGTGGAATTACTTAAGTGCTAGGGCAGGTCATTGATGTACAGAATGAATAGAATAGGTCCAAGAACTGACCCTTGTGGCACTCCAGAGGTTATTTCAAGAGCTGATGAGAGTTTGCCATGGATATATACTTGTTGATACCTATCTGATAAGTATGACTTAAACCAATGGAGAGTTTCTAGTGAGATGCTGTACTCTTTCATTTTTTGAATAAGTAGAGAGTGGTTGATCAAATCAAAAGCTTTGGTAAGATCAAGGAAGACTGTACCGACAAGTTTATTATCATTGATAGCCTCTATCCAGGAATCAGTTATAGAAGTAAGGGCAGTTTCACAAGAATGATTTGGACGAAAACCAGATTGATTTTTATGAATAAGAGAGTGATGTTCAAAGTATATTTTAAGTTGGTCTCCTACATGTTTTTCTAAAATTTTTGATAGGACAGGAAGAATTGAGATTGGTCGATAATTATTTTTGTCAGATTTAACTCCTTTCTTGAAAATTGGAATTACTTTTGCCTTCTTAAATTGAGATGGAAAACAAGATCTAGTAATGCTTTGGTTGAAGATGTATGTTAGGGGCCCTGATATAATATCAGTACTCATTTTAAGAAATTTGGCGCCGATGCCATCTAATCCAGTAGCTTTGCTAGCATCTAATATATTTAATTGTTTTGTTACAAAATCTTTAATAATCAAGGGAATTTTGAATGGTGCATCATTATTGACATTTTTACTCTTAACAAATTCCTGTATCCTATGTCTATCTTTTTCTGATATACTTTCATTATCTCCTGAAGCCATAGTAAATATATTTGCAAAGAAATCATTAAAAGCTTCAGCAGCAGTTGTTGGATCTTTTATTGGATCACCTGAAGGGTCTAAGATAAAGTTTGATTGAAATTTGGTGGATTTTCCAGACAGGTCTTTTAAATGTTTCCATAATTTACTGGGATTGTTTTTATTTTCATTAATAGTGGTATTATAAAATGACTTCTTAGATTTTGTTATAAGTAATTTCAGTTTGTTGCGCCAATATTTGTAGTTATCAATATCATTTTCCAATTTGAATTTATCGCGTTTCTTCATTGCCTCAGTAATTTCAGGGTTGAACCAGTCAGGAAGATTAGAGTGCTTAACCCGTTTTTGCTTGATAGGGGCATGAGTATTCAGTACTTCTGTAAAAAGATCTAGAAAACAGTCTAATGCATCATGTGGGTCATCATATATTTCTATTAGTGACCAGGGTTGAGTAGTCAATAAATTGATAAAGTCATTTTTGCAGAAGTTATTTAGATTTCTGTATGAAATAATATTATGGATGGGCCCATTAGAGTTGCTTGATGACAATTTACGCATAAAGCATACAGGATAATGGTCACTTATAGATATGTTAGGAATTTGTACATTAATTATATTGCAAGCCATGTTAGTATAGATATGATCAATAATAGTAGAGGTGTTAGTTGTTACTCTGGTGGGTGTATTAACCAATTGTGTTAAATTGAATGAATCTATCACATCTTTCCAAGAGAAATTAATAATTTGTGAATTAGCAAAGTTATAATTAAAGTCTCCAGTTAGGATAATTTCTTTGTTTTCAGAGTACAATAGTTCTAAAACATTTTCTAGTTCCACATTCCAGCTATTGTTAGATGATGGTGGCCTGTATATATATCCAAAAATGAACGGCTTTTGTTTCGAACAATGTATTTCTAACCATATGGCGTCAATATTTTCCCTTTCTAAATCAGGTCTTTCTAAGCAATGATATTTACAATTAACATATGCTACAAGACCACCACCATTTGATTGTCTGTCCCTGCGAAAAAGATTGTAATTGTTTAATTGAATTTCACTGTCAGAGAATTGACTGTTCAGAAATGTTTCACAGAGACACAATATATCAATAGTTTGGTTGTTAAGAAAGGTCAGCCTGTTGTTTCACTCTGTCAGTTTGTTCACTGTAGTAAGATAGTATATTAACTCTGTGTATTACAACATTTTTAGCCGCATTTTTCAACGAAAAAAATAGGTTGATAGTTTGACCAAACATGGGCAGGGGGGTGGGCAGGTGGGCCTTCCAGCAGACAGGCCGTCGGGTATCTATTGTCGTTAATAATTGTGTTTAAGTTTTTCTTTACCATATACTTCTGCCATTTATTGTCAGATCTTTATGAAACTTCATACAATGATAACTTACCATGTGATGAACAGTATTAGAAAGTAACCTCAACTCTACCTGTCTTTATTATGGATTATTTCCCTTTGTAATTTTTGCGTTTAAATTTTTAAATCCGGCTTTAATGTGGTTTCCGCATTACATTTCTTGTCAGTTTTTGGCTTATTATGTAATGTTTTGTCTTTTTAAAGATTATTTATTTCTTCTTAGGTTCAAATAAATTGTAAGTCAGTCCTTGAGGCTAGCAATCTAGACATCTTCGTTGTTGGACTGGTAAACATTAGATAGCCAGCCCCGTGTTGGTTCGAATCCCATCCAAAATCTACCCTGTTGTTTCCTTGAGCAAGAAACTTTATCCTACTAGCTCAGGAAGCAGACTATAAAGTGAATAGTCTAAGTTTTAAGAGTTTGTTTTGCAATCAAGATAAAATTTATTAATACTAGATGGGAGCCCGTGCAAGCACGGGCTTTAGGTAATGACAATAAAAGGAAATAACCGCTGCGGGAAGTTTGGTCTATTTTTAGTTTTATCTAGAACTATTTTTAGACACAAAAAACCCCATTTTTTTGTTGATTTTTGGCAGTTTTTGCAAATATCAAGAGGCTTTGTCAAAAAAGAATTGTCAACTTGATATGCCGGTATATAGGTGCTCCAGCGACAAACAAAAGATTTATTCAAAGCTGCGCAGTTTATTCCACAAAACAGGAAACTTGCAAATTTAATAGTATAGATTAACTAAAAGATTTTGCCATTTCCATGTGAAACTGCAATATGTAAATGGAATAAAAAGTTTAAGTTAAAAGAAGGTTTATATTCTGCTTCTATATACCTATTCAGCTGACTTGACAATTTTGTACAATAACCTCTGATCATTGCAATCTGCTTCAGGCAGGTGATCCCCTCATAATACCTATTTACACCTGGGTGAAGTGCCACAATTGTAAGTAAGTTTCTTGCTCTTGAAAATTTAGCAGTGCCCCATGAATTATTTTATTATAATTATTATCATCATTATCATTATTACTAGTATTGCTATTACCATTATTATTATTATTATTTTATTATAATTATTATTTGTACTATTATTACTATTATAATTATTTTGTTAAAAACGAATGTCATTATATTTTAGGTAATGGAAGTGATGCAGGGGCAGCGTCAACTACAGCTACACTAGTCGGTGATGAATGGGTATTAAATGGTACTAAAGCTTGGATCACAAATGGTTATGAATCTGAAGCCACTGTGGTGTTTGCTACCACTGATAAACATTTAAAACACAAAGTAAGAATGATTTAATGTCCTTGTTAATTGAAATTCTCATTTCTTCAACTTTTGTAATTGAAGTTACGAGATTAAACTCAACAACAACTTTATATAATGTTTAATGAAAATTATTTGAAATTGTTTTTTTACCTTATGATTGGTCTTTAACATTGATGAATAAAACAACTTTGTCCCAGTCATATTTTGGACCCGCCCATAAAGGCTGAAGTTGAGTTGGAAATGCATCTGTCTATTTATTCAGGGTTCTTGGCTTAACTCATTGGTGGGACACTTTTAAAAGTGGAGTTTAACTATAAACTGCTTTCTTCAGGAATGCCCTTTTACCTCATTCAATGATGGTACTGTTGGCAGCCTACTTGCTTGAATTGAACAGCCAGTACTCCCCCTGGTTGAGGAAATATTATTGATTTGCCCATATAATCTAGATCGGATTCTAATGATGGTTATAATGATAGGAAAATGGTGATGGAGATGAAGATGATGATGAAGATGATGATGACTATGGCAATTAATGTGCTAACATTGATAACAATGATTTTGGTGGTTAAGTAGGTAATATTGATAATGATGAATTTAATGATGATAATGGCGATGATGGTGTTGGTTACGATTATAATAATAATGATGATGCGGATTATGATAATGATAATCATGGCAATATCAATAAAAAGGATGATGATAATGATGACATTTTATATTTTCAGGGTATTAGTGCATTCTTGGTACCTAAACCCACAGAAGGTCTAACTCTAGGAAAGAAAGAAAGTAAACTTGGTATTAGAGCATCTTCTACATGTAACCTGATATTTGAAGATTGTAGAATACCTAAAGAAAACTTGCTTGGACAACCTGGTTTTGGATTTAAAATTGCTATGGTGAGTGTTATTTGTTTCTTTATTAATTAATTTTGTAACCCCTTTTTGATGTTTTCCAAGTATTTTGTTTCAAATGGTAGTTTAAGTGTCTGGACTCCATCACTTTGGCAAAGAATTTTTGTTGGAGCCCCCTCCCCCCTCATAAAAAATAATGTTTGAGTTCTGTATTGTTTAATTCCAAGTCAGGGTCTGACAGACTGACACTAATGGGGATAGATGGTTAACAGTCTACCTTATTATACCCCCGCAAACGAAGTTTTCGGGGGTATACTGGAATCACCCTGGTGGTTGGTTGGTTGGTTGGTTTGTTGGTTGGTTGGTTGGTTGGTTGGTTGGATATGTGGTCTGTCCCAAAAAACTAATACAACTGTAGTATGTTTATTTCTTAATGTATTTGAATAGATGCTGTTATATACCATGATTTAATGGTGTATACAAAACTCATGTAACTATGGAAACATATCTCACTTGTTTAAAATATTTAATTGCGTTATATATTTTAAATCTAATTTGATAACTGTATAGTATGCTTTTTTCTCAAAAATTTTTTTTTCTTATCTTATTTTATAGAATTTGCACAGGCGTTTACAGTTGATGTTTATATGCATGTTATATCAATTCCAATTCAAAATGGCCGACTTGCAGCCATCTTGATTTTTTAAAATTTAATTTAATAACTGCATGCTTATTTCTCAACATATTTTTTATTTTTTTATTTTATAGAATTTTGCACAGGCGTTTACAGTTGATGTGTACATACACTTTATATCAATTCCAAATTCAAAATGGCCGATTTGCGGCCATCTTGAATTCTTTTTGATTAAGTTTAATTACTGTATGCTTATTTCTCAACAGATTTTTTTCTTCACTAATTTAGATAGAATTTTGCACAGGCGTTCACAGTTGATGTGTACATACACTTTAACTCAATTCCAATTCAAAATGGCGGACTGGCTGTCATCCTTTTTTCAAATTTAATACAGTCTTATATTGACTTATTACCATACATATTTTGAAAAGAAATTGCATACAAGGTCTCACTAATACAGTTGATCAGGATGACTATTCTTCATCAATTTATATTCAATATGGCTGACTGGCAGCCATCTTGAATTTTTATTTAAATTACTGTATAGTACATGTATGTGTTTTTTTTACTCAATTTTAGCCAAATTTCACTTCAAAGTCTTTATTGATGTAGTTGACTTGTACATGGATTTACTCTGGATACAAATTCATTATGGCAGACTGGCAGCCATTTTGACTTTGTTTAAATAACTGTATAGTAAGCTTATTTCATTACCAATTTCTTCTTGCTGAAGTCTGATTGATTTATAGTTTGATTAATTGGATTTTTTGGCTTTTTAATGCAAAAAGGTCATATTACGCCAAAACAATTGATGATACTATTACTGCAATAAATAATGAAGATTTAACGTCCTATATTTTATGATAAACATTTATTTCCTTCAAGTATTGTTTGGTTTTGTTTTGGTTTTACGGCGCGCCAACACAAAAAGGTCATATCGCTTCGAAAGCAATCAATGATACTATTTATTAAAACGATATTAATGATGTAAAGCTCTATATCTTATTATATACATTTATTTCCTTCAAAAAGTTAAGTATCGCATATGATGGTACAGACTCAAAAAGTTCTTTAAGTGAGTTAACTTTAAAATGTTTGTCACGGATGTCTTTAAGATCCTGACAGTCAAGGAGAACGTGTTTGACATAGAAATGCTCATCACAGGGTATATATTTAGGTGCTTCCTCTCTTTTGAGAAGGTATGAATGTGTTAAACTGGTATGACCAATTCTACATCGAAAAATCACTATTTGATCTCGGCGATTAGAAAATATGATGGTACTGACTCAAAAAGTTCTGTAAGTGAGTTAACTTTAAAATGTTCTTTCTTTCTTTTGAGGAGGTATGAATGTGTTAATATTGTACATGTATGACCAATTCTACATCTCGTAGTAACTATTTATCTCATTGATTAGCAAAAATTATTGACGAAGACGAATCAAGGGTTTATGGCTTTATGTCATGTAACTTATTAGATATAGCATTATTCCACATTGTTTGCCATTGGCAGCCATTCTGAGTTTTTCTTTTCAAAAAGCAAATGATTTGATAATTTTTGTACAGACTTTGAGAAAGTTAGCAATTGTTTAAGTTAATGTGCTTGGCATTTTCTTAAGTGGAATTCAAAATGGCTGACTGGCAGCCATGTTGAATTTTCTAATATCTTGTACAGCAGACATCTTTTTTCTCACCTTATTTTGATAAAATTGTGCTGACAAATTCTTGTTGATGAAATTTTTATATGTATTTATTTTTTATGTATTTCAATGGACCAACTAATAGCCACCTTGAACTTTTCTGTAATGTTGTGAAGGAAACATCTTATTTCGTTATAGCGACATGAGATTTTAGATATTATTTTAACTTTACTACTGTGAAAATAATGATCAGTAATTTAAGCTTTCTTATGGGGTATTTGTGAAATTCTTGATATAAGATATTGTTAATACTAATTGTTTGATTTATATTGTGTACATTGCTGACTACCATTTTTACAATTGCCTTATTTTTTACTTATTTATAAAAAATTACAAACACATTCTACATTTTGCTCATCTGGTTACAACATACTCATGATGAGTTTAAATGTGAACTTTCTTTGTCTGTTGTTCCACTTTACATTCATAATGACCAAATGGTGTTCATTTTCATGTAAAAAAACATTTGACATATGACAACTCTGTTCATTTTGCTTTTTCATAAATCTATAGTGAATTACACTGTAATTTGCTGTTTATTTCCAATTTGATATTTGCATCCTATTCTTTCTATGGTTTTTATGCTTCTTACAACATTTACCCTTTTGGACTTCCACAATGTTGACTGCTTTTATCTTGAAATGTTGCTGTTGCGGGGGTATTTTCGCCACTGGTGGCAGTTCTAGTTAGTCTGACTGTTTAAAAGGAGATAAAACAAACTGAACCTTCAGAGTTGTATTTCTAAATTAAATATTTTTAGCCAGATTTTTCAATGAAAAAATGTGGCTTATACTATAGTTTGGTGAAACCAGGCGGGCAGTCGGGTGGGCTTCAGGTGTTGTTAACAATTGCATTAAAGTTTTGTGTTAAAGTTTTTCTTTACCACATATTTCTGCCATTTATTGTCAGATCTTTATGAAACTTAATACAATGATAACACACCATTCCATGAACTGAATTATACAGTAACCAAAACTCTGCCTGCCTTTATTATGGATTATTTCCCTTTGTAATTTTTGCATTGAATTTTTTAATGTGGTTTCCACATTACATTTCTTGTAAATATATTATTTCAGCAAACTTTAGATGCAGGAAGAATTGGTATTGCTGGACAAGCACTAGGTATTGCTCAGGTCTGTAGACTTTTCATTTTATATCTTTTTTAACTAGCTATTCTAAGTGGGGCTTAAAATGGAAAAATATTTATATCTAATGTTAAGGCTTGCTTGATACAATCATTTATATGTTTTTAATGTGGCTCAATACTTTAAAAGTAGTAGCTTCACAGTCAATAGGAAAACCTTGACGTTCAATTCAATTTTAGAGTGAAAAGTGATGTGATGGCCTTTTTAGCTCGACTATTTGGAGAAAAGTGGGACTATCCTACTCAGCTGTGCGTCGGCGTAACACTTCTTGGTTAAGTTTTTAGGTGCAATATTTTTGTATCTTTTATATCTTTGCAAGTACTGAAGGGATTCACTTAAAACTTTATTTGTGTTTACGGGGTTACCATTGGAGGTCAAATACCAAGTTACATAACTCTTGGTTGAATTTGGACTGAATTATGGAACACTTGAAATCTCACTCATTTCAACAGGTTTGCAAACCAATTTTGCTGTTGTTTTCAAGAATACCCGAATAGTCGAGTGCGCTGTCCATGGACTGCCCTTGTTCTCTTTACTGTTGTACCTAAAACTTAACCAAGAAGCCTTATGCGGACCTACTCAGCTGTGCGTCTGCATAAAGCTTCTTGGTTAAGTTTTTATGTACCACATTTTTATTCATTATATCTTAGCAACTACATGAGGGATTCACATGAAAGTACCCTTATGCCTATAGGGTTACCATTGGAGGTTGTTTGTTGTCTACTTACAATAGTGTGTGATTTAAACTATTTGTTGTTCTTTATTTCAGGCATCATTAGAATGTGCCATAGATTATGCTCAGAAAAGACAAGCATTTGGTATGCCTATATCTAAGACACAAATTATACAGGTAATCTTTTTCCTTGCTTAAATCGTTTGATCAAAGTATTATAACCTGACTGATTTAAATACTCTCTTCAGTACTTAGTTATAATAATCAATAAAATAAGGATTATCAAACAAATATTGAACTGTCTGTTTATACTTAATTCATCTATGTGGAACAATTATCTCTACATATTATTGCTGAAAGGTATGCAACACAGATTAAACCCATTTTGTTTGTGTACACATTTCTATTTCAACTTCGTATAGCACAGGTACAGCACAGGTACATCAGGTTTTCAAAGTTTTTCAGGCACATTATATTGCGATTTCCTATTTGAATTATTTCTCAGGTAGCATTTTTAGCTTGGCTTTAGGAAGTGCTCTCCTACTTGCCTTAGCATCGGGATTAAAGTTTTTGTGCAGTAAAATATTTTTTACTATAACTTTTTTATTTCTTTAGATATTGACTTCAAACTTTAAATATATGTTCCCTATTATCAACCACATCTCATGTGACAAGGTTCATAATTCCAAATACATTTTTTTCAGAATTAACTCTCCTTGAACTTAGAATTTTCTTTTAAAAAAATGTTTGTTTTTTCTGCAACTGTTTTATTTCTTTAGATATTGACTTTAAACTTTAATTATATGTTCCTTATTATCAACCACATCTCATGTGACAAGGTTCATAACTCCAAATACTTTTTTTTAGAATTATCTCCCCTTGAACTAAGGGTTTCTTTAAAAAATGTTTGTTTTTACTGCAACTGTTTTATTTTTTTAGGTATTAACTTCAAACTTTAAATATAATGTTCCTTATCATCAACCACATATCATGTTACAAGATTCTTAACTCAAAATACTTTTTTTTCAAAATTATCTCCCCTTGAACTTAGAGTTTTCTTAAAAAAAATTTTTTTTTTACTTTAAATTTGTTCAGGATATATTTTCAAATTTTAAAATATGTATGTTTCCTTATCATCAACCACATTTCATGTGACTAATACTTACTTAGTCGAGCATGCTGTCTCTACTGACAGCTCTTGTTCATTTTGGAGGTGATGGTCATCCAGATAGGTTACGATCATTTCTCTTGTTTATCCATAAAATTTCAGTTATACTTATTTAATACTTACCGTATTGTATTTTGTTTGTAGACAAAGTTATCAGATATGGAAGTCATGATAGAAAGTGCCAGATTGTTAACTTGGAAAGCTGCAATGTTAAAAGACAGTGGACAACCTTTTACAAAGGTATGGTTTGTTTGTTTGTTGGGTTTAATGCCGTAGCAACACAATTATAGGTCAAATAACGGCCGTCAGTCAACCTACTCACTCCTCCTGGAAAGGCTAAATCTCTGGATTTAGCTGTTAACCAACTACTAAGCACATACTTTCATCAGTGACTGACAACTGCCCTACATAATTAAAAATCATTGGTAAGAGGGAGAAAGGACGTAGAAATTATTTCATGACCAAGCTCCACGAAAGTATGCCCCACCCGGGAATCGAACCCACGACCCCTCGATCAGTAGACTTGCGTGCTACCAACTGAGCTAGCCGGGCAGCTACAAAAGTATGGTATTCAGGGTATATAGTCACATAATAATCAGAATGTAAACAAACTTGTTGTTTTGTCAAAATTATTGAAGGAGCCAAACTATATGCAAAAGATTCAAACTGGCATAAAATAACTATATCATTTCTATGTCCAAGAATGCCCATTTTAGTATTAAAAGGTACTAGTTCACTGATTCGGTTAAGATTTTTTTATATTTTCGAAATATCATTCAGTGTCTGCAATTGTGTTAAAATATTAATTCTTAATATCTTAGGACATACTGACCTACAGATAGCAAGAAATTGTTGGTTGCCCAAACTAAAAAGTGGTTGTCCTGGGCAACAAGATATCAACTAATTTTGTAGACTGTATATATTATATAATATATTTATATATTACAGTACGCTGCTATGGCCAAACTAGCTGCCTCCGAAGCTGCCACACAATGTGCTCATCAGGTAAATATATATCTAAATGTATATAAATATAATTATGTAGCAGAGGTATAATACGGCACCTGTACTCCCTTACCTTAAAGCTAGCTTTTATGGCTATGTGGTAGAGTGACCTCTTACAACTCAAGCAGTCGATGATTAGAATCTCAGTTAGGACCATGGATTTTTATCCAGTAACGTATACATAGATTATCAGTAAATGTGCCATGTTAGCTCAATGGGTAGCTCATCTGACTAGTATTTCAGTGGGGTTGTGAGTTTCATTCCTTGGTGAAATCTACATGCTTTTGTAAATTATGAATATACATAAATGTCCTTCTTACCTGTGTTTTTAGTACATTTTTGGTATTTTCTTTAAACAACCTTTGCCATTTTTCTCTTTTTTCCCCAAGTTTATTCTCGCAGGCTGTTAGCAACATGTTACCATAAATACTAATATAGTAACAAAATTGCCATGAAAATGTGCAGATTTTGCCGTAATGTTAGCAATATATTCCAGTATTAAGCAAGTTGCCAAGTATTGATGTCGGCAAACATCTTAGTGTGCCAAAAATTCATATCAAGGCAACTTCCGGTCGCATCAGCAGTCTAACAACTGTAGACTTTCTGCATGTGAAATTTTGTTACTTAAATACATGAAGTAACAGTTAAATATCCGATGTTACGATGTGTTTTTTTCCATAGTTGAATTAAAATGATCAACAGCAAGACGTAGGTTTTATATTAAAACATATATTACATTTCAACGTTCCATGAAATGAACAACAAAAGTGACAACAACATTAACGTCAAAACCGCGCTAGACATCCTAAAAATGTTTTTTGTTTTAGAAAAATCACAGCATTGTCAGAATGCACACTTTCTCTGTTTTATAACATAATAATTTTTATAACATAATAATTTTGTTACAGGCCATACAGATATTAGGTGGTATGGGTTATGTAACTGATATGCCTGCAGAGAGACATTACAGAGACGCTAGAATAACAGAGATATATGAGGGTACAAGTGAAATACAGAAACTTGTAATAGCGGGACAATTGTTGAAAGAGTATACTGCTGTATGAGTGTGGGGTGGTGTCGGAATATATGGTGCTTGTGGAGTCCCCAGTACAGCAGTAACTTTAGCAGTAAACCTTTAACACTAAATATTTTAGCAGAATAGCAGTAAACCTTTAACACTAAATATTTTAGCAGAATAGCAGTAAACCTTTAATGCTAGAAATGTACTGCATTACTTATGGCTGACTTTATCTTAGAAAGTATAGTATAGTAGTATAACAGAAATTTTTAGCAGTAAAAGTTTAATGCTTTACTTCTGAAAATTTTTGCTATTAAGTCTTACTGCCATACTGCTGAAATTTCTGGTAGTAAAAGTTATATACTGCACTGCTGAAATTTCTTGCGATAAAAGTTTACATCTGTACTGCTGGCTTCACGTGCCGGAATATTTGTAGAGGAAGTTTGAATGAAAGTGTGGATGGAATAGATTGAGAGTAATAAAGATTAGAATACTTGTATTTGGTTAAACTTTCATGATTTCTCTACTAAAGCACTTTAGGGTAAAATCATCTATTTTTTCAGTTGTTAACCAATCATTTTATATGTCTTAAGTAGTGATTATTCTAGAGCTCAGTAAGGGGCTGGGAGGCTTGAAAAAGGGGCAGGGTACATCAAAGGGTTGATTTTTCAAAGTAACTAAGTTACGAACTATTTCAACATGGGGAGTAGCAAAAAGGGGCTAGGAGGAGATAAAAGGGCAGGGAGCAGCAACCTGCTATTATGCTTCAGAATAATCACTATAAGTTTCTAATCTATGCCATTGGCTCTTATCTTTGTGGAAACTGATTGAAGAACTGATTCAGCCTGTCTTAAATGAAATCATTTTATACATTTATAATCATTGTTCACTGTTTAAAGTGATGTATGACTATGTATTTAATAGAACCTAGCTTCAATGACATTGCAAGGCATATATGTGGCCCTTGAAAAATATTTCTCTAAGCTTATATGGTGAGCTAAAAATAAACTTACACCAAAAAAGGCTACAATGATTATTGTTCTTTAATAATAATTGTTTTGTATGTCTGTTCGATATTTTGAGAGAATATGAAATTCAATTTGTATAATATTTGTGCCACATTTGTATTCTATGAATGTTGTCGTCACTTGGATTAGTATGAATATGTATTATGTTTCATGTATATATGAAATTGTACCAGTGAAATATTTAATGAACAATTTATATGACAAATGTTAGTTTATTCTGTGATATTAAAAGTTAAAAGACAACGAGACTTATTGTTTATACAATGTATTTAGTTTGACTACTCCGAGAATAACAGAGTTATTTTACTCTGCTGTGTGTCTGCATAACTCTTCTTGGTTGAGTTTTTAGGTGCAGAATTTTCATATCTTTTAAACAGTCAAAACCAATCAAATAAGTGTCATCTCATAAAGTAAGAATTCTGATTTTCACTTGGAATTGTCACTGGTGCCTTTTTTGTAGATGAGTTAATAAGAAGCTACCTTTATCTTTCTTTACGAACTTGTATCTCATTTCTAAATGTAAGAATGGACTAATCAAGCCTTTATACCCCTCAATAAAAATTTAGGGGGCAAATAGGAGTCAGCTTGTGGGTCAGTCGGCAAGTCGGTCTGTAGCTTTTACTTGTCCGCTCAATTTCACAGCACCTATTTTTATTGATAAGAATCAAACTTCACTCATATACCAGATGTCAAGCACACATGTGCATACCCATTTTGGATACAGCCTATTGATTTTCACAAAGTTATGGCCCTTTGATGAAAAATCTTGTCTGCTCATTTTCTCAGCACCTATATTTCTTGACGAAGACCAGTTGGGGGTATATCATCACATTCAGTAGATATAGGTATAGTTTTTATTGGAACCTGGTTTAAGTAGTCACCTTCTGTAAGCAGCCAATCTAGTCGCATCCCTCTATTGACTGCTTAATGCAGGTCAACATATACTTGCATCTAGACATTATATATAGAAAACTAAAACTCCTAGGCATTTAAAATGATAGCTGTTTATTTATGCATAATTATATACAAATTACAAATGCAACAATTATATTGCTATCTTAGGCTGGAAAACAGCAATAACCACAGACAAAAAATAACGTAGCGTTCCTAACTGGCAACTCTCGCAGTAAAATAGTACACTCACTATTATGGCAATAAAAAAGTCCTCAAACTAGGTCCTATAATATATTAAGACTATGTTCTATGTTGTAGTTAATATTTCTTTCTCATGTTAAGTCCTCCATAACCACCATTTCCCATTCCACCACCTGAAAAATATTAACACAAAATTAAAAATCCAATTATCATGAAATGATGTAGTTTGTGGAATCAATATTTTTCTGCCACATTATTCTGTGGTGCTCATATAGAAATAGGGTATACTGTGTATTGCTCTTACACTCGTAGATACACTGAATGAATTGGGTATGGGGTATAACCCCATCTTACCTAACAAAAATCTTGATTGACAGGGTCAAGTTGGATTTGAAAAATAAAGAGAAATTCACTTTTACTGTCTGTCTTTAATCATGATGTTAAAATCAAGCGCAGCTCGACAGAAAGTATACAATGAACGGGATGTTTAGCCATTCAAAATGTTGTGGAAGTATTTTATAATTAACTATTTTTATTAAAAATTATTATAACTTAGGATGAACATGCATGTAGCTGCTCAGACTTTAAACTGCTCTTTAACTTTTTATCTCGAGTTTTAAATTATAAATCGCACCTCCAACGCCACCCATTCCAAAGTCTGGGTCTATTACTGGATCAAAACCATTGTCTCCTCCACCGTACATGACACCTGTAAGCAAAATTACCCAAAACCATGAAGCACTGTTTTACTTTATTTTGAAATTTGTAATTAGCTGACTTGTGGAAGGTCGCATGCTCTAAGGGATTTGAAGGTCAAGGGTTTGCAAAAGGGGACAACATTATCTATTCAAAGCTATAAAGTATACTATTTCTGGGAACAAGGATAAATTATGATTACATATCTTTGATCAATTAAATGTATGCAGATACAGGTTTAGATGCAAAATAGGCCTGAGAAAGAACTGAAGAATGGAATACTAATTACACACAAACAAGAAACTGTATTTTGTTGAGAATATGAATCTATACATGATGGCATTGTTTTTTTTATTCATAAAGCAAAGAACATGAAATGATGACAGTTGACTTAAAGTTAAAAGTAATATGTTAAGAGAACAATATAAACTAGAAAATAGATTCTAATGAAGCAAAGGGAAAGTAATATAGCAATAAGGGGAGATAATGAACAAAATTAGCCAGAATTGAACAAAAAGCGAGATTAACAATCTAACAGGAATTAATAATAAAGAAAAAAATAGAAAATTTTAGCTGAAGGGGAGAGAATGAAGTAAAAGATCAAGTTATGAAGCAAAAGGGCTAATTATTAATAAAAAGGAGATAATAAAGCAAGGGAAGATAACTAGGCAATAGGGAAAAATGAAACAAAAGGGGAGCTAATGACCCAAAAGGAAAGATAATTCAGCGAAAGGGGAAAAATGAAGCAAAGGGGAAGATAATAAAGCTGAAGTGGATAAGATTAAGCAATAGGAGATAATGAAGCAAAATATGTCACAATGAGACAAAAGGGGAAAATATGCAGCTAAACGTTTTACATTTAAGCAAAAGGGAAATAATGAAGCAAAATATCCCACAATTAGGCAAAAAGCGAGATAATAAAGCACAGGGAAGATAGATGACCAATGCTACAACCTACCTCCACCAATAGATGGTCCACCAAGACCTCCAGATCCAAAGTTCATACCATTACCATAGTTACCATTTCCCATACCTCCTCCTGTCGTAAAATAATGTATTATAAGTATTTAAAATCAAAGTGCTGAAAGCACAGAATGAATGATTCATAGAAAATTTATCTCACTTCATACGGGATAGACAATATTTGTTTCTAGCTTGACGGTGTGATCAATGCCTTACTGTTATATCAGAAAGTAAATAGTCATAGAACGGATTGTTTGTGATTAAATTTTGATAAATAAAATGGTTGTTCACAATCACAATTCGAGTTTATCTTCTAAAAACGTTAAAAACATATATGGCAACATACATGTATATGTAAATACAAGTACTCATTTTATATTACATTTTATTGTTTAAATGTTAAAAACACCAACCTAACAATCCGCCTCCTCCCATACCGCCCTTAAGACCGCCCATTCCTCCTCCTAACATACCACTTCCACCAAGTCCTCCATTTCCGCCAAAACCTCCATTGCCGCCAAACCCTCCGTTGCCGCCAAAACCACTGTTGCCGCCAAAACCACTGTTGCCGCCAAAACCTCCATTTCCGCCAAAACCTCCATTTCCACCAAATCCTCCGTTGCCGCCAAACCCACCATTGCCACCTAATCCAACCCCGCCCAATCCACCATTACCAAAACCTCCTCCATTCATTAGACCGCCTCCCATACCTCCCAATCCACCACCTCCTCCTAACATTTTACCACTTCCTATACCACCTCCAAGTAAACCACCACCTCCCAGGTTTCCTAATCCACCTCCATTAAGAAGACCACCACTTGAACCGCCTCCAAGCCCACCCATACCAATGCTAGGTCCGCCTCCAAGACCGCCCATACCGATGCTTGGACCACCTCCAAGTCCACCCATACCAATGCTAGGTCCGCCTCCAAGCCCACCCATACCACCAAATGATCCGCCTCCAAACTTCCCTCCGCCCATACCTCCGCCAAAACCTCCATTACCCATGCCCCCACCCAGGAGGCCACCGCCCCCAAGATTGCCGCCTCCACCAAGCATGTTGCCGTTTCCAAAACCGCCTCCTAAACTGTTCCCACCCAAACCACCGCCTGTAATTTAGAAACATAAAATATAGGATTTAATTTGATGACATGTTTAGTCAAAGTATTGAAGTATTTATGATTTTTGAAGTGTTGGGAATTTATTTTTTTACGCTTTCATACTATCAGTATTGATATACAAGTCTTGTCTGTTTTATTGTGAAAAGAATAGCAATCAGAGTGAATTTGATCATGGATCCTAATATAGGGTCCTTGATTAGATAAAGGTCGTTAGGTATCATGTAGACCGAAAACGTATGTATTTTGTGCAAATATGCGATCAGAGAATTTAAGACTGGATTTTATCAGATTGTAGCCGCACCCAAACTCACGATTCCCTATCTGTGAGTCGTTACTGTGATTTCAAGCTAGTGACTATAATCACTTGATCAAGGAGGCGGGATTTACAAATTAAGAACATGAAAACTCACCACCTAATCCGCCTCCGCCCATTCCTCCTAAAGGACCGCCTCCAAGACCGCCTCCGAGCATTCCTCCGCCCATTTTTGATCCTTTCATGTAACTGCTGCTCCCCATACCTAAAAGACCTCCAGAACCGCGTCTACCATATCCACCTGTTAACAACACAACAAAATTTTGTAAATGAAAAATGTAATTACGGGCGCCGGAATTTTAAATCTAGTTTCCCTAAAGGGGTAAGGGTGAGGGTTGACAATAGTGTCAATTTTCCCCAATTGATAAGGTATACGGAGAAATTTCTGGCCTTGTGGAAGGGTAGGCGAGTAATGATTATAGACAATGGACAAAGGAAAGCTATGATATGTGTGCTGAACGCTGTAAAATGACCTAGATGTGCTGACACGGCATTTAGAAATTAGTACAATTCATGACTGTTTGGGTGGAAAATTACAATTTCAATACTTGCTTTTGCTAGTAACAGCGAAATTAAAAACTTGCGAAAATCAACTGAGGTACAGCATGACGTACATTGATAATGGGTGGAATAAAACATACAAGTGAAAAAAAAATACTACCTGGGTGTAATAGAATTTGAACAAAATACTTCAAACTATAGGTCGCCACTAACCCAAGTCTCCTTAGAGCCCAAAAATGATATTATATATTTTAACCGCACATAACCATCAGTGAATTGGTAAATTTTCCAATATGGTCAGTCGGACAACTTACACCTTCAAATTCTTTAGGAAACTTAAACCTTAGTCTTTGGAATCTACACTTGACACACATACCTTTAGTGAAAGTCGCGGATACTACGGATGTCAAACACAGTGAACAAACAGACGCTACAAAAATCTTGAAGAATGCCATACTGAAATAAATAATGATGTCAACATAAACAAGAGAAATTTTGCACGACAAAATAGACGAACCAGTA
This sequence comes from Mactra quadrangularis, assembly GCA_025267735.1. Taxonomy (NCBI): domain Eukaryota; kingdom Metazoa; phylum Mollusca; class Bivalvia; order Venerida; family Mactridae; genus Mactra; species Mactra quadrangularis. Next base: position 41,486,061 of record CM046305.1, on the reverse strand, counting down.
TCAGACAGTAGAGCCAAAACATGGCATTGTCTTTTATAAGAGTCCACATAAAATTTCCTTATGATGAATCTAAAAGTGGGATTGCGTCTTATAGGCGAGGGCGTCTTATATCTGACTGTATATGGCAACGACAATTAACAAAATTATTTATCATGGCGTACGTTTATATAAGGTAGCATCCCCATAATTCACATTTAACAATCATCTAAACCGTTAAAAACCATGATACATGTAAATGCTTACAAAACATAATACCCCCTCGCAGCTCATTAAATATATTGAACGAGGGAAACTTTTCAGCGATGCAAAGAAAAGTAGTTTTAACATAACATATTTTATTGACATAACAACATGTACAATTTACAATGTACTTATGCACCATGTAAAAATAAATGTTAGATGTCAAAGTGATGTTTTAAACAAGTAACACTGATGTATGTGCGTCACCTTTTAAACCTGTTGATTGACAAGTCCATTATTTAAAGTACAGTACAACCTCTCTTGAACAACACCTACTGGGCGGGACTAAATTTGTTGCTGTTCAGAGTTTGTTGCTCTGCAAACGTTAAATTCATAGAAAATAAAACCTAAGGGAAATATCAAAGGCTGTTGTTGTGCAGAGGATTTGTTCTGTAGAAGGCCTCCCTGCAGAGGTTTTACTGTACATCAATATGCATGACCTATCATACCTCTTCTTCCAGTTACTGGGCAAGACAACCCGGGTCAATAGCGCAGTTGGTAGCGCGCCGGGATTTGGAATCTCGTGCCCGAGGGGGTGCTGGTTCGAATCTCACCGGACAAGTTATACCCTTTCATGAAAATTTGACAAAAATGTCGATTTTCCTCCATTGATTAGATACTATGGAGAAGTTTCCGGCCTTCTGGAAGGGTCGGTGAGTACTGGTTATAGACAATGGTCCAGGAAAATGATCTAAATTGTGTTGACACGGCGTTAGATCTAGTAAAAAAAATGGACAAGACCCCTCTCTGGGGTATTGTCGCACAGGTGAAAGGTCGGAGACGTGGTGTGGCACGATAAGTTAAAAATGTTGCACGACTTGTATGATTTATTTTGTGTCTTTATTTATGATTTTTAAAATTATGCATATACAGTTGCAATTATTCAAATGTCGGTGGCGCATGATTTGAATACTCGATAATGGTTCGATAACCCCCTGTACGTATACATGTATACGGGCATCTATTTTTATCGACCACGAGTACAAAAGTACTGGGCTGAGTATTTTAATCAGCGGGGTTAATGTTTTTTCACAAATAAGCATTAAGCTATAGTAACTAATATTTAATTTAACAGTTTCACATAGTATGTAAATATAGACTATTTTTATCGACCTTGAGCACACAAGTACTGGAGGAGGTATTTAAATCAGTGGGGTTAAAGTTTTCTCACAAATAAGCCTTATGCTAGAATAACTAATATTTAACTTAACAGTTTCACATAGTCAGTTATTTTATAAACGGCGTTGGGCGTTGCAGGGAAAATAATGTACTTTTAAACAGATTTTTATTTAACCCAGTTAGCGTAGGCCTATTCATTTCAAGGGCGAATGCTCTCAGCACACAAATGAAAATTACTAAAATAAAATCAAAAATTACAAAGCGACATTATGAAAAAACGTGCAACTATGGGTTTTGTGCACTATGAATACAAAATAATGCCTGTAATTTGAGATATCCGCAATAAGTATACGCCCTTGATTTAATGTTTGTATGAAAGAAAACTGAATACGAGTAAACAACTTTTAAAAAAATAGTAAATAAATAATTGCATTGATAATTCATAACAATTTAAAAATGTCGTTCAATTTTACACATTAAAGTCTTTATACTTTGTTATTATATGAAATAGGAAGTGTAAATAGAATGTTTTGAAATGTTTGGTGGCCTACTGAATGTGACACTGCAAATTAAAGGTACTAGTTCACAGATTTGGTTAAGATTTTTCAATATTTTAAAAATATTATTCAGTGTCTGTAATTGTGTCAAAAAATTAAGTCTTAATATTTTAGGACAAACTGACCAATAGATTGCAAGAAATATACAATAAAAGTCACACAAAAATGCACTAAAATTGTCTATATACCGTGACATACGAGGTAGAATTTACAACTTGAAACATCATCATTCGTACTTGTATGTCAATTGCTTTAAAATTGTTATTATCAAATCAATAATTTTCTGTTTGAAATATGTTTCTAAACAATTTTGATAGTTTCAGAAAAAGTTGATGTTCAAGTTGAAATCTGTGAACGAGTACCATTAAAGTGTGCAATGAAAAACAACTTTCAAAAATGACTTAATTTTGAGTTAAGTTCTGGTCTAATGTAGGGCTGCGGATCGTTAAGCAAGTGGCGATCCGATCCGAACCATGATTTACATAGAACGATTCACGAATCGAACCACGAATTCCTGTATGCTTTTTCATTAAAATATAATGCATATAACAAAGATAAGTGAATAATGTCGAAAGCTTTTATTGCATTTTCAACATAACCTTCTGCAGCGTCATGTTAGAGATGAAAAAGAGTTTTCCCGTGTGCTGAAAATGCGCGGTGCACTAAGTACCTTAATTTATGTTTTCATCATGACGTAGCGCAGCTCATTTATCGATGGTGATTAAGCTGATAAGTTTTTTTTTCATTTTTTTGTAAAAATAGATCGCGATCGGACGATTTCGGAAAGTCCCGAATATTCGTACTCGATTTTCTAGTCGGGATCGCGAATACCGGAGTATTCGGATACTCGCAGCAGCCCTAGTCTTATGTATCTTTTACAGAGTATTTGGCAGGCATTTCACTTTATAACAATTTCTGTGACAAGTTCTGTTTTATAACCCTGTCACAACTTGAATAATTACACAGTCACTAAATCTGTTATTTTTAATTCCTTTCGAACTTGCTATTTCCCTGATATTCAAAATCGCTGCGTATATAGTGCAATAATTAATATGGATCGGTGGCCCAATGTTTTAAAAAAGTTAAATGATAACACGTTCAATGACCGTGTAATTATTCAAGTTGTGACAGGTAAATAAAACAGAACTTATTAGGGGTGTAACAATACGGTAAAAACCGTATTGCACTATATTGCAATACTCAAAACCCGTATTGCAATACATTTGTATATTGCAATACATATTATTCTTCACGCATACATGCAAAGCATGAAATAATGCACATGCATCGTATTAATTTGACCAACATTACACATAGATATTTGTATTTCCAAATGATCTACATGTATGAATAAGTGAATAAATAAAAAGCGAACTTTTCGAATAAAAAGTTTTGAATGGACTATCAAAGATAATTATTCTCTCATTTTACGTACAATAATTTAAGTTTTCAACACATTTTAACATTAACTAGAATTCGAACATTCAAATTTCATATTCTGATATAAACAATCAGAAGGAACATATCTAAAACCGGTTCAGAGAAAAACGAACCGGTTAAAAACCGCCAGAATTCGTATTGCAATATCAACAGTTAACCGTTACACCCATAGAACTTATACTCAACGTTATCAATATTGCACAATCACCCGAAGCACAGCATGGTATTATGCAATGCTTTAAAATCGCTTTTTTTGGAAGAGGGAAGAAAACAGAATTGAAGTAAATTTACTTTTAAAATAAGTTAGTACGATTAAAAAACGGAACAAATAAAAACATCCAAAGAAAATGTATAAAAACTTACTTACTTTTAAAGTTTTTTGGCAGGTAATGGTCTAAATTTGGAAAAAAGGAATTGAATATCCAATCTCTAACTTTGATCACAACTGCAGTCAATGACATTCTCATTTTTGGTTTATATACGCTCGGCCATATCGTTGTTTCAGAAATCGCGACACAATTCTAAGTGCTTTTGTTTTTTTTCAAAAATATAAGCAATCAATTCCGCATTTTGACGTTTTTATTACTTTTTTGTATGTAGCATCAAAGTTTACGAGCTACTCATGAGCAATTTTTACGCATTCTTCTTCGGCCAAGATGGTTAAGCGATCGTGACTTTGGGGTCAAACTAGGAGCACACCTGTCGATCAATGCGCTAAGTGTAACAACTTTCGGATATGTCAACTCGCGGTTACTCTCCAATGAGCGTGTAAACATGTAATACTCGAATGTGACTACATGCTATTACACAATTATGGATTGTTTGACATTAGTATTGACTTGTATATAGGAATCGGCTGTCTTCAAAGGCATAGGCGGATCCAGCGGGGGTGTCAGGGGGTCCGGACCCCCCCAAGAATTTGGAATATGTACTTGTCCATTAATGTATTTTGTTGACTGTAAGTCATTTTTAAGTTTCATGAAACAATTTTTCTCGGTGATTAATATAGATTTAAAGGTTGTGAAGTTTATTATCAATATATTACATTTTTTTCTACAAAATGTGTATTATGTTGTTGTGGTTCGAAAGTTCGGACCCCCTAGAAAAGTCCGGACCCCCCTGGAAAAGTTCAGACCCCCTAGAAAAAAATCCTGGATCCGCCCCTGAAAGGGCATGTACATGTTGCTTGTCAATAATATATAACCCGACTGTCAATTTTCCGCGATACCTATATTCATTAAATTTTAGCATTACAACATTTGAAAATTAATTGCTTTTGTTACATATAAGTTAAACATTATTTTTCATGTTTTTTTTCGGGTAATTTATCGCTGAGTTGAGTATATATGAATGATAGGTCTTGTCGTTATAGTTTTTTGATAATTTGACTATTAAAATTTTAATTACTACTTTTGTATAATCATTTTGTTTTGCCGAGCAGATAATTAACAATTAGTTTGTTTACGTGCTGTAGGTCGGTAACTTATCAATCATTTACTCGCCTTTCACTGATAAGATGTCATTTTTGACATGCGCCCTACACATGCGCACTGTCGTATTTTAAATGAGGGAATGAGTTGACAGTTTTTTTCTCGTATAATATAATGAAATCTGTATCTTCTTCATGCATGTGCCTGTAATTATCATTCTCGTTCCCAGAATCTAGTAGGATTCTCATAACTAGAGAATCCTACTAGATTCTGGGAACGAGAATGGTGATTACAAAATATATAGTAATTCAACAGCGATTGAAAAAAATAATTTGCGCTTTTCACTTTTTATAATTATGCGACACATAAACTTTAATAACAGTCTTAAATAATGTAATGTACCTTATATGTAAATTCCGCATTTTCACGTCCCTGACATATTCAAAATGTCCATAGGTAGGGTTTTTGTTATATGAATAAAAAGGAGAAATATTCCGGACTTGAAAAAAATCCCGTTTGGAGAGAATTCCGGTTTAAAGGGTGTCCGATTTAGAGGGGTTCCATTGTAATATTTTAACTGGATTTTATAAAGTTCACTTAAGGGAAAAATGGTCCAAAAAAGATTTATTTTTCGCGCCCGCACCCAACAAAAGATGTCTCAGGGGGGTTTCAAAGGGGGACACTTCACCCATTTTTTGCTGGGGTTTGAAGGGGGCACAGCACCCCTCATTGCCAGAAAAAAATTTGGGTCACGAAATGCAAATATTGGATTGAATAATAGCAAAATTGCATGTTTGCCTTTTATACTCCGACAAGCGTTGCCACAGTGATTGCATTTGGGAATCAATGGTCACTGAAATTAGTTCGGTTAATGGTTGTGGCACATTTCCGCATAAGTCTGGACCCGATGGGAATTCACTCGGTTCAGAAGAGTGCAGAAATGTGCCACATCCGATATCTGAGGCCCTTCCGGGGACAAGGGGGCCGTTTCCGCGTCCGTATATGGTAACCCTTAGGGGTAGGCGCCGTTATGCGTAAATTGCCGTTTTTGGCCACGATTACCGGTTTATGCCCGAAATTTGTCCAAAATACGTCTATGCAGATGCCCTTGGACCCATTCAGGCCATAAACGGGGGAAAGTTTTCCTCCCGAAATCGACCTTTTCCCTCATGCGTTTTTTCGGGGTGAAAACTTGTTCTCTGGGATGTGGCCAAATTTGGCCTCAGTCGCTTCCTATTGTGCAGACGAGAGCAGAAATGTGCAACATCCGGTACCTGAGGTCCTTCCGGTGGCCAGGAGGGCCGTTTCCGCGTTCGTGTATGGTAACCCTATACGATTACCGGTTTATGTCCGAAATTTCTCCCAAATACGTCTATGCGGATACCTTCGGCCAATCGAGGCCTCTTGATTCCAAACCATGATCCCACCTCTGGATTATTGTTCATTTGAAACGGACAACAAGTAATAACAAACATCAAATAGTGTTTAGAACGATTTTTTTGTAATAAGATGAACTCAATAATACATTTGTATTTCATTTTTGCTTTTAGCTCAACTGAAGGATGACGGGTAAATCATTATAATATACACTGAAAATTAGGGCTGTCACGATATACCGGTATATTGCAATACTTACCGCGGCACGATTTTAACGTGCCGGAATTTGGCGAATTTTTTTTTCATTGGAAAATTTTTCCCTTCGCGAAATAACAGTAGTGAAACGTCAGTTATTCTATTGTTCATTCATTTTTATCTTAAGCTACAAAAAATTAGTTAACCGATTTGGGCGCGACACAGTCCTAAATGACCGTCAATACTTTAAGAGGCTAGATTCTATCAATAGCTGTATGTAAAATTTGCATTGTTTCTGTTAAATACAGCGGAGGCACAACGTCTCTAAAAGCCCACAATATATCGTTGTACGTATCGCGATACGATGCCAGCGTATTGTAGTATATCGCGATACGCTTATGGCGTATCGTGACAGCCCGAGTGAAAATAATTAAATATTTGCTAAAAAAAAGCACCAGCAATTCGTCTTGCTTATTTAGTAGCTCACAGGTCTACTGATCGAGAGGTTGTGGGTTCTATTCCCGGGGGCACATCTTCGTGGAGTTTGATCATGAAATGAATTCTACGGCCATTCTCCCTCCTACCACTGATTCTTAATCAAGAAGGGAGGTTGTCAGTTACTGATGGAAGTATGTGCCTAGTTACTAATCAAAAGCTAAATCCGGAGATTTAGCCTTCACATGAACGGTGAGTAGGTTTACTGACCGCCGTGATATGACCTTAACACAACAAAAACCAAACAAAAACAATAAACAGAAAATTCAGATCTTCTACGCAGAGGAGTTCCGAATGATGTCCAAGTTTTAATGAACTTTTACATGGTAAAGAAAATAGTCAAACAGATACATGTCCATTGGTTTTACATAATGAAAAGATATAGCATCATTTCCCATGTTGTTTTTGCCCTGAAAAAGATGAAATATTGTATTAAATTTCAATATCAATAATTGCGGTAATCAAACATGAATAGCTCGGTTTATTCCGCTAACAGCATTCTCGCACCCGGAGGTTATCAAGATTCTCGATCTAACTCTGGAATCTTGATAACTTCTGGGTACGACAATGACATACCGCAATAATAAGAAAAAGCCGTTCAAGTCTGACAACGAGATCTCATCAATTGACAACACCTAAGCTATGAATTCACATGATTGTAAAATAATAAGAATACTCACACACGTTGCTGTTTTATCGCCTACTTTATTATTTTTAACTCCAATTAGTGAAATATAGTCTCTTTTTATCCAGACAACAGACACCAAATTTTAAATAAGTCAAAAGCAAGAAAAAGAGCTCAAGTAGGTCAAATCATAAATTTTCGTAATATTTTCATTTTATTCCGAATAAGCGTAAAATACACATATAGTATTATCTCTACATACTGAACATTTCATAATAAAATCTTATTTAATTTCGGACTTTTAGCTATTATTTTGTTTAAAAAGAACCACAAGAGCTTGCTATTCCGTATCCTTCTTTGAAAAATATCACTCTCACCTTCTTTGAATAGAAAATACACAAGAAATGCAACACGAAACGCCCCCACACAGTAGTGCAGTACTTGTCAAACTCGCATCGAAACTATTATTAGAAAGGATATTTATCAAAGTACGATGCAGAACGCCAAGTTCCAGTGAACATATTGCGATGCCTAACTTACTATTTGAGCGCCAGCCGCATCAAACTTTTTATACCATTCCGGATAACGACCAACTAAATGTGATATTGGATCAAAACAATGAAATAAGCTTCTCCCTTCTTCGTCATAAGAATAACCCACAGTTACACCTAAATTATGTAAACAAGTTCCTATCTCAACATCTTCCGCGCCGCCATCTTGTCGGCAAAGTATTTTATCGTCTCCTTTCTTCGCCAAGCGTCTAAGCGCCTCCCGACTCAGAACATATCCGGCGCCTCCACTCGTGTATCCGCCTTCTATGATACTTTGAAAATGGTGGCCGAAGTAAATTGGTTCATTTTTGTCTTTTCCAGACAAGAAATATTTCAAATTTTCAACTATGACGTAAGTGTTGTCGTCAGCTTTTAAGAACCAATCATAATCGTTGAAATAATTGTTATAAATATATCTGAAGGCTTCTTGAGATTTGGCAGTAAGATGCTCGCGACCTTCTGTCACGTTTAATCCAATGACGTCATATGACGTATTTGTCACTGAACTAAAGTATAGTGTTTTGTCACATCGTTTTCCCCACGTTCTCTTGACATGGGAAGCTCTGTTTTGTAGGAATTGAGGTGCCGTAGCTATCCAACATAATACTGATGGTAATTTTGAAGGTTTGTTTTCAACGGCTGAAAAATATAAGAAAAGCCATAAATGGTATTGTCACACATTTGCGGATGCATTCAGAACCATAAAGTAATTCACTATGAATAACCTCGTACATATTTAGACGCCATTTTTAAACTACCTTAGTATCACATGCCTAAGCAAAATGCTTTAAACAACGCTGAAGTAAACAAATGTTACTAAAAGTGGTACCTGATGGATACAAACCAAACTAGTTTAGTGTTATTTAAAATTAGTTCAAAACATCAACTGAAGTGGTCCTGACCCCCCCCCCCCCCTAGAATTTCCAAAATGTACCTGTCCATATGTGTATTTCCTGACTGTAAGGCATTTTTAAGTAGCATGAAGCAAATGTTCTCGGTGCATAACATAGATTTAATGGTTAAGTAGTTTTTAATATCAATATATTGCATTATTCCACAAAAAGTGTATAGTGTGGTTGTGGTTCGAAAGTTTGAACCCCCTAGAAAAAGTTCGGACCCCCTCCCTAGAAACAGTTCCCCCCCGGAAAAATCCTGGATCCGCCCCTGTCATGGGCAACTATGGAAATGACACAAGTGAAAAGCGTAATTCAGCTGAATTACGCTTTTGCGGCTTGTGTCACTTCAATCGTTGATGCTAATTTGTGAGCTTGATTGTGAAACAAGTTCTTATACAACTTAGATTAATCCTTATCGTGTCTGCTTCTTGGTCCCCCAGTACTGAGAAAAAGGTTCTTGCTCAAGGAAACAAAGTGGTATGTTTTTGATGGGATTCGAACCAACAAGGAACTATCTAATGATTACCAGTCCAACGTCGTATCTACTCGGCGACGCCCGTTATGACCAGTTCATATTTTGATAAAAATCACTAAAATCAAAATATATATGTACCTTTATTAACACGTATCCAGTCACCATTGGCCGAGACATCAATATTATTGTATATTGAAACATTGGGATCATTTTGAAATACGACACCAATAAGATAACCTGAAACAAACAAGATAAATTGTTATGTTTTATTGAACTGTGTGTGGGGCATACATTAACCCTGCTGATTTCAATATTCTTCAGAAATATACAGGGTATCGTATCTAATTATATTCAACAATCATGTATTCGTTATTCTCGCCGATTTAAATATTCACCAGAAATATACAAGGTATCTTTTTTTAAATTATATTCAACTGTTAATGTATTCATTAACACCGGTGATATAAATATTCACCTAAATTAGAAAGGGTAATACATTTTAAACGATTACATTTTATAGTTCATGCATGTTTAGCCTGGCGTGTATTCTACACACATATTTAGAAAAGAAACAAAGAAATGCTTATCGCTGCGTATGCACATGTATTTTTCATATTTTCTCTTATATTTAAATGAAAAAAATTTCAAGCACATTTCGTCACGTATTTTTTATTTTATATTAATACACATAGGACATAATTAATGATTCATGTTAAACTGTACATTAGTTGTGAAGCTAATAACTACTCATAAAGTATATCGAAGTATATAATTCAAAACATCAAAATTTGATATGTGTAAATGAATTTTACAGTGCATGTGTCAGCTTGCCTTATTTAAAGTGATATGAATTCATTTTTTCTTAGCACAATCACAGAAATTGACATTGTGAAAATCAGAAAATACCTTGTCTGTTAACTATTAAAAGGACATTGAATAATTATAACAAACACCATACCTGTTATCACCAACGAACAGTATAATCCAACTTTTATAATGAACGAGAGAAGTTCATTCTGTTGACGCCAGCTACGTTGTCGGGCACGCATTTTCATTTATTTCATAAATGTTTCTTCAAATTATTTATATTTAAAAATACTACTCAATTTGTGACATTTATTTCATCCATTTCTCTTTCACTGAATGTATTTCATATACTACTTAAGGTGTGACCGAAAATGTTAATATGAATTTGTTGAATTGAGTGTTAGCTGACACGCTTCACTGAACTGAATAAATTAACAAGGGAAACGGGTGTAAGCCAAGCCTATAACCAATGAACTGTGTTTATTTACGTGAACAGCTTATTGCCTTTATGTAACTGAATGTAAAAAACCCAAAATTTATATCTTAAATTTATACGTTATAGTGTTTAATTTTTTTAACTTATTTCTAACGATTAGTTTAAATTCACACTGAAGTGTGAAATTACAGACATCAAACTATCTGGTGAAATTCAAAAGCTTTAAATCAATGTACAGTACCAACCAAAAGTTTGGAGACAAAATAGATATACATGTACTAAAATTCTTGAATTTTGATGATTACTTTTGTCGAGTCATTATTTTTTAATATATTTAAGTCTGGTTTGTGATAAAATGAAAACTAAATTCATGAATGCAACACATTCATATGATTCAACATCTTACATACTAAAACCTCTAAATTCATGTTTATTATAATTATTTTCAATAACATAGCTTTTATGATATTTTTATAGTCTCATTTATAATTATAATGAACTAAAAAATGATGCCGACACTAAGAAGCATTACAAAAAAAATTGTTGTGAAATTTAAGATAAATGCTATTCAAAAGGCTTAAAAAAGTGAAAATGTCTCCAAACTTTTGGTGGTAACTGTATACACAATCTATTCAATATGTTTACGTTTTGATGCATTTTCCATTGAATGTTTTCTATTCATGCTTATACTATAACTTGTATGCATTCTGTATTTACATTTTTTTGTATATTTTAATAGCTTCCTATTGACAAAGTCAAGAAAGAAAGGGACACAAAAAGTCTAATCATTCCTTCGCAGTTACTTCCCTTCAATGAAAAAACGTAAACATATGACGTCACAGCTGTCTTGGCAATTGGCCAATGATATTTAATATTTCTAAGAGTAGCCACACCTACAAGTACCCTTATGCAACTTAATATCATTGTTATACAGTAATGGTGAATAACAATAAGAACAACAGATGTTACTGTAAACAACAAGTTTATTATCCCAAATATACAATCACATATTCTAAAACAAAAAACAATTTCAAAACAACATAAAATGTGTTAGAGTAAAAACGATATTTCAGATGAAGAAACGTATTCCAAGAATAAAGTCATTAATGAATACTAGACATTTTTCAGATTTACAGGAACCGATTTAAAGCAAAAAACTAAAATGTAATAACAATTTCAATAGTATTGTATTAGCCAGCCATTTATTGTAAAATACTTAACAAATATATAGGCAACTTTAATTCAACTGTCAGTGGCACATACATTAACCCCCCTGATTTAAATACTCCATATTTGTTCAATAAACCCCTTTCATTAATAATGATATACAGAGCTTTTTTCAGTACTTTATGGAAGGGGCCTGGGGCCTTTATATATAGAGAACATTTAGGGAAATTTTATCGCAATTTCAATGAAACGGGACAAAATATCTAAGGTAAACTCAAAATTTGGGGAAAACTGCATGATTTTAAAGAAATTTCAAGAGGGGAAGGCGCCTGTTAACGGCCCCTGTTATATAAGGAAAAAAGGCCTGATATATATTTTTATTGATAGCTAGTACTGAAGTATTGTAGTGATTATTTAAATTTGCAAGGTAAATGTATGATTCACTAAAAGTTGTATAAATTAAATACAGTACAACCTCTCTAGAACAACACCCACTGGGATGAGACTCAAGTATGTTGTTGTTTAGAAGTTGTTGCTCCATAGAGGTTAATTTCAATTAAAATAAAGACCAAGGGAAATATCAAAAGCTGTTGTTGTGCAGAGAGTTTGTTCTGTAGAGAGCTGCTCTGAAGAGGTTATACTGTAATATTAGTTTGCCATTTATACAAGTAAAGTAATAGAAGGAATATTATAGAAGAAAAAACTTAACTAATATTACCTTCATAATGACTTAAACAGTAATATAAAACCTTTGTTTAACAGATTAATAAAACAAAGGACAAATTAATGTTTCAATGAAAGCACTGAACACAAAAAACTTTTTTAAAGAATTCTTTTGTGCAAGTATTCAAAGTATTGGGTTACAAAAAATGTCATTCATTTTGTCTTAATATCACCATGAAAAAAGATCTTTGTTTAACCCTTTATGCGACAGAATCAGTCAAGGGACTGCAAGCTGGACTATTCAGGGTGCTTGGACAAACAAAATCAATCATAGTTAAACAATGCCATTGAGATAAGAAAAATGAAATGGGATACTTTCATAGGCTGCAGTTTTAAAAATCGTATGCACAACTTTTACAAACTCGTAAGTTAAAAGGGTCATAACTCAGTCAAAATTCAAGCTAGAGTTATGCAACTTGTATCTGACCTCTAATGATAACCCCATAACATGTGAGAAGCTTAAAGTGAATCCCTTTCCAAGTAGTTTAAAAGATATATAAATGTTGCACCTAAAAACTTAACCAAGAAGTGTTACGTCAATGCCCCTGCTGATGCACAACTAAGTATGAGCTTTACTATTCTCTGAATAGTCGAGCTAAAATCTATATTTGTTGAAATAGGTTCAGACTTTTTCATGAAAAATGATATTTGTTGTGCTCTGTCTCCTAAATGAAAAGAATTGCTAAGTCTTGAACCCTTCATAAAAAGATATTTGTTGTGTTTTAACCCTCTATGAAAAATGATAATTATAGCTAGCAAACTTCATGTAGGCCATGTTTTGTAGAAAGACAAAAAACAACCAATCACTGAACACACTCTGGATAAATAAAACATATTAATAAATACTGAGCAGCATAATAATAATACATTTAATTTGGTAAATAATGTTGGCTTTCTAAATGGATACTTTTTTTGGCAAGTGAAAAATATCTAAAAATGACAACAGAACATATTTCAAACAAAAACATAAAATGTCTAGAATAAAATATATTATTGAAAGCTCTCACACGGAAAAGGACACAGGACCCTGCCCTTTTCACTCCTTCACACATATGTACTCCCCCTTTTCTGACTCCGAGACAAAAATACATTTGGTTTACAAAATTTTTCCTTACACTTGTAAAATTATGGTTTTTCATAATAAATTCTATTTCTGATATAATTACACATTAGATCAATGTAATAGATAGTAACATTTGATAGATGAGTATTTATACAATAATTATTGTTATACATGTACTTGTATCTTAAGATATGTTTTTAATTTCTCAAGTATTGTTATTTTTTTAAGGAAAAACAGGTCATACATTTACTAAAGTGTTAAGGTAATTATGATTGGCACTGTAATGTTATTTCACTCACTCTGGTATATATAACCTGAAGTTGGGTCAACTCAACCCTTACGCAGGCAATACTCAATCCGTGAACATATGAGTTGAGTTGTCCCAACTCGAGGTTGAGTTGTCAATGGGTTGAGTTGTTGATGGGTTGAGTTGCCCCATCTCCTACATAACAAGCAACAAATGTATTCTAAATAAATGCAATTATTACATCACAGATGGCTTGACAAAATATATCACTGGTATAATAAGCAACAACAAAATTACATTAAGCATTTTTATTCCAGATTATACCTAAAATCTAGATTCTCTTATAAAAACATGAGTATGTTTGTAAGTGTTAAATGGCAGAAATTTGCCACCATACATTGACCCTTTTCTTGTATTTAAGAACTTTGATAGATCTTGTTTTTTGATATTAAGTTTTAACAAGAAATGTAATGTGGGAACCACATTAAATCTGGATTTAAAATCTTTAACGCAAAAATTACAAAGGGAATTAATCCATAAAAAAGCCAAGTAGAGTTGAGGTTACTGTCTAATTCTGTTCACCACACGGTATGTTATCATTGTATGAAGTTTCATAAAAATCTGACAATAAATGGCAGAGATATATGTTAAATTGAAAACTGTAACGCAATTGTTAATGACACCGGACACCCACCCGACCGCCAACCCACCCACCCGTCCATTGAAAAATCCGGCTATAAACACAATAATCAATAATATTTGGACATGACATAAATTAATGATGAAACTTAAGAATCTAGAATATTAAATACAATCCAGAATAAAATTCAGGACTAGACACAAATTTTTAAACTAGGTCTTTAAACTAGTACATTTTTGTAAGCCCAAATGGAAAGCCAGCTATATTTTAACTTGCCCAATCATTTACTTTTACTGGCAATAACAAGTTGTCCGAACCAAAATATAGTTGTTAGGGGCAATATGCCTAATCCAGAATTCAAATTTATGGGTTTTTCCATCTGGGCACAGCCGGTACAAACTAAGTTTTCTACACATTATTGCCAAATAGTATGAAATATTTGAATTCCGGACATAGTCTATATGATGACTTTTTATGTTGTGCACTGAAATTAAGTCTTATAACAATAGCACACTAGTTACATCAATAAGAAAGAATCAACTGTTTTGACTAAGTGACTGGCTTTCATCACAGCTAGGTGTTACATCAATGTCTACAATATTTTTATCAACATTGTCGCTTTCAGAGTTAGAGTCCTTCTCAGAATTAGGACTTGGCTTTAATTCTTCAGTTGAGTCCACAGATTTTTTCGCAGGTAAACTTTCCTCTTTCACTTGTGACACCACAAACATACTTTGTTTATTTTGACTATTTGATCTATTCACCGTTTTAAACGCCGATTGGACCGTGGCAAAGTCAGGGGAACTTTGAATTGAGTCATATGGCTTAGCAGAAGAACTAGATCCTAATCTCATTGGCTTATTTGAAGTCACCTGACTAGAGTCTGATTTTTGATTGGCTAATGAACTTTTGGAAGAGTCCATTTCAGATTGATCAAGGTTTGATACAGTTGGTTCTGATTTAAGTCTATCTATCACATAGAAGTTACTACTATTCATGAAGTCTATTGGAGTGGCTGACGTGGGAGAGGAAGGCCCAGCACTGGAATTACTTGAAGATGGAAGACTGGGTCCACTTGATGCTGAAATAAACATGTAAATCAAGATGGTTAGACTAGAAGTTCCATTCGGAATAACCTCGGCGATCATCTACGAAGATATACCTTGGAAATCAGATGTAGTAGGAATTTAACCAGGTTATAAGGTCCGGTGACTGTCATTTTTATGTCACGTTTAATAATGACTTTGTTACACGCTTTATCATAACATTTCATCAGTACAATGTCTCACACGTCATATTTCTGTGTAGTTCAGACTATATTACCACAGAAACCATATTCCTGGATCTACTTTTTCACCTTATGATATCCGATGTTTATCTGCGTAGACGATCGCCGAGGTACATGTAGTTCTGAATGAAGTTCAAGAAGTTGACAGATTGCTTTCTTTGTAAAACTTTTTCGGAAATCATAACACAAAATTGACTGTGACAGAGTCACTATCTCTATTTTCATGATTTTCAAACCAAGTTTTTCAATTATATTATTATTACTATCAAATTATTTCACTGACAAATGAATGATTAATACTATGGCCAGTCTATTTGTCATATTGAGATGTCATGACTTTATAACTTTGAATAACTTAAATTTACATAGTAAAACACTTCAACAAAGATATTTCATTAAATTAACCATCAAATTTTATCTTTTTAGCTTGATTTCAAAAGTATACACTCTCAATGAAATTTACATTTACTTCTGAATCCGTGTTTGAACTAATTTCCCACCTTACTAAATCCAAGGTGTATTTGCCTAAAAAATTGCTGAGAAGTTAAAAGTGAGGTTTAAAGTCTGCTTCCATATACATGTTCAGGCGACTTTACAATCTTATACAATAACTCCTGATCACTGAAATCACACTCAGGAAGGCGATCCCTCACAGTACCCATTTACACCTGGGTGGAGTGGAACAATTGTAGGTTAGTTTCTTGCTCAAGGAAATTAGCAGTGCCCCTAGTGGGGATCAAACCCTGGACCTCTCAATCCCTAAGAGCGAGTCCTACCAATGAACCACTTCTCCTACAAAGTTCCAAGTTCCATATAGTTAGAGAGATGTTATCCATGCTCAGTCACTTTTATATCAAATTTGATTTGGGTTAAATATTTCTGATAATTCATGTAAAGTTCCTATGGTAAAAGCATCCTGATGTTTGCTATCTTCCATTTCCAAAAAAATCAAGCGTCTAGATGATCATGATTTGCAGTTTTCCGCGAGCATTTGACAGTTGGCCCTAAAACACAAATCATGAGGTTTCCACTTTTATTTACTAAAATTTACATGGGGTGACTGAGCATAGGTAGTTGACTCTATTTTATTAGAAAAAATACTCTACCTTTAGACCTGACCAGATCAGGACATCTAGGCGAAGCTAATGGTGTTTGTCCATACATTGGTGAGGAGACAGGAGTGAAAGACTTGGATGTTGTCGTTCTGCTTAGAAACATATCTAAATCTTGCATCGTTAAGTTGTTGTGTAACGTCTCTAGTGGCTTCAGAGATGGTACCATGTTGAAACCATCAAATGCTGGTAAAAAATAATAATTTATAGAAATTTTAAACAAAGTTTTAGACATTTATTTGATTCAGAACTCAAATTGACTAGAAAATTCGAGTTTCGAATATGAACTATAGCAGTATCTATGCAAGTAAAGTTATTCCTTTGTAGTCCTAATAAAAATTGAAACTTTGAAATTTTAGTCTGATAAAATTAAGAAAAAATATTTTTTGAGTAGAATTTCTAAGTTATAAACCCCATTACATAGCTTTACATTAATCTATGCAGGTCCATGCTCATAAAGAGCAGGGACCAACAAAACAGGTAGCAAAATGGGGTTTCATTAATTTTCTGAGCCTAGAAAGCTAAACATTATACTTAAAACACAAATTAAGAATTTATAGACATTGAAGTAACAGGGAAAATAATAATACAATCCTTCGTAAAACAGGCGACCTATAATAATGCAATTTTGACCAAAAAGACAAAACCCTATAATCTGAAAAATCTTTGAAAAGAAATTTAAGTCCAATCTTAATTTGGCAATTCTTATTTACTCTTACAAGAAATAGTTTAAGGACGACTGACGAACATAAGATGAGTAATCTAGATTATACAATGAGCATCTTCTTAGGTGAGCAAGAAAGTTGAATATTTTTTTATTGTCAAAATCTCGACAAATAGAACATACTATTTAAAACATCCAATTTACACAAGGTACTCATTCACAGATTTTAACTTGAATATCAACATTTTCTTTAACTATCAAAATTGTATGGAAATACTTTTGGAAGCAGAAAGTAGTGTTCTGATAATGATAATTGTAATGGAAATTGACATACAACTACGAATGAAGGTGTTGCATGTAGTTTAAATCTACCCCGTATGTCACAGTATGGACAATTTTAGAGCATTTTGTGACTTTTATTGAATATTTCTTGCAATCTATATGTCAATGTTTTCTTAATATTATTAACAATTAATTTTTGACACAATTACAGACACGGAATGGTATTTTGAAAATATGGACAAAGTTAACCAAATCTGTGAAGTAGTACCTTTAAAATAATGTAACAGATAAAATGTAGACTTATAATACAAAGAGCTGAAATCATTCTTTATCAGCAATTTTGTGCAATATTTTATAAATACATGTAAATATAAAACAATATGAAGTGCCATCCAAAAATTAACTCAAAATAATAACTAGCAAAATAGCTGGGTTTTTTTCATTATTACAATGTATTAACATGATAGTTATAATAGATTTTATCATTTGAAAGATGAGTAATGATTCTTTATACAATTGTAATTGTTATACATAAAATTATACATGTATCTCAAGATATGTTTTTAATATTTTCACAACTTAGGAATAAGAATTGGTAATAATTTAAAAACAAGTTATCATTTACAAGTGTAAAGAAAATTTTGGATGACACTTCATAAATAGTTGTAGCTATTTTATTAAGCAATATAGCTTGTTCAGCATTTCAAGTTAATACCAATATGTTCAGCATAAAATCAAGTCACACAGTTCACTTGTTGGACAGGCAATAGAATCTCATACAGCAAAGCCAACAAATGAAAGCGACAAACACAAATCATAATTTTTAATATGTATTTGTTATTTTACACATTTTTCTACAGATATTATGTTAAAAAAACAACAACAAAAGTCAATTCTTTAATTTCTTAGAGTACATAATGATCACTGCTGCAATGTTATACAAGAAAATGTATATATCCTTCCAATAACTGTAAAATGCAGTCCCTAAACTGAGCAAAGATTAATTAAGCAAAATTTGAACAGGTAAAAGTAACTGAGCAAAGCATAAAAGCAGAGGAAAAGCTAATCATAAACAGCAAAGGTAAAGAAAACTTGTGCGTACAACTAGCAGCATCAAGCTTAAATTCAAAAAACATTCTCCTTTGGCTTAAGAATTAGAAGCTATTAGAAGGGCATTCTCTGACGATTATTACATTAAAAATATACAATATAAACTTGTCAAACTCGCAATAAAAAATAATTTACACTAAGAATGATTCCTAATGGTTTTACACTATGTGGAGTGTTAAAACCCTACAATTTAAACTCTTTGGAATTCTAGCTTGACCAACAAATTGCTAAATTGAATAGTCGTAAATATACAATTTTAGAATCTTGAAGAACAAGATTAAAAAAAATTAACAACTTTGTAAAACATACTATTAACATAACTTCTAAATACAAAACATCAAACTATTTTTATTCATTTTGTACTTAAAACTTATAATTAAGAAAAGAAAGGACTTGAAGTTGTCGAAAATTGTCCTAAAAAATATAGAAAACTTTAGCACATCAACTAAAGTTTGCTTAAAATGGCACAAAAAACTTAACTCTCTCAATCCAAATCTCAACTAGATTTTTAACTTACTCATAACGTACTCAATAAGTTAAGATAAATTGTTTGATGTTAACGCATGACAATATTTTTATGACTTAATATTTACATCTTTACTTCTTGTATACAACATGTAAACATTAATTAAACATCAATAAAATAATGTTACATACATTTCTTTATTTTACTTAGCTACATAATGGATAATTTATGGTAGGAGGTCAAATATAATGTTTAAACTATTGACAGTCAATGACTATAGTAATTATAAATAATATCAATTTCTATCAATTTTATACAGGGTTTTAAGTTGAGTCAACACATTTTGGTTATTTCACAGCATCAAGCACACCTAACCTAGCTTTCCTGGACCCTTGTCGCAAACCAGTACTCACCTACCCTTCCACAAGGCTGGTAAGTTCTCCACATACCTTATTAATGGTGGAAAATTGACATTATTGTCATTTTTTTTCAAGGAAGGGTATAACCTCCCCAAGTGGGATTTGCATCCATTACACCTTTAAGACACTAGATTCGAAATCCAGGTGTGCACCAAACTGCTATACCAACCTGGGTTAAATATTATAATTTCATCTAACTCAAATATTTATTCTAGAACATTGAATTTGGATTTACAATTATTGTGATGATTTCAGAGTCTAAATTTTCTGTCTGAACTAAAACATTTTTGTTTAATCCCTTCTGTAAAGCATTTTGAGTGCACACACCTCGCCAGTGAGCTAGCTGGAATGCAGAGGTGGGAAAAAAACTTACCTAGGAAGTAAACCTTCCTTTCCAAACCCCCAAGATATAAACAATCTACAAAATTAGTACATGAAAGTGGTTTTTCTAACACAATCATTTTAAGAGCAAGCATTGTATCTCATTGGCAGAATTTTGGTTGTCCAAGAGAAATTGTTGGTTGCCTGAAGCAAAAATTGGTTGTCCCAGGCAACCAGACATCCACTAATTTTGAAGACTGTTTATATTCGAATAGATCAAATAAATAAAATATCTAATGTCTACAAATTGGCAACAGCAGTTGCTAAACTGGAATAATTGAGTCACAACTGGTTAAAAGAAACAAGGTAGACAACTCCAGCAATACAGACAAGATCAAGGGAGAAAATAACAGAAATTTGAATAATTAAAGATTTGAACAAGGGAGACAACTTTAACATTACATACAAGATCAAGGGAGATAATAACTAAAATTTGAATATTTAAAAATTTGAACAAGGGAAACCACTCCAACAATACAGACAAGATCAAGGGAGATAATAACTAAAATTTGAATATTTAAAAATTTGAACAAGGGAGACAACTTCAACATTACAGACAAGATCAAGGGAGATAATAACTATAATTTCACTTCTTACAGATTTGAACAAGGGAAACAACTCCAACATTACAAACAAAATCAAGGGAGATAATTACTAAAATTTAATTTCTTACTGATTTGAACAAGGGAAACAACTTCAACATTACAAACAAGATAAAGGGAGATAATAACTTAACTGACTTTTTACAGATTAAAACAATGTGGACTACTCCAACATGACAAACATGTTCATGGGAGCATAATAAAATTCCATAAAAATGTCCCCGTCGAAACAATGGGTCCAGAGGACCCTTGCACATTTACCAGAAACCTTCCTAACACTTGGTAGACATTGTAACACAGTTTGTTTTCTCAAGTGTCAAAGTTTAAATAATTTAATCGTGACTAATTACAAACTATCACAATATCACGAGTGTTAAACAAGAACACGAAGTCACCGTGAAATCATTCAAGTTTTGACAGTTGAGACAAAATTAACTATTATACGGGTAAAATTTAAAAAAAAGTCTTAGTTCAAGAGCTTCAGAGGATGCTACATGCCCCCAAAATAGTAAACTCTATTCAACTGTCAGTGTGGCATACATTAACCCTGCTGATTTAAATACTTGATTTTTGATATTGAGTAAAGAAATAAGGAAATAAGTATTTAAATCAAGGGGTTTACTGTATCACAGTATGCACCATAGACAGTTGAAAAAAATTAATATCTAGCAATAGAACTCATATTTTTTTACAAGAACATTTTAAAAGAATTAGAGAATACTGACAAGAAGGCCAAATTTGATGCCCATCCATCCTGCCCTATCACAGAAGCTTACCAAAAGCAAAGCTAATATAAGCGAAGCAAGAGGGTCCTGAGGACCCTGGACCACTCACATGAGAACTAGAAGCTAAAGGCATCTGACAAAAGATTGTTTAACAGTTTCAGCTGATGAAAACAGTAATCCCTTGGGCTGGGCCAATTATGAACCAACAATCATTATCCCTTAACCGCTCAATCCCGCATTTTTACGTGTCTAGACCCCCCCCTCAAAATGGCCGCCACAGCCTTGAAAATGGTGTTTTTTAACTGGATTAAGCGAATTTCACTAAAGGATAGTTGTCCCAAAAAAATGAACTCGTTTTCGCGCGCCGCCCCCTTCAATTGATGTCTCAGGGGGGTTCCGAAGGGGGGATGTGCCCCCCTTTGTTGCTGGGGTTTGAAGGGGGCGCAGCGCCCCTCATCGCCAGAAAAAAAATCGGGGTCATTGAGTGCAGAGAAATGGCGCCAAATGCTGATAAGGAAACATGTTTTCAGTATCTGAAAAGACCTGGCACTTTAGACCTCAATTTCGGAAAATATTACTGTTTGAAGTGCAGACGTGGGGCGGAAAAAGAGCGAAAATTGCATTTTTTGCCGTTTTTGCTCCGCCCCAGCGTTGCCATGGTAACGGGGATCGGGGCTCAACTTGGTTTTTCTGAAAGACATTTACCCAGGGAATAACTTGGCCAAGTTGCATAACTGTATGATAGTTAGTAATGAAATTAGAGCATCTTGAAATAGCCCTAGCGCGTAATGGTGAAAAAATGGCTACTTTTCACACATGTCGCAACCAGTAAAGGGTTATTTAAACAATCTTTGAAAAAGACCTCAAGATAATATCACATATCAAATATGAAAGTTCTATGCCTTGTCATTTTTGAGATGATTATTTTTTAACATTTATTTTTACAACTCTACGTAAATATTGTGATCCCTGGGGCGGAGCTAATTTTGACCCAGTGGCATAGGGATCATTGTAAAGCAATTCTAGTGATGCTACCTGCCAAAATAAATTAAATGTTGACTTTATAGTTTTTGACAAGATCTTTTAAGAAATTGTTGACGACAGACGCACACACCCCCACACGCACTAACGCACATTGGTCAGAGCCCCCCACAATAGCTCACCTTGAGCATTTTGTGCTCAAGCGAGCTGAAAAGTGTGTTTAACTTTCAAACAAAAAGTGAGTGAAAGAAAAAAGAAATAAAAGTGTTGAAACAAAGCAACCAGGAACACAACAAAATAAAGCAAAAATGCAAATTATAATAATTGATAAAATAACTAAGAGTTTTACCGCCGGTGCAGAGAGAACCACTTTGTGGTCGCCTGAGTGGTCGCTGTAGACTTGGACTTTCTGTGTTAGATGTGAGTGGCAAGATAAAAAATAAAATAAAAAAAACAGAGCAACTCATTGTTAGTGCTAGGTGATAGACAATTAATATTTGACATAATAAAACTAGCGACCCCTGATGTGGGGTCAAGTTTAGACCCTTGATGCGGGTCATGCTTATCAAACATTAAACTAAGGGTATTCCTTTATTTCACAAATCACAATTTTACATATATTATTAGATTAAAAAGAGTCAGTATACATTCAAAAAGGGGGTCAAGAAGTCACAAAATAGGGATATAGTTAAGAAGGTTCACTGCATTCATAAAAGGGTCAACATGTCACAAAATTTGCTGATCATATAATTAAACATAAGGCTATAACTATGTTGCTCTTACTAAAGATTGGTTCGACTTAGCAATAAACATGCTGACCATGTCTGGCCTGTCAGATAATTTTTAGCCTGCTATGAGAGTGTACATAATATAATGAACTGACAATGATAGACCTATAACAATGAATACTGTTCTTTGTTCTGTTTATTAGAATTGGTTGGAAGCATCTGAATCAATATTTTGCATAAATTTCCTAAAGAGACTTTCACAAAAGGCAATACCTGCTGTGCCTCTAGAAAATTATTGAACTTTAGAACTTAAATGTGAATTAAAGCCTGTAAACTTTTCTTAACTTAACAGAAAAGTACAAAACAAAATTGAACATAACACTAAACTTTAAAACATATTATACAGTAAGGAATACTTTCTGATAGGGAAGCAAGGTCATTAAACTTCAGTCCTTCGATAGGTCAGCAAAATGAAAAATTATTCCTGATCAGCAAGTTTTTAGCCATTTTTGATGCGCATCAAGAAATAACAGCTATTGCAAAAAAGTATTCCCTACTGTTATAGTATCTTTAGCTTTCATGATTAAAGTGAAAACATAAAATAAAAAGAAACACATTTAAGAACAAATAGCTGGTTTGTGGTAAACGGTTTTAACTCAATATAAAGAAAGAGTGAGTAACAACCTGTTTGCGCTAAACCGGCAAAACATGTTCTGTCACTTCCCAATTCAACATTGCGTCGCAAGAAACATAGAAAATAACTTCTTCAATTTTGTGGTAATTTCTCTTTCCAAACCCTCATCCCAATTTTTTATTTTTTTTTGGGGGGGGGGGGGTATGTGAGCAACAATTGGGTGGGTATACAAGGGAATTTTAAAAACCTATGCATGGAAAAGACTTTTGCAGCCATTGGGTTAACCATCACTAGGTCAAATTCATAACAAGGTCATCACAGTCAGTAAAAAGGTCAAAGGTCAAGGTCATTCCAAGCAAAAATTACTTATTTCTTCAAAAAACTAGGTCAATATTGCAGGGCTATTTGGAAAGTTGTTTTAACCAAGGTGGAATGAAAACAACAAGATAAAAAATTTAATGAACAAGAAAACTCGTAACATTTGGATTTGGATTTTATTTCTGATTATCTGGATTCTCAAATATAGATAGGCCTTTTTTATCGTATTGTCAGAACAATAACTTTTTAATTAAAATCCAGTACAAATAGGATGACATCATGTCCCTTCAATGCTAGACAAATTTAGTATCCGCATTCAAAGTATGAGTAAGTTTTGTTCATGTAATGTGTCCACATTCTCTACCTCAGTATTTTTTGTATTTTTTTTTTTTGGGGGGGGGGGGTTTATCAGCGGAGCAACACATATTACACATCCTATCACTGTTCTTGTAAAGGCTTAATCTCTATTGATTTACCTGTAAATAGGCGTATATATCAGTCAGTGACTGACAACTGCCCTACTTGATTAAGAATCATTTGTAGGAGGGGAATGGCGGTAGTATGCCCTGCCCAGAAATCAAATCCAGGACACCTTGATCAGTAGACTTTTGTGCTACAAACTAAGCTAGCTGGGCAGCTTGAATGAAAGAACAGATTTTGAGTACAAAATATTTCTCAACTGAAAGTTGAAGACATTCATTCAAAGCTTTCATAAATTGGTCAGCAAATAAGTTGTTCCAGTTTTGTTTTGACATGATAAAAAGAGATTCCATCACTATTTAAAAACCCAGATAATGCAATATATCCATTAACAAATGGAAGATTATTGAAAGGGGAGATTCTGTCACAAATCCAACTTCAGTTAAAATGAAAGAATACAAACATTCGGTAAAGATAGTTCAGCATAGTTATGTACATTTTTTTAACAAAATAGAAATTCTGATGACTTCATTAGAAGTTAGGTAATAAGCAAAATTTCTACATATCTAGTAAGAATTACAATTTGCAATTCAAATATGAAATTGGTAATTTCAATGATTGAACAAACAGTATACTTTTGCATTTTTGTACCTTTAGAGACCTAGATCAAAATCATCCAAAATTGAATGAACTTAACTGCAGAAATTTATGTATTCATTATGCAGGCATTTAAAAAAAAAATTACAAGCAAGTTCATCAATACTCTTTCGTTTAAGCTCAAGTTTTATTTTCCGCATAGAATCTCCCCTTACAGGGTAAACAAGACAACATACCGCTATCAGAATTGAGAATATCAACAAGTGTCGGGGAACTGTAAGAGGCGAGACGTACACAATCTGGTGTTGACAAATAATCTGAACAAATAGTCATATAAGAAAGAAATAAAAACGAGAAAAAAGTACAACGAAAAACAAAAAGTGAAAAGTTTGAAATGGGAAATAATTTCAGGTCATTGACAGGTCCAGCAATTATTTTGTGAGCAATTTCCTTATGTAATTTTTTAAAAACAAGTACTTTTGTGTTTTTAGTTGGGTTTAACATTGTAGCAACACATTGTATAGGTCATATTACGGCGGTAGGTCAACCTTATCACCATAGAAATTATTTTGTGACTCAGCAAAAATAAATGCCCTACCCAGGAATCCAACAGAATTGACACCTCTATCAGTAGACTTGTATGCTATCGACTGTGCTAGCCGGGGGGAGCAACAAGTTCTTGAAAAAAATAATTGAAAAATAGGCTAAAAAAGCAAATGGACACTCTCAAAAATAAAATTTCTGGATCTGCCATTGAATACCTGAACTTAAATATTGGGGACATAATCAAATTTATGGTTAATTATACATTTTTATCATTTAAGTTAATGAACATGGGCTTACCAAGCACAATTCATTACATCTTTTGGTAATAATTGGATAAAGGAAAACTAGAACCACAGAGGGGCTGTGCATATTTAGAACACAAAATGGACAAAAATCATTCTGGATAAAATATTTTTTGACAATTGCTATCACAGAATATTATCATGCAAATAATCTATTTATGGACATGTATTGTTCTCTTAACAATCTGGACACGATAAATGTGGGGAGTCAAAGCCGTCTCATATCATACAGTGCCTTAAGTATAACCCTGATCTGACCTTTATGCAAGAATTTTTACTACATTGAAAAAGAATGTAGTATCAATGCTCAATACCGATATCAGAGTATATCATCAAAGCTGGAATGTAATTATTACATAGGGATTAATTTTTTAAATATATCAAAGCGTACAATGAGTGTCAATTTAACACGTTAACATACTTCTATTTAAAATTGCTGTAAATCAATTGCTCATTTTGAATACATAACTTGCTGAAGTTGAGAAAGGCACAGTACAGATTTTTATCACGATATGTAAAGATATTATTAGATGCAAATGTGAAAGGTCAGATCGGGTCATACTTTCGGAACAATAAAAACAGAAATAGAATATTTTCACGTGATCTCTTCTATTTGATCACAAATGAAAAACAAACACTACACATTTTCTTCTTCTTATGATGTATATAGCATACAGATCTACTTTGAATTTCAACAATTTATACTAGACAATGAAATTGAACCAAGCATGCATTGGGTCCAATGTGACAGATTGCGTGGATGGTCAACAGTATTAATATATATATTATAGGTTACAACCAGAACTATCATACAATTGATGAATACCCCCACCTGGCATCATGTTGAAGGGGAAGGTCATTTGACCCAATCAATTGGCCACGCCTTCTAATTATTGACACTGTTGTTACAGGCGACTAACTGTCTAAACAAAGTTAACTTTTGTACAACAATATCTTAAAATTCCTTCAATCTGTAGTTGAGTTATTGCCTGGACAAACCAATTTTTTACAATATTTGACCTTTGACCCAATTAATTGACCACTCCTTCGAAGACTCGACACAATTTTGCACTAGAAACACTGTCTAGTTACAGATAACATTTGTGCAAGGTAATTTCAAAGTCCATCAATCCATGATGGAGTTATGGCACTAAAATGATTTGGAACGGATGGAAGGATGGACGCAATGACCAACTTACGGAAGGTCAGAAGGATGGACGCAATGACCAACTTACGGATGGTCAGAAGGATGGACGCAATGACCAACTTACAGATGGTCAGAAGGATGGATGCAATGACCAACTTACGGACGGTCAAAAGGATGGACGCAATGACCAACTTACGGACGGTCAGAAGGTTGGATGCAAGAACCAACTTACAGATGGTCAGAAGGATGGACGCAATGACCAACTTACAGACGGTCAGAAGGATGGACGCAATGACCAACTTACAGATGGTCAGAAGGATGGACGCAATGACCAACTTATGGACAGTCAGAAGGATGGACGCAATGACCAAATTACAGATGGTCAGAAGGATGGACGCAATGACCAACTTACAGATGGTCAGAAGGATTGACACAATGACCAACTTACGGATGGTCAGAAGGATGGACGCAATGACCAACTTACGGATGGTCAGAAGAATTGACGCAATGACCAACTTACGGATGGTCAGAAGGATGGACGCAATGACCAACTTACGGATGGTCAGAAGGATGGACGCAATGACCAACTTACGGATGGTCAGAAGGATGGACGCAATGACCAACTTACGGACAGTCAGAAAAATGGACTCAATGACCAACTCACGGACGGTCAGAAGGATGGACGCAATGACCAACTTACGGATGGTCAGAAGGATGGATGCAATGACCAACTTACAGATGGTCAGAAGGATGGACGCAATGACCAACTTATGGATGGTCAGAAGGATGGATGCAAGAACCAACTTACAGATGGTCAGAAGGATGGACGCAATGACCAACTTACGGACGGTCAGAAGTAAGGACGCAAGAACCAACTTACAGATGGTCAGAAGGATGGACATAATGACCAACTTACAGACGGTCAGAAGGATGGACGCAGTAACCAACTTACAGATGGTCAGAAGGATGGACAGACAAAGTGACTCCTATATAGCTCCCACCACTAGTGGTGGTGAGAGTATAATTATATACATATCAACATAAAAACAACACATTAAACAAGCTGAACAAAAATAAGATTTCCTACATCAGTTTAGTTACACATTTGTCACTTTAAACCACTAGCAACTAAGGTCAAATTTGCATTTCTAACTTTAACGAAGGCCAAATTTGCATTTCTAACTTCAACGAAGGCCAAATTTGCATTTCTAACTTCAACAAAGGCCAAATTTGCCTTTCTAACTTCAACAAAGGCCAAATTCGCACTTCTAACTGCAACAAAGGCCAAATTTGCATTTCTAACTTCAACAAAGGCCAAATTTGCATTTCTAACTGCAACGAAGGCCAAATTTGCATTTCT
This sequence comes from Mactra quadrangularis, assembly GCA_025267735.1. Taxonomy (NCBI): domain Eukaryota; kingdom Metazoa; phylum Mollusca; class Bivalvia; order Venerida; family Mactridae; genus Mactra; species Mactra quadrangularis. The sequence continues at coordinate 41,457,496 of CM046305.1, read as the reverse complement.
AACTTCAACAAAGGCCAAATTTGCATTTCTATCTGCAACGAAGGCCAAATTTGCATTTCTAACTTCAACAAAGGCCAAATTTGCATTTCTAACTGCAACGAAGGCCAAATTTGCATTCCTAACTTCAACAAAGGCCAAATTCGCATTTCTAACTGCAACGAAGGCCAAATTCGCATTTCTAACTGCAACGAAGGCTTAATTTGCATTTTTAACTTCAACAAAGGCCAAATTTGCATTTCTAACTTCAACAAAGGCCAAATTTGCATTTCTAACTTCAACAAAGGCGAAATTTGCATTTCTAACTCCAACGAAGGCGAAATTTGCACTTCTAACTGCAACAAAGGCGAAATTTGCATTTCTAACTTCAACAAAGGCCAAATTTGCACTTCTAACTTCAACGAAGGCGAAATTTGCATTTCTAACTTCAACGAAGGCAAAATTTGCATTTCTAACTGCAACGAAGGCCAAATTTGCATTTCTAACTTCAACAAAGGCCAAATTTGCATTTCTAACTGCAACGAAGGCCAAATTTGCATTTCTAACTTCAACAAAGGCCAAATTTGCATTACTAACTGCAACGAAGGCAAAATTTGCATTCCTAACTTCAACAAAGGCCAAATTTTCATTTCTAACTTCAACAAAGGCCAAATTCGCATTTCTAACTGCAACGAAGGCTTAATTTTCATTTTTAACTTCAACAAAGGCCAAATTTGCATTTCTAACTTCAACAAAGGCCAAATTTGCATTTCTAACTTCAACGAAGGCGAAATTTGCATTTCTAACTCCAACGAAGGCGAAATTTGCATTTCTAACTTCAACGAAGGCGAAATTTGCATTTCTAACTTCAACGAAGGCGAAATTTGCATTTCTAACTTCAACGAAGGCAAAATTTGCATTTCTAACTGCAACGAAGGCCAAATTTGCATTTCTAACTTCAACAAAGGCCAAATTTGCATTTCTAATTTCAACGAAGGCCAAATTTGCATTTCTAACTTCAACAAAGGCCAAATTTTCATTTCTAACTTCAACAAAGGCCAAATTTGCATTTCTAACTGCAACAAAGGCCAAATTTGCATTTATAACTTCAACGAAGGCCAAATTTGCATTTATAACTTCAACGAAGGCCAAATTTGCATTTCTAACTTCAACAAAGGCCAAATTTGCATTTCTAACTTCAACAAAGGCCAAATTTGCATTTCTAACTTCAACAAAGGCCAAATTTGCATTTCTACCTTTCTATGTGTACTATTGATAAAATAAGAAGGGAAAATTGTTAAAAAGAAACTGATTTTATTCAGTAATATGTTGGTAGCAATCTTTAGACAGGGTTTGACACTAACAGTGCCATGGGATTCTGAGGATCCCACAAAATTCGGAGGAATCCCTGGATTCTGTCAAGATCCCTTTCAAGTTTTGTTCTGAAGAACTGCAAGGATGCATCTAGAACTTGTGGGAATTTGGCGCAGTTTCCAAATTTTAGGGATTTTTTTTCAAATTTGTAGGAATCCCCCAATGCTGAACTCTAGATGCATCCCTGGAAACTATCACTTCCAGGATATGTAGCTTGGAATTTAAGGTCTCATAATTTGTTGGTAAGGAACCACATTAAACTTATAGGTATTTTGTTATATTTAAAGTGAACTAAAGAAATAAGAAACATTATCCAAACAAATCCAAAGGTGTATCAGGAAGGTCAAACATTGTGACATTATTATATCAAAGACCCCAACACACACAGACAGACGGACAAACACAAGTACACATACATCAGGACAAACAAACAAACAACAAGTTAAACATATAAATTATAACTTAGCAAACATACAAACAAAACTCACCATCCATTTCTGTAATAACATTGCCAGAATTATTACTCGTACAAATTTTACTAGTCACATTTTACTGAATTGTCATTAAGAGACTCTAATAAAAGTTGCTAATTTGTTACAAAGAAGTCCTTACATGGAAGGGTATAATCTCCCTGGGTGGGATTTGAACCCGAACCCCCTTCGGGACACTAGATTCAAAATCCTGACACACTACCAACTTGGCTATTGATCCAGAGCTGCAACGATTGCTGGAAAGTCGATTTGATATATTTATCTTTAGGAATGTAACAACGTGAAGCACAGTCTCACTGTCAACATACTTTGTCTTTTAGGTGCGCCTTTGCTTTTATTGTTATAACTTATGTAGACACGGATAAGGTCAGTATCGAATCAAAAATCGCATGCCCTGAATCGAAATCAAATCAGGGTTCTTGCAATTAAGTTTCGATGTATCGAATTGAATCGTTGCAGCCCTATTGACCCAAGTTATATCATTAATAAATACATGGGCTATCAAAATACAACAATGAAATCAAAGCACCATTGTCAATAACAACATATCTGATACTTTCAATTTGACACATTGGAAAGCACAATATTCAGAAGATAAAATTACTTAAGCACAATCATAATCATACAATATTTAGACTGGGTTTCATTGTTAAATTAAAATTGTAATTCAAACGTCAGTAGTGCATACATTAACCCTGCTGATATGAATACTCAATGTGTGCTCTATAATCCTGGTACATCAGTAAGTATGTCTATTGTCATCCATTGTTCATATAAAAGTCCTGTATCAAGTATTGATGTACTAAGATTTTTAAACAAACAACAAGTATTTAAATCAGCACAACTATTGATGCTCCTCTGACAGTTAAATACAAGTTAACAAATTAGATGAACAGCATACTTATTCATATAACCCATAGCCTTTTATATTGTTCACATATTAACATGAGCTGAGAGTACCAAATAAACTATTAACTTTATAATAGTAAACCAAATTTTGAGAAATGAAAGTAAATTAAGCTCTCATTATACATTAGTAAAAAAGTTTACGCCACACAAAAGCTATCTACAATTTTACTAAATAAAAAGAGTCATATAAAAGAAAAAAAGCTATTAGAAGAAATTGTACCTATGCCAGAAAACATCCGCACTGCCATGGTGTTTCATTCAAAGCAAATAATCTGAAGCCTATGAGACAAAACTTGAGTAATTTTAGATTTTTATGTTCTCTTCGACAAGCTAAGAATACCAAACCCTTAAAACAGTGACACACAAAAGAGACAAAATCAGCATCCAAAATACACCAGAAAAAAATAAAGAATACATTTGATTTCTATTCTAAATTCAGAACTGCCAAAATGAAATCAAGATCAGCTGAAAGACCTTCTCAGAAATAACAGTAAATTTGAGTAAGTTTACCCATTTATTGTTTAATGAGTTTTAAGAGAAAATTTGGGTCAAATTTGCATCTTACTGAATGAATTTTCAAAACATTTGACCATAATTTGGTATTACCAATTCAAAACTTCTGTGAATGCAATCGAAAACGAGTAATGTAATGTGGAAACCACATTAAAGCCGGATTTAAAACTTTAACACAAAAATTTCAAAGGGAAATAATCCAAAATAAAGCCAGGTAGAGTTGTGGTTACTGTCTAATTCTGTTCATCACATGGTATGTTATCATTGTATGAAGTTTAATAAAGATCTGACAATAAATGGCAGAGATATATGCTAAATTGAAAACTTTAACACAATTGTTAACGACACCATTCGCCTGCCCAACCGCCTGCCCGCCAGTTTTTTTGTTGAAAAATCCGGGTAAAAATATTTTTTCCACAAGAGATCATGGGTCTGTAAAACATATATACTGAAGGCTTATTTGAAAGCTTGACTGGCTGTAGTCAGCTAATCTACTTAAAATTGGCAGTTCTGGAAACATTAAATAGCATACAGTCCTACAAATACATACATTAATAAATTCAATATTTAATAAAAGTATGAATCAGGCCAAATAAGTTTGTTTTCTGTAATCAATGATCCGAGGTGCCCTGCCCTTTTCTAAGTTCTAGATCAATTCAGCAACAGTTTATACTAAAGTTGAACATTCTTTGAAAGAGATCGAAATGAAAGAATAATTCTTAAGAAGTTCTTCTCCATAAAATGGTTATCAAAAATTCTCGAAAACTTCTACACAAACTAAGGTTACAGAAAACAAACATTATTTGTAAAGCCTGTAGTCAGTAGACAATATATAAAATTACCTTTAAATGCTTCAGGATTAAGATAGAGTAAACTGGAGAAAGAATGATGGCTGTCTTTAATTGGTAAATGTATCGTACAATAATGCTTCTCTAGTATTGCTGAAAAAGAAATATATGAATATACATGAGTGGGTGTGGCTTAGCATTAATAATTAGAATAAAATGGTAGGGGGTTGGTCCTGCATAATATTAATAATTTTCAGAATTAACATGAGTGGGCATGACTTGGCAATAATATTCATAATAAAATAGGTGAGGGTTTGGTTTTTCATAATAATTTTTTTAATTTATATAGGTGATTTATATAAGACTTAGCAATAACTAGATAAAATAGGTGGAGTGTGGTCTTAATATATAATAATAATAATCAATATAAGTGGGCATAGCCTTACCGCATAGGAGTAAAAATAATAAAATATGTGTGGAGGCAGCCATATCCTAGTAACAGTCTTGATAAATATGGGAGGACATGGTTAACAATTCTAATATTCAAAAACAATATTATAGAGCATTAATATCTACCAGCATGCAAAAACAATTATATAAGTGATTTTTAAAATAAAACATGATTTTTCAACTTTCGAAGTTTCAATTAATATACATAGACACAGCTAACGGTAAAATAGCATAATGGACATAACAGAGCTTGCTAAACAGTTAAAATAATCAGATTTGAATTGAGAAAGTGTAGCAAAAACAATTAGTTTCTTAAGGTGGGTCGGTACCTTACTCGGGGAAGAAAACAAACAAAATATTTTGTTCACCGATTACAAGTCGTGAAAAAAATCGACAATGTCACTAAGGTTACCAGAAAAACAAACAAGAAGCATGAAGGTATAACTGCCTGCCAACTTATATCATAATCGGTGAACATAATATTTTTTTTCGTTTTTCCCTCCGAGTAAGGTACCGACCCACCTTAAACTGACAGATATAGAGCTTGAAAATCTAGAAGCTAACTCTAAAGCAATTAATCTAAACAGTGAATTGTTATACACTAGTTTCGTTGAATAATTCTTGAGGAATTAAAATAAATTATAAATTAACAATAATAAAATACATGTATCATAAAAATGTTATAAAAAGTAAATACTGACTAAAGAAAATCTACTTATTAAAACTGACTAAAGCACTTGTAATTTCTATAATAATATTTTGTTGTTTTTTTACCCAAAATGCTGTTTAAGAACATTGAAAATTTATCAGCTAATGCAGAGATGGAAATGCAAAGATTAGTTTTGCAAGCCATTTTGATGGGGGTGTGCTATCCACAGACTGCAGTTGGACAATTACTTGCAATAACAGCTGAGCAAAGAAGAGAACTGGGAGCATTTCAGATGTAAAATAAGTGAGTACACAAACAGAGAATTATAGATGAGGTTTTGTTCAGACTAATCAAGTGCTGAAGTCAAATTGTCTATTCATCTATTATTATATAAGTAATAACATAATACGTCCGTTTTTTCAAAACGGGCGTATAAAAAAACTAAACATTTTAATCTTGAATACAACATAAATAAATGCTAAATAAATAATATAGAACTAATAATAGTGAAAAGAAACTATATGTACATGTATTTAGCACTATTTATATACATGTAATACATATCTCAACATTACATGTCGTGACCCTTCCCTCAGCTAGAATATTACTGATATTGAGAATCCGACAAATTTTTATGTTTGATGCTCCCATATCAATATCCTCCAACAAAATACTGTACCAAGGTTACTTTGTTTTCAATACGAAGACCTTCTCTAATGTTTTAGATCACGTAAGACTATCTTGGCATATAAGCCACATACGATCTAAATGCCAACTTGACTTATACTTCACCATGTTACACCTATGTACAATTATATATTTCAACACACTGCTTTAGAAAGCTATCTTCTGAATCTTTCCAAAAACAGTATGTTTAGACCAATTAACACTAGATTTAATGCAGTGTCAACACAATTTAGGTCATTTCACGGCTTCCAGCGCACCTAACCTAGCTTTCCTGGACCCTTGTCTGTATAACCAGTACTCACCTACCCTTCCACAAGGCCGGAAACTTCTCCATATTACTTAATCAATGGAGGAAAATCGACATTATTGTCAAATTTTCATGGAAGGGTATAACCACCCCAGGTGGGATTCGAACCCGCACCCACTTGGGCACGAGATTCCAAATCCTGGCGCGCTACCAACTGCGCTATCGACCCAGGTTAACAAATCAACTAACAAAGAACCAAAAACATTGTCTGAAGACCCTAGAGACGTCATTGTTAGGCTAAATTAAGTTCTTCTATTTGTTATTTGTAAATAGCATCCCTTTTATAACAAAAGTTTCAAAATATAAAATAATCGCCCTCTTTGCTTTTTGGCTGTTTCTTAGGTCTGGGAATTTTTACATGGGTTTTCCCCATGTTTGGTAGCGGTTTGTAGCAAATCCTCATTATTATTTGTGGCGGACAATTACAGTAGTCTGTGAGTGCGCAAATCAAGGGATAATTACTACCTCAATTAAAGTAGTCCCCATTATGCATTAACAAGCTGACAATATGATGTGTGTGCAATTGAAAATTATCAAATCCGGTATATGTAAGGGAAAGTTCCATTGTATCGTTTCCCATTATTTTGTAACCTTGTGTTTATATATTCTATGGAAACCCCATGTCCGACAGCACTATCTGCGCTTTGATTACGGTTGCTTTTCCTTAAAAGTTTGCTTACATCTTTTTTACATGTATATACAATAGTAATAACAAAGTTATAAGGAGAATAATATGGGTGAAGTATACAGTCTAAGAATTTAGTATATAAAAGTGGTTGTCCAAAACAGGTGGTTTCAGCAACAAGCACTATAGCTTGTTTGTGAAATTTTTGGTTGCCTAAAAGAAAAATTTGTTTGCTTTGTCTAAAAATGGTTATCCCGGACAACCTGACATTCATTAATTTCGTAGACTGAGTAAAGCTTGTGAAAATTAATCTGAGACACAAAATACAATTTAAATGTAGTTGTTGTTGATGTTGGATTTAACGCCATAGCGCAACTCATCGTATAGGTCATATCATGGCGATCAATCAACCTACTCACCATTCCTGGAAAGACTTAAAATTCTAAAAAACCTACTATCAAGATATAGACATATACAGATTTCATATAAATTACATCCAGTAATTTATTCTAAAAATTTTTCAATTAATAATGGAAACATTCACCCATGAATTGATGAAAAACTGGCTTAATTCTTGAATAAATCATGGGGAATATCTGTTTATTTGAACATGATACCTTTATTAATTGTAATACTCTGTCTTAAAATATTCTGAAAACCTTAAAAAATAAAAATTTTATCATTTGATTCCGGATTTAATTTTATAATTTGGATTATCTAGTTTTTCTATATACATGTACTGATTTTAACACTGTGTTAACACAATTAAGGATATTTTATGGTGTCCAGCTCACCTAACCAAGATTTCCTGGAACTAGTCTTTATTGCAAGGATTGCCCAATTCACCAAAAAATAACAGACGTTCTCCTTTATGAACGCAGCACTGACGAATGAACAGATTTCATTATCAAACATTTTTTACCTTCAACTTGCAAGACAGCCTTTCAACATAGAAAATGGGCCCTTTATCAAACATATCAGGCCAAGACCTTTTTCCCTAATCTAGAAAAAATATCCCTAGAAGGCTCACAGATGATATGTGCCAAAACAAGATTGCACTATAGTTCAATGTGAGAAAAATACTCATATAAGCTAAAAACCTGCCTACATATACAAACAATTATCTACGAGTTTACAAAAGTGCTAATACACAAAATAATAGTAATAACTGATAGTGAATAAATAACAGGTATACCCCTACAAAAAAATAAGCCTTAGAATTGAAATAAATAGAAGAAAAATATTATTTGAGTAAGTGTGACTCATAAAAGTGCAACAGTATACACTTTGAGGGTTGCCAACAAGACTAAAAAAAGCATTGCGTAAAAGAGAGTCACTACAGTCTTGCAGGCAACCTTGGACTTTAGAGTTGACTGAAAATTCCAGTGTTTGTCTAAAAATGACACAAAATTCCCTTTCCAGGAATATAGGGCTATGCATTTACACTAAATACCACAATCCCTGCAGTTGGCCATTTATTGTGTCCAAACCACAGAGACTGTCAAAGATTTTTAGCCGGAAATTTCTTTTTTTGTGTTTATGTATATTAAGCTCACATGAATAACTCCCTCTAAACTTTATTTGTAGAGGTAAAGTAGATTAAATGAATATAATAAAGTGAACAGTCCAATACAAAAATAAAATGTGTTTTAATACTAGGTGCATGCTTCGTACATGTTAAAAAGTCACATGACACAAAATGTTGATACGAACTTAGACCTTCGGGTATGTCCCAGTGACTCAAGGTGTTACACATGTCACTTAGAGAGTATCGAAAAGGGAGATAATTCATCGATCGTCCAGAATTACTTTTGTCTGAAATTCAGTAGTTTACAAAAAATAAATATCTGGGGTACATATGATAAAAAATCTAACAATACTTTAGCACTGTAATATAAATGGTTATAAAAGAAATTTGGTTAAAATACCTTTGATCCTACAAGGGCCACTTTAAAGGCTTTTTTGTCTCAAAATGGGGCAATTGAATGGGGCCATAAAAGGCTTTTTCAAAATTGAAAAAATTGACAAAAAATTCACATAAAAATGACAAAAATTATATTATTTTGAGCCAAAAGTCTACATTGTCTTGATGGCCTTGTCTAAGACGCAATGTGACCAAAATTCTAACTTTGAGATAAATAAAAATATCCCTACAATCCAATGCCTGGAAGGCAAGATATGCCATCCTTTAAAAGAGATTGTTTGCAATTTTCAGACCGGCTCAGCAAATTGCCAAGATCCATAATTTTTACAGGCAATTATGATTTTTTTATTAGATATAACAAGAAAAATCTGTTTGTGGATGGAGAATAATCAAATGTTCTGACTGAGTTTAAGTTTTTTTTTAATTTCAAAATTTACAAAAATTCCGAGTCAGAAAATTGCAAACAAACATTTTTGAATATAGTAAATCCATCTAGAAGAACATTGAAGTAAGTTTTCAACCACTTTCATGTATTGAATATAAACACTGCCAACACATAGCTAATATGTTTCTTATTGTTTATTAAATGTTTTTCGATGTTTTTTCCCCCCAACCAATTTCATAAAATACAAACAAACTCATTTCCATACCCTACATTATAACATATTGAAAGTGCAATGACAATAAAAATTAGTATTATTCAAAAATTGCAATATTTTTTACACAAATGGATAAGGCAAAATACATCAATGTTAGGCAATAAAAATATCTATGGTTGTACCTAAGTTTAATAAGCATATACAAATGTAATTTAACATCATGAAGAAAAAAAATGCATTATTTAAGCAATAAAATATACAGGGGCTCATTTTAACGGCTACATGTAAATCAAAGATTTGCAACAATTTTGTGGAGTTAAAGAAGAGTGGTGCTGTTCACAAAAATTCTTACGAAAAAAATCTTCGTAAGTTAGTTTCATATATTTAGCACTTAAAAGTCAGGTGTATATTAAGCATAACTATGATATGATATTCAAAAGGTATACACAATTCTACACAAATTGTATAATATTTAGAATCGATAAGCCAAAAAATGAACATATTCTTGCTTTTGACTTACGAGATTTTTTCGTAAGAATTTTTGTGAAAGCACCGCAGCTCACAACAAAATAATACCAAAATTGACCGCACAAAGTTAGGTTGTATTTTAAAATTGAAGGTAACAACTTACAAAATACATCTCTATTTTCACTGTCTTCCAGGCTACGACTTCTTTTCTCATCAAAGTTTTTCATCCCTTCATCAAAACCTGTAATAAACAAGAAATATAATGTGGTAATCACATTAAATCTGAATTTTAAAGATCTGACCCTAAATGGCAGGGATATCCAACATATTGAAAACTAAAACACAAAAATTACAAAGGGAAATAATCCATAATAAAGCCAGGTAGAGTTTTGGTTACTTTCTAATTCTGTTGATCACATGGTATATTATAATTGTATGAAGTTTCATAAAGATCTGACAATAAATGGCAGAAATATATGGTAAAGAAAACATTCAAACTCCCAGTGACCTTCACCTTTGACTCAGTGGCCTCAGAACCAAAAGCGCACATCCTTGATACAAGGGCTATCAACACATAAAATTAGGTGAATCTAGGTACATTCCTTGTTGAGTTATCGTCCGAACAAGCAATTGTCCACAGACTGTTAGACAAATAAACTGACGGACAACATCATTACATAATATGACCAGTTTTCAAACGGGTGTATAAAAATTATATACTGCCAGAATTCTACTGATTGAGGGGTCGTGGGTTCTATTCCTGGGCGGCCCATACTTTCATGGAGCTTTGTCATGAAATTATTTCAACGGCCATTCTCCCTCCTACCAATGATTTTTAATTATGTAGGGCAGTTGTCAGTCACTGACGAAAGTATGCGCTTAGTAGTCGGTTAACAGCTTAATCCAGAGATTTAGCATTTCCGGGAGGAGTGAGTAGGTTGACTGACCGCCGTTGTATGACTGTATATGTGTTGCTATGGCGTTAAACCCAACAAAAACAAAAACTTACTTCCAGATCTGTCTCTCATTTTATTAGTAGAATTGGAAACGTGTATCAGTATAGGTTTAGATATACAACTTTCACTTTTAGTAGAAGATACATTAGTAGGTGATTGGTCCGCCTCATTCTCATCACTAGGTATAACTTTCAATGTCGTATCTGAACCAGTCGCTTTCTGTAAATTAAAAAACATATATTAATTATAAGATTTTTGTCATGCAGTCTCAAGGGCTTGGCACTAACTGTATTTAGCAGAGATCCAGAGGGACCCCAAATCAGTTTTTCAGAGTTTTCTCCTCAGCATTAGGGATTCCTCCAGTAAAATACAAACATTTTATATACAGATTTGCAATCACAAATTGTGATAAATAATTCATTACAATTTAACGTCATGTAAACAACAATCAAACAAATCCATGATTTTGCAATAACCAAGGTGGTCTTTACAGCAGAACCCTACTGTAGTACCAATACTAGTGAGATTATAATGAGAGAGTATAAGACGTCTCAGTCAACGCAAAAATCAACAGTTTATTATAATATTGGACAGCAAGTCCTGTGAAGAGTAAAACTTGACAGGACCAAACTAAGTCTTGCAGAACTAAAGACATTTTACTTATTCTAATGAATTAACAAGAAATGTAATGTGGAAACCACATAAAAGCCGGATTTAAAAACTTTAACACATAATCCATATTAAAGCCAGGTACAGTTGTGGTTACTTTCTAATTCTGTTCATCACATGGTATGTTATCATTGTATGAAGTTTCATAAAGATCTGACATAAATGGCAGAGACAGATTCTAAATTGAAAATTTTAACCCAATTTTAACGACACCGTTGAAAAATCTGGCTAAAAACTGTGTGAATGAGATCAAATGTTTTGAAGAACAGTCTGTCCTGTAAACCTGAAGATCTAGACGGACGTTCTAATTTTTTAGTCAGCTATGTTAGATGGTGACTGATAAGATCTACAAACCTTGTCACTATCATCCCAGTCCCATTCTGGTATATCAGGGTCAGGTGACTTTGGTCCTGGTACAGATCTAGAGGACTGAAACAACAACAAAATTATTGTGATAAGTCAACTTTATATGTAATAAGCAACGCAGCACCATTTTATGATTGCTAATCACTGATGATTTAGAAACTAGTTAGATCAAGAGGTCCAGGGTTCGAAGCCCACTAGGGCAGTGCTGATTTCCTTGAGCAAGAAATTCACCAACAATTGTTCCACTCCGCCCAGGAGTAAATGGGTACTGTAAAGGATCACCTGCGTGAAGGTGATTTCAATGATCAGGAGTTATCGTTAAAAAATTGTAAAGTCGGCTGAACATGTATATAGAAGCAGACTTTAAACCACACTTAAACTTTTTAATAACAACTATTTAAAACTTATGAACCAATACCCGATGATAAACTACTTTAAATAGCATTTATTCTGGTAATGATAATGATTTTTTCAAAAGAACTTGAACGTGATAAATATAATTTAATGCATTTAAAACAAGAAATATCTGGGAGCACCTGATTCAAATTCTAACTCTCAGCCTATGGGACACAGATTTTTAAAATGATCAGCTTTACAGGCAATGAAAGAAGAAAATCACTTTACCTGTACAAGAAGTTCCGATTCATTAGTTATAGTTTTAGAATGTTCATCTTCAAAACTTTCAGTGAACAGAAGATTATCATTATCCGATGATTCCAAGTTTTCTGATTTTTCAAGAACTTTTGGTCTCTCAGGAACTTTGGTATAACTATCATCTGGTTTAGTAATCACCACATCAAATTTCTTAGGCTTCTTAACACTTAATTGTTTCTCAGTCGACTCTGCTTTAGCCTTACTCTTGTCAGTAACAGGTTGTTCAACTTTCACTTCAGTAAGTGTTTCTTGACTTACATTTTCAGATTCACTAATATTACACTGTAGGCCAACACTTCCAATGTCTTCTTTATTATCATCTAACATTTTAGCATGAAGAAGTGCATCAACATTTTTATCATCATCATCATTAGACTGTTTAGCGTCATTTTCAATAGCGTCTAAGTCTTTATTTCCACTTTGGACCACAGTAACAACTTTTACCTCTCTAGCAGTAGGACCACTTACAACAACCTGTTTAGGAGCAAGTGGCTCACTTCTAGCTTCAATTACAACTCCAGAATCATCATTTTTATCATTTTCAGTATCAACCGCTTCAGTAACAGCTTTAGTAACATCATCTTGGTCAATTTCCATCTCCATATCTTTAGGACCATCACTAACTTTATTATCCAAACTTTGATCAGCATTGACTTCACCTTCAGCACTAACAGTGATATCAGGAATTACAGAAACATCAGCATTGACTGTCCCATCAGCCCCGACTCCAACATCAGCACTAACTGTGATATCAGGAATTACTGCCTTATCAGCACTGACTCCACCATCAGCACTGCCTGCACCATCAGCACCGATTGCCTTATCATCAGCACGGACCACATCATCAGCACTTTTCATAACCTCTCCTACACTTTCAGTTTTATCAGTGACAAGTTTATCTTCATTCTCTAGATTGTTAGACTCTTCAGGGATGGTTTCTTCAGTTATTGTATCTTTTATCACATCAGTTGTAACATTGTCGTCTGCTCTAGATTTATCTAATTCTTTATGTTGTGATGATTTACCCTGAAATCATAGTAAAACAGTTTATAACATCTATTTTTTTTTTTTTGGGGGGGTTTAACGCTGTGTCAACACAATTTAAGGTCATTTAAGGGCATCCAGCACATCTAACCTAGCTTTCCTGGACCCTTGTCTATAACTAGTACTCACCTACCCTTACAAAAGGCTTGAAACTTCTCCATATAGCTTATTAATGGAGGAAAGTTGACATCATTGTCAAATTTTAATGGAAGGATATAACCTCCCCAGGGGGTACTCGAACCTGTTCCCCTTCAAGACAGTTTTATGGAAATAGGTGGAGTGAACAGAAAAGGTTGCCATTAATATTATACCCAAGATGGCAGCAGCATCACTGCAAACATGTCAGTTTGGTGTTTTGAAAGCAATGTTGTTTAAATTTCACGTTTGACTGATTGTTTAGGATAACAATTTGCTATAAATAATGTAAGAAGCGAGTATATTTGCTACTGGTTTTGCCAATGATTCAGTTCCTACATCCAATTTCACTCGTTTGGCAGGTTTTGTGGAAGGGTCAGAATTTGATTCTGGCACAGTTTCGATAGCTAGCCCAAAGAATTTCTTCAAATATCAATATTACTTATGAGACATCTAACTTTCTACAGGTGCATACAGACCCCAGTGAAAAAACAAATCACAGATCAGTTCAGCTGTGTCTTGCACCTGGGGCCGTATTCCCATCTTACCTTAAGGATAAAATTCTCCTCAAATCTACAGATTTTCCTCAGAATAGACCAAAATTTTCTTAAGTTTGAGGAAATATTTTAAGTGGTATTCCCATCCTCACTCAAGTCTAAGATTTTCCTCAACACTGGTCAAATTTTCCTTATCTTTTGAGGAACGTTGGACCTACCTTATCTCAGAAAAATTTCCTCAACTTGTTATTTTGGACGCCATTTTTTCTCTCGACTAAAACATATTTTTGCGTTTTTCTCTAATAAACAGAGGAATTTATATCAAGGTAAGTCGTTTTTTATCATTTTTTTCGTTTATACCCTACTTGTAGGTGATCATTCGTCCAGAAAAAGTATTCGTAAGCGTTTTAACCATTGTTTACAATTTCGTCTGTACCGGCCTTGTCAGTGCGTGCGTTCATTTATTGAAACAAAAACATTGATTAGATTTCGGTGAGTTAAACTATATTTGCACTTAAATCTTTGAAATGTATTGTTAGTGAAACACATCGTAATATGTCATTGCTATTCAAGCTACCTTTCGTATAAAACATTCGATGTAAAAGAAGTCGCGTTTTCGTCCCCAAGGACATTCGTACTTGCGTCATGGTGTAAAAATATGACACGGAATAAAATAATTTACGTGATAGTTAAGTCAAATTGGAGCTTGTCAAGTGCAGGGCTGAAAATTTCCCAAAGGCATGAGTGTATTGTCTGTTTAACTGTGCCGTATACTAAAGTCTAAAATGTTGTTTTGAATCAATGAATGGGTAGACCCTTTTGGATAATCGACGTACCTAAGTTCGCGACCAACCTTGATTCGCGGCCATTTTTGTTTATGTTCATACTCTCGCGAGATTTCGAAATCGAGGCTATAACCTGACGTCACGTTTACTACTTGGTTTACGCTACCGTATTGATCTATTAACTTAAACAGAATGCGTTTTAAACAGTTTTTTTTGCAAAATTCGTTTGAGATTACACAATTACACACTTTTTCTTATTCCAAAATATATTGACTTTGATATTAACAATTTATTTACCGAAAACATAAAAATTACTTAACCAGAACGTTTGTCTGCAATGTTTTTCGTAAAATCTGGGATACGAGACACAAAAAAATAATTTTCATTGGCCTTATTTCAATGACGTCACAGCTCGCGAATCTAAAGTACCTTTTTCAAGATGGCTGCCGTTATACAGTTGTAGTTTGTTTTTATGTGTTTCAACCGTTTTTTTGCACTTTGGACAGGATTATTGATTGATATTGGTGCAAAATAAAATGATAGTGTCAATAAAGCAGGTTAACAACGACATTAAATGTTTTAAGTAACATTTTATTGTTTTTAACGCTTAACACCGCGAATCACGGTTAGTCCTGGATATAAAAATTAACATGTGGTAATAATTATGTGTTCACATTATGGGAAGAAGGATATGTAAGCGGCCGAATAGCTCAGTCGGGAGAGCACTTGCCCTGTAACCGATAGGTCCTGGGTTCGAGTCCCAGTCAGGCTGCATATTTTTCTTACCCTGTGACATTTTGCGCCCAACGTCGGGCCGTGACAATTACTTGGTCAGTTGAGAAAAGCTTGTAAAAAAATAAATGCTTCTTAAATGGGAGTGGTAAGTATAAATATAAACAGGTATATTGGAAGTAACCCCACCTGTCACCCGGGAGACCGGGGTTTGAGTCCCCATCGGGGAACCGCAAATGTCACAGGGTAAAAAAAATATGCAGCCTGACCGGACTCGACATAGCTTACAGGGCGAGGGCTCTCCAGAATGAGCTATTCGGCCGCTTACATATCCTTTTTCCCATAATGTCAACAGGTAAGTGCCGTGACAATTTCACAAGCATGTTGCTTACTGATCATTACATTGATCAATATCGTAGACATTTTATATATTGTTTATGTTTCCAAAACTTGGAATATTTTTATTTAAGCATTATTTTATGTATTTTCAGGATTAACCACAAAGGTCATGATGCATTAAAGCAGGGATGTACTTGCTCAATGGGTGAGTGAATATATCATTTGATGTGGTGAGCATATTCAGAATACTTTGCTTCCCTCAACCCAAGCTACTCCATCTGTGAAAGCCTCAAAGGATATTTTATAACAGCTTCCTTAATTGAAATTTGGTTGTGTTTTATTTTTTGGTTTAGTTTGAGGTGGGCTTCAAGCTTCAATGTTGGGCCTGTAAATCTGCATGTCAGAAATTAGATTTAAGCAATATGTCAGTAGCCTTGTCATCTATCTGTACAAATTGACTAGAGAAAAAGATAATGAATTAAATATCAATACTGTATATAAGTTTGGCCAAAAACTGCTGCTACCACGCCTAGTTTGACTGTGTAACAATCTACCTAGGCTGCTGTACTAAATTTGGTCATAATTGATTTTGTATAAAATATAGATACTGGGTAGATAGATACTTTATTCAATAAACAAAAGGCATGACGCCCAACTGTTTACAAGTTATAACATATACAATGTAAATAATTTCACTCTGATTTTATATGCCTTAAAACATGACTTTGCAATTTCTTTTTTTTTTGCAGACTTCAACTGTGAAGATATTGTAGTATGACTTGAAGAGTTTTAAATATGTATGGACCATAGAAAGAAATTTTAACTGATGTTTTGAAAGATGAGGCTACAAGCTGTGATAAGTAAGTAAATGTCTTTTAATAGTTTAAATTCCTGAAAATCCCCAAAGGATTTTTGTTATATGGCTTAAGTATTTAATTGCTAAACATTGTTGCTATAATAACATAGTCAAGTATGTCCAGACAGACCCTGTTCATATATAAACTGCAAAATTGAAGGTCTGAGTTGTAAAACTATTTGTTAAATATCAATAAAAATCACCCTGCTGAAAAAAAGGTTAGAAATTCTTTTCAGCTTTATTTTTTCAAAGCAAAAATAGATCCTATAAAAAGTTGAATTAAAAGTTGTTTTAATTATGAGATTTGAACACAAAGTGGTATTCATTTAAAGATTCAGAGTATTTGGCTTGAATATAGCAAAACATCTACAGAGTTATGAAGTAGTGCTACTCCAGTTTTGAGGTATGGCTATACTTGAACAGAACTTGTGTTTGAACAGCATATAATGAAATGTAGAAGGTTCATAAGTTTAACACAAGATAAAATTATACATGTATTCCATTAAATCTGATAAAACTTGTTACTGCACTCTGCAGCTCTTAATATGATGTTAGCCTGTGAAGTTAATGAAAATGTTAGTTTTTTTTTGTTACTCTGTGTATTGAAGAGGAATCATTAATATTGATATAAACCCAGAATACAGGCATATGGACCAAGTATATCTAATGTTTAGATCAACCTGTTTATGGCTGATCTTCACAAACTTGATCCTTATTTTGACTTTTTTTTATTTTTAGGTACTGTAACAAAGTGTAAAAATGTAAAGATATAAAAGAAGTGATATAGATTAGACTATGGTTCAGCCAGACCTGTGACTGAGAATGTTGTCATATAATAAACACTACTACAACAGCTGCTGACGAAATCCATTGTACTCATATTGAATTCCAAATATACCATGTTTAATGACTGTCTGCTGAGAGAATGTGATAACAATATTACTCACTTGAACCTTAAGAATTCAACTAACAATTTCTAATAACTAATTAAAAGTTAACTATTTGTTGTAGAACCTTAAATAGTACTACTAATTACTGGAAAACTTGTGTAAACATCTAGCACATTCAAATTAAATCGGTTGCAGGCCCTAAAATGACGGTAAGTTATAGTTGAATATTTTCAAAATACAGAAAATAATGATTCAAAACTATATTGTGTCCTTTCTTGATAAAAAAGTTTTCAAAGTGATAATTAACTTCTGGTTTAGTTTGAAAGCTTTAGTAAGTAAGTATATGACCAGGGGCGGATCCAGGATTTTTTTCTGGGGGGTCCGAAACTTGAATCACAACCACATTATTGCCAAAAAATGCAACATATTGATAATAAAAACTACATAATCATTAAATCTTTATTAAGCACGGAAAAAATTGCTTCATGCCACTTGAAAATGTCATATAGACAAGAAATACACTAATGGACAGGAACATTTTCCAAATTCTAGAGGGGGGGGGGGGGGGTTCCGGACCCCCCGCTGGATCCGCATATGATGATTTCTATCTCTGGGTTGTCCAATCTTCCTGGGTCTCTAACCTGTAAAGGTCTGTGTTCATATGTTCAAGTTGAAAAAAAATCATTAGTTTTTAATGCAATGAATATAAATGTGCTCAACGCCTATCGAACGATTTTTGTATCATGATAAATTTGAGCATGAAATATTGAGAAGTACATATAATATGTAACTATTGTATACATACTCCATGGATACAAATATGCCGTAAATGTTCAACTTCCACACGTTAAACTTGCCGACAGCTTCTGTGTCCGTGATTGTCATCAATATGATGAAGATTATATCGATAATTTGTAAACATAACAATCAAAGTGGCAAAATTATTACGACATGCAAATATTATATAGATCTATATCGTTCTCAGACTGTTATATTAATTTAATACTGATATTTATTTATTAATACCGAAATCGACATAGGTACTTTCTACCACCAATAAGCAATATTTGCTAAGAAATTGTGCATTTGAGTCATTTTCGTGTCAGATGCATTTATTGTAGACTACAACGATATGCTATGGACGGTATAGGTCGTTTGCGTTAAAGCTGGACCCCTAAAATCATGAAATATCTCAATAACTATCGGATGGAATTAACTCAAATTTTGTATGTGATCATAACTAGCATTTTCCTTCTCAAATCCAAAAATTCAGAATTTTTCTTTAATTACATAACATACTTCCCATTGACATGCAATGCAAATTTTGAAGCTAAAAAGAGACTTTTGTTAAATGGGTATGTTCCATAATCAGAACAGCCACATAACAGTAGATACAAATAATAGCTAAATATGAGGCCCGGTTAGAAATTTTATTTGATAACAAGTATAACAGTATATACAAACTCAAATATCATCATCACTGTCGTCTGTATTGTCAAAATCTGTACATATTCTACACGTACGACTTTAAAGACGGGCCTTTGCTTTACAATTCAGTAGACCGTCGAGTGTTTATTTAAGCGACAAATTTACAGTAAACGCACGGGACTTTGTATAAATACACTGAAAGTATGACAATGTTATAATCAGAACAGCTTATTTTACCTCCCGCCGGATTTTTGATAAAAAAATCCAAATATTTTGCATTATACCTTATGGAAAACTTTTTTATTTATCTATTAAAAATTCTGAAAATTTATATCCTAGAAGGAAAAATTGAAATTAGATTGTATTAAAATTTTTAGCAAAATCGCTGTTATAGTTTAAAAGATATTTACGGCAAATAGGGGTCCAGCATTAACGCAAACGACCTATAATTGCACTAGTTGTTATGTCAAGTTACTATTTTTAGCTACGTGAAATACCTCCACGCGACATTCCGTTTCTATTTATAGACTAGAAATTCCATTGAGATTTACTTAAGGTTGAGGAAAAAATCAACCTTATCCTTTCGTAAGTATTTCCTTAAGTGACTTTGAGAATACCACTTAAGGTTGAGGACGAATTTTTCCTTAGCTAAGGAGAACATGTTGAGGATAAGGAAATCTTTAATTTTATCCTTAAGGTAAGATGAGAATACGGCCCCTGGTCATGTATTTGTAAAAAATTATATTATTGGTACTGAATAGCTAGTTGTGAGTTTATTATACATGTACATGTTCTCTGAAAATTTCCTTCAAGAACAATCTTACTTTAACAAATTTTGAGAACTCAAGACCTACAGGCAAGTAAGACTGGTTCAAATGAACACATTTCAGCTTATAATATAATGCATCCATAGGTAAGTCACACACCCCACTGGCCCTTGACTAGACCAATCTGTCATCTACTCACCTGTCTAACAATAAATGATGTTTTATATCCAGAACTTGCAGGATTCACTACAGTTTTATCACAACTAGTATAGTCATTTACTTACCTGTCTAACAAGAAATGATGTTTTATATCCAGAACTTGCAGGATTCACTACAGTTTTATCACAACTAGTATAGTCATCTACTCACCTGTCTAACTAGAAATGATGTTCTATATCCGGAACTTGCTGGATTCACTACAGTTTTATCACTACTTGTATAAGCACCAGGACTGAATAATAATTCTACATGAAATTTTTCAGGTGATTCTGGCTCCTGTAGAAAAAAATAAATTGCTAGTAAAATTCAAATATAGAAAAATAGGTCGACCCAGAACCCTTGGTTTGTAGTCAGATCAACAATATATAATTTTTTTTTATTTATTGGAGTTAATGCCGTGTCAACACAATTTAGGTCATTTTACAGCGTCCAGCGCACCAAACCTAGCTTTCCTGGACCATTGTCTATAACCAGTACTCACCTACCCTTCCACAAGGCTGGAAACTTTTCCATATTATCTAATCAATGGAGGAAAATCGACATTATCGTCAAATTTTCATGGAAGGGTATAACCTCCCCGGGTGGGATTCGAACAAGCACCCCCTCGGGCAAAAGTATCCAAATCCCGGCGCGCTACCAACCCGGGTTCAGACCAACAATAAAGCTCCACAAAGGTGTGTTGGTTCTGTCTGAAAATTGAACTAATGACCAATTGACAAGTTGACTGGTAGACAGGCCAATTAGTCAACCTACTCTCCTTTCAAGGAAAGGCTAAATCTCTGGATTTAGATGTTAACCATTTACTAGGCACATACTTCTGTCCTTCATAATTTAGAATCAGTGGTAGGAGGAAGAATGGCTGACATGACATAGCTCCTCGAAAGTATGCCCTACACAGGAATTGAACCTACAACTCCTCAATCAGGGAAGCCTGGGCTTGCCCAACTGAGTTGCCTCATTAAATAAAGTTATTATTATTATTATTATAGTAGACTTGTGTACTAACAACTTAGTTAACTAGGAATGTAATAACTCACCTTTGTAGGGTCTTCAAACATCATTATATTTATCTGTGTCATATAATTCAACTCAGGTGTTGTACTAAGAAATTCCATAGCTTTCTTCCATTGTTCATCTTTAGTTTCCTGGAAAACAAAATAGGTCAAAATATTTATTAAATCTAAAGATAAAAGTACCTTCAAGATCCCACGAGAAGTATCTACATATAAAAGATTCAACAAAATAATATGGATATACGCATCTAGCTTCAGATAAATTTCTACCATATTCAGCCAAGTAAATCTCTGACAAGATTGACAAAAAATTTAGCTGATGGAAATTTAAGCTGACAGAAAAATCATAGCAAGACCATTAGAGATTATTGCATAATAAATATTATAATACTTCAAATAAAATTGACGGCTTTTGATTGGCTGATCGGGTGTGCGAAAAAAATCCATATACACCGTGTGTGAGTTCATATATACCGTGTCCCCTCGGGTAGCCTCTCAAAATAATGCAACATAAATTCTTGTCAAATGTCCGCCATTTTGTTCATCGATTCGGAAATGTTTTTCTTTGTAATCTTAACATTTGTAAGCAAATAAGACATATCGATGTCCAGTTCTTAATAAAATAACGTTGTACAGCAGAATTTCAACACAATAACAAATCTATTACTCACAATACTGTAAACATAGGGTTCAAAATTTGACGCTTCACAACTCCAACATCCCAATGGATTGTGCTTCTTTCATTACCATTCTTCCATGTTCAATACGACGAATTTTCCAGTCATTATAAAGTAAATACAAAGGTTGACTTGCATTTCATTCATTAGAGCAAGCCAAGCTATGCATTAAGAATAAATAATGAAACTGGCTGTCAAAGATCTTTCTCACATACGAATCCACGTAGATTTTCTTTGCTCTATTTTCGGAAAATCATTTCCATCATGCCCTAACACTTTATCCCGTCAGCGAGTGTTTCCTTAATAAAGTCCATATATCCCTATCTTCCGTGTGCATTTTTGTTTTTTTAAATAGATCCTAGTACTTCCGATCCTTAAATCCACAAAAATTTATGCTTTAAACTTAACTTGTCAAATAGTAAATACTAACAACTTCATAACACGGTCGCCAGTATGACGTCATGATCAATCGTAGTAAAAAGCAATTGGGGTGCGCCACGGGGAAATTACACTAAAATACTGCATTAGATTTTTTGTACATTTTAGAGCTCCCAACCGCGTTTTAAGGGATTTGAAGTATTATAAAATCGTAATAAAGATTTCTGACGGTGTATATGGGTCCTTATACCCCTCGAAACTACATATAACCCCTCGGCTGGCGCCTCGGGGTATATGTGTTCTCGGGGTATAAGGACCCATATACACCGTCAAAAATCTTTATAACTAATAGTATAATGAACTTATAGCTTTTATTATTTTGAACAGCAAAAGTCCACTTAGGTTATTGCAAAGTCATGCATGTTTTATGTCCACATTTTAATACCATTCTGCAATAAAGACTATTGAGTTTGATGGCCCAAATAGTGGAACTTCACAGTACAAATACAAACAATGTTATCTTACCTCGCACAGACCACCAAATCTTAGCATATTTAATAAACTATGTATATGACTCTCACTGGTAAAATATAAACGTGTTCTAACAAATCTTTCTGGTGATGCCACACCTTTAGAATATCTGAAAATAAATAATATTGACTATTTAATGGTACCGTATGAACAGTAGGAAAAATTGAAAGCCAAGTAACTAGTTAAAAAGCTGTTTAAAATCTGCTTCCATATACATGTTCAGCCGACTTTACAAGCTTGCATGATAGACCTCTGATCATTGAAATCACCTTCAAACAGGTGATTCCTCACAGTACCCATAAAGCATTTACACCTGGATGGAGTGTAGCAATTGTAGTTAAATTTCTAGCTTAAGGAAATTAGCAGTGCCCCTAGTGGGGATTGAACCAAGGACCTATCACTTCCTCACTGACATACAGCAAGGTAGACTCACTTAAAGAACTATGATATTAACAGGTTTGATGAAAGCCCAAGCAACATCACATACAATTTCAAGGCTGTTTTTCAAGTACATGTATAAAAGGGGCCATTTACAGCCCCCTCCTGGTTTTGAAATTTCTTTGAAATCATACAATTTTGAAGTCACCATTGATTTTACTTTTCCCTAACCATTAAAATAATGAAATTGCAATAATTGTTTAATAAAGTTTTTTTAAAAATGGCCCCTTTCTCCGAATACTGAATCAAAGCTCAAATATTCTCCCCACTTGAAGAATTGAGGTGTTTCAGCCATGGAAGGGATAGTGGAAAATAAGGAAAGTAGCAGCCCATCTGGCTAGCTCAATTGATGAAATAAGAATTTCAGCAAAAGTAAATCAAATTTTACTTTGAATTTAAACGTGTACTCTCTTCGTCTGTTCCCTGACAACCTTGATGTAGATCACTATGTATTTTACGCATCAATGGTGTACATATACTTTGTGATATATGTAACTTTTCTTCTACTGTAATACCATATTCCTAGAAAATATAAATATTATTGTTTATTATTAATATAGTTACTAGAACAGTCACTAAGGGCTAGGTTGTCAACCCCTAACTTGGTACTCCTAGTCAAAGGTCATGAATATTTCCAATGTGATGATAGTTACACAATTTTTTAGGCTTTTTACAATATGCATTTTCACTTAAGGCTACATCACTCTTGTAATTATATTTTCTAAGTTCACCCCCCCCCCCCCCAGTGAAATAATAATTGATCTTACACCAAAATCAAAGGATATCTTTAATAGAGAATGTCATGTAGCACAGGTTTATACAACACTTGCACTATATTGCCCTCAAGCTAGCTTTTATATCAACGTGGTAGAGTGTCTGCTTACTACTTAAAAGGTCCAGGGTTTTAATTCCATAGATTTTTATACGGTAACAGATACCTACCTGTGGAATAACAATATCAGCTAAAGCCTTTGAAAATAAGAACAATTCCTCAGCTCTGGAGAACTGTAAAGTTTTCTGATTATGTTGTAGGTCATATTTTATACAGTCATATATATCGGGTATTTTACTAATGTCGTATATCCCTGTTTTCAACTTGAAATCCTTCTCTAGTTTCGCCCAACGTCGTATAAGTAACTCCCATGATTCTCCATGATAAAGTTTAAGATCTGAAAAAAAATGGTAAGATATAGTGTGGTTTTAAGTCTGCTTGCACATACATGTTCTTTTTTTTAACGTCGTATTCAACACATATTTAGGTCATATATACGACGACCAGCTCCTCCTACTTAAGTTTTCCTGGACAATTTTCTATCACCAGTACTAACTTACTCTACCACGAGGCCGACAACTCATGTATAGGGTATGACCTACCGCAACCGGGCTCGAACCCGCACATAAATGTTCAACTGACTTTACAATTTTGTATAACCCCCGATAATTGAAATCATCAGTGAGCAGGTGATCCCTCACAGAGCCCATTTTCTTCCGGGTAGAGTGGAACAATTGTAGGCAAATTTCTTGCTTTGAATAAAAGCATGCCAGCAATATTGTTAAATCCACATTGAAAATCATATTAATTTTTTGCTGGCAAATCATAAATAAGGATATGATGGTCAACTGCTATTATTACCTGATTGCTTATATAAGTGTAATTCGATATTTTTAACTGTTTTCTGAGTAAACTGTTGACCGGTCAATAGTTTTGACTGTTTCCCGCGCGTGCTCTGACGTCACATAATGACGTCACGAACGGTGACTGTACTTATATAAAGTACGGGATTTTAGGTAAATACCAGACGCTTTAAACATGTCAAGTACTGTTAAAATAGTAATTGATCAGGTAATAAAACAGTTATTTATGTGTGATTTGGGAACAGTCAAACGGTTGTCCCTCGATGTCAGGAATAGTGTTTTAAACTGTTTCCCTCGGCCTACGGCCTCGGGAAACAGTTCAAAACACTTTTCCCTCCACCTCGGGCCAACAGTTTGACTGTTCCCAATTCACACATGAAATAACTGTATATTATTAATACACAAAGATGTAATTTTACATATTTTATTTTTTGCATCATTTGGATGCATGACCAATAAATAATTATACTTAATGAAGTTCATGCCACTTCAGCTCTGAGTTAAATATGAATACCCTTTAACAAGATTGTACAAAAAACAAAACAATGAAAATTGATGTTTTTGGGGCGATCCACTCTCTACTGTTTAAGTTAAACTTTGCTAAAATGAAATATTTACCTCTAGATTTGAGTTCTAATTTCAAACTTCTTATTTTAGCTGTTATTTCTTGTACCATCTCATACACACTGTCACACATTTTCCTTGGATTCTTTATAAATTCTATAGCTTTTAATAAGGATTTATTCATTGTTGGTGCCAACTGAAAATATAAATGGATAAATACCAGTCAATTACAGCTTTATAGGAAACCATATAAAATTGAATAGATTAAGAAATTATATAAATACTATCTGTGCGATGTCACAAATAAAATAATTACATGGTCACTGAATCTGTTATTTCTAACTCCATTCAAACTTGTTATTTCCCTGATATTAAAAATTGCCACGTATTAATAGTTAAATCATCAATAATTAATATAAGTCAATGGTAAAAAAAAGTTGAATAATAACACATTCAGTGACTTTGTAATAATTCAAATTGTGCCAGGTAAATAAAATAGAACTACACAATTAAATCTTATTTCTAAAAAGCTATCAGTAAATCAATCAGAACATAAATAAATGGTCAGTAAAACAGATTTTTTTTATTGGTAGGAAGGAGAATGGCCATAGAAATTATTTCATGACCAAGCTCCACAACAGTATGCCCCGCCTGGGAATCAAACCCTCAACCCCTTGATCAGTGGACTTAAGTGCTACCAACTGAGCTAGCTGGGTGGTTACATCTTCATTGGGAAACAAGTTCTCACTCATGGTAGGTATCACCTTCAGCAGTCCAAATTTAAACCCAGGACCTTAGGATTCCAAATCCAGACCCTAGCACAGTACTGGCTTTGTTCTGCTACAAAGTAAAATATACAAACCCTTTCAATATCCTCCTCAGTAAATTCAGAATCTTGATTTAAAATCTCCATCAGTCTTTCTTTTACACTAAATATGTAAAAAACAAAACAACATTACAATTTCAACATACAAGAATACAGGTAATGCTAAAGCAGAATAATGGGGCACAGCATCCTGCCCCTTTTTCATTCCTCCCTGCTGAAATTAGTTCCTCCCTAGGGTCAGAAAGCACCCTGCCCCTTTTGATCTCCTCTCTGCCCTTTTTTGTCTTTCACTATGCAGGAATTATTGCTTTGAAATATCAACTTAATGATGCACACCGTCCATTTTTCATGCATCTCTGCCCTTATTTTAAGTTCTAGAATTATTACGTACACAGTCTTAACAAGTTGTTAATAACAACTAATTGTCATCAGGACTGAGCAATTGGTCCACCAAAATGGAAGTCTTACAGGATCCAATGACAGTTTAGTGATACATTAAAACATGTTGTCCATTTTAATAATTTAGAATAACATATTAAATTAACAATATAACAACAGATTTATTTTATTAAATAAGAAAAATTCTGGTTGTAAAATGTTGGTAGACCATCTGATGGCTATTTCAGTGGACTCGGTCAGCTGGCTAAATTTGAAAACTGTTTAAATGTATAAACTATTAAATTTACATAGCATTATTCAAGTAAAGACTTACACATGCTGATATTTCGATGTTTCCCCTTCCTTATCTAATAAACCATTTGTATTAGCACTCTTCACCATAGAAACCAATATAGGTGTTAACTCTCCTTCTAGTGCCAATAAACCCTGTAATAAGAACATGTATGGTATAATAGGAGTTGTAGTCCTAAAGTAGGACCTGGGCTTAGACCTTGAGAGTTCCTAGGATCAAACCTGACTAGGGGCACCGATTATTTCCTTAAGCAAAAATTTTTCCTGTAATTGCTTCACTCCGCCAATGTGTAAATGGGTACCTGTGAGGGTGGTATAATTGTTGCACCAATATGTTGGCTACACTAAAAAGAGTAAAAGACTCCCCTGGGATATTAATGGATACATACCTTAGGTAAAAGGTAATAGTCCATGAACATGCATGATGATAAAACTATAAAATTCAATATCTTGTACTTTACACTTCGCGGGTTTAGTGGAAAACGGTCTTACCTCAATACAAAAAAAGAGTGAGTAACGACTGTTTTGCACTAAAACCCTTGAAATAAATGCTTCTTTCAAAACGTCTGACGAATATGAGGAAGACAGTTAACCTGTTAATTTTTTTAGAATTTTTTTATCATCCGAGTAGTCATGTGATCAAAACGTGAACAAGTACTTGTTGCAATCACCTTCTTTGCTTTTTCGACTATGTGGTCTAAATCAAGAGATTTAGCCTTTCCAGTAGGAGTGAGTAGGTTGACTGACCACTGTTATATGATCTATAATATGTATTGCTATGACGTTAAACCCAACAAACAAACAAGCAAGACTATGTGGTAGGTCTGTATTTTTTACTGTGGCTGTTACTGATATATCTTTACACACCATTAGATAGTAGCAAAGGATTAAGTAAGTAGGTAGAGTAATAAAGGGTCAAGTACAAACCTTGGTAAATGCAGCAGCTGTCATTTGAACTCTTCCTTCATCTGAGGCATAGATCTTTAAATCATGTCTATATGTACTATGTAACCTTAGAAACCCTAAACCAGGGGTCTCAAACTCTCCTGAAATACAGATTGTTAGAATTGAAATTATTTTTTACCTCACACAAGATTGTAGCAATCTGATTGGTTGAGGTCACATGTGCCCCTTGCAAAAAGGCTACAAATTTATTAACTTATTATGCAGACCTAAATTAGAACAAAATTATAAGAAATGTCATTAATTCTCAATGACTTTTTGCATATTCTGTTTAGTACAGTTGTATTCGTAGGCAATGTAGGAAATAGAAATTGCCAAACAATAACTAAGATTGACTGAGTATGTCAATTACAAGAAAAACACCACTTGCTTCTGCATGTTTGTTATATACATGTATTGACAATTTTGCTTCGGAAATCAGGTAAATTGTTGCTTGGTCAACTATTAATAAGGATATGATGATCAACTATTTGTATCAATTCACAATCATGTATATTTACATGTACAATTTTTGCTTGTCCAATGGTCATTTGGATGGATGACCAATAAATAATTATAATTCATGAAATTTTGCAGACTTCATCAGTTATAGTCCTATAATGTTTATGACAAGAAATGTAATGTGGAAACCACATTAGAGCCAGATTTAAAAACTTTAATGCAAAAATTACAAAAGGAAATAATCCATAAAAAAGGTAGGTAGAGTTGTGGTTACTTTCTCATTCTGTTCATCACATGGTATGTTATCATTGTATGAAGTTAAAAAGCCAGATAAAAAGTGAAAATATAGGTCAATTGATGTAGAACGCCACTTGCTAAGTTGAAATGACATCAATTCAGCATACAGCACAATAAACAAAACTCCTGTCTTAAACCTACCTTGTCCACCAGGGTAGAGAGTTCTAAACGCTTTACCCAGATCTTCAGCTTGGTATTTTCCAGCAGGAGTTAGCTCCCCTCCCCATTTTAATATTAATACAAGAGATGGCTCTCTAGGATACTCATCTGTAAAAATGTAATATCATTTATGAGACATACTTTGTCACGTATAGCTCATAACACTTTTCATAACAGTGCCATTCCAAAATTACCTTTATTCTTGCAAATCAAAGGGTTTACAGTCCTGTAGGACATGGGGTTTTGATGATGCAAATAAAAATTAAACACAGAATTATATAGCAAATTGAAGGGACATAAAGAAAATTTCCCTCACATTTACCAATCATAAAAATACTAAACAAGATCAGAATTACATTAATTGCACAAACTGCATCATCTGCATGTAAATGCGTAAATCAGACTATTTTAATTGGAGTAGTAACTATCCCTTAGCCTTAAACTGTGCCTGCTAGGTCAAAGGCAATTGTCCCTGGTGGATTATTATGAGCATTTGCTGCAGTCTTCTGTGTATACCCTGTGTAACTGGTGTTTCATTCATACAATTAAATTTGATTTAAGATGTACCGTATGATCACTATGATCATTATAATAAATTGTCACATTTGAATGATGAGTCATGATACTTAATACAAAAATTTTGTAATTGTTACACATGTACGTATATGAATCTTAGACATATGTTTTTACTTCGCAAGCACTGGTAATAATTTAAATAAGTGTAAAAGTAATTATGGAAGGCACAGTGTAAAAAAGTGAACTTGTAAATATATTGTACAAATATTAATTACTTCAAATGATTTTCGTTCACGTTATTTTTAAACCTAAAATATTTTTTTCATATCTGTTATATTACTACAGTGAAGTTCTGCTTATAGGACCATCAAAATCAATGTTCTTAAAAGTGATAGGGTCTAAATATAGGGACATTTTTCATCTCAAATTAAGCGTTTGTGACTTAAAAATTGTCAAAAATTGTATGATTTTGCAACAACAAAGATGCTCCTTAAAGTGGAACTTCACTGTTTTTTTACAAGAACAAATAAACTATCATTGTTTTAATTATGAAATTATTAATTATTCTTTACAATTTACAGTTATTTAAATACTTCACTTGCTCATTAAGATTAACAAAAATTAAAAAATTTATAAAAACGCCACTGGTACGTTAACCTCTGCAGAATGACCCTCTACTGAACAAATCCTCTGCACAACAACATCTTTTAATATTTCCCTTAGGCCTTATTCTAATTAAATTTAACCTAAGCAGAGTAACCACCTCTAATCAGCTACATACTTTATTCACTCCCAGTGGATGCTGTTCTAGACAGGTTGTACTGTACTCTGAAGCTATCGTAACAATAAAACTACCAAGCTTGGTTTGTATGTTTTTGTTTGTTTTTGTTGGGTTTAATGCCGTAGCAACACATTTTATAGGTCATATAACGGCGGTCAGTCTTCCTACTCACTCCTCCTGGAAAGGCCAAATCTCTGGATTTAGCTGTTAACCAACTACCAAGCACATACTTTCGTCAGTGACTGACAACTGCCCTACATAATTAAAAATTGGTAGGAGGGAGAATGGCTGTAGAAATAATTTCATGACCAAACTCCACGAAAGTATGCCCACGCCTGGGAATCGAACCAACTTGCGTGCTACCAACTGAGCTAGCCAGGCGGCTACCAACATTGGTGACAATTGGATAAGGATTATTTGACTTAGAGAAGGAACAATGAAAACATTCATAACAAATTATTCAATTCAATACTGGTTAATTTTATTCAACTGTCAGTGGCTCATATTCAATAACCCTAACTGATTTAAATACTTGATTATTGATAGTGAGTACAGAAATACTGTAGTGAGTATTTATATCAAGCGGGGTTAATGTATTTGCCACTGAAAGATGAATAACATTAACCAATAGCAACACAATTATTAGAAAGTAGTATGAATGACAGGGCAGGTAAGGAAAAGGGGAGGGGCCACAGTGGGCAAAATCAATTAATTATTATTCATGAACTAGTGGGTGGTGAAATTAACAACCTCAGTAGAAAATGCCAGGAGTACAGAAATTTAAAGGGAAACTTCAGTGACAAAAACAACTTCAGCTCAATTGAATAACAATTTTAGAAATACACCACCCCCACCCCATAAGTAAATTCATAAAATGGCATAAAATCTCCCTTTCAATTTAAAATACTTATCTTAAAGAATGAATCCAAAATAATTTTAAAAATGTTAGCCAAAGGTGCAAAATTTGACTAACAATGTAATACATAAATGTATACTTATATTATATGGAGGGTAGTGTAAGTTGTAAATAGTATTACAGAGCACTACAAAAATCCTCAGACAAAAGCCTCTTTTTAGGTTATATTGATTCATAATGCTGTTGGATTTAGACTAAGTTGTAGACTATCATTATTATTACAAAAGTTAGACCCAAAAGTTACACTCATGTGTTTTTTCTATGTTCTTATTGTC
This sequence comes from Mactra quadrangularis, assembly GCA_025267735.1. Taxonomy (NCBI): domain Eukaryota; kingdom Metazoa; phylum Mollusca; class Bivalvia; order Venerida; family Mactridae; genus Mactra; species Mactra quadrangularis. The sequence goes on along the minus strand of CM046305.1, from coordinate 41,426,299 downwards.
ATGTCATTTAAGATGAAGTTGGTTTCTGTCACCAACTCAACCTTTCAAAAGCTACAAAATTTATCACAGCTATACAATTGTCCCTTATATATACAAATACAAGTAGCTAAGTATCTAGCAAAGCTGTTATAAAATTAGAAGTAACATTTTAAAGAGTAAACATGGAAGAGAACAAGAGCAGTAAATGGACAGCGCTATCAACTACATGACTGTATTCAAAATGCTTGTTTCAGTCTTTGCTTTAGCCCACAAGCCTCAAGCCTAAAGCTAGGGAAAAATAAATTCCAGTAAGCATAACTTATTTTACATGGATAAAAGTTGAAAGTTTTTAAAATACTTAAAACCTACTTTCAAAATACTGAAAAAGACAGATTACACAAAAATCACATACAGCAATTTATTCTCAAAATACTGAAATCAGTATTAATACTGAAAATTTCACCAATGATTTATAATCATTTTACTTGTTTATCATTCGGCCATTTTCAATATGTAAAACCCCAAGCCAGAACTGGAGCTAGAATAAATGATTTGGGCAAACAAAACTTTAAAATTTCATAAAATCAGGCCAGTCCAATAGTTAATACAGCAGATTATGATAAAAAATATATTATTAGGCCAATGCTTTAAACTTTTAAAGTCAAAACTACAAGGCTACTAATTTTAACATTTCAAAGCAATAGTATTAGGCTAAAGTTTGTAACCTTTTAAGGCTACGGGCAAAACCAAAAACTGAAGTACTCCGCTGCTACACAACTGAGTAGAATAGTACCAGGTATTTTCCAAATAGTTGAGCTAACAAGAATGTAAATGTTAAAAAAAAAACAAGAAATGTTTCATCACACTTGCGTTTTTCATTGGTAACACAGCAAGCATTGACTTACATTTCCGAAATGTTTTCAGATACGAACCGTCACTAGAGGTCGGAGGTCGTCCCTGAGGTTGATATTTCAACTGAATTTTTCGATTAATTCCAGAAAACTCATACCTTTAAAAATAAACACAACTCACAAAGACATTGAGAGTTCATATGTAGCCACAAAATATAAAGTAAGATTATGTATAGTCAGGGTTGTAAAAATCTGATAAATTTGAACCCTCCCAACTGTATAGACAAAATAACAAAGATGTAATCCAGAATTCAAAATATTTTGGTTTTTGCACCTGCAATGGCCAGGTGCAAACAAAGTTTGTTAATATTCAGGCTGAAAATTACAAAAAAACACAAATTTCAAATTTTTTTCTTTATGCATACGGTGCATAATTTATACCAAATGGAAAACCTATAAATTCTGATTCTGAATAAAGTCTATGGCTAACAGAGCAAGTGGCCAAGAAGATTTTTACAACCCTGATAAAAAGTGATAAATTAGGGTTACATCTAGTGAAATGATATAAAACATGCATGATACTACAAAGCATATGTAAAATACAGAACAAGCTGCAAAACCAAAACCTGAGACATCTGAAATTTTCTAAATTTCTGAGTGATTCTTTCTTAAAGTCCATATGTTGGACATTTTAATAAAATAGAACTATAAAAACTTTTTTGGAAATATTCAGAATTCTAACACTTTTGTCCACTTTTTCAGTACAAAAGGTGATTGGATTTATCAGGCTGCGCCATATTGAGACAGGGGTGACAAAAAGATCCACTATCAATTCAAAAAACAAGCAGATATCAGGCGTATAGGCCAAAGGCCACTTTTTGAATTCTTACTATTAACACAAAACAGAAAGACCATTTAAGTAACATAAACATTCTGATTTTTCAATCTCTATACAAAACTGTACAGATTTAACCCCACCCCTCTCCTCCTCAACAAATCTGGATTTCTGAATTGATTAAAAGAACTTGTACTACCCACAGGAGGGTACAAACATCCTTCAAGGCTGCCATTGGTCAATTTCAAATTTTAAAATACAAATAAACCAATCAAATTCAAGGATACTGTTCTCATATAAATAATGCAACTTTTGACAAGTCTAGTTGGTTAAAACAAACAATGAACTCTAGCAGTGAAGAAAAAGCAGTGTACGAACAAATATGCTGATACATGTAACCTGCATATTCAAAATGGGGCAAGCAAATGAACAGAAAATGCTGAAACAGGTCTATCTAACCAAGCATGCTAAGGATAACAAAGACAGAAGATGAAAATCAAGAACAGAACAACATAATAAGGAATTGATAAATGAAGCCAACAGAAATTAATCAAGCTAAGAAGAACATAATACCGCAAACATAATAGAATAAAGTCCAATAAATCCAATAGTTTTAGAAGTACCACACAAAAATAAAATCAAACTCAAAAGGGGATTACAATGATTTGTAACTCTTAAAAGTTAAAAACTCACAAAACAGTATATCAACTTTAAACCAAAGCATTACTTTTGGATTGTATTAAGGAAAATGCACATCAAGTTTCTACAAAGCTTAGATTACTAAGACAATCTGCAGACAAGTTACACTGCTGCAGACACAGGAAAACCCTTAGCAGATGGAAAAACAATATGACAAATCTTTACAAAAATCCTCTAAAAGTTGAATAAATCAGACATATCGGCATTCGGTTGGACAGCATTTCAGGTTATGTCTGAAAACCAAACAAACAAAAGCACAAGTACACATAGTGGAAGAACCAAAACAAAACAGACAAAAGCTTACCATATACCAAGCAGTAAAGGTGAATTTAGTTGACAGTAGCAAAAAGTGAAGCCAAAAGTAAGATATTGCAGAAAAAAAAATTCAGTAGCAAAAAGCAAAATTAACTTGCCAGAAGCAAAACCAAGCAGACAAAAGCAAAGTTTAGCTAGCAAAAAAAAATTAATAGCAAAAAATAGCCAAAAGCAAAACAAAGCTGGAGAAAAGAAACAAAGCATACAGAAGCAATATAAGAATTTACAAGAAAACAAAGCAAACACAGCATTAGACAGCAAAACAAAGGGAAACAATTACTAAATCCATTAAATTATTATTACAACATATCAAGCAGACTATATTAGACATGTAAGCAGACGACACCGTGCAATGTTAGATTATACGTACTGGGAGGCATATCAAATTTAGTAGATTCAAAATTCAGACCTTCTTCGCTGGATGATTTTTTTGGGGCCCCGTAGGGCTGGTATTTCAGTTGAACTTTACGGTTTATGCCAGAGAAATGACCGTACCTAAAGTTTAATGTGAGAAATTAAATAAATTACCTTACAAGTAACATCATCAACAAAAAACATAGTGCTTACAGTTTTGTGTAGTACATATCTCATGCTGCATTGTATGAAATGCTAGCTAATATGGTGAGGGGTATCATTGTGTCTATACAATTTAATTTCATTTTACAGAGGCCAGTGCACCTAATCTAGCTTTCCTGGATCTTCAAACCAAGAACTCACCAACCGAATTACAAGGCCTACAATACCTTATTGATGAAAGATAAGTTACATTATCATAGAATTTTCATAGAAGGGTATTACCCCCCATGTGGGATTTGAACCTGTATCCTTTTCTGGTAACTAGATTCAAAACCCCATCAAGCTACCAACTGTCTGACAGACCAAAGCTGCTAGCTAGTCAATGGTCTGCTCCTTTTCCAAGTTCATTTTGGTGTAGTGGTATATCCGTTTCTTGACAACACCAACTTGCAGCAACATTTTTAAAACAAATGAATGGCCTGATTTTATTGTCAGCTACTGAATCTAAATGTAAACAGGTGTAATACATTCACTGAAAACATGTCATTGCCACTATAAACCTAATTTAGTGATAATGGATACATGATTTGTGTAAGTAACACAAAAATATTATACTGTATTGACTATATATACATGTATGTATTAGGTCTATCAACAACTTTGTATTTCATATATACAAGGGCTGTCTATAGACGCCTTCCCCTTCTGAAATTTCTTTACAATCATGCAGTTTTCCCCTAACTTAGAAGTAGGCTTTGATTTTTTTATTTCCCTTTCAATAGTATTGCGATGAATTTTTCATAAATTTTCTATAAATAGTTATTTATTTATTTTGTTGGGTTTAACGCCATAGCAACACATTGTATAGGTCATATAACAGCGTCCAGCGCACCTAACCTAGCTTTCCTGAACCCTTGTCTATAACCAGTACTCACTTACCCTTCCACAAGGCCAGAAACTTCTCTATATAGTCTAATCAATGGAGGAAAATTGACATAATTGTCAAATTTTCATTGAAGGGTATACCCTCCCCGGGTAGGATTCAAACCCTTACCCCCTTCTGGACACGAGATTCGAAATCCAGGCGCACTTCCAACTGCGCTACCGACCTGGGTTCTATAAATAGTAAGGCCCCACAAATAAACAGCAGTGTTGCATTTACCAAACAATTTCAAAATTCTTAACTAAGTACATTATTAACACTTAAGAATATTTGCAATCACTACATGTATATACAGTTTAAACCACTAGAAAAATAAAATGAAAAAAAAAACCACCTAAAAAAGAAGGGTAACCAGGCTGTCGTTACATCAGTGATATTGTGGGGTTTTCATACAGAAAGCCAAAAGAAGCTAGCTAGCCACAAGCTGATGTGGATAATATTTTCAGAATTTTTGATGATATTGCTTCAAACTTCAAAAATGCAAAATGATGATGAAAAACAAGTTATTGATTGTAAATCTTTTTGCATACATGTTATTAGTGATAACAATTTACATAGAGAAATCATGCAACTTATCTGAACATCTATGACCCTATTTAGAAAGTATGTAGGTCACTCCACTTAAGCATATCTTTATTTTATTATAACTTTTGTTGTAGTTGGATTTAATGCTGCAGCAACTAATTGTATAGTCATATCATGACGTTCAGTCAACCTACTCACTGTTCCTGGAAAGGCTAAATCACTGGATTTAGTTGTTTACTAGTTACTGCACATACTTTCATCAGTGATTGACAACTGTCCCACATGATTTAGAATCAGTGGTATGACCAAACTCCACAAAAGTATGCCCCGCTTGGGTATCAAACCCACAATCACTCGATCAGTAGACTTGCATGCTACCAACTGAGCTAGCCGGATCGTTTTATTTTGAAAATAGGATACTCGACTTTTACATACTTAATTACTAGCAATAACATGTTGCCCAAACCCAAAGTAAGTTATCAAGGGCAATCAGACGACAGACACATAATGCCTAGCCGTTGAATTGCACCAGTAGCCCCCTATAAGAATAAAACTTCAGTGATATAGAAAACACTGTAAAATTACAATCAGGAATATTTTTCAGTTATCTTTCCCTGATAAAGTCTGAAGCTATCCAATTGGCAAAAAGGTCCCATCAGTTGGAATCCTCGGACTTTATCATTGAAGTCCTATGAAAAGATAATAAAAAAATTTGCCTAATATTTTTCATATTAATGAAAATATTAACAACAGTGATAAAATTTATACAGTTCTTCACCAAAACAATACTTTGCTTGATTTTCAGTCAAATTAAAGGATTTAAGAAAGTTACACAGTGCCCTCCAAAAGTTCCTTCACTCACACATTCATAATTTACATTGTACTAAATAGAATTCCAAAAAGTTGTACCAGCTATTTATTGCAAATGACTTTAAATTTTACTTTTTGAAATTAGAACATTTTTCTTTTGGATACTAAATTACAAAAATATCTTAAATTTGATCTTGGCTCATTGGGAATAAATAATAGACCATAGTTACGGAGGCTGATAGATAACTTTTGCTGTAACTCAAAAATCAAATGTACAAGTAGAAAAAAACATTTTCATTGCATAAATAATGATTAAACTAAATAATGATATAATAACTATGCAAATTTGAACTTAGAAATTGTAGCAATTTTATAAATTATACTGTGAGGAAACTTTCTGAGGGCAGTGTATAAGTTTTGTTTGTTTGGGTTTTACGGCGCACCAACGCAAAAAGGTCATATCGCGCGCAGTATATAAGATAGACTGTGGCAAATTAGCATTGAAAAAAAGCATAAATCTGAGTTATCCAATTGAATGGACCAGTCTAATTGGAGATTATGCAAAGGGAAATAACTGACTTATGTTCCTTATTATACTTACATTTCAAGGACCAGCTTCAGTTGTCTAAGTTTAGCTTTTTTCTCTAAGATTTCAGGGTTAGGATCGTGTCCACTTTCATTCAGTAAATCTCTGGCTATATCTAACACTTCTTGTAGTTGCTTTGGTTTCTTTAACTTTAGATGGCCTTTCTTGTAACCATTATGTTTTTCAAATAACTCAAAGAATCTGAAATATGTAGATTAAAGCCTCGGTACCATAATAGGTTCTTTTTTATATCATGGCAATCAGGCAACCTACTTTATGTTCCTTGAAATGCTAAATCTCTAGATTCTAGATTTAGCTGTCAACCAGTTACAAGGCACTTACTTACACCAGCAACAACTGCCCTACATGATTTACAATCAGTGGTAGGAGGGGGATGGTCTTGGTAATTATTTCATGACCCAAAGTCTACTAAGACTTATGCTGTGCTTTGGGATGAAACCCACAGCCCCTCAATCAGTTGACTTGAGGATTGATTGAGCTAGATGGGTGGTTACCAATGTTTGTAAGTTATAGGAGCAATAGTCCAGTGGTAGGACATGCACTTAGGGATCGAGGGGACCTAGGTTCAAATCCCACTAGGGGCACAGCTTATTTCCTTGAGAAAGAAATTTACCTGCGATTGCTTCACTCTACCAAGGTGTAAATGGGTACCTGGGAGGGTGGTTTAATTTTGTTGCTCCAATTTGTCAGCTGCACTAATAAGCGGAGTAAAAAGACTACCGATTGGTAGATAGATACTAGTAGCATTATGACCATGATTTTAGCTGTATAGTGGTTGAACTAAGTAAGCATGAAACTCAGACTATGAAATACCATTACATTTTTTCATTTAAAACACCTGAGTAAATTCTCTATAGTAGTCTTAATGTACAGGATTGTTTAGATTTCTTGCATTTAGCTTGTGAACAAATATATCTTTTGGTCTTTCTGAATGATAGAGCAAAACGTATTTATATCAAAATTACTCATTACAAAAAGTATATCAGTGTACCAAGACAGTCATATTCTATAACCACTTACTTTTTATGTTTAACTTCCATTTTCATTTTTTGTTTAGGTGTTCTGTCACCATGTCTGATTACAGCTATCACACAACGTAACTCCATCCTAGAAATATATTATTTATATTGAGTTTTTTTAGTTTACATCCCATTTTAATAGGCTATTTCCCGAATTCAAATACTTGGGTTTTTTCCAGTAGGTACAAACAATTTCACTGTCACAATGAAAATAAGCCTTGATATAACAAATGGCTTTAATATGTACTTCGTGTTTTTCATCAATAACGTGCAACAAACTTTGTACCTACAGTACAAGGACAGAAGTTCTTAATTAAATACAGCACATTAATATAAAGCAAAAATTCATCAGTTAACTGACATATTCAATTGTGCTTTACAATAAAGTTTTAAAAAGAGTCTCTAATCTCGAAATATTGATTCTACTTTTCTTGTGTAAAATTTCTCTGGATAGGTATGTTTTAGCTCTTTCTTAAACATTTTTTTTACTTTCAACCAAGTTTATAAGATTTGTTTGTTTTTGTTGGGTTTAACCCCTTAGCAACACATTGTATAGGTCAAATAATTGCGTTCAGTCAATCTACTCACTGTTCCTGGAAAGGCTAAATCTCAGGATTTAGCTGTTAACCAACTACTAAGCGCATACTTTCATAAGTGACTGACAACTGCCCTACATAATTAAGAATAATTGGTAGGAGGGATAATGGCTGTAAAATAATTTCATGACTAAGCTCCACGAAAGCATGCCATGCCTGGGAATCAAACCCAAGACCCCTTAATCAGTAGACTTGCGTGCTACCAACTAAGCTAGCTGGGCAGCCGAGTTCATAAGAAAAGAATTCCATCTTTTTGATCCTGTTCCAGTTATTGATAGATCTGTTTTGCTGATTCCTGGCCTTTTTTCTGAGTTTCAGAATATTTATACATGTTTAAGTTTGTGACCCAGATAACTATTTTCACTTGGTCATTATAGTTTTCAACATGGTAACCAAGGTAATTATGCCAAAATAGTCAAAAGCCTTAGTTCAAACACTAGTGACCTGACAATACTTACATAGAACCTGATGTTGTAGGTACCACAGGAATATCTTCAGGGGCAGCCCCTAATACAAGTGCCACATTCTGTATATGTAATTGTGGTGCTAGGGCTCGTACAATCATTGTCCTATAATAATTATAGATAATAAAGTTAATATGGGATTTAAAGACTGCTTCATAGCAAAGGCAGTGATAAGAAAAATCTTCATTATAGTATGTAAAATAATTTGTTGACAAATGTAACTGACGTTCAGTTGAGAACTAGATTTTTAGGCATTTGACACAAAACCTTTAACATTTCCTTATATAACTCTCTTTAAAACTTACAACCCCAAAGGGCGGGGCCAATTTTGTCCCCAGGGGCATAACTTAAAGAATCTTTGTAGAGGACATTCAGGTGATGCCACATGCCAAACATGAAAGCTCAAGGCCTTACAGTTTCAGAGAAGATATTTTAACATACCACAGCCCATTTTGATATAGAGGAGATCCAATAAATAGTCATAAAAAATATTTTATGACCAAACTCCACAGAAATATGTAAATCTTGCCCAGGACTTGAACCAACAACCCCTCAATCAGTAGACTTGAGTGTCGCGACTTAGTTAGTCTTGCTAACCAAGATCTCTAGGTTCGTAGCCAGACATGATATAAACTGAGCCAATTCAGGGATATTAAAGAAGTACTTACCCTAGAACATTGGCACAGTCATCATAATATTTTGTAGAATTTTTAACAAAACTAAAACCATTGACATCACAGACGTAAGATTTACCTCCAGTACGTAATAAATCAAAACCACATACATTTTGCTGAAAAATAAATCAAAACCACATACATTTTGCTGAAAATAAATCAAAACCACATATATTTTGCTGAAAATAAATAAAAAACACATACATTTTGCTAAAAATAAATCAAAACCACATACATTTTAAATAAGATAGACCCCGATACCTTTCTGTTTATTTATTTATAATGGGTTTAATGCCGAGTCAACAAATTTTGGTTATTTTACAGTGTCCAGTGCACCTAACCTAGCTTCCTAGACCATTGTCTATAACTAATACTCACCTATCTTCCACAAGGCCGGAAACTTCTCCATATACCTCAAGAATGGAGGAAAATTGATATAATTGTCATATTTTCATTAAAGGTTTTACCTACCCCCCTCGGGACACTATCTTTGAAATCCCAGTTCGCTTCCAACTGTGCTACTGACCCCATTTATATACCTTTCTGTAAAAGGTTACAGTAATTCAAACTCAGCATCCTTAACAACTCAACCATCCATCATGTCAAATATGAACTCATAATCAAAATACATAAAATTTTATACAAACAGCCAACTTACTTTAAAAGCTAGACATATTTTTCTAGCTATCATTTTCTCCGTGGCAGACAATATCACAGGATAGCGAACTTCCTTCCCTTCTTTGTCTCTTTCTACTTTCCCGTCAAGTGCTGGTGACTTCCTGGCTTCAGCGTGAACATAGTCCGGTCCAACAGTGTACACTTTGACATCCGTACCATCAGTCGGCATGAAGTCTTCATAAATGTACGAGCCTGTCTTACGTACTCGACTAATTGTTGAATAAACGCTGCTTCTTGAGCCAACCTAGTTAAAAAAATAGAACGAAAATGTTTTAATCCTACTTACTATATAAAATGTTTAAAGCAATTAGGTACCTTAGTCATTTATTTCCCCTTGTATACTCTTCAAATAGGTAGGTCCAATTAATTGGATTACTCGGATTTTACCCTTAATTTTCAATGTCAATTTGCATAAATTAATCTAACATAACTATTTTATAATTTTTTTTAATTTGTTTGAAATTCAAGCTAAGTATTTTAAGGGTAAAGAACTATCTTAAATTTATCACTTCTGTTAATATCTTTATATCTTGAAATATTTTGGTATCCTTACATAGGACTTCAATGATAAAATCTTAGGATTCCAACTGTAAGGACCTAGTTACCAAGTGGATTGCTTCAGATTTTATCAGGGAAAGGTAACTGACTAAAGTCCCTAATTTCAAGGAATTAGCATATTCTACACTGGGGTCTAAAAAGTTACTTTATACAAGTAATGTTTTCATATTTTCTCTAAAAATGTAAACTTTTGCAGGGAATATAATTAGTTTGCAATAAAAGACATTTTTTCATTACAAACTAATTTTTGACAAATAATTGAGTTGTTATGAAAGAGGGTTCATGTTTTGAGGGTTCATGTTAAAATGTATAATTAGTTTTGAAACTAACAACAACTTATTAAGTACATGTATATCTAAGTTTATTCGAAAAATCAATATATAACATGTGTAAAGAAACTTTTGGACCCCAGTGTAATTAAGTAAATACACAAAAGATAGACAGTCAAAGGGGCACAACAAATAAGAGAAGCAAACTTATTGAGCTGAATTATATTGTGAAATCATATTTAATCTGGTATATTAAATTGCAGAGACAAATTTTCACAAAAAACACCAATGGTAAAAGAATTTTAAATTATGCTCTATTGTAAACAGAAAATAAGACAAACTACAAATGTATAGCCCATTTGTTTAAGTATGAACACCCTCTAGAGTTGTATTTGTTAAATCTTATAGTCACTTAATTCATGAATTTTTGAAAATTAACAAATGTATTAATTTATCATCATAGCATGCTGTTAATTTTACATGCTTCAATTCAAACTTGTGTGTTTATACAAACACTGCCATATTGAATCAATGGGGATCATGGATGATCGTCAATAAAATGTGTGTTATGTTTTTGAGAATCCAAGATCTCAAAATATTTGAACATTTTAGTAAATTACATAGTTAATAATTATGTGCATACATACAAAATGTGTACAAGATGTATCTATATGTTATATGTTTTTATGTATATATAAAAATGATATCACAAGTGACTGCATTGCTGTTACCGGCCAATTTGATTAAAAATCAAAAGGAAAACATGGATATCATGAATACAATCAACCCAACAACAATGCCAATGATGTCATTAAACAAAACACATCGGTACACACAATACATAACAGGAGTGCAACATTAATAAGGGTGCCAAATCTTTAACGAGTAAAAAGTTTAAATAGATATATTTCTTTCATGCTTTACGGTGAAACGTCGCGTTATTCGATGAAAATAAACGATGAAAATATAAATTTTATATTTTCATCGTAGTGAGGATATAACCTTATATTTTCATCATTCATGACGTCATATTAGAAGATAAATGACGTCATCTTGGAGTAGAAATGACGTCACGTTATAATTTGTGTAAAATACATCAAATAAAACACAAACCTAAGCATGAAAGAAACAGAATATTCCTCAACTTTGGTGTAAGATCTTTTTTATTTCAACCTGTGAACTCAGAAATGACATTTTCACTCGTGGCTATGCCACTCGTGAAAATACGTTCTCTGACCTCACTCGGTGAAATAAAAATTGATCTTACACCAAAGTTGTCGAATATCCCCTATATATTACTTAAATACTCAACAATATAAGTAAGAATTGATAACTCTTGTACAGTCAAAAATGAACATAGAACTTGGAAACTTGTATATATGATATATGAAGCATGCTTGAAGCATAATATGGGGGGAATCATTAGTTTACATGTATACAACTGGACTAAATGTCACTTGACTTCAAATTTAAAACATGTTTAAATTCCTTAGCATCTCATTTGAAATAGGTCGTATCTCTTAAAACAAAACAGGGGGTTTCGATCAAATGACATTTCTATTGTAGTTAGTAAAGACTATATCTGGAATTCAAATATTTTTGTGTTTCCCTGCGTAACAAACAAACTTTCAGTTTTGAAACAAAATGTTTGAGTACAGAGTACAATAGAAGTTAATCTGTGTTTTGTGCTTTTCAGCAATAATAAGTAAATAAATTTGTTTGAACCACATGTGCATGGAAGAAAAACGAAGAAAAATGAGTTCTAAATTTGTTCTCTTGACCAGCACAGTAGGTTTTATACAGCTGAACTTTGTTCTCGTTAGTGTTAGCCAATGGGCGAGTCCAATCCAGAAATCAACAGGGGTCAGTAGGGGACATCCTGGTAACTTCATGCTTTTCTAACACCAAAAATCATCAACAACACAATATTGCTGTGTAAATGGATATACCGGTAGGATTAGCATTGTACGTATTACTACAGGGATACAAATTCCTGCTTGCCCAGTTACCAAACAGGAGAGGATTTCCACCAGGATGAGTGAAAATAACATCTGACAGGACCAAGTGGCGAGTATATTCAGAATGCTTGCTGCCCCGAACCTGAGGTACTCCATCTGTGAAAGGTTGTACCTATCTTAAATCAGCTGCCTTTGTTGAAATTTAAAGTAGGGTTGTGTGTTATTTTTGTAGTTAAGTACAAGATGGGCTGCTTACATTTATTTCTAAACTAGGCCCTTAATATCTACCAGTAAGGGGTCCAAAATGAACCCTGACTGAGAATTGAGAATCTGTATCCCTGTTATTATATATATATATTATAATATACATAAGCAGGACTGGGTAATTTGATTACAACAATGAATCTTCTATGCATGGATAGATCCTGACAACTTAAGTTTCTAAAACCTTCTGAAAGTGATCAAATTGACTGATGAAAGCCTCACTTATAAATTTTGGGGAAAGTGCCAATTTTTTTCCAAAACCTTATAACACTTAGAATAGAGGTAAAAAATCAAATAATTCTAATAGCAATGGAAATGCTAAATGAAAAGTGATCTTTGATTGGTCAAAATTTTTTGAAACATTTTTTACACTTTGAAATAAGTAGAAATCCTATTTTTTTTTATCTGTAATCAAAATCCTAAACAAAGAGAGATCTCAAATGGTTGATATCTTTTGTAGCATTTTTCAAAAAATCAAAATCAAATTTATTAACTTAACAATAGGTCGTGTCATCTTACGATCTATCAATGGTGGGGAAGATTAAGAGCTACAGTCAAACTACGGGATTGAGGAGACGGCATGTTTCGAAGCATTTTTCAACGAAGTATCATCGCAGCATACAGTTTACAAGCCCATCTCGTCAAATTGGACTGCGTACAAATGTTTTGGACACAGGTTCCCAGAATCTGACCTTCCTAAAAAGGCGCTGGCAACCCCCTCCGGCAGACACAGGAAAGTATATGTAGATATTGTGATCTTCAGCGTTCACTGGTTTCTCGACGAATGGTCTCTGGAATGATGTACCATTGACTTCAATAGCATCCTCATTTTCTTCAAAATCACCTGAAAAAATAAAAACAAAAAATAATGATAATCATAATAATTATAATTAAATGGTATTATATAACAAGAAATATAATGTGGAAACCACATTAAAGCTGGATTTTCATCAAGATCTGACCATAAATGACAGAGATATTCAACAAATTAAATACTTTAATGCAAAAATTACAAAGGGAAATTATCCATAATAAAGCCAGGTAGAGCTGTGGTTATTTTCTAGTTCTGTTAATCACATGTTATGTTATCATTGTATGAAGTTTCATAAAGATGTGACAATAAATGGCAAAATATATGGTGAATTACCTTCAAGGCACTTGTTAATGACACCTGAATTTTTTCATTGAAAAATCTGGCTAATAATTAAATTATTACTAATCAACTTATGATTAACTTGTCATTGTTTGCTTACAGGTCTTAAACCAGCCATGTTCAATTTTCAAAATTAATGTTAGAAATTAAAAATTGTTGCATTGGGCAACAATGGCAACCACCAGCACAAGCCTTGGTAATACCAACCTTTTTCATCCTCGTCTCGATTCATTACAGCATACCTAGGATGTGGTATACCTTCCCTTACAAGTATTTTATATACCTCACGTCTGAAATAAACAAATATAATAATGAAAAAGTAAATTTGTTACAACAGACAGATATTGTAAAAATGTTACTATAAATAGATTTAGTACACATGTTATATGTTAAATGTTAGAGTATAAAAGGGGATAACTGAAAAAATATTTAATCCGAATTTTTGTGTCTTTACTGCATGTTAGATGTAGTCCCATTGAAAAAGTAAACAGAGTTACCAACGTTCAATTTATATCTTGGATAGTGTTGAAAATATAAAACTTACGAACAACTTAAGCCTTAGAAGCAAAACAAAAGCGAAAGCACAACTGATGCAATTTTTTAACAGAGCCAAATGTTATTTTCACTTATAGTCTTCTTGTTAATATTTCTACAGGTAAAACTCAATTTTTACAAAAAATCTAGGATCAGCAAAATGGGTTCTCCTAAACACAGGGTCTTTTAAGGTCTCACTAATAGAAGGTACATATAAATGGTACTCACCTGTCCTTGATTGCATACTGAGCCTCTAAATCATTGATTACATAAGGTTTATGTAGATTTTTATATTGTATAGCTTTCTGTAGAGGGAAACCATGTGAGAAGAAAGCTATTAAAGCATCAACCACTGGCCATTCTTCTACTGGCTTATCAGTAATCATTGTCTCTTCAAATACTTCAATCTGTAAAATATATCAGGGAAATAATTGTAAAATCAAAGTGCTGACAGCACTGCATCTGAGTTTTATCATTTTGAGGAGAATTTTTCAGCCTTAATTTTTTAAAACAGAGGACAAAGTTCACTAGTACTCTGCTGAGGAAATGATTGTAATCTATCAGCTTTTTTGCCTCTAATACTATATAAAATATGATTGAATGAAATCCATTGGATTGTGCACAATTGTTCACCCATTCTAATACTAGGTCTGTTGCGATACGCCAGAAGCCTACTGCGATATATAGCAATTTCCTGATGCCGTATCACTAAAAGAACCACAATATAATGTGTGTTTTTAGATTTGTTATGCTTCCACAGTATTAAACAGAAACTTTGCAAATCTTACATGCAGCTAATGATAGAATCTACCCTCTCTCTGTCTATAGGGTCATTCAGAACTGTGATATATGCCTTGCATGTACAAAATACAATCACTTCCTTAGCTGCAGAACATCATAGAAATCAAGCTCCTGGATGCTATTCTTGTTTCACAACTTCCAGTTCCAAAGTTTTCGATTCAAGAACATGTTAAGCACAAGTTCTGTACAACCAATCGAACACACCCCAATCGGTTAAATTCTTGAAACTTAACTTTATGTGTTATGAACCGTTGCCTCAACCTGGGGCCTGGGGAAACAGATAAAAAAACACTATCCCCTTCACCTCGGGCTAACAGTTTGACTGTTCCCAAATCACAAATGGATTAACTGTATACTATAACATATTACATTTACCTGTAAATGATCAAATCTTTCAAGTCGACCTAATATTTCCTTCATTGGTTTAGAATGAGCTTTTTTAGCCATAGCACAAATACCAACACGAATCTTCTGTCCGTCAAGGTTCTTATGAGACTGAAAATATATCAATACATATCACAGATCTTCTTTTTTATTGGGTTTAACGTCATGTCAACACAATATTTGGTCATTTTACGGTGTCCAACGACCTAACCTAGCTTTCCTGGACCATTGTCTATAACCATTACTCACCTACCCTTCCACAAGGCCTGAAACTTCTCCATATATCTTATCAATGGAGGGAAATTGACATTATTTTCAAATTTTCATGGTAGGGTATAACCTCCCCGGGTGGGATTCGAACCCGTACCCCCTACAAGAAGGGAACGGGCCTGTAAATGGCCCCTTTTATATAAGGGATAGAATCAGGACATATAGTCATGTGATCTTTACAATGTAAACCAACTTTAGTTGGTATTTTTAGTCTAAGAAATGTAGAAGTTATTTAATGTAGTATTTGAATTTTCCCTATTTTTCGGTCGTAGCAGAAAGAATCGACTAAAAACAAGAATTTGTTTACAATCTGAGATCATGTGACTATATACAAGACATATACACTGTGTACTTTGTAGAATAACTCAAATATTATTTTCTCTATATAAACAAAAAACCACATTTCTTACTTTATTTAAATATGCATTAAACTATAGAGAAATTGATTTTTTATAAATGTCACATTGAACTCTGGAATATAAATATATTGATTTGAAAATTTACTATCAAAAGTACAAAAACATGCATGACTTGATAAATGAACTGTACCTTGACAAATATATATCAATTTAAACATTTACAATTTAAAGAACAAAAACATGCATGACTTGATAAAAGAACTGTACCTTGACCAATAAGTGATTATCAAATGCCCACAATATTTCAAACCATGCTGTCTCCATAACAGAATAAATTATTTTTGTATAATAATAAACAGACTGAAGTCCACTCATAGGAAGGATGCACAATTTATAGAGGTAATTTCACCATACACAAAAATAAAGTCACTAAATTTATGAATCCTTAAAACTCACAAAAATGGACAAAAAACTCTCAATTGTACATCTTAAGAATTGAATCCCACAAATTAAGTACCACAAATTTATGCCAGTCAAATTTGAAGCCCAAAAATAAGTTACACTTTACACAGCTATATTATCAAAATCCATGCATGTTGAATTAACCAAAATGTGCAATTAACAAAACCCTATAAAGTAACCAAAATTAAATTTAAGATTATTAAAACTGGCAACAAGGATCACAATTCTTTAAACTAACAAAAACAGACGCTGACTTCATACAATTTTTTTTTGATAGATCTATCAACAAATGAAGTATCACAAATATGCCAGTTAATTCTTAATTCTTGAATCCCACAAATAAAATCCAGCTTATTCTAGCAGCCAGCAAATACTGACATAATCCATACAGAAAAATTATCCAAACCCAAGTTAAATTGACCTAAGAATCCCACATTTTTATACTTTTTTATTCAGTATCAAAGTTTAAGTATTAGGTTTATAACAACCATAACCAATACATAATATTTTATAGAAGTCATTTTTTTAACATGAAACATGTTAGCTGAACAGAACTGAAAATTACACGTCATGTACTTTATTTACAGTGTGTATTGTTAAAATTACTCCCCAAAAAACGTTTCAAATTCTTAGTGAGAGGTCAATTGTCTCGAAAATCTATCAATCAATCAATCAATCAATCAATATATGTACTGGAATACGAACGAGTAAACATTTTGGTCCTATACAAATATATATAAACAGTACCCACCAAAAATGTTTCACTTTGTATGCTTTCTTAATAGCTTTTATCTAAAATTTGATTACTGTTTATTTTGAAATGGTTTTTAGTAATGCTTTAAATTTTGGTTATCATTGAGATTATAACTGAGACCACAAAAATAGCATAAACGCTACGTTATAGAAAATAATTAAACCAAACATGGTTTTTGGAGTCAGGATTTAGGACGTCAGATGCTGAATCTTATAACTGTTTTACATTCATGAAATTTGTTTTCATTTTATCAGGAACCATACTTAAATAAAGTAGACATAATGATTCTACAAAACAAATCATCAAAATTCAAGAATTGTAGTAAATTTCTTTTGTCCCTAAATTTTTGGTGGGTACTGTTTTATCTATTAATATATATTTTTCTATAGAGTGCCATCCATAATTTCATATACATTTCTGTAAACGTATGACTTGTTTTAAATCATTACCAATACTTAAGAAAATTACACAAAATTTTAAGACACATATACATATATTACACAGTATGTTTTCAAATGCAAATCTAGTTTTATTTCAACTATAAAGAAATCCTCATTTTCATATGCTTCTGTAAGACTAAGAACAGTACTGCACTTGAGAAAAAATGTCAGAAAACTTCAACTTTGCACCAAAGTATTTCTAATTTTTATCATTCAAATACATCATGTAGTTTATTGCAAATTTTATTTCTTGCATAAATAAATGACAAGATATGTTCAAATGATAAGCATTTGGAATACTTTAAAGGCAGTAAAAGACATACTATAAAAATATATCCTCTTTTAAATATAATATAAAAACATCCATTTTATTTGAAAAGTACAGTACAAGTATTATTATCATTATTATTATTAAAAACCATATAGATAAGATAAAACCAAGCATATACATTGTAATCAAAACAATAAAAATAAATTGTAGCTTTGGATAAACCTCACTTTAACTTTTTTTTAAAACTTTAAATCGTAAACTGTATTTTGAAAAATAAAAGCAACTCCCTGCTTCATTGTTCATTACAGAGAACAAAAAAATACACTAACACATAACTATGTCACATGAAATTTATATCACGCCATTGCTAAGAAATCCTAAGTACATCAAACAGTTTGTAAAATTGAAATAAATTTATCACATGAAATAACTTTACCACATGAAATAACTTCACCACATAAAATAACTTTACCACATGAAATAACTTTACTACATGAAATAACTTAACCACATGAAATAACTTTATAATTCTACATGAAATTTATATCAATCCATTGCTAAGAATCCTAAGTACATCAAACAATTTGTAAAATTGAAATAAATTTATCACATGAAATAACTTTACCACATAAAATAACTTTAACACATGACATAACTATACCACATGAATAACTACACCACATGAAATTTACATCACTCCATTGCTCAGAAATCCTAAATACTAACTTCAAAAAAATTGTCAAAATTAGCTAAAATTAACAAAACCGTGACATAAAATCATGTCTAATCAAAATCCTGAAAGTTCACATAAATTTCCAGCTACAAATAACAGTTTAAAAACCTAAAGAAAGTCCATAAACATTTTTCCACAGTTACACTAACTTTTAACAAACATGTGATACATTTTAAGAATAAAACTGGGGCAGAGTTGCCAAATCTCAATCCTGCAAAATATTTTTGCATATATTTCTAGCTAGTATTAACAGGTTAAAGGGCTAAAGAAAGTCCATAAACAATTTCTACACAGTTACACTAACTTCTAACATATATACAATACATTTTAAGGATAACACTGGGGTGGAGTAAGATTGTTTCAAAGGGGGGTGGGGTGAGAAGATCCAAAATATGCTTTAATCAATTATTCAGTCTACAAAATTAGGATGTAAAATTGATTGCCCGAACAGGTCATTTTAGTCTCAAGCGCTATATCTTGTTTGTAGATTCTAATTTGTCCAAAAGAAAATGTTCGATGCCCTAACTTAATGGTAGTAGTTACGGGCAACCGGACACCCACTAATTTGTAGACTAATTACTGATATGGACTCTGACAGCCCTCTCCCCCTACATAAACAGTTGAAAATCCAATGTTCAACATTTTTGTGAGATTTTCTAAAAACTTCAGTGAGTAAGGGGTCTGGTACTCTAAATCTCCCCCAACATTCAACCCTCCCCAAACCCTACAGTCAATACCGCCACAGAATTAAAGCAACAGTTCCATCAAAAGATGTTTAATTGAGTCGTCTCAATTACTGTTTTTTTACTACAAGTATAGACAACTTGTAAATTATTCATGACTTGACATCAGGCATACAGAATTACAGAATAACTACGCTTGACATTTAAAGTGTGCTTCGTTGACAATAGGACAGAAAAAAACAATGTAATTAAGTAAATTACATGCCTGATAAAAGTCAATTACATTTAAAGACCATACAGTTTAAGGCATGGTCAGGCAATTCATTTATTATTTTTTATTTCAAAGAAAAAATTCTAAAACACACAGAGTTATCCATTTTGATGGTTCTAATAGTGGTAATTTGGTGTGTCCAAACACTGTTTATTAAGGGTGGATGAGGTTAGCTGTTAGCCATAGGCAGCAAATTCAGCCCTAAAATGGCCTATAGTATATTGATATATATATATGGAATATTGAAATGCTTAATTCAACAGTTACCCAATAATACTTTGGCCTTAGATTTTCTCAACATACTATGTACGGCAAAAAAAAATTAGAAGCCAACAAAAAAAATGTGAACTGTGTCAATTTCATGGGTTGTAAGGGAAACTTCAAATATATAAACACCTTTGATTAAGGGTGGCCAAGGAAAACTGTCAGCCATATGCTGCAAATTCAGCCACAAAATGACCTATAATACAACTAAAATGATTAAGTAAACTGCTTTCCAATTATACTTAGGCCCCAGATTTTCTCAACATACCACAGCAAAAAAATCAGAACCCAAAAAAAATGTGAACAGCCAGGGCTCGAATTTAAACTTGCATACTCCCAAAAAGCGAGCAGATTTTGATAACTGCGAGTAACTTTTATTCCAACTCGCAAATTTTCGCAGGTTGACATTGCCACAAAAATATTACTGTCTAAGATAATGAGGCTCAAATCAGCATGGAAACTGCCAGATAAATTGATAGTACATTCGTCTTTCTGTTCTTATTATCAGTACCACTACATGTTACAATAAGCCTCACAAAGAATGTCGAACATGTATACTTCTAAGGCCTCATTCTTTGCCTATCCCACAATAACCCCCTTGTTCAACTTAAAATTAAATATAGTACTATGCTGTTTTATATTGCATATATGAGTAGAAATAAAATTTGGAAAAAACGCAAGTGCTTCTTTCATTTTGCGAGTTGAAATATGGTCAACTCGCAAAATTTGCAAGTCAAAATTTTTGTTAAATTCAAGCCCTGACAGCATCAATTCCGTGGGTTGGAAGGGAAACCTCATACAACCAAACAAACACCTTTGAGAAAGGGTAGTCGATGTAGGGCCTAACTGTTAGCCTCATGTTGTTACTTTAGTCCTGAAATGGCCAATAAACCATTGAAATGATAATGTAAAAACTTACCCCATATGCTGTACTACTATATCTGGTGATTTCTTCATCTCCCATAAAGAAGATAGGTCTTGTATCTTCTCTCAAATCCTGCCATTCACCTTCACTACCATCAATACCAGTAATAGATGTAGTGATTTCACTAGAACCATCAGAACTTGTCTGAAATATACGTACACATATTGCAGTCTTTGAATTTAGCTGGTGGACTGAATTCACCAAAATCACCCTTGCAGGGCTTGATATTATTTTCTATAGTAGATTGCCCAAATGGACATAGTTAAGAAACAGTAACAAGTTGCCCAAATCCCAAATATAGGTGTCAGAGTGTTGTCATACAGGATCTCTAAGGTTTGCATGAAGGGTCACGTCAAGATGACCTTTATGTCGACCAATCAATGCATAGCTTTCATCAAGAAGAAACACTATTAATAGCATTTTGATTTCTGATTTCTATTTTTAGACCAAGGTTTGCGAGCTAATTTGACAGCAGTATCATTCACTGTCTGCGATTGGACAGCTCATTTCAAATTGCATGACATAGACAATGTAAACAAGTAACTAAGCATAACGATTTCGTCTTGAAAGTGACCCTGTAAGAAAACGACCAGATCTAAATTAGCAAGTAGGCGAGCAGAAAATTCTAGATCGGGTTTTTATAAGATTGTCAGGGGCAAAAGGATGACCTTTAAAGTCAAGCATTGCCTAGAACAAAGAACAATAGAATTTCATCTGCATTTTGTGCTTTTCAGCAATAAAGTGCGACAAACTTTGTTTTTACCACCTTGTGCAAGGATGGAAAACCTACAAATTTGAGTCCTGAATTAGTTCTATATAGCCAAGTGGACCATGTACTATAATTGCTTATGATCCAGAATTTTTTAGAATGAGAGTGGTCCAACAGCTCACTAAATTTACCCAGCCAACATTTTACAAACTCAATAAAACATTACATGAATAATAAAGAATTTCATGCATTAATAAAAAGCAGCATAAGTATTCTTTAAATTAAAAATCTGTTTACATTTTTATTTCAAAGCATGAACTCTGAAAACAACATTTTCAACATTGGCTTTGCCACTAGTAAAAATATTCTTTCTGAGCTCACTCGATGAAATAAAAAACAATCTTGCACCTAAGTTGGTGATTATCCTCTACGTATCAGTCAAGGTACTAAAACCATACCTGTGGTGTAACTGGGGTGTCTGGCTCCATCGTATCTAGTTCTGGTCAATGACTGGATGTCCAGTACTCTAAATGGTCCCAAATGTATGAAATTTCTTTGTAAATCAACCACACAATGTAGGCATCTCGACTATGTTCCCATATTCACACTAAAACACAACCTTTCTTTACATCCACAAATGGTATCAGGTTCAACGTCGACTCTGAAAAATGTAATTTTTTATGTTAAATCCCTGAATCGTTTAAAAACACTGATTTAAATAATATTTACACAGCTGATACAGACTGACTTGATACAAAAAAACATAATTTAAAATCACTTAAATAAATATCTGTAAATCTGTTGACCAAAGTGTAGTCACCCTCAAACAGTTCTATATCTTACTCAGGCTTAAGCCAATTCTAGAATGCAAGCTATAGAAAAGCTGTTTTTTAAAGTGGGTGGAAGTCGAAAGTATTGAAGATACTAAAAGCTTTCGTAAAAATACTGAAATATACAGATTTCTTATTAAGTACATAAAAGTAATTTATCCACGAATTAGTGACAGACTTAATAGAAATTATGTAATTTATTCTTAAAATTCTGTAATCAGTATTAATACTGAAAACTTTTACCCAAGTGTTTATGAACATGAGAGCTAAACAATACTTCACAACAATTGAAAGATTATTATAAATAATCTTATCTGTTATAAAATCAAGCAGTGTAGGGGACTTGTAGATTACTTGTATATCATTCATGGTATGATTTAGGCAAAAAAAATTAAGTGCTGTGTTTTTGGCAACCCAACTCTATCTAGGAGCAGTGGTCCAGAGGTAAAACACCTGCTTATGTATCAAGAGTTGTTGAGTTCATCCCCCATTAAGAGCGCTGCATATTTCCTTGAGCAAGAAAATTTACCTACAGTTGTTCCACTCCACCTAGGTGTAAATGGGTACTTCGAAGGATAGTCATATATTTTTTTCATACACAAAAGTCCAGCACTTTACCAAAGTAAAAAATTGAATTTTATTATCAGGAGTATTAACTAGAAGACGATCAATGAAAATAATATTTTTCTCTGTTAAAAAACTATCCTAGAGTCTACCCGACCTAACTTTTTTTCAAACCATTGCTCTAAACACTGGATTTTTTTTCTTTGGCCTTAAGTGTGCAGTAAATCATTCATTTGGCCTTGAGTCAAAATATTTATACAGCATCTGTGTCATATATATGAATGAAATACAGTGAAACCACGAAAATATGGGTCCCTAGAATTCAAATATTAATTTGGTCTTAAAAATGGATGTCTCAGTCTGTTTTCAAAGGAAAATCAAACTTCTGAAATTTAATATCAGAACCACTTTAGGCCACAACAAATTGATCATATGTTCTATGGATTCGCTGGCACCTTAATTTTGACGGATTTTACAAAAAAAAATATTTTTCTTCTTCGCTTGCTCATAAAAATTTGGTCAAACCGCTATATAAAGCAACTGAATTAAGATTTTTTTGATTTTTATTCCTTCGCTCACTCGCCCCATTTTTTTCTAGAAAAATCTGTAGAACATATCATCAACTTGTTGTGGCCTTAGTTTGAAATTGAACAATTTTTTAGGGGAAATACCATTTATATTTTTTAACATTTGAAACTACATGTATATGTAACAGGGCTGTAGCCTGTATACATAGTATTGGTAAATTTTATTCAAATGTCAGTGGCGTATACATAATAACACTGATTTAAATACTTGCATAACAATAGTGAGTATAGAAATACAATAACAAGTATATAAATCAGCAGGGTTAATCATTATAATGTAAGCTCAATTGACAAATGGAATTGAATTTATCAATACTTGCTTTTGTTTGTTATATATAACAGCTTGATAAGCTCATTTGGGAGAGTAAATAACTAGCAAGAAGGAGGTCATAAGTTTAAGCATCGCATCTGTTTAACTTTTCATTCATTTTAAGTACTTTGTATCTATGGATTAATATTCCTGCAGTTATAAGCCATCATTTCTTTCACATTCTAAGAATGATTTTACAATAGACAGAAACACTGCAATGATTTTGTTTTCATATATACAAAACTATTTCCAATGTGTAGCCAAGTACAACAGAAGATGAGAATATTGAACTACAAGGACTGACAAGACTGGTTTATTCAACTGTCTAGTTTTCTCAACTTAACATGTATACAGTAGTATGGGTTTTTACTGGATCAAAACTTACACAGTTTCTCAGCTTTTCGCTTTTCATAACACACAAATTTCACAGCTTCGACTGTAACTGATTTATGTGTATAAGTACAGCGATATTTACATGGCATCTGAGTATAGAGCACTAAACTTTAAACGCCATGTTGTTTTGTTTAAGACTGCAAAGATTCACTGGAAAGGCCATTGAATGCTATTGATTTTTTTCTTTCCACTCAGTTCATTTAATAGTCACGTTTATTCCAAATGTACAGTAATACATTTATTTGAGCTTAAAACTTATATTGATAACATACATAAAATGTTTCACTAATTTTCAACGTTTATTTCAGAACAAGATCAATAAAACAAATAAATTTTAACACTGAATTATTTATCACTAGTTTATATTTTAACTTTAAAGTCTTAAATCCTTTTAAACTTTTATTGACAAGTGTTTAACAAAGGGGGGAGGGAGGTCGAATAAAAAATCATGGGTTCCAAATCCAAATCAAATATAAGGGCCCTGGCAATTGATTTTCTTAGTATCAAACAATTTGATAAAAAACATAAGAATGTGATGAAAATGTAACAAATAGAAAAAACTTAATGAGACAGCTAGTTCAGTACTTGAGTAAGTATGCATATGAGTACATTTTTTTCTGAGTACTAAGTACAGGTGAGTACTAGAAAAAGTGGTACTTGTACTCATAATACTCAAATACAAGTACAAGTGTCCCATCCAAGGGTGGAAGTTGGAAGTTTTGAAAATACTGAACTAGACAGATCTTGTATAAATTACATAGAGTAATTTATTCCCTAATATTGAAATCAGTATTAATACTGAAAACTTTCACTCATGGTCCCATCCCTTATTTAAATCAAATTATTGCAGCCATAGCTTCATTTGCTCAGGTTTTACTGTACTAGTTGTTTATTCAGAGTACATCATTTATAATGATAATTTATTCTGTACTAATGACACCCCTGGGCTACCGTACAGGAGTGAATAATTCTAATGTACATTTAGTTCAGTGGAACGGAAAATATTTTCACCTTGCCTGTCTCTTAACTTCAGCTGTAGGCTTAACTATACTAAAATTGCTGAATACTTTCAGAATTATACATAGGCGGATCCAGGGGAGTGGGGGGTGTCCGGATCCCCCCACCTAGAATTTGGAAAATGTACCTGTCCATTAGTAGTGTATTTCTTGCCTGTAATTCATTTTTAAGTAGCATGAAGCAATTTTTTCTCGCTGCTTAACATAGATTTAATGGTAATGTAGTTTTTATTATCAATATGTTGCATTTTTTCTGCAAAATGTGTATAATGTCGTT
The DNA here is from genome assembly GCA_025267735.1 of Mactra quadrangularis. NCBI lineage: Eukaryota > Metazoa > Mollusca > Bivalvia > Venerida > Mactridae > Mactra > Mactra quadrangularis. Next base: position 41,400,749 of record CM046305.1, on the reverse strand, counting down.
GTGGTTCGAACCCCCCTAGAAAAGTTAGGACCCCCTAGAAAAGTTTGGACCCCCCCTAATAAAAAAATCCTGGATCTGCCCCTGTTATAATATATTCAGCAGCTGCTTTGAACCTAATGTGATGATCTTAGACAACTAGTATAAAGTCTACAGCCTTGTTGTTGGGTTAATACTTTCAGGATTCAGTCGTGTTGCTCACCTACCACCTGGGAGAACCAGGTTCAATTCCTAGTCAAGGTGTATGGTTTTTATCTCAGAAATTTACTTTACTAACTTACTCCACCTGTTAAAAGGTTATAGCTATCTGAAATCAGATAAATAAATTAGTTGAAATCTGATGATGGGTTGTGTTAAACTTCAACTTAACACAAAAGTACAACCTGAAACTTTATGATGGATTTTTATGGTTGTTCCTCGTCCTGTCTTCAAAGTTAGGTCCCTAAAATCATTCAATGATTCAGAGCCCCTGGACGAGAATTAAGAATTTATATCCCAGAAGTCTGTGTTAAACTTAGTTGCTATGTCATCTGACTTCCTTCAAAATCACAACAACATGTCAAATATAAACATAGCTTAGGCCAGGCCAGGGGTCGAATCGTTTAGGGGTCGAACAGTTTTGACCAACTCGTTTTCGACGTTTAGTACGATTAAAATGATTTTCTTACCTTTAAAAATATGCAAAAGACTCTGATTTCTGTCAAAATTTCAGCCAACACAAGAATAAATAGCCAGCTCTGTGTGAAAATGTATTTTGTTAGGCCTTAATCTTCAACCGTCATAGAAAAATAATAGAACTAGGCCGAAGGTAATTAAGGACGAAAACTCACATCCGCCGTTGTCGTCTTCAATTTGTAAACAGAGTTACTTCCCCTTAATATCGCAATAGTAGCTCGGAATGGGTTCAGTTTCTGACAAGTTCCCAACTACCTTTTTTATGACTAAAATAATAAAAAAAATACTGATAGGGTGAAATAAAATTTTTAAATTGTCTTTTTATATACATTTTATTTGTTATTTGCCTTTTTAGCCATTCCATGTTTTCAAAATCGATACTTAGGTTAATTATGGTGTGGTCTTCATTCAGAGATTTTCTTCTTAAATTTAACATTTGAGACATAAAAATCTTCAAAATTGCACACTTTTGTTATTACCAGAACAGAACAGAACAATGCTTTTATTTCTAAAATAAATTATTGCTCATAAAAGTAAATACATGAGAATTTGTAGAAAAGAAATGGAAAAAATATAGTTAGTACAAACACATTTATAAACTTTAAAACTTTTCTAACTCCACAGTTATTTTTAGGGTAATATTTCTATGATGCACTAACATAGGCGAATCCAGCGTGGGGGGGGTGGGTCAGGGGGGGTCCGGACCCCCCCCCCTAGAATTTGGAAAATGTACCTTTCCATTACTTGACTGTAAGTCATTTTTAAGTAGCATGAAGCAATATTTCTCGGTGATTAACATATATTTAATGGTTATGTAGTTTTTATTATTAATATGTTGCATTTTTTCTGCAAAATGTGTATAATGTGGTTGTGGTTCGAAAGTTCGGACCCCCTCCTCGAAAAACTCGGACCCTCTCGAAAAAAATCCTGGATCCGCCCCTGACTAATGTATTAAAAAAGAAATGGTTTATAATAACCGCCTGTTTTATGTAATACGTTGAAAATAATTGTTAATTTATTGAATGTATACTTCACGCATTTGTATTATATTTAATAAGGGACTTTAGTCAGTTATTTCCCCTTGTATACTCTTTAAATAGATAGGTCCTATTAGTTGGATTACTTGGATTCTATCCTTACTTTTCAACGTCAATTTGCCAAAATTTAACTTTAATAACTTTTTTGTAAAGCATTTAATTTGTTTAAAATTCAAGCTAAGTAGTTTTAGGGTAAAGAAATATCTAAATTTTATCACTTCTGTTAATATCTTAATTAACAAGAAAGATATTAGATGAAATATTTTGTTATCCTTACATAGGACTTCAATGATAAAATCTGAGGATTCCAACTGTAAGGACCTACTTACCAATTGGATTGCTTCAGATTTTATAAGGGAAAGATAACTGACTGAAGTCCCTAATTCATGTCATTACAATTATAGAAACGTAAAGAAATGGTAGGTATTTAAAAATGTGGAGTAAAAAAAGTTGTTGGGTATGAAATGTCACGATAGAATCACAATACTAAACGCAAATATATGTTTACAGTTTATATACGTTTGCACGAGGAATACGTGTGCATTATTTCTTGAGTATATCTTTGATATCTAAGCGAAACACAATCTCCGTAAACAGATATCCTGTAGAGCGTTGTCGTAACTAGCGAGTATGCGAGCGGAAAATTTTAGATCGGGTTTTAGTCAGATTGAGCGAAACACCTCTCGTGAGCGCTTGCGTTCAGAACAGGAGCGCTAGTTGTCGCACATTGTTGAACGCACGTCTGGTTCTAGAGTACACTAACCTCACACTTACTGCCCAAATAGGTTCATGTTAAACCAAACAGGAAATATACTTTTACCTGATTCAAGTGTTAACACTTCTCTTGTATGTTCAAGTTTTTCAACTAAATCGAGCATTAACAAACGGCTTCCAAGCTTTTCACACATATCACGTGAATCGCTGTGCGTCTCATTACTTTTAATGTATCTACAAAACAATAAACTCGAATGTTAACCATAAAACGGTTACTTGCCACAAAATGTGAAATATGAACTTTAAAGCTACTTGTTCAGTGTAAATATCAACTTTTCTAAAACTCTTAAATGTGTATAGAAACAGAGTGGAAGCAGAACAGCTGTGTTCTGATAATGATGATTTTGGTGAAAATTGACACATTACTATAAAAAATGGTGTTTTATGTATAAAATCCTACTCTGTTAGTAACCATATAAATGATTTTGGTGCGGATTTCTTTTCACTTTTATCTTACATTTCTCACAATCAATAAGTCAGTTTGCCATAAAATATTAAGAATTCATTTTCTAAACACAATTACAGATAGTGACTGGTAATTTCAAAATATACAAAATCAAATCTGTGATCAAACGTGTGGCCTTAAGTTTTAGCTTTCATATTAATAGGGGTGGGCCAATCTGATTTTTTTTCTAAATAGTATTTTTTCTATGGCCATTTAGTGCACTAAGAATAAATTCGGTAAAATTTTCAAAAATATTTTTTGATTTCGGTTGGAACAGTCCATTTTTTTCAAAATGGCTGCCAAAAACGGTTAAAAATGACATTTGTCATAATACTAATAAATTATTAAAATAAAGAGTAGATTTATATGCATTTATTGATTTAACTAGTACAAAGGGCATATATGAAACAGATTTTAGCACTTTATTTTTAGTTCATATGTGTCATTTAAGCGAAATTTCCCCCAAATACTAGAAAATCATCATTTTTTACTGAAAACTAAATTTGCTGACTATATCTTAAATAAAGTTTCGAAAGTTAGAGAATTCTAGCTGTAGTTTCCAATTTACTCACCCCAACTGATGAATGTGCCTAGTCTTGACCATTTTAAGCATTTTACCATAGTGAATAGAAGAGGTCAGAGATCTTGTGTGTGATTTAAATGCCAAATCATCTGAACTAGATATATTGCCAATGAAATTGTTTTCATTTAATATGTGATTATGAAAAATGGTGTCCTGAACTGTCTTACATGATGCTACTGATAACCGGACTTGTCTTGAACAATGTAACATAAAGTCATTGATAACCAAACGTTTCCCTAAGGTGTTGAAACATCAGCTTTAAAGGGCCCTAAATACATCCCGAAGGTGTCTAACCATCACCTTTAAAGGGATCCGTTATTTTAAGCAGTAGTGCTTCAACATATCCAAAGTAGGTGATAATTTGAAACCTCTGGTATCTTATTTTACAGCATGGGCCCACTGTACTAAAACTTCTGTCACTTCAAAAGTTTTTTTTTTCTAATTTAGTAGGACCACACAATTCAGGTCTCTGATCTGCTTTGTACCGGCTTTTGGAGAATTTCAATCAGATATGCAGGATCAATTCCAGTAAAACAGTTGTACATGAAAGTACATATTCTAAAGTTGATTCTTGCTTTGACTGGTAGTCAGTGCAGTGAATACAGAGTTTCTTTTGAACTGTCTGATTTTTAAACCTTACTTCTAATTTGGCACACCTGTTTTGACATCGCTGAAATTTCATTCACGCATATATCACATTTTGAGATTCCATACAAGATCAGAGTACAGTAATCAATGTGGGACATAACCAAAGATAGGACTAGTGTTTATGTTGCATCTTTGTCTAAATATTTTATTATAATTATGATATGTAAATTAGTGAACTTGGCAGTTCTACTTTTTGTTTTGACATGATCTTTAAAGTCGCATGTTTCACCCAGAAAGGCCCCTAAATAGCGAATAGACTCCGCAGATTTTATAGTTTCACCAGCAATATTGATTGACTGGACTAAACATTTATTCAGATATGCTTTGCTTCCAAACATGAAAAAACTCAATCTTTTAGTTGTTCATTTTTAATTTATTTTCATTCATCCATGAATGTATCGTTACGGCACCCTCTTCAAGATCAGAAATGGCATTTGCTTCAGCATTCTAATTGTTAAAAAAGAATCTTTTATTGACAGTGTGGTCATCAGCAAAACCATTCACTGATATATCAGATGGAATTACATCAAATAAGGTTCCTGAATGGGTAGGATAAAACCACGGACCAAGGCAACTACCTTGTAGAACACTGCAATCTAATGGACCAACTGTTGATAAAGTAGTATTGACATTGACTCGTCATGCACGTGGATGAATACATGAGTCAATCCAGTGAAGTGTACAATTAAGTATGCAATATTGATTGTTAAGTACTTGCAATAAAATGTCATGATCAACAGTGTCAAATGCAGCACTCCGATCAATAGGTTTTAATGCCATAACTTTAAGTTTCTCTATACCACCCAGTAGGTAATTTACTCATCAAGAAGGCCTGACTCACATTCATGAGTGAAAATGTCTACATGCAGACTTATTTTTGGTAAAAGATTCTTTTAATCAACATGAGAATTCAACCTATTTAAAGTGGCATTTTCAATTCCTTCAGTTAAAAAGGACAGATTGCTATTCTGTTTATAGTCATCATATCCCAGATCCATACCCACCATCTTGAGAGGAGGCTTTACAATTGCCTCTTTCCACTTGTATGGAAATACACCATGTTTCAATGAAATATTCACTAAATCAGTAATAAGAATTATTAATTCTTGTAGATAGTATCTGAGCAATTTCATTGTAAATGTGTATAACTCAGATGATTTGGCATTTAAATCACATACAAGATCTCTGACCTCTTCTATTCACTATGGTAAAATGCTTAAAATGGTCAAGACTAGGCACATTCTTCAGTTGGGGTGAGTAAATTGGAAACTACAGCTAGAATTCTCTAACTTTCGAAACTTTATTTAAGATATAGTCAGCAAATTTAGTTTTCAGTAAAAAATGATGATTTTCTAGTATTTGGGGGAAATTTCGCTGAAATGACACATATGAACTAAAAATAAAGTGCTAAAATCTGTTTCAAATATGCCCTTTGTACTAGTTAAATCAATAAATGCATATAAATCTACTCTTTATTTTAATAATTTATTAGTATTATGACAAATGTCATTTTTAACCATTTTTGGCAGCCATTTTGAAAAAAATGGACTGTTCCAACCGAAATCAAAAAATATTTTTGAAAATTTTACCGAATTTATTCTTAGTGCGCTAAATGGCCATAGAAAAAATACTATTTTCAATGATTTTTAAGAAAAAGTGTATATTGGCCCAACCCTAATAATATTAATATTTTACCTGTAAAGACCTATATTACAAATGGTATACGATACGTATGCAAATGTGAATAAATCACCACTGGGCAATATTCCAATATCAAAGTTTGCAGCGACTGAAAAAAAAATAAACACTGAGTTATGCACAATTGTATAGTTTTCTTCAATTTGATAAATACTCCCTTTATCGACACCTTATGTTGCCAACTTTTCATAATTGTATTACTTTGCTCTTACCAGGACTTGCTTACACTTCGAGAAGGGTCTGGCAACTTTTCTTTCATCAGAGGACCTTCGGTAAAAAATATTGCATCCTAATGCCTGTTTGTTATTCGAAACAGCAATTCTCCGAAAATCTACGATAAAAAAACATCGTAAGTCAAAAGCAAGAAACAATAATACGGTCATTTTTTGGACAATTAATTCCATATATATTGAATTATGCAGAATCTTTTATACCTTTTGAATAGCATATTTTAGTTATGTTCATTATCCTTCCAAATTCGAAATATGAAATGTATGAAATAAACTAACGACACTTTTTTCGCAAGAACTTTTGTTTAAAAACGCACAGGAACATGCGGATTAGGTATCATGTGAGTGAAGCATATCGCGATATTTCAAACATCTATCGTAATATATAAATACTCGTATATCGCAAAATGTTTGACCTTTTCTAATGTGAAAGATAAGCATATAAGATTTAACCCTCGTCGAGGTAAAATATTAATATATATCTTATAACTTTTAAACCTTTTTTAAACTTAGTTTACCCTTTTCAAACAATGTCATGTTTCTAGGTGACAGTGAGTTATCGCTTACGCCGTATAGTTTGCAATTATTATGAGAGAACGTAAAATCTTGACATCCAGGTGTGATAAGACATGAGCCTGCACATGTAGTAATATTTGATGCTGTGCCTTCCTTTAACAATGTATTTGTGAACTTCCGATCTTGTTTATCAATTGATCTTACATAAAACTGTTCATTTTCTGAAATAATAAAGTTGTTCAAGAACGATTTTTTTATTGGTATTTTATTAACATATTCAATATTAACATGCGCTTACCTTTATGACTTTTTAAATAAATACCTATGTTATAGACACTCATATAAAATCACAATCGTCGTTTTGTAAATATAATCCTTACTAATGTGTAATTATTATTCAATCCATCGTGATTTTCAAGTAAATAAAAAATGTTTTGAACTCAGAAAAAGTATTCTAAACATTATGACCGAAAGCCTTAATAGAAATGTTATAAGTATTAAAATTGCTTATATTTACCTGAACAGTATATTCGCCTTATAACCAAAGTTATATATAAATAAATTCTCAAGTCCATTTTGTAAAATACAAATATCCCTATCGCTTTCATAGTAAAAGTTTTAGAAACATTTTACCATGGATGCTTCGGAACAACTGAAGACAAGATGTGGTTGATATGGTTTGATATCAGAAATCAGTAAATGCGTCGTTAAATTAATAAATTGCATATTAAAAAAATGTTTGATTTATCTCAAATGTACTCTAATCTTAATGACTAAATGTCTTAATAGTCTACTTAAAATCTCACAAACAGTAAGTGAATTAGTTAATCTTACAAATTCTCTTTCAATTTGCCTTCATGGGAACATTCTTCCACTTATATTTTCATAAATAATACACATAGCAATATGTAATTTCATTATTGGATCATAGTGATGTCCCAAGTGGATGTCGAAAATATATTTCAAAGGTCCAATAATAAAAATACCCATTTTAGAATTTATATTAGCTTGATTGTGAAACAAGTTATTACATTTTAGATTAATCACTTTCGAGTCCGATTCAGGGTCTTCCATGAACTTAGTTAAGGATAAAGTTTATTGCTTAAGGAAACAACAGTATATATTTTGGATGGAATTTAAACCAACGCTGAGCTGGCTATCCCATGATTACCAGTTCAACGTCGTTACCAATTGACCAAGCCTGCTCCTTACGATAAGGTAATATTAGCATATGAAGAACAACCCCCCTATGGATTTTAACAAATTTAATTCTATAAAATAAGTATCAATTACTAGGTACAATTACTACTTGTGATACAAGCAAGTTTATACGATAGGGAACACATAGACAATCACTTCTGTCTTTCATTCCGAACTCCTCGACCATTCAATTTTTTATCCCGGAAAGACTCGTGGGATGTCCACCTAGAATATTGTGTTTTAATACATATGCGATGCAAATAGTTCTTTTGTGACGCAAAGGTAGTTCCAAGATGGTGTCTTAATATGTTCGAGGTTATTCATTATTTATTATTTATTCGATTAGTTGACAATCATTGTAAATCTATTGGAATGTACTTTAATGTACTTTATACGATTGAAGTAGATTTCTTCATGTCATGACATGATGTCTGCAACTTCGAAATTTAATAGCCACACCCGTGTGTCCACTTTGGGCCAACAGCACGCTCTCTATCTTCAACTGAAATCTTTGCCATTACGTACTATTTCTTTTGGAATTCAAAGTGAAGTGTTTTCCACACGAATCTTTACTTAAAGACTAGATATATAGTATAGTTTTGTATGTATTCTAGTCGTTGATAGCAATTTCATTGCAAACAAAAACGTGAAATGCACGTCTGTGGTGTAGTTTCTCAAAGTTGCTTCTGGCTAGACTTCTGAGTTAGTACTGGTCAGACTTCTAAGTTGTTACTGGTTAAATTTCGAAGTATATTGTTACTGATTAGACTTCATATATATATATATATCGCTGGTTTTTCTACATCAACATTAATATTTAACTAACACAAGTTGACACATTACTTTATTTTAAGTACTTTTTGTATTAACATAAAATTATAAAATTAATTCCAAATAACAACAAATTATATACGACATGTATTAAAACTAAAATTCGTCTAACTCCGTTTACACGGATAACAGAGTTTTTATACCCAGAGGGATCCGTCGGATCCTATTCTACCGGATTCTGTTTTCACCGGATCGGGTTTCCGGTGAACTCTAAAACCTTGAGTCCGGTACACCAGACTTAGCAAATATTCGCAATTTTCGTCAACGTCCTACGTGTTGCTTAATCAATATTACACACAATTCTGAGTAGCTTATAGAATTTGAAAGTTTTGTTTGTTTAATTATATTACGAATAAAAGCAAAGAAATGGCAGATACTTAAAGATGTGGAGTTAGAAAAGAAAAGTTGTTTGGTATAATAACGTTATGACAAAATCACAGTTCTAATCGCGAATTCATATTTACAGTTAATAAATTGTGCGTAAATATTGACCCCGACCTGATATCTATGAAAGAATATTTATTACATTGAACACGAATGTAGTTCTAATGCTCTATTACACCGTGATCGTGAGGGTTATGAGTTAAAACTTAACACAAACATACTTCTATAATTTTACGATCGCTGTCGAAGTGTACAATAGGCGTGGTATTAACTTTCGTCGAGATATGTGTAGATGATTATTAGATGCAAATGTGAACGGTCAGGTCGGGGTCAATATTTACGCACTATACTTGATTAAGAAAAGAGTATAAAAGAAGTGTGAGAGCAATGATTTTTAATGAAAAACTATCGCACGTGGAATACGTGAGCATTATTTCTTGAGTAATCGGTGTCTTTGAGATGTCCAAAATATTGACCCACTAATGTAGATATTTTATCTTATTTCATCGAGATCCTCTTTATAACGGAATAGTACTGTTAAATCTGTTATTTCTCACACATGTAATGTTGTTGCTTAAGACAGGTAGCGTCGTCGAATCTATAGCTATTGCCAACCCACATCTGTATACAAAGCTGATCGGCTTGAGTATCTGGAAAACCCGGTGACCAAACTTCATATGGCATAGTCTCCCCATTTGCAAAATACCAATTTTCACGAAGGTCAATACCAGAAGAATAACTTTCTCTATATCCATCAACATTCACGTCTTGGTTCTCTAAAAAATGAAGTAATCATATCTAATTTCATTTTTATACATTTTATACTGGATTTGACGCCGTGTCAACACAATTTTAGGTCATTCTACGGCGTCCAGCGCACCTAACCTAGCTTGCCTTGACCATTGTCTATAACCAGTACTCACCTACCCTTCCACAAGGCCGGAGACTTCTTCATATTAATTATCAATGGAAGAATATCGACATTATTGTCAAATTTTCATAAAAGGGTATAACCACACCGGGTGGGATTCGAACCCGCAACCCCTCGGGCACGAGATTCCAAATCCCGCTATTAACCCGGGTTTTATTTTTATACGAAAGCCGATCAGTGTTAAAAAAACTGATGCTATTTCCAGTTAGTCGACATGGTATTACGAGTTAGTTATCGCGTTATCACGAGTAAATTATCTCGTTATATTAGGAGAAAGTTATTTCGTTATAACGAGTAAGTTATCGCGTTATCACGAGTAAATTATCTCGAAATAGCACAATTAAACTTAATCTTTATCTAATACTATTCGGTTTTTGTTTTTTAAGATTTGCGACGTAAAACACAGTGAAAATAAGCTGCAAAAGTATGATATAAAATAAATGGTGATAAAACTGCAAACATGTGTGGTGAAAATACACGGTAAAAGTTTATGGAGAAAATATATTCTTTGTAAATAAACCATAGAATGAAAGGTCTTCATTTTTCAAAATGTAATTGTCCGCGGCATTGTTTGATTCATTTAAAAGATTGTGCTTAATATGACCTGGGTGGCAAGCAACCCATGTAAAAAAAGTAATATGAAAATGATATCATCGAATAGAATAAATAATAAATACTAAGGATTTTCTTACTTTTATCATTATCAACACGAAAAATGAGTAGGATAGCGATTGATCATAATAACAACAAATTGATTTCATTTTATCAGATTTTGAAACTTTTGTTCTTAAAGGGACACCACAAACAACTAACAAAAACAAGAACATAAGGGGTTTCGGCGTTGGAAATGACACTGGCAAATCATTGCCACTTGGGTTGAAACCAATCTCCATAAACAGATATCCTGTAGAGCGTTGTCGTACAGGATCTCTAAGGTTCACATGGAGGGTCACGTCGTTATGACCTTTATGTCGACCAATCAATGCGTAGCTTTCATCTAGACGAAACACTATTAATAGCATTTTTATTTCGTTTTTTCTAATTTTAGAACAAGGTTTACAAGCTAATTTGACAGTGATATTATTCACAGTCTGCGATTGGAAGGCTCATTTCAAATTGTGTGACGTAGACGATGTAAACAAGTTACTAAACATAACGATTTCGTCATGAATATCATAATGAGAAAAGGTCGCATAAACGTGACCCTCGTAAGAAAACGTCCAGATCTTAATTAGCGAGTATAGGCGAGCGGAAAATTTTAGATCTGGTTTTAATCAGACTAGGGTTAAACAAGATTCTAGGGTTCACCAACATTACACTTAAAGGTTTATGTAAAACAAAAAAGTAATATTACCTTGATCAAGTATTAACGCTTCTCTTATATGGTCAAGTTTTTCCACTGAATCGAGTATTATCAAACGGCTTCCAAGCTTTTCGCACTTTGTATGTGAGTCACTGTGTATTTCATAAGCTTTAATGTACCTAAAAAGCAATGCATGTCATAAATTTGGCAATAGTTACTTATGGGACATAACCTCTTCCAGGCTGACGCTGGTGCATCACAAAAACAATCTTAATACAATTGTCAACATATTGAAATCTTCTTCTTTTATTTTAATATTGATCTACATGTATCATATTATCATAATTATGTTAACTTAAACGAATCACAATACAGTTAAAGACAGGTTCATTTCTGTAAATATCTGTCGGGTAATGGCCATGACTAAGTTGCAAGAACTTGTACCCAAAACCCCATTGTCATTTTTGTACATAAGTTCCTGTCATTGTTGTATTTGATCTATGCAAACTCGAAGGCAATAGAATATGTTTAAAGCATAAATATTGCATCGACATTTAACAAATGTATTGAATCAAGAATACTACTTCTAAGTCACTATAGGCCATTCATTTTCAACATGGCGGCAATGTATTCAAGATACTTGCCACTCTATTGTTATTTGATATCAAATGCTTGACTTGAACTTTGAGTTTTAGTTTTTATGCTAATTATAATCAAAGCGCCGAAAGCGCTGAAGTTAAGCGCTTTTCTGACTATGCTTTCTGGCCACTTACATATCTTTCTTCCCATAATGTGAACAGGTAAGTGCCGTGACATAATCTCAATAATAATTTCAGAATTCTAGGCTGTTTAAGAAGCATTTATTTTGTTACAAGCATTTCTCAACTGACAAAGTAATTGTCACGGTCCCACGTTGGGCGAAAAATCATCACAGGGTAAGAAAAATATACAGGCTGACCGGAACTCGAACCCAGGACCTCTCTGTAGATAGATAGATAGAGCTATCCGGCCGCTTACATATCCTTCTTCCCATAATATCAACAGCTCACAGGTAAATGTTGTGACACTTAATAAGATAATACACTTGTGACAGCAAGATTCACCAGTAAATCAGGTGAAAGCTTAATACAACTCCTGCATGATACATTACTCGAGTACATGATTATTTCTAAAGCTTCAGTACATAGTAAGCGTCAATTCAACTTTCAGTTTCACTTCGCTATGCACATAATGCAGTCTATTGTCAGAGTATATCCGGAATTCACTTCACCGTTCCAATGAAAACGTGTGTACAAAGAACAACAGTTTTGTTCCATAGTTCGTGCAATTTAGCAATAATATGTAACAAACGTTGTTTGTACCACTGGTGCCCATCGCATTACAAAACACAACATTATTATCAATTTTTATTTTAACATGCTCTAATTATCATAAAAAACCCAAATACTAAAGTTCCAGCCAAAAGCCAAAATTTTGTTTTGTAAAAAAATATAAGGTTTCCAACTCGATAAATTCCTTACGAAATTTACTCGGAAGAGATGTGACAGGTCTCCTTTCCAAGACTAAACACCCATTCCCCTATGGTTTAGCGCTAAAATCGATTACTAAAAATGAAATAAACATAATAATAATGATCCGTCTTTAAACTATATTTGTTGAAAATTTGACTGAAATCGGACGAGCACTTTCGTAGATACGAGCCCAAATATACATGTATACTTATAAGTTTTGTTAAGTGTATAAAGCCATCCAGACATGATCAAACGCTTTAAAATCATTGTAACACTTCAATAATGATATTCAAATTAATCGCGATCGAATGCATGCCAGTATAATTACCCTCGATAATTTCAATGTTAATAGAGTTCGACTCTTTCTGGCAACTTCGTTCATCTCAGTGGGTTGAGTGACGTCATAGAAAAATAGGTCAATATCTTTGCGCGTATTCATATCAAGGGACATGTTCCACAAGATTATCGCTAGCTAGCGCTTTCTGAAAGCAATTTTGTGTAGCATATTAGCAATCGCCTTGTGAAACGTGCCCAACATAAAAAACTTTGGGACAGCATGTTTTGAATGATTGTATGTTCCATATGATGCACTTTTGTCTGTAATTTCGTAGAATAGAGACAATTTGTACATACTATGAAAGAAAATTGAGTGGTTGTGGTAAAATAGAGGTCGGAAGAACTACTTTGTCTTAGACTTTGGTTGGCTAAACCCGAAACGACTATCGAGATGGTCGTAAAAACTGTAATATAAATAACAAATGGTATACGTACGCATATGTCAATAAAACACCGCTTGGCCATGTAGTCACTGTAAAGGTTGAAGCGACTGAAAAAATAAATAAAAATTAGTTATGCACAACTTACCATATTTGATTTCTTTGCTCTTATCAGGACTTGCTTACACTTCAAGAAGGGACTGACAGCTTTCCCATTTTCAGTGGAAAATAGGTAGACATAAATGAATTTTGATGAAATGGTCGAACCAGTTTGGTCAGTTGATCAATAAGCCTCCCGGCTGGCTCAGTTGATAGCACGCAAGTCTACTGATCGAGGGGTCGTGGGTTCGATTCCCAGGCGGGGCATACTTTCGTGGAGCTTGGTCATGGAATTATTTCTACGGCCATTCTCCCTCCTACCAATGATTTTTAATTATGTAGGGCAGTTGTCAGTCACTGACGAAAGTATGTGCTTAGTAGTTGGTTAACAGCTAAATCCAGGGATTTAGCTTTTCCAGGAGGAGTGAGTAGGTTGGCTGACCCCCGTTATATGACCTATAGAATGTGTTGCTACGGCGTTAAACCCAACAAAAGCAAAAAAAAAAAAAACAACAAAAAAACCAAGCAAATTAATCGACACTGGGACCTTCGGATTCGGAACTATGTGGTATAGCGATATTTTAGCCATATATTGCAATATGTATAAGAAAATATTTGGCTATTCATCAGGAAAAATATGCATGTTAGAACACGCTGCGCTAGTCGATGTTGCCTCAAAGATATATCTTTTAACTAGAAAATCTTTTGTACTAAGCATACCCTTTTCAAACAGTGTCATGTGTTGAACTGGCTGTGAGTTGTCGGTTACGCCGTATAGTTTGCAAATACTTTGAGAGAACGTAAAATCTTGACATCCCGGTGTGATGAGACACAGGCCTGCACATTGAACAATATTTGAAGCTGTGCTTTCCTTCATCAATGTATTTGTGTACTTTCGATCTTGTTTATCAATTAATCTCACATAAAACTGTTCATGTTCTGAAACAATAAAATCGGTCAAGAAAGATTATTTTTATTGGTACATGCATACAATATAACACGAGTGTGTTGGAGTTAATCTCTGGATAAAACCAAATGTGATATCCCGGTAAATGAATTATTGCTTGGACCACAGAATCGTAGTAATTTAATCACAATGACCGGAGGTCTTTACAAAATTGTTGTAAGTATTAAAATTGCTAATATTTACCTGAACAGTACATCCGCCTTAAAACCAAAGTTATATATAAATAAATTCTCAAGTCCATTGTGGAAAATATCAATGTCACTATCACCCTCACAGTAAAAGTTTTAGGAACATTTTACCATGAACGCTTGGAAACGACTAAAGGTGACGTGCGGTTAATGTGGCGTGGCGTCAGAAATCAACCAATACATCGTTTAAATAATTAAGTGCATATTCAAAGTAAAAAATTGTTTGATTTACATCAAAGTTACTCTTACCATATAACTAAAATGTCTTAATGTCCTACTTAGCTTAGTGAATTCACATAAAAAATTTAATAATTTAAGTTTATTCTAGTTATATTATGTCGACGTTAATAGGCCAAAACCTCTAATGATTTTTTGCGTAGTGTTTCAGTCAATTTAATCGCAAACATGCACTTAATCAGTTTGTGAATTAGTAAATCTTGCAAACTCACTTCAATTTCCATCATGGGATAAGTTTTCCATTTATAATTTCATAAATAATTCACATAGCAAGATGTAATTCCATAAGATGCATCAAAATGATGTCATAAGCGGATGTGGAAAAATATTTTCAAAGGTCTCATAATAAAAATACCCATATTAGAATTTATATTAGCTTGTTTTTAACAAGTTATTACATTTTAGATTAATCACTTTCGATATTGATTCCATGTCCATTTCAATGTCAAATGACGTCATCTTAGAAGGAATTTTTTATGTTTTGTTTCACTAGATTTAACGCCGTGTCAACACAATGTTAGGTCATTTTACGGCGTCCAGCGCACCTAACTTAGCTTTCCTGGACCATTGTTTATAACCAGTACTCACCTACCCTTCCACAAGGCCGGAAACCGCTCCATATTATCTAATCAATGGAGGAAAATCGACATTATTGTCAAATTGTCATGGAAGCGTATAACCTCCCCGGGTGGGATTCGAACCCGCACCTTCTCGGGCACGAGATTCCAAATTCAGGCGCACAACCAATTGCGCTATCGACCCGGGTGAGAGAAGGAAAGTGTCGTCATCTTTGAGAAGGAATTACGTCACGTTTCATATACGTAAAAACCTCTTACAAACACAGCACTAAGCATGAAAAAAAAGTATTTGTAAAGGCCGCCGCTGAAATCTTTTTATTTCAATTCTTGAGTTCAGAAAACATTTCATCCACTGTGGCCATGCCTCTTGTGAAAAGGCCATGCCACTTGATGAAATAAAAATAATAATGAAAACTAATTACCATCTTCCGTTGGCATGAAAATGCTTTTTTAATTTCTATACACAACACTAGTTAATAAATTTGTTTATGTCGATTATGTAGGGCAGTTGTCAGTCACTGACGGAAGTATGCGCTTAGAAGTTGGTTAACAGCTAAATTCAGAGATTTAGCCTTTTCAGGAGGAGTGAGTAGGTTGACTGACCGCCGTTATATGACCTATAAAATGTGTTGCTACGGCGTTAAACCCAACAAAAACAAAACAAAAACATATTGTAATTATTCAATCCATCGAGATATTCTTAGGTAAATTACAACATTTTGGAACCCAGAAGCGTATTATTCTAACAACAAAGACCAGAGACTAAAATTGTTGTAAGTTTTAAAATGCTTATATTTACCTGAACAGTAAATGCTCCTTACAATTAAAGGTATATATAAATAAATTCTCAAGTCCATCTTGTAAAATATCAATGTCACTATCACCCTCACAGTAAAAGTTCAAGGAACATTTTACCATGAACGCTTGGAAACGACTGAATGTGACGCAGTTAATCAAGTTTGAAAAAGTGTATATGGTTTCGTTTGAATAATTAATTACATAAATGTTTTTTCACAGTTTGATTTATGCCAATGTTACATCTGATAATGATGCCAAACATGTCTAAATGTGTATTTTCTATTTTGCTAAACAAAGTTTAGGCAATTAACATACAATTTTTAGTAATTTACGATTGTTCTGGTTTCATTGTATTATTGATGTTTTCAACTCGAAAACTAAAATAAAAGAATATTTGAGTAGAAATTCAGTTCATTGAACCTCTAACATTTATTCAACTGATTACATTCGCAAATCAGTACACTTAACAAAACATTTTAACGAAATTTTGTGAGTCAACTATGGGATACTATATCTTTCATGTGACACTAAAAACGTCAATATCCACCTTGTAGTAACCGACTTCCAAGATGCACGTGCATTTCGTGCTTTTTATTAATATGGGCCAAACAGTTTACATTTTACGTTTATTTTGTACATGTTTATATTTATAGCGATTACACTTAGAAAGAACACCTAAAGTTTTAAAAGTCGTAAGTATGAAACGAATTAGCTTGAAATGAAGAGACCAGGCTATCGAAATCATACATGCTGGCTCATTAGTACGAATGGTTAATTGAATTGAATTGCTATCTCATGTCTTGCTCGCATCATATTAATCACTGAAACATTCATTGCATAGCTGCAATGCAGAAACCTTCAACAATCGTGACAAAGTGACCCCATTTTTCAGGTTGCCCATACTTTCAAGCGTAACCCTTTGAATGTGATGAAACTTTTAAGAAAGTTTGAGCAAACCGGAAGTGTTAAAGACCTGCCAAGCTAGAGAAGATGTCGTATGAGGTCAAGACACCTAGAATGTGCTATGATACCCTAGGGTATTATTCAGAACTACATAATCTCATTGCGAGCAAGGTTTCTTGCAGTTATACGTGCTGAAGGTGGCCATACGCGTTATTGATGTGAATTTGTACTTTGTTGGTGCCAATATTTCTACTGCTTATAAGAAGTCACACGGTGGCGAACCCATGTGACTTCATCCGGGTATTTTTTACCATATTTGGAATATAGGTCACTCGCATAAGGTAGGTTTTTTGCTTTTTTCTTACTTATCACGTAGTGTTTTTTTCCAAGAATACGCGCATAAACCCCCTGTTTACGAGTTATGATTGCTGCAGTAATTGTTTTCCTGAAATATTTAGTCGTCTTGGAGTAATTTGGTACACAAATTTCGATGCGATTGAAATTGTCAGGGTAGCGTTCATTGTATTTCAACGGTTTATGCGTTTAAATGCCTTAATTTGTGCCGACAGTTATGCACATGGTATAATTATTTCATATACACTTCCAATTAACCCTGTATAGACGATAACGATCTTTGAAAAGAGCTAGTTTGTAAATTATGAGAGAATGTGGATAATGATAACGTTCATTGCCCGTGATTTTCCGGATAACGTTCATTTCCTACGTAGAGTTGTCCAATTTACTCACCACAAAAAAAATAAAAATACCCGGATGAAGTCACGTGGGTTCGCCACCGTGAGTCATTTATTGTTCATTTAATTCTTCGTTTTGCTAATAAATAAAATACTATTTGATGAACATTTTCTTCACATTTTATATTAATGACCAAAATGACCAAATATATAGGTGTATACTTAGAAAAGTTGTTAAGTGTAAATGTTGCAAACTAACTAAGGATTATTCTACCATGAGATCATTCTTTCATTTCTAATTTCATTATTAATACAAAAACATGGTATTTATCCAGAAATGGCATCATAATGATGTCCCAAGCGGATGTGGAAAAACAGTTAAATATGTCCAATAAAAATTCCTAACTCTCACTTCCTTTTATGTTGTCCAATATACTCTGAAATTACTCTGTAAGTAATTGTGTTTTTTAATTGGATTTAACGTCGTATTCAACACATATTAAGGTTACATATACGACGGCCAGCTCTTCCTACAATAGGTTTCCGGAACACTTTTCTGTCACCAGTACTAACTTACCATACCACGTGGCCGACAACTCATGTATAGGGTATGACCTACCCCGACCGGGCTCGAACCTGCGATCTCGGGATTCGAAGTCAGACATGCAAACCACTACACCACGGCCGCCGCGGCTCAACTAATTGTGTGCTGTATTGTATTGTTATGACTTGTATTGTTTTTGTATTGTATTTGTATGTACTAACATTTATGTCAAAAAAGTATATGTAATATGAAAATGATATCATCGAATAGAAGAAATGATAATAGTTTTCCTTACTTCAATCATTATCAACACGAAAAATGAGTAAGTTGCGATTTTTCATAAGAACAACAAATTAATT
Organism: Mactra quadrangularis; assembly: GCA_025267735.1. Lineage (NCBI taxonomy): Eukaryota > Metazoa > Mollusca > Bivalvia > Venerida > Mactridae > Mactra > Mactra quadrangularis. The sequence goes on along the minus strand of CM046305.1, from coordinate 41,381,905 downwards.
TCATTTTATCTGATTTTTGAAGTATTTGTTATTAAAGGGGCACCACAAACAACTAACAAAAAACAGGGATATTCCTAGGTCATATTTTTAGTGAGAGATTTTCTCCCATTTACAAGTAAATGATGAGATTTTTCTAATTTCATCGGGAAAAATTCTCCAATTCGCCAAAAATAACGTAATAATTTTTCATTTGTGGCATCAAAATTTAAAATTTCTCAAATCATATCTATAAAAACATTTTAACCCTTTGACCAATAATATACCCCGTTTGTGATTCTACATGATGTAACGTACCAATTTTTACTAATCCGAATTACAAATTTAATGTTGGAGGTTTTATGCATTTTTCCCGAATAAAACATGATACTGAGAGTTTCACTTGTTTTTTTTGGAATGAACACATATTTCAATTCAGTGACTTAGTGTCTTTTCATAAGCAAATTTTTATTGTGAAATAATAATTTTTTTATAGGTTAACATAATTAAAGCACTTATTGCTTGAATTGTTATCTGTTTCAGTGAAATATCAGTTCAATGATCAGGGATTTAGCTAGTCCAAACTTTTTGAAAGGATGTCACTTCTCTTTTCAGCTCATATATTAACATATTAAGACGAAATTGAAAGAACTATGTAGAAGCTACAATAAGTAAATGGGTTGTACTCTACATATGAACTCAATAAATCACGTATCCAAGCCGCCCGGCTAGCTCAGTCGGTAGCGCACAAGTCTACTGATCGATTCCCGGGCGGGGTATACTTTCGTGGAGTTGGCCATGAAATAATTTCTACGGCCATTCTCCTTCCTACCACTGATTCTAAATCATGTAGGGCAGTAGTCAGTCACTGGCGAAAGTATGCGCTCAGTAGTTGGTTAACAGCTAAATCCAGAGATTTAGCCTTTCCAGGAACAGTGAGTAGGTTGACTGACCGCCGTGATATAACCTATAATGTGTTGCTACGGCGTTAAACCCAACAAACAAACAAACAAACAAACAAAAACCACGTATCCGAAATTCTGCATTCTGAAAATATGTTAACTTTTGTAATGTTAAATGACCAAATCAAACTACTTAATAATTAAGCTAATCTATTATTTCTTTCAAATATTTAAATTAATTTAATCACGCCTCATTAGTAATGTGTAAACGATTTAAGTGATCCAAGAAAAAATAAAAACATAAAAATTGTGACAGTCATGTAGTCGTACATGTATTGACAAATACCGCTAATTTACGTAATATTTTGTTAAATATTTGACCAACAAGTACAAATATTGCTGCAGAGACAGCAAAGGGGAAGCTCCGCGCAAAACATAGTTTTTAACTATGTATACTCGTATGATACAAATTCTTACAATTATGATCCAAAGAGGCGGGGCCAATTTTGACCCAAGGGCTATAATTTGAACAATCTTGCTAGGGGTTCACTACACAATGTTTAATGCAAAATGTTTAACCTTTAGCCTTTGTCAGTTTAGAGATGATTATTTAATTTTTTACTATATACATATAAGGAAAAATTATGACCCCGGGGCGGGGCTAGTTTTGATACTAGAGGCAAAATTTTAACAACTTTGGTGAAGTACCTATAGATGATATCATATACTAAATATCTAAGCCCTAAGCCTTGTACTTTCAGACAAGAAGATATTTTAAGTTTTTACTATATGTACATACATGATACATATACATGATCCCAGGGCGGGACCAATTTTGACCCCAGGGATATAATTTGAACAATCTTGGTACAGGTCTACCAGACAATGCAAATATCTATGCTCTAGGCCTTTACAAGATTTTTTACATTTATTCTTATAACTTCTTTTTGGTTGCCATGGCAACCAGATTTCTGCATGGAATGAAATTCTTTGAACAACTTTTGAAGCCCTTCAAGGATCAATACTGCCAAGTTTGGTTGAAATTGGATTTGTGGTTTTTCACAAAGAATTTTTTAAGTTCATTATATAATCTATATAACGCACACACAGGTGTATCGCTATGTCAAAAAAGTTGCTCCATCAACAACCGTAATTGTAGACTGAGTTATTTTCAATGTGGAGGAAATGGGTTTAGGGTGTTGGGACAATCACTTCATAATTAATAACTTCTAGTTCTATCAGAGTCAAGTTATATAAAACACAAATGAGCTCTTTATTGGTGATTGGGCCATATTTTCTGTGTTAAGAAATTCATTACAGTATGTTGGGAGCAACACATATGGGAGGTAAAAAGGAAGAGGTAAAATGTAAGACAGTAACTGTTTATTTTCAAAGAAAATATAAAAAAAAACAAAGTAAAACAAAGCAAACTTATAAGATTGAAATAAAACATGGCACCAGAATGACACAATAACAAATACTATAAAAAGGCATTTTTTTTCACAGGAACAAGTTGACTAGCTGTGTATGTAAATAATTATATACATAACACATATATTTTTTTCACAAAAGTAAACAATTATTTACATTATATACAAAGTCACATGTTTTGCATATATCAAGTAAATATATCCCTGTATCAAAATATAAAATCACCCAAGTATAAAATTCTGATATGTCAAATAATGTTATGTAACGGATAAAGAAGTATGAGAGGATTTAAACCTATTAAAAGCTGTGTACATGCATGCTTAATTAATCTATGTTTACACTACTTTATTATAAAGCACTTAAAGAAAACAATTATTTAGGATTGATATATCTGTAGTTCTGAGCATTTGCAATATTTTTACAAGAAAAAACTTAGATATTGTTTTTTCAGGTTTAAGAAATTACAGGTGCTGTTTAAATAACTTAAAACAAAGACTAGGCATAACATAAAACAAGTTTTAACTTTGGAAGAAGTTTCTATGAGGGAAAAAAACTTGCAAAGTGAATGATAGTTCATGCGATGTTGGGCTCAGTTGGGAAACAACTTTTAATACAATGATATATTTAGGTTTTAAAGAAAAATAACAATTCTTTATAAAAAAAGTGAAATAAACTCTATAAATGGCAATTATAACAAAAAATAACATAACTAATTAAAAATGCTATAACAACAATTATTAATTAATAGAAGATAAGAACAAGAGTATTTGTTTGGTAGTCGCAACACTGTACTCGCAACATTTTCATATTTAAGCACTTCTAAAACACATGCACTAATTGTAAATATGTACTATTTGAATGGTGTATCCATGTATATATATTATATATATATAAATGATTATTCAAGTTTTTTTTATGTACTTATTACCAACTTGAGTAAAATTTGAATAAGTCAGTTCTATTTAGGTTGTGTTGAAAAGTACCGCAAACTTTATAATTTTTTTTTTCAAACAAAAAAAATACTTGTTGAGATTACTGAAATAAAGTATGAAGACAATACATTAATAACTTAAAAAATAAGATTTAATTTAGTTTGTGAATGGGAAAAGCAACATGGCAATGTTTATAACAAAACATTTTTTGTTTCTTTGGAAATAATTTAAAAAAAATGTGGTAATGATAACAATATCTTTTATTGGGTTCACACACAACATTTTCAAATTTTTAAAAATCACTTATAAAACACATGCACTAATTGTAGAATATGTACTATTTGAATGGTGTATCCATATTATATATACTTGTTTATTCAAGTTTTTTATGTACTTATTAACAACTTGAGTAAAATAAGTCAGTTCTATTTAGGTTGTGTTGAAAAGTACCATGAACTTTATAATTTCAGTAATTTTCAAACAAAAAGTATATCTTTTCAACAATTTAAAACAGTAATAAAACTGAAGAAGTGTTTCTAAATATAATGACCGAAAGCCTCGATAGAAATGTTTTATGTACTTAAATTGCTAATATTTACCTTAACAGTATATCCGCCTTATAACCAAAGTTATATATAAATAAATCTCAAGATCATCTTGGAAAATGGTTTAGAAACATTTTACCATCTATGCTTCGAAACGACTGAAGGCAAGATGCAGTTGATATGGGTTTACATTAGAAATCAACAAATGCATCGTTTAAAGGTACTCATTCACAGATTTCAACTTAAATATCAACTTTTCTAGAACAATCAAAGCTGTATAGAAATATTTTAGGAAGCAGGAAAGTAGTGTTCTGATAATGAGAATTTTAGTGCAAATTAACAAACAACTACAAATGATGGTGTTTCATGTAGTAAATATCTACCCTGTATGTAATAATAATAATAATAATAATAATAATAATAATACCAATAATAATGTCTTTATTTAATATGTCACGGTATAGACACTTGTAGTGCAGTTTTGTGACTTTTATTGTATATTTCTTGCAACATATAGGTCAGTTTGTCTTAAAATAATAATTATTATTTTTTGACAAATTACAGACACTGAATGGTATTTTGAAATTATAAAAAAAACCCCAAATCTGTGAACTAGAACCTTTAAATAATAAAGTGCATAATCAAAGTAAAAATGGTTGATTTATCTCAATTGTACTCTAATCTTAATAACTAAAATGTCTTAATAGTCTACTTAAAATGCTCACAAACAGTAAGTGAATTAGTTAATCTTACAAATTCTCTTTCAATTTTCCATCATGGGAACATTCTTCCACTTATATTTTCATAAATAATACACATAGCAATATGTAATTTCATTATTGGATCATAGTGATGTCCCAAGTGGATGTCGAAAATATATTTCAAAGGCCCAATAATAAAAATACCCATTATAGAATTTATATTAGCTTTATTGTGAAACAAGTTATTATATTTTATATTAATCACTTTCGAGTCCGATTCAGGGTCTTCTATGAACTTAGCTATTAGGATAAAGTTTATTGCTTAAGGAAACAGCTACAATGTATATACATTTTGAATGGGATTTGAACTAACGCGGTGCAGGCTATCCCATGATTACCAGTTCAACGTCGAAACCAATTGAACAAGCCTGTTCCTTACGATAAGGTAATATTAGCATATGAAGAACAACCCCCTATGGATTTTAACAATAATAAAATAAGTATCAATTACTAGGTACAAATACTACTTGTGATACTAGCAAGTTTATACGATATATAGGGAACACAAAGACAATCACTTCTGTCTTTCATTCCGAACTCCTCGACCATTCAATTTATTATCCCGGAAAGACTCGTGGGATGTCCACCTAGAATATTGTGTTTTACAACATATGCGATGCAAATAGTTCTGTTGTGACGCAGCGGTAGTTCCGAGATGGTGTCTTAATATGTTCGAGGTTATTCATTATTTATTATTTATTCGATTAGTTGACAATAATTGTAAATATATTGGAATGTACTTCATACGATTGAAGTAGATTTCTTCATGTCATGACATGATGTCTGCAACTTCGAAATTTAATAGCCGTTGTGTCCATCTTGGGCCAACAGCCCGCCCTCTATCTTCAACTGAAGTATTTGCCATAACGTACTATACCTTTGGACTTCAAAGTGAAGTGTTTTCCAAACGGATCTTTAATTTAAGACTAGATATGTATAGTTTTGTATGTATTTTACTCGTTGATAGCAATTTTATTGCAAACAAAAACGTGTTGCTTAATTAATTTCACACACAATTCTGTTTAGCTTATAGTATTATAAAGTTTTGTTTGTTTTATTGTATTACGAATAAACGCAAAGAAATGGCAGATATTTAAATGTGGAGTTAGAAACGTTGTTGGGTATATAAGGTCATGACAGAATAGAGTTCTAAAAAACTTTAGTTATTTTACCTTAACAAAATGTACTTGATTAAAAGAAAACTATAAATGAAGAGCGTGAGTAATGTTTTTTTTAATGGAAAACTATAGCACGTGGAGTACGAGTGCATTGTTTCTTGAGTAATCGGTGTCTTTGAGATGTCCAAAATATTGACCCACTAGTGTAGATTTTTATCTTATTTCATCGAGATCCTCTTGATAACGGAAATAGTACTGTTAAATCTTTTATTTCTCACACATGTAATAATGCTTTAGTCCTTCACAGGTAGTGTCGTCCAATCTATAATCATTGTTATCCCACATCTGTATACAAAGCTGATCGGCTTGAGTATCTGGAAAACCCGGTGACCAAACTTCATATGGCATAGTCTCCCCATTTGCAAAATACCAATTTTCACGAGGGTCAACACCAGAAGAATAAGTTTCTCTATATCCATCAACATTCACGTCTGTGTACTCTAAAAATTGAAGTAATCATATCTAATTTCATTTTTATACTTTTTTTACTGGATTTGACGCCGTGTCAACACAATTTTAGGTCATTCCACGGCGTCCAGCGCACCTAACCTAGCTTTCCTGGACCATTGTCTATAACCAGTACTCACCTACCCTTCCACAAGGCTGGAGACTTCTTCATATTATCTAATCAATGGAGGAAAATCGACATTATTGTCAAATTTTCATAAAAGGGTATAACCACACCGGGTGGGATTCAAAGCCGCAACCCCTCGGGCACGAGATTCCAAATCCCGCTATTGACCCGGGTTTTAATTTATACGAAAGCCGATCTGTGTTAAAAAACTGATGCTATTTCGAGTTAGTCGACATGGTATTACGAGTTAGTTATCGCGTTATCACGAGTAAATTATCTCGTTATATTACGAGAAAGTTATTTCGTTAATACGAGTTAGATATCGCGTTATCACGAGTAAATTATCTCGAAATAGCACAATTAAACTTAATCTTTATCTGATACTATTCGGTTTTTGTTTTTAAGATTTCCGACGTAAAACACAGTGAAAATAAACAGCTAAAGTATGATATAAAATAAATGGTGATAAAACTGCAAACATGTGTGGTGAAAATACACGGTAAAAGTTTATGGAGAAAATATATTCTTTGTAAATAAACCATAGAATGAAAGGTCTTCATTTTTCCAAATGTAATTGTCTGCGGCATTGTTTGATTCATTTAAAAGACTGTGCTGAATATGACCTGGGTGGCAAGCAACCCATGTCAAAAAAGTAATATGAAAATGATATCATCGAATAGAATAAATAATAAATACTAAGGATTTTCTTACTTCAATCATTATCAACACGAAAAATGAGTAGGATAGCGATTGATCATAAGAACAACAAATTGATTTCATTTTATCAGATTTTGAAACTTTTGTTCATAAAGGGGCACCACAAACAACTAACAAAAACAAAAACCTAAGGGGTTTCGGTGTGGGAAATGACACTGGTAAAATAATTGCCACTTGGGGTGAAACCAATCTCCATAAACAGATATTCTGTAGAGCGTTGTCGTACAGGATCTTTAAGGTTCACATGGAGGGTCACGTCGTTATGACCTTTATGTCGACCAATCAATACGTAGCTTTCATCTAGACCAAACACTATCAATAGCATTTTTATTTCGTTTTTTTCTAATTTTAGAACAAAGTTTACAAGCTAATTTGACAGCGGTATTATTCACAGTCTGCGATTGGACGGCTCATTTCAAATTGCGTGATGTAGACGATGTAAACAAGTCACTAAACTTAACGATTTCGTCATGAATATCATAATGAGAAAAGGTCGCATAAACGTGAACCTCGTAAGAAAACGTCCAGATCTAAATTAGCGAGTATAGGCGAGCGGAAAGTTTTAGATCTGGTTTTAATTAGACTGGGGTTATGTAAAGGTTTATGTAAAACAAAAAAGTAATATTACCTTGATCAAGCATTAACGCTTCTCTTATATAATCAAGTTTTTCCACTGAATCGAGTATTATCAAACGGCTTCCAAGCTTTTCGCATTTTGTATGTGAGTCACTGTTTATTTCATAAGCTTTAATGTACCTAAAAAGCAATGCATGTCATAAATTTGGCAATACAATGTAGTTACTTATGGAACATAATCTCTTCCTCTTCCTGGCTGACGCTGGTGCATCACAAAAACAATCTTAATACAATTGTCAACATATTGAAATCTTCTTCTTATATTGTAATATTGATCTACATGTATCATATTATCATAATTATGTTAACTTAAACGAATCACAATACAGTTAAAGACAGGTTCATTTCTGTAAATATCTGTCGGGTAATGGCCATGACTTAGTAGCAAGAACTTGTACCCAAAACCCAATTGTCAATTTTGTACATAAGTTCCTGTCATTGCTGTATTTGATCTATGCAAACTAAAAGGCAATAGAATATGTTTAAAGCATTAATATTGCATCGACATTTAACAAATGTATTGAATCAAGAATAACTACTTCTAAGTCACTATACGCCATTCATTTTCAACATGGCGGCAATGCATTCAAGATACTTGCCACTCTATTGTTATTTGATATCAAATGCTTGACTTGAACTTTAAGTTTTAGTTTTCATGCTAATTATAAAAACTGTAATGTAAATTACAAATGGTATACGTACGCATATGTCAATAAAACTCCTCTTGGCAATGTAGTCACTGTAAAGGTTGAAGCGACTGAAAACAAAAGAAATGAGTTGTGCACAGTTGTATCGTTTTCTTAGATTTGATTTTTAGGCCCTTCCTCGACATCTTTTCTATGGTTGTGTATGGGGAAACATTACTGAGCCAACTTAACATATTTGATTTCTTTGCTCTTGACAGCTGACAGCTTTCCCATTTTCAGTGGACAATCGGTATACATAAATGAACTTCGATGAAATGGTAAAACCAGTTTGGTCGGTTTATCGACAAACCGCCTGGCTAGCTCAGTCGGTAGCACGCAAGTCTACTGATCGAGGAGTCGTGGGTTCGATTCCCGGGAGGGCATACTTTCGTGGAGCTTGGTCATGAAATTATTTTTACGGCCATTTTCCCTCCTACCAATGATTTTTAATTATTTCGAGCAGCTGTCAGTTATTGACGAAAGTATGTGCTTAAGTAGTTGGTTAACAGCTAAATCCAGAGATTTAGCCTTTCCAGGAGGAGTGAGTAGGTTGGCTGACCGCCGTTATAAGACCTATACAACGTGTTGCTACGGCGTTAAACCCAACAAAACAAACAAAAAACAAACAAGTTAATCGACACTGGGACTTTTGGATTCGGAACTATGTGATATTGCTATATTTTAGCCATATATTGCAATATGTTTAGAAAATATTTGACTATTCATCACGAAATAATGCATGTAAGAACACGTTACACTGGTCGAGGTTGCCCCAAAGATATATCTTTTAACCAGAATATTGTTTGTACTAAGAATACCTTTTTCAAACAGTGTCATGTGTTGAACTGGCTGTGAGTTGTCGGTTACGCCGTATAGTTTGCAAATACTTTGAGAGAACGTAAAATCTTGACATCCCGATGTGATGAGACACAGGCCTGCACATTGAACAAGATTTGAAGCTGTGCTTTCCTTCAACACTGTATTTGTGAACTTTCGATCTTGTTTATTAATTGATCTCACATAAAACTGTTCATGTTCTGAAACAATAAAATCGGTCAAGAAAGATTATTTTTATTGGTGCATGTAAATGCATGCTACATGCATATAATACATTTGCGTTGGAGTTAATCTCTGGAATAAACCAAATGTGATATCCCGGTAAATGAATTATTGTTTGGAGCCCAGTGATGCTTTTCACAAAATGTCTAACAATAAAAATCACAGTGAGTCAAAAGCAAGACTCATTGATAATACATTTTTTTTGGCCAACCAATTCCAAATATTATTAAATTGTCATGTAGAATATTGTAAAACTTTTGAATATCACACCATAGTTATGTTTATTATCCATCTGACTCAAAAAATGAAGATTTATGAAATTGGCTCACGATAACTTTTGTCGTAAGATTTTTTGTGAAAAGGTGCACAGAATCGTAATGATCAGAGGCCTTAATGAAATTGTTGTAAGTATTAAAATTGCTAATATTTACCTGAACAGTACATCCGCCTTATAACCAAAGTTATATATAAATAAATTCTCAAGTCCATTTTGTAAAATGTCAATGTCAATATCATCCTCACAGTAAAAGTTTTAAGAACATTTTACCATGAACGTTTGGAAACGACTAAAGGTGACGTGCGGTTAATGTGGTTTGGCGTAAGAAATCAACGTTTGAATAATTCAGTGCATATTCAAAGTAAAGAAATGTTTGATTTATTTCAAAGTTACTCTAACCTTAATAACTAAAATGTCTTAATGTCCTACTTAGCTTAGTGAATTCACATAAAAAATAATAATTTAAGTTTATTCTGGTTATATTATGTCGAAGTTAATAGACTGAAACCTTTAATGATTTTTTGCGTAGTATTTATTCAGTCAATTTAATCGCAAGCTTGCACTCAATCAGTTTGTGAATCAATTAATCTTGCAAACTCACTTTTAATTTCCATCATGGGATCAGTTTTCCATTTCTAATTTCATAAATAATTCACATAGCTAGATGTTATTCCATAAGAAGCATCAAAATGATGTCATAAGTGGATGTGGAAAACAATTTTCAAAGGTCTTATTATAAAAACACCCATTTTAGAATTTATATTAGCTTGATTGTTTAACACGTTATACCAAGGTTAGATTAATCTCTTTCGATATCGATTCCAAGTCCATTTCAATGTCAAATAACGTCATCTTAATAGGATTTTTTTACTATATTTAACGCCGTGTCAACACAATGTAAGGTCATTTTATGGCGTCCAGCGCACCTAACTTAGCTTTCTTGGACCATTGTCTATAACCAGTACTCACCTACCCTTCCACAAAGCCGGAAACTTCTCCATATTATCGAATCAATGGAGGAAAATCTACATTATTGTCAAATTTTCATGGAAGGGTATAACCTCCACGGGTGGGATTCAAAGCCGCACCCTCGGGCACAAGATTCCAAATCCAGGCGCGCTACCAATTGCGCTATCGACCCGGGTTAGAGAAGAAAAGTGTCGTCGTCATTGATAAGAAATTACGTCACGTAAGACATGCGTTAAAACCTCTAACAAATCACAGCATTAAGCATGAAGAAAAGTTTATGTCAAATCTTATTTTTTTAACGTCGTATTCAACACATGTTTAGGTCATATATACGACGGCCAGCTCTTCCTACTACAGGTTTCCTGGACCCTTTTTTATCACCAGTACTAACTTACCCTTCCACGAGGCCGACAACTCATGTATAGGGTATGACCTACCGCGACCGGGTTTCAAACCCGCGATATCCGGATTCAAAGTCAGACATGCTAACAACTACGCCACGGCCGCGGCTCAAATCTTATTTTATATCAACTCGTGAGCTCCGAAAACATTTCATTTGCTGTGGCTATGCCTCTTGTGAAAATGAGCTCACTCGATCAAATAAAAAAGATCTTAAACCAAAGCTGATGAATAACAATAATAATATAAACGAATTACAATCTTCCTTTGGCGTGAAAATGGTTTTTTTCCATACTCAACAATAGTTGTAACTATAATTGTAACAGCAATAATTTTACAAATCTGACATGTTGAAAACGTTAGAATTACAATATACCATTTGATACCAGTTTTTTATGAAATACTTCGCTTGAATTTCAAATAAATTAAATGATTTACAAAAAATATTAAAGATAATTTTAGCAAATTGATATTGAAAAGTAAGGGTAAATCCGAGTAATCCAACTAATTGGAACTACCTATTTGAAGAGTATACAAGTAGAAATAACTGACTAAGGTCCCTTATTATGAGAATTCAGCCCAATCAAGCGTATGTTTGGCCGACAGGCTGTGCTGTTCAACATAGAGCCAGTAAAGTATTTTAAATTCTGCCTACGTCGTTTTGCATAACAAACCCTTACTTATTTGTACATATTGTAATTAAGCCGCCCGGCTAGCTGACTTGGTAGCACGCAAGTCTACTGATCGAGGGGTCGTGGGTTCGATTCCCGGGCGGCGCATTATTTTGTGAAACTTGGTCTTGAAATTATTTTAATGCCATTCTCCCTCCAACCAATGATTTTTGATTATGTAGGGCAGTTGTCAGTCACTGACGAAAGTACGCGCTTAGTAGTTGGTTAACTGCCAAATCCAGAGATTTAGCCTTTCCAGGAGTGAGTAGTTTGACTGACCGCCGTTATATGACCTATAGAATGTGTTGCTACGGAGTTAAACCCAACAAAAACAAAACAAAAAAACAAAAACATATTGTAATTATTCAATCCATCGAGAGTTTCAGGTAAATTACGATGTTTTAAAACTCAGAAGCGTATTATTCTAACAACAATGGCCAGAGACCAAAATTGTTGTAAGTTTTAAAATGCTTATATTTACCTGAACAGTATATGCTCCTTACAATTAAAGGTATATATAAATAAATTCTCAAGTCCATCTTGTAAAATACCAATGTCACTAACACCCTCACAGTAAAAGTTTTGGGAACATTTTACCATGAACGCTTGAAAACGACTAAATGTGAGACGCAGTTTGAAGTTTGAAAAAAAAGTGTGTATGGTTTCGTTTGAATAATTAATTACATAAATGTTTTTCACAGTTTGATTTATGCCAATGTTACATCTGATAATGATGCCAAACATGTCTAAATGTGTATTTTCTATTTTGCTAAACAAAGTTTAGGCAATTAACATAAATTTTTTAGTAATTTACGATTGTTCTTGTTTCATTGTATTATTGATGTTTTCAACTCGAAAACTAAAATAAAAGAATATTTGAGTAGAAATTCAATTCATTGAACCATTAACATTTATTCAACTGATAACATTTGCAAATCAGTAAATGTTGCAAACTAACTAAGAATTATTCTACCATGAGATCATTCTTTCATTTCTATTTCATAAATAATACAAATAACATGGTATTTATCCAGAAGTGGCATCATAGTGATGTGCCAAGCGGATGTGAAAAAATATGGAAAATGTCCAATAAAATATTCCAAACTTTCACTTCCTCTTATGTTGTCCAATATACTCTGATATTACTCTGTAAGTAATTGTGTTTTTTTTAAATTGGATTTAACGTCGTATTCAACACATATTAAGGTTATATATACGACGACCAGCTCTTCCTACAATAGGTTTCCTGGACAATTTTCTATCACCAGTACCCTACCACGTGGCCGACAACTCATGTATAGGGTATGACCTACATGCACCGCGACCGGGCTCGAACCTGCTATCTCGGAATTTCGAAGTCAGACATGCTAACCACTACACCACGGCCGCGGCTCAACTAATTGTGAGCTGTATTGTATTGTAGTGACTTGTATTGTTTTTGTATTGTAATTGTATGTACTAACAATTATGTCAAGTGTGCTCTGTTTTGTGTACAAAAGGCAAGTATTTGCCGATTTGTAAATAAATTCAGTTCAGCATTAAGACCTTCAACATAAAAAAAAGAAAACGAAGAGGAAGATGATTTCTGATTTTTAACTTTTGTTATAAAAGCTTGACACAAACAAATAACAAAACAAGATCATTAGTAAAAAATAAACGAGTAATGCCTCAGTCCCATAAAATCGTTGCTTGTTGTGGACTCGTACGTGCAGACAGCCGTAGGCTGTGGGAACCCTTGCGTATTAAGGTGACGGTACGCACATGGTACAAAACAGCACACCCGCACGGAGCCGTAGCTGGAAGATATGCAATTTTAATCCATACTCGATTTGACTTTGAAACTGATACGTGTATCCACGGCTCATCTCAAGGACCCTAGTAAAAACGTAACAGTCCGTACGGGTACGCAAGAGTTCTTACGAGTCTTGCGGAGCTTGATCGCAAGGCGCCCGTACGAAGCCCTCATGGCTATGTTTATGTTTTCTTCAACAAATCATGATTGTAGAATTTTAACTTCAAATGTGAAACTGGGCAACATTAACCATGTAAACTTCTGAGCCAAGGTGAAATCTACGGTAATATATATAAATGACAATGACAATAAAAATGAATTAGTAATAGGAGGCCTCCAGCCCATAATACACACACATAATGTTTTACATGATATAGTGACATAATTGTAACACTATGAAATATAATACAAAAGAAAACTTTAGTTGTATTACAATAGAATATGTCTACATAATTTTGCGCTATATAAATGCATTATTCATGTACAAGTATACAAGTTCAATATTTATGTAAAATATAATACTAATTCACAGAAATAATCTTAATTATAAAGATTTTTGAGTCTTTTCTCGTAATTTAAAAGCCTCAACTACACATTTTGAGGTAGAACAGATACTATCATTGTATTGGTTGGTCATTATAGAAATAAATAATTAATCTGTAATGATATAATTTAACCAGTCATCTTTAAAATATCGCTGTCTTAGTTCATTATACAAGGGACAGACAATCAAACGATGTATTCCATTTTCTATAGTATATATGTATATAGTCCTATTTTATTGACCTGTCACACATGAATATAATTTCATGGTGTGTACACACTCTTGATCTAGTTTACTGACTATAAATAGAGTGGTTTTTTAAAGTGTATACATACCATAAAATTATGTATGTTTGACAGATTAATAAAATAGGACTATAACTATGCAGTTACTTCTCACAAATGTAATTCAGTGCAACATAACAAGAATAGTCGTCCAAATTATAACCAGCAAAATACCATAGCTGAGCGCATTGCGCATGATCTGTGCCATCTGGGTACCCCGGTGACCAAACATCCAGTGGCATAGTCTCGCCATTTTTAAATTCCCAGTTTTCACGTGGATCAATATCAGCCTTGTATGACAATCTGAATCCATCTACCCAGTAATCAAATTCATTAATATAGAAATTAAGCGGTTCGCCTGTCTCTGGAATATCTGAAGCGAAAACGTACAAAAAACCTTACAAATATATACGGAGAATACTATAAACCGTAAGGCAGTGTTATACATTTGCAATAGGAAGTCCTACAGATGAAAAAAAATAATTTTTGAAATGATTTTCAACCGGTGCACAATGTTGGGTTTTAATGATGTAGCAACACATTGTATGGGTATTATCACTGCCAACACCATACTCACCATGTTTGGAAAAGCTAAATAACAGGATTTAGCAGTTAATAAGTTACTAGTAACAAACTTTCGTCTGTGACTGACAACACTGGCCTACATGATTCAGAATATTGGTGGTAGAAGGAAGAATGGCAGTAAAAATCATTTCATTACCAAACTCTACAAAAGTATTTCCCAACCGGGTACAATATCCTACATAATTCAAGAATAATTGGAATTAATAAGACAAAGAATATTCGTTTCATGAATATTTCCTTCTTGACTTACGATGATTTTTATTGTAAGGATTTTTGTCCAAAGTGCCACAAATTTTCAAATCACTTTACCTAATATTTTAATAAGATGCTGACATCATCTTCAAGTATCAAGGAAAATCGATACTAAATATATTTGTATCGACTTTTCATCGCGAGGTACAATAATATACATCCTTCGGCGGTCGGGATCAAACCTGGACCTCATTGATTTTACATTCTCCAAATTACAATTGAACCACGGTGGTGGCTATAAATACACTGCCCTCCAAAAGTTCCTTCACATTACAATTAATAAATTTCTTCAAATTCCAGTTTAAAGAATAATCATGCTATTGTTTATTTTTATTCATTATTCATGCAATGAAAACAAATTTTATAGGTACATTTTTTATTGAGTTGCTGCAGCAGTTATTTATCAGCCTCCGAAACTATGGTCAATGTATCTCAATGAACCATTATCAAGTTTGAGATATTTTTGTTATTTCACTTTTAAAAGAAAAAAAGTACTGATTTAAAAACGCAAACTAAAAACATTTAGCAATAAACTGCTTTTACACATTTTTGAACTCCATTAATTTTAGTACAATGTAAATTGTAAATGTGTGAAGGAACTTTTGGAGGGCTGTGTAAAACACCATGAGAAATATGCATTACCTTTAACTTGTGCTAGCGCAGCTCTTATTTGCTCAAGTTTTTCAACTGAATTAATCATTAACAAACGGCTTCCAAGTTTGGAACACTCAGTATGTGCTTTTCCCGGAGTTGTAATAGCATGAACAATTCTGCAAAACAATGAACTCGAGAAGTAACCATTAAACTAATTCCCTTTAAGGCAAGTCATAAATCATAAATACGGCATGAATATTTAACAAATGTATTGAATTAAGAACTTTTAAGTTCGTATGAACCAATCCATTTCAACTTGAATGCAATATTTTTCAAGATATATGCAACTCTTTTGTTTATTCGTGTCAAATGCGTAACTTGCCACATAAAGTGAACGTGTAATTTCATTTATACCATTCTAACTTGCATGCTTATAAACGTTCAACGACTTTTCAGCTATTATCCCAGATCATCGGACTCTCTATCAATCTCCCTGAGATTTTACTCAACTAAGTGCAGCCAACAAATTGGAGCAAATGAATTATAACTCCTTCGCATGTATCCGTTTTTCACCTTGGTGAATTAAAGCAATTGTAGGTTGATTTCTTACTCAAGGAAATTAGCAATGCTCCAGGTGGGGTCGATCCCGGGGCCTCTCGACCATTTAGCACGCATCAAACAAATGGACTACTGTGAAATTTTAATTTGACGTTTAAGTTTTGATGCAAATTATAAAAATGTAATGTATATTTTAAATGGTATACGTACGCAAATGTGAACGTAACACCACTGGGCAAAGTAGTTGCAGTAAAGTTTGCGTCGTCTGAAAAAAACATAAAATGCCCAAATGAGTTATGCACTATTTTATTAAAACATTAAATGGGATATTGACGCCATTAATCAATGGTCCAACTTTACTGATTGCTTTTCTGTTATTAGCAATCGTTTACTCACATTTGTATAGGAGAAGTCCCTTCACTTTTTGAATCATCGTTCTTTACATTTAGTTTAAACAATATTTATTTATCAAATAAGTACATATACAATAGTATGAACATGAAAATATTGAGGATTGGAGAGATAGCATAGCTAATTTTAAACTTCTCTCCTCAAATATTTTTAGGGAAAGAGATACTTGTGGGTTTAAAACCGCTTTTTCGACCTTATCATCGCACGTTTCCCTTTAAAATACAAACTATTTGTACCGGTTGTAACTGGTAATATTGTATTAATATTGAATTTATAGAAAACGAAAAAAAAACATACAAACAAAAACTGGAAACAGAAAAAAAAGAAAAAAAAAACATCATGACATGAGAATAGAAAGAAATGATGCAGTTAAGTTCTAGGTGAGTACAGAAGAGGAGAAAAGACGAGAAATGTATACAGGTCGGTCAACTATAGGTATGATATATTAGAGGACGAGTGGCCAAAACGAATTAGTCAAATCGTTTTGATTGTTTAATAAAATTGTGTACGTGCACAAACAGTTCAATATTTGTCATCAAATCAAAGGCTTGATCCCAATTTTAATGTACCATTTGTGCCATACCATTGCATTACTTGCATGCATAAGCCAACTTTAATTCATACATTTTCAGTCATCTATTGCAAAATATTTGACTACTTATTACGAGAAAAAAAAACATACAATAAGACTAACGCTTGTCTAGGTCACCACTAAAATCATTTCTTTAACTAGTAAAAGTTTTTGTACTAAGCATACCTTTTTCAAACAGTCCAGTGTTTTGAACTGGCTGTGAGTTATTTTCAACGCCATACGTTTTACAATCAGTTAGATAGAACGTAAAATCTTGACATCCCGGTGTGATGATGCACCAGTGTGCACATTGAGTTTTACTTAATGCAATTCCATTCTTTAACAAAGTATTCGTGTACATTCGTTCATCAAGTGTTCTAACATAGAACTGCTCATACTCTGAAACAAAAAAATCGGCCAAGAATGATTACATGTTTTCGTATTGGTATTTATGCAGAGGTTAAAAATTTGAGTGGGGCCTTATCGTGGATATCTGCCCACTTGATTGCATAATGCTCTGAAAACATTATCCATCGAGTGCCGATATGCACCACAAATCACTCATCTGTTGGGTGGTATTAACGTCTTTAAGACTATTTACGCTATATTTTTACACAGGGTTTAACAACTTGCCAACGTAATTTATTTTCATGCATCCTGCGTACCTAACCTAGAATTCCTGAACTCTCGTCTATAACCAGTACTCAACTCAAAATTGACACGATTGTCATATTTTCATAAAAGAGTATAACATTTCCGAGTGGGATTCGAACCCGTTTTCCCTTCGGGATACACGATTCGAATTCCCGACGCGCTATCAACTGTGGTACCGTCCCGGGATATTTGCTATAATAAATCTTACAACTGGTTTAACAAAAATAATCCGTTCCAAAATCTTTCCCTTAGTAGTTTTAGCTCGACTTTTCGAAGAAAATGAGAGCTTTTACTGACACCCGAGCGTCGGCGTCGGCGTTGGCGTTGCAAATCAAGGTTAAAGGTTTTACAAATTAAATAACTTCAATACTGTCAAAGATATTCAAAGATATTCAACTCAAACTTAGAATACTTTTCATCGTCACTACCTCCACCTGACCATCAAGGCCTATAACCCTGGCTCCATTGTTATAGGAGCTATGTCCCTTTTTACGTAGAAAACATCCAAAATCAAGGTTAAAGTTTTTACAAACTTCAATACTATCAAAGATATTCGACTCAAACTTAGAATACTTATACATCATCACTACTTCCTTCTTTCTATCAAGGCTCATAACCCTGGCTCCACTGTTTTAGGAGTTTTGCCCCATATTTACTTGCATCCAAACCAACGTTCAACTTTTTACAAACTTCAATACTATCAAAGATATTAAACTCAAAATTGGAATACTTATTCATCATCACTATTTCCACCTTACTATGAAACCCATTCACTGATGAACTGAGAAAAGTCGAGCGCGCTGTTTTTCGGACAGCTCTTGTTAAAATATACATGCCAAATTCTCCTATGATTGTAATCAGCATGGCTACGCATTTTCGGTTAGATGATTCCTCGTTTAGTGGGGGTACTTTATATAAAACTTCATGAGAAAAGTTGAAAACAAATTATATTATTCAACCAATCGAGTAGTCCCGGTAATTCAATCATTGTTTGGAGCTCAGAATTTCAATAATTTTACCACAATGACCGGATGCCTTAATAAAATTGTTGTAAGTATTGAATTGTTTATATTTACCTGAACAGTAAATGTTCCTTACAAATAAATGTATATATAAATAAATTCTCACGTCCATCTTGGAAAATTCTAATTTTACCAGTGCCTTCACAGTAAAGGGTTTAGCAATATTTGACCATGAATGATGGGAAACGACTGAAGGCAAAACAGCCCAGAGTACGTGGCGAAATAGAAAACCTTTTTAAACTCACTTTAACTTTTCTGCTATTGGAATATTATTCAACATCTTATTACATAATTAATACAAATAGCAATTTACATAACCAAACTCTATTAACCTATTTTTGTTCTGGTTTAAATTTGTTAAAGTGAACAGCACAAACAAAAAGAATATTAGATAAGAGTTCCATTTTAAAAGCCACTTAACTGCAAACATGTACATGTACATTTAAAATGTCGTTTTTTAGTATGTTATTGATATTCTCGGGGATTCTTTTCCAGTTAGTTTTTGCTTCCAGTGTATATAGTCACGTGGTTTTCAGAATGTGAATTATCTCTTGGGTTTCACCAAATTCTTGCTGAACAAGGCCGATCAAGGGACGATTTAAAAGCAGGGGCGGGTCTCGGAATGTTTTCTAGGGGGTCCGAACTTTCGAACTACAACCACATTATTCACAATGATGCAACATATTAATAATACAAAACCACATAACCATTAAATATATGTTAATCACCGAGAACAATTGCTTCATGCAACTTAAAATGACTTACAGCAAAGAAAAACACTAATGAACAGGTGCATTTTGGAAATTCGTGGGGGAGGGGGTTCTCCCTGACCCCCCCCCGCTGGATCTGCCTATGAAAAGGTTCATAAAATATCTATGACATTTCTCAGAAATTGCCCCGCGTAAGCTTGTAAATTGTGATTGTTTACTTTAATTTCATTGCACAAATTAATTTTGCATATTTAACCGTTCAATTTTTTCCAGCGTGATCTTCATTCTTACAGTACAAGGCTCAGTCACAAAGGTGCATATGCTTTACCTACTGTTAAAAGCTATGGTAAAAATCTTTTATTTACTTGAGTGCTAAATTATGGAACAATCTGCTACCTTATTTAATAGAATTAAATAAGTTTTATTCTTAAAATCTTCAGCCAAAGAAATACCTTTTCAGTAATTTTAAATAGTTAAATCTTGTGTATCTTTTGTTATATGAGTGTTTTTAAATATATCATTATTGTTTTAATAATTGCCTCTCTTTGTCACGCCACCAACACATAGGGACTACAATGGAAATAAGAGCTTGCCCTTTTTTGTGTTATCCCTGGTGTTGGTGTGCTTGACATAGTAAATTACAACATGATGTCTGTGATATTTGTGTTTCTTTGTGACACTATGCCAAATAATAATAATAATGTTAATAATAATTATTATTTAATTAATGTGTAAAAAGAAAGTAAACTGGGGATCAATATTTATGGGATCAACTTGAAATTTCCGGAGAAAGAAAGGAAGAGTTATTTTATGTGCTTTATGATGTCATTTAATTCTAGAAAAAGAAGTCAGCAAAAAACATAAGTTTGTTAACCTAATAAATTGTTGTGGACTAAAATGGCACGTGAATAAAGACCCCTTGCTACTATTAACGTAAGCTTATCTACATAACATACGAAATGCCCTCGCTCCAATATCATAGGCGAAACTAAAACGTTTTAACTAACACCAAACAAATTCAAATATTTCTCGCGGTAGTTATTTTTTGTTGTTGTTGGGTTTAACGCCGTAGCAACACATTGTATAGATCATATGACGGCAATCAGTCAACCTACTCACTCCTTCTGGAAACAGCTAAATCTCCGGATTTAGCTGTTAACCAACTAATAAGCGCATACTTTCGCCAGTGACTGACAACTGCCCTTCATAATAAAAAAATCATTGGTAGGAGGGAGAATGACCTCAGAAATAATTTCATGACCAAGCTCCACGAAAGTATATCCCGCCTGGGAAACGAACCCACGACCCCTCGATCAGTAGGCTTGCGTGCTACCAACTGAGCTAATTGGCTTCAACATGTTATTGAAGAAAAATTTACGAGTAAGACAAATGTACAAGGTAGTCAGTTAGATGAGATGGTCATTGTGCATCAACAAAACAATGAAGAATGGAAAACACATTTGCTCCAATAATGTATGTGCAGTTATTTCTCACAAATGAAATTCAGTTCTCTGTCACAATAACGGTCGTCCAGATAATAATCTATTTGATGCCATAGTTGAACGCACTGCAAAATGCCTGTACCATCAGGGTAACCCGGTGACCAAACATCTAATGGCATACTCTCGCCATTTGCAAATTTCCAGTCATCACGTAAATCAGCTAGAGGGTTATAATACATTCTACTTCCATCTACCCAGAAATCCAACTCTCTAATCAAATCATGAAGATAAAATGCCTCTATGAGATCTGAAATAAAAAGCAAACTTATGCTACAGTCCCATAAACATAAAAAAGCCATGAGGGCACCGTACAGGCGCCGTGCGATCAAGCTCCGCAAGGACCCGTAAGAACTCTTGCTTACCCGTTCAGACTGTTACGTTTTTACCAGGGTCCGTGAGATGAGCCGTGGATACACGTATCAGTTTTAAAGTCATATCGTGAACAATACCGTGACCGAGTATGGATTAAACTTGCATATCTTCCAGCTACGGCTTAGTACGGTTGTGTTCTTTTGTGCCATGTGCATACCATCACCTTAATACGCAACGCTTCCAAAGGCCTACGGTTGTCTGCACGGGTCCGCAACAAGCCACGATTTTATGGGACTGAAGCATTATTGTACGATTTTTAGTTCAGCTACTTTCGCTCTCGTCGCTAAATGACAGTTTGCTTTACAATCACAAACATTCTTTTTTCGGCGCAGCTGTCTAAGCCAACTTTGACCTATATGTTTCATCAATACAATTTGCTCTACCATACCTGTTTGTCCAATGAAATTCTCTTGCGGTATAGAAAAATGGATAAAAAGTATAGTACTTTTGGTTATTTGTGATAAACAGGTGCGTAGCACGTACAGTAGTTGCTGACTATTTACTCTGTGCATTATTAATAACTCACTTAGCTAATTGATTATACTCTCGTCTTGGTACAATCCCGGTGGTATGACTGAACAGCAATCTCCGTAAACATATATCCTGTAGAGCATTGTCGAACAGAATCTCTAAGATCTCAATGGAGGGTCACGTCGGGTGACCTGTATGTCGACCAATCAATGCGTAGCTTTCAACTAGACGAAACACTATTAATAACATTTTGATTACGTAATTTCTATTTTTTGACAAAGGTTTGCGAGCTAATTTAATAGCGGTATTATTCACAGTCTGCGATTGGCAGGCTCATTTCAAATTGTGTGACGTAGACGAAGTAAACAAGTTACTGATCATAACAATTTCGTCCTGAATATTATGATGAGAAAAGGTCACCTAAACGTGACCCTCGTTTGAAAACGGCCAGATCTAAATTAGCGAGTAGGCTAGCGGATTTTTTTAGTTCAGGTTTTAATCAGATTTCACTGAACAGCAATTATGACTATTTTTATTTCAAACGATTGTGGCTATTAAACACGATGTGAAATATATAACGTATTACCTTTGTGTTCTATAATCACTGATCTTATATAATCACGTTTTTCGACCGAATTGATCATTAACACACGGCCTCCAAGAAGGGAACACTCATCAGCAACGTCCATGGCAAGTTTATTATCTAGAACAAGGCTAAAAAACAAGAAACTTGTGAGGTAACTATTGAACAATTTTCCTTTTAAAGGCAAGTTATAAATATGGTATGAAAAGTTCATGAATACATGTATATTGAATAAAGAAGTAGTTAAAAGTAACCACGATCCAATCCTATTTTCAACATGGAGTTAAATGTTATTTTTGATATTCATGGCAATCTTTTGTTCATAAGTGTCGAATGTATTACTTGCTACATAAAGTAAAAAAAAGGAATTGCATCTTATAGACTAAATGTATGCTTATGAATCTTTAACGACGAGCTATTATTCCTGACAGCGGGTTAATGTGCTCATTTTCACAAAAAATCTTACGAAAAATGTTGTTGTTTGTCAATTTCATAAATTTTGCAGCTAAATAATAAACATAACTATGATGTGATAATCAAAACGTATACACTATTCTACATAATCCAATAATATTTGGAATTGATTGGCCAAAATTGGACTGCTTATTAAAGTTTCTTGCTTTTGACATACGATGATTTTTATCGTAAGTTTTTTTTGTGAAAAGCACCACTGGTATATATCAATCAATCTCCCTTTGGAGCCTTGTTATCAAATTGGCGCAATGAAATTAAACCACCCTCGCTTGTACTCATTTACACCTGGGTGAAGTGAAAGGATCGCAGTTTAATTTCTTGCTCAAGGAAAAAGCAGTGCTCCTGTAAGGGGTTCGATCCCGGGACCTCTATATCTCTAAGTACCCATCATGCCACTGGACTACTGTGAAATATTATTAGTTAAGTTTAAGTTTTCATGCAATTTATTAAAAAAACTGTTATGTATATTACAAATGGTATACGTACGCATATGTAAATGTAACACCACTGGGCAAAGTAGCGGCAGTAAAGTTTGCTGAAAAATTCACAAAAAGTCAAAGTAAATCATGCACAATGTATCCAATATACATGTATCAATGGAATATCTACGCGGTTTATCTTTTTTTAAAACTAAATTAACGTGGGTGTCAACACAATTTAGGTCATCTTGCGGCGTTCAGCGCACCTAACCTAGCTTTCCTGGACCCTTATTTATAACAAGTAGACAGCTATCCTTTCACAAGGCCATATTCTCCATATTATCTAATCAATGGAGGAAAATTGACATTATTGTCAAATTTTCATGTAAGGGTATAACCTCATTGGGTGGGATTCGAACCCGTATCCCCTTCGGAACACGAGATTCCATATCCCGGCGCGCTACCAACTGCGCTATCGACCCGGGTTACGCTGTTTATCAATGAACCAATAATGAGGCCGCCAGTATTAAGTAATGCATCTAGTTACCGTAAAGTGAATCTGTATCATCATATGCGATACTTAACTTTTTGAAAGAAATAAATGTTTATAATAAGATATAGAGCGTTACATCATTGATTTCGTTAGAATTAATAGTATCATTGATTGCTTTCGGCGCGATATGACCTTTTTGTGTTGGTGCGCCGTAAAACCCAAACAAACAAACAGTTACCGTAAAATTATTCAAGCTTTGACAGTTGACAAAAAACAGACTATAAAAGTTTTTGTACTAAGCATACCTTTTTTAAACCGCGTCGTTATGTTTTGAACTGGCTGTGAGTTATCGTTTACGCCGTACAGGTAACAACTATCTTGAGAGACTTTAAAATCTTGACATCCCGGTGTGATGTTGCACAAGCCAGCACAATGAATTTTACTTGATTCTGTTTCATTCTTCAACAATGTATTTGTAAACTTTCGATCGTTCCAGTCAATCGATTTTGCATAGAACTGATCATACTCTGAAATAGCAAAATGTCCAAGAATCAGTATCTCAGTTCATATACATATTATGTTATTAAATAAGTGATTTGATATAGGCCTTGTTATTTTTCCAAGGGCAGTCGTATTAACCTGATGCAATTTACGGAACAAAATTTGATATAAGTCCTGTTTCATCAACAAATCTGAGCGCAGAAATTTGTTAATTGTATTTTATTGGCTCTATAACTGATTTCGGTCCTGTTTTCAGTTTTATCAAACAGACTTTGCAGTATTGTGCTGTTAATTTGGCACTTCACAGAGAAAATAATACATAGTTCTTAAATAAAGTACATGTTAATTTACATATTAATACTCATGAATATGATTGATGCAACGCCATCTTTTAATACATACACAATTACATCTTTTTTGGTAATTGCCGTGTGTATTATGTTTGAAACTGGGTCGGTGGCGCAGTTGGTAGCGCGCCGGGATTTAAAATCTCCTGTCCCGAAGAGTGTACAGATTCGAATCCCACCCGGGGAAGTTATACCCTTCCATGAAATTTGACAATAATGTCAATAGTCCTCCATTAATCAGATATAAGGAGTAGTTTCCGGCCTTGTGAACGGGTAGGTGAGTACTGGTTATAGGCAACGTATAATAAAATTGATGTAAGTAATAAATTTGCTTATATTTACCTGAACAGTAAATGTTCCTTGCTACTAAAGTTATATATAAATAAATTCTCAAGTCCATCTTGGAAAATACTGAATTTACTATCTCCTTAACAGTAAAAGTTGTAGAAACACTTTACCATGGATAATTGAAAACCACTGAAAGCAAGATGCAGTTGATATGGTTTCGTCTCGACACAAGTAACCAATAGGTGCACGTTAGATCTTTGTCAGAATTACTTATAATCTTAATGAGTAGAGTTTTAGTCAATTAAACAACACATTTGTAAACAAAAACAGCTAAGAATACGTTGGCGAATCGATAAATCTTTTCCAAATCACTTTAAATTTCTACCTTTGAAATACGTAGTATTCCACTTCTAATTTAATAAGTAATACACATAGCAATTAACATTACGCAAATTAATTATTATGTTTTTGTTCTTGTTTGAATTTGCTTTAAGTGAATAGCTCGAATACTTAAAAGGAATATTAGAGTAGAGTTTCATTTTGAAAGCCACTTAAACGAAAATATGTACATGTACACTTAAATGGTCGCTATTTAGTATGTTGTTAACCTTCTCAGGGGGGGGTCCTATCGAGTTGGTTTTGGCTACCAGTGTAAACACGTGATCTTCAGAATGTAAACCATCTCTTGCTTTTCATCAAAATCTTGCTTAAGCCGATCAAGAGGGACGATTCAAATAATGCATATAATAACTGTCACAGTACTTTGTCTGAAAATGCCCATACTAACCAGTCAATTGTAATTAGAGACTTTAGTCAGTTATTTCCCCTTGTAAACTCTTTAAATAGGTAGGTTCAATCAGTTGGATTACTTGGATTTTACCCTTACTGTTCAATGGCAATTTACCAAAATTAATCTTAAATAACTTTTTTGTTAATCATTTAATTTGTTTGAAATTCAAGCTAAGTATGTTTAGGGTAAGGAACTATCTAAACTTTACCACTCCTGTTAATATCTTCATTAACAAGAAAGATATTAGATGAAATATTTTGTTAGCCTCACATAGGACTTCAATGATAAAATCCGAGGATTCCAACTGTAATGACTTTCTTACCAATTGAATTGCTTCTGATTTTATCAGAGAAAGATAACTGACTAAAGTCGCTTATTGTTTACGTTAAATTCGTCGAACAAATTAATTTTGCATATGACTCACTTAACCGTTCGATTCCATTTTTGTTGAAAAATGATTTTGCTGGGGATCAATATTATATTACTGAGGTTAACTAGAAATTTCCAGGAAAGAAAGTTAAAAATTCATGTTAAAATTACCCAATCAAAGCTTTTAGCCATTTTGACGATAATTGAACTCGGCGAGCTCTTATCTACGGTGGCATAGAGGTGACATGGGGATATATTTAAATTTTACGTTCGCACGCAATAACGTTTACGTGGCCACGCAGTAGCTTTTACATGCGCACGCAATAACGTTTACGTGGCCACGTAATAGCTTTACGTGCGCACGCAGTAGCATTTTCGTGCGCACGCAATAACGTTTACGTGGCCACGCAATAGCTTTACGTGCGCACGTTATAATTGACCAATGAGAGTTGTCGAAATTGGTGGCCATTTTGTTGGGTGTGCGCACGTACAGCTATTGCGTGGCCACGTAAACGTTTTTGCGTGCGCGCGTAATAGCTACTGCGTGGCCACGTAAACGTTATTGCGTGCGCACGTAAATATTTCTCCATGTCACCTCTATGCCACCGTACTTATCGGATTGCGGTTAGGGATATTTTCGGTGAACTATCTCTTTAATCCTTGATTATTGAAAACACACATCTCGTCATTTTAGGAATTGTATTTCCCAATTTTTTCATTCTTAACTACATCAGAATCCACAACAATAGCTTTAAGACGCAATACCGGTGATAAAACCTTGCGATCTTTCGGCTGTATTATGTAATGGACTAGAGGCGTTTTTGAATGTCAGTAAAAAATATAACTGAACCAGACTTTTCAGATTACACGGAGCAATTATTCATTTTCATAATCATTTTTTTCATTTTACTTAATAATTCTAATATATTAAAACAAAGATGATTACATTTGTATCTTTAATTTAATAATTTCAATATATTATAAAAAGGTGATTACATTTGCATTTTTTAATTTAAGGTGGGTCGGTACCTTACTCGGAGGGAGAAACGAAAAAATTATTTTGTTCACCGATTATGATAAAAGTTGGCAGGCAGATACCTTCATGCTTCTTGTTTGTTTTTCTGGTAACCTTAGCAACGTTGTCATTTTTTCAAAACGTCATGGACGTCACAATGGTTCGCGCTAAAAATAGGCATGCAAGTACATTTAACCCACATATTTGAGATATTGAATGTCCGAGGTCTATGATTATTATACCGAAATGTTTCTGAAATGTTGTTGCATACAATCATTTTGTTCCGATTATCCAAATGTCGCGTCATTCGTAAAGATTGTACATTTCATCATGTAATTTAGGGTTTTTAGGGATTTTTTTCGTTTTTCCCTCCGAGTAAGGTACCGACCCACCTTAATCTTTTCAATATTTAAAAACAAAAATAATAACATTTGTATTTTTTAATTTAGTCATTTCAAAATAATAAAACAAAAAGAATTACATTTGCATGTTTTGATATAATCATTTCAATATATTAAAAATATACATTTGCATGTTTTAATTTAATCATTTGAATATATTAAAACAAAAACAATTACATTTGCATGTTTTAATTTAATCATTTCAATGTATTAAAACAAAGATAATTAAATATATATTTTTTTATTTTAAGGCCTCTATATAAAAAGATATATTCATTAACAGTAGACTAGAAAAAATGTTTTACAAACATGAAGTATTCATAACATAACATGTTACTCTCCATTGCATCGGTTCGGAAGATTCACTAGTACTCGTTCATTTTCTACCTCTGCTAAAATACTACGTGCAAACTGATATTTCTATTTTTAGACAGAGACATAAACATTTAAATCGCATGACTGTCACGTGGTTTTTTAAAAATAGATGCAAAAAATTCTCACGCCTATAATTTTAAAATGTCAAAATGCAAAGATGTTGGACAGTTTTTCATTAGTTAGATAATGGAAAATTAACAAAAATGAAAGTAAGCATTGGTCTTTTTGAACGTGCATCTCTGATCTTTTAACTGTAAACATAGAGCAACTTATTGAACTTAAATACAAAGTGTAGCCACGCTATATATGACGTCATACGAGGTTGCATTCGTCACTAGTATAATCATATGATACCATATAAGGCGTTGTTTAGCCGTTCAACCAATGAAAATGCGTATAAAGTTTTTTCAGCTAAATTGGAATTTGGTCAACTTTCATTGGTCGTTCGAAGGTTCATAGTAAAGGTCAATATAATAAATCGACTAGTTTTAAGGCAGCGGGTGAATGTAATGTATTCACTGAGCTGCGAGGGGAGTGTAATAACACGTATAAGAGACACACTAAACTGTTCAAACAATTCTGTAATATTAATTTGAAAAAGTGTCCATTTCTTACACCACATTATAAAATAAATATTAATACATTGAGTCGCAATATACAAACTATCGCCGTACAAATTCAAATATTTCTCGTGGTAAGTATTCATGTACAAGGTAGATACAGGGGCGGGACCAGATTTTTTTCTAGGGGGTCCGAAGTTTTCTAGGGGTGGGGGTCCGAACCTCGAAACACTACAATATTATACACATTTTGCAGAACAAATGCAACACATTGATAATTAAAACTACATAACCATTAAATCTATGTTAAACTCCGAGAAAAATTGCTTCATACTACTTAAAAATAAAAAATACACTAATGGACATGTACATTTTCCAAATTCAAGGGGGGGTCCGGACCCCCTGATCCCCCGCTGGATCCACCAATGAGATAGTTAAGTGAGATGGTCACTGTGCTTCAACAAAAACATAACAAGAGCTATCAGTGGATATAGCATGCTCGACTCAGTAAGTATTTGTCACAGGAGATGTGGTTGATGATATGGAACATACATATTTTAAATTTTGAAAATATAACCTTAACAAATTTAAAGTAAATACATAAATAAAAGGTTACATACCACTAAATTGTAACCGGAAGTGAGCATTTACCGGAAATAGAAAGTGTGACATGGTCCTTATTTATTTTTTGAGAGTGCATGGATACCTCATTTGTGGTGCTTTTTAATATTGAAGTGTATGTATGTCTTTGACAATGCTTTTCCTATGAAAGTATGCAAAAATTCAATGGATCTGGTTAGTTAAGTCGCGAAAACTGGTTAAAAGGGGAGATGACTCTGTACGGCCGGTGAAGAGTTAAAAACCAGGACATTTTCAGGGTAGGAACTTTCAATCGAAAATTATTTTCTTATAAGTAACGTAACTTTTTTTTCTAATACTGATCATTTTGTGAGGAATAGATAGATCTTTCAGCCTATATATGGTTTGGGGTATCTTACGTACCTTGGTCATAGTGTAATTTGTCATTGAAAATGAGACTTTTTATATACAACAAAGAAGGATTTTATTTAGTGGTATGTAACCTAAAAGAATTAAAGAAAATTTTAAGTTCATGGAGGACAATTTTGAAAGAAAATGTATTTGGAGTTATGATTCTTGTAACATGAGATGTGGTTGATAATAAGGAACATATATTTAAAGTTTGAAGTCAAAACCTAAAGAAATAAAACAGCTGCAGTCAAAACAAATATTTCTAAGTTCAAGGGGAGAAAATATTGAAAAAAAAATGTATTTGGAGTTATAACCTTGTCACATGAGATGTGGCTGATAATAAGGAACATATATTTAATGTTTGAAGTTAATATCTTAAGAAATAACAACGATATAGAAGAAAGTATTTTACTGCACAAAAACTTTAATCTGTGCACAAAAACTTTATTCAGTTCAAGGGAGATAATTCTGAAAAAATGTGTTTGTAGTTATGAACCTTGTCACATGAGATGTGGTTGATAGTAAGGAACATATATTTAAAGTTTGAAGTTAATATTTTAAGAAATAACAAAGATATAGAAGAAAGTATTTTACTGCACAAAAACTTTAATCTGTGCACAAAAACTTTTATCAGAAATGTGGACGCAGACGCGGACGCCGACGCCGGGGCGAGTAGGAGAGCTCTTCATTACTACGTAAAGTCGAGCTAAAAAACTATATTTACTCTAATTATGTCTTACAGTTATTTTTCACAAATGTAATTCAGTTCTTGCGAACAATAGCTGTCGTCCGGGTAATAATCAATAAAATACCACAGTTGAACGCATTGTGCAAAGTCTGTGCTATCTGGATATCCCGGTAGCCAAACGTCGTATGGAATACTCTCACCGTTTAAAAATTCCCAGTCAGCACGTGCACCAGCCATGAAGTTATAATACAATCTAAATCCATCAACCCAGTAATTAAACTCAGCATTTGAGATATCAAAATATTCCCCTTGCTCCAGAAGAGCTGAAATGAAAATAAATACATCAAACTTACTGTAAACCAAGAAAATTAATGGTTTCGCGATTTACTTCAGCAACTTTCGCTGTCGTAGTATTTCCGCGAAATATTTTCGTGCCCAATTGAATGTTTGCTTTACAATCACAAAACATTCTATTTTTCAATTAACTAATGTTGCACATAAAAGTATGGAAGGTCACGTGTCAATCTTTATAAGCATGTGCATACATATTGCCCCCATTCGGAAAACCCTCGACCCTTCATGAATGAATAATCTCGGAAGGATTCGTGGGGGGTCTTCACTGGATTTTGGTGATTTTACTACCTACGCGAGGCGAAGCACGTAGCGGTTACACAATATAGTTCTTGTAGTATGCACACAGATCTTTGTCTGAACATATTTATTTGTTTTAAATTGAACCAAATATTGTTCATCGGTATCATTGAAATGTGTGATTTGAAATTTACGGACTAAAAACAAAACTTCAGTCATCGCCTTAACGATCGTGTATTTGTTTATTTCAACACCGGTTTTTCCAAAATGGCGTCTAAATATGTCCGAGGTTATTCGTAGCGAATGGCCGAGGATGTTCCAATTGATATTGCCCCTTGAAATTATTTATTTGTGTATGAATCAAAGCAGTCTAAGCCAACCTTTGACCTATATTTTAAACTACATACAATACAATTGCTCTTCCATAAATGTTTGTCAAATAAAATTCTCTTCTAGTATAGAGAAATGAATAAACGATATGATACAAAACCCGGGTCGATAGCGCAGTTGGTAGCGCGCCGGGATTTGGATACTCGTGCCCGAGGGGGTGCGGGTTCGAATCTCACCCGGGGAGGTTATACCCTTCCATAAAAATGTGACAAAAATATCGATTTTCCTCCATTGATTAGATAATATAGAGAAGTTTCCGGCCTTGTGGAAGGGTAGGTGAGTACTGGTTATAGACAATGGTCCAGGAAAGCTATGTTAGGTGCGCTGGACGCCGTAAAATGACATAAATTGTGTTGATACGGCGTTAACTCCAATAAATAAATAAAGATATGGTACGATTTGGTTTTTGATAAACAGGTGCGTAAAACGTAGAGCAGTTAAGATAAGATAAAATAAATTTTATTTTAAGTCGGCAAGTTAAAATAACAATAAACATAAGCTTAATCAAGCTTTTCAACCGACTATAACATATCAATATGAGTTAAACAAAATAAATACAAATTAAACAAATTTAAATATGGATAAATTAAAAAGGCACGATACAATTATTTTAAACTAAAATTGATCGAAGATCACTTACAACAAATGATATAGATATAAAACATTTTTAACGTAATGAATAAATGTATAAATACATAGACAATTTAAATGTTATATAACAAATAATAAAATAAGATATATGATGAAATAAAATTTATGATGAGGCTGCGGATCCTGACCTGTTGCTGGCCTAAAAACTGCCATAAAAAGGTTATCTAAAAATCCTGACATTCAATGAAAACACAAAATTGTAACAATTAAAAATGAGCTAAGAAAAGTATTATACCCTCAAATCAAATTTGGAAGAAACTGATTAGCAGCTACATCATATCATATGAAGACATTCATAGAATTACTATGAAAAAGAGTATGACTCAAAAATTTCCAACTGCACATTAACATAGACCAGAAATAAATATACATAAGTTGGAAATAAGACGTATTAAAAAGAATACTATCACAAAATGTATAAGAAAATGTAGACTATACACTTAAATACTACAAAAAACTATTGGGTATAGATAGATAGGTTAATACATAAATAAATTAATGCATTATATAAATAAATAAATGTTGCGGATTATTTACTCAGTGTAATATGGCTAGCTCACTTTGCTAATTAGATATACGTTCGACGTGGTACGCTCCTATCGGTATGTCTGAACATATGACTATTTATACTTCAAACAGATTGTACCCTTCATATCGCCGAATATCATTTTAAAGATATGTTTCGTTAAAGTTATAAGTGTCTGTATGTATAGGTTGGTAGCACTTTGTATTATTGTTCACAGATTTTAAGACAATGTTTGGATGTGTATCGTCTCAAATTGCTTAGCTGTTATCGTGCATTTCGGACAAAGAGGTTGCATATATTGTTCAATATTCATGGTCATGGCTATAAATTAAACACGATATAAATAAAATTTAAGGTTACACACCACAAAATAAAATCCTTCTTTGTTGTATATAAAAAGTCTCATTTTCAATGTCAAATTACAGTATGACCCAGGGGTGTTAGATACCTCAAACCATATATAGGCTGAAAGATCTATCTATTCCGCACAAAATGACCAGTTTTAGAAAAAAAATACGTTACTAAGCTATAAGAAAATAATTTTCGATTGAAAGTTCCTTCCAAGAAAACATCCAAGATCTTTAACTCTTCTCAAGCCGTACAGAGTTACCTTCCCTTGTAACCAGTTTTCGCGAGCAAACAAACCAGATCATTTTTTTTTGCCTAGTTTCATAGGAGAAGCATTGCCAAAGACATACATAATATTAAAAAGAACCCCAAATGAGGTCTCCAGACACCCTAAAAAAATAAATGAGCTCCATGTCTTACTTTCTATTTCCGGTAAATTCAGACTTACGGTGAACATTTAGTGGTGTGTAACCTATAATTAATGTATTACCTTTTCGTTCTATTAGCACTGATCTTATATGCTCACGTTTTTCTACTGAATTGATCATTAACACACGGCCTCCAAGAAGGGTACAATTACCAGGAACGTGCATGGCAGCTGTCCTTGCTTGAATAAGTCTGCAAAACAAAGAACTTGAGAGGTAACCATGAAACTCTTTCATCTCACAGACAATTCAAAGATATGGTATGAAATTTCAATGAATATATTGAATCATGAAAAAGTTGAAAGTCACCGTGAACCAATCCTACTTTCAACAAAGGGGCATTTTTTCAAGATACTTGCCACTCTACTGTACATGAATGTCAATTGCGTTAATTGCCACAAAAATGTTAAATATGAACTTTTTTCCATGCTGATTATAATATCTGTAAATACATGTACGTCAATACATAATTAAACAAACATTAGCATTTCCAAAAAATGCTTGAAATCTACGTTTAGCCGTGTATGACGTCTTTTCCATTGAGTAAAAACATCATAAATATTGCTTTCCGTTTTTTGTATGTTTATATTAAAATATGTTTTGTAAATGTATAAAAAATACATAAAAATATTTTTTTATATGTATGTATATTGTATTTATTTGGGTGATGAGTATTTCTCAAGCCCTTTAATAAAGTATCTGTTCTGTTCTGTTAAACAAGTCTACGCATAGATAATAAGCTATTGGCTTGTCAGTGATCTCTTCTAACGATTCTTTGTTTTTTTTTCGAGTAAAAAGTACTGCTTTAAGATTCACATTCTGTACTCATACTCTTCTTAATGATGTATCATTATTAAAAAAATACTTTATTCTTATACATGCTTGTTCATTAATATTCCTTATGATGTATTGTCATAAAATATTATTTAAATGTATGTATGTATTGTTGTTGCCGCCAACTGACGACAGAAAAGCACGTATGTGCTTAATTGCTGAAATAAATATATTTGTATTGTATTTGTATTGTATTGATCAAGGATATGTAAAATTGACCATATGGAAACAGGAGGTTTTACAAAAATCTACTGACACCATACCTAAAGAAGATCCAACAACGAGCTTATGACATCTGGTTACTGGTATCTATCATTTTCCCGTTGGTGTCTTTTAATCAACTTTGTGCAGACAACATATTTACGCAATGAAATTAAATCGCCCTCGCAGGTACCCATTTGCACCTGGGTGAAGTGAAATATTTGCAGATTAATTTCTTGCTCAAGGCCATTAGCAATGTTTCTGGCGGGGTTCGATCCCGGGACCTCTCCATCCCTAAGTACCCATCCTTCCACTGGACCGCTGTTAAATATTAATGATTTAATTTTCATGCAAATTATAAAAACCGTCGTGTAAATTACAAATGGTATACGTACGCATATGTGAATGTGATACCGCTTGGCAAAGTAGATGCAGTAAAGTTTGCTGAAAAATACATAAAAAGTCAAAATGAGTAAATCTAAATTTTATCAATTTATCAATAGGATATCTACGCGGTTTATCAAAGAACCAACTTTACGGATTGCTATTCTGATACAAATAATAGTTTACATATCCCAAATAACAAATCAAAGCGTACAATAAAAGCTCTTTGAGAATTGGATTCAAGTTGAAGCAAAATATTTGTCAAATTATGTAGTCACCATAGTTGCGCGGTATAGTGAAGAAACAAACAAAATGAATGTTTAAAGAAATACTTTTTATGAATAAAAAGAGATTTTACTCTTGTCGAGTATCCCAATAAAAATATTTCTTTAACTAATAAAACTTTTGTACTAAGCATACCTTTTTCAAACATTGCCGTCATGTTTTGAACTTGCTGTGAGTTATCATTAACGCCGTACAGTTTACAATTATTTTGATTAAACGTAAAATCTTGACATCCCGGTGTGAGGTTACACAAGCCTGCACAATGAATATTACTTGATGCTGTTCCATTCTTCAACAATGTATTTGTGAACTTTCGATCGATCGAATCAAACGATTTTGCATAGAATTTCTCATTCTCTGAAATAGTAATATTGTCCATTAATGAGTATCTATATTCACTGCTCTAACAAATCTTTCTCAGTACAATCAATTGAATTACTATTAATTTCATGTTGAAGTTTGAAAAATCGTTTTCTTAATTTTTAAATGCATGCATTATTAATGCAGTGAAAAAATTTCAAATGGTACATTTTTGTTTTTGAATAAAAAGTGTTTTATTGCAGCGGTAAACGAAGACAGATAAATGGCCATATATTTTTTATTGGTATTCAAAACCTACAATTTTGGCTTAGATCATTTACGTTTAGTGGGTAAACTTTTAAGTGGTAAACAAATCGAACTATTTAACCTATAGTAATATTCTGGAAAATAATTTGGAACTCAGAAGCGTAATATTCTAACAATAATGGCCGGATGCCTTACGAGAAAAGTGTTATGTATTAAATTGCTTATATTTACCTGAGCAGTATATCCGCCTTATAATCAAAGTTATATATAAATAACTCCTCAAGTCCATCTGGGGAAATATCAATTTCACCACCCCTTTCACAAAAAGGTTTAGCAACATTTTGCCATGAATTCTTTGAAACGACTGAAATTAAGGAGTTGTTAATATAGATTGGTTTTGATATTATACTCATGTTTGGTACATGCTTGATTTTTTATTTTTTAAGGTCAGAATCACTTTTGATCTAAAAATCAACTTTTCTAAATGTTTAATTGTTGAGTTCTACAAAGGAGCTTGGTTCTTCAAAAAGCCGTTTTAATTTACGTAAAAAAACACTTCATTAATTTATTATGATTCGTCTGGTTTGATTTATGTCGATGTTGAATAGACCGAAATCTTAAATGGAATATTTGAGTAGAGTTTGAACTTATTGAAACATGGTATGTATACAAAAGTCCTGAATACTTAAGCGAATCAGCAAATATTTAAGTCTGATTAAAATCCAATCCGATTAAAACCCGATCTAAAATTTTACACTCGCATACTCGCTAATTCAGATCTGGCCTTTTCCAAACGAAGGTCACGTTCAGATGACCTTTTCTCACCATAATACTCATGACGAAATTGTTATGATACGTGACTTGTTTACATCGTCTACGTCACGCAATTTGAAATGAGCCGCCCAATCGCAGACTGTGAATAATACTGCTGTTAAATAAGCATGCAAACCTTGGTCTAAAAATAGAAATTACAAAATCAAAATTTGTTTAATAGTGTTTTCGTCTAGATGAAAGCTACGCATTGATTGGTCGAAACAAAGTTCATCTCGACGTGACCTTCCACGGAGATAGTAGAGAGCCTGAACGACAACGCTCTACAGGATATTTGTTTACGGAGAGTGATTAAAATCTGAAAAACTAGAAATATCCGCTTGAGAACTTGCTTATTTTGGATCTGACTACTTCATATTAACAAGTAATGTTCCTAATTTTTTTTTTTATTTATTTTGTAGGGTTTAACACCGTAGCAACACACTGTATAGGTCATAAAACGGCATCCAGCGCACCTAACCTAGCTATTCTGGACCCTTGTCTATAACAAGTACTCACCTACTCTTCCATAGGCCGGAAACTTTTCCATATACCTTATTAATGAAGGAAAATTGACATTATTGTCAAATTATCATGGAAGCATACCCAACTTTCAGACCCATCAATATTTTCGCCTTATGATACAGCCATATAGCTCTGATTGTAGATACGTCTGTTTTGCGATGATATAATCTACAAGCCGTGACCCCACGTTGTGATCGATGAGATAAGATAAGGATCATAGGTCACGATTTCAAGTCATATCAGGGGATCAATTAAATGCGTTGTAGACCAATGTTTTATATTGTCCATTGTGCAAGAAGTGTAAATTAACAGATAAATGTTTCACAACTTTTAAGGTGACATTTTGTACACAATACAGTCAGATGAAACAAGAATGATGATTGAAATAATTTTTTGATGGTCAAATTATGTTAAAAATGAGAATTATGTACTCATCTACCATTTGAATTTATTAATTGCACATCCGTTAATTTTGATATGCCTTATATTTATTGTAATATAAGCTTTAAATTTAAATGAATAATTTTGAAACAATATTCAACCCGCCAATAACTTTTTTTTTGTTTCGTCTGCCGCTTTATTTTACTTTGATTAAAATGCCGATGCATTAAGTTGTATAACTGTTTTATTTATTTTAATATTTCACACTTTTAATGCAATCGTTCTGATATTTGTAAACTAGTAAATATTTTTCCATTGTATTAACGTTTTAATTAATATATTTGTAGAGGTAAACTAAAAACAATTGATGTCTTTCATTGGTCATATATTTATGGCCAGTGGAAGACAATATAGATTATGTATATTTAGATTATTTTGAAATGGGAAACACTTCTTAAATATATATTGTAGCTAATTAGCAGTGAAGCATGCAATGCCGTGGTGTTGCGAATGACGAAATACGCAAAAGATGTAAAGTTATACGCTAGCCGCACTGTACTTGTAACTTTGTTAGCATGTCATATTTTAATTTCAGAAATGTTTATTGAATTCATATGTAACTATGTCTTCATTTCAGATTTCAAATAAACATGAATTTTTATTTCTAGGTTAAAACTTGTGTTTGAAAATTTTATTTTTATTTGTATAGCAATGTTGTGAGAAATAAAACATTTCTGGAACTTTTTTCTTTTATCATTTTTCATTTTTTCGACTACGGGCGACATTTTCAGCCCCTTCTCACAAATAAATGGATGTAATGTCATTAATCAACAATTTGACTTATATTATAAAAGGCAGCCGCCTTGTCCAACATGATTTCTTGTATCGTTTCCCTACCAGAGTACACATTCATCCATAAAGCACGACAACTCAGCTAAGAAAAAAATGACATAAATTCTGAGTTGTCTACCATCTCTCGTTGGACAGGTGCTTTTCTTTACGTCGAAAGTTGGAAATAAATTTAGTAATGTCTGACCTTTAAAGCATGCAAATGACGCAAGATGAAATTCTAAGAAAGGTTGTGAGATGAGCTACTCTACCATCGAGAAAAAAGAAGACACCAGTTTTGAATAACGGAATAAAATGAAGATTTGAAAATGATGGGCCTTGAACACAGGGTCGTAACTTGCCTAAAATGAATGTGTAGGCACAAGTAGGTGGTACGGGGGGCATGCTTCCCTGGAAATGTTTTGAATTCTACATCTCAATAGCTACATTCTAGAGTATTTCAGGTCATTTGTTAGCATTTTTACCTGTTATATGTAAAAATAAATCACAACACTAAGTCAGTCTTGTTTAGTCATACAGTAATTTTTATTGCATTTTTAGCCTTTTTATTTTTTTCGAATGTTCAAAAAAGTGTCTAGGCATGTGCCTCGTGTGCATATAGGAAGGCAATGAACACAAAATAAAAACAAATCCCCATTTATATTTATTTCTATAAACCACTTGCTGAAGCGTAAAACAAAATTCGCTTCACGACAACAATCATAACTAATGTTTTCATAGTCAAGTCCTTATTGTACACAAAGCCTTTATGTTCTGATGACGTCATCATGGTGACGTCACATTTCCGGTAGAACGTACAGTCTTCAAAATGTTCATCAATGGATCTGGCTGTATAAACTACACACGTGGAAAGAGTATTCGAACACGTGCTCACGTGTGAACTCAAGGGATGCACGTGATCACGGTTCTGCATGATGAAAGGTCGTGTCGTAACATAATAACCCCTCTTAATTGGTTTGCCACTTGTGAAATCACCGGAGTCTCTTGTCTGTATGTACATTTATTGATACACAATGTACAAGCTATAGTCCAAAGGCAATACTTTGACCGATGTTCTTAAACAATTATCCTATGAATAAACGTTGATTCAAAGTTAAAATGGGCATCTTTACCACTCGCTCTCAAAGTGTATAAGGTTATTTCTGATGACAAAATAAGTATCCAAGTATTGATTAAAATACATTCAAATGGGCTCTACAGGAATGTAAAGTTAGAGTCCATGCCGACCTTTTTCGACCCCGGTCAATTTATCGCCAATGGACTATCTAATACTGATAAATATATGTATAATTTACATACACACTATATTATACATATATACACCGGGCATTAAGTCAGGCATTTGTGTACATTTAAATATTGAATACGATTTTAGTTAAAATATTAGAAAAAAATACTAATTTGAAACTTCATGAAAAACTTGCAATTCTCTCAATCTCACTAAAATCAAATATTATGTATGCTAATGCGAGACAAATCACCAAAATAAGATATCCTATACACTGCTGGCATAGGATCTCCCTACATTGCACAGGGGTCATGTTCAGGTGACCTTTGTGTTGACCAATCAATGCATTGCTTCAATTTTCGTAATTTTTATTTTTAGATAAGGTTTTTCAAGCTAAATTGACAGTGCTTGTTATTCATGTGTCGTGATTGGACGATTCGGGAATATGATAACGTGACATGTATTGTGTGCTTGTCAGATAAAATAAAGTATATAAATCAGCGGGGTTAATGTATGCGCCAATTAAAGTTGAATACAAGTTACCAATTCAATCACTGTAAAATTAAATCAATTACAAGTTGTTCATGAAGAATCAAATACTGTAACTTTCTAATATCAAACCAAATCTGGGAAAACTTTTATATCTAAAAAATCAAAGTAAAAATCGATATCGGCGTGAACATGTCATGTGACCAAATACTTCAAGACAAATTTCAAGGTCACGTGTTTGAGGGTGTTCGTCCTTAGACGTCACAGATTCAATCGTGAAGCATGCTTATCAATTGTTAATCAAAGTACTGATAGTACTGATGGGACGGTGCTACTGAAATTGTAAAATCAAAGTACTGACAGATATTGCAGTATCTTGAATCGGGATGTCTCGGTTTCGTTTCTAAGAGCCAATGCAAAATTTTGAAACCTCTAACTGTAGGCAGACTGAACAATGGAAATAGAAGTTTGCAGACTTATGTGGTTTTTACATGCATATAAATGCATAAAGTTTAAACAGATATATGTGAGTGTGGAGAATTGTTGCAAATTATGTAAAACTTGGATAAAATATGTCCCCTGGTTAACTCCCTTAGTGGTTAAATTCTCATATAGCGATTGTATAAAATGAGTTTACCACCCCTGGTGTTTGTTTTGAATAAAATTCTGGATACTTTCAGATGACATTTCTTAGAACTTGTTCCCGGAATTCAAGTCATTGTCATTAATATATCGAACACCAATCCAATTGGTTACAGCACATAGTTAGGGATAAAGGTGTCAACCAGCCCGACAAGAATAAGATATTTACTAGCCTTGATTAATTTTCATTAGCCACAAAGATTAGCAGCGGATACAATATCCAAGATTCATATATTTACGTTAGTTTTAGCTGCGTCGTGAATTCTTATGACGTTAAAACACATCACAAGAATTCCATCTGAACACCACTCTTCGTTTTACAGGTCAGTGGTCCGAGGATGCAAACATATTTATTCAAAGAAGAAACAAGCAAGAAGCAGTTTCATTGCAAAGATTTAAAGATTGTTCATAAATGATATACGGAACTCAATTTTAAGTGGGTTTCCAGCAGAATGAGGCAAGAAGCGCGTTCAGTTACCTTGAACGTTCCAAAACGTTCCGTAACGGAAGTGCCGGAACAACTCAACCCATAGACAACTCAATCCGACACAAATCAATCTGCTACTAACGGATTGAGTTGTCCCATATTTGAGTTTCAGAGTATTGCATGGGTTGAGCTGTCTTCGGGTTGAGTTCTCCCGTATCCGTAACGTTAGCTACCAGTAGTTACTGAACACGAGGCTGTTTATACCGGATGCATTCTTGCAGAATGAAGTTATTTGGCATATAACATGTATAACTAAAAAGTATGCAACACAGAGTAAATCATATAATTCTGTGTACACATATTTTTATTTCAACTTCGTTCTGCACTGGAAAAAATCACCAACTTGAGTTCCGAATAAAATCTATGGATTTAGCTGTAAACCAACTAATAAGCGCATACTTTCGTCAGTGACTGACAACTGCCCTTCATAATTAAAAATCATTGGCAGGAGGGAGAATGACCTCAGAAATAATTTCATGACCAAGCTCCACGAAAGTATGTCCCGCCTGGGAAACGAACCCACGACCCCTCGATCAGTAGGCTTGCGTGCTACCAACTGAGCTAATTGGCTTCAACATTTTATTGAAGAAAAATTTACGAGTAAGACAAATGTACAAGGTAGTCAGTTAGATGAGATGGTCATTGTGCATCAAAAAAACAATGAAGAATGGAAAACCCATTTGCTCCAATAATGTATGTGCAGTTATTTCTCACAAATGAAATTCAGCTCTATGTCACAATAACGGTCGTCCAGATAATAATCTATTTGATGCCTTAGTTGAACGCACTGCAAAATGCCTGTACCATCAGGGTAACCCGGTGACCAAACATCTAATGGCATACTCTCGCCATTTACAAATTTCCAGTCATCACGCAAATCAGCTTGAGGGTTATAATACATTCTACTTCCATCTACCCAGAAATCCAACTCTATAATGAAATCATAAAGATACCATTCCTCAAGGAGATCTGAAATAAAAAGCAAACTTATGCTACAGTCCCATAAACATAAAAAAGCCATGAGGGCACCGCTCGGGCGCCGTGCGATCAAGCCCCGCAAGGACCCGTAAGAACTCTTGCTTACCCGTTCAGACTGTTACGTTTTTACCAGGGTCCGTGAGATGAGCCGTGGATACACGTATCAGTTTTAAAGTCATATCGTGAACAAAACCGTGACCGAGTATGGATTAAACTTGCATATCTTCCAGCTACGGCTTAGTACGGTTGTGTTCTTTGTGCCATGTGCATACCGTCACCTTAACTTACGCTCACGTCACTAAATGACTGTTTGCTTTACAAACACAAACCATTCTTTGTTTGCCTCCTTTGACCTATATGTTTAAATTAATCAATACAATTTGCTACCATACCTGCTTGTCCAATGAAATTCTCTTGCGGTATAGAAAAATGGATAAAAAGTATAGTACTTTTGGTTATTTGTGATAAACAGGTGCGTTGCACGTACAGTAGTTGCTGACTATTTACTCTGTGTAATATTAATAACTTAGATAATTGATTATACGCACGTCTTGGTACGACTAACAGGGATGAGGTCAATTAATTGCAAAGTAATTAATTATAATTACCATTATTCTCAACCTCAGTAATTATAATTAATTGTTAATTACCCTGAGCAAGGACAATAATTAATTACAATTACCATTATTTACATAAACAATTAATTATTAATTGATTATTTTAATGACGTATTTAGGCAAAAATGAAATTCCAGTTAGTGACAATTATTAATTATTGTTCTTACCTTTAAAACACTAAATAAAAGATAAGATAACTCATATTGCAGTATACATGTACTTGATACTTTATTTTTTCCCAATATTTCTTAGTTATAAAATCACTTGTAAATGGTTAGTGAATTCAGTAGTACTTGATTAGTGGATTATCTTATAACCTTAGTCATAAGGTGATAATGACTCAGTGTATTCAAGATGATCACCTCAATGCTCAACTGTCAGTGACCAGTCAGACAATTTAATCTTTTACTATAACACCATGCAGGGTTATCAATCAATTAGCTATGGATTTCATGTTACAAACACTATTGTTATGACAGTATAGAACCCATTCAACAGCCCTGCGTTCAGTTACCTCGAACGTTCTGTAACGTTCTGTAACGTTCGCTAACAGTCATAATTGAACGGCC
Organism: Mactra quadrangularis; assembly: GCA_025267735.1. NCBI lineage: Eukaryota > Metazoa > Mollusca > Bivalvia > Venerida > Mactridae > Mactra > Mactra quadrangularis. The sequence goes on along the minus strand of CM046305.1, from coordinate 41,338,800 downwards.
TGTTAGCGGAAAACGTTTAAAGCCAACAGCTAACGGTTTTAGTATATGGTACGCGAATAGGAAACAACCTGAAACAAAATAGTTCCAGTACATTTTGCATATAAGTCACTGCCATAGCGAATAGACTATATCCGAAATTCAAATATTTGGGTTTTCCCCTCCAGTACAAACAAACTTTCACTGTTTCAATGAAAACGTGTGTAAAAAGAACAGTAGAATTTAAAGATACAACTTATCATAAATTTTGACACATGTATTGCATGCTTTTTCGTGGCTAGATATAACGGTAGGTTTTCAGTGAATCACGTAGAATGGATATAATAATTGAGGCCCTGCAATGAGTGCATGAACTTAGTTCAAATGTAACGTTTATATAAATGGATCTTTGTATCGAACGGCAAAAAACTTACATGTCCCTAATTAACTACATTTTTGCTGTTTTAGTTTAAGTCATAACCTAGATGCAACTGAAATGATCAAATCCTGCCGACACAAACGACAAGCCATATGTGACCCTTAATGGACGAAAATGAGGATTTGGTACCCTTAGGCATTTGGTGACAATACTTCAGTGAATTTTTGTCGAAATTTTTGTTGAAATCCATTGACAAATTTAGATGGAATTGTGAATAGAATAATATTTCCTTATGTATTACATATGTCTAATCGTTGACCAGCTACGAAGAAAACTGTTGTCTGCTCAATTAAATGGTGACTTCTAAATTAATCTTTTATCCATTGTTTTAAAAAAAATGTGGAAATATGTTTGGATCCAAGCGCTGCAAAAACAATTTACTTATTAATTATCAATTTTGTCAGAGATATGCTTAGAAACAGTACTAGTACATTATCAATAACTATGCATGGGCCTCAATTTATTTCACTTGCTAGCAAACACGAAAAGGTCATGAAACATGTGATAATTGAAATTTTCACCTCTATTATGATGTAACCACTATACTACAATTTTCTTTTGATGTCCAAGATTTATAAGTTGTGTCTTTAATTCATAGCTCGTGCTGTTTATCAATAATGTGTATACAACTTTGTTTGTACCGCCTGTGCACGGACGGAAACCCCCATAAATTCAAATTCCAGATTAGGTCTAACGAAGTCGGCGGTGTTACTCCCGTTGATTTAAATCAATACATTTACAAAAAAAAATCAAGTAAACAAGAAAAACAAGTCCTCCTCTCCGAATTCTTCTAATAAAATATAAGTAACGACTCTCTTGCCCGCCATCTTTAAACGTTCGCACTTCAACGGGTCGTTCAATTAACCGTTCATAACGATAACTGTGTTTGGCTAACGCTAACTGCTAACTGAACACAGCCCAGGTGTGAAAGGTGTGAAAACAGAAAAAAGGGGGCCAGTTTGGAAACTAAGTCCCATTTATAAAAATATAAAATCCTGCGTACCGATTGGAGGGTCAATGTCGAACATGTTCTTATCCGAGATCGGAGTCAGACAAGGCGAGAATTTATCGCCTATTCTCTTTTCCCTATTCCTTAAAGATCTGCAGTCATACATGCATATTAATGGTTCTGTAGGCGTAGAACTACTTGATCAAAACGACTTATCTTAGTGGCTTAAACTACTGATCTTGTTATACGCTGATGATACCATCATTCTATCTGACTCGTACGAGGATTTTCAATCGAGCCTTGATATTTTCAGTAATTATTGTAACGACTGGCACCTCAAAGTCAATACTGGCAAAACAAAAGTTGTTGTTTTTGGTGCGAGAAATGTAGAAAACTATAACTTTACTCTGAACGGCGAACCAATTGAAATCGCAAATTGCTACACATATCTTGGTGTCATTTTTAGTTCTAACGGCTCATTTCTTAATGCAAGGAAACGAGTGGTCGAACAAGCTAATAAAGCACTCCATTTACTTTTCACCAAATCAAACAATGCACATTTGTCCCTCGATCTAGTCATCAAATTATTTGATAATACGGTACTTCCGGTGCTTACATACGGATGTGAAATTTACGGCTATGATAATACCGAAATACTTGAAAAAGTGCACATTTTTTTTCTCAGAAAAATAATGAAAGCTCGTCGCTCGACACCAATTAAATTTCTCCATGGAGAACTCGGTCGATATCCTATAGATATCACTATTAAAACCCGAATGATATCATTTTGGGAACGCATTATTAACGGCAAGGAAAACAAATTCTCTTTGCAAATATACAAATACATGCTATCTATGACAAACACAAAATTCAAATGGATTTAGGCAATAAAACATATTTAATACCATAGGTAGACCTGACATATGGATGAACCAATTCCATATCAACTTAAAAATATACATAAGCAAGTTAAGAATATTCTTATTGGACAATATCTACAAGACTGGCACGCTAATCTCTCTTCGACCAATAAAGGTTTGATCTACTTAACATTCAAAAATGACATACAATTTAAACGTTAAATCACAAGTCTACCGGAGCGAGATTTTTTAACTTTATTTAATTTCCGGTCAGCAAACCATAATTTACCCATCGAAACCGGACGACATGACGGCACTATCTTCGAAAACAGAACTTGTCCTCTGTGTAACAACGGTCAAATAGGTTGCGAGAAACATTATCTTCTACTTTGTCCATATTTCAAAGAACCCAGGCTCAATTTTCTAGGCTTTGAATTCATAAATACAGGTATCCGGGACCAAACATTAAAAAATATACTTACGTCGACATTGCCTTCTTTTCTTAAAAATGTTGTTAAGTTCATTTCTATTATTTTCAAACAATTCCAAGTGTAACCCCCCGCCCCTGATTGTACTACATCAAATATAGACTAATTTATCTGCCATTACATTCATTCTTTGCATTGTCTTATTCTTAAAATACCGTTGTTCATATGAAGATATAGATAAGTGTATATGTATATATGTACGTGAGTATGTATGAATGTATGTGTGTATGTGGTTATGCGTATGTGTATATGTAGTGATGTGTATATGACAGTGTGTGTATGTGATTGTGCATTTAGGTGCATTATTGTGTAAATATGTATGTGTGTATGTGGCTATGAGTATGTGTGAATTATGTGTATGAGTGTATGTGAATGTGTACATTTGATCATTTTGCTTGTATATAAATTGTATATAGTATGTTAAATTCTCACATGTAGTTACAAACTGTAACCTGTGAATGTAAATAAAAGTATTTTTCTGTTCTGTAATTTAATGAAACATATGCAAATGTATCATGAAGTAATTGAAAAATAATTGAAATCAATTAATTATTACCTAAATTTCCTAAGTAATTAGTTATAATTACCATTGTTTTCCACTTTTGATAAAATAATTAATTACAATTACCATTGTTTTTCACACAGTAATTAATTGACAATTAATTGTTCAGAGCAATTAATTGGCCCCAGCCCTGATGACTGAACAGCAATCTCTGTAAACAGATATCCTGTAGAGCGTTTTCGTACAGGATCTCTAAGATCTCAATGGAGGGTCACGTCGAGATGACCTTCATGTCGACCAATCAATGCGTAGCTTTCAACTAGACGAAACACTATTAATAGCATTTTGATTACGTAATTTCTATTTTTTGACAAAGGTTTGCGAGCTAATTTAATAGCGGTATTATTCACAATCTGCGATTGGACGGTTATTTCAAATTGTGTGACGTAGACGAAGTAAACAAGTTACTAATCATAACAATTTCGTCCTGAATATTATGATGAGAAAAGGTCACCTAAACGTGACCCTCGTTTGAAAACGGCCAGATCTAAATTAGCGAGTAGGCTAGCGGAAATCTTTTTAGTTCAGGTTTTAATCAGATTTGACTGAACAGCAATTATGACTATTTTTATTTCAAACGATTGTGGATATTAAACACGATGTGAAATATATAACGTATTACCTTTGTGTTCTATAATCACTGATCTTATATAATCACGTTTTTCGACCGAATTGATCATTAACACACGGCCTCCAAGAAGGGAACACTCATCAGCAACGTCCATGGCAAGTTTATTATCTAGAACAAGGCTAAAAACAAGAAACTTGTGAGGTACCTATTGAACAATTTTCCTTTTAAAGGCAAGTTATAAATATGGTATGGAAAGTTCATGAATACATGTATATTGAATAAAGAAGAAGTTAAAAGTAACCACGATCCAATCCTATTATCAACATGGAGTTAAATGTTATTTTTGATATTCATGGCAATCTTTTGTTCATAAGTGTCGAATGTATTACTTGCTACATAAAGTAAATTGATTGGCCAAAATTGGACTGCTTATAAAAAGTTTCTTGCTTTTGACATACGATGATTTTTATCGAAAGTTTTTTTGTGTGAAAAGCACCACTGGTATATATCGATCGAGCTCCCTTTTGGAGCCTTGTTATCAACTTGGCGCAATGAAATTATACCACACTCGCATGTACTCATTTACACATTGGGTGAAGTGAAAGGATCGCAGTTTAATTTCTTGCTCTAAGAATTAGCAGAGCTCCTGAAAGGGGTTCGATCCCGGGACCTCTCTATCTTTAAGTACCCATCATGCCACTGGACTACTGTGAAATATTATTGATTTAGTTTAAGATTTCATGCAACTTATAAAAAACTGTAATGCATATTACAAATGGTATACGTACGCATATGTGAATGTAACACCACTGGGCAAAGTAGCGGCAGTAAAGTTTGCTGAAAAATTCACAAAAAGTCAAAGTAAATCATGCACAATGTATCCAATATACATGTATCAATGGAATATCTACGCGTTTTTTTTTTACTAAATTAACGTGGGTGTCAACACAATTTAGGTCATCTTACGGCGTTCAGCGCACCTAACCTAGCTTTCCTGGACACTTGTTTATAACAAATAGACACCTATCCTTCCACAAGGCCATATTCTCCATATTATCTAATCAATGGAGGAAAATTGACATTACTGTCAAATTTTCATGTAAGGGTATAACCTCATTGGGTGGGATTCGAACCCATATCCCCTTCGGAACACGAGATTCCATATCCCGGCGCGCTACCAACTGCGCTATCGACCCGGGTTACGCTGTTTATCAAAGAACCAACAATGAGGCCGCCAGTATTAAGTAATGCATCTAGTTACCGTAAAATTATTCAAGCTTTGACAGTTGAGAAAAAAACAGACTATAAAAGTTTTTGTACTAAGCATACCTTTTTTAAACCGCGTCGTTATGTTTTGAACTGGCTGTGAGTTATCGTTTACGCCGTACAGGTAACAAATATCTTGAGAGACTTTAAAATCTTGACATCCCGGTGTGATGTTGCACAAGCCAGCACAATGAATTTTACTTGATTCTGTTTCATTCTTCAACAATGTATTTGTAAACTTTCGATCGTTCCAGTCAATCGATTTTGCATAGAACTGATCGTACTCTGAAATAGTAAAAAGTCCAATAATCAGTATCTCAGTTCATATACATATTATTTACCGGCCGGTGGTATATTGGAGTCGTCTGAATCTGATGACCATGGTAGGAGCAGTTCATGATTTCTTTTAATTGTGCCCTCCTTTTTTATTTACAAATGTTAACAGTGAGAAATTGTATTAATTTTAGTTTTACAGTAATGCAACAAAATTTCGTGCTTTATAGGGAGCATTTTAAAAAGCATTTTAACCTTAACTTATATTGATAAAACATTGTAAAATATCTGCTCCCCTAAATTTAGGTTCAGGCTAAAAACACGTACCGTACACATTTAACGCCCGTCTCCGTGAACAAATTTGCTATAGACCCGCGGTACCTAAATAAGTGGGAGAGCTGAGAATTTTAGATCGTGTTAATCGTATACAAAGCGCTAAATGCATGATGTAAAAGTTAATTATTTGTACTTGTCTGTAGTAAGTTACTGACAGATACTGCAGACATCTCTGCATGCTGAACTTTTCGGTTGTTAAGTGTGTAATTACTGTCTAACTCACTCATGGAGGCCGCCATTAAGTCAAATTAGGTTTGACAATACAGCAGGAAGTATTTTTTGCCGCATATATATTTGTCTTCCCTTTTGACGTATGTACATATAATGGCACCCCTATCCGGCGGTATTTAATGCTTTGCAAAGTGATTTGATATAGGCCTTGTTATTTTTCCAAGGGCAGTCGTATTGACCTGATGCCTACAGACCAAAGTTTGATATAAGTCCTGTTTCATCAACAAATCTGAGCGCAGAAATTTGTTAATTGTATTTTATTGGCTCTATAACTGATTTCGGTCCTGTTTTCAGTTATATCAAACAGGCTTTGCAGTATTGTGCTGTTAATTTGGCACTTCACAGAGAAAATAACACATAGTTATTTAATAAAGTACATTTCAATTTACATATTGATACTCATGTCATGAATATGATTTGATGCAACGCCATCTTTTAATACATACATAATTACATCTTTTTTTGGTAATTGCCGTGTGTATTATGTTTGAAACTGGGTCGGTGGCGCAGTTGGTAGCGCGACGGGATTTAAAATCTCGTGTCCCGAAGAGTGTACAGATTCGAATCCCACCCGGGGAAGTTATACCCTTCCATTAAATTTGACAATAATGTCAGTTGTCCTCCATTAATCAGATATAATTATGGAGTAGTTTCCGGCCTTGAGAACGGGTAGGTGAGTACTGGTTATAGACAACGTTTAATAAAATTGATGTAAGTAATAAATTTGCTTATATTTACCTGAACAGTAAATGTTCCTTACTACTAAAGTTATATATAAATAAATTCGCACGTCCATCTTGGAAAATACTGATTTTACTATCTCCTTAACAGTAAAAGTTGTAGAAACATTTTACCATGGATAATTGAAAACGACTGAAAGCAAGTTGCGGTTGATATGGTTTCGTCTCGACACAAGTAATCAATAGGTGCACGTTTGAATTTAGTCAGAATTACTTATAATCTTAATGAGTACAGCTTTAATAAATTAAACAACATACTTGTAAACAAAAACAGGTAAGAATACGTTGGCGAATCAATAAATCTTTTCGAAATCACTTTAAATTTCTACCTTTGAAATAGTATTCCGCTTCTAATTTCAAAAATAATACACATAGCTATTTACATTACGCAATATGTTTTTGTTCTGGTTTGAATTTGTTTTAAGTGAATAGCTCGAATACTTAAAAGGAATATTAGAGTTTCATTTTGAAAGACACTTAAACGAATATATGTACATGTACATTTAAATGGTGGCTATTTAGTATGTTGTTTACCTTGTCAAGGGGGGGGGAGGTCGTTTACCTTCTCAGGTTGGTCCTATCGAGTTGGTTTTGGCTACCAGTGTAGTCACGTGATCTTCGGAATGAAAATCATCTCTTGCTTTTCATCAAATACTTGCTTAAGCCGATCAAAAAAGACGATTCAAATAATTCTTATTATAACTATTACATTTCTTTGTCCGAAAATGCCCATACTAACCAGTCAATCGTAATTAGAGACTTTAGTCAGTTATTTCCCATTGTATACTCTTCAAATAGGTAGGTCCAATCAGTTTGATTACTTGGATTTTACCCTTACTTTTCAATGTCAATTTACCAAAATTAATTCAAGCTAAGTATTTTTAGAGTAAAGAACTATCTAAATTTTACCACTCCTGTAATATGTTCATTAACAAGAAAGATATTAGATAAATTATTTTGTTAGCCTCACATAGGACTTCAATGATAAAATCCAAGGATTCCAACTGTAAGGACCTACTAACCAATTGGATTGCTTCTGATTTTATCAGGGAAAGATAACTGACTAAAGTCCCTTATTGTTTACGTTAAATTCGTCGAACAAATTAATTTTGCATATGATCCACTTAACCGTTCGATTCCTATTTTTGTGCAAAAATGATTTTTGCTAGGGATCAATATTATTATATTACTGAGGTTAACTAGAAATTTCCAGGAAAGAAAGTTAAAAATTCATGTTAAAATTACCCAATCAAAGCTTTTAGGCATTTTGACGATAATTGAACTCGGCGAGCTCTTATCTACGGTGGCATAGAGGTGACATGGAGATATATTTAAAATTTACGTGCGCACGCAATAACGTTTACGTGGCCACGCAGTAGTATTTACGTGCGCACGCAATAACGTTTACGTGGCCACGTAATAGCTTTACGTGCGCACGCAGTAGCTTTTACGTGCGCACACAATAACGTTTACGTGGTCACGCAATAGCTTTACGTGCGCACGTTATAATTGACCAATGAGAGTTGTCGAAATTGGTGGCCATTTTGTTGGGTATGCGCACGTACAGCTATTGCGTGGCCACGTAAACGTTATTGCGTGTGCGCGTAATAGCTACTGCGTGGCCACGTAAACGTTATTGCGTGCGCACGTAAATATTTCTCCATGTCACCTCTATGCCACCGTACTTATCGGATTGCGGTTAGGGATATTTTCGGTGAACTATTTCTTGAATCCTTGATTATTGAAAACACACATCTCGTCATTTTAAGAATTGTATTTCTCAATTTTTTCATTCTAAACTACATCAGAATCCACAACAATAGCTTTAAGATGCAATACCGGCGATAAAACCTTGCGATCTTTCGGCTGTATTATGTAATGGACTAGAGGCGTTTTGAATGTCAGTAAATAATATGACTGAACTAGAATTTTCAGATAAAACTGAGCAATTATTCATTTTCATAATATATTTTTTCATTACACTAAATAAATCTAATATATTAAAACAAAGATAATTACATTTGTATTTTTAATTTAATAATTTCAATATATTATAAAAAAGGTGATTACATTTGCATTTTTTAATTTAATCTTTTCAATATTTTAAAACAAAGATAATTAAATATACATGTATATGTTTTATTTTAAGATATATTTATTAACAGTAGACTAGAAAAAATGTTTTACAAACATGAAGTATTCATAACATTACATGTATAGGAGACATACTAAACTGTTCAAACAATTCTGCAATATTAATTTGAAAAAGTGTCCATTTCTTAAAAATTGGGATACTTTCATTATAAAATAAATATTAATACATTGAGTCGCAATATACAAACTATTGCCGTACAAATTCAAATATTTCTCGCGGTAAGTATTCATGTACAAGGTAGATACAGGGGCGGATCCATATTTTTTTCTAGGGTGGTCCGAAATTTTCTAGGGGTGGGGGTCCGAACCTCGAAACACTACAATATTATACACATTTTGCAGAACAAATGCAACACAATGATAATAAAAACTACATAACCATTAAATCTATGAATCTATGAAAAAATGCTTCATACTACTTAAAAATTAAAAAATACACTAATGGACATGTAAATTTTCCAAATTCAAGGGGTCCAGAACCCCTGACTCCCGCCCATGCGATAGTTAGGTGAGATGGTCACTGTGCTTCAACAAAAACATAAAAAATTACATTTATTCTATGTAATACAGTTATTTTTCACAAATGTATTTTTGTTCTGACAAACAGTGGCAGTCGTCCAGATAATAATCAATAAAATACCACATTTGGACGCATAGCGCAACGTCTGTGCTATCCGGGTACCCCGGTAGCCAAACTTCGTCTGGAATACTTTCACCGTTTAAAAATTGCCAACCAGCACGTGCACCAGCAAAAAAGTTATAAAACAATCTATATCCATCAACCCAGTAATCAAATTCATCATTCGAGCCATCAAAATATTCCCCTTCCTTCAGAAGAGCTGAAATGTTAATAAAATGCTCGTTTGTTTTTGTTGGGTTGAAAACCGTAGCAATCTCCATAGTACAGGATCTCTACTGTCCCCGTGGAAAGTCACGTCGAGATGAACTTTGTGTCGACCACTCAATGCGTAGCTTTCATCTATGCAAAACACTGTCATTTTGATTTCGTAATTTATTTTAGACCAAGGTTTTCAAGCTAATTTAACAGCGGTATTATTCACATTCTTCGATTGGACGGCTCATTTCAAATTGCGTGACGTAGACGATGTAAACAAGTTACAGATCATAACAATTTTGTCATGAGTAATATGACGAGAAAAGGTCATTGAACGTGACCCTCGTTTGAAAAAGGACAGATCAAAATTAGCGGGTCCGCGAGCGAAAGATTTTAGATAGGGTTTTAATCAGATTGACGCTGTAGCAACACATTGTATAGGTCATATCACGGCGGTCAGTCAACCTTCCCAATCCTCCTGGAAAGGCTGAATCTCTGGATTTAGCTTCTAACCATGTACTAAGCGCATACTTTCGTCAGTGACAGACAACTGCCCAATATGATTAAAAATCATTGGTAGGAGGGGAAATGACCGTAAAAATATTTCATGACCAAGCTCGACAAAAGTATGCCCCGCCTGGAAATCGAATCCACGACCCCACGATCAGTAGACTTGCGTGCTACCAACTGAGCTAGCCGGATGGCTGTAAATAAACTCTGCAAACGTTCTGTAAACCTGGAAATGGTTGCGCGATTTCCTAAGCGACTTTCGCTGTCGTAGTATTTCCGCGAAATATATTCGTGGCCAATTGAATGCTTGCTTTACAATAAAAACATTCTATTTCTCAATTAAATAATGTTTCATATAAAATTCTCCAAGATCACGCGTCAAATTGTATTAATATTTACAGATACATATGGCCCTTTGGTTCAAATTAGTAATCAGTATGCAAACCAGAGGTGTCTACGCCAACCTTTGACCTATATTTTAAACTATATACAATTCAATTTGCTCTTCCATAAATGTTTGTCAAATAAAATTCTCTTCTGGTATAGAGAAATAGATAAACGACATGGTACCATTGGTTATTTTTGATAAATAGGTGCATTGTACGAACAGAAGTTGCTGACTACTTACTCTGTGTACTTCGCTTATTAAATATACGTTCGCCGTGGTACGCTTCTATCGGTATGACTGAACAGCATATATGACTATTAATACTTCAAACAAAATGAACCTTGCATAGCACCGAATATCATTTTAAAGATATGTTTCATTAAAGTTATAAGTGTCTATATTTTTCGAATGGTAGCACTTAGCATTATTGTTCACAGATTCACTGTCTTGATCGTGAAACGGTGGCGATTTGCCGTGTCACGGCGTAGCCACATCAAGATGGCGGAAAAACAATCATCCAAAAGGTACGTGTAGTTGTTTGCATAAATATTCGGGCCCAAACGCGTTAAATAGTTTCATTTGATCCGTAAATGTATAAACTAAAGGGCGGGTGTACTCACCTGACATGTCACAAAGGATTTATGCGAATTAAAGCCACCAAAGTTGACGAATGACCATCTGTCAAATTTGTACCGAGAGAGTGCATTACTTTTGATAAAATCGCGGACGTTTCACGATCTAGACAATGAGATTTTTAGACAATGGTTTGATGTGTATCGTTTCTAATGGCATGGCTTTAATTGTGCATTTCACACATAGAGGTTGCAAATATTATTAGTTACACAGTCAGTTACTGACCGGATACGGTGTGATACCGGGTCAGTAAATTAATATTGGGTGAGAGCGTAGCTCGAGCCCAATATTTATTCACTGACCCGGTATCACACCGTATCCAGTCAGTAGCTGACTGTGTAACGAATTTATCTTACCGAGTACCCCCATCTGAATTTTAGCATCAAAGAACACGGACAAGAGAGTATCACTAAAGCAATTTTCGTCTGCCCGAATCGTCGCTTGGCTGCCATCTTGTTTATTGACCGAAAGGAACCGAAACGCGACTGCTATTGACGAAAAGGACACACAATATTGACACAGTGAACTCCCCTTATCGATGTAGTTAGCTCGAATTAATTTTGGAGTAGAAAAATAAGGTTTCGTCAGCGCTAACATTTATAAATTTTGTTACTGACTGGATATTAGAATCTACTGACCTAATATGGGATAATACATGGTCAGCACGTGACCGCTCTCGGCCAATGAAAAACGAGTATTCTGTACGAGGTAAGATAATGTTCAATATTAATTGTTAATACAATAGCAGTGGCTATAAATTAAACTCGATACAAACTATATAAAGTATTACCTTTTCGTTTTATAAGCTCTGATCTTATATGCTCAAGTTTTTCCACTGAATTAATCATTAACACACGGCCTCCAAGAAGGGTACAATTAGGAGGAACTTCTATGGCAGCTGCTTTTTCTTGAATAAGTCTACAAAACAATAAACTTGAGAGGTAACCATGAAACTTTTTTCATTTTACAGGCAATTCATATATATAGTATGAAATGTTTATGAATATATTGAATCATGAAGACGTTGAAAGTCACCGTGAACCAATAATACTTTCAACATGGAGGCAATATTTTCAAGACACTTTCCACAATACTGTACATAAATGTCAAATGCGTTAATTGCCACAAAAAAAATGAAATATAAACTTTAAGTTTCATTTTCATGCTAATCATAATATCTGTAAATACCTCAATACATATACAGGTACATTGTGTATTAGCATTTCCAAACAAAATGCTTGAAATCGCCGTTAATAGCCGTGAATGACGTCTTTTCCATTGAAAAAAAATATGAATATTGCTTTTCGGTAAACAAGTCTACGCATAAATATAAGATATTGGCCTGTCCATTGTCAAGGATATATAAAACTGATTATATGAAAACAGAAAATTTCATTAAAATCATCTGACAACATACCGAATGAAGGTTCAACGACGAGCTATTACTCCTGGCATCGAGTAATTGGTATTTATCATTCAATCTCCCTTTGTCACTTTTAATCATCTAAGCGCAGACGACATATCGGCGCAATGGAATTATACTGCCCTCGCAGGTACCCTTTTGCACGTAGCTTAAGTGAATTATTTGCAGGTTAATTTCTTACTCAAAGCAATAAGCAGTGTTTCTGGTAGGGTTCGATCCCGGGACCACTCGATTTCTAAGTACCCATCCTTTCACTGGACCACTGTGAAATATTAATGATTTAATTTTCATGCGAATGATAAAATATTGTCGTGTAACTTACAAATGGTATACGTACGCATATGTGAATGTGATACCGCTTGGCAAAGTAGTCGCAGTGAAGTTTGCTGAAAAATACATAAAAAGTCAAAATGAGTTAAGCACAATTTTTTTCAATACAATAATTGAATATCTACGCGGTTTATCAAAAACCAACTATGCAGATTGCTTTCCTTTTACCAACAATATTAAAATTTCCAAAATGAAACACCAAAGCGCACAGTAGAAGCGCTTTGAGAAATGGAATTCAAGTTGAAAGAAAATATTTGTCGAATTATGTAGTCACCATAGTTGCGCGGTATAGTGAAGAAACAAACAATGAATGTTTAAAGTAATACTTATAATAAATAAAGAGAAATTTTAAACTAGTCGATGTTCCAGTGAAAATTTCTTTAACTTATATCGTATAAACACCTTTTCTCGTACCTCACCTGATCTCGAACCTTTCGTAAAAAATGTTTACTTTGCTACGTAATTGCGTATGACATCATCAACTCGTGCGCACAAATGTTTGGTAAACAACATACGCAACTACAGCTGTCAAACGAGAACAATGCCCAAGAAACAGGTAATCAGAATGATTATTTTGTTATGGCTAATATTTTTAAGTAAATCCTTATTACTTTTTTCCGCCCTGTCAGTACAATCCATCAAATATTGTTTTAGAGTATGTTATAACAAAAAAGCACATGGCAGGTATCCATTCCTGTCCTCTGCTCATAAAGACTCGTGACAGTTATGTGACAACGAATCATAACCTCACAAATAGCCAAATACAGTAGAGGTTCGAAATTAGGTCATCTATTTTTAGCCGCCATGAAAGTTTTCAGAGAATGGTTATGGTTTTTTTCTGGAAGAATTTGGATTTGTTTTTAAAAAAATGAAATATCGACAAATATATGATAGAAAAGTGGAATAAAAGTTAAAAGTTGTGTTTTTCTAAAAATATTATTTCATTTATTAAAAATGGCTCATTGAATGGTTCGAGAACCGGTTTGTCCACGCTAAAACTTTTGTACATGTACTAAGCATACCTTTTTCAAACATTGCCGTCATGTTTTGAACTTGCTGCGAGTTATTATTTACGCCGTACAGTTTACAATTATTTTGATTAAACGTAAAATCTTGACATCCCGGTGTGAGGTTACACAAGCCTGCACAATGAATATTACTAGACGCTGTTCCATTCTTCAACAATGTATTAGTGAAGTTTCGATCGTTCGAATCAAACAATTTTACATAGAACTGCTCATTCTCTGAAATAATAAAACATGTCCATGAATGAATGAGTATCTATATTCACTGCCCTCAAAAAGTTCCTTCATCGTACAATTAGATTAATAACCAAGAATTTCCTGTTCAAGTTTGAAAATCGTTTTTAATTTCATGCTTTTTTTAACGTCGCATTCAACACATATGTAGGTCACATTCACGACGGTCAGCTCTTTTGTAGGTTTCTTGGACACTTTTTCTATCGCCAGTACTAACTTACCCTACCACGAGGCCGACAACTCATGTATAGTGTATGACTTGCCGCGACCGGGTATCGAACCCTTAATGTTATGCATTTTTCATGCAGTGAAAACAATTTCTAATGGTTCATTTTGGTTTTCGAGTTGCAGCAATCGTGGGTTCATGAAATTTGTTGTATTGCAGCGGTAAACGAAGACAGAATAATGTCCATATATTTCTTATTGGTATTTAAAACCTACAATTTTTACTTAGATCATTTTACGTTTAATGGATAAACTTTTAATAAAATTTCCAGGAAAATTGAAAACAAATGGAATTATTGAACCTATACAGTAGAGATATTCTGGAAAATAATTTGGAACTCAGAAGAGTAGTATTCTGACCATAATGGCCGGAGGCTTTATTAGAAATGTGTTATTAAATTAAATTGCTTATATTTACCGGAGCAGTATATCCGCCTTACACTCAAAATTATGTATAAATAACTCCTTAAGCCCATCTGGGGAAATATCAATTTCACCACCGCTTTCACAAAAAGGTTTAGCAACATGTTGCTATGAATGCTTTGAAACGACTGAAATTAAGGAGGGGTTGATATATAGTTTGGTTTTGATATTATATTCATGTTTGGTACATGTTTGAATTGTTAATTTTTTAAGGTCAGAATTTTTTCTGATCTAAGTGGGTAAACTTTTCTTGATGATTTAATTGTTGGTTTCTACAAAGAGGATTGGTCCTTCAAAAAGCCATTGTAATTTACGTAAAAACACTTCATTAATTTTATTTGTTTGTTCTGGTTTGATAATATTGATGTTGAAAAGACCAAAATCTTACATGGACTATTTGAGTAGAGTTTCAACTTATTGTTTTTTTTAATTTATTTATTTATAGGAGTTAACGCCGTATCAACACAATTTAGGTCATTTCACGGCGTCCAGCGCACCTTACCTAGCTTTCCTGGACCCGTGTCTATAACCAGTACTCACCTACCATTCTACAAGGCCGGAAAATTTTCCATATTCCTTATTAGCGGAGGAAAATTGACATTATTGTCAAACTATCATGGAAGGGCATAACCTCCCAATGTGGTATTCGAACCCGTACCCCCTTCAGGACACAAGAGTCGAAATCTAGGTGCGCTACCAACTGCGCTACCGACCCTGGATACATGTAAGTAACGTTCAGCTGACTTTTGTTTTTATAATATTCTGAGCATGACCCCATGTCGAAAAATCCGACAAGTAGTAAATCAATTTCTGTTAACAGATATCCTGTAGAGCGTTGTAGTTCAGGTTCTCTAAGGTTCACGTGAAGGGTCACGTCGAGATGACCTTTATGTCGACCATTCAATGCGTAGCTTTAATCCAGACAAAACTATTAATAGAACTTTGATTTCGTAATTTCCATCTTTATACCAAGGTTTGCGGACGGCTCAATTTAAATTGCGTGACGTAGACAATGTAAACATGTTACTAAACATTACGATTTCGTCATGGATATTATAATGAGAAAAGGTCACCTGAACGTGACCCTCGTGAGAAAACGGCCAGATATAAATTAGCGAGTACATGTAAACGTGCGGAAAGTTCTAGATCGGGGGTTAGTCAGATTGGCAGTAAACATGATGGTAGTATGTTAAACTAAAATGAAACAATACGTATTTGTGTTTATATAAATTTATATTTCTTGACATTGACATTGTACATACATGGTGATCAAAATGATGGTACAATATAAGGATAAATAAAGATTTATGCATAAAATATTGTTTAATTAATATATATAAAACAGACTATAAAATTGCATGTATAGTAAACTGAGAAATGAGAAATTTTGATACAGAAATGTAAAAATTATCAATGCGCTTGATCGCATTGATTCATTGACCATATCGAATGCATTGAAATATAGGGATGGTACAAAAAAGGAATTTAATCCTTATTTCCATTGTGGTCCCTGTTATTAGTTAAGTTGATACATATATACATCACGGATAAATATGATATTATCACAGTAGGTGCACTAATAAGACAAATGTCATAATGATAATAATAATCAATTAGATAGAGAATTAACTAATATATACATTAGTTATCTTAGATCTCTAATTTAAGTACTATCGTCGAAAATAAACACTATTCAAAAAAGATTTTCAAGATTTACTGCTTGGCAAACTTATTCTGAACTGTGCTTTATACATCTTTGTGATTAAATAGAACGAAACTCTACTTTAATATTCCTTTCTTAATTTGCAAGCTTTTAACATTCAAGCAAATCTTACCAGAACAAACATCAATTACTTAAGTTTTTTTAGGGGGGGGGGGGGGGTTAATTGAAAAAAAACAAATAAAAAGAGACTTTAATTGTAAAGATCAGAAATACCTTTGACATTGATCTAACATTTTTTAAGTTTGGTTACGTACTTTAATTATTCAAACCAACCCAAGTAGCTTTGAATGCGTATTAGTTAATTTCAAATTTAAACCATATAAACCGCACCTTGCTTTCAGTTGATTACAAGCATCCGTGGTAAAATGTTGCTTAAACTTATACTGTGAAGGCAATAGTGAAACTGATATTTCCAAGATGGACTTGAACATTTATTTATTCATAGTTTTGATTATAAGACGGATTTACTGTTTAAGCTTAAGTAAATATAAACAATTTAATACTTTCGACAATTTCATTAAGGTATAGTCCGACAATATTAATCTGAGCTTGACCTTTATGCAAGAATATATTAAACTCAGAATTTTCAGTATATTTTGTCTTCGTTTGTAAATCGTGCTTTATCGGAAGCTTTAGGCAAACTAGACGCACTGAACAACAAATATTGTTATCATAAGAATAAATACTTTGAAATTTTGCCACGATATTGCGGACTTACTTGTTTCCCCCAAAAAACTAATGTGTTCAAAATTATACGTTAAATAACATGCAATTTTTTGAAAATTGAATTATAGTCACATCGGTTGTTATAAACACGTGTATAACCATACACGATTAATGTAAGTGAAGTGTGTAATTATTATAACTAGGTATTTCAAGCTCAGGTTAATATTGTCGCACAATGTCTGTCTTTTATGATTGGCTCAGTATGCTTTTGAGTTCCAAACCATTTTTTATTTACTGGAAAATCACGATTGGTCGAGCCTTAATAATTTGAACTGATCAGATATTGTTCTTGATTTGCCAACGACGTACGTAGGTTTTTAGATGTTTTACTGTCTTTTCGTCAAACATACGATGGAAAGGGGCGAAATCCCCTTAATGCAAATTTACGTTGAGACCAGAATTCTTGTTCAGAAAAATGGTATAGTATGACTAAAGTTGTCACCATGTCAATTTTTTTACTTTTATTGCGTATAAAAATCAACCATTTCTATATCAAATGTAGATGATAATTCACTTTCATTAAAAGCTAAATGATTTGAATATGATATTAGCGAATAATTGTCAACTTTGAAATAAGATATTTTTTTTTTCAACTAGTAAGCTCAGAAAATGACACTATCACACGCAGCTATGCTATGTGCGAAGATGCATTTAAAAAGAACGCTTCATTCGGTTTACTTTAATATTTTCGTTGTAATGATAATCCTAGATAAAGATAAAAGAACGCTACATTTGGTTTACTCGGAGTTTTTCGTTGGATTACAGTCCGATCATGTATATGATTGCCATGGTTTGCAAATTATCAAATCATGTTACTAAATTAAGAATAACAAGTGTTTGAATGTAAAAAACTCATTCTTGACAATTTTATTATTTCAGGTTCTGAACAACTCTATGTAAGATCGAAAGAAGATCGAAAGTACACAAATACAGTGTTGGAAGAAAGCACACTACGCTCTCTTACTAGATGTGCAGGCACGTGTCTCATCACACCGGGATGTCAAGATTTTTCGTTCTCGGAAAATTATTGCAAACTATACGGCGTAAGCGATAACTCACAGCCACCTAGAAACATGACGCTGTTTACGAAAGGTATGCTAAGTACATGTACATATTTACTAGTGAAAAAATATATTTTAGTGGAGATCTCGTTGAGAGTAAAGTTGCTTATTTTTTCATTATAAGAAGTCAAATATTTTGCGATACACATTACATTGATGGCTTAAATATGCGATACGCCTCTCTCGCAAAGTTCCGAATTTGGGCAGTATATTACCAAAACTCTTACCACAATTGAACATAACAATATAGAAGAATTTACGACTAAAATTTGTCGTAAGGTGATCCCAGGCTTTCAGGCTCTATATAATAACCAAACAGGCTATACCAATTAATTGAAATTTGATATTTTGTAAAAAATACTGTTCTCTGAAAAGGGAAAAGTTGTCTGCCCCTTCCTGAAGTGTAAGCGAGTCATTAACAATGGAGTGCGTTTCGTAAACTTGTTAAATTTCTGCCATACAAAACCTAAATATAACAATATTTTTATTAGTTATAACGCCGTGTCAACATACATGTAGTTCATTTAACGGCGTTCAGCGCACCTAACCTAGCTTAACTGGACCCTTGTCTATAACCAGTACTCACCTACCTTTCCACAAGACCGGAAACTTATCTATATCTTATAAATGGAGGAAAACCAACACTATTGTCAAATTTTCATGGAAGGGTATAACCTCCTCGGGTGGAATTCGAATCAACATCCCCTTCGGGACACGAGATTTCACACACCGGCGCGCTACCAACTGCGCCATCGACATGGGTAATAACTCTTAACAGCGTATAAATTCAATATTAGAAAACAACACAATGATGCATAACTCTATTTATACTGTTTTTTTTATTTCAGTCGCAGCAAGCTTTGATCCAAGAATATTTCCCGGTGGTATTTTATACACATATGCGTACGTATACCATTTGCAAAATACGTATTAACATTTACAAGACAACTTAAAGCCACTAAACGAAGACAAAATCTTTATCATTAATTTAAAAACAAGTAAAACTATCAAAAAGACAATAGAATATAACTGCCTTTAGATTATAATAACTCTCTGTAGCGGGCTCCCTTTTAGGGGTCAAGCTATTCAAAATATCAATTTCTTATAAAAGTGGGGTACTTTTATAACATGCAAATTAGATTACGGAGATACCCTCTCAGCCAATCAAGTTGCTTAAAAGGTGTTTTGTAAAACTTACACAAAATTGTAAAGTGATGGATATGTCATATCGTTTTTCCAGTGGTTTACTCGAGAAATCAGTGCGTGCAAATTTTGAGAAAGAAAACATTTAAACTGATGCTAAAAAGAAACGCCTCATTTCAGCTAGGTACACAATTTTCGTGATTAAGAATAATATAAGGAAACATTAATGTTTTCACCCTGTAAGAAGTCCTTGGTGACATGCTCAACGTAAGGTCTGTCGTTACTATTCTGATAGATACAGTCATGACGTTGCAAAAATATAGAGACACTCGCCGAGCATAAAAGCTGGTCTATGTGTATGCCCCACGAGTTGTGACATAAACTCGTTTTAAAACATTGATTATTCTGAGGGCGTAACATTAGCCGTTTTTATCGCTAATTTAAAATAGTATTAGTACAAATTCTGGAGAAAATTCTTGAGTTTTTTGTGCCTTGGGTGCGTTTTATATATTCATTTAATGTTTGCATGAGTTTTAAGCAAAAGCGTGATACTTGACAATTATCAGCCTTCTATTTAGTAATAGTCCAGTCAATACAGCTTTTGACCTAGACAAAATTGCAACAGAATATATAATTATACTATGCGAAAGACCATCAATACAATAACACACACCAAAAAGTTGCACTCCAAATAAAGAGGGGAAAGTGATGAAAAATGAATTTTAAATAATGCATTTTCTACTTATATTACAAGGCGCTGCAACACTTCCGTACTTCTGTCCCGCAGTGAATATAGCTTTTGGGTCACAAAAAGTAATGGATGCCGGTAGTATTTTGATTCTGAGTTGACTTTCCGATGTGAACATATACACCTATATTTAATATATTTTATATATGACAGTAAATTAATTAAAAATACCGTTTTTGGTGACGACCTTGACAAATAGAAATATTTTACTACGGTAGCGCGTTAGGACCAAAATTGATCATGATTAGTGTTAAATTTGTGTCACGATATTTTTGTTGTCTGCGTGCTGAGAACGAAACTTTAAACTCCCCAAATTAATGTTATCTCATAAAATTGTTTTAAAAAACGAGATGATAACCAAGTTAAGCTTAATTCACTTGATATATTATTTGTTTCATTTACTCATGAAAATAGCATCACACTATATATTTTAGCTTAAACGATTTTTTGCTTTCTTGTGTATGAGTTACGTATTGCTTTCCCTCCGTCATTATTTAAAATTATAAACTGTTGTTGGTTTTGTTGCGCCACCCTACTAACCTGTTTGACCAAAACATTGTCAGGTCTGACAAAGTCAGGAAAGTCGAGAACGGGACTTGGCTAAATTTAAAAAAGTTCCATGCTGTGTTTACTTCTCTATCTTTCACGCATACCTTAATTGGATGCCTGACCGCTTTAACATCATTTACATTGTAAAATCAGTAATTTAAAAAAGTTCAAAGAAGCCGTTCAAATATATATAGACATCACAAAGGAAGTAGACATCAAAACTGGCGAGAGATCATAATGCTCTATTGTTCATCATGAATTGGCCACACGAACCTCCCTTTGCAATATTTAGCTACTAAAGTAGTCAATGCAACATCGTGCGTGCAAAATTAAAAGCTTGTTTCAAACATTTGACGCAATATGAAAGGACAACACAGTATTAAATCCATGTGAGTAGGGATGTGAGTCCGTTAATGGAAATGTTCAGCCTGTAAAGTCTAAGTTATAGTCTGTCCCTGAAGATATCTTAAAGTTATTCGATGACGGACTTGTGTGTTTAATCATTTGCACAGTGTTAAGATCTAGTTAAGCCTCTGATAGCGAAAATACCGACAGTGACAATAATCAAAAGCTAAACCTCAGGTTATAAAAAACAGAACGTAACTAGGTACATTCCGTAACAAATGTATACTGTTACAACCTTTCATGTGTAAAAACAGTTACAAAAGTAACAAATGATATTTTAAATATTTATTAATGTAATACCTATTATTCATCTGTATTACATACGTGTAGTAGCATGAACTACAACACTTGTTTGGAAGCATATGTTGACTATTAAATCTGCTTTTGTAATCGATACACAAGAAGCTGATTCCAAAAATTCATAGTTTCAGGTATTGTGTTGGTACTTAAATCACATTAGTTCATTAAATTATAATTACATTCATATCAATGACATTTAAACACTTTTTAGACACATTTGTAGTAAACTAAAAGTTGTTATCAATTATGATTTTTGAATATTGCATACGATCTGATTCCAAAAATTCGCACTTTTAGATATTATTTTAGTACTTTTATCCCAAAACTGAACAATTATGTCTCTTATTTATTATTGTTATACTAATTATAGTACAAGCACTAGTTATAGTACAAACGCATGAAAGATACATGTAAAGCAGATTCCAGATAAATGACTCGTTTTAAATTTTTTTTTGACACATTTATTAAAAAAATCAAAAATGACCTTATTGAATTTTGTATTTAAAAAGAATTTGAATAATAAGTTGTATTTTTACAATTGTTTTCATTCGTAAAATTATGATAATAGATAGTTATAAAGGGAGCTAATCCAAAATGTTTTTTCATTTGTACATGATAAAAGATAGTTGTAAAGGGAGCTAATCCACATTTTTGTACATGTTCAACGTTTTTGTCCAAAAAAAGGACTTTCCCCTCGAATTTTTGAGTGCAAATTTTTTTTGGATACTACTATGAATACGAACTATCACATGGTACAAAAATAAATTCTGTTGCAATTTTGTCTAGGTTAGCCTATTATTTTTGCTGTATTGACTGGACTATAAAGGGGCTTTCAACTTAAAGTTCAATTTTCACTTATTTGTGACAAGTAATCCATCATTCGGAACAACCTCGGCGATCATCTACGAAGATATTTCTCGGAAATCAGACATTAGGTCCGGCGGCTGTTATTTTCATGCCAACATTTAATAATGACATTGTTACACGCTTTATCACATTATTTCATCAGTACAATGTCACAAACGTCGTACTTCTGTGTAGTTCAGACTATATTACCACAGAAACCAAATTCCTAGGTCTACTTTTTCGCCTTATGATATCCGATGATCATCTGCGTTGAAGATCGCCGAGGTAGTTGCGAATAGTTATCCACTGGGGATGTAAAACGGAAAATTGCAAGTATGTTGAAAATAGTACCGCCATAATAAAAGAAAGATTGGTTCCCGGTTACTTAAAAGTACTTCTTGACTCAAAACATTAATTAAATATTCGTGCCTCATTTATGTATACCGTGTGCGGAGCCACATAAGTGACATTTTGAAATTCTTTTTATCACAACTATTTCGTTTATAAGATTAACTCGTGTTATTTATTATCACAAAAATAGTAATAAGTTTAAACGGAGAAATATTATTTCGATTTTTTTGAAATAATAATTTCGAAAAAAAAATATATAATTTCCCAAAAAAGTAGTAATTATTAAAAAGAAACAACGTAAGAACGTAATGATAAATAGTTGTGAGAATAAAAAGTATTAAAGATATCCCGTAAAGGGCTCCATAGATTTGGCTTCAAAGAGAAATAGTTTAAGTGTTATAGTGCGTACATATTGACCCTGACCTTACCTTTCACATTTGCATCTAATTATCAGCAAAACATACACCGGCGAAAATCAATACCACGCCTACTATACACTTCAGCTCGTTACGTATTGAAAATAAGCAATCGTTTTACAGCGATTGTAAATAGCAAGGGCGGTTACAGAGTAGGGTTGCATGGGGCTTGTCGACCCAATTTTGGGTGGGTACGGGAGGGATGTCCCCTTCCTTTGGTGGGGATACAGGGGGCCTCCCACGGAAATCTTGAAGAGGGAAGGTCTCAAATCGTGCATTTTGGTACATTTTTGGCCGTTTTTGTTGCATCCATAATAGCACAGATTAACTATTAGCATGCATGGTCAATTCCGCATTTTCATTTGTCTGGATTCCCTTCAAAACGGCTGTCATGGGCCTTAAAAATTGGTATTTCGAACTGGATTTAGTGAAATTAACTTTCGGAAAATAATACCAATGATAATTTTAACAAGGCATAAAACACGGTATTTCAATCAATACAAATATCGTCCCAATGGTCGTGTCAGTCAAGCCAAGGACCCTATATTTATCAATATGTTATATAGGGTCCTTGGAATTCAAAAGTTTTGAGGGTGTGATGTCGGCCATGGCTAGCGTGTATAAGTCTAACAAGACATGTATAAAGTATAGCCTGCATGTATAACAACTCACGATTCAAATGCATGCAAACGGGAAACTGGTGTTCTTAACTTTTTAATTACAAATAATAATAAAATGGGTGGGGGATGGCGGTTGTGGGGCTAAACCCCACAACCTTTGAATTGGTAGCTAGCCTTATCTTATAATCCTATGGTCCGGTCTATGTGTAATAGACACTCATTGTACGCTTTGAATGTACTTTAAAATTAATCCCTGTGTTATAATTACATTCGAGCATTGGCGATATAATCTGATTGTTATCGAGCATTAATACTTCATTCGTATTCAATGTAATGAATATTGTTGCATAAAGGTCAGGTCGGGGTCAATTTGTACGCACTATACCTCTCAAGTGTATTGTTTTGCAGGTACATACCTTATCGTGAGATACATCGTGACACATATGAAGAATGCGAAAAGCTTGGAAGCCGTTTGTTAATGATTGATTCAGCCGAAAAGTTTTTGCGCATCCAGGCAGTGTTAATGCTCTTAGGCGCAGGTAATGTTTTTTCTTTCGTGCTTTAAAGTGGGGGGGGGGGGGGTGTTAATTTCATTTTTTAAAGATAGCCATGTGAGACCCTGCTTAAAATACGGTGCAATCAATATGATAACAGAGTCAACATCAAAAAAATTTGTGTGACCCCATTAACCCCCCTGTACATACCCCTTGAAAGTCGGACACGCCCATTTTGCACAAAAATAATATTTTTTATATCCAGCTGTTATAAATCAATTCTGAAAGGCTTTCAATATATCAATGAATAGGTTTGTTAGGCTGCTGATTTCAAATGTGAAGTCAAAATCCAAATTAAAGAACTTAATATGGCGGAAAATTCAAAATGGCTGCCAAAATGACCCAAATTTTGGACATATTTGGGTATTATATTTACTGGGCATTGAATATGTTGAATCATGCCTGCAATATATCAATTTAAAGGTGTTTTATGGTGCTGAGTTCAAATATTAACTTCAAAACTAAATTAAACAAGTAATTATGGCAGAAAATTCAAAATGGCCGACAAAATAAATCATATTTCAGTTATAAACGGCACACTTTAAACATGTTACGCAATTTATGAATTAACTTTTGATAATGAAATCTTAAAAGAAGACCAAAGTTATGACACTTGATTATATGTGTGTAAATATATTTTATTCATTATATAGTTGAGGTAGAGCACTAGAGGTATGATTAGAGGTTAAGGTCTGAGAGGTCATTGGTTTCATCCTCACTAGCGGCACATAATATGATGTCGTGATTGAAAAATGTGTCTTGGCACTTAGGTTGCAAAGTTGAGTTAAAATTCTCAGGAAATTTTATAGATATTAGTTACTAAATGATCATCATGGGTGATGGCTGTATGCTATCATGTAAGCAACTAAGCTACAATATAGATTGCAACTTTTTTAACAAGACTGTGTTATCTTGTTTAATCCTGAAAATATGATAAAGTAATTTCTCGGTAAAGACTGACTTTATAGCTTATCAGATTTCTAGATGCAATTCATTTACTTTTTTGTTTCTATTTTTATTAAGTTTGGCTTATGTATGTATCAAAATCTCCACAAAAAGTAAATGGATAAACAATTGCTTTCAGAGATTCAAAGAATTGTATTCTCCAATTTTCAAATATCCTAATAGCAATTGTGTCATTCCCTTTAATTCTGATTTGCAATTTTGGTTATATCTCTATTAATTTGTTTATACTCACTTGCATTTCTTTTAACTAGCCATTAAAACTAATGACTGAGATGATGGTGCTCAATTATTTGGCCAACTGTGAACGGTTGAAACAAATGCAAGACATTCCATGATAAGAAAACAAGATTGTGACAACCGAGTAAAAGAAAAGTAAAGAAAACAATAATTGAAATAGGCAATTTCTTTTTTGAGGGGTGGTTGATACAATCACAGCCAAACCAATCAAAATGCAATTTGTTAATTGATTAAACATTTGAATCTCTCATGAATTCTAAAACATACAGGAAACATTTTAGCTCACATTTCATACTTTTTGTAACTAATGAAAATTTATATATAAAGACATAAACTTATAAATACAAGCAGGTATAGAATGTTTTCTCCATAACTGAGGATGAGCAGAAAACATTTGGTACATTTTCTACTGATACAATTCTACACAAACTTAAACACAAAACCTTTAACCAAATTTGCAGCTATTTCCCCTAGTCATTTGACTACTAGTAGATTTATATCTATATATATGTGAGTTGCCTGATGATATATAATTTAATATTACACTATTTGACTAATGAAAATACATAAATTAAAGACACTAATTGGCGAATGATTCATCCCTTCATGAATTGAACAATTGCAAGTATATTTCTTGTGCAAGGAAACTGGTTTTGACTCTAGTGGGTTTGAACCAAAAATCCCTCTATCCATTAGTATCTTTATTTCAACAGGATCTTTGCTATAGCATTGATTACCAGTATACATTGAAAATGTGTTATTTGGGTGGCCATTTTGAATTTTTGTCCATATTGGGTTGTTTAAATTAGTTTTGACTTCATATTTGAACATATTACATTAACAAACTTATAAATTGACATAATGTTAGCATGATTCAACACATTGAATGCCTAGGATAAATAATAAAACGAATATGGTCAAACAAACTGGGTTAAATTTGGAAGCCATTTTTAATTTCTTTCCATATTGGTTCCTTGAATTAAGTTTTTAACTTCCTTTTTGAATACATCACCTTTAGAAACCTATTTCTGGATATATTGCATGTATGATTCAACATATTGAATGACCGGGATAGATAATTACCCTAATATGCTCAAAATGGGTTTAATTTGGCTGCCATTTTGAATTTCTCCCCATAGTGTTTTTTTTAAATTAAGTTTTTTTACTTCATATTTGAATTCAGCACCTTAAGAAACCTGTAGCTAGACATATTGCATGCATGATTCAACATATTGAATTTCCAAGATAAATAAACTCCGGAATATGCTCGAACTATGGTTATTTTGGTGGCCATTTTGAATTTTCAGCCATATTGGTTTGATTAATTTTGTTTCTGACTTCATATTTGAACTCAGCACCTAAATAAACATCTAAATTGACATATTGCAGTCCAATACCATACAACTTATTGCAATTAAATGTAAAAACCTGGTAATTTATGTGAAAATGGGCGTGGCCAACCTTCAGAGGGTATGTACAGGGGGGTTAATGGGGTCAGAAATTAAAAAGATATGCTTTTTCTTACATGTCAGTACATGTAGCATCTTTTAAACAGGGTCTCATAAAAAGTCAAATTAACACCCCCCCCCCCTATTTAAAGGGTTTTAGTCCTTCGGAACTCCTCGGCCATTTGCTACGAATAACCTCAGACATTGTCTGGTTCCCAGTCGTACTTTGACAGGTAAAAGTAAGTCAGACAAAGCATGATAATGACCGCGCCCGATGTAATAAATTAGGTTTTTGAGAATTATGTTTTCAAATAAATATTTCTCACTATACAATGCTTAAACCAAAGTATCCTGGTACAAGAATCACAGTGGATACCTTTTTAAGTTATTTGGTAACATCTATGTATAATTAAGTATCCAAAATTCTAACGAGACTATTCCTCGTCCGAACTGTGTTCACTTGAGACATGTCTTCGCTAAATATATGCGTAATCAGAAAATTCGAAATCGAATGTCTTATACAGTACCGAACTCCTACTAAAGTAACTATCGTCAGCAAATGATCATGCAAGATTAAGAAATCGTGATACCTGAATAATAACAGAGGAGGCCACCATGATTATGGTTTCCCTTACCCGATAACGATAGTGGTAAGGGCTAAGTAAATCCAGACTACCTTAGACATATTGAGTCGCCATTTTGGAACTACCGGTGTTTAAGTAAACAAATACACGATAGTTTAGGCGATGAGTGATGTTTTGTTTTAGTCCAGAAATTTTGAACAACACAGTTCAATGATATCGCTGAACAATATTTGGTTTGATAAACAATATAGAAATATTATATCGATTTTGTTTAGCATTCTTCGGCTTTCGTATAAAATAAAATAATATATGATATAGTGAGACGATAGCGCAGTTGGTAGCGTGCCGGGATTTGGAATCTCGTGCCAGAGGGGATGCAGGTTTGAATCCCAACCGGGGAGGTTTTGCCCTTCCATGAAAATTTGACAATAATGCCGATTTTCCTCCATTGATTAGATAATATGGAGAAGTTTTTGGCCTTGTGGTAGGGTAGGTGAGTACTGGTTATAGACAATGATCCAGGAAAGCTAGGTTAGGTGCGGTGGACGCCGTAAAGTGACCTTAATTGTGTTGATACGGTGTTAAAAACTAGTAAATAAAAAATAGATATTGACCTGAGCTTGAACTACTTTATCATAATAATTACTCACTTCACTTTCATTGAATCGTGTGTTTCCGTATGCGTGTATACGGTTGTACGCATGTTTTTAAAAGCCTATTTGACTATAAATCAATTTTGTAAAAATGGCATGATATAGTATTTTTAATATTGGACACATTCGTTGATGGAGATACACGTAAGTCCGCAATATTCTGGCACTGTTTCAAAGTATTTATTCATATGAAAACAGAATTGATTGTTTAATACGCGTATTTTGCCGAACGCTTCCGATTAAACGCGATTTACAGCCGAAGACAAATTAGAAAATAAATACTGAGTTTAATATATTCTTGCATAAAGATCAAGCTTATGTTATTTCTATTTGAATTTTGTTTCAGATAATTTAGGGGCCCAAGACGTGCATGTAGATGGACACAGAGCCAATTACTCAGCCGAAGTTGACCCTCGTGATAATTGGTATTTTGCAAATGGGGAGATAGTTCCATATGAAGTTTGGCCAGAGGGTTCTCCCTCTTCGAATCAAGGTGATCAGTGCGTGAAGCTATGGGTTGCCAATGCTTTCGTATTTGCAGCCGATAGTTGCAGCATCCCTCTGCCCTTCATATGTGAGAAATAGAAGACAACATCACTGCTACAAAGACATCCTTGATAAAAGTAAAGAAATATCTACGCTATCTTCTCAAGTGTGGTCATTTCAAAACGTCAATAACACCATTGGGATATGCAGTATCGGAATTTTGTTAAGCGTGCGCGTAGGTTTTAGAGTCCTCTTTCAAAAAAAAAATGCTAAAGAATTCTGTGGTTCACTGATTCGATAACTATTTATTTCTCAAGAAATACTCATATTTCCTTGTCTCTGTGTATTTAATAAATAAAAATGTGTACATGTATGTTGTATATACTTTTTATGGAATTACTTCAATCTCGCATTAATGTCATACACATTCATGTACATATGTACTACCAAGTACTTATTTGTGTGAATACTATAGCTAGAATGGACAAGTGTTTTTGTTTTCGGTTAGTGTTTTTTTGTGAATAGGTACCTAGGCATGTCAAATTTGAGTTGACGCTTAACGAAATTCCAATTTGCCATGGCCTTTAAAAACAGCTTTAAGAGCTGAAAACCATCTTAGACATTCTATCTCCAACACGGCGGATTCAACTCTTCTATTTTAGAACATAGGTGCATGAATTCAACAATGCTTCGAGAATTGTTAGGCTATTTAACGATTGCAAGCGCTTGCTGTAAAAGCCAAGATGGCGCCAAACAGCACATTATTGAAAATTGCGAGTAGTGGAACAATTATTTCTGCGGATGCATGAGATATTTCACATTTTTATCGTATATGATTCATGATACTGTACAAAATAAATTTTATTATTTGCATTGCGTGGATATGTTATGAGGAACAAGTAACACGCATAGGGATAATTCTTTGGGATACAAATTTAAATCATTCCAGCCATCAACTTTGATATCTAAGCGAAACACCTCTTGAGCTGAATCGCGAGCACTCGATAGCACTCACTCGGTCGCCCGCGTTCAGAAAGAGAGCGCTCGTATTCGCCCCGAGCGCTCGCATTATTGAACGCACCTCCGCTAACAACAGACTCTCAAAAGAAGTCGGTGAATGGAGATGCACTCTCTTTCCTAATGATCTTTGGTACAAATTACATTATCTTCTTATTTGTATTTTCCCGTGAACTCAGAACGAAATTATTATATTCTATTTATCCTACCCTACTGATCTTTTAGAAGGAAAACCTATTGACCAAATAAACCTATCTTTATTCGGCAGCGTTGCTTTATTCGGCAGTCACGTGACTACGCATTGACCAGGCGCGTATCTGCCATTACGCACTTTACGCACGTGCGTAACCTCGATTCCAGAAGTCGGAAATCTAAAAGTGCCAAAAACACGGAGAAATTGGATGCTTAACCAGGGTTATTTGAATCGACTATGTTTTGTCATAACTTTACTTCATGAAAATGTCATATAAAATGACTCATTAAAATACACAGATTAATTTCTATGTCTGCTTGTGCACATTGAAACTTCTTTCAAAAAGACTCTTGAGTCATGACCAAAAACAATCATTTACGTAATTATATGATTAGAAATCTTACTTATAATCAATGCAAATGATCATTTTGGCGTGCAAATCCTCGATTTTTACAAAAAGTGATTTAAACATTAATTTTGTAAAGAAAAATATATATCTTAGGGCCCTCGAATCACACTCACCACACGTTATTGCTATCTGAAAAGTAGTAAATGTATCATATTTATAACAAATGCTGTCTGAATAATCTCGTAGCTCAAAATTAACTGAAATAGTGCCTTTATGTGAAAATCTTTGGGTTCAAAAGTTTGTTAACATTTCAAAACCAAAAGTAGATAATACAGGACTGTGGCCGCACACCATCTGACTCTGTTTTCTCATATATTGGGTATTTATATTTCATTGACATTTAAACAGTATAAATGAGATAATGTTTTGTGCACATATGTCTTCTAATTACTGCATTCATAACTTTTTATCTGATATAAGAAAAAAAACAGTCTTTAATAAGGCCTTGAAAGTGAGCGACCTTTGTCCTCTGTTGCTTACTTTCGCTCCTGATTATGTAAACACACTTAAACTTTAAGATTTTAACATAAACACTATCTCAGTTTAATGTCTTACTTACATATTGTTCATACAACATATAAAGTTGTTGTATATTACTTGGCAAGAAATACCTGAGGTCTACAATGACAACAGAACGTCTGGCCGGATCTTATGGCTATTCACAGAGAACTTTCTATTGACATAGATAAAGTGAATGGTACCTTTGCTCACCAAAACAGCGTCGTCTTGAGCTATTTTTTGTTTGAATGTTGAGTAGCATTATTAAGTTATCATGTTTAATACAGTTTCTATTGTTTGTAAATGGGATCATGTTAACGCAGTGTTATATTCAATTCAAAATGTTCACTTTTTACTCGTAATTGCCCGTGTGAAATTGCAGATTGCCTTAAAATAGGATTGAACGAAGGGTATTTCTGTTTTCATACAACCGGTGGCTTCAGTATCATCAAAATACACCTTGGCAAATATAGCGAATAAACATCTGGGGACATGCCCTCGACCCACTATTTTTGTGCGTAACCTCAAAAACGACCTAGATACGCGCCTGGCATTGACGGACTACTTTTCTACATTATCATAACATTGGGCATCAAAAGCGGCTGCGTTTCATTCTTTTAACGACAACTTAACAAATACACTTTACACAAAATAATCAAATACGGGATTTTACAAACAATTTCAAAATAAATCTTTAATTAAATCACTTACTCTGAGTACTTCATTCAAATTTTACAAAAACTCAATCGTTGACGCTGTAGACTGTAGTGCCAAACTCCAAAATTTGCACTGAATTCCTTTCTGTGTATATTTTGACGAATAGCCAGCCATTAGACAGTAAATACATAGGTTGACTATTGTTTTACCAAAGCCAAGCCACGCATAAATTAAATATAATGAAACTGGCTTCAAAAAATAATCATCGTCATTCACGACCCAGACCGTCCTGGCCATTTTCTGTAAATTGTTGACATCTTTCAGCGTCGCTGGCTCGCTGCGAGTGTATTTCCCTTAATAATCCTTCCATCCAAATATCCTATCGTCTATTTAAAGTTTGAATAACAAATTATCCTGATACTATTGGTTAAATCCATGATAAATAATAGTAAACGCGTCTAATGACGAATCCTACAAACTCTCATAAATACGACCACCATGTTGACAACAAACTTTGCTTACATGACGTCATAAAAACTGATTCGTCCTCGGAAAATTCGCAAGTGATTTATTCATCAAAAAATAAATGGTTCCTTGTTTATTTATAAACCGAGTTTATTTTAGTATTTTCTCTTCTTCTTTCATTTAAAAATTGCCTTTACTTATATATAATGGAGTCAATCATCGGGATTATTTCGTGACGCGCCAACAGTTAAAAGACCGTATAACACAATTACTGCGCTTTGAACAATTCGGCCATCTGAATTTAAAGCATGTTAAACGCAGAATTTTCGGATTTTAAATTAGTCATTCAAGCAAATGCGAGTAGGATAAATAGAATATTAGGTTAGTGTCAATCTGTACTTAGTTTATCCGGCTCGTCTCCAAAAGGATTATTCGACTCGGCAAGCCTCGCCGAATAAACCTTTCTCCAACTTGCCGGATAAACTAGATACAGATTGGCACTAACCTAATATTCTCTATATAGATATTATAAAAACCCACGTGAATAGATATAATGTGCGAATGATTATAGACGAGGCAATTTTCCTAAGAAATCTAATATTTCATGCAACATTTCGCGTATAATTGCAAACATTTCTTTTTACATCAATACTTGAATATCTTTGTTATTATTATTGTGAGTTATCAAATGATGTTTTGTACACCGAAATAAGAATCGAGAACAATATCTTCTAACCTCAGAAATGCAAGATGTTGCTAACACTTGGTTATATTGTCATCTTGATCAATAACATGTGGGCATCATCAGCAAGACTTGAATTTAGGGTGAGAATGTAATGTCATGGCATAGAATTACAAGCATTTAGATGTGTGGCCTTCAAATCATTAAAATTTCCAATCAAATAAGGGCGGCTAAATTGTTCTTCATATGTTTCTAGAAAAATATTGGTTATATATTTTTGGCATTTGGAAGATAATAAGAATTATGCGCATTTAGATTATCCTTGATCATTTGAGATGGGAAATACTACTTTAGGTTGCATTGTAGCTTATAACCAGACTAGCAGACAATGTCGTGGTGTACCGAATGACGAAATACGCAAAATATGTAAAGTTTATACACTAGCCGCACTGTACATGTAACTTTGTTTGCATGACATATTGTCATACTTTAATTTCGAAAACCTTTATTGTATTCATATGTTACGATGTCACCATTTCAGATTTCAACTAAACGTGAATGGTTTTGTTTTTATTCAAAATTTTATCTATGTAACAATGTTGTAAAAATAAAATATTTCCTGGAACTCCTTCCTTTTATCATTTTTCATTTTCGACAAAGGGCCGACATTTTCAGCCCCGTCTGACAAATAAATGGATGCTATTTCGTTAATAGATATTTTGACTTATGTTATAAAAGGCAGCCGCCTCGTTATACACCATTCCATGTTTTGCTTTCCCTAGCAGAGCACGCATCATTCCATAAAGCGCGACAACTCTGCTAAGAAAAAAATGACATAAGATTAATTGAGTTGTCTCCCTTCTCTCGTAGGGCAGGTGCTTTTCGTTACATCAAAAGTTGGACATAAACGTATAAATTAATGACTTTTAAAGGATGCAAAGGACGCAAGATACAATTCTATGAAAGACATTCTATAAATAGACGGTGAAGATATCACCTCTTTACTAAGACGCATAACGAACCCCCAATCATCCGCAATTTACTTCCGCGTCAAGTAGTTCCGCGTATGAATACAAGAAATATCGAAGAAGTTGTTGTGAATTACTTTGTTGTCATTTTTTTCGCCAAATGTAACTATTAAAATGTAAAATAATGACCGTTTATAGCTACAGGAATAATAATCTGTACATACTAAGTACTTTTAAACCTTGTATTCACCATTTGAATAACGGCATAAAATGAAAATATGAAAATGCTGGTCATCGAACAAAAAATAAAAACAAAATCCCCATAAGAAGATTTTTATATTTATTTCTATAAACCACATGCTGAAGCATAAAACAAAATTCGCTTTACGACAACAAGCATTGGTCAAACAATATCTAATGTTTTCATAGTCAAGTCCTTATTGTACACAAAGCCTCTTTGTTCTAATGACGTCATCATGTTGACGTCAAATTTCCGGTAGAACGTACAGTCTTCAAAATGTTCATCAATGGATCCGGCTGTATAAACTACACACGTGGTAAGAGTATTGGAACACGTGCTCACGTGTGAACTTAAGGGATGCACGTGATCACGGTTCTGCATGATGAAAGGTCGTGTCGTAACATAATAACCCCTCTAAATTGGTTTGCCACTTGTGAAATCACCGGAGTCTCTTGGCTGTATGTACATTTATTGATACATAATGTACAAGCTATAGTCTAAAGGCAATACTTTGACCGATGTTCTTAAACAATTATCCTATGAATAAACATTGATTCAAAGTGAAAATGGGCATCATAACCACTCGCTCTCAAAGTGTATAAGGTTATTTCTGATGACAAAATAAGTGTCCAAGTATTGATTTGAATAATTTCAAATGGGCTCATAAAAGTCAAATATTTATCAAACACTATGTACTTGACCGGTTCGTTTCCGAAACTTAGACACTTGTTCAAAACAATAATCGTCGGTTGAGGTCCCGCTTGGTCCCGTTATGGCATATTTACCACAATCAGTCAATGTTTCGCTACAGGAATGTAAAGTTAGGGGCCACGGCGACCCTTTTCGACCGCGGTCAATTTATCGCCAATGGACTATATAATACTGATAAATATATGTATATTTTACATACACACTATATTATACATATATACACCGGGCTTTGATTCAGGCATTTGTGTACATTTAAATATTGATTACGATTTTGGTTAAAATATTAGAAAAACTACTAATTTGAATCTTCATGAAAAACTTGCAATTCTCTCAAATTCACTTTATTTAAATCTTATGTTCACTGCCGCTATACAAATTATTAAAACATACTCTATACACCGCTGGAATTGGATCTTCCTACATTGCACAGGGGTCATGTTCAGGTGACCTTTGTGTTGACCAATCAATGCATTGCTTCAATTTTCGTAATTTCTATTTTTAGCAAAAGTTTTTCAAGCTAAATTGACAGTACTTATTATTCATGTGTCGTGATTGGACGATTCGGGAATATGATAACATGACATGAATGGTGGGCTTGTCAGATAGAATAGAGTATATAAATCAGCGGGGTTAATGTATGCGCCAATTAAAGTTGAATAAAAGTTACCAATTCAATCACTGTCAAATTAAATCAATCACAAGTTGTTTATGAAGAATCAAATACTGTAACTTTCTAATATCAAACCAAATCTGGGAAAACTTTTATATCTAAAAAAACAAAGTAAAAATCTATATCAGCCTTAACAAATCACGTGACCAAATACTACAGGACAAATGTCAAGGTCACGTGTTTAATGGCGATCATCCTGTGACGTCACATATTCAATCGTGAAGCAATGGAAATTGAAGTTTGCTACAGACGTATGTGGTTTTAACAATGAGTTTGTAGTATTTGGTTACGTGGTATGTGCACGCTGTATATACCTAAAACAATAACAAAAATGTCATACAATCATATCATAAACAAATAAATCACTAAATCTAACTAAATACCGTGAGCAAATCATTTATAAACTTGACAAGAATGTATAATAACTGTCCCTTGAAAAATCCCTATTTTCTAAGAATAGACATTTCCAGGACAGAGCTAAAATTGAGGCATCACCAAACAAACACTTCTCAAACTTCGAAAGAGTAACAAATACATAACGAAAAAGAACAAAGTGTTCCAAATGTACTCGGCAAACCTCAGAAAATTGCCCGCGTTTATCTCCCTTTAGTCGTCGAAACGAAATATAAATTCAAGGGAGATAGTTCAAAAGATTGTAAACACATATAAATGCAAAACGTTTAAACAGATATTTATGAGTGTGGAGAACTGCAGTAAATTATATAAAACTTGGATAAAATTGTTCCCTGGTTAACTCCCTTTATGGTTAAATTCTCATATAGCGATTGTATAAAATGAGTTTACCACCCCTGGTGTTTGTTTTGAATAAAATTCTGGATACTTTCAGATAACCTTCCTAAGAACTTGTTCCCGGATTTCAAGTCCCTGTCGATAATATATCGAACACCAAACCAATTGGTTACAGCACATAGTTAGGGGTAAAGGCGTCAACCAGCCCGACAAGAATAAGATATTTACTAGCCTTGATTAATTTTCATTAGCCACAAAGATTACCAGCGGATACAATATCCAAGATTCATATATTTACGTTAGTTTTAGTTGCGTCGTGAATTCTTACGACGTTAAAACACATCACAAGAATTCCATCTGAACACCACTCTTCGTTTTACAGATCAGTGGTCCGAGGATGCAAACATATTTATTCAAAGAAGAAACAAGCAAGAAGCAGTTTCATTGCAAAGATTTAAAGATTGTTCATAGTTCATACTCGGAACTCAAGTTTAAGGATTTTTGCAGTAGATAAGCAGCCCGTTCAATAAAGAACATAACGGATCCGGGACAACTCAACCAGAAGACAACTTAACCCGTGGATAAGTCAACCCAAAGTATGGACAACTCAACCCGTTAGAAGGGGATTGAGTTGTCTCGGGTTGAGTTGTCTTCGGGTTGAGTTGTCTCTACCCTAACGTTACGGAACGTTCGGGGTAATTGAACGAGCTTGATTATTCCCGTGGCGTCCGTGCAGAACATAGTTATTTGGCATATTATAACTGAAAAGTATGCAACACAGATTAGATTTTATTATTCTGTATACACATATTTTTATTTCAACTTCGTTCTGCACTGGAAAAAACCACCAACTTTAGTTCCGAATAAAATCTATGGATTTAGCAATATAAGAAAAATGTGCAAACAAATTGAAATTTATTAAAACACGTGGACGTTTTGTTGTGTAGAAAATCACATTATGCGTACAGTGTTTTCGTAAGCACGTGCGTTCTAAATAATTTGTGTTTACACACGTCTCGTGCAAATCGTGTCTTGTCCGTCACAGACAGCGTTCTCTTGTAAGTTTCGTGTTCTTTGCACTATTATTTAAACACACGCGTGGATTTCCCGCCAATTCGTGCGAATCGAAGCTTTTTTGTTGCTTACGTCATTACACAAAAACTAATCAAATCTCGTGCATGAGAACGTGAAAGTGCGAGATTTCATCACGTGACATTGGAATTATTGTTTGAATTGGATTGTTCAGTTTTTGTATTCTCGTCAGAATTCGTTTGTTGTTGTTGTTGTTGTTGTTGGATTGAAGATTTCGTGGCTTGGTCAACTTGTACTCCGAGTAAGTTCGCCATATCTGACTGCCATTGATCTAAAAGTTGTGAAACTTTATTTTTCTGATGAATGGCTTCCATCAACTGGTGATTTAAAACTATAATTTCATATTTGGATTGCTGTAGTTCTTTTTCCATTCCATATCGCCTGTAAAGACAAACATCCAATCATAGTAGAATCTATAATCACGTGATCTATAATAGTTACTAATGGTGATTACAAACACTTTATTTCGCCGATAAAATTAAATGACATCAAATAGCGTATAAAAACTACTACCATTCTTTACTTGAAAAAAATAACACTTATTCCTGTGAGTTTTTATGGTTAGCTGGAAATCCTCCGCACTAAAATGTACCAAGAGTTTAACTAAGCCATATGAAAAAATAATTTGGGCGGAGGATTCAGAGTAAAAAATACCATGTGGCAAACATCGCTAGCAACTTCGGACTGAGATTCTTACGATAAGGGGATGTAACTCCTGCAAGGAGTTTCTATAATTATATTTTACCTAAGCATTTGATAAGGGAAAGTAACTGTTGCATAGTTTCATTATATGTTACCTATGTTTTTAATAAGGGGAAGTAACTCATGCAAGGAGTTTCAATATAATGTATTAAACCTATGCATTCTATAAGGGAAGTAACTGCTAAAAGAAGTTTCAATTATGTTACCTGTCAATTGCAGCGTCTCTTTCTCTCCTGGCATGTCTTAATAAAGCCATAGCACTATACATTTGTGGTTTAGTCGTATCAGAGGCTAACATGTCCTGTAATTTATCACGTTGATTGGATAATATCTTTATATCTTCGTGTTGAGATGATACCTTTAATAAAATAAGTCATAATATGGTACCTTTAATACAGTTATTGAAATGTCTCTTTTTTAATCAATATATTCCCCCTGCCGTATGCAGTCTACAAAATAAGGATATGTATGTGGTTGCCTGAATTGGTCATTTTAGTAGCTAGCACAATATTAGCGACTATAGTTTTATACTATAGTCGCAGGTTATACAGTCATGTAGCCAAATTTATGGTCATTACGCCTTCTTTAATTTGTTTCACTTCGACCCTATATTATGTTCACGATTTTATAAATTTCACGTTATGTTTTCCTGACCACAAGTTTCACGTGCCATCACTTTCGATACAGAAGCGCACAGGAAAGGTTGGTAAAATTTGGTTTTGATTTTAAAAGAAATTCATTGGAAACATGAGTTCGTTAATCTTAATTTAATTATTTGAAGTCTAGTTTATGTGTTAGTGTGTTAGTGTTTACTTGTTTACACCTTAGGTTTAAACAATTTAGTTGGTAAATGTGTTGTTCTATTTAAAACATTGGCATGAAATGTGTAGCGCTGTTGCCACGTGTTTGTGTTGAATAATTTTAATAGATGTAGAGTATTAGCAATTTAAAATTTCGTTTCACTGAATTAGGTTTTAGTTTATACGTATATTTAATATTAATTTTAATAATTTAATGTAATTGCCCAAGTTCACCTCAGTTTAAACTTAGCACGTGGAAGAATGTTTGCATTGGATTTAACACGTTTATCCATTTAATTTAAGCAGTGTTACATTTAATCATGCTGTTGTAGGCTGAGGTGTCTGCCAAGGAACACAGGAGTTCTTGGCCTGGTATCTAGGGCTGAGGGACTTATGGTTTCTGGTTGTGCAGGCGGGTTTACAACAGCATGGTTAATCATTGATAATACAACGTATGTTTAAAAATAAAAAGAATTAAGGTTGTGATCAATGGTGATATTCATAG
The DNA here is from genome assembly GCA_025267735.1 of Mactra quadrangularis. Taxonomy (NCBI): domain Eukaryota; kingdom Metazoa; phylum Mollusca; class Bivalvia; order Venerida; family Mactridae; genus Mactra; species Mactra quadrangularis. Next base: position 41,299,753 of record CM046305.1, on the reverse strand, counting down.
CAGTGTAATATGTAGTGCTATTGCCACGTGTTTGTCGTATGATTTTGATAGGTGAAGAGTAATATCAATTTAATTTGCTCATGTACTTATTTCTACCACGCTGTTTGAGACTGAGGTGTCTGTCAATGAACACGGGAGTTCATGGCCTTGTACATAGGTACTGGGTGAAGGATTCTTGGCTTCTTTGTGCAGACGGGTTTTAAACAGCATGGTTGATCATAGATATTGCACTTTAGGGTTTAAAATTCTTAGTTTGTAAATTAATGAGTTATTTATGGCATTGTATTTAAACGTGCAGGGTTGGTGCCACGTGAATGCGTTTATTACTTCAAAAAGTATAGTGTAATATAATTTTAATTGTCATTAATTAGTTTTAGTTCATACGAATTATTGATTGTAATCAATATAGTTTTGGTGAATTTTTATTAATCTTCACTTCAGTTTATTAGAACGTGGAATAAGGTATAGTATAGAATTCAACATAATTGTCAATTTGATTAGTGCAGTTTAACATGTGCTCAATTTAACCATGCTGTTCTAAGCTGAGGTGTTTGCCAAGGAACACAGGAGTTCTTGGCCTTGTAGGTAATGAGGGACTTTAGGCTTCTTTGTGCAGGCGGGCTTTCGACAGCATGTTTAATCAATGAAACTGTAATTATCTTTAGTTGAAATAAGTGGAAATGAATTATCTAATGCATTTAATATGGTATTAAATAAGTGTAGCACATGTAAATGCTTGTAGTAAGGTACAAAGTTGCGATTGTGGCTTAGTGGTTAGCATGTCTGACTTCGAATCTGGAGATCGCGGGTTCAAATCCCGATCGCGGCAGGTCATACCCTATACATGAATTGTCGGCCTCATGGTAGGGTTAGTTAGTACTGATGACAGATAGTGTCCAGGAAACCTATAGTAGGAAGAGCTGGCCGTCGTGTATATGACCTATATATGCGTTGAATGCGACGTAAGGTACAAGTGCTAATGATCAGCATTAATGATATTAACCGTTTACTTATTTGATATATTTGCTTGTCGAGGCTCTTTTGTGTATAGCCTGAACGTAAAGAGTTTAGTAATGCAAGCTTCAGTTGCCGGAAAATTCTACAACTTAGTAAGTTTACTTAACAAGTAGAAAAATAGATTTTAAATAGAAAATGTTAAATACAAATAAATGAATATTGTTTTAATATTCTCAGATTAAATGAAATTTGGATTATATATGAGAGAAACCTTGCTTGTTGTTTGTTTGCATTTTTTTCCAGTTCATGATCGGGTACTGATGGCGAAGAGAACACTGGAAGATTTTGAAATTTCACCACACATTGGGTTTTTTCTAGCAATATTCATGCAAATATAACTCAAATTCCCAATGATGAAAGAATTGAAGATAAAAGTCCAAAGATAATGGTTTAACGTTTAATCAGAACTTAACATTGATTTAACTATTCAGAGCAAAATAATGAATACTGTTTTATTCTGATTTAAGGATTAATATCTCTTAGACAACAAAGGAGAAAATTGTTAGCGGCCAATATATAGAATTTCATACTAACTTAATAATATTTAAAAGTATGCCAAAAAGTAAATCAATTTTTAATGAAACTTCGGCTTGCAGTATTATCATTTACTTAAGAGAAATCAACATCTTAAAGAATATATAGATTTATCCATGTCTGTTTTATAGATATATTAGTTATATTACTTGATTTTACATGTTAACTAACATTGCATTAGGCTTGATATGACCTTTTGTTGTCGGTATGTCGTAAAATCCAACAAATAAACAAAGAGTAAAAAGTGTTACAAGCACACTTTTATCTAATGTCATATTAATCATTTTTACATGTTCTGTTTCAAGAATAATTCAAAATCAAAGTTTAAAAAAAAAATAGCTTCGCTCGTACAAGTTGACTGGTTAACTTATTATTTAGACCTATACCCAAACTATGCAAACTATACAAATATACAGTTTATTTGAAGAATAGTTTTATAAATGGTTTAAGAATTCAATACAACTTTCGATAAAACTATTAAAAATAAATCAGTTATTAAGTCCTTAAGTTTTGAAATCAAAAACTTAAATAAAATTGGATCACGTGATTGGTTAATTTCAGAACAACCTTTCGATAATTTTAAACTTTCGCCAGTCAGATATTTTTTTTCGGAAATTGGAGCTTCATTACATATCTCTTTTATCTACCTGTTAGTTACATAAGTGACGGCATTGAAAAAAGATAACGCCGGTTGGTTTCATAAACTTCATTTGACAGCGTAGCTAATGTATCTAAACTAGGACAAGGCTCACCTCCGGTAAAAAGAGATATTAAGTCTACATTTCGCTTGATTTCAATTCATCCCAATCATTTTCACCTGCTAGATATGAAAGTGACCAGGAAGTATTACATAGATAAAGTACGTCCTATGGGACTAAGTTTGAGTCATTCTATATTAAAAATGTCGACTTTTTTACATTGAGTCGTTAGTCGAAGTAGTTGATTCCCTCGATCACGATTTCAATTTTGTGAATCAAAAAAGTGCCAATACTTGTAAAATGTTAGCCGATATGTTTGCATTCGTATGATATGAATTAGGTGTTCCTATAGTCGATGTTAATTGTGTGGATCTCACTACAATTTTGATATTTTGTTAAGCGATTTACTCACAAGGCATGTGCATTCGAATGCCAATAACTAAATGTAAGAATTAAAACAATTATTGTCAGATAGCATGTATAGAAGCAAATTATCTCTTAATGAATTTAGAGTTCGATTGAAAATTTATTTTCTTTCTTAGAGGTTTCTACCATTTAACCAATTGTGTATAAACCGGCACATTTTAGGAAAAGGGTGACACAGAATCTTTAAAATAAAAAGGCTAACATGGACTTATTACCTACAAACATATTTCAACGGTACGGCGTACATTCCACATTAATTGTAGTTAATGACAGTATGCAATTGTTAACTGATTGTTTTGGTTCAATTGATTATGTCCGTGGTTGCTATTTAATGGTCGATGGACACTAGTCTTAAACAGATGTTATTGTGTTGTTATTGTTGTTTTTTTTAAAATATATATTTTAGTGATACCTGTACTTGTAGCTATTTAGTTATGGAGTGGTTTTTTTCTCAAGTCGATAACAAGTTTCTTTTAAGTATATTTTATAGACAATGAAGCGCTGGTATCAATTATAATAAGGCAGACATTATATCTAAAAGACTAATGTTTCAATACGGGATTTTGTATTACTGTCAATGATAAATGACATTTGCTTTAAGGCTAGGCATGTACTTTTTAAACAAAATCCTATTTCTGTTTCTATTTCCTGTCAACAGTGGTCCAGAGTCCGAACGTAAGCATAAGAACCCATATGAGGTACCTGTTTAATTCTATATCAGAAATGAAGCTCAAAGATTAGTCTAAAATGCATTTGTAGTCAACACGCAGGACTCCTCATTATACGAATAGAATCAGGTTGTGTCAAAGATTTAGATCAGAATATCATTTGAATCAACCATGGCCACCGACAATAGACCAATCAAAACAGACGAATCTGAGATGGCCAATAATCGCCCCACAGTTAGTGTCAATAATATATAAGTTGGGTAATGACTGTTCGAAAAATTAAATGAGACTGCTTTTAGCAGCTTCTTGTTTGGGTTTTTATTTTTTGTCTCTTCGGGGTTGGTTAAAAAACGGTGACAAAACAAGAATATCTGTCTTAAAATATTTTATCATTGATATCGCTTTTGAAATTGGTAATTACTAATGATATAACTAAGATATTCTAAAAATTACCGAATGAGTAAATGGATACTAAGAAAGTAAACAAACCAGTTCGCTAATGTGTCCTATTAGTGTCCATAAGGTACTCACTTTAATCTGAGACCATTAACTCGTTATCAATTTTCTGCTGTTATAAGAAGAAAAACACTAATTATCAATGTTAATTATGATTATAATGTTATATGGGCGTGACTGGGTAGTGTAGTTCTTATTTTTTTCCATCAAGTAAATGTGAATTGAAATATTAGAGTAATTGATATATGAACTTAAAGAAAATAGTATTTGTGTATGAATTATTTATTTATTTTGCGGACTGTCATTGTCGAATTGACATGCAGATCTTGCTTTTTGGGGCTTATAAAACAAAACTTTTCATTTGCCTTGAGCCCGGGAGCTGCCCTTAATACAAGCCCATTTGGCTGGCGCTCTCTCTCATAAGCCTTTATTGAATTGTTGATCATACATTATATATATATATAAAAAATATACAAATAGAGTATGAATTATCTATTTTATTTTGCGGACTGTCATTGTCGAATTGACATGCAGATCTTGCTTTTTGGGGCTTATAAAACAAAACTTTTCATTTGCCTTGAGCCCGGGAGCTGCCCTTAATACAAGCCCATTTGGCTGGCGCTCTCTCTCATAAGCCTTTATTGAATTGTTGATCATACATTATAAAAAAAAAAAGAAAAAGAAAGAAAGAAAAATTATTGAGTATGAATTATTTATTTTTATTTTGCGGACTGTCATTGTCGAATTGACATGCCTTGTGCCCGGGAGCTGCCATTAATACAAGCCCATTTGGCTGGCACTCTCTTTTATAAGCCTCTATTAAATGTTGTATTCGATCGTAAAATTTACTGAATGTAAATGAATTTTATATAGGATAATGTGAATTGCAATATATAGAGTGATTAGATATATATTTGTATGAGATAATTGAAGTTCTGCTCGCTTTCGCAAACAAATATTTCCTGTATATTCTGTTTGGCGGTTGTCAGTTTTAGCAAAAACTTTTTTGCTTACTGCCAATATGGCGGTCAGCGAGCAGTTTTATGTAGTATTTTGAGCTTAATTTATGTGTAATAATATTATGTTCGCAGTTGAAACAGTTCTGATGTACAATTTGATGCATCTGTGATCAGTTTAATTTATTTATATATGAAGATGAATTTCTGTGAACATAATAATTATAAATATCAAATCCAGTTGCGCCCATATTTGCCAAACAAACAATTATCTTGCCAGTTGATATTCATGTTTAAATAAACTTATAATTTGATTATAATGTCTTGTATTTATTTCAATTTCTCATCTTTGACGACAACAGAGAGTATGTGTCTATTTCTACAATATATATTGTGCTCTCGGTTGTCGTCCTTTGGATATCTTGTATAACTTGTTTGTGGTTTGGTTGTCCGAACTAGAACGTAGTTGTCTAAGGAACCCGGACACCCACTAATTTCGTAGACTGCAAAGATTTGATAATTTTTAGAGCAAATTAGTTAAAAGTTCAAATTATGCAAAACCAACAACAAGAGTTGAGCGACCTAGCCTTCAAATATATTCAAAGATGTCTGGTTGAAGTCACGTGGGTTCCCAAACGTGACAATGATCTAACTTTAACAATTATTGAAGTCATAGTGTTTACCTTTTTCAACATAAAACATAAAGAAACAAGCGATTCGAGAGTTTTGGCATATGAACTTTCCATTTCAATCAGTTGTGAAACTTTCTTACTCATTGTTTATTTTTCTTGAAAATACATGTACATTGCAAGGATTGTCCGCAAAACTGTAATAACTCCATCTTTGATGCAATGTACTTACTACAGTTTTGTGGGAACCCTCGATTGTAAATCTTTTCCTGAGCTAACAAACTGAAAAAAAAAATCGATCTTACACCAAAAATTAGCATTTTTCTCTTTCATATTTACCTGTTTCGATAGTTCAGTTATTTTATGTGTTTTCTGTTGTAAATGAATATCTCTAACTTGTAGCTGATCTCTCAATTTATGTAAACTTGTCTGACATTCTGTTAAATCATGTTCAAGTTCACTAACACGATGTTGTAAAGATTGGATTTCTGATAAATGTGTCGTCTGCGTCTGCAATTATAACAGAAACCTAATCAGTGTGATTTTTGGTGTCTAGTTACCGATAGATATCGCTAGCTAGCGCTCCGCACCCAGGTCAACCTCCCCGCTGCGATTATTTCCCTTTATTAGCGTTAAATAGTAAAGCATGACGTTAGCACTGTGAGGGGTTTGCATACTAGTTCCTTCGATTTGATACATGGTCATTGCTTATGGTGTAAGAAGGGGTGCCAGAAAACAAGGTAATTTTCTTGCCCAAGGATATAAGCAATGCCCCTAATGTGTTTGGACCCCAGGACCTCTAAACTTGCTAATTACCACTGGACAACTGCATCTACAATATTTAGCACTGATTTGAACCATCAGTGAATAATTGTTTTCCGGCGGCCTGGAGTCGAACCTGCGCAGCCAAATGTCAAGTCATGTTGGTATTATAGCCACTTTTCATTATGTAAGAAATAAAGTTTTTTGAACGATTTCAAAGTACAAAAACGAGCTTTAAGTAACTATATGGAAAACCTATTCCCTAACACCTACTAAAAATGTTTGTCCTCAGCTCAGTAGCTCACACATATATTGCAGTTGGAGACAAACTTTCAATAAATTGTTCACATTTAGTGCTTTTAGCGCTTTGATTAAAAAAGGGTCAAAAAGGGGACTGTACCTGTTTTGTTTGTTCTATTGCACTATAAATTGTATCCCTTAATTCTAAAACAACATTATTTAAACTTCCGGTTTCATCTGACAGGCTGGATCCCGTTTCATCTGTTGTAGAACTGGAACCATCGAGCCTGTCACCTAACTGGGATTTAATCTCGTGACATATTTGACGTAAATGTTTATAAGCTTGAATGATTTCTTCTTCCATCTAAAATGATAAACACTAATTAAGTATGGTGGCTAATTTCTGCCAACAGATAATAACACAACATACACGTTATTTAAGTGGTTAACTAGTTGCCGTAACTAGTTGACCTTCAATTTCTCTTAGTTTAGTTTTTTAATTAGTTAACGTGACTAGTTAACATTTAAGTGAGTTAAGTAGTTAACTAGTTACCATAACAAGTAATCCTCTTACGTTAATTTAATTAAGTGGTTAAATATTTGCCGTAACTAGTTGACCTTTTAGTTAAGTTAGTTAAGTTATTAATTAGTTAACGTAACTAGTAAGCCTCTTACGTTAATTTAATTAAGTTATTAACTAGTTAGCTTAACTAATTAACCACTTCAATAACGTGTTAGTTATGTGGTTTTTCTGTTGGCAGAAATATGCCATCAAAGTAAAGCGATTGTATTCGTGTATAGAAAATGAATGCATACATTTTTAAGGCAAACGGAGTAAGTAAAGGTAACAAAAACGCATTAAAATTAAAATCTGAAAATGGGCATTACATCAGATCTTTTTAATCTAGATGTCTTAAACAGAACTAGGTATTTAATTTCATGTCAAAAGTATTAATGAAATTAGCAGAGGGTGACTTTTCCATAGGTTGGAAATTCAAAATAAGCTTTCAAAATTTCTGGTTTCACAGACGGCTTCTGAGTTTGATTTTTAAGTCAGCGTCGCCTACCTCACTTTCCTGTTTTTGTTGATATACTTCAGCGTCGTCTGCTGTTCTCATTGGTGATGATGACGTCATCAGGAAATCATCGTCATCGCATTCTATGTCATCGTCATCACCAAACATACTGGGTGGATACTGAAAATGAAAATGCCAGGATGTAAATCTTGATATTGAACGCAATCAGCCAAGACATAGTTCCATTTATAGTAGACGACTATAATGTAAGAATTAAATACTGAAAATGCCCCATGCACGGAGCTGAATTCTGAAAATGCCCCATACACGGAGCTGTATTCTGAAAATGCCCAATACACGGAGCTGTATACTGAAAATGCCCCATGCACGGAGCTGAATTCTGAAAATGCCCAATACACGGAGCTGTATTCTGAAAATGCCCCATACACGGAGCTGTATTCTGAAAATGCCCAATACACGGAGCTGAATTCTGAAAATGCCCCATACACGGAGCTGTATTCTGAAAATGCCCCATGCACGGAGCTGAATTCTGAAAATGCCCAATACACGGAGCTGTATTCTGAAAATGCCCCATGCACGGAGCTGAATTCTGAAAATGCCCCATGCACGGAGCTGTATTCTGAAAATGCCCAATACACGGAGCTGTATTCTGAAAATGCCCCATGCACGGAGCTGAATTCTGAAAATGCCCAATACACGGAGCTGTATTCTGAAAATGCCCCATGCACGGAGCTGAATTCTGAAAATGCCCAATGCACGGAGCTGAATTCTGAAAATGCCCCATGCACGGAGCTGAATTCTGAAAATGCCCCATGCACGGAGCTGAATTCTGAAAATGCCCAATGCACGGAGCTGAATTCTGAAAATGCCCCATGCACGGAGCTGAATTCTGAAAATGCCCAATGCACGGAGCTGAATTCTGAAAATGCCCCATGCACGGAACTGAATTCTGAAAATGCCCCATGCACGGAGCTGAATTCTGAAAATGCCCCATGCACGGAGCTGAATTCTGAAAATGCCCTATGCACGGAGCTGAATTCTGAAAATGTTCCATGCACGGAGCTGAATTCTGAAAATGTTCCATGCACGGAGCTGAATTCTGAAAATGTTTCATGCACGGAGCTGAATTCTGAAAATGCTCCCCATGGGCTTGAACTCTCAAAATAATGCTTAATATTTTTTACTTGATTATAGTGTTGTTTTAAATTGTCAGACAGATAAAATGACTTTAAACCATTTTCATACTCTTAAAAGCAATGTCTCATTTTACCTGCATAGAAATGACCCATAATGCATTGCTATCTTAAATTTCCTTCACCAATGTGGTGATTAATGTCTGCAAAATTCTAAATTCTCAGATGATAGTCAGGTAATATTACACAGGAAAAATAATTATCAGAACAAATAAAGCTCTTAAATCTGAGATGTCTTTTCTATTAATCGGAGAAGTTCCATAAAAACAGAAGCACTTACCGGATTGAGCGGAGATCCCGTTGCCATGGAAACCTCGTGGTTTCCAGGAAGTTGCGAGAGTTCATTATACAACGTCATCGAGTGTCCACTGCTGTTTGAAGCTTTCTCCGTCAGGTGATCAATTTGAACATTAAGGTGAGAATTTCTCTCATGTAGTTCCCTAATCTCGTCATCTTTCTGCCGTAGCTGTAATAAGCGTAAGAATACATGGTAATTTTAACACATTGAAGAAAAATAGGTCCTAGTCATTAAAGTTGAATTTCTCTCAAATAGTTCCCTAATCTCGTCATACGCCAAATATAGACCCAACAAAACTTATTATTTAGAACTTAAGGGCCACAAGACTTAATGGCTTCTGGCAGATATATTAAAGGGACCCAGCTTTAAAAAAAGGAGCTCGTCTCGAACTTAACCACAAAAATAAAACACAAGCTTCAAATTTTTACAAATGTAGCTGATTTGAAACAGCTATAACCTTTCACACATATAGTAGCTTAGATTCAGGACTGTTAAACATTCTGAATGTACTTGCAACCTGGGCCAGTCAAGTTTATTTTCACTTAACAAGGTAGAAATCCACGTGCATTAGGCACCTGAGCGAGTGGGAATTTCTGACCCCATTGTGTTAAATTTTATAAGTCGGCAGGTAACGTCTCGTACTGTTAGCAAGTATCGAACCAAACTCCTTAAAGCGTTTATGTCACGCATCGCTATTTTAACTGACTAAAAATGGAAAAAACCCGCTGTGGGGAGTTTTATGTCAAACGCTTCCAATAGACATTTTATTCTGATATAAAAAACGTAGATAATTAAGCTTGATGAATCATCGTAGACACTTTCTCTTTGATTTCTAGCGGTAATAAGTCAAATGAATATGAAAGTTGCGTGACATTGAAACACTGGTTCAGATCAAGTATGGATAAAAACTTATTAATTCCACTTTGTTTCTAAGGTTGAAAATAGTCATGGCGCCAAGGAAAACAAGTCTGGTGAATTAATTTCTCTTTCAAAAATCTTTAAAGTCTGCAATTAGTAATTTAGTAGAATTTTGTTATGAATATATTTATTTCGCAGAATTTACATATTAATACCAAATATGTAATTGACAATAGTGAGGAACATTGAAACAATATTTTAATAGGATTGAAACTAAATAATGATTCTTATAAAGATATCATTTTTTTAAATGACAAAAAAGTAACTAACGCTCATAAAATACTTTTTTCAACTGCCATGCCTTAGTTTTCGTGTATAGACATTTGAAAACGAAAGTGCGATGTGGAAAATACGGATTAGTAAACATGCACAATAAATTGCTCTTAAGTTTATAGAAACTTTAAATTTATGAAACAGCATTCCAAAAAGTATGAGAAATCATTTATTCTACAACTTTAATATGACGGTTATATAGAACAGAGAAAATTAGAACAATTTCGTGTTCATACGCAGAACTATTTTTCCGCGCGGATCGATATCCATTTTCTTGAACAAACGTGCAGACTTTGGTCAATACAAAACAACTGCAATTATCACGAAAGCCACAATTACGGATAATAAACACGTCATAAAGATTTGTAGAATAGTTCTATATAATGACTTGTACAGTAAAAACCGTGAGAAACAGAGCATCTTTAGATCCAAATATAACTTAACCATTTTACAAGTGTCCAGATTTTCTTTCCTGATTTTGCAATTTGTTGTCCAAAAATTAGAACAATAATTTGTGACGGATTCCAGATTTTATAAGGTAATGCAATATAGTGATATTCGTGATTATCTATATGTTTGTAAATGTTTTATTAGTTTTTGTATTTTACCATTACTTGAGAAATTAAAACGCATCTGTAGATACATGGATGCATAGATGTGAAACAATAACAATTTTGTATCTTTTTAAGTTAACGTTTCATTCCTCCCTTTTCAAATGTTACCCTAACGCGTAAATACATCTGAAATACACTTTAATTATATAAATGAAAAATGCGCTTTTTACAAGTGTAAAGGTATTTTTGGATGACATTCGAAAGTAATGCCACATTCAACACGTCACGGTAATACGTAAATTGTTTACATCATGGGAAATGACATACAAGCGGTCGGATAGCTCAGTCAGGAGAGACACACCGTGTAACCAAGTGGTCCTGATTTCGAGTCCCGAAAAGGTTGAATATTTGTTTCATCCTGTGACAAACGCTTCTGTCCTACACCTGGGTAGGTCAAGACTTGGTTGCAAGCGTTTAACCAATTACTGAAGCACACACGTTCGCCAGTGAGTGACAACTTTCCTACTTGATACAAAGGTAGGCGGGCTCATCTAAATTCCGAGCATATCGAATTCTCATTGGGTTCAGATATTGCAAGGACGACTGTAAGAGATTAAATCTAAGTCCACTAATTGCTTGACAAAATAACGAAATACCAATTAGACAATTATTTAATAGTTTATTGAAGGCGCTAAATAATTATTTTTTATTGACCTATATTCAATAATCGCAGCTAGCATCAAATAAACTCAACCTATTTAGTCATAAATCTAGCAATTGTGGACAGTAAACCCTAATGAATGATTTTATCATCAACTATATAGTTGCAATTATACTGTTTGTTTCGTCTTTAGAGATGTAAACATTGATCTATGTATCTGTTTAGTATGCCACGTTACTTATGAATAGATTTTACGGCTGCCATTTGTAAGAGGTAATTCGCGCATGCGCAGTAACATTGGACAATCAAACAGTAACATTTAAAGTGAAAATACAAAAAAGGACAATCTGAAAGAAGCAGAATAAGGGACAACCCGACAGAGGCTGATTAAAACAATACATGTGCCAGTGACAGTTGAATAAAATTTAACAATACACGTCATGTATAAATTGCAAATGATAAATAGTCGCCCCATTTGGGACAATAGGGACAAAGTCATAACTAGGCAATAAAAAACGAACTTAACAGCCATCTTTGCCGCCGTCGACAGCATGAGAAATTAATACTCAATGTGCGTTCCCAGGCAATGAACAGTAGATGCATGTACAGTTATCCCCGACGCCACCGACCTCAGGGGACACAAAAAATAACCCTTTCAATGCTGAATTTCCTAATTGGACCAGTCCGTCTTCAATTTTTATTTCTTTCCATACCCAATTTATGGGACTTCAATGTAAAAATGGGACAATTAGCAATAAAAATAAAGATCCTGGTCAACCCGCATGTTTTGGGTCGACTGGGCTTTACTGGTGTCAAAGGCTTTTACGTTTGGCTCCGGCATTGTAAGTGTTAAGCAATGTACTTACCTGTTCATCTTGTTCAACTTTGTGTCTTTCTAAAACTTTTATTTTATCTTGTGACTCGTCCAGTAAGACGAGTAGAGATTCCTTTTCATCACACAAATGTTCATTGTTTCTTTCTACATTACATTTCTGATCTTTTAAAACTGTGATCTGAAATAATAAAATATTAAACTTTAAAACATAACACAAAATAACATGACATTGTAGCCTGAAAAAGCTTCAAATCATACGATGAAATAAAATACCATATAACAATAGCTTGAAATATTCCAATGGATCAATACCGTGACTAAATGACATGAAAGACCTTCTACGCTCATCTGTGTTCGAAAGGTCAAACTTAACTGTCGTAAATAGAGTGATCCTTTTCTCAAGAATGGCTGTCCCTAATTAGGAAAATGAAGTGATTCAGTGGGATTTGATATGATGTTTTTTTCTTCTAGGTTTTATATAAACACCTGCCCATCATCAAACTTTTTATGATCTGACCTACTGACCTAGTTTTACATGTACTTAATTTTTCTGTGTTTTCTCTTAAGTTTACGATGATTTTTATCGTAAGATTGTTAGTAAATGCTCATAAGGTAATAACTGTCGTAAATTGTACTACCTAATGTCTAATTTAAGAAGCCTGATAAAAGGTATGTCCTTTTAGGGAGGTGGTCACTTGAAAAGGGTTTACTGTAATCGGATATTGCTGTTTTTACAGTTTTTCCATTGATCCCTATAGACATATTCAAACATAACGGATATGTTCAGAGTGTATCAATGAATAATGATGGAATGATGAATGCTACAAGTGTTATTCAGTTGCAATCGATTGCAGACGATGTTCTCATCAGAATTCCGCGCATACGTCAGCGTTTTAGACATATTCCAGACGCAGTATGTCATTTTCACATCTGAGCCAGCACTACATTGAAATGTTAGAGTAGTATGATGCTATAAAGGGTTTAAACAACCACGTGACATATTCCAGCAACACAATAAAGATGAATCTATCGTAGATTAATTAAAGCGATCATTAATTCGCTAATTGTCATGGGAATCGTATGACGTAAGCATGACGTCATAAATCTATAAATAGATTTACACTTTTGTATTTCGGTCCCACAATTCAATTCTTTTTGGTGTGTGGATTCTTTATTAGGTATGAAATGTTTCGCAATGTTTCACCGAACGTAAAAAAACTTTGCTACTTGCAATACTCAATATGCACTGAATGACCTCGGTGCCAAAACTAGTCATTTACAAAAACGGTATCTGTCTGTATTTTTGGACCGTCACGTGACCCGTCTGGACTATTTTGGTCAACAGACAACTAGTTTAGAAATTATGTATCAAAAAGATTGTTCCCATGGCAATTAGTAAGCGAGGGAAATGACGAATCAGTCGAAATTGCAGCCGAGGAGATGAAATTTTGTCTATCAGCATTTTATCCAAACTCCCCGCAGTGGTTATCTCCCTTTATCAAATCAATAACCACTGCCACCACATGTAAATTCGTCCCTCAGAGAGCCGAAAAACTTTTTTCATCTTTTCTTTTTCATTTTAATATTTTTAATAATTTTAGTCTTCTCTTAGTAAAATATGATGTTCAAAGTACATAAAGGGAAAAAATAAATAGTATGAATAAATAACTTGAAAAAAACAAGATTAATTTTACCCTGACAACGGTTACCTAAAGTGCGTAAAATTGCATGAATAACAAAATGTTACGCAAAATAAATATTAAATGGATAACTGTACTTATTCTAGTCATTTAATATATAAATGTTATATTTTTCAGTATCATACACATATAATTTTATCCTACTTACTTTCTAACCAAAAGCATCATATAAGTAGCGTGAGTTGGACCAAGGACCCTATTGGGTGGACAACGCAGCGCATTCCCGATCTTGCTCACTTTCAGGTGTAATTCATCCATGAATTCAACAATTTTGGTTCATAATGATATATTGATATATTTCTATTTAACTTGTCATATTTCTTTGGCAGAACGTGTAAATCAACCACATTTTTTATCATTCAATGTTATTTTTCGCTACATTACGCCTAACGCTTTTTAGGCTAACCGTTATTGCTCGTTTAAATTTTTAAACATTAGTCACATGGTACTACCTGCGTCACGTGATTCATGTGAAGGCAGTGGTTAAGTAGCAACGCGTGACGTAACCGCTGTGAAGAGTTTGCATTTTATCAAGATATTTACGAAAAATAGCTTTTTAGGGCCTAAGTAATTTTTTCTGGACTATTTTCTCATTCATATATTAAGACCAATGGGGTAAATGATTTATGGTTGAAAAGTAACAATTTAACGTTTATATAGCTTGTTCAAACTAGCTTGTGACCGATACAAACTTTGTGTATATATTGTAGGTGATTGATATTGAAACTGCAATGAGTGTCTCAGGTCGATGTGAACACACTAGAATTTCCCCCCCCCAAAAAAAAACTGAACTTTATGACGTCTACATTTCCTAAAGAAAAATGCACTATTAAAAATGCCAATACAGGGAAATGGAATTTCTATTCCCGAATTATGCAACTCGCATAGTTTTAATGAATGGAAACAAGTGAAAGCTTCGTGAACTAACATCGCTTTTAGGCCGTTACATGTAAAAAGATTTCCAGTTACAGAACTCTATGATAATGGCAGATGATTTTTCAATTACACGAACAAGTATAATTTAGACTTTACTTTGAATTTAATTCAAACATTCATTAGAACAAGTTTTTTTAATGCTTGAAATTTAAACTGTTATTGGCACAAAGACTTTGAATGTTTGAAATTTTCATTAGAATACACACTTTCAATATTCCAAACTGAAACTTCCCATGCTACTTTGTGAGTCATTACATTTGTTGCCGACAAATATACATGGCGAATTATTCAGATAGAATTGCTTACAGCAGAAAATTAATCTTCTACATAGTGTCATTATCGCATATAAAGCGTGAATAAATTCCACACAAGACCAGCCACATGTGTTTAATTATTAATATTAACTAATGAAACTGGCTCCAATTAAACTTGGGTGATGACATATTTGGATTACTTGTTGCAACAAAGTAGTGCGTGGGCGATATGATACACGCATACTCTTAAAGTACATATGATTTGAATATGACTGTAAAAAGACGCTTTTTGAAGGACTGAGAAAACAGGATTTATTTCGGTGCCAAATTGGGAATGACCACATTCCCATTACATTCATATTACAATACTATATTTATTGAAATGTTTTTTTCAAATCATCTACATTTGATAGTATACATATTTTTCGGCTGCACTATTTTCTTGGTCGCATTAACTACTCGCTTTCTATTATGTTAAAACAGTATTCATTTTGATGTTGTTCGTTCAATTCAAATTTGGCAGACCGTTCCTATAGAAACGATTTTAAAAAATCCTTCCAAAAAGGACGCAACAATCAAAAAATCGGAAACAATAATCCAAAATGTTTCTGTCTTTGAACAGAAAGTGAAAAATGATTACCAATACAAAAAATAAGTCGTTGTGACTAAAATTCTCAAACTGACCTGATCTTGAAGTATCTCAATCTGACACGCTTGTTTGGCAGAAATGTTAATTCTGTCACGATCTTTGAAATCTTGTAACTCAGCTTCATACTGACGTTCTCTGTTCCTGGTTTGCTGAAGTTCTTCTACTAATCGTTCATTCTGAAAATATACAAATTACATTTTATTGTCAAAACTTTATCATGTCGCACGCTCCCAGCTTTAAAGTGAAAACACTCTAAATAAGCTAAAATAATATTATGTTTGCCATTAATTCTATAAATAATGATTTGTATGGTATTTCTTTCCTTTTGGAAACCTAGTTAGATTGCACAGTTTTGGCGCACCGAGGTTTCGAATCTAGTGTCCCGATAGGGGTACGAGTTCGAATCCCACCCTGGGAGTTTTTTCCCTTCCATGAAAATTTGACAATCATGTCAATACCCCCCTATTTAGAAGGTGTATATGGAGAAGTTTCTGACGTGTGGAAAGCTAGGTGAGTTCTTATTATAGACAAAGGTCCAGTAGGGGCAATTTAGGTGCTATGGCCGTCGTATAAATGATCTTAATTTGTGTTGAAACGGCGTTAAACCAAGAGCATTAAAACAAAACAAAAACATATGCGTATATGAGCATAGTTGAAAAAAACCAGTAATAGTTAATGAAAACGGGAATTCGACCATTGATAATACGGGCGCCTGGTACACGTTGATTGTTTGTGATAAAAATGCGAATATCATGTTAAATCAGATGACATCAGGATATAAGTGAGTTCTTTTCATTAATTAGTTTGATGAACCATGGCTGATAATAACTGAATCAATAAAAACAATCAATAATAAATAAGATTTTAGTCTATGAGATATAGACTCCATATATCGGTGACGTCACGCGCTACATTCGGAAAACTACGGCGATATTGGTTAAAGAGTTGGTTGAACGCAGTAGATCGCCGAAGAGTTTCGAATGGCGTTGTCAATCTTTCATTTAAGGGAGTTGATCTGTACATGGTGTTTTGTATGAGGTCAAATAAGGTTTGACTTTCTACGGACAACATCAGCAACAGTATTAAAATAAGATCTGAGTCGTTGCTTGAAAATATTCAATTCTGTTTTCTAAACTGTTAAGTTTTTTAGTCAAGAAGTAATTAATTAGCTTTGGGCCTCAGTTCAACATTTTGCTTTAGTCATTTTCGTGAGGGTGGTCAGTCAACCTACTCATGGTCCCTGGATAACCATTTTATATTTTAAAATGATGCCATTTCTTCTCTAAGACAATGTCATTTATTTTGTAAAGTGACGTAATTTGAACATTTTACACCTTTGGGGATGTATTAAGGGCCCTTTAAAGGTGATGTTTCGACACCTTTGGGGAAATGTCTGGTTAACAGTGGCGTTATGTTACACTGTTCAGGACATGTCCGGTTAACAGTAGCATCATGTTATACTGTTCAGGACACCAATTTCAATATAAAATAAATAGAAATAAATAAGAAATTAGTGATAAAAATGTAAAATTAAGTCGAATCATGATCTGTGAATGATGTAAGTCCAAAAATATGAAATATAAAAGCTAAATAAAATAAAAAATAAACTTACACACTATATAACATCATGTTCGGTAATATTTTATTTCGTTTTGTATATTCATTATGTTTTTATGGTGGAGGGTTTTTACTTACATGTATTTATTTTTTATTACATAATTGTACAACGCCATTGAATATGTAATATAGAAATAGGCGTTTAATCAAATGAAAAAGTTTAAGTTTAAGTTTAACATTACATTTCTACATTTTCACTACAATGAAATTAAAAGATTTCATAGTTCCATCGTATACAATGTTTATTCATTGAATGACATCACATTTCTCCGTGAAACATGAAAGGAAAGACCAATAATATAATCATAATATATCTCCCTCTCCTAACTTAACCCTCCCTCTTTGATCTCAGATAATAACCCAAGCGTATTAATACATAGCGTGACGTGGAACTATTTTCTTCTAGTAGGAATCGTTTGATGTCAACCTACAAGCTATTGAAATAACAATACAACATAGACATCATAAAATAAAAACAGATCATCTTTCGGAGACAAAAGGTCTGCAAATTACGATTTTAGACTTTGTGTGTTGACAAATAAGAGGCACTGAGTTTTATACGGCTTTTTGCTGCTAGCAAAACTATAGTTCTGGCTTCCAAAACTTGATAAGCCGCCTTTTTAACATTTTGATTTTCATCATTAACAGTATAAACACGGATTCGCTGAAGACTTTAAGCTAATTAAACAATAACATTTACATGTATATTTTAATGATTTTAATTTGTGTCTGTTGTTTATAACTTTGAACTTCAATCGTTGATCAACATTGAGGACGGAGTTTCTTATGTTTGGTTTAAGGCCTTAGCAACACATTGTATAGGTCATATCACGGTGGTCAGTCAACCTACTCACTTTGCATGGAAAGGCTAAATCTCTGGCATCCGCTGTTAACCAATCATTACAACCTTGCGACATTGACTGACAACTGTCCTACATTATTTAGAACCAGTAATAGTGGGGTCGATAAGTGTCATTTTTCACGACAATCTTTCACTTAGTGATACAAGCACCAAATTTGGTACAGTTGTTGTACATAGTGTGTAGTTTACAAAAAGCACGATTTCCACCTCGAAATTCAAGATGGCCGCCATATTTTCAAAATGGCCGCCGACGATAGGGATTTTTTGTCCTGTTCATATGAAATAGCCTTTTCAATTATTTTTATTTACGTAATTATCAATATATTTTCAATATTTTATAACAAATAAACAATTCTGTTAATTTTTTTCAAACAAAATCCATTTAATGGCTGTCAATTCAAAATGGCGGCCATTTCAAGACGCCAAATAATTTTATATACTAACGCTTTTTCTCAGATGAAATTCATTGCAGTAAATTGATTCAGAACATTTCTCATTTATTAGACTACATCTCAAAGTATAATCAGTGCATCTGGTGACATCACTACAATGAAACCTAGGCATCATTCGCGGTTCCGGTTCGAAAACATTACATATACGACCGCCTGTGCTTTGATACTCGGCATGTATATGAGTGTCAATTAAAGTGTGCTTGTTGCTGTATTGGCACATTATATTTTTCTCTGTTTGTGTGCTGTTGAAACAAACAGATGTCTGTACATTATACTAAAAAGTCTCAAATGTTATCGAATCAACCCCTCTTAATATTATATAACTATCGTTAGTCAACGTGAGGGAGCCAATGGTAACAGGGTTTAAGTTACCACAATGGTGTACAGCTTACACGGAATTTAGATAATACTGAATGAATCATTGGGTTAGATGTAGGGTACTCTTTCCATTGACACATATTTAGGAATGATGATCCCGGACAACTTTGAATTAAATTCAGCGGCGTTCGTATCAATTAGTACAAATCAGAAATTAATCCGTTATCATCCATAACTACGGTTTGAATCCAAAAACTGCTTTGACAACATATTCATAAAGTATTACATGCCTCAGTAGCTACACTCAATTTTTTGTCAGTATCCAACCGATTTCCTTCTTCTGTAAATGTGTGGCCAAGATTTTAGAAGTATATGCAGACAGTTGTACATTGTAGCCCATATCTCAATGTTATTTACAGTGAGGCAGTAAAAAGATTAACTTTAGAGCAGGAAATGTGTACAAAAATCCATCATGTATTTCTATAACAACCGATTTAGATTAGTGCTGCTGTCTCTATCTGACAAAGTTTATGTCTCCCCCAAATTGTTAGTAGCTCAAATGAATATTCTAAAATAACTCCAAGTATGCCACCCTTTCATAGGACAATTCAGATTGTTTTTAGGTTTAATCCATCTTGATCAGACGATTAAGCTTGTATTAATGAAGCTTTGTAATGCAATAGTGCAAAGTATCACAAAACTTCCTTCATCAAATAAATGATTACTATTTGCAAATTTGAATATGCTAGAAAATGAGCAGCCTAACAAATTAGTCATTCGTAGCAACACAAATTGACACTAGCAGACTATACAGGTCAGACATATCAGCTGGCCAATACTTTTCAGACTCCGGTAATAATCCCTGACTATCAGCATATTTCCGATGCAACTGTTATTTATGGATTCTTGCTCGTATATTCTGATTCTCAGAAAGCATTAAAGGCCTTTGGATAATATGTTTTTAAAGATTTTATTCCATAGGTGCATGCATATGTCTCGAAATATAACAGGACATACACATGTAATTAGTTTCGATGTTTACGAGGGTCAGTTAGAGACAAACGTGAGCGCCATAGAGAAGCACTCAAAACAAATTTACGACCAAATTGGCAGAAAATTGTACGAGGTAGTGACAACAAGACCGAACTAAATTGGGTTCTGATCCGACAAAATACTTACCATGTGTTTTTGTAATGTTGTTGTTGTGACAAAATGTGAGATTGTATATATTTGTTTCTACAATAAAATGAATCCTCGTAATCACGAAGAATCATATTCAATCCACTTTATACTATAAAGCAACAGGCAAAACTTTTTTATAATAAAGCATGTGTGACTGATGCTGTTAACTAAACGTGTTTCAACACTAAAAAGGTGCAGATTTTATAAACCTTGGATTGAGTTTGGTCTAGGATAGTCAATTAGAAGGTTGCCAATACACAAAATGACGGCTCAGAAAAATCTAATAGAATGTTGTTCTTCTACGATTTTACTTGTAGTCATTTTATGTAGGTCTTTGAAAAAGCTAAGTCAACATTTAGCAGACGGGATCAAGATTTCAAAACACTCTAGAAATTTGTCATAATGCGCGATTAGAACAAACTTATAGACAATGTTGCGACGCTAGGCTTGACTTTTCTGTCCAAGAGCAAATATCCTATAATGCAATTTCACATACAAGGGCGTCTTTCTATGAACAAGTCAAAAGATCTGTCTTCCACGCTGCGTGTATTTTTGGTCAATCGATGGCTATCAAGATCGAATCCAGTCGGCTGGCTCTGGTAAAACAGTAGCGAATGACAAAAGCTATTGGCCAACCTTTCACCGATTGCCAAAAGTTTTCATCAGTTAACTAAATGTGGTGACAAGAGGGAATGTCATGAGCGATTCAAATGCTGTCGAGTCGGTTTTAAATGAACTCGTTTGTGCGCTTGCATGTGCGAATAATGAAATCATCACAGACTAAATCATCTATGTTTGCGTTCATATAATTATCACAACAATATTTAAACTATCTTTACGATCTTGACCTTAAATTGTTGACTTCTAGACATGCGTGCATCACGCATTATTGTTGAAACTTTAGTTTTTGACTAGGATTATGAGAATCCTTGCTTCATTTACGTGAATTGTGTTAAATTTCTGATAAAATCACTTTATATATATATATATATATACCTTCTCATGTGACATTGACCTTTGACATACACATAATGTGGACAACATTAAGCATAAACATAGTAAACACTTGATAAAGGCAATCCAACACATGTATTATTATTTCAATGTTAAAGTAATAGTCTCAAATAAACTAATTGTTTGATTATTTAATTAGTATTTACGGGGTATTAACATCCTCCTTAGATCAAGGTCAAGGTCACGGTAAATGTCAATTTATGTCTATGAATATTTGTCAAAGATTCTATCAAGTTAATTTGAATAATGACTATTTTCTATTTGCATCTCCAACCCTACATGATCATTAAAATGATTCAAAAAGTTTGAAACAACATTCTCATGTATGTTACCTTTACCATGACCTTGACCTTGACCTTGGAAGTATATCACATGATGTAAATCAATGTCTAAAATTGGTTAACATTTGTAGAATGCAAAAACACTATAATGTATCATCCTATGATACATTCAAAGTGGTAAAAAGAAGTTTAGTCGCTTTGGGATACTGATTTCTAGGCGCATGCGCAAAAACGACGGCCATCTTGAATTTCGAAGTGGAAATCGTGCTTTTTGTGAATGGTAGACCATGCAGGTCATCTGTGCCAAATTTGATGCTTGTATCACCAAGTGAAAGATTGTTGCAGTTATCGACCCCACTATAATAGGAGGGAGAATGGCCATAGAAATTATTTCATGACAAAATTCCAAAAGTTATGCCCTATCAAGACCCCAGAACAAACGACCCCTCGATCATTAGAGTTGTGTGCTACCGACTGAGTCTTCTACGGAATCCATGTTAAAACTACATTCCATATCATGGTTTCTGAGGCATAATTGCGAAGAAGATCGCCGAAAAGTTCCGAATTTTGACGAACCTTGTTGTCAATATTTTGATCTGACATACGTATATATATACTATAATAAATATTTAATGTCAAATTCATTAAAAACCTATCAATACATAACCTGGGGAGATTTTTTAATTACTCGAGTCATTGGGTGTAAAAACGTGACGTCATTCACATTTACTGGCTGTAGCAATTAACTAATGGATATTTTACTATGAGCTCATTCAGAGCTCATCCAACTAGAAAACGCAAAAATGAGTTTAGTAAAAAGATCACAAGTAAAAAATGTTCGGTAATTTTTAGAACTTTAGGACGCATTTCATTCTTTAAATCATATCACAGCGGTCGATTGTTTTGATTGTTTCACTCATTGTCCCTGAACAGTCCATGACCATGGACCCAAGCTTTCAGCCTTATACTAAGCTTATACCTTAGCCAGTGACTGACAAATCTCCTGTAAAAAGCAGAAGTGGGAGAGCAAAGGCGATAGAAGATATTTCATGACTAAACTCAGTGCACTTTTAGGGTCTCCAATAGAAATAAGAGATTTATCTCTTTTGTGTCATCCCCGGTATTGATGTGCATGACATATGGCATTTTACATACTGTGATGTTCACCATTTGTAGGCCATGTGTCATGTCATTGTTACCAAAATAAAAGTATCATATAATATAATTTGGAAAGTCGTACTCGGGAATCTAACCCACAATCTTTGGATTCATGGTCAGAGGGGACAGTGACTGAGATAACCTGACAAATTACCATCAATTGGTGTCAAAGACAGGTCAAAGGTCAATGGAGACAATATTTGACACTTCGCACCGAGACAATTAATTATAAATCGTAATATTTTAAAAAAAATTGTTAGCCTAAGGGTCGGTGAAAAAAACATATATCTTATCGTTTGTTAAAACGTCCAATAAAGTTATTTTCTTTTAATAAAAAATATACTATAAATTTTACAATGGATGTTTTGAATTACAAGCACTTTTCTAATTTGTTGTAGTTTTTCTTGTACTTTTCTAACCACAAAATAGCTTATCTGTCATTGTTATTCTACATCTACGCCGATTTCTCCTCGGGGCCAATCAATAGCTTGGAATGTCAATGTCCTCGCTTATTTACTAGTAACCAAGGTGTTTTTCAGGTAAATAAGGGAAATTTATTGTGCTGGGTAAAAAGTTATACATGTACTTCGAGTTAATCGATTTTATTTAATCAAACAAACTTTCACTACATTTTTGTTAAATGTTATTCAACTGACAATGTAGCGTATATTGACCCCGCTGATTTAAATACTACTTTATCGATTCAAATCAGCAGGGTTAATCTATGATCTACTGACAGATTATAATTGAAAATATATCAAAACAGTACAACCTCTCCAGAACAATGCCTACAGAGGACTGAAATGTGTTGCTGTTCAGAGGTTGTTGCTCCGCAGAGGTTTAATTCAATCAAAATCAAGTCTGAGGGAAATAACAAAAACTGTCGTTGTGCAGCGGATTAGTTCTGTATAGGAACGATCTGCAGAAGCTATAATGTACTATATAGCTATAATAGAGCAAAATCAAATTCAGTGTCATCAGCGCTTTGATTTATACACTGAAACTTACCTGTGACGTCAGTTCCTGTATCCTAGACAACTTAGTCTTCTCACTATGATAAGCCTCGTGTTTGTTCCGGGTTAACTCTTCTTTAAGCTGACTTATATCATATTGTAATTCTTTTACTGTAGCCTCGTATTCGCCCTCGAGATTCTCCAACTTTAAATGAAGACCATGTCTTTCTTGCTCTAACTCCTGCAAATGGAAAAAATAACAGTTTTACTGAGGTGAAATTAAAGCAGAAAGAGGTTGTTTCATTAAAGGTGGACCGATGCCTTACTCGGAGAACAGTCGGAAATCTCATGTGCACCGATTATGATAACAGTTGTGAAGATATCTGCCTGCCAACTTTTATCATAATAGGTAAACATGAGGTTTTTACTGTTCGCCTAGTAAGGTACTGACCCGCCAGCTCCAATAACTTAGCACAAAATTCGACGTTCGATATTCGATATTCAATATCGAATATCGAACCAGCTCGACGTTCGACATTTGCATAATGTGCCAATATCGAACAGAAGTTGAATATCGAACCAGCTCGACGTTCGACATTCATTAATAATAGTCCGAATGTAGTTCTGAGGTTGAATATCGAACCAGCTCGACGTTCGACATTCATTATTAATACTAATGCGAATGAAGTTCTGAGGTTGAATATCGAACCAGTTCGACGTTCGACATTCATTAATAATAGTCCGAATGTAGTTTTGAGGTTGAATATCGAACCAGTTCGACGTTCGACATTCATTAATAATAGTCCGAATGTAGTTATAAGGTTGAATATCGAACCAGTTCGACGTTCGACATTCATTAATAATAGTCCGAATGTAGTTCTAAGGTTGAATATTGAACCAGTTCGACGTTCGACATTCATTAATGATAATGATGCGAATGTAGTTCTGAGATTGAATATCGAACCAGCTCGACGTTCGACATTCATAAAAGATAGTCCGAATGTAGTTCTGTGGTTGAATATCGAACCAGTTCGACGTTCGACATTCATTACTAATAGTCCGAATGTAGTTCTGAGGTTGAAGATCGAACCAGCTCGACGTTCGACATTCATTAATAAAAGTCTGAATGTAGTTCTGAAGTTGAATATCGAACCAGCTCGACGTTCGACATTCATTAATAATAGTCCGAATGTAGTTCTGAGGTTGAATATCGAACCAGTTCGACGTTCGACATTCATTAATAATAGTCCGAATGTAGTTTTGAGGTTGAATATCGAACCAGTTCGACGTTCGACATTCATTAATAATAGTCTGAATGTAGTTCTAAGGTTGAATATCGAACCAGTTCGACGTTCGACATTCATTAATAATAGTCCGAATGTAGTTCTAAGGTTGAATATCGAACCAGTTCGACGTTCGACATTCATTAATAATAGTCCGAATGTAGTTCTGAGGTTGAATATCGAACCAGCTCGACGTTCGACATTCATTAATAATAGTCCGAATGTAGTTCTAAGGTTGAATATCGAACCAGTTCGACGTTCGACATTCATTAATGATTTTGATGCGAATGTAGTTCTGAGATTGAATATCGAACCAGCTCGACGTTCGACATTCATTAATAATAGTCCGAATGTAGTTCTGAGGTTGAATATCGAACCAGCTCGACGTTCGACATTCATTAATAATAGTCCGAATGTAGTTCTGTGGTTGAATATCGAACCAGTCTGACGTTCGGACGACTTGTTTCAGCGGGGATACCTCGATTGGGCCCTTGGCCGCGCTTGAATCAGTGGAGCACGGCCTGTTTCTGCGGGGAAAACCTCGGCTTGGCCCTGGGCGGCGCTGGAATCAGCGGCATGCGGCTTGGATCAGCGGGGGAACCTCGGCTGGGCACTCGGACGGGGCTTCAGCTGGCTCTGTGGGCTCTGTGGGCCTTCTACCGGGGTCTACGCGGCCTGCCGCTAATACCTGCCTGGTTGGATTTTAGCGGAGGCAAGCAAGGGACACCGGGGTTTACCTCGGCTGCAAGCCAGGCGCGCTTGTATCAGCGGCGGACGGCTTGATTCGGCGGGGAAACATCGGCTGGGCCCTTGGTCGCACTTGAATCAGCGGAGCACGGCTTAAACGGGGAAAGCCCGGCTAGACCTTCGGCCGCGCTTGAATCAGCGGCGGACGGCTTGTTTCAGCGGGGAAACCTCGGCTGGATCCTTGGCCGCGCTTGAATCAGCGGAGCACGGCCTGTTTCAGCGGGGGAACCTCGGCTGGGCCCTGGGCGGCGGTGGAATCAGCGGCAGGCGGCTTGGATCAGCGGGGAATCTCGGCTGGGCTCTGCTCGACGTTGATGCGAATGTAGTTCTGAAGTTGAATATCGAACCAGCTCGACGTTCGACATTCATTAATAATAGTCCGAATGTAGTTTTGAGGTTGAATATCGAACCAGTTCGACGTTCGACATTCATTAATAATAGTCCGAATGTAGTTTTGAGGTTGAATATCGAACCAGTTCGACGTTCGACATTCATTAATTATAGTCCGAATGTAGTTCTAAGGTTGAATATCGAACCAGTTCGACGTTCGACATTCATTAATGATAATGATGCGAATGTAGTTCTGATGTTGAATATCGAACCAGCTCGACGTTCGACATTCATTAATAATACTAATGCGAATGTAGTTCTGAGGTTGAATATCGAACCAGCTCGACGTTCGACATTCATTAATAAAAGTCGAATGTAGTTTTGAGTTTGAATATCGAACTAGCTCGACGTTCGACATTCATTAATAAAAGTCTGAATGTAGTTCTGAAGTTGAATATCGAACCAGCTCGACGTTCGACATTCATTAATAATAATCCGAATGTTGTTCTGATGTTGAATATCGAACCAGCTCGACGTTCGACATTCATTAATAATACTAATGCGAATGTAGTTCTGAGGTTGAATATCGAACCAGTTCGACGTTCGACATTCATTCATGATAGTCCGAATGTAGTTCTAAGGTTCAATATCGAACCAGCTCGATATTTGACATTCGTTAATAATATTAGACGTATGTATTTTTTTCAATATTTAGCACATTGGTTGTTGACTTAATTTCTTTGGATCGAAGTACTTTTATTCATGCAATATTTGTTTTTAATATTTTTGTTGACACAATATTAAGACATCTAGCTAACAAATTATATAGTCAATCACATGAATAGACTATATCCGGAATTCAAATTTTTGGGGTTTTATTGTCCGTTTTTTCTCAACTGTCAAAGCTTGAATAATTTCACGGTGACTGAATGCATTGTTTTTGTACTGGCGGCCTAATTGTTATTAAAAATATCTCGACTAAAACATATCATACGGCATAAACAGCTTAACTTGATCATAATACACGCTTTCGGAAACTCATGGATGTTTTACAACAATGATTTTTATAAACGCATTCACCGTGAAATTATTCATGTTCTGACAGTTGAGAAAAAACGAACAATACTTGTGGTACAAACAAATTTTTGTGTTAGTTGCGTGTTTGTTTTGTTGGATTAAACGCCGCAGCAACACATTGTATAGGTCATATCATGGCAGTCAGTCAACCTACTCACCGTTCCTGGAAAGCCTAAATCTCTGGATTTAGCTGTTAACCAGTTACTAGGCGCTACTTCCGTCAGTGACTGACAACTGCCGTACATGATTTTGAATCAGTGGTAGAAGGGAGAATGACAATAGAAATTATTTCATGACCAAGCTTCACGACAGTATCCCCCGCCCATGAATCGAACTCACGACACCTCGATCAGAAGACTTGTTCGCTACCGACTGAGCTAGCCGGGCTAGCCGTAACTTTTATCGTTACAATGAAAGTATGTACAGAGAACAATTGGATTTATTCCGATTTTGTACCGCCTGTGCACGAAACCCATAATTTGAAGTTCCGAAAAAAGCCTATTTATATGAAGCGTCGCTGTGCTGCACGAGAGCGATAATCAATCGTGCATCAATCGTGTAAATAAAAGAACAATGAATAATTAACTGCACTTTTTAGTCGCCGAAACGGGTTGCGACCAACAGAGGAGGTATATTCGGTGTCCCGTGCTTAACCCCGCTTAAATCAAGCGAGACAGGCCGATATCAGCGACAATTCGCGTAGACCCCAGTAACGGTCCCGCAAAGCCCGATGAAGCCCCGGCCGAGTACTTAGCCGATGTTCCCCCGTTGATCCAAGCCGCCTGCCGCTGGTTCAAGCGCGGCAAAGGGCCCAGCCGAGGTTTACCCGCTGAAAGAGGCCGTGCTCCGCTGATTCAAGCGCGGCCAAGGGCCCAGCCGATGTTTCCCCGCTGAAACAAGCCGTCTGATGCTGATTCAAGCGCCCCTGGCTTGCAGCCGAGGTAAACCCTGGTGTCCCGTCCTTGCCTCCGCTGAAATCAAACGCACCAGACCGATATCGGTAGCAGGCCGCATAGACCCTCGTTAAAGGCCCGCGGAGCCCGATAAAGCCCCGGCAGAGTGCCCAGCCGAGGTTTCCCCGCTGATCGAAGCCGCCTGCCTTTGATTTAAGCACGGCCAAGGGCCCATCCGAGGTTTCCCCGCTGGAATATGCCGTCCGCCGCGGATTCAAGAGCGCCTGGCGCTGATACAACGCGGCCATGGGCCCAGCCGAGGTTTCCCCGCTGATCCAAGCCGTCCGCCGCTGATTCAAGCGCTGCCAAGGGACAAGCTGGGCTTTCCCCGCTGAAACAAGCCGTGTTCCGCTGATTCAAGCGCGGCCAAGGATCCAGCGGAGGTATCCCCGCTGAAACAAGCCGTCCGCCGCTGATTCAAGCGCGGCCGAATGCCCAGCCGGGCTTTCCCCGCTGAAACAAGCCGTGCTCCGCTGATTCAAGCGCGACCAAGGCCCCAGCCGATGTTTCCCCACCAAATCAAGCCGTCCGCCGCTGATTCAAGCGCGCCTGGCTTGCAGCCGAGGTAAACCCCGGTGTCCCTTGCTTGCCTCTGCTGAAATCAAGCCAGACAGGCGCGTATCATCGGCAGGCCGCGTAGACCCCGGTAGAAGCCCGCAGAGCCCGCTGAAGCCCCGACCGGGTGCCCAGCCGAGGTTCCCCCGCTTATCTAAGCCGCCTGCCGCTGATTCCAGCGCCGCCCAGAGCACAGCCGAGGTTTCCTCGCTGAAACAAGCCGTGCTCCGCTGATTCATGCGCGGCCTAGTGCCCAGTATAGGCTTCGCATCATTATTGTTAATGAATGTCGAACGTCGAACTGGTTCGATATTCAACCTCAGAACTATATTCGGACTATAACTAATGAATGTCGAACATCAAGCTGGTTCGATATTGAACTTCAGAACTACTTTCTGACTATTATTAATGAATGTCGAACGTCGACCTGGTTCGATATTCAACCGCAGAAAAAATTCGGATTAGTATCAATGAATATCGAACGTCGAGCTGGTTCGATATTCAACATCAGAACTACATTCGGACTATTATTAATGAATGTCGAACGTCGAACTGGTTCGATATTCAACCTCAGAACTGCATTCGCATTATTATCATGAATGAATGTCGAACGTCGAACTGGTTCGATATTCAGCCTCAGAACTACATTCGGACTATTATCAATGAATGTCGAACGTCGAGCTGGTTCGATATTCAACTTCAGAACTACATTCGGACTATTATTAATGAATGTCGAACGTCGAGCTGGTTCGATATTCAACTTCAGAACTACATTCGGACTATAATTAATGATGTCGAACGTCGAGCTGGTTCGATATTCAACTTCAGAACTACATTCGGACTATTATTAATGAATGTCGAACGTCGAACTGGTTCGATATTCAACTTCAGAACTACATTCGGACTATAATTAATGAATGTCGAACGTCGAGCTGGTTCGATATTCAACCTCAGAACTACATTCGGACTATTATTAATGAATGTCGAACGTCGAGCTGGTTCGATATTCAAACTCAAAACTACATTCGGACTATCTTTTATGAATGTCGAACGTCGAGCTGGTTCGATATTCAATCTCAGAACTACATTCGCATCATTATCATTAATGAATGTCGAACGTCGAACTGGTTCGATATTCAACCTCAAAACTACATTCGGACTATTATTAATGAATGTCGAACGTCGAACTGGTTCGATATTCAACCTCAGAACTACATTCGCATTAGTATTATTAATGAATGTCGAACGTCGAGCTAGTTCGATATTCAACCTCAGAACTACATTCGGACTATTATTAATGAATGTCGAACGTCGAGCTGGTTCGATATTCAACTTCAGAACTACATTCGCATCAACGTCGAGCAGAGCCCAGCCGAGATTCCCCGCTGATCCAAGCCGCCTGCCGCTGTTTCCAGCGCCGCCCAGGGCCCAGCAGAGGTTTCCCCGCAGAAACAGGCCGTGTTCCGCTGATTCAAGCGCGGCCAAGGGTCCAGCCGAGGTTTCCCCGCTGAAACAAGCCGTCCGCCGCTGATTCAAGCGCGGCCGAAGGTCTAGCCGGGCTTTCCCCGCTTAAACAAGCCGTGCTCCGCTGATTCAAGTGCGACCAAGGGCCCAGCCGATGTTTCCCCGCCGAATCAAGCCGTCCGCCGCTGATACAAGCGCGCCTGGCTTGCAGCCGAGGTAAACCCCGGTGTCCCTTGCTTGCCTTCGCTAAAATCCAACCAGGCAGGTATTAGCGGCAGGCCGCGTAGACCCCGGTAGAAGGCCCACAGAGCCCACAGAGCCAGCTGAAGCCCTGTCCGAGTGCCCAGCCGAGGTTCCCCCGCTGATCCAAGCCGCATGCCGCTGATTCCAGCGTCGCCCAGGGCCAAGCCGAGGTTTTCCCCGCAGAAACAGGCCGTGCTCCACTGATTCAAGCGCGGCCAAGGGCCCAATCGAGGTATCCCCGATGAAACAAGTCGTCCGAACGTCAGACTGCTTCGATATTCAACCACAGAACTACATTCGGACTATTATTAATGAATGCCGAACGTCGAGCTGGTTCGATATTCAACCTCAGAACTACATTCGGACTATTATTAATGAATGTCGAACGTCGAGCTGGTTCGATATTCCATCTCAGAACTACATTCGCATCAAAATCATTAATGAATGTCGAACGTCGAACTGGTTCGATATTCAACCTCAGAACTACATTCGGACTATTATTAATGAATGTCGAACGTCGAGCTGGTTCGATATTCAACCTCAGAACTACATTCGGACTATCTTTTATGAATGTCGAACGTCGAGGTGGTTCGATATTCAATCTCGAACTACATTCGCATCATTATCATTAATGAATGTCGAACGTCGAACTGGTTCGATATTCAACCTTAGAACTACATTCGGACTATTATTAATGAATGTCGAACGTCGAACTGGTTCGATATTCAACCTTAGAACTACATTCGGACTATTATTAATGAATGTCGAACGTCGAACTGGTTCGATATTCAACCTCAAAACTACATTCGGACTATTATTAATGAATGTCGAACGTCGAACTGGTTCGATATTCAACCTCAGAAATACATTCGCATTAGTATTAATAATGAATGTCGAACGTCGAGCTGGTTCGATATTCAACCTTAGAACTACATTCGGACTATTATTAATGAATGTCGAACGTCGAGTTGGTTCGATATTCAACCTCAAAACTACATTCGGACTATTATTAATGAATGTCGAACGTCGAACTGGTTCGATATTCAACCTCAGAACTACATTCAGACTATTATTAATGAATGTCGAACGTCGAGCTGGTTCGATATTCAACCTAAGAACTACATTCGGACTATTATTAATGAATGTCGAACGTCGAGCTGGTTCGATATTCAACCTCAGAACTACATTCGGACTATTATTAATGAATGTCGAACGTCGAGCTGGTTCGATATTCAACCTCAGAACTACATTCGGACTATTATTAATGAATGTCGAACGTCGAGCTGGTTCGATATTCAACCACACAACTACATTCGGGCTATTATTAATGAATGTCGAACGTCGAGCTGGTTCGATATTCAACCTCAGAACTACATTCGGACTATTATTAATGAATGTCGAACTTCGAGCTGGTTCGATATTCAACCTCAGAACTACCTTTGGACTATTATGAATGAATGTCGAACTTCGAGCTGGTTCGATATTCAACCTCAGAACTACATTCGGACTATTATTAATGAATGTCGAACGTCGAGCTGGTTCGATATTCAACCTCAGAACTACATTCGGACTATTATTAATGAATGTCGAACTTCGAGCTGGTTCGATATTCAACCACAAAACTACATTCGTGCTATTATTAATGAATGTCGAACGTCGAGCTGGTTCGATATTCAACCACAGAACTACATTCGGGCTATTATTAATGAATGTCGAACGTCGAGCTGGTTCGATATTCAACCACAGAACTTCATTCGGGCTATTATTTATGAATGTCGAACGTCGATCTGGTTCGATATTCAACCACAGAACTACATTCGCATTATTGTTATTAATGAATGTCGAACGTCGAGCTGGTTCGATATTCAAACACAGAACTACATTCGGGCTATTATTAATGAATGTCGAACGTCGAGCTGGTTCGATATTCAACCTCAGAACTACATTCAGACTATTATTAATGAATGTCGAACGTCGAGCTGGTTCGATATTCAACCACAGAACGACATTCGCATTATTGTTAATAATGAATGTCGAACTTCGAGCTGGTTCGATATTCAACCTCAGAACTACCTTTGGACTATTATGAATGAATGTCGAACTTCGAGCTGGTTCGATATTCAACCTCAGAACTACATTCGGACTATTATTAATGAATGTCGAACGTCGAGCTGGTTCGATATTCAACCTCAGAACTACATTCGGACTATTATTAATGAATGTCGAACTTCGAGCTGGTTCGATATTCAACCACAAAACTACATTCGTGCTATTATTAATGAATGTCGAACGTCGAGCTGGTTCGATATTCAACCACAGAACTACATTCGGGCTATTATTAATGAATGTCGAACGTCGAGCTGGTTCGATATTCAACCACAGAACTTCATTCGGGCTATTATTTATGAATGTCGAACGTCGATCTGGTTCGATATTCAACCACAGAACTACATTCGCATTATTGTTATTAATGAATGTCGAACGTCGAGCTGGTTCGATATTCAAACACAGAACTACATTCGGGCTATTATTAATGAATGTCGAACGTCGAGCTGGTTCGATATTCAACCTCAGAACTACATTCAGACTATTATTAATGAATGTCGAACGTCGAGCTGGTTCGATATTCAACCACAGAACGACATTCGCATTATTGTTAATAATGAATGTCGAACGTCGAGCTGGTTCGATATTCAACCACAGAACTACATTCGGGCTATTATTAATGAATGTCGAACGTCGAGCTGGTTCGATATTCAACCACAGAACTACATTCGGGCTATTATTAATGAATGTCGAACGTCGAGCTGGTACGATATTCAACCACAGAACTACATTCGGGCTATTATTAATGAATGTCGAACGTCGAGCTGGTTCGATATTCAGCCTCAGAACTACATTCGGACTATTATTAATGAATGTCGAACGTCGAACTGGTTCGATATTCAACCTCAGAACTACATTCGGGCTATTATGAATGAATGTCGAACGTCGATCTGGTTCGATATTCAACCACAGAACTACATTCGCATTATTGTTATTAATGAATGTCGAACGTCGAGCTGGTTCGATATTCAAACACAGAACTACATTCGGGCTATTATTAATGAATGTCGAACGTCGAGCTGGTTCGATATTCAACCTCAGAACTACATTCAGACTATTATTAATGAATGTCGAACGTCGAGCTGGTTCGATATTCAACCACAGAACGACATTCGCATTATTGTTAATAATGAATGTCGAACGTCGAGCTGGTTCGATATTCAACCTCAGTACTACATTCGGACTATTATAAATGAATGTCGAACTTCGAACTGGTTCGATATTCCATTTCATTTCGATATTCGAATGTCGAACGTCGAGCTGGTTCGATATTCAACCTCAGAACTACATTCGGGCTATTATTAATGAATGTCGAACGTCGAACTGGTTCGATATTCCATTTCATTTCGATATTCGAATGTCGAACGTCGAGCTGGTTCGATATTCAATCTCAGTTCGATATTTGGATAATTTTGGCGAATGTCGAACGTCTAGCTGGTTCGATATTCAATTTCAGTTCGATATTCGCACATTATGCTAATGTCGAACGTCGAACTGGTTCGATGTTCGATATTGAATATCGAATATCGAACATCGAATGTTGTGCCAAGTTATTGGACCTTGACCCGCCTTAAGAATTAAAACAATTTATAAATTTTACGAAGCCCCTAAAGTGACATTTTGAAATACTTTTTTTTACTATTATTTAATTTTTACAAAATACTATTTTGTTTTTACGAAATATTATTTCGTTTTTACGGATTATATTACGTTTAAACGAAATACTTGTGAAAATAAAAACAAGTACTTGAAAATGTCTCTTTAAAAGGGCTCCGTGAAATTGGGCACATCATTGGATTAATATTCTCAAAAGATGGAAAAAAATCATATATTGGCCATTGAAAATGACAAAAATTACAAAATAGTTAATTAGTAATTATTTTACTCGCTTTTTTATTGGGGGGGGGGGGCTCAATGTGGAGACATGGGATACCATTTTATTTCAATTTAAAATTATGCCAGATGGAAATACATGTATATGCTCTTAAATTTATCCACTTGTTTTCGGGACAGTATCAATCATGATTAGTTTCGCTCGTAGCAATGCTATTCTTGAAAATAGGCTTACAAAGCACACTTAGTGAAATAAAATCAATCTTGCTCCGATATCGACGCATATCCTCTATATATGTATACTTTTGTTTATGTCTAAAATAAAAATCTTTTATTGTAAATCAGCCTGGATCTATATCAACTAACAATAGAATTAAAAGGTTGACGTTCGCTTTTCAACTCTTGCAGACAGATCAAACAATTTAACTATTGTATTCAACTTGTATACAAAGTTTTCAATATATTTAATTACTAATAGTTCGTGTTCAAATTACTATAATGAGATAATGGGAGACTTATCATTGACGGATCTCACTGACGTATTGTTAGTATTGATTATAATACGTATATATAAAATCAAAGTACTGATAGTCAGGGCTCGAAATTAAGCTCGCATACTCGCAAATTGCGAGCGGATTTCGAAAATTGCCAGTAGCTTTTATTTTAACTCGCAAATTTTCGCGAGTTCCAACCGACGCAAAAATATTACTGTCTAAACTAGTGAGGCTCAAATTAGCTTAGAAACGACCAGATAGATCGATAGTATCAATTAAAGATTCATCTAAAGACATGTTTGGTACCCTTTGTCTATCCCACAGTAACCCCCTTGTTCCACCCATCGTTAAATATAGTACTATGTAGTTTTTGTATTGCATATATGAATTGTAACTATGTATTTTGTTAAGATTTTTAGAAAAAAAAAACGCGAGTCACTTTTTCATTTACGAGTTAAAATAAAATAAACTCGCAAAAATTTGCAAGTCCAATTTTTTGTTAAATTCGAGTTATGCTGATAATGCAAATAGGACGGTTCTACTAAAAAAAAAACTTAAAATCAAAGTGCGGAAAGTACTGGGACCGTTTTTACTAAAATTGCAAACAAGACCATAACACTACGCTAAAATTTTTAAGAATCTAAAAAGTGTGTATTTTTGCAGGAACGTGTGATAAATCGTTCAATCTTTATTGCTAACTAATGAAACTTGATCTATAGTATTCTATAGTCTTCTTTTTAGAAACACATTAACGCTGAAGGTACTTATTCTCTTGGACTGCGATTGCAACGATATCGCCAAAGTAATCCGGATGAATTTTTGCAGAATTTTGAATCGAACTGGCTCGGTTTTGTTCATAAGAGTCAATGCAAATCGCTGTCCAAAGGAATGAGCACCCACATTTACAAAGATGAATTTAAAAAAAAACATTGAATTTATTCCCCTAAACCGTGATTACTTCTCATGAAATAATTCCCATTATAATGTAACTGCAAAATGTACCACTATGATACAAAATAAGGCACATTACCCCTTTGCAACAAAATATTAATAACAGGCAGGTTCGAAAATTTCAATGTAACGCCACTGACCCCTTTTCCAAAAATGCTGAAAAATTTAGGATTTATATACCAAAGGGCGATACGTATCAGTCGTCAACCTGAACCAGTCATTGTTTGTGTAGTTTTTTTAACTGGTTATTAAACAGAGGTTTGACTGTACGTATAATCTATTTATAACGCTTATTAATGAAATAATGTGCAGTCATTTCTATTTAAAAGTATAAAGAGCTTGTATAGTTTGTCTTTTGATAAAGATCAAATAAGCAGTCATGCTTTATGACAAAATGAAATCTGATTTTGTATTCATGACAAGAAAAGCTTAATTAATTTATGATACTATTATTACACTAAAGATGACAATGCATACATCAGTGCTGGAGGCTATTTTACTTCAGATAAGATTCTTTGTCCAAAACTCCCAAACCCCTTAAAGTTTAATAAACAAAGGCCAGCAAAAATTAAAGTATTTTCTTATGGCCTGACGTAACCTACCCAAAAATCGCTGGATTCGAAACCTCATAATTATTTAACCAATTGATTAAGGATTCGACTTCTGTAGAACATAGAAACACGGTGTGTTTAATATCGTGTTAGTCCTGATTTTTCATGGTATTTCTATACATGGCGCGCACATTAACCCCGCTGATTTAAATAATCATTCCAGTACTTTTGAACCCACAATCAATAAAATTAGATACACATACATTAACTTGTGTACAAGAATTATCAATCATACATCGAGTATTTAAATCAGCGGAGTTAAAGAATGCACCACTGACAGTAGAAATAGAATCAAACAATAAAAACCCCGTTTTATCAAAAATATATCTTCAGATATTGCCTTAAACACTTACAATAAGAAAAACACATAAACTGACACTAAATTTAACACCTTAACGCCATCACTGTCTTCAAACAAAACAATACAAACATCAGAGACAATACAAATATAGAAAGTTTCTGTAATAAAATGTTAGTTAATGTGACAGTTTATGTGTGGCGTTAATTATTAATTCATTTTTTCTAACTAGTTGATGAGAGAGCTTAGACTTTAATGTTTTCTATTTATTGTGAATGTACGGAGACCCAAAAGTGACATTTTGAAATATTTTTATTATTTTCACAATAATTTTGTCTAAACGAAATGTAAGTTGGTTTTATTGAATTTTTTATTATTTTCATGTCTTTTTGAAACATTAAAACCTTATTGTAATGATTATATTTCTTTCAAGAAACATTATTTCTTTTGTAATTTTATTTCGTTTTTATTTTCATTTTTTTATTATACTTGTCGAAATAATATTAGTTCCATTTTACTAAACATTTATTTTGTCTTGATGAATATTACATGCATTTCGTTTTTAAAACGTCTTTGAACATTATTATGTAATGTGGTATTTTTACAATCATTTTGTTTAAACGAAATTATTATTTCTTTTTTACGAAATATTAATAATTTCTTTTTCCGCATTATTATTTCGTAAAAACGAAATAATTATTACGTATAAGCAAAATAATTTTGAAAATACAAAAGTGATTCGAAATGTCACTTTAGGGGCTCCGTAGTTTAGAAAGCTTCGACATTTAATGTTTGTATTTATTGGGGATGTTATTGTTGAATACAACATCAAAGATAAAATATAAACATGTTGTTATCGTCACGTCAGATCGATATGAACAAACACAATATATACAGTTTGAGTAATAATCTATATTATCTTTCTCTATGCTCTAAATTCAATGAAGATATAGTGAAGCGGACAGCTCACCTAACTACTGTTCCCTGCACTTGAATAATAACAATTGTTCTACGGATATCAAATTCCTATACTCTTATATATATAAAGAGTGACGAACGTAAGTTTGGCTCGAAAGGCACGTTTTGTAGATGCGTGCCTAAATTTTCAACAGAGAGATAATGAAGTGGACACCTTCACTTAACAATTACTTCTTGTAATAAACCAATACAAAACTCCCATCCTCAAAATATAATGCCTACTTTATTGTATAAAACTTATGACTGCTAGCTTGGCCTCGAAGCCTTGTTTTGCCATGCGCTTTTTTAATAGAGCAATGGTAAAGCGGACTGTTTACTTAACCATCGTACTCAGATCCAAAAGTGTTAGAATCACTTTTTATAACCAAAAGGTCTGCTTTCTAACATGATTATAGCTACTGTCGTCAAAGATTTAAAGTGATAAACCCTCACCCCAAAGACCATATGTTCAAATATATAGCGATCTTATTATAACCTTGGCATAAAGTCATGTCTCTACTTTATTAATATTTTAAACATAAATGCATCTATATTTGGGAGGGGGGTTAACCAAACCATCGCCTCTTAGTTTCATCAATATAATAGTCCCATCCTAAAAATGATTGCTTTCTAACATAATTATAAACTTGGCTTGAAATCACAATTTCTAGTTTTATTAATCTTTTATACGTAGCTGTATGGGGAGCAATTAATCCCAACAATTGTCTCTTGGGTTAGGGTTCATTCATACAATAATTATATCCTACATGTACGTAAGCAAACTGCCTATTTTCTTACAAGCAAACCATGATCGGTTGCTTGACTTGAACTCATGACCAGCAACCAGTGAGAGTTTACAGCGATTTGAAAATCAGTCTTCGTAACCACTTGACCACGGATGGGGGTTTAATGTATCGACTGAATACAGTTCAATACCAGGACATATTAGATACATACGTACGTAAACATGTGTGGGGATTTTTATCTATCTGCCATAATTAACGTAAATAATTGAGTAGGAAAATTGATCGGTCCATTAAATTGTTCCTAATAACAGATTCACTAAATCTTTCAATGAAATGAATGATGCTTTACGTCGCATTTCTCTTTGTTTTGTTTTTGGTTGGGTTTAATGTCGTAGCAACACATTGTATAGGTCTTACCAAGGCGGTCAGTCAACCTACTAACCGTTTCTGAACAGGCTTACTCTCTGGATTTAGCTGTTAACGAGTTACTAGGGAAATACTTCCGTCAGTGACTGACTACTGTCCTATATGATTTAAAATCAGTGGTAGATGAGAGACTGGCCGTAGTATTTATTTTATGACCAAACTCCACAAAAGTATGCCTATTCTGGGATTTGAATCCTAGGCCCCTCGATCAGTAGACTTGTGTGCTACCAACTGAGCTAGCCGGACGGGCAGTTGTCCGCTTTAAACAATTATTTTCAGCCATTGTGGAGGGGATTTTTTGTACACGCCATTTCTTTGAAAGGCTGATAGCTTAGGACCCGAGCTTTTAACCAAGTACTACACATATCCTAATTCAGTGACTGACAACTATTCTACTAGTTACAGTGTACCCGGGAGAAAATATTTCAAGAAAAATAACCCATAAAGGTGAGAATGTTTTTGTCTCGAATAAGACATTTAAAATGATTCCGCTTTTCAGACCACCTCGCTTATAAGACCACGTTTTAGAGACCGGTTGGTGGTTTCAATAGAGGGGTTCCACTGTAGAAACACCTATATTGTAAAGAAACACATTCTCAGATATGTCTGTATACACTTTATAAAATTAGTTTTTAGCTTTTATCTAGATTACCACGAAGCATCATCCCTTATTTCCATATATAGTTTAGATATTATTATTTAATCTAAGCAATATTACAGACGATCTATAGAAACCATTTTTAGGAGATAGAAAACTTATAAGGCAATTTTGTCTGTAGACAGATTTTAGTCTCAGACATGACTCAATGCAAGTTGGAACCAATCGATAAGATAACTGCGATACAAATGTATATATAGTATATATATGACGGGATTGCTGTCATTCGTTGTAAGTACAGTGATACTCCCTTTATGAACCACTTAAAAATAACAACATTTCCACAATAAACAGCTACCTTTCAACAACGGTCAAAACCAAAAAAAAACCTCTGCTTCACATTAAATTGTCTCCTTATAACAGTCATCTTAAAGCAACATTTACCTTTCAAAAACGACAACTTACAAATCACCATTACCTCTATGTAACCGTCATTTTTAAATGAAAGTCATCTCAATTACACCTACCTCTAAAAAATTAACCCCTACCCTATAAAAGTCATCGAGATTTGGAATCTCGTTTCCCGAAGGGGGTATGGGTTCGAATCTCATCCGGGGAGGTTATACCCTTCTATGAAAATTTGACAACTATGTCAATTTTTCTCCATTAATAAGATATATAGATAAGTTTCTGGCCTTGTAGAAAGGTAGATGAGTACTGGTTATAGACAAGGATCCAGGAAAGCTTGGTTAGGTGGGCTAGACGCTGTAAAATGACCAAAAAGTGTTGACACGGTGTTAAACCCAATATAAACAAAAAGCCTATAAAATATTCGCAAAACAGCTACCTCGTAATAACATTCACATCTAAAACCAACCATCTCTAAACAACGGCGACCTCTCAAAAACAACCTATACAAAGATTAACCTACTACTGACTGTTGTAGAGGGGTTTCACTGTAGTATAGTTCAATGGTACACATGCGTACATGTAACATTTGTGATGTATATATTTATGTTTACTCACGTACGAGACCAAAACAAAGAAAGTCATAAAGTTATATCGACCTGTTTGTGAACATTATCTGGGAAAATATTGCATCAGTATATATATCAGTAATTTCAACCAAGCTCCTTTACCCTGCATTTCAACCCTACTCACTGTCCCAAAATATACGAAACCAAGCCTTCAGCGTAGTATATAGCACACACCATTGCAAGTTTCTCAAAGAGGGCTACTTAGGTAGGTAAGAGAATGACCGTAAAAATATTGCCTGACAAAACTTGTCGAGCTACGAACTCACAACCCCAAGAATAGTTCTAAGAAGTGCTGCCACGAAATCTATTGACAGGGGTTGAATTACGAAGCATATTTTTTTTTGTTAATACAAATCATAAATTGGTCTTGAAGGCTACGATTAACAAATTGTTATTATTATGAATTAGTATGCTATCGCCAGAAGATAGCTAGCTTTCATTCGTATTATTTTAGCCAAACAGAATTAAGTATTTAAACATTTTGTTAATATTTTCTGTTATTGACTTACGACAATTATTGTCGCAGAATAAGTTTACGACAGACAATGTTTAAAACGTATTTGATTTTAACATTAGTAAATACATGAAGTGAAAACCTCGTCTAAATCAAAGCTCCAAGTCGTTAATTGGATCGAACTGTAGTTGAACTTGATTATAATTTAATGCACTTGTACATTGTATTAACAAATACACTGCCCTCCAAAACTTCCTTCACAGTCAATTTATTTAATTGCTACAAATTCCAAGTTCAAGTTAGGAGAATTAATAAATCATTGTTTATTTCATTCATTATCCAGGCGTGGAAACTAAATTTCAATTGGAACATTCTATTTTTGAGTTCCAACAAAGGTTATCTATCAGCCTCCAAAACTTTAGTCAATGTACATGTATCTCAATAAACCAGTACCAAGTTTGAGATATTTTTATAATTTCATATTCAAAAGAAATAAAATACTGGTTTCAAAAAGCAAAATTAAAAATCATTTAACAATAAACAGCTTTCATAATTTTTTGAGATTTCAAATAAGACAATGTACATTGTGAATGTGTGAAGGAACTTTTGGAAGACTGTGTATACAAATGTTTCAATGTATATTTAGCTTTCAGGGTTTACGTTTAATTAATTTATATTGTAATTTACACTCGAACGACGAGTGACAGATGTTAATTAGAGAACGACCTGTTGGTTTATTAACATTTTACACCATTTACAGACACTTTTATTTCGGTATCTACGACAAACGACTCACAAACAAAATGTGTAGGGTCACATGCAACTTGATACATGAAAAACATGCATAATAATCACAATGGGTTGTTATTCTTGATTCTTCAGAAGAATACTTTAAAGCGCTAAGCCTAAAACTCGAAAGAAACATCATTTCGGTCCCAAAAGTGTTAGGTCTTACAATTCGGACCCAAAGCCATTAGTCTTAGAGTATTTTCACTTCAGACCTAAAGGTGTTCGTATATTTTAAGTTTGGACCCAACACTGTTTTTTGTTTCAGTTACAATGTAGATCCCAACTGGGTTAGGTATTTTAGTTCGCTCAAAAAAGAGTTCGTTTATTTTAGTTCCGCCCCAAATATGTTCGTATTGCTCATGTAACCCAAGTATACTGACCTCAATTCTTTGACTATACTCTTCATGAACTTGTTCAATCTTTTTCTCTAAGTCACTGTTTTTCTCTAATAAAGCTTTCCCAAGTTCAGCCGCTAGCATCAAATCTCTTTCTTTTTGTTCCAACATATTCCGTAGACTTCCAGGATCTTCGTCGCCATAGTGATGCTCGTAATTATCTTCCTCAAAGACCACGTGACCCTCTTCCATTTTATAAATCCAACTTTGAAATAAAATTATGAAATTTTAAGAAATAAAAACACTTAATTAATCCTGTGAATTAAAATTATGTTATTAAACTTATTAAACACGTGGAACGATAGAATAAACAGTACTACAAATTTTGGCACTTTTTCTTCGTCCTCATAAAAGTCTGAAAATATCTTTCAAAAATATTATTATTCATACAGATATTTACATATGTTAAGAATAAAACATTAATATATGGCGATATTAAATTCCATCATTTTTTTCAGAATTTCACCACACGGAACGCACAGTTAATTCCTTTTTCTGCGATTGAAGAGTATTTTAGTACCTCCTTAATTATCCAATCGTTTTCTCCTAAAATTTCAGGAAAATCCTCTTTTTTCAGAATTTTAGTCCTCGAGCTATGATTCCCATATGTCGATAAATGCTACGTTTCTTATAATTTATGATTTAATGACGTAATATCTATAAATAACCTTGACCTTGCTCTTCTTTACAAAAAACAACAAATCACACAAAAACCTCACAGGTGAGTTGATTATCAATATTTATATTTCATTAAAAAGAAGGTGAATAAAAAACACATGTTTAACTTATTTCCATAGCAACGAGTCCTATACAAATACACAGCCGTCCAAAAAAACCTTTTTTATACAAGGAAATTTATCGTCCACACAAAAGTTAACAAAAAAGTGAAGATAAATAAATTAGAAAAGATGTTTAAAAGGCTACATTTGATTTTTACAAATATATACAACACGAAGAATATCGAATAACGCTATCTACATTTTAAAGATGAAATTTCGAGTCAGTTTTCTACATTTCAATAGCTTGCTAATCAACGTTCATAGTAAATTGACAAATAAACAACGCACTCAAAATATCCATTTTTGAAAACAAACTCTTTTCAATATACATAAGATAAGCTTTCATCTTACGCTTGCACTAAATGCGACCATAGTCTATATATTTTAAATGTCAACATTTTCGACATTTATAAAAATTGACAAGACATGATCACACGCGCAATCATTTCTAGCCGACGGCTAATTAAAACTAGTTCGTGAACATTTGTTTAATAAACGCTTGTATTATATACAAACTAACTCATGTAAACTGTCCACAATTTTTCAAGAAAGAACGTTTGAAATCTAATTCACATTAAACACTTCCAAATGAAGACAGAAACACCTTTGAAATTTCACTTTCTAAACAAAAACCGGTGAGTCATGCACGACTATATCATCACAAAGCGTAAAATTGATTTATCCAAATGTTTTGATGTAGTCGTAACATAAAAGAAACATAAATTATTACAACAGCGTAAAAGTATTGCGTGAACCATTGAAAACAAAATGTCCGATATTTTCATGAATCACTCAGCATGGTTCTTGTAGCAATGATTAGAATTCACAAAGCTGTTAATGTTATGTATTTGCGTTTCATCAGTGACTATTACAATATCGATCTATGAGTGCTTCCCGTCACATCGCCTACCTGTAGTATCGATAAAAACTATACTTCACGAAATTGAAAACGGTGACCAGACGTGATCTAACTTTCACTCCGATTCGATCGAATATTTTCACTCGATTAACTACACTGCGGGAAATTGTAAGCGTCGACTAGGCTAGTTTTAAGTTATAGTCTGCGTCGAAAGTCAAAATAGTGGCTTAGAATGGGTCTATCGATATGCTATACTGTATTAAATTGTAAGTGGTTACATAAGACGAGTGTATGGGTTACTTATATTTTAGTTTAACTCCCCTTTTTAACCACAGTGTTATGTTTCTTTCTGTTTCACCCCATTTTTTCATAAACAGACTTCTGTTAGATGGACAGTTCACCTAGCTATCGTTTCCGGAACTTCGCCAATGTGAGACCCCCATCTTCTCTAGGTAATTTCTTTTTTTTTCGTTCTTTTTAGGGTTAGGTTAAGGAGCTAATTCAAAGTTAAGGTGTAGTTTAAAGTTTGCTTCCATATACATGTTCAGCTGACTTTACAATCTTGTACGATAACTCCTGATAATTGAAATCACCTTCAGGCCAATGATCCCTACACCTTTACACCTGGGTGGAGTGGAACAACTGTTGGTAAATTTTTATGCTAAAGGAAAATTAACAGTGCTCCTAGTGGGGTTCGAATCCGAGACTTCTCGGTTCCTAAGTCTGTAATCTACCACTGAGCTATTGTTTCTTGTATCGGTGCAGAAGGAAAGACTCAAGCCTTCGACTCGAGCAGCGAGAATTTCCTCTCTTTCTTATGAAGTCAGCGGTCCTTAACCATTCCATCGCGAAGTTGAT
The DNA here is from genome assembly GCA_025267735.1 of Mactra quadrangularis. Classification (NCBI taxonomy): domain Eukaryota; kingdom Metazoa; phylum Mollusca; class Bivalvia; order Venerida; family Mactridae; genus Mactra; species Mactra quadrangularis. The sequence continues at coordinate 41,255,379 of CM046305.1, read as the reverse complement.
ACCAAGTCGCTCGCTTTGATAGTATTGATCATAAGGTCTTTAGTAAAAATATTGACTTTTAATCGTGTCACGTATTGTAGATCAGTGTAAATAATCAATTATAATTGCAAATATTATTCCGTTCTAATGGAAATATTTTCACAACGCTGGGATACAATCTCTCAATTATGAAGCCTAAGGTTTTCATAAATAAAACTTGTTTAAAATTATCGAGTTTTGATATGTTTAAGGCAAGGCCTTGTAGAGTTAATACGGCGTTGTTCAGATGTTATCATGTCTCGTTGTATAAAAGTTTAATGGATAAATGGCGGCTTATATATCAATAATAAAAGCGTAGATTACTTTAATGGTTATTTAACAAATTAATATTTACCAAACTTTGAATTTGTAGAGTTTCGACTAACTTTGGTATATTTGATTTTTTCCAGTTTTTGTCCACATTAAACTTTATTATCTTTATTATGGTTCCTTTCATATTCAAGTTTTGTTTATTTTAGTAAGCCTAACAAATATCTGCTAACCTTTGCGATATTTTGAGAAAAGTAAACAATCACAGAACGAAATGACATTTGAAAATAAAATCTGAGTTTATGAATAAAATTAGTTTTAAATTACATTGTACACTTGGTCGAGACCCTGAAATTGGGACAGTCAATTAATAGGTTTTACAAAACCTCCAATTTTTATTTTTATTATAATTTTTATTTACTATTTATTACTGTAGTGAGTATTTAAATCAACAGGGTTAAAATATACGTCACTGAGTGTTAAATAACTATAACAATATCCAATAATGTATAATCAAATGCTTACAAGTACAAATATATGTAAAACAGCTTTTGACCCGCTGGAGTTTTCTCCCTTTGAATGTTATGTTTATTATATACACAACTTTCGACTGGGTTGTTAATCAAGTTCTTTAAACTGAGACAATTCATTTTCTCTATAAAGTTTCTTGCTCAATGAAACAAATGAATATATTTAGATGGAATTCATACAAACGCGTAGCTGGTTAGCCAAAGATTACGAGTCCAGTTTCATAACCGCTCGACCACGCTTTCATCTGCTTTTCAAATTCTGTTATAACAGAAGTCGGAAACTTTTCCTTATTATATAATTTTGTATCACATGTACCCCAAACGACTGTAATTTATTACGTGGGAGAAATAAAGTTCTGTTCTGTTCTGTTCTTTAATGTAATTATAATTCATATTAAGGATTACATTCACCAATTAACCGTAACCGTAATGACCTATGAACCAGTATAAACCATACAGTCGATCCGAGTCTTGAGCTCAGTTTGTAGCACGCCGGGTTTTGAGATCTAGTTCCCGAGACGGTTGCGGGTTCGAATCCTATCCAGGCGGTTATAAGTTGTATAGAGAAGTTGCAAGTCTTGTGAATGAGTACTGGTAATAGATAAGGGTCTGGGAAAGCTAAGTAAGTAGCCGCTGTCCGCCATAAAAAACAAATATTGTGTTAAAACGGCGTTAACCCAACATAAAAATAGAACATATTCTCAATGCAGAGACCAAAATATTGCAGCTTATGCCATGGAGACACGTGGCTTTTTAATACAAACGAAAAACAAAATCAAGTTCAAGTTAGAATGTTTATTTACTCGGCTGTTTTAGACAGAAAGTTCTTAAATCATGTGACAGCTAACTCGTGTTTTGACTGTACACGTATATTGATTTGCAGGTTATCATAAAATGTTTACTTTTATGAACTTTATTTTATTGGGTGAACAGATTTCATCAAGATTAGTTGTTGAATGGGGCAAGCTGTGAGTTAAGTACTCACAAACAAAATGTAACATTTGTCGTTTCTCTAACAGAAACATAATCAAAGCGCTGACACCTCCGAAGAAAATATGTTAACTAAGGCTGGAAACCTCGAGTTTGTAACGAGTTTATAACTTCGATATTACTATTGAAAAATTGAAGAAGGTCGATATAATAACACCCCGAGAAATCAGCGTATTTGTCTAAATTGTAACATGAATCTTCCTGAATGTGAATACCATTTTTACTAGTATGTCCTAAATACTGAGAACTCGGAAAATATATTTCAAACCATATTTTTGTCATTGGCCTAACATCAACAAATTTCAACAACTTTTAAATTCAAAAAACCATAAAACACAAGTAAATATTTCAAAATTTATCTATTATTCATTTAAATTAAGACATTTATCATACACTGCTACACTGCTTCTCTGATAACTTTTGTATATTTCATGTCTTTGTATAATGTAATTGTATTTATATTATATTATTTTCAATTGATTGTATTGCTATAAATGTTTTTTTTTTCATTTTATGCAATAAAGTTATGTCATGTTATGTTATGTTATTTTGAAAATCCTCTCCCCTTTTCATTCCTGTTCTTTTGGAAATCCTCCGGTTTGTTCCTCATACATTATTGTATCAAGTAATTTATAGTGCGACATTTATTCGATACCAGGTTTTTCCCTTGTTTCTTTGCCGATATATATTTGTGCATTATAGACGCTGACAAGCGTTTTAAAGTGAGTAGTTTGGAGCTGGTGTTGTCTCGATTTAGTTTGAATCACATCTCAAACCAATAGCACTGTTTTCTTGAGCAAGAAACTTTATATTCTACGATGTTACCTCGTAAAACATCGGGAGATTTCGTTTATTTTCGGAAAAAAATATATACAGTTCGTCTATGAGCAAAGATATCTAGCCGAGGTTAATAAATTGCAAAGCTTAAAAACAATCGTACGTAATCGGTAATTTCCATGAACCGATCGTGTTCAGGTCGGCTTAACACATAGATAAAATAACAATCTTACCTTTTTCGAAAGAAAATTGATTACAGCGTGCTTGAATACCTCCAAAAAACTTAAAAAGTTTGAAAACTTCAAATTAATCGGCAATGTGATTCCTCTGTAATTTCAAGAACAAAATGGTCACTCCATTTACAGACTATACTTTTCTATGAAAAATTGACAATTTTGTTATTAAAACGTTGAGGGCGATGCATTTAAATCAGCGAGCACTACATGCAGTAAAATGAATAATTCAGTAAAAACATCAGGTGACCAGTCCGCCGTCTGTTACTGAAAATTGTTTATATAACACTGTAAAATCCAAACAAAACAAAATTATACAACATGTATAATAATGATAACAATTTCCATCAATAAACTCATTTATTCAAATATCACATTTATAAGTTCCGAGTACAACATGTAAAAAATGAGCAAAATATGTCAGTTTGATTTTAACTATCATTACATGCAACAAAAAAGTAAAACTTCGAAAAAAACATTGTTTGTTTGTTTGATAATGTTTATTTTTCACGCCATGCATGATTTGGCAAACTGTCATGCAAATAAAGTATTAACATCTCAAAAAAGAATTTACATTAAACATTTTACAATTTATAGCATCGTACATGTAAGTTGGCTCTTCAAAAAAACGGGGCAAATAATAAAGTCTACCTAATAAAATCTTTTTGTGAAATTTAGACCCCATAGGACATTTCTGCTAATGCAAATCTGTAGACATATGGGCCCAGGAAAGCTATATTAGGTGAGCTGGCCGCCGTTAAATAACCTAAATTTCGTTGAATTTTTCATGTTTTCACCATATCATAATTTTAATGTTTTAATGCACATTGTATGTCGACATATTCCGCATTTTATCAAATTATGCCTTATAATTCAAAGACCCATTAGCAGGAACTTTAAACAAATTACAAATAATTCTACGCACGTCAGTTATTACAAGAATGGCAAATGGAACAAAAACCATGGCTGCACAGGTGAACGAAATAAACAGAGAAGATTTTCTAGAGTCGGGCACACTGACCAGCTTTCTTTGATAGGAGGACGTGGTCTTCACATCCACTGTTAATTCTTTAACGATTTCTTGGACTCGTGATTCAAGCTCCTCATCGGTGATGACGCTGGATAAAGCTGTCACGGTCGCCGTGGTTGCCGGTGGAGATTGCGTGCGCGTGACTGTAATCTGAGAAAAAGTCGGTTCAACCGTTACTGATTCCGTGACTGTTAACGTGTTAGTGACAGGTATCGGTGCAGTGACGTTTGGACAAATCAACGGTCGAGTTCCAGTCGATGAATCTGTTTCGTTTATGGGCGGAGTGTCGGTGATCGTTGAGTCAACTGTATTAGGGTTTTGTGTCACTGTGACACTTTGAGTCACTGTCGCAGTTGGCGCCACATAGGTTGTTGAATCTGAAATATAATCAAAGCACTGAAAGCATTAAATTTTGGGAATATGTGAGTGTTTAGTCAGAGGATTAAGGGACTTTAGTCAGTTATCTTTCCCTGATAAAACCTGAAGCAAATACAATACAATACAAATATATTTATTTCAGCAATTAAGCACATAAGCAATCCAATCGGTAAGTAGGTCCTTACAGTTGGAATCCTCGGATATTATCATTGAATTCCTATGTAAGGATAACAAAATATTTCATCAAATATCTTTCTTGTGAATGTTGATATTAACAGAAGTGATGGAATTTAGATAGTTCTTTACCTTAAAATAGTTAGCTTGAATAGACTTAATTCGGAACTCAAATTTGTGGGTTTTTCCGTCCGTGCGATGTAGGTACAAACAAAGTTTGTTACACATTATTGATGGAAATCACGAAATATGGATTAAATCCTATTGTTCTTTGTACACGTGTTTTCATTGTAACAGTGAAAGTTTGTTTGTACCTACATGGAAAAACCCAAATTTTTGAATTCCGGATAAAGTCTATTTCAAACAAATTTAATGATTCACAAAAAAGTTTTTTAAGATTAAAATTGGCAAATTAACATTGAAATGTAAAGGTAAAATCCGAGTAATCCAACTAATTAGACCTACCTATTTTGAAGAGTATACAAGGGGAAATAACTGACTAAAGTCCCTTTTTACGTGGTGGAAATCATTTACACGAAGGATATTGTGATCTTATTGAGTATTGAGTAAACTGAAACTGAATTTTGTTATTCACTTATATGATGGTACCTTGTGCATTTACGGGATGAATTAATTTGATTAACAAGAAAGGTAATTAATGAAATATTTTATTGCCCTTACATAGAAATCAATGAGAAAATCCGAGAATTCCAAATGATAGGATCTATTCACAATTTGGATCACCTCAGACTTTATCAAGGAAAGATAACTGAAAAATATCTCTCCTTACAGATGAAAACACGTTACTTTGTTACAAAAATAGTAGGGAGTTCAGTTACCGCAAATGTTACAAAACGTTCCGTAACGATACATTCGGAACTCCTTGGCCATTTGCTGCGAATAATCTCGGACATATTTAGACGCTATTTTGAAACTACCGGTGTTGAAGTAAACACATATATGGTCGTTTAGGCATTGAGCGATGTTTCGTTTTTAGTCCGTAAATTTTGAAACATCACTCATTGCCTTAACGATCTCATATTTGTGTATTAGATTAGATAATTCGCAGCGAATGGCCGAGGAGTTCCGAATGTATCGTTATGTAACGTTCTGTAACGTTTTGTGTAATTGACCACGCTACTATAAGGTTCATAAGTTCTAATGACGTGATACACGTACTTCACGTGTATGGTGGGAAAATTGTGTACAGTGTATATAAAGGCCCGCCATTGGTACACTGGGAGATACTGGTTTTAGTTTTTGTTATGGGGATTCGGAATCTCGTGTCCCGAAGGGGGTACGGGATCGAATCCCACCCGAGTAGGTTATACCCTTCCATCAAAATTTGACAATAATGTCAATTTTCCTCCATTGATTAGATAATAGAGAAGTTTCCGGCCTAGTGGAAGGGTAGGCGAGTACTGGTTATAGACAATGGTCCAGGAAAGCTAGGTTAGGTGCGCTGGACGCCGTGAAATGACCTAAATTGTGTTGACACGGCGTTAAATCCAATGAAAAAATAAAAATAAAAAAAATAAAATTAAAAATCGTTAGTATTTAGTTAGTAGCTTTTTTATTGTTGATAATAGTGTTGTAATATTTTAATTAACAATTTTGCTACAGTAAAATTTTGGAAGTTAGTTAATTATATAGGCATCGTTTCCTTTTTTAATTTTACGTTGTTAAGGTAGAATTTCCATTAATATAAACTATGCTCATAATCACAGATATTTTCTCAGGAAACTAGTATCCAATCGTACATTATATTATAAAGTTTTCACTATTCAGATTTTTAAATCTTGTAGGGACAAATTAAAAACTTAACTATTTTCATATCAAAGGGAGATAATTCAATTTCATTAACCATTCGGAACACCCTCGACCTTAAGTAATTTTGAGTAATTTCAAATTTACGAACTAAAAACGAAATTTCAGTCATAGCCTAAACGATCGTGTACTTGTTTACATAGTTTCGAAATGGCGCCTAAATATGTCCGAGGTTATTCGTAGCGAATGGCCGAGGATGTTCCGAATGTTTCATTAACATGTTTATTTCGTAGGGACAAATAAAATCATGTGTATTTTCATATCAAAGGGAGATAATAACTTACTTTCATTATAGGTTGTCATTTATATTATCAAATCAGTAGCCTGTTCAATAACACAAAACGTTACAGAACCTTCCGTAACGATACATTCGGAACTCCTCGACCATTCACTGCAAATAATCTAATCTAATACACAAAAATGCGATCGTTAAGGCAATGAGCGATGTTTCAAAATTTATGGACTAAAAACGAAACATCACTAATTGCCTAAACGATTATATATTTGTTTACTTCAACACCGGTAGTTTCAAAACAGCGTCTAAATATGTCCGAGATTAATTGCAGTGAATGGCCGAGGAGTTCCGAATGTATTTTACGGAACGTTCTGTAACGTTTTGTGTAATTGAACAGGCTACAGAATGTTGTTTTATCAATCAAATTTATACAATATAACTAACATTAAGTAATTAATGAAAAATATTAATATACTAACTTAATATACGTTTTAGCTTTTTGGACTTACTTTACATTCGGAACAGCCTTGGCGATCATCTACGAAGATATTTATCTGCGTGAAGATCGCCGAGGTAGTTCCGTATGCTTACTTTAATGAAGATTTAAAACCAATTCATGGAATGGAAGTACGATGAATTTAATCGTAAGATGTAAACTGAATATTTTACCTGGCGGCACTACACAGGAATGTTCTGGTTTTGGGTTAGCGTTGTTTACATAACTTGGTAAAGTGGTGCGGATGGCTACTTGACTTCCTGTAACAAACAAAAGTAGTCCGGTAGTTTAACGAATACAAACACATCATTTAAAATAATTTTAGTGAAACGCATTCATGAATGTACAATTAATTGCACTTGTAGACGTTTATATCAACAAATTTGTATTAACGTTGGTCAGACACCTTGCTCATTGTCCGTTGAAAGGACTAGATCTTTGAAAATAAAACCCGGACTAGTACCGCAATTGGAAGAGTATCAGAGTGTTTGTTTGTTTGTTTTGTTGGGTTTAACGCCGTAGCAACACATTTGATAGGTCATATAACGGCGATCAGTCAACCTACTCACTCCTCCTGGAATCTCTGGATTTCGCTGTTAACAAACTACTAAGCACATACTTTCGTCAGTCACTGACAACTGCCCTACATAATTACAAATCATTGGTGGGAGGGAGAATGGCCGTAGAAATAATTTCATGACCAAACTCCACGAAAGTATGCCCCGCCCGGAAATCGAACCCACGACCCCTCGATCAGTAGACTTGCGTGCTACCAACTGAGCTAGCCGGGTGGCTTGTGTCAGAGTGATTTGAATCTAGTGTCATGAAGGGGGAACGGATTCGAATCCAACCCGTTGCGATAATGCAATTACACCTTTCTATGAAAATGTAACACCAATGTCAATTTTCTTCCATTAATAATGTAAATGGAGATGATGCCGTCCTTGCGGATGAGTAAGTTGAGAACTGTTAACAGACAAAGGTCCAGGAAACCTAGGTTATGTGATCTGGAAAACGACATAAATGTGTGTTGAACCGGCGTTAAACCTAGTAAAGAAAAAGGCATAAGATTTTCTAAAATAGACCTGCTTATTTAAATATTATATTATTATTATATACCGCATTTGTATAGAGCTCTTTTCATATTGAATATATGTTCAAAAGCCCTTCACAATCATATGCATAATTAGGAAAAACGAGTTTAGATGAAAACGAAAATGAAAATGATTAAGAGATGATAAAATAAAAAAAACATAAACTGAAGAATAATATAAAACTAAGAATTTGTGATCAATAAAGTGCCCGTAGTAGTTTAAAAACAACAACAAAACAAGCAAATTTTCAACTCTTAAAAAAACAGTGAATGAGAGATAATGGATTGTTGGTAGAACGGCAGCCAAATGGCCGATTGGGAATCAGGCCAAATGCCCCGAAAATCCTTGATTGCAAGGTGCAAAGTTGGATTCTAATCCAAGGCTCCTGCCTGAACATCCATCAGCATCAATGCCCGCGCGTCCCCCAACCATGCATTATAAAGTGATAAAGTAAAAGAAAGAAAAGTTATGATTAGATTATGAGAAAAGAAAGCCACCGACCAATAGGGAATCCAGCCAGATGCCTTGAAAAATCCATGATTGCAAGGAGCAAAGTCGGATACTCTATTTTAGTTCTATATTTTTATCAGTCGTAAGTACAGACGTACATTCACTACTATTAATACAGTATTTAATTCAGCGGAGTAATTGCATGTACTATTTTCAGTTAATACAATGTTCATTTATTTATAGCAGACATTTACAAAACTTACTTGTAGGTACCTGACACAGGAAAGCTTGTGGTGTGTTACACTGTACTGGTTCAGACTGGTGACTATCTTTCTGATGTCTAAAACATTGTACTGCCTCATCAAACGATTCCTTGCTGTAATGTGAAATGTAGGTCACATCAGAACAATCTGCTACCCAGGTAAACTTGTTTGGTTCTGTTCGAATTATTCCTACATAATAATCATCTAAACTGAAAACAATATTCAGAAAAATATGTTAACTTACATATTATAAACAGCGACAGTAAAAATCAAAGTATTGAAATACAGATAAACTTCTGTGCACATTGAAACCTAACAAATCCATACTAATGATTACTCCTTACACATTAGATTCAAGTACAAATCGAGCAGGGCAAAAATGCGTGTCAAGTGTTTATTCTACCCTGTATTACTGGAAAATACTACTGTTTAGTGTATTAACGAGATTTTACTACACCGTCCCACACGCCTATCAATATAATGTAGACCATCAGCAGCAGCAGGAGTACCGTCATCATCACTATCATCATCATTAGCATTATTATCAAGATCATCATCATCATTAACATTAACCTTATCACCATCACTATCATCATCATAACTATCATAATTATCATTACCATCAGTAGCATAATCATCATCAGCATCATCACCAATATCAGTATCATCGATATCATTATCAGCATTAGTATCACTTTCATCTTCATTGTCCACATCATTATCAACATAATTATCATCACAATAATTTTTATCACCATCATTATTATCTCTATCTTTATCATCACCATCATTAAATCATCATCACTATTATCATCATCATCATCATCACCATCATCATCACCACTTCTCTCATCACTATCATCATCATACTTACAAGAATTGAGGATAATTATTGTTTTGTTTCACTTCATCTACAATGTCGTCCATCAGTTGTGCGGAATCAATTTTAGCCAGATCACCACCCTCAAGTTTACAAACTTGTCTAGCTTCGTTAAATGTTAAAAATGTACCCGTATTATACATCACATATTTTACAGATTCATGAGTTGCTGCTACTCCTGAAAGTGAAAGGAAAGCCATTTTTACAGTAATTAATCAAAGTACTGATAGTACTGATAGGACGGTGTTGCTGAAATAATTCAGAACTGAAATTGTGTGTTATACGTTTGTGCGCAGGCGGTACAAACAAAGTTTGTTACACATTATTGCTGAAAAGCACGAAATACAGATTAAGTCCTATCGTTCATTGTATATATATTTTCATTGTGACGGTGAAAGTTTGTTATGTATCCCAGGGAAAACCCAAATATTTGAGTTTCGATTATGATATATTGTAAAAAGTGGCTGAATATGACTTTACTTTCACACTTGACCAAAAAAACTTCAAAAACTGTAAATCCGCATTTTGCATTCATTTGAAACAAACTAGCTCGGTTTTTTTTGTTTATATTAAGAGTCAATGCTTTGACAAAGCTCCGAACGTTAAAACCATAGGTAACGACAAGTCGAAAATAATAGGTATTACGCCTGATAGAAACCAGTTCGCAGAAGTTGTATTCAACAATATTTTTTTTTTAAATTGATTAATTTCCTTTAAACAAATGAAATGAAAACGTGAAGTGTCTAATCAAAACACTGAGAGTACATATAACCGTTAAAGGAAATTATTTATTGCAATAATCGGAAACAAATGCATCAACTAATAACAGTTAACATACAAGCAAGCAGGAGCAAGCAGGAATGTTTTAATTTATTTTAATTAACTATTTGCATCAAGCCAACAAGTCAAATCAATAACAGACGCATGATAGGCTATTTTGTTTTAATTTTACATCGTTTATATTCACAGTAAAGGCTCAAAGACTCAAACTCAATGGCTCTAAACAAATGTTTAAGCAAATTGGTTGTTCGATACCATTGAGATGAATGCATTCTAGAGTGCATTTTCATCGCTTCAGGATTAACTTTAAGTTAAGAAATTCTTATCATAATTGACCCATAATATAAACAAATGTCATGATAGAGTTATGGAACTTGGAGTTTGTCTTTCAATGAAATCCCCTAGACATGTGTGTAGTTTCATGCATAACTTCCAACAAAAACTTTTCGAAGTATAAAATGGCCACAATTCAGTGAATAATCATGTTAGAGTTATGAAACTTGGTATTCAAGCCTTTATGGTAAACCCGTAGACATGTGAGAAGTTTTAAATAAATCCATCAAATAGTTTCAGAGCCACAATTTGTTGCAATAAGATTCTTAACCCAGAAGCGTTACGTCATCGCAAACGCTAACGCCGGTGCACGACTAAGTTACTCCGAAAATTCGAGCTAAAAGTAAAGATTGAAAATAAATCGGCGAACGTAACTGCTCTAACCATAGGCGGTCGGCACGGTCCCGAACCAAACACACAATAATTATATCAAATATAGAATAGTGATTTTGTTTCGGGACCTAGGGGCCGCCTGTGTCTCAAACTAAGGCAGGCGTTTTGGTTAACAAATTATTTCTGCGATATATTCAAGACAAAGCATACCCATGCCAAATTATACCGTTAATAATTATTTTTCCAAATAATGTACATGTATCTTAAAATTTTTATCTTATAGTAAAAAATAAGTAATTAAGCAAGCTTTTAATCAAAGTTATAAGGCCTACCTCCAGTTGCAACTTGATCAGAGAACCCAAAACAACTTAGTCCAATAGTTACAAATAAAATTAATTCCATTTCACAGTCCGATCTTCTAGGCAAGCAAAAATTATTTAAACTGAATTCAAACTGTTTCATTTAAGCGTGCGCAGTGAGTGATTTTTACCCGTGCGTCAATACTTCTAACGATCTTATGTACTGCATGCGACTAATATTTTGAAATATCTTTTAAATTATTGTAATAATGTCAGATATGAATAATTGTTATAAATTTGCAAACTCCTCACAGTGCTTACGTTATTGGTTTAATAAAGGGAAATAACCGCTGCGGGGAGTTAGATAAATTTGAGGGAAAAAAAAAGAACACGCAAAGAACTGAACAATCAGTCACTGACGTCATCCCAGTCTGCGTCACGCAGATGTCGAATGGAACGCTTATTAGGTTCCTTTAAATGTTTACCAATTAAAATATGATAAAAATGTTTATTTAATATTTTATATTCGGTTTTACTTAATGTATTTTTATTGATACGTGCTTTGTTTGTTTGGGTTTTACGGCGCACCAACACAGAAAGGTCATATCGCGCCTATTGATACGTGCATTTGTATTTTATTGTAAGTTTTAAACGCATGTGACGAATTCGTTCATGTTTTCATTAGTATATGTATTCGTTAACTTTTATGCACGCGACGTTTTCGAGTGAATGGCGGCTTTGAAGCTATTGTTCACACAGGCAATTAGTTATTGTCTGTTTTCACATTAACCTGTTGCGGGCAAGGGTGAGGTTGGTGCATCCTGAAACCTCGTTTAAACTAGGGCTGTCACGATACGCCAGAAGCGTACCGCGATATATTGCAATACGCTGACATCGTATCGCGATACGTACCACGATATATTGTGGGCATTTAGATTCGCTGTACCTCCGCTGTATTTAACAGAAAAATTGTAAATTTTACATGTAGCTACTGATTGAATCTAGCCTCTTTAAGTATATACGGTCAATTAGGACTATGACGCGCCCCAATCGGTTAAATTCTTGCAACTTAAGTTTACATGGAATGAACAATGAAAAAACTGATGTTTCGCTACTTTTATTTCGCGAAAGGAATAATTTTCCAATGAAATAAAAAAATATCGCCAAATACCGGTAAGTTTAGATCATACCGCGGTATGTATGGCCGCAGCTGCGTATTGCAATATACCGGTATACCGGTATATCGTGACAGCCCTAGTTTAAACCTTCAGTGGTAATACACATGCATATTTAATACTTCCGTTCCAAGAAGGAAAAATCCTTATGTTCTTGTTTTCGGGGTTTTTTTGTGTTATATTTTTTATAACAAAAGTTCAACAAGAAATATAATGTGAAAATCACATAAAAGGGAATTTAATGCATAAATTACAAAGGGAAATAATCCATGATAAAACCAGGTAGAGTTGCGGTTACTTTCTTATTCGGTTCATCACATGGTATGTTATCATTGTATGAAGTTTCATAAAGATCTGATAATAAATGGCAGAAATATATGGTAAAAAACTTTAATTAATTTATTATCAATTAATAACGACACCAGACGCTTGCCTGACCGCCCGCCTGACCGCCCGCCCGACCATTTGTCCGCCCGGATCTCGCCAATCTATAAGCCGATTTTTTTTTCGATTTGAAAAATCCGGCTAGAATCTTATACATCTCCCTCTGTGCTTTTTGACATTGTAAAAGGTCTGTGGTTTTAACAGTTGTTGTTCCTGATAGGTTTTTGACTCCTTTTGCAAAAAAAAACCCCAATAAATTATACAATAAGACTACGAAGTTACGAAATTAAGATATGAGAGTGGTTGTCCGAACAGGTCATTTTAGTAACAAGCACAATATCTTAGGCCACAACAAGTTGATGATATGTTGTACGGATTTTTCTGGAAAAATGGAGCGAGCGAGCGAGAAAGAATTTTTAAAAAAAAATCTTATTTCGGTTTGATCAAACTTTTATGAGTGAGTGAGGAAATAAAATTAAATATTTTTTGTAAAATCCGTCAAAATTAAGGTGCAAGCGAATCCATAGAACACATGATTAACTTGTTGTGGCCTTAGATGTAGATGTTTGGTTGCCCAACAGAAATGTTTGGTTGTCGAAACTTAAAAATGGTTGTCTCGTGCAACCGGACACCCGCCAATTTCGTAGACAGTTATATACACTAAAGACGTGCACGCTGTTTTATTTTTTGTGTGGAATTAATTAAACTGATACTTAAACTTTTCTCAATTTAATTACGTTGTACTAATATCTTGCTAGGGTCGCATTATTTTTTTTTTCAAACAAAGGACAAAAAGACAGAGTCGGCCCTCACAATGAAAAGTTCACACGTATTATTTTGAAAAAGAATTGGCAATCAATATGTTCCCTTTATTATTTTAATGAACGTTCTGTTTCATGTTGTGCTCATTCATTTGTACAAAAATGAAATAAAAGTCTTTTGTCCTTGAAAATTCCGCTGACACAATCGTCAATGTTCGCTGAGTGACAACTAGCTGACTTTGAACATAACCGGGGTGAAAATCCGTTGTGACTATTCCACATTGTTTGCTCACAGAAATAAATACAGCATTTTACATTTAACACCGTCTAGAAAACGTTTGCGAATGGAAATTTTGACTTAAATTTGCATATATTTCTAGTTAAAATATTTGAATAAACATTTACTGGTGTTATGCCCATATGTAGATCTACATTTGTTGAAAATTTAAATGGAATCCTATAAAAATAAAAAAGGAGGTTCGCAATATTTGAATGGATTTGCATATACGTTTTCAAAGCGGATTTTTACAATATATTATACATATTACGCAAGAGCAAGCATGGTCGAGCGGTTACGACATTGAACTGTTTTATTGGATTGCCAGGTCCTAATCCCATCCAAAACCTAGCCCGGCCTTTGTTTCCCAGAGCAAGAATTTATCCCACTAGCTCAGTACTGAGGGACCAGAAAACGGGCTCAAAAGTGAATCTACATGTATGTTGTAAGAACTTGTTTCACAATCAAGCTTAAATAAAAATAAGTATTAACTAAACTACTTTATTTAATTACCTTTTTACGCGGCTTTTCGTATGACAGTCTTCTGTAAATTAAACAGCGTTCATTATTAACAGTAGTAAAGTTAAAATATATCATTAACACAAGTCTAAAACTCACCACGATTGACTCCAGGCGATAGTTTTTTTTATTCATTTGACTAATTGATCATTATCACTCGGTGATCTTTGTTTGTTTTTGTTGTTTAGATTTTTTGTACTTTTAGTTCGCTAAGTGATTCGCATAAACATTTATGGCAAAACATTTTTATATTTTTGGGTCAACAATTTGATATAGCTCGTATAAATAAACAATTTACATTTCTTCTAATACAAAACTTTTATTTAAACTATACAGGATTTTTTCAGAAACTGGGATCTAATTGTTTTTAGTATTTTAATGATTAAAAATTTATCAGCCCGGGTCGGTTGCGCAGTTGGTACCTCGCCGGGATTTCGAATCTAGTGTCTCGAAGGGGGTACGGGTTTGAATAATACCCGGGGAGGTTATACCCTTCCATGAAAATTTGACAATTATGGCAATTTTCTCCATTTATAAGGTTAAATGGAGAAGTTTCCAATCTTGTGGAAGGGTGGATGAGTACTGATTATAGACAAGGATCCAGGAAAGCTAAGTTAGTTGCGCTGGACGCCGTAAAATAACCAAAATGTATTGACACGATGTTAAACAAGTTTATTATAAAAATATTCTCTACCAGTTAGTAAAGACAAATTAAAAATTACCTCATTTTAATATCAAAGGGAGATAATTACTCACTTTCATTTTCGTTAATATTTTGTCTCAATGCAGTAGCGTGTTCAATTACACAAAACGTTACAGAACGTTACATAACGATACATTCGGAACTCCTCGGCCATTCGCTGCGAATAACCTATGTCGCAAATTGCGAATATTTACTAAGTCCGGTGTACCGGACTCTAGGTTAAAAGTTCGCCGGATCCCGATCCGGTGAAAACAGAATCCGGTAGAATAAGATCCGACGGATCCCTCTGGGTATAAAAACTCTGTTACCCGTGTAAACGGGGTTAGACGATGGTTAGACGAACTTTAGATTTGATACATTTCGAATAATTTGTTGTTATTTAGATTTAATTTTATAATTTTATGTTTATACAAAAAGTACTTAAAATAAAGTAATGTAAAGTGTCAACTTGTGTTAGTTAAATATTAATGTGGATGTAGAAAAACCAGCGATATATTTATGAAGTCTAACCAGTACCAACTTGGAAATTTACCAATAGTACCAACAGTACCAACGTAAAGTCTAACCAGTACTAAATCAGAAGTCCAGCTAGAAACAACTTTAAGAGTCTACACCACAACCTAATCTAATACACAAATATGAGATCGTTAAGGCAATGAGTGATGTTTCAAAATTTACGGACTAAAAACGAAACATCACTCAATGACTAAACGATCATATATTTGTTTACTTTAACACCGGTAGTTTCAAAAAAGCGTCTAAATATGTCCGAGAATATCGCAGCGAATGGCCGAGGAGTTCCGAATGTATCGTTACGGAACGTTTTGTAACGTTCGCGGTAACTGAACGCAGGGCTGGTTTTATGAATTCAATCCTTTCAATATTAACTAGTTTTCCAATCAGTTACAAGCACGGGCGCCACGTGCAGAAATCGACAGATGAAATTGACAAGTTTTCCAATCAGTTACAACGCACGGGCTCCTCGTGCAGAAATTGACAAGTAGAATTGACAAGTTTTTCAATCAATTACAGTGCATGTGACATCCGTGCGGAAATGATCACGTGATATTAACAAGCGGTCTTCTTAATGAAAACGTCAAATATATAGATAAATATAAGAAAACTAGTGATTTAAAGACGTAAGCGTTAATTCCTGAACAATATTTCAATTTTAGACTGGGTGGGATTTACGACGAATTCTTCTAATTCAAAGATTTGTTTTTTATAAGCCAATGGTTTTGTTTTATTTCGAACAGTACTTATTAGCTTCCCGATTGCAAGAAGTTTTGACTAACGACAAATTTTGTCACTTAATTAATTGTAAAACGGGTCCAACTTCTGCATAAGTTTCAAATTGATAGGAACACATTGATGATTTAATTAATACATATTTTCTGTTTTGACTCACGATGCCGTACGATCAATTTGTAAAAAAAACTCGATGAAAAATCTCATATCAAACTGCTACTCATGCTCTATCCTATACAGGTTACATACTACTAAATGTTCACCGGAAGCGGTAATTTGCCAGAAAAAGAAAGTGTGACATGCCGCATATTCATTATTTGAGAGTACCTGGTGTCCTCATTTGGGGTGCATTTTTATATTGAACAGTATGTATGTCTTTTGCAATGATTTTCCTATGATACTAAGCAAAAAATCAAAGACTTTACTTTGTTTGCTCGCGAAGAGTGGTTAAAAGGAGAGGTAACTCAGTACGGCTTGTGATGAATGAAAAACATGGATGTTTTCATGGTAGAAACTTTCAATCCAAATTTATTTTCTAATAAGTAACGTAACACAAAATGTGTGGAATAGATAGATCTTTCCGCCTAGATATGGTTTGGGGTATCTAACACCCCTGGGTCATACTGTAATTTGAAAATGAGACTTTTTATATACAACAAAGAAGAATTTTATTTAGTGGTATGTAACCTTTACATGAACAATTTCTCAACAAATAACGATTTTTATTGAATATGGAAAATGGTGGCTGTAAAAAGTTGGTGGACAGACGGACCACTCGCATTCTAAAAGACACTTGACCAATGGTGATTTCGGTGGACTCGGTCCACAGTCCACTGGCTAAATTTGAAGATGTCACATGACCAAATAAAATGCTTGAACCAGTGCTGAAGTAAACAAATCCACGATTGTATTGGCGATGATTAATGTCTCGTATTGAAATTTGAAATAAATGATGCAATGATATCGCCGAACAATATTTAGTCAAATATATAACATGAAAAATGTGTTTACAACATGAAATATTTTGCAAAACCCTAACCTTTTTCGCCACGCAAATGTCGCAAATATCAAATATTCTTGGTCGGCCCTCACGAATCCTTCCAAGATTATTCATTCAATAAATGGTCGAAGTGTTCCGAATGTGTTGTTTACAGACAATTAAACCACGTTTAGGTGATTCAACGTACACGCGATGCCGTTAACGCCCCGCTATTAGCGTACGAGTATATTTGACGTAAGACAGGTGCATACAATTTTATGGGTTAATGTTTTTAAACCAAGCCTTGCAATCTATGGTCACCTTTGCCATTACTGTCAAATGATGAAAACAAACCACTTCTGTAACACCATCCTAGACTAAATGTAGATATAGGCTACATGAAGTCATATATTTGTTTCTCTGTGCCCTTTTTACTATGTTCATTCTTGTCTTTTATAACTCTATTAAGAGTGGCTATGTATATGTTAAAAATATTTTGTATAATATATATGTTTTATATACATGTTGTTCATAGATAAGACTTAAATAAATATATAAATCTAGTTTCCTAAAATGAAGAATAAACTCGCCGGCTACTTCCGGTGATATTTTAGAATGTCTACGTTTATTTATAATTATTATTTATTATTTAAATACAATATTTTGACCGTTATTTATTTATGAAATAAAAGATACATTAGTGATAACAAAAACTCGAAACACCTCGACAATTCGTTATATTATTTGTAGGTAAAGACCGCATAGTCAATTCAACCTCAGTTTCAATTTGTTCAAAATGTAGTTTCATTGCACTTTAAGAGTTGACTTACAAAAAATTAGTGAGTATTTTTTGTTTAGATTTATGCTATTTACCAACACTATTAAATAACGTATGGCTACTGGTAATCTAACCAGCTTTACTCAACACCATTTTTTGTAGTACATGTACATTGTAATCGCATACCCCTCTCCAAAGATCAAAATTAAGAATCTAATTTTCGTGGAAGATTACAAATTAATACAAAAACATCCGCGGCCATGAATGGAACCGGTATCTCCGATTTCAAAATCCACCCTTTAGAAACGCAGCGCGACTGGTTATTTGAGTTAAAACGTAACTACAATTTTCAATGCAGTCAACAGGTTTGGCCTAAATGACCAGAAAAAAATAAATAAACAAAAGACGCAGTTTCTCCAATTTGTTGATACAGGTAACGAAAATACCAGTGATATTGGCTAAACGTTTTTATTCTGATTTTTTTGCGATAGTGTCTATTTAGTTCGTCGTAAATTCATCGCACACCCTAAGGTTTCATTTTAATAGCTTGTTTTGGTTGCTATCAGATGAAAAGACTATTTTTTCATGAAGTCAATTTATGATATATGTGTATTGAAAAATCAGGACAGTTGACGTTCAACGACTTCTCCGCAAACGAACAATTGGCAGTGATTAATAATTTAAAATTGCGATAGCGTGTATTGCAAATGATTTAAAAAAGATGTTGTGAATACCGGCGAATTGGAGAGCATTTAATTTTTTTTTTTTTAATGGATTATTGTTTATTAAGAAAAATTGACAAATGATTTTATGAGATTATTAAGAAAACTCAACGAGTATGACATATGTTTTAGCTAAATTTGTGAGAACAAAATTTATGATATTACAATCACTACGATTTTTTGTAAGCTTGGAATATTCAATGAATGTGATTTAATGCGGACAGTGGAAGTGGAATTGTTGTTTACTGCATTTATGTAGATTGTGAAATCGCTTTACGGATATTACATTTTGTTTTCAGTTTTTGTGGTAATAATTTTTCACATTGTTGATTTATTTTGTCTTTTCTAGGATGCGACATTCATTGTTTTTGAGAATACGATTGTTTGTGTGTACATTTAAAGCTATATTTCGGAAAAGTAAAGTGCTTGCAAATTGTTTGTTGCTTTCAAAAACAAATTTGAAGAACTGCTTTTATATTCAATGTGGCTTAAGAATAGAATAAGACCGCATCGGGAATAATCAAAATTGAAAAAAACGACGAATTATAGTGTTACGAAGTTTGGAATATTTAGGAAATATAATTTATAATGGAACAATTCATAGCAAATTTTATTTAATCGTTTTAAAAGTTATTCGTATGATCAGTGTGGATGAGTTATTGTTGTACTAATTTGCGACAATATACTTTCTTTTTTGTGCGAACCTGAAAATCAATATTTAGGATCTGTTTTGATGATGAATTATAAGTTAAAAAACAAACACGTAATTTGGATATATTCTGATTTATGGATTTGATAAATTTCGATTAAACATGATTAGAAAGCTAATTTTCTGCGCCATTGGTGTTTACATTAATTTTATTATATTCTATATTCGAATAAATTGGCAAGTGAATACAGATACATTATCCAATGAGTTGAAAATATCTCACTTGCGAAATGGTGAAATTTCAATCAACAATGGATTTGAATACAAACTGCGCCACGGCGCCTTAGTTGACCGAAATGGTCAATTTACAAATAACAACCGCTCGGAATTGTATGAAGTTTGTAAGCATGAAACAAGGCGAAACGGTTGTCCGTCTTCGTGCTGGAAACAGACTGGCAAAGACGGCGATATCGAAACTGTCAACGAACATGAAGAAACTGATTGTGATATCGATGTGCTAGTTAAACATTGCGATCTATTTAAGAAAGTAAATGGATACGAAGACTTTAAAGTGACAGATGAAGAACTAAAATTCCCAATCGCGTTTTCTCTTAAAGTGTTTAAACTTCCTGACCAGGCGGAACAACTTTTAAGAACAATTTATCGAAAGCATAACGTGTACTGCATTCATATTGACAAGCGAGCTGATAACCGCACTGTCGAAATATTTAATAAAATTGGAAATTGTTTGGATAATGTTTTAATACTTGAAGATAGGTTTACGCTTGTCCATACTAGCGTTACTGAGGTAATAGCTGAAATGAAATGCATGGAGGCGATGAGAAATTCCTCCGTACTTTGGAAATATTACATAAACCTTTCCGAACAAGATTTTCCACTGAAGACAAATTTAGAACTTGTTAAAATCTTGGATGCGTTCGATGGATTAAGTGACATTGAAAGCTACGATCATCCAATATTTGATAAATGGAGGTTAGAAAATAGATTTTCTGTGCATAAGAATAGTTTAATTCAAGAATCAACGAAACAAAGTTTTAAATATGAGTTGCTGTTCAGCAAGGGGAACCAATACGGGACGTTTTCCAGAGAGTTCGTGGATTTTGTCTTCCAAGATGACGTAGTCGCCGATTTAGTCACGTGGTTAAACGATACTTATTCACCTGCGGAGAATTTATGGGCTACAATAGTGACTCTACCTTGGGCTCCGGGAGGCTACCCAGTTTCTGTTAGACATATGATATCGTCGTATATGTCACGTGCTATGATAGTGTCGGGTGACGTCCCGAGGTGTCATGGAGTATTTGAAAGCGCCACCTGTCTATTCGGTTGCCAAGATACATGGTGGTTACAGAGCCGACCGGAGTTCTTCGCGTCGAAGTTCGATTCCCGATATGACAAGAAAGTTTTACACTGCATGGAAATGTGGTATAGACAGAAAAGTTCAAAACCTGGAAGTCCATCGATCAATTTTAGTTTTTATTATAACCTTCCTCATATGAAATACCATCATAAACATAAATATTCAACTATGACTCGGACACAACGTGACAGAATTAAAAAAGACTGGAAATTGAAATATTTGAAAGTTTCGTAATTTTAGAAACAAAATTATTGTGCTTGCTATATCAATACTCATTTTTCTAGAATTAAATTTGTTAAATTTGATACAAACAGCTGTTGTTTATGTACTACCTAATTATCGGGAGCAGACTTGACCAAGCGGTTACGAAGTTGGACTGGTAATCATTGGATAGCCAGCTCTGCGTTGGTTCGAACCCCATCCAAACCCTTCCCCGTTGTTTCCTTGAGCAAGAAACTTTCTTTTACTAGCTCAGTACTGGGAAACCTAGCAGAATCAAGAATGGAACCTTGTTTTTAATCTAGTGTTAAGCACATATCTTCGTCAACTATCCCACTTGATAAAATCTGTCATAAAGAAGGAACAATTACCGTAGAAATAATTTCATGACCAAAAACTACGATGGTATGTCAGAGCATATCCTAGAATCGAACCCAGCAACCGCATAATTTACAGTCAGGCACCAAACACTTTACTCACAGTCAGAAAGCGACCGCTTGATTCGAAATCAAACAGCGAACGCTTAATTCGCAGTCAAACAGCGACCGTTTAATTCGCAGTCCGGTATCAACTGTTATGTCGCAGTCAGGCGCACTTTCTTTGTTTACTAGAGTAAATGCCGTGTCAACACAATTTAGGTCATTTTACGGCGTCAAGCGCACCTAACCTAGCTTTCCTGGACTATTGTCTATAACCAGTTCTCACCTACCCTTCCACAAGGTCGGAAACTTCTCCATATGATCTAATCAATGTAGGAAAATCGACATTAATGTCAAAAAGGGTACAACCTCCCCGGGAGGAAATCAAACCCGCACCCCACGGGCACGAGATTCCAAATCCCGGCGCACTACCAACTGCGCTATCGACCCGGGTACAGGTGCACTATGTAGTGAGTACAATGACACCTAAATGAAATAGTTACATAAGAGTACTTAAATGTAACAATAAATCAAATTGTGACTTTTACCCTACATTAAATTTCCTGATTAATCTAAGTTCACATTAAAAGATGTTTTAATGGAGATTATAACAAACATTTAGTTTTTTGTTGCTCCTGGGTT
Organism: Mactra quadrangularis; assembly: GCA_025267735.1. Lineage (NCBI taxonomy): Eukaryota > Metazoa > Mollusca > Bivalvia > Venerida > Mactridae > Mactra > Mactra quadrangularis. The sequence goes on along the minus strand of CM046305.1, from coordinate 41,233,133 downwards.
ACTGTGTTTTTTACGGTAAAACCTGGAAAATTCAAACCCTGCTAATTCGAATTCATTTTAATATGGAATTATGAAGTTCCGGACGCCGATCAATTCCAACCGTAAAATCCGGGTTCCGATGAGTCACGAATTTTAGTTTCAGAAAACTTTATTGATTTTTGTTTTATTTTGACACAATATAGGCTAAGATCCGAATTGTGCTGAGTATGTCAAAGACAAAATGATTTGCGAAGATTCAAGTTGTTGCGTAAGTTCATACTGAAAAAATAATTATGAATTTACCAGCATTTGTTTTTTTACACATATTGTTAAAAAGCAATGATATAATAATTATATCAGTTCTTTTAAGTTTATAAGGAAGGGGCCCTGAGCCTTATTTCATGTAGAACATTTTAGAAAACTTTATCGCAATTTCATTGAAAGCCGAACGAAAGATCCAAGGGGAAACTCCAAAATTATAAAAAATGCAAGATTCCAGAAGATGAAGGTGCCTGTAAACGGCCCCTTTTTATATAAAAACAAGGCTAGTTGTATCAATATTTTAAATTATCGATATTTTGACAAATTTTACAATTACTTCAATTTCCAAATTTCAAAACTCCGGAAACCATACGTTCGAACAATTTCACAAGGTCCGCCGATGTTCGTATTTACCCGGTTACACTGTAACTTTTTACCGTCATTAACCATTTTGTTAAAGTTTTTTATCAAAGCAATTTATCATTTGCTATTTTTAACCTTACAATAGAAATGATAATAAACAAACAATGTTAATAACAGTTGTCATGACCCTAATTTAATGTTCATCCGTACAACATCGGGTTTTTCCGTATTATAACGTAAAACAACATTCGAAACAACTCGACCATTCATTATACCTAGTAAATGGCCGAGAAGCATTCGGAACTACCTCGGCGATCTTCTACGCAGATAAACCTAGGATATCGAAAGGTGAAAAAGTAGATCTAGGAATTTGGTTTCTGTGGTAATAGTCTGAACTATACAGAAATACGACGTGTGAGACATTGTACTGATGAAATGATGTGATAAAGCGTGTAACAATGTCATTATTAAATGTTGACATGAAAATGAAAGTCGCCAGACCTTATAAGCTGGTTGTATTCCTACCACGTCTGATTTCCGAGGTATATTTTCGTAGATGATCGCCGAGGTTGTTCCGAATGACCGAGAAGTTAAGAATGGTAAAACACAAGTGAAGAATAAACGCTCGATTGCACAAAAACTGACTCAGTGTAGATCTTAAATATTGAATTAATCTTTTGTTGTCATTTTTCTTCAGTATATTTCATTTATTTTAAGGGTTTATTATAATTTCTAAAGTTATCTGTCAGTATTATCTAATTAGTTAGCGGATCTAGTGTTTAATAATAAATTTAATCACAGGAGCTTGACAATTTATATCATACTACGAAAATTACCCCCCTACTATTATAGCGAGTTATGTTTAAGTAGGCCTATGATATAAAATGTCAAGCTCCTGTGATTTAACAAAACAAGGTAAATTGGTTGAGAGTGGTGGAATTTTCATTTGATATTTGTTCACTGAAATTTAATAACATTCGATCTTTTAAAGTTCTAAAATTTTATGTATAGACGTAGACGATGTAAACAAGTTATGTATCATAACAATTTCGTCATGAATATTATGTTGAGAAAAGGTCGCCTGAACGTGACCTTCGTTTGAAAAAGGCCAGATCTAAATTAGCGAAAAAATTTAGATTGGGTTTTAATCAGATTGGAGGCAATCTTGCTGATTAAAACCCGATCTAAAATTATCCACTTACGCACTCGCTTCATGATTTTGGACAGCGGTTTATAGGATATCTGTTTACGGACATTATGAAAAAAGGTGCATTTCCTTTTGTTATGTGGTACATGCTTTGAGCTTGACTTAACATTGTCAATAAATTCAGATTGCACTTTCTTTTCTAACGTCAGTTTGCACAAGTTATTTTATTGAAGGTTTTGCGACTAGTATGATCGATAACTCTTCTTGGGTGTTTGCATTAAATTTGCTAGATTTGCCTCCCTTGTTCATCAGTATTAGACCAACTTCGTTCGCCATTCAAAATTTTCCCTGCCCTGTGTTCAGTAACTACTGTTAGCTAACGTTACGGATATGGGAGAAATCAACCCGAAGACAACTCAACCCGTGCAATACTCAACTCAAAGTTGGGACAACTCAATCCGTTAGTAGGAGATTGAGCTGTTTCGGGTTGAGTTGTCTATGGGCTGACGGTTGTTCCGACACTTCCGTTACGGAACGTTCAAGGTAACTGAACACGCTGTTGGTTTTAATAAAACATGTACCCCTACAAGTCATGTATTTAAATTTAAAGCCCCTTTACTAAACTGAACGCTGATAATTTTCAAGTATCATGCTTTTGCTTAAAACTTATGCAAACATTAAACTAATATATAAAACGCATCCCAGGCACAAAAATCTCAAGTATTTTCTCCAGAATTTATACTTATTCTATTTTGAAATTCGCAATTAAAAACGAAAGTAAAGACTCAACGGAAAATCACGGAACTCGACGAACAAGGTCGGGACATCCCGTCGTGGCTAAAAATAACCACAACTTCAATTCGGAAGTAAACAAATTTCCTGCTTTGATAAATACACGTTTCGTACAGTGATTTTCGTGCGAAAGCTAATTAAAATTCACGAAACTCATGTAAATAGTTTTATAAAATCGTACATGAACATATACTGACTAGAAAAAGAAACGAATCAATTATTATTAGTCTTTAAATATACAGAAACGTTTGCTGATCAATATGCCACGTTCAGTTAGAACGGGTGTAATGTGGGTAAGACAAGACAACAACAATATTTATGTATATACCAACGTCATTCGCGTAATAGATTTTTTACGGCAATATCTACGTCACGTGTATAGTGAAAGGGTAACCGTGTTCGCCAAATAAGTCGACAAACAATGAAGAAAGCTTCTTACTTGGCATAAACCGTACCGCGGACTAATTCTAAAGTTTTGCCATCGTCACCGACGTCTATCTCTACCCTGGTATCATCGCGGCCATGGTACTAGGAGTTCAGTGATGAGTCGTGTTTCGACTTATGTAACTCCCACAGACTTATAAGTGTCTTAAAACGTGTTTCAGTCACAACTAGTTCTTTGCTGAGATAATTTCGTGGACACATCACATTGACCAGCTGTTATGCCATGTGAGTGTCGCTATATTCTGGCAACGTCAATACTTTTTTCTATCAGAATAAGGACGACAGACCTCACGTTGCACACGTCATCAAGGACTTTTTACAGGCTAACAACACTGTTTTCTCTTGTTATTCTGATCATGAAAATTATGTACCTAGTTGAAATGAGACGTTTCTTTTTAACATCAGTTTTGATATTTGCTAACTCAAAACTTACACGCACTGGTTTCTCGAGTAAATCACTGCAAAACGATTTGATATAACCAACACTTAACATAGTCGAGTAAGTTTTATCAAATACATTTCAAGCAATTTGATTGGCTGAGAGAGTATCTCCGTAGTCTAATTTGCATGTTATAAAAGTACCCTACTTTTATAGATTTAGATTTAGATTAGATTTTATTACAAATTTCACACATAGAACAACACAGTTTGACCTTTGCTAAAAAGCAATTTGTCAAACACAAAATTACAAACATATAATGATGGCATTACAGTGTAACAAAACATACATAGATATTCAAAGTACAATTACTTATATAACATACATAACATACATACAGAAGAAACAAAAAGAAAGAAAAAACACAAAGATAAATGTGTATCGATACACACGTAATACAGACGTTATGTTGCATTATAAAAATTGAATTGAGAAACGTGTCCAGGTGTTAAGAAGAACCACAACTCTTGTGTTTACTGTAAAGACCGGAATGGTACGGACGATTTTGTCAAAAAGCTTATCTTATTACTCATAAGCGCTTGATTTAGGCACGGGAAACAAGCGTCTTGCCATTTCGATTTCTACAAAAACACATGGATGGACGATGTTTACTCAGTAATCTTCACATTTTAACAAATAGGATTAATTAATGTGGACGTGATGATCGTTTGTTTGTGTACAACATTAGTATTTTTATAGTTATCCAGAAATAATGAACTGGAATGGATACCAATTGACAAAATTAATGAATAAAACGAGGACAAGGATTGTAGTAAACACGTGAAAAATACGGTGCTGATTGTAAGGAATATCTTTATACACGTGCAAATACGAGACATTCGGATTTACTACATGGATATTACTAAAGTGCGTTTTAGAGTCAGTCCAATATTTACTTATTTGTCTATGCTTGGCTGTTAAATTTAGGCCAGTCAAACTAGATATTTGATACATATTGGCTGACAGGACTGCAGATGATAAAAGGGGATTTATCATAAGGAATAGGATTTATAGGATGGATATAAGCAACCAAGGTCCATTGGCTTTTTGCAGTCAATCAGGTATGTTACATTTTCTTAAGGAATACAATGAAAATGCTATAATTAGTATAACAAAACTGTTATATTTACATGTATCCACATGCGTACACAAACAGACAACATATGATATAATATGTATAATTGTTTACATTATAAACTTACATGTACATATATGCGCATACTTACATGCGTATATATGCATATGTCTTCACATGCACACACAAACATACATGTGCCTATACATATTCATATTTAAGTATAAACTTGCACACAATTATATACTCATAATGTGCTCAGCTAAAATGACATATATACTAATAATACTTGCAATCACATACAAAAAACAAGTAAAGACCAAACATATATATATATGTATATAATTACACTTACAAACTATTGATTTGCATAAAGTTTTCTTAATTCAAATGCTTTATAGATGAACATGGCAAGATTTTTTATAATTGTTTTATTTTCAGAATTCAATAACTGTTCTGTTTTATAGATATTGGGATTTTGCAAGTAATATGGTTTGATATAGGTTTTTCTTATATTGTCATACAAATCACAATTAAATAAAAAGTGTGTTTCATCCTCTAAGGTATTACAGTGAGGGCATAACCTTTCATTTATGGGAGTATTATTCCACCTACCAGTCTCTATTGCTAGTCTATGAGATGAAACACGAAATCTTGTCAATGCGATACGGAATTTACTTATATTTATCATATCAAGATATTTGCTTCTTTCAAACTTTGCAAATATTCTATAAAAATTTGCAAGAGATGAGTTTTCTAAACTGTTTGACCAAAGTTGAGCAAGATTATCGGTAAGTCTTTGTTTTAATAGAAGAATAAACAATTTTTCATTACCCACTCCTTGCGTAATCCAAACTTCTCCAAAACCTAACCTATTTAGTGTATCCCTCACTTGTGATGCCCAATTAACTTTATTCGGTTTTGATTGTATGTCTCGTAACATTAAATTGTAAATTATATGTATGTATTTTCTCTCATTAGAATTCAATATCTTAAACCAATATTTTATTATTTGTACTATTCGTTGTGTCATAAGATCAGTTCTTCCAAGTTCTCCATAAATGAAATCATTTTGGGTACTACTTTTAACATTTAAAACATATTTACAAAAAAGTGTATGTATTCGTTCCAATGGTTGGGCTTTACTAAAGCCCCATACCTCACACCCATATGATAATATCGGTTTTACTAATTTGTCAAAGAGATCCAATGTATGTTGAGTCGTTATATCAGTAAAACGGTATAAATATCTTTTTAAGGTAAATATTGCTTTCTGTGCTTTATCGGCCAATGTTTTAAAAGTCTGTGAAAAGTTACCACCAGGTGTAAAAACGATGCCTAGATAAGTAAAACAGTTGACTATTTCTAAGTTACGGCCATCATATGTGAAAGACAAATCATTGGGTAAGCGACCACCCTTTCTAAATACTAAAATCTTTGTTTTTTGTTTGTTTACACTAAGTTTCCATTTTAAACAGTAATCATGCAATATATCTAAATTATTTTGAAGATCTTGTGGAGACTTGGCAAAAATTACAATATCATCTGCGTACATAAGCATGAACAATTTTAGAAAACCAATGTCAATGCCTTTTGATCCCTTAAGAAATAATTCATCTTCCAAATCATTAAGATACATAGAGAAAAGGAATGGAGATAGACTTTCTCCTTGTCTAACACCTAGGTTGCTTTCAAATATTTCGCCCAGGTTGTTATTTAGTCTTACTTGTGATGTAATTTGATTATACATTGACTTGATTGTATTGAATAGCTTACCTCTTATACCTAGGTTATAAAGTTTATACCAAATATTTTGTCTAACTAAGTAATCAAAAGCTTTCGAGTAGTCAACGAAAGCGCAGAACAATTGCTTATTATCATTAATTAGGTGATTGACCAACCCATGCAATACAAAGATGTTATCAATAGTTCCCATTTTTGATCTAAATCCAGCTTGGGATTCTACATAAATATAGTAATTTTCGGCCCAATGAGTAAGTCTAGAATTAATTAAACTAGTAAATAACTTGCCAATAATACTAAGAAGAGTTATACCGCGAAAATGGTTTACATCAGTTAAACTGCCTGATTTATGAATGGGAACGATATAACCCTCTCCCCATTTTTTGGGAAAATACCCTACATGTAAAATTTTATTGAAAAGCGTGAGTAAATAGTCTGTGACATTATCTTTGGCATATAATAAGAATTCATTCAAGATTCCATCTGGGCCCGGACTTTTGTTTAGATTAAGTTCCGAAATACCACGTAAAATGTCTGATCGCGAGAAGGGCAAGTCTAGTTCATGAAACATATCGTTTAATTCATTTTTAACAATATGATCATTAAAGTATATAATATCATCGTCTGCTTGAAAAAATTTGTCTTCGGGATTATTGATTGCCTTGAAATATTTTGTGAATGTATCAAGGGAAATATTTTTTGGCTCTTTTTTTGCTACTGCTTCTTTTAACATGCGCCAGTACATTTTTGCATTTTTAAATTGTGCTGATATTAATTTTTCCGTGTTACGTTTCTTTTTGATGTAATTAAAACTACGAATATTTTTTAAATGAGCCGATCTTGCTTTGATCATTTCTGCCATATTGTGACTTGTATTATTTCGTTTAAACGCATTTAACTTACGGTAAAAATCATGTTTACTATCACTGCACAATTCATTGAATAATTGTGTTGACTCATGACTATGATTTTTTGAATTGGCTGTCATATTATTATTAGTTGTTTTATAAAAAAGAGGATTACATACATCATCCAAACAAGAAACAAAATCATTAATATTACGGTCAATTTCTTCGCCGGTCATAGCATTACTCAAACTTGAGCTTAAATTATTTATCTTAGTTTGAGTTACAAAATCATTCATTTTTTCTATATATGCATTTTTGTTTTGGTTATTCCATTTATAACGACCATCAATACAATTATAAACTGATGGATTGTCATTATATAATATATCAGAATTCTCATTGTTACACACACCCTTTAAAGTGAATTCAATATTACAATGATCACTTATAATATTTGGTTTATGTACAATAAACATCTTAAATTGTGATAGTATATTTTGACTTACTATACAATAATCTACTACACTAGACCCATTTGTACCAACAAATGTATAATATCCAGATATTTCTGTATCGCCTACTCGTCCGTTCGCAATTTTTAGTCCTGTTTGTTTGAGAAAATCTATCAATTTATAGCCATTCGAATTAGTACCTGTATCACTTGAGACTCTGGGCAATACTGTATCAATTTGGTAATCATCTGGGAGTAAATGGTCAAAAAATATCAGGTCATTGTCTTCCATGACATAGTCTTGTAAATTACCAACTCTTGCGTTAAAATCCCCCAATAACATGAAACTACAATTTTCATCCCCAAATTTATCTTGTATATATAATATGTTATCAATAAATACATCATAGATATTTTCATTTACTAATACATTTCTACTTGAATTAGATGGTATAATATAACATACACATATATATAGATCAGTATCAAAATCAAAGTATTTTGAGTCAAATTTTAACCACAAATGTGAGTCTGAATGACTGAATAGTAACATATCACTCGAAAAATATTTGTTTCTAATGTATACAATTATTCCACCTGAATGTCGTTTAGTGTTAATTAACTTCTCATCCCTATTTAAAACTAAATACTGAAAGTTATCTACATGGAAATCATGCTCTAGTCCACCCCATAAGAAACTGATATTTTGAATAGCCTGACCCCTAAAAGGGAACCCGTTTGAGATAGTTATCATAATCCAAAGGCGGTTATATTCTATAGTCTTTTAGATAGTATTACTTGTTTTTTGATTTATGATAAAGATTTTGTCTTCGTTTAGTGGCTTTAATTTATATTTATATAGTTTTAAACCAATTGTGAATAAACGGATGATTCCAAAAATTATACATGTAGTACAAAAACATACCATGTTTTAAAAATTGATTACTAATTGTCATTTCGCATTTATTCCATTGAAACTTAAATTCATTGATTGTAATTTGATCATTTGACAGTTGTGTCGTTCCATTCTTTGATTTATTTTAAATTAGCAATAAGTTCTTTGAATGTTCAATGAATGGTTGATGTCAAATGTCTAATAAAACTATTTCAAAGAGAATTCAAAATAATGTAAAAGAATTCGTGGTTGTCAGAATGAAATCGTATATTGTCAACCAGAGAGTTTGAACATTCCCGGGAAGTAATCAATGGTTATTTTCTAGTTCAATGATCGACGATTTCTGCTATTGCTCCGCTGAGCAAGTGCTTCCGTTAATTAGTTATTAAAATATATTGTTTAATTCCATTCTATTGTTAGTTGTGCATACATTTAAATCGATCGTGTGTTCAAAATAATGTATTAAGTATTTAAATAGTCGGGGTTAATGTATGCGCTACTTACAGTTAAATAAAAGTTAACAATACCATTCAACTAGCATTTGATTTAGATATTTAAATAACATGCGTTGGAGACACAATTAAAATGTAAAACCGTTTTTAGTTGTTCGCTTGTCGAACAACTATATACACCAATTTGAGAAATCGGTGTAGCAACCATACTACGGATTCTTCTATTTTTGAGGTACACGACGGGGCTCAACTCTTCAAACCTATGATATACAGAGTTTTCAAACATTTTTTTTATAAATCAGTATAGCAAGCTTACTACAAAATCTACTTTTTGAGGTACATGAAGGAACTCAAATCTTCAAGCATGTGTATTACTGAGAAAGGTTTTGATAATTAATATTGTAATAATTACTTTTAACCAAACACTGAAAATATATACAACAGTGAATTTTCCCTGTGGTGAACCCCAATTTGAAAGGGTGAGACGCATTAATCTCTCATTCTATACGTAGACGATAAAACATATCTTGGCTCAGACGCTTAACTCATATCGCACGACAACAACACACAGAAAGTAGTGCGGTGTATACATGAATATAAAACCGTTGTATGATTTATTTCTTTTTTTAAAGATATAATCATGATGTTAAAATTGACTTTGTAAAAAATGCTGGCTAATAACTCAGGAATACCTATCCATAGATACAAGGTGCTTTCAAACCTCAATGGGTATATTATCCGTAGCGTATCCTAATTTCGTTTTCAAAGGTCTGTGTCATGATTGACAGAAAATGAAAACACTTTCTCATGGACATTAAATGACCAGTATAAAAGTTTTATTTAACGTGCACATTACTTTTATGGATAGCAATATCATATTGCGAAATATCAAAAACATATTTCATTTATTCAGTACATGTAAAAATTGTCACGTGGTTTCAGGTATTTAGACATTTTTACCCATGATGCTTAACGTAGTATCGTACTGACCAGTTAGTTTATGTTGAACTCTAATATAGATCAATGGATGGGAAATTAAACAGATTATTAGGATTATTGGTCAAATTGTTCCACGTTGTATTTTTCTCATAGCTCTGATATGGTAATGAATTGAAGTTAAAAGTTCTGTTGCAAATTTAAAAACACTTATCATTACTTGATAGTTACTTATTATAAGTTAAAGGCAATAAATATTAATACAAGTTGTAGATTTCTACGCCGTGTGTGACACTATTGAATGTATACAGGTGGTTCTGTTACATATTAGTAACATATCCAATTAATTTGTATGAACATTCAATTGTATTTCCCTGTACTCCTCTATGGTTATTATGCCTGTGCAATTATAGGAGTATGCGTTGTAATCAATTTCTAAATTAGTTTTACCTGAACATTGGGATATCTTTTTTTTTTTTGATAATTCAATGAAAATTGGATTTTCATGTACAGTTTACAAGTACAAATGGCACCATTTTGAAGATTTCATACAAAGAAAGCTCTACAGTCAATGTTTCAAAAAACAAAATCTTATTCTACATATTTTTTTCACATTTTGAGCACATTAAGGGACCGAAACACAACATATTTTCTATGTAGAACAACTCCAGTGCCTTTAGCGCTTTGGTTATTTTTAAGTTTCAGTTTAATTATACGTTGTATTTATCGGCTTTGTCTCTGTTTTCACATTTGAGAGCTGAGGCTTAGCTGTCTTGTATTTTATACCATTGATAAATCGCAAACTTTTACGTAGTTTTAGTGAAATTCAACGTTTTAAGTTTAAACTAGGAAATGTGTGTTTTAATAAAACCATCATTGGTTATTTGGTGACGCTTAGAATCGACGGAATTATGGTGGTAGTTTTCTTGTATGTAAAAATGCGTGGTTTGGATAATGCTTAATCTGTGACGTGTCACCTTAATGACGAAATCATGATAACAGATTTTAAGTAAGTTTAAACGGCGTTATAAAAAGGATTTTTTTAAATATAGGGCAATGCATGTGTTTTTGTTTAAAATATACATTGACAAACTATAGTGACGCGCAAAATTGCTTTTGAATGACGGTGCGAAAGTATGTTTTACAGCAATGAAAAGAATTTGCATATTTTAGAGAGAAAAGTGCTTTACTTAAAATGAGTCAAAAATGAATACTGTGTATTCAATGGTTTCATTGTTTTGGACGCTGTGTCTGGCTGGATGTGTCTTTGGACTGACCAAACATTGGTCAAAATGGATTCGGACAGATGATTCTTATTTCACATTTGAACACGTAATATCAGTTAGTATTAAAGACTGTTTCGAAGCGTGTGTACTAACAAAAGCTTGCCAGTACGTAAATTATGATGTGCGAGCTAAACTTTGTTACTTGATTCGAACTAATCAAATCGTGGACGCAGGTATAAGTCCAGGGTTGACGCTGCCTGTAAATGCAGAAGTGCAAGCTGGCTTCGTTCTTGGAGTTAAAGCAGAATTGTTGCAGGTAGGTGTTCTTGGGGTGGTTTTACAATTTACTATTTTAATTTATTTTAACTCGATTGTGAAACATGTTCTTACAACTTAGATTAATCGCTTTCCAGTGCGCTTCTTTGTTCCCAAGTTCTGAGCCATGGCAGTAAAATAAAGTTTCTTGCTCAAAGAAACAACGAGATAGGTTTAGATGTGATTTGATTCAAAGTGGGGCTAGCTATCCAATATCAAAAGTCAGTGGGTCAATTTGCATTTTTTTTTATTTTTCGAGGATAGTAAGTTTGTAGTTATTGTATGAATTGTGCTATTTGATGTCATTTAGATAATTTTGGAAAGAGGAATCAGCGAAACAACAAATCTCTGTTTACTTTATTAGTGGTGATGGTAGATCACGTGGCTTTAGACCCTGATATTCAGGGTTCGTACAGTCTTAAAAAGGCCCTGAATTTTGATGGTTGTCTTAAAAAGGCCCTAAATTTGCACTGTTTGGTCCTTAATTACTATTTTGAAGGGCCCTAAATTTTGTTTTGAAACTATTTCGTTGGTAATTAATCAAATCTAATGATTAACAAGGCAATTGAGCCCATCTTCATGGCAATAATTAATGAAACACTCTGTTATGTAACTTTAATATTATATTTAGGTAGCATTACTTGTTGAAAGTCATCGGAGATCACTTCAACAGAGTTAAAAGTTGTCAGACGTGTGTTTATGTTGAGAAATTTAAGCTCTCAATTAAGTATAAAAGGCCCTTAAAAACCCTGAAAATGCCCCAAATTTATGTATAAGAGGTCTGTATGAACCATGTTGTTGTTTTAGAAACTATGTCATTGGTTTGTATTAGAAAATACAATATTCTGTTATTTCATAAGTAATATGGGAAATGTCATTTTTTGGCCTGACGATGAGTGGTTTTGATGTATTCGAAAGCGTCTGGTAAAGCCTAACTACCCGCAGCAGTTACTTCCCCTTATATCAGTACAGTAACAATTCAAAAAGCATAGCGTGACGTCAGAACACGCGCATGAAACAGTCGAAGCTATTGACCGGTCAACAATTTGTAAACATGTATAGATTTTAGAATTTCAGAAAACGTAAGAATATCAAATTGCATCAATATCGGGAATCAGGCAATAATATAAATATTGAATTTGCTATTGAATCGGTCTCTAGTAATATTGAATTATTCATAAGTAATCTGAGCATAACACTTTTTATATTCTTTTGACATTTTTATATTCTTTTGTTTCATGACATTTGATTATAAAACCCATTACTTTTTCATAAACGTTTGATTAAATTCTATCATTCGTGAAAATTTATTAATCTTTATACAGAAAGAAATGACAGTTTATGTTAGAACAGTTCAAAATCTATGCATACTTATAACAATGCTTAGAAACTTGATGCAATAATGAGTTTTAGTGCGATACGCCATTCGGCAGACTGCGGACCATCCGCGTAGATCTTTGAATATTTGTCTGGTTCCCAGGCGTATTTCAACGAATAAAAATACGTCAGGCAAAATAGTATAATGACTTCGCCAAATGTACTGTTAACTATCGTAGTACAAGAACTACAGTGGATACCTTATGTAAGCTTTCGGTTCCGTTCATGCTTAATAAAGTATCCAAAAATATAATCGGACTATTCAACGTCCGAGTTGTGTCCACTTTTAAAAACATGGTCATGGGTTAATCGTTCGCTATTGTATTTAAGTCCAAAATGAAAAGTCGACTTCGAATGACATATGTTGTACCAATCTGCGTAAACACATATCCAGTAGACCACGGTCGTACTGGATCTGTACTTTTTCCCTTTGAGGTCACGTCGAGATGAACTTTGTGTCGACCAATCAATGCGTAGCTTTCATCTAGACGAAAACACTATAAATCACATTTTGATTTCGTAATTTCTATTTTTAGACCAAGTTTTGCATGCAAATTTAACAGCGGTAATATTCACAGGCTGCGATTGGGCGGCTCATTTAAAATTTCGTGACGTAGTCGATGTAAACAAGTTACGTATCATAACAATTTCGTCATGAATATTATGATGAGAAAAGGTCACCTGAACGTGACCTTCGTTTGGAAAAGGCCAGATCTACATTAGCGAGTATGCGAGCGGTAAAATTGTAGATCGGGTTTTAATCAGATATTGATGTTGTACTAAACTCCTACCAAATTTACTGTCGTCAAAAATGAACATGCAAAATAAAGAAAATATTAATGTAATGTCTGTAACCTGAAGATAAATTGAGGGCGCAGTCATTAATGTGCTTTGCCTGACTCGATATGGGTAATAAGGGGCAGGTAATTTAGACTGTTCGTACATTTGCAAAGAAAATCGTCGAGGAATTCTATAATTGCTATATACCGTATTTCAATATTTTTTCAGTCATTCCATGGCGTTTAGTGAACGTACCCCCGGCTCCTGGGCATGAATTAATCTCTTTAACAATACTTTAAACATAGCAATATATATATATACTTTCTTGCAATTTGGCAAACAAATGCCCTTCTTTTTATTTAGAGTTAGGAGGCAAGACGGTCGTAGTTAATATAAATTGACTGAATATGTTTGATTCGGAACTTAAACTGATGTTTTTTTCTAGGTGAAATAAAACTTTGTATGATATACAAAATGTATTACAATCTGATTAAAACCCGATCTAAAATTTTACGCTCACCTACTCGCTATTTAAGATCTGGCCTTTTTCATGCGAAGGTCACGTTCAGGGTTAGCAAGTAGGCAAGCGGAAAATTTTAGATGGGGTTTAAATCAGATTGTAACCCCACTGATTACAATACTCATTACAGTACTTTTATACTCACACTCGATAAAAATAGATATCCGTACTTGTGTACCGGGAAAATCAGAAAATATCGAGTATTCAAATATTATTTACATTTTTCAAATTTAAAGCTGGTTTTCACGTAAAAATAAAATAGTTCTAATTTAATTCTGAATGCAGCCACGTACACAGTGATCTCCCCTAGTTATTTTACAATCATTTTAAACGATCCTTTTACATTTATTTTTATCAAACGCCTATTTTTATATTGTACATAAATAGCTGTCAGTTTGAAGTTTGGTGCATAGGAATAAATATTCCACGAATGACGTTGGTGGGTCTTTGAATCTGGATAACCACTCCACTGGCATATATTTTGCCACAGTCCATTCCTAGGCGAAAATTTCTTGTTTTTTGTTTGTGACATCAACGCTCTTTTATAACAAAAGTTTAAAAATAGAAAATAATGCCTTTCTCTTTGACAGTGTGGTTGGTCCGTATTCTTACTATCGAAGTTCCTGATATGTTTGCTTACAACTTTTTGTAAATTCGTGAAACGATATCCAATTTAGAAACAAACATTCATTAGCTTTGGACATTCGGTCTAGCAAACTGGAATTTGTTAGTGGTCGAAATGTAAGTTAACTGGACAAAAACATTTTTAAAAATATGCCGTCCATTTAAATTATTTAACATTATATAACATATTCTAAAATTAAAGTGGTACCTTCTCAGCCAATCCAGTTGCTGAAAAATGTTTTCTTCGTTGGTAATCTTGCATCAAACTGCTACACATTATCTAACCTATACATTACATGGCACGTGTGCCACGTGCAGAAATTGACACATGGAATTGACTAGTTTTTCAATCAGTTGCAACGCACGGGCGCCTCGTGCAGAAATTGACAAATGGAATTGACAAGTTTTTCAATCAGTTATAGTGCATGGGACACTCGTTCGGAAATGATCATGTGATATTAACTAGCAGTCGCAGTAATGAAAACGTCACATAAGTAAATGATTATTTCAAGTTTAATGCTTTTTAACAACCATTGGACCCACTGAGTCTTTAATTATAAGCTAAATTCGCGACGATACATTCCGGCATAAGTATGAAAGACATATGGAAAAAAAATAAATCTAGCGAAGCTAACTAAGTTTACATAACATTTACGTAACAATTATTATATATATAATGGAAATATTTATTTCTGTTTCAGGATGGGTCCACAGTTTGTGAGTCTTGTCCAGATAAAGGTTCGTGTGATGTTCATGCAAGTTGTCGTAGTTCAGGTGAGTGTTATGTTACCACAATCTGTATTCACATTTGGAAACACCAATCACTATTGTTTAGACTCTACACAAATATATAACTTATAAGGACAACATCTCTTGTAATTCTGTATACATTTGGCGTTGTTATGGAGCACAAAAAATGATGACATCATCACAAATTTCACAAGTATTTTTATTCATTCTATCTTAATGATCATGAAGCACAAAAAATTGCTGATGTCATCAAAAGTTACACAAATATTTTTTTTATGGCCATTAAGAAGCACAATAATTGATGATATCATCATAAGACACGCATAATTTAACATGACATATTTATACTGTTATTTCAGGTTGTGAGAGACCTCTAACTTTCAAAAACTCATTCTACAGATCAAACAATTTCACTTATAATAGTAAACTGCGATATTTTTGTAACGAAAATTACATGACATTAACCTCAGCTGAGTCAACTGTGACATCATCGATTTGTAAACAAGATGGAACTTGGAGTGACGTCACATTTAAATGCATCCCAGGTAAGGTCAATCTGATTAAAACCCGATCTAAAATTTTCCGCTCGCCTACTCGCTAATTCAGATCTGGCCTTTTTCAAACGAAGGTCACGTTCAAGCGACCTTTTCACATCGTAACATTCATGACGAAATTGTTATGATGCGTAACTTGTTTACATCGCCTACGTCATGCAATTTGAAATGAGCCGCCAAATCGCAGACTGTGAATAATACCGCTGTTAAATTTGCATGCAAAACTTGGTCTCAAAATATGCATTACTAAATCAAAATGGGATTAATAGTGTTTTGTCTAGATGAAAGCTACGCATTGATTGGTCGACACAAAGTTCATCTCGACGTGACCTTCCACGGAGAAAGTAGAGATACTGTGCGACAATGCACTACAGGATATCTGTTTACGGAGATTGCATTGTCAGATATGGTTCAAATTTGTAAAACAGAATTTAACTACCTTTTTTCCAGAGTTTAAGGAACAAACAACTTTATATACTTGAACATGAAGTATATTTTTTATTTAAGTATAAATCCAGTTTCCCCCCTTTGCTAAAATCAATGCCAGATTTCACAAAACACAAGTAAAACCAAATTTTAATACAGTTACAAAAGTGCATTGCGAACAATTGAACCAACCAATGAATGAATGAAATAATTAAACAAATAAATGAATAAAGCATTACACAAATGTAAATTAATCAAGCTATTCCCCTTTGTAAGACCTTAATCTCAATGCTCAATCTCTAACAGAAGTTTCACAGTATATTTAACCTCTTGTTTGTTTTCAGATACAGCTGTTTGTAGAGATGTTACATGTTATTATGTGTATGAAGAAAAGACAAGTTGGTCAGATGCAATTGTAAGTATAGTTTATACCCAGCTAATATCAGGGAGGGACTTTGATTTACTGCACTTAAGTCTGGAGATATGAGCATATTTTTACAACAGTATGATCAACCATGGTTGCAAACTCTTAAGCTGTGATCTCCAATGGCCTGGTGTTTCATTCTTCCTATCCCTTGATCAGACCACTACATTGTAGTCCAATCAACCCGAATCCAAAGTATATCTTTGAATCCTGAAGTCATGGGTTTGATTCACTTTTGTCTTTTGTTGACTTTTGTCATGAAATGTTTTCTGCAGCCATTCTCTCCAACCTTTGTATCAAATATAGGATAGTTTTCAGCCACTGGGGAGGGCATGTGCTTAGTGCTAGCATAGACTGGGTCAATACTCATTTTCATTTGTTCCGAACTTCAGTCTTGAACAAATATATTTACCATAATTAGACCCTTGCTGATTTTGCAAGTTACTGAAACCAGAAGTAGTCCCATAGTATATAAGTATGAAGCAATTGAAAAAGATCATCTGCTATGACATGCGCATAAGTTCTGGTATACACTTGTAATTTAAACTATGTCTTATGTGTAGGTATAACTGCTGATAAGTTATTTGTCTCATTGGAGATGTTTGCGATGTTGCATTTTTGATGAATTTTGTTTCAGGAGAAATGTGCAAAAACAGACGGACATCTTATTGATATCAATGATGCCACTGAACAACAATTTATAGAGTCGTTCTGGTGGCCCAGTAGTTCTGGTGGCCCAGGGTGTAAGTTTTTGGTTTATTTTACGTTCTTGGTTATATGCTATGTCAAAACAATTTAGGTTATTTTACTTCGACCTGTGCACATAACCTAGCTTTCTTGGACCCTTTTCTCTGACCAGTACTCATCTACCCTTTCACAAGACCAGCAACTCCTCTATATACCTTATTAATGAAAAAAAATATTGTTACATTTTCATGGGAGGGAATAACCCGACTCTATGGGATTCAAACCTGAACCCCCTTCGGGACTCTAAATTTTAATCCAGGCACTTTTCAAATTGCACTACAGACCCGTGTTCTTTTGGTTTACTTTTATGGTTTGTAATGAGAATTCAGTTTGAACTTATGTAGGATGATTGGCTCATTATCAAAAACAACTAGTAGTCTGGATTACCTGCCCCATACCACTATCGTTATCGGGTCAGGCAAGCCGTAATCATGGCGGCCTCCTCAGTTATTTTTCAGGTATTATCTTTTCTTGGTATTGCATGATCATTTGCTGACGATAGTTACTTTAGTAAGAGTTCGATACTATATAGGTCATTCGCTTTCGATTTTTCTGATTACACGTATATTTAGCGAACAATTTACACAAACATGTCTCACTTAAACACAATTCGGACGTGGATTAGTCTCTTTATAATTTCGGATACTTTATTTAGCATAAATGTAACTGAACAAATAAAAAAGTATCCACTGTACTTCTTGTACATTGATCCTTTGATTTAAGCCTGTGTAGTGAGAAATGCTCATTTGAAAACATAATTATCCAACACTAATTCATTACATAGGGTGCGGTCATGATCATGCTTTGCCTGATGTACTTTTACCTGTCAAATTACGACTGGGAACCAGACAAAAACAACTAGGTGCTTGTCTAACATACAATCATTTTGTACTGCTGTATGTAAGGTTCCTGGATAGTCTAGGAGAAGAAGCTGTTGTCTAGTAGTTGGACACACCCTTATCACGTAAACATAGTATATGTGAATTATAGAATATCTAGTAATCTGGTGTTATAGTAAGGCCATGCCAAATTGGAATTCTGTTAAGCGTCAACTCAAATTTGACAAACCTAGATACCTATTCACAAAAACGCACAAACCGAAAACAAAAACACAAATATTTTTACTACAAAAACAATGCGTTATATATTTTTCTTGCAATGGAATAACCTCATAATATGAATAAATGGTCTGCATTTAATATAAAATGACTAGAATATATTGTATTTATAACGCGGTTATGATAAATTGCTTACGATGAATAACAATATAGCCAAACACAATTTTCCCTGAATTAAATTGTCGTATCGAATCCCGGAACATAAGAATTATTTAAGAAAATTTTGTTTTTTATTTTGATTGAGGACTCTAAAACCTACACGCACGCGGACGCTTAACAAAATTCCGATATGGAATGGCCTAAGTGCGAAATAACAAAACGTGTTTGGGTAAATTTAACTTTAAAAACGAAACAATCTATTACAGAGGTATTAGAATTATACATGTAATTGGATCCTGAGCATCCAATGTTGTGGATAAGTTTATTGTTTTGTTTATATAAACAGTGTTTTTTTGTACATACTATATTTTGTATTTTAATGATCGCTGAAGTCAGAGTAATTTCCCTTGTATCATTTCCGTTTGTTGTAGTATTTTGTGTAAAATTTAAATATACTTCATGAAAGTCCCTATTTCCGACAGTGCTATTAGCGCTTTGATTTTATATTTTAGATAGACTATGGACTGGTGGAAATGACCTAAACATTGCTGGGACATTTCGATGGTTTGATGGTTCATTATTTACTTATACAAATTGGAACATAAACCAACCAAATTTGATTGGAACACAACAATGTAATGCTTTAGAGCGAGACCTAACATGGAATAACCTAGAATGTCATGAATTGTACAGTGCGCTTTGTGAAACTTCAATTCTTTAAATTACATGTAATTTTGCCCTTTTGTGTGGTGTTTTGGATGATGATTGCACAATTTTGCCCTAAGATAATTTAACAGCTCATCATAAACAGTTTTAAAGTTTGCAGAAAGTATTTATCTTTTTAAAATCGGGGTTCGTACAGACATTGAAAGGTGCTAAAAACGACTTTAAGTGCATATTTTCATTTGCAACCTTGAAAAGTGCTTATTTTTCGGTCCAATAGTACTTGAATATTATTATAACTAACTTTAATTTTAGGCTGGAAAATGAAAGGAGATAGACTGAAAAGTTAGGGACGAAGAATATTACATTAAATAGTCCTTGAATTTGGCAAAAAAGTGCTTGAATTTTGTCACTAAAATTCTGTACGAACCCTGAAAATAGTTTTATTTATACATGTAGTTTTTATTGCAAAATATGTTTTGATATTAATTTATGATTTGTTGTTGTTTATTCTTGATGAACCTGGTTACCCCCCCCCCCCCCCCCACCATTAGCAATTGTTTTGCAACTGTCTTTTCCAAGATGGAAACCTTTAGGTTTTTGTTTTCATTATTTGGTTTGTTTTCCTTTTTAGCATCTAAAAAGAGTGTTTTATTTTCTATATTACTGCTGCTGTCCCTGATTTCTTTAGCTCGACTTTTCGAAGAATAGTGGGGCTATCCTACTCAGATGTGCATCGTCGTCAACGTTGGTGTAACACTTCTTTGTTAAGTTTTAGGTGCATCATTTATGTATCTTTTATGTCTTTGCAACTACTGATGGGATTCACTTGAAACTTCACACATTTTTACGGAGTTACCACTGGAGGTCAAATACCAAGTTACATAACTCTTGGATGAATTTGGACTGAATTATGGCCCTTTTATACGTAGAAATTTCTTGGTTAAGTTTTTAGGTGCAACATTTTATCTTTGCAACTACAAAAGGGATTCACTTGAAACTTCACACGTGTCAACAGGGTTAGGAATGAAGGTCAAATACCAAGTTGCATAACTCTAGCATTGGTTGTTGCTGTTGTTTAAACAAATACCCCAAATAGTCGAGCGCACTGTCCGTGGACTGCTTATGTTTGTACTCCCTTTTAAAGTGCCCCAGGCTGTTATATTCTTTACTGTCTATATCGTATGTTACACATTTGTGTATGATTATCTGGACAGCCATGAATTCTAACTGTTAAGGTTTTGTATCAGTCCATATAAATCCAAGGTTAATCCATAGTCTTCATTTAGTTTGGTTTTACTCTTTTTAGTCAACATGTTTAAAAGATCTCTATTTACAAAGGCATATTTGGAACCATTTGTATTGTTTTGATCGCATCCGCACCTGATTACCACGCATATATGTGTAACCAGGCCATAAGATTAATAATTTTAAATAAAATATAATTTTATTTGCTGATAAAAACAGGGGAGACAATAATCTGCTTAGTTGAACAAATCATTACAATTTCTTAACGCAGTTCTCTCCCTTTAGTACATATGAACTCCTTGTCAAAAGCTTTTTCACGAAACATGTATTGATTATAAAGTGTTCTTTTTAGGCTTTTTAATGAGTACGCAGAATTCTAGGGGTGCAAGGGCATGCCCCCGAAATTGTTTATCAGTAGATTATCTGAGGAGCGATTTGGCGAATACTTCAAAAAGAGTTTGTATAATTCATTCCGGGCACAAATATAGAAGACATTTTGTACTAATTTGCTTTCATTACCAGCTAGCATTCAAAGAATTATATAGACTGGAGTCAATGACAAACAACAAATTTAAACCGTAAACTCGACTCACAAAAGGCAAGTCCCATTGAAACGTAATTTGACATAAGGTAAGTAAAATAATGAGCAGTTTTGTTTACACACCATACCCCCCTAAGGCCTTAGTTTTTATTGCATTTTTGGCATTTGTATTTTTACGATTTTCTGGACAAATACATGTGTTAGCAGCTGCGTACTCTGCGTACTGGTAGCTACGTGGCTGAATAATGTTTCAATAAATGAAACTCGGAGCTCGATCCTT
Organism: Mactra quadrangularis; assembly: GCA_025267735.1. NCBI lineage: Eukaryota > Metazoa > Mollusca > Bivalvia > Venerida > Mactridae > Mactra > Mactra quadrangularis. Next base: position 41,211,616 of record CM046305.1, on the reverse strand, counting down.
GGCTACTTTCTATGCAAATATATACATTGGACATCATAAAGAAAGATTAAAGGGGAAACTTATTACATTTTTTCAATCAACACCCATTTTCTTGTCTGTCTTCAACATTTTGAGAAAGTTATTTGGAAAGGCTAAGTCAGTTGGTGCTGTTTTTCATATGTTTTCTGACTTTTCTCAAAATTTCTGTTTGGTTTTGGGGTATTTTTGGTTAGGGTTAATGTCAAAGCAACACACTGTAAAGTGTAATCACAGGTCAGTCAGTCTAGCTACTCACCATTCCTGGAAAGGCTATATTTCTGGATTTAGCTGTTAACTAGTTACTGAGGGCATACTTCCGTCAGTAACTGACAACTGCCGGACATGATTCAGACTGTCAGTGACTGACAATTGCCCAACATGATTCAGACTGTCAGTAGTTGACAATTGCCGGACATGATTCAGACTGTCAGTGACTGACAACTGCCCGATATGATTTAGAATCAATGAAAGATATTATTATGGCCTGGTGTAATTTAAAGAAAACTGGCTACTTCTTTGATCATGGTGTTAAAAATTATTTCAATAGAATTAACTGAACCAGAATAAACTGACTTAAGATAAACACACACTTAGATAAACTTAAGGTCTTTCAAATTGTTATACTAGTTCATATATAAATATTGCAGAACAAAGGCCTCATTGGGGACAAATATTATATTATTTATAAATAGTGTTAATTTATTTGTTATTGATATTTTTTAAACATTTGCCTTTGTGAAGCAATTAGAAATTTTGAAGAAACCTTTCAGTATACTTCGACCCCCTATTGTGAGGACTATTTTCTTAACGATAAAGCAAATATTAAGAACTATTAATTAAATACGTCACAAAGAAGAAAGCAAGTTCTTTGCACTCTTAGGTCGTAATCTACAGTAGAATAAATTCTATAGAAAAAATTGTTTCCACAAATTTCTTTACTCGGCACCATTAAGGTGGTTTTTTATTTGGAAAAAAAACAACAACAAGCGTTCACATTTGAATCTAAGGATGACATTTTGGTATGGCCTCGTGTTATGTATTTTGTTGCCAATTTATTTAGTAGGTAAGTACAAACAATTTCTTCATTTGAAATTTTAAGTACATTTTAAACAAATTAAAAAGAATTATTATAACATATACATTTGTTATTCATGATCTTTTCTATTCTTTTTTTTTGGGGGGGGGGGGGGGGTTAACGCCGTAGCAATAGGTCATATAACGGCGGCCAGTCAACCTACTAATGCCTCTTGGAAAGCCTTAATCTCTGGATTTAGCTGTTAACCAACTACTAAGCGCATACTTTCGTCAGTTACTTACAACTGCCCTACATAATTAAAAATCATTGGTAAGAGGGAGAATGGCCGGAGAAATTATTTCATGTCCAAGGTTCACGATCTTTTTTATTCAAGTACACATGTTTAACTAAAAATTTTAAAACTGTTTACTAAAATTAATTCGAATACTCTGACAGAATAAATATTCTTGTAAAATGTCATAGGTACTGATTAAATACATTTTAGCAGCCGTCTTTGTGGGCATTATTTTTGTGCTTGCTAAAATTTTCAAATGCTACTTCATATCTCCATATGTATAAAAATTTGACATGTTTGAGAGCTTTTTTTACATTTTCTCATTCAAATTATGCATTGATACTTAGTTAAGTCCTGTCCTATCTTTGCCAAAAAAATAAACCTCTGAATTGCCATTATTATTATATTGTATCTTTACAATATTATTACAAATACTTATTTTTATTTAGTAAACTTAAGTTTTATCTGCCAGTTTTGTTTGTTAATCTCAGGATTTAGCTGTTAACCAACTACTAAGCGCATACTTTATTCAGTGACTGACAACTGCCCTACATAATTAAAAATAATTAGTAGGAGGGAGAATGGCTGTAGAAATAATTCATAACCAATCTCAACACAATTATACCCTGCCCGGGAAACAAACTCACAACCCCTTAATAAGTAGATTTGTGAGCTTCCAACGGTGGCTTCTATCTTCTGGAGTATCTTTATAAACTATTACACCTTTGAACAAAAATCTTTTTGTATATTTCATTTTAAAGGTACTAGTTCACAGATTTGGTTAAGAATTTTCAAAATATCATTCAGTGTCTGTAATTGTGGCAAAAATTAAGCCTTAATGTTTCAGACAAACTGGCCTATAGATTGCTAGAAATATGCAATAAAAGTCACAAAAATGCACTAAAATTTTCTATACCGTGGCATACGGGGAAGAATTTTACTACTTGAAACACAATTATTTGTACTTGTATGTCAATTTGCACTAAAATTATCATTATCAAATCACTAATTTTCTGCTTAAAAATGTTTCCAAACAATTTTGATAGTTTCAGAAAAAGTTGATATTTAAGTTGAAATCTGTGAATGAGTATACCTTTAATAAATTATTAAAGGTATTTTCTCAATATAGATGCAGCAGAATTCACCAAATAGTCGTTATTCGATGGATTAACTTCAAGTAATGGTCTGTCACAACAGACGAAGTCAATACTAGGATGTGGACGTTCATGTCTAAGAGACAACGCGTGTAAAAAATAAAAAAATGCAATAATTATAACATATGCATGTGTTGTTCATGATCGTTTTTATTTAAATACTCATGTATAACTAAAATTTTAAAACTATTAACTAAAATTATGAAAGGTACTCTGTAGGGAGTTCAGTTACCGCGAACGTTACAGAACGTTCCGTAACGATACATTCGGAACTCCTCGGCCATTTGCTGCGAATACTCTCGGACATATTTGAGTATACCTTTAATAAATTTATTTTTTCTCAATATAGATGCAGCAGAATTCACCAAAAGGTCGTTATTCGATGGATTAACTTCGAGTAATGGTCTGTCACAACAGACGAAGTCAATACTAGGATGTGGACGTTCGTGTTTGAGAGACGCGCTGTGTAAATCTTTCGTCTTTATTGATGGCATTCAACAAAATTGTCAACAACTTGACTCTATCATGTATGATCCTGCAATCAACACGACCGCAACTCTTGGAGCATCTTATTATGTTTCACAGTCGTACCCTGGTTAGTGATTTTTAGCTGGATTTTTCAACAAATAAATATCTGATTATAGTTTGGCAAAACCCGGGCAAGCAGGTTGGCAGGCAGGCTGACAGACAGTCATCCAGGCGTCAAGTGTCATTAACAATTGAGTTTAAGTTTTTTTTTATTTACAATGTTTTTCTTCCATGTATTGTCAGATCTTTATGAAACTTCATACAATGATAACATACCATGTGATTAACACAATTAGAAAGTAACCGCAACTCTACCTGGCTTTATTATGGATTATTTCCCTTTGTAATTTTTGCATAAAATGCAGCTGAAATGGGATTTCCACATTATATTTCTTGTTTATTTTGGTTTTATTGACGGCACCATGACTTCCCCCAATTGTTTTACTGTAAAATATTTTGTTTTTACTTTGGTTTGCTCTAAGATTTTTAAAATGCACCCATACTGCCCCCAAGCTTTTACTGAGAAATGATAGAATGCCGGAGTTGCCTACTGAAATCTAAGTTTATCCTTACCTTTGCAGAGATACTGGTAGGCAAGTTATAGCAATATTTGTATAAATAACATAATGACAGAAATTTCATTTTCCATAAATTCCTTATTTTTGCTACACATTTCAAAATTTAAAACACTGTCAAAATGCCCCTTGTATGTATTCATTATTTTATTTTGCAAAATTTTGAGAAATATTTTAAATATACAAATAAAGAAAGGGTCCATGATTTTACCTTTTTCGACATTATTATATTTGTAGGTATGACAGGATATTGCCCACCTGATGATAATATTTTCCGTACAGTAATTCTGTCTGACAACACACAGTTTACGTTTAGGTAAATACTTTTCATTTTCTATGGTAAAAAACTTATGACTTTTTATAGTCCAATGGTGCGTTTCCTAAGCACATCGCGACATTTGGCATTGAGCCCTGGTACCCTTCTTACAACAAAAGGAGTAAGTGTGTGATATTAAATTACGGGTACCAGGGCAAAAAGAGATATCTAGCAATATGCTTAGGCAACTCGCCCTTAGTTTCATGCTAAAGCTTGTTCACCGACTTTACAGCTATTACCCCATGTTAGCCAGTATATTTATTACATAGCTATCACTCCCACTTGTACCGACGAGTATACAAACGATCAGCCAAAAATGCCCCATGACACTTTGCAAACCCTTAATTGCAAATTTACATGTTAACACATGCAGTCAGTCTTTTTTGATAAAGGACTGTTTTGAAATATAATTAAAATATTGACGTTCTTTGATATATGTATGTCTTCGTTTACCAATCAAATCCGGATTGGTAGCGCGCCGGGATTTGGAATCTCGTGCCCGAGGGGGTGCGGGTTCGAATCCCACCCGGGGAGGTTATACCCTTCCATGAAAATTTGACAATAATGTCGATTTTCCTCTATTGGTTAGATCATATGGAGAAGTTTCCGGCCTTGTGGAAGGGTAGGTGAGTACTGGTTATAGACAATGGTCCAGGAAAGCTAGGCTAGGTCTACTGGACGCCGTAAAATGACCTAAATTGTGTTGACACGGCGTTAACTCCAATAAATAAATAAATAAATGAATAAATCGTTTACCAATCACTCGACCATAAACTGCAAAAACCCTAAAACCCTTGAAAACCCAAAACTACTTAAACCCTTTAACCCCCCCTTCCAACTACTAAAACACTAAAAAAGCCATAAAACCACTTAAACCCATAAAACAACTTAAACCCTTAATAAACCGTAAAACCCTTAAACCACTGAAACGATACCGGTAAACTTTAGGGTAGATTTTTTATAACATGTGCCATATAAAGTTAAATATTCTACTTCACAGAGTAATGAGAGTGGAGGCTAATGAAACCGCAGCTGTACAAGGTTGTATTGACGAAGGAGCATTTCTAGCCAAAGTTTTAACACAAGCTAAGTTTGATTTCATCAGAAATATGCTTAACTGTACAGGTGAGAAACTATTATTGTTGTGTATTTAGTACACACATTTTATATTTATAATTTGTAAATGCAATATAATAAAGTAGCCTTTTCAATTATCCTGAACGTTCGAAGCATTCCGTTATGGAAATGTTGGAACAAATCAACCCAAAGACAACTCAACCCGAGACAACTACACCCCTACTAACGTGTTGAGTTGTCCCAACTTTGAGTTGAGTTATGCAGTGATTGACTTGTCTTCGGGTTGAGTTCCCCCGTACCCGTAATGTATGCTAACAGTCGTTACTGAACACACTGCATGTATATATGTTTTCCTAAAGTTTGTTTACATTCGTTATTGTATTTGAAAACCATGATAAATACAAATGTAGTTACAAAAACATAATATTTCAGGCAGATTTTTCAACAACAAAATTAAGCTGATCGTAGTTTGGCGAAACTCAGGCGCATGGGCGTCCGGTGTCATTGACAATTGCATTTAAGTTTTTTATTTACCATTTATTGTCAGTTCTATATGGACCTTCATACAATGATAACATACTATGTGATGAACAGAATTAGAAAGTAACCACAACTCTATCTGGCTAAATAATGGATTTTTTTCCATTTGTAACGTGCATTAAAGTTTTCAATGTTGGATCTCTTCTATTTGGGATCAGATCTTTAAACTTTAAAATCCAGATCCAAACTATGAGAGTGCTTGAGGGATAATTTTTGATTGCATTTTAATTAGATTGCGTTTCATTTAATATGTTTACCTTTCAGGTTATAATGTAGTCCCGTTTTTTTGTTGATGGAACAAACCATGAAAACATAAATCGAAACCCTTAAACCTGTTAAACCCACTAAAATTGATTATATATTTATCTTTTAAGTTATGATGTTGTCCCACTTTTTCATGTTTTTTAACTAACCATGGAAACTTTACCTAAAGCCCCTAAGTCAGTATAACCCCTAGTATTAATCATATATTTATCATTTTAGGTGATGATGTTGCCCTTTTTTCATGTTGATGGAAAAAACATTAGAAATATAACTAAAAACCCGTGAAACCCCTAAATTTAAAAAATTAAGTATATTTGTATCTTTTTAGGTTATGGTGTAATCCCGTTTTATCGCGTTGATGGAACGAACCATGGGAGTGTATACTACGACTATAACAGTTTCGAGACGATTGATGGAGACGTTATACCAGCTCATTTCTGGATGGACAACTACTACAGTTTTCCTGAATATAACTGTATTTTGATGTTTATTGAGAATGACTGGTACTTTTTAAGAAGTCCATGTTATCACCCAACGTATTATATTTGTGAAAAATAACTTTGATATCAGATACATGTACTTTAAATTTAATGAACAGTGTGATAAATTGTAATTTGTTTAATAATTTATATAAAATTGACTACCCTTGGCTTGTTTGTATTTCAATTTTCCACAAAAAAGATATGCTGCTTACAGAAATAAAATTTGAATTTAATATATAATATCATTGGTGTTCATTGTATTGAAATCTCATTCTGGATAGACCAGTTGGTAGTGTCTTGCCGCCAATCCAAGTGTCCATGATTCAAATCCGAGACAATTTGCACAATTTCATGATATTTGGTCGTGAAACTGTATGTTTATTCTTCAAACAGCTTGATAAAAGATGTTGATTGCATTTGTTACTACATAGAATCGTCGATTTTTGTGTCACAATTTCTGCCATATTATTTCTCTTGCAAAAGATCTATCCTCTAGCTTCATGAAATTGTAAAACATGTTTACTCTTAAGTTCATTTTGACCGCTTATCCCACTCTTGAAAATGATCAGATGTGTTGAATCTTGCTTAATTTTACTGACTTTGACCTCTTTAATGTATAAATATCTCTCAAAATCGGTTTATATTGTTTCTTGCATTTCTAAGTGAAAGTAGATCTAAATAGGATCTAAACAATTTTGAATTAAGTCAGGTATTCCGAGTTATAAAGACCAAACTCGGTCAAGTAGTTATTGTACTAATCGTGTATAAACGATTTCATTTATGTTATGTCAAACATACGGAATAAATATCATTCATAGAATATAATTTTTTTATTAAGTGAATTATAATATTCTATTTCAAACTCTTATAATACATTAAAATGTATATTTAAATTTTAGTGTAAATATTAATTACAGAAACAGTTTTGGTATTGGTGAAATTAGTGACAGGTTTTTATAGTCTATTGATAAATAAACTTGAAACACTAAAGAAATTAGACTTGGATAAATATATCGTACACTTAAATCAATAAAGTTAGGTTTAGAACTAACATCTTAATTCGTTGCAAACATAATCAATATAACGATAATGTAGAACACAGGTCATACTTGTGACAAATATTTTGTATTTCAAAACTGGTTGAACTCACGGCAATTAAGGACTTTAGTCAGTTATTTCCCCTTGAATACTCTTCAAATAGGTAGGTCCAATTAGTTGGATTACTCGGATTTTACCTTTACTTTTCAATGTTAATTTGGCAAAATTAATCTTAAATTACTTTTTTGTAAATCATTTAATTTGTTTGAAAGTCAAGCTAAATAATTTTAGGGTTAAGAACTATATAAATTTTACCATTTCTGTCAATATCTTCATTAACAAGAAAGATATTGGATGAAATATTTTGTTATCCTTACATAGGACTTCAGTAATAAAATTCGAGGATTCCAACTGTAAGGACCTACTTACCAATTGAATTGCTTCAGATTTTATCAGGGGAAGATAACTGACAAAACTTCCTAATTAATATGTTAATCCCCCGTGGCAATAATTTTACCACTGTCTGTTCCAAGGCGGATATCCTTTAAGGTATTGTTTTTGTTATTTGATTGTGACATCATTTATATAACAAAGGTTCTAAAATCTATAAAAAAATCTCCTCCTTTGTGGACGGTCTGTCAGGGGCCGATCCAGGATTTTTTTCTAGGGGGGGGGGTCCGAACTTTTCATGGAGGGGTCCGAACTTTTTAGGGGGGTCCGAACCTCGAACCACAACCACATTATACACAATTTGCAGAACAAATTGCAACATATTGATAATAAAACTACGTTACCATTAAATCTATGTTAAGCACCGAGAAAAATTGCTTCATGCTACTTAAAAATGACTTACAAACAAGAAATAAACTAATGGACGGGTACATTTTCCAAATTCTAGGGGTCCGGTCTCCCCTGACCCCCCGGGACCCGCCTATGTCTGTGTTTTGATTGTTGCTGTTCCTAATATATTATTGGATCAACACATAATAATGACTTATTCTTTATCAATTTAAACAGTTAATACATAATTTGGTTGTTTTTTCTATGGCAATTTCTATTTGATAGGCCATTCTGGTTATTTGAAAGGGAGATAATTCATGCAAAAAGAATAAATTGACTTATTGCTAGTAACTTCCCTTGATTGAGATAGATCAGAAAAAGGGTGAGTTGCCTAAGCATATCGCTACATATCGCTTCGTGTCCTGGTACCCAAAATTTGATGTCACACACTCATTCCTTTTGTTGTTAGAAGGGTACCAGGATAAAAAAGCGATACATAGCGATCCCAAGTACATTCGGAGCCACAGGTGTGTAGTAGGTTTTATACCATCCATGTTGGTCACATGATCTTTCTATTGTAAAGGAAGTTATCCAGGCACGTGTTTTATTACATGGTATGCAATGCCTTTGAATCAAACCCACAAATATAGTATCATTTATCACTTATATGTTTTTTTTCTACATTGCGAATAAAATCATACAAATAACATAAGAAAAACTTCAGTATAATAAGACTATAAAATATTTTCCTTTATCTAATAAAAGGTCATATATTGTTATAAATGGTCTATGAATATTCATAAGTTACATATAATATGTTACAAATGTAACATTACGATATTTCCGTGGAAACAGTATCCTACATTGATGTAAGACTGCAGGATGAGTCAGAGAGAATGTTGCTTGAATAATTTGCATTATTTTTCTTGCATGTGTTTCTGGTATTTATTGTATTACACTATAGTCCTGCTGGTGGCAGGCATCACAACAGGATCTAATGGCTTTGTTATGACACCTGTCAGCGTAAAATTGAGCATCGAAATATTGTGTTTAATAAACACCTAACACACTACATTGAGGTACCAATAACCATGTTTAAAGTATCTAGACACTACTATGAGGGGCTACTTTGTGGCTCTATAGCCATCAAGCAATACAGTGGGCACCTATATGATTAGAGTGCTAACCCCTCACACACCATGGTGCGCACTTAAAAATGTGTTTAAACACTTAACACACTTTATTTTGCAGCGTGTTCAGTTACCCTGAACGTTCCAAAACATTCCGTAACAGAAGTGTCGTAAACACTCAACCCGAAACAATTCAATCCCCTACTAACGGATTGAGATGTCCCAACTTTGTGTTGAGTATTGCACCCCAATGCACGGGTTGAGTTGTCTTCGGGTGGAGTTCTCCCGTAGCCGTAACGTTAGCTAACAGTAGTTACTGAACACGGGGCAGGTACCAATAAGCCAGTTTAAAGTTCACAAACACTATGTTTTAAGTTTGAAGTTTTGCATTCCTGTTTTTATTCCTGATTACTGAGTCATATTGATAATTAACCTTGGAGAACATTTTTGTCAACATGATATCAGTCAATCTTTGACAGTTAGAAACCAAACTACCAATACAATGCAGTCAATAGAATGATGTTTCAGTGATTTATTGAAATACAAGTATTTAAATCAGTGGGGTTAATAAATGCGTCATTGACAGTTGAATAAAATGAAACAATATGCAGAAGGGGGAATTCATGCTGACTAATTATTTCTGCTTTAAGAACGATATTTTCTATAAAAACAAATCTGATATTAACCAGAACTAGGCATTGTGACGTTCAAGCTAATTTATTTCATGGTGCAGAAAATGTCAGTCACAGAATGGAGAAAGAGTTTTCTCTGCTTTTAATCAATGAAGAAATAATTATTCTATAGATTTCTGAAAAATGAGATATGTTTTATGTATTGAACTTGTATTGGTCCATTTAAAGATCTTGTAAAATATATTGTGAACTTGTAAAATATGTGGTTATTTTGTAAAATATGTAAATTTTGCAAAGATTTTGTCAAATATGTAATGAGATATGTTTACGTATAGATTTTGTAAAATATATTGTGAACTTGTAAAATATGTGGTTATTTTGTAAAATATGTGAATTTGTAAAATATGTAAATTTTGCAAAGATTTTGTAAAATATGTAATGATTCTGTAAAATATGACGTGAATTTATAAATTTCTACTCGTCTTGTAAAGATTATTATTCGATAATTTTGTAAAAATAACCTTTTATTACATGGAATGGTTTTGTAAAATAACCAATAATAACAATAAATTGTAAAAGTCTAATGATCAAAAGTATGTATTGTCCACAAACTCTAAGAAGAATTTTAGCGTCGGCTCGGTCCCCAATGAAAACGTATGTATAAAACACATAAGAATACATATTACTGTTAAATGAAGGTTTTTACCCAAGTAAATTGTTGCCAGTTTCTTTATTATAAATAATGATATTTTTAAAGATTTTTCTATGCACGCATAGATAAGACTTTGCTCTTGCGAATGGAACCAACATATTTTGCATACACCGAAAAACAGCATTTACAGATTGGTTCCAAACACCATGATCAACTATGATTGTGTTTGGTCGACACAAAAGTTGTATCATCTGCACATTTACTAAAATACAAAAAGTACTCGAAACTGAATACGGTCATGTTTATCATTTTAATTTCATATCAATTTCAATAAAAACGTTTTATTTAGCACACGCGCTTCTGTTTTAAATTCTCCAAAACAAAACCTTACAAAAATCAACTTTAATGTCGTATCACAGAGGCATGTGGCCAATATTAAACAAGAAATTAACAACGGAAATATGTTTTACTGCAGATATTAAAACTACACTTGTAGTTCATTAATGAAACATGTTAATAAATTAGAAACAAAAAATGACGAAAACGCTTTGTTTATTGAACTTGTTTATTATGCTTTCTTTCCATTGCTTTAGTTGCCACATTCAAACCTGTGTCAGCGGTCACATGTATTTAGCAATACCATCATTTAGAACGCGAACACAAATCCCCAATACTGATTTTGGTTCTATATTTTACACAATAACTTAAGTATCACTTGTCTCAAGCCGTCAAAAACAACGTGTTTTACCCTCCCCCATTTAAAAATGGCCGCCTTTGTTCAATAGAAAAAAGTCATACTTAAGGCACAAAAAAGAAACAGGAAAACACAATTGTAGGATATATATGTTCAAGCTTTTTCGACATCAACTTGAGAACAAAGTGCCTTAAGTGCGAAATGGATGCTAGAAAAAAATTTACGTTCATTTTGCTCCGCTCAAACTTTGACATTGTCACCATGATTTGGGCTCATCTGACTATTTCTGGCTGAAAATCGTCCTTGAATCAGTTTTGCTAGGTTACCACTTTGTTACAAAATGAGTGGCTTAATAAGATCATTTCAAAATGGCCCAATTGCATTTGAACGGAAAAAGAATCAATTTTCGGCCAAATCAAATAGAAAATGTGTTTAGCAACCGTTTTTGTGACACTCTTGTCAGATTGCTAACACATGTTTCACTGTAGTTCATTTACAACTTTTCAGCTGCCTTGCAATCTTATAAAAGAAGAAAGCAACCGCGAGTCGCAGGAGATTCAGAAGGACAAATCTTCAACCACAGGCGGTCGGCACGGTCCGAAATCAAAAGCCCTATATACACATGTATATTTAGTGTTTTTGATTTAGGACCGTATCAGCCGCCTGTGTCTTCAACATTTTATGACATAATCAAAGAATAATGACGTTAAATCAATTAAAACAATCAGATATTATAATTTTTGAGTGACAGTTTATTTCATTAATAATATGAAAAATAGAAATATTAAGGAAACTCATCAAATCGAAAAACGGTGACAACTCCCTTGCAAAAACAATACCTGCAAGTCACTAAATTGCATGTTTAGAAGCTTCTATCCAGGACTTAAAACCCTTGACCCCTTGGCCCTTCCTAGTCGTTGCAGGACGCGTCACATGCTGAACTCAGTAGTCAAGTGAACTGCATGTTTTGTACCGAGCAAATCGAAGACTTGAAATTGTCTTTAAAATCAGAATTTTCAACATTATGTTTGTTAGTTAGGTTTAACACCGTAGCAACACATTTTAAAGGTCATATAACGGCGGTCAGACAACCTACTAACTCCTCCTGAAAAGGCTAAATCTCTGGATTTAGCTGTTAACCATCTACTAAGCGCATACTTTCGTCAGTGACTGACAACTACCCTACATATTTAAAAATCATTGGTAGGAGGGAGAATGGCCGTAGAAATAATTTCATGACCAAACTCAACGAAAGTATGCCCCGCTCGGGAATTGAACCCACTATCCCTCGATCAGTAGACTTGCGTTCTACCAACTGAGCTAGACGGGCGGCTTTTAACATTATGTAAAATAGCGTGTGTATAATGCACTTATTGGCTACTACATTACAAACTTAAGAATTCAAATTGTCTGATGTTTTGTAAATTCATTGCAACAAAATACGTTTTAGTCACGCGATCATAATGCGCTGAAATCCGTTGTAAATAAGTTTATTTCTGGGAGGGACCGCGGGGCAAAATTTCGTGGATTTTGTCATGAAATGATTTCTACGGACTTTCGCCTACCTACCACTGATTCTAAATCATGTATGACAGTTGTTTTTTTCTTTTTAATATTTAAGCATATGCAGCATATAAAAATGAAATGATCTTACGATGATTCATGTCGCAAGAGAATCTGGAAGTTAGACCTACAAGGCCAGTTTTTACGACAAATAATTAACGACCATCCATGATATTTAATGCCATCATTTCCGTTATAAAGTTTCATTTATCAAGCAACCATTGTACCATTGAACGTCTAAATAGCATTTACATTTGTCTTCTCAGATCATTATTATTCTTTATTAATGTTCATTCGATTAATTATGTCTTGGAAAGTATGGCGAAAGTAAGAGAGAAGTTTTAACTTTATGATAGACTTGTACGACCGCTTTCAACAAAATATTTCCAAATCGTATGTAACAGTGTCCGATTTAGCATTGTTCAATTATTGCCTTGGCTTTGAATCAAATTTCCAGAATAGGTTCATGGAACGAATTCAATCTGGGACGGTTATATCCTTAAATATCTCGTAAAAACGGAAGAGTTATTTCGAATTAACAAAATTACACTTCGTGAAAACGAAGTAATAAATTATTTACAAAAAGAAATAAGATTAATTCGAAACATAGAAATTACGTCGCGTTTTTACGAAATAATTTTGTACATACAGTATTTCAAAACATCAGTTTAGGGTATCCGTACAAAGAGAGATATAAAAGCTACCATCAAAATTATCAACTATTATAATTCTCTTGTTCACTGTTTCTGTTTTCTCATCACGAAATCATTCCAACATTAACATGATCTGTAAAATTAGATTATATTCTCTTAAATACATATAACAATCAAACTATATCATTATAAATAATGATTACATGTTATTTTGTTCCGGACAATAAAACAAGTTCTAACGTTTTGGATCATATTAAGAGAATATCAAAAATATTTCGTCTATTTCGCTCGTACGGAGAAAGAACTAAAAAGTCAGCCGCAAAATTGTATCACTACATAGCGATACATAGAGTTTTAAAGCAGCGATTTGCTACAATTTAATTAGGATTTATATTTGCTATTCGTAACATTCTGACAATGCCATAGACTGCAATCTTAGCTTTGTTTGGTCGCGAATTTGGCTAACAAAATACAAAAATGTCACTTTTTAATACGCTAGGTTTCAATACCCTTTATATATTGTAAGGGATAAAATATGGATATTCTCTGCATCCTCATGACATCATAGTGTGAAACACGTCATTGTGTACTTATACGAGTAAATATTTTGTCATTGTGTGTTCTCACATAGTCTGTGGAACAAGTGCGATTTGTAATTCTAAAATTTGCTTTAACCCCCACTACAATCGCATTTTTGCCACTTTCTGTTCCACGCCGGAAACCCATCGTTGTTTCTTGGCTGCATAAAAGGACTGTGGTCCTTGACCGTTTATTTTTTTAGACTCATTTTTGATTGTCCGTCAGCTTTGTGATGCTATAACATCAGGCCTGTGGTCTTCGTGATTAGGTCAATATGCTTTTAGACTCCAAAATGGATTTTTCTTTAACCAACCGACCAACTACAGGTTGAACATTACTTCTTAATTATTAAGTATAGATTATTTCATTAGGAAGATGAAATTAGATATTTTGCCTTAAGCCTCTGGGGAATCGCTGTAATAAACAAATGCCTGAAATAGGTTCTTTACACGAAAATGACCAATGAAGGAAGATGCTTAATTACGCTTACTTCAGCATAAAAGATTTTGCAGCAGTCTAATAATGTGTTTTTGGGTCGTTTTTTACTGAGTCAAATAACAGGGCTTTCGAAACAACCTCGGAGACCATCTACGATGATACACTGCCCTCAAAAAGTTTCTTCACTTTACAATGAATTGAATTGCCACCTTTTTTCTTGTTCAGTTTTTAAGAACCATTATTTCATTGTTTATTTTATTCATTGTTCATGCAATGGAAACAGAATTTCTATGAGTATATTTTACTTTTCAGTTGCAGCCAAAGTTATCTATCAGCCTCCAAACATGTGGTCAATGCATCTCAAGTAAATAATATCAAGTTTGAGATGTTTTGTAATTTCACATCTAACTGAAAACTGTACTGATTTCATTAAGCAAAATTGAAAATCATTTGGCTATAAAGTGCTTTTATGTCTTTATAAAACTCTATTTAGTTCAATGTAAATTTTGAATATGTAAAGGAACTTTTTGAGGGCAGTGTATACTATAGATTAACTACGTAGAAGATCGCCGAGGTTGTTCCGAATGATAACAGGGTATATAGTCATGTGATCTTCAGAATGTAAACAAAGTCTTGTTTTCCGTCAAACTCTTGCAGCCAAAATCATAAAAACAATTGGCTTCAAATCCTCCACACAAAAGTTGAATACTAGTAGACTGGTGAACCAGATCATTTTGTTAAAATAGTTTTGTACTGAGGATTCAAAGTAAACATTACAATTCACAAGTCGACATTGGTATTTTCGGACATAGAAATGTAATGGTTATTTTATGCACTATTTGAATTTTTCTCATTTTTTGGCTGCAGCAATAATTTGATGAAAAACAAAGCTTTTGTTCGAATAATGAAGATTGTTTAACTATATACACTGTATATTTTATATAAAAAAGAATTCACATTTGGAAAGATTCAATCGCATGACTTGAGTGCATTTTGTTCTTACATTCTTCCAAACGAATCTCTCGTAATTTACATATTTCATACTGCGATGTATCAAACAATTTGCATACCTAGACTTTAGGACTGACTAAGACGTAAATGGTTTTTAACACGCGTTCTTGTGAATTATATTTTGCTGTAGACGTAAGCGCAGTTGGAATAAACAATAACACTGCAGTCTAATAAAACATTGGAACGGGCTTGGCCGAGTGCATCCTAGGTAACACAAGGTATATCGTGAATTCCCGACGATGGGTCGAATGGTTACTTCGTTTGAGTGGTAATCATTGGATAGCCGGCTCCGCGTTGGTCAAAAACGTATACAAAACCTAACTCATTGTTTCCTTGAGCATGGAACTTTATCCGTACTGCTTAATGTTAAGAGGGTAGCACGTGGACTAGAAACTGATTGTTCTAAGATGTTAAGTCTTGCTTCACAATTAAGCCATTCTCGTACCCCGAGGTTATCAAGATTCTCGATCTAGTATCTCTACTAGACTCTGGGTACGAGAATGCAATTGCGCTTGACAACTCGTGACGAGTTATTCAGTTATGATAATTTTTGAAGCATTAAATGTAAATACAGTAAAGTTCCGCTTTTAAGACCATTTCAGTTATTTCAAAATCATGCAATTTTTGACAATTATTAGGACCCAAATGCTTTATTTGTGAACAAAAGTATTTCTATAATAAGACCGGTTCGCTATTAAGACCATCGATTTTGCTGGTCTTAATAGCGGATCTTTACTGTACTTGTAGTGCATAAAACTGTTACATTTCTATGTCAGAAAATGACCATATAATTGTTTTAGTTAAACTCGTTTACTTTGAATCCTCTGTACAAATTATTATATGCGCATGCGCGTGACCTAGTTTACTGCTCAAATTAATGTTTGTTCGAAGCATTAGAAACCAACGATCCAAACTCACCGGGTCAATTTTGATTTATCGAGAAGAGAATAGTGATAGATAGTTTATTCGCAATAAGGGACTCTAGTCAGTTATTTCCCCTTGTTTACTCTTCAAATAGGTAGATCCAATTACTCGGTTCTTATCCTTACTTTTTAATGTCAATTTGTCAAAATTAATCTTTAATAACTTTTTTGTAAATCATTAAATTTGTTTGAAATTTAAGCTAAATAATTTTAGGGTAAAGAATTATCTAAATTTCATCACTTCTGTTGATATCTTAATTAACAAGAAAGATATTAGATGAAATATTTTGTTACCCTACATATGACTTCAATGATAAAATCCGAGGATTTTAACTGTAAGGACCTACTTACCAAATGGATTGCTTCAGATTTATCAGGGAAAGATTACTGACAAAGGTCCCCAATTTGATGTCATTCAATTATTTGCCTGGAAAAGGAAACCGGCGAAAAACAAATTTTGAGAATCCTTCATTAGTTGTAATTGTAGATCACGTGACTAAAGTCCATGAGTTAATAAATCAAAGTATTGAAGTTCAGAAAGACTTTCGTGCACATTGAAACCTAACAAATCCATACTAATG
Organism: Mactra quadrangularis; assembly: GCA_025267735.1. NCBI lineage: Eukaryota > Metazoa > Mollusca > Bivalvia > Venerida > Mactridae > Mactra > Mactra quadrangularis. Next base: position 41,194,678 of record CM046305.1, on the reverse strand, counting down.
ATTACTCCTTACACATAAGATTCAAGTACGAATCAAGCAGGGTCATATATGCGGACGAAGCGTTTATTCTACCCTGTATAACACTAGATTGATTACTATGTATACTGCTTAGTGTATTAACGAGACTTGACTACGCCCCTTATACACGCTTATCAATATAAGTAAACACCTGTCACTGATCATTGAAACAACGGCGATTCAGATGACGGAACTACTTTTATCGCTTAGAAATTGACTGCGTAAAAAATCTGAGACACATGTATCACTCCGCAGTTTAAACTGGTCAAGCATTATCGTCGATAGTTTTCGATTTGTGGTATAACTTAAGCCTTTTGGCGAAATTGCCGATAGTCTAAAAACCAATATTCACCAAGAGTCAATCTGTACTGTGTTTCCCAGACATCAAAGTGAAATATGAACGAATTATATTACAGTAATAAGTAAATTTTGTATTCTGAGTAAGTCAATGGAAAATGTAGAATATTACAATAAGTCTTGTCTTACTTATTTGTCAATATTTTTGTATATTTAATACTCCGATGTCTGGGGTTTCCTCGTTTTTCTTTTTTGTTGGTTTGTTTTAGGGGGAGGTTAACGCCGTAGCAACACAGTGTATTTGTTATAACGGCCGTCATTCAACCTACTCACTGTTCCATAAAATGCTAAATATAAGGATATAGCTTTTTACCACTTACTAGGCACATACTCTCACTTCCATCAGTGACTGACTGGTGGCAAACAATTTTAAATGGATTTCATTGGTTTACCATACAAGCTGAAATTTCAGAGAAAGGGGGGGGGGAGTAAATTAATAATAAGGTATATAGAGAAGTTTCCAGTCTTGTGGAAGGGTAGGTGAGTACTGGTTATAGACAAGGGTCCAAAAAAGCTAAGTTAGGTGTCGACTCGGCGTTAAATCCTGTATAAATAAAAACTATATAATACTAATTAAACGTTTCATTTGAGTCATCCTTTCCAAAATCACAAACGTCGACAATAACGATCGTCACATGTATATAAAGGTATTTTAAAATTTCTATCTCACTTCGAAAATCCCAATATCTAATAGACACGAACATTAAAATATATAAGATTTAAAATTAATATTTCTTTTTCTCTACCTTACCGCAAAAACTTTGCAAGCATAAACATTTTCAAAATACTGATATATTCGTCAATAATGGAGCAATCTTTGTACAGGGAATTAAGGAACATTATTCGGTATTAGCACAATAAAATATGGCAGTACTTCGTGCTACGGACATATTTACATTTTGTGTAAGTTAAAGTTTTGGTGTGAATGCACCAGACCAAACATATTTGCAGGAATACTTTTATTAGAAATGGTAAAAAACTCGTGGAAATATATATTTTGCACAATTTTCTGTATTATTAAAAATTGTAACCAAAATTTGGAACTTAGGAACAAAGAATAGACATTTGTTGAAATAGGTTCATCCGGCTAGCTCAGTCGGTAGAATGCAAGTCTGATCAAGGGGATGTGGGTTCAATTTTCGGGCGGGGCATACTTTCATAGAGTTTGGTCATTAACTTAGTAATTCACTGTCGTGTAGCTGTGTACGGGGCAGTCAACCAAGATGGCGGACCGAACGCTGGTCGAAAGGTAAGCATATTTTATTTTTTCGATTTCTCCAACTTAATCCACATGTATTGCTGTAAATCAGTTGTATTCAACCAGGCATAGACTCCGGTGCATAATGTACAACCTCTTTTCCCTTGATATCTACCCAAAAGCTTATAAATGAATCACAAAGTCGACCGATGTATGATTTTTTAAATTTGAAGCGAAAAAAAATCGTTTATGTCTGATTCTGACTTTATTTGAGCTCTTAGAGTAAAATCAATTGGCAGAGTAGCGTGAAGTGATCGTCCGAGTTACTCTGTTCCCTTACTTTGGAGGATCATCCTCTCCCTTCTCCAAAAACGTTCGTTTTATGAGTGTACACAAAGTGAGTGCAGTCACCGGTGTATGGTGTAGTCAAAACGCACATTTTTGAACGGTGCAGTCTCAGAAACTGTACGGTGTAGTCATTCTGTACAATTTTCGTGTACGGTGTTGTCTCAATTATTAATTTAAGTGCCAACTTTCATGAACGATCTTTAGTCTAATGTAATTGAGTTCCTTTTCGCTCATTCGACCCGATTACCTTTAAATGTTAATATGTTGCTTCGATCAATTTACTTGAATTAAACTTAAACAAATTTAACACTATAACCTAAATGTGCTTAGATTATGGATGAAATGAATGTTGGAGTTCATGATGTCCCAGCTCAGCGCACATATTACGAACATTGTAAGATAGGAGTTACGTACAATAAACAGTACAAATACGGAACCCCCTGTTACCACCACATATAGACTTCTGTCAAAGTCAGAATATCTTGGAGATTTGTCTGAGAGATAGATATGATGATATCTAAGTCAATTTTGACTATGTATCATCTTTGTAAAAAGTAGGTCACTGTGCCAAAATATTCGATTACCAAAAACGAAACTGGAGATGTATAGTTTGGTTGATTTTTTATAGTAAATCATTTAAACATACATGTATTCATGTGTGGTACCAATCTTTAGTTATTGAATTTTCCGGTTATTGGTGTGAACTTTTTGTGAATTCAGCGACTTAACTTTAACGCCGCTGAAACGACAATATACATGACTTGCCCAAAATGCTTGTCTTTCATCATGTGCAACCCGGGTCTATAGCGCAGTTGGTAGCGCGCCGGGATTTGAAATGTCGTGTCTCGAAGCGATAGCGGGTTTGAATCCCACCCTGAGACAATAATGTCAATTTTCCTCCATTGATTGGATAATATGGACAAGTTTCCAGTCTTGTGGAAGGGTAAATGAGTTCTGGGTCCAGAAAAGCTAATTTAGTTGTGCTGGACGCCGTAAAATGACCTAAATTGTGTTGACACGGCGATAAATTTAATAAATTAATAAATATAAAATAAATTTTATTTTCCTGGATTAACCATTTGGACAACCACTTATTTTCTGACGCATGTACTGCAAGGCATACATCGATTTACATTAACCCAAGTTTAAAATAGTTATTTATTTGTATGCTTGTACACATAGTTCTTAGTCTCGATTTCTAACGTTTTCTCCATTTCGTTGTTACTTGATTCAAACAATATATATTCATATTTTACAGTCTATGTTCAAAACCAAGCACATACGTGATTGTGGTGATGTTTTGATGTGTTTTGATTTTTTTGTCTTTTTGAATGTATGTAACTCGTGTCTTAGAATACTCGTAATATATGTATCATCTGAGGACGTCAGCATGAGGGACATCAGGAACTCCAACATTCATTTCATTCATAATTTAAACACATTTATGCCATAGTGCTAATTTTGTGTAAGTATATTCAAGTAAATTGATCGAAACAATGATTACATATTAACATTTAAAGGTAATCGGGTCGAATGAGCGAAAAGGAACTCAATTACATTAGACTAAAGATCGTTCATGAAAGTTGGCACTTAAATTAATAATTGAGACAACACGACACGAAAATTGTACAGAATGGCTACACCGTACAGTTTCTGAGACTGCACCGTTCAAAAATGTGCGTTTTGACTACACCATACACCGGTGACTGCACTCACTTTGTGTACACTCATAAAACGAACGTTTTTGGAGAAGGGAGAGGATGATCCTCCAAAGTAAGGGAACAGAGTAACTCGGACGATCATTTCACGCTACTCTGCCAATTGATTTCAAACTAAGAGCTCAAATAAAGTCAGAATCAGACATAAAAGATTTTTTTCTCGCTTCAAATTTAAAAATCATACATCGGTCGACTTTGTGATTCATTTATAAGCTTTTGGGTAGATATCAAGGGAAAAGAGGATGTACATTATGCACCGGAGTCTATGCCTGGTTGAATACAACTGATTTACAGCAATACATGTGGATTAAGTTGGAGAAATCGAGAAAATAAAATATGCTTACCTTTTCACCAGCGTTCGGTCCGCCATCTTGGTTGACTGCCCCGTACACAACTACACGACAGTGTAATTTGTACGATCATTTTCCCTTCTACCACTGGTTCTTAATCATGTAAGGCAATTGTCAGTCACTGACAGAAGTATGCGCCTATCAACTGATTAACAACCAAATCCATAGATAAGACCATGAGAGAAAATTTTAAGCTAAAACCGTAGGTTATACATATTATTTTAAACTTTATCTTTTGGTCATCCTCGCTCCTATTCCATTATCAAGTAGGTCAGTTGTCAATCAGCCACGGCGAAATTATTAGCTAAGTTTTTGCTAAAAGCGTATGTCTAGTGGCCAAAGCTTGTAATCTCTATATATAAATAATTCCGACAATAGTATTAACTTTATCTTTTATGACCCAACTAAAGGCGATATTCACACCACAAGAAAATCATAAACAGCAATTTTATGATTTGTAATAATACAATTATTAATTCATTCATATTTTATTCATCGAATGATATTACTGCACAACTTAATGTTTTCTAGTCAATATTTTCTACTGTCATGCTTGTAACAACGACCACTTAAATGATTTTCCATCTTACATTTAAAAAGTATCACGGTTAACTTTGCAAATATTGGTGATAATTTTATTATTTAACATCGGATGTGTATAGAATGACATAAAAATATGCTTAACATTTGACGATGGGCAACAGGCACTCCTTCAAGTATTTTAACTCAGACAGTCCTGCCCTCCCCAATTTTCCGTATACATTTTTATACATATTAAAATTTGTGATGTAAAGTAATAGTGCTTGGTTTGTATCAAATAATATCATCCTTATAAAATATTTTTATCAAAAACTCGAATATATAATTTGTCAAATACAAATAACATCAGCCCCGTGTTCAGTAACGCCTGTTAGCTAACGTTACGGGACGGGAGAACTCAATCCGAAGACAACTCAGCCCGTGCAAAACTCAACTCAAAGTTTGTACAACTCAATCCGTTAGTAGGGGATTTAGTTGTCTCGAGTTGAGTTGTCTATTGGTTGAATTGTCCTGACACTTCCGTTACGGAACGTTTTGGAACGTTCAGGGTAACTGAACACGCTGCGGATATAGCTTTATGCAATCATAATAATAATGAAGAAGCATTAACATTTGCATGGCTAATATGATCACATCTATAACTCTTGTTTATTCCAAAACGAACATTATTGCCTTGATGACTATTGTTATTGTCCTTGAATTTTGATATTTGTAAAATGTCAATATTTGCATATTGATGGAAACTGTCTTCATATATCATCATTTAATAAATGGTTTTATATAACATATCAACACGGAAGTAAAATATGTCTGAAAGCCTTTCAACGCAAATGCGCAAATTCTTGCATAATTTGTGTCATAATTGTTTACTAAAAGTGGATATAGATTATATATCCTTTGTTATGGAAATGTTGACCTATATAAGCGAGTGGGAGAGGTAGTCATAAGGTCTTTGACATTTAACGTGGCTATTTTCTCTCTCATAAGCTCAAGAAGGTCAACACTCCCACAGGGTAGTACAAGAACTCACGTTGATATATAATTTATATGCAATTTTATTCACCAACCATAACACAAAATTATACTAGAATCATGTGTGTTTGACTTATTCATATTCTGTATGGCTTTGATTTTGGTACAATATTTTGTCATGGATATGTAAAAAACTTTTTTTTGTAGATTTTTGCATTATGTGAGTAATTATTATCAATAATGAGGTTGTTACATGTAGGTTAGTGCCCCCTAGGACGTTTTTCCCTTCCCCCCGCTGAAGCAATTATTTTGCCACAGCCCATTTCGAAGGCAAACCCCATTTAGTTTTTGATAAAAAATTGTATTAGTACTTGTTTGTTCTTGAACCTGTTGAAACAAGTGTTAGGTTCGAACAACCCTAGAACTTGGTTTCAACCGCATTTGTATATAATTGTGCTATTGTTCGTCCAAGGGCAAAACACATTCAGGACCTTGGCAGCATATTATCAAATATCTAACGATAATTTAGCAATACAATATAGTGTGGTTTAGGACAAAAATCGGTCGTAAGATTTTTGATAATACGGGCCCCTTATTTTCAATACTGTATATTGCGTCCTTTGATAAAGTCTAAAAATTAAAAATCTTCTCCCTCTGTGTTCTTTTACTGTTTGGAAAATCTGTGATTCTTTTCTGTTGCCATTCCATATAAAATGTCAGACTTATTTATCTAATGTAACCTAAGTGAGGCTAAGTTACATGCCATGAATAAGTTCAATATATTTCATTGAAATGGTTACCAAAGTATCCTAGAGTCACGCAATATGACCATTTTCTATTTACATAATACCATAAACTATTCCCCTAACTTTTAACAGTAATTGTAGAACTATTATGCTACATTAGACAAATCCATTTGTCTTGCAACATAAGCCAACCATGTTGAAACATAGCTGCTTCGATTTGTCCTGAGAGAAGGAAAAGTATATCAATGCCTCGAGGAACTTTTTTTCATATTGACTTACGAAAGCTTGTACATTAACAATAATTTATCGGAATGTAGTTTGTTTCAGATTGACTTGAGAAAACATGTGCTTTTTGCTGATAATAAAATGTACATTTGGTCTGTTCACACTTTCCTAAACCAATTACTGGTTTTTTTAAATATATTCATAGCTTGTTCAGAATGTCTTGAGAGAAATCTAATTTTCACTTAGACTCAGTGTAACTGCTGCATGAAAAAAGTTCATTCTGAGAACTTGATAATCATATGTTTTGGTTCCAAATGTGTTTGGAATTCCCAGACCATATCGCATTACACTGTTATGTAGGATTGATCCGTTTGAGTGATTTTCTAAATGCGATTCTATATTTTTATTTATGTATTCTTCTTTCTGACATCATGAGTTCAATAAGTTCAAAGTAACTGATATTTGACATAATTATATATCTAATAAGTCTAACCAATCGACAGTCTGCATTTATACCACGTGACCGTCCAATATACTCCTTTATTGGATCCAAAAGATATATATTATTTTCGTATTGGACAGTTGGGTACATGCGCACTAAACGATGCTAGTCTGGTTTCCAATTTTAATCTTTAACGATCAAATGATGATGATTATTTCAAAGAACACGAACGATATATAATAAAAAGGTTATTATACATTTTACTGTACATTACAGAATGTATTTGGACTCGTACACGGCTTAAAAGTCATATTGGACTCTCTATCGGCTCGTCCAATATGACTTTCCAAGCTGTGTACTCGTCAAAATATATTTCCGTATTGTACAGTAAAATGTGCAATAACCTTAAATTATTATGTCATGTTATGACACTATTCGTGTGTCAGTTTCGATTAATTAAACATCTATGTATGTCATGTTTTCGTAATAATGAAATATTGAAATCCGTTCTTGTGTGCATTTATTTTCACCATAGAACTTTATTTCAACTGAATTGTTTAACAAATAGTTTGTTTGGACATGTCAAAATTCGTACAATAAAACGCATAAATACAGTACTTACCAAAAGTTTGGAGACAGAAGAAATGAACAGCAATTCTCAAATTTTGATTTTTTTAATCATTATTTTCAATATATTTAAATATGGTTTGTGATAAAGTGATTACAAATTTTATGAATGAAACACACTCATAAGATTCAGCATCTGACATCATAAAGCCTCCAAAACCATGTTTATTGTAATTATACTAAAAGCATGGCTTTTGTGCTAGTTTTGTAGTTTCAGTTATAATCGTAATGATAATCAAAAACTATTTCAAAACAACAAAGCATTTAAAATAAACAGTCACCAAATTTGAGATAAAAGCTATTCAGTAGGCCTACATTCTGAAGATGTCTCCCAAACTTTCGGTGGGTACTATATTACTGAAATACTATTAAACCACGTAATATTATTTTAACTGAAAAGGTTATTTAGTTTACCAAAAGTTGCGATGGGTTAAAAATTCTTGATGGATAAAATTAATTAACGAAAATGATTACAGTGTGACACTACTCTATATTAATTCCATTGACATAAGAAATCAAATTCGATGTACAATGACAGTCAACCAATAGACTGAGTGAAAATATTCCATACTTCCTGAAACATCTTTCTTATTATTCATACAATAACAAAAAACATGATAACAATTATTCAGAAGAAAAACATAAAATGACATTAGCAGGAAATAATGTCACTCCTTTATAACTAAAGTAACATGTATAAAAATCAAGATATTTTTTCAGCGTATTTGTTCCATCTTGTTCGACGTATCCATCCAATCACGTCATTTTTGTCAATCACGTGAAATAATTCATTACGTAGTAATTGTAATGACATGACTGAAAGAGTTTTTTTCTGTCAGAACGCTGATAGAAGAATGTCTCTTATATGACCCTTACCATCAATGATTTCATTGTTATATGGAAATGAAATGTAAATGAAGTTATCTTCGTTTGATGTTATCTGATTACAATTTAGAAACGTAACTAGTTGCTATGTTTTTCTGGTTTTCTGGTTAGGGACATTTTCAGATAACAAACGATGTATTAGCTCCAAATATAAGGGTTTATGGAAAGGCACACAAGCTCATAGCTATCATAAAAGTTACATTTTATTGGATAGTATAACAATTTAAAAACGTAACGTTGTGCCATGTCACCCTTGTTATGAACATTATGTAAATAACATCAGCACGAGATGAAAAGGAATCTTCAACAGTAAAAAACAACACACAATTTCCACAAAGCCATTAAACAAAGAGAGATGTGTGTTTAGAATTATAAACGTTTTGTCATAAAATAATTTACATCTTTGACCTGACAGTGATAAAATATTTGACAATAAGGGGTTAAATCAAGGTTCTAGAATTCACTCATATCACACTTGCCCCAACAGCCGCCAAAGAGCTATGAAATTTATCTCAAAGTAAATACTACGACTTAAGCTATCCTGCATATGGACCTCTCAAAATTGCAAACCGCATTAACCTGCAATTGGACCTTTTGAAATTGCAAGACAAATCATTATGGGATTCCAAATATGATAAAGGTTAGTCCCTTGCTAATATAGATTTACGGTTGATAAAAAAGAATACAATCAATGGCAACATTATTGTATTTATTATTTAATAGTCGTTTTGATGAATAACAATTTTTTGACGTTTTTTTGTTGTTGTCAAATTGATTTGATCTTGGTAGAGTTTGGACTAATATGAATGGAAATGATCCATAAAGTACAAATCAACATGTTTGTTAAAATGATATTCGTAATTTACAAAACGTCTCTTTGGCAATTATGCAAACAAAACATGCAAATTGAATTGCATGACAAGAATGATATCCAGTGAATATGTTGACATTTAGACGACATTTAAAATGAGATTCCACATGAAAAGTGAAAAGCAAAATATCTGCAATGTAAGGCCATGCCAAATTTGAATTCTGATAAGCGTATACTCAAATTTGACAAACCTAGGTACCTATTCACACAAAAACACACAAACCGAAAACGTAAACACAAATATTATTTTGGCAAAAAAACAATGCATTATATATATCTTTTCAATGGAATAAAATCATCATAATATGACACAATGGTCTGAATTTAATATAAAATGACTTGTGTTTTTTTACGTAAAGTATATATTGTATTAATGACGCGGATCGATAAATTGCTTACGATGTATAACGTCGTTGCCGAACACAATTTTCCCTGAATTAAAGTGTCGTATCGAATCCCGGAACATCGCAATTATCTAAAAAAAATACCTACAATTTTGTTTTTTATTTTGATTGAGGACTCTAAAACCTACGCACACGCGGACGCTTAACAAAATTCCGATATGGCATGGCCTAATTTATGCCGCTTTCAACAAGTTTCACATTCGGAACTCTTCGGCAATTCACTAAGGAAGTAACTCGAACATATTTAGATGCCATTTTGGAGCTACCTTTGTGTCACATACCCAAACACTTAAAAATTCACGACCGTTTAGGGGGTGATATATGTCTCGTATTTTTGTACACAAACTAAGATGCACGATTCACTGATATCCACTGAATAATATATAGTCACTTATATAACATAAGAAATGTATTTTGTTAGCCTAATGTGTTTATTACAACCGTTGCATCATCGTTGCATGCTTTGCCAGTGCTTCGACTGACGTATAGTAAAACCCAATCGCAATCGTAGGAAAATTTCTTGGTCAAGGAAATTAGCAGTGCCCATGGCGGGGTTCGAATCCTGAAAAATTAAGCGCGCTTCCTACCTTTGGATTACTGCTTTTGAAAATGATATTGCTGATGATATACAAGCCGAAAAACATTCCATTACTCACTTGTTGAGTGATGACATTTATCAAAACTTGTTAGATATGTATCAGCGTGAATGAAACACTTCATTTAGATTCTCCATGGAGTCTTAATGAGAAAATTATCTACAATGTTGACCTCTGACATATTAGGTTTACATCATTCTTTCATTGAAACACATCATCACAAACTAGATTGTGTAATATCAATAAAAATACTCATAACTCATGTTTTTTTTATTATGGATAATATATTAGAGGCATAATATTCTTGTTTGAACAATTTTTGCACAAAATTCATTATCTTGGACTGCTATTATGGTGATTGTAGGAATAACGCCCGAGTAATCCGCAAGAAAAATTGCAATATTTTTTATCGGACTGACTCGGTTAATTAATTAGAGCCAATTAAAAATTGCGGAAAGTTCTGATTGTAAGCTCAGTCCAGTACCCTGAGAAGTCCCGAGTAAAAATCTCTCCAGATGCTTATTATTATTTCTTTGAATGTAACTTGTAATAATTAGATGTACTTGCGATGAAGTTTTTATTTTTTTGGGCTATTTGGCGGCTGCAAAACCAACAGCACAAAGTCTTATTTTTAATATAATTGACTGCTGAACAGTTTTTTGCAAAGTAGGCAAATCAGTTGAGATAATATTTAGATTGGGAATTTTACATCTAACTGTGAAATTCAATCACAAATTGACTTGTTGATTCAGATATGAATCAGATATGTAAAATGTCCGAGGATACAATACTTAGAACGTTACATTGTCTTCTTGTTAGAACTCAACAAAGAATAGAGAAATACGAAACCAAATTTCCTTTCTATATTCAAATTAGATAACAACAATAGACAATTACTTAATTTACATATCATTACCATTTGTGAATAGAACCAAGGTTATGGATGATCAGAACTTGTTTGATATATTACTTATTGCTCACGAGGTGATGCCTTGTTGTTTTGGTTCAGTGGAAACTTCATGTGTGACTTCGAACCTGACAATCCTTGTTCGATTCCTAGATGTGGCCATACCCAATCATAACTCAACAATACATGTACTATTAACTTTTAACAAATTAGGGAGGAATTGTCGGCTCCTTTGATTTCGCCACTCTCCTTTCGTAGGCTAAAGCTGTTTATGAAAATGACATTCATGTCACAAGTGTTATGTTTTCTTATAGCTTTCGGGATAAAAATAGAAAATACTCAATGTCCGATTATTCAAAAAGTCTATTTAGCCCAACACAATAACTGTCATAAAAATTTCTCTACTGTGTGTTTAAACGTTGCAATTTTATTTTTATATTCTACTCATACGACTCGACTTAATCTAACTATCTATCTGACAGTCTTCTCAATTAATGATGAAAATTTGTACCATCCCATTCCAGAAAGTCTAATTTTAATTAATACAAAACCAATTGTAAAATCTATACATTTGGTTGAAAATTTTCTGAACAAAGAACACACATTTACATTCACTAGGGAATAAAATGTGAATATTGTCTACCTAACTGACTTAGTGCACGTATATAAACCATCTATTGTTTACAAAAAACATATTAGCTAACAAATAATTATCTGAAATCTTGTTGAAGATAAGCCGAGATTTGTCATTATCTGCAATACATTTGTGCAAGGTTTGTTTTGTTGATTTATTGAGACTCAATCAATCTTGTAAATATTTCGATTACACATATATTAGTTGTAGTCATAGCGATTAGTATACTTTCTAGCAAAGTATATTTACTATACTTTAAGATATGATAAATACAACATTATCACTAAAATTACCATGTAATGTAGAGTTTTATCAATACTATACACTAGTTTTGATAATTGAGTAATTAAATAAGTAAACTTGAAACACCCATCGGTATAATTATGTCTATGTTATTTGATCAAACCAATCACTGAGGGTATATACCTTTTTCACACTTATTTTTTTATTTTATTGTGATATTTAAATTTTTGAACTAGCAACGGTATTCCGGGTATCGAATCACAGTCGCGGCATGGACGTTCTTTATTTTACACTGATTTCCTTCCTGAAAGAAGAAGTTAGTGACTGCTTGTGAAAGTGTTGGCAATTTTAGATCAAAGTTTGTGCAGGAAATTATTGTCTGCCCGACATAACCTTATAGTATTACTGATAAACGACGAAGCATGCAATATAAACAAATATTTTATAATGCAAATCGTCCAATTCTGTGTTCGTTCAATTTTGAAACATTCAAATAATTCACAGATATCTTGTCAGAATGCTCTCTGTGTTTCATCAAGAGATACAAAAACCAGTTACAAAGTGATATCACAACATGCATAACTGTGAAACATATAATAAAAGGTCCATTTATAAACCCTCGTCTGATAAAACTTCTTTATATATTGCCAATTGAACCTGATAATATCTGAAAACCATTTATTTTGAGAAAATGTACATTCATACAAAGTTGTCAGTTTACATACAAAAGTTCCTTTGTAGTTAATAAACGGAAAGCTACATGCTAAATTTGTTCAATTTATAGTTTTAGAATGAAATATTTTGAAGTTATGTTTGAAGTAGGTGTATTAAATTGCTTATTTTAGGTATCTTAGCCCATTAATTTACCCACGAACTGGGTGGCTAATTTTACAAAGGGCTAGCAGTTTGAACCTTTGTCTAGTAATTCGAATCAAGTTTATTGATTGATTTATTGGAGTTAACGCCGTGTCAACACAATTTAGGTCATTTTACGGCGTCCAGCGCACCTAACCTAGCTTTCCTGGACCATTGTCTATAACCAGTACTTACCTACCCTTCCACAAGGCCGGAAACTTCTCCATATTATCTAATCAATGGAGGAAAATCGACATTAATGTCAACTTTTCATGGAAGGGTATAACCCCCTGGGTGGGATTCGAACCCGCACCCCCTCGACCACAAGATTCCAAATTTCGGCGCGCTACCAACTGCGCTATCGACCCGGATTGTCTAGTAATTCGAATCAAGTTTTGAATAAAAAGCGACATGAATGAAACAATGACGATAATGAAGATAATAATATCAATGAACAGTGAATGCTTTTACATTATTATACAACTAAAATGCAAATTATATTCTTCTATTTTGGTTACAACATTTTTAAAAAATAGCATTTTGATGTCTCTACATTGTTTTGCTTTTTCGCTGATTGTGTAAAATGTTATATCAACAACTGTGCAAATAACGAAATGAACAAGTTTGACAAATAGAATGATAAAATTAATGACGTATATAATATATAATGACTTTCCTTTGGTATTGATCAAATAGCAAAAATATTAAGGTTATCTCAATCGCTTATTCATTCTCAAATTAGTAACTTTTTTACTGTATGTAATAAGTTTCGAGTTAAGAATATGAGCACGAACGTTTGTACAAAGTTGAAACAATGATTTGACGGCGGAGGCTTAGACTTAGGTCTGTGTCTTTCAATAGACAATGTGTTGGCGACTGACTGTCAAACTATTACTGAATAGCCGTCGGAAAGATTGTTAAAATGTACAATAACACCTAAGCAAAACAAAAGCAAACACATTTTATACAGAAAATCGTGTTGTCAAAAATCTCAACAAAGAGCAGTAGAAAGCAAGTGTATAAAAACAATTTTGACAGAAGGCTCCTCTATGCAATTTATTCTAGATTAATTTCTGTACCATGTTACAGACATCTAAATTTATATCACCATCCATTTTCTCTGAATTAAGTAACTCAATATATACCAGCATTGTTGCTGAACAACAGAAAATTGTAGATGATAATCTACCATGACTCATTCAACATTTTCTCTTCTATCAAACATCTTCTCTGTATAATATATATTGATATTATTTTATTATGTATGTACGAGTTTGATGCTGTTTGTAGATTAAACTGCGAGCCAATATTCAAGAGTTCCTACTGCAGTATTGTGCATAACCTTTTAGACAACGCATATAAATTGTTTGCGTTTTCTTTGATAAATTTCGCATAAGTAGTGGGATAAGTTTTCTTGAAAACATTTAACGTTCAGGAACAAATAACATTTTATGAGCGTCAATTCTAAGTGCAACTCATAATTTTATTTTAAGTGTCATGCACTACATCTGATAAGGAAACAAATATGTATTATTTTGATTTTAAAAGTCGAGTATGACTTTTGTTTACAGACTCAGAATTAATCACTTCAGAAAAGGACGTGACATAGTTGGTACGACGTTTGATTAATAACCATTTGATAGCCAGTACCGCGCTCGTTTAAATCACATCCAGAACTTACCGGTTGTTTCTTTGAGCTAGAAACACTTTCCTTCTTGCTCAGTACTAGGGCATCAGAAAGCAGAATTGTGAGGTATCATTCCAAGTTTTAAGAACTTGTTTCATGATAGCGCTAAAGTTAAGTAGTGTGAACCAATTTCTAGATTTTATATTTAATTGGCAATATATAAAGATACACGAAGATATGTTATCTAAAAATATTATAAATGCCTCTATTATTACATGTTATAAAGTATTGCATGATGAGATAAAATTTTGATATCTTACAATATAAATAAGAGAACATTTTGACTTGATCTTTCTGACTTTGTTTGACATGATGACATGATGACTTGATACAATCAAAATACATGTACATATCGGGAAAACCGCTTTGATAAATAATCAAATGATTTCTTCAAGCGTTAACTTATTGGAAAAAATGAATTTCATGTTGTACAAGTTTGATGTGATTTCGAAGAAATGTTTTGTGATTCTGTCACTTTCAAATAGTAAATCTAAAATATTTGTTTTCGTGGTGATGGATACTGGTTATTTAAATAGAGAATAACAAACACACATCTTTAATCGAATACACAATGTAATTTAATGTACGATGCTTAATGCTGCTACTCAACATGTTTTTGTTTATTTATGTCAGTCAATTCGTAGAGTTTAGTCGTTCTTTTCACGTGTTCTTGGCATGTATAGACTTCTAGAAGCAGGTTACTTAGTACCGAGCACGTAATTTCGACTGTGACTTGTACCCGCTTTGCTCAGCAGAGGTAGATGTGGAATTCTGTAAAAGCTATAACTGTATATATATACTAATGGACAAAAGTCTTGTCCGGTCTACAAAAACCATAATATATTTTTTGTTTGTTATTGCACACTCATACATTTGGTATCGTTAGAAAGAGGATGATATTATGCATTGAATAAGAAAAGAATTGTGAAATTTGAGTCAGTTATGTCGGTACAGTAATGTTTGAAAATTGACATTGAGGATTTGCAAGTTACAAATGATTGCGTTGTGTCAGTTTTAAAATGAAACATTGTTTTCAAAGTGTGTGTAACCCCCCATTAACCCGAATTAGTTCGGTGCTCCTTTTACGCATCGATGCTACAAGTTTGCAAAGAAATCTAGCCGGAAGACCAGAAAACTCATTTTCGTAACGTGTTATAAATGCGTTTCTTGAAAACATATTTATCTTTTATGACTAAATCCAAGATATGACCGACCAGTAAGAAAATTATAAGTGAAAATATGCATTTGATTTCAGATTAATATCAAATTGACACTAACATACATATTTTCGAAACCAATGCACGCAAATAATCATTCGTCAGATGTTTCTTTTTGTCAAATGAATGTTAATACTCAAAACCGAATAGTTTTTACATACGTAAAAGATTTGTTTAAGATGGGAAACAGTATCGTGACCACTTAGAGATTTGTCTATCTTATATATTAGTACAAATTAGAAACTGCTCTTAAAAGAAACAGTGGATCATTACTGGTCGATTAAAAGACTGTAAGCACGCACTACGTCATTATCAAAGGATAAGTTTGATGACGTCATGACAATAAAACTTGCAAACATAAAAACAAACGATGTTTATTTTTTGTGCAAACAGTATATGTCTCTTAACTTAAACCAAACGACGAAACATTAATACTGGACCTAATCCACCTTTGATGTCAAAGAACATACGTGGCCGAGTGGTTACGAGGTTGGGCTGGTAATCGTTGGATAGCCAGCTAGTAATTGGTTCGAATTCCATTCAAACCCTTCACCATTGCTTTTAGTTATTTAAATCAGTACAATAATTTGCGTGCATATTTTAACTTTTGAGTGAACAGGTATATGAATACGCAATGTGTATTATACGACCTTAGTATATATATACATGTATAATTATATCATTTCATTGTATCACACTAATTATATTTGACTTTTGTTGTAAGACCTTATACTGGTCTGATCTTAATATCCACGTTAAATGTCAAAGACCTTAGCTTACCTCTCTCAGAAGGTCAACATTTCTACTACAAAGTACAAGAAAACACCTTGATATATTTTATATGCACTTTTAATTACCATAATAAAAATTATACAAGAATAATGTGTATTTGACTTATGTATTTTTTGCATGGCTTTGCTTTTCTTACAATATTGTTTTCTAAAATAAAAATGTGAATATACTGTGAAGATTTTTTGCACTTTATGAGTTATTATTATTAGTAATGAGATTGTGAGACTGGTATCCTCTAGAACCAATTTACCCCTTATCCCCGCTGAAGCTATTATTTTGTCACAGCCCATTTCGGAGGCAAACTCCATTTAGTTATTGATGGAAATTGTATTTGTACTTTTTTTATTTTGAACCTGTTGGAGGAAGTGTGAAGTTTGAGCACCTTAAAACCTGGTTTAAACCCCAACTGTATATTAATGTGCCATTCTTCGTCCAGAGACAAAACACATTCAGATTCTTGCTTTCATTTCTGTATATTCCGTCCTTTCATTACAAAAGTTTAAACAGGCGCGTAGGAAGGAAATGAAAATTGGGGCCGCAGATGGGGTGGGTACGGGAGGTATGTCTCCTTCGACCAGTCGAAAATTTTTATGAATGTAAACCTCTGAAACTTGATTTCAAGCACTTTTAGTACCCCTGTTAAAGAACAAATATTTGTATTAGACCTTAAGATTTTCAATACGACATTGTGTCATGAAAAATTACCTCGTGGTCCCATTGCCGCTGCTTGCCATAATATTGTGGCCCAGCTTCTACTGTTAAAATCCAAAAAATCTCTCCCTCTGTGTTCTTTTACTGCTTGGAAAATCTGTGATTCTTTTCTGTTACTGTTCCATATAAAATTTCAGACTTATTTATCTAATATAACCTAAGTGAGGGTAAGTTACATGCCATGAATAAGTTCAATATATTTCATTGAAATAGTTACCAAAGTATCCTAGAGTCACGCAATATGACCATTTTCTATTTACATAATACCATAAACTATTCCCCTAACTTTTAACAGTAATTGTAGAATCATTATGCTACATTAGACAAAGCCATTTGTCTTGCAACATAAGCCAACCATGTTGAAATATAGCTGCGTCGATTTGACCTTAGAGAAGGAATAATATATCGATACATCGTGGGACTTTTTTCATGTTGACTTGAGAAAGTGTGTACGTTTACAATAAATTGTGCGAATGTAGTCTGTTTCAGATTGACTTGAGAAAATCATGAGCATTTAGGGCCCATAATAAAATGTACATTTGGTCTGTTCATACTGACCAGAACCAGTGACTGTTTTCAATATGTTTATAGCTTGATCACAATGCCTTTAAAGGAATTATAAGGCAAAAGTTCAACTTCATATTTCCTGATTTTGAATTATGTTTTTATAACTGTGAATGCAACAGACACACTGTTATATTACTCGGCAAAATATTCCTTTATTTTGTCGTAATATTTGGGGTGTTTCCTAACTAGACCCACGTGGGTCGGGTTAGCTAAAATAGATTAGTGTTACAATATGCATTTACTGATGAGAAGATACTAGAGCTTGTTATTGTGCAACATTAGTTTAATTCTATAGAAAAAGATATCCTATCCGTCTAAGAATGTTGAAAGACAAAGAGCGACCAATGAAAATGTTTAATTTCAAAAAGTACGACATGTAACCAACCTATAAATAGCTTGGTGATTCCCTCAGTATCCTACTTTTGTTTTCAACAATGTGTATATCGCATGTTTTAATTTGTTCAGTTGAATGTTATAAGTGACAAATGTTATTATAGTACGTGATTTTTTACGTTCTTAATACTGTTTTAAAAACTAAACTTGGTTCTATAATTTTGGCACAGTCATTTGCCTGTATATCCCTTTAAAGAAAGGTTACCTTACAGTATTTCATACAATCCGCTTCGATGTAGCTACTGTTTGAAAAAAATATTCTAACAACTCATGTGTTTTGGTTCCAAATGTGTTTGGAATTCCCAGACCATATTGCATTACGCTGTTATGTAGGATTGATCCGTATGAGTGATTTTCTTAATGCGATTCTATACTTTTATTTATGTATTCTTCTTTCTGACATTATGAGTTGAATAAGTTACAAAATAACTGATATTTGACATTATTATGTCATGTTATGACACCATTCAATGTGTCAGTTTCGATTGATTAAACATCTATGTCTGTCATGTTATCGTAATAATGAGATACATGTATTGAAATCCGTACTTGCGTGCATTTATTTAAATCATAGAACTTTATTTCAACTGAATTGTGTGTTTGGAAATGTCAAAATTCGTACAATAAACGCAAAAATACAGTACCCACCAAAAGTTTGGAGACAGAAGAAATGAACAACAATTCTCAAATTTTGATTTTTTTCTGAATCATTATTTTTAATATATTTAAATATGGTTTGTGATAAAGTGATTACAAATTTTATGAATGAAACACACTCATAAGATTCAGCATCTGACATCATAAAGCCTCCAAAACCATGTTTATTGTAATTATACTAAAAGCATAGCTTTTGTGCTATTTTTGTAGTCTCAGTTATAATCGTAATGATAATCAAAAACTATTTCAAACAACATAGCAGTTCAAAATAAACAGATAAAAGCTATTCTGTAGGCCTACATTCTGAAGATGTCTCCAAACTTTCGGTGGGTACTATATTACTGAAATACTATAAAACCACGTAATATTATTTTAACTAAAAAGGTTATTTAGTTAACCAAAAATTGCGATGGGTTGAAAATTCTTGATGGATAAAATTAATTAACGAAAACATCGAATGATTACAGTGTGACACTACTCTATATTAATTCCATAGACATAGGAAATCAAAATCAATGTGTTATGAAAATGTCAACCGACTGACTGAGTGAAAATATTCCACACTGCCTGAAACATCTTTCTTATTATTCATACAATAACAAAACACGATAACAACTATTCAGAAGAAAAACATAAAATGACATTAGCAGGAAATATTGTCATTCCTACATAGCTAAAGTAACATGTATAAAATCATAATATTTTTCAGCGTATTTCTTCCATCTTGTTCAACATATCCATCCAATCAAGTCATTTTTGTCAGTCACGTGAAATAATTCATTACGTAGTAATTGTAAAGACATGACTGAAAGGTTTTTTATCAGAAAGCTGATAGAAGAATGTCTCTTATATGACCCTTACCATCAATGATTTCATTGTTATATGGAAATGAGATGTAAATGAAGTTATCTTCGTTTGATGTTATCTGATTACAATTTAGAGACGTAACTAGTTTCTATGTTTCTCTGGTTTTACGGTCATGGACATTTTTAGATTACAAAACGATGTTATAGCTTCAAATATAAGGGTTTATAGAAAGGCACCCAAGAACCTGGTTAAAACTCCAAATTTGTGGTGTACATGTTCTATTTTTCTCTGGTTTTCTGGTTATGAACATTTTCAGATAACAAAACGATGTTTTTAGGCTCTAAAATATGATAAAACGTTAACTCATAGCTATCATAAAAGTTACATTTTATTGGATAGTAAAACAATTTAAAAACGTAAATTTGTGCCATGTTACCCCTGTTATCCATATATGTAAATAACATCAGAACGGGATAAAAAGGAATCTGCAACAGTAAAACACAACACACAATTTCCACAAACCATTAAACAAAGAGGAAGGTGTGTTTAGAATTATAAACGTTTTGTCATAAAAGAATTTACATCTTTGACCTGACAGAGTGAAAATATTTGACAATAGGGGGTTAAATCAAGGTTTTAGAATGCACCTACGCCACACTTGCCCCCAACAGCCGCCAAAGAGCTATGAAATTTATCTCAAAGTTAATACTACGACTTAATCTATCCTGCAAATGGACCTCTCAAAATTGCAAACCGCATTACCCTGCAATTGGACCTTTTGAAATTGCTAGACAAATCATTATGGGGTTCGAAATATGATAAAGGTTAGTTCCTTGCTAATATAGATTTATGGTTGATAGACAGGAATATAATCAATGGGAATATTACTGTCTTTATTATTCAATTGTCGTTTTGATGAATAACAATTTTTGAATGTTTTTTTGTTGTTGTCAAATTGATTTGATCTTGGTAGAGTTCTGACTGATATGGATGAAAATGATCCATAAAGTACAAATCAACATGTTTGTTAAAATGATATTCGTAATTTACAAAACGTCTCTTTGGCAATTATGCAAACAAACATGCAAATTGAATTGCATGACAAGAATTATATCCAGTGAAAATGTTGACATTTAGACGACATTTAAAATATTATTCCACATGAAAAGTGAAAAGCGAAATATCTGCAATGTAATTTATGCCGCTTTCAACAAGCTTCATATTCGGAACTCCTCGGTCATGACAATTAAACTTGCAAACATAAAAACAAATGATGTTTACTTTTGTGTGCATACAATATATTTATCTTTAAGTCAAACCAGGGATTCTATATAATGTATCGAAGTGCTTTTTTGAATTTTCTCGGTCGTCACTGTCTATAACTGGCTGAAGCAGGCTGTACAAACTATTCCAGAGTTTAAAAACTTGATTTATGTTTTTGTACATGTCTTCCACACAACTTGTGAATGTTTCTAAAGTTTTTTACAAAACATTGTTTCATTTATGACCGAAAATATGACTTTAGGTGATGTAAAATGGGGCTAAAAATGGCAGTTCGGCGGGAAATTGCATTATTTTGTGAAACAGACTGTGAGCGTAATTTACCTCAAAATCATCTAGAAACACATTTTTCCTAACATTTATGTCAATTTAAATGGTACTGGTGCAAATTTTCATATGAAAATCTTTATTTAAACTTGTTATACTTGTTTTCCATGTCGGTCGAAATAATAGCGACGACAGTAAAATTTCATGAAAATCTATTACATTTACTTATCGTTACAAATCCCTGTTATATAAAATCCCGAGTCAAACAAAACGACGAAACACGAAGACTTAGATCAGATGTTAATATTTTCCTTTCGATGTCAAAGAGCGGGTGTGGCCGAGTGTTTACGACGTTGTACTGGTATTCATGAGTAGCCAGATCTGCGTTGGATCGATTCCATCCAAAACTTACCATGTTGTTTCCGTTTGCAAGAAATCAGAAAAAAATATTGTTCGTGCATCACATTTTCACTTTTTGAGTGGAAAAGTTTATTAAATTACACCAAGGGTTAAAGATGGGAGCCTTAAAACATAAGCATACATGGCCTATAATACGACCTGTATAATATTATATCATTTCAATTGTTTCACACAAATTATATTTGACTTTTGTTTTAATACCTTATACTGGTCTGGTCTTTAAATATCAACGTTAAATGTCAAGGACCTTGGCTTACCTCTCTCAGAAGCCCAAAAAGGTCAACTTTCCCACTACAAAGTACAAGAACACACGTTGATGTATAATCTGTATGCAGTTTTAATTGTATTTGACTTATTTATATTTTGTATGGCTTTGCTTTTGGTACAATGTTTTTGTCATAGATATGTAAAAATACGCTGTGTTGATATTCGCATTTCGTGAGATATTATTAACATTGATAAGATTGTGAGGTTGGTGTTCTATAGGACCAATTTACCCCTTATCCCGATGAAGCAATTATTTTGTCACATCATTTTGTTCGTTCGGAGGCAAGCCCCATCTACTTATTGATAAAAATTGTATTTGTATTTGTTTGTTCTTGAACCTCTTGGAGCAAGTGTGAAGTTTAAACCCTCAACTGTTAATGTGCCATCCTGCGTTCACTTTCGGAACACATCGACCTTTCACCAATGAATAATCTCGAAAGGATTCGTGGGTGGTCTATCCGGGCGACTTGGGTTTTTACTACCTACGCCAGGCGAAAACACGTAACGGTTATGCAAAATAATTCTTGTTGTAAACCGCAGATCTTTGTCAAAACATATGTCTATGTTATATATTGAACCAAATAGTGTTCAGCGATATCATTGAACTGTGTTATTCCAAATGTACGGACTAAAAACAAAACATCACTCATTGCCTAAACGATCGTGTATTTGTTTACTTTAATACCGGTTATTTCAAAATGGCGCTTAAATATGTCCGAAGTTATTCATAGCGAATGCTCGAGGAGTTCCGAATGCTTTCGTCCAGAGACAAAACACATTTAGTTTCTTGCTTTCATTCCTGTTTATTCCCTTCTTTCATTACAAAAGTTTAAAAATCCAAAAAATCTCTCCCTCTGTGTTCTTTAACTGTTTGGAAAATCTGGGATTCTTTTCTGTTGCTGTTTCTGATAAACTTTCAGACTCATCTATCTAATGTAACCTAAGTGAGGGTAAGTTACATGTCATGAATAAGTTCAATATATTTCATTGAAATGGTTACCAAAGTATCCTAGAGTCACGCAATATGACCATTTTCTATTTACATAATACCATAAACTATTCCCATAACTTTTAACAGTAATTGTAGAATCATTATGCTACATTAGACAAAGCCATTTGTCTTGCAACATAAGCCAACCATGTTGAAACATAGCTGCTTAGATTTGTCCTGAGAGAAGGAAAAGTATATCGATGCCTCGAGGAACTTTTTTTCATATTGACTTTAGAAAGCTTGTATATTTACAATAAATTATGAGAATGTAGTTTGTTTCAGATTGATTTGAGAAAACGTGTATATTTACAATAAATTATGGGAATGTAGTTTGTTTCAGATTGGCTTGAGAAAACTTGTATATTTACAATAAATTATGGGAATGTAGTTTGTTTCAGATTGACTTGATTAAACTTGTATATTTACAATTAATTATGGAAATGTAGTTTGTTTCAGATTGCCTTGAGAAAACATGTGCATTTTGGCCGATAATAAAATGTACATTTAGTCTGTTCATACTGACCCGAATCTGTGACTGTTTTTCAAGATAGCTTGATCATAATGCCTTTAAAGAAAGGTTACCTTATAGTTTTCCATACAATCAGCTTCGATGTAGTTACTGTATGAACAAAATATTCTAAGAACTTGATACTCATGTGTTTTGGTTCCAGACGTGTTTGGAATTCCCAGATCATATCGTATAACACTGTTATGTAGGATTGATCCGTATGAGTGATTTTCTAAATGCGATTCTATACTTTTATTTATGTATTCTTCTTTCTGACATTATGAGTTGAATAAGTTACAAAATAACTGATATTTGACATTATTATGTCATGATATGACACCATTCAATGTGTCAGTTTCGATTAATTAAACATCTATGTATGTCATGTTATCGTAATAATGAGATACATGTACTGAAATCCGTACTTGTGTGCATTTATTTTAACCATAGAACTTTATTTCAACTAAATCATTTAACTAATAGTTAGTTTGGACATGTCAAAATACGTACAATAAAACGCATTAGTATTACTGAAATACTATTAAACCGGTTAAGATTGTTTTAACTGAAAAGGTTATTTAGTTTACCAAAAGTTGCGATGGGTTAAAAATTCTTGATGGATAAAATTAATTAACGAAAACATCGAATTATTACAGTACGGCACTACTCTACATGTATATTAATTCCATTGACATAAGAAATCAAAATCAATGTTATGAAAAAGTCAACCGATTGACTGAGTGAAAATATTCCATACTGTCTAAAACATCTTTCTTATTATTCATACAATAACAAAAAACTTGATTACAATTATTCAGAAGAAAAACATAAAATGACATTAGCAGGAAATATTGTCATTTCTTTATAACTAAAGTAACATGTATAAAAATCAAGATATTTTTTCAGCGTATTTGTTCCATCTTGTTCAACATATCCATTCAATCACGTCATTTTTGTCAGTCATGTGAAACAATTCATTACGTAGTAATTGTAATGACATGACTGATTTTTTTTCTGTCAGAACGTTGATAGGAGAATGTCTCTTATTATGACCTTTTCCATCAATGATTTCATTGTTATATGGAAATGAAATGTAAATGAAGTTATCTTCGTTTGATGTTATCTGATTACAATTTAGAGACGTAACTAGTTGCTATGTTCCTCTGGTTTTCTGGTTAGGGACCTTTTTTTAGATAACAAAACGATGTTTTTGGCTCTAAAATATGATAAAACGTTAACTCATAGCTATCATTAAAGTTACATTTTATTGGATAGTATAACAATTTAAAAACGTAACTTTGTGCCATGTCACCCTTGTTATGAACATATGTAAATAACATCAGCACGAGATGGAAGGGAATCTTCAACAGAAAAAACAACACACAATTTCCACAAAGCCATTAAACAAAGACAGAGGTGTGTTTATAATTATAAACGTTTCGTCATAAAAGAATTTACATCTTTGACCTGATAGTGTGAAAATATTTGACAATATGGGGTTAAATCAAGGTTCTAGAATGCACTCACGCCACACTTGCCCCAACAGCCGCCAAAGAGCCAAATTTGTCTCAAAGTGCATATGGACCTCTCAAAATTGCAAACCGCATTACCCTGCAATTGGACCTTTTGAAATTGCTAGACAAATCGTTATGGGATTCCAAATATGATAGAGGTTAGTTCCTTGCTAATACTGATTTATGGTTGGTAGAAAGGAATAAAATCAATGGCAACACTATTGTTTTTATTATTTAATTGTCGTTTTGATGAATAACAATTTTTGGATGTTTTTTTGTCAAATTGATTTGATCTTGGTAGAGTTCGGACTGATATGGATGGATTTGTTTGTTTGTTTTTGTTGGGTTTAACGCCGTAGCAACACAATGTTTAAGGTCATATAACGGCGGTCAGTCAACCTACTTACCCCTCCTGGAAAGGCTAAATCTCTGGATTTAGCTGTTAACCAACTACTAAGTGCAACCTTTCTGTCCTACATAATTAAAATCATTGGTAGGAGGGAGAATGGCCGTAGAAATAATTTCATGACCAAGCTCCACTAAAGTATGCCCCGCCCGGGAATTGAACCCGCGATCCCTCGATCAGTAGACTTGCGTGCTTCCAACTGAGCTAGCTGGGCGGCTGATATGGATAGAAATGATCCATAAAGTACTATATCAACATGTTTGTTAAAATAATATTCGTAATTTACAAAACGTCTCTCAGACAAATATGCAAACAAAACATGCAAATTGAATTGCATGCCAATAATAATATCCAGTGAAAATGCTGACATTTAGACGACATTTAATTTGAGATTCCACATAAAAAGTGAAAAGCAAAATATCTGCAATGTAAGTTATGCCGCTTTCAACAAGTTTCATATTCGGAACTCCTCGGCCATTCACTAGGAAGAAACTCGAACATATTTAGACGCATTTTAGAGCTACCTTTGTGTCACATGCCCAAACAAAATATTTCAACAAGCGTTAAATAAACAATTCCGCGAGCGTTTATGGGATGATTAATGTCACGTATTTTTGTCCACTAATTTAAAATCCACAATTCAATGATATCCTCTGAATAATATATAGTCACATAAGCAATGTATTGACAAAGCATTTATGCGTTAACGACAAGAACTATTTTGCATAACCGTTACGTGCTTCGCCAGTGTTTTGTCTGACGTATATAGTAAACCCCAATCGCAATCGTAGGAAAATTGCATGTTCGGTTAATATAGAAAACATAAAACGTAAATCAACAGACGTCGACTCAGCAATTGGTCAAGGAAATTACCAGTGCCCATGGCGGGGTTCGAATCCTGAATATTTCGATAACTAAGCGCGCGTCCTACCTCAGGATTACTGCTTTTGAAAATGATATTGCCGAGAATGTACAAGCTGAAAAACCCAACATTACTCACTTGTTGAGTGATTACATTTATCAAAACTTGTTAGATATGTATCAGCGTGAATAAAACACTTCATTTAGATTCTCCACGGAGTCTAAATGAGAAAATTATCTACAATGTTGACCTCTGACATATTTGGTGTATATCATTCTTTCATTGAAACACATAATCACAAACTAGATTGTGTAATATCAATAGTAATACTCATAACTCATGTTTTATATTATGGATGATATATTAGAGGCATAATATACTTGTTTGAACAATTTTTGCACAAAATGCAAATCTTGTACTTCTATTATGGCGACTGTATGGATAACGCCCAAGTAATCCGCACGAAAAATTGCAATATTTTGAATCGGACTGACTTGGTTTTGTTTATAAGAGCCAATTTAAAATTGCGGAAAGTTCTGACTGTTAGCTCAGTCCAGTACCCTGAGAAGTCCCGAGTAAAAATCTCTCCAGATGCTTACTATTATTTCTTTGAGCAAGAATGTAACTTGTTATAATTAGATGTACTTGCGATGAAGTTTTTAGTTTTTGGGCTATTTGGCGGCTGCAAAACCAACAGCATAAAGTCTTATTTTGAATATAATTGACTGCTGAACAGATTTTTGCGAAGTAGGCAAATTAGAATCAGTTGAGCTAATATTTAGATTTGCAATCTTACATCTAGCTGTGAAATTTAATCACAAATTGACTTGTTGATTCAGAAATGAATAGAATATGTAAAATGTTCGAGGATATAATTCTAAGAACGTTATATTGTCTTCTCGTTAGAACTCAACAAAGAATAGAGAAATACGAAACCAAATTTCCTTTCTATATTCAAATGAGATAACAACAATAGACAATTACTTAATTTACATATCATTACCATTTGTGAATAGAACCAAGGTTATGGAGGGTCAGAACTTGTATGGTAAATTACTTATTGGTTGCGATTTGATGACATGTTGTTTTGGTTAAGTGGAAACTTCATGTATAATTTCGAACCTGACAATCCTTGTTCGATTCCTAGATGTGGCCATACCGAATTATAATTCAACATTTCTACTAACTTTCAATGACAAAAAAGACGTAGATTTGGCTCCTTTGCATTTTGCCATGGCTAAATTCTCTTAGGTTCGTTTCCTATTGTTACTGTCATCGTTATTGTATGTCGTCACCCTTTTATAACAAAATTTTGAAAACCAATCTACCTCTCTGTTTTATGGCTGTGTGAAAGGTTTTTGGTTTTTTTTTTCATATTGATACATTACTACGTATTGTTAACATGTGTTGTACACGTAAATGTTTGAATTTATGAGCATGTTATTTGTACTTTTCTAAAGTAATTGACTGTTCTGTTCTGTTCTGTTCTGTTCTATTAAGAAGCAACCTTTTCTACCGTGTATAAAGGTGTTACAATTTCATCCTCTACTCATACAACTCAACTTAATTAAACTATCTATCTTGCTGTCTTTTCAATTAATGCAAATTGATGTTGAATATTTGTTATGTCCCATTCCAGAAAGTCTAACTTTGATTGATACAAAACCAATTATAAAATCTATACATTTGGTTGAAAACTTTCTGTACAAAGAAAATCACATTTACATTCACTAGGGAATAAAATGTGAATATTGTCTACCTAACTGACTTAATACACGTATATAAACCATCTATTGTTTACAAAAACATTAGCTAACAAATAATTATCTGAAATCTTGTAGAGGATAAGTTGAGATTTGTCAATATCTGCAATACATTTGTGCAAGGTTTTTTTGCTTATGTATTGAGACTCAATCAATCTTGTAAATATTTCGATTACACATATATTAGTTGTAGTCATAGCGATAAGTATACTTTCTAGCAAAGTATATTTATTATACTTTAAGATATGATAAATGCAACATTATCACTAAAATTACCATGTAATGTAGAGTTTTATCAATATTATACACTAGTTTTGATAATTGAGTAATTAAATAAGTAAACTTAAAACACCCATCGGTATATGTCTATGTTGTTTGATAAAACAAATCTCTGAGGGTATATACCTTTTTCACGCTTATTGTTTTATCTTATTGTGATATTTAGATTTTTGAACTAGCAAAGATATTCCGGGTTTCGAATCACAGTCGCGGCATGGACGTTCTTTATTTTACACTGATTTTCCTTCCTGCAAGAAGAAGTTAGTGACTGCTTGTGAAAGAGTCAGCAATTTTAGATCAAAGTTTGTGCAGGAAATTAGTGTCTGCCCGTCATAACCTTATAGTATTACTGATAAACGACGAAGCATGCAATATAAACAAATATTTTATAATGCATGTCGTCCAATTCTGTGTTCGTTCAATTTTGAAACATTGAAATAATTCACAGATATCTTGTCAGAATGCTTTCTGTGTTTCATCAAAAGATACAAAAACCTGGTACAAAGTGATATCACAACATGCATAACTGTGAAACATATAATAAAAGGTCCATTTATAAACCCTCGTCTGATAAAACTTCTTTATATATTGCCAATTGAACCTGATAATATCTGAAAACCATTTATTTTGAGAAAATGTACATTCATACAAAGTTGTCAGTTTACATACAAAAGTTCCTTTGTAGTTTATAAACGGAAAACTACATGCTAAATTTGTTCAAATTATATTTGCACTTTTAGAATGAAATATTTGGAAGTTATGTTTGAAGTACGTGTATTAAATTGCTTATTTTGGATATCTTAGCCCATTAATTCACCCACGAACTGGATGGCTGATTTTACAAAGGGCTAGCAGTTTGAACCTTTGTCTAGTAATTTGAATCAAAGTATGAATAAAAAGCGACATGAATTAAACAATAAAGATAATGAAGATAATAATATCAATGAACAGTGAATGCTTCTACAATTATACTACTAA
Source organism: Mactra quadrangularis (assembly GCA_025267735.1). Lineage (NCBI taxonomy): Eukaryota > Metazoa > Mollusca > Bivalvia > Venerida > Mactridae > Mactra > Mactra quadrangularis. The sequence goes on along the minus strand of CM046305.1, from coordinate 41,165,375 downwards.
AATGCAAATAATAATGTGCTTCTAGTTTGGTTACAACATTTTTAAAAAATAGCATTTTGATGTCTCTACATGGTTTTGCACTTCCGCTAATTGTGTAAAATGTTATGTCAACAATTGTGCAGATAACGAAATGAACAACTCTGATAAATAGAATGATCAAGTTAATGGCATATGTAAATATAATGAGCTTGCTTTGGTATTGATCAAATAGCAAAAATATTAAGGTTATCGTAATCGCTCACTTATTCTCTAATTAGTAACTTTTTAAAGAAAATAGTAAGTTTCGAGTTAAATGATTGAGACTTTAAGTGAAACATTGATTCTTGAAGAGGTTACATTTTGATGTACGATTTCAAAGCAAACTGAAGTTTTGTAAACCACTTGCTATCGTTGTCCTGGAGGATGCGATGATTGTATTCAATAAAAATTAAAAATATGAGCACCAACGTTTGTACAAAGTTGAAACAATGATTTGTCGTCGTAGTCTTAGACTTGGTTTTTGAGGTATGCGTCTTTCAATAGACAATGAGTTGACGATTGACTTTCGAAATATGACTGAACAGGTATCGGAAAAGAATTTTGAAATGTACGATAAGACCTAAACAAAAACCAAAGAAAATTTATACTAGAAATCGAGTTGTCAAAAATCTCAACAAAGAGCAGTTGAAAACAATTTCTGTACCATGTTACAGACATCTAATCTTGTATCGCCATCCATTTTCTCGGAATTAAGTAACTCAATATATATCAGCATTGTTGCCGAACAACAGAAAATTGTAGATGATAATCTACCATGACTCATTCAACATTTTCTCTTCTATCAAACATCTTCTCTATAAAATATATATTGATATCATTTTATTATGTATGTATGAGTATGATGCTGTTTGTAGATTAAACTGCAAGCCAATATTCAAGAGTTTCTACATCAGTATTGTGCATAACCTTTTAGACAACGCATTTAAATTGTTCGCTTTTTCTTTGATAAATTTTGCATAAGTAGTGGGATATGTTTTCTTGAAAACATTTAACGTTCAGGAACAAATAACATTTTATGAGCGTATATTCTAAATTCTATTTCATTGTTTCGTTTCAAATATCATGTACACTACATCTGATAAGGAAGCAAATATGAATAAGTTTGCTTTTACCTTTCGATATTGACAGTTAGTGTACTGACTAATTATCCCAGAAGCGACAGTAACCAAGCGGTTACTGGGTTTGGCTAGGGACCATTTGTAAGTCATTACCGCGTCAATTCAAATCAAATTCATGACTTACTCGTTGTTTCTCTCAGCATGAAACTTAATCCTACTCGCTAAGAACTTGGGGCAGAACTGAGAATGAATAATATAATTTTAAGAACTTGTTTTATAGTCGAGCTACGATAAAGTATCAGATTTAATTAGCTATATATAAAGATATATAAAGATATCTTATCTGTCGGATATTATAAATGCCTCTATTATTACATGTTATAAAGTATTGCATGTTGAGATTAGATTTTAAAATATCTTATAACGTAAATAAGAGAACATTTTGACAAGATCTTTCTGACATTGTTTGATATGATGACATGATGACTTGATGCAATCAAAATACATGTACATATCGGGAAAAAAGCTTTGATAAATAATCAGATGATTTCTTCGAGCGTAAACTTATTGCACAAAAGGAATTTCATGTTGTATAAGTTTGAAGAGATCTCAAAGATATGTTTTGTCATTTTAACTGGATAATTTGAAATAACTGTATTATTATTTTCGTAGTGGTGGATGCTGGTTATATGAATAGAGAATAGTTAGCAAATATCTTTTATTGAATAAGTAAAGTGATTAAATGTATATGGCTTAATGCTGCAACTAAGCATGTTTTGTTGAACTTTGTCTGTCATTCGTGGCGTTCATCTGTTCTTATGCCGTCTCTTGACAGGTCTAGATTTCTCCAGGGATCTCAGATACTATTTTAGTTTCAAAATACTCTCGAAAGTGACTTGTACCTGCTTTACTGCATTCAGGGATAGACAATAGTATAGCTGGAGAAAGTATTACTTACTGTAGTGTGATTCCAAATGCAAATTGAATCTACGATACATTGATTCGTAGTCAGCCTCGCAACCGGCTGAGCTAAACGAGTGGTTTGAATCGAATTCTTGGCTTTATTTATAAAATCCATCAATATAAAATGCAAAAATACATAAAAATGATAGCTCATGATTGAACCTTTCACGTTGTTTTAATATGCATCTTTACTTTCAACTGTTATTACAAATATAATGTATACTATTGATAAAACGTTACATAAAAATGATTATTTCTGACATGAATTCGCAATATTGATAGTCGTAACGTGTTGTAAATGCGTTTCTTGAAAATATATTTATATTTTATGACTAAATCCAAGATATGACCGACCAGTAAGAAAATTATAAGTGAAACTTTGCATTTTATTTCAGATTAATATCAAATTGACACTAACATACATATTTTAGAAACCAATGCACGCGAATAATCATTCGTCAGATGTTTCTTTATGTCAATTAAATGTTAATTCTCAAAACCGAATAGTTTTTACGTACGTAAAAGATTTGTTAAAATGGGAAATAGTATCGTGACCACTTAGAGATTTGTCTATCTTATATATTAGTACAAATAAGAAACTGCTCTTAAAAGAAACAGTGGATCATTACTGGTCAATTAAAAGATTGTAATGACGCACAACGTCATTATCAAAGGATAAGTTTGATGACGTTATGACAATAAAACTTGCAAACATAAAAACAAATGATGTTTACTTTTGTAAATACAGTATATAATTATCTTTAAGTCAAACCAAACGACGAAACATTAAGACTTAGACCAGATGTTAATAGTCCCCTTTGATGTCAAAGAGCGGGCGTGGCCGAGTGGTTACGACGATGGACTGGTATTCATGAGTAGCCAGCTCTGCGTTGGATTGATTCCATCCAAAACTTACCATGTTGTTTCCGTTCGCAAGAAACGGTTAGTTTAAATCAGTTAAATATTGTTCGTGCATCACATTTTTACTTTTTGAGAGGAAAATTCCATTAAATGACACAAGAGGTAAAATATTGCTGCTTTAAAGACATAAACATGCATGGCCTATAGTACGATCTGTATAGTATTATATTATTTCTATTGTACCACACAAATTATATTTGACGTTTGTTTTAAGACCTTATACTGGCTGGTCTTTAAATATCAACGTTAATGTCAAAGCCCTTGGCTTAGCTCTCTCAGAAACGCAAAAAGGCCTACGTTTCCACAACAAAGTACAAGAACACACGTTGATATATAATCTGTATGCACTTTTAATTACCTATCATAATACAAATTATACAATAATTATGTGTATTTGGCTTATGTAAATATTGTATGGCTTTGCTTTTGGTATAATATTTTTGTCATAGATATGTAAAAATACGCTGTGTTGATTTTCGCATTTCGTGAGATATTATTATCATTGATAAGGTTGTAAGGTATGTGTCCTATAGGACCAATTTACCCCAAATCCCCGCTGAAGCAATTATTTTGCCACATTATTTTGTTCGTTCACAGGCAAACCCCATCTAGTAATTGATAAAAATTTTATAATTGTAATTGTTTGTTGTTAAACCTCTTGGAGCAAGTGTGATGTTTTAATCCCCCAACTGTATGTTAATCTGCCAACCTTCGACCTTTCATCGATGAATAATCTCGGAAGTATTCGTGGGGGGTCTATCCGGGCGACTTGGGTTTTTACTACCTACGCGAGGCGAAGCATGTAAAGGTTATGCAAAATAGTTCTTGTTGTATACACACAGATCTTTGTCAAAACATATTTCTATGTCAGATATTGAACCAAATATTGTTCAGCGATATCATTGAACTGTGTTATTTCAAATTTACGGACTAAAAACAAAACATCACTCATTGCCTTAACAGTCTTGATATGTTTACTTTAACACCGGTAGTTCCAAAATGGCACCTAAATATGTCCGAAGTTATTCGTAGCGAATGGCCGAGGTGTTCCGAATGCTTTCGTCCAGAGACAAAACACATTCATATTCTTGCTTTCATTTCTGTATATTCCCTCCTTTCATTACAAAAGTTTAAAAAATCCAAAAAATCTCTCCCTCTGTGCTCTTTTACTGTTTAGAAAATCTGTGATTTTTTTTGTTGCTGTTTCTGATAAAATTTCAGACTTATTTATCCAATATAACCTAAGTGAGGCTAAGTTACATGCCATGAATAAGTTCAATATATTTCATTGAAATGGTTACCAAAGTATCCTAGAGTCACGCAATATGACCATTTTCTATTTACATAATACCATAAACTATTCCCATAACTTTTAACAGTAATTGTAGAATTATTATGCTACATTAGACAAAGCCATTTGTCTTGCAACATAAGCTAACCATGTTGAAATATAGCTACTTAGAGTTGCCCTGAGAGTAGGAATAAAATATCGATAACTCGATAAATTTTCATTTTGACTTGAGAAAACATGTATATTTACAATAAATTATGGGAATGTAGTTTGTTTCAGATTGGCTTGAGAAAACTTGCATATTTACAATAAATTATGGGAATGTAGTCAGTTTCAGATTGGCTTGAAAAAACTTGCATATTTACAATAAATTATGGGAATGTAGTTTGTTTCAGATTGGCTTGGGAAAACTTGTATATTTACAATAAATTATGGGAATGTAGTTTGTTTCAGATTGACTTGAGAAAACTTGTATATTTACAATAAATTATGAGAATGTAGTTTGTTTCAGATTGACTTGAGAAAACTTGTATTTTTACAATAAATTATGGGAATTTAGTTTGTTTCAGATTGACTTGAGAAAACATATATATTTACAATAAATTATGGGAATGTAGTTTGTTTCAGATTGACTTGAGAAAACATATATATTTACAATAAATTATTGGAATGTAGTTTGTTTCAGATTGACTTGAGAAACATATATATTTACAATAAATTATGAGAATGTAGTTTGTTTCAGATTGACTTGAGAAAAACATGTTCATTTAGGGCCCATAATAAAATATGCATTTAGTCTGTTCATACTGACCAGAACCAGTGACTGTTTTCAATATGTTTATAGCTTGATCACAATGCCTTTAAAGGAATTGTAAGGCAAAAAGTTCAACTTCATATTTCCTGATTTTGAATTATGTTTTTTATAAAAGTGAATGAAACAGACACACTGTTATATTACTTGGCAAAATATTAATTTATTTTCTCGTAATATTCGGGGTGTTTCCTAACTAGACCCACGTGGGTCGGGTTAGCTAAAATAGATTAGTGTTACAATATGCATTTACTGATGAGAAGATACTAGAACTTGTTTTTGTGCAACATTAGTATAATTCTATTAAAATGATATCCTAACCGTCTAAGAATGTTGAAAGACAAGAAGCGACCAATGAAAATGTTTAATTTCAACAAGTACGACATATAACAAATCTATAAATAGCTTGGTGATTCCCTCAGTATCCTACTTGCGTTTTCAATAATGTGTATGTCACATGTTTTAATTTATTCAGTTGAATGTTATAAGTGCCAAGTAAGTGATTTCTTACGTTTTAATACTGTTTTAAAGACTAAACTTGGTTCTATACTTTTGGCACAGTCATTTGCCTGTATATCCCTTTAAAGAAAGGTTACCTTACAGTATTTCATACAATCCGCTTCGATGCAGTTACTGTATGAAAAAAATATTCTAAGAACTTGATAATCATGTGTTTTTGGTTCCAAATGTGTTTGGAATTCCCAGACCATATCGCATTACACTGTTATGTAGGATTGATCCGTATGAGTGGTTTTCTAAATGCGATTCTATACTTTTATTTATGTATTCTTCTATCTGACATTATGAGTTCAATAAGTTACAAAATAACTGATATTTGACATTATTATGTCATAACATGACACTATTCAAAGTGTCAGTTTCGATTAATTAAACATCTATGTTTGTCATGTTTTCGTAATAATGAAATATTGGAATCCGTACTTGTGCGCATTTATTTTAACCATAGAACTTTATTTCACCTGAATCATTTAACTAATAGTTAGTTGAGACAGGTCAAAATTCGTACAATAAATGCATAAGTATTACTGAAATACTATATAAAAGCACGTAAGATTGTTTTAACTGAAAAGGTAATTTAGTTATCCAAAAGTTGCAATGGTTTGAATATTCTTGATGGATAAAATTAATTAACGAAAACATCGAATTATTACAGTGTGGCACTACTCTATATTAATTCCATAGACATAAGAAATCAAATTCAATGTGTTATGAAAAAGTCAACCGATAGACTGAGTGAAAATATTCCATACTGTCTAAAACATCTCTCTTATTATTCATACAATAAAAAAAACATGATTACAATTATTCAGAGGAAAAACATAAAATGACATTAGCAGGAAATATTGTCATTCCTACATTGCTAAAGTAACATGTATAAAAATCAAGATATTTTTTTAGCGTATTTCTTCCATCTTATTCAACATATCCATCCAATCACGTCAATTTTGTCAGTCACGTGAAATAATTCATTACGAAGTAATTGTAATGACATGACTGAAATTTTTTTTCTGTCAGAACGTTGATAGAAGAATGTCTCTTTTATGACCTTTACCATCAATGATTTCATTGTTATATGGAAATGAGATGTAAATGAAGTTTGATGTTATCTGATTACAATTTAGAGACGTAACTAGTTGCTATGTTTTTCTGGTTTTCTGGTTGTGGACATTTTTAGATAACAAAACGATGTTATAGCTCCAAATATAAGGATTTATGGAAAGGCACCTAAGAACCTGGTAAAAACTACAAATTTGTGGTGTACATGTTCTTTGTTTCTCTGGTTCTTTAGTTAAGGACATGTTTAGATAACAGAATGATGTTTTGGCTCCAAATGTGAAGATTTATGATAAATTACCCTAGAACCTGAATTAACTCCCATATGGCAATTACTTTGGATCCTTTGTTTTCGCTATTTGTCTGTGAGGTCTATTTTCTATGGTATCTAGGTTAGGGACATTTTAGGAAAACAAAACGATGTTTTTGGCTCTAAAGTATGATAAAACGTTAACTCATACCTATCATAAGATTTACATTTTATTGGATAGTATAACAATTAAAAACGTAACTTTGTGCCATGTCACCCTTGTTATGAACATATGTAAATAACATCATCACGAGATGGAAAGGAATCTGCAATAGTAAAAAACACACAATTTCCACAAAGCAATTAAACAAAGAGAGAGGTGTGTTTAGAATTATAAACGTTTCGTCATAAAAGAATCTGCATCTTTGACCTGACAGTGTGAAAATATCTGACATTAGGGGCTTAAATCAAGGTTCTAGAATGCACTCACGCCACACTTGCCCCAACAGCCGCCAAAGAGCTATGAAATTTACCTCCAAGTTATTACTACGACTTAAACTGGTGGAAAAGTATATAGATTCCGAAACTTAAGTTTATTCCATGTTATCCTGCATATGGACCTCTCAGAATTGCAAACCGCATTACCCTGCAATTGGACCTTTTGAAATTGCAAGACAAATCGTTATGGAATTCCAAATATGACAGAGGTTAGTTCCATGCTAATATAGATTTATGGTTGATAAAAAAGAATAAATCAATGGCAACATTATTGTATTTATTATTTAATAGTCGTTTTGATGAATAACAATTTTTGGATGTTGTTTTTTTGTCAAATTGATTTAATCTTGGTAGAGTTCTGACTAATATGGATGAATATGATTCATAAAGTACAAATCAACATGTTTGTTAAAATAATATTCGTAATTTACAAAACGTCTCTTTGGCAAATATGCATACTAAACATGCAAATTGAATTGCATGACAAGAAAAATATCCAGTGAAAATGTTGACATTTAGACGACATTTAAAATGAGATTCCGCATGAAAAGTGAAAAGCGAAATATCTGCAATGTAAGGCCGTGCCAAATTGGAATTCTGTCATCTCAAATTTGACAAACCTAGGTACCTATTCACAAAAAACACACAAACCGAAAACGTAAACACAAATATAATTTTGGCAAAACCAATGCATTATATATATCTTTTCAATGGAATAAAATCCTCATAATATGAAACAATGGTAGACCTGAATTTAATATAAAATGAATAGTGTTTTTTTTACGTAAAATATTGCTTACGATGAATAACGTCATTGCCGAACACAATACTTCTTGAATTAAATTGTCGTTTCGAATCCCGGAACATCGGAACTATCTAAAAATATTACCTACAATTTTGTTTTTTTATTTTGATTTAGGACTTTAAAACCTACGCGCACGCGGACGCTTAACAAAATTCCGATATGGCATGACCTAATTTATGCTGCTTTCAACAAACTTCATATTCGGAACTCCTTGGCAATTTACTAGGACGAAACTTGAATATATGTAGATGCCATTTTGGAACTACCTTTGTGTCACATGCCTAAACACTTAAAAATTCATGACCATTTAGGGTGTTGTATATGTCTCGTATTTTTGTCCACAAACTAAAATGCACGATTCAATTATATCTACTGAATAATTATATAGTCACTTATATAACATAAGAAATGTATTTTGTAAGCCTAATGTGTTTGTTACAACCGTTGCATAACCGTTGCGTGCTTCGTCAGTGCTTCTTCTGGCGTATAGTAAAGCCCAATCGCAATCGTAGGAAGATTTCTTGGTCAAGGAAATAAGCAGTGCCCATGGCGGGGTTCGAATCCTGAACATTTCGATCACTAAGCGCGCGTCCTAGCTCTGGATTACTGCTTTTGAAAATGATATTGCAGATGATATACAAGCCGAAGAACATTCCATTACTCACTCTTTGAGTACTGACATTTATCAAAACTTGTTAGATATATATCAGCGTGAATGAAACACTTCATTTAGATTCTAGATGGAGTCTAAATGAGAAAATTATCTACAATGTTGACCTCTGACATATTAGGTGTATATCATTCTTTCATTGAAACACATCATTACAAACTAGATGGTGTAATATCAATAGTAATACTCATAACTCATGTTTTATATTATGGATGATATATTAGAGGCATAATATACTTGTTTGAACAATTTTTGCACAAAATGCATTATCTTGGACTTCTATTATGGTGACTGTATGGATAACGCCCAAGTAATCCGCACGAAAAATTGCAATATTTTGAATCGGACTGACTCGGTTTTGTTCATAAGAGCCAATTAAAAATTGCGGAAAGTTCTGACTGTTAGCTCAGTCCAGTACCCTGAGAAGTCCCGAGTAAAAATTTCTCCAGATGCTTACTATTATTTCTTTCAGCAAGAATGTAACTTGTTATAATTAGATGTACTTGCCGTTTTTAGTTTTTGGGCTATTTTGCGGCTGCAAAACCAACAGCACAAAGTCTTATTTTGAATATAATTGGCTGCTGAACAGTTTTTTGCAAAGTAGGCAAATTATAATCAGTTGAGCTAACATTTAGATTTGCAATCTTACATCTAACTGTGAAATTCAATTACAAATTGACTTGTTGATTCAGAAATGAATAGAATATGTAAAATGTCCGAGGATACAGTCCTAAGAACATTACATTGTCTTCTCGTTAGAACTCAACAAAGAATAGAGAAATACGAAACCAAATCTCCTTTCTATATTCAAATGAGATAACAACAATAGACAATTATCTAATTTACATATCATTACCATTTCTGAATAGAACCAAGGTTATGGATGATCAGAACTTGTTTGATATATAACTTATTGCTCACGAGGTGATGACTTGTTGTTTTGGTTCAGTGGAAACTTCATGTATGACTTCGAACCTGACAATCCTTGTTCGATTCCTAGATGTGGTCATACCCAATCATAATTCAACAATTCATGTACTATTAACTTTCAACAACTTAGGGAGGAATTGTCGGCTCTTTTCATTTCGCCACTTTCCGTTCGTAGGCTAAAGCTGTTTATGAAAATGACATTCATGTCACAAGTGTTATGTTTTCTTATAGCTTTCGGGAGAAAAATTGAAAATACTCAATGTCCGATTATTCAACAAGTTTATTTAGCCCAACACAATAACTGTCATAAAAACTTCTCTACTGTGTATTTAAACGTTGCAATTTTATTTTTATCTTCTACTCATACGACTCGACTTAATCTAACTATCTATCTGACACACTTCTCAATTAATGATGAAAATTTGTACCATCCCATTCCAGAAAGTCTCACTTTGATTAATACAAAACCAATTATAAAATCTATACATTTGGTTGTGAAAACTTTCTGTACAAAGAAATCACATTTACATTCACTAGGGAATAAAATGTGAATATTGTCTACATAACTGACTTAATACACGTATTTAAACCATCTATTGTTTACAAAAAACATATTAGCTAACAAATAATTATCTGAAATCCTGTAGGAGATAAGCTGAGATTTGTCAATATCTGCAATACATTTGTGCAAGGTTTATTTTTGATCAATGTATTGAGACTCAATCAATCTTGTTAATATTTCGATTACACATATTTAAGTTGTAGTCTTAGAGATAAATATATTTTCTAGCTAAGTATATTTACAAGATATGATAAATGAAATATTATCACCGAAATTATCATGTAATGTAGGACTATATCAATGTTATATATTATTTTTGTTAATGGTGTAATTACATTAGAATACTCAAAACATCCATCGAGATAGGTCTATGTTATTCGAAAAAAATATCACCGAGGGTATATACCATTTTCATGTTTATTTTTATTTCATTCTGATAACTAAATTTTAGAACTAACAAAATATTCCACGTTTCGAATCCCAATTGCGGCGTGGACGTTTTTTTTATTTCACACTGACTTTCCTCCGTGAAGTTATCGACTCTTTGCGAAACGGTTAGCGATTTTTAAATCAAAGATTGAGCAGGAAATGATTTTCTGTTCGACATAACCTTATTACTGATAAACGGCGAAGCATGCAATATAAACAAGTATTTCATACTTGAAATCGTCAAATTATGTGTTCGTTCAATTTTGAAACATTAAAATAATTCACAGATATCTTGTCAGAATGCTCTCTGTGTTTCATCAAAAGATACAAAAACCAGTTACAAAGTGATATCACAACATGCATAACTGTGAAACATATAATAAAAGGTCCATTTATAAACCCTCGTCTGATAAAACTTCTTTATATATTGCCAATTGAACCTGATAATATCTGAAAACCATTTATTTTGAGAAAATGTACATTCATACAAAGTTGTCAGTTTACATACAAAAGTTCCTTTGTAGTTTATAAACGGAAAGCTACATGCTAAATTTGTTCAAATTATATTTGCACTTTTAGAATGAAATATTTTGAAGTTATGTTTGAAGTACGTGTATCAAATTGCTTATTTTGGATATCTTAGCCCATTAATTCACCCACGAACTGAATGGCTGATTTTACAAAGGGCTAGCAGTTTGAACCTTTGTCTAGTAATTCGAATCAAATTATGAATAAAAAGCGACATGAATGAAACAATTAATATAATGAAGATAATAATATCAATGAACAGTGAATGCTTCTACATAATTTTACTCCTAAAATGCAAATTATATTCTTTTAGTTTGGTTACAACATTTTTAAAAATAACATTTTGATGTCTCTACATGGTATTGCTTTTTCGCTAATTGTGTAAAATGTTATATCAACAATTGTGCAGATAATAAAATGAACAACTCTGATGAATAGAGTAATAAAGTTAATGACATATGTAAAATATAATGAGCTTGCTTTGGTAGTGATCAAATGGCAAAAGTATTAAGGTTATCTTAATTGCTTATTTCTTCTCCAATTAGTAACTTTTTAATGTAAGAGGTAAGTTTCGAGTTAAATGATTGAGACAATAAAAATAAAACACTGATTCTTTAAGACATTACATCTTGATGTACGATTTTAAAGCAAACTGAAGTTTAGTGAACCACTTGCTATCGAAGTCCTGGAGGATGCGATAATTGTTTATAAAGAATATGAGCACCAACGTTTGTACAAAGTTGAAACAATTATTTGTCGTCGTAGGCTTAGACTTAGGTTTGTAGGTACATGTATGTGTCTTTCCAAAGAAAATGATTTGACGATTGACTGTCAAAATATTACTGAATAGCCGTCGGAAAGATTGTTAAAATGTACAATAACACCTAAGCAAAACAAAAGCAAACATATTTCATACAGAAAATCGTGTTGTCAAAAATCTCAACAAAGAGCAGTAGGAAGCAAGTGTATAAAAACAATTTTAATAGAAAGATCCTCTATGCAATTTATTCTAGATTAATTTCTGTACCATGTTACAGACATCTAATCTTGTATCGCCATCCATTTTCTCTGAATTAAGTAACTGAATATATATCCGCATTGTTGCTGAACAACAGAAAATTGTAGATGATAATCTAACATGACTCATTCAACATTTTCTCTTCTATCAAACATCTTCTCTGTATAATATATATTGATATGATTTAATTATGTATGTACGAGTTTGATGCTGTTTGTAGATTAAACTGCGAGCCAATATTCAAGAGTTCCTACTGCAGTATTGTGCATAACCTTTTAGACAACTCATATAAATTGTTTGCGTTTTCTTAGATAACTTTGCATTAGTAGTTGGATAAGTTTTCTTGAAAACATTTAACGTTCAGGAACAAATAACATTTTATGAGCGTATATTCTAAATTCTATTTCATTTTTTTCGTTTCAAATATCATGTACACTACATCTGATAAGGAAGCAAATATGAATAAGTTTGATTTTACCTTTAGATATTGACAATAAGTCTACTGACTAATTATTCCAGAAGCGAGAGTAGCCAAGCGGTTACGACGTTTGACTAGGGACCATTTGGAAGTCATTACCGCGTCAATTCAAATCAAATCCATAACTAACCCGTTGTTTCTCTCAGCATGAAACTTAATCCTACTCGCTAAGAACTTGGGGTAGAATTGGCAATGAATAATATAATTTTAAGAACTTGTTTTATAGTCGAGCTACGATAAAGTATCAGATTTAATTAGCTATATATAAAGACATCTTATCTAGAGAATATTATAAATGCCTCTATTATTACATGTTATAAAGTATTGCATGTTGAGATAAGATTTTGATATCTTACAATATAAATAAGAGAACATTTTGACAAGATCTTTCTGACTTTGTTTGACATGATGCAATCAAAATACATATCGGGAAACCCGCTTTGATAAATAATCAAACGATTTCTTCAAGCGTAAACTTATTGGACAAAATGAATTTCATGTTGTATAAGTTTGAAGAGATTTCAAAGAAATATTTTGTGTTTCTGTCACTTTCTAATAGTAAATAAAAAGATAAGTGAAATATTTGTTTTCGTGGTGATGGATACTGGTTATTTAAATAGAGAATAACGAACACACATCTTTAATCGAATACATAATGTAATTAAATGTATGATGCTTAATGCTGCAACTCAACATGTTTTTGTTGTATTTTTGTTAGTCAATTCCTAGTCGTTCTATTCCCGTGTTCTTGGTATGTCTGGACTTCTGGAAGCAGGTTATTTAGTACCGACCAGGTAATTTCGACTGTGACTTGTGCCTGCTTTGCTTGGCCGAAGTAGATGGGGAATATCTGTAAAATCTAATACTATATGTGATTCCAGTCGGAAATTGAACCTACTATCCATACATTCATAGTCAAAATCGCAATCGACTAAGTTAACGGGTGGGTTGAATCGAACACTTGGCTTTATTTATAAAATCCATCAATATAAAATGCAGAAATACATAAAAATGATAACTCCTGATAGAACCTTTCACGTTGTTTTAATATGCATCTTTATTTCCAACATTTCTTACAGATATAATGTATACTATTGATAAAACGTTACATAAAAATGATTATTTCTGACATGAAATCACAATATTGATAGTCGTAACGTGTTGTAAATGCGTTTCTTGAAAACATATTTATCTTTTATGACTAAATCCAAGATATGACCGACCAGTAACAAAATTATAAGTGAAACTTTGCATTTTATTTTGATTAATATCATTTACACTAACATACATATTTAGAGGTTAATGATTAGTTGCTACTCGCCATTATGCGATAATCACCCGATGACGTCCATAATAGCCTGAGGGCCTTTGGCCCGAAGGCTATTATGGACTCGAGGGTGATTATCGCATAATGGCGAGTAGCGACTAATCATTAACGTCTTTAATACGTTTGTTCAGAGTCCGGTCTCGAATTTTAAGTAAACTAAGAACAGTTATTTTGGGACGAATAGATCACTAGCGAATTTTCCGAGGACGAATCAGTACTTTGATGACGTAATGTAACAATGACGTAGAATATAATGTAAACTTTGTTGTCAAATGGCGGTCGTGTTTTTAAACGTTTGTAACCAGTTTACTTTCATTTATCATGGATTAGAACGATATTATCAGGAGACTGGAACCAGTATATGTGTTTTTCAAACTTGAAATTGAGGATATGGAGATAAGGATTATGTATGGAAACACATACATTCAGCGGGAGGAGTCATTCATTGATTTACCGAAAATGGCATGGACGTTCATGATGATTTTAGAAGCCAGTTCCATTATATTTAATTTATGCATGGCTTGACTTTGGTAAAACAATAGTCAACCTACGCATATACTTTATAATGGCTGGATATTGGTCAAATTAAACACGGAAAGGAATTGAGTGCAAATTTCGGAGTTTGGTATTTTACAGCGTCAACGACAACGGTTGAGTCTGCTGAATTTGAATGGTGAAGTAAGTGATTTATAATGCAATTATTTGTAAAATTACAAATAAGACTTTTTATGCATTATAGTTTTGTTGAATATGTGCGTCAAAATCTAAAATTCTATTTGACAAAGTCAAAGACTCAAGAATTCTTTCGGCCGCCATGTTTGAAGAAACTGCTGCTTGATGACGTAAACAATGCGCGTGCAAGCATTCGGCGCCTATTATGCATAATGGGCGAGTTGCAGGCGGCCAAAATCGCATAATACGGGAAAAAGTCGCATAATGTCCGTGTAGACTTGTCACATTTGTTACTATATATAGTAACAAACGTATTAATTTCTTTTTTTAACGTCGTTTTCAACACATTTAAAGGTCATAATACGACGGCCAGCTCTTCCTACTAAAGGTTTCCTGGACACTTATCTATCACCAGTACTAACTTACCCTACCACGAGGCCGACAACTCATATATAGGGATTGACTTACCGCGACTGGGTTTCGAACCCGCGATCTCCGGATTCGAAGTCAGACATACTAACCACTATGCCACCCACGGCTGCTGCTTACATATTTTCGAAAACAATGCACGCGAATAATCATTCTACGACAATATAGTTCAAGTAAAACCATTGGAAAAAAGCGACGAGTATAAAGAAACGTGAAATGATTTCATCGGAAATAAAGTCTGTATTTCAAAACAATATCAACAATATTGCATACAGCCTTCTTGAAATTTGATACACGTTTTCAATATATTGAATCAACCCACAAACTGTAATGAAGACGATTACAAATTTCACTTTATTACAACAAGATTAAACAGAGAAGTATTTGTTAGCTAATATTCAGTACGCGTGCCTCTTCCGATGGGTGTTTTGAGTGTACTTATGTAAAATTACCATTATCAAAAATAATGTGTAACATTGATAAATCTATACATTACATAGTAATTTTGGTGATGATGTTGCATTTATCATATCTTAACGTATTGTAAATATACTTAACAAGAAAAATATATTTATCTCTAAGACTGAAACTATATAATGTGAAATCGCAATATTTACAAGATTGATTGAGTCTTAATACATCAGAAAAAAACAAACTTTGTGCAATGTATTGCAGATATTGACAAATCTCAGCTTATCTCCAACAAGATTTCAGATAATTATTTGTTAGCTAATATGTTTTTTGTAAACAATAGATGGTTTATATACGTGTACTAAGTCAGTTAGATAGACAATATTCACATTTTATTCCCTAGTGAATGTAAATGTGATTTTCTTTGTACAGAAAGTTTTCAACGAAATGTATAGATTTTACAATTGGTTTTGTATTAATCAAAGTTAGACTTTCTGGAATGGGATATAACAAATATTTGACACCAACTTGCATTAAGAAGAATTCTAAGGGGCTAAATGAACTAAAATTCGGTGGAAATCATAGAAATGTAAAGGCATTTTGAAACCGCAATGGAAACTAAAAAACTCGCATTTCGGTTTTTGTATCATTCAGAATAAATAACTATTTATGTATGTCTTAGAACAATACGTTTCTATAATTGAAGAACAAGCCTCTTTATTTTATATCTTAAGTGCTTTTATCATTATTGTACCGTATGTGTGTTATTTTATTTCATTAAAATCCAGATCTATAACTGCAAAAGAATTTGTTTAGTTATGTTATTTATTTCAGAAAACATAGGCGATATCTTGAGTTTTTTAGAGATGAAGTAATTAAAAATATTTTTTTCCAGAGCATTTAGAGTAACTCAGTACGAATTAGAAAACAATATTTATCTTAAAAGCGGTAAAATATCATAATACTGTTTCTAAGCACATCATTGATTACTACAGAGTATGCAATATCCTATTTGGCTGTTACAATCGTATAATCAATAACAGAAATGTTCTCTATCGACAAATGACCACATTGTAGGTGATAATTGAAGTATAATGACTTTTTAATAGCTAACATTTTACATAAACGCAATAAATTTCATTCGTTGGAATTCATACAGTGCGAGAGTTCAGTTAATTCAATGGTTATACATGTAGTAACATCATGCGATATTTTCATTCAGGATAGTTTATGATGTAAAAATGCGCTAGTATCTTACACTAATTTTTAAATGATATGAGTTAGTATTGTTGAAATATATAAATCTGGCACTCAATGCATATTTGGAAGTTAACCTAGCTCTAAATGTAGAATTAAACAACGTTCACTTTGTACAGTTGATAGTTATTAACCTAGCCCCAGTTTCACAAACAAAATAATTTTCGAACTCAATAACAAACTTAAGTGTTTTGTCTGATACTAGCACGCCAGTGCAGCAGGAATGATTGTTATTAGACGATCATAATAATGAAATTATATACAATGTATCAACGTAAAATACAATTGGTTTTATTATGAAATTAAAGGCACAAATTTAGATTTCACTTGTGACTAAGCTAAACATTTCATTAACAAATGAATCGTTTATTAATGAACATTAATGTGTATCAGAATTGATAATATCAAGCTGACCATTTGAGTCGATTTGGTATTTATTGATTCGAATGCATAAGTTATATTTTGAACACAACTCCTTTAGTCCTGTGGAGTAACAGCTTTTGGGTTTTGAAGAGCTTTCTTTTCATGTATTTTACCTTTCTATTAACGAAAGACCTCACTGCCTTTTAAGATATTATGACTTGATTTCTATTTAAATCTTCAACAATTCCATGGGTAATGGTTTCCTCTAAAATCGGCTAGATTCACGCATAGTAATGATATGTAAATTAAGTAATTGACTATTGTTCTTATCTCATTTGATTATAGTTCTAGCTTCCAAAACTTTATCAGCCGCTTTTTTAACATTTTTATTTTCATCAGATGCAGCACTAACAGTGTACACACTGGTTCGCTGAAGACCTTAAGCTAATTTGAATATAAAAGAAATTTGGTTTTGTAAATATTTACTCGGAGAATTTTTAGATTAATTTTACTTCCTTAGCTCACAACACTTTCAAAATTTGTTTGCCAAACCTAACGAAAGATGAGTTTAAATTTTGTATACTACAGTACATTTGAGTTGTGGTTCTTTTGAATGACAGCAATCCATAAAGAGCAAATTCAGAATTGTAAAGAGACAACGATGATTTATAACCAGCATCAAAATGCTATTCCAGAGTTTAGATTGTCAAAGTTCATTTTGTTCAATCTTTGTCAACGAAAATATCTGAGTAATCCAAATGTAGCGTTCTTTTTTATCATTATCTTTGACTGTGATTGCAACGCAAATATCCGAGGAATCCGCGTGGAGCGTTCCTTTTTCAAGAATTCAGATTGTCATATGTCATTTTTATTCAAATTTGTCAATAATAAATAAACAAGAATACTGACATTTTCTTTGACATGAAACAAAATGTGCATATTATATTTCTTGTTTATTTGTTCTAAACATTCATTCATACGGTTTTATCTGAACATTTTTTCATGAACAAAATATGTTTTATTTGCTCATTTTACCAAATATCGTTTTCATAAATCTCCCAAGGTCAATCTGTTTGACTCCAAAACAATTACATGAAAATATTTGTGTATTCATCTGAGAATAATAAAAATGATATTACATGAATATATCCATTGATGTAAAACAATCCTATCGAACATAAATCTACATTAGCGGTGAGTTAACCTTCATTTTGTTTGAAGTTTTACAATATCTATAGCAAAAATGAAACATAAATATTGAATGAAATCTGTAAATGGAAAAATGTGCCCTATAAATTACCAATTGCAAACTATTATAAGTTATTTTTAAATGATATTTAGATCCTAAAGGGGCTCTTAAATCCCATATATATAAAACACAGGATACATGTACACGTGTCTATATTGCTTAACAATCAATAACTTACCAATTGCATATCATTATGAGTTATTTATTAAATGATATTTAGAGCCTAAATTACCAATTGCCTATAACGTATATTTTTTATGATATTTGAAAACTCAAAAGACTACTAAATCTCAACGCAGAAATGAATTAAAGTTCATTCAAATATCTGGGATACGATGCCGATCTATACTGTACACATTAAACAATATATCAAAATGAATCATATCATTGTGATAATTGACACATCACGCTTTTGTTATCTGAATTTTTGCAGTGTCACAACTTATTGATGTAGTCTTTACATGTTTCTTAACCAGCATATCATTGATAAGAGCTACGTCTTACAATTGCTATGCTATCCAATAAACTATAACTCATAAATTAGGTTTGTTTTAATCCAAATCATATTTAGGAGTCAAAATGGCGTTTTGACGTCTGAAATGCTCCAAAAGCCAAAACATCATTTTGTTATCTGAAAAGTGTCCCTAAACCGTGAACCAGAGAAACATAGAACATGTACACCACAAATTTGGAGTTTTATCCAGGTTCTTGGGTGCCTTTCCATAAACACTTATATTTGGATCTATAACATCGTTTTGTTATCTAAAAATGTCCCTAACCAGAAAACCAGAGAAACATAGCAACTAGTTACGTCTCTAAATTGTAATCAGATAACATCAAACGAAGATAACTTCATTTACATCTCATTTCCATATAACAATGAAATCATTGATGGTAAGGGTCATATATGAGACATTCTTCTATCAGCGTTCTGACAGAAAAAAAACTCTTTCAGTCATGTCTTTACAATTACTACGTAACGAATTGTTTCACGTGACTGACAAAAATGATGTGATTGGATGGATACGTCGAACAAGATGGAACAAATACGCTGAAAAAATATCTTGATTTTTTATACATGTTACTTTAGTTATGTAGGAATGACATTATTTCCTGCTAATGTCATTTTATGTTTTTCTTCTGAATAATTGTAATCATGTTTTTTTGTTATTGTATGAATAATAAGAAAGATGTTTTAGGCAGAATGGAATATTTTTTCATGCGTGCAGTGCTTTTTACTTCAGCAAAGCATTAAAGTAGCATTGACTTCAAAACTGGAGTTTCATTAAAATTTCAAGTATTGCATATTTTTGCTAGAGTAGTATTTTGACTATTGCTACGTATTTGTCACCATATCGCCAATACACGTAAAATTTACGGAACTTAGTGAACATTCCATCGCAGCCGGTGTTTAGTGATTGAAGTCAATCTGATCAAAACCCGATCTAAAATTTTCCTCTCGCCCACTCGCTAATTTAGATCTAGCCCATTTTCTTACGAGGGTCACGTTCAAGTGACCTTTTCTCATCATAATATTTATGACGAAATTGTTATGATATGTAACTTGTTAACATCGTCTTCGTCACGCAATTTGAAATGAGCCGTTCAATCGCAGACTGTGAATAATGCCGCTGACAAATTTGCTCCCAAACCTTGGTCTAAAGTTAGAAATGACGAAATCAAAAGTGTAGATGTAAAAAAGTAGATGAAAACTACGCAATGATTGTTCGACTTAAAGGTCATCTATAAGTGACCTTCCATGCGAACCTTAGAGATCCTGTACGGCAACGCTCTACAGGATATCTGTTAACGGAGATTTGGTTTAATTACGCATGACTTCAAAACCGATGATTCTTGAAATTTCCTAGTATTGAATATTTTCACGCAGTCAAGTAGTAATTCTATACAACATACAATGAACTCTCACTATTTTTGACTTCTAACTTTTACACTAAGGAACTGTATGACATTCTCCTGAACAGTAAAGTTATAACGCTTTTTAATTCATTTATTATTATGAAATAAGACCAGGGTCTGTAGTTTAGTGTCTAGCGGTACGCGTTCGAATCCCACCCGGCTCCCCTTCCTTGAAAATTTTGCCATTATATCAATTTTCCTCTATTAAAAGGGTATATGGAGAGGTTTCCGGCCTTGTGGAAGGATAGACAGACAAGGGTCCAGGACAGCTAGGTTAGGTGAACTGGTCGCCGTAAAATAACCTAAATTGTGCTGACACGGCGTTAAAACTCGGTTTAGAATAGTATCAATTTAAAAATCGACTCTCAATCAACTAAGAGAAACTGACGATTAAGTGTGACACGTGACACGTAATGTGATCAGAAAAAAAACGGATACATGGTGCTAAAAAGGAAACATTGGAATATTGGATTGAATCAAAACACAGCTAAACAACTGAATGTTTAATTGAATGAAACTGACATCTGAAATAGTGTCATATTTTTGTATTAATATTTCTTTCATAGAAAACGATTATCGTTGATGTGTAATATGCCAATGTGGCATTTTGGAATATAGTCTATTTTAGTACGGTTATGTAATATCGTCCGTGTATGGTGAGCGGTTTAAAATTATGTACAATGAAACTTATTATTTTATGGAATATAATAAGTTGTCTGAATTATTTTAACGACAAATAAACGTATGTTTATGGGTCATTGAGATTCAAGACTACACCAGGCATTTGCAAAAAAAACACTAGTCAAAATGTCGAGAACGGACTTTAATACTACCTTAATGATGTCCGTCCGTCCGTCCGTCCGTCCGTCCGTCCGTCCGTCCGTCCGTCCGTCCGTCTCTTAGTCTCTCCTCAAAAGTCAAAGACTACAGAAACACCCCAGGATTTGATCTTTATAAAAGTTGTTTAAATTAATATTACTTTGTTTTATTCTTGTATGAATGTTTTCCGTTTTGCATATTTTGTATATTTTTTAATGCCATTAATTCAATTTTACGACTTCTTGAGCTGTCAATTTATTAAACACAAGTGGTGGTCTTTTGGGTGGCTCGTGTAGAGATTTGGTTGCTCGAAAGATGTTAAGCGTTGCATTAATAAGTAATTATTGCTAATTTTATTCAGATAGATTTATAAATAAAATAATTCATGTGTACGAAATGAACCATATACATGCTCAGTTCTTAACCGCAGTTATTTTACAATTAAAAAAAAATTCGGTCGGTACTTGCCAATTTATATTTAAAGTAGAATTAAAATCAAAATTTTACTACTTTTTAATTCGAAGAAAATTCGTATTAGGCTGCTTTATGTATGATCTGCTAAAGATATTTACCATCAATTAACCCTCTTAATTAATAATTAAGCTGAAAAAATCAGTAGCCATAATTGCTTTATTAAAAAATACGTGAGAAATACTATGCCTCACACGTCGTTTTTCTGTAGTTGTTTAAAATCCTTGCCAGTCCAGAAAACTAGGTTAGGGGAGCTGTCCGTCGTATAATGACATAGATTTTTGTTAAACCCAACCGGTTTGAAGTCGGTCATGAAAATCGATCTTATGAAATCGACCGACTTTCTCTTAATATCTATATACAGTACCCACCAAAAGTTTGAAAACAAAATAAATTTACTACAATTCTTGAATTTTGATGATTAATTTTGTAGGATCATTATTTTTTTTATATATTTAAGTATGGTTTGTGATAAAATGAAAAAGAAATCCTGAACACAGCATATCTATAACATTCACCATCTGATATCCTGAAGCCTCCAAAACCATGTTTATTGTAAGTATTTTACATAAGATAGCTTTTATGCTATCATTGTAGTCTCATTTATAATTATAATGATAACTTAAAAAAATAAAGCAATACTCAGAATCATTTCAAAATAATCGGTTATCAAATTTTAAATAAATGCTATTTAATAGACCTACAAACTGAAAATGTCTCCAAACATTTGGCGGTTACTGTACAATGTTTTTTACATATCATATTATCCACTTAACAGTAATTTTAGTGGAACCAGAATCCCCGTAGGGTCTTTTATAAAGTTTTGTTGCTTGATGATATGATTTGGTATTGTTTGTTACAGGACTTAACTAGTTTATAAAAATATATTTTCTGTCTATATAGAATTGAATACATGATAAATAAAGATATGGACATTGGCTTTACGATACGGTAAAATTCTACTATAGGAATGATCAAAATTGATGGTCTTACAAGGGCGGGTCCAGGATTTTTTCTAGGGGGTCCAAACCTTTTTAAGAGGGGTCAAAACTTTTAAACCACAACCATATTACACACTGTTTGCAGAATAACGCAACATATATGATTAAATCTACGTAACTATTAAATCTATGTTTAACC
Organism: Mactra quadrangularis; assembly: GCA_025267735.1. NCBI lineage: Eukaryota > Metazoa > Mollusca > Bivalvia > Venerida > Mactridae > Mactra > Mactra quadrangularis. The sequence continues at coordinate 41,142,494 of CM046305.1, read as the reverse complement.
AGGGAATTAGATCTGGTTTAACACTTATAGGCGAGCGAAACAAGCTCGAGACAATTTGCTTCATGCTATTTAAAAATGGATTACAGTTAAAAAATACACTCATGAACAGGTATATTTTTTGAAATTCTAAGGGGTTCCTGACTCCCCTGCCCACCCCCACCCCCGCTAGATCCGCCCATCTCTTACAAGAAAAACCATGGTCTTAATATAAGGGACCGACTAAATTAATGGTTTTAAAAGCGAAACGGCTTTTGATGGATTTAATTAGCGAAAAAGTATTTTGAAGGTCTTAATTGCCAAATTACTTTGATATAGCATTCGGAACTCCTCGGCCATACCCTATGAATTATTTATTCATGAAAGGTCGAGGTGTTCCGAATGCTGATATAATGACAAAAAGTTAATGTCTTTAATCGCGCACTGGTCTTAATACAGAGGTAATTAAAAGCAATTGTCTTGATAACTTGTTCATTCTTCTATTAAACAATAGTGATTTAAAATATGTAAAAAATAGCGTATGATTTTGTACTAACCAAGATGGTCTATATATAGCGGTTATACTGTACATTTCGGTCATCAAAGTTTTAGTTTTTGATAATGTTTAAACTTCGGGTTTTAAACATCGTTTATGATATCGTCTGTGACCTCTAATTTATTGTAACACTCATCAGATAGCTTGTTTTATCAATAAAGTACATTTTTACGTAAACACGAACGTATTTCAAAGTGAAGTAAAGTAATCATGTTCGACAACTCTGGTATTTTAAAATAGATAAATGTATATTTAAAAATTACCTCCCTTTAATAAAATTGTTGTATTTTTAGTATTTATTGACTATAAATTAGTAACTTATATACAATAATTAATAAAATAGTTTTATAATTATAATTACATGCTAATTTAATAAAAAAATAAAATTAAACGAAAATAAAATAACATAATTATTATAATTAGAACTAATAATATAGTATGCTAAATGCAACGTTCGGTGGTTCGAATCCCACCTAGGGAAATTGAGTAAGAAATTTACCTAATATATTTGGGCCGCGTTTTCTGTTAGAAGACGCGGAATGAAACAATTAATGATGAATCAGTCAATAGACTAATTAAGGTCGTGATCAAGATCATGCCAGTCATTGTACTTGAAACAATAGGCTTACCCACTGGATAGGTAAAAAAGCGGTTGCATGAGCAACATTATACTAATTTATACATACCATTTTGATATTTAACATTTATTTAATAAATTAGTATATACGCACATTGTTAATTTTATAAAATGGAATTTCATGTTTTACATTTTATTGTTTGAGTTGAAGCTTATAAAGTTATCTATCAGCCTAATACTATGGTCAATGTATCACGATGAAACTAAATGTATTAAGTTTGAGATATTTTTTCTTATTCGTAGGCAAAGATGTACTGATTTCAACAGGCAAACTTTAAACTGATTTAACTGCTTTTACGACTTTTTGAAATTCTGTTTAGTACAATGTAATTATTTGTGAATGTGTGAAGGAACTTTTGGAGGGCTATGTATATCCATAAAAATGATTTCGGTCGATTAAACTGTATTCACTTTTTAATTACTTAAATCTTCGCTCTGTTGTTCGAGTAATAAAACTTAATATTGTAAAACACTGTTATATCAATTTAGTAAATGATGTTTAATTATTCTTCTAACCCTATGCATTTTATGACATACTGTGTATTCACTTAAAGTAAACAATTTGTTAATTGCTTTCTTTTTTATGTAATAAGTGAGCGAGTTTCGAGTTTAATCGACGCAGTTCTATTAAAAGCTTACGACTCCAACATGATAGCAATCTTATAGATTAGATAAAAGTGAAACAACCCCATAAGTTTCAAAGGCGGATTTAGCGGGGGGAGGGGGAGTTCAGGGGGGTCCTTGAATTTCAAAAATGTTCCTGTTCATTAGTGTATTTCTTGACTGTAAGTCATTTTTAAGTAGCATGAAGCTATTTTTCTTGGTGCTTAACATAGATTTAATAGTTATGTAGTTTTATTATTGATATGCTGCATTATTCTGCAAAATGTATATAATGTGGTTGTGGTTTAAAAGTTTGGACCCCCCCTCCCGCTAGAAAAAATTAGGACCCTCCTAGAAAAAAAATACTTGATCCGCCCCTGCGTTTTGATTACAGTTTGCAGAACAACAATTATTCCATATTCCAATCTAATTACAGGAAGACAACATGTTTTTAAACGCTCCACGTAATTCCCGCTACAGCACATCAAATGTTTGAGTTCATTTGGTTATGCTCTGTTGAACTCAATGACGTCACACTTAAATTCATTATAAATGGATGACATCAGAAGTGACATCACTAGCAAAATTCATTCGGACATTCACGATGTCTTGGAATCGTTTTTTTGATATACAGCCTCTCAACTGGGTATGCACTTGCGCTAATGACAAATGATTAAATGTATGAATATCAAAACGTGATTTAGGTTTGATTGAAACTTTCTATCTTTTTAATCTTGATGAGAAATCGAATTATCGTTGTTCTGCGAACTTGCGCCTATTTTGTGCTGAAATCAATTTCTATAGACTTACATATCTATCCATAGAATTGCGTTAAAAAGTCTATTTAAAGTCATAAGTTCAAAGATTTGTATGCGTGTGTAAAAGAAATATTCCTAAGGATAGAGCTCGTCCTAATTAACACATGTTATATTGTTTTACCTTCAAACAACACAGATTGTTTTATTGGTTGGTCTATATTTTCTCTTGTCATTCACATGGGTCAAAATACTGTTGAAAATTCTGTTCAAACTGTCAGTGATACTTACATTAACCCCGCTGATTTAACTACTCTCCTCAGTACCTCAGAACTCACGATCAATAAAAATAGATATCCGTATTAATGTACGTGATTTATCCCACAAATATCGAGTAATTAAATCAGCAGGGTTAAACAATGCGCCACTGACAGTTGAATAAAAAAGCTACAAAAAACCACATATCCAACCCGGGTCGGAAGCGTAGTTGGTAGCTCCGGGATTTAGAATCCCGTGTCCCGAAGAGGGCACAGGTTCGAAACCATGAAAATTTGACAAAAGCATCATTTTTCCTTCATAAATAATGTATATGTAGATGTTTCCGGCCTTGTGCCAGTTGTGGAAGGGTAGGTGGGTACTGGTTATAGACAAGGGTCCAGGAAAGCTAGGTTGGGTTCGCTGGACACTGTAAAATAACCAAAATGTATTGACACTGCGTTTAATCCTGTATAAACAAATAAATAAAAAACACAAATCTATAAAATGGTTTTTTCATCATTTATTTATAATTTGTTATAATACATTCATTCAATAGTAATAATTTATCAATTAAAATTATTGCAAACATAATAAACTTTTTTTAGAGTTTAACAAATATTACATGTACATGTATATATCATTTAAATAAATTACATTTTAACATAGACGCATAGCAATAAATTAAGTAAATACATAGTTTATAATCATACAATTATATCATTGGCACAATTTTGTACATATAAGTGCATTCATGATCTTTAGCCACATGCAGGTACTTCTAGGCGTGGGCAATAAAGTTTTTTTTTTTATATACGCCATTTATGTGATATAAACAGTCAGATATTGCTTTATACCGTTTAAACATTTAAGCCACGCCCACAAGGATCCGCATGAGACTCATCATCGCTGTTGTACTGCAATACCAATATGTGGTATATATTTATATCGTGTTTGATTGACCTGAAGCGGATTAATGTATTACACGGTTAATTTAATACATTGTGGCTGATTTGCTGTCCGTGAATTATGTTGCTCGTTTCAGGTCAATTTCTGCTATAGTCAGTGCAAATTGACCTGATATAATCTGTGGAAACTACACTACATGTACTTTCAACTGCTTTAATGTTTGCACTTGATATTCAAAGTTATTTTCGTCTCCGGTCTATTTTCACCATTCTCGTACCCAGAGGTTATCAAGATTCTCGATCTTAAGTCAAGATACTCGATCTATCTTAAGATCAAGAATTTTGATAACATTTGGGTACGAGAATGATTTTTACAAACTTTAACTCAGTAATCTTCGTAAGAACTCAAGACCGACAACTCTGTCATAATTTAGTCGAAATTGAAATATACGCAGTATATATAACTTTATTTCCTCCAGATTTGAAGATACAAACAAACATATATATATGGAGATAAACAATAAAGAAGAAAAATTAAGTAAAGAGGAAAAGATGAACATATGTACATACATGTAAATAACATGAATAATTGCACAAAGAATGAATTTTAGCTCAGTTTTTGTAATGTCTTTAAAAGTTCTTATATGTTTTCTTATGTAAATCAAATAATTAACAGGTTATCCGTATTAATAGCTTGCTATTCAAACACATAAAGTTTGTATAATAATTTTGTATAAAAACATTCAGTGAGCTATCAGTATAACCAAGTAGGTAAGTCAGAAGAGTAATGTTTGAACATTGTTGAAGAAAACAACAAATGTTGTCTCCAAATAATGATTGCAAACATTTATAGTAGTCATCAAATGAATTTGAAACATTCAAACGATTTTTGTAACAATTAAACAGCTTGTGATAAATCATAATGTCTACTTCAAGAGAGCAAAGATCACAAGTAACTTTCACGGGATATCTTGTTTTACACAATTGTTTGGCGATGAAAGACATCAGACCTAAACATGATGGATTGTCTAAGGCAACTCTCCAAATGTTTGAAACTGTTAATACAGGGTGTACTTGTCTGAAAATGGCAAAATCGTTGCTAGTACTCATACGTTGTAACCAGTGAGATTGTTCGTACTGAAATATCACACGATTACATATATATTTCCATGATATCTTACTAGGAAAAACGTTGTTATGTATGAAGTCTTGTAAGTATTTGTATAAATCATATTTTAATAATATCGACACTATATCACTTATAAAGCCTAAATGTTTGGATGTTATATTATTAAAAAACTGATGAAGTCTATGCACAAAAAGTTGATAGCAGACGTCTCTCGAGTTCATACGACATAGTGATCCAAGGAATAATAATTTCTGTTTATCGATGAACGCCTGGATAGATGTACAGCCAAGCATCCCTGTGACGATATCTGATCTAGTTTGGTATGGAAAGTTTTGTATACGTTTAAGACAGAGATGGTGAGTAGCTTCGAGTTGACGCATGTCAGAATTCGTGATACAGTTCCATAGTTCACATCCATAGAAAGCACGAGGTAAAACTACGCTAGTGTAGAGTTTGGCTGACGTAATAGGGTTCAAACCACTATTACGGACACCGCATGTTGAAAGACTGAATAGAGTACCTCTTGCAGACTGACGTATAGAGTCAACGTTAGATGGAGTTTTACGTGTATTACACTGTGTTACGCCAAGGTGTTTATATTCACTGACTATTTCCAAAATCAATTTGTCTAGACTAAATATTCTTCATTAAATATATTTTATGCGACATTATGTCACTATTAATACACATTCTTGTGAGCGCCACGGGGACCTATAGTAAGGCCACTCCTAGTTCGCCAGACGCTTATTTTCTTATTCATATGCATAGAATTCTATTTCAAAAATATCATTAGGAAATGCACTAATGACGCATTTCCGTAATAAAGTACTCTTATAATAGATGCATATAAAAGGGTGACGTCCATAAACCAGATAATTATCATTTGGTTACATTACACGGCCGTAGATTATCCATTCTAAGGAAGCATGTCAGTGCCATTTTGTGATTTATTTAATACTTTATTTATTATGATGAAAAAAAAACTTTCTCGTTAAATAGGAGCCACTTAGACACATAATGTAAAGACTTGCAAAAAAATGATCAATGTTTTTTTGTAATATACAGAGGAACCTCTCTACACCAGCCACTGGCAGAGCTTGGCTAAACTGTTTTTGTAGAATTCACTGTGGTCCTTTTCACAAAAAATCTTACGATAAAAATCATCGTAAGTTAAAGCAAAAACATTAATACCTTAATTATCTGTCAAATAAATTTATACATTGAAACTATACTATAATATTTCAGACTTACGTGTTTCCTTTATAAAATGATAAGTCAAAATTTTAAGTACCAAAGCTAGCAATTTTTACATAATTGATTTTTACTGTCTCGTCTCTATAGTCGTAACACTAAAACCCTTTTCTGTTTTTTTTATTATTATTTAAAGAAGATTGTTTCTTATTTGAAACCATCGCAGAGTGGCTCGTTTCCATTTTGGAAATTATAGAGAAGCGAACGTGAGTTAGCCATTATTGAAAAGAGATCGTTAATTGGAGACGGTCGTCAAACAGTGTTAACTGTATTGCCATTTTGTTATCAAAATTGCCCGAACAAGAACAACAATTAGCATGGATAAAAATCTATGCAGTAAAACAATATTGATATCCTAACATCACTAATTGCCAGCACATGTTCTTATCTATGGATCTAGTGCAACTGTATTGATCTTGTTTTAATTGGTTACATAATAATGCTTTATAGTAAAACCTCACCTGGCAGCCATCTTTTTGTACCTGAAATCTGTCAACAACAGTCGCCCCCAATATCACATTGTTTAGTAAATTTTCATTGCAAATGGACCTATAAAAATTTCACCTCTTTCTTTAGAAAAATGTTTAATAAATGTTATTTTTGTTTTGATTTAGTTTAACGCCGTGGAAGCATAATTTATAGGCCATAATTATCAAGTTAGTCTGTCAACCTACTCACTGTTCCTGGAAAGGCTAAATCTCTGAATTTAACTGTTAACCAGTAACTAAGCACATACTTCCGTCAGTGACTGACAACTGTTAATGCTTCTACATGATTTTAGAATCAGTGGTAGGAGGGAGAATGCAGGATTTTTTTATGGTCAAACTCTACCAAGTAAGCGCCACCTTAGAATCGAACCTACGACCCATCGGTCAGTAGACTTGTGTGCTGCAGAGAGCTAGCCTGTCCATCATAGTAAAGGTCTGCTGCAGGCTGTTGTAAAAATATTTTCAATGTATGAAACAAAGTTAGCAAAGTCCCACTACTGATTGTTTTAAAAAAGTTTGACTGTATTTTTTAATTTAGCTGTGTAGGGGCCAATGAAATAGTTGCCTTTAATTCATTACACGAGTCATTTGAGTATCAATCCCTTTTTAAAAGGAGCGAAGGGACCTGAATGACCCCGGATACATTAGTCAAGTGTTTATTGACAGGTAAAAATATGTAATTGTAGAAAAAGTAAGACGTAATAGCTAATAGAAATTGTCAATCATTATTGTATTTTATGTTATTTTAGACAAAATGTCCGTCGATACATTATAATCTCCGATGTCAGTTCTTTGATTGGCGTACAATTTACTTTCAGCAAACAAAAGCCTACGGATCCAGATAAGCGAACATATCACATTATTGGCCAATCAATATATTGTTTGAAATATCGTGTATTGTTGCAAGACAATTTCTCAATAAAATTGTTTCGTCTAAATTATGAGATTTTGAACTCTGGTACGTTTTAATAATCAATATTTTAAAAGTAAGAAAACGTGTTTTCTTGTTTATGTATATGGGGGAAGGAATTTCTTGAGACAAAATTAAACAGTGAAACTTGTATCCAAAGCTGTTCTGTTATTTAGTATATTAAAATCAACGGCTATTACTTAGATGTGTAAATGTTCAGGCAATTGTGTTAATTTAGGCTGTTTGTTAATGACTTAAATTTCGGACATATCGTAAATTGCCCAAATGTGTCAGGCATTTTGTAAAATGTCAGAAAATATCTATGCATTTTACAAAATTTCTTTTAGAATTCTTAAATTATTGTTTAATTTTCAATTGAAAATTTGTTTTAACTGTTTAAACAAACGAAATGTACTTTTATTGACTTGCAAACCGGAAGTATGTACAATAGTCGGAGCAGTGGTCCAGAAAGTGTAGGAGTAGTGGTCGAGTGGTCCAGTGGTAGGACGCGCGCTTAGGGATCGAGAGGTTCCGGGTTGGATCCCCACTAGGGGCACTGCTAATTTCCTCGAGCAAGAAATTAACATACAATTGTTTCACTCCACCCTGGTGTAAATGGGTACTGTGAGGTATCGCCTGCCTGAGGGTGATTTCAGTGATCAGGAGTTATCGTACAAGATTGTAAAGTCGGCTGAACATGTATATGGAAGCTGACTTTAAAACACACTTTAACTTTTATAGTCCAAATAAAAATAGGTCATATGAATGTGACATGCGTTTTGAACATTCTAATATAATATAACTTAACAATATTCAAGAATTATAACTGAACACCGCGTTATGAGTATCACAAAACATGGACGAATATACATGCTGTAAGTGTTTCTATGTACAAAAAGACCAAACAAATCTTGTGCTTAGGGCAATGGTCTGAAATAAGTTAGGTAAGGTAGGCTGCAATTAGGAACTTTAGTCAGTTATCTTTCCCTGATTAAATCTGAAGCAATCCAGTTAGTAAGGAGGTCCTTACAGTTGAAATCCTCGGATTTTATCATTGAGTTCCTAAGTAAGGATATATTTTATTTAATATCTTTCTTGTTGATGAAGATATTTATAGAAGTGATGAAATTTAGATAGTTCCTTACCCTAAAAATACTAAGCTTGAATTTCAAACAAATTAAATGATTTACGAAAGGTTATTTAAGATTTATTTTTGCAAATTGACATAAAAAAGTAAGGGTAAAATCCGAGTAATCCAACTAATAGGACCTACTTATTGAAGGGGGAGATAACTGACTAAGTTCCCCTATTGTGATTTTCACTTATAGTCTTCTTTTCCTGTCAATATTTTTGAAGGTCAAATTCAAATTTGAAAAATGGAACTCTTGGGTTTACGAAATTTGCTAGGTAAGGTCGGGATGCCCTAAACACAATATGTTTTAGGCCTGATCAGCAGAAATGTATCATTTCACATGTTGTAGACGTCGGTTCCTTTCAAACAAACTCAATACTCAAAATCCCATGTTTAAGGTAAAGTGTACAGGCTCTAAACGATAGGACAGTTTCTTACATTTTACAATAAGAGACTCAGGAACCAAGCCCTTCAAAAAATGGAAACAAAAAATGATTGAAATGAAATGGAATGGTATTTGTAATGATATAAGACTATTTCTGGACATTTTAGCAAACGTGTATCACTCTTGCTGTAGTTGATTCCAAAATAATTCAACAATTAAAGTTCTCAAAAACACTGGCTTCACTTATATTTAATATATAAGTGAAAAGTACATATTCCATTTTAATATTTTGTTTGTTAGAATTTTGGAAAACATGTTCATAATGTGAAGTTCCTAATTAACTTAAGTAATAGTAAAGTTTTTCTTTTATCACACTGGGAATACGAATTTATTATTCAATGAAATTCCACTTTGTTGTAAAAATATTTTTCCTTCCTAGCGATCATAATCATCATCATCATCATTATCATCATCATCATTATCACCATTATTGTTTTTAGATAATGCCGATAAATACTTCAAAGTTTTAATCATCATTTCAGTAATTTCCAAGTCATCTTTACCAACACCACCATCATTATCATCATCATTATAATCACCGTTATCCAAACGCCATCATTTTCATAATCATGGTCAGTAGTTTTGTTATAAAATAGAATCACTACTTCATCAGCACTTATGTTGCAACACAATTGCTCGTCAGTAACAATGTAATCATTATCATCAGCAACCCCATCCCATCACCATTATCATCATCATTATCGACAATATTACACTCATCATCATCACGTCAAATAAAAGTGTACCTCAACACAACCACCGTCATCATCATCATTATTATCACCATTATCATCGACAAAACCATTCTTGTTACCATCATCACGTCACCGTTATTTAAAGTAATTCAAATCAATTTCACTTTTTTCTGCGCTAAAATAAGACAACAATGTTCGTCGACACAAACGCTAACATCATCACCCCCCCCCATCAACCCTACCCCGCACCATCATCATAAAGCTTTAAAACAATACAAATTATTATCACTTTTATCAACATTAAAATTGATCATCAACATGACCACTATCACCACCACATTTTAAATCATCACCCCCATCATCCTCCCACCCTCAACATCATAACCCCACCATCATCATCATCACCCTTAAAGTCCCCATCGTCATCAAGCTTTTAAATCATACAAGCCAGATTCACTGTTTTCATCAGCACTAAAGTAAGATAAAATTGGACAGAAAATTGACACAGCGGCCCCAACTATTGCTAGAACATAAGTCCAGCCTATATGGCAGGTTCCTGAATTGTAAACGTCCGTAGTCTCACCACAATATAAACGTAAATAGTTTGAGTCAAATCCCAGCGGATAAACTAATAGGCCGGACACCATCAGAAAAACTGAAAATAGAAAAATGTGCGCTATTAGCAAAATTCTAAACATTGACAAACTAAAATGTGTTTAAAAGTGTATAAAGTCATTACTGACAAATTTGAAAGTCCAAGTTGCTAAGTGTGTAAACCTTGACTGACCTAAAGGTTCGATTGACCTCATTGGATAAAAAATTAATAATAATCTTATTTCTGTAATTTGATTTACGCTGTTGGCTATGTCCTATGTGTTCAAAGTTAATTTCTGCTAAAAAAGTTTTAATTTTATTTTGTAGTTCTTACAATCTATAAATCAGTAAGCCTTGAAAATATTAAGAATTTATTTTTTAACATTTTTACAGATTTTGGCATGTAATTTACCGATATATTGTATTGTTATAGTTGTATTTTAAAATTGGTGATATACTGTGTACAAATTGGTGATATACTGTGTACAAATTGATGATATACTGTGTACAAATTGATGATATACTGTGTACAAATTGGTGATATACTGTGTACAAATTGGTGATATACTGTGTACAAATTGGTGATATACTGTGTACAAATTGATGATATACTGTGTACAAATTGATGATATACTGTGTACAAATTGGTGATATACTGTGTACAAATTGGTGATATACTGTGTACAAATTGGTGATATACTGTGTACAAATTGATGATATACTGTGTACAAATTGGTGATATACTGTGTACAAATTGATGATATACTGTGTACAAATTGATGATATACTGTGTACAAATTGATGATATACTGTGTACAAATTGATGATATACTGTGTACAAATTGATGATATACTGTGTACAAATTGATGATATACTGTGTACAAATTGATGATATACTGTGTACAAATTGGTGATATACTGTGTACAAATTCTAAATAATCTATTTGTTCTGTTCTGTTCTGTTCTTAAGTTAAAGTGTGGTTTAAAGTCTGTTTCCATGTACAGCCGACTTAACAATTTGTACAATAACCTCTGATTATTGAAATCACCCTCAGGCAGGGGATCCCTCACAGTACCCATTTACACCCGGTAGGAGTAGAACAATTGTAGGTTAATTTCTTGCTCAAGGAAATTAGCAGTGACTCTATTAGGAATCGAACTCGGGACCTCTAGATCCCTGAGCACACGTCTAACCCCTGAACCACAGCTCCTTCTAGAAAATAACCAAATCTGTAAATACGTAGCTTAAATATACGTCATTAAACAACCATAACCCCAAATTGTTTTTAATGTATGTGAGCCATGATGCCACGAAAACTTCGTTTCTCGAAACAAAAACGTAATCAAGTGGTTTACGCTTTGACAAAAAATAGACAAACTGAACAACGAAAATGTGCATCGTAACAAAAAAGCAATTATTATAAATGACAAAATGATGTTTTGTTAATTTGCATCAATAAAAGAAAAAGTCATAATAATAAAACAAAAAATGATATAACTTATTTTATAGAGGTTAGATTCAATTGACTTCGATATTTCGTTCTGTTGTTAGTTTTTTTTGTTAATTAATTATTAATTAATATATGAAATTAGTTGTTCAAGAATTATATTGGAACGTTTATTGCAAATATCAGGATTGCACAATACAGTGCACAACAAAAGTTTCGTGGACCATGAAATATGAGAGAAATTGATCTTTCATACTGCAAGTTATACCACAAAACGAAAACTATCGACGCTGAAAATGCCTGACCAGTTTAACCTGCGGAGTGATATATGTGTCTCTCATTTACTACGCAGTTACTGACGCGTATTTGTTTCAATGATCAGTTCCATGTGTTTACATATATTGATAAGCGTGTGGAAGGGTCGGAGTCAAATCTCGTTAATACACTAAGCAGTAGTATTTGCCAGTAATACAGGGTAGAATAAACACTTCGCCCGCACTTTTTGCCCTGATCGATCTGTACTTGAATCTAATGTGTAAGGAGTAGCCATTAGTATGGATTCGTTAGGGTTCAATGTGCACGAAAGTCTTTCTGTATTTCAATACTTTGATTTACTTTTATAATAATCAAAGCTGATTCATGTCACATATGACCACTTCGCTATAAATACCGCTACTAAGCGTTTTGTTCCCTGGTACCCTTCTTACACCAAAAGGAATAATTTGGTGATAACTAATCAACGGTACCAGAAGGCAGAACAGAACAGAACGATTCTTTCATTTACACGCGAAAGCGAAGCGACACGTAGCGATAGGCTTAGGCAACAAGTCCATAGTTTTAATGTTATGTTGATAAACTAATAAAACTGAGTTTAGAATTTGTTCAGATGACTCTGTGTTTCTTTTTTCGCGGGTAAATGTGAAATGGTTTATTCTTGAAACTGGATTTTTGTTTCTACAAAATTTCTGAGGGAACTGTACATATTCTGTCATGAAGAGTTGACTTTTTTGGGGGGATCAAATGGATTAGAAATGGATGATAAAAGTAGTTTAATGTGACTGTTGTTGAGAAGTGACTTTCATTTACAGATGACTGTTTGGGAAGGTAAATGTTTTGTGCAGTGACTGTTATTAAGAGATGGCTGTTGCAGGGTGGTGACTTATATTGGTTGATAGTTGTTGTGGGAAGTTTAGAGGTTATGAGAGATAGTTGTTGTTTAGAATTGACAGTTAATTGAATTTGTCTGAAACCAGCAGAGTGTTTAATTACCCCGGACGTTCCGAAACGTTAGGTTGGGGACAACTCAACCCAAAGACATCTCAACCCGAGAAAATTCAATACCTCATTTAAGGTTTCAATTGTTCCAACTTTGGCTTTAGTTATCAACGGGTAGAGTTGTCTACGGGTAGAGTTGGCCCGTATGCGTAACGCTCGCTAACAGTCGTTACTGAACACGCTGCAGTTATTGAGACGTTAGTTATTACTGAGAAGTGACCGTTATTGAAAAGTAATGCTGCAGAGATTACAATAATTAAAATAAACTGGCATTCATAAACTGTTGTTATTAAACGGTGTTGTTTTACTTAGGCATTGTCTGTTACTGAAAATTGGCTGTTGTTGGCAGGTGGCCATTAACCCAAGTTCTAATGTACTTTTGATAAATACGTTTGTTTATGAACTGTATTATTTAATCAGCTATGAAGTACATATCTAATTATGTTTGATAAAACACCTGTTTTTATCTCAAGTGCAGGCTTAATTCATTGACGTATTTAAGTCTACAAACAAAATGGTTCAATTAAAGACAAGCCTTTATTAAGTGGAAATATAAACTTTTTTTGAAGCATGTTATAAAAATATGTCTACAGAATAGAAGTAAAACCTTCAGATTTATGAGCAAACCAATTTTAAACTGTTATGCGTTGAGCGAACATTATTGCTTAGCAATTAAGATGGCGGAACAGCGTTGGAGAAAAAAGTAATTGTATTTTGTAAGCTAATTTTTATTTACTGATACACGTTCATCGACTTGACAGCTTTACTAGTGAATGCATAACACCGGTGGCCAGTTCACCTGATTAGCTGTTCTAGACACTTTTAATTATATCAACTGTCGCGCATTCATTGTTTCTGCTGATTTAAATACTCGTATTTTTTCTTCAATCCTCATTCATAGATACGAATAAATATTTTCTTCCAAAATGAGTACAAATTTACAGTAGTAATGTTGTGGGTATGTAAATCTGCAGGATTGATATAAGAGCCGCTCACAATTGAATAATATTTAACAATACATTGTTATACATTGATAAATTTAGAAACTTGTTTTTATGTACGGGGTTTATCGAACACTAATGCTGCACTTCTCTGTAGGGGCTCACAGGAAACATCGGGAATTGCCTTACTGTGTTGCCTTTAGAAATAAAGCTGATAGCAGGACATGTTACAATACAGAGTATTTAAATCAACAGGGTTAATGTATGTTCCACGACCTTTTAATTCAACTTAACATAGGCACAACAGAGTAAAACTGTTATTGTAGCTTTGTGAAATGACTGATTAGTAGATCTAGGCAAACCATTACTGAGGACGTGTGAAGGAAATTTTTGAAAGCTGTGAAAATGCCAACACACCAGCATTGAGTGTTTTCTTTGAGTGAAAGCCGCTTCCATCGTTCGTGGACAATTAGATATGAATTAAGTTCCTGCCGTTTTACATTAGGAGTCACGCAAGTATACTTTGATACAGTCATTGCTTTACAAGATCAGTAATTGAATCGAATCATGTGACCGATGTATCCCAGCGTTCAATTTCCATTTTTCCCGCCATATTGGCGTAAAACGTTTCCGGTGTTCCTGTCCGCGCATCAGATAACTAAAACGTTCAAACAAGCGAAAAGTGAAACTTGTAGACAGCTAGAAATATGGATTTAGACACAAAAACACGATTGAGTTATTTCACACGAGATAAAAAAACTTTCAGACCACAGCGATTGAAAAAAACATCCCGATTCTAGCAGACCGTTGATTGATATCGGCTGAATACGGAAATTAACCGGAGAAAAGGGAAATTGAATCGGTTTCAGTCCATGAAAGCTTAATAAGTAGCAACAAGTCCATTTAGTGAAAAAAGCGAGGCTTTATTAGACATTGTAGCCATAGAGAGCGATATTTCTATCAATAAAAACACTTGTTGAGGATGAAATCATCATGAAATACGAGTTTAAGTGACAAACTCGTGCAATCCTAAATATTATTATTAATGGCCTCTTTTAAGATGGAAGCTTTTGTTTACTGTCATTAATGTAACTGTTACTGCTATCATTACTGCGTAAGATCTTCGTTTTCTGCGACATTGTCGTGATTATTCAGGGTTTTGTGGAAGCTTGTTTTGGGATTATTCCTGGTTTTGTAGATGCTTGTTTATGACAGAGATTTGACAAGTCTCGTTCTACATGAGAAATTCACGCGATATTATGATAGAAAATAGCGAACTGGATCGAAAACATAATTGGTAAAATTATAACATATCACAATACGCAAACTGGAGAAAATGGAATAGTAGAAATTACAGCATGTCACTTTGGTTCCATTTTTGGACCTAGCGTGACGGGACGTACGTGTATAAAATATGAATTAATGCTGTACTTCTCAGGGCTATATATATTCTCAGGAATATCGGGCCTTTGCTTATTGTGTTTCCTATATAGATAAAGTAATTATCCTCATCAAAGTTATCATTATCTCCATAATAATCATCATCATAATTATCATTATAATTATTACTATTGTTAATATCATTACTGTTACTATTATCATCATCATTATCACCATCATAATTATCATTACTATTATTATTATCATTTATCATTATTAATATCATTATTATTATCATTAACATTATAGCTGTTTACTGTTAGGGCCAATGGGAGCGTGCCTGATCAATAAATGTCCATGTTACGGCCTGGTTACCTGCAAAACCAGAGTTGTATAAAACTTTCATAGAGATCAAATTGTCACCACCTGAACACTGTTTCACTGTTTATAAAATGTTTTATACAATTTTGCGAGTTTTGGAAAAGTTGATATTTAAGTTGAAATCTGTAAACAAGCAGTTTTTTATTTAGATATTATCATCGTCTTGCTTTACTATTTGATATTCAACTTAGTGAAGGATGCCCTGATGTATAAACTGTCAGTATAAAAATATGACATATTGTTTTGTTTTATTCATATTTTATATTCAATTCTGGGACACTTTCCTATACAATGCCCTCCAAATGTTTTAGGCAAAACACGTTTAAAAAAATGATCATGCAAAACGCCTAAATTTTACTATTAAATTACAGTAAAAGTTCGCTGGCTCGAACTCGAAGGGACGTGGAAAAAAATTCGAGACAGGCAGGTGTTCGACATGGCCAACATTCGTCCGAGTTTGACGTTATTACTTCCCTTTGTTTTTTAAATTGTTTTATTCATATAATATAGTTAAATCATAATTATGTGGATAAACTTATTAATGTGGATTTTGAAATTTGCTTAGATGACCTTTTTATATGCCCGAAAGAATTTCGGACATATTATGTTATACCCCTCCCCTCTCATGTCTTACAAATGTTTCATCTTAACTAAAAAAACACTTTCGGGCATATAATGCTCCGCCCAGCGGTGCTCTTGTTATTCTTTGTAATGGGTTAATACAAATCGGGTTTTCTTAAAAAAAAGCTTTTTTGTCTAGGAATTTTCGGATGGCCCTGTAGATATTTCCTTCATCTTTTTAACAAATTTTGAAAATAAAATCCAACATTTGGTACAATATCTCTATTTTAAAGCCGCCTTTATGTTTTAGATATTGTATAATTTTGGAATATATTTCAAAAACCAATAATCCGTAAATATATCAAATTCAGCTGATTTGCATGAAATGTTGGAATATATTTTGAGTTGATATAAAACAGTGGGACATTTCTCTATCAAAATGTCTGGATTGAATACATTGCGAGTTTCTATTCAAGGGTACAGACTAACTTGTGTAAAGTAGCCAAACTGGTATTTATTGTATTTTCGGTTGGAATTAATAACACATTGTATAGGTTATATCACGACGGTCAGTCAACCCACTCACCACTTATGGAAAGGCTTTATCTCCGAATTTAGCTGTTAATCAGTTCCTATGTGCATACATGTATCAGTGACTGATAAACGACTTAAAGAATATAGAATCAGTGGTAGGAGAGAGAATGGCCGTAAAAAGTATTTCATGACTAAGCTTCACAAAAGTATGTCCTTTCCGGGAATCGAACCTTCGACCCTCTCGATTGATAGAATTGAGCGCTACCGATTGAGCTACCCGGGCCATTGACTCATGGTAAATAGGTGTAAATGATAGAGTATTTAAATCAGTGGGGTTAATGTATGTGCCACTAACAGTTAATTAAAATTTAACAAAATTACTGCTTGACTCTGTCAGTCAGGATTTTGCTTTACACTGGTGATAGCTGACACAGGGTTGACTGTATTTAGTGTTACTGAGTTTAAAGACAATGTAAAAAGACACAAAACATTATCTAAGTTTGACCTATGATCAAAAACATCGATATTGGTTTATTTGCATACAAGAATAATGCTTAGAACTTTAGGGAAATAAATGTTAATGTTTTCTTTCAAACCAAACTTAATTATTGAAGAGAAAAGTTTGTTTTAAAGTATGTCGGTGACTTATAACGGCGATGGCTTTGTGTCACACGTGACTGTATCAAAAATGCACTCCTCGATCATTTATTGAATAAATAATCCTTGAAAGATTGGTTTGGAGTTGGCCAAGAGAATTGGGTTTTTTGCTGTACAGTATGACCTCTGCAGAGTGACCCCAAATAGAACAAAGCGTCTTATCTGCACAGTAACAGCTTTTGATATTTCCCTTAGGCATAATTCCAAGTGCAATTAACATCTGCAGAGCAACAACCTCTGAAAAGCAACATAATTTTGTCCCTCCCAAAGGGTGTTGTTCGAGAGAGGTTGTACTGTATATAATCTCATGCTGTATACAGTAAAACTCGGATATAACATACTCGGTTATAGCATACACTCGGTTACAACATACCATTTTTTCTGGCCCGTTTTTTATCCTGATAAATAACATACTAAGTATGTATAACCTGGGTCAAATAAAGACTATCTTCTGTTTTGTGCTGTTCTTTTCTGTTCTGTTCTGTTACATACGCGAGGCTAAGTAGAGGCGAAGCACGTAACGGTTATGCAAATAGTTCTTGTTATCAAGTTTATTCAACTGTCAGTAGTGATACATAAACCCCGCTGATTTAAATACTCACTCTAGTACTTATGTACCCACTATTGAAAATTATATAGATATTCGTATTTATATACGGAGATAACCGAACCAATATCGAGTATTTAAATCAGCAGGGTTAATGCATGCATCACTGACGAGTAAATGCGATTTAATAATACCCTTTAACTCTTGCATACTTATAAACATGATAGCCGCGACCGTAGCGTAGTGGCTAGCATGTCTGACTTCGAATTCGGAGATCGGGGATTCGAGTCCGGTCGCAGTAGGTCATACCCTATACATGAGTTGTCGGCCTCGTGGTAGGGTAAGTTAGTACTGGTGATAGAAAAGTGTCCAGGAAACCTATAGTAGGAAGAGCTGGCCGTCGTAAATATGAACTAAATATGTGTTGAATACGACTTTAAAAAAATAAATACAGTGTGATGAATAAATGATGATACTAGTCTTTGAAGTAGTTTTTGAGTTCAAAGCATTTCTTTATCAAACATGTAAAAGTTGAGCAAAATAAACAGAACAGAATAAACAAAATTAGTAACATACAGAGCCAACGTAAATATTGATACTTTCGATCAAACAGTTCGATGTTCAACTATCCGTGAAATGTTAGTTATTTTTGTTTAGATTCGATTTTCTTCGAAGCGTGATGATTATTCGAAGAACATATTCTATGTCTAATAGCCGATCAAATTATCTGAGAAAGGTTTTGAATAAAAGTCTCTAAATTCCTTCATCGAAATGTCTGGGTTTCATTGAGCTATGAAATTACGAGTTAGCATAAATGACGTTTGTTAAACATTTCGTGAATGATTTGTCAACTTTATGTGGTTTTATGGTTATTTTCTGGTCAAATTGAGCTGAAATGGATTTATACAAAACATGCTTCAGTGACTTTGCTGTGATTAACTGATTTAACGAATGTAAATAATATTTAGATTTGAATTTACTGGTTCAAGGCAAACATATTAGAATGGATAAAAGGCATTTAACATTCTTGTCCAAAACGATTTGTTTAAGAACAGTAAGTCGGGGACGTTTCTTGCTTGATATTCAATCTTACAAATATTTGAGATTACACTAAAAATATTGAGATCATACTCAAATATTCAAGATCTGACTTTGAATATTTAAAATCATACTGAAACATTATTTTGAAATCACACTCAGGAATTTGAGATCTAGTTCATAAATTTTAGATCGTACTCAAATACTTAGAAGTCACATTCATATATTTAAGCTTATTCTCTAAGATTGAACTTCGTACTCAAATATTTGAGATCATTTTTATTCATTCAATATCAAATCAATGGACTTATTTTAAAATTAAGATATCATACTCAAAATTGTAAATGTAACAAAAGATTTGAGATCCAATCTACATATTCAATATCATACTTGTAAACTTAAGATCTCATTTAGAAATGTGAGATCATACTCAAATATGGAGAGATCTCCAATGAACTTTTAGAACAACATATTTGAGATCCAACTAAAATCGAAATCTCACTTAATTTTCAGAAAAATGCTACATATTTGAGATCAAACTCAAAATTTTAAGATCGTACACATACCTGACGATATTTGTAGATATCTTGTTGCTAGCACCAAAGTTTTATCCCATCCAGTTCGTACACACATGGTTGCTAGGGAACACAAAGCTCCAAAACAAGTAAACAAAGATCCACCACCGTATAAGAGACATGCGGCTTGCCATATCGTACACGGTATATTCCCAAACCCGAACCTTCCACCGTAGAATCCACAGGTTCGTTCCCCGTCTCCGTTGCCATGGCTACCCACACAGAATGCGTAAATTCCAAACGCGTTTATAACATTAGGGTGGACTACCCACTCTGGTTGGAGAAAACAAAACGAACAGGTCACTGATACTAAAATTGAAAGAAGTATCCAAATATATTGTACATAGTTCATTCTTTCACTGAAGTCACGCGAGCCCGTGCTATAACGATCCATTTTCGTCCCATTTCTTACTCATATAGTTCGAATTTTAGCTCATGCATGGTTTTGTACTTTTGAAATTTTAAAATGAGTTCATCCAGTTACAAGATATTTTATTCATAAATCTACACAACTTTAAGATATATTTTTTTCTCAAATCAATCTCTTGTATTCATTAAAACAGGAGTTGGTATTTCCAATGCTCCTACGATCAATTCTGTCGTAAATCCGTGTTTTTAATACAATACTATCGTACGATTTTTGTTCAAATCATGTCCTAACTTTTACTCGTAGAAGCTTTGTTGATCTTGAAAAACGAAATAAATCCCATATGATAAATTCTTATTAAATATATTATATATATATACTCCACACAAAATTTGTATTAAATATATAATATATATAAAAAATGGTCTTTTTCTAATATATAAAATTTATTTCATATAAACGCCACTCATTTGCTAATAAATCCTAAATTATTATTTAAAAACAACAGCATAAAAACAACACTATTATTTATTCTAAACGTGTGTCATTTTGGAATGATAATATTGTTGTCTCAATCAACATTCCGGACAAAATGAAAATCACAGAATAAACGACAGCGAACAAAATTTGACAGACTGTATAATTCATCCACGAAAAAAACTATTCCATAAAAAATCGTTGATTCATTTATTTCCAAGCATTTTCGGAGTATTTCCACAATTGAATATAAGCACTTGATGAAATAAATTGATAATCGAGTGTATTTACATTTTTTATTATCCGTAAATCTTTTTATTATAAATATCCGCAGCAATCCGCAACTATCCGCAACGATCTCATATTTATTAGTTCCGCTTGGGGTCTAATCACTTAGCATCTTTAAGGTTGTGGGTAAAACATATGCTGCAGAAATTCACCATAGTCAATAACGAGTTTATAGCTTATGTATTTTTCCTGTAATCCGTTTACTGCAGTAGCTTAGCTTAGCTTAACTTAAGAAAAAAGAATTATCCGAAACGCGCATTGGAAAAAAACTCGGAAAATCCTCTAAGCCGGATTGTATTGTATTGTGCTTTTATTCAATATTGAATTGCAACTAATAGTACATATATACCTATGCTCGCACGTGTTTCGTCTAATTTTACCCAAAAAACTCGACTCTAACTCGGATCAGAAAGTTTTTTATCTTTGTATTACACTGTCTATAAAGTATTATTCCCTACGGGACACTATCCCATAAGCAAACTGATATCAAGTCGATTTCACCCTATCTCTGATACAAAACATATTACAATGTTAGTCAAGTGGCTGTTAAGATAGGACGCCAGTTTACAAGTCTTTTATTAGCCTACAATTCACTCCAATAATCTATCCTTGCAATCAGATACAATATTTTCCAATATTGATATAGATCGCTTTATTCCAACATCTTCTTACGAAATTACTATCTCTTCCCCACCGAAATGTTTATTACATAAACTCATGCTTTGAGTAACTGTTACTTTTTCGTAAGTTTTATAAATTTACTTTTTTGTTGGGTGAAACGCCGTAGCAACACATTGTATGGGTTATATCATGGCGGCCAGTCAAGCTACTCACCTTTCCTGGAAATGCTAAATCTCAGAATTTAGTCACTTACTAATAATGTTACATGCAAAACGATTTTAAGTCCAAGGCAGACTGATTTTACTTTCTTCGGGATTTTTGCTTTGATTCTATACTGGGTTAACGTCGTGTAAACACAAATTAATGTCGTTTTTGCAACGACCAGTACACCTAACCTAGCTTTCCTGGACCCTCGTCTATTACCAGTAATCACTTACACTTCCACAAGGCTTGAAATTTCTCTATATGCCTTACTAATGAATGAAAATTTACATTATCTTCAAATTTTCATAGAAGGGTATAACCTCCCGTATGGGATTCAAACCCTTTACCCCTCCCTCGGAAAACTAGGTTCATAATTCCTGTGCGCTACCAACTTTGCTACGTTCGACTTGATTTTGTAACAAGTGATATAATGTACTTATTATCTATCGATGTTGTTTTCTGGGAAATTCATTCATGATTATTAGATTGTCGCTGATAAGCGAGCAGCCAGACAGATGTAGTCGATTCTGTTTTGTCCATTGTGGAATTTTTATCAAAGATTATTGATGATAATTTTGTAGGAAACAATAAGAAATTAATCTTCAACGAACGTATATAAAACTAAACAATACTCTATCATGGTCTATCTTGATGAATTAGGACTGCGTTCAATCACGCCTAACGGTTTGTCGATTACGGTAGCTTATGGCTATGTAACGATTTACCGATATATCGGTTAATATTGCGATACGAGTTTTGGTATCCCTCGTAGCATTAATATAAAAAATCTAACGATAATAAATCGCCCCCTTCACACAAAAAGATATCAAATTGTTCTTAAATATTTTATTAGATGGTCTTTTTTTGCTATAAGAGGAAGAATTATAACTTTACGATATAGATGGACTTACGACAAAATCGGCTGTAAGATCGTTGATAATTCGGGTTTCTGCTTCTTTGTTAATCCCAATCATAAAACATGTGTGAAAGACTGAATGAACATTAACCCAGTTTTCAAAGTGGAAACTTTTACATATTTCATAGGTCGGACTCTCTACTTACAGTCAAGAACATTTACTTTTACTCGGTAGATGCTTGCAGGGTAAATAATGATGCGTTTTATGACGTGAATATCTTTGAATTTGATTAATGATAGAAAAATATGATTCATATAAATAAATACATTAGATAACATAAGTTGAAAGGTGTGAAAGTGGTGTAGTTATATTTTTATTTTGTACAGTGAACCCAGATGTACCGGGCACTGAAGATATTCTATTTGTAAATGGGAATAAGAATGCTTTAAACCTAATATTTTTCTGTAAATAAGTGACAATTGCCAACAGTAACCCGGGCCTGTAGCGCACTTGGTAGCACACCGGGATTTCTGATCTTGTATTAGGTATGAAATTTGGATGGCGATTTTTTTCTATGAAAAAATAATCTTAAACAAGCTGTGATCAAAGCTTTTTTTAAAGAAAACACAAGCAAGGTCTATTTCCGGTTTCGACTTACTTTCACTTTGAAATGCAAAGATTAACATGAAAATGTGAAGCGAAAGTTTCATTTATCAAAAGTCCCTTATGATTAGAGGTGTTTGAAATCATATAAAACATATTTTTACCCTAATGTTAATTTTCTTTTCATTCCATGGACAGTGTAAGTCTTCATTTAGGGGCTTTAATCTGAAAATACCAAATTTCTCCAGTATCGGCTTCCACAGGGAACTCTATACAAACGAAAGCTCTCTGTTTCATAATAACAATGATAAAATACACCTGCCACGATTAAATCTTACAAACATCAAAATTTTCTATTTCAATAGTAAACTTAAGCTTTCATAATTTCATTCATTTAAACTTTATTGTAGCTTAGTTAGGTCCTATGGTGGGGTATTTTTGCCGCCAGATAACCACATAACTAACAAGTTAATAATCTTAACCATTTTCAATTTACATTTTCATTTAACTATTTCCTAATTATGATTGTGATATCTTCAATGTGAAAGAAGAGTGCTATTTGGTATTTAATAATAATAATAATAATAATAGATCTAATAATAAT
This sequence comes from Mactra quadrangularis, assembly GCA_025267735.1. Classification (NCBI taxonomy): domain Eukaryota; kingdom Metazoa; phylum Mollusca; class Bivalvia; order Venerida; family Mactridae; genus Mactra; species Mactra quadrangularis. The sequence continues at coordinate 41,118,801 of CM046305.1, read as the reverse complement.
AATGATAATGATAATAATGATAATAATGATTATAATAATAATAATAATAATAATAATTATAATAATATCAATAACAATGAGCATTTGTCAGTTATTTCCCCTTGTATACTCAACAAAAAGGTAGGTCCAATCAGTTGGATTACTCGGATTTATCCTTCCTTTTTCAATAACAGATTGCCGCAGTCAATCTTGATTAACCTTTTTGCATTTCCTTTAATTTGACTGTAAATCGAGCAAAGTATTGTTTGGGATAGGAACTATCTATTTTGCATTACACTGGTTTATATCTTAATTAACAAGAAAGATATTTCATGAAATATATTAAAACTTGCATAGAAATTCTATGATAAAATCCGAGGATTCCAAGTGATAGACCTACTTACCGATTGGATATCCTCAGACTGTATCGAGGAAAGATAACTGACTAATTATTCTCGTTAATCATAAATAATTCTCATTGAGCGGTTAACTAGTTACGTAACTAGTTTACCACTTAATTAACTTGATAGTAATGTTGTTTTCTGGTGGCACGAATACGCCACCATGGTTTTCTAAATTTAAGTGAAGAAAATTATTGAGATAAATTAATTACGTCAAATGTTCGGAACACCTCTTATATCACGGTAGGGAATCTAAGTATACGATTTGTTTGAACTGTGTATATTTCGAGTATTCCAAGTTTCTGCAGGCAGAATAAATCGTCGAAACAGCAGGAAATGTATTTATGCCTTTATTTTATTTTTTATTACAATTTTTCTGTAAAAATCAATTATTATCAAATGAATCAACCCGCGCCTAAAGAAAAACAAATTTGCATTTATAGAACAATGGCCGTTTGACGTGTTAGACCCTCATTTAAGATAAAATGCAACAAAGGAAAAACGCTATCGGAACTAAGTTTTATGAAATCAGATCTATCAAATATGAAAAATGAATTTGATCTAGATTTACGGAATTAGAACAGTTTAAGATTAATTGCTTTTGACAATGTTTGAATTATAAATTATTATATAAGGGTTGTTCAGAAAGGTTTTAGACTAAGCACGTTAAATAAAATATATAAAGTAAGTGTTTTTACTTTAACATTTGATTTTGAAAAAAGCCATCTGACTAGTTCCGTTGGTAGCATAGTATAGCACACAAGTCTACTGATCAAGGGGTTGTGGTTTCGATTTCCGGGGAGGGAATTCTTTCGTAGAGCTTGGTCATTAAATAATTTTTTCGACCATTCTCCCTCCTACCACTGATTCTTAATCATGTACGACAGTTGTCAGATTCTGATGGAAGTATGCCCTCTCTCTGTAACTGGTTAACAGCTAAACCCAAAGATTTAGTCTTTAACCTTTTTTTAGAACGATGAATTGGTAAACTGACTTGTAAAAATAAGTTTTAAAACTTGTAAATTTAGAAATGGGATGTTTAATAAAACCAGTCTATATCATACATTGTATGAAGCATGTATTGCACTGAACGTTGGAATGTTGCGTTTAAAAAATAAAAAAAAGCAAAATTCTGTATCTGTCTGAGTATACTGCGTGTCGTCAAATCTGTTCTTTTGTATGTAGATTGCACTGATAGATAGTCGGATAGATCAATTGTAACACAATAAAACATCATATGATATATAAAACATATTTCATCTTATACATGTACAGGGCTCTCCTTGAGTTTTTGTGTAAGAACTGTACTTAATTTGACTGCATTAATTTTTGCTGTGGAAGTACGCTTGCCTTTTAATCTGGCGACCCGGGTTCGATTTCCGGAACGCAAAATAAATAATTCAATTATCAAATCTTTCTGGCTGAGTCGATGGCAAGCAGTCTTCCAATCGAACGGTCTGTGTTCGATGCCCAAGCTGGCACTGATTCTATATCATGTAGGACAGTTGTCAGTCACTGATGTGCTTAGTAACAGGTTAACAGCTAAATCCAGAGATTTAATTTTCATCGAGAACAGTGAGAAGGTTAACTAACTGCTTTTATATTACCTATACAATTTGTTGCTACGGTGTTTAACCCAAACAAAAAGAAGCTACATTCGACGACGCACAAGCAATAGCCTTTTGAGGGTCGAAACAAGAACGTTTCAGTCAAATCCGCCTACATTCGACTGTAAGCAAACGATTGCTCGTACAAGCGTCTATTGGCAAACCTCGGCAAATTCCGCCTACATTCGACTGTAAGCAAACGATTGCTCGTACAAGCGTATTTTGGCAAGCCTCGGCAAATTCCGCCTACATTCGACTGTAAGCAAACGATTGCTCGTACAAGCGTTTTTTGGCAAACCTCGGCAAATTCCGCCTACATTCGACTGTAAGCAAACGATTGCTCGTACAAGCGTATTTTGGCAAACCTCGGCAAATTCCGCCTACATTCGACTGTATGCAAACGATTGCTCGTACAAGCGTCTTTTGGCAAACCTCGGCAAATACCGCCTACATTCGACTGTAAGCAAACGATTGCTCGTACAAACGTCTTTTGGCAAACCTAGGCAAATTTCGCCTACATTCGACTGTATGCAAACGATTAATCGTACGAGCGTCTTTCGGCAAACTTCGGCAAATTCCGCAAACAGACGACAATAAACGATGTGCTCAGAACGTAGATTAATCTATGCCAATTTCTACCAAACCCTCTCGTCTAATGTATTTAGACTTACTCAATATTATACAAGCATAATTCAATTATTATCCTCTTCAGTATTGTCTAGGATACATTTTTGTCGGAATATTTTTGAGCCAAATTATTTCCCGGCATGCAACAGTTGCCAAATTAGTTTCCATGGTGGCGCGAGCCATCACTGAATTCTGATTTCTAACAACACTGCTAGACTATAGATCGTTCTGGAATTGTAACTAAATTTTCTCAATAAATCTTGGATGTTTCGTGGCTAGCAGTTAGTTGACAGCCAAAATAACCAATTATAGAATATATGTCAGGAAAATTGCTTCCAGCTTGGTCTTTAATTTACTTACAATGAATGTGAATATTTGGCACGTCAGAAAATAGAATTTGACGCGTCAAAAACTAGTATTTTAACTTGATTATGAATGTTTATTTATATTGGGTTTAACGCAGTGTCAACACAATTTAGGCTTTTTCGGCGGTCAGCACACCTAACTTAGCTTTCCTGGACTCTTGTCTATAATCAGTACTCACCTACCCTTCCTCAAGGCCGAAAAATCCCCCATTAACCTTTTTAAAGGAGGAAAAATGACATTACATGTATTGTCAAATTTTCATGGAAGGGTATATCCACCCCGGGTGGGATTCCAACCCGAATCCCACTTCATTACACTAGATTCAAAATCCCAGCGCGTTACCAACTGCGCTATCCACCCGGGAAAAGTGAATTGAAAACAAGAAACAAGAATATTCGTCTCATCAATGACTCATTGTTATTCCTTCATTGTTTCTGTCTGATTGTATTCTATTGTATCTTCTCGTTAATCAAATCTCCCTGGTAGTATTTTGTTTTATATTCCCGTCGTCGATAAACGAAATTAAACATTTTTCCAAGAATACGAATATTTCCTTTTTATGACGAAATTATTCATACACTTCGAAAAACCGCTCGGGTAATTCCGTAAGTTAACAATCAGTGTATCACTGCTATCTCCGAAATGTCCCGAGTACAAAAAGACGTGCTTATCTTCAATCGTAAATCTTCAAGCATTTTCGTATGTTGTGTTAAATACAAATGCAATTTAACAACATAAGGTCAAAATGAACAAATTAATGTATTCATTGATATTGTTTACTTCTTAGTACATGTTAAAAATGTTGTATTTTGTACCCCATACTGTAATTGTTTACGGGGGTGAAATAAAGATATGTTCTGATCTGTTCTGATAAACTTGTTGTCTAGCAAAGTTCATGCCCGTATTCTGATAATACCGTAGACGAAATGATTTCTGATAGACTATATATCAATACCTAGCAATGTCGGTGTGATTTGTCTCTCAATAAGGGCTTGATAGATGCATCGTTCTTTTTCGATAACCGTGTTAAGGCCTCATTGCACTAAGTTGCCCTTCCTTCTGGCTTTTGTTTATTAGCTTGGAATCTAATCAGAACTGACAAGTGATTTACAGATGCAAACATATACACGACACATATTGGTAAATTTTATGCAACTGTCAATGGCCCGTACATTAATTCCGGCTGATTTGAATACTCAAAATGTTGTTTAATATTCACCGTGAAAAATTAATACCGCCATTTTTGTTTGTGTGGCGGCCATTTTAAAATGGCGGATATTTCGATGACCAAACACGTGTTTAACAAAACTATTATCAAATGATCCAAAAGATGGTACTTTTAATCAGAAAAGGAATTATTTTTCCAGCAATCCGCCCACATAACAGTAGGCCTATTGCACACTAAACTATACTTCATAAGTATGCGTACATTGATCTTACAGAAATATTATTCAAGTCATATATGAACATTTCTTATGAAACCAGCTCTAGACTCATTTATAATCAAGGCAGACTAGAATTCCCTTAGAAAGTTCTGTGTATTATCTGGCTTTGATCAGAAACATGTAACATTACGTAACATTCTAATAAGTTGATATTTTGTATTAATACTGTTTTATTGCAGACCACGAGCATGAATCTCATGTGGGAAGTTAAAAATAATTACTATTTTAAAATATTGAACTTGAAATATTTATATTGAATATGTTTATATACATTTATACTCGTAGAATAATTTCTGAATTAAATATTTTGTTACTATAGTTTTTTGCCGTCCACGATCACGAGTTTCATGGGGAACCTTAAAAATAACTCTTTTAAAATATTGAACTCAGGTCATGAATCCAACAAACATTGGCGAGATCAAAATTGCATATATTGCATTTATTACAGCTGCACACAGCTTATCTGAATTTAATGAAGTATATCACATTTAAAATGTCAATAAATTCTTTCAGGAAATTGGTAAATGTATAAAATGTCAACCAAAGGATATTAGATCCATCGATTCGGTTTCGTTAATACTTATTACTTGTCAGAATATAAACTATTTATTTTAAATACAGTCTAACTTGAGAAATCCAAGCCCCGATATATCGAAATTCTCATTACTTCGAACAAATTTCGGTGGTCCATATTTAGACTTCAGAAAACAAATAATGAGGACTGTGTCACTTTGTAAAAACCGAGACTTTTGATCAGTCTTAAAGGTGTTCGGATTTTTCAGGATTCTAATTTTGTTTTGTTATGTATTATGTTTTATTCTTACTTTTACAAGCCATGGTCTGATGAGGCCATCTTTTTAGTGCATAGTGCATTACTAGCTTAAATATTTCATCCATTGCATGCAACTGCTCGGGGCTGGTCTCCAACCAACTACCCCCTATCAGAGTGGGGTACTAATGCACACGTTTATTTTTAATTCATCAAAAGTTCACAATATCTTAATTCAGCAATATACACAAGTTCAAAATTCACCAATAGTACACAAGTTCTTGGTTCAACAATAGTACACAAGTTCTTAATTCAATAATAGTACACAAGTTTTTAATTCAATTATAGTACACAAGTTTTTAATTCAATAATAGTACACAAGTTCTAGTTCCACCAATAGTACACAAGTTCTTAATTCAACAATAGTACACAAGTTCTTAATTCAACAATAGTACACAAGTTCTTAATTCAACAATAGTACACAAGTTCTTAATTCAACAATAGTACACAAGTTCTCAATTCAACAATAGTACACAAGTTCTCAATTCACTGACTTTAATCATCGATCGTGGGGGCGGGTTACACGGAACAGGTAAAGGAGAATACATGTTGTTAGCAAAAACATAAGATGTAATGAACATATGCCTTACTGCACCGAAAAGAAAGATAACATCAAACATTGTCGGTGTCCTTTGATATATTGTATCAAATATTTGTATCAACGGTGTGCATTCATTGATGTGTTTAACAAACGGACATGAGTCAAAGAATCGGTACGATCAGAAAAAATAAATACCAGGTGTTATAAATGTGCAATTATATGCGAGAAAATACAATTTTTATGCAATTTCACAGGATGGGACTGTATTTTAGAGAACATTTATTTCTGTCGTTCTATAGATTGAGAATGAAAATATCGTAGGTTTGTTCAAACAAAATCTACGGAGTCCCTGAAGTGACATTTTGAAATACTATTTTTCATAAGTATTTCGATATTTTAAAGTTTGTTTAGAAGTCACCCATAATACACAGAGTAAAACTTATGTCCATGCAACGCACCTGTTTATCATAAATAACCAATGGTACCATATATTTTATCTATTTCTCTAAACTGGTAGAGAATTTCATCGGACAAACAGAAATCGGAAAGCAAATTGTATTGGTTAAAAATATAGGTCAAAACTTGGCTTAGACAGCTGCGCCGAAAAAATACCATAAACTATGTCAGTCAGTTAAAATGTCTGTGATATATTCGTATATTTATTCTTTGCAATGTTTTATTTATACAGACACAGATACATGTTTATACCGACCTCAAGAGACCAATGTAAACAAAACTATATAGAATTACACTGACACAGGCCACGGTTTAATGGCCACCATACCACGTTGTACGTTTCTTGAGGGAAATAGACTGTGGCATATAAACACATAATAGAATTAAGAATGTCATCAGTTAATCGTAAAATACCCAAATGACTTCACATTGAATTAATAGGCCATATATCTGACTTTAAGTGAAAACATTGACATGACGTTTTTATTCATTATAATTTCCGCTTCCGGTCATGCGCAGTAGACGCATATTTTATCAATAATGATTTGCCTTCTCGGTTTTGTCATATTGTCGATTGTTTTCTTCAGAAGGATATAGATGCTATTCCTCGAGTTTGCATTAGGATCGTTTTCTATTTCACCGAGTGATTTCAGAAAACATATTTTCAATATATCATATAGTTCGGGGTTTTTTTTCTCAACTGTCAAAACATGAATAATTTCACGATGACTTCGTGCTCTTTGTCTTGCACTCGTGATATTGAGATAGTGTGTTATCATTCACTGTGAAATTATTCAAACTTTGACAGTTGAGTAAAAATGGACTAACATGTACGAGATATTGGTCGTAAGTTTCAAATCCCTCACAGAAAATGAAATTTGGGTCATTGCAAAAATAATTTGTGCAGAAGATTCAAAACAAACAATTACAATTCATAGGCTAACATGGGCATTCTAAGACGGCGTTTCTCATCGATATACACGTACTTTAGTCATATTCGTAGTACAAATTATTACAAAACTTCCCTCGTATGTAACACACTACCATGTATATAATTATCATTTTCGTCTATTTTAGTCTACATCTTACATCGCGTGCATTCACTTCCAGACGACAATCACAGACGATAATTTAGACCGTGCCATAAATAATGGACTGTGTCACAGAATTATCTACTAAACATAGCAAATGACCAGTAATAGTGAGGTAGACAGTCTAATTATTGTTTGTCTACGCAGTAATCATGGTTTAGAGATTAACAATGTTGTCTTCTGTCTGAAGTCTAGTTTGGCGGCTAATTATTCATTTGAGTTGAGGCCATGCTTTCAGCAATTTCTTCAGGTCATTTTTGGTACCGAAATTGGACCCTATTCCCCTCCATATAAAGTACATGTATGTATTTCTCCCCTCCTTCCAATAATCAAAATTCGCCTGTCCTTTGTACTGTTAATTTCATTTTTCTCATTTTATTAAGTAACATTGAGAAATTGCTTTTGAATATATGAATTTAATAGTGAAATTTTAAATAAGAATTTGAAAAAATACTGCGTTAGTTTATATTTTCTAAATAATTAAAAATGAAGAAAAAACGTTTCACCAATTTCATTTTTGTTGCTATTATAGGGGTTTTTGCCTTGGAACTGACAAGGCAAAATAATGACCACTTGGGGTTTAAACTAGGTTCTAGGGTTCATTAACCTCACGCTTGTCTCAAAAGGTTTAAAGAATATACCTTAAACTGTTCATTTATACTTTATCCTCTTATTTTGCAATATTCATTAAGTTCTATGAATATTATAACCCTTCTAAAAACCCTTTTATAGATGTATAGGGGGCATATTTAAATCTATTGCAATAAAATCGTAAAAATTGACGTACGATTGTTTTTGTCTTAAGATTTTTCGTGAGAAAGGGTAAAATTGATTAATATCGTTCGTGAGTTCTTCATTCTTCAAAATGAAGTTCTAAGTGCATTTTTCATTCCTCGTAAATAGAAGAGAAGCGTTCAACATGCACGCCAGAGTTTAATGAAAGCATTTTATACAATAACTTGACAGTTAGAAATGATGGTCCGAAATCAATGAAGAAGATGAAATGAAATATAAGATCTCAACTGGGACGTTTTTGTTTTATTTTCTATTGTGAACAGTGCTACGTTCTGGGAAGTCTTAAATGAATTATTCATGTTTAGACTGTTGCACATTTTGCATTTTGATTGCGCCATCATTTAGAAAAAATCTCAACTATTTTTGTTATTATTCAAAATTCTTCTACAAGTTGTACTCAACGCATACAAAGACACGCAAACGAATCTAAAATCGAGCGTGTGTTATGAGTTTGAAAGAATAGGGGACAGACTCTCTTTTGTAAAAGAAATTGGGGCAGACTGGTCCATAGTTAACTTTATTGAAAATCTTGAAAGAGTGTGTACAACCAGTCATACTTTGAATATGTTGCGATGAAAGAATCAGTAAGTTCGTTTTTACCGTGTTCGAGACAAGCGAGTGTATTTGTATTCGTAAGATATATTGGTAAAAAATAAAATGGTTACTGGGAACGGGCGTGGTCGAGTGGTCACGACCCTGAATTTAGCATCTTTAGAGATGCCTTATCATTCAAATTTCCATACCAAACCCATTCCGTTGTTTGGTCGGGAAATGAACCGGCTTCTTTCTATTGACTTCAAAAAATGGGCAAAGAAGCGGACACGAGAACGTCTAACATAAATTATCGGAACAAAACTCACAAAAGATCTAAAACATTTAAAAAATGATTCCATTGAGTGTGCAACCTTCAGTCTATGCTACGGAGCCCATAAAGTGACATTTTGAAATACTTATTATATAAATATACAAATATTGCGTTTTAAACGTAATATTATTTCGTTTTTACTATAATGTTATTCCGTTTTTACGAAATAGTCGTGAAAATTAAAAAGAAATCAAAATGTCACGCGCCATACTGTGCGGTTAGTTTAAACTAAACTGTATAGGTCGATTGTGTTCAAAGTTCTGCTGTGCGACACAAACTCAATTTTACAGTCATATGAAAATGATTAAACAACAGTCATATTTCAGTTAATTATTTCACACGCATCAATAAATAAATCCAGATTTGAGAGACAAAGATGTTTCCTTAGAGCCATGACTTCTCGTAATTACAATTTCAGGACTCTGGTCATTTATTATGTATGGTTGAACGCCTCTCGTTTTTCGAAACATTATCTTGCTCAGAGCCACTTGGATCAACTCGAAAATTGCGTCGCTGCTACTAATCATAAATTTCCGGAATAAACGAAATCACCCGAACAGGTTTCTAGATTTTGTTTCTACACAGTCGGATCAACTCGATAATATCGTCGCTACAACTGAACTTACGTCAACTCACGGAAACTCTCGAATGGTTTTCCGATTTCCCCCAAAATAAGCGTTTATAATGAACGAAAATATGAGTCACACGGTCTCTAGAATAGATTTTTATTAACCGACCAATAATTGGAAAAAATGATTTTTTTCTAGAATTTCACACAATGGGATCTATGATAATTATTTTTAGGTCCGGTTATTATTAACCCCTTCTTAACTCCCGCGAGATTTGGCGAGACCTAATCCGTCACGTTTATTTAACGGTCATGCTCATGAATCAAAGCAGATAATGAAAAAATCGCTAAAATGAAAATTAAGCAATGGGTCTCCATTCATATCGTTGTCCAAACTAAACCGACGGAAACCAATCTGCGTGTGATTAGTTTTTCTAGTTAAATCGTTCGGTTGACATAAATGGATAGACTTATGACTCACAGAATGACTGTAGACATTCCGAAAATCTTTTGGTGAATCTGTAACTTTTGCGCGATATGACCTTTTTGTGTTGGTGCGCCGTAAACCCCAAAACAAACAAACAAACAAACAAACAAGATTCTGTAAATTTACACCAAACACTCGGATACACGAGATATTTAGGGACCAAATTCAACACTGACCTTGTCGCCCATGACGACTTCGAAATGACAGCCCAGCTTGTGAAGGAAAATGAGATTTCATGTGTTTTTATATCATTCCCTTTCAAACTAAATCATTTTCAAAGTAAAAATTAAAATATTGAAATATACAGAGAGACTTTCGTGCACATTGAAACCTAACAAATCCACACTAATGATTACTTCTTACACACTAGATTCAAATACTAATCGGGCAGGGCAAAAATGTGGGCTAAGTGTTTACTCTACCCTGTATTACTGGCAAATATATAAAGATTTTATTTTCCTCTCATTGCTATACAAAATCTTGAAGTAGAGTTTTCCCCTGTACACTTTGCATACAAATTATGTAGGTTCATTAGTGTAGTTAAATATGATAAATATCGTTGACGGATGACGGAACTACTTTTATCGCCTAGAAATTAACTGCGTAGTAAATCATAAACACATGTATTACTCAGCAGGTTAATCTGGTCAGGCATTTTCGTCGATAGAATTAATTCATTTTTAATTGCTACAATAATCAAACTTGTAACTACTCCATTTCCTCTCTGGCATTAACCTAGGGTTCCAAAATAAGACGGAAGTGTTCCGGACGAATTGTCCCTCGTCAATTCAAAGAAAGCCAGCATACCTTATTGGAAATGCTAAATCAAATTATTTTTTTTAAATGCAGAAGATGAGATACACTGTAAGATAAATGTCTTTTTGATCGTTCTGTATGTAGCTTTTATTTCGTAGTCTATTGAATTTCTTCCCCTTTGATATCAGCAGACGTGTTCAATATTCCATCTTTCAAAGAACGCCTTAGATTTCTGATGGCTACCGTATGTAAAAGAACTGTTGCATCAAATTGTATAAAAACGACACTCCTTATTTGAATTATTGCATTTTCATTTAATACACATTATATGAAAGACTCTTTTACGGCGGGAACGAACTCCGCCATTTTTATGCAAATCAAGCTTCCAATTGTCCGCGAATTTTCTTCTTTTCAATACAAACGTTCAATGACATTGATTTTCTGTCAAGCGTCTATTTAATTTTCGTCTGATATAATTGAATTTTGGTATATTGAAAGTCGTTCACTAACAGAATGCTTCATTTGTATGGGGTTGTTAAGATGAAGCCGGATTTAGTCGTGGGGAACTTTTATCAGCAACAATATTTGATTAAGACGCTCGCAATCACAAGAAATTTGGCTAAAAGAATTGTTTTCATCAACCGGGAATGATTCGAATGCATTCGGATTTTATCGAGTACATCTTGATTTGACGCTAACTTAAACAATCTCGCAATTTCTCGTCAATTCTCATTCGATAAACTATCGCTTTTCTTCTTGATAAAAAAACGAGAATTTTTGTTCGGTTTTGATCAATGCGTTTAAATCCTTTCACAGAAATGTCGGCAGAAATGCATTCAGATTTGTTCCACTTTTTTCGTTCTATTAAACTGCTATTTCAGTAAACAATTCCATCACTTCAGCTATTGTACTTTGAAATTATGTATTGTACGAAGAAAACGGAATATGCGATAGTTTACGGTTGGATTACGGAAGCAATCGGATCACTTCCGTCGGTCTTTTCCGTAGGAATGAATGAATGCAGTCTTTTTTAGTGCATATCGGGTAGAATGGTTGGCAAACGTGCCCACTTTGTATGACACCAGGCATTAAAAAGGCTCCAAAACAAAACACATGAATAAATAAATTAGTTTTTGATAAGGCCCTTATTAAAACAAAACTAATTCAATAATTTATGTCTTTTGTACGACGGTCCGTCCACCCCACAAGAAAGCATTATGTGCAGACCCCGGAACGTGAGCCTGGTCCCTTAAAAAGTATTTTTACTTGCAGAACTTGTTTGATGCTAATATCTCTTACTAAATCATTATGTTTTATTGATAGAAAAAAATATGGATAAGCCTCTAATTGCACGCTTATTCTTGATGTACAGGAATCGTCTAACGAAAATGTTACATTCGGAACACCTCGACAATTTCCGTAAATTGATTTTGAACCCGATCGAATTCAGATTGATCCGAGATATATTTGTGTAGAAGAATGCCGAAATGTTCCGAATGGGAAAAGTTACAAAATGTGACTTATGTCGTGAGAGAATATCGTAACAAATTGAACTACATGAAAGGTAGTGATTTTATGTCTGTGAAGATCGGCAGGCAGACAGATAATGACTTGGTACATTTGACATAAAGATGGTATGTCTGTCCAATAAAGCGTAAAAAGAACATTGCATCAGACACTCATTTGACTTTCCTTGGCCAGAGAAGCTAGATTACCCCCTTCTGATTTTATATAAATTGTCGCTGTATGAAAAGTGAACTCATGTAATTTGCCTGATCGGATATTTTCAGACTTAAATCCCCTTTTTCCATTCTCGTACCCAGAGGCTATCAAGATTCTAGATAAGTTAAACAAGTTCTAACAACTAATATTTAAAATTTTCGAGTCCACTTCCTGGTCCCCGAGCACTGATCCATTTGGGTTAAGTTCCTTACTCAAAGCAGGGATTCAAAATCCCTGCTCAAAGAAACAGTTAATGAGGTAGTTTTGGGCAGAAATTTTATATAACATAAATAAATTTTATATAAAACCCCGTGTTTTGATGAAATTCGAATTCACACAAATCTGGCTGCCCAATGATTATTAGTCCAACTTGTTATATAGGGTAAACTTTGAGAATCTTGCGTCGAGCTTGCAAATGTACGCGACAAGGGGAGTTAACCCGATAAAGTCTGTAAAATATTTTTATTTCGAGTTTACTCCCTTTTTGCGATGCAAATGCGACTATAGATTTATAATAACGCTAGCAATACACATAACTTCACTAGCAAACAGAATCCAATTTTATTCCTGGAAATAATCATTTTTATTCAAAGATATAAATACTGTGAGAGATGAATAAGATTTTAACTCGAACTAGTCCAAAATATAGAGAATATTAGGTTAGTGCCAATCTGTATGTAGTTTATCCGGCAAGTTGGAGAAAGGTTTATTCGGCGAGGCTTGCCGAGTCGAATAAACCTTTTGGAGACGAGCCGGATAAACTAAGTACAGATTGACACTAAACCTAATATTCTATTTATCCTACTCGCATTTGCTTGAATTATTTAAAATCCGAAAATTCTGCGTTTAACATGCTTTAAATTCAGATGGCCGATTGTCAAAGCGCCGTAATTGTGTTAAACGGTCTTTTAACTGTTTGCGCGTCAAGAAATAATCCCGATGATTGACGCCATTATATATTATTGAAGGCAATATTTTAAATGAAAAAAGAAGAGAAAACACTAAAATAAACTCGTTTTATAAATAAACAATGAAAAATTCATTTTTGGACGAATAAATCACTTGCGAATTTTCCGAGGACGAATCAGTTTTTATGACGTCATGTAAGCAAAGTTTGTTGTCAACATGGCGGTCGTATTTTAGGAGCGTTTGTAGGATTCGTCATTACTATTATTTATCATGGATTTAACCAATATTATCAGGATAATTTGTTATTCAAACTTCCAATAGACGATAGGATATTTGGATGAAAGGATTAAAGGGAAATACACTCGCAGCGAGCCAGCGACGCTGAAAGATGTCAACAATTTTCAGAAAATGGCCAGGACGGTTTGTGTCGTGAATGACGATGATGATTTTTTGAAGCCAGTTTCATTATATTTAATTTATGCGTGGCTTGGCTTTGGTAAAACAATAGTCAACCTATGTATTTACTGTATAATGGCTGGATATTCGTCAACTTTTACACAGAAAGGATTTAAACGCAAATTTAGGAGTCAGGCACTGTACAGAGGACTTCGACGATTGAGTTTTTGCTAAATTTGAATTATGAAGTAAGTGATTTTTGATTTACACTTAAAATGAAATTGTTTGTAAAATCCCTTATAAGATTATTTTGTGTAAAATATATAAAAGAATGAAACGCAGCCGCTTTTGATGCCTAATGTTATGATTATGCAGTAAAGTAGTCCGTCAATGCGTAGTCACGTGACTGCCGAATAAAGCAACGGTGCCGAATAAAGATAGGTTTATTTGGTCAATAGGTTTTCCTTCTAAAAGATCACTTTGGGGTAGGATAAAATTATTTATTTTACAATTCATTGTATTATTTGTACTTTAGGGAGTTTACAGAAACTTAAAACAAATTGTTTTGAAGAGTAGCCACGAATAAGCGTATATAGATATTTTAGATATCACGGGGAAAATACTTTGATGAAGAAATGGAAATTCAAGGGAAACAACTCAAATTGTTATTTTCACCGAAACTACGGCCAGTACGGGTTTTATCTTTAACCGCATAAACTGATGACGTATTACACATCCCATGTGCATGTTCTCCGCCATTTGGTGAACTGTGGTTCGTTATTCACCATATTTCATCAGGATTTCTTGCTTATTTGAGTTCATGTACTAAAATCACACTTTCAGTTCAATAAGAGAAGGTATGCTGTCCTAAAAACACTCATTTTCACTGACCCATAGCTTTAGTTTTCTTCGTTTCATTGATCAAAGTTGGACCATACTTCAATCTGAAATTTTGCCGGTTCATGGGAAAATTGGGTTCATTGACAATATAACTTCGATTGTTCCGTATTTTCACTGAATTATCTTGGGCATGTCGACAATTAATGCTAGATATTTGCGGGGGCGATCTCATCTGGTGTCGCATTTTACTTTTTCAGACTCTGTTCTAACTGTGTTGCCAGTTGTGTTGTCCAAATATGTTTATCTGAACAGCTGCAACTCGCAGACTATTCACTAAACTCATGTAACCATATGTCACACTATGGTTTGTGACAGAATTCTGCATAGAAGCACAAGGGAACACTTTCTTTTAACAACATGGCACCAGTCCCATTTGTATATTTAAATCTTAAAAAGTTGAATTGTCATTTTGCAATGGTCCAGTCAAATATAGTAGACTAAACTTCACGGCTAGAATGCACTTTACCGGTATGCGCCTACTGCGCTTGTGTCATTTTGCAAGTGCGCGTACGCTGCTAACTTAGCAATAATGTAAACAAATATCGCGTCGCCATTCTTCATTGAGTCGGTACTGACATTACTGACCATAAAAAAGCGGGGGTTAGTGGGCAGCAGCCCCCGATAAAAGACAGAAAATATCATGAAATTAAAATAAAATCACTTACCTTTCTATTCAAACAGGTCAAAACTGTTTTCATGAAATGAATTGTCCTGAATTGGCTGAAGTGATACATGGCGCCGAAAGTCGCGCACAAGCGCTTATCATATTTCTACTTCCAGTGAATTACTACGTACTGGTAGCCCCAACTTCACTTCTATACAGTACTTGTCATAGGATGATCTGCCTGGCAGACTCTGTTTCATAATTTATCTTACATGATATTTACTCCTTGGCATGGGATTTTCTCTTTGGCCTTGCACACATCTATCACATTGTTACTATGTAAAGTATGTTAAAATCTACTTGGCACTGGATCTGTAAAGAATTTATTCTCTACTTGCTATGATATTGCTGCCTTAACCAGGCATTCATTGAATAGGAGATACACAATTAATGCAAGTTTAAAACTAAAATAAAATTAATCAACTCAATCATGCAACTTTAAGAGTGTTTTTTTATTTCAGGTATAACAAAGTCGGTACAATGTCACGTTTTTTCAAGGGATCAGACTCAGACTCTGATAGTTCGGAAGATTCAATAGAAGTACAAGTTCAAAGACCAACTGTAGCAGCCAAGTAAGTTATGCAACTTTTGATGCCATGTATGTTCATATGATTTGTTACAAATGGAATTTCTTCT
Organism: Mactra quadrangularis; assembly: GCA_025267735.1. NCBI lineage: Eukaryota > Metazoa > Mollusca > Bivalvia > Venerida > Mactridae > Mactra > Mactra quadrangularis. The sequence continues at coordinate 41,102,761 of CM046305.1, read as the reverse complement.
GAGGCCAGTATCTTGGTCTCATTATCCCATTTTTTTAAATAGATAAGATATCCAAGTTTGTAAATTCAAAACTGAAGAAAGTCGGAAATAGGACTTTTTCGGCATTGCCTTTTAGTTAAATTTGCATATAATTTAAAATGATTATTACTACTTTGCTGTTCTTCATGGAGTAGTAACATAAATACTTTCGTGGAGTTTGGTCATGAAATTATTCTACGGCCATTCTCCTTCCTACCAATGATTTTAATTATGTAGGGCAGTTGTCAGTCACTGATGAAAGTATGCACTTAGTAGTTGGTTATCAGCTAAATCCAGAGATGTAGCCTTTCCAGGAGGAGTGAGTAGGTTTACTGACCACTGTTATATGACCTAAACTCTGTGCTGCTACAGTGTTAAACCCAACAAACAAACAACATGAATTGTATAAAATGTTATAGTGAGAAGATGACCAGAATGATATTCTTTAAATAGTAAAATTTTATCTTGAAGTTTGTCAATTAATTCAACACAGACCAGGCTTTCTTGTAAATGCACCATAAGATTGCATTTATTTATACAGTTACATTTCAAATGATTAATTGTAATTTTGTAGGGTCTACCAGTTTAGTGACGATGAAGAAGAGACCAGAAGAGTTGTACGAAGTGAGAAAGACAAAAGGTAAGACTTAGGGCTGTCACAATACATGTATACCGGTATATTGCAATACGCAGCTGTGCAATACGTACCCCGTACTGGTATTTGGTATTTTTTTCATTGTAAAATTCTTCCCTTGGAGAAATAATTGTAGCAAAGCGTCAGTTTTTCCATTGTTTATTCAATTCAACCTTAAGTTTTAACCGATTTCGACGCGTCACAGTCCTTGATGACTTTAAATACTTAAAGAGGCTAGATTCTATTAGTAGCTGCATGTTAAATTTGCATTCTTTCTGTTAAATACAGCGGAGGCACAACGAATTTAAATATCCACAATATATCGTGGTATGTATCGCCATACGTTGCCAGGGTATTGCAATATATAGTGATACGCTTATGGCGTATCGTGACAGCTCTAGTAAGACTAGTTAACAATATGTTGGTGTCAAAGAATGTTCATTAGTCTATATTCGGTTTCATTTTTCCTGATGTTGTTCTCCTTTGTTTAACTCAAAATGTTATTCCAAATCACAGCAATGAAAGCTCCTCCAAATTTTGGTATAATTTATAGTCAAGGGTGAAAGCTTTCAGTAACAATACTGATTTCAGTATTTTGAGAATAAATTACTTAATGCAATTTACATGAAATATGTATATTTCAGTTTTTTCAGAGTAGGTTTTCAGTATTTTTCAAACTTTCAACTTTCACCCATGTATTGTCAAGTGGAGTAATTGTTGTCTATGGCCTTATTTATTTTCTAATTCTTTTTGAAGGTAATATTGATTTTTTCTAGGCTTTCGGTTTGTCACTAATTTTACTATAATACTTATATCATTTAATGATGTTTATTTTCAGATATGATGAATTACGTAATATTATTAAGAGTTTGAAAAACAAGAAAAAGATAAAAGACATGAGTAATGTTCTCTCAGGTTAGTTACACAGCAGTGTTGTATGTTTGAGTTAAGGGATAAAGGACAGACTCAATTCAAGAGTCTAAATATTAGATAGAAAGCGATCCAATGCTTTGAAACACATAGTTAACTCAATTCTTGCTCTTCTACAATCATATAATGTGGCGTGAGCTGAATAAGTTAGTGATTAATAACAACGCTTTTTTTCCACAAATTTAGGAATATGACCCATACCACTAGAATTAGCAATTTTATCGACATTTTGGTTTAAATTGGGATGAAATGTCATGCAAATTCAATAACAATAGCAGAATTAAAAAAGTTTTAGTTTAATTTTTCATTAAGTTAGTTAGTTAGTTAATTAAAAAGAAATGTATCATTTTAAGCTGAAACATATTTGATTGAAATTTGGGAAAAGATATGATTTTAGACTGGGAATGTAGCCCATAAACGGCTATATAATTTACTGAAAATAAACACTGAATACAGCACTAAAATGGGGAAAAATTGGTTGAAGGTTTGAAGCAAGTGATTTCAGATTGTGTATGCAATTATTGCCTAAATTTAGATTTGACGAATGTCTTTCCTTCTTGTCACTGATTTATTCCTTCCTGTTTTGATATTTACTATCTTACCTGATATTTTCAGAGTTTGAATCTTTGGTTAAAGCTTTTGATAAAGCCAAGAAAGTTGTAGAGAAAGAAGGAATACCAAGATTTTATATCAGAACTCTAGCAGAACTTGAAGATTTTGTTGGTGAAGTAAGTATGAGTTTTAATATTTAACTATCTTAAGATTTTGGTCAAAGCCTTAACCTGCTTGTCTTAAGTCCTGGACTAGTGAACAATTATTGTGGTTAAAATTATTATTTCATATAGTTGAGTTAGCTATAAAAAGTTTGTCAAGAGTCTTATGGTGCAATTAGACATTTATAACAGCCTTTAAGGCCCAAAAAGGATTAATACCCTAAACCATTTAACAATCGACCTCCCTGACCTTAACTGAGTTCCTGAACATACACTTTGTAAAATCAACTCACTTTCCTCCCATGTTTTATAAAATTTGTACTTTATATTTTCAGTGTTGGGAAGATAGGGAAGGTAGAAAAAAGATGAATAAAATTAATGCTAAAAGTTTAACAACATTGAGACAAAAGTTGAAGAAATATTTGAGAGATTATGAGAAAGAAGTGGAAGAATATAAAGAGAACCCTGACGAGGGCGATATAGAAGATGAATTTGATGCTGAAGATGGTAAGAAATAAGGGTTTTAAGGGTTTTGGCGGTTTTAAGGGATTTAAGGGGTTTTAAAGAGAACCCTGACGAAGGGGATATAGAAAATGAATTTGATGTTGAAAATGGTAAGAAAAGGGGTTTTAGGGATTTTAGTTTTTTTTGGGGGGGGGGTTAAGTGTTTTTTAGGGGTTTTAGTGGTTTTAGGGTTTTCTTAGAGAATCCTGATGAGGGGGACATAGAAAATGAATGTGAGGCTGAAGATGGTAATATATTGTTTAGTAATAGAGCTGAGTATTGCTAGGTTGTTAGTTTCTTGTTTCCTATCCAGATAGTAGCATAGTATCATAACAGTTTATATGTGAGAAGCAAAGAAAATCAACTCATACAAAAAGTGTTTATGACAGTTGTCTCCTTCCTCAAGTCTATTTATACTTGGTACAAAACATACCATCTTGAAAACATACCATTGGAATTCCTGCGTTCTTAGTGACATATTTGACACATTAGTCAACATCTTGTTAAACCCTGAAAGGTTGTTTGTAATTTCTTTTGTCCTTTTTTAACTACAAATAACAATTATTTATTGAATATAGAAAGTTGTAGCTGTATAAAATTGGTTGACAGTTGAACCACTTGTAATCTATATGTTACTGGACTGGTGGACGGTTGAACCACTCGTAATCTATATGTCACTAGACTGGTGGACGGTTGAACCACTTGTAATCTATATGTTACTGGACTGGTGGACGGTTGAACCACTCGTAATCTATATGTCACTGGACTGGTGGACGGTTGAACCACTGGTAATCTATATGTCACTGGACTGGTGGATGGTTGAACCACTCGTAATCTATATGTTACTGGACTGGTGGACGGTTGAACCACTCGTAATCTATATGTCACTGGACTGGTGGACGGTTGAACCACTGGTAATCTATATGTCACTGGACTGGTGGACGGTTGAACCACTCGTAATCTATATGTCACTGGACTGGTGGACGGTTGAACCACTGGTAATCTATATGTTACTGGACTGGTGGACGGTTGAACCACTCGTAATCTATATGTCACTGGACTGGTGGACGGTTGAACCACTCGTAATCTGTATGTCACTGGACTGGTGGACGGTTGAACCACTCGTAATCTATATGTCCCTGGACTGGTGGACGGTTGAACCACTCGTAATCTATATGTCACTGGACTGGTGGACGGTTGAACCACTCGTAATCTATATGTCACTGGACTGGTGGACAGTTGAACCACTCGTAATCTATATGTCACTGGACTGATTGGGATTGGACTCGGTTCATAGTACAAAGGCTAAATTTAGCACCGTTATATATTCTATTTCTAGGAGACGCTGACACGGAGGAAAGTGAAGATGAGGTGCCGGTAGCTCAAAGTTTCTTGAAGAAAGAAAAACAACCCAAACCTACTGTAAGTTCCGTTTACTTTTATTTACTTGATAAACTTACCTTATGAATATTAATGAGCAAAATTTTCATTTTGAAATGTGCCCAGTCTCTAGATATTTTAAAGAAACAGTTCAAACCCACTTTTTTCTTGATTACTATGATCACTGTATTGATCACTATTCCTTAGTTTTCATTAGTATTGATTTTATTATTTTCATATTTTATCATCTCTTAACCAATTAAATATATTCATAATTATACATATGATAGTGAAGCACTTTTGGACATATACATGTATTTAATATGAAAAGGTCGCTTTACAAATCGAGGGTTGCCTGCAAGACTGTAGTAACTAGCTCTTTAATGCAATGCACTTACTACAGTATTGCAGGCAACCCTCAGAATATGGTGTATAATTATATTTTTATTAAGTTTCATATACGCAGATATTTAGGGATTTTTAAGAATTAACCACCTCTCACATGTAAGTATAAATCTCATGATTTGTTTTGTTTGTTTTATTATAGAAGATATATGATGATGATGATGACGATGATGATGATGATATGGATTATACTGATGATGATACTGATTCTGATGATGATGCCCCTGTAGATTATACCAACATGGCTTCTTATTTCTTGAAAGACAAGTAAGTTCATTATTTTTATATGCCCGAAAGAATTTTGGGCATATTATGTTATACCCCCTGACATCCGTCCGTCTGTTAGCAATTTGGTTTCCGGAGCACTATTACCTTAAAACTGAAAACAGTTTCAGTTTCCGGAGCATAACTTAAGTTCCATTTGGTCCACAATATTCAAACTTCATACGATGATTGTCCATATCGGGTAGAAGACTCCTATTGATTTTGGGGTCACAAGGTCAAAGGTCAAGGTCACTATTACCTTAAAACTGAAAACAGTTTCAGTTTCCGGAGCATAACTTATGTTATACTCATCACGAATAAAAAGAACCATTCTCAATGGTATCTTTTTTCTCTACTTTGTTTTCCACAATTATTCATAGTATGATATTCATATGAAATATTCTCATGTCTCACAAATGCTTCATCTTAACTAAAAAAAACAACACTTTCCGGCATATAATGCTCCGCCTAGCGGTGCTCTTGTTTATACTTTCTAGAACTCTGTACTTTCTCTATTTAATAATGTTTCGGCTTATAGCATTTCTCAAACATGTTTTTTTTAAATGTTACTAAATTCTTCTTATTATTACATGACAATATACATATAGATGACAAAAGGTTGTAATTACATTTTTAAAAATATATCCATCTTTGAGAAATGCTTTGGTTGGTTGGTTCATATTCAATATGAAAAAAGCGCTATACAAATTTGGCATATAATAATAATGAGGGACTTTATTCAGTTATCTTTCCTTGATAAAATCAGAAGCAATCCGTCTGGTAAGTAGGTCCTTACAGTTGGAATCCTCGGATTTTATCTTTGAATTCCTATGTAAGGATAAAGTATTTCATGTAATATCTTTCTTGTTGATAAAGATATTAATAGAAGTGATGACATTTAGATAGTTCTTCGCCCTAAAAATACTTAGCTCGGATTTCAAACAAATTATATGATGTATAAAAAAGTTATTCAAGAATAATTTTGGCAAATTGACATTGAAAAGTAAGGGTAAAATCCGAGTAATCCAACTAATTGGACCAAACTATTTGAAGGGTTTACAAAGGGAAATAACTGACTAAAGTCCCTTATTGATAAACAATATCTAATGATTGAGCAGACAATTGAGCCCATCATCATGGCTATAACTAATGAAGCGCCATTGTAAGTAATTTTAATATAGAATTTATAAATCGGCAGTATTACTTATTGAAGGTCACTGGAGATCACTTAAAGAGTTTACTTTTATATGAATTACAAAGAAATACAAATGAGGCACTTATGTTGTAAAAAATTAAGCCAATAATTTAGTAAAAAGGCCCTGAAAAAGCCCTAAAGGCCCTAAATTTATGTATAAGTTATCTGTATGAACCATGAGTCTGCCACGTTTCCCAAAGTGAAAATAAACACTGTATACTATATGACTAAATACTCTTATATTATATTATAGGACTGCTGATGATAAGAAGGATAGTAAGGCTAAGAAAGTTCGTACAACAAAAAGATCTCAAGTTAAAGATACAGGTGACAGAAGTGATGATGATGGCGGAGAATGGGAGGAAGTTACTGGAAAAGGTGGAACTGTTATAGTTGCTGTAAGTTGTTGGTTTTTATAAACCCCGCCCCCTGCCCCTTCCCTTATAATGTAACCCCACCTCTCATGGTACATAGACCTTAACCTAGTATCCCATCAATTCAAAGTAAACTGAGTAGAATATATCTTTAATTTTTAAACAAATTTGTATAGATATTTGGAACCCGGGTCGATAGCACAGTTGGTAGAGTGCCGGGATTTGGATACTTGTGCCCGAGGGGGTGCGGGTTCGAATCCCACCCGGGGAGGTTATACCCTTTCATGAAAATTTGACAATAATGTTGATTTTCCTCCATTGATTAGATAATATGGAGAAGTTTCCGGCCTTGTGGAAGGGTAGGTGAGTACTGGTTATAGACAATGGTCCAGGAAAGCTAGGTAAGGTGCGCTGGACGCCGTGAAATGACCTTAATTGTGTTGACACGGCGTTAACTCCAATAAATAAAATAATATAGATATTTGGGTCTTCAGCAGCGAATAAATGAAATGAACTTTCCGATGATTTTTTGTGATACACTGAATGACCCTTGTTTGATATTTTCTAGGAGAAGCCCAAGATGTTCCCTAAAGATACTGAAGTCAACCATGAAGCTGTTAACAAGAAATTAGTTGAGATTATAGCTGCAAGAGGAAAGAAAGGAACTGACAGACAAGAACAGATTGAACTGTTGAAGGAACTCTATTCCATTGCTGAAACAAACAATCTTGGCCGAGCTATGGCCGTTAAAATTGGTTTTAATATCATAGCCGCCATCTTTGATTATAATCCTAACATCGCAACCTGTATGAGACAAGAAATGTGGGAATTGTAAGTACCGTCAGCCCTTCTTTCCATGATCTGGGGAAAGGTGATAGGGCCTTACTTAAAGGGATAACTGTATAAAATAATGAAATCAGGGGAAAACAGTCTGCACAGTCCCATGGGTGAAATGATACAGTATTAATACTCATTTCAGTATTTTGATAATAAACACCCCTATTTGATGTATATGAAATCTGTTGATAACCGTATTATGGAAGTAGGTTTTCTTTATATTCAAAACTTTCAACATTCACCAATGCGGTCCTAGCATTAACACACAAAGTCTGAAGCCTGGAACTGATTTGAGCCTGTAAAAATTACTTCATATATATGTCATATAGTCAGACTAGTTGCTAATTTTGTGCTTTATCATATAAATAAATCACTAGATAGTCAATGACTGCTGCAGTGTTATGACTGAAGAATCATTGAAAAGTTGTGTTAAGCATCTGAAAGACAAAACCAAACTGTAAGTGTCTGTTCAAATTGTGGTGAAAAGCTTCATAAAACCTTAGCCAGTGTTAAATTATTTGACCATTCTAGTTTATGTATGAATGATCATTTATATTTCAGATGTATACATAATGTCAAACAATTATTGGTGGAATTAAAAGCTAATCCTGATATTACTGTAGGAGCTAATATATCTGAGGATTCGGAATCTTTGGAGGTAAGATAATCTATTTACTTGTCACTAAGTGTAATTTCAAACAGTTTTTTTGTTTGTAAAAACTTTACTCTTTATTTTTATGATTTATTCTTTTTAATTGAATAAACTCTGTGTTAAAACAAATTATAGTAATTGTATGACTATCATTATTACTGTTACATAAACTTAAATCTCTTAACCTACGTCTATGACCAGTCCTCACCTACCCTTGCATAAAGTGTACAACTTCTCTATAGAGCTTATTATTGGAGTTATATTGACATTGTCAGATTTTTATGTATAATAGCACTGGGAAGGTCAATCAAGAAACCCTGCAGGACACTAGATTCAAATTGTATTAATAATTAATGAAAATTAAATGCTCAGGATGAAAAAAATCATCTGTTTTCTCTGGGCTCCAATCAGTCATTATTTTAGGGCCATTGGGTCACACATTTTTAAATCCTAGGTAAAACTCTGCCTGGATGGTAAACATATTTTATGATATCTTATTTCTTATCAGGTTATGGTATAAACTTATGTTCTGTGATTTGAAATCTTCAAAAGAGCAGCTTTAAATCTATTTATAGAATTAAGAAAAGACAATAATATTTTATACATGTATACATTTTAGAGTTCGCCATTCCGTGTACGAGGATGTATTCTAACAGTAGTTGAAAGATTATGTGAGGAATATATTAAAATGTTACAAGCTTGTGATGCTCATAGTACTGAATATGTTGAAAGGTGAGTTGTTATTTATTGTGTTAACTGGTGCCTGATGACAGCCTGGCTAGCTCGGTTGGCTGTGCGCAGTTCAAGTAATCAAGAAATCTTGGGTATGATTCCTGGGCAGGGCATATTTTCATTGAGTTTGGTCATTTTCCTCCAAGTTAAAGAGCTTTTTTGTGTAAAATGATAACCTCAAGGTTTGCTAAGCACGGAAAAGACAAATATTTAAAAACCATTGGATGTGAGAGTTAAGAATGCTTTTAAATGGATGGGGATTAAGTTTTAATGGATTGACTGCTTGTGCATTTTGTCAGAATATTGGGGCTTTATTGCCGGAATTGCACTCTATGTCCAGGAGAAATATAAGTATCCTATGGTTGAAATCTGATAAAAGTATGTTTGGTTAAGACCCCTGGAACTTCTGTAATTTTTTCGAGACTTTGCTTTCACTGACAGTCTCATGCTTGAAGTTACTATATCATATAAATGATTACATTACATCGTTTATTATCCCCCGCCGATGAAATCGGGAGGGGGATATAGTTTTGGCGTTGTCCGTCCGTCCGTCCTTCCGTCCGTCCATCCGTCCGTCCGAATTTCGTTTCCGGAGTAGTTCTCTGCAACTACTGGCTGGAATTCAACGAAACTTTATGGGAATCATCAATATCAAGAGGAGATGCGCATGTGGTCAGCTTTTTTTGGATCAGACCCTTTAACTCAGAGTTATAGCCCTTGATTAGTTATGTAGTATGCATATAGAGTAAAAGTCGTTTCCGGAGTAGTTCTCTGCAACTACTGGCTGGAATTCAACGAAACTTTATGGGAATCATCAATATCAAGAGGAGATGCGCATGTGGTCAGCTTTTTTTGGATCAGACCCTTTAACTCAGAGTTATAGCCCTTGATTAGTTATGTAGTATGCATATAGAGTAAAAGTCGTTTCCGGAGTAGTTCTCTGCAACTACTGGCTGGAATTCAACGAAACTTTATGGGAATCATCAATATCAAGAGGAGATGCGCATGTGGTCAGCTTTTTTCGGATCAGACCCTTTAACTTAGAGTTATGGCCCTTGATTAGTTATGTAGTATGCATATAGAGTAAAAGTCGTTTCCGGAGTAGTTCTCTGCAACTACTGGCTGGAATTCAACGAAACTTTATGGGAATCATCAATATCAAGAGGAGATGCGCATGTGGTCAGCTTTTTTCGGATCAGACCCTTTAACTTAGAGTTATGGCCCTTGATTAGTTATGTAGTATGCATATAGAGTAAAAGTCGTTTCCGGAGTAGTTCTCTGCAACTATTGGCTGGAATTCAACGAAACTTTATGGGAATCATCAATATCAAGAGGAGTAGCGCATATCGTCAGCTTTTTTCGGGTCAGACCCTTTAACTCAAAGTTATGGCCCTTGATTAGTTAAGTAGTATGCATATAGAGTAAAAGTCGTTTCCGCTCTATTTCTCTGCAACTAATGGCTGGAATTCAACGAAACTTTATGGGAATCATCAATATCAATAGGAGATGCGCATATCGTCAGCTTGTTCCGGTCAGACCCTTTAACTCAGAGTTATGGCCCTTAATTAGTTATGTAGTATGCATATAGAGTAAAAGTCGTTTCCGCACTACTTCTCTGCAACTAATGGCTGGAATTCAACGAAACTTTATGGGAACCTTAAAAACCAAAAGGAGATGCACATATCGTCAGCTTGTTCTGGTCAGACACTTTAACCTCAGAGTTATGGCCCTTGATTAGTTATGCAGTATGCATATAGAGTAAAAATCGTTTCCACGCTACTTCTCTGCAACTACTGGCTGGAATTCAACGAAACTTTATGGGAATCTTCAATACCAAGAGGAGATAGGCATTTCGTTGCCTTGTTCAGGTCAGACTCTTTAACTCAGAGTTATGGCCCTTGATTAGATATGCAGTATGCATAATAGAGGAAAAAAGTTTCTGCGCTATTTCTCTGCAACTAATGGCTGGAATTCAACGAAACTTTATGGGAATCATCAATATCTAGAGGAGACGCGCATATCGTCGCCTTGTTCTGGTCAGACCTTTCAGCTCAGAGTTATTGCCCTTGATTAATTGTGCAGTGTTCATATAGAGAAATATTGCTATTTCTTTGCAACAGCTGGATTGATTTCAACAAGATTTTATGGAAACCATCAATACAGAAAGGAAATTTGCATCTCATTGGCATGTCCTGATAATTTTTATTAACATGGAGTTATGTATGTTCCCTATTATGGTTTTATGGATTTTTATATTTATTGATAAAGCCTTATGTCTCCAGTTGTTGTGTTAGTAAAAACAAGTACTCGGCGGGGGATATTAATTCAACGAATTTGCTTGTTTATTAATTGTATACTTTAGTAAAAAACCCATTTCAATTCTGGGTGATGTCTGTAGGCAAACTGGTAATTGCCTTAACAGATAAATGTTATTTTCTCATGCTTGACTTGTATACTTATTTTCAGACTCCGTGATGATGTAACTGTATGTACAATTATAGATGAGCTAGTCAGTTATTTACATGGTAGATCAACATCAGAGGAGATATGTCGTGTCTATCTTAGAAAAGTGGAAAGTACTTATTATAAGGTAATTGTTTTGTATCGTATTTATGCTTTCTTCAAGTACACAGATTTTTCCCACTAGTCCTTACAGATTGCCAACTTGTAGTTAATTTTATCTGTAAATAACTTGTTAATATCTGTTAATAACTTGTCACAACTCTAGTAAAATCAAATTGTAAAACAAATTGTTGACAAGATATTTATTGCTTCTTGTGAGTAAATTATGCTGCAATTATCTATACAAGTCCTTTTTACCAATTTCTTAACAGTTTAATGCATGAAACCATGGTATAACATTCATGACAAGTATACATTTATTATGAGTTAATGACAACATGAATGGTCTATATAGTACTGCAATGAATACATCGATATATATATCGGTGTATCGTTCATATTCATTTCTCGATATCGTCGGTATGTTTTGAGTCCTATGAATGACAGCTCTATTAATTTGTTTCTATAACAGATGGGAACATGTTCTGAGGCAGAGATGAGTACACTATGTCAGTATATCTATATTTGTTTATATTACAGATGGGAACATGTTCCGAGGCAGAGATGAGTACACTATGTCAGTATATCTATACTAAAGATAGTACCGACAGATTACGTACTCGTGCTATATTGTGTCACATCTATCACCATGCCTTACATGATAGATGGTTCCAGGCTAGAGATTTAATGTTGATGTCACATTTACAAGATACTATTCAACATTCTGATGTACCCACTCAGGTAAATACAATCTGTCATTACATTTTACAGTGATTTAGCAAAACTTTAGGATTTTTAACTGTCTGTAGGGGCATGTGTCCATATATATGACTTTGAGTTTCTAGTAATAGTTTATAACAATTTATGATGTCCCCACTTGGGTAAGGCTATAAAATCTTGTCTTTATGGCAAACCAACCCTACCTAGGCTTTTTGAGGTTAAGTTATTGATTTATCTATTAGAAGATGATTAGTGAAAATATCAATTGGCTCGGTTAAGAACAACTCTTTTTGTTTCAGAAAAGTTGATATTTAAGTTGAAATGAGCAGCTTTGATGTCTAACCGTCATTTTGAAAGTATAAATACTGATTTCTGCAATTTGAGAATGAATTACTCTATGTATATTTTCATGAAGTCTTGGTATTTTTGAAGTATGTTTTCAGTATTTACAAAACTTTCAACATCCACCCATGTAACCTGACTATATGTTGTTATATAATTGTAGATCTTGTACAATAGAACTATGGTACAATTAGGTTTATGTGCATTCAGACAAGGTATGACTAAAGATGCACATAATGCCTTGGTTGATATACAGAGTGGTGGTAGAGCCAAGGAACTCCTAGCACAGGTAATATAGGGTTGTAATATTGTATTGTAGTATTTTCAGCTTTGACCTGGGTCTGTAGTGCAATTGATTGCATATTGGAATCTATTGTCCAGGAAAGGGATATGAGTTGACATGACTTAACACTCATTTTAAAAAATAATTAGCTTGGGTCTTTGTGCACTGGTGGAGCACAGGACTTTGAAATTCAGAGGTCCTGGATTAAATTCCAGACCAGGGCTGGTTATACCCTTTCCTAACAACTTATAATGATAGAATTATTGTACTGGTATTTACTATGATGTTGGTTTACAAATATTTGGGTATGAATGCTATTTTTATAGATAGAAGTGATATGATTCTTGTAGCACTGTACACGACGTAATGTTGACATTCATCTCAGAAATGAAAGAAAACTTGTATGTAGTCTTCATTTGAGCATGATAACACGTTCTTTTCCCCATGTATGAATAGTTTGAGGTCTTATTGCAATACACCATTTTCCTGTTAATATCAAGATGTATTGAGAATATTGCCCAAACACTATTATAAAAAAGTAATGGATTGTCAATTTTCTGATTTGAAAGTGATTTTCTTTTATTATATTATCATCTTTTATATAATTATAATTGTAGGGTTTATTGTTACAAAGACAACATGAACGTACCCCGGAACAAGAAAAGATTGAGAAACGTCGTTTATTACCGTATCATATGCATATAAATCTGGAATTATTGGAATGTGTATATCTTGTGTCTGCTATGTTGATGGAGATACCTTATATGGCTGGTAGGTCACTCTTTATATATATATGATCAGGGATGTGAATCTGAAAGTCAAAGTGTCTAGAACCAAAATGCATTTGTTCAGGAGTTTAATACTTGAAAAGAAATATTTAGAATTATAATGTTGCGTACATACTATAAGATACTATAAAGAATTGGTAATAAAGTAGTTTATTGTTGAAAATGATTCTACTTGTCCGCAGACATTATTTTTGTATGTGCTAGACAAGTCTGGCCTGAATAAATAATCACATTATATGTCAATTGTTTCTGAAGTATTACTAAGCATTCATGTTTACAAACACATTTTGAAAGTTTTCAGTATTAATACTGATTTCAGTATTTTGAGGATGAATTACTCAAAAATTTGTATGAAATCTATCTACATTTTACTTCAGTATTTTGAAAATATGCTTTCAGTGTTTTCAAAACTTGAACTTCTCTCCTTGTATAAAAATTAAAATAATTATTTCTTCAACAGCCCATGAGATGGATGCTCGTCGTCGTATGATCAGTAAGAATTTCCATCATGTATTACGTATGAGTGAACGTCAGACGTTGACTGGTCCACCAGAAAGTATGAGAGAACACATTGTGGCGGCGTCTAAAGCCATGAAAACTGGCGACTGGAAATCTTGTAAAAATTTCATTATAAATGAAAAAATGAATTCTAAGGTAAGGCTAGAATGCAGTGTTTATCATCAAATTTAGGAAAAGTGGTAGACCATTATTTTCAAATTACGGGGAAAGGGTTCTGGCATATTTTAAGGGTAAAGTGACAAAACTTCTACACGATGTTATGAAATTGCAAAAAATATGCATTTACATGTAATAGCATAAAATGTTTAAAACAAAAATTTAGCTGCAGCACTGGGAAAAATTTAATACAAAGATTGTTTTTTGTTTGAGACAAGATCAGAATTTATAAGTATTCTATGCTATGATAACTTCATACAATGATAACATACCAAGTGATGTATAGAATTAGAAAGTAACCTCAGCTCTACCTGGCTTTATTATTTTGGATTATTTCCCTTTGTTATTTTTGCATTAAGTTGGATATCTCTGTCAATTATGGTCAGATCATGATGAAAATCCGGTTTTAATGTGGTTTCCACATTACAATTCTTGCAATCAAATGTATATAAGATTTCTATGTGAGGCATGATTTAGGAAATATTTTCTTTTTTATGTTTACTGGTCACTGTTATTTAATTTGTATTTTCCAGGTATGGGATTTGTTCCAAGACAAAGATTCGGTACGTGACATGATAGTATGTAAGATACAAGAAGAAAGTTTACGTACATATTTGTTTACTTATAGTAGCGTCTACGATACGTTGAGTCTGGTCACACTAGCTGAGATGTTTGAACTTGATGTTTATAAAGTACATTCTATCATTAGTAAGATGATTATCAATGAAGAACTTATGGTAAGTTTGTGTTTTGTATTTCTTTAGGGTTGACTTCGGCCGTGATCAGGGAATGGATTTTATAGTCTGAATGTATGAAAAAGTCCTTGAATTGGATGAAAAGGCCTTGGATTTGGTGAAATGTCCTTGAATTTGATAAACTGACTTTGAACTGGAAGGAAACATCCTTGAATTAACAAATAAGTCCTTGAATTTAAGGTCTCATGTTTTGTGAAAAATCCTTGAATCAGATTAGTTCTTGAATTTGATAAAAAAAATCTTTGAATAAGAAAAAACCTTACATAAATCATTTTTCAGGTGTGCATGGACTCTGTATTCAACCCACATCTATTTGACCCATAGAGATGTGTGCTGCCAACTGAGCTAGTCAAATTGGCTGTTGAAATTTCATCATGGCAGTTAGCTAAGGAATTGTTTTTTAAATAACCACTTCATTGATCACAATACACTTAATAATCTAATATTATTAACAAATTTTGTGTATATTTCCAACAGGCCTCCCTGGATGAACCAACTCAGACTGTCATCATGCACCGTACTGAACCTACACGTCTGCAAGCTCTGGCTTTACAATTATCAGAGAAAGTTGGAACATTGGTTGAAAATAATGAAAGAATCTTGGAAATTAAACAAGGAAATTTCTTCTTTAACAAAGGACAGAGTAAGTCTAGATGTGCTCGGATATTTTATGGTATTACAATAGAAGCTGAGAGTTTGTAGGAGCAGTGGTCCAGTGGATGGAAGCGGGCTTAGGGATCTAGAGGTCCTGGGTTCAATCCCCACTAAGAGCACTGCTTCCTTGAGCAAGAAATTTACCTTTAATTGTTGAACTCCATCCAGGTGTAAGTTGGATCACCTGTCTGAGGGTGATTTTAATGATCAGGAGTTATCATACAAAATTGTTAAGTCGGCTGAACATAATTGTGGAAGCAGTCTTTAAACAGCTCTTTAACTTTTAATACCGCTTAGACCCTGGAGTGACAATACTGTCAGGTTTTTAGCAACTGTCCAGTTTTTCTCAATGTGACTTAAAACTTGAAAATATATTCTGGACCTAAAATTTTGTGCAGTTTCCACTCTCAACTTTTTCTCAGCTTCTATTGTATTGTATTAAGAAACTTGGAGGTTTTCAGTCTTATAGGGTGTTAGAAACTTACTTTTTGATGCAATACTTAGTGAGGGAAATTTAAAATAGAATTCAGTTTTAAATACATGTAGCATTTAGTGTTACATTGGCTTCAAGGTAAATAAACTCATTTGTTTTAGTTTGTAATTAGAAAGAATTGGCATACACCCCGTCTGAATTTAAACAACTTTTTAAACTGATTTACTAAGTTTTATATTATGATTTTAAGTACTATTGTAGTCACTTTAAGTCTGTATTAGTTTCAGACTTTTATTTTATCAATACTTAGTAGTTTTAAGCTTAAAATAATGAATTGATGAAAATTCAAAATAAAGCAAAGTATTCAATTATTACATTGAAAAAAATTAAATCACATCTAATTGACCTTCCAGTGAATCGTTGTGCACAGCCCTTACTAGTTTTTTCTCTGACCCTTTTTGTTGTATTTATATAGTAAATGATGTTATATTTAATGTACAGACATTACTTTACTTTGACTAACACTGATAGATGGTGAGTTGTTATATAAACTAACTAACCTATAAATGTACTTTATGTCTTGGTAAATTGTTGAAGTCGTAATCGGCTGCCACGACTCCAAGACAAATTTTCTCCACGACAACATTTTTGGTGTAATTTACCTTAAATGTATGGGTAGTTGTTTTTGTCTTGGAACCTTACCGACCGCCTACAACTGAACTGTTATAAATGTCTATATTTCTCAGATATGAAGGGTTTGTTTAGTATATGGTGACAGCAAGGTGATTGTATCTGTCTACTAGATTTTAACTACTATACTACATTTCATTTCTTCTTGTTTTTGTTTCTACCAGTTTGTGAATTTAAGTTTTTTGTTGCAATTTTCCAAAATTGCTGCTTTGGTCTTAAAACCTATGATTTTTTATTCATGGAAAATAAAGATATTCAATTGTCTTTAGCAAATATTTAGGGTTTATACAATTAAGAGGTGTTATGGGTTATCTGACAAGATCTTATTTAATTTTCCAAACTGGTAGCTATGATTTGGCAGAGATAATAAAATTTAATGATATTTAAAATTCAAACATTTCTTGTCTAAGATCAATGCACTAGAGTTTTAACTCTTATGGGAATGGACTTCTGGAGCTGTTCTGTAACCAAAATCATTTCAAATTAAGTTTAACTGTATTTTTAAAAGTTGCAACCATTCATAGTCTTATGTGGGAACATAGAGGTGTGCCTGTGATCTTGAATATTAGAAACAAAAAAAACCGAAAATATTCAAAGTAGCACTTCATTGCAAATCCTTGTTATGTAAAATCGCTTGTTGGTATCGTGACTGAGTCAAGTAGTGGGACACAACTCCTTTCTTTTATAAGATCCCTTATGAGACTGTGGATGGTTGTTGAAAAGTATAGTAGCTAAAATCTTGTATATGTTTATGTTAGTTCTTCTTGGTTTACTTTAAATTGATTATTCAATGTTTTTATGTCAATTGACCCATTGTTTTTATATGCTCATTGTACATGAGTACTGTTAAATTTCATACTATGGTCTATGGTGCATACATTAACCCCACTGATTTAAATACTCAATATATGCTTGATATCCCCATTACTCTATACTTGCTTAATAATTCTCATACATAGATATGGGTTACTATTTTTATTGATATTGAGTATATAGAAGCAGTGAGTATTTAAATCAGCAGGGTTAATGTATCTGCCACTGACAGTTGGGTAATATTTAGCAATAAGTGCAATACAATAGTACAATTAAATTTTGAAGCTATTATAGCTATGCGTCATTGTCGAGTCAAGACCTTGTAATTTAGTTAAGTTATATGTAAGAGACATCGATGTATGGTTTATTTTAAACACAAGGCTGATTTATTCATACAAGGAAATGAAGTAAGTATGTAAAATCTTTGATCAAACGAAGAAAAAGCTCTCATTTAATGTCAGAATTAACTTTTTACTTGAGATAAAAAACAAGACATAAAACAAATCAATTTAATATCCTTGTTTTGATAAGATATAGTATGTAACCTCTGAATCATTACATAGGCAACAATTTGTTGTTCAAAAGAGGTTGTACTGTGTAGTGAAACCTGTTTTAAATGACCACCTTTAAACAACTGTCACTTTTAAACAAGTGATTTTTTGCCTGACCTCGTGCATTTTCTAAGAAAAGTAAATACCACAGGCACATCCTTCTATTTAGTTCTTGAAGACATTTAGAGTTACCTCCCTTGGCTTGAAAGTAAAAATGTGTATAGAGGATTAAAAACAGAAGGGACAATAATGTCAATTTACAGACAAGGGTCCAGGAAAATTAGGTTAATTGTGCTCGCACAGCTTAACCCCCCCCCCCCCCCCTCAAAAAAAAGGACCACTACTGGCGCCTGTATTATCAAGCATCCTACAACCGATTTTAGTTGAAAATCCTTCAATATTATTGTGTTGTTAAATTATATCAAGAATTTTGATAATTTGCTGCCCTGGTTATTGGCTTCGAGGTTTTACAATAAATGTAATAATAACTCATTATCTTATTCAGTGCAAGAAATAATCTCGACTTTATTTGGTGTTAAAACATTGTCATTATTTCCAAGTATCATTTTAATATCACGACTTTATAGCTGTCTAATTAAAATGTTTAAAATCTTAATTGATTTTATTACTTGAATTGTGGTCCAGGAAATATTGTTTCATTTGTAGTTGTGAAGAATGAATATGAACTTGTATTTGTTGAATACAATTCAGGGGGGATATGGTTTAATATTTATGAGGGTTTGATGATAAAAGAGTTGCAGGATTCCAAAATCTTGGGAGGAATTCGTATCATTCTAAGCTGGGGATTCTGTCAGGATCCTTTAAAAAGTGCTCTTTTTAGCCAGATTTTTCAATGAAAAAAATTAACTTATAGTTTGGCTAAACCCAGGCTTCGGTCGGGTGTCATTAACAATTGCGTTAAAGTTTTTCTTTACCATTTAATTCTGCCATTCATTGTCAGATCTTTATGAAACTTCATACAATTATTAACATACCATGTGATGAACAGAATTAGACGGTAACCACAACTCTACCTGCTTTTATTATAGATTATTTTAAGTTTTAAAAAATCTGGCTTTAATGTGGTTTCCTCATTACATTTCTTGTTATGAAGTAAATTTCTCATAATTTGTTGGACAGGTGACACAATTATTTGCAGAAACTTTATGCAGATTAGAATTCTAATAATAACATCAAAATTTTAAATCTCTTGAAATTAGGTTGCTTTATTTAAGTCTAAAAAAAGAATTGTTCCGTTTTATTTTTTTCAAAATTTGTCATTTTGCTATGTTTTAGGGTCATTTCCCTGGCATAAGGTATTTAAATTATTTTCACAGATATATTAAGTCTGGAGTGGTATCTAATTTAATTAATTCGAACAATGAGATATGTTGTTCTTGTTATAAATTAATTACAAAACGCTAATTACATAGTTTCCTTCCTGAATGAATAATTGTTCTTTCAGTGTGTCGTAAAATATTCACGTTAAATAATTACAGTTTCATTTGCATCCATCTCTTAATTAAATTAAATTGTTAAAATTTTCAGTGAAAACATTGAAGATGTTAAACTTTCATTCCATTAGGTGAAAATATTTGTTTGTTGTCTTAGGAACTCTAAAATCTCTCTACATTGGTCAGTGAACTTTGCTTAATTGTATCGGTGAATTTCGTTCATCTGTCACTGAATGATACTTTAACCCTGCTGATTTAAATACTTAGTACAGCACTTATAGATTATAAAAAGTAATATTTTTGTATGGGAACTATTGTACAAATATTCAATATTTAATTTGGAAGATGACTGTTGATGAGAGGTTACTGTTTAAAATGGTAATTAATAAGGAATGTTAAGTCTAGTTTCATCGATTCCAAAATACAAAGGTTAGGGAAACTGTCCTCTACCTGACTAAAACAGTGTTGTTATTGTTAAGGTAGAAATAAGTAAGACTATTCAGAACATTTGACTTGGAGTTGTTGGTTCAGTGAACTGTCCACCACTTTGACTCTGAATCTACAACTGTTTAAAACATATCATTTGACAAAAAAACTTAAAACTAAGAGTGTTGGAACATTTTTTTGATTTTGTTTTGTTAGTGCGGTGTACTGTCGACTATACTTTGACTATAACTGTTTGAAATAGTCATAAGACATAAAAACTTCGAAACCAAGAGTGTTAGAACATGTGACTCAGTGTCATTGATGATTGCGGTACTAAAGATATAATGATAATATTATAGTAATATTATAGCTAGGTAATAGTTTATACTATAGTTAAATATGTCAGTGTATAATGGATCGTTCATGTTGTTGATAATTAGGATCAGTTATTAATATATCAACTATCTTGGGCTTAACGTAAAACTGTCCTAACTCAATTTTTTTTAACAAATGAGATTTTTTATATAAATGACTAAAGAAATATCAGATATATAGCTTTTCAATTATTAGGTTGAACCCCTTAATTAAGTTATATTCTCCTTAATAAAGTTGAATGGTGGAAATAGGTTAGATGAAAATTTATTGAATGGGACATAAAATCCTTAAGAGTCTCCTTTTACTGGAATAAATATAACATGGTTGTTTGACTCAGGATTTTATTATTACAAAGAAAATTAATGCAATTGCCATTGCTCTTGAATTTATGTTTAATCCCTCTTTTATCCTTAATGGTGATTTGATCCTTGAAGGATTTGGCCCTTGTAATTACATGTTAGGGGATTTGGTATACCCTTAAGATGTTAAATTCAGCTTTGACTTGGGTTTTCTGCTGGTATAGGAATTTCTTTGCAGCATTTACAAACGTACAGGTTCATTAATGATTGATAAAATTAATTTATCATGGAGTATAGTTGCTTTGGAAATCATAATCCAAGTTAAAAAACTGTTTGTCAATATTAATGATAAAATTAATTTAAATAATTTATAGTTCTTGTTATTTATTTGTTGTATTCAAAATGTTGGTTATTTCTAGTTAGTTTGTTTCAGTATTAAAATTTAGTTTATTACCAATTATAAAATTCATGCCTGAAATTGATTCTTTGTTTATTATGACAATGTAGCAGGTTAAGGCTGTGACTGGTTTTAACAGTCCCAGTCTAAGAATGGTCCAGTCAACCAAAATTTTGTTGATGTACCATTCAACCCAAACAAACAAACAAACAAACAAACAAATTAGCTTGATATTAGTAACTTGTCCTCAATTAATGTTTGTACTGGTTATTGGATAAACTCACCAAATGAACAAATTTTAAGGACATATTAATTCAGTTAGAATAATAAACTCTGTTCATAGTTTACTATGTTAGCAGGGCATAGTATACAATTGTAAAACATACAACTAATATGCACCAAAGGCAATGTCAACCATTATTATAAAAGCAATGTTGTATTTTATAATTTCAGATCAACAAAATAACCAACAGAATTCTGGCTATCAACAAAACCAACAAAACTGGAATAAGTATAAAGGGAAAAATGATAACAGTAGTAAGTTTGTGTTTCTATTTTAACATACCTCCTCCACCCTCTGAGCTAGCTGGGTCGGTAGTGCTCACATGGCTACTGATCGAGGGATTGTAGGTTTGATACCTGTGGAAGCATTCTTTCAACAAGTTTTGTCATAGAATAATTTCTGTGGCCATTTTTCCTCCTACCACTGGTTCTAAAACCATGTAGGGCAGTTGTCAGGGGAATTTTGCTTCAGGAATGGGGAAAAATACATATAATTTGGGGTTTTGGGAATGTGGTCCTAAAATCGGACCAAGATGGCATAAAAATTATTTTTAAAAGGTTTCTTGTGATAAGAATTTTGTATTCTTAAGAAATTACAAATTTGTAAAGATTTATGTTTGTTCATTTCAAATTGTTATTTTTTTAGTGAACATGTTTTAACTCATTATTTTATATTTTCAAAACTTTCTGTAGAAAATCGAGACTATGGTTATCAACAACAAAACTGGAGTAGGTTATTTATATTATATCGTAGAAATATTGTTGTCTTTGATGAATTATCTCCCCTTTTTCCCTCGTTGTTGTTTTATACTGGTCCAATTGTGATATTGTCAGTATTAGTTATCAGATTTGTATGTGACGTGATTTTGTGTATGTTGGATATGTCTTCTAAATAAGCCAGTGGACAATAGTCCACAGAAATATTCATGGATTCTCTGACTTTATGGCCTCCATTTTCCCTATTCAAAACAAAATTTCACAGTAAACTTACATTCAGTCCAGTAAAAAATTCTATTTTTCCATGAAAGATGCACTAAACCACTGTAGGCCTTTATAACTTATGCTACAGCATTAAACTTAACCAAAAAAAAAGAATATGTGACTTCAATTGCTGTCTTGTTTGGGTTTTTTTCTGTTGAAATGTTGTTATACCATCATATTGTAGCTTGGTTTATGTAGTCTTGTTTGACCTGTATTTTTGATGACAAAAATTGAAAACTTATACTTAGCAATTATATGGTGAATTTTTTAGCTCAACTTTTTGAAGAAAAGAGAGCTATTGATAAGCTTTTGCCATATTGTTGGCTTGTGAGGTTATAGCAAACTCCCCGCAGCGGTTATCTCCCTTTATCAAATTAATAACCACTGCCACCACAAGTAAAATTCGTCTCTCAGAGAGCCGAAAAACTTTTTTCATCTTTTCTTTTAAAATTCAATATTTTCAATAATTTTAGTCTTCTCTTAGTAAAATATGATGTTCAAAGTATAAAAAGTTAAAAAATTGTTTTAATTATCAATTTGTAGAAATAACAAACCGTGACGTAAGCACGGTGAGAAGTTTGGGCATTCTATAAATAGATAGTATTACAAGCGTCACGTGGTTTACGAGGTGGCAGTGATTAAGTAGCAAAGCGTGACATAAGCACTGTGAGGAGTTTGAGGTTATAGTTTTTAAAAGTCTTATATCTTCAACACTATTCATTTCTATGCATGATATTTTATTGAAAGTTGGTTTACACATTCATTGGAGCTATGTCAAGCTTATTGTAAAGGGACATAACTGTGGTTGAAATTTTTGAGTTACACACCATTTGTACATGTGTTCTTAAAATTTGCAACATTATGGGTTTTTTAAGTAAAATATCTTCAATGCCCTGAAATTGTTATATAATTTGGTTTTTACTTATCATAAATAATTGTGTCGCAGAATAAAGAAAGTATTTCAAAACGTCACTTTAGGGGCACTGAATTTTAATAAAATATTTTAAACAATTATTCAAAAATATTAAATTTGTTTTATTTCTTAGCCTGAATTTTCAAGGAAAAAATTTGGCCGATAGTTTTGCGAAACACGGGCGGGCGTCTGGTGTTGTTAACAATTGCGTTAAAATTTTCAATTTAGCATATATCTCTGCCATTTATTGTCGGATCTTTATGAAACTTCATACAATAATAACATACCATGCCATGAACAGAATTAGACAGTAACCACAACTCTACCTGGCTTTATTATGGATTATTTCCCTTTGTAATTTTTGTGTTTAAGTTTTTAAATCCGGTTTTAATGAGGTTTCGACATTACATTTCTTGTTTTTGTTTATTTCAGACCGAAGAAATCAGAGAAACAATCAACAAAGAGCTTACTAGATATATCCTCATCTACAAGTTTTATTTTAGTTCAACACAAACTTTTAACATAGTTTTGTGGTGAACTCTCCTGGCGGCGAAGATAGAAATAGTACATACCTGACAAATAAACATTGTGACTTCAGTGAGAGACTTGAGTTTTGAAATATTTATCGTTTTTGAAAAGTTGGTTATTTTTGAGTGAATTCTTTTGTGAAGATTTGAATTTTGTAGATTTTGTTATCAAGTTTTGTGTAATATTTGAAATTTGGATTTTTTGGTAAACAGTTAAACATAATTTCAAATTTGCTGTTGGGTGTTTTTTTTATTTTTTTTTAGGTTAAAGTTACTGCATTTTGCACCGCATTGCATTTTTGTTTAAGGAATTAAATCTTTATAAGATTTTTTGTCTTGTATTCAATCATGTTGAATTGTAATATAGTTAATGAAAAATTTCTTGTTTGTAATTCTTTGTGTGAAAATTGTAAAGAATGTCTCCTGAAGTGTGATTGTTCTGTTTGCTTGACTTGGAATGAATGGGTAAATCATGTTTGTGAAATATTTGTGAGAGACGAAAGAATAATTGTGTTTCTATGTCAACCATGCATTCAGCCATTTGTAAAAAATTGCTTGTTTATTGTGCTTCTGCGAACATGCGTGAACCAATACGATTGTTATTTAAATTTAGATCTCGGCATTTCAATTTCTGCTCATTTCTCAATAAGAAGTTGTGTTCAGTTAAGCTGTGAAAACCATATAGACATTGATTTTGATGCTGGAATAGATATCGCCTATACTTTGAATAATCCAGATTTAGTAAACATGTATTTATTAGGTGATAAAAATGGAACTCAGATTGGTGCCTGTATTGAGGCCAGACTTGATGGAAGCACAAAAAACAAACAATTTTATAGAAATGGCGGAACATCTTGGAGTAAACACATCTTATATTCATCCTGCTGTAACTTAAAGAATTTGTTATTTGACCATCAAAGTGCTTATCTTCATTTGTGTGTCATCGTTTCATTAAAGTTTTGTTTGTTGGGTTTAGGGTGCACTATAATGAATAATTTGTTGAAGTGCTGTAAATCTCGTCCAAACAAAACTTGTCGGACTCACTTGTTGAAAACATCTTATAAAAAATTAGGTTATACTATAAATTGGACTTGGATCATGAAAATCTTATGACATTAGGGGCAGGCTGATTTTTATCTCACACTTTTATGTACATGTTAGTTTTTCACCTTAATCCACATGCCTGCTGTTGTGTCATTGAACAAATTAGTGGAAGACAAGATGACTTTAAACTTGTATTCTTAACCTTTTGTGATAATACGATAGGTTTAAACAGTATGTGTGGTCACATTGAGGGGTCAACACTTACAGATGAAGGGAGTTGGAGAATTATAATAGTAAAAAAAATGATATTATTTTTTTTCTGAAGTTTTTTCTAAGTTTTGCAGGGTTCATAGTACATTCTTGAAAAGGCCCTAAATTACATGGCTTGCCCTGAAAAGTGTCTAAGTTTGCACTGTCTGGCCCTAAATTACTATTTTGAAGGCCCTAAACCATGTTTTGTCTTTGCTGTGTATAATTGGACTTAAATATTGTTAAAGATTCTGATCACCAAAAATTAGAGTATCCAAATTTTATATCAAAATCTTAAAAGCTAGTAAAAAGGTCATGTCTTTATTAAGAGTTTAGTAAAAACTTTTAACTTGAGCCAGGGTGGTATTTTACATCATTACTTGAAAAAAAGAACTAAGTCAGTAGGCCAGAAAAAAAAACTACAATATTAACTCGCATCCTGAAGTTAAAAAAACAACAATTTTCCCACAGAAATAAAAAACAACTATGTATGTAGAAAAATAATGAAAACTTGTTAAAAATTATGACCTTCCATTAATTAGTTTACTACTTTTTTATCATACTTTTTGGGAAAGAAAGTTTAAAGTATGTTAGGAATTGACTGAGATTTTTTTCTATATAAAAAAGTGACTATGTTTAGGCTGCTTTCACTCTGAAATTCATTCAAAGACTGTTCAGTCTGTAGCATACAAGTTATTGAGGGGTCGTGGGTTTGATTCTAGAACAGTATGTACTTTAGTGAAGTTTGGTCACAGAATAATTTCTATGGCCATTCTCCCTCCTACCACAGATTCTAAATCATAAAAAGCAGTTGTTGGTCACTGACAGAAATATGTGCCTAGTTACAGATATTTCCTGAAACTATGTGTAGGTTGACTGACAGTCATGATTTTGCCTAAATCATGTGATTCCATGGGGTCACATATGTAAACCCAACAAACAAAAATAATCGGAATCATGCAATTTGCCCAAAACCTATGAATTTTCTTTCCTTGTCAGTTAAATTGAGATAAAAAATCTCCAAATGCCTTGACCAACAATTACAGTCTGAAATACATGTACAATGTATTTGCTAAATGGACCCTGGGGGTAATGTTAAAACAATGACAAATAAAAGTGATAATACTTTTTACATTAATTTTACTTGTAATGTATTGACAGCTAGTTGACAGTAAACTGTTTATCGTGTATTGATAACTGTCTAGTATACATGATAATTTGACAGTAAAAATTAGCGCTTGTCAAATATATAGATACATGTACATGTATTTGTTTTTACTGAGGACAGACTGCCCCGTGTTGTCATGTATTTTGATGACAGTTTATCTGTTGTCAAGTGTTTAGAGGGTGACTGACTTTAACGTGTATAAAGCCATATCTCATGATGTATAATTTTACAAAATAATTATTTGTACATTGTATAAGGTTAAGAATCATTTCAAGAGGTCAAAATTGTGACAAAAATATTTTTATACACACAACAATGTACGACTTTACTTTACAAACATTTTAATGGGCAAATATTTGTCCTTTTTTATCTATTTCATAATTCTCTTGAATACTTATTGACTGACAGATATGCAACTTGGTAAAGTTATTTCGTAGGTAATTACCCTTTAGAAAAAGCTATTTGGAACCTTTTAGTTACTATGGCAATGCTGGGACCCCCTGAGACATCTTTTGATTGAGGAGATGTGTGAAGTCATTATCTATGCAACTTTCCTAAAGTGAAATTCACTAAATCCAGTTAATAACAATTGTTTGTCCTGTTGCGGTCACTTAGGTTTACATCTGTATAAAGTTGTAGCTTCCCTGTAGCAGTCATTTTGTCTGTGACTGCCTGGCATTTCTTACGTGGCTCAGGTTTAATTGTACATAATTTTGTTGGAATAAAGACAGCCTGCCCAGTTATTATCTTATATAAATAAACAGTGCTAGATCTACTTTTTGATGTTATTTATAATTTGTCAATATTTCTGATAAAAAAATTGTGTAAAAATTTAAAACAAGTTTAGAATAAAATCATGAATAGTTAATGCTGTGTTTGTTTTTTGATATTTGCCCTGTTACCTAGGAATTGGGATAATCCTTCCGCCATGGAAATTTTTTTCCAATGGGAGAATTTTTCCGTTCTTAAAGATGGGTACTTTTTATTGTTTGTATTAGAAATACGTGTTTTCGGCAGTATTGCTTGGAACATTATTAATATGCCAAAACTGGACTTATACCTTGCTAGGTGTATTATGTATGAAATTGGCAAGGAAGGGTTTATTCCTGCAGTAAAAAACTTTTTTAGAATGCGAACTTTATAATTCACATGTGGAAAATGCCTTATGCATTGGAATATTGCCTTAAATTAAAGTTCAACTTAATTCTAGTTAAGATATCAGAATGAAAATTTACTTGTGTTGTTCCCATTTGTAGATTTACATTTATTGCAAGTTTGAATGTTATTGGAATGATGAATATGGAATTTTAAAATGGACTGTTTAACTTGGTATAATGATCTACATGCATTACATTCTGCTTTTGAGTGGGCTACTTTATTTATACTGGGTTTAACGCTGTGTCAATTCATTTTGGTTATTTAATGGCATCAAGTGCACCTAACCAACTTTTCCTGGACCCTTGTCAATAACCAGTACTCGCCTACCCTTCCACAATGCTTGAAACTTAAGTCGTCTACACATACCTTATTAATGCAGGAAAATTTACATAATAGTCAAAATTTGATGGAAGGGTTTAACTTCCACAGTTGGGATTCGAACATGTACCCTCTTCGAGACACTAGAATCGAAATCCAAGTGCACTGCTTCCGACCAGGGTTTTGAGTAGGCAAGTACATAATATATGCATGACTTACTATACGAATTGTGTCCAAACCATATGGTCAATAACTCTTAATACAAGAAACAAAAGTGAATACTTCAACCCACGCAGTAGACACAACATGTTAGGAATGATATGAAAACAAACTAATATTTTATGACCTCGGCTTAATCGTTGGTCAACTTGACCATTCATATCTTGTAGTTATTTCTTGCATATGTAATGAATATATTGTTTATTGGTAAACAACTTAATTACCAATCATTAAGAATGACCTATGATCAGTTCTCAATATGTTTGGTAATTGTACAAATGTACTATTAGTTACAAATGACCAAGATTGGATACTTAGGTGATTTTTATTTGTAAAAGCTAACTCGGTTAACTCAATCAGTACTATGCAAGTCTATTGATCAGAGTTATAAGTGCCATTCTCAGGAGGGGCAAACATTGGAGTTTGGCCTTGAAATGATTTCTACGACCATTCTTCCTCCTATCACAGTTTCTTGATCATGTAGGGCAGTTGTCGGTCACTGACAAAAGTATTGCCCTTAGTAGTTGGTTAACATCTAAATCCAGAGATATAGCCTTTCCAGGAACAGTGATTAGGTTGTCTGACCGATGTTATATGACCAACTAATGTGTTGTTATGTTTTTGAATCCAACCAAAATAAAACGACGGTTTTACACGTTTATATATAGTGCTATGTTTTGATGCTGTAAATTAATATTTATTCGCATCGTAGCTTTAATACAATGTATGATGAACTTTCGATTTGTGTGGATCAAGTTAAGTGCACATTCCTGATTCTTTATGTCGAGCAGTGTTTGCGTTTGAAGACGAATTTCAGCAAATGTCATATAGTGTATGATCTCAATTAGTTCAATTACTTTTTATGGGATGTCACATGTACTTATGTGTGATAAAATATGTAAGATATGAATTATCTTGTCTCGATTTGATTTAAAGTAAGATTTATATTTTAAAAGTCACGTATTATGAGTAAGGAGTACGGAAGCCTGGTCGAGGGATTACGACGTTGGGCTGGTAATAATTTGATAGCCATCTCCATGTTGGTTCAAATCCTGTTCAAAACATACCCCGTTGTTTCGTTGAGCAAGAAACTTTATCTTGCTAGCTCAGGACTGGAGTACCAATAAGCGGACTCAAAAGTAATTAATCTAAGTTGAAGAACTTGTTTCACAATCAAACTAAAATAGTATAAATAGTATAAACTCGTATAAACTCCTAAACTAGAAGTGCATGGCTCCAGACTAACATTGAGTGGCATGCCGTTCTTAGAGAACTATGAAATGATGGCTAATCTGGCAATCGAAAAAAGCACTAACTGTATTTATATTTGAGGCTTGTATTTTGACCGATTTTAAGAGTCTTATGTTACTACATGTACTTTGAAAATCCACTCTTCTTGTCATTCCTGTTTTTGTTTTGCTTTTAGGAAGTCCTCGGTTCTGTTCCTCATACATCAATACCTTTGTTTGGTTCTAGATTTTTTTTCTTGATGTCCAAAATTACAACTGGTTTTTACTCAGGGAATAAAACACTGTATTATTTGAGTTGGGTAAGTATCACTTCAAGTGGAATTTACTATTCTCGGTATTCAATCTTTTTATTCATTATGACATAGCATATCCTCAGTGGGTATCTTGAGGGGTCGGTAAATGGTTATGTCTATATATTGATTTTATATAGTAAATACATGGCCACACGAACCTGTCCATAGAGGACACCTGTTCACTAAGGACACTTATGGATTTTCCTGTAACTGTCCTTTGTTCACAGGTTGGACTGTAGTTCGGAGAGGTCGGTAAGTTGTTATGATGTAGTGCAATTTAAGTATGTGTAAATAACACTTGTAAAAGTGGTTGTGAAATATAATTAAATAAAAATTAATAAAAGTGAACTTCAACATTTCTACGATGCAAAATTAGCGAATTTTCTAATTTAATTCTCGGCGTTTTCATTTAATTTTTTTATATTTAAATGTAAAATATCATTCTGAGATTTAGTAAAATGAAGACACATCATGGAATTTTGGCAAATTATGATTTAAAATTAAATACGTGGATATAACAACTTTTGACAAACAATAACAATAATTTTGTATAAAAAACAAAACATTGACATTGACATTTACCGGGGTCTCCATTATCCCATCAGTATGGGAGGTCATAAATTTTTAGCCTGATTTTTCCACGAAAAATATTGGCTAATAGTTTTTCGAAACACAGGCGGGTGGTCGGGCGTTCGGTGTCGTTAATAATTGCGTTTAAGTTTTTCTTTACCATATATTTCTGCCATTTATCGTCAGATCTTTATGAAACTTCTTACAATGATAACATACCATGTAATGAACAGCATTAGAAAGTAACCACAACTCTATCGGGCTTTTTATGGATTATTTCCCTTTGTAATTTTTAAAGTTTTTAAATCCGGCTTTAATGTGGTTTCCTCATTACATTTCTTGTTTAATTTTGTCTACAAGTGGCCAGAACAAAACAAAAATTCACAGTTTATTACAAGTGTAAACAAAATTATTGGTCAAAAGAGACTTAAGTGATTTTTTCTCAGCTCGCTCTACTGCGGGTTACCATACCGTAACATGATCACGTTTTGTTCAGGCACGCCGTCATTCCCAGTCCATACTGTAACGCCATATCACTGATACAAGAGGGTGTATTTTTTTAGCTCATGAGCTATGCAGACTTGGCGTTTTTATTTTGGTGGTTTTCCGTCCAGATAGGTTTTCGTCTTATTTTTTTATATTTTTATATTCACAATTCAGAAAACTTGTGTTTTTCATATTAATATGGCATTTTTAAATAAATGCCCTTACAATCAATCAAAAACTGTGTTTGAGTTATTCCTCATCCCTACAAGTTCAACCCTATGCGTGTATTCCAATATTATCGTTGGGCAATACATGATATGTATGTCAGTTTCAAGCATCGAACAGGCCCAAGGTTGCATAACTAAAGATAATTTATTATCAGCCGGACAAATCGTTGTTATAAAACAAGACATTTTTATTTTATTGTACATGGACACCGTAAAAGACTTTTTGTGACATTCGTTCATTATTTATACATTTTTACACTCAATACATCGTTTATAGGATTCACCCTGAGGCTAACAGACTATCAGTAAAAAGCTAATAAATTTTGACATCTGCACCATAATAATGACATCATGACTACTTGTAATATTTTTTGTTTTACAAATTGACACACTAGTTACATGGCCACCAACGTCCAGTGTGACCCCTCAACCCTTTAGTCATTACGTAACTAGTCTGGGGCTAGCTAGTTAAGGCATAATCATTAAAAACGCCAGAACATGTTTGAAATCACTGAAGATTTTGTATCATTTTGTCAAATTGACTAACTAGGTCAAACGCCGCCATGTTAAAAATGATGACCAATTATATTGCTTCGGCCTTTTCCGAGGGGCACGGAAACGCCCGAATGTTATGCTTCGTTTTCCACGAATGATACGGAAAAAACGATGATACAGTAAAACCTCTACAGAGCGGCTCTCAACAGAACAAATCCTCTGCACAGCAACAGCTTTTGGTATTTCCCTTAGGTATAATTTTATTTGAATTTAACCTCTGTAGAGCAACCACCTCTAAACAGCAACACTTTAGTCACTCACATTGGGTGTTGTTCTATAGAGGTTGTACTGTAAACGATTGCACTCCGGATGTTATACAAATAAAGTAGCCCGCCCGACTAGCTCAGTTGGTAGTGCGACACACAAGTCTACTGATTGAAAGGGTTTGATTTCCAGGAGGGGCAAACTTTCGTGGAGTATTGTAATGAAATAATTTCTACGGCCATTCTCTCTTTTACCACTGATTCTAAATCACGTAGGACAGTTGTCAGTCACCGACGGAAGTATGTGCCTAGTTACTGGTTAATATCTTAGGTTAGAGATTTTGTTTTTCCCAGAACGATGAGTAGATTGATTTACCATTACAATGTAACCTTTGCATAGTGTTGCTACGACATTAAATCAAGCAAAAACAATTTAACCAATCATAATTAGTCGAGGTAAAAGGACGCGTGGTTGTCAATACAAATTAAGGTCATTTAATGGCGACCAGTTCACCTAACCTAACTTTACCAAATCTTGTCTATAACCAGTACTCACCTACCTTTCCACAAGGCTGAAAACTTATCTATTCAATGGAGGAAAATTGTCATTTTTGTCAAATTTCCCCAGCTGTACATGTGCGACGTTATGACAATTTTATTAATACATTGTATATCTATTTACGATATGTTCTTACGTAAGATGTTTCAAGCTGTGTCGAGACATTGTCTTGTTTTTGTCACACGAACCTTAATTACGCTCGCCGATAATTAGTAAAAGCGATTGTGGTAATGGTCGGCTAAAACCAGCTTAATGACTGATCTTAGATTTGAAATGTGCAGTTGACATTTCAATTTTTTCTTATTATCTTTCTTTAGACCTTCGGCGATTTTCCGGCGCCGGAAAGCCTTAAGTTTTAAACACAAATCGAAAACTATCGACGAAAATGCCTGGCCAGTTAAACCGCCGGTGGGATATTCAATGACGGCCTAGCACATGTTCATGTGTAAACTGTAGACACTGCGTAATTTAACTGTCTTAAAATAATCATGGGCTGCAAATGCTTTTGAAGAAATACTTTTGGCTTACTGAAATGATCTTTTCTTAACCGCAGTACATTTTTATGTGACAAAAAAATAGTTCAGACACTGTTATGCAATAAGTTGGTATTTTGATCTCAAAACGATTTTACTAATTATCGTCGAATGAATGAATTTGATTAATTATCGTGAAGATTAAAATCAAAGCACTAACAGCACTGTAAAAATCTCATGTGTTTGAGCGCGTGAGAACTCTTTTAGCCTCGGTGAGATAATTTTAAACCCGGCGCTAAATTAATACGCTGGGAAATGACTTTTAAACAGAAAATTATTATTTATTTCATTATGGCAATTTATATTCATGAATCATTCATTAAATAAATTTAAAGTTGTACACATCTACGGCGTGGGTTTTGTGTTGAGAATTTTCAGTAATTAATTTTCATACAATTATGATATTTTGACACAATTTTAACTCAAAGTTTCACTTGAGAATGTTTCAGTTGTCGTGATACGTTTACAAAAATATTAATTTATGACAAAATGCTACGTTTATGTTGTTTTAATTATTTTACCGCCTTCAGAAATTTCTATAAATGTAAATTTATTTTTTCAACTTGATTTTTTCATTTTCTATTTAATTATACTAAATCTGTATACATGTCAACGTATAATTGTATCATGGTCAAAACAATGACGTGTTTATTTTAACCGATTTTCAATTTTGCCTCCATATGGGTTGTTTCAAGTGCGCGTCAGATTTGGAAAAGTATTTCTTATAATTATAATTTAACATTTTGTGATATCTAAATTTTCACATCATGAATGTTGTTCATATAGTCGCAATTATTTACACTTGCATATGTTTGCCGCAGAATGAAATATTATATATGTGCGTGTTTTGGATGCACTTATTGAATTGTTCGTGCACTCAATTATGTTTTAAATAAAGAAATATTTTACATGTTCTCGTTGAAATAAAATGTCGTGAAATATATAGACACTCGTCTACGTAACCCGAACTAGCCCTGATATTCTATTCAACGACAGTATATTGAGAAAAAGTGAATCATTTCTTTATTAAAATACATGAGATATAGTTGTGTCTATTTAATTATGTAAAATGTAAAAACGTAATTTTTTCCTAATTAAAAAATTGAGTTTTTAACAATAATGTCAGTGGGTGACATATTAAGGCCACGCATATGAATAAAATGACCTCAAATACGAAGTAAACTTACTTCTTAATTCAAGAATGACAAACAAGTTGTCTCTCATACCATAAGGTTTGTGTATTATATTTTTGCTTTGTCATTTTTTATAATACTGGTTTATCCACGATCGTTCAAAGTTTTTTATTGGTTTTAACGCTGAATCAATTCAAAAATGGTAAGTTTTACAGCGACCAGCTCACCTGATCTTGCTTTCATAAACCGTTAGGCCAATACTCTCCTAACCTTCCAAAGCGCAAATGCCTTCTCTGTATACCTAAAAATGGAGGAAAATTGAGATTATTGTTGTATTTTCATGGAAGCGTAAAACTAGTCCGGGTGGGGCTCGAATCAGCAACCCCATCGAATCACTAGATTCAAAATCCTGCTCGTAGCCGACTACTCTCAGACCCGGGTCCCTCGTCCGAAGCCAGTGATTTAAACCCTGTAATAATTATGATTATTTAAAACAATAGGTCAGCCCACCCTGGTGAACGTCGTGATCGAGTGGTTATGACGTTGGACTGGTAATCATTGGATAGCCAGCTCCGTTGGTTAGGATCACTTCAAAATCTTACCCTGTTGTTTCCTTTAGCAAGAAACTTTTTTCCAGCTAGCTCAGAACTGGGGGATCAGGAAGCAGACTCCAAAGTGATAATTCTAAGCCGTTATAACTTGTTTTATAATCAAGCTAAGTATAATGCTAGTATAAAACAATTCAGGCCGCTGTTCCTAACAACAAAAAGTTTGCTAAATAAAATGTCCAAGCTATAATTTTTTATACAGCGACCGGGCTTTGAACCTTAGATCCCGATTTTTTAACTGCACAGTACAGTTTAACCTCTGCAAAGCGGCCCTCTCCAGAACAAATCCTCTGCACAAAAAAAGTTTGATACTTCCCTTAGGCATGTTTGTCATTGAATTTAACCTCTGAAGAGCAACAATCTCTGAACAGCAACATATTTTAGTCCGTCCGTTCCAGTGGGTGTTGTTCAAGAGAGGATGCATTGTACAACATACATGTATACATACTGACCGCTGAGTCAAGGTTGAGAAATGACCAATGCCCACAGTCGATGAAAATATCTAAAAAGGGTTATAAAATCATGTATATTATGGCAAAGCGACATTTTTACCTTAATTTATTACAAATAAAATGTTATTGTATAATTTGTCATACATTGACATATATGACTGTTTATATGTAATTTGACTGTAAAATAGTACTTAAATAGTTTGTACATGTTGATTACTGACCAGTTGTTAATTATTGACCATTTATTAATGACTGACCAATTGTTTATTACTGGCCGGAGTTTATACAATATATATACAGCGCGCTCCAAAAGTTTTTGAACAAATATAATTTTGAGTAAAATTCGTCGCCTTGCTACCAAATTTTAATTTTTGGGAAATCGACTGCAAAACTTCAAAGGATCACGTCTTAATTGTTTCAATCTGTAAAAACATGAAACTTGGCAGGCTCATTAACAATGTATAAAGTAAAGATATTTTTTAGAACGGATAGAACAAAGTTATACAAATCGCTTGGGATGTTTATCTCAATTTTTTCTTTCAAAAGTGGAGATAGGACATTGTTAGATTGAGGCAACAAATTGATCATGCTTATGGCGATTTTTTTTATTATAATTAAAAACGTATTCATGAAACATATTTTAAATCATATGTTGATAAACTAATGAATGCTGAGGTTTGGAATTTGTCCAGATGACTTTTTGTCCGCATGACTCTGACCACGCACTTTTGGGGGACACTGTCGAGTATGACTGTTGTTTTTTGGTATCTACTTGATTTATTGCTCATCAAATTATATAGCTCAATACATCGTCAATATGTTATAGTTTACAATGACTATAAGAATTTGTTGTGGTTATAATATCCATGTATGATAATTATTAATACATTGTATAGTTATTACATTATTCTATAAATGTATAAAGTACAGCTGTCAGGCGTACTCAACAGCAGGCCTGACGCAGATCAAGTTAGTGAGCGAAATTTCATTATTCGATATACCACGACGATTATCCCCAAGATATCATTCGGAACTACCTCGGCGATCATCTACGAAGATATACCTCGGAATTCAGACGTAGTAGAAATACAATCAGGTTATAAGTAAGCACTTCGCCTTTCGTGACCCATTCTTGTACCCAGAGGTTATCACGATTTGAGATCTAACCTCTGGGTACGAGAACAAACCCCTGGGTACAAAAATTAACATCTGGGTACGAGAATGAACATCTGGGTACAAGAATGAACCTCTGGATACGAGAATGAACCCTGAGTACAAAACTTAACATCTGGGTACGAGAATGAACCTCTGGGTACGAGAATGAACCTCTGGGTACGAGAATGAACCTCTGGGTACGACAATAAATCTCTGCGTACGAGAATATATTTGTCTCAGACCTCCTCTAGATATTATTGTAAAATTAAGCCGAAGCAAAACTATTTTGAGGAAGAATGTGAAATCAGGTCGTCGCCGAGATTAAGGAAATAAATGGCCGCGAAATTTTAAAGACCTAATTATATCATTTTATCAGACTTCGTTTTTACAGGAAATTTAAACTATTTTGAAATCACGTGTCTAATTTGCAAAATATTTGCATAATTTATGACAAAACGTTTATTTTATATCGGAAGTTAGGCCAAATTAGTGTAATAAAAACGAACACAATCGGAATGTTAATAGCTCAAAATATGAAATTAAAGCTTGACCTAAAATATTGTATGTTGAATTTATTATTTTTAGGTAACTATAAACCATTTTGGCTTGATTGTGAAACAAGATCTTACAACCTTGATATATTTTCGTCGAATAATTGTCTCAGCCAGGAAAAGGAAGGAATAAAATACTTTTTCTCTTTTGACTAGTTCGAAAAAAACTCAAGCCGCCAGGGTAGACCCCCCACGATTCCTTCCGAGATTATTCCTTCATGAAAGGTCGATGTGTTCCGTATGCCTACAAACGCTGCAACATCTATCTGTCGCTTTGCTGAAAAATAGGCTTACGTGTTTACAAATCAAGCATTTAGTGAGCGAGATGAATCAAGCCTCTGTCAGAGGAGGTTAATAAAATGTCGATAGAAATGAAATATGTTTTACTGATGACGTAATATGGAGGGTAACTGACAACCATGTGGTAATTTTGATACCAAAAGTGTCCCATAAATAATGTGGAAAATACATAAATACATCAAGTCAGCAATGTCTGTTGATTGCTTGAATTACCTTGAAATATCTTTAGTGAGTGTGTTGCAATGTTTAATGCAGTGTTTGATGTGGTGTTTATTGTTGCAGTTAAAGAAGTATTTATTTGTAGTGTTTATTTGGTGTTTGTTGCAGTGTTTAATGCGGTATTTATTACATTAGCGATCAATCTCACTTGCTATGATCAAATATATATTAGTTTGAAGATCATCTTACAATAAATCTTACGAGAAAATAAATCGTAAGTCAATAAACAGAAAGCGCTCATTTTCTGGTCAACACTTGCCCCTATCGGTTCTAAATTGACAAAATGTTATGTAACTTATGTTATTTCATGGCTTCTACTTTTAAATTTGACATAAATCTGAATATGACTCTCGAACGTATAAGTATTTTACGGGGAAAACACTTTCAACACCGCACTTTCAAGCGTTCAAGAAATATCTTAAATCAGGTTTGAATGTAATAGCTACATTTATAGCACTGTCTTATTTGAATATGGAATGTATCATTTAATATGGAATTCACTATTTATAAACATGAGACTAAATGTAGCCCCTTTAACCTTTATAAACATGAGCATTCATGTAGCCCCTTTAACCTTTATAAACATGAGACTTCATATAGCCCCTTTACAAATATGAGACTAAATGTATCACATGTGTTGGCACATCTTCACTAAGGATTAAACACTAAAATCCAGTCCAAATTTAGTTCATGCGCCGCCTGGACAAAATCCACTATATACAATCTCTATCAACCAATAACTAGTATAATGAACTAGAATAGTAATTTTGTTCATGCGCGGCATGAACAAAATTTGAAAACTACAATACGAATAGGCTACATACAGTCTATTTTGTTGAACAAAATGAACTGTACAGTGAGTATAGTGAATTCCATATTAAATGATACATTCCATATTCAAATAAGACAGTGTTTTATGGTGAAATATATGTCTATCGTCATAGAACAGGCCCTTACACGGGAATTCTCCGCCGGAGATCCCTTTTCTGCAAAGGAAACCATATCCCTAGTGATTCCCATATCTTTGATAAAATAATAAAGATTTAACTTTAATTGTTCATTTATTTTGCTAGTAAAATTTTTGCAAAGTGAAAGTTAAGTTTTTCTTGTCCACGGAGAAGCTGACGAAAATTTGTATGTCCACACCAATGTATAATATAAATAATAAAATATGTCAAACTGTCACTAAATTTGAGATAAATGTTTTAAAACATCGTGTAATGGACATATTAACATAAGTCTTAACAAATATAAGTCATTCTAAAACATACGACCCCTCTCATGTTGGTTTGTTTTCAAACATTTATTTATTTTTATGTTAATTTTGAAAATATGACTTTTTTATTGAATTAATTATGATTAATGTACATTTTAGGCTTATAACTTTCTTACTAATTCAAGAAATTTAATTGTAAATATTGTATATATGTTACTACTCTCCAGATAAGGAGGAAATAAAGAAATCTATCTATCTATCATTCCCTTGTTTCTTTTGTTGTATAGTCCAACAGAATTAACCTGAGCTTGCACTACCTAATTATAATAATTACACACTTCACTTATATTAAATCGTGAGTTTCCGTACGCGTCTATACGGTTATACACGTGTTTATAACAACCGATGTGAGTATTAATCAATTTATTAAAAGTGGCATGTTATTGTACTTTATATTTGGACACATTAGTTTTTGGGGAAACAAGTAAGTCAGCAGTATTATGGCACAGTTTCAAAGTATTTATTCTTATGAAAACAACATTAATTGTTCAGTATATTTTTTTCCCGAAAGCTTCCGATAAAGCGCGATTTTCAAACGAAGACAAAAATAAACTGTAAATACTGAGTTTAATATATTCTTGCATAAAGGTCAAGCTCAGGTTAATTTTGTCGCACTATACCTATTGAAAAAGATGTAAGCAAATATATCAGGATCAGCCACTGTCAAATAATACGGACCTTCCACTCAGTCAATAAGCTAAGGAATATGTATTTAGATTTTTAAACTTATCAACATCACAAGCAAATAGCAAAAGGCGAGATCTTAAGGGGTTTCCACCATGGCAAATATTTGCAACTTGGGGTTCAAACGAGTATCTAGGGTCCACCAACCTTACACTTGACACCAACAAGCTCAAGAACAGGCAATAACTGATTTCAGACTCATTTAACCATTGTAGATCCAATATATGATATGAATTCATAAAATTCCTTAACCCCCTCCCCCTTCCACCCTCCCCTCAACTGGACTCACTCGCATTGAACTCGCCAATTATTCAAGAGAACAACAAAATTCAATCAAGTTTTCTTATTTACTAGCCATGTATACAAGTACCACCATAATTCGGTCAATAAACTGAGGCCAAACACCCACGCAATCTCTGTTGCTTATATAAATCATTATTTTTGGGAGGTCCGAATGTTTACATCCGAAGATGTATCATGTTAGACCGACCCATCACCAGCACACAGAGTACAAAGAAATTGTGTGATATAAATATTGATTTACAGCCACAAATGTTAGAAAATGGCTAAATTTAACTCGGCGATCATGACGACTGGTCAATGAGTCATTGCGTAAATCATGATTTTTATTCGTTCCGAGCAATCTTGTTTACATCAAATCAAGTGACGCCGATGTCAAGTTATTTTTGCCTCAACAATGAATAAAGCGAACACCACGAAAGGCCAATATACTGTTCAATGTACAAAAAAGAAAATACAATGTACTCAAATGCTAGCATACTTATTAGATCGGGCGTTGACGACACGGTAAGTCCCTGGGTCGCTATCATTGGCGGTCGGGAAGATTTCGAGTCAAAACACAGGTCTGTGAAGTTAGCGATCTATTGTCTATTCTCTATTCAAAAGTCTATTCGCTCAATGGACAGCTATGTATTGAGAAATCTATTCGCATTTACTGTATACATTGATATAGGAAAGTTCAAATATCTGTACAAAAATCTGTACACAAAATGCCGAAAAGACAGCTGTCTATTCGGAAATCTATTCAGAAGTCTATTCGAAAAAAATCATTAGTGCAATAAAACATATTTACAAGTCTTTTCATAGAATACATAAATAGACAAATGTCCATTCAAAAGTCTATTCCGAAGTCTATTCGAAAAAAACCAGTAATGCAATCAAACAGATTTAAAAGTCTTTTCGTGGAATACGCAAAGAGACAAATGTCCTTTCAAAAGTCTATTCAGAAGTTTATTCGCAAAAACATAGTAATGAAATCTTAATGATCAAGATGTCTATTCCCAAAAATCCAGGGACAAATGTCCATTCAAATGTCTTTTCGGATATCTATTCGCAAAATCATATATGTGCCTTAAGACTGTGTCTGAAGTCTATTATTAAGTTGTGAATTGATAGATATCCATTCAAATGTCTATTCAAAAGACTATTTGCAATATCTGGTGAATGCATTCGGAATGAGTCAGAATTCTATTATAGATTTTCAAATAGACACCTGTCCATTCAAAAGTCTATTCAGAAGTCTATTCGCAAAATCATATATATGCATAAAGAATTTGTCTGTAGTCTATTTTAAAGTTGCAAATAGACAGATGTCCATTCAAATGTCTATTCAGAAGTCTATTCGCAAAATCTGGTGAATGCGTCCAGAATGGGTCAGAAGTATATTATAGAGTTCGAATAGAGAGCTGTCCATTCAAAAGTCTATTCAGAAATCTATTCGCAAAATTTGATGAATGCGTTCAGAATGAGTCAGAACTAACAAACAGTAGCAAATACACAGCTGTCCATTCAAATGTCTATTCAGAAGTCTATTCGCAACATCATATGCAAATACGCATTTAGAATGTGTCTGACGTCTATTTTAAAGTAGCGAACAGAAAGATGTCCATTCAAAGTCTATTCAAAAGTCTATTCGAAAAAATCGGTAAATGCGTTCAGAATGAGGCAGAAGTCTATTATAGAGTTTCGAATAGAGAGCTGTCCATTCAAAAGTCTATACAGAAGTTTATTCGCAAAATCATATATATGCATTAAGAATGTGTCTGTAGTCTATTGTAAAGTTGCAAATAGACAGATGTCCATTCAAATGTCTATTCAGAAGTCTATTCGCAAAATCATGTATATGCCTGCAGAATGAGTCTGATATCGTTTATAGAGTTTCGAATAGAGAGCTGTCCATTCAAAAGTCTATTTAGAAGTCTATTCGCAAAATAATTAAGAATGTGTCTGAAGTGTATTATAAAGTTGCGAATAGACAAATGTCCATTCAAATGTCTATTCAGAAGTCTAATCAGAAGTCTATTCGCAAAATCATGTATATGCATTCAGAATTAGTCAGAAGTCTTTTATAGAGTTTCGAATAGAGAGCTGTCCATTTAAATGTCTATTCAGAAGTCTATTCGCAAAATCTGGTAAATGCGTTCAGAATGAGTCAGAAGTCTTTTATAGAGTTACGAATAGAGAGCTGTCCATTCAAAAGTCTATTCAGAAGTCTATTCGCAAAATTATATATATGCATTAAGCATGTGACTGAAGTCTATGATAAAGTTGCGAATAGAGAGCTGTCCATTCAAATGTCTATTCAGAAGTCTATTCGCAAAATCATGTATATGCATTCAGATTGAGTCAGAAGTCTTTTATAGAGTTTCGAATAGAAAGCTGCCCATTCAAAAGTCTATTCAGAAGTCTATTCGCAAAACCTGGTAAATGCGTTCAGAATGAGTCAGAAGTCTTTTATAGAGTTACGAATAGAGAGCTGTCCATTCAAAAGTCTATTCAGAAGTCTATTCGCAAAATTATATATATGCATTAAGCATGTGACTGAAGTCTATTAT
The DNA here is from genome assembly GCA_025267735.1 of Mactra quadrangularis. Lineage (NCBI taxonomy): Eukaryota > Metazoa > Mollusca > Bivalvia > Venerida > Mactridae > Mactra > Mactra quadrangularis. The sequence goes on along the minus strand of CM046305.1, from coordinate 41,061,138 downwards.
AAAGTTGCGAATAGAGAGCTGTCCATTCAAATGTCTATTCAGAAGTTTATTCGCAAAATCATATATATGCATTAAGAATGTGACTGAAGTCTATGATAAAGTTGCGAATAGACAGATGTCTATTCAAATTTCTATTCAGTAGACTATTCGCAAAATCATGTATATACCTTCAGAATGAGTCTAAAGCCTATTATAGAGTTTCGAATAGAGAGCTGTCCATTCAAAAGTCTATTCAGAAGTCTATTCGCAAAATCATATATATGCATTCAAATTGAGTCAGAAGTCTATTATAAAGTTGCAAATAGACAGATGTCCATTCAAATGTCTATTCAGAAGTCTATTCGCAAAATCATATATATGCATTCAGAATGTGACTGAAGTCTATGATAAAGTTGCGAATAGAGAGCTGTCCATTCAAATGTCTATTCAGAAGTCTATTCGCAAAATTATATATATGCCTTAAGAATAAGACTGAAGTCTATAATAAAGTTGCAAATAGACAGATGTCCATTTAAATGTCTATTCAGAAGTCTATTCGCAAAATCATATATATGCATTAAGAATGTGACTGAAGTCTATGATATAATTGCGAATAGACAGATGTCTATTCAAATGTCTATTCAGAAGTCTATTCGCAAAATCATGTATATACCTTCAGAATGAGTCTAAAGCCTATTATAGAGTTTCGAATAGAGAGCTGTCCATTCAAAAGTCTATTCAGAAGTCTATTCGCAAAATCATATATATGCATTCAAAATGAGTCAGAAGTCTATTATAAAGTTGCAAATAGACAGATGTCCATTCAAATGTCTATTCAGAAGTCTATTCGCAAAATCATATATATGCATTCAGAATGTGACTGAAGTCTATGATAAAGTTGCGAATAGAGAGCTGTCCATTCAAATGTCTATTCAGAAGTCTATTCGCAAAATTATATATATGCCTTAAGAATGTGACTGAAGTCTATTATAAAGTTGCGAATAGACAGATGTCCATTCAAATGTCTTTTCAAAAGTCTTTTCGTAAAATCATGTATTTGCATTCAGAATGAGTCTGAAGTCTATTATAAAGTTGCGAATAAAGAGCTGTCCATACAAATGTCTTTTCGGAAGTCTATTCGCAAAATTATATATATGCAGTTAGAATATTCCAGAATGTGTCTGAAGTATATTAAAAAGTTGCGAATAGAGAGCTGTCCATTCAAATGTCTATTCCGAAGTCGATTTGCAAAATCTTTTATATGCATAAAGAATGTGTCACAAGTCAAAGATAGGGTTAGGAATAGTCTGCTGTCCTATTTGCAAACAGTAGTTCGCATTCAGAATGTAGCAGAAGTTTCTTTTTGAAAAGTGATAAATAAACATATTCAAATTATTTGTTAGAAGTCCTTTAACAAAATCATTCATATGCATTTTTAATGTGTCAGAATTATTTGCTGGGTTTGTGAATAGACATGCTCTTTGAAGAAGGTCTACTTTTTTCTATTCAAAGCAAGATTTCTATTTTTCTCCTGGTAGTAAGTCTTCTCTCGGCAGCTGAATTACTTATTTTTTTGTAATCAGGTCTTACGGACTTATAAAAACAACTATTGGCATGAGATTAATACTTCTTATTGGTTTTTGTCTACCCTTTTCATTTCGGTTACAAGATGAATACATTATATCATTCGGAACGACCTCGGCGATCATCTACGAATTTGTATTTGCGTGGAAAATCGCCGAGGTAGTTCCGAATGACATTATATATATATATATATATATATATATATATATATATATATATATATATATATATATATATATATATATATATATATATATATATATATACAACAAGCACGGACCTGTGAGAAAACACCACGATTGACGTCACGCTGTTGCACCGACAAAAGAACTTAACAAAATGGCGTAAAATTGTGTTTCTTATAAAACAAAAATCATCATTTTTACAGGCTCAATCACTTAAATGTAAATGTAAAGTAGTTACTTTTGGCGCTTATTTTTCTTGTGGATAATAACACTTTGTTTACGATTTAATATGAAATTCAAAGGTTTCTACCTACAAACTTCGAAATATTAGCATGTCTCAAACAATGGCGCTTCCTCGAATAAAACCAGCACTGGTTACCGTATTTGAATTTGCACTTGTGTAATCTACGGTACAGTGACCTTGTTTGAACCAGATTTACCGGCTCGATTTGGTTTACAGAATCGGCAAAATTACGACGATATGAAAAGGCAAATTCGACCTTCACCTACAATTGCCGAAATATTCGGGAGATTCATTTATGTTTACGAGAGTTAAGAAACTTACTTAATTCAAGCAAAGCACGCAAACTTCAATAAACTTGGCAGGTCTATCACAATTACACCTGACACATTCTGAATCGATTAACATAAGTTTCCAAATAGACTTCTGAAAAGACATTTCAATGGGCAGCTGTCTATTCTAACTTTATAATAGACTTAGGACACATTTTAATGCATATATAATTTGCGAATAGACTTCTGAATATACTTTTGAATGGACATTTGCCTCTTTTCATATTCCGCGAAAAGACTTTCAATCTGTTTGATTGCATTACTGAGTTTTTTGGCGAATAGACTTCTGAATAGACATTTGAATGGACATCTGTCTATTCGAAACACTATAAAAGACTTCTGACTCATTCTGAACGCATTTACCAGATTTCGCGAATAGACATCTGAATAGACATTTGAATGAACATCTCTCTATTCGAAACTCTATGAAAGACTTCTGATTCATTCTGAATGCATATGCATGATTTTGCAAATAGACTTCTGAATAGACATTTGAATGGACATCTGTCTATTCGCAACTTTATAGTACACTTTAGACACATTCTTAATGCATATATATATATGATTTTGCGAATAGACTTCTGAATACACTTCGAATAGATATTTGTCTTTTTACGTATACCACGAAAAGACTTTTAAATCTGTTTGATTGCATTACTGACTTTTTTGGAATAGACTTCTAAATAGACATTTGAATGGACATCTCTCTATCCGCAACTATATAATAAACATCTGACACATTCTTAATACATATATATGATTTTGCAAATAGACTTCTGAATAGATATTTGAATGGACTGCTATGTTTTAACTTCTGTATAAAAGACTTCTGACTCATTCTGAACGCATTTACCAGATTTTGCGAATAGACTTCTGAATAGACTTTTGAATGGACAGCTCTCTATTTGAAGCTCTATAAAACACTTCCTACTCATTCTGAATGCATATACATGATTTTGCAAATAGACTTCTGAAAAGACATTTGAATGGACATCTGTCTATTCACAACTTTATGGTAGACTTTAGACACATTCTTAATGCATATATATGATTTTGCGAATAGACTTCTGAATAGACTTTTGAATGGACAGCTATCTATTTGCTACTCTTTGAATAGACTTTTGACACATTTTAAATGCATAAGTATGATTTTGCGAATAGACTTCTGAAAAGACATTTGCAAAAATTATTGTCTATTCGCTACTCTTTAAATAGACTTCTGCCACATTTTAACTGCATATTATATACGATTTGGCGAATTGACTTCTGAATAGACTTTTGAATGGACAATTGCCTTTCGCTACTTTATAAAGACTTCTAACTCATTCTGAATGTATATACGTAATTTTGCGAATAGACTTCTGAATAGACATTTGAATGGACATCTGTCTATTCCCTACTTTATTATAGACTTCAGACACTCTTAATGTTTATATATGATTTTGCGAATAGACTTCTGAATAGACATTTGAATGGACAGCTGTGCATTCGCTACTGTATGATAGACTTCTGATTCATTCTGAACGCATTAACCAGATTTCGCGAATAGACTTCTGAATAGACTTTTGAATAGACAGCTCTCTATTCCAAACTCTATTAAAGACTTCTGACTCATTCTGAATGCATATACATGATTTTGCGAATAGACTTCTGAAAAGACATTTAAATGGACATCTGTCTATTCGCAACTTTATAGTACACTTTAGACACATTTTTAATGCATATATATAATTTGCGAATAGACTTCTGAATATACTTTTGAATGGACATTTGACTCTTTACATGTTCCGCGAAAAGACTTTCAATCTGTTTGATTGCATTGCATTACTGAGTCTTTTGGAATAGACTTCTGAATAGACATTTGAATGGACAGCTCTCTATTCGAAACTCTATAAAAGACTTCGGACTCATTCTGCACGCATTTACCAGATTTCTCGAATAGACTTCTGAATAGACTTTTGAATGGACATCTCTCTGTTCGAAACTCATTAAAAGACTTCCTACTCATTCTGAATGCATTTACATGATTTTGCGAATAGACTTCTGAAAAGACATTTGAATGGACATTTGTCTATTCGCAACTTTATGGTAGACTTTAGACACATTCTTAATGCATATATATGATTTTTCGAATAGACTTCTGAATAGACTTTTGAATGGACAGCTATCTATTCGAAACTCTATAAAAGACTTCTGACTCATTCTGAATGCATATACATGATTTCGCAAATAGACTTCTGAATAGACATTTGAATGGACAGCTATCTATTTGCTACTCTTTGAATAGACTTTTGACACATTTTAAATGCATATGTATGATTTTGCGAATAGACTTCTGAATAGACATTTGAATGGACAGCTGTGCATTCGCTACTGTATGATAGACTTCTGACTCATTCTGAACGCATTAACCAGATTTCGCGAATAGACTTCTGAATAGACTTTTGAATGCACAGCTCTCTATTCGAAACTCTAGTAAAGACTTCTGACTCATTCTGAATGCATATACATGATTTTGCGAATAGACTTCTGAAAAGACATTTGAATGGACATCTGTCTATTCGCAACTTTATAGTACACTTTAGACACATTTTTAATGCATATATATAATTTGCGAATAGACTTCTGAATAGACTTTTGAATGGACATTTGACTCTTTTCATGTTCCGCGAAAAGACTTTCAATCTGTTTGATTGCATTACATTACTGAGTCTTTTGGAATAGACTTCTGAATAGACATTTGAATGGACAGCTCTCTATTCGAAACTCTATAAAAGACTTCGGACTCATTCAGCACGCATTTACCAGATTTCTCGAATAGACTTCTGAATAGACTTTTAAATGGACATCTCTCTATTCGAAACTCATTAAAAGACTTCCTACTCATTCTGAATGCATATACATGATTTTGCGAATAGACTTCTGAAAAGACATTTAAATGGACATTTGTCTATTTGCAACTTTATAGTACACTTTAGACACATTTTTAATGCATATATATAATTTGCGAATAGACTTCTGAATAGACTTTTGAATGGACATTTGACTCTTTTCATGTTCCGCGAAAAGACTTTCAATCTGTTTGATTGCATTACATTACTGAGTCTTTTGGAATAGACTTCTGAATAGACATTTGAATGGACAGCTCTCTATTCGAAACTCTATAAAAGACTTCGGACTCATTCTGCACGCATTTACCAGATTTCGCGAATAGACTTCTGAATAGACTTTTGAATGGACATCTCTCTATTTGAAACTCATTAAAAGACTTCCTACTCATTCTGAATGCATATACATGATTTTGCGAATAGACTTCTGAAAAGACATTTGAATGCACATTTGTCTATTCGCAACTTTATGGTAGACTTTAGACACATTCTTAATGCATATATATGATTTTGCAAATAGACTTCTGAATAGACTTTTGAATGGACAGCTATCTATTCGAAACTCTATAAAAGACTTCTGACTCATTCTGAATGCATATACATGATTTCGCAAATAGATTTCTGAATAGACATTTGAATGGACAGCTATCTATTTGCTACTCTTTGAATAGACTTTTGACACATTTTAAATGCATATGTATGATTTTGCGAATAGACTTCTGAATAGACATTTGAATGGACAGCTGTGCATTCGCTACTGTATGATAGACTTCTGACTCATTCTGAACGCATTAACCAGATTTCGCGAATAGACTTCTGAATAGACTTTTGAATGGACATCTCTCTATTCCAAACTCTATTAAAGACTTCTGACTCATTCTGAATGCATATACATGATTTTGCGAATAGACTTCTGAAAAGACATTTGAATGGACATCTGTCTATTCGCAACTTCATAGTACACTTTAGACACATTTTTAATGCATATATATAATTTGCGAATAGACTTCTGAATAGACTTTTGAATGAACATTTGACTCTTTTCATGTTCCGCGAAAAGACTTTCAATCTGTTTGATTGCATTACATTACTGAGTCTTTTGGAATAGACTTCTGAATAGACATTTGAATGGACAGCTCTCTATTCGAAACTCTATAAAAGACTTCGGACTCATTCTGCACGCATTTACCAGATTTCGCGAATAGACTTCTGAATAGACTTTTGAATGGACATCTCTCTATTTGAAACTCATTAAAAGACTTCCTACTCATTCTGAATGCATTTACATGATTTTGCGAATAGACTTCTGAAAAGACATTTGAATGCACATTTGTCTATTCGCAACTTTATGGTAGACTTTAGACACATTCTTAATGCATATATATGATTTTGCGGATAGACTTCTGAATAGACTTTTGAATGCACAGCTCTCTATTCGAAACTCTATAAAAGACTTCTGACTCATTCTGAATGCATATACATGATTTTGCGAATAGACTTCTGAATAGACATTTGAATGGACATCTGTCTATTCGCAACTTATGGTAGACTTTAGACACATTCTTAATGCATATATATGATTTTTCGAATAGACTTCTGAATAGACTTTTGAATGGACTTTGTCTCTCTAAAAAGACTTTGAAATCTGTTTGATTGCATAATTGACTTGTTTGGAATAGACTTCTGAATAGACATTTGAATGGACAGCTCTCTATTGGAAACTTTATAATAGACTACAGACACATTCTTAAAGCATATATATGATTTTGCGAATAGAGATCCGAAAAGACTTTTGAATGGACATTTGTCGCTTGCATTCTTGGAATAGAAATCTTGCTCATTCAGATTGCACTACTATGTTTTTGCGAATAAACTTCTGAAAAGACTTTTGAATGGACATGTGTCTCTTTACGTATTCCATGAAAAGACTTTTAAATCTGTTTGATTGCAATACTGACTTTTTTTCGAATAGACTTCTGAATAGACTTCCGAATAGACAGCTGTCTTTTCGGCATTTTGTGAACAGATTTTTGTACAGATATTTGAACTTACCTATATTTATGTATACAGTAAATGCGAATAGACTTCTGAATGAATAGATTTCTCAATACATAGCTGTCTATTGTGCGAATAGACTTTTGAATAGAGAATAGACAAAAACACAGTATAAGTATTAACTCTAAAAATGGTAGATGTTTTACCCAACTCCAATTCGTGGCCAGTTTCCCCGTATTTAATTATTCTACATATAAATTTCAAAGAGTTGCATCCACGCAAAGTTAAGGTTTTGCTCTTTCGAATGACACCACCATTTTTGGCGTATGCCGAAGAGTAAATTCTAAGACCGATTTTAAACTTCACAATCAACGCACACTTTGCTTAGTCGACACTAAAGTCGAAAGATTAAAGGAAACTGCCTACTCAGGTTGATTATAACGACCAACGTGGAAAACATTAACTTCTGCATCGTGTCAAATTTTAGTTTTTTGGGTAAAGACGTCAAGTTTTTTTTCATGAGTTCAACGTCCAATATGTGTGGTTAAACATTTAATGACAGAAATACGTTAAAAAATCAACAAGGCTGGTTTCTATGTTAGGGGGAAATATGATAACTTATAACTTCATACGCTACGACCATGGCGAAACGATGAGCGCAGAATTCGCACTTGGAGAGCCTGGGTTCATTTTCTTACAGCTGCAGATTATACCAGTTTATGAGAATTTCATTAATAATGTCGATTTTCTTTCGTTGTAAAAGGTTGTCACGTCTCTTGATGAAGGGTAACCACATTCTTGGCTTTACATTTGAATTTACTTGTAACTCAATTTCGCGCTCAATAATAGTAATCAGTACGTACCGTGACGTACCGTATCGTGACGGGTGTTAGCCGCTATCGGTACCAGAAGGAACCGTTATCACAGATTGAGCGTAAACATCCGTGTATATGACGGTAGCTGAAAAATTAGAGGACCTTCGAAAGCCATTTTCATGAAAAACCTTTCTTGGTGAAGGCATGGACCCCTATATACAGGGTGTTTTATAGGGTCTTGGAAAAAGGGCGCATAGTTAGACTTAACTCAGAAAGAAAAATGGTTTCACGTGTTTATTATGTCCCGTGTTATATTTTATTAACTTTTAGAGACACGGTTTAAAGACAGTTTTTATGTCGTAATTGAATAAAATAAATATCTTGGCCTGCAAAGTACAAACATAAAACATACACATGTATATATTTTCGTATTGTGGCTTTAAACTCACAAAAACGAAATGCATCGATAAAAATCATAAATGCATGTTAATGCATGTTGCATGTTGACCTTGTATATAAATGCATCGTGTTTAATTAATTTATGTTTTGTCATTGTTATTTAATTGGACAAGGGATAAAAGGACATTGTCACTTATTATAGCTGGTGCACTTGTATAAATTTGCATTTTAACGTCTGACAAATTGAAACAACCTTGTCAGGAGCAAACAAAATGAACATTCAAGCAAAAACTAAACTCACATACTTTTAATTCATAAAATTCAACCTTATATAGAACAGACTTCCGTCTTAAGTCTGTCCGAGTTCGTCCTTTTAATGGATTTACTTACAATTTGTAAGAATTTTTAAAATATTGTTGATAGAGGTGAAGGTCCCTCTTCTTCACTAGAGGTTAAAGCCGTAGCTACACATTGTATAGGTCATACAACAGTGGTCAGTCAACCTACTCACTCCTCCTGGAAAGATGTAATATATGAATTTAGCTGTTAATTAGTTACTGGACATTAACTCCCGTCAGTGACTGACAACTGTCCTACATGATTTAGAATCAGTGGTAGTAGGGAGAATAGCCCTGGAGATTACATCATGACTAAGCTCCACGAAAGTAAGCCCGTCTGGGAAAAGAACCTTTGACCCCTCGTTGTTTACATTCTAAGATCACGTTACTATGAACCCTGTTACTGTTTTTTTTCAAAATTGTTTAAGATATCAGAATAAAATCAACAATTAGAAGGAAGTGAGTTTAAAGATTTAGAAATGGCCATTTTTTCATTGATAAAACCTCGGCACTGTGGCTCTTTTCACAAAAAAATCTTATGATAAAAATCATCGTAAGTCAAAAGCAAAAAACGTTCATAGTACGGTCATTTTCTGGCCAATCGATTTTAAAAAATATTGAAGTATGTAGCATAATTATTGTATACCTTTTGAATATCATATCATAGTTATGTTTAGTATCATTCTGAATTGCTTAGAACTGCTACATTATGAAATTGACTTACGATAACTTTTTCGTGAGAATTTTTGTGGAAAGGTGCACTGGTATCCATCGTGGTGGCTTTTGTTGAGAAGCAGTTTTAATTAAAAGGTGGCCCTTATTAGAGGTCTTACTGTGTCACAGTTAATAATTTTGGGGTCTCACTATACAGTTTTATTACCAATATAAACTAACCCCTTTGAATATTTTGACCTTTTCTATCAATGCACTTGACTCATGATTTGACCTAATTATCTCGGCCTCTGATTGGTTGATAGCCCTTGCCAAAGAAACTGAACAACCAATCGAATAACGCACAATAAAACGATGACATTAAGAGAACAACAAAACCATTATTTGTAAATTGATCAACAACAAAAACTACAAAATATTTTGTAAGCTTGTATGTTTACAAGTAAAAATAAAACATTTTACACCCATCAGTCCGTTGGATATTATGTCGACTTCACGTGGAGAAAAAAGTGTATCAAATTAATCACTCATAATTAAATAACAATAAATATAATATCATAACAAACAGTGCACTATAAAAGTTTTATGAGGGCAAATAAAATGTTTGCAAGAACAAAACTGATCATACATAGTGCAAGTATTTTTTACTGTGATTAAAACTTATCGATGTTTGAATAATAATTATGTTGATAAAATGCAGAGTTTGCACTTGCTCCAAGGATTTTAAGGATTTTTCACTGGTAATTGTAAATCGCTTTATCCTAAAAAACAACGTTTTGCTCAAGAACTATTGTCATTGTACACAGGGCGGGCAGTAGCATGTAGCAATTTTACAATATGTCCTTTGTAACCCCTAGCCTTTAAGCTTGTTCAAATATCAACTTGGCAAAGTGTGTCCACGAGCGATATCGCCAGCCCGGCTAGCTGTTGCGCATAAGTCTACTGATGGAGGGGTCATGGGTTCAAGCGAGACGTACTTTCATGGAGTTCGGTGTATAATTTTTACAGCCATTATCCTTCATACCAATAATTCTAAATCATGTAGGACAGTTGTCATGCACTGACATATGGTGAGGTACGGTGAGTTGGTTGACTGACCGCTGAGATATTACTTATACAGTGTGTTGCAACGTAGTAAAACCGAACAAATGAAGAATAAAATCATTATTGAATATATTTTAGGGCGGTCAATTGTTATCATCATTTTGTTCAATTTTAATACTGGACTTTTTTGCACAAGAAAGAATAAAATTAAATTTAATATTCGCACTTGTCATTTATGATGTATAGAAACATTTACGAAGCAAATTTTATTCAAATGCAATACGTAATTGTCAAATATAGATGCATTTAAAATAGCAACATAAAAACGGATTGCAAAAACCATGTATATCAAATCATGTCTTAAGTCGATTTGCTGACAAGCTCGTCACGTTTTGTAAGATTAAATAACAAAAATCGAACTTTTCCCACACACTTTTGGTACACGCCCTCCGACATTTTATAACATTCATTTCATCTTGCCGACCTTGTGGTAGGGTATGTGAGTACTGGTCATACATGTAGACAAAGGCCCAGAAAAACTAGGTTAGGTGCGCTGGTCGCAATAAGATATCTTCAATTGTGTTGACACATTGTTGTTTTATTTAATCTAGTTACTGAGCATATAGTCACGTAATCTTTAAAATGTAACCTTTTTTACGACAAATTCTTGCAAAGCCACAAATAGAATAAATCATATTTTGCATAAAATATATTTTTTGTATGTTTGTTTGTTTGGGCAATTAATATGAATTTAACAGTATGAATAAATGGACGAGTCGCTACGGAGCTTCTAAAATGCCATTTTGAAATACTTTTTTCACAATTATTTCATTTCTACGAGATAAAATCTTTTTTTTTCGAAATACTTGTAATAATACGTTTTTCGAAATAATTGTTTGATTTTTACGAGGTAACTGTGAAAATGAAAAAGTATTTCAAAATGTCACTTTAGGGGTTCCGTAATTCCCCTTGTCAGTAAGATGCTTGCATAGGACAACGACCTTACCAATGAAAACAGAAACCTAATTTAGAGAAAAACCAATGCTGTAATTCGTCTTACTGAAACAAGCATTTATTGTCAAGAAATGGCTATCAATTCGGTTTGTATCGATTTTCACAAATAGTAAAAAATCCTCACCATTTCTTACGCTACAAAACTTAATTTTCAGCCTTAAATGGATTACCCATGAAGTCTTCGCTCATCGTTCACTCCTAATTTATTTTATTGATCAAATAACTGCATTTAGAAACAAGAAGATGAATTTTCCTTCGAATTCGTAATACAGAAAGCCATTTTGCCAGCGTTGTTTCTTTATAAAAACGGTCATTTACAGCTTAGGGATCAATGCTAAATACGTAATGCAACTTGATTAATGACACAATTATAACTGCTAAATATGTATGAGTGCCATACCTTGCTTTTATGCCCCATGATTCGTACATGGTTTTTTGTGTAGCTGAAATTATCGCAGACAAATGAGGGGCGAACTTAATAAGTAGCGCATCGGCGTCCGCGTTACACTTTTTGGTTAAGACTTTTAGCGCAATTACATATCCTTGAAACAATTTAATGGATTCATACGTGAAACTTCACACGCACGACTTCCATGAGGGGTCAAATCCACAACTACATTCTGTAGTATACAAATGTATATTTTGATTGAATTTTTGTCCTTTGAAAATGTTTAGCAATAATCAATGCCGTCCAAATTTTCTAACAACAAGATTATTTACATTAAATGTCCCTTACCTCAAAAAGGACTTGCAAATCAAGTTGGTCTTTGTTTTCACGAGCATCCTGAAGTCGAGGGCACAGTACGACTGCACTTAGCAATTGTCACGTGTGTTTCTTTTTTTTGTTTGAACTTATTTTATTGCCCGTAATACATATTTACAATCACAGAAATACAACAAATATAATAATAACAAATAACTGTATGTATATACGGCAATCGAGTTGAGTCACAAGTTCTGTAACTTAGTTACGGTTCTCTCCTTCTGTTTTCATTAAATATCGAGAGCGTGGATGCATAAGCCCAAATGTGTCAAATAAAGCATGAATGATAATATTATGGCATGTCGTAATGAGGTAATTAACTCGCAATTAAATCGCGAGACTCAAACTTAAGTCTGGTGCTGAGTACAATGCACCTCTCACAGTGGCTGGCAAATGTAATTTATTTAGAGGTAGGTGGATAAATTGCCATAGAAAGTATTTCATGAAGGAACACTAAACGGTAATTGTCGCCTTGAAATTGAACACACAGCACTCAGATTTGTGGCCAAACTTGCAACCGACTGAACCGAATTCGAGAGTTGTCACCGAAACAAAAACAATGTACTCACAAGAAAGGACATACATGTATAGTGCAAACCAATTATTTCCGTAACAGCATTCAGTCATTCCAATTGCCCATTACGAAGTTACTTTGGATTAGTCCTGTCAGTAATTCACATATTCTATTAGACAATTCGAAGTCTAAATAAATGTAATGGTTCTATTTGCCTATCTCAAGACTCTGACGTGATGACCCGTATTCTAAATTCAGTAAACTCAGAAGAAAATAGGTTTCTAATTAATTAAGAAAAGATAGCATTAACTCAAGATACCTCTTAATTAAATCCGCCTAACTTCGCTTCATGAAGACACTCGGCTTTAAGTAGTATTTATTTCAGAAAAATAACTTCCTAATCAGGTCTTTTATTGCCCGACAATTTCTTAGTTAATTCTAAGACTTGCAATCAATGCTCGTTTATCTTTATAACAAATCGTTAAGACATCGCGCTTAAAGTGGGGGAAGTTCTCTTTCTTACACTAACTCGTGCTGGAAAAAGTCTCGCACATTCTCCTCGAAATATTGTCCAAGTGTGTCCCAGAATGCATTTAAATACCTGACACGAAAATGAGGAATTTAGACGGTGAACAAAATTGTGTTCTATTTTAGATTTTTTTAACAATAAAAATGATTTTATAAATATTTTTTGCTTGTGACTTAAGATGATTTTTTAGATTTTAGGTGAAAAATCTGGAATGGCAAAAATTCGATAATTGTTTGTTACTGAACAAGATTTAACTTTATAAAGGACTATAACGATAATATCCGAGTCATCTGAATATAGCATTCTTTAATCCGTATCTCGGATCGTGATGATAACGAGCATAATATCCGAGTAGTCCAAATGTAGCGTTATTTTATGAAATTGTGGGCGTCTTAAGTAACTTTAAAGGACTTTGAGTTTGAAAAAACTCACCCTTTCAAATTAAAATGTACCAGAAGCAAGTCTGTACGTATCACAATATTTTTTGTACGTTTAAATTTAAGTCAGTAACGTGTTCAATGTTTCGAAACTCTTTTAGAATGTCATTCAATCCATTTACCTAGTTAAGAAGTTTTTGTTGCAATGTTTTAAGCGATGTTACAAAAACTTTTAAGTTGAAATTTTAAGTGGGTTGACAAGATATTGCATGCTTTGCTTTGAGAAGAAAATTTGTTTATATAAAAACATGTATTTTCGTGTTCTCGCCTTCGTATTTTGTTTTCTGATATTAATACAGAGTTTAAACAATTTTAAAAGGCTTATTGTTGACGTTAGTGAACAAAAATACATACATGTAATTTTGTTTTTAGAAATGAACGTCTAAGACATTTACGTGAAATTGTTTATATGGCATTTTCACTTTAAAATTTTTGTTGAAGATATTTGTTGGTGTTTTTGTAAGGTCGATTTACGAACAAAGCTCTATCAGGATAAGGGACAGAGTTAAAAATCAGAAGTTTCAGCAAATTGCTTTGGCTCTTATGAATAAAACCGAGCCAGTCCGAATGAAAAAAAAACTGCGATATATTATGCGGAGTACTTGGACGTTATCGTTATAATCACAGTCCGAGATAATGAGCACCTTCGGCGTGACTGTTTCTAAAAATAGACTGTAACAGAGTATAAATTTATTTATAATCACATGATGTACAGAACACAGCTGTAATGATCACACACTTCATATTTTTATCGACACAGCTGTCTAAGCCATCTTTTGACCTGTGTTCTTAACCAATACAATTTGCTCTACCAAACTTGTTTGTCCAATGAAATTATCTTCTTGTATAGAGAAATGGAAAAAAATATGGTACCGTTGGTTATTTGTGATAAACAGGTGCATAGCACGGACAGTAGTTTCTGACTACTTACACTGTGTATCAGCCATGTTAACACTTCACTATATCCCTTCACATAGTGTAATGCTAGCACACATTTTTAATAAAGAAGTAGTCTGGGTTCAAGTCCCAGTGAGAAGCTAAATCGTGCTGACAAACATGGATGCATTTTAAAAAAATAAATTATCACTTTGCTGATTTATTAAACATTCGTTTGGTATACTCCTGGCCGTTTGACTGAACAGCGAATATGACTGCAGTAAATGTTCGCTGGCTCGAACTCGAGGGGACGTGAAAAAAAAATTCGAGTGAGCCAGGTATTCGACCTGGCCGACATTCCTGATGCCTTTTTAAAGATATTTCTTTTGTAATTTTTGTAAGATTGTAACGACATGATTGGAATTTTAACATCGTATGCATCTACATGCATTCTCACACCAGGACTTGATTTTATGACCGCTTTTATGTTTAACAAGAATTCTAAACAAAGAAATCATTTGTCACGTTTCCTGCTGATGTAAATTAATTGTTTAATCACTCAACGAATGATAACATTTATTAACTTGTGACGTGTTTGTCATGACCATTTAAGAACTACGGTCATATTGTGTAAAACACCATTAGTGGTCATCTGCATCAAAAACCCACTAAGATGATGTGAGTTTTATTGCATGTCCAATGTATGGTGTCCTGATTGAGCCACTTTTTAATATTAGTAGTCGCCTGTAAGGTTGGGAAGGCGACAATGCAAGAGTCATGGCCACAAAATGTGATATACAATTAAGATATACGATATTGCACTCGATTGCGATATTGTGCTCGTAAATGCGACATTTGATTCGGTATTACGATTTGAAGCTCGATAATGTCGAAATATGGAATGCCATGGCGTATTATCGAGCTTTTTTAAATTTAGTTTAAATGAATTAGTGTACACTTAACTAAAACTAAACTCGATAATACGACATGACATTCCATATTTCGATATAGCATTCGTTAATACGACATAGGATTCGATAATGCGGTTGTAGGCTCGATGATACGATTTGTAGTCTTCGATATCGGCCGTTGGAGCAAATCTTCCGAAATCATGATTGGTCCAGTGACTTTTAGAATGCGAGTGGTCCGTCTATCCAACAACTTTTTACAGTCACTATTTTTCATATTCAATAAAACTCGTTATTTGTTGTGGAATTGTTTATGTATAGGATAGAGCATGAGTAGCAGTTTGATATGAGATTTATCGACGAGTTTTTCCACGAATCCATCGTACAACAAACCGAGTCAAAACAGAAAATATGTAGTTATAATATTAAACCATACTGTGTTTCTATCAATTTGAAACTCACAGAAGTAGGACCCGTTTTTAAAAATAATCGTGTGATAAAATTTGTCGTTAGTCAAAACTTCTTGCGATCGGGAAGGTATAATTATTTAAAATACTACAGGATCATTGGCCAATGAAAACCATATCTTTGAAATGAAACAATTCGTCGAAATTTCCACCCAGTCTTAAATAAAAATGTACAAGAATAATCGCGTTCGTCATTTTGACTCATTTACATAAATTAGTTTTCTTATGTTTATCTATAGTGCGTACAAAAAACAATACGTGTTTTGGTAAACATTACAAATGAGACAATTCATTTCAGGGGTAGGCAGTATTGAAAATAAAATTTGTGTAATTCATTTTAACAAAATTAGCATGGTTGATAAACCACCACCACTGTAAATCATGTTTGTTATGGTAGAACGCTTTCCATTACACCAACAACTAAGACACAAGTAAAACATATCACAATTGTTTATTTTAACGTCATCCTGGGCATCCCTCGTCGAGGGTTATAGTGCGAACAAAAAAACAAAACACTGTTTATAATAACAATACAATGAACTAATCCACGACGAGGGATGCCCAGGATGACGTTAAAATAAACAATTGTAATATGTTTTATTTGTCTTAGTTGTTGGTGTAATGAAAAGTGTTCTACCATTACAAGCATGATTTACCAAGTGGTGGTGGTTTATCAACCATGCTAATTTTGTTAAAATGAATTACACAAATTTTATTTTCATTACTGCCTACCCCTGAAATGAATTGTCTCATTTGTAATGTTTACCAAAACACGTTTTGTTTTTTTGTACGCACTATAGTTCACTGTATTGTTATTATAAACAGTGTTTTGTTTTTTTGTACGCACTATATATATTTGACGTTTTCATCAAGAAGGCCGCTTGTAAATATCACGTGATCATTTTTGCACGGGTGTTCCATGCACTGTTACTGATTGAAAAACTTGTCAATTCCACGTGACAATTTCTGCGTTGTAACTGATTGGAAATTTTGTCAGTATCATGTGTCAATTTCTGCACGGGGTGCCCGTGCTCTGTAATGTATAAGATAGAGCATGAGTAGCAGTTTGGTATGAGACCAACAAACGAAACACTTTTTAAGCAATTTGATTGGCTGAGCGGGTACCACCTTAATTTTAAATAATGTTTTAATGCTAAATTATTAAAATGGGCAGCATATTTTGACAATAATGTTTTGATCCAGTAAACTTGTATTCGGTCCAGTAACAAATTTCATTTTCTAGCACAAGTTCAGTTGTATTGTCAATCGCATCGTTTAGACGTTGTGTCACAATGACGCCATAACTTCGCAATGCCAAACATCGTGTCGCAGTGTTAAACTGGAGCTCATTGACATTATTTGTACTAGCGGACCAATTATGGACATTTAGTTAGCCTTTGTAATTGTATTGACATCTATGTTTCAAAGTGTCAATTTGCCTTTTCGTGAGAAAAACCGAAAAAGCGACGGACGCCATTTTTAAAGTCACTACCCGCCCGGCTAGCTCAGTCGGTAACACGCAAGTCAACTGATTGAGGGGTCGTGGGTTCGAATTCCGTGCAGGGTATACTTTGGCGGAGATTGGTCATGAAATTATTTCTACGGCCATTCTCTCTCCTGCCAATGTTTCTTAATCATGTAGGACAGTTGTCAGTCCTTGGCAAAAGTTTGCGCTTAGTAGTTGGTTATTAATATTATCATTATTTGGGCGTTAAACCCAACACAAAAATAAAGTCACAAAAAAGTTTCCGTAGTGTTTCATTACGACTTCGCTCATAAGTCTCTCTCAATGTTGGCGATTTTTACGCTCGTCGTTAATCACAAGTGTTGCAAAAACGCTTAGTATTATGTGTGTTCAAGTATATTGGGGTTAGGGGTCAACGTGTGACAGGCTCTATTATGTATTCGTTGATAGCATTGTACGTATTCGCGTCAAACGTAGATGCAATTGTTGTCGAATTGCATAATATACATGCATTTAGTATGTAAAATGTTATTTGAAAAAAATGTATACAATTTTTTATGTAGACACTAATGGACAAATTCTGTTTGGAGAATTTATCATAAAAACAGACTCTTAATTAAAATGTTTGGCCTGTAAAAAAAGCTTGACTAATATACATGTCAGATGTCCTAATAAGGCGTTGTTCGTTATTTTTTATCTTACGTAAGTTTTGTTTATTTATACCCATGACTAATAAGATAATGTTCCGGAATATGGACCGTCAAAATAGATGGCCCTAATAGCGGCGTTATCTTAACATAGGAATTTGTTTCTTTTCAAATTAAGGATTTGGGACTAAAATTGTCAAATTTAGAATGATTTTGCTATTACATAAGTGTTCTTTGTTGCAGAATTTTAATGTAGTATATGTAATACAGTCCAGAATATTTGCAAATCCTGACATCTTATTTTTTGAATTTTCTACCATTGGGACATTCTTTCTCTTCTAATATCATTAATAGTACACATAGCAAGTTATAAATGCAGATTTGGCACCATAGTGATTTTTAAGCTATATTGTGGAAAAATAATCGAAAAACTCGAATTGGAAAAATCTCCATTTTTGAGAATGGGAGAAATCTGTGAGGGGATTTTTTTACGTCTGACTTGAAATTAAATAAATTTCAAGTTAAAATATTTGGGTGCAGATTAAGTGGTGTTATGCCCAAACGTAGATTCACTATTGTTGAAAACGTTAAAGGATTGGCGTTGGTTTTAAAGGCGTGTGTATTCAACAAGTCTTGAACGCCTTTTTATTATTTTCAAAAGTCAATACTATATGTATTAAAAACGCAGCATTTAGCATTAAAGATAATAAAAAGACATGAACATTTAACATTTTGTTAATTAGTAACTGTTTGATAAATCCATGGTGTTTGAAATCATATTCAATCGCGTGAATTAAATTGCCAATACTGGTTGTTGCATTTCTTTTATTCTATGGTCATAGGAATGCACTACCAATAAAGTTACATACAATTTTTGTGTGTGTTATATCTGCCAATTAAACCTTCATACTTTGTAAAGTTTTCGTTGTGTACGGCATGTGCTTGCGGATGGCGGTCTGGTCATCAATAAAGTATTTGTATTTTTTGGTCGGATTTATCATAAATTCGGCATAAACAAGTCAAGCCTCGTATTAAGTCTTTAGTAGATACATAAAGATACTTGTCAGTGCATTAACTGTGGTGTGAAGTCAAGACCCAGCACACCGGAGCGATTGTCTAAATTTCTGTTACACAAGCGTCGCAACTCAATAAAAAATGAAAATATGACAATCGCTTGTCGTAAAATGGACTAACGTGTCGCAAACAATGTCGTAATAATGTCTAATCGTACGATGATGGATGACAAGCGAAAGATATATACTCTTACGACGATATTATTCTGCGAATCATTACTGCAGTGGTCCCCGGAGTAGGCGCTTCGGTGAAACGTTCTTACGATTGCATGGATTAAAATTGTTTAAAAACAGATAGTTTTGTGGAGATTTTTTATAAAACAAAAAATTAGACTTCTTCAAAATGAAGCATTTAGTTTTGCTTTCAATTATATCGCTGTATAATTTTGTCGGTGAGTTATTTTGTATATAATGTTATTTTACTCTGTATATTTTATGCCAAAAAGTTAAAAATGTACAATGCATGAATTTTGTTGAATTCAGTTCTTAAAAAGGAAATATTGAACTAGCTATTTTTTGTAGGTTTTTTTTCACGTATTATTTCAATTTTGATTTTCATGGCTGTTTTAAAAATTTTAACTAAAAAAAACTATTTTTGGTCAAAACATCATGTTGCAGAAAAAATTCACATGAAATATTTTAACAAATGTTTGTGTGGATTTAAATGCAAGAAATCGGTATATGCGTATTACTAGATTTTAGAAACCCTTAGAAAATTGCAAAAGTTCTTAAGACAGAAAATCATCTTAAGTCATGTCGTATTGTTTTTGGTTTTTTGTTAATATTGATAAAATTAGATAGCCTTAGATGTGATTTGTGAATTATGGAAAATGATGAATTTAAGAATCTAGATAAGGACCCGTTTAAGATTTTTGGCAAAACCAGGGGTCTGTATTGCTAAGTTGTCGCACGACAAATTTCTTCGTGTATCATTTTACAAAATTTGTTGTACGTTCGATAATTAAAACAGGTCCATTGGATGCATTTTATCAAAAAACTTATTATAATGTTTCAATAAATTTTGTTTATATACCGTACATATACATGTATATTAATTGATAATGTATCATGATTGAGAAATAAACGTTTGTTCTGGTCTGTTCGGTTCTGTTATTAAGTAGTATTAATTTGCCAAAACGGGTTTGTTAATTAACTAATTAACTACATGTAATAACATTTCTGTTTCGTCATTTTTTGTAATCAACCAAGCGAGACAAATCAAAATAGAAAATAGTGAAAAAAATCTTAATGACGAAATCTTAATTATTTACATTTGCACGTTTTGTATTGTTTACTGCAATCGCATATTTGCAATAGAATAGAAAAATAAAACATTTTACTGTGGAACCTGAGTACACGAACCCTGAGTAATCCTTCATCCATTCAATGTCGAACTTTGTTTGCACCAATTTCATTTTTTGTTTGTTTGGGCATAAAGACATATTAAGACAGTGGTATCATATAATTATCTGTCCAAATTTGAACATCCGAATACAAACTTTCTTGAGAAGAAATTCGGGATCCGACACATCCTAGATTTTTATTCAGATCCCAAAAGAAGTTCAGAAATTTCCTGTTTATTAATATTTTATACAGCGTATATAACACTATTTAAACACAATTTAGGTTATATTACGGCGTCCAGCGCACCTTATCTAGCTTTCCTGGACCATTGTCTATAACCCTCACCAGAAACTTCTCCGTATACATTATTATTGGAGAAAATTTGACATTATTGTCAAAATTTTATAGAAGGGTACAGTGTATAACCTCCCCGGGTGGGATTCGAACACCCTTCAGGACACTGGATTCTAAATCCTAGTGCGCTACTGACCCGGGTCTTGTTTATCTGTACACAAAGTTTTGACTAAATGCATGTTTTGAAAGAACGCATCATGCAATGGTGCATTTATATAATTTTATACATGAATGTATTGTTTTGTATAACTTGTCATGTCATGTTACGTACTTGGTGCATTCATTAAGAGTTTATGAGTTTACTTGACAATTTTGTTTATATTTACAATCAATTACAAATACAGTACAACATGGAAATTATGAACATCTTTGGGACCAACTAAAGAAAAGCGAAGTTCCACTCTTTTGAACCAAATAATTATAGTAGAGTTCTTCTATTAAGGCAACAATGATAATTGAAACTCATGCGAATTTTGACGATTTTAAGTCGCAAATGCGACTACCTACATGTTAAGTTAAGCGGTTAAACAGTTACCATAGCTAGTTAGCCTCTAAAGTTAATTGAGTTAATTGATTAACTAGTTACCGTAACTAGTTAATCACTTAAATAATGCGTTAGTTATGTGGTTATCTGTTGGCATAAATATACCACTATACATTTGTTCGAACCAAATTTCTCAATTGAATTAAAGGGTTAGCATTTATACACATTTGAAAATATTATACATGCAAGATCTCGTAAACATGGCTGTCCTGACGGAGTGGTTTGATTTAGGCCATGCCTAATATTATGCTACAGTCCCATAAACATAAAAATAGCCGCGAGGGCACCGTGCGGGCGCCGTGCGATCAAGCTCCGCAAGGACCCGTACGAACTCTTGCGTACCCGTACGAACTGTTAGGCTTTTACCAGAGTCTGTGATATGAGCCATGGATACGCGTATCGGTTACAAAGTCAAATCGTGAACACAACCGTGGCCGAGTATGGATTAAACATGCATACCTTCCAGCTACGGTTCCGTACTGGTGTGCTGTTTTGTACCATGTGCGTACCGTTACCTTGATACGCAAGGCTTTCCACGGCCTACGACTGTCTGCACGTACGGGTCCGTAACAAGCTACGATTTTATGGGACTGAGGCAATACCGGAATTTTGTTAAGCGTCCGCGTGCGCGTAGGTTTTAGAGTCCTCAATCCAAAAAAAGAACCAAAATTGTTGGTGACTTTTATGTTGTTCCGCGATTCGAAAACAGATTTTATCTCAGAAAATACTGATAGCGTATTTGATTAATGAAAATGTGCATGTGTATGTCGTATATACTTTTTTATGAAATTACTTGAATCTCACATTAATTAATGTCATAAACATACATGTACTACAAAGTACTTATTTGGGTGAACACTAGCTAGAATGGAGATGTGTTTTCGTTTTCGGTTTGTGTGTTTTTGTGAATAGGTACCTAGGTTTGTCAAACTTGAGTTGACGCTTAACAAAATTCCAATTTGGCATGGCCTTACTTTGTTGTGTTTTTTTCTTACTATAAAGTACAGGTCGTCCATGTAAACATTGCGTATATAAACATAGCCAGTTTCATTACACACCAATATTTAGGGGTGTATCATTTTTTCAGTTTTATAGTTAAGTTATTTGACACTTATTTTATAAACATATCACTATAAAAAATTTACAAGGTGCCTATACAGTATTTAAAGTAATTGTTAAATATCAAAGTTGTATGTTAAAATCCGTAAAATGTTGTTCATGCATCAGCTTTTCCACCTATTCAGTGGACAAGTCCAATCTTTAGAGTACAAAAACACGCATGACCTAGAATACGACCTGTAAAGAGTAAAACATCACAGTATAAAGCCATGTCACTAAATCTAGATTAAACATCAGGAGTTACACTGCGTGGGTTTAATCTTTTTTGCTCCATAAAATACATAATTGCAAAATGTGTCACGAGTCACTCATATAAAAAGTCTTGTTTAAAAGTTAAAAGTACATTTAATGAAGGAGTTTAAATATATCTCAATAATTATTCATGTTTATGACGTCACACTTCACGTAATTAGAAGTCCAACAGATGCTAATATTAAAAGTTTACAAGCCTGACCCTTAGATTTATTCACCTAGATGACTTGTGTGGTTTTCATTAAAAAAACGAACAAACAAACAAACAAAACTTAAACGAAATAAAACAAGAAAACAACAGGATGGTTTATTTTGATATAAGAACAACACAATGCTTAGAAAACTGCTTGAATCGTTTATTTGATATGTGTGAAGTAATTTTATTTTGAAATCATTTTCAACTGTGTGAATTCAATAGCATGAAGTGACTTTTACAAAGTTTATTTATGCTATGTTCACTAGAATGCATGATCAATTAAGTTTATGTAAGTAATTGCGATTTATGCGTTGAAATCAGTCAGTTCAATACACTTAAAACTCAATGATTGTGTGCTCTAAACAAATGAATTCTTCATCTAAAATTAAAGATTTGCTGTGGTTTTGAATAGATTCATGAAGCTTTTTCTCCACCTTTTAAAAATGACAAGTCATCAAATTAATTCAGCTGGCATTTTATGATTTTACGTAAAAAACGTAGTTTTTTTAAGACAGTTGAAAAACGTATAATTGTCATTAAAACGACTTAGAAAGTCAGCAAGCTCTTCTAGAAAGATTTTACGACATCATTAAAACTCCCGTATAATGCATTAAAAAATAATTAAACTAAATAGACATGCGCACTGGAGAACTATTGTCACGTGACCATTCGATAATCGGAAATTAGCGCAAAGCGAGTGATTTCGAAAAATGTTAGATCAATACAATATGTACAACAAAACAAATAGTTTCCAGTCAGAACAACTTTGATTAAAAAAGAACGCTACATTCGAATTACTCGGTTATTATCGTTGAATTAACAGTCCGAAATAATGATAAAAATAATGCTACGTTCGGATTACTCAGATATTTTCGTAGTTATCACACACTGTAAATGAAAACCAAAAATATCGTTAGACTTTCACAAACGCGTTGACAAGTTTTCCCCTTGAGAATTATTCGTAAGAAACATTTATTTATTGATTTGCTGATACTACGGACAATATGCCTTGAGGAAAATCCTATTTTCTTTATTAAATTATCCAAACTTGTCCTAAGACGTGCATCGGCGTAGCAAATGGTGAAGTTATATCGAGATATTTCACTAAGGGAGATAGGAGATCCCAGAGGCATAGATATTTTTAATTCTATTTTTATCCATAATAATTATATAATGATATATACGTACATACTTAGCCTATAGGGGGAATGCCCATTACTAAATAGTGAGAACTTGAGGGCAGATGCCTTCGACACTATTGTGTATATTTTATGTATTTGACCATTGAAAATAATTGTATTTTGTTAATGAAATATGTTTAAAACTGAAATAAGGGGTCAATATTTTTACTGTAGCATCTGTCTAAGGGGGTGCATGTCGTGGTATGCTTCAGTGTAGCTACGCAACTGTGATGTTTTATTTTGGTCATAGACTAGATTGAGAATATATGAGATATCTTTTGTGGTATAGTTTATATGGTTTCATAGTCTGACGAAATTACTTATCTAATTACAATGAGGAAGATGAATCCTTATAGATGAGAACGTTGAGACAAGCTCAAGTAAATTTGGTCTGGGATTGAGATGTCGAACCGAATTTATGGTGTAAGACACTTGACCAATTTTTGGTGCGGGAGTTACACCAAATGGCACACATGTGAAATATATGAACATGTATACTTTATTTCTCCGAATACATTGCAAGACAAGAATTAAGTCCTGATTATTAAAATTGGTATACTAAAATGTATTATATCTTTTTATTTCAGACTGTGAATGGTCGTACTCCGGCGAATCAGGTAAAAATCATTTTCATTAAATTTATGCTAATTTACATATGCAGTGAAGTTTCACCATAATGACCACCTTGGTTATTGCAAAAACATGCTATTATTTACTACATTTATTTCGGAAATGACTACTTTAAGAAGAAAAATTTCTCAACAATATGAATATTCAGCTATGAAGACCATTCCGTTTTATGAACATTTCGCTACTAAGACCATTCCGCTACACAGACCATTTCGCTATTAAGACCATTTCGCTATTAAGACCATTTCGCTATTAAGACCATTCCGCTACAAAGACCATTCCGCTATTATGAACAATCCGCTACTAAGACCATTCTGCTACAAAGACCATTTCGCTATTATGAACATTTCGCTACTAAGACCATTTCGCTATTAAGACCATTCCGCTACAAAAACCATTCCGCTATTATGAACATTCCGCTACTAAGACCATTTCGCTATTAAGAACATTTCGCTATAAAGACCATCGATTTCAATGGTCTTAGTTGTGGAACTTCACTTTATCACTTATTATACATTTCATTGGAACTGTGATATACTTATTGCATACCAAGGTTTCCAACCCAGTTTCTTCAACAAAGTATGGATGGTGTATCATTGAAACGATGGTTTGGTGCACTATCCTCCGCATACATTTATCACAGTGACTTTTATAATCAGGCGTAAAACTATAAACATTAAATACAACTCAATATTGTTTTACATTTTCGGTGATGTCAAAGCAAAATTTGAAATCGCTTTAATAGAAAACCGTTTTTATAATTTAGTTTATTTTGTTTAAAATTTAAATTTAACCGTATACAACACGTCTTATAAACATTTGTTTATTGTTAGAATTGACGAGATTTATGAAATATCTTCTCAGTTTTAGGCAATGAATCTATCTACGGTATGACACAAACAAGTCTGTACAATAACTGCATTTATAAAGTATCCCAGCTTCGTAGGTTTTATCAATGGACAATTGTCTTAACGTCAAAAAATGTTGAATAATATTAAATGCGCCCGTGCTGAAGTCAAGTATATGCAATAAAAAGAGCTTGGCATGCATTATTTCCAAAAACCCGAGGGCAGCATTAAAGCAATTAGTGAAAGGGGCAGAGATGAGTGAAAGGGGTCTTAGATTAGTAAAATGGGGTTAAGATGAGTGAAAGGGGTCTTAGATTAGTAAAATGGGGTTAAGATGAGTGAAAGGGGTCTTAGATTAGTGAAATGGGGTTAAGATGAGTGAAAGGGGTCTTAGATTAGTAAAATGGGGTTAAGATGAGTGAAAGGGGTCTTAGATTAGTAAAATGGGGTTAAGATGAGTGAAAGGGGTCTTAGATTAGTGAAATGGGGTTAAGATGAGTAAAAGGGGGCTAAGATTAGTGAAAAGGGGCAGAGATGAGTGAAAGGGGCTAAGATTGTTGAAATGAGGCAAAGATGAGTGAAATGGACTGAGATTTGTAAAAAAGGGCAAAAAATGAGTAAATATTTTTGGTAGACGAACAGATGAGAAAATTAATATTCCTGCATGTCTAAGAACTTATTAGAATTTTGAAAATTTACACGAAGTTGATGTTTACAAGAGCTTTCCTTTTTTAGTTCAGGTTTTGAATTCTGCTGGTCAGGTAACTTGTTATAAATGTGTCTGTTGTACATTACAGGGCCCAATTTTTGGAGTCTACTCTATCCAGAATGTTCCAAGGCTCAGCAATCACCTGTAGAAATATATCACGACCAGGCTGAACCAAATGAGGATTTATCTGGCTTCAATTTCCATGGATACGATGATATATCAACACTCAATAACCTAACAGTGTGGAATGACGGTTACACAGGTATTTTTATAAGTCCGCCATATTTATTCAGTCTAAAATTGAAGAATATTCTGCTTTTTCATGTTTTTTCTGTGTTTCGGTAGAAAAATTTACATTAATATAACGGGACGACATTTTTCTTGAAAGTGACGTCATTTTGTCTTTATATTTTCACTGCAGCGAAAATGTTATATTTTATATTTTCATCGTTTATTTTCATTGAGTATCACCACGTTTTACGGTAAAGCATGAAACGTAAGCTCTGGTATGAGGAAACAGTCCAGAATTGCTGGTTAGGTGAATTGGCCTCTGTACAATCCAAATAAAAAGGTTTTGCTTAACGATATAGCAACCCAAAATTGCCAGAACACATTGAAATGTTAATGCTGTGCCTTTTCTTCCTAGGAAAATTATCTCAGATTCGTCCGAAAATTTTGCGTGTGTTATGCTTCAAGAATATTCCCCTAAGACATGGAATGAAAATTAAACACATTTTGAGATTCTGCTGTGTTTGTTCCTAACAATAAATTGACATTTCAATTACAATACAACTTTAATTTAGACTGTACAAAAACAAACTTGAAATTCACATCAACTTTGTCTTTCTGTTGTAAACTCGTTTTGACATTTTAATTCAAGTTTCTTTAGTCCCCAAATGTCTTAGATAATTATCTCTATCATACAGAAAATTAAAGTTGGCTTCACGTTGATTTAAAGTCTTGATGTCTAATTTTGACAAGCAGTCGGGTTATTATTGTTTGTATTTTAATTAGGAAAGTTGGAAAACAGAAAATTTTCAATTTCTAAATATTGATCACTTATATTTTATGGACTTATGACGTCACATTGGATATATGACGTCATGCAAAGAAGATATTAATTATGAATGCATGCACAATTTTGTACATCGATGGCTTAATGCATTACAGCTCTAAGTCTGTTGGCTGTTTTTAAATCCAGGAGGCCCAAAATGACGTGCATTTAAACAAACTATTTATTTTTCAGTTGAAACGAAATTGCAAATTGGTTACCTTGGCCCTTAAAATTTCAAATTTAGTTCAACCCGTTTTTGACGTGCATATTTTATAAATACAAAAACTGAGCGAATTTAGAAATCAATAAGTTAGAGCTGTGTTACATTATTATTCTCTACTTTCTTCCATTTATGGACCGGATGACGTCACAATGAAAATAAGTGACGTAATGCAAATGAGGTGTAATTATATGTATATGTCTTATTTTATTTTTCAGTAACTGTAAGAGTCCATGGTGATCTCAAAATATCTAACGGAGGTTTAGACGGCTTGTATGCTTTACAACATTTTCATTTCCACTGGGGAAACACTGACAGAGTTGGTTCGGAACATTTCTTAGATGGGGTCGCTTACCCATTGGAGGTAGGGTTATTTTTATATAATGTCAAGGTCACCCATTTCTTTAGGGTTTATAGTCACGTGATTTTTAGAATGTAAACAAACTCTGGGCTCTCGTACATTTCTTGCAGCAGACACTATAGAGAATATTCCAATAGTGCATAACATAGCTACATTTCTTTGTCCGAAAATGCCTACATTAGCCTGTGAGTTATAAATGTTTAATCTGAATCCCCTGCACAAAATAAATTTTTGCACTTTACCTATAGTATGGGCTTGAGCCCAAGTACCAAAATTGCTTTATTTTTATAATTAGACAAGAGCATAAGAGGTATAGGCGTTGAGTACGGATGCATAACTTGAAAGATAATTAGATTCCAAACCGTCCACCCTCATGTCTTTTTGTTTGAGTAGGGCGTAGACATTAAGAAAAAAGATCTACAAGCAAAACGACGTGCACGTGCAATTGTCTTTGTTCCCATGCAGCTTAAATTATAAATCTTTAATCATTGATCTCACGTTATATTCAGTAAACTACATTTTAAAACTTTTCCAACATAGACCAAAATAGACAATAAAAACTATGACAATTCTAATAACACTGCACCTAGCTAGCCTAGAAAACCCACATTTCATTTTTGAATATTTTGGTTCAACTTGATGTTCGACAACACCCATTTGTAATGTGAACACTGGTGTTTTTATGTGAAGATGTCAAAATAGTGAGTGAATACATAATAAAATATCATCAAGAATATTTTTGTTATGAACCACCTGTGAGCTAAGTCGCTAAAATTGGCGATTTTGTGTTCATCATTATTAACATTGTTGTCAAATTTTCATGGAAGGGTATAACCTCCCCCCGATGGGATTCGAGCTTCGACCCCTTCCCCTTCGGGACACTAGATTCGAAACCCCTATGCGCTGCTAACTGCGCTACCGACCCTGGTTTTAGTTCAATTCTGTTCCAAGCACCCAAAATCTAACCTAATGCGCGTATCTCCTTTTTTGGCTAACAGCATTATAACGACACAATTGTTTTCATATGTTTGCCCAAATATAAAAAATTAAATGCTATCAATTTCTAATTAATTTAATTGGTTAACATTACATGTTAAACATATGTTTATAATGAAAATAATCATTAAAATGTCAAATTCAATTTAACAATTAATTGATGATGAGGGGTGCGACATTATGATGGAAACCAAGATTTGTTTCATCAATTACTTAAATTACGCGTCAGTTACATTTGAGTAATTTTAGGAAAATAAAATTAAATCCGGAAGTAAAAGAAAACAGTTTAAATTTCTTCCAAATGGACTAGGATCCCTTAAGACCTCTTAGAAGAAGTCTAACATGTACTATGGGAATGATGGGACATTTGCCCCTTTCATTGGGACTCCTTAAACTTGAACCCCTTCTACTAAGAGAACCCCTAAATACCTCTTAAAAAAGTCTAGCATGTACCATGGGACATATGCCCCTTTCAAGGGGCTCCCTTAACTTGAACCCCTTCTATACTAGGAGGACCCCTAAATCCTTAAGCGTATGTCCGATAACTGGAACTCATTTCCTACTACGAAGACCCATTAACTCTATTCACAATAAAATGAAGTAAAACATCCTTTTAACAGTAACGAAACTTTGCTATATTATCTGTTAAGAGTGGCTGTTATAGGGAGGGGAACCAATTGAAAAAAACAACATTTGAATCACAAGTTTGTCTTGCCTGTATTAAAAAGGTGGCTTATATAAAGAGGTGGTCGCTATATGAGGTTTTCGGCATAGTTCTTGAATTCATGATATGTATTGTTTGTGACAAACAAATGATAAATAAATTATTGTGTTTACTCATGACATGATGTTTGTAGCAGACTTGATATATCATACTAGACTATCTTGTCGACATTTTAATTTATACAAGAGAATAACGCCATCGTTTAAATACAGTCTAACTTGTGTTAGAGAGGTCATCTAACAATACAGCGGTATGCTGATTAATTGGCCTATGAACAATTATACAGAAATTGAGTTTTGTTTTGATTAATGTCTGTTTATGAAAACCACGCCCTTTAAAATAAATCGTAAAACTTCGGGCATTTTCGTATGGTCTATTTCATTGCAAAAAAGGCCGAAGTGATCTGATTGCCTTTTAAACAGTTGTAAATTTACAAATCAATTTAAAGTCATCGTTGAACGCAAAGCTTGTTAACAACTTAGATAATTAGGGAAAGTAAAACAGTTGCTTTCCCTTGTATACTCTCTAAATAGGTAGGTCCAAATAGTTGGATTACACGGATTTTACCCTTACTTTCACAAAGCCAATCTGTAACAGTCAATTTTGAATAACTTTTTAGTAAATCCCTTAATTTAACTTAAAATCACTCGAAGTATTGGTAAGAACTATCCTTATTGCTATTACACTGGGTTTTATCTAAAATAACAAGAAAAATATTCGATGATATATTGTATTATCCTTACATAGAAACTCAATGATAAAGTCTGAGGATTCCGGCTAATATTTCCTACTTACAAATAATTGGATCCTTTCAGCCTTTTTAAGAAAGATAACTTATTCTACACGTATATCTCTCATTCGCTCCCTATTTTACTTCCTGGTCTTTTTTAACTAAATACAAGTCGTTGTGACCAGTCGCCTTAACCAGCCTCTTCGTCCTCTCACAAAATTATGCCTGCATGGTTGGTTAACACGGAATTGACTGTATTATCGCGTCAAATTACAAACATATCTAAATTGTTGGAAATTATGAAATAATCTAAAAGATAGATGGACATATGACATTTCCTCGCCATATTTTCACCACAAGGACATTAAACATTTATCCATAATGTTAAAATAAATTGTTACATAAAATAATAGACGATGAACGGCCATTAAACATAATTAAAATTTGATTGAAAACATGTTCAGTTTAAAAACACGCTAATACAGTAACACGTGTATACATCGAACCCCTTAAGGTGCAAACTAAAATTTCGGGTTTTCCAGTTTCCGTATTTGTTACGTCCTTCAGTAACGGATGAAATAAATGAAAAAATATCAAAGTATGACCAATGTTTTTTAGATATTTATAAATCACGTAATCACTGTTTTATATTTAGATATTCACAAATCACGAGACCATCTGACATGCCGCTCACGTGACCTTTGCTTTTGTTTTTTAAATATTTATAACTCACGTGACAATTGTTTTTATTTTTAGAATGTATACAAATCTCGTGACAATTGTTTCTATATCTAAATGCTCAAATATCACGTGACAATTGTTTCTATTTTTAGAATGTATACTAATCTCGTGACAACTGTTTCTATATCTTAATGCTCAAAAATCATGTGACAATTGTTTCTATATCTAAATGCTAAAAAATCACGTGACAATTGTTTCTATTTTTAGAATGTTTACAAATCACGTGTCAATTGATTCTTTTTTTAGATGCATCTTGTACATAAGACAGTTCGACATGCCAAGATCTCTGCAGCATTGACAGATCCCACAGGTTTAGCTGTTCTTGGAGTATTTGCCAAGATTGGCAAACCACATCCTTTCTTCCAGGCTATCATTGACAATCTTAGACTTCTAGATATAGGTAAATATCACAACGTGTTCAATACACGACACCGCTTTTAGATTTTAATATTACCCACAATGCAACGGTTAATTTTTTGTCTTAAGTGTAAAGCCCCAATGAAGAGAACTATGTTCGAGGACTACAAAGAAAATATCATTTCAAATGGCTCTAATGAGAAAGATCATTTAAATTATTAAATTACGCTTAAATGTGTTTCTCTATTTTGTTGCTTTTCAAACTGTGTGTAGATCGCAACCGAGAATTTGTTTTCCAATGAAAGAATTCTCCCATTTCCAAAACATGGATTTTTTATTACAGCGAAGTTCCACTATTAAGACCACTATTGTTATTTCAAAATCATGCGATTTTTGACAATTATTAAGACCCAATTGCTAACTTTGTAAACAAAAGAGTCTCTATAATAAGACGGTTTCGCTATTAAGGCCATCGATTTTGCTGGTCTTAATAGCGGAACTTTACTGTATTGTGATTTTAAAATATTTTTCAAAATATTACCTAGAGCATCATTATGATGCCAAATCTGTATTTGTACATTTAAATGTTTTTTATTAATGAAATTAAGAGGATGAATTCTCCCATTGTAGAAAATTCCGCATTCTAGACCGTGTTTAATAAACGAGCCCGTATTTGTCCTAACATAATGAGTAATTATAAAGGCGTGACCCATAAAAAGCAACAGGTAGCGACACTAAACATAACAAGTAATATTATAACATTTATTGTACAGCTTGACCCCTTTTTACATTCTGTATGACGGATGAGACTTTTAGCTGAGGTTAAAATGATAATTAATGTTATTTCTGCTGAGTCAACAATTTGATTTAACTACTGTTTTGTTAATTGCACAAAAACTGTGCTTTTTTCCAACCTAAATATACGACAAAACTTACCGTACGTCAAAATGAGAAAACATTCATAAAATGTTCAATATTGCACCATTTTCATTCAAAATTGGCCGATAATACGCAGAATGTTTTATACCTTCTGAAAATCAATCATTATTATTTGTTTTAATATTAGGAAATTTTGCGACTGGTTTCTGAAATTGACTTACGGCGGTTTATATCATAGTTTTTTGCAAGTAAAAGCTAGTAGTTTCATACTATGTCTATACAACTGCACATTGTCATAACGTGACAAGTGTGGTTTGTTCCATTGACCAAGTTTTATGACTGGTTCTGACAAAAAAAGTAAAAAACTATTTTAAACTGTCAAGGTTCCATTAAACAAACCACGTGTTCTTTTTCTTTTATAAAGTTATTGACTTTTGTGATTTTATCTAATTTAATTAATTATTATTTTTGACTACGCGGCGTATTAAATAATTAATTTAAATAGAATTACAAAAGTCAATCAGAATTACCCCCTTTTGTAACTTTTGTTTATCTCGACTATTCGTTATCTCG
Organism: Mactra quadrangularis; assembly: GCA_025267735.1. Lineage (NCBI taxonomy): Eukaryota > Metazoa > Mollusca > Bivalvia > Venerida > Mactridae > Mactra > Mactra quadrangularis. The sequence goes on along the minus strand of CM046305.1, from coordinate 41,028,161 downwards.
ACTATTTTTCGACAATTCCAACAAAGTCGAGATAACGAGAAATGACTGTATCACAAATTGTATAGTTAATTAATAAAAACTAAACTAACGCGTATAATGCATGACATAAACATTGTCTGTATAATTTCAGGTGATTACGCTAATGTTCGTCCTTTCCCATTGAAGAAATTATTACCAAGCGACTACCAGACTTATTATAGATACAACGGTAGTTTGACCACGCCCCCTTGTTCTGAAAGTGTCGTCTGGACCGTATTTAGAGAACCAATTGAAATCTCCGAATATCAGGTAAGATTTACTGTGAGAACTTTTAAATAAAGACCGTCGCTGAATGGGACTCACCAGACGTAAATTGCAGATAATAGCGCACATGATAAGTTTGTTAATATTGTTTCTTCAGTTAGAATCATGTTTATATAGATATGTCCTATACAGTACAACCTCTCTTGAACAACATCCACTGGGAGTAAAGTGTGTTGTTGTTCAGAGATTGTTGATCTGAAGAGATTAATTTCAGTTAAATTATGCCTTTGGAAAATATCAATATTGTTGTGCAGAGGATTTGTTATTTACAGGATCGCTCTGCAGAGATTATACTGTTCAATAAGTTGTCACGGTGTTAAAGATAACAACTACAAAAATATTAATCATGTTTGTTTATTTTGTTTCAGATGGACCAACTTCGAAGTCTCTCTTCCATTTCAAACATTACAGACAATTACCGACCAATCCAAGGATTAAACGGTCGTAGAATTTTCGTCAGAAAGAAGGTTGAATCTACCGGAAGTGATAAAACATTTACAAATGATGGACAATCAAATATTCCTGGTTATAACAATAATTTAAATAATATGAACTCCACGTGGAATCCAACCGGAAGCGGAAGTTCCAACATCGCTTCCGCTTTTATTGTTTTCTTTTCAGTCGTTGCTATGGCAATATTCGGACGATATTAAATTTTAGTTGTGTGTAAATGTTTTAAGTATTCTGGCTTGAAAATGTTCCATTTTTGATAACTATTTCTGTTGATCGTGTTCTTTGAAGTTTGAGATTTGAGGCATGAAAATATTGATCAATGTGGAACTATATTCTATGACATGCATGACATGTTTTCATCATTTGCATGTTCATCTTGTACAGGCATGGACATGCATGTTTAAGAAAGCTATATACTATTTTGCTACTGATTTTTTCCTCTTTCAAAATGAATGCTAGGATTAAAGACTTGTGTTTTGGTAAAAGAATGATTAAATTTGAACAAACTTGCGTTGTTAAGTTTGTCCAACACATTGAACGTAATGAAACATCTTCCTTCTAAATTATTGCAAGTTTTAAACTATTTATAAAAATCTATCCATGCAAGAGAATGCCAGTGAATATTAGAGCTGCAACGATTCACCGGAAAGTCGATTCGATGCGATTCGATACTATTTTTTTCGATTCGATTTTTTTCGATTCGATTCTTTTATTAATACAATTTACTACAAATATGCATTTATACATATATTTGAGCTTAAAACTAAATAATATTAATTAAACGAAAGTGTTACTAAAATTGGATAACACGAAATTCGAAAATCTGATAGTTAATATTTGCTTTATTCAAGTACGAAATGGATTGGGTACGAATGTAAAGGTCGCGAAAATGTATTATTAATGTAATATCGACTTAAAACGTAAAGACAGCATGGATCATAAATTGTAGAAAGATGCAGTTCTTGGTATACTATTGTACATATTAGTTAATTCACCGTGCATGCGAAACTATTTAAATTTGAATAAACTAACAACGAAACTTGGCTTGCTCATGCGGCGTCTAAAATCTTCCAGTTTGTCAGAACAGGTAAAATTCAATCACACCGACCCAATTGGCGGAGGATCGGGGCATATACTATAGAATGTATACTTGGAACGGAGTTTCCAATCATGCTACATAAAATCGTAATGGAAATTTAACAGAAATGTAACAAAGTGAAACTCAGTTTCACTGTCAACGTATACTTTGACTTTTAGGCGCGCCTTTGCTTTTATCGTTATAACTTATGTAGACACTTTTAACAGTCAGTATCGAATCGAAACTCGCGGGTCCCGAATCGAAATCGAATCGGCGACCTTGCAATCGAGTTTCGATGTATCGAATCGAATCGTTGCAGCCCTAGTGAATATCATTTGATCTTTTTCATAAGGCCCAAACTAAGAATAATCACGAATTTAGCGATTCTATCTTGTCTTTTTAACGCGAGGTCGGCCATTGCAGCACAAGGACAAGTGGCGAGCTGTTTGATTTATACAAAAAACAAATAAGAGAGCAGTTCCAGTATTTAATCGAACGAAGGACGCCGGCATGATAATCTCCCCTGAATTCCCCTGTCAATAGTGACAAACGACGTCACAGACCCCTCTGTATCTACGTTCGTACAAAGACATAGGTAACACTATCTATTTATGTCTCTGGTTCGTATATGTCTCGCCTTTCAAAGGGAGAAAATTCGCCGTTTTGTGATTACTACAATATTGGGAATTAAGTGACCAATAGATGAATGTGTTTAGGTGCGTGCATGCCTGCGGGGGTGCGTGCGTGCGTGCGAGGGAGCGTTTGTGTTTGTTTGTAATTTTTACATTTTTTATATATTTCACTGAACAATTTTTGTTACCTATCATTGCTAGCCATAGAAATCACATTTCTGTTCTATGAAGAGAATGAACTAACATTCATTTAACATTAGAATCTAATAAAAGTTTGTCTAACAAGGGAAATAACTCTTTTTGGAATAATTTTATGGTAATTCGGAACCCTCGGTGATCTTCCGTGCTGATAAATCATTCGGTACACATCGGAGAACTTCTACGTATATCTGCGTCGAAGATCTCCGAGGTATTCCGAATCCTACTATATCAACATTCGTAGCTGTTCGGCTATTTCCGTTATACTATACTTTATTTTCTTTGGATAAACTCAATCGATTAAAAAAATGATTTGCTACAAAATATTTGGATATCCTCGGCGATTTTTAAGCAAAAAACCCCAAACGTTTAGCTGGGTGGAAGATTACCGGTGGTGCCCCGAATGTCTAAACACAAGTTTTTGTATACGTATACACGCGTGAAAAATCACCGAGGAGTTCTGAATAATATAATTTTGTTATCCAAGAGTTATCGATCTTGGTGGAGAAACTTTTCATTTTTTTACATTTTTGAGTTACATACATTTTGCACAGTATACATGTATTTATATATTGTAATGCATTTTATTCTTTATGTTTATGGGTCATATTTGACCGCATTACTATATTGTATATTGTTTTTAACTTTGAATTGAATAAATAGAAAAAAATGTTACGAAAATTCTTAGTTTTTTAATTCTTTACTATAACCCTTACCCTTACAGAGTGGCCCTCTACAAGATAAACCTCTGCACAACAACAGCTTTTGCCTTATTTCTAATTAAATTTTAATTTAACCTCTGTAGAGGAAATTCATACAATGAATGGTCGTGTAACAAAGAAAGCGTTACAGCACAGAAACAATAGGATATAGGCCTACACTTGCATCCAAGCAAAGAAAAATATCATGTTCCCTGAGAAGGAAATAAAACATTTGATTTGACCATACGGCTTGAACCCACTACCACCACACACCTCCTGTTTTATTGTATTTTTGAGGACTTTAAGAAATGTCATTTACTTGACCAACTTTGTAAGTCCGGTTCAACAAGGCCTAATAGTACATATACCACGGTCCAAGTAATTTCTGCCTTAACTGATAACATAGCAAACGTTTGAAAACCAATCAAAGGGAAATAACTACAAAACCACACTATAGTTGAAAATTTTGAATAATGGTATTTGTGCGTTTTGCTTCATGCTACAGCAATGAACATGACTGTATATTTTAAAAGTTTGCTCCCCTTTTGGCGTATATATATTTTAACTTATATCTTAAGTTTTGCGAGCCTTTTCGACGGTGTACGTTTTTTCACAGGCTATGATTGAACGGGTTGCGTCACAATGACGATGCAAAGAAGTCACTGAGCAAAATGATTGCGTCAAAAATATAATATGCAAAGGCCAACTGAGCATGACTCGATTGAGAAGTTTACATATCTGAAATATGCGAGTTCGCAAGCGGAGAATTTAAGGTCGGGTTTTAATCAGATCCGTGCAAACCTACTCATAAAGAAATGCCATGTGTTTAGTCAACCGTTACTCATGAGACAAAAAGAAAGGTTTCACAATGTTGATCGATTTTTTGTTTTACAAAATGTAACTGATATCTCAATTATTCTTTGTTTTTGTTTTCTGTTTGGTTTGTCGGCTCATTTAATGAATACATGTATTTGACAATTTGAAATTGAAACATTGCATTGTATTTATTTTCTTCTCACGGATTTTAAACTCTTTAATTATTAAATTCAGTCCTATACTCTAGCTTTCAAATTTTGCGGAAGTGAGAAACGGATTAAAATGAAGATTTATTTTGAATAATATTATTTAGATTAATTGTGAATTGTATATAGTTTAAATATTAATGTATTTTAATCTCCATAAGATTAGTTCAAAATCGCGCGAATCACATTTATAATTATCCGAATTTAGTATATCCGAATAATTATCAATATATGTAAATCATTAAAGTGTTTGGATAAAAATATTTCGGATAGTTGAATTCAAATTAAACTAAAGAGTGAAAAATTAATCTTTATTTTTATTTACTTTTGCCTCACGATTGAGGTCATGCTTTTACCATTAATAATTTTCATGAAAAATATAGCATTAAATATTTCACCGCAGTGAAATATTAAATATTTGTCTAAAAGTTGTTTTTTATATTGCTGTAGAAAAATACATGTACATGCATTATTATCCTGTTACATGTATTTATTTCTAGAAAACTTTTTGTTTTCATATTTGAAATTAACGAAGATACAGAAATATTTGGAAATCATTCAAAAGTACAATAGAGAATAAGATACCTTCAATTTTTTTTTGAAACAGGTGTAAAATGTCGGACGCAACGTTAAGACACGTCAATAACTTGGGTATGAAATATGAGGTTTTAAGTGAAATAAAATATTGGAAACAATCATGTACAGCTTGTATCAGTGAAATACAGGGAAATATTAATTCACTGCGTGAATCACGTGCAACCATTAAAAGGGAGATAAATCTTGCACGTGCTCAGCTTGAAGAAGCGTTAAGAAAATTGGAAGTAAAATGTGAGACAGAGTTGTCGGACTTGGCGAAAAATGAAGTAAAAACAATGAATAGTTTTGCTGAGAATCTTGAAAACAATCGAAAAAGGTAATTTATTAATTCATTTAATATGTACCAATTAGCAATGAACATGCGGGTTTGTTGCGCCGATCCTGATTTGACTAAGTATGCTTAAGAGTGGTTTTAACAAAACCAATACGTTATTGCTTCATTGTTAAAATAACCTTTTAATATTTTATTTCTCGAATCGACGTATGCTTGAAAAATAAATATGACTTGTGCTCGATTTTTATTATTTCAATTCATTATTTTAATGAGGTTTCGTTATTTTGAAATTTTGTAATACATGTATTGTCCTTTCATAATATGATCGTATTGATCGTGATGTAATCATTTTAGGATTATTATTGTTAAACACAAGAAACTGTACAAATAAATGCATGTTCTGTTATTTTGTCATTGTCACAGAGAAATATTGGAAAATGTAGTTTACAAAATGAACAGCCGCTCGGCTAGCTCAGTTGATAGCACCCCATTCTACTGAACGAGGGGTCGTGGGGTTCGATTCCCGGGCGGGGCATACTTTCGTAGAACTTGGTCATAAAATTATTTCTACGGCCATTCTTCCTGCTACCAATGGTTTTTAATTATGTAGGGCTGTTGTCAGTCACTGACGAAAGTATGCGCTTAGCAGTTGGTTAACAGCTAAATCCAGAGATTTAGCCTTTCCAGTAGGAGTGAGTAGGTTGACTGACCGCCGTTATATGACCTAAACAATGTGTTGCTACGGCGTTAAACCTAAACATAAACAAACAAACAAACAAAAACATAATGAACAATTTGACTTGTGTATTGTTAACATTTCTACTTCAGATTAAATGGTTTGGAAACAACATTGAAGACAAATCTAGTAGGAACAAAATTAAAGAAATCCATATCTGACGGAAAGGCTCAAGTAAACGCAGTAAGAGAAACATTGATGAAAATAAAGAAGTGCGACATGCCTTCAAGAATTGAGTTCAATTTAACATCAACCTTGCGACCGATACTCGATACAGAAACTTCCCTGGGGTCGCTGGTGTTAGTCAATGCCACTGGGCATAAGAAAGAAAACTTAGACAAGAATGAAGTCATTAATGGTCAGAACAAAGAACATGTTAGCGATTCAGAAGAAATGAACACAAAGGTAGAAGCATCCGCAAAAAATGATAAGTCGTCACATTATTTGGCGGTGAATGGATTATCCACTAGACGAGTCTCTCCTTCTATTGAAGACACTGTGGTCAATGATTTTGAATTTATTTTAAAAACGGGGTCGAAGTATGAACATTCGTTAAAACCATTTATTGACAACGTGAAAACATTATCACAAAACCCCAGCATAGTTAAATTAACAAAGACGGAAGATGTTGCACCCCAATTAGATTTCCATCGGAAGATTTTATGTCAACAGTCACTGAAAGGATTGCCGAGACCACGGAGTGATAATACTGAAAAAGGACACGATAGCAGAGTGATCGTTAGACCATCTAAGTCTGCACGTGAATATAGCACACGTGACCAAAGCTACACTACATGTCTGAATGAATTTGAAACCGAGGCTTTCGAGGAACAAGGACCGATCATGAAGAGACCATCCAAGAAAGGTAGAAATGCGTTCAATGTTCGTTACAACGACTTCGACTTTATTAAAGAAATGACCGCACTCAATGATGAAGACGACATACCTATATTTGATGAGAACGAACCTAAAACAATAAATAAAAACATTCCTCCAACACCCAGGCCACATGTTTCCAGCAGTATCGGAAGCATTTCTTATAAACCTTCAAGTTTGTTAGCCAGTGGTGCCGTCAGCATACCTTCGTCTACACGAAACAGCGCAAAATCTTATTTTCGATACATTGCTAGATTCCACACCAAGAAACATGACCAAGAAACAGATTTGTGTCGTCTTTCAAGTATTGTTGCACTCGACAACGGTCAGATAGTGGTCACCGACATTAACCATTTACAAATAATGTTATTTGCTCCTGATTTTACTTATCTAGATCATTTGGATTGCCCATCACCCAGCGGTCTTAGTGTCGTCTCACAAAACATGGTTGTAGTGACGTTATTCCATAACAGAAAACTAATGCATGTTAAAGTTCATATGCTGCACTTGGAACGTCATCGGGAGATTTATCTAAGCTGTCCGGAGACACTGGTTGCTGTTACATACTCGTCCCATCAACATTATGTTCTCTGCTTTGCTGGACACGTTCATGTCATTGACGACGACGGTAGACAACTGCGAACATTAGAAACTGGTATTGGTAACGGTGAAGCTCGCTTCATGGACGTCGATGATGAAACTAAACGTATTCTTACATCTGGTAATGACAGGGTGATCTGTTTCAGTGACGCGGGTAAGTTATAATGAAAGATTAAGGCTGCACGATTGATCCTCGTATTTTCTGTACCAAAATCGACCAATGAAAATCGAGTATTCAAAGAAAAATCCTTTTTATTTTCCATGTCAGATTTCTCCCATTCTCTAAATATGGGGATCTTTTATAATCTAACTTTGGGGATATTTTTTCACAACATTGATTGGATTATCATTATGATGTGAAGTTTGTATTTTTATGTTGTTATGTGCACTATTAATGAAGTTATGTTTAAATAAATATGTTTTAGCTCGATTGTGAAACAAGTTCTTACTACTTAGATTTATCACTTTCAAGCCCGCTCCCTGGTCCACCAGTACTGAGCTAGAAGTATAAAATCTCTTGCTCAAGGAAACAACGGAATAGGTTTAGGGTGGGATTCTAACCAACGCTGGGCTGGCTATCCAATGATTACCAGTCCAAGGTCGTAACCGCTCAGCCATGCCGCTTCAAAAATTAGAAGTGTAAGATTCTCCCATGGTAAAAAATTAAAAACTAAGTTTGCAAGATTTCCAGATTCACAAAACTACTCTGGACTATGATTTTTTAGCGCAGCTGTTTAAGCCAACTTTTGACAATTATTTTATCCAATACAATTTGCTCTACCATACCTGTTTGTCCGATGAAATTCTTTTCGGTATATAGAAATGGATAAAATAGACGGTACCATTGGTTATTTGTGATAAACTGGTGCATAGCACGGACATTGGTTGCTGACTTTTTTTACTCTGTGTATTATGGGTGACTCACTATGCTAATTGATTATACATTCGTCGTGGTACTCTCCTGGCTATGTGACTGAACAGCGAATATGACTGTTAATACTTAAAAGAAAATTAATCCCGAATGGCGCCGAATATCATTGTAAAGATATTTCTTGTTTATAATTCAATATTTTCAGGAGAGAAGTTATGGCAATATAAAAGCAGGGACATTCATAGAAGATTTACTCCAGGAGGTATCCTTATTTATCATGAGAGAATCTTTGTTGTTGATTGGTCCAAAAATAAAATTATAGAACTGTCTACAGATGGAACGTATGTCCGTGACGTCATCACTGACGACATAGAATCCCCACACGCCATTGCTGTACAAGATAACAAAGGGAGGTTACTCGTATCTCAAAGTAACAATTTTAGACAAGAAGCTCGGAGTAGAACAATAAAAGTGTTTGAAATCAAATAAAACATTCATGTAACATAACTCCAACATAACAAGCACATTGGCACATTGGCTAGATTTTTTAGGGAGATTCCATGCGAAACCAGTCAAATTACCTCAATTTTGTTTGGTGTGTACTAGTGGTAACTGGCGATGGTTTATCATTGTTTAGTGAACGATGTTTAAATTTTGTGTGAAACATGTTATAAATGTTAGAAAATGTATTACATGTATTTAAAATAGAATTTAGATAAGAACTATTTTCACTTCTTTATTTTCAACCTATCAAAGCACAGCAGAATCATTTCAAGTTTTCAAAAAATAACATTTTTACTGACTTTAAATTTTATATTCTGTTAGAATTGAATCGATTGATAAAATAGATTATGTGTAGAAATAATTTGTGCAGAAGATTCAAAGAAAACAATTTTACACCATAAGATCATGTGGGAATTTCCGGACAATTAAATGTAAACGTTGATATTTTCAATGTTTGGGCTGCTGCAAGAATTTGACAAAAAGGAGGGTTTGTTAACATTCTGAAGATCACGTGACTAAATACCCCTAGGAAACCCCTAGATACTTTTAGTTTTTTTATTTAATTATAAATTAAGTTAATCTATTTTTTGTTTAACGTCAGAATTGTGTTCTATCGGTCTTGGAATCAGCCATTACATGTTTAATTCAACGTGACTATAAATACCCGTAGGAAACCCCTTAAATGCATTGTTTACTTTAACAATTTAATTACATATTTATCGTTGTATGGCGTCCCTTTTAACGACAGGATAGTGTTCCATTGGTCCTGAAATCTGCCATTACCTGTATCAGAATCACGCTCTTTTTCAACAGCTTCAAATTTATAAGTATGACGATCAAAGGGCGGTAACTAGGTTCAAATCCCCGACCCTCTGTCGTCTATACCGCCTTGCAAATATTTAAGTTTCATGGCCCATCGTAAATTTTTTTATACATATACGTTGAAAACATTTCTTATCTAGACCTGTGACGATTTGATTCAAAACATCAGAAATCGATTGCGAGGACGCCGATTCCAATTTGCTACAGAGGCCATGATTTTTGTTTTGATACCGACCTTCAAACGTGGCGAGCTAAGTAACAGCTAAAAGACAATGTTCGTTGATATTGAGATCGTGTTCCACTTTGTTACATTTCTCTAAAGTTTTCACTTAAAGTTTTTAAATATTGTATATTTTAAACCGTTCCAAATTTGTGTTTAATATACATGTAGTATATGCCCCGATCTGTATCGCTACTCGGGTCGGTGTGAGTGAACTGAGCCATTTGAATCAACGACCTCTCGGGTCGTAAGCGTACACTCTACCACTTCGCCATAAAAACTAGCTTAAAGGCAAGTGAGTACAAGTACCGTATTACTGTTACACGTATTTTCCGTAAACGATTATCTACAGTCAAAATTCAGCTCGTGGTTATCAAAGTTAAGATATTATCACTTGTGTAAATGAACATTGTCCTTTTTATATCTCATTAAACGTGGAGGACACAGGCTTGTTTAAATGTATAACACTCACTTGTCATAAATCTTCAATTATCTGGTAAGATTTCATCTTCTTTACAATCTATATTTTTCGTTCAGTTACCACAAATATTGTTAATAATTTCTACATCGTTGAATTCAACAGACATTTAGCTTCCGAGTATAATATGGAAAGCCGCATGTGATTTAATTTTAAATTGTTTTATTTTGTTTGGGGCTTTCTGTTTTGATACAAAATTAACTTGTTGTTTGCGGTGCTGTATGCATAACTCTAAAGCTTAGTCAAGAAAAAGTTTCTATGGTCATTTTACTGTCTGTAATTACATAAATTTAGAATTAAATTAGCCACCCAGCTAACTCAGGCAGCAGTATACAATTTAATGATCATGGGGTCGTGGGATCGATTGACGGGCAGGGAATACATGGAGCTTGGTCATGAAATTATTTCTACGGCCATTATTCTACCTATCACTGGTTCTAAATTATGTAGGGCAGTTGTCAGTCACTGACGGAGGTATGTATCTAGTAACTGGTCAACAGCTAAATCCAGAGATTAAGACTTTCCAGGAACGATTAATGGTTGACTGACCGCCGTTATATTACCTATATAATGCGTTGCTACACCATTAAACCCAACCGAAAATCCAATTGGATATCACGTGATCATATACATGGTACCCACCCCTTATAAATTATGAATTCTGACTCCATATGCAATAAAAGATATGATAAATGCATGAAGTCACTAGATTTTCAGAAAATTCGAATCTCTGTCACCGAGTTAAGATACCGCATTATCTGCAATCTCATCATATAAAATTCTTTAAAAGTTTAAATGGAGTTTAAATTCTGCTTCTAAATACATATTCATCCTACTTGGCAATGTTTAACGATAACCCCCATAGGCGGATCTAGCGGAGGGGGTCAGGTAGGGGTTCTGGACCCCAAAGAATTTCCAAAACGTACCCTAGCTTCCTTTAGTGTATTTATTGACGGTAATTCATTTTAAGTAGCACGAAGCATTTTTTCTCGATGATTAACATAGATTTAACGATTGTGTATTTTTTTTATGTTAATACATGTATGTTGCATTATTTTGTAAAATGTGTATAATGTGGTTGTGGTTTGAAAGTTTGGACCCCCTAGAAAAAATTCTGACCCCCCGTAGAAAAAAATTCTGGATCCGCCCCTGTAACATCCTCATTAAAAATCTACTTCAGACAGGCGATCCCTCACAGTGACCATCTAATATACCTAAATGGAGTGGAACAGTATGTTGTAGATAAATTTCTTGCTTAAGGAAATAAGCTTTAGTTGGGTTTTTACTTCCAACCCGGGACCTCTTGATCGCTAAGTGGCAATTTTTGAACTTCATGGGAAACTTATTCATTATTCAATATTAAAATCAAAATATCATAAACTCGTTATTTAATTTGGCACTGCAAAACTCATGTCCATGTTTTATTCAACAAAATTTTCATGTATTTACAACTGTATGTTATTGAATAAAAATCTGTATAGTTTTCATTATCTGAAAATATTACATCTCTATTCATTGCATCCAATCTTTTTCAAAAAATAAATTAACAATAAAGTAGCACAGTTCAATTTTCTGAAAATACATACGACCCATTTCTGCCGCGTTAAGTACACCCTCGTTGTATTTTATATGATCTAACGCCACACTGAGTTTATTGTTTAAAACATTAAACACGGGAGTGACTAGATCTACATACTATTATTGATAACCTTCAGTTGGTATTGGATAATTTATTAGGTGAGTTTTAACAATTGTTTTAATATAAATTAAATCTATAAGTATCATATGACAAAATTACAAGACGGAAATTAGGGTAAATTGGTTTAAGTTGTATAACTAGATAATTCCTTTTTCGACATTTATCATAAATTTAAATGTATTAAATACTGATATTTTTAAATTTACAATTGGTTATAAAAACAAACATTTTAATGCGTAAATATATAAATACGATGTACCCCTTTCTTGTTATATTTAAAGTAAAAACATTTAATATATTAAGACTCCCACAGGTTAAAACTTGTTAGAACTAAATTTACTTTCGGTTTCGTTTTGGAATTCTTATGGTTTATTGTCAAACTCCTAGCAGTGGTCATTTTTCTTTATCGAATGAATAAATAGCAGTACGTAAAAGTAACCACTGTGATGAGCTTGGTACCTTGTGTGTTTTAAAAGCGAACCTTCACTAGTAAATAGTAGTTAGGTTTACATATTGGTCGATACATATTTCAATTTGATATGCAGGTCAAAGGATATTCCGAAAATGTAATTGATTGTTTTCATCTTAAAAAGTATACCTCGTCTCCTCTGGCTCTCTTCGCCCCCTCTATCTCTCCCCCCTCTCTCCTCACTTATTTTGTCACTTGAAATATGATATCATTGTAATACACGCCCTTTATAGAGGTGAATTATACTTCCGGCTTTATATACAATAAAATTCATTAAATTGTAAAAATTAGGTAAACAGATTTTTGGAAAAATACTTCTCATTGGTTACTTCCATTGAGTTAATACAGTTATGCTCGGTGTCAAAAATGACATAACAAATTCAACTATTGCTCAATCTCTAGAATGTTTTATTGGCGTCAAAGGAATTCTTTTTTCAGACATAATACCCAGCAACAACAAACACAATGGCAAGTAAATTAAGTGATGCGGAAATGGATCAGTTGGAACAGTGGATTGGTAAAGGACCTAAACAGTTTAATCTACTGTATGCAATAACAAGAGATGGTTGTAATCCAGCCAAATTTCATCAAATGTGTGACAGTAAAGGCCCTACAGTTACTGTCCTATACAATCAACAAAATTCTGTGTACGGCGGATATACCAACATCAACTGGAATGCAACTGGTGGTTACCAAAATGATGCTGCTGCCTTTCTATTTCAACTGAAATTTAACAATAAACAAACATTTAACAAGTTTCCAAGCAATGGGAATGGATATTCCGTGTATACAGTTTCAAGTTACGGACCAACATTTGGAAATGGACATGATTTAAGTACATTTACTACAACCATTGGAAATTCAGGAGGATATTTTCAACTCAATGGGTACTTGACCATTGGTAGTGGTTACACCAACAATACTGGGATTAGTATGACCAACATAAATAATGGTAACATGAATGTTACAGAGCTAGAAGTATATCAAGTTGTAGGTATGTACAGCATTTCTACTGTAAGTCACTATACACGCTTTAAGTTAATGTAACCATGGATGTTTTGATATATCTTTATATGTCATGATGGTACCAATATGTTTGTAGACCAAATATAGAAGGTGTTTCAGACTTATCATTAAAATCCACAAGTATTTTGTAGAGAAAAAAATGTATACTTCAATGCGTACAGATATCGAACAAATTAATATATTTTATTTAGCCACAAAAAATAAGTGTTCGTATTTTTATTGATAGACAATACATTTTGTAAATGATACAACCGATTGCAGAATTCTTGTCCCGAAATAATTTTAATTTGAACAAATTTATTTAGAAACTTTCTTTGAACATATTATAAGTTCAATTCTGTCAAGCGTCGGGTTTCATTATTGAAAATATTAAGAGATTAACAGAAGCTTAATAATTGTTAATTACAAACGGAATATAACTTTTCAAATGGTTATGGATATTTATTTGCAGATGGTAAAAGACAAAAAAGAACGCCTACACCATGGAGGAAAAGCCCAGCATGGAATGATAAGGTAAAGTTTAAGAATTTTGAAGCACTGAGTATCTTAGTGCTTTATCAATTTGACTGTAATAAAATCATGTCCATGCTTCTGGGATATAATCTAATAGCTTTGCTTCAACTCAATCGCCCGCGTCTATATCGCTTTCCAATCAGTGATTCACCTTGTTTAACTGTACTCGTCGTCATAATCATACGTCCAATCAGCGGGTCACTTTCATTTAATTGTACATGACGTCCTAATCAACCGTCCAATCAGCGATTTATTTCACTGTTAGAGACGTCAGAATTGCCAAATAGTTACAAGAACATCTTAGTCGATCCGAAAACAATTTTATCATGCTCAATAAACATGTTAATTCAATGATCAGTTACAACATTTTTGACAAGCACTGAATATGACAATTAATAATGTTTATGACCAAAATATAAATTTAACTTACACTGGTCCAGTTTTATCTCAATAAGCATGTTGCAATACAATTTTCTGTTTAAGCTTGTTGGACCTCTTGTTTAAGTGCTTGAAATTGTAAACATTGTACATATCTTATCATTTCAGCTGTTGGATGGTCTTATGGAAGAAGTTACATCGTTTAAACCATTTCCTGACTTAGATATCAGTGAAGCTAGAATTCTAATGCTTGGTCCTGTGGGTGCAGGAAAATCAAGTTTTTATAATACAATAAACTCTATATTTAGTGGACGTATAACACAGAAGGCTGCTAGTGGCTCAGCGGAACAGAGTTTGACTACAGCAGTAAGTGAGATAAATACAATATACATGTACTAATATTAAGGGAATGAAAGGGCACGATTTTAAAAATGTCATACCTTAGTTATAAAATCTGGTTTCGGTACATGCGCTATGTTGAATCTCAAGCAACCCATTGGTACAAGTTTAGAGACACATGCTAGTATTGAAACACAAATTAATTTGCTTTTAGTCTTTTATAGTTAATTTAATTTTTCACCTTTTTACTGATCTTTTTGGCTTGATAAGGTACCTCAGCCAGTTATTTCCCTTGTATACTCTTTAAATAGGTAGGTCCAATTAGCTGGATTACTCGGATTTTACTCTACTTTTCAATGTCAATTTGTTAAAATTATTCTTAAATAACTTTTTTCGTAAATCTTTAAATTTGCTTGAAGTTCAAGCTAAATAAGTTTAGGGTAAATTCTATCATTTCCATTAATATCTTTATTAACAAGGAAGATATTAGATGAAAAATTTTGCTATCCTTACATAGGACTTCAATGATAAAATCCGAGGATTCCAACTTTAAGGACCTACTTACTTATTGAATTTCTTCAGATTTTATCAGGGAAAGATAACTGACTAAAGCCCCTAATTGTATGTTTACGAACAATGGTTGGTTTAATTGGGTGTCTACTCACAAAAAACATTGATTATTTAGATACAAAAAATAGTAAAGTATACCGCTGAAATATGGTTCATTTATTACGATATAAATCTAACATTGTCTAGTCAATTTACTTGGTTCAAAATTTTGTTGCCAAACATAAACAGGCACTCACACAAACAATACCGGCGCATTATGATCAATCAATGCTTTTATTTATTCTACCCTAAATGATGTTGTATTTTACAAAAATCGTTTGTATTTCAGTATAGACCATATTTAGTGAGAACACGATCAGGTGGTTTTCTAAACTGTAAAATATGTGACACTCGTGGCCTAGAAGACTCACAAGGTATTGATATCATTGAATGTAATTATTTATTGGATGGACATGTCCCAGAATATTACCAGGTCAGTATACCAACATTACAACAAATATAAAGCTACAACTAATGGTTTAGGCTGCAAGTTTTAAATATTTGTGAAATGAAATGGGAGATCTCATCGTTTGTTTAATTGTTTTTCTTTGGATTAAGGCTCTTTTATAATGACAGCTATAAAATCCAGTGATTTAGCTTTTCCAGGAAAAACGAGTAGATTGATTAACCGCCAAGGTGACATCTATATAATGTGTTGCTGTGGCGTCAAATTCAATCAAAATACAAAGATATTTGTCATTCAATATAAAAACTCCAATTCATGTTAAAATAATATAAAATATATTAAATAGTTTAAATCTTTGATAAACAAGTTCAACCCAGCCACACCTATAACGCCAAGCTGAAATTGATTTAGAGCAACCGTTGCTATAAATAGGCACATATTACTAAACATAGCACAACATAGTATACACAGCTTCTAAAAATAGCACAATGTTACTATAAATAGTATCAAATATATTTTACAGTTTAACCCAGTTACACCTATTACACCAAAAACAAAAGGTTTTATCAGCAAGCCAACATTGGATGATGAGATACATTGTGTAGCATTTGTATTAGACGCTACAACAGTTGAAGTTCTGCCAGATAAAATTGTACAGAAAATGAAAAGTTTCCAAACATTGATGAATCAGAAAGGTAAACAAGTTATATCGCCACATTTTTTTAAATCATATCATGATGTCCAAATTAACGTTTTAATGACTGTCGTTAGACAAAAAAAGAGCCTTTAACCTAGTATTTAACATATCACCTGGATAATTGCTGAGAACTGTCATGTCATACTTGATGCAAAAGTGGACATTGCAAAGCCAATCGCTTCAATTACTATTGCGAGATAAGCATGGAGCTCTGGATTGGTCAACGTTTGCTATTTAATGCCAGCATGTTATTGAAGTAGCATGTAAGTTGCATGAGTGATAAAAACTTTTTTTAAAGCATTCATCCAACTTGCAATTATTCTAAATTAAAGTTTTTTTTAGAAATGTAAACTGTTAAAAAACTTGATTTCAGGGATACCACAAACTATTCTTCTTACCAAAATTGACAAACTGTGTGAAAATGTCGGAAAGAATACGGCTGATGTCTTTACAAGTACAGTTGTTGAAGAACACGTAGAGAAAGTATCACAGTTGCTAGGATTACCACGTGGAAATGTTCTTCCAGTTAAGAATTATGAGGATGAAATGCAATTAGATAAAAGCATCAGTATCTTATCTCTTTTGTCATTGAGAAAAATTTTGAATTTTGCCAAAGATTACATGGAGGGTTTGTTTGATGAAATGGATGCATCTAAGAAAAGTAGGGAATTGAAACAAAAAATCTAATGAGAAAATAGCAAATGACGTATTTTTACAGAACTGATTCCATTGAACATTTATTTATACGTGTATGTCATGCCTCCAAAAGTTGCTTCACAGTACAATTAATTAAATTGCTATAAAATCCCAAGTTCAATTTTGATGAAATATTATATTATTGTTTATTTTATTGATCATTCATGCAATGAAAACAAAATAATTTTGGTACATTCCTTTTTTTGAGTTGCAGCAACAGTTCTCTATCAGCCTCCAAAACTATGGTCAATGTTTTTCAATGAAGCATTATCTAGTTTGAGATATTTTTCTTACTTCATATTCAATAGAAAAATGTATTGATTCAAATAGTGAAATTAAAAATCATTTAATAATAAACTGCCTTTAGAAGTTCCATGTAGTACAAAGGAAGTTGTGGATATGTGAATGAAGTAACTTTTGGAGAGCAGTAAATATTGAACGCTTTGCTTTTTATAAACGAATATTGTGTATTAGGGATGCCACTAACATTTTGCTAATAAATGAAATACTGTACAGAAATTCAATATTATTAACATGTGGGGAGACAAAACCTAATTATTTTATATTGAGTCATAACTTTTGATATTTCAATGCCTGGATTTGGATAAGGAACCAATTTTGTCTACGTTTCACATTACCTGTTGTGAATTTTTTTATTTTTTAACCACCGACATAGTCAGTGCTTTCAGCGCTTTGATTTTATTATTTTTGTGTTGCTTGTGTTTTTGTTCATTAGGTCTGCTAAACTTGTACTTATCTTCATATAAATAAATAGTTCAACTAAAGTTATATTTTCTTATATTTGTCTTATATAACAAATGCTTATGAATGTTTTAAACCCTATGGACTTGCTAGATTCACTGAATCGGCTCGACATATTCAACCATACGGTCAATCTGATAAAAACCCGCTGTAAAATTCTGTAAAATCATAAAAATAAAAATATTAATGGTTAATTTAACAATTCAATCTCGAACCACCGTAATCACTCGGCGAGGAAAATGGAAATTTGTGTTGAATTATTTGAATCAGTCTGAATCTGGTACAATACTTTTTCTGACAACTTGATCTCTACACTCCTACCAGGGAACACTCTACCTCGACCACAGTAAAGCCGTACTCTCCTGTAACCCCTATACAATCCCTATCCTTCTTCCGAGGAACCACAAAAAAATCCATACTCCTTGGGACCCTTAATTTCTAGGAGCCCGCTATAACATACTACAAGATCACATGTCATTTTATATCTGATGTTCTCCAAACACATAATTTAAAGGTTCATGTAAATTGTTAATAGCGACCGAAATTTGTAAAGACAAAAGTCCTAAATTAAAAGTTACAGCAGGGTCGATTTTGACAAAAAATTGCACTAGCAAATTTATGCAAGTTGAAAAAAATATCAATTCGCAAATCACTCGCATTTCCCCCTCCCCCACACTTTTTGACTCTATGAACAATGTCAGATGTTAAATTCTGATAACTCAATTAATATTCAAAAACGTGTCAATCTTTAGACGTCAGTGAAATGTGTTCTTCCAACGCTCATTGTAAAATGTAGCGATACAGATTTTAGCCTCATTAGTTTAGACAATAATATTGTTTTTTTTGAAATAGGTGTAAAATGTCGGACGCAACGTTAAGACACGTCAATAACTTAGGTATGAAATATGAGGTTTTAAGTGAAATAAAATATTGGAAACAATCATGTACAGCTTGTATCAGTGAAATACAGGGAAATATTAATTCACTGCGTGAATCACGTGCAACCATTAAAAGGGAGATAAATCTTGCACGTGCTCAGCTTGAAGAAGCGTTAAGAAAATTAGAAGTAAAATGTGAGACAGAGTTGTCGGACTTGGCGAAAAATGAAGTAAAAACAATGAATAGTTTTGCTGAGAATCTTGAAAACAATCGAAAAAGGTAATTTATTAATTCATTTAATATGTACCAATTAGCAATGAACATGCGGGTTTGTTGCGCCGATCCTGATTTGACTAAGTATGCTTAAGAGTGGTTTTAACAAAACCAATGCGTTATTGCTTCATTGTTAAAATAACCTTTTAATATTTTATTTCTCGAATCGACGTATGCTTGAAAAATAATTATGACTTGTGCTCGATTTTTATTATTTCAAGTCATTATTTTAATTTTAATGAGGTTTCGTTACTTTGAAATTTTGTAATACATGTATTGTCCTTTCATAATATGATCGTATTGATCGTGATGTAATCATTTTAGGATTATTATTGTTAAACACAAAAAACTGTACAAATAAATGCATGTTCTGTTATTTTGTCATTGTCACAGAGAAATATTGGAAAATGTAGTTTACAAAATGAACAGCCGCTCGGCTAGCTCAGTTGATAGCACCCCATTCTACTGAACGAGGGGTCGTGGGGTTCGATTCCCGGGCGGGGCATACTTTCGTAGAACTTGGTCATAAAATTATTTCTACGGCCATTCTTCCTGCTACCAATGGTTTTTAATTATGTAGGGCTGTTGTCAGTCACTGACGAAAGTATGCGCTTAGCAGTTGGTTAACAGCTAAATCCAGAGATTTAGCCTTTCCAGTAGGAGTGAGTAGGTTGACTGACCGCCGTTATATGACTTAAACAATGTGTTGCTACGGCGTTAAACCTAAACATAAACAAACAAACAAACAAAAACATAATGAACAATTTGACTTGTGTATTGTTAACATTTCTACTTCAGATTAAATGGTTTGGAAACAACATTGAAGACAAATCTAGTAGGAACAAAATTAAAGAAATCCATAACTGACGGAAAGGCTCAAGTAAACGCAGTAAGAGAAACATTGATGAAAATAAAGAAGTGCGACATGCCTTCAAGAATTGAGTTCAATTTAACATCAACCTTGCGACCGATACTCGATACAGAAACTTCCCTGGGGTCGCTGGTGTTAGTCACTGCCACTGGGCATAAGAAAGAAAACTTAGACAAGGATAAAGTCATTAATGGTCCAAACAAAGAACATGTTAGCGATTCAGAAGAAATGAACACAAAGGTAGAAACATCCGCAAAAAATGATAAGTCGTCACATTATTTGGCGGTGAATGGATTATCAACTAGACGAGTCTCTCCTTCTGTTGAAGACACCGTGGTCAATGATTTTGAATTTATTTTACAAACGGGGTCGAAATATGAACATTCGTTAAAACCATTTATTGACAATGTGAAAACATTATCACAAAAACCCAGCATAGTTAAATTAACAAAGACGGAAAATGTTGCACCACAATTAGATTTCCATCGGAAAATTTTATGTCAACAGTTAGTGAAAGGTTTACCAAGACCACGGAGTGATAATACTGAAAAAGGACACGATAGCAGAGTGATTGTTAGACCATCTAAGTCTGCACGTGAATATAGCACACGTGACCAAAGCTACACTACATGTCTGAATGAATTTGAAACCGAGGCTTTCGAGGAACAAGGACCGATCATGGCGAGACCATCCAAGAAAGGTAGAAATGCGTTCAATGTTCGTTACAACGACTTCGACTTTATTAAAGAAATGACCGCACTCAATGATGAAGACGACATACCTATATTTGATGAGAACGAACATAAAACAGTAAATAAAAACATTCCTCAAACACCCAGGCCACATGTTTCCAGCAGTATCGGAAGCATTTCTTATAAACCTTCAAGTTTGTTAGCCAGTGGTGCAGTCAGCATACCTTCGTCTACACGAAACAGCGCACGAAACATTGCTAGATTCCACACCAAGAAACATGACCAAGAAACAGATTTGTGTCGTCTTTCAAGTCTTGTTGCACTCGACAACGGTCAGATAGTGGTCAACGACATTAACCATTTACAAATAATGTTATTTGCTCCTGATTTTACTTATCTAGATCATTTGGATTGCCCATCACCCAGCGGTCTTAGTGTTGTCTCACAAAACATGGTTGTAGTGACGTTATTCCATAACAGAAAACTAATGCATGTTAAAGTTCATATGCTGCACTTGGAACGTCATCGGGAGATTTATCTAAGTTGTTCGGAGACACTGGTTGCTGTTAAATACTCGTCCCATCAACATTATTGTTTCTGCTTTGCTGGACACGTTCATGTCATTGACGACGACGGTAGACAACTGCGAACATTAGAAACTGGTATTGGTAACGGTGAAGCTCGCTTCATGGACGTCGATGATGAAACTAAACGTATTCTTACATCTGGTAATGACAGGGTGATCTGTTTCAGTGACGCGGGTAAGTTATAATGAAAGATTAAGGCTGCACGATTGATCCTCGTATTTTCTGTACCAAAATCGACCAATGAAAATCGAGTATTCAAAGAAAAATCCTTTTTATTTTCCATGTCAGATTTCTCCCATTCTCTAAATATGGGGATCTTTTATAATCTAACTTTGGGGATATTTTTTCACAACATTGATTGGATTATCATTATGATGTGAAGTTTGTATTTTTATGTTGTTATGTGCACTATTAATGAAGTTATGTTTAAATAAATATGTTTTAGCGCGATTGTGAAACAAGTTCTTACTACTTAGATTTATCACTTTCAAGCCCGCTCCCTGGTCCACCAGTACTGAGCTAGAAGTATAAAATCTCTTGCTCAAGGAAACAACGGAATAGGTTTGGGATAGGATTCTAACCAACGCTGGGCTGGCTATCCAATGATTACCAGTCCAAGGTCGTAACCGCTCAGCCATGCCGCTTCAAAAATTAGAAGTGTAAGAATTCTCCCATGGTAGAAAATTAAAAACTAAGTTTGCAAGATTTCCAGATTCACAAAACTACTCTGGACTATGATTTTTAGCGCAGCTGTTTAAGCCAACGTTTGACAATTATTTTAACCAATACAATTTGCTCTACCATACCTGTTTGTCTGATGAAATTCTTTTCGGAATATAGAAATGGATAAAATAGACGGTACCATTGGTTATTTGTGATAAACTGGTGCATAGCACGGACATTGGTTGCTGACTTTTTTACTCTGTGTATTATGGGTGACTCACTATGCTAATTGATTATACATTCGTCGTGGTACTCTCCTGGCTATGTGACTGAACAGCGAATATGACTGTTCATACTTAAAAGAAAATTAATCCCGATTGGCGCCGAATATCATTGTAAAGATATTTCTTGTTTATAATTCAATATTTTCAGGAGAGAAGTTATGGCAATATAAAAGCAGGGACATTCATAGAAGATTTACTCCAGGAGGTATCCTTATTTATCATGAGAGAATCTTTGTTGTTGATTGGTCAAAAAATAAAATTATAGAACTGTCTACAGATGGAACGTATGTCCGTGACGTAATCACTGACGACATAGAATCCCCACACGCCATTGCTGTACAAGATAACAAAGGGAGGTTACTCGTATCTCAAAGTAACAATTTTAGACAAGAAGCTCGGAGTAGAACAATAAAAGTGTTTGAAATCAAATAAAACATTCATGTAACATAACTCCAACATAACAAGCACATTGGCACATTGGCTAGATTTTTTAGGGAGATTCCATGCGAAACCAGTCAAATTACCTCAATTTTGTTTGGTGTGTTCTAGTGGTAACTGGCGATGGTTTATCATTGTTTAGTGAACGATGTTTAAATTTTGTGTGAAACATGTTATAAATGTTAGAAAATGCATTACATGTATTTAAAATAGAATTTAGATAAGAACTATTTTCACTTCTTTTTTTTTCAACCTATCAAAGCACAACAGAATCATTTCAAGTTTTCAAAAAATAACATTTTTACTGACTTTAAATTTTATATTCTGTTAAAATTGAATCGATTGATAAAATAGATTATGTGTAGAAATAATTTGTGCAGAAGATTCAAAGAAAACAATTTTACACCATAAGATCATTTGGGAATTTCCGGACAATTAAATGTAAACGTTGATATTTTCAATGTTTGGGCTGCTGCAAGAATTTGACAAAAAGGAGGGTTTGTTAACATTCTGAAGATCACGTGACTAAATACCCCTAGGAAACCCCTAGATACTTTTAGTTTTTTTATTTAATTATAAATTAAGTTAATCTATTTTTTGTTTGACGTCAGAATTGTGTTCTATCGGTCTTGGAATCAGCCATTACATGTTTAATTCAACGTGACTATAAATACCCGTAGGAAACCCCTAAATACATTGTTTACTTTAACATTTTAATTGCAAATTTATTCTGTTTGGCGTCCCTTTTAACGCCAGGATAGTGTTCCATTGGTCCTGAAATCAGCCATTACCTGTATCAGAATCACGCTCTTTTTCAACAGCTTTAAATTTATTAGTATGACGATCAAAGGGCGGTAACTAGGTTCAAATCCCCGACCCTCTGTCGTCTATACCGCCTTGCAAATATTTAAGTTTCATGGCCCATCGTAAATTTTTTTATACATATACGTTGAAAACATTTCTTATCTAGACCTGCAACGATTTGATTCAAAACATCAGAAATCGATTGCGAGGACGCCGATTCCAATTTGCTACAGAGGCCGTGATTTTTGTTTGGTAACGACCTTCAAACGTGGCGAGCTAAGTAACAGCTAAAAGACAATGTTCGTTGACATTGAGATCGTGTTCCACTTTGTTACATTTCTCTAAAGTTTTCACTTAAAGTTTTTAAATATTGTGTATTTTAAACTATTCCAAATTTGTGTTTTATATACATGTAGTATATGCACCGATCTGTATCGCTACTCGGGTCGGTGTGAGTGAACTGAGCCATTTGAATCAACGACCTCTCGGGTCGTAAGCGGACACTTTACCACTTTGCCATAAAAACTAGCTTGAAGGCAAGTGAGTACAAGTACCGTATAATAACTGTGTTACACGTATTTTCCGAAAACGATAATGTACAGTAGAAATCAAGTAGGTTGTTATCAAAGTTTAGATATTATCACTCGAGTAAATGAACATTGTCCTTTTTATATCTCATTAAACGTGGAGAACACAGGCTTGTTTAAATGTATAACACTCACTTGTCATAAATCTTCAATTTATATGGTAAGATTTCATCTTCTTTACAATCTATATTTTTCGTTCAGTTACCACAAATATTGTTAATAATTTCTACATCGTTGAATTCAACAGACATTTAGCTTCCGAGTATAATATGGAAAGCCGCATGTGATTTAATTTTAAATTGTTTTATTTTGTTTGGGGCTTTCTGTTTTGATACAAAATTAACTTGTTGTTTGCGGTGCTGTATGCATAACTCTAAAGCTTAGTCAAGAAAAAGTTTCTATGGTCATTTTACTGTCTGTAATTACATAAATTTAGAATTTAATTAGCCACCCAGCTAACTCATGCAGCAGTATACAATTTAATGATCATGGGGTCGTGGGATCGATTGACGGGCAGGGAATACATGGAGCTTGGTCATGAAATTATTTCTGCGGCCATTATTTTACCTATCACTGGTTCTAAATTATGTAGGGCAGTTGTCAGTCACTGACGGAGGTATGTATCTAGTAACTGGTCAACAGCTAAATCCAGAGATTAAGACTTTCCAGGAACGATTAATGGTTGACTGACCGCCGTTATATTACCTATATAATGCGTTGCTACACCATTAAACCCAACCGAAAATCCAATTGGATATCACGTGATCATATACATGGTACCCACCCCTTATAAATTATGAATTCTGACTCCATATGCAATAAAAGATATGATAAATGCATGAAGTCACTAGATTTTCAGAAAATTCGAATCTCTGTCACCGAGTTAAGATACCGTATTATCTGCAATCTCATCATATAAAATTCTTTAAAAGTTTAAGTGCAGTTTAAAGTCTGCTTCTAAATACATATTCATCCTACTTTGCAATGTTTTTACGATAACCCCCATAGGCAGATCTAGCGGAGGGGGTCAGATAGGGGTTCTGGACCCCAAAGAATTTCCAAAACGTACCCTAGCTTCCTTTAGTGTATTTATTGACGGTAATTCATTTTAAGTAGCACGAAGCATTTTTTCTCGATGCTTAACATAGATTTAATGATTGTGTATTTTTTTATGTTAATACATGTATGTTGCATTATTTTGTAAAATGTGTATAATGTGGTTGTGGTTCGAAAGTTTGGACCCCTAGAAAAAATTCGGACCCCCCGTAGAAAAAAATTCTGGATCCGCCCCTGTAACATCCTCATTAAAAATCTACTTCAGACAGGCAATCCCTCACAGTGACCATCTAATATACCTAAATGGAGTGGAACAGTATGTTGTAGATAAATTTCTTGCTCAAGGAAATTAGCTTTAGTTGGGTTTTAACTTCCAACCCGGGACCTCTTGATCCCTAAGCGGCAATTTTTGAACTTCATGGGAAACTTATTCATTATTCAATACATGTATTAAAATCAAAATATCATAAACTCGTTACTTAATTTGGCACAAGAAAACTCGTGTCTATGTTTTATTCAACAAAAATACATGTATTTACGACTGTATAATATGTTATTGAATAAACATCTGTACAGTTTTCATTTTCCGAAAATATAACATCTCTATTCATTACATCCAATCTTTTTCAAAAAAACCAAAACAAAACAATAAACTAGCACAGTTCTGTTTTCTAAAAATACATACGACCCATTTCTGCCGCGTTAAGTACAACCTCGTTGTATTTTATATGATCTAACGCCACACTGAGTTTATTGTTTAAAACAATTAACACGACAGTGACTAGATCTATATAATATTATTGATAACCTTGATTTGGTATTGGATTATTTATCAGGTGAGTTTAAACATTTTGTTTTAATATCAACCTAAGTTATTAGTATTATGTGACAAAATTAAAATAAACCAGAAAATAGGGTAAATTGTTTAAAGTTATGTAACTAGATTAATTCCTTTTTCGACATCTATCATAAAGTTTAAACATATTAAATATAGATATTTCTAAATTTACAACTGGTTATAAAAACAAATATTTTAATGCATAAATATATATAAATACGATGGACCCCTTTCTTGTTATATTTAAAGTAACAGCATTTTATTAAGACTCCCACAGGAACTAAATTTACTTTCGGTTTCGCTTTGGAATTCTTATGGTTCATTGTCAAACGTGTTAGTTATTTTTCTTTATTGATGGAATAAGTAGCAGTACGTAAAAGTAACCGCAGTGATGAGCTTGGTTCCTTGTGTGTTTTAAAACGAACCTTAACTAGTAAATAGTAGTTAGGTACACATATTGGTCGATACATATTTCAATTTGATATACAGGTCAAAAGATTTTCCGAAAATATAATCGATTTTTTTCATCTTAAAAAGTATACCTCGTCTCCTCTGGCTCTCTTCGCCCCCCCTCTATCACTCTCCCTCCCTCTCCCCCCCTCTCTCTCTCTTACTTACTTATTTTATCACTTAAAAATATTATATCATTGTAATACAGGCCTTTTATATGGGTGAATTATACCTCCGGCTCTACATCAATAAAATTTATTAAATTGTAAAAAGTAAGACAACAGATTTTTAGAAAATTACTTCAATCATGTGTTACTTCCCTTGAGTTAATACAGTTATGCTCGGTGTTAAAAATGACATAACAAATTCAACCATTGCTCAATCTCTGGAATGTTTGTTGACGTCAAAGGCATTCTTTTTTCAGACATAATACCCAGCAACAACAAACACAATGGCAAGTAAATTAAGTGATGCGGAAATGGATCAGTTGGAACAGTGGATTGGTAAAGGACCTAAACAGTTTAATCTACTGTATGCAATAACAAGAGATGGTTGTAATCCAGCCAAATTTCATCAAATGTGTGACAGTAAAGGCCCTACAGTTACTGTCCTATACAATCAACAAAATTCTGTGTACGGCGGATATACCAACATCAACTGGAACGCAACCGAAAATTACCAAAATGATGCTGCTGCCTTTCTATTTCAACTGAAATTTAACAATAAACAAACATTTAACAAGTTTCCAAGCAATGGGAATGGATATTCCGTGTATACAGTTTCAAGTTACGGACCAACATTTGGAAATGGACATGATTTAAGTACATTTACTACAACCATTGGAAATTCAGGAGGATATTTTCAACTAAATGGATATTTGACCATTGGTAGTGGTTACACTAACAATACAGGGATTAGTATGGCCAACATAAATAATGGTAACATGATTGTTACAGAGTTAGAAGTATATCAAGTTGTAGGTATGTACAATATTTTTACTGTAAGCATGATGCTTCAAGTTAATTTATTAAACCATGGAAACCTTTGTACGTCATGATGGTACCAACTTGTTTGTAAGTTTTGGTTGTAGACCAAAAATAGAAAAGGTGTTTCAGACTTAACATCAAAATCTACAAGTAGTTTGTCAGTAAAGAAAAAAAGATGTATACTTCAATGCATACAGAAATCGAACAAATGAATTTATTTAATTTAGCCACAAAAAATAATTGTTCGTATTTTTATTGATAGACAAATACATTTTGTAAATGACACAATCGATTGTAGAATTCTTGTCCCGAAATAATTTTAATTTGAACAAATTAGAAATTTTCTTTGAACATATTATAATTTCAATTCTGTCAAAGTCGGGTTTCATTGTTGAAAATATTAAGAGATTAACAATAGCTTAATAATTGTTAAATACAAACGGGATGCAACTTTTCAAATGGTTATGAATATTTATTTGCAGATGGTAAAAGACAAAAAAGAACGCCTACACCATGGAGGAAAAGCCCAGCATGGAATGATAAGGTAAAGTTTAAGAATTTTTAAACACTGAGTATCTTAGTGCTTTATCAATTTGACTATTATAAAATCATGTCCATGCTTTTGGATTATAATCTAACAGCTTTGCTTCAACTCATTCGCCCGCGTCTATATCGCTTATCCAATCAGTGATTCGCTTTCTTTAATTGTACTCGCCGTCATAATCATCCGCCCAATCAGCGGGTCACTTTCATTTAACTGTACATGACGTCATAATCAACCGTCCAAAAAGCGATTTATTTCACTGTTAGAGACGTCAGAATTGCCAAATAGTTACAAGAACATATTAATCGATCCAAAAACAATCTTATCATGCTCAATAGACGTGTTAATTTCTTCTTCAACGAAGAAACGAAAATACGAAGATACGACAGATGAAGGGTGAAAACACGACAAATCCATAGTTTGTCGTATCTTCGTCCTTTCGTTTCTTCAGCCACCATATGTTCATGTACAAGAAATAGTAAGCATTGTACATATGTTATCATTTCAGTTGTTGGATGGTCTAATGGAAGAAATTACGACATTTAAACCATTTCCTGACTTAGACATCAGTGAAGCTAGAATTTTAATGCTTGGTCCTGTGGGTGCAGGAAAATCAAGTTTTTATAATACAGTGAACTCTATATTTAGAGGACGTATAACCCAGAAGGCTGGTAGTGGCTCAGTGGAACAGAGTTTGACTACAGCAGTAAGTATGGTGAACACATTGTCCGTTTTTTCTCAACTGTCAAAGCTTGATAATTTCACGGTGACTGGATGCACTATTTTTTTTACCGGCAGCCTAATTGTTATTAAAATATGTTGACTAAAACATATAATACGACATATTAAGCAGCTTTACTCGATCATAACACACACTTTCAGAAACTTTTGGATGTATAACGACTATTTTACTACCAAACGCATACATCGTGTAATTATTCATGCTTTGACAGTTGAGAAAAAACGAACCATACATGTACTTATATTAAGGACGTCATACCTTAGTTATAAAATCTGGTACATGCGCTATGTTGAATCTCAAGCAACCCATTGGTACAAGTTTAGAGACACATGCTAGTATTGAAACACAAATTAATTTGCTTTTAGTCTTTTATAGTTAATTTAATTTTTCACCTTTTACTTATCTTTTTGGCTTAATAAGGTACCTTACTCAGTTATTTCCCTTGTATACTCTTCAAATAGGTAGGTCCAATTAGTTGGATTACTCGGATTTTACCCTCACTTTTCAATGTCAATTTGCCAAAATTAATATTTAATAACTTTTTTGTAAATCATTAAATTTTTTTGAAATTCAAGCTAAGTAATTTTAGGGTAAAGAACTATCTAAATTATATCACTTTTGTTAATATCTTTATTTACAAGAATGATATTACATGAAATATTTTGTTATCCTGTCATAGGACTTCAATTATAAAATCCGAGGATTCCAACTGTAAGACCTACTTAATAATTGGATTGCTTCAGATTTTATCAGGGAAAGATAACTGACTAATGCCCCTAATTGTATCTTTATAAACAATAGTTAGTTTAATTGCGTGTCTACTCTTAAAAAAAGATATTGATTATTTTGATACAAAAAAAATTAGTTAAGTATACCGCTAAAATATGGTACATTTTTGATGATTTAAATATAACACTGTCTGGTCGAATTACTCAAGTAAAAATTTTGTTGCAAAACATGAACAGGCACTCCGAAACAATACCGGCGCAATATGATCAATCAGCCTTTTTTCTACCCTAAATGACGTTGTATTTTACGTATTTCAGTATACACCATATTTTGTGAGAACACGATCAGGTGGTTCTCTTAACTTTAGAATATGTGACACTCGTGGCCTAGAAGACTCACAAGGTATTGATATCATTGAATGTAATTATCTATTGGATGGACATGTCCCAGAATATTACCAGGTCAGTATACAAACATTACAACAAATATAAAACTACTACTAATGGTTTATGCTGCATGTTTTAAATATTTGTTAAATGACATCGGAGTTCTCATCGTTTGTTTAATTGTTTTTTTTTTCAGGATTTTAGTGGGTTTTTTTAAAAAAAAACTGCCATAAAATGCAGTGATCTAGCCTTTCCAGGAAAAACGAGCAGATTGACTGACCGCCCTGATAACAACGATAAATTGTGTTGTTGTGGCGTTAAATCCAATAAAAAACAAAGAAATTTTGTCATTCTTTTAAAAAGAAAAATCCACTTCATGTTAAAATATTTAAATGTACATTTTTTATATTTTAAAACAAGTTCAACCCAGTCACACCGATTACACCATGCAGACGTGGTTTTAGAGCAACCGTTGCTATAAATAGTAACATGTTACTAAAAATAGCACTTCGTTACCATAAATATTAACAAATATCTTTTTCAGTTTAATCCAGCTACGCCTATCACACCAAACACAAATGGTTTTATCAGTAAGCCAACATTGGATGAAAAGATTCATTGTGTAGTATTTGTATTAGACGCTACAACGGTTGAAGTTCTTCCAGATAAAATTGTACAGAAAATGAAAAGTTTCCAAACATTGATGAATCAAAAAGGTAAACACGAAATGTCTCATAAAAGATAAAGACGTGTGTTTTTTGTTACATTTTAATTATTTACAAATTCTTTTAATTGCGTTTATGGTACTTCGTTAGGAATAATGCCACGTCGTTTAAAAGCTAAAAACAGAAAAAAGTCTGATAATTCAGATGTTTAACGGGTTCGGTAAATCCGGACAGTAAAAATTCGGGTCGGATTTGATGACTTTGATTGACATTCAATTGTATTTATTAAATGTTATTTGTACTTTTCTGAATAAATTGATCGATCTGTTCTGTTCTTTTGATTATTAAGTAAACGACATTTACCTTCATTTATAAACATTGGTTTGATTTCAGGGATACCACAAGCTATTCTTCTAACCAAAATTGACAAACTGTGTGAAAATGTCGGAAAGAATACAGCTGATGTCTTTACAAGTACAGTTGTTGAAGAACACGTAGAGAAAGTATCACAGTTGCTAGGATTACCACGTGGAAATGTTCTTCCAGTTAAGAATTATGAGAATGAAATGCAATTAGATAAAGGCATCAGTATTTTATCTCTTTTGTCATTGAGGCAAATTCTGAATTTTGCCGAGGATTACATGGAGGGGCTACTTGATAAAATGGCTGCGTCTAATAAAAGGAGGGAATCGAAACACAAATCTAATGAGAAAAAATAAACTTGTTTAATGAGCAAATATTACAGAACTGAATACATTGTATATACATGTATTGCCTCCAAACGTTGCTTCTCAGTACAATTAATTAAATTGCTATTAATTTCCAAGTTTAAGTTTGAAGAAATATTATATCATTGTATATTTTATTCATTATTCATGCAGTGAAAACAAAACCATTTTGGTACATTCCTTTTTTGAGTTGCAGCAACAGTTATCTATCAGCCTCTAAAACTATGGTCAATGTTTCTCAATGAACCATTATCAAGTTTGAGATATTTTTCTTACTTCATATTCAATAGAAAAATGTATTGATTCAAATAGTGAAATTAAAAATCATTTAATAATAAACTGCCTTTAGAAGTTCCATGTAGTACAAAGGAAGTTGTGGATATGTGAAGGAAGTAACTTTTGGAGAGCAGTAAATATTGAACGCTTTGCTTTTTATAAACGAATATTGTGTATTAGGGATGCCACTAACATTTTGCTAATAAGTGAAATACTGTACAGAAATTCAATATTATTAATATGTGGGAAGACAAAACCTAATTATTTTATATTGAGTCATAACTTTTGATATTTCAATGCCTGGATTTGGATAAGGTACCAATTTTGTCTACGTTTCACATTACCTGTTGTGCAATATTTTATTTTCTAATCACCGACATAGTCATAGCTTTCAGCGCTTTGATTTTTATTATTTTTGTGTTGCTTGTGTTTTTGTTCATTAGATCTGCTAAACTTGTACTTATCTTCATATAAATAAATAGTTCAACTAATGTTATATTTTCTTATATTTGTCTTATATAACAAATGCTTATGAATGTTTTAAACCCTATGGACTTGCTAGATTCACTGAATCGGCTCGACATATTCAACCACACGGTCAATCTGATAAAAAGCCGCTGTAAAATTCTGTAAAATCATAAAAATAAAAATATTAATGGTTAATTTAACAATTCAATCTCGAACCACCGTAATCACTCGGCGAGGAAAATGGAAATTTGTGTTGAATTATTTGAATCAGTCTGAATCTGGTACAATACTTTTCCTGACAACTTGATCTCTACACTCCTACCAGGGAACACTCTACCTCGACCACAGTAAAGCCGTACTCTCCTGTAACCCCTATACAATCCATATCCTTCTTCCGAGGAACCACAAAAAATCCATATTCCTTGGGACCCTTAACTTCTAGGAACCCGCTATAACATACTATAAGATCACATGTCATTTTATATCTGATGTTCTCCAAACACATAATTTAAAGGTTCATGTAAATTGTTAATAGCAACCGAAATTTGTAAAGACAAAAGTCCTAAATTAAAAGTTACAGCAGGGTCGATTTTGACAAAAAATTGCACTAGCAAATTTATGCAAGTTGAAAAAAATATCAATTCGCAAATTAAAAAAAGCACTCGCATTTCCCCCTCCCCCACACTTTTTGACTCTATGAACAATGTCAGATGTTAAATTCTGATAACTCAATTAATATTCAAAAACGTGTCAAGCTTTAGACGTCAGTGAAATGTGTTCTTCCAACGCTCATTGTAAAATGTAGCGATACAGATTTTAGCCTAATTAGTTTAGACAATAATATTTTTCGACATTTTTCATAAATTTTAAACATATTAAATATTGATTTTATGAAGTTACAAAAAATATCTTATTGCATAAATATATAAAAACGATGTACCCTTTTCTTGATATTAATAAAAATGTATTCAATAACACTTTATAAAAGGGTCCGCATATTTAAACATGTTAGAATAAAATTCACTTTCGGTTTCGTTTTGGAATTCTTGCGGTTCATAGTCAAACTCTTAGCAGTAGTGTTATTTCTCTTTATCAAATAAATAGGTAGCAGTGCGGGACTTTACTGCTGTGAGATGTTTGGTATATTGTGTGCATTTAAAATGATATTTGACTAGTATATAATACTAAGTTATACGGACAATTACATTTGATGACACATATTTCACTTTGATATACAGGTCAAAAGATTTTCCGAAAATGTAATTGATTGTTTTTATCTTGAAAATATACCTTATACCCTCTGGTTCTCTCTCTCTCTCTCTCACACACACACGCACGCACGCACACACGCACGCACGCACCCCACACGCACGCACGCACCCCCCCACACACACACCCACACCCACCCAGATGCACGCACGCACCCTACCCCCGAACACAGACCCACAAGCAACCAAACACACACACACACGCACACACACTTGTTTTTATCTTGAAATATGATATCATTGTAATACACGCCCTTTATAGAAGTGAATTATCCCTCCGGCTCTATATCAATAAAATTTATTAAACTGTAAAAAGTAGTTCAACAGACTTTTAGAAAATTACTTCAATCATTGTTTAATTCCCTTGAGTTAATTCAGTTATGCACGGTGTTTAAAAAAAACATAAAAAATCATCCATTGCTCAATCACTAAAATGTTTTGTGTACGTCAAATGCATTCTTTTTTTTCAGACACAATACCCAACAACAACATACACAATGGCAAGTAAATGAAGTGTTGCGGAAATGGATCAGTTGGAACAGTGGATTGGAAAAGGACCTAGACAGTTTAATCTTCTGTATGCAATAACAAGAGATGGTTGTAATGCTACTACATTCCATCAATTGTGTCACAACAAAGGTCCAACAGTTACTGTCCTATATAATCAACAAAATTCTATGTGTGGCGGTTATACCAATATCAGCTGGAATTCAACTAACAAGTGGCAAACTGATGCCGTAGCCTTTCTGTTTCAACTGAAATTTAACAATTAGCAAACATTTAACAAGTTTCCAAGCACTGGACATGGCAATTCCGTGTATACAGCTTCCAATTACGGGCCAACATTTGGGGCTGGACATGATTTACATACATTTACTGGAAACATTGGTAATTCAGGTAGATACTTTCAACACAGTGGAGGTTTGAGCATTGGTCATAATTACATTAACAATATAGGGATTATAATGGCCAACATGAATAATGGTAACATGAATGTGACACAGCTTGAAGTGTATCAAGTTGTAGGTATATACAACATTTTTACTATTTTTTAAACTAGATATTCTACTTTTAGTCACTTTTTCATGCTTTAAGTTCTTTAAGTTCGTGTATCAAAAATGTTTGGTATAACATTTATGTTTTCATAAAACTTTCCCAGAAAACCTAAGTAACTAGTGGTAGGCTTGTGATTAATTCAAATAGCTAACTAGTTATTTTCAGCTATCGATTGACAACTAAGTTACATGATACAATGGATTGTAGAATTTTGGTTCCAGATTTATTTTGCGTTATCGCACAGAAAAATAGGATATGGGCCTACATTTGCATCAAAGTGGGCTAACAGGGCCTAATAGTATAGCTACAACATTGTTATTCACAATAATACTCTTTCAGTTTTTGCAACAAACATGTATACCACGGTCCAAGTAATTTCTGCCTTAACTAATAACATAGCAAGAGTTTGAAAAACAATCCAAGGAAAATAACTACAAAACCACACTACGAGTATTTTTTTTAAAAAATAGCCATTACGGGGAATACGCTACGAGAGTTTGGATGAACTAGAATGTGCCGTGAACGGGGAGGTCCGACGTATCAACTCTAATGGCCTAGCAACCGGTATCCAAGCTTTGCCAAGGAGATGGAATTCGCCACTTCGCCATAAAACTAGCTTGAAGGCAAGTGAGTACAAGTACCGTATAATAACTCTGTTACGCGTATTTTCCGAAAACGATTATCTACAGTTAAAATTCAGCTCGTGGTTATCAAAGTTTAGATATTATCACTTGTGTAAATGAACATTGTCCTTTTTATATCTCATTAAACGTCGAGGACACAGGTTTGTTTAAATATATAACACTCACTTGTCAAAAATCTTCAATTTATCTGGTAAGATTTCATCTTCTTTACAACTTATATTACTCGTTCACTTACCACAAATAGACATTTACAACCTAAACCGAATCGTAATTAGAAATCCACAATTGTAAAATGTCAGGGGTTTTCTCAAACTAGTCAATACTGTGTTTATATACTTTTCATGGTCAACAGCACTGTTGTGTAGTTATCACGATCGCCTGTCTGTATGTATGTATATCGAAATTTACATGAAGCATGGGCGTATATAATGTGATTTGAAGGGGACATTTTCCATTGATGATACCTTTAAATTGATATTATCATTTAACTTAACCATTCATAATTAATCTATGTGTTTCACGTCCGTGTCACATGTAAATGAACATTTGATAACATTTATTCGACATAAAATGATGTTATTGTATTCAATATTTATTTCTCATGTTAAAATTGGAGAAAAGAAAGCTCCTTCATTCTTAAACCACCACCAGAACACAAAGAAAACTCCTATTACCTATTGTACGTTTTCTGGCTGCTTATGTATGGTGTTAATTCGTTTAAGAGTAAGAGACGCATTTGTAGACATTCTGTAAAATCACAGGTAATACACAAGAATATCTCTTTCATCTACCAAATTACATGAACTTGAAAGAACTAAGACCATGTTATCCAAGCAGAACCGTGTGTAATTGCATATTCTTTGGTTGAGGTATTATCCTACGTAGAATCTGTTGTCAGCCATGTTCGTTTTTTATTGTTGTGGCGTTGGAAAACGAAATCAAAACTTTAAGTATTATACATGTATTCACGTCATAGTTTAAAAAATGGCCAACTAATGAGCGAGAAAAATGTTATCATGCTATCCATACACATGTGGATACACATGGTGTACATGTAATTATAAATGAGACTGATTGGAAGGAATTTGAATTTTCCAGGCTGATAACTTTTATCTTTTAGGTGACAAAATGTATCCCAATCAAGGACCGATAATAACACTATACCTCTGCACTGTTCGCCCGGAAACATACAAGTTTGTGCCCGAAGTGTTTAAAATAAAAGTTAAAGTGCGGTTTAAAGTCTGCTTCCATTTACATGTTCAGCCGACTTTACAATCTTGTACGACAACTCCTGGTTACTGAAATTACCCTCAGGTAGGCGATCCCTCACAGTACCCATCTACACCTGGGTGGAGTGGAACAATTTTAGGTTAATTTCTTGCTCAAGAATATTAGCAGTGCCCCTAGCGGGGATCGAACCCGGGACCTCTCAATCCTTAAGCGATAGTTCTACCACTGGACCACTGCTCCTAAAACAAAATTATACGTAAACGTCGTGAATGCGCAGGACATATAATTGCGGTAATGGAATCTTACAAAAGTATCGGATTCCTGAGCTCGATGATTTTTACATACTGGGAAATTTGGCGATCTGAAAAAAGTACCTCTAGAATTCCTTAGTCAGCTGTGAAGACAATTTTATAAAAAAATACTCATAGCTTTAATACAATTTGTTGCGTGTGATTACAAATACAAACGATGTATAATAAAGCATTATATAATAACTCATGTTCGTTTCTTATTTTAAAACCTTTGATACAGAAAATACATAGTGTATTATGTACTGATCGTTGGGTACATGTATAAGTAATAATAATATTTTATAGTCTAACTAGACATGTGTATGGCAGTTGTCAGTCAAAGATGGAAAATGTACCTAGTAACTGTTTAACGGCTAAATTCATGGTACCGTGAGTAGGTTGCCGTAGTATAGCCTATACAATGTGATGCGTTAACCCCCCCACCACCACCACCACCACCGCCTTCAAGAAAAAACAAAACTAGTAAACAAGCGTTTTATTTTTTAATAAACATCTGTATAGTTTTTATTTTCAGAAAATATAACATCTCTACTGATTGCATTCCATCCTATCATTTTCAGAAATTTGACTTTACGCTAAAGTAGCACAGTGTACGTATTTTCTAAAAATACATACGACACATTTCTGCGGCTATTGGTACTTTGCGAAACGGAACGAAACGGAACGGAACGGAACGAGAGGCACCACACGGGGGAAATTAAGAAATGAAATGTAAATTCTTAAAATTTATATACAGTAATCATAATACTACATAGTAGTTTGAAGAATAATCACACATGCACATACAAGGAAATATGCAAAAAGTCTTCCCTTTAAAAACATACAAATTGTCCTACAATCTTGTAACAAACATGTAAAAAGGCGTCTTGTAGATCCTGGGCCGGCAATTATAACTACATATATTAAGCCATAAATGATTATTTGATATACCCGGCAAAATTCCATGTCGGAGGTTATTTATGAATATCCGTGTATTGATATAAATATATTTGTCTCGTTCCGTTCCGTTTCGCAAAGTACCAATACCTGTGTGGGTATTGGTACTTTGCGAAACGGAACGAAACGAGAAAGAATGAGCAAATTGGTATAATGACAACAACAGCGCAAACATAGTAGTTTGAAGAATAATCACACATGCACATACAAGGAAATATGCAAAAAGCCTTCCCTTTACAAACATACAAATTGTCCTATAATCTTATAACATACATGTATAAAATGCGACGTGTAGATCCTGGGTCGGCAATTATAACTAAGTATATAAAGCCATAAATGTTTATTTGATATACCCGGCAAAATTCCATGTCGGAGGTTATTTATGAATATCCGTGTATTGATATAAATATATTTGTCTCGTTCCGTTCCGTTTCGCAAAGTACCAATACCTGTGTGGGTATTGGTACTTTGCGAAACGGAACGAAACGAGAGAGAATGGGCTAAATTGGTATAATGACAACAACGGCGCAAACAGTAGTTTGAAGAATAATCACGCGTGCACATACAAGGAAATATGCAAAAAGCCTTCCCTTTACAAACATACAAATTGTCCTACAATCTTAAAACATACATGCAAAAAGGCGACTTGTAGATCCTGGATCGGCAATTATAACTACATATATAATTGTTTGATTATAATGAGTTTCGTCGGATAGACTAAAATTATACAGAGTTCGTATAATTTACTATTATGATTACTGTAAATTGATTTTAAGAATTTACATTTCATTTCTTAATTTCCCCCGTGTGGTGCCTCTCGTTCCGTTCCGTTCCGTTTCGTTCCGTTTCGCAAAGTACCAATAGCCCATTTCTGCCGCGTTGAACACACTCTCGTAGTATTTTACAGGTCGTATTCTAGGTCATGCGTGTTTTTGTACTTCAAACATTGGACTTGTCCACTGAATAGGTGAATAAGCCGATCCATGAACAGCATATTACGGGTTAAAACATACAACTTTGATATTTAACATTAATTTGAAATACTGTATTTGAACGTTTAAAATTTTATACATTGTGTATGTTTACAAAATAAGAGTCAAAAAACTAAACTATAAAACTGAAAAAAATAATACACCTCTAAATACTGATGTGTAATGAAACTGGCTATGTTTATATACGCAATGTTTACGTGGACGACCTGTACATGATCTAACGCCACACTGAGTTTATTGTTTAAAACATTAAACACGGGAGTGACTAGATCTACATACTATTATTGATAATTTTGATTTGGTATTGGATAATTTATCAGGTGAGTTTCAACCATTTGTTTTAATATCAACTTAAGTTATTAGAATTATTTGACTAAATTACAATAAAACAGAAAATAGAGTAAATTGGTTTAAGTTGTGTAACTAGATACTTCCTGTTTCGACATTTTTCATAAATTTTAAACTAATTAGATATGGATATTTTGAAGTTACAAAAA
The DNA here is from genome assembly GCA_025267735.1 of Mactra quadrangularis. NCBI lineage: Eukaryota > Metazoa > Mollusca > Bivalvia > Venerida > Mactridae > Mactra > Mactra quadrangularis. The sequence continues at coordinate 40,989,322 of CM046305.1, read as the reverse complement.
TATCTTATTGCATAAATATATAAAAACGATGTACCCTTACCCTATAAAAATGAATTCAATAACACTTTATAAAGGGTCCCGGATAATTAAACTTGTAAGAACTAAATTAACTTTCGGTTTCGTTTTGGTACTCTTGTGGTTCATTGTCAAACTCCTAACAGTGGTTATCGAATGAATAGGTAATAGTGCGTGACTTCACTGCTGTGAGGACTTTGGTACATTGTGTGTATTTAAAACGATTCTTGACAAGTAAATAATACTAAGTTATACAAACTATTGCATTAGATGACACAAAAATCACTTTGAAACACCGGTCAAAAGATTTTAAGAATATTAGAAAGATTGTTTTAGTATTTCATAAAAAAATAACTCCTCTCTCTCTCACCCCCCCCCTCCTCTTTATAGAGATGAATATTAAACTTCCGGCTCTATATACAATGAAATTTATTAAACAGTATAAAGTAGGTCAACAGATTTTTAGAAAATTAGTTCAATCATTGGTTAATTCCCTTGAGTTAACGAAGTTATGCACGGTGTTAAAAATGACAAAGAACAAATTCGACCATTGTTAAATCTCTGGAATGTTTTGTTGACGTCCAGGGGCGTAGCAAGGGCTTTTTAATGTGTACGCAGCATCCTAGGGGGTCAAGGGCATGCCCTCCCCCCCCCTGAATTTGTTTTTACCTTAAAATTTAAATCTTAAAACTAGACTCGCAAACGGTAAGTCCCATTGAAACGTAAATTTATTCTTCGTAAAATAATCGGAATTTAGTTATTTTTAGTAACAATAATATCTTTTTCATGCGTTTCTCGATGATTAGGAGGTTAACATATCACGCATACTTTTGATAAGTCATATTTATGGTCTGCGCTTTGCAACTATGGACCATCGTAGATTTAAGAGTTATAATTAATCCATTTAATTGTGAGGTTACATGGGTTAACGTGCCATCAGAGTAATGTGTGTCACATAATGTACTTGAAGTGGTTTACTAAACGCGGTTGTAACCCTTGTATATATGTATATATAAGGTATGCTTGAAAATCAAGGAAGGTTACATGACATATCCCTGTGGCAAAGGTAGTTCTAAGATGGCGGCTAAATATGTCCGAGGTTATTCATATTGAATGGCCGAGGAGTTCCAAATGTACAAATAGGCAATGACAAAAAATACGGTACCGTAACTGGAGCCTCGAAGCCTAGAATAAGATGAGTGACGTGACTCTAAACAACCCAAACTCCCCGCAGCGTTAGCAACGCGTGACGTGACCGCTGTGAGGAGTTTGTAAACAACAATGTGTGTTGAGGTTAAAGTTACGGGATTTACATGGATGCATTGTTTGTTTGTTTTGTTTGTTTGGTTTAATGCCGTAGCAACTCATTGTATAGGTCATATAACGGCGGTCAGTCAACCTATTCACTCCTCCTGGAAAGGCTAAATCTCTGGATTAAGATGTTAACCAACTACTAAGCACATACTTTCGTCAGTGACTGTCAACTGCCCTACATAATTAAAAATCATCGGTAGGAGGGAGAATGGCCGTAGAAATAATTTCATGACCAAGCTCCACGAAAGTATGCCCCGTCCAGGAATCGAACCCACGACCCCTCGATCAGTAGACTTGCGTGCTACCAACTGAGCTAGCCGGGCGGTAAACATGGAAGTAGAGCCACTGCCTTAAAGTAGCATTATTTTAGTAATTTCTATAAAAAATGATAACAAAAAATATGTTTTTTCAATACTTGTAATTATTTTATGCTTATTTATAGTCTATTTTTCTAAACTGTCTAAGTTTGAATAATTTCACGGTGAATGAATGCACACTATCTCAATATCACGAGTTTTAGACAAAGAGCACGAAGTCAACGTGAAATTATTCATGTTTTGACATTTGAGAAAAAACGAACTATACCCATATTAATTTAGTTTCAATAAGCGGTCACAATTAACTGATCACATATCTCAGCGGTGTGTTTTGCTGGCCAACTTATTACTAACTCATTAAAAGAAGTATTCATTTAAGTAAGAATATTGATTAGTGTAATTGCATTATACAATACATTCATACATGGTGAAAAGTGAAAACAATCTTTATCAAACACAGCGTATACGGCATACTTACAGAATGAAACCAATTTTAAAGTTGGACTTTGGAAATGTCCAAAACTGTCATTCCCTCGACAATTACTTGTACAGAGAAATTTAACAAGAAAGTGTCTTGCTAACTAATTTTGTGTTTATGTTTTCTCTTCAAAGCATTTCAGGCCAAACATAAATTATTTATTTTTTCTATTATCATTTCAAGAAAATAACAAACTCATAAATATGTATGCCCGGACAGGTACGGTTTATTTCATTCAATTCTGATACATTTAATTCAAATAGCACTTTCGCACTTGAACAATGGCTCCTGAAAAAAATATTGCCGCTATAACATCGGCATCAGTGTCCTATTACATTTAGTGTGGAGAATAATTTCTCCGTAAAAAAGTGTCCAGAACAACTATTCCCTTTCATGAAAACACAATCATACCAATTTCACTCAAGCATTAAAATGACTATACAAAAGCCACATCTGCAAAAGATAAAGAACATGATACTTTCATTTCTAAAAATACAATACAGAAAGAAAGAGGGAGGGTGGATCCCTCTCACAAAAACACAATCATAACGATATTACTCATCCATTAAAATGTGACTATACAAAAAGTCATATCGGCATAAGATAAAAAACCATGATAATTTTATTTCAAAGACATTTCAGATACAAAATAAAAAGGAAGAGGGTGGGTAGTACGATAAAAGTATTTAACGATGTTTCCTTTGTCCTGTCCGAAGCTCGAATGAGTTTTCAAAACTCAATACTTTCAAACCTACCCAATATGTCACGTGAAAAACGTGCTAAACGCTCCAATGAACATCTTTAAATTCAGCCAATAATAAATACATTTAATATGGGTTCTTTCGCTCCATATTGTCCGTTTTTTCTCAACTGTCAAAGCTTGAATAATTTCACGGTGACCGAATGCATTTTTTTTGTACTGGCGGCCTATTTTTTATTTAAAATATTTTGACTAAAACTTATCATACGACATAAGAAGCTTTACTCAATCATAAAACACACTTTCGGAAACTCATTGGTGTATCACTACAATAATTTTAACAAACGCATTCACCGTGAAATTATTCATGTTTTGACAGTTGTGAAACAACGAGCAATATGGATACATTATGTGCAGACCCCGGGCTGTGACCCTCTCACCCTTGAAAGTTGCAGTTTTGAGGCTTAGAATGGGTCAAATTTTGAAAGTTTTCCCGATATAACTAACATCAGGTTCGATATTTAGTTGTAAAACGTGGTATTATTTTATTTTTGCCAAGGTTGATTTAAAGGAAAGGGTCGTATAACACGTTTATATAGACTCGATCCGCATCCATAGACGGGTCCAGGATTTTAAGTTAGAGGGGGCGGAAAATTCTAGTTAGAGGGGGCGTAAAATTAACAAGCAGAATAGTGTTTCAAGGGGCCGTAAAGGCCCCGAATGATCCAGGGCCTGACCAGAGGTCTAGATGACCGGCGGCACCCGAAATTCCTGAGTTTTGGTTATTCAAAGGGATTCAGGCACATTTCGAGATCCTCAACTATCCTTTCCCATGGTATACAATATGAAGTATCTAGATATATATTATATAATTTTCTAACAACCGTTGGATCATGTCAAATTCTTACATCAATGGGAGAAGGAATTGTTTTAAATTATATACTAGGTCATAGTTTTTCTGTACTCCCAGTCTCGTAATTTGTTGCACGCATAGCGTGTGAAATATTTTTGACAAATATATATATTTTCCTATAATTATCATATTCATGATTGAAAAAACAACAACCTTTGCTTGGGAAATTTTAGGGGGGCGTACGCTGGGTCCGCCCCCCCCCCTTGGATCCGCCTATGGCATCTGGGCAACATAAAATCAAAACTATTTTCATAATACATCAGAACAATATGGAATGATTAAGGAATAAAATCATTAGTAAAACTTATTATAATATGGACCCCTGTGCTGTAACTTCAAAACTTAATGACCATTAAAACAATTGATCGTCGTTATCTTTGTATCACGTTTGATGAATTTGTAATATATAAAGTATTGTTTTAGGATTATTTACATAATTGGGGTTGAATATTTATTTAGGAAACAATGAAATATGATAACGAAGAAGAATAGAGTTCAACGATTCACAAAATAAGCTTACCTGAGATATTACATTTTAAATATATTATAGTTATTTAATCCATACATCGTATCTGTCTAGGATGATTGGTGTACAACCCCAATATAAATTATTGAATTCAAATTATAAGTTCAGAATCGGTAGAAGATCCCCTATTAAGGATTTGATTGTTGATTAATTAATCAATCAATAAAATTCAGGTATGGAAATCTACAAAGCTGCCATTCCCTTATTGATTGTCTTTAGAATTCAACAGCGAAGGGTCGTGAATTACTTTTATCATGTATACTCGATCCACATCTGGGCAGCATATCATCAAAATTGGTTTCATAATATAACATAACACTTACAGTATAGAATGATTAAGGACAAAATATTTATTAAGCGCTTTTTAATACGGACCATTGTAGTGTAACCTTAAAACTTAATGATAATAGAAGACGTTTTTATTAGCCGTAATCTTTGTATCAAGTTTAATGAAGAAGTAGAATTATAGGTTATTATACAGTTTACTGTACAATACGGAAATATATTTGGACGAGTACACAGCTTGAAAAGCCATATTGGACGAGCCGATAGGTAAGTCCAATATGACTTTTCAAGCTGTGTACGAGTCTGTATAATATTGTATTATATCCATTCTTATCACCACCACCATCAACACCACCACCAAAAACATTACCACAACCACCATTTTCTATTAAAGTTCTGTCATTTTTTTAGAAGAAAATGTATTATTAATTCATGAATGTAGCGGCGAATAAATAGCGTTTTGAGCGCTCGCATCGGTTAAATGTACTTATGTTATACTTTGTTTTACCGATCTGTTTCAAGAATAACGCTGCTATATAGTTTTATGTATTAAAATTGACAAAAAGCGTCATAATAGCTGATGTTTTAATTATTCAACTAATTCGTGAAGAGTTATTTTCACATAGATATTTTGCGAAAAATATCTCATTTTTGTTCCATACACCCCTACCACCGCCCCCCCCCCCCCCCGATCAAAGTTTTTATTGCATTTTTGACGTTCCTTTTTTACGATTTTCTTGACCAATGTGTACGCAGCTGCGTATTCTGCGTACTGGTAGCTACGCGCCTGGTCGTCAAAGGCATTCTTTTTTTTCCAGACATAATACCCAGCAACAACATACACAATGGCAAGTAAATTAAGTGATGCGGAAATGGATCAGTTGGAAAAATGGATTGGAAAAGGACCTAAACAGTTTAATCTACTGTATGCAATAACAAGAGATGGTTGTAATGCTAACACATTTCATCAAATGTGTGACAACAAAGGTCCAACAGTTACTGTCCTATACAATCAACAAAATTCTGTGTACGGCGGTTATACCAATATCAACTGGAATGCAACTAATAATTGGCAAACTGATGCTACATCCTTTCTGTTTCAACTGAAATTTAACAATAAACAAACATTTAACAAATTTCCAAGTAATGTGGGTGTAAATTGCGTGTATACACATTCAGGTTACGGGCCAACATTTGGAAGTGGAACTGATTTACATACATTTAATGGAAACATTGGAAATTCAGGAGGATATTTTCAACTCAATGGTGGTTTAAATATTGGTCGTAGTTACACCAACAATACAGGGATTAGTATGGCCAACATAAATAATGGTAACATGATTGTTACAGAGTTAGAAGTATATCAAGTTGTAGGTATGAACAACATTCTACTGTAAGCATGATTCTTTAAGTTAATGCATTAAACCATGGAAATTTTGATAAACCTTTATATGTCATGATAGTACCAACATGTTTATAACTTTTGGTTGTAAAAGGTACTTCAGACTTATCATGAAAATTCACAAGTAGTTTGTCAGTAGAGAAAAAAGATGTAAAATTCAATGCATACCGAAATCGAACGAATGAATTTATTTAGTTTAGCCACTAAGAAATCGTTCTTATTTTATTGATTGGCAAATGGCACACTCGATTGTTAAATTTAGGTTCCAAAATGCAATTGAAACAAATACATGAAACATTGATCGGAAACATTAACAGAAAGAAACAATACCGAAAACATGCATTGTTTGATTTTATTAACCTATCACTCCCACAGGTGTCCATCGCAAAACTCCAAATAATTGTTAATTTTTACTTAAACATGCTCTAATTATCATAAAAACATCAAATACTAAAGTTCCAGCCTAAAGCCAAAATTTTGTTTTGTAAAAAAATATAAGGTATCCAACTCGACGAAATCGTTCTGAATTTTACTCGGAAGAGATGTGACAGGTCAGCTTTTCCAGACTTATCACCTCTTTTCCAATAGCTTAGCGCTAAAATCGAATACTGACGTGTTAGATAACTTAAAAATTGACTTTCTTCATCAATATCAAGTTTCTCGCTCCCTTGCTAAGATTGTACCGATCATTTTACTTGAATCGGTTTTGTTTATCTCCCGAGTCGACCATTTTATTGAATGAGGATGCGCGCGCATCACATTGGACCATAATTTGGTTACGAATCATTTTATTGGACAGAATAAAAATACCGTCCAATGAAATGACTCGTAACAAACGTGATGCGCGTGCATCACCATTCACAAAATGGTTGAGTTGAGACGGCAGATAAACAATAGCGGTACGAGTAAACTGGTCGAAATACAGTCTTGCGAAACATAGCGAGAAGTTTGATATTGACGCTAGTTATCCATTTTTATTTGTCTAACACGTCCTTATTAGATTTTAGCGCTAAATCATTCGGGAGTGAGTGTTTAGTCTTGAAAAGCAGACCTGCCTCATCTCTTCCGAGTAAAATTGCGAAGGATTTCATCGAGTTGGATACCTTACATTTTTTATTAAACCAAATTTTGGCTTTCCGACGCGACGGACACCTTTGAACAATTCAAATGGTTAAATTATAATGGTATGAATACAAGACGATTTTTAATCAATATAAATATGTTTTTCTGATGAAGTAAAAATATAGTCGACATTGATTTCAAACCCATCGCTACGATTTATACACGTTGGCTACATTAATGTTATATTTGAATATTTATCTGCAGATGGTAAAAGACAAAACAGAACGCCTACACCATGGAGGAAATCCCCAGCATGGAATGACAAGGTAAAGTTTAAGAATTTTGAAACACTGAGTATCTTAGTGCTGAAACAACTTGATTGAAATAAAATCACGTTAATTTTGCTTATCCAAATTAGTGATTCGCTTTTATAATCTGTACATGACGTCATAATCACCCGTCCAATCAGCGTGTTGCTTTGCTTTCTTTTAACTGTAAATGATGTCATAATTCTTGCCCATGTTAAAAAATTTGTAAGCATTGTACATATCTAATCATTTCAGTTGTTGGATGGTCTAATGGAAGAAATTACGACATTTAAACCATTTCCTGACTTAGATATCAGTGAAGCTAGAATTCTAATGCTTGGTCCTGTGGGTGCAGGAAAATCAAGTTTTTATAATACAATAAACTCTATATTTAGAGGACGTATAACACAGAAGGCTGGTAGTGGCTCAGCGGAACAGAGTTTGACTACAGCAGTAAGTATGATGAATACAACACATTGTCCGTTTTTTTCTCAACTGTCAAAGCTTGAATAATTTCACAGTGACTGGATACACTGTTTTTGTACCGGCAGCCTAATTGTTATTAAAAATATTTGACTGAAAAATATCATACGACATAAGCAGCTTTACTCGACCATAACACACTCTTTCAGAAACTCATGGATGTATCACGACTATAATATTACCGAACGTATTCATCGTGTAATTATTCATGCTTTGACAGTTGAGAAAAAACGAACCATACATGTACTTATATTAAGGACGTCATACCTTAGTTATAAAATCTGGTTTCGGTACAAGCGCTATGTTGAATCTCAAGCAACCCATTGGTACAAGACACATGCTAGTATTGAAACACTAATTAATTTGCTTTAAGTCTTTCATAGTTAATTTATTTTTTTCACTTTTTACTGATCTTTTTGGCTTAATAAGGTACCTTAGTCAGTTATTTCTCTTTGTATACTCTTCAAATAGGTAGGTCCAATTAGTTGGATTACTCGAATTTTACTCTACTTTTCAATGTCAATTTGCCAAAATTAATCTTAAATAACTTTTTCGTGAATCATTAAATTTGTTTGAAATTCAAACTAAGTAATTTTAGGGTTAAGAACTATCTAAATTATATCACTTTTGTTAATTTTTGGAAGGAATTCTTTTTCAAAGAATTCTTTTCTATGTCAGCGCTCTTGGAAATTTGAAAAAGAACGAACAACACCTTCAACTCAATAGAAATCAATGAGTCAATGCGATCAAGAAATAGTGCAGCAGAAAAATATGTGTACTATCAAAAGTAGATAAGTTGAAAAAGTAATTTCAACAAATACTTAAGATTATGATATTAAATGTTTTTGTTTTTTTACACATGAATCAAACAACTTTCTAACTGTGCACGGAGAGAAGTTTTTTGTATTGTTGCGCAGTAGTATCTACCACACGCTTGTATATATATACAATTTTAACGAGCGTTCATCTCAGCAGGGGTTTACTTTGAGAGCGTAGAGCGCTGGACATTTCTCGAAGTTAAGCAACGAAATGTAAGGTCAATCTTTGGATGGGTGTCCGTAGAGGTTTAGTGACAGCGCGAAGCGAGTTTCATAAATGTGTTTTTTTTGTTGTTTTTTTAATAGACCGCAACAAATTAATCGTTATGTTCGTCTGATTTCTCGCACCTTAAAATCCAAAAAAAAAAAATGCGTCCGCACCTTGAAATGAACGCAACATAAATTTCGGAAAATCTGAAGTTTATACACTAGACCAAGTAGAAATTGAACTAAAAATTAGAAATTTGAGTTCTAAATAGCAAAATAAATCAGAAAATTTCACTGTTACGGTAAAGCAGTAATGTATTCTTGCTAACATACGGCATTAGAAATTACAATGACACAATCCATTGTTCAGAAATATGATAACTGCACTCTGTCTTAGACCGTAAACTGAACATTTACTCACTCTAAGCACCTTATCTTGATGTGTGACGCCATACGTGTCTTTGTAGTGTAAAATATGAAGATTGATCCATAGAGAGCAGATAGGACAGGGAAAAAATTTACATTGAATTTCCTACAATTTTGATGTCCCAAAATAACATATTAGGCTTGATTTTATTCTTGTGGTATTATTAGACATTAGCATAATTTACCAAAATCTAATTACATTGTATACACAAAAATTGAACCGGGATAATCTGTGCTTCGTAGTTAATATCTAGTATTAACAAAAGTAATGAAGTTATATTTCTGTATGAACTGATGAAGGTGTAAACCTCTTCTACCCTACTTCTAACTAGTTTTAAATTCAATTGAATTTTCATCTGGAGTAATTGTTAATTTGCTTTATATTACCTAAAACTAATTATTACGTGATTACACTATTATCTATAGATATATGGTTATATGTTACATAAGAAAGTCCATACTTTTTCTGCTCTTTTTAACTTATGGTTAATGAATGTCTAAGAAACCGCACAAATTTATTCTTCGCTTTCGCTCGCTTCTCAGAATTCAAAATATGGAAAAGAATTTAATTGCTCTTTAGCTCCATTCTTTAGAACAAAATACATAAAACATGTGATCAATTTGTTGTGGCCTTAACTCAATGGCAACACATATTGTTCAGGTTACATCGTGACCAGCAATCTACCTATCACTGCTCCTGAAAAGACTCAATTTCTGGATTACTACTAGATGCAATTCAGTGACTGAACACTGCCGCATTAAAATGATTTAGAATCAGTGGTAGGAGGGAGAATGACCGTAGAAATTATTTCATGGCATAGCTCCACGAAAGTATGCCCTGCCCATGAATCAAAACATACAACTTCTCGATCAGTAGAATAATATGCGTGTAAAATGAAATATAAAGCACATTCGATTATGAATGATAAAGAGATATGATGATGGATATCGAAATAGTAACTTTGAACTCCTAAAATCGTTCAAAAATTCCTTCCAACAGTACTTTCAGTACTTTGATTTTATTTCCAAGAATGATATTACATGAAATATGTTGTTATCCTGACATAGGACTTCAATGATAAAACCCGATGATTCCAACTGTAAGACCTACTTAATAATTGGATTGCTTCAGATTTTATCAGGGAAAGATAACTGACTAATGCCCCTAATTGTATCTTTACAAACAATAGTTAGTTTATTTGCGTGTCTACTCTAAAAAAGGGCATTGATTATTTTGATACAAAAAAAATAGTTAAGTATACCGCTAAAATATTGTACATTCTTGACGATTTAAATATAACACTGTCTGGTCGAATTACTCAGTAAAACATTTTATTGCTAAACATGAACAGGCATTCCGAAACAATATCGGCGCAATATGATCAATCAGTCCTTTTTTATTCTTCGCTAAATAATTTTGTACTTTACCAAATTCGTTTGTATTTCAGTATACACCATATTTTGTGAGAACACGATCAGGTGGTTCACTAAACTTTAGAATATGTGACACTCGTGGCCTAGAAGACTCACAAGGTATTGATATCATTGAATGTAATTATTTATTGGATGGACATGTCCCAGAATATTACCAGGTCAGTATACAAACATTACAACAAATGTAAAACTACTACTAATGATTTATGCTGCATGTTTTAAATATTTGTGAAATGACATCGGAGTTCTCATCGTTTGTTTAATTGTTTTTTTTTCAGGATTTGAGCTTTTTAAAATAACTGCTATCAAGTCCAGCGATTTAGTCTTTCCAGGAAAACGAGCAGGTTGACTGACCGCCCTGATAACAGCGATGAATTGTGTTGCTGTGGCGTTAAATCCAATAAAAAAAACAAAGAAATTTTGTCATTCTTTTAAAAAGAAAAATCCACGTCATGTTAAAATATTTAAATGTATATTTTTTAATATCTTAAAACAAGTTAAACCCAGTCACACCGATTACACTATGCAGACGTGGTTTTAGAGCAACCGTTGCTATAAATAGTAGCATGTTACTAAAAATAGCACATCTTACTATAAATAGTAACAAATATCTTTTACAGTTTAACCCAGCTACACCTATTACACCAAACACAAATGGATTTATCAGCAAACCAACTTTGGATGAAAAGATTCATTGTGTAGTTTTTGTATTAGACGCTACAACAGTTGAAGTTCTGCCAGATAAAATTGTACAGAAAATGAAAAGTTTTCAAACATTGATGAATCAGAAAGGTAAACAAGTTATATCGCCACATTTTGATTTATTATATCCTCTCATGATGTCCAAATTAACGTCCTACTGACTGTCGCTGGACAAGCATAGAGCTCTGGACCCGTCCCAGTTTTATTCCAGTATGTAACATATCACCTGGATAATGGCTGAGAACTTTCATGTTACTATTGCGAGACAAGCATGGAGCTCTGGATTGGTCAACGTTTTCTATTTAATTGAAGTAGCCTTTAATTTGCAAGAGTGATAGAAACTTTAAACATGCATCCAGGTTGCAACTATTCTTAATCATAGTTTTTAGAAATGTAAAGTGTTAACAAACTTTGTATGTAAAGGTGAAAATAAACAATTGCTGATAAATGATTACTAATTGGATGACATTTACCTTCGTGTATAAACAATGGTTTGATTTCAGGGATACCACAAGCTATTCTTCTTACCAAAATTGACAAACTGTGTGAAAACGTAGGAAAGAATACAGCTGATGTCTTTACAAGTACAGTTGTTGAAGAACACGTAGAGAAAGTATCACAGTTGCTAGGATTACCACGTGGAAATGTTCTTCCAGTTAAGAATTATGAGAACGAAATGCAATTAGATAAAGGCATCAGTATTTTGTCTCTTTTGTCATTGAGACAAATTCTGAATTTTGCCGAGGATTACATGGAGGGGTTACTTGATAAAATGGCTGCGTCTAATAAAAGGAGGGAATCGAAACACAAATCTAATGAGAAAAAATAAACTTGTTTTAAGAGCAAATATGAAAGACGTATTTGTTACAGAACTGAATACATTGTATATTCATACATAAATGTATGTATTGCCTCCAAAAGTTGCTTCTCAGTACAGTTAATTAAATTGCTATAAATTTCCAAGTTCAAGTTTGAAGAAATATCATATCTTTTTTATATATTTTATTCATTATTCATGCAGTGAAAACAAAACCATTTTGGTACATTTCTTTTTTTTTGAGTTGCAGCAACAGTTATATATCAGCCTCCAAAACTATAGTCAATGTTTCTCAATAAACCAGTATCAAGTTTGAGATATTTTACTTACTTCATATTCAATAGAAAAATGCACTGATTTAAATAGCAAAATTAAAAATCATTTAATATTAAACTGCTTTTAGAAATTCCATGTAGTACAAAGAAAGTTGTGGATATGTGAAGGAAGTAACTTTCGGGGGGGGGGGGGGAGTAAATATTGAACGCTTTTGCTTTTTATATACGGATATTATGTATGTGGGATGCCACTTACATTTTGCTGATAAGAAAAATACTGTACAGAAATTCAATATCATTAACATGTGGGAAGACAAAACCTTATTATTTTATACTGAGTCATAACTTTTGATATTCCAATGCCTGGATTTGGATAAGGAACCAATTTTGTCTACGTTACCTTTGTGTATTATTTTATTTTTTAATCACCGACATATATAGTCAGTGCTTTCAGCGCTTTGATTTTTATTATTTTTGTGTTGCTTGTGTTTTTGTTCATTAGATCTGCTAAACTTGTGCTTATCTTCATATAAATAAATAGTTCAACTAAAGTTATTTTTTCTTATATTTGTCTTATATAACAAATGCTTATGAATGATTTAAGCCCTATGGACTTGCTTGATTCACTGAATCGACTCGACATATTCTACCATACAGTCATTCTGATAAAAACCCACTCTAACATTCTGTAAAATAATAAAAATAATAAAGTTAATGGTTAATTTAACAATTCAAACTCGACCCACCGTAATCACTCGGCCAGGAAAATGGAAATTTGTGTTGAATTATTTGAATCAAATTGAATCTGGTGCAATCGACCTGAGTGGTACTTGCATGAACACTCGAACGTTTGATCAGTTCTGTATTGCTGCAGTATTTGCCTCAATCATCTTTTTCCGTTGTTAAGAATCGAACTAATGAAGTCACTCGACAATAGTCGATAGAATAACCAGTCACTATGGCAACGCAACCAAGCATTTTCAAAGCATATAATTAATCCGAAACTCTCAGTGATATAATGTTGACCCCAGCAAGATGGAAATGTGACCCCTAAAGTTAAGTCCAGCCTAGCTTGGGGACAAAACAAGAAGATCCAATCAACAATAGATCAAGAGAAAGAAACCACTATTGTAAATGAATATTTTCATTGTTGACCCCCTCCCCCAACTCCTGTACCCCAGTCCGTAGGGTGAGTAATCCTCGTACTAAGACTATTTCAGATTTCAATGTAAATATAAAATGACCTCATAAGACTCTGACTGACTGTGCAATTTGGTAGTTTATCTAAAGTCAAAAAATGTGTTTCCGAATAATGCAGTATTGGAATAGACTAAACATTATATTCATGATAAATGATATTGATCTAAAAGGGTTGTAAAAATTCATTCTCGTTCCCAGAGTCTAGTAGGATACTCAATATATTAAGAATCTTGATAACCTCAGGGTACGAGAATGTAAAATGTGGGAAATTGGTGGGTAACACTAGGTTTGTATATGGGACTGTGTGAGGGGTGGAATTTGTATATGCATGATGCGCAGTTCCCATCTATTTAGCATTTCTAAGATACACATGTATTTAAAAATTGAATGGTATCCAGTCTGTAGACTTTATTTGTGCACCGATGACTTTTTTCAGCAAAATTGTTAAGCTTCTTACAGCAACTGTTTACAGAATGCACCGTGCACGATTTAAATCCTAAATATCAATATTGAATAATCAGGAATTTGTTTGTGACCATTTTAATCATAGAATTTATCATATTTTGTAAATTACCGACGGATGATTTATAAATGCGTATTCTTCTCGGTTTCTGTCTTTTATCTCGATAATTTTTGCTTGTAGAGTCTGACATTTGCTTGTACGGGTCTTGTCAACCTTTTTCTAATTCAAAATTTGGCAAAGGAGTAAACTCAATGTGTAAACGTCCTCTCCATTTCTAAACCGGGCTTAGATCCGGCTACAGCTGGACTTTAAACATTCCGTACGGTCATGACGGTTTTTATACTCATCGCAATCCGAGTATGCCGAATACTTGTCATGTGACTGTTCAAAATGGCGGCCAGAAAATATGGAAACATTGTTGCAGAAAAAACTGTTTTCTTTTGCTGTGACATACAAGAGAAGTTTCGACCAGCGATTCAACATTTTTCTGATATTGTTGTTTGTGCCGGTAGACTGGTATGTATAATATCACGTGTCATTTTATATCTGAGGATCTCCGAACATTTATTTAAAGCCTTTAAATAAAGGTTCAATTTAAATTGTAAATAGTTACCGAAAGTTGTTAAGACAGAACAAAAGTCCTAAATTACATGTTACTGCAGGGGTCGAATTTAACAAAAAATTGCACTAGCAAATTTATGCAAGTTTAAAAAACATCGATTCACAAATTGAAAAAAACACTCGCATTTTCCCCCCCAATTTTTTACTCTATGAATAATATCAGATTTTAAATTCTCCTAACTCATTTAATATTCAAAAACGTATCAAGCTTTAGACGTATGAGAAGCATTATCTTCCCACGCTCATTGTAAAATGTAGCGATACAAGTAAGTAGAGCAAAAGATTGTACTAACGATTTTTTGGCAGTTCCAATGCTCTTTTTAGCCTCATTAGTTTAGACGGAAATATTTCTGCGGCAACTTCAACTTGCCAAAATTTGTGAGTTAAGAAATAAGTTACTTGCAATTTTCAAGATCCACTCGCATTTTGCAAGTATGTGAGCTTAAATTCAAGCCCTAATTCTAATCCTGAGTTACTGTAGGTAAGTTTTTATTATCAAGAGTAAGTGAAAATGTTTAATCTCTGTAGTACTTCCATCTTAGAAACATTTTGATGTAAAAAGCTCAGCTCTTGAACTTGAGTCTACAAACAAAGTGCTCAATAATGTCATATATTGTCAAAGACCGTAAGATATAAATCTAAATAGATAAAACCAACTGTCACAAAAGTTTACAATAAAGCATCACCTGAATGTCTTTTACAAATACTGTTTAAAATATGCCCATGTTGTCAAAATCAACCCCGCCCCAGGGGTCATAAGTTATACATGGAGTTAAGTAAAGAAATGATAAAAAAATTCTAAAACATTTAAGAGATTTCATCATTTTGTCTTTTCAGCTTGAAGGAGCCAAGATTCTAGAGATACCTGTAATAGTTACAGAACAGGTAATGTTGTGTCCCTAAGCTTTCATATGGTTGCATGTAACGCCATAGCAACACATTATTGAGGTTTTATTAAGCTGTTCAGTTAACTTACTCACCGTTCCTGGATAGGATAAATCTCTGGATTTAGCTGTTAACCAGTTACTAGCAACATTAATCTGTCCTCCATTATTTAGAATCAGTGGTAGGAGGGAGAAAGGGCAAAGAAATTATTTTATGACCAATCTCCTCAAAAGTATGAATATGCCCTGTCCTGTAATTAAACCTATGATGCCTCGATCAGCAAACTAGTGTGTTACTCAGTGAACTGACTGAAGCCTTTTACAGTATAAGTAGTTTTGAACATAAACAGACTTTTTCCGATGTCAAGTCTTCAATTCTGGTAGAGATAAATACAGTATGTAATAATCAAACAGTTATGTAATATCTAGAGCTTTATGTCTTTAACACTTAACTGGTCAAATATATTAACTATTTTTGTACAGGCCTTATCTCCAGATGCAAGCTTTCAAAGAAATAAATATAATGCACTCTTGTAAAGGAACCCATTTTTTTTAAAATTGGCTGATTGTCAAACTTGAACATAGCAAGTGAAATGGTTTCTTGTGTCTCTTATGTATGTTATATATTTATGACATCCTAGTTTTCATACAAGCTGCCCGGATAGCTTAGTTGGTAGCTCCCAAGTCTACTGATTGAAGGGTCATGGGTTCGATTCCCAGGTGGGGCATACTTTCGTGGAATTTGGTTATGAAATGAGTTCTACGGCCATTATCCCTCCTACCAATCATTCTTAATTATGTAGGACAGTTGTCAGTCACTGACATAAGTATGTGCTTAGAAGCTGGTTAACTGCTAAATCCAGAGATTTAGCCTTTCCAGGAGCAGAGAATAGGATGACTGACCGCCATTATATGACCTATACTGTGTGTTGCTACGGTGTTAAACCCAACAAAAAGAGGTTATATTTTAATTACATCCCAGTTTTCATACCTGATGTAAACGAATAAATTTCCACATACAATGTAGTAACTCTTAAACAGCAAATATTTGTTCAGGAATCTACATGTACAGTGGACTACCTCTAAGGATACCAGAAATTTGGGAGAAATCCCAGTGATGCTTAGCTAGAGATTTCATCAGAATCTCTATAAATTGTTCTTATACAAATTTGAATTCCCATTAATTGATTATCACAATTTGTGTACAAATCAGTATTGAATTGTTTAGTTTTTTATTGAAGGAATCCATCACATTTAAAAGGAATCTCTGAATAACTGATTAGGGATTCCTACGAGATTCTTGATAAATGAATAAATTTATTTCAGCAATTAAGCACATATGTGCTTTTCTGTCGTCAGTTGGCGGCAACAACAATACATACATACATACATGTTTATTAAAAGTTAGGACAATACATAATAAGGAATATATATGATCAAGCATGTATAGGAATGAAGTAATCTATGAATAATGATACATTATTCAGAAGAGTATGAGTACAGAATGTGAATCTTTAAAGCAGTACTTTAAAAAAATACTTGATAAATACAGATAGTGTTGAACCTTGTCTTTATTATATCTATTACAGTATTCTAAAGGACTAGGACACACTGTAGCAGATCTTGATATCTCTACAGCTGTTGGTGTTTATGATAAAACAAAGTTTAGTATGGTGTTACCAGAGGTAGAACGTAAAATGAAAGAGCTTTGTTCTGGAGGCGCTCAACATGTTGTATTGTTTGGTATAGAGGTAAACATAGCATTTTGATTTTGTGTAGTCCCCTAAATGACCCCTTTCTGTCACCATGTGCTAAATGATATTTAAAGTAATCCCCTAATGGCTGAGTTAAATGTTGTTAAAATAGTCCCCTTATGACCCCTTTCTGTTTTTAAGCAGATGTTTCATATCATCAAATACAGACTGTCTTGACCTTCAGGTATTAATCTAAAACTCCCTGCATAGATAACTTTCCCTGATCAATACAGAAACTTAACTTTGTTCACTGGCACCCTTAAAAATTGTTTGTTTGCAGTAATGCTTCCTACCCCTGAAAATCTTTCATACTCAAAAAAAATTTAAGGGTCTGGCGAAGCGAAACATTTTTTCAACAATTTCTGCCATTTGACTTTACCCATTCATTAACAATTAACACATGGGTTGGTTGTGTCCCTTCTATTAATTTCCAGAAATTATTTGAACTCAGAAAACATAATGGCTATGGAATATAAAAATATGTTTTCTAAGCTCACTCGGTGAAATTAAAAACAATTCTAGACAATTATCTGTATGTGTATGATTTCTAGGCACATGTATGTATACAACAGACTGTGATTGATCTACTGGAGAGAGGTTACGAGGTTCATGTAGTAGCTGATGCTTGTTCTTCTAGAAGTCAGATGGATAGACAGTTTGCATATGAGGTAGGGTTTAACACTTTACCCAGGGGCAGATCACGGATTTTTTACTAGGGGGGTCCAATCTTTTCTAGGGGCTGTCCAAACTATCGAACCACAACCACATTATACCCATTTTGCAGAAAAAATTCAACATATTAATAATAAAAACTACATAACCATTAAATCTATGTTAATCTATATTTCTATGAAAATTTGCTTCATGCTGCTTAAAAATGACTTACAGTCAAGAAATACACTAATGGACAGGTACATTTTCCAAATTCTAGGGGTGTCCAGACTCCCCCGACCCCCTTGCTGGATAGTTTTTAACAGGTTTGTTTTCCAGAAACCCATTCTTGTAGTTAGTTGCAATGCTGATGGTTTTTAAATTAAAATGTGTTGAAAACTTGAAATGATCTACTTGTGCTTTGTTGTAGGTTAAACAGTTTGTCAAATAAGAGCGTAATTATCTTACAAAGTGCATTTCAAAATATGTATTTTTCTTACACATAAGGCATTTTACCCAAACCATTCAAACAATAGGATATGGGACCGTTTGAGAATAGAGTTTGTATACATTCTAAAGATCACATAATTTAATGAGCTGCTTGTGTAAAAAGTTGCTCTACAGGATAACTTCCTTGTGTAACTAACCCTAGATAACCCTAGATAGCCCTAGACATTAGAGTTGCTGTAAGTATCCAAGTACTTGGATATTCGCGATTCTGACCAGAAAATCGAGTAAAAATCGTTGGATGGCAATCTGTTTTTCGAAAAGCTTTTAACAAACATTTTCAGCTTAATTATTACTGAAAACAAGCCGCATTACAAATGAAAACTCAAAACTTTTATTTACGTACTATGCACACCACTCGACTACAGAATTAATCCAAAAAATAAACAATAATAAAAGGAATGTTTGGAGAACATGGTTTTCCTTATAGTAAAAGCTTCTGTAATTTTCTTATTTTTGTAACTGCATGAATTCCTTTGTGCTTCTCCATTAACAAGTGATTAGTGGTTCAATTATTGAATCAATACTCATAAATTGTGGTTCAGATCGAATTGCCAATTGCTCAAAGGTCCACAGCCCTACAATACATGTAACTCACTTTTGTTGTATTTATTTCAGAGATTTCGTTCCATGGGTGCCACAGTTACCACAAGTGAAGCTATATTGTTACAGTTAGTCGGCAATAAAGACCATCCCAATTTTAAAGCTATACAGGGTTTGATTAAAGTTAGTGCTCCCACATCTGGACTTGTTAAATTATAACACTGAGTAGAGACATTGATGTCTAATAGACTGTAATTATCTGGAATTCAAATATTTGGGTTTTTCCTTGAAGGTACAAACAAACTTTCACTGTCACAATGAAACTATGTGTACAAAGAACAAATTAGATTTAATCTGTATTTTGTGTTTTTCGTCAATAATGTGTAACAAATTTTGTTTGTACCTACAGTGTGCAGACGGAAAACCCCACAAATTTGAGTTCCTAATTAAGTCTATTCTCTGCACTGTGCCCTATAGCTTATGAATTGTTTAGCCTAATAGAAACTAACTGAAAGATAATCTATTAGGTCATTAATGGAAACAGATAAAATGGACTTGTATATTTGTAAAGGTCATTACTAGTGATGTAAAAGGCAACAGCTGTATTCTTATGGCTGGACATTAAAGATCGTCTGATTGCCCCAGATGTCAAATATTTGAATTTGGACAACCTGTTACTGCAATTAAACATTCAGTTTTGTCAAGTTAAGTATAAAGCTGGTTGTCGGACCGAGCAATCTACTTTAAAAGTAAATTTTGAGCCTTGATTCTATTAAACACTTACAATGTAAATACTTAAATATTTTTGGATCACTTAATGTGTAAATAATTGTACACTTATTTAACCATTATTTGACACTAACTGTTTTCACAGATTCCAAAACCTCGGGAAGAATATACATGGTATGATAATAATCAACCACTTCTCATGTGACAAGGTTCATAACTTCAAATACATTTTTTTTTCAGAATTATCTTCCCATGAACATTAGAATTTTCTTTAAAAAATATTTGTTTTTTACTGCAACAGTTTTATTGCTTTATGTATCAATTTAAAACTTTAAATATATGTTTCTGGTTATCAACCACATCACATGTGACAAGGTTCATAACCCCAAATATTTTTTTCCAAAATTGTCTCCCCTGAACTTAAAATTTTCATTAAAAAAACCATTACTTTTTACTTTTACTTCTTTATTTTGTAAGGTGTCATTTTCAAATATATATGTTCCTTATTATCAACCACATCTCATGTGACAAATACTTACTTAGTCAAGCATGCTGTCTCTACTGGCAGCTCTTGTTTTTTTATTTTATTGGAGTAGCCCCTAGAATCAAGTAAGATTCTCTAAATAACTGATATGGGATTCTTTCAGGATCCCTAATAAAACAATTGTGTCAAACCGTGTTGACCACCGTGAGAAATTTATATAATTTTACCTGCCTCAACGGGTAAACTACTTACTTTGGTCACAAATTAAAACTATGGTCACAAAATAACTTCTATGGCTAGTCATCGTAACCCTATGGCTCTTTCAGGGCTCGATCCAGAGTGATCGTTAGTAGGGGGCACGGTTTGGGTGGGTTCGGGAGTGTAACCCCCTACCGAAGGTGTAGATTTTTTTATTTTTGCATATCAAAAGTGCAAATCTCAGCACTTTAAAAGAATAAAATGAAGCTAAAACTCAGTAAATTATCATTACATTCTAACGAAAAAGTCAATGCCTGCCCGTATAAAACTGTGATGTGAATCTAAGTTTTGGTTTAATCCAGTGTTAAATGAAAAACACATTAGTCCATTTAATAAGGCTCCCCTGAAGCATACTAGCATACAGTCCTCACTGACAGCTGACTAAAGTGGTCGTTAGTTTTCACTTGTACATGGGCTAGTGGAATATTACATAGAAAATATGATCACCTCTGCATCTTAAGATTATTAATAAAGAATTCTAACTACTAATCCATGTCACTATTATTCTGTTAGGAACATACAAAAGGTCATTAGATACATTAGTCACACAAACATAGACAAACTGATTCTAGAATTGGTTCTCGAACTGGTTCAGGAATTGGTTCTGGAATTGGTTCTAGAACTGGGTTTAAAACTGGAGTAATTATTTAATTACCCTAAACAATATAATATAAGACCATTTTAGTGATTATTTCAAAGACTACTGTCAGATTTTTATACCCCCGCTTCGAAGAAGAGGGGGGTATACTGTTTTACCCTTGTCTGTCCGTGCGTCCGTTACAAAATTTCCGTCGCAGTTTTCTCAGCAACTATAACATGCAGCAGCCTAAAACTTTGCATATTGCTTCATCCTATAGTCCCATGTGGTGTAAAGCGATTTCATGCTCCTTGCTCATCTACTTCCTGTTTGTCGCATATTTTAGATTTTGGCGGGGGTATCACTAGTGAGCATTAGCTCACAGATTTACTTGTTTTACATGTGAGTTTTATTACATTAAATTCAAATGTTTGATAAAACTGAAAGCATTATTGTTGAAAATATAATCTATATTGCTAAATATTGTTTTATTTTTGAGGATGTTTTGTTTATTGAAAAGTGATAGCATTTATTATAGCTGTTTTTTATATACAGTGCAAAACTACTTAACGACTATAAGATGTTGGCCCGCCACTGAGGCACCGTGGACCCAGGAGGAAGAGTACAGAGGTCCCAGGTTGGATTTCAGACTGCGACAGATCACACCCTTACATAAAATTTTGATATTTAATATTAATTTTACTTTTTGAGGAAGAAGTTGTCAGATCTATGTGAAATAGTTTGTTTGTATTTTGAAATAAAAAATTGTCCACTAGATAAGTTTTGTGACTCGGCCTCAGTGAACAACCAAATTAAATTGTTGATAGATTGTGTAAAATCCAATTACAAAATAAGTTGTCCCTTTGAAATATTTATTTACAATTTTATAGTATGTCTATGTTTACTTATAATAAGCTCAAATTTTATTTTGTTTTACATATAATTGTTTTTCTCAGTGTGTAAGATTTATTTTAGTGAAAAATTATCTGTAACAATTTGTTTAATAAAAAGACAATAAAATATGATTGTTGTGTTTATTGATTGACAATGTTGTGGAATATTTGATCATTGTAAATGATTTTTCTGAGTCACGAAGCAGTCAAATGAAAAAAAGTTTTTGTTTTATCTCATTATTTTATATTTGGAAATTGATTGATATTTTATTTTTTAGCCAAAATGTGTTTGTACTGGACGCATCTTTGGGAAGTTGTTATAGATTTTATTGCTGAAAAACATGCAATCCATACAAAGATTTTTTTCATGGAAAACCCTATCTTCTTGAGTTCTGAATCAGTTCTTCATGATATGATTGTCTAGCTATGGACTTCAAGTGTCAGTTATTTCACTTCTCAAGTCAATGAGTTGTTTTCACCTACTGGTCAGAGTCCATTTCCTGGTTCACTACTAGTGGTCATTTTGAAAGTCGCCACATAACACATTTGTTTGGCATTTTATTCCAACTGTCATGTTACTTACTATACTGGCTCTCATGTATGCAGAAAGACTGCAAGAAACCAAAGAATTATTGTAGAATTTATTATTATCACAGTTGACTTTTTTAGTTGTAAAGTATATTACTAACACTGGATGCAAGTATGGAAGATTTAGAACTTGACTTACTGTCACTTTGTAAATGCTTGTATATTTGATATAAGGAAGGGTATATAAGAACTTGTTACAATTTCAAAAGGAAATTAATTGAGTGGAATTTCAATGTTTTCCGACAAAAATAAAAACATGTGATACATAGTAGATCTAAAAGACAAATAAAAACAGTTTTCATGGTCTTATGGAGACAATGGAAAACAGCAGGGAATTAGATGTTATCTAGCATGTCTCTGAAAACAGTAAAATCATGTAAGGAAATTGAAAAAATAACTATTCTATGATAAAATATATGACACACAAACAAGTTCTAGTATTACTCATACATTGGAAAATGAAATTTTGAATAGTAAATTGAATACTAATATTTTGGGCTCAAAAAAGTTCAACCAGGGGAAGTAACTGAGGAAAGAAAAAAATTGTAAACAAAGGGAGGTAATTATGTGATATCTTGTCAAATCGACTAGAAAATATTTATTTTGTTATTTTTTATTCCGGAGAATGACTGACGAGGAAGAAAGTCTTGATACATCTTATGATGATAATATGATTGTAAGTTTGTTAGATCTATAGAGCGTGACGTAGAAACTGCGTCTTGTAAATTAATTATAATTGTCATAGTATCCGGACAAACAATTTCGGATTAAATCATCTACATCTACTACATCTACATATTTTCATCACACTGTCAGACTTGACATTTCTTTGATGGTGCGCAAAAGAAAAAAGAATATAAAGTTACTTATGAAAAGGTTAAAGTAAAATAAGAAAATAGATCGGGCAAGAGTTGGTGCCTAAACAGATAAAAGACAGGAGCAGACAGGAGGTTCACCTCCATCCAGACTAATTCAGCTTCTAGGTGTTTTTTTTTAAAGAAATTTTGCATAAATGAATATCGTTTTGTGCACAAATCTCGACTAGTTTTTTGTTTTCTTCTTCTTCCAATATAAGGGTAGAAATCCTACTGGATTGTCTAGTACCCTGCCTAGTCTCAATCCACTAGCCTGAAACCCAGGAGTAGTCAAAATTGATTTTGGCTTGAGTATATTGCTTATTTCATTTAGTCAGGCTAGTTGCTAATTAAGCTATATGATATCTCATAGAAAATGTGGCTAGTGCTGAGGAATAGTGAAGGTAGGAGGAAGAATGACTGTTGAAATGATTTCATGACCAAACTCTACAAAAGTAGTGTGGTGATCGTAGGTGACTCTATAGCAGTCTTACTGTTGGGTTAATCTTTTAGCAACGTGGTTTAGTGTTTCACCGACCACCGGGAGAACCAGGTTGGATTCCCAGTCAGGGTGTACGGTTTTTATTCTCCCAGTTTAGTAGAATCAAAATTTGGAATTGAATCAACACCCACTATATCTGTTGAATTGTGTGCTTTCGACTGAGCTAGCCATGCATGTGAGCTAATATCTTTATTATCTTCTATTTATTTCTTGTTCAGTTTCCAGCCATTATAAACCTCAATGTTGGAGGGAAACAGTTTGCTACAAGATTAATGACTCTACAACGTTTTCCTGACTCAATGTTAGCTGTAATGTTTAGTGGACGTCACATGGTTGATAAAGACAGTGATGGGAATTATTTTATTGACAGGTATATCTTCTGTGCTTAATTTTTGTACCCCAAGGGGACCTTTAGTTGTATTATGTTACGGCACACCTTGAGTGTCTGTCTGTCCGACATTAGCAAAATCTTGTCTGCTTGTTACCTTCAAACCAAGAACACTATACATAGCAAAAAATTTCAAATAATGCATGAAATAACCATGACATTTTTGTATGAAAATGCCCGCACAGGTTGGGTGTTAAAATTGTTTACAGTGAATCATCTGCACAAGTCTTTATTGCTCATGTCTTAGTTTTCTGCTTGATTCAATATTTTACATAGGATTTGAAGCTAAAATTCTGAACTCAAAGGGCCTATTTTGAGTTTTTTTTTCATGAAAAGAAAGGCCGTAAATATCATTGTTTTATGCACAATTTGATGTCATTACATTAATTTCCTGGAATTAAAACTTGGCAAAAACAAATTTAGTTTACTTAATAAGTTGTAATTATAGATCACATGACCATAGACCTGTCACATGACCATAGACCTGTCACATGACCATAGACCTGTCACATGACTATAGACCTGTTATTCTCTTAAAGTAAATTTACTTTTTGTTACTTACAGAGATGGTACTTATTTTCATCATATTTTGAATTATTTACGAGACGATATTCTTCCGCCAGTAGATTGTGCCGAGGAAGTTTTAAAAGAAGCATTGTATTATGGGATTGATGATCTCATTGAAATCCTTAAATCATCCCCGAGTCTCTTTGCCGAGTACACTGTGCGGGAAAATATCCGAAAGAAACTTGTGTGTTACAATTATGTTCGAGATGAAATTATTCGAATGGCGAGACTTGAGGCGGAGCAAGACGAAGCAATCGTTTCCATCGTTAGATTAGTGACAACGAAAAATCAACCAATTCCGAGAGATCTTCAGTTTTCAAAACAGGCGTACAAACAATACTATAGAAAGTTTAAAACGTATGAATCATTTGAGAAGTGTTACGGTCAATATTACGTACATATTCCTGCGGAGGACGTCGTCGGTCATCCTGACGAAGTAATGAATACTGTAGCATCGTGTTTACTCTATGACTTAAAACAGATAGGTTATAAATGTATATTGAAATCAGAAGGCATCACAGTGGACAGTAAACTTTGTACAGTTACTTGGTGTGATGATGAATTCCATGTTTGTACAAGTTGTCATATGTTCAAATTTGATTGGCTCAGTGTTAATGTAACTTGATTATGATTGGTCGACACTAAAGGTCATCTGAATGTGACCCCCAGTGTGATGTCAAGAGATCCTCTGACAAAGGTTGATAAGATATCTGTTCAAGGAGATTGGTTGTATAATTATACTTTTCTTATTTTGTTTCATTCATATTTTATGCTGATCAAAGATTGGTCTTATTATTTGAATATCCATGACAGATTGCTATCTGCCTGTTCTAATTGCTTGGTCAATATTTTTAGTGCTAACTTTTGGTTATGATTTATTTTGAGTTATAATAATAACTGTAAAAATGTGTTAATGTTCAATCCACAGGCTGAGTTGTATGGTTTGATATCTCACATAATTTCATCTGCAAGCAAAATTCCACTGATTTAAATTTTGATACCCACCCAAAAAGTGAAGCTAGAACATAGTATGCCTACATGAAAATTTTCCTGTTTTAACAAATAATATTGATTTCAAATATTCACAAAAAAGTTTTTTCATTTAAGCTGCTCATTATCAGATATCAACCCCAAAAATTAAATATCTTTTTTTCTCAAAATTGTTTAGAAACATTTATGGAAACAGGTAAGCAATGTTTTGTATATTTTTAGTGCAATTTGACATACAACTATACAAGATGGAGATTTTATGTATAAAAATTTACCTTTTTTATAGTAACAGTATAGTTGATTTTTGTGCCATTTTTTTGCCCAGGGATTTAATATTACTCTAAATCTACAGGTCAGTCTGATTCATGACATCAAGAATTCCATTTTCTTAACACAATTAAGATTACCGACAAGTTATTTAGAAAATTTAAACAAAAACCAACACAATCAGTGGAAGTGCTTTAGAAATAAATTATGAATCCATTATTCCTTCATTAGAATATTCAGGTTTGTTTGTTACGTCTTGTATATATTTGTTATGTTATGTTTGTCTTTAATTCTTAGTGCAATATAATACTCAGATTTTGTTGTATGTTTATTGTTGTATTTTTAATTATGTGTGTGCACTTCATAGTCTCATTTTGGAGTTTTAAGGCGTGTCTAAATTACTGACATAAAAAATACAGTTTAACCACTGCAGAGGGACCCTCTACAGAACAAATCCTCTACACAAAAACAAGCTTTTGATAATTCCCTGGGCATAATTATAATTGAATTTAACATCAGCGGAGCAACAACCTCTGAACAGCAACATAAATTATCATGGTTCATTCCAGGAGTTGTTCAAGACAGGTTGTACTGTATTCTAGTATGAACACTTGATACATGAAAAGGTAGAATAAAGCCACCTGGCTAGCTCAGTTGGTAGCACGCAAGTCTACTGACTGAGGGGTCGTGGGTTCGATTCCCGGGTGGGACATACTTTCACAGAGCTTGGTCATGAAATTATTCCTATGGCCATTCTCCCTCCTACTGATGATTCTTAATTATGTAGAACAGTTGTCAGTCACTGACCAAAGTATGTGCTTAGTAGTTGTTTAACGGCTAAATCTAGAGATTTAGCCTTTCCAGGAGAAGTAAGTAGGTTAACTGCCATTATATGACCTATACAATGTGTTGCTACAGCATTAAACCCAACAAAAACAAGAAATGTCTTTAAAAAAGACAAACGGCGTCGATTTAAAAACAAGAGGGCCCAAAGGGCCCTGGGTGCTCACCTAAGGAAAAGGTCAAAGGTCACAGAAGAGCCATTTACATAGGACCACTAATGTTAAAACCTATTTTTTGACGTGGTGATGGATTGCCAGATTCCGTTAGTATTTGCTCATACAAGTTGTGACCACGCATCATCACTTCATCAACAACATTTGCAGACCAGTTTCGCAGACTTGGCACATGATTGCCTACCGTAAACAATATGACAGCCAATGCAATTGCCGTACACTGATAACCACAGGGAATTGTCAAGTTACCTCCCTTTGATTTTTCCAACATACCTTTAATATACTTATATACAAGGGGTACAACTGCGTTTACTAGACCGATTCATCTAGATTTCTTATTTTGTGGCTCACAAAAAATACTGATACCCTAGTAGCACTTTAACCGCACGATTAAATTGATTAAACATAACTCTTCGAGCTATGAATATTAAATGTTTCATAGGGCAGATCATTAAAACACTCGCCAACAAAAAACAATTCTTTTTGACAAATAATTTTTAGATATTCAAAATATGAATTTCAAGACCTTTCTAGTGATATAAAATGCAAAATTGTTTGTTGAAAAATGAGTTAGTAATTGCAATTTTAAAATCACTGTGTTTTCATTGTATTTACTCGCTATCATTTCTTGCCAACCAGCGAACGGTTACCTGTAGTATTTATCAGCTCCTTGTTACTATTTATAGACATCATAAAAATAACAATGAACTGGTGTATATGTGGAGCTGTGACTCTCAAAGTGTAAACCCCGGAAACTGGACGTAGTGAGGCTAATTTAATAATTATTGGGTTATATGTCAGACTTTTTACTAGAAACCGGTTCACATCTGGAGACGTAATTCATTTTACCCATAAAATATTGTGTTTGACACGTAACTTTTTATTGTTACAAAATAAAAAAACACTTTGGAAAGCAATAGAAGTCTACCCAAAAAAAATTATCTACGAACGAAGCAAAATTTCGTAAAACACTGCATTACAATAGTGTGGCCTTTATTTTTCGCGCGTGTCAGGGCCATCCAATCGAAGAGGGGGTTTTCTCTGTTTCCCCCGTACGTCATTCTCAGTGCTTATAAAATCATCCAATAGAACGGCGGATTTCCGAAATCCCCAGACAGACGTCATTATACAGAAATGTAGGTCAAAATCCAGCTTAGACAGCTACGCCGAAAAAACAAAAACGTCAAGGTAGAATTGATATAATAGTTGAACCTTTCATAATTGTTATTAAACAAAATTTAGCACATTTTTTTGTTCTTATTTTGTCTAGATTTAGATTGCTTGTTAACTTAATACTTATTGTTTTATTTAAATGGAGAATAAATAAGAATAAATGATGACAGTGTTTTGTATGTTTAGATATTAGCTTTATTTTTCAACAACAAAATACTACATTATCTCAAACTCTATCTTGCTATAACCTTTCTATGAACAATTGCTGTATTTTGATATTCCTCTATATTACCATAACAGTAGACCAATTGAGACCATGCTTGAATTATCAAAAAAATATGTCTTTCTTTTGATGAAACATCAATTTGTTCTCTTAATACCTATCGGAATAAACATTTGGCTTTTATATGGTTTCTACTTTACTTGCCTCATGTTTAAAGCTTTTACCTGTCAGATCATTTCTACCAAGTTCCTTGATTTTCATCTTAACCCTTAACCGCTCAATCCCGCATTTTTACGTGTCTAGACCCCCCCCTCCAAAATGGCCGCCACAGCCTTGAAAATGGTGTTTTTTAACTGGATTAAGCGAATTTCACTAAAGGATAGTTGTCCCAAAAAAATGAGCTCGTTTTCGCGCGCCTCCCCCATCAATTGATGTCTCAGGGGGGTTCCGAAGGGGGGATGTGCCCCCCTTTGTTGCTGGGGTTTGAAGGGGGCGCAGCGCCCCTCATCGCCAGAAAAAAAATCGGGGTCATTGAGTGCTGAGAAATGGCGCCAAATGCTGATAAGAAAACATGTTTTCAGTATCTGAAAAGACCTGGCACTTTAGACCTCAATTTCGGAAAATATTACTGTTTGAAGTGCAAACGTGGGGTGGAAAAAGAGCGAAAATTGCATTTTTTGCCGTTTTTGCTCCGCCCCAGCGTTGCCATGGCAACGGGGATCGGGGCTCAACTTGATTTTTCTGAAAGACATTCACCCAGGGAATAACTTGGCCAAGTTGCATAACTGTATGATAATTAGTAATGAAATTAGAGCATACTGAAATAGCCCTAGCGCGTAATGGTGAAAAAATGGCTACTTTTCACACATGTCGCAACCAGTAAAGGGTTAACAAAAAATTTCCAAAAATGAAAAAAGTTCGTTTTTTGGTCTAATTTTGATAGAAATGATGTGTAAGCATGAAAAATCGTATTTTTAGCGAATTTTATTTTTTTTCATCTTGTTTGTTAACCCTTAACCGCTCAATCCCGCATTTTTACGTGTCTAGACCCCCCCCCTCCAAAATGGCCGCCACAGCCTTGAAAATGGTGTTTTTTAACTGGATTAAGCGAATTTCACTAAAGGATAGTTGTCCCAAAAAAATGAGCTCGTTTTCGCGCGCCTCCCCCATCAATTGATGTCTCAGGGGGGTTCCGAAGGGGGGATGTGCCCCCCTTTGTTGCTGGGGTTTGAAGGGGGCGCAGCGCCCCTCATCGCCAGAAAAAAAATCGGGGTCATTGAGTGCTGAGAAATGGCGCCAAATGCTGATAAGAAAACATGTTTTCAGTATCTGAAAAGACCTGGCACTTTAGACCTCAATTTCGGAAAATATTACTGTTTGAAGTGCAAACGTGGGGTGGAAAAAGAGCGAAAATTGCATTTTTTGCCGTTTTTGCTCCGCCCCAGCGTTGCCATGGCAACGGGGATCGGGGCTCAACTTGATTTTTCTGAAAGACATTCACCCAGGGAATAACTTGGCCAAGTTGCATAACTGTATGATAATTAGTAATGAAATTAGAGCATACTGAAATAGCCCTAGCGCGTAATGGTGAAAAAATGGCTACTTTTCACACATGTCGCAACCAGTAAAGGGTTAACAAAAAATTTCCAAAAATGAAAAAAGTTCGTTTTTTGGTCTAATTTTGATAGAAATGATGTGTAAGCATGAAAAATCGTATTTTTAGCGAATTTTATTTTTTTTCATCTTGTTTGTTAACCCTTAACCGCTCAATCCCGCATTTTTACGTGTCTAGACCCCCCCCCCTCCAAAATGGCCGCCACAGCCTTGAAAATGGTGTTTTTTAACTGGATTAAGCGAATTTCACTAAAGGATAGTTGTCCCAAAAAAATGAGCTCGTTTTCGCGCGCCTCCCCCATCAATTGATGTCTCAGGGGGGTTCCGAAGGGGGGATGTGCCCCCCTTTGTTGCTGGGGTTTGAAGGGGGCGCAGCGCCCCTCATCGCCAGAAAAAAAATCGGGGTCATTGAGTGCTGAGAAATGGCGCCAAATGCTGATAAGAAAACATGTTTTCAGTATCTGAAAAGACCTGGCACTTTAGACCTCAATTTCGGAAAATATTACTGTTTGAAGTGCAAACGTGGGGTGGAAAAAGAGCGAAAATTGCATTTTTTGCCGTTTTTGCTCCGCCCCAGCGTTGCCATGGCAACGGGGATCGGGGCTCAACTTGATTTTTCTGAAAGACATTCACCCAGGGAATAACTTGGCCAAGTTGCATAACTGTATGATAATTAGTAATGAAATTAGAGCATACTGAAATAGCCCTAGCGCGTAATGGTGAAAAAATGGCTACTTTTCACACATGTCGCAACCAGTAAAGGGTTAACAAAAAATTTCCAAAAATGAAAAAAGTTCGTTTTTTGGTCTAATTTTGATAGAAATGATGTGTAAGCATGAAAAATCGTATTTTTAGCGAATTTTATTTTTTTTCATCTTGTTTGTTAACCCTTAACCGCTCAATCCCGCATTTTTACGTGTCTAGACCCCCCCCCTCCAAAATGGCCGCCACAGCCTTGAAAATGGTGTTTTTTAACTGGATTAAGCGAATTTCACTAAAGGATAGTTGTCCCAAAAAAATGAGCTCGTTTTCGCGCGCCTCCCCCATCAATTGATGTCTCAGGGGGGTTCCGAAGGGGGGATGTGCCCCCCTTTGTTGCTGGGGTTTGAAGGGGGCGCAGCGCCCCTCATCGCCAGAAAAAAAATCGGGGTCATTGAGTGCTGAGAAATGGCGCCAAATGCTGATAAGAAAACATGTTTTCAGTATCTGAAAAGACCTGGCACTTTAGACCTCAATTTCGGAAAATATTACTGTTTGAAGTGCAAACGTGGGGTGGAAAAAGAGCGAAAATTGCATTTTTTGCCGTTTTTGCTCCGCCCCAGCGTTGCCATGGCAACGGGGATCGGGGCTCAACTTGATTTTTCTGAAAGACATTCACCCAGGGAATAACTTGGCCAAGTTGCATAACTGTATGATAATTAGTAATGAAATTAGAGCATACTGAAATAGCCCTAGCGCGTAATGGTGAAAAAATGGCTACTTTTCACACATGTCGCAACCAGTAAAGGGTTAACAAAAAATTTCCAAAAATGAAAAAAGTTCGTTTTTTGGTCTAATTTTGATAGAAATGATGTGTAAGCATGAAAAATCGTATTTTTAGCGAATTTTATTTTTTTTCATCTTGTTTGTTAACCCTTAACCGCTCAATCCCGCATTTTTACGTGTCTAGACCCCCCCCCCTCCAAAATGGCCGCCACAGCCTTGAAAATGGTGTTTTTTAACTGGATTAAGCGAATTTCACTAAAGGATAGTTGTCCCAAAAAAATGAGCTCGTTTTCGCGCGCCTCCCCCATCAATTGATGTCTCAGGGGGGTTCCGAAGGGGGGATGTGCCCCCCTTTGTTGCTGGGGTTTGAAGGGGGCGCAGCGCCCCTCATCGCCAGAAAAAAAATCGGGGTCATTGAGTGCTGAGAAATGGCGCCAAATGCTGATAAGAAAACATGTTTTCAGTATCTGAAAAGACCTGGCACTTTAGACCTCAATTTCGGAAAATATTACTGTTTGAAGTGCAAACGTGGGGTGGAAAAAGAGCGAAAATTGCATTTTTTGCCGTTTTTGCTCCGCCCCAGCGTTGCCATGGCAACGGGGATCGGGGCTCAACTTGATTTTTCTGAAAGACATTCACCCAGGGAATAACTTGGCCAAGTTGCATAACTGTATGATAATTAGTAATGAAATTAGAGCATACTGAAATAGCCCTAGCGCGTAATGGTGAAAAAATGGCTACTTTTCACACATGTCGCAACCAGTAAAGGGTTAACAAAAAATTTCCAAAAATGAAAAAAGTTCGTTTTTTGGTCTAATTTTGATAGAAATGATGTGTAAGCATGAAAAATCGTATTTTTAGCGAATTTTATTTTTTTTCATCTTGTTTGTTAACCCTTAACCGCTCAATCCCGCATTTTTACGTGTCTAGACCCCCCCCCCTCCAAAATGGCCGCCACAGCCTTGAAAATGGTGTTTTTTAACTGGATTAAGCGAATTTCACTAAAGGATAGTTGTCCCAAAAAAATGAGCTCGTTTTCGCGCGCCTCCCCCATCAATTGATGTCTCAGGGGGGTTCCGAAGGGGGGATGTGCCCCCCTTTGTTGCTGGGGTTTGAAGGGGGCGCAGCGCCCCTCATCGCCAGAAAAAAAATCGGGGTCATTGAGTGCTGAGAAATGGCGCCAAATGCTGATAAGAAAACATGTTTTCAGTATCTGAAAAGACCTGGCACTTTAGACCTCAATTTCGGAAAATATTACTGTTTGAAGTGCAAACGTGGGGTGGAAAAAGAGCGAAAATTGCATTTTTTGCCGTTTTTGCTCCGCCCCAGCGTTGCCATGGCAACGGGGATCGGGGCTCAACTTGATTTTTCTGAAAGACATTCACCCAGGGAATAACTTGGCCAAGTTGCATAACTGTATGATAATTAGTAATGAAATTAGAGCATACTGAAATAGCCCTAGCGCGTAATGGTGAAAAAATGGCTACTTTTCACACATGTCGCAACCAGTAAAGGGTTAAACTGTATAAATTAATCCAGGTCTGTAGAACAGCTGGTAGAGGGTAGGAATTTTAAATCCAGTTTTCGAAAATGACAAACAGGTTTGAATTCACCTGCAGGGGCTATACCCTTCTATGAAAATTTGCCAATAATGTCAATTATCCACCATTGATAAAATATATGAAGAAGTTGACATACTACTGTAGCTGTTTAAAGAAATAGTCAAGTGTGTTGTCCCTGGACTGCTCTCTTTAACTTTTGGCTTCAGTAAAATCAATTTTGTTTACTCTTGGGTTTAAGACCACATGCTAAAACAAACCTTAAAATTTTTTGACAAATCAATGTTTGTGTCTATGTTTTATACCACAATAAAATATTGACAACTGTGTTTTATTTAAGGAATGAATTCATAGAAACTGACTTGCATCGAAAAATAAATGTCATTTTAGTGATAGCTAATTTGGCCAAAGGCAAATTAGCTATCACCAAAATGACATTTATTTTTCTATGAAAGTCAGTTTCTATGAATTCATTTTAGTGCATAAGTGCCAAATGCATTGTAATGCGGAATAATTTTGTTCGTTAACAGGTCTTTCATACTGGCCATCGGCTATTTTGGTCTTCACTTCGATGCAATTTTTCCAGGTTTTAATGTCATTTCAGAATCAATAATTCGAAGAAATGTATTTCAATTTGTATAAAAAAGCTCTAAAAGGAAAACCACGATTTTATAGCTTTAAAAAAATGTGTAAACAAGTTGAAAGTTTTATACTATTCCCGAGCGTTTATCAAGGTTGAGGTCAACTATTTATAGTAAAGATAAAAGTGAAACTAAAATGTTTATTTCAGTTAACATATATTTTTTATTTTATTTTCAATATATTATCGGACCCTTTTTATATTTTCGATGATTTACTTCTTTTATTGACATGCATAGCTTTTGTTTTGCATGTGAAAGCGCTAAAATAGATATTTCATTCATGAAATTAGTACCGGCATGACGTAATTTGAAGTCATGAATATTAATGAATTTTCGTAGGCAACTGTGTTTATACGGAAATGAAAACACATTTTTCAAGTCAAATGTTCACTTTTGACCTATCACTTTGTATGATTTCGTTTAGGTTGTAATTATATCATCATAAATCATAAGAAACATTTACATCTGCATAATTTTATTATAAAACAATGAAATAATAAAAATCAATAAAAGGATATAGTGTAGATAATTTGTAACAAATAAAAGGGCCATGTGGACCCTTGACCGCCCACCTGAGTACTAGATTCTAAAGGCATCTGTCACAAAATATTTAAACACTCATAATTATTCAACTTTATAAAAAATGGGACCCCTGGAGTGGGAGCAATTTTAACCCCAGTGGCATAACTTGAACAAACTTAGTAAATGCTTTAAGATTCCCTCATTTAAATCTATTGACTAAGCTCTAGGGGTCATAATTCACCCAAGGGACATAATTTGAACAAACTTTGTAAAGGATGTTCAGGTGATGCTACATGCCATATTTGATAACTATAGACTTTAGTTTTTTGACAAGAATATTAATTAAGACATTGTTGACGCTAGACAAGCAAAAGACAGAAAAGACCGTCCACAAAATATCACCTTGAGCACTCAATGCTCTGGTGAGCCAAATAACTAAAATGTGATTTTATATATAAACATGTATAGTTAGAAACATGAAGAGTATGTGATATCTTCTCACAAAAAACAGAAATTTATTCATTAAAGTCAATAATTAAAACTATTAATATTGCATTACACTAGTTTTTATTTCAATTAAAAAAAAAATATTTGATGAAATATTTATAATCCTTACATAGAAATTCTTTGATAAACTAGAGGATTCAAACTGATAGGATTTTCTAGGTAAATGAATGGGATTTGAACCAATATAAAGCTGCTATTCTATGCTTACCTGTCCAACGTCTAAAAAATTCAACCACATCTGTTTACAAGATATAAACTTTGCATATAATAAATAAAAAATATTGAGTGCAAAGCTAACAACTAATTGATGGAAAAAATAAAATCAACAATAAAAAAACAAAATTAACAATAATTTGAGTAAAATAAAATGACAGAGCTCTGTGTAAGCGCTAGAGGCTTGATTATTCATGAGTGTGGAAAAAGATTTCAACGAAAACATTCATGTATGGATCATACATTTAAACATTGTGCACATTAACAGTTTCAATAAAACAATGTTAGGGGGTAAAATATATACTACAGTTTAGTTAGTTTTAATTGATTTTAAAACCTATATTAAATTAGAAATATTCATATACACTTTTTAGGATAAATGTTAAAAATCAGTAAAAGAATGTTCATGCGTCAGCTTATTCAGATGGTGAATGGACAAATCCAATTGTGTGAAGTATAAAAACATACATGGCCTATTTCTTGACTGATAAAAAGTTAGTTTATCAATATATGAAAACTTTAATGTAAAACAAACAAGTAAATCTGTGAGCTAATGCTCACTAGTGATACCCCCGCCAAAATCTAAAAATATGCGACAAACAGAAAGTAGATGAGCAAGGAGCATGAAATCGCTTTACACCACATGGGACTATGGGATGAAGCAATATGCAAAGTATTAGGCTGCTGCATGATATAGTTGCTGAGAAAACTGCGACGGAAATTTTGTAACGGATGGACGCACGCACGGACAAGGGTAAAACAGTATACCCCCCTCTTCTTCGAAGCGGGGGTATAATTATACAAGGCTAGTGTCTCTATACAACAACTACAATGGCTTCCAAAAATCCTTGAATAAAATACTGTTATAGAATAAACCCTTTCACATTTATATTTGACAAAAGAAACAACTAGTAATCACAGCAAATTTCATAATCAGAATTAATGATAATAATAAAATAACAATGACTATAATTTACAAGGCTTCTTATTTAGATAAATCCAAACTTCCATGTGGACCTCTGATAAAAAGTAAAAAAATATGGTGAAGTTAAAGAGTTAATCAACTTATGATTCAAGTCCAACAGAATCAACCTGAGCTTGACCTTTATGCAAGAATATATTAAACTAGGTATTGAGTCTATTTTTGTCTTCGTTTGTAAATCTCACATTATCGGGAGCTTTCAGCAAAATACACATACTCAACAAATAAGTTTGTTTTTATAAAAGTAAATACTTTGAAACGGAGCAATAATATCGCTAACTTACTTGTTTCTCCCAAAACCAATGTGTCCTAAGTTAAAAGTACAATAACATGCCACTTTTACAAAATTGATTTATAGTCACATAGGTTGTTAAAAACATGTGTATAACCGTATTCACGCATATGGAAACTCACGATTTAATGCAAGTGAAGTGTGTAATTATTATAATTAGGTAGTTCAAGCTCAGGTTAATATTGTCGCATTATAAATGAATAAGCATTAATAACAGTAAAATTATTTGCAGATTGCATCATCAGTTTTCCTCATTTTTTTGTCCAAGAACTTTTGGAAGACACTGTACATTGTGTACAGTGTAACCTCTGCAGAGCGACTTTAGGCGGAGTTTGAAAAAAGTATCGCTCCGCAGAGGTGTTGCTCTGCAGAGGTAGACTTTTTTTTACCGATCACGAAAAACGTCCGTTTTTGGTACGGAAAACTGGCCATTATCCGTGTAAATACAGATATTAGTGGGCACTGATCGACAAAAGAAAAGGCTTTCATATGATTACAAAGTTTTTAATATAAATCATCATGACCGTTCAAAATTCCTAGCATGATGGTTAGTTTTATGCAGAAGAAAGCAATACACTAAGGAAATCTTTTGTTCTTTAAACCTGTCTAATGGCGAACAATAAATAGCATGAATTATCATCGTCTTTTCGGGAGTAAATGTCTGAATTAACATAAAGCAGAATTTATTCCATCGAAGCTTTTAATAATTGGTACAATAACAAATAAGTTTTCATTTACTATCGTCAACTAGCTTGGCGTGTGTATCATTGATATTTGATGACGCCAGCCTACCAAGCAAAGAGCTCAATGAAGAAGACTTAAATCCGCTCGTTGGTGTCATGGAAACCATATGTCACTTGTTTATTAACCCCAGTTAGTCAAATGATTTAACAACATAACACCTTATTGTTTAAATCTTCCGGTCATAGATAATTATAAACTGTGCTAGACTTAGTGTCGCTGTACGTAGGTTAAGGATGAACAAAGGGAATTTATCATAACGGCCATTTACCACTCTGCGGACGTGTCGTTCATTAGAGGTAAATCATAGTGCAAAATTGACGGGGGAATTCTAATATGCCGCTTGCTGGAGGTTGCCAGTGGCAGAGGTTATACTGTATTGAATATATTATAAGATTTGATAATGGACTGACAACCTAAAAACACAATACATGGTAAATATAAAAAATGCCCATTTGAGGGGCCACTAAGAATATTTATATTTGAGAGGGCAAACTACGAGAGGGATCTCATATAAAGGTACATGATAAGAAGGGACACAATTTGAAGGGTCAAATTGAAAAGGGTCACAATTTTAGGAACACAATGTAAGGGGATTCAATGTAAGAGGGGGGGGGCAGAATGAAAATTTAGATAATGAAAGGGGTTCAATGCATTGGGTCTCAATGAAAAAGGTCACAAAACAAAGGGGGATAAAATGAAAGGGGTCACAATAAAAAATGAGAGATTAAAAAGGGGTCACAATGAATAGGGATCACATTGTTAGGAACCACAAAGGACTAACACTATCAACTTGGTAAATCTTTTTCTGTGATGCCATGAACAGCTAATTCAAGTAAAACATTGTCCAGATAGTTAGGGTCAGGATAGCCATGTCCACTATAATTAGACCCTAGTTCAGTTTTATGATGTATTTCATTCCATGTAACTGTGTTATCTTCCCCAGTTGTTGTTGAAGAACCGATAGTGAATGTTAACCTTCGTTTCCAAGCAACCAATAATAATTGTAACACCTGAAATATGTAGAGGAATATTTTCAATATGACATTTTTGTGATTATTCAAATTTATAACACAAATGTTTATGGTACTGCGATATTTTTTTTTAGGGAGTGGGGTTTAATGCAGTAGCAATATATTGCGTTGGTTACATCACAAAGTTTAGTCAACCTACTCACCCTTAAGGTGGTATGGTACATCTGACTTTTTTTAGATTTGCATATAATTTTTGGTAC
This sequence comes from Mactra quadrangularis, assembly GCA_025267735.1. Taxonomy (NCBI): domain Eukaryota; kingdom Metazoa; phylum Mollusca; class Bivalvia; order Venerida; family Mactridae; genus Mactra; species Mactra quadrangularis. The sequence goes on along the minus strand of CM046305.1, from coordinate 40,950,918 downwards.
CGTTGTAAACTTGAAGATATTTCCGATTCGGATCTACACTTTATTTGACGTCATTATTGTTAATAACGTTACCATGACGTCGTAAACATGACGACCGCGTGCACTTTTTACGTCAGTCGACAATGGTAAGAAAACGTCTATAATGTGTTGCTAAATCTTTATTTTCCGCGTCACAGCAACAAATTATACATCAATTTAAAGCTTACATCATTATCTACCACCTGAACAGTGTAAATATACGTTTAATATTAAAATATTCGAAAGAGACAAAAACTTCCGAATTGGCAACATCAGAAAAAATTCAGAAAAATTGCCTTCAAACCAGTTTTATGAAAAATCTGCCCGATAAATTTTTGCCAAGTTTTGATATGATGTAAAGCATGGTATAGACTTTCATACAGCAGAATTTGAGAAAAGTTGTCTGTACGATTTTTCCGCTATATGCGTTCAAGTATTATCGGTATGACGTCAAAAACGTCATTCTGACGTCAATTTATAAAGGATTGTCTGTTTGTCATAACCACGAATACTTGGTCATATGTTTTATTTTTATAGACAAAATGACCAGAACATGAAAATATATACAATTGTATAGTTTATGTATTGAATATTATAAATAATGTATTAAATCAGCATTTTTAATTTTTTACACATATTGTTGAGTACAAACTCTAATTCAGAAGTATGAAAATCACATGGAAAATGCAAGGTGAATGATAATTATAACATAAAAAATCTTCCTTCATACAGCAATATGAAAGAAAGTATTGTAGTTAATATAATGTTAATAATCAATTTTTATAACGGCCTTTTAATTTGGCTGAAGACACTCATTTTAGCCTGAAAAAAATAGTACAATAGATAAAGGATATTACGTAAGGGTCAATAATCAAAAACACATAAGATTTTACCAAAATTCAAAACGGCGGCATTTTATCGGTAAAAAACAGACCCTTTATGAGAAAACTCGGCAATTATGAGATGAATCAATATGCCTGAATCTCATAATAGCCGAGGTATTTTATCAAGTTCGTGTTTTTCCATAGTGGCTGAGTATTTTGTTATAAGCCGTAGTGAACGACATATCAGCCCTGAATTTGAAGACAAATATTATACAGTTACTCAATCACTAATAAAAGAGAACTAACAAATTCTATCTCTATTTGCATTATTTTCGCCACATAATTACAGATGTTTTACAAAACCGAAGTGTCTTTATGGTCCTGGTGTCACATAAAGCTCATTTTCATTGACGATTTCAACATTTTTTAGTTAGTGTTGTTTTCAAGCGAGGCATAGTTCCCCTCTTGTCAGGTCATCCTCGAACTGTCAGTGTACGTGAATTTTAGCTCGCTATATGACTTTAATCATCAACACGTTATCACCAATCACTTATGAATCAATTAATATCATGCAGTTTAGTTATACATAATTGAAAGTCAAATATGAGACTGTTGTGTGCATACAGATTTTTATGTTACCTGGTCATGTGTCTATTCAGTCAATAAACAAGGAAAGTCATTCATTTGGGTGAAATGCGTCAAATTCGTAAGCGTATTTACAAAGCAACCTTGTTCCATTTTGAACATATATATTCAAACCATTTACCTGTGTGGCATTCGCTAATACTTTTCTGGAACAATAAAGTTACAGATAGACGTATCGTCATTTACGTATTTACCTATTTTTAAAAATTCGGGACTGTACCCAAGTTGTTGTGTTTCGATTTCAAGATAAACAGTTTTAATTTCATCTAGGTGACATTTATTTGGCTAGCTATTAGAACGTTTGCAATTATAGTAAAATTTCAAGAGAAAGTCTTTTTTCCAATGCCGAGTTTTATACTAAAGCACTATATCTTGACGTCAAAATGACGTTTTTGACGTCGTACCGATAACACTTGAACGCATGTTGCGAAAAATCGATCACCATTTTCTATGTGTTTTCAACTTTTAAAAATAGTTTGCACGCATATATATGAAATATCAATATGCTGATTTATACTAATATAATATACAAGGCATAAATAATTTCATTTTGAAGGCGACCACAAAGACATGTCGATATTAAAGAATACGAGTATATGAAATACAGCGGCAAATCATTTAAGATGTACGGAGTTGTCTATTTTGTTGAGCATCGTCATACCACAAAGAACAATACTGTTTAATCTGTAGTGTGTGTTTTTCAGCAATAATGTGTAACAAACTTTGTTTTGATCACCTGTGCATGGACGGAAACACCCACAAATTTAAGTTCCAAATTAAGTCTATTGAATGTATGTGTAAATGTATCTAGGGATGTATAAAGGCTTACTTTATTCAAAATTTTATGTTTGAATTTATCTTTCGATTTTGATATGTATGTTAAACTATACAATCTTTATATATTTGCATGTTCTGGTCATTTTGTCTAGAATAATAAAACATATGACCAAGTATTCGTGGTTATGACAAACAGACAATCCTTTATCTTGACGTCATACCGATAATACTTGAACGCATATAGCGGAAAAATCGTACAGACAACTTTTCTCAAATTCTGCTGTATGAAAGTCTATACCATGCTTTACATCATATCAAAACTTGGCAAAAATTTATCGGGCAGATTTTTCATAAAACTGGTTTGAAGGCAATTCTGAATTTTTTCTGATGTTGCCAATTCGGAAGTTTTTGTCTCTTTCGAATATTTTAATATTAAACGTATATTTACACTTTTCAGGTGGTAGATAATGATGTAAGCTTTAAATTGATGTATAATTTGTTGCTGTGGCGCGGAAAATAAAGATTTAGCAACATATTATAGACGTTTTCTTACCATTGTCGTAAAAAGTGCACGCGGTCGTCATGTTTACGACGTCATGGTAACGTTATTAACAATAATGACGTCAAATAAAGTGTAGATCCGAATCGGAAATATCGTCAAGTTTACAACGGTACCAAAAATTATTTACAAATCTAAAAAAAGTCAGATGTACCATACCACCTTAACAAAACAAAATATCTGAATTTAGCTATTTACCAGTTACTAGGTCCATACTTCCTTCAGTGACAGAGTGATTATTTGAGATGTGATGTGGAACCCAAAATATCTCAGATAACAGGACCCACATATTGAAAATATGGAACAGTAAACTAAACTTAAATGCGGGACCGCATATTGAAATTATGGAACAAACTATAGACTTATGCATTCAAGAAGCACCAATAACTATTGTCCGTTTTGTTTGTTTGTTTTTGTTGGGTTTAACGCCTAAGCAACACATTTTATAGGTCATATAACAGCAGTCAGTCAACCTACTAACTCCTCCTGGAAAGGGCTAAAACTCTAGATTTAGCTGTTAACCAACTACTAAGCACATACTTTCGTCAGTGACTGACAACTGCCCTACATAATTAAAAATCATTGGTTGGAAGGAGAATGGCCGTAGAAATAATTTCATGACCAAGCTACATGAAAGAATGCCCTGGAATCGAACCTCTGACCCCTTGATCAGTAGACTTGTGTGCTACCAACTGAGCTTAACTATTGTCCGAAGAATCAAGCTAAAATAAACACAATCTTACCTTTCTACCTTTATCACAATCAGGTAAATAACCAATCCTAGGAAAACCTCGAGCTGTAAATCTTTTACCAGGATGAGGATGTTCTGGTCCCTGTAAATACAATAACAATTATCTCCCTTAGATTTGAATTAACTCCCTTAGAATAGAACTACCTCCCTTAGATTTGAATTATCTCGCTTATATTTGAATTGTCTTCCTTAGATTTGAATTACCTCCCTTAGATTGGAATTGCCGCACTTAGATTTTAATTACCCCATAGCAATACATTGTATAGGTTATATCACCAGGGTCAATCAACTTACTTACTGTTCCTTGAAAGGCTAAATCTCTGGATTTAAGTTTTTAACCACAAGGAATTTCTATTTTAAAATTGGGTTTCAATATTGACAATATGTGTTATTCACAGGCCAAGATTTGACTACTAGCCGCAAGTTGCATCAGGAAGGGATCTCTTAACCGTTATTTAGAGAGATACAAAAGAAAATTAGGTACTGATTTGCAGACATAAATTGTGATAAACAATTCATGGGAACTCCAATTCATGTAATGATGGTAATTTTAAGGTATCCTGACAGAATCCCCAACTAAGCATCACTGGGATTCCTCCAAAGTTTTTGGAATCCTTTGACTTAAGGGTCACCATTAGTGTTGAATCCTGATATTTGAACAGATTGAGAAGAGTTAAACTTACTTGCGTTCCACCGTGTATATTATAAATTATTTGTATTGTCTGACATCCCTCGTACCCAGGTAACTGTGTATCTATAAATTTATATTCAAGTTCACCTTTCGGACAATTACCAACTTTTTCACCATAGATAGTTTTACATGTTGGACATTGAAGATGGCCGTCCTGAAAGTTATACAAAAATAGAATTGATTCTGAATAGACTATATTTGGAATTCAAATATTTGGGTGTTCCGTACAAAGAACAATAGGATTTATTCTATAGTTCATGCTATTTAGCAATAATGTGTACTGGCTCGGCACAGATGGAAAAACCCATAAATTTGAACTCTGGATTAGGTCTATTCAAGTTGATGGGTTTTTCCAGCTGATAGGTTTTTCCTGACTTTGTGTGTACTGGATGTAATCATGCAGAAAAAAGTTGAAATAATAATATGTGTACACATAACAATAGGATTTAATCAGTGTTGCATACTTTTCAGCAATAATATTTAAAATAACTTTGTTCTGTACTAATGCATCCGGTACAAACACACCATATTCAGATATAAACATGTGTTTCAGCATCCTTTCAGAAATTACTATTGAGATGTCTACCCAACCAATGGTACTTACAGCCCATAATTATTAACAGCCGTCAACAATCATTTGTTCATTGATCTAAAATGCCTGCAGGGACGGGTTTAGACTGACCGCGGTCAGCAGATGGCCATTATTCCTGGCTTGTTTTAGAGCTGTTTTCAGTCTTGGAGAAATCAGAATGGCAGCAGTCCGCAGGCGGCCGTTAACACAAATTGGACTGCCTACAAATTTTCTCAAAGTGATGTCTTTTAAACTCTTGACTTTACTCTTATAACTATAGACCTACCTTAGCTCCAATAGGAGAACTGTTAACCTACCTTAGCTCCAATAGGAGAACTGTTAACCTACCTTAGCTCCAATAGGAGAACTGTTAACCTACCTTAGCTCCAATAGGAGAACTGTTAACCTACCTTAGCTCCAATAGGAGAACTGTTAACCTACCTTAGCTCCAATAGGAGAACTGTTAACCTACCTTAGCTCCAATAGGAGAACTGTTAACCTACCTTAGCTCCAATAGGAGAACTGTTAACCTACCTTAGCTCCAATAGGAGAACTGTTAACCTACCTTAGCTCCAATAGGAGAACTGTTAACCTACCTTAGCTCCAATAGGAGAACTGTTAACCTACCTTAGCTCCAATAAGAGAACTGTTAACCTACCTTAGCCCAAATAAGAGAACTGTTAACCTACCTTAGCTCCAATAGGAGAACTGTTAACCTACCTTAGCTCCAATAGGAGAACTGTTAACCTACCTTAGCTCCAATAGGAGAACTGTTAACCTACCTTAGCTCCAATAGGAGAACTGTTAACCTACCTTAGCTCCAATAGGAGAACTGTTAACCTACCTTAGCTCCAATAGGGGGCCTGTTAACCTACCTTAGCCCAAATAAGAGAACTGTTAACCTACCTTAGCTCCAATAGGAGAACTGTTAACCTACCTTAGCTCCAATAGGGGGCCTGTTAACCTACCTTAGCCCAAATAAGAGAACTGTTAACCTACCTTAGCTCCAATAGTAGAACTGTTAACCTACCTTAGCCCAAATAAGAGAACTGTTAACCTACCTTAGCTCCAATAGGAGAACTGTTAACCTACCTTAGCTCCAATAGGGGCCTGTTAACCTACCTTAGCCCAAATAAGAGAACTGTTAACCTACCTTAGCTCCAATAGGAGAACTGTTAACCTACCTTAGCTCCAATAGGGGGCCTGTTAACCTACCTTAGCCCAAATAAGAGAACTGTTAACCTACCTTAGCTCCAATAGTAGAACTGTTAACCTACCTTAGCCCAAATAAGAGAACTGTTAACCTACCTTAGCTCAAATAAGAGAACTGTTAACCTACCTTAGCTCCAATAGGAGAACTGTTAACCTACCTTAGCCCAAATAAGAGAACTGTTAACCTACCTTAGCTCCAATAAGAGAACTGTTAACCTACCTTAGCCCAAATAAGAGAACTGTTAACCTACCTTAGCCCAAATAAGAGAACTGTTAACCTACCTTAGCTCAAATAAGAGAACTGTTAACCTACCTTAGCTCCAATAGGAGAACTGTTAACCTACCTTAGCCCAAATAAGAGAACTGTTAACCTACCTTAGCTCCAATAAGAGAACTGTTAACCTACCTTAGCTCCAATAAGAGAACTGTTAACCTACCTTAGCCCAAATAAGAGAACTGTTAACCTACCTTAGCTCCAATAAGAGAACTGTTAACCTACCTTAGCCCAAATAAGAGAACTGTTAACCTACCTTAGCTCCAATAAGAGAACTGTTAACCTAACTTAGCCCAAATAAGAGAACTGTTAACCTACCTTAGCTCCACTATCATACATGGCAGTAAGACATAATTTATGAAACATATGGCTACATTTATCTATTTTAACCTACCTTAGCTCTGCTATCATACATGGCAGTAAGACATAATTTATGAAACATATGGCTACATTTATCTATTTTAACCTACCTTAGCTCCACTCTCATACATGGCAGTAAGACATAATTTATGAAACATATGGCTACATTTATCTAGTTTATAAACAATATGATCATCTCCTGTGTTGGACCCGTGACCTGAAGCTTCTATCAGTTTTTCACAACATATACAACAGTCCTGTAAAAGAGAGTTTAGAAAAAATTATACATAAAGCAACAGATTATTGTAGTAAAGATACATGGGTAAAAGTTCAAAGTTTTCTAGTTCCTGAAATCCCTGATTTACATAATTTGATGAGTTCAGCAGCTATTTTACATAGGAAATAACCCTCAGTACATCTTATCTTATAAAATGACATACATGTAGTTTGCAAAACCTGCATCAAAAGATGTGTTGAGGTGGGTTCCAGAGGAGGAACAGGGTCCCTCTATTGCAGCACCCCTCATCACCAAGAAAAAATCAGGGTCATTGAGCAATAAACATCATTTTATGAAAAACATAATTGAATAAAATGAAAATTTTGGGTTGAAAAAGAGCAAACATTGCATTGAGGTCTCACCTTATATTAACAATGGGGGAAATTTTATCACAATTTTCTTAATTGGGGAATGAACAATCAAAGGTAACCTACAAATTTGAGGAAACTGCATGATTTCAATAAAGTTTTAAAAGGGGAAGGCACCTGTAAATGGCTCCTGTTATATAAGAAAAACCCCTTAAATATTGCGGGTTTAGTGCAAGACAGTGGTATCTCACTCACAATTTCCACTAAACCCGTGACATATCTTAGTATAGTGTCTATAACTTACCTCATCAGCTGGTGGTGTCTCCAATGTCTCTATATAATTACTGAGAGATTCAATACTAACTGAAATATTTAAATTATCATTTAAAATCTTTATTTCATAAACAAATAACATGATATAGTCTTCATATTCCAACAATATAAACCCGAGCTTTAACTATTTTATTCATAATAATTTATCATTACATACTACACTAAAATTTTGATTAGGTTTAACACAGCAGCATATCATTGTATAGGTCATATCACAGTGGTAGGTTAACCTACTCACCTGTTCCTGGAAAGGCTAACTCTCTGAGGTGCATTCAACAATGCTAGAGCTCAAGTGAACACCTGCTTCTCGAAATGTTAGGCTATTGAACAACTGCAAGTGCTCACTGTAAAATCCAAGATGGCGTTAAACAAAACAGCACATTATTGAAAAAAGCGGGTGGGGAAACAATTTTTTCTGCTGATACATGAGATCTTTCACATTTTTATCATATATGAATCATTATAATACAATTTACTGTACTAAATAAATTCTATTATATGCATTACGTGGATATGTTATGAGGAACAAGTAAAAAACAAGTTTGTGTCCAACTTTTCAGGGATAATTCTTTGAGATAAATTTTTTTATTTTTCCAGCCGCCATCTTCGATATCTAAGCGAAACACCTCTCGAGCTGAAATGCGAGCATTCGCAGGGGCACCCGCGTTTAGAATTAGAGTGTTCGATGTTGTCTCGAGCACTTGTATTGTTGAACGCACCTCTGGATTTACCTGTTAACCAGTTACTATGTGCATACTTTCATATAATATCTATTATTTATACACTGAAGAGCTGATGAAACTAGCCTGTGTATAAATTCATATTTTATATCAACAGAGGCATCCCAAATTATTGTTGTTTATTTTCATATATAAATATGTAAATAAAGGTACCTTACCTGTTTTATTGTTTTTTCTACCAGATTTATGTGTAAAGTTTGGTATTCTGTCAGATCTTGGTAATGGAAACTGTGATGTTGACGTAAAACCTCCACTTGCTCCTGTAAAATTTATAACAAACATAAAGAGATTGCTTGAATGACCCAGAAATGAGATTCAGGACCAAATATTAATTTTTAAAATAGATCTAGGTTTTCAAGTTAGACAACCAGTGGTGCTTTTCACAAAAAGTCAAAAGCAAGAAACATAATTAATACACTCATTGTTTGGCTTATCAATTCCAAATATTATAGAATTATGTAGAATAGTGTTTACCTTTTGAATATCATATCATAGCTAAGATTATTATCCATCTGACTTTGAACTGCTAATTATATAAAATTGACTTAAGATAATTTTTTCGTAAGAATTTTTGTGAGAAAGAGAACTTGTATATACTTCACTTGCCTGCAACAAATGTTTATTAGCAATAACAAGTTGCTCTAACTCAAATAAAGGTCTTGATGGTCAAACCAACAACCATTAATGTCAAGCCCGGAGCTCTGATCCTTCCATATATGTTATACCATATGAGCAATAGAAAAACCAACAACTAGATCATTTCGTACGAGTGACAGCCAGACGGGTGTAAACAAACTTGTTACAGTTTCAAACTTTAAACGCCAATTTAGTACTGTTTGACCACTGGCATCGGAGTCCTTCAACTTGTTAAATAAGCACACATATACTTTAATAATAATATTTATCAATGAGTTCTAACTATACTTTCATTATGTAATAATTAATATTCATATTAGTATATGTGTACAATATATAAAAGGTAGTGTATATGTATACTTGGGGGACTAGATAAAGGGACGTACGCAATATTTAATGACCATAAGTTATGGACTCTGTAGCCTGTTCAATAACCCTAAAAGTTCCAAAGCGTTTCGTAACGATACTTTCGGAACTCCTCGGCCATTCGCTGCAAATAATCTCAAACATATTTAGATGCTTTTTTGAAACTACCAGTGTTGAAGTAAACAAATATACGATCGTTTAGGCAATGAGTGATGTTTCGTTTTAAGTCCATAAATTTTGAAACATCACTCATTGCCTTAACCATTGTATATTTATTTATTAGATTAGATTATTCGCAGCGAATGGCCGAGGAGTTCCGAATGTATCATTACGGAACATTTTTGAACGTTTAGGGTAATTGAACAGGCTACAGGTGCCAGTGTGTTTGACAATACTGATAATAAACAGACAATGTAAATGTATATTACCTTGTGTTGATGGTTTAATTCTACTTGATTTACTTCCACCCATCAATAAACTAGCTGGGCTTAAACCTCTGAAATAAGAAACAAACACAGTCCAGAATATATGTGTATACTTTGAATTTTCTACCATGAGAGCATTCTCCTACTTATAATATCATTAATAGTACACCTAGCAAGATATAAATACAGAACATGGCAGAACGACGGACAAACCCTGTAAACATTTGAAGGTCCATCAAGATCTGCAGGTTTACAGGTCAGACTGTCTGGCATAGAATTTCATCTCATTTACACTGTTTTCAATTTATCGAAAATGTGAAATGTCTCTGGTCATGTAAGACTAGGTTTGATCTTGTAAAATTTTGTTTGTAATAAACTGTAGTTTTACGGTGACTGGATTTGGCATCATAATGATGTTCAAAACAATATTGTCCAAAAAAATATTCAAAAGTCAAAAATAATACCACTTTTTAGATTGGGAAAATTCCCCATATGATAAAATGATTAAATGAAATACAGAAAAAATACAACAAGTTTGTGTTCATATGCTGCACTATTTCCTGAGCAGAACCAAATTGATGATTTGTGCAACAAGTATGATTAAGTATTGAGGTGTTTACATCATATTCATATAGTATTAGCTGTATCAGGGAACTTGTTTTGCATATTTTGGGGTCAAATATGGACCCCATTTACCTCTTAAAATCATACGTTTTTTTCCTCATTCTCAGATAAAAATTCCCCTCTTAATTTGTACACCAAAACTATGTTTGTTACTAATATTACTGGTTTTTGAGAATGTTAGAAGTGTTTAGAGTAATGAGTTTGGTAAAAGTCACAACACTGTAAATTTATGAGCTGACTGAAAACTCCCTATATTGTCTTGAAATGATGCTAAATTCCCCTTCCTGAAGGGTAGGTATGGGTACCTGTCCTCAAAAGTTGTCTAATACCCTGTGTATAGTAAAGAGTCGACTATATAGATTATCTTTCATATATTATACTCACCCAAAACAAGCTTTAAATGGCATTAGTTGTGTTCATAACCTGACATAATAGTTAACTTACTTATTAATTATTCAATTCACACAAAAACTCCAAGAAAGAAAATTTATAATTCCCAGAATTAAGAATAAAAAACCCCAGAAATGTTAACAAATCAATTGTCAACATACAAACAACAACATCTCAGAAAGTTATTGATCTATATTGTTGTGAAACACTAAATAACAAATAAGTAAAAATCACACAAAATATTGGCTGGGATACTTGTCAGGTCACACAAACTTATTTTTCATTAAGGTTAGAGAAACTCGACAGATGCAAACAAAAGTTTACACTATAAATCATGTGGTTTCAAAGACCATTTCAAGCATTCAGGCTACAGAGATTCTACTGGGGCAACCACTAGTGACATCATTAATCATAAATCACATAGCTTCAAAGACGGTTTCAAGTGTACACATTTTCACTTTCTACATTTCAAATCCACATATTATTAAAAAGAACAAAACACTCATATCTCCATCGCATGAAACTTATTCCATAAATCAATAAATCATTTGATCTTTAACACAAACTCTACACCAACATGAAAACATCAACATTTTTACAATATTCCAGTATTCTAGACAGCAGCTAGCATGGAGCAGTAAGCGTACAGTATCGTATATATGGTGTTTGCCTCCTACAAAATATCAAACCAATACTGTACTGTACAAGAGAAACATGTCTATCAACTAGGATAAATAATCAATACATTCTCAATACTAGATATTTCTCTAACTTTCAGGCTTTACTGTGAATTGTGATGTTTTACGATGAAAATATACGGTGGAAATAAATAGTAAAAAGAAGTAAAAACAAGTAAATCTGTGAGCTAATGCTCACTAGTGATACCCCCGCAAAAATCTAAAAATATGTGACAAACAGGAAGTAAATGAGCAAGGAGCATGAAATCGCTTTACACCACATGGGACTATGGGATGAAGCAATATGCAAAGTATTAGGCTGCTGCATGTTATAGTTGCTGAGAAAACTGCGACGGAAATTTTGTAACGGACGGACGCATGGACGCACGGACAAGGGTAAAACAGTATACCCCCCACTTCTTCGAAGCGGGGGTATAAAAAGTAAAATCCAAATCATCTTAAAGGAGAAGTGATGTCTCGTTATGTTTGCGTAAAAGTTCCTCTAATAGTACACAGATAAAAAAATCATGAAAGAAACAGAATATTTGTCCATTTTGGAATAAGATTGATTTTTATTACAACATGTGAACTCAGAAAATGAAATTTTTACTAGTGGCTTTGTCACTCTTGAAAAAAGGGCATAGTGCATTAACGGGTAGCGCTTCCAAGTAGCTATTTCTACACAGGGAAAAGCAAAAAAGGGCAGGAAGGAAGGATCACAAAAGGGTAGGAAGGAAGGAGCACAAAAGGGCAGGAAGGAAGGATCACAAAAGGGCAGGAAGGAAGGAGCACAAAATGGCAGGAAGGAAGGATCACAAAAGGGCAGGAAGGAAGGATCACAAAATGGCAGGAAGGAAGGAGCACAAAATGGCAGGAAGGAAGGATCACAAAAGGGCAGGAAGGAAGGATCACAAAATGGCAGGAAGGAAGGAGCACAAAATGGCAGGAAGGAAGGAGCACAAAAGGGCAGGAAGGAAGGAGCACAAAAGGGTAGGAAGGAAGGAGCACAAAATGGCAGGAAGGAAGGAGCACAAAAGGGGAGGAAGGAAGGAGCACAAAAGGGTAGGAAGAAAGGAGCACAGAAGGGTAGGAAGAAAGGAGCACAAAAGGGTAGGAAGGAAGGAGCACAAAAGGGTAGGAATGAAGGAGCACAAAAGGGTAGGAAGGAAGGAGCACAAAAGGGTAGGAAGGAAGGAGCACAAAAGGGTAGGAAGGAAGGAGTACAAAAGGGTAGGAAGGAAGGAGCACAAAAGGGTAGGAAGGAAAGAGCACAAAAGGGTAGGAAGGAAAGAGCACAAAAGGGCAGGAAGGAAGGAGCACAAAAGGACAGGGTGAAGTACCTAGGTATTCTGCTTCAGAATAATCTCTTAATAAATACGGATGTCAGATCAATTTGTCCTCAAATCCATGGTTCAGGCAAAAATTCAAACCCACAACCTCCCAAGTAATTAGAATACAATAAACCATGTCACAATAATGACCATAAAAGCTAACTTGACAGCAAAGGACTACAAGTACCACATTATACCTCTGTAACTGATTAATTTTCTAAACTCTTAAAAAACATTGCTTGTCAAAGTGCTTATTAAAATCTTTTATTTCTTTGATAATTTGAATATGTTATTTCTTTGATAATTTGAATATATTTCTTTGATAATTTGAATATGTTATTTCTTTGATAATTTGAATATATTTCTTTGATAATTTGAATATGTTATTTCTTTGATAATTTGAATATATTTCTTTGATAATTTGAATATGTTATTTCTTTGATAATTTGAATATATATTTCTTTGATAATTTGAATATGTTATTTCTTTGATAATTTGAATATGTTATTTCTTTGATAATTTGAATATATATTTCTTTGATAATTTGAATATGTTATTTCTTTGATAATTTGAATATGTTATTTCTTTGATAATTTGAATATGTTATTTCTTTGATAATTTGAATATATATTTCTTTGATAATTTGAATATGTTATTTCTTTGATAATTTGAATATGTTATTTCTTTGATAATTTGAATATGTTATTTCTTTGATAATTTGAATACATTTCTTTGATAAATTGAATATGTTATTTCTTTGATAATTTGAATATGTTATTTCTTTGATAATTTGAATACATTTCTTTGATAAATTGAATATGTTATTTCTTTGATAATTTGAATATGTTATTTCTTTCATAATTTGTTTTTCTGTAAAGCCACCTGACTAACTCAGTTGGTAGTACCCAAGTCTACTGAACAAGGGTTTATAGGTTTGATTAGCGGGTGGCACATTGTTTCATGGAGCTTGTTCATGAAATAATATCTAATACCATTCTTCCTCCGACCACTGATTCTAAATTCTGTAGGGCAGTTGTCAGTCACTGATAGAAGAATACCCCTTGCAACTGGTGAACAGCTAAATCAGACTTTAAGCCCTTCCAGGGCCAGGTTTCACAAAAGCTCTCATAACTTAAATAAATTTAAGATTGTCTTAAATATTTTGGTCGTAACTAAAAGTATCTTACTAATTATTTTAAGTGGATTTCACGAAGCCTTTCTTACATAAGTATAAATTTAAGGTTGATATAAGCGACCCAAACTTAAACCAACTAAATTACCTTAGAGTACTACACGTCCAACGTTTCTATTGATCGACTCTATAGCGTAAACGGTTGGAGTGTTGAACGTTAAACATCGATTTTGTCTGGCATAGGTACGAACCGTGAATGTCGATTTTTTTCACTTTTTTTTTTTTTTATACTTTGTCAATCATTTGTGTTTTTCTATAATGCACAATTATCTTACTTTTACTTCATTGCTGTACTTGTAGAGTTTAGTATTTTTCGAATTACAATATTGTGCATCAATAAGTGATAAATAGGTTATTAACTGTGGATAATATCAGGGTATAGATATAAGATTCACACGAAATCTCATACCTTTCGGGTCATTATCTAAGTTTAGAGACAAGCTAATTTGGATAACAAAAACTGCAAAATGCATCGCATATTATGATGCCCGTCTTTGCTAACTAAAAATAAGGTGGTATGTTTAGTTTATTACTAGTAGGTGATAAAGGAACCATTTGTTAAACATTTTGTTTACAATTTTTTGAATGTGTGTAAATGTTCCAGACAGTTACACAAAAGCATTACTTGAATTGTAGAGCTCGGACCAGTCAGTTATTGTCCGTTTGGTCGAGTGACAACAATTCCTACATTAAACAGATCGAAAATTGCTTTTGACGATTGATGTCCGCCTTACAATATGCTTGACATTTTATTTCTGTCTTACAATAGATTGATTTTGCATTCAATGCTTGCCTGGACAGTGTGTTAAAATGTATAGCATGTCTTGCACGAATGTGATGGTTAGAAACGTTTACATTATCTATGTTTAAAGTGGTTCGACTTTCATTACTTGCATCTGAAAATATTGAACTGTTTACAGGCCTTTTTTTCCTTATATAACAGGGGCCTTTAACAGGTGCCTTCCCCTCTTGAAATTTCTTTAAAATCATGCAGTTTTCCCCAAATTTGAAGTTTACCTTGGATATTTTGTTCCCCGTTCTATGAAATTGCGATAAAATTTCCCCAAATGTTCTATATATAAAAAGGCCCCAGGCCACTTCCCCAAGCACTGAAAAAAAGCTCTGGTTTATAAAAAATACAATTTTTTTGTTAAAATCTACAAGCTATGAATCTTAAATAAAGACACAACGAATTAATTTAGCATAATTAATAGGTCATGCCCCGTAAGCAAAAATGCTGAATATAGGTGTACATATTTACGCGAAAAATGCAACGAAGTCCCATTTATTGTTGTTTTCAAGTATTTAGATCAGGGGATAATGAAGGAATTGAATAAAGGTATGATTGCAATATATTATAATACGATAATAATGATAAAATACCTTTGAATTACGATGCGATTTGGTGACGAATGTGTAATAAAATTAGAATTAATGAAATTGATAAAACTAATTAATCAATTTTCTGTTGGAATGATTGTCATCTCTAAAATCTAAGCCAAATGACGATCGATCTAGATATTAAATAATTTATTAGTTTTAATCTGCTAGTAATACTCAACTCCATTAACACTTGAGTCTTGAAGTAATGCAGAAACTGTCATACTCCGTCTTATACGTAAGGAGACGAATAAGTTAAACGACGAAATAAATCGTAGCAGATGAAAATCTGTAACTCTGATATATTTTATCTTCCGATATACTTCCTAATCCACACTAAGTGTCCCTTCGTCGGAATTCATGTCGTTTAGGGACTCTAGAGCCAGTCCAACATAAATTTAGACGCACGTTAACCATTTGTTTATATTTAAGTATTTTTACTTTCAGTTTAATCTACCCATTCACTTGATTAAATTTTCACTCATAACTTAGACTATTTAAGACCGGATTAAATTGTAAAATGTTTGTGAAACGCACTTAAACTTAAAAATGCTAAAAATAGCAAATTTAAGGTTAATCTAGAAATTTAAGATAGGATTGCGTTCGTGAAACCCGACCCAGGTACAGCAAGTAGGTTGAATCACCACTATGATATGACTTATAGAATGTGTTGCAATGGTGTTAAAACCATCCAAAACAGAAAATACTGCTGTAAAGCCTGTAATGTTAAAATTTGGTTGAATTCTTGTATCTTACTGGAAAATTGTCATTCAAATAATAAACAGAGACAATGGTTCCTGTGTTTTAAACAATTTTTCAGACAATTTTTCCTAGCATAATATATTATTCACTCTCTCTGGAATTTCTTATACATTATTTATTTTATTGGTAATTTGCTTGCTATAGTTCTTGACTTATTGATTTTACATCACAAAGAAAACGAACAACTCACTGATATTTTGAACAAAGATTTACTACAATTGAAGAGTGAAAATTTGCGGAGATATTGGTACCCGGATTTGCATAGAATCTGTAGGGTAGTTTGTAGCAACTAGCATGATGGGATTTTGAATCTAGTGAACTGAAGGAGGTACCGTACAAATCAATCTTGTGGCAGTTTTTCCCTTTTATGTAATTTGACAATAATGTCAATTTTCCACCATTATTAAGGTATATGGAGAAGTTGCCAGCCTTTTGGAATGGTAGGTGAGTATAATGGCTAAAGACAAGAGCCCTGGAAAAGCTAGGTTAGGTGTAGTAGTCTCTGTAAAATGATTTTATAGTACTTGGAAAAAAACAATGATGGTGAAGAATATTGGAGGATGAGAAACCAAGTATTTCATTCAATGTCCACAACAAAAAGTTGATGTTGTAAAGATTACCTCTCTATAAAATATCAGTCTAAACAATTACAGGGCATTTTTTCAATATGTGGGGAGGGGCCAGGGGCCTAACTTTATTTCTATCAAGAAAAATGGGATAAATTTCATTGATAGAGGAATGAAAAATTAAAGGTAAACTCCAAATTTAGAGAAATCAGTTTGATTTCAAGGAAATTCCAGAAGAGGACTAAGCCTGTAAACAACCCTGTTATATAAGGAAAAAAGACATGGATTAATTTTTAATAGACACATATTTTCAGACCATCAAATTATTATTTATCTGTAACATACTTATAAACTAAAATTATATTTACAAGTCTAAAAATTCAAAAGATTCATATTAAAAAAGCACATAGTCAATTAACTAGTGAGGAAAATAACATTCTAATTTCGCTATTATTTCGTTAATAGTAATAAAACATACTTACGTAGAATGAAGAGGATTATTGGGTACAGCCATGCTAGAGCTTGTCGGCTGAAATCCAAACATCGGTCCTCCTCCGAACATCGGTACTGCACTAGGATGGGACGGATGACTTGGCCCTCTAGAATGGTGAATGTTTACATACGTAAAAGGTGAACCAGTCACTGATGACAATGAATTATGTGCAGCACTCAGAGAGAAAGAAGTTGAAGGCATCGAACAAGACTGGGATGATAACGGAGTCCCGTGAGCTTGAGACGGAAGCTGTGAAATAGATGATACTGTTTGATTATGCACTGTTTGGTTATAACGTCTACGAGTGAGAGGACCTCTGTGTGAAGAGATATGAACACCTGGGAACATTGACGTAGAATTAAGTCCATTAACAAGAGGGTTATAAAGATTACTGGCCGACATCGGGAATCCTTGTAAACTGGAGGAAAACCCAGGTGGTGACACAACACTTGACGAGTTTATCACAGATGATGATACACTGTTAGCTGATGGTTGAGTTAAATTAGACATTGATGATGTGGATGTTCCGATACGAGATTTTTTGTGAGATGATGAACTTCCTGTTGAAGATCGTTTGGTACCAGTACTTGATGAAGACGAATCCATTGGATAAGAGGTAGATAAAAACACTCGCTGAATATTGCGTAGTCGACCCGTTTCAACCCTTTTTTGTGTCATAGATTTCAAGTCAATCTGATAAGGAATCATGAACTTGCTCTTTAATAAATCAATCACTAGTTGTCCCTTGGTGAAACAATCTTCAAGATATTCAATTATTTCGATATCAAAATCACACCAAGAACCAAGAACATCACCTTCCCATTGCCATGTTATACCCTTTGCTAATGGGCTTGAAGACGGTAAAACAGATCTACGAACAGGTCTTTGTCGGCCTAAACAAAATAGAAAAAATAATATAAAAACAGAATTTATATTCAGGCAATATGGTTATTTAAGATCATCATGCAAGGTTCTATAGAATGATCTCAATGGAAATAAGAGTTTTCTCTTTTTTGTAATTATATAAATAATTTAAATATATAAGACTGATTAAAACTAGAGTATCCTACTTGGCAATGGCTATAGTAACAGAACAGCAACAGTTACTTTAGCCTTACAGTCTAGAGTTACGAAAATGCTATAACTCTAGACAACTCTACGATTTTATGCCATTTTGGTTCCTAAGGCAATTTGCTTTTGAGTCTGTCCAAAATTTGGTTCAACTATAACTGAATGCTCAAGTAATAGAAGTAGCCTACAAGTATGTGACACTTTAAAGATGACAATGTTATATTGCTTTATAGTAAACATTCCCATAGTTTATTATCAATACCTAAAATGGCTAAATTCTTTAGAATAATTGGGAATGCTAACAAGTTAAATTCTTTAAAGTTTAAACACATCCATATAAAAAATCCTGGAACAATAGTCTGCCTCGTAGGGTTGTCTACAGACGCGGCACTCCTGTAAATCTAGAATCCATGGCCAGAGGTGCATTCAACAATGTAAGCGCTCAAGCGAGCCCCTGCTTCACAATTATTTGGCTACTGAATAGTGTTGTACCGATGATCGGGAATAATCCATTAACGACTTGTTGGAAGCTTCTGATTCTGATAATCGATTAAATATTTTCATAATCGATCATCGGTTAGAAAGGAGGATAAGCTATTTAAGGACAATAACATATTTTCATGTATCTGAACTGTTATTAAAAATGTTTTAAATACATGTCATTTGTGTCTGATTTGTATTGGACACTGATATATCTAGTTCAAGATCCAAAATACAGCTACCAGTGTTTTTTTCCACAATTTTGGGAATATGACCCATACCCCAAGCATTGGGAATTTTATCGGCATTTTGGTAAATATTGCGAAAATTTAATGTCAAGTCAATCAATAACTTGCATAACAATGATTTTAGTTTTTATTCTCCATTAAGTTTGATTGTCAGAACTTCACAAAGCTGATCTATCTCCTTAAAGCAATCAACATCAGTCTCAAGGGTTATAGTGTAATGACTTAGAATGACAACATAACCTCTTCAGAAAACCCAATAGAGACTGTCCCATCCTGTTGCATGAAACACTATATAGCATGTAGTTCACAGGGGTGCAGTAACCTCAATTTAAGTAATAACTTTCCATGGAAGTGATTTAAAAAAAAACCTTTTCGGAATCAAATTACAGCTTGTCTGTTCTTTGGTTACTTGAAATACTTGTAAATCAACAAGCTGCACATTGTTTATCATGCCATTCATCTAGGTTTTTGGTTATTATTTATATAACGTTATGTAAAATCCCTGGTTATTCTGTTAGTCAATGATTACCATAATGATACAATTTAATGTCAATGATAAAAACAGTGTAGTTATGATAGCATCTTCAGTATTTTAATTGAATTTATAAAATATATAAATATGCTTAAATTTTAAAATTTTACCAAAACAAATGTTGTTGACAAGTAAGCATAAGTCTGTCATTCGGAGATTTTTTTAACTACGTACATGCGAAAACGGGAACTTATGTTTGAATTTCTTGTTTTCTGAGACATTGTTTGCTAAATTTGCATAAGAACCAATAAAAATAATAAGCTTATTATATTACTAATGAAGATATAAGAATGTTTTACTTAATTTTAGATAGCGTGGGTCGCGAACATATATATGACATTAAATCATAATGATTGAAATGATTCTATTTTTACGAAATGCATTACTAAATTACAAAAAATAACATATTTAGTTGTTAAATAATGACTAACTTTTTAAAAATAAAATTTAAGACGGAGTCTTTGACAATTATCGTCAGTAAATTTGAACAAAGAAAAAATCATTTTCTAGGATCGCCAATTTCATTCTTTTATCAAAACCAGCCAAAATTTGTTTGCCATATAAGGACAACAATTAAGGAAAACTAGGTCACGCTTGTTTTAAGAATTCATTGCAAAATGAAAATTACATTAAATAAGACTATGATTACACATTGAGACATTGACGCTATCAAACATCGACAAAGAAAGTGTGAAAAATGCCGACAACATCTTATCTTAAATTGTTTACCTCAATTTCCGCTCAAAATTGCAAACACATGTTCGTCAGCAAACAAAGGATTAATACTGATTTAAATAGCTGCAAACAACTAGACAATTAGGTGTACATGTCGGTTTGTTACGTTATAAGTCAAGATTACTACTTGAAATTAATATTATATATATCCCAAATCGCATGGCATATAGAAACAGAATTTCGCGACCATATAAAATGACGACTGTAGACTAGTAAATATGTCAAAGTTACTTTCTCGCCAAATATACGACAACTCTGCTCGGTGATAGCTACTATGCACGTCTATTTATAGCTTCCACGGTATAATGCAGAGGTAAAAATGTTTTCCAGCGATCGAAATGTACTTTTCAATTTTTTATTTTTTTTTAGTTCATTTTGGGAATTTAAGATAGGAATTTGGGAAAAAAAGATATGATTTTGGATTGGGAATATAGCCGATTACCGGCTATAAAATCGTCCGGAAAAAAACACTGGCTACTATGCTAGTCAAGGGAACTAGGCAATCGATCATTTATTTTTATTGGTTTCTTTGATTTTTAATTTTTATTAGGTTTTTGACACATTTGACTAAAGAAAAAATATTTCCTAATCCATAGTACATGAATTTTATAAGGATTCACAGTAAAACATGCATGCAAAAACAAACTGATCAGGAACCGATTATAATATAGTATAGGATTTTGATGGAGTACATCATTGAAGTTGAAGTGATAATCGGAAGAATCGCATCGACAACAGAAACCGATTCCAACTGATGATCGATTACGATTTTCAGCCGATGTCCCACCACTACTACTGAACACTTGTAGGCACCGGCTGTAAAATCCAATTCCAAGACGGCGTCAAATAGCACCTTATTTAAAACAGCTGGTGGGGGAGGGAATGCTGATACAACACAAGGTTTGCGTCCCACTTTTCAGGGATGATTCTTTGAGATACAGAACTGAATTTCTTTCATCATCTTTGATCTAAGAGAAAACACCCCCAGGGGTTGCGAAAGTGATAAAAAACTGCCAGTCATCCGGTCTGGCATTTACTAAAAATTGCCAGTCCGGAAACAGTTCTGCCAGTCCGAAAAAACAACAACAATTTTTTCTTTAACTACTGTCCGACAGCAAACATCAGGGATATTCCTAGGTCATATTTTCAGTGAGAGATTTTCTCCCATTCACAAGTAAATTATAAGTTTTTTCTGATTACAGTGGAAGAAATTCTCCGATTGGCCAAAAAAAAACCCGAGAATTTTCATTGTGGCATCAAAATTCAAAATTTCTCAAATCATATCTATAAAAAGATTTTAACCCTTTAACCAATAATATACCCCGTTTGTGATTCTACATGATGTAACATACCAATTTTACTAATCCGGATTACAAATTTAACAGGAATATTCCTAGGACGCGATTTCCGCGATTTCCCGCACTAAAACGGCAAAAATCGCATTAAAAGTTCTTAAATGCGAGAAAATATCGCACCACTTTTCTAGACGCTATTTGGCGTCTAAAATTATCAATAAAATCGTGAAACTGTTTGACAAAAGAGTTTGAAATCGGCGGAAAAGAGTTAAACAAATTTTCATAGTATACTAAAATTAAATTCCCTAATTGATCGTCGATTGTTAATTCAGATATGAGTTGTGAAAAATAAGACCGCCCACGGCGATTACAAGCTAATTACATGTCAATTAAACTTAATTGTCGGTCACACGCTGAGAGATTAACTCGCCGTCGTGAGAAAAAACGCCGGTCGGCTGGACCGACGGCTCGATCAAACTGCCGGACCGAAACGAATTTTTGCCGGACATGAACGGCGGTCCGGCGTTTTCGCAACCCCTGCACCCCTCAAGCTGAATTGCAAATACTTGCACTGGCGCCTGTGTTCAGAATGAAAGCGCACCGTGTTGCCCTGAGCACTAACATTGTTGAACGCACCTCAGGATTATGTGATTGTATCTCTAACCACTGGTTGCCATCCGAATAAGACAGATCAGTTCAGACTGATGTTCCTATCCGAATAATACTCTAGTTACCCAACATACAAAACAGTGAGTTAAGTACAGGGATCTAGATCAAAATCAATTAGATATGATCTAAAATGAGTTATGGTATGTTTACATACTTTAATTATGATGATTTTAGGTCCATAGCAACGCGTGAAATATAACGTAGAAAAAAAATATTTTTATGAGTGATGACGTGAGTACCTGTACCCTGTCGTGTTTGACACAAACTTTTGACATCAATACTGTATAAATATAGCATGGGATCAACCATTCCGAGGGATAAAGGCGTTGAAGAAGCCTTATTGCTTTCCAAAAACGCCGATATTTGAGGTGAATACGGTCTCCAGCTACCAAATTCATTCTGCCATTCCCAAACCACCACAGGAGCTGCCATTTTCACTTTCGATTTGTTTTGATCTCGTTTCAATCTCGCGAATTAAAAATGTCTTAATATTCCTAATTTTTACATAAAACTGCTATTTTTATGATAATAAAGCATGAATAATGTTTAAAAGAGAAAATATTGGCAAAAAAATAAAAAAATATTTATTTATTGAGATTACCCACAATTCTCAGCATTCTTGTTGTGAAGGGAAACTTTGGTGGTCAACTTAATTTTGATGTTGAAATTATGGCGTTGTTGTTGAGTGTCAGTTGAGTTATCATACACGATGAAGTAAAAGAACCATTATCTTGCCTTTTAAAACAAGTTGGCAGGTAATTTATCTCTATTTCTTGGTGACTTAACACATTGGCTAACTTCATCTCTGTATAAATTAGTGGGTGGGGTACGATTTACACATAACTTAGTGTAACTGTAAGACTTGGGGCTGTTTACCTCAGTAGAGATGCTCTATTCATGACTGCTGCCTCATTGCCAATTGGGGCACATCTAGTTTAGCGGATCCCAGAAGTAAATATAAGTATGCGTGTGCAGCGTTCTGTTTCTATGAGCAGACGCGTGAAGATAAATGCGGCTAATTTTCTGTTATTATGGGGGCTGCCGCCCCCACACCCCCGCCGATATTAAAAATGGATAGCAAAAAAGCATTTTTAAAAAGTTATTAAAAATAATTCATTTTAATAATGAATAAAAAACTGCATCGGTAAAAACAAAATGGCGTCCAAAATTTGTAAACAACGCAACGTCCGAGCATGCGCAATAGCGCGGTCCGCTAAACTAGATTCTATCCGCCAATTGACTTCTTTACATAAATGACTTGTACTTTAAATGTCTAGGATTATACATTCTTGCAATATATATCATTACTTCAGTTGGTGAATGCTGCTGTGGTCATTGTAGGTAATATCTGTATCTATATGACACTGTTACTAAAGTAAATTGGGGAAATAAAAACCAGACTGCCAGGACTGGGTATCGAACCTGGTTCTCCCGGGTGGTAGGCGAGACACTCAACCGCGTCGCCAAAGGGTTAACCCAACAGCAAGGCTGTTGGAAGTGACTATATCACCTACGATCACCACACTCTTCCCCTCTTTAGACTTTACATTTTTGGAGCTGGCATCAACTGCACATACTAGCAATTTCTAGCCATTTCCGCTCCCCGGTGGCCATATACCCGCACACCGAATTATCCTCGTCGCCATTAAAGTAAATTGGGAGAATAAAAACCATACGCCCTGACTGGGAATCGAACCTGGTTCTCCCGGGTGGTAGGCCAGACACTCAACCGCGTCGCCAAAGGGTTAACCCAACAGCAAGGCTGTTGGAAGTGACTATATCACCTACGATCACCACATTACTGTATCCACTGCTGGTGTTATGCGTGGGGGAGGTGCTCTGTGGTCAGTCGTGTCCTGGGAGAGCTGACTTGAAGCTCAATTGTCCTGGCACACCCAACATTTTCTTTTAGGGCATTCCAGTCGTGAATTGTTTTTACAAAGAAAGTTTTTATTATATTACAATCCAGTTTGGATTCCTGTCCCTAACCAGGAAGAAGAAGATTGCTGGATTTTATATATTTTTTGTTTTAAAACAGAATGATAAATACAAGATTTTTACTATGTTATCACTTTCACTATTTGGATTTGATTTTGGTTTAAATTTAGGTTTATTATTTAACGGTGTCAAGTTACTTGCACTGATACAGTCACTTCTAACAGCCTTTCTGCTGGTGTTAACCCTTTAGCAACATTGTGGATTTTCTCTTCTACCAACCAGGAGTAGCAGTTTCAATTCCTAGCTATGGCATAAGCCCCCCCCCCCCCCCTAATATTCATTTATACCAAACTGTCGGGCTAGCTTAGTCGGTTGCTTACAAGACTACTGATTTAGGGGTTGATGGTCTAGGCAATGCATACGTTCATGGAGTTTGGTCATTAAATAACTTCTGTGGCCTTTCTTCCTCCACTGTTGATTCTAAATCATTAAGAACAGTTGACAGTCACTGACGAGAGAATGTGCCTTGCAACCTTGTACACATACTTTTTACTTGCAACCTGAAATAAAGCCTAGATCATTCGATTGTTTGTCAAGCTTGTTTATTGATTACCATGACCCCTAACTTGTGTATAACTTAATTTTATTTTACTGTTATACTTTATATGTAAATTCTATTTATATTTCAGATGTAAGTTTTATTTAAAATAAAAATACAGTTAAGAAAAAACAACCAACTATGGCAACTCAGGAAGCTATTCATAAAAGGAACTTAGAGAGTTCAATACTCTTCATGCAACAAGAACATGCAGCAACTCTCAAGGCTTTACATGAAGAAATTAAAAAATTACAGAAAAAATGTTCAGGTATGAAGCACAGTTCTTCTTTCTTTATTTCATGCCTTGCTAGGGCATTTTTCCGTATGTGGGAAAGGGGCCTGACGCCTTACTTTATATAGAATGATGGCAGTTATTTATCACATTTTCATTGATAAGGGAATAAACAATCATCAAAGTTACTTCCAAGATTTGGGAAAACTGTAGATTTCAATAAATTTCAAAAGAGGAAGGCACCTGTAAACAGCCTCTGTTATGTCAGGAAAAAAATCCCCACTAGCAAACAACATATTAATCAAATAAAACCCAAAGCGGCTAGCATCCCTTACCTTGATCCGAGTGTGACTGTATACATCTGATATATCAACTTGGTCAAACAGATTTCAATCCCAAATAGAGGTTGTCAAGGACAATCAGATTACCTTTAATGTCAAGCCCTGAAGCTCTGGACATTGGATTCACAGGGTTCTCGGAAATGCTTAATTCTGCGTATCTGGACGCGTACTTCGCCCAAAAAGCCAGATACGAGTCCCGATATGCGTCAAATTTCTGGCCAAACGTTTAACTATAATTGAAAATTAAGTGTTAAGTTTAACTTATGTTTAATAAAAAAGGCGGAGGGTACACCTTCTCGGCCAATCAGCGTCCGCTAAAAAATCATTAGTGTTACATGTCGGCTGGATAACATCGCTTACGTAATCAAATGGTTGCAATTAACAAAGACGTGTCAAGCTGTGATATTGCCATGATTCGAGTAGATGAAAATCTTTTGTAATGTTTGTCGTTAAGCTGATAATTGTATTAAATATGAGTCTGTTGTGAAGCAGTTAAAAATACGTAATAAATTGGTTGATTTTTAAAGACAATTGAAGGTGACAATAATTTAACAATAATCTCAGATGAGATAATTAAAAAATCGTAAAATTCCACAAGAAAAGAATGGTACAAGCAACTTGTTTTGTCATCATTTATAATCAAATGGAGTTATTATTCATTAATAGTCATTTCATATCGTAAAAATTAAAACCCTTCAATCCCTGTGATTTATTGTCATATATTTTGGCAACCGAGGCTATCGCCAATTCAAGTGATACATTGTTAAATCTACATATATAATTTTATTACCATAATATTTTGATTATTTGTATTCTTAATTTAACAAAAAAGGATGTCAATATTGAGGACATTGATTACATATTTTCCAAAAATGCCATTACTGCATTTAAACCCATATGAACATATACCTTCAAGCAAAAGGGCTAAACCGGTAGGATATGTCAATTGGAATGAGTATATTGAATGTAAAACACTACTAACACATTTTTTCTCAATTGAAATGAAAAATATATAATTTTAGGTTACAACTTGATACAAAATCACCATGTTCTGTGAATGTTGAATAAAACATTAAACAAAGTATGAATTCATTTATTAAACTGCAAATGTAAATTACATGAATTGTTTGTTTTTTCCTTTAAAATTTCTATTATTGCAAGTTTTATCATTTTATAAATCTGAGTCATTTTTGTGAGTTTGGGCAGTCTGTCAGTTGGACAACATATAAAACAAACAACAAAAGCATTGCCATAGTGCATTTACACATGGGTCTTTTGCCAATTATGACAGATACTATGGCTGTGTAACATTTAAAGTAGTAATATATCAAGGGCAAAAATGTGGGACTTCAACTTTTGGCTTGGGACTCCAATTTTTCTCAGAAGGGAGTCCTGGACTCCTACTTGTGAAATCTTAGTGAGAACCCTGGATTCAGCAAAATTGAACTATTCTACTGGACAAAGTGAGGGTTTACTGAACCTTAAAAAAATCTTACTGTTTGTTTTATTACAATATACTGTCCCTGTAATATTTAAAGTAAACAGGTTTTGACAAGTTATAACAATATTTTTATATATTGTATTAATTATATAATTTTTATTGAAAATGTAGAATGTTGGTTGTTATAAGTTGATGAACTGTCAGACCTTGTAAATTCTAAGATCAATTTTGGTCCATGGCTTGAGCCCAAGTACCAAATATATTTTTTTTGGAAGAAAGATTTTAGTTTCTTACTGTGGGGTAGAAGTCTAGTCCTGGTGAATCCTAGAATGATGGTTTGGTGAACTGTTCACCTCATATGACTTTAGTCTTCAATATAGGGCGTAGAAGAAATATAAACCAAACTTTGATTTTGTATGTTTATTGTATTGTTACAGATTTAACGTTTGAACTCAACATGGCTGGGTTAGATATCCAAGATGGAGGTATGTATCCAGAATTTAATTTCATTGTAGGGGAAACGTGGCAGGTCCCTTTTTTAGGGGAAAAAAGCAGCAAAAATGAAACTGGGGGAAATCTTTATCCTTAGGTTTAAGTGTTATAGATAATATCCACTAACTGTAAAATTCTTAAAGGCATATTTCAAAAATGCTTGAATATATCATTATTTAAGAACAATGTCTGTGAGTTTTTTTGCCTCAAAATATGCCAAGAATTTGGTCTTTAACTTAAAAATCTCAAATTCATGACCAAAAATTCACAATTAAAAGCAGATTATTATAAGGCATAATGGCCAAAACTTTTTTGGATTTAGTTCCAACAGTGGCTGACAACTACCCTACATTATTTAGAATCAGTGGTAAGAGGGAGAATGGCCATTGAAATTATTTCATGACAAAGGTCAATGAAGGTATGCCTTGCCTGGAAATCAAACCAATGCCCCCTCTTTCAGTTAACTTTTATGCTACCGACTGAGCTGGCTGGTGAGCTAGGCAGCCTTTATATCTTCTATGCCATTTATCTAAATTACATTTTGTTTGTCAACTTTTGTATCCATGGTAGGTAGCATAGTTGGTAGCGCACCAGGATGTCTAATCTAGTGTCCTGAAGGGAGTACAGGTTCAAATCCCACCCGCGGATGTTATACCCTTCCATGAAAATTTGACAATTATGTCAATTTTCCTCTATTAATAAGATGTATGGAGAAGTTTCTGGCCTTGTGGAAGGGTAGATGAGTACTGGTTATAGACAAGGGTCCAGAAAAGCTAGATTAGGTGCGCTGGATGCCGTAAAATAACAAAAAAAATAAGTCAACTTACTTTTTTATTATTTTTTAGTCCCAGCAGAAGTTACTGAACATATAAAACATTTAGAAAAGATGATAGACACTCAGAGAGAAACCCAACATGAACTCGAAGTAGAATTGGAGAAAAAAGATCAACTCATTAAAGAAAATGAATACACATATAAAAGACAGAAAATGAAACATATTGAAGAATTACGTGCAAAGAATAAAGAAATGGAAGAATTAAGAGCTCAGCTTGATGCAGCAGCCAACAGTAACGCTTATTATCAAAATGAACTATTGAAAATCAAGAAAGCTAAGTTTGCTTCCCAAGGTGGAGGACACACTTCACAAATACCATATGACAGTGTTAGTCATGCTCCAGCGCCACCGAAAGAGAGCAGATCAAATCCTAAAAGAGCTTTTCATATACGTAGAACATTAAATGAACCAGTTAAAGATGAGACACTTGAAATAAAACCTGGGAGTGGGGGAGTTGTGAGGGGATCTTCAGGTGGTACGAGTCGGTCTGACTCACCTGCGGAATTAATTAAGCCATTCTTGCGATCCGAGGATGCCGAGATACAAATCAAGACCAGCAATCCTTTGCCACCTATTCGCACATCGTCCGGTCGAGTTTTATTCCGAGAACCAGTTGACGTGGTTCATGTAAGTGTTCATAATGTCCCGAAGCCATTGTCTAAAAGTAAATCTTCTAAGGCCACACAGGAAGTAGAAACGCTGGCCGTCGGTCAAGTTTCTCATGCGGATCCATCATGGAAACATCATCGTAGAAAAGAATCTCATAGTTCAGAGTATCGTTAGAATGTTTTAACTTTGTAGATGGAATTTTTTATTATACATTTTTTTTAAATCATTTTGTTCATGAACAAATAAACATTTTAAGTAAAGAAGAATTATTTCATGGTCACATGTTGTTACTATTTATTTTATTGTTATTTTTTTTTTGATATTTGTTTTTCATGAAAATTTAGTTATTCATTTGATTGTTTTTGTTTTTGTTTCAAATTTATATATTTGACCAAGTCTTAGATTTTTCGTGAGATCAGATTAAGTTTATTAACATTATTCATTGTGTGACGCTTATTGTCATAATCAGGAATCCTCAGGGAATACCTTTTCAGTGTTTCTGAGATTTCTACGTAATGTTTGGGATTCCTACAATAAAAGACAAAACTGAATGCAAATTAGCAGAAAAAAATTGTTGTAAACAATTCTTGGAAAATCGAATTCTCTTTTATAAGAGAAGGACAATTTTAAGAATCCTGTAAGAGTTCTGGCTAATCTTTAGATATCTCTTTAGTTTTTAGGATGCTCAGAACTCATGCACATTGTTTGGGTTAAATCCTACTGTTGTTTCACTTCATTAGACATATTTCATGTTTGTTCATAAAAAATGTTTACATATATTGATATGTTTACATCTATTGCTTGGTGACAATACCTAGTGACTATGACCTCATAGATGCTACTCTTTCAAGAAGAAAAAGTTCAAAATTGGCCTCAACTTTAAAGATTTAAAGAGCTGTAAATATTTTTATTTTATCAGTCAGATTTCTATGACACCTATGTGAAGCTAAGCAGAAAATTATACACTATCTGATGTGCATCATATATCCAACGCCAGTTTTATATATTTTATGCAAGGGCTCTTGTAAACCTTCGAACATTTTTCCAAAACTAACTGTTTTCAGAAAATGAAGAAAACTTGAGACTGGAGCTGACTTGAAAAGGAAAATGATTCTAGGCGGATACTTTACTATTTTTTTTTTAAATTGTAGCATTTGTGAAGTTATAATCAAGTTGTATTGTCACAGTGTATTATATTTTTAGTTAACCCTGAGAAATTCAGACACCTTTTGAACCAAGTTAAATGTTCAAATATTGTTGTTTTTACTTTAGTGTCAGAAATGGGGACCGAGCACGGCTGCCAGTCTCGAGCAGATTTTAGTCGAGTGATTATCAACAAATAAATTTTACCATATGAAACAATCAACTTTACAATTATCAGAGGCTTGAAGAAATATTTATTGCCATTCATCTAGATTTTTAAAATTCATTTTTATTAGGAGAAATAAATGCTGATCAACTGATTTTTCAGAAATGTTTGACACCTTTCAGTTGATATCAAAATTCCATAAGTTGTAAATCAATATAAACAGATGAAGGTGTGTTTTGTTAACTTGGTGTACTTGGCGTACAGTATTTTTGGGAGGAAGGATGTATGCAAAAGATGAAGGTGTCTTGAAAGAGCAAAGCCTGTATAATGCTGTATGCTTATCAAATTGTTGAGAATTCAGAAGGTTTTGTATTTCTCAGGTGACGCCAGATTAAGTCACATGTAATTTTTCATGGTGATGTGAAACCGTCCAAATTTTGATATTTTTAAAAATCATGATTCTAGAGATATTTTTTATGATGTTTTTTTATAGTTGACTATTTCCATTGTTGTTTTATAGATTATTATTTTGTTGTTGTATTTTGAAGTAAAAACTGCTGCACATTATTGATGTATTTTTTACATTGTCCATTTTAATGTTTGTGTCTTTTCATGTATAGAAATTGATAAATAGTGCTGGGTCCTTCCTTCCACAGGTAAATCAAAAGACTAAATCTGGAATTCAAATATTTAGGGAATTTTTCCATTTGCTACAAACAAACTTTCAATGTTACAATAATGAAATGTGCACAAAGAACAATTTGATTATATCTCGTAATCTGTGTTTCTTGATCGTCAGTAACAATGTGAGTAAATAACTTTGTATGCACTGTCTGTGCATAGATGGAAGAACCAATAAATTGGAGTTGAGAATAAGGTCTATTAAGATCTACTTGTTTGCAGATTTGGTTAAATATTTTGATATCACAGGCCTTGACATAAACTTTTTAAGTAGGATAATAATAAAGACTTTATTTATGTAGTTATTTATTTAACTTGCCCAAATCAAATGTTCACCAGTAGTAACAAGTTGCTTGAACACAAATATTTGGTCATCGGGGGCAATCCAGCGACATTTAACTAGACTGAACATTGAGTAAAGTATTGTTTGATTGAAGGGCCATCTACACTGCATTACCCGGGTTTATATCCAAATTAATAAGAAATATATTAGATGAAAAAAATTATTATCCTTACATAGGAACTCATGATAAAATCTGAGGATTCCAACTGAAAGGACCAACTTACCAATTGGATCTCTTCAGACTTTATCAGGGAAAATTACTGATATTGAATATTGTATTCTGATGAGCCAATTATTTAGAATATAGAACTAAGTCGACTTAGATCTCTTTATGTTTATAAACAAATGATATGGTGCCATACCATTGCCACAAAATATATTGTACAAACAATTATTTGTATTCAAATTAGTGTAAATGGTACAAGTTTATACAGTACCCATCAAAAGTTTGGAGACAAAAGAAATTTACTACAATTTTTTGAATTTTGATGATTATCTTTGAACAATTTTTTTCAATATATTTAAGTATGGTTTGTGATAAAATGGGAAAAAACCATCAATGCAACACATTTTATAAGTGTCAGCATCTGACATACTAAAGTCTACAAAACCATGTTTATTGTAATTATTTTCCATAACAAATTTTTTATGTTATTTTTGTTGACTCATTAATATTTATAATGATAACCAAAAAAAACTAATGCAAAACTACAAAGCATTTCAAAATAAACAGTTATCAAATTTTATATAAAAAAAAGCTATTAAGTAGGCCTACAATCTGAAAATGTCTCCAAACTTTTGGTGGGTACTGTATATACATGTATATATAATATCTGTTTATCACTAGTTGTTTTTGCCTGAATGTTTATTCTTACCTGTTCATATTTGTTGTTTAAATTTTGTAAATCTGGTACTTGGCCAATCCTTGGCTGAAAGGAAAAATTATGTGTGTTCATTCTGCTGATCATTTTTGGAAACTTTCTGATTATTTTGCTGATCTTATAAAGAAATCTTTCAGGGTATTTTGCTGATCTTTAGCTTTTAAAGCATTATTTATCCCTCAGTAAAGTGTTGAAGTGTAAACAAAGGTTTGATTTTTAAAATGAACCATTAAGTAAGGGGCCAAACAAGGGTTGATATTTGATTGAAGAATAAGTATCTAAACATTAATCTCTGTTCTCAATATAGGATGAGTTTGATTGAAATATGTTTGTAAATCAACTCCAAGTTATATAATTTTGCCCACCGCAGATTTTATTATTCAGTAAATGTTTGAAAGCTTTACTCGATGGTTTATGACAAAATGTTTCAGTGAATATTTGATCCTTTAGAATTCAACATTAATTCTGCAATTTGTTTTCTTAAAGTTTTTTTAAAAAATTGTTCAAGCTAGCAAAACTAAGATGGTTATTTCCAATAACAAAAGTTCAGAATTGTTACTTGCTCAGTTGGTAGCATGCAAGTCTAGTGAGGGTCATGGGTTCAATTCCCAGGCATGGCATTTGTTTGTTGAGTTTTGTCATGATATAACTCTACGGCTATTTTCCCTCCTACCACTGACTTTAAATCATATAGGACAGTTGTTAATTACATACAGAAGTTTGCACCTAGTTGTCTGGTTAACAACTTAATGCAAATGTATAAAGATTTAGCCCTTCCAGGAAATGTATGTAGGTTGACTGACTGCTGTAAGCTGAGGCTGAAATAAAATCTGATGAATTTTGAGGTAATTGATGACAAGATCTTGTTATAAAATTATGTTGAATCATTATAGGACTTAGATAGGTTAGTACAATACTAGTCTTACTACATGTAAATAAAGAAGGAGATAGACTTGTCTAGCACTGACTTATACAAACTTATTCCAATGTTCTTTAAGTGTTGTGAAGTGTTTGATGTGTTGTAACAAAGTTTTTTTATCATTCTTATTATCAAGATATAAACATAAAAAAGTTCTCGTTAACGTAAAAAAATTGTAGAATTTGTTCAGAATGCAGAGAACAAGGACCCTAACTCTTGCTTGTTTTGTTTACAGAGTTATTTCTCTGTTTGTTCATCTAACCCTATTCTGGTCAATCCCATATTTTACTCTCCCCCTTCTTCCAAAATGGTCACCACAAAAAGCTTGAAATAAGTATTTTATTCTGAATTTACTGGATGTCACAATTAAACAAGTAACTTTTCCATGTGCCTGTAAACAGATGTCCCAGAGGGGTCCCAGTCCAGGCTGCTGCTGGGGATTGAAGCAAGAGCAGAACCCTTTGTTGCAAGAAAAAAATAAAGAAAATTGGCACAAAATGGTGACAAGATAACATGATTTTAGTCTCTGAAAAGTACTTGCACTTTAAGACCTCATTATGGGAAATGGAAAAAATTGTGAATTAAGAATTCAGAAAAAATTCATCAAAATTCTGACCAGTTAGAAGTTACTTGAAATATTATTATTGTTGTTTTGTCTGAAGTTCAAAGTCTATGAAAACAAAGATTGAACCTTTTTGTTTTTATGTCTTGCTTGAAAGAATGACATTGTTTATTTATAAAATATTTCTATATGTAATACTTCTCTTTGAAGATAAAATGAAGTTATGTATTATTTCACTGTCTGTGATGTTTTGTTTTCACACTCAATGAATGTGATATAAAAATAAAAAAAGGTCCAAATCAACATATTTTATCTTCTCTCTATATATTTGACTTATACAGGGTATAGAGTTTGGGTAAAACAATACAGGGTCTAGAGTTTGGGTGAAACAATACAGTTTAAACATTTAACAGTACATATTGTTTCATGTGTAGACAAGCTAAGCAAAAATAAATGTACATAAAGTACTCAAATTTTCAATTTGTGACCCCAGGGATAGTGTCAGATGTGTCCCTGGGGAGAGAGTTGTGACCCTGGGGTAGGGCCAGTTGTGTCCCCTGGGGTAGGGCTAGTTGTGTCCCCTGGGGTAGAGCTAGTTGTGACCCCTGGGGTACGGCTAGTTGTGACCCCTGTGGTAGGGCCAGTTGTGACCCCTGTGGTAGGACCAGTTGTGTCCCCTAGGGTAGGACCAGTTGTGTCCCCTAGGGTATGGCTAGTTGTGACCCCTGGGGTAGGACCAGTTGTGTCCCCTAGGGTAGGACCAGTTGTGTCCCCTAGGGTATGGCTAGTTGTGACCCCTGGGGTAGGGCTAGTTATAGGGCTCTATATCGGTCAGAATGATCGATACGATATTCATATCGATACAAAATGATCGATATTCGATATATCATATGATATTTTAATGATAAATAGAACATTTATAAAACAGCGAAACAGAGCTGTTTTGGTTATTGTAACTGAAGTAACACCTTACTACTAAATGCACTGCCTTATTAATATTTCAAATGTAAAGTCTTTTGTCTTTGCATCTTTAAAAAGAAATATCGTCGCATCCAGTTAGTCTGGATCAAGACATGATCTTTCTGCTGATAGGATATCTCCAGAGGTTAAAATATCCGTTCTGTAGGTACTGAAGTGGCCTGACTGAGAACCAAATTCTGTTGATATTTGGTTTTAGATATATTTCCAGTCATTCGTATTTGCATGACACTAAGCAAAGATAGGCAAAAGGAAAAACATACTCGTTCAGAAATTCATCTATTCACATGACATATCGCTTATGTACAATAAGGTTCTACATTGCGGATCTGTCCCATCAAATCCGAGTGACACTTAAAACGAAAGTTCATACACACGGCATTCTAACGCAACAGTTACTTCCGTTAGATTGAAAGAACATAACATGACGTAATCGGTGTAATCGGAAGCAATAGAAAGTTGATTTGGCGATACAAAGTATCATCTGATTAGCAGGCAATGAATTTTATTTGTATGGCCGTCATTGTTCGATATTTTGTTCAATACGGAAAGGTTCGATCCGATATATCTATCGAACCTACAATACCGGTATTCGATATTTATCGTTTACCGGTTTAGAGCCCTAGCTAGTTATGACTCCTGGAGCATTACTTGCAACAATCTTTGAAAATGAGGTTATACCACTTATTAAAGTCGAACCTTCGGAAAACAGATTTTTAAGAAATTGCAGACAGTGGACACATTCTCAGAAGCCAGATAGACTGGTAACAATCACTCTTCTTGAGTACTTTGTGCTTCGGTGAGCTAATAAAGGAGAGGGGAAAACCTGAACTGGGCTAAAAACTGTGACCCTTCAACAGAGTGAAGTTAATGTGATTTGATGTTGGAAACATTAGTCCTTCAGTGATCATGAAATTCATCATAATGCTGTTTCAATGAATAAAAAAAACTAATAAAAACATTCGCTTGTTCTGTGAATTTTTATTTTTCAAAAGATTATAACACATTAACACAAATAACATGTATTAATGTTATACTTTTACAATCAAGACAAAGATGCAAGATAGAAGATTCCAATACAGGTGAAATAAAATAATTACCAGTCATTTGTTACCTGACCCTTTTCTTAGGGGAAGTACAGGGGATAGTGGGGAATTAAGTTATACTAATCCCGTTCTGTTTCCCCAGCACTGTGATGGGACTGTTTGTTTGTTTGTTTGGGTTTTACGGCGCACCAACACAGAAAGGTCATATCGCGCCGGAACTGTGATGGGACTCTATGGGAATAGAACTAATTTGCACCAAAATAAAATCTGACATCTAGCCTGTTTCTCACAATTTATAGGACAAAAGACTATACTGGGTATTCAACCATCTGAATATTCACACGGGGCCGAGATATTTTCAGATTTTACATGTATCTAAGATCAAGTCCTAACTATATCCCCGGGGATTGTGGGGAGTACAAATGACAGGTGTGTTATCAAAATACATTAAAACATTCTTACAATGAATAGTAATCAAAATAAAAACAAAAATTCAAATTATTTTACAATAAATCAAATATGCAAATAGAGTCTACAAATTTAGCTAGAGGACCATGGACCAAGGCTGCCAAAACATTGAGATCTTCATATGAATTTTTGGGGTATGAGTTTGCTGCAGTTCATTTAAAGTGAAATCTGATTAAAACCCGATCTAAAATTTTCCTCTTGCCTACTCCCTAATTTAGATCTGGCCATTTTTAAACAAGGGTCATGTTCAGGTGACCTTTTCTGATCATAATATTAATGATGAAATGATGAAAATGTTATGATAAGTAACTTGTTTACTTTGCCTACGTCATGCAATTTGAAATGAGCTGTCTAATCGATGACTGTGAATAATACCCCAGTTAAATTAGCTAGCAAACCTTGGTCTAAAAAATAGAAATTACGAAAACCATAATGTTATTAATAGTGTTTCGTCTAGATGAAAGCTACGCATTGATTGGTCGACACAAAGTTCATCTCGACGTGACCTTCCACGGAGACAGTAGAGATCCTGTACGACAGCGGTCTACAGGATATCTGTTTACGGAGATTGTTTAAAGTGCAAATAAAAGTAGTTCTAAATGAAGAAAAACACAATTAAAAACAAATATTTTAAAAAATGTTCTTATTTCAGCATATAGAGTATAACTCAACATATAGGCTAGTGATCTACTATTGGTGTCATGCTACTGTCCATTGACTGGTTGCATAGAAACTAACCCATTGTTCAAGTAAATCAAATTATTATTAAACATATTTAACTACATAACATGACAGGTAACCCGTCTATTTAAAAAAAAAAAAATAAATAAAATCTTAGCAATATGTTAAAGTATGCAAAAGTAGCAAAGCATGACGAAAGCACAGTTAAAAGTTGGTGATTTCAGTGAACTCATTCTGTGTACAACTGACTAATTCAAAAACAGCTATACATAACACAACTACAAGTACATAAAACGATACAATTTCAGTTGAAAATACTTTCAAATATTTGGGTTTTTCTCTGCAGTAAAGATGAATTTTCATGATTGCAATGAAAACATGAGTACAAAGTACAAGATTTAATCTCACGGGTTAAGTGCAAAATGGCCGTTACTCAATCTAAGGAAAGAGCAAGTTACTGCCGTTTTGTGCTAAACCCTATGTCTGTGTCTTGGCTTTTCAGCAATAATGTGTAAAAATCTTTGTTTGTACTGCATGTACAAGTAAATAAAAATTTGATTAAGGTGATATACAATATTATAAACATACAAAATACAATGTACATGTATAAACAAATAAACAGATAAACAAAATGTAAACAGGAAATGAACAAATAAACTACATGTTTGTATATGATGGTATGTTTAGACAGAATGTCACATTTGTAATTTTGTCTGTAAGTAGACCATTCATAATTCATGATGTTTTAACACTGTGTAAATAAATTTGCACAATTGCCTTATATATAAATATTGTAAATTGTTATCACTTATAAAATGATTTACAATATTGATGTTAAATAGAGTCTCTATGAAATTTTCACCGGATAAATAACTCAATAGCTGACAAAGATTAATTGAAAAATGTCTATGTACATAACTTAGGAATTGCAGTCTCATAATTTGAACTTGAGAGCACTATGCAACTAAATGTCTTTGCATATCTGTGATTGATAAATGACACAGTGTACAATTTTGAATATCTCTACGATTGTAGGTGAATGTCAAGAATTTAACTGTTTTTATGGCATGTATAATGTCTGGCTTATTTATGGCACTTGACCATATAATAGATGGGGTGATATCTAGCTGGATATTTTTAGACGCGTAAAGTCAGCATCACTAGAAATATTTGTTAACCATATGTAGAACTATAATAATAATAATAATAATATTTATTTGGCATAGTGTACACATAGCATAATTACATAAACATATGATTACATCACAGTGTGTTGTAATTAAACCATGACCTGCACACCAACACCAGGGATAGCACAAAAAAGGACAAGCCCTTATTTCCATTGTGGTCCCTGAATGATATTGATATGATATTGTCCTACAGCTTTATTAATAATACGTTTCCATACATGTTTAGTAGGTAATCCAGCAGTGTCTAAGTAGACGTTCCAGTATGTATTTAGTCCATATTTATCTAAGATAGAGTAGATATCTGGAATAAATCCTGTTTGATCAGTATAACCACGTTCAATAAAAAGATTAGATTTGAAGGCATAAGACATCAGCTTGATAGATATACAAACACTAACCTCTAAAGTTCACTCTCACATTCACAATTTTATACTTAAAAGAATTTCAAATAGTTGTAAAGCAGTTTATTGTTAAATCATATTAACTTAACTTTTTGTAATCGGTGCATTTTTCTTATGTATATAAAATAATTAAATTACAAAAATATCTAAAACTTATCAAACTAATTCGAGAACAGTTCATAGTGATACATTGATCGTAGTTTTAGTGGCTGAAAGATAACTTTTTTGCAGCAATTAAGAAATACCAAAGAAAATTCCATTTCCAATTTATGAATAATGAATGAAATAAACAATTATATATAATTCTTCAAACTTGAGGTTGAAAATTGTAGCAATTCAAATAAGTTTACTGTAAATTGAACTTTGTTGTATACCAGCACTCCATTGGTCTGTAAAAAATGAAAACAAAATACATTACTCAGGCTGTCAACCAGATCATCTCCAAAATATAGGTGGAATATAGGAACAATTTTGCAAGAAATATAGGAGGTTTTGGACATTTTTTGAGGCAAAATATAGGAGTTTCCAACTTAAAATAGTATCATTTTCTACTACTATATATACATATAATTAATATTACAATAACTACCTTTCACTTACTGTAATTTACAATAGTCAATGATTAAACACTCAATGTCAGCTAAGTGGGCATTTTCAAATTTTCACTGTCCTTTGGCCCGCATTTTTAGCTGAGATTTTTTTCTCATTAGATGTATCCAACTTATATGTACCTCAAACAAAAGTTTTGTCCCTCATTGAACATACTTTCTGATGAAACTTTAATCCAAAGGGACAAAAACTGTTGATTTTGAGTTGTCCCTGCATAGGGTATTTGTTTTAACTACAATATAGTTTTGAGATGGTTTACTTTTTTTGCTGCAAATGTCACCAGCAAGGATGCGAGAAATGAAAAATGACATATGATCAAACATTCCTCCTGAATATGGAGCACATACTAAATCAACCAAAGTAACAATAAAATGTCCGAGTAGTTCAACAAAAGAAAATTTATCTGCTAATATTCCAAATGATTTAGAAAAAACAACAACAGAAGAATGCATTACAAATGAGGCTTTTACGCACCCAGTACTATCTACATGTTTACATGAGAAAAAAAGATTATGTATCAGGTAAATTCAATATTGAAAAAGTACTGAATGGAGTTTGAGCAAGCACATCAAACCAATGCACATGACAAATAGACAAAACAATTTTGTTTTTTTAAAATGCCTATTTGAGACCTAGGAAAACAAAGGGCCACCTTGTAGATTTAAGACCAAGGTCAGCGGCATACAAAAGTTGGTCTTGAAATGACCAGGTGAAAGCACTAAAACAAAATTATAAACCTTTTTATAAAAAGAAAAACAAGTAAATTTGTGAGCTAATGCTCACTAGTGACACCCCCGCCAAAAATAAAAATATGCGACAAACAGGAAGTAGATGAGCAAGGAGCATGCAATCGCTTTACACCACATGGGACAATGGGATGAAGCAATATGCAAAGTATTAGGCAGCTGCATGTTATAGTTGCTGAGAAAACTGCGACGGAAATTTTGTAACGGACGGACGCGGGTAAAACAGTATACCCCCCTCTTCTTCGAAGTGGGGGTATAATAAACAAAAGTCTTAACATGAATTCAGATTGTAAGGAATTACCATACTATTAAAACTAATGAAAACAAAACATCGTCCAGCACACCAGGATCTAAAACCAAATTAAAACTTAATTATGCAGGTATAGGTCCTGAGTTCCTGATATTACCAGAGAAACTCAAGAAACACTTGTATATGCAAATAATGTAATCAAAAAAGTTTAATTACAAACAACAACACCACGGTCCAAAACAGTACACCAGCCGAAAGAAGGACAAGCTGAAAAAATACTTAGATAGTGAGACTTTTAAAACAAATTGTTGAGCCTCTACCTCGTTGAAAAACAAATCGACTATTTTGTTGCAATAAAACTGACAGCAGCTTTCTACAGAACTAGATAATATGTAAAGTTATATGAAAATGGACCAGATATTTTGAACTCATTAGTCATGAACTGCTTTTGATAAATGAGTAAGGTATGTTAACAAATACAAAATAAATGTTTACTGAAAAATCAAATAAATATGTCTTTTTCTGACAAATAAACATATTTGAAGCAAAAGAGCTAGCATTGTTTTGCTTTGAAACATAAATTGTGCCTAAAGGAGGATGTCTTTTAAAATAAAAGGCAGTGGAACTTATGTGAATTGAAAAAGTAAGATACGTTACCATTTTAGGTTTACGTATTTTGATTAAATTTACCCTTAATATATGTCAATACTTTTAGTAAAATACGTTATTATTTACCTTGTACAAATTAAGTGATTAAACCTTACACTAGAAACATATTAGCGGCATTTGAACTGGGTTTTTAGTGTTTTCTTACATTGACTTTTGTGCTCTGGTGGTATTGTTTTATTAACGTATTACCTGAATAAAACGAATTGATTTAGAAACACATTCAAATAAATTTTTTTTATTGTGTTTATGTTAAATCAAGGACAAATATAACTTCATTCCGTAAGAAGTATATAAATAGTTGTCATGCAGTTTACTGTCATACTATGAAATACCTTTTAATAATTATTGATTAGATTTGCTATTGTCCATCTGTTCTAGAAATTTTATTTTAAAAAGTTTAATGTATCTTACTTAACATTTATACAACCTTTCGTTAAGCAATGACAACTTTCAGCACAGTCCTTAATAAAATCTCCGATGCGTATTTTCTACTTCCAAATAGGTTAATGTTAAAGATAATAATGATAAAAGATGTTAAACTGTTACTTCATTTTTGATAAATTGTCAAATCCTAAATGCCCATTTAATTGACATCGAGTGTAAAGTGTCTACCGTACAGATGAACAAAACCATTAACTTTGAACAACTATCAAGGTATCAAAGCAATATTAACTCTTTTCATTATTGGCAACAATTTTTTTTAAAAATAATATAGGAATATTTTTTAAAATATAGGAGAATATAGGAAAAATAGGAGGTTTTTCAAAATATAGGATTCTGGCCCAAAATATAGGAGTTATATAGGAATATAGGAATCGGTTGACAGCCTGCATTACTACCAGTTAGTACATGCCAATCTGATTAAAAACCTATCTAACTTATGTTATAACTGACAAACACGCAATCTTATATTAGCAAATAGCATACATAGTAACTGTTCATAATCCAATATACTCAATCTTATATTTGCAAATAGCATACATAGTAACTGTTCATCATATGCAATATAAAAACATCAATATTTAAACATAGATAGAACAAGGGTTTTATTGTGGGATAGACAAAGAATATCAAACATGTCTTTACAGTGAATCTTTAATTACTAGTACAGTAATACTATCAATCTATCTGACTGTTTAAATGCTGATTTGAGCCTCATTAGTTTAGACAGAAATATGTTCGTGGCGATTATACTCGCGAAAATTTGCGAGTTAAAATTAAAGTTACTCGCAATTTGCAAAAACCCACTCACATTTTGCAACCATCGTAGAATTTCTTATCTCATGATTACATGGGTGGTCTTGTTAACACAGCTGAAAAAATAAACAGAAAAATAGAAATAAAGACAAATTTGATGTCACTACAAGTTGTTCATATAAACATAGTCAATTGTTCACTAAAAAGCAGTAGCTAGCTTGGTTGGTAGCATGCAAGTCTACATGTGGATTTCTAGTGAATTCAATTCCTGGTCGGGGCAAATTTTGTGGAGTTTGGTCATGAAATTATTACTACAGCCTTTCTTCTGCTAACCACTGATTCTTAATCATGTAGGGCAGTTGTTAGTCACTGACAAAAGTATGTACAAATCTAGAGATTAAAACTATCCAGGTTAGTTGAGTAGGTTGACTGCTGTTATATAACCCATACTATGTGTTACTACAGCATAAAAAAACCCAAAGATTTATACCATGGGCAATTTCAACATAACCTAGTAATATCTTTCTTTAAATTTATTCTGTGTTGATACAAAATGTCACTAATAGCTTTTTAAGAACAAACGTCACTTTAAATAGTAACATCTTACTAAAAAAACACAGTGTTGCATGTACTAAAAATAGCACAACATCACTATAAATGTAACCCATTACTAAAAATAGCACAGTGCTACTAAAATTAGCACAACATCACTATAAATAGTAACCCATTACTAAAAACAGTACAGTGTTACTAAAATTAGCACAACATCACTATAAATAGTAACACATTACTAAAAATAGCACAACATCACTATAAATAGTAACACATTACTAAAAATAGCAGTGTTACTAAAATTAGTACAACATCACTATAAATAGTAACCCATTACTACAAACAGTACAAGGTTACTAAAATTAGCACAACATCACTATAAATAGTAACACATTACTAAAAATAGCACAACATCACTATAAATAGTAACACATTACTAAAAATAGCAGTGTTACTAAAATTAATACAACATCACTATAAATAGTAACCCATTACTAAAAACAGCACAGTGTTACTAAAATTAGCACAACATCACTATAAATAGTAACACATTACTAAAATTAGCACAACATCACTATAAATAGTAACACATAACTAAAAATAGCAGTGTTACTAAAATTAGTACAACATCACTATAAATAGTAACACATTACTAAAAATAGCAGTGTTACTAAAATTAGAACAACATCACTATAAATAGTAACACATCACTAAAAATAGCATAGTGTTCATAAAATTAGCACAACATCACTATAAATAGTAACATGTTACTGAAAATAGCCTAACATTACTATTAATAGTAACAAATATACCTGGGGCAATTTCAACATCATATCTTTCCTTTAATTCATTCAGGGTTGTTTCAAAAGGTGAAGAATAGCTATAATATATATATTCCTCTGTAGTTGTGATCCCTCCTATCAGCAGTGATACAACAAATACAGAATTATCCTCAGGATTGTCAGAACAAATCACAGATCCACTATCACCTTTCTCTGAAAAACTTTCTGAAAAACATAAAAGGATATTTCTCAAATTTGATGTTATATTGATTTTCATTTCATTAAGGAAGCTATGAAATCATATTTTCAAGATTGGCATATCCGTAAGTGAAAATGTAATTGCCCGAGTTGATAAATTGAAATAGAACGATCATATTCCAAAATTGACATTGTTTCTTCCCAGCTATTTGTATTGTTAGAGAAATTTTGATGACGGCATTATGATGTTATATCTTTACTAGACATGAAAATGTAAT
Organism: Mactra quadrangularis; assembly: GCA_025267735.1. Lineage (NCBI taxonomy): Eukaryota > Metazoa > Mollusca > Bivalvia > Venerida > Mactridae > Mactra > Mactra quadrangularis. The sequence continues at coordinate 40,907,480 of CM046305.1, read as the reverse complement.
ATTTTGCATTTTCATCATATTTCCATTGAATAATGCCAGATTTTAACTGTAAACATGAAGGAAAAATAAAAGTGTTTGTTCCGTTCCTGACAATATTGTTATAAGTCTCTTGAAACTAAAACAAGGATTTTATCACAATAAAATACTTTATCATATTTATTTGACACACATGATTCTTCATTTTATTTAATTGTACAATATAAGGGGCTTAACATAAACATTTAGACTGCCCAGTCAGATGGCCAAGTATACAATTTGCTTGCCATGATTTTTCATTGCCCACTTAAATGGTTCTTCAAATAAAATGTTAGAGTCATTCAAATACATGCAACATTATTCTGGTTGCCAAATTTGGTAACTGTAGGTCTTATGGTTTTTGACAAGATTTTTTTGAAGAAATTGCTGACAATGGATGGACATAAGCACACACACACATCTGGCCTTTGGCCCCACAATAGCTGGTCTTGAGTACTTTGTACCATAGTGAGCTAAATAGCTCAGCTTTCAAACAAACAAATAATGTTTAATAGGCAGAAATTTAAGATGTAATACCTCGTCTTTCTATAGGTCCATCTTCCATAATGTTTGCTTCTTCAAGCACATCTGCTAGAGGCCCAATCAATATGCTCTTCCCATATCGGATCATATTCCTTAATCCTATATTCCCATTGATAAGCATGTCGCGACTGGCATAATCAGCAGATATTACAACTCCCTTTGTAAAATTTGTGGCTGCCCCTTCTTTTTGTACCTGCTTGCCGCAAGGATTGCCGGAAAAACAATTCCATTGATTTGTGTATGATAATGGATTAAAACGCTTTAACTTGCTGTCACATGATCTCTGTCTCAAAGGGTCCACAGCAATGGTTGCCACATCAAGTATTTCCTTTATATAGGCTTCACATTTCTTCGGTCCAAGACAAACAAAATCATCCCCAGACTTGACATCAACCATGGTGTCACAACCTTGGACACAATGAGCGCAAGTGATCGCATGGATTTCTTCCTCTGTTATTTTGAAGGCACTGGAAACTTTGGTTCCAGGTACAGAACTTTTACTTTTCTCTTTAACATTTGGATCTCGAGGACTAAACAAAAGAAAACATCCCAATGACCCGTACTGGTGTTGCTCGCCACCGTTGCTATTACGTCTTGCTCTAATAGTTTGTCCAGATTCAATTAAATGACCATCAGCTTGTTCTACCCTTGACTTTAGGACTTGGCGTCTATAACCTTCTTGATGACCATAAAATTCAAGGACCTCTCTAATTTCTTTTTCCTCTGGTGGTCTCTTCACATCAACATGTAAAGTTAACTTACCATATAGTGTCCCACAGCCAGTCACCCCATCAATACTGAAAACATATTTTTTTATACTTTCTGATTTAACAAATACAACCTATTGTACAGTTTTCCAGAACAGTTATTCATTCAATGAATGATCAAGGTGTTCCAAATGCCCCTAAAAAAGGGTCTTAACTAATTTTTTTTCCAAAACTCAAATCTTCTTATAGAATTCATAAGGGCTAATCTTTAATTCTTTTAAAGTGAAAGGAATATCAAATGTTTTATTTAGAATGAATTATTATGATACTTTATAAAAGAGTGGTTATCAATAGTTCTAATAATGAAACTGTTCTGAAATTTTGCATCTATTGTGCATTATTTGAACCACAGAGAAACTTGCAGCCATCTTAAAACGATGATTTTGAATTTCATTTTAATCTATGAAACAAGAAATGTAATGTGGAAACCACATTTAAGCCGGATTCAAAAACTTTAACACAAAAATTACAAAGGGAAAGAATCCATAATAAAGCCAGGTAGAGTTGTTGTTACTTTCTAATTCTGTACATCACAAGGTATGTTATCATTGTATGAAGTTTCATAGAGATCTCACAATAAATGGCAGAAAAATATGCTAAATTGAAAATTTTAACACAATTGTTAACAACACTGGACACCTGCCCGACGGCTCGCAAGACCTCCTGCCTGTCTTTCCCAAAACTACATGTATTAGCTGAATTTTTTCATTGAAAAATCCAGCTAAAATAAAAGGGCTACTGACGACAAAGGAGTCTTTCAATGGTCCCAAGTCCAGATAATGAGAATTGATGGTAAAAAATCTCTTTTAGTTTTTCGTATAGCTCACACAAATTAACCTTACCTAAGAAGATCATTCTGTAAGTCTCTCTGAATCATTCTTAAAGGAGGAACATCAACTTCAACTTCGACTCTGGCTACACGAAGTATACCATACAACTCAAATTGTAAGTGATCTAACTTTTCCAGAACTTTCATCACGGAGAGAAGAAATTTTTCAGCGTCTTCAATCATATTACTAAAGACCATACCAAGTCTCAACAGCATTGATTGAAACGATCTAATCATTACGTTGGTTGATCCACTCTCATTGTATTCTGGTATAGACAACTTCCATAGCTTGCTTTTTATCTTTTCCGCATAATTGAAGAAATCCTTGTTAAGAAATTCATTCACAATTTGAGCTTTTACACCAAACTTGATAGCAAATTTATCACAGGTTAAACATTTTGCTTTTCTTGCTATAAAATCAACCACGTTGTCTTGAAATATCTCATTCTTTTCTTTTGTAGTCAATTTTTTTCCTGAAATTAGTTTTGAGTTAAAATAAATCATTAATTCTAAGAACATGAACATAGAACTTGTGTGAGGTGAAATACTGACTATCTGTAGATATATAAGGCTGTTCTCCAAGGGTATCGCTACTTGACATTTCCAAGCATTTCTTTTTAGCATACCAGTTCTATGAAATTGTTTTGCTTCAAGCTAGCAAATTCATGATGGCTATTCCATAAAACAGAAGTTAAGAATTGATACAAATGAAACATATTCATATCAATTATCACCATTGTCATTTAATTCAAGACATGCTTCGACCAAATCTATGCATTAAAAAAGAAAGCAGTCAGTTTTCTTGAAAAAGAAACCATTTCTCTATGGGGCAACCATTTTGAAAGGCAGATGTGCTCCCAATGTTTCAGCAAGACAAAATTTGCTACATATTATTACTAAGTGATTCACTTTGCTAGTTTGTAGCAGACTGTACAATAGGAAAGCGCAACATAGTAAAACGATCAGCTCTCCTTGTAAAACAGGCCAATATTGACCATGTACAGGGTATATAGTCACAAGATCTTTAGAATGCAAACAAACTCTTCTTTATAATCAAACTGCCGCAGCATCCAAAACATAAAAAGATTCAAATAGTAGAATAAATATTACATATACATATAGACATCTATATCTATAAATGTCCATGTCATCCTGAGAATTGTAATCCTCGGCACAAATTATTTTAGCAAATGACTTTGATTCATCTTCTGAAGACTAAAGGGTTAAAGGGTTGTAGCGGTTTTAGGGGGTTCAAGGGTTTTAGTGTTTTTTAGAAGTTTTAGAGGTTTTAGAGGTGTAGGGGGTTTTAGGGGTTAAGATAATACATACCTTCAGTTTTTGGAAATAAATCTGTAACAACTGAAGGGGTATTCAATGAATCACGAATATCATTATATAAAGTTTCAAATAATGATTTCTCCAGTTCTTGTCCAGGGCGTGGTATCAATTGTTGATTGTATTGAGCAATCCCTACGAGAAGTGAGACAACTTGTTTCTCTAGTAGATCCTGTACCTGGCCAGCCAAACATCCATGTAGATATGATGACCTCTCATTACTTGTATCAACACGTGCAAGGTCAAAATTTACTTTGACCAAATCTGAATATAGCAAACAAGTTTTATCGGAACTGTTGTAGATGACGACTCTGTCTTGTTGTTCTTTTGTAAGATCTGACAAAAATCCAACATTCTGAAAAGATACAGTGTTAGAAATAAGCACTTGCCCTACCATGTTGAAAATCTACAGTTGGTAACATTAGTAGCTGTTCCACCTGACAAGTCAGCATTTCAAGACTTAAAATCAAATTTGCATAAAAAATTATTCTTCGCGAGTTTCATTAGTTGTTCTCAGTCTCTGATTGCAATATATTTGTTCTTTTCAATCTAGTCAATCTTTTAATATTTAAGTATTGTAATGAAGAAAAATAATAGTTAATACTGTCAAAGTGTTTATTCAGTTATAAAAATGACAATCATAGATGATAAATGTTGGGGCAATTGAAAGGTACTGAGGGCATGTTAATGTCAGGTTTAACTTGACCACTCGGCAAGTTGGTGACAAAAAATTAAATCTATCACTGAGATATATGAATACACTTGTTACTAATATTTAGTTTTGAGCAGGGATGGGGTCAATTACTTGCAAAGTAATTAATTACAGGCTGTCAACCAACTACTGATAAAAATATAGGAATTTATATAAGAATTTTATTTTCAAAATATAGGAACTTTTAGAGAAAACCAAGTAGAAATATAGGAACTTTTGAGCGGTATTCCTATACATTAAGGTCCTTTTACGTAGACTATCTTTGCTCATAGACTGAATAAGTACATGTTTTGAATAATTACAAGTTTCAATTACCGGTGTATAACTTCAAATGACTTAACCAAAACAAATGATGCACAAAACTACATGTACCTCTAAATGAAATAATTAAGATCTACAACATATCTTGGAATTAATGCATTTTTCGTGTTTTACAAAATAATAATTACACTATGATCTCATACGAAAAAACTCTTTTAAAGAAATAGTAAAATTTAAAAGAAAATGGCTTGACAATTTTATTGTGTCTCCAATCCCTCTATGTTAATGACTTCATTGTTTAAAGACAGGTTTTATAAATATCGGGTATGGAAAATGAATACATGTATACAAATGTATTTTGGTATCTGTAATACGGGCTTTAAATCTATATTGAAACTCTTCCATCATTTGATCTGATACAAGCAGAAACCTTCTGTTTAAAACAGCAGCTGATGTAGCCTTTTCTGATCCACAGAGCTGATGATCAGAGTGTATCAACTGGTAATGCAACATACAACCATAACAAACTGAATGAAAGATTCATGATAGTTACTCATCAAACTAACTAAAAGAGGACTTCAAATTTTCTCAACTTTTTTATTAATTTAGTGACCCCAAAGGGAAGATGTTTAAATAATCAGTGTAGTCCAGAATACCCCTAGATGACGCTACCAAAAAAATCTACTTGCTCTGGGTCACATGGTTTCAGACAGGATTATTTTAACAATTTTTCTTTGTTAAGATACTGAATCCTGTCAATTTTGCTCTCACTTTTTGAACATTGTAGATGATGCATGCCTTACATGAAAGTTGTAAATATAATCAGAAACTCAGAAAATGTTTTTTCAGACTTCTATAAGTAATTCTATATGAAAATTAATACTCCTGAATAGAGGTTACATTTGGCATCAAATGTGTGATTTGAGTGATCTATATAATTATGCATGCCAAATATGGAGGTTCTTGACTTAATGGTTACAGAAGATATTTTTAACTGTTTAACTATAGTAATAACTACAATGTACTACATGTATATACATTGAGAAAGAAAAAATACACCCGAATAGAGCTACATGTAGTTTAATTAAACATGAGGTTAAAATTTGTCACTCAAAATCATTTAAGGGGAGTACTTGGCAATGTTTCAGATCTACTATACAATTTCTAGCCCTGCCAGTAATGAAAAACAGGTTCATTGATTTATTTCCTTTCAATAACTATGTAACTTTATTTCTGACGAAATACAATGAGTGGAAGGATGCATGCCTACAGATTGAGAGATCTACTGATAAACGCACCAGTGGTACCATTAATTAACTACAACTAGAGTAGGATATTATGCTATACCCTTGCCATTGTTTAACTCCACCAAAGTGAAGTATAATTTAGCAATGTATTTCATAGGTTGCAGTGAATGGGTAATAAGTGACATGGACTACCAAATACAATTAGGTTGAACAGAACACTTTGAAAATTGAACAAGGAACATTTCTTCTTAATTTTTCAAGAGGGGTTATTGAAGAGTAATATATGTAGCAAAGTGTTAGGGCAACTTGAATACTGACACTTGACAGCCACCTACCAGAACAACTCATCGTAGGCATTGACTTGCATTATTCAACTTATAGGCGGTATAAGAGGAAACAGATAAAAAATTAAACATACTCGACATGTTCAAATTAGAACGAATTCTAAAAATATAGGAATGATGGACAAAATATAGTATAAATATAGGAAATATAGGACACTTTTGAAAATATAGGAATGAAACCCAAAATATAGGAATAATATAGGAATATAGGAACTGGTTGACAGCCTGTAATTATAATTACCATTATTCTCAACCTCAATAATTATAATTAATTGTTAATTACCCTGAGTAAGGACAATAATTAATTACAATTACCATTATTTACATAAACAATTAATTATTCATTAATTATTTCAATGGGGAGCCGGACAAAAGGTCCCATGGACAAAAAGTCCCATGTCATTTTTGACACGGGTGGACAAAAAGTCCCATGTAGTTTTGCCACACTGGACAAAAAGTCCCATCTCAGTTTGTCAAGGGTGGACAAAAAGTCCCATCTCATCTCTGTTTGGTCCCATATTTTATATGACTTAAACAAGTCACAATGTTATGATTTGTACTCAATGACCACACTCTAAATGTTAACTTTTATATTATGCAAATTAAATCAATTAAATGTTGCAGTCAAACTGATCACCATAACTATTGAAAATGTTATTGTTTGTCACAACAATAAAAAAAACAAAGGTAGATGAAAATCAATTAGGATCCATTCAACAAGATAAGTAGTAATAACTAGGAATTGGCAATCAGTTATGCTTATTATGAATTAAATAAATTTATCAGCTTTAAAAAAATCATCTGAAGCCATCTGGATAAGATAGAAGTTGTTATTACAACTATTAGAATTAATTGATAGATAGAGACATTCCACCTATCAATGGGACAAAATATAACAATAAAAATGTTTAATTTTAACAGTTTGCATTAAATGATAATATATTCTATTGATCACCTAACAATGGGACTTAAATGAATGAGGACCTTATCAACACATTAGTCAAATTGAGATGGTACCAGTTGTTCAGTCTTCAAAATTGACATGGGACTTTTTGTCCACCCCTGTCTAACTTAGATGGGACTTTTTGTCCAGGGTGGCAAAACTACATGGGACTTTTTGTCCACCCCTATCAAAAATGACATGGGACTTTTTGTCCATGGGACCTTTTGTCCTACCATCATTTCAATGACGTATTTAGGCAAAAAATCAAATTCCAGCTACTGACACGTATTAATTATTGTCCTTACCTTTAAAACACTAAATAGAAGATAAGATAACTCATATTGCAGTATACATGTACTTGATACTTTATTTTTTTCCAATAATTCCTAGTTATGTTTTATACATACAATGTATATCATATCAACAGAAACAATATGAGACATTTACTCAATATGGGCATTGGATTTGATCATCATAAGAGCCTCAAATGCTTTGTCACCTCAATGCTCAACAGTCAGTGACCAGTCTGACAATTTAATCTTTTACTATAACACCATGCAGGGTTATCAATCAATTAGCTATAGATTTCATGTTACTAACACTATTGTTATGACAGTAAAGAACCCATTCATCAGGTGTGAAAGGTGTGAAAAACAGAATAGAGGGGGCCAGTTTGGAAACTAAGTCGCATTTAATGAAACATATGCAAATGTATCATGAAGTTATTGAAAAATAATTGAAATCAATTAATTATTGCCTAAATTTCCTAAGTATTTAATTATAATTACCATTGATTTCCATTTTTTGATAAAATAATTAATTACAATTACCATTGTTTTTCACACAGTAATTAATTGACAATTAATTGTTCAGACAATTAATTGGCCCCATCCCTGGTTTTGAGACACTATTGATTGTCAACAACTTCAAATAAAAAATTGCTGATTTTTTAAAGTAACTGTCTATTAGACAAACACTCATATAAAGTGAATATATAGAAATCCATTTTATAAGATCAATCCATATTTAAATAACATAATGTTAACAGAGGATATTTGTCTATTGTACTGACCCTGTCAAAAACACAAAATAGACATTAAATCCTTCTACATTCAGATGTTCATGATCGGAAACATTCAGCCATTAACTGTAAACTTTTGTTCATTTTTTAGTGAACTATTATCATTTTTCCATAGTGGATAGGCCCAATTAGGGACTTTAGTCAGTTATCTTTCCCTGATAAAATCTGAAGCAATCCAGTTGGTAAGTTGAAATTTTCGGATTTTATCATGGAATTCCTAAGTAAGGATATATATTATCTAAAATCTTTCTTGATAACAGAAATGATGAAATTTAGATAGTTCTTTACCCTAAATATACTTATCTTGAATTTCAAACAAATTAAATGATTTACAAAAAAGTCATTTAAGATTAATTTTGGCAAATTGACATTAAAAAGTAAGGGTAAAATCTAAGTAATCCAACTAATTGGACCTACATATTTGAAGAGTATACAAGGGGAAATAACTGACTAGAGTCCCTTATTTTGACCCAATTTAGAGGGAATAAAATTACAAATAAAATTTTTACTATACACAATCATTTGCAAATTGCTTGTTTATAACAAAACAGATAACTAGAGACTTAAAAGAAATATATTTACAAAGCTAAGGAACAAACTTACTGAATTATCAAATTTAGGCTGAACTACAACAACCACGGATGGTTTACAAACATGAAACTTCTTTAAATCATCTTTATAGTCATTCCATGTAATATTTTCAACTTTGAAATCACCAAGCAAAGACTTCTCTTCTTGCACAGACAATTTTAAATCTGCAGATTTGTTTTGTAGAAAATCATCTTCACCAAATAGATACACCGTTGTCCAATCCTGTAGATATTGGGCCTCAGAAACAATATCCCTCTGGATTGTCTCTCCATCTAAAATACACTTTGATAGTTTGGCTGCAACTGAATAACAAAATTAATTATAACATAACACATAACTACACACTGTCAAAACATAACACATAAATACACACTATCAAAACATAATACATAAATACACACTGTCAAAACATAATACATAAATACACACTGTCAAAACAAAACTACACACTGTCAAAACATAATACATAACTACACACTGTCAAAACATCACATAACTACACACTGTCAAAACATCACATAACTACACACTATCAAAACATCACACAACTACACACTGTCAAAACATCACATAACTACACACTGTCAAAACATCACATAACTACACACTGTCAAAACATCACATAACTACACACTATCAAAACATCACATAACTACACACTGTCAAAACATCACATAACTACACACTGTCAAAACATCACATAACTACACACTATCAAAACATCACACAACTACACACTGTCAAAACATCACATAACTACACACTATCAAAACATCACATAACTACACACTGTCAAAACATCACATAACTACACACTGTCAAAACATCACATAACTACACACTATCAAAACATCACACAACTACACACTGTCAAAACATCACATCACTACACACTGTCAAAACATAATACATACCTACACACTGTCAAAACATCACATAACTACACACTGTCAAAACATCACATAACTACACACTGTCAAAACATAATACATAACTACACACTATCAAAACATCACATAACTACACACTGTCAAAACATAATACATAACAACACACTATCAAAACATCACATAACTACACACTGTCAAAACATAATACATAAATACACACTATCAAAACATAATACATAAATACACACTGTCAAAACATAATACATAACTACACACTGTCAAAACATAATACATAAATACACACTATCAAAACATAATACATAAATACACACTGTCAAAACATAATACATAACTACACACTGTATATTTACACATATATTTGCGCATAGCCTTGACCTGATCAGACATGGATTTTTAGCTCTGACAAAAACTGTGCATATCTTCACTTAAATCAAACTTGTGTTGGAATTTTTCATATGGTTGTGATTCTTAGAATATTTCTAACTTGGATGTGAAATCATATTTATGAATTAACTTGTAATTTGATGAAAACAGCTGAAAACTATTCAATTTTGGACTAAAAAATCATAATTTAATATCAATAAATAAGTGTGTTTTTCTCAGCTTGTACAAACTTGTTCAAGACTCTATTTAACAACAATTAAGAGGATTAACAACACAATACACCAATTATCTTACAATGGCTTCAAATATAACATCCGACATTGAAGATTTTGAAGGATTTTCAGCCATGGATTTATCTACTGCAAATATGGACTTACAAAATAGCTTAATGTATAATATGAGAATTAGTGATACCAGTGACAATGTAACAATTACATTTACAACTAATCTAGCTAATGAAAAAATACTTGAAAGGCTAAGAACTTTACACATTGACTGTAAACAAGGATAAAACTGGATTTACTACAACAATGGAATTATTTGATAAAAAAGTTGTTATAACAATGTATCGCACTAGGATACTTCTTATACAAGGATCTGGGTGTAGATCATGGGTAAACACAATTTTTAGAAGTTTATCCAAACATTTAGATGAAAAGTTAGAACAACAGGCAACACAATCAAATTTAAAAGTTACACATGATGAAAATATACCAAACTCATCACAGACTCATCCAAAAGTGGTAAAATCAAAGTCTTCAAATGTACTAAGAACACTAGTTAAAAAGATAATGAAGCCATCTATTGAAGATGAATTAGCTAAGTTATGTAAAGAAATGTCAAAAACCAGAAAAACAGCAAAAATAAGAGGACGGCAAGTAAATGAAGAACTCTTTATACAGAGATATAATGAAATAGTAAATAAACATAAACCAAAACCAATGAAAACACCATCACTTTCACTTCAAAGATCAATAACACCAACCAACTACAAGAAAACACTTTATAGACCTTCATCATTAACATCAAGACAAGAAGAATCTTTGGAAGAAAGTACCCAGAACACAGGAAATATGCACACACCATACTCATCAACGCCAATAAACCACAACAATATGCCCACCAACGAAGGCATAACATCTGGCAATGCAGCTTTAATGATCAAAAACTCTGAATCACTATCTCCAGAACTTGATAGTCTAGGATCAATAAGCTGGATTTCAGATGTATCAGAAAATGAAATTGAATATGTTACTCCTAAGTTAGTAGATGAAAGTAAATTAACAAAATCAAAAATTGAAGATGCTGGTGATGATTCAAAAACCCAAATGCTAAGATTGAAAGAGGAAATAAATAACTTAAATGAAATTAATGCATTGTTAAGCGAAGAAAACAAATCCCTCAAAGAAAACTTTTTAATAAACTTAAATCAAAAAGAGGATATTGATGTTATCAAAAAAGAAATGCAAATAATAAAAAATGACATGTCAGATCTTATAAAACTTCTGGGACAAACAATGCATAATCCCAAACTGATACAATATAGAGAAACACCTTTACCTGCAGGAGAAGAAAATAAAGAACTAACAACTAATAACTCAGATAATCAAATATAAAACGCTTCAAAAAGTTCAATCAATGGTACCCAGAAATCATGTAGCAATAAGCCTACCATCATAGATAGTACCAACAAACCTACTACAAGATCTTATACTGCAACACAAGACTCTAAAGAATCAACAAACAAATCTATGGAAACCAAAGTTCAAAACAGAAGTGAAACAAGATCTGTACTAATTCTTGGTGACTCAGTTACTAAATGCTTAAATGCATCAAAAATGTCATCACATACAATAAATGTACAGATAAAATCAAACCCAGGAGCCTCAATCAAACAGTTGAAGGACAAATTTACACAAGAACTCAAGATTGACAAAAAGTCTGTTGATGCAGTTATCCTCCATGTTGGGATTAACAATGTATCCAATGGCTGCACTGCTGACAAAATTCTGGAAGACTATAAAGACTTGGCTACATCAGTGAAGGATCGTATACAACCATCAAAATTACTAATCTCTTCCATACTACCAATGAAATCAATCAAAGTTACTGTACCAGTGATAACAGAAGTAAATAAGAGACTACAACAATTGTGTAATAAACATAAATTTATATTTGTTGATCACACCGCTACATTTATGAACAAATCCAATTTATACTATGACGAAATTCACTGTAATGCATCAGGTGCAGCTAAACTTGGACTGTCCTTAAAAGCAGCATTAAGAGAGGTGTTACAACTGAACTCATCACATCACCATTTTCGTCATGGACAGACAATCAGGAAACCACCTCCTCCATGGGTCAAGAAACAATGGAACCAACCAATAATACATGGGCACCCATCAGTCCAATTTCGTCCAAGTCCATGGAGGAACAATCAACTCTACAGGAGACAACCGTGGAAACAAATATGGTCAACAAGACCATTTTAAATACAGATGACACTCAAACAATCCATAGTGATGAGAATAAATGGTTTGAAAAACAAGGCATCAAAATTATGCATCTAAATATTCATTATTTATATCCAAAATTTGACGAAATTAAAATTCTTTTAAGTGAACATCCGGAAATTGATATTTTAGGTCTCTGTGAAACTTTTTTAAATGAACACTTTTCGGACAATGAATTTCTTTTAAGTGATTATCAATTTTTCAGAAAGGACAGGAAATCTAATGGTGGAGGCGTAGTACTCTATGTCAAAAATAATGTTCCATGTATTCGTCGTGTTGATCTTGAAAGTGAAACCACAGAAATTATTTGGTTAGAAATTCGCCTTGTTAATCAAAAACCATTTATTCTAGGCTATGTGTATAGGCCACCATCTGCTTTAAAATCGTGGACGGAAGACTATGAACTGACTCTAGAAAAAATCACTAGTGAGAATAAAGAAACAATTATTATGGGTGACTTTAACATTAACCTATTGTGCAAATTATCAGAAAGTTGGAAAACAATGAACAATCTATTTAACTTTACTCAGTTAGTTGAGAGTCCTACAAGAGTTACTAGTACATCAGCTACATTAATTGATCATGTCTATTCAAATGTTCCTTGTTTTATTCAAAATGTATGTGTTCCACCACTTTCATTAAGTGATCATTTTCCTGTCTGTTTCACTAGGAAAACATCCTCCAAGTCAGATGGTCCCATGCATAAATTGATAAATTTTAGGAGTACAAAACATTTCAATGAAGAACTATTTTTACAAGATTTACAATCTAAACCATGGAATACCATTGATATTTTTGATGATCCAAATGGTGCTCTTGATTACTTCATCCAACTTTTCACTGAAACGCTTGATAATCATGCACCAATGAAATCAAAGCGTGTCAAGAACTCTAATCAACCTGAATGGTATACTAATGAAATTAAATCAGATATAAAACAAAGAGATAGATATAAAGCATGTGGAGATGATACAAACTACAAAATATTTCGTAACAGAGTTCGTAATAAAATAAGAAAGTCTAAAAAACAAATTGTTTCTGAATCAATCCGTAAAAATGAAAAACAAAACCCATCAAAACTATGGAAAACTTTGAAAGATTTAACTGGTAACTCTTCAAAAGCACAGTCTAATTTTATTAATGATGACCAAGGTAACCCTATTTTAGACCATAAACAAATGGCTGATACATTTAATGATTTCTTTATCAATATTTTTCAGTCATTCCAAAGTCATACATTTAACAACAATGATTTTGCTAACTTAAATAATAATTCTAATCTTAATGCTGGTCAAGTAGAATTTGAAATTCCTTTACTACAGGAGAGTTTTGTAGAAAAACAACTTTTGAATATTGACCCCAAAAAATCTACTGGACTAGATGGTCCGAGCCCAAAATTCTTAAAATCTTCAGCTAAAGTAATTTCAAAATCCATAACAAAAATTCTGAACTTAAGTATTACTAGAAATATTTTCCCCAAACAGTTCAAAATAGCAAAAGTAATCCCTATTCACAAAAAAGGAGCTACTAGTGATAAAAATAATTACAGGCCCATCTCAATACTTCCTGTCTTATCAAAAATTATTGAAAGACATGTAGCTAACCATATAACAAAATATCTAGAAGATCATAAATTACTGTATGAAAACCAATCAGGATTTAGAACTAATCATTCTTGTGAAACAGCACTAATATCAATTGTTGATAGATGGATAGGTGCTATAAATGATCATCAGTATGTAGGCACTGTATTTCTAGACTTATCAAAAGCATTTGATTTAGTTAATCATTCAATACTAATTAAAAAACTTGAATCCTTTAATTTGAGTACCAGGACACTACAATTGTTTAAATCTTACTTGTCAAATAGATACCAAAAAGTTTGTGTATCTGGTAAACTCTCAGAACCAGGTAATATAACATCTGGAGTTCCTCAAGGGTCAGTCCTTGGACCTTTACTTTTTATCATGTACATAAATGACATGCCAAATGAATTAAAAAATATTTTTACTGATATGTTTGCAGACGACACAACAATTACAGCTGTTGGTAAATCACATGATGAAGTTCAAAATGAACTTCAAACCAACATTGATAAAATATTCAAATGGTGTCAAAATAACTCTATGGCATTAAATCCAACAAAGACTAAGTCAATGATTATTTCTGCATCCAACAAAAAGTGTTCAAATAACATTTTATCCTTAAATCTAGGGCAAGATTCAATTGAGTCTTCAATTTGTGAGCGTCTTTTAGGTGTACAGGTAGATAATAATCTTACTTGGAAAAATCAAATTGATTCTGTGATAAAAAAAATGCAACAGCAAATTATATCTTCTGCAAAGAATCAAACAATTCATTAGTATACCTATAAGAAAACTGTTTTACAATGCATATATACTTCCCCATTTAGAATACTGTTGTTCTGTATGGGGAAACTGTAATGATAATCTAATGGAAATTCTCATTAAATTTCAAAAACGGGCAGCCAGAATTATCCTGGAAAAAGATTACAACACCCCTTCACAAGAACTTTTTTCCACATTAAAATGGATGAACTTCCGAGAAAGAGTTGATTATAAAAAATCAATAATCATGTACAAATCAATAAACAATTTATGTCCTCAATATTTAAGTGAAAAATTCATTAAAAATAATACAGAATGTACCCGTCATTTAAGGTCTTCAGATAATAATCAACTGCTTTATGTACCAAAGCCTAGACTGGAATTTACAAAAAAATCTCTAAATTACTCAGGTCCCAAATTATGGAATGCATTACCATATGAGGTACAATCAGCTAGAAATTTACATTCTTTCAAACATAGATATACTTTGTGGTGGAATACTATGTAACTTAAATGATCATTGAGCTCTTATTGTTTTCCTCATTTCCTATTTATCTCATTGTTTATATTTTATAAATGTTTTATTTCAATGTTTATCATGCTTGCTGTACATGATATGTAAATATGTTTTTGTTAAGAGGCTCACAGGGAAGATTGGGCCCTGCCTAACTGTGTTGCCTCTATAAATAAAGTCTTTATTATTATTATTATTATTACTGTCAAAACATCACATACCTACACACTGTCAAAACATAATACACAACTACACACTGTCAAAACATCACATACCTACACACTGTCAAAACATCACATACCTACACACTGTCAAAACATCACATAACTACACACTGTCAAAACATCACATAACTACACACTGTCAAAACATCACATACCTACACACTGTCAAAACATCACATAACTACACACTGTCAAAACATCACATACCTACACACTGTCAAAACAACACATAACTACACACTGTCAAAACATCACATAAATACACACTGTCAAAACATAATACATAACTATACACTGTCAAAACATCACATACCTACACACTGTCAAAACATCACATAACTACACACTGTCAAAACATCACATAACTACACACTGTCAAAACATCACATAACTACACACTGTCAAAACATCACATAACTACACACTGTCAAAACATCACATAACTATACACTGTCAAAACATCACACTAAACAACACACTGTCAAAACATAACTACACACTGACACAATGAAATGTAATATTAAACTATTTGCGGATGATATTTAAATTTACAAGGCCATCAGAACAACCGATGATTCAGCTGCACTCCAAGCTAGTGACTGGTCAACTAGGTGGCAACTGCCCTTCAATGTTAACAAATGTAAATCAATGACCATAGGAACAAGCCTTAAAAATAGAATATACAAAATCAGAAATCAGGAAGGTATCAGCTCAAACATAAAAGTAGTAGAACAAGAAAAAGATTTAGGGGTAATATTCGACCAAAAATTAAAATTTAATGAACATACGAGGGTTGATCCAGAAGTAATGAGACAATGTCTATAACTTTCAAAGTTCGTGTAATAAAGTTATAAAACTATCACTTTGTGTCACAATTTTTAATTATCTATTCACACACCAAATATTATACTGTTACTTTTATTATTGAAAAAAATATATAGCTTTATATAGGTCATGGGTCGGTACATCGCCGCAAGCCAAAATAGCGTCAGTTCTCAAATATCATTATGGTCTCTTTCATTGGAAGTTTTTATCAAATAGTCAGCCAAAATACATAACACACGCACGACGTGACGTCAAAAGTGTGTGTTGTTGACGGTTAAAATTTGATTGACATTGGTGCAAACACTTGCGTTCTACACTATTAAAACTTATCCTACCTAAGAAGAAACAAAGTCGGACAAAATAGCGCAACCCACAGTTATTCAATCTTATTACAAACTAGTCAAAATGCCAAAAAAAATTGGAAATGTTGAATCAAACATCAATGAAAATGCCTGTAAGCAAGGTACTTGTCATCTGCTGGTTTAAGAGGTTTGAAGATGGTGAGGAAGATCTAGATAATTTAAATAAACCAGAAAGAACGCCAGAGAGTTGATAAATTTGTAATGCCAAAGCGCGTACCCGACGTCATTAACGAAATAGGCCGATGACTATTTGCGAATTAGCAGACAAAATGGAAAAGAAAACAGTTCATTCAGTTGAAACACTCATCCTTACCTCCGCCGATAAAGGCCTGGGTACCAAGAACAGTTGGAATGCACATGTTCATTGTGTTTTTGGTATGCAAGGTATCCTACTCTCCCGTGCAGTATAAAAAGGCCATGCAGTGAATTTCAAGTTCCGATTTAATTCAATAATTCAAAATAAAACAAGTTTAGAATAATTAACATTATGTAAGCCAACATAATTTTTTTATTAAAAATATAATTTCGTAAATTGAATTTTACCGATATGTCCGCCATATTGGATATTATTAGCGCCAGCTTATGTTCTTAATCAAAGCAGGTGCCCGCTTCCTTATTTTCGTAACTTTTACAGCCGCAATTTTGTCTCTGGATTTGACTGTGTACAAGAACTCACACATTCATTATGTCATCACTGGACTGGGACTGTTTCAAAGAGACGTTCTGTCAGTGGATACATAGACATGAATGGTGTATCGTAGCCAATGGAATTCCTTTGAGAAAGAGTGACGCTATGTAAGTAAAGGTTGTAACACTTTATTTTTAATAAAAATATTAACACAATATTTCACATTGACGTCAAACATCTGTGACCTGCGGCGGGTTGCGTTACCCTACATAGATCAGGAAAGTATAGCTCGAGATTTAGAATGCGCACATGCATGATTTTTTACACACACATAGAAAACTACTTTTTACACAACTGTTATCATTTTCAAGTTTATTCCACAATCTATTTTGGATTTATGGCGTTTGTCTCATTACTTCTGGATCATCCCTCGTATAAACTCTAAGATAAAAATTGCCAACAGAAATTTGGGACTAATAATGAAAAATTTCCACTACATTGATCAAGAAATGTTTAGAACTCTGTACAAATCTATTGTGAGGCCCCACTTAGAATATGCTAGCCCTATCTGGCACCCTAGACTTAAAACAGACAAAAGGGCAGTGGAAAGTGTTCAAAGAAGGGCAACCAGGATGGTCTCATCTCTTAAAGATCTCACCTACCCAAACAGAATGAAAAAACTAGGACTTCCATCCTTAGAATATAGAAGAAAAAGATCAGATATTGTTCAAACGATTATAAAAGGTCACGACAAATTGAATAAAGACAGAATCTTTCCATCACCACCAATTAGATCACAATCCCTCCGTGGAAACAACGATTAAATATTTAAATTAAGAGCCAAAACAGAGTTAAGGCGGTCCTTCTTTAGTCAGAGGGTGGTCGATACCTGGAACTCCCTTCCCAATAATGTAACAGACGCTGCGTCATTAAATGCCTTAAAAAGCAAGCTGAATAAATACCGGCACAAGGACAACTCAAAGTTCAAGCCCAAGTGTCTAACCAACTTGTAGTAATATTGAACCAGAAGTTATCACTCAGTGTAACAAAGAACTAAAATTAGGACACTATAAACTTTGCGCACCAACCACACCCATTCAATATGTTGCTATGAAATTAATTAGTATTAAAGAACTTACAAATGTACATTACTGATAAACATTAAACAGTAAAACCAGAAAGGGGAAAGCGATCTAGAAATCTACCTTCAAAAACTCATGTTTATATGGTCTATTGATCATATCCCGTGGAAATGAACTATGAACTATGAAAACATATGACATAACTACACACTGTCAAAACATAACTACACACTGTCAAAACATAACTACACACTGTCAAAACATAATTACACACTGTCAAAACATAACTACACACAGTCAAAACATAACACATATCTACAACTGTATAAATTGAGTAGTCATTGGTCATGAAAAAATTTCTACTGCCAATCTGCCTCCTACCACTGCTTCTATATCATGTAGGGCAGTTGCATGTCAGTCACTGACAGAAGTATGTGCCATTTAACTGGCAAACAGCTAAGTCCAGAGCTTTAGTCTTTCAAGGAATAGTGAGCGACTGATGGCCATGATATGAGCTATCCTATTTGTTGCTAAGGTGTTAAACCTAACAAAAAAAACAAATAACTGGAGAATTACAGATGATAAAATCTGAACACACATAAAAACTGCCATGGCATAAAATATAATATTCATATTTAATCCAGATAGTCAATGAAAACTAAAAAATGTGACAATAAAAAGTGATGTACAGTGAACTCGACAGTTCCGTGTCAGTAACGAACAAACGAGGCATGTCTCTTTAAAACGAATGTTGTGGGAATCAAACCTGCATAAATCGATAAACAAATACTTCCACCTTGCCATGCTATAATAAATTAATTGTGTTGATTTGCTGGTAATTTTTTGCAAATTGTTAAATTGCATGTCGTAAACTCGATAGTTACGGGTCGCACTTGCTAATTCCAGGTCACATGACAGATTCTTGTCCCTTTAATCAGGGGTGATCTCAACAGTGTTGTAATCAATAAAACAGGCAACTGTTTGTCAATAAAGACTTTATCACATATTTTCTTCAGAGTTAGACAAAAACAAAACTCGTAAATGAAAGATCTAAGCATGTCACTTGCAGTTACCTATTGCATATACAACAAGTACAATAAATGCAATTAATTGCGTGTGAAAAGTAAAACTCAAAATACCAAACAATGATTTTAAATTTTATTCACAAATATCTTCCATAAACAATAAAATTACCTTTTAAAACGAATTTTGATAGTTAAAAATACTTTTGAACTAAAAAAACTGAATATGCGTTGTCAGTGGGTTGAGTTGTATCCAGTCCATTGATTATTAGTCATTGTTATAGTTCTATTACATTAACCTGTCACAACTTGAATAATTACACACTCACTGAATGTGTTATTATTTAACCTCTTTTAAAACATTGAGCCACCAATCTATATAAATCATTGATAATCTAACAATGTATGCGGCGATTTTGAATATCGGGGTTATAACAAGTTTGAAAGGGGTTAAAAATAACAGATTCATTGACCATGTAATTATTTAAGTTGTGACAGGTTAATGTAATAGAACTATATCAAAATAAGTGTAAATTGACGTTGATAAACAAATATTTAACATTGATCTGTCACCACAAGCACAAAAATATCTAATAAGTAAGTAAAACAGTCATAACCTTGAGAATGTCTGGACATCAGACTGACCCGAAATTGTCACGTGCTAACCAGGTCAAATTGTCTGCATAATTGTCAACAGGTAAATGGATGAAACAAATCTATGAGTTTAATCGTGATCACCAATAAATTTTCTGCAAAATGATGTGCAATATGTACTTATTTAATCTAACTTGTGGATATAAATCGCTATTTTTTCGAAACGCATGGTCGAAAAGTTCACATACTTTCGCTTTGGTTGGAAACTAGGGCTGGGACGAGTACTCGAGTACCCAGGTATAGGGTCGGGTAAGGCTACTACCCGGGTACAAAGTTATTACCCGTAAAATAAACCACTTAGTAGTAAACTAGTAAATCTCTATAGCCACTACTAGGCCGACGTCAATGTATAACATTTATTTACCAACTAATATGAATTCTGCTTCTTGAAAACAATCGCTAAAGTGCAGACTTGGTTGTCAGACTTGGAAGTGGATGAAGTGGAAGGCTCAGGACTATGTGTGGATACGTTTAGACCTACTTCTAGCTCGGACTTAATAAACGTAGGTGATGGCAAACAGACCTTGGAAGGCTCGGTGACATGTAACCTGGATTTGTTATATTTATTCATAAATAGAACTGCATCAGCGGCACTCGGGTCAGGACTTGCTCTCTGTTTTGCGATTGTAAGCCCTGCGACACTGAACACTCTTTCTGACGGGACAGAAGTTGCCGGAATGCCGAGAAACTTTCTTGCAAACAGAGACGACTTCGGTAACCTGGCCTGGTTCTCTTTCCACTATGAAAGGGGGTTAAGTGATATCGATTTAATCGGCTCTTATATAAACTGTAGCAGATCGTTTACGAAGCTTCACAGGGTGCTTAAACTCAAAGATTTTATCATGGAACAGGTACCACCACCACGGTAACTCAACTCAAGGTCACAAATATTACATTTAGTTTTTTGTTTATCACCGAGAAGTTTGAAAAATTGCCAAGCTTTGGTGTAGCTTGGTTCGTTGTCATTTTATAAGCAAGTGCCAGGATGTAGGAGTAATAACTCTTTCATGATAACAGCAGGTACCCAGGTACCCGGGTACCTGCAGGTAATACAGCCTCGGGTACCCGGGTATGAATTTTCTACCCGTCCCAGCCCTATTGGAAACGACGCTGTCAATTGTTCCATGACCATGACTTCCGGTAGACAAATGTCAACATTGTAAGTTTACGTAAAAGTAGCTAAGTGGTTAGTGAACATGACTTAAATATCATATTATCAAAATATTGCATTATTAAGGATTCATTCGTACTGTTATAAAATAGTGACTCGGAATTGTCGATGACCCTGAACTGTTTACTGTATGACAACTTAATGCCGCATCAGATGTAATAAAAGAATATTATATTATATAAAATATTTGAAAGTTGGAACTACAAAAAAAAGAAACAAGTAAATCTGTGAGCTAATGCTCACTAGTGATACCCCCGCAAAAATCTAAAAATATGCGACAAACAGGAAGTAAATGAGCAAGGAGCATGAAATCGCTTTACACCACATGGGACTATGGGATGAGGCAATATGCAAAGTATAAGGCTGCTGCATGTTATAGTTGCTGAGAAAACTGCGACGGAAATTTTGTAACGGACGGACGGACGGACAAGGGTAAAACAGTATACCCCCCGCTTCGAAGAAGCGGGGGTATAATAATTACTTTAATGAATCATTGAATGATTTAATAGTTATACTTACGAAGTATACGGGTCCATCTCGGTATTATATCACGTACTCTGCTCTCAAAGAAATAATACCGTGAATAGCAAATAGAATCAAATGAATAACGCTTTCCTGAAAGCATTGCCGATAATTAATTCAAAGATCTCATAAAAATAATGTATTAATCAGAGAAATGAAATTCTACTTTCGATTTCAAACTTATCGGGAATACCTGAGGTGCGATGTTAGATTTTGTACCGGACAATTAATCCGGGCAATGGCAGGGGAGGTAACAAGAGTAATCAAAGCGCTGAAGGTATCGCTCTTGTGGGAAAGTGCTTCCGGGTTGTAGTACGCTAGCCAGGGAACTAAATTTGAGTATAAAGGGCCGGATCCAGAAGGGTCTTAAGTGGGGGGGCACAGGGGGTGGGTATAGAAATTTTTGAGTTTTTCACATGTCAAAGATGCAAATCTGAGCACTTTAAAATGCTCTTTTAAACAAATTGAATGAAGCTTAAACTAGGTTAATTATCATTTTTTTCTGTAGAAAAGTGATGGAATGCGTAACAATTCAGATTCATGTGATTGATTAGCTTTTTATAAATATTCATAAATAAAGAAAGTGCATTTTTAAAATGTGAGTGAGATCACAGGGCCTGACACAGAGGAGTCGTTATAGGGGAGTACGGTTGGGGTGGGTACGGGAGGGGTATCCCCTCCCGAAGATGTGGAAAAATTTTGAATTTTTGCATGTCAAAGGTGTAAATCTGAGCACTTTTGATCACACTTTAAAAGGATAAAATGAAGCTAAAAAAATACTCTTGGTACATGTAACTTGTATAAAATCAACAAATGCAATGAGAAAATTCTCCGATTTAACATCCAAAAAAGCCGGTTTATGGTACTTTTTTTTAATAAGAGGCTTAGTTTATTGTGTTGAAATTCAGCGTTGTTGTGAGTTTTTCGGACGTTTCAGTGGATTTACAAGAATGGTTGTTGGGACGATCCAAAACGTGAAAATCCTTCGAAGAATCACATTTTTCGATTCCTTTGGAAAAAATATTAAGAATACAAGTAAAATGATATAAAATAAAAGCAACGATTTAAAAATTAACGAAACACAAGCCTTTTAATGTATGATTGGATGAAAAAATGTTTAACCACTGATTAATTTTTGTCTTCTTTTTCGTTAGAAAACTTTTTTTAGGGTAGGTCACTCTTGAAAAGTTACTTGAAAGTTTTATTCATTTACCTACATTTTCTAAAAAAAACAACAACATAAAACGCTAGCTTTTTCCGATTTTAAATAACGTTTAATTTACTCTTTTTAATGATAAACATTCAGCTATACTCGGCTTTTCTCAGTCTATTACTTGATATGAAAAATGCCGATGTCCTCCATAAATACTTAATTTATGTTAAGGCTCGGTCACTTTTTAAAAGTTATTCGGAATTTTAATACCATAAAAATCATCAAACGATCGTGCATGTCGAAATTAACTAAGTTCGAGTGTCATAGTAGTGACGTATAAAATGCACTTGACTAGCTGTCCTCGTCTTTTCTCTGTCTAACTTGCTATGAAAACGCCGATGATATCCACTAGTAAATAAGATTAGAGAGTGCACAATAACCAAATTTAGGCCTCGTAAGCTAGTTACCATGGTAATTTCACTGGTGACGGTCTTAAATATACTGTTGAGGTATGTGTAATATAGACAATAAACAATTGGTATCTATGTGTCTGTATAGATCGAGGGACCATACACTTGCACGATCAATGATTTGAACGCTTGATAAGGCCCGATCTGGGTACCCTGAGATGCTTGAATGTATCAATTTAGATTATTATCTTTTTCAATAGCTAGGATGGATGATTGCATGTTAAAATTAATCTAAAAGTCGAGTTGATATTGCTTTGATGGTGCCGATTTTGTGCCCTTTTCTTTGTATGAGAGTCAATATCTGTGGGGCCAGGTGGGGGGGGGCACGTGCCCCCTGTGCCCCCCGGTAAATCCGGGCCTGTAAAACTATAACAACAATTAATAGTTTTTTTTATTGAATATGGAAAATCAAAAACATAAAAAATGGTGGACCTTGGGACCTAGGGCTGCGGCGAGTATCCGAGTACTCGGATACTCGCGATCCAGACCAGAAAATCGAGAAGGAATATTCGTCACGTCCGAAATCGTCGGATCGCGGTCTATTTTGGGGGGAAAAATAAAGAACATTTTCAGCTTAATTGCAACTCAAACAAGTCGCACTTCTAATGTAAACTTAAATTTTTGTAGGGACCGAACAATATTGTGTCAAAATTTGATTGATACACATTAAAACAAAAATGTTATCACTGAAAATGGCCATAAAACGTCTGGTAATAGACATGTTGGGTGTACATGGTTTTCCTTAAAGTAAAAACTCTTGTAATTCTTCACTATATAATATGAATTATGTATGCTTCTTCATTAACAAGTGGTTCTTGGTTCACGAATCGATTCGTGAATCGCACACCGTGGTTCGGATCGGATCGCCACTTGCTCAACGATCCGCAGCCCTATTCGGACCGATAATATTCTAAAAGTCACTGGACTGCAATGATGACAACTGACTATATTCAAAAACTGCATAATATTACAGTTACATGTAGATAAAATGATACAATTTCAGTTGAAAATACATTCAATTAAAATATTTGGGTTTTCCCTGCAGTATAGATGAATTTTCATGATTACAATTAATAACATGAGTACAATGTACAAGATTTAATCTAACGGGTTAAGCGGGTTAATGGCCGTAACTCAATATAAGAAAAGAGCAAGTTACTACTGTTTTGCGCAAAACCCATGATTTTTGTCTTGGCATTTCAGCAATAATGCATAGAAATCTTTGTTTGTACCACATGTACATGTATGAAAAAAATTGGAGTTTTCTAATTAGGTCTATTATGACACACCTAGTATGGCTTGAAAATGAGAACTTACGATACAACTGGATCATGTCTCCAATGTAGAAGTTGCTATGATGCTACACATAAAGATATTATTACAAGACATCAGCTTGATAGATATATATACACTAACCTCTAAAGTTCACATTCACAATTTTGTACTTAAAAGAATTTCAAATAGTTGTAAGAACAGTTCATTGTTAAATTATGTTAACTTAGCTTTTTGTAATCAGTACATTTTTCATATGTATATAAAATAACAAAACTTAAACTTGAGAATAAGTGATTGTGATAGATTAACAATAGTTTTATAGGCTACTTGCAGGACTAGTATTTAATCACTAGCATTTTCTCTCTCAAAATTTTGATAGCATTCATAGTAACTTTTCATATTATATGCAATATAAAAACAACATAGTAGTATTAGTACTTTATTTTACTATAGTAAAACAATGGTGTTATTGTGGGATATACAAAGAATACCGAAGATGTTTTGACTTTGAATCTTTAATTAATACTATCAATCTATCTGGCTGTTTCTATGCTGATTTGAGCCTCATTAGTTTAGATAGTATTTTCTGCGGTCATTTTAACTTGTAAAAATTTGCCAGTTCAAATAAAAGTTACAGGCATTTTTTCTAAATCCACTCCCATTTTACGAGTATGCCAGCTTAAATTCCAGTCCTGCTGATCGATACTTTTTTTGCTTCAGTTAAGAAATAAAATGTACCAAAAGAAATTCCATTTCCATTGCATGAATAATGAATGACATAAACAATGATATAATGATTCTTCAAACTTGAGGTTGAAAATTGTAGCAATTCAAATAAGTTTACTGTAAATTGAACTTTGTTGTATACAAGCACTCCATTGGTCTGTAAAAAATGAAAACAAAATACATTTTTACAAGTTAGTACAACCCAATCAGATTAAAACTTATTTTGACGTAACGCACGATAATGACGGACATAATGTAACATGTAATTAAAAACGCAATCTGTAAATATGAATATTACTTTTACGGTTGCGTTTAAGGGCCCTAATCAACACTTCTAACTTCCCATAGCTTAGCTTTATTATTAAACTTACAAACACATAATAAAGTTCACTCTTTCGTTTAATTATCACGTTTAGATCTCTTATTGTTGTAGTATTATTTATATAATACAAAAATATAAACTTCATACAACAGTAATACACACGTGATATTAAACGCGTGACGTTAATTTGATGGTTTTCAAAATTTACCTCAATACGCATAAATGTACACAAAATTCGCACCTGTACTAGATTTAAAATAAGTTTTTGAATTTGCCTTTTTAACTAAAATGATATTTCTAAAATAATTTAAAAATGTCGAAAAGTATCGCTATTGTTTCATAATTCACGCATGAACTTCGAAGTTCTGTTTGCTAGAACGTTTTAAGACAATTTTTTAAAGAATACCTCAACACGCTTAAATACGAATTATCTACAGGTATGTAAATATTTTGTGATAATATTTCAATTGAAGACATTAGAATAAAAATATACTTGTAAAGCTTTTTTATTAAAATTAAATGAAGGAAAACGAGAAAATAATGCTTACCATTTTGAGTTTTGACATTTCGCGACGTTTTTTCATGAATTGTTACGCAAGGTTACAAATTATTTATTTTCATTCTATTTTATGATCTTTCGTCGGTGTTTCTGGTCGGTACCGGAAGAGACAACATGTATGTCACCTTGTAAAGCGTTTATGCGCAAAATTTAGATGAAAACTAGACTGCTGCATACTTTTTATTGGACGATCGCGGAGATTTGTGTTACATTGTTACACGACGTTTTTTCAACATTTGTTTTTCATTTTTCATATATTTAAAGAATGTATGTCTTCAAATGTGAATTAAAATCGGAGCATCAGAAAGCCTTCGTTTCACTGATTCCTATGGTACTAAACATCATCGGTTTGTCAAATAACTTTCCGTCATTATGTAAAGAAAGGTCTAAAAATCACAATTTTTCCATGTCCGCCATTAGAGTGCGTTACGTCTTTACATCTGAAAAGCACACAGTAAAGTTTATGTTCAGCTGACCTTTGCTTAAATAATATTCATGACACAATCATTGAACTAAGTGACTTGTTTAAATTGTCTATATATAGAATGTGACGCGAGCACAGCAAGTTTTTGGTTTGGTTTTATACCGTAGCAACACATTGTATAGGTCATATCACGGCAATCAGTCAACCTATTCTTAGTTCCTGGAAAAGCTATATCTCTGTATTTAGCTTTTAACCATTTACTAGGCGCATACTTTGGTCAGTGACTGACAACAGTTTAATTCTCTACATGATTTAGAACCAGTGGTAGGAAGGAGAACGGCTGTAGAAATTATTTCATGACCTAAAAGTATGCCCTACCTAGGAATCTAACCCACAACCTCTGATCAGAAGACTTATAGGAAACCAACTGTGTTTGCCATGCGGGTTCAATCTTGACATAATGTAACATAATTCATGCATAAAAGTCTCTTTATTTCACGATCTGGTGACCTTGAACTTTTCATATAAATGAGAAACTGTATTGTTTATTTTTTGCGGAAACCGTTCATGTGAATTTTTTTCATGAAATTATTTACATTTCACACACTAAAGAGTCTGAGGTCATATTGTTTATTATTATTTATTGTAATACAATTTCACAAGTTGAAATAAAAAAGATCACATTTCAAAATTGTCAATTACATGTATTATGTTTCTTTATCTTAGTTCTATGTATTGTTAAAGATTTTTTACGAGTACATAAATATAACGTGACAACATTTCTTTTCCAAGATGACATCATTTATCTTCTGAGATGATGTCATTTTAACATTATATTTATTTATTGGAGTTAACGCCGTATCAACACAATTTAGGTCATTTCACGGCGTCCAGCGCACCTAACCTAGCTTTCCTGGACCATTGTCTATAACCAGTACTCACCTACACTTCCACAAGGCCGGAAACTTCTCCATATTATCTAATCAATGGAGGAAAATCGACATTATTGTCAAATTTTCATGGAAGGGTATAACCTCCCCGGGCGGGATTCGAACCCATGTATCCAAATCCCGGCGCGCTACCAACTCTGCTATCGACCCGGGTTTTTTAACATTATACAATACAATGTAAATACAATGTATTGCATTATGTTTTCCATACAATGAAAAGGCATTTTAATAAAGTAATTATTAAATTATGTTTTCACTACAACGAAAATACAATTTTTTATATTTTCATAGAATAAGATCTTGATATATAAAGCTTGAAAGAAGTTTTATCACCTGAAGCACCCATCGTAGAATTTCTTATCTCATGATTACCTGGATGGTGTTGTTAATACAGCTGATGAAATAAACAGAAAAATAGAAATTAATACAAATTTGATGATACTACAAGTTGTTCATATAAACATAGCCAATCGTTCATTAAAAACCAGTAGCCCCCCCCCCCGAGCTAGCTTGGTTGGTAGCATGCAAGTCTGCTGGTGGATTTCTAGTGGATTCAATTCCCCGGTGGAGCATACTTTTGTAGAGTTTGATCATGAAATTATTTCTACGGTCTTTCTTCCTCTTAGCACTGTTTCTAATTTCATGTAGGACAATTGTCAGTCACTGACCCAAGTATGTGCACAGCAACTGGTTAACAGCTAAATTCAGAGATTAAGTTGAGTAGTTTGACTAACTGCTGTGATATAACCCATACTATGTGTGACTACAGCGTAAAACAAAACCCCAAAGATTTATACCATGGGCAATTTCAACATACCCCGGTAATATCTTTCTTTGAATTTATTCTGTGTTGATACAAAATGTGAATAATGGCTATATTAAGAACAAACATCACTTTAAATAGTAACATTTTACTAAATAAAAACAACAGTGTTACTAAAATTAGCACAACATCACTATAAATAGTAATATGTAACTCAAAATAGACTAACATTACTATGAATAGTAACAAATATACCTGGGGCAATTTCAACATCATATCTTTCCTTTAATTCATTCAGGGTTGTTTCAAAAGGTGAAGAGTAACTATAATATATATATTCCTCTGTAGTTGTGATCCCTCCTATCAGCAGTGATACAACAAATACAGAATTATCATCAGGATTGTCAGAACAAATCACAGATCCACTATCACCTTTCTCTGAAAAACTTTCTGAAAAACATAAAAGGATATTTCTCAAATTTGATGTTATATTGATTTTCATTTCATTAAGGAAGCTATGAAATCATATTTTCAAGATTGGCATATCCGTAAGTGAAAATGTAATTGCCCGAGTTGATAAATTGAAATAGAACGATCATATTCCAAAATTGACATTGTTTCTTCCCAGCTATTTGTATTGTTAGAGAAATTTTGATGACGGCATTATGATGTTATATCTTTACTAGACATGAAAATGTAATATTTTGCATTTTCATCATATTTTCATTGAATAATGCCAGATTTTAACTGTAAAACATGAAGGAAAAGTATAAGTGTTTTTTACCATTCCTGACAATATTGTTATAAGTCTCTTGAAACTAAAACAAGGATTTTATCACAATAAAATACTTTATCATATATCATGATTCTTCATTTTATTTAATTGTACAATATAAGGGGCTTAACATAAACATTTAGACTGCCCAGTCAGATGGCCAAGTATACAATTTGCTTGCCATGATTTTTCATTGCCCACTTATATGGTTCTTCAAATAAAATGTTAGAGTCATTCAAATACATGCAACATTATTCTGGTTGCCAAATTTGGTAACTGTAGGTCTTATGGTTTTTGACAAGATTTTTTTGAAAAAATTGCTGACAATGGATGGACATAAGCACACACACACATCTGGCCTTTGGCCCCACAATAGCTGGTCTTGAGTACTTTGTACCATAGTGAGCTAAATAGCTCAGCTTTCAAACAAACAAATAATGTTTAATAGGCAGAAATTTAAGATGTAATACCTCGTCTTTCTATAGGTCCATCTTCCATAATGTTTGCTTCTTCAAGCACATCTGCTAGAGGCCCAATCAATATGCTCTTCCCATATCGGATCATATTCCTTAATCCTATATTCCCATTGATAAGCATGTCGCGACTGGCATAATCAGCAGATATTACAACTCCCTTTGTAAAATTTGTGGCTGCCCCTTCTTTTTGTACCTGCTTGCCGCAAGGATTGCCGGAAAAACAATTCCATTGATTTGTGTATGATAATGGATTAAAACGCTTTAACTTGCTGTCACATGATCTCTGTCTCAAAGGGTCCACAGCAATGGTTGCCACATCAAGTATTTCCTTTATATAGGCTTCACATTTCTTCGGTCCAAGACAAACAAAATCATCCCCAGACTTGACATCAACCATGGTGTCACAACCTTGGACACAATGAGCGCAAGTGATCGCATGGATTTCTTCCTCTGTTATTTTGAAGGCACTGGAAACTTTGGTTCCAGGTACAGAACTTTTACTTTTCTCTTTAACATTTGGATCTCGAGGACTAAACAAAAGAAAACATCCCAATGACCCGTACTGATGTTGCTCGCCACCGTTGCTATTACGTCTTGCTCTAATATATTGTCCAGATTCAATTAAATGACCATCAGCTTGTTCTACCCTTGACTTTAAGACTTGGCGTCTATAACCTTCTTGATGACCATAAAATTCAAGGACCTCTCTAATTTCCTTTTCCTCTGGTGGTCTCTTCACATCAACATGTAAAGTTAACTTACCATATAGTGTCCCACAGCCAGTCACCCCATCAATACTGAAAACATATTTTTTATACTTTCTGATTTAACAAATACAACCTATTGTACAGTTTTCCAGAACAGTTATTCATTCAATGAATGATCAAGGTGTTCCAAATGCCCCTAAAAAAGGACCTTAACTAATTTTTTTTCCAAAACTCAAATCTTCTTATAGAATTCATAAGGGCCAATCTTTAATTCTTTTAAAGTGAAAGGAATATCAAATGTTTTATTTAGAATGAATTATTATGATACTTTATAAAAGAGTGGTTATCAATAGTTCTAATAATGAAACTGTTCTGAAATTTTGCATCTATTGTGCATTATTTGAACCACAGAGAAACTTGCAGCCATCTTAAAACGATGATTTTGAATTTCATTTTAATCTATGAAACAAGAAATGTAATGTGGAAACCACATTTAAGCCGGATTCAAAAACTTTAACACAAAAATTACAAAGGGAAAGAATCCATAATAAAGCCAGGTAGAGTTGTTGTTGCTTTCTAATTCTGTACATCACAAGGTATGTTATCATTGTATGAAGTTTCATAGAGATCTCACAATAAATGGCAGAAATATATGCTAAATTGAAAATTTTAACACAATTGTTAACAACACTGGACACCTGCCCGACGGCTCGCAAGACCTCCCGCCTGTCTTTCCCAAAACTACATGTATTAACTGAATTTTTTCATTGAAAAATCCAGCTAAAATAAAAGGGCTACTGACGACAAAGGAGTCTTTCAATGGTCCCAAGTCCAGATAATGAGAATTGATGGTAAAAAATCTCTTTTAGTTTTTCGTATAGCTCATACAATTAACCTTACCTAAGAAGATCATTCTGTAAGTCTCTCTGAATCATTCTTAAAGGAGGAACATCAACTTTAACTTTGACTTTGGCTACACGAAGTATACCATACAACTCAAATTGTAAGTGATCCAACTTTTCCAGAACTTTCATCACGGAGAGAAGAAATTTTTCAGCGTCTTCAATCATATTACTAAAGACCATACCAAGTCTCAACAGCATTGATTGGAATGATCTAATCATTACGTTGGTTGATCCACTCTCATTGTATTCTGGTATAGACAACTTCCATAGCTTGCTTTTTATCTTTTCGGCATAATTGAAGAAACCCTTGTTAAGAAATTCATTCACAATTTGAGCTTTGACACCAAACTTGATAGCAAATTTATCACAGGTTAAACATTTTGCTTTTCTGGCTATAAAATCAACCACGTTGTCTTGAAATGTCTCATTCTTTTCTTTTGCAGTCAATTTTGTTCCTGAAATTAGTTTTGAGTTAAAATAAATCATTTATTTCTAAGAACATGAACATAGAACTTGAGTGAGGTGAAATACTGACTATCTGTAGATAAATAAGGCTGTTCTCCAAGGGTATTGCTACTTGACATTTTTAAGCATTTCTTTTTAGCCTACCAGTTCTATGAAACTGTTTTGCTTCAAGCTAGCAGATTCAAGATGGCAACTTTAAGGGTTTTAGTGTTTTTAGAAGTTTTAGAGGTTTTAAAGGTGTAGGGGGTATTAGGGGTTTAAGGGGTTAAGATAATACGTACCTTCAGTCTTTGGAAATAAATCTGTAACAACTGAAGCGGTATTCAATGAATCACGAATATCATTATATAAAGTTTCAAATAATGATTTCTCCAGCTCTTGTTCAGGCCGTGGTATCAATTGTTGATTGTATTGAGCAATCCCTACGAGAACTGAGACGACTTGTTTCTCTAGTAGATCCTGTATCTGGCCAGCCAAACATCCATGTAGATATGATGACCTCTCATTACTTGTATCAACAAGGGCAAGGTCAAAATTTACTTTGACCAAATCTGAATATAGCAAACAAGTTTTATCGGAACTGTTGTAGATGACGACTCTGTCTTGTTGTTCTTTTGAAAGATCTGACAAAAATCCAACATTCTGAAGAGATACAGTGTTAGAAATAAGCACTTGCCCTACCAAGTAGAAAATCTACAGTTGGTAACACTAGTAGCTGTTCCATCTGACAAGTCAGCATTTCAAGACTTAAAATCAAATTTGCATAAAAAAGTAATTCTGAGTTTCATTAGTTGTTCTCAGTCTCTGATTGCAATATATTTGTTCTTTTTAATATTTAAGTATTGCAATAAAGAAAAATAATAGTTGATACTGTCAAAGTGTTTATTCAGTTATAAAAATGACAATCATAGATGATAAATGTTGGGGCAATTGAAAGGTACTCGGGGTTGTTAACTTGACCACTCGGCAAGTTGGTGTGAAAAAAATTAAATCTATCACTGAGAAATATGAATACACTTGTTACTAATATTTAGTTTTGAGACACTATTGATAGTCAACAACTTCAAATAAAAAATTGCTGATTTTGTTAAAGTAACTGTCTATTATACAAACACTCATATAAAGTGAGTATACTGATTTCCATTTTATAAGATCAATCCATATTCAAATAACATTATGTTAACAGAGGATATTTGTCTATTGTTCTGACCCTGTCAAAAACACAAAATAGACATTAAATCCTTCTACAGTCAGATGTTCATGGCTGGAAACATTCAGCTATTAACTGTAAACTTTTGTTCACCCTTTAGTGAACTATAATCATTTTCCCAATGCCGATAGGCTTAGTTAGGGACTTTTGTCAGTTAACTTTCCCTTATAAAATCTGAAGCAATCAATTAGGGACTTTAGTCAGTTATCTTTCCCTGATGAAATCTAAAGCAATCCAATTGGTAAGTAGGTCCTTACAGTTGGAATTCTTGGATTTTATCATTGAAGTCCTATGTAAGGATAACAAAATATTTCATCTAATATCTTTCTTGTTAATGAAGATACAATGTATTTACAGAAGTGATGAAATTTAGATAGTTCTTTACCCTAAGTATATTTATCTTGAATTTCAAACAAATTAAATGATTTACAAAAAAGTAATTTAAGATTAATTTTGGCACATTGACATTAAAAAGTAAGGGTAAAATCTGAGTAATCCAACTTATTGGACCTACATATTTGAAGAGTGTACAAGGGGAAATAACTGACTAGAGTCCCTTATTTTGACCCAATTTAGAGGCAATACAATTACAAATAAAACTTTTACTATACACAATTATTTGCAAATTGCTTGTTTATAACAAAACAGATAATTAGAGACTTCAAAGAAATATTTACAAAGCTAAGGAACAAACTTACTGAATTATCAAATTTAGGCTGAACTACAACAACCACCGAAGGTTTACAATCATGAAACTTTTTTAAATCATCTTTATAGTCATTCCATGTAATATTTTCAACTTTGACATCACCAAGCAAAGACTTCTCTTCTTGTACAAACAATTTTAAATCTGCAGATTTGTTTTGTAGAAAATCATCTTCAGCAAATAGATACACCGTTGTCCAATCCTGTAGATATTTGGCCTCAGAAACAATATCCCTCTGGATTGTCTCTCCATCTAAAATACACTTTGATAGTTTGGCTGCATCTGAATACCAAAATTGAATAAAATATAGCACATAACTACAAACTGTCAAAACATAACTACACATCGTCAAATTTTAACACATAACTACAAACACATAATTACAAACTGTCAAAACATAACACTAAACTACACATTATCAAAACACAACACATAACTATACATAGTCAACAGATAACATGTAATTAAGCACAGTCAAAACATAACACATAAATACACACTGTTAAAACATAACACTAAACTACACACTGTCAAAACATTACACATAAATACACAATGTCAAAACATAACACTAAACTACACACTGTCAAAACATAACACATAAATACACAATGTCAAAACATGACACTAAACTACACTCTGTCAAAACATAACACATAAATACACAATGTCGAAACATAACACTAAACTACACACTGTCAAAACATAACACATAAATACACAATGTCAAAACATAAAACTAAACTACACACTGTCAAAATAGAACAAAAAACTACACACTGTCAAAACATAACTACACACTGTCAAAATATAACACACAACTGCACACTGTCAAAACATAACACACAACTACCAGGGATGGGGTCAATTACTAGCAAAGTAATTAATTATAATAACCATTATTCTCAACCTCAGTAATTATAATTAATTGTTAATTACCCTGAGTAAGGACAATAATTAATTACAATTACCATTATTTACATAAACAATTAATTATTAATTAATTATTTCAATGACGTATTTAGGCAAAGAAATGAAATTCCAGTTACTGACATGTATTAATTATTGTCCTTACCTTTAAAACACTAAAAAGAAGATAACTCATATTGCAGTTAACATGTACTTGATAAAATCACATGTAAATGGTTAGTGAATTCAGTAGTACTTGATAGTATATTATCTTATAACCTTAGTCATAAGGTGATAATGACCCAGTGTATTCAAGATGATCACCTCAATGCTCAACTGTTTCCGGCCTTGTGGAAGGGTAGGTGAGTACTGGTTATAGACAATGGTCCAGGAAAGCTAGGTTAGCTGCGCTGGACGCCGTGAAATGACCTAAATTGTGTTGATACGGCGTTAACTCAAATAAATAAATAAACAATGCTCAACTGTCCGTGACCAGTCAGACAATTTAATCTTTTACTATAACACCATGCAGGGTTATCAATCAATTAGCTACAGATTTCATGTTACAAACACTATTGTTATGACAGTAAAGAACCCATTCATCAGGTGTGAAAGGTGTAAAAAACAGAAAAGAAGGGACCAGTTTGGAAACTAAGTCCTATTTAATGAAACATATGCAAATGTATCATGAAGTAATTGAAAAATAATTGAAATCAATTAATTATTGCCTAAGTTTCCTAAGTAATTAACTATAATTACCATTGTTTTCCATTTTTTGATAAAATAATTAATTACAATTACCATTGTTTTCACACAGTAATTAATTGACAATTAATTGTTCAGAGCAATTAAATGGCCCCATCCCTGACAACTACAAACACATAACTACACACTGTCAAAACATAACACATATCTACAACTGTATAAATTGAGTAGTCATTGGTCATGAAAAAAATTTCTACTGCCAATCTGCCTCCTACCACTGCTTCTATATCATGTAGGGCAGTTGTCAGTCACTGACAGAAGTATGTGCCATTTAACTGGCAAACAGCTAAGTCCAGAGCTTTAGTCTTTCAAGGAAAAGTGAGCGACTGATGGCCATGATATGAGCTATCCTATTTGTTGCTAAGGTGTTAAACCTAACCAAAAAAAAAACAACAAATAACTGGAGAATTACAGATGATAAAATCTGAACACACATAAAAACTGCCATGGCATAAAATATAATATTCATATTTAATCCAGATAGTCAATGAAAACTAAAAAATGTGACAATAAAAAGTGATGTACAGTGAACTCGACAGTTCCGGGTCAGTAACGAAACAAACGAGACATGTCTCTTTAAAACAGAAGTTGTGGGAATCGGACCTGCATAAATTGATAAACAAATACTTCCACCTTACCATGCTATAATAAATTAATTGTGTTGATTTGCTGGTAATTTTTTGCAAATTGTTAAATTGCATGTCGTAAACTTGATGGTTACAGGTCGCACTTGCTAATTCTGGGTCATGTGACAGATGCTTGTCCCTTTAATCAGGGGTGATCTCAACAGACTTGTAATCAATAAAACAGGCAACTATTCATAAATATAACTGCATCAGCGGCACTCGGGTCAGGACTTGCTCTCTGTAAGCCCTGCGACACTGAACACTCTTTCTGACGGGACAGAAGTTGCCGGAATGCCGAGAAACTTTCTTGTAAACAGAGACGACTTCGGTAACCTGGCCTGGTTCTCTTTCCACCATAAAAGGGGGTTAAGTAATATCGATTTGATCGGCTCTGATATAAACTGTAGCAGATCGTTTACGAAGCTTCATACGGTGCTTAAACTCAAAGATTTTATCATGGAACAGGTACCACCACCATGGTAACTCAACTCAAGGTCACAAATATTACATTTAGTTTTTTGTTTATCACCGAGAAGTTTGAAAAATTGCCAAGCTTTGGTGTAGCTTGGTTCGTTGTCATTTTATAAGCAAGTGCCAGGATGTAGGAGTAATAACTCTTTCCTGATAACAGCGGGTACCCAGGTACCCGGGTACCTGCAGGTAATACAGCCTCGGGTACCCGGGTATGAATTTTCTACCCGTCCCAGCCCTATTGGAAACGACGCTGTCAAGTGTTCCATGACCATGACTTCCGGTAGACAAATGTCAACATCGAAAGTTTACGTAAAAGTAGCTAAGTGGTTAGTGAACATGACTAAAATATCATATAATCAAAATATTGCGTTATTAAGGATTCATTCGTACTGTTATAAAATAGTGACCATGACTTCCGGTAGACGAATGCGAGTCAACTCGTCAAACGTACGAATCGTCAAACTTAATTTAACGCACAACCATTAGACCAACTCGTCAAACTGATAATATAGAGTGAAAAATACATAGGAGGGTGGGGGGTAGTGGTCTTATTTTTTGTGTAAAATAAATCATTAGTTAGTTATTTTGAATAAAATGTTTAGATAAATTATATTTTGTGTATTTCTTTATACATAATGAATAAAATGTTGAAAATAATTATATTCTTTGTGTATTAATATTATAAGTAATATGTACGTATAATAAAAAATAGCCGCATTCATATTTTTGCGTTATTTGAATAAATCAAGTACTTAAATTAATTTTATTCTTTCTGTATTAATATTATTATCATTAGTAATATGTGAATATTTTTATTAAGATATTTATATAAAAATTTATGAACTAAGGTTTGCTTTACGCTGTTATATTGTATTACAAACAAATTAAAAAGATCAATAGAGTTTTCACAAATTGCAATTATCAATTTGATTATGCTGATTATCCATTGGTAGTAATAATTTGGATTGTAAAATCATACTGTTATATTTAATTATATATTAAATAGCACCACATATACTAATATTACTATCTTGTGGGATTCGAACCATCACTCTGATATTAATCAACTAGCGGCCTCTGCTACACTTCCATCACATTCACTAACAAACGGATTTTAGCGAGAATAATGCTTGGTTATTGGATTTAGAACAAACATTTAACTCAGTTGTAACAAACTGTACATTCTATGGTATTATATTGTGACCTATCAGCTTTGGTGATGAGTAGAGCTAGCGTATGTTATCATATCGTCATATGGGATTCAAACTAATAAATCACTGATAACAAACTAAAACTCTTTCCAAATATACTGTTTAAACCTGAAAAATACTTGAGAATTTATTTCTTTATTTATTTATATTACACTTATAACTATGATCAAAGTCTTTATACCTGCATTTTCTTTATTTTAAACATAATAAAATAATTGATATAAAAATAATATATACTATCACAATACTGTATAGTACTAAAATAGCATAATAAATACACTTTATGTTTTACAAAATAATATTTATTTTAATATAAAAAAGAAAGATTTAATGTAAAAATATTTGAATTCGTCTGATAAAAGAAACATTTCCATAACAGTATCGTATTAAATCAATCAAATATAATTTATATAAAAAAATTTAATGTCCTAAGTTTTCACACATTTTTTTCACTCTATATTATCAGTTTGACGAGTTGGTCTAATGGTTGTGCGTTAAATTAAGTTTGACGATTCGTACGTTTGACGAGTTGACTGTAAACCCGGTAGACAAATGTCAACATCGAAAGTTTACGTAAAAGTAGCTAAGTGGTTAGTGAACATGACTTAAATATCATATTATCAAAATATTGCGTTATTAAGGATTCATTCGTACTGTTATAGAAAAGTGACCCTGAATTGTCGATGACCCTGAACTGTCGAGTTTACTGTATGACAATTTAATGCCGCATCAGATGTAAGAAAAGAAAATTATATTTAAAATATTTGAAAGTTGGAACTACAAAAAAAAAGAAATATTAACTTTAATGAACCATTGAATGATTTAATAGTTATACTTACGAAGTATACGGGTCCATCTCGGTATTATATCACGTACTCTACTCTCAAAGAAATTATACCGTGAATAGCAAAGAGAATCAAATGAATAACGCTTTCCTGAAAGCATTGCCGATAATTAATTCAAAGATCTCATAAAAATGATGTATTAATCATAGAAATGAAATTCTACTTTCGATTTCAAACTTATCGGGAATACCTGAGGTGCGATGTTAGATTTTGTACCGGACAATTAATCCGGGCAATGGCGGGTGCGAGTCAACTCGTCAAACGTACGAATCGTCAAACTTAATTTATCGCACAACCATTAGACCAACTCGTCAAACTGATAATATAGAGTGAAAAAATACATAGGAGGGGTGGGGTAGTTGTATTAAATTATTTGTAAAATAAATCTTTAGTTAATTATTTTGAATAAAATGTTTAGATAAAGTATATATTGTGTATTTCTTTATACGTATAATGAATTGAAGTGTTTAAAATAATTATATTTTTTGTGTATTAATATCATAAGTAATATACATGTACGTATAATAAGAAATAACCACGTTAATATTTTTGCGTTATTTGAAAAAAAGGTACTAAGATTATTTTTTTTCTTTGTGTATTAATATTATTATCATTCCTAATATGTGAAGATTTTCATTAAGATAGTTACATAAAAATTATGAACAGAGGTTTGGTTTACACTTTTATATTATATTACAAACAAATTAAAAAGAGAAATAGAGTTGTCACAAATTGCAATAATCAATTTGATTATGCTGATTTTTCATTGGTAGTAATAATTGATTGTAAAATTATACTGTTATATTTAATCATATATTAAATAGCACCACAAATACCATTTTGTGAGATTCGAATCATCACTCTAATATTATTCAAACTAATAAATCACTAATAACAAACTAAAACTATAATATAAAACTATATTATTATCATTCCTAATATGTGAAGATTTTCATTAAGATAGTTACATAAAAATTATGAACAGAGGTTTGGTTTACACAAACTAAAACTCTTTCCAAATATACTGTTTAAGCATAAAAAATATTTGAGAATCAATTAATTTACTTAATTACACTTAACTACTATCAAAGTTTTTATAACTGTATTTTTTAAACATAATAAATTGAATAATTGTTACAAAAATAATATAAACTCTCACAATATATATTCTAGTACTAAAAGCAGTAAAAATACACTTTATTTCTTTACAAAATAACATCTATCTCAATAAAAAAACAACGATTTATTATCAAAATATCATAATTTTTCTGATAAAAGTATTATTTCCGTAACAGCATCGTATTTAAATCAATCAAATATAATTTAAATAATTGTCCTCCGTTTTCACACATTTTTTTCACTCTATATTATCAGTTTGACGAGTTGGTCTAATGGTTGTGCGTTAAATTAAGTTTGACGATTCGTACGTTTGACGAGTTGACTGTAAACCGCAATGGCAGGGGAGGTAACAAGAGTAATCAAAGCGCTGAAGGTATCGCTCTTGTGGGAAAGTGCTTCCGGGTTGTAGTACGCTAGCCAGTGACCCGATCTGACTGAGCACAAGCTAGCGACCAATAACATCGACCAATAATTTTCATCGACCGATAAGAAGGAGTTACCCCGCCTGATGACCGGTGACTGTGTACACTAGTTCCATTTCCGGTATACTGGCAGGGTTAAACACCACTAAAATTCTTACGGCTTCACACGGTTTAGTTAAAATAAGCTTATTTTTTATTAAGTTGACCAGAAAATATTACAAAACATATGATTCTGTAGGATATTTTTTTTTAATGATGATTCTCACAGAAAATTGCAAAATAATGCCCCCCTATGATAATGAAGTGTAAAATACTTGATGAAGGAGCTACAATCTCTCATACAGAGTTGTCGATCCTTACAGTGACCCAATAAAACCATATATAGGTATGAAGTACATAGAAATAGCAGAAACAATGACACATTAAAAAAGGTTGTACCTTGGCCGTGAAAAAGTAATACATTTTCAAAATGATGATTCTCACAAAAAATTGCAAAAAGCCCCCCCCCCCGTATGATTATAAAGTGGAAAATACATGATGAAGGAGCTAATGTGACCCCATAAAACCATATATAGGTAAGTAGTACATAGAAATAGCAGTAAAAAGACACCTTAAGCAAGGTTGTACCTTGGCCGTGAAAAAAGTAATACCTTTTCAAAATGATGATTCACACTGAAAATTGCACAGAAATGCCCCCACCCCCCTATGATAATAAAGTGGAAAATACTTGATTAAGGAGCTAATGGGACCCCATAAAACCATATATAGGTAAGTAGTACATAGAATTAGCAGTAAAATGACACCTTAAGCAAGGTTGTACCATGGCCATGAAAACAGTTATACATTTTCAAAATGATGATTATCACAGAAAATTGCAAAGAAATGCCCCCCTATGATAATAAAGTGGAAAATACTTGATGAAGGAGCTAATGTGACCCCATAAAACCATATATAAAAGTGACTAATACATAGAAATAGCAGTAAAATGACATCTTAAGCAAAGTTGTATCTTGGCCGTGAAAAAACTCATACATTTTAAAATGAAGATTCTCACAGAAAATTGCAAAATAATGCCCCCAAAATACTTGCTGAAGGAGCTAATGTGACCCCATAAAACTATATATAAGTGAGTAATACATAGAAATAGCAGTAAAATGACACCTTAAGCAAGGTTGTAACTTGGCCGTGACAAAAGTTATATGAATTCAGAATGATGATTCACACAGAAAATTGCACAGAAATGCCCCCCTATGATAATAAAGTGGACAATACTTGATGAAAGAGCTAATGTGACCCCATAAAACCATATATAAAAGTGACTAATACATAGAAATAGCAGTAAAATGACATCTTAAGCAAAGTTGTATCTTGGCCGTGAAAAAACTTATACATTTTCAAAATGAAGACTCTTACAGAAAATTGCACAGAAATGACCCCCTATGATAATAAAGTGGAAAATACTTGCTTAAGGAGCTAATGTGACCCCATAAAACCATATATAGGTATAAGGTACATAGAAATAGCAGTAAAATGACACCTCAAGCAAGGTTGTAACTTGGCCGTGACAAAAGTTATATGAATTCATAATGATGATTCTCACAGAAAATTACAAAATAATGCCCCCCTATGATAAAGAAGTGTAAAATACTTGATGAAGGAGCTAATGTGACCCTATAAAACCATATATAGGCATAAGGTACATAGAAATAGCAGTAAAATGACACCTCAAGCAAGGTTGTAACTTGGCCGTGACAAAAGGTATATGAATTCATAATGATGATTCTCACAGAAAATTACAAAATAATGCCCCCTATGATAAAGAAGTGTAAAATACTTGATGAAGGAGCTTATGTGACCCCATAAAACCATATATAGGTATGAAGTACATAGAAATAGCAGTAAAATGACACCTTATGCATGGCTGTACCTTGGCCGTGAAAAAACTTATACATTTTCAAAATGATGATTCTCACAGAAAATTACAAAATAATGCCCCCTATGATAAAGAAGTGTAAAATACTTGATGAAGGAGCTAATGTGACCCCATAAAACCATATATAGGTATGAAGTACATAGAAATAGCAGTAAAATGACACCTTAAGTAAGGTTGTAACTTGGCCGTGACAAAAGTTATATGAATTCATAATGATGATTCACACAGAAAATTGCACAGAAATGCCCCCCTATGATAATAAAGTCGAAAATACTTGATAAAGGAGCTAATGTGACCCCATAAAACCATATATAAGTAAGTAATACATAGAAATAGCAGTTAAATGACATCTTAAGCAAGGTTGTACCTTGGCGGTGAAAAAACTTATACATTTTTAAAATGAAGATTCTCACAGAAAATTGCAAAATAATGCCCCCCTATGATAATGAAGTGTAAAATACTTGCTTAAGGAGCTAATCTGACCCCATAAAACCATATATAAGTGAGTAATACATAGAAATAGCAGTAAAATGACACCTTAAGCAAGGTTGTAACTTGGCCGTGACAAAAGTTATATGAATTCAGAATGATGATTCACACAAAAAAATGCACAGAAATGCCCCCCTATGATAATAAAGTGGAAAATACTTGATGAAGGAGCTAATGTGACCCCATGAAACCATATATAAGTGAGTAATACATAGAAATAGCAGTTAAATGACATCGTAAGCAAAGTTGTACCTTGGCCATGAAAAAACTTATACATTTTCACAATGATGATTCTCACAGAAAATTGCAAAGAAATGACCCCCTATGATAATAAAGTGGAAAATACTTGCTTAAGGAGCTAATGTGACCCCATAAAACCATATATAGGTAAGTAGTACATAGAAATAGCAGTAAAATGACACCTCAAGCAAGGTTGTAACTTGGTCGTGACAAAAGTTATATGAATTCATAATGATGATTCTCACAGAAAATTGCACAGAAATGCCCCC
Organism: Mactra quadrangularis; assembly: GCA_025267735.1. Classification (NCBI taxonomy): domain Eukaryota; kingdom Metazoa; phylum Mollusca; class Bivalvia; order Venerida; family Mactridae; genus Mactra; species Mactra quadrangularis. The sequence goes on along the minus strand of CM046305.1, from coordinate 40,864,461 downwards.
TAAGATAATAAAGTGGAAAATACTTGATGAAGGAGCTAATGTGACCCTTTAAAACCATATATAGGTAAGAAGTACATAGAAATAGCAGTAAAATGACACCTTAAGCAAGGTTGTAACTTGGCCGTGACAAAAGTTATATGAATTCATAATGATGATTATCACAGAAAATTGCACAGAAATGCCCCCCTATGATAATAAAGTGGAAAGTACTTGATGAAGGAGCTAATGTGACCCCATAAAACCATATATAGGTATGAAGAACATAGAAATAGCAGTAAAATGACACCTTAAGCAAGGCTGTAACTTGGCCGTGAAAAAACTTATACATTTTCATAATGATGATTGACACAGAAAATTGCACAGAAATGCCCCCTATGATAATGAAGTGGAAAATACTTGATGAAGGAGCTAATGTGACCCCATAAAACCATACATAGGTAAGAAGAACATAGAAATAGCAGTAAAATGACACCTTAAGCAAGGTTGTAACTTGGCCGTGACAAAAGTTTTACATTTTCAAAATGATGATTCTCACAGAAAATTGCACAGAAATGTCCCCCTATGTTAAAAAAGTGGAAAATACTTGATGAAGGAGCTAATGTGACCCCATAAAACCATGTATAGGTAAGAAGTACGTAGAAATAGCAGTAAAATGACACTGTAGGCAAGGTTGTAACTTGGCCGTGACATAAGTTATATGAATTCATAATGATGATTCTCACAGAAAATTGCAATATAATGCCCCCTGGTGATAATGAAGTGGAAAATACTTGATGAAGGATCTAATGTGACCCCATAAAACCATATATAGGTAAAAAGAACATAGAAATAGCAGTAAAATGACACCTTAAGCAAGGTTGTAACTTGGCCGTGAAAAAACTTATACCTTTTCAAAATGATGATTCTCACAGAAAAATTGCACAAAAATGACTCCCTATGTTAATAAAGTGGAAAATACTCAATCTCGGGTTAATATTGTCGTACTATACATGTACAAGAGTTACCCAGATAAGCTTAGATGCATTTATTGCTTTTTGGGGGAACAGAGAATTTATATTTGACCTGTTATCAAAACTTGTCCGATACAACATGTCCATCTCGCAACCTCCCATTATGAATTTAATATGAACGACAAATCTTGTGCAACTGTTACAAAGTTTTATCGTAGTAGGCTCCCTTGTTCACAAAAAAATGTGGCATGGGTGGTAGGCACGGTCTCACTTCATTGATTTCAACTTAGTACATTAGTACCTTTGCTTTCGGACCCAGTTGCTGGATTTTGTTTGTCTGATAACTCCATGTTTTGTCAGGTGGTAGATTTGCTAGCAAGTTCGTTAGAATGACTTCATTGACTGACATGTATGGGATAGTCACAACCTGCCGAGTATTTAGAAGACAAATACTCTGGTTTAATGTAATTATCAATTGCATGTTAGTAAATGCTAAACTTCAGCAACTTTCATTGTGCACCAGCTCATGTACAAACATGCACATCGTAAGTGTTCAGAAATTTAGAATTTAATTCTACATAAAACACCAATTTGTTACAGGAGAACTTTCTGGTACTTTGAGGTTATATGTCTAAATAATAATAACATCTAGTTTGTTACTATGTTTATTTTTGGAATACAAAAGCAACAAAGGTAAAAAAAAAAATTAACTGCAAAGTGTGTATATTGATGAACATGTTATCATAAAAATATAATGATGAATTTTAGTTAATTCTTAAAAATCAACAATATTGTAAAAGGCAGGGGTCAACTATAAAACCTCAGCAAATGGCCATATATTGAACCATGCAGTCCATATCATAAAATGAAATAAACAATATAATATTGAATAATGATTTTATAATGAATATGGAAAATGTAAGCTGTAAAAAGTTGGTGGATTGTTGGGCCACAAACCTTCTAAAAGTCACTTGGCCGAATCAAAATATCTAATATGAAAACTCTGAGGGATACAATCTGGATTTACACTGTCCACATATGCAATGAAGTGCATATAATTATATAAAGGGTTAACCTCTGTTGAAATGAACGCTTGTTTAAGCCTTATCTGGATGCAACAGGGATGAAAAGTGGTCATTTCTTCACCTCAATGCCCTAGGGCTATTTCAAGATGGTCAAGTTTCATTACTAGTTGACTGACTGCAACTTGGCCAAGTTACTTCATGAGAGATCCCAGTCACCATGGCAAAGCTGGACGGAGCAAAAATGTAAAATGCAATTTGAATGTTTCAATAATGAAGGCAAATTTTTACTGCACTACACAAAATGGTTTCCTCATGAACATAAGGATGAAAAAGCCAGCTGTACATGTCTCGTTATAATTAGTAGCCAGATCTAAAATAGGCGGTATAATTTTAGATCTGGTTTTAATCAGATTATGTCTAGAATGTCCACATAAAATCACCACTGCATTTCTTCCTTAATTTTTGCTTCCAAGATGACTTCCTTTACATACCGGTAATTCAATTCACCAGATGCAATTGGATCATTCTCAAACCAATGAGCACAATCGTGGTATCTCTGAAAGCATACATGAACATAACATTTATTTAAAAGTCAAAAGATATATTTCTTAAATAGTAAACAGTATTCTTTCTACAACAAAAGCTACTGAAATAACATCATTCATCTGGGTCTGACTGTTAAATGTTAAGATAACAAGTTTGATTACCATACTTTTTTATGGAAAGACTAACATTCATCACAAAATTAAATAAATCTTAATTGTATTATGAAATCTGTGACAAAACACTCATCCACATTACTTCATCAAAAAGCATTTACAACTCTGTTGCAATAAACCATACAATGAAGAGTGAACTTTTTATTTATCATAAAACAATGAATGATATAGGCCCATTGGGGTCAATAATAGTTATAGCCAACACATCTGTTGTGACTGATTAGAATCTGTGTTGTTTGCTTTTTATCAGTAACAACCTAATAAATCAAAAGGGGAACAGAATATATACTGGTCAGACAGTACTGATGCTGATTGGCTAAACTGGATCTACACTGTTTTACCAAGCAATTAATGCTGTATCCATAAATATGAATGAAAGGGTTAAAATGCAAAAGCCAAGTTTACCTACCACTATGTTGTGACAAAAAATAACTAGTAAACTAAAAATTAATTAACCCTTTACTGGATGCAACATGGAATATGGCCATTCTTTCACCTTAACGCTATTTAAAGATGCTCTTATTTCATTACTAATTTACTGAACAAAATGCAACTTGACTAAGTTATTCCCTGGGTGACTGTTTTTTCCGAACATGGGTGCTATTTTGAAGGGTGGGTCCAGACAAGTGAACATGCCGGATTGACCAGTTTAGGATTAACAAATGCTGTCATGGTTTCATGTCCATTGGACCAGCACTTTCAAAATAGTAACCGAGTGGTAGATAACTTAAGAAATTTATTGTATATATCTGCTTTCACAAGGTAGGTAGTTTTAGATAATTTTCTCAATATAAAAGTACAACAGATGCAGTCAGCATGATAAATTTATGATTAAGTATGTTTCTGAAGACACTGAAAGACAAGATTTTATAAAATAAGCAATCTGATTAGTCACTAGACATTGGCAAACAATATGTAGTAATGAGTTAAAGAAGAGAAAACAATTTAAGGATTTAGAAACAATAAGTAAACTAATATGAATAGACCAAGAAATTATTCCAAGAAAAAAATAAAAAAATAAACATTTTTCTGCAGCTTGAAATCCAAACTTGTTTGTATGCAAGGTACAGAAAAGGTTTTACATAAACAGAATATATTATTGTTGATTTTTCACCTACATCGACTTGATACAATATAAATCCTTTATTCTCAAATTCTTTGAGGTAGGTCATACATATATCTTGTTAGGAGAACTTGTCAAAGCGTAAGACCATGATCAATAATGACTGGTCTGATTTTTCACATTTGCTGAGAATAAATTCCAATTGTAATATTCGCTCAAGTTGTCAGCTGTTCCTGTTGAGCCGATGCCCTTTCTGGCACATCATGACTCGTCATTGGCCACAGACCTGTACTAACTTTGACATAATCTCTCTTGAGATGTCTCCTTGACCTTTTTTATGCAAGTCATCTTAAAATGAATTATTAATACATTTTAAGAATTAACATGCTAAGCATGTATCATTTATTTTCTGTTCAATTATTTTCTTCGAGGTATAAAGGTCATCAAGGCAAATAAAGGTGTATAAAGTCAACCATAATAATTCCATTCTAATTTACGTCAGAATAATCTCTAAAAAGTCAAAGATACTATGATAAAATATAAGAATAGGTAAAAATGTTTTGTACATTAAAAATATAATATAAGGCTCTTTTAAGTAGAAAAAAGTATTGCTTAAAGTTAACCTCACGCTAAAGAAGCACTTTATAAAAATATGAAATATTACAATGTTACAATGTCAGATCAACAACGAAGAACAGGCTATGTTTTTATAACTAATCAGATGGCTTAATTGTTTACAATCTTGGTTGATATTGTCTGAAAATTATTACATTTTCATGAAATAAATATTTAATTGAATATACTTATGCATTTTTGTATAAATGAGAACAAACAATAGAAAGCATCTAATTATATAATATTATTTTAAAGAAAGAGCCACATAAAGAAATAGCCTCTAATGCAAACAAGACATATACAATAAGCCTAAGTACGAGGATCATAAAAAGGTAGGTTAGGTGTGTTAGACAAGGCAAAAATCCCTTAAAGTTTCTTTAAACCCTGTATAAGAAAACCAATATATACTGATTTAATGAATCAGATCAGCAGAAACATCTTTTCCTTCAGATCAGGATTAACACTGTTTGCTTCTTGGTAATAACTACATTCAAAGCATGTAGATCTAGATCATTTAGCTGAACTTTACCTACAATGTTCTCTCAAGCGATAAAAGTCACATGCATGGAGGAACAGGCCTGCCATCGACCACATTACTGTGCCTGAAATGTCCCTTTTAAATCTGAAAGTACTACATTTACTGGTTCACAAAAGAAGACAATTGATGCAGAAATGTCAAGAAACGACCACCCATGATACGAAACTAAAAAATTCTCAATGAAGGAGGGAATGTGACCCCATAAGACTATATATAGGTAAGTAGTACAATGAAATAACAGTAAAGTGACACCTTGGTGGAGTATTTTCCACTTTTTTAACAAAGGGGGGCATTTCTGTGCAATTTTCTGTGAGAATCTTCATTTTGAAAATGTATAAGTTTTTTCACGGCAAAGTTACAGCCTTGCTTAAGGTATCATTTTACTGCTATTTCTATGTACTTCATACTTATATATAGTTTTATGGGGTCACATTAGCTCCTTCATCAAGTATTTTCCACTTTTTTATCATAGGGGGTCATTTCTGTGCAATTTTCTGTGAGAATCTTCATTTTGAAATTGTTTAAGTTTTTTCATGGCCAAGGTACAGCCTTGCTTAAGGTATCATTTTACTGCTATTTCTATGTACTTCTTACCTATGTATAGTTTAATGGGGTCACATTAGATCCTTCATCAAGTATTTTCCACTTTATTATCAAAGGGGGGCATTTCTTTGCAATTTTCTGTGAGAATCTTCATTTTGAAAATGTATAAGTTTTTTCACGGCCAAGTTACAGCCTTGCTTAAGGTATCATTTTACTGCTATTTCTATGTACTTCATACTTATATATAGTTTTATGGGGTCACATTAGATCCTTCATCAAGTATTTTACACTTCATTATCATAAGGGGGCATTATTTTGCAATTTTCTGTGTGAATCATCATTATGAATTCATACAACTTTTGTCACGGCCAAGTTACAACCTTGCTTAATGTGTCATTTTACTGCTATTTCTATGTACTTCTTACCTATATATGGTTTTATGGGGTCACATTAGCTCCTTCATCAAGTATTTTCCACTTTATTATCATCGGGGGCATTTCTTTGCAATTTTCTGTGTGAATCATCATTATGAATTCATATAACTTTTGCCACGGCCAAGTTACAACCTTGCTTAAGGTGTCATTTTACTGCTATTTCCATGTACTTCTTACCTATATATGGTTTTATGGGGTCACATTAGCTCCTTCATCAAGTATTTTCCACTTTATTATCATACGGGGGCATTTCTTTGCAATTTTCTGTGTGAATCATCATTATGAATTCATACAACTTTTGTCACGGCCAAGTTACAACCTTGCTTAATGTGTCATTTTACTGCTATTTCTATGTACAACTTACCTATATATGGTATTATGGGGTCACATTAGCTCCTTCATCAAGTATTTTACACTTTATTATCATAGGGGGGCATTTCTTTGCAATTTTTTGTGAGAATCATCATTTTGAAATTGTATAACTTTTTTCATGGCCAATGTACAACCTTGCTTAAGGTGTCATTTTACTGCTATTTCCATGTACTTCATACCTATATATGGTTTTATGGGGTCACATTAGCTCCTTCATCAAGTATTTTCCACTTTATTATCATAGGGGGGCATTTCTGTGCAATATTTTGTGAGAATCTTCATTTTGAAAAGGTATAAATTTTGTCACGGCCAAGTTACAACCTTGCTCAATGTGTCATTTTACTGCTATTTCTATGTACAACTTACCTATATATGGTTTTATGGGGTCACATTAGCTCCTTCATCAAGTATTTTCCACTTTATTATCATAGGGGGGCATTTATTTGCAATTTTCTGTGTGAATCATCATTATGAATTCATACAACTTTTGTCACGGCCAAGTTACAATCTTGCTTAATGTGTCATTTTACTGCTATTTCTATGTACAACTTACCTATATATGGTTTTATGGGGTCACATTAGCTCCTTCATCAAGTATTTTCCACTTTATTATCATAGGGGGGCATTTCTGTGCAATTTTCTGTGTGAATCATCATTATGAATTCATACAACTTTTGTCACGGCCAAGTTACAACCTTGCCTAATGTGTCATATTTCTGCTATTTCTATATACAACATACCTATATATGGTTTTATGGGGTCACATTAGCTCCTTCATCAAGTATTTTCCACTTTTTTAACATAGGGGGACATTTCTGTGCAATATTTTGTGAGAATCTTCATTTTGAAAAGGTATAAATTTTGTCACGGCCAAGTTACAACCTTGCTTAATGTGTCATTTTACTGCTATTTCTATGTACAACTTACCTATATATGGTTTTATGGGGTCACATTAGCTCCTTCATCAAGTATTTTCCACTTTATTATCTTAGGGGGGCATTTCTGTGCAATTTTCTGTGTGAATCATCATTATGAATTCATACAACTTTTGTCACGGCCAAGTTACAACCTTGCTTAATGTGTCATTTTACTGCTATTTCTATGTACTACTTACCTATATATGGTTTTATGGGGTCACATTATCTCCTTTATCCTGTATTTTCCACTTTATTATCATAGGGGGTCATTTCTTTGCAATTTTCTGTGAGAATCATCATTGTGAAAATGTATAAGTTTTTTCACGGCCAAGTTACAACCTTGCTTTATGTGTCATTTTACTGCTATTTCTATGTACTACTTACCTATTTATGGTTTTATGGGGTCACATTAACTCCTTCATCAAGTATTTTCCACTTTATTATCATAGGGGTCATTTCTTTGCAATTTTTTGTGAGAATCATCAATTTGAAAATGTATAACTTTTTTCACGGCCAAGGTACATCCTTGCTTAATGTGTCATTCTACTGCTATTTCTATGTTCTACTTACCTATATATGGTTTTATGGGGTCATATTAGCTCCTTCATCAAATATTTTCCTCTTTATTATCATAGGGGAGCATTTCTGTGCAATTTTCTGTGAGAATCATCAATTTGAAAATGTATAACTTTTTTCACGGCCAAGGTACAACCTTGCTTAAGGTGTCATTTTACTGCTATTTCTATGTACTACTTACCTATTTATGGTTTTATGGGGTCACATTAGCTCCTTCATCAAGTATTTTCCACTTTATTATCATAGGGGGTCATTTCTGTGCAATATTCTGTGAGAATCATCATTTTGAAAATGTAAAACTTTTGTCACGGCCAAGTTACAACCTTGCTTAAGGTGTCATTTTACTGCTATTTCTATGTTCTTTTTACCTATATATGGTTTTATGGGGTCACATTAGCTCCTTCATCAAGTATTTTCCTCTTTATTATCATAGTGGGAATTTCTATGCAATTTTCAGTGTGAATCATCATTTTGAAAATGTATAACTTTTTTCACGGCCAAGGTACAACCTTGCTTAAGGTGTCATTTTACTTCTATTTCTATGTACTACTTACCTATATATGGTTTTATGGGGTCACATTAGCTCCTTCATCAAGTATTTTCCACTTTTTTAACATAGGGGGGTCATTTCTGTGCAATTTTCTGTGTGAATCATCATTATGAATTCATATGACTTTTGTCACGGCCAAGTTACAACCTTGCTTAAGGTGTCATTTTACTGCTATTTCTATGTACAACTTACCTATTTATGGTTTTATGGGGTCACATTAGCTTCTTCATCAAGTATTTTCCACTTTATTATCATAGGGGTGTCATTTCTGTGCAATTTTCTGTGTGAATCATCATTATGAATTCATATGACTTTTGTCACGGCCAAGTTACAACCTTGCTTAAGGTGTCATTTTACTGCTATTTCTATGTACAACTTACCTATATATGGTTTTATGGGGTCACATTAGCTCCTTCATCAAGTATTTTCCACTTTTTTAACATAGGGGGGCATTTCTGTGCAATTTTCTGTGAGAATCATCATTTTAAAAATGTATAAGTTTTGTCACGGCCAAGGTACTGCCTTGCTTAAGTTGCCATTTTACTGCTATTTCTATGTACTTCTTACCTATATATGGTTTTATGGTGTCACATTTGCTCCTTCATCAAATATTTTCCACTTTATTATCATAAGGGGTCATTTCTGTGCAATTTTCTGTGTGAATCATCATTATGAATTCATATAACTTTTGTCACGGCCAAGTTATAACCTTGCTTAATGTGTCATTTTACTGCTATTTCTATGTTCTTTTTACCTATATATGGTATTATGGGGTCACATTAGCTCCTTCATCAAGTATTTTCCACTTTATTATCATAGGGGGTCATTTCTGTGCAATTTTCTGTGAGAATCAACATTTTGAAAATGTATAACTTTTTTCACCGCCAAGGTAAAACCTTGCTTAAGGTGTCATTTTACTGCTATTTCTATGTACTTCATACCTATATATGGTTTTATGGGGTCACATTAGCTCCTTCATCAAGTATTTTCCTCTTCATTATCATAGGGGGGGTCATTTTTTGCAATTTTCTGTGAGAATCATCATTTTGAAAAGGTATTACTTTTTTCACGGCCAAGGTACAACCTTTCTTAAGGTGTCATTTTACTGCTTTTTCTATGTACTTCTTACCTATATGTATTTTATTAGGGTCACATTAGCTCCTTCATGAAGCATTTTGACTTTCAATATTATAATGGTCATTTCATTTTGTTTTTTTGTTTTTATAGACTTATTTACCGGTAAGTTAAACGGCAACAATATTTTAGATTAACCTAGGACACAAAATAAAGATCAAACTGTGTTAAAATCCGCTTTAGTAACCTCTATGAGTTTTGTTATCAGTAGCTAATCAGTTATAAATTAGTTAAAGAAATATATAAAAGCCGATTATTTAGTGGTCTGTAGCCTTCCTTATTGGTCGATGGAATGTATATCTTACGCATAGTAAATTTTTCAAGGAAAGATAACTGGCGAGGTTTATTGGTCGATACTATTGGTCGTTACACTATCGGTCGCCAGGTTGTGCTTATCCCCGATCTGCTATTGGTGTCATGCTACTCTTAATCTAAATTAAGTTACGACTGTTTTGCGCCAAGTATGGGATGCGTAATTTGTATGAAAGATAGAACAATCTCACTTACTGAATTGAATCTCCTGCAGGTTACCAGGCAATAACATCATCACATGATGATCAGGTATGCTCTTATTGGCCCATAGTGTAACCAGCTATCAATGATAGCATCAAATTATAAATACCAGAGGCTGTATTGTCACAATTTTATTGACAGAATGTTAAGTATCATTAGCAAGACTGTTATCAACAGTCGAAGCTATAAGCGGCATTCCAGCCCTGCGACCAAGATTTGTGGTCCATTTTACTCGCAAGCAAATAGTTCTAAAATATTCAAAACTCCATCTATATATCAAACCTTTCTACATCTTTCCTAAAAAAATCAAAGTGACACCGAGTATTGACAATTTTGTGAACAATTGAACAATGGTAGACAAATAATTACGTGACTGATAACCGCGGATGTATACATTGATTTCATTCATGAAAAATTATGAATGAAACAATTTTACTCGTTCCCGTATCAAGCACTATAGTCACGTGACGACCATCCTAATTCAGCTCCGAGATCTCGGGATTAACCGTCATACCTCGGTATTTTCCGCTTCCGTTCGCGAAGCTATTCGATATAATTCGTAAAATTGACTGGTTTACTGCTGTCGATAATTGTGTGGTACAGTCGTGCGAAAAATCGATACGCAGTCAAACATAATAATCAAAATGGCGGCTCAAGACGACGGAGGCTGTTTACGCCAATGAAAAATGTCAAATGAAGCCTGTATCAGCTTGTTATTTAAGCTTTGAGCGTAATTATTGAGGGATTAAAGTTTACTGTGACGATCAAAACTGCACGAAGCAGTGTGACACTTATTATCATGTATCTAGTCCGAATAATGCTAGTGGTGAAAGTTCGCGTGAGATAGAACTAGGTCAAAGCCAGGTCAACATGATTTGAAAACCTAGAAAATGATTGTGTGTCTTATTTTACAATTGTTGATAACTTGAAAACAATGAGGACGTGTTGATGTGTCAAAAGACCCTTCTCATCACGGACTATTTTAAGATGGAAAAAAATCAGGACCACATATTGTCAAGAGACAAGTTGTGTTCTGAGCTAACACTGTGCATAATCATGATGTATGTTAGTGATTTTTTTATTATTTGTGTAAATGAATAGACCCAAATCCTTGTGAGCAAAGGTGCAAGAATGAAATCAGCACTCTACAGAAAACATTATTCTGATACAAATATACCGAGAGGTCCTATTTCGTCACCCTAAGCCTAAGGAAAAAATTAATATAATGAACACTTTGGAATTTTAAACAGATTCTTTACCCGGGTTAGTAGCACGGTTGGTAGCCGGCAAGGATTAGGAATTTGTGTTCGCAAGAGGGTACTGGTTTGAATACCACCCAGGAAGGTTATTCTCTTCCATGAAAATTTGACAATTTTGTCAATTTTCCTCCATTTATAAGATGTATGGAGAATTTTCCGGCCTTGTTGAAGGGTAGGTGAGTACTGGCTATAGAAGAGGGTCCTAGAAAACTAGGTTTGTATGAGTAAACATTGTCTGTTGCACAATCAACCATACAGTACTGGAAACAGAATTTCATGTGACAATGCAGATGATGAGACTGTATTAGCATTAGAAAATAAAAAAACATAAAGTGGAATTAATAACATGTCTTCATTATCCTTGCTTCCATAAAATAAACCCAAAATTGATAATTTCAAAATAATATCACGTATGGAGAGAACAGTTGTATATATTCCTGGTAAGACCATACACTTTATTGTAAACTATTTTTATTCTTTTCATTATCAACTGACACAGTTATCATTTATTTATACCATCATTACATTTGCATTCTAGCAATGATTGACAGCAATGGTGGATCTGGTCAGAATATGGAACAAAGGGCTGATCAGTTCGTTGAATCAGCTGCGTAATCATCAATGTCAGATGCTGACAAGGAAGGGTTCAAAAAATAAATGCAGTGAGTGTTACAGTAATTACTTAGCCAAGTCTATTCATATTTGGTATATATATTTAGAAAGTAGAATAAATAAACCATTATTCTTATCAACTAAGTCAAATCCTCTAAATTGCCTATTTTAAAAGAGATTTTGTATTTGATTTGAATTGTTGATACGTATCTCATTGCTTCTCATACTATGCACATCACCTTGCGCAAATTACAATACTGTTATCACTGTTACATGTATCTTATTATATTGATTAGTTCAGTACTTCACATTCACAAGTTGAAATTTGTACAAACCCTGTCTGTCTACTTGCCTGCCTGCCTGCCTTTTTCTTGTACATATGTAATTATATTTACTTAATTAAGTTAATGCAATGCATATTATATATTTTTATTTTTATTTTTGTAAAAGAACAGGGATAGGATTTTTTATTCTATAATGAAGACTCATGTTATGCTTTCAATACTTGTCTATTTTTTTGTTATTTATCCATCAATATCATTATTTAGGAATTGGTCTCAACAATGATGCCGACAAAGAAACTATGTAAGTTCCTGTACCACGAGGTTTATTCAAGCCAGTGACTATAGATGCACTCAAACATAATTACGTGTGTGGTTAAAGTAAACTTTAAATATTATAGTTGTGCTCTTGTCTCAGTGGTCTAGATATTTAGAATTGCTTGAAATTGCAAAAAGGTATAGGTTTGAATCCTTGTTACACCTAAACATTATTTGTTGACGCTGGGGCTGAATTTTATTTTTATAAATCATTTTGTGTTTTGTAGATTCTTGATACCAATATATACACATGTGTTTAATTTTATACATGTATGTGTTTTCTTACTATTAAACTAGTGCTGTGGTTAAATAGATTGATGTTGTTCTGGTTGAAAAGAAAGTTAATCCATGGTTCAGTCTGGTAGTTCAGATAGTTTTGATAGCAGTTGAGACCTACATATTTTAATGTATCATATTTATATTATTTCAGTCTGAGATCAAGTACCTCATATAACACAAATAACAACCCAGGAAGTACAATAAGGTGCAAACTTTAAGACCAATTCTCTGTAAGAACCAAAATTTTAAAGAAGGGGTCTGGCACTCAATCTCTTAGATTTTGTTAATTTTCACAGCATATGTTTAGTTTGATGCCCAAACATAGAAAACAATATTTATTAGTCAAAATCTCTTGCCGTTGTCATGGCAACTGGTATTCCTTTTTTCTCAGTTATTTTCAGAAAAATTATGACAAATTTTTAACAAAATTGACCATTTTGAGACTTCCAGACCCTATGTTTGTATGTAATCACCATTCAAAATACAACTTTATATGTTTGTACTGACTTAGTAGATTATTTTAAAAGCCAACAACCGAGTCTATTTAAGTTTGTTTAAATTGTACATTTTTTTAAATACACAAAACCTCCACATTTTTCATTTTTCAAGCAAAATGGCTAAAAGGTGGTGTCAAAGATTCGCTGTAAAAATAGTTTGCAGCATTTCTGACATTGTTGGACCAAAAATTAATTTAGTATAAGGGTTGTCCTAGTCTATTCTAAAAAAACCTTTTGGGCTTTTCATATCTGAAAAAGTTGCAAATCCATGAAATTTGGGTAAAAACGTTAAAAACAAGATTTAGTTATATCGATGTATTCAAGCATATATTAGTTAAAACATCCGCAACTATTTTATAAAACTGGAAAAAATAAACATAAATAATAGATATTATATACAATATGACAAATGTAAAAATTTATAGTTGGTTTCCATGGCAACCATTTCAAAAAAGTAAATTTTACATTTATTGGGTATTTTTAAGTAAAATGTTGATGAATTTTTATTTCTAAAAAGTATAGTCTATGAAATGTGTTTCTCCATAAATGTATTTAAATCCCCTTTTCTAAAATTCACCATGGCAACCAAGTATTCTAAATAGTTGTGAAAAGGGAAATTCACATACACGTGTATTTTATTCTTGTTTAATACAATTGGGTATCATTGTGTGAACACATACCAATAAATGCGTTTGTACTGAAAAATAACATTTTTGTTGCCAAAGTTACCATAAGTACTAAGTTAATCCATGTTTAACCCTTTACTGGTTGCGACATGTGTAAAAGGTAGCTATTTCTTTACCATTATGCGCTGGGCCTATTTCAAGATGCTCTTATTATATTACTAATTACCATACAGATAGGCAACTTGGCCAAGTTATTCCAATGGTAAATATCTTTCAGAAAAAAACAATTTGAGCCCTGATCCCAGTTACCATGGCAACGCTGGGGCAGAGCAAAAACAGCAAAAAATGCAATTTTCGCTCTTTTTTCCACCTTAAATTTGCATTTCAAACAATAATATTTTCCAAATTGATGTCTAAAGTGCCAAGTCTTTTCAGTGACTGAAAGCATGCTTTCTTATTAGCATTTAGACACCATTTTCAAGGCTGTGGCGGCCATTTTGGAGGGGGTCTGGACACCTAAAAGTGTGGGATTGAGCGGTTAAGGGTTACGTTTGCTGCAATTCCAATCAAGGTGCCTTTTAAAGGCCTAACATAAGAATTTGTTGTATTAATGACATTCTCTGAGTTCTTACAAATAAAATTCCATACCTGTACATAGTTTTCATTTCAAACTAGTGAGTACCTCCTTAACCATGTCATGAAGATGCAACAATAATGAAAAATACACAGAACAGCAGCTAATGATTTTTAACTGTGAATTACTGTCTACTGCATGACTTCTAATAGGGCTGTCACCATATACGGGTATATTGCAAGATGCAGCTCCAGCAATATGTACCGCAACTTATGAATTTAACACACCGGTATTTAGCGATATTTATTTTCATTGAAAATTATTTTCTTCGCAAAATAGCAAAATGTCAGTTTCCAACTGTTCATTCGATTAAACCTCAAGTTCAAAAAAATTAACCGATCTGGGCATATTCCGATGATTCGGAATGTTTCCATAACTCTAAAATGCCCAGTTTTTCTCAAGACACTTTCCTACAAAATGCTATAACACGCTTCCATACTGAACAGTTGAATAAGTTCTTTAATACAAAAGTATTATGCAACACCTGTCATTGGTTTGTGGTTTGCAGTCCAATATATTGCCGTATCGCGATACAGTTCTAGTACATTGCAATATACCACGATATGCTTCTGGTGTATCGTGACAGCCCTAACTTCTAGTGAGAGCCATTTCTATTGACATGGCTTTTAAAATTGTCAACAATAAAATTACTGATAACTGATTTACTGTAATAATTAGTTCATAGGTTGTATTGTCGTAGGAGCAGTAGTCCAGTGGTAGGACGCGCGCTTAGAGATCGAGAGGTCCCGGGTTCGAACCCCACCAGGGGCACTGCTAATTTCCTTGAGCAAGAAATTTACCTGCGATTGCTTCACTTCACCCAGGTGTAAATGGGTACCTGCGAGGGTGGTATAATTCCGTTGCACCAAAGTGTCGGCTGCACTAAGCGGAGTTAAAAGACTCCCCAGGGAGACTGATAGATAGATACCAGTAGCCCGATGACCAGGGGTAATAGCTGTAAAGTCGGTGAACGTGCGTAAGCATGAAACTTAGACTATAAAATGCAATTACTTTACTTTATTGTCAACATAAATCTGACTAAAACCAAGCAGTGGCGCTTTTCACAAAAAATCTTACGAAAAAAAGTCTACGTAAGTGAAAAGCAAGAAACGTTAATAAAACGCTCAATTTTTGGCTTATCAATTATAAGTATTATAGATCTGTGTAAAATAGTATATACCATTTGAATATTATATCATAGTTATGCTTATTATTCATCTGGCTTTGAACTTCTATTTATATTAAACTGACTTAAAATAACCTTTTTTGTACGAATTTTTGTGAAAAGGCGCACAGATCTTATAAGATATCATGAACAAACCAAGCTCTTATATTCATTTTATTTAAAAACATTGTGTTCTAACATTTCATCGATCACTTGTGGCTTAGCCTAACTACTGTTTTTAATAGTTTCTTTTTTTCAAGTCTGTTCCCAAATCATTTATCATGCTCTCAGTATCATTAGTATGGCACAAATCAATAGGTCAGTCACCTGAAAGAAACAGCATATTGATAGTTTTTTTAATATAAATTAATATAATAAAACAAGTAAACTCCCAAACAAAACAATCTATTGGTAGTTGGCATACCAGCATTAAATTGACTGAGATATATAACAAAATGTAGAAATGTGAGAGAATACTGAAAGAATTTTTAACTTTTTATGATATTTAAAAACTTTTTTTGGAGATTTGGAATCTCGTACCTGATGGTGTGCGGATTCGAATCCCACCCAGGGAGGTTATACCCTTCCATGAAAATTTGACAATAATGTTGATTTTCCTCCATTGATTAGATAATATGGAAAGGTTTCCGGCCTTGTGGATGAGTAAGAGAGTACTGGTTATAGACACTGGTCCAGGAAAGCTAGGTTAGGTTAGGTGCGCCGGATGACGTAAAATGACCTAAAATGTGTCGACCACTGCCCCCATTAAAATAGATATTAACAAACTATAAAACATGAAATTAAAATCATATACAATGTACATGTAATTGGTGTGGAGTTCTGTTCATAAGTTTAACCCCTTGCATAAACATATTGATCTGCATTGATCAGCTTTAGCATATAGAGGGTGGGTGGGAGTGAAATGTTAACAAACCTTTTAATGCCATGCACAGAGTAACTGCAAACTCATACCTACATCGAGTCAAAATTGATGCTCAAATTCCATGAAACAACTGAAAATACAAATAATGAAGTCTTCGAGTTAAGATTTTTAAATTGTACAATGCATTAGCAAAATTTTTTTAATTTCTTTGTTTACTCGTCATCTCGGCATTGAGTCCATTTGCGCTGTCACTGTATCATACTTAACACAACGTGTTATTAATGTCATTTCTTTAATTAAACGCGTTTGTAAGTTTTTGGTCGAATATCAAATAACCATGACCTTAATTGTTGACAATTTGCGTATTTCTACTTCCGTGTTACCAGTGAAGTTTATAATACATCAAAATAATGTTATCAACAAAACATGGGAAACAAATATTTAAGAGGACATCTTAACGCTGTTGTCGAATGTATAAAAGATTCATCGTACCTGCAATAGTGGCTTTTAATCGCATTCATTTACAGAACACATGACTTCTCCACCCCATTCGAGTGTAACGTTGTAGGCAGGTGCACACAGACCAAAGAACGACAACTCTTGGTCACAGCGATCTGAGTGTACTGTATGCTAGATATCGACGAGGAAAATAATGCTTTTTCTGGACAAGCTTTTTCTTAAATCACGTAAATGTGTAGCTTGAGCACAAAACTTAAATCATTTGTATGGGATTGTTACAATAACAAATGTTGGAAACATATTATTTTAACTTATATGAAAAGTCGGCTATTTTGATGCGAGCAGACAGTATCGGTAATACGTAACCGGTGACGACGTAACATTAACTATTCATATAAATCACTAAAATATTCGGCGAAATCCACTAAAATTGTGGATGTTTGATATGGAACAGTCAAGCAGTTTATAAAAAGCCCAAAAATGTTTTTACATCGATATAAAGTATAAATCTCATACGTTCTGGAAAACAAAAATAGAAATTTTAAAAATGCTGCATATTTTTAATTTCTTGCTTAGAAAATGGCCATACCACGCAGGAAAAACGAATTAATACTGGGTTTCAATTACATATTTTGGAATAAATAAACATTATTTGGATAAATTTTCAGTTCCAAGGGAAATATTATTATATATTCCTTACAATGCAATAACAACTGTTTATTACTTTTACTTTAATGGGATCTGTCCAATAAAGTATACAGCCAGTGCTATTTTCATTAAATTCAATTCATTTTGAACCTAATTAGTCGTTTCCATGGCAACGAATGGGGCAGTACAAAAAATATTGATGATTTTCTTAATAACTCAATATAGTGAAAAAACACAGGCAAAATGATAAAAATCTGTGACTATGAGTGGCAACACTTTTTTGGTGGTTACAGAAAATTGGTCTCAATTGCTATGTGATAGTAAAATTACCCGTCCCACCATCTGCTGTCAGTGGGTAACAGGTCTGAATGAAGAAGAAAACAGAAAGAATTGTCAATGATGTTGATATTTACCAAGCCGTAACTTTATTATTGAATTAACATTACGCCAGCGAGTAGATTGCTCCTCCCACTGAGTCACGTGACCCATTATCTGATACCCTTGGACTTATCTTATCGATCAATCTTATTAGAAAAGTCGATGCTAAGCTTAGTTTTTACACTGAAAAAGTTAATTTAAATATATGTATGCTAAAAAGCTTTTGGTTATGACTATTTTACAATGTCATTTTTGACTATGCTTGCTCTGTCTGGTAAGTCAGTATTTCACAGACTATTAAGAATAGAGTTTTAATTACCTAAAAAAAAAATTATTAGATTTGTTTTTTACCTTAGACTGCAGACAAGTTTACACATCTCTTTCAGATCATTTTTACTGTATTAGTTATAGTACGTTTTTTCTCAACTGTCAAAATATTAATAATTTCACGGTGACTTAGTGTTCTTCCTCTGTTCTTGCACAAGTGATATTCAATTACCGTGGAATTATTTAAACTTCGACTGTTGAGAAAAAACGTGTTATACATGAACATTTTACTCCAGCCAGTTCAGTTCAAGATCATAATACCACACTTAGTATTTTAGTAAAAAGACCCCCCCCCCAAAAAAAAACCACCAAAAACATTATCTTACAAATTTTCAATTCAACCCTGTGTTAATTTAAGTCAGTTCTGTTAATGATAACCCGAATTTGATCTATTATAGCCTCTATTTTTTTTATTTATTATTGTCTTTTAAATGCTTTAGACATTGTTTGTCTTGCAAGGACATTTATTTATTCATTTATTTATTTAAGGGAACCATAATGGAAACAATAAGTGATCGAAAAAACTTTTTGTGCTATCCTTAATAAATGAAAATACGTCCTTACAGAATGAATGTACTAAACTTACTGTACTAATACTTCGTGTTTTTACAATTTTAAATCATTTGTGCTGTCTTTGGTCAGCACTGGACACTCGGGCCAGCAAAATGCGATTTTTTACTGGACCGAATGAGAGATCACTGGATCAATTATATCTTAAGAAATGGCAATATATTAAAATATGCTGTTAGATTTTAATGATTAAGCATGATATAAGGTAAAAATATAACTTTTAATAACATTTTTATTGAATATGGAAAATGTGAGCGGTAAAAAAGTGGTTGTTCGTCCGGCCACTAATATTCTAAAAGTTGCTGGACCTATGGCGATTTCGATGGACTCGGTCCACGGTCCACCGGATAAACTCGAAAACTGGTGCTATGTACATATTATTTTCATTTATTGAGTAAATTTTATCCATCTAGCGATCTTGTAAAAAGGTCCGGCTCAAACAACAGAACAGACATACAAGTTATTCATCTTTTAGAATTGTCCAAGGTACGTTTCGGCTGTGGAAATGTAATCAAAACGATGTCACCTATCATATGGTTCGGATATCGATTATCTGAATCACATAGACCACACTGACATCTTTTAACCATTTCCTTCTCGCCTTTTTCTCACTTTAATCTGAATTATTCCTCAGTTTTTGATTATACGAAATGTAGTCAGCTTGTCCAAGGAAAATGGCGACTAAAAACAATGGTATCACGTGACCAAATGGAGTGCGTTGATCAGCTAACAATAAGCATCTAATCCTATCAATCAAATTTCGGCGTAATGTTAATTGGCTAAGCTGTAATAACAACGTTTATTTGTGACTCACAATGGACTAAAATTTGATTTTGTTGTGCTTTTTTCAGCTTAATAATAGGTGTTTTTTTACAATTAAGCTTTATTAGATATGATGTTATTCTGACAATACAAGGTTCAAGGGAAAAAAGGGAACAAACTCTCACAGCTTACTAAACGGCGGAGTTGTCAAAATGTGTATTTCAGAAAATTGCATGTTTAAATTGCAACTGCTTAAAGTTATACAAAGTTGCAACGGAGAATATGAACTCTTCAATCTATTTCAAATGAAAAATAGTTTGGGACAACTCATAGTTACTTATGCAAAAGACCTTTTGAATCTGTGATTCCTTAACTTGTTACTCCTTTGAAAATCTTATAAAAAATAATCTGACTTAGTCATATTTGGTCAATTTTGAAACAAGATCTTACATACTTGTATACACATTCAAACATGAATTATATTTTCTTTGATTTGTCAGCTGTAAATGTCAAAATTATACAACTTATTTTATTGTCAACTCAAAACTCTGATGACTATTGAGATTTTATGTAGCCAAATTTCAACATTCAGTATTCTCAAGATAGGCATTTTGGCCATACACTACTTATCTCTGATACTACATATTTTGAATTTAAATCTCATTTATAAATCATTGTTAAATACACAGTTATGTACACAATTGTAGTATGAATCACAAGAAATGTTACTTTTTCATTTTTATTATGTTTTTTTATCTCCAGTTGCATATGTGTGTATAATACAGTACCCACCAAAAGTTATGAGACAGAAGAAAATAACTAGAATTCTTGATTTTTAATGATAACCTTTTGTATAATCATTATTTTAATACATTTAAATATGGTTTGTGATAAAATGAAAACAAATTTCATATAACACTATAAGATACAGCATCTTACATCATTAAGCCTCCAAAATCATGTTTATTGTAAATAATTTTCATAACACAGTTTTTATGCTATTTTTGTAGTCTCAGTTATAATGATAATGATCACCAAAAAATAATGCATAACTACAAAGCATTTCAAAATAGTCAGTCATCAAATTTTAGCTAAAAGCTATTAAATAGGCCTTCAATATGAAAATGTCTCCAAACTTTTGGTGGGTTCTGTATATACGGTAACCACCAAATGTTTTTAGACAAAAGACATCCACTATAATTCTTGAATTTTGATGATTATTTTTGTAGAATAATTACTCTTAATATATTCAAGTATGGTTTGTGATAAAATGAAAACAAAGTTAATGAATGCAACACATAAGAAAATTCAGCATATGACATCCTAAAGCCACCAAAATCGTGCAAATGTAATTTTTTTCAATAACATAACTTTTGTGCTACTTTAGTACTCTCAGTTATAATTATAATGATAACCAAAAATTAAAGCAATACTTAGAACCATTTCAAAATGAACAGTTATCAAATTTGAGATGAACATTATTCAGTTGGCTTAAAAAGTGAACATGTCTCGAAACTTTTGGTGGGTACTGTATATAACCAGTGATTTCAATCTCATTTTGCATATTATGTTACAATTTCACCATAATTGCTTAAAATATAGTTAGCTTACCTACTATAGGCATGTTTTTACTTAGTTTGCTGTTATATTACAAGAAATAAGTGAAAAATGAAAGAAGTCTTGCAACTATGGACTTCCCTGAATTACTATCACTGAAAACAGGTCATTTGAAATTTCAGGGTCTTATGTTTTTGTCGCAAATAATTTTTTAAAGTGACAGTAAAGTTATTTTTTTCTCATTGTTTCTGCTGCAGAATACATTAAGGAACATTTTGATGTATGCTTTAAAAGTGGTATTTGAAAAATAATGTCATAAGAGTAGTTTTCTTATACAAGTTGCAGCCATGTGGAAATTGTTTCATTTTCACTGCTACATGTCCTTATCTAGCTACTTATTATACATATATGTCATCTGATATATATTTCTTTGTTATCTATTTATGGTAGGTAATATGTAACTGATGAAGAAAATGTAAAAAAAATCTATAGTTTTATTATCTTTATTAAAAAAAACAACATTTTGTAGTTTCGTTGGATGGCGGCCATTTTGAAAATTTTAGAAAATGGGGTAGGGATACAAAAAATGAAATATTTTGAAAACGAAACGGCAAAATTGTTTTTTATTGCATATTTTTACGTATCATAGAATACACTAACACCCTGTATTAGTTAAACCTATTTCCTAGATGGTCACTATTAGGATGGTCATACCTTTATCACTCTACTTTCAATTTGTAAGAACGGTTCACGTTCATAATGTTATAACAGTGGAATAAATGGTTATTTCTGCGCAAAAAAAAACCAAATGTTGAATATTACAATATGCAAGTTATCAAGTAGTCCATTCGCCATGCAAATTTGAATACTTCTTACATTTATTACTGTTGTTTAATAGACTCCTCGCCGTGAAACTTAAAATAGGCATATCATCAGTGAATTTGTAAGGACAGCATTATATCTTAATAATTATTAAAATGAAGTTAATTTCTGCGCCCAAAAATACCAATTCTGTATAACAAGCTATGTAAGCTGTACAATGGACTACTCGCCGTAGTAATTCGAATATTTCCTACGTTGAGATCTGATGTCCAGTTAATTCCTCGCCGTGAAAAATCGAATATGCGTAACGTTTGTTTTTGGCAATTTTTCCAACGTTGAATTGACAGCTTGGTGAAAGAAGCTGTTTCTTTGCCGATGCAGTGGTGTGCTACAAATGAAGTGTGGAATATGTTAACATGCCCAGCTGTGGACCAAAGCTTGAACTATTGATGTTTGTTTAAGTTTTTGAGCCTTCAACACAGTCTTGCTTCAGTGCTTTTCAGCACTTAGATTTTATTTTGTAATACATATCTTCCACTAAACTTTACATCTACATCTACATCTACATGTTACTCCCGAACAATCAATTCTGACTATGACTAGGAGGCGCTTGTCAGGAAAACTGTGTTAAAAAGTATTAAGTGCATATTAAAAGATAAAAGGATAAAAAGTTAAAAGATAAGAAAGAGTGCAAGATTAAAAACATACTGGGGGTGAGGGCTAGAAGGTGACTGTCGCCAGCCTATCCTTGAAGGCATCTAGGCTGGGACTGGATTTGACCTGGTATGGAAGGCTATTCCAATACCTGATGGTTCTAGGGCAGTATGAGTTAAGTTGATACTGGGTACGGGACTGGGGAATCAGGAAGTTCAGATTTCTAGTTGGAGTCAGATGGTTATGATCAACATATACAAGATTGTATTGGATTTTGTAGAACACTACAAGAGAGGACTGGAGTCTGCGGCTTTCTAGGGAGGGCCACCCAAGTTTTTATTACTTCATAACAAACTTTCGTCAACACTGGAATTCTGTCTAGGAAAATCACTTCTTTTACAAAACCAAATAAACAAAATAAAATCTTAGCAATATGTTAAAATACGCATTCCATAGTAATTATTTGTCAAAATATATGCTAAATTTGAATATAAACTATAACAACAAATAATAGTTTTTTTATTGAATATGGAAAATCAATAACATAAAAAATGGTGGACCTTAGGACCTAGGGCTGCGGCGAGTATCCGAGTACTCGGATACTCGCGATCCAGACCAGAAAATCGAGTACGAATATTCGTGACGTCCGAAATCGTCGGATAGCGATCTATTTTTGGGGAAAAATAAAGAACATCCACGAATCGATTCGTGAATCGCATCACATGGATCGTGGTTCGGATCGGATCGCCACTTGCTCAACGATCCGCAGCCCTATTCGGACCGATAATATTCTAAAAGTCACTGGACCGCAATGATGACAACTGACTATATTCAAAAATATACAGTTACATGTAGATAAAACTAGAACTGCCACCAGTGGCGAAAATACCCCCGCAACAGCAACATTTCAAGATAAAAGCAAGTCAACATTGTGGAAGTCCAAAAGGGTAAATGTTGTAAGAAGCATAAAAACCATAAAAAGAATAGGATGCAAATATCAAATTGGAAATAAACAGCAAATTACAGTGTAATTCACTATAGATTTATGAAAAAGCAAAATGAACAGAGTTGTCATATTTCAAATGATTTTTTACATGAAAATGAACACCATTTGGTCATTATGAATGTAAAGTGGAACAACAGACAAAGAGTGAACACATTTTATTTTAAACTCATCATGAGTATGTTGTAACCACATGAGCAAAATGTAGAATGTGTTTGTAATTTTTTTATAAATAAGTAAAAAATAAGGCAATTGTAAAAATGGTAGTCAGCAATGAACACAATATAAATCAAACAATTAGTATTTACAATATCTTGTATCAAGAATTTCACAAATACCCCATAAGAAAGCTTAAATTACCGATAATTATTTTCACAGTAGTAAAGTTAAAATAATATCTAAAATCTCATGTAGCTATAACGAAATAAGATGTTTTCTTCTCAACATTACAGAAAAAATCAAGAGTTGGTCCATTGAAATACATAAAAAAATAAATACATATAAAAATTTCATCAACTAGAATTTGTCAGCACAATTTTATCAAAATAAGGTGAGAAAAAAAAGAAGTTTGCTGTACAAGATATTAGAAAATTCAACATGGCTGCCAGTCAGCCATTTTGAATTCCACTTAAGAAAATGCCAAGCACATCAACTTAAACAAGTGCTTACTTTCTCAAAGTCTGTACAAAAATCATCAAATCATTTGTTTCTTAAAAAGAAAAACTCAGAATGGCTGCCAATCAGCCATTATGAATTTGATAAAATATCAATACATCAAAAAAAAGTTCAAAAATAAGAATTTGATAAAAGTAGCAGTACATAAGGCCACAACAAATTGATCTTTTGTTCGTCGGATTTCCCGCACCTAAAAATCCGAAAATGGAAAAAAAATATTTTTATTTTTTTTTGCTCCCGCACTTCAAAATTTTTACCGCATCAAGATTTTTTTTGAAGTCAATTTTTTTTGGCACTCAACCAAGAAGAAAATCAATAATTTTTGGTCTAAATATCAAAGCTTATCACCATGACATTGCTATATTTGTAACAAAACAGTAAAGTATTCACGTTTACATACGTCACTATGATGATCGTGTCGATCCTTTGTTCCTTTGTTTTTCTAAATCCTAAATTATATTTAGTACACGTTTTAACACTTGTATACTAAATATACGTAATAAATGCAATGCTTAACTTCCATAAACTTTAACTCTTGATACACATAGAAGTTGAACAGTGACGTAGACAGAGCGGCTCCATCAACCCTACAAATATGATCTGGATGTGTGACGTCATATGTTCACCTTCTGTGTAAAAATAATTTACAATAGAGGTCGACTCATGTCTTATGAATTGAGGTAGGACAGGATAGAAGATTTCCTTTTCTAATTATGTTCATGCTGGGGAGATATTCGAACAGACTGATTTAAAATGAAGTTGTAGTTTGTATTATTTACCAAAAGGCTATACTTTCGACACCAAAACGTATAGTCCATTTAATTTTATAGGGGTGCTGATTCTATTTTTCCTTCAGGATTACTTAGGTATTAGACCTTGAGCCAGTATATGACATTGCTCCCCCCCCAGGGGGAATTTTCAAGGGTATGATTTTCTTAACCCATATGGTGGTAGGCATTCACTGATGAAAGTTTGCAAAGTTCTGTTGGGGCTTTACAGAGTTATGGGACTTTGAAATATCACCCATTCTCATTTTCTGGTCAAATCCATAACAGACCTTGAGCCAGTATATACCCACACGGGGAATTTTCAAGGGTATGATTTTCTTAACCCATATAATGGTAGGCATTCACTGATTAAAGTTTACAAAGATCTGTTGGGGCTTTACAGAGTTATGGGACTTTGAATTATCGCCCATTCTCATTTACCAGTCAAAATCACCATATCTTTGAGTCAGTATATGATATTGCTCCCCACTTGGGGAATTTTCAAGGGTATGATTTTCTTAACCAATTTAGTGGTAGGCATTCACTGATAAAAGTTAACAAAGTTCTGTTGGGACAATACAGAGTTATGGGACTTTGAATTATCGCTCATTCTCATTTTCTGGTCAAATCTATAATATACCTTGAGCCAGTGTAAGACATTGCTCCTTACACGGGGAATTTTCAAGGGTATGATTTTCTTAACCCATATGGTGGTAGGCATTCACTGATCAAAGTTTACAAAGTTGTGTTGGGGCTTTACAGAGTTATGGGACTTTGAACTATCGCCCATTCTCATTTTCTGGTCAAATCTATAATAGACCTTGAGCCAGTATATGACATTGCTCCCCCAGGGGGAATTTTCAAATGTATGATTTTCTTAACCCATTTAGTAGTAGGCATTCATTGATTACAGTTAATAAAGTTCTATTTAGGCCTTGCAGAGTTATGTGACTTTGAAATATCGCCCATTCTCATTTTACGTTTAAACCATAAGTGCTTTTAAAGCAAGTTTAAGACATTGCTCCTTCCTGGGAGTAATTATCTATGGTATATTTTTTAAACCCACATGAAAGTAACAGTTCACTGATAAAAAGTTTGCAAAGTTCTGTTGGGGCTTTACAGAGTTATGGGACTTTGAAATATCGCTCATTCTCATTTTCCGATAAAAACCATAAGTGCTTTTAAAGCCAGTATATAACATCGCTCCTCCTGGAAGTAAATCTATGGTATGATTATTAAACCCACATGGTAGTTGCAATTCACTTATAAAAGTTTGCAAAGTTTTGTTGGGGCTTTACAGAGTTCTGGGACTTTGAACTTCATGACCCCCTATGGCCATTTTCTATGCCAAAAAGTTCTTATTACTGTCCTCCGGTACTTTATTTCAACGCATCTTAATTATGAAGCCATTTTATTTTTGGCAAAGATTTGGATTTTGGGTTACCCTGTAACGTCATTCCTGTGCATTTCCGATAGTAAGCAGTACGGTGATTTCTTAACACCAATATGTGAGGAGTCAGGGATTTTGAGGGAATCTTTTCATACCTCTTTTCAACACTGAAAAATGGTGCTTTTTCCTATTACGTTCTTAGTTTAGTTTTGAAAATGTCGTTTTTTCTAAAACAATAAATATAACAGACAGATTGGCGTCCCTTATTTCTTGCTATTTCAAGAGAGTCACTTGACAGGTAGAGTACTTTCGTTTTGGCAAGATTAAAAATAGAAACAAATCAAATGCATCGTTTCTCTGTTCTCTTATGTCAGCCATATAGGAAATCTCCACTTTACATAATTTTATTTCTTGATTTTCATGATAACTTTCAGTTATTAATAAAAGTTATACAAGATGGACAAATGAATAAAGTATTTACAGGAAGGGTCATTCGTTAGTCAGACTAAATAAATTTTACACATATTTGAATACAAGCACCTATTTTCTATGGTAACGTATGTTCCTATACGGACCACACTAATAAAACTTAGCAAATAAAACTTAATAAAACATATACTTAGCAGTTGTATGTTGTTCAGTCTGTAGCATAATTTGGTTAATTAATAATCTACTTATTCTTCCTAATTAATAAGACTGTATTTATGCACTTAAAAGTTAACAGGTTTTGTTCATTATCATTTTATAGGGGTGCTGATTCTAAAATTCTCATTCAGGAATATATGAATATAATTATATATAATTTTTATGTTTTTGAGCCCATCCTTTATTTACTGGAATAATATTAAGACTTTATTTATACACCAAAAGTCAACAGGTTTGGTCCATCATTTTATAGGGGTGCAGGGCCTAAATTTTCATTCAAGAGGATTTAAATTTGCTGAGTAGCTGTTTGTTGTTGATTCCATCTCTTATTTATTTGGTTAATATAGGGATTTATTTTACATAAAAAGTCACCAGGTTTGGTCCTTTATAATTTTAGCAGTGCTGGTTCTAAATTTTTACAATGGTTTATGAAGTTTTGAAGTTCAATATTGAATGAAATCAGTATATTTTACAGTATGATAATATAGTACAGTTCATCTAAATGCAAATAGAACAAAATACAGGCATTTATTTTGTATGTATCATATTAAAAGCATTAATTTTATGAATATTAACAACAAGTAATCTTTCTTACAACAAACTACAAGATAATCAGAGCTAAACTGACATTTCCTTGTAATTCAAGGTCAAGATAATAAAACCCAAGGAAAAAAGACTAAATATGAAACTATAATGTAGAGAAAAATATTAAATACATGCAGTGCTTTTAAAATTGTATCATACATAGAATAAATCCATTGTAGTACAGCATCAATCTATGTTTTATATTTAATAAGCATGCCTTAACACAACTATAATTTAAGAGATTATTGTGGCTTATATGCACTTTGAAATAATACAGAATGCTATTATTAAAGTTTTTTCTGCAAAAAGTCCATATTTTAAGTGCATTTTGACTTTAAGTAAATGAATATTCATAAAAATAGAACTTTTTTTATTTTTCGCTTTTCGCTCGCTCCTCAAAATGCAAAATGTGGGAAAAAAATATTTTTATTTTTTTTTCGCTCGCTCGCTCCAATTTTTTTCGGACAAAATCCATAGAACATATGATCAACTTGTTGTGGCCTAATAGACTTCAGCAACTCAAAATGGCAAACAATGTGGAATAATGCTATATTTAATAAGTTACATGACATAAAGCCATAAACCCTTGATTCATCTTCATCAATAATATTTGCTAATCAATGAGATAAATAGTTACTACGAGATGTAGAATTGGTCATACTATATTAACACATTCATACCTTCTCAAAAGAAAGAAAGCTCCTAAATGTATACCATGTGACGAGCATTTCAATGTCAAATACGTTCTCCTTGACTGCCAGGATCTTAAATACATCTGTGACAAACATTTTAAAGTTAACTCACTTAAAGAACTCATTGAGTCTGTACCATCATATTTTCTAATCGCCGAGATCAAATAGTGATTTCGCAATGTAGAATTGGTCATACCAATTTAACACATTCATACCTTCTCAAAAAAGAGGAAGCACCTAAATGTATACCCTGTGACGAGCATTTCTATGTCAAACACGTTCTCCTTGACTGTCAGGATCTTAAAGACATCAGTGATAAACATTTTAAAGTTAACTCACTTAAAGAACTTTTTGAGTCTGTACCATCATATGCCATACTTAACTTTTTGAAGGAAATAAATGTATATAACAAGATATAGAGCTTTACATTATTAATATCGTTTTAATAAATAGTATCATTGATTGCTTTCGGCGCGATATGACCTTTTTGTGTTGGTGCACCGTAAAACAAAGTCAAAATGGCTGCCAGTCTGCCATAATGAATTTGTATCCAGAGTAAATCCATGTACGAGTCAACTACATCAATAAAGACTTTGGAGCGAAATTTGGCTAAAATTGAGTAAAAAAAAACACATACATGTACTATACAGTAATTTAAATAAAAATTCAAGATGGCTGCCAGTCAGCCATATTGAATATAAATTGATGAAGAATAGTCATACTGATCAACTGTATTAGTGAGACCTTGTATGCAATTTCTTTTCAAAATATGTATGGTAATAAGTCAATATAAGACTGTATTAATTTTGAAAAAAGGATGACAGCCAGTCCGCCATTTTGAATTGGAATTGAATTAAAGTGTATGTACACATCAACTGTGAACGCCTGTGCAAAATTCTATCTAAATTAGTTAAGAAAAAATCTATTGAGAAATAAGCATACAGTAATTAAACTAAATTAAAAAGAATTCAAGATGGCCGCAAGTCGGCCATTTTGAATTGGAATTGATATAACATGCATATAAACATCAACTGTAAACGCCTGTGCAAATTCTATAATATAAGATAAGAAAAAAAATCTATTGAGAAAAAAAGCAAACTATACAGTTATCTAATTAGCTTTAAAATATATAACGCAATTAAATATTTTAAACAAGTGAGATATGTTTCCATAGTTACATGAGTTTTGTATACACCATTAAATCATGGTATATAACAGCTTCTATATAAATACATTAAGAAATAAACATACTACAAATGTATTAATTTTTTGGGACAGACCACATATCCAACCAACCAACCAACAAACCAACCAACCAACAAACCAACCAACCAACCAACCAACCAACCAACCACCAGGGTGATTCCAGTATACCCCCGAAAACTTCGTTTGCGGGGGTATAATGATACAATTTCAGTTCTTTTAAAATTTTTTGTTTTTCCCTGCAGTATAGATGAATTTTCATGATTACAATTAATAACATAAGTACAAAGTACAAGATTTAATCTCACGGGTTAAGGGCAAAATGGCCGTAACTCAATATAAGAAAAGAGCAAGTTACTACTGTTTTGCGCAAAACCCATATTTGTGTCTTGGCTTTTCAACAATAATGCATAAAATCTTTGTTTGTATCACATGTACATGTATGAAAAAAATTAGAGTTTTCTAATTAGGTCTATTATGACACACCTAGTATGGCTTGAAAATGAGAACTTACGATACAAATAGATCATGTCTCCAATGTAGAAGTTGCTATGATGCTACACATAAAGATATTATTACAAGACATCAGCTAGATAGATATATATACACTAACCTCTAAAGTTCACTCTCACATTCACAATTTTGTACTTTAAAGAATTTCAAATAGTTGTAAGAACAGTTCATTGTTAAATTATACATGTATTAACTTAGCTTTTTGTAATCAGTACATTTTTCATATAAAATAATAAAACTTAAACTTGAGAATAAGTGATTGTGATAGATTAACAATAGTTTTATAGGCTAATTGCAGGACTAGTATTTAATCACTAGCATTTTCTCTCTCAAAATTTTAATAGCATTCATAGTAACTTTTCATATTATATGCAATATAAAAACAATATAGTAGTATTAGTACTTTATTTTACTATAGTAAAACAATGGTGTTATTGTGGGATATACAAAGAATACCGAAGATGTTTTGACTTTGAATCTTTAATTAATACTATCAATCTATCTGGCTGTTTGTATGCTGATTTGAGCCTCATTAGTTTAGATAGTATTTTCTGCGGTCATTTTAACTTGTAAAAATTTGCCAGTTCAAATAAAAGTTACAGGCATTTTTTCTAAATCCACTCGCATTTTACGAGTATGCCAGCTTAAATTCCAGTCCTGCTGATCGATACTTTTTTTGCTTCAGTTAAGAAATAAAATGTACCAAAAGAAATTTCATTTCCATTGCATGAATAATGAATGAAATAAACAATGATATAATAATTCCTTAAACTTGAGGTTGAAAATTCTAGCAATTCAAATAAGTTTACTGTAAAATGAACTTTGTTGTATACCAGCACTCCATTGGTCTGTAAAAAATGAAAACAAAATACATTACTACCAGTTAGTACATGCCAATCTGATTAAATACCTATCTAACTTATTTTATAACTGACAAACACGCAATCTTATATTTGCAAATAGCATACATAGTAACTGTTCATAATTCCATATACACAATCTTATATTTGCAAATAGCATACATAGTAACTGTTCATAATTCAATATACAATCTTATATTTGCAAATAGCATACATAGTAACTGTTCATAATTCCATATACACAATCTTATATTTGCAAATAGCATACATAGTAACTGTTCATGATCCAATATACACAATCTTATATTTGCAATTAGCATACATAGTAACTGTTCATAATTTCATATACACAATCTTATATTTGCAAATAGCATACATAGTAACTGTTCATAATTCCATATAAAAACAACATAGTACACTGTTTAAACATAGATAGAACAAGGGCTTTATTGTGGGATAGACAAAGAACATCAAACATGTCTTTACAGTGAATCTTTAATTACTAGTACAGTAATACTATCTATCTATCTGGCTGTTTAAATGCTGATTTGAGCCTCATTGGTTTAGGCAGAAATATGTTCGTGGCGATTTAAACTCGCAAAAATTTGCGAGTTAAAAGTAAAGTTACTCGCAATTTTCAAAATCCACTTGCATTTTGCGAGTATGCGAGCTTAAATTCAAGCCCTGCATAATGTTTTTGATACAATGGAATTACAAAATTTTATATTTTCATAGAATAAGATCTTGATATGTAAAGCTTGAAAGAAAAGTTTTCTCATCTGAAACATCTATTGTAGAAGTTCTTATCTCATGATTACATGGGTGGTCTTGTTAACACAGCTGAAGAAATAAACAGAAAAATAGAAATAAAGACAAATTTGATAACACTACAGGTGCGTTGCCTAACAATTTCGCTACGTATTGCTTAAAAAGCGCTTCTTGTAGCTCTTCTTCTTAGGAAACGGCCTGCTATTTATATCACAAACCAAGATGGGGGCCTGTGCCGGGTAACACTTTTGCGCTTATTGCAATGGTATGTTTTCGGGGCGATTTCCAACTAAATAAGTATTTAACAAGTATAAAATCATTGCAAAAACATATTTTTATAAGAACAATTACATTGTACAAATATTTATTAATTTCAATTCATCTGTTCAGTCAAACATAAAAACCAAATTGTCGGCAAACAGGAAGTTACATTACTGCAGAGGCAGCCATTTTGATTTGTTAAAGCGCTCTCGGGTAGCGAAGATTTTTCGCTAGCTTTCGCTACATAGCGAAATGAAGCGATATCCTGTAGTTGTTTCCTACGATTTTGCCACGAAGTGATACCTAGCGAAATGCTTAGGCAACGTGCTCTTTAAGTTGTTCATATATATGTACATAGCCAATCGTTCATTAAAAACCAGCAGCCCCCCGTGCTAGCTTGGTTGGTAGCATGCAAGTCTGCTGGTGGATTCAATTCCCCTGTGGGGCATATTTTTGTGGAGTTTGGTCATGAAATTATTTCTACGGCCTTCCTTCCGCTAACCACCGATTTTTAATCATGTAGGGCAGTTGTCAGTCACTGACCCAAGTATGTGCACAGCAACTGGTTAACAGCTAAATACAGAGATTAAGGCTATCCAGGAGGAGTGAGTAGGTTGACTGACCACCGTTATATGATCTATACAATGTGTTACTACAGCGTTAAACAAAACCCCAAACCATTTTTACCAGTGGTAAATATATTTTTCCTTAATTAAGTCAGTGTTATTTCAAAATGTGACAAGTAGCTTTAAGAACAAACATTACTAAAAATAGCACTATGTTACTTTAAATAGTAACAATATATACCTGGGTCAATTTTCACATCATATCTTTCCTTTAATTCATTCAGTGTTGTTTCAAAATGTGACGAGTAGCTATGATAATATTTCTTTGTTATTATGATAGCTCCTATCCTCTGTTCCTCTGTTGTTTCGATACCTCCCATCAGCAGTGATACAACAAATACAGAATTATTCTCAGGATTGTCTGAACAAATCACAGATCCGCTATCACCTTTCTCGGAAAAACTTTCTGAAAAGCATCAAAAGATATTTCTCAAATTTGATGTTAGATTGATTTTCATTTCATTAAGGAAGCTATGAAATCATATTTTCAAGAATGGCATATCTGTAAGTGAAAATGTAATTTCCCGAGTTCATAAATCAAAATAGAACGATCATATTCCAAAATTGACATTGAATCTCCAAAGCTATTTGTTTTGTTAGAGAAAGTTTGATGTAGCTTCACAACAATGAAAATGTAATATTTTGCATTTTCCTCATATTTTCATTGAATACTGGTAGATATTACTATAATACAGGAAACATTTTATTTCATTTTACAGTATATAGGGCCTGACATAAGTTTTAGGGTGCCCAGTCAGATGGCCAAGTATGCAATTTACTTGCCAAAACTAAGTATTTTCAGGGCCCAAATAAATGGTTCTTCAAATAAAATGTTAGGAGTCATTCAAATACGTGTAACATTATTCAAAACCTGTTAGTCCAAAGTCAGCTGGTCTCAAGCAATCGCACAACCTTTATTTTCCTTCATAAATATGTGAATAGTTTGGAATGAATAATACAATTAAAACTTTCAGAAATAATTTACACCATATCCTATCATAGCAACACTATAGTAACAGTATTAACTCACAATTTTGTTACAAGAAGGTCCTACAGACCACGGAGCACTCATCAGAGAACTAGATTCTAAGGGCATCTGACACAAAATCTTTTCACACAGAAATATTTTCGCCATGAAATGTTTAGTTTTTTAGATTTGAAAAATGTGACATTGAGGTCACAATCCATACAGAAAAGCTCCCCTGGCCTTTCAGTATTTGAGAAATAGGATATTTTCCAGCGTTACCCTATATAACTCTATGTAAAACTTGTGACCCATGAACAGGGCAAATTTTTACCTAAAGATGGCCTTAAGGTGATGCCACAAGCTGATTATGAAAGCTCGATCCCTTAAAATTAATGGGAAGAGTTTTTCATTGTTTCCTAATTGGAAGCTGTTGACCTCTAGGCTCTAGGACAGAGGCAATATTGTCCCTCAGGAGGTACTACATGCCAAATTTGGTAACTGTTGGACTTGTTTTTGACAAGATTTTTTAAGAAATTGTTGACAATGGAAGGACATATCCACACACATTTCTGGCCAGACTCCCACAATAGCTCTTCTTGAGTACTTTGTTCCCAAGTGAACTAAATAGCTCAGCTTACAAACAAACCAATAATGTTTAATAGGCAGAAATTTAAGATGTAATACCTTGTCTTTCTATAGGTCCTCCTTCCATAATGTTTGCTTCTTCAAGCACGTCTGCTAGGGGCTTAATCAATATGTTCCTCCCATCTTGGATCCCGTCGCATAAACTTGTATTCTCGGTGATACACATGTGCGTACTGGCATAATCAGCTGATATTACGACTCCTTTTGTAAATTTTGTGATTGCCCCTTCTTTTTGTACCTGCTTGCCACAAGGATTGCCGGAAAAACAATTCCATTGATTTGTGCATTTTTTATCAAAACGCTTTAACTTGCTGTCACATGAACTTTGTCTCAAAGGGTCTACAGCAATGGTTGCCACATCAAGTATATACTTTATATACACTTCACATTTCTTCGGTCCAAGAGGAACAAAATTATCTCCAGACTTGACATCAACCATGGTGTCACAATCTAGGACACAATGAGCACAGGTGATCGCATGGATTTCTCGCTCTTTTATTGTGAAAGCACTGGAAACCTTGGTTCCAGGATCAGAACTTATACTTTTCTCTTTAACATTTGGATCTCGAGGACTAAACAAAAGAAAACATCCCAATGACCCGTTAGAATATTTCTCCTTACTGTTGTGCATGCGTCTTGCTCTAAGAGTTTGCCCAGGTTCAATTAAATGACTATCATCTTGTTCCACCCTGGACTTAAAGACTTGGCGTTTATAACCTTCCTGATGACCATATAACTCAAGGACCTCTCCGATTTCTTTTTCATCTGGTGGTCTTTTCTCATCGACATGTAAAGTTAACTTACCATATAGTGTCCCACAGCCAGTCACGCCATCAATACTGAAACAAAAATTTTATACTTTCTGATTAAATAAATATAACCTATTATCACACTGATATGTTTTTGTATGTATGTACTGTAATAATTATGTGAATGGGCCGGTGGCCTTAATTATCGCAATAAAAGTATATGTATATGTATTATACAATTTTCCAGAACAGTTATTCATTCAATGAATGATCAAGGTGTTCCAAATGCACCTAAAAAAGGGTCTTCACTAATTTTTTTCCAAAACTAAAATCTATTAATAGAATTTATGAGGGCCAGTCTTTAATTTTTTTAAAGTGAAAGGAATATCAAATGTTTTAGTTAGATTTAATAATTATGATTCTGTATAGAAGAGTGGTTTCCAATAGTTCTAATAATGAAACTGTTCTGGAATTTTGCATTTATTGTGCATTATTTGAACCACAGAAAAACTTGCAGCCATTTTAAAACGATGATTTTGAATTTCATGTTAACCTTTGAAATGAGAAATGTAATGTGGAAACCACATTGAAGCCGGACTTAAAAACTTTAACACAAAAATTACAAAGGGAAATAATCCATAATAAAGCCAGGTAGAGTTGTTGCTACTTTCTAATTCTGTACATCACATGGTATGTTATCATTTTATGAAGTTTCATGAAGATCTGACTATAAATGGCAGAATATATGCTAAATTGAAAATTTTAACGCAATTGTTAACAACACCGGACACCTGCCCAACGGCTCGCAAGACCTCCCGCCTGTGTTTCGTCAAACTACATGTATAAGCTGATTTTTTTCATTGAACATCCGGCTAAAAATAAAAGGGCTTCTGAAGACATTGGAGTTATCTCCCTTAGTAAATTAAGTTTCTCTTAACAGTACATTATCTTGACTACATTTCAATGACAATTGACTGTAAAAATCTCTGTTCAATCTTAAGGGTTTTTTTTCTATAGCTTATACAAATTGACCATATCTATAATCATATTTAAAGCTTTTTTCTATAGCTTATACAAATTGAACATATCTATAATTATATTTAAAGCTTTTTCTTTAGCTTATACAAATTGACCATATATATAATTATATTTAAAGTTCTTTTCTATAGCTTATACAAATTGAACATATCTATAATTATATTTAAAGTTTTTTGTATAGCTCATACAAATTAACCTTACCTAAGAAGATCATTCTGTAAGTCTCTCTGAATCATTCTTAAAGGAGGAACATCAACTTTAACTTCGACTCTGGCTACACGAAGTATACCATACAACTCAAATTGTAAGTGATCCAACTTTTCCAGAACTTTCATCACGGAGAGAAGAAATTTTTCAGCGTCTTCAATCATATTACTAAAGACTGTACCAAGTCTCAACAGCATTGATTGAAATGATCTAATCATTACGTTGGTTGATCCACTCTCATTGTATTCTGGTATAGACAACTTCCATAGCTTGCTTTTTATCTTTTCCGCATAATTGAAGAAACCATTGTTGAGAAATTCATTCACAATTTGAGCTTTTACCCCAAACTTGATAGCAAATTTATCACAAGTTAAACATTTTGCTTTTCTTGCTATAAAATCAACCACGTTGTCTTGAAATATCTCATTCTTTTCTTTTGCAGTCAATTCTTTTCCTGAAATTAGTTTTGAGTTAAAATAAATCATTAATTCTAAGAACATGAACATAGAACTTGGGTGAGGTGAAATACTGACTATCTGTAGATATATAGGGCTGTTCTGCAAGGGTATCGCTACTTAACATTTTTTTAGCATTTCTTTTTAGCATACCAGTTCTATGAAACTGTTTTGCTTCAAGCTAGCAAATTCAAGATGGCAACTTCCATAAAACAAAAAATCAAAATTATTACAAATAAAATATTTCAATTATCACCATTATCATTTAATTCAAGTGCTTCAACCAAATCTATGCATTAACTAAGAAAGAAGTCAGTTTTCTTGAAAAAGAAACCATTTCTCCATGGGGCAACCATTTTGAAAGGCAGATGTGCTCCCAATGTTTCAGCAAGACAAAATTTGCTACATATTATTACTAAGTGATTCACTTTGCTAGTTCGTAGCAGACTGTTCAATAGGAAAGCGCAACATGGTAAAACGATCAGCTCTCCTTGTGAAACAGGCCAATATTGACAGGGTATATAGTCACAAGATCTTTAGAATGCAAACAAACTCTTCTTTATAATCAAACTGTCGCAGCATCCAAAACATAAAAAGATTCAAATAGTAAAATAAATATTACATATACATATAGACATCTATATCTATAAATGTCCATGTAATCCTGAGAATTGTAATCCTCTGCACAAATTATTTTAGCAAATGACTTTGATTCAACTTCTGAAGACTAAAGGGTTAAATGGTTGTAGCGGTTTTAGGGGGTTCAAGGGTTTAGTGTTTTTAGAAGTTTTAGAGGTTTTAGAGGTGTAGGGGGTTTTAGGGATTAAGATAATACATACCTTCAGTTTTTGGAAATAAATCAGTAACAACTGAAGGGGTATTCAATGAATCACGAATATCATTATATAAAGTATCAAATAATGTTTTTTCCAGTTCTTGTCCAGGGCGTGGTATCAATTGTTGATTGTATTGAGCAATCCCTACGAGAAGTGAGACAACTTGTTTCTCTAGCAGATTCTGGACCGGGCCAGCCAAATATCCATCTAGAAATGATGACCATTTACCACTTGTATCAACATGAGCAAGGTCAAAATTTACTTTAATCAAATCAGAATAAAGCATACATTTTTTACTGGAACTGTTGTAGATGATGACTCTGTCTAGTTGTTCTTTTGAAAGATCTGATAATAGTCCAACATTCTGAAAAGACACAGAGTTGGAAATAAGCACTTGCCCTACCATGTTGAAAATCTACAGTTGGTAACATTAGTAGCTGTTCCACCTGGCAAGTCAGCATTTCAAGACTTAAAATCAAATTTGCACAAAAAAGTAATTCTTCGCGAGTTTCATTAGTTGTTCTCAGTCTCTGGATGCAATATATTTGTTCTTTTTAATCTAGTCAATCTTTTAATATTTTAGTATTGTAATGAAGAAAAATAATAGTTGATACTGTCAAAGTGTTTATTCAGTTATAAAAATGACAATCATAGATGATAAATGTTGGGGCAATTGAAAGGTACTGAGGGCATGTTAACGTCAGGTTTAACTTGACCACTCGGCAAGTTGGTGTGAAAAAATTAAATCTATCACTGAGATATATGAATACACTTGTTACTAATATTTAGTTTTGAGACACTATTGATAGTCGACAACTTCAAATAAAAAATTGCTGATTTTTTTAAAGTAACTGTCTATTAGAAAAGCACTCATATAAAGTGAATATACTGATTTCCATTTTATAAGATCAATCCACATTCAAATAACGTAATGTTAACAGAGGATATTTGTCTATTGTTCTGACCCTGTCAAAAACACACAATAGACATTAAATCCTTCTACATTCAGACATTCACTGTAAACTTTTGTTCATTTTTTGTAAACTATTATCAATTTTCCATAGTGGATAGGCCCAATTAGGTACTTTAGTCAGTTATCTTTCCCTGATAAAATCTGAAGCAATCCAATTGGTAAGTAGGTCCTTACAGTTGGAATCCTTGGATTTTATCATTGAAGTCCTATGTAAGGGTAACAAAATATTTCGTCTAATACCTTTCTTGTTAATGAAGATACAATGTATTTACAGAAGTGATGAAATTTAGATAGTTCTTTACCCTAAATATACTTATCTTGAATTTCAAACAAATTAAATGATTTTCAAAAAAGTAATTTAAGATGAATTTTGGCAAATTGACATTAAAAAGTAAGGGTAAAATCCGAGTAATCCAACTAATTAGACCTACACATTTGAAGAGTATACAAGGGGAAATGACTGACTAGAGTCCCTTATTTTGACCCAATTTAGAGGGAATAAAATCACAAATAAAACTTTTACTATACACCCTTATTTGCAAATTGCTTGTTTATAACAAAACAGATGATGTGATACTTTTGTGAAATAAATACAAATCTAAGGAACAAACTTACTGAATTATCAAATTTAGGCTGAACTACAATAACCACCGAAGGTTTACAAACATGAAACTTCTTTAAATCATCTTTATAGTCAGTCCATGTTATATTTTCAACTTTGACATCACCAAGCAAAGACTTCTCTTCTTGTACAAAATTTACAAACAATTTTAAATCTGCAGATTCGTTTTGTAGAAAATCATCTTCACCAAATAGATACACCGTTGCGCAATCCTGTAGATATTTGGCCTCAGAAACAATATCTCTCTGGATTGTCTCTCCATCTAAAATACACTTTGGTAGTTTGGCTGCATCTGAATACCAAAATTGAATAAAATATAGCACATAAATACATACTGTCAAAACATAACTACACATCGTCAAAACTTAACTCATAACTACATACACACAACTACACACTGTCAAAACATAATAAATAACTACACACTGTCAAAACATAACACATAACTACAAACACATAATTACAAACTGTCAAAACATAACACTAAACTACACATTGTCAAAACACAACACATAACTATACATAGTCAACGCATAACATGTAATTAAACACAGTCAAAACATAACACATACATACACACTGTCAAAACATAACATATAAATACACACTGTCAAAATAGAACACTAAACTACACACTGTCAAAACATAACACATAAATACACACTGTCAAAACATAACACTAAACTACACACTGTCAAAATAGAACAAGAAACTACACACTGTCAAAACATAACTACACACTGTCAAAACATAACACATATCTACAACTGAATAAATTGAGTAGTCATTGGACAAGAAAAAAATTCTACTGCCAATCTGCCTCCTACCACAGCTTCTATATCATGTAGGGCAGTTGTCAGTCACTGACAGAAGTATGTGCCATTTAACTGGTGAACACGAACAGCTAAGTCCAGAGCTTTAGTCTTTCAAGGAATAGTGAGCGACTGATGGCCATGATATGAGCTATCCTATATTTTGCTAAGGTGTTAAACCTAACAAAAAACAAATAACTGGAGAATTACAGATGATAAAATCTGAACACACATAAAAACTGCCATGGCATAAAATATAATATTCATATTTAATTTAGATAGTCAATGAAAACTAAAAAATGTGACAATAAAAATGATGTATGACAACTTAATACCGCATCCGTTGTAATACAAGAAAATTATATTATATAAAATATTTGAAAGTTGGAACTACAAAATAAAAAGAAATATTTACTTTAATGAATCATTGAATGATTTAATAGTTATACTTACGAAGTATACGGGTCCATCTCGGTATAATATCATGTACTCTGCTCTCAAAGAAATTATACCGTGGATAGCAAATAGAATCAAATGAATAACGCTTTCCTGAAAGCATAGCCGATAATTAATTCAAAGATCTCATAAAAATAATGTATTAATCAGAGAAATGAAATTTTACTTTCGATTTCAAACTTATCGGAATTCCTGATGTGCCATGTTAGATTTTGTACCGGACAATTATTCCGGGCAATGGCAGGGGAGGTAACAAGAGTAATAAAAGCGCTGAAGGTATCGCTCTTGTAGGAAAGTGCTTCCGGATCGTAGTACTCTGCGCAAGTAGTTCTGAGAATTTAATTTGGCAGCATTTGGGTGGCTGTGACTCTGTTTGTATGTCAAAATAATGATTACGTTTTTCACCCAAATGTGTTTTTCTATTACTGTAGGACATTATTCAGATCATTTTGTGTTTTCCTACCACCAATGAAGGGTCGTTCAGAGTTGTGTAACCTTCTTACAATTTGTTCTTGTAAATCTTGAATATTATGCAGTATTTTAGTCTAAACTGTTTGCTTTTTGTGAATTTTTTTAATACCACCTTTCATTTCATACTGTGTTTGTTTTATTTCAGACTGACCATCCTTCAATTCAGACTCTGTGTGTTTTATTTCAGACTGACCATCCATCAAGTAGGACTGTGTTTGTTTTATTTCAGACTGACCATCCTTTAATTCAGACTCTGTGTGTTTTATTTCAGACTGACCATCCTTCAAATCATACTGTGTTTGTTTTATTTCAGACTGACCATCCTTCAAATCATACTGTGTTTGTTTTATTTCAGACTGACCATCCTTCAAATCATACTGTGTTTGTTTTATTTCAGACTGACCATCCTTCAAATCAGACTGTGTTTGTTTTATTTCAGACTGACCATCCTTCAAATCAGACTGTGTTAGCTTTATTTCAGACTGACCATCCTGCAATTCAGACTGTGTTAGCTTTATTTCAGACTGACCATCCTTCAATTCAAACTGTGTTAGCTTTATTTCAGACTGACCATCCTTCAATTCAAACTGTGTTTCTTTTATTTCAGACTGACCATCCTTCAAATCATACTCTGTTTGTTTTATTTCAGACTGACCTTCTTTCAAATCAGACTAAGTTTGTTTCATTTCAGACTGACCATCCTTCAAATCATACTGTGTTTGTTTTATTTCAGACTGACCTTATTTCAAATCATACTGTGTTTGTTTTATTTCAGACTGACCTTCTTTCAAATCATACTGTGTTTGTTTTATTTCAGACTGACCATCCTTCAAATCAGACTGTGTTTGTTTTATTTCAGACTGACCACTCTTCAAATCATACTGTGTTTGTTTTATTTCAGACTTACCATCCTTCAAATCACACTGTGTTTGTTTTATTTCAGACTTACCTCCTTTCAAATCAGACTGTGTTTGTTTTATTCCAGACTGACCATCCTTCAAATCATACTGTGTTTGTTTTATTTCAGACTTACCTTCTTTCAAATCATACTGTGTTTGTTTTATTTCAGACTGACCATCCTTCAATTCAGACTGTGTTTGTTTTATTTCAGACTGACCAGCCTTCAATTCAGACTGTGCTAGTTTTATTTCAGATTGACCAATTTTGATTTGGTCAATTCCTTTTTCAAACAAACTTTCTGCTTCATGCCACGCTTTAAGAATGTTATCATGATGTTGTTTTAATTGGTCATCTAATGGTTTGTTGTTAGCATCTTCAATCATCTCAGATAAGTTAGTAACACCACAGTAGATATTTAATCTGTGCAGTATCTGTAGAAAGATATATTTATAATGAGTTTTATTTAGACATGGGTGAATGCTTCATTGAAGATATTAAATAAAGTCCACACATACAAGTTTAAGTTTAAGATATTAAATCCCAGGCATTCGAATAGTTACAATTGTGTATATAAATCAAATACATGTCCATAGTTTGTCTAGATTCCTTATTTAATGACCAAAATTGAAATAAAGAATTCTTTGTTGATACTTTACTACGATAAATATATGTTTTGAAATACTAATAATATAGATCCTCAATATACAGCAGACATAAAAACTGTCTTAAAACTTATTATTTTTCATATGTGATTTGATAACAGTCAAACTGTTGGCCCGATGTGGAGGGAATAGTGTTTTGAACAGCTTAAAACACTATTCCTGACACTGAGGGACAGTTTGACTGTTCCCAAATCATTATAAAATAATTGTTTTATTATCTGATTAATTACTATCTTATCTGGTAAAGCTTTAAATCCTGTAACAGTTACTCCCCCCTTACATCAGTACAGTTACAGTTTGAATGACGTCATAGCACATGTGGAAAACAGTCAAATCTATGGCACGGTCAGTTGTTCACTCAGAAAACAGTTAAAAATATTGAATTACATTTATATAAGCAATCAGGTAATAATAAAGTATATTATTAGTTTCAGTTTTGTTTTCATTAGAATCGTTTGAAATAATATTTGTACTGAGTGAATTAGTATTTTCTGTGCAGTTCTTGGAATATGTAAGTCTTGATATATAGGCTTTAGCTTTTTGTTACAAAGCGACAATTACACGAAAACATATTTAGAATATAAACATCAATGTTTGTCATACTGTCAGAAATTCACAATTATCATTAAAGGGGAACACTTTTATTATTATACATAAGTTATTTACCTGACACAGTTCAGACCACTTCTGTTTAAAGTCTGATTCAGAAATGTACACTGTACCTGTATGAACCACCTACAAATATATAAATTATTTACATTTTATTCATCAAGTGTAATATAATATAAGTACATTAATTAAAATCAAAATCAGCTTTATATAGATTATAGAATGAAATAACAGAACTGATATCTAAATTATATATATTAAACCTCTTTTATTGTCATGATAAACAATCACATCAAAGAATTATATTATCAAACACATGAAGGTCTTGTTAAATAATACTATCAATGATGCTTCAAGTCTGTCATTTATTGTTTGTTTGTTTGGGTTTAACGCCGTAGCAACACATTGTGTAGGTCATATACTAGTGATCAATCAACATACTCACTGTTCCTGGAAAGGCTAAATCTCATGATTTAGATGTTAACCAACTACTAGGCATATACTATCGTAATGCCCAACATGAATAAGAATCATTGGTAGGAGGGAGAATGGCAATAGAAACAATTTCATGAACAAGCTCCACAAAAGTATGCCCCACCCGGAAATCGAACCCACGACCCCTCGATCAATAGATTTGCATGTTACTAACAGAGCTAGCCAGGTGGCTTTGTCATTTATTACCACTTATCTCTGCAAGTAGATAACAGTTATCTTACAAGATACAGAATGGTCACAGTTATAATATTTCATGAATAAACTCTACAAAGCTAAGTTGTTGTTATCTGAGAATTCAACCCAAGCCTAAGGGTCTCAAAATCAAATGCCATTCTAAACGAGCTAACCATACTTACAAAATTCCTACATTCTTTAAGCCGCGTGATTTCGGCCTCAACAGTCCGATCTCTGCTGGCTGGACATTTCCACACTGGATCTTTGTACTGTTTCAAGCCACATATGTTTCTTAAGAAACATACCAGCAGAGTAATGTCAAAGTTTTCAGTATTAGGACTGTTGTCCAGTGGTGGCAAAAACTGTTTCTGATGGTCGGTGATAACATCGCAACCT
Source organism: Mactra quadrangularis (assembly GCA_025267735.1). Classification (NCBI taxonomy): domain Eukaryota; kingdom Metazoa; phylum Mollusca; class Bivalvia; order Venerida; family Mactridae; genus Mactra; species Mactra quadrangularis. The sequence continues at coordinate 40,820,326 of CM046305.1, read as the reverse complement.
AGCAGAACCTGAAGTTGTTTTGCAGCCTTATTATTTGTCTTGAGATACAGCATAAAGTCATTGCTGACTGTTATATTTAACAACTTTCTCAACAATAGCGTCCCGACTTCAATAAGTAGGTACTGGTAGCGATACACCAATACATCTGTAAAATAAAGGTAATTAAAATCTTAAAAACAAACAATTACTCAAAGTAACTAGAATGCACAATAAGGGACTTTAGTCAGTTCTCTCCCCTTGTATACTCTTCAAATAGGTAGGTCCAATTATTTGGATCACTCGGATTTTATTTTCATTATCGATTTGCCAAAAATTAATAGTAAATAACTTGTTTGTATATCATTAGCTCACGAGTGAAATAAATAGATCTTACACTGAAATAAACAAATGTCTGTTTATTATTTGTTTCTAACTAATTTGTTTAAAGTTTAAGTATGATATGTCATCAGAACGGCGCATCCAAACAGTGAAAATAACAAATTTATTTTCATTGTTACAAACCAGGGAAATATGGATTTTTATTTTACCAATAAATCCCTGTAATCAACTGGAAAGCATATAAAGATGTATATTTCAGTGTAGGGAATCTGTTTAAAATATTTTAGTCGATTAATCAGTTAAAATGGTTGACTGATTAATGATTAATCGGTTATGTACTATCAATAGTGCAATACCCATTACAGTTCTTAATGTATTGAGTTCTAATAAATATCTGTATTCAGGTATATTAGACACACTGAGACACAAGATCAAGTGGACAAGTATATATATTTGACCCAAAATATGACCTTGAGCTTTGACCTTCAATCTAGAGTCTAGCACGGGAAAGATTGTTTGGTGGTACATTTGTATGAAGTCTATTTAAAATTCATTCAAGAAATCTAATGTGGAAACCTCATTAAAGCCGGATTTAAAAACTTTAACGCAAAAAATTCAAAGGGAAATAATCCATATTAAAGCCAGGTAGAGTTGTGGTTACTGTCTAATTCTGTTCATCACATGGTATGTTATCATTTTATGAATTTTCATAAAGATCTGACACTAAATGGCAGAGATATATGCTAAATTGAAAACTTTAACACAATTGTTAACGACACTGGACGCCCATCCGTTCGACCACATCTGCCTGCCTGACTGCACACCTGCCCACCCGTGTTTCGCCAAATTTTTAGCCGAACTTTTTCGTTGAAAAATCTGGCTAAAAAAGTGGAGGCTGACACAGGAAGTCAGGACAACTTCATGTTTGACTGTCAACATGACATTGATCTTTGACCTACAAGTACGGTCGTGAGGGCACATATCATTTGGTGGGTAAGAACGTTAGTATCAAGTTTTAAAAGAATTCCATGAGTAACAAGAGCAGTCCGCGGACAGCGCACTCGACTATTCCAGGTATTCGTGTAAACAACAGCAACAACCAATCAAAACTCATGCTGGAGTTATGCAAGTTAGTATTTGACCTTCATTCCTAACCCCATTGACATGTGTGACGTTTCAAGTAAATCTCTTCAGTAGGTTCAAAATTAAAACGTTGCACCAAAAATTTAAACCAAAAATTCTTGCTAGAGTTATGCAACCTGGTATTTGACATCACTTAGTACCCCCGTAAATCCCTTCAGTAGTTACAAAGATAAAATGTTTCACCTAAAAACTTAACAAAGAAATTTCTAAGTATATAAGGGCCATATATCAGTCCAAATTCATCCTAGAGTTATTTAAACTCCAATGGTAACCCCGTAAACACAAATAAAGTTTTAAGTGAATCCCTTCAGTACTAGCAAAGATATAAAAGATACAAAAATGTTGCAACTTAACCAAGAAGTGTTACGTCTGATGCCTATGCCAATGCCGACTCCGACGCACAGCTGAGTAGGATAGCCCCGCTATTCTACCAATAGTCGAGCTAAAAAGGAAGTTTATGTATTATTTATATTCAGTGCAACCTCTGCAGAGTGGCCCTCTACAGAACAAATCCTCTATACAACAACAGCCCTTAGCCCTTAGGTGTTTTTGATTCAATTTAACCTCTACAAAGCAACAACCTCTCAATAGCAACATACTTTAGTCTGTCCCAGTGAGTGTTGTTCAAGAGAGGTTGTACTGTAGTTATATATTATTCATCATAGACATTATATTTACTTTATATCATGTTAGTTAATGTTTCTGCGGGAAGATTTTAATCAAGTACAATTCTTAAAAAGAGATCACAAAATAAAATCATATAAAAATATATTATATATGATTTATTTACACTTATCTAATATACGATATGGAGTTCATGCACATTACATATGTAATATAAATACATATTTCTAATTTACATAACTGATTGTTTATAACAAAAACAGCCTAATGTCACCAGCAGGGCTCGAATTAAGGTCGCATACTATCAAAATGCGAGTGGATTTTTAAAATTGCGAGTAACTTTTATAAGTTACTTTCATATTACATAAATGAGAACAGTTACTATGCATGCTATTAAAATTTGGAGAAAAAAATGCGAGTGATTTTTTCATTTTGCAAGTTGAAGTAAAATGAACTCGCAAAATTTTGTGAGTCCAATTTTTCGTTAAATTCGAGCCCTGGTCATCAGGTTAGTTTTCTTGCACCTAATGGAAAATATGCTTGTAGTTTAAAGCTACTGCCAGAGATACTTTCATTTTAAACAGACATGAAAACTGTTTACAACCATGAATGTATCAAATTAAAACATACATTAGAGACATAACAAACAATTCCAACCAACATTGCTTTCTAAATTTAAGTGACAAATAACCCACACTTGTATTTCTTTAAAAAAGGTGAATCAGTCTACATGAGTACCCTATAGGCCACAACAAGTAAATTATATGTTCTATAAATTCACTTGCACCTTAATTTTGACGGTTTTTCCAAAAAAAATATTTCCTCGTACGCTCTTAAAAAATTGGTCAAACCACTATATAAAGCAACTGAATTTAAGTTTTTTTTTAATTTTTTTCTTCACTCGCTCACCCCATTGTGTTTGCCCGAGAAATCCATAGAACACATGATCAACTTGTTGTGGCCATATTCATGTTTTGTCATGATTCAAATCGTATCAGAGTTGAATTTTTAACAGTCCTACAAATAAGAGTCAAAACCTCTTCCTTAAAAATTATAACGGCGCACCCATTTGCCAAACTCCATGAGCAGGGTTTCAGTTTGTTTATTCTAACTTCAGTTGACCCTTGAATTTGTATTTTTGTATTTTTTTATATAAAGTCGTATTCAACGTATATATATACAAGTACGTCTTAAATACGACAGTTTGACAATAATGTCGATTTTCCTCCATTGATTAGATAATATGGAGAAGTTTCCGGCCTTGTGGAAGGGTAGGTGAGTACTGGTTATAGACAATGGTCCAGGAAAGCTAGGTTAGGTGCGCTGGACGCCGTGAAATGACCTAAATTGTGTTGATACGGCGTTAACTCCAATAAATAAAATAAAAATACGACAGCCAGCTCTTCCTACTATAGGCTTCCTGGACACTTTTCTATCACCAGTACTAACTTACTCTACCACGTGGCCGACAACTCAAGTATAGGGTGTGACATACCGCGACCGGGTTCGAACCCGCAATCTCCGGATTCGAAGTCAGACATGCTAACCACTACACAACGGCTGGGGCTTTCGACCCTTGAAACTGACATGGAGTGTTCAGAACCAGATCACTAGCTTTCATATACTATAAACTACGGTAAAGTTTCCTTGGTCAGTTGTGAAATATTGTCAGAAACTAAGAGAAGTTTGAAATGTTGACTTACTGTGTTCAATGATACACACAGAGGAAGGGGGTGAATATTTTAATGCCAGAATGACCAAGAAAGGACAATGACAATGAAAATAAAATAATATGTATCTATAATTATTCTCATATAATATAATATATATAAAATAATAAATTTACAAACATTGTTATTTCCATGTTTTCACAAGACCTCTAATATTACAGTCAAACTTGTATTAAGCGACCACCCAAGGGAAAGACCAAAACCGGTCTCTTAATAAAATAGTCTCTTAATACAAAGCTTCACTGGAAATGACACCGATTTCATTTGGGTTTCTAACATGTTTAACATTAAGGAATCAGGACTCGTATTCACTTAACTGTATTAGTCCTAAATATAAAACCCTACGTAAGTTATTTTTTCATTTGGACATTTTTCTGTTACGTACGGTCTTAACGGATTGCTTTAAAAAAACGCATTAGCATAAAATTATAGCATACAGACATCGATCCAGGTCTGAACGTTTTACTCGTTTTAATACGAAAAATTCACCATAAAACTATAGACCAATGGAAAGATAAATGAAAAATACACATAATAAAAGTATAATAAATTCAATTTCTACCCTTAGACAGACAATTAGTCCAATTAAACTCCTTTATTGACAAGTACTTTCAGTTTGCTACAATGACCATGCAATAATCGCCAAGGCAATCCAAGTCAAATTGGGTTATGGCATTTGTAAGAATTACTTTAAATGAAATAATAGGGTATAAAAGCCAGTATCCGGTCCGTTCCGGGTGTAATATTGACAGAGTTGGAAGTAAGAACAACTACTCTGGATAGAAAAAAATTCGTTTGAGCGAAGCGAAACTTTATTTACCGACATGAATTCAATTCAAAATGGCAGAGAGCTGCGACAACACCAGATAGTAGAAATGCAACTTTATAGCGGTCAGTTTGCATAGCAATTATCCTGCAACTATGGGCAACTATGGGTCGCCAGTCGCTAATTACTGGTTGCTGATTGCACATCAATGGTCCGCTAATACAAACAAACGACCGTTTATGGATCGCTAATTTCTGGTCGCTGGTCACCTTAGACAAAAGTCGCTTAATGCAATAGTAAAACAACGTGAAAACGCTCGGGGGGATTCCAAAGTGGTCGCTCAAGACAAAGTTTGCTTAATATACATGGTCGCATGGGCAATTTTGACTTATTTATTGAGAAATAAAGGATATTTGTTAATTGTGGCGTTAGATCGATTTTTATTTCAAAAGTGAGCTAAGGATGCAATATTTTCAAGAGTGGCATACAACTGAGAACATATGGTAAATTGTTTACTATAACAAAACTCTCTCTCTAAGCATACTGCGATCCAAACTATGGTTTAAAGTATCAACAGCTCAATTTTATATAACATAAATATACTAAAACAATACTTGCATTTATGAAAAAGTTATTTATCATTAAAGGACTTAAAAATAAAAATAAATGTTTATTTTCTTTGCATTCCATGAACAGTTTTACTTTTGATAATGGGGCTTTAATTAATTAAATTATTATAATAAAGATTTACCAGAAGGTCCAGGGTTTGGTTCCACCCCAGCAATCAACAACAAAAGACGTATAAACCCAACAGCTCCAACAGTCTTCATCTTCATACGGTTAATATTCTTATATAATGTCATCTTGTTTCTGTCACAATGTACTGACTATCTCATAATACTGTTTTATTATCTTGTTAACATTGGTATCTGAAAGAACATTAATGTTGAGTTTAATTAGTCAACAAATATACTGACACGCAAAAAATACTATACACTCAGTAAAAGACAAATTTCACATACAAAGTTACATTCAATGTAGGTATGTTTGGTATCATACTTTAGCAAAATCAATTTGTCACATATCTACATGTATGTAGATTTTATTATATTTCAGTTAATATCTTAAGCATCATTAACGTTTAAAGAAAGAGAGGGATGAAAAGTAAAAGTTGCAGACGTTCTTTGTTTTATCACAGATAATTTTGATAGTTTTTTTGTTTTGACGTTCTTTGTTTTGATTATTACAAATAATCTTGATAACCTCCGGATACGAAAATGTCTAAGGTAAGTCGATAGTAAATTTAAACATGTCACTACTAAGTTAAAATGTTACCTGTCTGTCAAATCACTTTATTTAGTTCATTGTAAACAACATGTATTCATAAGATATACAATAACCAAGATTTCATAAACGTAATTATTTACCAAACACTGATTCATTTGCAGAATGAAATGATTTGAATTGAAATTCCTCTTCTAAATAATGTTATAAGAACACTGGTTTCCTAAAAATCTACATATACATAGTAAAGTACTTGATATCACTTATGTTTCGAGCATTTTCATTGGTCAATCGGATCATATGATGTTGACTCATAAATTAGATTTTATTGGGATACCAACGTTTGCCTTATTTCTAACAGTTGTAGAATATTGTTTAACAGTTTTCAAAACAAACACAAGGTAACCCTACCTTCAATGAATATAATAAATCCATTTTGATTTAAAGATTGACCAATCTCCGTAAACAGATCGGGTTTGAATCAGATTGAAGATTGACATACGTTAACAATATGTCCATGCAAGAGCTGTCAGAGGAGACAACATGCTCGACTAAGTAAGTATTCGTCACAGGAGATGAGGTTGATGATAAGGAACATACTTTTTTTTTAAATTTGAAAATATAACCTTAACAAATTTAAAATTAAAACAAAAATTAAAGAAAATTTAAAAACAAATGTATTTGGAGTTATGAGCCTTGTCACATGAGATGTGGTTGATAATAAGGAACATATATTTAAATTTTGAAGTTGATACATAAAAAAATAAAAAAGTTATAGTAAAAAATATTTTACTGCACAAAAACTTTAATCAGAAAATTTAACATGGACGCGGACACCGACACAGACACTAGGGCGAGTAGGAGAGCTCTCCATTTACTTTGAAAAGTCGAGCTAAAAATTAAGTCCATTTAACAAATTTTACAATATAACCAGTTGCTAAAACATTTAAACATTACAATAATGGCGAACTGACAATCTTTCTCATAGTGATATTCATAGGCGGGTCTAGCGAGGGGGAGTAAGGACCCCTCCTAAAACACTTTGGACCCCCCGAAAAAAAATTCTGGACCCCCCATGATATTTACATTGCTTCAAGAATAATGGCCGGCTTTTAACAAACTTAAGTTCAAATTCATATCGAACTCCTCACAGCGGTTACATTACACGTGGCTAGTTAAATCGATTCAGCGAAGGGAAATTACCATTGCCAGGAGTTTGAACTCATATTACACTATGCAACAACAAATTACATACGATACTTACAACTTAAACATACATTCTTCACTTGAATTTTATAATTAATCATTTAAACTTTGTTCAACAACCAAATTTTACATAAAAAAGTCATGGACCCTATATATAGGGTCCTTGAAATAGTCGAGCACATATGTTAACTATCCTTGAACAATACAATACATGTATAAATACATACATTGTACTTGCCCGGAGCTATCAAACACTGATTTAAGCAGACGACAATTACACTATAGGTCCATTATTTGACTATACGGGGAGTTAAGTCAGGTGATCCTCAAATAAGTATGTCGAAAATCAAGTTGCATAAACTATCCACAGTCTAAATTTTCAGTCTAACTGGCTATAGCTGAGAATTCCCATGTCTAAATGTAGTAACAGCTGGGAATTCCCATGTCTAAATTTAGATTTAAATACATGTAAAACTAGTTGTGTGGAAAATCAAAGTACTGTAAAACCTTGAATGTACATTGTGCTCATCACCACGTTTAACCACTAGGACCCAGGGGCAGATCTGGGATTTTTCCAGGGGGAGGGGATCCAAACATTTTCTAGGGGGGGGGTCCAAACTTTCGAACTACAACCACATTATAAACATTTGCAGAATAAAGCAACATATCTATAATACAAACTACATAACCATTAAATCTATGTTAAACACCGAGAAAAATTGCTTCATGCTACTTAAAAATGACTTACTGTCAATTATTACACTAATGAACAGGTACATTTTGGAAATTCCAGGGGGGTCCAGATCCCCTGACCCAGCTAGATCCGCCCATGGGATCCGTAACTAAGTAGATAAATGTTTCTTAAGATGCATACAAATATGATATGCTCCAATAATAAAATTTTGACAAGAAACACACAAACAACAGTTCTATACTAGAGCTGTCATCGATTCCAATGATATTGCTCTATCGTCGATATTCAACTTCGATCAATAATCATTATGCATTTTAAAATATCGATTATAAAGCCCATATATGTAAAATTATAAAAGTCACTATTAGACTTGTGCGGGTTAAAACCCGATGTGAACATGAACAGTGAATATGAGAAAAGAATGGGGGGTTTTCTCAAAGGAATAATACATATTCTTACACGCTTATTAAACATTTGTTATTTGTGTTGACTACGGTGGTGCCCCTCAGCAGATTAAAGCGCTTAAAAGTGTTTGGAAAATTGCACACTTCACGGTTAAAATGATGGATACATCACATCGTTTTCCCGAAATTTATTCGAGAAACCAGCACGTGAAAGTCTATGGACTTCACAAAATTTAAACTGATGCAAAAAGAAACGCCTCACACAACTCGGAAATATTTTTTATAGTTACAAAGCAACAAGAATGTCTGCTTGCAAGTTATATTATCTAAAAAAATCGTAGTCATTAAGAAATTATTTTACTGTCACAATTTATAAAGACAATACAAATTGCTTCACATGCAGATATCTTTGGATAAATATCAATCCACTTCCTGAAAGTCAGCTGTTGTCGACGTAACCACCGTTACGGACATAGGTGTTCAATCAAATTGTTAAAATAAATGATGAAAGCTTGTGGTCACTTTAAGATTGTGGTCGCGCAATGTTATTCTGATAAACAAAGGCATTGCCAAAAGAGGAAGTCACAGGACGTAATAGCGGGCCGATGTAACGTCTTTGAGATTACCCTAGCACACAATGACCAGACTATGACATTGCCACCACTGTAGTAAGTTTTTTTCCTCGAAAGTTCATGACATCGTTTTTAGATACCGATACGTCTGTTGACGTTCTATAAGCCGACATTCTGCCAACGCTATCTGTGATTGTAACAAGTCCACATAAGTTGTTCTAATTTAAGATGGTAACAAACATTTAGAACAAGTACGGGGTACGGCATACACCAGACCATTCACTGTTCTCGAAATCATTTTTTGGCGTTCACCGTTACCATTTAACCACAAGTAACATAGTGATAAATTTATCACGCTAATGAAGTTGGTGTAAATATTTGCCTGGTCGTACCGACAATAAACGCAGTCTGTATGAGCGTGGCCAATCAGCAATCGTTTCTGTATCTCTAAGCCTTTGATGAGTCGTTCCTTTTCCTCGTCAGTATGTATATATGTGTAAAACTACCTACGCGTCATAACGAGTTTTAATAAGTTTTCGCACGAAATTCACTACATAAAACTTGTATGATTTAGGCTAAATCATTTTATCTTGAGTTTTACATAACTTTATAACCGTAACTGTGTAAATATGTGATAAAATAAGTAAACAGTAGGCATAATTAACAAATGCGTTTATTCAATTCATTCGTTGCCAAAATCGGAAAAAATAAATCACGCAGATAAAGAAATACAAGTGTAAAAGAAGTATTTGGAGGCATCCGCGTGGCATGCTGTCCGTGTGGTATTTGTGTTGCACAGGGACGGTTATAGGACGTAATTATATTGGTAGTATTGCAAATAAGTTAACATAAGTGATTAACCCATTACATGTCATTTTGTATTTTTCCATAAAGATGGTAGTATGTCTACTGATATTGTTTTATGTTGTTATAACTTTTGGGATGTTTTAAACGAACACCTCGCAAAATTAATAACCTCAAAGCTGATACACTGACATTTATGTCTATTTGTAAGTAAAATATTTTTGAGATGCCCCCTCATAAATATTCGAAATCGACTGTCCATGTTCACACTCCACCTTCATCCGCACAAGTCTATTAAAGACAAATCTTCTATTGTATATGGACACACTTGCGCTTTCACACTGTCATTATATGAACTGATAGGTCTAATACGTTGACGGCACCACCATCAAGTCCAACAATGACTGCTCTATCCAGAACACATAATTGTGTACAAGTTATAAGCATCAGGGGCAGATCCAGAATTTTTTTCTAGGGGGTCCAAACATTTTCTAGGCGGGGGGATTTTCCAAACTTTCGAACCACAACCACATTATACACATTTTGCAGAATATTGCAACATATTGATAATGAAAACTCTATAACCATTAAATATGTGTTAAGCACCGAGAAAAATAGCTTCATGCTACTTAAAAATGACTAATAGTCAAGAACTACACTTAGGTACATTTTGGAAAGTCTAGGATGGCCAGAACCCCTTACCCCCTGTTAGATCTGCCTATGAGGCTGAACTTAAAAAAATCTTTGTTTGGAGTTACCCGACCCACATTTTAGGTATTGTTCGTTTTTTCTCAACTGTCAAAGCATGAATAATTTCACGGTGAATGATTACACACTATCTCAATATCACGAGTGTTAGACAAAGAGCACAAAGTCACCGTGAAATTATTCATGCTTTGACAGTTGAGAAAAAACGAACAATAGGTAGGGGTTTTTTGTGTTTTTTTTTTGTGTTTTTTTTACAATCACTATATGGAAAATGATAATACTTGGGTTAATATACCATAATAATGATAAAACAAAAATACTTGGTTCATTCCAGAAATTAATCTGTACATAAAAGAAATCAAAGCGCCGATAGCACTGTCCGGACATGGATTAAACAAGGCAAAATTTATCCAAATACATATAGAGAGGTTGGACTAATGAGCATTTTCTCCTTAAATTTACTAACAAACTGTATTATGTAGGATCAGCAAAGCTACATTGATACTGTCCACAGAAGAAATCATTACACATGTATGAGATATATTTTTAGACACTGGAAATTTGCAGGCATGGTGCGCATTGGTGTTACAGTCGACAAGAACATAAACGGGTTAGAGGTTACATAACTTGTTATCAATATTTTAGCGGAAGAATGTCGGTTTCTTATTGAAAGTTACTGTTAGAACGGAATTAACAAGGATATTTTATGTATTGTGAGTAAACTACAAGACTGCTTAATACTGTCAGATATTGTTATCAAAGGGACTGTTTATACACGCGTTGATATTAATTCAAGCTAACAAGATGCCGCCGTGTTAATCTAACTGCCCATGACGGTCGAATGTCTACGTCCGCGACATTTTTATGCGTTTCAAGATATGTCGCTTACTAAGACCTGAATGGCTAACGCAATCTATGTCAAAAAACATTCTAACATGATATAAACATTTTATTTTCCATACCAGACATAAACTTCATGTGAGAAAGTTTCAAACTATTCAAGACTTATATATTATAAATTCAATAAAAGTAATTTTGAATAATCCAAGGGCTTATAAACAGCCCTGTAAAGCGTTCCTTGTCAACAGGAATTTTGGTAGGTGGCTGTTTCTTCTGTGTGCTTTGCGTAAGAATGGCAAATGCATTTTTGGCCTACTGCATGACTGTTCATTTTTATTTTCACAACAAGTAACTGCTAAGTCAATTGTGACATATTTCAAATTTTGTCAAAATCTGTCAGAGCAGAAATTTTATCATAAGAATTTGGTGTAAACTGTTGAGACTGTCTGGACGACACCGATAGTTTTACCATCTTTAAAACTTGTCAAAAGAACTTTTTGGTATCAATTCATCGGGCACTTCTTCAGTAGAGATGTCGAATTCATCAAACCACAGTCACTCCAGTGTTTGCGCTGGGTCATAAGAAGTTGTCACCAACATTTTTGCCAAATGAAAAAAAGTTGTCGCCACTTTATAGCCACTGAAGCCAACAAAATTTGTTATGGTTTAAACCAGTTTAATAATGCATCAACACAAATTATTGCTATATTGCGATAGCAAGTACACTTTCATTGTAGTCTAGCTCTCCTGTACTTTTGTTTATATCCTAATGAATGCATTATTTTTTTATCAGAATATTTTTTTAGTTTTACACAAAATTCACAGAACATAGTGATTTAATTGTATCAAACTGTAACCTAAAATACTCTTTTTGTCATTTCACTAGAAAAGGTTTTCTTTCTGGTTGAGCCTTATCGCTTGCAGGTGTATCTTCATACATAGATTTTAAGATGCATTAAAGGGCCATTGTTTGGAAAACACATTATCAATGTCCTCATTTTTTACCTTTCTTTGTTAAAATATTTTCTATCATAAAAAAATATTGGTTCTGCTATCATATATTTTATTCAATATTACCTTACATGTAGCAATGCATGCTTATCATTGATTTTTAGAGTCTGTAACACGACTTTAGGTGATGATGTGACAAATACTTATATTATTTTCACAAATTCAGTTTGTTGGAACCAACCGGAGTTAATTGATATTCTTAAAATCGAAAAATAGGGGAATTTCTGTTTTACTTTTTCTAAATTAGGAACAACTAATAATCAAAATAATAATATAATTAAATTACAAACGTAAATTTAGCCATATTTCACTCGAATTGGTGATAGCATGGGTCGCGAAAATTCGTGAAATAATGATGTGATGATTGAAGGGAAAATACGTTATCAAATTCATTTTTACGAAATAAAATTACAAAGTATAAATATTAACTATATTTGTTATCGAAAGTGATGACAAAAAAAAATTACGATAATTTTCTTGTGGAATTTAAAGATTTGTTTATTTTTTCATCAGAAATTATTGTTATTGTCATCCTTTATTGTCTTAAAAAACTGCCAATTACGTATGTTCACAACACGCTCACAATGTTATACAATTATCAGCTCAAAACAGTTTTAACCACTTAAATCAATGCAATATCACAGTATGTCACTAGTTTGTTCATTTCAACCCTTTTGATTACGTAAGCAATGTTACTGTGTGGGCGTGTTACACTATTGATTTTTTAGCGGACGCCGATTGGTAGATAAAGCATATCACAAAGCGTAAGCTCCGCATTTTCATTTAATATAAGTAACTGTCAATTATTGTTTAACGCATGGCTGAGCATTTAACATCAGGGGCCATCGATGTCATAAACAGCGAGACACTAATTATCGGCCTATGAAGCATGCATAGTAATAGCATCTCCCGCTGAGCGGATTTGTTGATTACATCAAAAGGCGAACACAACACACACGCAGCCTGCCGTTATTAGTTAAATCAATATCTAATCACTTGCGAATTTGAACTTGGCCACTTACGACATCAAATTACAACAAGAAAGAAAAGGAAAAAAACGAAAATGACAAAATGTTTTGAACAAAAAAAAAATTGGACACCATAAATGGGCCAAAAAAAAGGTGAGTCGAGGCAATATCGTGAGTCGGTCGGGTAACTCCAAACACGGTATGACTAAAACACGAAATGGAGATTTTGAGGCGAAATGGACGAAATGGAGATTTTATGGCGAAATGGAGTTTTAATTGTTTAATAACTCTTTTATTCCCATGATTATACTTATTTTGTTGACTGAAAATGAATATAGGTATAATATACTACACAAATATCGATAAACATTTAAAAATTATTTTACTTAGAATGATTTATTGCCGAATTCCTACAAATTATCGTACCAAAGTCCATTTCGTACTCGAATTGGAGACGAAATGGAGTCTTGATTATTTAATAACTAGTTTTCTCCAATGACAATGTTGACTTTGTTTACTGAGAATGAACATATATATAATAAACTACACAAATATCGATTAACATTTAAAAAATGTTTCATTAAGTTGGAAATATGACCAAATTCCTACAAATTTTCAAACCTAAGTCCATTTCGTACTCGAAATGGAGACGAAATGGAGTCTTAATTGTTTAATAATCATTTTACTCAATAATATTGTTGATTTTGTTTACTGAGAATTAACATTAGTACAATAAACTACACAAATATCGATTAAAAGTTTTAGAATGTTATACTAATTCGGATTTATGACCGAATTCCTACAAATTATCAAACCAAAGTCCATTTCGTAAACGAAATGGAGACGAAATGGAGTCTTAATTGTTTAATAACTTTTTTTTCCAATGATATTGTTAACTTTGTTTAACAGAGAATAAACATTTATATAATAAACTGCACAAATATCGAATAACATTTAAATAATGTTTCATTAAGTTGAAGTTATGACCGAATTCCTAAAAATTATCTAACCAAAGTCCATTTCGTACACGAAATGGAGACAAAATGGAGTCTTAAATGTTTAGTAACTTTTTTCTCCAATGATATTGTTGATTTTGTTTACTGAGAAAGAACATTAGTATAATAAACTACACAAATATCGATTAAGATTAAAAAAAATGTTTAGCTTAGATTGATTTATTGACGAATTCCTACAAATTACTAAAACCAAAGTCCATTTCGTACACGAAATGGAGTCTTAATTGTTTAAAATTTTTGTTTCTGCAAGTAAAATACAGATCTGATTTCATTGTACAGCAATATGGTACAATAAACTACACGAATTGCGAAAAAAAAATAATTGAATTAGAAAGATGTTTTACTAAAGTCAAACTCAACAAACCAATTATGAGCAAAATGGACCACGAAATGGAGTCTTAATTATTTCATAACTGTTTAACAGTTATTACAATTATTAGGCACGGACAAAGATAGATATGATACAATAAACTTACACAAATTCTCCATTGCGTGTTTTAGTCATACCCCGATAAAATACCCAAAAATGATATAAATAATTAGTGAGCGGAATATCTTACCTATGTCCTATCAAGCGAATCTCCATTTCCTGAAAACATTGAGCACGGAATGGAGAATTTTGGACGAAATGGACGTAATGGGGCAGTCATTGGCGAAATGGAGTTTTAAATGTTTAATAATTGTGTTATAGCAATTAAACTACAAATTAAGTTGAGTTTTATTGAAAATCCATATCATTAATTTTACGCATAGCAATTAATATCTAATAAACATTTAAGTTTGTACGATATATTACCGAATTTTCAAACGAAAGTCCATTTCATACCAATATGAAAAGAGTGCTATACAAATGCGGTATATAATAATAATAATAATTTCGTACCCGTTATGGGCCAATTAATTAAGATACAGAGTTCGGCAACGCATTGAATCAACGCGCTTTTAAAATGGGAGGAGTTACTATTATTAATTAAGCCAATGAAAAAAATATTTAATCAGTTAGATATAATCCGATAATAATCGCACCAATCCACGCCCAGATAAAAAACGAATAATCAAAATGATGTTATATAATCTTTATATCAATGACAGTAAGTTATTGATGACAAAAACTTTAATTTAGCAAACATTTTAATAAACAATTGTCCTTAGAGTAATTATATATTTACAATAGAAATATTTATACATTAGCAAATAAGTGTAACAAATACCGGTTCACTACAAAAAATTTTACTCTTACAATTATAATTGCATGCATATTGACGATTGTTCTTTTGTATGATGAATAAGTTTGTATTATATTACAGACTTTCACACATCGTTTGTAATTAACCTAGAACGTGCGATGTTGATTCCGAATAAAAACAATTTATTACTAGTTACATCGGAACATTCTTGGATGATTATCACAATTACTTCGCTGACGAAATGGAGATGTAAATAAAGAAATTTTATTTCGTTGTACATTTAAATTCTTAAATTGAATTAAATTATTTTTAAGACAGAATATGAATAGTGCGTGCGCGGCTCTTTCCAGGGCCACTCATTTACCTATTTATGTAAATAAATTGTTTTTTTCTAAATAGGATAACTTTAAATCAGTGGGCATTATGTAGAGTTTAACCATTTAAGTCAGTGGGCATAATATGAGTAGAACGCGCTCGGCCCTTTTCAGGGCCACTCACTCACCTGAGTAGTACGTGTACCACTCGTTATTATGACTCAATTTTTTTTAATTTGTGGGCAGAAAATAGTCAACGCACGCCCGAAGCCCAACGTGGCATATGGACGAGCCTAAATAAACACCTATAATTTTATATAGAAAGTTGAAAATTTTTGCCATTCTTGTTCCGAGAGTCTAGTATTGAGAATCCGACTAGATACTGGGAACGAGAATGATTCTTGCAAGAGATTTCGCATATAATTATACAGATTCAGATTTTTAATTATCTACATTTTGGAAAAAAGGGAGACAACTTATTAATCTCAAATTATTATTAGTTTGTATGAGTTATTTCCCTTTAATTCGAAGTAGCGGGAAATTATGCACATTTAGTGATTTTATGCAAAATTACATAAAAATTAGTCAGAAAGAGCCGACTGAAAATATGAATTATAGAGATAATCTTATTAATTTTTGAACTTCACATTATAATCGATTTATTATGAACACGTCTCAATAATATTTCATGCAATTTTATGATACATAATGAATAATATATTAATTTGTACAAATACAATTTCAAATGGTTAATAATGACGAAATTTGTTGTCGGCGAAATGGAGATTTCATATTATGTAGCTACTTCTGCCGTTTATCGACGGTTAGAACAGAACAGAACAGAAATTTTATTTCTTTTCTTTTAATAAAATTTCTGTTCTGTTCTGTTCTGATAAAAATTGAACCCACGATAATAATGAATAAATGGTTTATTATTGATGATTTATGTTAATTAGTCAAAATACATATTTTGATTATTATATCTTACGTTTATTGTTATGTTGTGTTTCATGATCAGTCAGTTGAATTTGTATATATTTCAAATATTTGAACTCCATTCCGGCATTTAATTTGCCTACGAAATGGACATACTGCTTGAAAATAGGTTATAATCTAATCTAACTAATCATGATGTTCATTGGTATTTATCGCGAATGTAGATTAAGATGAGTTATTTAATGATTTGGTCATGGATCATTTTTCATACAAATATAACATCTTTCTGGATTTTTTCTATATAAAAAGATCAAATATACATTTATAACATATATTCACTTAAAATCTTTATATCTGATTTATTTTGTTACCAGTTAAGATGCGTAGAATTTATTGTTTATGAGCAACAAAATATTTTCTAAATCTCCATTTCGTCGCTGACCATTTTGACCACAAAATGGAGGTATCGTTCGATCATCCTACTCCACTAATATTTGTGTACTTTACTAAGTTACTTCTCATAATGAGTCAATTCAAATGAAATTCTAACCCCGAACAGTGCTTAAAATTGTTTGTATACTTGACATGGTAAAGATATTCCAATAATTTGAGTGGTGAATATTGCTCAAGCCCTGTAATAATATCTCTGCTCTATTCTCTTTTTGCATTGGTTAATTATCCCTGTTCATTCTCGTTGAAGTGAATTTGTTTTATAATTGCTGTAAAACAATTAAAACTCCATATCGCCAATGTTTAGTCCATTCCGTCCAAAATTCTCCATTCCGTGTTCAATTTGTTGACGAAATGGAGATTGTTTGTCCGCTATCTTGTTGTGACTACACTGTGACGACAGAGATCGGCCCCGTTTCACAATTTAGACAGTGATGATTGTTTACTTGTATTATAAACATTTTGTATTAATGTACATGCATTATTTTGTTTCACTTATTGTCGTATCAATAGATGGGGGCACGGAAGGATCCCCCACGTTGGTGTGACCTGGTTGCCATTTATCATCAAAATCATTAAATAAAATATAATATTAATGTTTTTGGCAACAAATGGTAACTGAACGCGCTATGTCAGTAAGTATAAAGATAGTTTTTATTTACTTTATCTAATTCCATCTCTAACGGAATGGATATTCAAATAAAGATATATTCATGTCGTGGTTCATATTAACCAAGAGTTATGCAGTTATACAGATTTATAGAAAATATAATAATAATAATAATCAAGATGTTTGTTATGTAAAACAAATGCAATTTGAAATAATTAATTATGACAAAATTTGGGGTAGACGCAATGGAGATTCCATCCAATGTATTCATTAATTATAATATTGTCTTACAATACAGAGTTAGGCGTTTCCGTATAAAAACTGATGCAACACTTCAGTGCGCTTACACAAGTGGGCGGAGTTACGTTTAGTTCAGGGAATGAAACATAATATCTACGTCACGTGATAATAAGCGAATCAATTAGCGCTAATAATGATTAAAATGATCGTGGTTCATTTTGTCTGCGAAATGGATATTTATTAATAATAATTAATGTCAATAAATAAGTATATATATTTTATTCTTCATGACTAAGGTATTTTTATTTGTGGCTTTTTATAATCACTCATTTGAAATAATGTATTTTTCCAATGTTTATTAATCCATTCAACCGTCCATTTTGCCAACGAAATGGACATTTTGTTTGAATTCATTCTTACAAATTATGTTATTCATATATTCGCAAATGCAGATTAAGTTCAGTTTTAAGTAGTTTTGATGAATGATTGGCGGCCAACGTTTTTTTTTTTCGTTCAAAATATATAACTGGAATATTATCAACTGTAATTGGTATATGTAAACTTGATTATGTTTGAAATAAATCGATTCAATCTATATCTTATAATAATTCATCGATGTCTGCCACATTTCGACAAAATTCCCCATGACTAAAACACGCAATGGAGAAATTGTACCTATATCTTAAGTGTTTTTTTGTATATTTTACTAAACGATTTGATATGTATTAAAAAATTGTTTGTACACAACATTACCTATTATTTCTCACGTTCTAAGATTTGTTTAATAATTTGACATCGTTAAGATCTCCCACTTACAATGTACTTGGATGATGAGTATTGCTCATTCCCTGAAAATTTTTTGTAAGACTTTGGTAATACATCAAATTCTTGAAAACATTTCTATTAGATCTTTATAGCTATTGTGTGATTTAAAATATCATTTTTCATTATAAATAAACAAAATTAGTAGTGCAGTTGCTTTAAACAAATATAACTCCATTTCGCCAATGACAGCTTCACTTTGTCCAAGATTCTCCATTTGTTTGCGGCAACGAAAATGGAGTTTCAAATAATGAAATATTGATTTAGTTGTCCATTAAGCCAGAGACTTCGCTTCCTGATTTATATATATTATAATGTATTTTATTATGTACCTCAATAATACATTTTTTATATCTTTAAATTGTACTTCTTTTCATTATCAATCAAGTTAATATGTATTTTAATTGCAATATAACACAGTAATTAAACAATTAGAACTCCATTTCGCCGATATCTGCTCCATTTCGTCTCCACTCTATTACAAAATGGACTTCGGTGATAACTCCAACTTAATAAAATATTTTTTTAAATGTTAATAGATATTTGTGTAGTATATTATATTAATGTTCATTCTCAGTAAACAAAATCAATATTATCATTGGAGAAAAATAGTTACTTAACAATTAAAACTCCATTTCGTCTCCATTCCGTGTACGAAATGGACTTTTGGTTTAATGATTTGTAGGAATTCGGTCAAAACTCCAACTCAATAAAACATTTTTGAAATGTTAATCGATATTTGTGCAGTTATCATATTAATGTTCATTATCAGTAAACAAAATCAAGATCATAATTGGAAAAAAAAATAGTTATTAAACGATTAAAACCCCATTCCGTCTCCATTTCGTGTACGAAATGGACTTTTGGTTCGATAATTTTAAGAATTCGGTCATAACTCCTAATTGATAAAACATTATTTAAGTGTTAATAGATATTTGTGTACTTAATTAAATCAATGATCATTCACTGTTAACAAAATCAATATTATCATTGGAAAAAATAGTTATTAAACGATTAAGACTCCATTTCGTCTCCATTTCGTGTACGAAATGGACTTTTGGTTTGATAATTTTAAGAATTCGGTCATAACTCCTTATTGATAAAACATTATTTAACTGTTAATAGATATTTGTGTACTTAATTCCATCAATGATCATTCTCTGTAAACAAAATCAATATTATCATTGGAAAATAATAGTTATTAGACGATTAAGACTCCTTTTCGTCTCGATTTCGAGTACGAAATGGACTTTTGGTTTAATGATTTGTAGGAATTCGGTCATAACTCCAAATCAATAAAACATTTTTTAAATGTTAATCGATATTTGTGTAGTTTATTATATATATGTTCATTCTCAGTAAACATAGTCAACATTGTCATTGGAGAAAACTAGTTATTAAATAATCGAGACTCCATTTCGTCTCCAATTCGTGTACGAAATGGACTTTGGTACGATGATTGTAGGAATTCGGCAATAAATCATTCTAAGTAACATAATTTTTAAATGTTTATCGATATTTGTGTAGTATATTATACCTATATTCATTTTCAGTCAACAAAATAAGTATAATCATGGGAATAAAAGAGTTATTAAACAATTAAAACTCCATTTCGCCATAAAATCTCCATTTCGTCCATTTCGCCTCAAAATCTCCATTCCGTGTTTTAGTCATACCCCTCCAAACATAGACTTTTTTAAGGTCAGTCAAATGTACCTTTTCATTAGATTATTAATTGACAGTAAGTCAAGCATGAAGCAATTTTTCTTGGAAACACAGATTAAATGGTTATAAAGTATCCCTACTAGTATTTATTAGAAATATGTTGCATTATTCTGCAAAAAAAAACGTATAATGTGGTTGTGGTTCAAAATTTTGGACTCCTCCCCCTAGAAAAAGTTCGAGCCTCCCAAGGCTCCCCCCTAAAAAATACTGGAGCCGCCCCTGCCACATATTGTCTAAAACGACGCTAACTCCCCTTCCTGAGGGTATGGTTACATGTCCCCAAAAACTGTCTAGTGCCCTGCCAGTCATGAACTTTTTTTCGTACAAAAAGTCAAAATCACTGTAGTGATACCGGGATTTGGGGCGAAATCCGGATCATAGACCCAACCGTTCGGTCGACTGCGCATGCGCACGAAGAAGAGTTCTCTTCCCGTTTCGTCTTGGAGCAACGGAGACGCGTCCTGGAAAGTCGAGTGGAATCCGAGCCAGGGATTCGGTTGTCATTACTATCGGAGCACAGAGCCGACGATTATCGTGAGTACGCAGCTTTTGATACCCCTTAAAACACAATATTGGTGGCAGCGATAATGGGATATGGATATTTTCGGACGAATATGCGAACCGGCGTCTGCCGGCCGTAAATCGCCATCTTCCTTTTGAGTGATTTTCATGCAAGATGAGGCATTGTTTGAGAATTGGTTGTGTTCAGGGGAGGTTGCCCGATCGCGTTCAGAGAAATATTAATCCCGGGATCTCTGTTCGGCGGATGTGGGTTCAGTGGTTGGTTGGTCTCATGCGTCACGATGATTGTTGTGGTGTCTGGTGCATTTCCGGTTGACGGCGGTCGACGCGCATCCTTGCAGTGTCTAATATGGCACTGTAGAGGGAGTAGAGTTAGCTAAAGCTTCTCTGCTGCGTGACCGGCCGTGTGTAGAGGTGCCAGTGTAATGGGGTGCAGAGTGTGCAGGGCTCAGGGGCTCTGGATCAGCAAAGTGGTATTCGCTCTCTGGTTTAGCGGGACAGCTGTGGGTCTAAGTCTTGACTCAGGAGGTGCCAGCCTATGGCATCCAGCAGAGAGGTAGGTAGTTTTTGCTGTGTTTTGTCAGGAAGTGACATGGTGGCTAACTAGGTTTGTGGTTAGGCCACGGTGGAAGAACACCTGTGATCTGGCATAGGTGGGGCAGGACTGTTGCTGAAGGGAATGGAGCGTTTCTAGCAACCGTGGTTTGATGACCTTGACTTGAAGTGACATTTGAGTTTCTACGAACCCCAGGGGCAGGGGAAAAGATGATTGAAAGACATCATCGGGGTTACTAATGCTGCAGCATTGGGCAGGTTGTGTGCATGAAATGGCAGGTACCTTGTCATTGGTTGGACAGGGGGGGATGCCTGTGGAGGTTTCATGTGGATGCACACCTGGATTTACTGCCATGTGAATGAGGCCGGTATTACATTTGGCGGGGAAGGGATTTCTGGGGGTCCTGTGAGATGGTTGTTGACAACCTAGTACCATTGGTGATATGCGGACCATAGCTATCAACCAGGGGTTGGTGCGGTAAAGTTGTCTTCGGTGTAACTAGTAGTTATTCGGGTGTCACGGATAGTCAAGGTGGTCATGGTCACTTTGTGCTGAGAAAGTGGAAATGGAACCCGTAGGGGTGGTGGTAGTACCTATGAGAACTTTTATTTGAGTGTTTTAGTGGCAAATGTAACATTCTGTTCTACAGATTTCACTAGATTTTTAAGTTATTTGTTGAAAATTTTAGAAATTTGAATATTTGAGTTATTTTTAGGACATTTTGGCCGGTTTCATTATATTAATATATTAAAGCTAGCTTTGAATTTTGACATCCAGTCTAGTGTGAGTCATCATCTGTAGGACCATGGTATGGTGTGTGTTATTTGCCATTGAAACATCAAAAGACGCTTCAGGATGTGTTACAAACCTTGGGAACTCATAGGCCCAGGAGACACATGACTGAAGTGGGTGTGTGCTGTCCAGCTTGATTGCTTGCGATAGGCACATTACCAGGCCGGATAATTGAGAAGAGCACTGGTCTGAGTGACGGGGTAGTTTTTTGGTCTCTGTTGTTTATTGGAGTCCTATTCACTGCTTCGTCGAAGGACCAGCGTCAGTGATGGTGTTCTGCAAATCATTTTGGTTTGGTCGCAGGATGGTTAGATTCCGGAGTCTGCCTTCTTGTTAATGCTTGTTGGATCCACTAGTTGTATTTGCAAAATGATGTGCGGTTCACTCATTGCTGGCCGGGTCATGTTTATTCATGATCCATGGAATTTTAGTGATTTTTCTAGATCCTGTTTTATCATTTAAAGCAGGGGGGTTGGGAAAGATCATGTATAGGTAACTGTTGATCGTCTAAGAATGTGGGATAGATATGGACGGGTGAGGGTTTAAGTTTTGGTAAGGGTTGGGCTGGGACAGGCTAATAACCAAAAGTCAGATTGACCAGGCAATGGTCATCTGAGGGAGTACCAGACTGGTTCACCCAGTGTTGAAGTCTCATGGCCTTATTAGATTTTCTAAATCTTAAGGACATGAGATGGTTAAGTGATTTGTGGCTCAGGTCACAATGAATGTTGTACATCTCTTTATGATCAACGGGGCTGTATTCACAGCACAGGGGCCTGTAGATGGGGTTTGGTTCAGCCAAAGGTTATATTAAGTTTAATATATAGGGGTTGGTTCAGCCAAAGGGGTATCTTAAGTATAAGTTATCTACAGGGGCAGTAGGCAAGTAGAATTTTGGGCCGGTATTACTGGAAATTACTGTCTGCTAATGGCATGGCTAAATTCAAGGTAAAGGGGATTATGTCATTAGGAGCTACATGTTAATGGGTATGTCTTGGATTGTTATAAAAAGACTAGCATTGGTTATTTAAATGTAGGTGTGGGGTATCCTCATTGAACAGTTTTAAAATGTGTTCATGCCAATAGAATAATTGGGGGGAGAGGATTGGTAGGTACTTGGTAACTAAAAGACCTATGGGTATTGTCAGTCGCAGTGATAGTAATTAAAGTCTGCGAGGTGACATTGATCGAAACTATTGACCTAAGTATTGGGAATAGTTGTCGGGGGAGGTAATCGCAAGGTATATTTTTGGTTTAATTTAGTTGCGATGTTGGAAGGGGAGCTATGGGTTTAGCATAGCTAAGGTAATTACGAGTCACTAGGTGAACATTTTAGTGAGCGGTAATGGTTCTTCCATGAAGTTCTGCATTATAGTGGTTGCTATTGTCATGTTTCAAAATCATGGCTATCCTGTCTGATATCAGTTGTTTATGATCAGACGGTAGAGCATCTGATAGTCAGATGCTGTGGTTCCCATGGAGGGAATGTTTAGATGTTGATTTTGATAGGTCAGTTAGCGGGGAAGCTAGTTCAGCTGTGGTAAGCGTGCTTAACTGTGAGTGGTTTTAAGTCAGAGGTTTTCTGGGTCTAGGTCCTGGTAATGTTCCTGGGAAGTGCATAGTGGTTGTTGGCTTCCAGTGTTTATAGGTTTCAGGGGCCTAGTGTAAGCTTAAGCTCTTTTAAGCTGGTCAATGTGGTGTCATTGGTAGGTCATTGATAGCTGTGAGGGGGGCCATAGAAGAATAGATATTGGTCTGTTAGCGGTTTATAGGGACTTCTGTGTATGCCTGACAGAAACAGCTAAGTCAAGGTTTTAGTTTTCTGACAGCTTGGGTCTGATCACTTGAGTAAAGCAAGTGACTGCCACTGTGGAGAAAATTGGTCAAATCATGTAGATTGATTTGTGGTGTTGAAGACAGTAGGGTGGTTCTAGTGTTATTGACAAGGTCAGGGTGGTTCTTGTGTTATTGACAAGGTCGAGGTGGTTCTAGGGTGCCTGACAAGGTCAGAGAGGCTCTTGTGTGGTTGACAAGGGTCAGGTTGGTTTTAGTGTGCCAGTAAGGGCAGGTTGCTTCAAGTGTGCTGGATAGGACAGGTTGTTCTAGTGTGCCTGGTAGGGCAGGTTGATCTAGTGTGCCTGGTAGGGCAGGGTTGTTCTAGTGTGTTGACTAGGTCAGGTTGTTATAGCTAGTGTGCCTGGTAGGTCAGGTTGATCTAGTGTGCCTGGTAGGGCAGGGTTGTTCTAGTGTGCCTGGTAGGGCAGGGTTGTCATGTGCCTGGTAGGGCAGGGTTGTTCTAGTGTGCCTGGTAGGGCAAGGTTGTTCCAGTGTGGCTGACAGGGTCAGGGTTGTTCCGGTGTGTCTGACAAGGTCAGGGTTGCATTTGTGAGCCTGACTAGGTCAGAGTTGTTCTAGTGTGCCTTGCTAGGTCAGGGTTGTTATAGTGCACATGGCTAGTGAAGGTCATGGTTGATATAGTTTTCTAGACTTGGAAAGGTCAGTTTTAATCTGATGTTGTGCCTGACTAGGTTGGAGAGGTCAGGATTCTCCTGTTATTGAAGATTTGCCTGTTAGTGGCACTGTGTCTGACTGGTAGTATGGTCAGAGTCCTCCTTTTATGGAAGGATTTCAATGCATGCTGTGTGGGTTGTTGAACAATTGGTAATAGAGTTGTTCCGTTGACTATGCTGTCTGGGTTTGAATCCCAGGGGTGGCAGCTTGATGTATAGATCTGGTGAATGGCTGGTATGAATTGATCATAACAAACTCCAGAGGTTTTTGTTAGTTAGTACTGGTTAGAATTAAGTATGTCCAGGAAAACTGGGTGTTGCTTGGTGTATGGCCTGAAAGTTGCAACACTGTTGGGGAGACTGCATTGACCTGGGCTCGTGTTAGAGTGTCAATGTAGAACTAGTTTAGGCAGAATTGGCTTAAATAGTTGTTGGTTTCAGGTTTAATAAGAGAAAGCATGGCAGAAACGGTCCGGGGATAAGATAGCACTGACTGGTTTCAAGTAGTAGTGATGGCTGGGGGTTAGCCAGTGGCCCACTTGTTTCTCCCAAGGCCTTATTTAAGGTGGGGAGAAGTGTAGTGATACCGGGATTTGGGGCGAAATCCGGATCATAGACCCAACCGTTCGGTCGACTGCGCATGCGCACGAAGAAGAGTTCTCTTCCCGTTTCGTCTTGGAGCAACGGAGACGCGTCCTGGAAAGTCGAGTGGAATCCGAGCCAGGGATTCGGTTGTCATTACTATCGGAGCACAGAGCCGACGATTATCGTGAGTACGCAGCTTTTGATACCCCTTAAAACACAATATCACCAAAAATTGAAATCGAAAGTTGGAATATTATTTACTAAACAGAGTAAAATAATACTAATAGACCGTAGGCAAACTATTGTGATATAATTTACATTAAAAAGTAAAGTAACCCCATTTAACTTACCAAATGTTGACATAAAATTCACTAATTGATAATAAATACAGTTTATATATCGTCTCCTCTTCAAAATTAAGTTCTCCCTCTGGGTTGTTCTAGGGAATTTCCAAAAAGTTATTTTTAGCTCATACGTCATTTTTGGCTCGTTCGATTGGCTATAATATTTCAAAATGTTGTAAATATTAGGGATAAAAACTTGCATTTGTCGGTTAATTTTCGTTCGTTTTTCTTAAAAAATCATCATTTATACGGGTTTATTTATATGCAACTATTAAAAAACATAATGTTTATAAATTTTCGCAACTAAGGGACGTAACTACGAGAGATGATTGAGCAAGTTTTTACAGTCTTATCTCCCCTATCAACAGCATGCACAAACCACGGGCCTATTTTTATGCAGTTTTAAAACAAATACTCAGAAAATGACATTTTCGCTCGTAGTTTCATAATTTTTGAAATTAAGTATTCTAAGCTCACACACTTTCATAAAATTTCTCTCCTGAATGGATGTTCATGTGAATAGTGTGTAAGCTTAGAATACTTAATATCAAAAATTATGAAACTACGAGCGAAAATAGTAGGTTGACTGACCGCCGTTATATGACCTATACAATGTGTTGCTACGGCGTTAAACTTATCAAACAAACAAACCTAAAATATAAATTAAAGGAATATTTAGAAGGCAGTGTATATACGTTACGGTGGTACATACTCTTTTGATAAATTATACCATGATACAATTGTAATATTTTATAGTTTACCTTTTTAGAAATTATTGCACAAATTTGACCAAACCTATTTCGATGACATAACAACACTATTCAAAGACAAAAACAACATAAGTTTTGACTCCGATCTGACTTTGTACCGTGTAGGAAAAACGACATATACTGAACCAAAAAAGAAACTTTCAAAGTATGTGCCAGTTGTTCAAGGGTACCACTTAGATGCACACTCATATATACATGTAGTAGCTTGTAAAACTCGTTGTGTAAGCAAAATCAGTCAGCTAATCCCCGTATAAAAGCCCGATATGTTTATTCTTCGTAAAATTCGAGTTTCACGTGCGCGTAAGGGATGTGCATATCCGCTCCACGTGGTGCATATTTGTCTACTGAAATATTGCTATAGTCGTAAAGCTGTAGAAAAAAAATCGAAAAACGTTTTTAATTGAAGCTTTGTTTTGAAATTTCAATGCAAAGAATTCCCGGACATTTACGTGAGAGGGCATTGGGCATGCTTTAAGCTGGCTGCACAACTGCGGAGGTTGCAGCTCGTGTTGGTGCATCCGTGCAATCAATCTGAAGCCTTCGGCGGCGATTTGCAATGACCGGGAGTACAAGGGACTAGCCGCGGAGCGGTAGACCGGGCGTAATGTCTCGAGCCCAAGACCGCTATATATTGAACAAGCACTTGCGCGATCGCTTTCCGAACAGCGAGAGCTTCAGCTGCTGTTATCCCCGGTACTCACAAGAACCGTAATTTCGCACAGAAAGTAAGGAATCGTTTAGCCGAGAGCGGTTTGCACGGACGTCGTCCGTACGTCGGTTCGTTTTTGACGCGCCGCCATCGCAATAATAGAGAGCAATGGGCCCTAGGACACATAATCTGGACAAGACAACGCTGGTGGACAATTCTTTTTACTGATGAGTCAAGGTTTGCATTGTCTCGAGCTGATGGCCGTGTACGATTATACTGACGCAGGAATGAACGTTATGCCGACTGCTGCGTACTGCAACGGTATCGTTTTGGGGGTAGGGGCTCAGTTATGGTGTGGGTGGTATTGCCTGCGGGTATCGAACCCCGCTCGTCGTTATTGATGGCAATTTCAATGCCCAAAAATACAGGGAATACATTTTAGGCCCTCATGTTGTCCCTCTGCTTCAGACCCATAACGTAAGTAGTGTAGGGCGCTAGAGTGGCACCCCAAAAAAAGATCTTTGGCACCGCGATTTTTAAAAAAAGATCTATGGAACCGCGATTAAAAAAAAAGATATATGGCACCCGAAAATAAAAAAAAATATTTATGGCACCCAAACCGAAAAGAAACAAATTTTGAGAAAAAAAATCAAAATTTGGGAGAGAGGAGAGGTACCACTCAAAAAGTACTTTTTTTTGAAGCGCCCTGTGTGTGTGTGTGTGTGTGTGTGTGTGGGTGTGTGTGTGTGTGTGTGCGTGCGTGCGTGCCTGTCTGTCTGTCTGTCTGTCTGTCTGTCTGTCTGTCTGTCTGTCTGTCTGTCTGTCTGTCTGTCTGTCTGTCTGTCTGTCTGTCTGTCTGTCTGTCTGTCTGTCTGTCTGTCTGTCTGTCTGTCTGTCTGTCTGTCTGTCTGTCTGTCTGTCTGTCTGTCTGTCTGTCTGTCTGTCTGTCTGTCTGTCTGTCTGTCTGTCTGTCTGTCTGTCTGTCTGTCTGTCTGTCTGTCTGTCTGTGTCTGTGTGTGTGTGTGTCGGTGGGTGTGTGTGTGTGTGTGTGTCAGACTAGATATTTTTTGAGCGATGAGTTGATCTAAGTCCATCTTTACTGCTTTGTAGTAAAATGTTAAGTGATAAGAAAAAAAACGGATTGACCTACATTAAAACGGATTGACATACATTAAAACGTATATCCAATGGAAAGCCAGTTTACATATTTTGAGTTTGTTAGTGTTGGTTTGTGTATGGACTTTGTTTGTTTGTTGACATTATGAGAATATTCTTTCGAAAAAGATGGGTGGCCCTGAAAAGGGCCGTTGGTTTATAACTTAAGTGTTATTTAGACATCGCTGGTGCTTTCGGGTTTGATGTTTGGTCTTTCATTCGGTGTGTTGACTGAAGCTAGCTCATTTAATCGTTGCTGTTGTTGTTGCTGTTGTACCTGTTGTCTAGCCTGCTATCGTTGTTTTTTAAATTGTCCAAGACAATATTCACAGCCACAATCATTATTTTGAACTCGCTGCATCCACCATTGAAAGTCTAGATCTTGTTGTCTTTCTACAAGACGACTAGCTCTCTCTTCCTCCTGTCTCATACTTTCTAATTCTATTACTGCTAAAACAATATTCTGTTCACGCTTTTCTTTTTCACAGGTTTGTTGATCCACCCAACGGCGGACACTATACCAAGTTCTAGCTTCTTTAGCTCTCAAGTTAGTTCACAAGGCTGTCCATGATGATCACTGTTTGGTGTCGAAAAGTGGTGTGAAGTGACCTACTCAGAGCGCGACGTTATAAAGCGTCAGCGCAAACGTGAGAGAGAGCACGTCTTTGAACGTTCGATCGAGTGATTAATTTGTGTTTGTTGGTAGGTCTTCATGAGCTTACTGTCACTTTAGTTTCAATGATAACCCACTCAAAATCATCACAACAACTCATCTTTAGGTTTATTATTTTTATTCTATAACATCAAACAAGATAGAACACATGTAACAGATACATAGAACAAAAAATAAAGCAAAAACAGAGATGAAACACAACAACAACATACTATTTACATACAACTATCTATAATACCAACCAAAATGAACTTTGTTTCTACATCGCATTATCTCATGAAACCAGTCCTTATCGTAACTGCCCACTTCACAACAACATATTTGTCCTGTTTTATTCAATTGATAGGCTTGAGTATAATAGCTCCAGTAATGTTGAGCAAACCAATCGCGAACATACACATCGTTTTTATCAAACCTCATGTCATATCGTGTTTTAATCACTTCATTTAAATCACAACCACGAGATAAAAATTCTAAAGCAAAAATACAATATAATCCACACACGGGTTTAAAAACACCTTGTAGTCTTACTTTATTCTAATAGTAAATTTTGAAATGCCTCTTTAAGAAACATAGAATATCTTCCAACGGCGGAAGTCCGTAGGAATCAAAGTAAATAGCTGTAGATCCTTTCAAGTAGATAGCAACCCAATGTTCACCAGGTTGATCTGAATTATGTGTATTTACGATGAAAGCTCTCACACCATTCTCTAGAGATAATTCATCTTTAGCACATACACGTCCATGTAATGTTTTTAATAAGGGTGAAAGATCCAACACATATTGAAGTTCATTAGTCTCCATAATGCCACACTTTCTTAACACGTTCTGACCATGAAGTCACCCAGTCACAAGGTAATTCTGACCGATTGCTTTCAAATTCAGATACAAACTGAACCCACAAACGTCGGGCACTTCCTTTTCTTCTTTGGATAAAAAATGAAGATGAGGATACCATTTTTCCATCACTCTGTAAATGTTTAATTCAAGTAGAGCTTTTTCAATATACAGATCTGTCCATTCATCTGTTGTAGAATACAAACATAACTGATGGTTTACCTGACTTGGGTGATTTACTATGCACCCATAACAATCCTCTTTCACTTTTTGATATATCCATGATTGTAATTCTTCTATGACATGATGATTTAAATTGTCCTTTAAAAACTCAGTCCGTGAGCTTTCACAACACGGAAAAGTAAACAGTTCTATTTTAAATTGTTGTCCTTCACTGATTTCAATATCATCACACATTATGTCTTCAGTCATCTTCAATATTCTAGTATCACTTCTCTGTACGAACTGATTTTAATCTGATTGTCGTATTCAGCATACACGATGTCGTTGATATATATACCGCATTTGTATAGCGCTCTTTCCATATTGAATATATGTTCAAAAGCGCTTCACAATCATATGCATAATTAGGAAAAAACAAGTATAAATAAAAATGAAAGTGATTAAGAGATGATAAAATATAAAAAAAACATAAACTGAAGAGTAATATAAAACTAAGAATTAGTGATCAATAAAGTGCTAATAGCAGTTTAAAAACAACAACAGCAACAAAACCAGTAAATTTTCAACTGTAAAAAAATAGTGAATGAGAGATAATGGATTGTTAGTAGAACGGCAGCAAAATGGTCGATGGGGAATCAGGCCAATGCCCCGAAAATCCATGATTGCAAGGTGCAAAGTTGGATTCTAATCCAAGGCTCCTGCCCGAACATCCACCAGCATCATCGCCCGCGCATCCCCCAACAATGCATTATATAGTGATAAAGTAAAAGTGATAAAAGTTATGATTAGATTATGAGAAAAGGCGGCCACCGACCAATAGGGAATCCAGCCAGATGCCTTGAAAAATCCATGATTGCAAGGTGCAAAGTCGGATTCTAATCCAAGGATCCCTCTGGAACATCCGTCAGCGTCTGTGCCTGATTGGTTAGATAAGGTATTAATCTTAAAGGTAATGATTATATTATTGGTGGAAAGGCAACACCTAGCCAATGGGGAATCTGGCTGGATGCCCTAGAAAATCCATAATTGCAAAGTGCTAAGTCCGATTCCGATCCAAGGATCCCGCCAGAACATCCATCAGTGTCAGCGCCTGATTGGTTAGATAAAGTATTAATCTCAAAGGTAGAATTAGCATTATAACTAGACTTATTAATAAACCATTTTAAAATTAAATTCAGTTATCTATGTAAAATTTCTTTAATTATAATGAATTTTAAAAAAGTAAGTTTTTAAAAGTTTCTTAAAACTGTACAAAGACTGAGCTTGTTTTATTTCTAATGGGAGATTATTCCAGTAATGAGGTGCTGCCCAGCTGAAAGATTTGTAACCAAATGTAGCGGTTTTAACTTTTGGTACTACTAAAGATAAGGAATTATTGGAACGCAGGTTTCTAGCAGGAATGTAGATGTCAAACATGTCTCTTACATATTTTGGAGCAAGACCATTCAATGCTTTAAAAGTATGCAATAAAACTTTGTATTGTATTCTATAAACAACAGGGAGCCAATGCAATTCTTTTAATATATAGGAGTAATATGACTATTAAGAGATATCTTTGTAATAATACGAGCTGCTGTGTTCTGAACACGTTGCAGTTTTTTAAGACTTGAATCTGAGATGCCAATAAGAAGAGCATTGCAGTAATCCAAACGAGATGTGACCAATCAATTCACTAGGGTTTTTGTTGCATCCATGGACAGATACTTCCTTATTCGACTTATGTTTTTAAGATTGAGGTATGCAGTTTTTATCACATGATTTACTTGGCGCTCCATGTCCATGTGTGATGTAAAGTATGTTCCAAGATTCTTTGCATAACTAGTAGATTTGATCAGAGAATCACCAACTTTGATTTCTACACTGTCAACATGTTTAATGTTGTGTCTTGATGAAAATAGCACAACTTCAGTCTTATCAGTGTTCAATTTTAACATGTTTTTGTTCATCCATAAGATGACTTCATTCAAACAGTTTTCAATACGATACAAGGCTTCAGTTTTGGACACATTGTCTACAGGTTTAAATGAAATGTATAATTGTGAGTCGTCGGCATAAAAGTGATTCAAAAGACCATGTTTCCTACAAATGTCACCAACAGGCTTAGTATACATTGTAAAGAACTTTGGGCCTAAAACAGATCCCTGAGGAATGCCATTTTAAACAGAAACAGGTTCCGAAAAGTCACCATCTATGCAAACAGTTTGAAAACGATCATTGAGGTAAGATGAGATCCACAATAGAGAATTATCCACAATGCCATAAAGGGAGCGAAGCCGATTTAGAAGTGTCTCATGATCTATCGTATCAAAGGCAGCTGACAAGTCAAGCATAACAAGAACAGCAACATTATTACTGTCCAAGGAGGTTAATAGATCATTTTGAACTTTCAACAATGCTGTCTCTGTTGAATGATATTTACGATATGCTGACTGATGTGGTTCATGTAACGAGTGTTCAGCTAGATGACTTTCTAAGCGATTATTTACCACTTTTTCAAGTATTTTACCAATAAACTGAAGGTTTGAAACTGGTCTATAGTTCTTTAAGACAGCAGAATCTAGTCCAGGTTTTTTCAATAAAGGACGTATAATGGCACTCTTCAAAGACTTTGGTACAGAGCATGAACTGATTGAAGCATTTATGATTTGTGTAATGATAGGTACTAGTTCATCAATACAAGCCTTCAGTAACCAAGTTGGCAGTGGGTCAAGTTCACATGATTTATTTGGTGCAGCCAGTATCAGTTTTTTAACCTCTTCTTTAGATGCAAGAGACATAATACTTAGCTTTGTTTCAAAGTCAAATTCACAGGTAGTCTCAACAGTAGTTCCAGTATTTTGTTCAGCAATGTCACTTCTAATAGTTTCTATTTTTGAGATAAAAAAATCACTTAAGTTTTGAGAGAGTTCTTTTGCAGTGACACCTGATGGGAGGCTGCATTGATGTTGGTTATCACCTAGTAAGTGGTTTGTTATCTTAAGGGGGTGGGTCCATGGGCGAATTTTTGATGACAACAACCATAAAACGGTAAAATACCAACTAACTAATTCAGGCCATTAAGCTATCATAATTAAAATATCTGCCTAAACTGACGACAAAAATGAAATTTGCAAGATTACCTTCCCTTTGTTAGAGCCTGTGACTAAACAAAAATATTTTACGACATTGATTGTAAACAAAGGGAGGTAACTTTAGATTTACGGCAAAGTCCTGCAGATGCTGTCAAGAATAACATATTCTGTATCTGAGTTTTAAAACAATGTTAATAAATAAATTGACAGTACAAACTCACTTTGTTAGTTCATGATATGTTATAGATCTACTTGGTTTTGGTGTTGGAATGGTGTTGATAGCAATAAATATATTAAATGAGTTTTCAGTTGTTGTATTGTTGACAATTCTAAAAGCCATGTCATTATTTATAAATGGCTTTCACTATAGTAGTCCAGCAGTAGTCATGCAGTAGTCAGTAATTCACAGATGCAAATCCAAATATTTTGTTATGTGTAGTGGCAATTTAGCCATATTATTGCATTTCCATGCTATGGTAAAGGAGGTACTACTTGGTAAGGAAAAACATGGACATGTATCATAACTTAGATTGGCAAGAACCTCAGTAAATGGTCATGAATACAACACATTCCTTTTGTTAGTCTCGATACAATATGAATAGTAGCTAACTTAAAAAGTGATGAAGTTGGTACTTATGATAACTAGTGCAACAAAAATATAATTATACAGGACATACTCCCACAATATGATGTGTTTATTTATGAAAATCATAAGGATTTACACTATAGAATATGCATATAACATAAAACAAAATTAAAACATGTGAATTTCTCTATTCACAATAATTCAGAACATTTGGTTGCCATGGTGACTTTTTTAAAACGGTATATTTTTGTAACACAAATGTGAAGTAAAGAATTTTTCATCACACCTTTAAGAAGGGTCTATTGCATTATCATTATTTCATGACAATAATATATAATAAGAATATATGGATTTTGAATGGGAATTGAAGAAGTGGGTGGGGTATTCCTCACTTTAAATGATAATGCATTTTAAATTTTTCAAATAAGATTTTCCATTTCTTGATAATTCAGCATTAAAACATTATTTACCCCACCTGAAGTGATTAACTATTAAAAACATGCATTTGAGTTATATACTTAGTCAGTTGCTATATTTTAGACATGATGAAAATAATAGTAAAATTTACTCAATTTTTGCTTCTTATACTAGGTATTATCAACATCTTGTAAGCCTATTGTATTGAAATTTAAAAATTCGGTGACCTTTTGCTTTTTTCACTTCTATCTGATAATAATTCATTTAATCTCACATTTAAACACAATTAAAAATGTTACTAAGTCACTAATTTATTTTGATGTAAAAATAGAATTTTTGACAATTTTTATAAGTGGGTGGGGTACTTTTTATTTTTAACACACATTTTGCGGAATTCGCTGAATAAAATGGTAAAAAATGCATGTTAAAGTGAGATTCATCGAATTTATAACATTTATCACTAACATATTCATCATTTAATGACAAATGGACTCTTTCCTATGCATCTGTCTGATATATGCTATTTTTGATGCATTTTTGGCGAAGATTTACATGCTTTTTAGGGGTCATTTTGAAATGACCATAACCCTTTAAAATATTTGGTGACCCTAATTTATTTGATCAAATTACTTCAGATGTGCCCAAACAAATTCATGAAGATTCAAAAATGTATTATAAAACTCTCTCATGACAAAATCTCTTAACCCTGAATATTTGCTTCAAAAGCTTGTTTTTTTGGTGGGTGGGGTAATTTGACAGACGATTTTCGAGCCAAATGACCAACCGAGTTACTTAAAGACTACTTTAGGGACAAACGCACGAAATATGATACATACAATCAAACGTAATCACCCATAAAATTTACTATTATATCATTTTACACTATTATAACGCATTTGTGGTATTTTATAATATTTTACCTGATTTTTACCGATATGATGTATCAAAAAGAGTCTCGTAACTTTTTTCAAAGGTCGGTGACCTATGTTTTTTCCCCCATAAAATCAAACAATATTAATGTCTGATTTGTGTTGCAAAATTTAAGCAAAAGTTAAGCTCTGTATATATATTAAAAATATGTTGAACATTTATCTTAAACCCGTGAAAAATAACCAATTTTGGGCATACAGGATGGAGACCAGTTAAGAGCCTGCAAGAAAAATATAGAATTTTTGATAATTAATTTTCTTGTACTACAATTCTTACAGGTTATTTACTTATAATTAAGCGAAAAAATAATATTTCGGTGATTAATATTTTTTTTTCTGTAGTTACTTGCTTAAGTTGTCAAAATTCTTGCTCAATTCAGCAGTTTCAGAGGTGGTGACCTTCAAATGACCTTGAACCAAAAACGAGTTCGGTGACCCCCAAATTTTATTACATTTTTTAAAAGTTTAAACATTGAACAGCATTTGTGCAAAGTTTCAACAAAAGTTAAGTCCTTTTAAAAAATGTGATCTCATGGACCCACCCCCTTAAACAAACTCTTAAAATCACTTCCGCAAGATTCTATTTTATTGAAATAGTACTCTATGTGTGCAGATTTAAGTAGCTTATTGTATTCTGAACAATAACTTCTATAAATTTGATGATCAACGGTTAGTTTACTTTGTTTCCATTTCCGCTCTAACTTACGCTTGCGTTGCTTAGCTTCATGTAGCTCTTCAGTGAACCAAGCACAGTGTGGTCGTAATGTTATGATTTTTGAATTTTCTGGAGCATGTTGGTCAATAAGTTTTGTTAATCCTTTTATGTAAGAGTCAATTAGATCTTCAGGGTTCATACTTAGGTTGTTTAGCCAGTTTGACCTTAATAGGTCTTGTTTAAAGTTATTTATGTCAATAGCACGTAATTTACGGTAAGTGACAGTTTTCCGTAGAAGAGCAGGCCTTGTGATGTTTGCACTGAAGGATACAGCAAAATGGTCACCAAGACAAGGGTCAGTAACCGAGATGTCTGAGACTAAATCACAGTCTTCCTTAGTAATTAAGACATCAAGTATGTGTCCTCGTGTATGTGTAGGTTCATTTACATGTTGCTTCATGCTACATGAATCTAATATACTATTAAAGTTTATGGTATCACGATCATTGGTAACATCGAGATGGAAGTTGAGGTCACCAACAATAATACACCTTTTATCACTTAGTGCATGTTGTGTTAAGAATAGGGGCCATTCCTTTTGAAGGAAGATATTGGTTTTCAAGCCATTTACTTTAGATGGTGGTGGTCTGTACACTACTGACATCATTAACCCAACTCCATTAACAGTCATGTTGCAGTCGAAGTGTTCAAATTGTTTGTAGTTGCCACTTGATTTAACTTTTGCTGTTGTAATAGAAGATTTATAGATTAAGGCAACACCATCACCTCTTTTGGAATGAGTTCTAGCAATATGTTTGATACTGTAACCATCTGGTACAAGTTCATTGATGCAGATTTTATCAATTGATGAACCAAGCCAAGTCTCAGTTAAAGCTATAATATCAAGGTTATTTGATACTATGTAGTTATGTACAGATATAGTTTTGTTTTTCACTGATCTTGTATTTATACAAACAATACGTAATTTGTTAGATTTCTTATGTAGTACATTGATTGTAGGTATTTGTTTACAAATCACTAGCTGGTCTTGGTGAGCACCACTCTGTTCATAGAGTTGTTTTGATTGTGTATTCCCAATATGTGAAATGGTTTCAATATGCTGAGGGAATTCTCTCAAGTTTGTTTTCTTAATAGATCTATTGTATGATCCACCCTTGGACCCTCTGTATGAATAAATTCCCAACTCTTTCAGCTTTTTAACTGTACAATTATCAAGTAATATTTTGCCTTTAGCTGATCTCCCAAATAAAAACAAGTCTCCTTTGTTATACTTCATAATCCTATAACTACATGTACTCAACTTTATAACATAGGTAAATCCAGGTATTGTGCACTCATGCAGAACAATATTGCTAATTTATAATTCAAAATTCAAGTTCAAATATCTTTAAAACTTAAAATTAAATCCATAAAAAGATTCTGTAGAAACATCCACTATATATTCATAAAGTATATGTACAAATATCAACACAATATGTTAGCTATATCCAACAAAAATCACAAAAAAACACAGAGCAAAAAAATGTGCAGCCAACAATTTTGGCGCAAAATACATATACATATATGGCTATAGAACAGCAAAAATAGGCGCCTCATCCTGGGGTCGCAAGGTTTGCACGGTTTTTTGGTACCTGAATGTAGTTAGTTACTTGTTTAAACACATTTTCCCGATGCCCTACGTAGTTAGCAACCTATTTACACAAAAATCATGCCTGCGCAGTGAGATGCTCGTTGGCTACAGAGCCCCAAAGTCGCCCCTCATCCTGGTGTCGCAAGATTTGTACAGGTAATCTCGGTACCTGAACGTGGTGGGTTTGGAGTTTAAACACGTTTTTCAGGTGCCCTAGATGGTTAGCAACCTAACTACAAAAAATCACAATTGCACACCGAGGTGCGCCATGGCAACAGAGCCGCGTAGTATAACGTGCAATATGGCGCCATTTGGCTATAGAACAGGAAAAATAGGCGCCTCATACTGGTGTCGCAAGGTTTGTACGGGTTTTTTGGTACCTGAATGTAGTTAGTTACTTGTTTAAACACATTTTCCCGATGCCCTACGTAGTTAGCAACCTATTTACACAAAAATCATGCCTGCGCAGTGAGATGCGCGTTGGCTACAGAGCCCCAATGTCGCCCCTCATCCTGGTGTCGCAAGATTTGCACGGGTATTCTCGGTACTTGGACGTGGTGGGTTTGGTGTTTAAACACGTTTTTCAGGTGCTCTAGACGGTTAGCAACCTAACTACAAAAAATCACATTTGCACACCGAGGTGCGCCATGGCAACAGAGCCGCAAAATATACCGTGCAATATGGCTCCATATGGCTATCGAACAGCAAAAATTGGCGCCTCATCCTGGGATCGCAAGGTTTGCACGGGTTTTTTGGTACCTGAATGTAGTTAGTTACTTGTTTAAACACATTTTCCCGATGCCCTACGTAGTTAGCAACCTATTTACACAAAAACCATGCCTGCGCAGTGAGATGCGTGTTGGCTACAGAGCCCCAAATTCGCCACCCATCCTGGTGTCGCAAGATTTGCACGGGTATTCTCGGTACCTGAACGTAGAGGGTATGGAGTTTAAACACGTTTTTCAGGTGCTCTAGATGGTTAGCAACCAAATTACAAAAAATCTCATTTGCACACCGAGGTGCGCCATGGCAATAGAGCCGCAAAGTATACTGTGCAATATGGCTCTATATGGCTATAGAACAGCAAAAAAAGGCGCCTTATTCAGGTGTCGCAAGGTTTGCACGGATTGTTTGGTACCTGAATTTAGTTAGTTACTTGTTTAAACACATTTTCCCGATGCCCTACGTAGTTAGCAACCTATGTTCACAAAAACCATACCTGCGCAGTGAGATGCGCGTTGGCTATAGAGCCCCAAAGTCACCCCTCATCCTGGTGTCGCAAGATTTGCACGGGTATTCTTGGTACCTGAACGTGGTGGGTTTGGTGATTAAACACGTTTTTCAGGTGCCCTAGATGGTTAGCAACCAAACTACAAAAAATCATGTTTGCACACCGAGGTGCGCCATGGCAACAGAGCCGCATAGTATACCGTGCAATATGGCTCTATATGGCTATTGAACAGCAAAAATAGGCGCCTCATCCTGGGGTCGCAAGGTTTGCACGGGTTTTTTGGTACCTGAATGTAGTTAGTTACTTGTTTAAACACATTTTCCCGATGCCCTACGTAGTTAGCAACCTATTTACACAAAAATCATGCCTGCGCAGTGATATGCGCGTTGGCTACAGAGCCCCAAAGTCGCCCCTCATCCTAGTGTCGCAAGATTTGCACGGGTATTCTCGGTACATAAACGTGGTGGGTTTGGAGTTTAAACACGTTTTTCAGGTGCCCTAGAGGGTTAGCAACCAAACTACAAAAAATCACATTTGCACACCGAGGTGCGCCATGGCAACAGAGCCGCAAAGTATACCGTGCAATATGGCGCTATATGGCTATAGAACAGCAAAAATAGGCGCCTCATCCAGGTGTCGCAAGGTTTGCACGGGTTTTTGGTACCCGAACGTGATGGGTTTGGTGTTTAAACACGTTTTTCAGGTGCCCTAGATGGTTAGCAACCTATTTACACAAAAATCAAGCCTGCGCAGTGAGATGTGCGTATGCTACAGAGCCCCAAAGTCGTCCCTCATCCTGGTGTCGCAAGATTTGCACGGGTATTCTCGGTACCTGAACGTGGTGGGTTTGGTGTTTAAACACGTTTTTCCGGTGCCCTAGATGGTTAGCAACCTAACTACAAAAAATCACATTTGCACACCGAGGTGCGCCATGGCAACAGAGCCGCAAAGTATATGGTGCAATATGGTTCTATATGGCTATAGAACAGCAAAAATAGGCGCCTCATTCTGGTGTCGCAAGGTTTGCACGGGTTTTTTGGTACCTAAATATAGTTATTTACATGTTTTAACACATTTTCCTGATGCCCTACGTAATTAACAACCTTATTACACAAAAATCATACCTGCGCAGTGAGATGCGCGTTGGCTACAGAGCCCCAAATTCGCCCCTCATCCTGGTGTCGCAAGATTTGCACGGGTATTCTCGGTACCTGAACATGGTGGGTTTGGTGTTTAAACACGTTTTTTAGGTGCCCTAGATGGTTAGCAACCTAACTACAAAAAATCACATTTGCACACCGAGGTGCGCCATGGCAACAGAGCCGCAAAGTATACCGTGCAATATGGCTCTATATGGTTAAAGAACAGCAAAAATAGGCGCCTCATACTGGTGTCGCAAGGTTTGCACGGGTTTTTTGGTACCAGAATGTAGTTAGTTACTTGTTTAAACACATTTTCCCGATGCCCTACGTAGTTAGCAACCTATTTACACAAAAATCATGCCTGCGCAGTGAGATGCGCGTTGGCTACAGAGCCCCAAATTCGCCACCTATCCTGGTGTCGCAAGATTTGCACGGGTATTCTTGGTACCTGAACGTTCTGGGTTTGGTGTTTAAACACGTTTTTCAGGTGCCCTAGATGGTTAGCAACCTAACTACAAAAAATCACATTTGCACACCGAGGTGCGCCATGGCAACAGAGCCGCAAAGTATAACGTGCAATATGGCTCCATATGGTTATAGAACAGCAAAAATAGGCGCCTCCTACTGGTGTCGCAAGGTTTGCACGGGCTTTTTGGTACCTGAATGTAGTTAATTATTTGTTTAAACACATTTTCCTGATGCTCTACGTAGTTAGTAACCTATTTACACAAAAATCATGCCTGCGCAGTGAGATGCGCGTTGGCTACAGAGCCCCAAAGTCGCCCCTCATCCTGGTGTAGGAAGATTTGCACGGGTATTCTCGGTACCTGAACGTGGTGGGTTTGGTGTTTAAATACAGTTATTAAATTAAACGCATGATGCTGCAGTGACTACTTAAGTAACAAACATGTGCAAAGGGAGGTTGTTAGTGTGGCCGATTCATGATGAATAATGGAGAATTATGGTCGCTCGCCACGTTTGATGTCTGCTTCCCTTGTACCCCTTAGATCTGTTGTTTGAAAACGTTAACTATTTGCGTACATAGTGGCATATATATACAGTCAGATCTCGATACAACGACATCTGTTACAACGACATTCTCGTTATACTGACATATTTTATGGGAACCAATAATAACATATACATGGTCGGAAGAATTCATTACACTGACATATGCGTTATAACGACACATTTCTTGGAAACAAACGATGTCGTTGTATCGAGATCTGACTGTATATTCACACATACGACCACCTACGGGGCCCATATATAAGACCGACTTGTGTGGCATTATTTCGTATAGTTGGTTTCAATATATGCAACTATGTACGCATACAAGTAAAAAATTGCTGCTAAATGCAGCAAAGGGATTGTCACGGCAAACAAAAAAGAATGATTAAGTATAATCTAAAGGTAACTCAAAAGAGCATTATATTGAATTGTCATGTTAAGGTTTTCAGTAATTAAAAGGTAACTTGTCATAAAACGTTTTTCTGTTCAAATGTAACAATCTCGTTCCAAAAGCCTAGTAAGATTCTCGATACTAGTTAGATTGAGAATCTTGACAAATTTGGAGTACGCGAATGGTCTGGATCTAGACACCATCTTTATGCCGATAGGATGTTTGGTTTTAGTTGGATTTATTTCCAGTAATTCATATTTGCATGACGCTTAAAAAGATCGGCAGAAGGGAAAACATAGTTCTTCAGAACAAAATCTATTTACATGACTTATCGCTTCTGTTTAGTCAAGTGCTCCTCACATTGCGGATCTGTTCTTAACAATCCGTGTAACCAATCATCTAACTAATGCATAACTGTCCAGCATCTTTGAATTTCGACATTTTGATTTTACAGGCGTGAACATTTGTTGCATTTATTGCATTTATTTTTTAATCACGAGACAGTCATGCAATCTAAATGTGTGTGTCTTTGCCTTGAAATAGAAATATCAGTTTGCGCATAGTATTTAAGCAGAGGTAGAGAGTCAGCGAGTGAATCTTTCAAACCAGTGTATTAGAGAGTAGTCATACCTTTACTTGTTACGGAAGAATTTTGTTGCCGGATACACGAAAGGATTTAACATGTATTTTAATTCCGAAAAGATGCACTTAAATACAAAAGGCAAGCTATTTCGAATAGAAATCATTTTTCTTAATAATGAATTCACTCGGACTCGAGAAAACATACTCCATTCGAACAAATTAAAAACTGGCGAGCTTTTCACCTAGGTGTAAATGTCCGTCATTTTAACTCTCTTAAAATTACCTGGTCCGTCTGGTCAATAGTCCGTCAATATAGTACCAAACTTTTCATAATTAAAAAAAGTCTGCAAAAATAATCTTACATCTGCTCGATCTATAACCAGAAGCAAGTTCAATTACACAAAACGCTACAGTACGTTACATAACGATGCATTCGGAACTCCTCGGTCATACATTTGTTTACTTTAACGCCGGACATTTCAAAATAGCGTCCAAATATGTCCGAGATTATTCGCAGCAAATGGACGAGGACTTCCGAATGTATCGTTGCGGAACGTTCTATAACGTTCGCAGTTACTGAACTCAACCCTGGTCCGTAACTCTTATGCTCTTAAAATTAACTGGTCCGCTGCACTTAATCATAGTTAGAAAAGATCGCCAATAGAGCTCAGCAAGAGTAAGAATTAAGAGTCAATGTTACACGATTACGCTTCTTTATTTATACAGTCGGCTAATAAGAAAAAAAGGTATATTATTAAAATATATGAATCATATCAAATTAGTTTTCAAATGATAAATGCTCTAACAGTTGAAATATATAATATTTACAACAATATGTGATGAAGCAATCGACGATTCTTTTAATAGTTAAAGTCTGCAAAGTTATTTCTTAAAATATAATTTCGATATTGGTGTCTTATCTTTTCAAATAAAATATTGGCAAATATCAATAATATATGTACTATACACACATTATGATACGCATATTTGTTAAACTGTATCCGTATACTAAACTGGTCTCCTGGTCCGGTTGGTTCGCGATTTATACCTACCCCTTTTCGTGTGATTCGAAAGGATTTGCGGAAATGTGTTGATATAAAACGCTGATTTTTCGTATGTTGCATTGTTGCAAGAAAAATTGTTTATATGGATTCCCCCAAAAATGATTTTTCTATTTAACTTTTAACGGAAATGGGCTGTACTATGACTGCATTAAAAACAATAAATTTGTCGGCAGTGGAAATCGAAAGGATTTTTATCATTTTTTATCACGTGACTTTTGCCCATTGCTATCAAAATCTACCCACCACAATATCACGGCGTTGAGACGCCGTGAAATAATATATTTATATATATACGCAATGTTAAATGATCTTAAAGTAGTTTTGCATCCAATAAAGACATGCATGAAAGATGGAAAAGTAAACACAGCTTGTGACCCAAAGCTAATTTTAATTTAGCAAAGGCCCGTTCTCGACTTTTCCTTGCTTTGTCAGACTTGAGGACACTGTTTTGGTCAAACAGGTTCGTACGGAGGTACAAAAAACGGCAGTCTATAATTTTCAAATAGTGACGGAAATTTGCTGACTCATACAAAGAAGGTTAGAAATTGTTTAGCTCAAACATACATAGTGTGATGCTATTTTCGTGTTGTTAAAACAAATAATATATCAAATAAATTAAGCTTAAATTGGTCATCATATAGTATTAAAAATAATTTTAAGAGATAACATCATTTGGCGAGTCCAAATTTTCGTACTCAGCGCCCAGACATCAAAAATATCGTGACACAAATTTAACACTAAACATGATCAATTGTGGTGCTAATGTGCTACCGTAGTGAAATCTTTCTTTTTTCAAGATCGACACTAAAAAACGGCATTTCAATGAATTAAGCCAACTGCAATATACAGTATATAAAAAATATTAAATGTAGATACGTAGATTCAGATCGGAAAGTAAACTCAAAATAAAGTACTACCGGTAACCATTACTTGTTGTGGTCCAACAGCTATATTTACTGCGGGGCGGGAGCGGATGTGTGAGGCTAATTCGGGCGATATCCAATACGATACATTTTTTAATCACAATTAGTGTAAAACTTCGTTAATTATTCTTTATATATTTACTTTTATGTTATAAAAGAAGAAAACGCGAGCTTAAGACAGAGAAACCACCCAAACCCCGTTTTTGAAGTTTAAGGTTTTTACCTACATTTTTGTATCCAACGGTGTAACTGTTGTATTTGCCTTGTAAAGTTGTCCCTTTTCTATTGTAATTTTAATTTGCAGCCATTGAAACTGTACACTTAAAAATGATCTTAAAGCTTAAAAAACGGGGTTTGGATGGTTTTTCTGTCTTTCACTCGCGTTTT
Organism: Mactra quadrangularis; assembly: GCA_025267735.1. Lineage (NCBI taxonomy): Eukaryota > Metazoa > Mollusca > Bivalvia > Venerida > Mactridae > Mactra > Mactra quadrangularis. The sequence continues at coordinate 40,776,338 of CM046305.1, read as the reverse complement.
CTTTTCTATTTTTTTATTTTTGAGAAATATAAAGCGATGTGCTGAATCGATTTAGCGGGTAACGGCGCTATATATGAACAAAAACCATTTAATTCCATTTCCATAATGCTAAATGAACAAGTCTTCATTTGGAATATAATACCGCTACAAGTTCGTGTAAGTAAACTTCGAGGTCAAGTCAAGTCAAGTCAAAATCTGATTTTTTCAGGTTGACCAAGTTAATTTCCAACTTAAGTTATGTCACGATTAATTTTGGGACAAGCAATACATTTCAAGTTGTCACAGAAATAGTGTATTAAATGAAGTACATGAAATACACGATGCCTAGACTGCTACGATTTGGCATCGTGTATTTCATGTACTTCAGTGATTAAGTAGCAAAGCGTGACGTAAGCACTGTGAGGAGTTTGATATATGGAATAATAAAAACGTTTAGATTCGTCCCAGAAAATATCGTACCAAAATTAATGTGTGAGAAAAATAAAGGAACGAATAAGAACATATCTATTCGTCCCAGGAAATTTAGTACAAAATTAAGGTAAGAGGTTCTGGGACAAAAAGATACATTACGATTTGTCTGAGGAAATTTCGTACCAAAATTATGGTACAAGTTCTCTGATGAATAGAAACATTACGATTTGTCATATAAAATTTTGTTGCAATTGAAGAATCGAAAAATTCGAGGACGAATTAAAACTTTTATATTTGTCCCAACATATTTTGTACCAAATTAAATGCGAAAAAATTCAAGGACAAAAACCCATCGATCGGTCCCAGGAAATGTTGTACCAAATTTAGATACAGTTTTTAAGATAGACACATTCCGATTCGTATCAAGGAAATTTATACCAAACTGATCGTACGAAAAGTTCTTTGATGAATAGGAACACAACGATTCTTCCACAGAAAATTCGTACCAAAATGAAGGTGCGAAAAATTCGATGACGAAAACAACAATTAAGATTCGCCTCGGGAAATTACGCACCAAAATTAGGGTAAGAAAGATTCTGGGAGAAATAGAAACTTTCGTACTAAAATGATGTACGACAAGTTATGTGATGAGTAGAAACATAAAATTTCGCCCACAAAAATTTCGTACCAAAATGAAGGAGCAAAAAAGCTCGTGAAAGAATAAAAACGTTTAGATTTGTCCCATAAAATTTCGCACCAAAATTAATGTGTGAAAGTTAGAGGGCGATTAAACATCGATTAGTCCAGGGAATTTTGTACCATACGAAATTTTGTACCTAATTAAAGGTAAGAAAGGTTCTGGGACAAAAGACATAACGGCGGTCAGTCAGTCTACTCACTCCTGAAAAGTCTAAATCTCTGGATTGAGCTGTTAACCAATTTCTAAGCGCCTACTTTCGCAAGAGACTGACAACTGCCCTACATAATTAAAAATCATTGGTAGGAAGTATGCCCATGAAAGTATGCCCCGCCCGGGAATCGAACCCACGTTCCCTGGATCAGTAGACTTGATTCGTTTCCAAAATGACGGTACAAGTTGTGATGAATAGGAACATTAGTATTAATCTTAGAAAATTCATACCAAAATGAAGGTGCGAGAAAATTCGAGGACGAATAAAAAAGTTCGATTCATCCCAAAATTAAGGTTAAGTACGTATATTCCCGAGACGAATCAAAATGTTTTCGTTCTCGATTTTCTCGCACCTTCATTTTGGTACGAATTTTCTGTGGAAGAATCGTTGTGATTCAACTTTTTGTACCATCATTTTGTTTATGAAGTCCTAAAGACGAATCGGAATGTGACTATCATAGAACCTTCTTACCTGAATTGGTTTTTGTCCTCGAATCGTCTCACATCTTAATTTTGGTACGAAATGTGCTTGGACGAATATACATAATTTTTAATTCGTAATTCGGCCTCGATTTTTTCGCACCATCATTTGGTACGAAATTTACCAAGATGAATCGCGATGTTCCTTTTCACCGTAACTAACAAAAGTTCCCGCAATTTTTGAAAGATTCTGAAAGAAAAAGGAACTTTCGTACTAAAATGATGGTGTACAGGTTCCGTGATGAATAGAAACATTGCAATTCGTCCACAAAAATTTCGAACCAAAATGTTCGTGGAAGAATAAAAACGTTTAGTTGCCTCAAAAAATGTCGTACCAAAATTAATGTGAGAAAGTTAAAGGAAAAAAACGTATCTATTCGTCCAGGCAATTTTGTACCAAAGTATGGTAAGAAAGGATCTGGGACAAAGACATTTCGTTTCGTTCAAGGAACTTTCGTACTAAATTATTGGTATAGGTCGTTTGCGTTATTGCTGGACCCCTATTTGCCTTAAATATCTTTTAAACTATAACAGCGATTTTGCTAAAAATTTTAATACAATCTTATATCAATTTTTCCTTCTAGGATTTAAATTTTCAGAATTTTTAATAGATAAATAAAAGAGTTTTCCATTAGGTACAATGCAAAATATTTGGAATTTTTTATCAAAAATCCGACGGGAGGTAAAATAAGCTGTTCTGATTATAACATTGTCATTCTTGTATTTATACAAAGTCTCGTGCGTTTACTGTAAATTTGTCGCTTAAATAAACACTCGACGGTCTACTGAATTGTAAAGCAGAGGCCCGTCTTTAAAATCGTACGTGTATAGATTTTGACGATACAGACGACAGTGATGATGATATTTGCGTTTGTATATACTGTTATACTTTGTTATCAAATAAAATTTCTAACCGGGCCTCATACTTGGCTATTATTTTGTATCTACTGTTATGTGGCTGTTCTGATTATGGCACATACCCATTTAACAAAAGTCGCTTTTTGGCTTCAAAATTTGCATTGCATGTCTATGGGAAGTATGTTATGTAATTAAAGAAAAAATCTGAATTTTTGGATTTGAGAAGGAAAATGCTAGTTATGATCACATACAAAATTTGAGTTAATTCTATCCAATAGTTATTGAGATATTTCATGATTTTAGGGGTCCAGCTTTAACGCAAACGACCTATACTGAATAGAAACATAAGTTAACGATACGTCCACAAATATAAATGTATAGGGACAAATATGAGTTTTAATTCGTCCCAAGTTTTCGCACCTTTATTTGGTATGAAAATTACTTGGACAATCGATGGCCTCTTAATTTTCGCGCACATAAATTTTGAAAGATTGTACCAAAGTTGGGTAAGAAATGGATCTGGGACAGAGATTTCTTTACCACTTTCGTACCAAAATGAAGATTCGTCATAAAAAATTTTGTACCAAAATTCGAGGACGAATATTAAAGTTCGATTTGTCCCCCATTTCGAATCGTCCAAGTAATTTTCGTAATAAAATAATAGTACAAGTTCCGTGAATATAACGATCCGTCCATGAAAATTTCATACCAAATTAAAGGTGCCAAGTTAGTGGAAGAATAAAACTAGATTCGTCCCAAAATTTATCGTACCAAAATTATTTGGTACGTTTATTCCTGGGACGAATCTAATGTTTTCGTCCTCGAAATTTTTCGCACCTTCAATTTTTCGAACTTTCTGTGAAAGAATCGTTGTGCTTCTATTCATCACAGAACTTTTCCTACCATCATTTGTGTACAAGAGTCCTCGAATCGAAATGGGTCTATACCAGGTCCTTCCTCACCAGAATTAATAGGATTGTTTATATCCTCGAAATTTTCGCACCTTTTTTGGTAGAAAATTTTACGAAGACAAATCGTAATTTTCCTTTTTTTATCATAATTTAGGTACGAAAGTTTCCGGGAGGAATTTCTTGAGACGAACTGGTTCTTATTCGTCCACTAATTTTCTCGCACAAATTTTTGAAAGATTCTGGGAGATCGTCAAGGAAATGTATCAAATTAAAGGTGCAAAAATTTCTGATAATAAAAACGTTTTAATTTGTCCCAGAAAATTTCGTACCAAAATTAATGTACGAGAACATTAGATGACGAGGAAGAACATCGATTCGTCCCAAGGAATTGTGTTAATTCTGCGACAAAATTGACACATTTCGATTCATCTCTGGAAATTTTGTACCAACTTAAGGCAATAATTAAAGGTTAGATTAAAATTTCGATTCGTTTCAGGGACATTCATGGTACAGAAAGTTCCGTGATGAATAGGAATATACGATTCACCCACAGAAAATTCATACCATAATGAAAGTGCGAGAAAATTAGAGGACGAATAAAAAAGTTAAGATTTATCCCAGAATAGTACGTACCAAAATTTAAGGTCAAGTGCGTATATTCCTGAGACGAATCAAAATGTTTTCGTTCTCGATTTTCTCGCACCTTCATTTTGGTACGAATTTTCTGTGGGAGAATCGTTGTGATGCTACTTTCTGTGCCATCATTTTGTGTACTAAGTCCTACAGACGAATCGGAATGTGACTATCATAGAACCTTCAATTTTCTGGGACGAATCGATGGTTTTTATCCTCGAATTGTCACACATCTTAATTTTGGTACGAAATGTGCTTGGACGAATATACATAATTCTAAATTCGACCTAGAATTTTTCGCAGCATCACTTGTTTTGAAATTTACCCAGATGAATCGCGATGTTAAGTTCCCGCAATTTTTGAAAGATTCTGAGAGAAAAATGAACTTTTGTACTATGGCGTAATGTTCCGTGATCTGGGACAAAAGGACATTTCGTTTCGACTCAAACTTTCGTACCAAAATGATGTATTAGATTCTGGGAGAAATAAACATTCGATTCGTTCAAGGAACTTTCGTACTAAATTGATGGTACTAAGTCTGTTATGAATAGAAACAAAACGATACGTCTACTAATATTAATGATAGGGACGAATATGATATTTAATTCGATCAAAGTTTTCGCACCTTCATTTGGTACGAAAATGACTTGGACGAACTGTGATGCAATCGATGTTCTTATTCGGCCTCTTATTTTGGCGCACATTTTGAAAGATTCTGGGAGAAATTTTGGTAGTTCTGTGATGAATAGAAACATTCAATTCGTCCACATAAATATCGTACCAAAACATTGTGAGAATAAAAACAAATTTGTGCAAGAAAATTTCGTACCACGAGAGGACGAATAAAAGCGTATCTTGCACCTAAGTTGGGTTAGAAATGGATCTGGGACAGAGATTTCTTTACGTCCAAGGAACTTTCGTACCAAAATGATGGTACAGGTTCTGTGATAAATAGGAACAAACATAACGATTCGTCATAAAAAGGTTTGTACCAGGGACGAATATATAGTTCGATTTGTCCCCCATTTCGTATCATTCAAGGAACTTTGGCATTAAAATAGTACAAGTTCCGTGATGAATAGACCGATCCGTCCATAGAAATTTCATACCAAATTAAAGGTGCAAAGTTCGTGGAAGAATTCGTCCCAAAAATTATCGTACCAAAATTATTTAATTATTTGGTACGTTTATTCCTGCGAAGAATCTGTTTTCGTACTCGAAATATTTCGCACCTTCATTTTGGTACGAATTTTCTGCGGAAGAATCGTGGTGCTTCCATTCATCACAGAGCTTTTCCTTCAATCATTTGTGTACAAGGGTCCTCGAATCGAAATGGTTCTATACCAGGTCCTTTCTTACCCGAAGTAGTAGGATTTTTTTAACTCAAAATTTTCGCACCTTATTTGGTAGAAAATTTTACGAAAGACAAATGGTAATGCTTCTTTTATACCATAATTTTGGTACGAACGTTCCCGGGAGGGATTTTTCGGGACGAATCGCTTCTTGTTCGTCCACTAATTTTTGAAAGATTCTGGAAGATCGTCCAGGAAATGTCGAATCAAATTAAAGGTGCAATTTCTGATAATAAAAGGGTTTTAATGCGTCCTAAAAAATTCCGTACTAAAATTAATGCACGAGAAAATATAGACGACGAACAAGAACATCGATTCGTCCCAAGAAATTTTGTTTTAATTCTGCGACAAATTGACACATTTCAATTCATCTCTGGAAATTTTGTACCAAATTCAAGTAATAATTTAAGGTTCTGAGATACATTTCGATTCGTTTAAGGGACATTCACGGTACAGAAAGTTCCGTGATGAATAGGAATATTACGATTCGCCCACAGATAATTCGTTCCAAAATGGTGCGAAAATTCGAGGACGAATAAAAACATTTCGATTGGTCCCAGAAATTCTCGAATCACAAATAAAGGTGTGGAAATTTAGTAATAGAAAAATTTCGATACTTCCCAGTAAATGTCGTACCATAATCAAGGTAAGACAAAAAACCCATTACAAACCATTTTTAAATTCATGGATGAATCGTAACATTATTATTTGTCACAGAATTTCGTACCAAAATTAAGGTTCACACCGATTAGAGTAAAAATGTCTGGGAGGTACAGTAGGAAATGTTGATTTTACAAATCTTCATGACTTACTGATTCACACCCAGAAATTTTGTAGTTTTATTTGGGTCAGTACATAGTAACAAATAAATCCTGTTCGGATTTAGCTCTTGTCGTACCCAGTTTGATAGAAAAGTAACACATTTTTTAAAACATGTAATTGGGCAACAAACATCTCAAGGACAAAATGTCCGAGACGACTTGTTAAATACGAGCAGGCCAGAATAATATAATGTACAAGAAATAGACATCACACACAATGCTGATCTCACACCGTTTCCAAAAAGCCTGAAAAAAACACATTAAAATCAAATTATAAATTTAAACTTAGTACAATGAATCAAGGAATTGCATTTATGATATCTCTCAGACTCGAGAAACCGAAGGTACATGATTTTGAAATTTTCTTGAATAGGTATAGCCAGTCTGGACAATGCCAAAACCAGTATCTTTTCCAGGACCTATAATTGACAAATCAAACAATAATGTCTAAATAACGAGACGACTTACTTGTAACATTTATAAATGTAATAACTAGATGTATAACTGTAATAACATGATGTATAACTGTAATAACAAGATGTATAACTGTTATAACTAGATTTATAACTGTAGTAACATGATTTATAACTGTACTAACTAGATGTATAACTGTACTAACTAGATTTATAACAGTAATAACTAGATGTATAACTGTAATAACTAGATTTATAACTGGCGTAACTAGATTTATAACTGTAATAACTAGATTTACAACTGTAATAACTAGATTTATAACTGTAATAACGAGATTTATAACTGACGTAACAAGATTTATAACTGTAATAACTAGATTTTTTAACTGATAAAACTAGATGTATAACTGTAATAACTAGATGTATAACTGGCGTAACTAGATTTATAACTGATATGATGAGATGTATAACTGGCATAACTAGATTTATAACTGATATAACTAGATGTATAACTGTAATAACTAGATTTATAACTGGCGTAACTAGATTTATAACTGATATGACTAGATGTATAACTGTAATAACTAATGTATAACTGGCGTAACTAGATTTATAACTGTAATAACTAGATGTATAACTGTAATAACAACTAGATTAATAACTGTAATAACTAGATTTATAACTGTAATAACTTGATTTATAACTGTAATAACTAGATTTTTTAACTGATATAACTAGATGTATAACTGTAATAACAAGGTTTATAACTGATATAACTAGATGTATAACTGGCATAACTAGATTTATAACTGGCATAACTAGATTTCTAACTGTAATAACTAGATTTATAACTGTAATAACTAGACTAGATTTATAACTGTAATAACTAGATTTCTAACTGTAATAACTAGATTTATAACTGGCGTAACTAGATTTATAACTGTAATAACTAGATTTATAACTGTAATAACTAGATTTATAACTGTAATAACTAGATTTATAACTGTAATAACTAGATTTATAACTGTAATAACTAGATTTTTAACTGATATAACTAGATGTATAACTGTAATAACAAGGTTTATAACTGATATAACTAGATGTATAACTGGTATAATTAGATTTATAACTGTAATAACTAGATTTATAACTGGCGTAACTAGATGTATAACTGTAATAACTAGATGTATAACTGTAATAACTAGATTTATAACTGGCATAACTAGATTTATAACTGATATAACTAGATGTATAACTGTAATAACTAGATTTATAACTGGCGTAACTAGATTTATAACTGATATGACTAGATGTATAACTGTAATAACTAGATGTATAACTGGCGTAACTAGATTTATAACTGATATAACTTGATTTATAACTGTAATAACTAGATTTATAACTGGCGTAACTAGATTTATAACTGAAATAACTAGATTTATAACTGATATAACTAGATTTATAACTGTAATAACTAGATTTATAACTGATATAACTAGATTTATAACTGAAATAACTAGATTTATAACTGAAATAACTAGATTTATAACTGTAATAACTAGATTTATAACTGATATAACTAGATGTATAACTGTAATAACTAGATTTATAACTGTAATTACTAGATTTATAACTGATATAACTAGATGTATATCTGTAATAACAAGGTTTATAACTGATATAACTAGATGTATAACTGTAATAACAAGGTTTATAACTGATATAACAAGATGTATAACTGTAATAACAAGGTTTATAACTGATATAGCTAGATGTATAACTGTAATAACTAGATATATAACTGTAATATCTAGATTTATAACTGCAGTAACGAGATTCATAACTGTAAAAACAAGATGTATGACTCTGTTTTAATAAGATTCATAGCTAAGACACTGACAAAGCCGCCTACAACACCAAGAGTAACACCCATATGTCTCCTGACTATGTAAAGTGGCACTACATGTATAAAGTATGTTGAAATGCAGAGTAAAGCACCATAAAGACCCCTGGCTAGCTCAGTTGGTAGCACGCAAGTCTACTGTTTGAGGGTTTGTGGGTTCGATTCACAGGCGGAGTATATTTTCGTGTTGATTGGTCATGAAATTCTTTCTATAGCCATTCTCCCTCCTACCACTGATTTTAAGTCATGCAGGGCAATGGTTAGTCACTGGCAAAAGTATGCACTTAGTAGTTGGTTAACAGCTTATTCCAAAAACTAAGGCTTTCCAGGAACAGTGAGTAGGTGGGCTGACCACCGCGATATAACCTATAATGTGTTGCTACTGTGTTACACCCAACAAACTAAGAAAGCACGATACATTTCACTTCTTTCTGATGTTTAAATCACACATGCATAGTTGAAACATAATATACACCATCAAAAATTCAAATTTGCTTTTAAGCAAGAACATTCAAATTTTAACTTCGTTCAAAAGTCTTAAACATTGTTATCTCATTACTACAAGTAAATCATCTACATTTTATTTGACACAGTTGGCCTTTCATACATATATGGAGGGTTGCCTACAAGACTGTAGTAACTTTCTCTTTTAGGCAATGCACTTACTGCTTTTTATTGGACAACCCTCGATATGATGATCAGAATGTGAGCAAACTCATTTGTCCAATTCATGCTGCAGTCGAAACATAAGAATGGCAGGTTCAAATCCCAGACGCGGCAGGTCATACCCTACACATGAGTTATCGGCCTCATGGTAGGGTAAGTTAGTACTGGTGATAGATAAGTGTCCAGGAAACCTATAGTAGGAAGAGCTGGCCTTTGTATATGACCTATATATGTGTTTGATGCAACGTAAAAAACCCTCTAAAAAACATATACTTACCTAGATCAGAAGACAAACATCAAGAAAGCTCAACATCTCATATAAACTTCTACATCATAATTTTTACAAAGTTTCTGGTAGTTCAATGAAATTATTACATCATATCTAGGTATCTAAATACATGTAGAAAGAAAATTCTTCGTTATAATTAAGAACATTTAAGATAAACAAGAAATAAAGATAAATATTTTCAAATATATCCTAACCTCCATATTAGCAATAACATCTGAAGTGTGGAAGTCAGCCTTTATGGTCAGAACATAGAATATTGGATGCATAACTATTGCATGCATTTTATAGTTTAGCAATAGACTAAAAGGTGATTGGATTAAATAGGAAAACAATTTTATAGTTTGCATTTCAAATATTTAAATATTTACCCAGATTTAAGTCCCTAAACACAATGAATTATATAGTTCTATTGAAGAATACCAACTTTCAAAACATCCTGAATAGAGTTGAGGCTTTAAAACAACATCACAACCATTTCCAATCCTGAGGCAAAAATGATAAAACATGTATAAACTTTCATTTTCTTCAAAAAGTAGACCTCATAAAATTATGTTTTCAAAATATAATATCAATTATAACCTAAAATTTACCAGAAATCTGAAACCATTGTTTGTTGATCTATCTTTCCCTTACATTCAGTGCAACTAGTAACCCCTCCTGTAGTGAAATTATATGTTAAAATTGAACTTAACCTTTAAAACATCTAATTATCCTTTATTATGTCAGCATTTATTGTTAAAAAATACATGTATGTAGCTATGTGCAAATTGCCATACAAACTCTATGTATTTATTGTTAAAAACAAAATACCTTTAAATATGATAAATCCCTATTTAAGTATCCACCCTTAATAAATACCAATTAGTGTTTTGGCAAAGATAGTACAAACTACAACAAAGTATAACAAATTGTAATTTCATCATTTTCTGACTCTGTAAATAATGTGCCATCCCTCCAGGCAAAATGTAATTCCATCAAAGGAGAGCATTTTTAAAAAGAATATTATGGCAATTGCAATGGTGACAATTAAAAAAATACAGTTAACAATATCACAGTTTACAAGTGTAATCTTGCCCTCTCATTATCTGGTGTTACTGAAGTATGTTTTAGTAAATAATAATATCTTCACCTTGACTTTTTCTGGTGTTTTTTGTTTACCGGTCAATACTACTATAAGTGGACTGCTTCTTGCTCGGGTTTCTGGAATATTCATTGAATAAATATAAAACTGAGCATTAGTATCAAGTATTTCTAATTCATGTATATAACTAATTCAAAGTACAGACACCACATATTTTTTACATTTCCAGCAATTGCATAGGTAGAACACAAGTCTACTGTTCATAGGGGTCATATGTTTGATTTCTGAGCAGGGAATACTTTAGTACACCACAGTGACTCCTATATAGCCCAAATTACTATGTGGTGGGGGTGTAATAAGCCAGCATGTGAGCTGATAATTATAGATCAGGTTCCAATGAAATTGATGAAAAGGTAACAAAATAAACATAAAAAATATAACAATATCCACTCATGGTTTCAATACAATTTGAGCAAAGTTGATCTGAGACAGATTAAAACATTACATGGTTTGGTAACTAGTCTATTTAAAACCAAGTTAAACAAAAATTAATGCAAATAATATCTTAAATGTATCATTTTTTGCTTCAGATCAATTATCACAAGCTATAATTGGTCATATAACGGCAGTCAGTCCACTTACCAACTCTTACTGGAAAGGCTAGATCTTTGGTATTAGATGTTAACCAACTGCTAAGCACATACTTTCGTCAATCACTGACAACTGCCCTACATATTTAAGAATCATTGGTAGGAAGGAGAATGGCCGTGGTAATAATTTAAACAATTTAAAGCTCTATGAAACATTAACAGAATCAGTTTCTATAGACAAGTACCTGGGACATCCACAATTATTTTAAATAAAATTTATAACTAGACTATAACTGTCAAGTAAAACCAGCATAATAGGTAGTTCACTCTTACCTCGTAACTTCAAGTTGATATACAACATAAGGTCTCATCTTTATCTAATAATGACTTGGTTTGTTCTAAGTAACTGTAATATAAATATTTTATGTATTTATTGATATTATTTTTTGTTGATTTTAACACCATAGCAACACAGAGTATAGGTCATATATTGGCCGTCAGCCAACCTACTCACTCCTTGAAAGCAGGCGCATATTTAAGCCATTTTAGAGGTTACACACAAAAGTAGTGGTTGGAGGGCATGCCCCCAGATGTTTAATCGCTACATTTGATAAGGTGTATTTTGATGATACTGAAGCCACCGGTTGTATGCTAACAGAAATACCCTTCGTTCATTCCTACTTTAATACAATCTGCAATTTCATACGGGCAAATTTTATACGAGTAAAAAGTGAAGGTTCTGTTGTCATAGGCCTAAGGTATTTCTTGCTAAGTAATATACACCAACTTTAAGTGTTGTCTGAACAATATGTAATATAAGTAATAATAACGTATTTAATTAATTGTTTTTGTCATGACTCAAAAGTATTTTTTGAAAGAAGTTTCAATGTGCACAAGCAGACATAGAAATTAATCTGTGTATTTTATTGAGTATTTTATATGACATTTTCATGGAATAAAATATGAAAAAACACTGTCTATTCAAATAATGCCTACCCCTGGTTTAGCATCCAGTTTCTCGGTGTTTTTTGCACTTTTAGATTTTCGATTTCTGAAATCGAGGTTACGCACGTGCGTAAAGTGCGTAATGGCAGATACGCGCCTGCTTGAAAGGCTAAATCTCTGAATTCAGCTGTTAACCAACTACTAAGTGCTTACTTTTGTCAGTGACTGACAACTGCCATACATAATTAAAAATCATTGGTAAGAGTGAGAATGGCTGTAAAAATAATTTCATGACCAAGCTCCACCGAGGAATGCCTCACCCGGGAATCAGACATATGACACATTGATCAGTAGACTTGTGTGCTACCAACTGAGCTAGCCAGGCGGCTTATATTATTATCAGGAGTAATAATATGTAATGTCAGTCTTTTACTGCCAAACGATAGAAAGTTAAATGTTTTAACCATACTTTAGTATAGGTTTAATATTTAGTAAATTCTATCAATAATTAATCAAGTAGCAAAAATACCAAAACACAAAATATTTGGAAGCTCATCTCTCACTTACTTAAAATAAGAAACTTATCCTACTTGACTTTGAACTGCAAACTTATGAAATTGGCTCAAGATCATTTTTTTTCCATAAGAATTCTTGTGAAAAGGTGCACAGAAAATTGTAATCTTACTAATAAAATACATAAATAACTGACTCTCTACAGTGGTTGCACAGATGATGTCAAACACAAAGCTTTAACCAACCACAACACACATCACAGTAGTATCACCCCACAAACCCATGTCTGAAGCATAGTTGGTAGGGCACTGGGATTTGAAATTTGTGTCCCAATGGGGGTACGGGTTCAAATCCCATCCGGCAAGGTTATACCCTTCCATGGAAATTTTACAATAACGTCAATTTTCCTACATTGATTGGATCATATGGAGAAGTTTCTGGACTCGTGGAAAGGTAAGCGAGTACTGGTTATAGACAATCCAGGAAAGCTAGGTTAGGTGCGCCGGGTGCCTTAAAATGACCAAAAGTATGTTGACACGGCGTTAAACCCAGTAAAAATAAAAAAAGTATCAATAATAAATAAGTATTCTCCAAAAAAGTCAAGCTAAAACAACTAACCTGGAAATTCAGAAGAGACTTCAAGGACTTCATATCATGATAACATACTCAGCAACCTGAATGATAGAAATATATACAACAAATTACATATAATATTTGAAAATTATCTCTAAGACAATATTTTCATATTTGTATGAATGAGATAAGAGTTTAGAAAGTAATGTTTTATATTGTACTTCATATGCATGCCAATCTGATCAAAACCCGATCTAAAATTTTCCGCTCGAAAACTCGCTAATTTAGATCTGGCCTTTTTCAAACATTCAGGTTACCTTTTCTTCATCATAATATTCATGACGAAATTGTTATGATACATAACTTGTTTACATCGTCTACATCATGCAATTTGATATGAGACATCTTATCGCAGACTGTGAATAATACCGCTGTTAAATTTGCTTGCAAACCTAGGTCTAAAAATCGAAATTATGAAATCATAATGTTATTAATAGTGTTTTAGTCTAGATGAAAGCTACCCATTTATTGCTTGACATAAAGGTCATCTCAATGTGACCTTCCACGGAGACAGTAGAGATCCTGTACGACTATGCTCTACAGGATATCTGTTTACGGAGATTGAATGCATGCTAATTTGTAAAGATCACATTGGTGATGCCAGGCTAGGTTTCTATTGCACTTAATTTCCCAATGGCTAACAATATATCATTGATATATTGTTACATTATTTGCTGTCATGAAATCATTTGAACTTTTAACCACTACAATAAACTACATATGGATAACATTTTTAGCAGTAATTAACAAAACTATAAAATTAAGTTGATGACTTTGCTGAGAGAACTGTTTAGACTTCAAGATTTGTAACTACAAAAGTTTTAACTGAACATTGCCCATTATGTTAATAACTCGGAGAATTCATCCTTTATTATTAACTTTGTCTACAGCATACAATGTGACATTACACATCATCCAATAGAAAAAAACCCATCATATTTAGTGTTATATTTAAAATAAAATACTTACACACTTAAAATGTGGCAGTAAGACTGGCTTTATAGTGTTGTTTTATTCTAGCATTTTTGTACCAGAAGGTGAATGTTGTATAGCAAGCAGATGTAACAATTTAGCTACATTAAACAGCTCCTGGAAATAAAACGTTGAAAGGTCATGAAACAAAACTGATGAATGGTTTTAAGTCAATGACTTCCCTAGGTATAAATCATAACTGATAAACTAAGTCACAGACATTTTAAATTTTGTAGTTCTCCACATCACTCATTCAAATGACACCTGTCTGGATAGCTCAGTTGATAGCGCACAAGTCAACTGATTCAGGAGTTGTATCCAGGTTTGATTCCTAGATGGGGCATACTTTCATGAAATAGTTTACATCCCTTTTTCCTCCTACCACTGATTCTAAATCATGTAGGGCAGTAGTCAGTCACTGACGGAAGTATGTGCCTAGTAGTTGATTTACAGCTAAATCCAGTGAATTAGCCTTTCTAGGAACCGTGGGTAGGTGGACTGACCACCGTGATATAACCTATATAAAGTGTTGCCACGGCATTAAACCCAACAAACAAACAAACATTCAAATGACCACAAGTATGAACTTATTTAAAAAACACATGTCAATGATTTCATAGACTTAGGTTACTGAAGAAAATGAACAATATATTTTTATCTTAAAGTTCAGACATACAAGTCACTATTTCCATTGCCATCCATTCACTCAACAAGTTACTGGCCATGGGTAATCACCCATTACATTACACAACCTGTTACCAACTTGCTTTAAAGATAATATTAAAAAAGTATTAAAATGGGACAACAATAAAATGTAAAAATGATTGAGCTAATCAAACTATTACCAGTCATTGCTTTAAATTTTCTCAAATACAAATCCAATTATTATGTTGCATAGTAAAGGAATAAATTATCAACTAGTCCAACTACACGAAGTAATTTCACTAGCCCAACACAATTTTGACAAGTCTGGAAGTTCAAACTAGTTGGTTACAGGAATGGCTGTTATACTTACATCATAAACCCATCTATAAATACAGTTAGCTTATCTAAAGCTACTCTTGGTGTCTTCAGAAATATTGCTCTGAAATAAACAAAATATAGAGTTAAAGCCACCAACCCCGCTCTACTGATCAAGGGATTGAAGGTTCAATTCCTGGACAGGCATACTTTCGCAGAGCTTGGTCATGAAATAATTTCTACGGCCATTCTCACTTCTTAGTACCACTGATTCTAAGACATGTGGTTTGGTTTTAGGTCATATATATGACAGCCAGCCCTTCCTACTGTTGGTTTCCTGGACACTTGACAATCACCAGGACTAACTTACCCTACCACAAGGCCGACAACTCATGTATAGGGAATGACCTAATCAGGCTACTGTGACCGGGCTCGAACTTACAATCACCAGATTTGAAGTCAGAAATGCTAACCACTAATCCACAGCCGTGGCTTTCTAAAGTATGTAGGGCAGTAGTCGTCACTGACAGATTTATGCATCTAGTAGTTGGTTAACAGCTAAATCCAGAGATTATGCTCTTCTAGGAACAGTGAGAAGGTGAACAGACCACTATGATATAACATTAACAATTTAACACTGTGTTGCAACAGCATTGAAACCCAACAAAAATAAATTATAACCAAGGATACTCTATAATAAAGAAATTAAACGGTAAGTCAAATGATAACAAATTCGCAGAAGTCTGAAATAAAAAGAGTAAAATTAATATTTCCAGTGGGCAAAGACCATTTTACACTTATTGAAATTTACATGTAAGGTATTGTTTTTGATTGAAGTAAAACTTTCAGGGAGTCGAATGTTAAAAGGTATTTTATTCCATATTATAAGCTGATCTTGAATATGCTAAGAATTTCCTGAAGAATTCAAGGTTAGGTGTTGGAACCTACAATTATACATTTGGCAAGAAAATGATGGTTGTGAATACATACATTGTAATTTATTAGACTATAAATTAATGCTTACAAGAAATATCTTTAAAAACCCATTTAAAAACTACTGAGTTCAGTTGAGTTCACACTATATTTTATAGGAAATACACATGATATGCACTTCAAACACATACTGTGCACTTGATTTGTACTTAATAGTGCAAGTTGTTCTAAAGCTTAAGCTCTAGGGGTATTGCTCATTCATGGGGATAATTAATGGCCATCAGGCCCTCCCATGTGAACTAAACATGTGATACATTACTTGATGAATAACTTAAAATTTGTTAACAGTCATAGCTTCATGCAATTCTCTGTTTTAACAAATAATACTGAAACTGTAATATAATCTTGATCCGCAATATTCTCTATCATATTTAGTTTTAACGCAATGTCAACACGTTTTGGTTATTTCACAACGTTGAGCCCACCTAACTAACTTAAACTTTCCTGGATTCTTGTCCATAACCAGTACTCATTAACCCTTCCACAAACTTCTCCATCAACCTATTATTGTAGCAACATTATTGTCCTATTTTCAAGCATAGTCCAAACCGAGACTAAACAAGAGCTGTCAGAAGAGACAGCATGCAGACATATGTTGTGAAACAAGCTAGATTGAAGGCAAAGGAGTACAAGTGAAATAATAATAAAACTCTACTACAATAGAAGACAACTTACTTGGATAAATATTCAGCTCTATTAATGATTATAATAGCTACAGGTACGTCTAAGCTTTTATTATACATGAATTATAAATAGCTTGGTGATTCCCTTGGTATCCTAGTATTTTCAAAATTGAATATGTCTCATTATGCTTAATTTTTTTCAGTAATTTGCAGTGTTGATTTTGTTCAATAGGCTCAATTAGAAAAGTAATGGGCTTTCTAGGACAGTCCCAGGGTTTAGTCTTTCTAATAGGGCTGTGGATCGTTGAGCAAGTGGTTATTTTATCTGAATCACAACTCGTGTGTAGCAATTCACAAATCGAACCATGAATCACGTGTTAATGGAGAAGCATACATAACTCATGTTATAACAAAAATAAGTGAAGAATTACAAATGCCTTTACTATATGGAAAAAATAATAGATTGGAATCCGACAATTTCAGACATAACAAATATTGGTACTCGATTTTCTGGTTCAGATCAGGAATATCCGAGTACTTGGATACTCGCCACAGCCTAACATTTGTCCCGGCTGTTCGGGTCTGCAGCCTATTCCCAATGACAACACTGAATTTGTATTTAAATGTAGACAAGAAATGTAATGTGGAAACCACATAAAGGCTGGTTTTATAACTACGCAAAAATTACAAAGGGCAATAACCCATAATAAAAGCAGGTAGAGTTGTGGTTCCTTTCTAACTCTGTTCAACACATGGTATGTTATCATTGTATGAAGTGTCATAAAGATATGACAATAAATGGCAGAAATATATGGTAAATTGAAAACTTAACATAATGTTTAACACCACCAGACATGGCTTTCGCACCTATAAGCCGATTTTTGATGAAAATACGGCTAAAAACTAAATTAACAAAGTAACAAGTAGACTATACTTACTGGTGATTTAGGATAATATAACAACTGAAGATTATCACAACCACAAACATTTCTATATCCTTCATCATTATCACAGAATATTTGATGTTTTCTAATAGCAGCATCATCTTACCTGTTCTTACAATATGACCCTGGAACAATTTACAGGTTAACAACTTAGAATTCTCTCTATACAAAGGATGAAAAAAGTGGCCCCGCTAGCTCAGTTGGTAGCAATTGGTAGACTGACTACTGCCCTACATGATTTAGAATCAGGGGAAGGATGTAGATGGCCATAGAAAATTATTGAGAAATGTACAACAATCAAACACATAAATGAGAAGGCCATGATAGCCCTTTCTCGCTCACCCAAATACCATTGATATATACATAAATCAGAAAAATAGGAGAATTGATGAATGAAATCTTTTTTGCAACTAAGTAAAAGCCTCATGGTATGATAGTAAATGACCCCTCAAAAGAGTAAACTAAGTTCTATCATATCTGGGCAATGTGACCTTATGTTTGACCCCAGTTCAGCTTAAAACCTTTTTCATAGGGTATTCCAATAGAAAATATGGCATTTTGTGATAAGATTTTTCCATATTTGAGCATAGTGACCTATTTTTTGACCTCAGAAGACCCATATTTGAACTAGACCTAGCAATAATTAAATCAACCATACATATCTTTTTAACTGATTTTAACCTTGCTAGCTCAGTTGGTAGCAATTGGTAGACTGACTACTGCCCTACATGATTTAGAATCAGGGGAAGGATGTAGATGGCCATAGAAAATTATTGAGAAATGTACAACAATCAAACACATAAATGAGAAGGCCATGATAGCCCTTTCTCGCTCACCCAAATACCATTGATATATACATAAATCAGAAAAATAGGAGAATTGATGAATGAAATCTTTTTTGCAACTAAGTAAAAGCCTCATGGTATGATAGTAAATGACCCCTCAAAAGAGTAAACTAAGTTCTATCATATCTGGGCAATGTGACCTTATGTTTGACCCCAGTTCAGCTTAAAACCTTTTTCATAGGGTATTCCAATAGAAAATATGGCATTTTGTGATAAGATTTTTCCATATTTGAGCATAATGACCTATTTTTTGACCTCAGAAGACCCATATTTGAACTAGACCTAGCAATAATTAAATCAACCATACATATCTTTTTAACTGATTTTAACCTTGCATTTGACACATATTTAGGTTATATATACCATGGCCAGCTCTTCCTACTATAGGTTTCCTGTACACTTCTATCACCAGTACTAACTTACCCTACCACGAGGCCAACAACTCATGTATATGGTATGACCTACCGCGACCGGGCTCGAACCCAAGATCTCTGAATTCGAAGTCAGACATGCTAACCACTTAACAAACGAAGTGGATCAACAATAAAGATTACTTTCAAGAGTATTCAGGATGTAAATGAAGCCTCTAGAATGTCAACAAGGTATTTCCATATTAGGACATAGTGACCTAGTTTTTACCTTAGAATAAAATAGGACTGGGATTTTATCAAATCAAATTTCAGATAAAATTCCAGGATATTTCAAATGTAGAATGCTAGGTTTTTTCCATGTAAGGAATTGTGACCTAGTTTTTAACCCCCATATGACCCATATTTCAACTTAACCTAGAAATTATCACATCACTTTGTGACCAAATTTCCAGTATTATCCGATAGTAAATGTAGCCTCTAGAGTGTTACCCATGTTAAAACATATTTGAGCATTGTGACCTAGTGTGGTAGCAAGAGCAATAAGGAATCTATGACATTGTATGAACAGACAACAGACATTGAGTGATCCTTATAGCTCACCATGAGCTTATAGCCCAGGTGAGCTTTAAATCTTAATAAATACAAGGGTGTGGAATTTCAAAACATATTTTGGTTGCTTACAAAAAACACAAACCATCCATATTTTTTTAGTCTTTAGACAAGTGGAATTTTGCAGTCGACACGGAGATAAACATATTTCAAACATTCACTTGTGACCATGGACAAGAGGTATTTGACCATGGACAAGAGGTATTTGACCATGGACAAGAGGAATAAACTTGAAATCTCACACCCCTGTACAATACAATTCAATACAATACAAATAATTCCTACCAAAGTATCTTATATCACAGTATCTTGTAACCTTAGAGAAGAAATTATAATAAAAAAGCAAAAAACAAACAAAAAGTCAGTTAGAATAGATTATTTCAAAATGATGCCAAAAACCCTTCCCCCAGCCACGCAATATGACCAATATCCCAACATAAATCTTCAGTGGTCTCGAGTATCAATGCAGTATGACCGGAAATATCCAGGTCAGTTATATTTAAGTTTCCTTGGAGTTGTATGCTGGAGTTATCGCTATAACTCAATCCCTCTTTCAAACTGTGTCAGCATTTTTTGGTATTCAATTAAGATTGGGGGATGCAGTTTGTAATGTTTGAAATGCAGAGAAGTAGGGGACTATCAGACTGAGGGACAAACAGACATACTTACAAAAAGTGATAACAAATATAAAGCTGACAATGAGCATGAAGATCATGACAGCTGGAAAGTTGGTGCAGTAAATTCTTTCAGAGGAGAATTAGGTTCATTGAGCCTGTATCATTATTTCTTATACAAAATATATTACACTAATGTGCCATAAACTCAAACAATCAAACAAGAAGCATTGGGCAAGGGTAATAAATTAATTTTTCCAGCATTTTACAAGACAGAAAACCAATGGGTGTATAAACTTAAATGGAGAAATACAATGTGTACATAAATTTAAATCAATTTAAAATCAACTTAAACTCCAATCACAAAGTAATTAATTCAACCATCAAATGAATGCAAATGAACATAACCTCATATCCCAATATGATACACATGTACAGACTTAGATATAATCAAGACATTTTTCATTTAACCATATGATACTGTTTACATGTACAGACTTAGATATAATCCGACATTTTTCATTTAACCACATGATACTGTTTACATGTACAGACTTAGATATAATGAGACATTTTTCATTTAACCATATGATACTGTTTACATGTACAGACTTAGATATAATCAGACATTTTTCATTTAACCACATGATACTGTTTACATGTACAGACTTAGATATAATCAAGACATTTTTCATTTAACCACATGATACTGTTTACATGTACAGACTTAGATATAATCCGACATTTTTCATTTAACCATATGATACTGTTTACATGTACAGACTTAGATATAATCCGACATTTTTCATTTAACCATATGATACTGTTTACATGTACAGACTTAGATATAATCCGACATTTTTCATTTAAGCATATGATACTGTTTACATGTACAGACTTAGATATAATCCGACATTTTCATTTAACGATATGATACTGTTTACATGTACAGACTTAGATATAATCCGACATTTTTCATTTAACCACATGATACTGTTTACATGTACAGACTTAGATATAATCAAGACATTTTTCATTTAACCA
Source organism: Mactra quadrangularis (assembly GCA_025267735.1). Lineage (NCBI taxonomy): Eukaryota > Metazoa > Mollusca > Bivalvia > Venerida > Mactridae > Mactra > Mactra quadrangularis. Next base: position 40,754,954 of record CM046305.1, on the reverse strand, counting down.
TATGATACTGTTTACATGTACAGACTTAGATATAATCCGACATTTTTCATTTAACCACATGATACTGTTTACATGTACAGACTTAGATATAATCAAGACATTTTTCATTTAACCATATGATACTGTTTACATGTACAGACTTAGATATAATCAAGACATTTTTCATTTAACCATATGATACTGTTTACATGTACAGACTTAGATATAATCAAGACATTTTTCATTTAACCACATGATACTGTTTACATGTACAGACTTAGATATAATCAAGGCATTTTTCATTTAACCACATGATACTGTTTACACAAGTTTTGTCAAGACATTACAAATCATTGATGTCTTTATATTTCAAATTGAAATCACTAATTATTGGTCACTTTAATATTTATGGAAATTTATAATTATCTGCATTAAGACTAAATCATAATTGATGATTTAAATCTGCCAATCAGCGGTGTTAATGTATGTACCAGTGACAATAGAATAAATTTATCAATAAATGGAGTACACTTTTTTTATATATTTTAAAAATTTTAAATTATCATTTTAAAACCATTGTAACATGATAAAGCCTTGAATTTGTAAAATATCTTTGTCATGAATATAAGTTATACGTTGGCAAACACGTCCAAATGTCAGTACATGTATAACATTTCATTAGTGAACTGCATGGAAAATTAAAATATCATTGCATTCAGATCTAATTTTTTCTACAGTTATTTTAGAATACACATGTAACCACAGGTGACAGACTCAATTTTTCCTTATCATAGTATCTATAGAGAATTCTCTATATATGAGTCTGCCTTTAGTAACTCTATTATTTTAATATTGAGTAACACTAGTATTTGTTCAGCTCATGAAGTCATATACATACAAACCATCAGTCTAATACTTTATACCAGATATCAACCTTTATCTATAGTACACTAAGTCATGAGCACATGTAAATATCACATTCACATAAACAATTACTGCTATACCTAAAATTAAAGAATAACACTCTATATCCTCTCCTTCCTGTATCAAAAACAAATAAAGCTACAATACATCATTACTGGTAAAAAACATTAACAATGGTCATTTTTCGGGTTAATCTTTGTGTACTTTAATACAAGTACTGTATATATGTAGAAGCACCTTAGCTAGATTCCCATACTATACCCGACTACTGTCCATTGTACAACAACATAAGGTTTACTTCAATCCAACAATCTTAAACAGTATAACCACCCTGAACCATGGTCAATACATGACTTAAGTCTGTTTGGACAAGTTATCCTTTTTTTGTATTCTATAATCTAGATTTCCAGATTTGTTATTTTTCTTTTCATTTATCATATTTTCATTTCCATTTATATTCATTTTTCTTTTTTTCTATCATACTGATATTTCCTTTTATGTTCATTTTTCTTTTTTTTCTTTTTCTTTTTTATTACCATACTTTAATTCTTGTATGAGCATTTCCTTTTTTTCTTCTTCAATGTGACTTTAGCCATAGTAGATCACTACCTAGCATCGTTAGTAACAACTACATATATTTTGAAATATTTTTTACTTTAGTCATTTATATTGAAAATAAAATCATTTAACGATGTATGACATTATTTGTTTTGATACATGAAGTAAAGGTAAGACTATCGTTCTATTAATAAGTAGCATTATATGTGAACAATGATTTTACACTGCCAGACTCCAGGCATACTTTCATTTTAAAGGTTGAATCAGGTACTTAGATGTTCATACTGTATGACATTGAAGTAAAGACTTAAATTTTGATTTTATTAATGTAACAACTCTTAATTTAAGTATGATCTTATCAATGGAACCTTACAGTATTAATCAATACACTTATATGTAAATAATTAATAATATTAAGGAATTATTGAATTTGCATTTATTTAATAAAATAATGCAGTAATGATTCTTTTATATACTGGGTTTAGCACCATGTCAAAACAATAAGTTATTTTACTATTGACAGCTCCCCAAACCAAGCTTTCCTGGACCCTTGTCTATAACCAGTACTCACCAACCCTTCCATAAGACCGGCAACAACTCCATATACCTTATTATTAAATGGAGGAAAATAGACATTTTCAACAGGTTTTCATGGAAGGGTATATTAACCTAGCTCTCAGAGATCAATTCAAACCCTTACCACACAGACTAGTGTTCTCAGTAAGATATTGTCGAATAGGCTCAAATGGAAAAGTAATAGACTTTCTAGGGCAATTTCATTCTTTCTTTATTATGTGCCAATTTTAACAGGCCTTTTAGTCATTCTAACTGGCTGTTTAGGTCGGGAGCCAGTTCTTAATGAGATCACTGACAGATATTTTTTCTTTCAATGCAGTCAAGTACCTGGTAATTTATACATGTAAGTAACAATATAAAGGTTTAAACATTCTTTGACAACTAAATGTTACAATGGTTTTCACAAATTAATGTCTTGTCATTCAATTTTTAGATATAGTAGAACCTGAGAATATTACACAGTCCCAGGACCGTCCAGACTGTTCAGTCTTTGCTTAAAGTCCTGTTTTCTCAATGTGACATACAATATTACACAGTCCCAGGACTGACCAGTCTGTCCAGTCATTGCTAATGACCTGTTTTCTCAATGTGACATACAATATTACATAGTCCCAGGACTGACCAGTCTGTCCAGTCATTGCTAATGACCTGTTTTCCCAATGTGACATACAATATTACACAGTCCCAGGACTGACCAGTCTGTCCAGTCATTGCTGATGTCCTGTTTTCTCAATGTAACATACAATATTACACAGTTCTAGGACTGACCAGTCTGTCCAGTCATTGCTGATGTCCTGTTTTCATACAATGTGACATACAATATTACACAGTTCTAGGACTGACCAGTCTGTCCAGTCATTGCTGATGTCCTGTTTTCTCAATGTAACATACAATATTACACAGTTCTAGGACTGACCAGTCTGTCCAGTCATTGTTGATGTCCTGTTTTCTCAGTGTGACATACAATATTACACAGTTCTAGGACTGACCAGACTGTCCAGTCATTGCTTATGTCCTGTTTTCATACAATGTGACATACAATTATAGTATGAGTTGGGTGATCAAGTTTTATGCTGTTTTCTCAACTTTCCACTTTTACAACATGCAAAATGTCTACTGTATCATACAATGGTTCCACTATAGTAGCTGTGTAACTCAGTAGAGAATTTAATACATTTCAACAACAAGAACTACATTTAAATATATACATTTATTTAATTTATTATTCCTTGTATTCAATTATCCTAATTAACTGTAATGATTTCATAAATTTGTAATATAAAATGTATTGTTGAATTTCATTTCACGGTCAGTGGCACATACATTAACCCTGTGTATTTATATACTTACAATACTTTAACTTATGCATTCAATTTATGAATGTGTTAGATGTTTTCGCTACGTAAATAACTTGTACATGTTTTATCAGAGGTCCACATGGAAGATTGGATTCATCAAAATGTGCAGACATATTTTAATAAAGTCAATATTATCATTATTAATTTATTATTATAATTTATCACTAAAAATAAAATAGCTATCCAAATTTATTTTAACCAGCAGGGTTTTATCATTTAATATTATTGATATTATTTGTACTTCAATATGAATGATATGAAAAATAACTAGATTTTCACAAGGCTATGTTGACCTAAAAAGCCTGATACACATAATTAAAACCTTTAATATATGTACCAGTACATGTACTAACAAACTAAATAACTACTATAATGATGTTATGTTACTCAATAACATAAATATTTGGATTATAACATGAATAATTGAAATTCTGATCACTTTTTAGGACCACATTTAATTTATATTTATTTTTGTATAAAAAATGACATTTTTATACAACTTTCTTTTCCTATGAATAGGAGAACCCAAAATAAACAGAATGCAACAGACATATATTGGTTAGCTGCCCATGCCTCTCTCATCAGGATATTTTTGTAATCACTGATATTTAAAATTCATCAATAGTTTGATAACAGAGAATATGTATAAACATAATCCCAACACATTGTAAAAGTACTCTAGATAAGCCTTTTATAGACCCAATACTTGGCACAGTTGTCAAGATAATGTTAATCTGGCGTTTATTTAGGATCAGATATTGTTTTATTTTTCCATACTGGTTTGAGACCCTTTCAATTGGAAAACCAAATTTTGGACAGTTAAAGACAGTACACACTTTCCAAGCCTTTATTTTTTATAAATCTTGCCAATATATTTGACTGAATATTGTTCAGGGATATCATTTAAAGATGTTATTTCAAATTTATGAACTAAAAATCAATTAAATAATCTCAATAATCTCATAATCTTAAATAAAACTCAATTAATAATTGACTTATCTCCTAAATCATGTAAATAATCATTTTAGGGTCCTTTTAACCAGTAGGAAAATCCACTTAATCCAACAAGTCTAGCTAAATACCAAACATATTCAGCCATTGCTAAGATTACATCAATTCAAGTAAAAAATAAATAAACCTAATTAACCTCTGAAGGATTTTACTGCACCAACTAACTTTTGCCACTGGTAGTAAAATAAAACTGAAAGTTCTGACAACAACATAAGACAGGGCTTACAAATTCAAGAGATATGAAATCCAGAAAATATTTTTAAGTTATATATAACATTGAAAAACTGGACAGTTGAAAAAACCCAGACATTATTGTCAGTCCTGACACAGTTGGGTATTCTCAGCTTAGAACTACTGTCAGTGTATATTTAAAATTGGAAGTATCAAGGAAATATTTGAATTCAGACCTAATTTTTGTCATCAAATTATTACCTTAAACAGGTGTCAGAATAGACTCTTTGATCTCAATATACTGACTACTAGATTGTTTATAAAACTTGCTTATTTAAACTTTTTAAGTTAAAGTGAGGTTTAAAGTCTGCTTCCATATACATGTTCAGCTGACTTAAAACAGATTAAAACAGATAGACTGACAGTGACATTCAGGGTCACAGACTACAATCATCTTTATCTTTATATTTATATACACTGCTCTCCAAAATTTCCTTCACAATATAATTTATTATATCACTATCAATTCCAAGTTCAAAGAAGTGAAATCATAACATATATTTAGTTCATTATTCATGCCTTGGGAACAAATTTTCTATGGGTAAATTTCATTTTTTTGAGTTGCAGCAAGTTATATATCAGTCTCCAAAACTATGGTCAATGTATCACAATGAACATCAATTTTGATACATTTTGTGATTTCATATATAACACAAACAAGAGCACGGCTAGACAGAGCATTATCTGCCCGAAAGTGTTGTTTTGTTTAGTTAAGATGAAGCATTTGTAAGACATGAGAATATTTCATATGAATATCATATTATAAATAATGGAGGAAAACAAAGTAGAGAAAAAGATACCATTGAGAATGCTTCTTTTTATTCGTGTTGAGTATAACTAGTTATGCGCCGGAAACTGTTTTCAGTTTTAAGGTAATAGTGACCTTGTGCCCCCCAAATCAATAGGGGTCTTCTTCCCGATATGGACAATCATCTGATGAAGTTTGAATATTGTGGACAAAATGGAACTAAGTAATGCTCCAGAAACTGTTTTCAGTTTTAAAGTAATAGTGACCTTGACCTTTGGCCTTGTGACCCCAAAATCAATACGGGTCTTCTACCGATATGGACTATCTCAGTATGAAGTTTGAATATTGTGAACCAAATGAAACTTAAGTTATGCTCCGGAAACCGTTTTCAGTTTTAAGGCAATAGTGACTTTGACCTTGTAACCCCAAAATCTATAGGGGTCTTCTACCCATTGTTCAATGTTCAACTTATCTAAATTGTCCTGTAGTCAAGCCTACTGATTATGTATGATGAAAATTAATGAAAAATAGTTTTATCTTAAAGACAAGACATACAAATCACTATTTCCATTGCCATCCATTCACTCAACAAGTCACTGGCCATGGGAGATTACGTTAAATTATCTGTCACCAACTTACTAATGAGAATTCTACCCGATATGGACAAACATTCTATAAAGATTGAATATTGTGGGCCAAATGGAACTTAAGTGATGCTCCAGAAACTGTTTTCAGTTTTAAGGTAATCGTGACCTTGACCTTTGACCTTTTGACCCCAAAATCAATAGGGGTCTTCTACCTGATATGGACAATCATTGTATAAAGTTTGAATATTGTAGACCAAATGAAACTAAGTTAAGCTCTGGAAACTGTTTTCAGGTAATAGTGACCATGACCTTTGACCTTCTGACCCCAAAATCAATAAGGGTCTTCTACCTGGTATTGACTATCACAGTATGAAGTTTAAATATTGTGGGCCAAATGAAACTGAAGTTATGCTCTGAAAACTGTATTCAGTTTTAAGGTAATAGTGACCTTGACCTTTGACCTTTTGACTCCAAAGTCAATAGGGGTCTTCTACCCAATATGGACAATCATTGTATGAAGTTTGAATATTGTGGGTCAAAGAAACTAAAGATATGCTCCGGAAACCAAATTGCTAACAGACAGACGGATGGATGGACGGACGGACAGACGCCAAGGGGGTATAACATAATATGTCCGAAATTCTTTCTGGCATATAAAAAGAAATTGATTTCAAAAGCAAAACTTAATTCATTAAACTTTAAATTTATTTTTACAACTTTGTAATACTCAATAGAGTACTATGTAAATTGTAAAAGTGTGAAAGAGAATTATTTTTTTGGAAGGCAGTGTATAATACAGTATCAAATACTTGTTGAAAAAAATAAATAAAAAAATACAATAATCATTCAGGAAAATCATGACCAGTTTCCAGCTTTTTTTCTACCAGGACAAAAGTCAGCACACTTCAACTCATATGATCATCATGCTAAATAAAAGTTCCACAACAGAACCAATGACCACAGTGGTGGTAACTGCACACAAAATGTTCAATTAAGAAAACATATTAACATGGTAAATGTACTGTGCATTGCAACTATGCAAAATTCCCAGAGTTAAATCTGGAACTGACCAGAAATAGGCTTAAGTTACGGCAACTTTAATTGAATCAAGAACAAGGTATACTTTTCCATGCCATGTTAAACTTTAAACTTTAAACTTTTTCATTTGATTAAACGCCTATTTCTATGTTACATATTCAATGGCGTTGTACAAAAATGTTATAAAGAAAATAATAATAAATACATGTAAGTAAAAACCCTCCACCATAAAAACATATGTATATACAATAACACAAATAAATAAAAAGCCTTTATAATTCATATTTTTGGACATACATCCTTCACAGTTCATGATTCCACCTAAGTTTACATTTTTATCACTAATTTCTTATTTATTTCTATTTATTTTACATTGAAAATTGGTGTCCTGAACAGTATAACATAATGCTACTGTTAACTGGACATGTCCTGAACAGTGTAACATAATGCCACTGTTAACCAGACAATTCCCCAAAGGTGTCGAAACATCACCTTTAAAGGGCCCTTAATACATCCCCAAAGGTGTCGAAACATCACCTTTAAAGGGACAATTTATTTAGGTTGTCATTGCAGTCATAATGAAACAAGGTATTAAATGACCGAGAGCGAGGCAATCCTCATTCCCATGTCACAATGCACTCACTCAATCACTTAGTATGTTTACCGTAATTGTAAGGTGAGGCATTAGCAAGCCATGTCAGTTTTAGAATAGATCATAGAAAGTAGAGAAATAATGAGTTTTCAATCGTTTTTTGAATACATCCAAAGTAGGTGATAATTTGATATCATCTGGTAGCTTATTCCATAGCATGGGACCAACTGTACTGAAGCTTCTGTCACTGAATGTTTTTTTCTTATTTATTGGTATCAAATAATTGAGGTCTTTGGATTTTGCAGATCTAAGACCAGATCTGCTTTGTACAGGCTTTTGAAGAATTTCAGTCAGGTATGCAGGTGCAGTTCCAGAAAAACAGTTGTACATGAAAGTACATATTTTAAAGTTGATTCTTGCTTTGACTGGTAACCAGTGCAGTGAGTACAAAGCATCCTTTGAACTGTCTGATTTTTTTAGCCTTAATACCAGTTTGGCACGCATGTTTTGAATTCGGTGCAATTTGTTAAGATCACATTTTGAGATTCCATACAAGATTAGATTACAGTAATCAATGTGGGACATGACCAAAGATAGGACTAGTGTTTCTGTTGCTTCTTTGTCCAAATATTTTCTAATACTTTTGATACGTAAATAGTTGAACATAGCAGTTCTACTTTTTGTTTTGATGTGATCTTTTAAGCTTAAGTTTTCATCAAGAAAGGCCCCTAAATAGCGAATTGTCTTCACAGATGTTGTCTGTTACACTATAAATTCAACAGTATGGCTGGTTAAGAATAATGTTGGGACATTGTACCCAGAAAGCAGCTTATTGCCCAACTTGGTCTCTCAAGTAAGTCTTAAGTAAAAAATTTGCCCCTTTGGCTGCTTTTATACCACCCAGGGGTCAAGTGATGCTTCATGACTATGTTTGAACACATCATACTAATACTACTCTTATGATGTCGTAACCAATTACATGGCCTTGGAAAGTCCTGCGGTAGACTACTCCATGTGTGAATCACACATGATCGCATGAACATTAGTAGGAACCATGTGTGGATTGGATTTGATCACGGGGCCTTGTGAAACATACTTGTTTCGTATATTGATTGGTTGTCAATTTTTTTCAGGACCATCTTAGCTTGAAATTCGAAATTGCATATTCACGTGTCCATCAGGTTTCAATTTTGGGACAGCGTGACGCCTGCATAGATGTTTATCATATATAAAAGAATTCACCTAGTTACAGATGATAGCGAAGTTTTGTGACATGATTTGCAGACAACATGCACATGGAATACCTGCCTAATTAGTCTGTACATACAGTTAAATCTCAATCGTCCGAATTTGTAGGGACCGAAAAAATAATTTGAATATTCCGGTATTTCTGATTTGAAGTCAATATTTCTCAATATAATTCAAGGTAATCAATAATTTGGATGTTTATATACAGTAAATGATGTCATATGATTATCCAAATTTATTATAATCCAAATTTCAAGCAGAAAATCATCCGCCAACTTGTAAGCAAAGTTAACATTATTCTTCTAATGTCAATAATACGATACACATAGTGTACTTCCAAAATCCAGGAGAAAAATCGATATAAATATTGTAGTGCTCCGTAGGAGGACTAGCTTTTTTTCACTTCGGATACAAACTGCTTTGAGAATGAATAATTTCCATCTTAACAAATTACTGTGAGATTGTCTTATTGATCAAGCTTCACAAAATGTATAATCTATCCAAACAGTTTCTATATTGTATTTACATACTATTTAAAGTTAAAACACAACTCACTTTGTATTAGTCCGGTTTTAACTCGTAAATCCTTGTTAACTTTGCTGTACAATTTTGCTTGTAAAAATGATGGTGCCCATTTTTGTTATCATACGTCATAGAGGTCAGGGTTGAAACTTTGGGTTGATTTAATAAACTACGGGTTTTGAAAGTGATTAATTATAAAAGCAGGGTTGGAAATTGATGAAAAATTGGACTCCCAAAATTTTACGAGTTCATTTTACTTCAACTTACAAAATGAAAAAATCACTCTCATTTTTTGTCAAAATTTCAATAGTATCTATAGTAACTGTTAGTATAATATGTAATATGAAAACAACTTAGTACTTCACTTAATTAACTACAGACAGAACAAGTGTATTACTGTGGAATAAGCAAAGAATAACAAATATGTTTTTATGGTGAATCTAATATCATATCTTTAATTTATTTGGCCATTTTAATGCTGATTTCAGCTTCTTAGGTATTTTTTGTGGTGATTTCAACTTGCGAAAATGTGCGAATTAAAATAAAAGTTACACACAATTTTCAAAATCCTGTCGCATTTTGCGAGTTTATAAACTTAAATTCGAGCCCTGTATGAAAGCATGGAAAAGTTGTCCCCATGCTCAAACTATTAACTTAAGACTTTATTTGATTGATATATAGTAATTTAAATGACTTAAATACATTTTTGTTTAAAAATAATAACTAGTGAGTTTGGGTTTCCCCACCCTTAAATTGATAGTTGAAATGAAATAAATATTTAATTATTTGTAAGTTCTCGAGTTTCACACAGTATTATTTGTAGAATTTTGCAATTTGTTAGTACATTTAACTTCAAATATTGTTCCCTTTCTTTCCAGACACCTAAGAATGTCTGACTCGGGCTACCCTGGTCCTTTCTGTGAAGAATATGGCATTTCATATTCAGAGCAACATATAACAATCGTATTTGCGTAATTTTACGCAATAAAAAATACGAAATACCCTTTAAAAATAATTTTAATGCGTACCGAAAACGTTGAAAAAATCAGGCCATGCAAAAAATCGTGTGGAAGAAAATGGACAGAATTCTAGTGACCTGTATTTCATCATATCTAAACTTTAAACCCTGGGTTCTTGGAGATCACACCAATGTACTTGAAAACCAAAGTATCCCCAACATCTGACCAGAAAAAGGCGTTGTTGAGCAAGAAAAAAGTACCTGGTGTGAAAAATCTGAAAGAATTGTTAAATCGGGAATATAAACCAATTTTGCCTCGCTCCAAGATATCAAAATTAACTTAGAAAAACAATATCACAGATTAAAAACATAAATGTTATAGACAATGTTACAAAATCACAGAATTTGTCTTCATGAGCATCAGAAACTGCAGAAACACCGTAGTGCAAAACTTGAAAACAAAATTCAAGAACAGAAAACAATATTGAAAGAAATTGAAAACAGAATTGGACACTATTCTCTTTGGAATGTTAACAAGCGTGATGAAACAGCTACAAAAAACCTTCATTTATTGACATGACAGACAATGGTTGCATGGAAAATACAAAAAAGTCTATGCTAGAAAAATCTCAAACAGAAACTCCACACATTTAGCCAATATTTATTTTATCAATTATTGAAAAAAAATACATCTTAGAACAAAGAAGAACAGCCTTAGAATAAAAACATCAATGCCGAAAAAAGGAAGAAATTATCAGCCCAGTAGTACAGCTCTTGTACTCGAACTGAAATGAAATCATAAGTAATTGCAAAGAATTACATTTAGATAAACTACAACAGCAGAAGTCATGTACTGAATGTGAAAAATGCCATATAGCATTACTTGAGAGAGAAAATGTAGTTCTAGAATTACGTGACCATGTGAACATTTTGACCGCAGAAAAATTTGAAAATGAAAAATGATGACGGAAGTTACTCAAATGAAGTGCGGTTATGTATCATGGAATCGTCTGGACTAGAAAGTAGAAAAAGGTTTAGCCAGTGATACAGGGTAGAAAAAGGTTTAGCCAGTGATACAGGGTAGAAAAAGGTTTAGCCAGTGATACAGGCTATTTCGAAACATCTGTTTCACGTAAACATTGAAAACAAAGACTTTATGTCCAACACTACAACACAGTTCATTGTTGATGAAGGCCATTTTATTGCAAAGTCATACCTTTCTCATCAACTTTCTGAAACAGAAAACTGGGAACTTCACCAAGACAGAACTTCATGCAAGAAAAAGAAACTCCTTGACACATCTGTAAGATTTGGCCTCTGGTGAAACTATCAATGAGTATACTTCAGTCTACTCTGTGATAGTTTAGATTTTTAAATATTTAAAATGTTTAATCCCCAAGCCATTGTTTGTAACATATGCTAGAAGCCAAAGTCACTTATGTTAATAGAATATTTAATTTTTACACCTTTCTAAACAATACCATTATTAATGATTATTATCAATCAAGCTTTCTTTGTAAATGTTTGATAATTTCCTGACTGACATCTGTTGGCTTCCCAGGTTAAGTTGCTCTACTCTTTATTATGTTTTATTATGTTATCTTATAATGTAATATACAAGACAATTACTGTTGCAAAAATAGGTACTTTTAGTAAAATACTTTATACTTAAGAAACTGTTCAAATGTTATATTTATGATTTACAAGCATAATTCTGATTAGTCTGTTAGGTACCCATAATTATTAAGTGTCTTCCGTTAGCTTAAGATTTGATAAATATTTGGATGCTCATGTTAGTTCTCGGTACTCTCTAGCAAGCGAGTCGCTCTAAATTTCCAAACGCGTTGCTAATTCCCCACATTAGCAATTATTTTACGTAACATTTTTGTATTGCTATATAACAGTAATATTGTATTTACATATTGTGTACTATTGAATAATTGTTTTTACTTATCATATAATATAATTGAATAACTGTTATAATTGTATATATACCAATTCTGGAAACTAATAAACAGTGTTAATGTTCTTATTTCATAAGAATTTTGTGTTCTTATACAGATCCCAGGTGAAATACCAACAAGGTACACGCTAGCGGTTGACAGAGTGGTGAAAGAAAAAACGGGTAATACATGAGCGATCCACAAAACCCAGTAGAATACGCAAAGCGTAAACAACTAATAGCTGAAGAAACGGACAGTGAACCTGAGTTAGACTCACATCAAAGTGACAGTTCACTAAACCTTTCTGATATAAGTGACAGTTCTTTACATCTATTGGATATCACTGACAATTCACTAAATCTACTAAATCTAAGGGACGACAACATTACAATGTCTGCAAAAGTGACAATGAATAAATTCTATGGAGAGCCAGGCAGTCGAGTGGCTGACTGGCTTGCTAAGTACAACAACTTTTGTGATATGGTAAGCTTCTCAGTGGCTAAGAAGCTCAAAGGCATACCTTTTTACCTGGAGGGTAATGCCGAGGCATATTACTATAGCCTCTCCGAAGAAATCAGAGGAGACTATGGACTTTTATCCCAAGCATTGTAGGAAAGATTTCCAGGGGATGATGGTGCACAGGAATTGTGGGACATCAAGCAGGGCCAAGAAGAAGGCTCAAGTACCTACATTACACGAGTGCTTAATATGTCAAGAAATATGAACTACCCAGTGGAGATGCTTGCATCCATAACCATACGTGGACTTAAGCCTGAAATTAGGGCAATTGTGATGCCTCACAGACCTTGAGTTAATAAGAAAGGCAGCACAACTGGCTGAAAGAACATTGTCAGTGTCACCAGCAACAAACGTGGCCGCAGCTATCACTGACATTGTAACGCAGCAAATAGCTGCCCTCACCGAGAAAATCTCAACCTTAGAGGTCAACACTCATAGACCTCGACAACAAACTTGGGCACCTAGACCTAGATACCAAAACAGACCTCAATACCAAACTAACAACCAACCACAGTTTCAACAACCAAGACCAAGGTTTCAAGGATGTCACAGATGTGGTGAAGGTAAGAAGCATTCACTTTTAAATTGCAAAGCAAGGGATGTTATTTGTAATAAATGTGGGTCTGTGGGTCATATCTAACCAATGTGCTATGAGCATCTCCGTGAGCAACAATATGGTCCACAATAGGGGTGCGAGCCTGTTTGTAACAATGTTACAGACAGGCACTCTAGGGAAGTTCCTGTGGATGTTAACAAGAACCATAATGTCCATGTTCCTAATTCTTTTGTGCTTAACCGTAGATTTCAAAGAAGTAAGTTTAGAGATTTTTATAGGAGACCAAACCATTTTAATCAAAATAATAATCAGGAAGATACGGTTACTAAAGTTAATAATTTACGGGACAATTTAAGTGCTAATAGAAATTTCAATGTACAAAAAGATGTTCCTAGTGCTAAGTCATCTTCAAGTGTAGAAATTAATCAAAATAGTACTAATGATAAGAATAAAAGTTATTCAGACTCATCAAATGAAAATATCACTATTTTGACTGCCGTAGTAGAGAAAAATACAATTTTAATTGATCTTGTAGATAAAAGATTTAGAGCTTTAATAGACACAGGAGCAAGTGTGAGCTGTGTTCAAAAATCATTATTAGAAAAAACTGTACCAAACTTTAAAAGTAAAATAAAACCTTCAAAAATTCAATTAGTTAAAGGTGTAGGTGGAGAACTGCATAAAGTAGAAAAGTGTAAAAATTAAATATTCTATAAACATAAGTGACTTTGGCTTCTAGCATATGTTACAAACAATGGCTTGGGGATTAAACATTTTAAATATTTAAAAATCTAAACTTAATTTTACTTAAAATAAAAATAAAAATAATATAAATTACATTTCAATGAGTATACTTCAGTCTACTCTGTGATAAAACAATGAGCTTAGGTTTCAACAGAGTTGCACATGAGACAGCTGTTACTATTAATAACATTACAAAAGAACATCTTGGTGAACTTGGGGACTTGCATTCCAACATAAAAAAATGTGAACCTAAAGCAGACTATGAAAAGCACCCTTGAAAAACTGTCATACACCATGAGTGATAGAGCAGCAAACGAGAAAAAAGACGATACACTTCTTGACGACTGGCTCTCTGAAGTTTTAGAGAAAACTGATAGCCACTAGCAGGTGCATCACTTTCACATGTTGCATGTCCTCCTGAAATTCCGTAATTATATTTGTGGGACTGGCCTTAAAGAACATGAAAGGGCTGTAGTTGAAGAAAATGGTCCTCTAGGACGTGACACATTACTAAGTTTTAAGTTCTGGAGCAAGAAAGGAACTGTTCTGGACCGCGCAGTATGTACCACATCCAAAGTTTTTGGTCTTCTGGTAACCATCGTGGTGTGTGTGATTCATGGGAAGCCCACTGTGCCGAAAATGGGATTAAATCTGTTATCGGAAACTACATGGACAATCGATTCAACGCCCTTTTTCAGACAGACGCGGAAGTGTACCTTCAAAGGAAAGACTTCATAAACAGGCTTCCCAGCAGTGCAAAGTAAAATACTAGGAAAAAAACTAGGAATGCCAACTCAAAAAACTGGGAGAAAACTAGGAAAATAATGCAAAAAAAACAAGGACTTCTTTTAGGAAAGTGTTTACCTTTTCAACCTGGAACTATACATAATTACCATATAAAACAGGCAGAGAAGCTGCTAAGTTGACATTTTCCTTGCTCAGGCATAGACGTCATGGTGTCATCGAGCCTTAGTTTCCACTGGTGGTAATAACATGCAGCTTGGTAAGGCAACATTGACACTAGACACCATACCAGCATTGGAAGATGTCAATTCAACAACTTATGGCCATTATCTGCAAATACATCTTACAGAAAAACAAATGAGGTATCAGTATTTTGCAAAAAACGGACCTTATAATATAAAAACTAGGAATACTAGGAGCCTTTTGGCAAATACTAGGAAAAAGTAGGAACCCACAATAAAAACTAGGAAAAAGTAGGGAAACTAGGAAAAACTAGGAACGCTGGGAAGCCTGCATAAAGGTGCTAACTTAGGGTTGTTTTACATGCAACTGACAAGACCGTACTGGAATGCAGTGATGAATAACACTGTACCATACTTACAACTCTATAAGGAAGTACAGACTATCGGATCCTATCTACAGGAACTCGAAGTAAGCCCATGCCGATATATTTCAATACGTCTCCCTCAGTGAAATTGACACTTTAAAAGTCCCCTACCATGATA
Source organism: Mactra quadrangularis (assembly GCA_025267735.1). NCBI lineage: Eukaryota > Metazoa > Mollusca > Bivalvia > Venerida > Mactridae > Mactra > Mactra quadrangularis. The sequence continues at coordinate 40,739,393 of CM046305.1, read as the reverse complement.
TGCTGAAGTCAAAACTTGAAGTTATCAGTGAAAACAACGGGAATTATTATCTAATACTGTCAAGATGGCATCTGCAGCTATGAAACAAACTGTAGAAAAGCAGTTGTCAGACTTCCACAATGATGGTAAATTTGCTCAGGTACAGTCTGACAAAGAGATACAGCGCACAAACTTTACCCCAGTTAATAACCTAACATGTGAGCATCATTTTGGCCATTTGGACAGCAACCAGCAGAAAAGACCCAGCACAACCCTCCACAACCATACGTCCGTTCAACTCTTAAAACAAAATAGAAATCCAATGATAAAATAGCTATCAGAAATACCCCGACAGTGGGAAAGACAGATTGTTGAAGTCTGCGCAATCAGGTGGTAAGCTATTGAGGAAAAAACAAAGGAAAAGAACAAAATGTGCTTATGTAAATTAACAGAGAAAACTTTCTAAATAAGGAAAAAAGCAGAATAAGAAAAGAAAGGCAGAGGCTAAACTACAACACCAAGAGAAAAATACAAAATATGACAGAGATAAAGAATGCTACTGGGGTGCTGTCCAGGAGGCAAGCTTACTGTGTATCTTGGTATCCTGGTATTTTGACAGAAATACTAAGTAATGAAGCCTTTACTGTTAATTTCTTGTCACCAACCGGCAAACCTGGTCACAACTAATGACCTTTGAGAGAGGACAAACAAAAAGTTATTAAAGCATATCTTATATCTGCCGGCTTTGTACCAGACTGTATTAATGCAGGATGTTAGTGGAAAATAAACGAAGCGGAAACTATTGAAAACATTTACAGACAATATGTATGGTTATATTTCAAAGTATAAAAAACGTTACCTGGTATATATAAATGTGACTATTAATATTAGTGTGACCTTTATGGTATTGTATATGAACATTTTGATTATATGAAAACATGAATTGTATGTAACTTCAGTCATAATCATTTAAAACTGTGATATATTGTAATTTTATCTAATATAGCTGTTTTATTGCATGTACATGATTTTAACTGTGATGATATGATAAAATATCAAAGAAAATTTATTTTTATTGAGTAAAAATATACATATATGTGTACACACATTTAAAAAAAAAAAATATTTAATGATTTTAACTGTTCTTCTTCTGACAAATGTCTTCATGAAAAGTAATATTGTGTAGCATTAATTAAAGGATTACACATTGGTAAACAAGTATTCCAAATTTCATGGAGATATCTCTAAATTGAAAAAGTTAAGTTACTTTTTGTATCAAAATCCATTCGTAAATTCGGATTCAGTTCCGTCATTGCAACATGTCCTGAAAGTCTTTATAGAAGGAAACTCTTCAAGATTTTGGAAAAAAGGAAAACAGTTATGGATGTTCTCAATGAGCTCTTTAATGTGAGATAAATGAATCTTAATTAAAAATCAGCTGGGATTGTTATTTTGACAGACCCATCACTTTTTTTTGACGGATTGCGGGATTCAGTCAATATTTTTTACGGATTCCCACACCATTTTGTGACAGATTGCCAGATTTAATGGAGAGTATAAGTTGTTAAAAGGTTTCCGTCAGAGAATTTAGAGGACTCCATCTTTTTTAGTTGGAATGGGTCGGACCATTTAATTTTATTTTGATAGTAAATACACTTTTAGGTATTTTTTTAGTATTTTTTTTTTCTTTTAAGGAGCATTATGCTATTGTTTTGCAATTTTTTAGAAATAAATTTTAAAGATATATAAGTGACGAAATTAAAGAAAATTAATTTTGCAAGAAAAACATTATTGACATATTGTATTTATATCTAAATAGATTTTGACATGTTAAAAAAATTAAATAGTATCCGCCTCTTGATTTAATTCAATTATGAAATTTCATAAATATTTTAAGACATGCCATGTCCTAAAAGATTTAAAATCTGCGCCGAAAATTACCAGTCGTTTCCGTAAGTCACGTGACTCGCATATTTAAAGACACAACTTATAAATCCTGGACATCAAGGGAAAATTGTAGTATAGTGGTTATATCATAATAGTCGTGAAAATTTCAAGTATTACATGTTTCATGACTTTCTCGTGTTTGCTGGCAGGTGAAATAAATTGAGGCCCGTTCATAGGTAAATTTTGAATTTGGTTGTTTGGTAAATATAAATTATACATGTTTATGCAAACTATACATTTTTATGAAATAATCATTGCTCTTGTATAAACTCATTTTATCCAACTATAAAACAAAATACAGTCAAGTAAAATGGCTAGAAGAAGGATAGTTATGTTTGTCTCAAATGATCAACATAAAGTACTAAGGTCTTTCATTCGTGACAGAAATTGGGATGTTGTTATTGAAGTTGTAAAACTTCCTCCACCACCTAGAACACAGCATTTTCAGGGGTTTATTGATTGTCCTGAATGATTCTGTTCACCATGTATAACAAATGAGCACTTAGGACTGGTGGCCTAAAGGGAATAAAGATAGACATATCTTGAATTCAAGATAAAGATAATGCCTCTAAGTGTGTTTCTTGGCTATGTTATGCAATCGGGGAGTTTGGAGGGATCCAAGATACATAGACAGGAGGGCATTTGCGAGACTGGCACGAGGCAACCCCAGATTTCATCAGCGTGAGCTGATACCTGAGTGCGTACTTGCACAGTGCAAAACTTGGCTACCAAACCCTCTAAACCGTCCATATATGGGTCACAAATGGCGATAAAACAAGTCGGGAAAACATAATAGTTTATCCACTGTGGTATCGGCACTTGATTGCTTGTTTTTTGGGGTTTAACGCCGTTGCACACATTATATAAGTTATATCACGGCGGTCAGCTAAACGACTCACTACTCCAGGAAAGGCTAAATCTCTAGATTTAGCTTTTAACCAACTACTAAGCGCATGCTTTCGTCAGGGACTGACAACTGCGCTACATTATTAAAAATAATTGGTAGTAGGGAGAATGGCCGTAGAAATAATTTCATAACCAAGCTCCACGAGAGTATGCCCCGCTCTAAAATGAAACCTACGATCCCTCAATCAGTAGACTTGCGAGCTACCAACTTAGCTAATCGGGCGGCTGTACCCGATTGCTCGCCGTTTGTATTGACAGATTAAAATCACTTCAGTTGCATCAAAGATTTTAACTCAAACCCAAAACAGCAAATATCATTGTCAATTATGAATATTTTTCAAGTGTGTGATGAAACGATCATTATCGACACTGCATTTGAACTAGGTTCATGTAGTCATTGCAGGGCCTCAGAAAGTATGTTCATTAATCGTAACATATTGAAATACGACCGTTATATCTAGCCCGAAAAAAGCGTGCAACACAGATGTCAAAATTTGCGATAAGTTGTGTCTTTAATGAGGTAAACCAATGTGCCGCATATTTCAAGCTTTGATATTTATCATGATTTTTTTACCGGAACACCGTTTAATATGCAAATTAGCAACTGTCGTAATTTTCCGATGACGTACGGGTCTTATCGGCCATTTCCGTGAAATGGCCTCTGAAAGGAAAATTGGGTTATTTCATCCGTCGTCATCTGTGTGATGGATGGTTATCGCTGCATTTTTAATTCATAGTTTGTAATTTTAATGACCAAAGATCACTATTATGCAACTTTTTTGCTTTATTTGATATCATGATGGTTCTTATTTCTCGTCACTTTTATGACTTTAAGGGTAACTTCAGCATTGCATTTAACATAATTTTGTGCATGTAAATTCAAAGGAAACCTTAAAAACAAACAAAATATCAAATTGTCAATGTTCATTTGATATGTGCCAAAAACGACAACATTCTTCTTTGTTAGTTGTTTATATATTGGTTAAACTCTTAAAACAAATAAAATGAAAGGTTAATTAAATTACAAAAGAAGCTGACAATGTTTGCTGACTTAATATCTGAAAGCTATCATAGTGTTTATAGAGAATAAAGAAATGCGGTGAATTGTAATGATTGAACATCAGTGATTTATTTAAACAAACACAGTACAAACGCAGTCTTCGAATTTAGCCACCAGACCGAAGACCGAGTCCGTCTAAAACACTGACGGTCTGGTTAAAATATACGGATCACAAGACCGACTGTCTGGTGGAAATTTCAATAGCAATATTACTAAAAATGCATAATCGAACATAAAACTTGCAGTTGCAATTAAGTCAAGCAATTCTTTATTCGATGTTTATTATATAATAATATCATATATGAGGTAGAAACATAAGCAGTACAGTCTAAAATAACATATAAAAACAAAATATGATTGGTAAGCATTCGGTCCGGTAAAAGTCTTTTCGGTCTGGTAAAATTTTGGTATTTACAAGACCGAATGTCTTGCGCTTTGAAAATTCATTCGTGAAGACTGCAAACGTAAGCATAATTTTAATTTACACATGATCACATAGTTTTATAGATGTTTTAATGAAGAATTCACAGATCAATAAATATTTTCCAAAATTCAAGGACTTTTCCGCTTTTTTTTTTAAAATAATTTTTAAGAAGCATAATTTCATGACTTTCAAGGACCAGTGCGAAACATGAAACCATTAAATATATTAAAGTCAAATTAATATTGAACACAAAATTACTATAATTGATAATTACAACTGTATTTCTTACAATTTAAAGTCAATTTACGCTTGCCCGTATGCAGTTATTATATCAATTTTGACACATCATTATAATATTATACTTTATACCTTACATTATGTTTTTCATGCCTTTTTGTTTGTCTCCATAATAAGTTCTCTTGATGATCGTTGACCACCTTCGGATAAAAGGTGTGAAAATTAATAATTTATTTTTCATAGGGACCAAAATTTTAGTTTGGATAATCCATGTTATTCGGATAACCCATTTCAGATAAAGAAGATATCTTTATTATACTGTATAAAGCTGAATTTTTTGGACCAAATGATCGTTTCAGATAGTTTATAATATTCGCAAGATCTGATTTCAGGTAATTGAGATTTAACTGTATGTACAACAATAACTTATGTTTAAGTCCAGACTCTTAATCCAGACAATACTCTAAATGGGATCTACATCTCAAATATTACAAACTGTGGGGGAAAAGAATGATTTCATGATTTCATCACCACACTGTGTCAGGAGGCACTCCCAACAATGGGCTAGGACGACCCCAACCTATAATAACCATCAGATACAAACTTGCAGCAAATCATTGACAGCCAGCTGTTAGAGTTACTATCCTTTGTATTTGCTTTGTTATGATCCCCACTAGTTTACATGCTGACACATGACAACAAGTAGACATATAGCATGTAAAATCCAAAATATGGAAAACAGAACTAAAACTTGCCAGAATCAATGCAGGAAACAAGAAATCCAACACAGGGAGCCTTGCATTTTGGTCATCAAATACATATCAGCTTAAAATTTGAGTGCACTATCTCCATTTTAATCATTTTTTAGATATTATATCTTATATTTTACATATCACTTTGATTCCTAGCTACATTTTAGAAAACACGTCAGCCTGAAGCCTGGAAAAAACTAATTTGATTCAAGCAACTGAAAATACAATGTCATAGTCAGGCTAGTTGTTATTTTGCTCATTTCTATAAAAAACAACAGGAAATGTAACGTGGAAACCACATTAAATCTGGATTAAAAAAACTTTAACACCAAAATCAATAAAAAGTTATGTCCTTTTGTAGTCGTGTAGATGCAGTAATGTTGAATAAGCATTCATGTACTAACTGTCACTTACATATCTTGATGAGTATTGAAAATATTTCAGGTAAAATTTCTTTAACCCCAATTTAAAAGTTGAAAAGGGGCACAACTCCAAAAATAATTTATCATGAGTTACATCCCTAATTAGTCGAGTAATACTGCTAAAAAAGCATACTAATTTTCTATTAGACAAAATATATTCAATTTGAGCAAACTTTAATCTTAAATGTTAAAGTAAAAGGGAAATAGCTTGGAAAGTAATTCATCCAGAGTTATGTCTCTGTATGGTCCGACAGATGAAGAACTGATAAAAAGCATTCCAACTTTCATTCAAATATATTTGAAAGTACTTAAAATATCCCATTTGAACATATTCAATCTTAATTGTTCAAGTATAAAAAAGCATAACTCCAAAAACAAGTAAATCTGTGAGCTAATGCTCACTAGTGATACCCCCGCCAAAATCTAAAAATATGCGACAAACAGGAAGTAGATGAGCAAGGAGCATGAAATCGCTTTACACCACATGGGACTATAGGATGAAGCAATATGCAAAGTTTTAGGCTGCTGCATGTTATAGTTGCTGAGAAAACTGCGACGGAAATTTTGTAACGGACGGACGCACAGACGCATGCACGGACAAGGGTTAAACAGTATACCCCCCTCTTCTTCGAAGCAGGGGTATAATAAATCATACACAATACTAATGCTCACTAGTGATACCCCCGCAAAAATCTAAAAATATGCGACAAACAGGAAGTAGATGAGCAAGGAGCATGAAATCGCTTTACACCACATGGGACTATGAGATAAAGCAGTATGCAAAGTATTAGGCTGCTACATGTTATAGTTGTTGAGAAAACTACGACGGAAATTTTGTAACGGACGGACGCACGGACAAGTGTAAAACAGCATACCCCCCTCTTCTTCGAAGCGGGGGTATAATTACTTCCCTTTATAGTTGTGTAGGTATAGTTATGATACTAAAGTATACAATCTCTAAGACAAATTAATATCTTGATTAGTTTTCAAGATATTCCATATAGGAACAATTTCAACCTTATATCTCCTGTTTTTTTTTTAATTAGAAAAGGGCAATTACTCCAAAAAAAATTCATCCACAGATATGTTTCTTCATGGTTGTGTAGATATCGTACTGACAAATAAGTATACAAACTATATGTCGAATATCTTGATCAGTATTGAAGATATTCTACATAAAAGACTTTCACCTCATATTTTTGCAATTTTATTAGTATAAAAGGGCAATAACTCAAAAAATAATTCATCCAGAGTTATCCCCCTTCACAGTATGGTAAGTATATACCAACTTTTAATAAAATAACTTGGATAGTGATATAAGTCTTAAAAAACTTTTACCTGAAAACCAACGCCAACACAAAAGTGTTAGCTATTAGCTCTCATTTTCTTTGAAAAGTCGAGCTAAAAATGACAGATAGTAAGATAGTGCACTCTAATTTTAAGCAAACAATAAATGAACTACCTCCTCATACAAGGAAATCAAAAGCTAGATGCAGTGATGAAACCATGAAATCATTCCTTATCTAGCTCACTGTATAATTGTTCAACAGAATTCTACCAATCTCATTTAGATCTGACCTCTGCAGCTTGTAACTCACCAGTGTTTTTTTCAGTATTTAGGGAATGGGCCTAGGGACTTTTTTATACAGAGCATTTGGGGAAAATGTTTTGCAATTTCATAGATAGGGGAACAAAAAATCGAAGGTAAACTCCAAATTTGGGGAAAACTGCATGATTTAAAGATATTTCAAAAGGGGAACGCGCCTATAAATGGCCCCTGTTGTATAAAGAAAAAAAGGCCTGCTCACTGACATGCTGGCTACTTTGAAACTAAATATCCTTCGTCTATGGATACATTCTTAAAATTGTTTGTTTATAAGTGAAGTCATCATAATAGTGCAGTCAAGGTTCACCCAATAGTTCCATTGGGATTTTCATGTCTTGGTGCACAATAATCATAAGTAACATTCACCAGATTAAAATTTCACCCTTGCTGTTGGAGATCAATTCAACTTAAATGAGACTCTTACTCAGGACAATGTTACTGTGACATCACTTCAATATTGATGAAACTGATATACTTAGAACTGTTAATTCAAATTCAGCATCTCCATGGTGATATTGTCAAATAATTGCAGCATACCCTTTGCTAAGTTTTCACAAAGGATACATAGTTTAGGAAATTCAATGTCAGCTACAGAGAAACTTCTAAGTCACTTCTTGGGAACAAATCACAGGAGACTAAGCCGGGATATTTCCTCATCTTATCTAAATTTGTTGCCATGACTACACAATGTTGCCTCAAATAAGGCAGACAGGTTCTGGCAGATTCAACCACCATGCAACAATTGTTGCAGTCAGGGAGACTTGAGAATGTACGAGGCTTGATTGTAATGAGATAGGTAATCAACTGGTGAACTATAACAGTGAGCCAGATCCCCTGTACACCCCCCAAACATAATTGAATAAAAGTTTTACTGACTAAAATATTTTGGGATAATACTAATAGTTATCCAACATCAAACTCGCTGGAATCTTATATATAACTAACTAGTCAAACTGCTAGTATATTGACACTACTGCCACCGAAGTTCCCTCCCCCCTTCCCCCCTATTGGTCATACATTGTAGCAAACAAATTTTGATTTTGAAATCTATCCTAACTTTCTTAAAGCTTGTTTTCTGGGAATGCATCGGACAAGTTACCAAATAAGTATTAATGATAGATTGATAAACGCAAGACAAAATGAAGTTTTAACAAATAAATAAGAAACCTAACAATTGGAATAAATTTCCCCTCTTTAAGTTAAGATACTGTGATATAAAATATATAAATGCAAATAAATACAAAGAAAAAATATCCAAGTCATATACTGGCTGTTACATGATGATAAATGTGTATACAAAAGGTTGGTAGATGGCTATATAACTAAGGTTAAATATCATGAAAGATGATATGTAATAGACCTTATCTGGAACTCTAATTTATAGGGTTTCCTTCCATGCCAGGGCGGTACAAACAAATTTAGTTACATATTATTGCTAAATGTCACTAACTATGGATTAAATTCTATTGTTCTTTGTACATGTGTTTTCATTGTAACAGTTTAAGTTTGTTTGTACTGGAGGTGAAAACCCAAATATTTGAATTCCAGATATAGTCTATTCACATGCATTACAAATCCACTTTCATGACAGTTCAACTACAGTACAGTTCAAATAAAGTGACCACCTAAATTATATCTTAAAATTGTAACTTAAAAATAAATAGTATAGAATCTAATAAGACCAAAATGTAACTTTTTTTGTAAGAAAATTTATATATCTTAATTAATATAATTCAAATGACAGGTTTTTATTCATTTATCCTTCATATGATACAATAGCACTAAACTTAAGGTGGTTCCAATACAAGAACATAGAAGTGTATAAATCTTTATCGTCAGGTAATTTCTATATTTTGCTTATAGTCAAGAAATACACTAATGAACAGGTACATTTTGGAAATTCTAGGGGTGGTTCGGACCCATCCCCACTAGATCTGCCTATGCTGCCTAGTTACATAATGTGAATCACTTCCGAGTCTATTATATAACTATTGCAAAGAAATCCAATCACTTTTGACTGTAAATTAAAATTGTCATGAAAATTTAAATCCATATCGTTTTGGAAAGACAATTATTTAAAACAGAATCTAATGACATCTTACACATCTTGATGATTTTAAGTAATATTCTATCACACATTATAGATTTATACACTAAAAATACTGTAGCCATAAACGGTTAGTTTTGTAGAACTCATACCTGAATACCAGCTTCTCATCTTTCAATAGTCCTGTAGAATGTTAGTAGCTAGTTTACTTATAACATATTTGTCATAACAATTGTTTGTCAAATACTTCAATTTTAGTTTATAATAATTTAATTTAGCTTGATTGTGAAACAAGTTATTGCAGTTTAAATGAATCAATTTCAAATCCACTTCCTGGCCCTAAGTACTGAGCTAGTAGGATAAAGTTTCTTACGGAAGCAACAGGGTATGTTAGGATGGGATTTGAATGAACACAGAGCTGACTATCCAATGATTACCAATGCTAAGTTGTAACTGCTTGAACAAGACCACTTATTAATATCTAAATTAAGTTGATGGATCATTTATAAAGCATTCACATCTTCAATACATGATACATAATCTACATGTATCTATATACAAGATAGTTTATTTACTTATTGGAGTTAACGCCGTGTCAACACAATTTAGGTCATTTAACAGCGTCTAGTGCACCTAACCTAGTTTTCCTGGACTATTGTCTATAACCAGTACTCACCTACCCTTCCACAAGGCCGAAATCTTCTCCATATTCTCTAATCAATGGAGGAAAATCCAAATTATTGTCAAAATTTCATGGAAGGGTTATAACTTCCATGGGTGGGATTCAAACCCGCACCCCCTCAGGCATGAGTATCCAAATCCCGGCGCGCTACCAACTGCGCTATCAACCTGGGTTACATACAAGATAAAGGTTGAATGGTATATGGTACAGTGACACATTGGTATATTGGTTGAGTGGTAAAAAGTAAAATCATGGTTGAGTCAGTAACTACAATGGATGAGATGCTATGGCAACATATCGATACACTATCAAATGTCAGTCCACGATAAGTTTTGTGGCTCAACAGGATATATCGCAATATAATCCTGACATTTGAAATCAGGGGAGGTCAATGTATTATCAGCATTCAACTGGTTTTCAGTATTTGTTTGAAAAAATAATCACTATGACTGTTTGTTCAACGGATCCGGTATAATTATCTAATCCATGCACAACTCAGACCATGGATGTCCCAACCGGAAGTTGAGACAACTCAACCAGAATGTGGAGAAAACTCAGCTCATGGACAACCCTTGATTATAATTATAGAAGAACGTGAAAGTTTCTAATTTCTAATTTGTATCATATCGTATCTTAGACAACCATATCCTTAAATTTTGTAGTGATACATATCATATTGTGTGATGACCATATCACTCATCCCTAGTAATTGACCATATCACTCATCCCTAGTAATTAGAGAATGAAAATATAGTTAGCACAAAAGTTAAGTTAGTTTAGTTTCTTCGTCATTATTTCTCATTTTTAAAATGATAATTAAAACAACACGACCAAGCTAAAATGTCTTAATGTTTATATAAGGTCAATCTGGAAAGTAAATTATTTGGTTTATTCAATATTAACCTGATTTTTAGCATACAATACACTACAAGTCATATAAATAAGCCCCCAAAAAATAAAAAGATGTTATAGACTTAGGGACTAAAAAATAGTTATGTAACTGGTTTTCCGCAAGTCAAAATAAGATTTTGTAAAACATCCAAACATGGCAAAAAACAGTAATGAGAAATCTTGTAATAATCTTCAACCATAAAAATAGCTAAAGAAAAGACATGGTTGAAGATTGAACAAGAAAGATAATGTGGGAGCCACATTAAAGCCGGATTTTTCTGCATATGGGAACATTGAGAACAAGTTTACGTTGGTACAAAAGAAAGTCATTTGATAAATTGCTTATCAGAAGGTATACAAAGGGCGATAATGAATCTTGAAGGAAAAAAAGAGTTTCAGTTACTATATATTTGTCCAATTATATCTTATCTGATTATTTTGTTGGTATTTGACAAAGATGGCATAAGACATGAAAACTATCAATGAAAATGGCAGAGATATCCAAATATTTGAAAATTTTAATGCAAAAATAACAAAGGGAAATAATCCATTATTAGGCCAGGTAGAGTTGTGGTGACTGTCTAATTATTTTCAACAAATGGTATGTAATCACTGTATGAAATTTCGTTAACATCAAACCATAAATGGTAGAGGTATCCAACAATTTGAAAACTTTAACGCAAAAAAAACAAAGGGAAATAATCTATTATTATGCCAGGTGGAGTTACTGTTACAGTCCAATTCTTTGCAACAGATGGTATGTAATCATTGCATGAAATTTCATAAACATCTAACCATAAATGGCAGAGATATTCAACAATTTAAAAACTTTAACGCAAAAATAACAAAGGGAAGTAATCCATTATTAAGCCAGGTAGAGTTGCTGTTACTATCCAATTCTTTTCAACAGATGGTATGTAATCATTGTATGAAATTTCGTAAACATCTAACCAGAAATAGCAGAGATATCTAACAATTTGAAACTTTAACGCAAAATTAACAAAGGGAAATAATCCATTTTGAAGCCAGATAGAGTTGTGGTTACTGTCTAATTCTTTGCAATAGATGGTAATCAATCATTTTATGAAACTTTATAAACATCTAACCATAAATGGCAGAGATATCCAACAATTTGAAAACTTTAACGCAAAAAAACCCAAAGGGAAATAATCCATTATTAAGCCAAGTAGAGTTAAGGTTACTGTCTTAATCAGTCCATCACATGGTATGTTATCATTGCATGAAGTTTTGTAAAGATCTGACAATAAATGGCAGAAAAATATGCCAAATTAAAAACTTTAACGCAATTGTTAACGACACAAGACACCCGAAATTCCAAAGGGCAATAATCCATAATTAAGCCAGGTAGAGTTGCAGTTACTGTCTTATTCTGTTCATCACATGGTATGTTATCATCGTATAAAATATTGTAGAAATCCGACTATAAATGGCAGAAATATAAGGTACATTTAAAACTTTAATGCAATTGTTAACGACACGGACGCCCACCCGCCCGCCCGTGTTCGCCAAACTATTAGCCGATTTTTTCATTGAAAAATCCGGCTAAAAAGCATTTAAAGTTAATCATTGTTATACCCAGTGATAGGAGTGTTACAATAAGGTAAAACCTGTATTGCAAAATATTGCAATAGGCATAATCTATATTGAATGTATCTTTGTATTGAAGGACTTTTGAAGATAATTTCTCTAATTTTACTATATGTTCAAACATTTTAAAGTGCAATAAGATTATTTCAAGGTTTCAACAAATCTTAACATTCATTTTAACTATTTAAATTTCATATTCTGACATAAACAATCACTACGGCATGCAACTACAAAACCGGTTCAGGAAAACGTTACATCCCTACCCAGAGATTATCAAGATTCTCTCATACTCTAGAATCTTAATCACCAGGGTATAACAATGAAGGTTAATCTAAACATGCAGACAGGTAAATAGAAATTAACTATATAACACAGGGTTCAACATTAATTGTCATCAGCCACCAGCTTACTCAGTTGGTAAAACCCAAATCAATGATCAAGGTGTCAAGGGTTCAATTCCCAGACTGGGCATACATTCATGGAGCTTGGTCATGAAATTAGTTACATGGCCATTCTCCCTCCTACTACTGATTCTTAATCATGTAGGGCAGTTGTCAGTCACTGATAAATTGTGTGTCTACAGTAGTTGGTTAGCAGTTGGGGGCCAATCAGACGACCTTAGATATTGAGCCCTGTAACAAAAACTGTCTTAAATATTAATTTACACACTTTTTTCATCATGATATACTATTAATAAAATTTGATAATTTTTAGACAAGAGTTTTGGTATTTTCTTAAGCCAAATAATTTACAACAAAATCAAATATTGTAAAGTGTGTCTCATTACAGTTTTTACATGCAGGTTATTTTCGGATTAGATTGTACTAAGTATTAAAGACTCCGTACCCAAGAAATTCACTCATGTATATGCTGTACTGTTAATTTATTTAAGAATTATCATTGTGTAACTCTTTGAACACAAAATGTTATCATTTTTATACCTAAAATCAAGATTTTAGTTTGGCAGCCAAACTATGGAGTAAAACATTTTAGAATATAAGTTCAATACTGAATCTCATAAAGTCATATAAAAAGGTAAATTGATATCCACTCAAACAGTGAAGATTGTTCAGTATTTATTTATCAACAATCGAAGATCTGATTTACGCAAATACAACATTCTAAAACATACAGACTTATACAAGTAAATTGGGTAAGGAGTCAGAGACATTGCACAGAGGTGTGGAAATGCCAACATATTCTACCACTGCCTATGAATAAATGAAACAAACTTGAATCATCCCTAAGTCCCCAAGTTCAATTTTCAATGTAAACTTCATAACTGTTTTTTCAATATAAAATTAAAACAGACAAAATGAACATTTATGCAATTAAAATTGCCATGTACATAAATTATAATTCATTCCAAAATGAATCAAAAGCAAAACAGAAGTTTTCAAAGCAAACCGTGTCAGAGAAATTGAACAATGGCATACCATACCCCTTCCTTAAACACATCATACTTTTCCTCCAACTTTTATAAATATAGCTTGTTCATGTTGACCAGAGACAAATGAATACAAAAACTAATTATTCAATGAAAAACACTGTGGCTAACTAATCTAAGGTGATATTAATATTGTAAACCTAGTCTAAGGTCAATGTGAGTGAGCTATAAACCATTAATGTCCTGATAAGAATAATCTTAGTAAATAATTTCAATATATTGAATAATAACAATGTATAAAGCTGTAAGAAATTTATCAGCTGTTCATGGCAATTATATCATTACAGTGAGAAACACAAATATCAAATTAATTCTAAAATGAAAAAAATACTAGACCATGGATAGCAAGAACTATGCTACTTGCACTAAAAAATATATATGAAGTGTTTTTGATCAACAATTAAAATAAAATCAAAATGAGTTCAAATGGCCTGGTTATTTAGAAACTACAATGAAGATATAGGGTAATAGAGGAAAAGTAGATGATCTAAATATGGACTTTTTCTCTTTCTTTTACATACTTTATTTAGTTATCATTGAAACTATGCTTAGATTAAATTAATCTAAAATCCAAAACATCAGCATAAATGTGACATGATATACAAAACTAAAATGGGGGAACCATTTTACCTCTGCTAATCTGTAAAATCAGTACAAACACATTTTTCAGAAATTCAATGATTTTTGTACTAAAGAAAATGACTAGAGAAAAAGTCCTACCTATACTATAATAACTATTGCTAACTAATCTAGCCAACTACCAGACTTCAATAAAATGAAAGTTTGCCAGTTTTACACCAAACCATGAAAACTTGCAACATGAACCAGTACTCTCGTGCCATTACCTTAAACTATACATTTACGTATAGACTTACATGAGTAGACAACAATTACAGTTCCAGTTAACCTGCAAGTTTCCATATATTGGATTGGTAAAAAATGGCAAACAGATATTTTAATGAAGTCAGATTTATTGGAGAAATGATCACTTTAGATATGTAAACTATCCTTTAAATATAGTAAAGTAACCATTTTGAAGATGAGGTCAACATATATCACTATGTAAAGACAGTATTGACTTGGCAAAAAACTAAAAGTAAATGTAAAGATCTTAGCGTGTTTTCTTCTCTGTCACTGTGCTGGTCCAATCAAACTAATCTTCCAACTCTCTCCTTTAAGTCATCCAGTGAATTATGTTCCTTGGAAAGATTGTAATCGGCTTGTTTTGACATCATTTTGTAAAAATCCTGAAATAATCAATTGATTATTTATTAAATAATATAAATGGAATCATTAATTCTTCTTAAGAATACTGGTAACATCAATCCTGAAATGGCCAACATCTATCTCTACTCCATGTCTCT
Organism: Mactra quadrangularis; assembly: GCA_025267735.1. Taxonomy (NCBI): domain Eukaryota; kingdom Metazoa; phylum Mollusca; class Bivalvia; order Venerida; family Mactridae; genus Mactra; species Mactra quadrangularis. The sequence continues at coordinate 40,724,021 of CM046305.1, read as the reverse complement.
TAAAGCCATCATTTGTCACCAGCAGCACTAGGAGTTTTGGTTTATTCAACACCTCTTTTAAAAAGTTACTTCATGCCGCAGCTTTTACATGGTTCATACTGACTTCTCATATACAGATTTAAGGCTTTTACTAAATTTACATCTTATTTTCATTAAGTAAAACAACACTCAATAGACTATATCTGGAATTCAAATATTTGGGTTTTCCCTGTAGGTACAAACAAACTTTCACCCTCACAATGAAAAAATGTGTACAAAGAACAATGAGATTTAATCCGTATGTTGTGTTTTTCATCAATAATGTGTATTAAAAATCTTAAAATCTTTGTTTGTTTCAGCGCACAGATGGAAAAACCCACAATTTTGAGTTCCAAATTAAGTCTATTCAGATGCCTCAGATCTTTTCTGTATGGAAACAGGACAAAGCAAAATTAGAGTTCATCCCCTCAGTCAGTACATCAAAATAAAGAATTATATGTTATTTAAAAGATATTATTTTGGCGCTCAATTGCCTTGTAAATCATTTATATTATTAACTAACCAAATAGTTCCAAAACTTAATTTAGAGCCTTAAAATAGTAATTCAGGGCAAACAGTAGATATTTAGGGGAATCTCAGGATCATCCAAGCAATTTAAGACCTTTTCAAGACAATCATTAGAATTTAGGGTCATTTCAAGACTGTATGAACCCTGTTTAATGAGAGCAGATAAGTGATATTCAACTTTACTATAAACTTTAAACAACCAATGAGAGTTCAAAGTAAAGGACAATATCATGAATTAATTAAAATTATTTAAATACATAAGACACATTGCTGTTTTGTAAACAAGTAGAACAAACAAATAAATCTGTGAGCTAATGCTCACTAGTGATACCCCCGCAAAAATCTAAAAATATGCGACAAACAGGAAGTAGATGAGCAACTAGTGTAACGGACGGACGGACAAGGGTAAAACAGTATACCCCCCTCTTCTTCGAAGCGGGGGTATAATAACATCTTTCACTGGAACAGATAGATTTTTATATAATTTATATAAATACCTGAAATGATTCTTGTACATATAGCATTAACACTATAGAAGACTGCCATCATGTTGGTTCAAGAATTGGAACTCATTACAGAATGACAGCATCAGTATTCTGAAGTTGGTTTGTCTGAAAATTAACAATAATGTTAATAGAAAGTTTACTTTGGACACCTGAGTTCCTTTGTATAAAATATGTAAGGTTGTTCAAAGGGGAAGTTTGAAAATATGAGAAAAAAAGAGCACTGGAGAACTTAATAAGTAAGTCTTTAGACTACATGGGAATAGAAGAAACTAGTTTATTTTTGTCCAATGATTCTATTATCTATATGTAATTTGGTCTGTACAATAATTTAACTTCAGAACACCATAAAACTTTCAAAGTGTCAGAAATAGTTGACAGCCTAGAAGTTAAAGTCATTGATTGCTAACAGAAAATGGTACCAATGTACAAATAGATGAAAGGTAATTTGACTATAGCCTATCATGCTAGGACAGTCAGTAGTACACAGGTCAACTGATGGAGGGGCAGCAGGGTTCAATATCCCGGGCAACAGCATACTTTCATAGTGTTTGATCATGAAATAATTTCTTTGGCCATACACCCTCTGTCCACTGATTCTAAATGATGTAGGGCAGTTGTCTGCTACTAATAAAAGAATGCTCCTAGTAACTGGTTAATAAATAAAACCAGAGATTAAGCCTTTTGTTGAGTAGGTTGTCCGACTGGCATGATATAACCAATATTATGTGTCTCTATGACCTAAACACCAACAATAAAAATCATCTATAAGTTTTATTTATATTTTATTTATTGGAGATAACGCCGTGTCAACACAATCTAGGTCATTTTACGGCGTCCAGCACACCTAACCTAGCTTTCCTGGACCATTGTCTATAACCAGTACTCATCTACCCTTCCACAAGGCCGGAAATTTCTCCACATTATCTAATCAATGGAGGAAAATTGACATTATCGTCAAATTTTCATGGAAGGGTATAACCTCCCCGGGTGGGATTCGAACCCGCACCCCCTCAGGCTCGAGTATCCAAATCCCGGCGCGCTACCAACTGCGCTATCGACCCGGGTTAAAATCATCTATATGAAATACAAACTCTTTCAGATATCAAAATTCATTACATCTAAATAAACATAATAAAAAAATCCACTTAGCTGTTATTCACTTTGATCCATGTCACTGTTCACAACCCAATCCTAAACAATACAAGGAATAACTATCCTCAGTAACATTCTGAAATAAAGAATCATGCATATTTTTCTTTTCTCTGCAATGAGGACATTTTATTCCTCATAGTTGTATAATTTTAATATTGATCACCGAGAAAGATTCTCTGACAAGTTTTGGTGAAAATTAATTTACAGATATTTGACACTAAAGCAATGACTATATTATTTAGTCAAAACAGTCTTTTATCCACATATTACAGTGTTCATTAAATCATCTCCCTATGGATATGACTTCAAACTAAATTGTTTGTTGGTTTTCTTGTGTGCCCTAAATCAGCATCTTGATATTGTTACATACTGAGTAAACAATTCATCAAAACACCATTTCCAGGTGAGAACTAGCAATAAAATGCCATCTTCTGTACACAAATGCCAACTTCTCAAATTAAGTAAATTACAATACTCAGAGGGCATAGTGTACATGAAAATTACAACAGAGAACATTTTATCACAGCATATGTCAAATTGCTATGACAAGCAGGCACATAGGAAGCATTTTCAGATGGGGGGGGCTAATTTGTTGAGATTTATTTTCAGAAAAAGTAAACGTTACCTAATGTACTAACAGTACTTATGTGTAAGTTCTATTTTACACTGCATTTGAGCATTTTTTCCCATAAAAAGTGTTTGCAATATTGATTTTGCCGAAAAAGCACACATATATCACTCAATTTAGTGCGACGGATCAAATAAAGGTCCTCGGGTACTATAACTGCTGAAAATATTGGGGAGGGGGGGGCTAAGCCCCCCCCCCGTTCCTACCGCCTGACAAGCACACCAAACACCAGTGTTTGGACAAAAAGGGCAAGACTTTATTTCAATTGTGGTCGATTGAGTAAAGCTAGCTATGGAGAAACTTGAACATTGGTTAAACATGCATAGATAAGGTGATCTAAGAATCAAAGTGCTTACCCCTGTCTTGTCATGTACATGATCACAGTTGTAACTATAGAGTATAGCTGATGACAGCTAGCATACATCAGGATTCCAGAACCATAAATGTCCAAGTCACCATTTACTGAAAACAAATCAATCAATATGCCATAATTAATGTGCATTATCATCTGAAAAGATTAATCAAAACAACAATGCATGATAAAGAATGAGGTGTTTATGAGCTTTTCTCATGTCTACAACAATAACCTGATAAGGTAAACAAATCTTTTACATTGCACCAGAGAAAGAGACTCCCAAGTTCTTGAAAGCTGAATACTGGTTACAGTGGGGAAACTCCCATCTTTATAGAGCCAATTATAATTTATAAGCCATAAGATTACTAACAATTGAAAATAGCAAACTCTCCCTTTTGCAAATAACTTGATAATTAGTTGATAAAAATTTTATCAGGACATTTTCAAATTGGCTAAAATAGACTCAAAATTCAATCTTCCTATGGGATGGTCATATCCTGGGGTCTGCACATAATGCATTCTTGTAGAGCAGACAGACCCTCATTAAATCAAACAAAACAAAACAACGTAACTCACATGTCCATGCAGCATCCTGTTGTTTCCACTTTTCCTTGATGGGTGAAACACCAGGAAATGTCACTGTTGTCAGTGATATTTCAAGAAATAATTTGTTTCAGAACCTCAACAATTGTCGTTAGTTTGTCCTTACACAACTTATTATATCATACGAGTTGTGAGGGGAAGCCATTGAATTCGTAGAGCAGTTTTTGAAAAACCAGAATAAGTTCACACTAAACAAGTTATAGCACGTGCGTCTATGAAATTTCGCAACTGGCCATGTGAAAGTCCATTTGGAAAAGATGCCAAATTCAACAAAAAAAAACATATTTTCCATCCAAATCCACCAACCGTTAGAAAGTTTATAATCTGAATGTTCGATTGTTAACAAAAATTACTGAAATTATTCAATCATTAATGAGGATGGTTCGGATTTTCATTTTTTCTTATTTCTCCAAATTTGCACGTCAGCCATTATCGATGATTTGTCGACGTGAATTTAAAGATTCGCAATTTAGGTTATGCAGCAAGTCAGACTCAAAATAATCACCGTATTTATGATTTTTATAAGTTTTACTGACATTATCAGCATGTTAATGTATCACAGATCACAACAATAAACGATAAATCTTAAAAATCTTACCCGATAATAAATTCCATCCGATCGCTGTCCGCGCTGACATGGAAAGAATTATTGGTTATTTTTACCGGCCAATCAGGTTGATTCACGTGACCAGCTATGTCACCACAGGGCACAGAACAATAACTCAGGACACAATTTAGCGGATAGATTTCTCAATGCACTGTTTTCTATGTCATGAAATATTAATAAAAGAATACTTATTTTGATTCTTACAATAACTTAGACCGGCAAACCTTCGTTTAGTCTTCATTGATGCAGGGATTTTGTATAACATTATCATACTGTAGGTAAAATCCCTGGTGGACCAGTGCGACAATATTTAGATTGTTTAAATGAAGCTTAAAATCATTGGCCACATTACTCCATGTTACTCATTAAGCATCATAATGCGATATGAGTTGACTTGATCATTTGTTCATGACCAGAGATAGTAAGTTTTAATTAAGTAGACCTAGATCTATATGTTTCTTTGAACTACATAGATCTTACTGGTTTAACTCATGATTTCTGGACCCTGTGGAAGTATAACCCGTGGTAATTTTACGTAACAAATGCTACAGTGGATCAACATTATGTATTGTGTTTTAACGTTAAATTGAACTAGAGAATAAGTAATGACTCTAGTTGAAGACCGTAGACGTTTATAGATATAACTTTCAATTATATCTGCAAACTTTCACAATTTATCATATGATAAGGGAAGTAACTGCAACTATTAAACCCAACAGTTGTATTGAAATTAGCTCCCTTAGTAGCGATTATGAACATGTCGTGCTGACTTTCAAGAACATAACTGATTTAATCAAAGCGCTGAAGTCATTGAATTTGTTCGGGTTTGAAAAGTGGAATTCAATTTTCGGCTCCAACAAAATCTTCGTTCATAAAGAACAGTTCAGTGATAATAGTTTGATAGGTAGACCAGCACTGTTCCAGTTTGATAGGTAGACCAGCATTGTTCCAGTTCAGAACACTCATTACAATCGACCAATAAATACAACAGAAAAACCGGACAGGCGAACTCACTGATTTTTCCACACAATCACCACAAGTCAAAGGGGTCATTCTTGAAACAATTCAATAACTGCTGTTAATCAGTTATCATTCATACACATTTATTTTTCTCCATCTGTACATAAAATAAATGAAGTCCACTATTAAGACATCATTCACTAGTCATTTATGATTTTCTATGATCTTTAAATTTTTCCTTTAGAACCATTCTGTTATATAAGATGATGTAACATCTCTACTGACAACTGGCACAAACGACGGGTTGTGAGTGAATAGTTGATACCATTCCATTACATAATATGACGTATAGAGTTCAACTGAGACGCTTAACTCATAAGATATAATACAAATATGCGCTTCAGTATAAACCGATTAATAAGTGTATTTCAGGAGTTATTGCGCCTATCATAGCAGATGATCATTTTGAAATGCTCTATATTTATATACTCTGGGACTACTTCTGGAATCGGTAAATTTTCATAGTGTGAAAGGTAGGAAAGTGGGAAATGTATTTGTTCAGGACTGACATCCTGAATAAACAATAATGTAATATTTATCACAAGTGATATACATGATTGCCAATAAAGTTAAAATAATCAAGTAACCGTATACCTTTTAAAAAGTAAATCCTAATTTTCCTGGGGCCTACGATGTCAAATCCTCTTATTGGTTATGTCACGGAGTGTAGGGAGTTCGGTTCTAAGCAAGGCCTTAGTCCGTTGTTTAAACCCAGATACCCATATCGTGAATCAAGCGTTCAAACACTGCACTACATTGGGTTTTCTTGAACCGAAATTTCGACACAATTTGCCAACCTTTTCTACCAAGAATTGGAGGACGATTGTAAGCAGGGATAGATTCAGTATTTTTGGAAGGAATTCTTTTGAATTCCTTTCTATGTCAATGCTCTTGGAAATTTGAAAAAGAACGAACAACACCTTCAACTCAATAGAAATCAATGAGTCACTGCGATCAAGAAATAGTGCAGCAGAAAAATATGTGTACTATCGAAAGTAGATAAGTTGAAAAAGTAATTTCAACAAATACTTAAAATTATGATATTAAATGTTTTTTACACGTAAATCAAACAACTTTCTTCCTGTGCACGGAAAGAAGTTTTTTTTGATAATCTGCAAACCATACCTATTTGTCATCCACTACAACTCACCGATGAAACACCTCCATTTAGATTCTAAACAATATTGATTTCATCAATACAAGAAGACGGTGTCGATACATTTAAGGAGAATGATCAAATACAGAAGAAGAAAAGAGTCCACGAAATTATCATATAATATATATTCACCAAACAGCTACATAATTACATAACGTAGGAACAGTGGTCCAGTTGTAGGATATGCACGCTTAGAGATCGATAGGTCTGGGGATCGATACCCACATGGGGTATTGCTAATTACCTTGAGCAAGACAACGACTTCAACTGTTTCAACTGGTGTAAATGGTTACAGTGAGGGATTGCCTGTCTGAGGGTGGTTTCAATGATTAGGAGTTATGAACTCATTCATGAAGTTTGTGGAGTTATTTACCTTTCTTTCAATTTTTAAGAGTAGGTAAAATTAAACAACGAATCAATCATTTACAAAAGTTAGAGGTATTTATAGATAGTACTGTATATTATATTGATAAACTAAGACAGTGGGACAAAGGTATTTATAGATGGTACTGTATATTATATTGATAAACTAAGACAGTGGGACAAAGGTATTTATAGATGGTACTGTATATTATATTGATAAACTAAGACAGTGGGACCAATGTATTTATGGGTGGCTTTGTATATTATGAAGATAAACTAAGACAGTGGGACAAAGGTATTTATAGATGGTACTGTATATTATATTGATAAACTAAGACAGTGGGACAAATGTATTTATAGATGGTATTGTATATTATATTGATAAACTAAGACAGTGGGACAAATGTATTTATAGATGGTACTGTATATTATATTGATAAACTAAGACAGTGGGACAAAGGTATTTATAGATAGTACTGTATATTATGAAGATAAACTAAGACAGTGGGACAAAGGTATTTATAGATGGTACTGTATATTATATTGATAAACTAAGACAGTGGGACAAAGGTATTTATAGATGGTACTGTATATTATATTGATAAACTAAGACAGTGGGACAAATGTATTTATAGATAGAACTGTATATTATATTGATAAACTAAGACAGTGGGACAAATGTATTTATAGATGGTACTGTATATTATATTGATAAACTAAGACAGTGGGACCAATGTATTTATGGGTGGCTTTGTATATTATGAAGATAAACTAAGACAATGGGACACAATTTACAAGGGTAGTCTTTTTCGGCGTAGCTGTCTAAGCTGGATTTTGACCTACATTTCTGTATAATGACGTATGTCTGGGAATTTCGGAAATCCGCCGTTCTATTGGATGATTTTATTAGCACTGAAAATGACGTACGGGGGAAACAGAGAAAATCCCCTCTTCGATTGGATGGCCCTGACAGGCGCGAAAAAATAAAGGCCACACTATTGTAATGCAGTGTTTTACGAAATTTTGCTTCGTTCGTAGATTATTTTTTGGGGGTAGACTTCTATTGCTTTCCAAAGTGTTTTTTTATATTGTAACAATAAAAAGTTACGTGTCAGACACAATATTATTAACGGTATTCTGTCAATTCATGTCAAATTCATTACGCATTATCGTCTACATGTTGACCTACTTCCGTTTACAGAAAAACAAGCGTCTGACGATCCCGATTATTGGATAAAATCGGCGCGGAGTGTAATACGTAAAACACGGTATTTTTGGAAAATTTCGGACCAGTGCTCGGTCACCTTGTTTTACTTAGAATATACATAAATATGTGAGATTTTTATTTACAATTGATAGATTATTGTATAAATATTATAAATTTAAATAAATCATAATACTTCTTGAATTATTATAATAATTATAAGTGAAAAAGACAAGGCTGTCCAAATTCGATTTTCTAGCCTCTAGGATTTTCATGCGGAAAACAGCAGGTGCGCTCGTATCTATCGTCTGCATAAACAGAGGTGTGTTTAACAATGCGGGCGCTCGCTCGAGCGCCCGCCTCGCGAATTGTTTTGTTATTGAACGAATGCGAGCGCTCATTCTATAAATAGAAGAAGGTGAAGATATCGGTCAGTCAGACCGTTTGTGTACAGAATGGCGATATACTAACCAAAGTTTAGATCGATGTAAATCCCTTTGAAATACGATAAATACACAGAAGGCTTGAGATTAAAGCATTGGATATTTCGTATTTGGTTATTTTAAATCTGCTATATTTTTTCAATGTACCGATTTGAGTACCGGTATCAAAACGAAACGGTATTTACCGGAATTTATTTAACAATTTATAAGCGAAGCACCTCTCGAGCTGTATCGCGAGCGCACGCGAGCGCACGCGCGATCGCCCGCGTTCAGAACGCGGGCGCTCGATGTCGCCCCGAGCGCTCGCATTGTTGAACGCACCTCAGATAAGCGTCTAGATGATCATGATTTGGGGTTTTCCGCGAGCGTTTGACAGGTATGACTAAAATTAGAAACAATACGCGAGGTCCCCTTTTTAATTAATCGAAATTTGCTAGGGGTGACCGAGCATTGGTAGTGACCGAGCATAGGTAGCTGACTCTAAACAACATTGAAAGGGCAACGGAGATCAAAACAATGGTAAGGATTATTAACGGTCGATTTCACCAAGGTCAGATATGCTCACAAGCTGCAGGTTATCAGTGTACGGCAATTGCATTGGCTGTTATATTGTTTACGGTAGGCAATCATGTGCCAAGTCTGCGAAACTGGTCTGCAAATGTTGTTGATGAAGTGATGATGCGTGGTCACAACTTGTATGAGCAAATACTATCGGAGGTCACGGAATCAAAAAATAGGTTTTCACAATGCAATTATCAAAAATCTTCTTGTCTGAAACTACAAGGCCTAGAGCTTTCATATTTGGTATATAACATCATCTAAAGGTCCTCCATCACAGTTGTTCAAATTATGCCCCTGGGTCAAAATTGACCCCACCCCATGAATCACAATATTACATTGAATTATATAAGGAAAAGTTCAAACAACATCTTCTCTTGAACCGCTTATGATAATTTGCCCAAACTCAACAGGAATGGTCCGTGGGTGGTTTCCTACCAAAATTGTTCAAATAGGTCTGATTGGTTGGATAAGTAGGTCACTGGGTCAAAAAAATAGGTTTTAACATTAGTGGTCCTCTGTAAATGGCTCTTCTGTGACCTTTGACTTTTTCCTCAGGTGAGCACCCAGGGCCCTTTGGGCCCTCTTGTTTTTAAATCGACGCCGTTTGTCTTTTTTAAAGACATTTCTTGTTTAAATTGGGTTTAACGCAGTATCAACCCATTCTTGGTAATTTTACGACAAACAGTACACTAGAGTGTCAATCGGAACTACCTCGGCAATCTTCTTCTCAGATAAACCTCGGATATCATAAGGTGAAAAAGTAGATCTATAGGAATATGGTTTCTGTGGTAAAATAGTCTGAACTACACAGAAATATGATGTGTATGACATTGTAGTGCTGAAATGTGATAAAGCATGTAACAAAATTATTATTGAATGCTGAAATGAAAATAACAGTCGGGGACTGTTATTTTCATTTCAACATTCAATAACACACACACACACCTTCCCTACTAACGGGCGAATCTATTTTTACGGGAGAAGATTATCTGTATCAAATAAGCCGAGAGGCGTAACCAGTATCCATTGAAACAGGTTTAAGTCACGCCCCTCATAAATATCGCTGTTCGCTTAACGTTAATAATTGGGAACGCCCTATTGATTCATATCGGTAATCGTTCGCCGGAATATGTTGGTTGGCTGAAAGTTAAATGTAGTTCCTATATGCCAAATAGACAGGAACAATTCTAGAGTTTACCATAATGCTGTTTTACGTGCATAGTCCGAAAAAGTCCTGGACAACACCCGTTCATTCGATGTATATTTATCAGCCCGGAAGGTTCCATACAATGAATAAAAAAGGTCTAAATGTTTTACATATCGTTAACGGGTCACTCAAATCCCGATATTCTCTAAATAGACTTAGCACGGCTAATAGCGTTGACGTATATTACTTGGTAGGAGTAATGTAATACACGGCTGAACGTCGATTTCAAGCATTTTTGGAAATGCTTATACTTGTATTCCTACTACGTCTGATTTCCGAGGTATATCTTCGTAGATGATCGCCGAGGTTGTTCCGATTATGGGGGTGTAACAATATGGTAAAATCCGTATTGCAATACACCAAGCCCGTATCACAATATATTGGAATATATATTGCAATACATTTTGTTCTTTGCGCACACATGCATAGCATGAATTAATGTATGTGCATTGTCTTAATTTGATAAACATCATACATGATATTTGTATTTTCAATGATCTGCACGTATTACGCAAATGTTTGAATAAATTAGAAAAAGGTTTTGAATGGAGTTTTAAAGATTATTATTCTCTCACTTTAAAACATATTTCAAGTTTCTGATCACATTTTATTCTAACATATGAATTTCAGACTCTTATAAACATAGACATTTTGTATATAAACAAAATATAAAAAAGTATGGAACACAACTAGAAAAACAGGTTCAGTGAAAAACGTACTGGTTAAAAACCGCCAGAAGTCGTATTGAAATATTATCCGGTAAATCGGTTAACCGTTACACCCCTACAGTACACCTTACCTAGCTTTCCTCGGACCTTGTCAGACTCTATAATCACATATCCTTCCACAAGCTGGAAACTTCTCCATATTATCAAGGAAAATGACATAATAGTCAAATTTTTATGAAAGGGTATATCCTCTGCAGATGGGATTCAAACCTATACCGCCTTTAAGACATGAGATTCCAAATTCTAGCACATTACTAACTGCACTATGACATGGATTCTATGGGTAGTAAATATCTAGTAAGAAAAAATTGGTTTTAAGCAGAAGGGATGAACAAAATATGTTATCTAGTTTAAAATTGTATTATACATTATAATAAGGGCCTTAAGACTTTTCAAAACAGGATTTTTTAGGGAGAGGGGAAACCCTGGTCAAAAGGAGAAAATAACACGCGAAATATACCTAATTGGGGAAAATGTAGTAAACCATTTATTTCCAATTATCACATATATAAATAATCAAAATATTTCTATCTTTTGATACTTTCTTTACACTGGACAAAAAGAAAATAATTTTAATGGGAAAAATGATTATAATAGGGTTTTTTTCTAAGGGAATATGCCAACTATGGATGTGAGTTTTTAAGGGATGACCTGAGATAATGTACAACTAAATATCACAATTATTTATTTAGAAAAGTTCTAATATAATATATCATTTCAAAGGAAAGAAATTTAGCCAATAGAAAATTATTTGAACAATGTTTGAACTTCTTGTAAAGTTGAAAATTTATTCCACCAATAGTTGCTAAGACTCAAGGGCTATACACACAATTTGGTGAACATAGGTACAGCTCTTGTCGAGTTTATCCATATACATTGCATATAAATTCCTAGTGACCTTGACCTTTGGCACCAGGGCCTCAGAATCAAAAGGGCACATCCTTAAATCAATTAACAGGTGAACAAATGGACAACATTATAACTTAATACAACCTGTTTTTCAAAGGAGCATACAAAAATCAAAACATAGAACCTCTAGTAAAAGCCTTTATATATTCTCTATATCAAATATATACATACATGCACAGTATGTTATTTATCAACCGTCAAAAGTGAGAATAAAATCCTTGTGACTGAATTATTTCTGTGACAGGCTACACGTAATCTCAATATCTCGATAGAACAGTTTAACACAAAGTCCTTGTAGTATAATTCATGTTTTGACAGTAGACAAAGAACAAAGTATAAGTACAGGTGATAATCAACTTGTTCATATTTCAACACAAAAATACCCGTAATGATAGTCTATATAGTTCAATATAAACTTTTATAAAAAATTAACAGATGAGTATAGTGGTTGGATAAATATAGTACAAAATTGATAAAAAATGCTGAATAAACTTTTTGAAAAAAAAAAAACCAAACAAATTTGTTTTCCAACTAGGGTTTCAGAATCGAAAAAATCATTATCGATCATCAGAGATAACCTGACAACCTTCTTTCATCAATCCTAAAGATGTATATGCCAACTTGATGGTGCATAAATAAAATACTAAATTATTTTTAAATGTTCTAACAAAAACTTTTATCATCAAATCCTTTACAGAATCTTAATTATAGTACTGTATTCTAATGAAGGTACTGCAATATTTATAACCTCAATAAATCATGGTATAACAAAACTAAAAGATAAAAAACTGAAGTGAAATTAGAAACAGGGTTGTGAAAACACATTACACCTGTAGGCTGTACCTGTCCAGATGTTTTAATTCATCTAAGTTTTGATTTAACATTTATTATGTTCTGTAAAACTAAAAGATTTATTGATAAATTGGTTAGCAAAAATCTTAATGCCTTTTAGTATTTTAAATTTTACAGCATTAATTAAATAAACGCATCTTTCATTAAACATTTTTATCAGAGTTAATTAACAGCATCACTTTGTATGTATCTTTTTTATGTATAAAACACTGCTCTTGGTGAAAGCATTAAAGGACTCTTTTAAAGTTAGAGCATTTGTTTTCTTTTACTATTTATAATGCAAACAAAGACTACTTGAACCTTAAGGGTTGACCAACAATTTCTATTTTCAAACATTACAATAATAAGGCTTCTTTCCAGTATTGTATTCTCATGTGACAATAGACTTCATCTAAAACTCAATTATTAATTTGGGGTTTCCCCTCTTGTGCAAACTAACTTTTGCCTTTAAAATGAAAACATGTGTACAAAGAACAATATGATTTAATTCATAGTTCGTGCTATTCAGCAATAATGTGTAAAAAAACACCACATTTTTAAGGCTTCTCTTCAGTATGTATTCTCATGTGACGACTTAAATTTCCTTTTGTTGCAAACTCAGATATACAAATTTCATATTTAAAAGGCTTCTCTTCAGTATGTATTCTCATGTGACAGTTTAAATTTCCTTTTGCTGCAAACTCAGACAGACATACATCGCATTTATAAGGCTTCTCTCCTGTATGTATTCTCATGTGATTTTTTAAATTTCCTAATTGTGAAAATTCAGACAAACAATCTGCACATTTAAAAGGCTTCTCTCCTGTATGTATTCTCATATGTATTTAAAAACTTCCTTTTTGAGCAAACTCAGTCATAAATACATCACATTTATACGGTTTAACTCCAGTGTGTATTCTCATGTAATCTATTAAATGTCCTTTTTGTGTAAACTTGGACAAACATATATCACACATATGAGGCTTTTCTTCTGTATGTATTCTCATGTGACGACTTAAAGTTCCTTTTTGTGTAAAAGCAGACATACATATATCACATATGTGACGTTCATCTCTAGTTTGTACTTTATCCTCCATCTTAGACCTTTTTATCACATTTTTACACGTTCAAAACGAAAGTCTGTTATTTGATGTTTTAATCAGAAGTTGTATTCAATCTTTGATGTTTGCTTCGTTCTTGTCGTATCATCTGAAAATAAATACAATATCTTGTATAGATGTGACATAATACAGGGTTAGAAACAAATAGTGTCCATTTTTTTGGTAAATCTTTGGAGGAATTCCAGAGATTCTAGGCTAAGGATTACATGTAGGATCCCTGAAAGTTGCTATGAGTTGTTTCTTACAATGAGTGACTGCAAATCTCTCTCCAATATTTTTGTCTTTTATTGGAGGAATCACTAAAGTAAAAGAGTTATCACTGTGTAACTGACTAGGGATTCCTTGGGGATCCCTGGATAAAACAGTTAGTGTCAAATAGAACTGGGTACCGCAAGGAAATTTATACCACAGTATACCTAGGTTTTGTACTAAATACCACGGTATATACCACGGTATACCACAATATAAAATACACTTTTAAGAAGATCATTTATAACTTTTAAAAACAATAAAGCCCATATTTAAGGGTAAAACTGTAACAACTTAATCTTCCTTGATATTTTTATGTTTTTACTCAAAAGTATAAAAAATTGACGATATTTCGAATTCAAAGTTAATGAAAAGAAAATATCGAACCAGTTTACCGATAATATGGCGCACCTCTAGTGTCAAACCCTTATTTTTTAAGGGCTAGACCCAGAGGTATCTTAAGTACCTAAAGGGATGAGATGGGTTTTGGAGAGGCCCTACCAAGATGGATGTTTTTTATTTTCGCATGTCAAAGGTGCAAGTTAGATCACTTAAAATGAAAATGAGGCTAAAGTCAACAATACTTCTGTCAAAAAGTCAATTATGTCAGAAAAATGACGCAATTCAGAGCAATGCAGATATTATATGTTTGGATGTAATTGTTATGTGAGATGCAATCAACTCGTCAATCGACCGAATTATTATACTTAATTTAACGCACAACCATAAGACCAACTCCAACAAGAGCTCCGCTGGGCGGGGCATTATACGCCCGTGTGCAGTCCATGCTGTGTTCTATCTCATATGAAGTCCCTGTGACCTTGACCAATGACCCCGGAATAGGTCCTTTACTGAAGGGCTATCCAAAGCAAAGATTTCGATTACCTAGGTACAGCCATGGTTGAGTAATCACCGGCACAAAGTTTTCCCATACAAACTTCCAGTGACCTTGACCCTGGGGCCTCAGAACCAAAAGTTCTCACCCTTGAACCAAAGAGTATTAATACATAAAATTTGGTGATCAATCTTAGATAAAGTTGGTTGTTGGACAAAGTTTTTCCTCATGATTTCTAGGCTACCCTTAAATAAAATTCGGTGAGCCTAGGTACAATCAATATTGAGTTATTGTCCAGAAAATGTTTCAATACAAATTAAGTCCCAGTGACTTTGACTTTTGACCCTAGGTCTCCAAATCAAAAGGGAGGATCCTCTACAAAAGAGCTATCAGCACATTAATCCTTGACAAATGGGCTGATCCACATAAAATTTGTTAACCTAGGTAAACGCATTGTTAAGTTATTGTCCGGACAGGTTTTTTCCATATGATGCCCCTGTGACCTTCACCTTTGACCCAGGGGCCTCAACACCAATAGGGAACATCCTTGACACATGGGCTACCCTCACATAAAATTTGGTGAACTAATTCCATGTTACTTATTAAATATAGCATTATTTCCATTGTTTGCCATTTTGACTTTAATAACATATTGATTGAACATTTGAAGTCACTGCTTGGTAATTTGATATCTTCTGGTTGAAGGTTAAAACTTGACCTAGGGGCCCCAAAACCAATAGAGAACATCCTTGACACATGGGCTACTCTCACATAAAATTTGGTAAACCTATGTTTGTTGGTAGTTCAGTTATTGTCTGGACAAGTTTTTCATTGCTTGCCATTTTGACTTTATTAACATATTACATTTGAAGTCACTGCTTGGTAATTTGATATCTTCTGATTGAAGGTTAAAATTAACCCTGTTTCCCCAAAACTGATAAGTCACATCCTTGACACATGGGCTACTCTCAGATGAAATTTGGTGAACCTAGGTACAGTCATTATTGAGTTATTGACTGGACAATGTTTTTCAATATGATGCCCCTGTGACCTTGACCTTTGATCCAGGGGTCCCAAAATCTTTAGAGCATATCCTTGACACATGGGCTACTCTCAGATAAAATTTGGTAAACCCAGGTACATTGGTGGTTCAGTTTTTGTCTGGACAAAGTTTTTCCATATGACGCCTCTGTGACCTTGACCTTTGAATCTGGGGCCAAAAAACCTACAGGGCGCATCCTTGACACAAGAGCTACCTTTACATAAAATTTTGTGAACCTAGGTGCAGTACTGTTGTTGTTGAGTTATTGTCCGGACAAGGTTTTTCAATATGATGCCCCTGTGACCTTGACCTTTGACCCAGGAGCCCCAAAACCAATAGAGCATATCCTTGACACAAGGGCTTTTCTCAAAAAAAATTAGTTAATCTAGGTAGATTGGTTGTTCAGTTATTGTCTGGACAAAGTTTTTCCATATGATGTCTTTGTGATCTTGACCTTTGAACCTGGGGCCCCAAAACCAATAGAGCATATCCTTGACCCAAGGGCTGCTCTCTCAAAAAAAAATTAGTGAACCTAGGTACATTGGTAGTTCAATTATTGTCCGGACAAGTTTTTCATTGCTTGCCATTTTGACTTTATTAACATACTAATTGAACATTTGAAGTCACTGTTTGGTAATTTGATATCTTCTGGTTGAAGGTTTAAATTTAACCCTGTTTCCCCAAAACTGATAAGGCACATCCTTGACACATGGGCTACTATCATATGAAATTTGGTGAACCTAGGTACAGTCATTGTTGAGTTATTACCCGGACAAGGTTTTTCAATATGATGCCCCTGTGACCTTGACCTTTGACCCAGGGGTCCCAAAACCTTTAGAGCATATCCTTGACATTTTGGGTACTCTCACATAAAATTTGGTGAACCTAGGTACATTGGTGGTTCAGTTATTGTCTGGACAAAATTTTTCCATATGATGCCTCTCTGACCTTGACCTTTGAACCTGGGGCCCCAAAACCTATAGGGCACATCCTTGACACAAGAGCTACCTTCACATACAATTTTGTGAACCTAAGTTCAGTCGTTGTTGAGTTAATGTCGAGACAAGGGTTTTCAATATGATGCCCCTGTGACCTTGACCTTTGACCCAGGGGCCCCAAAACCAACAGAGAATATCCTTGACACATGGGCTACTCTCACATAAAATTTGGTGAATCTAGATAGATTGGTTGTTCAGTTATTGTCCGGACAAGTTTTTTCCCATATGATGCCCGTACATTTTCATGTATCTGAACTGTTATTAAAATTGTTTTAAATACATGTTATTTGTGTTTGACTTGTAATGGACACTGATATATCTAGTTCAAGTTCCAAAAATACAGCTACATTACTAGTCAAGAGAACTATGCAATCGATCATTTATTTTTATCGGGTTTTTTAATGTTTAATTTTTACTAGGTTTTTGACACATTTGACTAAAGAAAAAAAATTTCCTTATCCATAGTACATGAATTTTATAAGAATTCACAGCAAAACATGCATGCAGAAACAAACTTATCAGGAACCGATTATAATCGGAAGAATCGCATCGACATCAGAAACCGATTCCAACTGATGATCGATTACATCCATGAAAATCACACATCGTGAATAAGAATTTCCCGCAAAATTACGTTCGAGATTGCCGGGATGTTCCTTAAAGTCAAAGTAAGGGAAATAACTGCTATAACCGTTACAAAACTCCCCGCAGCGGTTATCTCCCTTTATCAAATCAATTACCACTGCCACCACAAGAAAAATTCGTCCCTCAGAGAGCCGAAAAACTTTTTTCATCTTTTCTTTTACAATTCAATATTTTCAATAAATTTAGTCTTCTCTTAGTAAAATATGATGTTCAAAGTACATAAAGGGAAAAAATAAATAGTATAAATAAATACATTGTAACTTGTAAAAAAAACAAGATTCATTTTACCCTGACACCGGTTACCTAAAGTGCGTAAAATTGCATGAATAACAAAAAGTTACACAAAGTAAATATTAAATGGATTATTGTACTTGTAATTTATTCATGAATTAAACAATTTTGGTACATAATGATATATTTCTATTTAATTTATCTTTATTTATCTTATTTCTTTGGCAGTACTTGTAAATCAACCACATTTTTTATCATGCAATGTTATTTTTCGCTACATTACGCCAAACACATATTAGGCTTACCGTTATTGCTTGTTTTAATTTAAACATAAGTCACATGGTACTACTTGCGTCACGTGATTCATGTGAAGGCAGTGGTTAAAGTTTTCCATACCTGAGTTAATTCCCTTAGAAAAATAAAACTTAAAAAAAATATTGTTTTGTGAAATTTTCTCTATTTTCGGAAGAAAAAAATAAGACGATTAATTTTATCTATTTTAAAAACTTTTCCCTTAAATAATAAAAATAAAAAAACAATAGAATAGAATGATCTATAATCTGGTTTTTTAATCAGAAACAAAGCAGTGTTTTAAGTCAGGACTATTTATTTTCTATATATTAAAATATCTCTATGTAAAATGATATCTTGTTTTATGAGTCTATGGAATTAGGAAAGTGGTTGAAAGTGATATAGATATATATGTGTAAGAGTTAGAATCACCTATTCTACCGTTGGCGATACGTATACACGATGCCTACATAACTCAATTAATTTTCTACCGTGAGTATTACATACTGTATCAATAGAGGCTCTGTCGAGGGTCAAATCAGGACAATAATCATCATCGTCTAAATGAACATTGGTAGAATCATTACATATATAATCATTTTTCGGCGTAGCTGTCTAAGCTGGATTTTGACCTACATTTCTGTATAATGACGTCTGTCTGGGGATTTCGGAAATCCGCCGTTCTATTGGATGATTTTATAAGCACTGAGAATGACGTACGGGGGAAACAGAGAAAACCCCCTCTTCGATTGGATGGCCCTGACACGCGCGAAAAAATAAAGGCCACACTATTGTAATGCAGTGTTTTACGAAATTTTGCTTCGTTCGTAGATAATTTTTTTTGGGTAGACTTCTATTGCTTTCCAAAGTGTTTTTTTATTTTGTAACAATAAAAAGTTACGTGTCAAACACAATATTTTATGGGTAAAATGAATTACGTCTCCAGATGTGAACCGGTTTCTGGTAAAAAGTCTGACATATAACCCAATAATTATTAAATTAGCCTCACTACGTCCAGTTTCCGGGGTTTACACTTTGAGAGTCACAGCTCCACATATACACCAGTTCATTGTTATTTTTATGATGTCTATAAATAGTAACAAGGAGCTGATAAATACTACAGGTAACCGTTCGCTGGTTGGCAAGAAATGATAGCGAGTAAATACAATGAAAACACAGTAATTTTAAAATTGCAATTACTAACTCATTTTTCATCAAACAATTTTGCATTTTATATCACTAGAAAGGTCTTGAAATTCATATTTTGAATATCTAAAAATTATTTGTCAAAAAGAATTGTTTTTTGTTGGCGAGTGTTTTAATGATCTGCCCTATGAAACATTTAATATTCATAGCTCGAAGAGTTGTGTTTAATCAATTTAATCGTGCGGTTAAAGTGCTACTAGGGTATCAGTATTTTTTGTGAGCCACAAAATAAGAAATCTAGATGAATCGGTCTAGTAAACGCAGTTGTACCCCTTGTATATAAGTATATTAAAGGTATGTTGGAAAAATCAAAGGGAGGTAACTTGACAATTCCCTGTGGTTATCAGTGTACGGCAATTGCATTGGCTGTCATATTGTTTACGGTAGGCAATCATGTGCCAAGTCTGCGAAACTGGTCTGCAAATGTTGTTGATGAAGTGATGATGCGTGGTCACAACTTGTATGAGCAAATACTAACGGAATCTGGCAATCCATCACCACGTCAAAAAATAGGTTTTAACATTAGTGGTCCTATGTAAATGGCTCTTCTGTGACCTTTGACCTTTTCCTTAGGTGAGCACCCAGGGCCCTTTGGGCCCTCTTGTTTTTAAATCGACGCCGTTTGTCTTTTTTAAAGACATTTCTTGTTATTACCAATACGACTATTCCAGTCACCAATCAAAAATAGTGAGCCTTGGCTCTCAAAATCACAAATATCATTTTGTAGAATATCAAATAAATCAACATTTACAATATTATAAACAGGTGAGTTCTCACACCAAATATAAACACCACACATATATACATCATTATGAAAGTGAAAAAACTGTTTGTCTAATTTTAACCAAATTATAGCGTCATGGTGAGATCGTACAATTTTAACACAATCCGCGATAGTCTCTTTGATATAAACTGAATGTGTCTGTTATGATACTGTCATCATCACTTAAAGAGATGCCACCAAATTTATAATAAAGGCTTGAACAAGTTTCATGATGCACGTGGGGGGGGGGTAATGTGTTTTACGCTTTCCGTTCATGATTTAAATGAGCAAAATGCGATAAAATAAGTTTCTATAGGGATTCGAACCCGCGATAAAAAGATTTGTAGTCTGACCCTTTCCCCACTCGGCTACACAAACTACGACACATATTGCAAATAAGATATAGTACATAAGTGTTATGAGCTGACAATACGTTCTACGTGAGCTACCGAAATTAACCGAGTATTAAATAAACCATGTAATGTGACGTTTTAATTTATGCAATCAGACAGTTCAATATAATCGTACAATAATTGGCAGGCTGTTCGAAAAATTAACAATTGAGCATCTTTTCATTTTGTTATTTATGAGGGTCATATTTTTTTTATTTAAGTAAGGTTTAAGCAACTGGGATATGTCATGTGACCTTTCTTAGATTTCCACGGGATAACATTTTTGTACCGTATTTGAAACATTTGATAAATAAATATTATAAATATCTAAAGTCTGCGCTTTAAAATTATGAATCGTAGTTAAAAGAGTTATATTCAATATATTAAATGGTGTGGTAAAAAGCTATCAGGGTATTGAGAATGTTTTGTTCATTTAGAAATAAATCTACATTAAGTTTTATACAAAACGCGCGGTTGAATCCCTTGTATATCATTCATGAATATCAATATATACAAATATACACTATACAGTATGTTAGAAAATCAAAGTAATGTAACATGACATATTCCTGTGGTTTAACATGGTGAAAAGTTTTATAAATCATATCCAAAGGTTGATGACGTTATACTTAATCATGACGTAAGAAAGCTGATGCAATTAAACATGAACACCATAAACACAAAACAAACAACATCGTATTTAATGGTGTTTACCAGAAAATATTGCTTTTCTTCATTAATGTGACATTTTTATATACTTTGTAAGTAATTGAGTTCAGAAAATAACACAAAACGAATGTTATTAGTTCTTCAGTGACGCTGGCTTTCATCGTAAAAAGGACATTTATACGGGATCAACATTGGTTATACTATAGAAAACGTCAACAAATTTACTCTTAATTATCAATGTCCCTGTTGACAGTTTTGTGTCACACACATACCTAGAAATTAGATTAGAATGTCGGAATAAATCTATTTTATGATTTGATTATTTTTTGTTTATTCCATTATAATAAAATGTACCAAACAAGTGCACACGGCTTAGTTTTTATCTGAAAATAACGGGCAAAACTTGGAATACAAATAAAATCATCAAATCAGTCCATTTATGTAGTGTAAAAATTATATAGTCTATATTTTCGACGGTGTTTTTTTTTAAAAAATGAATCAAATGAAAATAATCACGGTTTAAAACATGTAATGTGTATCTAAGAAATTTTGAAAATAAATAAGAGTTAAGAATTTGTATTAATTTTTATTTTTTGATCTTTAAATTTGAAATGAGAATTGAAAAAAAACCCAACATTTTGTTTATAATATATTTCGTATTGAAGTTATCATTAATACAGGTCGTCCACGTAAACATTGCGTATATAAACATAGCCAGTTTCATTACACTCCAATATTTAGGGGTGTATATTATTTCTATTGTTTTATAGTTTAGTTTTTTGACACTTATTTTATGAACATACTATTATAAAATTTAAAATGTCCATTATACAATACTAAAAATAAATGTAAATAGTACATTTGTATTTTTTAATCCGTAAAATAATGTTCATGCATTGGCTTATTGGCCTTTCCTGTGGACAAGTCTAATGTTTAAAGTACAAAAACATGCATGATCTATAATATGACCTGTACATCATGAAATAGTTCTTTCTTGAATTGGTAAAGGAATTGTTTTCGTCAACTTTGTAAATGTGAACTTCGATATTTGACACTCGCCATTTACCTCACTTTGATTTATTTATAAAATATTTTTTATGTATATGTATCAATGAGCCACCCGGCTAGCTCAGTCGGTAGCGCACTAGTCTACTGATCAAGGGGTCGTGGGTTCGATTCCTTGGTGGTGCATACTTTCGTGGTGCTTAGCCATGAAATAATTTGTACGACCATTCACCCTCCTACCACTGATTCTAAATCATGTAGAGCAGTAGTCAGTCATTGGCGAAAGTATGCGCTCAGTAGTTAGTTAACAGATAAATTCAGGGATTTAGTCTTTTCAGGAACAGTGAGACGGTGGGCTGACCGCCGTGATATAATCATGGGATGCTACGGCGTTAGACCAAAAAAACAAGCAAACATATGTATAAATGAAAAATATTGTTTGGATTTTTTTTTCAAATTAAGTGTTTCGTTTTGTATCATTGAATGATAGTACTTGATTGTATCAATAATATGACCAAACTAGTGAGTGTCCGGTTGCCCTGGACTAACACGTTTTGGTTCGGGCGACCTAAATCTTTTTGGGCAACCATAATGGGATATAGTGCTTGCTTTTAAAATGATTTTTTGGCAAGCGACTTTCGTATCCTAATAAGGTAGACAGTTGTTAATTATATTGACAATGAAAACCAAAAAACAATGCATTGGGAATATTACGGCGGTCAGTCAATATACTTGAAAGGATAATCTCTTGATTTAGCTGTTAAACACTAATTAGGTGCTTATTTCCATCAGTAACTGACAACTTCTCTACATGATTTAGAGTCACTTGTATGAGAGAGAATAGCAGTAAAATATTTAATGACCAAACTCAACGAGAGAATGCCCCACCTGGGAATCTAACATAAGCCCACTTATTGCCTTTTTATGAAACATTGTTATGATGGATTATTCTTGACATACAACATACACATGTATTATAAGGGTCTGGAAGTCCTAGTTTGTTCTATTGTTCTTGGAAAAGCGACATATCTTCAAATACTTGTCTGGGGTTAAAATGCACTTGTTCAGAAGTTCAATATTAAAACAAAATGCACATTAAGAATTATGATAATAAATACGTTCTATAAGTAATGATAACTTGATGACAATATAATACAGGGTAGTTCATTGATGAATTTGAATGAAAACATTTAGACATTTACATTATTTAAAATATTTGCAATTTTCAGCGAAAACATCCCCACTCCACAGACAATCAAGATATTGACTTGCCACATACATAAAATGAACCATTCGGAACTCCTCGGCTATTGGCTACGAATAACCTCGGACATATTTAGGCTCAGTTTTTAAACTACATGTGTTGAAGCAATTAAATCATCCATCGTTAAGGCGATGATTGATGTTTCGTTTTAGTCAGTAAAAATGAAATAACACAGTTCAATGATATCGCTAAACAATATTTTCTTCAATATATAACATAAAAAAATGCTTTGACAGAATTCTGTGTGTATAATAGAAGAATTAGATTTTGCATAACCGCGCGTAGGTAGTAACATCCGAAGCCGCTAGGGTAGACACCCACAAATTCCTCCGTAATTATTCATTCATGAAAGGTCGAGGTGTTCCGAATGAAAATGAACTATTTGGACAATTCGGGTGTAAAAATTCTATTTCCGTGTCAATTATTATTATTTTTATCTCATGTATATCTAATTCGTGTACATGATTGATATATCTCGAGGGATGAACCAAACACTATTGTAACTCCCTTTTATTTCAAATAGAGTTACAATAGTGTTTCGTTCAGCCCTCTTTCTTATAAAAACAAAAGTATATCATATTCTACCAGAATCAACACGTGTCACTTGATGGATGGTTTATCATATTTCCTATTTATGTCCGTATAGTCCATGTATGTAATAGGAACAAAGAAATCACAAAGATTAATGCTGTGTATATTCATTTATATAATTCAATGCCACGAATCAAGCAATACTCGATCAATCACATTCGTTATACAATCATTACTCGGGAATTATTATTGTAATTACTGTCCGAGATAATGATAAAAATGTAAAAAAACTCCTTTATTCGAATAATAAGTCGCGCATTATCATGTAATCACAGTCCGATAATGATCAAAGAACGCTACACGTGGAATACTCGGATAAAGAGTAATACTATACCAATCATATTCATAACCAAATCTAACTTTCTATAGATACAGTTCAGAATATTTAAACATTAAGTTAGGGAATTATCCCCGTCTAATTTGATTTATAACAAACATGGGTAGCTATAATCATAAAAATGATCGGAACAATTTTGCGGAAAAATGCTTCATATATAAATTAATAGAAATACTCATATTTATCAAAATAGAGGGATTCTGCCATGATAGAAGTTTCCATTGAAATGTGGAAAATTTTGTCATGGGAATTACATCCAATTCCGCCCTCATGTTTGATATTCACCTGTCTGAAAGAATTCAATATTACTAATAAAATCTAAGACTTGATAACTTTATAATTCGCTTTCATTAAATGTCATCTTTAAATTGTTTTCCGTGCGATATAACAATTTTGTGTTGATGTGCAGTTTAACCCAACATAACAAAAGAAAAATTCCATACATGTATTATGCAGAACACTGAAGTATCAATCAAAGTACAAGAGTCAAAGTTAAAAAGTCAGTTTGACCCTTATGAATTCCCAAAATACATTCGTACTGTACTCGTAAATTAGAAAATGACAGTTTACGTAAACGATGTTTTTCTGTTTTTTTTTAAGTACCACATCATTTACGAAAACTGTCATTTACTAAATCCAGAGATTTAGCCTTTCAATGAACAGTGAGTAGGTTGACTGACCGCCGTGATATGACCTATATAATGTGTTTCTACGGCGTTAACCCCAATAAACCAAACAATACTACATTTTTGAATTATAAGTACATATAATTACAACCTGAATGAAATAACAAAATCCGATTGGTCAAAAGTGAACACGTGACCTAAAAAAATGTGCTTTTATTTTCGTATAAACTGCAGTTTTGAATGAATGACGTCACGCCGGAACTACTTTCATGACTCAAAAGCTATTTTTAGCGCGTTCCCACGCTATGACGTACAGGTCAATAACTATAATGTCAATGGAAAGTACATGATACACAAAACCAATAAGAAAGGTGCAATCAACTTTTATTGAAAGAAATTAAAATGAGTTTAATGTACAATACAATTGTGCAGTAATATACCGTTCTTTATCTATATTTAATAAGATGTAATGTTCCAGGAAGTAAATGATATGCTAAATGCAGAATTAAGAATTAATCTTTAATTTTAACTTAAGCTACATTGACAGCATTTAAACCATTAAATGTTTATTTATTTTTCTAGCGAATCAGTCTTCTTTTTCAAATGATTTTCATGGCATTGCCCTTCTGAAGTGCATGCTCTAATGGACTGGTATTCATTCATATAGATATCTGAATACTTTGGTTTCCGAGGCATCTAGTTTCACTTTCTTGTCTGAAAACAAAAAAAAAAAAACAACCAATAAATGAAGATAAATAAAGCTTTAAATACCAAGAGTTCGACACATTTAAATTGATCCACAATAAGATAAGTAATCAGTATTTTTGCAAACATCAGTATGTCATGGCAAACATTTCAAAATAACTCAAGTTGCCTCTCATCAAGTAAAAAAAGAACGTATAACATAATGATATGTACATTGGATAATAGGTGTATCTAGGCATAATGATGTAGTATCCGCAGAAGTGCATGGGTATACTTCATGCATATACATTCTGCATTGAGTAGTGAACAAGGTCAATAATTATAACGTTTATTATCAGACCGGAATGAAAATGCTTCCAGATTAATATGACCAGACTTTGAATCTATCTTAGTACCGATCATTTTAAAATGTACATGAGAACATAAAAGCATATAAACCATATAATCTCCGTAATTTGGGGATAAATAATAAACATTCACTTACTCAGTACAGAAAATAGCTTGTCTTTCCATCCAATGTCTTGACATGTAAATTTCCTGACTCGGACTGACTGCTTAAGACTTAAGTTATCATCAAGTGATCCAAATTTCAGTAGTAAACTTTCTCATTCTGATTATTCTGATTAAATAACACAGCCTCAGTCTCAGATGCTATTCAACTCGGAAAAATGTACATCCAACAACCGCTCATTTGTAATCACTGGTGGTTTCAACGAGTTGACATATTAATCTAAGTCACAACTTGCATCATAAACTCACGTGTTCTTCGTAGAAACTTGAAACTTGTTAAACCGTTTAAAAGAGTTACACAATAGCGTACCACCTCTCATGTGTTCTTTTATTAAAAATAAACTCAATGCATGTTCATTTCAATGTATCATTAATGCCGTTATGTCCGAAAACAATGAAAAACTGCATCCAATCGAAGAAAAAAATGGCCGACGGTTGGCATTAAAAAACTGTTAACCGAATGAAATCAATGCGCACTATTACGCATTATTGCGTAATTTGGCTCTACGCATTAGAAAATAGGTCTTTATTCTAACGCAAATTTCGCAAAAAATGGTTGTAATTATAAGGAATGAATGTATAGAAACTGACTTTCATCGAAAAATAAACGTCATTTTGGTGATAGCTAATTTCAGCATAAAGGCCTTCGGCCTTTATGCAAATTAGCTATCACCAAAAGTGACGTTTATTTTTCGATGAAAGTCAGTTTCTATACATTCATTCCTTAAGTACATTAAGCCCGTGATTGAAAATTGGAATACATTGTGTATATCAGATCATAAAATAAATGTATTTGTCAGACTCTTGATATAGGTTGGGTGACAATATAACTTACCTTTTGTATGTTTGATGACATATTTCTGTTTCAGTATCAAGGAACACAAATGTTTAGACAATGTCCCATTCAAAATGATACAATAGTGTATTGTGTGGATTGTAAACAACTGACATAACCATACGATAAACATGACACTTACATGACCATTTGATTATCAGAAGTCCCAAATGTAACATAAAATTGTAAAAAATCATCAATGTTTGATAACATCTCAAATTCTGAACATATATCCAAAAGCCCACTGTCGTATAGGATATAATGACATCACTCATTGGGGGTCACGTAGAGATGACCTGCGCGTCGGCCAATAAATACGTAGCTTTCATTTAGATTTTTGATTTCTAATTTATATTTTTAAATGAAGGTTTGCGAGCTAATTTGACAACGGTGTGATTGGACGACTCTTTTCAGATTGCGCGACGTAGACGATGTAAACATTAATATAATGAATACGTCATGAATATTAGCCTGAACGTGACCACTGGTCTAAATAACCAGATCTTAGATAAGCGAGTAGGCGAGCGGAAATTTGAGATCGGTTTTCAATCAGAATGTCCCAAGTATAACAAATTGTGCACTAAATCATGAATGGATCCCCATATATTGTTTGTTACTAGATCGCTAAATATTAATGAACGATATTTAGAGTTCAATGTTACTGTTTTGAAGCACAGAACAGAATATACTCTTTATTAAAGGGTTTGAGCAATACTTATCACCAAAATAAATATGTTACATGTACACATATACGATTTCATTCGACACGAAAACATATCATATAACATAGATATACAAAAGGTGGACAACAAAAACAGAAAATCAACTCTTTTTTTTATTCTGCACTTGTTTGTCATCAGTTCTGTACCTCAAACAATTTCTGTTCAATATAGTTGGTCTATTTCATTCATAGTAAACCGTGTTCGTATTTTTACGCTATAACTGATTTTCAAGCAATTTCTCATCAAATACTAAATATTTAACATTTTTGCCCAGGCACATTTTCGTATAGAATTTGGTTATTAAATGATTCCTATGGTCATGCTCCCTCCTACCACTGATTTTTAATCATGTTGGGCAGTTGTAAGTCAGTATGCGACTAGAAACTGGTTAACAGCTAACTCCAGCAAGTAAGCCTTTCCAGGAATGGTGAGTTGTTTGCGTGACCAATTCAATGTGTTGTAACGGCGAACCAAAAAATGAGATAAACGTTTAGTCAGTGCTTTCAGTACTTTGAAATAATCTTGAAAGTAATGACACATGTTTCTATGTAGGTGAATATACATGTAGTTAATACATCAAAGTGACACGTGTTTATATGTAGGTGAATATAGTTAATACATCAAAGTGACACATGTTTATATGTAGGTGAATATAGTTAATACATCAAAGTGACACGTGTTTATATGTAGGTGAATATAGTTAATACATCAAAGTGACACATGTTTATATGTAGGTGAATATAGTTAATACATCAAAGTGACACATGTTTATATGTAGGTGAATATAGTTAATACATCAAAGTGACACATGTTTATATGTAGGTGAATATAGTTAATACATCAAAGTGACACGTGTTTATATGTAGGTGAATATAGTTAATACATCAAAGTGACACATGTTTATATGTAGGTGAATATAGTTAATACATCAAAGTGACACATGTTTATATGTAGGTGAATATACATGTAGTTAATACATCAAAGTGACACATGTTTCTATGTAGGTGAATATAGTTAATACATCAAAGTGACACATGTTTATATGTAGGTGAATATAGTTAATACATCAAAGTGACACATGTTTATATGTAGGTGAATATAGTTAATACATCAAAGTAGATATAACAATAAAGAGGAATAAAGACTAATGATATATTTAGTAATGTATTGTTAAGTTATACATATCATGTCACGATGTTACAGCTGCTTTATGTCTATTTAGAATATCTTAGTTCATATATTTTATCTTTTAGGGATATGAGAACCGCAGATACGATATATAAAGGAAATACAATGGAAATAAGGATTAAATTATGTTTGTGCCATTTCTGTATTTCAATGTATTCGACATTGTCTTTTAATACGTGTCATTTGAAAAGTGCAATGATAACTCTAAATCAAAATAAAAATTTTAAACAAAATTGTAGGTAAAACTTTTCATGCATGATTCCGATGTTCCGGGATTCGATACGACAATTTAATTCAGTTAAGTATGTTGGGCAACGACGTTATTCGTTATAAGCAATTTATCATAACCGCATCATTAATGCAATTTATATTTTACGTAAAAAACTCTAGTCATTTTATATTTGATTCAGACCATTGTTTCATATTATGAGTATGTTATTTCATTGAAAAAAATATATACGAGCTATAGTGTATTGTGTTTGTCGTAAACATATTTGTGTTTTCGTTTTCGGTTTGTGTGTTTTTGTGAATAGGTACCTAGGTTTGTCAAATTTGAGTTCACGCTTAACAGAATTCCAATTTAGCATGGCCTAAGAGAAATTATGAAACATGAAGTGTAATGAAATATATAGAGCTCAGGCACTTTTTCAAGCATCTCTGATAAACAGGAAATGTTATTATCGCTAAAATATGTTGACGTTATTCATTGAATGTCAAAGTGATAGTATATTGACACAGAAAGTAAAATTAGGTTGTCAACAATAAATACATGAGTATTTCATTTGCCGTGTTCTATTGTAAGTATTAGGGATCGGACAATATGGCGATATATCGATACAATATCGATACGTCGATCAACGATATGTATTGACCCAGCACGATACAACCCTGATATTCGTAATCATTGTTTTTTCAGTAATCCGCAGGTTCGCCAGATTCGTTCAAGAAATTTAATATCTGTGGCTGTTTGTAAAACGAGTCTAGCACGTCTCAACCGTTGGACATTTGACTCAACATTTGGGCGTCTCAATCCGAAGTTTGCACACCTTAATCTGCAGATAGAGACAACTCAACCCATTGACAACCCGAGATCATAAATAAAATCATGTGAAATTTTGTTATATTACAATTACAACCCGTGTCGTATCGCTAATTATCATATCGTCTTCTTTCGTATCGATACGTATCGTATCGTGTGATGACTGTATCGTCTCATATTTGTTTTATTACGTAATGTCTTGAAACAATAAAAACACTGTATCAACACGAAGACAAACATGGCCGATGGCAGACATTAAAACGCATTTACCAAAAATAAATATTTGAGCGATACAGTATTGCCTCTTTTGAACAACACCCACTGGGAGGCACTAAATCGTGTTTCTGTTCAGATGTTGTTGCTCTGTAGGGTATAAATTTAATCCGAATTAAACCGACGGGAAATATCATTAATTGTTATCGTGCTGAGGATTTGCTCTATAGAGGGCCATTTTGCAGAGGTTATACTGCATAAAATGTTGTGCTATTGTGCTGTTAAACCCAACAAAAACAACCAAACTATGAATAAATTTTTAATTTAGCATGTCAATTTAACAGAAGAAAAGTCTGGCTGTAAAACATATGGATGGATATATACAATAAGTAATATTCTTTTATTGTTTATATAAAAAGAAATAAGTAATATCTACTTTCTATTTAAATTCTGAATAATTAATTTCTTTTCACAAAAATGAATACTTAGAAACTGCTACACAATAGTGTGGACCATTTTGTTATTATGCTTGTCTAAGTTCATATACAATGTTTCAAAACCACCGCATTTTATTTCAATTGTATTAAACATAACCGCCCGGCTAGCTCACTTGGTAGCACACAAGTCTGCTGATCGAAGGGTAACGGGTTTGATTCCTGGGGGGAAACACTTTCGTGGAGCTTTGGTCGTGACTTTTTCTTAACGATCATTCTCCCTCCTACCAATGATTCTTAATGATGTAAGACAGTTGTCACTGACGAACGTATTTGCCTAGTAGTTGGTTAACGGTTAAATCCAGAGATTTAGCCTTTCCAGGCGGAGTGATTAGGTTGACTGACCGCCGTTATATGACCTATACAATGTGTTACTACGGTGTTAAACCCAACAAACATAATCAATGTATTAAAGATGAACATCCTGCATCTAAATGTCATCATTCCAGACAATAATCTAAATTCAATCTTATTTCAAATTAAGTTTGTATTGTGATACATATGCATGGTTAGTTTAAATCATCTTCAAAATTCAGACATACCTGATTGAAGTATTGTTATGCACAGTATGTAGTTATAAACAAATCACAAATATTGAATGCATTCAACATCTTGTGCATTTATTAGAGATACAAATATTCACTAGAAAGTCGATTCGATCGGATTTTTTTCGTCTGGACCAAATTTTTACCTTTATTTTAAACTTGTACAGTTTGTTCTACCATTCCTGTTTGTCCAATGAAATTCTCTTCCGAAATTATTTAAGAGAATTGCAGAGGCATTGCACGTACGATATATTACGACTTAGGTTACACTTACGCTATACTTACGATACACTTACGCTATACTTACGTTATATTACGATACACTTTTGCAGTAAACAAATCCACGATAGTTTAGGCGATGAGAGATGTTTCGTTTTAGTCCGTAAATTTGAAATAATACAGTTCAATGATATTGCTGAACAACACTGAGAAAAATGTATAACATAGAAATATGTTTTGACAAAGATCGCATTGAATACTACAACAACTATTTTGCATAACCGTTACGTACTTCGCGTGCTTTGCCTCGCGTACGTAGTAAAAACCAAAGCCGCCAGGGTAGACCCCCCAAGAACCCTTCCGAGATTATTCATTCATAAAAGGTCAAGGTGTTACGAATGATCTCGCACTTTAGAAAGAGAACTGAGGCGAATGTTATACCAATAAGTGTCAATTGCGATGTTAAGCGACGCTACAGTGTATATTTATGTAAATACTATTTCTGTTAGCATTAGATAAATGTCAGTTTTATTTGATCAACAATTGACTTAATGGCGTTAATATTTAGCTCAGCTGGTCAGGATGTCGACAATCTTTCTAGTTTCGATAATTAACTACAGCCCTCAGAGCAATATTTATACTTGTTTGTTCTATTATAGATTTCCTGTCACGTATTAACCTCTAAATAATTCTTTTTAACTTGATTACATAAATACACCTTACAATTTATCCGGAAACCACCACTACTCTGTCTTCCAATAGTTCCTTTGCAGTACAATTAATGTAATTGCTACAATTTCTATTTTCAAGTTTGGGGAACTATAAGTTTATTATGCATTTTAAAAGCCGGATTTTTCATCGAAAAATCGGCTTATAGTTTGGCATTTAAGATTTTTTACCAATATTTTTCTGCCATTTATTGTCCAATCTTAATGAAACTTCATTCAATGATAACATAAAATGTGATGAACAGAATTAAAAAGAAATCGTAACTCAACTTTTTCAAGGAAACACCGGGGTAGGTTTTAGATTGGATTCGAAAACTTAGAATTAATGATGTCGTAGTAGTTAAGAAACTAGTGGGTAATTTGACTGTAAAAGAAAGTGAATGAGTAAAAAGATGTTGATTATTAGTAGAACGCAGCAAAATGGCCAATGGGGGATCTGGCTAGATTTTGAAGTAGTTTTTAGTTTTTGCTTTAATTTTCGGCATTATTCTTTTTATAGTTGAAACTTCAAAAGGAGCTTAAAAATATGCTGTTGAAAAGTTTAATGCATTCATGAAACTTGTTTAGATTTTATCACCAACCATGCTTAATTATATTTAAAAAATATGTAGCTATAAAAATAATCATTGAAAGTTTTAGATAGTGATAAATTTCCTGTCTCCTAACTTTTGCTGACCACTGTATATTATTTGATGTAAGGAAAAAATTGAAGAATATTGAGTGAGAAGTGTTTTACAAAACATTTGATTAATATAATTTTAATCACGACCTATTGGTATCAAATATATGCAAGATAGTGATATAGTTAGTTGGTAGAAGAGACATTTTATTTGAACTATAAATCACCATTTCGCCAATGTCTGCTTCATTTTTGCCCAAAATTTGCCTTTGTGTGTTTTAGTCAAACCGTATCACAATGCAACGAGTGGCAAGTACTGGAACCAGAAGTGTTCCGAAAGAGAATTTAAAAATTAAAGACAAAAATGAGGTATGTTATCTCCCTTTGTTTTGATTTATAGAATGACTAAAGGGAGGTAACTAGAAATTAAAACATCGACACTCGACTCAGTTTAGACACCGTATACAGAAAATAATTCTCCAAAACACACTTTACCTTAAGATGCAAAAGACATTCGTCTATTCCAAATAAACTGCCTTTATTTAATATGGGCAAATATAGAAATGTTTTTTTTTTGTCTGTTAATTTCGTCACATCATTAATTCTTCTCAATATGTGTGTGGTGTTTTCTGTGATAACATAATATTGGATAACTTAAAAAAAGGAAATACACAATGTACTGTTATCAGATAGTTTACTTTACTTGTTGTGGAATCTATTTGATTTCTGTATACTCATTGGGAAAAGGCTTGTGATGCTGGACAATTGTGAACTGTTTTGAGATTTGCTTTATGTTTGCCTAAATAAGGGATATGTATCACAAAGTGCTAACTAAATTGTAAAGTGTACTCTACTTAGGATATTTATTTCAACTGGATTACTTAATTGTAAATAATTATTAAAATAATACTAAGTGTTATATGTATGCAAGTCTAGTAAAGCGACAAATTATAGAATATAACATTGAAAATGTATTTTATCATATAATTTGTTCAAATTTGTGTTGACATTTAACATACATTTTATTTAAATATTAGTGTATTTGTTAAAAGGATTTACGAATTTTTGTTTCGTAAGAATTTTTGTATTACGAAAAAAGGGTTTTTTTTATTTTGTGAAAAAATGAAAACATTTATTTCCTGAATTTGGAATCGATTTATTGAAATCTGTATGCTAGGATTCGTACAATTTACGTGGAATAAGTTGTTATTTTAATTTGATTATGCCTATTTTATTCACTTATATACAAATACATGTGATACAATTAGTAAATTTATTCTTGGGGGAAAAG
This sequence comes from Mactra quadrangularis, assembly GCA_025267735.1. NCBI lineage: Eukaryota > Metazoa > Mollusca > Bivalvia > Venerida > Mactridae > Mactra > Mactra quadrangularis. The sequence continues at coordinate 40,689,829 of CM046305.1, read as the reverse complement.
CTTTACATAGGAATACGTATAAATGAAATTTGTGAACAGTTTTTAATGATTTGTTAAAAGTATAAATTTTACTGGTGTTTTACTTCGTGTGCTAGAAGTTATTGAAAAATAAAAAATGGAAAATTTCACTGATCAAGAAACTGACTATGCGGATTATTATGGAAGTGAAGTATCGCCTGAACTTTTCTATTTTGCAAAATATGCAACGATATACCTGCAACCGGTCATTTTTTCTGCGGGACTTTTAGGGAACTTTATGTCGTTTTGTGTATTCTTGTCCAAATCTATGAGGAAAATATCTTCTAACATGTGTAACTGTGAGTGCTGTTTCTGCTTTTTAGTTTGTTTGTCACTTTTCGCTAATTAATTTAGTTGAGTTCATTTACCGGAAGTGGTCAATCAGCTGTTTGACAAGTGTCACTTTTTAGTCAGTTCTCGAGGTGTTCACTTCGTCTTTTCTTTGTCTTGCTCATTGTTCTGAGTTGTGCACATTGAAGTGATAGTTTGGTAAGCTTTTATTTATGTATTGTTCGTTGCTGTTGTAACTGTAAGGTTCCGTGGTTTAATTTATGTACTGTTTACGCGTTATGCGTTCAGTTGGTTTCATAACTTGTTGCTCGTGAATCTCGTGAATTTTCTTAGTTTACGCGCGAAATATTTAACGGAAATGAATTCATCTTTTTAACATTATCATTAATTAATATCATCATATATAACTTTCTGCATGTAACTTAATATGCACTTTTCTTTTTCACAGCGTTTATATATTTGTATGGAAGGATGTTTTGAGATAGCCAATAGTGAATGGTATTTGATATTACATATCTGTAAGTACTCCTTATTATCATTGTTAATGGTTGTCAATTAGTTATACACATTTATTAAACACGGGGCTGATATTGAAAGGACCAGGTTAATGTTTATTTATTTATTTTGTAATTATATATTGTTTTAATGTCGATACTGTATTATATAATTTTATGTATTTGATAATTTACTGCGTACTAGGCATACGCGTGTAACGAGTAATGGTTTGACCATGAAAGAACTATGGCAGTGAAGATGATAAGTAGAGTTAATTATATTTATTCTAAATTGTTCTTTTTATGTATTTCAGTACCTTGTGTTGTGTTGTTGTTGTTGTGTTTTACTTGGAATTATCTGTGAAATTGTCATGTGACATTTTTACTAAAACAAATGTACAACTGGTTATGCTATTATAAACAAGAGATTGAACTTGAGACAATTGTTTGTTATTTTCTTTATTGAGAAGATTGTTACAAAACCAATAAAGGGACAAGAGTTACAATGGAGCCCCCAGTGATGTTTACCAGTCAGACACCAGGTACATTTGTTTTTTAATTTGAAAAGTTAGTGTGGACACTTTTTTATGTAGCCGGGGAGGATTAATTGGAACAGATATATACATCTCTTATTATTTACTCCAGCAAGATTTACATCTCTTATTATTTACTCCTGCAATATTTACATCTCTTAGTATTTACTCCTGCAAGATTTACATCTCTTATTATTTACTCCTGCAAGATTTACATCTCTTATTATTTACTCCTGCAAGATTTACATCTCTACATCTCTTTATTTACACCTGCAAGACCATCAACTTACTAGCTAGTATTGTGACATTTGACTGTGTATTTGTTGAACTTGTGAATTGTTGACTGGTCCAAGTGTATATTGGTATTGGTGAGTTACATATTTTTCATCAGCCCCATATTGACATTTTGTATTTAATATTTGGAAATGTTATTATTTTTGTAAATTGAGAATTTTTGGAAGAGATTATTTTGAGCGAGAGATATTGTTTCACCTGCACTCGACTGTAACAGTGGTGAAGGATTGGTGAAGGTTAATTGCATGAACCCTACCCCTGTTCTTTTTAAACATAACTAATTTTAATTTATCATGTCATAAACATACTAATAGCCGTACTGAATCATTTATATATTCCGCGTTTTAAAACCGACCATTCGCGTGTGATTCATTGGTATTGTATGTAATGGTTTTGTATTGAGAGTTTTGGATTCTAGTGTACTTTGTAATTGCTCTACTTTAGTGTGAAATTTGGTTATATTTCATTCAATTGGTTGTTTTTTTGATAACAACTGTTGTTATTCTAGAAAAAACAACTGCAAAGTATAGTTCATTGGTTACTTTATGTTTCCTTTGGTTGTATAGATTATTTATTTGATTGTGGAATTTTGATTTGGGATTTAAATTTGAGTTACTTCCCTTTGAATTGTTTTTGTTTATTGGACATTGGATTTTGAATTTGTAATTAAATTTGAGTTACTTCCCTTTCACTTGTTTTGTTTATTGGACAGTGGACATAGTGTTGATTTGTTTCTTGTGTTCTAGAGAAATGAGTTTGAATTGTAGTTGATTTTATTTCTTTGAGTTTTGTGTTCATGTTTATGGTGAACTGAAAGATTTATTTTTAATCTTGAGAATTTATTTGAGTTTAATTAGCTCATGTTTTCAGGTTTCAAACCACATTGATTTATTCATTATCTTAGTTACATTGTATTATTCTAATATTAACCTTAAACATTTTATTTCAGGTTTAGAATTTATTTAGGTAATACTAATACTAGTTAAGAATTATAACCATTTCAGGAAATAATTTAATCATTGTTGGATAATTGTGACATAACTGAATTAAGATAGTTACTTCCCTTTGTTATTTGTTTATATACAACATTACTTCTCTTGTCTTTTGTTTACATTCAAAGTTACACTCACCTATGTCATTTGTTTACATGCAAAAATTACTTCCCTTGTCTGTAGTTTACGTACATAGTTACTTCCTTTTTGATTTTGTTTTCATGCAAATTACTTCCCTTACATTGTTTTAAATTGAATTTAATTTATTTTGAAATATTGAGCTTCCAGTATTTTTGTGTTAGTTTAATTTACTTTGATTTTGAATGAATTCTTAATTGTATATTGGACTTTGAGTAATCGATTTCAATTATTGACAAGTGAAATTTATTTTGATTAGATTGTTTAAGTAAATTGATCTTGAGTCATAGTGTATTAAATTTAAGTGAGTTGTACTGTACTTGACAAAAGTTTATTTTTGTAATAGCAGTCAATACTTAAACATTGTTTGTTAATATAACGAGTATTTATAGCTGGAATCCTTTGAGTACTTTTAGACATTGATACTTAGTGTTTTATATTTGAGATAAAAAGTTATTAATACTTAAGTTTGAAATTTACTTGAAATTTACTTGAATTTTACTACTTTGTGTGTCAAGCTACACTTACTACATTTAACTTTGTCATATGTAAGTTGACATAACCTAGACATTTAATAGTAATTGGTTGTATTTGCTAAAATATTTTTCTCATTTTGTGGGTTTTATAAACTTAATTGTGTTTCATCGTTTATAGTATTATACTTCATTACTTTTGTACTGTAACATTTGGTACTTATAAGAATTATTTAAATTTTAGTAAGATTCATTACTGAGAATTCATTAGTTTCATTCAGAACTTAAACACACTATTCTTATTCAATTTACATATAATAATTGAATACTTTTATAACTTATTTTAGTACTATTTAAATTTTGTTAACTGAAAATGGCTACTAAAGATAGATCTTTTGAAGATACTAAGAAACTTGATGAAATGTATGGTTTACCAGTCAGTCATGATAAATCTAAAACAGATTCTGATGTATCAAAAACTAAGTTTCCCAGAATTTCATTATTTTATGGTGAGTCAAATAAAGGTGAGGTGAACTTCCCTACTTGGTACTATGAAATAAGATGTTTACATGAAGATGGAATTTATTCTGATGAGCAAATTTTACATGGCATTAGACGTTCAGTTAAAGGTGAGGCGGCTAATATTTTAAGACGCATGGGGATTAGAGCTTCCCTTGATGATGTATTATTTAAATTTAAAAGTACATATGGTAGCTTAGATTCTCCTGAATTAATTCTTAAGAAATTTTATGCATGCCAACAGCAATCTTCTGAATCGTTATTAACTTATTGTTCTCGTTTAGAAGAATTATTTTCACAGGCTATAGATGTTGGTGCCATTTTACCATCTGAGGATAGTAGGTTAAGGAATGTTTTCTTTCAGGGTTTATCTCCTTCCCTCAAGGCCATGTGTCAATACCAGTTTAATACTATTACTGATTATGATAGATTAAAGGTAGAAATTCGAAAGGTTGAAAATGAGGTTATTGATTGTAAAAGTAAAGAGGTTAAAGTTCAATGCCAATCTATGCAAAGTAATGAATTTAAAGAGTTGAAAGAAATGTTAGGTTTAATTAATGATAGGATTACAAAATTGGAACAAAAGGATAATGATACCACCCAGTATAGTTTTGGTAGAGGTTCCTACAGAGGTAATGGAAGAGGAAATCCAGGTAGAGGTAGAGGTAATTTTCAACCCAGTCGTCCTGTGGGTACTAATACGTTTAAACCATCAGGTTATAATCAAGGTAATGTTAGTAAAGACTACAGTGGCATTACTTGTTATAAATGTAAACAACAAGGTCATATTTCCAGGTATTGTCCGGAAAACCAGTAAGTGCATCAGTTCAGGGGTCCACTGATAGCACTGGTGAGAATAGCCCCAATTTAGTTGGTGAATCCAATGAATGTGTTGTTAATATTAATGGTGTTAGTACTAAAGCATTAATAGACACAGGTAGTTGTGTAAGTACTATTAGTCAGTCTTTCTATACTGAAAATTTTAATAATATTGAATTGTTACCTGTACATAATATTTTAAAAATTGAATGTGCTGATGGTCAGACTTTACCTTATTTAGGTTACATTGAAGCTGAACTATCATCAGTTGGTGTTGGTAAGGCATCTTTAAGTTGTTTGTTTTTAGTTGTGCCTGACACTTCATACAGTTGTAGTGTTCCTGTGTTGGTTGGAACCAATATTTTAAATGAGTTAATGTCCAAATGTAAAGATATTTATGGAGATTTATTTCTATCCAAAGCCCCTTTACATACACCATTTTATCTGGCTTTTTCATGTATGAACCAGAGGAATAGAAACTTAAGGAAGTCCCACAATAGAATTGCTCTATTGAGGTGTGCAGAATCTAAAAATGTTTTATTAGGTCCTAACCAATCTAAGAATATTAAAGTATATTCTGATAAAGAGTTAGAGTTTCAACCTACTAATGTTATGGTTCAAGAGTCATTGCATTCTAATTTGCCAGACTTTGTTGATGTAACTCCGTCTGTGGTTCATTACAAGTACAAATGTAATGATAGTATTGATTTAAATCTTACTAACTTGACTACTAACACTGTTGTTATTTCTCCAAAAATGATTGTGGCAGAAATGCAACCCATCAAAGTTGAACAAAGTTTTAAACATGTTGAATCTAATGATTGTGATAATTTATTAGATAAAGTTACTATTGAAACAGATTTATCTGCTGAACAAGATAGAGATATTAAGAAGTTGTTATTAAAGCATGTCGATATTTTTTCAAAAAGTGATTTGGACATAGGTGAGTGTAACTTTATCAAACATAGAATAGATTTAATTGATGATACTCCTTTTAAACAGAGGCACAGGAAAATACCCCCTGCCATGATCCAAGAAGTAAGAGATCATTTAGAAACTTTGTTGTCGTGTGGAATTATTAGAAAGTCAAGATCTCCTTGGGCATCTAATGTTGTACTAGTAAGAAAGAAAAGTGGACAACTAAGATTATGTATTGATTACAGAATGTTAAATAAGAGATCTGTAAAAGATGCGTATGCATTGCCTCGCATAGAAGATGTTTTTGATTGTTTGCATGGTGCAAAAATATTTAGTACCATTGATTTAAAAAGTGGTTACCACCAAGTTGAGGTCGAGGAGACTCATAAGCAAAGGACTACTGAGAAAGTATCAACGTGAAGATCCAGTAATTGGTTTATTTTATCGTTTCATTTTAGACAAGAAAACTCCAACAAAGAAGTCTTGGACCAAAGAAGAACTGGTTTTGAAAAAATCTTTTTCACAAGCCAAAATGATTCGTGGTGTATTATATCGCGAAACTTTAAATAATGTTACGCAGGAAAAATATCTGCAATTGGTGTTACCAAGTAAGTTTAAACCTATTATATTAAAGGGCCTTCATACTGATGTTGGTCATCCGGGTCGAGATAGAACATTATCTCTGATTAGGGAAAGATTTTTTTGGCCGCTTATGCAAGCAGATGTTGACAAATTTGTTACCAACTGTGACCGGTGTCTCAGAAGGAAAACACCTACAAATACAAGAGCTCCTTTAGTTAGCATTAACTCATTTTATCCATTAGAGTTAGTTTGTATTGATTTTCTGACTGTGGATACTTGTAAGGGCGGTATAAGTAATATTTTGGTTATAACTGACCATTTCACCAAGTTTGCTTGTGCCGTACCTACAAGAAACCAGACAGCAAAAACTACAGCTGAAGCTCTATATTACAATTTTATTGTACATTATGGTGTTCCTTCTAGGATACATTCTGATCAAGGCAGAAACTTTGAATCAGATTTAATAACTGAATTATGTAATCTGTTTAAAATCGAAAAGTCTAGGACTACCCCCTACCACCCTATGGGTAATGGCCTAGCTGAAAGATTCAACAGAACATTATTAGACATGCTAGGTACGTTAGAAATTGATGAAAAACAAGATTGGAAAAAGTATCTACCAACTCTTGTATTTTCATACAATTGCACCAAGCATGAGACTACTAAATTTTCGCCGTATGAGCTATTTTTTGGTAGAAAGCCAAAACTACCTATTGACTCATTATTTGGTTTTGATAATCCAGAGGAAAAGGACCAGCATGAATTTATAAAAACCTTGAGACATCAGATGAATCAGGCGAAATTCACTGCTAATTATATTATGAATAATGCTAAAAAAAGGCAGAAGTTCAATTATGATAAATGTGCTAAACCTGCTAAACTACAAAAAGGTGATAAAGTTCTTGTTAAGATCTTAGCCTTTGACGGCAGGCACAAAATTTTAGACAAGTTTGAAAATGAAATTTATGAAGTCATTAATGTTCCTTTTAATGAAATTCCAGTTTATGAAATTAAATCTGGGACAGGTGTTGTTAAGAAACTGCATAGGAATCATTTATATCCTATGGTTAGTGTTAATCACGATGTTAATATTGATGATTCTGATATTGTTGTTTCTGATATTTCAGATACTTCTTCGTCTGATGAATCATGTTCTGCAGATGCTAAAGTTGATACCACAGACGTTATTCAATCTGATGGTGATACTGAGAGCAATGCTAGTGAGGTAGCTACCAGTTATGTTGAAACCAGTCATTATGATTTAGACCGTCCTACAGACAGTAATGATCATGATAATGACGTTCATTTATCAGTTCGTGATGAAATTGTTGATACCACTTCTGTTACAGAAGATGTAGAAGATAGTTCACCTGCACCTATTATTGAGGACAGTAATGCACCGGATGTGAGCCTACATGCAGACACTGATCTAGATGATCCTGTGATTGTTCCAGAGACATCAGACAGTGAACCTGCAGAACCGATTCCTAGAAGAGTTTCTTCTAGAGTTAAGAAGAAACCTTCTAGATATGACGCCTACCATATGTACCAACTTGTTGAGAATAAGACCAAAGACCCTAAGATACTTGCTCTTTGTGAACTTTTTAAGTCAGGCATTTTTAACAATGTCAGTGACGATATAGGTTTTGGACTAATACAAAGTATTGTGAAGTGATTTTTTAAATTGATATGTTTGCACTTATGTTTGATATGCAATATGTAGTATTTTATTTGTTCAGATTGACAGTATTCCTGTTAATAAAGTAGATTGTATTATTTTAACTGTTTTAATTGTTTTTAATCATTAAATTGTGTGACATATTAATTGACCATGAGGAGGAGGAGATACACTGAATACATTACCTATTATGTACTTTAAGTGATTTCTGTTTCAGATTTATTTAATATTAGTATATTAGATCTATAAGACTATTTAGCTCTTGAATTAGTTGATACATACATATGATATTTTTGTTTAGATAAATATATTATTACTAACAATTATTTTCAGGTTTAATAAGTTTTTTGACTGATTGGTCTATGAAATTAATTATTTCATGGTGTCAGATGGTGTTTTGCAATTTTGTATATTTTATGTTGCATTTTTAACTTATTTTGTCATGTTTTCATTGTTTTGGGAAGATTTTTGTTTTTTGTCAGTGTAAATGACGGGACGTCATTTGTCGAGCTGGCGGAGTATGTAACTGTGAGTGCTGTTTCTGCTTTTTAGTTTGTTTGTCACTTTTCGCTAATTAATTTAGTTGAGTTCATTTACCGGAAGTGGTCAATCAGCTGTTTGACAAGTGTCACTTTTTAGTCAGTTCTCGAGGTGTTCACTTCGTCTTTTCTTTGTCTTGCTCATTGTTCTGAGTTGTGCACATTGAAGTGATAGTTTGGTAAGCTTTTATTTATGTATTGTTCGTTGCTGTTGTAACTGTAAGGTTCCGTGGTTTAATTTATGTACTGTTTACGCGTTATGCGTTCAGTTGGTTTCATAACTTGTTGCTCGTGAATCTCGTGAATTTTCTTAGTTTACGCGCGAAATATTTAACGGAAATGAATTCATCTTTTTAACATTATCATTAATTAATATCATCATATATAACTTTCTGCATGTAACTTAATATGCACTTTTCTTTTTCACAGCGTTTATATATTTGTATGGAAGGATGTTTTGAGATAGCCAATAGTGAATGGTATTTGATATTACATATCTGTAAGTACTCCTTATTATCATTGTTAATGGTTGTCAATTAGTTATACACATTTATTAAACACGGGGCTGATATTGAAAGGACCAGGTTAATGTTTATTTATTTATTTTGTAATTATATATTGTTTTAATGTCGATACTGTATTATATAATTTTATGTATTTGATAATTTACTGCGTACTAGGCATACGCGTGTAACGAGTAATGGTTTGACCATGAAAGAACTATGGCAGTGAAGATGATAAGTAGAGTTAATTATATTTATTCTAAATTGTTCTTTTTATGTATTTCAGTACCTTGTGTTGTGTTGTTGTTGTTGTGTTTTACTTGGAATTATCTGTGAAATTGTCATGTGACATTTTTACTAAAACAAATGTACAACTGGTTATGCTATTATAAACAAGAGATTGAACTTGAGACAATTGTTTGTTATTTTCTTTATTGAGAAGATTGTTACAAAACCAATAAAGGGACAAGAGTTACACATGTATTTAGCTGGTGAGTCACATGATATATATGTAACCCCGTAACATCCATGGTTCGAAGCTAGATTCTAACCCACGAAAACTTGAGTTGTAAACGTACCCTCTACCACGTCGCTAGATTGCTAGCTTGAAGGCAAGGGAGTAAATGTGCTGTTAATAACTCAGAGGCGCTTTAAAAAATTCATGATAAAAATAATCGTAAGTCAAAAGCAAAACATGAATAATACCATCATTTGTTGGCCAATCAATTCCAAATATTATTGAATTATGTAAAATAGTGTGCCCGTTTTGGTTACCGTATCATGGTTTTGTTTATTATCCTTCTAACTTTGAACTGCAAAATTATGAATTTGACTTACGATTACTTTTTTTCCTAAGAATGTTTGTGAAAAGGAGCACTGATACATACATTTGTAAATTTGTAAATCAAATTACTAAGCGATGATTGAAGCTTGTTAGAATTACATGTTAAGTCCGTCAACATTTGTTGATTATTTTGGGGTCACTTTCAAAATACAACAATAAAAATCTAAAACATTTCAACGAAACCCCTATAGTGACATTTTGAAATACTCGTTTTATTTTCACATTTTCGTATTTCGTTTAAACGTAATTTAACTTCACTTTTTTAAAATAATGATTACGTTTTTTCCCGAAATAATTGAGAAAATAAAATAAGTATTTTAAAATGTCATTTAAGGGGCTCCGTAAATATTCAATCTTGTTGTTTAGTTGTGTGGTAGGTATGTATATTTTTACTGTTGTATTTCCTGATATATTTACATGTTCCCCCTTTTTTATTAATTAAGTTTATGAACTGTATGCATACGTACGTTCATTGTTTATACAATACAAAAACAAAATTAATGCAGAAAACAACTTTGCAAGCTATGCATCTTTTATTTTCTGTGCTTATTTGCTAAGATTAAAATTGCTAGACGTGAGTTAAAATCGCAGACATTTAATCACATGTTATCTTATGTCATTTAGAACCGATTTGAGAGTGTTAATTGCACTTTGCCATTAGTGACATTGTATAGTGGTATATTTGTTTATATTTTACGACCGTAGCTTTCAGACACTGGAAATCTTCTGTTCTATATCTAATTATCTTTTGTGTAGCTTACACATTTGATATTAAAACTTTCAAAATGTCATAACGCATGCATCAAGTAATCTGATTTTTATATTTAAAATTATTCGTTCTCAAAATGGACTTATTATTGTTGTTGCTAAGTCTGGATTGACTGAAATTTCATTTTTCAAAAAAATAAGCACAGATACGACTGACTTACTCCAAACTACTCCATCCAATTATTGAGCCCAAAACCATGGCGATTACACTATAAAATGATTACTGTATTGCGGTGTCAATATTTAGTTGTATTTTTAATTTATTGCATTCAGAATCGAACTTTTGATCTTGAATTCGAAATTGCAACATTTAAGTTAAGTTTTGAATTTGTGTACTCGGTCTTCTAACGGCTCTCTCCCTCCTACCTCTGATTCTAAATCTTATAGGACAGTTGTCAGTCATTAGCGGAAGTATGTGCCTTGTAATTGGTTAACAGCTAAATCAAGAGATTCAGCGTTTCTAGGAATGGCGAGTATGTTGACTGAACGCCGTTATATGACATACAATGTGTTGCTACAGCGTTAAACCAAGAAAAAGATTTTTGATCAAGCATGCTGTTCTTAATGAATTCCATTAACATACATGTATTTGTAGAAAAATAAATATGCCTCAATCTAACAATGCTCTAACTACCAAATTTTTATTTTTGGGAAATCCACTTCAAAAGTTCAAAAGGTTATATCTTCGTTGTTTCAGTCTGTATGTACATGAGACTTGGTAGGCACATTTACAATGTTATTCCACACATATTTAAAGAATATGATTGAAATATTATGAATAATAATGCTGAAAATTGCAAAAATGTGTTTGGAGATAGATCAAAATTCGCTTATTTTGGTTGATGCATCTCGTTCTAACATTGCGCTATCTCCAAGAAGACATTATAATGGTATTTGAGCACCTTTTCTATAATTTTGAGTTTGTAACACTGCCTATGTTGCAGCATACATATTTATTTTGGTATGCACCGAAAATATGAAGTCACTGGAGAGGAAAAACACGTTAATCATGTTATGTACCCCGACTGGACGTAAGGAGATAGAGCAATGTTCGAACAAGCTTCTATGGACTTAGAGCATTGTTAGAGTCAATTAGGACATAAAACGAGTGACGAAGATTTTATTTTGATCGGATAACAGTATTTTCAGCCCAAACATTGATCTATGTCCTGGACATAGAGCAATGTTTACGCTGTGAGCTGAGAAAATGTGTGGAGATAGGATAATGTACGATTGACGAATTGGGCTGTTTGACATGATAGAGTCTCGAACCCTTTTTAGAAGATAGAACAAGGTCATACAAGTCACTTGGTATGTTTATCTCATTTTTTTCAAAAATGGAGATAGGACATTGTTAGATTGAGGCGACGATGTGATTTTATGTGGAAAATAAATACGGCTTGCTATTAATGTAAGATAGTAACCACATGTTCTTAACGACAGAAAAAGTAAATTACTTCACAAGAAAACGTACACTCTTTAATGTACTTCTTTCCCTCGTGACTTTCATGTCTTAATTCTATTCGTCAAGTAATTACATTTATATTATAGTTTTATATTTAAAGAAATAACGTGCCTTAAAAGATAGTCATTTGATCTTGTGTTCGCCGCAGGAGTATTTTCGACGTGTAAAATTCGCGACCCGGGTCTGTAGCACAGTTGGTATCGCTCCGGAATATCGAATCTAGTTTCCCGACGGGGTTTGCGGGTTCAAATTCCTACAGGGGCTGTTAGACCCTTTCGTGAATATTTGACAATGATGATAATTTTCCTCTATTAGTAATAGTCTACCTATCTTATAGTGAAATTTTGACCACCGTAGGACATTTTTGTTAATGCAAATCTAATGGTTGATTCATGTAGCTGGATGCCTCCCTGATATCGTACGGGGGGATGTATAAAATCTAAGTCGCGTTTAAGTCCGTAATCTAGGTCAAAGGTCAACTAGGTGCATTTATTTGTTATTAGACCCTATGCTCTTTATGCTGAAATTTCAAGAAATTTAATCGGTAAAGTGGAGATTTTCTTTGTTGAAAAATAATGTATTATGATTTAGCTTTATTTTTATGAAAAAATTTGAGTGTTTGATTACATGATTACTTCCCTTTTAAGCCTTTTGTCGCGAAAATAGGTGACAATAAAAAATCGTCTACAATAGTTCAACTAGTAGAACTACAGTTAGTGTTTATGGTTTAAATCTACTTGAATTGTGTTTATTGATGCTTCATGACCTTTTTAGTAGATATTTCATACTCGATAAGGTTAAAATAATGTCACAGTGGTGTAAAATTAAGGGCGAGTGGTAAAACTGTTTTTAGAGATTTTTTGACAAATGTGGAAAACTTTTGAAAAGGCAGTTTATTATTTAATTCACGTTGCTAGATGACTTACTGAGCCACATAGAGAATGTTTAAAAACATATTTTGTGATTAAATGTGTTATTTAGGTCAAAGGTCAGCACAGTGCATTTTCTTATTATTAAAGCTATGTTATCATTGTACAGTATATTTCTTGCAAAAAGTCATGTAAATTTATAATAGAAAACTTTTTAAATACTTTCAAATTGTTCAAAACATTTTTAAATGCGTTTAGTTACATGATTACTTCCCTTTATGTAATGTTTGTCGCGTAAATAGGTAAAAATACAGCTCCCATTTAGCTCAGTAGGTAGCATGCTAGGCTGCTGATCGCGAGTTTTTTTTTATTTCTATTCCCGGGCAAAGCATACTTTCATGGAGTTTGTTCATGAAATGATTTCTATAGAAATTCTCCCTCCTACCAATAATTCTTAATTATGTCTGTAACTGACGAAAGTACTTGTTTAGTAATTGGTAGAGAGCTTAATCCAGATATTTAGCTTTTCTAGGACGGCCGTGATATGGCCTTTACGATGTGCTGCTACGGCGTTGGACCCAACTAAACGGGAAAATACACAATAAATCAACCCTAACATGACAAACATTGAGTTAAGAACATATTTCGATTTCTATGAAATGTTTGTAAAATGTATCATAATCTAAATGGTACAAATCCTAAACATATAGTTTCTCAAAAGACGAAACAGGATTAGCACAATGTTGTACTTCACAATCACAACTAAATATGCATACATGGCCAGCCTTATAACATTTGTATCTAGCAGAAATGCATTTGGATCTAACACCACAGGTTACTATTTGTAAGCATGCCGAAGTATTCGGCGACTTTCGAATCCAAACAGGAGATATAGTATCATTTTCATGTGACCAATATCCCAAAGTGACTTGATCTTAAGTTCAAAGTGAATATTTGCAGCCTATATCAAGATCTCTGTTAGATAACTGGCGCTTAAAACATGAGACTGTTAAGCGTCCTTGGTAGGCGGAAGCAAATCAATGGACTTCTTTGCATTGTAAAAAGTATTTCACGACATTAATCTACGTAGGTTTTTAGAATTGCAATTTAAAAGTGCACACAAGAATCTTTCAATATTTCAGTCTCCTCATTGTGACCAATTGATAACAACACAGGTACTTTGATGTACCAAATATCAATTATATTTCAATCTAAAGATTGTAATTTATGAATAAGTAATACATCAGTATTTGTACTACTTACTAGTAATCGTTTATGTCCATTATCTACAGCATCCGTGACGTGAATTATAATGCGAGTGTCAAAGTGTTTTGCTCTAGCATTTATATAACCAGAAATCTTTGATTTTTTTTCTGTTTTATAAAAGCACAAATTCGGGAGGCTGGACCTTGCATGTAGAAACGCATGTACGTCTCTGTGATGCCACGGGTGTCAAATTTTGAATGTACTTACCACTGAATAAGGTTTAATCGTTCCAACAAAGGTATCTAATTCAGGCAAACCTACATCGGTTATTTTAGATGGTCATGCTAGTTGATTTAATCTCTTCGCAAGCCTGAACATTGTCAGACATTTGGTGACCATGCTGTTATATTTGTCAATACTATTTTCTCAATTTAGTGAACAAACTACAATTGTTGGTGTCACTTTTGATAAATATCTTGATTGCAATTCCAGTAAAGTCTTTACAAGAACAATGCAAATTGGCAAACGACGACCTGTTGGTAAACAAATTACTTGTCGACATGGGCCACTACCTCAAGTATGGGATCAATATTATAACATAAGCTGACAACAAAGCAGACCTTGCAGAATGCCTTTCTTCTAATCTCATGAGGCGAGGAAATTCTTAACCATTTTATTATTCAATTGTTACAGGTGGTGGGGTTTCTGGTGTTATCATTGCTCTAGCACAAAGCACGAAGCTGACACTCACATTATAATTCACATAAAGGATGCGATGGAAAACGAATATATACGATTACTTGTCAGTAGTACAGATACTGATGAATAACTTCTGCTTTCGTGGCGTTGTTATCATGTTCATTCTATCACTGAAAAGTTAGGGGGTGATATCAGAAAAGTCACTATTGACTGGGTGCGATACCACGTCTTCATTTCATGGATTCAGCAAGAAGACAAGTTGGAAAAAAATTGTTGAAAATCGTGGCTTGTTTTCATCAATTGACCTTACGCCAGAATTTGATTGACAGCTCCTATTAGCCAATCAGCGTCCGGCATTTGATACCCTGATGCTTATCTAAGATAAGCGGCTTATCGTCCGCCATTTTGTCCGACATCTGGTATTGACGGACATCGAATTTCTTATGTGTTAGCATGGACCCTATGTACAGTTGTATAGGGTTCTCAGTGAAAGTTACAAAATAAACTCAATAAAACAAATTAGAATGGTCAAAATATGTACACATGGGGTCTATAAATACTGTGATAAAAGTATAAACTACATAATAATCTGACGACAATAAATACAAGTATGTAATAAATCAGGTTGAAAATTACATTTTTCATGCATGTTTACCCCCAAAATGTACCACCAAGATCTATGGACCCACCCCTTAACTTTTTATATCTCAGCATATTTTATCACCTACACACCATTTTAAGGACTACATGTATATAAAGTAAGTTGTTTTCGTGTGTATCCAACAGTTTTCTGATTTATATAGGATTTCTACAAACGTTCAATGTGAGATGCGTTCTTTGATCATTTTTGCGCATATAATGTTTTTTGTTGGAGCAACCTTTATTTTTAATATATATCAATGGATGTTATAAAATAGGGAATCATTTGAAAGTTGTGACAAATTACAATGCCATTTTCAGACAAATTAATCTTTAGGAAATATGATATCTCGTAAATGACATGCATGTATTTGAACACAACTCCGTCTAGATAGCCCCTAATACCCACCCCTTAACTTTTTTTATTTCTCGACATATTTTAATTAACTCTACATCATTTGATAGCTAACGTAATGTAATATTTTTTGCATGTTTTACTGTTTAAAATCCGTACATCCAAACGACTATTACCAGCGTTCAAATTTAAGTGTATTCTTTCAACTTGCTCATTCTTTGTGCGTATATTTTTTTGTTGGAGCAAATGGACCCACATTTAATTTGAATATTCATGAATGGATATTCATAAATTGTGTATCATTTGATAGATGAGACAATGCCCTTTTCAAAAATATTAAGTTTATCGAAATCGGATGACAAGTCAGTAAATAACATGCATTTGAACCTGTTACTTTCAAAACATAGATAATGTTAGGGACATATATTAATCCCTGATAATGTCGGACAACGTACCACGTGTATCGGTGGGCGGAGCATAGGTATTCTGGCGTAAGGTCAATTAGTCACAATAAGGAGACTAAGAATATTGAAAGATTCTTGTGTGCACTCTATGATTGCAAATCTGAAAACCTACTTAGTCCAGACGTAGATTTATGTTATAACGGACTTTTTATGAAAACAAACAGTCCTTTGATTTGCTTCCGTCTACCAAGGACGCTTCGCAGCCATATTTTAAGCGCCAGTTATCTAGCAGAGATCTTGATACAGGCTGCAAATATTCACTTTGAATCTAAAGATCACGTAGAGTCAATACGGGAATTTGGTCACATGAAAATGATACTTTATCTCCTGTTTGGATTCGAAAGCCGCCGATTCCTTCGGCATGCTTGCAGCTAGTGACCTGTGGTGTTAGAAACAAAAGCAATTATGCTACATGCAAATGTTATAAAGCTGGCCATGTATGCATATTTAGGTGTGATTGTGAAGTACAACATTGTGCTAATCCTGTTTCGTCTTTTGAGAAACTATATGTTTAGGATTTGTACCATTTAGATTATGATACATTTTACAAACATTTCATAGAAATCGAAATATGTTCTTAACTCAATGTTTGTCATGTAAGGGTTGATTTATTGTGTATTTTCCGGTTTAGTTGGGTCCAACGCCGTGGCACCACATCGTAAAGGTCATATCACGGCCGTCCTAGAAAAGCTAAATATCTGGATTAAGCTCTCTACCAGTTACAAAGCATGTAATTTCGTCAGTTACTGACATAATTAAGAATAAGTGGTAGGAGGGAGAATTTCTATAGAAATCATTTCATGAACAAACTCCATGAAAATATGCTTTGCCCGGGAATAGAAATATAAAACCTCGCGATCAGCAGACTAGCATGCTACCTACTGAGTTAAATGGGAGCTGTATTTTTACCTATTTATATGACAAACTTTACATAAAGGGTAGTAATCATATAACCAAACACAATTAAAAATGTTTTGAGCAATTTGAAAGTATTTTAAAAGTTTTCTATTATAAATTTACCTGACTTTTTGCAAGAAATATACTGTACAATGATAACATAGCTTTAATAATAAGAAAATGCACAGTGTTGACATTTGACCTAAATAACACATTTAATCACAAAATATGTTTTTAAACATTCTCTATGTGGCTCAGTAAGTCATCTAGCAACGTGAATTAAATAATAAACTGCCTTTTCAAAAGTTTACCACATTTGTCAAAAAATCTCTAAAAACAGTTTTACCACTCGCCCTTAATTTTACACCACAGTGACATTATTTTAACCTTATCGAGTATGAAATATCTACTAAAAAGGTCATGAAGCATCAATAAACACAATTCATGTAAATTTAAACCATAAACACTAACGGTAGTTCTACTAGTTGAACTATTGTAGACGATTTTTTTATTGTCACCTATTTTCGCGACAAAAGGCTTAAAAGGGAAGTAATCGTGTAATCAAACACTCAATTTTTTTCATAGAAATAAAGTTAAATCATAATACATTATTTTTCAACAAAGAAAATCTCCACTTTACCGATTAAATTTCTTGAAATTTCAGTATAAAGAGCATAGGGTCTTATAAAAAATGAATGCACCTAGTTGACCTTTGACCTAGATTACGGACTTAAACGCGACTTAGATTTTATACATCCCCCCGTACGATATCAGGAAGGCACCCAGCTACATGAATCAACCATTAGATTTGCATTAACAAAAATGTCCTACGCTTTCATTTTCTAGAGGGTTTTTTTGAAATCGTAGGTAGACTATAAGGTATATAGAGAAGTGTCTGACCTTGTGAGGGTTTGTTAGTATTGATTATAGACAAAGGCCCTGGAAAGCTAGGTTAGGTGCGCTGGTCGCCGTAAAATAGTCTAATTTATGTTAACACGGGTTCAACCAAGTACAAAATAATAAAATTCGCACATTTATGGTAGACATTTTATATAGCGAAAACAACTGGTTTCGTGTTATACAATAGTCTTTCTTGTCTGATGTCCGCCAAGATGTAATTTCATATACGACATCAGTCAGCAAACTCAATTACTTTCATACTAGACAGCTAGCTAAGACACGACAATACAATCAGTAGACAATTTGTATAATATCAAACTTTATTACTTTAATGTTATCACACTTAGGACTGACTATCTCCAGCTAGTTTGTATCACGATGGTAGAATTGCATCACGATTCGTATCATGATATAAGAATTATATCACGATACTTATCACGAAACTAGCATGGTATCACGATACCTATCACGAAACTAGCATTGAATCACGATATGTATCACGAAACTAGCATCGTACCACGATACGTATCACGAAACAAGCATTGTAGCACGATATGTATCACGAAACTAGCATTGTATCACGATACCTATCATGAAACTAGCATTGTATCACGATACCTATCACGAAATTAGCATTGTATCACGATACGTATCACGAAATAAGCATTGTATCACGATACGTATCATGAAAATAGAATTGCATCACGATACATATCACGAAATTAGCACTGTGTCACGATACGTATAATGAAAATAGCATTGTATCACGATACGTATCACGAAACTAGCATTGTAGCACGATACTTATCACGAAACTAGCATTGAATCACGATATGTATCACGAAACTAGCATCGTATCACGATACGTATCACGAAACTAGCATTGTATAACGATACGTATCACGAAACTAACATTGTATCACGATATGTATCACGAAACTAGCATTGTATCACGATACGTATCACGAAACTAGCATTGTATCACGATACATATCACGAAATTAGCACTGTGTCACGATACGTATCACGAAACTAGCATTGTATCACGATACGTATCATGAAAATAGCATTGTATCACGATACGTATCACGAAACTAGTATTGTAGCACGATACTTATCACGAAACTAGCATTGTATCACGATACGTATCACGAAACTAGCATTGTATCACGATACGTATCACGAAACTAGCATTGTAGCACGATACGTATCACAAAACTAGCATTGTAGCACGATACGTATCACGAAACTAGCATTGTAGCACGATACGTATCACGAAACTAACATTGTATCACGATACTTATCAGTATCACGAAACTAGCATTGTAGCACGATACTTATCATGAAAATAGCAATGTATCACGATACGTATTACAATAACAGCATTGCATCACGATAGTTTAAGTGAATCATAATGGTAGAATTGTATCGTGAAAGTAGAACTGTACCACGATATGCATCACAATAGTTTTCAGTGCGACTCACACCTACTGTATAAATGGTTGGGTAGAAACAAAAACCAGAAATTTTACGAAATGGCTGTATCATTGTTTTGGAATTAACTAAACAATTATGTCAAAAACTTAATATGAATATAATTTTCCAAGAAAATTACACAGAAAACAACAAACAGAGTATTCTCTCTTTATTTGAACGCGAAAACAAGTTACTATCGTCATGTATCGATAGTTTGAGGCACTATCGCGATACACTTTCGTTATGCGACTATCACGATGCATCGAGAATACTGACCTCAACACTTATAACACTGCAATGAAGACAATGCCCTGATGTACAAATGGAAAATTAAAGTTACTATCCTGTATTGTATTTTCGAGAATTTATTATACACAACTTTCTCCGAACCTTGTATTAATTTGTGATTTATATTTATGACGCTTTGTGACTTTGTTCTACATGTCTGTGTAATAAGTTATATATATTCATGTGGTTCCATCACTCTTTGAACAGACTTGACTACATGAACTTGGAGAATTTATGTTGGTATCAACAATGAATGTATTTGTTCTCAGCTTCAAATTTTACAACGGTGTGTTGTATGTGATGTGTATACTACCCTCCAAAAGTTCCTTTACTGTACAGTTATATAAAGCCACTGTATCAAGATTCATCAATAGAAGACTTGAAAACTGTTTTACAATCATAAAGTAATTGGACTATAACTTGCATTCGAGACACCATAAACTGCTCGAACCATTCAGCTTTCTATATTTTAATTTGACAAAGTGTCAATTTCTTAAACAGTATGACACTTTAAAAATCACTCTATATTCAGTTATAGCCTGATTTCAATATACCTGATCCAAGATAGTTTTAGAGCTTAATTGTGTAATACGAAGTAAGTTCTTTTTCTACAACAAGACTTCATTTCAAACAATCTGTGTTACAAATTTTGACTACCAACTTCCACTTTCTGTTTCGATCTTTTTTCACTTTGAAATGCAATGAATAACATAAAAATTATATACATATTTAAGCAATATTTTGTATTTGATTAAAAATCTTGTTCATATATTGTTCACGTTTGCATGACACTCCCCCCCCCCAAAAAAAAACACAATAAACATGGCGGATTGTGGTTTCTCTGAACACAAAAAACATGGCGGATTGTGGTTTCTCTGAACACAAAAAACATGGCGGATTGTGGTTTCTCTGAACACAAAAAACATGGCGGATTGTGGTTTCTCTGAACACAATAAACATGGCGGATTGTGGTTTCTCTGAACACAAAAAACATGGCGGATTGTGGTTTCTCTGAACACAAAAAACATGGCGGATTGTGGTTTCTCTTACCACAAAAAACATGGCGGATTGTGGTTTCTCTTACCACAAAAAACATGGCGGATTGTGGTTTCTCTTAACACAAATTTTTAGATCTGATAATTATCACATTTGTCATCTTTTAACATGATCTACACACCCTGGAAAACTTACAGAGAGTTTTTAAAAAGTATCAAATTGTCGTTGGATTTGTGGTGGGCTGGATATAGTATGCATGTGTCTACTTAGCCTCACGTGTTGTGGGGGAAGAATTATTATTATAAAGTCTTTACTATGTTAACTTTTGCAGAAACCTATGTTCTTCTCTTTGTTAATGGGTAATACTTAGTATGGTATTGAGTGGGATGTTAGTAAAAGTACATTTGTAAATAGTAATAGGGTGTCGAGCAAGTATTTGTTTAAAAGTTTGTAGTTTTTGCCATTTTACGAAATCTGTATACATACTTATGAAGGATAGTGTATAAATGTAAGTTTCAAACTTGTTAAGGGAAATTCATTTCTCTAACATTCTGCGACCTTAAAATTATTTCTTAAAGACTATTATTTACCAGAGACCTTACCAGAGACCATTTACAAATGGTACTGTAATGTTGTACCGTATAACATAAACTCGGCAGAGCGGATCTTTACAGAACAAATCCTCTGCACATAAACAGCTTTTGATATTCCTTTAGGTGTGATTTTAATGAAATTTAACCTCTGAACAGCAACATCATCTGTCCAGCAACACACTTTAGTGCCTTACAGCGGCTGTTGTTCAAGAGAGGTTGTACTTTTATTCTAAGTCACGAAAAATGAAAGCATATTTTCTGAGTTGGTTTGAGGCGTTTCTTTTCAGCATCATTTTAGATACATGTATATGGAAATACTAGGCTGTCACTAAGTGGTTGTTCTAGTAAACAATCCGATATATTCAATACTTTACCGTTTAATGCAAGATTTATCTGTCACGGTTTAAGCAACTAAATTGGCTCAGAGAGGGACGACTGTTGTCTAATTTAATGTTTTAATACAGCAAATCTTTGCACTTGGTTAATTGCAGTTACAAATTGCTTTATCAAAACATCTACTCCGGGGCAAACATTCTTTGATTTTCGCATGAAATGATTCCTATGACAATTCTCCCTCCTACATCTGTTCTAACTCAACAATTCTCCCTCCTACATCTGTTCTAACTCAACAATTCTCCCTCCTACATCTGTTCTAACTCAACAATTCTCCCTCCTACATCTGTTCTAACTCAACAATTCTCCCTCCTACATCTGTTCTAACTCAACAATTCACCCTCCTACATCTGTTCTAACTCAACAATTCACCCTCCTACATCTGTTCTAACTCAACAACTCTCCCTCCTACATCTGTTCTAACTCAACAATTCTCCCTCCTACATCTGTTCTAACTCAACAATTCTCCCTCCTACATCTGTTCTAACTCAACAATTCACCCTCCTACATCTGTTCTAACTCAACAATTTTCCCTCCTACATCTGTTCAAACTCAACAATTCACCCTCCTACATCTGTTCTAACTCAACAATTCTCCCTCCTACATCTGTTCTAACTCAACAATTCTCCGTCCTACATCTGTTCTAACTCAACAATTCACCCTCCTACATCTGTTCTAACTCAACAATTCACCCTCCTACATCTGTTCTAACTCAACAATTCATCCTCATACATCTGTTCTAACTCAACAATTCTCCCTCCTACATCTGTTCTAACTCAACAATTCACCCCCCTACATCTGTTCTAACTCAACAATTCACCCTCCTACATCTGTTCTAACTCAACAATTCACCCTCCTACATCTGTTCTAACTCAACAATTCACCCTCCTACATCTGTTCTAACTCAACAATTCTCCCTCCTACATCTGTTCTAACTCAACAATTCACCCTCCTACATCTGTTCTAACTCAACAATTCTCCCTCCTACATCTGTTCTAACTCAACAATTCTCCGTCCTACATCTGTTCTAACTCAACAATTCACCCTCCTACATCTGTTCTAACTCAACAATTCACCCTCCTACATCTGTTCTAACTCAACAATTCACCCTCCTACATCTGTTCTAACTCAACAATTCATCCTCATACATCTGTTCTAACTCAACAATTCTCCCTCCTACATCTGTTCTAACTCAACAATTCACCCCCCTACATCTGTTCTAACTCAACAATTCACCCTCCTACATCTGTTCTAACTCAACAATTCACCCTCCTACATCTGTTCTAACTCAACAATTCACCCTCCTACATCTGTTCTAACTCAACAATTCTCCCTCCTACATCTGTTCTAACTCAACAATTCACCCTCCTACATCTGTTCTAACTCAACAATTCTCCCTCCTACATCTGTTCTAACTCAACAATTCTCCCTCCTACATCTGTTCTAACTCAACAATTCACCCTCCTACATCTGTTCTAACTCAACAATTCACCCTCCTACATCTGTTCTAACTCAACAATTCATCCTCATACATCTGTTCTAACTCAACAATTCTCCCTCCTACATCTGTTCTAACTCAACAATTCACCCTCCTACATCTGTTCTAACTCAACAATTCACCCTCCTACATCTGTTCTAACTCAACAATTCACCCTCCTACATCTGTTCTAACTCAACAATTCACCCTCCTACATCTGTTCTAACTCAACAATTCTCCCTCCTACATCTGTTCTAACTCAACAATTCTCCCTCCTACATCTGTTCTAACTCAACAATTCTCCCTCCTACATCTGTTCTAACTCAACAATTCACCCTCCTACATCTGTTCTAACTCAACAATTCTCCCTCCTACATCTGTTCTAACTCAACAACTCTCCCTCCTACATCTGTTCTAACTCAACAATTCACCCTCCTACATCTGTTCTAACTCAACAATTCACCCTCCTAAATCTGTTCTAACTCAACAATTCACCCTCCTACATCTGTTCTAACTCATATATTCTCCCTCCTACATCTGTTCTAACTCAACAATTCACCCTCCTACATCTGTTCTAACTCAACAATTCACCCTCCTACATCTGTTCTAACTCAACAATTCACCCTCCTACATCTGTTCTAACTCAACAATTCTCCCTCCTACATCTGTTCTAACTCAACAATTCACCCTCCTACATCTGTTCTAACTCAACAATTCACCCTCCTACATCTGTTCTAACTCAACAATTCACCCTCCTACATCTGTTCTAACTCAACAATTCACCCTCCTACATCTGTTCAAACTCAACAATTCTCCCTCCTACATCTGTTCTAACTCAACAATTCACCCTCCTACATCTGTTCTAACTCAACAATTCACCCTCCTACATCTGTTCTAACTCAACAATTCTCCCTCCTACATCTGTTCTAACTCAACCATTCTTCCTCCTACATCTGTTCTAACTCAACAATTCACCCTCCTACATCTGTTCTAACTCAACAATTCACCCTCCTACATCTGTTCTAACTCAACAATTCACCCTCCTACATCTGTTCTAACTCAACAATTCATCCTCATACATCTGTTCTAACTCAACAATTCTCCCTCCTACATCTGTTCTAACTCAACAATTCACCCCCCTACATCTGTTCTAACTCAACAATTCACCCTCCTACATCTGTTCTAACTCAACAATTCACCCTCCTACATCTGTTCTAACTCAACAATTCACCCTCCTACATCTGTTCTAACTCAACAATTCTCCCTCCTACATCTGTTCTAACTCAACAATTCACCCTCCTACATCTGTTCTAACTCAACAATTCTCCCTCCTACATCTGTTCTAACTCAACAATTCTCCCTCCTACATCTGTTCTAACTCAACAATTCACCCTCCTACATCTGTTCTAACTCAACAATTCACCCTCCTACATCTGTTCTAACTCAACAATTCATCCTCATACATCTGTTCTAACTCAACAATTCTCCCTCCTACATCTGTTCTAACTCAACAATTCACCCTCCTACATCTGTTCTAACTCAACAATTCACCCTCCTACATCTGTTCTAACTCAACAATTCACCCTCCTACATCTGTTCTAACTCAACAATTCACCCTCCTACATCTGTTCTAACTCAACAATTCTCCCTCCTACATCTGTTCTAACTCAACAATTCTCCCTCCTACATCTGTTCTAACTCAACAATTCTCCCTCCTACATCTGTTCTAACTCAACAATTCACCCTCCTACATCTGTTCTAACTCAACAATTCTCCCTCCTACATCTGTTCTAACTCAACAACTCTCCCTCCTACATCTGTTCTAACTCAACAATTCACCCTCCTACATCTGTTCTAACTCAACAATTCACCCTCCTAAATCTGTTCTAACTCAACAATTCACCCTCCTACATCTGTTCTAACTCATATATTCTCCCTCCTACATCTGTTCTAACTCAACAATTCACCCTCCTACATCTGTTCTAACTCAACAATTCACCCTCCTACATCTGTTCTAACTCAACAATTCACCCTCCTACATCTGTTCTAACTCAACAATTCTCCCTCCTACATCTGTTCTAACTCAACAATTCACCCTCCTACATCTGTTCTAACTCAACAATTCACCCTCCTACATCTGTTCTAACTCAACAATTCACCCTCCTACATCTGTTCTAACTCAACAATTCACCCTCCTACATCTGTTCAAACTCAACAATTCTCCCTCCTACATCTGTTCTAACTCAACAATTCACCCTCCTACATCTGTTCTAACTCAACAATTCACCCTCCTACATCTGTTCTAACTCAACAATTCTCCCTCCTACATCTGTTCTAACTCAACCATTCTTCCTCCTACATCTGTTCTAACTCAACAATTCACCCTGCTACATCTGTTCTAACTCAACAATTCACCCTCCTACATCTGTTCTAACTCAACAATTCACCCTCCTACATCTGTTCTAACTCAACAATTCACCCTCCTACATCTGTTCTAACTCAACAATTCACCCTCCTACATCTGTTCTAACTCAACAATTCATCCTCATACATCTGTTCTAACTCAACAATTCACCCTCCTACATCTGTTCTAACTCAACAATTCTCCCTCCTACATCTGTTCTAACTCAACCATTCTTCCTCCTACATCTGTTCTAACTCAACAATTCACCCTCCTACATCTGTTCTAACTCAACAATTCATCCTCATACATCTGTTCTAACTCAACAATTCACCCTCCTACATCTGTTCTAACTCAACAATTCTCCCTCCTACATCTGTTCTAACTCAACCATTCTTCCTCCTACATCTGTTCTAACTCAACAACTCACCCTCCTACATCTGTTCTAACTCATATAGGGCAGTTTTCAGTCAAGTATGCACCTAGTAACTTGTTAACAGCTAAATCCAGAAATTTAGCCTTTCGAGTAACAGTGAGTGATGCATTGAACATTGATTATTTTCACCAAAGATGAAAATTAAAGTTAACATCGTGTGTCGTTGAAAACATAAAAAGATAGCATTCATATTGTATCGTAGCTCAATTACCAACGGGGCTTTTCAGAAAATCTACCATGAAAATCATCGTTAATCTAAAACAAGAAACATTTATTGTACAGTCATTTATTTGATCTATCAATTCAAAATATATTATTGCATTAAGTGGAATATAGTATACCTTTGAATAACATATGACAGTTGTTTATTACCTTTCTGACTTCGAACTGCAAAATTTATGAAATAGACATAATATGACTTTTCGTAAGAATTTCTGTGAGAAAGGTGCAAAAATCTTTTCAATAAGAAACTTGCTGAAAAAAATGTTTTGGATCACCCGAACATTTTCTTTCTGTAAAATTTTGTTTTGTTTATATAACTTTGTTTAATGTGACAGAATGATAGCGTTTCAATTATCGTTCCAAATAATGTTAGTTTCTTAATTAGCACTTTTAGCCTTTTATTTTGACAAAGCTTTTAGCCTTTTGTGTTAGTGAATTTTTGCACGCAACATTTCTAAGTGATTGGTGTTTTAAAGTTATTAAACCATGACACTTTGTTATTGTTTATTCTTCAACCTTCCGGGACAAGTGACAGGGATACAACCTAGGCCCTGTTTCAACATCCTCTCTCCATGTAACATTTATTTTGTCATGGTTCATTCCGAGTCGTAAACCGGAAACCAGACATCTCGTTTGTTCCTATGTTTTTGGCCTCCCTTTTATAACAAAAGATACACCTTCTAAAATACCTTCTTCTTACCTCTAGCTATGTGGTAGATCTGTTTTTACTGTTGATGTTTCTGATAAATTAACTAGAAGATAAATTATTGAAGCTTAGTTGTACTCCAGGACAAAACCGTTAACTACAAGGTATTGCCAGACAAACATTTCTTATAATATTTAGTTTAAAATGATGGAGAGCTAACCAGTTAGGTTGTTACAATTTGTAAAGGATATCGGATTATTCGGACATTATCATCAAAATCCGAGATAGTGATAAAATAGAACGTTACGTCTCGGTTTACTCAGACATTATAATAGACTTCTGAATAGATTTCTAAATATTCTGTTTTAAATGATATACAGCTAACAGGTTATGTTGTTACATTTTGTCAAAATGTATACTTTACTTAGATGACACTATAGCATTAATCTTAAACATGGTATGAATGCAGTCCAGAAAACGTTTGCGAATGAAATAGCCGTTTACAAAAAAGAGCGATTTTTTTAAAAATATGCTAATAAGTATAATCATTTGGACCCTGGAAATAAAAAATAATGCATTTTGATATTATTATAGTGACAATGATTCTGTATAGTGGATTTTGAACGAACACGGAGTTAACTATTAAATGAAAGCGTCGTAACCACTTAATTATCTTGTTTTTAGGTTTTCACACTGAAACTCACAGTTAGACTAAAAGAAATAACTCTCTGTAAATATGGTAGAATTGATAATACAGTTAAGTAAGATTTTGTGCATTTTTGTGACTTTTATTGTATACTATTTGCAACATATATGTCAGTTTGTCTTAAAGCAATAAGAAATGTTTGTTGACACAATTACAGACACTGAATGGTATTTTGTATTATAGAAAACATAAAACCAAATCTGTGAACTAGTACCTTTAAGAGTTCCTGTAACTCTTGTACAGATTTAAGGGTATAACTCTTGTACAGAATATGATTTATCGTACAGATTAAAGGGTATAACTCTTGTACAGAATATAATTTATCGTACAGATTTAAGGGTATAACTCTTGTACAGAATATGATTTATCGTACAGATTTAAGGGTATAACTCTTGTACAGAATATAATTTATCGTACAGATTTAAGGGTATAATATCATAACTTATCATTTAACATGCAAATCATTATACTTACTTGAAATAGTTTTTATTCTACATGTTAGTAAATCGACAGTTCATTCGAATGTGAGGTCTTAGATTTAAACATTTTGTTCATTCGAGGCATGGAAAGTCACATTCATAGTTCATTATAACAGTTATTGGTAAATAGCAGGGATTTTTTATAGCAGGGGTTTGCAACGAAACGCTATTTTGAATATTCACGTTCGCCATTGTCTATAACTGACTGAAGCAGGTTGTACAAACTATTCCAGAGTTTAAAAACTTGATTAATGTTTTCGCACATGTCTTCAATGAAACTCGTGAATGTTTCTGAAGTTTTAGTCAAAGTTGTTGCAATTATGACCGAAAATATCAACATAGGTGAGTAAATTAAGGCTGAAAATGGCGGATCAGCGGAAATTGCATGATTTTGTGAAACAGTCGGTGAGCGTAATTTACCTCAAAATATTCTAGAAACACATTTTTCTTTATGTTAATTTGAAAGGTCTGATACAAAATTTCATGTGAATATCTTTATTTTAACTTGTAATACTTCTTATCCGATTGAGACGAAATGATAGCCATGACTGAATTTTGATGTAAATCAATGTTGTTGAAAATCCCTGTTATATAAAATATATAAAATCTCTGGTCAATAGAGACCACAGTATGTTTTTGTTCATACGCCGTATGAGCTTAGTTTACGACCGAATTTCATAGTTTGGAGACATGGGCATTTTAAAGGCGATTATTAGAATAATTGTGTTACTTTACCAACACGCGTGTAAATATGAAACCATCTTCTAGTGATAGATTCTCTTAATATCAGAAATTATTAATCTGCAAAACTATTCAGACACTGAATGCGTCAGATAATAACTTATATGAGTGTGTTTTACTTCTAAGATTCAACACAATTTGTTTGATTTATTTGTCAGTTTAGATCTTAAAGGTACTAGTTCACAAATTTGGTTAAGATTTTTCTATATTTTTAAGAATACAATACAGTGTGAGTAATTGTGTCAAAAAGATACTTCCTAATATTTTAAGACAAACTGACCTAAAGATTGCAATAAATAATCAATTGAAGTCACAAAAATGCACAACATTTGTCTATACCGTGACATACGGGGTAGATGTTTACTACTTGAAACACTATTATTTGTATGTCCATTTGCACTAAAAATGTCATTATAAAAAACTACGTTCCTGCTTCCAAAAATGTTTCCTTACAATTTAGACAGTTGCAGAAAAAGTTGAAATCTGTGAATGAGTACCTTTAATTATACAACGAGAGTTTTTGACCGTACACTTTTTATACTGGATTTGACGCTGTGTCAACACAGTTTTGGTTGTATTACGACGTCCAGCGCACCTAACCTAGTTTTCCTGGACCCATGTCTATAACCAGTACTCACCTACCTTTCCACAAGATCTGAACACTCTCCATTAAAAAGATAAAACTGACATACAAAACCTGTTTTTAACAAATATTACGATATTTAGATAATGTATCTCAAAATTTGCAAAGTGATTAATTTTAAACTGTCGGCAATTAATATCTGTATGTATGGTATATTATAATTTATTTTGCCTCCATTGAATCGTCACGCTATTCATTGTAATACATAGTAGGGCTGCAACGATTCCATTCCTCGAAACTCGATTACGAGGGCGCCGATTCTATTTCGATTCGGAACCCACGAATTTCGATTCGATACTGACCTTTAAACGTATCTACGTAAGTTATAATCATAAAAGCAAAGGCGCACCTAAAAGACACTAACTCCCCGCAGCGATTACTTCCCTTTATTAAATCAAGTAGCAAGGCGTTATCTGCAGAATATTAAGAGCTGCATATTGTGATACCATTTATGTTTCATGTTGTATAATATTAAGTTGATATTACATTAATGATACATTTTCGCGACCTTTAAGTTCGTACCCAGTCGTGGTTAGAAAGGTTGGAACCCCCGAAGAAAACAATCGGGTCCCCTGTTTAAAAAAAATCCTGGATCCCATCTGAATGAAAAGTTCATGGCAAGGCTGTGGTATAATGCAAACATTTATGATAATGATTGAGATGACGTTATTCGTTTTCTGAGATAAGTGTCAATTCTTGATTTTTCTTTTTTATCTCAATCAATTTCAGAGAACGCTACATTTGGATTACTTGGACTTTTTCATTGTAATGACAGTCCGAGATAGCGATATAAGAGAATTCATTAAACGATTTACTCGGACATTATCATTGAATCCAAAGTCCGAGATAATAATTGTATCATGATTGCCATTTTCTTTTTTTTCTTTAATTTTTTATTTAGATATAATCATACAAGTTGCTTAAAAACATGATTTTTTCCATTATATGTTTTTCAGCATTATCTGGCAGTTATTATGGATTCAATCTTGTATTATTGTTCCAATGGTTAGAAATGGTAAAAGTAAATATGATACACATGCAAGGAATCTGTCAAATCATAGTATATCTAAGCTATGTATTTAGGTAAGATGGTTTATTTTACGGTATCAATTAGTGCTCTTTTTTTCACAAAAATGTTTACGAAAAAAGTTATCGTAAGTCAATTTTATAAATGCCTTAGTTCAAAGTCAGGAGGATAATAAACATAACTATGCTATGATATTCAAAAAGAAAGCAATATTTTACATAATTTCAGTATTTTTGAATTTGAATTGCCAAAGAAATGACGACATTATTAATGTTCTTGGTTTTGACTTACGATGATTTCCATCGTGATTTTTCTGTGAAAAGCACCACAGCATTTTATGTTCACGTATCTTTTTTTTCTCACCTGTCATAACATGAATAACTTCATGGTGACTACGTGTGTGAGATATTCGTTGTCAAGCAATTGTCACATAAGTTTTCTAAGCACATCGATAGCTAGTGTTTGCTTTCTGGTACCCTTAATTTGATATCACGTACGTCATCTTTTTGTGTAAGAAGGGTACCATAGCACAAAGCACTAGCTAGCTAGCGATATGTTTAAGAAACTCGCCCATTGCGACATTGTGTAGTCAGGCACCGTGAAATTATTCAAACTCTGACAATTGAGAAAAAAGACGGACTATAACCACATGGAATTTTGCTTAATGTTACATGTATCTGTTGTGTTCTCTCCCGCCCTACAAATTCTAAAGCAACGTGACAACACATTGTATATGTCATTTCAATGATATCTGTCAATCTACTTGCCAGGTTAAATCTTTAGATTTAACTGTTAACCAGTTACTATGCACTAATACTTCCGTCAATGACTGATAAATGCCCTGCTTAATTTAGAACCAGTGGTAGAAGGGAGAACGGTTGTAGACAATATTTCAGGACCAAGCTTTACGACTTATATTGATTGTACAAATATGCAGAAAAAGGAATCTATTGAATGTTTGATAAAGTGTATACATTATTCATGTATATACATGTAAATACGGAATCCATAAAGTGACATTTTTAAGCAAATTCTAATTGCGTTTTTTTTTCAAAATATTTACATCGCTTCTTTTATTAATTGATATTTTTTACGTTTTGGAATTAATTCAAAAAATACAAAATCAATCGAAAATGATTAATAATTATTTAAAAAACCAAATAGGTTTATTTCAACAATACAAAATACATATTTTGAGAAAATGAAATATTATGACGTAATGCTAAAACTTAGTCTTCACATAACAAACCTTCAACATTTCATTGAAATCGTCTAACTTTCACTTTTTGGGAGGAAAGTGTTCAGGTACCTTAAATTGAATAATATGTTGCAAAAAAAACGAAATAGTATTACATTGATACGACGTAATGAAGAACATAAAACGATTAGTTTAAAATGTCCCTTTAGGGGCTCCATATATGTGCTATATGTCTAGTACCGTGATATACGCATACATATATAACTTATTTAGTATAACATGATACATTGTTTTTTAAAGGGTCTAAAATGGCGGTTACGATTTTATCAACAGTCCGATTTTTGTATTTTTTTTACACAATCATTGGACATCTACTAGGCAATGGACAAAATACTAAAATTTATTTTCTTACTTACTAGCAGGGAGTTATGTAACATTTTGTCAAATGGACCTTCGTATTGAGAATAATCGTTTAAAGCTAATTTTGTTGTCTCAACAATAAATATACCATAAAGAAAATTTACGCTAAAATGAAAATAATTAAAAACATGATCATCAAATTTTAGATAAAAGCTATTTGATAAGCCTACGAAATGAAAATGTCTTAAAAATTTTGGTGGGTGCTATATATTAAAGATGATATAGTTCCCCTATAAGTGATATTTGTACCAAGATTGATCATTTGTGGGTTTCATTTTGTAGATTATATCTATTACTACAGAAAACAAAATCTACAAAAAACCTAAATGTTTTTGTTAATTAAGTGTGAAGGTTCTTGTTGTAATTAACAAGGTTAGTGATAAAATAAGCTGTAATTTATCTTAACTATCAACGAGTTGTAACGAGTTCCTTATGATAATAAAGTGTCAAATGTTCATTCAATGACCAAGTCCCAGTCTTGGAGACCTAACATTATACTGATTAGTTTTATACGGAAACGTATCAGGGACTGCAGTTGATGAGATATTTCGCGAAAAAAGGACTTATTTCTATTCGCATTGATAAGATGTTTGTGCACATCACAATAAAGATGAGAAGTTTTTAGGCATTGCAACATAACATTCCTCTATATACTTTTGTCTCTTCGACAAATCAAATCAGAAACAATTACATAAATGACCTGCATTCCTTGTCTTGATGATTTTGACTCTTCGACAAAATCTGGTAGCAATAATTAATTTTTTTTACGTATTAGGAATAAATCATTACGTCTTTATGGAAAGTTTTTCTGCCAATCGAAAAAAAACCAAGTCGACATGACGTGAAGCTTTCTATAGAGGATCCAAATTTTCGAACTTCGTAACAAACATTTTTCAGGATAGCAATATTAACATTTTAGTAATAAAAGATACATAACCATTTAATCAATGTTACCCGTCGAGAAAAATTGCTTCATGTTACTTCAAACTGACTTATGGTTAAGAAATACACTAATGGAGAGGTAGGCCCCAGACATTTTGGAATTCCAAGGGGCTGGACACACCTGCCCCCCCCCCCACCAGTGAACCGCCTATGTCAATTTACCATTAGACTCAAGTAGGTAACATTGAAATCTGAAAATAATTGAAAGACGAGGTATATTTGTGTGGAAAATGATCAAGGAATTCCGAATAAGTATTTAGTATAACGAGTAACGTCCTTTCAACCATAAATTTGCTGTTTAGAATAACGAGTTACTTCCCTTTGACAATTATTTCAATTTTTTGTCTATTTTCAGTTTTCTATCGGTATGGTTGATTGTTTGTATCACAGTTGAAAACTACATCGTTACATTTCATCTATCACATGCAGTTAGATATTGTACAGTGGTCAGGGCTAAAATAGTCATCACTTTACTAGTACTGTATGCTGTTTTATTATACAGTGGTCAGTTCTGGACGACAAGTGTTGTACAATTGAACGAGAACTACACCATCTGTACAGAAGTTCCTGAATACTCTCAGCTAAACAGAATATTCTCATTCTGGGATACGATCACTACTGTAGT
Organism: Mactra quadrangularis; assembly: GCA_025267735.1. NCBI lineage: Eukaryota > Metazoa > Mollusca > Bivalvia > Venerida > Mactridae > Mactra > Mactra quadrangularis. Next base: position 40,656,223 of record CM046305.1, on the reverse strand, counting down.
GTTACCAATTATCATAACAACGTCTTTAATAATTGCCATACTCTCTAAAAATCTGTGTATTGCCCAAAGAATTGACGGAAGAAATAATTCAATTTATAGACGATTGTCGAAGAAACAGAAAAGTCTTGTCAGAATAACTCGAGTGCTTTTAGCAATTTCCTTGACTTTTGTTCTATTAAGTGGACCATCGCACGCCAATAAGTTACGACATCTTATTTTAGCAGAGCTCGGAGGTCAAAGAGCGTACACATTATTTGATAGAATTTTACAACAAATATTTCAGATTGTCTACTATCTAAGTTCGTGTCTAAATATTATTTATTATCTTATATGGTCACATAATTTCCGTAATGAAACTAAACGTCTGTTGTATATAAAAACTAGCAGACGATCTAGTCGTGGAATTGAATTAAGAAGTGCCACTGAACAAACGAGAAACGGTAATGGTGGAAATCAACCAAACAAATTTGAAAACGAAACTAAACATACTGTTACTATGCTTTAAATCGTGAAATATTTTAACCTGGGTCAAAAGGGCAGTTAACTGGGTGTCTGGACTGCAAGGTATTGCATATTCGATTTATACGAGCTCAAAAGAGTGCTAGGTTCGCTCACACCATTTCAGGCGTATTACCGCAGAGAACACGTATCTAATTCACCTTTGCCTGATAAAAAGATTAAGAAAAAGATGCGTAACGCGGAAAGGCTGTTAAGGTGTCGACAGCTAAAGAAAGCACACAGACCAAGTAAATATAATATAGGAGAACGTGTCTTACTCAAACTTCCGTTCACAAAAACACGTGTTCCAACCAAACGACATGTTATTCTGAGAACCGTTGAAGATGGGATTTGGAATCTCGTGTCCTGGAGAGGGTACTTAATCGAATCCCTACCGGGGAGGATAAAACTTTCTTTGATAAATTGACAATTATATCAGTTTTCTCTAGAGAAATTTCCAGCCTTGTGGAAAGGTAGATGAGTACTGGTTATAGACAAGGCTCCGGGAAAGTTATGTTAGGTGCGCTGGACGCCGTAAAAAGACCTAAAAAGTGTTGATACGGCGTTAAAACCAAATTAAAAAAATGAAATATTTTCCATAGTGATCATTATACCCCCCCCCCCCCCGCAAAAATAATCAACAACATACGTTTGGGTTATGTTGGTCGGTCGGTCGATAGCTTTTCGGGTCCATTCACATTTTCATCACTTCTCCTTATACCTTATTAATGGAGGGAAATTGACATTATTGTCAAACTGGCATGGAATGGCATAACCTCCTTATGTGGGATTCGAACCCGTTCCCTTTTAGGACAATAAATGCAAAATATCGGCTGGCAACCAACTTTCTCCCAAATTCTCCCGTATGACAGCTCGATTTAGCAGCTTACCCGTTGTAGTGAAGGAATGTTAGGTGCACCAGGCGCCATAAATTGTGTTGACACGGCGTTAAATCCAGTATAGATAAATAAGCATATCGCTCTTTTTTAAAGTACATGTACATTCACAGTGAAAAATGATCGTTGTAAAATAATTGTGTTGAATAACTTGTAATATCACATATAGGGTATGTAACTCTGTATTGATGTTAAATAAAGCAATTTAAAATTAATGAAGTTATCTTCCTTTGATGTAATTTACAAGACTAAGTACATTTGTCTTGTTCCCAGTCGTTCTTTGACAGGTGAATGTACGTAGGCAAAGCATGGTAATGGCCGAGTCATATGTAATGAATTAGGTATTAGATAATTATGTTTTCAAATGAACATTTCTCACTCTTCATTTCTACACAGGCTTAAATCAAAGGATCGTTGTACAATAATTACCGTGGATACATTTTTAATTGTTCGGTTACATTTATGCTTAATAAAGTATCGGAACTTCTAACGAGACAAATCCACGTCCGAATTGTGTTCACTTCGAGACATTGTTTTTGGTTAAGCGTTCGCTAAATATACGAACAGTCAGAAAATCGACTTCGAGTGATTTATATAGTACTGAAATCCTAATCAAGTTACTATCGTCTGCAAAGGATCATTCAAGATTAAGAAAATGTAAACGAAACTTTTGTTACCTGAAAAATAACTGAGGAGGACAGCCATTATAACGGTTTGCCTGACCCAAAAAACGATAGTGGTAAGGGGAAGGTAATCCAGACTACTATTGTTTCAGCAAAAATGAATATATTCTCATTACAACTAACGCTAGTTGCGATGAAAAAATATCATTTGATATAACTCTATAAAAGGAAGACTATCCAGGCATATTCAGGATATGTTACTGTACGAGTTGTAGTTTATAAGTATTGTCACAATAAACTATTAAAGGAATGTAAAGGCATATGACTGCGTCAAAAGTGTAGAACTAAGTTTAGTCTTTAAAACTGTATTAAGAACGTTAGAAATCACTTACTTGGCACTTATAACATTCAACTGAATAAATTAAAAGATCATGCATACACATTGTTGAAAACGAAAGTAGGATACTGAGGGAATCGTCAAGCTTTTTATAGATTTGTTACATGTCGTACTTGCTGAAATTAAACATTTTCGATGGTCGTTTCTTGTCTTTTCAACATTCTTAAGCGGTTAGGATATAGTTTTAATAGAATTATACTAATGTAGCACAATAACAAGCTCTAGTATGTTCTCATCAATAAATGCATATTTTAACACTAATCTTTTTTGGCTTAACTGACCCACGTTAGTTTGTTAGACGACATCCCAAATATTACGAGAAAATAAAGAAATATTTTTCGAAGTAATATAACAGTGTGTATGTTGCATTTACAGTTATGAAAAACATATAACTTAAAATTAGGAAATGAGAAGTTGAACTTCATGAAGTTACATGTCGTATGTGTTTTTACAATGAAATCGGACGTGTTGAGTACCCACGAGGTAATAAGTTCAAAACCGGTTTTGGTGCACGTGCAAAGTTTTTGGCAGGCTATCAATCCCACGTGGTAAATGCATAGCCTATCGTATGTACTATGTAATAAACAAAACATGACGCACATGTCTATCGAAAAAAAGAGTGGGAGGTGTGGGACCTTTTAAGGTCGACATGTTCTAAAGTCAGATACATTTAAAGATATTCTTTTTTATCGAACGATTTATTGAGCCGTATAAAAGCACTGTTCTGTCGATAAATTTCCTATTCACCCTTGACTTTCATGTAGCATAGATTTTGCATGTTCAGATGCGTTCTACCGTGAACTTGATGGCCTAGTTCAACCGAACCGGAAGTGTGAATAAAATCAGAAGACGACTTCGTCTAAAGGTCACTACGCAACGACAAGGCCGATAAATAATTTTAAGAACTTACTGCATAAGAGGCGCACTTTGGTTAAAAACAGCATTAGCCACAATTGGACGTCATTGACGCCACATAAGTGCAGAAACTAGATCGCAGCTCACGCAATGACGGTGCACTTGCTCATTTGGCCGATCCTGTATGGACGATTTCCTTTGACAGACGATGGACCTCAACCCTACCGAGAGCGTATGGACAGAAGTGATGAGAGTATACCGTAATACACCGGATACTTTACATCAATTTCGGCACATAATTGTCTACGAATGGGACAGACTGCCTCAGACTTTCTTTATTTTTTCTTTTGGCAGCGATTTTCAAGAGTCATTCGAGCAAATGGCGGTTATATCCTTTATTGATTTTTTGTGGCTCTTGAATACCCCCTTACTTTTTTAACTCGTATTTTCCTTGTATGCAGTAGGGCTGCGTACCTTGAGCCAAGTCGCGGTACAGTACGTACCTCAGTACGGCAGTTAAGGTTCACAATACGTACCTAGGTTCAATTTAGAAATGTTATTTATGATAAAGATTATTTTGTATAATTGTGTTTCATAAAACAACAAGTAACCACAACAGTATTTTAATTTGCTAACAAGTTTATACAACCATCTTGTCTGTTCTTTGCTTATTTGAAATACATGTACTCATTAATCAACAAACTGAACATTTTCATAATGACATGCATACATGTAGGTGTTAGTTATCTTAACTGTTTGTCATTGATTACCATAATAATACAATGTCATTGATAAACACTGTGTAGCTATGACAGCATCATTAGAATTTTAATTGAATTCATAAATTACCGTAAATATGAATAAAATTTTACCATTACAAATATTGTTGACAAAAAACGTCTGTTATTTGGAGGTTTGTTTCAACTTTGTATGCCCGAAAACAGTGTCTTTTGTTTGAATTTGTTGTTTCCTGAAGCATTTTTGCTATAGTAGGAAGAACAATTAATATTATTAAATAAGCTTATTACATTACTTATGTAAATTTAAAAATGTTTCTATTAAATATGCGATAGCGTGGGTCGCGAAAATATATTACATTTAGATTATATCCAATATATGAATGTAGGGATTCATTTTTACGAAAAAGAATACTAAATGTTGAATAAAAACATAATAAAGTTGTAAAATGATGACAATAAAATTTGTTTTGACAATTATTTTTGTTGAGTTTTAAATTTTGTTTATGAGAGATTCACTTTCAGTTGGGGATGTTTGGGCGTATATGCCAAAAATGCGAACGATTTTAAATTGTAAGCGTTAATCATACAATTGCACGTCTTGAAACCATCAACGCATTTTAATCCGTCAATATCAATACACAACATAACGCTTTTATTTCTTTCACGATTTACAAACGGCATTTTGCTTACACTTGCATCTATTAAATACGAAAATTCGTTGAAAAATAGTTTTGTTTGTTGTTGTTTGTTTGTTTTTCAGAAAAATACGAACGGAAAATCGTAATGTTTGAGTTTTCTAAAATTAAAATGGTAAAATAACGGGAGTCATAGTTAATTTAACTAAAGTCTAAAGAAAATTGGATTCCTACGATCGCCGATATCTTTTCAAACCTGCCAATATTTTAGCGTATAGAGTCAACAATTAAAAAACTAGGTCACGCTTGTTTTAAGAATTATTTTAAAGTAACAATTAAATTATAGAAAAGTCTATGATTATGCGATAAGACATTGCAATTATGACATTGTATTATTAGGCTATCAAACATCGACAAAGTGTGAAAAAATGCCGACACAATATCTTAAATTGTTTACATCAGTTTCAGTTCAAAATTACAAACACATGTTCATCATCAAACAAAAGATTATTATCCCTGGTGTACATGACAGTTTGTTACATAATAATTTAGGATTACTACTGAAAATTAATAGGATATACACACATATACGAATGGCATAAAGTAACTGATTTTCACGATTCATTTATGTAATTTGTGTTAACTTAATTAACTTGTGTTCATCGTCTTGAAATGAGATTTTGATTTAAAATTTGTTGTTTTGTTTGATCAATAGGAATATATGTTAGACAATATTTAAAAATACCGCGGTTCACTCGGATTTTAGGTCACGGTAAGGTACACTCGTACCGGCCACTTTCGGTTACGGTTTCACGGTAGTTCGGTGAATCGTTGCAGCCCTAATTTATATACATAATTGCTTGTACCATGTTTTTGCTTTTTTCAAAATAAGTTTGGTCTGAATCTTAAACGCTGTATATCAAATCGATGAAAGTGGATGCTGTCAAAATTATTACTATGGCAACCATCTGATATCTCAGGATCTACAGTCTATATATAGCCATAGATCTTAGATGAGATAAGCTGATTAAGACTAATTGTTTCACATTGATACTGACTGTGTGATATATGTACACTTGATTGAGCATGTCTTTGTCAAAACTTTAAAAACACCATAAGTAAATACTTACATGCGTCCGTTAATTTCTCGTAACATTTCTAACAATTTGCAATTCATGTTTACAGGATAAATACAAAAATTGTTTGTTTAAATGTATTTTTTTATAAAAATACTGTTTACAAATTTTCGCGGCTAAGGGAAATAACTTCCGTGGACGATTACAGAGTTTTCTCCCCTGTCAAAAGGACATTTTGGCAATCACGAAACAGGGGCCTAATATATAGAGAATATTAGGTTAGTGCCAATCTGTATCTAGTTTATCCGGCAAGTTGGAGAAAGGTTTATTCGGCGAGGCTTGCCGAGTCGAATAAACCTTTTGGAGACGAGCCGGATAAACTAAGTACAGATTGACACTAACCTAATATTCTATTTATCCTACTCGCATTTGCTTGAATGACTAATTTAAAATCCGAAAATTCTGCGTTTAACATGCTTTAAATTCAGATCATGGCCGAATTGTTCAAAGCGCAGTAATTGTGTAAAACGGTCTTTTAACTGTTTGCGCGTCAAGAAATAATTCCGATGATTGACTCCATTATATATTAGTAAAGGTTATATTTTAAATAAAAGAAGCGAAAATACTAAATAAACTCGGTTTAGAAATAAACAAGGAAAAAATCATTTTTGGACGAATAAATCACTTGCGAATTTTCCGAGGACGAATCAGTTTTTATGACGTCATGTAAGCGAAGTTTGTTGTCAACATGGCGGTCGTATTTAGGTTACATACCACTAAATAAAATCCTTCTTTGTTGTATATAAAAAGTCTCATTTTCAATGAAAAATTACACTATGACCCAGGGGTGTGAGATACCCAAAACTATATATAGGCTGAAAGATCTATCTATTCCCCTCAAAATGATCAGTATTAGAAAAAAAGGTACATTACTTATAAGAAAATAAATTTCGATTGAAAGTTACTACCCTGAAAATGTCCTGGTTTTTAACTCTTCACCAGCCGTAGAGAGTCATCTCCCCTTTTAACCAGTTTTCGCGACTAAACTTACCGGATCCATTGAATTTTTGCATAATTTCATAGGAAAAGCATTGTCAAAGACATACATACTCTTCAATATTAAAAAGCACCACAAATGAGGTATCCATGCACTCTCAAAAAATAAATAACGACCATGTCACACTTTCTACTTCCGGTAAATGCCTACTTCCGGTAACCATTTAGTGGTATGTAACCTTTAGGAGCGTTTGTAGGATTCGTCATTTGACGCGTTTACTATTATTTATCATGGATTTAACCAATATTATCAGGATAATTTGTTATTCAACTTTAAATAGACGACAGGATATATGGATGAAAGGATTATTAAGGGAAATACAGTCGCAGCGAGCCAGCGACGCTGAAAGATGTCGAGTTACAGACGTTTCGACCCCAAGACGTTTCGACCCCAGGTTTGACGGAGACATTTCGACCCCAAGACGTTTCGACCCCACGACGTTTCGACCCCAGATGGTATTTTAGGTTAATTTTCGTATTTGTATTGTATTTATGTACATTTGTATATTTTTGATAAAAGGTAGGGGTACCTTCCCTTACCGGACTGCCCGTCAGTCCGGTAATTTACCGGACTATACCGGCCTGACCTAAATATTTCATTGTTTTGATAAAGATTTACAATAAAATTACATGTTTTGACTTTTTTATTATTTTAAAAGGCCATATCTTGATAATCGATTAATTTTAAACAGTGAAAAAAGCGTTTTAAACCGACTTAGAGCCAAAGAAATGAATATGTAAGATTATTCTCACTTTTTACAACCGGACTGGCCTTAATTTATACTTATAAAATAGTAAACCTACCGGACTGCCAATATTTTCATGATGGAATAGCTACATAAATAGTAAAGAATAAATAATTAAATGTTTTTAAAACATTTTATGCAATATAAGAAGAAAAAAATATGGAAAAAGGGAGAGTAATCTTACACAATTTAGAAATGACAGTCCGGTAGCAAATAACATAATTCTTTCTTCTTACATTGCATAAAATGTTTTAAAAACATTTAATTATTTATTCTTAACTATTTATGAAGGTATTCCATCATGAAAGTATCGTCAGTCCGGTAGTATTTAGATTTTATAAGTAGATATTAAGGTCAGTCCGGTAGTGAAAAGGGAGAGTAATCTTTCCATCGCTGAAAATGCCAGTCCGGTATAGATAGTTGATGAATCTGTTATCAGAACTAAATATTTATTACCAAATTCTATCTTTAGATGAGTGATATAGTATATTTAGCATAAATAAATGTATCCCACGCACATATTTAGGTCAGTCCGGTATAGTCCGGTAAATTACCGGACTGACGGGCAGTCCGGTAAGGGAAGGTACCGATTTATTAGGAAGAAATCAGACAGAAGAAAACGGAAGAGAGAGGAGAGTGATCTGATGCACCAAAAACATAACTACTTATTAGAACACACAGATTAATATTTTAGGTAATTGAATAATAATAAACAACAAACTTGATATTGTGTAAATTCATAATTTTATTATATGTTTAAATACTCATGAGAGTTCAGTACATACTATTTATATATACTTATCCTGGAAAAGAAGTTTTTTTATTATCATATAATACATATTCACAAATACACAAAATATTGAGAACAAACGTAAATATTTAGTAATTCAATTTGTGTACATATATAAGCAGTTACTAATATTATAAATATATATCATTAGAAAATAAATACTCAAAAAAGTATATGACATTTACACATAACCTGGAAAAGAAGTTTTTTATTATCATATTATACATATTCACAAATACACAAAATATTGAGAGCAAACATAAATATCTAGTAATTCATTTTGTGTACATATATAAGTAGTTACTAATATCATTAATTAATATATCATCAAATATATATATTCATCATATAAAAAAATACAAAAAACATCATCCAAATGGACTTTTAATACTTATATTTTAACCCTACCGGTTTCATAATTATCAAAGGGTTAACTACAATATAACGTAACGTCATGTTATGTCATAACAATAATGACGTTACATTATATTGTAGTTAACCCTTTGATAATTATGAAACCGGTAGGGTTAAAATATAAGTATTAAACGTCCATTTGGATGATGTTTTTTGTTGTTTTGATGTTTTTTGGGGTTTTTTTTTTTTGTATTTTGCTTGTTACAGCATATTTTAACCTTTATATATATATATATTTATATTCATCATATATATATAGTAATCAAAGTTAAATACTCATAAAAGAATATATCACTGAACCTAACGTAATTCATCTCTCAGTATGGACTTCCACTACGCCTCAAAACTGTATAGACCACTCCCACATTAACTAATTTGCTTATGACGAAATAATTTCCAGCTCATATTTTGATACATCACGTATATACATTCAACGAAAGAAACGCGTATTATTCAGTAAATATCATTAATACCCATTATTTCATAAAAAATATTTCCCTTGTAAATCATGCACGTGATATACATTCAACGACAGAAGCGCGTATTATTCAGTAAATATTATAAATATCCATTATCTTATCAAAAATATAAATAGGAATGCGTTTGATCTTTTTTTACCGAACATCATGGAATTTAAAAAAAGACAAACAATATTTGATTGTGAGGTAATTGACTTTAATACCAATGAAGTTTTCACATTATCAGTTTTTGTTTTAAAATTTACCATTGACTAATATATATAACTGTAGAAAACAAAGATTTCAGTATTAATTAATATTTTGTTTAAGTAAATAATTAATAACGGTTATCGCAAACAAATGATGTTTAAAGGCATTCTTCAATTCACTTAATAATCACATATACACTTTCATTTTCACAGTTTGTTTCTGTTCTATAGGGATAGTTGGAGGTAGTTATTGCTTATAACGTATACAAAAATATTCTATTGTAATTAAATTCGGGCTACATAATATCATGCTTTACAAAACATCCCCTTTTGAAGTTTAAATACTTACCGCTTTGTATAATTGTTAAAGTAGATTTATTGATTGTATTTAACCTTTTTATATAATAGACCGATGTACGCTTATTACATAATATCGAAGTATAATTCAAATCACAGGGATTCCTAACGATAATCATTTATACATATAATATATACAAGGGGTCCAACATCAAAGTTATGAAAATTAACCCTTGCGTCACAGAAACATGCATAATTCCGTTATTTTTTCGAATATTCTCATCAGGTCTTCACGTTTCGATACAGAAGACATTTATCTATCCAAAAAGCCTAAGTTTTTTACAACAAATTTACAACTTTTTACATTATTCAAGCTAGTTTCTCGTAAAACGCACTGAAAATGGTTAGTACGACACGGGTCCGTCCCCTAGTCTTACCCCTGTAAAAACCGTCTTTTCCGCGAAATACCGGCCAAATTATGTATTGGTTCGATGAAATATGTTATTTTATTCAACAATCCTCAACTAACCCGACTAATCTTCGCCTTTCAATGATGATAATTGTCCGTTTTCAATTTCCGAAACGAAGTCGCTACGGCACAGCCATCTTAAATCATCAACGAGTCACATGACTACTTGCCATGGTGCTGTACTAACGAGCGATCTGATTGGATGACGTCAAACAGAAGAGTGGTTCTCGATTTTCTGTACGTTTAATATATATAAATGGCTTCAACATCGGGACAAAGTACATTGTAAACAAGAAAAATACCACAAACCTTCATACATATTGAGTTTATTTATAGATTTTATATAATACAAACTATAAATATTATTTATAACAACATTTGTTGCCCATTAACCAAAATGAGTATGAACTGGTGAGCTAAGATCATGTAATGATTTACAATTAGAAACTATAAGGCCAAATTTTATTTTCATTGAATTATTCGATGAATACTCTATAAGCCTATAAATCATTATATCACTAATTTTTGAACACTGTGAAACCATATATCATATCAGGCCTGAAGGAAAGGGTGGCTTATGGTTCATCCTTTTTTATCTGGATTTGACACCTTGTCAACAAAATTTACGTAAACAGTCTGACTTCACCTTCTAACTCCTCACAGTGCTTACGTCACGCTATGCTACGTAATTGATTTGATAAAGGGAGATAACCACTGCGGAGAGTTTGTTTCTATATATAGAATGTACGACAACGGTTACTATTGACTGATTTTCTGTTTTATATACGTTTGTACTTAACGACATACGATAAGCGGGGAACCAACCAATATTATCAGCAAGAACCAATGAACGATCGCGATACATAATGTTCACGTGATACGTAAGATGGCTGTGCCGTAGCGACTTCGTCTGGGAAATTAAAAAAGGACGATTATCATCATTGAAAGACGAAGATTAGTCGGGTTAGTTGAGGATTGTTGAATAAAATAACATATTTCATCGAACCAATACATAATTTGGCCGGTATTTCGCGGAAAAGACGGTTTTTACAGGGGTAAGACTAGGGGACGGACCCGTGTCGTACTAACCATTTTCAGTGCGTTTTACGAGAAACTAGCTTGAATAATGTAAAAAGTTGTAAATTTGTTGTAAAAAACTTAGGCTTTTTGGACAGATAAATGTCTTCTGTATCGAAACGTGAAGACCTGATGAGAATATTCGAAAAAATAACGGAATTATGCATGTTTCTGTGACGCAAGGGTTAATTTTCATAATTTTGATGTTGGACCCCTTGTATATATTATAGGTATAAATGATTATCGTTAGGAATCCCTGTGATTCAAATCGACGTACTGAGTACTACTCATCTTTACATTCATACATCATACATCAGGTCTTGAAATTATTGAACAATTTCCATCGGAAAACACATTCATAGTAACTGTAAAAACATATCAACAAGCAACATATTGATTCATCAACTTTAATAATTTATCATATATGTAAAATAATGATAATATAAAGTTCTAGATCTAGATGTATAAATTCAATTTTATTGATTTTCAAACATTTAAGTGTTTATAAGTTTACATGAATATACATATTTATGCTCTTGGGTTGAAATACATCTACAACATCATGCTGCATGTCGATCACAAACGCTGCAAAATAAAATAAAATGATGTAATGCCATAATTTCAATAATATAACGATTCATAATTTATTTCGTATATAACCTTATTTATCATTTATAATATTATCTATAAACTGGGGTCGAAACGTCTCAACTCTGGGGTCGAAACGTCGTGGGGTCGAAATGTCTCCATAAAATGCTTGGGGTCGAAACGTCTTGGGGTCGAAATGTCTTGCACCCAAAGATGTCAACCATTTTCAGAAAATGGCCAGGACGGTCTGTGTCGTGGATCATGGATGATGATTTTTGAAGCCAGTTTCATTATATTTAATTTATGCGTGGCTTGGCTTTGGTAAAACAATAGTCAACCTATGTATTTACTGTATAATGGCTGGATATTCGTCAAAATATACACAGAAAGGAATTCATTGCAAATTTTGGAGTTTGGCACTGTACAGCGTCAACGATTGAGTTTTTGTAAAATTTGAATGATGAAGTAAGTGATTTAATTAAAAGATTTAAATTGAAATTGTTTGTAAAAGCCCGTATTTGATTATTTTGTGTAAAATGTATTTGTTAAGTTGTCGTTAAAAGAATGAAACGCGGCCGCTTTTGATGCCCAATGTTATGATTATGTAGAAAAGTAGTCCGTCAATGCGTAGTCACGTGACTGCCGAATAAAGCAACGCTGCCGAATAAAGATAGGTTTATTTGGTCAATAGGTTTTCCTTCTAAAAGATCACTTTGGGGTAGGATAAATTAAGTATAGTTTTGACACAAATCAAGTTACTCTACACGTTAAGATTATCTTAAAACGGCATAGAAAAATATTGTTTATGTTCTGTTTTACCAATTTGCATGCATTTGAAGTAAAAAAGTTTTTAAAAAAATTCAAGCAACCATTACTTGTGTATTATATCTTTTCTATGTTTTTGGCAATGTTAGACCCAGCCTAGGTCTACATTTATATATATATATGGAACACTAGGTGTTTTATGAATTACTGAGATATAAAGTGAAATTTTGATGTATTAACAGTCCTTTTATTGAAGAAAATGACACAAACTTGATACATCACCCGTGTGTTTATGACATCAAGTGAACCATGTTTTCAAGACTGGGTGTTTTTTGTACAACATTATTATCTAACTTTTTATTTTAATCTATTGTTGATAAATAAAGAGATAATACAATACATACCTTGTATGTTATCTAGATCACTGATATCACCAATGTTTGTGTTACATCTATGTGTTTAAACCTTACAAATACACAGCAACTTGGTAAAGTTTATTTTATGAGCCTTCCCTTTCTCCTTTCATAGACTATAGGCATATATATGTTTTATGAGTGATAAGATACTGGTTGAGATTTGTGATCATCTAGATTTTGTTTAAGAATACCAGATGTAAGGATAAACTGCTAGCACAGAAAATATAACAATGATATAAGAAAGGGAAGGTATCCACGGCCACTCTGTTTTATGTTATATCATTCTGATCTATTTTACAATCAGTGATACATAATTACATTTTATAGTTTCTGTTCCCTACTCTTTCCTGCTCATTGACTAAACTTTTGTTACTTCTGGTCATCAGGCTACTTGTATCTATCAATCAATCACCCAGGGAAGTTTATTTACTCTGTTAATGTACATCTGACAAATTGGTGCAGCTGTCAATTGTACTTTTCTTGCAATAACCTGATTACATCTGGGCCAAGTGAAACAAACAGGTAGATTTTTTGCTCTAGGAAACTCCCTACATGGGGCTCAAGCCCAGGATCTCTCAACTGTGAACTCCCAAGCACATTACAGGAACCCCTGCTCCTGTAGATTAAATATAATATATACTAAGCAAAAGTTATAACGCAAATAAGTACAAAAACGTTAATATTTTCAAAAGTTTAAAAGATAATGATGTGAAATTCTGCACGAATATAAATCAACCATTTGCCTTTAGTATTCAATAGCAAAACATAATGTTACGATTTTAGGAAAAAAATATTCACAGAATCAAAAGCCCAGTAGGAGAAAAAGTTAACAAGATTTGATAATGAGCGAGCGTCTAATTTGAATTCACGTCTGCTGAAAGCCTGAGTCTTTAAGACCCATTAGGATGTCGTAAAACGTTGCGGGTTGCTTGTCCATTCCTTATGTCTAGCAATGTTGAGTTTCTGTATCGTCATATACTGTTCAAGACGTTGACATATGCGTCTGTCAAATACGTCCCAAACACATTCTATTGGATTCTTGTCTACTGAAAATAACGACAAGTCTAAAATCTTAATGTAAAAAGCCCTGAGAAATTGAACTGTTGCCCAGGCAGAATGTTGTCTGGCGTTAACTTGTTAGAGAAAAAGACATGGACGTCCGATGGCGTATTAAACGGTGACGTTACTAAAAATTTCACCCTGGTATCGTTGGGCATAATGTTCCCATTTATCACTTCTGAACCCAGCATGGCAGAATGGTCAATATCTCTACACAATTAACTGCTTGAATAAATTTTCTTCATGACCAGTAGCCTGCTCAATAACCCTTTACGTTCCGTAACGTTCCATAACGTCAGGGTCAGAACAACGTAACCCAAAGACAACTCATCCAATGAAAACTTAACCTCCAACTAACGGACTGAGTTGTCACAACTTTGAGTAGAGTTATCGGTGGGTTGAGTTGTCTTCGGATTGAATTTCCCGTATCCGAACGTCTGCTAACAGTAGTAACTGAACACGCTGATGGTAATTGTTAATGGGGTATCCGTCAAACGGCTTATCCCCGTTTTTCAATGCTCAATCTTAGCATATTTACTAACTTGTTTCCAAGATGACGAGTGCTACAATGTCACGCGGTCTCTAGAGTTCTCAGCAAGCATATTTGTTTGTGTACACACTAACGTGCTGCACAGGATTCATGAAACTCAGTGAAAAAGGATTTACGGATGCTGTTCACCCAAGCGTGACAGCACATGGAATTTCATCACACAATCATTTGTGAACATACCGAGAGACTAGAGACTAAATGTTGGCAAATATACCAATGTATGATATAAAATAAAAATTTTATAAAGAAAATTACCGTTTGCATTATATCTTTTGCTTAGTAAATATTTATCACAGTAGTAAAATTTATTCAACTCCCAGTGGTGCATACATAAATCCACTGATTTAAATACTCACTACTTCTTTTGTTCTCATGACAAATAAAAAAGTTATTAAAACAATTTTCGACTATTCAAATCAGCAGGAAAAATGTATGCCCCAAACACAATTGATTTAAATTTGCCAATACCAGAGTAAAGGTAATGTCGGATGGCACTGTATTAATACACTTTATAAACATAATTCAACAACTAACTTAGTAAAATAAGTTTATTTCAAGATATTAGGTCATTAACTGATACAGTTACATAAATATAATTACATGATATTGGTACATTCATATACATTATAAAGGAATAGAGGATATTAGTCAACTTTGGTGTTAAATCAATCTTTATTTCACCAAGTGAGTTCAGAAAACACATTTTCACAGTCACAAGTGAAAATATTCCTTACTGTAAATACGAAAGATCTTACACAAAAGTTCACAAATATTCTGTTTCTTTCATGGTTAGTTTTGTGTTTTATTAGATGTATTTTACACAAATTATAACGTGCTGTCATTTCTTTTAAAAAATAACGTCATTTATCAAGTAAGGTAATGACATTGACAATGAAATTATATTTTATTCGAATGAAATTATAAGATTTATGTTTTTACTGAATAGCTTGATGGTTCACTGAAAAGCATGAAAGAAAGGTACAAAATAATATTCAACAAATAATGATATATTATACATTAATCTCTCATTCACAGATGATGGTATAGTTTGTAAAATTATGAAATCACCGAAAGTCAAAAAATTATAATAGCCTGGATTACCTCCCCTTTCAAAATAGATAGAAATATGTATTATTCGAGAATGGGTCCGGAACTAAGATTCTAAAAATAAGAAAACAACAAGCTGGTTATTGTTGTCCCTTAGTGGAAAAATAAGAGACTGTTTTCATAGTAGAATTAGTGCTCCAACATCGTCTGTTTCTTTCCGTTGCATCCCTCAAAAAGTTCATGATCACATTCACTTTTTCACTCTGCTAAAAGACTAAGAGCAAACTGATACGTCTATTTTTAGACAGAGACTAAACTACATTTTAATTGCCTGTCACATAGATTTAGAAATAGTCATGTGATCGACTGCTAAAAATGTGAAAAATTTTCACTCCTAGAAAATTAACCAAATTGAAAGTAAAAAAAGAACTCCTTACATGTGTATCTCTGATCTTTTAACTGTAAACATAGATAGCATACTTAAATTAAATACGAAGTTAAGCCACGCTATATATGTCATACTCAGTAGCATTCGTGACTAGTATGATCAAACTGTATACGGCGTTGTTTACCCGTCTATTTATGAATTTTGTAGTCAGATGATTGTTTCAACCAAAGAAAATGCGTATGCAGTTTTTCGATTAGATTGATCAAATATTAAGCCAAATATTTTGTACTGGTTTTTACTCAAACTAATTATAAGAGCTTTAGAAATCAGTTATAGATTGAATGGCTGACGTTGAATGGTCTCAGATCACAGCAGCAACAGCTGACGGCAACACAAGATTCCACTGTATGTATCTATCTACATAATCAAGGTTTTTGTAGCAGTATGTTATGTTATAATCAATTGTGAGAATTAATTAGAGACATATTTTTACAAAATATAATATGGTCTAAAACAAATGAGACCCATTTGTAGAATACTTGTGGCATGTTCCGTTAGATTAAAGTATATAATCTGGCATTTATGAGCAAAGATGGCCAGCAATGTTTCGGTTCAAAACACTGTATACCATAGACATATAAATATATATATTTTCCACTCTTACTGGCGCTGGCATAGAGGATTCTCAATATTTATGCATGAATTTCAAAACAAGGTTAAGATGGGTCAGATGTAAACAACTCACCTAGCAGTATAAATGGCAGGAGGAGGTTACAGGTATCAGTCAGTAGATTCATAAGAAAATACTAGGTTAACAATTAATGTTGATGTGTTTATGACTGTACCTTAAACAGAAGATATATCATGTTGATACTCATGTTTAATCTTCTACATATATTCAAAATACAAAAAGTATTAACAAGTGTTTCCAGTTGATATTTAGTATTATTTTCTCGTTAGACAGTACTTTTGAAAACATATTAAGCTTGTTAAATTGTCTTCTTCAACACATATAATATCTTAAGCTTTTTTATGATTTCCCAGTTAATACAGTTGATACATTTGTAAAAGTAAAAAATACAGTTAAATGTAGATTTTTATCACTGAAAAAAATACAAACCCTGTTCCGATATTACCGTAAACATTCATGTAATAAATATTCAGAATCTAGGATCAACTAATGTGTTCAAATCAATTCATGTGTGTCAGGAACACACTAAATGGACCCAAAAAAGACAATTAATACTTTCCAAAATGTGTTAGACTGGTCCATAGCCAAGAATACCATAAAAACATAAGAATAGAAATGATCTAGCAATATCAGGTCACGCTTCACAACTGTGTGAACATCTTCGTTTATACAAGTCAAAATGAAGCATTTTCAGTAATTTGGAATAATCAAGATTCCACTGAAGAGAGGCAAAATATTAATAAACCTAAGCAATGTCTATTCCAAAACAAAACAACTTTATGATTTAGTTTGAAACTATTTTGGAAAGGAATGATAGATGCAGGGATATAAATGTCTTTCATGATAACGAAGTCAACAACAATAATGTATAATCTAAATTTTATTGCTACATAATCATAGTCACTACCTAATTTTTTGTTCTGTTTTTTAGATTAAAAACATTTCTGTTTTTAAAGGAACTGATGAAATTTCAAATAGCGTATAAACATTGACGTCACCAGAAGGGCAAAAGAATTATTAGTTATCTATTAGTGAAGGGAAATAAATGACTCAAGTCCCTAATTTACTAAATGTATACTTCTACTATCAAAGACAAAAAATCAATTAAGATTTCCGAAGAATTTCAAAAATCTTAATACTGCAAATTGTTTTATTCATTTTTTGTTATATATGAATTCTTGAATATGTATTACATTGTATTTTCATTGTATTACACACAATATTACAATTTTTCATTTGTATTTAAGTACATTAATATATAAATAGCAAGAAAGGTTCAACAAATATTTTCTATGGTGTCTATTAAAAAAATAAAAAATTTTAATGATTGTTGAAAAAGTTTATTTTATCACTTACAATTTTAATTTTTTAAAAATCCAATTTTTTTAGGTTTTGAAAGAGGCAAGATTTTGTATTTAATTTAAGCATTCAATTTCAAATATTTTTTTCTTTAATTTAATCAATGTTCAATAAATTCAAAATTGTTGATAGTTCACAAAATAGCTCCATAAGTGTCACAAAATAAAGTTTCTTTTAACAAATAAAAGAAAACATCACCTTCAATTTCAGTAGTAGAGTATGAATGCAAAATATTTTTTTAGTCTGTTCAAACTTTATAATTAAGTATATTATTGGTTTTTTTGTGTGAATTATAATAATATCTATATTCAAATTTTACACTTTCCCTATTCATTAATGAAATAAAACTGTTAATACCATTTCTTAAAATGTCTTTGACAATTTGAGGCATATACCATTAAATAAGTTCTGCTTAATTTTTAATTACAAGGGAAGTAACTCTGTATTTACTAAAATTCATTTTTTGTATTTAATAAATCTTGAATAAAACACAAACCTGAATTCAGAATATTTTGAAACTTTTCCTTCTTATAATTCTGGATCCTATCTTCCAATTCATTACCAATCCAGGGCAAGTTCCCACTAAACAAATCTGGAATTCCAGTTTTAGAAATTTTGACTTTTTTTAAAACGTTATAATTTCTTTAAAATGAGTCATTCCTACAATTTATGTTTTGTATTTTTATTGTTAAAGTTACAAAAACTAAATTATAAAGTCATTTTTTTAATTTATACAATTTAGAAAATTTGAGACTTGAAATTCAAAAATGTGACTTTTTTCCAGGACAAGTTCTCCTAATATGAATGTGTAGAGACAGAAATATATTTTACATTATTAAAATATTTGACTTTATGAGTAAATTTTGTCTTATATTTCACAAACACTGTAACAAAATATAAGATGTCAGAATGAACAAATGAAACTAAGTCAAGTTTCAGTGTTTCAAGCATTATGAATACCAAGGGAGGTAATTACGCAATATACATAGAGAAAAAACTACAGGGTTAACTCCCTTGAATAAGCTTCCATAGCCTCAAAATGATAAATAACATAATTACAAATTTTCATGACGTCGTGAAAAAAACGATAATGTCGCTACGGTTACCATAAAAAAACAATCAAGAAGCATAAAGGTATCTGCCTGTCAACTTTTATCATAATCAGTGAACATAAATTTTTTTCATTTTTTTTTCTTCAAGTAAAGTACAGACCCACCTTAAGGTGGCAGGCAGATACCTTCATGCCTATTGTTTGTTTTTCTTGTAACCTTAGCAGCGTTGTCAATTTTTTACGACGTCATGGACGTCACAATGGTTCGCGCTAAAAACAAGCATACAAGTACATTAAACCCACATATTTAAAGTATTCAATGGCCGAGGACAATGATAATTATACCAAAATGTTTCTGAAATAAAACAAAATATACTATACTAAATAGCATTGATAATTATAGTTCGTACAAAATAACATTATGAGTGAGTGTAAACACTAAAATAAAACATTCTATTCCAAAGGTAAGGCTGAATTGAAAATACAGGTTGTAAAGTTTATTTTAACAACAAAATTAGTGTGGTGATAAACCACCTCCCCCTTTGTCAATCATGCTTGTAATGATAGGACGCTTTACAATTACACCAACAAGAAACTAATAAAGAAAAATTAACATTAAAACTATATAATATTTTATCATCATCCTGAGCATCCCCTGTCCTAGGTTAGTTCATTGTATTGTTTACATAAACAGGTTTTTTTTGTACAAACTGTAGATATACACTTAAAGAAACTTCTAAGTAGCTCTTACCCAATTTCAATGATGTAGGAAATTTTTATTACGCAACATTTATGTTCGATCGTTAATGGAAATGTATATAGGATCATACTTTCGTCTGCTTGCAAGGTTTTCATGGTTCATAATTGATGCACAGGAGCTTGACATTCTGTATTGAAGTTTGAAAGATTCTTTCCTTCTTATAATAAAAACTACAAGAATGGAATGCTTCAATCGTCCTACTGTGGTAGTAGTCATCAAACTCCCTCCTAAACACCAACGAAAAACAGACTAATCACAAAACCATTTAGCTATTTGATATACAAGACATTTATGTACATGTAACAATAGACAATTCTCAATGGACTTTTCCATGAAGAAGAAAATCTTAAATTTGAGAAATTTTTGTTTTGTTTTTTGGCACTTCATTCAGGAAACTTTATGACGTCACAATTTTCACACCGGACTGAATATTTCAAACATGCTTAAAATGCTGCTCAAAATTAAAATTAACAGCTCGATCCTGGATGTAAATTGGAATAACTATACCGCTAAATCTGACAAGTTTTTTTAATTCTATTTAAATATATATTTATGTATACTAAATGTCACAATATTAAACATTATAATTATCACTTAAAAAAAAACCCATAAAAACTTAAGTTTTTGTCGAAAACTCCTTGAAAGTTTTTAAAAGTAAAAATTATATATAACTACATTTATCGAAGTGAACGAACAAATATTATGTATTTTATTTTACAAATAGAACTTTTATTTAATCCTTAAATAAGATAGGACTTAAATATCCACCATGCTTTCTTTGTTTTCAATTGCGCCCGCAAAAAAGCACTATAACCACAAGCTATAGAATGGCATTATCACTGATTATCAAGGAGATGTAGACTTAATATATTTTAAGTTCAAAATGATGAGCCGTTTCAAGGAAAAACGTATCGTTAAAAATTCAAATTTTCAGTTAACTTTAACGGGAGGTAACTGTAAAATGTGTTTACATTCAACAATTTTGTAGAGTTACTTCCCTTTAAATGGGGTTTACCAATATCAGTAATCAAATATCTTTTTTGTGAATTATACCATCAGCAAATACTTAGTAAAATATTTTATAATGAAATATCAAAATCAACAAGTTTTAAAGAGGAAAATAAATATTTAAAGGTCTTCTATAAATTCGTTTTTTCGCGACATAATATGTTTAAAACACGTTCAAGACTACATATCAACAATTTTTTCGTAAAAAAAATACCGAATAAAACGGTAAAGCACGGAAAAAGACCGATATACCACACTGAGATTTGGAAGTACCGCGAGAGTGATCTCCCCTGATTATTCGTCAGTTTTGAACATCCGCTATTATGGTTCAATTAGCTGTCTATAGCGATACTCGCACAGTGGTCATGTATTTGATTGAAAAAGGGACTATCGTTTTATTTTAACAATGTCTATGAGGAAAATGAAGTATTTAAGCCGTACTAGTATAAATCACAGCTCCAATTAGTACTTTATAAAAGAATTAAGCATCGAAAGAGCCCTAGGCGGAGTCGGAAGATGAATTTTCTGAAGATTCGGCCGGAGATCGGTAAGTGCGCGAATTTGTCCGTTTTAAGCCTACATCGATCTATATTTGTAAAATAAGACTATATTTTAGCATTATTTAACTAATTATTCCCTTTTTCGCAACATTTGAACGATATTTAATGATTCTTTTGATCGATAGATTCAATGACAGTTCAATGTCTAGATTCTAATCAAGTTCTACCGTCTATATTTTTTCGTAAGGTGATCAGACTGAAATAATCATTTTGAGTATATTCCAAGTATATGTATGCTTGTTAACTATTTTATAAACGATGTGATGCTTTCAAATAAAATCGGTTTTCGTCTAGTGTCACGGAATTCGGATATTCACTATTTCGGACGGAAAACTAGGTGGTCTACCTTTCAAATTGTTGCCATATACCTTTTAAATGGAGGTTAATTGGCATTATTGTCAAATCTTAATGGAAGGGTTTAACCTTGGAAGGTTGGACTAGAACCCGTTCCCCCTCCATGAAAAGAAATTCTAAATCCCAGTGCACTATAAACTGCACTATTGACCTGGGTTTTCTCTAATAACAACATAAAGAGAGCTCTATGCTAGCCAATATCAAGCATCAACTTATTGGATTAAAAAACTTTTATTAGATTTTATTAGAAGTGAACCTGACTTCAGCCTATATTGTCTTGTTTATATTCTTTTTTTAACTTTTTTCAGGTCATGCACTCCCAGAGAATGAGAGAGAAGCCCCTTTCCCACTGTATTATAACAGAGAAAAAGGGTACTGTGCTAGCCAGCCAATGTGACTGTATTAAGA
Organism: Mactra quadrangularis; assembly: GCA_025267735.1. Taxonomy (NCBI): domain Eukaryota; kingdom Metazoa; phylum Mollusca; class Bivalvia; order Venerida; family Mactridae; genus Mactra; species Mactra quadrangularis. Next base: position 40,633,983 of record CM046305.1, on the reverse strand, counting down.
AGATATGTTATCCAACAAATTTCTTTATAAATGAGGCTACAAAATGGGGTAAAGAACAGGAAAGAAAAGCTAAAATTGACTATATTCGCAAACATCGACAGGAAACATGAAAATGCTTGAACCACAGACAATGGTCTTTACATTTACATTAGTCGGAATTCTGCCTGAATTTGTCAGCAAATTCTACACTAAACCACCAACTTCAAAATATTTGATTAATGTGTCTGCAGAGAAAACTTATTATCACCAACCAATAATGCAGGAGTCAGTGCTAAAAACTCGAGACCAACAGAATGACCAATACAGATCCATCCCAAGCGTAGACATTTCTAATACTAATGAAGAAAGATGGTGTTATTGCGACCAGGTGGAATTTGGTGAAATAATATACTGTGACAATGAAAATTGTTCTATAAAATGGTTTCATTTCCCTTGTTTAAAAATAACAAAACCCAAAAGCTAAGTTAGGGTATTGTCCAGACTGTCGAAAACTCATGTTATGAATGAAGTAAATGTGTCTTTTGTGAAATGTGGCTCAAATTAATAACATGTAAATAAACTAAATTAATTGCAGAAATGTGACATGTGACTCAGTCAGTCAGTGTTCATGACCTTAAGTAATAAGTAAATATGAAATCTGTTAGTGTGTAAATTTGTATAGATCTCTCTAAAACTAGAGGTAACAAAAGTATATGCATGAACTGACTCATATTGAATTTGATATAATTAGGTTAATCTAATTTGCTTCTCTTCTTTCAATAATTGTAACTAAAAATAACAACTACGAATGTTCTCTTTTTACCTGTACTAATTATTAAACTTGTGAAATTCCAGACATTTAAACATTTGTCATCTTTCATCCTTAGTAATATGAAATTCATATAAAGTCAAATCTCGATAGAACAATATGGTTTGTTTCTGAGAAATGTGTCGTTATAACACATATGTCAGTGTAATGAATTCCTTTTACCATGTACATGTTGTTATTGGTCCCCATAAAATATGTCAGTATAACAAGAATGTGGTTGTATCAAGATCTGACTGTAGATGGTATTTTATTCATTCAAAGCTGCCTGGCTAGCTAAGTTGGTAGCATGCAACTCTACTGATCGAGCGTTGAGGACTCAATTCATTAGCGGGGCATAATATTGTTGAGCTTCGTCATGAAATAATTTTATACATCAACTCTCCCTCCTACCAATGATTCTTGATTATGCAGGGCAGTTGTCAGTCACTGACAAAAGTATATGCTTAGCACTTGGTGAACAGCTAAATCTAGACATTCAACCTTTCCAGGAACAATGAGTAGGTTGACTGACTGCCATTATATGACCTAAACAATGTGCTGCTACAGCGCTATAGAGGTGTACTGGGTTGGATTCCTCGGCTGGGTATATTTTTGTTGAGCCTAGTATTAAATAATTTCTACAACGATTCTCCCTCCTACCAGTGATTCATACTTATGTAGGGCAGTTGTCAATCAATATCAAAAGTAAGCTCTTAGTAGTTGGTAAACAGCTAAATTCAGAGATTTAGCCTTTCCACGAACAATGGGTAGGTTGACCGACTGCCATTATTTGACCTATACAATGTTTTGCGACAAAACAAACGTACTCATTCATACAATGTTTTTCAACACAAATAATTAATGTAAGAACTGCTTTTATTATTTATGAATATTTATTACAATTTATAGTACAAAAAAATGAAAAAGTACATAATATACACATAAAAATATGTATAAAAAGCAACACGTTATGACTTATATTAGAATAAATTTGGTCGACTAGGATTTTAGAACAACTACAACACTTATTCAATAAAGATATCAAACTATTTCTCTATCAAACACAACAACAGTGTCACACAAATTCACTAGACAGCAACATAATGGGCATTTTTGTCAACTGTGGGAATGCCATTATTGTCTTTAGTCATAAGATAATCTAGAGGAAGTGTATCATTAAGAATTGTGTACTTCTGTCTAGTTACACCAATGACCCCTTCAACATGGATCCTTACACTTGCAAAATTACAAGTCGTCTCTACATCAATTGGTGACAACTGGTTTTTCCCCTGTAAAAGCTGGGATCTTTACTTTGCCACACAATGAAATACGTAGTAGTTATGGTGCACTGGTACAACTTAGTATTCTTCATTATATAACGCTGGAACTGTTTACATTTCTTATTTCTTTTTGAAGAACTGAGGGTAAACGCCCGTCTGCACAGCATACTTTCTTCGCAATTTGTAACTAGTCTTTTTCCTTTAGCTTTATATAGCTTTCATTAGATCTTGGATACTCTCTGCTGAAAAAGAATAAATTACACATTACTAGGGCTGTCACAATATGTTGCTATACCGGTATATTGTGATATGCAGCTGCAGCATATCGCGGTACAAATTTAATGGACCGGTATTTAGCACTATGTTCTACACATATCGGAATATTCTCATTATTATTAAATGCCCACTTATTTTTAGTCCAGTCTGCAACGGACACTTTCCTAACAAAATCCTATAATATACCACTATACTGAATAGTTCTTTGAAGCAAAAGTTATGTATTGTGTTGTGTCACCTGCGTCTTTGGATTGCAAAGCTATATATTAATCGCGATTCAGTTCTAGCACATTGCAATATACTGTGATCTGTTCTAGCATGTTGTGACAGGCCTAGTTATTACTTTCCTTTTATAGAGAAATAGAGCAATTTTAAATGTATGCTTAAACATAATTTATATAGCAGACATGGTGAAAAGTTTAGAAATATGATGAACCAACAATGGTAGTTATTCATCCAGATATCCTTTTCATTAGAGAGTGTACACATGTACCTATAAAGACAAACTATTATAAAAACAAGAGCTCAGCTGGGCAGGAAAAATACAGCTGAGTGCAGTCCATGCTGTGTTATGTCTCATAAGAAGTCCTGGTGACCTATGACCCCAGGACCTAAGAATATATCATAAACTAGATCGGAGGAAAATCAAGAAAAGATTTAGTGAACCTAGGTACAGTTGTTGCGCCCGCACTAAGTATTCCCATATGGAAACCTCAGAACCAATAGGACACACTCTTGACCCAAAGAGTATCAACACATTAAATTTGGTGAACCTAGGTAAAGTGATTGTTGAGTTATTCTCCTAACAAAGTGTTCTTATATGATGCCGTTGCTCCCCTGGGCCTGACCTTTGACATAGGGTCCTTTAACCAATAGACATAAAGGCCCTCACATAAAATTTGGTGAAACTGGGTACAGTCATTGCTGATTTATTGTCCGAACAAAGTACATGTTTTCATACATGTAAAGTCCAAGTGACCTTGACCTTTGACTATTGGATCTAAAAGTCTATCAAAGGGTTATCCACACATAAAATTTGGGGAACCTATGTACATCATCACTTACTTAAGTCATTGACTGTGTACTGCCCTACATGATTTAGTATCAGTGGTAGGAAGGAGAATGGCCATATCAAAACTTTCATAACCAAGCACCAAGAAAGTATGCCCCAAACCATGAATTGACCAACGATCCCATGATCAGTAGACTTAACGCTGCCAACTGAGCTAGCCAGGTGGCTAGAAATTTAATTCATGTATACTCGAAGCATTCTCTTGTGCACTGTAGCAAAACATCAAGGGTCAGTCTTACTCCTAGCCCATTGTGAAAATCTAAATCTCAGGATTTTAACAAGTTAATGTGGTGCGTTTTTCCTTTGTTGACTGACAACTGTCTATCTTGAATTAGAATCAGTGGTAGGAGGAAAAATGGTCATAGAAATTATTTGTTAAAGAATGTAGCTAATGACCCCCTTTGCCTATTAGTAGATTTGTGTGCTACCCACTGTGCTAGGCGGACAGGATTTAGAGCATTCAATTAATCAATCTTAAAATCTATTAAGTTACACATTACATTACCTTGCTTCCATTGCAGAATGCATGTAATGACTGGATTTGGAACCCTACTTCACACTATAACTTTTTGATTTAGGTTTCCAATTCACATGTCTGTTCTGCTGGAGACAACTGTTTAACGTCTTTCACAAGAAATTTACTATGGATTTTTTTCTAGAGCAGCATGTGGCTTGCACCCTGAAAAACATAATTTGTGCGCAAGTTATTAAAATGAAAATTGTAACAGCGTGTGGTTGGTTCAATATAATCGTTTGGCCTATATACCATAACTTGCTTTATGTTTAAGGCACAAACCGGTTATCAATTTTCTCAGAAATGAAGGGCTATCACTAAATTTTATCAATTTTAATGCAATGTTTCTAATAAAGCCAGGACTTTTTCAGCCTATCTCACGGGCCGAATATGGGCCCCGTTCCCAATGCAAAAAAAGGACCATTTTTCCCAATTTCAAGAAAAAAATCCCAAATTTTATGAAATAATTCCCTTTGAACAGGATGTCTTTTGCCTTTACTAAAGAAACTACGAGATTTCATAAAAAAAGAATAAATACATGAGAATTTGCATTAAATGCTTCTCTGAACTGTCAGAACAAACTCTTTAAGAGCACTGCAACACTTTCAGAGACACCAAAGCAAAACTTATAAAGATTTAATGCAGAAAAATGAATGATTAAATTTCCAAATTGGTTAGATTTGTCGAGTAGATTTGTCGATATTTTTCCCCAAATCGGACTATTTACAGCATTAAAAATTCCCAATTAAGGCAGGGGCCTTTTTCCCAAAACCCCCTGAAAAGCCCTGATAAAGCAGTAATTATCTTTATTAATTTTCATTCATACAAACTTCCAAGTATGTTTTTGAAATTAAGTCATACATGATACAACATTTATGTCAATAAGGATAACCACATTTTACCCAGTATACAATGCCATAGTCCGGGCTCAGTCATAAGTTAAAATGATAAGTTTGAATATAATTCAGATCCTTATTTTTTCAGTATTTAGTTGCTTGTAAACACAATTAAAAGATGACACAATTTTGTCCTGAAATAACTGATAGCAGTAAAAAAACAGTTTTTATTTTCACTGCAGTGAGAAAATAAGAATTTATACTTTTACTGTAAAATTCACCTAATAACACTGCATTTCAGGGTAAAGGGTTTATTTCAACATTAATTAACTGATTATATTAACTGTTTATGTTACACTTAATTTTCCTTGAGCAAGAATATCCGTATTAAGATAAGTGACAGTTTTGGCAAGATTCCAAAACACAGGACTCTGATCATTATCAAATATCAGGGGTCATACAATTATTTGTTTATTGAAAAACTATATACAGTTATAAAACAGCAGGCTGTCTAGGTCAGTTACAGATAAAGATTATGCATTTCCTGTCACAGTGTGATATAATATGTCATGAAAGAATTTGCTACCATGTGATTTTACAATGATGTGGGTGTCAATTAATTGCATAAAATGTTCCAAGAGTAATGTAATTAACAGATGTTTTCATCAGGAATAGCAAATCAAGACATTTATAGATACAGTATTCCATATGAAAGTGCAAATGATTATGTGACATATACAAATATATCAAATTAAAGTTTGGTAAGCATTAAAAAAAGACGTGTTTATCACAAATTGAAAATTTACCATTCTAAAATTATTTTATTATAATCACTAATTACACTAACAATGAATATTTTTCCCAACACATTTAGTACATTACAAATTGCCTACATTGCGCTACTTGTAGAGTTTGCGAGTTCATACTGTCAGATTAAAAAATGGTCCACTATGAATTTTATATTTAGTTGATCAAATAAACAAAATCGTAGAGCTTGCCTTGGACATGAAATAATTTCTGCGGCCAATCTCCCTCCTATCAATGATTTTTAATAATGTCGTGGTCTGTCACTGACGAAAGTATGTGCTTAGTAGTCGGTTAACAGCTAAATCCAGAGATATAACCTTTCCGGGAGGAGTGAGTAGGTTGACCGACCGCCATTATATGATCTTAATATTAAACCCAACAAAAACAAATGAACAAAGCTTTGTCAGAGCTTAACATAGATTTGATGGTTATGCAGTTTTTATGCTTAATATGTTGCAATATTCAGCAATATGTGTATTAATGTGGTTTTGGTTCAAAAGTTTGGACCCAAGAAGATAAGTTCGGACCCCCCCCCCAGAAAATAATCCTGGATCCACCTCTGACAACAGTAGGTCTATATTTTCTAATAATCAAATAATGGCGGTATCAATCAATTATATACATAAATACATTCCATGGAAGATAGCAAATAATAAAGACAACTTGCCTGCAACTCAAATCTTTCTGTTTAATTTTCTCATCAGGTAGGCGACTGTTTCAAAGTCTCTTGAAATATAGATCTAGAAGTACTGAATATTTTTTAAGTGTCTCGTGTGGCGATATTCATTACTTATGTATTCTAAAGTATCTCTGGCACATCAAATTGGCTGTCATCAATTTAAACGAGCACAACTAGCTGTACGAGTGTATCTATTTCGAACGAACGTACGGTATTTGCTTTGCCAATTGACAGCTCCAATGTCCTAGCTTTTGCACCAATAATTCCTCACAGACTTGCCCATAAATTCAACACGATCGCGTCCTAAATGCGAGGAACAACCAAAAGCTTTACAAATCACCAAAATATTACAAAAAGTTAAATTATGCACGCTATGAACTCAAACTATTGATCAAGCAAGGCAATAATCAGCGTAAACTTAGTTTAACTCTCCTTTCCGGAGTTCTATTATGACGTAGTAGACGTGGATAAAACCCGGTTAAACAAGGGAGATTAGCGCGGTCGGAATCCGGGACAAATCTATTTTTACGAATTTTCAAGTTACAAAAACATCGTTTTGGGATTTTTTTTTTCGGTGTTTTTAATTTTCCGTTTCATTTTGAGTGTAAAACCTTTATAATTGCGTATATTTTATTTAAATCTGATCTCAATTTAAATATGACCTTTAAGAATCGATCGGATTTTCTTATTAAACCAAATCAGTGAAGTGGTTATACATTCGGACAAAAATGTTAGTTATGACTGAAGTTAATAAAGATAAGACTAAAACACGTACGTCCTCTTTGTAATCATACGTCTGGATAAGAGACATGGCTAAATACCAAGCTTTAGGATTGTGAATTTTTTTCCACAAAATTGTTATATCTGACTAAATTTTAGTAAATATTTAATTAATTTGGTTATATATTTTTTATTATTTATATTTTCTCTGTGGATTAAACTAAAACATGTACACTTGACTTTCATGGTCCCCATTGTCTATTTATGCAAAGCAGACTCGTATTTACGGTATTTACATTTTTGGAGACGGTCACAACCACTGACGAAGACACTGACACCATAAACAAGGAAGGATTATTAGACCATCACTGATATTAAACCTATTATATATGGTACGTTAATATACATGTAGGTGTTTACGTTTTAGTTACTAAGCTTAATTGCTTTAATTAGCGGTTATTAAGCAATATTTTAATTTTACATATACTCAGCAAAAATGAAACTTTACACACTAAATTTTCCATTGTGACAGGTTATTCTTCTCATAGATTTACTTTCACTACACATATTGATTGGCCTGTCAATACACTCCCAGTTTTGATAATCCCATCCAGGCGCACCTAGCATGCTTTGCACGATTTTACATTTCCGGTTTTCAACACTAACCACGTGTTGTCACCTCATTGTGTTTTTCAAGTATCACTTACAGAGAAACATTAACGGTTGCTCACACATAGAAATAACAACATTTTCAGTATTTTTGATTATTCCTAATTATGCAACGGCTCTCTAAAGATCAGAGAAATCAGGCCATTGGCATGCTGAATGTCGGTGCTATGGTAAATGATGTTGCGCAGCAATTTGGTTGCTCAAACCATACACAACCTTGTTAGTCGCTATACAGCTACTGGTTCCGAAAGCGACCGCTAAAGACCAGGTAAGGAGCGTGCGACGTCACGTAGAGACGACAGCGCGATTACGTCAGCTCACTCACGTTATCGTTTTTGCCAGCTACAGTAACTGCTCGGCAGTTAGGGGTCTCAGCTCAGACTATCGGAAATCGTCTGAGGAAATCACACTTTCCACTTCGGGCTCGCAGTCCTTACACTTGACCGCTTCTAAAGGCACGTCATATGGCTCAAAGACTGGCCTGGTGTAGACGACATCGTCTTTGGAGAGGTGAGCTCAATGGAACAATGTGATTTTCTCAGTTGAGTCACGCTTCAGGGTAGGCTTTGCACACGGTAGGGTGAGAATTTACCGTCGCAAAAATGAAATATTCGCCCAATGCTGCGTCAGGGAATCGGACAGGTTAGGTGGCGGCAGCGTCATGGTCTGGGGAGGAACCGTGGGAAACCAAAAGACATAACTTGTGGTTGTTCAGGGACATGTCAATGCGCAAGGCTATATCGATATTCTCCGCAATCATTTGCTCCCATTTATGCAGAACCATGGACCTCAGGCAATCTTTCAACATGATAATGCTAGACCCGATACAGCCCGAGTAACCGCAGCTTTCTTGGCAAACAATAATGTGAACGTCTTACCCTGACCAGCACTCTCCTTGGATCTTAACCCCATTGAGCACATATGGGATGAACTTTGGCGTAGGGCACGAAACAATCACCAAATCAGCAACATTCATGACCTGAGACAGGCTTTGCTGTCAGAATTGCAGGCAATTCCGAATGACGTCATGAGACATTACGTCAACTCCATGAGAAGGAGAATATTGGCTTGCATCAACAGCAATGGTAGTCATACACGCTACCGACGAGCTCCTGTCTTTTAAATATCAAATTCAATACCGAAAATCACACAAGGTCCAAGTTTTACCACTTTCGATATTTTTTGAATTGACCCCTACCTTAGTTGACTTCACATTTCAAATTACTCTTTGGGGGAATAGTAATGAAATTCACAAAACTGTCGGATAATTGATCAAGGTAAAACACGCTGTTAGTAGTTTTATGGTGCATTTAACCAAAGTAAAAATATTCCGTTTCAAATTCCATGTAAAGTTTTCATTTTTGCTCAGTATACTTTACACAGAATTACAGGCCTAAGGAGTACTTTCATGTTATTAATTTTTTGCGCTCTTTGATGCTTTGCATTAATATTTCCTTGTATACTTAGGTATGTCAAGGAGCGGTGAGTAGGACGACTCAGGTGCGTTCAACAATGCGAGCGCTCTTAAATATAATAAAACTAATAATTCTACATAAATAATCATCAAATATCAAGAAGTGTAGTAAATTTCTTTAGTCTGCAAAGTTTTGGTGGGTATTGTATTAATATATCATTGGAAAGATATATTATAACAAATACCAAAGATGGCGGCAGGAAAATTAAAATTTTTATATTAAAGAATTATTCCTGAAAAGTGGGACGCAAATTTGTGCGTTACTTGTTCCACATACAATATCCACGCAATGCATATAATATATAGTGTACTTTATTTGGTACAGTAAATTGTAACTCTATGATTCATATATGATAAAAATGTGTAAGATCTCGTGTATCAGCAGAAATAATGGTTTCCCAATTATTTTCAATAATGTGCTGTTTGACATCATCTTGGATTTTACAGCGAGCGCTCGCAGTCGTTCAATAGCCTAACAATTCGCGAGGCGGGCGCTCGTTCGAGCGCTCGCATTGTTGAACGCACCTCTGGTCATCGATGATGTCGCTTGAGTGAGCTTGCATACGCTTTATGCACGTAGAAATTTTAATTATACAAACATCATTGATAGTGTGTCCTGTTTTAATGTAATTCATTTTGTGTGCTTTATACAACAATTCTGTTCATTATGTGTTTTAATTTAGGATAATTTGTGATATCATATTAAATATTCTACTGTACCCCGTTTGTTTAAAGCTACACGCAACCTTTGTTTTAAACACTTGTTCAATATTCATGCTTGTGCAATAGTGCTTAATTTACTTTAATATTTGATATTTTCATAAATAATATGCACGTTTTAGACTCTTACATGTGTGTTATATTGTATAGTTAAATTCAAAGGCTCTGTTAACTTGTGTTGTTTTGTTTTTGTAAACCAACTTAATAAAAAGTTACTTGACTATACTTGATCGCGATATGTCTGAAAAAAATGTTCTATTCGACATAGAGACTAGAGTATCGTAAATTCTTTTTTTTCTTAGAAAACAAGCTTAATGTTAATATCGTAAAATCCTAACCATACTATAAGTCAATAGGTTATGCTATTTTATTTTTAACGTCGTATTCAACACATATTTAGGTTATATATACGACGGCCAGCTTTTCCTACTATAGGTTTCCTGGACATTTTTTCTATCACCAGTACGAACTTACCCTACCATGAAGCTGGCAACTCATATATAACGTATGACCTACCGCGACCGGGCTCGAACCCGCGATCTCCGGATTCGAAGTCAGACATGCTAACCACTACGCAACGGCCGCGGCTTGGTTATGTTATTGGAACAGCTACATGATCATCATTGTACATGAAAAAAAACCCAAATAGCTCAATGAAGTACGTTTGTTTGCATTGAACAAGAGAAACACGTGGATTAGTCATACATTAATTGATTATATGATTACAATATCGACTTATATTCAATGATAAGATAATAAATAGAAGTTATTTCTTTAATACAAACCACAGTATTACTGTATGGAGGTTTTGTCTCAAATCCTTCAAAAGATTTGTTTAGTTTGTCTGCTTCTTCTGCTTCACGTTTTAATCTTAGTTCTTCTAACCTTATACGTTCTTTCTCCTGATGTTTAATATTTCCTACTTTACGTACAACATACGCTACTTTGAATGCTGCAGCATTTCTTCTTACAGTCAAAACTCTTTCAAGCCAGGAGTGCAAGTCACTTGTCATAAATATCTTAAATAATATAAAAGAATATTGTTTTATGCTATTAAGTGGATTACATTGTACACTTTTTAAAAGCATCTTTAAACAAAGATCAAAGAGTACGAAAGAATGCAATCTGATTAAAATTCGAACAAAAATTTTGATGTAAAGAAACTTGTTTACATCGTCTACATCACGTTTTTTTTTCAAAGAGCCCCCCCCCCCCCCCCCAGTCACAACCTGTCAAATTAGCTCGCAAACGTCGGTCTAAAAATAGATTTTACAAAATGAAGATGCTATTTATAATGTTTCGTTTAGATAAAAGCTAAACATTGATTGGTTGACACAAAGGTCACCTAGACGTGACCCTCGCGGCGACCCTTAATGATCCTGTACGATAGCGGTATATAGGATATCTGTTGACGGAGATTGGAAAAAATGGAACATTTTACAGTATTCATCCTACTGCATAAGACTGCGAATATATCATTATAATGACTGATACAATTTGGAACATCGATGGATTTTATAAAAAAAACTTACGTAAAGGAACGATGAATCTAAACCAGCTTGGTAATGTTTAGAAACGATTTGTACTGAAATTCCTGTCTTTGTTATTAACAACAAAGAGACAACAAAAATCAACTATTAGTATTACCTTAGTTTTACCACATCTGAAGTGTTGATGAAAGCATGAAGGTGTTTGTTTCACTATTCTCTGTCTATCATCAGACTGTCTATCATCCATGAAGAGAAACTTATACCTATAAATATATATTAAATTGAACACTCAAATATTGTCACAAATTACACCATAAAGGACATGACCGAAATCTATATTAATTATTATGTCACAAAGTCAGACACAGTAGAAAGCATATGTAGAAATATTTTTCTATTTCAACATTATAATGTTTAGAAACACTCATATGAGAAAACGACCAAAAAGGAAGCATATTTACCTGCTGAAAAACACGTTTTTATTTTTTCTGACATCAAATCCCATTTTCCTTATCTTAGCTATTTCAGCTAAACCATTATAAGTCAGCTGATCTGTGACAACAGCGTCATCAAATAAATTTGGACTAAGGGAACTATTAGCTTTAATACATCTGGAAAAAAAACATCACAATAAATATGGATTACCAGGAAAATAAATAATTCAAGCCAGCTGTTTCAAATTCTCATTTATTAAGAATTCTAACATAGGCACGTGCGCTTTCACTCTTTATTTAATGTGACGTCATCTATGCTTTATTATTCAACAAAATATAGCTCGTGACGGCTGTTGAAATTTTACTCCCCACGTTAAATGAGCAAAGCCAAATTCGGCCGAAAATAGCGCCCGAGTTTATAAGGGTTGACTTTTACAGGACCTTGGAACATGTCAGTAAATGTAAATATGTACTAACCTTAATACTTGAAAGAAAATGGTGTAAACGATTCTAGTATAAAAAGACCTACTTCAACTTTCAAGACGTTTTCCCGGCAGAAGTTCCAGCATTTCCCGGTTCCGCATTTCATCCGGTCCTTCATCCGACGATCATGCCAGCCATTATACAAAAAATACAAAGATTGACTATTTAATTAAAGCCAAACTGTGCATAGCATAATATGATGGAACTGGCTACTTGTAATCTTTCAAGTTTCATCCAAGCTGACACGAGCACCGGGGCAGCACTCATTTTCCGAAAATCCATTTTTCATTGACACCCGTTTATAAATCCAACCTTTTCAGAAATTCTTAATTAAATTGTCTGATAACACACCACTGTCCAGTTAACATCCAAATATTTAAGCTGTATTTGCAATATTCCGTCGAAAACCTCGAAGTTTAAATTTTCCTTCATCATGAAGTGTATGTAAAATGACTCACTAAGTAAGGGCATGGTCGACGTTTTGTTTATTTAACGGCGCTTATTTTAAAGAATGATGTTAACCACACAAATACAATCATGACAGTTCGTATTTTGTTTTTGGTTTCTATTTTTTAATTAAGATTTTAATATTTTTTGTTCGGAATAAGAAACACCTGTCTATGAGAATTGTGTAAATAATGCTATTTTCGGCCTTTGCACTGGGGAGTGGATTTCAAGAGCATGACGTTTCAGACAGTTAAAATAGTTCCATAAATATATCTTTTCTACGGATGTATTTTACGATGTTAGAATCGAAATAACTTACAGTTGTCTATACTTTGTTGTCTAATAAAATATAGGCACTCGTTTGATGCGCTTATTAAATCACTCGTGCTAAAGCACTCGTGATTTAATCATACGCGCATCACAACTCGTGCCTATGTTTTATTAGACAACAAAATATAGACAACTGTAAGTTATTTCTTAAACAAAATAGTTTACAACGCCTTTATCTAATTTAGTGAATTTATTCCTAACAGAAATATTATCAGATTTTTGTGCGTTTATACTAGTTACTTCAATTAAAATCAAAGTATTGAAATAAGGATTTTTTTTTGTGAACATTAAAACCTAACAAATCCATACTAATGATTACTCTTTACACAGTAGATAAGTACGAATCGAGCAGTGCACAAAATTCGGGCGAAATCATTGCATTGCTCTTACTACATACACTTCTCAACATGGAATGTAAACCTTTGATTTGCTGTGATCAATATTTACACTTTATTGATCAGTAATATGTACATGTATACAGTACGCGCTTAAGTAAACACCTATCTGGTGACGGAACTACTTTTGTCGCTTAAAAATTGACTGCGTTATATACCAGAGACACGTGTGTCACTCCACAGGTTAAACTGCTCAGGCATTTGAATCCTTGATTTTTTTGACTTGTGGTTAAACTTAAGCCTTTTGAAAAATTGCCGAAAGTCTAAAAAAACATAGATACTAGTACCACAATGTGATAGCGTAATCATTGCGTATAAATTTGTAAAGTAGGATTTTACCTAACAAAGAAAGGATTACCATCTCCAAGTTTTTCCAGTAATTGACCCAACGAAGCCTGAAACCATAACAAGATAACCATTTGTTATATTGTATTGTCGTTTGCTTTTTACCGCTGGCTTCAATTTTCATGAATACAATTAAAGTTTGTATTGTCTTGTTTTAAACATAAGTATACTTAACGAAACTTCTAAGTATTCCGATTTCTATTTTGTAGGAAATTTTTAGTGTTCAACATTTCTGTTTGATTGATAATTGATATGTGTAAAGAACCATACTGTTGTCTGCTTGCATGGTTTTCATACTTATGTATCGATGCAAAACCGTTTTTGTCGTACATGTGTGGAAATAGGAAGATTTTTAATCGCTATGATTTAACAGAACAAATAGCAATAAGAAATCATATACCTGCAGGTGACACGCGGTATTGCAAATGACCTATGACAATTCCTCGATCTTGTTTGCGATATTTGAGTAATTTCTTAATTTTTCGTTGTGCATATTAACTCACCGTTAATGTTCACAAAATCTGATCACGTGGATTTTTGCAAGAGAAGCAAGCGCCTATTTACGCTTTTCGACACATGCACGACAAAACCGGCTTTGCTTTCGATAAATAAACATTAAACCATGCAAGCAGACGACAGTATGGTCCTATACACATTTCTATCATCGATCTGAAATAAATGTTGAAAAATGAAAATTTCCTACAGAATGGAAATCGGTGTACTTAGAAGTTTCGTTAAGGTCAATTGACTATACATGTATATTGAACTTGCTTTTTGTCAGGTGGAAATCAACGTTAAAGAAACATTACTGAAATATAATGTGTTATATTAACTGTCTTTGCGACGATAAGTGATAAAACTTTGGATGGATTCATTTCATTGACTGTTTAATTTCTAATTTATGTCACACTTTCGTAATATTGAGTACACTATTATGGTGTGGCTGACATAACGACATTTGAATAACAAAAGGAAAATATAAATTGAACTCAATGTGTTGGAACTTTTAAACCAAATTAGCTTCAATATACAGTATCTAGTATATTAAGGTTAAAATGATATCAGTATAAAACATCTCAATTTGAATATTGACAATTAGTAGTATCTAAGCTTCAAGTTTCATTGCAAGTACAATCATTATAAATAAACATTACAAATAAGTACTAAATCAGCCTACCTTAAAACATGACACTAGTGTTTGTTTACTGGTAGGAGAAAATGATTTAGCAGACGGTTTGTACACATTGTGAAATTTGTGATTCAGACTTTTGCCAAGTTGTGCAGCTAATTCAGCTCCTTTTGGAGTTGGCTTTAATTTTTGTTTACCCTCTAGCATTACAGGTACACCTGCTTTTGAACGCTTGGATTTACGTATGTCAAATTTTGTTTCCCTGTAAAAGAAAAAACCTGATAAGCACATCAGAAATACATAAACAAGTTAAGTTATATATAATTGATTTAACAAAGTGAAATATGAATATATATTTATCTTTTTACATACTGTAGCTAATATATTTTTTTTTCAAAACCTTATTTCATGGAATAAAAACAACGATGTTCGTTGTTCCTGTATTTTTAACTCTGAGGATCATAACCCTAGTACGAAACAAAAATTATCAAAGCGCCGAAAGCACAGAAGTTAGCATGCTAATTTTGAGTTTAACCTAATTTATCTACATTACTCCTATCAAAATAAAGCTGAGATTCAATTTAAACTATTTTATAATATCATTTTTTCTAGAGAGACTTAAACTTGATTGTAAAGTATATTTCTTTTTTGTCTAGGCAGCAATAAGAAGTAATTTGCAGTAAAAGTTGTGTTAAACATATTGTGGGTTCTTTATTGAATCAGGGCAAAGCTGTAAAAAATAATAACAAATATTAAGTTTGCTGTGAACTTTGAACTTAAAGTGATTCAATAATTTTTAGCTACAATATCTTACATTGATATAGTTCCAGTTGGCCCTCGTTTAATAGTAAATAAATCACTTATAAAGTCATTGGTACTTTTCATCATTACAGCATCAAGTTCCTCATTTAGACGATCTCGATTCTTCTCAACAAAACCGTCAGCATCATATAAAACCTGCAAAGTTACGCTATTAAACGTTAACGGGTTAAAAAGTAAAAAAATTCAAGTTAATACGCAATGCTTCTTATTAGCAAATCTTTACTAAGTTGTGGCAGATTAGCATAAACATAGAATCACCAAGTTAATTAGTACCATGCCTCTTTTAATGGTACGGCCATTATCTTATCCATGCAGTCTTTTAAGTGGAAAGGTACTTTTATACAAGTTTAAATAGCGTCAAATAATCAAGTTAAAATCATGACGTTTCATTTCAGATGGTCAATGTAAACATTACACTATAATAATGGCATGTGTATTTTACACAGCAATGAATATATACTCGTACATGTAGTGTATTTGATTAAATTAAACTTAAATCGTATCAATATTGTATAAATTCAGTAAATAAGTAAATACTAATATATATTTAAATGCTTACGTTAGCAGCAAAATGTAAAATAGAGAATTCAGGTCTATTACTTCTGGTCTCAGTAAAAAATTGACTTCCACCATATTCACTTCTTAATTGTTTAACAAATCCTTCGTCTGAACCATGTGCTAACTTGGCACTCTCATCTAATATTGCCCATACACCAACTTTAGGCTACAATAAATACACTATGGTTATTTTTTCTTTTCGGTTTTTCTCGCTCCAAAGATGTACGAAGATTCTCGAACTTGTCCAATGTCAGTGACGGACAATAATATGCCGTAAATCCATACAACTTTATATAAACTTTTGTGCATACCATGTATAAGTATATTATTTATGTAGGATTGACTTCATATACATAAAAAGAAATATAAAAGTATGAACTTAAAAAGCATCAAAATGAATTTTAGTCCTAGTACGGATTTTTTTCAAGCCATTATTGAATGAAAAAGTGTCTTTTCAAATTCTATTAATTGATACATTATAAATTATTCATAGATAATATTACTTTACAAATTCTATATTTAGGCATAATTATAATCTTTATTTAATAAATAAGTTCAGGACATCGTTCCTCCAGCACTCTAGTGCTTTGATTTAATAAAGCAGTCAATTCATTACCAAAGCGAACACTTTAATCGTCACATAATAAGGGCATGGGCGAAATATAATCGTTTCCCTCGTATGTTGTTAATAGTTGGTCACGTAATCACAGATTCTGGACTGAGTTCAGTTATCGCGAACGTTACAGAACGTTACATAACGATACATTCGGAACTCCTCGGCCATATAATTGTTTACTTTAACACCGGTAGTTTCAAAATAGCGTCTAAATATGTCCAAGATTATTCGCAGCAAATGATCGAGGAGTTCCGAATGTATCGTTACAGAACGTTTTGTAACGTTCGCAGTAACTGAACTCAGCCCTGATAGACAATCATTCCATTTATAATTATACCCCCGCTTCGAAGAAAAGGGGGGTATACTGTTTTATCCTTGTCTGTGCGTGCGTCCGTCCGTTACAAAATTTCCGTCGCATTTTTCTCAGCAACTATAACATGCAGCAGCCTAATACTTTGCATATTGCTTCATCTCATAGTCCCATGTGGTGTTAAGCGATTTCATGCTCCTTGCTCATCTACTTCCTGTTTGTCGCATATTTTTAGATTATGTTAAATGAAAATTACATTATGATAGTCATATTTCTCATAGCGGGTGTATCACTAGTGAGCATTAGCTCACAGATTTACTTGTTTGTTATGAATCAATCTAATATTCTTACGCAAACTACTTGCAAAGATAATTAGTCACACCATAATTAGTCCGTCATTGTACAATTGTTCAGAACAATCAGTTGCACAATAATTGTTTTTTGACGAAAGGTGTAAAGAGGAAAGATATAGGCACAAATATATCGAGTTGTGCGAAATGTTTTGAAACAGTTTGCTGGCTAGTGGACAAATGGACCACTAATTTTCCGCTCAGAAATAGGTTCCCGGTAATAGCTTCCACTATTTGATAAAGAGTCTTGCAAAAGTAGTCCGTCAAATGTTGTCACGTGACTTGGGATAAAGCAGCGTTGACTGGAATAAATTAGGTTAACCCAAATTAAAAGGGTTTTTATTCTAAAAGACCAGTTGGCGGAAAGAAAAAAATACATCGTACCTTGTCAAACATTTCCAGCAATGGATCATTATTTTTGAAATCGATACCATCCAGTTGAATGCCCTCTTGTCTATAAATATCTATCTCTAGTTTGAATATTTTGTCATTCATAAAGTTCTGTAGTTTTTCATTTACTACATTAATACACAACTGTTCAAAGCTGTTTGTCCTCAGTTTTTCAAAACCAGCTATATCAAGAATACCAATACTAGCATGTATGTTGGTCCTGCAAAATGATAATGGTATTGAAAATCCAATTGTATTCATGGAATTGCTTTCTCGTGGCCAGAGGTTATCAATAGTTTCGATCTAAACTCTGGCGCCACCAGACGAAAAATTGAACTACGCACATGCGCATTTATTTTTTGTACACCAATGAATTGCGTGTTAAGTAAATCCCGCGAAACGACGCCAGTATGAAGTAGAATAAAAAGAAATCGGCTGAGAAGATCTGTGTTGTCTGTAGAAAGGAATAAATTTAACCCAATCATGTAGTAAATGTATGAATATTCGATACGCTTGTTTACATTAGAAGGCAGATATAAAATACAGCAACAAATGTTACTTGCTCGCCTTTAATCGCGAATTTGCATAGAGTTTGATCGGGGCATGAACGGTTATGTGTTATGCCTCAGTCCCATAAAATAATGGCTAGTGGCGTACCCGTACGTGCAAAAAGCCGTAGGCCGTGGTAAGCCTTGCGCACATGGCACAAAGACCACCACACCCGTACGGAGCCGTAGCTGGAAGATATGCAATTTTAATCCATACTCGGCCACGATTTTGTTCACGGTTTGTTTTCAAAACTGATACGTGTATCCACGGCTCATCTCATGGACCCTGGTAAAAACATAACAGTCCGTACGAGTCCTTGCGTAGCTTGAACGCAAGGTGCCCATACGGTGACCTCACGGCTATTTTTATGTTTATGGGACTGTAGCATTACTTAATATTGTATCAACACGGTGGCTATACCACGTGACTTCGACATCACAAGTGCTACGGTTTCAAGAAGCAACTGTTATTTTACTGTTTGGATACGCCGTCCAACTTCGAAAGGTATATGGTCCTCTGCTGCGCTGCGGGTCGTATACCTTCCGAAGTTTGACCAACCAGTCCCAAAACTAACATATTGCCGTCAAAGCCAATTTTTATATTCTAAATGTTATATATTCCTAACCCTTGTCTATTAGGATGTAAATCTGAGTTGATCATTCGTATAAGCCAGCCAAACATTCTTTCATACAACATTTTAGCTAATGCATCACGTCCATCTTTAGCTTGACTTACAGTTTTCCAAGTTGCAATTTTATTTCCTGAAACAAACACCATTAAAGCCTTAAATATGTTTAACTTTGATATTCCGGACAACAAGTGAATTTAGATTCCTAGAAAGTTTATAAAGTTTGTTCATTTCTTTATATCAATTTTTTCTTTATTTGAAAAAGATAAAGGAACATAATGCTTCTAATGAAAACTATGATTATTCCAGATAATTGGAAATATCTGCAATATACTAAAAATGCTTTGCTTAGAAATAGCCCGGCTAGTTCAGTTGGTAGCACGCAAGTCTACTGATAGAGAGGTCGTGGGTTCGATTCCCGGGTGAGGCATACTTTCGTGGAGCTTAATTATGAAATTATTTCTACGGCCATTTTCATTCCAACCAATGATATTTAATTATGTATGGCCGTTGTAAATCACTGACAAAAGTATGCGCTTAGTAGTTGGTTAACAGCTAAATCCAGAGATTTAGCCTTTCCAGGTGGAGAGAATAGGTTGATTGACCGCTATTATATGACCTATACAATGTGTGGCTTCGGCGTAAACCAAATAAACAAACAAACACACTTAGACATGGACAAGCGTGCACTCGGCTTTATAAAGTAACATCATAGTTTTACAATTGATACATAACATAAAACAATCGAAACTTAAGGTCCATCATCGTAAACATGTATACAAAACTGTTCCATCAAATGTCTTTTATATTTATACAAACACGTTTGTGGAGAAAGTATGATTACAATTCTGAACGACAAACACGTACATGCACTTATAATGTAGTCTGCTTTGCATCGCTCAAAAGTTCCACTCGTTTACTATTAACTCTGCTAAAAGACTTCCGGGCAAACTGATATTTGTATTTCTAGACAGAGACACAAGCACAATAAACTCGCATCAATGGCACGTGCTTTTTATAAAAAAACAGGTGTGTGATCGACTACTAGATGTTAAAGAATGTTAAAGAATTATCTCATTTATAATTTCAAATGTCGATATGCAAAAATGTTGGACAGTTTTAAATTAGTAAAATGATGGAAAGTTAATCAAAATGAAAGAAAACATTGATATTATACGATTATATTGAACTGTCCGATTGCATAAGTTAAAACGTCACATTACACAGAATATTTGATACTCGGTTAATTTCGATAGTTCACGTAGAATGTATTGTCAGCACATAACACGTACACTTAACGAAAGTTCTAACCGATCACTTTTTAAATTTTCATTATTTTGCAACGGGCCAATGGATCCTTTTTAAATTTTGCAGAGGTCATTTTTGTGTCATTTTCTAACGATTTGTGAAAAGAAAAATAATTTGATAGGTTCGATGCACTCAATCGGGACACAGGGCGTGGTTTACACATTTTGGCACAAACTGTTCGTGCAGAGGGTGGTGAGTATTTTAATTTCACTCTGCATAAATCTTTGTTAACTTTATAAGTGAAAAAAAAAACATAAAACATTGCACGAATGTCGAACCTGTTTGCGAGTTGAAACCTTTCTTTATGGTCTTCGGCGTCGGTCAGAAACGTTTCCAGTCACTTGATACTTCGTCCAAAGCCCCAACCGTCGAAAAGGCCCGATTGAAGTGTCATGCAACTTGAAGTAGGAATGGACACATTGAGAATAATAAAATTATTATTACGCCACGATCCTGCTTCGACATTTGTGCAATGTTTTATGTTTTTCACTTATAAAGTTAACAAAGATTTATGCAGAGTGAAATTTAATACTCACCACGCTCTGCACTAACATTAAGTCTCATAGTGTGTAAACCACACCCTGTGTCCCGATTGAGTGCATCGGACCGTATCAAATTATTTTTCTTTTCACAAATCGGTAGAAAATGACACTAAATCCCCTCTGCAAAATTAAATAAGGATCCATTGGCCCGTTATAAAATAATCAAAATTTGAAAAGTGATCGGTTAGAACTTTTGTTAAGTGTATGTATTATAGCTAATTTGCAATGCGTATCGTAGTATGTGTGGCTGAGTGGTAGGACGGTCAGTCTACGAATCTTTTTATCGTGGGTTCGAATCCCGAAAAAATCTTATTTTTATCAATTTTTGTCATTTATATCAAGGACGTATTGCGTAAAACACATTGCCCCCGTGTTTCATGAATTTGTAGAGAAGTCTTTGTTATAAGTTTGGTGGCATCTCTTTAAGTGAGATTACAGTACCCCAACCGACACTGTCAGTAAAATTGAATGATTTTACATTTATTTACCTACACATTGTTTTTTTTTACTGCACAGTTTCTGTATATACGAAGGATGATCCAAAATAACGTGGACTTTAAATACTGCTCTTACAATTTTGACAATACTTTTTAAAAAACTTATATAGTTGTAAATCGAAACATTAAATGAATCAAATAAGGCAATAAAATTTAACATCTTTATAATCATATGACCGTACCATGCGTTTTCATAACCAAGGTAACGCCGATGCGGCGCGCGCCGTTATAATCACTATGTTTGAGTAACCTATTGTATTGTTTCTCAGACAATAATGAAACAAATAGCGCGAAACTTCACCAACTGACCTGTAGGTGTATACATGACGTCATGTCCAAATTTGACTTAATTTGATTATAGCGTTATGGAGAAAACAACATTCATCACAAGATCTCACCAACGCAATGAACGTTAAAATATTGTCACCTGACCGGATGGAAGTATGTTGCATTATAAAATTTTGTCATATTCTCAGAAAAATGCCAACCCTGACGCTTAAGTTAATTGAAAACTCTAAACGAAAATCCTGTCAGTAGAAGTTTAGTTTTTAAGTGACGCCTTAGGTTTGGAAAGGGTGGAGAAAGCTTTGAAGACAGACAGGGTGGAGGAAGAAACAGAAAATACATAACGACGGCGGAGAAATCAATTTGGGAAGCGCTGAATGCGGAACGAGGTCTAACCATTCGCGATTTGGCAGAGAAACTTGATATGGGTTACGGCACCATCAAGCGCATTCTTACCGGCAACCTGCATATGTCAATGTCAATCGAGTTTCAAATATATTTGCCGTTATTTGACATTGAGTACTGTGCTGTGTCAGTGACGACGCCATTAATGTTACGAAGACGTTGTTGACGCGCGCCGGGTCACTGATAGTGATATTTTTCTAATGCTAATTACTTTTTACCGAGTCAGTATTTTTTCTGATATTTTGTAAGCAAATGCAGGCCATATCTCTATTTAAGTTGATGTATTTTGTTTTCTGATTGTACCTAACAAACATTAACTGTAGCAAAAGTCCACGTTATTTTGGATCATCCCTCGTACATAGAACACGGAAATTTAAATACATTGTTTGATAACCGTGAAATAATGCAATCGGACAGTTCAATATAATCGTACAATATCTCCACACGTGTATCTCTGATATTTTAATTGTAAACATTGAACATATTCAACTTAAATATAAAGTAAAGCCACGCTATATATGGCGTCATACGCGGTTGCATTCGTCACTAGTATTATCAAATCAAATATGGCGTTGTTTTTGTTGGGTTTAACGCCGTAGCAACACATTGTATAGGTCATATCGAGGCGGTCAGTCCACCTGCTGCTCTTGGAAAGGATAAATCTCTGGATTTAGTTGTTAACCAACTACTAAGCGTATATTCCCATCAGTGACTGATTGCCGCCCTACGTGATCCATGGTAGGAGGGAGAATGTCCATAGAAAATTATTTCATGACCAAGTATGTCCCGCCCGGGAATCTAACCGCGCTACCAACTGAGCTAGCTGGTCGGGCTAATGGCATTGTGTACCCGTCTATTTATACATAATTAAGTCCGGTGATCGTTTCAACCGATGAAAATGCGTATGATGTTTTTCGGTGAAATTTGAATTTGGTAAACTTTCATTGGTCATTCAAAGGTTCACAGTAAATGCTTATATCATAAATCGACACCTAATACTGCATCGAGTACATGTAGTAGTATATTCTCTGAGCTGCAAGGGGAGCGTACCATAATGAATGCATACGCAAACAAAACACATTTAAAACGTATTTTATATAATTTACTTGAGTATCTACCTTTAATTGTTTTGGTACTGGCAACGAGGGCCTCACCAAATTCTATCTCATCTAGATCCAATAGCATGGCAGCTGTAATAAAATCATTTGAACTAATTTTAACAACGGCAACTTAATTTAAAACTTACAAATATCTATATAAGTGTTGTGCAAGAGCTTTTGCACACCAGTGACAGCTCTATGGGCCAGAACATCTATCCAATACACAATAGGTCAAGAGGAATTACTGTTAAATATGTGCTATGTTTGCAAAACTAATCATCACAATATATCAAAATAAAATGTTTAAACACGAATATTGAATAATGCAATCTACAGCATTTCCCGTAAGCAACTAGTCTTAATGTTTTAATTGTGCACGTTCTGTCATTTACAAACACTAGATAGTGAGACAATTTAGACTGCACAAGGTTTAAAACAAGTTTACCAAAATGTCGAAATCAATTCATCTTTCTTAAGCTAATCAATGCATACAATACTAGGCAGCAAATTTCAATTTCTCTGACAAAATGAAATGCGATCCGGATACAAGCATTTCTAGCATTACAATGTTCGAAAATTGCATGTGAAAATAAACTAAATCTTTAGTTTATCAATATCATTGAACATTATGCAATTTGCATAACAATGCAGGTTACTTTGGATGTTTTAACATTATAGTATTTACATAGATCAGGATCAGGCTAAATCAAATGAGTAGACATGCAAAATTGGCACAAATTATAAATAAGCCGGATAATGGTAGCAAACTATGAATGTTATTACTTGTTCGCAAACATAGTTCAAACATATTCTTCCACTAGATACAAAACCTAGATAACGTATGTACGTACGCATAAGAATCAACATAAATGCATAGACATTAGAAAACGTGCATGAAATGCAACAACATGTCTAGCTTTATCTAAAACAGTACGTACGCGTTTTATTCTAACCTAATGGCGCCCTCATGCTTGTCTAAAAATATTGTGCCGCGCAGTAAAATTAGGCAGTAACAGTTGAAAAGTTGTTTCGGCACAAAGAAGTAATAGTTATAAGTTGCAAAAATGTAAATAAAAACCCTAGAGCTAGAAAATTTACTTCCCTGCCTTGCTAACTATCGTTCATTTAGTGCTTTCAATGCTTTGATTACAATATACCCCACCCTAAAGGCTCATGTCCACAATTTATGCTCTTTTAAAGTATGTAACAGTAGATGGACATTTAAAACATACCATGTTTATAGGGGGCGATAGACTCTTCAGTTATTTGAGCTGAACCTTGAGAATCTTCATAGAAATCTATTTCTGCTATCAAGATAACAGCCGCTATAATACAGTGTAGTATCTCATAATCCTTAAAATATAAAACATATAAACACAAATATTAGAACAGTTCTTAACAAATAAAGATTTATTTAAAGCATTAAACACCACTGGATAGTCGTAACAATATGTGTATAAACATAAAAGAGAAACCAATGATATACGGCAAAAAACACGAAACACTATTAAAAGCATTTTGATATAGTAATTTCTAATTTTAGACCAAGGTTTGCGAGCTAATTTGAAAGCGGTATCATTCACAGGCTGTGATTGGACGGCGCATTTCAAATTGTGTAACGCAGACGATGTAAGCAAGTTACTTAACATAACAATTTCGTCATGAATATTATAATGTAAAAATGTCACCTGAACGTGACCCTCGTTTGAAAATGGCCATATCTAAATTAGCGTGTAGGCGAGCGAACAATTTTAGATCGGGTTTTAATCTGATTTGGTGTAGACCAGAACATGTTCCGCGTTTAAGTAGCAAAGTTTCTTAATGTAGAAGAATATTTTATCTCTAAATTTACATTATGTTAACTATCCAATAGCACAATTCAGTAAAAATCTACTTTAACTAATTAATATTTAATAGCATTGTTGCATTGCAGAAAATAAGAAAAACATATTTTTAGTGAAAGGCACTATTATACACATAAACTTATAAAAACAATATCATATGATTTTTTTTAAATATATGCAACTCCGACCTTTGTCCGGTGGCGTTATGCAATTATCATACTAACCCCAAAAGTAGTATAACACTGTCAATGAGTGAATTAATAAACATAATCAAAATTGTTTAACAGCAAAACACCCGTTTTAACAGCATAAACAACTACATTTAGCTTAATTCTAAATCACCGAAAGTAGACAATATTCATATCATTCAGCAGCCGGATATGACTCATACGGCCACTTTAAGTATGTGAACATTGTAAAAAGATAGTCTTTAAAGAAAACTATTATGTACACTCGTCAAATGTTCTAAGTACACACGTGTTGATAATAAAAAAGCATAGTAAAGATAGTCAAATCTTAATTGTATTCTAACTACATATCATCCATACGTTAACCTTAACTTTTTATAAAGAAAACCGGTTAATTGCCAACATCACTGATCCGGAACGAGAAAATGTGTTTTTCATGATTTTCTCGTGCAAGGAAAATGTGGTCGGTGAAAATCACCTAACACTCACTTATCAAATTCTGGCATTTGTCAAAAGTAAAAAGCCGGGTGAAAAAAGGAAAATTTTGACTCGATTGTCGCTTTCAGAGAGCGCATTCGCAATCGGAATGCTTGAACCTGGCATGCCATTATGAGAGACACTTTTTCACTTTGTTTAGGCTAATTTTGACAAACTGTATACTAAACTATTTGAGAATAATGTTTTCAATGAATTCGAGTAGAAAACAATATTTTCCATTGTTACGCTGCTAATGCGTTACGTTACATAGCGTTACGTTCTTTTCGACGTCTTGACGCTAATGATCGAGTCTGAGAAAACGCTTGCATGATTGTGTCCATTTCACATCAGTTCATGATAAACATTTCTTATTTGGATAGAATTTCTATTTTTAGGAATTTTAGAAGAAGCCAAACTTTATCGCTAAAACTGTCCTTAACCTAGTTGTTTGTACGAATTACTTTTACAGTTTTACATGCAAACGATAAAATTATAAAAATTGTCGCATCCTTTTTTTAAGCATACCAACTTTAGTGATAATTTCTAGCTGCCTTCATACAACTTACACAAGTCATCATCATTTTCCCTTCATTATAAATATTTGAACTAACTTTTAATCAGTAGACTAATCGCATTGGTTTTGGCGTGCAGATTTAAATGTAACATATTTTATATTATGATGTCCCATTAGGTTAAATTAAAATCGTTACAGTGAACGGTATAACGTGTTTTTAACTTTTTTCCTGAAATACCTTTTTTGTTCTGATTTATTATTTCCTTGTATCAATTTATTAAATGTGTAACCATTAAAGCCATTCAACTTATTGTTACTGGTTGAAATTTGTGACTTGCATTTGACACCAATAAAATCAAATGTCGTTAAAAGAAAAGGTTTTGTTGATTTTCAGACCAGACTTTTTTCAACATTATTAGATAGTAGTTGCAGTTTTTTAAAGGTGAAATTGGTATGAAAATTCATCATGTGGTTATCACGATAAAATATGATTTATAAGGTGTATACTTAGAACATTTGACTAGTGTATATATATACTTACAATTTCCAACTTTCCCATGATAGACATACTTTCATCATACATTCTTTTATATTTACTAGTCAGTGTTAAACTTTCTACATCACTTTGTAATATTCTACAATTTATAATATAGTAAAATCTATGGTAACTTAATTTTAAAATCAAAGTTTCGTTCTGTTGCATGATTATCATCTTTACATTTACGTATCAAGCCTTAGGCATCTGGCTGCCAAGTTCTATAGAACCACATTTCTAGGTATATATGTTCAATTCTAGTGAAGCCAACATCACGTGGGAGAAATTTCAGGTCAACGAAATTAACAGTACACCTTTCAGTATTAGAACTTCATACCACTAAATTTAATGCTTTAATTCTACCTTTCGACAAATACTCCTTATGTACATACCGCTATAACTTTATCTTTAAAACATTTACGTTATCTAAATGGTATACAGCGTTAGAGTATCTGTAAAATAATTGAACTATCAATTATTACATTATGTCATTAGTTCAATGTTTGGTGTAGGTGGTAAATAAAAGCTCTAATATCCAATGTGATTCCCTGACATTACGTAGTTCAAAATAGACCTTTGATATTTACCTGTAACTACTCGCAGTTTTTTCTAGAAAAAGATCATTCATCGTGTCCCTAGGACATCCAGCGAACAATGCGTAGAAAAAATGAAATACACCTTCACCATCATTCTGGTGAACAACACGTGATTTTTCTAGCATATAATCTCTTACAACAACTGAAACAAACATTAATAAATCATCATTTAAAGTTTCATTTCCTCTTTATAGGCTAAACATCATATAAATGCTAAAGAAAGTTACTTTTAAACATTGCACTTATTTTTACCGTACGGATAAATTTATTTTATATCGGTCATTGTAAAGTCTGCTGTGATATACTGTTACTAAAAGAAGAATATTAAGTAATAGAAAACTTCATTTTGCTTGAAAATTGTGTCACATTTTACGTATGTATTTATTAAAAAAAAACTATTTGTCCAACCTCTCGCGGAAGCAAGTGTAATTGAGTATTTATCTTATTCTTAAATTGTCAATTTAATATTGAGCCAGTGATTTTTGCAAACACGTCATTATAAAAATGGTAAAAATGTAAGGGTCAAATCAAAAATAGCATGTATGTTATTGCATGATTAAACTTTGTGTGTAAACTACGACTTATTAAACGCAGTTCACACAATTAATCATATAGATTATACCTTATTATATTTTTTAAAGATTTACAAACATTTGTATACATTGCGTAGAGTCTTTTTGATGATTAAAGTAATTTATGTTCTTGTAATTTAAAAAAATTGGTCCATTCGCATGAATAACAAAAAAAGTATGAAATTGATTTCAATTTCAAATTATGTTAGCTGTACCTTTTATTATAAGCATGTACAATGCAACTCTTCTCGGTGTTCACTACACGTAGACGTTATTTGGGGTAATAATTAGCGACGTCGTTGTTGCAAGATGCATATTTATATGTGTTACAATTTCATTAAGCTGTAAAATCATTAATATCGGTCAGAATTGGACAAGGTTTTCGGTTTTATGAATCGGAGATGTTGTACTTTCCGAAACTTGTCATTAAGCCCGGTTTTTACAGAGCCTGGCCCATATAATATTACACAATTTACTTTTCTAGTTTAATTTAAGCTTAATTGTGAAACTTGTTCTAACAATTTATACCATCACTCTTCAGTCCTCATTTTGAGTCCAACAAAAAAACTGATTGCAACATTAAAGTTCATTGCTCAAGGA
The DNA here is from genome assembly GCA_025267735.1 of Mactra quadrangularis. NCBI lineage: Eukaryota > Metazoa > Mollusca > Bivalvia > Venerida > Mactridae > Mactra > Mactra quadrangularis. The sequence goes on along the minus strand of CM046305.1, from coordinate 40,605,410 downwards.
AGCAATAGGGGATGTCTTTCCTAGATAAAGTCAGATGGGATAAAATCAGCAAGTATGCCCAAACAGTAAAAATCCTCGGACTGAATCTTTGGAGTTTTGTGTCAGGATGAAAATATTCCATCATATTTATTTCTTGTTACGTAGTATTTAAACCAGTGGCCTGGTTAATTACCATGAACGTTCCATAATGATCCGTAACGATACATCCGGAACTCCTCGATCATTCGCTATGACTAATTTAATCTAATAAACAAATATACGATCTTTAAGGCAAAGGGTGATGTTTCAAAATTTACGGACTAAAAACGAAACATTCTCATTGCCTAAACGATCGTATATTTGTTTATTTCAACACCGGTAGTTTCAAAATAGCGTCTCAGTATGTCCGAGATTATTCGCAGCGAATAGCAGAGGAGTTCCGAATGTATCGTTACGGAACGTTTAGGGTATTTGAACAATCTACTATGTTTGATGAAATAAAACTAATTTACACCAATACAATAATTAACTTTATTGTAAAGATTATTAAAAACGTTATTCATTTTATATTCAAACTGGTATTTTACGCCTTGTACCCTAACCCTAAACACAATTCTTAAGTTATTTTAGCGCACCCTACCTAACTTTCCTAGACCTTTGTCTGTAACCAGTATTCACCTACCCTTCCACAAGACCGTAAACTTCTCCATATAGATTATAAATGGTGGAACATTATTGTCAAATTTTCATAAAAGGCATGCGGGATTCGAAGCCCTACCGCCTTCGGGACACTAGATTCGAAATCAGGCGCGCAACCAAGTGCGCTGACTGCCTGTATAATTCAAGGTTGATTTTGGCAAATTTGCATTTAAAGGTAAGCGTAAAATCCAAGCAATAGTCATAATTGTACGAGCCATAGACTTAAATATAGATATACCGGACAACCTATTTGACTGCAAAATTGAACAGCCTATTCATTACAGCTGGGTTTCACTCAATATCAAGGTATATACCACGGTATTCCACAAAGTAAGCATTTACCACGTGCAGTAGGGTTATTAAATAAAACTACACTTTAAGAAGATCATTTATTTAAAAAATTGGTCCGTCTAAAAATTGTGTCATGACGCCGTACGTGTTATTAATACAAGGCACTCAAAAGGTGTTTAGCTGAAACTTACTTTAAAAAATGGAGATTTTGGCATCATTTTGTGGGAAAAAATATAAAGAGACGCTCCATGGCCTAAAAACCGATCGCGAAATCAAGAATTTAATGGAAATATTTTATTTGAACTAAATTTTACGATCAACTCATCTCAGAAAACGACGACTGTCATAAATAAATCAATGTTTCTGTCTCGCAGAATACAAGACAACATACAAAACGTGTAAAACCAAAATTACGGGTACTACTCGTTCACGGGTACTGCTTGCTTACCAGAAAGGAAGTTAGGTAATTCATTGCATGTGAAAATCACGTGCAAGGTTTTCACAAATGAGCAAAGTGAAAATTGCGATTTTTAGTCCGAACGCAATTTTCACAACAAGAGTTAAACCATAAAGTAAATAATAAACAAAACTAACGTTTTCCGTTTGTTTTAAATATTTTTATTTTGACGCTTAAAGTCGCAACACGGACGCATGATGTCGCAATCACCCTAAGGTCTTCAACAAACCATCATTACTTTCATAGCAACCCCTTGATACCTGAATGTCTCTCAGGTGACCCCCTTGTCAGTTTGTTAAAATAATAAAATTCGGTCAAAATCTTTAGTTGCTTTGGTAACAAATATAATAAGATATATGAAAATTAAACACGATTTCTCGTCTGAAACCGCTAAGTCTAGAGCTTTGATATTTGGTATATAGCATCATTAAATATTTCTCTCTTATGTTGCTAAAATTATGTCCCATTGCCCAAAATGGCCCGCTTGAGTGTCCTTAGTTTTAATATCATTGTTCTTTTATATTAAAGTTTAAAAATGTATTTTTTGAAGTAAAGAGCTTTGATATTTTGTATGTAGCAGCATCTTATGGTCCTTTCTCAAATGTGTTTAAATCGTAAAATCTAAGAACATGTTATCAATAAAAAGTTTTTCTAAAGAACATAATGATCCCAAGTTAGTAATAGTGGGTTTTGGAGGGTTTGATCACATTTTTACTCAGTAGTCGAACTTGGTCATGATGCTTGTCTAGGTAACCACCATCATATGACCTATACAATGCGTTGCTACAGCGTTTAATCCAACCAAAAAATCAAGAAGGCCATGATGGCCCTGTATCGCTCACCTGAGTATCATTGGTGCATACATGAACATGCACAAACAGCTGAGAAAAAATACTGGTTTAAAGTTCTACAATCTGATAATATCTTTACTTTTTGTATTTACACAAATACAATTTTAACACATGTGCTAGAAATTGGAATTCAACGAAAAAAAGAAATCTTACATAAATATGACTTTAAATATGTCTGGGAAACCCACTTTCAATAATCTTAAATCGTTAATATTTTAAACAACTTGTCATTTGATCCAAGATTGGTGTTTTTCCAAAGAACAAAGTAGTTTATTTTCATTGTATAATAGATACAATACAATGCAATGCAATGCAATGCAATGCAATGCGATGCGATACGATAAGATACAATACAATACAATACAATACAATACAATACAATACAATACAATACAATACAATACAATACAATACAATACAATACAATACAATACAATACAATACAATACAATACAATACAATACAATACAATACAATACAATACAATACAATACAATACAATACAATACAATACAATACAATACAATACAATACAATACAATACAATACAATACAATACAATACAATACAATACAATACAATACAATACAATACAATACAATACAATACAATACAATGTAGCGCAGAACTAGCATCTCCTTGTTTTACTCCTTGGAACGACTGTATACACTACACATCGAGACGTTTCGCATTTATACTCTACGATACTTTTTCTGTTGCATACATTCCTTTAAGCGTTGATATCATCTTAGTGCTTACGGATTCTTGTTGCAGTTTATGCCATAAAAACGAAAGATTAATTTTGTCAAAGGCCTTTTCATAGTCAATAAATGCTGTATATAATTTGTTGCCTGAGTATAAAACTTTTGATATTATGGAATGTAAGATAAATATACAATCTATTGTAGTTTTTGATTTTTGATATTGGTTATCTAAAATGATGTCATGATGTTCAGTCCACTTTGTAAATCTTGTAAGTAAAATTTGAGAGTTTATTTTTGATAAAATGTATTCAAAGTTATACCCCTAAATAAATGTAAAATTGCAGTTGAATACGACAACATCTAGACATTTTACCATTTTATTTACGTTACTTTATTACAAGATTAAGAACATCAGCTCATTCACATAGAATACGTACTGGGAGGTATTATTGAAATAATATTCCTGGAAATGAAAGATATTTTCATAATTGTAACCTTTTAGATATTGAACATGAACGCCATTTTGTTATTACCTGTCCCGCCTATTAAGATATTTGTAAACTAAAATTAAACCATATTTCCTTTAAAAGACCTAGCACGTTAAAGTTTATTAAATTGAGTCCCATAATTAAGATGTTTAACTAAATTTTGCTTCATACTATATAAAAATCAATCATCGGTAGTCTTAAATCCTTCAGGTTAAATATAAGTTTTTTTTAGGTTTTTTTGTTTTGGTTTTTGTTTTGTTTTTTGTTTGTTTTCTTTAAACGTCGCATTAAACACATATGTAGGTCATACACGACGGCCACATCTTCCTACTATAGGTTTCCTGGATACTATTTCTATCACCAGAACTAATTTACCCTACCACGAGGCCGACAACTCATGTATAGGGTATTACCTGCCGCGACTGGGATTGAAACCACGATCTCCGGATTCGAAGTCAGACATGCTAACCACTACGCCACTGCTGCGACTTTAAACGTAAGTATTAAGATACATTTCAATTATTTTTTAAACAAGGATATATTTGTACCGTAAAGTTTTGCTATAAAGACCTGCAAAATCGATGGTCTTAATAGCGAAACGTCGTATCATAGAGACCCTTTTGTTCACACATTAAGCATTTGGGTCTTAATAATTGGCATACAAAGCATGATTATGAAATATCAAAAGTGTTTTTAATAGTTGAGCTTTACTGTAAACATTTGTATGTTAATTACCTTATATAAATACACATGTAGAAGATAAATAGAAACATTTTCAATGTATTTTATATCTATATGTAAGGCCATACCAAATTGGAATTCTGTTAAGCGTCAACTAAAGTTTGACAAACCAAGGTACCTATTCACAAAAACACACAAACCGAAAACAAAAACACAAATAGTTTACATATTAAATATTTCAATCAATCATTTTCGATTCTCAAAAAGCGTTCATGACTCTGGTCGTTCCAAAACACCACATCAATCCTTTTTCATACAGAGAAGGGAAATAATGTATGGTTACAATTGCTGCTTATATTATGCTGGTGTTTGTGATTACTCTGTTGTTTTCGTTTTTCTTTGAGAGAAGACGAACAACCTGCGCGAGTCGTACATAAGGTCACACGATCATGGCGCATGATCCTGTCTACCCTCTCATAGTAGAAAAATTACATGCATTTCACAACTTGTAAAAAACACGTTTTGTGAAAAATGAGGCTCAACAATGCTCTATATGATAGTTTGTCATTATTTTGTTATTGTTAGTGTATAATCTTCATTGTAATTGTGTCATATTGTCATGTCATGGTAATCTTATAATACTGTCATGTCATTGTTCTGTGTGAAAGTTTCTGTTTTTTTTAATGTTTGATTAATATTTTCTTGTCAAAGAGTTACCGTTTTTTTCAACTAAAAGCAGTATTTTATCTGCATTGCTGGTTTTGTAATACTGAACGCCATAATGTAAGATATATTCATCAACCGTAGACTTAAAACACATTTACAACCACGAAGTTATCAAAATATAGCATGTATTAAAGACATGATGAATAGTTCAAACCATTCGGCTTTCTACGTTTAATTAAGTTTGTCCAAGTGTCTTTTTTTGGAAAAGTGAAATACTTTTATAAGGGTACACTATATTTATTTATACGTCAATGTTTAATACGCCTGATCCACAATAGTTTAAGAGCCTAATTACATGTATGTAATTCGGAATAAATTTTTCCATAATATGACTTCCTCTAAAACATACTGTAATCAAAACTATTGTTCAAGTATTTCCAACCAAATTCTACTTTCGGTTTCAATCTACTTTTAATTTGAAATGCAATTAATTGCAGAAACTTATTTCAGCAATATTTGCCTTTATTTAAAAAAATCGTGTTCATTAGAGGTTTTAAAATAGATGAATGTCTATTTCTTTTGCATTCAAACAGAGTTACTATTGATAATGATTTTAAATAATACGATTAAAAGACGCTTATATATGTATGCTGGATGAAATAATCTGAAATTTTAGATTAAACAATTTAAAAGTCAAATGCATGAGTGTGGGTACCCACCCTGAATAGCTTAGCGTACTAAGTGAATTTAATAAATGCAAATAGTTGATAAAAAAGGTTACTAATTGATTTAATAAAAAATGTCATACCTCCCGCAAGCTCTTCATTTTCTTTAAAACTCAACTCTAAGTATTTGGCATATCTACTAGAATTTTCATTCATTGTAGTCTTAGCATTACCAAATGCTTCTAAAAGTGGATTTATCTAGAATAGAGTAGAATACATGTTAATCACCTGAAGCACTTTTAAAATAGTTTGTCTGTTATTTATGTGCTTATCACATAAATCAATACATTGAAACAACATAATATCAACAAAAACTATGAATGACCCTTTAAGTTATCAATATACACTAGTTACCGTTTACAAAAAATTGTCTCGTTCTAATTTAATTGAACGACAAGATAGCAGAAGAGGAAAAATACAATAAACATGTACTAATCATTGATAGCATCAACACTGTGAAAATCAGTGAAAATGTGTGTTATCATTTAAGTTTAACTCTTTCCCAGCTGATTTAATTGATGTTCTTGTATTGATTTAAACTTGAAATAAATTACAGTAAACTCAAGAGCGATGTTTAAATAACAAAACAGTAAGATGGGTAGCTACCAGTGACTGACAAGACACTAATATTATCAGTGAACAAACTAGACTAGTTGGCTCAATGCTGGTGGCAAAGACTTTGTCGTTCCCTCTTTAATTTGGTAAGGAATAACTTACTTCAACAATTTTGTCGTGTAGATCAGATTGTCCTTTATTACACATATGTACCATATGTTTAACCATATATTTAGTACTCTCAGTCTTCCCTGCTCCACTTTCACCCGATACAATAATAACCTAAAAAGTAGAATAATTGGAAACAGTCAAATGAATATACTGGATTTTCCATTTTCATTTATTTCTAGAATAATGATTTCTCAGTGCATCCAGTTTTTTATTTGTATAGAAAAACAAATGGTATTTATTGTAAAATTAACATAAGAATAACAAGGCAGCAAATTAATCGATAACCAAACTTTACTTGTAAGGCAATGCTTATAAATGTGAAGAGCAAACTATGCTATAAATATATAGTAACCTGATCTGTATCTGTTTCCCACATACGTCTGTAAGCTGCTGTAGCCACTTGAAAAATGTGCGGACGTTGGTTAGGATCATATTGGTGCGGCCTGTACTCACCATGAGTCTGAAATGTGAAAGACAATTATTTGTTTACTTCTTTGACAGTTAAAACAAGTCAAGAGTAAGAGATTCACATTAAGCACTTAAAGTAATAAATGCCGAGATCATTGTCTAAGTAAACAACTTAAGAGCCTGTCGACAAGGCTACAATAATGTTACAAAACTATGAAATTAAAATTAATTATGTACAATATTTCTCATGTTAGCATAAACAAGAAATATCTTTAAAAAAGATATTCGGCGCTCTGCTGGGTTTATTTTCAATGGTTTGAAGTATAAATGTTGGTCATTAACGACGTACAAGTATAAACTATAGGTCAAATGTAATATGTCCGAAATTGCAATTCAGTCTCAACTGACAATTTTTGTCCGAATATATTGCCACTTCGCGCTGATTTGTCAATTTGAAAAAAAATGTCCGATTCTAAAATTAAAAACATCTTTATTAACAAGGCCATGCTTTTCGATAAAGAATTACTTCTTCCCAGAATGACCAATGATTTTGTTACTTTCTGGCAAACATAAAAAATGAAAGAAATGCTCAATGGCGGCCCGCATATGATATATGAAAACCCATTCCGAGCGTGCGCTGAGTCATATTCGCAGTTTAGTTATACCGCAAGGGACGTACCACGGCTAATGTGTGATCAATTAGCATAGTGAGTCACTCATTATACACATAGTAAATAGTCAGCAGCTACTGTACGTGTTACGCACCTGTTTATCACAAAAGCCAATGTTTTCATGTGTTGTATCCATTTTTTAATGGAAAGGATTTTCATTGGACAAACAGCTATGGTAGAGCAAATTGTATTGGTTAAAATATAGGTAAAAAGTTGGCTTAGACAGCTGCGTCGAAAAAGATGACATTAAGCTTGATTATTGCAAACAATGATTTTCCACATGAGAGTGATGGTTGGTTACGGTGGTTATGAAGGATATGATATATTAAAACATGGTAGAAAATGCAATGAGTGATTTCTAGTCAGATTTTGCCGCTACAGATGATGAAAGTGAAGTTTATGTATTGTTGTTTCATGATTCAACATCAAAATGTTCTTCATTCTCTACACCAACATTATATCGAGACAAAAAACAGCTTCTTTGAGTGCACACTGATAACGAAAAAATTTGTGGCTATTGTTCGGGTCTGTATATTTCAAAACAAACATAGATTGCTTTGCGTTGCTGATATTTTATATTCCGATAATTACATATAAGACTAAACTTGTAAACTAAATCACCTGGCTATCATAGATGGGCAAAGGCTTGCATGGATTCACAGCAATCAGTATATCACTGACGTTGGTCTGAAAAAGAAGATAACATTGGTAGACATGTTTGACATTCGGTGTATATCAGCATAAAAATACACATACATATATATCCTAGGTCCCGATATTACCTGTATAAAGGTTTCTTGCAATGTCCTACATTAGTTGTACTTCAGAGGCAATAGAAATATTGTATTTTCAAACAGTCTTGTGTGTTCATTAATCGTGCCTAAAATTGTGTCATTTCAAGGCCACAAAAATAGACAAGCTCTAGTGACGTAAATTTTTATACAATTTTGTACAAGTGCCTCGGTTTTTCAGTGTGCAACTTAAACTTTTTCATTTGATTAAACGCCTATTTCTATATTACATATTCAATGGCGCTGAAAAAAAGATAATAAAACATATATACATGTAAGTAAAAACCCTCCACCCTAAAAACATTATGTATATACAATAACACAAAACAAAATAAACATTTATCACACATGATGTTATATAGAGTGTAAGTTTATGTATTTATTGTTTTTATTGAGCATTTTTATTTCATATTTTTGGACCTACATCATTCACAGATGTTGATTCGACTTAATTTCACATTTTATCACTATTTTTTTATTTGTTTTTTATTTATTGGATATTGAAAATTGGTGTCCTGAACAGTATAACATGATGCTACTGTTATCCGGACATGTCCTGAACAGTGTAACATTACGCCATTGTTAACAAGACATTTCCCCAAAGGTGTCGAAACATCACCTTTAAAGGGCCAATTTATTTAGGCTGTCATAGCAGTCATATGAAACAAGATATAAAATGACTAAGAGCCAGGCAATCCTCATTCCCATGTCATAATGAATTCACTCAATCACTTAGTATGTTTACCATTGTATGTTTAGGCTTTAACTAGCCACGTCAATTTTAGTTTAGTTTTAGTTTAGTTTGAGTTTTCAATCGTTTTTTAATACATCCATAGTAGGTGATAATTTGATATAATCTGAGAGCTTATTCCATAGCATGGGGCCAACTGTACTAAAGCTTCTATCACTGAATGTTTTTTTTTTCTTATTTATTGGTACCAAAGAAATTATGTCATTGGATTTTGCAGATCTAAGACCAGATCTGCTTTGTACAGGCTTTTAGAGAATTTCAGTCAGGTATGCAGGTGCAGTTTCAGAAAAAAAAACAGTTGTACATGAAAGTACATATTTTAAAGTTGATTCTTGCTTTGACTGGTAACCAGTGCAGTGAGTACAAAGCATCTTTTGAACTGTCTGATTTTTTCAGCCTTAATACTAGTTTGGCACACATGTTTTGAATTCGCTGAATTATTAAGATCACATTTTGAAATTCCATACAAGATAAGATTACAGTAATCAATGTGGAACATGACCAAAGATAGGACTAGTGTTTCTGTTGCATCTTTATCCAAATAGTTTCGAATACTTTTGATACGTAAATAGTTGAACGTGGCAGTTCTACTTTTTGTTTTGATGTGATCTTTAAAGCTTAAGTTTTTTATCAAGAAAGGCTTCTAAATAGCGAATTGTCTTCACAGATTTTATAGTTTCACCAGCAATATTGATTGACTTGGTGAAACATTTTTTCAACTGTGCTCTGCTTCCAAACATGATAAACTCAGTCTTTGAGTTTTTCATTTTTTATTTATTTTCATTCATCCATGAATTTATTGTTAGAGCACAATCTCCAAGATCAGAAATGGCATTTGCTTCTTCATTCTGATTATTAGGACAGAATCTTATATTAACAGTGTGGTCACCAGCAAAACCATGCCTGATATATCAGATGGAATGACATCAAATAAAGTCCCTGCATAAGTATGATATAGCCACGGACCCAATCAACTACATTGTGGAACGCTGCAATCTAATGGACGTACCGATGATGAACTAGTATTGACGTTAACTCGACATGCCCTTGGGCGAAGATACGAGTCAATCTAGCGAAGTGTACTATACTGTAGTCCATATTGATTATTAAGTACTTCTAATAAAATGTCATGATCAACAGTGTCAAATGCAGCTCTCAGATCAATAGCTATTAATGCAGTTACTTCTGATTTTTGATTAACTAATCTAAGGAGGGCCGAATCACATGAGTGTAACGTCTATATGCAGACTGATGTTTTGGAAGAAAATTATTCTTATCAACATGAGTATTCAATCTATTCAATGAAGCCTTTTCTATTACCTTAGTTAAAAAAGACAGATTGCTAACCGGCCTATAGTTAGCATGATCTAGATCCAGACCCACCATCTTAAGGAGAGGCTTAACAATTGCCTCTTTCCACTTGGAAGGGAATACCCCATGTTTCAATGAGATATTTATTAAGTGAGTAATTGGAGATAATAATTCTTGTAGATGACATTTTAGCAATTTTGTTGGCAATATGTCTAACTCAGATGATTAAGTATTTAAGTCACTTATAAGATCTCTGACCTCTTCTATTGTAAAAGCCTTAAAATGATCAAGACTAGGTACATCCTTTTGTTGCGGTGTGTAAGTTGGAAACTGTAACTAGGGGGGTTGTTAATTTCTTTTTTTAAAGATAGCCATGTGAGACCCTGCTTAAAATATGGTGCCATCAATATGATAATAGAATCAACAACAAAAAAAATTTGTGTGACCCCATCAACCCCCCTGAAAATACCCCTTGAAAGTCGGACACGCCCCTTTTGCACAAAAATAACATTTTTTTTATATCCAGCTCTTATAAATCAATTCTAAAAGGCTTTCAATATATCTATGTATAGGTTTGTTAGGCTGCTGAGTTCAAATATGAAGTCAAAATCTAAATTAAACAACTTAATACGGCGGAAAATTCAAAAAGGCTGCCAAAATGACCCAAATTTTGGACATATTTGGGTACTATATTTACTGGGCATTGAAGATGTTGAATCATGACTGCAATATATCAATTTAAAGGTGTTTTATGTTGCTGAGTTCAAATATAAACTCCGAAACTAAATTAAACAAGCAAATATGGCAGAAAAATTCAAAATGGCCGCCAAAATAAATCATATTTCAGTTATAAACGGCACACTTTAAACATGTTACGCAATTTATGAATTAACTTTTGTTAATGAAATCTTAAAAGAAGACCAAAGTTATGACACTTGATTATATGTGTGTAAATATATTTTATCCATTATATAGCTGAGGTAGAGCTCTAGAGGTATGATTAGAGGTTAAGGTCTGAGAGGTCATTGGTTCCAACCTCACTAGCGGCACATAATATGATGTCGGGTTGAAAAATGTGTCTTTGATTGCTTTACTCCATTAAGATATTGATGCATATTTGCATAGACAAAGTCTTGGCACTTTGGTTGCAAAGTAGAGTTAAAATTCCCAGGAAATTTTATAGATATTAGTTACTAAATGATCATTATGGGTGATGGCTGTATGCTATCATTTAAGCAATTAAGCTACAATATAGATTGCAACTTTTTTAACAAGACTGTGTTATCTTGTTTAATTCTGAAAATATGATAAAGCAATTCCTCGGTAAAGAATGACTTTTTAGCTTATCAGATTTCTAGATGCAATTCATTTATTTTCTTTGTTTCTATTTTTATTAAGTTTGGCTTATGTATGTATCAAAATCTTCACAAAAAGTAAATGGATCAACAATTGCTTTCAGAGATTCAAAGAATTGTATTCTTCAATTTTCAAATATCATAATAGCAATTGTGTCATTCCCTTTAATTCTGATTTGCAATTTTGGTTATATCTCTATTAATTTGTTTTTACTCACTTGCATTTCTTTCAACTAGCCGTTAAAACTAATAATTGAGATGATGGTGCTCAATTATTTGGCCAGCTGTGCACGGTTGAAACAAATGCAAGACATTCCATGATAAGAAAATGAGATTGTGACAACCGAGTTAAAGAAAAGTAAAGGAAACAATATTTGAAATAGGCAATTTTTTTAGGGGTGGTTGATACAATCACAGCCAAACCAAGCAAAATGCAATTTGTTAATTGATTAAACATTTGAATCTCTCATGAATTCTAAAACATACAGGAAACCTTTTAGCACACATTTCATACTTTTTGTAACTAATGAGAATTTATATATAAAGACATAAACTTATAAATACAAACAGGTATAGAATGGTTTCTCCATAACTGAGGATGAGCAGAAAACATTTGGTACATTTTCTACAGATACAATTCTACACAAACTTAAACACAAAACCTTTAAGTTTACATATTTTAACCAAATTTGCAGCTATTTCCCCTGGTCATTTGACTACTAGTATACTTATATTTATATATATGTGAGTTGCCTGATGATGTATAATTTAACATTACACTATTGGACTAATGAAAATACATAAATTTAATTAAAGACACCAATTGGCGAATGATTCATCCCTTCATGAATTGAACAATTGCAAGTATATTTCTTGTGCAAGGAAATTGGTTTTGACTCTTGTGGGTTTGAACCAAAAATCCCTCTATCTATTAGTATCTTTATTTCAACTGGATCTTTGCTATAGCATTGATTACCAGTATATATTGAAAATGTGTTATTTTGGTAGCCATTTTGAATTTCTTGCCATATTGGTTCCTTGAATTAAGTTTTTAACTTCCTTTTTGAATACATCACCTTTAGAAACCTATTTCTGGATATATTGCATGTATGATTCAACATATTGAATGTCCAGGATAAATATTATTTATAATTACCTTAATATGCTCAAAATAGGTTTAATTTGGCAGCCATTTTGAATTTCTCCCATAGTGTTTTTCAAATTAAGTTTTTTTACTTCATATTTGAATTCAGCACCTTAAGAAACCTGTAACTAGACATATTGCAGGCATGATTCAACATATTGAATTTCCAGGATAAATAAACTCCGGAATATGCTCGTACTATGGTTATTTTGGTGGCCATTTTGAATTTCAGCCATATTGGTTTGATTAATTTTGTTTTTGACTTCATATTTGAACTCAGCACCTTAACAAACATCTAAATTGACATATTGAAGTCATATACCATACAACTTATTGCAATTAAATGTAAAAAAACTGGCAATTTATGTGAATATGGGCGTGGCAAACCTTCAGAGGGTATGTACAGGGGGGTTAATGGGGTCAGAAATTAAAAAGATATGCTTTTTCTCACATGTCAGTACATGTAGCATCTTTTAAACAGGGTCTTTTAAAAAAAGGTTTTAAAAAAGTCAAATTAACACCCCCAAGGATTCCCTATTTTTGAGATTTATTTAAGAAATAATCAGCAACATTTTCTGCTATGGAGTGATCAGAATCGCCTTTCGGCATTGGATTCTCAGATCTTATTCCTTTCATTTCAGCAACAAATTTATACAATTGTTTTGTATCACCTTTAGCATCAAGAACTCTTTGGCTTAGTGATTTGACATTATCTCCATTTAATTCATAATGATAACGGTTGCGCATAACCTTGACAGCTTCTAATTGTTCAGGCTTTCCATATTTTCTCCATTATCTTTCTTGTTTTCTCATTGAACTTTTAAGCAAGACAAGATTATCTGTAAACCATGGTTTTGGAGCTCTATGATTTTTAGTTTTTTTTCTACAACTGGAGCATGTTTGTCGCACAACGTCATTACCATACGAGTGAAACCGAATATTTCATGTTTTAGCATGATCCTTGCTTGTAGGAAAAGCTCTCTGTTATAAAACGAATATCGCTTATGTTCTTATCTTTTGTGTATCAGGTATTAAACTTTTTTTAAATATTCTAAAGTTTTCTATCTCCTGTAAGAAATTTAAGAATGTTCTAAACTTTTTTGTCTCATGTTATACAATTTTAGAATATTCTAAAGTTTTCTATTTCAGTAAACAATTGTGAATACACTAAACTTTACTGTCTCATTTTTTACAATTTTAGAATATTCTAGTTTTTTTATCTCCAATAGATCTAAACAATTTTAGAATGTTTTAAAGTTTACTGTCTCATGTTATACAATTTTAGAATATTCTAAAGTTTTCTATTTCTTTACAGTAAATTGTAGTACAAAATGAAAACATAGTAAAGATAAGGACAACTTATGATACATTTCTTGTTTTTATCTTATATTCTGCTTGTAACAATTTTCACTGTCTTTATAGCATTATTTATATGCAGTTTAGTCCCAATACCGTTTGGATATTCGATACCGGTTAAATGACGTTTCTTTGATGCTAAGATTGTTTCTTAGATTATGTTTCATGATATAATACGTTTTGATCAAGTCGGTAAGTGACTAATAGCAGCTTGTGAAATCCGTTTGCAATATTCGCGTTCAGGATTTAGAATTTGAACACAACGGCGTTCAAAATTGAACACTAAAGTGTCAAATATTTGTAATTGTTATTTTTGTACATCGCAAGTGTTCTAAATCTAAACACTGAAATATAAACATTGTGGGTGCTTAAGAATATATATCTTTAGATGAATGGTTTTTCGAAACCAAACATTATTTAAAGGAACCTAACATTCCTTTCCAGCTTATTTTTTGTGAATATATTATAAAATATTTTATTTCTACGTCAAAAACCATTTCGACAAAAATGTTTTGATCACTGCCGTTTATCCAGTGTTAAAAGCTGAACGGTAATCTGCGTTTAATTTGGGTGCGTGGATCAAAAAATAGATTCTGTTGAAATGCATTTTGGGATTGTTAGCGACGACTTTCGAGATTTCTTTCGAACAGAAGCAGGTGACTATCGATTTTGTTATAATTGTTCAAGTTTTACTGTTTTTTCTGTCCAAGATTTTATGAGAACCATGCTTACTCATATGAATGTTCATTATAGTTTGAAATATTTTACAATTTATTCGTTTGGTCTCGAATCCTGTCTTAGAAAGTAGGTCGTTTGTGACTCACATCGCGAGAACATATAATGAACTTCGGAAAGTTGGTGCCTTGGGCTTACTCTTGTAATTCTTGAAGGTCTACAATTTGTTCAAGCTTTGAGCTTTGAAATTGTGCATGTTAGATGAAAACTTTCAGTCGAATGCCCTCTGTATTTGTATATATCAGATTTACAAATATGTGATCAGACAAGTTCAGGATTTAGGCTAGAATTTGAACGCTACGGCATTCAAAATTGAACACTAGTGTTAAAATATTTGTAATTGTTATTTTTGTAAGATTGTTTACCGTTTCCATATACGGTCTGAGTACGGTTTGATACGGTCTAGTACGATCAAACACGACCTATGTTCAGAGTGTTTACGTACGGTCCCGTTGATTTTTGTTGGAGTTATGCTCGAATTATCACACATTCGTGTATGGTATAGTCTGATTTTATTCGGTGAGCCGTGACAGGTTGGATGAGTCTAATCATAACCATGACGATAGGTATAACCAGTAAATACTACACTGAAAATCAATACAAACTATAATATCTCAAGTATATATGCATGATATAATTATTCAAAATCATTGTTCAAAATAGCGCAGTCGGTAACGAGTCAGAAACATATGGCCAGAGCATAAATTTTACTGCAGTGGTACGAACCTCACCGCCTCCACATTTTTTAATTTATTATTAAATTCATGTATAGTTGTCCGTATCATATAATGCTTGTTGTGCTATAATTTGATTTTGTTTAATTTCTATTTGTTTTATTTCCTTGGTTCTTTATTTTTTATATCCAGCAATTTACATTGTACCGAATAATAATACATTTATATTATACATTCGGCTTCAAATGCAGTGGCTGAATAGAAATCAAACTAAGATACAATCGAACGAATTTGCCAAAGTTACATGCATTCCATTTCAATTCTCTTTCTTATAAAATGCATGTGCTTAGAATCATTTCTATAAGACACGGTCGAGACAGTTAAGTGTATGACATCAAAGTAATAACTAAGCACAAACTCAGACAAATATGCATATTCTATTTTATATACATTTGGCTCCGTGCTGCACAGAGATTTCGAGTTGTACGTTTCCATGATTGCGAAAAATAAAAAATAAAGATAATAAAAAAAGAATAAAGGATACTAAGCAGGATTCGAACCCAGGGTAGCAAAAGCAATGTCTATCAATCCAAGTGTCTTACCGCCACGACTATTGAGTCACTTAAATCAAACTTGAATAATTATGATTAAGGCAGTAATCAGTTGGTTGGTTGATAAGCTGTGTTACCTTTTTGTAGGAATATTCCAAAAATCTATAAATACAAAAGTGCAGTCAGGGCTCACCGGATAAAATCGGACTATATGATATAAATTGACTCATTTTGATTGCGTGGTTACATTTATATACGATATTGACACAGCTGAGCTCACTGGTATAGTGGACGTAATGTTCTGTTGTACTAACGTTCTTATACTGTCTTACACGGCCTCTTACAGGATTGCACGATCGCTTATACGATCATACATGGACATGACATTCGTGCCAGTTTTTTTAAGTTTTAAAAATCATACACTGATTTCACCTGATACACTCGAATGACCCGAGTGTAACTCGGATCAGAACAGTTGTATGTACGGTTTACACGGGTAGTCAACTGTATAAGCCGTGTGTTCTGTGTGAGACAGGCTTTAAGCTTGAGAAGAATATTGCGATTAGATTTCAACTAGAATCCGCTTAAAAGCGTTACAACCTTTAGTCAATTACATCTAAATATATTCATGTACTACAGTGTAAATTTTTTAAGTTCAAATGAATGTAATCAAAATACTTACATATATAAGATCACGATCATATCTTGATCTTAAACATTTCTGTATATTATCTACTGATAAATCTTCCATACGAGCCAGATCATCATCCAAACATTGTGTCATCTCCATATTGTCTTATCTTCAATAATTGTTTCACAAGTTGAAACTGCTAACAGAAAAAATAATACATATAAAACTATTGTATAGCTAATTTGAGTCAACCTTTATCATCGCTATGCAGCGTTATGTACCGAGGCCATTTGGTTAGGAAAATCTTGTAATCATGAATAATTAATGAGGCAGTTTGATTGATTTCGTAAGGCAACCACTGCGGAAAAAATAGCCAATGAAATTACGGAACCATTTTTTAAAAATAAACATGGGCGATAGTTTCTATTTTAAGTAAGTAAACCCAGTAGGACGTCATTTTTATTGAAAAGTATTTTATTGTAATATGCGATTTCATTGGAAGAAGATTGGTCTCCCCTGCCTCATGCATATTTATGAAAACGAAATTTTGCCAGTCAAATTGTCCACGTTACGTATGGAATGTAACGGAAGAAAGAACTGTGGTTGCTGACGATGACCTTTGTAGGAATCATTGTGGAAATAAAACAACCACAGTCATTTAACCACATGAATTTTATTATATCAGTTTATATATATTCCATTATTCTACCATACAAAATACATGCTCAAGCTAGTATATTATAAAGAAGAAAATATTCATATTGTTGTAATTATTTTTATCTTCATCATAGTTTACAACAGTTTTCAATACGTGACATTTTAAACAAATAGAAATATGTTAGATGACATGCCTGTCATCAATAGTTTACTTGTTTCTTTGTGAATTTGTGAAATCATAGTTACGTGTATTGCTACCGTGCCTCAGTTAATGCATTAAGTTTTTTTAAGTTTTGAGTGTGTTTGCTTCGGCATCAATCAAGAACAAAATTACAATATTTAAAAAATGTCATCTAAATATGAACAAGTATATTATTTTATAAGTATAATACGTATTATGTTAAATATTTGCCAAGCATAACTAAGTATTAGACTTGCCCACTCAGAAGTTAAATAAATTGATCTACGCACATCATTTTATTGATTAAAATATACCTTTTGGACATTCAACATTTTTTTATAAATGGTGATCATGTAAATTGAATAATGATGATATGCAAAAAGCATGGTTTAACTAACCCCTTGTATTGGTTCTAATTAAACCTGGTCATGTTTAAAACAACTTAATAACATGTAATAATGTCAAACCGATAAACGATCAGTGCCTTCAGTGCTTTGATAAAGATTTCGTAACAATATTTGTGAAGTTATCGATATTGAATTTAGTGAAAACAGCAATGATATCAAAGATACGAGTCTCAGATATTATATAATATCAATATTGCAATCCTTCCCTTAGATTTGACCAAATATTTCAAGTTTAACCACCAAATGATAGTTCTTACTTGAAAGTGGCGGTTACTGTGGGAACGGCTTTTACATACACAGATAGTACTTCTGTCATAAAAAATATTTTGAATCTGACAGAATTGTCCTTTCTGAAGTATTTTTGTAAAAAATAAATGTACTTTTTTCTCCAAAATAGGGTTCTGAAATTAAAAGATATGCATGTAATTGAAAAAAAAATCGATATTTTTCCGCATTTTTATGTTTTGCGATTTATTCTACGAATTTTACTGTATTTTAGTGAAGCGTTTAACATGTATTTCTAAAGATCATTGTCTCAGCTTTAATTTGACTTTGATAATATATACTAGCTTAAAGCGTGTTCAAGTTATTAATGATTTTATAAACACCAACAATTTCGACAAAATACAGGAGGTTGCCATGGAAACAGTGAAATTTCAGGTAGTGTGCAATGTTTATTTTTGAGGACAAAGCCGATTCTGATTCAATGGACACTAAAAAACATTTAAGCATGGGTTGCAAAAAGTCTAGAGTGGGGTGCACGGTGAACCCCTCTGGCCTCCGTACTACGAGGCTTTCCTAGGCAATACTGAGCAAACTCATATTTACAGTGATTCTTATCTAATTAATCGTTACTATTAGATTGATAATGGTTATAAAATACCACCTCGTTTATTCTACATAGACTTCCAGTTTTGTCCAATGTGATTTTGTCATAGTCACAGTATAATACATATATTAACCTCATAGATCAGGAAGTAGAAACAGGAAGGTCAAGACATTCTAATACTTGCATTTATACACTAACTTTGAAACATGGCGTGTTATTTGTCAGTTTATGAGGATAAAAAAAATGAGTCCATAATGTCGTGTAGCAGTTTCAAAGTATTTCTCGTGAAAAGAACAAAATTATTTATTCAGTTCGTGTGGCTCAGTGAATAAGAGTATAAATATTACTCATTCTTGTACACAGAACATGAAAAAACAATTCTGTATATATTTATCCATCCCTATTAACAATTAAACTATTATTTTGTTAAATCGAAACACCAAGTTAAAAAATCGCTTATTATAACATTCTCCAGCTATGTTGAAACCTTTGCTTAATTATTGTGATTGGATACTAGTACTGGCCAGGTTATTTCATAATCATGGCGCACGTCACGGGTGTAATGCATGATTCAAAAAATCAATTAATATAATTCTATTTTCATTGTGTAACGTTCTAATGGAAGCTTATTGATTTAACAACTGCGGGATACAGTAGCGTGTTCAATTACACAAAAAGTTACAGAACGTTACATAACGATACATTCGGAACTCCTCGACCATTCGCTGCGAATAACCTAATCTAATACACAAATATGAGATCGTTAAGACAAATAATAATGTTTCCAAATTTACGGACTAAAAACGGAACATCACTAAATGCCTAAACGATCATATATTTGTTTACTTTAACACCGGTGGTTTCAAAATAGCGTCTAATTATGTCCGAGATTAATCGCAGCGAATGGCCGAGGAGTTCCGAATGTATCGTTACGGAACGTTTTGTAACGTTCGCGGTAACTGAGCGCAGGGCTGGATTCAACACAATTATAACAGTCTTGCAATTTTAAACTTAGGTGAAATAGAACAATCATAGGTTAATAATATCTTGCACAAAAAAAGTTAAAAGTCCTAATCTAAGGTGTTCAAACACTGAACCTCACAAACCCTACGTGCTCCTCATTCGACTTGAACAGTACTATAATACTTCCTCATACTCGTGTAACACTGTGCCTTTTCTTGACGATTAACGTCGCAGGTATAGTATAAAACCTAATGTAGGCGTCACACTGTCCCCGATATAAGCACTAGATGGACATTCGAATAAAGAAAAGTTTAAATTCGGATCTTATCGTTATAAGATCGCGCCATTCGTGAGGGCATTTTTTACCATCGTATGATCACCGGCGACAACTTCGTGAGCAGTCGCAAATATTTAGCATACCATGTCAGGAGTCATTGCGAAGGTTCATTTTCGTATTGAATTCGTACGTCAATTTTGGTCATCGTAAGGCCGTCGTAAAGCCTTTTTTTTCAATCGTTTAGTCTGCGTCTTTACTCCGGTGATCATCGGTGCCATCTAGCATTTTTGCCTCAAGAAGACAACACGATGGAAACAAGAAAATATGCGACTGTCTTAGGAAGGCATCACGACTTTCGAAGACACCGTGATACCGTCGTGTTGCCATCGTATTTTAGTACGATGACATCGAGTTCGCACTACGATGTTGACCGAAAAAGCATTTTTACATGGCTCAAAGGTTGTATATGTATCATGGTTGACATATAAAGACTTGCCTCCGACCATTTTCCTCATTAGTCTTGTACATCTCTACTGAGACTACAAATTTATTTCATCATTTGCAATTAATATACAATTATTTTGAGTTGATTTCCAACAGAATTGCATTAGTTTGTAGATTAGTCAACTAAGAAAAAGAAGACTAAATCGAAGATAGAAATCGCGTCTATGAGGGTCAGAAATTGGCTGTTTTGAAAAAAGAGAAACGTATGACAACTATAGTACTCTACTTGAGGAGTTGAAGACAGAAGATGATACTTTCTTCTAAAAAGTGTTGTTGTCGGCTTTTATAGCATAGCAACAGGTTGTATAAGTTGTAGGTCATATCACGGAGATCAGTCAAGAAACTCACCGTTTCTAGAAAAGTCTAAATCTATGGAAAGCCGTTAATCAATAATAAGCACAACTTCTGCCTGTGGCTGACAACTGCCCTATATGATTTTAAATCAGTGGAAGGAGGATGAATGGCCGTAGAAATTATTTCATGACCTAACTCCACGAAAGTATGCTTCGCCTGGGAATCGAATCCACGACCCCTCCATTAGAGGACTTGCGTGTTACCAACTAAGCTAGCCGGACGACTAGCTTCTATAACTATACAATACTTCTCAGAGGCCTCTACGCTGAGCTCATGCAAAGGGTATATACAATGTATTGCATAATACAGAATAAGGACACATGGTACAGTGATACAGGAAGTCTCTTTCTCCTAGTCTCAAGCTATTACTCTACGGAACCTGGCCTGTGATGACAGTTATCTAAGCCTGTCCTACAACGTCAGAGTAGCTCCAAACACAATATCCCTTATATCAAATGTTTAAGTTCGCGATGCCATCAAAGTCAAGATTGTATCTGAGGTGATCCAGTGCTCTACTACAATGAAAAAGTGGACTGCCATTGCTGAGCAGCTCGAAAAGATATGTCATGCTGTGGTGCTCTGGATGGCAAGCATGTGATGGTTATATGTCCTTGGAATACTAGCTTTTTTAGAGAAAAGAAAATGCCTTCTTCTCCATTGTTCTTATTGCCTTGATTGATTCCGACTTTAAGTATAACTATAAACTCTCTATACCCAGGCGCGTTGTAGACCTTTGCTATTCTTGTACACATGTTCCGAGTTTTTCTGATGACCATGAACCGAGAGTCACGTGACGCTTTCGTGACTACCTTCTAACACATCATACTCACAGTACGACGTCGTATATCCATTGTGTGGCCTTCGCATGTCCTGCAGGTTCCAACTTGGTAAAAATCTGCGTCTTTCAGGTGACTTTGTGAGTAGATCGGATGCGATCGCGTAAAATAAAGAATAATACGTGTGTAGATTGGATGCGATCGTGTGGCCTTCTGTAAGAATCGTACTAGCTTCCGGTGCTGATTAGTTGTCGGCCAATTCCAGCACCATCTTTGTGCGAAATTCGGAATTCTATATTCGTATGTCCATCTGCTGTCAATTTCGGGACAGAGTGGCACCAGCTTAAACAAAACTAAAGTATTACATAGGACAAATATGACGTCAACGCAACCACTCTTAGTCTCATAGCAACAATCAACATATCCCTAGGATCACCCTTGCAACGTTTAACGTTAGTTCATTTTTGTGCGACGTTTAGCGTCAGCGTTATGACGTTTACCGGCAGGGCGATTGTGACGTTTAGCGTCGGTTGCGACGTTTAGCGTAAGAGTTGCGAAGCTTAATTAACGTCAGTTGCGACGTTTAACAGCGATGCGACATTTAGTGGCGCTACAATGTCACGTGCTTGTTGCAACAACTTGTTTTTCAATCGTGAAGATGTCATAACGCGCCACTGACACAGGCAGGTGCGTAGCTACCAGTACGCAGAATACGAAGCTGCGTACACATTGGTCCAGAAAATCGTTAAAAGTGCAATAAAAACTTTGGTCTGAGGGGGGATAGGGGTGTATGGAACAAAAATGCGTTATTTTTCTCAAAATATCTATGTGGAAATAACCCTTCACGAATTAATTGAATAATTAAAACAACAGCTAGTATGACGCTTTTTGTCAATTTTAATACATAACACTATATAGCAGCGTTATTCTTTAAACAATTTGGTAAAACAAAGTATGCCATAAGTACATCCAACCAATGCGAGCGCTCAAAACGCAATGATATGTATTCGCCGCTACATTCATGAATTAATAATACATTTTCTTCTAAAAAATGACCGAGCGTTTATAGTAGTAGTGTTTTTAATGGTGATGTTGATGGTGGTGGTGATAAGAATAGATATGATACAATATTATACTGATTCGTACACAGCTTGAAAAGTCATATTGGACTCACCTATCGGCTTATCCAATATGGCTTTTCAAGCTGTGTACTCGTCCAAATATATATTTCCGTATTGTACAGTAAACTGCATAATAAGCTATAATTCTACTTGTTCATTAAACTTGATACAAAGATAACGGCTAATAAAAAAACGTCTTCTATTATCATTAAGTTTTAAGGTTACACTACAATGGTCCGTATTATAGAGCATTTAATAAAGATTTTGTCTTTATTCATTCTATATTGTTTTGTTACATTATGAAACCAATTATGATGATACGCTGCCAAGATGTGGATCGAATTTACATGATAACAGTATTTCACGACCCTTCCCTGTTGAATTCTAAAGACAATCAAATAAGGCATGGCAGTTTTGTAGATTTTCATATCTTAATTTTAGTATTAATTGTTTGATTTATTAATTGATACAACCATTGTACACCAATCATCCTTGACAGATACGATGTAAGGATTAAATAACTATAATATATTTACTATGTAATACAGCAGATCTCAGATAAGCTTATTTTGTGAATCGTTGAACTCTATTCTTCTACGTTATCACATTTCATTGTTTCCTAAATAAATATTCAACCCCAATTATGTAAATAATCCTACAACAATACTTTATATATAACAAATTCATCAAACGTGATACAAGATAACGACGATCAATTGTTTTTGAAGTTACTGTACAGGGGTCCATATTATAAAACGTTTTACTAAAGATTTTATTCCTTAATCATTCTATATTGTTCTGATGTATTATGAAAATAATTTAGATTTTATGTTGCCAAGATGCCATAGGCGGGTCCAAGTGGGGGCGGACCCGGCGTTCGCCCCCCCCCCCTTAAAATTGCCCAAGCAAAGGTTGCTTTTTTCAATCATGAATATGATAATTATGAGAAAATACACTATACAAAACTTAAGTATACATATTTCATTATTTTACTTTTTTATGAAGCAATATGTTTTTACGAAATTTCTTACATCTGCTATTGACTATTTATATATTACTGTGTAGTTTTCTAAAGTAATCTAACCGATGCGTTGAACCATGAATCGATGAAATTCACTTAATGCACGAGGGAACCGTGACTGGCGCGAATCAACATTGGATATGGTGTAGACAGTTGTACGACCCACATATCCCAAAATATGCAAAATGAGGTGGCTAACGATAGAACAGCAAGAACTAGCTATTCGGTTGTTAAAATGGGTTGCGCATTTTGTGCGGAATAGGTTGATCTTTCAGCCCATATATATGGTTTGGGGTATCTAACACCCCTGGATCATACTATAATTTGACATTGAAAATGAGACTTTTTATATACAACAAAGAAGGATTTTATTAAGTGGTATGTAACCTATAAACGTGTTATACGATCCTATCCTTTAACCAACTTTGGCAAAAACAAAATTATACCACGTTTTACAACTAAATATCGAACCTGATATGAGTTATATCGGAAAAGTTTTCAAAATGTTACCCATTTTAGGCCTCCAAACTACATCTTTCAAGGGTGAGAGTGTAACAGCCTGGGATTTGCACATAATGTATCCATATGGAGCGAAAGAAACCGTATTAAATGTATTTATTATTGGCTGAATGTGAAGATGTTCATTGGAGCGTTTTTCACGTTCCATATTGTCTAGGTTTGAAAGTATTGAGTTTTGAAATCTCATTCAATCTTCGGACAGAACAAAGGAAACATCGTTTAATACTTTTATCTTACTACCCTCCCACCCTCTTCCTTTTTATTTTGTTTCTGAAATCAAGGCTATAAACGTACTCCAGTGTATCAAAACAAGAAAAATGGCGTCCAAACGAAAAAAATAGGATTTTCTTTAATATCTTCTTTCAATGGCTTCCTATGATATAAAATTATTTACCGGAACACGCTACTTACTTTCTGGAACACGGAAGTCTTATAGTTTTAAAATTATGCGGAACCTAGGTTTCGAATCGACGAAATTCTCCCAACTATTCAAATGATAGACTGGAGATTTTTATATTAATTTTCAATTTTCTCCTAAAATCCATAGTTGTATTTTGTGTATACAATCTGTCTAATTGCTGCCAGCATCTACCAGGAATATTTTGCGCAAAACTTATTTTAATTAAAAAATGATAGACTGGAGTTACAAAAAGATGGATAAACTGGAGACCGATTCTTGTACAACATCTGATTATATTTTCTTGTTTCAGTATCCGTAGGAAGATGTTTTGGAAGACTTGATTGGTCATTTGCAATTAAGATACAATAAGAAATTGTGAAACGTAAATTTGTTCAACCTAAGTTATAGTTTTACAAAAAATTACAATGTATATAATAAGCTATTGTGATGGTCAATTTGGCATCTGTTAATACATGCGTAAGAGAGTGTGTGCATGAGTACATAGTGTACAATTTATTAAAAAAAGTATAGTTAAATTAACATGTCGACAGTTAATAAACTTGGCTTGTATATTCACTTATAGGTCCTCTACAAAGTTGCTTAAATATGCACCTAGGATCTATATGATCATGATCGTTTTCAATTTTACACTCTGTTGAGTATAGCATGGAAAGAATACTGCATACATTCAATATTTCTGTATTCATGTTATATAACTGTTCGCTGGTTTTTGGTGTTTTTTGTGTTAAGCACTTTACGTTTTGTTTCACCCCAATTACTTTTTTCCTGGGTTTAACGTCGTGTCAACACAACTGTTAGACTAGGTCACCTTATTGATATTTTTCTATTGAACTTACCTATTTATTTCATTAGGATTAAAATGGAAACTGAAATTTATGAAAATTGTAAGTAAATTTCAATTATTGCAACCACACCTATTTTAAAGCCATGAAGGACATTTGTAAATAACAGCCCTATGGGCCCGTATTATCAAGCGTCTTACGACCAATTTTAGTCCTACATCCTTCTATATTGTATTGTTAAATTATCGTAAGATTTTTGATAATATGCTGCCATAGTCCTTAAAGACTTTTTATACACATATGGGTCAGACAATAAACATTCACATTTCTATGAAAGTAAAAGTTAAAAAGAAGAAAAGTGTAATAAAACCACTGCAATGTATTTTCATAGAAATGCACAATTGAGATTAGAACACACTACTAAATCAGGTTATACGATGGCGACACCAGATCTTCGTCAAGAAACAACGGTATTTCTTTGGTAAGCGTCTAAATCAGTCGATATTTCGACAAACGACAATATCAAGAAGTCGATAACAAACTGCAACAAAGGAGATATTCATTGTCAAGCTAGGCTAATGCTAGATTTCATTACTAACGAATCATTGAACTCAATCAATTTTAATGTATTAGATGATTATCTATAGTGTCTCTTAGACGACACACATAAAACATCATAGTATTCGAAAAAGGATTTCAGACAAAACCAGATAAGAAATAAATGTCCACAAGTAAACACGGTGCAATAATTGCTGTCAAATTAATGTATATTGATTTATAATTACTGTAAGTAATTAATCATAGAAGCATTAAATTTGAATCCTCAAACTGCTATAAGTGGCGTAAACAACTATTGAAAGAACTCTAAATATCACGGAATTTGTTTGACATGGAATAAAAAGAAAATAAAGCAAGTCACAAAACTAATATGTATTATACATTGTTTGAAATAATTTTTAAAACTAAAACTATTATGTATGGAAAAAACTACACGTATATTAAAAGTACTAGTATTGCGTCTGTAAACTGTGAATTAATTTTTTTTTTTTGAAAAAAAATAACTTGCCTAGTTCTGTTACTATTCTTCTATGATCTTCTCTTCTTCAGATATCCCATACTTAAATCATTTGATTTCAAAAATATAAAAGAATAACCATATTTATACCGTCAGGCAATGTGTGATTATTGAGTTAATAATGCCTGACTACCGTAAGGTCTTGTTTAATATTGGAATAAAAACCGGTTAAATGAGGAAGTTTAATTTGATTGGCTGGAAGACACTGGGGTATTTTTCTTTATTTTATTTAAAACTTCTTTTGAATTCTATAAACAATAGGGCGTCAGCGTTTCAAACTATTGGTAATTTTATATACAGGAAAAGTCATGTCCAACTTTAAGGCCCATACATAATCCCAAGTCGATATCCGATTTTCAATACAAAAGTATAGGGGAAAATTCTTTGAACGGTCATTAATCTTTTTTTTGAAAGATATCATTTTTTTGCAAATGATGCAAAAAAGTTTAAACTGTCTTCTCTCATTTGATTGTTTTTATTTTTTTTGTAAAATTGTAAAGTGTTGGTTCCATTTAAGGTTCTATTTGATCACTCACGTTACTA
Source organism: Mactra quadrangularis (assembly GCA_025267735.1). NCBI lineage: Eukaryota > Metazoa > Mollusca > Bivalvia > Venerida > Mactridae > Mactra > Mactra quadrangularis. The sequence goes on along the minus strand of CM046305.1, from coordinate 40,578,335 downwards.
TAAACAAAGAAAGGAAATAAATACCCATATTGATATAAGTTGAAAAATAAAGTATTTCTGGTTCTTTGATAAAATGTGTGCAAATGACATGAAAACGTCGTATGTTTCTAGTTTTAGGAGCATTTTTTAAATTTAAAATATCTCAATGAAGTTTTGGTCCCATTTGTTCATTTTTCCAAGTTTTGCATTTTTTAAGTATTTTTTTTCTTAAATTTATAGCGTGCGCTATCGGATTTATGGACCCCTGTTGTGAGTGTATAACACACTGCGCATAGCAAGGCACACCGGGTACACTTTTATAAAATGATTACCTTCCTGTCTCTGTTTTATTGATAACTATTTTTATATATACATGTAGTTGTATCTGTCAAATGATTTTGTAATAAAAATTCTTAAATAATTATAATGAAAGTGTTAAGATTCTAGAGATTCTTGGAAGGTTAGTAAATACATAATCTATACATTAATACAATTATTGTTCGGGAAGATTTACTCGACTATACGTATTACTAAAAATAGTATAGTAAACATATTACTTTTTTCTTGCGGCATAAGGATAAATCGTAGACATCAATTATTTTAGTTAACCTCTACAATTATATTAATTAAAACATTAATACATTGAAAACTTTGTATTTACTAGTTTCACAAATAATTGTAGAATGATTGTTTTAAAACTAATACAAACTAATGCATGGGCATTTTAGTCCAAATGAAATAAAGCGGCTTAGCGATACCGATGTTTGAATATTGTTTCAAATCTATTCATTTAAATTTAAAGCTTGTATAACAATAAGTATAAAGCATATCTAAATTAACGGATGGGAAATTAATAAATTCAAATGGTACATGAGTAATAATTATCATTTCTAACAAAATTTGATCATCGAAAAGTTATTTCAATTATCTGATCGTATGGTATACAAAATGTCACCTTATAAGTTGTGAAACATTTATCTGTTAATTTACACTTGTTGCACAATTGACAATATAAAACATTTGTCTACATTGGATTTAATAAATCCCCTGATATGACTTACTTGAAATCGTGACCTATATGATCCTTATCTTATCTCATCGATCACGACATGGGGTCACGGCTTGTAGATTATATCATCGCAGAACAGACGTATCTACAATCAGAGCTATATGGCTGTATCATAAAGCAAAAATCTTGATGGGTCAAAACTTGGGTATGGATATAATTTTTCGAGTTGATAATTTTAAAAGTTTATAAGTTTGTAATATCGGTTAATGATTTCTTTGTAAATTTGATCTATATAGGTATCTATTTGGTGTATATATACCCAATTTAAAAGATCTATTTTAACATGGTGAAAAGCAAATTCAAACTTACTTTAAGGGTTTGCCGAGTGAGAATGTTGACGTGGTAATCTTTGATTGACCAGTGTAAGCTAAAATGACATATTATAGTAGATTTTTGTAAATAAAATATTGAAGTTATATGGTACCACATTTTAACATTTTTCAGTCAAATAGCTGCTGTCAATTGTCACTAGAATTTGGAAATGTTCCGGACCATTAGTGTATTTCTTGACTGTAAGTCATTTTTAAGTAGCATGATGCAATTATTCTCGGTGCTTAACATAGATTTAATGGTTATTAATATGTTGCATTTGTATGCATAACTATTAGATATCACTAAAAGTTTCCTTAACTTTTTTCAAACATTAGAGGGGTTTGTCTTATATCTCCAACCCCCGGGTCGATAGCGCAGTTAGTAGCGCTCGGCAATTCGGAATTTCGTGCCCTGAAGGGTGTACGGGTTCGAATTCCAACCGGGAGGTTATACCCTTCAAAGAAAATTAGACTTTAATGTCAAATTTCCTCCATTGATCAGATCATATGTAGAAGTTTTAGGGCTTGTGAAAGGGTAGGCGAGTTCTGGTGATAGACAAGGATCCAGGAAAGCTAGGTTAGATGCGCTGGACGACGTTAAACAACCTAAATTGCGTTGAAACGGCGTTAAAACCAATAAAAACTTAACCTGCAAAACCTCTTCTGCATCTGCCTATGTTAGTAGCTCTACGACTGTTAACCATGTACTATAGTGACTCAATCCCTATTTATGTGGACATATGGGCATTGATTTTTCATTTTTTTATGTAATCAGATATGAGTTATAAATCAATTATATGCATGGTAGACATATTCTGTAGGCAGTATAAAAATCTTTTCAGCTGGGCTAGTATACTGTTTTAGATATAGACTGGTAAAAGGTCTCACTTAGCATTATTAAATGTGCTTTTAAAAATCGAACCTAGGCTGTAAATTTCACTTATTTAAAAGTAGTAATGGTCAAACTGTTGAGAAATTCAATACGGTTGCATTCTATAAGGTATTATGTTTCGGAATAAATAATAAAGACGGAAGAGTATGCCAGATAATTTCAGAAAAACATAAATATTGATACGTTATTTTCATTAGTTTTATTTGTTTTAAAAATATCATTCATATCAACTGTTCCAGAACGATACAAATAAGTTAAATATAGAATGAAACTGTTAAAAAAAGTAAGATACCATTGTCTTATTGTTATAACAAAACTTTGTGTGAATGTGAACCACCACAAGGCAACAAATAAAAGAATATAATTGTTGTCCCGTACGTTAGCAAACTAATCTCGTACGTTACATACTTCAGATTGGTAATCTAAACTATTGATATCTAAGTTAAACTGCAAGACTACAACTTACATTGTTGTGTAATTTGTTTTACAATTCAACGTAATTGTGTTTTACGTACAAAACTACAGTAAAACCTTTCAATTACAATGATTACGCGAACCATTTTCGTTTTTCCAAAAGAACAAAGTTCAATAATATTGTGACAAGTTTTACACAGAAACTTAGCAAACTAACGCATAAACCAACAGGCGTTATTTAGTAGTGAGGTAACATGTGATTTACAGCCATCAACTTATCCTGGCAAATGCTAGTTTAGACAATTCTACATTGTCCCGTACGTTATTGAATAAGTAAATTAATGTATGCAACTGATCGAAATAATGCAGTGTGTGCTGAAATGATTCTAAAGTTAAAATTTGATCAAACGAGGCACTGTTTTAATTTATTTTTTCAAAACTAGTTGGTATTCAATGAAGAACAATGCCAACTATTCATCATTAATTGCAAATAATAAGTATTATGACTTATATATTTCGTCACTCCTGTTAGTTACTTTTGAACATCATCAACTTTAATATAATTGCCGTTCCCAAAATATTTACGTCTGTGAAGATTAAATGCATGTTAAGGAACCTTATAAAAGCAATTTACCATAAATATTCAGACGAGTATCAATCATTGTGTCGCATTTTGTCCCGTACGTTACGGACTCGTACGTTATTTTTCATTTTGTATTTACTGCTTTTGAAGATGAGTTCAATGGAGAATTTATATATCCATTTGAAAAGGTTTGTTAGATAATTTGATTTTACTAATTGTCCCGTTCGTTACGTAGTGAAAATTACGATTCGTTTTTTTATAAATGAAGCTTCTTATTCAAATGATCGGTTAAAAATTATGTCCAGACAAGATTGATTGAATGCTGTATAACTCAGAGAGTGGACATTACATAATTAGGTTACAAATGCCAGTGTTTATAGCATTATTTTGCAGACTTCAACTGTGAAGATATATGAGTATGACTTGAAGAGTTTTAAATATGTATGGACCATAAGAAAGAAATAATAACTGGTGCTTGGAAAGATGAGGCTAATAAAAGCCATGTTTTTTTCTTTTTCATGCTCGCATGATATATATATTTCTACAAATATTTTTTGATATGGTCCAACAGTGATATCTCTAAGGTTTTATAGAGTCAGGCAAGTCTGCATCTACACAGTCTCCAACTAGGATCCACTTTGATGAAAGACAATTCCAATGTCAACTTCAGTTGTGAAAGTCTTAAAATAATGAATGGGCTGTTGAAGTAATAAATTGGACTTGCCAACTTCATTTTATATTATAAGGTAAATAGTTATTGGATCAGTCTATGGTGTTTTGCAGGAACTTGAACTAAGGAACTCATCATGCCAACATAACCAGTCAATAATTAGTAGATTAGAAGATTCTTCTACTGAAATTATGCAGAAGGACAATCCCATCCTTAGGCAGCCCAATGCCACCAGACAGGACTCTGGACTAGGTAAGACAATGACTTCAGTTAACTTTTCTCAAGTACTTGAAAGTGTTTTCTTCATTAGTTTATATCTTGTGTCCAAGGTATCAAGTTTAAAGTCATGCCTAAGAGACAGACAGTAAAAATGGGGTATATTTAACTTTTTAATGTCTGACTCATAATTTTTGTCTTTCCTTAATGAAATTGCTGCAAAATTGTTGTATCATCATTAGACAGTATGTCACATTGAATTATGTCCGCCCGGCTAGCTCAGTCGGTAGTGTACTAGTCTACTGATCAAGGGTCATAGGTGTGATTCCCAGACGAGGCATACTTTCACTGTCCTTTGTCATTAAATTATTTTTACAGGCATTCTCCCTCCTACCACTGATTCTAAATCATGTATGGGAGTTGTCAATCACTGACAAAAGCATGTGCCTAATAACTGAACAACCCCTTCCTAGGGCAGTCCAGTGCCTTCAACTAGTACATCAGACAGGACTCGGGACTAGGTAAGACAATGACTTCAGTTAACTTTTCTCAAGTACTTTAAAGTGTTCACCTTCATTTGTTTACATGATCTGTGCGTTTTCAATGAATGATGCTGTCATTAATGTCCCTGTGGTAAACTTCCTTGAGCGAGGAACAATTACTGAAAGAATACAGCTCCTTTTTTGTTGTTTTTTTTACTTGTACATTTTTATTATGAAATAGATCATCGAAACGTTACACGTTACTTGTTTTATACTGTATATCCTTTTCTGGGATGCTCTTTAATTCAAATGCATTTATCGCACAACTTTGATAATAGTAACAAAGTATAAATAATAAAAACTCCCTATAATTTTCAAATGTTGTCTTTAAGCCCCCCATAATAGAGTGAAGTATGCTAAAAGCCTTTTTTGCGTAATTAGTGGGGTCGATAAGTGTCATTTTTCACTACAATCTTTCACTTTGTGATACAAGCACCAAATTTGGTACAGTTGTTGTACATAGTGTGAAGTTTACAAAAAGCACAATTTCCACCTCCAAATTCAAGATGGCCGCCATTTTTTCAAGATGGCCGCCGATTTTAGGAATTTTTGTCCTGTTCATAGTAAATAGCATTTTTTTATTGTGATTATTAAATTATATATATCAAAATAATTTCAATATTTTATGACTAATCAACAATTGTGTTGAATTCTATAAAAAATCCATTAAATGGCTGTCAATTCAAAATGGCGGCCATTATAAGACGCTAAATAATTTTATACGCTAACGCTTATTCTCGGATGAAATTCATTGCATTAAATTGATTCAGAACATTTCTCATTTATAAGACTATATCTCAAAGTAAAACCCGTGCATCTGGTGACATAGCTACAGTAAAACATAGGCATCCGGCACGATTCCGTATCGAAAACATTACATATATGACCGCCTTTGCTGTTATACTCAGCATGTAAGATCTTTGTCAGTTAATAGTATGCTTACTGCTGTATTGGCACAGGATATCTTTCTTTGTTTGTGTGACCTTAACTCAAACAGGTTTATGTAAATTATATAAAAGTGTCCCAAATGCTATCATAATAGCCCCTATTTATATTATATAACTATCGTTAGTCGACGTGGAGGAGCCAATGGTTTTTTTTTGTTATGAACATTATATTTTTCAAAGTTTCAAGTACAAGAACATTACATGACAAACTTATAAAAATATACATACAATTGAAACTAAATTGAAAAACGTTTTTGTGTATAAACAAGTCTATTCACTCATACACATACACTCACTCACACACACATACACACACACATACGTAGACATACACATACGTACACACACATACATAAATATATTTATGGTAAGATGGACATTAATAAATTTGTTATAAAGGAATCTAACAAAAGTGGAAAGTTTTTATTTCTAAAAACAAAAGACAAACAAATAAAAAGGGTTCTCTCTCGCTCTAATTGTTGTTTGGAGTTAGAATTCTCCATTTTTGTTTATGTATTTGTGTTTTTCCTTTGTATAAATCTATCATTTCTTCTAGTTTTTCACGATTATATAGAACATTTTTATAGTTATTTATAAGGGGTATTGTTTGATTACATTTGTTGATAAAAATGAAATATTTTGCTAAAAGAATAACAAAATTTATTAAGTGGGCATTTGGGTGTTTTGATAGGTCACAAAACGTTATTAGACTTATATTGAGTTGAAAATTTGAATTACATTTTTCATTTAAGAAGGTATTAATATCCCTCCAAAAACTTTGTATGATATTGCACTCCCAAAACATGTGTGGAATTGAATCAATTTGACTAAAACAAAAATCACATAAGCTGGTGGTTGTTAAATTGCATTTTTGTAGGAATTTGTTTGTTGGAATTATTCTCATCAGATATTTATATTGAAATTCTCGTAATTTTGTGTCATTTGTAATTTTTATTGGTTGTAAAAATATGTTCTTTGAACTTTTATGTTGGCTATTAGTAGTATCTTTCCATTTTGTAATTTGTTTAGGTTCAGTGGTGTGATGTTTTTGTAAAAACATGTTATATATAAATTGGCATATATTTTGTTTATTTATAATGTTTGTAATGAGGAAAGATGGATGCGGTTGATTTATTTGTTCATCGAAAAGCATGTGTTCCCATTTGTTCGAAAAGGTTTTTATGAGTGTGTTGTATTTGAGAAAATCTCCATTTGGTAGACTATAAAGAAATTTCATTTCATCAAAAGTGTTGAATCGTTTTTCTCTATAGTTATTTAAATGTTCAACAAATAAGATTCCTTTATTTAACCAAGTTTTGTAAAAATAACATTTACCATTACATTGTTTTATGTTTGAGTTATTCTAGATAATCTCTTTTGAAATTATGTTTACTTTGTCATTATAATTTATTCGTGCCCAGGCCGATAAAATATCTTTTAAGAAATTGGATTTTATGTTTAAAGTCTTGATATCATTGGGATGTATATTACATTTAAAAACGTATCTGAACCTATTTTTGCTAATTCATGTATATATATATTGCTTAAATTACAATCTCGATTCAAAATTCTCGGTAGCCAAGTTATTTTTAATGAGTCTAAGAACTTGTTTATATTGAGCATTTTAGTCCACCATTTTCGTAGCTTTGAGTTATTTGTTCTTTTGAAATTTTAGGTGGTTTCGAATTCCAAAGGAAGTTATACATTTTTGTTTCTATTTGATTAATTATTTCAATGGGAGGGTTTTCGAGTACTGTTAATGGGTAAACAAGTTTTGGGACTGCAAAAGTTTTAAGAACTGTTATTTTACCAATTAGACTCAAGTTCCATTTGTTCCACACGTTTAAACAATGGTTAAAAGCGTCCATTGTTTTATTAAAATTATTTTCAATTGTTTGATTTTTATTGTTGTAGATTGTTATGCCCAATGCATCGGCCTTATCGGAAGTCCAGTTAAATTTATTTGTAGTGGAGAAATGGACATTAGTATTTTTAAGTGAACCTATTCTCAAAACATTACATTTTTTGTTGTTTAGTTTAAGGCCCGATCGTACACTATATTCGTCTAATGTTTTTTATTAAAGAGGTGAAAGATAGTTTTGTGCCATCTAATGGAAAACTGGCATCGTCAGCGAAGAGTGTTTGTTTAATTTCGTTATCGTTTATTTTAATACCTTTGATATTATCATTTTTAGAAATTGAATCAGACAACACTTCTAAACTTAAGATAAATAGAAAAGACGATAAAGGACATCCTTGTCTAACACCTTTTTCAATATTAAATGATTCTGATAAAAAACCATTGTTAGTTACGCATTCAGTTTGGTGGTTGTAGAACAATTTAACCCAATTAATAAAGGACTCACTAAAATTCCAATAATGCAAACATTTAAATATAAATTGGTGGTTAAGATTATCATAAGCTTTTTGAAAATCTGAGAAAAATATTAGTCCAGGGGTATCTTTTTCATTTACTTGGTCGATAATTTCTAAAAGTGTTCTTATATTTTCGCCAATGAAACGTCCTTTTATAAAACCAGTCTGGTTTGAACTAATAATACTAGGAATGACTTTTTTGGCTCTATTCGATATTGCTTTTGTGGCGATTTTATAATCTATATTAAGAAGTGATATAGGTCTCCAGTTGGAAATACAGTTTAGGTCAGTTTCTTTCTTTGGTATAAGAGTGATAATACTTTGGTTTTGTAATTCTGTTAAACGACTGTTATTGTATGAATAGTTGAGAGAGTCAATTAGTACATTTTTAATATCATTCCAAAAGGTTTTGTAAAATCCAGTAGTAAGACCATCTGAACCTGGACTTTTATTACTTTTCATTTCACTTAAAGCAGAAAAACATTCGTATTCTGTGAGTAGGCCTTCTGTAGTTTCTTTTTGATTTGGACTCAATATTGTATGTTCCGAATCGAAAAACATATCATCTTCAATGATATTTACATCTTTTTGATAGAGTTTCTGATAAAATATTTTAATTTCATGCATAATTGTTTCATTGTTGTTTGTTAGTTTTTCATTTGAAAGTTTTAATTGTTTTATTGTTTTTTCTGAAGACCTTTTCTTTTCTGAATTAGCAAAATAAGCGGTATTTTTTTCTGATCCTTCGATCCATTGTGCTTTTGTTCTTATTAATATTCCGTTAAGTTTTTCTTTATTATGATTGTTAAGGTTTTGTTTTTCAGTAATCAAATTTTCTAATGTTTCTCGGTCGTTTGGATTTTCAAAAAGTTTTGCCTCAAGTTTTTCTATGTTTTGTTGTAAAGATTTTTCTTTTTCGTTTGATTTTTTCTTTCGTTTTGTGGAGTATTTTATTGATTCGTTTCTTATTGAGCCTTTCACTAATTCCCATAACGTATTTGGGTTAAAATTAATTATTTCTGATATAGATTTTTTTATAATGTTTTGATACTCATTGTCATTAATAATAGAATTGTTTAGCTTAAAATATCCTCTACCTGGTGGTGTTTCATTTATGCGAAGTTTTAATTTAACGACTGAATGATCGGACAAATAGCCATGTTTGATTTTACATTCTGTAACAGTGTTAACAATATCTGAAGATATTAGAAAATAATCTAAGCGACAGAAGATTGGCGGATTGTGGTTTGACTGCCAGGTATATTTTTGTTCATTTGGGTATTTAGTTCTCCAAATATCTTGCAAATCATATGTTTTCATTATGTGATTAATTTTAACTGAACACTTTTTATTTGTATTGTTTCGGCCATTGAGTTTGTCTTTATCAAAATTAATAACAGTGTTAAAATCTCCTCCAATTACTAAAGTTTTGTCGGCATTGTCCGACACAGTTGTTTCAAGTGTGTTAAAAAAGTTGACATCATCATTGTTTGGTGCATAAATATTTATAATACATACAACTTGTTTATTTATTTCGAGTTCGACCAATTGGAGTCGACCGTTTACAATATTCAATTCGTTTATAAGTTTATACTGAAGGTGTGCTTTTATCAGAATACCTGTACCAAGGCTATTTGAACTATCTCCATTTAAATATAATTCACCGCCCCATTGTTTCTTCCATTCATTAGTATCGCTGTGTTTACAATGTAGTTCTTGTAATAAGCATATATCTGTATTGCTTTGTTTGAGCCATTCAAACATTTGTTTACGTTTATGTTTTGCCCCTAAACCCCTTACATTAAGGGTACAAAAAGTTGTTCGTGTCATTATTTAAAACAAAGGTAAAAAAAAATATTACCTAGAAGAATCAATATATATGTTAAGAGGATATGTTTAGAGCAGAGAGATCCCTTTATATAAATCTGCAATTCGAGAAAAGAATTAGGAAAAGATTGCAACTTGCCTAAGATTTCATTAGTAACTTCCTTATTTGTTATCATTAGTTTCACTAAGCGTGAGTAAAAGTGAAGTAGTAGATAAAATAACAATAAAAAGGTTAATGAGCGCTGAAATAGCATAAAACCTTGTATATTTGGGGGGGGATAAAATAAAGAAGTTATGTACGTTATACTCGTCTTATTTGTTGCCATACAAGTAAATTAATAAGTTTATTTCCAACAGGAAATAAAAGAAAGTACTGATGCTAATACATGTAAATCGGGGCAGTTTTCACGCACACACAAAATCTTACACTCTAATACATATGTTGATTGTAGAATGAAGCGTGGACTTATCTCATAACATTTATGTCGGATAAGAACAATATATTGGTAATGACACCTTTTTGTCATGAAAAAAACCCCCAATACTTTTATCAGAAATCATTTAAAAAAGAACATTTTACAATACATTACACAATAGGATTACATATTGTCATGTATCACTGGTCTTGAAGTATTTCATGTCATAACAACATTTTACAATACATTTCACAACATAATAACCTTTTGCCACGTATAAACACTGATCATGAGATATTTTATGTCATAACAACATTTTACAATACATTACACAATAGGATTATCAATTATCACGTATTAACATTGATCGTGAAATATGTAATGTCATAACAACATTTTACAATACATTACACAACATAATAACCTTTTGCCACGTATAAATACTGATCATGAGATATTTTATGTCATAACAACATTTTACAATGCATTACACAATAGGATTATCAATTATCACGTATTAACATTGATCGTGAAATATTTTATGTCATAACAACATTTTACAATACATTACACAATAGGATTACCTATTGTCACGTGTCACTGATCATGAAACACTTCATGAAATAACAACATTCTACAATACATTACACAATAGGATTACCTATTGTCACGTATAAAACACCAAATATGAAAAAAATATGTCATAACAACATTTTACAATATATTACATTACATGAATACCATTGTCATCAATAAAATGTTAAGCATTGAAATGTTCTACGTCAAAACAAGATAAAAAAAAAACACAACAACATTATTTGACAGGATTACCTTTTGCCACGTTTAAGACAGTTATAGTGAAAAATATTTTAAAGTCAATACAACATTTTACAATACATTACACAACAGACTTACCCATTGTCACACAAAAGAGATACTGATCATAAAATATGTCAAAACAAATCTTACAATATGTTACACACCATGATTACAATATGCGTATGGTATTGTGAGTGATGAAGGTATTTTTGTGTTCTTGTATTCATTGATAGTTTTTCTTAGAAATTATAACAATTTACATCTGCGAAATCAGTTGATAAAATAAAACTATAGTAAAAAGAAAAAGTTTGTCACAAAACGTTAATCACATACTCGTGTGTAAGAATTACTTTTTGTAATAATATATATTGTCATGTATCGACATTATGGCCACTTCATGCTTACGAAAGCGTCGAAGTGATCATATACAATTTCTTTTACTTTGTCATCGCGTTTCCATTTGACGAATATGTTTCCATTATAAGTGTAGACATAGTCTACTTCCGCTTTCTTCTTGATGCGAATGCTATTGAACACTTCTTGATTCAATGGTGTCAAATCTTCATTGATGAAGATGTTTGGACCGCGTAGTGACTTGCGGTTTTGGATGACCCGATATGTAATGTTACGTGATATGAATCGTACTATCACCGAACGTTCTTTTCCTTGTTGATATTTTCCCAAACGATGGGCTATGTCTATATCGTCGACATCAATTTTAAGGTCTTTAATCATTTTGTTCAAATGTTCCACTACTTTATAAGCCGTTTGTTCAGCTTTTTCTTTTTGTGCATCTTTTAGTCCAGTAATTCGAATATTGTTTCTTCTTTGATATTGTTCAAGTTCATTTGTTCTTTTTTTCATGTGGCTTGTTTGTTTTTCTAAATCGTTCTTCAGTTGTTTAAACTCGTCTGTTTGATTTTCAGTTGTTTTTCCTAAACTGTCTATTTCTTTCTTTAGCTCGTCATTTTCAAGGTTTTTCAAATGTATTTCACTTTCTAGAACATTGATGCGATGGTTTAATGAGTTGAGCAATTCATCTTTCATGTCTTTGACAATGTTTTCTTTCATAGTTCGTAGTGAAGGGTCGTTTTTTGTCAATACGTTTATCAAAATGTCTTTTATTTCTTTCAGTTCTTTCTCTACCCTTTCTGTCGCTTCATTTCTTTCGCAGTCATCAGTTTCATCAGCTTCTTTTGAGTTCTGGGTTTCTCTATTTTTACGTTTTTGCTTTTTCGCTTCATCCATTATTTTGTTTCGTTTTTAATGGTGAGCAGTATACTTGAAAAAAATTTTAGCGTGGATTTCTTGCGACGTGTCACTAGCCTTTTCATATACGTTTACATATTTTATCCCCGTGTAAACAGAGTTAGAATTTCAAAGCGTAGAGCTAAAGATGTTTAATTAAAGTCAAAAATGTCTGAAAAGGTACCATTCCAAAATATCCAATATAAGCCTCTACTGTCACGTTTCCACCTATGTCACTTTATTTCGTTTTATAGTCTATAAATCCTCATTCATTTTGTAAAATCGATCCACATTAAAAAACACGTCCACCATGTTATTAACCGGAAGTCACCTATGAGGAGCCAATGTTAACAGGGCTTACCACAACGGTGTACAGCTAACACGGAATTCAAATAATACTGAATGAATTATTGGGTTAGATGTAGGATATTCTTTCCATTGACATACATTTAGGAATGAAGATCCCGGACTACTATGAATTAAATTCAGTGGCATTCGTATCAATTAGTACAAATCAGAAATTAATCCGTTATCATCCATGACTACGGTTTGAATCCAAACTACTTTTTAACATATTCAAAAAGTACTTCATGTCTCAGTAGCTACATATCCATTTTTGTCAGTACCCAACCGATTTCCTTCTTCTGTAAATGTGTGGCCAATATATGTAAAAGTATATACCGATAGTTGTATCACATACCTCAATGTGCTTTTACGGTATATCAGTAAAAGATTCACTATAAAGCAGAAAATGTCTACAAAATCCATAATGTATTTCTATAACAACAGATTTGGAGAAGTGCTGCTGTCTCTATCAGACACATACAAAGTTCAAGTCCCTCCAAAATTGTTAGTAGATCAAATGAATATTCTATATTAAATTCAGATTGTTCTTAGGTTTAATCTATCTTTGCTCGACGATGGAGCTGATATTAATGAATCTTTGTAATGCAATAGTGCAAATTATCACGAAACTTCCTTCATCAAATGATTACTATTTGCAAATTTGCTAGATAACGAGCAGCCTAACAGAATAGTCATTCGTAGCCACTCAATCAACAAACTCTATAGAGGTCAAAAACATCAGCTGACCAATACTTTTCAGACTACGGTCATAATACCTGACAATCAACCTATTTCCGATGCAATTATTATTTATGGATTCATTCTCGTACATTCTTTTTCTCAGAAAGCATTAAGAGCCTTTGGATAATATGCTATTAAAGATTGATTACATAGGTGCATGCGTATGAATCAAAATATAAAAGGTTGCATACGTGTTATTAGATTTTGATGTTTTCGGGTGTCAATTTGATGCAAAAGAGAGCGCTATAGAGTAGCAATTAAAACAAAGTTACCACCAATTGGCAAAAAGTTGTTCGTTGTAGTGACAACAAGATGCAACTACATTGGGTTCTGATCTGAAAAAATACTAACCATGTGTTTTGTCATGTTGGAACAATATGTGAGATTTCACTATCAAATGCATCCATCAGTTTTACAATAGAATGAATCCTTGTAGTTACGATGGATAAGATTCAATCCACTTTATACTATAAAGCAACAGGCAAAATATGTTATAATAAAGCATGTGTGACTGGTGATTAAAAATGTGCAGATTTGATAAATATTGCATTAAATTTGGTCAGGGGTAGTAAGTAAGGAGGTTACCAATATACAAAATGACGGCTCTGAAAAATATAATAGAATGTTGTTCTATCACGATTTAACTGGTAGTCATTTAATGTCAGTCTTTGAAAAAGCTAAGTCAATATTTACCAGACAGGATCAAGATTTCAAAACACTTCAGATATTTGTCATATTTATGTGCGATTAGAACAGTCTTTTAGACAATGTTGCGACGTTAGCTTGACTTGTCTGCCAAAGAGCAGATATTTTATGATGCAAATCCACATACAAGGGCGTCTTTCTATCAACATGTCAAAGGTTCTGTCTTCCACGCTGCATGTGTTTTGGGTCAATTGATGGTTATCAAGGTCAAAATCAAGTGAAAAACAATAGCGAATGGTAAGAGCTATTGGCCAACCCAACCTTTCACCGATTGCCAAAAGTTGTCACCAGTTAATCAAATGTGATGACAAGAGGGAATGTCATGAGCGATGCAAATGCTATCGAGTCAGTTTTACATGAACTCGTTTATGTGCTTGCATGTGCAAATAATGAAATCATCACACAGACTAAACCATGTAATGTTTGCATTCATATAATTATCACAACAATATTTAAACTATCTATACGACATTGATCTTTAATTGTTGACTTATAGACTTGTGTGCATCACGCATTATTGTTGAAACTTTAGTTTTTAACAAGGATTATGAGAATCCTTGCTTCATTTTCTTGAATTGTGTTAAATTTCTGATAAAATCACTTTATAAATATACCTTCTCATTTGACATTGACCTTTGACCTACGCAACATGTGGACAACATTAAGCATAAACATAGTAAACACTTGATGAAGGCAATCTAATATATGTATTCATATTTCATTGTCAAAATAATAGTCTCAAATGAACTAATTGTTTGATTATTTAATTAGTATTTACAGGGTATTTACACCCTCCTTGGATCAAGGTCAAGGTCACGGTAAATGTCATTTTATGCCTAGATATTTGTCAAAGGTTCTATCAAGTTAATTTGAATAATAACTATTTTCTATTTGCATCTCGAACCCTACATGATCATTAAAATGATTCAAAAAGTTTGAAACAACCTTTTCATGTATGTTACCTTTACCATGACCATGACCTTGACCTTGGAAGAATATCCCATGATGTAAATCAATGTCTTATTATGGTTAACATTTGTAGAATGCAAAAACACTATAACGTATCATCCTATAATACATTTAAAGCAGTAAAAAGAAGTTTAGACGCTTTGGGATACTGATTTCCATGCGCATGCGCAGAAACGACGGCAATCTTAAATTTCGAAGTGGAAAGCGTGCTTTTTGTAAATGGTAGACCATGCAGGTCATCTGTGCCAAATTTGGTGCTTGTATCACCAAGTGAAAGATTGTTGCAGTTATCGACCCCACTAAATATGCCACAAAATCGTTGTCCAAAAGTTTGGTTTAAAGTCGGACCCACTAGAATATTTATCAAAGTTGAACCCCATTGTAAATGTTCAACCTACCCCCACCCCACCCCCTGGGAAAAATTCTGGATTAGTTATTTCAGAGTTATGTAGGGATATATTCATAATTCTCTTTGTCTTAAACAACAAGGCCTAGAGCTACCATATTTGGCATGTAGCATCACCTTAAGGTCCTTTACAAATGTTGTTCTGACGTATTTCCAATGTTCTGCTGACAACATTTTTGAAGTACCATCCTCTTCATAGAGTGTGGGCATCATCACAACAGCTGCTGTTGTCTTTTTCCCCTCGCCCGTATTGCCTGAAACATTCAAAGCCCTGTCTTAATGAATGTAGTACTGCTCATTGTAGGTCCAGATAAAGAATATGTCAATGTGACGTTCCAGCCTGAAGTATATACAGCCAGACTGGTCAGTCAAGAGTCTGGGATGGAGTCGGGCCTTGTTCTGGAACAGCAGGAATAACAAGATGTGAGTATTCAGAACTAGTACTGTAGACTCATGAACTTTTTCAAGTTGTGTTGCCAATACTACAGTTTAATCAGTATAAAGTATCTGGCTAAATAAGCTTAAAATATACTCAAATTATAAACATATAACACCATGAAATTATTAAATTCTTAACAACAGACCGTAATTATGCACTAGGTTTATTACAAATAATGTGCGGCCGCATAGTGGCGGGTTCCTTGGAATCCGACTTTGCACCTTGCAATTATGGATTTTCTAGGGCATCTAGCCAGATTCCCCAATTGTCCAGGAGTTGCCTTTCCACCGATTACATACTCATTACTTTTAAGATTAATACTTTATCTAACCAATCAGGCCCTGACGCATGTTCTAGAAGAAACAGACTTTGCAGCTTGCAATCATGCATCTAGCTGGATTCCCTATTGGTCGTTGGCTGCCTTATTCATAAACTAATCATAACCTTTATCCCTTTCACTTTATCTTACCACTATAAAATGCATGGTAGGGGGACGCGCGGGCACTGATGCTAATGGATGTTCGGGCGGGAGCCTTGGATTGGAATCCACAATTGCACTTTCAATCATGGGTTTTCGGGGAATCTAGCCTGATACCCCATCAACCATTTGACTGCCGTTCTACCAACAATCAAATATCTCTCATTTATATTTTCTTACAGTTAAAAGTTCACTTGTTAGCTGTTGCTTTTAAACTTCTATGAGCACTTTATTGATAACAAATTCTTAGTTTTATATTATTCTTCAAGTTATGCTTTTGTATATTTTCTCATTTCTTTATCATTTTCCTTCTCGTTTAAACTCGTATTTCCTAGTTATGCATATGATTGTGAAGCGCTTTTGAACATATATATATTTATGAAAAGAGCGCTATACAAATGCAGTATATTAAAGAAAAAAAATCATGGAAATCGGTAATAGATCGCAGGGTTCCATTAATTATACATGTACTGTTTGTTTGTTTGTTTGTGTTTAACGGCGCACCAACATAAAAAGGTCACATCGCGCCGAAAACATATGATGATACTACTAATTCGATCGAAAGTAATGCTTTAAAATCCTATTTTTTATAAATATTTATTTCCTTCAAAAAGTTAAGTATTGCGTACTGACTCAAAAAGTCCTTGAAGTGAGTTAACCTTACAATGTTTGTCACGGGTGTCTTTAAGATCCTGACAGTCAAGGAGAACGTGTTTGACATTGAAATGTTCGTCACAGGGTATACTTTTAGGTGCCTCCTCTCCTTTGCAAAGGTATGAAAGTGTTAATCTGGTATGACCAATTCTACATCGCGTAATTACTATTCGATATCGTTGATTAGCAAATATTATTGACGAAGATGAATCAAGGGTTGGCTTTGTTATGCAACTTATTAAAAGCAGCATTGTTCTCGTTGTTTGCCATTTGACTTAATTAACGTGTTGATTGAAGATTTGAAGTCACTGCTTGGTAATTTTATATCAATTGGTTGAAGGTTTAAAGATTCTTTAGCTAAAATGTCTACTTTTTAATTTCTATAAATACCAATATGACTTGGTATCCAATCTATTTTAGATTGTAAAATTTCATGTTACTTTAGTTCGATACTTTACATAAGAATATTGCCTGAACTATGATTTTTATAGCCAATGATACAGAAAGAGAATCTGAGAAAATAATATACTTGTTATGGATACTACTAGATATGTACTTGTCAGGCAGTCGCATTCGCGCTACAAAAGAATTTCCATATGCAGCGCAACCTCTTTGTTACCATCTTTAGAACCGTCGGTATATACATGTGTAAAATCTTTGTATTTTTCCAAAACGTTTACAAATTCAGATTTAAATGTTTCTGGGCTAGTAAAAGATTTACGAATGATTGATAAGTCAATATTAACGTCTAGTATGTTGTAGGTCCACGCAGGGACATTTTCATTTACATTTTGTAGCACAGATAACGTGTTAATGTAATGCATTTCTAAGTCGTAGTTAACGCGCATACCAAATGGTTTAATTTCGTTCGGTTTGTTGTCAAATTTATCAATGTAATTTTGCTTGAAAAACAACTTTTCGCGCCGGGTTAGTTTTGTTAGTAGATATTGGAGTTGCGTATTGTAATGAAACCTTTTGTCGACGTAATTTTAATGATGGTTCGTTAGCTTCAACATTAAGTTTTTCAACAGGTGAAGTTTTCAAGGCACCACGTAATCCCTAGTTATGTATTGTATCAAGCATTTATAAATACGATCCACGAGCTGATCCGCACACTATTGACCCGAAATCTAGTTTCGAACGAACAAGACATCTGTATAATTTAAGTGAAGTTTGAGTATCAGATCCCCAATCAGTGAGCGAGTGTTTGCTAGAGAACTCATGATCATTTTAGCAGCAGGGAGAATTGGATAAATCCAAATCATTTATCATTTTCATCTATTACATCAACTGTTTTTTTCAACCATATTATTTTATTACAATATAAACTGTAAAACTTAAAAGAGATATGTGACCATGTAACATCCACTCGACTTGAACTTTCCAATAATACCACACAAACTTGATTACCTGTTAAAAGAAGCACCCAGACTTTAACTCAACATTAACTGACATGTCTCAAACCACTTGGTGTAACAGCTTATTTAAAAATTAAATAAATGGTATTCATCCATTTCATCTGAAAGCCAGATCTTACCATGTATGAACAAAATATGGTGTCTGCAACTCATCATGCTTTTTACAAAATTCAGCAAGAAGCTGCTAAATACTGTTCTGAATCATTTAATTACTTCGTCTTTAGATGCTTTATGCAGAACTGAGCGTGTTATTATATTAGGTACGTTGATGCTGGGATTTATGAAGTTTATATGATTAACAGATATTTAGATCAATTAAAGATTTGGATTTACGGATGATAGTTATTTTACTGAATGATTTATCATTAAATGATATTTATGAGCTTTCTATGGGATATGTTTAGACAAATGTAGAAAGAAATCGGCATAATGCTTTCCTATGAATACTTAGTAGAACACACTATGAAATTTGATCTTCAAGCTGTAAAAGATTTATAGCCCAGAAATTTTGGTGTGTTCACTTAATGCCCGCAGTAGACAGCACTGCTGATGTGTATCCAATCTCTGTAAACAGATATCTGCAATCTGCAACTGTCTGGAATATTTCACCTCCGAAACAATTCCCATTTCAAAACAAATTCAAAAATGTTTCTCACCTAACCCATTTTCGTAATGTCACTATCTGATATCACATCATCTCTGAATATACTAATATTGGTTTTTTATAAATACTCCAGATTGCAGCTAAGTACTATTGTTTTTCTGTTTTTGGTACATTGTATTTTTTTTAAATTATTTTTTGTGTTGTTTAATGCTCTGATATTTGTTGTTTATATTGTATTATTTGTTAGATGACCTTCTGGGAGATAAGCCTTCTGCTTAAGGAGTTTACATCTCTAAATAGAGATTATACAGATGCAGCATTAAAGTACAGCAACTTTGTGTACACAGCTCGTCTGCCTCAAGAACTAGGCGACTGCTTCAACAAGGCAATCTTCTGAAGCTGCTCTGTATTTTCAACCTAAATTAACCTGAAAAACTTCTATACAACTGTCAATGATTTTATCGTTTCAGATTTGTCTGGTGAAAACTGTGTGACATGCCTACATCGTAAATTTATAAAGAAATTAGTTATACCAACATTCAGGTCAGGTAATGTAGAAACTATAAATTGCTCAGTTTATTGCTGGTAAGAATGTCATTAAACTTAAGATTGAAAGAGTAGACATGCCTAGTTTTGTCAATTTCACTTTAATAAATATATTGTTACATGTATGAATTGAAATGTAAGTAATTGCGTGGACACAAGAAGATATTAATAATAACGGTAACAGAGGTTTGTGAACATATTGATGATTTAAAGAATCATTCTGAGCTTTGGGAAGACTTAATAATAAAAACTTAATAAATGACCATAGTTTGGTAAATCTTGAATTAGATAATGATATTTCTGAAAATACTTATATACATAATGATACTTACTTAGAAAACATTTGGGGATGAAATTATGTGGGAATTTGTTTCAATGGTAATTAACTCTGGTATTATATTTTCATCTTATTGTCAGTTAAAAACCGTACTGTAAAAGCTTAGGGACACTAACGCAAAGTTCTGAGTAGAAACGTTTGTGTTAATTGGTGTTTTAGTTGGGCATCTAGTATGAATATTGATTTTAAGCAGCCATGTGACTGTGGTTTTGAACCAGAACGACTGTGTTTAGGTGTCACTAAGGTAGGCATCGGCTTTAGACATGCTAGTTATGAGGGAACAAATCAAGCAGAAAAAGATTATGAACGTAAAGTTGGCAGACTCAGCAGACACAGCAGACACAGCAGACACAGCAGAAGGAACGATCCTTCTGCTGTGTCTGCTGGCAGAAGGATAAATCTACAGCAGAAGGATCAATCTTTCTGCTGGGTCTGTTGGCAGAAGGATTGATATATAGCAGAAAGATGTGTCTGTTGGCAGAAGGATTGAATTATACCAGAAAGATGTGTCTGCTGGCAGAAGGATTAAACAACAGTAGAATCAATTTTTTCTGCTGCGTCTGTTGGCAGAAGAACTGAATTATAACAGAAGGATAAATCCTTCTGCTGGGTTTGAAATAAGAAATAAAAGACATTACAGCGGCTTGGTAATAAGTATTAATGAATACAAGAAATAAATAAACAATAACATGGCCTGTGTAAAAAAGCCATATTGTCGGATGTCATCCTTCTGCTGTTAATAAAGCGTGTTTTCTAATCATTATACACACATTCATTCCAAAACTCAGACTGACAATAGAATAAGCTTTCTTTTGGTGTATAAATGAGTGAATAACTCGTCTTAATTTGGACAAAATGTATGTTAATATATCAAGTTCGTAAATTTTGGAATTCCCAGGGGGTCCGGACCCCCTGCCCCCCCCCCCCCGCTGGAACCACCTATGTACACTTTACCATTAGACTCGAGTAGGTACCATTGAAATCTGAAAATAATTAAAAGACGAGGTATATTTGTGCAGAAAATCATTGAGGAATTCCGAACAGGTATTTAGAATAACGAGTTACTTCCCTTTGACGATTATTTCAATTTTCTGTTTATTATCAGTTTTCTATCGGTATGGTTGATTGTTTGTATCACAGTTGAAAACTACATCGTTACATTTCATCTATCACATGCAGTTAGATATTGTACAGTGGTCAGGGCTAAAATAGTTATCACTTTACTAGTACTGTATGCTGTTTTATTGTACAGTGGTCAGTTCTGGACGACAAGTGTTGTGCGATTGAACGAGAACTACACCATCTGTACAGAAGTTCCTGAATACTCTCAGCTAAACAGAATATTCTCATTCTGGGATACAATCACTACTGTAGTGTTACCAATTATCATAACAATGTATTTAATAATTGCCATACTCTCTAAAAATATGTGTATTGCCCAAAGAATTGACGGAAGAAATAATTCAATTTATAGACGATTGACGAAGGAACAGAAAAGTCTTGTCAGAATAACCCGAGTGCTTTTAGCAATTTCCTTGACTTTTGTTCTATTAAGTGGACCATCGCACGCCAATAAGTTACGACATCTTATTTTAGCAGAGCTCGGTGGGCAAAGAGCGTACAGATTATTTGATAGAATTTTACAACAAATATTTCAGATTGTTTACTATCTAAGTTAGTGTCTAAATATTATTTATTATCTTATATGGTCACATAATTTCCGTAATGAAACTAAACGTCTGTTGTATATAAAACCAGGCAGACGTTCTAGTCGTGAAATTGAATTAAGAAGTGCTACTGAACAAACGATAAACGGTAATGGTGGAAATAAATCAAACAAATTTGAAAACGAAACTAAACATACTGTTACCATGCTGTAAATCGTAAAACATTTTAACCTGTGTCGGAAGGGCAGTTGGTAGAACGCCGGGATTTGGAATCTCGTGTCCCGAAGGGGGTACGGAATTGAATCCCACCCGGGAAGTTAAACCTTATTTATGACAATTTGACAATTATGTCAAACTTCTCCATTAGATTTGATAATATGGATAAGTTTCCGGCCTTGTGGAAGGGTAGGTGAGTTATGATAGACAAGGGTCACGGAAAGCTAGGTTAGGTGCGATGGACGCCGTAAAATGACCTAAAATGTGTTGATACGCCGTAAAGTCCAAATCATAAAAGTAAAACATTTTCACATTGAATGTTTTCGTATTATTTTTAATGAAGTTTTTGACCTGTCAAAAAGTCAACACCTTTTTTCGATTGGACGCACAATTAATTAGTAATCGCAAGAAGCATATATAGGTCAGTTTGTCCTAAAATATTAAAATGAGTTATTTTTCACTCACACAGAATGGTATTTTGAAAATATAGATTATCTTAATCAAATCTGTGAGCTAGTACCTTTAACATAAAGTAAACAGCTCATGTGTTTTTGATTCGGGACCGTGTTTGCCGACTTTGAGCGTGACTGTAATTAGTATTTCTTGGCTTTACTATTTAATGATTCGAAACTCCTCTGCCATTCACTTCGAATAACCTTGGACATATCTATACGCCATTTTGGAACTACATTTTCCTCATATTCCCAAACAAAATGCTTTAACCGGTGTTGAAGTAAACAAATCCACGATCGTTTAGGCGATGAGCGATGTTTCGTTACTAGTCCGGAAATTAGAAATAACACAGCTCAATAATATTACTGAACAATATACTTCTCAAAAGTTCTAAACCGCCACTAGATACATGGCTTTGTTTTATAGTTAAATAATTAGGGAATGATTTGTTTTTTCTTGTAACATACAAGTCAATAATATTCTTGCGTTTATTTCAACAATTTATTCATATCATATTAATATAACCCACAAAAATTAATGTAAACGTAACAAGCCCCAAATCGGGGAATTCACAATTTTAATTTAATGCGGATTGTGACCACAATCAACTGCGATGACAGCCTGACAGCGCCGCCTCATGGATCTGACACAGTTTAACAGTTTAACATGATGTAGGGCACCGATTCACCTCATATCGCTAAAACCAATGTCGGCATTTGCAAAATACGATTTTGTAACATGTAATTGACAAGTATGCAAAATTTTATATTTGAAAATGAAACGATGTTCAAGTTATTCGATTTTATTTAGTTGCGGTTTAGAACTTTTGAGTAGTGTATGTATCTCGGTGTACACAGGTGGTATATCATTCCTGATTCTGATAAAGTAGATCTGAGTTTGTGTAACAGTGTTCTAATTATTTTGTTTGATGTTGATTTACTTCCAATAATAAGGCATAAATATGTAAAGTTGCCTGGTGGAAGCGTATATGAATAATACTCATAGAAAAATATTACAGTTGATATTTGTCTAATAAATAAGTTCATTCAGAACGAAACAATATAAAATTACGCACGCTTATTTTGCGCCGACTGGTGGTAGGATGAAAATCCTGCAGACAGTCGGTTAAAAGCTATTGATGTTTATTTTTACTTGTTTAAACGACAGGAAGAAAATGTTCTCTTTCTCACAACAGCACAAGTAGACATTAAAATGTACTAGAGGCCTATGTCTGAATGTTCCCACCATTACATAGATTTATAAATGTTCCTTATTCAGTGTCATATATTACATGTATTAACACTTATACGTGACTAACTCATGAATGTATAGGTCGTTTGCGTTAATGCTGGACCCCTATTTGCCGTAAATATCTTATAAACTATAACAGCGATTTTGCTAAAAATTTCGATACAATCATATTTCATTTTTTCCTTCTAGGATTTAAATTTTCAGAATTTTTAGTAGATAAATAAAAAAGTTTTCCATAGGGTACAATGCAAAATATTTGGAATTTTTTATCAAAAATCCGGCGGGAGGTAAAATAAGCTGTTCTGATTATAACGTTGTCATACTTCCAGTGTATTAATACAAAGTCCCGTGCGTTTACTGTAAATTTGTCGCTTAAATAAACACTCGACGGTCTACTGAATTGTAAAGCAGAGGCCCGTCTTAAAAATCGTACGTGTTGAATTTGTACAGGTTTTGACGATGCAGACGACAGTGATGATAATATTTGAGTTTGTATATACTGTTATACTTTGTTATCAAATAAAATTTCTAACCGGGCCTCATATTTAGCTATTATTTTGTATCTACTGTTATGTGGCTGTTCTGATTATGGCACATACCCATTTAACAAAAGTCGCTTTTTGGCTTTAAAATTTGCATTGCATGTCTATGGGAAGTATGTTATGTAATTAAAGAAAAATTCTGAAGTTTTGGATTTGAGAAGGAAAATGCTAGTTTTGATCACATACAAATTTTGAGTTAATTCCATCCGTTAGTTATAGAGATATTTCATGATTTTAGGGGTCCAGCGTTAACGCAAACGACCTTTTTTTATATAACATAGCAAGGTTTCACTGATATGAGATGGATTTAATTACACTAACAACAAATATTATATAAAAAACAAACCTCATTAATGTATTGATATAATTTTAATACAACATGCACATTTACGCTTATATATAAAACAACTAGATTAATTACGTTTTTTAAGCGTTTAAAGATACTATTTTAGAAAATCTACCCATTTACATTCTTTTATATTTGTTTGTCCACGCACAACTGCAGTTGGATATATTCGGTCATTTCCGTTGTTTATTCATTTGGTATCAAATACTGTATTGCATTCGTTGACTTTAATATTTACGTTCAGATATAAGATTGAGGCAAATTATTACTGGCAAATAAGAACCAATTAATGTCTTGTCTGTTCAGAATTAAGTGAGGCAAAGTTTAAGTTAATAATTCAATCAGTGTTTTCAGCATTTTGATTAAACTCTCTAATTTAAAACTTCTATACGTTATGTTGTTTCAAGGAAACCAAATATGTATGATTAAAATCCATTTTGCCAGTTAATGCAAGTTGTTTCGTAACAGTTAAAATGAACATAGAGACATTTTAATGATTGTATAATTTAAGCCTGATAAAACAATGCACTTGGTGTAAAGTGACCAACAATATGTTAACAATGTAAGCAGTTCTTAACCATTGTAACGGTGAACAACTTTTTTAAGAAGCCTTAACATGTTTAATATGTTCTATAATATCCTAATATGTGTTTGTGTTCTCCTATGACATAAATATTGTAAATCAACTCATTCACAGTCAGAAGTTTAAAAGAAAAAAATGTATGTCTGTCAACAAGCTGCACACACAACTTGTTCTAACAACGGGAACATAGAAACTTTTTGAATTTTCTCTTTGATTATCATTTATAGGCAAAAGTTAATCAAAACATCCTCGTTCCATAAAGTTTTCATATTCCTTCATAATTGAATCCAACATTGCACCTGGAGGAGGTTTTCCAATTACTAAAGTTGAACTTGATAATACATATTCATTCCTGCAAAGGAAACATACTGACTCATTACAGTTTTTTTTAAACTTATCACATTAAGTGAAAGAATGCCAGATTAAAACTAACAAGAATTTTCTAAAAAATATTCTATAAATATTTTATAATTGATAATATTAAGCAGTCTTTCGGGACCGGCATATAGAAAATTTCGGACAGTTAGCTTAATTGTCCACACCAAATATTGAAAACTCATAACAAATAAAACATTATAAAGTCTTTATAATTTAAATAAGTTGAATATATTATTTTTACTAACAAGATCAAATCTTAAATAAGAAGTATATCAACTTAATGAAGTTTTAACTCTGTATTTAAAACCTGAAGTTATCAAACAAAAATCAAAGAATAATTATGTTTATTTAAAAAAAAACACAGTAATTACATACTCCTTAATGGACTCCTTGCCGATTATATAATATTCATTTCCAACAGTAAACTTGGGAAATTGGCAATCCATTTGGTAAAGTAGAACTATTTTTTCATCTGTTAGGTCATTTTTTCCTTGATAAAAAAAATGAAGATAATATACCATAACCATTGTTGATTGAAGATTTGGTAAATACATTTATCAGGGTCCCGAATCAATATTCCAAAGGGATACAGCTTCGAATCATACAGGGGTGGTTATAACATGTAAAGTTGATATCATTGTAAATTTTCTGGCACAAATAAATATTGAAAAATAGTAGTCTAACTATAGCTCGTTTAGGATAACCTGAGACAACATACAACGATGCCATTTTTATACACAGGTGGATTTAAGTTGAGTACAAGTAATTATCGACTATTATCAGTGTGTTTTAGATGTATAAAATTTAGTACGAGAACACACGTTCCACGCATTAAGACATGCTTAATACTTTCATTACACAAAATCAGTTGACCTCCCTATTTTATGTAATACCGGAGTCCCAAATATGTAAACAAACTGAGTCGTTTGTCTCAAGTTATCCTAAACGAGCTATACAAATGAGTTTTTTTAAGTTCATTTGCCCAAGCTTTCGGCTATAATTGTTTTCATCAGGGTTTAAACAAAAATACAGGAATAAATAAGGTATATGAAGTAGTACAGGCGAGTACAGGTAATAAACAAGGAAAAGCTAGGTTATGTGATATGATAGTCAAAAGCGACCTAAATTGTGATGAAACGGCGTTCAACCAGATTTAAAAAAATCAAGAACAAATATAAACTACTTCTGTTTTGTACAAAACAATCTACATGTAAATAATCATATTACGATGACAAAACAAATGGTACTATACCGATTAAGTGTAATATATTACTTTTAGTGGAATTTAGAAACATACAAACACATTTACCCATGTTAAAATTACCTCTTCAGTTGATTGTATTAGTCAAATTTACATTTATTTCTAACACTTTCATAATGAATTTGTAGTATTTTCTAATTTGATTTTAATCCTGGTTTGGTTTAAAACATTTAATGTGAGTTTGTTGTAATGTATAAATAAGAAATAACTTACAGCTGTCTATATTTTACCGATAATAAAAAATATAGGCGCGAGCTTTGATATGCGTATGATTAAATCACTAGTGCTTTAATACGAGTGATTAATTAGCGCATCAATGAAATAATCGGTAAAATATATACAACTGTAAGTTATTTCGACTCAAACATTGTAAAATACATCACTGGAGAAGATATTTTTAGAACAATGTTTTAACCATTTAAAACGCCATGCTGTTGAAATCTACCCGTAGTGCAAAGGTCGAAAATAGTATTTTTTTACACACTTCTCAAAGATAAGTGTTTCTTAATAAAAACAAATAATATTTAAATCTTAATTAAGCATAGAAACCAAATACGATAAATTGATTATAATTCAATTAGTGTGTTCTACATCAGTCTAAAACATAAGCGTCACGGAATAAGCAAAAACATTCGATCTTGCCCTAAGTACGTGACATTTTTTAACACATGATGATGTAGCAAAATTTAAAGTTCGATGTTTTCGACGAAACATTGGAAATTCATCTTAAATTTTTAGATGTTAATTGGATAGCAGTGTGCTATCGGACAATTTAAATGAAAATTTATCGAAAAGGTTGAATATAGATTGGATTAAAGAACACGTGTCAATGAAGAATAGATTTTCGAACGTCAGCGCTTCTCGTCGACTTGGATATGAAACTTGAAAGATTACACGTAGCCAGCTCCAGTATATTATGCTATGAACAGTTTGGCTTGAATTAAATAGTCCATCCTTGTTTTTTGTGGTAGTCATCTGGCAGTCAGATGAGGTGCAGAATGAAATGAGACAGTAGCCTGGTTCCCGACGTTAACTCAACCACTGCATGTAATCCAGACTAATAAGACGGCGGAACCGGGAACTGTTGGGACTTAGAAAACGTCTTGAAGTAGGTATTTTTATGCTACAATTGTTTTTTTGTTGTAAACTCAATTAATACCCTTTACATTCAAGTGATATGATTAGTAATCTTTTACATTCACTAATATGTTTATTACGGACACTCAACGCGCTCTTTAAGTCAATACCTTCATAAACTCAGGCACTATTTACTGATTTGCTCATTTACGTGGGAAGTAAAATTATAACAGCCGTCACGATCTTTAGTTGTTCATTATTAAAGTATAGATGATGTCATATTAAATAAAGAGTAAAAACGCATGTTCCTTTGTTAAAATATGAGTTTAAATTATAAGGTTTTGTTGCGAACCCATTCAAGGATTTTGTTGTATTTTCTTTTATAAGACTACATCGAAGTTTTGTTGCAAACCTTAAATTCAATTTAATTTATTTTCAACTGTAAGTTGTTGTTTTTTCAATATAAGCTTTAATAGGGATGTTTTGTTGCAAACCATTAAAAAAATATTCTATCTTTAAATACAAATTTAAATTGCAAACCATTATGAATTTGTTGTATTTTCTAATGTTAGTTTAATTCGATGTTTTGTTGCAAACGTTTAGATAAATCGGCTGTTTTTTTTCTGATAAAATTATTAGTCTAAATCGGGTTTTTAAATTTAAACCTTTGAAATGTATTTGTTCTTTTTAAGCATAAATTATTTCTTACAAATGGTATCTTAGCTTCAAGTTAGAGAAGGTTATTGGTGTTTATAGCATTAATATACACACATACAAATGGTATCTTACCTTTAAGTTGTAGAAGATTCTTTGTGACTATAGCATTAAAATACACACATACAAATGGTATCTTACCTTTAAGTTGTAGAAGATTCTTTGTGACTATAGCATTAATATACACACATAAAAATGGTATCTTACCTTTCAGTTGAAGAAGATTCTTTGTGACTATAGCATTAATATACACACATAAAAATGGTATCTTACCTTTAAGTTGTAGAAGATTCTTAGTGACTATAGCATTATTATACACACATAAAAATGGTATCTTACCTTCAAGTTGAAGATGATTCTTAGTGACAATTGCATTAACTTCAAGTTCCTTAATCTTTTCAATTAGTACTAACACAGCTTCACAACAAAAAATAACAGAGCACATATGTATTATCTCAAATCATAAGATATGATACATGAGCAAATCAAATATACAACATGTTTGTAAATAAATAAAATATAGATTTCAAATTACGCGTACATATGAAGATGTATATATAATTGTAAGGGGAGAGAGATAAGAGATAGCAGGCGCGATAAAGAAAAATACCTTCATTCGTCAACATATGACATGTGACAATTAACAAGTGAGGGAAGCAAGGAGCAGGTATGACTTATATAATGTAGACATTCAACTGTCAATTTATGAAACAGGCAGATATGTAAAATATATATATAATATATATATTATGTATGTATAAATATATATACTAAAATCAAAGACAATTTATATGAAGTGTTTATTTAATGAATAGTCATAACAAATAAAAAGAAAGAAACATACTTCATCGACGGGAGTGACCAAGTAAGAGTATTAGCTTGTGTTTAATTTGATACAATTTTCATAAAAAAGTAAGAGCGATCAATTAAAATATCAGTGTAAAGTACCCTAGGTGCTTTTTCCGCGGTACAAACCAAAGAAAACTGATTTTTTTGGCAAAATAAAAGCTCATCTTTTCAAAAGAATGCATTCACTTTATTATGTTACATCTATAGTCGGGAATATTGGCTTAATACTATATTGTTACTTCGTAAACTTCATATTTTAGATATTTTGTCTAGCCCTATTTGACCTTAACTTTTTTGGAGTCTGATCTTTTTCGCGGTAATTAAAATCATATGCCAAACTGTTAAAATGTCTAAGTATTGGTAAAAATCTTAGCTAAATAATAAGAAGATTTTTATATTTATCTACACTCAACATTGTGTAAACTATCAAAACGGAAAGGGTTTATTCAAACTTATGAATTAAGGGTGTGTTCAATTCAACAAATCAGTTAAATGTATTACTCCTCTTACACAATAGACAATAGAAAATACTATACAACATTTGTTTACATGGCATTTAATCCCCTGAAGATGCAATGAAATCTATGATCCTTACCATTACGATCACAACATGGGGTCACAGCTAGTGGATTACGTAATCGCAAAACTGATATATATACAATCAATGCTATAAATTATGGCTGTATCAAACAGTAAAGGTCTGGATACATTGTAGGTCTAAAAGTTGAGTATGAACATTCGGCAATAAAAATAATTTAACCTGTTTTCCTAGGTGGCGCTGTGGGGATTTTAAATGAAAAATAGAAATAGGCGAGACAAAACTTAACGCGAAAATAGAAGCATGGAGTAAAGTACAATATTATGGATGAAACGTTTTTAATATTGGCCGTATCTCAACGATTAATTCTAGACGACTGTAGCAACTAATTTGACCAGTTTTCTTGGATATTTATCTTTACAATTACTAGCTTATCCATGAATTGTTCCTGTACAGAGGAAAATCCATATTGAAAATTACAACCTGCTCCGGTCAGGAATTATGTCCCGATTCTGCGCTCTATCACAGCGCTATATCTGCAGATCTTTTACAACTCGAAATGTAATTATCAAAATGAAATATTAAGTGACGATGCGTTTGAATATTTTTTAAAGCAATGGTTATAGCAACATGACTGCACATCACAATATCTTATAGTTTCAATAGTCTTTTTTGATAATACTCTCATATGACATTGGTTTCTTCTAAACGTCTACCCAGTTTAATCTTACCGAAATCAGCATTGTTGATATTACAAGTATATTGTTTTAACTGTAAAGCAGGTCTCTGGCTTCCTTTCTCTTGTTCCACCAGTTTCTCATCCCAGGCCGAGGGACACGAATCTAACAACGATATTTTGTTTAATTAATAAATATCAAAAAATAGTGATTTTGCATTTAGCTTGTTAATTTTTTAAAAATATTTTGTTAAATTTGTATTTTATTTGAAGTGTAAATGTCGAATAAATACAATGTTATCAAATTTTTTTTTAAATTCAAGACATGGATTAATGCAACAAGTAAAGTGTGTTGCATGTAGTAAATTTTCAGGAATTATAAGAACAGATATGATCATTTTAGAAAATCACTACATACTTATGGGCGATATGGTATATTTTCTATATCACAAACTGACCACAAAAATCCTTCAATTATAGTGGATTAAAGGGCGTGAATAAAAATTTTAAATTATTTAAACATTATCAACATAGACCAATAAAGGATTTCTGAAAAACTTCAGTACGTAAAATAATGCATGTAAATACATACACTTATTATTTATTTGAGATAATGGTGAGTGTTAAATGTACAAGTCGATAAGATCTGACAGAGAGAAATTATAACACTGTGATCAGTAACAATATATGTTAATTAATTTGATATTTGTATCCACAACTACTTGAATCTAACCAGCTTGTCAACCGTACTGATGTTCTGATAGAATACGGACTAATGACTTTACAAAGACAAAATTGAATAATGATTGTGTCATACACTGTAATTATATATGACGCATATATAGAAAAAATATTTAAATGTAACATGACACTAATATTCAAATAGCTAATGGCGAAAGTAATAGATTAAAAAAACAAAGAACAATTACTATTTGACATAGAAAATACAAAATATGTATACTCACTACTCATACAATGACAAGTCATACTGCTTGAAGAGTTATCACATTTCATTGAGAATGTCTCACCAATTGATCTATACATTTTGGTGCATGTCACATCTGAAATTAATTAAAACAGTATTACTCTAATGTTTTATATAAATAATTCAGGCGATTTGACTACATTCCACATCGCTCATTTCAAAAAAATAATAATATCAACAACAACAACACATATTATACAAAAACATACAAAGCTGTTGACATTGTATACACTTGTATCTATGTGGGGAAGGAGCATGTGCTTACTTTATATAGTTCAATGGGGAGTTTGTATCGCCATAGATGAATGAAAAATCGACGTTGATGGTTACAATCAAATTCAAGGAACACAGCATGATTTAAAAGAAAAAAAGAGGAAGGCGCCGGTAAACGTTCCAAGTTTCCTAATGATAAACGCCCTGTCTACAGATTATACGGCGCTTTGAGCACTTTAATTAGAATCACACACAAGCTTTTCAATTGATGAATAAGATTATAAAACTTGGACTCAAACCGGCTGGCTAAGTCGGTAACGCGCAAGTCTTCTTATCGATGGCTGGCTGCTGGGCTTGGGACATGCTTTCGTGGAGCTTGGTTATGACAATTTCTACGGCCAATCTCTCTTCTACCACTGTATCTATATCATAACTAACGGATGTATGCGCCCAGTATTAGTGAATGGTTATCAGCTTAATTCAAAAATTTAGTCTTCTAAGGAAAGTTGAATAGTTTGACTGATCGCCGTGGTATAACATACACATTGCTACGGCGTTAAATATTACTACAATAAAACTTTGCAAAAAAAGCATTTGTACCTGGATTGTTATAGTCGTAAACTGTAACAACAGCTGGCTGTCTTGATAGCTTTCCTACTTTGTCATCAAAAGTATCCTTTAAACGGAACTTAAATCTTGTTTCAACTGTTGTTACCTGTTAAAATAGTAAATGTTTGAAATTTTAGGAACGCAATAACCTTTGGAAGCTGTACATAGCCTTAATACGAAGTGTTGATATACAGCGTACTATCAAATTAAAAATAGTATATTTAGTTTATGCACCGTGTAAAAAATGCAAAACAGAAGTTGCACATTATCACATTCATATGAAAGGGTAAGAAACAATTAAGACAAGAAATGTCTTATAAAATCGCACTTATTAGCTTGGCAAAGACAAACATAATGTTAATTAAAAGTAAATCTAACGAAATTCTGCACGAGAACTTTACATGTGTTCTTCATACTAACCATGAGCAATTCAATTTTCCAAGAAATTGTAATAAGTAAGCAATACCGGAGATGGTTTATTGTGACATCATTGTCGGATTTCTTTCTTATACTATAAGATTGCGTGTTTTATGGATAAATTGTATATACGAGTATATGTAGTATTTTTATCATAAGTAAATACTGTTGATTTTTCAAATTTCAATTTTGAGCAAATTTCATTAAACTATGGCTAGTTAACATTGATTCGTGCCTTGACATCAAATCCGTGCCCGACAAAATTGAAAATATGACCTTTACATGTGTTCGATTTAAGATCAACTTTTGCATCAAGTTAAACTGCTAAGCAAATTAATGAAGTAAAATTGAACAAACCGTTTTCATCTTTAATTAACTGTTCAACTCAGGTCGATAGCGCAGTTAGTAGCGCGCCAGGCTTTCGAAACTCGTGGCCCGAAGAGGGACGGGTTCGAATCCCATCCGGAGATTTTATACCCTTCCATGAAAATTTAACAATAATGTCAATTTTCCTCTATTGATTAGATGATATCTAGAAGTTTCCAGTCTTGTAGAAAGGTATGTAAGTACTGGTTATAGACAAGGATCCAGGAATGCTAAGGTGCGCTAAACGCCGTTAAATGACCTAATTGGTATTGACACAGCGTTAAATCTAGTATAAAAATAAAACAAAATAAACTATTTTGCCCTCCAGCATCACCGGAGACGCGTGTATGCATCATGTCAAGAGACATTGATTCATAGAAAATTACTACAGAGTTACAGTTACAGCAACGAGTTACGCTACCATAACTCAAATCAATTAAAATACAATTATTGAAACCCGGCTTTCTTGTAGGTGTTACGTATGAACTGGTGGTCAATATCTAAACAAAATGAATATAAGCATATGAATATAGGAGTAGACAAGAACAAAAGACAATAGAAAACGGCTTACCAAACTCATTCTAGTCAAAACTTAAATACACAATGTTAACTAAACATACAGTGGACCTACATGAAAGACCAAACGAAAGTGAGCAAAGTCCTTTGCTAACAACTATTACACCCAGACAGCTGTCAATACCAGTTCACGGCACTTTTATTGTCATACAAATTAACTACATGTAATAGAGAATTCACCTTACCTCGCTTAGATAGAATACCACAAAACCTTTACCATTATTTTCGTAGGCATCAATATTTTCTGTTTCTTCGATCAGCTAAAATAAATTATGGTTCCATTGAAAATATCCATTCTGACACAAACATGTTCAATAAACGCGTTTGAGCGGTCAATTTTTGCATTTTGTGAATTTATTGACTTTATTCAAGATACGGTGTTCTCCGGATTTAAAATCTTATTATAGACACATCCATTTAATTGTGCCTCCAGAGTCTGTTTCTGCCTGTTTGTAGGCACATGTAAGTATTGACACATTATTATGACCAGCACTATACAATTATACAGTTCTATAAATTGATAATTAAAGAGTTGCCATTCATGTTGGTGATACCTTTATCATTAAAATGAATTGCATTTAAGTTTGTTTTAAACATTTGGGGCTTATTTGTATGTTAGTTTGCCTTCAAACTTATATCACTGTTTGTCGATAACTTGACTGTTGCACACCTGACTTTAAGAGGCAATTAACAGCAAGGGAAATCAGTAAATAGTTCAGAATATTATACCTTATCAATATCGTTTGATATGATATGAACACCAGTTTCTAATTCGAACTTAACAACAGCCATCCCGATACTTCCAGAAACAGTTCTGAAAATTGATGCAATATACATATAATCATGTTTAAACTTAACTCAATATAATCTTTAGAATTCGTGGTACGTGTGATTTCTCCGTGTCAATATAGAATATTCCAATATCTTTTTATAGCAAATATATTACTGAAATATATGTTTGATATAATATAATTGAGTATGTGCGAGTGTGTTGCAATATTTCATACCTCTGAAATCAAATATAGCTAGTGCTGAGGAAGCTATGTACATGGACTTCAAAACATAGCCAGTTTCATTCAAAACAATAGTTTGGGGTTAAAAATTTAAAATTTGGTACGCTTAAATAGTATGAACTCATTTTAATGACGTATTATCATAAAGTTTAAATTTTTTATATACAGTAGCAAACATAACTATTGTGATACGTAAAAATCAGACAAATTTACTACATGCATCAGCGTATTCTCATGATGAGAGTGCAAGTCCAGATCAATTCCATTGTTCAAAATCACACATGGTCTATTACACGACTTGTTTATGGTAACACAAGTTAACGTCCTATTACACGATCTAAATATGGTTATATCAATAAGTAAACACAAGTTAACGTCCTATTACACAATCTAAATATGGTCATATCAACAAGTAAACACAAGACATATTTGTAAATCAAGAACATTACCTTACACTAAATTCTATACACCTTTGGACATATGAAACACTTCTTCCACGTGATCGTTTCTTTCTTCCCAAATTACCAGACAAATCAGATTTTCTTTCACAGTTTTTTGCACATACATCGCATACCCTGAAATACAACATTTATGCTGTGAATGCATGTATTAGGTTCTAGAATCATAAACATACTAAAGTATAAGTTTTATTACATGCTTAAGTGTTACTTTTTTCTCTTAAAGCATATCAAAGGAGTTAGATAGGCTGTTCAAGATGAACATTATTATGAACACATGCATTTATAAAATGTTCCAACATAAAATACCATGGGCTATATATTACTAACTTTAAAAAATGTAACTTTTCTTTTAGACTAAAGCGAACATTATGATCAAGACAACAAAATGAGTTGAAGTACTAAGTTGTGTTAACTAGGGCTAAATTTATATTTTAAGTTTCATTGCATACTTAACTGTACACACGTATCTTTTATACACGACCATATATATATAACATGAACGGAGTAATGATATTGTTTACCAAACACACATTCGAAAAAAGAAACTACAGGAGTTTGAAGCGTCATATACTGAAAATTAGTGAAAAAACATTATATGGACAAAGAATAAAAACAATTAATTCAGAATACGTCGATTTCGTGAGACTGGAGACATCACAATTGATTCATGTATGTATAAATGATGTTTAGATTCTTTAAAAACAAATATAAATCAAGACTTGAAGCTATAATTAACGTTTGACACATTGGAAATGCAAATTAAATTCAAACTTACCGTACTAACAACAAACTTATATTCACAAATATTTTTATTGAAACACATTTTTTTATAATTTGCCGTAGTCAAAATGTTCGCATAAAACTTAATATTAACATTTAAGTTTTTTTTATAATAAACGTTTCGTTTACCTGTAGCTTTATAAGATGTTTAAATTGGTTTGCTCAAATTAAGACAGAGATAACAAGTAAATCCGTGAGCTAATGCTCACTAGTGATACCCCTGCTGTGAGAAATATGACTATCATAATGTAACTTTCATTTAACAAAATCTAAAAATATGCGACAAACAGGAAGTAGATGAGCAAGGAGCATGAAATCACTTTACACCACATGGGACAATGGGATGAAGCAATATGCAAAGTATTAGGCTGCTGCATGTTATAGTTGCTGAGAAAACTGCGACGGAAATTTTGTAACGGACGGACGCACGCACGCACGCACGCACGAACGCACGCACGCACGCACGGAAAAGGCTAAAACAGTATACCCCCCTCTTCTTCGAAGCGGGGGTATAATAAAAGTATATATTACATCAATCCTTGTTGTTGGAGGTTTTGATTAAGTTCATTAACTTCACTAACGATAATATCTGATACAGTAAATCTACATGTTTCATTCCTAGTGCCAAGTCTGTAGTATCGTAGATTAATCATCATCCGTCCAATTCCTCGACCTGTTACCTTTATTGTCAATTCTTTTTTTCCGATGTCGATAGGTAACTGGAAAAAAATAATATCGAGTTTATACTTAGAAGTTTTAAATCAGATTTGTCTTATAAATTTCATCCGCGTACCACTTTGGAAACAAATTGCATTGTGTCAATCAAAGTACTGAAAGTACTGTTGGAAGAAACTTTTGAACGATTTTAGAGTTCAAAGTTACTATTTCGATATCCATCATTATCTCTTTATGATTCATTGTCAACTATGTTTCATATTTCATTTCACATGCACATTATTCTACTGATCGAGGGGTCGTAAGTTCGATTCCCGAGCGGGACATACTTTCATAGAGCTTAGTCATGAAATAATTTCTGCGATGACTCTCCCTCCTACCAACGATTCTAAATCATGCAGGGTAGTAGTCAGTCACTGACTTGGGCCTAGTAGTTGGTTGGCAGCTAAACCCAGAAATTAGGTCTTTTCGGAACACTGAGTACATGTAGTTGAATTGATTGCCGCGACATAACCTGTATAAAGCTACAGTCCCATAAACATAAAAATAGCCGTAAGGGCACCGTACGGGTGCCGTGCGACCAAGAATCGTAAGGCCCCGTACGAACTCTTGCGTACCCGTACGGACTGCTACGTTTTTACCAGTGTCCGTGCGATGAGCCGTGGAAACACGTATCAGTTTTAAAGTCAAATCGTGAACAAAATCGTGGCCAAGCATGGAATAAAATTGCTTACACACCGTTTCCTTTGTTTAACATGGGTTAATATATTTCAGAATCACCTAGTAAAACAAAAGATTTGACGAGAGCGAGTTGTTCTTTTTCACGTGAGCGAGTTGATATTTAGATATCAACCCGGCCACGTGAAAAAGAAAAACCTGCCCTCGTGAAATTTCAAGTCGTGTATTCAATGGAGCGCAGTCTTCGTGTTAATTTAGAATTTAAAATAAACACGAACTGCTTAATTTTGAAAGATTGTCTTTACTAACAAAACTTTTTGTATTTTCATGAAACGTTTATTTCAAAACTTAAATCTCTTCGGAAATATGTACAGAACTTAGGATTTATTCGAAAGAAATGAAAATGAAAATGTTGTATTTATTCATGTAATGATTTAATAGCGACGTTAACCACCTACAATACTTCCAATTCTGGCTCATTGACATACAATACTACCTAACTAAATATAATCAAGAATAAGTAAACATGTAAGATAATACTGTCCATAAATATTTCCAACAAGTTAAGGCGTAAAATTGCGTAATTTACCGAAAATGAGAAGATGGCATTGAATATATCAGCTTGAATAAAAATTAAACAATACAATGAATCAAGAAACTTATTCATGCATTTATTGTTAATTAACAAATATTATTTACCGTCGCGGATGCTAAAATATATAATCAAATCACGCTAGTCATCTGTTAATTAACAGTTTCAAATTCACTAAATGCTCATAAGAGAAAAAGATGCACTCGAAACAAATTCGTTTGTAAAAATGTAGTCCATGACCAATTTATGTACACGTGTAACTAATTACTTTAATCGTTGTGTAAGTCGGATATTAACCTCGTGCTACGGATTTTCTGTGTTAAAACAACCTGGCCTTGGACTTTTTTTACAATTGCGTCAAGATTACAAGCACAATACATGCATCTATTAGAATTCTCCACTTTGTCACTGGGGTTTAAAATGCACAGCGCCCTTCATCGCCAGAAAAATGGTGATGAGTAAATATGTTTTCAGCTTTTGTAAACTACTGGCACTTTACACATCATTTTGGGAAAATGCATGTATGGAATGCAAATTTTTGACTGAAAACAGAATAATCTTGCTATGCTGTATATCTGTCAATCACTTAGTAGTGAAATAAGAACCTCTTAAAAAGACCATGTCGCGTTAATGTGAAAAAAATGTCATATTCTTGCCCATGTCGCAACAAGTAAAAGATTAATTTAAGCACCCGACAGATACATTTATTATGTACAGTCCTATACTTAAATATAAATACCTGTCTCTTCTATGAGACCGAAGCTAATGGTCAAAATTAAGTAAAATGTATCGTTTTGTATACATGTACATGTACTTATACCTCTCAAATTAGTGAATTGGAATATGTTTTTACTACTGCGTATCATAATATTGAAGGCTTATATTGCTCTCCCCCCACACTCTCTTGGTTGCTGCGGTGGTGCCGTTTCGGATGTAATTTCATCAACAATGATCCAACAATTTAGTAAAAATTTAGTTAAAACGTTTCCATAGAAATTTTTCAAGAGGGTAGATCTTAAAATCTCGGTGGCAACTCCACTGAACCTCTTCGTCCAATCCATCTTGCAGCAAATGTCTGGTTCAAGAAATTAACAACGCAATTTACAAATTGGTGAGAAGTTCCATGTTGATAGAAATAGTTGTGTTGTCCACTTAAGGGATCATCCTCAAGGTAGTCAAACCACAGGTGACAGACCCAAATTTCTCTATATATACTATAATAAGGAAAATTTTGGTCTGTTATCTGTGAGTCAAACAAGAAGGCATCACTTATTTAAGTACCAAAGGATTGCTACAAAATTCTTTATTACAGTAAATTGCAGTTAGATAAAGGGATTGCACGCGTTATTTATGGCAGGAATGAGCTTTGATCACTTATCTTGGTCATGATGTATTGAGACATGGACGATGCGCAACTTCTATTTCACCCTGCATGAAAAGCAGCATATTACCGGTTCTATGCCATTCGCTGACATAAATGAGAAGATTGTCAACGTTTCTATTATTGCTTTTATAAATGTTAAAGATGTAGAGTCGTTTATAATTAAATATGGGGCCAAAGAAAGGGAAGGCAAGCTGCAAAAACTATCATTACTGAGTCTTCTACTCAGTACAACGTGCAAGGTTGGGGGACAGAACCTTAAACACCAGTAATACTGGAATCTCCACCTAATCAGACAATATAAAACTGCTCTATTCCTTTTCTCAACTTTTCCCATTTGAACATTCAACAAAACAAACAAGCGTAGTGTACGTATTCGTGTCATTTTTAACTTAACTAGTCAACAATAAATATTTTACAATCATTAAACCTACGAAATTAATGTGCCGTTGTTGCGCTAAGGTATCGTGCGTACCCCGCAAGTGGCCCGCAAGATCTCCGTACGATTGTTCACGACTCTATTTACGGGTAAGTGCTGTGCGTGATCGTGTCTGGAAGATATGCATACACATCTTCCAGACACGGATTTTTACGACTCGTTTTTATTCAATTCTTCTTACGGACCCGTACGTTACCCGCACGACAGCCCGCACGGTCATCAACGATTCTAGCCCTTACATGTCCGTAAACAACATTTTTTCGCTATTGTGACCACATCCTTGCGGTCTTACGGCTTACAGTCTATAATGAAATCGCTTTCAGTCGTACGGTTTATTACGAGCGACGTACGGGTCCCGTGCGACATTCGTACGGGTTCCGTGCGGCATTCGTACGGGTCATACGATACGTATTCCGTTTCTCTTTGTTTTCTTAACAGGCTTTACGTCATCATCTTATTAGACAAAATGTATACGCCCATAGTCCTTGCGGCGGCCGCACGGGAGTCTTCTACATCCGTAAATAGCCCGTACGATGCCCGTTCTGCCGCTCTTACGATTGACCGCACGGCTCTAAAATTTTTGTGACCACAAACCCGTAGAGAGACCGTACACACGCAAGTCTTCCCACGGCCTACGGCTGTTTGCACGTACGGGTCCGCAACAAGCCACGATTTTATGGGACTGAGGCTTAATACAATGTGTTGCTACGAGGTCAAACAAAAAACATAAGTGTAACGCGCATACAACGGTCACCCATCAAAACATTAACCTTACAATACGTTGTCTAAATATGATACATGTACATCCCTTTACGTTCTCACAGTAAACTCTAGCAATTACGATCGCCTGCTAGAGTTGTATATATTTCATACAACCATTTGGCAGATATTAATGCACAATAACAAAATAATTATTCACAGATAAAATAATGTTTGATAAATGTAAGAAGAACACTAGATATCATAATTTCAAGTATTTGTTTCAAAAATACACTCGTCTTCGTTTGATAGTACTCATATTTTTCTGCTTCACTACTTTTTGGTCGCATTAACACATTGTTTTCTATTGTTGAGTTGAGACAAAATTCAATTCAGTGTTGTTCGTTCTTATGAAATTTGGCCGAGCGCCGACATATAAAGGAATTTTCTGAAAAAAAATATCCAATCAACAGTAAACCCTTCTTAACCGGAAGTTATCCGAACTGAGAAATCATTTCGGCTTTGAGACGTTTCTGGAATAGAGGGGTTTTACATTCTGACTATAAGATTTATCATTTGTGTTTGATGCTAGACCAACATTGATCTTGTATCAACTGAAGAGTATGTGGCCAGTACCTGGTCGTACATATATTTTAATTCAAGCATTTAAAAACAAAGGAGTAGGTGCGATTCGGCCCTGTAAAATTGACGATTTTTTAATTTACGATTAATATATATATACTTATTAAGAAGATCTATATGTCCTATCAGAATACAATAACAGTCATTCCGGATATGGCACATAGACAATCTTTAAGGGCATGGCTAAGTGGTTACATTATTTGACTGGTATAAAATAGCTGTTTACGTTGTAGGTTTATTTGTGTCCAAATGAAACATCATCATTTCTATCAGCAATAATTTATGACTAAATCATAAAACATCAAAAGTTAAAAATATTTATTTCTTCCTTAAATTGAAGAGCATATATATGTACATTGAAAACATAAAAAATACACAAATATATACTTAAATCATATACATACATGTACTTTACATAAACAATAGCTAAATATATCATATTACATAGAATGTTTGTAATTAGAATTACTAGTTCAAAAATATTACAAAACAATTAATATACGTAGACTTCTGTATCGGTACAAGTCTAAAGACTACAGTATAAACTAGTTAGACATGTGTATGTATATAAAGACCAGAATATATATAAGTATTTAATAAGCCACCAGTTAAATAAAATATTGTACTGACGTTAAACGGCTGACTCAAGCAAGCTGATGCATAAATCCCGTGGAATTTTATTAACTGGGTTATCAGAGTAAGAGTATCCAAACACTGTAATAAATGTTATTACTTAATATCAAAGCACAGAAGGCGCTGAATTTGTTTGGGGCTCGGAATATCAGAAAGGTGAGCACAATAACAAAATATTCATTCTAATTTTCTTTTTCTTGCTCATTGTTCTTGTTTAACAGCTGTATTTGCGTCTGTTGTTTACAAAACATATGTACACACGAGTTGATGACGTCATACTCGATTTCGTAGCACAGTAAACAACTTTTTTATGAAAGGTTCTAGATAGGATGAGGTTCGAGAACAGGCGTTAATACTGTACAAACCTCCTTTCATTCTTCTCCGTGGGTTGTTCTGTTGACTCTTCAGCGTGGTTTGATCACGTGACAAATTGAATTTGTTATATAAACTAACCCATAGACGAACGCCTTTTAATTGAAGAGTTAAAAATTGACGTGCGTTTAATCAAAATTATTTCAATATATTACAATATATTACCAGTAATTTGTTGAAATGTTACAAAATTGCACAATATTAGAAATCTTCGACCAATCGGGAACTATATTTCCTTCCCTGAGCAGGTTTAAAAAGTAATGCGCCTCTTATTTGACAAATAATCTGGTTCCCTGTCCTATTATGGTTCGCAGGGGACCAGTCCATTTGAAAATCTTCACGCAGTGATCTCTCCTGAATTTTTCGGCGTTAATGTCCATGTAAAGGGAAGTAACCGCTAAAAAGAGCGGACTACTTTAGGCATTAGCAATTAAAAGCATTCGGGTCTGAAATTTCGCTACCATTATTTGTTTGGTCTGACGACTCAAACAAATAAAAATAAACTTATAATCCTGAATTGCAACAACAACTTTTGTAAAAAACCGCTTCGGGTGAGAAAGATTTAATTATAAGGGAATTATAGTCTAACTTGTGACCGCGGAACACCAACTTGACCGCCCATCAATGAATCCATCCACGCACTAGTTACACGACTAATAGGTCGCCGATTATTTGTCCTACACTGTATAATTTTCAAAACAATTGTTGGATAATAATGAAATGGTTGCACTATGATTGCTTTGAACACTGATAAAGTGAGTAAATTCTCGTATAATAGATGTTGAATGGAACTATTTGTTGGACGATTATGATTTAATGATGAACAGAAAAATGGAGGATTAACCTTGAGCTAAGTGCAGAGACTTGCTTACTATGCTCGACAGATATCTCTGTCTTGCAAAATTTAGTCTTGGGTATGGCGAAATGTCGTTGTGCAGTGTTTAGAATATGAAGAATCGTAAACATATATCGCTACTAAGACTAAAATCGGCATCTATTCCTAAATAAGTATATAGACATGAAAACGTACTTACATTTTTAATAACATTTTGAAAATTAACATTTTCATATGTGATTTCGGCAATATCTTCCCATTTGTCTGCCGAAAGTGGCACCTTTAAATTCAATTTTAAAATATCTCTCCTTATTCTGTACGCATATTCAGATAGTGCTTGCAGACCAACTACAGTGTCCTGGAATAGAAATTGAAAATATAAAACAATGCTCTATTCTTATTAAGTATGTTTATTTGTTTGGGTTTTACGGCGCACCAACACAGAAAGGTCATATCGCGCCTAAAGCAATTGATCATACTATTATGCAACCGAATTATAATGGTTCAAAGTCTTATATTTTATTATATATATCTATTTCCTTCAAAAAGTTAAGTATCGCATATGATGGTACAGATTCAAAAAGTTATTTAAGTGAGTATACTTTATAATGTTTGTCACGAATGTATTTAAGATCCTGACAGTCAAGAAGAACGTGTTTGACATTGAAATGCTCGTCACATTGTATACATTTAGGTGCTTCCTCTCTTTTGAGAAGGTATGAACGTGTTAATCTTGTATGACATATTCTACACATCGCGTAATTACTATTTGATCTCGTCGATTGACGAATAATATTGACGAAAGTGAATGAAGGTTGGCTTTGTGTCACTTATTAAATATAGCATTATTCCACATAGTTTCCATATAGACTTAATTAACGTATTGATTGAACATTTGAAATCACTGCTAGGTTATTTGGTATCTAATTGTT
The DNA here is from genome assembly GCA_025267735.1 of Mactra quadrangularis. Classification (NCBI taxonomy): domain Eukaryota; kingdom Metazoa; phylum Mollusca; class Bivalvia; order Venerida; family Mactridae; genus Mactra; species Mactra quadrangularis. Next base: position 40,534,535 of record CM046305.1, on the reverse strand, counting down.
GAAGGTTTAAAGATTCTTGAGCTAAAATGCCTACTTTTTCATTTCCGTGTATTCTAATATGACTTGGAATCCAGGAGTGGTGTATTATTTTAGATTTTAGAAAATACATGTAATTTAAATTCGATACTTTTAATAAGTATATTGTCTTAACTACGATTTTTATTGCAAGTAATATAGATAAAAAAATTGAGAAAATTATTAACTTGTTATTAATACTATTTGATATGTGTACGTTAAAGCTAGATCTATTGTTTGACTTTGGCTGTAAATATAGATGCCCTGTCAGGCAATCGCATTCTCCCAACAAAAAAATCCAAATGCAGCACACCCAACTCTGTTACCATCTTTTGAACCATCAGTAAATAAATGAGTACAATCTTTGCATTTTTCCAAGATGTTAACAATTTCAGATTTAAAGGCTTCCGTGCTAGTAAAAGATTTACGAGAATTTGATTAGTCGATATCAACGTCTGGTATAATTTAGGTCCACGGAGAAACATTTTCATCTAAGTTCTGTGACACGAACGAGGTATAATATTTAGCATTTCTAAGTCGTTTTTAACGCGCAGGCAAAATGGTTCATTTATGTTTGGTTTGTTTTCGAATTTAATTGTGTAATTTGGTTGAACAATAACATTTCGCACCGGGTTTCTCTTGTTAGAAAATATTCGAGTTGCGTATTGTAATGAAAGCTTTTGTCGACGTAATTTTAGTGATGGCTCGTTACCTTCAACATAAAGACTTTCAACAGTTGAAGTTTTAAAGGCAAAATGGCAATACGTAAGCCCTGGTTATGTATAGTATCTAGCATTTGTAAATACGATTTACGAGCTGACCCGTACACTATTGATCCGTAATCGAGTTTTCAACGAACAAGACTTCTGTTTAATTTGAGTTATGTTTGGGAATCAGATCCCAAATCAATATGTGAAAGTACTTTAAATAGATTTCATCATCATCATCATCATCCGGTTTATTTTAAACAGGCCGTTGATTATTCCTTTGGTAAGGGTGAGGCCTGTGTGTCTGGTCTTGAACGAAGTCTTTCTCTCCATGATTGGCGATCTTCAGGGTTGATTCCATCCATTTTCAGCGCAAGCCGGTCACGCTTAACCAGGTCTTCCCATGTTAGCTTTGGTCTGCCTTGGCCCCGGTGTGCAGTGACGTTCAAATTCCTGACTTGGGAGATCCAGCTTGTGATTCTTTCTACGTGGCCAAACCATCTCAGTCTGTTTGTTTGGAGAACGTCAGCAATATCTCTGGTTTTAAGTTGAGACAGGAGATCCTCCAAGGGGACATCATCCTCTGGTTTGACACAGCAGGTCCATCTTATCATGGCTCGGTCATTTCGCTGCAGTCTTTTAAGGATGTTTGCAGAAACAGCCCAAGTTTCTGACCCATGAAGCATGACGCTTCTCACACAGGTTGAGTACACACGACCTCTGGTAGTGATTGGCAGATGCTTGTTGGTGAGTATAGGAAGGAGTTCTCTGAATTTCTTCCATGCAGAGTTGCAGCGTGTTATAGTTGCAGTTTCACATCCCCCTCCTGCAGATAGAGTGTCTCCTAGGTAACAGAAGTCTGCTACAACTTCGAGTGTCTCATCTTCCACTTGAATAGCTTTCACTGGCCTACCATCGATGGGTCTTGCTGAGCCTGTGCATCGAGGACATATGTAGTTTGGGTCTGATCTGAGTGGACCCTTGATTCCACTGCACTTCTTATGGACCCAACAGGAGCAGTTTGTGCATAGTATGGCGTTGCTAGCAGTTCCACTGAGACACACTGCGCATGGGTACTTTCCAGACTTCTTGAGGGAGTTGAGATTAGGGCCAGAGATCATCACTTTGGTTTTGCTCATGTTAACCCTGAGACCTTTTCCTTCCATACCTTTTTTCCAGTTGGTCAGTCTTTCTATTAGAGACTCCAATGAGGTATCAGTGATAGCGAGGTCATCAGCGTAAAGGATCTCCCAGGGGCAACTAGTGCGGAATTCACGAGATAGAGCTTCTAGTACAATGATGAAGAGTAATGGGCTTAGTACTGATCCCTGATGTACGCCCACCTTCACATCAAATTCTTCACTGTATTCGTCTCCTACTCGAACCCGGCTCCTGGCACCTGCATACATTGACTGAACTGTACGTACGAGCCATTCTTCAACACCAACTTTTCGCATTGACCACCATATGACTTCTCTTGGTACACGGTCGAAGGCCTTCTCCAGGTCTACGAATGCCAAATAGAGTGGTTTGTTTGCAGCTAAATGCTTTTCTTGGAGTTGTCTGATGATGAAGATGGCGTCAGTGGTACCCCTCCCAGGCATAAAGCCGAATTGCATCTCATCAATGTGCACCTGTTGTCTGATGAGTTGGTTGACAACTCTCTCTAGTACTTTCATGGTCTGATCAATCAGCTTGAATCCTCTGTAGTTGCTCCTGTTCAGTGCGTCACCTTTCCCTTTGTAGATGCTTACAATGTAACTTTCTTCCCAGTCTGTGGGTATGCGGCCCTCGTATACAATAGCTTTCACAAGGTCTCTTATTAGGGCTACTCCAACCTTGCCTGTGGGTTTGAGCATCTCTCAAACTACTCCTGATGGTCCTGCTGCTTTGCCCATGTGCATCTTGCCGATAGCCTTTTCAATCATCTCAGACGTGATTGGTATACTAGGGCCCTCTATGGGTGGTTCGTCTGAGAGGTCCTCGTGGCTCCAGGGGAATTCGACATTTAGGAGCTGTTCATAGTGCTGCTTCCATGCTGATTTCTTGGACTCTTCATCCAAGGCGAGTTCACCCTTATCGTTCTTGATGGGTTTTTCACCTACCACATCCTGGTTTTCGCGGCGCATTTGTTTAGCCAGCTTGTAGATGCTACCTGTCTTTGGGTTGATATATTGGAAAGCGACTTTTTCAGCCTTGGTTTTAGCAGTGTACACAGCCAGTCTGGCATGGCGTTTTGCAGCGTTGTATGCTTCCCTGCTGCCACCAGCTTTCCAGGCCTTGAAGCATATTCTTTTCTTCTCGACAGCGGACTCCACAGTGTCATTCCACCACCAGGTTTGCTTGTGCCATCTGTGTTTAGATGAAAGACCACATATTTCAGTGGCAGCTTCAGTCATTCCATCCTTGATAGTCTTCCATAGGTCTTCCACATTATTTCCTTTGGTGCCCTGTGTCTTTGACGCAAACAGCTCAGCATATTTGGTCTTGGTTGCTGGGTCCTTTAGTTTCCACAGTTTTATGCGAGGGCTGAACTTTCTCTTAGTTTTGTGTGGGGTCTCTACTTTAAGGTCACACACGACCAGTTTGTGTTGTGGTGCACATTCTTCTCCAAGGATGACTTTCACATTTGTGACATGTTTTCTAAAACTTCGGCGGTACAGGATGTAGTCGATCTGTGTTGAGACAACTCCAGATTGGTATGTGGTCAGATGTCTAGGATGTTTCTTGAATAGGGAATTGCCTATTACTAGGTTGTTTGCGACAGCAAATTCCAGTATCCTTTCACCTTCAGTGTTACGCTGACCAATTGCATGACCTCCATGCACTTCCTAATATCCTACCGGGTCGCTGCCTATGTGTCCATTCCAATCGCCGCACACAAACAGTTCCTCAGAGGCAGGGATAGTTGCAACAAGGCTGTGAAGTTGCTCATAGAAGTGGTTCTTGTCATCTTCACCAAGTCCCACTTGGGGGGCATACACACACACGAGGGCCAAGACCACCTTCCCAACTACTAAGCGCACTAGAAGTATTCTGTCTGATAGGCGTTTAACCTCAAACACCTTCTCCCACCATTTCTCTGCAAGTAGAACTCCAACTCCACCTGTGCCCTTGTCATTTCCAGACCATAAGAACTTGCATTGGATGTCCTTCCCTGTGATTTTTCTTACACCTCCATTTCTCCATCTGGTCTTCTGAAGGCAGAGTAGGTCGATCTTCCTTCTTGTCATGGTCTCCACCACTTCATTTGCTTTGCCTCTCATGGTACCTACATTGAGGGTACCAATGCGTAGAGGCTGTGGACGTTCGTTGGATTTGCCATGTTGGCCGGACCCTGCAGACCCACGCACCCCGAGGTCTGCCAAGCCCGAGACATTACCAGCTGCGATGGCGCTGCTGGCACTGCCTTGAGCGGTATTACTTCTGTGACTTGACATTTGAAATTTAGGCAGGTTTTACAGCCGGATGCCTTTCCTTGGCTAACTCGGTACACTTTTGGCAGACCAAGGTCTCCACTGTTCCCAGCTAACTAGGGCGAGTGTGCAGGTGCACAGCCAGAAGCATGGCACGTCCACTGCTGATGCACCGTTGACACCAAATAGGTAGTGCCTCGCTGCATCAGCTACTGTCACCCTGGTTATGACAGGCTATATTATATAGCATTAGCCACTTAAGCCCAAGTGGCAGGGGGATTGGATTGGTGAGTGCCGGGACATGTCCACATGCCAGTGGGCCCTGCACACTGCACCTCTGGGGCTCCAATCTGCTCCGAAATCCCTAACCAACTAGCCTGGGATCGCAAGGTACCCAGTATCCGTAGTGTACCACGGGAAGGTTTGGCTAGAGTCTTGTCTGTGGAGAGGCTGTGTACCAGCAGGGAAGACTTACGCACTCGGCTTCCTTTTCGTCCAAGGACTATCTGGCGGATGTAAGCTGAAAGCGGTAAGAGAGAAGCACAAGCAACTACATCTACACACAACAAACATCACTAGACACATCACACAGACCTGTGACCAACGGTCACCACACCATTTAAAATTTTTATATATTTTCTTTATAGCGACTTTAAATATGGTATAAAAGATAGGTTTTTATAAAATGTAACCCCTAAAAATTTAGCTTCATTTACTACAGGGATTTAAGAGCCAGAAATGTAAAGTTCGGGATCATTATGATGTTTTCTTAATCGAGATAAATGTACACATTGTGTTTTTGACTTAGAAAATTTAAAAACATTTTCTGTTGCATACTTTTGAATTGTATCCTGCATCTGTTGTAATTGACGTTCGATACTTCGAATAATTTTAGATTTACCAGGATTTATTACCTTAATTTTATTAATTATTTAAAGCCCAAAGAGTGTAACAAATAAAGAAAACTGCCTTGTGGCACGCCTTGTTCTTGTTTGTGGCTGTCTGATAATGTTGATCCAACTTTTACTTGAAACTTTCTGTCAGACAGAAAACTAGAATTCAACATTGGACGGACATCTTTTAAATCTCTAATCTCATGGTTTATCAGCCAGGTTCCTAAGCCAGGAAGACTGGAGGTTGGGAAGACTGAGATCCCTGAGTCTCCCTCAACTACCAGGATCCTTCTTTCTCGGTTACGGGGCGTTGCTCACGGCTAACGGGCAGTTTTGGTGTTAGCCATGTGCCCATAATGTAGGGGCAAACTAACACCTACATAATGGGTACATGTTACTCCTCCTCACCACGGAGAGGTCCCAAAAAGAGGTGGTTATTATAGATAATAGATGTAATTAGAAGGACAAACCGCTTTTATAAACCCCAGCATATCCATACCTTATGTTAGCATTGTTTAAATTCATTTTACTAAGTAAAATAATCTAAAATAAATAATAATATTTTAATTTATGATAATTGCTATTACATGTGTATGAAAAACTATAAAACCTTACTTGAGTAGTTCTAAATGCCCCCTGTCCATCTCTTTGAGATGTCAACCATTTTACAATTTCTCCACTCGCTGTGTAGTCTTGAAATTGAAGCATTGCTAATAATGCGTAAGATGTAGTTTCTACCGAGTTAGCACTAGCTGGGTGACCACCTGCATTACCCCAGTGCATTCCATTGTTAGCTAAAATATATATGATGTCAAATCTGAATTATTCATAGCAAAACAACTGCAGTTTTGTTGGTCAAAACGCAAACTAATTATTTTGTTTTCTATTAACCGCTTTATAGCGATATAAGGGCTCTATATCGGTCAGAATAATCGATATTATATTCGTATCGATACAAAATGCTCGAAATTTGATATATCACATGATACAGTAGAGTCTCACCTAACGACCGGTCCGATAATAAGACCAACTACATAATACGGGCAGTTTTTGAAAGACCGGAATTATTTTCTATATATTTCAATAGTCGTGAGGTCCGATAATAAGACCGGTCCGCTATTCCGTAATACGACCGCTTTTTTAGACCCAACCAGTCTAATTGCACTAATTTGGGGTCCAATAATACGACCAGCCTACAGCAGTCGTTGACACGCTGTGTAACAACTTTTTATCGAGTATATACAACTTAATTGATTTTTGACATGTATACAATTACGTAATAGGTATGACAAGATACCCATAGTAACCACAAAATAAGTGATAAAACAGCGTCAACATTGATCAATAACAAAAGAATTGTTTGTAAATGTAATTGTCAATGATTGCAAATGTTTGATGAAGTGAAACGGCGATTAGTCCCTCAAATCAACTAAACTTCGTTGCGAATTAATTTTTGATAATTTAAGATTAATTAAAAAGAAAGTTAAACAGACGGACTGCGATAATTTATGATTTTTGTTTGATATATCAAACCTAAATTTGTTAATGCGTTTCGTCTGCTTACGTAAGCGTTCTTACAGAGCGTTCTAAACAAAGAAAACGAAAGTAGAATTTCCTTTACAACTATGTGAAAAGTCGTCTGTCTCATTAACTTGCGTACGGTTTTGAGCAAATATGTTCCAGTTATCTGATTATTTTGCATACAAATCTAATTTTAATTTGTTAAAATTAAAATAACTGCCAAAATTAAAATTAAACATAGCATCGTGTCGGAAAGGTATAAACTCCAGTATACGGAACAGCACGATGGGTACAAAGTCCTGGGACGGTACGGACTTGGTGAATTTTGCGGTGACGAAATTAAATTGTCAGTCAGTTTCTTGGTTAGATTATGAATTAATAAAATATCATTAAAAGCACAGGCAGATCTAGCGGGGGGGGGGGTCCGGGGGGTCTGGATCATCCCCTAGAATTTCCTAAATAGTTTTTCTCAATGCATAAAATAGATGTAATGGTTATGTAGTTTTTATTACTTAAGTGCTGCATTATTCTGCAGAAAGTGTATAATGTAGTTGTGGTTCGACCCCCAAAAAAGTTAAGAACCTCCCCCCTTAGAAAAAAATTCTGGATCTGCCCCTGAAAGGACTGTGATTTAAACAGTGTCTAAAATTAATAAGTTAAATGCAGATGTTTGGAAATAATAGCATGAGTATTCTTATTTTCTATTTGTACATTGTAACCATTAACAAGACATTTTAACTATATGAATAGTCACTGGCAACGTTAATAATTTTTGATACCTAACTGTTATACTCAATATATAAATAGGTGGGTTCGCTATTAAGACCGACTCGCTATTAAGACCACTTTCTGTAAGACCGCCAGGTGGTCTTATTAGCGGAACTTTACTGTATTTACAAAAAGGCAAAACAGTGTTGTTTTAGTCATTTGTTTTAAATATTATGTTAAAGTCTTTGACGTATGTATTTTTGCATATTATAGTCGCGAAAGTACGCGAGTACTGATTTCTTGTTATGTTTACTCCGTTTTACTCCGTTTTTGTTTTGGCGGGAAAATATAACCTTGACATTGTATTTCAATCTTATATAAGTTAAAATTCATGATTCACGTTTTTCTTGTGTAACAATTGTATAACAATTCTTTTGGCGGCAAATAATGCTATAAAATGTGGTAATATTCTTAACCAGCAGAGCCATTAGTTAAAGTTACTGTGGAGTTATGTTGTTGTTATAACATGTTAATGAAAGGAGTAAAAGGATTTAATTTTGTGTCTTTATTCATATGGTTAAAGGTGGAATTCCGCCGTATGAAATTGGTCCCGCGAGCCGGATACTAGTGATAAAGAATTGGAATTTAATTGTGATAAACCACGTGGATTGAAACAAAAAGAAATATGCCTACAGTGTCGGCGTTAAAAGAAGTGCGGACTCGGTACAGGAACACGTTGGATAAAGAAATCCAGCATGCAAAGGAACTTTTGAGATGTGAAGTAAGTGTCTTTGACTATTCTGACTATTTGAAAGAAGCGAGAAAATGTGTGTTGCTGTTGAAATCGTATTCTGAAAAGTTATCTGTGCATATGAATAAATTCTACGAGTGTGGTGATGAAATCGAATCGGAGCATGTAGAAAGAATGCTTGATGAAGATTGTGAATTGAATTTCGAGGTAGAAAGTGTAGTGATTGAGCTAGAGCAATCGTGGGAAAGTTTGAATTCGAAAACCAAGGATGAAAGTGTATTGGAGCATACTGATAAGTTGACGGATTTACAAGAACAAATGCAGAAGGCAGTAATGACTCAAATGCAGAAACAGACGGAGTTAATGAAGTACATTACAGATAAGGAGAACAAACATATTTCAACCTCCGTTAAACTCCCGAAGTTTTAACTGAAAGAGTTTAATGGAAATAAATTGGTATGATGTGCATTTTGGGATGCATTTGAATGCACTATTCATCGTAACACAAGTCTTTCTAATATAGAACGATTCAACTATCTACATAGTAAGTTGGAGGGGGAAGCTTAACAAGCAAAAGAAGGCTTAGCTTTGTCAAATGAAAATCACAATGTAGCCGTATCATTTCTTAAAGATAGATTTGGAAATAAACAGGAAGTTGTTGATATACATTCTAAGGAACTTGTTAAGCTCAAAGCACCAACAGCAAACGTTGAAAGTTTAAGAACATTCTTAGATACAGTTGAGAAACATTTCAGGAGTTTAGAAATGCTTGGTGAAAGTGTAAATCAGAGAATTTTGGTGTCTATGATACGTGCCAAACTCCAAGAAGATGTACTCCGTCAGTTAGAATTTAACAAAGGAGTAAAGATCGATTGGAGTGTTGATAACCTTAGACAACAATTGAGGGATTATATAATAGCATGTGAAAAGTCAAACACGAAAGGAGATGAAATTCAAAGTTCAAAGAAGTCGTCTGTTCGAAACAATGCTCCACCTAAGTCATACAGCGGAGCAAATCCAAAGGGGAGCAATACAAAGTACATTCCAAAAGGGCAAATGCATTCTTCTGCAGAGAATTTATTAGTTTATTCTAACGTTAAAAATTGTAAATATTGTGGTAAAGGGCACTTGAGTGATGAGTGTACTGACTTTAAGACTATAGAGGAAAGAAAGTAAAGAATTAGAGGAATTTGTTATAAATGTTTAAAGAAAGGACATAAAGCTAACGAGTGCAAATCAAACAAATCCTGTGTTTATTGTGGAGAATTTAACATCACAGGAGCCTATGCTCAAAAAGATTTAGAAAGGAATTTAGAACAGAACTTGTAAATATTTCAGAGGAGGTGAAAGAAGAAAACGTCATGGTGTCCGTCGGAGAATCTGTATTAATGCAAACAGCTAAAACCGAAGTGATAAATCCAAATAAGTCAAGTTCTACGACAACACGTTTGCTGTTAGACTGTGGTTCGCAACCGACATACATTTCAAAGGCATTGTCTGATCAGCTCGGTCTTAAACCTACAAAAGTTGAAGAATTAAAGATAGCAACATTCGGTAGTAGTGAATCAAGAATAGTTAAAACACAACTGACCACGTTGTCTTTTAAACTGAACAACGGTGATTTGTTTTCAATTAATGCAAATATAGTGCCAGTTATAAGTGGTGATCTCTAAAGAAAATCAATAGATGATGCTACAATGAAGAACATTGAACATCTCTTCAAAGTTCAGGACTTTGCTGATACCATACCAACTAAACTCGAAGAATCCAGAATCGACCTTCTTATTGGCTGTGATTATTACTTAGATCTAATTCTTCCTCATAAGATAGAAGTGTCTCCTGGACTATATTTTCTCAGTTTGAAGTTAGGATGGATATTATCTGGTAGAATTCAAACAATTAGGGAGGAAAGTGCAGTACCAAATATGATCATATTCTCACAAGAAACTATTTTAACAAACACTGCTGTCTTCAAATGTCCTGATAGTTCGATTCAGGCTAAGCTTAATCTTGAAGAATTTTGGAAGCTAGAGTCGATTGGATTAAGTGACAAACCTGTAGAAAATGCTCTTAAGTTTTTCAAAGAAAATATCAAGTTTGAAAATGGTCGATATCATGTTACATTGCCATGGAAGAGCGATTGTCCAGAATTGCCAGATAACAAGGCATTAGCATATGGTCGACTGAAGTCTTGCTTAAAAAGATTAAACGACAAACCGGATATCCTACAGAAGTATAATGCTATTATACAAGATCAGCTCAAAGAGGGAATTATAGAAAAAGTAGAAGAAAACGCTGGATCCGTCTTGAAACATTACATACACATCATGCTGTTTTAACTCCTCAAAAGACAACAACGAAAGTGAGAATAGTTTATGACGCTTCATCATAGACAGCAGCAGATACTAAAAGTTTAAATGACAATATGCATCGAGGACCAGTAATGCTCCATAATCTGTGTGGACTTCTAATGAGATTTCGTCTTCACAAGGTTGTTCTTGTAGCAGACATCAAAACGGCATTTCTAAAGATAGCATTATAATCTAACGAGAGAGATATCACAAGGTTTCTCTGGGTCAAAGATATCGATTAACCTACTATAAACTACCAGAACATTGAAGAAAATCGATTTACAAGAGTATCTTTTGGTGTCATTTTAAGCCTCTTTTTACTCGGGGCAACATTGGAACATCATCTCGACACACACAGTCATACACTTACTGCAAAGCTGAAAGGAGATTTGTATGTAGACAATTTAATCACCGGAGCAAAGAGTGAACAGGAAGCTATTGTGCTTTACAAGTCAGCCAAACCAATATTCAAAGAAGCGTGTATTTTGCTATATTCATTTTTCATGTCGTTAGTAAGTTCTTCACGTAACTTAACTAATTGGTCACTCATATATGACTCGGACACTAGTTTTCCTAAACAACTCTCTAGATGATCCTTTGATGCTAGCGAGCTCATTTTATCAATTATCATGTTAAGAGCAATCGCAATATCCGAGCTGGTAGATTCCTTGTTGATTCGAGCAAAAGACTCATCCAGTTTGGATTGTTTCTCCCCTTTCTCTTCATTTTCCTTTTTGTCATGTTTTTCGTTTTTTCCTTTGGACCGTTCTCTCCTGGTTGACATGATTAATTAATATTGAGTTTATTAGACAGTTAATAAAGAAGAGACACGTACGTACCCAATGGTAATCAAAGTTAATCCAAAAAAAAATTGAAAAGATTCTTGTGTAACGTGTTGTGTCCGAAATGTAAAGTGTACACGTTATGGCCACGTATACATAAAATCCAGTACACTAAGTGAGATTTTTTTGTCGAACAAATTCCTCAATTAATCCAACTTTTTAAAGTATCATGTTAAACCACATTACTTGTCCAATATATTTAGTTATTTATTCCAAGAAAATATTGGTAACAAACCAATATAAATAGCACTTTTGATGGTTTTTCATTACCAGCACAAAAACACGTCCACTTCAATGGCTATTGACCTTGACCTATTGACACGCTACAATTAAAGCATTAGAAATTAAAACAAACCAGCAATCGATGAGATTGAAGAACTGAAAAATACTAATAGTGATATGTCAAATCAAATGTTACAACTGAAAGGGGAAAATGAAAAATTGGTACAGTCAAACAATGTCTTGAAGGAAGTCCTTAGTCAACGTGAGCAAAATCTTAAAGTGCATAAAGTGACACTGAAAAACATGAAAACACACAATCTACTTCTGAGAAAATAATAGAAATGTTTAACAACAAACTTAATGTAAAATTGAACATCTCCGACATAGACATCGCCCACAGGCTAGGATCATTCAGAAATGATGGAAATAGACCAATAATATGTTAATTCATTTCGAGAGTGTCAAAAAAGTTAGTTCCTATGAACCGTAGAAAACTGAAAGGGACACCAATAGTCATTAAAGAGGACATAACGAACAAAAAAGCAAAACTACTACAGGAGGTGTCTCGTATGGATCGTGTCAAAAACGCATGGTCAGATGATGGAAAAATCATTGCAGTTCTTCAGAATGGATCTAAATTAAAAGTTAATATTCACACTGACTTGAGAAATATCAACTAAAATTTTGACAGTTTCTACCACGTGCTTTTTATGTCTTTTGTTTACAAAAAGCTAATCACAGAATAAAGAAATTTCATTGGATTACCAAACATCACATGATATAATGACCTAATTCATATAAACATCTGATTGGATAAACCAAGTCATGTGACTTTTAATATCAAAAACGCAAGTGTTACTCAGGATCTATTTCTCCACACATGGAACATCTATTCAATAATTGGAGCTTATAAATACATATACATAGTTACGAACAATAAACTTTAGTTTGATATTGATGGAAAACTATTAGTGACGTTATTGAGCAACACATTGTTTTATATTATTCTTACAGTGATTTACTGTATTTCAGTGGTCACGTGTGGGACAAAAGTCACAAGTCAGCTAAAAATAGACATGAGAATTCCCTAGAAAACCGGTCCAAGTTTGATTTTTATGTGTTGATGCCTTTATTGTTTTTGTCTCTTTCAGTAGTCTAATAAACTGTTAAGAGCCAAATTAAGACATTTCAAATTGTACAAGTTTTAAAAAAACAATTTTTTTTGTCATTGTTCTTTTTTGTTCGTTGATATAAGCACACGTGAATTAGCTACATAAGCGGCTTAAGATTGAGCGCGGCCTCGTGTGGCGAGGCCGCAGATACCAAAAATCTAGATTATGTCTTAAAGATGTAGAAAATGGGGATAACCTGTTTTGCATATTTTTACAGTAAGATATTTACATTACCTTTTAACACGGTCAGAATAACAATCTTGTTTTACTTTGTAGAAACGTTGCCTATATTGGTTCGTCCTCAAATATTTTCGTCCTATCCTCTTAAATTTAATTTCTGCCGAGATTCATGACACATAATTATATTTTTGATTTGCTGCTCACGTGTGGTGTATATCATTTCAAATGGGATGTACCACCTAGTTCAACCCCTCTCCACATAATGGAGTTATAAGAAATCTGGTAAAACTAGATATTCAATACCATACAACTTAGGAAAAGAGGGAAGCTCCATTTATCTTCGCTCTTGTATTTTATACATTATATAGAATAATCAGTTAGTGCATATATATTTGTTTGTTAGTACTAATTGATTTTAGTTCTTTACTTTTATTTACTATTATTATTTTTTATTTTATTTTTTTTTTACTTCTCTTTGGTCTGTAAGGCTGCTAAACACTATTTTATGTAATAAAAATGTTATACTGGATTTGTTAATAAGCCATACGTGTCAGTCTATTATTATAAGGAATGTAGTTACATAGCGTAATAGCCTATTAATAGCTCTTAAGTGCTGTTATTGATTATAGTTAAGTATTTGTATGTAATCTACCCAATAGTTACCCTTCTACACAAGATTTGCATATAGATATATTAACACATGTACTCTTGATTGCTTTACATCTTAGTTATATATATAATGCAGGATCTGACGGACATTGTTTTTTATCTTTTTTTGCAGTGCAAGGAATTAGTATGAGATTCACCTACAACTATTGAATATGGATCACGCATAAGTTTTGACAATTAATTATTTTTCAACTAAATCTGATGCTCAAAAAATACTTGAAGTATATACCATTCATATGCGACTTAGTATGAGACTTTCCTACCATGATGACGAAACTTGAATGGATCTGAGTACATAGTTTTTATGAATTAATCACTATTCATCTAGAAGTCTGATGAAACTAACATGAGATTTGACTACAATAATGATGAACTTACTTACTAAGTTTGATCACACTTGGTATTCGTGAATTAATTAATTTTCATCTAGAAGTCAGAACTATCTGTATGCCATAAACATGAAATTAATATGAGACTTGCCTACTATAGAACCTAATATGGATCACATGTTCTTTGTGAATTACTTATTATTTTTCATCTAGATCATATGTACATGTATCTTTACATCATAAACAAGGAATTATTATGAGACTTGCCAGCGCATAGTTTTTTGTGAATTAACTATTTTTCATCTAGTTAAAATTTTTATTATTTTCAACTTATATCTAATATTAGTTCAGATTGCAAACATTTTTCACAGATTACAATATTGTAAACATTTAGACATTGATGAAACATTTTACCTGCTTTTGTTTCTATACCATGCGTTGATTAAACCTATTATTGTTAAGTTGAAAATTGACTTCATTATCTGTGACAGTTATAAATAAACGAATGTTACGACTGTAATGGGTCAAGTTTTTGCAGTACTAATACTTATCTGAGAACAGTAGGAGTGAAATATTTTATTTTTTTTGTACAAATTTTAAATATTGGTTAGACATATTTTGAACTTGTATCTAATATTAGTTCATATCTAATATTAGTTCAGAGTACAATTATTTTTTTTTCATAACAATATTAAAAACATTCTGACAATGATGAAACATGTAACCCGCTGTTGTTTCTATTTCATCTGTTTTTTAAACCTATTATTGTTAAGTTGAAAATTAACTTCATTATCTGATTACAGTTATAAATAAGTAAATGTTACTGTTGTAACGGGTCAAGTTTTGCAGTACTAATACTTATTTGAGAATATTAAGAGTGAAATATTTTTAGTACAAATTTTAAATATTAAGCTGGAAATGTTTTGGATTTGTATCTGAAATTAGTTCATACCTTATATTATTACAGAGTACATAAGATTTTCACAGATTACAATATTGTAAATTTTGACATTGATGAAACATTTAAACTGCTTTTATTTTTGTTTCTATAACATATGTTTATTAAATCTATTACTGTTAAGTTGATAATTAACGTCATTTTCTGATTACAGTTATAAATAAATGAATGTTACTATCGGGTGCAGGTTTTTGCAGAACTGATACATATTTCAGTATAGTAAGAGTGAAATATTTTTTGTTCAAATTTTACCTACTGTTGTTTGGGGGGGGGGGCAGGTTTTTGCAGTACTGATACTTATTTCAGTATAGTAAGAGTGAAATATGTTTTGTTCAAATTTTACCTACTGTTGTTTGGGGGCAGGTTTTTGCAGAACTGATACTGATTTCAGTATAGTAAGAGTAAATCATATTTGTTCAAATTTTACCTACTGTTGTTTGGGGGCAGGTTTTTGCAGAACTGATACTTATTTCAGTATAGTAAGAGTGAAATATTTTTGTTCAAATTTTACCTACTGTTGTTTGGGGGCAGGTTTTTGCAGAACTGATACTGATTTCAGTATAGTAAGAGTGAAATATTTTTGTTCAAATTTTACCTACTGTTGTTTGGGGGGGGACAGGTTTTTGCAGAACTGATACTTATTTCAGTATAGTAAGAGTGAAATATTTTTTGTTCAAATTTTACCTACTGTTGTTTGGGGGCAGGTTTTTGCAGTACTGATACTTATTTCAGTATAGTAAGAGTGAAATATTTTTTGTTCAAATTTTACCTACTGTTGTTTGGGGGCAGGTTTTTGCAGAACTGATACTGATTTCAGTATAGTAAGAGTAAATCATTTTTGTTCAAATTTTACCTACATGCACTTTAGAATGTTAAGGTCTTCTTGAGTTCACATGAATATCAAATCCACTTGGGTTAATTTGAAAAGGTGCTTTAATTAATTTATATACTTTATTTGTTATGCATTCGTTACCCTAGGTTTTCAGTAGGTGTATTTATCAGTATTACTATTATTACTTATTAGTATGATAACTTTCTGTTGATATCTGAATTTAAGAAATGACATTCTCATATTTGTTATTTGTATGAATATGACATAAGAATAAAATGTGTATATGTTTTAATATCATGTCATGGATAGCATTTGCATAGAGTTTCCCTTTGAACTGTGACATTTAGAAAATATCGTAGGATGTCGGGATGTTTTTCTTTTATGGAAACAGTTATGAGAATTTTCTGTTGATATCTGATCTTAGCAAATGACAATCTTATATCTGTTATGTGTATGAGCATGACATAAGTGTAAAATGTGTACATGTTTTAATATCAGGTCATGGATAGTAATTAATTTATATACTTTACTTGTCATATACTCGTTACCCTAAGTTTTCAGTATGTGTACTTATTAGTATTACTATTATTACTTATTAGTATCATAACTTTCTGTTGATATCTGACTTTAGGAAATGACACTCTCATATTTGTTATGTGTAGAAACATGAAATAAGTATAAAATGTGTATATGTTTTAATATCATGTCATGGATAGCAATTGCAAACAGTTTCCCTTTGATCTGTTACATTTTGAAGACATCATAGGATATCTAGATGTTTTTCTTTTTTGGAAAGGATTATACCATTTTTGAATTTTTGTATACAAATGGATAATGTATTATAACTTAGCTAGCTATTCAAAACAACTTTTTGACTAAAGGTAAATTTGAACAAAATTGAATACCCAATTTTTACAGTACAATACTTATCTGTAATGAATATTTAATTTTGTAACAATCCTTGTCCTGGAGAAAGCATGTAGCATCCTTAATGTCATATTGAAAGATTTCTTTGAAATACCGTGTGTTTTTCTTTTTTTTATATAAACCTCGCCATAGTATAACTGTGTATATAAGTTGTTTTTTCCTTTTTTCTTGTTTTTGTTTTTCTATTATTATTATTGTGTCTGTTTATTTAATTTGTCAATGAAGTGAATGTTTCATTCCCACAATTGTTCATGTCTTAATGGAACATGTTCTACATTTGTTTGTTCATGAATCCAATACCCACTCTATATTGAGATAAATATGACTTGATATTGTCGAACATTTCCTCAATTTCCTTCATATAAACTTTTCCTGAAATCATAAAATACATGAAAATGTATTTATTTCCTTATATTAAGAACAGAATGGGAGCCAGATACATTATTTTTAGACATGATTTAATAGATGAATCAGTAAGAGCTGAACAACTCTCGCCTCTCAGGTTGATAGGTTTACGGGTTAAAAGGTATTTTTCAATGATTGTTATGAAAACTTATGATGTCGGGTAAACTGTTGGTAGCATCCATGAATGTACAGGGAATTAACGACATAAATAAGAGAAGGGATGTACTAAATTACTTAAAAAATAAAAAATTTAATATAGTCTGTATTCAGGACACACACTTAACTGAAAAAGACAAAATTATTACTCGCACTATGTGGGGGTTTGATTGCTATTTTAGCAATTACAGTTCACAATCTAGAGGAGTGGCTATTTTAATAAACAATAATTTTGATTTTTCATTTATAAGTCTGGAAACCGATAACAGTGGGAACCTTATCATTTTACACTTTAAATCTTATGATGTTAATCTATTTCTTCTTTGTATATATGGACCAAACCGAGATGTCCCATTATTTTTTAATAACATTGCTGGAAAATTGGTGACTTCAATTTAGTGTTGTGTCCTGAAAAAGACTACTTTAATTATGTAAATTTAAACAACCCTAATTCCAGGAATGAAGTTCTTGAACTCATGACTCAATATGATTTAGTTGACTGCTGGAGAGATGAACACTTAGAAGAGGCAAAATTCACTTGGTTCAAGAAAAATCCTGTCAAAAAAGCAAGATTAGATTTTTTTCTAATTTCTAACACATTACTCAACAAAATTGAATATTCTGATATTTTACCTGGATATAGAACAGACCATTCTTTAATTACCATGAGTCTTTTATTATCTAAAATTGATCAAGGAACTTCGTATTGGAAGTTTAACAACTCTCTTCTTAAAGATACAGACTATATTAAAAAAGTTAAAGATACTATTAAAAGGGTGAAAGAACAATATGCATCTCCTCATCAACTTAATGAGCTTCCAATAGAGAACATAAGCAGCAAAGATATTAAATTTAGTGTTGATGACAGGCTTTTTTTGAAACTCTATTGTTTGAAATAAGAGGTGAAACTATTTCCTAGTCATCCTTTCTAAAACGCCTTAGAACAAATAAAGAAAAATAGCTGATTCAGGAAATTGAAACTATAAAAAATCAAACAAACGTTAATCCAGATATTCTAAAAAAAAAAATAAAGAACTTTTTGAAATGCGCCAAAAATCTCTGGAAGGGAAATTTATTAGATCTCGAGCAAAATGGATCCATGAAGGAGAAAAACCTACTAACTACTTTTGTACTTTAGAAAACAGAAACTTTGTATCAAAAACAATGAATAAGTTATGTAATAAATCTGGGGAAGTTTTGGTCGATCACACAAAAATTATTCAGGAAACAATGAACCATTATAAATCTTTGTACTCGGAACATGAGGTGGAACCCTTTGACCCAATTACGTTCTGTGATAATACTGTACCTACACTTTCTTTTAATGAAAAAAATTCCTTAGAAGGAAAGATAACTAATAATGAATTACTTTGTAGTTTGAAAAACATGAAAAATGATTCCGCCCCGGGTAGCAGTGGTTTTGCTGCATCTTTTTATAAATTTTTCTGGTCCGACATAGGTGAATTTCTAGTTAGGTCAGTAAACGAATCTTTAGATAAAAAAGAACTTTCAGTCACGTTTAAGCAAGGAGTTATAACATGCATCCCTAAAGGGAATAAAGATAAACTTCTCTTAAAAAATTAGCGACCAATTTCACTTCTTAATGTTTCGTATAAAATCGTTTCAGCAGCAATTGCCTCTCGTATTAAAAAAGTCTTAAACGCAATAATAAGTGACGATCAGACTGGTTTTCTTCCAGGTCGATATATGGGGGATAATATAAGGTTGATCTATGATGTTTTGTTCTATTCAGAAAAATATGATATCCCAGGCATGTTAATGATAATCGATTTTGCTGCAGCGTTTGATTCTGTGTCATGGCATTTTATGTTTAATGTGTTAAAAATTTTCAATTTTGGGGAAAATTTGATTAATTGGATCCAATTATTTTATAAACATATTGAGTCATGTGTAATTGTCACATGTAAGATTGGTTCCCTGTACGTCGTGGATGCCGACAAGGAGACCCTTTATCTCCATATCTGTTTATAATCTGTGCCGAAATAATGGCGTTAATGATTAAAAAAAATTCTAACATCAAGGGTATCAAGATAAATAATGTTGAGTTCCTGTTATCTCAATATGCTGATGATACCTCTATTTTATTGGATGGTTCTGAACAATCACTTTTTAACACTATGCAAGTACTAAAATTATATGCTAAAATATCTGGTTTGTGCCTTAATATTGACAAGACTAAAATTATCTGGATTGGTAGCATGAAAAATAGTAGAACAACCTTATGCCCACAGTTAGACTTAATTTGGGAACAAGGCACTTTCAATCTTTTAGGTGTAAACTTTTGTACTAACCTTGGTGAAATGGTAAAATTAAACTATGACAAAACTTTGGAAGAAATAAAAAAAGTCTTTATGCAATTTTCAAAAAGAATTTAACTCCAAAAGGAAAGATAACTGTTATCAAAATTTTAGCTCTTCCAAACATTAATCACTTATTCATGAGTTTACCTTCCCCTTCCGAACATTTTCTTAATAATTTACAAAGTATTTGCTTCATATTTCTTTGGAATGATGGCCCAGACAAAATTAAAAGAAATTATATCACTCAAAATTATGAAAATGGAGGTCTTCGAATCATTGACATAAAAAAAATTATGTACTCACTTAAATGCACTTGGCTAAGAAGAATATTACTTAACAAGTCGAAATATGTAGACTTTATAACTAAATTATACCCATTTATTGATAAGATTCCACATTTTGGAAATGAGTATATTAACATAAATTTAAATCAAATTACACATGTATTTTGGAAGGATTTTTTACTAAGTATAGTTTGCTTAAATGAATCCTTGTCAATAAATTCAAAAACATGTGCATCTCTACCTGTCTGGCATAATAACTTGTTTAAAATTGGTAACAAAAGTGCTTTCTACAGAACATATTATGAAAAAGGTGTAGTCTTTCTTAACGATTTTCTTAATGATAATGGACAACGGATGTCATATGAATCCTTTCTCAACAAATGGACTATAAACACTAATTTTCTACAATATAATAGTATATTGAGATCTATAATGTCTGCTCTCAATAAACATAATATTGACCTTCCATTAGATCTAACCTTCCAACCTCTACAACCGTCTTTGAATCAAATTGTTAACGCCTCAAAGAAAGGCTGTAGAAGAATTTATGATACCCTTCTACAAACACAATCTTCACCAATGAAATCTCAGGTCAAATGGTCTGAAGAACTTAATTTACCTGATAGATTCAAATGGCCTTTCCTCTATAAAAATACTTTTAAGGTTACCAAAGACTCTAAACTTCATTGGCTGCAATACAGAATTAATCACAGAATATTGGGCACAAACCAGTTACTTTTCAAAATGGGTATATCAACACATCCTAGTTGTACTTTCTGTCAACATAATCAGGAAACCATCAGTCATTTATTATATGAATGTATTCATGTTGAAACTTTCTGGGACAATTTAATAACATGGATAAATCAAAACTGTAATGTTCATTACACTCTGTTAAAAATAGATATTTTATTTTGGATTCTCAATATAAATGTTGGTTTAAATATTATTTTACTAGTAGCTAAACAGTACATTTTTAGATGCAAAACTAAAAATTCATTTATCAACTTTGAGCATTTAAAAAAAAAATACAGTCTGATATACTAAGTGAAAAATACCATGCTATCAACTCCGGAAAAATATCCCATTTTAATAAAACCTGGCACAATTTTTCACAACTCTGGAACCCACAACCGTCTTAGTTTTATTTAATGCTTTTACTTTGTCTTTCTTAATTATCTACAAAGCCTGGCTCCCAACCTAATATGGCACATTTAACATCTTGTGCCAGCATGAACCACCAATGACAATTGCATGACCTACTGTATTTCATTATTTATATTTACCTTTCAATAATAATGTTAATAATACATGTATACACAAAATAAGACAAAAGCTGTAAGCATATATTTTGTAATTGTTAAATTTATGTAAAATATATATAGTTATTACAAAATACATCAAGAAAATCTACTTAATACTTATTATTACCTCGTGGTGGCAGTTTTTAGTTATATATTAACACATATTATAACATATTGTTCAGTGTAAGTTAATATACTAGGTCATAATCATTACTAGTTAAATCCTGACAGTGCTATATAAATACAGGTTTATTTCTTATGTTGACATACTCAACAGTTTAACAAACCCTGTGAATTGAAAAATGTAACCTGATACCAAATGTAGCAAATATGTTTACATGTTAAGTATGAAGTCTTCGTTAACTATAATACTGTCTGAAATTACTTAGCCGCAAGTGTTTTTAAACTATTGAGTACTGTATTTATGTGTGGTATTTATTCACCATTAAACATTTAAAATACAATTACTTCCATTACTTAATACGGATTCAATTATTCATATGTATCTTAACACTTGTTATGTTTTTCATTTCGATTATACCACAACAAATGTTAAGTAATGTTATTATAACTTGCATAAAATTCTGAACTGTCACCCATGAGTGTAAACCATTCACCTTTTTACAGTTTTTTGTCTATTTTTACGAATTGTGTTGTATTGTATTGTTATTTGTGTATTATTCTTTGTATATGAAAAAATGAGTAATAAAAAATTACAAAAAAAAATATTTAATGAAGCTTCAATGAATTTACGAGAGAGGTTGTCAAATGGTGATCAGGTCAACGAGTTTATCCCAATGATTGATCGTGCTGAAAAGAAAGAAATGTGCATTCTTGGACATTCCTGGAATTCAAAAGAAGATTTGATTGCTCTTAAACAACCAAAGAATACAGGATATGTGGATCAACTAACCAAAAGAGTGGTTCTTAAGAAATTAGCGTTTGATCCGTTAGGATTATTCTCACCTGTTTTCCTACATGGATAAGTGTTATTGCAAGGGCTTTGGAATAAAGGAATTGCCTGAGATGAAACTATTGTTGATTCGAATATAAAACGGGATTGGTCTGCAATGGAAATTGCGATAGAGAGTGTGTCTCAATACAATATTCCTAGGATGATTTCATTGCAAATTCAACGTAAAGTGATCACCAATTTTGTTGTTGTTGTGTTTCTGTGATTCCACATCAGTTGCTTATGCGACGGCGGTTTACTTATATCAGTATGATGAAGAACAGTCTTCGTGCAATTTGATATTTGCAAAGACAAGACTTGCTCCTGTGAAAAGTGTTACTATCCCTAGGCTAGAATTATTGGCAGTATTGATCGGAGTTAGATGTTTATCGTTATGTGAAGGAGCTAAACATCCAATATTATTGCCACCTAAAGAAAGGTTGACACAAATGATAATTGAAAAGATACACAAGGAATACTTTCATGCTGGAGTATCACAAACACCACCCAGAATACGATCAACTAACTGGATACCAAAGGGTCGATCTGCAGTAAAATCAGTTATACGTCAGTGTACTATATGCAGAAGAACGGAGGTGGTCCGTATATGATGCCTCCTATGGCTCCCATACCAGCATCACGAGTAAAAGAAGCTACAGCATTTTCTAAAGTTGGAGTGGATTATTTCGGTCCTTTATATATAAAGTCACCAAAAGGTGTAAAGAAAATATGGATGTGTTTATTTACACGTATGGCTGTTCGTGCTGTTCCCTTAGAAGTAGTTCAAGATATGACTTCAGATGAGTTTATTTTGGCTTTGAGAAGATTCATTAGTCAACGAGGTTGTCCACATCTTGTTTTGAGTGATAACGCACAACAATTTAAGTTAACAAGTGATATATCGACTTCTATTTGGGATAAAGCCATTCGTAGTGAAGAAGTCCAGTCATATGTAGCAGAAAAGAACATGAAATGGAAGTTCATCGTAGAAATGGCACCATGGATGGGTGGTTTTTACGAGCGTCTTGTAGGTGTTGTAAAAAATCACTCCGGAAGACGTTGGGGCGACTTCTACGTACCTTGATCCAGATGCAGACTTTGATAAAAGAGATGGAACCTGTTGTAAATTCTCGACCATTAGTGTATTTTGGTAATGATGTGAACTTTCATATTACCCTTACACCGAATCATTTCCTCACATTAAATCCTAAAACCAGTGTTCCAGAGATAGATGTGTGTGATTCTGATTCGGATTACCTACCAAAGGCAACATCCGCTGAAAAGCTATTGAACATATGGAAAAGGGTACAAAGTTTCTCAACGACTTTTGGAAATTGTGGAACAATGAGTATTTTACCAGCTTACGTGAAAGAACTCAGTTACGTCTAAAACAAAGGAGAGTTTTATCTGATATTTCACCAAGTGTTGGGGATGTTGTACTTATCAAGGACAACGTTTCTAGAGGTTGTTGGAAGATAGGAAAACTTGTGAGTTTAGTGAAGAGTAGTGATGAATATATTCGTCCAGGAAAGTTTTTTTACCATCGGGTAAAGTCTTTCGACGTCCAATAAGTTTGTTATATCCTGTAGAATATAGCTCTCCTGATACAGAAGGTTCTCTGTCAAGATCATCTTCTCCGGTGGGGAGAGCTAGCCTTCAGCATAGAATACCGTTAAGAGAATCAGCAGAGAAAGCGAAAATGAAGATAAAAGAGTGTTTGAAGGCTTGATTATTGTGCTATATAAGTTCAAGTCAATTTCGTAAACTGTAACCTGAACAGAATTTGAATGGTCTTTATTGATATTGAATGTGTCTTAACGGAGCAAGAGTAATTAGTGAAACCATGTGTTATCCCAACGGAGCAAGAGTGTATAGGAACCATTGAAGCAATAAACTGACACGAGATTTCATGCTAAAATGAGTACATGATTCTCGTGCTGGGTGTATATTGTCACCACGCTACATTTTCAATTTGATTGTCGGACAGTCAACACATACAATTATAAGCAAGAACATGGGGAAATATGAATGTGGAAAGAGTTATGCATATAAGAGAAATTTAATCAGACATCAAATGGAGAAACACTCAGCGAATGAATATTGGAACTGTATTAAAAATGACTGCAAAGCCAAATTCATTAGAAGGAGTTACCTTTATCAACATCTGTGTACCATTCATGGAATGTCTAAGTGTGATTCTAGAAAGGAGGCTTTAAGTGCTGTCAGGGGTGATAAACCTGATAATAATTATATACAAGATGTCAGTGAGGATGAGAGTATTTTTGACTTACTAAACCATGAAGAAATGTCTGACAATAAAGATTCCAGTAACGTGATTCCGGTAGGAAGTGATGAGAAAGAAAGTGTGCAAGAAGTAGAAGTAGACCAAAAGAATGAAGATATTGTTGATTCTAATGATGCTATACAAGAAGTAACATTAAGTGACATATCAGACGATGATGACGTAATCAGCAGGAGAGATAATATCATTAGAACCGTTACCCAACGTTACGTAATATGCTTCGAAAGGAACTCTTTTTACCGTGGTGATGATATTATTGGAACAGATGAGTACGTGTTCACTGACAATTATCATTTCTAAAATGATGAATGAAAAGATGATTGTTGTTTCTGTTGACGTTTTTTTGTTATTTGCGTTTTTGTTAAGATATTATTGACTGAATAAATCCATGTGATAAGGAATTACTTTCATATCGAAATGTATATTGTTGAATATTAAATGTAATAAGGAATTAACTTGTAGGTAAGGGATACTATGATATTATTTATACATTGTACTATGAACATTTTATTTGTTGAATATGTATCTCATTTATACAACTCCGGTGTGGGATTGTCGCGAAAGTACGCGAGTACTGATTTCTTGTTATGTTTACTCCGTTTTTGTTTTGGCGGGAAAATATAACCTCGACGTTGTATTTCTATCTTATATGAGTTAAAATTCATGATTCACGTTTTTCTTGTGTAACAATTGTATAACAATTCTTTTGGCGGCAAATAATGCTATAAAATGTGGTAATATTCTTAACCAGCAGAGCCATTAGTTAAAGTTACTGTGGAGTTATGTTGTTGTTATTACATGTTAATAAAAGGAGTAAAAGGATTAATTTTGTGTCTTTATTCATATGGTGAAAGGTGGAATTCCGCCATACTTATAAGTATGTGTCTAGACACGATCTTTCTGCTGACAGCATGTTTGGTTTGAGTTATTCCTATCTCCAATAATTTATATTGGCATGACACGTGATCGACAAAAGGAATATCATACTCTTTCATGTGTACATGACATATCGCTTATGTACAATCAAGTTTTCTTTACCTTACTGATCTACCCGAACTAATCCGAATGACTATTGGTTCTAAGAATTGATTAACTATTCTCTATTGTAAATACTTATTGTTGGTTCCCGGACTAATTGCAAATAACAGTTCATGTAAAGGAAATTCTACCCGCACCAGTTATTTCTCTTTGATTGAAAAGATAAAAACATGACGTAAACGGCGTCAGACATTAAATGCTGAAGTGTACAGCTCTTGTTTCATGGTAAAATTAACGTAAAATGAACTGCAATCTTGCTATTGAACCGACAATGCCAATTTATTCAAACTTATCAAATGACACCTAAGAAGCGCACAAATTGTATCTGAAATGTTTCATATGTCTCATCGTGTTTGACCATAATAAGCAAATCAGTTCTGTGCTAGGTATTACAAAGGGGGTAAATGTTACTAAAAGATTGTCATGTTCTGTGTATTAATTCGTCTCTTTCATAACAGCTTTCCAAAATATTATAAAACAAATAGAATGTATACTTCTCTGGAATTCGGTCTTCTACTAAGAGCACTGCTAAGTTTGCAATTATGCCTCTGTAACTAATTATGATTGTTTTTTTACCCAACGTGTAGAGGAAAACTGATTTGATAATATGAAAAACGACTTACATGTATATGATAAAATGAATGTTTATGGAATACCTGAACTGATTTTAATGTCGTTCAGCATTTTCAAAAAATCATATCTTTTAGTGCTTTTAGACAATGCAAGGGCATATGTAGAGATAGCTAATAGAAACGGATTATTTCGAAGCATCTGTTTATCAAGGTTCTCCACATATTCAATAGTCTTCTGAACATCTTCCTGAAATGCCTATTAACATAGAAACAATGGCATTATATACATTAAAAGATAATAAAATACAATAAATGTGTTTATATACATACGTTGATATATCTATTTTGAACAATTACACAACATTCAAGGGTAAATCAACATTTCAGCTGACAAAAAAGCAAAGCAAACGCTCCGTCTGGTGTAATAATGAGAAGGGTACATGATACTAGAGAATAAATTTGATATTTGGATGTTTTGTTATGCATTTGTTAACGATCTGCCTCTGTTCACACTTTTCCAGTTTTTTTTTCTGCGAATGTAAATTTTCCTTGCAGAATATTTAACATGTGTTGATACAGGTTATATTAGATGTGGTACTCACTTTCACATAGTATGTACACTCTTGTAATGATATAAGAACGAACGCTGCCAGAGAAGGATGTTTAGCTTTGCTTACATCTTTCACTTGTCCCTGCAATAAATTAATCAATGATAATCCACACATAATACTGGAAAAATAACATGCGCAAGGACCAAATTCAGCTATCATTACTTTATTAATATAACTTTGTTTAAACAAATATTACAAACATGATTTGTAATTACAAAAGAATACTTGAGGTATGCATTACAAGGTTTTGTAGAGTGATTTCTTTTGTCTATGAAGTTTGTGGTGGTAAGTTCGTGACATTTTAACAAATGATCATATTGAAAGTAAGTTCTGTCAGTTGTTGTGAGCTTTGATATGTAATTGCCGCCCGGCTAGCTCAGTTGGTAGCACGCTAGTCTACTGACCGAAGGGTCAAGGGTTCGATTAACGGCCGGGGCTAACTTTCGTGGAGATTGAACATGAAAATCTTTTGACGGCCATTCTCCATTTTTCCACTGATTCTTGTAGGGCAGTTGTCAGTCATTGACGAAAATATATTTCTAGTAGTTGGGTAACAGCTGAATCTAGCGATTTAGCCTTTCCATGAACATTGAGTAGGTTGACTGACCGCCGTTATATGACCTTTACAAAGTGTTGCTAAGGCGTTAAACCCGACAAAACAAACAAACAAACAAGAATAACATTTGTTATGGCAGATATGTTTATTCTTCTCATAAAAGTACTTAAGACCACTAATGGAATTAGTGAAAAGTTCAATGGGAAACTAAAAAGATGAATCAGTTGCTATAAATAACGTTATATCACGAATCTAAATAAATGTCTTTTTATTACTTACAATCATATTCCGATGGACAACAGGCATATTTTCAATATAGGAGCCATCTGCTTCCATTTTGTTTACAAGCCATTGTAATATAATTCTAATATCTTCTTCCAGATATACAGCGTCATCAACAATACGTTTAGCCTGACAAAACACTTTTGCTACAAATGCTGTAAGCCTGGACATAAAGTGTTAAAAAGGTTACACATAGGATTTACCTTTTTACGAAAAGTTAAGTGTTACATTACAATAACATAATGTATTGCATCACTTTCTCACAGAACATTTATGGTACTCGTGTACTAAATTGTATACAGATTTTTGATTTTTGGAAGGAAGTTTTTTCAAAGAATTCCTTTCTGTGTCAGCGCTCTGCGAAATTTAAAAAAGAACGAACAACACTTAACAATAAGTAAATGCGTCCAAGAAAAAAGTGCTGTAGAAAAATATGAATACTATCTAACGAAGATGAATTGGAAAAAAATAATTCAAACAAATACTCAAAATTAGGATATTTAATGTTTCTTTACATTAATCAAATATTATTCATACTGTGTACGGAGAATAGTTTTTTTGTATTATTGCGCAATATTATCTGCCACACGCTTGTATATAATATATATAATACTTAGTAGACGATTTTTACAGCTGGAGTTTACTAGAAGAACGTAGAGCGATGGTCAGGTGCCAATGAATGGCTGACTGAATGACCGTTGCAGATTGTCAATCATGATGTAAGCAGATTAGATTTATACAGAAATATCGGAATAATTTAATTGAAGGTTAATATACAATGATATTACTAAGTGTATTAGCTATGCAACATTATATTATTGGACAGTAAATGCAATTGGAACAAAATACAGTCATCAATGATGTATGTACCATATTAAAAGCATATAAGCATGCTAATAAAAAGAAATCTTTGAACAACAACCTGCAAGATAATCAGAGCTATATATCCTGAATTCCAAGATCAACTAATTAAAGTCCAAGGAAGAAATACATACATATTTTATTTTTAATGTGCATAATTAATAAATTGTATCACATCATTATGATGAATAATTGACCAGTATGACTTAAAACTCTAAAAATTAACTTTTTCTGAATTACACATTATGATGTTTTTTTCTGTGAAAAGTCCACATTAAGTATGTTTTTTTACATTTCGTACATAAATATTCATGAAAATATCACATATTTATTCTCTGCCTTTCACTCCTTCCTCAAAATG
This sequence comes from Mactra quadrangularis, assembly GCA_025267735.1. Classification (NCBI taxonomy): domain Eukaryota; kingdom Metazoa; phylum Mollusca; class Bivalvia; order Venerida; family Mactridae; genus Mactra; species Mactra quadrangularis. The sequence goes on along the minus strand of CM046305.1, from coordinate 40,506,037 downwards.
CCAAAAATTGGGATTTTCTTTTTTCACTCGCTAGCTCCATTTTGTTAGACAAAATCCTTAAAACATAATTATGGTCAATTAGTTGTGGCCTTAACGCCATAGCAACACATTGTATAGGTTATATCACGGCGATCAGTGTTCCTGAAAAGGCTAAATCTCTGGATTTAGCTGTAAGTGACTGACTACTGCCTTGCATTATTTTGAATAAGTGGTAGGAAGGGGGAATGACCGTAGAAATTATTTCATACCTTAGCTCCACGAAAATATGACCCGCCTATGTATCGAACCTACAACCCATCGATCAGTAGAATAATGTGCATGTGAAATGAATTATGAAACATAGTTGATAATGAATCATAAAGAGATAATGATTGATATCGGAATAGAAACTTTGAACTCTTAAATCTTTCAAAAATTCCTCCCGACAGTACTTCAGTACTTTGATTTACATTTGTCAGGTCGCCATTAAAATAATAATCACGGAATTCATTGTCAACTCTTATTAGTATAATTACGTAAATTATTAGCACAATTGTTAGTGTGTGTTTTGCGACTAAACCGCAACAAATAAAATTGTTTTTTTATGGAACTTTCTTTACCTTCAAACAAGTTAAATGCACTTTTGAAAAGTAAGCTCTGCCAGTTATTGTCAGTTTTGATAATAAAATACATTAATCATTATCTGTAAGTTATAATGAGCATATTTAATAAGTATTGTAAGAAAATATACCATGTACTTGGTTGACGATGCAGCCAGGCAGAATATGAACCATCTGGGTGTCGATACATTGACGCTTCCCTGATTATACCTGAAATATTTACACAATCTGACTGTTTTATGCAATTTGAACTAATTTTATTTAACGCCGTGCCAACACAATTGTGGTCATTTTACGGCGTCCAGCGCACCTAACCCAGCTTTCATGGACCGTTGACTAGAAACAGTACTCACCTACCCTTCCACAATGCCGGAAATTTTCCATTTATCTTATTAATCGAGAAAAGACAATAAATTGTCAAATTTTATGACGAAGCAAGACTGAAGTAAATGATTGATATCCACATTTTTTTTTATGATAATTCGATTCCCGCACAATGTATTTTAGATGAAGAAAGCCGACGTTACTTACAACATTATATAATTTAAACTCATAATATCAACAGATACATTAATGCATGATTTATGTTAACTGACCATATCTTATGTATTCAATCCCTTTGATTCCAGTATCAGTATCCATAGTTCTTGTTTTTTCCATATAATTAATAGCATAAACATTTGCTGCAAGAAACATCATTGTAGTTTCACCATCGCCCGCCGGCCTTTTCAAAATATATTCAACCCCTTCTTGAAGTAAGGTCTGAATATCATTTTTAACACCTGAAATTACGAAGGTAGATGTGTACATGTTAACATTTTTAACAAAGTTGCTCGTTAAATTTTGTGTTTGCTTAAATTATTCATAAGTGTATTTAGGAGTTATATTACAAATAATACGAATGCATGTTGAGTATTCTGTGTAAGAATGCATTTATTTGATCAATATCTATTGTAATTAAAACATGCGCACATTTTTTGTTTCTGCTTTGCTCGAAGTCTATTGAAAGGTTACCATTTTTATCAATGATTTTATCGAAGAAAATAAAGTTTGTATAAATGTGTACCTTGGACATAACCAGTTCCACTTCCTGTGTTTGGTATGGCATCATCAGGTAGATCAAGACTGACTTTAAGAACTTGTGTTGGTTCGTTTTGTTCCACAATAATTTCTGAATCATAATAACTAAACATCATTTTGTGCTCGTAAAAATGTGTTGCACTTACCTAATAAGTTAATCTAGCGGCCTGTGCATAAAGGAAATAATATCTTTTTTGTAACATCTATATAATATTTAAAACCCAATTACAGATAGATTAACGGAAGATGTAGAAATGTGCTTAAAATTTGTTGTCATTAAAATATAACACGTGTTATACAAACTTAATAGCAGTTATATTCTTGCTCTGAATGAATTCAAACCCACACATATTCGACAATCAAAAATCTACATTCGGTAAAATAGGTCAACACAGCGTATGTTTTAGTTAGCCTGTGTAGAATTGTTTTGGTTTGGATTCATAACTAAAAAATAAATTCATATTACAGCATCAAATATTTAGAGAATCATAAGACAAGCAACACTAACATTTCATTACACACAAAAGATTAGGTTAGATATGTAAACATAGTTTAATCAAAGTGTTGAAAGCACTTAAGTTTAGCGATTTCAACTGCATTTACCGGATGTGCAAAGTTGAATTAAGAGACAAGCATGACCTGTCAAAGTGAATTAACGAAATATCTGTATCATTTGCAACTACATGTTATTATTTAATTCACATTGCATTTCCGGTTTACCATTGATATCACCCAAAATAAATTGATCAATACCGTACTCTTGTATCCTTTAAGAGTGTGTTTTTACGTATTTACTGCAGTATGGAATAAAAACACTAATTAAGTCAATGTTACTCAACTCTGCATTATAAAGCATTATAATGTATTAATGCACTGTAACGCGTATAATCTAAATTAAAAATAGATTGTCTTAAAGAATTCACATTACATGTATATGATTTTTATTAATTTATTAAACATATTAACAATAAAAAGCATGCTCAAAATACTGGAAAATTAACAAAAACTATTTATTTTATCAGACGAAGATAATTTGTATGCTCCTATATACTGATTAATAATAATAAATGATTTGAGGCGATCATTTATAACGCTTATGAAAACACAAAGAATTGTTTTTAATTTTCAAAATCGGGAGAACCACTCTTTTCAGTTCTTGGCCTTTGTTTTGCTATTTTTACCTATAACACAGTCCAGAATACGTTTGCGAATCCAGAAATCTTGCAAACTTACTTTTTTTTATTTTTCATCCGATTTATTTCAAATTTTCAATAAATGTAGATCTACACATGGGCATAACACCAGCAAACTTTCATCCAGATATCTTTACTAGAAATATGTTTAATTTTAAGTCAAAAGTCAAAATTCGCATGGGAATCGGCAAATTCCCATGGGAGAATTGCTCTCCCATGGGATTTTTATGGGAGAAAAATGGGAATTTTCTCCCATTTACAAATATGGGAGAAAATTCCCATTTTTTCAAACTCATCCAAACTAACATTTAGAGATAGAATTGGATAGATCTATACGTACATAACATGATTCTAAAGAAAAAATGAATAGTTTGTCACTTTTAAAGCATTTAAACACCATTTAAGAATTCTCCCATATTAGAAATGGGAGAATTCTCCCATGGGAGAATTCTCCCATTTCTGTATATGGGATTTCTCCCATGGGAGAATTCTCCCATTTTATAAATGGGATTTCTCCCATGGGAGAATTCTCCCATTTTATAAATGGGATTTTTCCCATTGGAGAATTCTCCCATTTTATAAATGGGATTTCTCCCATGGGAGAATTCTCCCATTCTGAAAATGGGATTTCCTAATATATTAGATTTAGCATATTTTATAAAGAATTTCTAAGGGAACTGTTATTTAATGATTAGATATTGTCGTTTTATACTATTTGACTGTATTTTATGAGTAAATTACTCTACATAGTTGAAAATAGTGCTATGGTTTTTTTATATACTGTAGAATGATTTTATAAAATCAAATATGGCAAAAAACATAGTCTCAGATAGTTGAAAATACCCTACATTACTCAAAAGCTGTGTTTGATAGTCTACATTATTTAAGAAATCATGCCTTTTTTTCATTCAAAGTTGACACTTTCTTAGTAAGAGCATGTTTGTATTGTTTTTGTGTTAGATAATTGACTGGAAAAATGGTTAGTTATATCAGCAGCTAAAACATTTTTCAGTTGTGTTTTACACATTCCATCTGATTCCCGAATAGGGCATACATACTTTAGCAGAGTTTGTTCAAGGACTATTCTCCCTTGCTGATTCTCAGCCATGTCAGGCAGTTGTCAGTCACTGACTCAGTTACACAGATAAATCCATACTTTCCAGGAAAAATGAGTACATGGGTTGACTGACAGATAAGATGCGACTTATACAATGTGTTGCTACAATACAAACTTGCCCCCTAAAAAAACGGTCCATCAAAAAGAATAATAATATCGAAATAAAAAGCAGACTTTACTAGATGATACTGTAGCCTAAATTAAATATTCATAGGCAGATCTAGCAGGGCAGTGCTGGGGATTGAACTAATGGTCTGTATCAACCTGCCTCATGCATCAACCCACCCCGTGGAGTTTTTCCTTAATATCATATTTCACGATCGATAGAAAAAGACTTGGCATTAGTTCAATCCCCTTACTATAAAATAATTTAGAAACTACATAAGAACAATATGCACAGATTCTACTTAGTGAGTAAGTGCTGAAGTCCTCGACCGCAGTACAGGCTCGGACTTATGTAGTGCACCCTGTGCTGCAAGTGCTACACAGTAGTGCTCAGACCGATAGCAAACGTCGCGAAAATGCAGCAGTGCTACAAATATTGCATTACAGACTGCTATGAAGTGGCGCTTATGGTCCCATAATGCATCAGCACTGCGCTCTATTTCGCAAAAGTAAAACGGCAAAAACGGCACATTAAACAACAAAATATACTAAAAATACATAAATAAATATTATGATAATATTGTATGGATGATTTCAAATGTTTATATCCTTATAATTGTTGAAATCAGTTTAGTACTAAAATGTCCGTAGATTAAAAATGTAGATCCGACAAATAGAATGAGCATTGTTAATAGCAACGAACCGGAAACAGTAATTAATAAATGGACGGTTGTTCAACGTGTGACATTTCTCGCTTGAAAACCGTTAATATCACAGTAAATAATTGGAATAAATTTCTTAAAATTGGCAGAAATGTGAATTAAGATACATGTTACTGATTTAAACTAACGGAATTATGTGTGTTGCACTGTCAAAGTTTAAAAAATGGATACAAACAGTTGTTTACATGGACAACGTTATGACATATAAGCTATGTGAAATCAGGAATGATCTAAAATATCTTGGTGAAATTCATAGACCAGACATGATGCATTGTAATGATTATCCTAGTGCACCTGTCGAGATCTATGGGTGAAGCCAATGTTATCTGCAAACTATAAAGACTAAGAAATAAGCCTTACTGTTACAACTTACAGGATACAGTTAACATATGATAGAGCGAAACCTGACCGGACCATTAAGGTAAATTAATCATTATAGTTAAATGGTTTAATGTCATATTGTTTCAATATATTCTATTCCGGATGTGTTATTTTGTCTAAAAATTGAGGATGATTTACATTGAAACTCATTACTGTACTCATTGCATCTATTTCTGCGTTAAGTCCTGCTCCGTGTTATTTTCACTTTTCGGTCATTTCTATTGAAGCCACACCTACAAGTAAATAAAGGGACTTACTTTTTACTCAGAAAGATATTTTTTCAGATGGGCAACTGTCCTTAGATGCCTCCTTTGTGAAGAAGAAGAGTATTACAAACAAAAAATAACAGACCTGTATGAATGTTTGAGTAAATGATCCAGTTATTGCTTTTTACATAACTTTTGCTATGAATGAATGCGGACTGAACTCATTTAAAATTTTGAACAGTTAATTTTTTATATTATTGGACCTATTATGACAGTGTGGTACAGACTATTAACACCTCACATCCAGATTTACTTCCCTTACGTAAAGTTGGTTGTCAAGTGACTTGATTAATGCCAGTGAAATGGAGAAATGTAAACATTTGATGAGGTTTCACTTTGCTACTCTGTAAATGAATGATTGGTGGATGTATTGAGCAGAAAAGAAAAGAAATGTGATGCCCAATTCACACAGGCAAAAAATTTGACCGCGAGTTGCGGCGAGTTGAAACTCGCAGCAACTTGGCTGGTATCGTGTAGATCTCGTACTGATGTCGATGCATCTCTCCACATGTCGCAGCATCTTGGCTTGTCCCGGTGACAATTTTAAACCGTTTAAAATTCTGTCGGTGGATCGCCGAACTTTTTATCTCGTGTAGATGTCAAGAGGATGTTGTATGCATGTCGTGAAAAATCGTACTTGTGTCGTAGTAATGTCGTCACATGTCACCGTGAAATCTACCTCAGCGAGATGTGTGCAAGTTTATGCAACATCTTCACGAGTTTGCGCGACCTCCTTGAGACAATCACACAACATTATCGCGAGTTAAATATACTTCGGAAGAAATCTGTCAACAGTTTTTATTTCAAGCTCAAGCATCAGACGGTCATAATGTCCAAAGTCAACCCTTCTCATAATCCATGGTCTAACCCAATACTGTCGGCGCGCTCTGCCAATACTATCTCTTGTTAAACGATTTTGAATCAGTCTTGCTATTTCAAGTTCGTCATCGGCATCTTCTTCATCAACATGCGCCATCAATGCCACCAGTCTGATCATTCTGTATGTCTTTCACCTTTTGGTGCTCATGCGCTTTGCTTGCTATTTATACAGCCTTCGCCAGATGTCGTGTCATCTAAAATGTGTGTCGCACTACTCTCTCCACAGATCGTAATGATCTCGTAAACATGTCGCGTTTAAATCGGGATAAATCGTCGAAACTCGTAGTAGCTTGTATAAATGTCGTAAGATGTCTAGAGAATATCGTGTACATGTGGCTGGTATGTCGCTATAAATTATTGCTGACCGTCGATGATCGTGGACATCTCGTGTGAGTGTCGTACAACACTCGGGCAGATGTCGTGCAAGACTCTTTATAACCAAATATCGTGACAACTCTTCCATTTTGGCCACGAGATTAAACTCGCCCATTGTTGCGGAAACTCGCAGTACCAACTCGCGAATATGTGACACAAGCTTAAGAGACTTTGTATAAAAAAAATTTATTAAAGAGCAAAGTAATGCAGAAATAGATGCAAACACGGTAACAGTCATGAACATGATGAACATACTTTTTGGGATAGAATCTAGTTTTGCGGACCCAGCTATTGCGCATGCTAGGACATAGCGTTGTTTACAAATTTTGAACCCCATTTTTTTACCAATGCAGTTTTTTTATTCATTTCTTTAATGAATTATTTTCAATAACTATTATGATATGCTTTTTGTTATCCATTTTTTATTATCAGCGGGGTGCTGAGGCAGCAGCCCCCATAATACCAGAAAATAAGCGGCATTTACCTTCGTGCGTCTGCTCATAGAAACGGCACGCTTTGCCCGCTTATTTGTATTTACTTCCAGGGTCCGCTAAACTAGATATGTTCCTACTTTTGGTTTGAACTTCATATTGGACAAGCACAAAGGATTGAGCATGCATATGTATGCTCCTTCATTTCTGCGACCTGTCTTTACTTGCTAGTATTCTGTGCTTTGCATCACTCATATCAATAAATGCCATGAAACAATAAGATAAGCTAAGTAATTCAAATACTCCATCATTTTTTACTTTATAAAAAGGATGGATTAAGAATATTGGTCAGTGGATTCATGTTAAAATCATATTACTTTTGCTGGAATTTATAATGTTTTTGGAAGACCCTGTAATGACTGGAGGCAACAGGTGGGTACGAAGAATCTGAATATTTTGTCTGCAGAATCTGATGTAGACTGTGTGCAGGATTGGCCCAATCCTGTTGGCTGAATTTTTTTCTGAATGTAAGCCTCTATGAAACAAAATCACTTAATTAAACGGTTGCAATGTATGGTCATATATTATCGGATATCCCAAATGAAAACACTGAGTAAATATTTTGATTATACAATTGATGATTGATTGAAAAGCTTTGTTAGTTAATTTCCACTGATTGATTATGATTTTTTTATTATTTTGAAACCCTAACATTTTCTGTATTTTCACTTTTAGCTTTTATAAAGTTCTTTTACATATTTTTAACATGTTCCAAGTATCACATAATTATGACATATAATTTAAACACCACCAAAATTTAGATCGTTTTCTTAATGTAAATTCTCTTTCTCAGTATTATATCCATATGTTCTCTAAAATCAGTATTGTATGATATATTTTATAAGAACTATATTGGGGGTGGGGGACAATAATAATTATTCAATGAAGTTAATCAACTTAGAAGAATAATACTTTGGGTTATCAATTAATCATGTAGTTAATGTTAATTTGTGACATTTTCAACTAATATTGATAAGACATCTTCATAACTTTGATAAGGTAATATGTTTAAACATTTAAATTCTTTTAAGAAAGAATAAATAGAAATATAGTTGGTAAAGAAATAAACTAAAAGTTTAGATTTTTTTATATAAATCCTAAAAGTTAAGACATATTAACATAGACCCTAATTTAATTCTATCATTTTCCAGATGACTGATTTTAACCTTGTTACATGTATATAACCCTCTTATCAGACTAGATAACATTCACACTAGGGGTCCTGCATCGAAAGGAACAGTTTTGTTAGATATTTTATACACTGTTAGATTTTACTGGGTGCTGATTGGCTGCTGTCTATAGTTACACTATGATATGTTAGGGAGTGATCATATATTTTACCTTAAAAAACAAAACTCTGAAAATACAAAATGCTTGTACATGTTTTCATAGAGCAGTTTATTATGAAGGCCAATAGATAAAATTATATATCTGAGTCCGTAAAAATCTTTATAAATTATGGTTGGGCACTAAATATTATTTATTAACATTATTTATGTTTTAGTCTTTAAATACATTACATATTTGTAAATCAATGCCATTTTTACAATTATTTCTATACTATTAACGGCATTAAAATGTAGATCTAACATACCTTATTATAAACTCAAAATTTATTACAAGTCTTATGATCAGTGCATTCAAAACCAATATGAACCTAATAATGATAATATTTTGTGTATATCTTGTTGAATAATCTGGCTTACAACCAAATCAAATGTAAAAGAAAATCTGTAATTAACTTAGCAACCACCCTATGTTATACCAGTGGTTTCACTTCTCTCCATATTTGTATTTTTATAACTTGGACCAGTTCCAAATAATAGAAAAGTAAGCATCATTTAAACTTTGATATAGACTATATACTTGTATATTAAGATACAGACTATATATGGCTAGCATAGCAAAGATCTGATAAGAGACATCATTTTGTAAGAATGTATTTATACATATATTTTTTGAGGCTGAAAGAAAACCCTATCAGTCCAATAGGAAAATTATATATTCATGTGTATAATATAGATGTTTATTATTTTCAATACATGTATTTGATGAACAAAAACTCAGAGAATGACTTTATATATTTATAGCATTTTATACAAATTACATAGCAGACAACTTGTATCTTGTGATATCTCTGGATGATCATAAACATTATAAATAATCTTAAAATATATTAATGTATTTTCTTATTTTCATTGATAATTCAGTAATTGCTCATAGATGACAATTATTATAATTTCAGTAGATGTAGAGAATTAATTGAATTTCTTTTTTGCATTGTCTCATTTTTTCTTTTGATTTTTTTTACAACTACATATATCATTTATATACACATTATTATAAAATAACTAGTATTATGTTTTTGCTTTTTTTTTCAAAATAAGTCTGGTGTAAATCACCAATACTGTATATCAAATTGAACAGGATTGTAAATTACTAATAATAAAATCTGATCAATTTACCAATGAAAGAAGAAACAGTCAAAATAGTTACTATGGCAACCAGCTGATATCCCAGGTTCAACAGTCTATATATAGCCACAGATCTTAGATGAGATAAGCTGATTAAGGCTAATTGTAAAATACAATGTATAGATATACAGACTGTTTAATATAATGTCAGAGAGTAGATCTTATTTAAAGATAAAGCAATAGTTTAGTCTTATTTTAGCTACAATATTTATTTAACTTATTGTTAGATAAACCCTATGATGATTAGACTGTTAGCCAATATGTGTTTATGAAAAACAGAACTTGCTCTCACAAACTTAGAAGAATATTATATTATGCTATTATGTATAATCATTTTTTCTGATGAAACTAGAATAAAGTAAAATGTATACTAATATGTATATAGATAAAATTAAATTTGTTCAGTGAACTGTAGTTATATTAATGTCACCAGAAGTGTGTAAATCTTTTCTTCATTGGCCTCTCTACAAATATACACTAAATAAAACATTTATTTTTTATTGTATGAAACAATAAAAGCACTTGATTGATACACTTATAAACTAAAATATTATCACTGAAATGCCCAAGACACTCCTGGTAATTGAAACGTTTGAAGTACAGGGTTTTCCATACAGTAAAAGCTTCTGTAATTCTTCACTTGTTTTTTTGTAACATGAATTCCTGTATGCTTCTCCATTAACTACTGAATAGTTGTTCAATTCCTGAATTGGTACACATGAATCCACAGCCCTTTTCTTTTTGATTACATTTTAAAATTGAAACATTTGACTATTTCATTACCTCAACTTAAATTTTGTTGAATATATTTTGTCAATTTATCATGATTATGTTTCATTAAATGTCCACAGTCACAACAGTGAACTGCTGACATGAATTGATGTTTTAGTACTTAAAGGAGAAATTTACAAACATTGTCTTAAGTTAATTCAAGCACTAGCCAGAATAATCATGCTACTACTGGGCTAGATATAGTTAAGGTGAAGACTAATCTTGCAGGGAGGTATTATACAAAATTACCTGAGAAAAAAATGTATTGGGTTTTCAATAATTCCTGTATCCATGTATGCTAGTCCTGGGGTCAGGCTCGTGGGTTAAGTTAATGACTGCCATCTTAATTTTTTTCAGGCACTAGGTCCATTAATAACCTTATGAAGTTCAAGGCAAAATTATTAGCAGTAGTTAGCTTGATCGTATGAATCAAGTAGATTTCACAAGCCTGTATCTATGTATGCTAGTCCTGGGGTCAGGCTGGTGGGTTGAGTTGATGGCTACCATCTTTAATTTTCTCGAGCGGGTCCATTCATAATGTTATGAAGTTCAAGGCAAAATTATCAGCTTGCTTGATTGTATGAATCAAGTAGATTTCCCAACAATGTATCTATGACTGCTAGTCCTCGGGTCAGGCTAGTGGATAAAGTTGATGACTACCATCTTAGATTTTCTCGAGCAGGTCAATTTATAATGTTATGAAGTTCAAGGGCAAAACTATTAGCTAGCCTGATTGTATGAATAAAGTAGATTTCACAAGCCTGTATCTATGTAAGCTAGTCCTGGGGTCAGGCTAGTGGATTAAGTTGATGACTGCCATCTAAATTTTTTTCCGGCACTAGGTCCATTATTTATGTTATGAAGTTTAAGGCAAAATTATCAGCTAGCCTGATTGTATGAATCATGTAGACTTTACAAGCCTGTATCTATGTATGCTAGTCCTGGGGTCAGGCTAGTTGGTTAAGTTGATGACTGCCATCTTTAATTTTCTCGAGCACTAGATCCATTATTAATGTTATGAAGTTCAAGGCAAAATATTAGCCAGCTTGATTGTATGATCTAGAAGACTTCACAAGCCTGTATCTATGTATGCTAGTCCTGGGGTCAGGCTAGTGGGTTAAGTTGATGCCTTCCGTCTTAATTTTTTCTAACACTAGGTCTATTATTAATGTTATGAAGTTCAAGGCAAAATTATCAGCAAGCCCAATTGTATTTATCAAGTAGATTTTCTAACAATGTATCTATGTATGCTAGTCCTTGGGTCAGGCTTGTGGGTTAAGTTGCCAACTTAAATTTTTTTTAGAGCAAGGTTTTTATTTGTTTGGGACGTCAGTCCTGAACAGATATATCTACCAATTTTTAGACCCTCTCCGATTTTGAAATGGGGCCAAATCCAGAAGTAGTCCCTCAGTATATAAGAATAGAGCAATTCAAAATGATCGTCTGCTATGACAGGCGTAATAATTCCTGAAATATACTAGTTAATCGGTCTATACTGAAGCGTATGTAAAATAGCTTGTGAGTTAAGCGTCTCAGTAGAGATCTTTACGTTGTATTATGTAATAGAATGATATCAACTATCAGTTACTGCCTATCGCAAGTGCCAGTGTTTTTAAGTAGAGATGTTACATCAGCTTATGTTATAGAATGGTTCTATAGGAAAAGTTTAAAGAATGTAGTTAATGACTTTGACTTTATCTATTTTACATACAGATTGAGTTGAATAAATGTGCATAGATGATATAAGGGGTTATTATTGTCTAAAAATAGAAATATCAGCTTGTACGTAGTATTTTACTTTTAGCAGAGGTAGAAAGTGAACGAGTGATCTTTCGAACCGATGTATTGGAAAGTATGTATTGTTCTAAGAATGACCTCTTTACTTGTTGTGATTGAACACAAATCAAAAGTGTGTTCATCTGACCGGTTTAACTTCTGTATTTATAGGTCGATTGTTTGAAGTGTTTTGAATCATAGCAATGTTATTCTACCTATCACTGAACTGTTCTTTGTGTACAAACATAGTTGGAGCCAGAAATCTCATTTTACTTTTTAGACCCAAACAAATTCAGTGCCTTCAGCACTTTGATTTATTAATGTTTTTAAGTTCAAGACAAAATTATTAGCTAGCCTGATTGTATGAATCAAGTAGATTTCACAAGCCTGTATCTATGTATGCTAGTCCTGGGGTCAGGCTAGTGGATTAAGTTGATGACTGCCATCTTAGTTTTTTTTCAGGCACTAGGTCCATTATTAATGTTATGAAGTCCAAGGCAAAATTATTAGCTAGCTTGATTGTATGAATCTTGTAGATTTTACAAGCACGTATCTATGTTTGCTAGTCCTGGGGTCAGGCTAGTTGGTTAAGTTGATGACTGCCATCTTTAATTTTCTCGAGCATTCGATCCATTATTAATGTAATGAAGTTCAAGGCAAAATTATTACCTTGCTTGATTGTATGATCATGTATATTTCACAAGCCTTTATCTATGTATGCTTGTCTTGGGGTCAGGCTAGTGGGTTAAGTTGATGACTCCCCTTTTTAATTTTTCAAGTGCTTGGTCTATTATTTTTGTTATGAAGTTCAAAGCAAAATTTTCAGCTAGCCTGATTGTGTGAATCAAGTAGATTTCACAAGCATTTATCTATGAATGCTAGTCCTGGGGTCAGGCTAGTGGATTAAGTTGATGACTGCCATTTTTAATTTTCTCAAGCTCTATGTCTTTAATTAATGTTTTGAAGTTCAAGGCAAAATTATCAGCTAGCCCAATTGTGTTTATCAAGTAGATTTTACAAGCATGTATCTACATTATGTATGCTAGTCCTGGGGTCAGGCTAGTGGATTAAGTTGATGACTGCCATCTTTAAATTTCTTGAGCACTAGGTCCATTATTAATGTTATGAATTTTAAGGCAAAATTATCAGCTAGCCCGATTGAATGAATCATGAAGATTTCACAAGCCAGTACCTATATTTGCTAGTCCTGGGGTCAGACTAGTTGGTTAAGTTGATGACTGCAATCTTCAATTTTCTCGTGCTCTTGGTACATTATTAATGTTATGAAGTTCAAGGCAAAATTATGTGCTAGCCTGATTGTATAAATCAACTAGGCTTCACAATCCTGTATCTATGTATGCTAGTCCTGGGGTAAGGCTTGTGGGTTAAGTTGATGAATGCCAACTTATTTTTTTCTTACACTGGGTTTTTTATTAATGGTTTTAAGTTCAAGACAAAATTATTAGCTAGCCTGATTATCACAAGCATGTATCTATGTATGCTAGTCCTGAGGTCAGGCTAGTGAGTTAAGTTAATGACTGCCATTTTTAATTTTCTCAAGCACTAGGTATTAAATTAATGTTTTGAAGTTCAAGGCAAAATTATCAGCTAGCCCTATTGTATTTATCAAGTAGATTTTACAAGCATGTATCTACATTATGCATGTTAGTATTTTTTAAATGAAAACTTCATTTAAGAAATGAAAAAGAATCAGCTGTAAGCATTTACTATTTTAGACTTTAAAATCATTCAAAAGATTTACAAGCCGTCTTTTAAAACTTCAGCCCAATATCAAAGTCCAATATAAATAAATATCAAATATTCTACCATTGAAAAAATTGGATTTCTCCCACGGGAGAATTCTCCAATTTTGAAAATGGGATTTCTCCCACGGGAGAATTCTCCCATATGCGATATGGGATTTCTCCCACGGGAGAATTCTCCCATTCTTAAATATGGGATTTCTCCCACGGGAGAATTCTCCCATTCTAAAATATGGGATTTTTTTATTTTTGGACTTTTTTAATATTTTTTTTCACATTCTTGTTAAGAACATCAGTATGACGCCAAATCTGTATTTTTACCTAGTTGTGACCTTTATTAATGGAATTAGAAATGGGAGAATTCTCCCATGGGAGAAAATTCCCACATTTTAAATGGGATTCCCATGGGAGAGCCATTCTCCCATGGGAATTTGCTGATTCCCATGGGAATTTTGACTTTTGACTTGAAATTAAACATATTTCTAGTAAAGATATCTGGGTGAAAGTTTACTGGTGTTATGTCCATGTGTAGATCTACATTTATTGAAAATTTGAAATTAATCGGATGAAAAACAAAGAAAGTAAGTTTGCAAGATTTCCAGATTCGCAAACGTATTCCGGACTGTGTTCTATATAAGGGGAGTTTTGTTTTACGATGCCATGCAACATTTTGCATTTGTCCAATAGAATGAAATTTTATAAATAGATTTGGTCATTCCGAAAGCCAAAAATGTGTTATCAGAACGATAGGATTTAATTTCTTATGAATGCCTTTCAGCAATTTTATGTTCAATAACTTGTTTCCGCATTGATGCATCCTAACCAAACCTAATTCAGCATGAAAAAACCAACAGACTTGAGTTCTGAATATGAACTATTTATAAACTTTAGTGGACGAGTATGTTGTGATTCTTTTTTTTAATACATGATTTTGTGTCCAAATTCAGTCTTTTCAAACTCCCTGCAGCAATTATTCTCTTTAAAGTCATTGTAATAGTTAACCTTGCCATGTTAGTTACATGATGATACTATTGTATACATTAACTGCACTAATTTAAATACTTGATTATCAAAAGTGAGAGCAGAAATACAGTATGGTGAGTATTTAAATCAGCAGTTTTAAAAGTACGCATCGTAATTTGTGGCAGAATGTAACCAATTAATGACAAGAATTGTAACTGTGTCCAGTTTTCTCGTATTTATATGTTATAAATCAAACTTCAAAAACACAACAAACAAACCAATAGCTAAACTCCCCTATCAGACAAACGTAAGCAAACAAATATCGCCCAGCTTTGGACTCTGTATGACCTAATTTCAATATGGTTAAAACCCCTCCTTCGGAAACACATACGTAGCGAGACACATGAGATGAAAAAATATAGCATAACTACAAAGGCAATAATACTAACAATGTAATTAAAAACAAAGAGTAGTTACAATAAATACCGATCTGCAAAATGGCATTGTTCAGCGTGGGTTGAGTGACGTCATAGAAAATATTTTGATATCGTTTCGCGTATACATATCAAGGGGCTCGTTTCACAAGGCTATCGTCAGCTAGCGCTTTTTGAAAGCGATTTTTTGTAGCATATTAGCGCTCGCCGTGTGAAAGGTGCCCATTATAAAAGGAGAACTTTGGCACAGTTTATTTTGAATGATTTTATGTTCCATATGATGCATTTTTGTCTGTTATTCCGAAGAAAAGAGACAATTTTTACATACTATGTAAGAAAACTGGGTGGTTGTGGTAAAATAGAGTTCCATAGAACTATTTTGTCTTTGACTTCGGTTGGCTAAACGTGATACGACTGTCGAGATAGTCGTAATATGTTTACCGCCGCTTCGCAGCATTAAACTTAAAAACCGATTATAAGCATTTTGTACATGTAACTATTACCATTCCTTTGACCATGATGGTTTGTCATCAGCAATGCAATATCAAAGTAATAATGTTATTGGAGGTTACGTTCATCATGTTAGCTTGTAAAATTCTTAAAACACGCGAACGAATGTAATACCTCACGTACATTTGTTTATACTTTATGATATAAACACTACGATTACCACATATACAATATTTTAACTCATAAAACAGTTTATAATAGTGCATGAACTAAAATGGAAAATACAGTTATTTATTGTCGGTACCAAATTTTAAGTCGAAAATGTACTAGTTATTACTTAATAAGTTATAACTATGCGTTATTTGTCCTGTTAAGTGACAAATTCACTGCACAATATTTCCCTTTGAAAAAACAGGACCTATATTAGATCACTCATTTAATATCATACATCATTACACGTGACTGATTTAAGACCATGTTGAATATATTGAAATAAAGAGATGGCGAAAAGGAGTTTAATTTTTATTTCCATTGTGGTTCCTATAAATTTTGAATACTGATAATTTGACCCGAATGCAGCATGAATATTAAACTAAAACGTACATGAATCACAAATTAATAGTATCACAGAAGGCAATTACGAAATAAATAACTGTAACTAAAACTGCTAAAATACAGAAGACAACTATGAATTTAAATTAATAATTGTTTTTAAAAAATATAAATTTACGAGTCATCACACATCTTCGAAAAAAGATGGGATTTGACCAATCTCCGTAAACAGATATCCTGTAGATGTGTCTTACAGGATCTCTACTTAGTCAATGCAAGGTCACGACGAGACGAACTTTGTGTCGACGAATCAATGCGTAGCTTTCATCTAGACGAATACACTATTATTCACATTTTGAGTTTGTAATTTCTATTTTTAGACCAACGTTTGCATGCTAATTTAACAGCGGTATTATTCACAGTCTGCGATTGGATGGCGTATTTCAAATTGCGTGACGCAGACAATGTAAACAAGTTACGAATCATAACAATTCCGTCATGAATATTATAATGAGAAAAGGTCACCTGAACGTGACCTTCGTTTGGAAAAGGCCAGATCTAAATTAGCGAGTATGCGAGCGGTACAATTTTAGATCGAGTTTTAATCAGATTGGGATTTGACGAGAGAATGAAATAAGGGGAAAATTTCTAGCTTGTATAATGTATTATTTAATTTGCAATTCAATTACAAAGAGAACAGCCATAAAAGGCGAAGGAGCTCTTGCTAAATCCATTGACCTGAGGTAGGCTGAACCTTCCTGTTTCAGTGAATAATGTTCATTAACTATCACAATGAACCAACCATGTGTGATAGCTGTGATTAGAAATAATAGGAATTAAATGCATTTTAAGGTTAACTGGTGTTGTCCCACTTTGAATGTTGAAAACGTAACATATACGTAATAAATATGCATTCAAATAATGATGGTTAGTGAAAAAATAATACATTTACCATCTAAGATAACACGTTTGTCTTGTTTACAGTCTGTGGCTCTATGTGGATCAAGACATACTTGAAAAGTGATTTTCTCTTCTATACCTTCATTCTATACAAACATAAGCATATACTATAAACAAACATAATCGATTCTGTAAACTGTCAACTAGGTTTACCCTAGCATACTCTCCCTTCGTATCTGAGTTATGAAGAGTATGAGAAGGAACAGTCAATGCACAGAATAATAACAGTCTTGCTAAAAGCTTTCCTCAGTGAGATACTATTTTACCATTTATCGTGTGAACTCTCACAAATTTTCGAATTGATTAACATAAATAGTTTCTAATAGTACTCCAAATTCTAGGACTGACATTTACCTCTGCACTCAGCTTGTAACAAAAATTCGACACTTACCTCAAAGTATCCTACTTGATACAGAGGCAAACGGTGTAATTACTTTAGAAAATATTTTATCAACATACTTCTTTGAGAAATGCACATTCTGTCTGAGAATCAATCACACAATATGTGTTTTTATTGCTCAAATTAGTCCGACAGAGCTATTTTTTTATTTATTTATTGGAGTTAACGCCGTATCAACACAATTTTAGGTCATTTCACGGCGTCCAGCGCACCTAACCTAGCTTTCCTGGACCATTATCTGTAACCAGAACCCACCTACCTTTCCACAAGGCCGGAAACTTCTCCATATTATCTAATCAATGGAGGAAAATCGACATTATGACAGAGTTTACCCGACGTTTGTAATATTGTAGGATGTTATCATATGTAAGCCTTGGATAAGCAATAAAACTACTTCGATCAGGCACCTTTATCTTGAAACGGAAGTTAAAATGCATTCCCTAGATGTTTGAATGGTCGAACATGACAACAGACATGAATAATATACCCTTAAAACCAATTTATCATTGACTTGTAAATTTATTCTTTTTGAAATTTCACCTGGATACTAAATTTAAAATAAAACTCTAAACAGGGTCATT
This sequence comes from Mactra quadrangularis, assembly GCA_025267735.1. Taxonomy (NCBI): domain Eukaryota; kingdom Metazoa; phylum Mollusca; class Bivalvia; order Venerida; family Mactridae; genus Mactra; species Mactra quadrangularis. The sequence continues at coordinate 40,487,705 of CM046305.1, read as the reverse complement.
TTAAATTTCACATTTCGTCATCATCTTTGATATAATGAAAGCGATCGTATGATTCAACCTGTTATTATCAATTTCCTCCATTTAGTAAAATTAAAGGAGAATTGGACCCGTAAAATCATATTTATTTACTATAGTGTCTGACAGAATTTGCTCATACTGTTATGTGACAGAATTTGCTCATACTGTTATGCAATTAAGTATATTAGAGTTCTTACAACGACCAATAATGGTTTCACCACTTCATCTGTATATGATTTAAACCCTGTAGCAATCAAGGCAGAAGCACGAACATCAAGCTGTCCTTTCTTTAAAGGTATGACTGGATATCGTACAGTTTGTGCATTATGGCTTGGAATAAAAACAGTTGTTATCTTTGATGGTTTTGCTATACCTGCCTCCGAATCATAACACAAATCCTTGCTGCCTATTAAGTACACATTTGCCTTGAAAAGTAAAAGTAATTAGTAAGATAAAATATATGAATTTACTTTTAATTGAATGTAAGTTTTATAATTTAATGTTTAAATTAATAAAGTCTGTTTGTTTGACAGTTGTCAAGCAAAGTTATTGTGACAATAAACAGAGTATACAAGGTCATATGTCTCTTCGATTACAAATAATATTAGGATTAAGTATGTAACGTAAATAATGATTATTGGATATATTTGGGTCATTAATAATTATACGTTTAAGAAATTATGTGGACGATATGATATGCAAGAACAGAAATTTGTATTTTAAATTCAGAGCTAAAGGTTATTAAATATTTACGAAATACACTTTCTACTTTCGACAAGTATCAACAATGTAATATCACACTTACTGTCATGTTGTTCTTTGAATAATTAAATACAGTTGCTTTGACTTCTAGTTGTTCCAGTCTTTTAGCTTTATATGGAAGATATAATCGTATGAAAAACTTTCTGAATGCTTTCACATTTGCTGGTTCAGCAATACATACACCTTCGGAGGAAATACCTTGAACAATGACATAGAAATGATATATAGTTTATTTTCCAGTAAATTAGACCATTTTTCCTATGAGATACAATATTTACAAGTATTTAAACTTATTAGCTTACATTCAAATTATCGCTCCTGCCTTTCACACTACTACTGACTCACTCACACTTACAATCTCAAATTCAACACTTACAGCAAATGCACTCACAAGCTTGTCCTAATATTACATTCATTATATCACCCTTTATAACACACTTACCATGCACACACGTATACAGAAATATAAATACAGAAAACATAATACTACATTATAAATATTGACTTAGTGATAGTTACAATAAATATTACCCTTGCAAGAAGCTATATTTATAGTAACACTCAAAGTATGTGACCACTATTTAGTGAATAATTTACCATCGCATTTAATAATATGACTGCTATTTATAGATATACATATGTAACAATACATGAATAAATGATTTTTCCATTGTAACTTGAACTTATTTGAGCTTTCCAGTCAAAAATAAATTGATTAGAACACCAATGGTCAAAACATATTTTTTTACATCAGAAAATATAAAATAAAAACAATAATAAAACATAATCATGATAACTATAACATCTCAAAGCTGGAGTACGTTTTAATAAATTAGGCACACGTACTTTCAAATAAATGAAGCATGGCTTATATCTGTTACAATTTGTACATTTAAGCAATTTGTAAAATGACTAAAATTAAATGTCTAAATGCATTTCATGGTAACGAGATTTGCGAATCCATTTCCTCTTAATCTATATGATCATAAAAATCATTTGATAAATTTGTTTGCATTAAAAAAGATTGCTTATTTCAATCTGAACAAATTTCATATATAACAGACAATTATAATTGAAGTACATGCAGGTAAGGATATTGATTACTTTAGATACTAAAGTCTGCTTAGAACGTTTGGTCAGAGGAACTTTCTAGAAATGATATTTTATAAACAAAATATAACATCTTCTTACCAACTGCTTGGATCATCCATTCTGTGATTGAATCAGGATATTTAAGACTTATTTCCCTATTTCCATCGCTAATAAAGAATACCAAATTATAATGTCACTGCTTAACTTATTATAAGAACAACAATTATTTTATAAAATCAAAATCATATTTTAAAGAGATAAAATACATTTATACATACATAAGTTTTGCTAACAAACATACTTTTGTAAGACGGCGGTCGAAACTATTTTCGTCAATTTCTGAACCGAAAATTAGTCGTACATTTCACCTTTGCCAACAAATTGTTCCTTTGAACATATTTATTACACAATATATCTCACAATATCTTTCCTTAAATTAATCACTGTGCAATCATTATCTAACAATTAATGTTCTTAAACTAATGTCTTAATTGTTTAAGAACAAATCAAATCTATTATTATTATTATTGTTTTTATTAGTATTATTATTATATACCACATTTGTTTAGCGCTCTTTTCATATTTAAAATATGTTCAAAAGCGCTTCACAATCATATGCATAATTAAAAAATACGTGTTTAATTGAAAATGAAAATGGTCTCGAGTGTCGCAAGAGGTGAATATTGGTTAAGTCCGGTATACCGGATTCAAGGTCAACCAATTAACTTGCACAAAAAGACACAATCTCTTTCTCGCAACATATTCAGCATAATTGCCATTAATACATGAAATGACACGCATGACCTAAGTCAGCCTGAAAACGAACAAGGACAACCTGATCGTACGTCGAGCATGCGACTACTGTAACACGACTTTGGCATGATATGCCAAAAAACATGACTCAGTGTTGTTAGGCACAAAATACTTAAGTCAATGTTTAGGTTCCAATGATTATGCGTGTTAATAAGTACATAAAAACATACCCGTCTAGACCCCATTCTGTAAATTCCCAAGATTCACTGAAGTCGCGTCTAATTCTTACAGCACTTCCAATTTCTAAAGCTTTGCTCAGATCTTCTGTATAAGGATTTGTATCAAATAAACCACTTGAACGAAACTTTGGATCTAATAGCTTACCTGTGGATCATAGCGCAGTCTTAGAATAGTATAAACAAGTTTGAGTTAGATATACCATTTATAAGTTATTAAACAATACAATACTTAAATATTACTAAATTGTATCAGTGTTCCGTATAAGCATTTCAATACAAATTGTGCCATGAGCGATGATTAAGTTTAATTGTATTCAACCTAATTTCGATCTAAATAAGTAAAAATATGAGGAATTTGTGTTGAATGTTTCTTACCATTGTTGATTGTAAAACCAACATCTCTAAACGTTTTACATATTGTTACAAATAAAAGCTATCAGGTAACACATTCTAAAACAGTCATTGATATTTATTAAACTCATCTGACACATCTAAAATATCTATGAAACATAAACCGATAAAGTAATTCAAATAATACCTTCATTTTTTCTTGTTAAAATATGAATACATGAAAAGAAGAGTGCAGTTGCACATTTTATAGATGAATGAATCTTGTCTTTTTTCAGAATCGATCTTGATTTGGAGTAACACGTTGTAAACAGGCCGATTTTTTTCGGTTTACTATCAAGCACTTCATTGGCATAGCTCTCACCTTCCTCACAGCAAACTTGGTTTTCTCCCGAACATGCTTTAATTGATAACAAAATGAAGCAATAATTCATTGAGTCACGTTAACTTCAAATACAGATTCATAGAACATAACAGGACTTGTTGTTGTACTTTAATTTGGCTCGAGGATGTACATTGATGTAACTGAGTTCTAACACACATCTCTCTAGCATTAAGAGTTTCAATGATTTAAAGTAGACAGCATAATTCATAGACGTGCTCAAATCAACTCGTAAATATAAGTTCCAATTCCTGATTAATACATTTGGAAATATTAGCTTCGCTTTTGAGGTTGAACACATTTAACATCATTACACATTTATAAATTTTTAAATTAATTTAACTCATGTTTTTTTGTACCACTTCAAAAACTTACAGTTCTCAGCAAGCCTACGTGCTCTATGTTTCAAATCGCATTCTTCTGCTTTTCCTTTTAATGAGTTCTTATCAATTTTTGCATTGGTAAGTACTGTGAGACCAGCTCGCTAAAATTAAAACAAGCAAACATAACGGTACACATGGCGTATAATTCATAGTTTTATCAATATAGCCACGCTTTAAAGTCATTAGGATGATAAAATTACCATTTGTAAAAAAATTAAATAATAACAATTGTGGATATAATTTCTTATTATATCTTATTTCAACGCATTTACCTTAATAATTGTTAAAAACGTTAGCCAATGCATTGTTTTTTGTTGAACGACCTCTTATTACGTAAGGCCGGCTTGATTTGGATTCGCCAGTAACGTTCCGGCAAGTTGATGAATATCAAAATCCATTGACAAGCTCAATATACTATTGAATATAAGGAAAAGTATTTAAGAAAGTTTAGAGTACAATACCTTGAAAATATCTGCACTATTTGAACCGCTTCCTTCACCACACCCTAGATCATGTGAATCCAATGTATCGAACAGCTACGATGAAAAACAATGTTTGAATTGAATAAATTCGTTTGTCAATATTACATAGTAATTTGTATGATTGTAACACAGATCTTTAACACAGGGTTAGATTTTACTACAGGTACTTCAAGTAGAGTTCTTTATTTTAGTGTATTTGAGTATAAAAACCTTCACAAATGTAAAAACACGCATTGTCCCTGGAAAGCTGTAGATCTATGTATCCAAGCTTTTTATATGCCTCAAGCACAAGACTCAATAGTTACTGGCAATTGTCCTACTTTATACAGAGATTGGTAAAATATGTCCTTAAATACTTAATGACAATTACAAAAGGGTGTTCCTCGTCCGAGCAGTAGAAAGCACGTTCTTCAGGTTCGTAGTCAGACGTTTGTTAGCAGTCGATTCATTTCCGTGAATAGTTAAGTTAATGTTTTAGTAATTCTACAAATATATGTATTTGAATGTATTACCATATTCCTTTCCAATATATTTTTGTTGTTCTGTAACAACAGCGCTTTGTCCATTATATTTAGTCCAACAGACATGTTTTTATCTCCAGATATTTGAAGATTTGATATTACGCCAGGATGAATTTGTGAGTTTTCTGGTGTCAGAGTAAGCTGAAATAATACTTAGCGTTTCTTAAACATATTTTTGTTCCAACAAAATAAAGATTTGGTGACCTTATTGTATATTCTGTATGGAAATACCGCAAAATTAGCTGGTTGAATTAGAACATCGTCAAATGTTGGTTATATGCAGTGTATATTCTTCGTCAAAAAGCTTGTATTGACTTAATTATAACAATTGTTTTATAATTTCATATTAAAATGTCATCAGGTTCTATTGTACCATGACATAATTATAACAACGAAGTGTTTATCTACATTCTTGTCAATTCTGAATTATAAAGTAAATCTTTTCGTAAATCCTCATGTCCTGCTCTGTATCAACAAATGCTGCAACATCACAACTTTTGTATTGTAGCTTGATTGCAAAGCAAGAACTTCGACCTCTTCCTAGTCACTTCTTTAACCTGACCAGCTAGTACTTTCGGGGTTTATAAAATGTCTTGCCTATATATGAATTGTTTATTTTTTTCCACACATATGACTATGTGAAATATCAACTCGTTGGTATAATAATACAAATATTGAAAAACAACAATATTATTAGACAATTAAGAATAAAAACTACATGATTCCAGAAAATGCAGATCTTCTTATCGCAAACATAATTTAATTTTGAATTTGGCGTCGACATGCTTTTAATTAGTCACCTTGTCACATGCATTCTATTTAAAATCTTCTAACAACTTTATATCTCTATTTATAAACTACATTAATTACAGTTCATTTCAACAATAATCTATTTTAAGTTTTAAATATAAACATGACCAATGGCAAACATCTTTGGACATTTAGAGTAAGTTAAGTCGATGTTGAGAATTTCTAAGACTTTAATCAACGGCAACCCTTCCCATTTAAATAAATTATAATAATAGAGGGACTATACCGTAAACATAACGTAATTTACAGATAAACGAACATATATGTCAACATTTTATTTATAAACTGATTAATCGTGCATTATTTAATATTCTATTGCATGAAAATATCGCTCAACTATTACGAAGAGATTTCATGTATTTTCGCGACCCACGCTAAATCGAAAATTCATCTGCATCATTTAAATTCTACGGTAATTAAAAAAATTAGTATGTAGATTGATTTAACAAACGATGTTTTTAGTAACGACACATTGAACATTTTGAATCCGATTTCTAGCATTCATTTTTCAAAGAAATATAACATCTCGATTTTCTGTAACGAGACCGATAGCAACTTATCACACCCTATTATTTACAAATTTTCGATTTGAATGAGGGTCTGTATTATGATGCATTATTTGCAGACCCCATCCATTAAAGACACTTGGTCACTCATTGTACCAATAATCGCCGAGCGTGCGAAACCAATTTTGCATAGTTTAATGCATGTTTTCACATTACATCGTATATAACATTAGTTTTGGAATTGACCTTATGTTTATGCGATAAATTGAGTTTGCCAATTTAATCGTTGGACAAATTAACTGTAAACGTTTGACTTCTTTGTTTTAAAAATTGACTTTTATATAGTTTTTTTAATCAAATAAATATTTGAAAAGAGCACATCTTAGACATTATTTCATACAAGTAATGGACACATAATTCATGTATATATCACTATTAACTAGCCCTAAGATTTAGAGGTGTGTAACATTTCATACGTGATTTTTTTCGCATGGAAAAAAGTCGCCCCTTATCTGATAAAATTATTAAATCACAATCACTGAGGCAAGTTTAAACTCTAAACGCTATACTGTTCACGAGCATGTACTTATATCATTTACTGTAAGTGAGACACGCCCCTGGTTTATCGCCTTAGTATTCATGCTGAAATGACCATTTTCTTGACGGTATTGTCCGAGTTCACCGCATTGGATTTTGTTATTTTTTTAAAAGAACTACATCGTCTTTTACCGTTAGAGCCAATGTAATATTGTTAAAACTACTATTTGTTAGCATTAAGTACGAATACTAATATTGTATTTGTGAACATGAATATCAAACAAATTTTATTGATATGAAATGGTGTGAGGGTAAATCAAGGTTATATTGTGCAATTCAAAAATAATTGTGGTGCATTTCTACTTACACTTATTAAAGCGGTAATTAAGAACATCAGTTTTCATTTGAGACAGATGTGTCATTAAATGATAAAATGATTTATAAAATCCTGACAGCACGAATGCTTACCTTTATTTTTCTTGTTCAAACAGTATAATATTTCAAAGATAAACACAAATGACTTAGTTATCGTTTTTGTGATGATCCGTTTAAAACATAAATTCGAATAAACGGACGCAAACTTTTATTGCATCAATTGACGTGTTGATTTAAGAACGATGACTTCTTACCTCTTTTCCCCTACATACATGTTCCACATCAAATTTTACAGAATCAACAACAATTTCTCCTTGTGCACCTTTATCTACGTAGAATACAAGCAGCCGTCCACTTGGACTAACATTCTTTTTAAGTGAATTTGTAAAAGGAACGCTAACTTTGTTTCCAGTTCTTTTAAATTCTGTCTTAACAATTTTACCTCTCGTGACAACCTGTAGAAAATATTTGCTTTCATTACTAGAAGTTTTGCTTGATACAGTAATAAAAGCCATTCAGGTGATGAATAAATATAAGCGAACTAGTTTTGTTGAAAAAAAGGTTGAATTCGGGTGTCATAAAAATGCAAATGCAGTCATAAAAAATCTTTATTTGTGTACGTCTTACATGCGTTAGCCAAAAAATAATCGAAAAACGTTATCTGGCTTGACAGTCATCCATACAAAATTGAATATTAAAACCAAAATTTAGCATAGTACTTTACCAGATATCGGCTTCTTTCATCAACACAACTTACGAAGTGTAAAAAGTATCATACATAATGCTTATGACAAGATGATATATAAAATATTGATTTACCATGAACAACATTCCTGTGTATAACTGGCCTTGTGCATTGGTGTAGGCTAGTAATTCATTTCCACTAGCCTGAAAGATAAATGTAGTTTTACTTTATTATCTATTGAAGTTTTATAGCTGTATTTTGATTTCAAAGGATATTAATTTATAACATAACAGACAACTATTTCATGGATGTAATTGTACTGAACAATCGGACTATCTCGCTAAACATGCACATAACACAATTAAATACCGTTGTCAAAAGTGCATTATTAATAACTTCAGATGCAAACCATATAACATTTAGGGCTTAACGCGACTTTCTCCTTTCGTATACAGTACAACTACATGTTTATTGAAAATTTAAGGGCATTTTTCAAACATAGAAAGTTAATGGTTAAAAATTTAGTTACCCACCACTGTTGCTAATTTTACTTCAATTTGATTTTTGCCTTTGAATTCATTCACTCGAAATTCATCACTTTCCCAGTCTCTACCAAACTCATTGGTACGAACCTGTGTTAAATAAATTAAAGAAAATCTATGTTGAAATCGGTACATTATTGTAAAGTATTATGCAATAGAATTTAGTCAAGACAAAATATGAATTATGGAGTGGAGTTCATTTTCTTATGTACAGAGATATTATTTGTCACGATTTGCGAGATCACAGCGGAAATAAGACATAGATCTATTTTTGTATAATCCCTGGTATTGATGTGCATGGCACATGGTATTATACGTATTGTGATTTTCACCATTTGTATGATATGCGTCATGTCATAAATACTGAAATAAGAACATTATTAGGCCGACTCAAGGCAAACTATAAATCAATTTATGCTTACAGTTAATTAAGCCACAAGAGGGTGGATAAAAATGTAGTTCATGCCCTAACTCAGTTAAGGTCAGTAGGTCCGTCATTTAAATCAAACTCATGATTTTGGGTTGAAATTCAGAAAATTACTTAGCACAAAGTGTGAGATAAAATAACTGTGTTTGTAGATCGTTCAAAACATACCTTAAATGTGATTATATTTGTATTAATTGTAGTGTGTGTCGTTTCGAATGTTGCACTTGCTCTACCATTAGAATCTGTTAATACTTTTACAACCTTTTTACCAACAAGTTCGATGTCCACCGCTTGGTCTGAAACTGGAACATCGTTTGGATAAGACAGATCAACCTACAATGTTAACATGAAATTTCCTTTAAAAACAATATCATGTACAGCTGTATAACTTAAACAAGAATATAGTAACACTATACTTGATAACGGAAACACATTTCATAAAAAGCTTTTCCTGTTCATTTATAATGCTAATAAAAAATCATTGTTTTACACAAAGGCACTGGATTTGTTCTACATAGAAACATGTTGTGCATCGGTCACTTAATGTACTAAAATGTGAGAAAATATGTGGAAAACAAATTCGTTTTTCGAAACATACACTGCAGCGCTTTCGTTGTATGAAATGTAAAATGTATCTCCAAAATGGTGACATTTGTAACTTGTAAACTATAAATGAAAATCCAATTTTCGCTGGATTATCAAAAAAGATATCCAATAGTTCAGTCATAGCTTATTGGAAAATTGATTAAAATGCAGATTGCACGTGTATATTAACCAGGGAAAGACAAATTGAATGGGCATACAAATCAATTGTACATGTTACTTAACATGCATTAAACATATAATGAGTAATAATCATGTAATTATATTTTTTTAATAGGCATCATATTTTTTACATCAATTCATTTACATTTCAGAGCTATGAGAAAATACTACGCGGAACTCTTTTATCAATAATCCTAATTATATGTTTTAAATCTCATCCATTGATCTATATTAGAGTTCAACAGTATGCTCACAAACTAACTGGTCTGTACGATACTATGCTAAGCATCATGGGTAAAAATGTGTAAATACCCGAAATCAGGCGACCATTTTACTAGATAAATTCAATATGTTTTTGTGACTTCGCAATATAACATTACGATCCGAAATAAATTTTGCACGCTAAATGAAACTTTCATGCTGGTTATTGCACATCCATGAGAACGCGTTTTCATCTGTCAATCTTTACTCAGGTCTTTAAAAACGAAATTAGGATACGGTTAATGATATATACCCATTGAGGTGTAAAAGGACATTGTATAATATGGATTGGTATTCCTGAAGTTTTTACCTAGCATTTCTAACAATTAAATCATGATAATTTAAAAAAAAACATACGACGATTTTGTGTGCATGCATACTCCGCACTTCTTCCTGTGCATAGCCAAATTGTGCAATGCGTAAAGCGTCTTAGCCAAGATATGTTTTATCGTCTACGTATAGGATGAGCGATCAATGCATCACGTCCGTTCAAATGGGGTTCACCACAGGGAATCTTCACTCTTGTATATATTTTAGTGTTTGGTTTTATGTGATTATTACAGTATTCGTTTATTAAACCATCCTCTGTCATACATCTGCTTGAAGAGTTGAGTTCCTTCATGGACCTCAAAAAGGAGATTTTGTAGTAAGCTATACTGATTTCTCAAGAGTGGTACATATAATTGTCCGACTTAAAAACGATAACAACCAAATGTAGCCTTTTACTTGCTTTGTAAAATCCACATTCCTTGATAAACCGTATTGATACAGCAAAATGGAGTCTTCGGTTCGTTTTTAATATACATTTGCATGATTCAAGATAGTCAACCCCAAATTGTCACTACATACCTTCAAAACGTATTCCATTCCTGGTCGAAAATTCATTTTCGATCGAGTAAACTTGAACCTAAATGCCGATCTGGTGAACAATGTTTTGTCGTGCAGATCGTTTTCCTCAGTTCCAGTGTCTTCTTCATAAACTGTTGCAATTACTTTAAATCGTTTTCCTTCCGGAAATATTTTATTAACAACAGTTGCGTTCATAATGTCGCTAGTTTCTACGTTAAATACAGCTATACTGTGATCATCCCCAGTACAAAACAACTACAGTATAAAAACAGATACTATCTAGATAAACTATAAATAACTCAATATTCCAATGTATAATTATCAAGGAAACAAATGGAATTTTTATCAAGATAAATTACTAATGATACATTTACATTATACAATGATTGGACAATTAAAATTATTTATTTATAGAAAGGATTTTTTTTTTTATTTTTGTTATGGTGCAATTATAAAGAACCAATCAGCACCTCAAAATAGTCGATGACACAGACGATCGAAATAAAAAAAATCGAATTGACGAGAAATGTATTCAAGTAAGTAGTTTTATAGTAATAGTTATTTATTTCAATGGTCTATATAAATTCCTTGTGCAAATGCCTTATCTCATACTCCTTTACATTGGGAATATATCCTTGTCGTGAGTAAATTTAATTAAGTTATAATTCAGATGCGTTAAGTTATTATATCATTAAATAATAGTATTTAAATTTCTTAAAAACCGCTCTCTTCTTCGTGCTTAACAATAGTTTGTCGTCTTCTTCTTTGCCACTTAGATACATATCAAGTCTTGCATTACCATTGACAGGCTTTCCATTGACATACCTTTAGATAAAAATAAATACTCAATAGTTATAGTAAGGTCCCAAGCTTAAAGACACATCTGGTTTTATTGAAGGTTTTACGACAAATGGCAACCGAGACTTAACTTTTTACGTTTAAATAATTGACACAACTTTTATATTTCCGAAAGTATTGGTAATGAGTCGTAACGGTATATCGTTAGACAAAATCATACAACAACATTCATGCTTGTAAGGTCGTTTATTTTGACAATGCGTTTTAAATATAGCATATATTGTTTTCAAACCCAATATTAATGGTGAAATAGTTTTAACAATCTAACACAGGGCAGGTAATCACGTGATTTTGTTAACGATAACATCGGGTCAACCTTAATGGCGGCGTCCACCAATTTAAAGGTATTTGCTATTTTTGTCTTTATTTGATTTTTCTCATATAATCATATAGCCTGAGTTCCAGCGACAAAAAAAAACAACGATTCCAACAGTATAAAACTTAGCATTGTTGATTACCTTGCAGAAAAAGTTGTAGCGGTGATGTTTTTGGGTAAAATGAGTGGTAGCATTTGGTCACTGACTATATTTGTTACTATTTTTACAACTAAAATGGCAGGGTTTGAAAAGAATATGTAAAACGTTAACTGTTTGGATCGACTTTGTTGTCTATATAATCAAGCATATGTAACTACAAGAATTTTATCACGTAACATGAAAAAATAAGGCGCTAATTGAATATAGTATGGCTGTTTATTGTACATGTATACATGTATTTTGTTCATGCTTATTATTTTATTATCGTTGGTCATGTCATAAGATATTGTTTAATAAGGCATCACTCCAATATTTTGTACATTTTTGGTGATACTGCCTATGGTCGTATTATGATTGTGTACTTTCGAATCAGACTTATCGTTGTTTATTAGTTCATATTTGTTTAATGTTTGTTACGTCTTGCCCCGGTATTGATATTATGTTTTGTGATAGATATGCATAAACGATATATATTTCATTGTAATTATACATGTGTAGTTATAAGGTTCAGTTTTGATAGATATGCATAAACGATATATATTTCATTGTAATTATACATGTGTAGTTATAAGGTTCAGTTGTGATAGATATGCATAAACGATATATATTTCATTGTTATTATAGTTATAAGGTTCAGTTGTGATAGATAGGCATGAACGATATATATTTCATTGTTATTATAGTTATATTGTTCAGTTGTGATAGATAGGCATGAACGATATATATTTCATTGTTATTATAGTTATAAGGTTCAGTTGTGATAGATATGCATAAACGATATATATTTCATTGTTATTATAGTTATAAGGTTCAGTTGTGATAGATATGCATAAACGATATATATTTCATTGTAATTATAGTTATAAGGTTCAGTTGTGATAGATATGCATAAACGATATATATTTCATTGTAATTATAGTTATAAGGTTCAGTTGCTGTTGTTTTGTGTGACCTAAATATTTTATTTTGCCAATCATTAAGCTAGGTAGCTCGATGAAAATATGTTAAGTCTTATATACTGTTCATCGTAAATCTATTATTTCTTTACGTCTAATTGTCGGTGCAAGTTACAAATGTAAGTCAAATGTTTGAAGTACAAGACATTTTTCGACCTGCAATAATGTATATTTTGACAATTATGACCATGTTTCTGTGATAAATAAAAACATAAACAGAGAATAAACATATATGTAGGTAAGTGTATTTTATCCTCATAATAACAAACATTTACATTAGAAAAGGCATCAGATAACATATCATCTAAATTTAGTTGCGTCACGTTAAATATAAAAATAGTTGGCAAATTATATTACCTGGCTTTAACTGCGATTTTAAATTCCGTTGTATCAGGTAATATAAATGGTACATTAACCTCAATTGTTACACCGTACATTGGTTGAACTGAAACAGATAATTGTACAATGTATATATACAGTTTTCCAATTTCCTTGTTAAATCATTCAATTCAATAGGCGAACTTAATTCGTTCTTTCATGACATTTTAGAATAAATTGCAATCAGTTTAATTTAACAATTGTCCTATATAAAAGCTAAACATGTATACGTTTGATATTGCTGTCGACTTGATATAGAAGAAAATTCCTCGCAAGGACATTTTAAATTGATAGAACATTATCCTGGCGAGTTACGTTAAAATATGAAAGTATCTTTCCAATACTCTAGTATATTGTTCTATTAATTCTAAATGACCTTTCGAGGAATCTTCTTAATAAATTGTGAATAACAATGTGAATAGTATTCTGCTTACCATATTCCATCACTTGGAACGTGGCTTTTGTAGTAGTTTCGTACTGGATAATAAATATACATGTATTTGTTAACAATAATTATGTTCTGGTTGACACAATATCGGAGCTAACATGTATTTGTTATGTACATAAATCAGTCATAACTGAAAACGTGAAAAAACTGTTTATGCTGTTGAGTAAGGGTGATGCCTTGTGCTGTCTGTTTTGAACACTACCCAATAATTGAGTATTGTGCATACAACACAATGTCTTTATAACCGATAAAAAATGTATTTCACCAAATAGCAACTAAACAATATGCAGTTCTACATTATTTATTTAATATAAATAGTAATAAGTAAAGCCACTAAACGAAGACAAAATCTTTATCATCAATCTAAAATCAAGTAATACTATCTAAGTGACTATAGAATATAACCGCCTTTGGATTATAATAACTCTCTCTAGCGGGTTTCCTTGTAGGGGTCAAGCTCTTCAAAATATCAGTTTCTTATAAAAGTGGGGTACTTTTATAACATGCAAATTAGATTACGAAGATACTGTCTCAGCCAATCAAATCGCTTGAAAAGTGTTTGATTAAACTTACACGACTATGTTAAGTGTTGAATATATCATATCGTTTTCCACTGATTTACTCAAGAAACCAGTGCGTGTAAGTTTTGAGTTATCAAATATCTAAACTGGTGCTAAAAAGAAACGTCTCATTTCAACTAGGTACATAATTTTCATGATCAGATTAAATAGGGAAAACATTAATATTGTTATCGTGTAAAAAGTCCTTGATGACGTGTGCAACGTGAGGTCTGTCGTTTTTATTCTGATAGAAAAAGTACTGACGTTACCAGAATATAACGACACTCAGATGGCATAACAGCTGGGCAATGTGTTGTGTCCACGAGATTACCTCAACAAACAACGAGTTGTGACTGAAACTCGTTTTAAGACACTTATAAGTCTAAAGGCGTTACATAAGTCGAAACACGACTCATCACTGAACTCCCAACACCATGGCCACGATGATACGAGGGTAGAGATAGACGTCTGTGACGATGGCATAACTTTAAAATTAGTCCGCGGTACGGTTTACGCCAAACAAGAAGTTTTCCTCATTGAATGTCGACTTATATGGCGTACACGGTTACCCTTTCACTACAAGTGACGTAGATATTGCCGTGAAAATCTATTACGCGAATGACGTTGGCGTTAACATAAATTTTGTAGTTGTCTTGTCTTACCCATGTTACATCCATTCTATCTGAACGTGGCATATCAACAAACGTTTCTGTATATTTAAATACTTTATTGATGCGTTTCTTTTTCTCGTCAGTATATGTTGATGTATAATTTTACAAAACTATTTACATGAGTTTTGTGACTTTTAATTAGCTTTCGCACGAAAGTCACTATACAAAACGTGTATTTATCAAAGCAGAAAATTTGTTTGTACTTCCGAATTGAAGTTGTGGCTATTTTTAGTCACGACGGGATATTACGACATTGGTCGTCGAGTTCCGTGATTTTCCGTTGAGTCTTTACTTTCGTTTTTAATCGCGAATTTCAAAATAGAATTAGTATAAATTCTGGAGAAAATACTTGAGATTTTTGTGCCTGGGGTGCGTTATATATATTTGTTTAATGTTTGCCTGAGTATTAAGCAAAAGCATGATACTTGACAATTATCAGCGTTCAGTTTAGACAAGGGGCTTTAAGCATAATTTGAGTTTAAAAAGGTAGGGACGAAAATTAAAAGTTCTTTGTTTTTCTTTCTTGATCTAAACTTAGGAAAATAGATAAATAATCCAATCGACGCCATTGGATATGGAAAACCTTGACTATCTTATACGTACATTAACGAATGTTGTTATGTTGAAATAACATTATAATAAGTAGTTTGTTCATTATAAGAAGTGCAGTCTTCATTATACTCGGTGGTTTGTGGAAGTTATCAACATAATGATCCATAAATAAAGTATAAAGAAGACTTCATTTTATATAATGATCAAACTACAGAGTACAGTAAAGAATTTACCTTATATAACTAACAAAAAACTCAATATAATGAACAAACTACTTAATATAATGCTATTTCAACTCAACAACGTTCTTTCATGTACGTATTAGATAGTCAAGACTTTCCATGATTGGACGTTGTGACAGGTCTATGCGTTTACGATTGCTTGCGGTGATCCGTACACGGAAAAACATATATCGCTGTATAATCACATTATAACGCTCATTTGCTAAGTTAATACAAAGAACGTCTGCAACTTTTACTATTCGTCCCTCTCTCTTTTAACTTCAATTATGCTGAAGATATTAACTGAAATTTAATGAAATATACAAAGATATGTGGCAAATAGATTCAAGTACTTAAGTTAGGAAATAAATGAAAGTCTGACATATATTATCATGTTAGATTTAAGACATTACCTGTCCTTTAAGATATGCTGTTGCTGTCCATACGCCAAATTCTGGATGTGATGGTAAATCAAAACTGTGGCGGTAAAACCCATTGCTACTGTTTTGTTTCAGTACTCTATCCAATATTTGGTCAGATGGACTCTGCAGAATAAATTAGTACTCTCGAATAATGGGATAAAAAGTATAATTTACACAATTTTACGCTTTTATATAGAAAAAGTAGTCTAACTACAAATGCATTATTAATAATTTAACACTAGTATTCTACCTTCAAGTTACAAAGGAATGGTTCTATGAAATATTTAAATAAAACATATTCTAGATTCTCCTCCTGTACGTTCAGTCATATGTAAACGTTGATCATAATGTTGGATTTAATAAGATTGTCATTAGCTGTTACTATTTGTCAATAATTAATACAGTAGCAAGTTCGATTTTTTTTTGTAAAAGTCTAATGGTGTCCTTTGAAATGGCAGAAACCGTGTATTGAGGTATTAGAATGATATATCATGTGTAAATGATAAGTGTACTCACGATTATATCCATCCATATTTCATCATTAACTACTACTAAAGACTCATCGAAAGCAAGTGCTCGGATACTAACTGAAACAACATCAAACATTAATATCATTTTAAGGTGGGTCGGTACCTTACTTGAGTAAAAAAACGAAAATAATATTACGTTCCCCGATTATGATAAAAGTTTGCAGGTAGATACCTTCATGCTTCTAGTTTGTTTTTCTGGTAACCTTGGAGACGTTGACGATTTTTCACGACGTCATGGACGTCACAATGGTTCGCGCTATAAACAGGAATGCAAGTACCTTTAACCCACATATTTAATGTATTGAATGTCCGAGGTCAATGATAATAATACCAACATGTTTCTGTTGTTGCATACAATTATTTTGTTTCGATTATCAAAATATCACGTCAGTCGCAAAGATTGTACATTTCATCACTGAATTCAGGGTTTTCACGTCTAAAAGGTTTCACCAAAAGCTAAGTTAAAACGTTTTTGTTCTCCGAGTAAGGTACCGACCCACCTTAATCGCTGTAGACATACAAATGCAATTAAAAAAAAAGATAATAATTACTAAATAGCATGACGAAATTCATTATGACATTATTATATTATTCATAAAAAGTTATCCGCTTCAATATACGTTTGAATTGTCTTTCATTACTAATTGAACATGAATTTTATCCTTACCTCGCTGGTTTGGTTTATAGATAGATTTATCTGTTTGAATAATCAAATGTCCAGTTTCGTAAGATAATGGTATTTCTTGACAATCCTGATGGTTTTCGTATCTCGAACATACTGTCACGCTAGTAGGCTTACCATCATCTTTGTCATCAGGCAGTATATTGTCCTCAGTAACCTTGACGTGTACGATGGCAGGTGTGTCTGATAAATAGAAATATTGAGACGAGTGAATTCAATTCTGTGGTAAGATGATAAAAGACAAGATAATATAGAAAATATATATAATATACAAATACATCCAAAATGATTGTGGATTTTCTAACTGTTCAAATTGTTTAATTATCATATCGTACGTTCGACTATTGTTTGCCCTTATAGTGGACTATCTTTAGCAGACGTCAATGTTTAATCCGATGTGATGTTGAAGAATGAAGTCAAGCAATTGGATTGTAACTTACGTTCAGTTAGTAACCATACTGTACGCTCAGAAAATCTTCTGACATTGTTTCCTTCTTTCACTTCAAGCCATACCTACAATACAGTTACAACAAATAAATTGCAGTGTGGTATTTCATTAAAATTGACTTGTAAGGAACATAGTTCGAAATGTACATGGGTAACTGATGTAAGATATACTAGTAGTAGTAAACAAGGATCCTGGACAGCTCAGATCAGAACATGAATCTTAAAACGCTTTCAATTATAGCTGTCTAAAAATGTGACTTTCATGTCACAATCCAAAACGTTCTTGGTCCCTCGTATTTGAGGTAAATATTTGCAACTCACCTTACACAAGTATAATGTAATGCGCCGCTTATGTCCTAAAATATTTATTTTAGTTCGGATACGAACTGCTTCGGGTAAGAACTTATTTGTATTTTTACCAATTGGGTTAAACGCTGTAGCAACACATTATATAGGTCATATCACGGCGGTCAGTCAACCTACTCACTGTTCCTGGAAATCTCTGGATGAACCTCATAACCAACTTCTAAGCAGCATATTTCCGAATGACTACTGCCCTACGTGATTTAGAATTCGTGGTATATGAGATTATGGCCGTAAAAAGAATTTCATAACCATCTACGAAAATAGTATATCTATTTATCAGTACGTCCGTCCATCCATCTGAGACAGGGGGAGGCAAAATGTGGAGGGAGACAGGAAGAGAAAAAATATGGAGAGGGACAGATAAAGAAAAAGCTAGAGGGAGAGAGGGAAACACAAAAGGAAAATGGAGACAAGAAGAGACAAAAGGTGCAGAGAGACAGAAAAAGACAAAAGGTGGAGTGAGACAGAGAGAGGCAAAAGGTGGCTAGGGACAGGTAGAAACATAAGGAGGGAGACAGTAAGAGACAATAGGTAGAGGTGAACAGGAAGAGACAGAAGATGGAGGGAGACAGGGAGAGAAAAAGAAAGATGTAAACAGAAAGAGACAAAAGTTGGAGGGAGAGAGAGACAAAAGGCGAAGATAGACGGAGAGACAAATAGGGGATAAACAAGAAAAGACAAAATGTGGAGGGAGAAAGGAGGAGGCAAAAGTCGAAAGAAGATAGGAAAAGACACAAGAAAGATAAAAACAGGAAGAGACAAAAGGCGGAGTAAGACAGGAAGAGACAAAAGGTGACTATGGACAGGTAGAAACAAAAGAAGGAGGGAGACAGGGAGAGACAATAGGTGGAGGGAGATGGGAGGAGGCAAAAGTCGAAGGAAGACAAAAGTGGAGGGGGACAGAAAAAGACAAAAGAAAGATGCTGGGAGACTGGAAGAAACAAATGGTAGAGTGAGACAGAGAAAGATTAAAAGCGGAGGAAGACAGGAAGAGACAGAATGTGGAGGGAGACAGGAATAGACAAAGGGCGGAGGGAGGCAGGAAAAGACAAAAGCGAGAGGCAAAAGGCGGGAGAGACACAGAAATTTATTAGGCGGGAGAGACCGGGAGAAACAATAGCGAAGGGAGACAGGAAGAGACAAAAGTCGGAGGGGTACGAGAATTAACTAAGGCGGAGGAAAACAGGGGGCAACAAAAGCCGGAGGTGTACGAGAATAGACTAAGGCGGAGGAAGACAAGAATGGACAAAAGTCGGAGGTGTACGAGAATAGACTAAGGCGGAGGAAGACAGGAAGAGACAAAAGTCGGAGGTGTACGAGAATAGACTTAGGCGGAGGGAGACAGGGGGAGACAAACGTCGGAGGTGTACGAGAATAGACTAAGGCGGAGGGAGACAGGGGGAGACAAAAGTCGGAGGTGTACGAGAATAGACTAAGGCGGAAGGAGACCGGAAGGGACAAAAGTCGGAGGTGTACGACAATAGACTAAGGCGGAGGGAAACAGGGAAAGACAAAAGTCGGAGGTCTACGAGAATAAACCAAGGCGGAGGGAGACCGGAAGAGACAAAAGTCGGAGGTGTACGAGAATAGACTAAGGCGGAGGGAAAAAGGGGGAGACAAAAGTCGGGAGTGTACGAGAATATACATATGCTGAAGGAGACAGGGGAAGACAAAAGTCGGAGGGGTACGAGAATAGACTTAGGCGGAGGGAGTCAGGGGAAGACAAAAGTTGAAAGGGTACGAGAATAGACAAAGCCGGAGGGAGACAGGAGACAAAATGTGCAGGGGTACGAGAATAGACTAAGGCGGAGGGAGACAGGGGGAGACAAAAGTCGGAGGGAGACAGGAAAATACTAAATGTGTTAAGTCGCGAAGAGAGACAGGGAAAGACAGAGTAGAAACAAAACTTTACTAATAGACAAAATAAACTTGACATCTGTATAAATCTGAACTGTTTAAGAAGAGGAAACTCCATATAAATTTGGTATCAAATTAAAGTTAACGTTTGAAACTTTACATTTATAACAATATAATGGGAAAATACTTTCATTGTATAACGAAAGCGCCTATTGAACACAAGAAATGTTTTTTAAGCCGCAAATCAATCACAATAGATGGTTTTGATTTAAAATGTAAATTCTGTTCAATCTTGTCGTCGAGTAGTATAACGCCAAATTGCCATTATTTGAGTCTAATAACGACTGTGACCATCTCGCTGATGTCTTAAAGTGGTCACATGATGACGCATTGACCGCGCGTACTTTAAAATAACGGAATTTTGGAAGCCATTCCCATTCCTTTAACAACGCAATGCATGAGCACAGCCAGTCCATTTCGTGCAGTACATTATACTTTGACATGTTGTAAAATTTGGTCAACATATTAGTGTGCGCCAAGCTTGCCATTAATAACGCAATTGACGTCGTGAAAACAATTTCGCACCCGTCTATGTCGCAGAAGAAGCTTCTGCCCAAAGTATGCACGCATACGACCTATAGGCCGAGCGTTCGGAACAGATTACGGACATGAGCCAACGTAATAGCTCGGTCAGTTTTGACGTTCGCAATGTTTGGTCGACTAGACATATCTTTGTCTGTTATAGACCACGTGGTGTCAAACAGCTCATTGATATTTATTTTAATCTTTCAGTTGCATTTTAACGTACGAGCAACGTCTACTACGCTTTGCACGGACGCGAAGAGCACCAGACCTCAGATACGATCAGAATCATTTACATTGCTTATTTCATGAGAAAAAAGCAATGAAATTATTTTATTTTTCGGTAGTCGTGTTGAAAGTCTTATCGAAAATCGACGTAATCACAATGACATGTTTATTTTCTCGACGCGCTCGAGGAAAACGTGTTTTTTTTTAATAAAAGCGCTGTATATTAAAATCGGTTGTGTTTTAAGTCGCAAAATCGTAGGGAAATTTTAGTGTTACATGATATGAAACTTGTGTATAAATTTTGTTTCAAACGGTTTCCTAATTATAAAAATATTTCACAAAATGTAAGTGTCCAGTTTCTTTTGTCTATTAGTATATAACAGAACAAGAATAAAATATATATAGACACATTGAGACAGAGTTAAGCAGACAGAAAGAGTCAGAAAATGAACATTCATGAATCAGGGGTCATTTTTCTTGTTAATTAAATATCTTTACAGATACAAACGTTTTATTACCTCAACTCGAGCTGATGTCAGGCCAAATATATTGACACTCACAGTTTCGTCATTATTGAATCGTATAACATTAGGAAATGTGACGAAGTAATACTGCCTGTAAGTAAACAAGTATTCAAATTATAAACCTAAGGGTCAAGTTTATTATATTTTAAACCCTGAGGATCATATTCCTAAGCTTCCAGATACACATGTACAGAAGATATAAATATCTATAATGATATTACTTGATGGAGGTTAACTATTATGAAATTGACTTTCTAACAATAAATTTCTGCTATAGGGGATACTGTTTTATATAATTTTTTGCAGAGCGTTTCAAGCGGTGAATTTATAATGCAGTGCGTTAAGTGCATTGATTTACACTTGTTATGTAAAATTCTTATTCAACTCGAGCAAAGACGAAAAAAATCACTGTTTACATCTGTTATCGTTAGATATCCACATGAATGATACTGAGAAGATATTTTAAAGCCATTACACGATAATATATTCATCTACAGCAGACAGGAAAATGGTTTAAAACATGTGACGTTGTTAATATATAACATGATTTAGATTCAAAATAAACATGCTAAATTATTTTGCTTTTAATGTTTGCTTAAGTGTCTATATTGTAAAATAATGTGCGTCTTACTGAGCTAGGTGAACGGTTTACATTTTAATACCCTGAGGAAGCTCAAACATACAGTATCCAGCAAAAGAAATTACAATAATCCTTGAATTTTGATGATTATCTCTGCAGTGTATTTTTTATATATTTAAGTATGGGTTGGGATAAATGAATACAAATTTTATGTTTGCAACGCGTCAATATGATTCCACATCTGACATCCTAAAGCCTACAAAACCATGCACAGTGTTTTTTCATAACATAGCTTTTTATGCTAATATTGAAGTCCTAAGTTATAATGATAACTAGAAATAAACCAAACCTAAAAGGCATTCCGAAATAAACAGCTATCAAATTGTACATAAAAGCTATTCACTAGGCCTACAATAAGAAACTGTCCCCGACTTTTAGTGGGTACTGTTTGTATGAGATATATGAAATGCATGAACGGACTATACATGACAATTACTTACATCGATTATTACCTTTACACTTGTAACAGCTTAGTTTTTATTAATACAATTATTTTTAGTTGTAATTGCGCATAACAATAGTCATAATACATTGTAACATTTTAAAGAGTAGTAATGATGCGTTTTTTCTTCAATTCTCATTGTTTTACATTTACATGTATATTATGGTATGTTTCTTGAATTCTCAAGAATTGTTAAATAATAAAAACAAATGACACATAAACAAATATGTAAACGTTATAATGTATAGCACAGCACTAGATGAGATGATGATTTGATATGAGAGTAAAACTACATGTTTTGGAATGATTTTGGATTTTAAACCAGCTGAAAAGCTATATTGAGCACAAAGTTTAATTTCATAAATCACTGCATTATATAGCCCAGTTCAAAAACATATGAATGCAAAAATGTAATTAATAATTATAAACCATAAAGATAATTATGCAAATTGACTCACCCAAAAACAGTGGATACTAGATATCCAATCAGCACAAATAAGTAGCTCTGCATTGTTTCATTTCTCACTGGGTTATGAAAGACTGTGGCCGTTGAAAACAAATGAAAAATGAACTAGGAATTGATAGGGGTTTCCCCAAAAATTATCTAAACACTCTACTGAATCAGGAGTCTTTTCTTATCACTGCTGCAGAACCATAATTTTGTTTACATTACTTTTATTTCGAAGAAAAATAGACTTGCTCGTTGAAATTCAAAACTTATACATGTATATTCTCGTTTATTTTATGAGAGTTAAAACGGTAATGCGTAAAATGGTTCTATTTTGTTATTTCAGCTCG
Organism: Mactra quadrangularis; assembly: GCA_025267735.1. Classification (NCBI taxonomy): domain Eukaryota; kingdom Metazoa; phylum Mollusca; class Bivalvia; order Venerida; family Mactridae; genus Mactra; species Mactra quadrangularis. The sequence continues at coordinate 40,464,330 of CM046305.1, read as the reverse complement.
GTTCGTGTCTTATGTTTTAGCATGTGTGCCACCTAGGCTTCTCTAACGGTCGTAGTTTCTATGGACTCGTTTAAATATTAAAAGAATCGTCTGCTATATTTAAAATATGGATCAATTTGAATTCTGTCGATATGGGTCTTTTGGCGAGCGTTCATTTGAGGCCAAAACTCCAGTGTATATATTTGAATTACCGCTTTATTAGATTGTTTTGATTCTTAAATATGTGTGTCTCAATACTTTTGCTGGATACTGTATGTTTGAGCTTCCTCAGGGTATTAAAATGTAAACCGTTCACCTAGCCTAGTTAGACGCACATAATTTTACAATATAGACACTTAAGCAAACATTAAAAGCAAAATGATTTAGCATGTTTATCTTAATTATGTGTGTCTGTCTGTATTTATGTCCGTACCCCCTCTGTCCCTCCGGATGTCCGACTGCATGTCCGTCAATCTGCATGTATATTTGCCAGTATGTCTGCTAGGGCTGTCACGATATACCGGTATAATGCAATACGCAGCTGCGGCAATACGTACCGCGGTTCAAATTTAACGTACGGGTATATGGCGATATTATTGATTTCATTGGTAAAATCTTCCATTTCCAAAATAAAAGTAGCCAAACGTCAATTTTTCCATCGTTCATGCAATTTAAGCTTAAGTTACTAGAATTTAACCGAATGGTGCGCGTTCGGTTGATTGTTCGGAATTTGCGCAAAATTTGTTCTTGAATCGAATACTTCGGGACAATTGCGTAGAATTCAAGTCAAGGGAGACACATCTTTCAAATCTGACTTCAGAAAAAAGTAATTATCTCCCTTTAAGATTTGAAAAAATTACCATGCTGAAGTCCGATTTTTTTCTGATGAGCCGTGACTGCACTTTATTTATAGATTTTTGGAACATTCCTTCAAATAAGTTACATAGCTTATTAACCAAACAACTAATTACAGTTTTGTTATAATTATACTACATCGATTTAAATGTCTCTGATGTCGTGAGGGTTAGACACTTTGATAGTGGTACATTTCTTTTGTTACTCTGGGTTCAAATCCTACTTGGTATTTTTATTTTTTATTTGTCGCAAGGTTGACGTTATGTTTTACCCTCAGTTTGAACTAGAACACTAACGTAGTGCATCCCTTCGTTTTCTTGAAAATGTCCTAGCGTAATCAGCGGTAGATTTATAACATACGTGCCGTCGTTTGAAACTAAAGCGTTTTCTTCTCGTCTAGCGGAAACAACATAGCACTGCATAATAAACTCTCTCATCAACGATATCAAAGTTAAATTGTCACCGTACGTGCCGTCGTTAGCCATGGCGCTAAGGTAATGCTCAAAAGAGGTTCCGTGTACAAAGTTTTTGTAAAAATTACTCCAGCTCTGAAGATGTTCAACGGATTTCCGTCGGAGATTCGAAGCGGAGCAATAATTTCCATGTGTCTGAAGTTGGTTGTTTATTGCGGCAAACTGGCAATATCCGTCTGGATGAGGATCTTTTTTGCGAGTTAAAGTATTTATTTTATCCTCATCACTAAGTACTTGGTAATATCTATTTCGGTGACTTTTCCTTATCATTCTTGTTAGACTCTTTTCTTGTTTATTTGCAACCATTTGTTTTTCCCGTTTCCTTTCAATTGATGTGCTCGTTATACTCTCAACGCAAATACATTGCTTATCGGACATCTTGGTCTTGCTTGTTGGGTCACTGAATGACACTAAATATTTCCCTCCAGACTTCCGATCTTCAACGGTTCCCAGAAATCTTTCCGCGTTACGAATCTTTTTCTTTATCTCCTTTTTCAGGCAAAGGTGAATTAGATACGTGATCTCTGCGATAATACGCCTGAAATGGTGTGAGCGAACCTAACACTCTTTTGCGCTCGTATTAATCGAATATGCAACACCTTGCAGTCCGGACACCATGTTCCCCTTTCCACCTACACACGAACATGATTCTTTGTTTGAGAACACGATTTGATCTTTCGCATTTCCCTTGAGCTTGAGGGTAGTAAGGCCTTCCATGAACAAGTTTGATGTTGTTCTACTTCAATAAGGTCTTCATTGCTGGGCCTTGAAATTCGCGGCCGTTGTCACACTGAATCAGTTTAGAAGATCCATGATTAAGCATCACTTTCTCCATAGCTATGGCGACCTCGTTCCATGTTTAAGTCTGCAGTGGTTGATGAATGATAAATCTTAAATGAATGCCAATAATTTGTAAGATGTAACGAAAGGTTGATCCACCACTACGTACCTCAAAACCCTTTATGCTCACTACATCGATTTGCCATCTTCGACCGGGACCGCCTCCTCTCTTTTTGGGACCTCTTCGTGGTGAGGAGGAGTAACATGTGCCCATTGTGTAGGTGCTATTTGTGCCTGCATGGTGGGCATATGGCCAACACCAAAACTGCCAGTTTGCCGTGGGCAGCGTCCCGTAACCGGGAAAGGAGGATCCTGGTAGTTGAGGGAGACCCAGGGATCTCCAGTCTTTCCAACACACTACTTTGGCCTCTGATTCAGGGTAGACGGGTGTCCAAGTGGGCCCGACTTGGTCAATCGGCTGGTCATGCCTTGCCCTTGAATAGCTGCATACATGCAAAAGCCATTTCATTCATGTAAGTTCATGTACTCCTTTATTTGCACCATCCCAAAATTATAAAAATGTGTACTCCATTACGATCTGTGAGTGCTTACTGGATTTAAAGTACTTTCTTTTAAGTTTATACGTTCAAAACACCTATTCAAGAAGGCGGTGGCTCATGGGCCAATTGTGTTGATTGTAATCATTTGCAATTACATGCAAGTATATTTCTTAGGTATCATTGTGGTGCGGAGGCTGGATACCCGCCTCCATTGCACTTCCCCTTGTTGGAGTTCGAGGTGGCTGGGGAACCTGAGAGATGAATCATTATTAACTCAATCATGGATCTTTTAACCTCTTCTAAAAAACGTAAGTCTGACGAATCACCCAACATTTGAAATGAACAATCAAGTCAACCATCCTTTCCACGCTTTCTCGTAGTAGTAGCGCTGGGAGATGAAAAATTAGCACAGTTGAACCCGTGGGTCATTGAAAAGACCATTTCTGCACTCATGGGAACTCCAAAATCGGTCAGGAAGCTCCGTGGTGGAGAACTCCTGATCGAGGTGAAAAGAAAACAACAATCAGATAATTTGCTTAAATTAAGATCTTTTTTCAACATTAAATTTTTTTGCACTGTACACAATACCCTCAATTCATCCAAATGAGTCATTCGCTATCCTGACCTTGCAGAAATGTCAGAGGCAGACATTGTAAAAGAGCTAAGCTCTCAATGTGTTTCATGTGAGACGGTAAACGTGTTCCTACACACACTTACATTTTAACTTTTGATAACCCCATTCTTCAGTCTTCACTTCGAGTTGGGTATCTCAACGTTCGCGTTGAGATGTACATACCAAACCCGATGCAGTGTTACAAATGCTTTAAATATGGACATCATGAAACTAAATGCACTAGAGAGAATATATGCCGTAAATGTAGTCCTTCTCATGTTGGTTCGCGTGAAAACTGTTCTAATGATGTCAAATGTTCAAATTGTGGGGTAATCATTTTGCAACCTCCCGTTCTTGCTTAGTCTGGAAGACAGAAAAAGAAGTTCTCCGTGTGAAATATACACAAAGTTGATCTTTTCCTGATGCACGCAAGCTTGTAGAAAGTTCCAAGAATAATTCTTATTCAGCTGCTGTATCCAAACCAGTTAAGATGGTTGATTCTGCTGTGCGGGTCAACTTATGTAAGTGTACTCCTCTGGAAATCATTCCAGTGCAAAAACCGTCTCCTATTATTTCACGTAATACGTCTAAAGCAAATACAAGTTCACAGACAACATCTACAAGTTCCTCATCTGTACCTCAGAGGCGGGTCTCACAGGCTTCTCCGTCTCCTAAGCGGGTGATTCAAAGGCAATCACCCAAAAAGAAGGTTGTCCTAACCGACAGAGTTAGGAAAGCGGAGAGGGACCCTGTCCCGTCCTCCAATCGATTCGAGGCTCTTATGAGTGACATCGAGTCGATGAAGGACGAGGACATAGGTGTCCACAGCTCTCCTCCCTGGACTTCGGCTCGAAGTCCTGTTAAGTTCCCGAAGTAAGTTTTTACTTTTCGTTGAACCATGAGTCAAACTATACTTCAATGGAATTGTCGTGGTCTTAAATCAAATTACAACGATCTGCTTCTTTCGTTAGCGAAATACTCCCCGAAAGTTGTCTGTCTTCAAGAAACATTCCTATCTACAAATGATAAAACATCAATTAAGGACTATACTCTTTATAATAAAATTTGTACAGACACAATAAGACACAATAAGAGCATCTGGTGGCTCAACAATTGCGGTTGCAAACTGAATCCCTCAACGACAAATTCAAATACGAACTAATCTGCAAGCCGTAGCTGTTGAAGTAACTTTGCACAGACCTATAACAGTGTGCTCCTTATATCTCCCTCCTAATGTATCTATTACTGTTGAAGACTTAGAAAATGTAACTAAACAACTCCCAGAACCATTCTTTCTACTCGGCGATTTTAATGCACATAATCCAATATGGGGAAGTACATTTACGAATAATAAAGGAAGCATCACAGAAAAGTTCATTGATAATGTTCAACTATGCCTTTTAAATGACAAGTCACCAACTTACTTATCTCCAGCCACTGGAAGTTTTTCTTGTATAGACCTCACATAATTACATCCATCAATATACTTGGATTTTACTTGGTCAGCTCCAGACGAACAATATGGCAGTGACCACTTTCCATTGTTGTTAACTTCAAACGACTCTGGTCCAGTAAATAACCGCTCTTATTACAAATTCTCTAAAGCGAACTGGGAAGAATTTAACAAATCGTGTTCTACTTATTAAAGAAGTCCGGTTTTTTCAAGCTGTACGGATAAAGCTAATCGTTTTTGCGTCCACTCTATCAAAGATAGCCGATGAGTGTATTCCACAAACTTCCATTAAAGACTCAAGTAAAATTAAAAAACCATGGTTCAACGATGAGTGTAGAAAATCAGTTCGGAAACGAAAAGCAGCACTTAAAAAATTTCAGGTTTGCCCTACAGCTGCAAATCTAGACAGTTATAGAATCCTGCGAGCACAAGCTCGTAGAACATTTAAGTTTTCTAAACGTAAATCATGGCAGTCATATGTTTCTAAAATTAACTCCAACACTCCAATTAAAAAGGTTTGGGAAGCAGTTCGTAAAGTTAACTGTTAACACAAACAAGTCCCTACTGCTCATCTGAAACGTAAAGATTCGAGCGTAGCAAAACAACTAAAGATATAGCCAACACGCTGGCGGAAACTTTAGAACATAATTCTTCTTCAGCACAATACACTGAAGAATTTAAAAAGGTCAAAATTCGGAAAAACAGAATATTAATTTTCCTTCTAACAACGACGAAGAGTATAACACCTCTTGACGATGTAACCGATGCTTTCAAGCATGCCAAAGATACAGCTGCTGGCCCTGATGAAATTTATTATCAATTTTTAAACACCTCCCATTTGTATCTTAACATTTATTGCTCGATATTTTTAATGATATATGGATATCTGGTAAAATTCCAGATTCCTGGAAGCAAGCTTTAATAATACCAATACCGAAACCGGGTAAAGACAAAACTGACCCCTTTAATTACCGACCAATATCTCTAACTAATTGTATTTGTAAAACCTTTGAACGCATGGTTAATAAAAGACTCATCTAGTATTTAGAATCAAACGGTATTATAACTAATTTTCAATCTGGTTTTCGAAAACAGCGAAGTACAAATGATCATTTAGTACGCCTCGAAACTTTCATTAGAGAGTTTTTTTTCAATAAACAGCATGTAGTTTCAATTTTCTTCGATCTCGAGAAAGCTTACGATACCACATGGAAGCATGGTATTCTCAAAGATTTAAAAGATGCCGGTCTAACTGGTAGACTACCTATGTTGATTTCTAGTTTTCTGTCTAACAGAAATTTTCAAGTTAAAGCCACAAACAAGAACAAGGCGTGCCACAAGGCAGTATTTTATCTGTTACACTTTTTGGTCTAAAAAATTAATAATATTGTAAAGGTTATAAATCCTGGTACAGCTTGCTCACTATATGTAGATGATTTTTTAATCTGTTATCGATCTAAAAATATTCGAAGTATCGAACGCCAACTACAACAAAACTTGGATAAAATTCAAAAGTGGGCTACAGAAAATGGTTTTAAATTTTCTAAGTCAAAAACACAATGCGTACATTTTTGTCGTTTAAGAAAGCATCATAATGATCCTGAACTTTTCATTTCTGGCTCAAAAATCCATGTTGTAAATGAAGCTAAATTTTTAGGCGTTACATTTGATAAGAAGCTCTCTTTTATACCACACTTCAAGACGCTTAAAACAAAATAATACAATACAATACAATACAATAGTTCTTTATTCAGCATAATCTATATACAGATTATTGCCTTAAACAAGGCGAACACGAACATGAGAGAAGAACATGACAATACATGAAACACAAATAAATACAATAAATAAAACAAGAAAAAAAATGAAGGAAAATCATACAATAGGAAAATGAATGGAATCAAATAAAAAATACTTAATAGTAAATTTCTAATTTCGTTCTTTAAAAGCTACATGGATAAAATTAGCTAATTTTTTGAAAGTACCTTCCTTATTTGTCTGCATTAAAATATTGAACTTATTTTTTGTTGGCCAACTATGGAAATATTTTGGTAAATGTTTTACTCTTAATTCTCGATATTTTGGGCATACAAGTACTAAATGGTATTCATTTTCAATTTGATTTAAATTGCAATTTTTACATAATAACAAAGTTTGATCATTATTATTATCATATCTAAATTTCTCAATATTTAATTTATGGGAAGTACATCTTAATTGTGTCAATGACTTTCTATGTTTATCAATAATAATTGAGTCAAGGTATTTTTCAAATACAAAATCAGTTTTAAAAGCATTGTAGGTTGATAACTTATTCGAATTATTTTTGATAGAGTGCCAATTTTGCACGTATTGATCTTTAATTCTTTCACAAATTAGTCTAATCTCATAATTATCAATTGTCTGTTTATCCCATACATAGTTAAATCCTAATTCGCAAAGCAATTCTAATTTAAAAGCCCAAGAAGTTTTATTAGGAATATCTCCGTTTTCATTTATTTGATTTTTGTATATTTTATGTATTCACGAATCCTTATTATTTACTATTTTTCCCCAATATTTAATAATATTTATTTTACGAAGGATTAAAAATGGAAATCTACCGGTTTCACCATAGACGGTACAATTTGGTGTCTGCGGTTTTACACCAAGGATTCGTTTTAAAAACTTTAGATGAACCCTTTCGATGTCGGGAGATTTATGAAACCCCCACAATGGAGACGCGTAATTTAAAATAGGAGCGACCATTGAATCAAAAAGTTTCAGTTTCTCACCAATCTTAAGTGGTAAAATATCAAATAAAGATTGTAAAGAAAAAAGTGCTTTCATAGCTTGCTGAGATAATAATTTCTGTGTTTTGTAAAATGAACCGTTAAACGACAACGGTACCCCAAGGTAATTGTGACAATAATATTGGCTCCCTACAAATTGATTCCTGCAATCTTAAAATTGGTTGTCTCAATGTCTGCGGTCTAGAACCACGTTTGAATTATCCAGAATTTATCGCTATGATTAACCAATTTTCTATATTATGTGTTGCTGAAACTAAATTAGATATATATGATATTATTGATGTACCTAATTATTCATTCTATTCTAAGCCGTCGACACCCAGTTGATATTACTATTAAAACTAGAATGATTAAGTTCTGGAGTAATATTGTAATTGAAAATAAATCAAAAATAGCACATTTATGTTATAAATACATGTTACAATCTCATAGCTCATTTAAGTGGCTAAATTATATTAAAAATATATTAGATACTACCGGTAACACTTATGTATGGTTAAACCAATTTAACATGAATTTAAAACCTATTCACACACTTGTTAAATGTACGCTAAATGACCAATTTAAACAATCCTGGGAATCTAGTTTAACTACATCATCAAAGGGACATAACTATCATTCTTTTAAAGAAAATACACATTTTGAAAACTACCTTACTATTTTAAATCATACACATAGAATTAGCCTATTTCATTTTTAGAACAGGCAACCACCGACTTCCCGTAGAGACAGGACGATGGACGCGACCTTACGTACGATACGAGGACAGACGCTGTCATTTATGTGATTTAAATTCCATTGGTAACGAAAAACATTATTTATTAGAATGTACTTTTTTTGGACCCTCCAGACAAAAATTAATTCCTCCCAATTTTTATAACTATCCTAGTTTGAGAAACTTTAAAGCGCTAATGAATGTTAAAGAAGAAGCCACGCTTATAAACCTTAGCAAATTTGTACAATACGTAATTACACATCCAATATTTTCATAAATTTAAAAGTTAAAACTAAGTTTCCATTCATTTATTACATTGTTTATCCTATTGTTTTTGAACTTAAAAATGAATTGACTTTCATTATACATAATAGTCATATTTATATTTATATACCTACTCTATACTCTATACATTGTAATTCCCCGTAACTCTATAAATCTATATCAATATTGTATTCTGTTAACCATTACCAATTATCACACATGTTGTTACTCTATATAATGTAACCTGTGCTTAATATAATAAAGAATATGTTCTGGAAAATGATTATTCATTGGATTTTTAATGCAACGTGACACATATACATGTCTTGACTGTATTAACTATCAAACAAACCAATTGTTGGTTTTCAAATGATAATTTTACGATTAAAGGGAGGTAATTCAGATATATGAAATGTTAAGTATACCTAGTTACCGTTACTTTTCATTATTATTTATTGCACGGACATAGGCAATTTATTCACTTACATATAGAATAAGGTTGTCTCACGTCTCATGGCATTCTCCAATAATCTACTGATGTTCATAATCAAAACTCAAATTAACTCAGGGACAATAATAGAATCGATTGGCCGCCATGTAATTAGCATACTTTCGTGAAGCTTGGTCAGGGGTGATGATTGCCATAGAATTACTTAAGAAGTACTAATCATGCGTCCTCAATTGATAATAAAGTAATACAAATCAAAGGAATATATCAGTTGAACATGATATATCTGAGAAGAGGCATGTGTGATCCACAATTAGTCTACAAAGTTTATTTTTACGTTTAAAGGGAAGTTTTACAAATATATGCGTGGTTAGATAGAGCATAAACGAGTGTTACATTTTTTACGTTATCTTAGCACAGTATAGTCCGTTGTTTTTCTCCACTGTCTAAGTTTGAATAATATAATTGTATTTGAATACATTCACGTAAACTAATACACAGAGGTGGCAATGCCTCAGTTGACAGGCATTAAAACTGCTTATTTTGTGTTTGTTCTTCTCGAACTTAAAACAAGCTGCCGTAATATTATAATAGTAAGACGAACATTTTAACGCAAGAAGTCACCATAAGCTTATTCATGTTTTGACAGTTGAGAAAAAAAGACAACAATACCACTGATGGTTTTCCTTCTGATTTGAAAATAATGAAATGGTTTACAGTCAATTATTGACCGACTATCATAATTAAAACTCAGATGTACTCGTCTATAAAACACAGACGGTATCGCGCCTGATTATTAATATATCGATCATTGATTTGATTCACGGCCAAGACCTAAATACTTTTTTCATTTTATTCATGAAGCGACTCACAAAAGTATGTGGCGAAAGTTTTAAGATTGGTGCATTGAAGTTCCGATGATGAAGTTATAATTCATTACCGGTAGAGTTAATCTCTATAAACTGTCAAATTTTAATGATCTGCACAGTGATCATGTAAGTAATATTTTCACTCATGCCACTTTTCTATTTGAATCATTATTAACTCTTAAAACAATGGTCTTTTGCGTATCTTTATATCTAACGATCAATCGGTATAAAATTATATACAGAGTGTGTGTATGTCATACGGGCCTAGATCTAATACGTGTATTTAAATCTTTCCAATCATTTAGATATTACAATGGCACAATATTACAATATCCAATATTTGAATTCATTCCAAAACCATGACTTATTATTTTGTCGTTATATTCAATTTTTCAACTGAAGATTATGAAAAAATGTAACAAAATCAGAGACGAAATTTACATAGAGCAATTTGGACGAAAAAATTATTTGTGATCAGCATCAATGTCAGCCTTGTTTAAAAAATGAAATTATAAGTTCAGCAGATGTTTATTGTGTTGACTGTATGGAGTACCAGTGTGCAAATTGTGCTAAAGTTCATGACAAATACACTTATATGAGTAATCATAAAACAGTTAGTGTCTTAGAAGGACAATATTATGTTTCATCCGTTGATGGTGATGACAAGGAAATAACAATATTTATGTGCAAAAAACATAACGTGAAATTTGAGTTTTATTGTAAACAAGATGACGAGTTTTTATGCAGCAAGTGTGCTATCATAAGTCATAAGAAATGTGAAAATATTGTTGACATAGAAAGTATGGATGGTCATGGTGGATGTGAGAAATTGAAGAATGAATTAGTTGCAGTCATTGATTCAACAAACAAAGTTATGGAACTCTTAGAGGAGGCCGACACGCGTTTATCAGACGGTATTAGCACCCTCCCCGACAAGTTAAAAGATATGAAAGCTCGAATGATACAAAAATTTGATGCTCTTTCCAAATCTATTTTGGCTAAGGCGTCCAGTAGTAGCAAAACAACAAAGAATGATTTAGCAAAGAAAAAAGCCAAATGTTATACGAAGATCAAATCCTTGAAGAAACCATTACAGTCCATTGAATGTGTTATGAATACAGGAACTCCCGCCGAAAAATTCATCACTGAACGTGGCTTGATAAATGAAGTACAACAGGCCGTAATTGATGCAACTAGTTTAGAAAAGGGCATTCAATCAGTTGACATTAGTTGCCGATTTACTAAACAGTTTCAAAATTTTAACTCGGAAATATTGTCATTTCTAGAATCGGAGACATTAGATATAGCATTCCATCTACCAACACCTTCAACACTTCAACTTGTAAAATCAGTCAAGTTACAACAGTTACAAGACGACGTTGGTGAACCACTCTACTCTGGATTGGACTTTCAGCCAGATGGTAGAGTGGTTGTAGCTGACAATATGAACGAGAGGTGTATGATTTATGATGTCAATCTAAATATGAAGAGTTCTTATAAATTGTCAAATCAACTGCTCTCTGTTACTGCTATATCTAATGATGAATTAATGGTTACTACAGCACTTCCCTATAGATTAGATTTTCTGAATGTAAGTAAAACAAATGATATAACATTAAATAGAACATGTAAAATGAATGCTAAGTATTTTTCTATTAGTATGATGAATGGTGATAGTTTTCTTGTTGGTACAATAGATCACATTAAACCTTTCCGTATTGTATCTATGTCTGGTGATGAGAGTGATGTTAATATTAATCTACCAGACAAGAAATACCCATTAGGTTCTAGCTATTGTACATATATACGTGGAAGGGAGAAAATTGTACATTGTGATAGAGATGATAATAAGATTTATATATATGATATGAAATCAGGTGAGAGAGTTGTTGTACAAAACGATCTAATACAGGCACCATGTGGTGTAGCTGTAGGTCCGTATGATCATATATTTTTATGTAGTGCAGCTACAAACAGTTTAGTTGAGATTACACCATGTGGTCGTGTATTATTGATCACATCAAGTAGATATGGAGTTTCCTCGGTCTGTAGCAATATCTAAGGACAGGAAACATCTTGTTGTATCTAATTCTGTTTTTGGTGATAGAAAATTATCACTGTACAAAATTTCCTGATTAAGAAATTATAGACATTGACATTAGTACAATAGAAAAATATTGTACATGAGTCAATGTTTGGTTACTCTTATTACCGTAAAATATGAACATTCCGTTAATTGTGATATTTATTTGTTTTAATATTTTAACATTTTGTTGTACACGTATCTTACTCGTGTAGAAATGATAAAATATTAACATTGTTCTCATTTTCGTGATTAATGAGCTAATAATATATTTGATGAAAATTGAAAACACAATGTATTCTACTATACAAATACCTTTACCCTTAACCAATGTTAAGTGGTCATATTAGAGTATCAAATAAAAATGGTTCTGATTCACGTGTGATGTTTTCATGATAATTGCCTAATGAGTAGCTTTCAATGAAAGTGAGTCCATTTGAGTAACTGAAGAGAATGCGCGTGAATGCTTGATGAGTATTATACTATCACAACTTCACATTTTATTTACAAATGTATCATTTTATGTTGTTGAATTGAAGTTAGATATAATTTGACAATGAAATCGATTTGTTCATGTAAAGGGAGTTAATACATTATTGTGAAGCTTTAATGTTGTAAGAGTAATTGTTCTTTTGTAAATGTATCGAAATATCATATTTTATCAATTGAATTTATCATTTTATGTAATCGATGTATATTTGTATTGCAATCATATGTCATATATCAAATGTATAAAATCTTTATCTGTTTTTTTTATTCAAATGGGTATATATCCATTTGACTTACATGGTCTATACAAGTCATGTTAACAAAATTTTAACAACATGAATCAGCGTAAGTCACAAGAAGAAGTCTTGAATAAAATGTTTGTATAAGTGTTTCTTTAATTTCCAAAGGATGCAATTCATATGACATAATGTATGCATACTTAATATGAAATCAGAAAAGTAGAATTTTGATTTGTAGACTCTCTGTGGTAAATTTTAGAGCTGACTTACGGAGGTTTATGTTGTAAGAATTTTTGTGAAATTGATTACTGGACAGGTAAAACGCAATCTGGTCGTATTGTGATGGCTTACATATCAACCTTATAGAAACATAAATGCATATCTTCTGAGCAAAGTCTCTTACTTAGTTATAAGCACAAACCAATGTCCGACGATTAGCATACTTGCTACTTGATATCGGGGTAGAAGGAAAAATAGACATAGAAAGTATTTCATGCCAAAACTCGGAAGGTAATCTGAGTGTGATAACCGACCGACTAGCTCAGTTGGTAGCTGGCAAGTCTACTGATCGACTAATTGAGGATTCGATTCCCGGCTGGATATACTTTCGTGGAGCCTAGTCATGAAACAATTTCTACGGTCATTCTCCCTCCTACCACTGATTCTAAATCATGTACTTCATTAGTCAGTCACGGACGGAAGTATACGTTCAGTAGTTAGTTCACAGCTCAATCAAGAGATTTAGTCTTTCCAAAGACAATGAGTAGGTGGACTCACCGACGTGATTTAACCTATACAGTGCTACGGCATTAACCTAACAAAAAGGCTCTTACTTTGTTCGAGGCACAAACTCTCGCCAATGACTGACGCATAGTATACTTGCTACTTGATATCGAGATAGAAAGGTAAATAGCCGAAGAAAATATCTTATGAAAAAAAACTCAACTAAGATAAAGTGAGCCGAATCAGGGATCGAACACAGACTTCCTGGATTTGAATTCATGCAAGGTACAAACAGAGCTAGCCGAGAGGGTGTTGTTCTCATAGAAGACAATACATTCAGAAGCTGGTTTGGGTTACGAAGAAAACACACAAATTATAACTCAAATGGATCAATATGCTTTGCGAATTTTACAAATAATACTTTTATATGAGCCACAATAAAATTCATCATAATTCATTTTGATAATAACATATATCTTTAAATGAAAATGGATATCTATACACTGAGTTTAAAGCCAAGACAACACAATATAAGACCATTTCACTGCAGCTAGTGCACCTAACCTAGCTTTTCTGGACCCTTGTTTAAATCAGTTCAAATCTACCTGTTCATAAAACCGATAATTTTCCATATACATGTATCTGTAGAAAAGTTTCAAACTCGTTGTTTGCTGTGGTAATCTCGTGGACACATTACATTGACCAGCTATTATGCCACGTGAGTGTCTCTATATTCTGGCAACGCCATTACTTTTTCTATCAGCATAAACACGAACGACCTCTATAGTTGCACACGTCACCAATGATTTCTGACAGGCTAACAACATTAATGTTTTCCCTTGTTATTATGATCATGAAAATTATGATTATGAAAATTATAGGCCTTTAATGATAAAATCCGAGGATACCAACTGATAGGACCTACTTACCAATTGGATTGCTTCAGATTTTATCAAGGAAAGATAACTGACAAAAGTCCCTTGGCTGCGAGAAAAAGATCGTTAATCCACAATTCTTGTTTTGTAAACCATCAATCTCAGTAAACAGATATCCTGTAGTGTAGTCGTTCAGGAATTCTAAGATTCCCATGAAGGGTCACGTTGAGATGACCTTTATGTCGACCAATCAATCCGTAGCTTTCATCTAGACGAAACGCTATTAATAGCATTTTGTAATTTCTGTTTTAGACCAAAGTTTGCTAGCTAATTTAACAGTGGTATTGTTCACAGTCTGCGATTGGGCGGCTCATTTCAAAATGCGTGACGTAGACGATGTAAACACGTTACTAACCATAATTTCGTCATGAATATTATAATGAGAAAAGGTCACCTGAACATGACCCACGTAAGCAACAGCCAGATCTAAATTAGCGAGTAGGCGAGCGTAAAATTCTAGATCGAGTTTTAATCAGATTAGTAAACCAAATATGAATAACATAGTAGAAGGAGTGGGGACCTCGGCTTATAAAACCAGAGAAAGCCGTACATTGACAGTCACTTGTTTAGATGTTTTGACACTCAGTTTTAACATGAATACTCTATAATTTTTCAAACTGCACATTTAAAATACCTACTATATATTTACGTTTAGTTGTAATATAATTAACTCATAGAATGCTATGTCTACGAAGCACGTGAATTTTGTGTTTTGTTCCTGGCAATTCTGAAATCGGGTAGAATATATTCAAAACTAAGGCCATGCCAAATTGGAATTTTGTTAAGGGTCAACTCAAGTTTGACAAACCTAGGTACCTATTCACAAAAACACACGAGCCGAAAATGATAACACATGTCCATTCTAACTAGTATTCGCACAAATAAGTACAAAATGTACTTAGTAGTACTTGAATGTTATATTATTATGAGATTAAAGTAATTCTATAAAAAAGTATACCCAACATACACATGCATGTACATTTACATTTATCAAGTACACAGAAACAAGAAACTATCAGTATTTCCTGAGAAAAATCAGTTATCGAATCCCGGAACAACAGAATTATTTAAGAAAATCTCACCTACAATTTTGTTGTGTTTTTGGATTGAGGACTCAAAAATCTACGCGCATGCGCACGCTTAACAAAATTCCGTTACGGCATGGCTTAAACATATCAGTGCAGCTTTTCACAAAAATTCTTACAAAAAAGAGTATCGTTATTCAATTTCAAACATTTTGAATGTCGAAGTCGGAAGAATAATAAACGTAAACATGATCTGATATTCAAAAGGTTACATGAACAATATTCTACATACATGTAATTCAAAAATATTTGGTTCTATCAAATCGAGGTACCATTGGGCGAAGCGATACGTTGCGATAGGCTTAGGCAACAAACCCATAGTGTTTTTAAATGAGTAAAATGATGTACTGATTGGGCAAGCCCGTTATTTAAAGTACAAACACACGCATGACCTATCATACGACCTGTATAAATCCTTTGTTAATTCCAGCCCTGCGTTCAGTTACCGCGAACGTTACAAAACGTTCCGTAACGATGCATTCGGAACTCCTCGGCCATTCGCTGCGAAAAATCTCGGAAATATTTAGACGCTATTTTTAAACTACCGGTGATAAAGTAAACAAATATATGATCGTTTAGGCAATGAGTGATGTTTCGTTTTTAATCCGTAAATTTTGAAACATCACTCATTGCCTTAACGATCTCATATTTGTGTATTAGATTAGGTTATTCGCAGCGAATGACCGAGGAGATCCGAATGTATCGTTATGTAACGTTCTGTAACGTTTTGTAACGTTTTGTGTAATTGAACACGTTACAGGTATTAAAGGTAAGAGACAATGGAATTACCATTCAAGGACTACCAGTACGTAAACAAGTGAAACTTAAGATAAGTTTACTAATCAGATATCGCGCAATTCTAAAACTTGTTCTTGAAAACATAATAAACGGTACAATGCATTTGCACTTTTCATAGTGAAATTCTATATTCATTGTGTATTTGTTAGCTTTGACAGAATATGTCATGCATCCTTGAATTCGTGCATATGTGCAATATTATAGTGTCTGATTTACGCCATGACGCATTTTCGTTTCTTTGCCGCGAAGGTTAGAGAAAAACCGAAAAAACGAAGGTACGACAAATCCACAGTTTTGTCGAATCTTCGCATTTTTGTATGCCGCGAAGGAACGAAAATAAGACAGAATAAATACAATACGTCGGATAAAATGCGTCGAGTTTTCGCATTACATCTGTCGTATCTTCGTTTTTTCGTTTCTTTGCCACGAAGATTAGAAAAAAACGAAGGGACGACAAATTCGCAGTTTGTCGTATCGTCGCATTTTCGGTTTTTTTTCTAATCTTTGCAGCGACGAAACAAACACACATGTCTGTCGTATTGTTGCATTTATTTTGTCGTGTGTTCGTAGTGAAGAAACGAAAATACGACATGGCGAAAATCAGCCACCATAGCTGTCTACAGTTGTTTAAATCATACGGTAATTTTCCATACAGAACGCGATAAATTTACCGATGTTATGTACTATACACCTAACTATCAGAGGTAAAAATGCCAAAATGCATAGTTGATAATAATACCGAACATAAAAACAACTAGGGAATCAGAACTCAGAACATGTTTGTTTAAAATTTTGACAGGTTTATTTTTTACTGAACAGAACAGAAATTTTATTTGACAAAAGCACATACAGATTTATACATGTAGTTATAAGCTAAATAACTCAATATAATGTTTATCTTTTACTAATTTATTTTAGTTTTGTTGTTATTACAACTTACAACAAAGATTAATCACTTTCCAGCCCGCTTCCTGGTCACAAAGTGCTGAGCTAGTAGGATAAAGTTTCATACTCAAGAAAACGATGGGTATCGGTTTAGGATGGAATTCGAACCAACGCAGAGCTGGCTATCAATTCAACCAGCCAATTCAACGACTTACTACTCAAACATACCAGCTCATTTTAACAAGACTGGTACGGTGACAGATTCGACAAAACGACTTTACTCCTCGTACCTTTATTCTGAAAATCATATTTATTATTTTCAACTGTATTAGGCTTTTGTTGATATTGACAATCATTATTGTTATGGATGATACGTTCGACCCACAGATGAACTACATGAATGTGTTTGGTAAACCTATAGAAAGATAATAATAAGTTTATGTTCAGAGCGCTTACTTTTATTTTGAATGCACTGAGTGTGGTATTTGCTGGACTTAGGGAAATAACAATCGAAAGCGTTTCCTATTTTGTTCACATTCTCGATCCTCGTCAAGAGAGAATAATCATGAACTCTATATGTTTATATAGGGTCCTTGGAATCATGTTAAACATACACATGTACATGCACCTGGGGCGGATCTAAGATTTTTTACTAGGGGGGGGGGGGCGAACTTTTTCTCGGGGGGGGGGTCCAAACGTTCGAACCATAACTACATTATACACAATTTGCAGAATAATGCAACATGTTAATAATAAAAGCTACATAACTGTTAAATCTATGTTAAGCAACGAGAACATTTGTTTCATGATACATTTTGGAAATTCCAGGGGAGGGGTGCGGACCCCCCTGCTCCCGCCCGCTAGATCCGCCTTAGTGCACTATTTCTTGTTGAAGACAAAATTCAATGTTTTAGAAGCGAGGTAATCACTGGTAAAAAGTTCAATTATTTAAAACTTGGACATTTGTCTCCCTTTTATATATGCACAGACAAAACTGTTTGAAGAATTGCAACGTGAAAGAATATAGTACTGATTTATGCATGATCAGTTTTTATTCAAAATGCGATGGTCCATAACTTTTTGGTTTAAACAATATTTATTGAAGACTATACAAACATTTTGCATGAATTATGCTATGCATACAGTACCCACCAAAAGTTTGGAGACATTTATCACTTTGCAAGCCTACTACATAGGTTTTATACAAAAATTTGATTACCATTTATTTTGAAATGTTTGTTTTGTAATGGTACTAATTGTAGTTGAGACTACCAGACAAGCTTTAAATCTATGTTATGGAAAAATGTTAAAGAGAATTTGGTTTTGGAAGGGTTTGGGATATCAGATGCTGAACCTTATACATGAGGTGCTTTCAAAAAATTTGATTTCATTATATCATCAACTGTATTAAATATGTTAAAAATAATGGTAATACCGAAAAAAATCAATGAAATTTAAAATATTTATACATTTCCTTTGTCTCCAAACTTTTGGTGGGTACTGTATATACATTAAAACAATATTAAAATGAATCCACGCGTCTGCATATATTTTTTAAAACAACGTTTCGACTTTAACGTCTTCCTCGGGTTAACTTTTAAGTACTATAGTGGTTGATTTACACCATGTTGTATTTTCCTTTCTTCGCTAAAGTTCTGTACCAATGAATTTAAATTTGAAATATCCATTTCGTTTTTAAGTTAAGGATTATCTATACAAATATATACGATATATATTGATACGATACGATACGATCGTTTCTTATCGTTTCTTATCGTATCGAATCGTATCGTATCGTATCGAATCGAATCGTATCGTATCGTATCGTATCGTATCGTATCTAACATATCATATAAGAAAGTGTACATGTATGCAGTGGCACTTTACATACAGGGACGTGCATTTCAAGATTAAGAGGCACGGACTCTGGCAACAGTAATCCATCGTGAAACAATCGTACATCCTTTTTTATCACGACGTACAAATACAGTGCCCGCCAAAAGTTTGGTGTCAAAGGAAATTTGATAAATCTTAAAATTCCAATGATTGCTTTTTAAACTAAATTTGTGCATTAGTATTTATGCATCACAATTAAGATGTTCGGCATCTGATATTCCAAAGATTCCAAAATCACGATCAATGTATTTCTTTTCTAAAACATAATTTTAAGCCACTCAAATTAGTAGTTTCAACTATAAAAAGAACATAGCAAACTATTGAAGTAAAACTATAACGCAATTCAATTAGCAGTTTTCCCATTTCGATAAAAGATATTTAGCAAGCCTAAAAGGTAAAAATGTCTGCAATATGGCTGTGGATCGTTGAGCAAGTGACGATCCGATCCGATCCGAACCACGATTCATGTGTAGCGATTCACGAATCGAATCACGAATCACTTGTTAATGGAGAAGCATACTAAATTCATGTAATTAAAAGAGATAGTGAAAAATTACAAGTTTTTACTATAAAGAAATCAATGTTCTCCAAACATGTATATTACCAGATGTTTTATGGGCATTTTCAGTGATAACATTTTTGTGTAACCGAGCACATCATTATCACCATCATCATCACTAAGCACATAGTCTTGGATCAACTTACCAACTTTAACCACAAAGATTATAGTATCAACTCGACAGACAAAATCAAAGTCACTTTCTTCTTACTCTACTACTTCGTCTAATGACACAATAGCAAGCAGTAAATGAACGACTCAGGGTGCTCACGTTGCATCTGGAATGTCAACATTGTCAAGAGTATTTTCTAAGTCATCGGCTTCTATGTTATTCACACCATCCAAAGTTACCAAGAACGACTCAACAGGAACTTCATCAAGTGGTAAGACAGAAACTTCAAGAACTACTACAAATTCTTATTTGAAATCAACAACAATTGGTCTATCAGGAACAGAATGTGACCAGGGTAGTTATAAATATTCAAAAACTATCATAGTACCCTACTAGGTATTGGTATCGTCGTAGTTTGCGTCTATCTGTTCATTAAATACAGAGCTAGAAGTTCGAATGTTAGTTCTATTACAATGGGAACCCGGGTCGATAGCGCAGTTGGTAGCGCGGCGGAATTCGGAATCTCGTGCCCCTGGGGTGCGGGTTCGAAACCCATCCGAGGAGATTTTACCCTTCCATGAAAATGTGTTTATTTATATATTTATTTGAGTTAACGCCGTGTCAACACATTTTAGGTCATTTTACGGCGTCCAGCGCACCTCACTAGCTTTCCTGGACCATTGTCTATAACCAGTACTCACCTACCCTTCCACAAGGCCGGAAACATCTCCATATTATCTAATCAATGGAGGAAAATCGACATTTTTTGTCAAATTTTCATGGAAGGGTATAACCTCCCCGGATGGGATTCGAACCTACACCCCCTCGGGCACGAGATTCAAAATACCGGTGCGCTACCATATCGCTCTCGAAAAATGCAGGTCGAAAAATCGCATGTAGAAAAATCGTAATTCAATTGTAATAGGGACGTACGAGTTATTTTATCAACATACGTTATGGACTCTGGTGCCAGCGTTCAGTATCTTTGATGTTAGTGAATTTATTCTAATGTACAAATATACATGTAGTCATGAACGCTAAAAAGATAGATTTGGCTATAATCGGAAAGTAATTCAGATTTCACATATTTCTTGATATCCCGAGTGATTCTTTTGCGCTAACTTGTGCTTAATGAATACTTTTGAATGGTTTTTTATCACTGTGTGATATTGTTTCACTTTGTTTTTTAAAATTTTCCTTTACCCAATCAGTGTTTCGTCTCAAATAAATTTCTTAAAATGATTGTTTGCTACTTAGTTATTCCCAGGGATCATTTGTCTCGCAAGAGCATTCATAATTACCTCGACAATCTTCTACGCTGTATATCTTCATAGACGATCGCCGAGGTTGTTCTCAATAACATATGAGTTTTTTTTCTTTAATCTGTTACATCCAGTGAATGGATTGTTTGATATATCTGTTCCCAAATGACAAAACTTCGCGTTAAAACAAATGCTGAGAGACGGCCCTTCTATGAGTATCTCAGACATCTCTAAATTGACCAAACATGTATACATGACACCGATGCAACATTTTATTACACATTTGTCGATCCAACTTGTGCAGGTTAAGAAGGACAGAATGATTTGCTTGATAATGCCGCGTAAAACAGAGTGTTTGATTATAAGGTCAAGTACGTAACACGTTACTTGAACACATAATAAGTCATATTTATAAATTTCTCGATCATGCTACATTACTTTAATTTACAGTAACTTGCCATTCTGTATCATACATCAAATTTGGAGTATATTTGTGATATAAATAGTAAAACCCTATTTACAGCTGTTATAAAGCAATTATTTAAAAACTACACACTTTGAACAGGTAAAAGTGCTGCTGAAAAAAAACACCTAGGAAACAACTAAGTTATTCTTTAAAGTACCTCTAGTAACACTAAAAATGTATTGTTTTTGATATAAAATGAGAATACAAGTACATGGTAGAGCTTCTTGTACTATATATGTTTTGTACATTTTGTGTTAGACAAAATGCTTTATAGCAAAGTTCAAATTGTGTTGTTATATGTATAAATTTTGAAGTAAAATCTATATATCTATGTATTAAGTACAAACAGGGTAACCGATACAGGACCATATCAGCATACTTATAGAAGAATTATATATATAGTGTATTTAATGGTTTGAAACCGTGCTGGCAACTTTGGCATCTATTTATATACATTTGTATTGCTATTTAAAAATAAACGCTGCTTTCATATACAATATTATTTTTTTTCTTTCATATATAATTTTGATACTTACAAAGAAATCCAGCTAAGTGCATGTTCGTACCAAAGAGGTTATCAAGATTCTGGATCTAACCCAGATAACCTCTGGGTACGAGAATGAGTTAAGTGTGGTTCATCCGGATCAGGCCTCTCAAATTGTCGTTCATATCATATTATAAGTATCAATACAAAATATTTTCATCTGGTAGGATTCTAATCATATTTATCAGAGAAATACATGTAGGCCTACGAACAAAGAATATATATCCATGATTACAAAATGGTTCGAAAGTAGGGCTACGGCGAGTATCCGAGTACTCGGATATTCGCGATCCCTGCCAGAAAATCGAGTACGAATATTCGTCACGTCCGAAATCGTCGGATCGCGATGTATTTTTTTGAAAAAATGAAAGAACATTTTCAGCTTAATTACAACTGAAAACGAGTCGCCTTCTAATGTAAACTTAAATTTATGTAGGGACCGAACAATCTTGTGTCAAAATTAGATTGATACACTTTTAAACAAAAATGTTATCATTGAAAATATCCATAAACGTCTGGTAATAGACATGTTTGAAGAACATGGTTTTCCTTACAGTAAAAATTCCTGTATTTTTTCACTAACTCTTTTCATTACATGAATTCTGCATGCTTCTCTATTTACAAGTGATTCGTGGTTCGATTCTTAAATCGCTACATATGAATCGTGGTTCGGATCGGATCGCCACTTGCTCAACGATCCACAGCCCTATTGGACAGCAAATTCTCCATATTGATGCAAGGAATCAAAGAGCGCAAACTATTCAGAACATGAAAGGACTGAGCGTTGGACTCAATGAGCAACTGAGAGAAAGTACAGGCGAACTACAGATCTATTCACTGTTAAGTTCTAATTAATGATTCAATGCATACAACCACAAACATAGATCTCATTATCTTTTTCATATTTTTTTCAAAGAGAACCAGTCGAACTCCGAAATTTAAATGACTTTCTATTCACTATTCTATAAACAGACAGTAAATACCGTTTGTGTACCAAATGATTGCTCACATTTGAATGTATCTATAGGCCTACCAATGACGTAGTAAATAGAATTGTACGCGTCCATGATGTCTGACGTCATAGGTCTCGCGCTGTTTACAAACGAATAAGGTATTGCCTGTGTGTAAAAAGTTAAAACCACCAAAAAACCTTTCATCGGTCAAAAGACCAAATATCGCCCATGATCGGTCTAAGCGATGTGTATATAAAGCCTTTTCCCTATATGACTTGAGGCTCCGCGAACTTAAGGTGGGTCAGTGGGTCGGTACTTTACTAGGAGAAAAAAAAACGAAAAAAAATATTATGCCAATCTGATTAAAACCCGATCTAAAATTTTACCGCTTGCATACTCGCTAATTTACAACGCTCTACAGGATCTCTGTTTACGGAGAATGATATTAATATGCTCTCCGATTAAAGTTGGCCGGCAGATACTTTCATGCTTCTGGTTTGTTTTTCTTGTAACCTTAGCGACGTTGTTATTTTTTTCACGAGTCATGGACGTTATGTACAATGGTTTGTGCTATTAACAGACAAGCAAGTACATTAAACCCATACATTTAAAGTATTGAATGTCCGAGGCCAATGATAAATATACCAAAGTGTTTCTGAAACGTTGAACATTGCATAGCCTACAATTATTTTGTTCCGATTATCTAAATATCACGTCAATCGTTAAGATTATACATTTCATCACTGATTTCAGGGTTTCCACGTCTAAAAGGTTTCACCAATTGCCGAATTATATAACATTCATTTTCAAATGAATGCAGAACGGTGGTCAAATTCTTATTCCGATTTTTGAAAAGTACACACTTTTTGTGTCATTTTTATGATATAAAAAAAGGAAAGTGAACGTACTCACTTTTTTAAAATATTTCGTTCAAAGTAAAATTACCTTCATAACAACGACGTTAATATTACTTTACGCTGACGTTGTGATATTATTAGTTACACAGTCAGTTACTGACCGGATACGGTGTGATACCGGGTCAGTAAATTAATATTGGGTGAGAGCGTACCGAGTACCCCCATCTGAATTTTAGCATCAAAGAACAGCGCTATCATTTATAAATTTTGTTACTGACTGGATATTAGAATCTACTGACCTAATATGGGATAATACATGGTCGGCACGTGACCGCTCTCAGCCAATGAAAAACGAGTATTCTGTACGAGGTAAGATAATGCGTTATACAGCGTTGTGCCATAAGTGAACGTACAAATTCAAAATGGCCGACGTTACTCGTAATCATTGGCGGATCCAGGATTTTTTTGTAGGGGGAGGTCCAACCTTTTCTAGGGCGTCCGAACTTTTCTAGGGGGTCCCGAACCTCAAACCACTACCACATTGTACACATTTTGCAGAGAAAATGCTACACTTGGATAATAAAAACTAAATAACAATTAAATCTTTGTTAAGAGCCAAAAATTTTGCTTCATTCTACTTAAAAATGACTTGCATGCAAGAAATACACTAATGGACAGGTACATTTTCCAAATTCTGGAGGGTCCGGACCCCCCCCCCCCTGACCCCCCCCACTGGATCCGCCCATGATAAGTCAATCAAATTCCGCATCTACATGTACTTACTTCTGCAACAAATCACAAAGTCAGCGCAACGTCTTTGGTTGTCAGTGCAGGTCGTCTTTGGGTAAACCAGCAATGAATTGATATACATGTACATAGTATTTATAAAACTGAGGACTAACTATGATTTTGATTTAAAAAATTGTATCATAGGTGGATCCAAGGGGGCGTACGCCACTCTCCCCCTAATGGCCTAAAATTGCCCAAGCAAAGGTGCTATTTCAATTATGAATATGATAATTATAGGAATACTTGTATATTTATACATAAGCGTGCAACATTTGACGAAACCGGGAGTACAGAAATAC
The DNA here is from genome assembly GCA_025267735.1 of Mactra quadrangularis. Lineage (NCBI taxonomy): Eukaryota > Metazoa > Mollusca > Bivalvia > Venerida > Mactridae > Mactra > Mactra quadrangularis. The sequence continues at coordinate 40,439,555 of CM046305.1, read as the reverse complement.
TATGACCTGGCATAGATCTACAATTTAAAACAATTCCTTCTCATTATTGTAAGAATTTAACATATCCAACGGCTTTTAGAAAATTATATGATATATCTAGATGCTTTATATTGTAAACCCTGGCCAAGGATAGTTGAGGCTCTCGAAATGTGTCCGAATCCCTTAGAATAACCTAAACTCAGGAATTTCGGGTGCCGCCGGTCACCTAGACCCCTTATTAGAGCTGGGTACCGCGATTAAAAAACATACCGTGGTATACCACGGTATTTATAAGATACCACGGTAAGTACCACGGTATACCTCAAACTTAACCAATGCCTTGTCTACCTATATATTGGTTAATGAAAATTACAATGAATTGCTAAGAAGTCAAACTGGGTTCAAAGTTAAGCATTAAAACACAGTGCAGTCGAATGTAATATCCCAAAATTCTCCTTACAAACTCTTGTATGTATTTTAATTCAACAACAATATCCTTTGCTAACCGAGTCTATGAAAACATGAAACATAAGTGTCGAGTATAGGATGATGATAATAGGCCTACCATGGGTGAAAAATGAAAATAAAATAAAAAAACTGAAAATCTAGTTTCAATAAAATGAAATGGACAGGATTTTATATAAATCACATTGAGTAACTTATTATCAAAATACTGAAATCAATATTTATACTGGAAACTTTCACCCATGTAGTAGAAAAACTAAAAGGATTATTCTTATAAAATACCACGGTATTCCTGATAAACCATGGTATCATACCGCAGGCTTATTTACCGCGGTAACCGGTATACCGCGGTTACCGCGCACCTCTACCCCTTATCAAGGCTTTGCCCTGGACCATTCGGGGCCCTTACGGCCCCTTGAAACCCTATTCTGCTTGTTAATTTTCTGCCCCCCTCTAACTAGAATTTTCCGCCCCCCTCTAACTACAAATCCTGGATCCGCCTGTGAGTAGCCAAATTTTAATTATATTTCAGTTCCCATATTTTTCTCTTTTCGACCATCGCCAAAATTAAAGCGTAACAAAAGTTGCCAAACGTACAATAGGCGCCAACATGTCAGTGTCAGGTGAAATTAACACGGAATTTCAAGAGTTGTGATTGGCTGAGTACTGAAGCATGATCTTTGTTTTTGTAGGAAATGGGCGGGGACTATGTGTGAAGTTGTCGCCACTGGTATAAAATCAATGTGAAATTAACTTTTTAACTTGCCTCATAGTTAGTGATAGACCTCGTTTGGTGTCTGTCGTTGTGAACTCTAATTCCTTTGGATTTTATTAGATCTAGATTCTATTGAATGTGATTTATTTCGGTGAGTTGTTTTACTTATTTAATTAACTTTTATGTATATTTATAAAATAAAAAATGTGGATACAGTAGGGATTGAACCAGCGTAATGCGCTTCTGGAAAAAAGTCATTTGGTGTTAGACCACTCGGCCATCAACGCATGTATCAACCAAAGTTAGTTTTAATATTATTCAATGTAAAGAAGTCCTTGGGGCTAGGAAATTTTCCAATTTTGATTGGCTGTGGGAGTGGGATTTGTGACGTCAAAATCAAAGGGTATATAAGGCTTCGCGCGGAAAAACTCGTCAGAATTAACTCTCATTGATTATCTGTTCTGTTTTACACTTCAGATCTCAAGACAGTACTTGAAGTTCTACTGCAATCTGCTTACAAGAGTTCTACTCGAGTCAGTTGATAGCTACTATTATGGCGAGTTTGTTGTTTGCTGGTGTGTGTGGTTTGAGTGAGGTGATCACATGGGGCTGTCAGAGATCTGGTAAGTTTTCAATTTCATGTGTATTGTTGAATTTTAATGGCGGCCATTCAAAATGGCGGACTTTTTTGTTCGCCTTTTTCGAAATTGAAATTTGAATTCATAAATCATGCTGTTGAAGTCTATGCTTACAAACATTTGCAACTTAATTGTAAACAAGCTACGAAGAAATTTGATTCCACAAGGCTCTACAACAAAATGGCTGCCATATTCACATGTAAAACCTGGATCATGTTTACGGGCTCAAAGTTGCCATGGTAGATCTAGATCTAAATTATTTAATTATGTTCTCTGCTATAATGTAGAATCTATTTACTGTCAGTGTCGATCTTGGATTTAAAAATGATAGAATTTGAGAGCACATTTAGGATTTGCTTTCGGATCTTAGCTTTCAACTGTGTGATCTACTGTTTGTAACTGGTTTATAAGTCTTGTGTACATGTTCATTAAATCCTAGTGAAACTTGGTACATAATGATTGATTTCAACTATTGAGACAAACATAAATATTTGATAATCACAAGACATGGGTATAAGTCTGAAAGACTTCGGTCAAAATTTGACTTCCAGCTATGGCACATGTTGGGCGCGTTGCCTAAGCATTTCTCTAGGTATCGCTTTGTAACAAAATCATAGGAAACGTATTGCTACAAGATATCACTTCATTTCGCTATGTAGCAAAAGCTAGCGTAAAAAATCTTTGCAACCTCAGAGCCCTGTTAACAAATTAAAATGGCTGCCTCCACAGTTATGTGACTTCCTGTTTGCTGACAATTTGGTTTTTATGTTTTACTGACTATAGATAAATTGAAATTAATAAATATTTGTAGTTGTTCATTTCTATTTACTGAAAATTACAAGGGTTGACCGAGCATTGTTAGTGACCAAGCATAGGTAGTTGACTCTTTAGTTTGAAATACCCTGTTTGCATCTATTTTCGCGTTACTAAGCGCTATAATAAATAGATATAATAGGAAGTCTCTTTAATTTGTTTTCTTTTTTGCTCAATACATCCACCAATCTTTCATTTATAGAGTAGCAAAAAGAAATTACATCAATTGTTTACATTTTTCCATTTTACCGGCATTATTCAAGTCACGTGACAACCACCATTACGTAAGGGAAGTAAATCTGGATCCGTGGTATAAAAAGTCTATACCATACTGTCGTAATAAGTTCAATAATATCAAAAAATTAACTGCTCAAAATTTTTAATGAGTTCAGTCAGCACACAATCATAGCTAAAGTTATGTAAAAAAGTTAACAATAACAAGATCATTTACACAAACATTCATACAGGTCTGTTTTTTTTCCTTGTATTACTCGTCTTTTTCAAAATGAGGGCATTTAAAGACAGTTGCCCTCCTGAGCGGTTCATTCTGCAATATTTGGCAAAAATATCTTTCTGCGCGAAAAGTAGGTCACTTTTATTTACGTGTAGGTGTCGCTTCAAGTGAAATTAACAAAAAGTGAAAATAACGCGGAACCGGATTTAACGCGGAAATAGATTCAACGAGTATATATAGCGATACACAGTGAAATTGTTAGGCAACAAGCTCCTTGTCATCCGTATTTGAACTATCTATGTCATCTGTATTGTGTCTCATGGAAATTGGATCTTGGAAATGTTCAGTTTTGTAAATTTATTCACTCATTTCAAAAATAACTTAATGACAGTACTGTCAGTACATGATTCAGTCCATTTTGTATATTATGTTTATGTATCTCGAAAAGTTTACAGCTACATATTAACGAGTACAGGAATGTAGTTAATGAATGCGATCAACCAAATATGGAAATGAAAGAAGATGTTTATTTCATCCTTATAAGTTGACTACAGTGGATGCTTTGTGGATTGTTTACATCATATTTCAATCATTTGTTTACATCAACTTGTTCAATTGCTTATTAATGTCTCTGTATTTCAATAACTTCCATGTACTGCAAGATTTTGACTCAATTTTGCAAATACTACGACAGACAAATGGTATGGAAGCCTAATTCTGTATGAAAACTTGGAATGAATATATTGCTTCCTTATTTCTCATCTGACCTCTATATTGACCAGTTCTTCAGCTGACTGAGATTAATTGTCTTGGACATGGAAACTTTGAAGTCGGGTTTCGAACCATCTTCCAACATGACCTGTTATTAAGAGTTTTCCATGAAATGTTATAATTTGATTAAAAATTACGAGCTTTTTTACAATTATACTTTAAAAAATCTTTTAAATCTTAAAACATTATCTTGTTGAACAACTGTTTATGATTTTTTCTTTATTCCAGGCATATCTTCGGGTGTGACAGATCTCATCAGGAATACCTTTTGTTGTGGCTCATCAGCCCTCGTAGAAGATGAGCCGGCAGTCCCTGGAATCACCGAGGGTTCGTTTCCTTTTTATTATCTTTTTTTGTTGAAAGTTTTGAAGTGGAGATTTGGGATCCACAATATGTAAATTGATGGCAGTATTAATCACTGATGGCAGTATTAATTACTCCAACCTTGAATAGGCTGCAAATTGTCTTGATGTTTAAATTGAAGGATTTCATACCATTGTAAATCTAAAGAATTTGTTATACTGTTTTACTGTTGGCTGAATGCAATATTGTTTTAACTGCCGCATGTTTAGTGACTTTATTTGAGTAGGTCTTGTACCCACCAATGTTGATTATAAAGTTAAATTGATAAGTTTTTTCACTTTGCTGGAAAATTCTAAATTCAATTGTAGTACATCTTGCTCTTACCGAAATGAATTGATTGGCTCTTAGTTTTTGAAAATTCTTTGTTTAATGTATATTTAGGCCAACCAAGGAAATAAAATATTTTTGGACAAAACAATGTTAGATCAGTGTTGCACTCAGTCACTGTAAAACTTTAATTCATTGTAAACGGCTTATTGTCATCCTAAAACATGTATTGTATTGTGTGCTTTGTTTTTTATGTAAAACAATGGAGTGAAATCTTGTGAGTTTTAAAGTATCAACTGTTTTCAGATCTTTCCATAACTTCCCCTTGTGCAAAACTTGTTGCTATAACCATTTGCCGTTAACAACTTCTTTGGTATAGTAATGATACTTGACACAAATTTATTTTTGATATTTACGATTTTATTTCGTGAATTCATGCTTCGAACTTTTAATCAATAACTTTTGGATGAAGGTATGGTTGGATTTAAAAATGTTCTTGCATAAGACATATTCTCTATTTCAACTGAAAATGATTGTTTATAAAGGTTGGTTGTCTGCTAAATGTTCCTTTATAATGACATTTTTAAACCTTTCAACTTGTAATATCTTCCTATTGTTTTTAATTCAATGATAGTGAGACTCTTTAAATGAAAGGGAGGTAATAAATTATTCATGGAACATTTTGTCAGTTAATTAAACATTCAATACTGGATGTTCTTGCAGCTAATTTCTATTACTAAGGATTCTTTTTTGATAACCATTTCTCAAACATCAAATTAGCAGACTACTAATGAACAGTGATTAAATCTTACATTGACTTGTTAGTTTTTTCTCAACTGTCAAAACATGAATGATTTCACGATGAATGCATTTGTTAAAATTATTGTCGTAATACACCAATGAGTTTCTGAAAGTGTTAATGAACGAGTAAAGCTTCTTATACCAAATGACAAGTTTTAGTCCAGATATTTTTTAATGAATATTGGGCCACCAGTTCAAAAATAGCAAACTTTGACAATTGAGAAAAAATGGACAATACATACATGTTGCCTGAATTTTTTTAATTGTTTGAATAATTTCACTCTGACTGCATATGTTCCCAGATTTAAATCATGAGTAATGTTGGCTCAGTCAGCAGGCATTAAACTGCTAAGCTGTAATATTATGTGTTTCACCTGATTTGTGAACACAATTGTAATATCATGATTATCAGATAATTAACATTTAAACAAAATAAGTCGGTGAAGTTATTCATGCATTTAAATTTTGGGCTTAGTGCTGAACAGTCGTAACTCACTTGTTTTTAAATTGAGTTACAACGATCTTACACTAAGTCCGGGAAATTTTATCAAGGAACCATTATGAATGAAAAATAGTATAAAAACTTATATACTTTTCAATGTGTTAAAAACTTATATACTTTTCAATGTGTAACTTTAAACTTTGAATGGCATCACAGTTTAGAAATGTGGTCCCTGTGTAGCAGATGGGTCTTAGGGTGGGACTCTCAATTGTAGTTTTGCTGATCAATATTTAGGCGTGTATTTATTTGTTGATTCTAGAACCCTCCTCTGAGAGAGTGTCCGAGTGAGGTTCTATCATTGAACTTGCTATTACATTATGCAAAATAGTGATGTAACAATAGGTTGATATATTACTGTATCGTGAAAGTTTACCCCGCAATAGCAATACTGGTCAATAGAACTTTTTATAGTCAATAAATATTTCAATAGTCTTTATCTACCTATTGACTGTAGGTGATAGTTTTTTTGAAAATGAAAGTAGAACTAATCATACTTTAAGCCGCCTAACTCACTTGGTAGCATCCAAGTCTTTTGATCAAGAGGTCATGGGTTGATTCTTGGGCAGTGGATACTTTAGTTGTCATGAAAGCTCCACTAAAGTATGGCCCTTCTAGGGCTGCAACGATTCGATTCGATACATCGAAACTCGATTGCAAGGGCGCCGATTCGATTTCGATTCGGGACCCGCGATTTTCGATTCGATACTGACTTTTAACATGTTTACATAAGTTATAACGATAAAAGCAAAGGCTCGCCTAAAAGACAAAGTACGTTGACAGTGAAACTGGGGTTAACTTTGTCACATTTCTCTAAAGTTTCCATTACGATTTAAGTAGCATGGAAACTCTGTTCCAAATATTTATTTACAGAATATGCCCCAACGCTACGCAAATTGGGTCGGTGTGATTGAATTTTACCGGTCAAGTTTTTATGTTAGTTAATTCAAATTTCAATATATTTGCCTACAAAGCGTAGGTATATATTAAATGTACAGTAGTATATCAAGAACTGCATCTTTCTACAATTTATGCTCCATGCTGTTTATACTTTTTTAGTCGAAATTACAATTATAAAACATTTTTGCGAACTTTACATTCGTACCCAAACCATTTCGTACTTGAAAAAAGCAAATATTAATTTAGCAGATTTTCGAGTTTCGTGTTATCAAATTTCAGTAACACTTTTAGTTAGTCCATATTATTTAGTTTTAAGCTCAAATTAATGTATAAATGCATATTTGAAGTAAATTATATTAATAAATGAATCGAATCGAAAAAAATCGAATCGAAAGAAAAAGTATCGAATCGCATCGAATCGACTTTCCTGTGAATCGTTGCAGCACTAGGCCCTTCCTGGAATAAACTCACCAACCCTCGTTCAGTAGATGTGTGTGCTACCTACTGAATTAGCTGGGCTGCTTTCAAAAAATGATTTTGTTGTTGATTAACTATCACAATACTGTTATTATAGTATTGTTGGTCCCTATGGTGACCCCTCATTAAAAAGTTGCTATTTTCATATCATATCTGTTATAAACTTCATACAAAAACTCCATTGTGCAAAACTAAAAACCTTAATTCATGGACTTGTTATTTAGATGATTATAAGTCTGATGTTAAAGTTAAGGACATAAAAAATATAGTTTTGTTACGTTAACCTGTCACAACTCGGGGCTTTTTCAGGGGGGGGGGTGGAAAAAGGCCCCTGCCCAAATTGGGAACTTTTAACGCTGTAAATAGTCCAATTTGGGAAAAAAATATCGACAAATCAACTCAATATGGAAATTCCATCATTAATTTTTCTGCATTAAATCTTTTTTTATTCCTTGCTTTGGTGTCTCTGAAAGTGTTGCAGTGCTCTTAAAGAGTTTGTTCTGACAGTTCAATAAGGCATTCAATGCAAATTCTCATGTAATTGTTATTTTTACATGAAATCACATGGTCTCTTTTGTAGAAGCAAAAGACCGTTCAAAGCGAATTATTAAACAAGATTGGGAATTTTTTTCTTGAAATTTGGAAAAATGGTCATTATTTGGCATTGGGAATGGGGCCCATATTCGGCCCCCTGAGATAGGCTGAAAAATCCCTGCAACTTAAATAATTACACGGTCACTGAATTTGTTATTTTTAATTTCTTTGGAACTTGCTATTTCCCCGATATTCAAAATTGCTGCATATATAGTTAGATCATCAATAAATGATATGGATCAGTGGCTCAATGATTAAAAAGAAGTTTGATAGTAACATATTCAGTGACCGTGTAATTATTCAAGTTGTGACAGGTTAATATAACAGAACTATAATACAAATGAAAAAATAAGTTAAATCTTATTATAAAATTGAGTTAGATATTGAAGATGTTTCCAATGTATTCTTACTTAGTTTTAATTCTTAACTTTTGCATGTCTACAGAAAATGTCCTTAAAAAACTGAAATATATTTGTACATTGTTGTCATGGCCTTAATGCACTAGCCTAAAGCCCAGGGCTAGGGAAAACTGATTTGGGCTGGTTAAAAAACCTTTTTAGTTTATAAATTAAATTATTTTAGCTTGATTGTAAAACAACTTGTTGTGACCTAATCATTGATAACCAACTCCAAGTTGGTTTAAATCCCGTGTAAAAACTACCCAATCATTTCCTTGAGAACAAAACTTTATCTCACTAGCTCACTGGGGGACCAGGAAGCAGACTTGAAAGTGGAGTTGTAAGAACTTGTTTCACAATCAGGCTAAAATAAATCAGTATAAACTAAGTAAGTTCTTTGAACCAGCCCTAATCAATTTCCACTTGTTCTTGGGCTTTCAGGCTAGTGCATTTAGGCAACAATAGCAATGTACAAAGAGGGATGAATACTGTTAGCGACGAAATGAAACCGATACCAATGAAACAATGCGATACTTTAAACAATACCAATATGCAACTATATATATAGTACAAATTACAATGTTTAAATACAAATAACTAAAAAACTCAAAATATCTAAGTTATTTAATCCTAAAGGAAAAATAGAATCGGCACTCCTATAAAAGACTAAACGTTTTGGTGTCGTATAGCCTTTTAGTAATTATGAAAATACAACTTTATTTAAAATCATTCAGTTCGAATATCTCGGGCAAAATTCATTAGAAATGAGTAGACCTCTAATAATATTGATAAATATTTTTACACAGTGTGTTAACGTATGACGTCATGGATCCAGATCATCTGTATAGAGTTGATGGAGCCGCTCTGTCTATGTCACTGTTCAACTGCTGTGTGTATCAAGAGTTTAAAGATTATGGATGTTATGCATTGCATTTATTATTGACATATATTATAAATTTAGTATTGTGTTAGAATGCGTACTAAAATTTTTTTAGGATTTAGAAAAAAAGGATTGACACGGCGTATGTAAACGTGAATACTCTACTGTTTTCTTACAAATAGATAGGGCTGTGGATCGATGAGCAAGTGGCTATCCGATCCGAACCACGAATTATGAGTTATTCACTCGTTGATGGAGAAGCATATAGGAATTCATGTTATAACAAAAATTAAGTGAAGAATTATAGAAGCTTTTACTAATTGGAAATTTATCTACTCTATACATATATATTACAGGGCGTTTTATGGAAATTTTCAGTGATAACATTTTTGTTAAAATGTGTATCAATCAAAATTTTGAATTAAATCTAAGTTTTCATTAGTAGTGTGGCTCGTTTTTAGCGGTAATTAAGCTGAATATGTTCTTTCATTATTTCCAAAGGTAGATTGCGATTCGATGATTTCGGACGTGAAGAATATTTGTATTTGATTTTCTGGTGGGAATGGCAAGTAACTGAGTACTTGGATACTTGCAGCAGCCCTACAAATAGAGCAATGTCATGGTGATAAATGTTGATATTTAGACCCCAAATTATTGATTTTCTCTGTAAAACTTCTATGTTGAGTGCAAAAAAAATTTGACTTCCAAAATATCTTGATGTGGTACAAATTTTGAAGTATTTTATGTACTATGTATCGAATAAAAGTGGACCAAACCTGTTGAATTTAAGTGCATAAATACAGTCAATACTTGTGGACAATTTTGTTACAGACTTAACAATATTCATTCCTAAGTAATCCAGAAGAAAACAAATTGAATTTGCACCCCTTTGAAATATACTTGGACCAAACTTTTTGATATATAAATATATGCTTTGGGTAAAATATGCAAATTTATACAACCTTTTTTAGATAAGTCTGTTGGAGTATGTTGAGGCATTATTATTATTAAAGTGAAACTTTTTACCCAATGTCCTACCTGTTTTTAAGACATGAATTGACCTTCAGTAATATTGTGAGTTATTGTAATGTTAAAGTTTATTGCATTTGTTATTGAAGAATTTATTATGTTACTAAATACTATTTTAGGATGAGGCCCGTATTCCATTCATAGGGGAGCGCAAAGTGAACGTTGGCGCTCAAGGTGAAACTTGAACGTTAGACATAAGTTTTGAGGCTCACACTTATCAATTCATCCGGTTAGCAATTGAAAACAATTGGTACTTTATTGTATGTCTAGTCATATGTTATGGCATAAAAATTTAATTGTTATTACAACAGAATTCTCATAAGAATGCTTTTAAAAACTTCACACACTTAAATTAACATTGTTTTGGAACTGAAATTAATTTATGTTAGGTGTACATGTCAAGCCAAGAATGTTAAATCTTGTCAGAAATTATCTGCGATGCGTTCTGTTCATAAACGCCCGGTCATTAAGGGTGGGGCACTGATCATAAGTTCGATTCCAGGCGGGGCATTATTTTGTGCAGCTTGGTCATGAAATTATTTCTTCATCCATTTTCCCTCCTTCCAATGATTCTTGATTATGTAGGGCAGTTGTCAGGCACTGACTGTAGTATGCACCTAGTAAGTTTGTTAACAGCTAAATCAAACTTTTATTTAGCCTTTCCAGGAAGAGTGAGGTTGACTGACTGCAGTTACATGACCTATACAATGTGTTGCTATGGCGTTAAACTCAGCAACAAACAAACTTTAAATGAAATTAAAAGCAATATATGCACAATAATGTGTCTCAATATACAATTTTTTGGAAAGTAATTATTATATTAACTTAGTGGACAATTTATTATGTTGATAGGTTGACCTTTCCTTAGTTTGGACAGTGATTACTATTTTTAAATTTTATTTATTTATTGGAGTTAACGTCGTATCAACACAATTTAGGTCATTTCACGGCGTCCAGGGCACCTGACCAAGCTTTCCTGGACCATTGTCTATAGCCAGTACTCGCCTACCCTTCCACAAGGCCAAAAACTTCTCCATATTATCCAATCAATGGAGGAAAATCGAAATTATTGTCATATTTTCATGGAAGGGCATAACCTTCCCAGGTGGGATTCCAACCCGCACCCCTCATGCACGAGTATCCAAATCCCAGCGCTACCAACTGCGCTATGGACCCGGGTTTTTTAAATTGCAGTGTGAAGTAAAACTCAAAGATTTTGATTCTCATTCGTACAGTATCTGAATTAAATATTAACATTATGAAGACAATGTGAACATCTAAGTAGCTTAGCCTTCTAGAATTTCTTTGTTTGTTAATCATTATTAATCTTATTCAAATTTTGGTTTAGGCCACAACAAATTGATCATTATGTTCTATGGATTTGCTTGCACCTTAATTTTGACGGTTTTTACAAAAAATATTTTTATTTCCTCAGTCGCTCATAAAAATTCTAACTGCTATATAAAGCAACTGAATTCAGATTTTTTTCTTTTTTTTCATCGCTAGCTGGCAACATTTTTTTCTTGAAAAATCCGTTGAACATATCATCAACTTGTTGTGGCCTTATGGAGATTACGGTTGGATTTCTGATTCTTGTTTACTGTTAAATTGATACTATACATTATAAATGCAATGCCAACATCTTAAAAGTTCATAAAACTTGCTTCAAGTTGAAAATTTATTAATCTTCTTAACTATTTGTCAGCAAAAACGATAAGCCTTATGTTGTTATAGAAAAAGATTGTGGTATAGATTAGTTGTTTACAATAAGCATGAATTAATGTTAAACTTTTGAATTCCTTTTCATACTTAAATTGACTTCTACATAATTTATCTTCAAGGTTTTCATTTGTGGTACAACCATATGCATTGTAACATCATGCTGAGTACCAGTATGTATTCAAAGAATAATCAGATCGTTTTGATTTGTGATTTTTAAAACAATGTAAAAAAAGTTGTTCTTGTCCGAGTTCAATGGTAGAAAGCCCTATATTTCATTTTTTTTTTACTTTGGACAGTGATTATTTTATTGTATAGATATAACACAGTGTGTATTAACCTAGATGTCTCATGGTATGTTGACCTTAATTAAACACAGCAAGATTGATGTGAAGTTAGGAACATTTAGGGATTATTGTTTGTAAAAACAATGTCATGGAATCATTATTAATACTTGTATAGTTGAACATTTTAACTTTTAACTTTGCGTGTTAATTTAACGAAAGACAGGTCTAACTAAAAAAACAGGGAGGAATGATTGTTTTCAGAAAAATTATAATATTTTTATCTTTATTAAAACAAGTGAGTAATATTAAAACTCATTCACTGTGCCACATGTACAGATCATTTTGTTTTCATAATGATAAATACTTAGAAACTGCTACACACTGTGACTGTGTGAGTATTGTCGACTCATGGGTTTCCTTCATTTATAGTGGATGAGTCCAAAATTAAATACATGTACTGGCCATGTAAATGAAATTGATTTGTAGTTGTCATTTTGTCTGTGTAGTGAACATGTAGTGTATGACAAGGATAAGTGATTCTTGTTATAATATTTATTTGAATTGATACTAAGCATTTGATATTTAAAGTTAAATAAGTATAAATGTTATATTGGATAATGATAAGTTTTTTACTTATAAACATTCTGTGTATAATAAAAGTGTGTCTGGATTTATAATTCATGTTCTTTTTGCAATGAATGTTAATGAGTCAGTACAGGTTGTATTCTAGGTCATGCGTGTTTTTGTACTTTAAACAATGGACTTGCTGACTAAGTAGACAAATAAGCTAATGCATGAGCAGCATTTTTATGATTTAAACATACCACTTTGATATTTAACATTTATTTTAAAAAGTTTATATGCACACTATAAATTTGTATATAATGATGTGTTTAAAAAATAAGTGTAAACTAACTTAACTATAAAAATTTGTAAAAATAATTCACCCCTAAATATTAGTGTGTAATGTAACGGGCAATTTTTATATATGCAATGTTTACGGGGACAACCTGTATAGTGCGTACAAAAAAACAAAGCATGTTTTGGTAAACATTAAAAATGAGACAATTCATTTCAGGGGTAGGCAGTAATGAAAATAATATTTGTGTAATTCATTTTAACAAAATTAGCATGGTTGATAAACCACCACCACTTGGTAAATCATGCTTGTTATGGCAGAACGCTTTCCATTACACCAACAACTAAGACACAAGTAAAACATATCACAATTGTTTATTTTAAAGTCATCCTGGGCATCCCTCTTCGTGGGTTAGTTCATTGTATTGTTATTATAAACAGTGTTTTGTTTTTTTGTTCGAACTATAGTCTTGGTAATGTTGTTAGTAAATATGGACTGTACCTGATGTTTGTATGTATTGGTCTTACACATAATGAATAGGGTACTTAATTATTGTAATTGTGACTTGTGATTTTAAATTCTTGTTTTTATTATTTGAATAGAAGGAAACAATTAAAGCACTCAAGACATTGATAGGGTTGTCTTCTGTGATCTTGGACAGTGATCACTATATAGTCTTTGATGATTATTTTATTGATTGTATCATACACTGTGTTGAGTTGGGAAGTTTACTTCACATTCTTTTTTGAATTAATTGAAAAAAATAACTTATATGATATATTATGTATATTCACATTTATAAATTCTTCATTTGTTAGCCTTTAGTTATTGTTGAATGACATTGATTAGAATATTTTTTTCCATACTAGCTCTGTCTAATTATGCTGTTAGGATTTTTGGTCTCATTTTATTATAATGTAAACATGATTCGGACTTGCACACATACAAGTCATGGATAGTAGGTTTTTTTTTTGGTAAACTCTTCAGTCATGAACATTACATGGTTGCTTTCTGTGATTATGGACTGTGATTGATTTATTTAACTAGTCATACTCATCATGCACTGTTAAGTTAGAAATATTGTCGCATGATTTGGTTGTGGATATTGATTGTTGTTTGTTGTATACATCTTGAGTAGATTAGGTCTGGAATTCTAATGGTGGGCATCTGAATTGGTTAGCCTTTTGATGACTTAACATAATGCATATATGTTAGCCTTTTGTGCTTATGGACAATGATTATTACATTAATTGATCACACTTGCTCAGCCTAGTCTCATCTGATGTAACTTCTGTAATTATGGAAAGTGATAATGATTTTTTTTGGAGAAGTTACTTTGAATGTTAATTTAATTATTTTGTGTTAAACCACAACATTGTATGAACTTGAATAGAATATATGCACATGTTAATAGGTTAGTCTTCAGTGTTTATGGACAGTGATAATTAGATTTGTATGTTGAACTCACCAGTAGTAGTTTAATGAAGAAATATCTGATTTGTGTTTTATTTTTAATTGATTGTAAGCATTATACTAACAGATGTAAATTGAGTAGCGGTACTAGCCATCACTATGTTTTGACCATGAGTATTAGTTGGATTGTAAATTTAAAGTGTTGCTTAACGTTGGAATTTTTTACTTTAGTTCTTACTCAAACTTAACTTTTTTGTGAAGGAAATAGATGCACATAATAAGATATAGAGCTTTACATAATTAATAATGTTTGAATAAATGGTATCGTTGATTGCTTTCGGCGCAATGTGACCTTTTTGTGTTGGTGCACCATAAAACCCAAACAAACAAATTAATTACTCAAATTTAACTTACAAAATAAATTCAAGTTTGCTAATGTTTTTATATCTTGAAACAATAGGAGCATTAAAAAGAAATTGTAATGCAAGAATCTGAATCGGTTGATACTTTATCATTCCAAGAAAGAACCCCCCCAAATAGTATTGTTTTTTGTTAAAATACTGCAAGGTGTATAAAAAAGGACTTGCAAATTTATTATGTTTTGATTTTATGTATAATTGGTGTGATTGTTCACTTATTTTGTTAAGCATGATTGTTAAGTATTTATATATTTATCTATTACAGATGAGTTTGTGTGTATGGTTGATGTTGGTACGTGTGTTGATGATGGTATGTGTGTTGATGATGGTACAAGCGTTGATGTTGATGTCACTGGTTGTGACGTTTCTATTGATATGACTGCTTGTGATATTGATGTTACTGGTTGTAATGTTGATGTTACTGGTTGTGATGTCGATATTGACGTTGCTGCTTGTGATGTTGATGTCAATGCTTGTGATGTTGATGTCATGGTTGGAGATACAGTGGTTGATGGAGACGATGTTGAGGATTTTCGACATGCTGATGATGGTGATAGTTTTTCATTACTTGTAGAGACTTCATTTGATTTGGTCGATGACCCCTCTGACGTATCGACTTTACCTTTGACCCCGGACATAGACTTGGACTTGTCTGTGACTGCTCCCGAGTTTGACGTTGTTGACGAGACAATCGATCAGGTTGAGGAAGTCTCTGTCCCTGTTATTCCTCCTCGTGTATTATTTCCTGCCTCGACTGATCCTGAGGTGCGCATTTCCCGTGTGTCTGGACGTAGGATCCGGAAGCCACTTAGATACAGAGATTGAGCAGAAACTTAGTATTCATTTGTAATCATTTCTAATCCAGTGAGAAATGATATTCATTCCACTGATGATTTGATGAGCTAAATGGTTTGTGTCCATTTGCCAGGAATTACAGTTCAAACACTGTGAGAATTTGCTTTTCCACTGATTTGATGGCTTTTGGTGATCCTATTGTGTAACATAGATAGTTGCCACCAGATTACCCCTCCCCCCTAGGTTATTGTTGTTGATACCTTTGTACATGTGATAACTAACTGGTATTATTTACAGACATCAGCAGTCTTCATAGATAGTGGCACATTCAAAGTGGTTGTAACTCTTCCATTGTAGATTGTGTAAGTGGCTTTGATAGCCCTTCCCTCTTAGGTTATTGTTGTTGATACCTATATACATGTGATAGTTGACAGGTATTATCTGCAGACATCAACAGTCATCATAGACTCATTGACATCATTGTGTATGTTGTTAAGTGATGTTATGGTAGTATATACTTGCTGAATTATACATGCTGGGTAGGGCATGAATTGTATTGTATTTTTAGTTTAAATATGTATTTGGCGAGTTGATTGTTTGTGCTTGTATTTGTCTAGTTAGGTGATATTTGGCTTGTGTTAATAACTGACCGAGTTGGTCAAATTGTCCTTGTTGGGATATCTGCTTATGGATAAGGGTCCTATTCATATTCAGATGTTTTAACCCGAGATGATTTTGTAAAATTTGTAGCACTTCCTTTACAATTAGTTTGCATTACTTTTCAGTCCATTGTTAGGTTTGCCGAGCTAGGTTAATGTGAGCACAAATGATAAATTTACTAATTGTATGTTTGAGCCTAAGTGCATGCAATTCTAGTCTTGCCTGGTGTTTAAGTTCAGAAAGTGTATCTACCTTAATATTTCTTGCATATTTGTTGTATGGAATGGTGTGGGGGATCTTTGATGGAGGGATTGTGGGTGGTTACTGTATAGTGGGGGGTCTTTGATGGTTGGATTGCGGGTGGTTACTGTGTAGTGGGGGATATTTGATGGATGGATCGTGGGTGGTTACTGCATAGTGGAAAATCTTAGATCGATAGATTGTGGGTGGTTACTTAATAGTGAGGGATCTTTGATTGATGGATTGCTGGTGGTTACTTTATAGTGGGGGATCTTAGATTAATAGGTTGTGGGTGGTTACTGTATAGTGGGGGATCTTAGATTGATAGATTGTGGGTGGTTACTGTATAGTGGGGGATCTTAGATTGATAGATTGGAGGTGGTTACTTAATAGTGGGGGATCTTAGATTGATAGATTGTGGGTGGTTACTGTATAGTGGGAGATCTTAGATTGATAGATTGTGGGTGGTTACTTAATAGTGGGGGATCTTAGATTGATAGGTTGTGGGTGGTTACTGTATAGTGGGGGATCTTAGATTGATAGATTGTGGGTGGTTACTTAATAGTGGGGGATCTTAGATTGATAGATTGTGGGTGGTTACTGTATAGTGGGAGATCTTAGATTGATAGATTGTGGGTGGTTACTGAATAGTGGGAGATCCTAGATTGATAGATTTTGGGTGGTTACTGCATAGTCGGGGAATTTAGATTGATAGATTGTGGGTAGTTACTGTATAGTGGGGGATCTTAGATTAATATATTGTGGGTGGTTACTGTATAGTGGGGGATCTTAGATTGATAGATTTTGGGTGGTTACTGAATAGTGGGATATCCTAGATTGATATATTGTGGGCAGTTACTGTATAGTGGGGATCTTTGATGGTTGGATCGTTGGTGGTTACTGTATAGTGGGGGATATTTGATGGATGGATCGTGGGTGGTTTCTGCTAAGTGGGAGATCTTAGATTATTATATTGTAGGTGGTTACTGTATAGTAGAGTATCTTTGATTGAAAGGTTGTGGGTGGTTACTTTATAGTGGGAGATCTTAGATTGATAGATTGGAGGTGGTTACTTTATAGTGAGGGATCTTTGATTGATAGATTGTGGGTGGTTACTGCATAGTGGGGGATCTTAGATTAATAGATTGTGGGTGGTTACTGCATAGTCGGGGAACTTAGATTGATAGATTGTAGGTGGTTACTGCATAGTGGGGGATCTTAGATTGATAGATTGTGGGTGGTTACTGCATAGTCGGGGATCTTAGATTGATAGATTGTGGGTGGTTACTGTATAGTGGGGGGTCTTAGATTGATAGATTGTGGATGATTACTGTATAGTTGGGCATCTTAGATTGATAGATTGTGGTTGGTTACTGTATAGTGGGGATCTTTGATTGATAGATTGTGGGTGGTTACTGCATAGTGGGGGATCTTAGATTGATAGATTGTGGGGGTTACTGCATAGTTGGGGATCTTAGATTGATAGATTGTGGGTGGTTACTGCATATTGGGGGATCTTAGATTGATGGATTTAGGCTAGTTACTGTATAATGGGGGATCTTAGATTATTAGATTAAGGGTGGTTACTGCATAGTGGGGGATCTAAGATTAATATATTGTGGGTGGTTACTTTATAGTGGGAGATCTTAGATTGATAGATTGTGGGTGGTTACTTTATAGTGGGAGATCTTAGATTGATAGATTGTGGGTGGTAACTTTATAGTGAGAGATCTTAGATTGATAGATTGTGGGTGGTTACTGTATAGTGGGGGGTCTTAGATTGATAGATTGTGGATGATTACTGTATAGTTGGGCATCTTAGATTGATAGGTTGTGGTTGGTTACTGTATAGTGGGGATCTTTGATTGATAGATTGTGGGTGGTTACTGCATAGTGGGGGATCTTAGATTGATAGATTGTGGGTGGTTACTGCATAGTGGGGGATCTTAGATTAATAGATTGTGGGTGGTTACTGCATAGTCGGGGATCTTAGATTGATAGATTGTGGGTGGTTACGGCATAGTTGGGGATCTTAGATTGATAGATTGTGGGTGGTTACTGCATAGTGGGGGATCTTAGATTGATGGATTTAGGCTAGTTACTGTATAATGGGGGATCTTAGATTATTAGATTGTGGGTGGTTACTGCATAGTGGGGGATCTTAGATTAATATATTGTGGGTGGTTACTTTATAGTGGGAGATCTTAGATTGATAGATTGTGGGTGGTTACTTTATAGTGGGAGATCTTAGATTGATAGATTGTGGGTGGTTACTTTATAGTGGGAGATCTTAGATTGATAGATTGTGGGTGGTTACTGTATAGTGGGGGGTCTTAGATTGATAGATTGTGGATGATTACTGTATAGTTGGGCATCTTAGATTGATAGATTGTGGTTGGTTACTGTATAGTGGGGATCTTTGATTGATAGATTGTGGGTGGTTACTGTATAGTGGGTGATCTTCAATTAATAAATTGTGGGTGGTTGCTGCATAGTGGGGGATTTTAGATTGGTAGATTGTGGGTGGTGACTTTATAGTAGGATATCGTAGATTGATTGATTGTGGGTGGTTACTGTATAGTGGGGATCTTTGATTGATAGATTATGGGTGGTTACTGTATAGTGGGGGATCTTTGATTAATAGATTGTGGGTGGTTTTTGCATAGTGGGGGATCTTAGATTGATAGATTGTTGGTGGTAACTGTATAGTGCTGGATCTTAGATTGATAGGTTGTGGGTGGTTATTGTATAGTGGGGGATCTTAGATTGATATATTATGGACGGTTACTGTATAGTGGGGAACTTAGATTGATAGATTGTGGGTGGTTATCCTCATGCCAGGAACTGATACATATTCTTGGTGTGAAGTTATTGAGATAGTGGTATGTTTCTATATCTCTGCAGCTGTTAGGCTTGTCGTTAGCTTGAAGATGTCATTGCATTCCTCCCTCTATAGACAGCAATTTTCGTTGTTTGTATCCAGTTGCACATGCATTATTTTGCACGGATTTACAGACAATGTGGTCAGGTTACTACAAACATCTAGATCGAGTCATCTTCATGCGAGGAACTTGATACATATTCTTGGTGTGAAGTTATTGAGATGGTGGTGTGTTTCCATATCTCTGCAGCTGTTAGGCTTGTCGTTAGCTTGTAGCTGTCATTGCATCCCTTCCTCTATAGACAGCAATTTTTGTTGTTTGTAACCAGTTGCACATGTGTTATTTTGCATGGATTTACAGACAATATGGTCAGGTTACAACAAACATCTAGATCAAGTCACCTTCATGCGAGGAACTTGATACATATTCTTGATGTGAAGTAATTGAGCTGATGGTGTATTTCCATATCTCTGCAGCTGTTAGGCTTGTTGTTAGCTTGTAGCTTAAAGCTGTAAAGTGGGGGATCTTCAATGGATAGATTGTAGGTGGAAACTGCATAGTGGGGGATCTTAGATTGATAGATTGTGGGTGGTAACTCTATAGTGGAAGATCTTAGATTGATAGATTGTGGGTGGTTACTTAATAGTGAGGGATCTTTGATTGATGGATTGCTGGTGGTTACTTTATAGTGGGGGATCTTAGATTGATAGATTGTGGGTGGTTACTGTATAGTGGGGATCTTTGATTGATAGATTATTGGTGGTTACTTTATAGTTGGGGATCTTTGATTAATAGGTTGTCGGTGGTTACTGTATAGTGGGGGATCTTTGATGGATGGATTTTAGGTGGTAACTGCATAGTGGGAGATCTTAGATTGATAGGTTGTGGGTGGTTATTGTATAGTGGCGGATCTTAGATTGATATATTATTGACGGTTACTGTATAGTGGGTGATCTTAGATTGATAGATTGTGGGTGGTTATCTTCATGCCTGGAACTGATACATATTCTTGGTGTGAAGTTATTGAGATAGTGGTGTGTTTCCATATCTCTGCAGCTGTTAGGCTTGTCGTTAGCTTGAAGCTGTCATTGCATTCCTCCCTCTATAGACAGCAATTTTCGTTGTTTGTATCAAGTTGCACATGTGTTATTTTGCACGGATTTACAGACAATATGGTCAGGTTACTACAAACATCTAGATCGAGTCATCTTCATGCCAGGAAACTGATACATATTCTTGGTGTGAAGTTATTGAGATAGTGGTGTGTTTCCATATCTCTGCAGCTGTTAGGCTTGTCGTTAGATTGTATCTGGCATTGCATCCCTTCCTCTATAGACAGCAATTTTCGTTGTTTGTAACCAGTTGCACATGTGTTATTTTGCATGGATTTACAGACAATATGGTCAGGTTACAACAAACATCTAGATCAAGTCACCTTCATGCGAGGAACTTGATACATATTCTTGATGGGAAGTAATTGAGCTGATGGTGTATTTCCATATCTCTGCAGCTGTTAGGCTTGTCGTTAGCTTGTAGCTTAAAGCTGTAAAGTAGGGGATCTTCAATGGATAGATTGTAGGTGGAAACTGCATAGTGGGGGATCTTAGATTGATAGATTGTGGGTGGTTTCTGTATAGTGGAAGATCTTAGATTGATAGATTGTGGGTGGTTACTTTATAGTGGGAGATCTTAGATTGATAGATTGTGGGTAGTTTCTGCATAATGGGGGATCTTAGATTGATAGATTGTGGGTGGTTACTTTTTAGTGGGGGATCTTAGATTGATAGATTTTGGGTGGTTACTGTATGGTGGGAGATCTTAGATTGACAGATTGTGGGTGGTTACTGTATACTGAGGGATTTAGATTGATAGATTGTGGGTGGTTACTGTATAGTGGGGGATCCTAGATTGATAGATTGTGGGTTGTTACTGCATAGTGGGTGATCTATGATGGTTGGATTTAGGGTAGTTACTGTATAGTGGGGGATCTTAGATTGATAGATCGTGTGTGGTTACTGCATAGTGGGTGATCTATGATGGTTGCATTTAGGGTAGTTACTGTATAGTGGGGGATCTTAGATTGATAGATTGTGGGTGGTTACTTAATAGTGAGGGATCTTTGATTGATGGATTGCTGGTGGTTACTGTATAGTGGGGGATCTTAGATTGATAGATTGTGGGTGGTTACTGTATAGTGGGGATCTTTGATTGATAGATTATGGGTGGTTACTGTATAGTGGGGGATCTTTGATTAATAGGTTGTGGGTGGTTACTGCATAGTGGGGGATCTTAGATTGATAGATTGTGGGTGGTAACTGTATAGTGCTGGATCTTAGATTGATAGATTGTGGGTGGTTATTGTATAGTGGGGATCTTAGATTGATGTATTATGGACGGTTACTGTATAGTGGGTGATCTTAGATTGATAGATTGTGGGTGGTTATCTTTATGCCAGGAACTGATACATATAACTGTATAGTGCTGGATCTTAGATTGATAGATTGTGGGTGGTTATTGTATAGTGGGGATCTTAGATTGATGTATTATGGACGGTTACTGTATAGTGGGGGATCTTAGATTGATAAATTGTGGGTGGTTACTGCATAGTGGGGGATCTTAGATTAATAGATTGTGGGTGGTTACTGCATAGTCGGGGATCTTAAATTGATAGATTGTGGGTGGTTACTGCATAGTTGGGGATCTTAGATTGATAGATTGTGGGTGGTTACTGCATATTGGGGGATCTTAGATTGATGGATTTAGGCTAGTTACTGTATAATGGGGGATCTTAGATTATTAGATTGTGGGTGGTTACTGCATAGTCGGGGATCTTAGATTAATATATTGTGGGTGGTTACTTTATAGTGGGGGATTGTAGATTGATTGATTGTGGATGGTTACTGTATAGTGGGGATCTTTGATTGATAGATTATGGGTGGTTACTGTATAGTGGGGGATCTTTGATTAATAGATTGTGGGTGGTTATTGCATAGTGGGGGATCTTAGATTGATAGATTGTTGGTGGTAACTGTATAGTGCTGGATCTTAGATTGATAGGTTGTGGGTGGTTATTGTATAGTGGGGGATCTTAGATTGATATATTATGGACGGTTACTGTATAGTGGGGAACTTAGATTGATAGATTGTGGGTGGTTATCTTCATGCCAGGAACTGATACATATTCTTGGTGTGAAGTTATTGAGATAGTGGTATGTTTCCATATCTCTGCAGCTGTTAGGCTTGTCGTTAGCTTGAAGCTGTCATTGCATTCCTCCCTCTATAGACAGCAATTTTCGTTGTTTGTATCCAGTTGCACATGCATTATTTTGCACGGATTTACAGACAATATGGTCAGGTTACAACAAACATCTAGATCAAGTCACCTTCATGCGAGGAACTTGATACATATTCTTGATGTGAAGTAATTGAGCTGATGGTGTATTTCCATATCTCTGCAGCTGTTAGGCTTGTTGTTAGCTTGTAGCTTAAAGCTGTAAAGTGGGGGATCTTAGATTGATAGATTGTGGGTGGTTACTTTATAGTGGTAGATCTTAGATTGATAGATTGTGGGTAGTTTCTGCATAATGGGGGGTCTTAGATTGATAGATTGTGGGTGGTTACTTTATAGCGGGGAATCTTAGATTGATAGATTGTGGGTGGTTACTTTATGGGGGGAGATCTTAAATTTATAGATGACATGAATTGTATTGTATTTATAGTTTAAATATGTATTTAGTTACTTGATTGTTTGTGCTTGTATTTGTCTAGTTAGGTGATATTTGGCTTGTATTAATAACTGACCGAGTTGGTCAAATTATCCTTGTTGGGATATCTGCTTATGGATAAGGGTCCTATTCATATACAGATGTTAAAACTTGAGATGATTTTGTAAAATTTGTAGCACTTCCTTTACAGTTAGTTTGCATTACTTTTCAGTTCATTGTTAGGTTTGCCAAGCTAGGTTAATGTGAGCACAAATAATAAATTTACTATTTGTATGTTTGAGCCTAAGTGCATGCAATTCTAGTCTTGCCTGGTATTTAAGTTCAGAAAGTGTATCTACCTTAATATTTCTTGCATATTTGTTGTATGGAATGGTGTGAGAGATCTTCAATGGAAGGTTTGTTGGAGATTTCTGTGTAGTGGGGGATCTTTGATGGAGGGATTGTGGGTGGTTACTGTAAAGTGGGGGGGTCTTAGATTGATAGATTGTGGGTGGTTACTGCATAGTGGGAGATCTTAGATTGATAGATTGTGGGTGGTTACTTTATAGTGGGAGATCTTAGATTGATAGATTGTGGGTGGTTACTTTATAGTGGGGGATCTTAGATTGATAGATTTTGGGTGGTTACTGTATAGTGGGGGATCTTAGATTGATAGATTTTGGGTGGTTACTGTATACTGGGGGATCTTAGATTGATAGATTGTGGGTGGTTACTGTATAGTGCGGGATCTTTGATGGATGGATTTTGATTGGTTACTGCATAGTGGGAGATCTTAGATTGATAGATTGTGGGTGGTTACTGTATAGTGGAGGATCTTAGATTGATAGATCGTGTGTGGTTACTTCATAGTGGGAGATCTATGATGGTTGCATTTAGGGTAGTTACTGTATAGTGGGGGATCTTAGATTGATAGATTGTGGGTGGTTACTGCATAGTTGGGGATCTTTGATTGATAGATTGTGGGTGGTTACTGTATAGTGGGGGATTTTAGATTGATGGATTTAGGCTAGTTACTGTATAGTGGGGGATCTTTGATTAATAGATTGTGGGTTGTTACTGCATAGTGGGGGATCTTAGATTGATAGATTGTGGGTGGTTACTGCATAGTGGGGGATCTTAGATTGATAGATTGTGGGTGGTTACTGCATAGTGGGGGATCTTAGATTGATAGATTGTGGGTGGTTACTGCATAGTGGGGGATCTTAGATTAATAGATTGTGGGTGGTTGCTGCATAGTGGGGGATCTTAGATTAATAGATTGTGGGTGGTAACTGCATAGTGGGGGATCTTAGATTAATATATTGTGGGTGGTTACTTTATAGTGGGAGATCTTAGATTGATAGATTGTGGGTGGTTACTGTATAGTGGGGTGTGATAGATTGTGGGTGGTTACTGTATAGTTTGGCATCTTAGATTGATAGATTGTGGGTGGTTACTGCATAGTGGGGGATCTTCGATTAATATATTGCGGGTGGTTACTTTATAGTGGGAGATCTTAGATTGATAGATTGTGGTTGGTTACTGTATAGTGGGGATCTTTGATTGATAGATTGTGGGTGGTTACAGTAAAGTGGGTGATCTTCAATTAATATATTGTGGGTGGTTGCTGCATAGTGGGGGATTTAGATTGATAGATTGTGGATGGTGACTTTATAGTGGGGGATCTTTGATTGATAGATTATGGGTGGTTACTTATAGTGGGGGATCTTTGATTAATAGATTGTAGGTGGTTATTGTATAGTGGGGGATCTTAGATTGATATATTATGGACGGTTACTGTATAGTGGGGGATCTTAGATTGATAGATTGTGGGTGGTTATCTTCATGCCAGGAACTGATACATATTCTTGGTGTGAAGTTATTGAGATAGTGGTATGTTTCCATATCTCTGCAGCTGTTAGGCTTGTCGTTAGCTTGAAGCTGTCATTGCATTCCTCCCTCTATAGACAGCAATTTTTGTTGTTTGTTTCCAGTTGCACATGTGTTATTTTGCACGGATTTACAGACAATATGGTCGGGTTACTACAAACATCCAGATCGAGTCATATTCATGCCAGGAAACTGATACATATTCTTGGTGTGAAGTTATTGAGATAGTGGTGTGTTTCCATATCTCTGCAGCTGTTAGGCTTGTCGTTAGCTTGTAGCTTAAAGCTGTAAAGTGGGAAATCTTCAATTAATAGATGGTGGGTGGTAACTGCATTGTGGGGGATCTTAGATTGATAGATTGTGGGTGGTTACTGTACAGTGGAAGATCTTAGATTGATAGATTTTGGGTGGTTACTGTACAGTGGAAGATCTTAGATTGATAGATTGTGGGTGGTTACTTTATAGTGGGAGATCTTAGATTGATAGATAGTGGGTGGTTACTGCATAATTGGAGATCTTAGATTGATAGATTGGAGGTGGTTACTGTATAGTAGGGATCTTTGATTGATAGATTGTGGGTGGTTACTGTATAGTGGGGGATCTTCGATTAATATATTGTGGGTGGTTACTGCATTGTTGGGGATCTTTGATTGAAAGATTATGGGTGGTTACTGTATAGTGGGGGGTGTTAGATTGATAGATCGTGGTTGGTTACTGCATATTCGGGGATCTTAGATTGATAGATTGTTGGTGGTTACTGTATAGTGGGGATCTTTGATAGATTGTGGCTGGTAACTGCATAGTGTGGGATCTTAGATTGATAGACTGTGGGTGGTAACTGCATAGTGGGGGATCTTAGATTGATGGATTTAGGCTAGTTACTGTATAGTGGGGGGTCTTAAATTGATAGATTATGGGTAGTTACTTTATGGTGGGAGATCTTAGATTGATACTTGGAGGTGGTTACTGTATAGTAGGGATCTTTGATTGATAGATTGTCAGTGGTTACTGTATAGTGGGGATCTTCGATTAATATATTGTGGGTGGTTGCTGCATAGTGGGGGATCTTAGATGGATAGATTGTGGGTGGTGACTTTATATTGGGGGATCTTAGATTGATAGATTGTGGGTGGTTACTGTATAGTGGGGATCTTTGATGGATGGATTTTGGGTGGTTGCTTTATACTGGGATATCATTTAAGGAGGTTACTTTATTGTGGAAAATCTTATTGCTGTCATTGCTTCCCTCTATGGACAGCAATTTTCTTATTTTGTATCCAGTTGCAAAAGTGTTTATTTGCACGGATTTACAGACAATATAGTCAGGTTACTACAAACATCTAGATTAAGTCATCATCATGCCAGGAAACTGATACATATACTTGGTGTGAAGTTATTGAGATGGTTATGTGGTTCCATATCTCTGCATATGTTAGGCTTGTCGTTAGCTTTTAGCTGTCATTCATCCCTTCCTCTATAGACAGCAATTTTCGTTGTTTGTAACCAGTTGCACTTGTCTTATTTTGCATGGATTTACAGACAATATGGTCAGGTTACAACAAACACCTAGATCAAGTCACCTTCATGCGAGGAACTTTATACATATTCTTGATGTGAAGTTATTGAGATGATGGTGTGTTTCCATATCTCTGCAGCTGTTAGGCTTGTCGTTAGCTTGTAGCTTAAAGCTGTAAAGGGGGAGATCTTCAATGGATAGACTGTAGGTGGAAACTGCATAGTGGGGGATCTTAGATTGATAGATTTTGGGTAGTTACTGTATAGTGGAAGATCTTAGATTGATAGATTGTGGGTGGTTACTTTATAGTGGGAGATCTTAGATTGATAAATTGTGGGTAGTTACTGCATAATGGGGGATCATAGATTGATAGATTGTGGGTGATTACTGCATAGTGGGGGGATCTTAGATTGATAGATTGGAGGTGGTTACTGTATAGTGGGGATCTTTGATTGATATATTGTGGGTGGTTACTGCATAGTGGGTGATGTTAGATTGATATATTGTGGGTGGTTACTGCATAGTGGGGGATCTTAGATTTATGGATTTAGGCTGGTTACTGTATAGTGGGGGATCTTAGATTGATAGATTGTTGGTGGTTACTTTATGGTGGGAGATCTTAGATTGATACTTGGAGGTGGTTACTGTATAGTGGGGATCTTTGATTGATAGATTGTGGGTGGTTACTGCAAAGTGGGTGATGTTAGATTGATAGATTGTGGGTGGTTACTTTATAGTGGGTGATGTTAGATTGATGGATTGTGGGTTGTTACTTTATAGTGGGAGATCTTAGATTGATAGATTGTGGGTGGTTACTGTATAGTGGGGGATCTTTGATAGATGGATTTTGGATGGTTACTTTATACTGGGAGATCATTTTAGGAGGTTACTCTATTGTGGAAAGTCTTATTGCTGTCATTGCATTCCTCCCTCTATCGACAGCAATTTTCGTTGTTAGTATCCAGTTGCACATGTATTATTTGCACAGATTTACAGACAATATGGTCAGATTACTACAAACATCTAGATTCATTCATCATCATGCCAGGAAACTGATACATATACTTGGTGTGAAGTTATTGAGATAGTGGTGTGTTTCCATATCTCTGCAGCTGTTAGGCTGGTCGTTAGCTTGAAGCTGTCATTGCATTCCTCCCTCTATCGACAGCAATTTTCGTTGTTTGTATCCAGTTGCACATGTATTATTTGCACAGATTTACAGACAATATGGTCAGGTTACAACAAACACCTAGATCAAGTCACCTTCATGCGAGGAACTTGATACATATTTTTGGTGTGAGGTTATTGAGATGATGGTGTGTTTCCATATCTCTGCAGCTGTTAGGCTTGTCGTTAGCTTGAAGCTTAAAGCTGTAAAGTGGGGGATCTTCAATGGATAGACTGTATGTGGAAACTGCATAGTGGGGGATCTTAGATTGATAGATTGTGGGTGGTTACTGTACAGTGGAAGATCTTTGATTGATAGATTGTGGGTGGTTACTTTATAGTGGGAGATTTTAGATTGATAGATTGTGGGTAGTTTCGGCATAATGGGGGATCTTAGATTGATAGATTGTGGATGGTTACTGCATAGTTGAGGATCATAGATTGATAGATTGGAGGTGGTTACTGTATAGTGGGGATCTTTGATTGATAGATTGTGGGTGGTTACTGCATAGTGGGTGATCTTAGATTGATAGATTGTGGGTGGTAACTGTATAGTTGGGCATCTTAGATTGATAGATTGTGGGTGGTTGCTGCATAGTGGGGGATTTTAGATTGATAGATTGTTGGTGGTTACTGTATAGTGGGTGATATTCAATTAATATATTGTGGGTGGTTACTGTATAGTGGGGGATCTTCGATTGATAGATTGCGGGTGGTTACTGCATAGAGGGGTATTTTAGATTGATAGATTGTGGGTGGTTACTGTATAGTGTGAGATCTCAGATTGATAGATTGTGGGTGGTTACTTTATAGGGGGAGATCTTAAATTTATAGATGACACGAATTGTATTGTATTTTTAGTTTAAATATGTATGTAGTTACTTGATTGTTTGTGCTTGTATTTGTCTAGTTAGGTGATATTTGGCTTGTATTAATAACTGACCGAGTTGGTCAAATTGTCCTTGTTGGGATATCTGCTTATGGATAAGGGTCCTATTCATATACAGATGTTAAAACTTGAGATGATTTTGTAAAATTTGTAGCACTTCCTTTACAATTAGTTTGCATTACTTTTCAGTTCATTGTTAGGTTTGCCGACCTAGGTTAATGTGAGCACAAATAATAAATTTACTATTTGTATGTTTGAGCCTAAGTGCATGCAATTCTAGTCTTGCCTGGTATTTAAGTTCAGAAAGTGTATCTACCTTAATATTTCTTGCATATTTGTTGTGTGGAATAGTGTGAGAGATCTTCAATGGAAGGTTTGTTGGAGATTTTTGTGTAGTGGGGCATCTTTGATGGAGGGATTGTGGGTGGTTACTGCATAGTGGGAGATCTTAGATTGATAGATTATGGGTGGTTACTGTATAGTGGGGGATCTTAGATTATAGATTATGGGTGGTTACTGAATAGTGGGGGATCTTAGATTGATAGATTGTGGGTGGTTACTGTATAGTGGGGATCTTTGATTGATAGATTGTGGGTGGTTACTGTATAGTGGGGGATCTTAGATTGATAGATTGTGGGTGGTTACTGTATAGTGGGGGATCTTAGATTGATAGATTGTGGGTGGTTACTGAATAGTGGGGGATCTTAGATTGATAGATTGTGGGTGGTTACTGTATAGTGGGGATCTTTGATTGATAGATTATGGGTGGTTACTGTATAGTGGCCGATCTTTGATTAATAGGTTGTGGGTGGTTACTGCATAGTGGGGATCTTAGATTGATAGATTGTGTGTGGTTACTGTATAGTGGCGGATCTTTGATTGATAGATTGTGGGTGGTTACTTTATAGTGGGAGATCTTAGATTGATATATTATGGACGGTTACTGTATAGTGGGGGATCTTAGATTGATAGATTGTGGGTGGTTATCTTCATGCCAGGAACTGATACATATTCTTGGTGTGAAGTTATTGAGATAGTGGTGTGTTTCCATATCTCTGCAGCTGTTAGGCTTGTCGTTAGCTTGAAGCTGTCATTGCATCCTCCCTCTATAGACAGCAATTTTCGTTGTTTGTAACCAGTTGCACATTTTTTTTTTGCATGGATTTGCAGACAATATGGTCAGGTTACTACAAACTTCTAGATTGAGTCATCTTCATGCCAGGAAACTGATACATATTCTTGGTGTGAAGTTATTGAGATAGTGGTGTGTTTCCATATCTCTGCAGCTGTTAGGCTGGTCGTTAGCTCGAAGCTGTCATTGCATTCCTCCCTCTATAGACAGCAATTTTCGTTGTTTGTAACCAGTTGCACATGTGTTATTTTGCATGGAATTACAGACAATATGGTCAGGTTACAACAAACATCTAGATCAAGTCACCTTCATGCGAGGAACTTGATACATATTCTTGATGTGAAGTTATTGAGATGATGGTGTGTTTCCATATCTCTGCAGCTGTTAGGCTTGTCGTTAGCTTGAAGCTTAAAGCTGTAAAGTGGGGGATCTTCAATGGATAGACTGTAGGTGGAAACTGCATAGTGAAGGATCTTAGATTGATAGATTGTGGGTGGTTACTGTATAGTGGAAGATCTTAGATTGATAGATTGTGGGTGGTTACTTTATAGTGGGAGATCTTAGATTGATAAATTGTGGGTAGTTTTTGCTTAATGGGGGATCTTAGATTGATAGATTGTGGGTGGTTGCTGCATAGTGGGGGATTTTAGATTGATAGATTGTGGGTGGTTACTGTATAGTGGGTGATCTTCAATTAATAAATTGTGGGTTGTTGCTGCATAGTGGGAGATCTTAGATTGATAGATAGTGGGTGGTAACTGTATAGTGGGAGATCTTAGATTGATTGATTTTGGGTGGTTACTGTATAGTGGGGGATCTTTGATGGATGGATTTTGGATGGTTAATTTATACTGGGAGATCATTTTAGGAGGTTACTCTATTGTGGAAAATCTTATTGCTGTCATTGCTCCCCTCTATGGACAGCAATTTTCTTAGTTTGTATCCAGTTGCTCAAGTGTTTTTTTGCATGGATTTACAGACAGTATGGTCAGATTACTACAAACATCTAGATTGATTCATCATCATGCCAGGAAACTGATACATATACTTGGTGTGAAGTTATTGAGATAGTGGTGTGTTTCAATTTCTCTGCAGCTGTTAGGCTTGTCGTTAGCTTGTAGCTGTCATTGCATCCCTTCCTCTATAGACAGCAATTTTCGTTGTTTGTAACCAGTTGCACATGTGTTATTTTGCATGGATTTACAGACAATATGGTCAAGTTACTACAATCATCTAGATTGAGTCATCTTCATGCCAGGAAACTGATACATATTCTTGGTTTGAGGTTATTGAGATTGTGGTGTGTTTCCATATCTCTGCAGCTGATAGGCTTGTCGTTAGCTTGTAGCTTAAAGCTGTAAAGGGGGGATCTTCAATGGATAGATTGTAGGTGGGAACTGCATAGTGGGGGATCTTAGATTGATAGATTGTTGGTGGTTACTGTATAGTGGAAGATCTTAGATTGATAGATTGTGGGTGGTTACTTTATAATGGGTGATCTTAGATTGATGGATTGTGGGTAGTTTCTGCATAATGGGGGATCTTAGATTGATTGATTGTGGATGGTTACTGCATAGTGGGGGATCATAGATTGATAGATTGGAGGTGGTTACTGTATAGTGGGGATCTTTGATTGATAGATTGTGGGTGGTTACTTCATAGTGGGTGATCTTAGATTGATAGATTGTGGGTGGTAAATGTATAGTTGGGTATCTGAGATTGATAGATTGTGGGTGGTTGCTGCATAGTGGGGAATTTTAGATTGATTGATTGTTGGTGGTTACTGTATAGTGGGGGATCATACATTAATAGATTGTGGGTGGTTACTGTATAGTTGGGCATCTGAGATTGATAGATTGTGGGTGGTTGCTGCATAGTGGGGAATTTTAGATTGATAGATTGTGGGTAGTTACTGCATAGTGGGGGATCTTAGATTAATAGATTGTGGGTGGTTGCTGCATAGTGGGGGATTTTAGATTGATAGATTGTGGGTGGTTACTGTATAGTGGGTGATCTTCAATTATTATATTTTGGGTTGTTGCTGCATAGTGGGAGATCTTAGATTGATAGATTGTGGGTGGTTACTGCATAGTGGGGGATCTTAGATTGATAGATTGTGAGTGGTTACTGCATAGTGGGGGATCTTAGATTGATAGATTGTGGCTGGTTACTGCATAGTGGGGGATCTTAGATTAATAGATTGTGGGTGGTTACTGCATAGTGGGGGATCTTAGATTGATAGATTGTGGGTGGTTACTCTATAGTGTGAGATCTCAGATTGATAGATTGTGGGTGGTTACTTTATAGTGGGGAATCTTAGATTGATAGATTGTGGGTGGTTTCTTTATAGGGGGAGATCTTAAATTTATAGATGACATGAATTGTATTGTATTTTTAGTTTAAATATGTATTTAGTGAGTTAGTTGATTGTGCTTGTATTTGTCTAGTTAGGTGATATTTGGCTTGTATTAATAACTGACCGAGTTGGTCAAATTGTCCTTGTTGGGATATCTGCTTATGGATAAGGGTCCTATTCATATACAGATGTTAAAACTTGAGATGATTTTGTAAAATTTGTAGCACTTCCTTTACAATTAGTTTGCATTTCTTTTCAGTTCATTGTTAGGTTTGCCGAGCTAGGTTAATGTGAGCACAAATAATAAATTTACTATTTGTATGTTTGAGCCTAAGTGCATGCAATTCTAGTCTTGCCTGGTTAACAAGTTCAGAAAGTGTATCTACCTTAATATTTCTTGCATATTTGTTGTATGGAATGGTGTGAGAGATCTTCAATGGAAGGTTTGTTGGAGATTTCTGTGTAGTGTGGGGATCTTTGATGGAGGGATTGTGGGTGGTTACTGTATAGTGGGGAATATTTGTTGGATGGATCGTGTGTGGTTACTGCATAGTGGGAGATCTTAGATTGATAGATTGTGGTAGGTTACTGTACAGTGGGAGATCTTAGATTGATAGATTGTGGGTGGTTACTTTAAAGTGGGGGATCTTAGATTGACATATTTTGGGTGGTTACTGTATAGTGGGGGGTCTTAGATTGATAGATTGTGGGTGGTTACTGTATAGTGGGAGATCTTAGATTGACATATTTTGGGTGGTTACTGTATAGTGGGGATCTTTGATGGATGGATTTTGGGTGGTTACTGCATAGTGGGAGATCTATGATGGTTGCATTTAGGGTAGTTACTGTATAGTGGGGGATCTTAGATTGATAGATTGTGGGTGGTTACTTAATATTGAGGGATCTTTGATTGATGGATTGCTGGTGGTTACTGTATAGTGGGGGATCTTAGATTGATAGATTGTGGATGGTTACTGCATAGTTGAGGATCTTAGATTGATAGATTGTGGGTGGTTACTGTATAGTGGGGATCTTTGATTGATAGATTGTGGGTGGTTACTGTATAGTGCTGGATCTTAGATTGATAGATTGTGGGTGGTTATCTTCATGCCAGGAACTGATACATATTCTTGATGTGAAGTTATTGAGATAGTGGTGTGTTTCCATATCTCTGCAGCTGTTAGGCTGGTCGTTAGCTTGAAGCTGTCATTGCATTCCTCACTCTATAGACAGCAATTTTCGTTGTTTGTATCCAGTTGCACATGTGTTATTTTGCACGGATTAACAAACAATATGGTCAGGTTACTACAAACATCTAGAACGAGTCATCTTCATGCCAGGAAACTGATACATATTCTTGTAGTGAAGTTATTGAGACAGTGGTGTGTTTCCATATCTCTGCAGCTGTTAGGCTTGTCGTTAGCTTGAAGCTGTCATTGCATTCCTCACTCTATAGACAGCAATTTTTCGTTGTTTGTATCCAGTTGCACATGTGTTATTTTGCACGGATTTACAGACAATATAGTCAGGTTACTACAAACATCTTGATTGAGTCATATTCATGCCAGGAAACTGATACATATTCTTGATGTGAAGTTATTGAGATAGTGGTGTGTTTCCATATCTCTGCAGCTGATAGGCTTGTCGTTAGCTTGAAGCTGTCATTGCATTCCTCCCTCTATAGACAGCAATGTTTCGTTGTTTGTTTCCAGTTGCACATGTGTTATTTTGCATGGATTTACAGACAATATGGTCAGGTTACTACAAACATCGAGAACCAACTGCATGCCTGGAAACATTTATATCCTTGGTGTGAAGTTATAGAGATGATGGTGTTTCCATATCTCTGCAGCTGTTAGGCTTGTCGTTAGCTTGTAGCTGGCATTGCACCCCTCTCTGGACAGCAGATTACACTGTAAATGAACAGTTGCAAGTATTAGATTTTGCTCTGTTTCACTAACTACTTTGGTCACCATTTCAAGTTTGGACAGTCTGTCAACTTGTATTGAATTTCAGCCTTACACTGTATTCATGGTTTCAGTGTAGTGTTATGAGGTGGTAGAAGAAAATAATATGGAAATGATGCCAAATAAAAATGGTTTTTTCATACTGGTATGTTCTGTGGAATGTTGAGATTTGGTAGATAATGGTTGTTGACTTCACTATTGAGCACATACGGAGCTACTATGAGCCAAGGAGAGTATTGTTATTTCAATTAGATCTTTCTATTTTCACCTAGGAAACATATCAATTGATTATCCATTAACTAAAATGAGTGTTTGGAACCACTTGCATATCTTCATCAATTGTTTACAACTCTGTTGAACAAATCTATGCTTAGTGGGGAATGTCACAATAACTAAGATCTCGACCAGTTAGCCTTTTTTCATGCGCCATGATATTTGGATCCGAGAGCAAAAGGCGCCTTTGTTCAAATATCCAAGTGAATTGGCAAGTGATTAATGTGAAACTGTAAATCCATTTCTGTAGAATTGTGATGTTGGGACTTATGTTTGTGATCTGACCCTGCTTTGTTGGATTGTTGATTTGCTTACGTCTGGCTTTAGTTCTGAGGTACCATATCAGTTTTGTATAATTAGAAATTTCATTATTAGATTTTCTACTGTAATCCTATGGTCTAGCTTGTATACAGTCATAACTAAAGTTTTTGTATTGTTAACTTTCATTGTAAGATTTGATTTTGAACATTAACTACTTTATCTTGACAAGCTAGATATTCATATCTCATTGTGTTTTCCAATTTTTGGAACAGAGCTTAGGTTTGAAACTTTCTTTTCAGACTCCAGTTACAAGCCTCAACAATAACTGTAGATGGATGAAAATGGAATGGTTAAATTGAGAGACTTGCTGGTATTTTCCACTTTGCAACATGTACATACCTGGAACTGTATTCATTCTCAGAATAGTGACAGCTGTGTGGAGCTGACATTGATTGTGTGTTATGTGTTGAATTCATTGTCCTTAAGTTATGTGTTAATTTTACACCTGTTCACATGTTTGAAGTGGAAATGAAGTGCTTAAGCTCTGTTTAAACAGTTTAGATTTACAAGGCTGATTTTCAATATGTGTATTTTGTTTAGCATTTTTTCTGGCTTGTAGAGGTAGAGTTTAAAAATTGAATTTGGGTTTGGATGGTATAAATTTTCTGTTCTGTGGTTTGACTTTCTTAATGTTTGCGGTAATACTTAGGGTTTGATAGGGGAACTGTTCTAGCAAGTATTTTTAAATCCGAGAATTTAATTTTGATATATTTTTAATTTTATTAAATCTTACTAGTTAGATTTTCATTTTTCTATGTATTATGTATGTTTAACTTGGGCTGAAACACTTTATTTCCCTTTCATACATGTCAACTGGTGTGTCGATCATTAAGACTGTCAGACATATAGTGCCATTGTGTTCATCTTTTAGAATATCAGACATTATTGACAAGTGTGTTTATCTTAGAGAGTATAAGACAATATTGAGATGTGTAAATCTTTAGGACTGTTAGACATTAGTGCCACATGTGTTTAAATTTAGGACTATCAGAAATATGAGGAAAGTGTATTTATCTTTGAAAGTGTCAAAGTTATGATAAGATCTGCTTTTATGTATCTCACCAAGCTTGGAGTATATGACCCTCTGTTTTGTTAATTTTTGTCTCTGTCGCTGTACAACCCATTGCTCAGTAGTAAATATGTTTAAATATAGTAAACATCTTTCTTTGTTGTTGTATTAAACACATAAATTTATTTCCATAAGAAACGTTTTCTTTTTTATGTTTTATGATGCTCTTGGATATATATTTAACTGGTTAATGTTAGATCCTAGTAAACACACCTATTTATTTAGAGATTACTTAGTTACACTTAGTTAAAATCTATTTTTTAATTCATTTTTATAGTTTTGTAAGTGAACGGCATTGAACAGACTTGTTGACTCTGTCCCCGTAGAAACACCTGGCATTGTTCTGGCTACTCCTTTTAAGTAGAGTTTAAAATTGAATTAGGGTTTGGGTGGTATAAATTTGTCTTGTGAGTTAGGCTTTTAGAGGTAGAGTTTAAAATTGAATTTTGGGTTTGGGTGATATAAATTTGTCTTGTGAGTTAGGCTTTTAGAGGTAGAGTTTAAAATTGAATTTGGGTGGTTTTAATTTGTCTTGTGAGTTAGGCTTTTAGAGGTAGAGTTTAAAATTGAATTTGGGTTTGGGTGGTATAAATTTGTCTTGTTAGGTTATGCTTGGTCTGAATAGAGGAATCCCAAAGTTTGTCTTGACCTCCTAGTAGGGAAATCTTAGTATAAGCAAGGACCCTGTTTATATTAAGACATCCTAACTTGTGATGACTGATTTCTCAGTCAAAACTTTTCTTGTAGAAAAAGTTTGGATTCGGACTTTATTATGGGTGACTTCTTTTCAGGTCAAGCTTTAATCAAGCCTGGCTCCTTTTTACATGTAAGACTAATTTACTATCAGTTTTGTATAATTCATTTCATGACCGTTTTCTGTTCTGTGGTTTGACTTTCTTAATTCTTGCAGTAATACTTTGGGTTTGATAGGAGAACTGTCTTTTAGAGGTAGAGTTAAAAATTGAATTTGGGTTTGGGTGGTATAAATTTGTCTTGTGAGTTAGGCTTTTAGAGGAAGAGTTTAAAATTGAATTTGGGTTTGGGTGATATAAATTTGTCTTGTGAGTTAGGCTTTTAGAGGTAGAGTTTAAAATTGAATTTGGGTTTGGGTGGTATAAATTTGTCTTGTGAGGGTATGCTTGGTCTGAATAGAGGAATCTCAAACGAATTTCTTAAGTTTTTCTTATTAGTTAGCAATTTTTCATAGTTAATATTCTAAAGTTTAAACCTTGATTTTGTATGAACATGAGACAAAAATTTCTTAAAATGCCATTACATTAAGTTTTAAAATAAAATGTTTAATATGAATAAAAAAATGTTAAATATAATGAGTAAAACGTTTAATATGTTGCAAATTAAAGCAGAAGGTGGTGATTGGTATGGCTATCAGCACATTCAGAACACCTCGACCATTCATTGAATGAATAATTATTATTCATAGTGAAAGGCCGAGGGGTTCCGAATGGCTAACAGGGGCGGTTGGAGGCCATATGTAAGTGTCATCCAAAATAATCTTAAAACTAAAATAGCTAGGATTTTTCACTAATAAAATTGAATTCTATTTCAAATGTATTTACAGAAAGAATAATGATAAAAGTTATTATTTATTTTAACTGTTTAAAGGGAATGTATTTTTGTTTTATGCGGTCTTCTTTAATCTCTTTATGTATTAGTAAAAAAATAAAAACGATTACTGACATGTTATGGTTATAGTGGATGACACTGAACTGCTGTGATAAATTTAATGTTTATATTGCTTTATTTTGTTTGTTATCTAAAAATATATTTTTATTTTTAAGTAGGACTGAGTAGCTGAAATTTCTTCATTCATTTGTATCATATTTTGTTAACATATATGAAAAGAAAATGTAGTACTTAAGCTCTGTTTTAACAAAGTTGATATACACAGCTGATTTTTAAAACTTTTACTTGTTAAGCATTTTGGACTGATTGGGATTAATATTGTATTTTTATCGAATCGTCTTGTGAGGTAATGCTTGGCCTGACTGGAGAAAACTAAGTTTAAGTCTTGACCTCCTAGTAGGGATATCTTAGTATAAGCAAGGACCCTGTTTATATTAGGACATTCCAACTTGTGATGACTGATTAATCTGTCAAAACATTTCTTCTTGAAAATGTTTGGAATGGGACTTTATCATGAGGGACTTCTTTCCAGGTCAAGTTTTTCCAAGCAAGTTTCTTTTCAACATGTATGGGTAATTTACTATCTGCTAGTTTTGACTTAGAATGCTTAAGAATTTAAATGTCCGTTTGTCTGTGTTCTATTGCTATGAGTTTTTTTTTAAGTTTGCTGTTAGTATTTAGGCTGGAAGGGGGACTGGTCCAGATGAAGTTTTTATCAGATATAACACTTTTATTTTGATGTATGTTTAATTTGCTTTATATTAACTAGCTAGGTTTTCATTATTTTAGGCATCATCTATGTTTAACCAGAGCTGAAACACTGCATTTCCTTTACATACTTGTCAATTGGTGTTCATTTTAAGACTATCAGACATTAGTGCCAAGTGTGTTTATCTTTAAGACTATAAGACATTAGTGCCAAGTGTGTTTCTTTGAGACTATCAGACATCAGTGCCAAGTGTGTTCAGACATCAGTGCCAAGTGTGTTTATCTTTAAGACTATCAGACATCAGTGCCAAGTGTGTTTATCTTTAAGACTATCAGACATCAGTGCCAAGTGTGTTTATCTTTAAGACTATAAGACATTAGTGCCAAATGTGTTTATCTTTGAGACTATCAGACATCAGTGCCAAGTGTGTTCAGACATCAGTGCCAAGTGTGTTCAGACATCAGTGCCAAGTGTGTTTATCTTTAAGACTATCAGACATCAGTGCCAAGTGTGTTTATCTTTAAGACTATCAGACATCAGTGCCAAGTGTGTTCATCTTTAAGACTATTAGACATTAGTGCCATGTGTGTTTATATTTGAGAACATCAATGTTAGTATAAGGTCAACCTTTATTTCACCCAATGAGCTCAGGAAATATAACCACATGGTTTTCTGACTCATAAGTTGAAATAAAAAAATATCTAATTTCACACTTGACAAATGTTTTGATTCTTTTATGCATTGTTCTGTGTTTTTTGTAAGTCTTTCGTTTACTACCATAAGAGTGCATTGTATTCTCACTAATGTAATTATAAAGTATAGGACAGTTTCATTAAATTTTCTTATTAAAGTTTTCTTAAGTTCATTTGCTCTGAATATATTTCATTTAAGTTTTTTTTTACCAAATAGGCATCTTTCAGTAAATATTTGCACCTTTATTTTTTATGTTTTTATAAATCATGTGGCAAAATATTCCTGCAATGCCGTTCACGTTAAATCATTTTGACTGAGCTCTTTTAATACATTTAGATTATTACAGTTAGGTTTTGAGTACTTATTTCCTTATATACATTTTATTTCCCTTTTATAATGAAATTCTTATTTCCACTCTTATTTTTTACAATACAAATGGTAGCTCTATATAAAAAGAACATGTTCAATATGTTGTATATTAAAGTAGAAAGGTGTGATGGTATGGCTATTAGTCATTTGGAACACTTCAACCACTCATTAAATAAATAATTGTTCATTTGTTGTGAGTGGCTGAGGAGTTCCAAATGGCTAAAAGGTGAGAAGGGAGGCCATAAATACAGTGCCATTCAAAATATTTACACTAAAATAGCTGGTTGCCATTTATTCAATTAATTAATATTTCAATTTTGTTTTTGAAATCATTATAATTTTATTGTAACTTTCGAAAGGGAATATATATTTTAACTAATAGATTTTTACTGGTGTAAAGATTATGATTGGTGGCACTGTACTTCATTGTTTATGTTCTGATGTATTATATGATTTTGCTTTTTTTTGTTTAAAACGTTTTTGCTGTGGTAATTATTAAATAAATAAATAATAAATTTAATTCATTTAATATTTATGGCTAGTTTTAGTAGTAATTTATTTCAAGTTAAATTTTTGTACCTGTAATCCAAAAACTAAAAGATATTTCTTGCTTGTATTTTTCATATCAATATTTTAAATTTTGAACTACAATTATTTGTAAGTTTAGTTTGAGTTCATTAATTTCATTTTCCATTTTAATTGCAAGATAAATTCATGTTACATTTTATGGTTAGGTTGGATTTTTATTCATTTAAATTTTTATGGTTAAGTTTGATTTGATTCATTTAAAAAATATTACGGTTAGGTTGGATTTAAATTTTAACAGTTAAGTTTAAGTTTAAATAATTTTAAGATTAAAATTTTTGTAATTTGACCGAACTGCATCCCCCAAACTATATAACGCCTCTTAGTTTTAGTTTGACATGTGTAAAATGCTTACCACTCTGTATTGAGATCAGACCACGGGTTCCGGAAATGGTCGCAGCGCTCTCTATGGAGGTCTGTGAATTTGTTGCCCGCAAACCACAGACAGGTATTGCATATCAGGTGCATTATTCATAGTGTTATCGGCATTATGAGTAGTGTATCTGTGCATGTGCCAAACCGATGCAGCTCAAGAGAACGAGCCGTGATCTCACGGTTCGACTCGCCCACCCCAGGTTGCATCGACTACTGCTTAACGTGGGTAACTTGACCTTACATGATGTTCTAGCATCATGTAAGCCAGTCACAAGTCTGGATAAACAAGGAGTGAACCACTATGTCTATTTTTATAATTATGAATAGATAATTATAAATAGATATAATTTGTGTATGTACCCAATCCTAATTGTATTGAATTGTATTGAATTCTTTTATTTTCCAATTAAAGTTTCATTGAATACTTTGTTTTCCTTAAACATCAAAGACTAGCAATATGACACTCTTTTAGTTTAATGTAAAACACCTCATATTTGAGATTTATCTTTAGTAATGAGGAGTTCTGAGTTCAAGTCTCGGTAAGAGTATATATTTGCTATGTCACCGCTGGTACTGAGGATGTGTTCAACATTTATTTGGCTTCAACTTTCATCATCATTTCTTCCATTGTAGATAAATAAACATGTTTTTCCTCAAACATCAACGACTAGCGATATGACACTCTTTTAGTTTAATGTAAAACACCTCATACTTGAGATTTATCTTAAGTAATGAGGAGTTCTGAGTTCAAGTCTCAGTAAATATATTTGCTAAGTCACCGATGGTACAGAGGATGTGTTAATATTTATTTGGCTTTAACTTCCATAAATATAGTTAAGTTAGATGAACAAGCATTGATCATATTATTTGAGTATTGAATGTTTGTTTCTTGTGTTAAAAGCAGTAGCAACACATCATAGGTTATATCACGGCGGTCAGCCCACCTACTCACTGTTCCTGGGAAGGCTAAATCTCTGAATTTAGGTGTTAACCAACTACTGAGTGCATACTTTCGCCAGTGACTGACTACTGCCCTACATGATTTAGAATCAGTGGTAGGAGGGAGAAATTATTTGTTGACCAAACTCAAAACTAATGCAAGAACTAGGAATGAATTTGTCCATGACCTTAACAGACTCAACTTTAACTCTTAAGACCTGACATCCTAATAATCCCTTTTTATACTATGGATAATCTAAAGGTATATATTGTTCCTCTGTAAACACTAAACAGTATGTGGGAACATGCAATTCTTATTTGTTTGTCCGCCCAAATAAATATATGTACTGTAATTTAAGTATTAAGTAAATCTATGGTATGGAATCCACAAATTGTTTCAGTAATATATTAATAGCAATTCAAACTGATGATGTGCTATGACAGCCACAGTGCCACTGAATTGTGCTAAGAAGGATCCCATTTAACTTCCTGTTACCTGAAGTCATAGTAAAAGTTCCATCTACATAAGAGCAAAATAATATTCAAATCCTATAAAATTAATAATTTAGCAATCCAAACAATTGTGACTTAGATTGAGCAGATATAAAGATCAAAATTATTAATCTGTTCTTATGAATACAATAAACTTGGTGGTTGGGGTCGGTTATATTAACAATAGTCACCACCTTAACCCATAAGCACTAAGTATAAGGAGATGTATGGCAATGACTGAAACAAATGATAATTGACGTTTGAGTAAAAATATTTATACAGATACAGTACATTTACAGTAGTTAAAACGCTCTTAACAAGCAATCGGTCAAAAACAGAACTGATCGATCACGATGTATTCATGGACTTGAGTCAATTAAACTACACTGTGAAAGACTAGAACATCTTGAAACGGACACTTTATAAGCAATCTGGATGGATGTAAAATTGTCAAAACAAAAACCTTTTCTCATTGGATATATCTATAGACCACCATCAGCTACTACAAATTGGATAAAAGAAATTGACTCAACACTGGAAAAGACTTTCGACACTAATAAAGAAATTTTGCTACTTGGTGACTTTAATTTCAATTTACTGAACAACTCAACATCAAACTGTGCTTGGATTAATATAATAATAATATAAAAGACTTTGTATTTATCATAGTACTACTAATACAATAGCTTCTATTAAATGTTAAACACTTTAGTATATGTACAGTCTAACCTGCATAAGTGACTCTCGGCATTCAAACATGTTATTAAGTTACACAACCCAGTCTTGATATTATTCCGTGATGTTATCATAGTAGTTACTCAGTTTAACCCGGGTCGATAGCGCAGTTGGTAGCGCGCGGGGGGGGGGGGGGGGGGGGTGCGGGTTCAAATCCCACCCGGGGAGGTCATACCCTTCCATGAAAATTTGACAATAATGTCGATTTTCCTCCATTGATTTGATAATATGGAGAAGTTTCCGGCCTTGTGGAAGGGTAGGTGAGTACTGGTTATAGACAATGGTCCAGGAAAGCTAGGTTAGGTGCGCTGGACGCCGTAAAATGACCTTAATTGTGTTGATTCAGCGTTAACTCCAATAAATAAATAAATAGTTACTCAGTTGTTCTGAGTCTAGATTCTCTGTCTATATGACATAACCGATGGTCACAATATGCAGGTCAGGCTGTACATCACACTGTAAACAACATTGATATAGTTGCCAAAATTTAATGACCGTCACTGGAAATAAAGTTAAATGAGACATAGACATAATTTTATTGCAAAAAAGACATTTGTCCATAGGCAATACAAACATGTAATATACATATTTATAAATACATGTATATAGACAATTGTTCAATTAATTGATAAACCAACACACGTAACTCCTGCATTAGAGACTTTAATTGATCATTTGTAAACTAATATACCATG
Organism: Mactra quadrangularis; assembly: GCA_025267735.1. Lineage (NCBI taxonomy): Eukaryota > Metazoa > Mollusca > Bivalvia > Venerida > Mactridae > Mactra > Mactra quadrangularis. The sequence continues at coordinate 40,396,718 of CM046305.1, read as the reverse complement.
TAACATTGCTGAAGTTAATATACCATCTTTATCTATTAGTGACCATTTTCCTGTTTGTATAGCACGTAAAATTGACAATAAGGTGGACAAAGACCCATTTCATAATACCATCAAATATAGATCTTAAAAACATTTTAATAGCTTTAGGCAAGATCTCCAATATCAATCTTGGTCTGTTTTAGAAACTTTTGATGATCCTGATGATGCCTTAGACTTCTTTATAAGAATCTTTACTAAAACTCTTAACCAACATGCACCAGAGAAAGCAGAATACAGTAAAACTTGGTTATAACATACTCGGTTATAACATACACTCGGTTACAACATACCATTTTTCCTGGCCCATTCTTCATATTTTGTATGTAACATACTTAGTATGCTATATGGATATAACATACCTCGGTTATAACATACCTTTTTTCTTTGGCCCAGCGAGTATGTTATAACCGAGTTTTACTGTAATTATGTTTTAATCAAATTTTAATCAAAAGAACATAAAGTACAAGAATTATATTATTTTCAGGCATTTGGTTACATTAATGATAACTAAAGTATCTGAATGTCAAACGAGAAATATTCAATGCCCGAAATGTGTCTACTTTGAGGCAAGGTTTTCGGTTAATCTCATAATAAAAGTGTATCAAGAAAAGTCAACTTCGAATGACTTATACAATGTATATTACCGAACTCTTACAAAATAAACCATTGCCATGTAAATTAAGAAAAATTAAAATAAAATTTCGTGTTCTGAAGATACCCTGGTGGGCGCTGCTATTATTGCTCTATGACTGACCCATTAACAGTAGTGATTTGGGGCAGGTTATCCAGACTCCTGCGCATGCGCACAACTACTTCCGGAGGTCAACGGTTGTTTATCCTGACGATGGCAGATACGTCAAGTATGTCAAACCGCCAAAGTTTAAAACGGCTGTCCGTTGATAGCGTTAAAAAATTAGCATCTGATTTCAATAATGACGTTAATAAAAGAAAAGACGACATTATTTCTGACATTTTAATCAGCCAGTTGCCTGAAAAGGTTTTAACTCCACAAGTTGAAGACATAGACTCATAGTCTAGAAAACAAGTTGCTGTCTTTTAATTCCGTTGTATATAATTATGGCTTCTACTACTAGTAATTTGAATTTATCATTTTCATCTGTGTACAATTACATGATTTCGCTTGACAAAAGTGAAAATTTCAAAGGATTAGATCGGGCAGTTAAACATTTTGATGCTGGGGATTTCCAGAGTGGGCTAGAATGCACTTTACCGGTACGTCCCTACTGTGCATGCGTCATTTTGCAATCTTCATTGAGTCGGTACTGACGGTGACTGTTAAAAGCGGGGGTTCGGGGGGCGGCAGCCCCTGATAAAAGACAGAAATATCATGAAATTAAAATAAGATCACTTACCTTTCTATTTAAACAGGGTTAGGGTTAGGGTTGGGGTTATATTTCTACTTCCGGTGAATTACTACGTACCGGTAAAGTGCAGTAGCCCCCCAGAGTGTTAAACACTGCATGGTAAGTGTTTTTGTCCAAGTTTGTATGGTAACATTAAATTCTACTGATGGAAGAGTATAATGGATATATTTCAATATCATCAAATAAAGTTATTGATTGATATATTTAGAAATAATTAAAATTACCATTTGATAATCATTTTATTTTTATGTATAACAATTTAATGTCTAGTCAAAACAATATGGTTATATTCATATGATTTTGTGTAATCAAGGATAAAATAATATTCCAATTAGTGAATTGATGAATATTTATTCACATGCAAAATCCCACCAACATGAAATAGAAGGCTGTGTAAACAATTCCAATATAGAAGTTGTAAAGTGAACAATAGAGTGTTATATATTACTTGACTAAATATGAATATTTTCACCTCATTATCATATTCTTCTATACTTAATGTGACATCACCAGGTCCATAAACTTGTATTAACTTGGTACACAAGTCTGACCATCCAGTCCGAAAACTTGTATATTTCCTACAAAGCTTTGGAGGAAATGCAGTTATATAGATTGGTGATTATTTGTCATTTTTCATACTGCAAAAGTGTGGACATCCTTGGTGAAGATGAAATTAAAATCTATTTCTGACTAAAAAATTTCTTATTGTTAATTTTTATATTTCATATCATGGTCTATGATAGAGTTAAGTTATTATTTTTTCATTTTAGCTCAGCCCATACATGCAGTCACATAGGAGCTCTGTTAATAGGATTGAACAACCGAGACAAATTGAAAGAACTACATGTAGAAAGCAGTACATCTCAACTATGCAAATGGATTGTCCCTAGGAATATTGAAAAACAGACACCTGTTCCTGTAAGTGACATGAATATGGCAAAACCAAAGGTAAATATTTATTAAAGAATCCCCTATATCATCTTAGAAACACAGCTCTTATTGTATCATTAACATTATCAATCCATACAGCCAATATTCTATATCGGCTTAGTATGCAAAGAAATTAATAATAATAAATATTCTTCACACAAATTTCAATTGTGAATAATATTGATGTCATTATCAATAGGCTATTTTTTGTTTCATTTCACTAAGATATAGTCATATTTGTTTGGGCAGGTCAATGCAGGTAAGATCTATTGAAATATGCATATAATGCTTATGTGATGCCATGAAGTGTATATCCTTGCTGTAAATCTTGCAACTTTAGATATTTTAATACTTGTATTGACATGTATACAATTTTATTTTTTTGTACACTTTATCCTCTTCCATTGCAAGCTGTAAATATATGTCAGTAAATATTTAATGGAAACATATTATTAATTTATTGATGCACTAGCTACAAAATATCAAATAACTGTCTTTTTATGATTACAGTTAGACAGTCAGTGTGAAAAATCTGTCATTAAGTATGATCCAAGAATGACAAAGGACAAGGATATTAATTGCAGTCAACAAAAGCTTTAGTCTTTAAGAAGTTTATTTCCAGAATCAGGTAAGGTATTGTTAATGTCATAGCCTATAATGTAATATACATGAGAAGACAGGTAGTTTATACAAATGTTTTGTGCACAAAGTATATCGGTGCTCATCTAAGTCCATTTTTATCAAAAATTGGTTTTTTTACAGATTCTAAAAGCTAGTCAAAAAACTCTTCACCTCCCGAAATAATTTGATTATATTCCAAGCATTAATGAAGGTATTCAAATTTAAAGGAAATATGCTAAGTCAAATTTTTTATAATTGTTCTCACAAAACTAGGCTAAGTCTAGTATGTATTACTTTTTCACTATATTATTTCCTATTAACTAAATAAATGTTAGTGCAAAACTAGTATAGCTTGACTTAGCCTAGTTTTGCACTAAGAAATAATTAAAACAACAAGCGTTTTTATACCCGAAGAAGTGTTTTTAATATACATTTCATTTGTAAACAATAAAAACAATAACTTGTGTATGATTCATAAAACATGTATACATAATTTACTCAATGGTATAAAGAAAGCAATACACAATATTCCAGAACAAAGATTAGTGCAATAACTTAAGAAAAGTGAGTATAATTGTTAGCTTTATACAATTGAAAGTCAGCACATATGCCATTCATATTTAATACAGACTTTTGGAAAAAATATGTAAAAAATGAATGAAAATTTAACATGATTACATTGTGATAGTACATTTGTACCTTGTATATAGTAAACATTATGACATTTCAAGTGCAGAATTATAGACATATAAGTTACTACATGTTCACAATGTTAAAAGTTGAAAGTTATGTAATTACTGGAATTTCAAGTTTACAATACTTAAATGAACAGATTTTAATATAAACTAAAAAAGAGCAATTTATTGTGATAATTCTTAAGTAAGTAGTAAATCTGAAAACATTCACTCATTGCTGTAATATCAAGTTGCAAAGTAAATCTTTATTTTCAACCCTTGCCCATTCTTGCTCCTTTCAAGCCAGAAAATTGCCTCCATGCCATTTTTCCTAGATATATAAGAATCAAAGTGAATTAATGAATTTTCAAATTTGTTATATTGTATATTTATAAAATGTACACATGCATCCTAGTTTTAATTATTTAACTATTTTATATTTTGACTATAACGTTATTAAACAACGAATTCTCGACACATTTTATCAGAACTGGTACAATAGAATTAATAATTCAAACCGTCTTAATACATACTGTTTATTTAAACATTCATTTGAAACAGAAAAATACCTTAATTATGTAACTACAACAAAATATAGAACAGCATTATGTCAACTACGCGTATCATCGCATAATTTAGCCATAGAAAAAGGTAGACATCTCCGTCAACAACACTCCGAACGAATATGCAAAAATTGTAGTCATAATATCATAGAGAACGAATTTCACTTCATATTAACTTGTCCAAAATACACACACCTAAGACATACATTTAAATATTTAAAACGATATTATTACACATTCCCTACAATTCAAAAATTTACAAACCTCATGGCAAATCAGTCCAAACAAACAGTACTTAATTTATCAAAATATATTTATCATGCAAATAATCTCAGAAAACAAACTATTTAATATTTCAATGATGTTTAACTCTATTGCTCCTGTTGAATTAAAAAAAAATCACTTGTAACCACTGTCTTATACCATGTTTTCATTATATGTTTATCCATGTTTGTTTGCTATAAACATTGTTATTGTTTAATGCTATAAAGAATATTGTATTGTATTGTATTGTATTTTAAAGGTATATTTCATTTATGGGATGAGCTACCTGTTGAGGTACCAGAACCAACAACAGAGTGTGAAATTGTTACTTCTAAGGATCAGAGACAGCTGGAAATGGAGTCATTGATATACTCAGAAACAAATAGTATGTTATAATTTATAATATATTACATTTAAAACACAAATTAAACATCAAAGATACAGGAATGGTTCATTCATGCTAAGTAACCATGCAGTTATACATATTGATTTACGCCAAAATACATGTACAATTGTTTACAGAAGTATACATGTGAAATGAATGCATGTTCATGTGGGTACTAACTATATGAATGATGTCAACTTTCCACTTTACTTAGAATAAAGCATATGACTGGCAAATATCAGACGTAAGATTTGATGCAATAACCGTTTCCTATTTTCTTCATTGAATATGTAATATTTCATTACATCAAATATTTAATAGTGTTCTTAATTACATATAGTTTAAAACAATACGATAAAGGAAACAATACAGACTAAACAACTGATTTCGTTTTCATAAATTTTAACATTGTACTTTCAGTTCCACCTGTATCAATCTCACATGATACTGTCAATTATGAGGAAGAGAAGACAAGAGGTCAAAGACTGAACAGTGTATGGAAAGACCTACATAAAGGTCGCATCACCAGTTCTTTGTTTGGTGCTGTGATGCAATCCAAAATACCTCCGCCTGAAAGTCTTATAAAACAGATTATCAATGGTTCAAGTCTTGACCAGTATGTACAATTTTTTTCATAAATCGAACTAAAACTATTATTTTACATTCCGAAACCAGTACTCATCTACCCTAATAAAGGACGGCAATTTCTTCTTATACCTTATTTACTTAGAAAAATCAACATTATTGTCAAATTTCAATGGATGGGTATAAATAACCCTTCTGGGTCTGAATCAATGTATGCTTTTTGAAATGCCAGTGACTTGAAACAGATCTGTCGCCTATTGCACATGTATGAAATTAGGTCAATATTGTTTGATTCACATCACATTTAGTATTTAAAAAAGGCCAGTTTCCACAATTCTAATTTTTTGTATTGGAAATATAGATACTTCTAAATTACAATTTAATAGAGGTGTAATGGTTAACCGATATACCAGTTATTATTGCAATGCGACTTCTTACAGTTTTTAGCTGGTTCGTTTTTTCTGAACCAGTTTTTATACTAATGTTCCATACTGAGTGTTTTTAGCAGAGTCTGAAATTTATATGTTTGAATAAATGTTAAAATGTGTTCAGAAACTAGAAATATTTTTGATAAAGTGAGAGAATAATTATCTAGTCCATTCAAAACCTGTTATATAACTTATTCAAACATTTGCATAATACATGTATATCATTTGAAAAATAAATCATCTATGTACAATGTTGATCCAACTAAGACGATGTATGTGCAATAATTCATGCTTTGCATTTATGCACAAAGAACAATGTGTATTGCAATATATTGCAGTACAGGTTTCATGTATGGCAATATATTGCAATACAGTTTTTACCGTATTGTTACACCCTACAATTTAAACAATACTAGCTCACATATTATGTTAATTTCAGATATAATTGCTTACCACCAGCTGTTAGATGGGGAACTGACAATGAAGAATCAGCCAGAAAAGATTATATTTCATTTAAATCACATCAAGGTTTAAATATTGAAGTAATATCAACTGACTTGACATTGTGTGATAGCCAGTCATTTTTAGGGTCTAGTTCTGATGGGAGGGTTTTTGAAAATGGAGAGGCAGGTGTCCTAGAAATCAAATGTCCCTTTTCAGTAAATGGTCATCCTGTTAATTTCATGGAAATCCCTGAGTTAATAAAAGTAAGTAATTCCACATATTGCCTGGAAATGACCGCAGGTGGTCAAAATTTGAAAAGATCTCATCATTATAAGGGACTTTAGTCAGTTATTTCCCCTTGTATACTATTCAAATAGGTAGGTCCAATTTGTTGGATTACTCGGATTTTACCCTTACTTTACAATGCAAATTTGCCAAAATTAATCTTTAACAACTTTTTTGTAAATCATTTATTTTGTTTGAAATTCAAGCTAAGTATGTTTAAGGTTAAGAACTATTTAAATTTTATCACTTTTGTTAATAGCTTCATTAACAAGAAGGATATTAAATGAAATATTTTGTCAACCTTACATAGAAATTAAATGATAAATTCCGAGGATTCCAACTGTAAGGACCTACCTACCAATTGGATTGCTTCAGATTTTATCAGGGGAAGATAACTGACTAAAGTCCCTCATTATGCCCAGGTTCAAGGAGAAATAAGCATCATAGGCTTACCATGGTGTGATTTTGTTCTTTGGACTAATGCTGAAACAAATAATTTATTCATTATACCCCCGCTTCGAAGAAGAGGGGGGTATACTGTTTTACCCTTGTCCGTGCGTGCGTCCGTCCGTTACAAAATTTCCGTCGCAGTTTTCTCAGCAACTATAACATGCAGCAGCCTAATACTTAGCATATTGCTTCATCCCATAGTCCCATATGGTGTAAAGCGATTTCATGCTCCTTGCTCATCTACTTCCTGTTTGTCGCATATTTTTAGATTTTTGCGGGGGTATCACTAGTGAGCATTAGCTCACAGATTTACTTGTTTTCCTTCACTCTTAAAATCAAAGAATAATATTTTATATTTCAAGTTTTTTCAAAATCTGCAAAATGTGTACTTCTTATGGTCCTGTCTGAGAGAGACAAAGATATAATTATTATACCCCCGCTTCGAAGAAGAGGGGGGTATACTGTTTTACCCTTGTCCGTGCGTGCGTCCGTCCGTTACAAAATTTCCGTTGCAGTTTTCGTCGCAGTTTTCTCAGCAACTATAACATGCAGCAGCCTAATACTTGGCATATTGCTTCATCCCATAGTCCCATATGGTGTAAAGCGATTTCATGCTCCTTGCTCATCTACTTCCTGTTTGTCGCATATTTTTAGATTTTTGCAGGGGTATCACTAGTGAGCATTAGCTCACAGATTTACTTGTTGTAGAATTTATTACCTTTATTACAGAACTGTGACAGTAAAGTTTAAGACATTGTCATTTAAACAACATCAAGAGATAACGTACAGTACCCACCAAAAGTTTGGAGACAAAATAAAATAACTACAATTCTTGAATTTTAATGATTATTTTTTGTAGAGTCATCTTTTTAATACATTTAAGTATGGTTTGTGATAAAATGAAAACAAATTTCATGAAAGCAACACTTTGTAGAATTCAACATCTGACATCGTGAAGCCTCCAAAATCATGTTTATTGTAATAATTTTCCATTACAAAATTTTATGCTATTTTAGTAGTCTCAGTTATAAAAAAATGATCACCAGAAAAAATAATGCAAAACTACAAAGCATTTCAAATAAACAGTTATCAAATTTAAGCTAAAAGCTATTTAATAGGCCTTAAATCTGAAAATGTCTTTAAACTTTGGTGGGTACTGTGAAGGCCTAGTATAATAATAGGTAACTTGGTAAACATTTGCTTTTTAGTTTTTAGATATCAAACATTAAATATTCCAGGTCAGGGAAAACATTCTCTAACATGAAATATTATCAATGGTGGGTGTTTAAGCTGGAATGTGAAAATGATTATAGTCTAGGAAGGCTAGGTAGGTAAGTCAGTCACTTTAGATGATATATAAGAAGTATTAACGAAGAGTGGACAGTGATTCAAAGATATAAATATCTCAATAAACAGCCAGAGTTTATATTTACATGTGTTCAAGGAATTGTCTTATCTTGGATCAAACCCATGATCTTCAAAGTCATAAGTGGACAATATTGTCATATTGTATCACCTCCTAACACCTACTGGGAGGGACTAAAGAAGGTTGCTGTCCAGAGGCTATTGCTCTGCAGAGGTTGAATGTAATTCAAAATTAGACCAATGGGAAAAATAAAAAGTTGTCTTTGTGAAGAGGATTTTGTTCTGTAGATGGCAGCTCTGCAGAGGTTATACAGTATTGTGAATAATATATTTGTTATCTGATTTCTTCATCATTTTCAGTTAAATGTTGACAGCGGGACAATCATAGTTTCACATGTCTGCTTTAAGTTGATGAATTAAGTTTGTGACTTTATGTAAAGTGTTTCACCTTATATAGGGTGACAAACATAAGGTAAATTTTGGTAAACTGATAAAAGATATTATGAAAAGTAAGGAGGTATATGTTTTGTTGTTGTGGTTTGGGTTAGTTGTAGCTACACATTGTACAAGTGATATCACAGTGGTCAGTCAACCTACTCAACATTCCTGGATAGGTTTAATCTCTGAACTTTGCTGTTAGCAAGTTACTAGGCACATTCTTCTCTCAGTGACTGACAATTGCCCTTTATGATTAAGAATCAGTGGTTGGAGGGATAATGGCCGTAGAAATTATTTTGTGAGAAAATGAATGGAAAATATGTTCACCTGGGTCCCAAGACCCCTTGATCAGTAGTAGACTTGTGTGCTACCAAATGAGCTAGCAGGCAGCCTTTATATAAATCAGACATTTGCTGGCAAAGGATAAAAATTTAGCATTTGTGAATCTGGCTATAATTGGTTTAATCACAAAAAAATAAGAGATACCTATTTATTATACATTACCTTAGTATTATCATATTTTTATGTCACATGGTGAGAAAAATTTAGCCTAACCTGGGTCTCAAACTTGGGATCCTTTACTTTAAAGGCAAATGACTATCCTGACTAAGCAATCCTGCTGCTTACATATCCTCCCTAGAATGTGAACATGCCAGTACAGTGACATTTATATGGTACTTGAATACTTTAGATATTATTAGAGCAGCAACTTTGGTACATCGGTAAGCACAGGTTCAGTTCCCTTTCTACAGCTGGTCATACACTTCCATGATAATTGATTAGAACATATTATCAATTTCCTTCCAATGAGATGTTTTCAGCCTCTGGTTTAAGGGTAAGTAATTAAAGAAACTGCTGTAGGTATGTTAATTAGGTGAGCTGGCACCGTAAATAACTAATGAGAAATGTTGATGATGTAGTAAAATTTGAATAAACAGAAAAATATTCTTAAATATTTCAGGGTAAAACTGTTGGCAAGAATCATAGAGTTGATATCATGGTGAATGTATAGATGTGTGGAGAGCTTGGTTTAAAAGTATCAGTCTTAGAAAAGGTAACATTTAACTAGATATTCATGATGAGTATACTGTCAGAAGAAGATGACATGGTCATCTCATGTCCTCATTTAAGCTGAAATATATTGTTGCAACTAATCTGTTACTTCAGACATTGATTTCATTTGAAAGACTAAATACTTTATTAAGAAGGCATAGAGCAGAACACTGAAAAAGCAGTTTGGACAGAAAACATATATTCACTGATAAGCTGCGTAATGATGCAAAACATTTCCCAGGTGGAAAAAACCTGTTCATTTTGACTGTATGCTGTCTTCAGGTTTTATTTCAATTGTTAAAACTAGTTTGTGAGAGATGACTGTCTTATTTCATGTTGTTGGATTGGTAATGATGAAAAGTCAATCACACCTTTGTCTGATCACCATGAGAACAGAAAATACCTTCATATTCACAATGAAATCAATGGTTCAAACATAACTGCTTGTTTAGTGACTTATAAACAAACTACATTAAATAATAGCTTCAGATTGTTTGTTTACTATGAGCACATAATTGTATGGAAGTAATTTGGATAATTGCCAGTCACATATCACACCATACTCATGATAAATTGTTCAAATTGGAACCCGAATGAAGTTATTTTGTTCTTGTTGACCACAGTAAAGAAGTAAATCCTCATAAGATACTGTCTGTGATTTTTGCCAATTCTGAAGTACATGTTTATATTAAAAATGAAAGAAACTGAAAACACATTTTCTAAACTGTTATTACTGAGGCTATGTCTAAGTTTGGCCAGTTAGAGAATATCTTAGTTTACCAGGTATGAATTGTGTGCTGTATACTGAAATGAAGATGAGTCATTTTTACCATTTATAAAACAGGGAGATGTCCATGGTTGCCATAGTGATGTCATCAAAATGAAGGCTGGGAGTAGAAAACTTTGCTGAAAGTATGGACAGAAACTTGTGATGTAATGTCTTAGTATCTTAAAGATCTAATCTTTGAAGGTATTAGTGGAATTAAAATAATAAATAATGCTAATATATTTCTAATGCTCAGAGTATGCCCACCTAGTGGCTGCAGGTCTGAGTTATTAATTCTTAAGCTAATGGAACTACTTCAAGGGAGTTAACTTAGTAGATATTACTCTATATATATTGCATAGTTATCTCCCTTGGTATTCATTACTATTAGAACACTGAAACTTGGCTTAGTTTAATTTTTTCATTCTGACATCTTATATTTTGTAACAGAGCTAAATTTTGATGAAATATAAGACAATATTTATTAATAAAGTCAAATTCTTTAATAATATACAATAGAATTCTGTCGCAACACATTCACATTTGGACAGCTGTACTGGAAAAGGTCACATTTTTGAATTTCAAATCTCAAATTTTCAAAATTGTATAAATTAAAAAAATGACTTCATATTTTAGTTCTTATTACTTGTACAATAAAAATACAAGATATAAATGTAGCAATGATATATTTTTAAAAAAAATATAAAAGTTTAAAAAAAGTCAAAATTTCTAAAACTGGAATTTCAGAATTCTTTTAGAGGGAACTGGCCTAGATTGGTGATGAATTGGAACGCAATGTCCATTATTGTATGCAAGAAAATTTTCAAAATGTTATGAATTCAGGTTTGTGTTTTATACAAAATTTAGTGAAACAAAAAAATGAATGTTAGTAAATACAGAGTTACCTCCCTTATAATTAAAAAATAAAGCAGAACTTAAAACAATTCTATGATGTATATCTCAATTAGCCATAAACATTTTAAGAAATGGTATAAACAGTTTATTTGTATCACTTATGAAACATACTGGTTCGGTTATGTTGCAGATTGTTATCTCTGTGCAATACCTTATTACACACTGTCCAGAAAAAGGTTCCTTTTTCATAAGAGCACAGTATAAATATTTTTTTTGTGAACACTAAATGCATAAATTCTTCATACTTAAATATATTAATTATACAATTTAGGTGTTCATGCAGTTTCCTCTATGACAAGTGTCACACCTTGAGTATGTATGATAATCTGATGTTGGTGAGTCTCACTTCTCTAATTTGTTGTTGTTGTGGCGCTATATTTAGCGCTATTACTCTCGATGACTCGCAGCTTCCAGTTAATGTATATAATAAAAGTTAATAGATCACAAAGATCCTGTAGTAAAGTATAAAATTATTTATTCCGTTGTAACGTAATATAATCACAAAGTCAAACAATTAATAACAATGTCACAAATAGCAAATTTCCACAAAGTTATTTAACAATAAGTTCTACGAAAGTTGACAACAAATGTCTATTACTAGTTTTCTACACAAAGTATATTCTTTAAACGTACACGAAGTTATAATCTTTAATTTTAAAATTCATTTATATCTTGTAAATAATTGTTCTGAGTATTTATAGGAAATGTATTGTAAAGGGGTGGGGCAACTATAATTGACCAATGAAATTTTGTTAGGGCTTGAAACCAATAAAATAAGAAGTCAAAATACAAATAATACTTAAGTAATAACTGACAGCTTTGAGAAATATTAAGATTCAAATATATGAATTGCATAATAAAAACATAATAAAGAGTAGCAACTTAATCCAGGAAGCCAACAGATGTCGGTCAGAAAATTATCAAACATTTAAAAAGAAAGCTTGAGTGACATAATCAAAATTATAGTATTGTTTGAAAAGGTGTAAAAAATATATATATTATTAACATAAGTGACTTTGGCTTCTAACATATGTTACAAACAATGGCTTGGGGATTAAACATTTTAATATTTAAAAATCTAAACTTAACTTTACTTAAAAATAAATAAAGAAAAATAATATAAAATACATTCCAATGAGTATATGTCGGGCTACTCTGTGATAATATTATCAATGGTTCATAAATCTTTAGTAGGAGAGTATTGATACAATATTTATTGTTAGTTGGTAGTAATAACTCCTGTGTTTTTCACAGCACTAAGACAATGGCATAAAACAGTTTATTGACAATACTTTTTTATATGTTGGTTGTTCCTATAATATATTATACTGGTCACTAATTCTTAGTTTTATATTAGTCTTCAGTTTATGTTTTTATATTTGATCATTTCTTAATCTTTTTCATTTTTATACGCCCGTTTTGAAAAAACGGTCGTATTATGTTATGATGTTGTCCGTCTGGCCGTCTGTCCGTCTGTCCGTCCGTGGACAATTGCTTGTCTGGATGATAACTCAAGAAAGAATGTACCTAGGTTCCTCAAATTTTATGTGTGGATAGCCCTTGGGTGGAGGAGGTTTCCTATTGATTTTGAGACCCCAGGGTCAAAGGTCAAGGTCACTGGGACTTAAAATAGGTAAAACTTGTCCGGACAAAAACTGAACCACCAATGTACCTAGGTTCACCAAATTTTATGTAAGAGTAGCCCATGTGTCAAAAATGTTCCCTATTGGTTTTGGGGACCCTGGGTCAAAGGTCAAGGTCGCAGTGGCATCATATAGGAAAAAAAATTGTCCTGACAATAACTGAACAACCAATCTACCTAGGTTCATCAAATTTTATGTGAGAGTAGCCCATGTGTCAAGGATGTTCCCAATTGGTTTTGGGGTCCCTAGGTCAAAGGTCAAGGTCACAGGGACATCATATTGAAAAACCTTGTCCGGACCATAACTCAACAACGACTGTACCTAGGTTCACCAAATTTGATGTGAAGGTAGCCCATGTGTCAAGGATGTGCCCTATAGGTTTATGGGGCCCCAGGTTCAAAGGTCAAGGTCACAGAGGCATCATATGGAAAAACTTTGTCCAGACAATAACTGAACCACCAATGTACCTAGGTTCACCAAATTTTTTGTGAGGGTAGCCCTTATGTCAAGGATATGCCCTATTGGTTTTGGGGCTCCTGGGTCAAAGGTCAAGGTCACAGGGGCATCATATTGAAAAACCTTGTTCAGACAATAACTCATCAACGACTGTACCTAGGTTCACAAACTTTTATGTGAATGTAGCCCTTGTGTCAAGGATGTTCACAATAGGTTTTGGGGCTCTAGGCCCAAAGGTCAAGGTCACAGAGGCATCATATGGAAAAACCTAGTCCAAACAATAACTGAACCACCAATGTACCTAGGTTCACTAAATTTTATGTGAGAGTAGCCCATGTGCCAAGGTTATGCCCTATTGGTTTTGGGGCCCCTGGGTCAAAGGTCAAGGTCACAGGGGCATCATATTTAAAAACATTGTCCGGGTAATAACTCAACAATGACTGCATCTAGGTCCACCAACTTTCATGTGAGAGTAGCCCATGTGTCAAGGATTTTCCCTATTGGTTTTGGGGCCCCTGGGTCAAGTTTAAACCATCATCCAGAAGATATCAAATCACCAAGCAGTGACTTCAAATGTTCAATCAATATGTTAATAAAGTCAAAATGGCAAACAATGGAAATAATGCTATATTTAATAAGTAACATGAATTTAGTTTACCAAATTTTATGTGAGGGTAGCACATGTGTCAAGGATGTTCCCAATTGGTTTTTGGTCAAAACTGGGTCAAAGGTCAAGGTCACAGGGGCATCATATGGAAAACCCTTGTCTGGACAATAACTAAACAATGATTGTACCTAGGTTAACCAAATTTTATGTGGTTCAGCCCATTTGTCAAGTTGAATGTGTTGATAGCTCTTTGGTAGAGGATGTTTCCTTTTGATTTGGAGACCCCAGAGTCAAAAGTCAAAGTCACTGGGACTTAATTTATATTGAAACATTTTCCGGACAGTAACTCAATAATGATTGTAATTTTATGTATCAATACTCTTTTACTCTTTGGGCCAAGGGCAAGAACTTTTGGTTCTGAGGCCCCAGGGTCAAGGTCACTGGAAGTTTGTATGGAAAAACTTTGTGCCGGTGATAACTCAACCATGGCTGTACCTAGGTTCTCAAAATCTTTGCTTTGGATAGCCCTCCAGTTAAGGATGGGACCTATTCTGAGATCCCGGGGTCATTGGTCAAGGTCACAGGGACTTCATATGAGATAGAACACAGCATGGACTGCACATGGGCGTATAATGCCCCGCCCAGCGGAGCTCTTTTCATTTTCGTTTTTATTTAAGCTCGTATTTCTTATTATGCATATGATTGTGAAGTGCTTTTGAACAAATATTCTATATGAAAAGAGCGCTATACAAATCCGGTATATAACAATAATAATAATAATAATAGTAATAGTGAAATTGATGTAATCAATTAGTGAGTTTTAAGTTTCTAGTCTACAACACATGTATTAAATTTATTGATTTATTCAGACTATACATTATAAAATTTCAGCTGAGGTGATGGTAACCAGACATACATCAGTGATCCTGAACGTATATAAAATGGTTCCACTTGGAAAATATAAGAAAACTGTACTAGACAAGCTTTACATTCAACATGTTACCAGCAGGAGAAGCATAGTTGTCTCGACATTTATTCTATGTGAAAGTGAAAGATATCGAAATGACAAATAACATGAATAATACTTATTGGTGGTGATCAAAACATACATTCACTGGTGAACTATGTTGCTTCTACACACTTGAACATTGACTTTTTTTGTTACTGATTTCAAGAATAAGGAATATTTAGGCTTTATCATGTGAAATTATAGCTGTGTGTTTAAGGGGCAGAATAATCTCCATGCTATAATTTTTAAGTATTATTCTATTTATTGGATATCATACAGAAAAGATGTAACAGTCAAGAAGAATCAAGCCATAAGTCAACCAGGAAGATCTACACATTGTAGTATCAATAGATGATAAAATGTACATTTATGTTTTGTGAATCATGTATTTTAACTCACCTGAGCACAGTGTACTACATAAATGTAGTCTTGTATTGACTATTAGTGTATATTTTAGTTAAAAACACCGTGGAAAACATACCAATATATTCCTTTTCATCACGCTTCAGGCACAACTTGTCATCTTTTCTCAAACGGAATACTGTTTGTAGGTTTTCCAGGGTATTTGCATACGCATAAAACTGACATTGGAGATGTAATGTGCAGCAAAAATTATACCCTTTTTTGCCTAGCCTTGCCTTTGTAATATGATTTCTGACAAGAATTATAATACTTACAACTGTTTAAAACTTTAAGTCAAGGCAGATTGTTCTCTGTCGTCTCCTTAAAATGGTAGCATTCATTGATCTATAGTACTGGATTGGACATTCCCATTGGCTGACGCAGCATTTAGTCCGCATATAGCCTCCATTTTGGATGGTGTAGTTGTCAACGTAAACACAATGGTTAAGTATAGTATTATCAGATTTTGTGAATGAATTGTTGCATTTAAATGAATAAATATGCATAAGATATGACACGGCAACAATTGTTATCTTAAATTGTTTACATTCGACCTTAAATAACGATAAACTCAATCAAGAATAAGCGGAAAGCTCCTGTACTTTACAAATTTCGGATAACATTTATTTCGCATACAGTATGTTCCTATCATTTCTTTCTTCTTGATAGACAACCTGTGTATTATGAGTTTCTATGATAAAATAGACATATTATAGGTGGGGATGAGTCCCCTGCAGTCACTTGGGTTGGAAATCTGCCGGGCTAATTACAATCCAGTTTGGATTCCTGTCACTAACTAGGAAGATGATGAAAGTAACAATAATAAGAGAAAGCTTGAAACAAATTGAAAATGGTAGCATTAGCAGGCAGATGAAAAATGAAATTAATATATTCTTTTTTCTGTACAGAGACATTTAAGCATTTAATCTGCTACCCTATCTCCTGGGTTTGTCAAAGTACTTACCTATTCACATTATCGAGGGAAGAATATGTAAGATATGATAGCTCAGTCAGGAGAGCACTCACATTGTTAGCCAGAGGTCCTGGGTTGGAGTCCCAGTCAGGAGAGCACTCACATTGTTAGCCAGAGGTCCTGGGTTGGAGTCCCAGTCAGGCTGCATATTTTTCTTGTGACAGATTGTAGAGATGTGTTGTGTTCTGACTGCATTGGAATAGTCTTCAGGCCAAATATGTTGCAACTATTTCTGCTTGATTGTCCCTGCATGGTGGGGCATTCGCTGTGGATTTTACCATCCAAGTGTCCCTGCATGTCAATTTTCTGAAAAGATTTCTTACCTTAGTAAATAGTCCCCCACAATATGGAGGGATGCTATGAACATCTTTTTGAAATGCAGATTTAAGATTTATTAAGGTCAGCATATGATTTTTGGACTACTTTCTGCATGATTTGTGACTTGTATGTGAACACTTCAGTAATATTTCTTCTCATCGTGTAATGACAGCACACATTTTATGATTTACTAATCAGAAAATGTAGTCTGGGTTCAAGTCCCAGTGAGAAGCTTACTGGTGTTGACAGTCTTAATCATTTAATGCATGGTATTTACAATAATAAATTCTTGAGGTTTAAAAGAATATCGATGGTCTCACTATAAAAACCCGAAGTTACAGTTTTTCAAAAAAAATTATTTTCAATTTTCCGAAGCTACAAGGTTTCCCGCTTTTTTCATCTGGTACCTGTCCTAATCACCCAATCAGAAGTGTTGGTACAGTCATGTGGTAAAATACCGTAGCTTCATTGGTTGATATTATTCCTATATATAAATTGCCGAAGTTGCAGGTTCTGACTTTTATATTATTTATAGCAACGGTTAAATCACAAGAAGTTCAATGTAGTTACGGCTTTTTATTTTCATCATGAATCAAATGTGACGTCATCTGCACTAAATTTTGAACCAATATGATGTACAACATTGGGACTATTTAGTGACATTATGATGTCATAATAAGTATATACATATGAACTGGTAAATTTTTAGCCTACAGTTTTAACCTTGCTTTTAAAGTTTGATATTAAGTATTGTTTTATATTGGATAAGGAAACGAAAGGACTTTAAAAGTTTTCACTAGTCACGTAATGTCACTATAATCTTGTATGCTGTTTATCCAATTTCAGTGTTGTAGGTTTTGTTTAACACAATGTTCAGGCCCGTAGGAACAGGGGGGGGGGGCTAGGAGGGCTTAGCCCCCTCCCCCAATATTTTTATCAGTTATAGTGATCGAGAATCTTTATTTAATCTGTCACACTCAATTAATTGATACATTCGTGCTTTTCAGCAAAATAAAAAAATCACGATTTATTTAACTAAAATTGATTAAGAAAACCAAAGGTCTTAGTCTCAAGCCTGAGAAAAAGGCGAGGGTTTTTTGTAGGACAAAACTAGACGTATATGTATATATAGTTTATTTCCTCCAAAAGTTTGAAGATCATACAATTATTTACAGCAAATATAACAAAATAAATATAAAAATAATCATAGCAAATTACAACTAGCATTCAGATTCACAGGAATGCAGTGTCAAACGAAATCTATATGAACATGTAAGACAAGGTGTTATACATGCATACATATATATACATATATGTCAACTTCTATATGATGTAATTATAAGTAGAGTCAAGCAATAAATGTATACTTATTCTAACAATGTTTTCATAGATAAAGTAATACATGGATATGATAATAAACTACTTTCTTGTATAGTGGCTAAGGTAAATAGTTCTAAACACTGGTTCTTGTCACTTAAATTGATAAACCATGCATACCACTTATAGCCAAACTGCTTTAATAAAGTGTCCCAAAGTTTTAATCTTGCTGTATGTAACTTGTGGCAATAACAGAGTGTATGTATGGTTGTATTATCATTCATTAGGTCACATTTTATACATTTCTGTGTGAAATGTCTTGATACTAATCATGAAAGACCACGTAATACAGCATAACTGCCACGTTTTAAACTATATGATGCTGTATCACGAATGAATAGCCACATAGGGCTACAAGTATTTTTACGGCAAAGATTGCTAGATAGTGCGTCACCTAAGATATTAGCAATGCGATTAATTGAAATATGAGTTTCAATATCAATGACATAACGTCTAAGAATTTTCTTCCATTGTAATTTTGATGGAAACTGACATGTTTCAATATATCCATGAAAATATTTTTGAAGTCTATATTTATAAAATAATCGATAAATATCTGGAATAAATCCACGAACTTGTTTATCGTGATTCACAAAGTGGAGCAATCTAAATACAAACACTTGTTTAGCTTGGTATGATGATTTGAGTCTACAAAGTTGACCAAAATAACACAGTTTTTTGTAATCAATTGTACTTTCTATTGGCACACAGTTTAACATGGCTAAAGTAAAGTTAGTGTTGGTGCTCTTATAAAAAGATTGAATATGCTTAAGGCAGAATCTATGAGTTTTCTCAAGCAAAGTAATGTCACTTTTAGCATAAAAATTCCAGAATTCGCACCCATACAACGCTTTTGGTATAATAACTCTTTCATATACAGATTTAAGAGTAACAGGACTCATAGAACATGGATGAATTCCACTGTTGATGGCACTCATGTACGCACCCCGGAGTTTAAGTCTTGCATTTTTCATTGATTCCGATGATGACAAATTCTGATCCAGAGTGACACCTAGGTGTAAATATGAAGATACTTCATTGATTTTCTCGTTTCCGAGTTTAAAGTAATGGTTTCTTGTCACTGTTGTATAGTCATTAAAGTTAAGTATGGCACATTTGTTAACGTTATATAGAAATCGCCATTTACAAGCATACTTGTAACAGATGTCCAGCATTTTATCCATACCATTTTTTGACAAGGATACAATGGCCATATCATCTGCAACGGTCAGTGCACACATTTTGAAGTTATATAAGCACATACCATAGTTGCTAGACTCTAATTCATCAATGAGCCCATTAATAAAAGCAATGTACAATAATGGCGAGCTCTTCCCACCCTGTCTAGTCCCTTGAAGCACTGGAAGACTGTCTGACAATGATCCCTTATACCTCACACGAGCAGTTGAACCTCTGTATAATTCTCGTAGAACAAGTAAACTAGTAAAGTCAATGTCATATTCAAATAGGCGATAAAACAAACCATCATGCCATACAAAGTCAAAGGCCTGTTTACCATCTAAAAAACATACATACACATGAGAATCAAGTTCGCGAGAGTAATGTAAACATTCACGGATTACAAACGAAGTCATTAAACAGCTAAGTTGCTCTTGGAACCCACCCTGTTGTACACTTATATTTGTCAAAATATTACTTTGAAATCTCTCAAGGAGAACAGTTTCATACAGCTTAAGAATAGTAGAAGAAAGGGTTATTGCCCTGAAGTGGTTCGGATTGCTCTTCGACTTGGTTCCACCTTTATGTAAAGTAGTAATAATATATAATAATACAAATATTAACAAAGATTGGTCTATGTCTTGAGAAATGTAAACATGTGTCCGCACCAACCTCACAATATGATATAAAATTTGTACAGTCACTAGGAATACATACATAGTCAAGTAACGACATAGTGGTCTCATCGTAAGATACAAACGTTTGTCGTGGCCCTATACTTAGAGGCAATAGGTTCACAGGTGTCAACTGAGTATTTAATAAAAAGTCTGCAAAATAGCTATGCCGTCTAGAGCCTGAACATTTATCCAAGTTAGCGTTAAAATCGCCCATAAATATCACCATACCATGATCACAATACATATTATATAAGTCATAAAGTTTATTTATGTACTCCTGATAGATCTCAATATTGTGATTAATACAAGGCAAATACACCTGAAATATGAATAAGTAAGATTGCCTAGCAATTTGTACTTGTATTCCAACTATTCTATCATCGTTAATGTCTACTGTCGAAACATAATTGTCAATCGACTTTTTCCACATTAAACCAACGCCACCCTTACCGACACGATGTCTTTTAGGATCCAAAGTGCTATCACATACAATATTTGAACAATATGCTGGATGCAGCGTGTTCAAGAAATGTACATTGTGTGGAAATAACCAGTGTTCCGAGAGTCCAAGAATATCGACATTACCCTCATTCAATATATCACCAACACAAGACGCACTGGACATAATCCCAGAGACATTCCAAGTCATCAGAGATAATGAAAATACTGACATGTTTATGACGAAATAAACAGTATGTACAATACACCAAACTTTATAATTAATTAATATATTGTTAATCAACATCATTTGACAAGACTTGGTATCTGTTATAACGGTTATCTAGAGCATATTCTGAGTCTATAACCTTACTATTTCCATAACGTTCACGAACTATATTCCGTTTAATTCTTGGAGGAATTGCTCTGGTAAGAGAAGATCTGGAACGCCAAGGTCTACAAGATACGTATGATGGCCAAAATCCATCATCCAAAACATGACGAGCTTTCTCGTTGTCGCGAATGTTTAGTTTAATTACCACTTTGTTGGGATTGTTTCGCATAGGAAACACAGATATATTTGTGACGTCAGGTCCCTTTTGTGAAATCACAGACGACAGAACCCTTGTATTTACGTTCTTACTTAATCCCAGCACACAGTAGTGTTTGATTCGTTTACGTCTATATATCTCAAAGTCATCTTGTTGTTGAACATATTCCTCTCTATGAGTAATACGCACAGATATAGCATTAGAGTCGAGTGTTTCTGAATCGTTGGTCGGCACATTTGTCCCATCACAATAAACCTCATTACTAGGTGAAACGTAATCACTGAAGGATCGAACTCTACCAACGCTGTCTTTGGTATTCTGAACACTATCGTTGACCGTATTTGACTGTGCCTCAGTAAGACTTACTGATTGTTGCAATGCTAATCTATTAGTGTTCGTTTTCATACAATCGAAGTCATCATGTTCTATTATAGTATCGTTTGTAATATTGTATCCAGTATTGGGTACTAAGTCTATATCACTTGCTTTGGTCACCGAAATCAAGTTGTTCTCATCAATAAATACTTCAAGAAGCCTTATTCTATCTTCCAGTTTAGTTATTCTGCCCATAGCATTACTGATGACTCCTCTGACCGTTGAAACAGTTTTAATTAGAGATTCACAAATATTGTTGTTACAGAGAACTATGCCTGACTTTATGTCTTGCAATGTCTGCTTTACTCATGCATTGTGTTCTTCCTGTAGTGTATTACTAGCATGAACTGTCTGTTTTAACAACAAAAGATTTGCCTGCAAGGAAGCAACCTGATCTTTCAACAATGTAACCTCGCTGGAACATGAACAAGAGGTTTTACGAGATTGAGTGTCAATTCGAATATCACGAGGTGTAGTTGTTTGTTTGGATTTACCTATACTTATCAATGGTTTTAATGCTACAGGGTCACCACCTTCAGTAACTTCTACAATACAGTAAATATCTTGAGCTAATTTCACATGAAGTGGATCTCCATTACGAGTTAACACCCTTCTCTTTAGGGTGGCATTGTCTCCAAAAGGAAAATTTAGACACGTGTCTTTTAAGTGCAAGAAATAGTCCTCTCGTACTCTGTCTAAGTCAGTCTCACTGAATGCATAAAAGCGTGCAATTTCCAGGACACACATGTCCTTGGGAAGTTCACGATATAGTTTAACAATAGACCAATATTCTTCAAGTATCCGTAGATTATCTTCATCATAGCTAGTGTCCGTCATTTCATATTCAGATTTATTGTCATAATAACTTTCTTCATCATCTAATAGCACCCCTTCATTTATTGTCTCTCCGTTCCCCGCCATATTTCATCAATATATCTCAAGTACTGCGAGTCAGTCAACCATTAATCAAGGTTGTATTTCACTATCACTCCGTCAGTAAACAAGTATGTTAATCCGATCAGTATTTAAATTATTGTCCTTTCAAATATGGTCAATTCCTCGTGATCAATCATGCGTGACGAAAATTTGAACATATGTCACTTATATTGGTCACTTACAGATTCTCACAAATTTAAACAAAGTTTTGATTTCATATAGTATTGTATCAAACAATACACAAAAACAAAAAGTGATGTAGTGATTCAACATAAACAATGTTTTGTTACAGGCCGTCTAGAATGGGCCTGCTTAAAGGGCCGCTGACAGATTTCAACGCCGCACGAGCACCCGTTTGGGCCGCTGACATGAAATCTGCCGCACGAGCACCCTTATGGATCTTTCGTAAGATGAAGAATCTTTGTTTTAGTCAGCTTGATACTTAATAACTCCGGTTCAATCAAGCATGACGGATTTTCTATCATAAATCACCGAAAGGTGTATCGATGGAATGTCAAATGAATATCAATATTTAAAGTTACTATAAATAGTATCAATCGATACACAATCAATACAAAACCTGACAAAATTAACAAACAAGTCAATAACGTAAGTTTAGGTAAGAAATACACTGGCAACACTTACGCCTATGTTTATATTTTAAATTTCCTTTCCTTGAAATAAATCTGAATAAATTAGCCCCCCCATCTGAAAATGCTTCTTACGTGCCTGATTGTCAACACACAAAAAATTACGGAGACAAGCTCTCCTAATCCAGCTTTCATGGACCCTTGTGTTTAAAAAATTCTAATATACCCTTCCACAAGACCGAGAATTTCTCCATATACCTTACCGATGGAAGAACATTGTCTTAAAAGGGTTTAACCAGAACGGACGAGGCTTGAAACTGCTATCCATTTGGACAATCGATTCAAAATTCTACTGGGTACCAAATTATGTTAACAAGTACAAAATTAATAAAATCAAATATATTTTATAGTATCATGTGCATTGATACAACGTAAACAATGCAAAATAACGTTTCCCGTTCTTACATTATGAATGTCGTTGCTTCCAAAAAGATTTCCATATAAGTCAATCCTGAATGAGTCTCGAATTCACAACAAAACAATGTTGTGTTTTCAATCAATACAAAATAAAATGTTCATAAAAACATTAGACAATCTTAAACAGATTGGCAATGTCTAAATATGCTTAACAATGATTCCCATCATGGCAGTATAGTTGATGCTAAATATCATTCCAAAGTTTCATTTTATTTTGCGCTTAATTCGTTGAAATATCCGGTCAGTGTGATAAAAGAATTCCTTTACCACTGATGCCTAGCACCAACATGCGCATTTGTTAAAGACGTTGCAACAAGATGACTGCTTTTGAAACGCCTCTCACCTTTGCCATTTGCCATGATCTCAACATCCCATAATAGCTAGGAATCTCAGAACGTAGAAAGATTGGATATCAAATTAAATGTCTGCACAGACTCTATTTGCTGAACAACAAATAGCATCCATTCAAGTTATTAATAAATAATATTATTACTTTAATCACTTATATCGGAGAGTGGTAGGGCAGTTGTCAGTCACTGACGAAAGTGTGCACTTAGACTCTTCTCCTGAAAAGTTGTCATTTATCAGCTTTGGGTTTTTATATCGAGACCATCGATATAAAATATTGAATTATAACATGTACATTGGATATAAATTCATGGGAAAACAAACTCTTGATACTGGTTATTTTACTATTATCTTAACAAAATAGCTTTAAAAGAACATAGTTTTTTAGTCATCAGTTACAGCAAATTATCATTAATGAAGCTCACACTGGTCAACATACTGTGGAACATCTCAGCCTAATTGTAGAAGAGCCTCAGCCACATAGCTCTCATCTTCAACATTGTTTTCCTTATCATTCAGCACCAATCTATTGTCAATCAGCACCTATCTATCGTCATTCAGCACCAATCTATTGTCATTCAGCACCAATCTATTATCATTCAGCACCAATCTATTGTCAATCAGCACCAATCTATTGTCAATCAGCACCAATCTATTGTCATTCAGCACCAATCTATTGTCATTCAGCACCAATATATTGTCATTCAGCACCAATCTATTGTCATTCAGCACCAATCTATCATCAATCAGCACCAATCTACGTCTATTTACTCGGTGTGACCGTGGTTCCCGTGCAGGTGTAAGTAATCTTGAAGGAGTAAAAGAGAAAATAGACGGCACATAGTCTGGGTGGCATGGCTCTGCTGAAGGCTTGTCTGAAAGAAAATGAGCCATACACATTTTTTACAAGTTGCAAATGTAACAACAGCAAGCAATGCAGAAAAGAGATTTTAAAAACATATATGTCTTCGTACAGACTTTATCAAGATTGAACAGAAATCTACAAAACATGTCATTTTGGTATATAATCACATACATAGACGTGTTTTAGCTAATCATATTCATTTTTGAAAACAAATATGAGCTCACTGACAACAGTTCATTATGGAACAAATATGTTATCGTATTTATCTAGATTAATAAGCAAATTTAATGTAAATTAGATTTTTCAATTAAAATAAGGCCACAACAAGTTGATAATGTGTTCTACGGACTTTTCTGGGGGAAATGGGGCGAGCGAGCGAAGAAGATGTGATCAATTTGTTGTGGCCTAAATTAGATTTCAATTAAAATAACATTTATACTAAACACTTAAAAATAAAGTCAATAGCATATATCTTCACTGAAAAACATGTATTAAGATTGAATACTGACATGAAATATACTTCACGAAACTTCTAAGTCACCGATTTCAATGTTGTCAGAAATTTTCATTTTTCATCATTTATGTCCGATCGTTAATGGAACTGCGTAAAGGACTATACTGTCGCCTGCTTGCATGGTTTTATGCTTCTTAATTGATGCAAAATTGGGTTTGTCGTGCACGTGCAGAAAAGCGGAAATGCGCATGTGCTTATCGTGCAAAAATTGCACGTTGTCAGTTTTAGTGAAAATCATTAGTGTGTTGATATGCACAACGAAAAATCAAGACATGGCTCGAATGTCGCTTCAAGAACGAGAAATTGTCATAGGTCTTTTGCTAGACGGCGCGTCACCTGCAGAGTAAGACTTCTATTTTGCTTAATTTCTGTTCAATCAAAACAATTAGGAAATCTTCTCATGTTCAACGCATGCACGACAAAAATGGTTTTGCATTGATGAAGTAGCATGAAAACCATGAAAGCAAAGGTCAGTATGGTCCAAAACACATTTCCATCATCGATCAGACTTTGATGTTGAAAAATAAGACTTCCTACAATACTGAAATCGGAGTACTTAGAAGTTTCGTTACCAGTCCTACAAAGTTACTCCAAAAATCGCTCCAATGGAGCCATGGCTTATCAGAAAGACAAATCACTAAAATAATAAACCTACACTTCATGCTGGGTTTTAATAATGGTCAAATGTAACATGATCTGTTTACATTAAGTTACTCCCACATGTAGCAACCAATTTTCTTGGAGGTTTTATGAAGATATCTCAATAATGTTGAAAATAAGTAATATTCTGATTATCAGTCAGTTTAATTTAAATTTCTATATAACCATATTCATTGTACTATATTTATTCAAAAGTCCAAGAAGAATTGGACCTTTAAAATGGTTTGCATATAAATCTAAGATGTTTAAAAAGTACTAGCAAGTTTTGACCATGAGTCAATGGGTAATTTGGTCATTTTATGGAGGATGTCTAAGTCGTAAAAATCATAAAGAAAGACAAAACACCTAATTTTAATAGATTATCATTACAATAGTCCTGTTGGTAAAAAAGTATGATTTCATAAATGTACATGTACATATACATGTACTTCGAACAAACTCCTTGGTTATCCCAAGATCTCAATATAAACAAACAGCAGCGTAGTAAGAATTTCAAATGGGGGGGGGTGAGTATTTGAAAGGCAAATTTATTTGGTTAAAAAAAATAGTGATTTGACCAGGATGGTTTATTGTAAATCAAATTATCTTCAAAACTATTGAAGGGGGCTAACACTCCTAGCACCACTGTTCTTATGGGCTCCAGTCAAACATCATTCTGATAATTTTGAATTCGGGAATAAATTGAATAAATTTTATGATTTAACAATCAGGAGTTATTTTACAATCCATTGAATATGATAATTGGTCAGCAAGGGCCTACACTAACTTGGCCTTCTTCTTCCTATACGAGTGCAGGGCCCTCTCTTTTACAATCCAGTGAATATGATAATTGGCTTAAAGTTCAGCAAGGGCCTACATAAACTTGACCTTCTTTCTATATGAGTGCAGGGCCCTCTCTAGAGCATCGACACACTGGCGACTATATACAAAGTGACTGTGAGGCCCAAAAACGGTGCAGGGATAAAAGTAGATAAAAACATTGTAGTGCGTCTAGTGGAAAGAGCCCAGTCCCGTCTTGAAGCTGTCCAAGGTGGTGGGATCGGGCTATGACTTTGGGCAGTCCATTCCACAGCCGAATCGATGACGGGATGAAGGAATGCCGATATGTGTCAGAGCGGCAGAATGGTAACAGGTACCGAATAGTTGGTCCTCTGGTGGACATAACAGCAGGGTGGTAGTAGGCAGAGCATGGAATCTCGACCAAGTTGTGGATGGTTCGGTACATAAGCACAAGCTTGGCATCTGCTCTGCGCTGTTGTAGTGATGGCCATCCAAGTGATGTGATCATCTGGCAGGTACTAATTGTCCTGTGGAAGTCCCCAGTGACAAATCGTGCTGCCCGCCTCAGGACCGCTTCCAATTTGTTGATGTTTTCACTGGTGTGGGGGTCCCAGATTGCTGCGGCATACTCCGTGTTTGGTCGGACCAGCGTCTTGTAGCATTGTGCCTTTACATCTGGTGGGCAGCTGGTGATGTTTCTACTTAGGAATGCAAGCGTTTTATTTTCAAGCGACAAATTGGCACAATGCAATTATACCACCCTTGCAGGTACTCATTTTCACTTGGGTGGAAGCAATTGCAGGTAAATTTCTGCTCAGTTAATTAGCAGGGCCCCTAGTGGGATTCGAACCCAGGACCTCTTGATCCTTAAGAACGCGTCCTACCACTGGACTACTGCTCCTACTAGAGCTACACTGTGTATCAAAATCGTGACCAAAATCATAGCCTTATATGTATAGAAACCGCACATTTTCCAGCTACGCCTAACTAAATTAACAGTAGTTCGATGTCAAATCAAACGAACTTAAACCACAGCATGAAATAAGAAATATGTGTTTTTAAAGAAACCCATTGGGCTCTAAAAAGTGCCTACTTAATCCACTTATTTAATTAATAAAGACCCTGTTAAGTTATTTCATGATTGAAGAACAAATTGTTTTTGAATTTAATTAAAAAACAGAGGTATTCTGAAGGAGGTCCCATTTTCCAAGAGGGTCTTATCTATTTTATTCGAGGACTACCAAAATTTACTAATTAATTGAAATCTATTGATGATGTTGTATCGTAAATTTTTTTTAAAAAATCTAGGCCGTCTAGGCTGCCTACCATACCCTACTAATAGTTCCTATTGGCTTAAAAAGCAAGAAAATGTCCATGAAGGCATATCTACCTTTTGACCAACTCAGCTACTGTACAGAGCATCCTTGTTCAATCCTGTCAGAAAAAGACTAGATTTATGTAATTAGGAACCGAACACCCTTTTGAAATTGTAGATGGTTCCAGATTTCATAAAATAATTGTCATGTACTTTTTAACTAATATGTAACACATACATATTAACAGGTATGTCCTGTTAATGTCTGTTTCATCGCTGTTTTATGATTATGATCTATTTCATAAAAAATTTCAAGCCTAAAATTGAATCTATTCCTTCAATAACACTTAACAGAATGCTTAATGTTTGGCTTATGACAAAATGCAGGCCCAGAGTGTATCAAACTTGCGTCCTCCTACTTGCAAGTCAGACACCCCACCAACTGAGCTCATCAAACTGATTATTATTGCACAAGTTATTCAACATATTCAATTATTAGGCATTATACAATGTTGTACTTATAACATGTCTCCAGATAGATCTTCTTGGATTCAAGTCAAGCTGATGACCATGACTGTTGTTGCGAGCTGTTGTTAAAAGAGTCAGGGTCTAATACTTACCGTGTTTCCCCAACATCAATCTTCTTATATAAAATTTCCATGTGCCTGTACAATGTGTTCTTATGCCATGTCTTTGGTTGACATTTCTGTTATCAATTTAATATTTGAACGATATAATAATTTATTTCTTAAAACATAATCTAATTAATTATGAACTCTTTGTTTTTATTTAGATGTTTGAATTACGTACATTGTAATTATGTAAATTATTTCTTTATATTTTCTCATTGATTGTACAGAGAGCCAGAACTAACGTTCTCACTGAATTTCATTCCAACTGAAAACATGAAAACTGACCAGAGCTAGAGATTCTCATTGACCATAAATTATACCATCTATAAGATAACAATCTGTAGCCTAACGTGCCTTGACAGATAAAGGCTCTAACTCGAGATAATGATAACAAACCCAAGAGTGTGGCAAATTGGTGTACCGTTATCATTTTCTACAGAATTTCAGAGGTTTTGTCGCTCATGTGTAGGACTGGTTAAGTATATTACATTGAATACCGGTAGTAGATCTACTTCATAAAACAGTTAGTAAAATATTTCGATTTCTTAAAAAAAATGCGGGTCTCCATAATTACCGACAAGAAAAGTAGGTAAGATAAGTCACTATTGATTAAAAGATGATTATACTAAAGTTACTTCGTAATAGGTAAATATTTCGAAAATTATACTTTCTTGGTGCTTGGTCATGAATTATTTCCACGCCCATTCTCCCTCCTACCAATGATTTTTTAATTATGTAGGGCAGTTGTCAGTCACTGACGAAAGTATGCGCTCAGTAGTTGTTATCAGCTAAATTCAGAGATTCAGCCTTTCTATGAGGAGTGAGTAGGTTAACTGACCGCCATTATATGACCCAGTATACAATGTGTTGCTACGGTGTTTAAACACTGCCAAAAAATTCAGGGAGTATTATTTTATAAGTCGATACTTGAATCCTCATGTGGGATTTTCCCAGTTTCAAAAAAATGTAAATTCTCCTAAAAGTCACTTCGGAGATTTATTTCGAACAAAACAATCATTGATACATGTTTACCACGAAGTACAATGTATATCTAAATAGTTTTAAGACCATGTTCGACCTTGTAAAATCTGTAATTAAAAATGTATATAAAGTGTTAACATCTGGTTTTCAATACATGTATTTGCAAAATCTCGTAGACAAAATCGTTTCTATTGTTGTCTGTAAATGTTTTTGGAACCATAGTTTGTTTAATTAGTCAAATATAAATTAGTCTGTATTCGTCGCAAATTCATTTAACAAAATGTATCCATTGATACTTGTGACTCTTTTGAGTACAGTCCATCATTGTGTGTAAAAAGTGTATAGAAAAAAAACCTCCATAAACCAAACAGCAGTTGTATTTTACTCTATGATGTATGTTTATGATACGGAGTGAGTAAACCCCTGATTGAGTTGTCTCTACATGCGGACTAAGTTCCCCCATACGTCGGATTGAGTTGTCTACGGGTTGAGTTGTACCGGAACCTACAGATCCAACCAATTGAACAACTAGACCGACTGTACAGTCATTGTTAACAAGGAATCATCTTCCATGATGCTATTATTATTAAAACAGAAATATTGCTGAACTTGTATAGAGCCATGCCAGTATGTTAAGATTCACTGGGTGTGTGCAAGCGTTGTAAAGTATCTCCCAACTTACTTATACAAGCTGACCAGAGAACAAGATCTAACAATTCCTATACATACAAACTCATTTATACCGTTAAAGACTTATACCAGTACTCTTTTTACCCAAGAACTGTTGCACAATGGAACCTCCTGCCATTAAATGCCCATGAGGCAGTAACAGTGGACACCTTTAAAGCTATGATCCCTGTGTCTGTCCTTGTCCCCATTTTTAAGCAGTAGATGCACTTGTATATAATAAATATATGTTCTTTTAATACCGCCCAGAGTTATATCACTGAATAAACTAAACTGTTATATCTCTGTAATATACACCTTTGATTGTTAAAATAAGCGCCGGCACAAAATCTTCAATAGTGAAGGAGTACTGTATTAAGAAGAAGAAGAAGAAGAAGTATATCTCCCCTTATATAAGCTTGCTCAGATGTGTTATAACCCCCTTTCTGCAGTAAACAGTACATGAGTAAGACATTGCACCTAAAGGCCCTTTGTATGAAACACCAATTAATATACTTTAAGTATCAGACTCCTATCTTCCAAATGTTCCAATTTATTAGGCGGATCCAGCGGGTAGGTCAGGGGGGTCCGCACCCCATAGAATATGGAAAATGTACCAGTTCATTGGTGTATTACTTGACTGTAAGTCATTTTTAAGTAGTATGAAGCAATTTCTCTCGGTGCTTAACATAGATTTAATGGTTATGTAGTTATTATTATTAATATGTTGCATTTTTATGTAAAATGTTTAAGTTCGGACCCCTCCCCCTAGAAAAGTTTGGACCCCCTTAAAAATCCTGGATCCGCCCCTGTTATTTTTGCTCAGTTGTGACAAAGAAGATGATGATTGGGTATTATTATTGTTTTTCTAGAACCAAGCAATTCAGATAACGTTACAACACGATGTTGCAATACTGCATAATTTGGATTAGAATCGAACATAGAACTTGCTGTTCAAATTGCATTGTAACCAATGTTGAATTAATGAAGATAACTGTGGCTTGACTCCAAAATTCAACACTCAGCGCTTTTATTAAAATTTGATCAGTTTCTATGAAAATTTATACATTTATTATAATTAAAATTGTTTAAATGTATTTTATCATATCAGGTTTTAAACTGGAATCTATGATAGGCTAGTATGTAACATAATTATAGGTGATTATACCTGTATACATTTTACAGTACAATACGGAAATATATTTGGACGAGTACATATAATAGCATGGAAAGCTGTGTTCGAGTCCAAATATACCGTATTGTATAGTGAAATGTATAATAACCTTTTTATTATATATCTTTCGTATTTTTTGAAATAATCATAATCATTTGATCGTTAAAGATTCAAATCGGAAACCAGGCTAACATCGTTTAGTGCACATGTACCCAACTGTCCAATACGAAAATAATATAATAAAGACAAAGTTTGAAAATATTTGTTAAATTGTCCAGACAATATACATGTGAATAGTATGGAGTAGCATGATTGACTTATGACAAACATCTGCAGTGTTTCAAAAAATGCGTATTAGCAATTTTTTGAAAATTAATGACAAAATCGCGTAAGAGTCCGTATAGCTTAACTACTGAAGTGGCTGAAAAATCCAGTTTCACAAGTTAAATATGTATTTGAATATAAAACAATGCACATATAACGGATAAAATCGGACATTTGATCATTTAAATATTTAGTTTTTTTCGCCTCCTGAAAACTAACCAAAACCAACTAACGCGGTTTTCATGGAGCACCGACGATATATATTTTTGATCCAAAACGGGAACATATTGGACGGCCACGTGGTACAAACGCAGATTTTCGATTGTTTAGATTTATTAGATATAATATATTTTATATTTTTACTTATGCGTTTTTACTTTTTTGTAAGAAATCAAAGCGCTATGTCTAATAGCCCTGTCGTACATGGGGTTTTGATTGAATATATATCACAAGAGCGTGTTCAATTACACAAAACGTTACAGAACGTTACGTAACGATACATTCGGCACTCCTCGGCCATACATTTGTTTACTTCAACAGCGGTAGTTTCAAAATAGCGTCCTAATATGTCCGAGATTATTCGCAGCAAATGGACGAGGAGTTCCGAATGTATGTAAATGTAACTGAACTCAGACCTGCCCTGCGTTCAGTTACCGCGAACGTTACAAAATGTTCCGCAACGTTACATTCGGAACTCCTCGGCCATTCAATGCGAATAATTTCGGACATATTTACACGCTGTTCTGAAAATACCGGTGTTGAATTCAATAAATATATGATCGTTTAGGCAATGAGTGATGTTTCGTTTTTAGTCCGTAAATTTTGAAACATAGATTAGTAGCGTGTTCAATTACACAAAACGTTACAGAACGTTACATAACGATACATTCGGAACTCCTCGGCCATTCGCTGCGAATAATCTAATATAATGAACAAATATACTATCGTTAAGGCAATGAGCGATGTTTCAAAATTTAAGGACTAAAAACGAAACATCGGGAAAATCCGAGTACTCGAATACTCGCCGCAGCCCTAATAAACTGGACAATAACTACACAAACAATATATTGTCTGCTTGTTGACGTGCATTGCAGATTATATTAATTGAAGAAGAAACTGTCCCCTTTATTTGCACACGCACAGCCTTATGTAATGTTCACAAAAAATTTGAAATTCAATCGCTCGTTCTGCTACTTAAAGATTTGGAAATGATTATTGCTAATTTCACATTGAGGGGTATCAACCTCACAGTCTGCTGTATATGGTATTAATTTCCTAGTTACCTCGAGGTTCTCCCAAAAATCTCTCGGCTTGTTCAAACCCTCGGGTAATCTAGAAAACTAGAACCATTGTGGGGTTGGCAGAACTACCACTATAAGGAGAATTTTGTACTGCTTAGACTACACTGGGTCTGATAAAAATCTGTTAAGTATAAATGTCATTTACCTTGTTTGTTTTTTTTTCATCTAAATTTGATGATTTAGGAACCAAATAGGATTGGTCAGGTGATTCCCCACACTGATTACTTGGGAGTTCAGAATTATGTCTATTGACAGACTTGGTTAATTGATGTTAATACTATTACTAATAACTACATTACAATTTATTCTATGATTAGTTATGGAGGTTTAGGTAGTGACGGTGATATAGGACATGTATTTATAACATGGTATGGTCTAGTTGCTATGGTAATAATGAATATATTCTCAAGTATAGCTGTCGTATTTACTGAATTTATTCTAAAACAATCATTTTATGTAAGTGTTGATATGCATGTAACCAGTCGTCAAGGTGGTCTATGGAATTTGATGATGTTGGTCATACAATTTCATTTTTTTATGTATTTTATGTCAGTTCATAGTTAGAAGACATTTATTTATAATTTTCTTTAGTTTGGATCGGGTCGATAGCGCAGTTGGTAGCGCGTCGGGATTTGGAATCTCGTGCCCGAGGGATTGCGGGTTCGAATCCCACCCGGGGAGGTTATACCCTTCCATGAAAATTTGACAATAATGTCGATTTTCCTCCATTGATTAGATAATTTATTATTGCATTTTGTAAGTACACAATTACAAACAGTGCATAAAGTATGAAAGGTTTAGTTTTTATCTGGGATTTTAGTGTAAGTCAATTTTGTAACTGAATAAGGTCAGATAACTTAATTTCTGTCGGTTGATAGCACCGATACAATTTGTGTTTTAGATGATATAAGAATGAAATGATTTGTCTTTTACTAATCACAGTCACACAAATACATGTAAATAATTAACCTGCTGTCCAAAGCCATTAGATTATTAAAACTGTTACTGTATAGAGAAATGAATAAGCAAGAACACCAGATAATGTCCTGGTTGCAACTTCAATGATGACTAAAAACATTAATTATAAATCACTTTATCTGATATTGAATAGATACATGTATCCACTGACTGACATAATGAAATAAATGACATTTAGCACATCAACACTAAAAAGGCAAAAATTTAACAAAAGAAACGAACATAATGATAATCACATAACTCTATGGTTACGAAATGTGTTGACAGACAATGCTTGGATGACATATTTAAACCATATAGTCAGATGATGAAGATATCTCACTTAAATAAGAACATTCGTTCATCAAATACTGTAAATATATTAACCTTGAACTATAATATAAATCGAACTGGCGACAAGCTAAAACACAAAAATTGAGCAAAACAGTAGGCTACAAGTTGTCTCAAAGATATTTTCAAAATGAAGGCTTCTGTACAGATTGAGTATTGAATTGGCAAGTTGTTTTATATGGTCAGATATTGATGCAAAATGGCCTCTAATGTAACAAGTGATCTAAAATGATTCTCCAGTCACTATTGACGGAATTAATGTTTTATTAAGATAACTGCGGTGGATGACACCGGAATAAAACCATAGAATAAGACCAGACCAAGCTCTCTTTCGTATATCCTTTACAGCATAGAAATATCAATTATAATATACAAACAATATGGATATATTTATACAGACATTATGAAGGTACATTTTGTGTACATTACATTATATTAACAAATAATTTCTTCATCCCAGCTTCATTTTGCATTACAAATAATTAGGTGAAAAGCCATACTATGCCAAGTTTCATTTTAAGTAAGAGTCTGTTACATTTTATAAACAAACTTCAGGTAACAAGCTGTATTTAAAAATGAAGTGAACAATTAGACTCAGTGCTTGCATCTAAAGGTTTGCATTTGAAGACATTCTCTTGTCCAAATCAAATACAAATAAGGACAAGTCAACACTGACAAGTGCTTAATACGTTACCTAGTATTCTGTGTAACTTTCAATTTTGGTAGAAAGGAACTTCTCAAAAAATAACCAGCTTAATTATTTTTATTATCAAGCAGTGTTGAAAAGATAGTTTGATGGTTCTAATAACACAAGAAACTTAAGTAAATGTTAAGAAATTGACTTATTGACGCTAAAGAAACTTATCAATGCGCTATGAGTCACAATTTAAATACATGTATTTAATTTTGTGAATTGAGAATTGACTTAGACGTCTAAGCATTCAGATATTTGACTTGGTGTGCTTTATGTGAATGTAGGATAGCACTATTTAGCATATTTTTGACACTAAACTGTCGTGTAAGAACGCCCAATTGTTTAGCCATAAGCAGCTATAAGCTTGTGTCACGTTCTGGTCCCGTTTATTTGCTATATTCTATCCTAAGTGTTTATGCCAATACAACCTATCCGTATATAGATGTAGAATGTTTTGGCACAATTTATGTAATACCAATATAAGTGTAAATGGGTGCTATCTTTTTATAGCATGTTTTGGCACAATTAGCAGGGCTCGAATTTAACAAAAAAATTGGACTCGCAAATTTTTGCGAGTTGATTTTATTTCAACTCGCCAAATGAAAATTATCGCTCACATTTTTTCTTCAAATTTTAATAGCATACATAGTAACTATTCATATGTGCAGTATAAAAACAACATAGTGCTAGCCTAGTTAGATCAAGGGCATTATTACGTGATAGACAAAATATCCCAACTATCAATCTATCTGGCCGTTTCAATGCTGATTTTAGCCTTATTAGTTTAGACAGTAAAATGTGTGTGGCGATTTTAACTCGCGAAAATTTGCGAGTTAAAATAAAAGTAACTCGCAATTTTCAAAATCCACTCGCATTTTGCGAGTATGCGAGCTTAAATTCAAGCCCTGAATTAGTTTTAAACAGAGATTAAAAATTTCTTTCAACCAAAACCAGCTATCTGCTTATAGCATGTTTTGGCACGAATGTTTTACATATTTAAGTGCCTATTTTCAGAGCCAGAACAATTTTAGCTATTTGTGAAGATAATGTTAAAAAACATATATCATATTGTCAATGACATTTAAAATGAATATATCCACTGGGTTGAATTTTCGAAATATCATTTTTTATCATATGAAACAGAAAAATGTTCCTCCTGAAAAATTTCAAAATATGGACATAGCTGGTTCTGGTTGTAACCCCTCGATATCTATGATTGATTTATAATTTTGAGAATAAGTTACTGTTTATTTATATGCATGGGTTTGTCTACACTATTTTTACACCCGATTTGAAATTTAGTTTAAAGAAAGGCTGATAAAACAATAAGGTGTTTCTGATACAGAATCAAAAGATTTATCTCAAACAAATAGATATTTAACTGGTACAGGCGTGTTTTATATTACTTTTTCTAAAACCTTTAAGGAAACATATTTCAAACAATTTTTAGGGAAAACACTTATAAACACATAAAATGTTCACTAAATATGTTTATGTTATTTGTTGAATATCTTAAGCTACAGTCCCATAAACATAAAAATAGCCGTGAGGGCACCGTACGGGCGCCGTGCGATCAAACTCCGCAAAGACTCGTACGAACTCTTGTGTACCCGTACGGACTGTTACGTTTTGCCAGAGTCCGTGAGATAAGCCCAGGATACACGTATTGGTTTCAATTTCAATTCGTGAACAAAATCGTGACCGAGTACGAATTAAACTTGCATATCTTCCAGCTACAGCTCTGTACGGGTGTGTTGTTTTGTACCATGTGCGTACCGTCAAGGCTTCCCACGATCTACAGCTGTCTGCACGTACGGGTCCGCAACAAGCCACGATTTTATGGGACTGAGGCATATGTAAAAGCAGATTAAAATTAAATATTTTCCTAAACTGAAGATTGCAGTATGTTTAAAGGTATTGAAAGATAAATCTCTAAATATAACATATATATTTATTGAATCCCCCATTATGGAGATAATAACATATTTACAAGGTTATGCATATGTATAATATATGTACATTATATGATATAATTCTATTAAATAGAATCCATGTAGATGTATGAATAAACACGTATGAAAATATACTATGAATACTATTATTAGTGCAGCCGACAAATTGGCGCAGCGGAATTATACCACCCTCGCAGGTACCCATTTACACCTGGGTGGAGTGAAGCAATCGCAGGTAAATTTCTTGCTCAAGGAAATTAGCAGTGCCCCTGGTGGGACTCGAACCCAGGACCTCTCGATCCCTAAGCGCGCGTCCTACCACTGGACCACTGCTCCCACTGAGATGAAACCTATATAACAACATTGCATGTACTTATACAGAATTTAGTAGTCTACAGTATTATCTATGTATGACCATACTTCACCACATATTACTCTAATTAACAAGAAATCTAAGTTGGAACAAAATATTCAAGCTGTGAAAGTTTTAATGATCATTGACAGTAGCAAGTCGTAATATTTCCCAGCACTGATCATTGCAATTCAGCTGCTTATAGGATAAGAACCATGGGAGACCGTTTAGTTCAAATATACTTGCCCATACCTTAAGGCGTTAATCATGATGTTTATCACAGAAGCACGTTTAATGAATAATGATATTGTCAGTAAGGAGTAAACATTTTTCACATGTACGTTTATACTGTTTTGACACAAGCGTAGCAATAGCATGAATGATTGTCTTACATACAGATTTCATTATATAAATGTCAGTATCATGAGCTATATACCATATAGGACTAAGACTATCATCACTAACAATATTTGTTAATAGTGAATCCTTTATATCGATTAACAGACGATTCCTCAAAAGAGATCTTTCTCGTTTAAAGACATGAATGTTTAAAATTTTCTTCCACTGAAGCTTAGATGGAAACAAACCACTGTCTATATATTCATAAAAACTATGATTCGAGTTCTCGTACTTATGAAATAATCTGAATGCGTCAGGTATGAATCCTCGCGTTTGATGATCACAATTAACAAAACGGATTAGTATATGAACAAATATTTCTTTAGCCTGATAAATTCAGGGTAATCTACACAATTGACCAAAATATTTCAGTTTTTTATGTTTATCATTACTTCAATTGATACACAATTCAATAAGGAAAGAGCCAATGTAGTGTCTGTATTTCGTTGAAGTGACTGAATGTGTTTAATACAAAATCTATGCGCCTTTTCTAACATACTGATATCTCGCTTTGAATAAAAATTCCACAATTCACATCCATATAAAGCATTAGGAATAACAACACTTTCATAGATAGATTTCAAGGTTAAAGGAGACTTGATGTTGGATGCATTCCACTGTTAATGATATTAAGAAAAGTTCCATGGAGTTTGATGCAAGCATCTTTCATTGATTGTGACGAAGATAGATGTTAATCTATATTAACTCCAAGATGTAAATACATTGTTGACTCATTAATATGTTTATCACCAAGTGAGAACTCAACAGTAGAACTAGTTGCTCGATTATTAAAATTGACAAGAGCACATTTTTCAACATTATAAAAATATCTCCATTTACATGAATAGTTATAACAAATATTTAACATTTCATCCATGCCTACTTTAGATAATAATACAAGAACCATATCGTCTGCTACTGTTGGAGAACACATTTTAAAATCATAAAAACACATTCCATAACCACTTTCTTCTAATTATTCAATGAGACCATTGATGAAAAGTAAATACATAAGAGGCGAACTTTTTCCACCTTGTCTGGTACCCTGTCGAATGTCAAAAGATTCTGAACAAAGACCTCTATATTTAACTTTTCCCGTGGCTCCATGATGCAATTCTCGTAGAGCAATTAATGTAGTAGAGTCAATACCACTTTCAATAAGTTTAAACATTAGTCCATCGTGCCATACTAAGTCAAGTTAAGTCAATACCACTTTCAATAAGTTTAAACATTAGTCCATCGTGCCATACTAAGTCAAGTTAAGTCAATACCACTTTCAATAAGTTTAAACATTAGTCCATCGTGCCATACTAAGTCAAGTTAAGTCAATATCACTTTCAATAAGTTTAAATATTAGTCCATCGTGCCATACTAAGTCAAGTTAAGTCAATACCACTTTCAATAAGTTTAAACTTTAGTCCATCGTGCCATACTAAGTCAAGTTAAGTCAATACCACTTTCAATAAGTTTAAACATTAGTCCATCGTGCCATACTAAGTCAAGTTAAGTCAATACCACTTTCAATAAGTTTAAACATTAGTCCATCGTGCCATACTAAGTCAAGTTAAGTCAATACCACTTTCAATAAGTTTAAACATTAGTCCATCGTGCCATACTAAGTCAAGTTAAGTCAATACCACTTTCAATAAGTTTAAACATTAGTCCATCGTGCCATTCTAAGTCAAGTTAAGTCAATACCACTTTCAATAAGTTTAAACATTAGTCCATCGTGCCATACTAAGTCAAGTTAAGTCAATACCACTTTCAATAAGTTTAAACATTAGTCCATCATGCCAAACTAAGTCAAATGCCGTCTGTCCATCTAAGAAACAAAGATATACTTTCGAGTTGTTTTCTCTTGAAAAATGTAAATTTTCTCTTAATAAAAATGACGTCATAATACGACCTAACTTAGATTGAAAGCCACCTTGTTGTTTACTAATTTTTAATAAAATGTTGTCATTGCAACAATCCAGTAATACAATTTCAAATAATTTCAATATAGTAGATGATAATGTGATGGCTCTGTAGAAATTCGGGTTAGTTTTAGACTTTTTCCCGCCTTTATGTAAGGTTGTGATGAGACCACATTTAAGTTCCGATGGAATGAATCGCGAAGCATTGCAGTAAACAAATTAGCCAGAACTGATGAGATAGATGTTCGATCGGCGTATATCAAGTGTTCATATCTTATCAAATCATCTCTAGGTGATTTCCCTTTTGGTAGAGTCTGTATGGCACGAGACACAGTATCTGATGTTACAATACATTTTGGATCTGGTGAGATACTATTAAGATACTCATTAACATATTGTTCAATATAACAATTCCAGGTACTGTCAAATAATTCACACTGAGCTGGAGAATATAACGAACTAAAATAACATTTCCATTGTTCAGTTAAACTTTCACGATCTCTGTACATAATACCGTATAATTCTATTCCCGTTCCCATGTTTGTTGCAGATGAACGTTTCCTAGAATTTACTTCCTTCCAGAATCCAGTATTGTTCGATTTTGCTTTATGTTCTAATTGCTTATCAAGTTCAGATAAATAAAGGTTAACAGTTCTACGATATTCCCGTCGAAATATTCGTTTTGCTGGCTTGTATTCTCGAAAAAATGATGATTTCAAGTTTCTATGTCTTCCAGCCTTACGCCACTGTTCACATTTTTGCCACATTTTTTTCATGTAAAACATTTAGTGAGTCATTCCAATATGGTTTAAAAAAATTGTTTTGTAGATTTCTTGGGAAATATTTCATTTGCAACAGAGGAAAGAATATAACATAAGTTCCCATAATTGTTCGATAAATTATTACAATCAGGAATCGACGTTGATAAATGCACAATATCACAATTATTCATCATTAAATTTTTATACATATTAATGTGATCATTGAGTATTTGTATGTGGACACAATAATTGAAAAAGTCATGTTTGTGAATTAAGAGAGAGAGAGAGAGAGAGAGAGAGAGAGAGAGAGAGAGGAGAGAGAGAGAGAGAGAGAGAGAGAGAGAGAGAGAGAGAGAGAGAGAGAGAGGGGGGGGAAGAGAGAGAGAGAGAGAGAGAGAGAGAGAGAGAGAGAGAGAGAGAGGGAGAGAGAGAGAGAGAGAGAGGGGGGGGGGGAAAGAGCTAGCCTGGGCCATAACTTTTGCTTTAGGTTGATGAAAACTGATGGGGCGGAGTGTCGTGCACAAGAACTGTGTTGATAACCCCTAAGGCCTGGTTACACTTAGGGGTGTAAAGTCATCTAGAGATATGTGCCAGAACGGCACTATTGTCGAGCCTGCATAATGTCGAACGTGTATGTATATTACAACATACAAAATAATAATTGAATAAACTTAAACTTGCCAAGTAATCATCTGGACAAACATATTTTCAACCAAATATGAACCCGGGTCGATTGCGCAGTTAGTAGCGCGCCGGGATTTGGATACTCGTGCCCGAGGGGGTGCGAATGAGCATACACTGCAGAAGGAACGATCCTTTTCGGAAGGGATTTTTTTCTGTCTTAGACCGTAAACTGAACATTTACTCTCTCTCTACACACCTTATCTTGATGTGTGACGTTGTAGTGTAAAATTATGAAGATTGATCCATAGAGAGCAGGTAGGACAGGGAGAAAATTTTACATCCCTACAATTTTGATGTACCAGGATTTAATCAGATTTAATTCTTGTGGTATTATTAGACATTAGCATAATTTACCAAAATATAATTACATTGTGTACACAAAAAGTTAACCGGGCTGGTCCATTATAAGATTAGTGTGGTTCTGTTAACTGGTAATCTGTGCTTCCTAGTTATCA
This sequence comes from Mactra quadrangularis, assembly GCA_025267735.1. Lineage (NCBI taxonomy): Eukaryota > Metazoa > Mollusca > Bivalvia > Venerida > Mactridae > Mactra > Mactra quadrangularis. The sequence continues at coordinate 40,355,039 of CM046305.1, read as the reverse complement.
AGTATTAATAAAAGTAATACCAAAGACAAATGAAGTTATCTTTTACATATGAGCTCATGAAGGTGTAAACCTCTTCTACACTACTTCTAACTGGTTTTAAATTCAATTGAATTTTCATCTGGAGTAATTTTTAACTTGCTTTATAAAGCATACAACTACTTATTATGTGATAACACTATACTCTATCGATATATGGTTATATGTTATATAAGAAAGTTCATACATTTTATGCTCTTTTTAACTCATGGTAAATAAATGTCTTAAAAACCGCGCAAATTTATTCTTCGCTTTTGCTCGCATCTCAAAATTCAAAAAATGGAAATTTTTTTTGCTCTTTAGCTCCATTCTTTGGAACAAAATACATAAAACATGTGATCAATTTGTTGTGGCCTTAACTCCAAGGCAATACATTGTTTAGGTTACATCGTGGCCATCAATCCACCTATCACTGTTCCTGAAAGACTCAATCTCTAGATTACTACTAGATGCAATTCAGTGACTGAACACTGCCATATTAAAGTGATTTAGAATCAGTGGTAGGAGGGATAATGACGTTGAAATTATTTCATGACGTAGCTCTACGAAAGTATGCCCTGCCCGTGAATCGAACCTACAACTTCTCGATCAGTAGAATAATGTGCATGTAAAATGAAATATGAAACACATTTGATTGTGAATGATAAAGAGATGATGATGGATATCGCAATAGTAACTATGAACTCCTAAAATCGTTCAGAAATTCCTTCCTGCAGTACTTTCAGTACTTTTATTTTTTTATCTTTCCGTTCATGTTTTCTTTTTTTCAAACAGACCCAGCAGAAGGATTTATCTTTCTGTTATAACCCAATCCTTCTGCCAACAATCCAACATAAAGATTGATCCTTCTGCTGTAGTTTAATCCTTCTGTCAGCAGAGACAGCAGAAGGATCGTTCCTTCCGCTGTGTCTGCTGAGTCCGCTAACTTTATGTTCATGGATTTTAGAATAACTTGGCACAAATGTTGACAATGATAATATGGTTTGTTTTACGCAATTGCCGTTTTGATATCACTCTGGGCCTGGCCACACATAGGTGGTCAAAATAATGGAATTTAATGCAACTTGCCATCATTGTTGACCAATGCAATAAGACATAATGCACAATACAACATGCAAAAATGCAGTATCCAGCATTCTTCAGGTGTATTTGTCACTTACTGTGACAGCTCTTGTTCTACTTCAGTTGATAACATGTAGAACTGGTGTCAGTCACTGGCATACTGGTATGTGTTCAGTTGGTTGGTTGGGTTTTGTTTTAACGCCGTAGCGACCCATTGTATCACGGCGGACAGTCCGCCTACTCACTGTTCCTAGAAAGGCTAAATCTCTTGATTTAGCTGTTAACCAGTTCCTATGCGCATATTTCCGTCAGTGACTTACTACTGACCTACATGATTTAGAATCAGTGGTAGGTGGGAGAATGGCCGAAGAAATTATTTCATGACCAAGCTACACGAAATCCCCGTCCAGGAATCGAACCCTCGACCCCTCGATCTGTAGACGGGACGGGAACATTCAGCAAGACTTCCGCATGATCATATTAGCTTCTTAAATATGTCCTACACACTTCCGCACGTTTCGGCGCCTTCGGGGTCGATAAATTTGTCCGCGTCAAAATTTTGATCGAGAGCAAAAATTAGACGCGGAAATAAATTTCGTGACACTTTCGGCATCTAGTCCAAGTTGTCGTCAGGACATCATCAGGACATCCTGACTATTCCGAAGATATTCCTGAAGGCTTCAACGTCGCGGACACCTCGCGGACAACCAGGACAATGTGTGGAAGGTTTCAGAATAAATGTGGAAGGTTTACAGAATCATTCATGAGCGTCCAGAGTGGTTGCGGTATGATCAAGGATAAACGTTAAAATGTCACGTGACTTCTTTGTCAATGCATTATTACGGAGCTATGTCATAATTACGGTATACATCAGAAGCATTTTGGATTTCTAAAGCTGTATTTCTTAAATATCTTAAACTTATAATTGAGTCATTGTATAGAATACTGCTTATGAATGTACAAACATTGTACTATGTTTTAATACTACTTATTAACAGAGAAACCCATTGAGAACGAATCTTAAATTTCAAAGTTCAAATCACGTCTCGTAACATTATTTCAATCTGGTACACATAGTGCAACAAAATACCAACATAGATGTACAATAAATGACAGACATAAACTATGATGTACACATAAGTAATAAATATAGTATATCGAAGTTAACAATAAACTTGAACTCGCAAAATGAAAAAACTCGCATTTTTCTTCAAATTTTAATAGCATACATAGTAACTATCCGTATATGTAATATGAAAGCAGCTTAGTACTTTACTTTACAACAGATAGAACAAGTGCGTTACTGTGGAATAAGCGAGAACTATATATCAAACATGTTTTTACGGTGAATCTTAAATTATAATAAACCATCGATCTATCTGGCCGTTTCAATGCTGATTACAGCCTCATTAGGTATGAGAGTAATATTTTTGTGGTGATTTCAATCCGACTTTGCACCTTGCAATTATGGATTTTCTTTAGAGCATCTAGCCAGATTCCCCAATGGCTAGGGGTTGCCTTTCCACCGATTATATACTCATTACCTTTAAGATTAATACCGAATCTTACCAATTAGACGCTAACGCTATCTGATGGATGTTCCAGAGGGATCCTTGGCTTAGAATCCTACTTTGCAGTTTGCACCTTGCAATTATGGATTTTTCAAGGCATCTGGCTCGATGACTGCCTTTTCTCATAATATAATCATAAATTTATCACTTTTACATTATCACTATTATATAATGTATGTTTGAGGGACGCGCGGGCACTGATGCTGATGGTTGTTCAGGTAGGAGCCTTGGTTTAGAATCCAACTTTGCACCTTGCAATCATGGATTTTCGGAGGCATTGGCATGATTCCCCATCGAACATTTGGCTGCCGTTCTACCAAAAATCCATTATCTCTCATTCACTATTTTTTTACAGTTGAAAATGCACTATTTAATTGTTGTTGTCGATTTAAACTACTATGAGCACTTTATTGATCACAAATTCTTAGTTTCATAAAATTATTGATTTTCAGGTTATGATTTTTATTCTTCTTAATTATGCATAATAATGATAATAATAATGATAATAATGATAATAATAATGATAGTGATGATGATAGTGATGATGATAGTAGTGATAATGATAGTGCTAATGCTAATATGATGATGCTGATGCTGCTGATGATGATGATGATGAAAATGAAAATGATGATGATGATGATGATGATGATAATAATAATGATAATGATGATGATAACAATAACAACAATAAGAACAATATTACAAATCGGCTTAACCCTTTACTTGTCAATTATTGTACGTGTATTGACCCCCGCCATGTGAAATTCCTTTTAGAAAAGTTAACCCCCCCAAATAACTTTTATGCGCGCCTCTCCCATCAAAAGATATCTCAGGCGGGTCCCAAAGGGGAAATGCCACTGTTTCTCGCTGAGATTTGAAGTGGGTGCAGTGCCCCTCATCTTCTGAAAAAAGAAATGTCACAAAAAGCCGATAGGCAAATGTTGTCCGTCTATGTAAATACTTGCCATTTAGACCTAAATTTTGGAAAATGTAACTGAATGAAATGCAAATTTTGGGTAAAAAATAGCAAAAATGACATTATTTCCCTTTTTGATCGCTCTAGCGTTACTATGGTTACTAGGGTCGGGGATTATGACTTTTTCTAGAAGAAAACCACTAAGGGAATGACCTTGTCAGGGTGCATATCTGCCATATAATAAGAAACGAAATATGAGCATCGTGAAATAGCCCTAGCGTGTTAAGGTAAAAATGGTCAATTTTTGACCATGTTGAAACCAATAAATGGATAAATCCCAGTTTGATGTGACTATATGCCGGACCAAGGGCGTATACCCGAAAACCTGAATATTCATGAACAATTTTATCTATAATGTAAATGTGTAGATAGACGGGCCTAAAATGGTATGAGCATCCCTTGGAAAATCTCAAACAAGATAAATTAACTTATTAGTTCTAATTTGTTAAAGTTTTCTATTGATGCAACCACGTGTGGCCTACATGTATCTCTTCTACAGAACGTTCATTCCTTTCTAATTTAAAAGGGAAATAACTCAAGAAGTTCAGCTTCAAGATTACTTTTTACATTTGTAGCAGTTATCTCGCTTGCGTGCCGTATGAGTTATTGATTTGTAAACAGAAGGTATTGTCTGTTTGCTAAATGACAAAACCTGCAAAAACGTTTTGGAAAAATAGATCTACATATCTAAGCGATGTGAAGCACGTATATTTAGCTATTGTATGATTTAGTCACAATTTGAATCTTATAACTGAAATTGTTCTTGCGCCTAGATCCTAGATAAAAGATTTATTTAACATATGCGACTTTTTAAAAGTTTTTTTTTGCGCTTCTATCTAAATAAAAGCATCTATACCAACACAACCATGTACGAACAAAGATGGCTTAAACATGGCTAAAAGTAGTTCAAGATTCTTACTTATTCTTGGATATATACCTTTGTACGAGAACATTCCTGATCTAGAGTCATTTTGGGGGATAGATCTGAAAGAGGTCTATTAAGATTTTAATGATCTCGATAATATGACGATCGATGTCATAATCTTTGATTTATAATGTCAATAATGTCTGATAACATTTTCTATACAGTTAAATGCTGCAATGTAACCATTCTCGTTCCCAGAGTCTAGTAGGATTCTCAATACTAGCTAGTATTGAGTATCTTACTAGACTCTGGCCGAGTGGCCGGGTACGAGAATGTAATGTAACCAGCTACGACCAAACTTCCAACACCCAATCTTACAGCTGGGGCTACAACGTAATGCTTCAGGAGGTAATATTTTATATAATGAGGGTCATTTTGGGTTTGTTACGGTTTTTTTCTTGAAAGAAAGGAACAAAAAACTGCGCAATTGTTATTCCATTAATATGATTTACTTATAAAAATGATTTGTCTTGCGGAAATCTATGTTTGGACAAGATTAGAATCCAATCTATTGGCAAAGTCTTGGACCAAAAGTTTGATTTTATGTGCGATCAAAATATAATACATCGGCGGATCTAGCGGGGGGGGGGGGGGTGTCAGGGGGTCCGGACCCCTTCCCCTAGTTTTTCCAAAATGTACCCGAGTCTATAAGTGTATTTCTTGACTTAAGGTCATTTTTAAGTAGCATGAAGCAATTTTCCTCGGTGTTTAACTTAGATTTAATGGTTATGTGGTTTGAGTTATTAATATGTTACATTATTCTACAGAAAGTGTATAATGTGATAGTGGTTCGAAAGTTTGGACCCCGTGGAAAAAGTTCGGACCCCCCCCTATAGAAAGAAATCCTGGAACCGCCAATATAATAAATAAAACAGACGAAGACGGAAATCTCTTCCAAATCAGAATAATCGTGGATGCTATGTTTGTTTCAATTTTGGTGGGCTACAATGGTGTACAGAAAGTGTATTGTCCACTGGCGATGGACACAGCCATAGACCACCATAAATAGGCTATTTTATATATTTATAGAAAAACGTTGCATAGGCGGATCCAGGGGGGGCGGCCCCGGCGTACGCACCCCCTCCCCTAAAATGCCCAAGCATAGGTTTTTTCTTCTATCATAAAACATGATATTTATAGGAAAACATATAAATGTTAAAAAAATTTTTAAAATTATTAATTATTAAAGAACAGAGATGGTCGTCCTGAAGAACTCATCTCTTGTGTGGATTGTGGCAATAGTGGGCATCCTTCATGTTTAAAGTTTTCTCCTGAGCTTACAGCTAATGTGAAGAAAATGAGGTGGCAATGTATTGAATGTAAAACCTGTTTTTTTCTGTAGAAAAGCTGGCAGTGAGGATAATAAAAAGACTGGAACTACACTAATACAATGACATAACGTGCACTAACCAAGGACATTTCTTTTAAGTATTCGTAAGATTTAAACATAATCCAATGGCTGTGAACATTATATGATATATACATGTATGCAGATGTTTTATCGTATACCCTGGGAAAGGAAAGTTTAGGCTCTGTAAATGTGCCTGAATCCCATAGAACTGAGCTTTAGAGCTCGCAGCATTCCTTAGGCTTTGTCTAACGACCCATAGTGTGCCCTTGAATACGACCCCTAGACCCCAGTCTGCTTGCTAATTTTCCGCCCCCCCCCCCCGTAACTGGAATGTTCCGCCCCCCGTAACTGGAAATCCTGGATCGCCTATGCGTTGCTAAGATGGATCGTGACCATGCCCGTCGCTTTTGGTTGAATCAGCAATTAATGGCTTTTTGACGAAGCCGTGGACCTATAAATTTAAGCGTTTACAATATACAAAAAGCAATTTTAATTTTGTTTTAGTTTTCATTCAGTTTCTCAAAGGCAATACGAAAAGTTGGAACAGAACTACGAGAATGTACAATACATGGTAGTTGACACGTGTCATATGAAATTAACAAGGTATTCAATGAGTTTTGATTGGCAAATAACTAAGGCATGGTTTTCGATTTTTGCTGATGTGGGCGGTGCTTAATGTGTAGTTTTCCGGTTGACATGATGTCAATATGTGAGTTTAGTGTGTCATAGAAAAAAGAGTTTCATCGCAGTTACAGTTTTACCTTGCTCGGAGACGGATTTAACAAACGCTCGGATATATATTTAATTAAATGATCAACGTTATTAATTTTGGCGAGTTATTTAAATTGACTTTCAACAGTTGTTTTTCGTCTTTCAGTAGTTCTGCGGCGAATTGTTTCGAAATTTAAAATTAAAAAAAAACCGGCGTTACGCCGTTAGTGGGGATCGAACTAGCTCCGTGCTCTTTCGAATAAAAATGTGCCTCCAGTCTTGACCACTGCGCCATTGAGGCGAATTACTGTGATTGATATTAGTCAAAACGTATATTTACAATTGTGAATCTTATTTTTTTAACTTTTATGTCAAACTAATTCATCAAATTAGTTTCGATTAAGAGTTAGACATTGTAAGGCTTGTACATTGGAATATAATTTAATACAAAAAGAACCCCTTATATGAAAATAATTCTGACCGGCAACGATTCTTGTATTTGGTTGGCCGACGGAAACTAACGAGTGACGTCATAATCAAATGGGGTATATAAGGGATTGCGCGCGAAAATGTCTTCAGAATTAATCTCTTTTGCTTTATCTGATTACAGATTACTTGAAAGACTTGATTCTTCTGATCTGCTGACGAGAGACTACCTAGCGTTACGTAGATTACTGGTATGGCTGCTTTGGTGTTGTGTTGTGCGAGTGGTGTGAGGGAGATGATCTCGTGGGGCTGGGGGAACTTCTGTAAGTATTTTTCATTTTCTTGTGCAATGTTGAATTTTAATGGCGGCCATTAAAAATGGCGGTCTTTTTTGTTGACATGATTCTTGGATTACTTCTTGATCTTATGTTACTATGATAAGTATTCATTATTTATTTTGATAAAGAACAATTTACATATCTTCATTCCGGAAACTAGCCACCAGGAAAATGAATTCAATTTCAACATAATTACACCAATGCCATACCATGTCATGAACCTGTATGCCAGGCTCTAAGTGAACCTGCTGAATGTCTTAAACATGTTCTAGGCTAGATTATGAAATTATCTTGGATTAAAAACAATTGCCTACTTAGGATAGCAAAATCTGTATAAGTTTCTGTTTAGTTGTCATCTACTTGTATGTTCATGGACATGGAATCATGATACTGTATTACTGATACTTATTGATATTTTAAATGAATAATATTGACCATCATTTAGATAATTATTTGTTAATTGTGAGAAACTGTCAAGTCATAGTCTGAGAGGCCTTGGTCTGACCAAGACTTCTACTTGGCTACATATCATGAATGAACTACTTTAATAATTTGCTAAATGTACTTTCTGAAAACTGTCTAGATCTTGATTGTATCTTGTTGTATATGTTATGTTTACATGCATATTAATGGAAAGTTTACAGCTATGTTTACGAGTACAGCTTTGTGTATACTATCAGGATTTTGTTGGAGCAAAGGAAAAATATTTCATCCAAGTAATGTCAACTTCGGTTGATGCTGTGATGATTTTATTTTGAATATTTATTTTAATACATTAAATTCAATCATTGTTGACATCAACTTGTTCACTTACTGATTAAAGACTCTTTATTCATTTACTTTAATGTACTTCAAGACTTTGATTTAATAACTTGAGCAGACAGATGATATGTCAGGTAATCTTTTGTGAAAAACTCTTTTAAGTGATTGCTTCCTCAATACTCCACATTTCCAACATTGGTTCTTCAGCGGATTTGAAGTTTCTTGAACATGGAAACCTTGAAGTTGGGATTCGAACCATCATCCAACTTGATGATTTATTAATAAGAGTTTTCCAGATATACTCTGAGTAGATTTAATTTGATTTAAGAATTAAGAACTTTAAACATTTAAACTGTAATCATTTGAAATGTTTTGTGAAAATGTTTCAACACATATTGTTTACCAAAAGTTTACAATTGTTTTCTGTTCTTAATTCCAGGCATATCTTCGGATGTGAAGAAGTCCTCCACAGCCTCTGAGATCATCGAGGGTAAGTTATCTTTTTTCTTTATTATCATTTGTAATTGTTGTAAATTTTGAAATGAAGACTTGAGATTCAGAATCCAGAATATATTAAACTATATTAATCACTTGAGTCCAGAGAAACCAGCTTCAGCAAATGCCATAATGTGTATATTTGGAGAATATCATACAACAGTATCTCTACATGATACTTGGAATATATTTGACAAAGCTGGTTATAAATGAAACAACATAGATTGGAGATAAGAGATCAAATCTGGATTTTTGTTAAATATTAATTTTGTTTATGTCAACTGAATGCAATAATGTTTTAAATCCTTCATTATACATTTTTGTAAGACTTAATAAAATTAAATGATTAAGCCTTTTGATCTTCAAGTTACATAAATATGTGATGATTAGTGTTAGACTTACAGGAAAAAAACTCTGAAAAATAAGACAATTGTTGCATTCAGTTAATCTAAAGCTGTAATTTATTGTAAACAGCTTATTGTCATCCTATATACATGTATTGTACATTGTTTCTGAAGTTTTTTTAACTATTAAAGAGAATTCATTATATTTGTTAAATTTTTGAAGATTAAATTCAAGTTAAATGTTTAGTTTTGGCTTTTTTTTTTTAAACAATGCAGAAAAATATTGTGAGTTTTAAATTATCAACTGTGCTCAGATCTTTCTCTAATACTGGAGCAATATTCAATAACTAAGGCTTTAAAAATAGGCACTCGGCATTTATTTAAAAGGTTAACAATTTTGTTATATACGTAAATTAAATTAATGCTTTATAGTTAAAATCAAATAACATTTGCTCTCCATCAACTTGGAATTTGGAATGTAGTAACTAAAGACAGTCTTGTATTTCATACTTTTCAACATGTCACTTTAGTTTGTGTATTGTATATCATGTATTTACATTTTGTGTTTATCATCAAGCATAATTGTTTCTGATTTGGGGTTTCTGGGTTGTAAATGGGTCTTAGGGTGGGACTCGGGAACTGCAAGAACTGCTTTTTGCACTCCTTCTAGTAACTGTTATTTCTTTCTTTTTGGGTATCCAGTGTGCCATCTTGGTATTACCTAAATATAAGTGTCATAGATATTTTTGCCCATCATTTTTGTGTTTCTGAATTCAAGAATATCAATTTTATACTATTAATATATCTTTTCTGAACATGTTATTCATTATTGACAATTTCTGCAAGTTGCAGGTTTTTTACATTGATTTTAAAATTAGGTTGCTAAAATGGGCTGCTAATTATACTTGAACTTGCCCGAACCATTTGTTAAATAGCAGGAACTAATTGTCTGAACTAAAGTATAGGTCGTCGGAGGCAATATGACAACCACTAATGGTGAGTAATGAAATGTAAGATTCACTGGTGCCAGTCACATTACAAACTCCAAATTATCATAAATTTTTATTAGAAAATGATTCAATTGTCTTAAAAAACAAATACAAAAGTTCCAACCAAAAGCAAAAATTTTGTTTATGAAAAGATATAAGGTATCCAACTTGATGAAATAATTCTAAATTATACTCAGAAGTGATGTGACCGGTCTCCTTTCCAAGAACCAGTAGTCAAATTACCAAGCAGTGACTTCAAATGTTCTATAAATTCATTGGTTAAGTCAAAATGGCAAACGATGTGGAACTATGCTATTTTCAATAAATTACATGACATAAAGCCAAGCCTTGATTCATCTTCGTCAATAATATTAATTGCCGAGACCAAGTAGTGATTATGCAATGTAGAATTGGTCATACCAGATTAACTCATTCATACCTTCTAAAAAAAGAGGAAGCGCCTAAGTGTACACCAGGTGACGAGCATTTCAATGTAAAACACGTTCTTCTTGACTGTAAGGCAGGCCTCGATCTTTACGCTAGTCCGATAGCCCGAGGCTATTTAATTGTTTGGGGGACTACCTAAAATTTTGAGCACGTAGTCTGACGGGCTACTCGTATTTTGAACTATGCTGATAAAAATATTTGATGCTTTATCCGAAATATTTAATGATCAGAATTATGAACATTCAACTTCATTTCTCAAAGAAGATTTATCGATCTTGGTTCTAAAAATAAATTTTGTTAAAGTGTCCAAGTATCGTATCTGAATTGGCTATTTAAGGTGGGTCGGTACCTTACTCAGAGGGAAAAACGAAAAGACTATTTTGATCACCAATTATGATAAAAGTTGGCAGGCAGATACCTTCATGCTTCTTGTTTGTTTTTCTGGTAACCTTAGCCACATTGTCGTTTTTTTTCACGACGTCACGAACGTCACAATAGTTCGCGCTGAAAACAAGCATGCAAGTACATTAAACCCACATATTTGAGATATTGCAGGGCTTTTTCAGGGGGATTTGGGAAAAAAGCCCCTGCCCAAATTGGGAATTTTTAACGCTGTAAATAGTCCGATTCGGGAATAAAATATAGAAAATCAACGCCTATTGGAAAATTTCATCATTAAGTTTTCTGCATTAAACCTTTATATGCCTTGCTTTGGCGTCTCTGAAAGTGTTGCAGTGCTCTTAAAGAGTAACTGTTTGTTCTTACAATTCAGTGAGGCTTTCAATGCAAATACTATATTATTTATTATTTTTACATGAACTCACATGGTTCCATTTGTTGGCAAAAGGCATCCTGTTCACAGGGAATTATTTAACAAGATTGGAATTTTTTTTCTTCAAATTGGGAAAAATGGTAGTTATTTGGCATTGGGAATGGGGCCCATATTCCGCCCCGTGAGATAGGCTAAAAAAGCCCTGTATTGAATGTCAGAGGACGAAGATAATTATACCAAAATGTTTCTGAAATGTTGTTGCATACAAATATTTTGTTCCAATTATCTAAATATCACGTCAGTTGTAAAGATTGTACATTTCATCACTAAATTTAGGGTTTTCACGTCTATAAGGTTTAATAATGCATGTCAAACCATTACTTTAACAGGTAGGCTGGGGAGAAGTTTTTACATTTTAACAATTATAATGCCCAAAGTACTGGATAGGCTCAATTAAATCATATATGTTGTTGTATTTTTGTTAGACCTATAGCATAATTTTATAAAATTATAAAGACTATTTTATACAAAAAAAGGTTTGATCCATAACAATTTCATTGGGAAGCTGACCCAAGTTTTTGCAGGGTTATTTTAATAGTTAGGAAGTTGTTTAGTTCTAAGCCTTTTTTACCCAATTAATCTAACTATATGCATGCATCAGAAAGTCAATAGGTTTGGTCCATTCAAGTTTTATAGGGTCCTGATCCTGCTTCATGCTAAATGTCAAATTGTTAGGTTCATTATAATTTGCAGGGGCTCTGTGCCTACTTTTTCAGGCTAATTTAAGTGAAGTTGAATGTTGTAAGTCTAAAGCTTAGGTAACCCAATTATTAGAACTGTATTTATTGATCAAAAAGGCAACAGGTCTGGTCCATTATAGTTTTAGAGAGGTGCTGATGAGTGGTTCATGTATTATTCTGAAAAAGTTTCCTAGTGTTTTTAGTATTTATTAAAGGAATACCAAAGACAAATAGTTTGATTTTAATGTAACATTCATAAAAGTTAATACCAGAGAATTAGATATTGTCTGTCATGGTTACTACCTCTTCACCCTACTCCTTACTAGTTCTAAGTTCAATTGAATTCATATCTAAATCTCATAGAGCCATTTGTTTTTTTATTACACCATATACAGTGAAACCTGTGTATTGTGACCTTCACTCGGGGTTAGCCAAAAAAGTTTCATTAGACAAAGGGTCACAATATGCAGGGTACAAATACAACTCAAGTTTTGTGTACACTATTTATTTAACAAGCTATGCAGAAGAACAATGTATCCAACACAATGGTTAATCTTTAAAATCTATAAAATCTTGATAAGTCATCCAAGCTTTCTCATATTAATAATAATGTTCAGATAAATTTTTCATGTTCATCTTACCAAAGCACCTCGGATTTTTGATTTCCCAATGACGATAGGTTTTAACTTTTCACCAGTCATGCTTGCACACATACCAAATGTGATACTTTCTTTTGAATGTTTTCTGCTGGCAAAATCCTCCCCCTTAGTATAAAATGTTTTTCTTGTACTTTGTCGAAGAAAACAAACCAGTTTCATCCATATTAAAAATGTCTGAATGTGAGTATTCCTTACAAGTATCTGGAAGTTTTTGTTTCCAATCATTCACACAGTCTAGATTGACGTCACCATCATCTCTCCCCACTCTGAGAACCAAACACAATATTGTATCTTTTAATGAAACTCTGAAGCCATCTATTTGATGCCTTGAAATTATCAAGTCTCAAGTCTGTAGGGAAATGGACTACTTTGGATAGTAGATGAGGACCGCTAACAGGAATTGGCCATGAAACTGCGTCTTTAAACAATTGGTTTGTGAGATTGTTGACATCTTCGTTCCCATTGAAATGTCTATGTTGTTTTGATACATTTGGCACAGTTTCAAAATTCTGTAACACCTCGACTTAGCATTTTCTCAAGTTCTGTATTTGTGTTTTACCTACACTGAAGTCTTCTACCACTCTATACACCGGTCTACCCTGCTCCAGCAGCTGAATTGCCTTCACTTTTTGTTCCAAAGTCAAATTGACCCGTTTTTCTTTCCTGGCGTAGCCATTTTTCACAACAAACATAATCTTGGTTACCGCAAGAAAGACAACTCGAGAAAAACTGAAATTATCCTGTTGTCCTACACTCCCTAGACACGGTGGTTATGTACAGAGTCGGATGCGTTTTCAGCCTCGATGTCATAGCTAGCTTGTCGCCTTAGACAGAGAATCGTAATATACAGGTTTAATATATTATCTGTTGATTCTGACCTAATTTTGCGTTGTGGAAGACACCAAATTAGGTCGGAATCAACAGATAGTCGCATTATACAGAGGGTTGCTAATGCAGGTTTGACTGTATTTTTATGGTTAGAGTTTATATTTGATATCAAAAATTCAAGTACTCTAAGATTGCATATGCAAAACATTAAATATGGGGTAAATATTAATAGTAATGATTATATGCTGGGCCCTTATCTGTGCTATTCTGTACGGTTCAGGTCAACATAAGATCCTAATAGCAAAGACTTCTAGCATCTGAGGCATTAGTTAGTAAAAGGTGACTTATAGTTCTTAGCAATACAATCAAAGTTAAAGTACTTTCTTATGGATTTCTAAATTACCCTCAAAGTTTTTTCTTTAAAAAAGTCCATATATGCTATGCCTGTTTTCACTTATGGTTAAATAAATGACTTAGAAATATGCCGATTCATAGTCAGACCTTAAAGTACAGGTCGTCCACGTAAACATTGCGTATATAAACATTGCCGGTTTCATTACACACTTATATTTAGGAGTGATTTATTTTAACAAATTCATAGTTTAGTTAGTTTACACTTATTTTATAAACACTTACATATATAAAATTTATAATGTGCTTATACTCTATTTAAAATCATTGTTTAATATCAAAGTGGTATGTTTAAATCATGTAAATGTTGTTCATGCATCAGCTTATTCACCTATTTAGTTGGCAAGTTCATTGTTTAAAGTTCAATAACACGCATGACCTAGAATACGACCTGTACATGTACATGTAGATTCTTTATTTCTGAACTATATTTTTGCATATCAATGATATCATTCTATCATTTTGTAACTAAGTTGCTTGTAATTCTAATCACATTTTCATAAAGCTAAAGCAGATAAAGTGACCAAAGATGATTTCAAATGACAATTTGTAGGAGTTTGAAAAATGGTCAATAACCCAACTACAATATACCTTCTTTCTTGTAAGGCCTATCAACAATGGCACAGTATTGTTAAAAGGCCGAATGATGCAGATATTGCACATTTCTGTATTTAAACACAAAACACTTGTTCATTGACAGCTAAAAATTCCAAATAAGAGGGGTACAGGATTCGTACTCAATGAGGTGAAAAAGCCTGTTTATGCATGGCCATAATTTTCATCTTGATCCCCCTATTTTTTAGACCATTATAAATGGAACCTTGCAGAGGGGCTACCCAAAATTGTTGGTGTTAATTTTTCTTGTAGGTATAGTGCGGACACATTGACTCCGACCTGACCTTTATGCAAGAATATTCATTACATTGAATACGAATGTAGTATTAATGCTCGATGACAATTGGATTTTATCGACAAGGCTCGAATTTAATTTTAACACGGATTAATTTTAAAGTACATTTAAAGCGTACAACGAGTGTCTATTGCACATAGGCCGGACTAGAGGATTGTACAATGAGGCTAGCTACCAATTCAAAGGTTGTTGGTTTTAGCCCACAATCACTATATATCCCCACACCCATTTATTATTATTGTTATCAAAAATGTAAGAACACGAGTTTCCCGTTTGAATGCGTTTGAATCGTAAGTTGTTATACATGCGGGCTGTGTATACTCTATACATGTTAAATTATATTTTAAATACGTAACGAGTCGAAGTGTAGAGTAGGCGTGGTATTGATTTTCACCGGGATATGTGTAGGTGATAATTAGATGCAAATGTGAAAGGTGAGGTCGGGGTCAAATTGTAAGCACTATAGTCCCCTGGGCTACCTGATAAAAAGTGGTAAGGTCGATGCCTGCTGTAAGGATCTTAGATACATCAGTGAAAAACATTTTAAAGGACTTTTTGAGTCTGTACCATCATATGCATTACTTAACTTTTTGAAGGAAATAGATGTAAATAATAAGATATAGAGCTTTACATCATCGATTCCATTTGAATTAATAGTATCATTAATTGCTTTCGGCGCGATATGACCTTTCTGTGTTGGTGGGCTGTAAAACCCAAACTGCATTCAATTTTAGTGCTTAATCTTAGGAGAATGGGTGTATTTTGTCAACTGAGAAAGAAAAATATATAGATGTATATCAATCTGATTAAAACCTGATCTAAAATTTTCCGCTCGTCTACTTGCAAATTTAGATCTGGCCTTTTCCAAACGAAGTTCACATTCAGGTGACCTTCTCATCATGATATTAATGAAGAAATTTTTATTATTGAAATGAGCCGTCCAATCGCAGAAATTATCGAAAGATTTTTGATATGCTGCCCTGATGAATTTTAACACACCAATTGTGTCAACTTAGAATTATTAAACCCTTTGACAGAAGGAATGTATTGATTTAGTCCATCCAGTTTTCATTAATTGATATGTTTAAATAAAAAAAATTAAAGATACAAATGTCACATGTGTGAAATTATAATGGCGGACTAATGAACTTGTCAAATCATTCCAGCATTATTTGATTCTCTATGTTTAAACCCTAAGATAGCTTTCATATTTTGAATCTGCTTGGGGTTGAAAGCTTGGATTATGATTAAATTTCTAACTTCCAAGGTATCTTCAGTTTTGTTGTCTCAAAATATATGGTGTATCGGCATTCATTAAACTCTTGAAGGTTAATAAGCTCTGTATGTTCTCATGTTGTCTCTCAAAATATAATATTATGGTGTATTGGCTTTCATTGATCTTGAAGGTTAATAAGCTCTGTATGTTCTTATGTTATGTTGGGAACTGGATACTTTTATCTTTTTTCTCTCTTGGATTTTGGACATAATGTGTATAACATATTAAATAGAGGACATTGATAGTTAATAGTATTTCACAACTTTTCTGTTGGTTCTGTCACTGTAATTATTGTACTTGAGATTTTGGAGTTAGTTGGTATTTCAACTGAATTTTATCACGAAGACAAAAAATATTTGTATTGCTGGAATTTGGAAAAAATAATTTGGATAATTTTTGATTTGTGATTTCATGGTATAATGTGTACAAAAAGTTGTTATACATAATCAATGAATGTGTAAAAACCCATATTTTGAGTTTTGGTTGAATTTGCCCTCGATGCATATGTATTACAATAGTGTGCTATGCTCAAATTAATGAACAGAATATTTTCTTTATTTAAATCAAATTAATGTTAGATTTGTTCTTTTGATTGGTTAGTTGATTGAGGGCACGTAGAGCGTAATATAAGCACATAACACTTATAAATGTATTATATTTTATTTACAAAATGTATCGTACTTTGTATGGCTGAGTGGTAGGACGGTCAGACTACAAATCTTTTTATCGTGGGTTCGAATCACGATAGAAACTTTATTTTATCTTTTTTTTATTTAAATCATGTGCGGATTGCATAAACACATTGCCCCTCCCCGTGCATCATAGATCTTGAAGAAGCCATTGTTATAAATGTAGTGGCATCTTTTTAAGTGATGATAACAGTAGCACAACATACTCAGTCAGTAAAATTGAATGATTTTCACATGATTGTTTGTTTTGAAATGTTGTACTTCTATGTCCAAAAATACTGTTCAATAAAATAGATGTAAAAAACAAAACAAAAAAAACAAAGAACAAAAAATAAAAAACTGACAAATATAGTTTCAGACTCTCACTTCTTTCAAAAATAGATGTTTTGTAGCATTGCACTTTAACCGTACGACCATTCAGCCAGATGATCGTCACTAAATTAACCTACACATGGTAATTTTTACTGCTAATATCTATATATAGAACGCAGAAAATAATATATACAGTGTGATTACCGTGTAATTATGCAATCGGACAGTTCAATATAATCGTACAATACTAATAACTATAATTGTTGAACCGATACTTAGGATTCATTTGTTTTTATTGTTTGTACCATGAATGAGTTCGTTAAAATTTTTGTTGTAATACATCCATGAGTTTTCGAAAGTGTGTTTTATGATAGAGTAAAGCTGCTTATGCCGTATGATATGTTTTAATCAAGATATTTTAATAACAAATTTACCTCTAGTACAAAAACAAAGCAATTGGTAACGGTGAAATTATTCAAGCTTTGACTGTTGACAAAAAATGGACAAATTAACCTCATATGCTTAGTTTGTTATTAATTTATTGATAATACACACTTGGTCTATGTCTTGTTTTTGTTACATACTTAGTTAACTAGTCAAGATTGGTATGAAATTATTGGCCGGGGTAGATTGTTGTAAAAACAATGTCAAGTTCTGTGTACTCATAGTTTTTCTGTGTATTGAAAGTAACATTGACCAAATATGGAAAGGTTTAGACTTCAGTGGTTCTTGGTTAATTTTAGCATTGTTTTTTTTGGTTCATTGCACTGTGTAATGGTACATCTCATGCTTGTAAAGACAATTCTCATTGTATCTTAGTCATTTACTTTAGATGTGTGATTGAAAGTTTAAACAATTAGAAGTTAGCAGTTTTAATTTTGGACAATGATTATAATTTATTTTGTCATACTTGGACTGTGTATTGAAATTTTAGTTAGGATTTATTATTCATTAACACATTATTGTAGAATTGAATGTAATCTTGATTAGCTAAGGTAGTTATATGGTAGCCTTATGTGATTTTGGACTGTGATTGTTAAATTGTGTTTATTGTTCAAGCTCTAGTAATGATGAGTTGGGATTTGTGAATCTTGTATTTATTTCAATTGATGTAAACAAAATGAACATGGAAAATATTAATAGGGTTGCATATTGTGGTTATGGACAGTGATGGATATATTTATTTGTCGTACACATCTTGCAAAGTGTACAAATTAGAAAAAGTTTAGAATTCTACTTGTGCACGACAGAATAGGTTACTTGATTTAACTTTTGCAATTATGGACTGTGTTATTTGTTAAATTGTTTGGATATAAAATGTTAAGATTTCAGATTCAAATGATTTACATTGAATAGTTAGTTAATAGCTTGTTTGGTTAAACAGTACATCAACATTATTTAGAGAACTTTGATAGAGTTAATGAACATGTTTGACTCACACTTAGTGGTTTACTGTGGTGGAGTCTGATTCATTTTTTATTTTAATTGATTTTAAGAATGACAAGAAATAATTAATGCAGTTATAAATAGGTTAGCCTTTAGTTATTTTTGATAGTGAGTATCATATTAGTTCGGTTATTTACATGTATCCAGTGTTATTCTTAGTATTTGGCTAAAATCTTAATCTTGACTTATCAGAACAGCTCATATCTCATTAGGTTAGCGTTCTTCCCTTAGATATTATTGACTGTGGCAATTGTTAAAGATATACATGTATTACTCTTGTACATTCTTACATTGAAGCAAACAATTTAGTTAGGTTTGTCTTCTTACATAATTTTAATTTTATTTCAAATCTCTTAGCTGCATGGCATTGTTATGTTTGATATTACTGAAATTATTTAAAACTTGTTCAGGTTTGACTGATATATATCTTGATAGGTTATTCTTTTGCAATTATTGATAGTGATGATTCTTGAATTTTTTATGTTTGTCCGTTTTAAAATTAAATTTAATTGATATTGCTCCTGATTAAACTGATATATCTTGATAGGTTATACTTTGCAATTATTGATAGTGATGATAATTTCAAGATCTTTTTTTTATTTTTTGCTTTAAAATTAAATTTAATTATAATTTAATTAATATTGCTTCTGATATATCTTGATAGGTTATCCTTCTGTAATTATTGATAGTGATGATCATTTCAAGAGTTTTTTTGCTTTAAAATTAAATTTAATTATAATTTAATTAATATTGCTTCTGATTAAACTGATACATCTTGATTTGTTATCCTTTTGCAATTATTGATAGTGATGATCATTTTAAGATTTTTTAATTTTGTTTGTTTTAAAATTAAATTTATTTATAATTTAATCAACATATCTTCTGATAAAACTGATATATCTTGATAGGCTTTCCTTTTACAATTATTGATAGTGATGATCAGTCCAAGAATTTTTTAATTTCATTCAGATTTAAATTTAATTCAATTATAATTTAACATTTTCATTTCATACATAAATCCATTATTTAAGTTTTTGTACCATAAACTGTTTTTAGTACAACTTTTATTTATTAAAGGTATCAAGTTCAAACTTTAAATGTATTTTCTCATTATCAAACTACATCTTATGTAACTAAGTTCAAAACTTTGAATGTAATATTTTAGAATTATCTGCCCTTGAATTTGATATATTACTTTTTTTCTTGAACTTCTTCTTAAGGAACCTTAACATTAAATATGTTGATTATCATCACCCGCATGATATGTGGTTGGATAAATTACTCTGACACAAATTTGTTTCATAATTATTTCCCCTAAATTTAGAATTTATGGACAAGATTTTCTATTGGTTGAAAATCTTAAGTTCAAATATTTCAAATAATTTGTTTTTCTTTACTTTCTTAAATTGTTGTGCTTACTGACTGCTGGTGTTAGTTTTAAGTCAGAGTTGTGATATTTTCTTTCATTTTTTAGATGAATTTAAACCTGTGCTAGTCTGAATATGTTAGGATTCTTCAACTCTGAACATTGATCAATATATTTGATGGTAATCATGGTTTGAAGTTAAGGTTTTTGAATGAATATTTATAATTTTTTGAGCATAGTTTTGATGATACGTAGCTGTTTTTCTTTACGCGAGTATGTCCTAGTGCATGACTGAAATAAATCTATGTTAACCATTAAAAATGATCAACATAAAACAGTGATATAAATTAGTTATGCACCAAGTGACTTCTTAGTTAATGATTTCTGATAATGCTGAATATTCAACAAATTATTTTTGTAGTGGAAGTATTAAAGTTAATTGTTTGGATCTGACACAGTTGATATTTCATCATTCCTGGAAATATGAATTTTTATTTTTTTATTAATTCCATTTTATAAACATACTGCAATATTTATTAAGCAGGTTTTTTTCTGAAGACTACTGATGTGAATGTTGACTTAAGTTGTAAATCATTAGTATTTAGTATTTATTAATCTATTACAGACGTGGTGATGGTGCATGGTGATGGATCTTGTGTGGATGGTGTTGTGGATGTGGTTGTAGATGCTTCTGCTTCTGCTGCTTGTGAGTATGAGGTACCTGTTACTTCTTGTGTCTTGAGTGAGGTGGAGGGATGTGTTGGTGAGGGTCTTGTGGAGGGATGTGTTGGTGAGAGTCTTGTGGAGGGATGTGTTGGTGAGAGTCTTGTGGAGGGATGTGTTGGTGAGAGTCTTGTGGAGAGATGTGTTGGTGAGAGTCTTGTGGAGGGATGTGTTGTTTCTGAGGATGGTGGTCGTGGTCGTTTGTGGACGGATGTTCTGGTGCCTGTTAGGGAGGTTGTTTTTGTTTCTGCTCCTGCTGTTCCCCTGCCCGTTGTTCCTTTGTGTGAGGGTCGTGTGTGGACGGATGCTCTGGTACCCGTCAGGGAGGTTGTTTTTGTTTCTGCTCCTGCTGTTCCCCTGCCTGCTGTTCCTTTGTGTGAGGATGTTTCTGCCTTTGTTGATGATGTTGGTGTGTTTGAGGATGTTCCTGTGTGTGAGGCTGATGTTAGTGTGTGTGAGGATGTTTCTGTTTGTGAGGGTGATGGTGTTGGTTCTGTTGATGATGAGGTTTGTGATGGTCCAGTTGATGTTACCCTTGGTCTTCATTGTACTGATCCCTTTCAGGTTTGGTGGGCATTGCAGTTGACCCATGTGAGGTGTCCTGATGCCCGGAGAATGGTAGCTCTTTCCGAGTACTTGGATTGAGTATAATGTTAGATTGTTATGGTTATTGGTATTGTTAGATAGATATTGTTAGTGATTACTGGTTATATATAAGATTAGTCTAGGATTGTGGTTACAGATGCAATGGTTACATTTTGGTTTTTATGGTTATTGGTATTGTAAGATTGATATTGTTATTGATTACTGGTTATATCTGAGATTAGTCTAGGATCATGGTTACAGATGCACTGGTTACATTTTGTTTGAAATGATGTTAGATAGATTATAGATATGTTAAGTTAAAATAGGTTTGATACACTTTCTGAATCATGGATGCTGAACAAGGCATGAATTTAATTGTATTTTGAAATAAAACATATATTTATTAAATTGCTTATTTGAGTTTGTGTTAGCCTAGCAAGGTGATGATATTATTTGGCTTGTATTAATAATTGACCTATTTAGTCAAATCATCCTTTTTGGAATATCTGATTATGGATAAGGGTCCTATTCATATTTAGATGTTTTAATTTGAGATTATTTTGTAAAATTCATAATTTTTCTTCCAGTTTTTTTTTTTCTCTCCAGTGTTAGAATTTCCCAAGCTGGGACAACATAAGCACAAATGATTATTTAACTATATATGTTAGAGCTTAAAATGCATGCGATTCTGGTCTTGCTTAACATGTAAGTTCAGCTAGTGTATCTTCCTTAAAATTTCTTGCATATTTATTTTATCCTCTCATTACCCCTTTTTGGTCAGTTAATTGTATCCTCTCATTACCCCTTATTTGGTCAATCGGAACATGGTCAGGTTTTGGATGTATGGATTGTTTGTATGTTTGTTGATGAATGGATTATGTGTATGTTTGTTGATGTATGAATTGTGTGTATGTTTGTTGATGAATGGATTATGTGTATGTTTGTTGATGAATGGATTATGTGTATGTTTGTTGATGTATGAATTGTGTGTATGTTTGTTGATGAATGGATTATGTGTATGTTTGTTGATGAATGGATTATGTGTATGTTTGTTGATGAATGAATTGTGTGTATGTTTGTTGATGAATGAATTGTGTGTATGTTTGTTGATGTATGGATTGTGTGTATGATTGTTGATGAATGAATTGTGTGTATGATTGTTGATGAATGAATTGTGTGTATGATTGTTGATGTATGAATTGTGTGTATGTTTGTTGATGAATGAATTGTGTGTATGTTTGTTGATGTATGGATTGTGTGTATGTTTGTTGATGTATGAATTGTGTGTATGATTGTTGATGTATGGATTGTGTGTATGTTTGTTGATGAATGAATTGTGTGTATGTTTGTTGATGTATTGATTGTATGTATGTTTGTTGATGAATGAATTGTGTGTATGTTTGTTGATGAATGGATTATGTGTATGTTTGTTGATGAATGAATTGTGTGTATGTTTGTTGATGTATGGATTGTGTGTATGATTGTTGATGAATGAATTGTGTGTATGATTGTTGATGAATGAATTGTGTGTATGATTGTTGATGTATGGATTGTGTGTATGTTTGTTGATGAATGAATTGTGTGTATGATTGTTGATGTATGGATTGTGTGTATGTTTGTTGATGAATGAATTGTGTGTATGATTGTTGATGTATGGATTGTGTGTATGTTTGTTGATGAATGAATTATGTGTATGTTTGTTGATGTATGGATTGTGTGTATGTTTGTTGATGTATGGATTGTGTGTAATGTTGTTGATGTATTGATTATGTGAATTTACTTCAGTAAAACTCTTGATATAACATACTTGGTTAGAACATACACTCAGTTAAAACATACCATTTTGTCTGGCATTTTGTTTGGCCGGTTTTTCATCCTTATATATACCATATTTAGTATACCTCAGTTTTACCATACCTTTTTTCTATGGCCCAGCGAGAATGTTATATCTGAGTTTTACTGTACATACTTGTATAACCATTTATTTACATTACTGTTATTGCACTTCTCTTCTGACAGTATTGTATAGTTTGTATTCAGTTGCACATGTATTATTTGGCACTGTTTTACAGACAATTTATGTTTAGGTCCCTTTTTTCATAGAGCCATCTTTATACATATAGCTGTCATTGCCTTTAACTACAGACAGCATTTGTATAGTTTTATCCAGTTGCACATATGTTTTTGCACGGATTTACAAACAATATGTCCAGGTTACTATATACATCTAGAACCATCTTCATGCTTGGAAACTGTTACTTATTCTGCATGTGATGGTAAAGGGATAATGGTGTGTTACCATTTCTCTGCAGCTTTTAGGCTTGTCCTTGGCTTTATTGTAGCTGTCAATGTGCCCTTCTTTTGACAGCAATTTTCATTGTTTGTGAACAGTTGCAAGTATGAGATTTTACTCTGTTTCACTGACTATGTTGGTCACTATCATACTGGTCATAAACTCAAGTTTGGACAGTTAGTCAACTTGTGTTGTATTTCATTGATTAACTGTATGCATTGTTTCTATGTAGTATTAGTAGGCCTTTAGGAAGAAGATATGGAAATGATTATGAATAGAAATGGTTTTGTTTAAATTGGTACGTTTATTTGAATGATAAGATGCAGTAGAATAAACATGGTTGGTCAAAAAATAATATGGAAATGGTAATGAATAAAAATGGTTATTGTAACATAGGTATATTAATTGGAATGTTGAGCTACAGTAGAATAAACATGGTTGGTCAAATAGGTAATATAATGAATTATTATCCATAGGAAAAATCCTTTTCACATTGTACTACATCTACAACAATCTTTATGCCAAGAACTGTAACTTATTCCCAGCGTGAAAGTATAGAGATGGTGGTGTGTTTCCATATCTCTGCAGCTGTTAGGCTTGTCGTTAGCTTGTAGCTGTCAATGCATTCCTACCTCTATGGACAGCAATTTTGCTTGTTTGTATCCAGTTGCACATTTGTTATTTTGCTCGGATTTACAGACAGTATGGTCCAGTTACTACAAACATCTAGATCGATTCATCTTCATGCCAGGAAACTGATACATATTCTTGGTGTGAAGTTTATGAGATTGTAGTGTGTTTCCATATCTCTGCAGCTGTTAGGCTTGTCGTTAGCTTGTAGCTGTCAATGCATTCCTACCTCTATGGACAGCAATTTTGCTTGTTTGTATCCAGTTGCACATTTGTTATTTTGCTCGGATTTACAGACAGTATGGTCCAGTTACTACAAACATCTAGATCGATTCATCTTCATGCCAGGAAACTGATACATATTCTTGGTGTGAAGTTTATGAGATTGTAGTGTGTTTCCATATCTCTGCAGCTGTTAGGCTTGTCGTTAGCTTGTAGCTGTCAATGCATTCCTACCTCTATGGACAGCAATTTACCTTGTTTGTATCCAGTTGCACATTTGTTATTTTGCTCGGATTTACAGACAGTATGGTCCAGTTACTACAAACATCTAGATCGATTCATCTTCATGCCAGGAAACTGATACATATTCTTGGTGTGAAGTTTATGAGATTGTGGTGTGTTTCCATATCTCTGCAGCTGTTAGGCTTGTCGTTAGCTTGTAGCTGTCAATGCATTCCTACCTCTATGGACAGCAATTTACCTTGTTTGTATCCAGTTGCACATTTGTTATTTTGCTCGGATTTACAGACAGTATGGTCCAGTTACTACAAACATCTAGATCGATTCATCTTCATGCCAGGAAACTGATACATATTCTTGGTGTGAAGTTTATGAGATTGTAGTGTGTTTCCATATCTCTGCAGCTGTTAGGCTTGTCGTTAGCTTGAAGCTGTCAATGCATTCCTACCTCTGTGGACAGCAATTTTAGTTGTTTGTATCCAGTGGCATATGTGTTATTTTGCACGTATTTACAGACAATATGGCCAGGTTACCACAAACATCGAGCACCAACTGCATGTCAGGAAACTGATACATATCCTTGGTGTGAAGTTATTGAGATGGTGGTGTGATTCCATACCTCTGCAGCTGTTAGGCTTGTCGTTAGCTTGTAGCTGTCATTGCACCCCTCTCTGGACAGCAAATTTCACTGTAAGTGAACAGTTGCAAGTATTAGATTTTGCTCTGTTTCACTAACTATTTTGGTCACCATTTCAAGTTTGGACAGTCAACTTGTATTGAATTTCAGCCTTACACTGTATTCATGGTTTCAACGCAGTGTTATGAGGTGGTAGAAGAACATAATATGGAAATTATGCCAAATAAAAATGGTTTTTTCATACTGGTATGTTCTGTGGAGTGTTGAGATTGGGTAGATAATGGTTGTTGACTTCACTATTGAGCTTATACAGAGCTACAATGAGCCAAGGAGAGTATTGTTATTTCAATTAGATCTTTCTATTTTCACTTAGAAAACATATCAATTGATTATCCAATAACTAAAATGAGTGTTAGGAACCACTTTCTTTTCATCAATTTTTTACAACTGTGTTGAACAAATCTATGCTTGGTGGGGAATGTCACAATAACTAAGATCTCGACCAGTTAGCCTTTTTTCATACGCCATGATATTTGGATTGGAGAGCAAAAGGCGCCTTTGTTCAAATATCCAAGTGTATTGGCAAGTGATTAATGTGAAACTGTAAATCCATTTCTGTAGAATTGTGATGTTGGGACTTATGTTTGTGATCTGACCCTGCTTTGATGGATTGTTGATTTGCTTACATCTGGCTTTAGTTCTGAGGTACCATATCAGTTTTGTATAATTAGAAATTTCATTATTAGATTTTCTACAGTAATCCTATGATCTAGCTTGTATACAGTCATAACTGAAGCTTTTGTATTGTTAACTTTCATAGTAAGATTTCATTTTGAACATTAACTACCTTATCTTGACAAGCTAGATATTCATATCTCATTGTGTTTTCCAATTTTTGGAACAGAGCTTAAGTTTGAAACTTTGTTTTCAGACTCCAGTTACAAGCTTCAACAATGACTGTAGATGGATGGAAATGATATGGTTAAATTGAGAGACTTGCTGGTTTTTTCCACTTGGCAACATGTACATACCTGGAACTGTATTCATTCTCAGAAAAGTGACATTTGTGTGGAGCTGACATTGATATTGTGTTACGTGTTGAATTCATTGTCCCTAAGTTATGTGTTAATTTTACACCTGTTCACATGTTTGAAATGGAAATGAAGTGCTTAAGCTCTGTTTAAAACAGTTAAGATTTACTCGGCTGATTTTCAAAATATATATTTTGTTTAGCATTTTTTTCTGGCTTTTAGAGGTAGAGTTTTAAATTGAATTTGGGTTTGGGTGGTTTAGATTTGTCTTGTGAGGTTATGCTTGGTCTGAATAGAGGAATCTCAAAGTTTGTCTTGACCTCCTAGTAGGGATATCTTAGTATAAACAAGGACCCTGTTTATATTAAGACATCCTTACTTGTGATGACTGATTTCTCAGTCTAAACTTTTCTTGTAGAAAATGTTTGGATCGGGACTTTATAATGGGGGACTTCTTTTCAGATCAAGCTTTAATCAAGCCTGACTCCTTTTGATTCATTATTAATTTTTTTAAATCTTACTTGTTAGATTTTCATTTTTCTATGTATTATGTTTGTTTAACCTGGGCTGAAACACTTTATTTCCCTTTCATACATGTCAACTGGTGTGTCGATCATTTAGACTGTCAGACATATAGTGCCATTGTGTTCATCTTTTAGAATATCAGACATTATTGACAAGTGTGTTTATCTTAGAGAGTATAAGACAATATTGAGATGTGAAAATCTTTAGGACTGTTAGACATTAGTGCCACATGTGTTTAAATTAAGGACTATCAGAAATTAGAGGAAAGTGTATTTTTCTTTGAAAGTGTCAAAGTTATGATAAGATCTGCTTTTATATATTTCACCAAGCTTAAAGTATATAATCATCTGTTTTGTTAATTTTGTCTCTGTCGCTGTACTATTAGAGGTAGAGTTTAAAATTGAATTTGGGTTTGGGTGGTATTAATTTGTCTTTGAGTTAGGCTTTTAGAGGTAGAATTTAAAATTGAATTTGGGTTTGGGTGGTAAAAATTTGTCTTGTGAGTTAGGCTTTAAGAGGTAGAGTTTGAAATTGAATTTGGGCTTAGGTGGTATAAATTTGTCTTGTGAGTTAGGCTTTTAGAGGTAGAGTTTAAAATTGAATTTGGGTTTGGGTGGTATAAATTTGTCTTGTGAGTTAGGCTTTAAGAGGTAGAGTTTAAAATTGAATTTGGGTTTGGGTGGTATAAATTTGTCTTGTGAGTTAGGAATTAAGGGTAGTGTTCAAAATTGAATTTGAGTTTGGGTGGTATAAATTTGTCTTGTGGGTTAGGCTTTAAGAGGTAGAGTTTAAAATTGAATTTGGGTTTGGGTGGTATAAATTTGTCTTGTGAGTTAGGAATTAAGGGTAGTGTTCAAAATTGAATATCGGTTTGGGTGGTATAAATTTGTCTTGTGAGTTAGGCTTTTAGAGGTAGAGTTTAAAATTGAATTTGGGTTTGGGTGGTATAAATTTGTCTTGTGAGTTAGGCTTTTTGAGGTAGAGTTTTAAATTGAATTTTGGTTTGAGTGGTATAAATTTGTCTTGTGAGGTTATGCTTGGTCTGAATAGAGGAATCTCAAAGTTTGTCTTGACCTCCTAGTAGGGAAATCTTAGTATAGGCAAGGACCCTGTTTATAGTAAGACATCCTTACTTGTGATGACTGATTTCTCAGTCAAAACTTTTCTTGTAGAAAAAGTTTGGATCGGGACTTTATCATGGGTGAATTCTTTTCAGGTCATGCTTAATTCAATCGTGGCTTCTTTTTACATGTATGACTAATTAACTATCAGTTTTGCATAATTCATTTCATGGCCTGTTCTGTGGTTTGACTATCTTAATGCAGTAATACTTTTGGTTTGATAGGAGAACTGTCTTTTAGAGGTTGGTTGGTATTAATTTGTCTTGAGAGTTAGGCTTTTAGAGGTAGAGTTTAAAATTGAATTTGGGTTTGGGTGGTATAAATTTGTCTTGTGAGTTAGGCTTTTTGAGGTAGAGTTTTAAATTGAATTTGGGTTTAGGTGGTATAAATTTGTCTTGTGAGTTAGGCTTTTTGAGGTAGAGTTTTAAATTGAATTTGGGTTTAGGTGGTATAAATTTGTCTTGTGAGGTTATGCTTGGTCTGAATAGAGGAATCTCAAACGAATTTCTTAAGTTTTTCTTATTAGTTAACAATTTTTCATAATTAATATTCTCAAGTTTAAACCTTGATTTTGTATGAACATGAGACAAAAATCTCTTAAAATGCCATTACATTTAGTTTAAAAGAGTAAAAAGTTTAATATGTTGTAAATTAAAGCAGAAGGTGGTGATTGGTATGGCTATCAGCACATTCAGAACACCTCGACCATTTATTGAATGAATAATAATTATTCATAGTGAAAGGCCGAGGGGTTCCCAATGGCTAACAGGGGAGGTTGGAGGCCATATGTAAGTGTCATCCACAATAATCTTTAAACTAAAATAGCCGGGATTTTTCACTAATAAAATTGAATTCTATTTCAAATGTGTTTACTGAAGGAGTAATGATAAAGTTATTATTTATTGTAACAGTTGGAAGGGAATGCATTTATGTCTTATGCGGTCTTCTTTAATCTCTTTATAGTAAAAAAAAAAATTAAAAACAATTACTGACAGGTTATGGTTGTAGTGGATGACACTGAAATGCTGTGATATATTAAATGTTTATATTGCTTTATTTTGTTTTCTAAAAAATATATTTTTAAGTAGACTGAGTAGCTGAAATTTCTTCATTCATTTGTATCATATCTTGTCAACTTATATGAAAAGGAAATGTAGTACATAAGCTCTGTTTTAACAAAGTTGATATACACGGCTGATTGTCAAACCTTTTACTTGTTAGCATTTTGGACTGATTGGGATTAAAATTGAATTTTTATCGAATTGGGATTTTTGGGTTACATCTTTTTGTCTTGTGAGGTAATGCTTGGCCTGACTGGAGAAAACTAAGTTAGAGTCTTGACCCTCCTAGTAGGGATATCTTAGTATAAGCAAGGACCCTGTTTATATTAGGACATTCCAACTTGTGATGACTGATTAATCTGTCATAACATTTCTTCTTGAAAATGTTTGGAACGGGACTTTATCATGAGGGACTTCTTTCCAGGTCAAGTTTTTCCAAGCAAGTTTCTTTTCAACATGTATGGGTAATTTACTATCTGCTAGTTTTGACTTAGAATGCTTAAATTCATTTCATGTCCATTTGTTTGTGTTCTATTGGTATGAGTTTTTTTTATGTTTGCTGTTAGTATTTAGGCTGGAAGGGGGACTGGTCCAGATGAAGGTTTTATCAGATATAACACTTTTATTTTGATGTATGTTTAATTTGCTTTATATTAACTAGCTAGGTTTTCAATATATTAGGCATCATCTATGTATAACCAGAGCTGAAACACTGCATTTCCTTTACGTTACTTGTCAATTGGTGTTCATTTTAAGACTATCAGACATTAGTGTCAAGTGTGTTTATCTTTAAGACTATCAGACATTAGTTCCAAGTGTGTTTATCTTTAAGACTATCAGACATAAGTGCCAAGTGTGTTTATCTTTAAGACTATCAGACATCAGTGCCAAGTGTGTTCATCTTTAGGACTATTAGACATTAGTGTCATGTGTGTTTATATTTGAGAAGATCAATGTTAGTATAAGGTCAACCTTTATTTTACCCAATGAGCTCAGGAAATATAACCACATGGTTTTCTGACTCATAAGTTGAAATAAAAAAAGATCTAATTTCAAACTTGACAAATGTTTTGATTCTTTTATGCATTGTTCTGTGTTTTTTGTAAGTCTTTCGTTTATTACCAAAAGAGTGCATTGTATTTTCACTAATGTAATTATAAAGTATTGGACAGTTTCATTAAAATTTCTGATTTAAGTTTTCTTAAGTTCATTTGCTCTGAATATATTTCAATTAAGTTTTTTTAACAAATAGGCATCTTTTAGTAAATATTTGCACCTTTATCTTTCATGCTTTTATACATCAATATTCCTGCAATGCCGTTCATGTTAAATCATTTTGACGGAGCTCTTTTACGGTTAGGTTTTGAGTACTTATTTCCTGATTAATGAAATTCTAATTTCCACTCTTATTTTTTACAATACAAATGGTAGCTTTATATAAAAAGAACATGTTCAATATGTTGTATATTAAAGTAGAAAGGTGTGATGGTATGGCTATCAGTCATTTGGAACACTTCAACCACTCATTAAATAAATAATTGTTCATTTGTTGTGAGTGGCTGAGGAGTTCCAAATGGCTAAAAGGTGAGAAGGGAGGCCATAAATACAGTGCCATTCAAAATATTTACACTAAAATAGCTGGTTACCATTTATTCAAGTAATTAATATTTCAATTTTGTTTTTGAAATCATTATAATTTTATTGTAACTTTCGAAAGGGAATATATATTTTAACTAATAGATTTTTACTGGTGTAAAGATTATGATTGGTGGCACTGTACTTCATTGTTTATGTTCTGATGTATTATATGATTTTGTTTTTTTTGTTTAAAACCTTTTTGTTGAGTAATTAGTAAATAAATAAATAATAAATTTAATTCATTTAATATTTTATGGCTAGTTTTAGTAGTAATTTATTTCAAGTTAAATTTTTGTACCTGTATTCCAAAAACTAAAAGATATTTCTTGCTTGTATTTTTTATATATTAATACTACAATTATTTGTAAGTTTAGTTTGAGTTCATTAATTTCATTTTCCATTTTAATTGCAAGATAAATTCATGTTACATTTTATGGTTAGGTTGGATTTAATTCATTTAAATTTTTATGGTGAAGTTTGATTTGATTCATTTAAAAAATATTATGGTTAGGTTTGATTTAAATTTTAACAGTTAAGTTTAAGTTTAAATAATTTTAAGATTTAAATTTTTGTAATTTGACCGAACTGCATCCCCCAAACTATATAACGCCTCTTAGTTTTAGTTTGACATGTGTATAATGCTTACCACTCTGTATTGAGATCAGACCACGGGTTCCGGAAATGGTCGCAGCGCTCTCTATGGAGGTCTGTGAATTTGTTGCCCGCAAACCACAGACAGGTATTGCATATCAGGTGCATTATTCATAGTGTTATCGGCATTATGAGTAGTGTATCTGTGCATGTGCCAAACCGATGCAGCTCAAGAGAACGAGCCGTGAATTCACGGTTCGACTCGCCCACCCCAGGTTGCATCGACTACTGCTTAACGTGGGTAACTTGACCTTACATGATGTACTAGCATCATGTAAGCCAGTCACAAGTCTGGATAAACAAGGAGTGAACCACGATGTCTATTTTTATAATTATGAATAGATAATTATAAATAGATATAATTAGTGTATGTACCCAATCCTAATTGTATTGAATTCTTTGATTTTCCAATTAAAGTTTCATTGAATACTTTGTTTTCCTTAAACACCAAAGACTAGCACACTCTTTTAGTTTAATGTAAAACACCTCAAACTTGAGATTTATCTTTAGTAATGAGGAGTTCTGAGTTCAAGTCTCGGTAAGAGTATATTTGCTATGTCACCGCTGGTACTGAGGATGTGTTTGACATTTATTTGGCTTCAACTTTCATCATCATTTCTTCCATTGTAGATAAATAAACATGTTTTTCCTCAAACATCAACGACTAGCGATATGACACTCTTTTAGTTTAATGTAAAACACCTCATACTTGAGATTTATCTTAAGTAATGAGGAGTTCTGAGTTCAAGTCTCAGTAAGAGTATATATTTGCTAAGTCACCGATGGTACAAAGGATATGTTAATATTTATTTGGCTTTAACTTCCATAAATATAGTTAAGTTAGATGAACAAGCATTGATCATATTATTTGGGTTTTGAATGTTTGTTTGTTGGGTTGAAAGCATTAGCAACACATAATAGGTTATATCACAGCGGTCAGCCCACCAACGCACTGTTCCTGGGAAGGCTAAATCTCTTAATTTAGCTGTTAACCAACTACTGAGCGCATACTTTTGCCAGTGACTGACTACTGCCCTACATGATTTAGAATCAGTGGTAGGAGGTAGAAATTATTTGATGACCAAACTCAAGGAAGTACGTCCCCCCCGGAAATCAAACCCACCTCCCGGAAATTGAACCCTCCACCCTCGATCAGTAGACCAGTGCGCTACAGACTGAGCTAGCCGGGCGGCTTGAGTATTGAATGTTTTGTATAACAGAAATCACTTCACTCTCTGAACAATTTCTTGCTCAACATAATTAGCCAGATTTTTTTTTGTAAAATCATATTGAAGCTCATTAGGATTAATACTCTAACTAGATTTTAATTTGATCATTCATTTCAATGTACAGCTATTGATTGACAGATACCAGACCATCTACCCACAGAATTTAAAGGCACCTGTTCATCCCATTACGAAAATGCATTTTTTTTGTTAAATCGTCATCAAACCCATCTATTTTTCACGAACGTATGCACATAATAATTCTAAGCGCGTTGATCAATGTATTTGATCAATATAAAAGTCAGTTTAGCAGAAAATAAGTGTTTTATAACCCCAAATTCTACTGCGTGACAGACGGTATAGATTCTAAAATTAGCTCGGCCTTGATGACATTTACCCACAAACCATTGCGGGGATTCCCATGTTTTCTCCAGGGCGGGAATGCGCGCGCGCCGTAATGTTTACAAAATGGACGTCGATTAAAGAAGACTGTTACGTGCCTAATGAAGACAACTGGTTTACACTATAAACGATATGAAACCAATTTGAGAGATGGGCGGACGATAAAGAATGCATTGGGATGCTTTATACTACAGTTTATATGTCTGATAAACTGCGTCGAAAAGGTTAAATGACAGGTAAGACGAATATCTGTGTCTCTATTTTTCGGCTTTGATAATTGATTATCGATTCAATCCATCTTACATCATTAAACGAATTGATTGCCATAAATGTTCAAGAATTACATGATTGCAAACAAGTTTTTATTTACTTCGTACAGAACTAAGCTCATGTTGCCGTTCGATCCGAAGTTATCATACTGTTTTGGCTTCGTCCTCCCGTTATTTCGCCCTTATTGTAATGATAATTTTATGCCACCAGTCGACGCTACATTATACATAAATACAGTTAGAACTACAAAGGATCCTGTATAAAGGTTCCATAAAACATAAATTTTGTGAAGAAAATTTATTGTCAAAAAACTGCCTACCCTCGCGACTGAAACAGGTAATCAAATAATGTCCAAAATGATTCCGGGTAAATGAGATTCATATACTGACCAAATCTTTGTTAGTTACTTTTTTTGTCCATGGTGGTTAGCATGTCTGAGTCTGACCCAGAGATTTCAGGTTCAAACCCAGTCATGGTAGGTCATACCCTATATGAGTTGTCAGCCTCATGGTAGGGTAAGTTAGTACTGGTGATAGAAAAGTGTCCAGGAAACCTATAGTGGGAAGGGCTGTCCATAGTTTATATGACCTTCATATGTGTTTAATACAAAGTGAAGTCCAATTAAAAGTTACTAGTTTCTACCGGCTTCTTGAAAAAAATACATAGCAATAGGTGCCAGTCAAACTTAATACCCAATCTATGTGCTTTCAAACTTTCACTGTACTGAATGATAAGTCTTTAATTTTAGAATTCAGAGTAAGGGCAGAGTTTATGAGAGAGTTGATGCTTCAAAAGGACTAATTTTGCTAATGTTGCATATATATGAGGATCCTGGGAGCTGGGGTTAAATAATAGTTCATTTGTTTATTTAATGAGTGAAATATCTCACACCCTAGTCTGATCTTTTATTTTCAAACAATGCAACAAAAATCAAGTTCTTCTTTTAATATTCCAATGTTGTTAAAGAAATTAAATATTTAATTTTACTAGCTCTGAACTTTATGAAATATTTAAATATTCAAATCACTTAGTAGCGTGTCTGTATGCAATTTATAGACTTGGTGACGTATCATAAGCAGACAATATAGATAAGAACTATGGTCTGGATGACCAGTCAATATGCGATTTATGAACTGGATGACATCATATTAAATTTAAAAGGGTTATGCAAGTGAGGAATAATATTTTGCAATGTATTTTACTACATGTTACATGCTTTAAACCTTATTGTTTGATATTCATTATTGTATATTACAGATCAAAAGTCATAGCAGACTGATAATAAGAACATAGTCAATATCTCAGTAAATATCTCAGTAAATATCAGGTATGTTAATTTTTAAAATCTAAATATATGTAGATAGGTTTGCTAAGGATTAAGATCAAGGGGCACTATTGGTTCCATATTTCAAAATTGTTATATAGACCTTTTCAAACCTCAAATGAAAATACAAAGTCCATGATCACATTTGGATGATAATGAACATGGATGTGCACCTTGTTTCACTAGAGAAATTTTACTTGGACTATTTCCGTTTTTCATGAGAAATGTTTTTTAATCATCATGAACTGTTTTTCTTTTATCCATGGACTGATTTTAATAAAATTATCAGTTGTCTCTTGTTGTCTTAGATATCAAGTGTTAATTGTTAGATTATTAGATTTTTGGCAATTTGGCCAAAAGGCTCAAGTTACCGACAATTTCAATGCCTGGCTAGTTTAACCTGTGGTGTGATGCATGTGTCTCTGATTAACCACGCTATCAATTTGTAGGCAATAAAAGTACTGCCACTTACTAACACGCCTTGTTCCAGTCTCAATGACAGGTGTAAACTTGCGCTGCTCAATTCATACTTGAATCTGATGTGTAAAGAGTAATTATTTGTATGGATTTGTTAGGTTCTATCTGCATAAAAGTCTTTCTGTATTTCAATACTTTGATTGTAACTGCAGGTAGTATGATTAGTTTATCATACTTAATTTCAGTTGGATTGTGTAACAAGTTCTCACTACTTCAATTAATCACTTTGCATTCCAATTACTTGCACCCAATGATTACCAGTTCAACATCATAACCACTCAACAACATCCCCTTCTGTAAATAATTTATGCTAGTGTGAAAGTAATTTTGGATGACATATTTTGTTAATGTTATATTTTATTTTAATATATTCTAGGTATTAGATTACAATATTGGTATATTGAGGCTTTGCAATGGTATGCAATAAAATACAGTAATATGGTATGGAAATACATTATGGACTTAAAACATAGGTAAGCTTATACCGTCTGAATAAAAAGCACTATATATAGTTCCATAGCTCAAATAATAGGCCCTTATATATGAAACTTTGTTAATCCTAACAGATCCATGATTATGTTGTTAAAATTCCTGAACTATGAAATAACATAGCACTGTGTTTTAGTTCAAGTTTCAAGCCTTTCTCATTCAGCGTGTATAGTCGTTTTAACTTTAGAAAGTTTACAAACACTTGTTTTGATTAAATTCTTGCAGACTATAAGTGGGAGAGGTTAAAAAGTGTATGAAATGACTATGATATTTTTTGGCTGAATATACCAACATATCCCCTTGTGTCGCAACTGTTTAATCTGAATCTTCTGCACAGTTTTATACCCCCGCTTTGAAGATGAGAGGGGCTATACTGTTTTAGCCTTGTCTGTGCATGTGTGTGTCCATCCATCTGTCCGATTGTTACAAAATTTCTGTCGCAGTTTTCTCAGCAACTATAACATGCAGCAGCTTAATACTTTGCATATTGCTTCATCCCATAGTCCCATGTGGTATAAAGAGATTTAATGCTTCTTGCTAATCTACTACCTGTTTGTCGCATATTTTTAGATTTTTGCGGAGGTATCACTAGTGAGCATTAGCTCACAGATTTTTTTAATGAGCTGTGTTACCTCTGTACTTAATTTATGTATCGAGTATTGACCCTGTAATTGTACACAATTGAAATTCAAAGACACAAAAACACAAATTGTTAGCTTTTTTCTGGTTCTGAGCTTTTCCATCTTTCAGTGAATAGTACTCTCTATAAGTCCTTGGAAAAGTTCCGACTTTGAAATACACTGATTCACATGAATTTTTTATACATAAAAAGGTCATCTGAGTACACCCAAGATCAGCATTCAATAGCTTATCACGATGATATTATGCAAACTATATTTTTCATGAATATGCTTAAACTATTATTAAAATAATTGTGGTACCCAATATCAGTTTCCTCACAATTACATTCATTCATGAACTTTAGGAGAGCCTTGTATATCTATCAATAATTGTGTAGCTTATTTTATATGTTTATACATATTTTCAGGGTCAAGAAATTGGTGGTTAAACATTTGATAAGTGATAATTGAAGGACAATGGTGTATTCAAAATGTGACAACGACAACAACATTATGATTAACTTATGACTTAATTACATATTATTAGTGAAGATAGAATCTACTTGACTAAAGCTCAATTCTTCACATAAATAAAAGATGTACAAGTGGCTATTTTAGCATACACTTAACAATTCTTAAAATAAAACCCGATTCTAGATGGAACAGGATCTTAACAGGACCTCTGATTGGCTGATATGAATGTGTGTTTATCAGGAAACAAAAATCTAAGTGAAGAATATGTATGTTTTACTGTCAGATCTACTTGAAAGACAAAGAATTTGAGTTATATTTAACTTACTGAAAGAATTGAAGTGTCTTCCAGTGTTTTTGTGATAAATAATATCTATAGCTTTCAATATCAATGTTAAAACTTGTTCATGTTGACTTGGGATTGATGAATCCATTTTTCAACTCCCTGACTACTAGTATATGATATCTAAATTATAGTTATTGTCTAAGGTCATTGTGAAAACGAAGTAAATGGAGAGCTAGATCCCAACCCTAGCGTCCGCATCATTATTCTGATTAAAGTTTTTGTGCACTAAAATATTATTTGCTATAACTTTAATTACTTTAAGTATCAACTTCAAACTTTGAATATATGTTCCTTATTATCAATCACATCTCATGTGACAAAGTTCATAACCCCAAATACTTTTTTTCAGAATTATCTCCCCTTGAACTTAGTTTTCTTAAAAAAATCTATAGATATCAACTTCAAATATGTTTCTCATTGTCAACTGCATTTTATGTGACAAGGTTTAATGACGCACATTTTTTTTCAAAATTGTCAACTGTGAATTCAAAATTTTCTTTTAAGATGAACATTTTTTTTTTATTTTGACTTCTTTATTCCTTAAGGTGTCATTCTCAAATATATATGTTTCTTATCATCAAATTTTCAACCACATCTCATATAATAAATACTTAGTCCAGCATGCTGTCTCTCTTGACAGCCCTTTTTATACGCCCGTTTTGAACAAACGGTCGTATTATGTTATGATGTTGTCCGTCTGTCCGTCCGTGGACAATTGCTTGTCCGGATGATAACTCAAGAAAGGATATACCTAGGTTCCTAAAGTTTTATGTGTGGATAGCCCTTGGGTAAAGGAGGTTCCCTATTGATTTTGAGACCCCAGGGTTAAAGGTCAAGGTCACTGGGACTTAAAATAGGTAAAACTTGTCCGGACAATAACTGAACCACCAATGTACCTAAGTTCACCAAATTTAATGTAAGAGTACCCCATGTGTCAAAGATGTTCCCGATTGGTTTTGGGGCCCCTGCATGAAAGGTCAAGGTCACAGTGGCATCATATGGGAAAAAAACTTGTCCTGACAATAACTTAACAACCAATCTACCTAGGTTCACCAATTTTTATGTGAGAGAAGCCCATGTGTCAAGGATGTTCCCAATCGGTTTTGGGGCCTCTGGGTCAAAGGTCAAGGTCACTGGGACATCAAATTGAAAAACCTTGTCCGGACCATAACTCAACAACGCCTGTACCTAGGTTCACCAAATTTTATGTAAGAGTAGCCCATGTGTCAAAGATGTGCCTATAGGTTTATGGGGCCCCAGGGTCAAAGGTCAAGGTCACAGGGGCATTATATGGAAAAACTTTGTCCAGACAATAACTGAAACACCAATGTACCTAGGTTCACCAAATTTTTTGTAAGAGTACCCCATGTGTCAAGAATATGCCCTATTGATTTTGGGGCCCCTGGGTCAAAGTTCAAGGTCACAGTGGCATCATATTGAAAAACATTGTCCGGGTAATAACTCAACAATGATTTGGAAACCCCAGGGACAAAAGTCAAGGTCACAGGGACTTAATTTATATCGAAACATTTTCCGGAAAGTAACTCAATAATAATTGTACCTACATTGTAGGTTTTCCAAATCTTATTTAAGGGTAGCCTTAATTTCTAGCATATGCCACTTTGGTTTTAGGTCCCTGGGTTAAAGGTTAAAGTCAAAAGAAAAATCATGAGGAAAAACCTTGTCCAACAACCAACTGTACCTAAGATCACCAAATCTTATGTATCAATACTCTTTGGGTCAAGGGCGAGAACTTTTGGTTCTGAGGCCCCAGGGTCAAGGTCACTGGAAGTTTGTATGGGAAAACTTTGTGTGGGTGATAAATCAACCATGGCTGTACCTAGGTTCTCAAAATCTTTGCTTTGGATAGCCCTCCTGTTAAGAATGGTACCTATTCTGAGATCCAGGGGTCATTGGTCAAGGTCACAGGGACTTTATATGAGATAGAACACAGCATGGACTGCACACGGGCGTATAATGCCCTGCCCAGCGGAGCTCTTGTTGTATTTTGTCAGGCTAGTTGTTATTAGCTCACCTGAGCACAAAGTGGTCTAGGTGAGCTTTTAGGATGGGTCTTAGTCATTTTTTCTTAGCAAATTGTTCAAATATTATAGGAGGGTCTTTGTACTGTCAATTGTTTCACTGTGATTCCTTTGCATTCCCTTAGATGCTGTTGGCTGATCATGCTATTTTGCATTGTTTTATGTGCAAATTTAAGCAGTGAGGATTAAAAGCAAGATAAAATTGTAAAATTAATCTTGAATCCTTAGCAGCTTAAGTCATAAAGAACTGGATGGTATTATTCATATTATGGATTGTTGAAATGACTTAACTTTTTTTATGTTTTGGACTCAATTAAATCATTTCATAACAAAGTTGGAAAGTAAGTTATGTATGTTTATGATATAATTAACACCAAACAAGAACACTGGGGTCCTGAAGTTTCTTTTCACATATATTTCTATATATTTTTGTTGAGAATTGAATAATTATGCAATAAGGTCATATGGCATTATAACTATGTTTTGACAGAAAGGGAAACACAGTGAAAGAATACAATTGTGAGTTCTTGTTACTATTGATACTAGTTGTGAAATTAACAACATAATGTAAATTTATCTCAGTACAGTCCTAAACATCACCCTGAACATGTGTCAAGACATTTTTGGACCACAGTGTATGTTCTTTAATGGTCTTTGAAATCCCAATTACAAATTTTTCAAGGACCATGTTGAGGACCCACAAGAAAGACGATTCAGTGGTATTTATTATCTGGCTATAATATTCATATAACAGTTATGCTTACATGCTAGGTTTAAAAACTTGATCTGAAAGAATGAAAATGGCATGTTTTGAATTGATATATTTTTTCAGCAAATTTGTTCCATTATAATAACTAGACAACATTTCTTGGTTAAATTTTGATTGTAAAAATTCTACTAAGTCCATACAAATCTGATTGAACTTGTTTTACATTGTTCCCTCTGTATAAATCTATATTTTAAGGTTATAATTACATGCCTATTTAAAATGGATTGTATAATGTTAGTATGTTGTCTGTCTGTTTTTCAAATTGTTCTCAATAAGGGACTTAAGTCAGTTATTTCCTCTTGTATACTCTTCAAAATAGGTAGGTCAAATTACATGTAGTTTGATTACTCTGATTTTACCGTTTCTTTTCAATATTATTTAATCTTAAATAACCTTTTTTGTATATCATTTAATTTGTTTGAAATTCAAAATAATTATCTTATGTTTAAGAACTATAAATTCCTTCACTTCTGTTAATATCTTCATTAACAAGGAAGATATTAGATGAAATATATTGTAACCCTCACATGGAAATTCAATGATAAAATCCGAGGATTCCATTTGTAAGGACCTACTAACCAATTGGATTGCTTCAGATCTTATCAGGGAAAGATAACTGACTGAAGTCCCTAATTGCTTGTCTGGGCAGTAACTCAACTAGATATTTACCTAGTTTCACCAAAAAATTTATGTGTGAATAGCTCTTGGGTCGAGGATGTGTTCTGTAAATTTTTAGGCCCTTGTGTCTAAGTTCAAGGTGAGATAATTTGTGAAAACTTCGTCTGGACTACTACTCAGCACGGCTGTGCATATGTTCACCAAATTTTATGTGTAAATAACCTTTTTGTCTCAGATGTGCTCCATAGGTTTTGAGCCCTAGGGTCAAAGGTCAAGGTCACTGGGAGATCATATGGGGAAACTTTGTCCGGATAATAACTAAACAAATGCTGTGCCTCATTTTCTTTCATTATCAATCTGATATGTTGGATGACTGATATCGTTTACCAGTATCTTAGTTTGTATATGTATTATATTGTTGCTGGTTGAAAATCTGCCTTCTTTTAAACATACAGTAGTATATTTGATAATAAAACTGTAACTGTAACTTCAATAAAATTTGAATGACTAATACGTTCTTATGATTTTTTTTATTTTTGAGGTGTTTACATAAATCAGTCTTCTCCTTAATTCACAAGTTTTTAGTCTGATGATAGAAAGATATAGATAAACTCATTCTAACAAAGGGGATTATTTTATTTCATCTTATTGAACTGGTCAGTGCTTGTGAAAATTTAAGTTGAAAAGTGCTGAAGCAAAGATTATTTACAATTCAAATGCATGACAACAATGCGAGGACTTAATGGACAACTATTGTCATGTATCTTCCTTTATTTTTTAATGGAGTTACAATAGTTTTCCGTTAAGCCCTCAAATGTTACACAAGAATGATATGAAATTTGTATCACAAGCTTCAATCACTCAATAGACTTAATTAGGAACTCAAATTTGTGGGGTTTTCCGTCCGTATGCTGATTGATGAAAAACAAGAAATACGGATTACATCTTATTGTTTTTATGTACATGTACATATGTTTTCATTGTGAAAGTAAAAATTTGTTAGTACCTACAGGGAAACCCAAATATTTGAATTCCTGATATAGTCTATTATATGCGTTTTCATCACTTGATTAAAATTGCATATTTTGTAAATAGAAGACAAGTGAAATGAAAATGGATCTTTATCCATTAAGTCACATTCCCTTATGTTATAGACTTGATGGTGCAAAATGTGCTGCAATATTGATCACACATACCAATATCATGTTTGTTAAAAAATATAAGCTTAACTAAAAGCTACCAGTTTTCAACAGTGATGGTAAATGCTTATTATGCTGCATTATCAGATGTTATGTAGAACACATGAAAACTGCTAACCAAGCAAAACTACATATTCCAATTTTTAAGTCATCAACCATACATTATATAAATAATCTATGAATAGCCAATACTTAAGCCAATCTTGTAAAATCTCTGCCTAATTTCTCACAATAAGATGTTGCAGTCATAGAAAGCCAGAGATGTAAATATCTAAATCTTGGACACATTGAAAATAGTAATATGAACAGCAATCTGTGTCAATCAAATCAATTTATTCATATATCATTTATTGCTTTAACGTTATTATGATACAATAACTATCAAAAAAGTTTACATGAACATTATGTGAACATCATGTATATTATCATACTATAAATTCTGTAAGCCTATCATTATATACATAGAGTAGCCTACATAAGTAAGTATGCAGTGTAAAATTTTATGAAATGGATTAACAATAACAGCTCTTAGAATACATTATTTGTCATTCAGTTCATATTGTAACAAATCTTTGTATTATTAATTGTGAAAGACCATAGAAATGATTTCATCACCGACCTCCACATAAGTATGCCTGGCCCGAGGGGTCATGGGTTCTATTCCGTGGTGAAGCATACTTTCGTGGAGCTTGGTCATGAAATTATTTCTACAGCCTTTCTCCCTCCTACCAATAATTCTTAACCATGCAGGGCAGTTATCAGTCATTGACAAAAATATGTGCATAGTAGTTAGTTACCAGTTTAATGCAGTGATTTAGCCTCTCCAAGAACAATGAGTAGGTGGACAGAGTGCCATTATATGACCTTTACAATGTGTTGCTATGGCCTTTAACCCAAAAAAGAATAATTATTTGTCAAATTAAGGTCCGTTTTTTAAGAATTGGGAGCCATCCGGCTAGCTTAGTTGGTAGCACACAAGTCTACTGATCTAGGGGTTGTGGGTTTAATTCCTTGGCGGGGCAAACTTTTGTTGAGATTGGTCATGAAATTATTTCTGTGGTCATTCTTCCTCCTACTAATGATTCTTAATTATGCAGGGCAGTTGTCAACCACTGGCAATAGTATGTGCTAAGGAGTTGGTTAACAGCAGTGTGTTGCTACGGCGTTAAACCCTAACAAAACAAACAAGTACAAGGTCATCATACTTATTAAGAACGTTTTTATAACAAAATACTGATTCTCAACCAATTCAGGAACATTCTCATAATTTACTGATGATATTTGTCCAAAACAGTAATATCATGTTGTACAATTTATTCTATGAATAATTTCAATTTTAGAAAAAGATGCATTGTAAGTTGAAAAAAATTGACTCTAAAATCAATGCATATTTTTTTGCAAAATGATGAAACTGAGTTTTTATTTCTCCCTATCAATTTAGATTACTTTCAAACGGAGTTATAAGAAAACAATTGAAATGTAAGCCGACTGAGCAGTTTTGACAAAATACTTCAAAACATAAGTTTATGCTTTTTCATGAAGGGTAGTGTATATACAGGGATTTCATTCATCTAAAAACATTCATAATTTACAAACATTCAATTCAATAAAAATAGGTTTTCAAGTCGCTAAAACCTAATGGATTTTAGTGCCCTGATCACTTGCTCAATTACATAACAGGGTTATGCAATATTTTTCTGATGTGTACTAAGAGGAATTAGTCATTTATGATTCACCTTTTTCCTCTAGAGGAACATGAGTAATGACATGCTAAATTCTTCAAACTTAGATCTTACATTAAAAACCTTAGCCTGTCATCAGCATAACAAAAGCTGGACCACATTCTAGGTAATTTCTTCATCTGAAAATTGTTCGGGCAAGCAGGAGACATACATTATAGTGCTTTCTGACAAACAAGTCATTAATAGTTGAAGGTGTTTCGATGTTTCCAATTTGAACTTTTTTTAAATGTCTTGAACATTTACACATTCTGGTTACATAAGTCAATCTCCATTTCATAAAGAATGTTACTTTAAAAAATTGCCAAGGCTAGCTGACCCTTGAAGAAGAATACATTCTTGTTAGAGTATATTGTGTAATTAACTTGGCAATGGTGTGGAAAATGTGCTAATGAAAATATCCATTGTTTTTTACAGAAGAAATAAGGCTTAGCATCTCTGGATTTAAAACTATGTCCATTTGGTTCTATGTGATCTGGTCTGTATGAATTACCTGCAACAATAAATTGTACAACAATTAAGAAATAAGACAGATTTGAAAACTGGTTATTGCAATACATATTCGCGTGTAATTTGTATAATATTTGATTATTTTAGATAATTTGAAGTAATATTTTCATTATTTTCAACACTAACCCAAGCATTTTGATAAAAGCTGAGAACCAAAATTAACTATATAGCTAGAACACACAGTACTAAGATTAGTTCACATCAATTAGTTTTGAATGTGTCTATAGATGTTCATAGTTTTGCCTAAGTTTGCCTTAAGCAAGGGTACAGTTCTTTGAATCTTAATACAAATAAATAGATTACAAATAAGCCATGGTTAGCCTTAGCTGTATATAGGATATGTTAAGATGAATAGTATGTGATGTTCATCAGCTCAATGATCTCTTATCATGAAGCAACTAACTGGCACACAAGAAGTAGCATATTCCATCCTAATGTCTGGTACTTTTTCACATCCTTATAGGATGTTTGTTTCTGTTCTTGTTCATGCAAAGTTTATGTAACCCGATAAAAATCCATGTTCCAAACTAAGTTTCAAACCCACAACCTCAAGAGTTGTAAGTGGAC
Organism: Mactra quadrangularis; assembly: GCA_025267735.1. Classification (NCBI taxonomy): domain Eukaryota; kingdom Metazoa; phylum Mollusca; class Bivalvia; order Venerida; family Mactridae; genus Mactra; species Mactra quadrangularis. The sequence goes on along the minus strand of CM046305.1, from coordinate 40,310,771 downwards.
CCTGCATCAAATTTCCATAAAAGCCAGTTTTAATGCAAGGGAGTACAAGTGCCTTATTACACCTCTGCTACACACATATCCCCTTCTTAACAGAATGTGTCCGCAAATTCTTGGAGTTTGATAGTCTCTTTAGTCTATCTAACAGTGAAATCATACAATTCCAAGTGGGTTATTTATGTTGGATGCCAACTACAAGCAGATAAAAATCCATGTTCCAAACTAAGATTCGAACCCACAGCCTCTCGACTCCTAAGGGGACATTGTACCACATTGCCATAAAAGCTAGCTTGAATGCAAGGAGTACAAGCAACGTATTATAATTCTGTTATAATCATTTAATGCAGTGAATAGTACTAACCTTTATGTTCCTTTTATGAATTCCATTTTCAAAGCATTTCATTATATGTACAGATTTTGTTGTGTCATACCCAATGTTGTGAGATTATAATGAGTTTATCAATGTTGGTTCCCCGTCACAAAATATGTGCAGCACAGCATACTGTAGAAACTTTCACTGGAGACCAAAGCTTATTTCCACATACCATTCCAACAAGTTGCTTCTGTTTGTCCCTTGCTTCAGAATTATTTGTCTGGAAATCTAATCAATCTGAAAAATAAGTTAAAATCAATAAGCTTAAACAGTCCTCTTCTTGATGATTTGGTGCTTTCACCACTCTAAATGTTTCAGTCATATTGCAGTACAGCAAAATTGAAAATTTCAACTACTAGCAATCACTAAAAAGGCTCAGATTTGTAAACTTTACAATTTAATATGAATACACATATATGTTCACTAGCTAGTGATTGTCATTTGCCCTAGTTAATCTACTGAAAGCTAGGGTGTGAAAGGCCATAAAAAGCAATGAACTACCCCGTTTCACCCATGATAGTAGGTCATATGCAGCTGTGATATTGAATTCTGGCGTCTGCCCTGTCCAACTTGTATATTTATGTCAGTTAAAAGGAAATATTTCCACCCATAGTCAACGCATTTGTTTATGGACAAGTGATATTCTATCAAATTCAACAATGTACTATTTTACTGTAATTTAATTATCATTATCCACATCATGTTTTTTATTCATAGGCAAGTAGTTCCTAGTCCAATGCAGACACTCAAACATCTTTAACCTAATAGGATATTGAAAGAAAACTACGGCAAATCAAAAACGAAAGTGAAAGTACAAACAAGAAAAGTACAAGGTCACGAAAACCCATCACTCTTGAGTCTTGCATCTGTCAAAATGGTGTTTAAATGCCTTAGACTTAGGTCCATACTACATGAAATACAATCGATCTAAGTAACGAGTCGAGTTAAATTGTTACTTTGAAAATGTGTGTATTGTTTCATCGGCGGTTTTTACAATGAAAACATCTCACGATTTACACTAATGATCAAGTTCGAAGACGAAGCTGCTCTATCTACATTTTTTTTGTGTTCACAGACGCATAATTTTGTACACTTTGCAATATAAATTAGTTCATATCAAACCATGGACATGCTTATCATTTCAAAAAAATAACATTTATTGAGATTCGCGTTAATAACGACAAATACAAAAACAATCATGTACTTACTGTGTCGATAAATGCGTGTGGTTCCGACATGTTGAATGTTATGACTGATGCGTCACATGCGTCACGTGATAAATAACGTCCGCCCACTAGTGGAGAAATCCCTGGCTATAAATAGATCAGACAGACACCATTCTCCCAACTAATTAGAACGAAAATGCGGTAATTGCGAGCGTTTAGGACATGAGTCGGATTGTTTCTTTACGTAGGATTGTTACTTGCGTCAAATAGCATCGTTTAAAAAAACGTCACTAATCTAGTTGTGAGTATCTTTAAGGCAGGTTGAATTCAGGTCTAAACTTATAGTTCATGTGGGGCATGAATATGACTTATTTCAGCTTGTATTTACCAAAAATCTAATTCATGAACTAGGAATGATTTTGTCCATGACCTTTACAGACTCAACTTTAACTCTAAGACCTGACATCCTAATGAACCCTTTTATACTATGGATTATCTAAAGGTGTATATGTATATTGTTCCTCTGTAAACACTAAACAGTATGTGGGAACATGCAATTCTTATTTGTTTGTCAGCCCAAATAAATATATATACTGTAATTTTAGTCTTAAGTAAACCTATGGTATGGAATCCACAAATTGTTTCAGTAATATATTAATGGCAATTCAAACTGATCGTGTGCAGCGCTATGACAGTCACAGTGCCACTGAATTGTGCTAAGAAGGATCCCATTTAACTTCCTGTTACCTGAAGTCAAAGTAAAAGTTCCATCTACATAAGAGTAAAATAATATTCCAATCCTATAAAATTACTAACTTAGCCACCCAAACAATTGTTACTTAGACTGAGCAGATGTAATTATCAAAATTATTAATCTGTTCTTATGAATACAATTAACCTAGTGGTTGGGTGGGTTACATTAACAATAGCCATCATCTTAACATGCCAGCCCTAAGTATTAGGAAATGTATGTCAATGACTGAAACAAATAATTATTGACATTTGAGTAAAAATATTTATACAGATACAGTTCATTTACAGTAGTTTAAAATGCTCCTAACAAGCAATCGGTCAAAAACAGAACTGATGTATTCATGGACTCGAGTCAATTTAACTGGCAATAGTGCCAATTTTCTTCATTTTTATTTGCATGCTACTATACAGTTGTATTTAAGAGTTTTCACAGTCTTTGGGAAGAGATGTGTACTTGTTATGAAAAAAAGTCCAGGAAAACTAAGTTAGTTGCACTGGCTGCCATAAAATGACAATAATTGTGTAGACACTACATGTATGTTGTTTAATCATTTTTTCTTACTATGCAGCCAGTACTACATGTACTTGAGTAGAATTGAAAAGCCGATGTTACAGTTGTCTGGTTCCCAGTCATATTGATACTTTCACAGGTAAAAGTATGTCAGACAAAGCAGAATATGTTTGAATCAAAAAAAGCATTATACAAGAATTACAGTGGATAACTTTTTTCTGGCATTAGGTTACATTTATGCTAACTAAAGTATCCGAATGTCGAACGAGAAATAGTCAACAACCGAAATGTGTTTACATTGCAGGCTAGGTTTTTGGCAAATCCCTTAATAAAAGTGTAAAATAAAAATCAACTTCGAATGACCTTATACAGTATCAAACTCATATCAAATAAACCATTGCCAAGTAAATTGAAAAAAATTAAAGAAAATTTTGAGTTCTGAAGATACCCTGGTGGGCACTGCTATTATTGCTCTATGACTGACCCATAAACGGTAGAGGTTTGGGGCAGGTTATCCAGACTTATGATACAGCAACTTAAGCAATCGAAGAAACTATTAAGTATACCATCCATGACAGTACGAATGATATTGTAGTTCTTATCATAGATAATTTCAAATTATGCATCATATAAAATGGGGGGAATATCCCAGGACAATAATAGATAATCCGGGATGGTATTAAACATATAGTAAATTGGGGATTGACCAAGTGCTGTCGGTGTCATGGATAAATTTATATTATGTAATGCCTTTTATGAAAGATGATTATGCTTGTGATATAAATTATTGACAGTTTATATGATGTTTATATTGTTGATGGATATGAAATAGTTTTGTATCTTAATGATTTTCATGGATATTATTATGTTTCAGTAAGCGAATAAAATTGTTCTATGATAAGTTAATAACAGCCGTACTAATTATATTACAATTTGGGTGAAACTAAAGTTTAAAAAAATTATATTATTATTTAAATGTTTGTTGGGCTTTTTGAATCAGTTTTATTTATTGTCATGAAAAAGAAATAAATACCAAAGAAATGCATCTTTTAATGTATTTTAAGTTTGTTAATGAATAATTCAAAATATATTTAAATGTAAATTTTAAATCAGCAAGTCAGTCATATTTATATGAATTAAAATGTTGACGTTTAATAGCCTTTCATGTGAATAATCAACACAAATATACACTTAATTAATTTTTCTCTGTAATATCTAATACGATCATGGGTACCGGATACCGGGATTTCCCCCCACCATGTTTGTCTGGGTCCTGTTCTAATCATCCAATGTCTCAATAATTATAGAAATCGTTATAAATTATTCATTGCATGAGCCCATTACAAGGATGTTATCTTTTGATACGAACGGTAACTCTGCTTTGACATGAAATTTGGATTTCTCGGACTTTGCCGTCTGCACTACCGGATGACTTCGGTGATTATTGTCAGTAGCATTGTGCAGTCGACGGTGAGAGGTGGTCAATGATCAACATCGATTTTTTGTAAGGTAAATTATTGACATTGAATATTTCTGATTTTAATCAATTGCTAACATAATTAGGATTTAAAGCACACCATATTTGATGTACCAAATTGTTTCGGTATTTTGTTGGAAGCAATCAAACTAGACGGTATGGTTCCATTAATCACGCATGCGCCATACTGATGTTTACATTTACAAACGTCTTCGGGTCCACTTGGTTCGGTGGCTTACATACAATACATTTGCTGTAGTAATTAAAATCCTATTTAATTCGTATGTTCAAATGATTTGTGTTTTCTTTATGTCGTATATTTATGCTTTTCAAACTAAAAATTGATTGGAGAGTCCTTTTAAGTCATTTGTCACATAATTTCGCGACGACACCCGTTTCCAAAACGCAGAGGTAAAACAAATATCTTGAATGATCTTCCTAGGTATGGTCAGGAGTCGTTGACCAGTGTCTTTTGGCCATGAAATTAGCTTAATAACTGCTCTTACCTACATACTGATGGACCAAACTGTATGCATACCGGACTTTGTGATGGTTTACAGTCAATTCGTCAAATGTACGAATCGTCAAACTTAATTTAACGCACAACCATTAGACCAACTCGTCAAACTGATAATATAGAGTGACAAAAATGTGTGAAAACTATAAGGACAATTATATAAATTATATTTGATTGATTTAAATACGATTAAGTTTGACGATTCGTACGTTTGACGAGTTGACTCGCACCCCTTTGTGATTAGGTTTCACTTCATGTAGTGGTATGCGAGCAGTAGCTGTGAAAGAGTAGTATCCGTGATTTTGATTTTACACATTTTATATGCTTTCCAGGAGAAAATTATAGTTTTTGTGATGTTCAATAAGACAAAATTAAACTGTGTACAAAAAATTACAACAATCCGATGAGTATGACGGAAGTTATTTACTTTTATGTCAACAAACTTAAAAAATCTTGAGGACGTCGCACGGGGAATCCCATCCATGTAAATCCGCATGCACGTATGCTATTTTTAGATTTTCCATTTTAATTTATAAATCAACGGGAATTAACTCGTATTGACAAAATATCTGCTGAATTAGTTCCCTTTACACAAAGGGTCTCACAACGGGGGAGTTAATGTCGTACTGTATAGTGTTTAATCAATTATCATTTTTACTGTTAATACAGTATTGCTTGGTATGTTAACATTTATATCTTTTGAAAGAATGCAAACATTTTGTGCGCAAGGTACATTGTGTAGCTTATTATGGTGTCCATTAAGGATGTCCGAGCATTTCCTGATTTACGTTACGTGTAGTAAATTATTGTGATTTTATTACTTCGTATTGTTATAAAAATACATTGTATTGTAAAAAACTTGATAGTAAGCTCCGCAGTAAAGTCAGTTGAGACTTGTCTTAATTTTAAGGTGCTCTTTTAGTCCCTATCATTTTGCGACATTGAAGTATAGAATAACGGTAATCAACACGTCTGAGCTATTAATTAGGCACTTCTGTATGTTTTACTGATAAATAAATGCTGGATTGCAAGCATCTACGTGTTGTTAATTGTATGATACTGAGTATGGATTGTTTGTTCAACGATTCTCAAAATGTATTGAAATAAAAATAGAAAATTTTCATCAAAATCAACAACGGATAGTTCTGACGTTAAAAGAAATAAGGATAGAAGTTGTAATAATGTTTGTTGGAGTTAAATTGTGCTTGATCGTGTTTACTCAGACTCGACTAAGCCTAGTAGTAGTGTTGATAATCATGGCGATGTGATTTCGCATTTGGGTGCTAAAGAAGTCCTTCATTCGACACCCAATTGCTTGACAGGTCGTCTTATTATAGATATGGACACATTTGCATAGGGACTTCAATCATGTGTAAGTTGTTCAAAACCCCTGAATATTATAAACACTGTGTCATTACGTAACTTTGGGTTGGCAACAGTCTTGGACATAGAATGTAAAAATTGTTCAGTGATGAATAATGCCCACACTAGAAGGAAATATGGAAGAGTGTATGACATGAACACAAAGTTAGCTATAGGTAAGTCTTTTTTTAACTTCATTTAATTATATTATTTCATTAGATTTATAAATAAATCTCGTTACTATATTAAGATCGTAAGTTAGACTGTGCACAGCTCTATGGTCCGAGACTGATTGACAATGCAGAAGCGCCACAGTTGGATGCACTTCCAAGTTCCAACCATTAACAGCTTTGTTACAGCATTTGTTCCTGACTTGAAAAGGCAGAAGGGTACTCATGATAGGGTTGTGGCAAATTGAGTTTTCCTGGGTAATTTGGGTTGTTTTCATTTAAATACTATTTTCAACAATATCAGTCATATGGTTTCCATAATTCATATAATATTAATCTTTCAATTCCCTTATTCAATCAATGTTATTCTCCAATCATCCATAAGAACACTATTTTTGCAGTCTAACATGGAGATGTAGATGTTAGTTTGGCTTAAAAGTTACCACCAGGTCCAGTGAATTAGTATGTCTGACTCTCTCAACAGAAATTATTTTGATGAGGTGGTTAAGCGTCATTTTAAAGTAATCACACTAATGTTTCCTTTACCAGTCATTGTGTTTCATTTTGGTAATCAGATTTCATTCAGGGGTTGGCATTCATCAAATCAATAGTATCTTCACTACATTAAACATGCCACAAGTTACCTATTCAATGCTAGGAAGAAGGTTTGTACAAAGTTTTTTACTCTATTTTACTATTTCACTTGTTTCCTAAATAATTATATTACTAATAACTTCATTTGTTTTGCCATTGGTTAACAATAACATCCTCTTACATAAGGCCTGCATGCATTCTTTTTCTTATGCTCTATGGAATCGGAGTTTTTTTCGTCTTTCCTATAACGTCAAAGACCAGCAATAATACACTCTTTTAGTTTAATGTAAAACACCTCATAACTATCTTATGAGGAGATCTGAGTTCAAGTCTCAGTAGGAGTTTATTTGCCGAGTCATGGATTACACTGTGTTTAAATTAGATAAGTTTTAAATCAACTATAATCATACGTTATTTCACCTTGTATCATGTTCCTTGAGTGTTTTCAATTATTGTTAATTTGTCATATAAGGATTCAAGATTTTCATTCAAGGGAAGGTCCGACATAACAACTAGTTTTTAAGTTCTCTTTTCAATCTGTTCATGTGTATCAAATGTGTTAGTTGATTTCAATTTGTTTAGGCTGGAAGAGTTTGGAAAGGTAGTGGAGACTATGGCACAAGAGAGTATGGATATATGTCTTTGCAAGATTAGGTTAGTCTGAATGATGAGTAAGTCTGATGAATTATTTGTCTGATTGAAAAATACATTCACAACTGCTAAGTAAAACTTTCAAGACAAAACTTGCAGTTATATGGAGTAAAAGCAATTCTCTTTTATATTGTGCTTTAAACAGGATTCTGTACGTAGAAATATGTTAGGCTGCCTTAATACCATTCTCATTGTTTTCACTTTTGAAACATTTTTTTTTAATTGGTACACTTTTTGCTATTGTTGTACCAAAGTAGGATATAAAATTGATATTTATATTCATGTATATCAAGGTTGGACTGTCTGTTGCACTTGTATGAAATCTTATAAGTCTTTAGAATATAATATGGTAATTTAGCGACCATCTCACCTATTTATAGCATTTACAGGACCATTTTTTACAAATATAGCTTCCCCTTCCACATGGAGCAGACAACATTTCCCTCTTGATATCAAAAAGTGAATGATTTTGTGGAAGTGTATGACCTGTCATAATCAGGTTCACACCCAGAACTTCAAAGTCATGATCTTGTGGTCCATTACATAGCCACAGTTGTTACATACAATGCCCTTTTTTGGTTGTTTTATAACATTTTCAACTATTTTGATGTATGATAGAAGCTTATTTGTTCTTTTTCATAAGGAGAAAACTGAAATTGAAGTCAGTGTTGATAGTGGTTGGCAAAAAAGAGGAAGTGCTAGGCATATGACAGTTTGTCAGGTATGTTATGTTTTATCGCATACTGTAGGCGCGATATGCGCTACCTGTTTAAGCTGCCGACAACGATTTTCTGTTGGTCAGCGTTTTAGTCATTGCCAAGAATTTCTAGACGGCGTGCAGCATGCCGATCAAGTCATCAGGTTATGTACTATTTTTTCATGAAGAGTTATTTTGTTTTTTGGTAAGAAATTAATGCTTTATGAATATTTGTATCATTATTTAACATTTTCTAGACTCGTCATGATTTTATAAGAATTTTGTTGGTATTATTGAATGTTTCCAGATGGGAGCTACCCCACCCACTTAGTATTCTTAATAGCTTAATTTAGATTTGTATGCTGTTTTCTTATTTTTTCTTTTATTTCAGTTTATCTTTCTCGAACTATCTCGAACTTTCTTGAACATTACATTAGAAGAATGAATAAACATAAACATATATATACATGTATATATATAGAACTCTATTGTTTTTGAATAGTACACATACCAATCATTAAGTTGTATCAATCTATTGATCTAATTCGTGATGATAGTGTCAAATGGTCTGAATTGTAATCATATTTATTTATTGGATTTAACACCGTGTCAACACAATTAAGGTCATTTTACGGTGTCCAGCACACCTAACCTTGCTTTCCTGGACCATTGCCAATAACGAGTACTCACCTACCCTTTCACAAGGCCGGAAACTTCTCCTTATTATCAATGGAGGAAAATCGGTATTATTGTCAAATTTTCATGGAAGGGTATAACCTCCCCAGGTGGGATTCGAACCTGCACCTCCTCTGGCACGAGATTCCAAATCCTGACACGGTACCAACTGTGCTATCAACCTGGGTTGAATTGTAGATTATCAATTTGTTTAATGTATTATAAGTCAATACTGAAAATAAAGATCTTTCATAACAAGCGATAAATGTATGTCTCGCATTCACTTTAAGTTTTACTACTAAGAGATATCCTTCTAAATTTTTTAATCTGATATGGCATGTAGACTATAGATAGAATCATTTAATTGGATATTAATCTTGGTTGCTCCCGGTCAAACGCTGTTATGTTGATTGGACTACGTTTTTCATAACGTGTTTATTAGTTTGTATTTGAATTCTGTTTTTTGTTTTTGTAATCATATGACAGATTAATTTCATTTGAACAGGACACTGTGCTATGATAGACACAAATACAGGAAAAGTTTTATCGTATGAAGTAAGATATGTAGAAAATGCAACAACAAGAATAGGTCAACATTAGCATATTCCTGAGGGTATACACAAGGTTTAGATGCCAATGTTAACAATCCTTTTGGTGACCATTCCAGCCGTGATGGAACTTGGTGTAAGTTAACTGGGAACCCTTCTGCTAGGTAACAACATTACCATATGGAAAACCATTGAAAAATAATGAATTGAGGGAAGCACTGAAAAATGTTTTTGGGGCATGTAAATTTTGCTTCAAAATGCATGTAAAATGTCACTATAATTATGTTCATCAATATATAAGTGGTTATGTAGTAGGAATTGTACTTAACACAGTGTGCGTTATTGGATATTTGGTTTAAATCTTGACAATTAGACTGTTACTTTTGATGTGCAAGAAATGCACTTTCAACTGCAAAATTGGTACCTAGCTATCAGAATAATCAGGGATTTTCAAGGTATAACTTACATTTGTCTAAATGCTTTGGCAAGGAATGCATGGGCTTGGATGTTAACAAGTCAGATCATGATTCGTTTAGTTTGTATTAATATTTCTAAGTAATCAAACCATTTTATTATCACAGACATGCCCAAGGTCATGTTTTATGTCTTTCTGACCATTGAAAGGAGACTGAAAGACTTTATCACATGTGGTGTTTCATAGATCATTAGTTCAAAACACTCAGACTGCTTCATTTTATACATATGGTATACTTACTTATTTTAGCTCTAATTTAAAACAATTTCTTACAACTAAGATTTATCACTTTCAAGTCCACTTACTGGTACACAAGATTTGAGCTTGTTGAATAAAGTTTCTTGCTCAAGGAAACAACTGGGTAGGTTTGGATGTGATTCAAACCAACCCTGAGCTGGCTATCCAATGATTACCACTCCAACATGGGAAATGCTTGATCACGCCTGCATCATTTTATACATCATTGAATATTAATTACTGTTTTACCCTTGTCCGTGCGTGTGTCCGTGCGTGTGTCCGTGCGTCCGTCTGTTACAAAATTTCCGTCGCAGTTTTCTCAGCAACTATAACATGCACCAGCCTAAAACTTTGCATATTGCTTCATCCTATAGTCCCATGTGGTGTAAAGCGATTTCATGCTCCTTGCTCATCTACTTCCTGTTTGTCGCATATTTTTAGATTTTGGTGGAGGTATCACTAGTGAGCATTAGCTCACAGATTTACTTGTTTTATCAATGTGTTATGTTTATCTTGCAGAGTGTATCAGAAGCCAGAAATAAGTTAAGAACTATGTCATCTCTGGCTGATGTTTCAGATAATGTTTGGAGTATTGCTGAGTGTTAAAGGTAAAGTGAAGCAAACTGCCTTTACTTGGTTTGTTGTCCTGGGTAGAGACACTTAACTACAATTGCTGACTACTTGGAAGGAAAAAGGTTTTAAAGCCTACAAAGAAAACATGTAAGTATAAAATATGAATATACGGTGTACATGTATATGAACTACTAATGTATTCATTGAATACACATTTTATTATAAACTTGATAACTGTATGTCAGTGATGAAATGTAGTACTATTGCATAGATTAGTAGATGCACTTGATTGTTATGGAGCACTTTGAGTGCACTTAGTATTCATTTGAACTATGGATGTTGTTCTCATAGAGAAATATTGTTCTACGATTAGAAAACTTTTTATTTAAATTGTAATGAATATTTCATAGTTTTTTGACGTATTAAATATTCATATTAATATATGAGCAATTAAATATCTTAAAGTTTTTAGAACATTTCTTCCACTCAGCAACTTGAACCAGTGTTGATTTTATTTGTTGCTTATACCTACCTTTACATGTTTAACTGATTTCCTCCTGCCAATAGACTATATCCGGAATTCAAATATTTGGGTTTTTCCATGTAGGTACAAACAAACTTTCACCATTACAATGAAAACATGTGTACAAAGAACAATAGGATTTAATCCATATTTCGTGATTTTTATCAATAATGTGTAACAAACTTTGTTTGTACCTACATCACACGGACGGAAAAACCCACAAATTTGAGTTCCGAATTAAGTCTATTAATCAAACGTCCTCTAAATATATTGTACCTAAATGCATAATATTATTTTGATTTACTTTGATACACAGAAATTTTTTTCCGATGAGATTAACTCTCTTTAAATGTCAGGTTTATATCTGATATAAATTATTTACCTTTTCTATGTTTTAAACACTTTTTTCCAGTAAGAGTTTAAATGTATCTGGAAAGAAATAGTCATCTATAGCAGTTGAGACTGAGTCAGATGAACATGTGGTAAGCACATTTTGTCATGGTTATTGTCTGTTAATTTTTTGCAGATAACTTTTGTAATGAAAGTCAATAAACAATTCAAATTTTCTCAGTATAAACAATACAATATTTATGTTTATAAGATATTTATTTGTTCTACAACTATTTCTTTCATCTTTGATAAGATATTAATTAAATATAAGTTCATAGAATATTGAATACATTTATTGCTATGACCTATTGTCATAGAGTCTTAAGTATGTATGATGTGAATGGAAGCATTCATGTTTGTGTGTGTTTAATTGATTGATCAGAAGAGTTGAGGTGCAGAGACAATATGGCTTTTAATGATGATAATTGATGGTTTTAAATTACTGTTTTGTTTAACCTACCAAACAAATCAAGTTGTTGAGAATAAGATAACTATCATAACAGTATTAAGTAACATGGTCTAAACCAGCCCTGCATTCAGTTACCGCAAACGTTTCAAAACGTTCCGTAACGATACATTCGGAACTCCTCGGCCATTGGTTGCGATTAATCTTGGACATATTTAGACGCTATTTTGAAACTACCGGTGTTGAAGTAAACAAATATATGATCGTTTAGCCATTGAGTGATGTTTCGTTTATAGTCCGTAAATTTTGAAACATCACTCATCGCCTTAACGATCCCATATTTGTGTATTAGATGAGATTATTCGCAGCGAATGACCGAGGAGTTCCGAATGTATCGTTATGTAACGTTCTGTAACGTTTAGTGTAATTGAACACGCTAATGGTTTTGGCTCAATATATATATTGTGTAACCTATGTGGACTGTATAATTAGGTTTTGTGGCATTAATCATTACTGCAGATATCATTTCAATGATTCTTTTATAATGAATGAACTTTGTTATTTTTTGTAGATAATGTCTTATAAAGCAGACAGTGATATTATGGAAAATAATATCAAAGAAGAATTAGAGAAACTTAAGGTACAGATATAGTTGCATATCTTTTCAGTGTTATAGATATCTTACACGGATTATATAAATCAAAATGCAGAATTTCTGTGTGACATAATTCCATATTGTAGCAGGCATGCTAAAGGTGTGATTCATAGATTGTTTGTAAAAGTTTTCTTTAGACTGTGAGCTGCAAAGCTAATTTGGCATTCATGATCTTGATAGGGGTTTACAAGTCTGTGCAATATCGGGTCATGATAATGTTTTTACCAGCTAGTGGTGCTTTTCACAAAAATTCTTACGAAAAAAATCTTCGTAAGTCAAACGCAAGAAACATTAATAATACGCTCATTTTTTGGCTTATCAATTCTAAATGTTATACAAATTGTGTAGAATTGTGTATATCTTTTGAACATCATGTCACGTAATGCTTATTATCCATCTGACTTAGATGTGCTAATTATATGAAACTGACTTAAGAAGATTTTTTTCTTAAAGAAGTTTTGTGAAAAGCACCTGATTTGTTTCTTAGACAAAAAACCCATAAAGAAGTCTTAACCTGGCTTTGATATGTATTGTCAACATATTTCAAGGAGTATATATAATTCCCATATTAATGTTAACTTTTAAAGATGGTGTAAACTATTTTGTAGTTTAGGTTCAAAGATCTATAGATACTCTAGTAAATCACAGAGTATAATATTCCTGTGAAGCAAGTTCACTCATTTTGTTAATGCTTTTATTTCATTCCTACAATATTTATAACTTAATCTTGTTATGTTAATACATTCATTGCACACTAACTTCTCAAATATTTTGCAGAAAGAAAATGGGAGGAAAGATGCTCTTGTGAATGAACTAAAGAATGACAATGCACTATTGAAGGTAACTTTAATCAAGTACTATCATCATTGCTAAACAAAGTTATGGAAGCAATGAAGATGCTTAGTAAAATTTTGTATTTACCATGGTTTTAATGTTAACTTAACCATGTATATCTCTTAAAGTTGAATTGTTCTAGATTTAATTATGCATAGGATAGAGAGAGCTGACATATCCATTATGCATTGCCCTTTGTTCTGGTGACTAGGTTGCAGTCAGTTTTATTGTCTGAATTTTTGTATTGTCCATTAGACTTATAAATTCCCTACAATTGGTTTAGCTTACATGTTATTGAAAATACAGAAGTATAAAATCAGATTGCTGAATTGCTTTGTATTAACATCATTACCAAGAATTGCTTACATTCAGTTTATGTAGTTTTAATAATTAACTTTTGCATCCATATAAGGCTCTTTTTAAGGAACTAAAATTCATTGAGATTTATCATCTATGTCGACATTGAAAATTATGTGAACTAAGTATTGTAGGCTTAAAGTCCATGGATGATAAGTTGAACTGTTAATATAAACAGATAATCAGTTATAAAACATGAATTAAGATAAAATAAATGTTATATTGTTCTTCCATATTGTATGTATAACAAAGTATTGAATATGATTTTACATCTTGCCTATGAAAACAACTATTCATGGGTCATGATTTTCAGTCACTTAGTTATTTGTGTACTATAAATATTGTATAAGGGACTTTAGTCAGTTACTTCCCCTTGTATACTCATCTAATGGTTAGGTCCTATTAGTTGGATTACTCGGATTTTACCCTTACTTTTCAGTGTTAATATGCCAAAATTAATCCTAAATAACTTTTTTGTAAATCATTTAATTTGTTTGAAATTCAAGCTAAGTATTTTTAGGGTAAAGAACTATTTAAATTTGATCACTTCTGTAAATGTCTTTATTAGCAAGAAAGATATTAGATGAAATATTTTGTTATCCTTACATAGGAATTCAATGATAAAATCCGAGGATTCCAACTAATAGGACCTACTTACCAATTGGATTGCTTCAGATTTTATCAGGGAAAGATAACTGACTAAAGTCCCTTATTGTATGCTATATGTTGCAAATATCAGTACTAACACTATCAGTATTTGTCTGGAAATACTATATACTATACATAGAGTTCTTTGTTCAATTCGTTATATGACTAATTGGGTGTAAAAGTACTTGATAAGAAAGCCATATTACTGTGTATACAAGAGGTGTTCAACTTATATTTGAACAGATCTGAACTCTGATTCTGAAGCCTATGACCGGATTGTTTCCTCTAAAAATTGCTTTTTATATGTATTGTTATGTAAATAATCATGTTCTATGAAACAAAATTATTTAAACTTATTTTATCAAACATATTTATAGCATGTTAGTTGACCACCCCAAAACATCATTTTTTAGAGTTTTACCACATTTTTTGCTCTTAGATATGGCCTGTTGGATGTGTTATAAATGTTATAATTACCTTTTTGTATCCCAAATAGCATGCGTAATTTGATAAAACGAAATTACGTCTTTTAACAAAAAAATATGCATTTTGTCATTTTAGACTTTAGTCCGAAATCAGTGTTTGAGAGCATATATCATACATTCATTAATGTTACATAATAGATTTTGAAAATATTTAATTAAACATATCCTTATTAACACTTTAATGTCCAAAGTGTGTAAATTGAAAGGAATGCAATAATCAATGATGTTTTAAGGGGTCAAAAAGTGATCCTTTATAGGGCAATTCAAAGACAAGTAAGAGAAAGTCGTCACGGTTTGGTCAAATTTAGTAACGTATAAAACACTATATTTTCCCTTTTTTATAATTGAATGTGCTAAATAATATAGTCATACACCAATTTCATAGACATGATTTGCTTAATAGTTGTAGTTACTTTGATATGACCATGTTTAGAAGTATTTACTTTAGCTTTCATTGCTTGATATGACGTCACATAACATAAATATAAAAGCCTTATTCAAAGCCTGTGTAGAGGTTTCGAAGTAGAACTTTGGGAATGTGTGTCTTTATCACAAAAACTAAACATATACATATATAAAATGAATTAGTGGTAGCAGAAACATTCATAAATAATGTTATTTATCATGTACTTGATCCAGCTCAACGTTCATTTAGATAATGTTGTTGTCAGACAAATAAAATGCAATTTCACGCACATTTTGAACTTCAAAGAACACGAAGAAGTAGAAATATACATGAACAAATTGTGAAAGAAAAGATTTTGCAAAATCTTATGGGATAAAGATGAATAACAACTTCTAAAGTGACCGTTTACTTTAGATTTCGCTATGTTCAAAACGCCAAAACTACGGTCCCTTCATTATTGTTTAATAACAGCCTTATATTGTTTCAAATTTTTAATTGTATTATGCCAGTCGATCATAGACAATCCACTTGTAACATATTCAAGTAAAATGTGGATATTTATTGTCAGAAATTGATTTTTATCCCATCAAAAAAGTGTTCAAATATAAGTTGAACACCTCTCGTATGTACCTGTAATATTAACTTATATTTTGTTATTTCAGGTAGAGAACATTAAAAATATCAGAATTATAAAAGAGCTAAGAAAAGAAGTGAAGAAGGTACTTGGCTTTATCAAATTGTATTGAAAATTATTTATTTATCAGAACTGTTAATTGTGCTCCATGTGCTGAAATTCTATTAATGATCCAATTGTCATGATTGCTGCAAAATTTGTGTTACAATGTACAAAGTGTTATTAAGTAAGACAACCTTATAACAGTCAGAGTTACAGCCAGAGGACTGATGTTACTATGTGAACACCATACTATCTGACAACTGAAAGTTTGACATCTTGTATTTGACAAACAACTCGATCAATCTACATAGAGACACCAGAGTTATTATCATCGAATTGCATGCATACATATGGATTTGGACACATTGATGTCTAGTTGATCAGTTAAAAATAAATGTAAGCATTCAGGTTAAACAGTTATGTGAATTTACATTGTCGATTGCTAAGTATATCAAATTTCTTGTTTTACAGATGTCTGATTTATGTACAAAATATGATAAAATGCAGGAAAATGTTCCTCAAGAAAAAGAAAGCAAAAAGTAAGTACAAAGTGATTTTCTTGTTTCAATTAGGCATTGAACAGAATGGTTAATGTGTGTCTTTCATAATAATGGTTTTGAAATAAATGATGAAATATTTTCATGAGGACTCAAAGTGCAATATGAATAAGCCGTTTCGCGTTAACTGCGGGACTAATGTCCGCCCATGCGCAGAACTACTTCCCAGTGGGTAACCAATACAACGCTGCGGCTAGGGAGAAAGGGGTCAGTTTTTTCAGATTCCCCAAAGACAAAAGGAAGAGAAGAGCATGGGTTAGGGCTGTCAATAGAAAGAATTGGACTCCAAACGACGATTCTTGGATATGCTCCGATCATTTTGTAGATAGATGGCACGGGATGAGCCTTCCGACTTGAATTATGCACCTACCATTTGTAGTTACAAGGCTCCACAATTAACACCTTGTAAGCTATTTAGAGATTCTAGATACCATGAGAGGTCAGAAAATAAGGTAATGTTTTATCTAGAAATTATAAATGTACATGTATAATGATTGTGTTTAAATGGCTGATGGATGCATGCATTTTCTTGAAATTCACAGTGCATTCTTCTACTGCATTTAATGAGAGAAACTATTGAGACTAAATAATGAAAATCACTTTATTTCATAGATTCTAAAGTTTTTGAAACTTACATAGAATTACACATTATCATGCAAATCAATCTCTGGACACTGCGATCCCCTCCCTCGAGTGATACAGATAGGACCTAGTGATAGAGTGTCTATAGGTATTTAACAATGTTTTTAAGCAATATATTGCAATATTAACCAGTATATTGGTTAACTGTTACACCCCTACCAATTAGGCGTAAATATCAATAAGTCACAGGGAAAGAAAAATATGCAGCGATCAGAACTCGAACCCAGGACCTCTCGCTTACAGGGCGAGTGCTCTCCCGACTGAGCTATCCGGACGCTTACATATCCTTCTTCCTATAATGTGAACAGCTAAGTGCTGTGACAAAGAGTAACGAGTATTATTTTTTTTATAGTACATTATCTGGTATCAAACCATATTTGATTTTTTTATTTCAGGCTCGCATTCAAGAATCTATTAACAATGAGCTAACAATGGAGGCCAGCAAACAATTTTCTGTTATGACACATTCCTCATATTGTTTGCATGATGATGCTAATATTAATTCATCTTCTCCAGCATTTGAGGACACTTTATCAGATACCAACATTGTTATTACTACATCAACAGGTATGAAAAAATCGATAAACCTTCAGTAATCTGCTAGTACTTATGATGATAATACCATCTTTATAATTGTTTCTGGTTACTGTCACCTTTAGAGTTAGCTGAGTCTAAGGAAACTACAGGCTGGTTACAATTATAACAATGACAGTGTTATGCAAATTACTCATTTAATATGACAAATTTGCAATGTTATTTCAAATAGAAATTTATCAGTTATATCCTATCTATGATAACATTGTTATGCCACATTTGTTTCTTTTAAATCTGTAAATCATGACTATTTCTATTAGGGCTCTACACCGGTATATGATATATATTGAATACCGGTATTGTAGGTTCGATAGATATATCGGATCAAACATTTCCGTATCGAACAAAATATCGATCAATGACGGCCATACAAATAAATACTTAAATACCATGGCCTGCATATCAGTTGATATTATGTATCGCCATATCAACATTCTACTGATTCTAACTATGTATGTAATAATATATTGACGAATAATATCATAATATGACATTCCTTAAGCAAACGTCTCACACCGGATACGTCATGTTATGTCATTTTTCTATCAAAGGGAAGTAAATGTTGTGGTTAGAATGTCCATTTAATTTATATTTACTTTTGTTTTCAATTAGTCCAGAAACCAATGATCATTATTTAAAATGCAGATCAATTATGAGAGCAAGTCTCTTGGATTTGTTCCGGTAGTTCCGCAATGTAAAGAAAATTTGATAGGTCATATTAGTAGCTGAAGTTCTGAAAGAGCTAGTTTGCTTTTTAATTTGCCAATCTTTGTCTAGTGTCATATAAATATGAATTACTGTAAATAATTCTCACTAAAACCAAACATCAACAAATGTTATTATTTTACCTAACGCACTCAATCAATGTTGATGTTAATACACTGACTACATGTAATCGTGTCACCAAAACTCGTCTGCAACATTGCATTTGTCTGAGTATATGCCACCTTCGAAAAATAAAGTTTGGGGTTATTAAATTGTAAAAAGAATGAACAGACCAGAATGTACAATATGCTGCAAAACTGTTGTAAGCAAAGGGGACAATACAACAAACTTGGCCGTGCATGTCACCCTGTAAGCAGAAAGATTATGTCTAGACACACACTCACTCATTTTCATACCAAGAGACTATCAAGATTTTCGAGTAAGATCGTGAAGATAACCTCTGGGTACAAGAATGATACTTACTAGATGCAATAATAGTTCTTTAAAATGCAAACGTCAAAGACTTGAACATTTAAAATATTAATAAGACAGTGCATTTAGTAGTGTGGTGTTACAAACATCAAAATCAATGAATAAAACATCACTATTTTTAAGTTTTATAAAAATTATATTTATCATTAAAATATCATATGATATATCGAATATCGATCATTTTGTATCGATACGAATATCGTATCGATCATTCTGACCGATATAGAGCCCTAATTTCTATCATGTAAATGTAACTTGGTGATTGCTTAATATTATATTACATTTCCATGTTTTATTTGAAATAAGGGAGGCAACTCATAAACTAAATCATTGATTATAAACTAGTTATTTCCCTTTATACTTATATATTTAATATGTGTTGATGAAGCATGATTGAATTTAATGCGGAGGGAAAATATCATGCATTTTTAGTATAAATTAATTTTCATTGATAATATCTCTTGTAATATTATCATTATACAATGTGTTATTGCTTTATTCACAGGAACTCAATGTGATGCTGATCCGTTTCTCCTAGAAAACCAACAACTAAAACTTGAGAATGACTCCCTTAAAGATCAACTGAAACAACACATATGGAACACTGATAAAATTTCCAACAATGATTCAATGACACGATTTTATACCGGTTTACCTTCATTTTCTGTTTTCATGTGGCTATTTAATATTCTTTCTCCCAAAGCTACTAGAATGACCTACTGGATTGGAGAAAGTTCCACACCATCATCTAATAAGTCTAGACAACATCCATCTTCACTACCTTTGATTGACCAGTTTCTATCAGTTTTAATGAGAAATAAACTAGGATTATTTGTGCAGGACATGGCTTACAGATTTGGTATTTCCACTGCGACATTCTCCAAATATTACACAACTTGGATATGTTTACTATATGAAGAATTAAAAATTATGAATCCTTTTCCATCAAGAGATGTGATATGCTTCTGGCATATCGTGACAGCCCTAGTTATTAGAGTGGTGTATTTTATCACATTAATTGATAGAACTTGTTATTTGTTATACCCCCGCTTCGAAGAAGAGGGGGGTATACTGTTTTACCCTTGTCCGTGCGTGCGTGTGTCCGTCCGTCTGTCTGTCCGTCCGTTACAAAATTTCCGTCGCAGTTTTCTCAGCAACTATAACATGCAGCAGCCTAATACTTTGCATATTGCTTCATCCCATAGTCCCATGTGGTGTGAAGCGATTTCATGCTCCTTGCTCATCTACTTCCTGTTTGTCGCATATTTTAGTTTTTGGCGGGGGTATCACTAGTGAGGATTAGCTCACAGATTTACTTGTTTGTCCTGCATCAGCTAAACACCTCCTGGTAAAGGTTTTGGATACTTTTTATACTGGGTTTAACGCCGTGTCAACACATTTTGGTTATTTAATCTGGTCCAGTGCATCTAACCAAGCTTTCCTGGACACTTGTTTGTAACCAGTACTCACCTACTAGTCCTGCAGTATATGAGGTGAACCGTGCACTTGAGTCCCCACAAAGTTTTTTTGCTGTTTCTATATCTTCGAAAGGTGCTGAATAAGAATCCGAGTGATGACATCCTGTCATCCTTGAGCAATTTGCATAATATGCCAATTAAGTCCGCCATTATAGAAATTCCGTTTTTCGCTAATAACTAAATAGCCAACTTGGATACAAAATTAAAATATGTATCCATACCCATGTTTTCAGGGTCTATCTATCACATGGTACTAATATCAGCTTGATCAGATCATTTAATTATGCAAATTTATGCAAATTATGTATTTTATGAAACACAATATTTGGTTTCGCTATACAAATCAACGTCTGTAGATTTTACATTGAGATTTTGAGTAAAATATGTTTATGTTATGCTAATTTTGTATATATATTAAATACAAATTACGTTAAAAATTGTAGGATTTTGCCTCAAACATTACATGATGTCATGAATATTTATGCCACTGTCTAGCTTTCTGTTGATGGCTTGATAATTTTGATTCAGCTTCTATACCTTTAAACAGAGCTGATTAAGAAATTTAGTAATGACATCCAGTCACCCTTGAACAATTAGCATAATATGCAAATTTGGTCCGCCATAATCGAAATTCCGTTTTTCGCTAATAACACGATAACCAATCATGATAAGATTTAAAAATATGTGTCTGCACCCATGTTTATAGGGTCTAGCTATCATATGATACCACATTCAGCATGATCAAATGTTTGCATATGCAAATGTATGCAAATTAGGTTTTTCAAATGAACTGTTTTTCAAGTAAATTTTTTTTGTTCAAAATTAAATACTTCAAAAAGGAAATTTTCCAGGAATTATAATTGAATCAAATAATCTGTCAATTGCGACCCAATTTATGTTTGGTTGGATTTCAATGTCCAGAATGGCCACATCATGAGATTATTCACATATAGTGCGAACAAATTGACCCCAACCTTACCTTTCACATTTGCATCTAATTATCATCTACACATATCCCGGCGAAAATCAATACCACGCATACTCTATACTTCGGCTCGTTACGTAATTAAGATAAAATAAGACATGTATAGAGTATACACAGCCCGCAACAACTCACAATTCAAATGCACTCAAACGGGAAACTCGTGTTTTTACCTTTTTGATTACAATTAATAATAAGATGGATGGGGGGTGGCGGTTGTGGGGCTAAAACCCACAACCTTTTAATTGGTAGCTAGCCTCATCGTATAATCATCTGGTCCGGTCTATGTGTAATAGACACTCATTGTATGCTTTAAATGTACTTTAAAATGAATCCCTGTGTTATAATTACATTCGAGCCTTGACGATATAATCCGATTGTTATCGAGCATTAATACTACATTCGTATTCAATGCAATGAATATTCTTGCATAAAGGTCAGGTCGGGGTCAATTTGTACGCACTATAACACATTTATCAATGAATTTATATAAAATGAATGTTTAAATGTGTTACTTATTATCGTGTGGCCTACGCACATGGGTGCTTTCAGCTCAATATAATATTTTGAAGGGGTGTGCTTTTACGCCAGAACCAAAAAAGGGAGAACAATAGATTTATTTGAATAGTACATCCTAAAATTGATTGTAAAATTAAAGCTACTTAATTCAAAAGCGTTTCCTTATCATAAAAACATCCTGTCAGTGTCATTGACATAATTTTAGCATATATTTGATTGATATACATGTACTACACGGCAATAGTAGTAGCTTGAAAGTCTTACTTTTTTTCGTGCAGATTTGACCTCTCAACATTGTTTACTGTGGAAAGAAATTCATGAAACTACATGTGTCAACTTTATTCACTTGCTCATAGTTTCCACTAATTAATTTACTCAAGATTAGATAGAACATTCACGAGAGGCATGTATATACATATAATAACAATTCCAGCATTAAGGAATGTCGTATTCATAAATCTATTGCTAGCATGTTCAATACTATTTGTTGCTTTTCAACTTTTCAAAATCATAAATGTGACAATGAGACCTTGCATGCATGTTTGATAACTAGATTTTGTATGAATGTTTATAGCATAATTGGTTATTGCAGGGAATCTCAATTCTGTAACGGCATGATAATCAGACTTAACAGGTATTTTTGACTATCACGGAAGGTCATGATCTGCAAGAATTGAATTGGGATAGCAAAACTTGGAATGTGCTGTACATGGTCATGGCCATACACACTTAATTTGTCTTTGTATGGCTAAATTTTCGACTTTAATTTGACTAAAAGTTGTTTTGCAGAGTACAAAAAATATGTTCTTACAAGTATTTGAATGCATCCTTACTTATCTTCCTCATTATATCAAAAATTGATTACAGAACATATTTTAGTAGGGGCAATAAGTCATTGGAGAAATTACGGGCACAAAAACAATATACTTACAATCTCATGACCGTAAGGACCTCGTATCTTAATTATCTAAAATTTATATATGATAAGCAATGCATGCTCTTAGTTTATGTAGAATACCTTAGTTCTATACACTGACTTTAACTTAGATAGAGACAAGGGATATCACTTTACTTTATGCACCTAATTTGCATAAGTATACATATCCAAATCATCTGATCATTATAATATTAGTATATGTTCTCCGACATAACACGAAACAAACTAATGCCATGGAAGCATATACATACATTGTAATATATACAATG
Source organism: Mactra quadrangularis (assembly GCA_025267735.1). NCBI lineage: Eukaryota > Metazoa > Mollusca > Bivalvia > Venerida > Mactridae > Mactra > Mactra quadrangularis. The sequence goes on along the minus strand of CM046305.1, from coordinate 40,287,440 downwards.
TATAATAAACAAACAAATGTATATAGGTAAATACATACTGTTTATGTTTGTCATATATGGTTATTGAGATATTATGAATTTTTTTCAAGTGTGTCATCACTCTAAATTTACAAACTAAATGCTTTGTCTTTACTTATTTGTAAATTATCGTTAATCTGTTCATAACAACTCGAAATTTGGTACAAGATCTTTATCTTATATAGTGAAAAAAAATCACTTTCCTATACTTAAAGACGTAATTTGCATACATCTGCATTTGCAAATCATCTCTGATAATGCTTAAGGTCGTATCATATGATAGCTAGACCCTAAAAACATGGATGCAGACACATATGTTAATTTTTTATCATGATTGGTAATTGTGTTATAAGCGAAAAACGGAATTTCAGTAATGGCAGACTAAATTTGCATATAATGCTAACTGCTCATGGACGACAGGATGTCCTAACTAAATTTCTTAGTCAGCTCTGTCCAAAAAACTGAATCAAAATTATCCAGACCTCCACAGAATGCTAGACAACGGCATAAATATACATGACATCATGTAATGTTTGAGGCAAAATCCTACTATTTTTAACGTAATTTGAATATTTTGCATATCTTTATAGCATCATTAACTGATTAAATGTAATTATTTGATATATTTGTATTTAATATATATAAAAGTAGCATAACATAAACATATTTTACTCAAAATATCAATGTAAAAACTACAGACGTTGATTTGTATAGCAAAACCGAATATTGCATTTTGTAAAATACCTAATTTGCATAAATTTGCATATTTAAATGATCTGATCAAGCTGAAATTAGTACCATGTGATAGATAGACCTTGAAAACATGGGTATGGATACATATTTTAATTTTGTATCCAAGTTGGCTATTTAGTTATTAGCGAAAAACGGAATTTCTATAATGGCGGACTTAATTGGCATATTATGCAAATTGCTCAAGGATGACAGGATGTCATCACTAGGATTCTTGTTCAGCACCTTTCGAAGATATAGAAACTGCAAAAAAACTTTGTGGGGACTCAAGTGCACGGTTCACCTAAAATATGGCATTTTACTGCAGGACTATACCCTTCCACAAGGCTGGAAACTTCTCCTTTACCTTTATAAGGGAAGAAAGTTGACATAATTGTCAAGTGTTCACAAAAAGGTATAACCTTCTGTGGTGGGATTAAATTCGAACCCCTTTGAGACACTGTGCTGTTTTTTAAATATTTAAAAAATGGATTGATAAATGTCTTACTGTTATCATTGGATGTCATGTACCAAGTTCTCTAAAACTCCAAAATGAAATTTGACTGGAACATTGACCTTTTATAATTAGAAAATTCTTGGATAAGGTTTTCCCTACAAAAATTTTATGTTTTTTGTTGTTGGGTGTAATGCCATAGCAGCATATTGTATAGGTCATATCACCGCAACTCATTGTCCTTGGAAAGGCTTAATTTTTATATTTAGCTGTTAACTAGTTACTAGGCACACACATGTACATCCGTCAGTAACCTCTAAACTTTTTTTTTACATATCACGAAACAGGGCCATTTTCAGTTCGGAAAACTAGCCGTTATCAGTTCCGTAATGTAAATACCGTTAGCGAGCGCTAATCGACACAAGTAAAAGGTTTTAATATGATAACAAAGTTTTTAAGATAAATCATCATAACCGTTAAAATTTCCTAGCATGATGGTTAGTTTTACACAGAGTAAAGCAATACACTTGGGAAATCATTTCTGGTACCGTCAAATTTGTTCTTTTTACCTGTCGAATGGGGAATAATATTTAGCAGGAATTATAATTTTCTTTTCGGGAGTAAATATATGATTTGGCTCTAAAACCTCAATTTAACTTAAAATGGAATTTATTCCGTCAAACACTACCAATGATTTTTAATTATGTAGGTCAGTTGTCAGTCACTGAAGAAAGTACGTGCTTAGTAGTTGGTTAACAACTTAATCCAGAGATTTAGCCTTTCCAGGATTATATATATATATTTATAATTGTTTATTTCAGGATAACGACAGTTGTAAATCTAGTCAGACATTCAACAGTAATCCTGAAAATATCTCTGTAATGGTTTTATCCTCTAGATGTCTTGATGTAAGAAAACTGTATGAGAACAATATACAATATGACTTGTAGGAAGAGATTGATTGTTTGGTGATATCATTTATACTACAGTACCCCACCAAAAGTTTGGAGATCTACTGAATAGCTTTTATTAGTTGGATTTTTCAACGAAAAAATTAGGCTGATACTTTGGTGAAACCCTGGCGAGTGGGTTGGCAGGCAGCGGGGGTCCGGTGTCGTAAACAATCATGTTAACGTTTTTAATTTACCATTTATTTCTGCCATTTATAGTCAGATCTTTATGAAACTTTCTTCCTTCATGATAAATAATTGCCCTTGGTATACCATTCATAAGCAATTTATTAAATATGACTTTCTTTTGTCACAACATTAACTTGATCTAAATTTTCCCTATTTTTCTATAACATAGTTTAGCTTATTTCATAGTTGTAACTTCAAAATTTACAAAAACTACAAAATATAAAGCAGAAAATAAAAGCTTTTCAAAATAAACAATTATCAAATTTTAGATAAAAACTATTCAGTAGCCATAGGAAGTGAAAATGTCTTCAAACGTTTGGTGGTTACTATATATTGCAGTGTCAAACAGAAGTATTATACTGTGTTATTAAATACTTAAACATTGACATTTATTGTTACAGAAGAAGATTGCAAGAATAAGAAAGATTTGCTCTAGTAAAATTATAGCTGTGTGTTTAAGGGGCAGAATAATCCCCATGCTATGATTTTAAGTATTATTCTATTCATTGGACATCATACAGAAGAAGTTAAGAATAGTCAAACCATATAAAGTCAACCAGTTGTCATTTTCACAAAAATCTTACGATAAAAATCATCTAAGTTACTAAGTGACATTCACTTTGCCTTCATTCCTTGTCCATGATGACACGATACAGAATGCAATGACATTACATGATACTATATATAGACAGGCTTTGTTATGTACAGTGTATCCTTGTTCTTGCTATTTGTGATAATGGGAACTAGTCAACTATTTGTTTATTTCATTTATTTTACTCACATGTAAAACTACAGTTCTAGCTGTTTTAGTGAACACATTCTCTGGTCTCATTGTTTTTTGGTAGAGACTCATTAAATTGTTTCAAAATATCTGAGTCCCATGGACCTGTCTAGAAAATATTCCTTCAGACTATGGGCAGGTTCTACAAGGCGATCGCTAGCTAGCACTATGTAGCAATTTCTTACATTTATGCTTTTTCAAAATGGTTGCCCCCTGTGCGGTTGTGTTTCTTTTTCAAGAATACTAATAAATATTTCATTCAATGCATATATTTCGTCAAAGCAGTTAATAGAACAATCATGGTGATAATTGATTTAAATGTTTTTCATTTGTTACAATTCTGCACTTTTTGTGTGAGACAGTCGCCATCTTGGGTTTGCTAGCTTGAAGCAAACCATTCTGTAGACCTCTTATGCTACAAAAATCGCTTTCTTGCGGAACGTAATTGTAAAAAATAATTGACACCTAAATATTGGTTTGTTTTTTAACTGGCTATGTTCATATAAGAAATGTTTACATGGACGACCTTCACCGTTGTTACTTTTTTTTAACTGATCACATGGGATTTTTTCATAAGAACCATGTGCCAATTTGTGCTTTTCAGCACATGCATGACAAAGCCAATTTTGCATCAATTACAGGAGCTTGACATTCTGTATTGTAGTTTGAAAATTCCCTCCTTCTTACAATAAATACTACAGGATTACAATGCTTAAACAAACTAACAAAACAAAGACTAATCACAGAATCAATCAGCCATCTAATAAACAAGACATTAATGTACAAATAGCATATGGTAATTCTCAAATGAACTTTTATATGAAGCAGATAATCGTCAAAATGTGAAATTTTGTCTAGCGTTTTGTTGTAACACTGAGTACATTCTGTATGATCGCTATTTTTCAGGTCGAGGTGAATATTAAAGGTCATATTTAAATTGAGATCAGATTTAAATAAAATATACGCAATTATAAAGGTTTTACACTCAAAATGAAACGGAAAATTAAAAACACCGAAAAAAAAAATCCCAAAACGATGTTTTTGTAACTTGAAAATTCGTAAAAATAGATTTGTCCCGGATTCCGACCGCGCTAATCTCCCTTGTTTAACCGGGTTTTATCCACGTCTACTACGTCATAATAGAACTCCGGAAAGGAGAGTTAAACTAAGTTTACGCTGATTATTGCCTTGCTTGATCAATAGTTTGAGTTCATAGCGTGCATAATTTAACTTTTTGTAATATTTTGGTGATTTGTAAAGCTTTTGGTTGTTCCTCGCATTTAGGACGCGATCGTGTTGAATTTATGGGCAAGTCTGTGAGGAATTATTGGTGCAAAAGCTAGGACATTGGAGCTGTCAATTGGCAAAGCAAATACCGTACGTTCGTTCGAAATAGATACACTCGTACAGCTAGTTGTGCTCGTTTAAATTGATGACAGCCAATTTGATGTGCCAGAGATACTTTAGAATACATAAGTAATGAATATCGCCACACGAGACACTTAAAAAATATTCAGTACTTCTAGATCTATATTTCAAGAGACTTTGAAACAGTCGCCTACCTGATGAGAAAATTAAACAGAAAGATTTGAGTTGCAGGCAAGTTGTCTTTATTATTTGCTATCTTCCATGGAATGTATTTATGTATATAATTGATTGATACCGCCATTATTTGATTATTAGAAAATATAGACCTACTGTTGTCAGAGGTGGATCCAGGATTATTTTCTGGGGGGGGGGTCCGAACTTATCTTCTTGGGTCCAAACTTTTGAACCAAAACCACATTAATACACATATTGCTGAATATTGCAACATATTAAGCATAAAAACTGCATAACCATCAAATCTATGTTAAGCTCTGACAAAGCTTTGTTCATTTGTTTTTGTTGGGTTTAATATTAAGATCATATAATGGCGGTCGGTCAACCTACTCACTCCTCCCGGAAAGGTTATATCTCTGGATTTAGCTGTTAACCGACTACTAAGCACATACTTTCGTCAGTGACAGACCACGACATTATTAAAAATCATTGATAGGAGGGAGATTGGCCGCAGAAATTATTTCATGTCCAAGGCAAGCTCTACGATTTTGTTTATTTGATCAACTAAATATAAAATTCATAGTGGACCATTTTTTAATCTGACAGTATGAACTCGCAAACTCTACAAGTAGCGCAATGTAGGCAATTTGTAATGTACTAAATGTGTTGGGAAAAATATTCATTGTTAGTGTAATTAGTGATTATAATAAAATAATTTTAGAATGGTAAATTTTCAATTTGTGATAAACACGTCTTTTTTTAATGCTTACCAAACTTTAATTTGATATATTTGTATATGTCACATAATCATTTGCACTTTCATATGGAATACTGTATCTATAAATGTCTTGATTTGCTATTCCTGATGAAAACATCTGTTAATTACATTACTCTTGGAACATTTTATGCAATTAATTGACACCCACATCATTGTAAAATCACATGGTAGCAAATTCTTTCATGACATATTATATCACACTGTGACAGGAAATGCATAATCTTTATCTGTAACTGACCTAGACAGCCTGCTGTTTTATAACTGTATATAGTTTTTCAATAAACAAATAATTGTATGACCCCTGATATTTGATAATGATCAGAGTCCTGTGTTTTGGAATCTTGCCAAAACTGTCACTTATCTTAATACGGATATTCTTGCTCAAGGAAAATTAAGTGTAACATAAACAGTTAATATAATCAGTTAATTAATGTTGAAATAAACCCTTTACCCTGAAATGCAGTGTTATTAGGTGAATTTTACAGTAAAAGTATAAATTCTTATTTTCTCACTGCAGTGAAAATAAAAACTGTTTTTTTACTGCTATCAGTTATTTCAGGACAAAATTGTGTCATCTTTTAATTGTGTTTACAAGCAACTAAATACTGAAAAAATAAGGATCTGAATTATATTCAAACTTATCATTTTAACTTATGACTGAGCCCGGACTATGGCATTGTATACTGGGTAAAATGTGGTTATCCTTATTGACATAAATGTTGTATCATGTATGACTTAATTTCAAAAACATACTTGGAAGTTTGTATGAATGAAAATTAATAAAGATAATTACTGCTTTATCAGGGCTTTTCAGGGGGTTTTGGGAAAAAGGCCCCTGCCTTAATTGGGAATTTTTAATGCTGTAAATAGTCCGATTTGGGGAAAAATATCGACAAATCTACTCGACAAATCTAACCAATTTGGAAATTTAATCATTCATTTTTCTGCATTAAATCTTTATAAGTTTTGCTTTGGTGTCTCTGAAAGTGTTGCAGTGCTCTTAAAGAGTTTGTTCTGACAGTTCAGAGAAGCATTTAATGCAAATTCTCATGTATTTATTCTTTTTTTATGAAATCTCGTAGTTTCTTTAGTAAAGGCAAAAGACATCCTGTTCAAAGGGAATTATTTCATAAAATTTGGGATTTTTTTCTTGAAATTGGGAAAAATGGTCCTTTTTTTGCATTGGGAACGGGGCCCATATTCGGCCCGTGAGATAGGCTGAAAAAGTCCTGGCTTTATTAGAAACATTGCATTAAAATTGATAAAATTTAGTGATAGCCCTTCATTTCTGAGAAAATTGATAACCGGTTTGTGCCTTAAACATAAAGCAAGTTATGGTATATAGGCCAAACGATTATATTGAACCAACCACACGCTGTTACAATTTTCATTTTAATAACTTGCGCACAAATTATGTTTTTCAGGGTGCAAGCCACATGCTGCTCTAGAAAAAAATCCATAGTAAATTTCTTGTGAAAGACGTTAAACAGTTGTCTCCAGCAGAACAGACATGTGAATTGGAAACCTAAATCAAAAAGTTATAGTGTGAAGTAGGGTTCCAAATCCAGTCATTACATGCATTCTGCAATGGAAGCAAGGTAATGTAATGTGTAACTTAATAGATTTTAAGATTGATTAATTGAATGCTCTAAATCCTGTCCGCCTAGCACAGTGGGTAGCACACAAATCTACTAATAGGCAAAGGGGGTCATTAGCTACATTCTTTAACAAATAATTTCTATGACCATTTTTCCTCCTACCACTGATTCTAATTCAAGATAGACAGTTGTCAGTCAACAAAGGAAAAACGCACCACATTAACTTGTTAAAATCCTGAGATTTAGATTTTCACAATGGGCTAGGAGTAAGACTGACCCTTGATGTTTTGCTACAGTGCACAAGAGAATGCTTCGAGTATACATGAATTAAATTTCTAGCCACCTGGCTAGCTCAGTTGGCAGCGTTAAGTCTACTGATCATGGGATCGTTGGTCAATTCATGGTTTGGGGCATACTTTCTTGGTGCTTGGTTATGAAAGTTTTGATATGGCCATTCTCCTTCCTACCACTGATACTAAATCATGTAGGGCAGTACACAGTCAATGACTTAAGTAAGTGATGATGTACATAGGTTCCCCAAATTTTATGTGTGGATAACCCTTTGATAGACTTTTAGATCCAATAGTCAAAGGTCAAGGTCACTTGGACTTTACATGTATGAAAACATGTACTTTGTTCGGACAATAAATCAGCAATGACTGTACCCAGTTTCACCAAATTTTATGTGAGGGCCTTTATGTCTATTGGTTAAAGGACCCTATGTCAAAGGTCAGGCCCAGGGGAGCAACGGCATCATATAAGAACACTTTGTTAGGAGAATAACTCAACAATCACTTTACCTAGGTTCACCAAATTTAATGTGTTGATACTCTTTGGGTCAAGAGTGTGTCCTATTGGTTCTGAGGTTTCCATATGGGAATACTTAGTGCGGGCGCAACAACTGTACCTAGGTTCACTAAATCTTTTCTTGATTTTCCTCCGATCTAGTTTATGATATATTCTTAGGTCCTGGGGTCATAGGTCACCAGGACTTCTTATGAGACATAACACAGCATGGACTGCACTCAGCTGTATTTTTCCTGCCCAGCTGAGCTCTTGTTTTTATAATAGTTTGTCTTTATAGGTACATGTGTACACTCTCTAATGAAAAGGATATCTGGATGAATAACTACCATTGTTGGTTCATCATATTTCTAAACTTTTCACCATGTCTGCTATATAAATTATGTTTAAGCATACATTTAAAATTGCTCTATTTCTCTATAAAAGGAAAGTAATAACTAGGCCTGTCACAACATGCTAGAACAGATCACAGTATATTGCAATGTGCTAGAACTGAATCGCGATTAATATATAGCTTTGCAATCCAAAGACGCAGGTGACACAACACAATACATAACTTTTGCTTCAAAGAACTATTCAGTATAGTGGTATATTATAGGATTTTGTTAGGAAAGTGTCCGTTGCAGACTGGACTAAAAATAAGTGGGCATTTAATAATAATGAGAATATTCCGATATGTGTAGAACATAGTGCTAAATACCGGTCCATTAAATTTGTACCGCGATATGCTGCAGCTGCATATCACAATATACCGGTATAGCAACATATTGTGACAGCCCTAGTAATGTGTAATTTATTCTTTTTCAGCAGAGAGTATCCAAGATCTAATGAAAGCTATATAAAGCTAAAGGAAAAAGACTAGTTACAAATTGCGAAGAAAGTATGCTGTGCAGACGGGCGTTTACCCTCAGTTCTTCAAAAAGAAATAAGAAATGTAAACAGTTCCAGCGTTATATAATGAAGAATACTAAGTTGTACCAGTGCACCATAACTACTACGTATTTCATTGTGTGGCAAAGTAAAGATCCCAGCTTTTACAGGGGAAAAACCAGTTGTCACCAATTGATGTAGAGACGACTTGTAATTTTGCAAGTGTAAGGATCCATGTTGAAGGGGTCATTGGTGTAACTAGACAGAAGTACACAATTCTTAATGATACACTTCCTCTAGATTATCTTATGACTAAAGACAATAATGGCATTCCCACAGTTGACAAAAATGCCCATTATGTTGCTGTCTAGTGAATTTGTGTGACACTGTTGTTGTGTTTGATAGAGAAATAGTTTGATATCTTTATTGAATAAGTGTTGTAGTTGTTCTAAAATCCTAGTCGACCAAATTTATTCTAATATAAGTCATAACGTGTTGCTTTTTATACATATTTTTATGTGTATATTATGTACTTTTTCATTTTTTTGTACTATAAATTGTAATAAATATTCATAAATAATAAAAGCAGTTCTTACATTAATTATTTGTGTTGAAAAACATTGTATGAATGAGTACGTTTGTTTTGTCGCAAAACATTGTATAGGTCAAATAATGGCAGTCGGTCAACCTACCCATTGTTCGTGGAAAGGCTAAATCTCTGAATTTAGCTGTTTACCAACTACTAAGAGCTTACTTTTGATATTGATTGACAACTGCCCTACATAAGTATGAATCACTGGTAGGAGGGAGAATCGTTGTAGAAATTATTTAATACTAGGCTCAACAAAAATATACCCAGCCGAGGAATCCAACCCAGTACACCTCTATAGCGCTGTAGCAGCACATTGTTTAGGTCATATAATGGCAGTCAGTCAACCTACTCATTGTTCCTGGAAAGGTTGAATGTCTAGATTTAGCTGTTCACCAAGTGCTAAGCATATACTTTTGTCAGTGACTGACAACTGCCCTGCATAATCAAGAATCATTGGTAGGAGGGAGAGTTGATGTATAAAATTATTTCATGACGAAGCTCAACAATATTATGCCCCGCTAATGAATTGAGTCCTCAACGCTCGATCAGTAGAGTTGCATGCTACCAACTTAGCTAGCCAGGCAGCTTTGAATGAATAAAATACCATCTACAGTCAGATCTTGATACAACCACATTCTTGTTATACTGACATATTTTATGGGGACCAATAACAACATGTACATGGTAAAAGGAATTCATTACACTGACATATGTGTTATAACGACACATTTCTCAGAAACAAACCATATTGTTCTATCGAGATTTGACTTTATATGAATTTCATATTACTAAGGATGAAAGATGACAAATGTTTAAATGTCTGGAATTTCACAAGTTTAATAATTAGTACAGGTAAAAAGAGAACATTCGTAGTTGTTATTTTTAGTTACAATTATTGAAAGAAGAGAAGCAAATTAGATTAACCTAATTATATCAAATTCAATATGAGTCAGTTCATGCATATACTTTTGTTACCTCTAGTTTTAGAGAGATCTATACAAATTTACACACTAACAGATTTCATATTTACTTATTACTTAAGGTCATGAACACTGACTGACTGAGTCACATGTCACATTTCTGCAATTAATTTAGTTTATTTACATGTTATTAATTTGAGCCACATTTCACAAAAGACACATTTACTTCATTCATAACATGAGTTTTCGACAGTCTGGACAATACCCTAACTTAGCTTTTGGGTTTTGTTATTTTTAAACAAGGGAAATGAAACCATTTTATAGAACAATTTTCATTGTCACAGTATATTATTTCACCAAATTCCACCTGGTCGCAATAACACCATCTTTCTTCATTAGTATTAGAAATGTCTACGCTTGGGATGGATCTGTATTGGTCATTCTGTTGGTCTCGAGTTTTTAGCACTGACTCCTGCATTATTGGTTGGTGATAATAAGTTTTCTCTGCAGACACATTAATCAAATATTTTGAAGTTGGTGGTTTAGTGTAGAATTTGCTGACAAATTCAGGCAGAATTCCGACTAATGTAAATGTAAAGACCATTGTCTGTGGTTCAAGCATTTTCATGTTTCCTGTCGATGTTTGCGAATATAGTCAATTTTAGCTTTTCTTTCCTGTTCTTTACCCCATTTTGTAGCCTCATTTATAAAGAAATTTGTTGGATAACATATCTTCTTAATACAGTCACATTGGCTGGCTAGCACAGTACCCTTTTTCTCTGTTATAATACAGTGGGAAAGGGGCTTCTCTCTCATTCTCTGGGAGTGCATGACCTGAAAAAAGTTAAAAAAAGAATATAAACAAGACAATATAGGCTGAAGTCAGGTTCACTTCTAATAAAATCTAATAAAAGTTTTTTAATCCAATAAGTTGATGCTTGATATTGGCTAGCATAGAGCTCTCTTTATGTTGTTATTAGAGAAAACCCAGGTCAATAGTGCAGTTTATAGTGCACTGGGATTTAGAATTTCTTTTCATGGAGGGGGAACGGGTTCTAGTCCAACCTTCCAAGGTTAAACCCTTCCATTAAGATTTGACAATAATGCCAATTAACCTCCATTTAAAAGGTATATGGCAACAATTTGAAAGGTAGACCACCTAGTTTTCCGTCCGAAATAGTGAATATCCGAATTCCGTGACACTAGACGAAAACCGATTTTATTTGAAAGCATCACATCGTTTATAAAATAGTTAACAAGCATACATATACTTGGAATATACTCAAAATGATTATTTCAGTCTGATCACCTTACGAAAAAATATAGACGGTAGAACTTGATTAGAATCTAGACATTGAACTGTCATTGAATCTATCGATCAAAAGAATCATTAAATATCGTTCAAATGTTGCGAAAAAGGGAATAATTAGTTAAATAATGCTAAAATATAGTCTTATTTTACAAATATAGATCGATGTAGGCTTAAAACGGACAAATTCGCGCACTTACCGATCTCCGGCCGAATCTTCAGAAAATTCATCTTCCGACTCCGCCTAGGGCTCTTTCGATGCTTAATTCTTTTATAAAGTACTAATTGGAGCTGTGATTTATACTAGTACGGCTTAAATACTTCATTTTCCTCATAGACATTGTTAAAATAAAACGATAGTCCCTTTTTCAATCAAATACATGACCACTGTGCGAGTATCGCTATAGACAGCTAATTGAACCATAATAGCGGATGTTCAAAACTGACGAATAATCAGGGGAGATCACTCTCGCGGTACTTCCAAATCTCAGTGTGGTATATCGGTCTTTTTCCGTGCTTTACCGTTTTATTCGGTATTTTTTTTACGAAAAAATTGTTGATATGTAGTCTTGAACGTGTTTTAAACATATTATGTCGCGAAAAAACGAATTTATAGAAGACCTTTAAGTTACAAACAACTGTAATCAATATAATAACACCTTTTCGACACCTTTAGGGAATTGTCTGCTTAACTGTGGCGTTATGATACACTGTTCATGACAAGTTCGGTTAACAGTAGCATCATGTTATACTGTTCAGGACAACAACTTTTAATATCAAATTAATAAAAACGAATGTAAAAATAAAGTCGAATCATAAACTAAGATTAATGTAGGTCCTATAAACTTGATATATGAAAACCAAATGCGTGATGAATTTTATTTTGTTTTGTGTTATTGTATATGTTTATGGTGGAGGGTTTTCTCTTATTTTTTAAATAATTTATCTTTTTGTACAACGCCATTGAATATGTGATATAGAAATAGGCGTTTAATCAAATGAAGAAGTTTAAATTTAAGAACATAGATTTTTGATTAATATCACGTCTTTCACGAATAACCAAATGACTTCCGTAAGTTTGTAATGAAAATCAAGATTTTGATGTTAATGTTCAATGGCGGCCCCATGGTTATCTGAGAAAAGTGCATTGGACATTGGACAGAATTAGGCAGTAACAGCCGAAAAGTTCCGCATGCACAGACATATCAAAACGCATTCCATATAAAGAGCGCAGGCTCAATAATAAAGCTTTAATCAACCATTGCCAGTGACTAGCAACTATTCTATTATCCACTCAAGAAAATAGTTGGTGAACCGGCGTAGAATATATTTCATGACTAAACACTAAAGATATATTGCTTTAAAACCATAACTAAAGACGCGCTACTTACTGAACTGACCAGGCCAGTGTCTTGTTTTCATTTGGATATTAATTACCTAAGTTAAAGTTTGTATTTTGTTAAAAATTCAAACTTAGTTATATAACTTAATATAAATCACAGCAAAATCTGATCTTAAGAAAATTATAATATATTATGTTTTGACTAAAATTTCAGAGTAGACAAAGTAAAAATGACTCGGGATCGAGAGGTTCACCAGAACCAAGCACATCAACCGGAGATAGTACACCATATGGATCGAGGGCCGAATCAGAAAGAGACATAATACAAGTAAGTCTTTTTATGATTGGGTTATTTCAATTCAAATTTAATGTTCATATTGTCCTTTCAATTAAGTACTAGGTTTACACGTCATGTTTTATATGTTTTTAAATAATTCCCGTTTCAATATCAAACTTGTACTAAGGTATCCTTTAATGCATAATGTATTATGTAAATGTAATCATAGTCGATTTTTCTCTGTCATTATTATGAGCAAAAACGTCAACTATTAGAATTAATTATTGAATCCATAAGGAAGAGTATTATGTAGATATGCTCTCAGATAATCCAAACGATTTGAATTATGAAATATTGGCACTGGTGTACAAAGCATTGCATGATCGTATACTTTCAAACAAAAATATTTAATGTTTAATTTGATAATAAACCTGTTTATAGTGCAACAATAAGATTACAATCTTTATCAACGTATTCAACCATGCTTAATTGGAAAAATCCTATGAGATTTTAACCTTATCTATTTATTGAAACCGTCACTCAGATTTCGGTAAATTGAAAAAGGCTTTATTTCTCGAAAGCAGAGATTATACATGTGAACAAATGTTACATTTGTCTGTGCCCTAGCGTGATGTTTGTGATACTCACTACCTTGCGTTCCATTGTTTTCTGTTGATGGTAACATAAATCTAAACTAGATTATCGTTTAATTCTTGTTTTGTAAAGGGTCATTTGTCCTCAATTTTTTTATCTTATTTTAGTATTGAACTTTCTATGTAAGTATCTGTATACGACATTGTGTATTTGATAACAGTATCATATTTTCTTGACAGTCGGACGAGACAGTACCACATGGTGACCAGATGTTAAGACCCCCGTTTCCTGTTATACATATTCATGATGAAAATAAAGAAAACGAGAAAAAACGTGAAAAGGAACGCAAAGACGGTCTTGAGTGAGTTTACATTTTACAAACAATTTGTATCAAGATTAGTTGTGTTTGTTTGTTGGGTTTAACACCGTAGCAACACATTGTATAGGTCATGTACCGGCAGTCAGCCTATTCACTCCTCTTGAAAAGGTTAAATCTCTGGATTTAGCTGTTAACCAACCACTAAGCGCATACTTTCCTACATAACTGCCCTGCAAAATTTAAATCATTGACATGAGGGAGAATGGCTGCAGAAATAATTTCATGATCATTCCATGTATGCCCCGACCGGGAATCGAACCCACGACCCCTCGATCAGTGGACTTGCGTGCTACCAACTGAGCTAACCGGACGGCTTCAAGAGTAGTTGTAAAGAAGACATTGTAAATGATGTTAAGTGCGGAAGAATTTGTTCCATTAGAGACACAAATGATTTCGTTGCGACATACATTTTGAAACTTTGGTGATTTGGAATCACTTTATCTGGTGTCAGTTTTAACCAACTGTTAAAACCAACATTATTTGTGTTACTAACCTTTTAAAATTATCAAATGTTTGTTAGCGTCTGTAGGTGTAATTGATTTAATAATCTAACACATACGTGATATTTGATACTTCCTGGCAACAACACAAATTGAAGCAAAATATTGAAACAACTTGATATTGGAATAACATGGATTGTAACAGTATAGAAATACAAAATGTATTTGTAAATGTTTGGTATAAGAAATATGATAAAACAATTAAACTTTAATCATTTAATCTTTGTCATACTCTGATATAAGTTCAAATTTCCACATTAAATAGTTTATTTGATTTCAGATTTTGGGATGTTTGTCAGGTTATAGCAAGAGAGCGTGAGATAAGAGATGTTGATGAGGACAGAGGTTTACAAGTTGTTAAAGTGTTGACTTATTTCCTCATTTTTTGTATACTATTTTTTTGTGCTGTGGCACAGAAAATAAGTCTTGTATTGTTAGTAAAGATTCCCTACAATCATACTGCAGATAGAGAAATAGATGATCGGGATGTAAGTTATACATATTTTTGTGATTTTCGTTTGTCCGATTTATTGTTTGTTTATGGATAAGGTTTACTCTTTGAAAGAACAACTATCTGTATTTGTAAAATGTATGTATGATTGATATTACTTCTGTCTACTCACTATATTCTGTGTTAGAACTTATATTTCATTTAAAGCGTACTTGTTAATTTCTTATTTATCAGAAAATAATTTTGAAGCCAATTGTACAATACATGTACATATATACATGTATGTCTTTAAACTGCTTTTGTAATAATACTTCACAGTTATTGAAAGAATTACTATATAAGTTTATTCTACTCTACATTTTAAATTGGTTACATTATACGTATGTAAAGCTAAAACTTACACACTGTGTATAGCTCCCTGCATGTTTATGTCTTTTCTTCTATGTTCATAGGAAGACGCTCTGAAAGCGGCAGCAAGACATGTTCTCATCACCATAGCAATATTAATTCCATATTGTCTAATATTTTTGACAAGTGTATTTAAATGGATGTTTGGAAACTTTCAGATGCCTAATGTGTCAAGTTTTGTTTGGGTAAGCCATTAACATCATGAACATGTGTTCTTGGTACTTTTTGGAGAAAAAAACACTACAGTACAATCTCTGTATCAAGTAGAATTTTAAAAACTCTGTAGAGTCGTTGCTCGGACAAGGTTGACTCAGCAATGTAGATAAATAATTAAGCTTTAAGACTATGTATAGAAACAAGAAAATGGTTGCGTGTAGAGTAAAATATGACGGTTTAAGTCCGATAGGGTAGCGCAACGCCGACAGTTTTGCTGTGTACCCTCTATATTATATATATGAATTAGAGTATCATCGAGCCAACGGCATGTGGGTTGGGCTGTTCCGACACTTCCGTTACGGAACGTTTTGAAACGTTCATGGTAACTAACTGAACACGCTGCAAGGATGGCGAAATCAACGGTTGTCCGAGTCGAACATTAAGTTATTTTTAAAATTTGACTTTTCCGTGGACAAGTGAAACATTCTATTTTAGTAAGTTTAAAGTATTGTTATCTCAGCATAACGCTGAAGAAGTTGTAAGTAGACATGATAGTAGCAATCACCGAGCAGAGTTGTTTTGTACTCGGCGATAAAGAAACGTTTACTTATTTACGACAGTCGTCATTTTTCTCTTATAAGTTGATCGTATAATATATAAATAAGATATTTCGATTTAATTCCGGATTTTGCGATCGGCTTTTAACCGCTTTTATTATGCATGGTTTTCCTTGATTATTGTTTTATTTATTTTCATTTTTTCCACAAAATGATAACGTATTCATTCCCCCATTCATTTAGGTTAGGGTTTTAGCATACAAGTTTTAGCATAAACCCCTTTTAAGTGCCTCGTATTAACAACATATCGTTTTTACCAAGGTACGTTATTTTTCAACTTAGAATACAAAATGTCATCAACTTTTTGATAAATTTGAACTTTAAAAATCAAGGATGATTAAGTTGTTATAGTTATTACCCATCAATAAGTCGCTTTTGTGTTTTCAAAAGTTAATTTATGATCTTAAAAGTGTATTTTTATTTAACAGCCCTACTGCATTTGCACATAGGCTTTCTGTGTGGTATACCGTGGTATAAACCGTGGTTTTCAGTAAAAAACTGCGGTATACCGTGGTATAAATTTCCTGGCGGTATCCAGCTCTAGAAGCAACCAATGAAAATGTTTAATTTTAGCAAGGACGACATAAAACAAATCTATAAATAGCTTAGTAATTCCCTCAGTATCCTACATTTGTTTTCAACAATGTGTATGCCAGATGTTTTAATTTGTTCAGTTGAATGTTAGATAAGAGCCAAATGTTATAAGTAAGTGATTTCTTACGTTCTTATTACTGTTTTAAAGACTAAACTTGGTTCTATACTTTTGGCACAGTCATTTATATAAAGCTGACTCATTGTTGTATCAAATTTCATAGATGGACAAACCAGTACGTCAAGATCTATCAAAAGAATCAGAACTGTATACATGTAATTTGTTTGCACGATGATAAATTTCTCACAGAAGGTATTTGCTCTACTGTCCAAGTTTGTCCTTCATACCCGTCTAGCAACAAATAATATTTAATTTGATTAATCATCGTCTTTCAGTATTGTATTCCTTGATCTTTATAATCTCAAATTAAAGTTGATCTAGATTAAAGCAGATTTCATGCCATCCAAATTATCTGTCCATTAAGAAATACATTTTGTGCGTAATAACAGGTATTTGATGACGTAAGCTTCAAACAAAGCGCACTGTTTTCACCTGAGTAAACAAACATTTAAAAATAATTGATAACATTCAAGATTAATTTACTCTTTGGTGTCATAGTCACCATTTGTGTCACATAGATAATTTAACCCACCAGTCAACCGATTTTAATCAACAACTCGTAGCTGCTTCCGGTCGTATTATAGATTAAAAGAAAACTGGACAAAGTGTCGTTGTACGGAGGTAAACTAACAACAAAGGGAATGTATTTTCATGGCTATTTATCGCTCCTTGAAGAAGTCGTTTGTTAGAGGCTGAGCATTGTGCAAAATCGAGGGGGGAAACCTCCTGAGGTAGCCGCTTGTAAGGGGTGTCATTATAAGATGTTAACTGTATTTTGGTGTTTTAACCATTTCTTATTCTTAATTATTATACATTTGGTAATAAGTTCGATAATTTGGTTTCATTTTCATTTATAACACAGTCCGGAATACGTTTGCGAATCCGAAAATCTTGCAAACTTACTTTTCATCCGATTAAATTCAAATTTTCAATAAATGTAGATCTACATATGGGCATAACACCAGTCAAATTTCATCTTTATATCTTTACTAAAAATATGCTTTATTTCAAGTCAAAAGTAAAAATTCCCATGGGCATTGGCAAATTCCCATGGGAAAATGGCTCTCCCATGGGAATCCCATTTTGAAAATGGGAATTTTCTCCCATGGGAGAATTCACCCATTTCTAATTCCATTAATAAAGGTTGCAGCAGGGTAAAAATACAGATTTGGCATCATAATGATGTTCTTAACAAGAATGTAAAAAAAAAATTTAAAAAGTCCAAAAATAAAACATTCCCATTATTAAGAAAGGGAGAATTCTCCCGTGGGAGAAATCCCATATTTCAGAATGCGAGAATTCTCCCGTGGGAGAAATCGCATATCCAAAATGGGAGAATTCTCCCGTGGGAGAAATCCCATTTTCAAAATGGGAGAATATTCACAATGGAAGATTATTGCAAAAGATATATGGGAAAGGAGTAGGTGCGTTTACCCCCAAATTTGGCCCTGTCCAAAAAGTGGCTCAAATTATGTCATATGATAGGTGAATGAATAATTTACCCAGAATTAACATTTTTAAGATTTCTGTGAAGTCTGTTACCATGGCAACCGAACAAAGTAAATAGCTTAATTTGAAAATATTGATCTCCCTTCAAACTGACTTTCAAATTGTATAGTTTTATAATCACATATTGTCACATGAGGGAAGCTCTTTCTTTTTGAGTTGTTAATATTTGGTTGCCATGGTAACCAATTTCAGATTTTGAAAATCTTTATTTTTTTGTAAAACAAGTCCTTTTGCAATTCTAAAGGAAGCTTATTCAAACATTATCTTGATGTAAATATGTAAAATTAACAACATAATTATCACTCTGAACTCATTTATTGTATTATTATTTATTACCATGGAAACAAAATTAATGTATTCTATTCACAGAAATAACATGTTTACAATAGAATGTTCTATTCTCGCTAAGAAAGTGAAGTTTGAAGTTTAAGTTTAAATTCAAAATTCATTTTTAGTTCTTACTTTTCTTGTTATCCCATCTATGATTAAAAGAAGTCAGATAAAAGAATAAATTTTTACTAGATAGATTCTCGTTGCCATGGAAACGTTTTAATTTTTTTAAAATTATAATACTCCAAGGTACATAGTTTTGACATAATTTTGATTCAAAATTTTATCACATTTACATCTTTTTGGAATTGAAATATCAAAAATACAACATTGGAACTGACATAGTTACTCGTTGCTAAGGTCGTTTCTAAGGCAACAAATATCCCAGTTCTTGAGCATTACAAACATGTTACTTAAATCTGTCAGGATGTTTTATGCAAATATGCAAAAATAAATAAAAAACAGTATTGAGATAAAAAATAATTATACAATATCAGTATGCAAACATTACATCACATTATTTATATCTTTTTTTAATGAGTGATTGGCTGTTGTCATGAAAACAAAAATAGTAAATACAGTTCTAAAAATGAGATTCAGCTATTGCTTCAATATTGCATAAGCCAAGTTAATGAAATTTGGTATGCAAGATGTGCATAGTATAAAGACCACAATCAAATACTATTTGTCTCTATTGAAAGTTGTGGTTGCTATGGTAACAGAAAATGAAAATATAATAATTTGAAATACAAGCATCAAGATTATGAAATCTGATTTTTTACCAATTCTTTTATAGAAATTAAACAGATCAGATCAAAATTAAGGTAAATTTGTATTAATTTCTCAAATAAGAATATTCCAAAATGTACAAAAAGAGTAAATCATTCCTAATAGGTGAACAAGATACAATACAGTCCAGGAAAACTGAGATTTAGCTTCCAAACTTTCAAATAGGATTACACCACTGTGGTATAAGGTTAACTATTATTAATAGTACATCAAGGTTTTAACAGTATTTTCTTCAACTTTCATTTTGTGAGAAATTGATGACTTAATATGAACATGTTGAAATAAAGTAGAAACATGTATAACAAAGGAAAGATATACAGTGTTTCTTTCACTGTTTTAGTTAAGACAGTTATGTCATTACCATATTAAAACAGATTCAGCATTTGAAACAAGAAAAGTCTAGGTAGTTGAGAATAGAATCCAGCAGTGATTTCATTTTGATTGGTGAAAAAATATGTAATTATAGAATAATCTAGCTCACATTTTGTTCAACAAATTATACAAAAATGTACAAATAAAGTTTAATCATCACAAAGCATCCTCACATACATGTCATCTTAAATGAAAATCCTGAATGAACCCAGTACTTTTGGAATATATATAATGTTATTCCTGGTCCAGAGCTAAACTAAGCATAATCCGTTTAATTGTCACACCAATGTTACACAAAATGAAAAATAATGACAGGAAAAAACACTTGCAGAAAGTCCATGCAACAAGTTATATTTTCATGATGCCAATTATCAAGCTGCAGTCATATGTTAAGACATATAACTTCATATTATTTTTTATGAGAGCCCACATAGACTTTTATATTTGATCATTTGCAAAATATAGTTAGTCTTCAAACATGTATAGATGTGTAACAAAGAATGTCTATCTGCCATGTTTTGTTCAATTTTTTTATTCATATTACTGACATTGTTCAAATCAAGGATTACATATAGTAAAATGCATTTACAAATGGAAAGAATATGAAGTATACACTGATATTTAGTAAAACTGATGTATTATAAAAATCATGATGTACAAAACATACTATAAAATTCTTCTATATTTTACTCATAACAATAGTAGTCAGATTTTTATCTGAATCTTGTACATAACATCATTAGTATATAAAAACTCAGTGTCAGTACCAGGTTATATATTTTTTGTAGTGTTTTTGACTAACTTGTTTGACTCATTTGTTTTTTTCTAAGGAAAAGCTAATATTTTCATTCCACTATTTTTTGCCAGCTTATGTATTTGAAAGTTATGAATAGTACATTATTTATGTACAAGTAGGTGAAATCTGATCACAAGAAAATAAATTGGCATTCGTAATGGCTTCAAAGTTATTCATTGCAGCATATTTGCAGACTAGCAAGGCTGTACATGTAGTCCATATTAAGAGTTTTTGTTTGTTATATTCATAAGCAACTTTTCTTCCTATTGCATATTCATTTAGTATCATAGATCTAAAAACACTGTTTGGTATAAACAAGTTCTGGAAAATTGGCTGTTGTTTATTTGAGCACTGAGCATGCCCTGCTGAATTTCTTTCATCTAATATATACTACTGGGCTATATGAGTAGATTGCAAATATAGCATGTATTGACAATTTGACATGTTTATGTAGTTAAGTGTTATTATAAATTGTAGTCTAACAATCCTTTAACAAACTGCATGTATACATTTACTGAACATGTAATAGTTTAGAAATTAGGGCAATCAAGTTTGTAATTTATGTATTTTATATCCAACCCCTCATGTCTTGTATATACATGTATGGCAGAACAGCAGCAATTAGTTTCAATGCCAAGTCAAACCAATATTACAACACTAATGCAAATTGTGTGAAAATTTTAAAATTATCTAAATGTAGATCTACCTGATTTCAGGGAATTCTATGTCTCTGCTGATTTTAAACCGAAAGTAGAAGTTAAAATCTGATCAAGTATGCCAAATCATTTAATCCATTTGTTCACTTGCTCTATGATGATGTGACAAACACCAATTACTTAGTATACAGAGAGACTAGTCAATTATACAGCCAATCTGCATAACGTAAAATAGACAGTGTAATCATAATTTCATGTTGATCAAAGTTAGTCGCCGCACCATGGGTGACATGTATTGAACTTGTGTATGACGTCATTCACTCCTTTAGTGGCAGCTTTATGATTTAATCCACAGACTAAAACAAACTTTTCATATAAGGCAGCTAGTTCATAAAATCTCCGATTCCATCATCCCCCATTTACTTCGTATTTTCCCCAAAAGGTTCAGAAATTTTACTGCGTTGACATATTCATGGAAGCTGCCATCTTGGTTTATGCAGGTTGCTGAGCTATTTTTAAAAATGGATCTCCCATGGGATATCTGGATGAAAGTTTACTGGTGTTATGCCCATATGTAGATCTACATTTATTGAAAATTTGAAATAAATCGGATGAAAAACAAAGAAAGTAAGTTTGCAAGATTTCCGGATTCGCAAACGTATTCCGGACTGTGTTTGATAAACATGTTATTATCCATGGTATCATAGTGATATTACAGATAACAATATTTAAAAATAAAAAAAAATAAAATACAACACGTCAAAATACCACTTAATTGTCATTTGTATGCGTTAATTACATAAGTTAATTACATTTATAAGTATTCGTCATTTGCTTTTGCTACATGTTCGATAATTATCATTTTAGAATGACCGATTTTGAAGGATTCTTTTTCTCAAACAATATTTTTTTTTACTTTTCAGTGCGTTTTCACGGAAATTTTACATTCTATTGGACTGAGTATGCTATGTTTTATGGTGTTACCAAAAATGGACATGATTCTTGGACTATTTGTGATAAATGGAGTTGCTATAATTCCATCGGTCATGTTGGCTGTATGTGCTTCAGATGTTAGAGAGAAGAAAAATAAACAAAGAAATAAAAAAAAACAGGAGAAGAATGCAATTCTTGCCCATAAGATAACAGTCCATGTATTGAATACTATTGTTTTATTGTTACAATTTGGTTATATACCAGTTGTTCTTTTGACTGACCACTTCTCAGAATTTAGTTTGGTTGACGAAAATCTGCGTTATATTATCTTTTTTGTACTATCTATGGTGTTTATTTCATTTTCGTGGTGGGAAAACTTCGTAGATGACAGACTTTGCGGGAAAACTTCGCCGAAGAGTTGCTGGAAACAAGCTGTACTGAAACTGAAATTTGATCTTCAAGAATCAAGACCTATAATGTCGACTATGACAAGTTTGGTCAAAATAGGTGTAACCATTCTGATGTCATTCCTAACGAAAGCCTACTTAGAAGTCAATATTGGGGAAGAGGAGAAATTCATTGAGAATATCAGCATGTCTGATGCTTTTGCTAAGCTAAATGAGATGAAGCTAAAAGAAAATACATCAATTTTAGTGCTTACACTTTGTACCTTTGTTGGTCATTACGTAGGCTATACAGCTTGTAAATTGAAATTACAAAAGTTTTCATTCAACATTCCGCTACTGTTATCAACTCCAGTAGCTGTAACAATTCTTTTTTTTGTATGCTCCGATGAACAACTTCTTGGTGTTTTTACTGATGAAGACAGAACATGTAGTGTACCATCACTATCAAGTACAAGTGAATGGATACAATACTCGTATGGTATATTGGTGTGGATATCTCTATATTGGCTATGTAGACATATATTCTATCCAAACATTGAGAGATTAGCTAAAACTGAGAGGTAAGCCATGCAAGAAATGTATTACATAAAATGTTTTATGATTTAAGTAGATAGATGAAAGCCTTATATCAGCAATCAGAAGATCACTAGACAGCTTGACTTACTATTTTTCCGTTGAAACAAAAAATGGTCTGTTGTATTATTCCAGGAGAATTTATCAAAATTTAAAAACTGGTAAAATGTTACTTGTTCCAATGAATGTCTATTATTGACAAATGAAAACTCCATTTTCTGTGATCTATATTTTTAATAGGAAACTTCTATCGAACACCTGCTGTAGAAAATTGTAACATGACTTTCTCGACAATCAAGACAATCAAGTCAGAGGCCATATGGTGTTTATTAGTATAGTATTATTTATCAATGTAGTTAAAGTGATTTAATTGGTCGTTTCAGATTATTCATAAATCCTTTCTATTGTGGCATTCTGTTTGAACAACATTTATTGATGAATAGACGAAGACATACAAGAAAAATATACAAAGAAACAAAAGAAAACAATATTTTATACAGGTGAAAAGAATAAGAATTTTTAGTTGTAACTCTTTATAGGTTATTAAGTATATTTTAAAGCTAAACCATTCGGTTTAGTAAATAATGTATGGTGAACCATAATTATGTTAACCATACGTAATGTTATCAAATGTTCGCAGCAGTTCTGATATTGTTACAAAATGTGATATCATACTCGTACTTCCTATTTGCCCATTTCTGTATTTACACATAATAATTTCTCAAGGAAATACGATCTTCATCATATCATATTAAGATAAAACTTTCCCAAAGGTCTATCAAAATAGATATCATTTTTTATATGTATACAGTCGTTTCTTAGACGGATTAAAAAATATGTGGAATAGACTTTTATTCAGAATCATTTAATGAGTATGCAAACAGTATTTTATGTATGACAAATATTATATTTTAGATTATCAGAATATAATTCCAAGATAACTATCGAAGACAATGAGGAAGAAGACAGATCAACTGATGGTAAATCGAGTGAAGATGTAAATGATAACGACGGCAGGAAGACTAAATTCAGCGAAATTCCGATGATCTATGCTTGCGCTACAATGTGGCATGAAACTAAATATGAAATGATACAACTCATGAAGTCTATATATAGGTATAATTTGTTACGCATAAGCTTTTTTCAGTTATTACCTCAAAGTAAGGTTTACTTAACATTTATCTAAAACGAACTGTGTTTGGCTATAACGGACAGATTTGCCGGTAGATGTCAATTACAAACGTTTGTATAAATGCAATTAGCCTTTGACCAAATATTCAATGATATGTAAAGTTTCCTTGGCATGACACTCTAAGTACTTGCAATAGCTGCTGGAATACGGTTGTGGTTGCAGGTGTGACTGAGGTCTAATCTTGTTGAATTGTAAATTTGTTCTATAATCGGAATTAGAACAGTTCTATAAACACGTTATCATACAACACGCATTGACACGCTGTGTTCTTTGATTTAACAGGGTCATGGACACATTCGTAAATAAATTTGTAATTCTGACCTGTATCCTGGAAGTAATGGGTGAGGTTGATTTGTTAGCTATTACGACTAAGCCAAGATAAATGGGTCCTTTTGATTCTGCCAGTGTTACATTGAAATATTCTGAAAAGTTAAGTTTAAATTAAATGAAGAGTATTTATTTCCAACACGTTATTTTGAGAGCTTTCTGAGGATGTATAGTTTTATATATGTTCTATTACCATTTTGTGAATTATTTAGGATTATATTCCCTAAAAACCCTGTTTTTACACTGTTTTTGAGTCTCGCTGAGGTTTTGTTCTTTTTTCATCAGTTGTTTCGAAAAGTTCTTGTTGGTTACTGTTATTTTGATGTATTTTCTATCTCTGACTGACATACAGGTATATGGTATTTTTTACAAAAGTTATATATAATCAATATTAAAGAAAATATTCATGAAATAGTAAACACGTACCCTTGTAACGCAAGTAAGAGTTTTACGTTACCATCTTTGATAGACTTTAAAACAATGTTACTGCTTTATTTCACTTGTATCACCTTTTTACTATTACAGTTTATAATTATTTTTATTTAACGCAAATGAAGTTTTTTAGAGCATAGCATTTTCTTTTTGGAAAATAACTACTGAATATTGTAAATTTTATGTAGAGTCCGTAGCCCCTGTTTTAAACTGTGTGCTGACTTAATATAAAGAAATATAGCTGCTGTTTTATTACGTTTTCTGTTTTTGGTTGTGCCATATAGGTAATGCAGGAAAGGAATTAAATCAGAAGAAGAACAAAAAAAAATCTAAAGACAAATAATTGCTGTCTGTAGCCCTGTAGAGTCCGTAGCCCCTGAATATTTATATCTTTTTTCATACAGGACCATTATAAAACTTTTCTAATTTTCTTAGTTTCGTTCTTGTGATGACTAGCTATGCATCTAAATACTGTATGTCTTGACAATCTTCATTCTGTTGAAAATAATTTTAATTTGACGTATTTTATGAATTTTCTGATAGATTTCTTTAATGGTCAAACTGATACATTAGACATTTCAGAAGATACTTAAATATATGTTTGTAGTGTTTGTTAGTTAAAGTTTATTGTTTTTAAAGGATAATTACACTTAAAACCAAACAAACAGCTTTAAATGTGTGATAGAAAAAGATACTGGTGTGGTGTAGAGTTCGTAGCCCCATGTTAATTTTCACATAATTCATTCTTTTGTATTTTTACTCCCAAACTTATATATGTATAGAGATAACTTATTTGATAGATTTTTTTGTTGAAATATACACAGAAACAGGTTGAAAATTCAGGACTTTGTTTTGTTTTGACATTTTATGTTACTGAGAAACATACATTTTTCATGTTTTCTCAAGTAAAGTAATGGAATTGTTTCTTCCTATTATTGCTCATTTTTTTCAATAGTCAGAAAATTAATACTGTATCAAAAGAATATTATTCCACAAGTCAATTTACATTAAACTACTTTCTTCAATCTACTAAATACCATCAAGACAGTATGTAGAGTCCGTAGCCCCTGATATCCATTTTATGATTTTCTTTATTGGGTCAAGAAACATAATGATTATTCATATCAAACTTGTTCTAAATGTGTTGTCCTCATCTTCGAATACTTTCAAATATAAAGAAAAATCAGTTTTGTTTCTTTTTTTTCATATAAATGTAAATTGAAACTTAACATTCCCTGTGAATTTTGGGTATTTGCGCTTTTGACCCTGGTAAATGTTGCAAACAAGGAGAGTAAGTGTAGATTCACTTCCAAATTGATAAATACATAAATATCAAACTTATTTATAAATCATTTATAAGAAATATTCATCTTTCTAATTTTTCTAGTGGTGATATGAATTCCCGTGTAGAGTCCGTAGCCCTGGTTTCCAATTATATAATTTTCTTTTTAGAGTCAGCAAAACCATATTATTCATATCAAACATGTTCTAAATGTATTGTCTACATCTTAGAATACTTTCAAATATAAAAAATCAGTTTTGTTTCTTTTTTCTCGTCTATATGTAAATTGAAACTTAACATTTCCTGTGTATTTTGGGGTATTTGCACCTTTGACCCTGGTAAATGTTGCAGACAAGGAGAGAGTGGGCGTGGATTCTCTTCAAAATTTTAAAGTATATGTTTATAAAACTAAATAACAATTTTTTTATAAGAAATATACATCTTTCTAATTTTTCGTGTGGTGATATGAATTACCATGTAGAGTCCGTAGGCCCCTTGGGTACATCTATTCAACCGTTCTTAACTTTTTTGTTCTACATGTTCCATCCAAGATCTTTTGGAAATTAGTGCCTAAGAGACATGTCTGTAAAATACTTTAAAAGAATCTGCACTCTGATGGGGTCTGAAAATTGGCATATGTGAGACTGAAGAGGTACCCGTTATCTTGGCTTAGCCGATTAATATTATATTTTACTTACTGGGAAAGACGTTTGTAGAAATGCATAGTACACATATTTACAAGTAATCAAATTTTATTAACATATTAATGTCGTAATTGGCCTATTTATTCAATATAATCTTAAGACATGAAATTTACTTATGTCAATAGTGTCTCAAATGGTATTGACTGATACTTTTGTAGAATGGATAACGATCAATGGAGCCGAACAACGGCAGAAGAGGTATTTGGAAAAGAGGATAAAGATTTCTATGATTTTGAAGGTACATTTGAATAGTCGTTCTAATTTTACAAGTGCTTTAAACTTTTCAATTACTCAATTATATTTCTTCACATTTTCAACTTAATTAGTTACAGATCATCTGTGGACTTTTCGGCATATTGTATTAAGTTGATAAGGTTGAATGGAACCATTTGTCTCTCAGTGTTGTGTTGTGTTTGCCAGATAATATATTTAAATATCGTTTACTTAAAGGCATTAGAAACAGTGCCTTAATATTTTTTGATAACTGATTCTATAAAGTGTACAATTGCAAAATTTGGGCCATAACACTTTAGGACGTCATGGTGTATGCACACCTAAAATGTCGGTTAAATAATCGGTATATTTTACGAAATAGCCTGATTTGTAAATGTTGGTAAAACTTGCTCCTTTTATATTCATTTGCACATGTATAGTGCGAGTATTTCTCAACAATTTACATTTTTTAGCAGCTTAAATGCTATGCCATGACTTTGAGAACGTCAGCGTATTGAGGCTTTGATGATACTGCGCAGAGATGACACTTAATAGAGCATTTAATTGTCATAGAATCACTATAATGCTGTTGAGAGACCGATTTGTTCAAACGGGGACTGTTGTCAACCGATCTCTACTCGGTAGACTTCGGTTCAATGGCGTCAGTCTAGACCGTCACATCGAGTGAACGCACGTGCGACGTCTGTACCAGATATGAAAAGCTACAACGAGTTGTGGTTCGTTGGTCTCTTAATGGCCGAGTAGTCGAAAACAATAACACAAGTCCGTCGTAACAGTTATTAAGTATATTGTTACTTGATTATAAAAGACAAACAGAATGACAGTAGCACAGTAAAGACTCTTTATGAAGACAATTAATTACGGTGGCATAGAGGTGTCCTGGAGAAAAATTAAAAATACCGCTACTATTACGTGGTCTCACAGTAGCTTTTACGTGCGCATGCAATAACGTTTACGTGGCCACGGGCGCAAGTAATACTTGTCTAATGAAAATGCTCGTTAAAGCGGCCGCACAACTTTCATTGGTCAATTATTACGTGCGCACGTAAAACTGCATTATTGGGTGGCCACGTAAACGTTATTGCGTACGCAATCTATTAACCAAGTTAAATCATGTGATAAGAATCGACATTATAAAAGTAAATGCTACTTTTTTGAAAAATTACATGGGTGCCGCTAAATTTTATTTATCTTTCGATAAATAACAGAAGTTAGCCCCATTCGCGAAAGTCTCATAACAATAACAATTTGTTGTAACGACCAAGAGAATTTGACACTTGTTTTCTTTTGAATATCAATACATAATAAGCAACATTGAGTCTTTTTACTCAATTTGTTTAATAAGCTGATTAGAAGTTTGTCTTCGGTTTGACAGCAAGCAATATAATTAATTGCAATACTTAAGATGATTTTGTTTTTTACGACGATCGAAAGTGTTTGAGCTAAACTCGTGAAATTACCGGCATACAGGTTTATAAAATAAACAAAATGGCGACAGCGTCGTCGAGTTTTTAAAACCGAATTTTGATGGAACCTGTCTTCTAATTTTTAGAATGACTGAGTTGTCTGTCTGTATTTTCGTTTGCTACAAACGTAACTTGTACC
This sequence comes from Mactra quadrangularis, assembly GCA_025267735.1. NCBI lineage: Eukaryota > Metazoa > Mollusca > Bivalvia > Venerida > Mactridae > Mactra > Mactra quadrangularis. The sequence goes on along the minus strand of CM046305.1, from coordinate 40,258,329 downwards.
AATTCAGTTGTGTTAATCATACTAAATTTGTTCATTTACATGATAAATAGAATTAATACATACACACTGCAATGAACACAAAATTTTATAAGAGTAAGGTCCCTTAGTAAACAATATGGCGGTGACTTATAACTACGGAGGTTTGTATTAGCAGTGTTTATATTTGGCGCATTTTCATTTTCCGCCTATAAAGCCAAAATAAAACCGCCGCTGGTAATACCCGCTATACAGTAATCATAGCCATAATGACGGCTATATACGAGTTTACAGACAAAGGGAGCGGCCTGCTTATAGAAAAGATTTGGAAAAGGAAGCATCATGGGATTAAAGAAACCAAAAACAGATGCGTTCTTTCTACAGGGCAATCTGAATGCAAAGGACTATATTGATCTAAAATCTTAGACCAGTACCAGACCCTTTTGACATTACGCATGAACCCACAGACTTCATACGGCAATGCTAGTACAACAATGTCTTAACGTGAACACTCCAAACGTCTCACCTTGGCCGTCTCGATCGCTTGACCTAAACCCCATAGAACGGTAAGGTTAAGTCATGTCTTTAACAACTTACATGTCCATAAAAACGCCTTGCTGTTACAATAACCGTCTGCCAGCAAATGTCATACAAAGTTACGTAATATCAATGAAACGTCGTGCAGTACAGGTAGACAGAATAGCGGTTATACACGGTAGCAATGCATTTTGCATCAATTTTGATTAAAATTCAGAAAATCAACCAAGGAATCTCGTCTCTAGATTATTTTTTTTGGGCTTTGACACGTCAACGCATCGTACACGTACGTAACATAAAACTCGAATATATTATATTTTTAAAAAAAGATGAATAATTTTTAAGATGACATCAAACATGACTACATTCCATCCTAAATTTTGAAACAAAAATCTATAAATAATAAGTGAACAGTTTCTTTTGCGTTTATATATATATATACAGTACTACAGTACCTACCAATAATTTAGAGACAAAAGAAATTAGAAAGTTAAACAATTCTTGAATTTTGATGATTATTTTTGTACAGTCATTATTTTTAATAAATTTTAGTTTAATGTTTGTGTAAACAAATTTCATGAATACAACACATCTATAAAATTGAGCATCTGATATCCTGAAGACCCCAAAACCATTTCTAATGTATTTATTTTCCAAAGCATAACTTTCATGTTTTTTTGTAATCTCAGATATAATTGTAATAATATAACCAAAACTCAAAGCAGACTAAAAAGCATTTCAAAATAAACTGCTATCAAATTTTAGATAAAAGCTAATCAGTAGGCTACATATTGAACATGTCTCTAAACTTTTAGTGGGTATTGTATTAACTGTTACAAAAGAGAATGGTCGTGATGGTGGATATCACGTTAAGAACTGAGCATTAAATCGTGTATTACGTTACTTGTAGCTCATATATTTTTTGATGATGCAATGGTGTTAAATAAAGAAGAAGAATGGGTACCAAATGAATTTGTATTGACATTGGTAAGAATAATGGATGAAGCTGCAAGGTCAGTACACTTTTGTTGATAAAAACACAATTTCTGATATAAAAGAATGAGTTAATACTATGTTGGGTACCACAAAGTACTCATGAGTCAATAGTTAAGATTCGGAATATAAGTTGATGCGGGTTTCTAGCCAAATCTATGTCTGTACCGAATATACCTGTATGGCACAAAATTAAAATAAAAAGTGTATGTCAGAAAAATAAGATTTATTCAATGTTATTTTTTGGCAGTAATAAAATGTAAAATAACTTAATTCTGCACGGATGTATCCGTTACAAACAAACTTCACTAACCTTTGAAAAACATAAATTCCGAATATGAACAATTAACAAACTATAATTTGCAATGCTGTTTACTTACGTGTATAAAGAAAGGTATATGTGCCTTTCAGTCATCATTATTAGTTTTCGCATGTTTATTAGATATTTCAGGATTCATTTACTTGTATTTACAATCTCTTTATTTGTGAAATTTTCTTTAATATAGCAAAGTCATAAAGGTCTGAAACAATTTGTTATCATGCACAATCTATTGAAACTTTGTAATTGTAGCTCTGTGCATGGTAAGGTTATGACTCTCAGCCCTCCTTATAAAGTACCAACACCATATGGTGGACAGATCATTTTCACATTACCGGGAGGAAACCTTATGTTTGTTCATCTGAAGGACAAAAATAAAATACGACACAGAAAGAGATGGTCTCAGGTAGGTGAACGGTAGATAGGATATAGACTTGTATTCAGGCCTGATTGAAAATATAATATACCAATGTTCAGAATAAGTTAATTGAGAGTTGTAAACCAACAATTTCTTATGTAATCAGTTTTGCCTTACGTTTTCGTCAATCTGTGTCACATATTGATGCGGACAATCGTTTTTTTCATTAACCATTGGAAGAACACATGTCGGACCATCGTCAGAAGCCTACAACTATACGACTACACAGAAATAAGAATTTTCGAACATAGTATTTTACGATAAACGTGAAAACAATTGCCTATGCGTAGCTTATAACTGTTGAAAAACAAAGAAACCTGTTCTAAATCCTTAGAAAAGATGTGGATATACATGTACATAGTGATTCGCGTTGGTTTAAAACGAATGCGTGGTTCCAGAGAGTCGAGCATTAAGAATATATACTTCTTATTCTAAATCAAATCTAAGTAAACCTTACTGATTTTACTCTCAATTACATTTTTATACTGCTAAGACTTGCGCAAGACCCTCTGTTGTGGCAGTACAATATTTGCTTGAATAAATGCTATTTACTATGTTATTCAGCCAGTAAAAGTACTTCAACTCTTTTAGGTTATGTATATGTACTACCTGTTGGGTTTTCGTATTGTAAGAATTTCGCAGGAGCTTGTGAAAAAAGCTTTGAATGAAGATAAAATCAATGCTCTATGTAAAAACTGGGGAGGAGAAGATAGTGGCGGAAGAGGATTCAAGAGTCATATATTCAGGGCGTTTGATGACCAAATTATTCAAAAGGTAAATTATTTCTAGTTTGGTTAAAATAGCAAGATGTGTGTGCGAGTGTCATTGACTGTTTGTATACTTTAAAGGATCAAATATGTAGTTCATTGTATTTAGTACTGGGGATTTCATATCCATTTTAATTGACGTTATGTCGATAAATCTTGTTACCACAGTATGTCCAGTTTTAAATTAATGCTATGTGTGTATGTTTAATCCTTATGATATATGGTCATGTAAGTGGTATGACTGAAGTTAGTTACGACAAGACTATTAGTAAATAGTTAAAATTAAAAGTCTATACTTTTGCCATAAACCCATCCTTTTCTGCGAAGATCTTACTTCTAGTTGAAATTCCCTTAATTCAAAATTCTATGACCAGAAAGCACCTCTGAGAAAAAGGCCATTTAAGTGTACATGTGTTATCAACATGGTATCACAAATATATGTAACAATGTATACATCCTGAAGGATTACTACACTAAATTAAACAAATAGGTAAACTGTTTAAATATAAGTTTAGACGCGTGAGCTAATTAAGCATATACAGTTATGTTCAATTGATTTTACGTGTCACGATTATGTATGTTTTCCAGGCTAGTAATACTTTCCTACTTGCATTAGACGGCGATGTAGATTTCTCACCTGGTGCTGTTCGTTTATTGTTAGACAGAATGAAGAAAAGTGAAAAAGTGGGAGCCGCTTGTGGTAGAATTCATCCTATAGGAACAGGTACATCAATACAGTTTATAATATCTTTAATGCAATAAAGTATCAACTAACTTAAGTTCTATTTCATTAACCTGTCACAACTTTAAAACTACAGTGTCGTCTGATGAATCTGACAGTTCTTTTACACACGAATCGACGACTTCATCGATCACGCGGTCGTCATTCTTGAAACTGCTCATCATGTTGTCCTCATGGTCAAAGGCTCTTTCGCAGCGTTCTTTGTCAATTTGTTTAATAGTACGGGGGCCAGAGGGGTCCACCGTGCACCCCCCTCTAGACTTTTTGCCACCCATGCTAAATTGTTCCTTAGGGTCCACTGAATCAGAATCGGCTTTGTCCTCAAAAATAAACTCTTGCGCACTACCTGAAATTTTACTGTTTCCATGGCAACCCCTTGTTTTTTGTCGAAATTGTCGGTGTTTGTAAAATCATTAATAACTTGAACACGCATTAAGCTAGAATAATATAATTAGTGTCAAATTAAAGCTGAGACACTGAACGTTAGAAATATATGTAAAACTATTCACTAAAATACAGTAAAATTCGTAAAATTAACCGTAAAACATAAAAAAATGCGGAAAAATATCGATGTTTTTCAATTACATGCCTATCTTTTAATTTCCAAACCCTATTTTGGAGAAATAATACATTTATTTTTTACAAAATACTTCAGGAATGACTACTCTATCAGATTCAAAATTATTTTTATGACAGAAGTACTATTTGTGTATGTAAAAACCGTTTCCATAGCAACCGCCATTTTCAAGAAAGTACAACTATTTGGTGATTAAACTTGAAATTTTTGGTCAAATCTAACGATAGGATTGCAATATTGATATTATATTATATCTAAGATTCGTATCGTTGATATTATTGCAGTTATCACTAAATTCAGTATCGATACCTTCATAAATATAGTTACGAAATCTTAATCAAAGCGCTGAAAGCGCTGATTGTTTTTCGGTTGACAGTATTAAATCGTCTGAAAGTATGAAGACGATGGTCATTGTGCAGTGGTGGTCTGTTGACTAAAGTAATAATATAATAAGACTAAAGAGACTTTTGTTGTTTTGTTTTTGCTTAACTGAAAAATAATTATGCAGGAATATGATTTTGTAACTTAGGTTTTACGTTGTTTATCATTACTCTTTAAAAGGTTATGTACGGCGGCCGATTAATCAACTTTCCCGGACATGTTATTTTAACATTAATCGGTTTAACGTCTTATCCTATCATATTACTTGCACAGTACTGTCAAAATATGCTACATTTATTTACTCAATGATTGTTTTAGTATAATATCAAATATCAAAGCGCTGAAAGTACTGATTGTTTTTCGGTTTGACAGTATTAAAGTGTCAGAACGTATGAAGACGATGGTCTTTGTGCAGTGGTGGTCTGTTGAATGAAAACAATAATATAATATAACTAAAGATACATTTGTTGTTCTGTTTTTGTTTTACTGAAATAGAAATATGCAAGAATATGATTTTGTAACTTAGATTTAACGCTGTTTATCATTACTTTTTAAATGGTTATGGTCGGCGGCCGACTATTTTAATCAACTCTCCCAGGCATGTTAATCAGTTTAACTTCTACATGTTTATCCTAACTTACAAGTTTATTCGTATAAGCACAGGCAAGTCTTCGACCTAAGTGAAAACTACCTGTTCATTGACATGTCAGTTCAATAAAAATGAACATAAAATATTACTGCAGTATATCAAACTTGGTATAATAGTAAGTTACTAGTACACATGTATCACAGTTTAATGTATAAAGCGTCTTAAGCTTATATGTTCAAATTCGAAAGCTTTTTGTATATAATGTTGCAAATTTATATTTTGGTTAAGAAAATTGTAAGTATCTATTCTACCTTAAAATATGTGATAGAATGTATGACTCATTTATCTTATTTTCACGGTTAGAAATTGGATATGAACCTCAAAAGTTGAGGTACATAACTAGAATTTTACGGTCACTATACCTTAATTTTTAAGGTCAATAGGGTATATACACAGGAGGATAGTTACTATCGGGGTTCTCTCTAGCTCTGGTTTTTATTTTTCTTTGGTTATGACTTTTGTTCTTGTAGTTTATCATTATAACTGGATTTATGTGAGTGTATATGTATATAATGGTGGCATCGGACAAATAAAAACCTCGAGAATGAATGTAGAAAATAGGTAACATTGGTGACAACGGAGGGATTGCAAATTATTTCATCATGATTAGGGAAAACTGGTAACAATAAGTACCAAGCTGAATTGTTAAAGCTTTATTTTCAGTAACAATAAGTTCAATCAATTTAAATATGCAAGGATCGACAACGAAAATATGTAGTGATTTAATATTTTTTAATTCTAAATATAATTTTTATCCTTTAATGAAATGAAACACGTCTCCTAATATATGACAATTGATACAGACTGGTAGGTGTGGATCTTGGTTGTTCCATCTTCCGGTTTCAATATGTAATCGATGGGAACACAGTTTAAGTCTATAGCCATACAATATCTAAATTTTGAAATGTTTTCGAATATGGCTGAAACTAAAACTTGGTATATTCTTGTAAAATAATGACTAACTTTAATTAGCTAACCGATGTTCAAATTTTGCATGAAATTAACATTAAGTCTGTGTTTAACATTGCTTAAAATATATCAACATTACCAATATCTTGAAAAGTACATGCATCATAAAAAACAAGGTTGGACAAAAATGAATTCAACCAAAAACAACAGTTGGGTTTATTAGGGTACAAGTCTCTATCCAATTGTACTTTTCTATTATTCTAATTTTTATCAGTTTGCAATTATTTTACCCAATAGTTTTCTATAATGTTAAAATAGCGAATGCAATGTAGTTTGAAAATTCAACCTCCCCAACTCACTGTGATAAAAATCATTTTGAGTATTATTTTTTATCCCGAGTAACCTTTCACAGTGAACTCGTTCTATAGAGTTTCCTTGGACGAATCACCAAACTTGGCGTGCATTGATGATATCAATTTATCTAACAGATCTATTTCATGTTTTTTAGAAATACCTGTAAATCTATAAAATAAATTGTTAACTTTGAAATACCTTTCAAAGTTTGGCCAACAAAACAATTTTAGCATTAGAGAATGCACCAATGTATGTTAATTGTTCAACAATACCTAGTTCATATCATTTTAATAGAATGTAGTATTCTCTATTAGTTTTACTAGTGTCTACAACTGATCTTAACTTACAATAATCTGCAAAAACGTTTATACTTAGTTGTGACTCGTCTCTACTACTAGCAGAAATAACTTTGTCGTCAGCATATAAAATCAAACATATGTTAAACATATCAACTTTTATACCAGCAAGACCATTACTAATTAGCATATCCTCGATTTCATTAAAAATGCATTGCAAATAAGATAGGCGAAATACAGACCCCTTGTCTAACACCTAACGTGCAATCAAACTCGTTACTTACTTGACTATGTACGTTAACTCTAGAATTTACCGATGAATACATACATATTATACCTAAAATACCCAGTTTTATAAAACAACAGCTTTTGTGAAGTCAATAAATGCACAAAATAACTGTTTGTCAGTATTCACGTCAGTAATTACTAACTAGATGCACATTACTTTATTGTATGGGTTGCTCATGTGATCCTCATCTTAAACTTATTTGTACTACAAACTGAATTTTACTTTTTGGATGACATACAAGTTGTTTTGGACGATGGAAGCACAATGAGCGATACGAACTAAAAAGCTAGTGCTGGTAAGGTATAACACCAACACGTGGAAACATGGAAACGTATTTCCTTATATTCTGCGTGCATCCATCGTTCAAATATTGTATCATACACATGTACCTTTCCCATGTTTCATAGTGTACGTCTTTTATGTTTGTTTTGTAACATGTAAATATGTATATGTCTTGTTTTCTTTTGGGCTTATCAGCCTAAGAAATTATATGTAAAAAAACAGTATTAAGCATGTGATGTATATTCCAATGTTAGATAAAGATATCATCATCTGTTCCTAATTTTTGTCCAAGTAAATCTTGTTAATAGTTTTCATAACATACTTAATAAAGTTTCACCCCTAAAATTGTTAAAGTCATTTAGACTACCACGTTTGTGTAGAGGTACAACAAAACAGACAAACTTCTAGGAAAATATCCAACTTCAAAACTTTTATCAAAAAAAGATAGTATAAATATATATACAAATTATGCCTTCCCTGCATACAGCACATTATGAGGGTTATCTGGATTATTACTACTCATAGCTAAATTTTTAAACCAGATGATGCGTTTTGTAATGTTGATATGGGAGCGTTACCACCTTGTAACACGTGTTTAGTACAGCATATCAAGGGTTTTAATAACCAGGTAGCCATTCGGAAAAATGTCTATGGAGCTGATCCTAACATACCTTCCGTTTCAGCACAATTTTGTCGGACGAATAATGATGAGTATCTTGAGTCTTAATGGTTTGAAGGTGACGTTCTTCCATCTCAGCTGTTCGATACCCAAGATAACGCTAATGCTGGCAAAGAACAAGACGAAGATATATCTATAGATGTTGAATTATATAAAATCATGGAATGGATAGATGGATAAAACGAGTGTTAAGACATTGGACATGTATATGAACGTATATAAAATAATAGGTTTTGTAATTTCGATTGGTTTGTCGTTTGTCGAATTGGCGGTTCAAGGTTCAGGCTCGGTTTTGGCTGGTGATAACTTCCTTGAAAATTTGACTTATGGCCTTTAATCCGCAATATGTAGCAAAGTTACCAGCAAGGAGGGAATGTAGGCACTTGTTAGAATAGGGTCCAGAAAAAAAATCATAACAACGTAAACTAATGAACAAATATTATGTGTAAGTTGCGTTTGGTTTTATGACACATTGTAATATAGTTTGGTCAATCTTTTATTAATTCAAATATTTTACTTTAACAGTCATTCAGTAGATAAATGTAGCACATTTTGACAGTACTATGCAAGTAATATGATAGGATAAGACGTTAAACCGATTAATGTTAAAATAACATGTCCGGGAAAGTTGATTAGTCGGCCGCCGTACATAACCTTTTAAAGAGTAATGATAAACAACGTAAAACCTAAGTTACAAAATCATATTCCTGCATAATTATTTTTCAGTTAAGCAAAAACAAAACAACAAAAGTCTCTTTAGTCTTATTATATTATTACTTTATTCAAAAGACCACCACTGCACAATGACCATCGTCTTCATACTTTCAGACGATTTAATACTGTCAACCGAAAAACAATCAGTGCTTTCAGCGCTTTGATTAAGATTTCGTAACTATATTTATGAAGGTATCGATACTGAATTTAGTGATAACTGCAATAATACCAAAGATACGAGTCTCAGATATAATATAATATCAATATTGCAATCCTACCGTTAGATTTGACCAAAAATTTCAAGTTTAATCACCAAATAGTAGTACTTTCTTGAAAATGGCGGTTGCTATGGAAACGGTTTTTACATACACAAATAGTACTTCTGTCATAAAAATAATTTTGAATCTGATAGAGTAGTCATTCCTGAAGTATTTTGTAAAAAATAAATGTATTATTTCTCCAAAATAGGGTTTGGACATTAAAAGATAGGCATGTAATTGAAAAAAATCGATATTTTTCCGCATTTTTTTATGTTTTACGGTTAATTTTACGAATTTTACTGTATTTTAGTGAATAGTTTTACATATATTTCTAACGTTCAGTGTCTCAGCTTTAATTTGACACTAATTATATTATTCTAGCTTAATGCGTGTTCAAGTTATTAATGATTTTACAAACACCGACAATTTCGACAAAAAACAAGGGGTTGCCATGGAAACAGTGAAATCTCAGGTAGTGCGCAAGAGTTTATTTTTGAGGACAAAGCCGATTTTGATTCAGTGGACCCTAAGGAACAATTTAGCATGGGTGGCAAAAAGTCTAGAGGGGGGTGCACGGTGGACCCCTCTGGCCCCCGTACTATAAAGGCGCCTGACGTCTTCTTCGCTACATCACTAAGACAGAAAAATAGAAAACACGTACCTAGATGTAGTGTTTCTTTGACGAATCATGGCTTTGAGCTGACCCCAAACAAGCTTAATAACCTTTTACTTTGAATGATAGGGCGGTAAACGTAATGTGTCGTGACCATTCTTCCTAATTAGACGATCAAAAGCATTCGATGGAGGAGGTTTGGTGATTCTAGCCAGTTGCAACAGTTGAAATCTTAACATTGTTTCCTAGAACTGTATACAATTTATTTATCCTTTTCCTAATGACTACCTGGTCAAACTGAGTTTTTACGCCCCTCTTGATCTTTGTTTTGGTGAGGTAAGTTTGACTGTTGTTGACCGCTCTTTATCTATCCTATATAATATTCTTTTGTTAAGTCCAATTGCAGTAGCCGTCGTTGTGCTTGCTGCATTCTTTAGTGGTTGAGATTTTACAAAATAGACGTACACATTTATAATCATCTGCTTTGCTTTGGAGCCAAGATTCGCAAGATTACCTCCAGCCGTCCAAATACCTTAGCATATAACACAGGCTCATGTATTGAATCAAACGTACTAACCTCTGAGCCACCGACCCATATTAATTTTTATGTATAAGTATACATTAGGTGTTGAATACTGGGAAAAGTTTGAAAGAAGTTAAACTGAACGTGTAATTATTTAAGTTTTGACAGGTTTATGAAACAGAACAATAACAATAACTATATAAATATATATTAAATGATGTTATGAGCACACGTAAATCTATGCATACACTGTATTTGTGTTTTCTCCTATACATGTATATTCTTTCTTAGTGCGGCATCATAAAGGTCTATGTGTCTGTTTGATAAATAGCAAGATATATTGTGTAAATAAAGTTTCAAACTTTATGATATGGTATGGAATTTTTAAGCGTGATTTTTATCTACCAAAAACTTGAGCCATCAAATGTTTTAATCTTCATACTCAAGTATCTTAATCTATTTGCTGCAGAAGCAAATTCTCTTCTTGTGCAGCTTGACTCTTAAAATACTGTAATAGTGATGACTTATCATTGTGGTTCTTGCAAACTAAGTGTAAGGCTGGAAAAAATATTTTTAACCCGAATATTATTTATTTTATGTTGAAGTACATATGTGTTGATAAAGAGCTGGGTTGTGAGTGACTAAAGCTCAATTCTTTTATTCAGGTCCAGTAGTATGGTTTCAGAAATTTGAGTATGCAATTGCACATTGGTTACAAAAAGCCACAGAGCATGTGTTAGGATGTGTTTTGTGTAGTCCTGGATGCTTCTCAATGTTTAGAGGTTCTGCGTTAATGGATGACAACGTTATGAAGAAGTATACAATCTTGCCAACTGAAGCTGCTCACCATCTTATGTATGACCAAGGTTAGTTGTTGCTACATTGTATTTTCCATGGGGTAAGTTTCATATAAGATAAGTTGTAAATATAAGAAAATAAATATATAGACGATTAATCAATATTTTGCCTTGTATTCTCAATTCTAGAAAAATATGAAATGTCTTTTTGCACACATGACAAATAAATGTGACCATGTAATTAATTGCCTAAGAAATCGTGATCATAAAATCATTTTTATATGCCTGTTTGAAAAATTGGCCATAAAATGTTATAACTTTTTCAGTACAGCCGTCAATTCGCCCATACGTAGACAATTGTTTGTCCGAACGATAACTTGACAACGGCTGTTCCCAGAGTAACCAAATCGTAACTGTGGACGTTCCTTATGTTAATAATATGTAATTTTGATACACAGGCCCCGGAGTCATATTACAAAACATCATTTGGATGATGGCTCAACAACGGATGTACAAAGGTTTACCAAATCTGTTTTCTTGTTATTGTGGTTAACCCTTTGAACAAGGATGTGTAATCATGATCAATTGATGTTTATGAACTTTTTCACTGAGGTCTAAACTTTTAAAACGCTATGTTAAAATTATGCCCCTACCAATGTCAACACTCACAGTGACAATACGTTGACCATAGTCTACCTTAACATTCCTTTTTTAAAACATTCGGGCGGGCTATGTTTTCCTTTATCCAAAGAAATCAAGTTGTTTGAATAGCATCTAGTCATTGGGATTGTCAAAGCCTTTCATCTTCTCCACGTTCCTGGTTTAGACACCACACGGGTTTGTAATACCCTGCCCAGAAAAGCTGTTCGTTTTTAGTGAGAGTTTAGCTTCATTAGATAATATGAAATATTCCAAATACAAAGAACATTATTGGTAAAGTGAACAAAATATGGCATATATATACGAGGGCTGATCCAAAATAACGTGGACTTTTAATACTGTTCTTACAATTTCAACAATATTTTTTAAAAGCTTATAAGGTTGTTCATTGGAACATTAAGTGAATCAAACAAAGCAATAAAATTACAAATATTTATAATCATAAGACCGCACCATGCGTTTTCATAACCAAGGTAACGCCGATGCGGCGCGCGCCGTTATAATAACTATGTTTGAGAAACATATTGTATTGTTTCTCAGACAATAATGAAACAAATAGCGTGAAACTTCACCAACTGACGTGTAGGTGTATACATGACGCCATGTCCAAATGTTACTTCATTTGATGAAGGCGTTATGGAGCAAACAACATTCATAACACGATCTCACCAACGCAACGAACGTTAAAATATTGTCACCTGGCCGGATGGAAGTATGTTATAATATAAAATTCTGTCAAAAAATCATAAAAAAATGCAAACCAAGACGCTTAAATTGATTGAAAACTCTACATGAAAAAATCCAGCAAGTAAAGTTAAGTTTTTAAGTGACACCAAAAGTTTTGAAGGAAGACAGGGTGGGTGAAGAAACAGAAAATAAACGGAGCGACGGCGGAGAAACCAATTTGGGAAGCGTTGAATACGGACTGAGGTTAAAACATTACCGATTTCGCAAGTAAGCTTGAATTGGTTACGGCACAATCAAACGCATTTTACCGGCAACCTGCATAATTATGTCAAATGTAAATCGATTTTTAAATCTATTTGCCGTTATTTGACATTGAGTACTGTGCTGTGTGAGTGACGATGCCATTGATGTAACGAAGACGTTGTTGACGCGCGCCGGGTCACTGATAGTGACAGTTTTCTAATTATCATTACTTTTTACTGAGTCAGTATTTGTTTCTGATATTTTGTAAGAATATGCAGGACATATTTTTATTTATGTTGATGTATCTTGTTTTCTGATTGTACCTAACAAACGTTAATTGTAGCAAAAGCCCCATTATTTTGGATCAACCTGTACATTTATCCCACCCCAAAGTGATCTTTTTCAAGGAAACCTATTGATCTAATAAACCTATCTTTTTCGATACCGTTGCTTTATTCGGCAGTGACGTGACTACGCATTGGCGGACTACTTTTCCACATAATCATAACATTGGGCATCAAAAGCGGCTGCGTTTCATCCTTTTATCGACAACTAAACAAATACATTTTACAGAAAATAATCAAATACTGTATTTTACAACAACATCAATATAAATTTTCAATTAAATCATTTCATCATTCAAATTTTACAAAACCTCAATCGTTGACGCTGTATAGTGCCAAACTCCAAAAATTGCACTGAATTCCCTTCTGTGTATATTTTTGACGAATATCCAGCCATTATACAGTAAATACATAGGTTGACTAATGTTTTACCAAAGCCAAGCCACGCATAAATTAAATATAATGAAACTGGCTTCAATATTCATCATCGACGTTCACGGCATTTACTCGGCCCTTGTGCTTCAATCAATTTAGCAAACATGTCTTTAAAATCGTTCACGGCCATTTTTTGAAAATTGATGATATCCCTTTATCGTCGCTGCGAGTGTATTTCCCTTAATAATCCTTATATCCATATCGTCAATTTAAAGTTTGAATAACACATTATCCTGATAATATCGGTTAAATGCATGATACATAAAAGTAAGCTCGTTAAATAGCGAATCCTACAAACGCTACTAAATACGACCGCCATGTTTACAACAAACTTTACTTACATGTCGTCATAAAAACTGATTCGTCATCGGAAAAATTCGCTAGTGATTTAATTGTCCAGAAATAAATTGTTCATTGTTTATTTAAAAAATCAAGTTTATTTTAGTAATTTCTTTTTTTTCATTTAAAATATTGCCTTTACTTAAGCATAATGAAGTCAATCATCAGGCTTATTTCTTGACATGCAAACACTTATAAGACCGCTTAACACAATCACTGCGCTTCAATTCGGCCATCTGAATTTAAAGCATGTTAAAAGCAGAATTTTCGAATTTTAAATTAGTTAATCAAGCGAATGCGAGTAGGGTGAATAGAATATTAGGTTAGTGTCAAACTGTACTTATTTTTCCGGCTCGTCTCCAAAAGGATATTTTGACTCGGCAAGCCTCGCCGAAAAAACCTTTCTCCAACTTGCCGGATAAACTAGATACTGATTGACACTAACCTAATAGTCTCTATATATTCAGGTGAAGACAGATGGCTGTGTACTCTGTTACTTCAACAAGGTTATAGAGTTGACTACGCCGCCGGTTCGGATGCTTTCACATATGCTCCTGAAGGATTTGCTGAATTTTTTAACCAACGTAGACGTTGGATGCCTTCAACTGTGTTTAACATTGTTGATCTATTAGCTGACTATAAGAACACTGTTTATGTTAATACTAACATAAGTATGCTGTATATATTATATCAAGGAGCTCTACTATTGTCAACTGTTGTAGGACCAGCAACTGTTGTAATGATGATTGCCACTGCAAACATGGTTGTTTTTAAGGTATCGATTATCTGGGGTTATGCGATCGCATTAGCTCCTGCGGTATTTTATTTCATTTTGTGTTTTTATGTGAAAGCAAAGGTTCAAGTGCAGGTAGCGGAAGTATTGACAGGACTGTATGCATTTGTAATGATGATCGTTTTAGTTGGGACAATTGTTACAGCTGTGAAATCCAGTCCTTTTCATCCAAGTGTAGTATTTTTGGCATTTTTAGTCATTGCCTTTTCATTTTCTGCAGTGTTACATCCTAAGGAATGGTCTTGCATTATTTTTGGAGCACTGTACTTCCTTTTAATTCCGACTGGTTTCTTGCTTCTAAATATATATTCATTGTGTAACCTACATAATGTGTCATGGGGAACCAGAGAAGTTCCCAAAAAACTAACGAAAAAAGAAGAGGAAGCAAAACTCCTGGAAGATGAGAAAAAGAGAAAAAAGAAGGAGCAAGGTTGGTTTGGCAAATTCTTTCCGCAGTTTCCAGCTAAAGATTTTAAAGACATGTTTGCTAAATTGATTGAAGCACAAGGGCAGAATCAGACAAAGACTGTTGATTCAAATGAAATTTCTATTCTACGAAAAGAAATTAATGAACTGAAGGAACTAGTACAAAACAAAATTGTCCATCCTCCACCACCCGAACCGCGTACGGATTCGTCAATTGAAAGACAAGATCCATCAGACATTTCACACCCAAAGGATCAGACAATTAAGGGAATATTAAAGAGAACATCGTCGGAACATAAACATGTTGGAATTGCTGATAAGGTGAAAATCATTGATGAAGATAGGGATGAAGTAATTTATGATAAAGTTACCAAAGGGAGAGATGATCTAATAAATCCAGCATGGGCTGAAGTAGATGAACTTAAAAAAGGAAAGACACTTACACTTGCTGAAGAAGAAATGACTTTTTGGAAAGGATTTCTTGAAAAGTAAGTGTGTGTTTTAGTGGAGAGGCTGTTTAACAAAAAAAACCTAAAGTCGCATATTAATCATATTGAATTATAATACAACAAAACTTGAAATAGTTTAACACGTTTGACATTTGTAACGGTTAACCAATATACCGGTTAGTATTGCAATGCGAATTCTAACGGTTTTTAACTGGTTAGTTTTTCTTTGAAGTTGTTTTTGTTAATGTTCTATTTGTCACTACACTAAATATTTTGAACAAAGTCCTAAAGTGAAATGTTTAAAAAAGTATTAAAATGTGTTTAATCCATAAATAGTCATACTGTACTGAACGGTAAAATATTTATTCAAATGAGAGAAAAAACAACTTCTAAAGTCCGTATCGAATACGCATTTTTTTAACATATAGACCATTTTACACAATTCAAACATTTGAATAAAGAACATTAGAAAGTACACCCATGCATGCTATGCTGATCCAATTTGGACGATGCACATGCATTAATTCGTGCTTTGCACGTCTACCAAAAAAACCCCCAAAAACACCAAACGGTACGTATTGCAATATTGCAATACAAGTTTTGCATATTGCAAATTATTGCTACACGTTGTTACCGTATTGTTTTACCCCTTAAAAGGGTATGCACGTATAATTAATTGATAGCCGCTCCTTTTATAGTTAACTTCATTAATCATGGTCTAAAAAACATTTCAATATATGACCGGCCTTCAGACCGGTGGAATTAAATGAACTATGACACCCGATAATCATTATTGGTATTCGGTATTTAACATAACGATGTTCGTATGATTGCGATTTGCAATTAAAATATATATCAAAAAATCGGAATTTTGAAAACCCAAACGAAATTTCTTCTGAGAAAAAAAAAACAAGAAACATATTCGAATACTATTTAGATTTCAGTGCATTTATTTGGTATTGATTTTCTGTTCAGATATTTGAAACCGTTAGAATATTCTGATGAGAAGAAAAAGAATGATGCTGCAGCATTGATAGATCTAAGAAACAATATTGCTCTTGGTATGGCCATGATCAATATGTTATGGATAGCTATCAACTTTATGTTTCAATTCCAGAGTCCAACAGCTATTTCTCTTCCTTTGACGGTATTACTTTTTTGTATTTTCGACTTTTTAATAACACATTGATGCCAGCTATACTCTCATTAGCTTCAGGTTAAAACATGCAGGAACTAGTCTCACAAATGTTTGAAAAAATAGTTTATTGCACGAGTGTTTCATCGCAATATGAATAATTGTACTAGAATGTGTGCGTGTACATTCGTTTAAAGTAATGAAATGTTTCAAATGCACTGTAATATAATAACAATACTCTTGATGACTCTTTGTATTGTTCTATAGTTGGTTGGTTTGCAGAGTACCTGCATGTTATTTAAATATTGCGATATCCAATTATGATTGAGCTATGTTTCTGCAAGACTGTTAACATTCATCCATGGTAAAGTTAAAGTGCTCTTGACTCTCTCAAGGTTATGACTGGTTATACTGTTCTATGAAGTTTCGATCGTTAATATTGATAGTCTTTCGTAAAGGACGAAGTTGACCACTAAAACTGGTACATGACGTGTCCAGGAAATTGGTTAAGGTTGGCATGTCGTTTTAAATAAGTCCATTTTTAAGCGCTTTTGAACATATATTCAATATGTCAATGTGTCCTCATGGAGTTTATTTTTTTAGTCATATATTTTTGTTATTTATTTATTTATTCTGATAAAATAACTTCTAAGCTGTTTACGTTCAGGGAGATCTAAACTCGGAAAATCCTGACACCCTTGAAGAAAATTTAGATGAAGACGAAACTGAAACAGCAGATAATATACTTAAAGTTGATGTACTTGGTCTTTTGTTTATATTTTTTTACCTGGCTATTCTCCTACTACAATTTTTCGGCATGCTTGTTCATCGATGGGGAACTTTATTACACTTGGTATCTGTTACTAAACTGAAACTGAAACTGAAAATACCATGTAGAAAAAAGGTAATTATTATATATGTATTTTACATAATATAACTATGCATGTTTAGCGATATTATACTGACTTTAACTATAACTTCCCTTTTAATAAGAATGTGTTCTGTGTCAAATTTATTGTTTTGTAAACTTTTTACTCATTAGAAATCCCATTTCTTTCCCAACTCAACTGCCGAATCTGAATATGTATTCCTGTAGTCATTTGCCAGCATTGTATTTTACAATTTAATTATTATGATTATGATCTTAAAACCCCCCAAAAAACAACATTAAATTAATGTATACTCTGCACTACTTCCTGTGGGTTGTTGTTGTGCGATATTAGTTAAGCGTCTGAGCCAAGATATGTTTTATCGTCTACGTATAGAATGAGAGATTAATGCGTCAAGCCCTTTCTAATTGGGATTTACCACAGATAAACTTTACTGTTGTATATATTTTCAGTGTTTGTTTAGATGTCGTTATTATTAATTGTTATAATCGTTAATATTAATTATTAAATCTCAGTAAAACACATGCTTGAAGAGTTGATTTCCTAAATGTACCTCAAAAAGTAGATTTTGTAGTAAAATTGATATACTGATTTCCAAAAATTGGCATATATAGTTGTTCTTCGAACAACTAAAAACTACATTGCTTTTCACCTTGCCTGCTAAGGAAAGCATTACATTCAATAAGTTACCCTGTTTTTTGTTTATTGTAATATTAGACTCGTAAGGGTTGAACTTTGATGTTCAAACGTGCATTAGGGTGTAAGTGCGCGCAGGGGTGCGTGCGTGTGTGGGGGTGTGTATGTAAGTGCGTAAGTGCGTAAGTGAGTCCGTCGTTAACAAATTCTTAAAATTTTCTTGTCAAAAACCTTATTATCTACAGCTTTGATATATTGGCATGTATAGTGCGACAATATTAACCTTAACTTAAATATCGTAATTATAATGATTGCACTTTAATTACATTACATCGTTAATTTCTGGAAAAAATATACGGTTATACACGTGTTTATAACAACCTATGCGACTACAAATACATTTTGTAAAAGTGGTTATTGTTTTTTTAAGTTTGGACACATTGCTGTTTTGGGGAAACACGTAAGTCCACAATGTTGTGGCATGGTTTTTATTCTAATGAAAGCAAAATTAATTGTTCATTACGTGTGTTTTGCCGAAAGCATCCGACAAAGCGCGATTTACTAACGAAGACAAAAATAGACTGTAAATACTGAGTTTAATATATTCTTTCATAAGGTCAGTTCAGGTAATTCGTCGAACTATAGCATCACAAGAAGGTGCTTAACAAAGATTATGCCCTGGAGTCAAAATTGGCACGGCCCGTGGAGTCAACAGATATTAAGGAAATGTTAATAATGTTCTCCTTTTTAAAGCTGCATTGCCTACAGTTTTGATGTTACACATGTTACAAAGCTTTTTCAATTTATGCCTCTGTGGTCAAAATTGGACTTGCCCAAGAGGTCACAAGATCACTAGAAGGGATGGTGCTTTACAAAGATTGTTCAAAGTAGATTGGTCAAAATTAGCCCCACCCAGGGGTCACAAGATTTACATAGAGTTATATAAGGAAATGTTCAAATTCTGCTACTCTAAAACTACAAGGCATTTTTTCTTGCCTGCGGTATAACCCGATTCTCTAAAGATGCCCCATTCTTCAGGATGTAAATAACTGGTATCCTATTGTCAGGAGTCACATTTGACTCACATAGTTCTAGTTAATGAAAAAAATGTGTACGGACTTAAATCTGGAGACACAAAAATATACATAAAGACAATAATACCTCTCCTTTGACGGTCGAGGGAATGTACACTTTCAAATTCGTTAATTCGCCGTATTAATAATGTTCTTCTGATTTCAAATATGAGATAATAATTAACATGTTTTACCCTTTTATAATCATTTTAAAAACACCTAAAACGAGCTCAAACCAATATAATCCAGATTACCCATTATGTTCTCGTCGGATTTCAACCATTAAACGTGTACAAAATATAATACTTCAGGGTGATTCTGAAACTATTATTGAATGTAAATTTACATATTGCTGTAATACAAATTGTCATCATATTTCTTTTATAACGAATCTTATGTATGGATATATAACCAAAAACGATTTTGTGAATAGTTATGTATTAAGCCATTTAAATGTTACGTAAATGAAAATAGTAATGTCCGTTTGCGTGTAGCAGATGCATAAATATGAACTAATTTGTTATGTCATGTCAGGCTGAATAGTTGTTATACCTTTGTTATAAATTGTTGTCTTATAAATATTTGACTAATAACATTGTTTTGTACTTATGTCAACGATGTAAAGAAATGAAGTTCTTGCATAATAATGTTAAAAATTCTGTCTAATTCTTAACAATGTCAACGAGTTTTATGAGAAAACATTTGAATGATACTGACCATTTAGATAAGTATTGATATTTTACTGCGAATAGTTTCAGAATGAAGAGAATGAAGATTTTGACCAGAAGGAATTGTCTAATAAAGATATTAAAAGCATTAGTTATATAGCAGCTAAACCTGAACCGGACTATTCTGACAGCATTAGTGATGAGGAACAGACAGGATTAGACGTTGAACGTCAAATAAAGGACTTACAAAGTACAGGATCAAGGTTAGGAAAACATATTGCCGACTAGATATTATAACTTATCATAAATTACTGAAACACAACAAATACGACATATAGCTGCAGGTTCTAGTTACACAATGTGGGAATATAAAATAATAGCAATCGTAAATGTTATGAATAAGGTTATGATAATTTAAGCGTTTAAAAAGCAAATTTTACTAAACCGTGATCATTCATTATTTATTGATGCTAGATAAATGTAACCTAAATTTCCACCATTAATGTGTTATAAAATAATAGACAATCCCAGAAATTTAGTCCGACAAAGTTATCTCCCCTGACTACTCTTCAAATCCGCCATTAAGGCATTGAAGAAAATCGATATGAAATGCAGACGTAACTATATTTTGTTGATAATTATCATTAAGTATCCCTTAATTGGACTCCTAGTGTTCTAGTGATGTATTTAACATATACGATCATACAGATCCGACAGACAGTGGATTAACTTATTACATAATTAATAATTGACCATCACAGAATAATTATGACACCATATACGTGCTACAAAAAATGCATACACGTATCATAGTCAAAAAAACACAGATTAATGGAACTAAACATGTGTAATTACACTTTCTCTGCTTGTTTTAAGGTTCCAAATGCAAGTGAGTGAAACCAATATTGGTGCTACATCACGCACTTTGAACAGAACTGGAGTAGATAAAACAATGAGTACAGAAATTAGACAAACTATTACCGAACTAAAAGATAAGGGTGGACAATTACGAGATAAAAAGTTGAGATACAATAAATATGGTGACATACCTCTACCACATATTAACAAAAGAAAAGGACGTATGAACTTTGGTCCTGGAAGATCTGAACTGCTGTCAAGACTTAATGAGAATCCATCTTTAGCAGAAAAAGTGAACCCGAGGTAAACTTATTAACAGATATTTTGAAGAAACACTAGATTATCAATATGCATTTTGACTTAATGAAAATTAAATAAACATTGAAAAAGGACAAATATCAATTAAATTAATGAGATACTAGTAGATGATTCCTAATTTGAATCGTCGTCATGTCGGGTTGACAAGTTCATTGGCTTTTTACCTCACTTGTCACATAATGCCAGATTGAGTTTTATGATTGCCTTGTGTACGTAGTCCGTCCGCTAATAGTTTGTGAACATTTGAGAGGTCCTATTTTTAAGTCAATGGAACTTGTTCACATTTTTAATCTAAATGAAATCTCGGACGAGTCAATAATTGGTAATCTTCGTTAAAAAATAAGGTCACTAGGTCAGCTTAAAAAATACATTGCTAACGCTTTAGAGGTCACATATTCTAACTAATTTCCAAAAACTATAGTCAGAATGTTTATCTCTGTAAAATCTTGTTTGAATTTGAATGTGGGTCATGTAAAAACACTAAAACAATAAACTGTATATTTATTTTTAGTGATAGTCAACGTCCACGTGTACAGCAAACAGATCGTGAAGAAGAAATTTATGATAGAATTGGAAACGGAGGTAAAAAATTATGTTTGTTTTCATACATATATGTGTACAATTTACCAGAGATAATTGTATTTTGTTTATAATTATGACACATGTTAAGTTTGCTTGACCCTATCCTGATTTTGTTGTGATCCATCATTCCCCTTTCTGTTTGTGTTGGATACTTGTTCACTACGATCTGAACCTTTTAACAGAAGCAATCTAACTGTCCGACTGACATGCTAACTGGGTTACTGAATATTTGCTTTGACATTATTTTAAAGAAAGTGAGACATCAGAAAGAAATGTATCAAATAGTGATGGTTGATAGTGAGACATTAGATCTAGTACATTAACATTTTGACATTATGTTATATCTTATTTGCAGGAACTCTAAGTCGTCAATTCGGTAAAAACATGAAACGTTTTTATAAACGTAGAAGAACTATGCAAAGTGGTAATGCAGACAGATGTTCATAAGCAAGTTCATAAGTATTTTTGTTTGATTTTTTCTTAACTAATCACCGGTATGACCTGACCATAAAACTCGTGAGAGACGTGACGAAGTATTATTTAAGGAAAATATAAATTACAAATAAATCAAATACTTTTAAACACATATGTGTTTATCTATGACTCACGTTTACTCTGCTTTACATCGTGCTACTTTTTAGACAATGTCTCAATTTAAAGATTTTTTGTTTACATATTAAGTTTAATCATTAAACAGAGACTAAAATGGTTGATAAAACTAATTTAAAAATATTTACCTGTCCAAGTTTTGTATTCACACCAAAGCATGGTATTCCGACAGGATGATCTTTTAATGGTCTGTTTTTCTGTAGTATACTCGATTATTATGACTGACAACACAACAATAAAACATTCCTTGTCGCTAACTCTCCCGGTTGTGATAGCAATTTTAAATCGCAAAAACAAGATGAAAAAGTGCATTTTACACCTGTACACACAGAATCAACATAATAGTTATGATCCAATACGACTTAACATTGTGGTTTTTTTTTGTCAATTAACCATTATTTTTACGATCACGACCTCCACGATCACGCTGTAGAACTTCTGGTTTCGGCATTTTCGGTGTGCGTTACCCTATGACGTCATGGAAAAAACCAGATCACGTGGTGAAAATTACAAAAAATAGCAATGACGAAACTTGACGAAGAAAAGTATTCGGAAAAAAACGGATCATACCGAGGGCTGAAGTTTGCCATATTTCGAGAACCTCAAGATCTTATTTTTCTCTCTAATTC
This sequence comes from Mactra quadrangularis, assembly GCA_025267735.1. Classification (NCBI taxonomy): domain Eukaryota; kingdom Metazoa; phylum Mollusca; class Bivalvia; order Venerida; family Mactridae; genus Mactra; species Mactra quadrangularis. The sequence goes on along the minus strand of CM046305.1, from coordinate 40,235,480 downwards.
TTATATCTTTCATTAATCTGATAAAGTTGTTATATTCATAAAATTATTACGTTTATCCTGTATACTTTTAGAGGAAGAAACAATGTTGTACATTATTAAAATGGTAATGTAAATACATATCGTATCTCATGAAAAATATGTTAGTAAAATATTGTGTCTTAATAATATATATTGGTAAAAATGATCATTTACGCAATAAGGCCCATTTAACCGAGTTTCGAAACGTAACACAAGTAAAAAGAAAAAAATCGTTCGAATATTTAGATTTTTTTTTAAATTCAGACATGGTTATATACATGTAGTAATGTATGTTTTGTGTTGCAGATAACGAAAATACAATGACACGAGACAAACAATTTGTATATACGATAGAGACAAACTTAATCCACAATAATCGATGTATGATTTTAAAGATTGAAGCGAGAAAAAAAAATTAAAGTCTGATTCTGACTTTATTTGAGCTCATAGATTAAAATCAATTGACAGAGTAGCGTAAAATGATCGTCCGAGTTACTCTATCCCCTTATTTTGGAGAATCATCTTCTCAATTGATAATTGAGACAACATCGTACATGAAAAATGTACAAAATGAATCCACCGTACAGTTTTTTGAGGCTGCACCGTTCAAAATGTGTGTTTTGACTGCACCATACACCGGTGACTGCACTCAATTTGTGTACACTCATAAACTGAACGTTTTTGTCGAAGGGAGAAGCTGATCCTCCAAAATAAGGGGATAGAATAACACGGACGATCATTTTACACTACTTTGTCAATTGATTTTAATATATGAGCTCAAATAAAGTCAAAGTCTGACTTTAAGTTTTTTTTCTCGCTTCAATTTTTAAAATCATACATCGACCAATTTTGTGATTCATTTATAAGCTCTTGGACGGATATTAAGGGAAAGAGGTTGTACATTATGCACCGGAGTCCATGCCTGGTTGATTACAACTGATAATACAGCAATAAAATTAATGTGGATTAAGTTAGAGAAATCGAGTAAATAAAATATATGCATGTTTGTTTAAATCTACTTCATTTAGTTAATATCGATTAAAACATGTTTTGCATATTATTAATTAATTTCTTCTTATCTTACAGGATGATGAAGTTATTTATTAACAGTGTTGATCCCTTCTTCATTTCTGGACTGTAATCTCCATTGATATGTTTTAACAAGGACACTGTTTTACTAAGATACAGTTTCTGCATAATAAAAACATATTGATACATCACACTTTGAGGTGTTTGCTGAGTGTACATATACATATATTCATTGCCACATTTTTTTTCTGAAGATATGAAGAGTTAACGACCTTGGATATACTTCCAATGTGCCATTTATTTTGATAATCACTTATATATGGTGGTATTCTTTGATGTATGTATTCTTTAAAAAAAATCTCATGTATAATTATTTCTACAATCAAAACAGTCATCACTTATCTATAAATTATCATCAGTATTCAATTGGATATATAATTCATACATTAAACACAGATGGGACTAATTAGGGTTTTTGGTATTCTACATATATGTGTGTACTACTTTGTATCATTTTCATGTTGGTTTTGGTGATAAAATTGTTGTTTATTTTATACCATTAAAATAGTTTATCTGTATAATTAACATACTTTGAGTGTGTTAAAATTGAACTTGATACAAAGTTGAAGTCGAGAAATGTTTACAGTCAAGGTCAGCATATACTTTAATCAGTTTATTGTTGTATACCCCATCATTATATTAATAATGGGGTTTAATACACATTATAACTACAGTTAGAAACCAAAAGTTACCTTGTAATTTAATGTTTACATTTTCTGCGTTCCATGTTTCCTGTTTTGCGTGTGCGATGCATGCCTCTTGCCATAAAGCTCACAATGACAAGTGTTCTTAACAAGTTACAGAACACATTAGCACATACATGTATGTTATGAACTAGGATTCTGAGCTCAAACTAATGTCTGTTTATCCAGTATGTTTCGTATCCAGTTTTCGCGACCTTATATTGTGATCCTCTGTATCCCTCTTAATGTTCCTTATCTTAGATGTGAATTATTTAATGCCTTACACTTTAGCTAAATGTTTATGTTTAAATCTAGTTACAATATTGTTACGAGCACATTTTGTCTTATGTCAGCATTTCTGTTATGTATACATTGAACTCTGAGAATTTATTTCTACCGCTGTGCAGTCTTCAGGAACTTTGTTCACGACTAAAATATTGTTTAATGGTCACATTAAGGTAAAATAGTCATTGATTTAACTGTATTCCGTTGTTAAAAAGAACTGTGTAATTTTTTAGTCATTGGTCATACACACATAGTAGTCTACTTTGATATTTCATGGTTGGATGAGCCACCCGAATAGCTTCCACATTTTGGGCGGAATCAACCAAAAAGCACCCATTTGTTGGGCGGTTTTTTGGTTGAGATTGGCAATGGATAGAATCAACCAAAAAGCACTCAAATTTGGGCGGAAACAACCAAAAAGCACCCACTTTTGAGCGGTGGGTGGACATTTAGTATAAAAACAACAGAAAATTGTTCGTAAAGCTCATTCCATCACGGTTACCTGAGGGTTAGGTTATTGCACAAGTTCAACAATATTTATTTGTAATATGCTTGTCTGAGCTTCCAGCTTTCTTATAAATTTCCTCTTCATAGTATACATGTAGTATTAATAAGTAGTATAATTTTTAACTTTAAATAAAACGCTCGAGTTTAAACGAGTTGTCATTTTGTTCACCCTTGGGTAACTGGTACTTTGACAGTTGTGACGGGAAGATCGAGTGAACAACCTTCGTTCACGCTACCAAAGGAACTCCTGCTTTTGAAGAACCACTCGACATGCCTCTCAACCCAAGTACAAACAAGTTCACCTCGGAGAAACATTCCATGACGTATATCGACTTAGGCTGTATCTATATACACACTGTACGTATAGTCCAACAGAATTAAAGCTTTCGACAAAATACACGTACTGAACAATTAATGTTGTTTTCATAAGAATTAATTCTTTGAAACTGTGCCATAATATTTCTGACTTACTTGTTTCCCCAAAATCTAATGTGTCCAATAATAAAAGTACAATGATTTGCTACTTTTAATAAATTGATTTATAGTCACATCGGTTGTTATAAACACGTGTATAACCGTATACACACATACGGAAACACACGATTCAATGTAAGTGAAACTTGTAATTATTATAATTAGGTAGTTCAAGCTCAGGTTAATTATGTTGAACTATAGTTCTATACACGCGTACATAGTCGTCCGGCTTGGTAAGGTCGTAATAATATTATATATCCGTAAAAGGTGCAGATATGTGACCACTTAATTTCTGATGTCTGACAAGAGTGGAACTACGAAAACTCATGCAAACAGGAGATACAAATGGATTGTCTTGGACAGTTTTTACATAAGTATAACATTTCATTTGTCCATCTTCAATGTACACCGCGTCCTTAACTAAGGGATCATTGTTATTTCGACTCTATAGAGAAATGTTTTACATGAGACAGCGTCTATCGACGCATACTTGCTGGTTCTTAGTTATGTTATTATCGACGTTTTAAGAAACGTCGATATAAACAATTATCAGGATTTGAGCATATTGTAGTCGACACCGGCTGCCTTAAGCCAATTAAAACGATACATTTGAGGTCACATGATAAAAAATGGACGTCAAATTGTCAAATTAGGGGTGCGGGAATGGACTCGTCGACGCCATGTTTTGTCGGGTTACCTGTGTGAATAGACCAGTTCACATTTGACGTCACAAGCACCTGCTACCTTTTTATTTAGCTAATTTACTGGTTGGCAGAAGGAAACCAATGTTTAAATACATATGATTGCAGCAGAATTTGTAAATTATGATAACTTTTTTATTTGTGGGCCGATTTTTATAATATTTATATTGATAGAAAGCTTTTAAAATTCATATTTTTAAAATTAGGGAGACTGCCAAAAATTGGATTTGAAAAAAGATATTTAAGGTGATTTAAACCTGTCTTTTGAACAATCTTCTTGCCGGTTTGAAACACTAGGTTTGAACACTCGCTTATAAAAATGATTCTGTTTTGACAAATAATAATAAAATATTCAAAGTATAAAATTCAAGACCTTTCTAAGATATATAAGATAAAAAATGACAATTTTAAAATTGTGTATTTCATTTTATCTTCTCGCTATTATTTCTTACTCACCATCAAATGGTTATCTGTATTTCTTATCAGCTACTTGTAACTATTTATAGACTTCATAACAATAACAATGAACAAGAATTACCAGAAAATACAATAAGCAAAATACGAATAAGTACCAGTTTCAATTTAAGATCCAGAAAATGCACAACTACCTGTAACATGTTTGTTTTCTTTTTAAAACTCCCATTTGTTGAAAAAATGCAAAACTTATCTTCCCTACTAACGGGCGAATCTATTTATACGGAAGAAGATTATCTGTATTCAATCGGCCGAGAGGCGTAACCAGTATCCACTGAGGCAGGTTTTAGTCACTCCGCTCATAAATATCGCTATAAGCTTAACGTTCACCATTAGGAACACCCTACTAATTCATATCGGTAATCGTTCGACGGAATGTTTCGTTTGCTAAAAAATTGAATGTAGTTCCTATATGGTCACGCCGATCCCGGTACTCTGAATAGACTCGGCACGGCTTAAAACGTTGACGAATATTACTTGAATATATTAACTCAAAAGAGACGATGTGATACATGGCTAAACGTTGATTACAAGCATTTTTGGAAATGCTAATACTTGTTACAGTATAAGTATTGAGTGGGTACAACCGATAGCAATATGAAGTCAACAACAATGGACGAATATTCACGAAAATCTTTTCCTGACTGCAGTAAATTTGATACGACTCGGCCCTTTGTAACAGCTTGCCTAATCCTAACCCTAACCCCAATTTTTGAAACACCTCCCGTTAGTATCTCAACATTTATTGCTCGATATTTTAAATGATATATGGATATCTGGTAAAATTCCAGATTCCTGGAAGCAAGCTTTAATAATACCAATACCGAAACCGGGTAAAGACAATACTGACCCCCTTAACTACCGACCAATACCTCTAACTAGTTGTATCTGTTAAACCTTTGAACGCATGGTTAATAAGAGACTCATAGAAACAAACGGTATTATAACTAATTTCCAATCTGTTTTTCGAAAACAGCGAAGTACAAATGATCATTTAGTACGCCTCGAAACTTACATAAGAGAGGCTTTTGTCAATAAACAGCATGTAGTTTCAATTTTCTTCGATCTTGAGAAAGCTTACGATACAACTTGGAAATATGGTATTCTCAAAGATTTAAAAGATGCCGGTCTAAACGGTAGACTAACTATGTTAATTTCTAGTTTTCTGTCTGACAGAAGTTTTCAAGTTAAATTAGGATCAACATTATAAGATAGCCACAAGCAAGAACAAGGCATGCCACAAGGCAGTATATTATCTGTTATTATTATGTTTATTATCTGTTGGTCTTAAAATTAATAATATTGTTAAGGTTATAAATCCTGGTACAGATTGCTCATTATATGAAGATGACTTTTTAATCTGTTTCGATCTAAAAATATTCGAAGTATCGAACGCCAACTACAACAAAACTTGGATAAAATTCAAAAGTGGGCAACAGAAAATGGTTTTAATTTTTCTAAGTCAAAAACACAATGTGTACATTTTTGTCGATTAAAGCATCATAATGATCCTGAACTTTACATTTCTAGCTAAAAAATACCTGTTGTAAATGAAGCTAAATTTTTAGGCGTTACATTTGATAAAAACTCTTTTATACCACACTTAAAGTCTCTAAAAACAAAATGCATTAAAGCTTTAAGTCTACATCAAAGTACTTTTACATACTGATTGGGGATCTGATTCCCAAACATTACTTAAATTATACAGAAGTCTTGTTTAGAGTTTTATTCGTAAGAAATTTTTTTTTCTTTATTAATATTTATTTATTACAACTGGAATGTCTCATTGTCTATAGAAATAAACTACCGATGACAATCAATTATTAAACTTCGTAATCTATTGTCTCCAACCTCAACTAGAATGATCGATTATAAAAGATCATCATTTAATCCCTAGAATAAAGTATGTACCAAAACCAGTGGGCATTTCTTAAAATAGCCACATAAACATGCCACTAGAATACTCAGTGGTTTTCATAAAAAAAGAATCATCAAACCTGTAATTCTTATCTTTACAGTACATAAATGATGACATATGCCAACATGTATAAAACATGCAAGACGTATGAATGTTTGGAGTTGACAAATGATAATCACACTTGTTTTGCAGCCAACTCCTTAGTGATAGTCATTCAGTTTGCATTGTAAAGTAAGTTTAAACTACCCATTCGGAACGACCTCGGCGATCATCTACGAAGATATACCTCGGATATCAGACGTAGTAGAAATACAACAAAGTTATGAGGTCAGGTGATTTACTCTAGGTTAAGTAGTGCCGATGTAAACAACCAACATGGCAGATCATTTTGAAGAAAGTATCGAGTACACAAAAAATGTTTCAGGATCAACTTTGATTTAAGTGAATATCAGTTACAGGCATTAAAGACCTTTAACTGCCCATCATCGTCCGTCAGTTTTGGTGTGTAAACGTCGGGAACGTGGCTAGATTCTATGTTGGAACTACTTTCGCTCCTTGTGATATCCGAGGTGTATTTGCGTGGAAAATCGCCGAGGTAGTTCCGAATGTAAACTACCATGTCATAGTAATATATTTAATACGCCAGAGAATAAATGATCTCAAGACGTATCGTCGAGTAGCCGGTGTGAGTCGAGTCACTCTCTAATTAAACAAATAACAAAGATTTGTAAGGTCAATAACAATTTATTTAGTCCACAAATTTCCAATTACAAGATTCCACTAAGTCAATCTCCGTAAACAGAGATCCTGTACTACTCGCGTTGTCGTACTGGATCTCTACTTAGTCAATGCAAGGTCACGTCGAGATGAACTTTGTATCGACCAATCAATGCGTAGCTTTCATCTAGACGAAAACGCTATTAATCACATTTTGATTTCGTAATTTCTATTTTTAGACCAAGGTTTGCATGCAAATTTAACAGCGGTATTATTCACAGTCTCAGACTGAGTCTGCGATTGGGTGGTCCATTTCAAATTGCGTGACGTAGACGAAGTAAGCACGTTACGTATCATAACAATTTCGTCTTGAATATTATGATGGGAAAAGGTCACCTGAACGTGACCTTCGTTTGGAAAGGCCAGATCTAAATTAGCGAGTAGGCGAGCGGTAAAATCTTAGATCGGGTTTAAATCAGATTGCCACTAAGTTGACACAGAGTTAATAATTAAATAAATCTAAGTCCGAAAAATATTAAAAATAAGTACTAAAAAAGTAAATATCACAAAGAGAGATTTCACGAAGTATCGTACAAGTTTTTCTTCATAATCACATGTTTATTGTATGTTATAAATGAATAACGGTATGCTTTATATAAGCAGTCTCTGATCATAGCCGGAATTAAACAGATGTTGGCAATAATTAATATATTTATTCAAAACTACAAATATTATGTAATCTAGCGTCTTCATCTCTTTAGTCGACACCTTTAACTGTGACCAGACTTAAAGATATGTATTAAATGCAAATGTGACACCTGTCACAGGTAAGATTATCAACTGCCACATGGCTGCAATGCGAAAAATAAGAAGGAAGCAATATTTATAATTAAGATTATCAATGCATCTTGTAGAAAACAGCGACATAAACTGTGTGATGAAAATCAAGATAAGGAGAAAAATAAACACATGGTCAGTTCCTTTGTGATTACTGATTAAATTGATTATGAATATTGTAAAAACTAGTGTAAAATTATGTGCAAAATAAATATGATAATAATTTAAACAATTCATTTAAATAATAATGAAGTCATTACGTAAAATATGGATTATTCATATGAAAATTTCAGATTTTGTACATTTAAAGTGAGACATAAAATTCATTGAACTTTTAGCGCATAATATATTTATCTTCAGGTATAGGGAGAGCAATGTTAAATGCCTAGACACCAGTCGTAAGTACTCGGAATTTGTACCCCAATTTCTACACAACAGACCATAACCTTTCAGTGACCATTGTACCAAAAGGCCGTCATCTGCCATGCTGATTCCAGTTTAAGACATCACTGTACTTGATGAACAGAAGTTTGAAGTCAAAAGTTTAGATATGTCAACAGAGTATGTGCTAGACTTTAGTGATTCTCTGCCAAAGTATTCATGTCCAGATAGGAAAAGGTCGCATTTACCAAGCAAACATTTGCTATCTATTTTGTTGAAAGTTTCAAGTTGTGGTTGGAAAAGCCTGAGTCACGAGTTCACTAATTCTCCACATTTGAATGTAGACAGAGGTATTCGTAATAATTTTACCCCATCATCTACAAGTGGACTCTTCACAGTCTAATGTGTTTGATACCAGTACACCGGTGGACACTAAAACGCATACCACTCAAAGAGCACAAAGGCAAGGGACTGTCGCTTTTGATTCAAGGTGTAAAATGTTAGCATCCTATATACACAGTACGCTGCACCTAGTACAGACCACCTCAGACCTTATGGCTCTCCATGTAAATATAAGGAGCTTGGTGCCAAAAGAAGCTTGAATGCTGAGAAGACCTCCCAGGCCTGGGTTAGGATAAAGTCAAAATGGCAAACAATGTGAAACAATACAAGTTTTAATAAGTTACGTAACATAAAGCCAACCCTTAATTCATCTCCGTCAATTATATTTTCTAATCGCCGAGATCAAATAGTGATTTCGCGATGTAGAATTGGACATACCACATTAACACATTCATACCTTCTCAAAAGAGAGGAAGCACCTACATGTATATCCTGTGACGAGCATTTCAATGTAAAACACGTCCTCCTTGACTGTCAGGATCTTAAATACATTCGTGACAAACATTTTAAACTAAACTCACTTAAAGAACTTTTTGAGTCTGTACCATCATAAGCGATACTTAACTTTTTGAAGGAAATAAATGTATACAATAAGATATAGAGCTTTACATCATTAATATCGTTTGAATTAATAGTATCATTGATTGCATGCGGCGCGATATGACATTTTTGTGTTGGTGCGCTGTAAAACCCAAACAAACAATTATGTGTCCGTAGCATCAATTTATCCTAACTATATTCTTGCCAAATAATCTAAAATATTTCCATGTGCTATCAATTGCGGTTAATTAATCACATTCATATTTTTTTAATTAAAACGATCCATTCTACAATTGAATGTAGGATAAATTGTTGTATTTTTTCTAGTGTATTTATTTCCTCATAATTAGCATGTCTAAAGCCAATGCAGACTCTAGTGCACATCGCAAAACAGTGGTGTAGGTTCTTAACCGCACCATTAACATGGCAGCTATAAAGCAATATTCATACAAGATGCCTAACTGAACCGAGAATAAACACATATATTTTGCTTCAGTATTCCATAGTTTATGAAGTTCGGTTTAACCTGGCAATAGGAAAAAAATCATCCCAGAGTTAATAAGCATTGAAACTAATTCACCGGCTGCTGTGTCACGACTGTAAACGAGAACATTTTACGAGTCCCCTTTATCTCAGAGTATCTAACAAAGATTTTCATAGTTGTAACATTTTCTATTTAAATTCGACATTTAACAGGAGATAGAGCGGGTGTGGGTTTTCTAAACATGCTTGTATTACCGACCATTTTTTTCAATGTCCAATTATGTTTTCTCAGAGCAATTAATGCATTTCATGACGTATTATTTATGACATAATATCCTTTTCCAACATATCCGACATTTTGAATACGCTTCATTTTGTGAGAAAATCTATTTATTTTCAACTACGCATTGATCATCCTAAAGTGAGTATTTCCTTACGCAGTTTCGAATTTCACAATGATGACGTCATAAGAGTTTATCGTTCAGTGTACCAAATCATTCGGAACATCCTCGGCCACTCGCTACACGAATAACCTCGGACATATTTAGGCGCCATTTTGAAACTATGTAAACAAATACACGATCGTTTAGGCGATGACTGAAGTTTCGTTTTTAATCCGTAAATTTAAAATTACACAGTTCAATGATACCGATGAACAATATTTTCTTTAATTTAAAACAAATAAATATGTTTAGACAAATATCTGCGTGTAAACTACAAGAACTATATTGCGTAACCGTTACGTGCTTCGCCTCGCGTAGGTAGTAAAATCACCAATATTTGGTGAAGACCCCCCACGAATCCTTCCGAGATTATTCATTCATGAAAGGTCGATGATGTTCCGAATGTGTACCAAATATTCTAAATTTTACTCTCTATTTTTAGAAAGCATGCATGTATAGTATTAGTAAAATGGGAGACAACTCCAAGTAGCTTTTTGATAATCGTATGATTAAATATAAATAGGAAATAGGAACAGCGCAACATAATTGTGTGTGAATTACCGAACATGCAATATATATACAAATTATGTTAATTAGAATTTTGATTGAATTATAAATAGTCGTACATGTAGCATCGAACATAAATTAAACATTACTTTGAAAATGCTTGTACAGTTTATTGCCGTGTCAAGACGATTCATGACATTTTATGGCGTTCAGCGCACCTAACCTAGCTTTCCCGGATCATTGTCTATAATCAGTACTCACCTACCATTTATGCCTGAATCTTTCCACACTGTATAGATCTACCTTGTCAATGAACATTATTGTCAAGTTATCACGAAATGGTGGGATTCGAACCCGTACCCCTTTGGAAAATTGAATTTGCATAATCGACATCTATATAAAAAATGTGTAAATAATAATGTGTATGTTGTCAGAATTCATATTAAGGTTGTTAAAATGTATTTAGATCTACATACATTATATTTTGTAGGTACCATAAGTCGACAAGTTGGTGTAAAACGCCAAAAATACCCACCTGAAGTACTACTTCATGCAGCAACACTTGTTCGCTCAAATACAATTAGTTTAAACCAAGCATCAAAGAAGTATGGGGTACCCAAAACAACGCTTCAAAATACAGTGCACAATAAATATAGCAGACATAAAGACCGTTCTCACTGAATCAGAAGAACAGCGTATTTCAGATTGGTGTATCCACATGGCTAGGATAGGGTATGGGCGTACCCGACAGGAGTTGCTCCATACTGTGAAGAATATCTTAGATAAAGACAAGCGTCCTAATCCGTTCCATGAAAACAAACCTGGTCGAGCTTGGTTAGACGGTTTTTTAAACGTAATCCACAGCTAACTGTGAGACCGACAATTCAGTTAAGTAAAGAAAGAGCAATTATAATTAATTCAGAAATGATCAAAATGTGGTTCAATAATTTCAAATTGTACATTGAAAATGTGGTGAAGGATTCTGACCTACTTACTGATCCGACACGTATTTACAACGCCGACGAGACAGGAATAAGTCTATGTCTTAAAGGGAATCAGGTTATAGGGTTCAAGGGGGGCACCAGTGGTATACCATTTTGGAAATTCGGACAAAACCCAGATAACTGTTATGGCCGCCTGTTGTGCGGCTGCACACTACATTCCGCCAATGCTTGTCTTTCCGGGTCAAAGGTTCACTTATAATCCGTTAGAGGGGTTCGAAGAAGCTATCCTTGGTCGTTCTTACAACGGTTGGATGGAATCTTCGCTGTTTTGCAGCTGGCTTGAGACTGCCTTTATCCCAGCTATCAATGAACGCAAGGTGAAGAAACCGGTACTGCTTCTCATTGATGGTCATAAAACACATGTTACTATGGAAGCATCCGATCTATGCTAGTTCAACGGTATAGAACTTTACTGCCTGTTGGAGCATGCATCGCATATTATGCAACCTTTGGATTTCAAAATTGTCGCAGCTGGAAGCTGAAAGCAGGCCGTCCGCGATTCGCAGATGCAAAACATCGGCAGCTATGTGACAAAGGCCACTTTTACTGGTGTTTTTAAGCACGCTTGGCCAGCTAGCGCGAGCATTGATGCTGCTGTAAAAGGGTTTAAAGAAGCTGGTCTCTTTCCTGTAGATGAAAACATCGTGACAAGTTCGGTCAAGATTGAGCCAAGTAAGACATTTGCCCCTGTAGAAATGCCGTCAGAGAATGATGATAGGACCAGTGATGCCACCGATCAAACTGTACATATGGTTGCTGTAAATGGATCTGTATTGTCAGATGTCATAAATGAAAAGGGAACGGAGAATACTTGTCGCCCAGTAAGTGTGCCGCGATCCCCTTTTTCGAAACACCTCAGTCTACCGTCGCTTGATAAATCTACAACAACACCTAGAGTTAAGATTACCATGCCTAAGGCAATTACTGGCTCAGCTTACCGGAAACTTTTACAAGACAAGAAAACCCAAAGAGAAGAATAAGATAAGGAAAAAGAACAGCGCAAACATGTACGAATGGTCAAGCGTAAAATGAAATAAGAAGAAAAAGCCAAGAAAAAGACAGAAAAAGAGGCAAAGTGTAAGAAACAAGCTGAGAAAAAACGAAGAAAACAAGAGCTACGTGAAAAGCTTTTGCAGTCACTTGAAAACACTGATGATGAATCTGATGGGGAGATTCAAGTTGACAAAACTCGTGTTTTACATGTGAGAAGCCATATGATACAGATTACAAAGAATGCAGTAATTGCTTTCGACGTTTTCATATCGCATGTGCTTGCGATGAATACATGAGTGTTGAGGGACTACCATTTGAGTGCAAGTATTGTTAATCTGTGTCTGTTTGTTCATTTGGACCCGACTTGCGCGACTTAATTGTGTTTGTTCATTTTTACCAGAGGTGTGTTCAACAATGCGGGCGCTCGCTCGAGCGCCCGCCTCGCGAATTGTTATGTTATTGAACGACTGCGAGCGCTCATTCTATAAATAGTAGAAGGTGAAGATATCGGTCAGTCAGACCGTTTGTGTACAGAATGGCGAGCGCTCGCTATAAAAATCCAAGACCGAAGTTTAGATCGATGTAAATCCCTTTGAAATACGATAAATACACAGAAGGCTTGAGATTAAAGCGTTGTATATTTCGTATTTGGTTATTTTAAATCTGTTATATTTTTTTTCAATGTACCGATTTGAGTACCGGTACCAAAACGAAACGGTATCTACCGGAATTTATATAACAATTTATAAGCGAAACACCTCTCGAGCTGTATCGCAAGCGCACGCGAGCGCACGCGCGAGCGCCCGCGTTCAGAACGCGGGCGCTCGATGTCGCCCCGAGCGCTCGCATTGTTGAACGCACCTCTGATTTGTGCTACCAAACGGTGTGTGTGTTTGTTAATTTTTACCTGGTTTGCGCTATTAAACTGTGTATGTTTGTTCAGTGTTACCTGATTTGTGTTATCGTTTTTAGATAGACAAATTAGATTTTGCATGTAGTGGGGCGTCATACCATTAATAATTTTGTAAATTAGTACTGTATCTCCATAATCATTTATGCAACAGACTAGCCACTACACGATCTACAGATATCTGTTTACATAGATTGGATACACATCTACAGCTTTAGAATTAGCGGGCATTAAGTGAACACACCAAGATTCCAAGGAAATTTCTGGGCTATAAATCTTTTACAGCTTGAAGATCAAATTTTATAGTGTGTTCTACTCCGTAATTTTAAGTAGCATTAGGCCGATTTTTATACATTTGTCTTACATATTCCTTAGAAAACTCATAATTATCATCTGATGTTAAAGCATTTTGTAAAATAACTGTATCATCCGTAAATCCAAATTCTTATATTGATTTAAATATCTTTTAATCATATAACCTTCATAAATCCCAGCATCAACGTATAATAAAGGCTCAGTCCTGCATAAAGCATCTAAAGACGAAGTAAACAAAAGATTTAGAACAACAGTCAGCAGCTAGTATCTTCTTGCTGAATTTTGTAAAAAACATGGTGAGTTGAAGTCACCATATTTTGTTCATGCATTGTAAGATCTGGTTTTATAAATGAATCACATTCATTTAATCTTTAATGTAAGCTGTTACACCAAGTGGGTTGAGACATGTCAATTAATGTTAAGTAAGAGTCTGGGTGCTTTCTTTTAACAGGTAATCTAGTTTGTGTGGTATTATTGGAAAGTTCAGGTCGAGTGGATGTTAATTGGTCACATATCTTTTTTAAGTTTACAGTTTATATTGGCCTCAGATAATATGGTTGAAAAAACAGTTGATGTAATAGATAAGAATGATAAATGATTTGGATTTATACAATTCTCCCTGCTGCTATAATGATCAGTTATGACCAGAGTTCTCTAGCAAACACTCGCTCACTGATTGGGGATCTGATACTCAAACTTCACTTAAATTATACTGAAGTCTTGTTCGTTCAAAACTAGATTTCGGGTCAATAGTGTGCGGATCAGCACGTAAATCGTACTTGCAAATGCTTGATACAATACATAACCAGGCCGTACGTGGTGCCTTTAAATCTTCACCTGTTGAAAGTCTGTATGTTGAAGCTAACGAGCCATCATTAAAATTACGTCGACAAAAGCTTTCATTCCAATACGCCTTCTAACATAAAAAACCGACGCGAAAAGTTGTTTTTCAAACCAAATTACATTGATAAAGTTGACAACAAGCCGAACGAAATAAAACCATTTGGTATGCGCGTTAACTACGACTTAGAAATGCTTTACATTAACGCTTCATCCGTGCTACAAAATGTAGATGAAAATGTCCCTGCGTGGACCTACAACATACCAGACATTGATATTGACTTATCAACCATTCGTAAATCTTTTACTAGCCCAGAAACCTTCAAATCAGAATTTGTAAGTATCTAAGAAAAATATAATGATAGTACACATTTATTTACTGGCGGCTCAAAAGATGGTAACAAAGTTGGTTGCGCTGCATATGGAAATTCGTTTGTAGCGCGAATACGACTACCCGACAATGCATCTTTTTTACTGCCAAAGTCAAAGCAATAGATCTAGCTTTAACATACATCTTAAGTAGTATCCATAACAAGTATATTATTTTCTTAGATTCTCTTTCTGTATTATTGGCCATAAAAGTCATAGTTCAGGCAATATTCTTATGTAAAGTATCGAACTAAAATGAAATTTTACAATCTAAAATAGTTCACCTCTGTTGGATACCAAGTCATATTGGTATTCATAGAAATTAAAAAGTAGACATTTTAGCTAAATAATCGTTAAACCTTCAACCAATTGATATCAAATTACCAAGCAGTCACTTTAAATCTTCAATCAACACGTTAATTAAGTCAAATGGCAAACAATCCGGACTAATGCTGTTTTTAATAAGTTGCATAACAAAGCCAACCCTTGATTCATCTTCGTCAATAATATTTGCTAATAAACGATATCAAATAGTAATAACGCGATGTAGAATTGGTCATACCCGATCAACACTTTCGTACCTTCACAAAAGAGAGGTAGCACCTAAATGTATACCATTTGACGAGCATTTCAATGTAAAACACGTTCTCATTGACTGTCAGGATCTTAAATACATCCGTGACAAACATTTTACAGTTAATTCACTTAAAGAACTTTTTGAGTCTGTACCATCATATGCGATACTTAACTTTTTGAAGGAAATAAATGTATATAATAAGATATTATTAGTTACACAGTCAGTTACTGACCGGATACGGTGTGATACCGGGTCAGTAAATTAATATTGGGTGAGAGCGTAGCTCGAGCCCAATATTTATTCACTGACTCGGTATCACACCGTATCCGGTCAGTAACTGACTGTGTAACGAATTTATCTTACCGAGTACGGGGTTTTGATGCAACGCTATATCATCAAAACATAGAGGGATAAGTTCTTTAATTGCTGATAAAATTTCAAGTTCTACAGAAGTTTCTTTGCTTTGTCTGGTCATTTGCAATTTTATGCAGAAAAATATGGACCTAAACCTTAACACCTAGGAAACAACTAAGTTATACTTTATAATAACTCTAGTTACATTCCGATTCTGATATAAAATGATACATGTACATGTATTAAACGTTTTTTACATTTTGTGTTAGACAAATTGTTTATTAGCCAAGTTCAAACTGTGTTTTGTGCATGTGAACTTTGAAATAAAATACATACCAGGAAACCGGTACAGTACCATACCAGTAGCGATGCTATACCTAGTATCTGGTTATTCATTACTCAATCTGATAAAGCCGTCCAATCGCAGACTGTGAATAATACCGATGTTAAATGAGCTCGCAAAACTTGGTCTAAAAATAGAAATTACGAATCAAAATGTTATTAATAGTGTTTCGTCTAGATAAAAGCTATGCATAAATTAGTCCACATAAAGGTCAGCTCGACACGACCATCTAAGGGTCTATTGAGAAAGTAGAGATTCTGTACGACATCGCTCTACAGTATATCTGTTTATGGAGATTGGTCATTTCTTAGACGAGTATTTGTTGCGCGCCGGGGTTTTGAATCTTTTGCCACGAAAGAGATATGGGTTCAAATTCCATTCGTGGCGGGTTTTCCTTCCATGAACATTTGACAATTATGTCATTTTCCTCAAATGATTTCAGTTTCCGGTCTTGAAAAAGGTTATGTGAGTACTGGTTATACACAATGGTCAGCAATGGTCAAAGAAATCTAGGTTAGGTGCGCTGGACGCCGTCATGTAACATAAATTGTGTTGAAAGGCGTGTAATCAAGTATAAAAGATAAACGAAAGAGACACTAACAGTACACAGCATTGTAGCAATTACGTGCTGACATTGATTTTTTCGTAAGACGGAAAAAATATTAAACCAAGTTTCATCTTTGTTAAGTGTCTCTTACATGATTTGCACTTTTGTCATTCAAATTTTCATATTTTTCCACGACTTAGGAGTATACAGCTACGTAATATACCCAACTTGTGTGCCCCGTCTGACATCATAAATCTATAGTTTCATAGGATAAACTAGTCATGCATTTCCATCGTTGATAGAATTTTAACAACTTTAACTGACTATCATGTCATGTATAAATCTCTAAATATGGCAGCCACATTTACCATCTGACTATCATGTCGTGTATAAATCTCTAAATATGGCAGACACATTTGCCATCTGACCCTCATGTCGTGTATAAATCTCTAAATATGGCAGCCACATTTACCATCTGACTATCATGTCGTATATAAATCTCTAAATATGGCAGCCACATTTACCATCTGACCCTAATGTCGTGTATAAATCTCTAAATATGGCAGCCACATTTACCATCTGACTATCATGTCGTGTATAAATATCTAAATATGGCAGACACATTTGCCATCTGACCCTCATGTCGTGTATAAATCTCTAAATATGGCAGCCACATTTACCATTTGACTATCATGTCGTATATAAATCTCTAAATATGGCAGACACATTTGCCATCTGACCCTCATGTCGTGTATAAATCTCTAAATATGGCAGCCACATTTACCATCTGACTATCATGTCGTATATAAATCTCTAAATATGGCAGCCACATTTACCATCTGACCCAGATGTCGTGTATAAATCTCTAAATATGGCAGCCACATTTACCATCTGACCCTCATGTCGTGTATAAATCTCTAAATATGGCAGACACATTTGCCATCTGACCCTTATGTCGTGTATAAATCTCTAAATATGGTAGCCACATTTACCATCTGACTATCATGTCGTGTATAAATCTCTAAATATGGCAGCCACATTTACCATCTGACCCTAATGTCGTGTATAAGTCTCTAAATATGGCAGACGCATTTGCCATCCAACCCATTGTCGTGTATAAATATCTAAATATGGAAGACGCATTTGCCATCTGACTATCATGTCGTGTATAAATCTGTACATATGGCAGCCACATTTGCCATCTGACTATCATGTCGTGTATAAATCTATAAATATGGCAGACGCATTTGCCATCTGACTATCATGTCGTGTATAAATCTCTAAATATGGCAGACGCATTTGCCATCTGACTATCATGTCGAGTATAAATCTCTAAATATGGCAGCCACATTTACCGTCTGACTATCATGTCGTGTATAAATCTCTAAATATGGCAGCCACATTTACCGTCTGACTATCATGTCGTGTATAAATCTCTAAATATGGCAGCCAAATTTACCATCTGACCCTAATGTCGTGTATAAATCTCTAAATATGGCAGCCACATTTACCATCTGACCCTCATGTCGTGTATAAATCTCTAAATATGGCAGCTACATTTACCATCTGACCCTTATGTCGTGTATAAATCTCTAAATATGGCAGTCACATTTACCATCTGACCCTCATGTCGTGTATAAGTCTCTAAATATGGCAGACGCATTTGCCATCCAACCCATTGTCGTGTATAAATATCTAAATATGGAAGACGCATTTGCCATCTGACTATCATGTCGTGTATAAATCTCTAAATATGGCAGACGCATTTACCGTCTGACTATCATGTCGTGTATAAATCTCTAAATATGGCAGCCACATTTACCGTCTGACTATCATGTCGTGTATAAATCTGTACATATGGCAGCCACATTTGCCATCTGACTATCATGTCGTGTATAAACCTCTAAATATGGCAGCCACATTTACCATCTGACTATCATGTCGTGTATAAATCTCTAAATATGGCAGCAACATTTACCATCTGACCCTCATGTCGTGTATAAATCTCTAAATATGGCAGCCACATTTACCATCTGACCCAGATGTCGTGTATAAATCTCTAAATATGGCAGCCACATTTACCATCTGACCCTAATGTCGTGTATAAATCTCTAAATATGGTAGCCACATTTACCATCTGACCCCAATGTCGTGTATAAATCTATAAATATGGCAGCCACATTTACCATCTGACCCTAATGTCGTGTATAAACATCTAAATATGGCAGCCACATTTACCATCTGACTATCATGTCGTGTATAAATCTCTAAATATGGCAGCCACCTTCACCATCTGACTATCATGTCGAGTATAAATCTCTAAATATGGCAGCCGCATTTGCCATCTGACTATCATGTCGTGTATAAATCTCTTAATATGGCAGCCACATTTGCCATCTGACTATCATGTCGTGTATAAATCTCTAAATATGGCAGCCACATTTACCATCTGACCCTCATGTCGTGTATAAATCTCTAAATATGGCAGCCACATTTACCATCTGACCCTCATGTCGTGTAAAAATCTCTAAATATGGCAGCCACATTTCCCATCTGACCCTGATGTCGTGTATAAATCTATAAATATGGCAGCCACATTTACCATCTAACCTTCTTGTCGTGTATAAACCTCTAAATATGGTAGCCATATTTACCATCTGACCCTAATATCGTGTATTAATCTCTAAATATGGCAGCCACCTTTACCATCTGACTATCATGTCGAGTATAAATCTCTAAATATGGTAGCCACATTTACCATCTGACTATCATGTCGTGTATAAATCTCTAAATATAGTAGCCACATTTACCGTCTGACTATCATGTCGTGTATAAATCTCTAAATATGGTAGCCACATTTGCCATCTGACTATCATGTCGTGTATAAATCTCTAAATATGGTAGCCACATTTACCATCTGACTATCATGTCGTATATAAATCTCTAAATATGGCAGCCACATTTACCGTCCGACTATCATGTCGTGTATAACTCTCTAAATATGGCAGCCACCTTCACCATCTGACCCTAATGTTGTGTATAAATCTCTAAATATGGCAGCCACATTTGCCATCTGACTATCATGTCGTGTATAAATTTCTAAATATGGCAGCCACATTTACCATCTGACCCTAATGTCGTGTATAAATCTCTAAATATGGCAGCCACATTTACCATGTGAACCTAATGTCGTGTATAAATCTCTAAATATGGTAGCCACATTTGCCATCTGACTATCATGTCGTGTATAAATCTCTAAATATGGCAGCCACATTTACCATCTGATTATGATGTCGTGTATAAATCTCTAAATATGGTAGCCACATTTGCCATCTGACTATCATTCCGTGTATAAATCTCTAAATATGGCAGCCACATTTATTATCTGATTATGATGTCGTGTATAAATCTCTAAATATGGCAGCCACATTTACCATCTGATTATGATGTCGTGTATAAATCTCTAAATATGGCAGCCACATTTGCCATCTGACTATCATGTCGTGTATAAATCTCTAAATATTGCAGCCACATTTACCATCTGACTATCATGTCGTGTATAAATCTCTAAATATGGTAGCCACATTTGCAATCTGACTATCATGTCGTGTATAAATCTCTAAATATGGCAGCAACATTTACCATTTGACCTTCATGTCGTGTATAAATCTCTAAATATGGCAGCCACATTTACCATCTGACTATCATGTCGTGTATAAATCTCTAAATATGGCAGCTACATTTACCATTTGACCTTCATGTCGTGTATAAATCTCTAAATATGGCAGCCACATTTACCATCTGACCCTCATGTCGTGTATAAATCTCTAAATATGGCAGCCACATTTACCATCTGACCCTGATGTCGTGTATAAATCTCTAATTTTGGCAGCCACATTTACCATTTGACCCTAATGTCGTGTATAAACCTCTAAATATGGCAGCCACATTTACCATCTGACTTTCATGTCGTGTATAAACCTCTAAATATTGCATCCACATTTACCGTCTGACTATCATGTCGTGTATAAATCTCTAAATATGGCAGACGCATTTGCCATTTGACCATCATGTCGTGTATAATTCTCTAAATATGACAGCCACATTTACCATCTGACCCTCATGTCGTGTATCAGTTACTGATAATGTATCATCCAGTACCGCTGTATTTTTTTTCTAATTTACTACTTCATATAATGTCAGGATATCCCCCTCGACAACAAGCAGTAAAAGAACGACTCGAGGTGCTCATGTTGCTTCTGGAATGTGAACATTGTCAGGAGTATATTCCAAGTCACCGACTTTTGAGTTATCTAAAGAAACATCCAAAGTTACAAATACTCAACAGGAACTTCATTAAGTGGCATCAATAGTTTTAGGAACATACCCAGGTCGATAGCGCAGTTGGTAGCGCGCTGGGATTTGGAATCCTGTGCCCAAGGGGGTGCGGGTTTGAATCCAATCCGGGAAGGTTATACCTTTCCATGAAAATTTGACAAAATGTTGATTTTTTTCCATTGATTATACAATGACAAGAAGTTTTCGGCCTTGTGGAAGGGTAGGTGAGTACTGGTTATAGACGATGGTCCAGGAAAGCTGGGTTAGGTGCGCTGGACGCAGTAAAATTACCTAAATTGTGTTGACACGGCGTTAACTCCATAATTTTCTTGATATAATTTTATTCTTTTACCCATGAAAGTCGCCACATCTGAACAATTATTGCATGGCAATTTCGCCATTGGACTCGTTTATTGCACCCCAGCTGAAGAATTTCAACTTCTATTTTTAGCCAAGCCTAAATTTACTTAAGTTATTTGCCTCTTTCAGATGGGTTGGTGAGATATGTGCAAGAAGTGGCCATGTTTTCGCCTTAGAGATAGGGCTATTTCAATATGCGTTTTTCATTATTAATTGACGGACAGCAATGCAACTTGGCCAATTCCATTAATTCCATAGCAGAACAATAAACATGTGCGTAATGTATCATACATGTTTCACAGTGTACATAATCGTTTCTATATGTGTTTTTGTACTACTGTAGAGTTTCGATCTGCAACTTGTCTTTTTATGTCTGAAGATAACAGGAGAATTTGTATGTTCGTGTGAAGGGAATTCTTTACATGTACATTTGTAACTGCGTTACGCAAAGTACCAATATCCACACAGGTATTGGTACTTTGTGAAACGGAACGTAACGAAAATTAATAATGTATTTTAGATGAAATATTTCAGACATTTATATATAATGATCGTTTATGCTTGCCTGTAGAATAAAAGTCGAGCCTGGATTGGCGAATCATTGTGGTTTTTTTGTCGACTTTAAATAAATATTATCTTACATATATCATGTGTGGTTATTGGTACTTTGCGAAACGGAACGAAACAAGAGAATGGGCTAAATTTGTATAATGACAACAACTATAGCTCATTTGTTTGTTTCATCAGATAGACTAAGATTATACGGAGTTCATATAATTTACTATTATGATTACTGTATATTATGTTAAGAATTTTCATTTCATTTCTAAATTTCCCCCATGGGGTGCCTCTAGTTCCGTTTCGCAAAGTACCAATAGCCACATGACTGTCACGTGGTTTTTAAAAATAGATGCTAAAAATTCTCACGCCTGTAATTTCAAAATACAATACAATACAATACAAATCAGTTTATTGTACTATATGGCCACCGGCCCAAAATACACACATTTTATATAATATAAATTATGGTAACTTAGTATTACAAAAGTATAAATAATATGACAATATTATAAATATATACAATAGCAACAAAAGAAATATTCATGTGAGACATTATAAATTAATGAATTATTTGTTATGAGATTGTAGCAAAATGTATTAAAACAATAACATAGTATTTATCATCATAATACATGTACAAATAATCATATATGTACATTACATATACATGAGTATTATATTAGATATTATTTGCTGTAATGGTACATGTACATTCAAAGTAAGATAGGAACAGTAATTATTGAACTAATGTTCTGTTAAAGTCCTACGTAGTTCAAATGCAGCAAGTAAATATCTTGAAATATTATAAATATCATCATCAGCTTGGCTTGACATTACAGAATAAAACAATTGTTTGCATGGTATCTTATCATTAACAAAGAGATCTTAAGTATTGTTGTCTTAAAATATCGTATGTAGGACATATAATTAGAAAATGGAACTCATCTTCTACACTGTATCTATTTTGTTGAAGACATAAAGGACAAAATCTATAGGCTTTGTCAATATTTAAGTGACGTCCCTTTTCTATCATTAAACAATGACTGGAGCAACGGAAGTTTGAAAAAAAAAATTTGAATTTATATCCTAGATTTAAATCTAGGTAACGTTCTGTATTAAGGAGGGTTTTAAAGTATTGCTAATGGGATGACTTAGACGAAGTCTCAATTTGTGTGTTTAATTTTTGCAAA
Source organism: Mactra quadrangularis (assembly GCA_025267735.1). NCBI lineage: Eukaryota > Metazoa > Mollusca > Bivalvia > Venerida > Mactridae > Mactra > Mactra quadrangularis. The sequence goes on along the minus strand of CM046305.1, from coordinate 40,212,320 downwards.
GCACAGTCACAAAGACGGGATTTAAACATTTTTATAAAAACAAGTTCGTTTCAGTATTACCCAGGCGTAGCCAAAGCCGTTTTCAAACAGTAAATGTTTAACATGCGTTGCCCATGTTGTTCTACCAGCGCTGTCCAAGTCACGTAGCATTTTGTAACACTGGCCAGGATATCTATGGTTTGGCATACGGGTTAATTTAATCCAGTATTTAATACATCTTGTCATATAGATTATAGACATAGGTAAACGACCGCACTCGGATAGGGCTAAGAAATTACATACATTTCTATTTAAACCACTAATTCTTTTGCAAAAGTACGCTTGGACATTTTCAATACAAATACTGTACTGGGTACACCAAATGTCGGAACTGAAACATAATATTGATGAAACGATACTATCGAATAATTTAAATGCTTCCTTAGCATGAAAAAATCCAAAGTACTTTTGCATTTTAAGAATGTTAATGCAAGCTTTCATAGCTTGTTTGGCTAACATCTGTTTAGTCATTGTCCAACAAAATCCGGATGTAAAATATGAGCCAAGATATTTGTAATATGGTACAACCTCAAGTTTTTCACCTCTGTAGTTCCATGTTTCGTTTGATATACTGAGATACCACCATTCCGAAACACTACAATTTTTTATTTATCAGTATTTAATTCCATACCAGTAATGTCACAAAAACTGGCTATTTGGTTAATTTGCAGTTGTAAATTTCTCACCGAATCTGCCACCCCAGATACATCGTCTGCGAACATAAATACAATTACATCCTCTATATCACTAGTTACAAAAATACCATTGCTCAAAGTAGATTTGAGGTAGTTGACTAAATCGTTCATGAATAGACTGAATATAATCGATGACGAAACACATCCTTGTTTCGTACCTATCTGGCATTGATAAAATCAGTCAGACCGTGATTTACCTTTACACATGATTTGAAATGACTGTACATCTACTTAAAAAATGTTAAGGAACTTTCCGTCTATTCCATTCCTTTGTGTCGCGGAGAACGCGATTTTTATTGTATTTTTTATTTTGATTGATTGAGTGCTCCAGTGTGCACGTGCTACATATTAACATTTAGTGCTCCGGTACGCACGCTTGTCTTTTTATTATGTTGTTTCAGTGCTCCGGTACGCACACTTGTCTTTATTATGTTATTTTAGTGCTCCGGTGCGCACACTTATTCTTTATTGAGTTATTTTAGTGCCCCGGCTTGCACGTTTGTTTTACATTTTGTTGTGTTAGTGCTCCGGTGTGCACGTGTATTTTGTACTTTATTTTATATGTATTTGTTTAGTGCTCCGGGCCACGAAATGGTTTGCTGTACCCATGGAATGATGCTCCGGTATGCACGGGTTTCACTATATTCATGAGCAACTAATATTTTGGCGGGATGCCTCCCTATATATAGGCTAGCTGCCTAGGCACCAGGTTGCCAGTTGCCAGTCGCCACCTAGTCGTTATTGTTAAATTATAGTGGATTTTATGTTTTATTCTTTTGGATTTTAGTTTCTGGAATTATATTAAATAACAGTGTTCAAATAATAAATAATCTGTGGATTTAATTAGTGTTCTTATATCTTATTAAATATTCCTTTCCTGTGTGTTGTACAACCAGGGAACCATTATATCGAACTCCACCACACTTTGCATGCATTGGAGAAGTTTATGATTGGAACAACTGTCAAATGCTTTTCGAAAATCAATATAAAAAACGTAGAATCTGCCACCCTTTTTACATAAGTATTTCTAAATCACAGATTGTATATTAAATATGTTGTCAATTGTAGAGTAGTTTGTCCTAAATCCAGCTTGGGATTCATGAATAATATTGTTTTTCTCGCACCAATCAGTTAATCTTTTTGTAAGGATGTTTGTAAAAAATTTACTTATACTATTGGTAAGCGGTATGGCACGGTAGCTGTTCGGGTCCTGTTTTGGTCCTTTCTTGTAAATCGGCGTGACAATATTTTCACTCCATGATTCTGGGAAATTTCCAGATTCAAAAATTTTATTAAATAGTGTCGTTAAAAAGGGCACTATTATACAAGAAGTAGTTTTAAACATTTCAATGCATAAACCGTCTATACGTGACGCACATTTAGAGCGTAGTTGATTTATGCTACGTGTAGTTTCATGTTCGGTAATAATGAGATTCAAGCTATCACTGTTTATCTCCCTTTGTAGATGGTCAAGTATATTTATACTACTGTCATCTTCATTTGTACTGGAGAACAGTTTTTGAAAATAGGTAAACCATTGATGACTGAAAATCAATTCTATGTTATCTGGTTGTTGTCGCCTGGCTACTTTAATTTTGTCCCAGAATAATTTTTGGTTGTTTCGTGCAGTTATTAGATCCTGTGTACGTTTGGCCGTCAGTTCGCGCTTTTTGGATTTACAATATGTTTTGAAGTTTTTCATATGTTCGATATATTTACTAAGGTCATGCAGTGAGTTTGAAATTCTAATTTTTTTCAGGCTATTGTACTTAATAGTTTTCAGTCTATCACAAGTGTCATTCCACCACAAAGGTTGAGTTTGTTTATTAACTAGTGACTTGTTAAATGTACGTCTTGTTTCATAATTTCACCAGCATTTTTAAACATTGCAATAAGACGCGGTAGATGTTCAAGTACATTGTCATTATTGATACCCATATTGAATGAATCATACAGGTCACTGAACTTATTAAAGAAGTCATTTTTGTAAGATTCGTTCCATTTATAATGAAATGCCTGAGTTAAATTCTCTTCAAATACAACATCAGTGTATTGTGTAGTCTTAAACGACAAAGAACATGCCAATGGAAAATGATCAGAGAAACTTTCATTGCTTACTTCAAAGTAAGTTATATAAACGAATAATGCTGTTGATGCTAAAATGTAGTCTACTGTACTTCTACCATTATTCGCTGTACACGTAAATTCACCAGTTTTATCATAACCTAGTCTCCCATTAAGCGCATGAATATCAAGCGAACAACATAGTTCGATTAGCTCTAAACCAAATCTATTTACAGTTTTATCTTTGTTATTTTTGGCACGTTAAAATTGTCGCTAGGATAAGATGTTTCACCAAATATAAAGTCAGTATCATCGTTAATGATATAATCTTGTAATTCACCTATACGGGCGTTTAAATCTCCCGCTACTATAAATGACGCATGAGGATAGTCTGATAGCACACTGACAATTTTATCTTGCATTATTACAATGCCGTTTGTTTCATTACTAGTCTGATAGATTGACGATCGTTCAGGTGAAACATAAGTGAGTACAAATATTATGTCATTTTCATAAAAGTCTTGAAATGCCTTATCAAGTTTCAATATCATGCAATTTTCAAAGTTACAGTACAGTCTTTTTTCATATATTTTACAAGTTCATCTTTCACAAAAACAGTCACCCCACCGGATCCACGCTTGCCCTTAGATTTTCTTAACTTATTGAATACAGTATAACCAGGCAAGAATCCATCAAATCCATTTTCATATGATTGCCATGTTTCAACTAATCCAATAATATCATATTTTGAACAGAAATATCTAAAAGCAAGATCAATTTCGTACTTTCTTAATCCTTGTATGTTCAATACAGTAAAAAACAAATTAAAACTATTTACAAATGATTCTTGTGTGTATTTTTGACCTCGGCCGTACCCCTATTTATGCACGAGAGTCGGAACTCTAGCGACACTATCAAACTCATATTCGTCCTTGTCAACAATCAATTTATCGAATCTAAAAAATGCTTTCTTTCCATCTTGGATACACTGTTGCATAAAGGGGAATAACCCAGTCCGTGCTTTAACGATCCTCTCAGGTAGATCTTTGACAACTCTTCCAGTGACGGGCCCTTGTTTACGTTTGTCTCTAAATGCTTTCAACACATTGTTTCTACATTTTATGTTACTAAATTGTGCTATCACTGGTCTGTCTCCTTTTCCTGGTAAACGGTATACCTTATCAAATTCAATTTCAGAACCGTCCATGTTAAGCTCATTGGTGATGCAGCCTCGCAAATTTTGTTCGGTCAATTCCGGGGTTTCATTTTTGTCATTGTTCAAGCCGTATATTTTCAGATTTCTTTGTTTAGAATCCATTTCAATTTTGTCTTGTTTTCTATTATTTGCTTCAAGTTTAGTTTCTAGTTCAGTAACTCTTTCATTTAGATCAGAGACAGTATCAGTTAATATTTGATTTTGCTCCTTTATTTCCGTATTTTCTTGCTTTAGCTCTTGCACTGATTGTTCTAGACCATCAAATCTATGCTTAATGGATTTACAGTCGTTTCTTATTTCAAGTAGAAGTGAAGTCCAATTTGTGGCGCCGTCACTGATATCTTGCTCGTCGTGATCAGCAAGTAAGGGTTGTAAGTTCTCTTTTACGACAGACGATGGACGGAGCCATGAGTTGAGTGTAGATCTGTTTTGACTAAGGTTCGGTGAATTTTGTGAGAAATGGTGACGGTTTTGAGATTGTGACTGTAAAATTTCATTGATTTCACTCTGTGGACCTATATCTGATAATTGTGAAGCATTTATCGAGTCCTGATCCTTTGTTGTACGACGATTAGGTTGACGATTTCTACTTCGAGAAGATTTTGTCTCAGGTCCAGGATTTGTTTCTACGCCTTGACAGGCTAACATAAGAAATAGTAACATCCGAATACATAATGGTATACTCTGTACGTTTATTGTATTGATATTGTTTGTACATCTCAATGGTTGAGTAAATGTCCCAATTTTAGCTCTCCATTGACTAATATCAATGCCCATAGTTCAAAGTTCTTGTAATAACAAACGTCTATGTTATTTGATTCAAACAAAGTGCACTACAGAATATGTGTTCTCATGCGTGACGAAATTTTGGTCAGCACGGGTTTTCAGTGAGCTTCTATCAAACTTGGTATGTTAAGAATCTTAGGAATTTGCCGTCAATAACAAAGCATATCATAGTTTGTATACCGAGAACAAAGAAAATATCTTTGAACGTCTATAACTTCATTTTCTTTCATGCTTTACGGTGAAATGCTGTGTTATCCGATGAAAATAAACGATGAAAATATCAGTTTATATTTTCACTACGGTGAAAATATAAAAAATGACGGACTACTTTTTTTCAAGGGAGACAGACAAGCTAGAGCTATTTCAAACATATAAGCGAGTTCAATGGTGACAAAATGCATTAGTTGATGCTAAAGCAGGAGATGATATAAACAAATCCAACATGTCCTGTTGCTAACTAATTTTTAAAACGAAAGTCTACAAATTTAGTCGACACAGCTTCAGTCCAGATTACTCGGCAATCACGCAACTGAGATTTTTTCTACATAATTGGGGTCAAATGCGAGAGTTTCGTGCTTTTAATGAATAGTAAAAAAATAATACATACAATAGTCTGATACAGGTTTTCATGAGAAAATTCATTACAAATCTTAGAATAACTTACGTCACCATTCAAATCCAGCGAGGAAAAACTCAAACATGTCTGAACATTGACTGTATCAAAGCTGCATCGTGTGCATTGCCATTGGATTCCATTCGTTGGTTCATTTGACGAATATCCAGTCATTATACGGTAAATACAAAGGTTGGCTAGTATTAATCCAAGCCAATCTGTGCATAAATTAGATATAATGAACTGGCTTAAAAATCATCGGCTTTCTTGAGTCTTCGCCATTTTGACAAATCAATCCGATGACACATCCCTTCAGCGCGTAGATCTATGTGTTTCCTTACATTATCCTTATATCCATATCATAATTGTGAAACATGTACTTTCCAGTCGCTTGATAATATCGTTTAAATCCTTCCGTTTAACCGCGTAATATGACATCACAATAAAAACTGTATTGATTTAAAATTCGCGTAGTCCAACTCCGACGTAAACACATTTACCTTGACATTGACTGTTCATGCAGTACACATTTGTCTCCTTCCGCGTTAGGAAACTGTTACACGATTTTCGAGTTTAAAATTAGTTTTCCACATACTTATTTACCGTAACAAATATGGATTAATTAAATTTGGATGGGTAGTGTCTTTAGAAATGAATGATTATATTACAATAAATTGTGCACACTGGAACTACTTATTTTCGCTCTATCACATTGATAATGAGTCATACGGTCTGTCCATGAACTGGCACAGGTAGAATCTAGATAGTCTTGCATCATTTTTCAGGTGAACAGCATGAAAGAAACAGAAAATTCGCCGATTTCGGTGTAAGATCGATTTATATTTCACCTTGTGAGCTCAGAAAATGACATTTTCACTCGTGGCTACGCCACTCGTGAAAATATGTTTTCTAAGCTCACTCGGTGAAATATAAATCGATCTTACACCGCAATTGGCGAATATCCTCTATTTATCAATCGGTATCAAAGTCAAAATTTCACAAAGTAGAGAAAATATACTTAAGTTGCAGTGTGTTTGATTTTAGTCCATAATTCTCACTAGATAATCCAAATTTTTATTTTTGTCACAGAGAGAATTTCACTACGTTTTTGTAATACCGGAACCGGAATGTCGAAGATGTTAGACAGTTATGTATTAGTTAGATAATGGAAAAATAACAAAAATGACAGTAAACATTGATCTTTTTAAATGTGTATCTCTGATCTTTTAACTGTAATCATAGAACAACTTATTGAACTTAAATACAATGTGTAGCCTCGCTATATATGACGTCATACGAGGTTGCATTCATCTCTAGTATGATCATACCATATAAGGTAATGTTTACCCGTTCAACCAATGAAAATGCGTATAAACTTTTTCAGTTAAATTGAAATTTGGTAAACTTTCATTGGACGTTCAAAGGTTCATAGTAAAGGTCAATATCATAAATCGACACGTTTTAAGGCAGGGTGAATGTAATGTATTCACTGAGCTGCGAAGGGAGCGTACGCGTTTAGTAACTACTGTTAGCTAACGTTACGGGTACGGGAAAATCAACCCGAAGACAACTCAACCCGTGGATAACTCAACTCAAAGTTGTGACAACTCAATCCCCACGGATTGAATAGTCTCGGGTTGAGTTGTCTTTGGGTTAAGTCGTTTCGACCCTAACGTTACGGCACGTTACGGAACGATCGGGGTTATTGAACAGGCTACAGGTCATGGAGCAAATTTATTCAACAGATTATTGTGGAGTGATATTGAACATTCTGGCAAGCTGTGTTTTGTAAAATGGGAACCACAACGTCCAACGCTACCAGAGCGAAGTTTTAATTAATGTTGCTGTTAAATACGCCATCGGACGTCCAGGTCTTTTCCTCTAACAAGGTAACGCCAGATCACATTTCGCCCGGGCAACAACTTAATTTCTCAGGGCTTATAACATTAAGATTTTAGACCTGTTGTCATTTTTAGAAGACAAAAATCCAAATGAACGTCTTCGGTACGTGTTTGACAGACGCATGCGTCACCGTCTTGAACAGTATGTGACGTTACCGGAACTAAACATTGCTTTACAAAAGAAATGGACAAGCATCCCACTACGTTTTTACGACGTCATATTTGGTCTTCAAGACTCAGGGTTTCAGCAGTAGTGAATTCAAATTAGACGCTTGTTCATTATCAAATTTAGTTAACTTTTTTTTCTTTTTCTGGGCTTTTGATTATGTGAATATCTTCTTTTAAAAATATTGTTTTGCAATTGAATACTCATGACAAATGATTGTTTTATCATCATGTAAAATTTCGTACAATATTTAGGTTTCTGTACCTATTTGCGTTATAACTTTTGCTTAGTATAGATAAAGAATGAAAGAATACAGCTACAGATAACAATTTAATTAAGTACTTGAAAAAAATATAAACAACATTCTTATTGGGTAGGTAAAATATACGTGTTCTTTACAAAAATTGTCCCACGCTATCAGAAGTTACTGCTGGTTCTTGCGACGCTATGAACAAAAACATTTAATACCACTTCCATAAGGCTGAATGAACAAGCTTTCATTTGGAATATAATACTGCTACAAGTTCGTGCAAGTTTTTAACACTGGATGAGTTTTAGTACGATTTTTTTTTTCAATTTTCATTTCACAAAGGGGTACGAAATATTGCAACGAATAAGACTTTTTGATTTGTCATAGGAACTTTCGTACTAAATTAAAGGAGTGAAAGGTTCGAAGCCGAATCGTAACATTTCGAATAGTCTAAGGTAATTTGTGCAAAAATTATGGTATGAAAAGTTCTGGGAGGAACAAGAACATTTTGATTTGCAAGAAGAAACATTGTCCTAAATTTATAAATGGAAACAACTGAGGAAAATGGGACAGTTTAATTCGTCCATGAAATTTCGTACCAAAATCAAAGTGAGAAAATTTGGGGCCGAATCAGAAAATTTCTAATAGTCCCATGATATTACATGGTGCAAAATTAGTGAACGAATAAACCTGCACGACGACCCAGGAAATATTTAACCGAAATTAAGGTTAAAAAAATAAGCGGACGAATAATAGCATTTCGATTCGTCCCAGGAATTTTCGTATCAAAGTCAGATGGAAAAATTCGGGGTCAAATCAAGTCAAAATCTGATTTTTTTAATCGACCAAGTAAATTTCGAATGGTCTAAGGTTATTTGTTTCAAAGTTTATGTAAGCCAAGTTCTTGGACGACCAGGAACATCTGACTTCGCCCTAAGAAATTTCGTGCCAAGTTAAGGGTACGAATAGTTCTGGGATGGATTGGAACGTTTCCATTCGTAGCTCAAATTAACGAACAAAATTAAGGTGCAAAAAGTTCGTGGACGATTCAATGAATTATGATTTTACCCTAACCATTTCTTGCTAAAAAGTGCGATAATATTAAGAAAATTTAGATGCGAGAAAATTCGACGACTAATAAAACATCGATTCGTTCCTGGAAATGTGTCCCAAAAAATAGTAAAACAAGTTCTGTGATGAATAGAACTTCGATTCGTCCACATAAATTTCATACCAAAATAAAGGTACATATATATGGAATAATAAAAACGTTTAGATTCGTCTCAGAAAATTTCGTACCAAAAGTAATGTGTGAGAAAAATAAAGGGACGAATAAGAACATATCTATTCGTCCCAGGAAATTAGTATAACATTAAGGTAAGAGGTTCTGGGACAAAAAGAAACAATACGATTTATCTGAGGAACTTTCTTACCAAAAGTATGGTACAAGTTCTCTGATAAATAGGAACATCACGATTCGTCATATAAAATTTTGTTGCAATTGAAGGTGCAAAAATTCGAGGACGAATTAAAACTGTTATATTTGTTCCAACAAATTTTGTACCAAATTAAATGCGAATAAATAAAAGGACAAAAACCGATCGGTCCCAGGAAATGTTGTACCAAATTCAGATTATTAAGTTTTTAAGATTGACACATTTCGATTCGTCTGAAGGAAATTTATACCAAACTGATGGTACGAAAAGTTCTTTGATGAATAGGAACACAACGTTTCTTTTACAGAAAATTCGTACCAAAATGAAGGTGCGAAAAATTCGAAGACGAAAACAATTAGATTCGCCTCAGGAAATTACGTACCAAAATTAGGGTAAAAAGATTATGGGAGAAAAAGAAACTTTCGTACTAAAATGATAGTACGGCAACAAAATTTCGTATGGTACAAAAATTCCTGGACCAATCGATATGTTTAATCGCCCTCTAACTTTCACACATTAATTTTGGTGCGACAGTTCATGGGACAAATCTAAACGTTTTTATTCTTTCATGAGCTTTTTGCTCCTTTATTTTGGTACGAAATTTTTGTGGGCGAAATTTTGTGTTTCTATTCACCACATAGTAACGGCTGCCAGTCAGTCTAACTGAAAAGGCTAAATCTCTGAATTTAGCTGTTAACCAACTTCTAAGCGCATACTTTCGTAAGTGACTGACAACTGCCCTACATATAATTAAAATCATTGGTAGGAAATATGCCCATGAAAGTATGCTCCGCCCGGGAATCGAACCCACGTCCCCTCGATCAGTAGACTTGATTCGTTTCAGAAACTTTCGTACTAAAATGACGGTACAAGTTCTGTGATGAACAGGAACATTACTATTCATCTTAAAAAATTCATACCAAAATGAAGGTGCGAATAAAAAAGTTAGATTTATCCCAGAATATTACGCACCAAAATTAAGGTTAGATAGTTTCTAGGAGAAATAGACACATTTCGATTTGTGCAGGAACTTTCGTACTAAAATGATGGTACAAGTTCCGTGATGAATAGAAACATTACGATTCGAACACAAACATTTAGTACCAAATTAAAGGTGCAAAAAGTTTGTAGAAGTGTTTTGATTCGTCCCAGAAAATTTCGTATCAAAATTAATAACACTAATTTAAGTACGTATATTCCTGAGACGAATCAAAATGTTTTCGTTCTTGATTTTCTCGCACCTTCAGTTTGGTACGAATTTTCTGTGGGAGAATCGTTGTGATGCAACTTTTTGTACCATCGTTTTGTGTATGAAGTCCTAAGGACGAATCGCAATGTGACTATCATAGAACCTTCTTACCAAATTTCCTGGAACGAATCGATGTTTTTGTCCTCGAATTGTCTCGCATTTTAATTTTGGTATGAAATGTGCTTGGACGAATATACATACTTTTTAATTTGACCTCAAAGATGAATCGTGATGTTCCTTTTCACCTCAACTTTGATACAAAATTTCCCCGCAATTTTTGAAAGATTCTGGGAGAAATAGGAACTATCGTACATTGCAATTCGTCCACAAAAAAAATCGAACCAAAATGTTCGTGGAAGAATAAAAACGTTTAGTTGTCTCAAAAACTTTCGTACCATAATTAAAGTGAGGAAGTTCAAGGAATAAAACTTTTCTTTCATGCTTTACGTTGAAACGTCACGTTATACGATGAAAATAAACGATGAAAATATAACCTTATATTTTCATCGTTCATGACCTCATATTATATGATAAATGACGTCATATTAAATAATAAATGACGTCATCTTGGAGTAGAAATGGCGTCACGTTATGATTTGTGTAAAATACAACAAATAAAACTAAGCATGAAAGAAACAGAATATTCGTCAACTTTGGTGAAAGATGACTTTTATTTCAACTCGTGAACTCAGAAAGTAACATTTTCACTCTTGGCTATGCCACTCGTGAAAATATGTTTTCTGAGCTCTCTCAGTGAAATAAAAAATCGATCTTACACTAAATTGACGCTATATCTATTCGTCCAGGCTATTTTGCACAAAATAGGGTAAGAAAGGATCTGGTACAAAGACATTTCGTTTCGACTCAACCTTCCTTGAACGAACCGAATGTCTATTACACCAGAATCTTTCTAACCTTAATTTCGGTACGTAATATCTTCATTAAACATCATTTTGGTACGAAACTTTAGTACTAAATTGATGGTACTAGTTCTGTTATGAATAGAAACATAACGATACGTCCACAAATATAAATGTATAGTGCCAAATTAAAGGTGTAAAGTTTTGATTCGTCCCAGAAAATTTCGTACCAAAATTACATTCCTGGGACGAATGTGTTTGTTTTCGTCTTGGAAATTTTTGCACCCTAAGATTTTTTTTACAGGGACGAATATCGTTCTAAAAGTTTTCGCACCTTCATTTGGTATGAAATTTACTTAGACGACCAGTGATGCAATCGATGTTATATCGGCCTCTTAATATTTGCGCCTTAATTTTGAAAGATTCTGGGAGAAATTTTAGTAGTTCCGAGATGAATAGAAACATTGTGATTCGTCCATAAAAATTTCGTACCAAAACATTTGTGAGAATAAAAACTGTTATATTTGTGCAAGAAAATTTCCTACCACGAGAGGACGAATAAAAGGCTAAGCGTATCGATTCGTCCAGGAATCTTGTACCAAAGTTGGGTAAGAAATGGATCTGGGACAGAGATTTCTTTACGTCCAAGGAACTTTCGTACCAAAATGATGGTACAAGTTCTGTAATAAATAGGAACATACATTACGATTCGTCATAAAAAGGTTTGTACCAAAATTCGAGGACGAATATTAAAGTTCGATTTGTCCCCCATTTCGAATCGTCGAAGTAACTTTCGTATTACAATAGTACAAGTTACATGATGAATAGAACGATCAGTCCATAAAAGTTACGTACCAAATTAAAGGTGCAAAGTTAGTGGAAGAATAAAACTCGATTCGTCCCAAAAATTATCGTACCAAAATTACTTGGTACGTTTATTCCTGGGACGAATCTAAATGTTTTCGTCCTCGAAATTTTTCGCACCTTCATTTTGGTACGAATTTTCTGTGGAAGAATCGTTGTGCTTCTATTCATCACAGAACTTTTCCTACCATAATTTGTGTACATGTCCTCGAATCGAAATGGGTCTATACCACGTCCTTTCTTACCCGAATTAATAGGATTGTTTTTATCCTAGAAATTTCCGCACCTTATTTGGTAGAAAATTTTACGAAGATAAATCGTAATGTTCCTATTTACCATAATTTTGGTACGAAAGTTCCTAGGAGGAATTTCTTGGGACGAATCGCTTCTTATTCGTCCACTAATTTTCTCGCACTAATGTTTGAACGATTCTGGAAGAAATAGGAACTTTGTTCGTTTGGGTTTTACGGCGTACCAACACAGAAAGGTCATATCGCGCCGAAAACAATGATACTATTAATTCAATCGATATTAATAGGAACTTCGTATTAAAATGATGGTTAAAGTTTTGTAATGAATGGGCGCATAAGGATTCGTCCAGGAAATTTCGTACCAAATTAAAGGTGCAAAAATTTCTGATAAATTTTTTTTAATTCGTCCCAAAAAATTTCGTAACAAAATTAATGTACGAAAAATTTAGATGACGAACAAGAACATCGATTCGTCCCAAGAAATTTTGAGTAAATTCTGCGAGAAATTGACACATTGCGATTTATCTCTGGAAATTTTGTACCAAATTCAGGGAATAATTAAAGGTTCCGAGATACATATTTCGATTCGTTTCAGGGACATTCATGGTACAGAAAGTTCCGTGATAAATAGGAATATTACGATTCGCCTACAGAAAATTCATACCAAAATGAAGGTGCGAGAAAATTAGAGGACGAATAAAAAAGTTAGATTTATCCCAGAATATTACGTACCAAAATTAAGGTTAGATAGTTTCTGGGAGAAATAGACACATTTCGATTTGTGCAGGAACTTTCGTACTAAAATGATGTAACAAGTTCCGTGAATACAAACATTACGATTTGAACATGATCCGCCCAGAAAATTTCGTACCAAATTAATTACACTAATTCAAGTATGTATATTTCCGAGACGGATTAAAATGTTTTGGTTTTCGATTTTCCCGCACCTTCAGTTTGGTACGAATTTTCTGTGAAATCGTTGTGATGCAACTTTTTGTACCATCGTTTTGTGTATGAAGTCCTAAGGACGAATCGCAATGTGACTATCATAGAACCTTCTTACCAAATTTCCTGCGACGAATTGATGGTTTTGTCCTCGAATTGTCTCGCATCTTAATTTTGGTATGAAATGTGCTTGGACGATTATACATAATTTTTAATTCGACCTCGATTTTTTCGCACCATTATTTGGTACGCAATTTACCAAAATGAATTGCGACGTTCCTTTTCACCATAACTTTGATACCAAAGTTCCCGCAATTTTGAAAGATTCTGAATGAAAAAGGAACTTTCGTACTAAAATGATGGTGTACAGGATCCGTGATGAATAGAAACATTGTTATTCGTCCACAAAAATATCGAACCAAAATGTTCGTGGAAGAATAAAAACGTTTGTCTCAAAAAATTTCGTACCAAAATTAATGTGAGAAAGTTAAAGGGATAAAAACTTACCTATTCGTCCAGGCAATTTTGTACCAAACTAGGGAAAGAAAGGATCCGAGACAAAAAGACATTTCGTTCCGACTCAAACTTTTGTACCAAAATGATGTTTAATGACGATATTACGTACCAAAAGTAAGGTTAGAAAGATTCTGGGAGAAATAGACATTCGATTCGTTCAAGGAACATTCACATTGATGGTACTAGTTATGTTATGAATAGCAACATAACGATACGTCCACAAATATAAATGTACAGGGACGAATATCGTTTTTTATTCGTCCCAAGTTTTCTTACTTAGACGAACCGTGATGCAATCGATGTTCTTATTCGGCCTCTTTAATTTTCGCGCACATAAATTTTAAGATTGTACCAAAGTTGTGTAAGAAATGGATCTGGGACAGAGATTTCTTTACCACTTTCGTACCAAAATGAAGATTCGTCATAAAAGATTTTATACAAAAATTCGAGCACGAATATTAAAGTTCGATTTGTCCCCCATTTCGAATCGTCCAAGTAATTTTCGTATTAAAATAATAGTACAAGTTCTATGAATAAAACGATCCGTCCATAAAAATTTCATACCAAATTAAAGGTGCCAAGTGGAAGAATAAAACTCGATTCGTCCCAAAAAATATCGTACCAAAATTATTTGGTACGTTTATTCCTGGGACCAATCTAATGTTTTCGTCCTCTAAATTTTTCGCACCTTCATTTTGGTACGAATTTTCTGTGGAAGAATTGTTGTGCGTCTATTCATCGCAGAACTTTTTCTACCATCATTTAATTAGAGTCCTCGAATCGAAATGGGTATATAATAGGATTGTTTTTATCCTCGAAATTTATTTGGTAGAAAATTTGACAAATCGTTATGTTCCTTTTTTATCATAATTTTGGTACGAAAGTTCCCGGGAGGAATTTCTTGGGACGAATCGGTTCTTATTCGTACACTACTTTTCTCGCACACAAATTTTTTAAAGATTCTGGGAGATCGTCAAGGAAATGTACCAAATTAAAGGTGCAAAATATTGTGATAATAAAGTTTTAATTCGTCCCAGAAAATTTCGTACCAAAATTAATGTACGAGAAAATTAGATGACGAACAAGAACATCGATTCGTCCCAAGAAATTGTGTAAATTCTGCGACAAATTGACACATTTCGATTCATCTCTGGAAATTTTGTACCAAATTCAGGTATTGTAATAATTAAAGGTTTTGAGATACTTTTCCGAATCGTTTCAGGGACATCCATGGTACAGAAAATTCCGTGACGAATAGGAATATTACGATTCGCCCACAGAAAATTCATACCAAAATGAAGGTGCGAGAAAATTAGAGGACAAATAAAAGTTCGATTTATCCAAGAATAGTACGTACCAAAATTAACCTTCGATTCATCCCAGAATATTACGTACCAAAATTAAGGTCAAGTACGTATATTCCAGAGACGAATCAAAATGTTTTCGTTCTCGATTCTCGCACCTTCATTTTGAATAGAACGATCCGTCCATAGAAATTACGTACCAAATTAAAGGTGCAAAGTTAGTGGAAGAATTCGTCCCAAAAATTATCGTACCAAAATTATTTGGTACGTTTATGCCGGTGACGAATCTAAATGTTTTCGTCCTCGAAATTTTTCGCACCTACATTTTTATACGAATTTTCTGTGGAAGAATCGTGGTGCTTCTATTCATCACAGAGCTTTTCCTTCTATCATTTGTGTACACAGATCCTCGAATCGAAATGGGTCTATACCAGGTCCATTCTTACCCGAATTAGTAGGATTATTTTTATCCTCGAAATTTTCGCACCTTATTTGGTAGAAAATTTTACGAAAGACAAATCGTAATGCTCCTTTTGTACCAAATTTCGGTACGAAAGTTCCCAGGAGGAATTTCTTGGGACGAATTGCTTCTTATTCGTACACTAATTTTCTCGCACTAATTTTTAAAGATTCTGGGAGATCGTCCAGGAAATGTCGAATCAAATTAAAGGTGCAAATATTTCTGATAAAAGCGTTTTAATTCGTACTAGAAAATTCCGTACTAAAATTAATGTACGAGAAAATTAGATGACGAACAAGAACATCGATTCGTCCCAAGAAATTGCGTAAATTCTGCGACAAATTGACACATTTCGATTCATCTCTGGAAATTTTGTACCAAATTCAGGTATTGTAATAATTAAAGGTTCTGAGATACATTTCGATTCGTTTCAGGGACATCCATGGTACAGAAAGTTCCGTGATGAATAGGAATATTACGATTCGCCCACAGAAAATTCGTTCCAAAATGGTGCGAAAATTCGAGGACGAATAAAAACATTTCGATTGGTCCCAGAAATTCTCGAATCACAAATAAAGGTGTGGAAATTTAGTAATAGAAAAATTTCGATACTTCCCAAGAAATTTCGAACCATAATCAAGGTAAGACAATAAACCCCATAACAAACCATTTTTAAATTCATGGATGAATCGTAACATTATTATTAGTCACAGAATTTCGTACCAAAATTAAGGTTCACACCGATTAGAGTAAAAATGTCTGGGAGGTACAGTAGGAAATGTTGATTTTACAAATCTTCATGACTTACTGATTCACACCCAGAAATTTTGTAGTTTTATTTGGGTCGGTACATAGTAACAAATAAATCCTGTTCGGATTTTGCTCTTGTCGTACCCAGTTTGATAGAAAAGTAACACATTTTTTAAAACATGTAATTGGGCAACAAACATCTCAAGGACAAAATGTCCGAGACGACTTGTTAAATACGAGCAGGCCAGAATTATATAATGTACAAGAAATAGACATCACACACATTGCTGATCTCACAGTGTTTCAAAATAGCCTGAAAAACACAACAAAATCAAATTACGAATTTCAACTTTGTACAATGAATCAAAGACTTGCATTCATGATTGCTCTCAGACTTGAGCAACCAAGGTACATGATAAGGAAATTTTCTTGAAAGGTTATAGCCAGTCTGGACAAGACTCAAACCAGTATCTCTTTCAGAACCTAGGATTGACAAAATGTATAACTAAATACTAGATTTATAACGGATAACTGTTATAACTAGATGTATAACTGTAATAACGAGATATATAACTTTAATAACAATATGTATAACTGTAATAACAAGATATATAACTGAAATAACAAGATATATAACTGTAACAACTAGATGTATAACTGTAATAACAAGATATATAACTGTTATAATTAGACTCAAAACGGTAATAATTAGATGTATAACTGTAATAACTAGATTTATAACTGTAATAACTAGATTTATAACTGTAATAACAAGATTTATAACTGTTATAACTAGATATAAAACTGTAATAACTAGATGTATAACTGTAACAACTAGATGTATAACTGTAGTAACTAGATTTATAACTGTAATAACTAGATGTATAACTGTAACAACTAGATGTATAACTGTAGTAACTAGATTTATAACTGTAATAACAAGATATATAACTGTTATAATTAGACTCAAAACTGTAACAATTAGATGTATAAGAGTAAGAACTAGAAAACCTGGGTCCATAGGGCAGTTGATAGTGCGCCGGTATTTGGAATCTTGAGGGGGTGCGGGTTCAAATCCAACACGTTGAGGTTATGCCCTCCCATAAAAATCTGACAATGTCAAATTTCCTCCATGGATTAGAAAATATGGAGAAGTTTCCGGCCTTGTGGAAGAATAGGCGAGTACTGGTTATAGACACAGATCCAGGAAAGCTAGGTTAGATGCTGGACGCCTTAAAATGACCTAAATAGTGTTGACACAGCGTTAACTCCAATAAAAAATAATAAATAACTAGACGTATAACTGTAGTAAAAAGATGTATAACTGTAATAACTAGATGTATAACTGTAGTAACTAGATGTATAACTGTAATAACTAGATGTATAACTGTAATAACTAGATATAAAACTGTAATAACTAGATGTATAACTGTAATAACTAGATGTATAACTGTCATAACTAGATGTATTACAGTAATAACTAGATATAAAACTGTAATAACTAGATGTATAACTGTAATAACTAGATGTATAACTGTAGTAACAAGATGTATAACTGTAACTAGATGTATAACTGTAATAACTAGATGTATAACTGTTATAACAAGATTTATAACTGTAATAACTAGATGTATAACTGTAATAACTAGATGTATAACTGTTATAACAAGATTAATAACTGTAATAACTATATATAAAACTTAAATAACCAGATGTATAACTGTAATAACTAGATTTATAACTGTAATAACACGATTTATAACTGTTATAACTATATATTAAACTTAAATAACAAGATGTATAACTGTAATAACTAGATGTTTAACTGTAGTAACAAGATGTATAACTGTAATAACTAGATTTATAACTGTAATAACTAGATATATAACTGTAATAACTAGATTTATAACTGTAATAACTAGATTTATAACTGTAATAACTAGATATATAACTGTAATAACTAGATTTATAACTGTAATAACTAGATTTATAACTGTAATAACTAGATGTATAACTGTAGTAACAAGATGTATAATTGTAATAACTAGATGTATAACTGTAGTAACAAGATGTATAACTGTAATAACAAGATATATAACTGTTATAATTAGACTCAAAACTGTAACAATTAGATGTATAAGTGTAAGAACTAGAAAACCTGGGTCCATAGGGCAGTTGATAGTGCGCCGGTATTTGGAATCTCGAGGGGGTGCGGGTTCAAATCCAACACGCTGAGGTTATGCCCTCCCATAAAAATTTGACAATAATGTCAAATTTCCTCCATGGATTAGATAATATGGAGAAGTTTCCGGCCTTGTGGAAGAATAGGTGAGTACTGGTTATAGAAAAAGGTCCAGGAAAGCTAGGTTAGATGCGCTGGACGCCGTAAAATGACCTAAATAGTGTTGACACAGCGTTAACTCCAATAAAAAATAATAAATAACTAGACGTTTAACTGTAGTAACAAGATGTATAACTGTAATAACAAGATTGATAACTGTATAACTAGATATATAACTGTAATAACAAGATATATAACTGTATAATTAGATATAAAACTGTAATAACAAGATATATAACTGTAATAACAAGATTGATAACTGTTATAACAAGAAACTGTAATAACGAGATATATAACTGTAATAACAAGATTGATAACTGTTATAACTAGAAACTGTAATAACGAGATATATAAATGTAATAACAAGATTGATAACTGTATAACTAGATATATAACTGTAATAACTAGATGTATAACTGTAATAACAAGATATATAACTGTAATAACAAGATATATAACTGTATAATTAGATATAAAACTGTAATAACAAGATATATAACTGTAAAAATTAGATTCATAACTGTAATAACTAGATATATAACTGTAATAACAAGATATATAACTGTAATAACAAGATTGATAACTGTAATAACTAGAAACTGTAATAACGAGATATATAACTGTGATAACAAGATTGATAACTGTAATAACTAGAAACTGTTATAACGAGATATATAACTGTAATAACAAGATTTAAAACTGTTATAACTAGATTAATAACTCTGTTATGAGATTTATAACTAAGACACTGACAACGCCACCTCCAGCAGAAAGAGTTAAACCTATCATTTCTCCTGACTATGTCAGGTGGCACACTATAAAGCATGTTGAATGGCAGAGTAAAGCACCATACATTCCACTATTTTCTGTTGTTTGAATCACACATGTATAGGTGTAACATAATATATACACCATCAAAGATTAAAACTTGCATTTTATCATCTACATTTTATGAGACAATGTTGTCCTTACATACATATATCAAGGGTTGCCTGCAAGACTGTATTAACTTGCTCTTTAAGGCAATGCAATTATTGCAGTCTTGCAGGCAACCCTCGATATGATGATCTAAATGTAAACAAACATATTTGTCAAATTCTTGCAGCAGTCTAAACATAAGAAACATTCATTATTCTATATAAAATAAGATTTCTTCGTCTTACGCTGAATCTTCTGCACAAATTAGTTATGCACATGACCTACTCCAGCTGATCAGCTAGCTCAGTTGGTAGCACCAAGGAGTTGACTGGTCCAGGGGTCATGGGTTGGTTTCCTAGGCGGGGCACACTTTAGTGATGCTTGGTCATGAAATTATTTCTATGGTCAATTTCCCTCCTACCAATGATTCTTAATCATGTAGGGCAGGGGTCGGTCACTCACATAAATATGCCCCTACTAAGTGGACAACATCCCCCTACTAAGTGGACAAAAGCTTATTTCAAAGACTTAGCCTTGCCAGAAACAGTGAGAAGGTTGACTGACCACCGTGATATGACCTACACAAAGTATTGCTATATGGCGTTAAACCAAAAAACCCATGACTTACCTACCCTTTGATTCAATTGTTTAAAGGTACTAGTTCACAGATTTGCTCATTTATTTTCCATATTTTCAAAATACCATTCAGCGTCTGTAATTGAGTCAAAAAAATAATATCTTAATATTTTAAGACAAACTGACCTATAGATTGCAAGAAATATACAATAAAAATCACAAAATTGCACTAAAATTGTCTATACCGTGACATACGGGGTAGATATTTACTACTTGAAACATCGTCATTTGTTGTTGTATGTCCACTTACACAAAACTGTCATTATCAAATCACTATTTTTTGGCTTCAAGAAATGTTTCCATACTATTTAGATAGTTTCGGAAAGTTATATTTAAGTTGAAATCAGTGAATGAGTACCTTTAAGCAGAGGATTTGGAGGTTACTATTTAAACTTCCAGGATATTCATAAAAAGAAATAGTTATTTTAATGTGCTACTTGATGTCATTCAGTTAATTGTCTGAAAAGAGACTTGTCAAAAAAACAAACATCTGTTTACCTTTTAAATAGTTCTAATTTGTAAATATACATTTATTTATAGTATGCTACTACCTAAAACATTGTAGTTTGAAACAAAGTTCAGAAAATTTTACCCATGTTGTTTGGTTTAACGATGTAGCAACACATAGATGGCACACCACAGTTTCCTCGGCTTCTCGGCTGAAAATACCACACCACACAATGAAAAGCTCGCTCACTAGCCAGTAATCACACACCTGAAACAAATGATTTTGAAAATTAGCATGAATATATGTTTCTCAATAAAAGCAATAAAATACGCATGATCAAAAAAAACTTTTCTGCCTGAGGGGCCTTTAATTCTTTGTTTTGGTAGTCGCGAAAATTGGTGACAAAATGGCGAACTTCCCCTGTACGCAAAGTCCCACCGAATTCTTAATTCCAACGATAGCTACACATACCGCACTGATTTTTATTCATTAATCCATGCACAATCTGAAAATAACAAGTAAATCTGTGAGCTAATGCTCACTAGCGATACCCCCGCAGTGAGAAATATGACTATCATAATGTAACTTTCATTTAACGAAATCTAAAAATATGCAACAAACAGGAAGTAGATGAGCAAGGAGCATGAAATCGCTTTACACCACATGGGACTATGGGATGAAGCAATATGCAAAGTATTAGGCTGCTGCATGTTATAGTTGCTGAGAAAACTGCGACGGAAATTTTGTAACGGACGGACGCACGCACAGACAAGAATAAAACAGTATACCCCCCTCTTCTTCGAAGCGGGGGTATAATGAGGAAATAGGGTGCCATCCGTGACTTGATTGCTCTAATTTTCCAATTTCTGAGGTACCTTGAAAATGAACAGCTGATTTCTGTGCTAGCTCCCAAAAGCCATGCATTCGCATCAGACAGTAATTTTTCACAATACCTCGGACAATACCCTTAAAACCCATTGTACCTTATAATTCAAGTGCAATACTAGCTGTTGAAACTTCAAATATAACAATCAAAAATATTTTAAACCTCAAAATGCGATCCAACTGCCTAAGTTTCTATTATTTAAAAATTTGACTCTGGCCACTTTGACAATGCAGCTCTGAAACTGTGGTGTGCTACCATAGTATAGGTCATATAACAGCAGTATTCAAAAATAATGCATTTTAATATAATAATGTTAACTCACCTAGATTAGATTACAAACATCAAGAAAGCTCAACATCTCATATAAACATCTACATCATATCTCAATGGTAAGTCTTACATGGTTTCCTGTAGTTCAGTGAAATTGTAACATCATATAGATATTTAAATAGAAAGAAAATTCTTTATTATAATTAAGAAGATTCAAGATCAACAAGGAATAAATAGAAATATTTTCTTATTATCAACAACAGTAACTGCATTCATGTACAATGCCTAAAGTCGTTCGGAGGGAGTCAGCTTTTATGGTCAGAACATAGAATATTCGATGCATAGTCATTTGATTCATACCATAGTTTAGCAATAGACATTATTGTCAAATTTTCATGGAACAGTATAACCTCCCCGGGTGGGATTCGAACCCGCACCCCCTCGGGCACGAGTATCCAAATCCCGGCGCGCTACCAACGGCACTATTGACCCGGGTTTTGATCAGTATTGGAGATATTCTACATAGGAAAAACTTTAACCTTATATTTTGCAATTCTAAAAATATAAAAGGGCAATAACTAAAAACAATTCATCCAGAGTTATCCCCTTTCACAGTATGGTTAATATAGTCCCACTTAATAAGTATAGCAACTTTCAATAAAATAACTTGGATAGTGTTAACTTTAAAACTAACGCCAACGTCAAAGTGATAGCAATAGCTCTCATTTTCTTCGAAAAATTGAGCTAACAAGGCCAATATGCAACAGAATTGGATATGAGTCAATGAAGTGTAAGTTTACCAAGCAAAGTAAGGAATATTCGTGTCTCAATCTCTTAAGTGAGAATTAGTTTTTGGTTAAAATATCAAGTTGAGTATTTTGGGGGATTAGAAATTGTGGAAACTCATGTATATTGAGTGAAAGCTCTAATAGAGTCAAAACTTATACTTTTGTACATACAGAATCAGGGGACAAACTCTCGAAGTTTAAAATATACAATTACCTAATGAGGTAGGAGCTGACCATTGTGGAAATAAATCATCTAAATATTCGTAGTACAACCTCAACAAGGCATTGTTTCTATTCTATACAACCATGTTGGATCTTTACAGGAATGTTCGTAACTCTGAAATATAACATAATAATCATAAAATATAAGAAGTGATGTAACTATTATAAGGAATGAAAAAGGGAGGTAACTATCACAATTCTAAAATGTTGATCAATATTACTGGACATTGTGTGGTTTTCTGATTTTAATAAAACATATAGTTCATGCAAATTGACCTGAATAGTTTACAAAAATCTTTTAACAACACAACATAAAACTAATTCAATGCATGCAAATAATTAACTTTTTGTCTAAGGTCAATTTTTACAAGATTTACTATTTTCTCTGTTCATTATCAAGAGCCTCAAGAATTTACCACAACACATAATAGAATACTTTGTTTCTACAGTTTGCAAGATAGGAAAACATAAACACAATCATTTTTTATATATAAGTACCTGGGATATCCACAGTTATTTTAAACAAGTAAATCTGTGAGCTAATGCTCACTAGTGATACCCCCGCCAAAATCTAAAAATATGCGACAAACAGGAAGTAGATGAGCAAGGAGCATGAAATCGCTTTACACCACATGGGACTATGGGATGAAGCAATATGCAAAGTATTAGGCTGCTGCATGTTATAGTTGCTGAGAAAACTGCAACGGAAATTTTGTAACGGACGGACGGACGGACAAGGGTAAAACAGTATACCCCCCTCTTCTTCGAAGCGGGGGTATAATGATAGAAAGTTAAATTTTTAATCATACTTCAGTCATAGGTTAAATATTTAGTAAATTCCAACTATCATTAATTAAGTAGCAAAAATACCAAAACAAGAAAATATTTGGAAGCTCATCTCTCACTTATTTAAAATAAGAAACTAACTATAAACCAATCTGATTAAAACCCGATCTAAAATTTTCTGCTTGCATACTCACTAATTTATATCTGGCCTTTTCCAAACGAAGGTCACATTCAGGTGACCTTTTCTCATCATAATATTCATGATGAAATTGTTATGATACGTAACTTGTTTACATCCTCCATGTCACGCAATTTGAACTGAGCCTCCCAATCGCAGAATGTGAATAATACCGCTGTTAACTTAGCATGCAAACCTTGGTCTAAAAGTAGAAATAACGAAATCAAAATGTGATTAATAGTGTTTTCATCTAGATGAAAGCTACGCATTGATTAGTCGACAAAAAGGTCATCTCGACGTGACCTTCCACGGAGAAAGTAGAGATCCTGTACGACAACGCTCTACAGGATATCTGTTTACGGAGATTGACTATAAACAGACTGCTTCTATGTCAATTAAAACTTTAGGTCTTAATTTTTAAACCAAGCAGCTTTTAAACCTGTGGCGCTTTCACAAAAAATCTTATAATAAAAATCATCGCATGTCAAAAGGAAGAAATACTAATAATACTGTCTTTTTTGCCAACCAATTCCAAATATTATTGAATTATGTAAAATATTGTATACCTTTCGAACATCTAATCATATTTACTATATTATCCTTCCTGACTTTGTCTTGAAAATTATAAATTTGACTTGAGATAAAAAAAATTGTAAGAATTCTTGTAAAAATAAGCGCTGAAAACTGACTCTACAGTGGTTGCACAGATAATAAAATGTCACCCACAAAACTTTAATCAACCGCAACACTCATCATAGTAGTATCACCCCACAAACCAGGGTGGATAGCGCAGTTGGTAGCGTGCCAGGATTTGGAATCTTGTGTCCCAAAGGGGTTACAGGTTCAAATCCCACCCAAGGAGGTTATACCCTTCGACATCATCAAATAGAAAAAACACATCATATTTAGCGTTTACACACCAAAATATTAATATAGAATACTTACACACTTCAAATGTGGCAGTAAGACTAGCCTAATAATGTGGTATTCTAGCATTGTTTGTACCAGAAGGTTAATGTTGTATAGCAAGCAGATCTAACAATTTAGCTACATCAACCAGCTCCTGGAAATATAACATTGAAAGGTCTTGAAACAAAAAAGATGAATGGTTTTAAGTCAATGACTTCCATAGGTATAATGAACAACTGATGAACTAAGTCATACACATTTTGAATTTTGTAATTCTTCACATCTCTCATTCAAATGACACCTTCCCAGCTAGCTCAGTTGATAGCGTACAAGTCAACTGATCAAGGAGTCGTATCTAGGTTTGATTCCTGGGCGGGGCATACTTTTGTTGAGCTTGGTCATGAAAATTTTTCTACAGCTATTTTCCCTCCTACCACCAATTCTAAATCATGTAGCACTGTAGTCAGTCACTGGCGGAAATATGTGCCTAGTAGTTGATTTACAGCTAAATCCAATTATTTAACCTTTCCAGGAACAGTGAGTAGGTGGACTGACCACCGTGATATAACCTATACAATGTGTTGTCACGGCATTTAACCCAACAAACAAACAAACATTCAAATGACCACAAATATGAACTTTTGTAAAACCATATGTCAGTGATTTTATACTTAGGTTACTGAAGAAAATGAACACAGGCCAACAGAAGATAACCTGTCTATCGAACAATATAAATATATAGCACATTTAAAATATACTGAACCAAAAAAGAAACTTTTGCCAAGTTTGATTGTGGATATGTTAGTACAGTTTCAATTATTTTGGCCGAAAGCTTACTTTTTTGTAAATAAAAATGTATTGTGGTTCTTTTAAAATCGTCATTTTGGAGGAGAGGATCAGATTGACTGTTGAATTTTAAATTAAAATAAGGTAGGGGTCGTTTCCAAAGTTAACAATCAGTAGCGTGTGTGGCCGCCGTGGGCGATGCTGACTGCCTGACAGCGAGGTCGCACAAGTTTGTTAATGTCAGCCTGTGGAATATTATTCCACTCTTCAAGCAATGCTGCTCGAAGGTCGTTGATGTTTGGAGGGTTCGGACATCGACGTACGCCTCTATCCAGACTATCCCAAAGATGTTCAATATTGGGTTCAAATCGTCGATGAAATCAACGTTATGATTTTGTAAATACTGTATTATTGACACGAGCAACAGTTTCACAAGCTACTACATGTATATATGTGTGTACATCTAAGTGGTACCCTTGAACAACTGGCACATACTTTGCGAAAGTTTCTTTTTTGGTTCAGTATATTTGTGTAGTTGCATTGGAGAATGCAATGCACATGAAACTGTTTTTGTCTCAATAATGATGTTTTGAAATCATTTTTGTTATTAAATTATTGTTCGTTTTTTCTCAACTGTCAAAGCTTGAATAATTTCACAAGACTGAATGCATTTTGTACTGGCGGCCTAATTGTTATTAAAACATGTTGACTAAAACATATCATACGGCATAAGCAGCATTTCTCGATCATAATACACACTTTTGGAAACTCATGGATGTATTACGACTTAAATTGATTAGGTATGGGGAAGATAAATAAAAAATATTTTATCTTAAAGACCAGACATACAAGTCACTTAATTGCCATCCATTTACTGAACAACTCACTGGCCATGGGTGATTACATTTATTTTAACACAACCTGTCAGCTAATGATAATGATAAAATGCAACAGCAATAAAACACAAAAATATTGAGTTAATCAAACTGTTAATTGCCAAAAATTTTCTCAAACACAAGCCCAATCAATTATGTTGCATAGTAAAGGAATGAATTATCAACTTGTCCAACTACACAAAGTAAGTAATTTCACTAGCCTAGCACAATTTTGACTAGTACCAGAGTTCAAACTAGTTGGTTACAGGAATGATTGTAATACTTACATAAAAAAGAACATCTATAAATATCTACAGCTGGTGTCTTCAGAAGTATGTCAATGTTCTGAAATAAATCAAATATAGTTATAATAGGCCCACCCGGCAAGCTTAGTCCACAGGGCACAAGTCTACTCAATTCCCGGGGGGGGGCATACTTTGGCAGAGCTAGGTCATGAAATAATTTCTAGGGTCATTCTCACTCCTACCACTGATTCTAACGCATGTACAGCAGTAGTCAGTCACTGAAAGAAGTATGCGCCTAGAATTTGGTTAACAGCTAAATCCAGAGATTTATCTTTCCTAGGAACAGTGAGTAGGTGAACTGACTGCAGTGACATAACCTTAACACCGTGTTGCTATGGCATTAAAACCCAACAAAAAGGTTATAACCAAGGGTACACTTTCGATCAACCACACCAATTTCAGTTTTTTCTATCAGTTTTCCAAGTTCAGTTTAATTCACACTATAGTTTATATGAAGTACACTTGATTTGCAATTTATAGAGCAACTTCTACTAAGCTAAAGCTCTAGGGGTATTGCTCATTCAAGTGGATAATTAATGGCCGTCAGGCCCTCCCCTTATAAACATGTGAATACTTGATAAACAAGTAAATCTGTGAGCTAATGCTCACTAGTGATACCCCCGCAAAAATCTAAAATTATGCGACAAACAGGAAGTAGATGAACATGATTTGGTTATTTTACGGCATCCAGCACATAACCAAGCTTTCCTGGACCCTTGTATATAGCCAGTACTCACCTACCCTTCCACAAGGCTGGAAACTTATCAATCAACCTATTATTGAAGGAAAATTGACATTATTGTCAAATTTTCAAGAAAGGGTATAACCACCCCAGGTGAGGTTCAAACCTGTACCCCCCTCGGGACACTAGATTTGAAAACCCAGCGCACTACCAACTGAGCTACCAATTTGCAGACACTTCAACGTGTCCCGAAACAAGCTAGATTGAAGGCAAGGGAGTACAAGTGAAATAATAATAAAACTCTGCTACAATAGACGACAACTTACTTGAATAAATATTCAGCTTTATTGATGGTTATAATAGCTACTGGTATGTCAAAGCTTTTTTAAATTCTTCAAAGTCTGAAATATCACAACAAATAATACATGAATTATAAATAGCTTGGCGATTCCTTTGGTATTCTACTTTTTTTCAAAACTGCATACGTCACATATGCTTTAATTTGTTCAGTAATTTGTATTTAGAAAATCTATTGGCAAGTGATTTCTTATTATGTACTTAACACTGTTTAACTTAGTACTTTAGGCTCAGTCATTTGCCTGTATACCTTTAAACAGCATTTCAACTTTTCAAGGACAGGAACAGAAAATGGTCCAATTATGCTACTAAGGTTAGCAGGATGCCTAACAAACTGAAAAAGCATCAATATTGTGTAACAACAAATGTAATGTGAAAAAAACATTAAAGCCCAATTTCATTTAGATCTGACCATAAATGACAGAAATATCCAACATAATAAAAACTTAAACACAAAAATTACAAAGGCAAATAATCCAAAATAAAGCCAGGCAAAGTTGTGATTACTTTTTAATTTTGTTAATCACATGGTATGTTAACATTGTACAAAGTTTCATAAAGATCTGACTGACAATAAGTTGCAGAAATATAGCCTAGGGTAAAGAGAAAACTTTGACAAATAGTGAATTTGTGATTGACAACGGAGCCGATTTTTGTTGTTGAAAAATTCCGCAAAAAACTAAATCAATAAATGAACAAGTAGACTATACATACTGGTAATATAGGTTATTGTAACATCAAAGGATAATCACAACTACAAACACTTGTATATCCTTCATGGTTATCACAGAATGTTGATGTCTTCTGAAACAGTTTACAAGTTAATAACTTAGAATTTTTAAAGGATATGATAAGGCCACAACAAGTTGATTATATGTTCTACAGATTTTTCTGAAAAAACAAGTAAATCTGTGAGCTAATGCTCACTAGTGATACCCCCGCCAAAATCTAAAAATATGCGACAAACAGGAAGTAGATGAGCAAGGAGCATGAAATCGCTTTACACCACATGGGACTATGGGATGAAGCAATATGCAAAGTATTAGGCTGCTGCATGTTGTAGTTGCTGAGAAAACTGCGACGGAAATTTTGTAACGGACGGACGCACGCACGGACAAGGGTAAAACAGTATACCCCCCTCTTCTTCGAAGAGGGGGTATAAAAATGGGGCCAGGGAGCGAAGACAAAAAAATAAAAAAAGTCTTTATTCACTTGCTATATATAGCGGTTTGACCTAATTTTTATGAGTGAGCGAGGAAATAAAAATATTTTTTTTGTAAAATCCGTCAAAATTAAGGTGCGAGCAAATCCATAGAACATATGATCAATTTGTTGTGGCCTAAGTAAGAACATGTTGCAATGGTAACAAATAGAGCACTTCCAGAATAATATGCTTCTATATTATAATTACTGTAAAGTTGAAGATAACTTCAACCCAAGATATCATGTTATGTAATGTATAGAGCAATTCAACATTGTTTTGGTCATACTGCAGCAGTCGGACATCCTACATTTGTTCTATGAAGAGAATTAAATTGTAAGTACATGTATATACACTGCCCTCCCTAAAGTTCCTTCACACATTCAAAAATATCTTTCTGTGTTAAAAGTAGGTCTCTTTTATTTACGTGTAGGTGTCGCTTCAAGTGAAATTACCATAAAGTGAAAATAAAGCAGAACCGGATTTAACACGGAAAAAGATGCAATGAGTATATATTTTTTATTATGGATATAAAATTACAAAAACTACCTCAAACTTGAAACTGGTTCATTGTGATACATGGAACATAGTTTGGGAGGCTGATCGATCATTTTTGCTGCAACTAAAAAATGAAATGTTCCATTAGAAGTTTTGTTTTCATTGCAAAAAATGAATAAAGTAAAATTGATACAGGTCTTAAAACTTGAACTTGGAATTTGAAGCAATGAAGAAATTCTTGGAGTGCAGTGTATATTATAAAGAACTTACTTCCCAACAACCACCCACATCTCCAATGTAATAATTTAGACTTCTCACTAGACCAAACTTAGCTATAGATATGCTTTACTGCATCTTGTAATAAACAGAAACAAAATGTTTATACAATCATCTATATAGGACTCACTCCTGTCAATTTTTGTACTCTTTGTACTGGAAATTTCAAATACCAGTTTATTACAACAATACTTCACACATAAGCATTTATTTACCAAAAAGATAAGATTGTATTAAGAAAAAAGATTAACCTGCCCTAATGAAGAGCAGTTTTGTAATTTTAAGGGTATTTGAGGAAAATAGGTATTGCGACTCGGGCTAGAAAGAAAAAATGGTGCAAAAAGATCAGTTAACCCTTATCATGCTATACGCGACCACAGGTCGCGATGATCTTATCGTTTTCCCACTGCTGAGCACGACCTACAGTCGCGATGCATATGTTTCTAAGTTAAACCCTCTTATTATCCTCTTATTATGCTTAAAATGATCGACATCAGTACAAAATTTATCATATCGTAGGCTGATATCTTGTTGATGACGATATTGATTAAGTTATTGTCCAATAGAAGTTTAATCTAGCTTTACGCGCGAAAAACAAACTTCATTTCTGGCTGAGTTTTCATAATACTAACAATGGCAGCTTACGCAAGAAAACGATTTTCGTTAGACGTTGTTTTAGACTAATTATTTGAAAAATCTGATTTTAGTTGTGACAGCGATTGTGATATTAATTTCACGGATGGTACTACATGTAACAAAACAAAATGTGCAGTGATTTCTTAAATAATGTAGTTGTACGTGAAATTTCTATGAAGGATTATAGGCTTCAATCTGAAGCGAATGAGGACTAAAAATGTCGTTCACTTGTATTATACTTATTGGCCTATTTTTTTAATTGTTACGTTATGTTTTCACGGACATCAAGTTTTGTAATTATTTATAATGAGTTGCGTGTGAAGATGCGTGTATTTGTGTTATATATAGTGTGTATAAGTCAATTCTTTTGAGTGTAAATAACATTGGAATACTGTAATCATTCATTACATACGGAAATAATGCCGAGCATCGGTCAACGAATATGTTAGTTAGTTATTCTAGTTACCCAATTAATATTACTAATATGCATGGTGTTATAATACTAATCATTCCCCATCTAAATTAATAAAAATTAAAGTGCATGACATGTTTTTTACAGCATGAAAATCGAAATCTTTGAAATATTGTCATGTATGTTTTTCTTTCCTGTCTTATGGAAGACTTTAAACAGATGGTTTGATGACGAAAATCAATAAAAACTGTATATTCAATTCCTTTATTCTATGTACTTTTCAAAAAGTATGGGTTATGGTATGATAAATTTGTTAGAAATACCAATTTAAAGCAGATAAACACAACACCTATCATCACGGCATCCGCTGATCAATATCAGCTAAATTAATTCAGCAGTGGGGAGGCTTATCAGAAGTAAGATATATAGCATGATAAGGGTTAAGAAGGCGAGCATCAGAGGGACATTTCAGAATGGGTGATAAATAGTCACAAAATGCCAAGCTCACCTGTGAGGATGTTGTAACACATATACCTAGCACCTAATTCTGATATCTAGCTGACCCCAGTGTTGAGGCGCGACTCGCTGTGACCAACACAGAACCTGAAATGTAATTAAAAATGTTAAAACACTGGAAACAGAATGAGAAAATTGGTGAACTCTGATGCAAATGATCACATCCGACAAGATTTTTTTTTTCTAGGTGCAGAACTGCCAAGTTTTCACTTTTCAATGAGCAACCAAAAAGTTTTGGGTCAATTATGACCACCGAATGCTCAGGATGCAACTATGTGTCCGAGCCGCTAAAAACTTTCGACGCAGTAAAACATGGTACAGGAGCTCCTCTCAGTATGCCACTGGCTTCTGCTATGCAAGACACCGCAATTTGTGTAGAAAAGGCTTACAAGCTATTGACTTCAATACATATTCCACCACCAGCAAATACATAACTGGACAACCAGGCGACAAAGTCCCTAAAATAACAACAGATCTGAATCAGGCCGATATGGCTCCAAAGCAACAATTTGTTGTTTTGCGTAACATGAATACTGGTGCAGCTGATTCCAAACAGCTCTTAAGATGGATGCGGCAATGCTAGTTTATCGAATTCCTCCTACAAACCTGGGCAGGCAACATCCCAGGCATAGCGAGTCGCTATTGAGAACAACACAAGTTATTAATATACATTGTATATGTAACTGAGCTGGGAATTAAGAATAAAATCTGCTGGACAGGGGCTTACTTAAGAAAAAAAAAGGTTATGATGAACAGTGCCCTGGTCACATTGGCTGCGCATTCGGAACATCCTCCGTCATTCGCTACGAATAACCTCGGACATATTTAGGCGCCATTTTGAAACTATGTAAACAAGTACACAATCGTTTAGGCGATGACTGAAGTTTCGTTGATAGTCCGTAAATTTGAAATTACTCATTTCAATGGAACCGATGAACAATATTTGTTTCAATTTAAAACAAATAAATATGTTTAGACAAAGATCTGTGTGTATACTACAAGAACTATTTTGTGTAACCGTTACGTGCTTCGCCTCGCGTAGGTAGTAAAATCACCAAAATCCAGCGAAGACCCCCACAAAACCTTCCAAGATTATTCATTCATGAAAGGTCGAGAATGTTCCGAATGACTGGCTGCGCTGTCAACACACCCTTTATACTGCCGCAGTCACTGCGGCATATGACATATGACATCGCCTAACAGCTGCCGAGGGAGGACATCCTTGTGTAATCAACAATGACTGAGGGGGACACCAAAGCGCATCATGAAATCCAGGACATTTACAATGAACTGGGAAAAGCATGAAAGATTACAAAGCAGACAGAGCTGCATCATCCTGGCACTATACAGCTGAGAAAAACTTGCTCTGCTGACTGAAGAGCAAACATATATCCATGGTAACAAACAAGCAGACAATTGGCTGTTACAACAATGGCTTATAATACACTTTAAGACTAAGAGCAAAGCGGCTCACAGAATCAGTGTGATAACCAGCAGACAGGGGATCTAAAGGGTCACAGTATCTGAACTCACCATATTCTTGGTTACTTACACAACCGGTCCAAAATTTACCCTCTCTGCAAAGTGAAGTTGTGGTGCATGACACTATTATCAGCCTGTTTTTCAGAAATTCCATACAGAAAAGTGGTCAATATTTACTTATTTTTAATTTTTAAAATATAAATTTAAATTAAAATTCAATTTAACACACTGAAATTGGTCTTGAAATTTCAAAACAATAGTTATAGGATATAATTCTGAGCAAAACTGATCTTTTAACTTGCAGACAACAGTCTCTGTCATGAAACGCTTAAGTCTGATCCAAGGGAGACAATCGCGACAAGAAAATTGAACTGTCAAATTTTAATAACTAAAAAGATACACTCACCATAATACACAGATCAGTATGAGATGATCCCAGCATCATAGAAAGTATGTTTGAGAAGTTTCATGGATGATTTGCAAGTAGTTTTTGAAAAACAGAAATTTGTGAAATCCCTATATAGGACTAACTCCTGTCAATTTTTGTACATTTTGTTTCTATGTAAAATGGTCTGCTTTCAGGGTCTCTGCTCACTTTCCCAAATAGATTGGGATATAATGATTAGTATCCTGTGAATCCTCCACACTAGACCTACAAAATAAGTCCAATAAAGTTAGGTCATGAACGATTGGATTTTTCACAATTTCACATTGTGCACATGCATAGTTGGGAGTTTCCATTCTCAAAGGTCAAATTGGCCGCAGTACACTAAATTTTAGATCTTCCACCGCAAGAAGTAGTTCTAAAAAGAAAACTCAAAATGGTCAGAATATTATCCTACAGGGATAGAAAAACTAATTTGGGTGAAAAATATATTATTTTGACACATACAAACAGAGTCACAGCCACCCAAATAAAGTCAAACTAAATTCTCGGAACTACTTTCGTAGTGTACAACGACCCGGAAGCAGTTTCTCACAAGAGCAACACCTTAAACTCATACAAGTAAAAGTTGTGTTTGAATCTGAAACTAGTGATATCTTAGTTTGATTCCCAGCCATTGCCGATCATATCCTTTCATGAAAATTTGCAATAAAAGTCCATTTTCTCAATAGAAAGAAAAGTAATTTTTGTTAAGTCCTAGTTGAAAGGTAAAGAAAACAAGTAAATCTGTGAGCTAATGCTCACTAGTGATACCCCCGCCAAAATCTAAAAATATGCGACAAACAGGAAGTAGATGAGCAAGGAGCATGAAATCGCTTTACACCACATGGGACTATAGGATGAAGCAATATGCAAAGTTTTAGGCTGCTGCATGTTCTAGTTGCTGAGAAAACTGCGACGGAAATTTTGTAACGGACGGACGCACGGACGGACAAGGGTAAAACAGTATACCCCCCTCTTCTTCGAAGCAGGGGTATAAAAAGGTTTGGTGAGTCAGCCACTATAAATAACCTTGTAAAAAAGTTGATATAAGGCATATCATCAAATAGATAAACTGAATCAGGTCCAACAAAATATCAGCATTCTTATAAATAATAATTTCTAGCCAGGGTGTGTGGCCTAGTTGGTAGCACACAGAGATCCAGATCTCGTATCCCCAAGGGGTATAGATTACAGTAACATACAAAGAATCCATGGACATTTTACAATAATGTCAATGTTTCACCATTAATAAATTGTACAGGGAGAAATTGCCACCCTATGAATTTAAAGGCATTGATCTGTCAACTGTCTGTTATAAAAGTCATACACTATAGAATACCTTAAACAATTACCTTAATAGCCAGGATCAACATTCTACTAACATTTAACAAATCTACAAGTTAACAAGTTCAATCAAAGCTCTTCATCTTTTTGTTCTATATTATCTACATATATATATATTATCTATATATATACACGTCCAGCAAGTAACTGTAAAAAAATAACATAGAAATACTGATTCACATATATGTAAATATGCAATATTGTCAACTCAAGAGTCAACGTGTAACAATTTATTTATTTTTATTTATTTTTATTTTTTTAACGTCGCATTCAACACATATATAGGTCATATACATGACGGCCAGCTCTTCCTTCTATAGGTTTCCTGGACACTTTTTCTATCACCAGTACTAACTTACCCTACCATGAGGCCGACAACTCAAGTATAGGGTATGACCTGCTGCGACCGGGTTTCGAACCCACGATCTCCGGATTCGAAGTCAGATATGCTAACCACTACGCCACGGCGGCGGCACAACATGTAATAAAATATAGAACACAGGTTTGAAGGGCAGTTGGTATTGAGCTGTAGTCAAACTCATTTGAGTTATCCCAGTAACCAACATTCTGACCCGGTTTGGTAAAGATTCAACTAAACTGTTAAACTAAATGAATATACAAAAAGATGTTTTCCCTTCCAATTAGCTGTAAACCAGCATATGTAACAATATAATTAAATACTTCACAGGTAAAAAGTTGTATTCATGAGCCACAAATTTTTGAAACATTTTTCATGATATGAAATTGGTATGATATTTCATAACATAACAATTAGTCTCACTCAAATAACATGAGCTGTCAGTAGAGACTAAGTTAAGTATTTGTCTCATTAGTCTGGATTACCTGCCCCTTACCACTATAGTTATGGTGGCACACCACAGTTTCCTCGGCTTCTTGGATGAAAATACCACATCACATGAACAATGAAAAGCTCGCACACTAGCCAGTAATCACACACCTGAAACAAATGATTTTGAAAATTAGCATGAATATATGTTTCTTAATAAAAACAATAAAATACACATGATCAAAACAAACTTTTCTGCCTGAGGGGCCTTTATTTCTTTGTTTTGGTAGTTGCGAAAATAGGTGACAAAATGGCGAATTTCCCCTCAACACTAAGTCCCACAGAATTCTTAATTCCCACAATAGCCACACATACCGCACTGATTTTTATTCATTAAACCATGCACAATCTGAAAATAATGAGGAAATAGGGTGCCATCCGTGACTTTATTCCTCTAAATTTGCAAAATCTGAGGTACCTTGAAAATGAACAGCTGATTTCTGTGCTAGCTCCGCAAATAGATACATTAGCATCTGACAGGTATTTTTCGAAATACCTTGGTCAATACCGTTAAAACCTATTATGACTAATAATTATAATGCTATACTATCTGTTGAAACCTCAAATATAACAATTAAAAATATTTTATACCTCAAAAATGCAATCCAACTACCCAAGTTTCTATTATTTAAAAATTTGACCCTGGCCACTTTGACAATGCGGCTCTGAAACTGTGGTGTGCCACCTTAAGGATACCTAAGTATCGTTACTTGAAAAGTGCTTTTTTCAGGTTCAGTGGTTCATATGTAATAAAAAATATGACTACAAACAGGAAGTAGATGAGCAAGGAGCATGAAATCGCTTTACACCACATGGGACTATGGGATGAAGCATTATGCAAAGTATTAGGCTGCTGCATGTTATAGTTGCTGAGAAAACTGCGACGGAAAATTTGTAACGGACGGACAGACGGATGGACGGACGCACGGACAAGGGTAAAACAGTATACTCCCCTCTTCTTCGAAGCAGGGGTATAATAATGTAAAAAACTTTGTATTGGTTTTTGTATGCATGTCAGGTGTTTTAATAGCATGAAGATTTCAGTGGATTTTGGCTCATTTTTACCCCAAAAAAGTCATCTATAGTAGGTACCTTTAAGTGTTAATGGCCACTACTACTTAGACTTTGGGCAAGAACCTGTCTGATGCTTCTTCTCAGTCAGGGAATAATCTGAGAATGTCATTAGAAGGACAAATACACTGAACTTTCACCAAAGAAGGGCCAAAATGCTGCTTGCGGCACAGATTTTTGCACCATTTTTGACACTCTTAGTAACATTTAAAGGCCCATGAGGATTAATTTTCCATGGATTTTGCATTTAAGAGTACCTACTAGCTTTTCCATTGAAAACAGTTCAAATGAACCCTAATCCTAATAAACTAACAAAGCTACAAGGTGTTATAAGGAATACAAGTATGATCCAAGGGAGACAATCCAAATTGTCTTACAGTTTCAAGACTGCATTTAATCCTTTTATTTGCACATCACATTAATAACAGGGTAGTCAGATTATCATTCTGTTGAGACTTTATCTAAAGCAGAAGCAATGTTTTACTTATATCTAATATATATACAAGGAAGAAGTATAACAAAAAGCAGTGTAACACAAACTAAAATGATAACAGTGGCATTTCTGAAATCAATGAGAACTCACCTTATAACACTGAGGGAAGTCCTTCTATTCAGCAAAGACTCAACACTACACAAGCTCAAGATGTTATTCACCTGAGCCAAAATATGGATGCTTCAAGTATACCCTGGTGGCTACGACCCAGACCTGAAACCAACAAATATAGTGAGAGCAACATCATTGATGAAAACATCATTGTTAGTGTAGAGAAGCTGAAGGAATTGCTTCAGTATGTTCACCGGTGTCAATCACCAGCCGCCTTACAAATTAAGATAGAAAAGAGGCAAGGCCTGCATGTTACTTTGTCGGGCAATTGTAGCAAATGCCAGATGGTGGTGCCAAGGTTTGGCATGTCAGAGACAGTTGCTAGGCACAGGGGCCCCCCTCAGGGGCACTCAATGAAATGCTTCTATTGCCTGTCATGAAGAGTAAGGCTGGTATTGAGGACATGCGACTGATGCTGACCTGCCTAAACATCAAGCCGCCAACTTCTTCCTGCCTCCAGCAGAAGCTTAACAATATGAGTGATTCTGCAGAATCACTCAATGAGTCTGCAATGAAAGATAACAAGTAAATCTGTGAGCTAATGCTCACTAGTGATACCCCCGCAAAAATCTAAAAATATGTGACAAACAGAAAGTAGATGAGCAAGGAGCATGAAATCACTTTACAATACATGGGACTATGGGATGAAGCAATATGCAAAGTATTAGGCTGCTGCATGTTATATTTGCTGAGAAAACTGCGACGGAAATTTTGTAACGGACGCACGCATGCAGGCACGCACGGACAAGGGTAAAACAGTATACCCCCCTCTTCTTCGAAGCGGGGGTATAACTAGCACCACATCAAGACTGTGAAGGAACTAATCGGTCAAAGCAGCACTGTGGATGTGCAGTTTGATGTGTCATTTTCTCGAAGAATGAGAGGGGGCTTTGAGGCAGCTCAGCAAAGTTACGGAGTGGCTATAGACCATTCTACAACAAGACCACTTCTGGTTGCAGCTGCCATAGCCAACAAGCATTGTAAGAAAAGACACTGCGATCACACATCAACATCGTGCAAGAAGACATTTAACACTGAATCCTCCATTGCCTCCAGCGAAAGGTCACTTCTGCATGAGAGCCTGAATAGCATCTGTAGTCTTGGGCTAGTGCAGATACAGTCACTTACCACAGATGCAAACACCCAGGTTGCAAAAGCAGTGCAGGACTACAAAAGTGAGAAGGCAATGGAGTTTGTCCATAATAAATGTTTCATCCACAGACTGCGAACACTGGAAAAGCACATAAAAGGTTTGAAGCTAACTAGTATTCCGAAACAGTACATAAAAGCCTTATACATGCAAAGCTGGCATCTTGTGTCCGGACAAGGGTGGGCCAGGAACTGCAGAATTTAAAAAGACTTAGCAGAATGGACATCAATTTGTACGCAAAGGCTGCTTAGCCATCAAGTTCATTACGCGGTGTCTCAGTGGTCATCACAGGTTCTGCAGGGAGCATTCAACAGTGTGCATGCACCATCTACAGACCTACACGACTAAATCTTTGCCTTTTGATGTTCACCTTCAATTGAACAGTGCAGATCTAAATACTGTGCAGGCAGAGATAAATGCGGTATTCAGTGTGGATGGCCTACAGAGCCTGTGTAAACTGTACAACACAAATATATGTGAAAACATGCATGCCTCTGTATACAAATTGGCTCCTAAAACTAAATGCTGGAGTAGGAACATTGCTGGTCTTTGCCACTCGGCAACTCATTCTAGGAGTGTAGGAAAAGGAGTGGCAACCGTTCTGCTGGCAAAGGCAGCAGGTGTTAGTGTTCAGCAGAAAAGCCAGATGTACATGCAACTAAATCAAAATGAGAAGAGAAAAAATAACCATTCAATCAGAAAAAATCTGTAAAATATAAAAGTTCTACGTACTTCTTTCGAAAGGGCAAAACAAACTGAGCTCAGTTCAAAATTCTCTTTATGTAAACTATCCAAGTACATCTGGCATTTCTGATGAACACAACTATGGACTCTCTTCATAAGCAAAAACTATTAGCTGTCTAGTTAAATATGTAACAAATAGTGCAAAAAAGTCATGATGACAGCAACAACAGCATGAAAAGATAACTCTTAAATCATGTTAACTTAAAACATGTGCAGCCGTAGTTTGTTTACAACTGAAATTTCTCCTACACCTCTAAGTTCATGTAAATTGGTCAATATGTAAAGATATTATATCATATTTATGGACAAAATTGAGTGGAAATAGATGAAAATGCAAATTAAACATGTATTACCTCTAAAAATATTCAATTTGAGACAGTTGGGACATTCACAGATTTTTGTTGTTGTTCTTGTCATTTTCTAAATTTGAATTACCTCCCTTGGAAAAATTAAAGCATATAGCCACTTTATTTTCTATATTTCATGAGACAAACGTTGAGATTCTACTTGTAATATGATAGGAAAGTTTGAAAAAGTGAAATTCACAGCAAGATTTAAATCTTTGAAATTCATCGATTTACCTTAAGGTGGCACACCACAGTTTCCTCGGCTTCTCGGCTGAAAATACCACACCACACAATGAAAAGCTCACACACTAGCCAGTAATCACACACCTGAAACAAATGATTTTGAAAATTAGCATGAATATATGTCTCTCAATAAAAACAATAAATACACATGATCAAAACAAACTTTTCTGCCTGAGGGGCCTTTAATTCTTTGTTTTGGTTGTAGCGAAAATAGGTGACAAAATGGCCAATTTCCCCTCAACACAAAGTCCCACAGAATTCTTAATTCCGACGATAGCCACACATACCGCACTGATTTTTATTCATTAAACCATGCACAATCTGAAAATGATGAGGAAATAGGGTGCTATCCCTGACTTTATTCCTCTAAATTTGCAATTTCTAAGGTCCCTTGAAAATGAACAGCTGATTTCTGTGCTAGCTCCGCAAATAGATACATTAGCATCTGACAGGTATTTTTCGAAATACCTTGGTCAATACCGTTAAAACCTATTAATAATTAAAATGCTATACTATCTGTTGAAACTTCAAATATAACAAAAATATTTTATACCTCAAAAATGCAATCCAACTGCCAAAGTTTCTATTATTTAAAAATTTGACCCTGGCCACTTCGACAATGCAGCTCTGAAACTGAGGTGTGCCACCTATCGGGTCAGGCAACCCGTGATCATGGCGGCCTCCTCAGTTATTATTCAGGTATTACGTTTTCTTGATCTTGCATAATCATTTACTGACAAAAGTTACTTTAGTAGAAGTTCGATAACTATATAGGTCATTCACTTTTGATTTTTCTGATTACACAAACATGTCTCATTTGAACACAATTCGGACGTGGATTAGTCTCGTTAGAATTTCGGATACTTTATTTAGCATAAATGTAACTGAACAACTAAATAAAAGTATCCACTGTACTTCTTTTACAATGATCCTCTGATTTAAGCCTGTGTAGTGAGAAATGTTCATTTGAAAACATAATTATCAAATACCTAATTCATTACATAGGGTGCGGCCATGATCATGCTTTGCCTGACGTACTTTTACCTGACAAAGTACGACTTGGAACCAGACAATTTGTCTCATGAGATGTGGTTGATAATAACGAACATGTATTGATACCTAAAGAAATAACACTGTTGCTGTATGTAACATAGTGGCCTCATACATGTACTTGGATTTATAATTTTAATTTAAATGATTATATTCAAATTCATTAAACATGGAAATGTTGGAATGTTGAGACAAGTATAAGTTTCAAAATTGACTGAATTAAAACGTACATACATGTTTATTTACATTTGGCACTGAAACACATCAATAACCTCTTGATCTCACGGATGTTGGTGACATGTTTGTTAAATAATAATTTAAATGTCGTTGTTGTTTTGACAAGTGTTGGCAAACGTGGCAGCGATATTTTTAAGTACATTATATCAAAAAGTGACATTTGGTGTTAACAGATATATTAAATATTGGCATGGTAAAATACCACGTTGACAGGAGTTTCCTTCGAACTCTCCAAAAGCATGTTTTGTCAAAGTTAAACTGATTGGTTAGAATGAGATGTTAAAATTAATTTCATTAGTCTATTTAGGCAACGCCTACTTGTCGCATCAATTCAACATTGTCCATAAAACCAGGGAACACCATTCGTAAGAGAGGTGTTGTTGGGTTGTTGTGCTTGTAGAAGCACTTAAGTACGCTTGATAGTTGTTAAAATTAAATAATGAATTTAATTTAATTTAAATTGTAAAACTTTGGAAAGTTTTAACTTTGTAAAATATGTAAAACTATACGATCACGATAATTTAAAAGTTTATTAAATATTTGAAGTTGAAACATTTTTGCTGTGAATAAATAAACACATGCTAACTGGGGTTATGTTACATGTATAAAACAAATATTTTTTAAAGAAAACTCGAAGTTCAAGGGGGGGGTGATTAAAAAATGTATAAGGAGTAATGAAACTTGCCACATGAGATATAATAAGGAAATGTTTTTAAAGTTTAAAGTTGATACCTTAAGATACTCCGATTTCAATGTTGCTGATAGTATTTATTTCTGATGGTTAATGAAAATGTGTATAGGACCATACTATCGTCTGCTTGCATGGTTTCCATGCTTTTTAATTGATACAAAATGCTTTTGTCGTGCAAGTGCCGAAAAGTAGATATGTGCACATACTTTGCTTGAAAAAAACCAACACACATCGGTTTTGGTAAAAATCGTTGGTGAGTTGATATGTACAACAAAAAATCAAGAACAAATAATG
Source organism: Mactra quadrangularis (assembly GCA_025267735.1). NCBI lineage: Eukaryota > Metazoa > Mollusca > Bivalvia > Venerida > Mactridae > Mactra > Mactra quadrangularis. Next base: position 40,170,498 of record CM046305.1, on the reverse strand, counting down.
AAACTGGTCTTTTGCTAAGGCGATGCGTCACATGCACAATAAGATTTCTTATTGCTAATTTTCTGTTAAATCAAACAATTTAGAAATCTTCTTAATATTATATCAAGGCATCATGCAGGACGAAACTGGTTTGGCATCGCTAAAGCTGCATGAAAACCATTTAAGCAAAGGTCCAATACACATTTCCAACATCAATCGGACATAAATGATGAAAAATAAACGTTTCATACAATATTGAAATCGGGTAATCAGAAGTTTTGTTAAGTATATTTTACTGCACAAAAACTTTAATCAGAAATATGGACCTGGTCACTAGGACAAGTAGGATAGCTCTCCATTTTTTTTCAAAAAGTCAAGCTAAAAAGTGAACATAAATTCATGCAGAAACTTAACAAATGCAAATTTTGATAATGTTTCAGTTTAGAATATTTTAAGACTACTATACTCACATTAGCTTGATTTTACACAAAGTAATGTATGCCTCAATCTTTATCCATATTTTCTGTCAAATATATCTGAAGTAACAAACATATAAAAATCACTAACAAATACAGGCAATATATATCTTATATAATTTACATTGTATTAAAGCACTGAGAATATCACATAAAATCTCTGATTGGCATGTTCCCATTATCTATGTAAAAACTAAATGTTCTGCATTTTTATGTGACTTGAACCAACACAGGGCTGACATTACATTGTCATAACTACTCGGTCAAGACTGCTCCACATAGACTATAAATCACAAACAATAATGAAAGTTATTGCAACATTCTGTTAAATTTTCATTAATGCAATCATTAATGACTGAACATAGATATACACTCTAGTAAAATAATTAAATTAACAATATACTCACTGCTGCTTAAGTTTAGCTAAATATATAGCCACCACTTTTACGTGGTGTGGATATAACAAAGTCATTGAACACAAAAACACGATCCAATACACTCAATAGGGGTACAGGTTCCAACTCCTATCAGGCCCCTTATACTCTTCCCTGAAAATTTAACTATTATGTCAATTTTCTACATGAATTTAGTATATGAAGAAATTTCTAACCATGAGGAAAGGTAGCTGAGAATTGGTTATAGACAAGGGTCCAGAAAAGCTAATATATGTGTGCTGACCACTGTTAAATTACATAAATGGTTGCATTGTTAAACCCAGTATAAAAGACTAGTTAATTTTTCAGGTCAGTCATCAAACTATATAAAAGATGAAACAGCAACTTAATTCCTAGACGTGACATTAAAGAAGATGCAACAGAAGATCTTAGATCTAGAGCAATTGCTTCAACATTGAATAATCAGTATTGAAATACAAAAAAACTTTCCTTACTCCTTACACATTAGATTCAAGTACAAACCGAGCAGGGCAAAAATGCAGTTAAAGTGTTAATTCTATCCTGCATAACTGGCAAATACCACTGCTTAGTGTATTAACGAGATTTGACTCCACCCATTTACACGCTTATCAATATAATATAATCACTGACACTAAAACAAAAGACATGTCAGTTGATTGACGGAACTACTTTTATTGCCTAGAAATAAACTGCCTAGTAAATCAGAGATACATGCATCACTCCACAGGTTAAACTGGTCAGGCATTTGAATCGTCAAGTGACATTCCGATTATCGCCGACGTCACCGAAATCGGTTAGAAAAATTTGAGCGACGATTAATCGATTATGATTTTTGTGGACAGCGACGTCGCGAAAAACTAGCTCGTACCCAAGGGAGATTATTCATTTTCGTGTGCGCCCTATAATGGCAAATTCAGCAAGAAAATGCCATGAAATGACCTAAATTGTGTTGATACGGCGTTAAATCCAATAAATAAATAAATAAGTATAAAATTGCCCAGAAATATGAAAAAAACATATCAGTTATATTGTTTGATGCCTTAGATGAACAAAAATAAGATATAACGGACAAAACTTTTTCTCTTTTTGATTCGAGCTAGTGAAAATTGCTACCTGGTAGCCCAACAGGACTTGTGGCAAGTTGTGCTGTAAAGCAACTAAAGGGAAGACTGCATGATGATATCCTGGGACAATCCATTGACACAAATAAACATAAAGACATGTACATGGGTGCAAGATGAAAATTTTGAAAAACCTGAAAACTGTAATTTGAAATCATATTTCTTCATAATTTAATAGCGAAACATAGTCTAATTTGTTGTGAAAAACCTGAACTTCAGGCATATGCCTGAAAACTTTCACCCATGCATGTAAAATAGTTTATTTTGTGGGTTTTTTTTCCACTCAGATGAGTAAACTGGTGCCATATTGTTTACATTAAGTTAAGAAGCAAGAGAATTAAATATCAAATAATGATAGACAACATTCAAATCATTGAAATAGATGTATTTTTTGCATGGTTATGTAAGACAATGACCAGAATTAAGCGATATAAATTTTGGCATCCAAATGATTATAATCGGAAAGTCAGTCAGTTGAGCCCAACCGATTTCTCCGATTAATCAATTGTGGAATAGAATTGTCAATAGTTTTTTACTTGTATAGCCGGCCGGCCAGCTCAGTTGGTAGCACCCAATACTACTGATTAAGGGGTTGAGGGTTCAATTGCCGGGCGGTACATACTTTCATGGAGCTTGGTCATAAACTATTTCTACGGCCATTCTCCCTCCTACCAATGATTTTTTATTATGTAGGGCAGTTGTCAGTCACTGACAAAAGTATGCGCTTAGTAGACCGCCATTATATGACCTTTACAATGTGTTGCTATGGCGTAATACCAAACAAACGAACAACTTGTCATATAACTTAGCCTTTTGGCCAAATCACCAGTCTACAAAGACTGTATATGAAGAGTATATCAGCAGCATTGTGTTAGTCATTAAATCATGAGAAAATTTGGGTTATTATAATTGTTTGATGCAAAAAATAGAAATAGTAGTAGATAGTCATAGATAATTGTCCATAGATACCCAAATAAATGTTTATTATGGAAATGAACTATCAAGTAATTCTGTATTTTCCACAGGGAATTGTCAAGTTACCTCCCTTTGATTTTTCAAACACCTTTTATATACTTATAGATAATATCATAAATGCAGTTTTACCCCTTGTGTATAAGTATATAAAAGGTATGTTTGAAAAATCAAAGGGAGGTAACTTGACAATTCCCTGTGGTATTTTCAGTATTAAGTAATGACAAGAATAACATTATACTTACATGAAATGTTGATGTTTATAATGCTCTAGCAAACCATAGTTACACTCTAAGTAAACTGAAAAATTGACAAGAAAAATGACATAAATTTAGAAATCTTCAATGTACAACAATCAAACACATAAATGAGAGGGCCTTGATAGCCCTTTCTCGCTCACCCAAATACCATGGATAATTTACATAAATCAGAAAAATATAAGAATCAAGGAATGAAATCTTTGGTATGTGGTATGATAGTAAAATTACCCCTCAAAAGTGTAAACTAAGTTCTACCATATCTGGGCAAGGTGACCTAATGTTTTGACCCCAGTTAAGCTTAAAAACTTTTTCACAAAATTTCAGGGTATTCCGATAGGAAATATGGCATTTTGTGATAAGATTTTTTTCATATTTGAGCAATGTGACCAAGTTTTTGACCTTATAGGGGACCCATACTTGAACTGGACCTAGCAATAATCAAATTAACCATAAAGATTTTTTTTTAATTGATTTAAATGTGGCATTTAACACATATTTAGGTTATATATATGATGGCCAGATCTTCCTAGTACAGTTTCCTGGACACTTTTCTATCACCAGTTCTAACTTACACTACCTTGATGCCGACAATTCATGTACAGGGTATGACCTACCGCGACGGCTAAAGAACCAAAGACCTTCGGATTCGAAGTCAGACATGCTAACCACTATGTAGGCTGCGGCTCAACCATAAAGATAACATTCAAGGATATTCAGGATGTAAATGAAGCCTATAAAGTGTCAACAAGGTATTTCCATTTTAGGGCATAGTGACCTAGTTTTATTTATTATTAATTATTAACTTATTGGAGTTAACGTTGTGTCAACACAATTTATGTCATTTTACGGCGTCTAGCGCACCTAACCTAGCTTTCCTGGACCATTGTCTATACCAAGTACTCACCTTCCCTTCCACAAGGCCAGTAACTTCTCCATATTATCTAATCAATGGAAGAAAATCGACAATATTGTCAAATTTTATTGGAAGGGTATAACCTCCCCGGGTGGGATTTGAACCCGCACCCCCTCGGGCTTGAGATTCCAAATCCTGGCGCGCTACCAACTGCGCTATCAACCCGGGTTCATAGTGACCTAGATTTTTACCCTAGAATACACTTACATAAATCAGACTGGGATTTTATCAAAACAAAATTTCAGACAAAATTCCAGGATATTTCATTTGTAGAAAGTTTGGATTTCCATGGAAGGAATTGTGACCTATGTTTGAACATATTTGAGCTCAGTGACCTACTTTTGGACCAAAGGGAACCCATGCTAAACATATCCGAGATATGATTGGGGCTAACATCCATACTTAGTTTCAAGACAATTGAGGCAAAAGTGTGCTTGCTAGAGCGTTAAGGAAACTATGTGTGAACAGACGACAGACATTGAGTGATCCTAATAGCTCACCCTGAGCTTATAGCCCAGGAGAGCTTTAAATCATAATAAATACAAGGGTGTGGAATTTCACTGGCTGACTTGTCTAAGTCATATTTCGGTAGTTGACAAGAAACACTAACTATCCTAATTGTCAGTAGAAAAATATTTTTCTAATCTTTAGACAAGCGAAATTTTGCAGTGAACAGGAGATAAACAGATATAAGTAGAATAAATTTGAAATTTCACACCCTTGTACAATACAATACAAAACAATACAAATAATTCCTACCAAAGTATCTTATATCACAGTATCTTGTAACCTTAGAGAAGAAATTATAATAAAAAAGCAAATAACAAACAAAAAGTCAGTTAGAATAGATTATTTCAAAATAATGCCAAAAACCCTCCCCCCAGCCACGCAATATGACCAATAACCCTACATAAATCTTCAGTGGTCTCGAGTATCAATGCAGTATGACCGGAAATATCCAGGCCAGTTATATTTAAGTTTCCTTTGAGTTGTATGCCGGAGGTATCGCTATAACTCAATCCCTCTTTTCAACTGTGTCAGCATTTTTTTTGTATTCAATTAAGTTTGGGGGATGCAGTTTGTAATGTTTGAAATGCAGAGAAGTAGGGGACTATCAGACTGAGGGACAAATAGAAATACTTACAAAAAGTGATCACAAATATAAAGCTGATATATAATATAAAGATCATGACAGCTGGAAAGTTGGTGCAGTAAATTCTTTCAGAGGAGCATTAGGTTCATTGAGCCTATATAATTAGTTCTCATACAAAATATTTACACTAATGTGCTATAAACTCAATCAAACAAGTATCATTAGGCAAAAAAGGTAATAAATAAATTTTTCCAGCAATTTTCAAGACAGAAATACAATGTGCACATAAATTTAAATCAATGTAAAATATAATCTAATTAAGTTTGATTTAAACTCAGGTTTTTTTGTACTCTTAAGTTAAATACAGTCTAACCTGTGAACAAAGGACAGTCACGGGAAAATCAAAAAGTGTCCTTTGTGGACAGGTGTCCTCTATGGACAGGTTCTGATGGACATGTCTCATATAATGTAGAAATTGCTTCCCGGGCATAAGCCAGTACTAACTCCAACATATAAACAACTGTACTTAGTTATTAATTAGCTTTGCAGAGCAGAATAGAACAGAATTAATGCAATAGTCTCACATTTGTACCCATTCAACTAATCTAAATAATCAACCCTTTGTTATGATGTAAATAAGTGCGCTCTTTTGGCAAACTCATGAAGACTGTAAAGTGAATATCTGGGCTCTAGTTTGACCAAAATTTCTAGGGGAAGTCAAATCTTTTAGAGCTCATAATAAAGCTAAGTCTGAAGAAGAGTAGACAAGTGAAATTACATTAAATAAAATGGTTGTTTACTATCCATGAACTAAAAAAATCATGTATCCGAAATTTTGCATGCCCGAAAATGTGTTCCCTTTTGTAAAGTGAGACGACGAAAATAAATGAAATAATAATTGTGCTGCACTATTATTACTTTTAAAAATTAAATTGCTTCATTCTAACATCATTAATCCGATGAATATCATTTAAAGTAATCCTGGGAAAAAAATAAAAACAAAAATGTCTCAGTTGTGTATTGACGAAAATCGCCGATATTCGTACTATGAGGTAAGTTTTTAGACCAACATTTAAGAAATCTTTGATAGAAATGCAATTTAAAATTGAGTAAAATAAGGTAAACCAATGTTTATAAATAATATTTAAATCCAAAAGCGCCTTATAAGTGCATTTACTTGAATGTATATTAATGGATAAATGACGATGTTACTGAAAGGTAAACAATGAATTGCGTAATGGCGGCTTTTTTGGTTTGAAATTTTGAGACCTACGATTTAGTAACTTTATACTTGCAAGTCAGAATTTTTAGTAATGTTTTAATTTATACATCAAATGAAAGCTTATACAACAAGGGATATGACTGTGTATACTGACTTTCGATCGTAATTTGACAGGTAAAAATATCCTGCAATGTCCGTATATGTGCTTGTTCAAAATGTCTATAAATTTCACGCCAATTATGGGAACTAAGACGAGCAAAATACCTATGCCGACAGTTTTAACAAATTAACACGTAATTAAAGTGCTATAAAAATATTTCAGTTATTAAATCATGAGATTATCACCTCGTTGTATGAACCTTTATCATGATTAAGTCACGTGTTCGTCAACGGATTATCGCTGTTTTATATATATGACGCCTCTTATACAAAGTGTCACTTGTTAATTGGTAACTTCCGCATGTCTGTTGTTTGGGGTAATATTATCAATTTGGGAGACAACACAGGTGTCCGCTGTCTGCAGACGACATGTGTCCGCTGTCCAGAAGTAATTTAAAGAGCATTTTTGATGGGGGGAAATTGATGTGTCCGTTGTCCACAGATGTCCGTTGTCAAGAGGTGTCCGTTCGCTCAAGTTGGACTGTAGTTCAATCACAAAGTAATTAATTTATACATCTAATAAATTAAAATGAACACGACCTCATACCCGAAGATGGTACCCATGTACAGACTTAGATACAATCAGAAACATTACATTTAACCATATGATTAGAGCAGCAATCATTCACTGGAAAGTTGATTCGATACTTTTTCTTTCAATTCAATTTTTTTTATTTGATTCATTTAATATAATTTACTTCAAATATGCATTTATACATTTATTTGAGCTTAAATCTAAATAATATGATTAAATAAAAGTGTTACTGAAATTTGATAACACGAAACTCGAAAATCTGCTAAATTAATATTTGCTTTTTCTAAGTACGAAATGGATTGGGTACGAATGTCAAGCTAGCGAAAATGTATTATTAATGTAATTTCGACTAAAAACGTGTAGACAGCATGGAGCATAAATTGTAGAAAGATGCAGTTCTTGATATACCATTGTACATATAACATAAACCTACACTGGGTAGGCAAATATATTAAAATTTGAATTAACTAACATCAAACCTTGACTTGTGCGAGCGGAGCTAAACTTCCGGTTTGTCAGAACAAGTAAAATTCAAATACACTGACCAAATTAGCGTAGGATCCGGGCATAAACTACAAATATATTTTTGGAACAGAGTTTCCAAGAAGTGCTACTTAAAATCGTAATGGAAACTTTTAGAGAAATGTAACAAAGCGAAACCCAGTTTTACTGTCAACATACTTTGTCTTTTAGGTGGGCCTTTGCTTTTATCGTTATAACTTATGTAGACATGTTTAAAGGTCAGCATCGAATCAAAACTCGCGGGTGCTGAATAGAAATCGAATCGGCTCCCTTGCAATCGAGTTTCAATGTATCAAATCATTGCAGCCCTACATATCATACTGTTTACACTAGTTATTCAAATGGTGTTACCGACTACAAAATATTTTTTCAGAGACTTGACAACTCATTGATGTCTTAGTAATTGAAATCACTAATTATTGGTTACTTTAATATTTATTGAGATTTATAAATTTCTGTGTTAAGACTAAATCATAATCGGTAATTCAAGTATTCCAATCAGCGTTGTTTAACTGTTGATGTATGTGTCAGTGACAATTAAATAAAATTTATCAATAAATAGTCAGAGCTTTTATTCAGTACTTGGGGAAGGGGCCTGGGGCCTTTTTATATAGAGAACATTTGAGGAAATTCTATCACAGTTTCATAGAAAGGGGAACAAAATATCCAAGGTAAACTCCAAATTTGGGGAAAACTGCATGATTTTAAAGAAATTTCAAGAGGGGAAGGCGCCTGTTAACCTGATAGTATACATTATTTTATATATTTCTAAATTATAAAAATAATCATTTTAAAACCATTGTAACATCATTAAGCCATGATTTTGTAAAATAACTTTGTAACATATATAAGTAATAAGTTGGCAAATACTTCCAAATGTCAGTATAACATTTCATTAGTGAACTGCATTGAAAATTAAAATATCAATAATCATAGCATACAGACCTTATTTTTCTACATTTATTTTAGATACACATGTAACATGTTATTACATCACATTTTAAAGTCAAGGGATGAACGAAACCCCTTTTTGTAACTCCCCTTTATTTTTAAATTAAGCAACACTAGTATTTTGTTCAGCTTTGAAGTCATATACGTACAAATCATCAGTCTAATACTTTATACCAGATATCAACCTTTATCTATAGTACACGAAGTCATGAGCACATGTAAATACCACATTCACATAAAGAATTATTGCTATACCTAAAATTAAAGAATAACACTCTATACCCTCTCCTTCCTGTATCAAAGAACAAATAAAGCTACAATACATCATTACTGGTAAAAAAACAATGGTCATTTTTCTAGTTAATCTTTGTGTACTACAATACAAGTACTGAATATATGTAGAAGCACCTTAGCTAGATTCCCATACTATACCCGACTACTGTCCATTGTACAACAACATAAGGTTTACTTCAATCCAACAATCTTAAACAGTATAACCACCCTGAACCATGGTCAATACATGACTTAAGTCTGTTTGGACAAGTTATCCTTTTTTTGTATTCTATAATCTAGATTTCCAGATTTGTTTTTTTTTCTATCATACTTTTATTTCCTTTTATGTTCATTTTTCTTTTTTTCCTATCCTATTTTTTTAAATCATATTTTTCTTTCTTTTTATTTCCTTTTTTTTCTATCCTATTTTTATTCTTGTATGAGCATTTTTTTTCTTCTTCAATGTGACTTTAGCCATAGTAGATCACTACCTAGCATCGTTAGTAACAACTACATATATTTTGAAATATTTTTTATTTTAGTCATTTATATTGAAAATTAAATCATTTAACGATGTATGACATCATTTGTTTGATACATGAAGTAAAGGTAAGACTATCATTCTATTAATATGTAGCATTCTATGTGAACAATGATTTTACACAGCCACACTTGGCATACTCTCATTCTAAAGGTTGAATTAGGTACTTAGGTGTTCAGGCTGTATGACATTGAAGAAAAGACTTCATTTTGATTTTATTAATTTAACAAATCTTAAGTATGATTTTTTCAATGAAACCTCACAATATTAATCATTACACCTACATGTACATGTGTATAATTAATAAAATTAAGGTTAATTTAATAAAACATTGCAGTGATTATTTTATTTATATACTGGGTTTAGCACTGAGTCAAAACAATAAAAGTTATTTTACTGTGGACAGCTCACCTAACCCAGCTTTCCTGGACCCTCGTCTAAAACCAGTACTCACCAACCCTTCCATAAGACCGGCAACTTCTCCATATACCTTATTATCAAATGGAGGAAAAATTGACATTTTCAACATGTTTTCATGGAAGGGTATATTAACCTCCCAGAGATGAATTCAAACCCTTACTACAAAGATATTTTTTCTTTCAATGCAGTCAAATTACTGGTACAAAAGATACAAAATAAAGGTTTGAACATTCTTTGACAACTAAATGTTACAATGGTTTTCACAAATGAAACTCTAGTCATTCAAATTTTAGATACAGTAGAACCTGAGAATATTACACAGTCCCAGGACTGACCAGACTGTCCAGTCTTCGCTAACGTCCTGTTTTCTCAATATGCCATACAATATTACACAGTCCCAGGACTGACCAGACTGTCCAGTCTTCGCTAATGTCCTGTTTTCTCAATGTGACATACAATATTACACAGTCCCAGGACTGACCAGACTGTCCAGTCTTCGCTAATGTCCTGTTTTCTCAATGTGACATACAATATTACACAGTCCCAGGACTGACCAGACTGTCCAGTCTTCGCTTATGTCCTGTTTTCTCAATGTGACATACAATATTACACAGTCCCAGGACTGACCAGACTGTCCAGTCTTCACTAATGTCCTGTTTTCTCAATATCCCATACAATTATTGTATGGGATTTTTCGTGATCAAGTTTTGTGTCGTTTTCTCAACTTTCCACTTTCACAACATGCAAAATTGTCAACTTCTATGTACTGTATTATTATATTATACAGTGGTTCTACTGTATAAAGGGTGGCTGTGTAATTCAGTACTGAATTTTATGTCTTCAGACAACAAATACTTTATTATAATATAGAAATTGATTTTAATTTACTGTTGTACTTCATAATCTTAAGTAACTGCAATGGTTTTATTAATGATATAAAATGTATTGTTAAATTTTATTTCACTGTCAGTGGCACATACATTTACCCTGTGTATTTAAATACTTACTACAATACTTCTGTATTCAATTAATGAATATTTATTTATTTATTGGAGTTAACGCCGTATCAACACAATTTAGGTCATTTTACAGCGTCCAGCGCACCTAAACTAGCTTTCCTGGACCATTGTCTATTATTAGTACTCACCTACCCTTCCACAAGGCCAGAAACTTCTCCATATTATCTGATCAATGGAGGAAAATCGACATTATTGTCAAATTTTCATGAAAGGGTATAACCTCCCTGGGTGGGATTCAAACCTGCACCCCCTCGGGCACGAGTATCCAAATCCCGACGCTCTACCAACTGCGCTATCTACCCGGGTTCAATTTATGAATTTATTAGATGTTTTCACTATGTAAATATTGTAAACAACTTGTACAAGTTTTATCAGAGGTCCACATTGAAGATTGGATTCATCAAAATGTGTATCCATTGTTAAATAAAGTCTACATTATTATAATTATTATCATTGTAATTTATCACTACATGTATAAATAAAATAGTAATCAATATTTATTTAAATCAGCAGGGTTTTATGATGTTTTTATTAATATTATTTGGACTTCAATATGAATGATATGAATAACAACTAGCTTTTCACATGGCTATGTTGACATATAATTTATTTATTTATTTGAGTTAACGCCGTATCAACTAGATACATCGAAACTCGACTGCAAGGGCGCCGATTCGATTTCGATTCGGGACCCATGAATTTCAATTCGATACTGACCTACACGTATTTACTTAAGTTATAAGCATAAAAGCAAAAGGGCACCTAAAAGATACTAACTTCCAACAACGGTTATTTCCCTTTATTAAATCAAGTAGCAAGGTATTATTTGCAGTATATTAAGAGCTGCATATTCTGAAACAATTTATGTTTTATGTTGTATATATACACAGAGTCCCAGGACTCAGTGGTGTAAAAAAGATTGAGTCCCAATTCAAATGTGATGAGTCCAGAATTATAAAAATGTTGATGCTTATCCTGGTGTCATTTGTTTTGACGCACTTAAGGCAACAAAGTGTGTATATCATGTGATTTCAGAGAAGACCGAAATTACAACTAAAAATCGATGATTTCATTCCTTATGTACATTTTTGAACGTTTTCAAGGACATAACACTCGCTGAAAATGGTTAAATTTTTATTGTAACCAAGGGCCGTTGCAGCATCCATGTACTAAAAAATCAACTGTAATGAAACATGGAAAGTTTTAAACAAGCAAAATTATTACTGCGAGCACTCAGTCTGTTACATGATGCAAAAATATCCAAGAACTATTTCTTAGACAAATGAAAAAAATAGCATGTCAATATTTTTTTCCTTCTGAAAAAACGGACCCGGCACATATCAAAATCAGGTAACAAAATAATTACCCCTACATTCTACAAGATAATTAAGCAATTTTTTTGTATACTCAAAACATCTCGTCTAAATAAGTTAAAGTATAATTTTAAAAGTAAAATTTTGAATAACATAATATTTAAAAGCATTGAATCAAATGAACATATAAATAAGACGGTCAGGCAATTAAAATCTGATTAGCGTTCGTGGACAATATAACGAGTACAGCTTTCTAAAGCGTGATTTTTTACCTTGTAACATTTTTTTTTGCATGCCTATTGCATGTTTCTAAAAATAGACGTGTGTTTAATCGACCGAGAATGAAAAATATTCCCACGCTTATAATTGCAAAAATCGACATGCAAAGATGTTGGGCAATTTTGCATTGGTAAAATATTGGAAAATTGACCACGAAAGAAGTAAACTTAGATAATTTTATAAGTGCATCTCTTTTTTTTTTTAAACATAAAGCACATTCATCTTAATTGCAAAGTGTAGCCACGCTATCAGTGACGTCATACAAGATTGCACTGGTATGATCAACAAGAGCTCCGCTGGGCGGGGCATTATACGCCCATGTGCAGTCCATGCTGTGTTCTATCTCATATAAAGTCCCTGTGACCTTGACAAATGACCCCGGGATCTCAGAATAGGTCCCATTCTTAACAGGAGGGCTATCCAAAGCAAAGATTTTGAGAACCTAGGTACAGCCATGGTTTGGGTCTGGGGCCCAAAAACGTATTGGGAACATCCTTGACAAAAGGGCTACCTTCACATAAAATTTTGTGAACCTAGGTACAGTAGTTGATGAGTTATTGTCCAAACAAGGATTTTCAATATGATGCCCCTGTGACCTTGACCTTTGACCCAGGAGCCCCAAAACCAATAGGCCATTACCTTTACCCAAGGGCTACCCTCACATAAAATTTGGAGAATCTAGGTACATTGGTGGTTCAGTTATTGTCTGGACAAGTGTTTCATTGTTTGCCGTTTTGACTTTATAAACATATTGATAGAACATTTGAAGTCACAGCTTGGTAATTTGATATCTTCTGGTTTAAGATTTAAACTTAACCCTGTTTTCCCAAAACTGATAAGGTACATCCTTGACACATGGGCTACTCTCACATGAAATTTGGTGAACTTTGGTACAATCATTGTTGAGTAATTATCCGTACAATGTTTTTCAATATGATGCCCCTGTGACCTTGACCTTTGACCAAGGTGCCCCAAAACCAATAGGGCATAACCTTGACACATGGGCTACTTTCACATAAAATTTAGTGAACCTAGGTACATTGGTTGTTCAGTTATTGTCTGGACAAGGTTTTTCCATATGATGCCTCTGTGACCTTGACCTTTGGGTCTGAGGCCCAAAAACCTAGTGGGAACATCCTTGACACAAGGGCTACCTTCACATAAAACTTTGTGAACCTAGGTACAGTAGTTGATGAGTTATTGTCCAAACAAGGATTTTCAATATGATGCCCCTGTGACCTTGACCTTTGACCCAGGAGCCCCAAAACCAATAGGCCATAACCTTTACCCAAGGGCTACCCTCACATAAAATTTGGAGAACCTAGGTACATTGGTGGTTCAGTTATTGTCTGGACAAGTGTTTCATTGTTTGCCGTTTTGACTTTATAAACATATTGATAGAACATTTGAAGTCTCTGCTTGGTAATTTGATATCTTCTGGTTTAAGATTTAAACTTAACCCTGTTTTCCCAAAACTAATAAGGTACATCCTTGACACATGGGCTACTCTCACATGAAATTTGGTGAACCTAGGTACAGTCATTGTTGAGTTATTACCCGGACAATGTTTTTCAATATCATGCCACTGTGACCTTGAACTTTGACCCAGGGGCCCCAAAATCAATAGGGCATATTCTTGACACATGGGGTACTCTTACATAAAATTTGGTGAACCTAGGTACATTGGTCTTTCAGTTATTGTCTAGACAAAGTTTTTCCATATAATGCCCCTGTGACCTTGACCTTTGAACCTGGGCCCCATAAACCTGTAGGTCACATCTTTGACACATGGGCTACTCTTAAATAAAATTTGGTGAACCTAGGTACAGGCGTTGTTGAGTTATGGTCCGGACAAGGTTTTTCAATTTGATGTCCCAGTGACCTTGACCTTTGACCCAGGGGCCCCAAAACCGATTGGGAACATCCTTGACACATGGGCTTCTCTCACATATAATTTGGTGAACCTAGGTAGATTGGTTGTTAAGTTATTGTCAGGACAAGTTTTTTCCCCATATGATGCCACTGTGACCTTGACCTTTCATGCAGGGGCCCCAAAACCAATAGGGAACATCTTTGACACATGGGCTACTCTTACATTAAATTTGGTGAACTTAGGTACATTGGTGGTTCAGTTATTGTCCGGACAAGTTTTACCTATTTTAAGTCCCAGTGACCTTGACCTTTAACCCTGGGGTCTCAAAATCAATAGGGAACCTCCTTTACCCAAGGGCTATCCACACATAAAATTTTAGGAACCTAGGTATATCCTTTCTTGAGTTATCATCCGGACAAGCAATTGTCCACGGACGGACAGACGGACAACATCATAACATAATACGACCGTTTTTTCAAAACGGGCGTATAAAAATAAGATGTCAATGAAATATATGTGCGTCGAAACATGAGATAGGAAATTAAAAATTGCATTTTTATGTCTTGATAAGGACCAGTCTTTAATTTCTTTATCTAATAGCCAAGATTCTTGGAATGGCGACTGTGTTTAACTTTCTTGATTGGCGGCGCGGCCATTTTGTGGTTGCTACGCAAGGTGCGTTATCTAAACACGGCTTCATCCCACTTTCATGAACGATAAACTTTGCCCAATGAGAAATAAATCGATTAAACCAATGTGAAATGCACTTAAACATCGAACAGGTCATTTTTATTGAACGAAAAAATCCATTTACTACGGTTATATCGCAAAACAGCTCTGAAAGTGTCATATTTCCTGTGGAAAAGCGTTTCGTCCTTGCTTTTTTTCGTCCCTGGCGATTTTTATGCGTAAATAGATATGTTTACCGTGTAAACGTGAACACTGATATATAGATATGTTTTAGTTGATATTACATTAACGATACATTTTCGCGACCTTTATATTCATACCCAGTCCATTTCCTATTTAAAGAAGCAATCTTAATTTAGCAGATTTTCGGGTTTCACGTGAATCTAATTTGAGTAACACTTTTATTTTATCAATAATAAATAGTTTTAGTCTCAAATGAATGTATAAATGCATATTTAGAGTAAATTTTTCTACTAGATGAATCGAATCGGAAAAAAATCAAACCAGAAGAAATAATATCGAATCAAATCGAATCGACTTTCCGGTGAATCTTGGCATGTCTAGTATCAACACAATTATTATTACGGTGTCCAGTGCACCTAACCTAGCTTTCCTGGACCATTGTCTATAACCAGTACTCACCTACCCTTCCACAAGGCCGGAAACTTCTCCATAATATCTAATCAATGGAGGAAAATCAACATTATTGTCAAATTCTCATGGAGGGTATAACCTCCCCTGATTCAAACCCGCACCCCCTCAGGCACAATTTTAAGTATCCAAATCCCGGCGCGCTACCAACTGCGCTATCGACCCGGGTTTGATCACTTTTTAGGACCATATTTAATTTATATTCATTTTTGCATAAAAAATGACATTTTTATACAACTTTCTTTTCCTACAAATAGATGAAACCAAAACAAACAGAATGCAACAGACACATATTGGTTAGCTGCCCATGCAACTCTCATCGGGATATTTTTGTAAACACCGACATTTAGTATTCATCATTAGTTTGATTACAGAGAATATAAATAAACTTAAGGCCACAACAAGTTGATCATATGTTCTACGGATATTTCTGGGGAAAAAATGGGGCGAGCAGGTGTATCAAATCGTGTCCTAAAAAATCGCGATTCAGAGAAAAACAAAATATACTACAATGTATACATCTATAGCATTTAACTTGCAATTGCAATCTAAGTTACAGTTTACTTCTTATTCTCAATAGTCATTAAACAAAGATAACATTTGTTTTGATGATTTTATTTTGTGCTAAGTAAGGGTAATTAATAACTTTGTTAATTTTATGATTGTTTGATAAAAATATCATAATTTGTCAATGCATTCATACCAAATTTACAATTTAAATCGTAACGCGATTAATATCGTAATCGCCAGGCATATATCGTGATATGTATCGTATCGCGACCTTGGCCAAGATATGCAGCCCTAATTGTGACCCAATTCAAGTAAAAAAAAATAAACCTAATTAACCTCTGAATGATTTTACTGCACCAACTATAACTATTGCCACTGGTAGTAAAATAAAACTGAAAGTACTGACTGAGTACAACAACAAGAGACAGGGATTTAAAATTAAGAGATATGAAATCCAGAAAATATTTCTAAGTTATTTATAACATGTAAATACAGGAGAGTTGAGGAAACCAGACAGTATTGTCAGTCCTGACACTGTAATTTTGGAAGTATCAAGGAAAAAATTTGCATTTAGACCTGATTTTAGACATTAAATTATTTATCAACTTAAACAGGTGTCAGAATAGACTCTTTGATCTCAAAATACAGACCACTGGATTATTTTTACAGCCTGCTCAAAGATAGACTGACAGTGACATCCAGGATCACTACTGCATGCACAGGCCATGAAATATAAGTTAAATTCCAGTTAAATACCCATGAAAAGAGCAAAAGCCATTAAATTATAGCATTAATTCTCGTATCAATTTATTTAATAGGTTCCGCTAAATTAATGGGGACCAGTTTAAAATACCATGAAAAACATGTTGTATGACCATGAAAAGTACCATTAAACTTGTGAATCTGTACCTCACAAAATTAATGCCCTTTAAAAAACCCTGAAATTCTGCATTTGTAAATTTTAACAGTTATATTCATGGCCCTTAATTTTATTTAATTCCCATGAATTATTTTTCTTAGATAGGCAAAACTGTTAATGGCCATAACATTCAAACTGATGGCCATTGAAAGGCAGCTGATTGGTAAAAATTTCAAGTTTTGATTTAGAAGACCATTAAATTTCATTATAATGGCCATAAATTCAAATTTTTGCCATTAAATTGCAATGAAAATAAAAATGTCCCCTTTTAAATGCCATTAATTGAATAAGTCATTTTTAAAGTAGAGTAGTTTAAGTCATTAAAATACAGTCATTCACCTTTTAAGTGCCATGAAAGAATGCTTGCACAGATGATCATGATCCATGTATATGCTACCTTTCAACTGGTGCTATTTTGTTCTTGAAGAGTCCAGGAACAAAATAGCTACAGCTTGATGTTGTGCCGTACATTAACTTGATGTTTTGAATTCAGGTTCAGTTCAATTCAAATTTCAAGTTTATGTTAAGACATGGCTTGATTTACATTTATCAATTTATTTTATTTAATTTGGAGTTAACACCGTATCAAAACAATTTAGGTCATTTCACGGTGTCCAGCGCACCTAACCTAGCTTTCCTGGACCATTGTCAATAACCAGTACTCACCTACCCTTCCACTAGGGCGGAATCTTCTCCATATTGTCTAATCAATGGAGGAAAATCCACATTATTGTATAACCTCCCCAGGTGGGATTCGAGCCCGCACCCCTTCGGGCACGAGTATGGTAATCCCGGCGCGCTACCAACTGCACTATCGACCCGGGTTGCTTGATTTACATCTGTTTTGACTATGGCATATATGATTACTACAGAATTGCTAGAACATTGAAAAAAATCAAGGTCCTAACATCAGGTAAACATCAACTGCATTCGAAGCTAATGTTACAACATTGCTTTTTACCTCTGTTTTGACCATCACTGACATGATAACTACAACATTGCCATATCTTTTATCAAAATTTAAGCTGGAAACGTCAGAATCAATTCAATTCCATTTCAAGTTCATATCACATGGTATGAACTACATCACTTTTGACAATTTGGTAGGTTCAGGAACAAGCAAATAATATTAATGTGCTTAAAAATTGTCTTTCACAATTTAAACCAAAGTGTTTAAACCTATGCAAATACTTTCTTAGATGATGTAAACTACAAGTTTTAACTCACACAGTACTGACAATGTCCATCATGAACTGTTCATTAACTGGTCATGAACCAGAATGTACCTACAAACTGTATGCATGTTTCGTTCATATACATAAACGAGAATAGTGAATCATCAAGTAGCTGATATAAACAGCAAGAGAGCCGCCCAGCTAGCTCAGTTGGTAGCAAAGTCTACTGATAGAGGGGTAGAAGATCCGATTCCCGGGCAGGGAAACTTTAGTGGAGCTTGATCATGAAATTATTTCTACAGCCATTCTCCCTCCTACCAATGATTTTCAATTATGTAGGGCAGTTGTCAGTCACTGATGAAAGTATGCACTTAGTAGTTGGTTAACACCTAAATCCAGAAATTTAGCCTTTCCAACAGGAGTCAGTAGGTTTACTGACCACTGTTATATGACCTATACAATGTGTTGCTACGGCTTAAAATGAAACAAAAAAAATAAAACAGCAGGATAATCTATCCATTGTCAAGTAGTAGTATGATCATTGAAAAACGTTACTTAGAGGCCTAAAGTTTCGTTTTTCCTTAATTCAGGGGAGACTACTGTGGATTAACTTAATGAATATACTGACTTTTATCCCAATCTTTAAAAATTCAAAGATGGCTGAAAGCTAAAAAAGTGCTATACCGCCTATTTCAAAAAAGAAGATTTTTACATAAAGTTGAATAGTTATAAGGCATCTATTGTCACCATCAACTTATAAAAGATGCAAAGACAATATGGTAATCTTTTATTTGATTTAAAAAATCTGCAGCATGACAAAAACTGGCAAGTACAAGTGTACATATTTTCGGATAACAATTTTTGGACAACCATATTGCTTTCATGAACTGTTCTTGTGATGGGATGTTTGAATCTGTATGTCTTTGTGGTAGCTGTTTTTTTTTCATTTTGCATTACTTGCAATCAAGAGCTGTAGTTCAAGGATAAACATTGAAAATCAGTATGTTCTCTACAGCTAATTCATAATTAATGTCATAAAGACAAAATATAAATACACACTGATATAAATTTGGTGAATATTATCATTTTATAACTTTCAATTCATCAATTTACTTGTGAATGTGATCAACCTTGTTATGTTTGTTGTTTAAGATGCAAGACCAAAATATACATTGTCAGTTAAAACAGTTTCCTTCTGGATTCTCCCCTTGTTTATGGTAAAGGAATGGGAATGCAACCATTCTTATTATTTCTTCAATGTCAAGTCAGGAGTCTTCATATACTGTAATTAGTACATAACTAGGGGATGAGACAGTCATCCCAGGGATGGATCAAGGGTTTTTCGGGGGGGGGGTCTGAACTTTTCTACTGTGGGTCTGAACCTATTTAGGGGAGTCACAACTCTTCTAAGGGGGGGGGGGTTTCAAACTTTCCAACCGCATTAACATTATGCATTATTTGCAGAAATATTTACTGTTCTACAGGGTGAGGCTCTAAGCTGAGCTAGAGCAGTCTACTAGACAGGTGGCATCTGTGAGTGTGACTGGTATCTGGTTCCACTCACGTATGGTGCATAGGTAGAACAAACTGTAGATGCTGCTGTGGCCTGTTGTAACCTTGATCTTCCTCTGGGTCTGGTGTCGCCACTTTGGAGGATGGGTTCTGGATCTATGTCTACCAGTTTGTTCTAGATCTTGTAAAGTAGGCCTCTTCTTATCTCCAGTAGAGGTTGCCAAGCAAGATCCTTTAGCATACACACAGCCTGGAGTTCTGTCCCAATGTTGTTGCTCCTCTTCTGATGGATGGTGTTGTTTACAAGCATTTCATTATTTCCAGATCTTTTTTCTTAATTTCTATTGCAAAATATTAATGGGCATCAATAGGAAGTCATTAAAAACCACTGAATCCTGTTCATTGTATTTTAATGGCACCATGAAAAACTAGTAAAGCCCATTTAATGGCATAAGAATACCATTAAAAAAAGTAATGGCTCTTATCCTTTAACCTGTTAATGGGATTTTCATGCCATAATTTCATGCCATTTTTTATGGCCCATTAATAATGTACCCATTAATAAATATTCATGGTTTTTTTCTAGCCATTACTTTTATTTAATGGTATGTTTAATGGCTTAATTTCATGGCACTTAAAAAGCAGCATTTTTTTTTCATGGTACATTTTATGGTCTTTAAAATGATTGTTTTAACAGCTTGCTTTAATGGGATTTTAAAAGGCTGAAGTAATGGATTTTTAATAATGCCATTAAAAATGGCCATTAACAGGTTAAAGGTTAAGAGGTTTTTTTTAATGGCATAGCATGAAAACATCGTGAAAACTGTGTTAAAATATTAATGGTATTTTCATGGCCTATTTAATGG
The DNA here is from genome assembly GCA_025267735.1 of Mactra quadrangularis. Taxonomy (NCBI): domain Eukaryota; kingdom Metazoa; phylum Mollusca; class Bivalvia; order Venerida; family Mactridae; genus Mactra; species Mactra quadrangularis. The sequence goes on along the minus strand of CM046305.1, from coordinate 40,149,838 downwards.
TTGATGCGTGCAGTAGTGGATCACAGACTGCAACCATCTTATCTTTATATTCATATATACTGCCCTCCAAAAGTTTCTTCACAATACAAATAATTAAATCGCTACCAATTCCAAGTTCCAAGAAGTAAAATTATAACATTTATTTAGTTCATTATTCATGCAATTGAAACAAATTTTCTGAGGGTACATTTCATTTTTGAATTGCAGCAAGTTTTAAATCAGTCTCCAAAACTATGGTAAATGTATCACAATGAACCAACATCAAGTTTTGGAATATTTTGTGATTCCATATCCAAAATAATAAGAATTTGATTTTAAAAGCAAATTTAAAATTCATTTAACAATACTTAGTTTTTACAACCTTTTAAAACTCCATTGAGTACTATGTAAATTGTAAAAGTATGAAGGAACTTATGGAAGGCAATGTAATATCAAATATTTATCAAATCTGCATCTTGAAAACAAATCAAGCATACAAAAAAAACATATAGGAAAATCATAATTATTTTACAGCTTGTTTTACTACCAGGACAACTGTCAACTCACTTCAACTCATGATCAACATGCTAAATGAAAGTTCCACAACAGAACCAATGACCACAGTGGTGGTAACTGCACACACAATTTTCAACCAAGTTATATTTATTTATATTTATTGGAGTTAACACCGTATCAACACAATTTAGGTCATTTCACGGCGTCCAGCGCACCTAACCTAGCTTTCCTGGACCATTGTCTATAACCAGTACTCACCTACCCTTCCACAAGGCCGGAAACTTCTCCATATTATCTAATCAATGGAGGAAAATCGACTTTATTGTCAAATTTTCATAGAAGGGTATAACCTCCCCGGGTGGGATCCGAACCCGCACCCCCTCGGGCACGAGTATCCAAATCCCAGCTCGCTACCAACTGCGCTATCGACCCGGGTTTTCAACCAAGTTAACATATTAACATGGTAAATGTACTGTGCACTGCAATTACGCAAAATTCCCTGAGCTAAATCTGGAACTGACCAAAAGTAGGCTTAAGTTACAGTAAAATTAATTAATTCAATAACAAGGTATAGTTTTCCATGCACATGTTGTCTATTACAGTAAAAATTCAACATTATGGCTGGTTAAGAATAATGAAGGAACATTGTACCCAGAAAGCAGCCAATTGTCAACTTTGTCTCTCAAGTAAGTCTATGTAGTCTTAAGTCTAAAATTTCATCTCGGTGTTATTATCTAAGAATCCATGCATAATTATAAACTTGTCATCAATTTACTAAATTAACTAACAATGTTTGTGTCTTAAGATACAGCCTTTTTTATAAAACTAAGTGAAAATACTTGATATTTGTTGAAAAAAATCTCATTTCTTTCCATCAAAGGAGTAAACTATCACTTAATCAATTCATACTGTTAAGTCAAGGTTGTCAGACTTTTCATGTTTCAGATCTCATACAATCTCCGTAAACAGATAACCTGAACACAGAGCATTGTCATACAGGATCTCTAATGTCTCCGTGAAAGGTCATGTCGAGATGAACTTTGTGTCAACCAATCAATGCGTAACTTTCATCTACATGAAACACTATTAATAACATTTTGATTTCGTAATTTCTATTTTTAGACCAAGGTTTGCAAGCTAATTTAACAGCGGTATCAATTAAAGTCTGCAATTGGACGGCTCATTTCAAACTGCGTGACGTAGACGATGTAAACAAGTTATGTATCATAACAATTTCATCATGAATATAATAACGAGAAAAGGTCACCTGAACGTGACCTACGTTTGGAAACTGCCAGATCTAAATTAGCGAGTAGGCGAGCGGAAAATTTTAGATCTGGTTTTAATCAGATTGTATCTCATATTAAAACAGATACTCATAGAAACTAAAACTGAGTCTGTTTCATAGCACCATTTTTTAAGATATTTTATAGAAAGTTAGCATACTTATTCAATGGGCCTATATCAACCTTACTGTGAAGGGACATCACTATGGATGTATTATTTTTGAAGTCATTGCCCTTAATTAGAAAAATGAAGTATGATATTAAAGCTTTTTCTATATCTGCAAGACTTAGCAAGATATTAGACTTAAAGTTTGTATACTTGTTTGTTGGTACTACATCTACATGACTCTAAAGGAATGTAACCATGGATAAACAAAATAATTTTAAAGCAGGCGTCACATTGTCCCTATATAAACACTTGATGGACACACATGAGTAAGGAAATATTCGAATTCGGATCTGATCATTATAACGTCAGGCCATTTAAGAGGGCATCTTCAGCCATTGCATGACCCCCGGCTAATATTTTCAGACTCCGGCAATAACTTTGTGAGCGGTCGAAAAAATCTATGGCATGTCAAAAAATGCCAACTTTAGGCTTTGAAAAGTCGTCTTAAAGCCATCAATTTTGTAGTCTTTGTCTTTATTTCTGAGATCTTTGGAGCTATATCTGGCATTTTTAGCCTCAAGAAGATAATATAAAGGGAACAAGATGCTCGATTGTCTAAGAAAAAAAACACAACTACTTGAAGTTCCCCCCCCACTACGGTTGTGTTGCCATCCTTTTTTTAGCAAGACTGTGAAACAGGCGAAGCTATAAGCGGCATTTCAGAATTGCGATATTGAGTAGTGGTCCATTTTTCCGCATGCCAGCAAATAGTTCAATATTAAAAACTCGATACATAACTGCCTTTATCTTGCATTCACACATATTTCATAAAATTCATTGCGACATCAAATCTCTTCAATTTTGTGAACAATTAAACTATGTTAGAAAAGTAATAACTCGACTGGTTACCGCGGATGTATACATGTACATCGATTTCATTCATGAAAAATTATGAATGAAAATATTTTACTCGTCCCCGTATCAAGCACTATAGTCACGTGATTAACAATTCAATAACCCTGGAAAGACTCGATCAAACGCTATACTTTGAATTTGTAAGAACGGTTAAATTTCACAATAATATAAACAGTGGAGTAAATGTTTTATTTCTGTGTAAAAAAATAAACAAATGTTGAATGACAATATGCTAGTTGTGAAGTAGTATATATATAGTATATAGTATATATATATACGCCGTGCAAATTCGTTCCTTTTAGACTGTACAGCGTAGGAATAAATTCCCAGAGTTAGATGTAAACATGACAGGAACGCTGACATTTAGACAAAATGTGCTCGTAACAAAATTGATAAAAACTTGCGTTAAAACTGGATTTAAACATTAACATTCAGCAAAAGTGTACGGAATTAACTAATTCACATCTAGGATTAGGATTTAACATCGGAGGATACAAATTTACTGGAATGTAGAGGATCAAAATATGCGAACGTCGCGAAAACTGGTTACGAAACATACTGGATAAACAAATATTGATTTGAGCTCAGAATCCTAGTTCATAACCTACATATATGTGCTAATGTGTTCTGTGTGTTGCCCAGAACACTAGTCATTGTGTGCTTTATGGCTAGAGACATGCATCATGCTCACTAAACAGGAAACATGGAACGCAGAAAAATTAAACATGAATTACAAGGTAACTTCTGATTTAAACTGTAGTTATTATGTGTAATATACCCCGGCCCGTTTCAATATTAGCTGGGGAGGGGGGGGGGCTATTGCATTTACCGGTACGTAGTAATTCACCTGAACTAGAAATACCAGTATTAGAATTTTCAAAAATGTTTTACTGTGTATTCACAACGTATCCAAACCGTCCAAAGTTTATACATAGAAGACAAGACTTAACATGCCCTGATAATATGTAAGACCATTGAGTCTATTTTTAGAATTCCAGGAATTAGCACGCTTTGTTTACAATTGGAGTAAATGAATTGAAGTAATATCCCTCAACGTTTTAAGCCGTGCCGAGTCTATTTAGAGAATATCAAGATTTGCGTGACACGTGAATGATACCTAACATTTAGACCTTTTTTGATTCATTTTATGGAACTTTCTGGGCTGATGAAAGTACACCGAAAAAACAGGTGTTGTCCAGGATTTGTTCGGACTACGAACATAAAACAGCATTATTATGGTAGACTCTAGAACTGTTCCTGTCTATTTGACATATAGGGACTAGCCCCAATCTTTGAGCAAACCGAAATATTCCTATATAAATAAGAAGGGTGTTAAGCTAACAGCTATGTTTATGAGGGGCATGACTTAAATCTGTCTCAGTGGATACTGGTTACGCCTCTCGGCTGATTGGATACAGATAATCTTGGTTTACGATAAACCCGATCCAAAATTCCTTATAAATATGCAGCAAATCTGTTCACAAAGACGTGCGTGAAATATATCAGTACGTGTGGTTTTTAGCATGAACCACAATTTAGGAGAGCATCTATTTTGCAATGTATTAAGAAATAAATTAATGAAAATAATGCACTTAAAGTGCCCATCAATGGCAGAATTTTTATTGCAGTACTATAAAATTAAAAATTATTACAATTTAATTAGCTCTGTCAGCATTTGTAAATAAAAAAGGAGGACGCAAGTAAAAGAAATCATGAACTGCTTCTACCATCAGATTCTGACGACTCCAATGTGTAAATAAGTGATCTTATTTTAAGTTCATGATATTTTGTCTTTTATCGGGGCTACTGTCCCCGAACACCCGCTTTTCCATGGTCATCGTCAATACCGACACGTTGAAGACACAGGGATTCATAACGATAACCATTTATACCTATATCCATGGCTGCCCTAATTGTGGCATGTACCCATTAAATAAAACCCTCTTTTGGCTTCAAAGTTTGCATTGCATGTCTATGGAAAGTATGTTATGAATTTTAAAAAAATTCAGAATTTTTGGATTTGCGGAGGTTAAAATCTATGCTATTTTAAAATCACAAACAAAATTTGAGTAAATTCCATCCGATAGTTATTTAGATATTTCATTGGGTCCAGCTTTATGGCAAAATACCTATAAAATGAAAACATTTTGTATTTTTAATGTGTATTTCACAATTCATGTTGTTTCATTTCAATTGGTGATATTGTTCTCTACCTCATGCTGTTGCGTTGTCCTTTTTTTCAAAAATGTACATACTGCAGGCTGATCCAACAATTGTTATCAACTTCATTTATGATAATTTCTACAGCATACCTTAAAAGTAACTCATATTAGCAGAACAGTTCTGTTCTGTTTATGATAGCTATGAAAGTAAGATTACAAAAACAAGAATTATTTGAAATTTCTTTTTTCCATTTTTGAATCATCTAGCTTGTGAATTATGATTTTAATTTTTTCTTCATGTGTTCAACATGATTTTGATATTTTACTTGAAGTACAATATTTTGTTATTATAGACAGGATGTATGAAATCATTGTGTTGACATTACTGAAAATCATTATTTCTATTGAATGAGGAAATAAGACTTCTCACAGCTCTTCATCAACTAGTAATTATACAAGTCCATTGATCAGTGAGTTATAAGAAAATGTATGCCAATCTTTCTTAAAAAGCTCTTAATCATCAGATTTGATTTATACCTAAATTAATGACTGGTTATACGTGAGACGAAACTAAAGCTTGAACTATTGATGGTTGTTTGAGCCTTCAACACAGTCTTGCTTCAGTGCTTTTCAGCACTTTGATTGTATGATAACATCAAGATGGGATCATGATGTATAAAAATTGTAAATATTGACCTTAAATAACCGGATTCAGCTTGTACGTAATTTTGTGGAAAAGAAGTTGAATGCTCAGTACAGTTTTCTTGGACCTCTAAATCATGCCTCTGCTTTCCTCATCTGGGTTCTGTATTTATTATCAAGACCCTCACCCTTGCCTCTTCCTACTTTTGGTGGCATGATAAAGTAAAATCAAATCCAAATTCATGTTTAAACCTAGTTGTGCTCCCAATACTATAAGCTACTGAAATTTGCCGCTTTTATACCACCTAGGTCAAGTGACGCTTCATGACTATGTTCAAACATCATCACACTAACACTATAATGTTGTAACCAATTGTATGGCCTTTGCAAGTCCTGTGGTAGACTACTCCATGTGTGAATTGCATATGTTGCATAAACTTTAGTAGGAATGATCATGTGTGGATTGGATGCGATCACGTAGCCTTCTGTAGGAATCGTACTTGTTTCGTATGTTGATAGGTTGTAAACTTATTTCAGGACCATCTTCGCGTGAAATTTGAAATTGCATATTTGTGTGTCCATCAGGTTTCAATTTTGGGACAATGTGACGCCTGCATAAGTGTTTATCATTTATAAAAGGATTCACCTTGTTACTATACAGATGTTTGCAGAGATGACATATTGGCAGACAACATGCTCATGGAATACCTGCCTAATGAGTGTGTCTGTACATATGTACAACAATAACTTATGTTAAGTCCAGGTTGTTAATCTAGACTATACTCTAAATGGGATCTGCATCTCAAACATTACAAACTGAAGGGGAAAAGAATGATTCCATGATTTCATCACCACATTGTGTCAGCAATGGGCTAAGACTACCCTGACCCAAAACATCAAAGCCCTCTTGTATCAGAAGACATTCTCCACAACGGGGCTAGATAGAACCACCCTGACCTAATATATCAGAGTCATATTGTGTCAAAGAACTCTCCCAATAAAAGGTTAAGTATCAAAGTATCCTACCTACAGAAGGGATGAGACAATATGGCAATATATCAATACAGTAACAATATGTTTGGCCACAAAGTGTTCTTACACAGAACTTCACATCAACTGTACACTGTTTTTTGTATAGAACTTCAGACAAAAAAATTGTTTTTATCTAATTATTTGTGATCCTTATTGCTGATGTATTTGTATAACTGACTAATGGAAGCATTCCTCTGTTGTGGTTATCTTTAAATTAAGTTGTGAATGTTTGTATTTTTTCAAATATTAAATAACCCATAATACATGGTATCTAAAATATTTATATTCTCTTTTCAGATCAATACATATCTTACTTTGTGGTTACTATATCGTCTCATCCCTAATCTACAGAGTCATCAATGACAAATAACCATCAGATACAAAACTTACAGCAAATCATTGACAGCTAGCTATTAGAGTTTCTATTCTTTGTATTTGCTTAGTTAATTATGATCCCCACTTGTTAACATGCTGACAGACAACAGCAAGTATACACAAAGCCTGTAAATCCACAACATGGAAAACAGAACTAAAACTTGCCAGAATCAATGCAGAAAACAAGAAATCCAACACAGGGATCCCTACATTAAAGTCACCAAAATAAATATCAGCTTAAAATTTGAGTGCACTATCTCCATTTTAATCCTATTTTATATTTTACATATCACTTTGATTTCTAGCTACATTTTAGAAAAAAAACATCTCCTTAGCCCATCAACCTGAAGCCTGGAACAAACAAAATTGATTCAAGCAAGTGAAAATACAATGTCATAGTCAGGCAAGTTGATAATTTTCTCATTTCTATAAAACAACAATTAATAGGGATGATGTTTAAGGTATTGGCTTTACTCAGAACAGAGAATAAAGACCTAGTTTCCTGCGCTGTATGCTAGCAACCCAGTATAAATTCCATGGTCCTATCTTAGATTCTAACCCAGGACCATTCCATTCATAAACAGCCATACACACTAGCTTGAAGGCAAGAAAGTACAGTTGCTGTATTTATATAATACCTCTACTACACATGGACAAGCCACATTTACTCAATTAATTGGGTTTATGTCAACACAATTTTGGTCATTTTACAGAGTCCAGCGCACCTAACCTAGCTTTCGGGAGCTTTGTCTATAACCAGTACACACCTTCCCTTCCACAGGGCCAGCAACTTCTCCATATATCTTATCAATGTAGGAAAATTGTCATTATAGTCAAATTTTCATGTAAGGGTATAACCTCCCCGGATGGGATTTGAAACCCGTAAACCCTTGGGGTCACGAGGTTTCAAATCCCGGCGTGCTACCATCTGCACTACAGACCAGAGTTAAATTACATTAGGCATATGCTTTTTCCATTGTCGGTTATCCCACGATACATAATTTCTCTGTTATGCTGTGTTATGTACAGTGGGCTATTTGGTTAGGAATATCATGAATAATTAACGAGGCAGTTCCATTTGTTCTACAAGGAAACCAATGCGGAAATTCAGCAAATGGAATTACGTTTCATATCTAAGGTTCTGGTTACCATTCAAAATGGCAGTCTCCATGAGTGATATTTCTTAAACAGGTGAAAAAAATCCCAGTATGAAATCCTTGTTATTGAAGAGTATTTAATCGTAACATCAGATTTTTAATTAACTAATTAAATTAATTAAGAATGAAACTAAAAGCCAACGACAACCATGAACATGCTACTGGTACAGCATGTCAGATTTCATTGTGACCATGCAAACCTGACCACAACAAACCTTCAGTTTCTTAATAAGTAAAATGACAGATAGTAAGATAGTGCACTCTAACCTTAAGCAAGGTAAACTTAACTAACTCCTCACACAAGGAAATCAAAAACTAAATGAGATGCAGTGATGAAACCATGAAATCATTCCTTATCTAGCTCACTGTATTGTTCAACAGAATCTACAAATCTCATTTAGATTAGATCTCTACAGCTTGTTATTCACTGACATGCTGACTTCTTTGAAACTAAATATCCTAAGTCTAAGGATACATTTTTTTTAAATTGTTTGTTTTCTAGTGAAGACATCATATTAGTGCTATAGTCCAACAGAATTAACCTGAGCTTGACCTTTATGCAAGAATATATTAAACTCAGTATTTAAAGTCTATTTTTGTCTTCGTTTGTAAATGACGCAATATCGGAAGCTTTCGGCAAAATCCACATACTGAACAATTAATGTTGTTTTCATAAGAATAAATACTTTGAAACTGTGCCATAATAGTGTTGACTTTTTGTTTACCCCAAAACTAATGTGTTCAAAATTATAAGTACAATTACATGCCACTTTTAATAAATTGATTTATACTCACATTGGTTGTTATAAACACGTGTATAACCGTAAATACGCGTACGGAAACTCACGATTTTATGTAAGTGAAGTGTGTAATTATTATAATTAGGTAGTTCAAGCTCAGGTTAATTCTGTTGGACTATACCAAGGTTCACCCAATAGATCAGTTGGGATTTTCATATCTTAGTACACAGCATTAAAATTTCACCCTTGCTGTTGGAGATAAATAAAACTTAAATGAGACTTTATTACTAAGACAATGTTACTGCAATAACTTCAACATTGCTGCAACTCATATTATACTTCTGTTAATTCAAATTCGGCATCTCCAAGGTGATTTTGTCAAACAATTGCAACAATACCCTATGCAAAGTTTCTAAAAAGGATATTTAGTTAAAGAAATTCAATGTCAGCTATAGAGAAACTTTGAAGTCACTTCTTGGGAACAAATTATTAAAATCTAAACAGCTGAAGACATCCTAAGAATATAGGAAGACCTCAGGAGACTTAGTTGTGTTAATCCCACAACTTATCTTAATTTGTTGCCATGACTACACAATAATAGCAGTTTCAACCACCATGCAACAATTGTTGCAGACAGAGAGACCTTAGAATGTACAAGGCTTGAATGTAATGAGAACTGGTGAACTATAACTGTGAGCCAGATCCCCTGTACACCCCCCAAACAGAATTGAATAAATGTTTTACTGACTAAAATATTTTGGGATAATACTAATGGTTATCCAACATCAAACTCGCCGGAATCTTATATATAACTGACTAGTCAGACTGCTAGTATATTGACACTACTGCCACCGAAGTTCCCTCCCCCTTCCCCCCTATTGGTCATACATTGTAGCAAACAAATTTTGATTTTGAAATCTATCCTAACTTTCTTAAAGCTTGTTTTCTGGGAATGCATCAGACAAGATACCAAATAAGTATTAATGATAGATTGACAAACGCAAGACAAAATGAAGTTTAACAAATAAATAAGAAACCTTATAACAATTAGAATGAATTTCCCCTCTTCAAGTTAAGATACTGTGATATAAAATATATAAATGCAAACAAATATAATAAAAAAATATCCAAGTCAAATACTGTCTATTACAGGATGATAAATGTGTAAACAAAAAGTTGGAAGTTGGCTATATAACTAAGGTTAAATATCATGAAAGATGATATGTAATTTACATGCATTACAAATCCCCTTTTATGACTTCAACTACAGTACAGTTCAAATAAAGTGACCACCTAAATTATATCTTAAAATTGTAACATAAAATAAATAGTATATAATCTAATAGACCAAAATGTCACTCAATCTTTGTAAGAAAATTTATACATGTACATCTTAATTTAATTCTTATGACAGGTTTTTATTCATTAATCCTTACAAAAGCACTAAACTTTAGGTGGTCCCAATACAAGAACATAGAAGTGTATAAATCTTTATTATCAGGTAATTTCTATATTTTGCACAGTGAGCACTGCCTGGTTACATAATGTGAATCATTTCAGAGTGTACATTGTTCATTTTTTCTCAACTGTCTCATCATGAATAATTTCACGATGAATGTGTTTCTTAAAATTATTGTCGTATTACACCCACAAGTTTCCAAAAGTGTATCTTATGATTGAGTAATGCTTCTTACGCACTATAATAGGTTTTAGTCAAGATATTTTTAATAAAAATAGGCCGTCAGTACAAAAACAATGCATTCAGTCACCCTGAAATTATTCAAGCTTTGACAGTTGAGAAAAAACGGACGATACATAACTATTGCAAAAAAATCCCGGACAATACATAACTATTGCAAAAAAATCCTATCACTTTTGACCGAGTGAATTAAAGTTGTCATAAAAAATTTTTACTAACAATTTTTTAAAGACAATTATTCAAAACAGAATCTAATAACATCTTACACATCTTGATAATTTTAAGTAATATTCTATCAGACATAATAGATTTATACACTAAAAATACTGTAGCCAAAAAATAGTTAGTTTTCTAGAACTCATACCTGAATACCAGCTTCTCATCTTTCCTGCAGAATGTTAGTAGCTAGTTTACTTATAACATATCTGTCATAACAATTGTTAGCCAAATACTTCAATTTTAGTTTATACATGTATATATATATATTTTTTTTTAATGGAACAGATACTTTATTATAGGGCTTTATAAGGGCTTGAACAATACTCATCACCCAATGATTTAATTAAGCTTCATTGTGAAACAAATTCTTGCAACTTAAATAAATCACTTTATAATAATAATAATAATAATATAATAATAAAGCCTTTATTTAATGAGGCTACACATTTGGATAAATCCAATCTTCCATGTGGACCTCTTATAAAACATCTACAAGTTATTTACAATATTTACATAGTGAAAAACATGATAAATTAACAAAATGAAAGATGATAAGTAAGGAAGAACAAGCCTGAAATAAAAGAGAGTGAATATTAACTGTGGACAAAGACCATTTTTCATTTAGTGAGATTTCCATTTAAGGTATTGATTTTTGAATGATGTTAAACTTTTCGCGAGTCGAATGTTAAGAGGAATTTCATTCCATATAACTGATCCTGAATATGTTAAAGATTTTCTGAAGAATTCAAGATTTGGTTTTGGGACTTGCAATTGTTTATTAGAATTTGACCTTAATTTAGAGTTGTTGCAAAAAACAAATTTACTGTTTAAGTAACCAGGAGCATAGTTGTTTAGGGATTTGTAGACAAGAATTGCTTTTTTGTAGTCAACACGGTCAGCAAATTTCATCCAATTTAGTCGTTTAAATAATTCCTCAGATGGTGCATCGAATGGCTGGTCTAGGATTATACGAGCAGCTCTTTTTTGAAATTTTAGAATTGCATTGGATAAGTCCATATTGCATGATCCCCATATAGTACAGCAGTAATCAATATGAGGAAGAATGTAAGCATTGAAATAGAGTTTTCTGGTATGTAAATTAAGAAATTGCTTGATTCTAAGAAGTAGGTATAACAATCTGTTACATTGTTTAAGTGTAGCTTCCACTTGCAGCTTCCAGTTCAGATTTTTGTCAATATGTACCCCTAATAGTTTTTGCCCCGAAACTTGCTCTAAAGGTTCATTATTCAATTGAAGGTAAGGCGTTGCCAAATTGTTGTTGGATTTTTCATAATGATTAGAAGCTGAAATAAACATTGATTTTGTCTTTGAAGCATTTGGTACCATGCCATTTATGTCACACCAGGTTTGTACAGAATCCAATTGTGATTGAAGTTTGACATTAACGTCATCTTTATTTCTTCCACTTGCTGTTAATGTGGTGTCGTCTGCAAACATTTGTGCTTTTTGTACAAATAAAGGCAGGTCATTGATATAGATCAAGAAGAGTATTGGACCAAGTACTGAACCTTGTGGTACACCTGCATTAATTTCAAGCGATTCGGACAATTCACCTGCTAAGCATACTTTTTGATGTCTATGAGTTAAGTAAGAGAGAAACCAATCTACACTTTTGTCCCCAAACTTATAACATTTTAACTTGTGTAGTAGGAGTTTATGGTTTATTAAGTCAAATGCCTTAGTTAGATCAAGGAAAACTGTGCCGATGAGATTATTTTCATTGATATTGTTTATCCATTCATCAACAATATTTACTAGAGCTGTTTCACATGAATGGGATTTGCGAAAACCTGATTGATTATTACTGAAGAGATTGTTTTCTTCAAAATATTTTGTTACATGAAGGCATACATGTCTTTCATATATTTTAGATAGAACAGGGAGAATAGATATTGGTCGATAGTTCTTTTTGTCGCTTTTACTACCTTTTTTGAATATTGGAGTAATTTTAGCTATTTTGTATGTATTAGGGTATTTGCATGTTTCTATGCTTAAATTGAAGATTTTTTCTAAGGGTCTAGCTATAATATCTGCTGTTACTTTGAGAAATTTAGGTGCTAGTCCATCAAGACCTGTTGATTTAGTTGGGTCAAGGTTTTGTAATTCTTTTTCAATAAAGTTGAAGGAAATTGGTGGAATGTCAAAAAATTTGTCTGATTCAGTTTTTGTTTCAACAAAGTCTTTGATTTTTGTCTTAGTACATTCATTTAAATTGTCATTAAGGTTTGGAGCAGACTCAAATATACTAATAAAGTAATTGTTGAAGCTATCAGCTGCGAGTTTAGGATCTGTTAGCATAATACCATGATCATCATTAATTAGATTAGATTGATGTTGGGTTTTCTTTCCTGAAAGATCTTTTAAATTTTTCCATAAGGATTTAGGATTTTTGCTATTTTCATTGATGTTTTTTTGATAAAATTCAGTTTTTGCTTTTTGTACTTGTAGTTTTACTTTATTTCTAAGATGCTTGTACTGATCAGAGTTGCCTAATTTTTTTGCTTGATCTCTAAATTTAAGTGTCTCAGATATATCACTGTTAAACCAATCAGGTTGATTTTTATATTTAACCCTTTTCACTTTCTCTGGTGCATGTTGATTCAGAGTTTCAGTAAAGATTTTTACAAAGAAGTCTAAAGCGTCATCAGGATCATCAAAAGTATCTAAAACAGACCAAGGTTGATTTTGAAGATCATGCCTAAACTTTTTAATGTCAAAATTTTTTAAAGATCTATATTTTATGGTGTTATGAAATGGGTCTTTGTCCACCTTATTGTCAATTTTACGTGTAATACAAATAGGAAAATGGTCACTTATAGATAAAAATGGTACATTAACTTCAGCAATGTTACATGGTACATTAGTATACAAATGATCAATTAAAGTCTCTGATGTGGGAGTTACACGTGTTGGTTTATCAACTAATTGCACAAAGTTAAATGAGTCAATTAAATTAATCCAAGTAGAGTTTGATGCTGAGTTGTTCAGTAAATTGAAATTAAAATCTCCAAGTAACAAAATTTCTTTATTATTGTCAAAGTTTTTTTCAAGAGTTGAGTCAATTTCTTTTATCCAATTTGCAGTGGCTGATGGTGGTCTATAGATGTATCCAATTAGAAAGGGTTTTTGTTTTGATAATTTTATATCCAACCAGATTGCTTCCACAGTGTCCGTTTCAAGATGTACTAGTCTTTCACAGCGTAATTTATTCCTAACATAGATAATAAGTCCTCCTCCATTGGTTTTTCTGTCTTTTCTAAATAATTGGTATCCATTAAGCTGAAATTCATTGTCACTAAAAGAATCACTTAAAAATGTTTCACTAAGGCAGATGATATCTAGATCAGGATGTTCCGAAACTAAGTATTGTAATTCATGAAATTTTGGATAAAGATAATGAATGTTTAAATGCATAATTTTTAGTCCATTTTTTGTAAAGAAATTTTCATGACTAGAGTCCTTTTGAATTTGTTCATTGTCAGTTTTTGAATCCATGCAATTTTGGTCTATGGAATTGGAGAAGGAAGGTACATCTTGAACCAGGGGGGTATCGTCCGATGAAATGGTCGGTGGAGGCTCCATTGGTGAAAATTTCCGGCTGAGCTTGTATTATTTCTGTTGTATTCTCTTTTGAAGCTTGGTTGAGATAGATGCTTGGTCCTGTAGATTGTGTCTCTGTTGTATCCTGTATTTAAACAATAATTAATAGATGCCATTATGCTTTTTGCGAAATGAGCAGCTCCCATTCTGGTTAGGTGCAATGTATCATGAAAGAGGTGCTTTCTTATGTTCCCTTCATGTGTAAATTTGTTATTGTGATCCATGAAATGTAAATTTTCAGACTGGCAAATGTTAGCTAAAATTGTGTTAACTTCACTGATTTGTTTGGGTGCATTAGTTGTTGAGTCTATTGGTAAAATAGATGAGATTATTATTTTTGCATTTTTGTTTGCTGCCCTTACACTTGTTATTAGATCATTGTACTGCTCTATAATGTGTTCTGTTTTTGTGCCGGCCGAAATGTCATTCGTTCCTACATGAATAATTACAGCATCACATGTGGTGAGATTTTTTATGCTTTGAGAATTTACAAGATGTTTGAGATGAGAAATGTTTGCCCCTGAATTAGATTTAATGTTTACACTGTATTTTTCTCCAGTTAAGCGTCTTGGGTCGAGTACTTTGGTAACAGAGTCCCCAATTATGCAAACATGCATCTTTTTGTTTTCTGTTGTTTTAAAGTCATTATTTGTGCTTTCATGTGTAGGTATATTGGTGTTTGATGTAATATTCACCTTGTCTTGAACGTTTGAATGAGTATTATCTTGTAGTATGTTCAATGTATCTATTTGTCTAGTTTGGTGATGAGCCAGTGTTTGAGATGGCTGTTGTTTAAGATGGTTTATTTCTTGTTTTATTTCTGACATTATTTTATTGCATGTTTGTTCAATGTTTTCTCTTGTTGGCGTTTGTTTTATTTTGTCATCTATCTTAGTAATTGCTATTTTAAGAGAGTTAACATCCTCTGTGAGGTTCCTGAGCAAAGAGTCTGTATTGTTGTCTATTTTTAATGAAAGTTCATCAATGAGTTTTTTATGTTTTTTGTTCTCTGTAGTGATTTGTTTGTTGTTAGTTTTAAGTTTGTTATTTTCTTCCTCTAGTATCAAAGACTTTGCTGACAGTTCAGCTATTTTATTCTTGAGTATTTTGTATATCTGGTGTAGATTGTAAATTTATATTAACTGATTTTTCTTTTTTATTTTGTTCTTGCAGTGCCTTCTGCAGTCTGTTAGTGAGAGTCTTAATTTTGTCCTCTGCTTTTTTCACCTGCTGTTTTAAAGTTTGATTTTCTTCTTCAAGGACAGAACAATGATCTTTTGTCTGATTTAGTTCCATGAATAATCTTGAATGATCAGAAAATTGACTTTCAGATAATTGATTAATAGTTTGGCTGAGTGGTATAGGTGATAAAATTTCAGCTGGATGAGGTAACTGGTCGAAAGTGTCAGGTGTATTAGGTGTCTGGTTGATAGGGTCAGGAGTGTGTAGTGATCTTGTTGTGTTATTATCTTGTGTATTTTGAAGTGTAGTAACCATTGAAGGGTGTGAGATTTGTGGTGTATTATCAGTGCTTCTTGGAATGCATTTATAATTGAATGGACGACTATTTAGTGTTGATGATTTTGGCATAGTTTTCTTTCTAAATGCTCTGAACAGACTTCTATGTTTTTTATTTTTGTTTGAACTGTCACTTGTATTTGAATTTGATGATAAAAGTTGTTTCACATTTGTTTGACCTGATGTTTGTAAAGTTTGAGAATGGGAGCTGTATCACAGAGTAGACTGAAGTATACTCATTGACTTGTATTTAATATTATTTTTTATTATTATTTTAAGTAAAATTAAGTTTAGATTTGTATATATTAAAATGTTTTATCCCCAAGCCATTGTTTGTAACATATGTTAGAAGCCAAAGTCACTTATGTTTATAAAATATTTATTTTTTACACCTTTCTAAACAATACCATTATTAGTGATTATGTCAATCAAGCTTTCTTTGTAAATGTTTGATAATTTCCTGACTGACATCTGTTGGCTTCCCAGATTAAGTTGCTCTACTCTTTATTATGTTTTATTATGCAGTTCATATGTTTGAATCTTAATATTTCTCAAAGCTGTCATTTGTTACTTAAGTATTACTTATATTTTTGGCTTCTTATTTTTATTGACCTCAAGCCCTTACAACTTTTTCATTGGTCAATTATAATGGCCCCACCCCTTTACATACTTTTCTTATAAATACTTAGAAATATTAATTGCGAAAAAACAAAAAAAAAGAGAATTAAAATAGGACTTTAGAATTAAGTACAGAATATAACTTCGTGTATGTTAAGAATATACTTCGTGTATAAAGATAGGAATAGACATTTGTTGTCAACTTACGTAGAATTTACTGTTAAGAACTTTGTGAAAAATTGTCTATTTGTGACATTGTTATTAATTGTTGGACTTTGTGATTATAATACGTTACAACAGAATACATTATTATATACTTTACTACAGGATCTTTGTGATCTATTAACTTTTACTTATATACATTAACTGGAAGCTGTGAGCCATCGAGATTAATTACGCTATATATAGCGCCACAACAACAACAAACTTAGAGAAGTGAGACTCACCAACATCAAATTAACGAAATCAACATACATATTACTAAGTTGCACCGGGTCGAGCTGCCGGCTAAAGATAAGGTAGCCGACCAAAGAAATTCTAATTTATCTAAGGTGTGACAAGTGGTGGATGAATAGCGGTAACGATACCTCGGACCTCTTACAATATCAGCAAGCGAGTTTTCCCCAAAACGAGACTACAACTGTAACCTTTGCGGACTGATAGTTCATAATAGTTACTGAAGATTGACCAAAGATGTCAACATACAGAACGGAACAACACATGCAAATGGATCTACCTAGAGTTATAGTCAGTTTGCTGGAAATGTTAGTTAAGCCAAATAGGCAAGAATTAAATACAAAGCAATGTAAAAGATGTGGTGAGTTTCACTCTAATTATTCTGTTTGTAAAGCTAGAAATAGAAAATGTTACAACTGCAGAAAATATGGACACTACTCCAACCAATGCAAGATGACCGCAGCTCCAGATGTTCAACCAGTAATAAAACATACAGATAATGATGAAAGCAGGGAAGATAAATCTGCTAATTTACTAATTGAAGTTAATTCTGTGAATGAAGAAAGTGAAATGGAGAAATTATATATTTGTGAATTAATGCCATATAGTGAAATAGAAGGGTCTGAGTTTAGAAAAGCAACACAATTTAATAATGAATACCTAATGGAAATTGAAGATTTAAATGAGGATCTAGCTGATCATGGTTGTGAAATTTTAAATAAACAGATTGAAATTAGAAATTTACAAAGGGAAGTTAAATCTTTGAATACAGAACTTGTCCAAGCAAAACACGAAATTGCAACATTAAATAGAAAACTTGATTCTAAAGATGATGCTATTAGTAGTCACAAATCTGACAACAGTAAACTGAAACAACGTGAAAATCTTTTTCAACAGGATATTACCACTCTAACCGAAGAAATTCGTAAACTGAAACTTCAAGCAAAACAATCAGAATCTGACATGCAAGAGACCAAAATCGATCTCTTACATAAACTCAGAAGGTCAGAGAACATGCTTGCAGATGCTAACAATGAAATCAAAGATACTGATAAGCAGTATGAGTTATTAAGTGACTCTTATGAAAGACTACAACAAGCTTATGAACAATTAAAATCTAACTTTAAGAAGGAGAATCCACCTTTTAACAAATCTTGGAAACGGAACAATCACTACAATTATCGTTATTAAAACACTGTGATTGTGTGCATTACTTTTTGGATGGAATGTTTGTATTGCTCCTATGCTATTTGTGTTTTATCTTTAGTTAACCAACTTTCATTTATTCATATTCAATCAATTATCATTTATTGCTTGTGATTCCTTTTTACACATAAATTTTGAGTTACTATACATGTGCATATACATTGATACAAATCTATATTAATTTATTAACTTAATGATCGAATACCTTTTATATTCTTAATTTTCATGGCAAATTGTAATAAAGCAAAGATTGGGGACAATCTTTAAAGAAGTAAGGGAGAATTATCACAGAGTAGACTGAAGTATACTCATTGACTTGTATTTAATATTATTTTTTATTATTATTTTAAGTAAAATTAAGTTTAGATTTGTATATATTAAAATGTTTTATCCCCAAGCCATTGTTTGTAACATATGTTAGAAGCCAAAGTCACTTATGTTTATAAAATATTTATTTTTTACACCTTTCTAAACAATACCATTATTAGTGATTATGTCAATCAAGCTTTCTTTGTAAATGTTTGATAATTTCCTGACTGACATCTGTTGGCTTCCCAGATTAAGTTGCTCTACTCTTTATTATGTTTTATTATGCAGTTCATATGTTTGAATCTTAATATTTCTCAAAGCTGTCATTTGTTACTTAAGTATTACTTATATTTTTGGCTTCTTATTTTTATTGGCCTCAAGCCCTTACAACTTTTTCATTGGTCAATTATAATGGCCCCACCCCTTTACATACTTTTCTTATAAATACTAAGAAATAGTATTTACAAACATATAAAAGAATTAATATAGGATTTTATAATTAAGTACAGAATATAACTTCGTGTATGTTAGGAATATACTTTGTGTATAAGAATAGGAATAGACATTTGTTGTCAACTTTCGTAGTACTAATTGCTATTTGTGACATTGTTAATTGTTGGACTTTGTGATTATAATACGTTACAACAGAATAAATTATTATATACTTTACTACAGGATCTTTGTGATAGATTAACTTTTATTTATATACATTTACTGGAAGCTGCGAGTCATCAGTCAATTACGCTAAATATAGCGCAACAACAACAACAAACTTCAAGAAGTGAGACTCACCAACATCTAAACAACTCATACATAATATTAGTAAAGTTGCACCAGGTCGAGCTGCCGGCTAAAGATAGGTAGCCGACCATAGAAATCCTAAATTATCGGAGGTGTGACAGCTGCTTTCATTCCTTTCTAAATTAGTTTTGTCATCGCTTCTTGTAGAGTCATTTCCAAGTTCTTGCAACAAATGATTAAATATTGTGTGAGTCCATAGTCTACATCCAATTCCTTGCACTAATAAAAGTCTGGTTGTATAAAGAGTTAGAACTACTTTAAGTCCTGCTAACTCTATGGTTGTTGTTAATCCTGTCTTTGGTAGATTTTCTTCCATTTTATAAAGTTTATTAAAAAGTTCCATTATTTTAGAATAAAAAGTTTCAGTTAAAATTTTTATTGACACATTATGACTTGTTAAACTTGATCTTATCTCACAATTATTGTCCACATATTGGTCTAAGTTGACAGTGAAGGAAGTTGAAAATCCTTCAAAGTCATCTTGTGACATGTCAGAAGCCATTATCTTTGAAATCCCAGATGTTATATTTAGGTCCTTAGGCAGTAGAATGACACTGGTTTATTTACTTAAAGAGATGGTAGCTGTGATAAAGTCTAAGTATTGACACTTCTTTGTGTTTGGTAAATTAGTCCTGGGGCAATTGCAACACTAGAAATTATATATGATTAAAAACTTTAATTCCAGAATTTGAAAATCCAAGTATTAAATCACTATTTTTTTTTATGAGAGTACTGAGCTAGAAGGATAAAGTTTCTTACTCAGGGAAACAACAGGGTATGTTTTTGATGGATTTGAACCAACACAGAGCTGACTATTCAATGATTACCAATCCAAAGTTATAACTGCTAAAATAAGCCAGTTCCTAAATATAAAATATCAGCCAAATCAGCCTTTGACCACAAAAATCATTAAATTTAAGCATTGTATTTTTTTCTAAGAATTATAATAATCTGATGTCAAACATCACACAAATGAGCAAGGATCTACACACAGACAGATTTACTAGTTAAGATGGACAAAATAATAGAAATGAACTATATAACACAGGACTCAACATTAAATCTCATCAGCCCCCTCCCCCCCCCCCCCCGTCGCTTACTCAGTTGGTAGAAGGCAAATCTACTGATCATGGTGTCATGAATTCAATTCCTCGGGGAGGTATACTTTCGTGGAGCTTGGTCATGAAATTATTTTTGCAGCCATTCTCACTCCTACCACTGATTCTTAATCATGTAGGGCAGTTGACAGTCACTGACGAAAGTATGTGCCTAGTAGTTGATTAGCAGATAAATCCAGAGATTTAGCCTTTCCAGGCACAGCGAGTAGGTTGACTGACCGTAGTTTAATGACCTTTACAATGAGTTGTATTTATTTATTATTTTATTTATTGGAGTTTACACCGTATCAACACAATTTAGGTCATTTCACCACGTCCAGCGCACCTAACCTAGCTTTCCTGGACCATTGTCTATAACCAGTACTCACCTATCCTTCCACAAGGCCGGAAACTTTTCCATATTATCTAATCAATGGAGGAAAACGACATTATTGTCAAATTTTCATGGAAGGGTATAACCTCCCCAGGTGGGATTCAAACCTGCACCCCCTCGGGCACGAGATTCCAAATCCCGGCGCACTACCAACTGTGCTATCCACCCGGGTTTGTACAGCGAGTTGCTAAGGTATTAAACCCAACAACAAAATAAATAAAATTCTCAAAGTAGAATGCCCAGTTGGACAACCAGCTCTTTATTTCACATGTCTGATGTTTACCAAATGTTTAGGCCATGCCAAATCGGAATTCTGTTAAGCGTCAACTCAAATTTGACTAACCTAGGTACCTATTCACAAAAACACACAAACCGAAAACACAAATATTTTTTACGACAAAAGACAATGTATTATATATATTTTTTTCAATAGAACATCCTCATAATATGAAACAATGGTCTGAATTTAATATAAAAAATTCACATAAAATATATATTGTAATAATGATGCGGTTATGAAAAATTGCTTACGATGAATAACGTTGTTGCCGAACTTAATTTTCCCTGAATTAATTTGTATTGAATTCCGGAAAATCGAAATTATTTAAGAAAATTTAACTAACAATTTTGTTTTTTATTTTGATTGAGGATTCTAAAACCTATGCGCATGCGGATGCTTAACAAATTCCTATATGGCATGGCCTTACAAGTATTAACAAGTTACCCAAACCCAAATATATAGGTTGTCAGGGGCAATCGGAAGACCTTAATATTGAGCCCTGTAACAAAAACTGTCTTACACACCAATTTACACAATTTGTTTTCATGATATAATAATAATATTTGATATTTTTATGACGAGAGTTTGATATTTTCAAAAGCCAAAGATAACAAAGTCAATTCTTGTAAACAGTGTGTTCCATGACAGTTTTTCACATTTAACATGCAAGTTATTTTGGATTGTAATAAGTTTAAAAGACTCCTTACCCACGACATTCACTCATGTATATGCTGTACTGTTAAATTATTTTTGATATAGCCAAAAAGGTAGAATTATCTGTAACTCTTTGAACACAAAATGTTATCATTTTTATACCTAAAAATCAAGATTTAAGTTAAGCATCTAAACTATGGAGCAAAACATTTTAGAATATAAGTTCAATATTGAATCTAATAAAATCATATAAAATGGTGAATTGATTTGCAATGAAGATTGTTCAGTAATTTATCAACAACCAAAGATCTGATTTAATAGACACAATTACAAAATTCTGAAACATACTAATGTCAGCATATAGACTTATACAAGTAAATTTGGTAAAGAGTCATAGACATTATACACTGAGGTGTGGAAATGCCAACATTTTCTACCACTGACTATGAATAAATGAAACAAACATCCCTAAAGCCTGTTTCACATCAGCCGTGCGATTTTTTAGTAGTACGATTTTTACTGCGAACCAAATCGCAGCCGCCGCAGATACATCAAACTTTCCGTGCAATCGCCGTACAACGCTCTCACGAGCAAAAGGTTGTTCGTCGCACGTGTTTACGCACGACTTCCGTGCGATAATCGCGAGGCTGTCGTACAAACACTAACGACTGTTGTAAGACTGTCGCGAGATTTCGAAAAGTTTCGTACCTCATCTGTATGTCAATCGCACGACAAACGCAAACTTGTATGAAAGTCGTACGATATTCATGCGAACGCCTAATTCTTTAACTGACGTGCGACTGTCTCAAGAATGACGTACGGTTGTCTTATGGCAGTCGCACTACTGTCTTGCGGGTTCCAAAAATCCAAAATTGGCAACGAGATCGCAAGAAAAATAAACAAGTTGAAAATTTGACTTGCGACGTCTACGACGATGCGATCATCTGAAAAAACGCACGACTGTCTTGCGGCGTTTGTACGAAGTTCTGCAATATTTCAGACAATGTTGTCGTAAGGCTGCCGCAATCGTGATGTGAAATAGGCTTTAGTCCCAAGTTCAACGTTCAATTTTAACTTTAAAACTGTTTTTTTTTCAAAATAAAATTATAACTGTCAAAATACACCTCTATGCCTTAAAATGGATACAATTACAATTCATTCCAAAACAAATCAAAAGCAAAATTGAATTTTTCAAAGCAAACTGTGTCAGAGTAATTGAACAATGGCATTCCATACCCCTTCCTAAATACATCATACTTATCCTCCAACTTTTATAAATATAGCCTGTTCATGTTGACCAGAGACAAATGAATACAAAAACTAATTCTTCAGTGAAAACACTATGGCTAACTTATCTAAGGTGATATTGATATTGTAAACATAGTCTAAGGTCAATGTGAGTGAGCTATAAAACATTAATGTCCTGATAGAAATAATCATAGTAAATCATTTCAATATATTCTTTAAACTTGTAAGAAATATAACTCAAGTTCACGATAATATCTTTACAGTGATAAACACAAATATCAAATTAATTCTACAATAAAATAAATACTAGACAATGGATAGCAAGAACTTATGCTACTTGCACGAGCATATATGAATGTAGTGTTTTTTATCAAAAATTGAAATGAGTTCAAATGGCCCGGTTGTTCAGAAACTACAATGAAGATATATAGCATAAACGAGGAAAAGTAGATGATCTAAATATGGACTTTTTCTCTTTCTTTTACATAGTTATCATTGAAACTATGCTTAAGTTAAACAAATCTAAAATCCAAAACATCAACTTAAATGTGACATGATATGCAAAACTAAAATGGGAGAACCATTTTACCTCTGCTAATCTGTAAAATCAGTACAAACACATTTTTAAGAAAATCAATGATTTTTGTAAGTACTAAGAAAATGACTAGAGAAAAAGTCCTATCTATATTATAATAACTATTGCTAACTAATCTAGCCAACTACCAGACTTCAATAAAATGAATGCTTGCCAGTTTTACACCAAACCATGAAAACTTGCAACATGAACCAGAACTCTCGTGCCATTACCTTAAACTATACATTTACATATAGACTTACATGAGGAGACAACAATTACAGTTCCAGTTAACCTGCAAGTTTTCATATATTGGAATGGTAAAAAATTGCCAACAGATATTTCAATGAAGTCAGATTTGTGGGAAAAATGATCACTTTAGATATCTAAACTATCCTTTAAATATAGTAAAGTAACCATTTTGAAGATGAGGTCAACATATATCACTATGTAAAGACAGCATTGACTTGGCAAAAAACTAGAAGTAAATGTAAAGATCTTAGCGTGTTTTTCTTCTTTGTCACTGTGCTGGTCCAATCAAACTAATCTTCCATCTCTGTCCTTCAAGATGTCCAGTGAATTATGTTCCTTGGAAGCTTGTAAACTGCTTGTTATGACATCATTTTGTTAAAATCCTGAAAAACAATTGATTATTTATTAAATAAATTAAATGGAATCATTAATAGAATGCTGGCAACACAAATCATGAAACCATGAGCACTAGGAGTTTTGATTTATTCAACACTATATAAAAAGTTACTTCACGCTGCAGTTTTAACATGGTTCATAATAGTATACACGCATCTCATACATAAATTTAGGGCTTTCTCAGGGCCTCTAAATTCACAGCTTATTTTCATTTAGCATAACAACACTTAATTCAGATGCCTCAGATTTTTCCCGTATGGAAACCTGACAGAGCGAATCTGATTAAAACCTGATCTAAAATTTTCCGCTCGCATACTCGCTAATTTAGATCTGGCCTTTTACAAACGAAGGTCACGTTCAGGCAACCTCTTCTCATCAAAATATTCATGACGAAATTGTTATAATATGCAACTTGTTTACATCGTCTACGTCACGCAATTTGAAATGAGCCACCCAATCGCAGACTGTGAATAATACCGCTGTTAAATTAGCAAGCAAAAATGGTCTAAAAATAGAGATTACGAAATCAAAATGTGATTAATAGTGTTTTCGTCTAGATGAAAGCTACGCATTGATTGGTCGGCACAAAGTTCATCTCGACGTGACCCTGCATTGAGAAAGTAGAGATCCTGTACAACAATGCTCTACAGGATATCTGTTTACAGAGATTGAGTTCATCCTCTCAATCAGTCAATACACCAAAATTCGGAATTATATGTTATTAAGAAAATATTAATTTTGGCGCTCAATAACCATATAAATCATTTAGATTATTAACTAACCAAATAGTTTCCTAACTAAATTTCGGGCCTTCAAAGAATAATTCAGAACAAACAGTAGATATTTAGGGGCTTCTCAGGATCATTCATGCAATTTAAGGCCTTTTCAAGACAATCATTAAAATTTAGGGCCATTTCAAGACTGTATGAACCCTGTTTAATGAGAGTAGATAAGTGATATTGACCTTTACGATGAACTTTAAACAACCAATGAAAGTTCAATTTCATGGACAATATCATAAATTAATTAAAATTATTTAAATACAAAAGACACATTGCTGTTTTGTAAACATGTAGAAAAAATAACATTTTACAGTAGAACAGATAGATTTTTATACAATTTATATAAATACCTAAAATGATTCCTGTACAGATTGCACAAACACTATATAAGACTGCCATCATGTTGGTTCATGAATTCGAACTCATTACAGAATGACAGCATCAGTATCCTGAAGTTGGTTTGTCTGAAAATCAACAACAATGTTATTAGAATGTTTTCTTCGGACACCTGAGTTCCTATGTATAAAATATAAAAATATGTATGGTCATTGAAAAGGAGAAAGTTTGGAAAGATGAGAAGAAAAAAAGAGCACTGGAGAACTTAAAAAGTAAGTCTCTAGGCTACATGGGAGTAGATGAAACTAGTTTATTTTTGTCAAATGATTCTATATGTGATTTGGTCGGTACAATAATTGAACTTCAGAGCAACATTAAACTTTCAAAAGTATCAGAAATTGTTGACAGCCTAGTAGTTAAAGTCATTGATTGCAAACAGAAAATAGTTTCAATGTTCAAATAGGTAAAAGGTAATTCAACTATAGCCCATCACACTAGCTCAAGTCAGTAACACACAAGTTTACCAATGGAGGGGCAGTAGGTTCAATTCCCAAGCAACGGCATACTTTCCTTGAGTTTGATCATGAAATAATTTCTATGACCATTCGCACTTCGTCCACCGATATTAAATGACGTCTAGGGCAGTAGTCCTTCACTTACGAAAGTAAGCTCCTAGTAACTGGTTAATAACTAAATCTAAAGATTTAGCCTTTTGTTGAGTAGGTGGTCCGACTGGCGTGATATAACAAATAAAATGTGTCTCTATGGCCTTAAAACCAACAATAAAAATCATCTGTAAGAAATACAAACTCTTTAATCAATATTCAGTACATATAAATAAATATAGTTTAAAAAAATCCACTTAGCTGTAATACACTTTGATCTATGTCACTGGTCACAACTTAATCCTAAACGTTACAAGGAATAACTATCCTCAGTTACATTCTGAAATAAAGAATCATTGATTTGTTTTCCTTGCAACAAGGACATTTTGTTTTTATTTCTTATAGTTGTGTAATTCTAATGTTGATCATAGAGACAGATTTACTGACAAGTTTCGGTGAAGATTAATTTATTGAAATTCTGACACAAACAATAACTGTATCATCTAGTCAAAACAGTCTTTTCTCCACATATTACAGTTTTCATTAAATTATCTCCCTTTGGATATGACTTCAAACTAAATTGTTTGTTGGTTTTCTTGTGTGTCCTAAATCAGCATCTTGATATTGTTATATACTAAGTACACAGTTCACCAAACCACCATTTCCTGGGGAGAACTAGCAATAAAATGCCATCCTCTGTACAAAAATACCAACTTATCAAATTGAGAAAATTATAATACTTATTGGGTCTAGTGTACATGAAAATTACAACAGAGAACATTTTATCACAGCATGTGACAAATTGCTATGACAAGCACATCAAACACCAGGGATAGGACAAAAAATAACAAGCCGTAACTTCTATTGTGGTCCATCCAGTAAAGCTAGCTATGGAGAAACTTGAACATGGATAAGGTGATGTAAGAATCAAAGTACTTACCCTAGTCATGTCTTATACAAGATGCACAGTTGATACTATATAGTTGATGATAATGTACATCAGGATTCCAGAACCATAAATGTCACCATTTATTGAAAACAAATCAATCATATGCTATAATGTGCATTACCATCTGAAAAGATTAATCAAAACTACAATGCATGATAAAGTATGGGGTGTTTCTCATGTCTACAACAATAACCTGATGAGGTACAGGCGCGTAGCTACCAGTACGCAGAGTACGCAGCTGCGTACACATTGGTCCAGAAAATGGTAAAAATACAAGTGCCAAAAATGCAATTAAACTACGGCCTGACGGGGGGATAACACGTGTGTGTAGAAAAAAGTATCGCAAACTAATATAACTAGGACTTATATTAGGTTAAAGTACATTAAGTTGTTACTGCCAGTTTTGGGTTCTGAACGCAAATAAACTAAATAGTTTCTGTTGGCTTAAGAGATTATGTATTGGAAATAAGAGGGGAATGAAGCACATTTCAGCCATGGATCCTACATTAGAAGGATATGTAACGCTAATTTAAACCATTTCGCTTAACTAGATTCTATCGATTTTCACTGTCGTTTCAGTTTCGTCTGCTAATTTAATGTAAAGTGTATTAATTGGGGGAAAGAATCGTTTTTTTAATCCAAAGTGGCGGTAATCGGCGAAAGGTTCAATTAACTGCGCGATCGCTTTAGATTTGGAGTTGTCTTTTTATTTGAAATTCTTCCCGCTCAATTACTACTTAATTTAAATGTAAAAAAATCTTAATAGTAATTGATCTTTTTGAGTACAGTGAACTCGACAGTTCCGAGTCATCAACAATTCCGGCTCTTTTTTATAATAGTACAATGATTCCATAATAATGCAATATTTTATAGTTAAGTCATGTACACTAACCACTTTGCTTCTGTTACACAAACTTTCCATGTCAAGATTTCTCTACCAGAAGTCATAGTCATGAAACACCAAACAGCGTCTTTTCCAACCAAGGCGAAAGTATGAGAACATTTGCCCATACTACAAAATCAAAAACTACAACTTCATACATAAAAAACTACTGTCAACAACTGACCATTATGTTTCGGCATATGTGGCAAAATAAGATAGGGTAGAGTGAAAATTGAACAGATAGCGGAAGATAATTAAAAGATTTGGATATCATTTTTCAATGTATTTTTTCCACATAAGTAAAAACAAAATGCTGTTTAAACGCGCTTAATGTGAACACTGCTAATTAAAAATGCCCGTAAACAGGGCTCGGCCACGAGGGCGATTCGGGCGATAATGTCGCCTTGAGTGTTACCATTTCGCCCTTCAAAACATCAAGGAGAAGTCCACTTCGCCGAGTATTTCCAATTTCGGCGATTGAATAATATTGTGTGGACGTCAATTATTGATTAAGCTCCGCCTAGTTTACACCCACAGCAAATCAGAGCGTTGTTTCTCAACATCGAAAGTCGATTAGCCAATCAGGATCGACAGTGGGTAATGATCTAGCAGGACCCAGTAGAATGTTGCCTTGAGCAGTTTTACGACCATGACTAGCAAATATGTTAATATGATATCGGCGAGGATTAAATAGCACGCTTAAATTGACCCACTAATTTTACCCCTAACTTAAATAATACAATGAGCAGTTGGCCATGCGAAAAGGTAAAGGCTTGCGGAAGCGAGATTTTCACATGTCCCCCAAAACAATGCTAGCATACCATTTTCCCCTCGTAAAATCATTTGCCTCTTACTTTATCGAAAGAAGAAAAAGTTTAATTTTAAGTTTAGTCTAGAACAACACATTTATTAAAATGAACCTTTGTTCGAAAATACGTATGTTTGATGGCGAGTAAAAATGACAAAAGGTGTTACTAAAAATAGATTCGTTATGTCATGGACACTATCCACGCGCTCGCTATTTGTGATTATGGTAACCAGTTCACGCTTTAATCGATACACTTATCATGTAATTAGCTAAGCAGTCAAATTTTAGTTTACAAACAGTTCCATTTGTCAAACATTGGGGACGAAACGGATAAAGTTAATTTCCGGTCCGCACTTTCACTACTTTAGTGGAATATTACGATTGTACACTATATAACAATCTTGAGCTCCGCTGGGCGGGGCATTATACGCCCGTGTGCAGTCCATGCTGTGTTCTATCTCATATGAAGTCCCTGTGCCCTTGACCAATGACCCTGGGATCTCAGAATAGGTCCCATCCTTAACTGGAGGGCTATCCAAAGCAAAGATTTTGAGAACCTAGGTACAGCCATGGTTAAGTTATCACTGGCACAAAGTTTTCCCATACAAACTTCCAGTGACCTTGACCCAGGGGCCCCAAAACCAATAGGGTATATCCTTGACACATGGGCTACTCTCACATAAAATTTGGTGAACCTAGGTACATTAATGGTTCAGTTATTGTCCGGACAAGGTTTTCATTGTTTGCCCTTTTGACTTTATTAACATATTGATTGAACATTTGAAGTCACTGCTTGGTAATTTGATATCCTCTGGTTGAAGGTTTTAACTTGACCCAGGGGCCACAAAACCAATAGGAAACATCCTTGACACATGGGCTACTCTCAAATAAAATTTGGTGAACCTAGGTGCAGTCATTGTTGAGTTATTACCCAGACAATGTTTTTCAATATAATGCCCCTGTGACCTTGACCTTTGACCCAGGGGCCCGAAAACCAATAGGGCATATCCTTGATACATGGGCTTCTCTCACATAAAATTTGGTGAACCTAGGTACATTGGTGGTTCAGTTATTGTCTGGACAAAGTTTTTCCATATGATGCCTCTGTGACCTTGACCTTTTAATCTGGGGCGCCAAAACCTAAAGGGCACATCCTTGACACAAGGGCTACCTTCACATAAAATTTGGTGAACCTAGGTACAGTCGTTGTTGAGTTATCATCTGGACAATGTTTTTCAATATGATGCCCCTGTGACCTTGACCTTTGACCCTGGGGCTCCAAAACCAATAGGGCATATCCTTGACACATGGGCTACTCTCACTTAAAATTTGGTGAACCTAGGTACATTGGTGGTTCAGTTATTGTCCGGACAAGGTTTTCATTGTTTGCCGTTTTGACTTTATTAACATATTGATAGAACATTTGAAGTCACTGCTTGGTAATTTGATATCTTCTGGTTGAAGGTTTAAACTTGACCCAGGGGCCCCAAAACCAATAGGGTACATCCTTGACACATGGGCTACTCTCACATGAAATTTGGTGAACCTAGGTACAGTCATTGTTGAGTTATTGCCCAGACAATGTTTTTCAATATGATGCCCCTGTGACCTTGACCTTTGACCCAGGGGCCCCAAAACCAATAAGGCATATCCTTGACACATGGGCTACTCTTACATAAAACTTGGTGAACCTAGGTACATTGGTGGTTCAGTTATTGTCCGGACAAAGTTTTTCTATATGATGCCTCTGTGACCTTGACCTTTGAACCTGGGGGCCCCAAAACCTAATCGTCACATCCTTAACACATGGGCTACCTTCACATTAAATTTGGTGAACCTAGGTACAGTCGTTGTTGAGTTATCGTCCGGACAAGGTTTTTCAATATGATGCCCCTGTGACCTTGACCTTTGACCCAGGGGCCCCAAAACCAATAGGGAACATCCTTGACACATGGGCTACTCCCACATAAAATTTGGTGAACCTAGGTAGATTGGTTCTTCAGTTATTGTCCAGACAAGTTTTTTTCCTATATGATGCCCCTGTGACCTTGACCTTAGACCCAGGGGCCCCAAAACCAATAGGGAACATCCTTAACACAGGGGCTACTCTTACATAAAATTTTGTGAATCTAGGTACTGTCGTTATTGAGTTATTGTCCGGACAAGATTTACCTATTTTAAGTCCCAGTGACCTTGACCTTTGACCCTGGGGTCTCAAAATCAATAGGGAACTTCCTCCACCCAAGGGCTATCCACGCATAAAATTTGAGGAACCTAGGTACATCCTTTCTAGAGTTATCATCCGGACAAGCAATTGTCCACGGACGGACAGACGGACAGACGGACGGACAGACGGACAACATCATAACATAATACGACCGTTTTTTCAAAACGGGCGTATAATGATATATATTGTGGCTATTAAATGCAGAAATTTAAACCTCGTTCATTTCATAATTATTTCTTAATTACACAATTGATTAGATCATATATTTGATCTGAAAAAAGGCGATGGACTCGTGAAACATTCGTCCTAGATAGCTTTCGTACCCGGTGTACTATATCTGTATCTGTTCATATGTCCGTATGTTACTATACCTGTATCTGTTCATATGTCTTTATGTTACTATATCTGTATCTGTTCATTTGTCCGTATGTTACTTTATCTTACCTCGTACAGAATACTCGTTTTTCATTGGCCGAGAGCGGTCACGTGCTGACCATGTATTATTCCATATTAAGTCAGTAGATTCTAATATCCAGTCAGTAACAAAATTTATAAATGATAGCGCTGACGAAACCTCATTTTTCTACTCAGATGGGGGTACTCGGTAAGATAAATTCGTTACACAGTCAGTTACTGACCGGATACGGTGTCATACCGGGTCAGTGAATAAATATTGGGCTCGAGCTACGCTCTCACCCAATATTAATTTACTGACCCGGTATCACACCGTATCCGGTCAGTAACTGACTGTGTAACTAATAATATCTGTATCTGTTCATTTGTCCGTACGTTACTATACCTGTATCTGTTCATTTGTCTGTACGTTACTATATCTGTATCTGTTCATTTGTCCGTATGTTATTTTACCAGTATCTGTTCATTTGTCCGTACGTTACTATATCTGTATCTGTTCATTTGTCCGTATGTTACTTTACCTGTATCTGTTCATTTGTCCGTACGTTACTATATCTGTATCTGTTCATTTGTCCGTATGTTACTATATCTGTATCTGTTCATTTGTCCATGTTACTATACCTGTATCTGTTCATTTGTCCGTATGTTACTATATCTGTATCTGTTCATATGTCCGTACATAACTATACCTGTATCTGTTCATATGTCCTTATGTTACTATATCTGTATCTGTTCATATGTCCGTATGTTACTATACCTGTATCTGTTCATATGTCCGTATGTCCGATTGGCCGAGTTGTTTATTGAAAAAACATATAATGACAACAGTTGCATCAGCGGGGGAAAAATTAGACAGGGGGGGAAAGATTGGCCGAGTTGTTCATTGAAAAAAACATGTGATGGCAACAGTTTCATCAGCGGGGGAAATATTAGCCAGGGGGAAAGATTGGCCGAGATGTATATTGAAAAAGCATATAATGACAACAGTTTCATCAGCGGGGGAAAAATTAGTCAGGGGGGAAAGATTGGCCAAGATGTATATTGAAAAAGCATATAATGACAACAGTTTCATCAGAGGGGGAAAATTTAGGGGGGGGGAAAGATTGGCCGAGATGTATATTGAAAAAGCATATAAAGTTAACAGCTCTAACTACGGGAGAAAAATTAGCCAGGGGGGAAAGATTGGCCGAGATGTATATTAAACAAGAGCTCCGCTGGGCGGGGCATTATACGCCCGTGTGCAGTCCATGCTGTGTTCTATCTCATATAAAGTCCCTGTGACCTTGACCAATGACCCCAGGATCTCAGAATAGGTCCCATTCTTAACAGGAGGGCTATCCAAAGCAAAGATTTTGAGAACCTAGGTACAGCCATGGTTGATTTATCACCGACACAAAGTTTTCCCATACAAACTTCCAGTGACTTTGACCCTGGGGCCTCAGAACCAAAAGTTCT
The DNA here is from genome assembly GCA_025267735.1 of Mactra quadrangularis. Classification (NCBI taxonomy): domain Eukaryota; kingdom Metazoa; phylum Mollusca; class Bivalvia; order Venerida; family Mactridae; genus Mactra; species Mactra quadrangularis. The sequence goes on along the minus strand of CM046305.1, from coordinate 40,117,124 downwards.
CGCCCTTGACCCAAAGAGTATTGATACATAAAATTTGGTGATCTTAGGTAAAGTTGGTTGTTGGACAAGGTTTTTCCTCATGATTTTTCTTTTGACTTTAACCTTTAACACAGGGACCTAAAACCAAAGGGGCATATGCTAGACATTAAGGCTACCCTTAAATAAGATTTGGAAAACCTACAATGTAGGTACAATTATTATTGAGTTACTGTCCGGAAAATGTTTCAATATGAATTAAGTCCCTGTGACCTTGACTTTTGTCCCTGGGGTTTCCAAATCAAAAGAGAACATCAAATACCAAAGAGCTATCAACACATTACATCTTGACAAATGGGCTGATCCACATAAAATTTGGTTAACCTAGGTACAATCATTGTTTAGTTATTGTCCGAACAAGGATTGTCCAAATGATGCCCATGTGACCTAGATCTTTGACCCAGTTTTGACCCAAAACCAATTGGGAACATCCTTAACACATGGGCTACCCTCACATAAAATTTGGTGAACTAAATTCATTTTACTTATTAAATATAGCATTATTTCCATGGTCTGCCATTTTGACTTTGTTAACATATTGATTGAACATTTGAAGTCTCTGCTTGGTAATTTGATATCTTCTGGATGATGGTTTAAACTTGACCCAGGGGCCGCAAAATCAATAGGGAACATCCTTGACACATGGGCTACTCTCACATGAAATTTGGTGAACTTAAGTGCAGTCATTGTTGATTTACTACACATACAATGTTTTTCAATATGATGCCCCTGTGACCTTGACCTTTGACCCAGGGGCCCTAAAACCAATAGGACATAACCATGACACATGGGCTACTCTCCTAAAAAAATTTAGTGAACCTAGGTACATTGGTTGTTCAGTTATTGTCTGGACAAGGTTTTCCATATGATGCCTCTGTGACCTTGACCTTTGGATCTGGGGCCCCAAAACCTATTGGTAACATCCTTAACACAAGGGCTACATTCACATAAAATTTAATGAACCTAGGTACAGTCCTTGTTGAGTTATTGTCCAAACAAGGTTTTTCAATATGATGCCTCTGTGACCTTGACCTTTGACCCAGGAGCCCCAAAACCAAAAGGGCATATCCTTGACACAAGGGCTACCCTCACATAGACTTTAATGAACCTAGGTAAATTGGTGGTTCAGTTATTGCCTGGACAAAAGTTTCATTGTTTGCCATTTTGACTTTATAAACATATTGATAGAACATATGAAGTCACTGCTTGGTAATTTGATATCTTCTGGTTTAAGATTTAAACTTAACCCTGTTTCCCCAAAACTGATAAGGCACATCCTTGACACATGGTCTACTGTCACATGAAATTAGGTGAACTTAGGTACAGTCATTGTTGAGTAATTACCCAGACAATGTTTTTCAATGTGATGCCCCTGTGACCTTGACCTTTGACAAAGGCGCCCCAAAACCAATAGGGCATAACCTTGACACACGGGCTACTTTCATATAAAATTTAGTGAACCTAGGTACATTGGTTGTTCAGTTATTGTCTGGACAAGGTTTTTCCATATGATGCCTCCGTGACCTTGACCTTTGGGTCTGGGGCCCCAAAACCTATTGGGAACATCCTTGACAAAAGGGCTACCTTCACATAAAATTTTGTGAATCTAGGTACAGTAGTTGATGAGTTATTGCCCAAACAAGGATTTTCAATATGATGCCCCTGTGACCTTGACCTTTGACCCAGGAGCCCCAAAACCAATAGGGCATAACCTTTACCCAAGGGCTACCCTCACATAAAATTTGGAGAACCTAGGTACATTGGTGGTTCAGTTATTGTCTGGACAAGTGTTTCATTGTTTGCCGTTTTGACTTTATAAACATATTGAAAGAACATTTGAAGTCACAGCTTGGTAATTTGATATCTTCTGGTTTAAGATTTAAACTTAACCCTGTTTTCCCAAAACTGATAAGGTACATCCTTGACACATGGGCTACTCTCACATGAAATTTGGTGAACTTTGGTACAAACATTGTTGAGAAATTATCCAGACAATGTTTTTCAATATGATGCCCCTGTGACCTTGACCTTTGACCAAGGTGCCCCAAAACCAATAGGGCATAACCTTGACACATGGGCTACTTTCACGCCAAATTTAGTGAACCTAGGTACATTGGTTGTTCAGTTATTGTCTGGACAAGGTTTTTCCATATGATCCCTCTGTGACCTTGACCTTTGGGTCTGGGGCCCAAAAACCTATTGGGAACATCCTTGACACAAGGGCTACCTTCACATACAATTTTGTGAACCTAGGTACAGTAGTTGATGAGTTATTGTCCAAACAAGGATTTTCAATATGATGCCTCTGTGACCTTGACCTTTGACCCAGGAGCCCCAAAACCAATAGGGCATAACCTTTACCCGAGGGCTACCCTCACATAAAATTTGGAGAACCTAGGTAAATTGGTGGTTCAGTTATTGTCTGGACAAGTGTTTCATTGTTTGCCGTTTTGACTTTATAAACATATTGATAGAACATTTGAAGTCACAGCTTGGTAATTTGATATCTTCTGGTTTAAGATTTAAACTTAACCCTGTTTTCCCAAAACTGATAAGGTACATCCTTGACACATGGGCTACTCTCACATGAAATTTGGTGAACCTAGGTACAGTCATTAGTGAGTTATTACCCGGACAATGTTTTTCAATTTGATGCCACTGTGACCTTGACCTTTGACCCAGGGGCCCCAAAATCAATAGTGCATATCCTTGACACATGGGCTACTCTCACATGAAATTTGGTGAACCTAGGTACATTGGTGTTTCATTTATTGTCCGGACAAAGTTTTTCCATATAATGCCCCTGTGACCTTGACCTTTGAACCTGGGGCCCCATAAACCTATAGGGCGCATCTTTGACACATGGGATACTCTTACATAAAATTTGGTGAACCTAGGTACAGGCGTTGTTGAGTTATGGTCCGGACAAGGTTTTTCAATTTGATGTCCCTGTGACCTTGACCTTTGACCCAGGGGCCCCAAAACCGATTGGGAACATCCTTGACACATGGGCTTCTCTCACACCTAGGTAGATTGGTTGTTAAGTTATTGTCAGGACAAGTTTTTTACCCATATGATGCCACTGTGACCTTGACCTTTGACGCAGGGGCCCCAAAACCGATAGGGAACATCTTTGACACATGGGCTACTCTTACATTAAATTTGGTGAACTTAGGTACATTGGTGGTTCAGATATTGTCCGGACAAGTTTTACCTATTTTAAGTCCCAGTGACCTTGACCGTTAACCCTGGGGTCTCAAAATCAATAGGGAACCTCCTCCACCCAAGGGCTATCAACACATAAAATTTGAGGAACCTAGGTTCATCCTTTCTTGAGTTATCATCCGGACAAGCAATTGTCCACGGACGGACAGACGGACAGACGGACAGACGGCCAGACGGACAGACGGACAGACGGACAGACGGACAACAGCATAACATAATACGACCGTTTTTTCAAAACGGGCGTATAAAAACCATATAATGACAACACTTTCATCAGAGGGGGAAAAATTAGCCAGGGGGAAAGATTGGCCGAGATGTATATTGAAAAAGCATAAAATGACAACACTTTCATCAGAGGGGGAAAAATTAGCCAGGGGGGGAAGATTGGCCGAGATGTATATTGAAAAAGCATATAATGACAACAGTTCCAACAACGGGGGAAAAATTAGCCAGGGGGGGGGAAAGATTGGCCGAGATGTATACAGTCCAACCCCTCTTAAGCAGCCAGCCAAGGGAAACAGCCAAATTGGCTGCTTAAGCGGGGTGACCACTTAAGAGGGGGTTTGGCATTGAGAGGGGGGGGGTCTGGAGATAAAGTTTTAATTAAAAAGAGTTGTTTTAATTGAAGTTGTATGCTTGTTTTATGCTTTACAAGACAAGGTCACGCAATAGACAGTAAATTATTTTCATTCTGGGTAATATTCTTTATTTCTGTTGAATAGATAAAAACTTAATACTTGCTGATATATGTACGACCAAGTTGAGAAAAAATCGGTAAAATTAGTCGTTCAGAATAAATGCCGTAATAGTTAAAAAATACGAAAATGAAACTGTGAAATTTACGCAATTTATATGTCTGAAATGTGATAAAAGTCTTATTAACCAACAAATAATTTAATAACTAGTGCTTTGAAAACTGTGTATCATTGTTGGCCTCGTTTAAATAATTCGAATGTAGAACGCAGCCTATTTTCGGAAATGCATTTTAACATCCTCAATTTTGACCTTTCTTTGTTTAAAAATATTAATTATGAAAATTATTTCCTTACGAACAAATAGTTTCGGATGATCGTACTTTTCCAAAAGTACATCTTCACATGCAATAAACATGTTCTATATCAGACTAATATTATTTTCCGTCACATAAAATGTTTTGGCAATAATTCATCCCTCTTACGAAGATTGAACGGTCAGTATTGGTTTTAAACAAGACCGGATAAAGGTTAAATTGTTCATTGTTTATTACGTAAAACATAATGATCAGATTATAATACGTGTCACTCAGTTGATTATACACGCTAACAACTATAAGATAGCTAATTATTGATTTTTAGAGCCTGTCACGACTAATTGATAAGATTATGTAGCGATTTCCTTTGTATTTATAAGACACGGGTCATTGCAATTACGTCAATATACCATGACCGCGGTGGCCGCTTAATAATAGGTAATATTCGTAGGTGCGAAATACACAAGATAAAATTATCGTTTAACTTTTATGTGCATTTTCTTAAGTTCTGTAATTATCGAGGCAAACCACGAAAGGTGTGTCTAAATTTACTGCTATGATTGGCTCTCTCGATCATAAAGGGACTGCTTAGTTATGTTGCCATCGGCAACGTGATAAAGTTTATTCGATAACGTTGACATGTGTATTATGTATAACGACAAAAGATGACACGCTCTGACAAATTTTGTCAATATACATAACGGTCAGACTCTCATGCACGTGACCGCTTACGCGGGGGAAAAATTTAGTTTGGGATGCAAAATGGCTGGCCGTTGGCTGGAGAACGGGGGTGACCGCTTAATAGGGGTGCATTATAGAGCGTTTTCCGACGGTCGCAGCATGAGCTGGCCGCTTACAGGGGGTGACCGCTTAAGAGGGGTGGCCGTTAGGAGGGGGTGGACTGTATTGAAAAAGCATAAAATGACAACACTTTCATCAGAGGGGGAAAAATTAGCCAGGGGGGGAAGATTGGCCGAGATGTATATTGAAAAAGCATATAATGACAACAGTTCCAACAACGGGGGAAAAATTAGCCAGGGGGGAAAGATTGGCCGAGATGTATATTGAAAAAGCATATAATGACAACACTTTCATCAGCGGGGGAAAAATTAGCCAGGGGGGGGGGAAAGATTGGCCGAGATGTATATTGAAAAAGCATATAATGACAACAGTTCCAACAACGGGGGGAAAATTAGCCAGGGGGGAAAGATTGGCCGAGATGTATATTGAAAAAGCATATAATGACAACACTTTCATCAGCGGGGGAAAAATTAGCCAGGGGGAGAAAGATTGGCCGAGTTGTTCATTGAAAAAAACATGTAATGGCAACAGTTTCATCAGCAGGGGAAATATTACCCAGGGGGAAAGATTGGCCGAGATATTTATTGAAAAAGCAGTTTCATCAGCGGGGGAAAAATTAGACAGGGGGAGAAAGATTGGCCGAGTTGTTCATTGAAAAAAACATGTAATGGCAACAGTTTCATCAGCAGGGGAAAAATTAGCCAGGGGGGGAAGATTGGCCGAGATGTATATTGAAAAAGCATATAATGACAACACTTTCATCAGCGGGGGAAAAATTAGCCAGGGGGGGGGAAAGATTGGCCGAGATGTATATTGAAAAAGCATATAATGACAACACTTTCATCGGCGGGAGAAAAATTAGCCAGGGGGGAAAGATTGGCCGAGATGTATATTGAAAAAGCATATAATGACAACACTTTCATCGGCGGGAGAAAAATTAGCCAGGGGGGGAAAGATTGGCCGAGATGTATATTGAAAAAGCATATAATGACAACACTTTCATCGGCGGGAGAAAAATTAGCCAGGGGGGAAAGATTGGCCGAGATGTATATTGAAAAAGCATATAATGACAACACTTTCATCGGCGGGAGAAAAATTAGCCAGGGGGGGAAAGATTGGCCGAGATGTATATTGAAAAAGCATATAATGACAACACTTTCATCGGCGGGAGAAAAATTAGCCAGGGGGGAAAGATTGGCCGAGATGTGTATTGAAATAGCAGAATAACAACAGTTTCATCAACAGGGGAAAAATCAGCCAGGGGGGAAAGATTGGCCGAGAGAAATAATGTTGTATCATATTATATATAAATTTTAAACAAATATTAGGGGGGAAAAATTTGCCCAGGGGGGAAAAAAAGGCCTGGGCCAATTTTTCCCCGGGGGAAAAAAAGGCCTGGGCCAATCTTTCCCCGGGGAAAGATTGGCCTGGGCCTTTCTTTCCCCGGGGAAAGATTGGCCGGGGGAAAAAATAGACTGCTACACCGGGTCCGATCGTTATATTTTTTTAGTGAAAAAAAATCAAATTCAAGCAAAAATAAATAAGTACAGAAATAAAAATTAAATCCATAATATGATCACTAATATTCTTGTATTGATAAATACTTAATTGTAGCAGTGAAAACTGATACACTGTAATACTTTATTAGGTAAAATTACATTTTAAACTTTGTAATGATTTCAATACAATTATTAGCTAATGAAGACACAAAGTCACTGAAAGATGCTTTCATTTGCATAGTACAAATAGAATAAATGAATTCAAGATACCATTTATAACAATTAGTCACATAATTTATTACTTTGACCAGCGTATATTAAACAATATACTGGGGAAAAAAACTACATCAGCAAATGTAAAGTGATCAATAGGAAAAGCGTTGTTTTAGCCGAAAATGGCCATATTTGAAGATGAAATTGATTATCAAAGCTAGCTAATTTCGATTTATTAAGTTACTAAGTCAATACATACATCACAGATCTATCACCTCCAACTTTAACACATATTTAGTAGCCATTTCACTCATATACTGCGCTAGAGTACAGCCTACATTTTCGATTGGTCGCTATTTCACACGTGCCGTGCTTGGGTCGATAATTAATGTCTTAGAATAAAAATGAAATTTACCAAAGTTGGACAATTTAGTCATAAACGACCAACTTATTTATGACTGTTGGACATAATTTTCTTAATGAGTACATAAAACATTTTTCGATGAATTAGTTTAAAGCGGATATTTGTGGATAGAAATAGCTCGTCTTTTCGTGAAAATGGTGAATGGGACGGAATAGCGCTCTCACTTCGCCTCACAACGACCGTGAACTTCCGTGAGTTTCCTTCCGTTACAAATCCTTCTAATATAGGATCCTTGCTTCAGCTTAAATGTTATTAAGAGCTATTAGGTGATTTGCCGAAGTGGTTTCCTTCGAAAGAAGCTTGTTCTGTTCATGAGTACCTAAATTTGTATTAAGTATTTATTTCACTAGTAATTTTTAGTTCTATTTCGTGTGCGGTGTTAATGCCAATTTGTTGTTTCGAGCGTGTTACATACAGATATTATAATAAGCATTATAATTCTGCTGATAGTAAACTTATGTCAAATTACTTTTCAAGACGAGTTTACGGTTTAAATTCATTGTTTGTCTTTGACTCCAGTCTTCATAATTGTTTAAACGCTGGTTGGAAATGAATGATAAGTGGTACAAATGTTGTTTTCCTATATTTGTTCCCCGAATGAATTATGCAAACTCTTTTTAAATAGTTGCCAAAACGCTCTCGAGATGATCTTCAGAAAAACAAATTTGGGAGGCATGCCATAGGATTCTGCGTACACATTAAAACGCCCTTGCTACACCCCTGAGGTAAACAAATCTTTTACAGTGCACCAGTTAATAAGTCAATCATTCTTGTTAGAAAAAGACTCGCAAGGTCAAGCTGAACCAGACCCGTATCAGGGCCGTTTTGGAGATTACGCACAAATGCTAGGGAGTCAGGGGGCATGCCCTTCCCCAGAAAATTTAAACCATTACTGTTTGTTTCGGAATGTGCACAAGGAGATATAGTGATTAATTTGTGTATTGCTCATATGACTCATTTTGTATTACATTTTAAAGTAAAGTTATCACAGTCGAGTCTAATAATGCCTTACCCGGGTTGGGCATCAATTTTCTTAAGATTTTTTGGCACTTAAAGATTTTTGTTTTCTGGAATCGAGGTAACGCATGTGTGTAAAGTTCGTAATGGCAGATACGCGCCTGAGCAGAACTCAGGTTACAATGGGAAAACTTTCAACTTGATAGAGCCAACTCGGCTATTAAGATTATACTTAAATGGAAAAAAGCTAAGTCTCCATTTTGCAAATAAGAAACTAACTTGATAATTACAGTTGATATAAATTATCTGGACATTTGCTAATTTTGACTCTACATCTACATGTATGTGATTCTGTCAAAATTGACAATCTTATCACGGTGCGCTAATTAAATAAGAAACATAAAGATAAAGAGAAAAATTGATAGGAAAGAAAGAAATAAGAAAAGGAAGAAAATAAGAAAGGTGGCCAGCTACCATATCCCCACAAAGTTAGTATTGGAGGTGACCTGTCCGGCTTGCGAGGCGCTACCAGGGACAAGTCCCCGCCGGCATAGCTCAATGACTTATAGGGGTACAGTAGCTGGAGAAAACCCCCTTAAAAGTGTTGGGAAGACAACTCCTCTTTGAATTGTGTCAAAGTAGGAGCCTCAGCAATAGATGCTGGTAATGAGTAATGACTCTCAATTTAATATTTCTATGGGATGAAATAACATAGCTCTGCCTCACATGTCCATGCAGCAACCTGTTGTGTTCCATTTTCTTTGATAGGTGAAACAGCAAGAAATGCCAGTGTTATTTCAAGAAATAAGAATTTGTTTCAGCACCTCAACAACTGTCGTTTAAGTAGAGTTTGCCCTAACACACCTTGTATGGTGGACACACGGGTTCTCGCACCTCTAAGGACTCAATGAACCATTTCTAAATAATGCAACAATACTGTCAGAAAAATACATTAAAAACGAACCTTTTAATCTATATTCCATTTGTTTACCATATATTTGCTGATATTTTATATTTAAAACAAATCCAAATTCTTCCAAAAAAAAAACCCGACCATTTTCTGAAAACTGTCATGGCGGCTAAAAATAGATGACCTAATTTCGCACTTCTACCGTATTTGGCTCTTTGTGACGTCATAATTAGCTGCCACATGACTGTCACGTGACTTTATGAGCAAGGGCTACCTGCCATGTGCTTTTTTTTATAACATACTTTTAAACAATATTTAATGGATTGTACTGACAGAGCAGAAAAAGGTAATAAGGATTTACTGAAAAATATTCACCATCACAAAATTTTCATTCTAAAAACCCGTTTCTTGCGCATTATTCTCGTTTGACAGTTGTAGTTGCGTTGATTGTTTACTTGACATTGTGCACACGAATTGATGACGTCATACGCAATAAAATAGCAAAGTAAACAACTTTTTATGAAAGGACCGAAATCAGGTGAGGAACGAGATCAGGTGTTTGTACGATATCATATAATTTGTGAGCAGGGGCAGATCCAAGATTTCTTTCAAAGGGGGTCCGAACTTTTCTAGGGGGGTCCGAACCTCGAACCACAATTAACCACATTACACATTTTGCAGAAAAAATGAAACATATTGATAATAAAATCTACATAACCATTAAATCTATGTTAAGCACGGAGAAAAATTGCTTCATGCTTCTTAAAAATGACTTATAGTCAAGAAATACACGAATGAACAGGTAAATTTTCCAAATTCAAGGGGGAGGGGGGTCCGGACACCCCCCCCCCCCGCATGGTGAGGGGAAGCCATTAAATTCGTAGAGCAATTTTTCTAAAACCCAAATCAGTTCACACCAACACATGCTTATAATTGCATGTGCGCCCAGGAACTTTCACACTGACCATGTTCATCTCCAATTGGAAACGATGCCAAATCCAACATAAAAACATAGTTTTCCTCCAAATCCACATACTGATAGAAAGTTTATGAACTTAATGTTTGATTGTTGACAAAATTTACTGAAATTATTCAATCATGAGGGAGGATGGTTCGGATTTTCATTTTTTTCTAATTTCTCCCAAATTTGCACGTCGGCCATGATGGATGATTTGTTGCCGTGATTTTTCAGATTCGCATTTTCGGTTATGCAACAAGTCAGACAATAAAATAATCATCGTATCTACGAATTTTACAGGTTTTGGTGACATTATCAGCATGTTAATATATCATAAATCACAACAATTATCGATAAATCTTAAAAAATCTTACCCGAAAATTAAATCCGTCTCCATCCATCTGTCCCAACATGGAAAGAAAGACTATTTATATCAGCCAATCAGGTTGCTTCACGTGACCAGCTATGTCACCATAGGCACAGGGCACATCTAATCATCACTCAGCACACAATTTAGAGAATAATTTTCTCAATTCATGGTAGTCTTTGTCATGATATATTAATAAAGTGTAAAAATATTTGATTTAATTGTTAAAATAACCTAGCCAAACCTACGTTTAGTGTTTCGTTGGTGCAGGGGTTTTATATAACATTATTATACTGTTAAATCCATGGTTAGTGCGACAATATTTCACTTGTTGGCCAGCAACAGCAATAATAGAATTTAATATGTAACGTTTAAATGAAGCATAATGGAATCACAATAATTGGTGTCATTACTCATAATGCGATATTTGTTGGCCTGATCATTTTTCATGACCAGAGAAAGTAGGCCTATGTTTTAAAGTACGTTTCTTTGAACTACTTGGATCTTACTGTTGTATGTTCATTTGTTAAAAACTATTTCTGGACCCTGTGGAACAAACCCCGCAGCGGTTATCTCCCTTTATCAAATCATTAACCCGTGGTAATTTTAGGAAACAAATGTCTCAGAAGATCAACATTATGTAACATTGTTTAATATTAAATGTGAAGTTGAACTAGAGAAGTTGCTATATCTCCGGTTAAACAAAAGGCGGATCCAAGGGGGGCGGGCCCGGCGTACGCCCCCTCCCTAAAATTGCTCAAGCAAAGGGTTTTTTTTTCAGTCATGAATATGATAATTATAGGAAAATAAATAAATTATATATTATATTTGTCAAAAAAATCGCACGCTACACATGCAATAAGTTACGAGGCTGGAAGTCCAGACATAGGCCCTACAACACAGCATATAATTTAAAACAATTCCTTCTCATTATTGTAAGAATGTAACATGATCCAACGGCTGTTTGAAAATTATATATGACATATAATCAAGATGCTTTATATATTGTATACCCTGAGAAAGGAAAGACGAGGCTCTCGAAATGTGCCTGAATTCCTTAGAAATAACCAAAACTCAGGAACTTTGGGAGCCGCCGGTCACCTAGGCTCCTGATCAGGGCTTTGCCCCGGGCCCTTCGGCCTCTTGTGGCCCCTTGAATCCTATTAAGCTTGTTAATTTTACGCCCCTTCCTACTGAAAATCTTGGGTCCGCCTTTGTGAACATCGCCTGTAACTTTTAATGCAAGTTTTATAAGTAACTGCAACGATCGAACCCAACAGCTGTAGTATTGAAGTTAGATCCCTTAGTTCATGAATATAGCAACTTCGTAAGAAATTTAATGATTTTAAAAGTAATATTTATCAAAAGTGATGTACATGTACATGATTGCCAATACATAGCCGGATCTAGCTGGGAGTGGGTCAGGGGGAGGGTCCGGACCCCCTAGAATTTCCAAAAATGCACTTGTCCATAAGTGTATTACTTGACTGTAAGTCATTCTTAATTTTTTAAGTAGCATGTAGAAAATTTTAATGGTAATTTAGTTTTAATTATTTATATGTAGCGTTATTCCGCAAACAATGTATATTGTGGTTGCCGTTCGAAAGTTTGGACCCCCCCCTTCCTCCCTAGAAAAAGTTCGGACCCCGCCCAAGGATTTTATTTAACGGGGCTTTTGATTTTCATCAAATTTCATTGTCTTCCCTATTATTTTTGCCCATACGGATAACAAGCGGTATAGATAGATAGTGAAAACAACTTGTTGAATTAATATCATACGTTATTTCAAACAAAACTTTATATTTTATGAATCCATATTATAAAATACGTTAAATGAGCAAGTTTTTGTACAAAATTTCGAAAAATATACGGACTTTGTAGCCGAATTTCCTGTTTAAGTGGATCACAATGGGAAGTCGATTGAATTGCTACCTTGAAGTTCTTTACGAAAACAACCAATAAGATGTTTATTTATTCATGTTTAGCATGGTAAAAATCTTTTCCGTAATAGATATAATAATTGAATGCGTTTTTTCTAATTAACTAATTTGCAATAAATGAAAATCATGATGATATTACTGTTTTCCTTCACGAAAACAACTATTATAGCTAACTGTTTAGCTTATGCACGAAAACAACTTAACAAACTGTGCAATTGAAATAATCTGTGTTTAAATTTTGTTCTTTTAAATCTTACATCATTTCGTAAGACGAAGTTTAATTGGTGAGTAAATATAATAATAGGAAAATAATGCTTTCATCCATCATAACAAAACAATTTTGTCTACGAAAACAACCATCAGTCAGTCTCACGGAAACAACTTTTACACGAAAACAACCATCAGTCAATCTCACGAAAACAACTTTTATACAAAAGCAACAATCAGTCAATCTCACAAAAACAACTTTTATACCAAAGCAACAATCAGTCAATCTCACGAAAACAACTTTTATACAAAAGCAACAATCAGTCGGTCTCACGAAAACAACTTTTACACGAAAACAACCACCAGTAAATCTCACGAAAACAACTTTTATACAAAAGCAACAATCAGTCGGTCTCACGAAAACAACTTTTACACGAAAACAACCATCAGTCAATCTCACGAAAACAACTTTTATACAAAAGCAACAATCAGTCAATCTCACGAAAACAACTTTTATACAAAAGCAACAATCAGTCAATCTCACGAAAACAACTTTTATTCGAAAGCAACAATCGGTCAATCTCACAAAAACAACTTTTTCTATGATAACAACTATCAGTCAGTCTACGGAAACAACTTTTATACGAAAACAACGATCATTCAATCTCACGAAAACAACTTTTATACGAAAACAACGATCATTCAATCTCACGAAAACAACTTTTATACGAAAACAACGATCATTCAATCTCACGAAAACAACTTTTATACAAAAACACAATCAGACAATCTCACGAAAACAACTTTTACACGAAAGCAACAATAAGTCAATCTCACGAAAACAACTTTTCCTAATAAAGCAACTATCAGTCAATCTCACGAAAACAACTTTTATACGAAAGCAACTGTACTGTACTGTACTGTGCTGTACTGTACTGTACTGTACTGTACTGTACTGTACTGTACTGTACTGTACTGTACTGTACTGTACTGTACTGTACTGTACTGTACTGTACTGTACTGTACTGTACTGTACTGTACTGTACTGTACTGTACTGTACTGTACTGTACTGTACTGTACTGTACTGTAATGTACTGTAATGTACTGTACTGCACTGTACTGTAATGTACTGTACTGTACTGTAATGTACTGTACTGTAATGTACATTACAGTACAGTACATTACAGTACAGTACAGTACTGCATGTCTGTTCTGTTCTGGTCTGATCTGCTCGTTCTTTTCTAGTCTGTATCTACACTGCCGGTAATCACGTGGTTTTGTTATGATAGCAAGTACTTTAAAATGGCGAACTGGGTCACCGGCTCAGGTAGGTTTTTTTAGAATATTATACAGAAAACAGTTATACCTTGTAAAATCATTACGACCAAAGTACCCACGCTTACGTCCGATTTATTTCAATACTTATTTTATTTTCCTACGTCCACTAATAAAAAAGTTATTGAGAGTATTTTATCTGAAATTTGTTTGTTCGCCGTGATACACTGTACTATATTGATATGATTTTTGTCTATAACCCCTAAATAAATCGTCTAACTATCGCTACTACCAACAAAAAAAACCTATAACATTGTTTTTTGGTTCTTGATAGGTTTTATTTAAAAAAACAAGGTCTTAATTTTGAATTTTAGACGAAACATAAAAAATGATACACTGTACTATTGCAATTTTGATGATAAAATGTACTATAAAATTCAGGTACTAACTGACGATGATGTTAGAACATATTTTTAAAGCTCTGTTTCGTTTTTTATAAACTTTTAAGAGATAGTTTAAAAACATATCTTAATTATCATTAAAAGTGGGGCGAAGTGTATGTATAAAATATGTATCTTCATGTATTAATAAGACATTTCTTTTCCAGATTTCAAGATTTTGTCATTGTATGTTATGTCACAGTTTTACAAGAAAAGCATAAAAGTAATATGTAAGGCAAGTTTGATATATGCTTATTTTGGTTAATATTATAAATTATTAAGTACATAACCGGTTGTTTTTATCAAACCTTCGACTTTTCATCTTACTGATATATCAAATAAAAACTTAAAATGTTTAATATGGAATCTACCGAGCTTGAGATTGAGTTTTTGTAAATAAATCAATAGAATCTTCAGTCACTTGCTTACGTGTTTCAGGGCCGAGTTACGTTTTGTTTTTATTTCAACGCATCCAATTTTTCATTTAGATTGGGCGAAATGTGTTCGTATGCATAATAATATTTCTGCATGTATCGATAATCATTCTTTTCCAGATTTCCAGATTTTGTCAGTGTACAATGCAACAGTCTACCAAGAAAAGTATTTAAGGTAATTTTAAGGTATGTTTTTGCCCTTCCTTTATGTTAAGTCACAAATAAGTAGATTAGTGACCGACTTGATTTTATCACACTTGCCAAAGTTGTATCTTATTGATATATCAATTGAAAATTAAAATGTATAATGTTGATGCGACCGAGCTCAAGACATTTTTTGTAAATAACATAATGGAGACTTCATTCACTTGCTTCAGTGTCGAGAAACATTTGTTTAAGACTTAATCGTTTGAATTAATAGAATATCACTTGATTAATAGTAAACCATAGAGAGCAAGATGCCGATAAATGCTTGGGAGTGAACTGTTCGAAATTAATGGAGCCATTTATTTACCTCTGTATCGTACGGGATAATTACTGCAAATTTTATAGAAAACACTTCTAATTTTTAATAGGAAAAATGGTCCTCCATTTTGTCTAATGTGCTCGATCATATTTTTCAATGTAATGGTATCATATCTCTGATATTTATCATACCGAAATGACAATATATCAGTAATTTTGCACGCTTCATATTTTTGGTAATGTAAGTGTTCAGTTTTTTTTTTCATTTTCATACACTTTACGTGATTCGATAGAGAGCAGTAAGGAATACTTCCCGTTCGGGCAACAAGCGGATTCCCCTTCAGTGCTTCCCGATAGGGTAGCAAATGTCAAAATCCTTCCCGATCGGGAAGGATGTTGGCCTTTTTTGACACACCTTACCAAAAATAGCCGCTGCATAATATCATTTAACCTACAAAAATAGGAAAAGTACCATCTAATAAGGAGAAAAATATCTAAAATCTTACCGAGTCGTTCTCTTTTAAAATGCCTACAATTTAAGTAATCCGAATTTGAAATTCAGAAAACAATACGATTTCAAAAAAAAAGTTATTTCCCATTCTGTAAACATTGCTTCCCTATCAGCAATGTTTCAGAAACAATAAACAACTTTCTTCTTTAAAGTCATATTTTTTTCTGAATTTCTAATTCGGATTATATTGTGGTTTAAATAATTTCAAGCAGCGGACATTATGGTAAGGTACGCCAGAAAATGCCAAAATCCTTCCCTATCGGGAAGGATTTTGACATTTGCTGCCCGATCGGGAATCACTGAAGGGAAATTCCCTTGTTTCCCGAACGGGAAGCATTCCCTACTGGCGATAGCTTGGCGTCAAAGTGGCCTCGAACCTATTTCGAAAGAAGAGACGATAAAAATATTTGTTTAAATATTTTTGGTGTATAATTCGAATTGATTATGTTATAGATAAATAGGCCAATGTAGTTTTTTAAGATTTTTTCATTTATTTAGTGTAAATCGTGCCGAAAATTTCAAATGATAAAATAAAATACTTACTCGGCAGCAACAATGTTTAATTCGAATTGCCAATATACTGTATATTCTATAAGTCTACATGGCATATTTGTGAAGTTGCATCGTGGTGCAATTGTTGTATTCTTTCATAAAAAACAATTCATTCTATGTTTTCTTCACTTTTTTAGCATGATTATTATTTTGTGTCCATTATCTTTTTCATGTGCAAATAGAAATATAACACGCATGTTATGTTTTTTGTTAACTTGTTTAATTCAATAACCACAGTTGTGAATAAATAATTTATGTGATTTACTTTTGTAAGAATCAAAATCATATTGTGTCACCGGGTCATTAGTCACCGTTTCTGATTGATGTGTGTATCTTATGTATGAGTGTTCAGATATATCTATAATAGATCATTATTCTTATCCTTATTGTATATTTATTATTTTTTTACTAATCTCCTACTGAATATTACTTAATATTCATTATTAACAGTCCATTGCATATATTTGTAGGTTTATACTGCACCTGCTGTCAACATTCTCGACCTGAATCTACTAGCAGACATCTTTCTTTAACAGTATCTGCGACATTTGTAATGCTGTCTTTAAATCTGTTATAATTTTACTTGATTAAACTTGTTTATGGAAGTTTTGTATTTGTTTTGGCCACATTTCCAAAGTGGTGATTATTTCACAAATAATATATGAACATCGACAGATCTTTAAAAACAATTAAAGGGTTGTATACTTCTTATAATTTTGACACTTTGGTGCTATATTTCACAATAGCTTAAATTGTGCATTACACCATACATCAAAGCTAACAATTGGTTAATAAACAAAAAAAAAACATACAACATCTGATTGCTCAAATTCTATTTGGATAATGCCACAAATATTTCAATATTACTAATGATGTTCTTATATTGTCTCTTTGATTCAAACAAACTTAAAGTTAATTATGTTACGCCCGTTTTATCAGAATGAAGCCGTTTTGTCATATTTCTTTTGGCCTTTTCCATGGGGACACCTGGTGAACATCGTTGAAGAGCAGCTCTCAATGTCGCCACAATATCCGCCTTTTTCCTCCCAACACGACGACCTCGTTCGATTGAATCAAAACCATGGTCACTGATAAAGAATGATGAGTGATATTGGAAACAAATATGAATACACATTTTTAAATAATTATTAATCAGCCAAGCAATAATTGTAGAAAGACGATGATTTAGTTTAAAACATGCAAAGAATGTTAGAATTTCATTTTATTGGAAAGCTTGATATAATTCGGCTTAAGAAAATATTAGCCTTTATGTTCATGGCAATAAATACTTGACAAAATATTAATGTTTATCATGTTAATTATACTTAATATAAAATGGCTTCTTAAGAAATAGCATCAGACAATAAAAGTCTAATATATTTTAACTAGGTATGATCAGGGTTAATGTCCGTTATGTTATATCAACACATTTGCTGTAATGAATAAACTAAATTAAATGCCACTTTGTATAAATGGTACTTTCAAGGGGACAATAACACTGGGTAAACAATAACTCTATTTTAACATATGGTACACTCGCTTCTGTTTTCATGAACATCAACCGGCTCATTAATGAGGTTGCGTAAAGGAAGACTGTTTTTATTTGTTCCTATGTAATATAACAAGTATTTCCATCAAAATTGAAGTAATTATCCCATGTGCTGAAAAGGTAGATAAATGGCTTCATTAATTTCGAACAGTTCACTCCCAAGTATTTATCAGCATCTTGCTCTTTATGATCTACTATTAATCAAGTGATATTCTATTTACTCAAACGATCAAGTCTTAAACAAATGTTTCTCGACACTGAAGCAAGTGATTGATGCCTCAATTATGTTATTTACAAAAAATGTCTTGAGCTCGGACGGTTCAACATTATACATTTTAATTTCCAGGTGTGATAAAATCAAGTCGGTCACTTATGTACTTAATATGTGACTAAACATAAAGGAAGGACAAAACCATACCTTGAAATTACCTTATATACTTTTTCTTGTTAGACAGTCACATTGTACGCTGACAAAAACTGGAAATCTGTAAAAGAAATAACTATCGATACATGCAGAAATATTATCATGCATACGTACACATTTCGCCCCAATCTAAATGAAAATTTGGAAACGTTGAAATAAAAACAAAACGTAACTCGGCCCTTTAAACTATCTCTTTAATGTTTATAAAAAACGAAACAGTGCTTTAAAAATATGTTCTAACATCATCGTCAGTTAGTACCTGAATTTTATAGTACATTTTATCATCAAAATTGCAATAGTACAGTGTATCATTTTTATGTTTCGTCTAAAATTCAAAATTAAGACCTTGTTTTTTGAAATAAAACCTATCAAGAACCAAAAAACAATGTTATAGGTTTTTTGTTGGTAGTAGCGATAGTTAGACGATTTATTTAGGGTTTATAGACAAAAATCATATCAATATAGTACAGTGTATCACGGCGAACAAACAAATTTCAGATAAAATACTCTCAATAACTTTTTTATTAGTGGACGTAGGAAAATAAAATAAGTATTGAAATAAATTGGACGTAAGCGTGGGTACTTTGGTCGTAATGATTTTACAAGGTATAACTGTTTTCTGTATAAGATGCTAAAAAAACCTACCTGAGCCGGTGACCCAGTTCGCCATTTTATAGTATTTGCTATCATAACAAAACCACGTGATTACCGGCAGTGATCTAGATAAGTCATGTTGGTACTATATTCTAATTCTGTATGATTGGCTAGAAGGATAAAAAGGATTGACAGGACGAAGCTTCAAGATGGAAACAAAACAAGACATATGAGCACGTGACCCTCAGAATGTAAAACCAAACTCTTGTTTTCGTCAAACCCTTTCAAGCAGCCAAAGTGTAGGAAAGGTTGCAGTGGTTCATATCGATAACTCATTTCGTTGTCCGAATATGCCCAAATTAGCTCTTCAGTGGTAATTGTGTACTCTGAATCAACCGTACTTATTACTTTCATACATGATATGATCTTGTTTACCGCTCAATTGAAAATATTAAGCGGCGGAACGGAACTAACGATAAATACTCAAAGGACCAATTATATATAAAGATTTTCGGGGAGGGAGTGTTTGTAGTCAATTATGCATCATTTGATGTCATTTAATTATTGAAATAGAAAAGGAAATCGGCCAAAAAACGCATTATTTTTCACCTCATTAGTTGTTGTTGTAGGTCACGTGACTATAGACCCAGGAAAACAGATGGAACAATATCTGATTATAATGCCTCGATCTTTTTATGACACAGGCTATTTTCATACTTGTTTGAATACATTTGATAATCCTAATAGAAAATCTCATGAAAGATCAAATTTGAAATAGAAAGAAAGTTACTCTTACAAAATGAAAGGACTGGGCAAGGTTTCTATTCTGTATGACATTGCTCTGAACATTACATCATCTATGGCCTGATCTTCTGTGCCAAGCATGGGTCCTGACATCATGGACGATTGTGATATATGTACAGCTCGTCTTTGAGCATATGCTTTTAACTTTTGTTTGTTTTCAGATACATTCAGGAAATCATTTAAAGTTGCTATACGATCATGTTTAGATGTTACTTTGTAAGTAACCAATCAAAGACGCCTACATATATGATCTAACTTTCTCATCCATAAGTGCTAGACGAACAATACATATTTTATGATAAATAACCAATTAGATTATATATCAAACTATCATAATATAGTTTACGGGTTGAGTTGGCCACGGATTGACTTGTCCACGGAAGGATTTGTCCCAATTTCGGGTTGAGTTGTCCACGGGTTGAGTTGTACCGTACCCTTTGTGTATTCGTCTGTGTTTTAGTGCATTAGGGAATTTCCAGATTTTCGGGTGGGGGAAGTCCCGGGATTTTTTGGTGAAAACGAAACTATATTCTTTAAATATTTTTTCATCATCATTATCAACATTATCTTACACGCTTAAATCTAAATACTAATAAAAAATATTTTTTTCATGAACATTATCTTATACGCTAAAAATCAAATACTAATAAACATATTCGTTCTATATTCTAGGGGAGACCACTCTGATCTATACAAAATTTAGTGGTGTGTTACCAAAGTTCCTATGCGTATAGAAACGAGTCGCGCCCACTATTTTTCGAAAAGGACGATCAAGATCAGACAGGAATCAAAATGGCTTACAGTCAAAGTTTTCAAGAGAAAATGTCGGAAGAGAGTTATGATTTCATCTGTACCACGTGTGATGAAAATCGTAACAAGACGGTTGAAGCTATTCGCTATTGTGTGGAATGCAGCGGCTACTGCTGCCAGACATGCACTGACACACATAAGTTGTTTCCTGCTTTGAGGAACCACAATCTTCTTGATGTCAGCCAGGGAGGAAGTAAAAAACCAGGACTCCCTGAGTTTCCGACGGAGCGTTGTGGCATACATATAGGAGAAGTTTTAAAGTTATACTGTGAAGATCACGATGATGTTGGTTGTTCTGTTTGCATGGCAACCAATCACAAGTAAGTTTTCTTTGTTTTTTTTTATGCCATTATGGGAGGATTGATTAACACTGTAGCATTATGTTTTATAATTCATAAATCACGTTGTTCGGTCAACATATTCATGGTTCCTTGACTAGCTAATGAGGGAATCTCTGTTTTCAACTGTTAAAAAGGATCCGGTACAAATCAACCCGTTGACAACTCAATCCGTGGACTACTCAACCCGAAATTGGGACAACTTAACCCGCGGACAACTCAACCTGCCGACAACTCAACCCATGGACTACTCAACCCGTATAATATGTTTTGATATTTTGATATATAATCTAATTAGTTATTTATCATAACAATTAAATATATTGCTACCAAGAATGAAATATATTTGTAAATAAAGTTCTGGTTGGCGACCTACAAACTCGGACGTCCTACAAATCCGGACACCCGCGTAGACGCTTTATTTTGTTGATTACTTTGATCATTTGTTGTCGATCACTCGAGCATTTGGTTTGTAACAGCCCGTACCAACAAAGTCACCACTATGTACGTATGATTGTTGAAAATACAATATTTACATTTGCGTGTCATTTGACCTGTTTTCTGTTCGCGGAGGGAAGTTACATGTAATGTATCGCGCATGCGCAATTATTTTACAGAGGCCCGGACAATTAAAAAGGGGTCAAATGTAAGAACATTTAAGTAAAGTGTTTAATCAATTGATGTTTGACAGTAAAATGTCAACTACAGTATAAATTTCAACTGAAATGAATGTTGGCGGAACGTTAATTTTTTCATGCGTTTCTCGATAAAAAGGAGGTTAACAAATCACGCATACTTTTGACTAAAAAGCCATATTTATGGTCTGCGCTTTGCATCTATGAACCATCGTAGATTTAAGAGTTATAATTAATCTCTTGTGAGGTTACATGGGTTATTGTGCCATCAGAGTATCAGTGTGTAATGTGTGTCACAAAATGTACTTGAAGTGGTTTATCAAACGCGGTTGTAACCCTTGTATAAATGTATATATACGGTACATGCATGCTTGAATCAAAGGAAGGTTTCATGACATATCCCTGTTGCAAAGGAAGTCCTAAAATGGCGCCTGAATATGTCCGAGGTTATTCATAGTGAATGGCCGAGGAGTTCCGAATGTACAAATAGGCAATGACAAATGTTACTGTACCGTAACTGGAGCCTGGAGTAAGATGAGTGCCGTGATTCTAAACAACCCAAACTCCCCGCAGCGGTAGCAACGCGTGACGTAACCGCTGTGAGGAGTTTTTAAACAACAATGTGTGATGAGGTTAAAGTTACAGGGTTTACATGGATGCATTGTTTGTTTGGTTTAACGCCGTAGCAACTCATTGTATATGTCATATAACGGCGGTCAGTCAATCTACTCAATTCTCCTGGAATGGCTAAATCTCTGGATTTAGCTGTTAACCAACTACTTAGCACATACTTTCGTCAGTGACTGACAACTGCCCAACATAATTAAAAATCATCGGTAGGAGGAAGAATGGCCGTAGAAATAATTACATGACCAAGCTCCACGAAAGTATGCCCCACCTGGGAATCGAACCCACGAACCCACGATCCCTCGATCAGTAGACTTGCGTGCTACCAACTTAGCTAGCCGGGCGGTACACATGGATGTAGAGCCACTGCCTTAAAGAAGCATTATTTTAGTAATTTCTATAAAAAATGATAACAAAAAACACGTTTATATAGACTCGATCTGCATCCATGGGCGGATCCAGGATTTTAAGTTAGAGGGGGCGGAAAAAATCAAGTTAGAGGGGGCGTAAAATTAACAAGCAGAATAGGGTTTCAAGGGGCCGTAAGGGCCCCGAATGGTCCAAGGCAAAGCCCTGATTAGAGGTCTTGGTGACCGGCGGCACCTGAAATTCCTGAGTTTTTGTTATTCTAAGGGATTCAGGCAAATTTCGAGAGCCTCAAATATCCTTTCCCAGGGTATACAATATGGAGCATTTAGATATATCATATAATTTTCTAACAGCCGTTGGATCATGTTAAATGCATACAATAATGAGAAGGAATTGTTTTAAATTGTATGCTAGGTCATAGTATTTCTGTTCTCACAGTCTTGTAACTTGTTGCACGCATAGCGAGTGAAATTTTTTGACAAATATATATGTTTTCCTATAATTATCATATTCATGATGAAAAAAAACAACCTTAGCTTGGGCAGTTTAAGGGGGGCATACGCCAGGTCCATCCCCCCCTTCCGCCTATGGCATCTGGGCATCATAAAATCTGGATTATTTTCATAATACATCAGAACAATATAGAATGATTAAGGAATAAAATCTTTAGTAAACGTATTATAATATGGACCCATGTACTGTAACTTCAAACCTTAATTACCATTAAAAACAATTGACCGTCGTTATCTTTGTATCAAGTTTGGTAAATTTGTAATATATAAAGTATTGTTTTAGGGTTATTTACATAAATGGGGTTGAATATTTATTTAGAAAAAAATGAAATATGATAACGTAGAAGAATAGAGTTTAACGATCCACAAAATAAGCTTATCTGAGATCTACTGTATTACATTTAAAATATATTATAGTTATTTAACCCATACATCGTATCTGTCAAGGATGATTGGTGTACAATCCCAATATAAATTATTGAATTCAAATCTTAATTTCAGAATAGTTAGAAGATCCCCTATTAAGGATTTGATTGTTGATTAATAAATCAATCAATTGATCAATAATATAATTCAGACATGAAAATCTACAAAGCTGCCATTCCCTAATTCATTGTCTTTAGAATTCAACAGGTAAGGGTCGTGAAATACTTTTATCATGTATACTCGATCCACATCTTGGCAGCATATCATCAAAATTAGTTTTATAATTTAACAAAACAATATAGAATGATTAAGGACAAAATCTTTATTAAATGCTTCATAATACGGATCATTGTAGCGTAACCTTAAAACTTAATGATAATAGAAGACATTATTATAAGCCATTATCTTTGTATCAAGTTGAGTTTAATGAAGAAGTAGAATTATAGGTTATTATACAGTTTACTGTACAACATGGAAATATATTTGGACTCGTACACAGCTTGAAAAGCCATATTGGACGAGCCGATAGGTGAGTCCAATATGACTTTTCAAGCTGTGTACGAGTCTGTATAATATTGTATCACATCCATTCTTATCACCACCACCATCAACATAACCACTAAAAACACTACCACAAACACCATTTTCTATAAAAGTTCGGTCATTTTTAGAAGAAAATGTACTATTAATTCATGAATGTAGCGGCGAATAAATACCATTGCGTTTTGAGCGCTCGCATTGGTTGAATGTATTTATGGTATATTTTGTTTTACCAATCTGTTTCAAGAATAACGCTGCTATATAGTTTTATGTATTAAAATTGACAAAAAGCGTCATACTAGCTGTTGTTTTAATTATTCAACAAATTCGTGTAGAGTTATTTTCACATAGATTTTTTGCGAAAAATAACTCATTTTTATTCTATTCACCCCTGCTCCCGCCCCCGACCAAAGTTTTTATTGCATTTTTGACGTTCCTTTTTTGCGATTTTCTGGACCAATGTGTACGCAGCTGCGTATTCTGCGTACTGGTAGCTACGCGCCTGTAAATCAACATATAATAACATTTTATACATTTAAAACACCTAAAATCCTGTCTTAGTAGTGCTTAGTAGTGTCTTAGTGGTGTTTGCTGTGTCTTAGTAGTGCTTAGTAGTGCTTAGTAGTGTCTTAGTGGTATTTAGTAGGACCGTCCGGAAACATGGTACAGTTTGGTGCGAAATTAACACAATTTATTGACCCTCTGCCAGGGCCTCAAAACATGTGTTCTATTTTTAGAAAGTAGAAAACCCGATAACATTAGAGAGACCTTGAACCTAACTTCTTCCAGGTTAAAATCTAGCGTGTAGTATACACAGTTTTAAAGTTATTGTAAAAAAAGTTCTAAAAACGTCCGGTTGTAGGACGCTAACCAGTATAGGTAATGTACGGTATTTAGAAATTGTGTAAATATTGTGTCAATTGTGTTGTACATGTATGTATTGTCTGCAAAATATGTAGTACTCATATACTTTAAGACTGAGCACATGTTTAACTGATTATTGTACATTATTTTGTAATTAATCTTCAAAATGACTGTAAAAATTGTGTGATATGTGATAAACGAAAATAGAATCGAACGTCTTTATTGTTATTACTTTAAAGCGCCAAGTTGTTTGACAAACTGATATGTTTGAAATAGCATTAGTTTAAAAGTGTTTATTGGTACATTGTAATTGTAATTGCAATTTAGCATACTTCAAGATATAATTCTGATTGAAGTGTTCCGAATTCATTCGACTTATAACACAATAAAGGAATTTAAATTGTTGATCTACAAAGCGAAAATGTCTTAATTGACAATAGTTATTGAATAAACAAGCGCATTGTTTTTGTATATAATATTTGTCATACTATATGGCGAAATGTTATTTTTTCATCATTCTTTTCATACTTTAATATCTTCCATTTGCGCTTAATTATACCCCCGCTTCGAAGAAGAGGGGGGTATATTGTTTTACCCTTGTCCGTGCGTGCGTCCGTCCGTTACAAAATTTCCGTCGCAGTTTTCTCAGCAACTATAACATGCAGCAGCCTAATACTTTGCATATTGCTTCATCCCATAGTCCCATGTGGTGTAAAGCGATTTCATGCTCCTTGCTCATCTACTTCCTGTTTGTCGCATATTTTTAAATTTTTGCGGGGGTGTCACTAGTGAGCATTAGCTCACAGATTTACTTGTTTTATCTTATATTTTGGATGAATAACTAATTACATATAGTACGGGTTGAGTTGTCCACGGGTTGAGTTGTCCCGGCTTATGGGTTGAGTTGTCCCGTCACCGTTTAAACCCATTTAGTTAGCACTATAGCTTAAGGTTTTCAGCAAACCAGTGTGTACTGTTATTGAACGGACCTGATGAAAATTAAAATTTAAAAAAAGCGGCTAATGATGTTGTGGAAATCAGAACATAGTAAGCGCATACTTCTGTCAGTGACTATCAACTGCTTAAACACAATTTAAAATCAGTGGTAGGAAGGCGAATGACCATAGAAATAATATCATGACCAAGCTAATGCAGGAATCGAACCCAATCAACTTCGATCAGTGACATGTTTGCTACCAAAAGACCTTACGGACAGGCCTTCGATGTTAAAGAAACAACAAAAAGCTAATTTTCACCATAAAACTCAATATGTACTGCAAGACTATAACTGACTATTTGTGGAGAAAATTATAGGTCGGAAAGGCACATATGATTAATATGCTGAAATTAATTAATTATTATAAAGACGGACAGCCCTTCGATGTCAAAAACACAACAAAAAGCTAATTTTCACCATAAAACTCAATATATACTGCAAGACCATAATTTTGAATATTTGTAGAGTAAATTATAGGTCAGAGTGGCACATTTGATTAATATGCTCAAAAAGTCAATTATTGGCCATAACCTATTAAATTGAACTAAACACATGTGTGTTGTTGCTCAACTTGTTCGATTCTTTCTGCTTGGTAAAATGTGTGACAATGTTGACGGGACATTTAACAAAGAATCAATTTGGTATGACCTTAGTAACAAGATGACATTTTTGGTTTTTTTCACAAATTAAAGTTTATGATATATATTCTTGCGACAGTTTTCTCCTTTTTCTTAACAGGAACAAGTTGTGTTTACCAGAGGGATCAGTCTATTTCTCCTTTAACACTGGGCATTGTACTATTGTGACATCATGGAATGAATATTTTCTGAGTAGAAAAGACTTGTAAGGTTTCTTCCTTTTCATCTAAAAGTCGAATATGGTGTGCAAAAATCAAAGCTTTAAAAACCCGGGATTACCAAAATTTAAATATCTTATTTATCTATTGTAGGTCATGTCCAGGGAGCAGTATTCATTATGTTCCTGATACGATTGGCTCATTATTTAAGTTGGTTGATGTCAAACGTATAAACAAACATTTGAAAGATAAGATGGTTTCCATGACGTCTTTGAGAAATTCTAATGACATTGAGTTGGATGCATTGAAAAAGGCAAAATGTGAAGCTGAAAAGCAAGTTGAAATATTTGAGAAAGCATTGATATCTATTATAAGAAAGTCTGCTAAGGATTCCAAATCAGAGATTGATGCAAAGTTCCAAGAATTAGAAAATGATATTCTACAAGACAAACACAACATCGATGCTGTTAATGATGAATTACAACAGTCAGAAGTTAAATTGAAGAAGTCAGATGGCAACAGAGCACAAAGATTTGTTTGTGGCAAACAAGCCGAGAAACAGCTAAAAGAAGCAGATAGATTAATGATTAAACAGGAAAAGAGAAATCAGCAAGATACACCATTGTCATTCTCTCCTAACCAGTCTGTGATGAATTATGTTAAAGGTTTACATGGTATTGGTCAAGTATATGTTAACAGGAAGTTAGATATGTACAGAATCAAAGGACAGAAAGATATAAAAATATCTGGTGACTCTGAGGAATGTGGTTCTGATGGATGTTGTCTTACCCAAGATAACAAGCTTCTTGTTACTGACTTCTTGAACAACAAACTAAAATGTATAAATTTAGATACAATGATTGTAGAAGATTCATGTGAGTTAGATGGTAATCCTGATGGAGGTGTTTGTTGTATCAGTGATAAACAAGTTGCTGTGGCATGTTACAATCCTAACAGTATACAATTTGTATCTATTGATCAGAAAATGTCTCCTACAAGACTGATTGAATTACCACATAGGTGTTGTGGTATTGCTTTCAATGATAACAAGCTCTATGTGACAGATTTTTACTCTTCACTGTATGTACACAAGATGGATGGTACTTTGATGAATACTATTACTTGTGACAACACTGGAACAAAACTATTTGCTGAAATTAGACATGTTACTTTTAATGAGAATGGAGACAAAATGTTTGTTGCTGATGCAGAAAAAGGACTTATCTGTTTAGATAGAAATGGTAAATATCTATCAACTGTCAGTGACAGTGACTTGAAGTGGGCAACTGGTGTATGTGTTGATGGTAATGGTTGTGTATTTGTTACTGGGTATCATTCCCACAATGTGATACAATATAATGAGGATGGAAAGAAGATGGGTGTTATTATCAAACAACAAGATGGATTATACAAACCAATAGCAGTATGTTTTCATCAGAAACTGAATAGATTGTTTGTTAACATGCAGGACAGTGAAGTTGTAAAAATGTATGAGTTAGAGTAGTTATACTTAATACTTGTACACATTGTATGATAACATTTGTGACAAAACAGCAGTGTACATTTGAAAACATTTTTTGTGAGTAGATGAGATGTTTGTATAGGAAAATGTTTGATTTTTACTAAGTTACTAAAATTTCTCAACTATAATTACACACGTATACACTGGGGTCGAAATGTTTCTTTACACATGTTCATTTTTGTTAGTTGACAGTATTTCTTGATTTACTTCAAATGTTGTTGTTAGTTTCACAGCAAATGTATAATTTTTTATGAACACTCAATTATGTTCTTTCACCCTCCCTCTTTATCAAAATTTTGTTTTTAATGAAAAATGACTTTAATTCATAAAGTATTAAATTCTATACAAAAGTTATAAGTTTTCATTGAAAGTATGAAAAAATACATTTGTAAGAAACTTTTGGACCTCAGTGTATCTGTAAGGATGATGTGAAACGGACAGCAATTGTCGTTTTGTTTGGGGACATTGCCAAGAGCACTTTCTTTTCTATACAAGTTTGTCTTTGAAAAACTTCATTATTAACCAGTAAATATGGCTTTGACAAATTATCTCCCTTTACTAAAATTGAATGTTTTGGTGAATTTACTTCTTTTTCTGACATTTTTAAAAATTTAATACATTTTAATTATCTAAACCCATGTAGCATTAAACCTTTTAACAGATTGTTTTGAATTTTGAGTGAAATCTTTACCTTTATATTATCATTTTAAATCTATGTATATAGTATTGAGTAAGATCAGCTAAGGTTACCTCTTTCGAAATTTAACTTGTTTTACCTTCCGGGTTGTAAATGGAATGTTCTATAATATAGACTTGTCCAATAGTATATGAGTGCATGTTAGCTTCATTCGGCAGAAGAAGATTGGTGACTGCTCGTGGTGATGGTTTGAGTGGAAGATAGTCGTGGGTCTACTGTTTATTTGTCGACGCTTTAAAGGCAGTGTGTGAGTTATCTGCTGTACTGAAAACTGAGTATCATTGCGATAAGTAAGTTGTCTCTAAGGTAGAAGCGCTTTCTTGCACGTTAACGTTGGCGACAGAACCTGCGGGGTAAATCATGCTGATCCTGGGCTTTCCCTTGTTTTTCGTACCCGAGGTTGTGTTGCTAGGCAGACTGATTTTGCTCCAACGATTGAAGTTATGTTTCTGCTCCGGGTCGTTCTTGAGGTATAGGAGCTAATGATGGGTTTGTTTAATGCAAAAGTTTATAACCTGAGGTTGTGTGTTCGGGAAATTGGTTTCGGCTTTTGCTCCTATTTGTGCCTGGAAAGTTGACTTATCCGGGCTCAGGGTTTGTTGGTTTCAACAAACGTTTAATGATCCGAGGTTGTGTTCGGGGTATTGGTTTCGGCTTTTGCTTTTGCTCCAAGTTGTGCCTGGAACATTGACTTGTCTGGGCTCGGGGTCTGTTGGTTTCAAGTTTATAACCGGAGGTTGCTTTTCGGGGTATTGGTTTTAGTTTCCATCTGTGCTTTTGCTCCGGGTTGTGTGTGAGACATCAACTAGTCAGCGTTCGGAGTCTGCTGGTTACTAGTAAAGTTTTATAACCCGAGGTCATGCCTCCGGGCTATTGGTTTTTGTCTCTGCTCCAGCTTGTGCCTGGAACATTGATTTTGTACAGATTATTTTATATTGTAGTTTTATTCTGTTGTGACTTTAATGTTAGTTGTTTCTATTGGTTTTTTGCCCTGAGGTATTGTCTCGGGATCATGTTTTTGCTTTTATGCTTTATATCTGTACATATTACCTATGCTTTATTCTAGTTTTCTAATCATTTAAGTCATATAGCTTGAGGAAAATCTATCTATATATATTTCATTGTTGTTAACCCCAGAACACGAGTCAGTGTCCTAGGATTGTCTCTGTCTCCGTCCCAGCAGCAAGCTTGGACGATTGGTCAGTTGGTGTTAAGACGAGAATCGACTTAAAACACATACGCCAGCGCTGGCTTGACTGGTGTGCGGCCAGTGGACACAATACAGATGATGCATTGTAAAACTGATCAGATACATGCATACTAGGGATTGAGAAACTTTTTAACATGTTTATTCAAGTGACATACATTTTGACAGTTATAAAAAATGCAACACATTATTATTGTCTTGAAAGGAAAAATTGTCTGACCAATTATATACATAATATTGGTTACGTCCATTTATGAACTTTTGTAAATACATGTATTTAATTGTATAATAGTCATTATAATTTAGATCATAATTTTAACTGTACTGTATTGTACGATTACATACATATTGAACTGTCAGATTGCATAATTACACGGTTATTGCACCCTGTATGTATTATTTTCCGCGTTCTATATATAGAAATTTGCAGTAAAAATTGCAATGTGTAAGTTAATTTAGTATCGATATCTCATCCGGCTGCATGGTTGTATGGTTAAAGTGTCATGCACTAAACATCTATTTTTGAAAGAAGTGCGAGTCTGAAGATAAATATGTCGTTTTTTTAAATTTTTGTTCTTCTTTTTGTTATTAACTTCTGATTGGCCATATATACAAGGACGTGTGATCATTTTAACCAATGAGATAAGTGCAAGACGAACAATGTCACACACAGTTCTTAAAGTTTGCAGTAGGTTATCGGTACGTTCTACTCGTTTTTAGTAAGTTTATTGCAACGTCCATAACGTCTACAGTACGATGTGACATATGACCTGTACATGCACGTATGTATTCAATAATGAAGCACAATGTAAGTTAAATCAAATGAGTTTTTATTTGGAACTTTAGCGGTGATTTTCTACGCAAATACACATCTGACATCATAAAGAGAAAATAAAATTCTGATATGGATTCTGTAGTAAATTTAGATTTCATCAAATATCGAATATGTACATTAAAACATGACTTGTGATGTATTGTAGTTGTTATGTTATTTATAGAGAGTTTACCAGTGTGAGTCTGATATAGAAAGAACATAATAAAATGGTAACTGGTCATGTTTTATTGCAAACATAAATAATCTTTGACCATTTATAGCGGGGATGACTTCTTCATGATGTAGTGTAGCTAATCAGTAGCCTGTTCAATTACCACAAACATTCTGTGACGTTACATTCAGAACTCCTCGGTCATTCGATGGGAATGATCTATCTAATAAACAGATATACTATCGTTAAGGCAATGAGTGATGTTTCAAAATGTATGGACTAAAAACGAAACATCACTTAATGCCTAAACGATCATATATTTGTTTACTTCAACACCGGTAGTTTCAAAATAACATCTAAATATGTCCGAGATTATTAGCAGCGAATGGCCGAGGAGTTCCAAATGTGGCGTTACATAACGTTTTGGAAAGTTTAGGGTAATTGAACACACTGCAGCTAAATAACACTCAAATAGAGTGTTTATAATGATTATCACATCCATGTACAAACAATACTTTCAATACTTCTTAGTGATCGTTTTGACCGGACTTTATAAATTACATAAATATACTTCCACTCCTGATGTCCAAGGCTTCTTCTTGTAAGATTGACGTGGTCTTCTGAATGGGGATTTTATCCACTCGATCATATCCCTTTTTCTCAATCGCAAGCATATACAATTGCTTGGTCGACCATTGCATCAACGATAGTGTCGATAGGATGTATACTTTGCTCAAGAAAAATAGTCGATGAGTCACGGTTATTCAAATAATAAACCTGATCATACAAGTCACTAAACACTTCATAAACAATACGATTATATATATACCCCATCATAGCCCTGTCTTGTTTGAATACATGAGGTGATTTAAACATTATTTTAACTTTCTTGTTCCGATTCAGCAGTTTTTCAACATGATCTCTAATTATTTCAAGTTTTATTCTGTAGTAGTCAGGATGATAAAAACTCATATGTCCAAACACGTGGAACACAAATATATCATTGGCATTAGGGCTCTACACCGGTATACGATATAAATCGAATACCGGTATTGTAGGTTTGATAGATATATCGGATCGAACGTTTCCGTATCGAACAAAATATCGACCAATGACGGTCATCCAAATAAAATCCAAGGCCTGCAAATCAGTTGATAGTTTGTATTGCCAAATCAACATTCTACTGCTTCCAGTTCGATATTGACTAATCTGAGAATGAACAATCTCATAATATGACATTCCTTCACGCAAACGTCTCACACGGTCACGTCATGTTTTGTTCTTTTCAATCAAGGCGAAGTAACTGTTGCAGTTAGAATGTTCTCAATATGTACTTTTGTCTTTAATTAGTCCGGGAAATAACAATCAGTATTTAGATTGTAGATCAATTCTATGAATCAGTAGTCACTCAAACTTGTTCGGGAAGATCCTTCATGTAAAGAGTACTTGATTGTACATAGGTGATATATGTCATATAAATAGCTGAAGTTCTGAAAGAATATGTTTAACTTTTGCCGAATCTAGATCAGACTCATTGGATGCAATATTTTTTTAAAAAGCAAACGTCAAAGACATTAACATTTAAGATATCAATAATACAATGTATTTAATAGTATGGTGCTACTACAATTAAAACAAATGAATAAACAACACTGTTTTGCTGTTGTATAAAACATAATGCTATTTATTATAAAATATCATATGATATATCGAATATCGATCATTTCGTATCGATACGAATATCGTATCGATCATTCTGGCCAATATAGAGCCCTAATTGGCATCATTCGAAATTGCGTCCTAACGTTGACTTATTGATTTGAGGTACAGGGAAGCGTTTTCCATACCGTACACATTGAACGGTAGACTATGTACAGCAAAGATAGTTGTGAAATTCAACTCTGAATTTTTGCATTCTGATTGACGGTACCACTTTTCGTTTGTCCATTCTTCTGTGTATTTCCTACACTTATATCTGTGCACTATATTTTGAAACCACTGACGCATGGTAGAATCACCAATGATGTGTAGTTTTTTATTCCTCATGCATTTCTTTAAATTGTTCCTCTGAACTCCTGAAATTAAGGCAAAAAGGTTAAACCCCATTAAACATACTTAACTTTTTATGCGCCGAGTAA